>OX387373.1:6284032-11341016 GCA_947563465.1 Archips xylosteana
GAAGTAGTTATCTTGCAGTTTGTTGCGAAACCTAATCAACTCTGATACTACAAAGCTCATTTACTCCTACGTTACAGAAGTTACCCAAGCGTGTATATTTCAATATATCATTAAAACTTCATCTATTGAATAGAAAACTTACCCTATCGCGGCTGGAAGTAATGTATGAGTTATATAACATTCTTTTATAACTTATCTACAAGCTTTTATTCGTGAATCCGTTAAGAAGGTTTACAAGTATATCTTGATACTGACCTAAACTGACTTTATTTATTTCAGAAACAAACAACCTAACCTAACTAGTTCTATACGATGCTGTTTCAATAAATCCTGATATGATTACGGTATTATAATCGTCTTACCTAAAATAAACAATTAAAACTTAGTGACAACAGTGGTCTACCGGTACATCGAAGTGTTGAAGTGTCTGTATAATAACGCCACAATGTCCGTCCAACTTCAGGATCAGATGTCGAAGCCCATTCTTTTGCAGCGGGGAGTCAGACAAGGAGATGTTATCTCTCCGAAACTGTTCACCGCTGCACTAGAGGATGCGTTTAAGACTCTGAACTGGGAAGGGCGTGGCATCAATGTAAATGGCGAATACTTCACTCACCTTCGATTTGCCGACGACGTGGTGCTTATGGCTGAGACCTTGGAGGACCTCAGTGCGATGCTCGCTAACCTCGGAAGTGTCTCCGAGAGAGTTGGTCTTAAATTGAACATGGACAAGACGAAGGTCATGTCGAACGCCCATGTTGTACCAACTCCCGTCGTAATCGGAGATACTTTGCTCGAAGTTGTTGACGACTATATCTATCTGGGACATACAATCCAATTGGGTAGGTGCAACTTCGAGAAAGAGGTCAATCGACGAATTAGACTCGGCTGGGCAGCGTTCGGGAAGCTCCGCAATATCTTGTCATCCGATATACCGCAGTGTCTCAAGTCAAAAGTCTTTGACCAGTGTGTGTTGCCAGTGATGACTTATGGCACTGAGACGTGGCCGCTAACGATGGGTCTTATAAGGAAGCTCAAGGTCACTGAGAGGGCGATGGAGAGGGCTATGCTTGGAGTTTCTCTGCGGGATCGCATTAGAAATGATGAAATCCGCGCGAGAACTAAAGTCACGGACATAGCTCGAAGAATCGCTAGACTTAAGTGGCAGTGGGCAGGGCACATCGCCCGTAGAACTGACGGCCGATGGGGCCGAAAGGTTCTCGAGTGGCGTCCGCGGACCGGAAGACGCAGTGTAGGTAGGCCTCCAACAAGATGGAGCGACGACCTGGTGAAGGTAGCGGGAACGCATTGGATGCGGATGGCACAGGGCCGATCTGTTTGGAGAGCCTTGGGGGAGGCCTATGTTCAGCAGTGGACGTCTTTCGGCTGAAATGATGATGATGATGACAACAGTGGAGAACGACGTACCTAATTACTTTATTTATTTGATTTATCCAAATTTGTTGAATTGTCCGTTCTTTTCAACACCAACTTCACCCGTCGACCAGTGGCGAAGGGTACTAACAACCCGATTCCCGGCGGGTTGCCTAAAATTTTGAAGTAACCAAACGCTTCTCTTAGTAACCGATTGTTTGTATAGAGACTTACTCTTCCTTAATAAACTTTTAAGTATTTTTCAAAATGGTGCAGTAACAAAGCGCATCAAAATATCCACAAGACCAATCAGTCATTCATAAATTCAGTATGCCGTCAGGAATCTTACACTCACACATGTAAATATTCATTCATAAAACCATAGATTCACTACATAAGCGTCTACTGTAAGAATACGCATGGAATAGGCTCAAAATAAGCCGGTCTCTATCGGCTTATCACATTTAAAAAAGACTTTCTATATTGCGCATAAGGCTTAATTTCACTTTGACAGAAGATTTTTTTTTTAATTAATTTATCCCACTTGGAATAACCGACGGAATTGACATTCATACAGCCATTCGTAAACTTATTTAAAATTACTGGAGCGAAATTGAATTTTAAAATATCGAGTTTTAGTGTAAAACAAAAAGTACGATATTTTATCTATTTATATAATAAGATTTATAAACAGACAAAATTAAACCGCCACAGGCTGTGCTCAGCGCGCTGCAGAAGACCAAATCGTATACGCTGCGCCGCGCTGCCGGAATGTGGCACTGTATGTACGATTCGGAGCCATAGAACGTGCCGGACGTGATCCGCTAGCGCGGTCGATTTGCTTGTGGTGTGGTATTTATTGAAATGGCAACATTACGTAATGTCATGTCAATCGCTCAGTGTTTTGTCGTAAATTTTTTATTTATATATTATAATAAAACTAAGATAAAACACAATATTAGATCAGTGTTGATACGCAATATTGGTGAAATTTAATCGTACATATTATCGTCTGTCAGGTTAAAATCTGATTATAATTCAGTGTCTAATTCATGTATAAGTAACATATTGTTTTGATACTGATATCAGTGAAAGGATAAATATGCTGCAGTCTTATGGACCGAATTACTACACGCAAGTACTATTTCTCAAGAATATAACCTAGTACTAAATGGGGTATGATTTTTGTTAGCTTTTGTTCCGTCCGGCTTTACCTGGAAAAAAATTCACGCCTCGCCACTGCCGTCGACGCAAAGCTTTTTCACCTGTCAGTCTCAGAGATGACAGAAAAAGCCGCAGAGCGAATTTCATTTCTGTTTATTAGTTTCTTTTGTCAACTGTTGCTTGCCTGTTGCTGCTTGTCGCGTTCATTTGTTCTTGTTATTTCTCGTCCTAATTTGGAATTTAAGTACTGTTACATTGTTATTGTTCGTCTGTCCTCAAGTCAAAATTGTTTCAAGGAAACTATGTCACTATATTCCACGTCATTGAACTACTGAAATTGAAATTAATTAATTTACTTAAAAACTTCTTCTTTTTAAACGACTTCAAAAAAAGGAGAAGAGTGAGCAATAGATACTGTGTAGTTAAGGTAGATGACTAAGGTCCACTCCTGCTGGCTCGTGCTGAGACACCGACTTCAAACAGATAAGTAGAAAGATATTTTCATGGTTTTTGTTTGTAGTCGGTTCATTTGTATCTGGGTGTTTTTTGAAGACTGTTTTATTTTTTTATGAAAAAATATTTAAAATGCCACTCCATTACTTCCTGGGCGCCGTTTTCGCTATATTTACTTAAAGTAAGATGTTTTGTTGATGTTACCGTTTTGGAATTAAAAATGTAAAATTCTGTAATCTTATAAAGACCCGTGAAGTTTTCACATGACTAGATTCAGTTAATGAAACTAAAATTCCTCCGGCCATTCGTTCGATGATGTGAATTTTTGGAAATTCCGAACAGTCGATATTTAGAGCTGAAAATTGCAGGCATCCGTTTGATTCGGGATAGGAATTCTCAATTATTGTTTTTCATCGACTTGTAAAAGTTGGTTTATCACCCGACTGTCAAAGGAGAGTTATGTTTTTCGAGCGTATGTATTTATGTATGTAAGTATCATTTTTGGCACGCCCTGCAGCCTAAACGGCTGAATGGATTTTGAAGTGTGAGGTGTCATTAGATTCGTTCCAGTTCCGAGACTGACGTAGGATAATGTATTTACCCGTAATTCCCATGGAAACGGGAATTATACTGGCGGGTTTTATTTCCATCTAGGATTGAAATTAAAGTTATTGTACGTGTAGTTTAGTAGCTTTTATTTAACGAACAATGTTCGTTTGTTATTGGTTTAGGCAAAGTTGAAGAACATCACATCGCTCATAAAACTGATGGCCGATGGGGCCAAAAGGTTCTCGAATGGCGTCCACAGACCAGAAGACGAAGTGTAGGTGGGTGGTGGGCCTCATACAACACAGGACCAGTCTGTCTGGATGTCTTTTGGTTAAATGACGACCAGACCGATTTTGACGACCAGATGGCCTAGTGGTCAGAGAACCTGACTACGAAGCTTGAGGTCCCGGGTTCGATTCCCGTGTCGGGGCAGATATTTGTATCAAAAATACGAATGTTTGTTCTCGGGTCTTGGGTGTTTAATATGTATTTAAGTATATATCTAAATATATAAGTATGTTTATCCATTGCCTAGTACCCATAACACAAGCTTTGCTTAGCTTACTTTGGGACTAGGTCAATTGGTGTGAATTGTCCCGTGATATTTATTTATTTTTATTTTTTATTTATTTAATGATGATAACGATAAAAGTCTTGCAAGTCTTGATACTCTGGCTCTTTGCAGGGACGTTAGTCCTCTTTGCATATTTTAGGGTATGTATTACAATACCGAAGTACGAAAGACCGAATGCATTAAAACATAGAATGGGTCAAAAGACCGACACGATTTTTTTCTGAAACCTAACCTAACCTAATGGGTTTGTATGATGCCGTTTTAATAAATTCTGAGAAGTTTACGGTTTCAGAAAAAAATCGTGTCGGTCTTTTGACACATTCGATGCTTTAATACATTCGGTCTTTCGTACTTCGGTATTGTAATACATACCCATATTTTACTACTTTTACTATGAAGAGTGTTCTAATTTAGTATACAAGTAGCTAGTATCGTGTAGTAGATAATTATAACACAACTATCGACCCGCCCCGGCTTCGCACGGGTGCAACTATATTATGCATATATTATACATATAAACCTTCCTCTTGAATCACTCTATTAAAAACCGGCCAAGAGCGTGTCGAACACGCCCAAGATAGGGTTCCGTAGCCATTACGAAAAAATCAAGTAATATTTTTCTAAGGATTTCGTATGTGTACGGAATCTTCCAAGTTAGGTATCGTCAATACTTTGAAAAAAGCTCGTATCTCAAAATCGTTAATCTGGCAAAGTGAACTTTATTACGCGCGTATCAAGGTTCAGTTTTGTTTACATGCTGATTTGAGATACGAGTTTTTCAAAGTAGTGACGGTATGTTAAATACCTTAGGCTACTATTTACTCTTAAACTACAAATAATTCCCAAGCAATCTTAGCCGCTATAATTTTTCTTGTAAATTTAATGTATTTACTACCATTTTCAATTTTTTCAAATTTTTCCACCCAACAGTTTAGATTTTAGAGGAGGGGAGACGGTCGATTTTAATGAAAATTTTCAATTTAAAGTTGAATATTTCGCAAACATGTCACTGAATACAAAAATCATGTAAGCAACCCCCCAATGGTTTTAAAAGACCTATCCAACGATACCACACTATAGGGTTAGTCGAGAAAAAAAAATCACCCCCACTTTACGTCTATGGGAGGTACCCCAAAAAAAATTTTTTTACTTTTTTTTTATTTAACCACTTTGTTGGCGTGACTAATATATATATATTCATGCCAAATTACAGTTTTCTAGTACTAACAGTCTCTGAGCTTAGCCGCGGACAGACAGACGGACAGACATGGCGAAACTATAAGGGTTCCTAGTTGACTACGGAACCCTAAAAAATCTGCATCAAAATCCGTTGGGCAGTTTTAAAGATCTAAGCATACATAGGGACACACAGACAGCGGGAAGCGACTTTATTATATACTATGTAGTGATAAAAGTATTTTTAAGATTTTTCTTATTTCCGTTCTCTAGAACTATAATTACTAGACTCTTCAAATTGGGAATACAAGTAAATGGTTATTACGTTAAAAATAATATTTAAGGGCTTTTGGAAATGCCCACGGGATAAGAAACAAAGAGACCATTACATAGGTAATTGATTAATCAAAGAGCTCAAGTAAACAAAGATGCCTGCAAAAATTCATAATCGAAACAAAAATATGGTATACTTACTTTCATTACAACGGTCCATAATTACGCCGCAATAATTAGTTTTCTTTCGCGCCGCTCATTTCGATGAAATACGAGCGTTTTACGCCCTTAATATTAATTAATATGAAAATTTTGTAATGACTCGACGGTTTTTAACGTCGAGCACAGGAACCACGTGTTTTATGGTATTCGAAATAATGGAGAGATTTTTAGTGCGATCTGGCACCCTAGTGGTTTGACCTGGTTCCACCTGCTTTGATAAATTTAACTATCACAAATACCATACTAAATACAAACTGAAGCATAGATGCACAGAAAAACCCAGAAAATAGACCAGCTCTGGGACTCGAACCCAGGTCCTCAGCGTTCTAAACCCCTACACCACAACTGGTCAGGACTAAGACACTAATTTTACACAAGTAAAACTCAAAGGTGTAAAGGCGGCCAAACAATCGCCAAGAAAGCAACTGCTTTCAAATAAAAAAAAAACGGTCAAGAGCGTGTCGGACACGCCCAAGATAGGGTTCCGTAGCAGGTACCAAAAAATCTTTGCATACTTTATTAATGTGGTTGTTTTGGTCCCAACTCCCACCGCGCGCAGAATTTCAACGTCGGCGGTACAGCGCCATCTATCGGCGAATCGGGTAACTAGTCTACTAGAACTAGTATGTATGTTGATGGTTTTTCAGATGTAATTCTTTATTATATGAACCGATTTCAATTTTACTTTTTTTATTTGAAGGAAGATACTGTTAGCGTGATCTTATATGTACTTAAAGAAAAAAAATGCTTGCAATGGCGGTTAAATTACAATCTTAATTTAGAAATATTTTTATACAAAAACTTAAAAACTGCTCAACTGATTAAGTTGAAAATAATTTTCCTAGAAAGTTTTTATTAAGTTTAACTTACGTGATTTTTTCATATTTTTTAGACTTGCTGTTTTAAAGTTAGAGGGGGGGGACACATTATTTTGAACTTTCGGAGTGAATATCTCCGAAAATATTAACTTTATCAAAAAATGATTTTAGCAAACCTCTGTCTATTTTCAAATACCTATCCAATGATACCTCACACTGTAGGGTTAGTCGAGAAAAAAAAAATCACCCCCACTTCACGTCTATGGGAGGTACCTTAAAAAATTTTCTTTAGTTTTGTTTATATAATCACTTTGTTGGCGTGACTGATATATATATTCATGCCAAATTACAGCTTTCTAGTACTAACAGTCTCTGAGCATAGCCGCGGACAGACAGACCGACAGACAGGCAGACAGACAGACGGACAGACATGGCGAAACTATAAGGGTTCCTAGTTGACTACGGAACCCTAAAAACCGCATCCAAATCGGTTCACCCGTTTAAGAGTTATGATGCCACAGACAGACACACACACACATACATAGCGGTCAAATTTATAACACCCCTCTTTTTGTGTCGGGGGTTAAAAATGTTTTGTACTGAATGACTAAATGACGGTAATCCGCACAGCCTAAACCACTAAAACAAACCTGAAATTTGGAGGGTGTGTTCATTGTATGATGTAAGCATCCGATAAGAAAGGATTTTCCGAAATTCTACCTCGAAGGGGGTAAAAAAGGGGGCAAAGTTTGTATGGGACAAAATGATTCCTTGGTCAATCTACCTCAAATTTTGGATAAACATTCTTTAACAGAATTGATGACTGATATGTTTCGTATTTTATTGAAATTCATCCCTTAACGAGGTCAAAAAGGGGTAGAAAGTTATTTTGGGGGTGATTTGCTTCGAAGTTGATATCAACACTCCTTAGTGCTTTTGATTTAAATTTCATTTTATTTTGACACATGTTTGAAATCTCAATCCGATTTTATTCAAAAAAGGTTGAACTCACATAAAAGCTTGGTGCAATGCAAATACTCTTTCTAATTATTGTAATGTCTCTAAAGTCATCGTACAAAAGTTCCTATTAGAAACATTTTTGACTTCTACGCTGATGAAATCGCGGGCAATAGCTAGTCTATAATATTAGTAGAATAAGTATGTCTGATTGCTAGAACAGTTTAATTAATCGGACGCGACATCATCTCGCGAGCAAAGGCGAATTAGAACGATACCTAAATCAATAACTCAATCCATCCTTCCTGGTATGTGTGCAAAAACCCATCTCCATCAAGAAAACATCGACGTTTCAAATATCGGAAGTAAGAACTAATAACATACAGCGTTTCCGCCATCAGTGTTATTATTTTCCACTAACTTGTTGAGGTTGGCAGCGCGCCAGACTATAAAGGCTTAAGTTTATGCTCATAGGCAATCTTGATTTGAGACGCCACTTATATCGAGGACCCTACGTTTGACGATAAAAATCTTGGGTAGGAAACGCCTGTACTGAAATTTGTGTATGAGATGAATGGCATTTATCTGTGACTTCTTTCATGTCAACTATTTAGTAGATCTACCAGTCGAATTGCAATTCGCGAATCCAACAAAATTCTCGTGGATATTTACAGAAAATTGTACTGTGGTCTACATTTAAGTTGCATGAAAAATACTCGTGCACACACTTTATTATCTATAATACTGATAGGATAAGTTTTTGTCAAAGTTTTACAAGCAACTTTCCTATAGGTTGAGCCTGGCCACCAAGTGACTGTCGTCGTGTTCCGACCTTTTGCCTATAGAAGCCATTCTGGAGGAAGGGTCTGAGCAGTTGTGCAGCGCGCGTACCGGTTCCAGTGCCCCGTATTTGTTGTACGGTCTGCAGCTTGGGGGCGCGCGCAACACAACTGTTCTTCCTGTTTATTCCCCTAAATTCAAGTCTAAGGTGAATGAGCACTTACTAGGCAAGCGTCCTCTATCGTAGGTCTCATCTTCTCTTTCCATCAGGCGTGATTGTGGTCAAACTACTAAATTATGGTTTCAAACCATTTTCGACCACTTCGTGATGTCCGTTTGCACCGAATGTCATGAACTTACGTAAGTTCAGTGACAATAATATAATCTAGTAGTGAAATTCTGGTGGTCCAGGCCAGATCGTCTCCATACGTAATAGCATAGACTTGAAACTTTGTCTAGTTTTAACAACAGTGCTGGTCAGTGGCGGGGCGTGAAAATTGCAAGTAAAGCCGGAGCAAAAAATCTAAAAACCCCATTTATCTTCTTCTTAAAAGTGCAGTAATGGAAGAGAAGCATTTGTAAACTTCAAAACTTAAGTCAACCCGGGGGCAATCGGGTTGTTAGTACCCTTCGCCACTTGACTGGTGCCGGTACGGACAGAAAGAAAAAAATAATCAATTTTTTTTTTTAAATAAAGTAATCTGTTAAACTGACCTATATTTTAAACTAGCTTTTGCCCGCGACTTCGTACGCGAAGACCATAACGTTAGTTGTTTGCATGAAATTTGGCACACAGGTAGTTTATTAGGTGGATTTAAAAATAGGATAATGCTAAGAAAATGCAAAGTCCCCGCGGAATTTGAATAAGTGAATTCTAAAGCCGGTAAGCCGCGGTGGCCTAGTGGTTTGACCTAAGGTCTCTTAAGCAGAGGGTCATGGGTTTGAGCCCGTTCTTGGACCTCTGAGTTAATCCGAATTAGTGTGCTAAATTACGTTTGAAGTTTACCATGAGCTTTACAGTGAAGGAAAACATCGCGAGAAAAGCTGCACATACCTGAGAAGAAATTCAATGGTACACACCCGCACTGTACAAATCGCACTGGGCCCAAGTGGGAACTACGGTCCAAATGTTCTCGTTCTGGGAGGTGGCCAGATTGAAACAACAACATTTTATCCCGGGAAAGTGCAATGTAAAGCATACCGCTGGATAGAAATAACTGTTTTGACCTATTTTGTAAGTCAGAGACAGTGTAGCTTTTTATTAGTGAAATAATTTTAAAAATCAGCCCCCACGTTCAATTCATTTATTTCTATCCCGTGGGAATTCAGTATTTTTCCGGTGAAAAATTAGTATGTCAATCAGGGATAATGTAGCTTTCAAGTGGTAAAATATTTTTTTAAATCAGCCCCAAAGTTGTATTCTCTTATTTCGATCCCGCGAGAAATTTGCATTTTCCCGGAAAAAGTACCTTATGTCAATCAAGGATACTGTATCTTACTATTGGTGAAAGAATTTTCAAAAGCAGCCCCGAAGTTGAATTCAGTTTTTTCTATGGCGTGGGAATTGTGCATTTATCCAAAGAAAGATTAGCCTGTGTCAATTGGGGATACAAATATCATATCATATGACAGAATTTTTAAAATCAGTGCTGAAGTTGAATTTACTTATTTCTATCCCGTGGGAATTTTGGATTTTCCCAGAAATAAGTGACCTATGTCAATCACGGATACGTGGGTCACACTGAAAGTTTCGGGAATACAAAAAATGGATCGCGTAAAGAGTTAAATGTACATTTCCGGTTATATGAAGTATTCTCCAAGCATATTTATACACTTTTTCATTCGCTTAGACCGATTATTGAAACAGTTATTCGACTCCAAAGTGTAGTCTCCGAAATGGCACTTATGAAGGTGTCCACTGCTGCTTCGAGTGACAGAAATCGCTGAACGCGTTGCTTATATTTAATTTTAGGGTATGTATAGAAATCATGAAGACTCCAAGTCGCGGCTGTATGGTGGTTGGGTCATTAATTCGGCGTTATAATAGTCTAAATACTCATTTGTTTGACGAGCAGTGAAGTCGCTAGCGTTGTCGTGATGAGAATGATGCATCGGTTGGAGTTTTCTCTTTTGAATATATCGACGATTTCAGGCAGACTATTTGTAGTACATCACTCTGCATTAACCGTTTTGCGATCCTCAAGTGCAATAGTCGCAACTTGCCCTGATTTCGAGACAAAAGTGGCGACTATCTTTTTCGCCGTGCTTCGGGAGCGAACAATCTTGGTCGGTCGCAGTTCGTTTTCGAACACCCAAACTTGTGATTGGTTTTTATTTTCAAGTTCGTAAGCATGTATCCACGTTTCATCACCCAACACGATTTTATATACTTCGTTGGACGTTCCAGTGTTAAACCTTTCTAAATTTATTCGGCACCAATTGACCCAGGCCCCCTTTTGTTCATCAGAAAGTTGGTGTGGGACTCAACGGGAAAATAGCTTTTTCACGATCAGTTCTGTTTGGAAGATAGTTTCGATTTGACTCATTGCAATCCCTAAACATAAGTGAATTTCACGATATGTGACATGACGATCTTTGTTGATCAGGTCCCGCACTGCATCGACATTTTCTTGAGTAACCCCAGATTTGGGCCGCCCTTCACGAAAATCATCACTGAGTTTCACACGATCGCGGTAAAATTTGGAAAACCAGCGATACATAGTCGTCTTTCATGCAACTCCCTCCTTAAATGCATAAATCGTCCGATAAAGGCATTATTTTTGAGATAAACCACTCCTAAAATCATAAAAATTCATAGCTCTTAAAATTTCTCGCGTTACTTCAATTTTGGCGGCAACAACACCGTTTTAAAAAACAATTACTAAAAAGTGTCTACTTTTTTTTTCAAACTGCCTGCTGTAATGAGTTGACAAGACCTCTATGGTTATAAAAAGGTTAAATTTGAAACACTATTGTACCATTAAATAATCGATTCCCGAAACTTTCAGTGCAGCCTAGTACTGTAGTGTAGGTGCGCCTCCTGAGGCTTCGTAAAGATATAAATAAATAGAACTGTATCAAAAGGCACACG
The DNA here is from genome assembly GCA_947563465.1 of Archips xylosteana. Lineage (NCBI taxonomy): Eukaryota > Metazoa > Arthropoda > Insecta > Lepidoptera > Tortricidae > Archips > Archips xylosteana. The sequence continues at coordinate 6,295,464 of OX387373.1, forward strand.
AACGTATAATGAAAGTATAAGAAAAAGATATCAAAAGTATTTACAATAAATGAGGCTCAGAGATTCGGAGTACGTAATGGGTAGGGACACTTAATGAGCTCTGCCTAGGACCGAGCCGCTGCAGGGAATGAGCCGCCGATTGAAGAACGACTGGTCTCCATTTTTTATCAGCCGCGCAGTTCCACGCGCCGGTGTGCAGTTGTTTCATCACTTTTGCCGACACGCGGAACCGACTGCGGCGAGGGGGGTAATGGTTATATCTGGCCGCTACAGTAGCTTACTATTGGTGAAAGAATTTTTAAAATCAGTCCTGAAGTTGATTTCACTTATTTCCATCCCGCGGGACTTTTGCATTTTCCCAAAGAAAAAGTAGCCTATGTCAATTAGGGATAGTCATACCATATCATATGAAAGAATTTTTAAAATCAGTGCCGAAGTTGAATTTACTTATTTCTATCCCGTGGGAATTTTGCATTTTCCCGGAAAAAAGTAGCTGTTGTCAATTGGGGATAGTCATATCACATAATATGTAAGAATTTTCAGAATCAGCCCTGAAATTGAATTAATTTATTTCTATCCCGTGGGAAATTTGCATTTTACCGGATAAAAAGTAACCTATGTCAATCAAAGATAGTGTATCTTACTATTGGTGTAAGAATTTTTAAAATCAGCCCCAAAGTTGATTTCAAATTTTTCTATCCCGTGGGAATTTTGTATTTTCCCGAATAAAAAGTAGCTCTTGTCAATCGGGGATAGTCATATCACATAATATGTAAGAATTTTTAAAATCAGCCACGAAATTGAATTAATTTATTTCTATCCCGTGGGAATTTTGCATTTTGCCGGATAAAAAGTAACCTATGTCAATTAAGAATAATGTAGCTTTCTAATTCTGAAAGAATTTTTAAAATCGGCTCAATAGTTTCAGAGATTCCGCTACAAACAAATAAACAAAGAAAGTTTATATATTTCCCTATCCCGTGGGAATTTCAAAAAATCCTTCCTTAGTGCACCTCTACAATACTCAAGGTACATGTGTGCCAAATTTCAAGTCTCTAGCTCCAGTAGTTTAGGCTGTGCGTTGTCTGTCAGTCAGTCAGTCAGTCAGTCAGTCAGTCAGTCACGGTACTGTTTTATAAGTATAGATTAGCTGATGCCCCCGCTGCAGTAGATTAAAACGTGTTTTCCCGTGGGATTGTGATATTTCGTCGTAAAAAGTAGCCTATGTCACTCTTCAGCACTTTAACTATGTCCATACAAAGAATAACATCATTGCGTCGCTCAGAAGGACAATATTAAGTATGAAAGTATAAGTATGGAAGTAAGGATAATTATTTTGTCAAATTTTGAGTTGTAACAGTTGAGTACACTGTGACCTTGTTAGTTAGAAACAAGTGAAACGCATACAAGGGTGTTAAAAAGTTTGATAAAATATCTACTTACTAGCTTAAATGTAATCCACAAAACCATTGTTACAATTATACGCCAAGTAATCCGCACAATCCAACCTGATCCACAGCGCCACAAACTCAACATTCCACGAATTACAGGACCGCGAACCAATCTCGATTAAGGCGTCCCTGACGAGGGGAAAACTCTTTCATAACCTGGCGAAAGTTGGGCATTGATGAGCCAAATGAATGAATGAATGAATGGTATAGTGCTGTTGTAACTTAATAGGTACCCGTTGAAAAGGTGCCTATTGTTACAGGTATACCATGCGGACGAAAATTATTCCTTTCTTTAATTTAACGTTACTTTTCTCAAACATCCTAGGAAATGTTGACGTTATGTTCCTTAATAGGCCGCGAAGTGTCTGTATGTTACACCTTAATGCCAGTAACAATAAGTTTGGTGTACAAGTTTATCTCCACTTGTTATAGAAAGCGCTCTGGCAGCGGTAATGGGTTTAAAACTTCTGCCATTAAGCACGCTTTGACAGCTAGCGCTTTGTGAAGCCCGTCGCCCGCCCACGTGCTTCAGCGGAAAAGTGGAGGAACGAGCGCGAGCGTTTGCAGGCTGAGAGGCCCGTACAATAACGGTTATTGTTCGAAATAGAAATATTAATAACAAAATATACATCTGGGGGCACGGCAGTGCCCCCGCCAAGTCGAGCGCGAAGCAAACACTGCCGTACCATCCTTTACTGGAACCATTTCGCCGCATTTTTAGGCCCCTATTCGAGAACCTCTGGATAAGACCAGAACGCAGAAATTTCGTCATCCAGTAAGCTATTATCACATACTTAAAATCCAAAATTTTAAGTCTGTAGGTCATTTAGTGCCGAAGTTAAGCGAAAGCAAAGTTTCGCATTTATGACACTCACTCACTCATGATCATCATAATTCTAAGGTACTTCTAGCAGACCTACAGGCTCCAAATTTTAAATATAAATAGATTGAACCCTACAAAGTCCTAGAAAACCTAAAAATATTTCAATTTCAGTCACGTTTCAAAGATACAGAAACTGCACATATAATTTTGTAATACTATTTAAATACCAGCGATTACAAAGTTATACTACACACAACAATGAGTTCTTGATTTCCGATTGAGCTAAAATTTTGCATGCATGTGTAAATTGGATTACAATGCAATAATTATTATGATATTAAGCTGATCTGATGCCATGCTGGAAGGTGGTCAAAGGCACTCCATAATAAAACAACACAATCCCATCGAGTTTGGTCTCGTTTGATTCGTCTCGATGAGTACTTTGGTTCTAGATGGTAATTAGGGTCTGATGATGGAGATGAAAGTTGGCCTCAAGAACTCCGTAATAAAACGACACAACCTCATTAAGTTTGAGCTCGTTTGATTCGTCTCGATGAGTACCTACTTTTATTCTTAATGGTAATCATGGTCTCACGATGGAGCTGGAAGGTGGCCATTGGCAGGCACTCCGTAATAAAACGACTCAACCCCATCAAGTTTGAGCTCATTTTGATTTGCCTTGACAAGTACATTGATTCTAAATCATTACCAGGGTCTGATGATGGACTTGGAAGGTGGTCAAAGGCACTCATATAAAAAAAGACAAAACCCATCGGGATTTGACTCATATGATGCATCTCGATGAGTACTTTGGTCCTAGATGGTAACCAGGATCTGATGATGGAAATGAAAGTTGGCTATGTAGGCACTCCATAATAAAATGACTCAACCCCACTGAGTTTAGGCTCATTCGATTCGTTTTGAGAAGTTCTTTGATACTAGATCGTAACCATGGTCTGGTGATGGCAATAAAAGTAGAACTGCCTACAAAAAGCAATAGGATCCCATCAAAAACATTACATGTAAAAAGATACAAGTCTCTCTAGGCAGTTCTTATACTGCAAAAAAGTTTTGAGATGCAATGTTAAACCAAGTCGGTTATCTTAGTCAGTACCGGGTGGTGCCATAGAAATCGTTTTCCACCGAGTTGCTTATGTTAAAACCGTTAAGTTAATATTTAATATCTTTTCATCACACTTGCTCGTCAATGGTGTTATTCCATGTCTGTATACTAAATGTCAAAGGCCTAAATTGTTCTTAAGGGAGTTATGGATTTACGTACAATTTTTCTACCCAAGGGAGTTCTAACTTTAGTTTTAAAATTTGCAAACAAGTAATTTCAGACTAAGGAGGTTTCAAGTCAGCCAACGTTTTATTTATTATCTTTAAAACTTAGCTATAACCCAAATTTTACAACACAAAACTTATCTACGCTTCATGAAAATTCGTTATTTTTATATTTTTAATTTATAACAAATAGTTTTGCAATAATTTTAGTAATATTTTTTTAAAATGTTGGTAGAATCTGGCCGTATGACCTTTCGAATTCTAAACTAAACACAGTTTACATTATCTATGGTAAATGACTCGAAAAAGTGACAATCTGTATTGGCGGGTAGCCATTATTTTATTCAATTTAAGTGTTTAGAGACAAAATAATTTTATTTTAGGATTTTTTTTTTCTCGCAATGTGATGAAAATCATTGTGTGTATCACGGGCAGTAAGGGGATTACAAACTCGAGTCATTAAAAGCCCTCCGCCTTCGGCGTCGGGCTTCTAATAGACCCTCGTTAGTAATCCCCTACTTACGGCCCTAGATGCACAATGTACTATTATTTTTTTAGTACACATAATGACTTGGCAATCGCACGCAACGCTTTACTCATACTCGTACCTATGTGTATTGCTCAAACTGCATGGCTTTAGGGCTAGCGCTATGTTCAATTAGGATTGTTATAAATAGTTCACGTTGACGATTATTCTTACGTACGTCATTAGTCATTAGGTAACCATGCGATTGCCAAGTCATTTTGAGTATAAAAAAATATTACATATTAATTTAACGGTTTTAAAATAAGCAACTCGGTGGAAAACGATTTCTATGGCACCACCCGGTACTGACTAAGATAACCGACTTGGTTTAACATTGCATCTCAAAATTTTTTTGCAGCATAAGAACTGCCTAGCGAGACTTGCATCTTTTTACATGTAATGTTTTTGATGATGACACAAAAAGAGGGGTGTTATAAGTTTGACCGCTATGTGTTTGTGTCTGTCTGTCTGTGGCATCATAGCTCTTAAACGGGTGCACCGATTTGGATGCGGTTTGTTTTTAATAGAAAGCAGGTCTCTTGGCAATGGTTCTTAGATATATTTTATCAAAATTGGTTCAGGCGTTTTAAAGTTATCAGCTCTTTTGTTAGCTGCGGAAGAGATCTTAGACGCATAACGGGCATTGACTTAATGTTCAAACATACGAGTGACATAATTGCGTTGGGGGTTTTTAAAATTTTCAATTTATAGTTATAGGTAGGTACCCCTATTCTTCGCGGACGGAGTCGCGGGCAACAGCTAGTCTAATATATAAAAATCTCGTGTCACGGTGTTTGTTATCGAACTCCTCCGAAACGGCTTGACCAATTTTTATGAAATTTGATTCTCCACGTTCGGAAGGCCTGAAAATAGGTCGTTGGCTACTTTTTATATCCCCACTATTCTTCGCGAACGGAGTCGCGGGCAACAGCTAGTAATATCATAATAATTAACGAATTGTATTGTTTTTAATATTTATTGTCTACGTTTCTCCTGTCTGTTATTTCTGCCACCTACATTAGTCTGTTGCTATTTATTAATTTCTGAGTAATTGGTTGTCTGGAAGAGATCGATTTTTAGCGATAAGATCGCCTATTGTCTACCTGAATTTTTATTTTTGTAATGTCACTGTACTGTTTATTGGTGATCAATAAAGAATAATTTTATTGTATTGTATTGATCCCTATAGAAGTCCCGTTAGAACATAAACTGACTTTAAAGTATTACGCTTTAAACTATCGTGATTTTCACTCGTAACTACTACTATGTACACGGGACTTCTCACGTAATTATATATTTACCTTGACGTTTCGATCAACTTGTAGTTGTCGTGGTCACGAATTGACAGAAGCGTAGAATGTCAAGTTCGTTTAGCCGCGCGAGTCTTTCGATCTACTTGATTCTGAATAGAATCAGCACCCGCATCTCGAACTACCCGCACTTTAACGATACCCCATCACCACTTCACTCACCACCACTTTAAAGTACCTTGGGAATCCATACTAATATTATAAGTCTACCCCAATCTCGTCCAGCAATCCTTTATTTCACGGCTTCTGCAGTAATGTAATACTATTACACAAAAAATATCACTTTTGATACTAGCTTTTTTTGCTGACTGTACTTGCATTGTCATCTGAACTCCATATCCGCACCAAGTTTTAAATCTATGACGTAGATTTTCACTGAATTTCAACAAAATGTCAAATTTCAGCTCAACCGGATACCATGAAGTGGTTGAAAAATAGTTTGTTTTTAAAATCTCTACGTACTGCATCCATTATGCATGCAACTGTACATTATTAGGCACTAAAACACTCGTGTGATCTTATTATGAAACTCACTTTCAGTTCGTTTCACAAAACCACAATCGTCTATTGATGTCTCTCATTATGAACCAGTCACAGAAATAAGTAGTAAATAGTGACATTTATAAGCACTCTATAATCCATCCATTTGTTATTTATTCCACCCAGCTACTGAAACCTGAAAAATTCCAATTTGTAATTCGCAGTGACGTTTGCATAATTTTCAAATTGTACCCGCGCTTTTCATTTTGGGTTACGCAGTAAAGTAAAATTAATGCTATCAAAAACGATTTACAGGCAGAGAATGTGAGTTTTTGAAATTGGATATACAATTTCAACGGCAACTTTTAAAGATTAGAGATATATTCTACAGTCAATTATTGATCTCTTTTGTACCTTGTCGCTTTTAGTCGTTATAAAATTTTGTATGGTTTTTCAAACATGACGTTAAAGTGACAATGTACAAAGTGATCACTTATTTATGACGTTGACCCTACTTTTGACTACCTATTTTGCCCTCAACGCTATCTGCATTTGGCGATTTAGAAGCCTTTGTTGTTGTTGTTGTGTTGTTCAGCCGGAATGATGTAGATATTTTTTTATATAGCCTATAATATTTTTCCCTCCTGGCACGCACCTACCAATCGAGCTGAAAAGCTTTCAGGTCGTCCCTTCATCTCCTCTGGGGTCTGCTTCTTTGACCACCCCTCAGAACCCATGGGCGTGAATCTTTACCGAATGTAGATTTTAATCAACTTTTATCACCCCACTGTCGAAGGAGGGCTATGTTTTTCGAGCGTATGTATGTCATTCTTTGGCACGCCCTGCATTCTAAACGTCTCAATGGATTTTGATGTGTGAGGTGTCATTAGATTCGTCACAGTTCCGCGATTGAAATAGGGTATATTTTATATTTTCCCGGAAATCCTATGGGAACGGGAACTATACAGGAGGTTTTTTCTTCATCTAGTATTGAAATTAAAGTTATTTAACATCTGAAGAACAGTGAACAGTTAACGTTTGAATTGTGGGTAAAATGGTTCCAACGGAAGACCAGCGTCAGCTGCACGGCCGACATCATGCTGAGTTGGGACCATTTCGTGATAATGTTGTATCTGTTGTCGTTTTTCTCCTGTTAATTTAAGATTATGAGGTCACGAATAAATATTTTTCTTTCTTTCTTTTTTTTTGAAAATGAGTATAAATAGGGCCCTCGAGTAAACCCGAATGTTCTAACTTGTTCAGCATTTAACACGACATGTTGTAAAGCCGCTCGTTCCGCTTTTAATTAGTTTGGGTCGTTTCAGTCATCCGACACCCCGAAGTTTTAAATTGTTGCCAACTATATCGAGCTATAGCCCAAATTTGCGGTATAAAATCGGTCCGAGTCTTAAATATTTTTTTGTGAATAATCACCTTTTTATTATAACTTTTTTGAAGACAGTAACCAATAAGAATAAATTAAAAATTTTAAAAACCCCAACGCAATTATGTCACTCGTATGTTTGAACATTAAGTCAATGCCCGTTATGCGTCTAAGATCCCTTCCGCAGCTAACAAAAGAGCTGATAACTTTGAAACGGCCGAACCGATTTTGATGAAACATATATACGAACCATCGCCAAGAAGCCTGCTTTCTATTAAAAAACCCCATCCAAATCGGTTCACCTGTTTAAGAGCATGATGCCACAGACAGACAGACAGACACACACACACACACACACACATAGCGGTCAAACTTATAACACCCCTCTTTTTGTGTCGGGGGTTAAGAGGGTTTATACCTGCTGAGCTGGCAACGTTGCATTTTTGTTAGTTTTTCTCGATTATTCCATAAAAATTTAATGAAAATTAAAAATGTTTTGAATACAAATTGTTCTAATATATAAGTTAATGTGTCTACTGCAATAATAATTCGTGATAAGACTTTTATTTTCTTTAAAAACCGTTAGGTAATAATTTGTTCGTTTTTAAAGAAAATAAAAGTCTATCACGAATTATTATTGCAGTAGACACATTTAACTTATATATTAGAACAATTTGTATTCAAAAAATTTTTAATTTTCATTAAATTTTTATGTAATAATCGAGAAAAACTAACAAAAATGCAACGTTGCCAGCTCAGCAGGTATAAACCCTCTTAAAAATGAAATTAATTGAATGAAATCAAGTATTTAGTCTGCTTTAGACATTACAATAGTAGATTGTTTAACAAGGGACTAAAACAAGCCATAATGACACGAGATATTTAGCCACCCGAGCGATAGCGAGGCCTTAAAGCTCTTAAGAGGTCTTAAAGCTTAAATACTATGTTAAAACTAATTGGACTATGCATGTAAGAATGATAATTGTTCATTCATTAGAATCGGCTAATAAATTAACCTAATATCTAACTAAGTTCACACACAAAATATATTGTTAACTGAAACACTTACCCGTGAATAAAGAAAGGACATTTTAAGTTTATTTTCTATACACCAATTCTTTGTTAAATTATATCTAATTATACTTTCTATTTACTATTAAATGCAACTGACATCGCATTATTTTGAAGTCACGCCATATTAACTTTCAAACGTAACTGTTCTATCTACCGTACACTCCAGCACTTGACTGCTTTGTCGACAGTGCGGATTGCTATTTTATCGACAGAGCAGGGAACTGCTTTGCCGACAGCGCTTTTAAAAAAAAAACAAATTAAAAAACACCTAAGCTAAAGGAAATCTTTCCTTACATGCAGAATAAAATGAATTCATCTTTAATATTTTATAATTAAATAGATTAATATTGTTAATTATTTATCGTGTTTCACGAAATTATTTTTTTTTTAATATTTTTATACAATTGTCATTTTGAGGTTATTTCCACGCCCTAAAAGCTTCCACAGACCGAAGCGCAGGGCGCTACGGAGCGTCCGCAGCGCGCTTCGGTCTGTGGAAAGCTTTAAAATTGTCTATACCCAGTCACTGAAAATGGCGATAATCCTCCATTCACAAACACCGTGATTGACAGTTTAGGGGTTTCCATAGTCAATTAAAAAAAATTTACTTTAATCCCTAGAGATCAAAAAAGAGCTTTAGTCCCGATATGCAGAGACTAAAGTAACATTTTAAGAGCATGAGAAGTGAAAAATATGTTGTTAATGTCGACGGCGAGTAGGTACTTCGCGTAGGTGAGACACTTGTCGCAACTCTAATTTCTCTAATAGGAATTTTGAGTTCCGCTATTCCACTATTTGGGTGTTGAAACTTCGAAATTACGATTACAAAAGCTAGCATCACTTTGCTCATCACTTATCAGTCTTATCACCTTTGTTAGGCAGGCTCTACATTCTGTTCACGCCTTCTAGTTTTTTCACAAAGATTGATCCGATAGTTCCCCCGACGCTGATCTTGGACAAGATTTATCTCGAGCTGTTTGAGTTGAACAATTTATGTTTTAACCGCCACTTTGAGGCGGGCGGTGTTTTTATTGGCTCGAAGTGTCACGTTGTAACAAACTGAGTGTTAGACACGGCTTCTTGGTATTACCTTTAACCCATTATAGCTTTCCTAGTAACTAACCGTAAACAAATCTTGCAACTAGATTTTGTCCTATTTAAGAGATTTGAATTTTGACGGGACAGGTTGCAATGCTATAGTGTGTGTGAGTGCGCGCGCGCGCGCGCGCGCGCGCGCGTGTGTGTGTGTGTGTGTGTGTGTGTATTTATTGGTTATCGTTTAATGTTGGAATGTATTTGCTAGGGATCTATATCGGGTTGCATAAAATTTTATTCATAATTCATCATTTGGCATAAAAATGTACGGTTTCAACAGGTGTTTTTTTATTAGCAACAAAATATTATGACAAACATTACATTATGACTAAAAGTTTTATACCACCAGACACGCCCCAATTTGATATATATAGGTACGTAGATAGTTGGACATCTGGAATAACACATAAGCTGCACTTTTAACTCCATGTTCCCGCAGGATCGGGATTAGCTCAGTGAATATCTGAAAACATGAACTGCTAAGTTTAGAGCATGAGAAATGAAGACTATGGTTTACACACTCTGTCGGTTTTTTTCTCGCATTCAAAGTTAAAAGTAAAGTGTTTAATGCGAGACTAAACAATCATAGTGACAACTTGAACTATAGCCTCCCTTGCACTCGCTATACGCTAAACATCTCGTGTCATTGTGGCTTGTTGTAGTCCCTTGTTGAACAATCTAATATTAAAGCACCGATCATACACACAGTTTTGATTGTAAGTGTAAGTTAAGTTCATAATTAACAGTTTGACTGAAACGTATAAATTCCCACCGTATTCACTCGTAAAGTAGAGTGTACAACAACAAAGCGTCTCAAGCGTGCCTCTAGACATTGTTCGTTAGATTTACGACTCTGTACCGTGTAATCCCAGCTTAATATTTTATTTTAATTAATAATGCCTTCAGACAGCTGTTTCAGAGGTGGAAGTAAGATTGCTTTATTATGTAAGATATTAGTTTTGTCTGCGATTTCTTTTGCAAAGAATTTGTAGTAACAAAAAGTTTATGTACAAATTTTATTTTTAATTCAACCTTTTAACTGACCGTATTTTTTGTCGATTATACATTCTGTTGATAGTGAATGCTATACTATCTACTAAAATTAAGCAAAACTTAATTTTCTGAAATTAATCTTCATTAGGTACTTCTGGGGGATCTAATAAAACATTGATCATTAATTTGTTTCCATTTGTTACAGGTAAGTTCCAGAGCAGACTTAATTAGCTTTACAAGACAAGTAAGTCTTCAAATGAAAACCAAAAAAAAAGTTTTTAACGTGGTTTATTAAACCTTTGCCTACTTATTCACAATTTCCGATAAACTGAATCGACATTGAAATCCACAAATATTGAACCTACAAGCTTATTGTCTAACGCGCTGACGCTTGGTTTCGCAATCTCTATTTCTTTCTGTCAAACGGTATAAGAAGGTGACAGAAAGAGAATATGAAAGCGAAGGGAAGCGTCCGCTCGTTAGGTTAGACAATACGGCCTCTACACAATTTTACGAGAATCGGTTAAGAAATGTGATCTGTAGAGAAACAACCGATCTACCGGAGATCCTCTGGACGGACGGACGTCCAAGCCTGAACCGGACGGACACGTTTCGCTCGTCGGTCAAATACTTATTGTCAGCACAATGCTTGCAGCTCTACAGTCATCTAATATTGATGGTTTCTATTGTGGGATACATAAATAGTGAAACTCAATGTAATGTTTGCCGTAATGATCATTAAAATTTGGCATAACTCTTAATGCTCTGAAACAATTATTTTTTCTGGATTGTTATTAAATAAACCTAACCTAACCTATAGAGTTTTACAGGATGACCACTTCAAAGTTCCTGAAAAATTTACGGTTTCACAGTAAAAAGTTATTTGGTAACAAATTAATTTTCAATTCAAGCTTTTTCGCTAACTGTGCTTCTTGTTGACTGTACTTGCATTGTCATCTAACCTACATAAGTATACCAAATTTCAAGTGAATCCGACAGCTGGAAGTGGGTCAAATTCTATTCCCAAGATTGACCCGTACATACACAGGCACATAGATACATTGCAAGTTAATAAAAAAATTTTAAATAAAAAATAAAACCTCCTTCAAAAAACATCCAAAAAACTATGAAATAATAATTGAACCGAACCGACCACAATAAGCATGAAAATATCTTTCTTCTAATCTGTTTGAAGTTGGTGCCTCAGCTCGAGCCAGCAGGAGTGGACCTAGTAATCTAACTTACCTACATAGCTACCTACTATCTTTAGGGCTTCTACACCCCTGCTGGCTCGTGCTGAGGCACCAACTTCAAACAGATTAGAAGAAAGATATTTTCATGCTTATTGTGGTCGGTTCGGTTCAATTATTATTTCATAGTTTTTTGGATGTTTTTTGAAGGAGGTTTTATTTTTTATTTAAAATTTTTATTTTTTGCTTTTTAGTTGTTTCTGTATAAAATAGATGCGTAGGATAAAATCATCAGTTTGACTTCGAAATAAGTTTATGTTAAAAATTCTATTTTTAATGATCGACGGGGTTGTGTCGTTTTATTACATAGTTCTATTATACTTTTTGAATGCAAATGTTCGACTTGTCACCGAAAATACTAAAATCGCTATACATTTCTCTTGAATTTTTGAGGAGTTTCGTCAATTCCTCATGGATCCCATCATCAGAACTGGATTCTGGTAACAACGGGACCAACCTTGAAGCATGTGCTTTCAAACAACGAAAAAAATTTTCAAATCGGTTCATAAATGAAGGAGTTCTGAGGTAACACACGTTAAAAAAAAAAAAAAAAAAAAAAAAAAAAAAAAAAAAAAAAAAAAAAAAAAAGAACATACAACCGAATTGAGAACCTCCTCCTTTTTTTGAAGTCGGTTAAAAAGTCTGTAAAAGAGTTACGGCAAAGGATCATTATGACAAACGTTACATTATGACTTCCAAAGTTATGGATCTCGAATGGGACTCAATATTTAATCTATTTGAAGACTAGTCGTAAGTCATAACACAGTTCTTTTGAACCCTGACAAAATACAATATGTTTGAAGCTTTCTATAATAATATGGCTGTCTAGCTGTTTGGTAGTGACGTAAGATTTTATCAAAAGGGCTGTCATCTAGTTTCTTTGTAATTTCACTCTAGTTGTTCATATTTTTTCTTTAGCATAGCGTTCTTGTAAATGGAACTTATTTTAGTTAGTTTATGAATAATTATTCAGTTTCTGATATTGTAGTCTTGATATTGAATGTTAGATTTCGTAACTTAATTTTCAAAGGTTTTTGTTTAACTTGAAATTTTCACGTGTGCGTAAATTGTCTACACAAAAGTCAGATTTCATCCACTTTCATAGATTGGATTGACTTCAAATTAGCGATATGTTGTATTTTGTATTGGCAATAGGTAAGGCACTGATGCCCAATTCGAATGGTATCCAGAGACCGGAAAACCCAGAGACCTCCAACAAAATGGAGCGACACCCGGTTAAGGTTGCGGGAACGCGTTGGATGCAAATGGCGAAGAACCGGTCTGTTAGGCGATCCTTTGGGGAAGCCTATGTTCACCAGTGAACGTCTTTCGGCTAAAATGATGATGTACCTACAGATCACAATGTAAGTTGGCATACCTACAAATTTGAACAGAGCCCTAGGTGTGCGAGTCCGACTCATACTTAGCAGGTTTTTAACCGACTTCAAAAAAAGGAGGAGGTTCTCAATTCGGTTGTATGTCCTTTTTTTTTTAACGTGTGTTACCTCAGAACTCCGTCATTTATGAACCGATTTGGAAAATTTTTTCGTTGTTTGAAAGCACATGCTTCAAGGTTGGTCCCGTTGTTACCAAAATCCAGTTCTGATGATGGGACCCATGAGGAATTGAAGAAACTCCTCAAAAATTCAAGAGAAACGTATAGCGATTTTAGTATTTTCGGTGACAAGTCGAGCATTCGCATTCAGAAAGTATCATGGAACTGTAATAAAACGACATAACCCTGTCGGGTTTTAAAAATAGAATTTTCAACATAAACTTATTTCGAAGTCAAACTGATGATTTTATCCTACGCATCTATTTTATACAGAAACAACTAAAAAGCAAAAAATAAAAAAATTTAAATAAAAAATTAAACCTCCTTCAAAAAACATCCAAAAAACTATGAAATAATAATTGAACCGAACCGACCACAATAAGCATGAAAATATCTTTCTTCTAATCTGTTTTAAGTCGGTGCCTCAGCACGAGCCAGCAGGAGTGTAGAAGCCCTATAGATAGTAGGTATGTAGGTAAGTTAGATTACTAGGTCCACTCCTGCTGACTCGAGCTGAGGCACCGACTTCAAACAGATTAGAAGAAAGATATTTTCATGCTTGTTGTGGTCGGTTCGGTTCAATTATTATTTCATAGTTTTTTGGATGTTTTTTGAAGGAGGTTTTATTTTTTATTTAAAATTTTTTACTACAAAATATGAGTTCATATTCAGCGTGCGAATTACATTCTTCATTAAATTACGTACCGTGGTCTGACTGCCTCTATAAATCAGGCTGGAGGGCTAATCTAGACAGCTATGTACAACAGATGTGTGGTACATTTCAAACAGGATTTGACAAAGATTTAAAATGTCTGGGGAGGTTTACTCTATGAACGTTGGTATATCTCACTTTTAACGCAAAAGTTTGTATGGATGGATGAATATGTGATGATATTTGGCACAGATATAGTAAACAACCTGTATTAACATAATAGGATACTTTTTATACCGGAAAATAGCATAGTTCCCCCAGGAGAAACGAATTTTTCGCCAACAGAGTCACGGGAAAAAGCTAGTTAAATTTATTTTGGAGTAGTTTGTCCTGTTTGATATTATTGCCCGTAACTCTACCTAAATTATAATATTTAAACCGTTAGTATTTAAATTAAACCCTTAAACAATTTCTATTAATTTATTATCTAGCAATCTTACACTTAATCTTGATGTTTAATTAATACACGAATAATAAATTTATCTTAATAAATAGTGCCGAAGTTAGATACCATTTGATGTTTAACAGATTTGCTAGCAACATTTCAAAAAGATAGGATCATTTAAGACTGGATATTTTCGCAATAAATATAATTCAACCACTTACACTCTCGTAGACTAGTAATCTTCAGTCACGAAAATCAACATCTAGTTTTTTGTTACCAATTTTATTTTTAATGAAAACTTTTTGCCAATAGTACTTTTGCAGGATTCCGTACCCTATTATTGAGACCCCGCAGTAAGTCTGTCTGTCTGTCTCAGTAGGTAATAGGGCCTCGTTGGAAACCTTTGGGTACAGAACCCTAAAAAACTTATCACCACATTTGGCGTTAGCGCTAAAACCGCAAGTTTTACAATAACGTTAACAATGGTAATCATACTTTCCCGAAAAAACACGTAACAGGTAACACTTGGCGAAGTCAGCGTCAGTCAACTTTAAGGTAAAGTCACGTATAAGTTAATGCACGTGAAAATGTCGTCGAACGTTACAGGTGGTACGTGAGAAACTCTACGTCAAGACGCGTAACGTTGGAAAACTATTAAACTAGTTGTATATATGTAAACCGTTTATTGTACAGAAATAAAGAAACAAATATAACTGAAAAACGTTGAGATATATTTACAAAGACAAACTTATCCCTTCAAGGGATCCGTACAAGTCAATCTTTTAATATACTGTTTTAAACGTTCGTGGTTTTCACTCAATCAATCGGAATCAAGCTCAAATGGGATTGGGCCGGGCATGTGTGGGCGCACTCAGCCACGTGGTATTATTTGATTTAGATGAGGGAATTTTCAAGTCAATCCAACCACTAGAATTAAAATTTTACTTGCAATATTTAACCCGTAGGCAGGCCTCTAATGAGATGGAGCGACGACTTGCTTAACATTGCGGGAACGCGTTAGATGGGGATGGCACAGGACTGGTCCGTTCAAGACGAGCCCGCATTGCACGGTGTCGACAGAGGAGCCCCATCCCGGGCCGGCCAGTGGGCCTCGCGGTGTCTCTTCATGCTCCCGTGGCGTTCACAATGGCAACGACGGAATCCTTGCGGTTTTTAGTGAGTACAGGCCCCACATACCCTCTGTTTCCCTGAACAAAGACGAAATGCATAAGGTGCATTTTCCGCACCATAAAAAAAGGACCGGTCTGTTCGGCGATCCTTAGGGGAAGCCTATGTTCAGCAGTGGACATCTTTTAGCTGAATCTTTCCTTGAAACAATTTAGATTTGAGCACAGATTAACGATAACAATTTAACAGGAAATTCTAAATTGGGACAAGAAACATAACAAAAGCAAAGCTTGTGAACCACACAATCGAGATTCCCCACCTTTTTCTGAAATAGGCCAAAAGTGACTTCCGTGACTGATTTTCGATTTCCAATTGAGCTGAAATTTTGGATGCATGTGTTAATCGGATGACAATGCGATATTATTATACTGAGCGGATCTGTTGATGGAACTGGAATGTGGCCACAGGAACTCTGTACTAAAACGACACGACCGCATCGAGTTTGGGCTTGTTGAATTCGTCTTGACGAGTACTTTGTTCGTAGATGTTAACCAGGGGCAAAAATACAGTTAGTATAAAAACTTGTATTAATAAGTAACTAAAAATTATAAAATTTAAAAACCCCCAACGCAATTATGTCACACATATGTTTGAACATAAACTAAATGCCCATTATGCGTCTTAGATGCCTTCCGCAGCTTACAAATTAAGAGCTGATAACTTTGAAACGGCAGAACCGATTTTGATAAAACATACCAAAGAACCATTGCCAAAAAACCTGCTTTTTAATAAAAAAAACCGCATCCAAATCGG
Organism: Archips xylosteana; assembly: GCA_947563465.1. Taxonomy (NCBI): domain Eukaryota; kingdom Metazoa; phylum Arthropoda; class Insecta; order Lepidoptera; family Tortricidae; genus Archips; species Archips xylosteana. Next base: position 6,311,730 of record OX387373.1, read on the forward strand.
TACACCCGTTTAAGAGCTGTGATGCCACAGACAGACACACACACGCACACATAGCGGTCAAACTTATAACACCCGTCTTTTTGTGTCGGGGGTTAAAAACTACGACATGTCGCGATGCGATCAAAGCTGCACATAGCCTCAGGCCGGTTGGTAATACTAACAATAATAAATCAAGTTTTTTCCGCAAATCCCAGCCATCTACGTCAAACTGAACACGTCAATTTGTTAACTACGCCCCATTTCTTATGCTTTCCTGGCTCGTTTGAGGAATATACGGGCGAGATGTGGGGGCAGGTACTCTGCGTCTAATGCGTTATTATTTGTTGGAAACATCATTATGGCTTCATTATGGCATCATTTTGAGCTTAGGTAGATAGAGTGGCTACAACGTCTAGATTTGCCTCCTTTCTAGATCCACCAATAATGAGATTCTGAGATCGGTGTATGACGACCTCACAGAGGGATTTAAACGATACTGAGCTACTTTGCAATGATCAGAAGATCATTGCAAAGATCCTGTTTGGAATCATGATAAATAATCTTGAATCACCGGTAAGTGCAGACGATCTTAAGTTGGTGTACAGCGTTAGGCACGAACAGGACTGTCATGATCTGCAAAAGGACATCTCGTCAGTGTATCGTTGGAGTGTTCAAAATAAGTTAGAATTCAATGGTGCCAAATGCCAGGTGTGTACTTTCAGTCGCTCTAGCACTCCGATACACAGCAAATATGTGCTTGGCTCAGTGGGTATAGAGCGGGTCTTCTCCGTCAAGGATCTCGGTTTTATTTTTGACACGCATCTCACTTTTCATGAACACATCCAGGACACTTGTTTCTGATTGCTTTCGTAAGCTGGGTTTTGTTATTCGCAACGTCAAGAGTTTCCGTGACGTTGATACTATTAAACTAGTGTATATCGGTTTAGTCAGAAGCAAACTAGAATCGTCGTCTATTGTATGGAGTCCTTATGACTCCACATATGCTTTACTCGTAGAAAAAGTTCAGAAGGCTTTTCTAAGATTCTTATACAAAAAAAGTTATGGGTATTATCCCTTTTTGTATCCCACTCAGTTTTTGTTTTGTGTGCGCGCAGAGGCTCGCCGCTGCCCCGAGCGCTGGTGATGCTTAACGCACTCTTGGCATCCGCGCCTGAGTGTGACCTGCTAGCTGGGGGATTGTTGGCAGTTTGCACTGAAGTCTTGAGATTTTGTGAGCAGATGGATAAAAGGAAATCGAGCGTTATGTCTTAATTATTTGTATACTTGTAAAATTGCTAATTTGTAATTTAGATTTGTAAGTTTTTTAGTTTTACGGTGAATTGGAAGTAAATCTGTAATGCCGTGTAAATTTTATGATAAATAAATAAATAAATAAATAATTGATGAAAAAGCAAATTGGATAAAAAAATAACCTGCCCAAATTACTAATTCCACGCGGACGGAGTCGCGGGCAAAAGCTAGTAATGTCCTATGTCTCAATCCAGATCTTTGTCCATGTACGCCATTTCTTGTCTACTCGTAAATTTATTCAGCCGTTATTGCTTTGTTGACTAACAAACATTCAATAATCTGAACATCTTCACGAACTTTCCCAATTGTAATATTACTAGCTGCTGCCCGCGACTCCGCTTGTGAAATAATCGTTTGTCGCTATCCCGCCGGAACTGTGAAATTTTCCGGGTTAAAAAGCATCCTTGTTAATACAGGTTATAAAATATATGTCAACATCATCATCATCATCATCATCATCAGCCTTAGCCTCTCCCATGGCACGCCACTGAGTGACGATCCTCGGCCACTCTCACACCAACTCTCTCGGCAACTATCTGTGTGCCACATCAGAATCCGTGAAACTGTTTTAGCGTGAAAGAGTAACAGACATCCATACTTCCATACAAATTTCGCGAATATAATATTATTAAGATTTCAAATCGGTTTTGTAGCTCCAGACCCAGAAACCAGAAATTTTGCTCTAGTTAGTGTAAAGCTACTTTAAAGCGGCACCGCTTGCAATACTTCACCGTGTGTTTTTATATCGAGCGATATGTCACCGGTTCTAGGAGGTACGCTTTGCACAACGACTTGACCCAAATTAAGGTTCATGTGACCCATTTATAGTAATTGTTTCACTCTGCACTATATTTCATTCCAGATAACGATAGACAAACATGGTACGCAAAAGCATTGATATTACAGTACTTAATTCCATAAAAAACTGAACTTTAGTTACGAAATTGACCTTTTGAGTGCTTTTTTCGGTTAGTTTGGATTTCATTCATTCCATAGTTGAATGGATGAGAGCTCTTGTTGGCAACTTTTACAATAGTTAGAAGAAAGGAACTGTTAATACATACCTATGGTGCAATTTTATTTACGGCACACAAAAGCAATCTTATCGTACTTTCTTACTAATATTATAAATGCGAAAATTTGTATGGATGTATGGATGGATGTTTGTTACCTACTCTTTAACGCTAAAACGGTTCGAAGGATTCTGATGAAATTTAGCACACAGATAGTTTACCTGGGTTAACATTAAGATTCTTTTTATCCCGGAAAATTGCATAGTTCCCGCGGGATAGCGATATACTAATTATTTGCAGACGGAGTCGCATGCAGCAGTTAGTAATAGTAATAGCCCGTCTGCGTACAATATTTTCTTATTTACTCCCCAAAGTTAGCCCACATGCTTAAAACTGATTTATTTGCGTTAAACGTCCGTCTTAGGATCACCGACTTACACAATGAGGACCAAATTTCAACTCAACCAACCAACTAACCAATGAGATATACCTTTGGCCTCATTTGCACTTTTCATCAGATAGTGGTCAATCACGCGTCTGTTTTATGTAAAGAAAAATAATAATAGGAAGTTTATGAAATCGTTTAAGTAATATCGGAGATCCGTGTTTCGGGTGTGATTCCGGAAAAGTATTATACCCTTTGTCACTCTCGCAACTGAGACGAATCTAATGACACCTCACACTTTAAAATCCATCGATCCGTTCAGGTTGGAGCGCGTGCCATAGAATGATACATAGGTACATACATAAATACATACACTCGAAAAACATAACCCTCCTTCGACAGTCGGCAGTGGGGTGAAAAAAGCACACATGAAAATCAACGCCTAACTTTTAAGACATGTGCCTGAGAAATGTATCCCTGTATGGAATGAAGTGTATAATGTTGTAAATTAACTTTGGACTCGGGGGAGCCAGCCTGTTTGTTCGCGATGGGCCAATCAAGCTGCCTGCGAGTCGTCGTAGTGTGGGTTCTGTAGTTGAACACCTCAATCTTGTGACGCAGAACGTAGGTTAGTTTAGCATCCCTTTTTCATCGACTCCGAGAAACAGGAGGAGATTTTCTAATCAGTTGTCTTTTTTTAAAAGCTTCTTATTAACTTGCAATGTATGTACATAATGTATGTACGGGTCAAATCTTGGAAGTTGAATTTGAACCACTTCCAGTGGTCGGATTTATAGTATGTTCCAGTTAAAATGACGAAAATGCACTTAACATGGAATTTTACAACTTCTTTTGTTGCTGAATATGAAAGGAAAAGATAACAAAGAGACGTAATAAAACTGACCGGAGTCGAACTTGCCTACCGATACACCTGCATAGGTAATTGATTTACAACCCCACTTGAAGATAACAATTAAACAATAGATGTTGGTTTTAAGTACTTTTCGTCATTTTAACTGGAACATACTATACTTGAAAATTGGTATACTTATGTAAGTTAGATGACAATGCAAGTACAGCCAACAAAAAGTACAGTCAGCTAAAAAGCTTGCTCTTAAAATGAATTTTTTAACAAAAAATATTTTCCTTGGACAGCACTTCTTAATACTACCAAATTCAGGACGTGATGAGTGGTTCCTGGGGAAATCTAGGGAACTCTTCAAATTTCGAATAGAAAGTATGGTAGGTAAAGTAGATACCTAGGTCTACTCCTGCTGGCTCGCACTGAGGCACCGATTTCTAGCAGATCAGATGAAAATTATTTCAGGTTTTTTTTTAATTTGTTTTTATTTTTATACAGATCTGCGATGTTATTTGTAACACTTGTCATCACTGGTGGTGATGTCAAATAAACAGTTACTGAGTAGGTATGGCAAAAGTAAAAGGCAGTCCGGCGGCAATCGGCGGGAAACGCCGCTGGCTTTAAGCTCCAAAACCAACAGCAGAGGCGTGGCGGTGCGGTGGCGGTCACGGTTGTAATATTCTAACTTGTATGAACGAGTTCGCACGGTACCGTACAACCGTTCATACAAAGTTAGAATATTACAACCGTCACCTCACCGCACCGTCACGGCTCCGCTGTCTATGAGTTTGGAGCTTTAACGACGTAATAATTAACGTCGATGCTGAGGGTCAGGGTAAATTGATTAGCCTATCTTTCATTATTACCTGCTCGAACCGAGACTTTCATCTCACAAAGTCAATTATGACACCTTTGAGACGTCGAAGTGAAATTATGTTCATGTCTGGGCTGTAGGATATAACCTTTACCCGTGGATTCGTTTGGGACTTGAATTGAACTTTTTGGATAGCTAAATTCCCGTATGCATCTTATATATAAAATTCTCGTGTCGCGGTGTTTGTTACCAAACTCCTCCGAAATGGCTCGACCGATTCTCATGAAATTTTGTGTGCATATCGGATAGGCCTGAGAATCAGCCAACATATATTTTTCATACCCCTAAATGTTAAGGGTGGTTCACACCTTAATTTTTGACGTGACAACGTCTAATAAATTGATGAACGCCGCTGCATACACGAAAAAGGATAACGCAATGTAAGTACATGAGCGGCGAGGGCCAGTGGCAAGAGAGCGGCGAACGCCAGGATGTACAATGCGGGGTGGGGGTACTCTAAGGCGGAACAAAGTTCGCCGGGTCAGCTAGTGTCCAATATAAAATAATATTAAAAATTTTGAAAACTCCCCACGCAATTAGGTCACATATATGTTTTGAAAATAAGTTAAATGCCTAATGACGTCTAAAGTCCCTTCCGCAGCTAACAAAAGGGCTGATATCTTTGAAACGGCTGAGCCAATTTTGATTAAACATGTTTAATAACTATCGCCAAGAAACCTGCTTTCACGCAACACATGATGATTCTTGGACATGTTTCATCAAAATTAGTTCAGTAGTTTCAAAGTTAGCAGCTCTTTTGTTAGCTGCAGAAGTGGTCACACGTGAGTGACGCATAATGGGCATTTACTTTATTTTCAAACATACATAATTATGTGTGACCAAATTGCGTTGGGGGTTTTTAAATTTTCACCCGCCTGTCGAAGGAGGTTTATGTTTTTCGAGTGTATGTATTTATGTATGTATGTATGTATGCATGTATCATTTTTTGGCACGCCCTGCAGCCTAAACGGCTCAATGGATTTTGATGTATGAGGTGTCATTAAATTCGTCTCAGTTCCGTGAGTGACATAGGGTATATATATTTACCCGGAATTCCCATGGGAACGGGAACTATACAGGCGGGTTTTTTTCAGCTGGTATTAAAATTAAAGTTATTAGAGGCCAAATTACCCTCCACTAGATCAAGCCACTACTACTAAACTTTTCACTAAATTTAATAAAATAAAATAAATATTTCATTGATTGATTGATTGATTTAGACGACCGGATAGCCTAGTTGTTAGAAAACCTGACTACGAAGCTTAAGGTCCCGGGTTCGATTCCCGGTCGGGGCAGACATTTGTGGGAATAATTCAAATGTTTGTGTTTGAGTCATGGGTGTATAATATGTATTTATGTATGTATCTATCTATATAAGTATGCTTATCCGTTGCATAGTACAAGCTTTGCTTAGTTTGGGACTAGGTCACTTGGTGTGATATTTATTTATTTTTCAAAAATCTGCAATATTTTTTAGCGTTCATTGCCCTTACCTCTTTCCCGCTGGCCCGACTCGCGCTTGACCGTAGTATGGCATGACGTAACGCCCATTGAGTTGAGTCGTGCGCCTCGCGTTTCGGTGGACGAGTGGAGTACTAAAGAAAACACTTTAAAATAAGAAAAGTAAAATTTTTCGTTGCAAAAAAAAACCTGCATTTTTCGAAAAAGCTGCCTTGAATTCGCCTTTGTACACTTGGTTCTCTTGCAAACTGTTAATTTCATGTTTTTTTGTGCAACTAGCTGTTACTCTTTCTGCGAATAATAGGGGTATAAAAACCGGCCAAGTGCGAGTCGGACTCGCACACGTAGGGTTCCGAACCATTATACCATTTAGACGACCAGATGGCCTAGTGGTTAGAGAACCTGACTATGAAGCTTGAGGTCCCGGGTTCGATTCCCGCGTCGGGGCAGATATTTGTATGAAAAATACGAATGTTTGTTCTCGGGTCTTGGGTGTTTAATATGTATTTAAGTATGTATCTATCTATATAAGTATGTTTATCCGTTGCCTAGTACCCATAACACAAGCTTTTCTTAGCTTACTTTGGGACTAGGTCAATTGGTGTGAATTGTCCCGTGATATTTTTATTTGATATTTATTATCTATAAAAACGGCAAAAAAATCACTTGCTGTATGGGAGCCCCCTTAAATATTTGTTTTATTTTAATTTAATTATTTGTTTTTAAATTGGATATATAAATAATATATTCAGTGAATATTTCAACCATCTACCTGCTGCCGTTATCAATAACGAGCAAAAACAAGCAAAAAAATCACGTTTGTTGTATGGGAAGCCCCCTTAAATATTTATTTCATTTTATTTTTTAGTACTTTTTGTTATAGCGGCAACCGAAATACGTCATCTGTGAAAATTTCAACTATCTAGCTATCAAGGTTCATGAGATACAGCCTGGTGACAGACGGACAGAAGGACAGCGGAGCCTCAGTAATGGGGTCCACTTTTTGGGGTACATTTTTTGAAATCATATTTAATCATTTGTTACCCGCAACTTCACCTGCAAAAATTCGTTTATCTATTTCACGGGAATCATATAATTTTCCGAGATAAAATTAAAGTATCCTATTATGTTAATCCACGGAAACTATCTGTGTGCCAAATTTCATCAGTGTCCGTCAAACTGTCTTATCGTGAAAGTTTAACAAACATCCGTTCATCCGTCATTCCATCCATTCATCCACACAAACCTTCACGTTTATGATATTTGTGAGAGGGGATGTAGTATTAAGTTTTAGGGATTAATCTCTACTTAATAATAGAATGCCATTCTCGGATCTGAGACAAATCTAATGACACCTCACACTTTAAAATCCATTGAGCCGTTTAGGCTGCAGGGCGTGCCAAAGAATGAAACATACATAAATACATACGCTCGAAAAACATAACACTCCTTCAATTGTCGGGTAAAAAGGTCTAATTGACTGATTGACTTAAAAACGCTCAGCCCAAACCTGGCCTTGGGTAACGTTATGCTGTCATTGACTTCCAATACGTACCTGACTGCTCCATCATCACACCTTTGAATACCATTCTTAGTCAAATTACATCCTAAAACTATTGTAACGAGTCTGAACATGGCCAGGTTATATTGTCCTGTCTTAGAATTCTAGTTCCTAGCTTTACTTTCCATCATCACCATCAGATGAGCTTTGATATCGATCAAGACGTGGGTGAAATACTTGCAGACAACTTATAATTATACTTACATACATACGGACATTACAAGTTACATGAAACAAGTAAAAAGTGGGTTACTGAGATATAAATTGAATGTATAGTAAAAATTGAAATACATCATCATTGTATTGAATGTGTAGTATGTTGTTGAATTTGTGTAGTATGTATAGTAAAGCATTTAAAAATGTCAAAGGCCATTTTAGAATCATCGTGTCCCGAAAAGAATTCGGAATACACTTTTGAAGCTTAAAAATAAAAAAAAGTTCTCGAAAGAAAAAGGAACGATATAATTTCTAATAATTTTGACTCTGTGGCATCAACACAGATAGTCGCAATGGAAATCATAACTATAACATCATCAGTATAACTTCTATATTTACGCCATTAAGTTGCTAGTGACCAGCGGCGCGGAGTCTACAAATCATTGAAACTCATTAACGCCAGAAGTTTCGATTCGTTGAATATTTGAGTTAACAGAACCGCAGGTTTGATTTAATTTGGATTATAATTTAATCTTTTTCATATAACAAATTTAATATGAAAGTTTTAACTTTGTTTGTTTGTTTGTGTTACTAGGTATTTGGTGGGAGGAATGGAAGGTAACATAATTTTTGTCTTGAAAAAATGACTTTCTGTTAAGTTTCTTGGTGATGATGTTAAAACAGAAAAAGCTGGTAGTATGAGACATACTAATAAGAACCCTTTGCGCCCTAGTTATAGAATTAATGGTTTGATTTTGATTTTTGTGGAATTATTCACATAAATAAATAACGAAAAATTGTCTTCCTGCACAATAATGACCGTAGCAAATGCGAAGCCCTCTTATTCTGTGGATTTATAGCTAGTTTGTAGTTTCTTTCTTTAGTGTAATTGTTTAATGTTTTACGCCATACGATTAAATAAATAATTCTGAGAGGAGGCCTGTACCTTGCAGTGGATTGTAGATAGGCTGAAGTGAGAATAACGACAATCTTAATCCTTAAAACTAAAGTCGCAGACAACAATTACCAAAAATTTATTAGTATTATGAAGTACTACGAAAATTATAATATTTGCACTAACGTAAGTTTTTTTGATGATCTGAATAGCCTCCCGATTCACCCAATTTAAACAACATTACCAATATTGCAGCGTCGAAAGCACCAACATTGACTGCACTGACCCCACGACCCATTTACCGAATACACCCGAACATACACGAGAATTGCCGAAACAAAATCAATATACACTGTTGTATCTCTTTTGAAATTTGAACGCAAAATACTGACTCCAATTTGGGATTACAATTCTGGCATTCGGAAAATTTGATATCCGACACTGACACCCATAAAAAACTGTGACATTATTTTTCTTGAATTAGAAATTTTACCGAATTCAAAATAAGGTACGAAATATAAACACGTAAAACTAGAGCAAAATTATTTAAAACTAGCTGCTGCCCGCGACTCCGTCTGCTAAGAATTTTGTTTATCGCTATCACGCCCGAAATATGCAATTTTTCGGGATAAAAAGTATCCTATTATGTTAATCCAGGTTATGAACTATCTGTGAGGCAAATTTGACTCGAATCTGTCAAACCGTTTTAGCGTGAAAGACTAACAAACATCCATACATTCATACACCCATACAAACTATCACGTTTATAATGATATTAAAAAAAATAAACATAGGACTACTAAGCGAATGTTTAAAAAAATACAGAATCGAATACATTTCAAAGTTATCGTTGCAAAGATACTGCAGGTGAAAATGAAACCTTATTAAAAATTGTTTTCGTACAAAAGAACGCTACAGAATAATCCATCGCACGTATCGAAATCGATGCATTATCTTAATAATAATAATAATAATAATAATTTATTGTCATAACTGTGCACATAAGATCGTGTTATAAATAAATGAGTAACAACAGTCTGCCCATTTCGGACGTACAATACAACATTAGAAGAAAATTTAAATTAAAACAGTATAGAATAAATTGAAAAATATGACATAAAAAAAAATAATAAGTACATTAAAAATTCAAATAAAATATTCATTTAGGTCATAAAAACATAATAATCTTGTGTCCAAACTGCGAAATACTGGCACGTAATAATTTTGCTGCTGTAGAATGTCAGTTGTGAGTGCAATTCGGAATATTGGCCGGCTGTTCGAGACAAAGCAGCCAATCACAGCAGCGGGGCCGGTCCGAAATGGACGGGTGAAGTTTCGTTTTTGAATTGAACATGAAGTGTTCTTCAGTTCAATTGGAAAAGTGTGAAATGATCCAGATATTTTGAAAGCACTTTGAAGCTTCATTAGGGTTACTTAGCCAAAATGGCAAAAATGGAACCCTTACCTATAATATGTAGTTTTATAGTCGCAGAATGTGAGAAAAGTTTCAGCTATGAGAGAAGTGTAAGAAGTTTTTTTACAAGCTTTTATTTAACTTGCAATGTATGTATGTATGTACGGGTCAAATCTTGGAAGTCGAATTGGACCCACTTCCAGTGGTCGGATTCACTTGAAATTTGGTATACAACTTATGTAATTTGGATGACAAAAAGTGCAGTCAGCGAAAAAGCTTGCATTAAAAAGGAAATTTTGAGCAAAAACTTATTTATTAGCTTCACTGCATAACCTGCTTAACTGAATCTTTGAACTTGATTTTCATCCACTTGTTATTTGTGATATTGACACGAAATTTGGTAATTATGCGTACCTCCTCATAAGTTCTGACGGCAAGCTCACTAATATTTATAAACGTGAAAATTTGCATGGATGGATGGATGTGTGGATGTTTGTTACGCTTTCACACTAAAACGGTTTGACGGTTTCTGATAACACGGATTAACATTCATATACTTTTTATCCTGGAGAATCAAATAGTTCCCGCGGGAAAACAATAAACGCGAGCGACTTAGCACTTCTTATATTCCTGTACCGAATCATCATCATCTCGTTTGAACATACGCAATGTCAGTAAACTGTTTCATGTCCCTCTCACACGTAAAAAATATAAATCTAACTCGTTTGTTAATAGACCCTGTAAAGCCCACAATACTAAATTTAGTCAGGTTGATATATTTCATTTATCTCTCAATGGGTTTAAGTGTAACATTAAGTCACTTATGGATGGATAACATCACATTTCCTTCGTCCAGAATTGTATAATTATGTATGTAAATGTATTTGTTTTTAGTCATCAGACTGTTTTTCGGCTCATATTTTCCCGTTTGTTTGTTCATACGTATAATTGTATTAATATCTGGTGGCAGCTTCATTGGTTAATGTGAATTGTAACCTATATTCGTCCAGCCTATATTCGTCTCACTGCAAGGTACAGGCTTCCTCTCCCATGGAAACGGACGAAAGGGCCCCACACGTGTTCCCACACGGGCCCAGTGCGTATTGGGAATTTCACACCCATCATTGAATTTCTTCTCAGGTCACACGAAGTTTTCCTTCACCGTAAAGCTCATGGTAAATTTCAAATATAATTTCGCACATAAATTCCGAACCCACGATCCTCTGTTTGAGAGGCAATTAGGTCATACCACTAGGCCACCACGGCGTCTGTACCGAATGACTTATTTTAAATTTCCCACCTCACCTCAGTTATTTATGTTTACTAGGCTTCGTCTCGCGATTTGATCACGTACCGTTACGTGATCGAATCAACTTGGCTCGCTTTTTGTCGTGATATTAACTTCCTGGAGGTGAAATTATAAGTTGTTGGCTCCCGCTGCCTATTTACTGGTGTAATTTCAATCTATTTAATCTGGGACATACAATCCAATTGGGTAGGTGCAACTCCGAGAAAGAGGTCAGTCGACGAATTAGACTCGGCTGGGCAGCGTTCGGGAAGCTCCGCAATATCTTGTCATGCGATATACCGCAGTGTCTCAAGTCAAAAGTCTTTGACCAGTGTGTGTTGCCAGTGATGACTTATGGCACTGAGACGTGGCCGCTAACGATGGGTCTAATAAGGAAGCTCAAGGTCACTCAGAGGGCGATGGAGAGGGCTATGCTTGGAGTTTCTCTGCGGGATCGCATTAGAAATGATGAAATCCGCGCAAGAACTAAAGTCACGGACATAGCTCGAAGAATCGCTAGACTTAAGTGGCAGTGGGCAGGGCACATCGCCCGTAGAACTGACGGCCGATGGGGCCGAAAGGTTCTCGAGTGGCGTCCGCGGACCGGAAGACGCAGTGTAGGTAGGCCTCCAACAAGATGGAGCGACGACCTGGTTAAGGTAGCTGGAACGCATTGGATGCGGATGGCGCAGGGCCGATCTGTTTGGCGAGCCTTGGGGGAGGCCTATGTTCAGCAGTGGACGTCTTTCGCCTGAAATGATGATGATGATGATGATCTATTTAAGTACCTGACACACTGCGTCTTCCTTTTCTTGGACGCCACTCGAGAACCTATTTGCCCCATCAGCCATCGGAGATCGAGATGGAACGACGACCTGGTTAAGGTAGCGGAAACGCGTTGGATGCTGATGGCACGGGACCGACCTGTTTGGCGAGCCTTGGGGAAGGCCTATGTTCAGCAGTGGAGGTTTTTCGGCTGAAATGATGATGATGATGATTTACCCGACTGCCGAAGGAGGGCTAAGTGTTTCGAGCGTAGTATGCATGTATAATTTTTGGCACGTGCTACAGCTTGAACGGCTTGATGGATTATTAAATGTGAGATGTCATTAGATTCTTTTTAGTTGCGAGAGTGACATAGGGTATATTTTTTTGGAATTTCCGTGGGAATTACCCAGGAAACACGGTTTTCTGATACTATTTATACGATTAAAGCTTTCTTTTGAATTTGAGTTATAATGATAATTCCCTTCAATCTCGTAGATCCATTTTTTTTTTTTATTTTTTTTTATTTTTTTTTAATATTAGCACATACATAACAATATATTTAAAAAACGCCAAACTGTGAAACAGTTTGTTGGCGTCACGTTCTGACAGTAAGATTATTGTGCCAAGTGATGCTTACTAACTAGGTACATAACTTTACTAAAATAAAAAGATAAAATATACAAACGAAGACTCAGTCACCATACCCATGCAGTTTTTATTACAGGGCTATCTGTATACCATATAGATATCTGTTTACCATTCGATAATGACTGAAGTCTTCGCTGGTACAACCCTATTCAGATTAGATAGATTGATCAGATCCATTATGGATCTAGTGATATTATGTAAGTCGGTGACCTAAAGACGGACGTGTCACGTAAATGAATTAATTTAAAACATGGGGGCCACTTTTGGGGGTAAATAAGAAAATATTTTTGCGAAGTCCGGTTTTTAGGGTTTCGGAGCCAAAATAGCAAAAACGGAACCCTTATAGTTTCACCAAGTTTTTTACAAAAATTGTAATAAAATGTAATTAAGTTATTATTGTGACGACCGGATAGGTAGCCGGATAGAGAACCTGACTACGAAGCTTGAAGTCCCGGGTTCGATTCCTGGTTGGGGCAGATATTTGAATGCTCGAGTCTTGGATGTTTAATATACAGTACCTGGGCGACCGAGCTCTGCTCGGGCAGAAACTCGGTACCAAGCGTTTTCCCAGAGATAAGACCAAGCTAGATCAATTTTTCATCCCCGAAAACCCCCAAATACCAAATTTCATCGAAATCGTTGGAGCCGTTTCCGAGATCCTGATTATATACACCGGAGGGGTGGGGGGGGGGGGGGGGGGTGAGAGGGGGGGAGGGGTTGCGGGGGAGGGAGCGCGGGGGTATTAAAGGGGGGATGAAAATTTCATTGATTTTGCCGTAGGATGCACCGTTTTCAAGATATTTGACAAAAACACCGGAGGGGGTGGGGGGGGGGGGGGGTGAGTCACGTTAAACTATCGTCCGTATACCGACTTTACAGACAACCGGCTTTTCCTGTTCTGTGCTCCCAATAAACGTGCACATAGACGGTGCTGCCAACTGGTGCCATAAGGGTGCCATCAATTTGAATGTTTTACCTTGATAAGTTTGTTTTACTGTCCGCATAGTGTCTCTTCTGTCGCATTAGTGCTGCCGCCTATAGTTACTGCACGTTCCCTATAATACTTTTTGTAACAAAAAAGTAACTTTTTCTCACAAAAGAAGAAACTTGACGTTTTTTCATAAAAAATAAACTTAATAAAAAACTAAAAATCTTGAAAAAAAACGTGGACTCGAACTGAGGTCGGCTGGATCCGCGACCATCCAATTTCTAATGTGCCATTATGATCTGCTCGAAGTCGGCGAAATTTAGCTTTATATTCTAATACAAACAAAAATAGCCGGAAAACACGAGTAAAAGCGATTTTCTGAAAATGAAACATAGCTAGATCAGTTTTTCATCCCCGAAAACCCCCACATACCAAATTTCATCGAAATCGTTGGAGCCGTTTCCGAGATCCTGATTATATATATATATACAAGAATTGCTCGTTTAAAGGTATTAGATTTAAGTATGTATGTATTTGTCTATATAAGTATGTTTATCCATTTTCTGGTATCCATAGCACAAGCTTTGCTCAGTTCGAGTGGGACTAGATCAATTGGTATCGTTCGTCCCATGATTACTTTTGTTATTATTATTTGTTTGTATTTGAGGCGCTCTTTCTTTAACCAAATATGACGTTTTAGTTAGATTACCTGCTCTCTGGCATCCGCCTTAATAAAGCGAAACAAAGTTTGCAAATAACCTTAACTTTTTTATTACTCCCTTGAAAATTCAAAAGTTTCCAAACAAACAATGCTGCTTAAAGTATTTGAGATTATCGTATAAAAGGAAAGTTAGACTCTAGCGTAATATTTTACAAGACAATACTTGGGATGCTTTGGTGGAGCCATAGGCGCGGCGAGCGAAAAAACGCACAATTTTAAAAAGACCAAATTGTATGTAAAAATCAAAAAACCCGCCTGCAGAAAAACTAAAAAAGTGGTAACAAGATAAAACGTTCAATAACAATAAAAAGCTAACTGAACTCAACGAAAGAAATCGAAAAGAAAACTAAACATTGAAATAGTAGATTGTTCAACAAGGGAGGAAAATAACTAATATCACACGAGGTTACTTGACACCCGAGCACAGCGAGGGTGGGAATATTTCGAGGGTGATATTGCCAAGTTAAACACTCGTCTTTTTATTTCGACTACAAGGAAATATAAGTATAAATATATAAAAATGTCTAAACCGGTCAATATGATCATTCTAAAATATTTCAATAGAGTTTATTGTTAAGCAATAATTAATTTAACAAAATTTAATATATTCAATATAATAATCAATGAAAACAGTAGATAAAGTAGGTATTTTAGTAAATTTATTTGTAAAATAAGTAAATAACCAATTTGAACCGAGGAGTTAAGCTGTATAGAGATAGGCTGTGTGGACATATAACATTGTCGTTTACCGTGTTTTTTTTCTTAACATTTTTTAACTTTTCTGGTTTAAGTCACTAAATAAGAAACTAATGTAAATTAATAATTTAATTTAATAATATTTCACAGGCACTATAAAATTTGTAAAATGATTAATTAAGAAAAAAAAACTCAATACTTAATTATTCCATGTATATGCCGTAATGCTTGGCTGAATGCGTATGTGTTCCATTGACAGCCAATGCCTTTATTTTTTCTAATTCATATCTACCCTAGGGAAGAAAATAATGGTTGTCCTCCCGTATGTCAGATATGATTTGCCTCACTTTCCGAGTACGAGAGATGAAAAAAAATTTTTTTATTCCAACCTATCGAGTAGGGTATCAAATTAAAGGGATTTTAAAAGAGATTACAAAAATATATACAAGTCATGTGTTTAAATTTAATTTGGAATAGTAAATTGGCAATCAATGCATTAAAACGACGACGTACCTACTTACTAAGATATCTTTGAGCAATAATTGTCTCTATGAAACCCATGTGGAAAATTAAGTATTATTATCTTCCCTAGAGTAGATATGAATTAAAAAAAAATAAAGGCATTGGCTGTCAATGGAACACATACGCATTCAGCCAAGCATTACGGCATATACATGGAATAATTAAGTATTGAGTTTTTTTTTCTTAATTAGTCATATTACAAATTTTATAATGCCAGTGAAATATAATTAAATTAATAGTAGATTGTTCAACAAGGGACTAAAACAAGCCATAATGACACGAAATATTTAGCCACCCGAGCGATAGCGAGGGAGGCTATAATTCGAGTTGTCATTATGGTAGTTTAGTCCCGCGTTAAACACTCTACTTTTCACTTTGAATGCGAGAAAAAAAACGACGTACAAAATTACTTTTTTACAACGTATGCTCAATACGAGCAATGGACATCTGTTCAAAATTCAAATAGCAAAAAAATACCGCTGTCTCTTTTCTTTTCTTTTATATTTTTTTGTAAAGTGACGCTTTAAATGCTTGCATAATTAGCCAACAGATTCTAACTTAAAGACTATGTTAAAACTAATTGGACTATGCATGTTAGAATGATAATTGTTCATTCATTAGAATCGGCAAATAAATTAACCTAATTAATCTATGTTCACACACAAAATATATTGTTAACTGAAACACTTACCCGTGAATAAAGAAACGACTTTTTAAGTTTATTTTCTATATGCCAATTCTTTGTTAAATTATATCTAATTATACTTTCTATTTACTATTAAATGCAACTGACATCGCATTATTTTGAAGTCACGCCAACTTTCAAACGTAACTGCTCTATCTACCGTAAACTCCAGCACTGCTTTGCCGACAGTGCGGATTGCTATTTTATCGACAGAGCAGGGAACTGCTTAGGCGTCAGCGTTTTTTAAAAAAAAAAACAAATTTAAAAACACCTAATTTAAAGGAAATCTTTCTTTACATGCAAAATAAAATGAATTCATCTTTTATATTTTATAATTAAATAGATTAATATTCGTAATTATTCAATGTGTTTCACGAAATTATTATTTTTTAAATATTTTTTATACAGTTGTCATTTTGAGGTTAATCCACGCCCTAAAGGCTTCCACAGACCAAAGCGCAGGGCGCTACAGTGCGTCTGCAGCGCACTTCGGTCTGTGGAATGCTTTAAAATTGTCTATACCCAGTTACTGAAAATGGCGATAATCCTCCATTCACAAACACCGTGATTGGCAGTTTAGGGGTTTCCATAGTCAATTAAAAAAAAATACTTTAATCCCTAGAGATCAAAAAAGAGCTTTAGTCCCGATATGCAGAGACTAAAGTAACATTTTAAGAGCATGAGAAGTGAAAATTATTAATTTACATTAGTTTCTTATTTAGTGACTTAAACCAGAAAAGTTAGAAAATGTTAAGGAAGTATTGAGTTTTTTTTCTTAATTATTCATATTACAAATTTTATAATGCCAGTGAAATATTATGAAATTAAATTATTAATTTACATTAGTTTCTTATTTAGTGACTTCAACCAGAAAAATTAGAAAATGTTAAGAAAAAAACACGATAAACGACAATGTTATTGTCCACACAGCCTATCTTTATACAGCTTAACTCCTTGGTTCAAACTGGTTACTTAAATCTAATATATAAAAATCTCGTGTCACGGTGTTTGTTACCGAACTCCTCCAAAACGGCTTGACCGATTTTTATGAAACTTTTTTCTCCATATTCGGTAGGTCTGAGAATAGGTCGTAGGCTTTTTTTTATATCCCTATTCCTCTCGGACGGAGTCGCGGGCAACAGCTAGTATTTTATAAATAAATTTACTAAAATACCTACTTTATCTACTGTTTTCATTGATTATTATATTGAAGATTCTAAATTTAGTTAAATTAATTATTCTTTAACAATAAACTCCATTGAAATATTTTACAACGATCATATTGACCAGTTTAGACATTTTTATTTATTTATACTTATATTTTCTTACTTTCCTTGTAGTCGAATTGAAAAGCAGAGTCTTTAACTCGGGAAAAACACCAATATCACCCTCGGAATATTAGCACCCTCACTGTGCTCGGGTGCCAAGTAACCTCGTGTGATATTGGTTATTTTCCTCCCTTGTTGAACAATCTACTATTGAAGACACACAATTTGGCGCCAAAAATCCGCCATTTTAATTTTTCAAGAATTTCATGTATCCAGTGTTACTCGCGTTATCAAGTCGAATCCAATGACGTATCATTTATCAAAATCGGTTCAGCCGTGGTGTAGTTACGAGAGGACATAAGAATGGACATACATACATACATACATACGGGTCAAACACATAACCCTTCCTTCTTCGCAGTCAGGTATAAATATTATCGCTACATTTTGTGCTGACTGTACTTATTCTTTCTTTCAAACATTCGAAAACCTTCACAATCTTTTCCATTTATAATATTAGTCGGATAACATTTGCATAAAGTAAAACATAAGTTAAAGCTGCAAGATAATGCATGCTCCAACTATTATCTACAAATTCCGCGTAACTTTGAAACTTCGAAAGTTTCAACGTAAACCTGTAGTTGTAGTCCATTGTCACGAGTTTCTCTGCGAGATTTTGCTGGTAAGATTTTAATTAGAGACTCAATTTTGAACCTGTATTTGTTAAAACGTTTGAACAAAAAAATTAAACCACCGAAAAAAACGCAGTTTTTTTTATACAATACAGGCTTGCGTTTGACCCCAATTACGTCTGATGGAAAGCGAAGGTGAGGCCTACGATGGAGCACGCTTGCCTAGTAAATGCTCATTCATCCTAGACTTGAAAGCGGCCACATTGTAGTGTTCAGGGAACACAGTCGCAGGCAGGGAATTCCACTTCTTAGCTGTGCGGTTGATGAAGGAAGAGCGATGAATCGCTTTGTGCGGATTTCGGGAATACTGACCACGTAAGGGTGGAGACCCCGCCTACTTCTGGTCGACCTGTGGAAGAATGGAGCAGGTGGAATAAGGTCGTGCAGTTCCGAAGCACATTCTGTAGAATACCGATAGGGAAGCCAATCTTCTTCAATGATGAAGGCTCTGGAAATCCGCATCACAGACGACGCCGATGAGCGTCTTCGCTCGCCGTTCTACCGAATCCAAAGCAGCTAGCTGATATTCAGCAGAACCATCCCAATGGTGGCAGCAATACTCCATGCAGGATCGGACTTGGGCTCGGTAAAGACTAATGAACTGGTGCGTAGTGAAATATCGCCGAACCTTGGATGGAATACCAACTACCAAGCTTTTTCGCAGCGGTTTCTGCCAAGGATTCGATGTAGCTCCCGAAGTTCAGTTTAGCTGAGAGGTCAAATAAGGAGCTGAAGGTGGTCAAATATTGGTACAGGCACACCTCGGAAAGTTGGAGTTAGATTAAAAGAACTCCTTTTTGCGGAAACAATTTCTTTCTGTCAAAAAGTTTGAGATGATGACATAAAAAGTGATGTTTAGATTATTTATTCACTAAATAGAGCTTAGGCGTCATGAAAACGTCCCGAAAAATATAAACCAACGGTTGGCTTATAAGTCACTAGCTTTTGCCCGCGACTCCGTCCGCGTGGAATTAGTAATTTGGGCAGCTTTTTATCCAATTTGCTTTTTCATCAATTATGGCTCTCCTTAGATCCTTCCGGAAGAAGTGAAACTTCATAATAAACCAACCCGCTCCCAATCTGCCCCCAACCCGGTCTTAACCCGCCCCCAAACCGCCCCCAACCCGCCCCCAACCCGCCCCCAACACGCTCGCAACCCGCCCCCAACCCGCTCCCAACCCACCCCCAACTCGCTCTCACCGCGCCCCCAACCCGCTCCTAACCCACCCCCAACCGACTCCTAACCCGCCCTCAACCCACTCCCAACTCGCTCTCAACCCGCCCTCAACCCACCCCCAACCCGCTCCTAACCCGCCCCCAACTCGCTCTCAACTCGCCCTCAACCCGCTCCTAACCCGCCCCCAACCCGCTCCCAACCTGCTCCCAACTCGCCCCCAACTCGTTCTCAACCCGCCCCATACTCGCTCCCAACCCGTTCCCAACCCGCCCCCAACCCGCTCCCAACTCGCCCCCCCAACCGCTCAAAACTCGCCCCCAACCCGCTCTCAAACCGCCCCCAACCCGCTCTCATCCCGCCCCAACCCGCTCCCAACTCGCCCCCCCACCCGCTTCCAACCCGCCCTATCTAACTGGGCTATCTAACACTGAAAGAATTTTTCAAATCGGAGCAGTAGATCCCGAGATATAGAAGTTTTACTTCAAAACATTCTTCCGCTCCGCTCCGCTCCTATTGGTGTTAGCGTGATGATATATAGCCTATAGCCTTCCTCGATAAATGGACTATCTAACACTGAAATAATTTTTCAAATCGGGGCAGTAGTTCCTGAGATTAGCGCCTAATGAAGTTTTACTTCAAAAACCCCCGATTTTGAAACATTCTTCCGCTCCGCTCCGCTCCTATTGATGTTAGCGTGATAATATATAATCCTTCTTCGATAAATGGGCTATCTAACACTGAAAGAAATTTTCAAATCGGAGCAGTAGTTCCTGAGATTAGCGCGTCAAACAAACAAACAAACTCTTCAGCTTTATAATATTAGTATAGATTTGCCCCCTTCAGTCTAAATGACGTGACGCGATCGTAAGTTGAAGGAGTCAAATGGGTTTTTGGACGTTTTAAATCGCAGTGTTTGCTACTGATACTCTATCTAGGGTATAATAATCTAAGGAGTGATGAATGCAATAGATAGTTTGCGCGTTAGACAAAACGGCTTCTGGTCTTGACTTATAGCAAACAAGAGGGTCAATATTTGGGAACTCCTTCACTACCAAACAAAAGGCTGCCCCGATCCAAAGGTCTGTAACGACCGAACCTGCCCGTATCCAGACGGCGGGCGAACTTGTACTTACTTGTCTTATTTATCCTAAGGATTTTTATACCGAAACAAAAGACGATATCGTGTAAACATTTCTTCATTTGTATGATTTGCAGTTTGGTCTAGTGGATGAGTCGGTTTTATTTTGAGAAGCTTTTTAGAAGCTCTTACTAAACGTGTGATATTCCTATGAAAGTTTGTTTTTTGTTTTACACTTACTTTAGCTGCGAACTTTGAGACATTTCTAATTCAGTTTATCTTAAAATTTTGCATTTTTAACCCCTTACACAAAAAGAGGGGTGCTATAAATTTGACTGATATGTATGTTTGTCTCTGTCTGTGGCTTCATAGCTCTTAAACAGTTTTTTTTGTTTGAAAGCAGGTTTCTTGACGTTGGTTCTTAGACATGTTTCGTCAAAATTGGTTCAGCCGTTTTAAAGTTATCAGATAGATTTTGCTAGCTGTGGAAGGGATCTTAGACGCATAATAGGCATTTACGTAGGTACTTTATTTTCAAATCCTAATTCTGTGACATAATTTCGTTGGGGATTTTTATTTTTATTAATTTATAGTTATTTAGAGATCTGTGAATAAATAATTCAGTATAATCACTATAATTTCAGCTAAAAATTTTGTAAATTGAATTTAATTTTAATTTGTAAATTGATTTTAGAAAAAAAAAATTGAATTTGGATTATTTATGATCGTCACTTGTAACTAACAAACTAATTATACTTACCTATAACTAACAATGCAGTGCAATTGAATTTAGAAGTCAACTGGTTGTAACCCGCGTTACGGGTAAATTTTTAAAGCACAACGGTCACTCGGACAATGCCATCTGAGTAACAAACATAACATCAAGATGAGAATTGTGCGATCTCTGGTCTTCTCGATCTTTCTGTATGGCTCTGAATCGTGTCCTATTCGTGCGGCAGACCGGAAAAAGATCGAGGCTTTTGAGTTGTGGTGTTGGCGAAGAATGCTACGCATACCATGGACAGCAAAAAGAACCAACAGATCCATTCTCGACCAGCTGAATATCGGAACCATATTGTCAACGACGTGCTACCAGCGTGTACTCGGCTATTTAGGCCATGTCGCTCGAAGGGAACCAGACAACCTTGAGAAACTGATCGTGCTAGGCAAGATAGAGGGGAAAAACCAAGGGGGCTGTCACCAACCTGATGGTCGGATCAAATTAAGGCGATAAAGGGGCTCACTTTGCCAGCAGCTCTGAAACAGGCCGAGGACGGAGCGGTGTGGAAGCAGTTCGTCAACGTCTCTGTAAAAGCTTTTCAAGACAGGCACGTCCTTCAGAAATGAAGAACAGGACGAAGAAGAAGAAGTACGTACACGCACACAAATTTTGAATCAAAATTTACCTTTACCTATCCTCTAGTTAAAATTACGAAGGTAGTCTAAACACTGTAAATTCACAGAGCCTAACGACCCTTGTTGACCAAAAGCACACAACGCCCGAAAAAATATTTTCCACGCGACGACTTTGCAAGTGCCCCACACAAATCACCCGAGACATTTATTGTCGCCGTATACATTGTACGCGAATTTTCCTTATCTACCCGATGCTTTATTTCGTTAATATTTTATATTTATGAGTTTATCGGTTTTACAATTTTAACGTGTGGCTGACACGATAGAATTGAAAATGTTTCGCGCCATTTCAGAACAACGGAAAATTTCTAATTTTCCAAGCTTTTATTTAACTTGCAATGTATGTCAGTATCTACATATGTATGTATCCACTTCCCGATTTTTGATTGAGCAATGCAATATTATTATGATTTGGGGCTGGTCGGATGATAGAGCTGGAAGGTGGCCATAGAAGTTTTATAATAAAACGATGACCGCATCGAGTTTGGGTTTGTTTGATTCGTCTTGACGACTACTTTGGTAACCAGAGGCAAAAAGTACAGTGGTCAAAAAAAGCGTGTATTAAAAATGGAATTTATCCTCTTACAAGACATAGTCACCAAAAAAAAACATTTTGTGAGTCACGCACAACGCTCGTCCTCTTAAACTGTCA
The DNA here is from genome assembly GCA_947563465.1 of Archips xylosteana. Taxonomy (NCBI): domain Eukaryota; kingdom Metazoa; phylum Arthropoda; class Insecta; order Lepidoptera; family Tortricidae; genus Archips; species Archips xylosteana. The sequence goes on from OX387373.1 coordinate 6,334,180, forward strand.
TAATCCAAATCATACACACAACAAACCCTAAAGATAACACGTTAACGACCCGGAAGTCGGCCATCTTGCGGCGCCGCCTCATTTCCGGTTTTCAGCTCAGTCCTGGTCATTTGTGATAGCTTATTGTTCGTATTGTTTGGTGGACTATTGTTACGTCAAAGTTAGTTTTAACCTTTAAGATGAGGGTGGCGCAGTTTGTTGGATCGTATGTCTATGCGTCTTTGAAGTTCGTCTTTGGATAACAACTTTTACATAGTCTTAGGCTGTATAGATTTTACTTTTATTTAGAAAAATATTATTGTATTTAAAAGTATCACACAAAACTGTGCTTCTACAATTTGATAAAGTAACTTTATTTAAGTAATCAAAGTTCTTTTGTTGACCATAATTTTCGCAAAATGTTCTTGGATTACTATCTAGTCCTAGTCCTACCCTCTAATATTATAAATGAAAGTTTGTGAAGAAGTTTGGATGTTTGAATTTTTGTTAATCAATCACGCAATAACGGTTGAACAGATTTAGATGAAACTTAACGAACAGTTAGATAAAAATCTAGATTGAGCCGTCGGGTACTTAATAACGCTCGAAAAACAACCCTCCTTCGACAGACGGGTGATATAAGGAAAATTTACTGACGTACACAATGTGCATGAGAGATCAAAGGTAAAAAGCTTGTAAAATTGTGTAATTTATGAACTGTTTATGATTTTAACGTTAATGGTTTTCGGAATACAACTTAGCAGCGCCTTTCCCTTTGCATATTTCGGTCGAACGTCTTTCAAGTTAAAATGCAATTCTAAAGAAAACCTTGAAGCATATACGCTGGTGAAAAGATCCCCGTGTTGGTTAAGGGGATTAGGCGAAATCCCCGGGATGCGGGGAATTAGGGTAGGTATTTAGAATTACCGTGGAGTGTAAAACAGTTAATCGCAATGAAGGGATCCAGTTGTTTTTATTTTGCTTTTATTTAGTTCCACGTGTCCCACCCAGTATCTGTCTGTGGAAGCGTGTGTAATCTTGTATTCGATTTTCTTCGGGTTTCTGGTGTTCGATTGAGTACAAGTACGGTTAGATAAAAACCGGCCAAGTGCGAGTCAGCAAAAAAAAAATCACGTTTGTTGTATGGGAGCCCCCCTTAAAGATTTGTTTTATTTTAATTTAACTATTTATTTTTAAAGTGAATATATAACTAAATATTCTGTGAATATTTCGAGCGTCTACCTGTTGCCGTTATTAATATCGAGCAAAAACGAGCAAAATAATTAATTTTGTTGTATGGGAGCCCCCTAAATATTTATTTTATTCTTTTGTATTTTTTGTTATAGCGGCAACCGAAATACATCATCTGTGAAAATTTCAACTGTCTAGCTATCACAGTTCATGAGATACAACCTAGTGTCAGACGGACAGACGGACGGACGGACGGACAGCGAAGTCTCAGTAATAGGGTCCCGTTTTACCCTTTGGATACGGAACCCTAAAAAATTAACGAACTCCGAAAAACCACGACAGTACCTACCTTTTGTTCTTGTGTCACAGGTCGCTTGACCCCTTCCTACCCCTAAATATGTATGTGACGTACTTTATGAACGGCCACCGATGGTTGATAGACATGTTTCATCAAAATTGGTTGCCGTTTCAAAGTCATCAGGTCTTTTGTTAGCTGCGGAAGTGATCATATACGCATAATGGGCATTTATTTTATTTTCAAACATATTATGTGACCTGATTTGTAGTTATATTAGGCTTCACTGTATGAGTCACATTATATATACCTACTAAGCTGGTTACACAGGTAAAATAGCCTTCTATCTAAGACAAGCCAAGTATTTAATCCTACAGCACAACAACGTGCCTTTTATTTTCTTAATTGTCTTTGTCCTTTTCAGCCTCGACTAATGAGAAACATAACTATAATAATAATAATAATAATAATAATAAATTATTTATTTCATTCCAACTTAGGTGGTAAAGACAAAATGGTCGAGACTTCCTATTAGGTATAGTGTACCTGTGTCAGGAAGCCTCGCTCTTCCAGCATATAGTACAGTCATGCGTTAGAATGCAAGAATAACTCCGAACTAGTTTCCCATTTTAATTCTTGATTGGTTTTATTTTCCTGCCACTTTGAAACTTATTTTGTTTACTGCTTTTTTAAGTCGCTTTATTAGACCATTTCTTAGGTTCATTTCAAAGTTATGAATTAGTAATTATGATAAATGAAAATAAGTGGAAATTGTTCTTTTTAAAAAGAAAATTATGATTCAAGCATATTTTGTTATAACTATTTAAAAGCTTTTAGTTTACTTATGACGTTCGTATATTTATACCAAGGCCGTAGTTTTAAAATTTCAAACCACACACAAAACACAAATTTCTGCCTTTTTCTTGTATCCAACTGATCTGAAATTTAGCATACAAAACAAACATAGGTACAACAAAATAATCAGGTTGTTAAACTTAGCTTACTTATGTATGGTGAACACACTATAATCAGGTTGTTAAATTCTGGTGGTCCGGCCATGATCGTTTCCATAGGAGAGAACTCTTCAACGATTTTTGGTATCGACTTAAAAGGTTTTATTTACGGGTATGTAGTTTAAATGGCGAAACAAGTACAGTTAATAAAATGAACAAGAAGCTAAAAACTTATTTTTTTATTTTTTTTTATGTTAGTGAAGCCAGACAAACGAACTGTGGATCACCTGATGTTAAATGAACACCACTGTCCATAGACACTCGCAGCGCTTTACGCGATACCAGTGCGTTGTCGGCCCTGCAGAAAATTGTACACTCGCCTCTTAAAGGCACCCAGGTCGTAACTCGATGGGAAGACCCCAGTGGGAAGCTCGTTCCAGATTTTGCAAGTTCGTGGCAAAAAAGACCGCTTAAAACGCACCGTCGAAGACCGCCATTCATCAACATGATGTCGATGAAATGAACGCTTACGACGGGAGGATCTGTAATGGAACCCCGCAGCTGGAATGAGGTCAAAGAGTTCCTCAGAGCATTCCCCGTTGTAGATCTTATAGAACACGCAAAGGGAGCTAACGTCTCTGCGGAGAGCAAGAGGATCGAGTTTAACGGAGAGTGAGGGGTTGCCGACAACTCGGCACGCCCTGCGCTGTATGCGATCAAGTGAAAGCAGCTGATATTGGGGTGCGCCAGCCCAGAGATGAGAGCAATACTCCATCCTTGGCCGAACCTGGGCCTTATATATCTGAAGCCGCTGCTTTGGAGTGAAGTATCACTTAGAGCGACCAAGCACGCCCAACATTTTAGCAGCCGACTTGGTTTTACCTTCCAGGTGATCGCGAAATTGCACCGCGCTCGAAATATCGACACCGAGGATCCCAACACTCTCCGAAGTGTTGAGGGGTGATCCTTGGAAGCAAGGAGCAGCGACAAACGGGTGTTTTTTGGCAGTAAATACGCAAACTTGTGTTTTGGAGGGGTTAAACTGCACTAAGTTACGTGTGCCCCAATCAGAAACTTGTGCTAGTGTATTTTCTAGATCATACACAAGTTTAGATCGTCTCTCTTCCAATTCTGCCCGAGGAAGGTTAGCTCTACCAGATCTCATATCTATTATGATATGAGATCTATTATTATTATATGCTCTCTATTATTTTATTAGGTTACTTAAAGTTCGAAAACTAGGGCAATGAAAATACAAATTTAGGTATAAATGTAATATTTTCGTCAACGATTTACGAACAAGGAAATAATTGCCTTCAATTTATTTATTTCCATTTGAACCCATTAAATATGAATGAAGGGAAATAGGAAACAAGGTTCAAGAATTTCGTTTCTGAAACGCGAAATAAAATGTGTATGCTTGATTTGTTTTCGGAATTCGGGGAAACGTCCTATGTATTTGAGTTCGACTCACAAAATACGAGAACAAAAAAACTATCTTACTAATATTATAAACGCAAAAGTTTGTATGGATGGATGTGTGGATGTTTGTTATTCTTTCACGCTAAAACGGTTAGACGGATCCTGATGAAATTTGGCACGTGGATAGTTTATAACTTTGATTAACATATAGAATTTATAACTAGGTATAAATTAAAAGTTTAAAAAACCCCCCATTGCAATTACATTATAATGTTTGAAAATAAACTGAATGCCCATTATGCGTCTAAGATCCCTTCTGCAGCTAACAAAAGAGCTGATAACTTTGAAACGGCTGAACCAATTTTGATGAAACATGTCTAAGAACCATCGCCAAGACACCAGCTTTCAAATAAAAAAAAACCGCATTCAAATCGATACACCCCTTTAAGAACTAATGCCACAGACACACGACACACGTAGCGGTCATACTTATAACACCCATCTCTTTGGGTCGCGGGGGTCGAAAAGTCCAGATTTGCAGCTATGACCCTCTCCTTGGAAAGGTTTAAGTCAAACCAGTAAGCTACCGCGCCACGACTTAAAGCTTTTTGGTTCATTACCATTTCTAAATCTGAAGACTAACCTAAACGTTTAATTCCAAATTAGGTTAATCCTCTCGTTCCGTTTCAAACCGGTTTAATTTAATCCGGTAATTAGGTTTGAATCAATAGTCGGAATTGATGGCGGAACCGGTTTGCGGCTTAGGCCGAGTGCACAAGACACGGTTTTAAATTGCACGACTATTTTTAACCCCCGACGCAAAAAGAGGGGTGTTATAAGTTTGACTGCAATGTGCGTGTGTATGTGTGTGTGTGTGTGTGTGTGTGTGTCTGAACCGATTTGGATGCGGTTTTTATTATTTCAAAGCAAGTTTCTTGGCGATGGTTCTTAGACAAGTTTCATCAAAAATCGGTTCCGTCGTTTCAAAGTTACCAGCTCTTTTGTTAGCTGCGGAAGGAATCTTAGACGCATAATGGGCATTTACTTTACTTTTAACCCCCGACACAAATAGAGGGGTTTTATAAGTTTGACTGTTGTGTGTGTGTGTGTGTGTGTGTGTGTGTGTGTGTGTCTGTTTGTCTGTCTGTCTGTCTGTGTGTCTATCTGTGGAATTATAGCTATTAAACGGGTGAACCGATTTGGATGCGATTTTTTTATTTTAAAGCAGGTTTTTTGGCGATGGTTTTTAGACATATTTTATCAAAATCGGTTCAGCCGTTTTAAAGTTACCGGCTCTTTTGATAGCTGCGGAAGGGATCTGAGACGATTAATGGGCATTTACCTACTTTATTTTCAAACATATGTGTACCTAACCAAATTACGTTGGGGGTTTTCAAAATTACTAACAAATTGTAGGACTATTTTCAACAACTATCGGCAGCTAAATTCTAAGTGTTTTGTCGTGGTTTTTACCCGGCTGCTGACGGAGAGTCAAGTTTTTCAAGCGTATGATTTATGTACGTACTAGCTGTTACCCGCGACTCCGTCTGTGAAGAATTTTTTATCGCTATCCCGCGGGAATCATGCGATTTTTCGGGACTAAAACTATCCATCTTTTCCTGGGACTCAAACCATTGCTATACCAAATCTATTTTTTTTTTGGCTTGCGTTTAGCCATATTCACGCCTGATGTAAAGCGAAGATGAGGCCTACGATGGAGCATGATTGTCTCGCAAATGCTCATTCACCCTAGACTTTAATTTAGTTGTTTGCGGTGTTGCGCGCGCCACCAACCTGCAAACCGTACAACAAATACGGGGCACTGTAACCGGTACGCGCGCTGCACAACTGCTCAGACCCTTCCTCCAGAATGGCTTCTATAGGCAACAGGCCGAAACACGACGAGTCGCTTGGCAGCCTGGCTCTACCTATAGGATGGTGACCAGCCACGGCCGAAGCCTACCGGCTAAGCTAACCGGAGTTGTATCGCTCTAAATCAGTTCAGAGGTTTAAGCGTGAAGCGGTTAATAATTAGTGTGTTTGTAATGGAGAGCGAGTTGGGGGCGGGTTGAGGCCGGGTTAGGAGTGGGTTGGGGGTGGGTTAGGAGTGGGTTGGGGGCGGGGTGAGAGTGAGTTGGGGGCGGGTTGGGAGCGGGCTGGGGGTGGGTTGCGAGCGGGTTGGGGGCGGATTGAGAGCGGGTTGGGGGCGGGTTGGGAGCGAGTTGGGGGCGGGTTGAGAGCGAGTTGGGGGCGGTTTGGGGGCGGGTTGGTTTATTATGAAGTTTCACTTCTTCCGGAAGAATCTAAGGAGAGCCATAATTGATGAAAAAGCAAATTGGATAAAAAAATAAGCTGCCCAAATTACTAATTCCACGCGGACGGAGTCGCGGGCAAAAGCTTGTAGGAGATAAACGTTCCAGATTGATTAAAAATAGCTTGTATACGTATCCGTAATCATCGTCTAATTATTCAGTCATTTAGCAGTCGTTGTAGTCGAAATCGGCAGTAGCCAAAGCCACGTGGCCACTTGATTTTAGTACTTTTTGGTAGGAGTCCCACCGCGTACCATGAATAGGAGAATATAAAGGCGCCCGTGTGTCGGTAGCTTTAGTTAGTAATTACAGAGGCCTGATGGATGACTTGGTTTGCCAACGCAACGATTTCAAATACACTTGTTTAAAATGTAAAGCTATGGTTTTAACTAATGATTCCAATTGCTTTATGTTATGATATTGCAGTGCGACTGCGATTGACTAATGGTAGGACTGTATTTATCATGTAGCTAGGCATGCTATTCTCGGGGCATCTTTTCAGCAGTTTGAAAGTCAGTTCTTTTAAAGTTCAAATACAGTCAAATTAAGTGACAGCTACAGCAGCAGCAGCAATAACTATAAATTATAGATTTTAAAAACCCCCAACGCAATTAGGTCACACATATTTGAAAATAAAGTAAATGCCCATTATGCGTCTAAGATCCCTTCCGCTGCTAGCAAAAGAGTTGATAACTTTGAAACACCTGAACCATTGATGAAACATGTCTAAGAATCATCGCCAAGAAACCTGCTTTCTGATAAAAGAACCGCATCCAAATTGATTCCCTCGTTTCAGAGCTATGATGCCACAAACAGACAAACACACACATGGCGGTCAAACTTATAACACCCCTCTTTTTGGGTCGGGGGTTAAAAAAGCTTGTAAAATTCAAATTTGAATTATCGCATGGTTCATAAGATGAAATGTTTTGGTGTATTTCTTGCTCCACAAAACATGATCCTTCCAATGAGGTGCACAATTAATTTCATGTTCATCCTACAAACTAGATTACACTGAGTTATATGCTAAAGAAACCAGATAGATACGTATGTCTTAGCTTGAGATATACGATAGACCAGCAAGCCCTTAAATTGATGACAGTGGTACAGAGTGAAAAGCAACAGCTGCATCAGTGAGATTTCAAATGCATAATGGTAGAACATCATTTGTAGGGCTCCGTACCCAAAGGGTAAAAACGGGACCCTATTACTGAGGCTCCGCTGTCCGTCTGTCTGTCTGTCCGTCTGTCACCAGTGACCATCACTTTGAAAGTACCTATTTATTTTATTCTGTTTTTTTAGTATTTGTTGCTAGACGACCAGATGGCTTAGTGGTTAGAGAACCTGACTACCAAGCTTGAGGTTCCGGGTTCGATTCCCGTGTCGGGGCAGATATTTGTATGAAAAATACGAATGTTTGTTCTCGGGTCTTGGGTGTTTAATATTATTTATTTAAGTATGTATCTATCTATATAAGTTGTTTATCAGTTGCTTAGTACCCATAACACAAGCTTTGCTTAGCTTACTTTGGGACAAGGTCAATTGGTGTGAATTGTCCTATGATGTATCAGAGCAATCTGTGGCGCCGGTATGACCAATTTATGTAGACCCTTATTCAGAAAATTTAAGATACTACCTCTGCCAGCACTTTATATATACCAAGTTTGTCTCTTTGTAAAATCTCACATGGATGGCTACAAGATCATGACTTCCAATCCAAGATCGACATCTAAACTACATGGGTTTAATCTTTATTACCCAACTCATAGTTCTGCTCATTTTAGGAAAAGCATATTATGCATGTCGGTTAAAATATTTAACTACTTGCCGAATGACCTCAAGACTCAGGACTTGCCAGGATTTAAGAATAAATTATTTAATTGGTGCCTCGATAAAATGTATTATAATGTCAAAGAGCATTTTGAACCTGCTAATACCTTATGAATTGTTTGTTGGCATTCTGACTTTTGTAAGAAAGTTTGGTGCTTTCTGTAGTCATTCTAATTTTTATTTTTTCTTTTGCGTTTCTTACATTCCCATACATGTAATTTTTATATTATCTTAGACATTGTTTACTTTGAATTGTACGATTGACATTGTATTAATTGGCATTGTATTTTTGACGTCTCCATTCCTGTACCAATGATGGTGGGTTTATCTGCTGCTTGTTTGTTTTGTTTTATACAATTGACATTCCATCCGCACTTTTATTGCATGACATTGACATTTTCTATTTTAATTATTGTTAGTTTTATGATTTCTAATTTTATTATATTTAGACATTTTATTCATTCAGTGACATGCGGTAAGCGTATCTACCAAGCAATTGTGCGCCAAATACTGGCTGATTGTGACGAACTTTAATCTTTAATATATATATGTATAACTAGCTTTTGCCCGCGACTCCGTCCGCGTGGACCCCCCCCCCCCCCGCAACCCCCCCACTGAACCTCCCCCCCGCACACCCGCGTTCACATTCACCACCGTACCTACTCCCAAGTCACTACTTCTAAAAACTGTTCTATAAATTCTTAAAATAGACGTATCTTTCTTATTTGTAAACCGATTCAAATGAAACAAATACTAAATGTTAATCCAAGAAAATACCAACATATCAGTGAAAACCGCATCCTTCTAGGTTAAGCCGTTTCTGAGATTAGCGCGCACAAACGCACAGACAAACAGATAAACAGGCAAACAGACAATAATTCTAAAAAACATTGTTTTGGGTTCTATTGCGCTAGTAAGTAGCCCTAGTGACTTTTTTTCTCAAATATCTTCAATGTACAGACACCGACTTGTTACAGATTTATTATATGTATAGATTACTCACTTTCTGACAATAAATGATTTGATTTGATTTGATGATATTTATTATAGCGGCAACCGACGTACATCATCTCTGTGAAAATTTCAACTGTCTAGCTATCATGGTTCATGAGATACAGCCTGGTGACAGACGGCCGGACAGACGGACAGATGGACGGACAGCGAAGTCTCAGTAATAGGGGTCCCGTTTTTACCCTTTGGGTACGGAACCCTAAAAATACAGTCAGCGAATAAGCTTGTACTAAAAATGATTTTTAATCCCCGAACAAAAAGAGGGGTGTTATAAGTTTGACCGCTATGTGTGTGTTTGTCTGTCTGTGGCATCATAGCTCTGAAACGATGGGACCAATTTGGATGCGGTTTTTTATTAGAAAGCAGGTTTCTTGGCGATGGTTCTTAGACATGTTTCATCAAAATTGGTTCAGGCGTTTCAAAGTTATCAACTCTTTTGCTAGCTGCGGAAAGGATCTTGACGCATAATGGGCATTTACTTTATCTTCTATACATATAATAAATCTGTAACAAGTCGGTGTCTGTACATTGAAGATATTTGAGAAAAACTGTCACTAGGGCTATTTACTAGCGCAATAGAACCCAAAACAATGTTTTTAGAATTATTGTCTGTTTGTCTGTTTGTCTGTGCGTTTGTGCGCGCTAATCTCAGAAACGGTTTAACCTAGAAGGATGCGGTTTTCACTGATATGTTGGTATTTTCTTGGATTAACATTTAGTGTTTGTTTCATTTGAATCGGTTCACAAAAGAAAGATACGTCTATTTTAAGAATTTATACAACAGTTTTTAGAAGTAGTGACTTGGGAGTAGGTACGGTGGTGAATGAGAACGTTGGTGTGCGGGAGGGGGGTTCTGTGGGGGGTCAGTGAGGGGGGGGGGGGGTTCGGGGGGTGCGGGGGTATTTTTTTTATATCGAGGAACTAAGGAGAGCCATAATTGATGAAAAAGCAAATTGGATAAAAAAAATAAGCTGCCCAAATTACTAATTCCACGCGGACGGAGTCGCGGGCAAAAGCTAGTTTTCAAATATGTGTGACATAATTGCGTTGAGATTTGGGGGGGCTGATACGTAGAGGCGATCTGGCATCTAATTCAGTAGAAAATAACTAAATATTGGAAGATTTTAGTGAGCTTTCTGTTAACCAGTCTGTGCTAATTCAGCTATTACTCCACTTCAATGGTTGTTAGAGCTGAGATTGACCGCTTGTTCTAGAACCTAGAACAAGTCTAGTCGAGTTGGCGCCATATTTTTATGGACCGTTGTCCTACTTAATCCACCATAACAATAAATGCAAATAAGTTTTGTGAAAAAACATCGCTACTTTGTTCACCGTTCTTGATTATCAATTGAATTGATTAGTTTTCTCGCACGTCTCAAACTATATGCTCACTGCTAGGCCTTCTTTCAGGTTGAGAGGGCAGGGGTTGTAGTTCCCACGCGGGCCCAGTACGGATTGGATGACACACACCATTTAATTTATACCTTCAGTAGTCGGGTAAAAAGATCTTCGTTCTTTTATAGCAACTTGCTGGGAAGAATATGACCAATAAACTTCAACTTTCAAATTAGAAATTTGAACTCTTAGGAAATTTATAATTTCAGAAATATCCTGTATGAATTCTGCGAAGTCGCCTTTGGTATCTCAGGTCGAACCTTAATAAATAAAGTTGAAACCATCCGACGTAATGGAGCATGAAAGATAAGTTTTAACAATAAAAAGATAATAAAAATAATATAAAACGTTCAGAGCGATAGCGGTTTACGAGCTCCCCCGATAAAGATCTTGTAGACAACCTAATTCAGGGTTGAGAGGAAATCATGATTTTAAAAATGTATCATATAATCATTCATCATCATCATTTCAGCCGTAGGACGTCCACTGCTGGACATATGCCCTATCATTACGATTGGAAGCGATTTGCATCCACCCTCAACCTGCGGCCTTCACCATATCGTCTGTCCATCTCGTTGGTGGACGTCTCACGCTGCGCTTGCCAATCCGTGGTCTCCTTTCCAGAACTTTTGGGCCCCAACGGCCATCTGTTCTGCGTGCTATATGGCCTGCCCATTGCCATTTCAACGAGCTAATCCGTATGGCTATGTCAGTGACCCCGGTTCTTCTACGGATCTCCTCGTTTCTGATTCGATCCCGTTGAGAAACTCCAAGCATAGCCCTCTCCATAGCTCGTTGAGCGACTCTGAGCCTATTCATCAAGCCCATAGTGAAGCACCACGTCTCGGATCCATATGTCATCACTGGCAACAGACACTGATTAAAGACTTTTGTTTTGAGGCACTGAGGTATTTTGGACGAAAAGATGTTGCGGAGCTTCCCGAACGCTGCCCATTAAAAATGTATACAAGAACTAAACTCAATTATCCCTGCTACTATACTCTGTATAGATTCTGGCGTTTCATTACGGAGCTGGTCGATGTTAAAATAAATCGAACTTAATTTGCTCTTCCGCGAAGTAGTAGGTTAAGACATATTTACTGCGTTTGGGTCGAAAATGTAATTTTGAAGTGAAACTTCTAATGCGACTTCCAACAAGGTCGCGTTAAACGTTTAACGCTACCATGGAGGGGGTATGAAAGCATTAGTATATGTACTGCTGAAGCAAGTAATCTTGCATTGTATATAATACTAACGGATTCAACAGTGCGATGCAGAACTCATACTGTCTGTGCAAATTTGTATGAGACTTGATAAAAGCGCCATCTAGTGAGTAATTTAAACACATAGATGCATAAGTAAATTTAGTTCTTTAAGTTATTGCAATAAGGTTCATATTGATACCTTTTTCATTTCCACATTATTTTTTATGCCATTTTCCCGCCCACCCTACGCATAAAAAAAATTTAAGTAAATAACGCAAACACAACTAAACCTAGTCATCTCTTCTTCTGTCACTCCTGCTAGCTTGTGCTGAGGCACCGACTTCAAAAAATCAGAAGAAAAATATTGTAATGTTTTTTTTCTAGCCGGTACCATTTTTATTTTATATATTTATTTCGCTTTTAGTGATGCTAACCAAAGTTACAAAAGCTGAATGTCAACTTGTTCGTCATTTTTACAAAATGTTGCTTATCCCGTTTCAGATATTTTAATTGCTGAGGAGTCCTCTTGGTGCTTCACAGTCAGTTCCAATTCATCATTATGAATTGAGACTAACATAAATTACTTAGCAACTGTGTAGTAATCGAATCGCAAACCGTGAAATAGGATTTTTTATTGAGTAGTTCCGGTGTCAACGGTGAAGACCACCGTCTCATCAGCTCTCCTCCATCAAATGATCATTTTGCAGAGCAAATATACGAGTTACTACAAAATATTTTCAAATAACTATTAGGTGTCCATTGAATATTTAAAGAGTTTCCTCGATTTCTCGAAGATCCATTCATCATTTTGGTGACAGTGGGACCTATAATTGAAAGCATTCCCTGTTGAACCCAAATCGAATTAAACCCACTTTTAGTGGACGGATTGACTTAATATTTGGTTTGGATAACAATGCAAGTACAGTCAACAAGTGCAACAAGAAGTACAGTCCGCAGAAAAGCCTACATTAAAAATAAGTTTTTGTGAAAAACCTCATCTAAATTTGAAAACACCCTCTGAGACTGTAATTCGTTAAACTGACAGTTTCATTAATGAATTAATTAATACTGAATCGAAAATTTACATAATTTAGCGCGGGTTGGGGTAACTAAGGATAGTCTAATTGGAAACTCGCTGCCCTTATTTGGGCTATCACAAGGGTTGAAAGAGTACTAATTCTATTTGCTGAAGGAATTTAGGACTTGAACGCCACTTCTAGGGTTCTGTACCAGAAGGGGCAAACAGAACCTTGTTATCGTCGCTGCACTGTCTTTACATCCATCTGTTCGTCGCAGGAATGTACTTTATGAATCGAGTTAGATACGAAAAGCAGAAACTACTACTGCCATTACAACAACAAACAATAATAACTTCAATACTAGATGAAAAAGACCCGATTGGAGCATTTATTCGAGCGTTTCAACCGCCTCATTTATCTGGTCGTATTGTTAAGAAACGGCTGTAGATTTGATATCAGAGGTCCTGTACTGTCGCTTAATTCCAACGTGAAACCTTCTTTGTTTGTTTGTTTTGTCCTTCACAAACAAACAAACACACTTTCACATTTATAATATTAACTAGCTTTTGCCCACGACTCCGTCTGCGAAGAATTAAGTTATCGCTATCCCGCGGAAACATGTGATTTTTCCGGGATAAAACTATGTTAGTCCTTTCCCGGGACTCAAAGTATCTTTATACCAAATTCATCTAAATCGGTTCGGTGGTTTAAGCGTGAAGAGGTACTTAACAGACAGAGAGACACTTTCGCATTATGACATTAAATATAGATAGTATGGTTATGGATATTGGAGATCTCGGAAAGGGATCTAATTCACTGTGCGGGAATTTCCGAGGCAAAATAATCGATCTAGCTTGCTCTTTCCTTTTGGAAAACACGTGTCTTCGAGTTTTATCCCGAGCGAATTTTCTAAACGTTTTATTTCTAACGACCGGCAATCTTGTTTCATCAAGATTAATTTAAACCGAACTCAGTACGTACATATTTCATTATAATCTCCAAATTGGTTTAAATTCTCCCCTTTTCAGATGGTAATCATTTTAATATTCGAAACGGGGAAAAAATAATATTTCCTCCAGCTAAAAGAAGTTACGGATATTGTCGGACGTAGCGGGAGCCGACGATTCGTGGCATCCCCTCAATCATTACGGATGTTAATAATAAATCTACTTCAGTTAAATGAGTTTTTGTAAATAATTTTATTAATCCCACCAAAAACATTTTCGTGTAAAATGTTGCCAAGACGAGACCATAATTCCTTGCACTGTCAAATAGTTATCAGATCTCATAAAGAGCCCCGCTTCCTAACTCTGCACGCCCTAACTTCACAAACATTACACCTTATTTGTTTGGCTATCGTCACCAGTGTTGCCAACTTTATTTTTATGAACCCACCAAATACGGCCTCGCGATCCACCAGAAAACCACTAAGGTTAAAGGTCTCTCAAACCACCAGAAAACCACTATACAATCCCGACGGGTATGTATTAAAATACCGAAGTACGAAAGACCGAATGTATTAAAAACATCGAATGGGTCAAAAGACCGACACGATTTTTTTCTGAAACCGTTAACTTTTAAGATTGTTATAAAACAAACCTGACCTAACCTAATGGGTTCTGTATGATGCCGTTTTAATAAATTCTGAGAAGTTTACGGTTTCAGAAAAAAATCGTGTCGGTCTTTTGACCCATTCGATGTTTTAATACATTCGGTCTTTCGTACTTCGGTATTGTAATACATACCCATCCCGACCGTTGTAATTTGTTTGCGCATAGAGAATAGACAAAAATAAATCTATTAATCAAATCAACCTAAAGCCAGTCGCAATACAAATAAAGTACATAATCAAAATTATTCAAAAAATTGACAAACTATTTTCGGGGAATCTCCGAAAACCAACACATAGCTGTGTTGTGTCGCCTACACAGCAAAAAAGATACACTTTTTTCAGTCGTTCTTTACTAAATAGAGTATTTATGTAAATCTTACTAGTGGTTGAATGTCGTACCTTACCACTAGCCACTAAATTCAATATTTATCCGCTAAAAAGAGGGTCTAAACCACCAGATCTAGTGGAAAATCCACTGAGTTGGCAACACTGATCGTCACCCGCAAAGTGAAAGTTTATTCTTATTTATTGCTGTTCTTGTACTGTTACTTGTACTTTTATATTATTATCATACAATAGTTATTTTAGTTGCCAAACGGCCAAGCCACATATTATTTTGACTAAAGTGTTTGTGAAGTTACGGTGTGTAGAGTTAGGTAGGAAGCTTGACTCTTTATGAGATCTGATAACTTCTTAGCAGTGCAAGAAATTATGGTCTCGTCTTGGCAACATTTTACGTGAAGATGTGTTTGGTGAGATTTTACTTCTTTTTGTATGTTACTTAAAGTTTTTTTTCCAATAGTTCCAAGTTTTATAATTTTTTTGTTGTTTGTGTACTTATGTTAGCTTACATACAAAATTTCAGCTTTCTAGGACTTCAGGAAGTACCATAAGAATTTTGATGATTATCAGAGTGTCAGTGACGAAATCAGGGTTTTTTTATATATCAAAAAAATTTAAAATATAAGAGCCCTCTCTCATTATCTCGAGAATTTTGTTTATCTGGTATAATCCAAACTCATCGAGGATTCAAAAAAACGACGAAGCGCTTCAAGAAAAGGTGCTTGTGCTTCGCTTGACTCATCTTGTCGGGGGCACTACCGTGCCCCCAGATTTTTAGGGCTCCGTACCTAAAGGGTGCCGGTAGGGGACCCTATAACTATAAGTTACGAGCAAAAGCTAGTTCTATAATAATTTCCACGTGTTCAAGCAACTACGATCCAAATGACGCGAACCGCTTTCAGTCAAGATTTCGAGGGCTCTTTGTTAGCGCGGGGATTGGACTTGTGTTTTAAAATTGTCGCTTCACAAAAGCTTTTAATCGTCTCGTTTTGTTTCAAGCTTTGTTTTACTACTGAGTATAAGCCAATGAGGTTTGATAGTTCCCTAGTGTCATCTATTGCATTTTGACGTGACAACGTCTGATAAATTGATGAACGCCGGCTGCATACACGAAAAAGCATGACTCATTGTAACGTACATGTAACGTTCCGTAACGTTACATTCTACAGAGCTGCGAAGCAGGCCAGGTGCAAGAGAGCGGCGAGGGCCAGTTGCAAGAGAGCGGCGAACGCCATGATGTACAATGCGGGGAGCAGGGGGGGGGGGGGGGTTTGAATGTTTTGTTATGACGTTGTCACGTTAAACTATCGTCCGTAAACCGACTTTACAGACAACCGGCTTTTTTGCTGTACAAATCATTATAAACATAGAATATAGGTTCCCCTAAGGTTCGCCAAAGAGATCGGTCTTGTGCTATGTAAATCTAACGCGTTCCTGCAACCTTAACCAGGTCGTTGCTCCATCTTATTGGAGGCCTATCTACACTGCGTCTTCCGGTCCGTGGATGCAATTCGAGAACCTTTTGGTCCGTTCGGCCCCCAGTTCTACGAGCGATGTGCCCTGCGCACTGCCACTGAGTCTGGGTATACAAATGTGTACAAGTATTCGTGCTGTAGACGACATTGAAACCGCCACTTTCGTACAAACAAGCATACGAACATTGCACATTGAATAAAAGCTTGTGATAATTTTAATTTAAATACTAGATTTAAAAAGAACCGCCTTTGTATTCCCGAACCCACGGGACTTCCGGGAAAATACGTGAGATGAATCTAATGACACCTCAAACTTTAAAATCCATTAATCCACTTAGGCTGCAGAGCGTGCCAAAGAATGATACATACATACGTAAATTAATACTTACGCTCGAAAAACATTACCATCCTTCGGCAGTCGGGTGGAAATAGACTTTTAAATTGTTCTAGCTCTGCTAGACGAAATATTCGGTGCCCCTTTTCTTCTATAAAATTTTAAGTCATAATGTTCATTAGTCATAATCAACATTAGTCATACAGTGATTTATTTCTGAAACGGTATTTTTTTCAGGACTTTTTTAAATGCCATCTTATAGAATGCAGTAGGTTAGGTTAGGTTTGTTTGATTAACGTTGATTGATTGATTGATTGATTGATTATGACTTAAAATTTTATGGGAACAAATAATTGAAGTGTGTTTATATCAACAAAACAATTGGCAAACCTTAACTTAAAATAAACTAAGGGCCTACGCTTGCTGACGCGGACGCCCGCCGCGTGCGCCCGCTCGCGGGTCTAAAATGTACCGAAAATCCGTCGCGCGCGCCCGCGCCACTTAGCGCTGTTCATACAATTTCTTATTAGACGCGCGTACGACGGGCGTCCGTCCTGGGTAATCCGCGTCAGCTAGCGTAGGCCCTAAACATCCCCGTGCAAGGCAAACACGTCGTCGTCGTCACAAATATCGACCCCAAAAAGCTGGCCGCATTACGCATTTGTACCGCTATCCCTAGCCCTGACGTTTCCATGTTCTATCGCGCAAAGAAACTCCGAGTATAGCTCTCTATAGGTCTTTGCGTGACTCTGAACCTCACCAAGAATCCAACAATTAAATTCGTCTAAGAGCCATATTATGTGTGTCATCACATCACTGGCAAACACACACTGGTTGAAGACATTTAGTCTTCAGGCACAGCAATATTCTAGACACTTTTATAAACACTCTATAAATAAATAGCTTCGCTTTCGCGGTCAAAATAGACATATATGAGATTTAAAACAGACGATTTCATTAAGATGCTTACCTATCTTATTCTATCCTATCATGTCCTTCTCATATAATAAATAAGAAAGTTAACGTATTTGGACGTTTGTTATTCAATCACTCAACAACGGAAGTACGGATTTAGATAAAACTTAGCGTACAGATATCCTAAAATCTGGATTAAAACATGGGATACTTAATATCCTGGTAATATCTTCCTGTATTTAATTGTGCTTTGAAAATGTTACCGTAACTTTTTATCAAGCCAAACTCTATAATTGTTAATGTTTGTCTTAAAGTTATTTCTGATACGGACAAAGTCACGGATTAACGCTAGTTAGGTGATAAATTGGTGCTTAATGATTGATAATACTGTTCTCAATAGTTATAATATAATATTATTTTGGCTAAAAAACTTCTCAGATTAATGGTCGCAGCTTCATCTGATTTTCTCGTAGAAATGTTCGCGCAATTACTCTCAGAAATTAGTTTCCGAAAGCCAACTAACTATTCTACTGAACTATTCATCTTTGAACTGGCAATCAATCATATTGAATGGAGTCTGAAGCAACATCCTAGCGAATATTATTACTGACGATACCTATTTAACTAAGTTGATGATAAGTTTCTAACACAGCATGATTTGAAATGAGGATCTCGAAAGCTTATCGCGATTTTTAACCGATTTCAAAAAAGTAGAAGGTCGTCATTTCGGTTGTATTGTTTAACCCTCGACACAAAAAGAGGGGTGTTAAATAAGTTTGTCCACTGTGGTGTGTGTGTGAGGCATCATAACTCTTAAACCGGGTGAACTGATTTGGATGCGGTTTTATTTTATTTGAAAGCAGGTTTCTTGGCAAAGGTTCTTAGACATGTTTCATCAATAATTACTATACTAATTACTATATCAGGCACATAATATTTACCTCGACGACGACAACGAACGAAGGTCAAGAACGTCGAGGTAAATATCATGTGCGAGATAAGTCCCGTTTAGTATAGTAGGAGTGAAAATCACGAAAGTTTAAAACAGTATGTGTCATCAAAATTGGTACAGCTGTTTCAAAGCTCTTTTGTAAGCTACGAAGGGGATCTTACACGCATAGTGGGCATTTATTTTATTTATTGAAGCAGGTGATTCAGGCGTTACTTTGCGGAAGTCCATATTAAAGAACTGAAAAAATTACTTTGCTCACCCGCGAACTTAAAAAAACCGGCCAAGTGGGAGATGGACTCGCGCACGAAGGATTCCGTCCCATCACACTAATATTATAAAGGTGAGTGTGTAAGTGTGTATGTTTGTTACTTCTTCACGCTTAAACCGCTGAACCGATTTAGATGAAATTTAGTACAGAGATAGTTTGAGACACTGGAAAGGACAAAGGACATTTTTTATCCCGGAAAATTGCATAGTTCCCGCGGAATAGCGATAAACGAATTCTTTGCAGACAGAGTCGCGGGCAACAGCTAGTTATCTATAAAATTGAACTGAAATTTTGCATGGATGTAAGTCGGATGGCAAAGCAATATTTATTATAGCTTTTGCCCGCGACTCCGTCCGCGTGGAATTAGTAATTTGGGCAGCTTGTTTTTTTGATCCAATTTGCTTTTTCATCAATTATGGCTCTCCTTATTTCCTCGATATAAAAAATACCCCCCCCGCAACCCCCCCCCCCCCCCTGCTACCCGCTCCCTACCCACCGACCCCCCCCCCGCACACACGCGTTCACATTCATCACCCTACTCCCAGCATGATGATAATAAATGGGCTATCTAACACACTGAAAGTATCGTATCTTTCTTATTTGTCAACCGATTCAAATGAAACAAACACTAAATGTTAATCCAAGAAAATACCTACATATCAGTACCCTTCCGCATCCTTCTAGGTTAAGCCGTTTCTGAGATTAGCGCGCACAAACGCACAGACAAACAGACAAACAGACAAACAGATAAACAGACAAACAGACAATAATTCTAAAAATCATTGTTTTGGGTTCTACTGCGCTAATAAATAGCCCTAGTGTCAGTTTTTCTCAAATATCTTCAATGTACAGACACCGACTTGTTACAGATTTATTATATGTATAGATGACATAGAGCTGATTTATCTTACGCTTGTTCTTCCGTATTCGAGTGAAAATCCCAAAACACTCCAGTATGTATTAAACATTCTGTATTGCTTTGTCAAATGCTCTTTTATAAAACTATAGATATACGCTTAAGACGTCCGGTCGCGTAGAGGAATGCTACCCGGGCAAAGTCATCCCGGCTCTTCACAAAGGAAATGTAGGTCAAAGTTTTCATTAGTCGACAAGAAAAGCCGCATTTTAAGACTTGTCTTAGCGTTGATGCCATAATAATGGGGGATTGGGAGACGGAATTGATTTTGCTTGTGTGGAAATGTCGTGTGTTGTTGTTTAGAAAGCAGCATTTGAAAATTGGAACGTTTCGTTTCGTCCAATAATTTGTTTTCACCTCACTAGCTCGGAAAGCCCTTTTTGTTTGTTTGACATCTATTGAGAAAATCGCTTTTTATCCACATGTGAAGAAAGAGTTTTGACATTTGAGGGCAGCTTAAGTGATATTTGACAGCTAACAAAACGTAAAACGTTAAAAGTGCTGAATTTTTAAAATCACAATTAATGAATTGCATCGAGTAAAAAACACTAAATACAGTCTTACAACTTTATTTTAATTCATAAATATCAGCATTCAACATTAACCTTCATTCTTGTTGTAGAAACGGATAAAATGTTATGACAGTCCAAGTAAGTCGATGTGCGAACAAAACGCATCCGAAATAATAAAAAAAAAACTTAAGTCAAAACTTTTCAATTAATATTCGCATGTTTTTCTAATTATTTTCCTCGCTGTAGTGAGGTGAAAAGTTTTGTGTTATACACGGGTGAAAAGTTATTTTACGTCTCGTGTGTTGAAACACTCACTATCGAAAGGATTCTATTTTTGAACCACTCGCTTCGCTCGTGGTCAATCAAAGAATCCTTTCGATAGCTCTTGTTTCAAATGAACACTCGCTGGTAAAATACAACTTTCCCCCCTTGTATAACAAATAACTATTTCCTAATATTGGAATTGGATTATCGCTTTGTATAATTTTTCTCGTGTTGAAACTTATAATGATTCTTTAAGTTCTTCACATACAAGCGGTCTGTTAAAGATTCATAATCCCAAATGTCAACAATTGCTACTATTATTGCTTTGTAACGTAACACTATCACAGATCTAAGACGTTTTTACCCGACTGTCGAAGGAGGGATATGTTTTTCGAGCGTATGTATTTATGTATGTATGTATGATGTATCATTCTTTGGCACGCCCTGCAGCCTAAACGGCTTAATGGAATTTGAAGTGTCATTAGATTCGTCTCATTTCCGAGAGTAACATAGAGTATGTATTTTCCCGGAATTCCCATGGGAACGGGCAGGCGGTTTTTTTTTCATCTAGTATTGAAATTAAAGTAATGAATTAAGTACTTAACTAACCCCAAAGGCCCTCTTGTCTTAACACGCGGGCGCTTGCTATAGCATTCACTATTTCTCTCTGTCGAACGGTATCAGATGGTGACAGACAGGGATGGCGATGACAAGAATACGTATAAGATACGTATCTGAATACCGGAAATGAATATATCAATTACTAGCTGATGCCCGCGGCTTCGCCTACGCTGGAGGATATTAAAACGTGTTATCCCGTGGGAATGAGATAATTTCCCATGGTAAAAAGTAGCTTATGTCACTCTCCAGCCCTTCAACTATGGCTAACTATGGCTTCACATTTATATTTTAGTATGGATATTAATCTATCTAATACCTTTAAACGAGCAATTCTTGTATATATGTATATATATATATATATATATATATATATATATATATATAATCAGGATCTCGGAAACGGCTCCAACGATTTCGATGAAATTTGGTATGTGCAGGTTTTCGGGGATGAAAAACTGATCTAGCTATGTTTCATTTTCAGAAAATCGCTTTTACTCGTGTTTTCCGGCTATTTTTGTTTGCATTAGAATACAAAGCTAAATTTCGCCGGCATCGAGCAGATCAAAATAGCACAGTAGAAATCGGGTGGTCGCGGATCCAGCCGACCTCGGTTCGATTCCACGTTTTTTTTGAGGTTTTTAGTTTTTTTTTAAGTTTATTTTTCATGAGAAAACGTCAAGTTTCTTCTTTTGTGAGAAAAAGTATGATAGGGAACGTGTAGTAACTATAGGCGGCAGCACTAATGCGACAGAAGAGACACTATGCGGACAGTAAAACAAACTTATCAAGGTAAAACATTCAAATTGATGGCACCAGTTGGCAGCACCGTCTATGTGCACGTTCCCTATTGGGAGCACAGAACAGGAAAAACCGGTTGTCTGTAAAGTCGGTTTACGGATGATAGTTTAACGTGACCCACCCCTCCACCTCCTCCGGTGTTTTTGTTAAATATCTTGAAAACGGTGCATCCTACGGCAAAATCAATGAAATTTTCATCCCTCCTTTGGAACCCCCGAACCCCCTCCCCCGCCCCCCTCCCTCGCACATATATTATCAGGATCTCGGAAACGGCTCCAACGATTTCGATGAAATTTGGTATGTGGGGGTTTTCGGGGATGAAAAATTGATCTAGCTTGGTCTTATCTCTGGGAAACCGGAAAACGCTTGGTACCGAGTTTCAGCCCGAGCAGAGCTCGGTCGCCCAGGTACTATTGAATGTAAACATCAACAAACATGATTCTAATTCTAACACCGAAAACTTTTTAGGTTATAAAACTAGCCTAACGAAACCTAACCTAATGGGTTCTATTTGACGCCGTGTTAATAAATCCTGCAAAGTTCGCGATTTTACAATAAAACTTTTTGATGAAACCCATTCGATACATTAACTTTCCATATTCAGAAACGGACGCCACTCGAAAACCTTTTTCCCCATCGGCCATCATTCTATGAGCGATGTGGCCTGCCCACTGCCACTTGAGTCCGGCGATTCTTCAATTGCTTCGAGGATGCGGTAACGTGTTGGATGCTGATGGCACGGGACCGATCTGTTTGGCGAGCCTTGGGGGAGGCCTATGTTCAGCAGTGGACGTCTTTGGGCTGAAATGATGAATGATGATGATTCAGAAACGTTGCAGGTTGCAAACGTAATATTTCAACCAATTTGCGAGGTTGGTTGCAATGGTACGAGTTAATATAGGTACTTATAACGTGACCCATGTCAGACGGACCATAACAAAAAGATTGTAATCTCACATCATTCATCAAAATCACACAAATGATCCTGTTTTTAATTCCGTCTAAAAAGAAAATACATTTGGTACCTACTGTAAAAATATTCTACGATAAATAAGTTGTGCGCGTTTGGCAGCCGCCGTGACGTGTGACTCCGGGAAGAAGGGCTACGGACTAGCCCGAAACAGTCGAGTTAAACTCGTTTTAATACGTGAATGATCCGTTTATTATCACTATAAATAAGTTTTTGTAAAAAAATCTATTTTTAATACATCTATTTTTTGTAGTGGTAGAGCCATGTGGTAGCCAGCCGCTTCATCACGAATGGTCCGGCTCGTCCGGGGTAGTACCACCCTCTCACAGAACACCGGCGTGAAGCAGCAGTACTCCCTGCTGCGTTTCGTACGGTCAGTGAGAGCGCCGGGGGCCCAATACCTCTCCCCCTCCCCTATTCCCTCTCCTTTTTCCTTAGGGCTGACAACGCACTGGCATCGCGTAAAGTGCTGCGGGTGTCTATGGACAGTGGTGATCATTTAACATCAGGTGACCCACTAGTTCGTTTGACTGGCCTCTCTAACATAAAAAAAACAAGCTTTTTTGCTGACTCTACTTCTTGTCCCTGGTTACCAAGGTACTCGTCAAGACGAATCAAACAAGCCCATACTCGATGTGTGCCGTTTTATTACAGCATCCCTCTAGCTTCATCAGATCAGCTCCATGTCGTAATAATCTATACATATAAAATCCTTTGTCCTGACTGACGGATCAACGCACAGCCTAAACCGCTGATCGTAGAGACCTGAAACTTGGAGGGTGTGTCCTTTGTATGACGTAGGCATCCGATAAGAAAGGATTTTTCGTAGTTCTACTCCTAAGGGGGTAAAAAAGGGGGGCAAAGTTTGTATGGGACAACGTGATTCCTTGGTCCAATCTACTTCAAATTTTGCATAAACATTCTTTAACAGAATTGATGGAAGACGTGTTTCGTATTTTATTGAAATTCATCCCTTGACGGGGTTAAAAAGGAGTAGAAAGTTATTTTGGGGGTGATTTGCTTCGAAGTTGATATCAATACTCCTTAGTGCTTTTGATTTAAATTACATTTTATTTTGACACATTGTAAACGAAACGAAACTTCAAATATTGCAAACCATTTTTGTCTACGTTTGTCAACCACGTCTTGATCTGATCTCTGATAATAGCTAATTATATGTATTAAGTATTTGCATTTCACCAAGCTTTTGCTTTTACAAGCGCAGCGTGGGACGTCCACCAACGAGATGGACGGACGTTTTGGTGAAGGCCGCAGGTTCAGGGTGGATGCAAGTCGCTTCCAACCGTAATGATTTGACGTCAATGAGGGAGGCCTATGTCCAGCAGTGGACGTCCTACGGCTGAAATGATGATGATGAAGCTTTTATGCGAGTTCAACCTTTTTCGAATAAAATCGAATTGAGTATTCAAATATCATTGTTGAACTCGCATAAAAGCTTGGTGCAATGCAAATACATATAAAATGCTTTGTCCTGAAGTCCTAAATGACTGACTGCCGGATTAACGCACAGCCTAAACCGCTGTATGTAGAGACCTAAAACGTGGAGGGTGTGTTCTTTGTATGACGTAGGCATCCGATAAGAAAGGATTTTCCGGAATTTCCACGGGATAAGGAATAATCGGGATTTATATATTTCATCAAGAGTGACCCTATGCCCATAACGAAGATTACTAAACTGTACAAATTGGGCATGCAATTAGACTATTAGAATATAAAGCGAATATAAAGAATTTTGAAAATTTCCACGGGATAAAGTTAAATCAGGATTTATATATGTAGGTACTCAAATCAACTGGACCATATCTCCGTAACTACAATTACTAATCTTTTCAAATACAGTATTAACGAAAATGACCATAACAACAAAAAAACTTATTGCAGGATTTTTGGAAATTCCTGTGGGATAGATAATCTCTGAAACTTCCGAGCCGATTAAAAAAAAAAACTTTTACCAGTAAAAAGTTACACTATCCTTTATTGACATAGGCTACTTTTTTCCGGGGAAATGCAAAATTCCCAAGGGATAGAAAAAAGAAAATTCAACTTCGGAGCTCATTTTAAAATGTCTTACACCAATAGAAAAGATGCACTGTCCTTGGTTAACATAGGATGCTTTTTTCCGGATAAATGCAAAATTCCCGCGGTATAGAAAATAGTAAAATTAACTTCGGGGCTGAGTTTAAAAAAAAATCACCAATAGAAAGCTTCACTATCCTTTATTGGTATAGGCTACCTACTATTTATTCGGTAAAATGCAAAATTCCCCTGGGATATTAAGAAGTGAATTTCACTTCAGGGCTGATTTGAAAATTTCTTTCACCTATTAGTGAGTAGCTACACTAACCCTTACTTACATAGACTATTTTCTCCGTGAAAAATCAAAATTCCCACGGGAAAAAAATAAGTGAACTCAACTACGCGGCTGATTTTAAAAGTTCTTTTATCGGTAGAAAGCTTTAAGGACATAGGCTACTTTTCTCGGGGAAAATGCAAAATACCCGCGGGATAAAAATAAGTGTAATTTTGCAAGGAATAAGGACAAATTTGTTGAAATTCCCGCGGGATAGGGAATAAACGGGATTTATAATATTCACTAACTGATACTCATGATGAAATGATAATAATGATGGATGTTGCCGGTGCCGGATTTTTGTTTTATACAATGAAAGAGATGAAGAAGCTTTACCACAAATTGGAATTCTACGCGGACGAAGTCGCGGGCAAAAGCTAGTATGCATACAAAATTTCAGCTTAATCGGTTAAAAATTACTTCAAAATTGTTACGTAACATACATTGCAAGTTAAAAAGCTTGTAATAATAACCATGGTGGCCTAGTGGTTTGACTTATTGCCCCTCAAGCAGAAGGTCGGGGGTTCGAATCCGGGCTCCTCTGTGTTTTTCGGAATTTATGTGCGAAATATATTTGAAAACCATGAGCTTTACGGTGAAGGAGAACATCGTGAGGAAACCTGTATACACTTGAGAAGAAATTTAATGGTGTGTGTGAAGTTCTCAATCCGCAGGGGGCCCGCGTGGGAACTACGGCCCAGACCCTTTCATTCTGAGAGGAGGCCTGTGTCCTGTTCAGTGGGATGACGATGAATAATAACTTCAATGGTTCGATTGAAATCCAAAATATAAGCCCTAAGCACTCCAGCATACACTTGAAAGCCATTACTCGACCAAATCGATTTTTAAATCAACTCATATTTCCAACAAAACTAGGATCACTAGGTCGGGAAATACGACCTCATTTTCGCAATCCTAACGCCATATGTTCCCTAGAGAATTTCTATCCAAAGGCGAGCGAGGCGGGTGGTTCCACCATTTGCTAGGGTTATACCGCCTGTCTAAAGAGCCAGATTACTTGGGGCAGCGCGGGTGGTTGGCGTGAAATATTCTTGATTTGATGAATTTATTTACTGACATTGGTGAATATTATCGGTCCATTCATGAGTCGATTACGTGGAGAATGTCGCGAGCGGAAGCTAGTATAAATCACAGCCACTGAAAAAACTGGTCAAGGATTCCGTACCTCCATAGAATTTTGTTTTTGTGGTTTGTTGTAATAGTGGCTATAGCAATATTATTTTGTGAAAATTCCAAGTATCTAGTTACTTAATGCCATTATAAAGATCGTGTTAAAAATGCTGAAATAAACACGATTCTAGTATGACGACATCCTTCAGATTTTTATTTAAATATTAGTTGTTATAGCGGCCTCAATAAAACATAATCGGTGGAAATTCAAGTGTATTACGGTGCAAGAGATAAACCTTTTTGACAGGCGGACAGACAGCGGAGCCTCAGTAATAGGGTCCAGTTGTCACCCTTTGTATTACGGAACTCTAAAAAGTAAAACTAAACGAAAATTTTCATCGGAACTAATCAAGATGACTAAAACATTGTTGTTTTGCCTCGCAAACGGACGTTTTAAACGCATAATCACGTGAAATAATCTTGCGATGTTGTGGCATAATATTTCGAATTTAAACTCGTGGCTTAATTAAGCCCCGACGTAAGGTAAGGCCGTGTAATCCACTTAACAATCGTTTTAGCCAAAATTGCATGTTCATGCGCAGGTAATCCTACCTAACTTGAAGGCAAAGTTTGTTTGTCTTTGTTTTACGTTAAGTACGCAGAACAAGATTAAATATTATGCTTCCATAGTTTAATACTATAAATGTGAAAGTGTGTACGTTTGTTTGTTTGTCCTTCTTTCATGTCGAAACTGAGCGACGGATATAGTTGAAGGGCTGGAGAGCGTCATAGGCTACTTTTTATCACGGGAAAATATCTCATTCCCACGGGAATACACGTTTTAATGTACTTCAGCGGGGGCGAAGCCGTGGGCATCAGCTAGTTTCTTATATACTTTTTACCCGACTGTCGATGAAGGGTTATGTTTTTCTAGCGCATGCATTTGTATGTTATTTGTGTATTTATTATTCTTTGGGACGCCCTGCAGCGTAAATAGCTCTGCTCGATGGAGTTAAAAAGTGAGGTGTCATTAGATTGTCTCAGTTGCAAGAGTGACATTCCCGTGGGAACGGGAATAACACAGGAAACACAGATTTCCGATACTAATTGTATGTATTCATAACTTCCTATTGAATTTGAGTTAAGGAATTTGAGTTGAGATTTGATACTCATATGTAAGTTGGTGACCCAAAGACGGACGTTGAACGTAAATAAATGAATTTTAATATAAAACTTTTGGAGTAAAGCGTGTAAGAATACAAGTGCTCCCGCTGTGTGAGTTGACTACTTGAAGGCTTCGTCACGCATGGCGCATGAATAGATATGTATGACTCGGCAACATTGATAATGTATTAAACTTTTTGCAGAAATTGTTTTTTCTTACATATGTATGTATGAGCTCTTAAACAGGTGAACTGGCTTTCAAATAAAAAAAAACTGCATCCCTTTCTTGAGAATGATACCAAAATTGTTTCAGCAGTTTCAAAGTTTTCACCTGCGGAAGGGATTTTAGACGCATAATGGGCATTTACTTTATTTTCAAACATAGGTAGGTATGTATGACCTAATAGCGTCGATTTTTTTTTATTTATTTTTATACAAGCCTTATTATTTAACTTGCAACATTTGTATGTAAGTTTTAGGTAAAAGTTTGCAAATTATTTTCCAAGGATGCCCCGGTGTCCGTTTGAGCAGAAATTTTGCAAAATTATGTAAATACGGTTACTAACTGAGACTGGAAAAACTTTTAAGGGTTTATATATATGCTTTCAATAAGATTCCGCTATTTATTTAGCTTAGTTCATTTCATGCAATGATTCAAGCTATCCGAGGCCATAATTTTTTTTTGTGTATGATCACGCATAACTTTTTACAGAGTTGTCCGATTTTGATAATTCTTTTTGTATTGGAAATTGTATTGCGAAGTTGGTCCCTAATATATATGAAAAATAATCCATCCTTTATTGTTCATGATTGTTTGGCATCGGCTCAAAATTACTTGGTATACTTACATTAATTTAAGAACTTTGTTATTAAGGTTAAATAAAAAAAGTTTATTATTTTTTGCTTTCCGTTTTTTCGGCGGTTTTTTTTTACTAAGTTTTGCGCTTAGCATAGGACTTCAACGATTGAAATATTTCTTACAATTAGTATAAAAGCAGCTCAGCAGCAGGCTCTTTCACTACATTGGACACGAAATATGTCGCACTACCTTTCCTGAATGTGATTGGGCGTATTTTCTGAGCCGTCTAATACCTTTCTCGAGTTCTGTACCAAAAGGGTGCGATGGGACCCTAATTATTAAGCCTCAGTTCTCCATTGGTCTGTCACATAGTTCTTTACATAGTAAAGGCCGCTATAATAACAAATAAAGACTAATGTACATTTGAATTGTCATCCAAACAACATATTATAGGTCATACACAGCGTTAACAAACATAAATTGTTTCTCCTTTAGACATAATTTGTCGTACAATTTATGGCGTCCAGTAACAACTAAACAACAACAACAACATAATGTATAATAATGTATCTCAACTGTCGTCAATAGCGTTTTTTTGCAACCTTTTTATTAACTTGCAGTATGTATGTATGTATGTACGGATCAAATCTTACAATTTAAAACTTCTCGGTTTCCGATTGAGCTTTTTGCATACGTGTGTATTCGTAAATCGGCGACAATGCAATATTACACAATAAGGAACTCGACAAACAAAGAAAAACGACAAACACACACCCACACACATCACATGACTGCATCTAGTTTGGCTTCGTTCGGTTCGTCTTGACGAGTACCTACTTAATTGGTCCTAGATGATAATCAGGGTTAAAAAGAACAGCAGCAAAAAAAGCTTGTATTATCTATACATATAATAAATCTGTAACAAGTCGGTGTCTGTACATTGAAGATATTTGAGAAAAACTGTCACTAGGGCTATTTACTAGCGCAATAGAACCCAAAAAACAATGTTTTTTAGAATTATTGTCTGTTTGTCTGTTTATCTGTTTGTCTGTTTGTCTGTGCGTTTGTGCGCGCTAATCTCAGAAACGGCTTAACCTAGAAGGATGCGGTTTTCTTTGATATGTTGGTATTTTCTTGGATTAACATTAACCCTCTGTTTCACCATCCATTGATCAAATTTATTTGACGGATAAATGTGATGCCGTCTCTGTTTGTTTTGTTCGAATAGACGGAGACGGCATCACATTTATCCGTCAGTTAAATTTAATCAATGGGTGGTGAAACAGCCCCTTAGTGTTTGTTTCATTTGAATCGGTTCACAAATAAGAAAGATACGTCTATTTTAAGAATTTATAGAACAGGTTTTAGAAGTAGTGACTTGGGAGTAGGTACGGTGGTAAATGTGAACGCGGGGGGTTCGGTGGGGGGTCGGTGAGGGGGTTGAGGGGTAATTTTTTTTATATCGAGGAAAAAGCAAATTGGATAAAAAAAATAAGCTGCCCAAATTACTAATTCCACGCGGACGGAGTCGCGGGCAAAAGCTAGTTTATAACTATAAATTGAAAATTTTTAAAACCCCCAACGCAATTATGTCACTCGTATGTTTGAACATTAAGTCAATGCCCGTTATGCGTCTAAGATCCCTTCCGCAGCTAACAAGAGCTGATAACTTTGAAACGGTTGAACTGATTTTGATGAAACATATCTAAGACCCCCTTGAAAACGTCTGATTAACTCCAAATTTGGCTTACTTATCAAGAACCGATGACAATGCGTGTTTTTTTTCTAAGCAGCTTAAATACATACAACAAGTAACAAGTTAAATGAAAGATGATTATAAAGCCACACACCATTTACTTTGAGCAAAACAAAAAAAGCAAAGAAACAGGGAAGCAGCCTTCCTCAACCTACCTTAACCTAAGCAAATATTACCCACAGCCAAATTACCATTCGGTCCCCAGACTCTGCTCAGGTACAAACTTATTTATTTGGCCTAACGAGCGAAACAATTAGGGGAGGAATTGTACCTTCACGAATATATTTAGATGTATCTCGAGCAAGTCACATTATTTTGCTATTACCTACTATTTCGCTAGCTGAAAATAAAAGTGACGTCGTTGTTACCAGACTGCTAAGCAGGGTTATTATTTATTTGATCATTGTCATTATCATCATTTCATCCGAAAGTCTGCTAAACATAGGCCTCCCCCGGGGCTCGCCAAACAAATTGGTCCCGCGCCATCCGTATCCAACGCGTTCCAGCAACTTTAACCAGGTCGTCGCTCTATCTTGTTGGAGGCCTACCTACAAAGTGACTTCTGGCTTGGACGCCATTCTCTAGAACCTTTTGGCCCCATCGGCCATTAGTTCTACGAGCGATTTGACATGAGCCCGTAGAGGAACGTCGAGCGTAGCCCTCTTCATCGCCCTTCGATTTATTTTATATCGAAAGCGTTAAAGAACGCTTCAATAGTAGTTTGTTCAACAAGGGACTAAAACAAGCCATAATGACACAAGATATTTAGCCACCCGAGCAGAGCAAGGGTGGCTATAGTTCGCGTGTCATTATGGCAGTTTAGTCTCGCGTTAAACACTCTACTTTTCACTTTGAATGCGAGGAAAAAAACGATGTTTTAGGTATACTAATCTTCAATATTACTTTTATAAAACGTACGCTCAATACGAGCAATGGACGTCTGTTCAGAATTCAAATAGCAATTTCAATTTGTTCCGTGGTTTTTTTTTTGTTGAGTGACGCTTTAAATGTTTGCATATTTAGCTAACAGATTCAAACTTGAAAATTATTTCATAGCTAATTGGACTAAGTATGCATAATAAAATGAATTCATCTTTAATATAATTAAATAGATTAATATTCGTAATTATTGATGGTGTTTCACGAAATTATTATTTTTTTACATATTTTTATTCAGTTGTCATTTTGAGGTTAGGTATTTCCACGCACTAAAGGCTTCCACAGACCGAAGCGCAGGGCGCTACGGAGCGCTACGGAGCGTTTCGGAGCGTCCGCAGCGCGCTGCGGTCTGTGGAAAGCTTTAAAATTGTCTATGCCCAGTCACTGAAAATGGCAATAATCCTCCATCCACAAACACCGTGATTGGCAGTTGCAGTTTAGGGGTTTCCAAGTAAATTAAAAAAAAAGCTTTAGTCCCGATATGTAGAGACTAAAGTAACATTTTAAGAGCATGAGAAGTGAAAAGTATAAAACGCTTGAATGAACTAGACAAAATATCTTAGCGCATTAATAATCCGATTCTGTTTAAAATGGCAACGCCGCTGTTGATTTTGTTAACGAAAACTTGTGGCCATGATTTGATTAAAATTGAGTAATGAGGTATGCGAATTTCGTACTGAGGTACAAAAGTCGCTGGAAAACTTCTCGATCAGTAGGAAGTGGTGGGGGTAAGTTTGTCCTTGTAATTTAGTACCAACAGGAAGAGTTTGGTTTGAAGTATCTTTTTTTATTTTTTATTTTATGAACTCCATTTTTTTTGTAGGGGTTTATTACGCGGCACGGAATGCTGAGGACCTGGGTTCGATTCCCAGCGCTGGTCTTTTTTCTGGGGTTTTTTTCTGTGCATCCATGTTTCAGTTTGTATTTAGTATGAAATATACCAACAGGACTTTTTGCTTTCAAGATTTATTCAAGTCCAGCTAATGCCCGCGGCATTGCCCCCGCTGTAGTAGATTAAAACATGTTTCCCGTGGGAATGAGATATTTTCCCGTGATAAATAATATACAAAAAACCGGCCAAGAGCGTGTCGGACACGCCCAAGATAGGGTTCCGTAGCCATTACGAAAAAATCAAGTAAAATTTTTCTATGGATTTCGTATGTGTACGGAATCTTCCAAGTTAGGTATCGTCAATACTTTGAAAAAAGCTCGTATCTCAAAATCGTTAATCTGGCAAAGTGAACTTTATTATCAAGGTTCAGTTTTGTTTACATGCTGATTTGAGATACGAGTTTTTCAAAGTAGTGACGGTATGTTTAATACCTTAGGCTACTATTTACTCGTAAACTACAAATAATTCGCATGCAATCTTAGCCGCTATAATTTTCCTTGGAAATATAATATATTTACTACCATTTTGAATTTTTTTTAATTTTTCCACCCAACAGTTTAGATTTTAGAGGGGGGGGGACGGTCGATTTTAATGAAAATTTTCACTTTAAAGTTTAATATTTCGCAAACAAATCACTGAGTACAAAAATCATGTAAGCAACCCCCCAATGGTTTTAAAAGACCTATCCAACGATACTGCATACTATAGAGTAAGTCGAGAAAAAAAAAATCACCCCCACTTTACGTCTATGAGAGGTACCCTAAAAAAATTTTTTTAGTTTTTTTTATTTAACCACTTTGTCGGCGTGACTAATATATATATTCATGCCAAATTACAGCTTTCTAGTACTAACAGTCTCTGAGCTAAGCCGCAGACAGACAGACAGACGGACAGACATGGCGAAACTATAAGGGTTCCTAGTTGACTACGGAACCCTAAAAACGGGACCCTATTACTGAGACTCCGCTGTCTTTCCTTTCTTGTGGTGAAGTTTAACGAACGAGTGCAATCTGGGTCATGCATTTTGTGATGGAAATTTTAAAGGATATTTTCTAACGTTTTAATAATCTTGTGAAGCGGCATATAAAATGTTGATTATGCTAAAAATGTGGGAACAGCGCTATGAAATGCTTATCAGCGGCGGCGTGAAACTAATGCATAAAATTTTATTTTTACTTGCATTGTTCGTGTTGTAACGGAACGTTTGGCGGCATCTGTCGGGATTCATAGTCACTTCGTTGGAAGCATCGATTTTGGGAATTCTTTTACTGTAGCTTAAACAACAGCGAGTGACAGTGACAGTGACGTTTGTTTCGAGTTTGAAGTTTGACAGCTTGATTCCTGATCGTCATCAAGGATGGCTGCCGACGTACGCAAAGCGAAGGGAGCTGCGTGGCAAATAGGCCTCCGCCTTGGAATCCCGAGGCATCTTATTTTTTTATTGCCTAATGGCTGATTTTTTATAGAGGAACAACTTCAAAAGTAGATAAGGAAACCTAAATTTTGTGTCGCCTGGAACCCTATTTTGTTCAGCCGTCAACACTACACTGGAATTTTGCCCTAATAAAGCACTAGATCTAAGGGTGGGAGAAGGCTAAGACCAGTCCTTCGAGGGTGGAGAGAGTGTTTTGTGCTTTGAGTTTTCCTTTTATCTTTTATCACTTTCCTGGGTGAAGCATTTCTTTACTGCTGTGCTCTTCATGCTATATTTTGCTACATTGCTACATCTGTCTCTGTCTTCAATATCGGGTGGAAGCTGAGAGTGCGGAGAGAAAGCACGGGATAACCCGACGGTAGAAGCACGGAGTGAGTGTGATCTGTCAGGTTTGAAAGGAGCCCTCCTGTAAGTCAACATTCAATCTCTCGGCAACCCTTGATACTGTAGTTTTTTTCAAATAAGTTAGGAAGCAACAATTTATCCAAACAACGCGAACTGTTAACGCGACCCTGTTTCTCTTCTGTCTTGGGAGTCTGACCTTACATTTAAGCTAAACCATGTAAGAACCAGTGTTTAACATCACCTTCACTGCCATTAAACGACTTTCACTACAGAAGAGTATTTTTTTTGTCTCAGTCTCACACCGACAAACATCAATTAGTTAGTTATAATATCTGAGTACTAAATTTCATCAGAATCTGTCAAACTGTTTTAGCGTGATAGAGTAACAAACATCCACACATCCATCTATTTTACATTCACTAATGCTTGACGATTTTTGAGTTTTTTTTTTATAAAACTAACCCGTTATTGACCACTATCTCACCGGATGAAAAGTGTAGATTAAACTAAATATATGATCCTCTATATAAATGTCTCACTAGTTCAGTAACAGCATTTTCACTTATAGCCTTGTTGTGTCTATCTGGTAATAGATTTTTGCTGGCTTAAACTTGGCAAGCTTACATGTTAAAATTACAACCATCCTACAAAATATTATAAATACGAAAGTTTAAAGTTTGGATTTAAACCTAAAAACCTCATTAATAAATCTAGCGACGTGCAATTTTACTCGCATGTCTTTGTACTCGTACATAGAACGAAAATGAAGACCATGATATTATATATTTTTAAGAATAGTCATGAAAATTTTGTATAATCTAGAAACTTCAATTCAGCTCGTGAATCGACTGATTCTCGTGAGCGAAACTGAGGTAAAGTCAAAAACATACAAGAATTTTATGGAATAAACAGTCGTATCCCGAAAATTGCACGTTAGCTGGAGCAGGCTATAAAATCTCGGTGAAGTTTTTAAAGTTTCTGCAAATTAACCATTTAGCTGGAAATGATTTTTCAGCTCTGAGGTAAACACTCTAGCTGTAGTTACCGACTTTTATGAAAATTGTCGTGTTTTATAGACGTGGATTTAACCATCAGAGTGGTCCGAATAATACCGGTCATCCAGTTTCAAACCTAATTTGTGTCTTTTCAAATTTTAGACGACCAGATGGCCTAGTGTTTAGAGACCCTGACTATGAAGCTTGAGGTCCCGGGTTCGATTCCCGTGTCGGGGCAGATATTTGTATGAAAAATGCGAATGTTTGTTCTCGGGTCTTGGGTGTTTAATATATATTTAAGTATGTGTCTATCTATATAAGTATGTTTATCCGTTGCCTAGTACCCATAACACAAGCTTTGCTAAGCTTACTTTGGGACTAGGTCAATTGGTGTGAATTGTCCCGTGATATTTTTATTTATTTTATTTTTCAAATCATATGGTTTATTTAAAAGCAGTCTACTTTTTAATTAGGAAAGGCAATGGAATCTGACTCAATACAGCCTTGTTCCTCCTTCTTTGTTTCTTTCTTCCTGGTTTCTTCAAAAATGTGATAAAAAAAAACATATACAATTTACTGGCGTAAGATAATTACGAATTTCGAGTTAGTTCTTGAGTTCGGGTTTTTAATAGAGTCTCGTTCGTAATTACTTACTTACCGCCCTTATGACACATCCACACATCTCAGCCTCTATACGTCCCATTGTAAGGCACAAGCCTTCTCTCAGAATGATGATTTAAAGCTACTATTAATGAGTAAGATTAACAATTATTATTAATTATTCATGAAATTTTTCACATTGTGTAGGCCGAACATATGATAGCTCTAATGTGTTTTTGTAACATCTTTTATACATTTCATACTAAATACAAACTGAAACATAGATGCACAGAATAAACACCAGAAAAAAGACCAATGCTGGGAATCGAACCCAGGTCTTCGGCATTCCGTGCCGCGTGCTTACCCCTACACCATCACTGGTCCGAAGCTTACACGCAAATTTTTCCTATGCATCGTACATTCCAGCTTGTCATAATCACTTAAGCAGTGATACATCTATCTTTTAAACCGTACGTTCTGTGAATAAACATTTAAAAAAAAAGTCTCGAGCTGTAGTTTCCACACGGGCCCAGAATGATTGAGAATTTTACACACATCATAGAATTTTACACCCACCATAAAATTTTACACACACCATAGAATTTTACACACACCATAGAATTTAACACACACCATAGAATTTTACACACACCATAGAATTTTACACACACCACAGAATTTTACACACACCATAGAATTTTACACACACCATAGAATTTTACACACACCATAGAATTTTTTTGCTGATATTTTCCTACACCATAAAGCTCATGGTAGATTTCAAATGTAATTTCGCATATAACTCAGAGGTGCAAGCCCGAGTTTGAACACACAGCCCTCTGTTCGAGAGATTATAGCTCAAATATCTTTGCCACTTCGGCTTAAGACACAGAATTATTTCGTTACATTAATTAGCATGGAATCAACCGACTGTCGTAGGAGGGTTATGTTTTTCGATCATATGTATGTATGTATGTATCATTCTTTGGCACGCCCTGCTGCCTAAACGGCTCAATGGATTTTGAAAAGTGAGGTGTCATTAGATTCGTCTCAGTTCCGAGAGTGACATTGGAATATTTTCCCGGAATTCCCTTGGGAACGGGAATTATACAGGCGGGTGCATAGTAATTTTGGTTCACCACGACAAACTACATACCTATTTATATCAAAGTAGGATAGGTAGATTTGTATGGACTCTGGCCTAAGGGACCAATAACGACAAGCCAAATATCATTGTACAGGGTTTTTTTCATATTGTACAACTTTCTGTAAGACGGGAACCCCGAATCGCTGTATAAATAACTATAAATTAAGAATTTAAAAATCCTCCAAAGCAATTAAGTGTTTGAAAATATAGTAGAGGTAAATTCCCACTATCGAGTGACATATTGCTTGTTCTTATTGGTCATATAGATCAATTTGCTGACTCTCCTTTAAAGACAATCCGATTAGGACAGTGTAATTCGACATGTAAGAATTGAAGTCAACTTCATCATCATTTCAGCCGAAAGACGTCCACTGCTGAACATAGGCCTCCCCCAAGGCTTGCCAAACAGATCGGCCCTGCGCCATCCGCATCCAATGCGTTCCCGCTACCTTCACCAGGTCGTCGCTCCATCTTGTTGGAGGCCTACCTACACTGCGTCTTCCGGTCCGCAGACGCCACTCGAGAACCTTTCGGCCCCATCGGCCGTCAGTTCTACGGGCGATGTGCCCTGCCCACTGCCACTTAAGTCTAGCGATTCTTCGAGCTATGTCCGTGACTTTAGTTCTTAAGTCAACTTAAATAAAGATTAATTTCAATTTTCTTCTGTTTCAGGTAAGCTCCTGTCTGAACTATAATATTTTCACTAAGGAAAGTAAATGAAGAGATATATATATATCTTACTCTAGCGTCATATACTCGCACTTGGCCGGTTTTTAGGGTTCCGTACCCAAAGGGTAAAAACAGAAACCCTATTACTGAGGCTCCACTGTCCGTCCTTCTGTCCGTCTGTCCGTCTATCCGTCTGTCCGTCTGTCACCAGGCTGTATCTCGGGATCCGTGATAGCTAGAAAGTTGAAATTTTCACAGATGATGTATTTTGGTTGCCGCTATAACAACAAATACTAAAAATGAAATGGCTCCCATACAACAATAGTAGATTGTTCAACAAGGGACTAAAACAAGCCATAATGACACAAGATATTTAGCCACCCGAGCAGAGCGAGGGTGGCTATACTTCGCGTGTCATTATGGCAGTTTAGTCTCGCGTTAAACACTCTACTTTTCACTTTGAATGCGAGGAAAAAAACGATGTTTTAGGTATACTAATCTACAATATTACTTTTATACAACGTACGCTCAATACGAGCAATGGACGTCTGTTCAGAATTCAAATAGCAATTTAAATTTGTTCCGCGGTTTTTTTTTGTTGAGTGACGCTTTAAATGTTTGCATATTTAGCCAACAGA
This sequence comes from Archips xylosteana, assembly GCA_947563465.1. Classification (NCBI taxonomy): domain Eukaryota; kingdom Metazoa; phylum Arthropoda; class Insecta; order Lepidoptera; family Tortricidae; genus Archips; species Archips xylosteana. The sequence goes on from OX387373.1 coordinate 6,371,652, forward strand.
TTCAAACTTGAAAATTTTTTCATAGCTAATTGGACTAAGTATGCATAATAAAATGAATTCATCTTTAATATAATTAAATTTATACATTAATATTCCTAATTATTCATGGTGTTTCACGAAATTATTATTTTTTAAAATATTTTTTATACAGTTGTCATTTTGAGGTTATTTCCACGCCCTAAAGGCTTCCACAGACTGAAGCGCACGGCGCTACGGAGCGCTACGGAGCGGGCGCTACGGAGCGCTTCGGAGCGTCCGCAGCGCGCTGCGGTCTGTGGAAAGCTTTAAAATTGTCTATGCCCAGTCACTGAAAATGGCAATAATCCTGCATCCGCAAACACCGTGATTGGCAGTTTAGGGGTTTCCAAAGTAAATTAAAAAAAATTTACTTTAATCCCTAGAGATCAAAAAAGAGCTTATGCAGAGACTAAAGTAACATTTTAAGAGCATGAGAAGTGAAAACATGATTTTTTTTCTCGTTTTTGCTCGATATTGATAACGGCAATAGGTAGACACTTGAAATATTCACAGAATATTTAATTATATATTAACTTTAAAAATAAATCATTAAATTAAAATAAAAAAATATTTAAGGGGGGCTCCCATACAACAAACGTGATTTTTATAGATAATTGTACGGAATCCTTACGGAATCCTTCGTGCGCGAATCCGACTCGCACTTGGCCGGTTTTTTTAATTTATAGTTGTATTATAATTTATAGATATTCTATACGCGTAGCTAACTCGCGCTCGTTTCTACGCCCCGCTTCCACCCCCCTCGTCATCGCTCCGCTTCCCGGTTTTGGATATATTTTTGAACTACATTTGCTCCCTGTCCACTGAATAAGAGCGGAGATTTTATGCAGTTCTATTGGTGGATTTTTATCTCGCCTACCGCTCCGCTACCAGTGGACAGGCAGCTTTATAATTGGATAGCTGTTACCAGCGGCTTTATCTACGGATAATTAAATTATCACGATCCGTGACAAATCCAGCAAAATGCTACTAATTAATTCAGAAGTTACTTTGTTATCTATATCATTGAAACACTTTATTAATAACTTTAATTTCAATACTAGATGAAAAACCCCGCCTGTACAATTCCCGTTCCCATGGGAATTCCGTGAAAACATATAACCGATGTCACTCGCGGAATTGAGACGAATCTAATGACCCTCACACTTCAAAATCCATTGAACCGCTTAGGCAGCAGGGCGTGCCAAATAATGATACATACATGCATACATAAATACTTTCATCATCATCATCATCATCAGCCTATGTTCGTCCACTGCTGGACATAGGCCTCTCCCATGGCACGCCACTGAGCACGATCCTCGGCCACTCTCATCCAGCTCTTGCCATCTGCCTTGCGAAGATCATCGCTCCACCGAGTCTGAGGACGTCCCACGCTACGTTTGCCGATCCGTGGTCTCCACTCAAGAACTCGTCTACCCCAACGGTTATCGGTTCTTCGGGTTACATAGCCAGCCCATTGCCACTTCAGCGTGCTAATGCGGTGGGCTAGGTCGATTTCTTTGGTTCTCAGTCGGATTACTTCGTTACGAATTCGATCTTTTAGAGAAACTCCGAGCATAGCCCTTTCCATAGCACGCTGAGCAACTTTAAATTTGTGGACCAGCCCTACAGTGAGTGTCCATGTTTCGGCATCGTATGTCATGACGGGTAGGACGCACTGATTGAAGACTTTCGTCTTTAGACTCTGTGGAACTGACGACGTGAAGACTTGACGCAGTTTCCCATACGCTGCCCATCCCAGCTGTATTATTCTGTTGGCCTCTTTCTCGAAGTTGTTTTACCCAATTGCATAGTTTGCCCGAGGTAAACATACTCCTTAACAACCTCGAGAATATTGCCTTGAACTGCAATTGGTTCCGGACTTACATGTTCATTGAACATAACCTTGGTTTTATCCAGGTTCATCCGAAGACCAACGCGTTGAGAAGAATCAGCTACCAAATACTTTCATACATTACCTAAATACATACGCTCGAAAAACATAACCCTCCTTCGACAGTCGGGTGATAACTATAAATTAAAAGTTTTAAAACCCCAACGGAATTAGGTCACATACATAATATTATATGCTATGCATATTTGTACATTTCTCGCAGAGCGAAACTTCCGTTATGCTGCCAAATTCACCAAAGCAAAGTTACTCTCTCTATAAAGTGCATCGTACACAAACAAATTCTTAAACAAACATGCAAACTTGGCAGATAACTTAGCAAACTACCGTGAGACGGACATTTTAAAAACAGTTGTTAACTTTATCTCGGAATTTCCCATAGTTCCCGCGGGATACCGATTAACGACAAGCGCGGACAATAGTCTAGTTTTGGTTCATATAATTTCGTTGTATGTACTAGTGTAGTGATTTATTACACGAACATTTAGCTAGGACTTTTAGAGAACTTAAATTATTTTGTAACTTTAATAACTAAGTAAAAAGTTACGTTGTAGAAGTTTCAAAAGTTCATTATCAGTACAAACCATGAATAGCTGAAGTTAAATTTACATACATTAAAATTTGGTCTCACCAAAAACGAAATACAACTCGTTTAAATTAACGAGTCAATTCAACTTTAAGCCTGTAACTTAAAGTTAAATTTGCCTCAAGTGCAGTTTAACTTTAAAGTCCTGAAAGGCAATGCTTAACGCTTCATAATCATAATCATAATCATAATCATAATCATTTATTCATTTGTAAAAATATAGGTATAAAGGTGTTACATTTCTTTTAGATCGCTATATTTTGCCGTGAGGCGTACAAATATATTAATATAAACTTAAAATTAAAAAAAAAAGAACATGCAACATCAAAATTAAATCAGACTACGCAAATCAAGTTAAGTCAAAATACATTAAAATAAATAAAATAAAATTACAACAAATTAAACAAAATTAAATCAAATCAAATAATATTAAAAACAATTTAAATTAAACTAAATAAAAAACAAATGAAATCAAACAAAATTAGGTACATTAAAATAAATAAATCAAATTAATACATGGTTTAAAAATTTTCTACTCAAAATTGTCATTTAAATAATCAGAAATGGAATAGTAGCATTTATTAATAAGTAATGTCAGCAGTTCCCGTTTAAAACGCGGCATAGGTAACTGTTTTATGTCAAATGGAAGCATTGGGTAGATACATGAAACATGGCTGGGAAAGGGTGCTTTGCTTTTAATTTAAAACGGATAAGTCTTAGTGTTTAGCTTTCGTCATGTTTTCTATCTGAGGCTTTAGGTACAGTTAGTTAACGACCACGTATTCTCCGAACCGAAATGAAAAACAATAATTTGACCTTGACTTTGACCCCTGACATTGACCTTGACCTTGAATTTGACTTGCACTTTGACTACAAGAATCATAACAGTAGAAGAACCAAAGTTAGCGACATAGCCAAACAGATTAGCTCGTCGACATGGCAATGAGCCATATAGCACGCAGTACAGATGGCCGTTGGGGTCGGAAAGTTGAATGGAGACTACGGACTGGCAAGCGTAGCGTGAGACGTGTACCAACGAGATGGACGGACGATTTGGTAAAGGCCACAGGTTCAAGGTGGATGCAAGCTGCTTTCAACCGTAGTAATGGGGTATCTGGAGGGCCTATGTCCAACAGTGGAAGTCCTACTAGAATCAAATTCATAACCCTTCCTTTTTGTTTTGTCACGGTTGGTGACTAACAGGTGTGGCGTGTACAGTCAACCGATTTGATTACAAGAACCATGTCAGAATGAATTAATTTGTTAATCTTCTACGGCAGTGATCATTGCGTGATACGTATATGCCATGATGACATCTCGGTCTTTACGAACTTTTGTCAATGATAATGAATAGAAAAGGAGTTTGCTTGTGTATTAGTAACTTGAATTGTCACTGTCAGTCTATCAAAACATATTTTCCTTCTTATGTCATGTAGCAAAAACGTTTATGAACTCTTTGCGTTTATTGAATGTTGTGTTATACTTTTACCACGCAAAAGGCTGTTAGTCAAAGTGGAATGCAGGGAAATAAAGTCAACTTAAACGAAGCTTACAAACGGGCTCAAAAGTTGACCGTTGTTTTAATAATATCGTCAGGGAAGTTTACTCGTTATGGAAGCTGGGCCATTGGAGAAATAATAGGAATTCGTGCCGGGTTACGCCTCTGGCGTCATGTTGTAGATTATACAGTTTTCATTTCTTAATTTCTGCGCTAGTGGTGTGTTGTAATTAACAATATGAATTACTAGCTCTTTCCCGCGACTCTGATTGTGAAGGATTCGTTTCTCGCTTTCCCGCGGCAACTAGCAATTTATCGGGATAAAAAACCGGTCGGTTTACGGACGATAGTTTAACGTGACAACGTCATAACAAAACATTCAAATAACAGAAATGAAACCGGGCGGTCACCCATCCAAGTACTGACCGCGCCCGACGTTGCTTAACCTCGGTAAATGTTCATTCAATCAAGACCAGAACGGCCAGATTGTAGTGTTCAGGGGACACAGTCACAGGTAGGGAATTCCAATCCTTATAGCTGTACGGTTGATGAAGGAAAACCAAAAACATATCTCAGTTAAGACACGTAAGACTCGCATCTCAAGTTAATTCACAAATTAAACGTCAGAACCGTAAACTTCATCCCGGTGCCGGAAGCGGCCGCCGGATGCAAGATGGCCGGCCGCGGGCGTCCGGCAGCGGGGCCGTAAACGGATTATATAAGCCCGATTTGACCGTAGTCGGTTGAGACGAAAATCGCTCTTTGAATCTCGACGTGTTAAGATTTACGGATTCGGTTTTGACAAAGAATCTGAAAGGGTTATAACAGATTTAGGTTCACGTTTTTCATGTGAATATGATAAGGCTTCTGAAAGTAATTTAAATTTGAACCGACTGCAAGGCAATAGTAGAGAGTGGTGGTTTAAATGGTTCATGTATGGTCGGCCAAGAAAGTGGTCTACTAATGAACTGAAACAGTTAGGTACTTTGCTCACCCGCGGCCTTACGTTAGTTACGTTTATGTTTATGGAAACATGGTTGTAGTAAGCTGCAGTTGTGTGGAATCCATATTGTGTAGAATCACGAACAGGAAGAAAACCAATTGTGTTAAAGTAACGGCTGTGTAGATTTACGAATGTGGTAAACTGCAGTTGTGTGGAATCCATATTGTACGGGAATCACGAATAGGAAGAATCGCGTTTGTGTAATCGATCGCATAATTTGTCCACAGGAGAGACGCGAACACAGAAACGTGTGTGACCTAAGTATAACCAAGATATGACCGACAAAGTTCCCATAACGACATACATGCAATTAAAACGCTCATAATTACTGTCCCAAATACACCGCGTACCTCGTACGCTTGTATGTTACAAACTTTGGAGTACACGCGGCGTCTTTGCGAAGTGCCAAGTTAGAGGTACATACCCTTCGTTCTGTTCTAAGTTACAAAGGGCAGGTGGGAGTGTCCAATGGTTTCTAAGTGTTGAAGAGAATTCAAATTACAGGGACGTATACACTGCGAACAAACGTCTTGCCGAAACGAAATGAAACGAAACGATGTTTGCCGAAGCATGAGTAGACATCTTTATCGCTGTATTACGGAAAAGAAACCGGCCAAGTGCGAGTCGGACTCGCGCACGAAGGGTTCCGTACCATTTCTATAAAAAATTGCGGTTTACAATTTATGACGTTTTTAAAAAAAAACTACTTACAAGATCTCGTTCAAACCAATTTTCGGTGGAAGTTTATTTACATTATATATTTTTTTTAGTTTTATCATTCTCTTATTTTAGAAGTTACAGGGGGGGACACACATTTTACCACTTTGGATGTGTCTCTCGCGCAAACTATTCAGTTAAGAATAAAATGATAAGAAACCTCAATATCATTTTTGAAGACCTATCCATATACATAGATACCCCACACGTATGGGTTTGATGAAAATAAAATTTTTGAGTTTCAGTTCTAAGTATGGGGAACCCCCAAAATTTATTGTTTTTTTTCTATTTTTGTGTGAAAATCTTAATGCGGTTCACAGAATACATCTACTTACCAAGTTTCAACAGCATAGTTATTATAGTTTCGGAAAAAAGTGGCTGTGACATACGGACGGACAGACAGACAGACAGACATGACGAATCCATAAGGGTTCCGTTTTTTTCCATAGACACCCGCAGCGCTTTACACGATGCCAGTGCGTTTTCGGCCCTAAAGGAGAGGGAATAGGGGAAGGGGGAGAGGGAAGGGGTGAGGTATTGGGCCCCCGGCACTCTCACTGACCGTACGAAACGCAAGCAGGATTACTGCTGCTTCACGCCGGTGTTCTGTGAGAGGGTGGTACTGCCCCTGTTATAAGTAAAACCCTAATAATAATTATGGATCCTTGTTGTCTGAATGAATAAAAAATATTACGTGCTACTTCATTAGCATAAATTAACTGTGGCATATTTGCTGGCCTATGTATTACTTAAGTTTTTCTTTAAGTTCACTCATTATATTGTGCCGTTTTTTGCCCAAATAAACATTAAACATTAATATTATCAAGAGATGAGCGCCATGTGGCTTTACTAAATGTATGAAGCTGGAAACATTGAATTTTTGTATAGATCCAGGTTTTTTTTAACCTATAGATTGATAGAGCTCGTGAAGCACTTTCAGGATCAGTAACCAGTTTTTCGATATCTTGTATAGTTTAAAAATAATCGTCATAAATAGAGATCACTTATCGTTTCCACCCTTGTATGTATCATGTGTTTGTATGTGTCGTTCCAACCCGCGCCCAGTGCGGATCGGGAGCTACGCGCAATCTTTAAATTTATTCTCAAGTGTGTTACAGGTTGGCTCACGATGTTTTCCTTCGCCTTAAAGTTCATGGTAAATTTCAAATGTAATTTTGCATATAAATTCCGAAAAACTCAGAGGGGCGAGCCCGACTCGAACCCACGACCCTCTACTTAATGGATAATGAATAGAAATCAAATTCCTAATTCGAGACAACCGCTATTCGTTACGTCTTCCAAATAGCTGCAGTATTTGCTCTCAACAAGTTGCAGACTCGTTTAGAATATCACCTCCCTCACACGTGTCGGCCAAAGTTTTATCTTACACTTGGCATTTCGAGCCCAAACTCCTTAAAGTAGAATTTGGGACAGAGAGCGGAGGCCATGAAAATATGACATCGTTAATGTTGGTCTACAGTTTATTTATGAAACGGGCTATTCTTATGTCGGTGCTACACATGACAGTGCTGTATGGTGGTATGCAGGAAATAATCCATATCCATACTAATATTATAAATGCGAAAGTGTGTCTGTCTGTCTGAATGTCTGTTACTCTTCAGCATACGTGTTGTCCTTTTTGTAAATTTTTGACGTGACAACGTCTAATAAATCGATGAACGCCGGCTGCATGCACGAAAAAGGATGACGCAATGTAACGTACATGTACGTACATGCCCCGTACAAGAGAGAGCAGTGAACGCCAGGATGTACAAGAGAGCAGCGCGCGCTAGGATGTACAATCTTAGTACTAGTGCTTGGGTAATTTTTAATGGGGGGTGCGGGGGATTTAAGGGTGATGAAAATTTCATTGATTTTGCCGTAGGATGCACCGTTTCCAAGACATTTGATAAACACCGGTTCTCGTCCGATCACCGAGGTTAAGCAACGTCGGGCGCGGTCAGTACTTGGATGGGTGACCGCCTGGTTTAATTTTTGTTTTTTGAATGTTTTGTTATGACGTTGTCACGGTAAACTATCGTCCGTAAACTGACTTTACAGACAACCGGTTTTTTAAGGTAAACGTCCGACTCGACACTGACCCAATACATGGCACCTTCAATCTTATGTCATAGTAAGACAGGTGTCAGATGGGTGTCATCTACTGGGCGTTGAGTTGTCGAAAATTGGTACGTTTACCTTATGCGTCTTGTGTTGTTGTAAATAAATGTCTTTTCTTTCTATCTTTCTTAAACTTCTGAACCGATTTAGATGAAATTTGGCAAAGGACAGGATAGTTTTTATCATGGAAAATATCATAGTTCCCACGGGATTCCGATAAACGAATCCTCTGCAGATGGAGCCGCGGGAAACAGCTAGTCCTACTAATATTATAAACGCGAAAGTTTGTAAGTATGGATGGATGTGTGTTTGTTACTCTTTCACGCTAAAACGGTTTGACGGATTCTGATGAAATTTAGCACACAAATAGTTTATGACCTGGATTAACATATAGAATAGTTTTTATCCCAGAAAATTGCATGGTTCCCGCGGGATAGCCATAAACAAATTTTTCGCAGACGGAGTCGCGGGAAACAGCTAGTAAGTAATAATTTTATATCTAATCTATCTATCTAATACCTTTAAACGAGCAATTCTTGTATATATGCATATATATATGTATATATATAATCAGGATCTCGGAAATGGCTCCAACGATTTCGATGAAATTTGGTATGTGGGGGTTTTCGGGGATGAAAAACTGATCTAGCTATGTTTTATTTTCAGAAAATCGCTTTTACTCGTGTTTTCCGGCTATTTTTGTATGCATTAGAATATAAAGCTAAATTTCGCCCACTTCGAGCAGATCATAATGGCACATTAGAAATCGGGTGGTCGCGGATCCAGCCGACCTCGGTTCGAATCCACGTTTTTTTCAACATTTTTAGTTTTTTTTTAAGTTTATTTTTCATGAGAAAACGTCAAGTTTCTTCTTTTGTGAGAAAAAGTTACTTTTTTGTGAGAAAAAGTTACTTTTTTGTGAGAAAAAGTTACTTTTTTGTTAGAAAAAGTATTAATAGGGAACGTGCAGTAACTATAGGCGGCAGCACTAATGCGACAGAAGAGACACTATGCGGACAGTAAAACAAACTTATCAAGGTAAACCATTCAAATTGATGGCACCCTTATGGCACCAGTTGGCAGCACCGTCTATGTGCACGTTCCCTATTGGGAGCACAGAACAGGAAAAGCCGGTTGTCTGTAAAGTCGGTTTACGGACGACAGTTTAACGTGACTCACCCAACCTCCGGTGTTTTTGTCAAATACTTGAAAACGGTGCATCCTACGGCAAAATCAATGAAATTTTCATCCCCCCTTTAATACCCCCGCGCTCCCTCCCCCGCATCCCCTCCCCCCCCTCTCACCCCCCCCCCCCCCCTCCGGTGTATATAATCAGGATCTCGGAAACGGTTCCAACGATTTCGATGAAATTTGGTATTTGGAGGTTTTCGGGGATGAAAAATTGATCTAGCTTGGTCTTATCTCTGGGAAAACGCTTGGTACTGAGTTTCTGCCCGAGCAGAGCTCGGTCGCCCAGGTACTTCGACTAAATATTACATGTGAAGTTATTAGCCGTGGTGTCCTAGTGGTTTGAGCTATGGCCTCTCAAGCAGACGGTAGTGGGTTCAAATCCTGACTCACACCTGAGTCTTTCGGAATGTATGCTGTTTACAATGAAGGCAAACACCGTGAGGAAACATGCACACAACTGAGAAGAAATTCAAGGGTGAGTGAAGTTCCCAATCTACACTTGGCCCGTGTGGGAATTACAGCCCAAGCTCTCTCATTATGAAAGTAGTCCGGTGCCCTGCAGTAGGCTGCGTATATTTTGAACTCCACGCGGCTTAGCAAAGCTACGTAGACCGTGCCGTTTAATGTAAAGCTATCATACACGTAAATGTTAAATTTCAACGTTACGAGCTGAACAGATGTCAAGAATTTTAATGCGGCTACCGACTTGTGCGATGTTACACAGTTTTGAAAGGCTAATTAGGCTACAGAATAAATTATAATAACACCTACAATTTTATTGTACTTTGTAACCGGCTAGCTGGTCGGAGAAATAAGAGACTAGTTGTAAATAAAAATATAATACAGTAAGAAATATGTACATACAAATTGTTCCACTCAGCACTGTTCTTCAATAAAATATATAAAAAAAAAACGGTGGCCTAGCTTTTCTGGACAGGTGGGAAGGCAGGGCAAGGTATTCACGTAGCCTCGGAGCATCCAATAGGGGGTTCAAGCTACACCGGCGGTCTGCTCCGAGGCAGTAGAGCAGAAGGTTCGTAGGTAGGTTAAAGCGGAAAAGGAAGGCTGCTTTACTGCTTGCTTGAAGCACCCATCCAAGCCTCGATTTAGTGCCTAGGTCAGCGAAAGAAAACTAAACGAGACTTATATTAAGTTTCACAATTTATCTACACTAATATTATAAAGAGGAAAGATTTGTACCTATTTTTGTATATTTGTATGTTTGTAATGAATAGGCTCAAAAAGTACTGGGCCAATTTAAAAAATTCTTTCACCAATAGAATGCTACATTCTTCCAATTTGACATAGGCTACATTTCATTTTGAAAAAAATTAGGGATCCTTGGTAAAATTTGAACAATGTAACTGAAGGTGTAGAGAAATGAGTCTTAAAATGTCTTTCGTCGAATGCGCTGCCGAAACTATTAGCGATAGAACAAAATAATATACAACAATATTGAAGAACATCATAATGTCTACAAAAAACTCCGCGGTAGCATATGTCCAACTATAATATTGTAGTTATGTCACTACAACAACTTTTTTCATTTTAAACATTAATGAAAATGCTAACCAAATTCAAACCATGCTATTTATGTGTTTATATTAATCCTTATCCAAATAAATTATTTTATGGTCAAGACCATTTAACTACCTATAAAATAGTTTTTAAATTATTTAAATTGGACTTTCCATTCAAAAGATATTACGAATTAAAAAATTCAAACAGTAAACAAAACCGCCAAAGCGCCGTGGCCGTTGTTTGCGATGCAGTCTGAAAAGCGCGCCGGGCATCATACAAAAACCATCAAAGAAATTGAACATAAATAGACTTACATACAAATATAACTGTGGGATTTTTTTTAATATATAATTAATTTTAATAAATAAATAATAATTTTTTAATAAATAAAAATATTTGTGAAAAACAGTGTTTTATATCCAAATTTCCAAAAATAAATAATTGTCTACCCCGTGCGAAGCCGGGACGGGCTGCTAGTGTACAATAAAATAGAGAGAAAGAACGGAACAAATAATATTTACAGTACCTGCAATAGCGGCAGCCCTTTATAATACAAAGCATCTCGGTAATTTAGTGTTTTTACAGAGTATAAATTACAATTATATATTCAGGGAAATCAAATTTCGGCATAAAGCCTTGCCAAATTGTAAAGCTAATGACAGTAAAAAATAAAACAAAAGAAAATCAATAGTTCAGAATTTAGAATTTTGTTTTAGAGTTGCACACCACAGAGGTTTGCCGTTGTTACAACTTTGCCGTCTGCAGTTGTTTTAGTACACTACTCACATCACCACAGTTAAGTAGCTCAAAACATCAACACAACACTGCCCCTTAATATCTCAACGATAGTCTTCTAAAGTCTGATAAACGTTGTGCGAGTATTTTGAATAAGAAATATTTTTTGAATTTTCATCGTCTTTGGCTGTCAGTGGTTGATTGGCGTTCGTTCCTCGCCATACGCCGCTCCACGATAAAACCGGCTAAGAGCGTGTTGGACCCGCCCAGGATAGGGTTCCGCAGCTGTTACGTAAAAATCCTTGCAAATCTTATAGATTTTACTATAATTATACTGTTCGTTTTAAACAAGCAATACTTTATAGGTCAGGCTGCTATTTACTCTTAAACTACTTATATATAATTCTCAAGCCAACTAGTAATAGTTTTCCTTGTTAATTTGATAATATATGTATTTACTCCTATCATAAAATTTCTTTGTCGGAGTAATTGCTATATGTATATATGTATATGCATGCAAAATTACAGCTTTTTAGCACTAATAGTCTCTAGGCTAAGCCGCGGACGGACGGACAGACATTACGAAACTATAAGGGTTCCGTTTTTGCCATTTTGGCTACGGAACCTTGAAAATTGAATTGAATTATAATTACAGAGTGAATATTAATTTAAACGCCTTTGATCTAATTTAAGTAGCTATTAATTTGTTCGACATTAGGGACCTTCACAAATTTAATTTAGTATACTTAATGTTTTGAAAAACAAAGTTCAAAAGAAAAGTTTTTTCTTTGTGATTTTGTGTTTTATAAACAAAAGTAGGTAAGTTAAAAAATAATTCCTTCATACCACTAAATATTATAAATGTAAAAGTTTGTGAGTATACATAAAAGTTTGTGTGTGCGTGCGTGCGCGCGTGTATGAATTTGTTACTTCTTCGCGGTAAAATGGCTAAACGTATTTAAATTAAATTTAGTATGTAGATAGCTAGATGTCTGAAATAACTAATGAACTGAAACAATTAATTAGCTCACCCGCGACCTTATGACAGCTACGTTTACGCAAGAAATGTGTGTTTGTGTGTACGGGTTTGGCAGCCACCGTGACGTGTGACTCCGGGAAAAAGGGCTACGGATTAGCCCGAAACATTACCCGATTACGCATGCGATGCCGCGGGCTAAGACTAGTTAAGAATAATTTTATTCAAATATACATTTTGTAAGTAACTCGTTTAATTTTCTCTTCAATCAGATGTAATTAATCTTTGAAATTTGTGAAGCAATCATTGTTCTATCGTGGCAGGTAAATTAAGAATTTGCTCAGTGAAATATTGAGATGAAGGTGCGGTGCAAGTGATAAATGTACAGCGAATCACGGGTTGGGTCCTGCAGGCCTTACTGGCATTTAGCCTTGGCATTCAAAACGTCTCAGTAGTACACTGACCAAGTATGCAAAATCACTTGTTTATCTAATGCCACGATTACAAAATTGTCTAAGTTTCACGAAGACTTTCTTAGCAAAACGTCTGCGTCTAGGACGTGAAATGCACAAGTAGGCAGAATGACTCAATATTGTACAAGGTCTTGATTGTATTATATTGGTAATGAAGGTTATCCAGACCATTTACCTAATTGAAACATTATGTATGACATTGTCGTTTTACAGCCAAGTCATTCATTCAGTCTACTATGTCTTATAGCAATGAGGGCGTTTTACAGACCAAGACATTTTGCAACGCGGACAAATACACAACTAAGGTGCTCTGCTCGCCAAGGCTTAATGCAAGTAAGGCCTTTCTTCAGTACCCAACCGCGAATAACTTGTACATGTAATAGTACTTTATTATCAGGAGTAGAAAAGAATGAATAACACAATATGAGCATTTGAATGAATGCACACAATTTAAATTACTTTTTTGTAAAACATAATTGGTGTAAATCCCTGTCGCAGCTAACAAAAGAGCTGATAACTTTGAAACGGCTGAACCAATTATGATGAAACATGCCTGAGAGCTATTTCATTCTGAGAGGAGGCTTGTGCACTGCAGTGGGACGTATAATAGGCTTGGATGATGCTTAAGAATCATCGCCAAGAATCCTGCTTTCAAATAAAAACCCGTATCCAACGCACGCACGCACTCACACAGCGCGGTCAAACTTATAACACCCCTTTTTTATGTCGGGAGTTAATCGGCCTAGTTAAGATTCAATTTTAGTAACAACTTAAGTTATACGTACACATATCCCCAAAAGTAAATGTAAGACGCCACTTCACTGTTCTAGTAATCTCTTAACTAAATCGCTACATCTTATAACTTGTTCTAACACGCCTAAAGCCGACTTAGCGTAAATCGAATGACACTGAGTAATTACAATATACAGGGATTATAATTAATTTATTAGCAAGTTACGGAGTTTCGAAGAACAACACAATTAAAATTTTAAGCAAACTTGTTTCTGTTTACTTGACGCTTACGGAATAATTTTTAGAGAGATGAGTAGAAATTTGTACAATAATAGTAGGTTGTACAACTGCGTAAAATCCGAGAGTTTTATATTTACCAAGCCGCAGAGAAGGGTTGATAATCACGCCGATAGTAAAATGGGTTCTAGTAATGAGTTAAATTGATATAAATAAATAAGAATAAAAATCTTATTTTACGTGAAATAAAATTGTTTCAGCCGTCTCAAAGTTATCAGCTCTTTTGTTAGCTTCGGGAGGGATCTTAGACGCATAATGGGCATGTACTTTATTTTCTAACATATTTGTGACTAAATTGCGTTGAGGGTTTTTAAAATTTTTTCATCAGCATTTCAGCTGAAATATGTCCACTGCTGAACATAGGCCTCCCGGACCCAAGGCTCGCCAAACAGATCGGTCCCATGCCATCCGCATCCAACGTGGTCTCGCAACCTTAGCCAGGTCCTCGCTCCAACCTTGTTGGAGGCCTAACTACACTGCGTCTTCCAAAAAAAATTAAAAAATTAAAATTTTTAATTTATAGTTATTGCTGATGTGCCAACCGACTTGCAACGTGTTTAAATTGTCAGTTCTGTTAATTAATAAAAAATTAATTGAGCCTTCTTACTACACTTCAACTGAACCCTGATTACATGGATAACATACATGAACCACAAGTAAACCATCAAGGATTACTTAGCGGTCCCGTTATCTAACCACAACGTTCTAAACATCTTTCACACAGCCACTACATTACCTGACATGTAAAGTATCAGAAACTCGTAAAACCCGGTATCTGCTCTTGAATATCCTTCAGCATACTTGGATATTGGCTTATCGTTGTATGATAATACAGAAATGGTGGCGGGTAAGGGATAAAAGGTAAAATCGAGAGTGTCGTCAGCCTTATCACTTGAGTACGTAGGGAACGATAGTGAGAGCGCAATTTTTTGGGTAGATTGTCTCATTTAGTCCTGCGCATATTATACTTAGTTAAGGTGAGTGATGTATTCGCCGTTGACATTGATGCCTAGTCCTTTCCACTCCAGGAGCTTGAAGGCGTCTTCCAGAGCGGCAGTAAACAGTTTCGGAGATATTACATCTCCCTGTCTTACGCCTCTTTTCAAGGGAATCGCCTTCGAACTCTGTTCCTGCACTCGAACCGACAAAGCCAAACGGATTAGCTCGTTGAAATGGCAATGGGCAGGCCATATAGCACGTAGAATAGATGGCCGTTGGGGGCCAAAAGTTCTGGAATGGAGACCACGGACTGGCAAGCGCAGCGTGGGACGTCCACCAACGAGATGGACGGACGATTTGGTGAAGGCCGCAGGTTCAGGGTGGATGCAAATCGCTTCCAATCGTAATGATTGGGCATCAATGAGGGAGGCCTATGTCCAGCAGTGGACGTCCTACGGCTGAAATGATGATGATGATGATGATATACTTAGTTGAATATTTTAGTTTATGTTTGAGTAAGTATGTTTATGACTAGGCTAGCTACTATGTTACTAAAATTGGGCAGGTATAGTAACCTCTCCTATGTTGCTGTGCCCTTGCAGGGCGTCACACATGACTAAACCGAATTGTAACACCTACTGTTGATAAGTATATGTGTATACTTGTGTGTATTCTTTGTATGTATGGGTATTGTTTATATTTTGTTAGTTTGGGTTTATTTTTGATTTCGGCTCTTTTTTTACTCTGCATTGTATGCCTACTCTTGTCTCTGATGTCCTGTCAATCGTTCTAAGGTTAACTGGAAGAGATCCCTTTAAGGGATAAGTTCGCCTTTGTACATCTGTCTCTCTTGTTAACTGGTAATTTTCATGTTTTATGTACAATAAATATTTTTACATACATACATACATAAGTGTGATGTGCAATGAAATAATAATATAAAGAAACTAGCTTTTGCCCGCGACTTCGTCCGCGTAGAATTCCAATTTGTGGTAAAGCTTCTTCATCTCTTTCATTGTATAAAACAAAAATCCGGCACCGGCAACATCCATCATTATTATCATTTCATCATGAGTATCAGTTAGTGAATATTATAAATCCCGTTTATTCCCTATCCCGCGGGAATTTCAACAAATTTGTCCTTATTCTTTGCAAAATTACACTTATTTTTATCCCGCGGGTATTTTGCATTTTCCCCGAGAAAAGTAGCCTATGTCCTTAAAGCTTTCTACCGATAAAAGAACTTTTAAAATCAGCCGCGTAGTTGAGTTCACTTATTTTTTTCCCGTGGGAATTTTGACTTTTCACGGAGAAAATAGTCTATGTAAGTAAGGGTTAGTGTAGCTACTCACTAATAGGTGAAAGAAATTTTCAAATCAGCCCTGAAGTGAAATTCACTTCTTAATATCCCAGGGGAATTTTGCATTTTACCGAATAAATAGTAGGTAGCCTATACCAATAAAGGATAGTGAAGCTTTCTATTGGTGATTTTTTTTTAAACTCAGCCCCGAAGTTAATTTTACTATTTTCTATACCGCGGGAATTTTGCATTTATCCGGAAAAAAGCATCCTATGTTAACCAAGGACAGTGCATCTTTTCTATTGGTGTAAGACATTTTAAAATGAGCTCCGAAGTTGAATTTTCTTTTTTCTATCCCTTGGGAATTTTGCATTTCCCCGGAAAAAAGTAGCCTATGTCAATAAAGGATAGTGTAACTTTTTACTGGTAAAAGTTTTTTTTTTTAATCGGCTCGGAAGTTTCAGAGATTATCTATCCCACAGGAATTTCCAAAAATCCTGCAATAAGTTTTTTTGTTGTTATGGTCATTTTCGTTAATACTGTATTTGAAAAGATTAGTAATTGTAGTTACGGAGATATGGTCCAGTTGATTTGAGTACCTACATATATAAATCCTGATTTAACTTTATCCCGTGGAAATTTTCAAAATTCTTTATATTCGCTTTATATTCTAATAGTCTAATTACATGCCCAATTTGTACAGTTTAGTAATCTTCGTTATGGGCATAGGGTCACTCTTGATGAAATATATAAATCCCGATTATTCCTTATCCCGTGGAAATTCCGGAAAATCCTTTCTTATCGGATGCCTACGTCATACAAAGAACACACCCTCCACGTTTTAGGTCTCTACATACAGCGGTTTAGGCTGTGCGTTAATCCGGCAGTCAGTCATTTAGGACTTCAGGACAAAGCATTTTATATGTATTTGCATTGCACCAAGCTTTCGATTTTATTCGAAAAAGGTTGAACTCGCATAAAAGCTTCATCATCATCATCATTTCAGCCGTAGGACGTCCACTGCTGGACATAGGCCTCCCTCATTGACGTCCAATCATTACGGTTGGAAGCGACTTGCATCCACCCTGAACCTGCGGCCTTCACCAAAACGTCCGTCCATCTCGTTGGTGGACGTCCCACGCTGCGCTTGTAAAAGCAAAAGCTTGGTGAAATGCAAATACTTAATACATATAATTAGCTATTATCAGAGATCAGATCAAGACGTGGTTGACAAACGTAGACAAAAATGGTTTGCAATATTTGAAGTTTCGTTTCGTTTACAATGTGTCAAAATAAAATGTAATTTAAATCAAAAGCACTAAGGAGTATTGATATCAACTTCGAAGCAAATCACCCCCAAAATAACTTTCTACTACTTTTTGACCCCGTCAAGGGATGAATTTCAATAAAATATGAAACACGTCTTCCATCAATTTTGTTAAAGAATGTTTATGCAAAATTTGAAGTAGATTGGACCAAGGAATCACGATGTCTCATACAAACTTTGCCCCCCTTTTTTACCCCCTTAGAAGTAGAACTACGGAAAATCCTTTCTTATCGGATGCCTACGTCATACAAAGAACACACCCTCCAAGTTTCAGGTCTCTACGATCAGCGGTTTAGGCTGTGCGTTGATCCGTCAGTCAGGACAAAGGATTTTATATGTATAGATAAAGGCAACAACCAAGACATTAAAACTCCACAATAACCTGGTACCGGGATACATGCCAAGTTATACCAGTTATTGAAACAAACATAAGATAACTATAAATTTAAAAAACTAAAAAACCTCAACGCAATTATGTCACTCGTATGTTTGAACATTAAGTCAATGCCCATTATGCGTCTAAGATCCCTTCCGCAGCTGAGAAAAGAGCTTATAACTTTGAAACGGCTGAACCAAGTTTGATCAAACATATCTAAGAAACATCGCCAAGAAACCTGATTTCGAATAAAAAAACCGGCCAAGAACGTGTCGGACACGCCCAAGGTAGGGTTCCGTAGCCATTGCGAAAAAATTATGTAATATTTTTCTAAGGATTTCGTATGTGTACGGAATCTTCCAAGTTTAGGTATCGTCAATACTTTGAAAAAAGCTCGTATTTCACAATCGATAATCTGGCTAAGTGAACTTTATTACGCGCGTATCAAGGTTCGGTTTTGTTTACATGCTGATTTGAGATACGAGCTTTTTCAAAGTAATGACGGTATGTTTTATACCTTAGGCTACTATTTACTCTTAAACTACAAATAATTCCCAAGCAATCTTAGCCGCTATAATTTTCCTTGTAAATTTAATATATTTACTACCATTCTCATTCTACAGTCTCTGAGCATAGCCGCGGACGGACAGACAGACAGACAGACAGACAGACATGGCGAAACTATAAGGGTTCCTAGTTGACTACGGAACCCTAAAAACCGCATCCAGGTTCAACCGTTTAAGAACTATGATACCACAGACAGACACTCAGAACACACACACACACACACACACACACACCCACACACATAGCTGTCAAACTTATAACACCCCTCTTTTTGTGTCGGGGGTTAAAAGCTTGTAGAGCAAGCAAACAGATACAGAAAGGAAAGTGATTCAAACAAATCTAAGGCTCTTCAATCGGTCAAAGATCGCAAGCATCAATAAAACAAACAGACTCTTTAGTTTACGACGGAGGGAATGTTAAATAAATCTCTTACATCGTACATTTGACGAAATGCAGGGCATTGGATAAATCTCTACCAGTCTTTAGGTGAAGAGCGCCGATAGCATTAGGACGGTCAACCAGTAGCGGTACTATTAACATAGCTTATTGGCAAGCGGGCTTCTTAAAACTGATGTGGTGGTGGTGGTGAACTGGTGTGGTGTGATGTGTTTAATAACTTTAATTTCAATAAGATGTAAAAACCCGCCTGTATAATTCCCGTTTCCATGGGAATTCTGGGAAAATATAAAGGTACCCTATGTTACTTTTGAAATTGAGACGAATCTCATGACACCTCACACTTCAAAATCCATTGAGCAGTTTAGGCTTCAGGGCGTGCCAAAGAATGATACATACATAACCCTCGCTCGAAAAATATAACCCTCCTTCAACAGTCGGGTGAAAATCCATATCCATACTAATATTATAAATGCGAAAGTGTGTCTGTCTGTTACCTCTTCACGCTAAAACCGCAAAATCTATTTAGATGAAATTTGGTATGAAGATAATTTGAATCCCGGGAAAGCTCCAGTTCCCAGAAATCATCCTGCGGACGAAAAACTGTAGTGGACGTTTGTATGGAGATAGTTAGCGGCTCAAGAAGGGACATAGGATAGTTTTTATTCTGGAAAAATGTGTGATACATGCGGGCATACGCCAGATAAACGCATTCTTTGCAGACGGAAACTACTGAGAGAGACAATAGTACATTGTGCATCTAGGGCCGTAAGTAGGGGATTACTAACGAGTGTCAATTAGAAGCCCGACGCCGAAGGCGGGGGGCTTTTAATGACTCGAGTTTGTAATCTCCTTACTGCACGTGATACACACAATGATTTTCATCACATTGCGAGGAAAAAAACCAAAAAATAAAATTATTTTGTCTCTTAAACATTTAAATTGAATAAAATAATAGCTACCCGCCAATACAGATTGTCACTTTTTTCGAGTCATCTACCATAGATAATGTAAACTGTGTTTAGTTTAGAATGGTCATGCGGCCAGATTCTGCCAACATGTTAAAAAAATATTTACTAAAATTATTGCAAAACTATTTGATATAAATTTAAAATATAAAAATAACGAATTTTTATGAAGCGTAGATAAAGCGATAAGCGTAGTTTTGTGTTGTAAAATTGGGTTATAGCTAAGTTTTAAAGATATAAATAAAACGTTGGCTGACTTGAAACCTCCTTAGTCTGAAATGTCTTGTTTGCATATTTTAAAACTAAAGTCAGAACTCCCTTGGGTAAAAAAACTGTACGTAAATCCATAACTCCCTTAAGAACAATTTAGGCCATTGTCATTTAGTATACAGGCATGGAATAACACCATTGACGAGCAAGTGTGATGAAAAAGGTCTTCCTCTCTACAGATTTACGTTGAGAGTTGAGAAGTTGCAGACAGCAGCTATTATGAAATAAATGATTAACAAATTTTTTTGGCTCAGAGTCGCACAGCGAACTATGGAGAGGGCTATGCTCGGAGTTTCTCTACGGGATCGAATCAGGAACGAGGAGATCCGTAGAAGAACAGTGATCACCGACATAGCCAAACGGATTAACTCGTTGAAATGGTAATAGGCAGGCCATATAGCACGCAGAACAGATGACCGTTGGGGCCCAAATCGTCGTATCCTACGAAAAGGGGCGTAATTACGAAAAGTTGATTTTACAGGAGACGGTTTAAACTGTTTAAAAAAATCAGCGTAGAAGCTTATGAACTGAAACTAAAAACTAAGAATACTTAATACCTTACAATTGATATAGATAAATATTATTTTTATTATTCAAGGTATTTGTATAAAATATGTCCCTTAATTCTTTTTTCCACGCTAATTTAAACCAAACGTTTATTTTTTCACAAGGAATAAGGGCGTAAGCACCATAATGTCTTTAATCGTCGTGAAAAAGAGGGTCTTAAACGCATTTAGGGCTTTCTTCAATTATGTCTGATATGTTTTTAGGCGAATTTAATCCTATTACTATTATTAATATAAAAATTTAAGAAGATGTTTGTTACTCAATCACGCAATAACGGCTGAACGGATTTACATGAAATTTGGAAAGGAGATAGTTTGAGGCCTTAGGATTAATGTTGTCATAGGATAGTTTTTATACCGGAAAATTGCATACTTCCCATGGGATAGCGATAAACGTATTCTTCGCAGACGGAGTCGCGGGCAACAGCTAGTATAAAATATATGAGCTGACATAAATGCTAATCCTTGTAAAATAAAATTTGCGTTGATCACTTTAATAAATATTAACATGATTTTCATCACCATCATCATTTTAGCCGAAAGACGTGCACAGCTAGACATAGGCCTCCCTCATTGATACCCGATCATTACAGTTGGAAGCGGCTTGCATCCACCGTGAACCTGCGGTCTTTACCAGATCATCCGTACATCTCGTTAGTGGACGTCCAACGCCGCGCTTGCTAGTTCATGGTTTCTATTCGTGAACTTTTCGATCCCAACGACTATCGGTTCTGCGTGTTATATGACCTGTCCATTGCCGTTTCAACGAGCTAATCCGTTGGGTTATGTCGATGACCCTTGTCCTTCTACGAATCTCCTCATTCCTGATTCGATTACCTAGAGCAACCTCGCGCATATCCCTCTCCATAGCTCGTTGAGCGACTCTGATCTGAGCCTATTCACCCACACACTGGTTAAAGACTTTTATTCTTGATTACTGTGGTAGTTCAGACGAAAAGACATTGCGGAGTTATCCGAAAGCTGTCCATCCGAGTTGAATTCGACGATGTCCTCATTTTCGAACTTTAACCTTCCAAATTGGACAGTTTGTCTCAGATCGAATCGAACTCTCAACCATAACGTGGTTAGGGGGCCACATGGACATAAAACATGACTTTCGTCGTGTTCATATTCATTCTGAGGCCTATCCGTAGGGAGACTCGGTTGAGGCCTTTGAGTATCATACTGACTTTCTCCATCAATATTGTCAGCAAATTGAAGTGAGTGATGTGTTCGCCGTTGACGTTGATATCTAGTCCTTTCTGTTCCAGGCACTTAAAGGCGATTTCTCGTATATATATTACTATTTTTTTTCCTTTTATATTCATAATTTCTTCGAGATAAATGTGGACTTTCACTAAAACTGGCATCCAACTGAACTGTTTAAGGAACCGAAGAAATTAGAAAACTGAAATTACTTAGGGCTTTCAACGACAATGTGTCATCAGAATAATTTTTCAGTATTTCGCTGCTGTCAACAATTTGATGAATCAATGATAAAAGTGGTTGGTCTTTTTGCTGGCGATACTTGTTTAATATGGCTTGTGGCCGAAAACTTTACTCTATTAATTACTGCTTTATTGCTTTGTGCCTTCATATCTTTTTGTACCGATAATACAAAAATTAATGGACAGCAACTTGAGAGACATGGTTGCTAGGCAAATTATCTTGCAATGCCAACGAAGTATCCCGAAATTTCTGGATGGATTGTAAAGAAAATTGTTCTGGTAATAATGGCTGCAAAGATCGGCGCAGATGCTGCATCTGCAGATTGCAGAGCTTGATGAATCAGCATGAATTTGTGCTATGACGCCAGAAGTTCTCCCTAAGTATATTCCAATTTCCTTCCTCCCTCTCTTTGCCATAATTTCAAAAAATTGGTATATTTCCTTCCTGTCCATTAAAATATAATTTTAAAATGAAGTAAAAATAATTTTATAGTGAAACTAACTGTTGCCCGCGACTCCGTCCGCGAAGAATAGGGGTACTTATAAAAAATAACCTACGACCTATTCTCAAACCTACCGAATACAGGAAAAAAAAGGTTTCATAAAAATCGGTCAAGCCGTTTCGGAGGAGTTCGATAACAAATACCGTGACACGAGATTTTTACGTATTAGAATAAAATAATTATGTTAGTAAAATGATTTAAAAATTACTGAAGCTATTTTTTAGGAATGAGTAGGTATAAACTTGTCATTATATCCACACATTCCATTAAATATGTAATTTCGCTCTCCAACCCTTGTGGAATTGGTGAATCTGGTGGGGCTGAAAATAATTAGGCACATTCAATTACTATTAAAATGACAAAATTTTGTAAAAGCTGATTATTTGTTCACTTTTTAAACGGGCATAACGTCTGTTAAGGCTTTTTACGTGTACAAAGAACCGTAATGTATTTTAATGTGAGGCATTATTGACGGTATCATTTGATGTTATTCGTTTAATATTACATCTATAAAACTTGTTTTTTTGCTTAATACTCTTCTTTTTTACATATTTGACTAAATTATCTCGTTTTAAAATTATTTCCATCGAAAACAGGCGTAACGATCATAGCGACACCAGCCAAATGTCCGTGGAAGCGGGACCTAACGTTAACTTGTGGCTTGTTTCCACGAAGTCTGCTTATGTAATTTAAAATCTTGTTTTAACCAATTTAACACACAATTTACGGCTAACACTATTAATTTTTGCTAAAACATACACCATTACCATTGTGCAAACGCTCCGTGTGTAAAGGGCGTAATGGCGCCCGCGGCCGGTGGCGTAAGCTCCCCGCGCTTCAACTCTCCGCGGAATACGGCTCTTACGGCTATAGCGGCGTTATTCGATGAAGAAATTGGAGCCACTGCAATTGTGGCTAATTTGAAAAAGTTGAATAACTTTTCCAAATAAAATGATAGGGTCTTATTTTTTAGGTCAGTAGATGTAAAAAAAATCGTAGAATTCGAATATCAAAGAAGAGGAAAACAGTATTAATGGCGATTACGCCCCTTTTCCTAGGATACGACGAAATGTTCTCGTATGGCAAGCGCAGCGTGGGATGTCCACCAACGAGATGAACGGACGATTTGAAGGCCGCAAGTTCAGGGTGGACTATGTCCAGCAGTGGACGTCCTACGGCTGAAATAATGAATATGACGATGAATTTTTTTTTAGAGTTGTATGGAGTTTTTAAACAGTTAAAAGATAAATTAAGTAAGATGCCTCTGCAGAACTAGGACACTTTAGTAAAAGTCCTTCACAGACATCATTTTCAGTAATGTTCAAAGGGTATAATTAAATCAGGCTGCCGCGTACAAATAATTTAATTTCCTTCGAATTAACTGGAACACTTGGGAAATAGGCCGTAAATTGATCTAGCAATACCGCTCAAGTCTCCAAGCGCTAATTAGCTATACGAAGTGGAACCGTTTCCGATTTAATATTAATAAGCCAATATTATCAGTGTGTATTTATTTGTATACATACTAATATTATAAATGTGAAAGTGTGTTCGTTTGTCCTTCTTTCGCGTTGAAACTGAGCAGCGGGTTGGCGTGATTTTTTGTATGAACATAGTTGAAGGGCTGGAGAGTGACATAGGGTACTTTTTACCACGGGAAAATATCTCATTCCAAAGGGAAAACACGTTTTAAACTACTTCAGAGGGGCGAAGTTGCGGGCATCAGCTACCTCTTTATATTATTAAGGTACTATTTGTTTGGGGACACTTTAGATTTAGGTTCTCTTTACTCTTCATTGCATGCGTACTCATGATTCCTGTCAATCGTTCAAAGGTTAACTAGAAGAGATCCCTTTAAGGGATAAGTTCGCCTTCGTATTTCTGTTTCTTTTGATAATTGCTAGTTGCATGTTTTTATCTAAAAATATAAAAGAAGAAACTGACTGACTGATTGACTGACTGACTGATATATTAAAGCACAGCTCAAACTGCTGGTTCTAGAGATTAAAAATTTGCTACGTAAGTTCCTTATAAGGTCTAGGGGTGCATTAAAAGGATTTGACTAAGAAGGTGAAACGGGGGTCCCGAGTTTGTAACAAGATTAGTTAGACTATTTTATTCGAAACTTTACAGGAGTACTCCTAACGATAAATGAGTGAACACGTGATCCAGGTTTTTCGAGAATCCAATCCCTAAAAGTGGGAAATGGGGTGACAAAGTTTGAAAATCAACATGGGTTGCTACGGTTTATAGAGTCGCTGATTACGAAAACACCAACGATTTTTAATTCAACATGGCGGGCGTGAAATACCATCTCCCCTGTTGGGGTGCGATGGGGTTGAAATGTCTAAATATCAATATGGGTATCGGTTATATGGTTTTTTGGGACATTATCCACGAAAAAGGCATCGATTTTAAAATTTATTATTGCGGACATGAAAATTCTTGAAAGAAAAAAAATTGCAATTCAGTGGGTCCATTAGTTTCGTATCAAATCTGTTGTTAACAGACGGACTGACAGACAGCCACACGTAATCCCATAGGGGTTCTATTTTTGCTTTTGAGGTGTGAAACGAAATTATATTGCCATCCGATTTATACATACATGCAAAATATCATCTTAATCGGAAACTTGGAAGTTAAATTTTACCCACTTCCCGGTTTTCGATTGAGTTGAAAACTTACAAGATTTGCTCCATTTATATAACATGTTATATAGATACAGATATACATTGCAAAGTTAGTAAAAAGCTTGTAAATTCACACAATTTCAGTGGACACGACCCTAACTTCAGCTCGTTTACAGCCCTTAGCTTTGCGATAAATTTTACTGTCACCATTAAAGTCCATCGATGGACGATGGTGTCGCGATCGAGAGTCGTTACTATTATTACGCGCAGTCGTTTGAAGTTATGATTAAAATGTTACAACGCTATAAGTTAATATTTTAATGATCTGAAATTGCAGATGACTGTTGAAAATCAGTTAAGGTTTCCTAACCAGCTGATTACTACATCAACCATAATTAACTTACATAGAGGTTACCTGTGTAGATTTTTTTTTCCAAGTTAAAGTTAAAATTCTCTAATCAATTTAGGCATCAATTGATGCTCCTATGAACGTCGAATAATCTACCACCGGTTCGGAAAAACCCAACAACTCAACAAATTCAACAAGGCATATTTTTTTCAAACAGATCTATGTACATTGTTATTAAATAGGTAACATACATCTAACGTATTTATTTAATACATCTAAATTTTATTTAACACAGTAGATACGCTATTTGAGACTAGAGATCGCCAATGCGGATCGGAATTATTTCCAAACATCCCTGTCCATGATATAGTCATTTCATTAATTTTATAGTGCGCCAATTTACTCCAATAGTCGTCGTACTCGTCTACTGATTGGAAGCCTACCTACACTGAGTCCTCAGGTTCGTGGACACCATTCGAGAACCTTTTGTTCCCATCGGCCATCAGTTCTACGAGCGATATGCCCTGCCCACTGCTACTTGAGTCAGGCGATTATTCAGGCTATATCGGTGACTAGTTCTTGCGCGGATTCCACCATTTCTAAAACAATCCTGCAGAGAAACTTCGAGCATAGCCCTATCCACCGCTCTCATGACCTTGAGCTTTCTTATGAGGCCCATCGTTAGTAGCGCCCTCGTCTCAATGCCATATAAGTCGTCACTGGCAACACACACTGGTTAAAAACTTTTGACTTGTGACATATTTTGGATGACAACAAAATATTGCAGAGCTTCCAAAACTTTGCCCACCGAGTTGGATTCCTCAATTGCTTCGAAATTATCTATCTATTAATAGGTGACCGAAAGAGATGGTGAAAGCGAAGGCAAGCGTTCGCGCATTAGACAATACGGCCTCGGGAGTTGGTACTACATGGGCGTGCGACATGACCCCTATACGGGATGAAAAATTTTTTTTTTTGATAATTTTATCTTGTATTAACTAATCATTGCTGTGTTGAGTGGACATGTATTCAGCCTGTACCTGTCAACTCGACCCTCTCTAATACATAACCTTGTAAAACAAGTCCTCACACCAAATTGGATTCGCGCACCTTTTCTTCTCGGCCGAATTTCCAGAGCCCTCGTCCTCTAATTTAAAAGGGATATTTAAATCGGGTACTCATTAAGGCATTCGAAAAATTATATGCTAAGAGGGTCTTAAATTACAATAGATATGCCGCTGACAGTTCATTTTGTTTAAAGAATTTGGGAGATAATTTGTTATAGCTTTAAAATTAGCAGCAGCAATATTTAGTTGTAGCTAGCTAACATGTATTTTTTTGTAAAATATAAGATTGTAAATGGCATTCTCATCCAAATCTTTCATTGGTCGGATAATCGGATCCCGGGTTAAATTCGACTTCCAACATTTGACCCATAGTGACTCGGCAAGTTTAATTAAAGCTTGTAAATAGCTTGCAAAATGTCATAGTGCAGAGTTAAATACCAGATTTAACAATATTTTTAGCCTAGTTGGTAGTGACCCTGCCTACGAAGCAAGAGGTTCTGGGTTCGAATCCCGGTAAGGGCATTTATTTGTGTGATGAGCACGAATATTTGTTCCTGAGTTATGGATGTTTTCTATGTATTTAAGTATTTATATTTATCTATATATGTATGTTTATCGTCGTCTAGTACCCATAGTACAATCTTTGATTAGTTTGGGACTAGGTCGATTTGTGTGAGATTGTCCCCTAATATTATTTATTTATTTATTTATTTTGCTTAAAAAATACATATATCGATTAGATGACAATGCAAAGAGTCCACAAAAAGTAGTCTTATTAAAAATGGCATTTTTACAAGAATTTACTTGACTAGAGTATCGCAGGGTTTTAGAGGTAACTAAATTAAACAGTGTCCTATTAAATACTAGTATAGTATGTTGTTCGCAATGTTCGCAACACCAAGGAATAAAACTTAGAAGACAAAGTCACAAAGTTCTCTTTAACAAGCTTTCGTTCCTCCCAACATCCTAAAACATCCTGCTTCGGACGTTGAACGTTAACTTTTGCGTTATAAAACATGCCCAATGCCTTTGTCCCGTTAGCCCAGAAGAGGGTACAAATTAGGATTTAGTGTTATTTCGGAATTATTAGTATTTATTGCAACGTTGAGGCCTTTTCTGTGCTTATTGTACCATTGAGATTCATTATGTTCCAGTTGCAGTACAACTAATTTGTTATACCACTCGTAATTTCAATGGTCTCTTTTTGCAAGATCCGGCGGGCTAAAAATGTTATAGCGTAATAATTACTGATGGTTAGTGCTCTCCGCGCATTGGTAGTCGGGCGGACTAGGGAGGAATACACAGCCATGCTCGCTCCGCCCCGTGTTAAACTAGTCAGTATTAAAGATAGTCTAGTCTTTGGAAAACCGTAGAAGAACAGTTCACCGATATAGCCAAACGGATTAGTTCATTGAAATGGCATTGGGCAGGCCATATAGAACACAGAACAGATGACAGTTAGGTCTGAAAAATTCTCTAATGGAAACTACGGACTGGCAAGCACAGCGTGGGACGTCCACCAGCGAGATGGACGGATGATTTGGTAATGGCTGCAGGTCCACGGTGTTAGCAAGCCGCTTTCATCCGTAATGACTGGGTAATATCAATGAGGAAGGCCTATGCCCAGCCATGGACGTCCTACGGTTAAATTTATGGTGATGATGATGTGTTTTTGCCCTGACTTTGCTCGCGTGCACCATCAGGTCTGGTAGTATAATTGTAATTCCAAAATTTTACCACATTCCCTTGGATAATCTCGTTTAGATTTTGGAATTTTATTTTCATAAATAGGTGGCCCCGCGCAGCGTTTCAACCGCCATATCTAAAGATAAAGTTCATGAACTGAAACCAATTTCAATTCGGCGACCATACACCACAGCCACGCGTGATGGTGGTCACTAGGATTTTTATTTTTAGTTTACGTTGACAAAATGTACTATTAGTCGATTTTCGCAACATACGAGACACGGCGGTTGAAACAATTTACGGCTTCACCCAAATCCCGATCCCGTTAGTATACTAGAGTCAAAAGTGGCTTATGTTATCCCCATGATTTAGTTACATCTACATTCCAAGTGTTATTCAAATCCGTCTAGCCGTTGTACTGTGAAAGAGTAACAAACTTTCACGTACCAACTTTACGCAAATAATCTCACTTGATCAGATTTTCGTAATCTCCAAGCTGGGGCAGATGCCCCGATTCTGGCCACATGCCGGTCTTGGCCATTTTCAACTTTAAATTGAGTGTACTAAGGTTCAGACGTCTGAATAGACAATTAGTCTTAAAGTGGCCAGAACTCGAGAATCTGCCCTACTGCTAAATTTTATTTAAACCATGTAGAAACGAACATTGAGTACTAATTTAATTCCTCTATGGTTTAAACTAACCAGTTTAAAAATGTTATCTTTCCTTTGGCCTCTGTGGATGGCACGCAACACGAATAGCGCATAGCTCGCATACAAGCTTTGTTGGTCGCATAACTCCTCCGAATTGTACGCTGTTTTGAGGTTCTGTCGTTCACAAACCGGGAGCGTCGTGATTTTAAATTAATAAATTGTCATCACAGATTATGACAGATTCGACACTTGCATTTGACAGTCGCTAAATTACCTAATAGCCGACTCATCGCTAACTATAATAGAATTACGCAGTTTCCCGGAATAAATATTATAGGTAAGTACAAATATTTATTTTTTATTTGTACGGATCAATTTTTATTATAAACTAGCCCGTCCGCGTGGAATTAGTAATTTGGGCAGCTAATTTTTTTTGTCCAATTTGCTTTTTCATCAATTATGGCTCTCCTTAGTTCCTCGATATAAAAAAAATTAACAAAGGTTCCCCTCGCGGCATGGACCCAAGGACACTGAGAGCATTACCTCGCTGTATAGCAATGCTGATACGTTGTGCGAGGAAGCTGCCAGCTCTTCGGTCTCCTGTGGCATCACAAAGCCGTTTAAGAAGGTCTTTGTAAAGACTTATTGCGTTGGGGCCCCACGGACCTACTCGTAAGGTCTCGACCCTGAATGGAACAAAGTTGTACTCAGAGCCAAGACCTTTGTATTTATTTACCTTAAGTTTCTCCGCCGCTGATTGATTAGCTGTTCCGCGGACTGGAATATTATGTTCTTTCCTGTGTTCAAACTATATCCTAAATTTTACTAAACAGAGTTACTTTACATTAATAATATTAATACGGATTAAGGTCGACGTCTGTAAGAAATGTGGTGTTTGAGAAAATTTGGATAAAGTGTCCATTCTGCAGCTTAAAACATACATAGAGTGCTAAAATCATTACAATTACTTTTGGCTTTGCCGTAGTCGTGTAAAAAGGGTTCAGTTAAAAATTCGGGATCCATTTCGATCGCCTTTTATGAGAAACCAAATCGTGTAAATACACACGTAATTGGAACACAACTTTTTACCCATTCGCACGCAGAAAAGAGGAATACATATCGTATCTACAATATAGGTGACTACTTAGGTATTCCAAGAGAGGCAAAATCCAACACATACTTTAGTACTAAGTTGTGCTTTGCACAAATAAAAGTTCTTGACTAAAGTATATTTCCAGTTCGGGCAAATAGCGTACAATGCCACAAATCATCACTTTGGTGTCGAAACAAAACGATACGAAACAATAAGAATCTTTCTAATATCATAAACGCGAAACTCTATATGGATGAATGGATGAACAAACATCGAAAAACATCTCTTAGACGCCTTGAAAGTTAAATTTTTGCAAATAAACTATGGTGTGAAAGTGATGTTTATGTATTAACAAGATGATCTCTGGACGCCTTTATGTGTGACCTGTTACATAGAAATCTTTCTGTTCGGACAGCCACCAGAGTTAGGGCTACTGGCTACCTACGATCTAAATCTAACGGATTCCCAAGAGAATTTCTTAAAATTTCGCCATTTTTATTCGACTATCGGGGTTTAATTTTTTACACGTTCCAAGCGGTGGGTAAAAACTAGTATTAGAAATTAACATTAGCCACAAAATGTTAATAGAAACCGTTCGTTTAATATGAAGGGTCTACAGGCTGCCTTGTCACTTATCGTCTTCTACTACTACGCTTGGCAACGCAAGCAAGGACACATTTCTTATTGTATCTCATACAACTTCAGACATGTTCAAAGTTGTACGGTCTGCGAGTGTTTTGTTTGAAAGTTATACCGCAATTGTAAACTTAGCAGTCCCTGCTGTAACATGTTGAAATAGTTAAATTCGTCTTGCATGAGTAGATATTATATTAAGCCCACTGACACTACATTGCGAGCCCGTCTACCACACGAGTTTGAAGTTATCAATTTACTGAAGCAATGTAATGCAAATACCACGATTTTTACCGAAGGGGGGGTTACGTTTTTTGAGCATAATGCATTATTGTGTGTGTATTTCTCATTCTTTGGCACGCCGTGCAGTTTAAACGGCTTGATGGCTTTTAAAGTGTGAGGAGTCATTAGATTTGTCTCAGTTGCAAGAGTTACATAGGTTACATACATATTTTTTAACGACCGCTTTAGCCTAGTTGGTAGTGACTCTGCCTACGAAGCAAGAGGTCCTGGGTTCAAATCCCGGTAAGGGCATTTATTTGTGTGATGAGCACGAATATTTGTTCCTGAGTTATGGATGTTTTCTATGTATTTAAGTATTTATTTATTTATATAAGTATGTTTATCGTCGTCTAGTACCCATAGTACAAGCTTTGCTTAGTTTGGGACTAGGTCGATTTGTGTAAGATTGTCCCCTAATAAAAAAAATTAAAAAAAATATATTATTTTCCCGAAATTCCTCTGGGAACGGGAATTACACAGAAAACAAGGATTTGCGATACAAATTGTAGAATATAAAAACTTCCTATTGAATTAGATATGAAATTTCGTGCTTATTTTGTAAGGGCGATCCAAAGACGGACATGTAACGTAAACAAATTAATTTTAAACATGGGGGCCACTTTTGGGGATAAATAAATGTTTTTACTCAGTCTGTTTTTTTTCTTCAAATGTTATTTTAACTTGATTCTTATGGGAATTTCGTAAGATCCCATAATTTAAAATCAACTGCCAGATCAAATGATTTTCACGAGCCTAAACGGGGGTAAAACGTAGCTTAAGAATATTAAAACCCATTTCCGCATACTAGCGCTTTCTGACTAACATTATGCAAATTTTTGAATTGCTATGCGAATGCAGTCGTTGCACATTTAGAACGAGAGCAGCGGCAAAATCATGGGAAATTGTAAAATCTTAAGCACAAATAGACGGATTGAAAGTTTCAAATGAAGTAATCATTTGTTCGTAGTTTGTTCAGGTCAGCTTTCTGCGTCTTCTTATAGTGAGTGCTTCTTTATTATCATCAGCGAACCGCAGACCGAAAGATGTGGCGTGGGCAGGCGCCAACAAAAGAGACTGACGATCAACTCCACGCTCAACTGCCTTCTCTCTGCTTATTCCCCTAAAACATGTCTAGAGTAAATGAGCATTTACTAGGCAAGCGTGCTCCATCGTAAGCCTATCCTTCGCTTTTCATCAAGCGTGATTGTGGTTTTGACCACAGCAAGCCTATAAAAATCTGGTATAGACGCGGGCACCGCAGGTCCGATCGTCGGGAATCCCTTTGTCCTATAGTGGACGTCTTTCGGCTTTTGAACGTCATGTTGATAGCTATAGGTACCATAAATTTCAAACGTAATTTTGCACAAAAATTTTGGAAAGCGAGCCCAGCCTTGTACCCTCGATTCTCTGCTTGAGAGGCCATAAACCAAACCACTAGGTTACCACGGCTTTTTGTAGTTTGGTGGTGGTTTTGGGTTGCTTGTTGCACTGTTGGCGTATGTAAGCGATTAAGAATTTCTGGGGAGTCGGTTGGATGCGACGTGGTTCAATTGGTAGAACACCCGTTGGGGCGCATACCCAGGAGACGTGGGTTCAAATCCCACCGGCGCACCCGAAAAACTTTTTCGCTTTTAAATAATCTTAGATTCGGTGAGCAGCCGTACTGCTAATAAAATAAATAATATTTGCTTCTTGCATGTAGCAATTCGAGTTTTGGTTCGCTGTTTTCTATTAATGATATATTTCGTACTAAATACAAACTCAAACATAGATGCACAGAAAAAACCCCAGAAAAAAGACCAATGCTGGAAATCGAACCCAGGTCCTCGGTCCAGGGCCACGCAAATTTTTCCTATGCATCAAACATTCTAGCCTGCCATCATCACTAACTTATGCAGTGATACAGCGCCATCTATGTTCAGTTCTCATCGAGAAACATCAACACTCCTTCGGAACTAACTGCTCACCCGGACAAGAGATGTCGCTACAAGGCCATACATTTAACAAGTTTGGTTTGAAGCATCTTTTTGTAATTTTTTTTTTCAACTTCGATTTTTTTTTCTTTTACGGTCATCCCGTGAAATCCATATATTTCATACTAAATCTATGTACATCTATGTTTCAGTTTGTATTTAGTATGAAATATATGGATTTCACGGGATGACCGTAAAAGTAAAAAAATTGAAGTTGAAAAAAAAATACAAAAAGATACTTCAAACCAAACTTGTAATTAGTAAATAAATAAAATAAATAAATAAATATTAGGGGACAATCTTACACAAATCGACCTAGTCCCAAACTAAGCAAAGCTTGTACTATGGGTACTAGACGACGATAAACATACTTATATCAAAAAATAAATACTTAAATACATAGAAAACATCCATAACTCAGGAACAAATAGATAGTTAGTGATAGTAGAATCTGTATATATTCTGAAAAAACTAGCTGTATTAGATATGTGATACTCGTACCGGAGTAACGAGTTCATAACTAAGGGCATGGAGAATGGCAACAGCTACTGGGCTTTCGCAGATTGGTGTTTGGGCTAAGCCCGACGTCGAATGCTGTAAACTTGATCACTATTCGTAACTGTCAAACTTTGCCTATTCCCGCAACTCGAATAAAACGCAGGGGATACTTTGAGACAGTAGGGAAACTCCGAAAAAAGACTTGGATCTTTTTAAAACTCACTTTAAAACTTCTTTGTTTGAACTACGAACTTATGTGCGCTTCTTCGAGCATTTGACATCTTTCGAATGCGCTGTCTATTATCTATATCTATACATATAATAAATCTGTAACAAGTCGGTGTCTGTACATTGAAGATATTTGAGAAAAACTGTCACTAGGGCTATTTACTAGCGCAATAGAACCCAAAACAATGTTTTTTAGAATTATTGTCTGTTTATCTGTTTGTCTGTGCGTTTGTGCACGCTAATCTCAGAAACGGCTTAACCTAGAAGGATGCGGTTTTCACTGATATGTTGGTATTTTCTTGGATTAACATTTAGTGTTTGTTTCATTTGAATCGGTTCACAAATAAGAAAGATACGTCTATTTTAAGAATTTATAGAACAGTTTTTAGATGTAGTGACTTGGGAGTAGGTACGATGGTGAATGTGAACGCGGGTGTGCGGGGGGGGGGGGTTCGGTGGGGGGACGGTAACGGGGGGGGGGTTGCGGGGGGCGGGGTAATTTTTTTTATATCGTTGAACTAAGGAGAGCCATAATTGATGAAAAAGCAAATTGGATAAAAAAAATAAGCTGCCCAAATTACTAATTCCACGCGGACGGAGTCGCGGGCAAAAGCTAGTTATTATTATAAGCTTTTATTTAACTTCACATCTCTTTGAGATGTTATTAGCTTTTACCCGACTGCCAAAGGAGGGTTATATTTTCGTGCGTATGTATGTATCACTTTTTGGGACGCCCTGCGCAGCCAAAACGGCTCGATAGATCTTAAAGTGTGGGTGTCATTAGATTCTTCTCAGTTGTGGGAGTAACATAGAGTACCTGCTTATAAAGGTATTTAATTTATTTATTTTACTACTAAGTAATATAATTTCAAAACTTCCTATTGAATTTGAGTTGAAATTCGGTATTCGTTGTGTAACGTAAATAAACGGATTTTAAACGTGGGGATCACTTTTGGAGGTAAAAAAAAACATACAGACGAATTGAGAACCTCCTCTTTTTTTGAAGTCGGTTAAAAAAGAAAATATTTTACGCAGACGGGTGTTTTTTTTCAAAATAGATCTACAATCACGATCATCACTCATTCATCATTTTAGCTGAAAGACGTCCACTGCTGAACATGGGCCTCTCCCAAGGCTTGCCAAACAGATCGGTCCCGTGCCATCCGCATCCAACGCGATCCCGCAACCCTAATCAGGTCGTCGCTCCATCTTCTACTAGTACCTACACCTATCTAGGATCGATCTACAATATTATTTATTAAATATTATATTTACATGTATTTTTTCTACGATATAGGCTTACGTTTGACCACAATCACGCCTAACAACTAACGGAAAGCAAAGATGGAGGACGCTTGCCTGATAAATGCTTATTCACCCTAGACTTGAAAACGGTCAGATTGTTGTTAATTAATTGTATATGACCCAACTCTTAACACTATCAACATACTGTTACAATTCTTTAAACTGTGTCGCCGTCGTAACTCGGCCAAACTGTAGCAACCGAATTTCACACTCGCCCATTCTGAATACGAACTAAAACTCCTTTCTATAGGCTGCGGCAAATGCATTTGAGTTACTCGTCTTGCGGGTATGTCTTACTTTGATGTAGGGTGAGTCCAGGATAGATACCCCACTTTTTGAAATAGCTTTATAATTCAAAAACTTAACAAATTATAGCATTGCGTCCAATGCGTATGATAACTATGGTCCTTAATCTATTATTTTACTGTACTTGTTTTAATATAAATCGTATGGATTTTGTGTAAATCGTACTTTTTTTGACCCCTTATAAATGGGATAGGTGCCTACCGTGGGGGATAGACGACTCGTCGCAAAAATGAGTCACAGGATAGATGCCCTTTGAAATTAAACAAGTTAAATAAAAGTTATCAATTTTTTATATTCATTGAAAATTCGCCAAGTTTGAATAGTATGAGCCACGAGCCTCTTCTCATTTTAGAATACTGTACCGGATGTTTTACTGAAACAAATTAGAAAAGTTCAATCAATTCCATATAAAATGTGATTTCGCTTCTATTTGCAAATACACAGAAAAAAACTTCACTAAATACCAATCAACATGTACCTACATAACTACCTACCTCAATTGATTTTCGTCATTTTTGGCAAAACGTCGTCTTAGTGTTCTCGACGGTATTCCATATGTTCTGTCTTCTTCGTTGACTCCTTTTTCTCCCTTCTTCATTTCCTCGAAGGTTGCTAGCAAGCTTTCTTCAGTCCAGGCGACGTTACGCAGGACTACGCCCTGTTTTCTCTCATATTTAAATTATTTCTAACAAGTTGAGGATAGATGCCCTTAGGGGCATCTATAGCGATCGAAAACGGGGCAACTATACTTTTCGCAGAGGATAGATGCCCTTTTCGATAAACAATCAAGTAATGATAAAATCACTATAAAATATACTAATCCATGCAGCCTTAACTTCAGTGCAACCAAATGAGTTAGTTAAAAGCGCAAATTATAAGCCAGTCTAAAGTTATTCAAAAACAAATACTTACGAATATAATTTTCACGCTCTGCGCGATCTCGCCGCGGGCACCCATGGCCTAAACGCGTTCGCTCTTGCTCATGATAGCAGCGGCCCAGAGGTTTGCAGGGAGGGGGCTTGCTATCATTTAGTGGAATTTTAGTCCCACAGCCTTGCTACTAGTAGAAATTGAAATCGAGGCATCTATCCCACTGGGGCATCTATCCTGGAATTACCCTACTCTGGTTTTATAACCTGGATTAACATTACATAGGATACTTTTACAATTTTTTTATTAACTTTAAATTTACGTACCAATGCATGTATGTAAGGGTAAAATCTTGCAAGTTGTAATAAAATGATACGGACTCACTGAGCTTAGGAGCATTTTGGTCTTAGATGATAACCAGGGTCTGACGATAGAGCTCCATAGGTGACAAACGACAAACGGTAGTAAAACGACATAACACCATCGAGTTTGATCTCGTTTGATTCGTCTTGACGAGTACACTTTGGTAATCAGGGCCCAAAAATATAGTTAGCATAAAAATCATGTATTAAAAATATTTTTTTTTAACAAAAACTTATCATCCTAAAAATAGCATAGTTCTCGCGGGATAGCGATAAACGAATTCTTCGCAGACGGCGGAAAATAAATTTCACACTCGCCTGTTTTAAATCTTACGTATTTCTTACTTATTTTTGAAGTTTGTATGGGTGGATGTCTAGATGGATGTGTGCGCTTGTAACTCTTTCGCGCTAAAACAGTTTGACGAATTCTGATAAAATTCGATTTTGCACTTTTAGACAGTGTGCAATAAAGTAAACTACGCTAGGACATATGAGAACAATTTAAGTAGGATAGCAGAATGACGTCACAATCAGTATCGAAATCAGTTCAATAGTTTTTCAGAAAACTTTAACAGACAGGATATACCTACACAGTCTGTTCCGTCGTAGGTAAAAGCCCAAATGCCTAATTCAAGAAAGCAACATGACCTTTTCTTTTGAAGTCTTCAAATTTGTGTTCATCATTTTGTTAAAGGCCATTGAATTTTTTCACCGAAGCTTGAAAGCTTCCGAGACCGTACTCAGGAGCTTTTATTTGTTTACGTTTTGACAACGAAGCTTTATCAGCCCTCACGATTTCCTGTTGGAGCTTGCGCTGACAAAAAAGTGGGTGTAATAATTGACGGTTTCAAAGAAGCTTTTTAACCGGAGCTTTTCTTCTAGAATAAGCTTGCTGCATCACAGAAAATTAAATATGGATACGTTTTCACCCAACTGTCGAAAGAGGGTTATGTTTTTGAGCGTATGCATGTATCATTTTTTGGCACGCCCTCCAGCCTAAATGGCTCAATGGATTTTGAAGTTTGAGGTGTCATTAGATTCGTCTCAGTTCTGAGAGTGACATAGGGTATATATTTTCCCTAAAATTCCATGAGAACGGGAATAACACGGGCGGGCTTTTTTCATCTAGTATTGAAATCTAATACCTTTAAACGAGCAATTCTTGTATATATGTATATATCTAATACCTTTAAACGAGCAATTCTTGTATATATGTATATATATAATCAGGATCTCGGAAACGGCTCCAACGATTTCGATGAAATTTGGTATGTGGGGGTTTTCGGGGATGAAAAACTGATCTAGCTATGTTTCATTTTCAGAAAATCGCTTTTACTCGTGTTTTCCGGCTATTTTTGTTTGCATTAGAATATAAAGCTAAATTTCGCCGACTTCGAGCAGATCATAATGGCACATTAGAAATCGGGTGGTCGCGGATCCAGCCGACCTCGGTTCGATACCACGTTTTTTTTCAAGATTTTTAGTTTTTTTTTTAAGTTTATTTTTTATGAGAAAACGTCAAGTTTCTTCTTTTGTGAGAAAAAGTTACTTTTTTGTGAGAAAAAGTTATTTTTTTGCAAGAAAAAGTTACTTTTTTGTTAGAAAAAGTATTATAGGGAACGTGCAGTAACTATAGGCGGCAGCACTAATGCGACAGAAGAGACACTATGCGGACAGTAAAACAAACTTATCAAGGTAAAACATTCAAATTGATGGCACCCTTATGGCACCAGTTGGCAGCACCGTCTATGTGCACGTTCCCTATTGGGAGCACACAGAACAGGAAAAGCCGGTTGTCTGTAAAGTCGGTTTACGGACGATAGTTTAACGTGGCTCACCCCTCCACCCCCTCCGGTGTTTTTGTCAAATATCTTGAAAACGGTGCATCCTACGGCAAAATCAATGAAATTTTCATCCCCCCCTTTAATGCCCCCGCGCTCCCTCCCCCGCATCCCCTCCCCCCTTCTCAACCCACCCCCCCACCCCTCCGGTGTATATAATCAGGATCTCGGAAACGGTTCCAACGATTTCGATGAAATTTGGTATTTGGGGGTTTTCTGGGATGAAAAATTGATCTAGCTTGGTCTTATCTCTGGGAAAACGCTTGGTACCGAGTTTCTGTCCGAGCAGAGCTCGGTCGCCCAGGTACTTAAAGCTAAACTGGCAACGTTACGTACAGTTCGTGTTCATAAATATTATGTACGTTACCATGACGTCAAAAATATCTGTACACCTAAGGGTACTAATTTTAAGGTTGCTGTTTACAAATATTTGACTGTTGAAGTTGCTGGTTTATGCCTTCGACTGTACGTGAGTATGGAAGTTGTGGTTTCAAAATTCGCAAACCATTTATGTTAGTTTATTGCGGTGAATTCTTCTTGGCAATTGTGGTTTTTCCAAAAGCGGTGGAAGTATTGAAAAATAGACAAATGGAAAAGAGCCCTTTGTGACCTATTTACCACTAATTAAACTTGAAAGTTTGTATGGATGATTCGATGGAAGGATGAGTGGATATTTGTTATTAACCGACTTCAAAAAAAGGAGGAGGTTCTCAATTCGGTTATATGTTCTTTTTTTTTTTTTTTTTTTTTTTTTTAACGTGTGTTACCTCAGAACTCCGTCATTTATGAACCGATTTGGAATTTTTTTTCGTTGTTTGAAAGCACATGCTTCAAGGATGGTCCCGTTGTTACCAGAATCCAGTTCTGATGATGGGATCCATGAGGAATTGACGAAACTCCTCAAAAATTCAAGAGAAATGTATAGCGATTTTAGTATTTTCGGTGACAAGTCGAACATTTGCATTCAAAAAGTATCATAGAACTATGTAATAAAACGACACAACCCCGTCGATCATTAAAAATAGAATTTTTAACATAAACTTATTTCGAAGTCAAACTGATGATTTTATCCTACGCATCTATTTTATACAGAAACAACTAAAAAGCAAAAAATAAAAATTTTAAATAAAAAATAAAACCTCCTTCAAAAAACATCCAAAAAACTATGAAATAATAATTGAACCGAACCGACCACAATAAGCATGATAATATCTTTCTTCTAATCTGTTTGAAGTTGGTGCCTCAGCACGAGCCAGCAGGGGTGTAGAAGCCCTATAGATATTAGGTAGCTATGTAGGTAAGTTAGATTACTAGGTCCACTCCTGCTGGCTCGAGCTGAGGCACCAACTTCAAACAGATTAGAAGAAAGATATTATCATGCTTATTGTGGTCGGTTCGGTTCAATTATTATTTCATAGTTTTTTGGATGTTTTTTGAAGGAGGTTTTATTTTTTATTTATTATTTCACGATACAACAGTTTGACGGATCCTGACTAAATTTATAACCTAGATTAACATGTAGGATATTTTAGACGCGAAAAATTGCATAGTTCGCGCGATATAGTGTTAAGCGAACTCTTACATAATAAACATTAGTATAATAAACGTTGCAATTGAAAAAGTATGTATCGAAAAGGCATAAAACGGCAGTAGTAAATGGTTCCGACTGTTGCCAAGTTCTGTTTAGTTTTACAGCACTTTCCGACATGAACAATAAAATGGCACTCTACGCACTAGACCAGTATTGGTTTTGTTTTATTTATCGCCCAAACAAATACAGATTCCAATAACTTCGTAAAAAGCTAACGAGTCAAGTGGAAAAACATAATAGATTACGTTTCACGTCAATGCCTTACTACAATACTAATAGTTACAATTTCTTTATTACATTTTTTTGGTACTTTTATGTGGTACTAACTTCAATTTACGGTTTTACCTGCCTTTGCTCACGAGAATTATTTAAAATCTCAAAGTTTCGCCTGAAATGTTCTGGTAACATTTTTAACCCTTAATAAGGCCCGATTTATTGGAGCATACTACCACAGAATCAAAAGCAGCAATCGAATACATACCTGATAAAGATTATATTATATTTTTAAAACTAATAGGTAGTATTTTCAATAATTACAATGGATATTGTGATTTATTACTAAAAGCATAAGGTCTATTTGTCGCAGAAAAGAAACGATACGCTAAAATGATACAAATATGCTACTGTCAGCGGCCAAACAAATTGATCATGATACGCATCTCAGAAATGATACGCTAAAATGATACAAATAAGAACCTACTTTCAGCGTTCAAACAAACGGTCATGATACGCATCGCAGAAACGATAAGCTAAAATGATACAATTAAGGACCCACTTTCAGCGTCCAAAGAAACGATCATGATACGCATCGGAGTAACGATACGCTAAAATGATACAAATAAGGACCTACTTTCAGCGTTCAAATAAACGATCATGGTACTCCTCGCATAAATAATACGCTAAACAGATACGAATAAGGAGCCACTTTTAGCGTCAAAACAAACGATCATGATACGCATCGGAGTAACGATACGGTAAAATGATACAAATAAGGACCCACTTTTAGCGTCCAGACAAACTATTATGATACGCGTCGATTTATAGATACGGTAAAACGATACAAAAAATAAGGACCCACTTTTAGCGTCCAAACTAACAATCATGATACGCGTCGGTGAAACGATACGCTAAAATGAAACGAGTGTGGACAAGGCTTCAGAGTTCCCAGTTTACTAAGCAAATAAAATCTAATTAACAATGAACCTCAACTAATATTAATAGTCATAACGAAATCCAATTCAGCATTTCTCAGCTAGGTTTATGACCCCCACACGCCTCCGATTGGACGCATAAAATCAACTATTGGCATTTTATGAGTGCCATAAAAAAGGAAGCGGTGCGTCAGTAGGTTTAACTGAGACGTAATTAAGTGATATTGCCTGTTGCTGTTTATTTAAAAGGTCAATAATTATGATCCGACCGGGTTATTTCGCAAAAATTTTAATTATCATAATATGAATTCGCATAACAGATTTGGTATAATAATAAAAAATCACATCACATATTTAGCATAGAGTTGTATTAATCCGTGTACCTAATTGAAATATGCTTTACATCTACAGGGTGTTACATTGAACGTAGTACAAATTAAGTAATTCCGGCTCAGTTAACGATAGAGAACAAAATGCACGAATTGAGTAATTAAAATACTTCGTAATTAACTTTTGCTTATTTGCTAACAGAATAAAGAAATTAAAATCTCCTAGTGTTGTCACCCATCATGACGTCACGTTTACTTGACGTATCTATTCCTCAAGCTTTGTTATCAGTTATCAGTGTGTCAAAACATCAAAACAAATGATAAGTGATATCTGTTAAAAATATTTTTTTATTAGAAAGTAAAATTAACTGTTAAGTTCAAACGTACTTCAGCAAGTGTTCGAAATGTCCACCTCCTTCCTGAACACATAGCCCTGCACGTCGTCGAAGATTTCTTTGCACTCTCCCGAGTACGACCTCGTTGGTTTTTACTACCTCAAACGCCTGGATTATTTTTTGGCGGAGCTCCAGAACAGTATCAGACTCTCGTTTGTATACCAGTCTTTTGAGCTCACCCCAAAAAAAATAATCCAGTGGAGTTAGATCCGGGCTACGAGGCGGCCATTCCACTGGACCACTGCGTCCTATCCAACGTCCAGGGAACTCTTGGTCCAGGTAACTCCGAACCCGCAGGGAAAAATGTGCTGGAGCTGTATTTAAGCTCATTCCAATCTCCCTATAAAAGCGAAATACGGCTAGGCAAATCTATCTATACATATAATAAATCTGTAACAAGTCGGTGTCTGTACATTGAAGATATTTGAGAAAAACTGTCACTAGGGCTATTTATTAGCGCAATAGAACCCAAAACAATGATTTTTAGAATTATTGTCTGTTTGTCTGTTTATATCTGTTTGTCTTTTTGTCTGTGCGTTTGTGCGCGCTAATCTCATAAACGGCTTAGCCTAGAAGGATGCGGTTTTCACTGATATATTGGCATTTTCTTGGATTAACATTTAGTGTTTGTTTCATTTGAATCGGTTGACAAATAAGATAGATACGATACTTTCAGTGTTAGATAGCCCATTTATCGAGGAAGGCTATAGGCTATATATCATCACGCTGGGAGTACGGTGGTGAATGTGAACGCGGGTGTGCGGGGGGGGGAGGGTTGGGAGGGAGGTACGGGGGGGAGGTTGGGGGGTGCGGGGGGGGTATTTTTTATATCGAGGAACTAAGGAGAGCCATAATTGATGAAAAAGCAAATTGGATAAAAAAATAAGCTGCCCAAATTACTAATTCCACGCGGACGGAGTCGCGGGCAAAAGCTAGTTATTAACTATAACTTTAATTGTATGAAATAAATTCGCATAATCACCGGACTATCGAAGGAGGGTTATGTTTTTAGAGCGTTTATATTTATGTATGTATGTATGTTATTTTTGGCACGCCCTGCAGCCTAAACGGCTCAATGGATTTTGAACTGTGAGGTGTCATTAGATTCGTCTCAGTTCCGAGAGTGACATAGGGTATACATTTTTCTTGAATTCACATGGGAACACGAATTATACAGGCGGTTTATTTATCTAGTAATGACATTAATGATATTTTATCAAGTGAGCGAAATAGATGGGTTATGCCACAACCAACTCTGATAGCTAAGGTTCTGATGGCATAGGTGGGAGCGAAGTGAAAAATAAATTCGAGATAAGTTTGAAAACATTTGGAACTTACTGAGCCACTGGTTATTTTAATTAAAACTTATTACTTATTCAGTAATTTTTCACCTGACTGTCGAAGGAGGGTTATATTTTTCGAGCGTATGTATTATTATTATGTATGTAAAGGTAAGTATATCACTTTAAACATGAAACTACCGTGAGACTCACTCATAGTGAAAATAAACGTCACGGCGGCTGCGCGTTTGGCAGCCGCTGTGACGGGTGACTCCAAGAAGAAGGGCTACGGATTAGCCCGAAACATATCGAGTTAAACTCGTTTTAAGACGTGAGTGATCCGTTTATTTTCACTATAGGTATGTATTATTCTTTTCACTTCTCATGCTCTTAAAATGTTACTTTAGTCTCTGCATATCGGGACTAAAACTCTTTTTTGATCTCTAGGGATTAAAGTAAAATTTTTTTAATTCACTAAGGAAACCCCTAAACTGCCAATCACGGTGTTTGTGAATGGAGGATTATCGCCATTTTCACTAACTGGGTATAGACAAATTTAAAGCTTTCCACAGACCGAAGCGCGCTGCGGACGCACTGTAGCGCCCTGCGCTTCGGCCTGTGGAAGCCTTTAGGGCGTGGAAATAACCTCAAAATGACAACTGTATAAAAAATATTTAAAAAATAATAATTTCGTGAAACACAATGAATAATTACGAATAATAATCTATTTAATTATAAAATATTAAAGATGAATTCATTTTATTTTGCATGTAGGTAAAGAAAGATTTCCTTTAGCTTAGGTGTTTTTAATTTGTTTTTTTTTAAAACCGCTGTCGGCAAAGCAGTTCCCTGCTCTGTCGATAAAATAGCAATCCGCACTGTCGGCAAAGCAGTGCTGGAGTGTACGGTAGATAGAGCAGTTACGTATGAAAGTTAATATGGCGTGACTTCAAAATAATGCGATGTCAGTTGCATTTAATAGTAAATAGAAAGTATAATTAGATATAATTTAACAAAGAATTGGCATATAGAAAATAAACTTAAAAAGTCGTTTTTTTATTCACGGGTAAGTGTTTCAGTTAACAATATATTTTGTGTGTGAACTTAGATCAATTAGGTTAATTTATTTGCCGATTCTAATGAATGAACAATGATCATTCTTACATGCATAGTCCAATTAGTTTTAACATTAAGTCTTTAAGTTAGAATCTGTTGGCTAATTATGCAAGCATTTAAAGCGTCACTTTACAAA
The DNA here is from genome assembly GCA_947563465.1 of Archips xylosteana. Classification (NCBI taxonomy): domain Eukaryota; kingdom Metazoa; phylum Arthropoda; class Insecta; order Lepidoptera; family Tortricidae; genus Archips; species Archips xylosteana. The sequence goes on from OX387373.1 coordinate 6,415,864, forward strand.
AAAATATAAAAGAAAAGAAAAGACAGCGGTATTTTTTTTTGCTATTTGAATTTTGAACAGATTTCTATTGCTCGTATTGAGCATACGTTGTAAAATAGTAGATTGTTCAACAAGGGACTAAAACAAGCCATAATGACACGAGATATTTAGCCACCCGAGCGATAGCGAGGGAGGCTATAATTCGAGTTGTCATTATGGTAGTTTAGTCCCACGTTAAACACTCTACTTTTCACTTTGAATGCGAGGAAAAAAACGACGTACAAAATTACTTTTTTACAACGTATGCTCAATACGAGCAATGGACATCTGTTCAAAATTCAAATAGCAAAAAAAATACCGCTGTCTTTTCTTTTCTTTTATATTTTTTTGTAAAGTGACGCTTTAAATGCTTGCATAATTAGCCAACAGATTCTAATTTAAAGACTATGTTAAAACTAATTGGACTATGCATGTAAGAATGATAATTGTTCATTCATTAGAATCGGCAAATAAATTAACCTAATTGATCTAAGTTCACACACAAAATATACTGTTAACTGAATCACTTACCCGTGAATAAAGAAACGACTTTTTAAGTTTATTTTCTATATGCCAATTCTTTGTTAAATTATATCTAATTATACTTTCTATTTACTATTAAATGCAACTGACATCGCATTATTTTGAAGTCACGCCATATTAACTTTCAAACGTTACTGCTCTATCTACCGTACACTCCAGCACTGGCGGATTGCTATTTTATCAACAGAGCAGGGTTGCTTTGCCGACAGCGTTTTTTAAAAAAAACTAATTAAAAACACCTAAGCTACAGGAAATCTTTCTTTACGTGCAAAATAAAATGAATTCATCTTTAATATTTTATAATTAAATAGATTAATATTCGTAATTATTCCATGTGTTTCACGAAATTATTATTTTTTAAATATTTTTTATACAGTTGTCATTTTGAGGTTATTTCCACGCCCTAAAGGCTTCCACAGACCGAAGCGCAGGGCGCTACAGTGCGTCCGCAGCGCGCTTCGGTCTGTGGAAAGCTTTAAAATTGTCTATACGCAGTTACTGAAACTGGCGATAATCCTCCATTCACAAACACCGTGATTGGCAGTTTAGGGGTTTCCATAGTCAATTAAAAAAATTTTACTTTAATCCATTGAGATCAAAAAAGAGCTTTAGTCCCGATATGCAGAGACTAAAGTAACATTTTAAGAGCATGAGAAGTGAAAAAGTAATTTTGTACGTCGTTTTTTTCCTCGCATTCAAAGTGAAAAGTAGAGTGTTTAACGCGGTACTAAACTACCATAATGACAACTCGAATTATAGCCTCCCTCGCTATCGCTCGGGTGGCTAAATATCTCGTGTCATTATGGCTTGTTTTAGTCCCTTGTTGAACAATCTACTATTGGCACGCCCTGCAGCCTAAACGGCTCAATGGATTTTGAAGTGTGAGAGGAGTCATTAGATTTGTCTCAGTTCCGCGAGTGACATAGGATATATAATTTTTTGGGAACGGGAATTATACAGGCGGGTTTTTTTTCATCTAGTATTGAAATTAATTTAGGCGTGTTCTCATTAAAAACGTCTGATTTAAATTTAAGGATAATGTAATTTTGTATTTTTCTCCAGCTCGAACAGCTATACTTTGACAAGTAAGGTATGAAGTATCTTTTTGTATTTTTATTTATTCAACTTCATTTTTAGAGTTCCGTACCTCAAAAGGAAAAAACGGAACCCTTATAGGATCACTTTGTTGTCCGTCCGTCCGTCCGTCCGTCCGTCTGACAAGACCCTTTTTCTCAAGAACGCGTGGAGGTGTCAAGCTGAAATTTATATCAAATACTCAGGTCTACTGTCCCTTGGAGCTGTGAAAAAATCAAACTTCTAAGCCAACGCAACGAAAAATTGGGAAATGCATAATTTTTTTTGTCTGTCTGTCTATATCAGTAACTAATCTACAATGATCCCACACTGCGCACAATTTGCTTGGTAGCAGGGGTCGGCTAAGACTGGATGTTCATAGATACATATAAATTTGTACGGAACCCTCGGTGCGCGAGTCCGACTCGCACTTGGCCGGTTTTTTTACTTTTACGGTCATCCCGTGAAATCTACAACCAACCACAACACAATAATACAACACGGAATGCTGAGGACCTGGGTTCGATTCCCAGCGCTGGTCTTTTTTTCTGGGGTTTTTCTGTGCATCCATGTTTCATTTTGTGTTTAGGTTGAAATATAGCTATACTTTACGCCAAATGCACTAAAGTATAATAAATCAGCGGCCGTTCAACCCTATCGCACAATCGAGAATTAAGTACTGTTAAAAGTTGCGCACAATAGGGTTGTCAAGAACAAAGAACGGCCCATGAATCATTATTCCTGCAGTTATTTTGTGAAGAAATGATAAATTGATCAATTCGGTGTTCCCCGGGGCACCGGGAACCATTCCGATGTACAATTTCCCGATCAAAATTTCGATACTTAATTATAAATTGTATACGAGCGATGTTTTGCATGCATAATGAACGATTGTTGTGTTTCTACAAATTTTAATTTTAGCAAAAAAACATGCCGTAAAACGTATCCCACCTAAAATATTTTCATGTAAAATGTCGCCAAGATTAGACCATATTCCATGTCCTGTCAAAAAGTTGTCAGATCTCATTATAGAGCCAAGCTTCCTAACTCTACTCTTTTCTTATTTATTTATATCAATTTATTGCGGTTCATTACTGTTCTATCATACAATAGTTCTTGAAGTAGCCTATGTAGAGTCCTACAGGATAATCATTTCATAATTCCTAAATAATTAATGGTTTCTGAGAAAAAATAATTCGACAAAATGAAATGACAAATTACGAATTCAGACTTTTATGCCCCCTGTCAGTCGCTTCAGTACCAAATTCATCATTATCATCATTATCATTCAGCCGAAGGACGTCCACTGCTGAACATAGGCCTTCCCCAAGGCTCGCCAAACAGATCGGCCCTGCGCCATCCGCATCCAACGTGTTCCCGCAACCTTAACCAGGTCGTCGCTCCATCTTGTTGGAGGCCTACCTACACTGCGTCTTCCGGTCCGCGGACGCCACTCGAGAACGAATTCTACGAGCGATGTGCCCAGCCCACTGCCACTTAAGTCTGGCGATTCTTCAGTATCAAATTGATATGCTCAAATACAACTTCCCAAGTGAAACCACTAAACATCAATCAAATAGAAATCCAACCCTTTTAATTCCAGTGGAATATAATCTTAAAAGCAATTAGAGATCGCAAACAAAATCTCACGATTGTATTCAGCGCTTAAATACCGAGCAGGGATCGGCTCAGACTTGTTACATAATGGATGGTACCACAACACACACAGTTGCTAAGAATCACTATCAAACTCGGAAATATATGTATTCGTCCGGATGGCCTAGTGGTTAGAGAACCTGACTACGAAGCTTGAGGTCCCGATTCCCGGTCGATTCGTATTTGTCACACAAGTACGAATGTTTGTTGCTCGAGCCTTGGATGTTTAATATGTATTTAAGTATGTATCTGTCTATATAAGTATGTTTATCCGTTGTCTAGTGGTTATATGTTTGAAAATAAAGCAAAAGCCCATTAGGCGTCTAAGATCCCTTCCGCAGCTAACAAAAGAGCTGATAACTTTGAAACGGCTGAACCAATTTTGATGAAACATGTCTAAAAACCATCGCCAAGAAACCTGCTTTCACATAGCGGTCAAACTTAGAACACACCTCTTTTCACCCGACTGTCGAAAGAGGGTTATGTTTTTCAAGCGTATGTATTTATGTATGCATGTATGTATGTATCATTCTTAGGCACGCCCAGCATGCCTATAATAATATGGCTCAATGAATTTTGAAGTGTGAGATGTCATTAGATTCGTCTCAGTTCCGAGAGTGACATAGGGTAATTATGATAATTGTTTTTTTTTATCTAGTATTAAATTTTTTTTTGTTTCGGGGGTTAAAATTAAAAGAATACTTACAAAAACTTTTTCAGACCAAGTTAGTTTTACGGAAAGCTCGTATGTCCCTATAACCAAAGCCAGCTATTGTTCGCTACCGACGCGTATTGGCACTTCGTGAATTATCGTAAACCTGGCAACACCGAGTGGGTGTTTTGTGACAGCGCCCTCTGTTGGTGACTGTAGACACAAATAGTTGAGGACGGTCAAAGGACCAATCCTGCTTAATCTTACTATTACGAATTCAAAAGATAGAGAGATAAATAAAACGTTAATTGGTATTGCAAACACAATCAAGATTACCGAAGTACAAAAAACCGCGTGCAAGCAGTTAACGGTCGTAAGAGTAGGCAAATTTTTATACCTAAAGTTGACTTTTGTTAGAGAGTGATCCTTCTGTACGTTAGTACCTACTATTAGTTATTCTGTGGCAGTATCTCAAGAACTGAAATAGATAGATAGCTGAGATTTATACCTATTTCCCGCAACTCTGTCTGCAAATAACTCGTTTATCGCTCGGCTATCCTGCGGCAATTGCGTAATTTTCCGGGTTAAAAATTATTCAATATCCTTCCCAGAGTTGCAAACTATCTAAGTACATAGCAATTCAATTAAAGTTACTTACACAGGTAACAGACAGACAGCCAGACAAACAGTTACATAGGTACTTAATTTCATTTCAATCTGTCTAGCCGTTTTAGGATAAAGGATGTAACAAATACACACAAACCATACCAGAAAATGGGTGAAAACCGGTCAAGTGCGAGTCGGACTCGCGCACGAAGGGTTCCGTACCATTATCTATAATACAGCGCCATCTATCGGTGAATTGGGTAACTAATCTAACTGCAGTCTACTAGAACTAGTATTGTATGTTGATGGTTTTTCAGATGTAATTCTTTATTATATGAACCGATTTCAATTTTTTTTTATTTGAAAGAAGATACTGTTAGCGTGATCTTATAGCATTCAAAGAAAAGAAAATGCTTTCAGTGGCGGTTAAATTACAATCTTAGTTAAGATTTTTTTTTTATAAAAACTTAAAAGCTGCTCAACTGATTAAGTTGAAAATAATTTTCCTAGAAAGTTTTTATTAAGTTTAACTTACGTGATTTTTTCATATTTTTTAAACACGCGGTTCAATATTTAGAGGGGGGGACACATTATTTTGAACTTTCGGAGTGAATATCTCCGAAAATATTCACTTTATCAAAAAATGGTTTTAGCAAACCCCTATTTATTTTCAAATACCTATTCAATGATATCCCACACTATAGGGTTAGTCGAGAAAAAAAAAATCACCCCCACTTTACGTCTATGGGAGGTACACTAAAAAAATTTATGTAGTTTTTTTTGTCGGCGTGACTGATATATATATATTCATGCCAAATTACAGTTTTCTAGTACTAACAGTCTCTGAGCTTAGCCGCGGACGGACAGACAGACAGACATGGCGAAACTATAAGGGTTCCTTGTTGACTACGGAACCCTAAATTTTGAAAAGTTTGCAAATTTTGAAATTACGGCTTAGATACTTACACAAACGAAATTTGCAAGTTGAATAAAAGCTTGGAAAAACATAGATGCAAGAATGACAAAACCTTTATAATCGCCCCTCGTTTAGTGGGGGTTACGGTTACTTACAACAGACTAGGCAAGTAAGACAAGAGAGCTTCAAGCACAAAGCAAAAGTTCGTTATATTGTCTCATTCTAGCGTATACAAACAAACAACTCGAAGTAAAACTTTGAAATTTTGACGGTCGCTTAGTATTTTTGAACGGACCAAGTTTTAGAAAATAACCAAACTCAGCAAGACATCGCACTTAAGTGCTTCGAATGAAAACTTACTTAAAGCTTACTTATTTAGAAAAAAGCTCCCTTTTTAGGGTTCCGTACCCAAAGGGTAAAAACATCTGTGTGTCACCAGGCTGTATCTCATGAACCGTAATAGCTAGACAATGTAATTTTTCACAGATGATGTATTTCTATTGTCGTTATAACAACAAATATTAAAAATAAAATAAAGTTAAAAATTAAAGGGGGTCGTAAATCGGGAGGTAATAGGCAACGGGGTACTGATTACCTGGTGAAATTCTCGTCATTCTGACTCTGGTCGACCTGTGAATGAAAAGAGCTGTTGGAATAAGGTCGTGCTACGTATAATACGTATTTAATTAAAAATTCGGTCAAAACGATACGTTCTCAAATAAAACGTCAACGGGATCTGGAAAGTACCTCCTTTCTGTTTAGTCAAAGGGAGAAAAAATATTCAAATGTTTGTATGGACTGACGTCAAATGTACATTTTAATAATAACACAAAATATACAGACATCTTAACAAAACTCTGCCGTTTCCTTTTACAAAATGGGCCTTTTGCAGAAGCAACAATATGCCATAACTTTAGAAATATTCGCGATCCTTATTCCTTTGTAATAAGTTCTAAAATCCATGGTGACGCAAGCAAAGTAAATTTGTAGACAAATGTTGGCAATCCTGTACCAAATGGGGGTATTTTGTTCGTAGTTCTGTTTCAAAGATAAGTTTTTACGATGAATTGTTGCCACGCGTCGCGTTTGTGATGGTCGTTAAGGATTAAAACCGGCATATACGTACAGATAATGAAGCAACATAGTAGGTATATATCGATGACATGATACTTTGGTAGTGTGATAACATAGAATCATACAAACTGTCTTGAAACTTGAAAGCTAAATAGAACTGGGTAGAGGTTGGAAGTAAACTTATTTAATTCTGAACACGTAATACACCTAAAAGTCTGAAAATGACACTGAATGTAATTATAAAGGAAACTCGACAAAACGAATCTCAAAAAAATCCAAAACAGCAATAGAATTTTACTAAAGCCAACTCAAGAGAATTTCAACTTTAGTAAGGTTTGCCGGGACTTTCACTCTTACATGGACGCTATAGGTTTTGTATTAAGTCGACGAGTAATGCTGCTTAAGACTTTTTTTATACAAAGAGCGGGACAAATAAACACAAAAGAGAACATTACGTGAAGTCGACAAGCGCTGAAAGCTGATTATCGAGGATTCTCGAACATGGCCCCATTGTCGCTTATTTGAAGTCTCACCGGTATAATTCCTACTTTGGTTTTCTGAACACTTCGACTATTTAGGTTACTACTTTTATTAGGGTTCCGTAGCCAATGGCAAAAAACGAAACCCTTATGGATTCGTCATGTCTATCTGTCTGTCTGTCCGTCCGTATGTCACAGCCACTTTTTTCCGAAACTATAAGAACTATGCTGTTGAAACTTGGTAAGTAGATGTATTCTGTGAACCGCATTAAGATTTTCACACAAAAATAGAAAAAAAAACAATAAATTTTGGAGGTTCCCCATACTTATAAATTTTTTTTTCATCAAAACAAACGTGAGGGGTATCTATGGATAGGTTTTCAAAAATGATATGCTGCAGATCTATTATTAGCTATTGAGGCAGACTAGTTCTTGAGTGAAAACCACGCATTAGCAAACGTAGGGTAGATCAATCTGTAGGGGAGATAGGGGAGCATTGGGCATGCCCAAACCTCCCTCTAAAATTAGTGCTCAATGCTCCCCACCCCCTCATTTCAAAAATAAATTAAAATATGTTTTTGTAGTGTAATGTTTTACCTTAATTTATACGTTAATATTAGCTTTCGCAAACACATAACTAGATGACAATACAGAAACTTACGCCTTTTCGCAGATTACGTTGTTATTTCCTTCGAAATCACATCAAAATATTTACTTTTGCACGCACGAAACGGTTGACAGCATGTGACACTGACAACTAATCAAAATGGCAGATGACATTAGCTTGAGCGGTGTTGTCAGTTACTAAGCTAGCCTACCACAGCACAGTATACAAAATTAAATAGCTTCCATACGACCCGACTTACAAGGTGGTGCCCGAACCTCCCGACTGCCCATTGCTCTTCTACCTCCCCTATAAGACCTAAGTGAAGCAATGGTGTTATGGCTTAAGTAGCAAGACCTTAGTAGATCAACTACTGGATTGGAAATTTCACATACACCATTGAATTTCTACGCAGTTGAATACAATACACTAATAAAACTAATGGTAAATGTCAAATGTAATTTCACAGATTAATTTTGAGAAACTCAAGAGGGGCTTGACTGGGTTCGAAGTCGCGAGCCTCTGCTTGGCAGGCCATAGATCAAACTGCAGACTATCACGGCCTTTTACCTCGTCGTTATGCTAAGATATTTACTACACTGCTCTATTTATAACCCCATACATAAAATGTATGATGTTGATACGAAATGTGTCAGATATGCGAATATAATAATACCGGTGTGCGTTCGTAACGTTTTATATTTTATTTTTACCGCAAACGCAACCGGAGATATCAACATCCGATAAATCGTTTCTTTTATATTCATGTCTTATTTCCCTGGGGGTACGTTGAAATATGTAATCTTTCACGTGCCTGTAGACATGAGCTGTTCGAGATAGACTAGATCTTAAAATTTATACTTTATTTGACAAGCTTTATGCCATCTTCCATTTCCTAGCTGTATAATTTCATTCTACTGTTTCTTTATGTAGCCCTGTAGTTATTTTTGTTGCTTCTGATAAAACCACACTTTTATGAGACTGACAACATTCTTGGTCAAAGTGGTCATGGCCTAAGACAAGCCCAAATATGGCTAGCTTTAGATTCCGGATCCATCAATATACCAGGTCGGTGGTACCATATTTTGTATTGTCATCGGAACTGCACAGATTTTTTTTAGTTAGATGCGGATCGTACTGATAAAAGCGTATGAGAACTTTTAGACCTGTTTTTCTCCAAATTATACTTTTCATATTCATATTTTTGTCCCTGTTAAGACTCCCTATTTTCCAGCGCTCAAAATTATTCTAAGGTTTTTTTTCTATCATTTGTATGCTTTTGTTTATAATGTCATGTTTAATACAAGCTATTTTGGCTTACTATACTTTTAATAACTGTGCTTGCACTCTCCTACAAAATGTCATAGCAAGTTTCAAATCGATACCATTAACAGTTGAAGAGTTCCGTCTTGCGAAGAACATCTTGGCTAGACCTGATTTCACTACCAGCTTATTGCATTATCATTATCACCAAATTTTGTTACAGTGATCGAAAAATTATTTGCATGCAAATATATTGCACACGAACGTTGGTGGGCAAATAAAAGCTTGCAAAAATAACAAATAATTCTTTAGCTATCTTACCAATGAACTGAAACAATTAATTTGCTCACCCGTGACCTTACGATAGTTACGTTTATGTGAGAAATGCGTGTTCATGCAGTTCCTCCACCTCCATACTGTACGAACACACACAAATAACACAAACCCAACTATCACCACCGCCAAACTACACTGACGTGTTTCGAACTCCACCAGAGTTCATCTTCAGAGTAGGTACCACAACCGTACACTATGCTGAATTGCATGAACACGCATTTCTTACATAAACCAACATAAACGTAACTATCGTAAGGTTGCGAGTGAGCAAAGTAATTGTTTCAGTTCATTAATGTGGACCACCGCAAAGTAACGCCTAATTCAATAAATTAACTTACAAATTTTAACTCTAATCTTTAATTTAGGATTTGAAAATTACGTAACTTAAAATTTAGTATCCGCCCATGGTCACATTAATGAAAGCGCCATCTATTTTAAAACAGGCGTAAACTGAAACCCTATTACCGCCACCTGTTGATTATTTTTCTGCTTTTAACTTCAGTTGAGCTACCTGTTCTCAAGCGAGCTAAAACATTACGAGCCCACTACCGCCATCTATTGTCTGTTTGATTTTTATAAAATGCCGTGGCCGAATGAATCTGGTTTCTTTCTGGTTTCTTTTCAAACTGATCTGGGCCTATATCTAGCGGTAACAGACGATCATCAACGATGAAATTAATTCCTTCGCAACGTTAGTTTCTGCAAATTTGACTTTAGCTCAATCTATTTTGAGCCTGCTTAGTTTATTCTATCAATGTTGAGTCCCGCTATTTCTAGGGAAGTTAAATGGTATTTACTCAGTCGACAACGCCATCTGTCTCAGTTTGGACGGAACTAATAACAGGACGTAAGACTTACACTCTTTCAGGCTATGTCATGCTGTCCCACGCCACCTATCTTTACTTTGTATACCTCACAGCGCCATCTATATTTCACAGTGCATAACTAACCGTCCTTTCACTTAGTTTAATAGCATTGAGGGCGTACCTTTCTGCTTACCTAACTCTTACAGTAGATGGCATTGAGTGTTGGTTCAAGAGTTACCTTTTTCACGAATAAGGCAAGGTTAGAATGACTATCATAATAATATGGTATCAGCAGTTTATGTATATTATTATTGTTTTTAACCCCAGACACAAAAAGAGGGGTGGTATAAGTTTAGTAGTATAAAATTAAACAGAGCGTGATTGACCAAAAATAGCGCGTTAATTCGATATTATTTCTTATTCTTAATAGCAATGCAGTGGTCTTTCAACTGACATCAGCAGGCTAATTGCCTAACTCCCTCGCATCGCAATCGCCATCGCGTTCATTTTGACAGTTATTCGATGGGCTGACAATTGGTATCGGAAACTGCCAGCTTTCACAGCCATACAAAAACTGTCATTTCAATCCGATGCCGAGTGTTAAAAAAGTTACACAATTAATTACCCTGCTGTATTTATTGAATCAGGCGTTACTTTGCGGAGGTCCATATTAATGTACTGAAACAATTACTTTGCTCACCCGCGACCTTAAGGTGGAACGGCACGCTCTAGGCGCGAAATTCAAAATTTTTACATGTTTTAATTTATTTTGGGTAAACGGTGAAACTGTTTAACTTCATATGGTACTTGCGATAGTAAGACAGTGTTCTTTATATTATTGTGTAAAGTTTTTTAAGAATAAAACTGTTAGCTTGATATAAAAGTTGTCAAACATAGAAATTCGGACTTTCAACGATTTGACAACTTTTATTCCAAGCTAATAGTTTTATTCTTAAAAAACTTTACACAATAATATAAAGAACACTGTTTTACAAGCGCAAGTACCATATGAAGTTAAACAGTTACATCGTTTACCCACAATAAATTAAAAACTGTGTAGGCTACTCACCCACACACATTAGTAAGTAAGTATTAACTACAATGACGGACCGACAGACTGACAATTATTTCGATGACGTACCGGCTGGAGCAGGTCGTGTTATGGAAACGAGCGAGTCGTTGCCAGGGACCGGTCCCGTACGTGCTGCGCCCGCGCCGACGCGAGCGCTCCGCTCCCCAGTCACGAACTATCGCCCGCGCTGGATGCAGGTCGCTTGCTCCGCGTTCTATTGTTATTTATTTCGTGTAACTCATTACTATCGCTGTGCTTGTACTTCTAAACTTCCCTAGTGCTATATACTCTGTCTCCCGCTCGCATTTCCTATCTGTGCTTTCTCTGACTGCTGTGCATATTATTTACTACGCCAATAAACTAAGTGATTGTTTACGATTATTTTAATTCTGGTGTAATAACAAAGAAGATCCCATAACTGGTGACCCCGAAAATTTACACGCGCTGATTTGCTAAAATGGGTTCTGATACCGAAGGTAGCTCTAAACAGAATGCTACTAGTGAGCGCGTTTCCACTATACCACCCTCTGACGTTTGTCGTGTGGGAGTACGGATTCCTCCGTTTTGGCCTGAGAAGCCTGCACTATGGTTCGCGCAATTGGAAGGTCAGTTTATTCTATCAAATATAACAGCTGACCAAACAAAATTTTACTACGCTATCTCACAACTAGACGCACAGTTTGCTTCACAAGTGGAAGATATAATTATTAATCCACCAAGCACAAATAAATATGATAAACTCAAAACTGAGCTTATTAAGCGACTATCTACTTCGAAACAGAAGCGAAATAAACAATTATTAATGCACGAGGAAATGGGGGACAGAAGGCCGTCGCAATTCCTACGAGATCTCCGAAACTTGGCTGGACCTGAGTTTCCTGAAGACCTATTGAAGACCCTGTGGGCTAACCGTCTTCCACATAACATGCAAGCCTTCATTGCAGCCCATGACTCAAAACCCCTCGAGGATCTGGCTGAACTTGCAGACAAAATCTACGAGGTCAACTCCTCGCTACCTCAAGTTGCCGTGGCCTCCACGTCAAAAACAAGCCCTGAATCAACGATGGAAGCAATGGCAATCGCAATACAGGATCTGACGCACCAAGTTCACGCGCTCACCACTAGGATGGACAAGAAGTCGCGGTCAGGAGCTAGATCTACTCAGCGCTCTCAACCTTCTCAAGTCCGTTCAGAGTCATTGTATCGGAAGTATCCTATTTGTTGGTATCACAGTAAATACCAAAGCATGGCGAAGAGGTGCCTGAAACCCTGCGATTTCAAGCCGGAAAACACTCAGGGCGGTCGATAATGGCGACAGACGATTGCCCAACTGCAACTGGTCGCCTATTCATTACTGACCGCAGATCTAAAGTGCGATTTCTCGTAGACACAGGCAGCGACCTCTGCGTTTTTCCTCGTTCCAAAATTACCAGCCACCGCACGAAAACTAACTACCAGCTACGCGCAGCCAACGGGTCTATCATAGAAACCTACGGTTTTGCCCACTTCAATCTCGATTTCGGTCTTCCTCGATCTTACTCATGGCGATTTATAGTAGCGGATGTGACAAAAGCCATAATAGGAGTAGATTTCTTATCATTTTATAACCTCATTGTAGACTGCCGTAATCAAAGTTTAATCGATAATAATATGGCTATTTCCGTATCAGCATCCTCTGCTGCTGCATCAAACGCGATCTCATCTGTAAAGGTCATGACTGGGGACAGTAAGTATCACAAAATATTAAACGAATTCCCACAAATAACCCGCCCAGCCGGTACACAAAATCTCGTACTACACAGCACAGTACATCACATTCGCACAACACCCGGTCCCCCGGTGGCATGCCAACCTCGCCGCTTAGCTCCAGACAAATTAAAAATAGCAAAAAGTGAGTTCGATGCTATGATTGCAAATGGTACAGCGAGACCTTCTGAAAGCCCCTGGTCGTCACCACTACACTTAACGCCAAAGAAAAACAACGGGTGGCGTCCTTGTGGCGACTACAGGAGGCTCAACGCTCGCACGATACCTGACAGGTACCCGATCAAGCATATACACGATTTCTCTCACAGCATTTCAGGTTGCAAAATTTTCTCGACAATTGACCTAGAAAAAGCTTACAATCAGATACCTGTCAGCCCCGAAGACATTCCCAAAACAGCAATAACTACACCATTCGGATTGTTTGAGTTCCCGTATATGACATTTGGTCTACGCAACGCGGGACAAACATTTCAAAGGTTTGTCGACGACATGACTCGGGGATTGGACTCCTTTTGTTACTCTTACCTGGACGATTTCCTAGTATTTTCAGAAAACGAGGAAGATCACGAAAACCACCTACGTCAGTTGTTCAGTAGAATGAAGAATTACGGAATGCTGGTCAACACGTCGAAGTGCACGTTTGGCGCATCCGAGGTAACGTTTTTGGGTTACTCCATCTCAGCTCACGGAACCAGGCCCTTGAACACGAAAGTTCAAGCAATTAAAGACTTTGCTCCACCAAAAAACATTAAGGAGCTCCGAAGGTTCCTAGGTATGATTAATTTTTATCGAAGATTCCTGCCCCAAGCTGCATCCACACAGTCACCTCTAAACGCGCTTTTAAATGGTACCACCAAAGGCTCCACGCCAGTTAACCTGTCAGGAGATACCATGGATGCCTTCAACAGGTGCAAACAAAGCTTGTGCAATGCCGCATTACTAGCACACCCTGACTGTCATGCTAAACTCGCACTAGTCACGAACGCATCTGATACAGCACTAGGCGCGGCACTACAACAACATAAAAACAACGCATGGCAACCTCTTGCATTCTTTTCCCGTAAATTGAGTCCCACGCAGAAGAAATACTCGCCTTATGACCGGGAACTGCTAGCGATATACGAAGCCATAAAACATTTCAAGCACATGCTCGAAGCCAGACACTTTGTCGTATACACAGATCACAAGCCGATCAGTTATGCATTCCATGAGAGAAAAAGTAACTGTTCGCCGAGACAATTTAGGCACCTTGACTACATATCCCAGTTTACGACCGATATAAGGCATATTTCCGGCAAAAACAACGTAGTTGCCGACACTTTATCCCGGATCGAAGAACTAGAAAAACCTGTGGACTTTGAAATTCTCGCAAAAGCTCAGTCTTCAGACGCCGAAATAAAACAATTCCTCGAGAATCCTACCTCACTGCGTCTTAAGAAAATGAACATACCTGGAAGCCAAGTAAACTTGTACTGCGACGTCAGCACATCGACTCCCAGACCATTCATCACGAAATCGCTAAGAAAGAGAATTTTTGAAAGTCTACACTCATTAAGCCACCCTGGCGCAAATGTAACGGCTAAGCTTGTGGCGCAACGCTTCGTCTGGCCAGGCGTCCGAAAAGACTGCCGCGAATGGTCTCGAGTCTGTCTAGCCTGCCAAAAAGCCAAAGTAAATCGACATGTGTCTGCACCAATAGGAACCTTTGATTTACCGAAGGCCAGATTCATGCAGATACACATCGACCTCATCGGACCTCTGCCAATATCCCAAGGTTATAGGTATTGTCTCACAGCCGTGGATCGATTCACACGATGGCCAGAGGCCATACCAATACCTGACATCACAGCGGAAACGGTCGCACAGGCCTTGATGACGGGTTGGATATCTAGATTTGGGTGCCCGACAGACATCGTTACGGACCGCGGGCGCCAATTTGAGTCCTCCCTCTTTCAACATCTCTCAAGAATAGCAGGATTCCATCATAAACATACCACGTCTTACCACCCAGCCTGTAATGGTTTAGTGGAACGCTTCCACAGACAGCTGAAAGCCTCAATAGTGTGCCACGCTACTGAAAAATGGACAGAAATCCTGCCTCTCGTACTGTTAGGCATACGAAGCTCCTTTAAAGAGGACCTACAGTCATCATCAGCCGAGCTTCTATACGGTGAGCCACTGAGGCTTCCGGGGGAGTTTTTTCACGACACCAACGAAGAAATCACTGACTTAAACAATCTGACTTCACGTCTGCGATCATTCGTAAAAAAATTAAAGCCTACTCCCACTTCACGCCACGCAACAGGAAAGGTGTTCGTTCATAAAGAATTAGCCAGCAGCAGCCACGTTTTCATTCGTGACGACACAATACGGGGTCCCCTGCAGCCTGCCTACACAGGACCCTACGAAGTTCTACGACCTGGGGATAAAATTTATACCGTCCTGGTACGAGGAAAGCCAGTTACCGTTTCGATCGACCGACTCAAACCGGCTTTCATACTTCTCGAAAACAGTGAGAAAGGCAAGCCAACAAGTGAAAACGCCAAAAAGATAATCGCTACGCGGTCGGGTCGGATAATTCGTCCTCCGGATACTTTCGCAACTTTCACCCGTAGTGACGGTCTCCGGGGGGGAGTGATGTAGGCTACTCACCCACACACATTAGTAAGTAAGTATTAACTACAATGACGGACCGACAGACTGACAATTATTTCGATGACGTACCGGCTGGAGCAGATCGTGTTATGGAAACGAGCGAGTCGTTGCCAGGGACCGGTCCCGTACGTGCTGCGCCCGCGCCGACGCGAGCGCTCCGCTCCCCAGTCACGAACTATCGCCCGCGCTGGATGCAGGTCGCTTGCTCCGCGTTCTATTGTTATTTATTTCGTGTAACTCATTACTATCGCTGTGCTTGTACTTCTAAACTTCCCTAGTGCTATATACTCTGTCTCCCGCTCGCATTTCCTATCTGTGCTTTCTCTGACTGCTGTGCATATTATTTACTACGCCAATAAACTAAGTGATTGTTTACGATTATTTTAATTCTGGTGTAATAACAAAGAAGATCCCATAACTGTAAAAAGTTAAAATTTCGCGCCTAGAGCGTGCGCTTCCACCTTAAGGTTTAAGGCAGCAGGTGAAAAAAAATTTTTTTCAAAATTTTATTTCTATACTTTGTGCGGATAATTGCTACACATGTCAATGCAAAATTACAACTTTCTAGCTCTAATAGTCTGTGAGCTAAGCCACGGACGGACGGACAGACTGACAATGGCGAAACTATAAGGGTTCCGTTTTAGCCATTTTGGCTTCGGAACCCTAAAAAACATAAAGACGAATTAAGAACCTCCTCCTCTTATTCAAGTCGGTTGAAAAATACTCCCGTCGAAATACATAACATAACTTAGGAGTGAGACCATTAAAGCTAAGACGCATAGACGGCTATCCGTCAGCTACTCACTGACGCAACCTTCTCTATATAGCGTGAAAGGGTTATTGTGCCGTATTATAATAGCAAAGATGGATTGGAAAAGGGAAGCTAGATTCTACTATGTATATCGCAGGGAAATGGCCAAAACAGAAATTTGAACAAATCTCTAAGTGATATGATTAAATAATTTATTGAATCAGGCGTTACTTTGTGGAGGTCCATATTAATGAACTGAAACAATTACTTTGCTCATATACGACCTAGGTCGCGCGTGAGCAAAGTAATTGTTTCAGTTCATGGATATGATTAAATCGCGCAAGATGTTAAAATGGTTAATTCATTTTATCATTTCCCTAGAAAAAATCAGTCATTTAATTTTGATCAAATACCTCAACCTGTTTAGTGAAATGACAAATCAGATTAAAATGGCAACTCGTTTTCTCATTTCACTAAGGTTTAGGGTTTTGATCAAATGACTGATTTTTTCTAGGGAAATGATAAAATGAATTCCCTATTTTAATATCCTGCACGATTTGATCATATAAATACATATTATGTCATTTAGAGATTCAAATTTCTGTTTTGGACTTTTATTTCCGACATTATACACTAGTTTTTGGCCAAGACTTAGTAGGAATACACAATTACAAAAGGATTAATCGACACTTTAAAATGTCAATTTACATAATTTACTAAAATTATTTTCTTTACGAAAACTACTAAAAATCGTTAATCAATATCGTACGTGTTAGTAGTGTATCATTCAAAATTTAACTGGAAGAAATCACGGTAAGGGATAAGTTCGCCTTAGTAGAACTGTTTTTCTTATCAACTATTAATTTTATATGTTTATGTACAAAAAATACATACATACATACTTGTACTTCTGTAGTGTAGCTTTCTCGATAGAAACGATGATTTTGGCAAACTTTTCCTTTATAATATCAGTAGGATACTTCCTAGTAGGAAGTTATGTTAGTAGTAGTTCGAAAACGTAGGTTTAAACTAGCATTAGAAATGGCTATTAGTGGTTTTATCGACTGACCGGACGATCTGTCTGCGTCCGCGATTAGCTTTCGACGCAGTGACCCGTATTGCAAACGACAAAAAGGTCAATTTATCTGGACTGGCGGTCTTTCACAGTGCGTAGATTTTAGCAGTACGTCAGGGTTTAAAAAAATTGCGACATCCACTAATGATTATTTATTTATTTATACATTCATCAATAAAAATTACAGCACTACAGTATAACACCAACGCGCTGTAAAATTCAAAAATACAAACAAACAGACAAGAAAACTTAAATGAAAAAAACACATACAAAACTATTTAGGGATTTTTGAAGTAGTCTTCGTCGCTTCCCTAAAACGACGGAACACCACACCCTCCGGCTAAAAGTCGGGGCCCAGGTACATCTGCTGGTGCTTGGCAATCACTTGGAGCCTGAGCTGAACTCGACACTCTGAGACTCGAGTGGGTAGATGAACAGCTGGGATCCCTGTAACCGACCCCGTGCCGCGTCGCGAACATGCTCGAAGACCTTCTCCGTCGTCGTCTTCTTGTCCAACCGAGACAGGTAGATGTCCCTAATTAATACGCAATACACTGTTAAACGGTGTAATTACTGTTATTTTAAGTGTTTTGTGGCGTGATTAAATATCTTAAGTGGTTGTAGGTATAGTAGGTATAGTCACCATCATAAACATCGAAGCGTTCAAGTTGGTCCAAACACGACCGTATCATCAACACGTACGTGCGTGTTCAGATATTTTTGAGCCGATATTTTTGTAGGAGACGAGCAATTGGATCATCATCATCATCCCAGCCTATATCCCACTGCAGGGCGCAGGCCTCCTCTCAGGATGAGAGGGCTTTGGCCGTAGTTCCCACGAGGGCCCAGTGCGGATTAGGAACTTCACATACACAATTGAATTTCTTCTCAGATGTATACAGGTTTCCTCACGATTTTTTCTTCACCGTAAAGCTCATCTATACATATAAAATCCTTTGTCCTGACTGACGGATCAACGCACAGCCTAAACCGCTGATAGTAGAGACCTGAAACTTGGAGGGTGTGTTCTTTGTATGACGTAGGCATCCGATAAGAAAGGATTTTCCGTAGTTCTACTTCTAAGGGGGTAAAAAAGGGGGGCAAAGTTTGTATGAGGCATCGTGATTCCTTGGTCCAATCTACTTCAAATTTTGCATAAACATTCTTTAACAAAATTGATGGAAGACGTGTTTCGTATTTTATTGAAATTCATCCCTTGACGGGGTCAAAAAGTAGTAGAAAGTTATTTTGGGGGTGATTTGCTTCGAAGTTGATATCAATACTCCTTAGTGCTTTTGATTTAAATTACATTTTATTTTGACACATTGTAAACGAAACGAAACTTCAAATATTGCAAACCATTTTTGTCTACGTTTGTCAACCACGTCTTGATCTGATCTCTGATAATAGCTAATTATATGTATTAAGTATTTGCATTTCACCAAGCTTTTGCTTTTACAAGCGCAGCGTGGGACGTCCACCAACGAGATGGACGGACGTTTTGGTGAAGGCCGCAGGTTCAGGGTGGATGCAAGTCGCTTCCAACCGTAATGATTGGACGTCAATGAGGGAGGCCTATGTCCAGCAGTGGACGTCCTACGGCTGAAATGATGATGATGATGAAGCTTTTATGCGAGTTCAACCTTTTTCGAATAAAATCGAATTGAGTATTCAAATATCATTGTTGAACTCGCATAAAAGCTTGGTGCAATGCAAATACATATAAAATGCTTTGTCCTGAAGTCCTAAATGACTGACTGCCGGATTAACGCACAGCCTAAACCGCTGTATGTAGAGACCTAAAACGTGGAGGGTGTGTTCTTTGTATGACGTAGGCATCCGATAAGAAAGGATTTTCCGGAATTTCCACGGGATAAGGAATAATCGGGATTTATATATTTCATCAAGAGTGACCCTATGCCCATAACGAAGATTACTAAACTGTACAAATTGGGCATGCAATTAGACTATTAGAATATAAAGCGAATATAAAGAATTTTGAAAATTTCCACGGGATAAAGTTAAATCAGGATTTATATATGTAGGTACTCAAATCAACTGGACCATATCTCCGTAACTACAATTACTAATCTTTTCAAATACAGTATTAACGAAAATGACCATAACAACAAAAAAACCTATTGCAGGATTTTTGGAAATTCCTGTGGGATAGATAATCTCTGAAACTTCCGAGCCGATTAAAAAAAAAAACTTTTACCAGTAAAAAGTTACACTATCCTTTATTGACATAGGCTACTTTTTTCCGGGGAAATGCAAAATTCCCAAGGGATAGAAAAAAGAAAATTCAACTTCGGAGCTCATTTTAAAATGTCTTACACCAATAGAAAAGATGCACTGTCCTTGGTTAACATAGGATGCTTTTTTCCGGATAAATGCAAAATTCCCGCGGTATAGAAAATAGTAAAATTAACTTCGGGGCTGAGTTTAAAAAAAAATCACCAATAGAAAGCTTCACTATCCTTTATTGGTATAGGCTACCTACTATTTATTCGGTAAAATGCAAAATTCCCCTGGGATATTAAGAAGTGAATTTCACTTCAGGGCTGATTTGAAAATTTCTTTCACCTATTAGTGAGTAGCTACACTAGCCCTTACTTACATAGACTATTTTCTCCGTGAAAAATCAAAATTCCCACGGGAAAAAAATAAGTGAACTCAACTACGCGGCTGATTTTAAAAGTTCTTTTATCGGTAGAAAGCTTTAAGGACATAGGCTACTTTTCTCGGGGAAAATGCAAAATACCCGCGGGATAAAAATACGTGTAATTTTGCAAAGAATAAGGACAAATTTGTTGAAATTCCCGCGGGATAGGGAATAAACGGGATTTATAATATTCACTAACTGATACTCATGATGAAATGATAATAATGATGGATGTTGCCGGTGCCGGATTTTTGTTTTATACAATGAAAGAGATGAAGAAGCTTTACCACAAATTGGAATTCTACGCGGACGAAGTCGCGGGCAAAAGCTAGTATTAAATAAAATTACAAATTTAATTTCGCACATAAATTCCAAAAAACTCAGAGGTGCGAGCCCGGATTTGAACCCACGACCCTCTGCTTGAGAGACCATAGATATAACCACTAGGCCACCACTTCTTCCCGCTTGCTGCTTGCTTCACGGATCATCATGTTGACATAGTACTAATATTATAATACATAAGTCTGTAATATGTGCGTGCGTGCGTGCGTGTGCGTGTGTGCTCGTTTGTTTTTTGACTCCCTTAGGTTAAAACAGCTGGACGGGACACAAAGTTATGATAGCAATAATTTTGGCATACTGCTTGCAAGTATGTGTACTGTGGTCGCTGTTGTCCACAAATGGGGGATGAAAATTTCATTGATTTTGCCGTAGGATGCACCGTTTTCAAGATATTTGACAAAAACACCGGAGGGGGTGGAGGGGTGAGTCACGTTAAACTATCGTCCGTAAACCGACATTACAGACAACCGGCTTTTCCTGTTCTGTGCTCCCAATAGGGAACGTGCACATAGACGGTGCTGCCAACTGGTGCCATAAGGGTGCCATCAATTTGAATGTTTTACCTTGATAAGTTTGTTTTACTGTCCGCATAGTGACTCTTCTGTCGCATTAGTGCTGCCGCCTATAGTTACTGCACGTTCCCTATAATACTTTTTCTAACAAAAAAGTAACTTTTTCTCGCAAAAAATAACTTTTTCTCACAAAAAAGTAACTTTTTCTCACAAAAGAAGAAACTTGACGTTTTCTCATAAAAAATAAACTTAAAAAAAAAACTAAAAATCTTGAAAAAAAACGTGGTATCGAACCGAGGTCGGCTGGATCCGCGACCACCCGATTTCTAATGCGCCATTATGATCTGCTCGAAGTCGGCGAAATTTAGCTTTATATTCTAATGCAAACAAAAATAGCCGGAAAACACGAGTAAAAGCGATTTTCTGAAAATGAAACATAGCTAGATCAGTTTTTCATCCCCGAAAACCCCCACATACCAAATTTCATCGAAATCGTTGGAGCCGTTTCCGAGATCCTGATTATATATATATATATATATATATATACATATATACAAGAATTGCTCGTTTAAAGGTATTAGATGCACTCGCAGAAAATAAAGTCGATATTTTCTTTCGCTTATTTATTTAGCTTTGCCCTTCACTCGAGATTAAAATATCTACACTACACACAGTATAATAGTGAGTTTGTATGTATGAGCCACCTCCCTTAGAGTTTGCGTCATGTAGATAAGTTAGCATTTTGGGCATAAACATCTTATCTTACTAATTTATTATGTTTGTATGGATTAATGGATGTGGATGTTTGTTACATTTTCACGCTAAAATGGTTTGACGGATTCGGATGAAATTTGGCACAGAGACAATTTATAACCAGAATTGACACATAGAATACTTTTTATCCCAAAAAATAGCATATTTACGTAGCTAGTACGGTCAGCATCAAAAGAAATCACTCTTGTTATTTTGTCGTAATAACACAATTTTCAATCATGTATACATGTACAAAAGTAACCAGCTACTTTTGATGCTGACTGTATTGCTAAAATGTTTCCAACATTCCGTCCAGATTGCAGGGGGCTTAGTCACGGATAAAATAATAATTGTTAATGAAAATTGTAAAAGCTTAAAACAATCTTATTATTTTTACAAACACAAAAATTTTTGTTAAGTGTACTTATTCACGCTAACACCGAATAAAGTTTGGCACACAGATAGTTTAAAACCTGGATTAATAAACTTCAATCATTACTATAGCATTGTTTTCACTTCTCATGCTCTTAAAATGTTACTTTAGTCTCTGCATATCGGGTCTAAAGCTCTTTTTTGATCTCAAGGGATTAAAGTAAATTTTTTTTAATTGACTATGGAAACCCCTAAACTGCCAATCACGGTGTTTGTGAATGGAGGATTATCGCCATTTTCAGTAACTGGGTATAGACAATTTTAAAGCTTTCCACAGACCGAAGCGCGCTGCGGACGCACTGTAGCGCCCTGCGCTTCGGTCTGTGGAAGCCTTTAGGGCGTGGAAATAACCTCAAAATGACAACTGTATAAAAAATATTTAAAAAATAATAATTTCGTGAAACACATTGAATAATTACGAATATTAATCTATTTAATTATAAAATATTAAAGATGAATTCATTTTATTTTGCATGTAAAGAAAGATTTCTTTTAGCTTAGGTGTTTTTTAATTTGTTTTTTTTTTAAAACGCTGTCGGCAAAGCAGTTCCCTGCTCTGTCGATAAAATAGCAATCCGCACTGTCGGCAAAGCAGTGCTGGAGTGTACGGTAGATAGAGCAGTTACGTTTGAATGTTAATATGGCGTGACTTCAAAATAATGCGATGTCAGTTGCATTTAATAGTAAATAGAAAGTATAATTAGATATAATTTAACAAAGAATTGGCATATAGAAAATAAACTTAAAAAGTCGTTTCTTTATTCACGGGTAAGTGTTTCAGTTAACAATATATTTTGTGTGTGAACTTAGATCAATTAGGTTAATTTATTTGCCGATTCTAATGATTGAACAATTATCATTCAATCTTACATGCATAGTCCAATTAGTTTTAACATAGTCTTTAAGTTAGAATCTGTTGGCTAATTATGCAAGCATTTAAAGCGTCACTTTACAAAAAAATATAAAAGAAAAGAAAAGACAGCGGTATTTTTTTTGCTATTTGAATTTTGAACAGATGTCCATTGCTCGTATTGAGCATACGTTGTAAAAAAGTAATTTTGTACGTCGTTTTTTTCCTCGCATTCAAAGTGAAAAGTAGAGTGTTTAACACGGGACTAAACTACCATAATGACAACTCGAATTATAGCCTCCCTCGCTATCGCTCGGGTGGCTAAATATCTCGTGTCATTATGGCTTGTTTAGTCCCTTGTTGAACAATCTACTATTTATTCAATGTACTGAAACATTATTACTTTGCTCACCCGCGACCTTTCAAAGTCAAGGTCGAGGGTGAGCAAAGTACTTTCAGTTCATTAATAAAGACCACCGCAAAGTAACGCCTGATTCAAGCGTTAATATCGGCGTTTTTGTCTTCAAATGACTACTCTGTTGATTATATTAATCTGTATTTTTTGATTGAGTGAATCCAAAGCGTCTCCATTTCAGCTTGGGCAAAATTGTTTTCAAGTATCTGTCTGTCTGGATTATAAAAATGCAAAGATTTAATACATGGCCAATTTTACTTTATTTTTTAATTAGCCTAATGGGTGTCCCACTGCTGGGCAAAAGCCTCCCCTTTTTCTTTCCACCCGTCTATTAGGTGTTCATGATTTATCATTATCGGAGAACTGATAGAATCAGAAACACCGACCTGCGCTCCAGAACTCAGATTGTCGATGTGGGGACAAAGACCGCCAAACTCAAGTGGGACAGGGCAGGACATGTCTGCCGAATGCATTGGATCGGTGGGCAAAAATCGTCACCGTTTGGGTCCCAAGCGACGGGCACCGAAGCAGGGGCAGACTAAATTTTGGACCGTTTTAACCCATTTTGGAGCGATTTAGCGAGAGATAATTTTACTTATCAAAATTAAATTATTTCCAACTTTTTAGTTCTTTTTAATAAACGTGTACTTAATAATAGTTTGTTAAAGAAGTTTCTTTTTTAACCCTTGACACAAAAAGAGGTGTGTTATAAGTTTGACCCCTATGTGTGTGTGTGTGTGTCTGTTTGCCTGTCTGTCTGTCTGTGGCATCATAACTCTTAAATGGGTGAACCGATGCATGCGGATGCGGTTTTTTTTATTTGTAAGCAGGTAGAAACCTGGCGGTGCTTCTTAGATATGTTTCATGTTTTGTTTTGTAACGTGAAAAATTGATATCAGCGCCCTCTCGCGGCGAACTGTAACATCGTGCTTAAACTGTCGGTAACAACTGTCAGCTCATTCATCCATCAAATGACTCGAATGGAATAGTTCCCTAAACCGCCGCATAAATACAGCGCCACCACACAATTTGGTCATTTCAAGAGCGGCCGTTAAGAACAAAAAAAGTTTAGAATACCATCTACTTACCGATTTAATTAAAAATAGAAATTAGTAATATTTCTTAGGGCAAACAGTAGCCCATGATTAAATAATTATTAAAGATAACCGGATGGCAGATATTTAGTGAAATTCCTCAAACCCAGCAAATGTAAGTAGCTCTTTGTCTTAATATGGTATGTGTCCGTTTGGCACACCATGGCTATTGGTACCTTCAACCGATTTTTTATTGTTTTCTTAGGGGTCGCATCGTATCGCATCGTATCGCATCGTATCGCATCGTATCGCGTAGCATTGCATCGTATCGTATAGCATCGCATTAAAAAGGCGGGTCCTCAAGCTCGGTGCTGGCTTGTCTCTTTGGCTTTATTAACCTGAACTGCAGAGGGTAACTCGAGTAGAAAGTGACTCCAGGACAAGACACCTGAAGTAGGCTGCTTCCTCAACAGTCTCGCGGATTGCTGCTACAAATTCAGTGTAAGAGTGTGATTTAACAGTGAAAAAGGTCAGTCCCGAAATTTATTCTAGTGTTAACCTTGAAAGACTTAATTTTAATAAAGTGTTTGCCATCTAGTAATTTTTTTATTTACTATAATCAGCAACAGGCGCCCTGAGGTTCAAAAATAGTCTTTTGCCACCGTTGTGCGAAGCCGGTGAGTAACTGCTGATTTTTATCTGTTACAAAATGGTCCAGCCATTTCAAATTTATCAGCTCTATTGTATGCTGTGGAAGGGATCTTAGCATTAATTGCGTCAGGGGTTTTTAATTTTTTTTAATTTATACCTAGTTATTCTTTTAATTTTATTTTGAAATCGATTAAAAAGTAAGCCTTTTGACGCTTGCGACGTCAGAAGTCACGCTGTCGGCTTAAACAAAGAGGCATTCAAGCAGCCAAGTCATTTCACCAGCAGTTGGAATGCAGCGCAAAAATTGCCCAATTATGTATTTCACGTCCCAGCTTTTACGCAATAACGCACTTTATCACGTCGTAATAACGGCTATGTCATGTCGGGCCTAATGCGTGCCGCGCTCAAAGGGTCGGAGGGACAGATAGTTAGAGCACTTTGTCGGACATACCTCTTTAGGTAGCGTTAGTAGAACAATCTGTTGTACATCCTATTAAGCGTCATTTCATAAACTATAAACTGTATTCTACGAACCTAATTTTGCTCGTGTTAGAAATTTATGAAATTAGTTTAATACTAGATGAAAAAAGCCCGTCTGTATAATTCCTGTTCCCATGGGAATTCCGGGAACGTACTCGTATATACCCCATATCACTCTCAGAACTAAGACGAATCTAAATGTCACCTCACGCTTCAAAATCCATTGAGCCGTTTAGGGACTGCCGGACGTGCCAAAGAATGATAGATACATGCATACCGGTGCCCCTTTTCTCCCATAAAATTTTAAGTCATAATGTATTTGTAGTCATAATCAACGTTAGTCATACAGTGATTTATTACTGAAACGGTATTTTTTTCAAGACTTTTTTAAATGCCATCTTATAATAGAATGCAGTAGGTTAGGTTAGGTTTGTTTTATGAAAATTCCGAAAAATAAATTGTTCCTGAAGTAAATCACTGTAACGTTGATTATGACTAATGAATACATTATGACTTAAAATTTTATGGGAGTTATTATAGACCCTTAGAGACTGGTTCGGGATGAGTACCAGATCCCTCTTTCGGGCGGCAGTCTCTAAAGTAAAGATAGCTCTAATGATCGCCGACCTCCGGTAGGAGAGGGCACTAAAAGAAGAAGATGCATACATACGCTTGAAAAACATGACCCTCCTTCAACAGTCGGGTAAAAAGATTGTACTCTTAAAGTTTAATATTTTTCAATCGAATCACCGTTTCGGAAAATCGTCTTGACAACCCCCTAATGATTTTAAAGGACCTATCAAATGATACCCCACGCTATATGGTTAGACGAAAAATAAATCTCCGCCACTTAACGTCTATGGGAACCCTAAAAACATTTTTTTTCTACATTTTATTTTACCACTTTGTTGGAGTAATTGCTACATATTATATTCATGCAAAATTACAGCTTTCTAGCACTTACAGTCTACTCTAAGTTAACCCGGCGGACGGACGGATGGACAGACATAGCGAAATAATAAGGGTTCCGATTTGCCATTTTGGCTACGGAACCTCAAAAATGTGCGTAGGTATTGATTAACTCTCAAAACGTTTCCAGAATTAAAATTACAATTTCTCACGAAATTCATCTCAAGACACGTTGTTGACGACACTCAAGCTGAAGTACACAACCTTGCACTGTCTTATTAAGTCAAGGTTGAAGACAAATCATTTCAGATGTATTTACCAACTAGCTTTTTGCAATCGTATATATATATATAATAGTCCTCCTCATCGGTTTCGATGACGGCGACCCCATTATTCTATAAATTAAGACGCCTATCATGGGCTCTGATATGGCTGGCTAGGCCGAATTTACTTTTAACGGAGGCACGGCGGACAGCACCTGCGCTTTAAGGATGTGCTCAAACGACATCTGAATGCTTGTGCAATCGTATAAGTAGCATCAGAAATCCGCGTTTCCTGTGTACTTTCCGTTCCCACGGGAATTCCGATAATACCTTTCTGTTACTCTAGCAACTGAGACGAATCAAATGATATCTCACACTTTAAAATTCATTGAGCCGTTTAGGCTCTTCAGCATGCCAAAGAACGATACATACATACACACATTCATAGACACATATACATAAATACACACGCTCGAAAAACATTATGACTCCATCGACAGTTGGGTAATGAAACTATTTCAGATGTTATTTATAGAATCAGGCGTTACTTTGCGGGGAGGTCCATATTAATGAACTGAAACAATTACTTCGCTCACCCGTGACCTTGAGCCCTTGAAGATAGCGGGTGAGCAAAGTAATTGTTTCAGTTCATTTCAGATATATTTTTCAACTAGTTGTATGTGTCCTCATGAATTTAGACAGCACGCACGCACGTACCTGCACACGATGAAGGCACGCAATAAACATATTGACTGCGATAGGAATGGGATTAAAAAATTCAGAATTTTAATTTCGACTACTAGACCTAATAATTTACGCAAAATCGTCGCAGACGTAGAAGCAACTCGTACCATGAATAATATCTTGATTAATAAGCAAATCTGCCAACGCTCCTTGACTTAGCGAAACACGCTGAATGCGTCGCACGCAAACTTACAAACATAATAACTTTCACTGTCAAATCACACGTGGGAGGGCACTTTTGGGTTTCAGAGCCTTTGTTTTTACGAAGTTTAGAGGCCAATGAACTGGAGTATTAAGGGAATGTTAAAGTTCACAGTGTGTAGTGGATTTTACTAAGATCAGAAAGATAAAGATAAGTAAATTCTTGTATATATTCGTAGACCAAGATGATGATGTCCGCATATCTATTTTGACCAGCCGCGTGTATTTGTTGCCGTGTACTAAGAACGTCTGTGTGTGTATCGAAGTAATAATTGACCAATTATAGCCGGTTACTAGCAATCATAGGCCTCATTTACCCTCGTTAGGGACACCTGTTAGTTTCAGTAGAAACCTCAATATTATATCGTCCACGTTAATATTGTATTCCATTACAAACATAAAATGTAAAAGAAATAATATGTCTCGTGACGCAGTTCTTTCACAACAAAAATTTGTGAGATATCATCATCATCATTTCAGCCGTAGGACGTCCACTGCTGGACATAGGCTTTCCTTTTTGATACCCAATCACAAAGTTGAAAGCAGCTTGCATCCACCTTGAACCAGCAGTCTTTACCAAATCGTCCGTCCACCAACGAGGTATGCCAGTCCGTGGCCTCCATTCGAGAACATTTCGGCTCCAACGGCCGTCTGTTCTGCATGCTGTATAGCCTGTCCATTATCATTTCAACGAGCTAATCCGCTTAGCTATGTCGGTGACCCTGGTTCGTCTACGGATCTCCTCGTTCCTGATTCGATCCCGTAAAGAAACTACGAGCCCTCTCCATAGCTGGTTGAGTGACTCTGAGCCTTTTCATTAGGCCTATAGTAAAGCATCACGTCTCATATCCATATGTCATTACTCGCAACACACACTGGTAAAGACTTTCGTCCTCTGAGGTATTTTTGAGGTATGTGAGATATACTTACTGCCTGTTATATTGACTGCCTATCGACTATTGCCTATTGGCTTGGCTATAGTGGAGTAAATAATTTCAACACGTCACAAAACGTTACTAAAATGACGTAGTTCAGTACGGTGGTGGCCTAGTGGTTTGAACTATTGCCTCTCAAACGGAGCTGGTCGTGGGTTTGAATCTGGGCTCGCACCTCGGAATTTATGTGCGAAATTATATTTCAAAATAACCGTGAGCTTTTCGGTGAAAGAAAACATCGTGAGGAAACCTGCAACTCCTGAGAAGAAATGTGGGAACGGCCCAAGCCCTTTCATTCTGAGAGGAAGCCGGCGCTCTGCAGTGGGATGATAATGATTTCAGTAATGAAATCATTAAATCAAACAAGGTTTGTTGAAACCAAATTCATATCAAAAACTGCTTCATAATTAATTTCCATCTCATCAAGAAAATCGCCGAAATGCACTGATTAAAATGATAAGGTGCGAGCTGGACGGCCGAATACAGTATCCTGCTAGTGCGAGGAAGATGGCGCTATGATATCAATCGATCAGGTTGCTATGGCAACAAGTGGTGAGCTGTTAAAATGAGTGTTTTGTAAAGCAAAATTTTGCGATGATACCTTTTGTATACTTACGTTGCATATGTTTAAAACATAACCCTGTCCTTGCAGTCGGGTAAAAATATGCTGAATGATTTTCTTGTCCACGATTGGCCGGCTTTACTCTTTAGGAAATGGCAATGATAACAATAAATTTAGTTCAAACTTAAATTTAAGATTAAAACCAGCTTTTGATGGCAACATCGTCCATAAAATTGAGTACCTGGGCGACCGAGCTCTGCTCGGGCAGAAACTCGGTACCAAGCGTTTTCCCAGAGATAAGACCAAGCTAGATCAATTTTTCATCCCCGAAAACCCCCAAATACCAAATTTCATCGAAATCGTTGGAACCGTTTCCGAGATCCTGATTATATACACCGGAGGGGTGGGGGTGGGGGGGGTGAGAGGGGGGGAGGGGATGCGGGGGAGGGAGCGTAGGGGTGTTAAAGGGGGGATGAAAATTTCATTGATTTTGCCGTAGGATGCACCGTTTTCAAGATATTTGACAAAAACACCGGAGGGGGTGGGGGGGGGGGGGGGGGTGAGTCACGTTAAACTATCGTCCGTAAACCGACTTTACAGACAACCGGCTTTTCCTGTTCTGTGCTCCCAATAGGGAACGTGCACATAGACGGTGCTGCCAACTGGTGCCATAAGGGTGCCATCAATTTGAATGTTTTACCTTGATAAGTTTGTTTTACTGTCCGCATAGTGTCTCTTCTGTCGCATTAGTGCTGCCGCCTATAGTTACTGCACGTTCCCTATAATACTTTTTCTAACAAAAAAGTAACTTTTTCTCACAAAAAAGTAACTTTTTCTCACAAAAGAAGAAACTTGACGTTTTCTCATAAAAAATAAACTTAAAAAAAAAAACTAAAAATCTTGAAAAAAAACGTGGAATCGAACCGAGGTCGGCTGGATGCGCGACCACCCGATTTCTAATGTGCCATTATGATCTGCTCGAAGTCGGCGAAATTTAGCTTTATATTCTAATGCAAACAAAAATAGCCGGAAAACACGAGTAAAAGCGATTTTCTGAAAATGAAACATAGCTAGATCAGTTTTTCATCCCCGAAAACCCCCACATACCAAATTTCATCGAAATCGTTGGAGCCGTTTCCGAGATCCTGATTATATATATATATATACATATATACAAGAATTGCTCGTTTAAAGGTATTAGATTTATGAATGTACCGAATATGCCTAATGTATTGTTTTTGTAATCCAAAACCATTTTCGCATTATTTCCTTTCTAATGAAAGTAGTTTAGGGATAACTATAATTTTAAAAATTTAAAAACCCTCAACGCAATTATGTCACATTTATATGTCTGAAAATAAAGTAACTACCGATTGTGCGTCTACGATCCCTTCCACAGCTAACGAAAGAGCTTATAACTTCGAAATCAGGTTTCTTGGCGATGGTTCTTAGACATGTTCCATCAAAATATTTATAGCCGTTTCAAAGTTATTAGCTCTTTTGTTAGCTGCTGAAGGGATCTTAATTTACTTTATTTTCAAACATAATGTGCGACCAAATTGCGGGGGTTTTAAAATTTTCAATTTATAGTTATTAATTTATAGCTGTTAATGTAACTAGTATACTTAAGTTACAATATTTTTACTTATGTCAATGCTCGTCATCTTTTACGTGATATTGCTTTTCCCTGTTCAGAGACTTTGATTGTTGAAAATTTCTCCTGCTGCTTTGCCATTAAATCAACTTCATCGTATGAACTAAGATTTATTTAGGGCAAAATCTTGTTCTTAATTATTTTTTTCTAATAAAAGCACCCAAAGCTGCGAACCTTAGTCCGTACCCTCTTTTAATTTAGGACTTATTACGGTATTCTAAAAAGATCCAGGAAAGTAACGCAATCTCCAACTTCTCCGTAATGTCCCTTCGAAGTTTTGAGCGTTTTCCGATAGTTCGGAAGGAACTAAATTCTTTAGATAATCTATGCAAACAAAAATTGAATCAGACCGGCCAAGTGCGATCTTTGTTTTAACTTTAAATATATCTACCTTAAGTAGGTCAGTATCCCGATAATCTAAGATACAGTGATATTTATTGTGTACCCTAAATCGTTGAAATATGATTTAATTTTACGAAATCCCGAGCGCTCTGCCATTTTAAATACATCTTTAACTTAAAAAAACTGAATAAAAAAAGTCTATGTAAGTAGGTAATTATTGAACCTGCATGACTAAATCATGGACAGGGAGGTTTGGAAATCATTCCGATCCGCATTGGCGATCCCTAGTCTCAAATAGCGTATCTACTGTGTTAAAAAAATTAATTTGTATTAAATACTGTAGATGGGTGTAATTTAATAACAATGTAGATCTGTTTGAAAAAAATATACCTTGTTGGTTTTCTTGCCGGATTCTTCTCAACAGGGTTTTTCAGAACCGGTGGTAGATTCCTCGACATTCATCGGAGGAGCATCAATTGGTGCCTAAATTGAATAAAGAATTTTGACTTTGACTTTGATTTTGACTTTGCTGGTCACCAAATTTTACGAGAATTAGTTGAGAAATGTGACCTGTAGAGGAAAACTGATTAGCCGAACAGCTGGACAGTGGACATACGAACGTATTTTTGCCCTAGCTAAAATGGTGAAGTTTCAAATGTACATATTAAAACGTCTAACTAAACTTCTTAATCATCATTAAAATACAGACGAAGGAATATATTTCTACTGGCTGTTCCCAGCGACCCCGTTTGCGAAAAATTTGTTTATCGCGCGGGATAATATATATTTCCGGGATAAAAAGTGACTTGTACTAATCCAGGTTATTATACAAACTATCTTGTTCACCAAATTTCATAGGAATCCGTCAAACCGTTTTAACTTTAAAGAGTTACAAACATCCATCCATATTAACGTCATATCCAAGATCACTGTTCCCAGAAGAAGTCAAACAAAATGTTCGCAATACTTGCTAGAATTGAGACGATCGCTATATCAAAAAGTCATAAGGGGCTTTTTGTTTCGCAAATGGCTATTTACCAACGGCGCGTAACCCCGATTAGACCCTATTTACGCAGCTGATGTGATAGTACAAGAGCTCGTAAGCGTTTTAAGAATATAAATTTAAATAATTTTGCTTTCAATATAATACAATACAGTGACTCTTTATTGAAAAACAGCTGCTGCCCGCGACTACATCTGCAAAAAAAATTATCGTTTTCCTGCGGGAAATAAGTATAAAAAGATTATGTAGTAAAGCAATATATATCTTAATATTTATAAATTACGTTAAATAAAAAAAATTTAAATTTAAAACTGTTTAATTCAATAAAAAAAACAAATACATCAAAAAACCAATAGCTACAAAAATCTTTATATTTTAAGATTGTGGTAAGCTATAATGGGGGTGCACACGGATACAAAAAACGGAACTAAAACAATTACTTTGCTCACCCGCGACCTTACAATAGTTACGTTACTAGTTTAACATTTGGTAGCATAGCATACGGTTGTGGTAACTCCGAGGATGAGCTCTGGTTGAGTTCGAAACGCGTCAGTGTAGCTTGGTGGTGGTGATAGTTGTGTTTATGTGATTTGTGTGTGTTCGTACAGTGTGGAGGTGGAGGAACTGCATGAACGCACATTACTTGCATAAACGTAACTATTGTAAGGTCGCGGGTGAGCAAAGTAATTGTTTTAGTTCATTAATATGGACCTCCGCCTGATTCAATAAAGTACAAAAAACGGACATGTGAAGGACTCGTGTGAGCGTCTTCAAAGTTAAGTACAAACAATAAGTGCCTTTTTTAATACATATTTAAATGAGTTTGGCTTACTCAAAACATTATCAATGACTTTTGTTGGGAAGCTGTTCAGAGCGTGCGGCAGGTAATTAGACCAATTTCTTCTACCATATTGGTTGTTACTCCTTGGTACAAGGAAATAAGGTATATTGTGCAATTTCCTCAAATTAGATGGTCTTTTATGTCTAACCAACTCCCCCAATCTATCCTTATATTCAACTGCAACAGCCAACTTAGCCTTGTCAAACACGTTAAGCACTCTGCAATACTGGAATAGTTTAATGTGGTTATTACCACATATATGTTTAATTTTGAGCGGAACTATGGCTTTCAACAATCTTATTTGGATATTATAAATTCTCTGAATATATGTCTTATAAGTTCTCCCATAACTCGAGAGGCCATAACCGATCACAGAGTCTGCCAATGCCATGTACAACATTCGTAGTATATTATAAGGCATTTTATTCTTTAGTATGCTTAGGTTACTGAGGATGGCCCTCAGTCTGTTACAAACATGGTCGACGTGCGGTCCCCAATTAAACTTATTGTCTATCCTTAGGCCAAGGTATGTATGATGATCGACCACTTGCAAAGGTTTACAATCACATGTTGTTAGCATGTGTATACACGCATGCCCATGAGCCACGATACGCGGGGCAAAGATGGTTTTGATATATGGCGAGTGAATGTGCATAACTATTGTTTTATTGTAATTTATTGACAAACCGACGTCATGGGCCCATTTACAAAGTAAATTGAATTCATTTTGCATTTGACTCTCTGCAACACTTTCATCACAGTTAGCCGTTATCAGGCAAGTGTCGTCAGCAAACTGGTACACAGAGGCGGTCTGAAATAGCTTACACATATCATTCGCATAAATCAGATATTCAATTGGCCCCATTATTGAACCTTGAGCCGTGCCTTGGGTGGAGTGTAGCAGGTCACTCTGCTCTCCTGCAATGCTTACCGAGTTAAGTCTTTTTGAATGATAATTTTTGAACCATTCCAAACTTGGTCCCTGTATACCATTCTGCTGAAGTTTACTAAATAAGGTTACATGTCTAAGTGTGTCAAATGCTTTGCTGAAATCGATCATCACTACCATAACATGTTTCCTATCATTGAGATACGAATTGACCTCATCCGTAAAACGAGCCAACAACTGAGACGTGTTTTTACCTTTTTGGAAACCAAACTGCCTCTCGTGGATAATGCCGTTACTCGCTAAAAAGTCATTAATTTGCTTGCCTAGGTATTTTTCAATTATTTTATCAACGCATGACAAAATTGTAATCGGCCTATAATTATTAGTGTCTGCGTAGCTACCTTTTTTATGAATGGGACGGATAAGACCGATTTTTAGCTTGTCAGGATAGGATGATCTAGAAATGCATTGATTAGTCAAGTGTCTGAGCACCGGAGTAATTTCTTCAACGTGTCACGTTGTTTGTCCGCGATGGACTCCATATGGATGGTATCAATGTGGGATATATAATACATGCATAATATTGTTGCACCAGTGCGAAGCCGGGGCGGATCGCTAGTAATAACTATGAATTAAAAATTTTTAAAAACCCCCAACGCAATTAAGACTAAGATCCCTACCGCATCATGCAAAACAGCTGGTAACTTTGAAACGACTGGACCAATTTTAATGAAACATATCAAAGAACCATTGCCAAGAAACCTGCTTTCAAATAAAAACCGGCCAAGTGCGAGTCGGACTCGCGCACGAAGGGTTCCGTACCATTATCTATAAAAAATTGCGACAAATTGCGAAATTGACAGACATGACGAATCCATAAGGGTTCCGTTTTTACCATTTGGCTACGGAACCCTAAAAATCCGCATCCAAATCGGTTCACCCGTTTAAGAGTTATTATGATGCCACAGACAGACACACAGACAGACTGACAAAGACACACACACACACTCACACACACACACACACACACACACACACACACACACACACACACACACACACGCATACACACACACATAGCGGTCAAACTTATAACACCCCTCTTTTTGTGTCGGGGGTTAAACCTTTCGCAATTCTGAGGAAAAGGTTCGTGAAAGACAAACAGACAGGCGGACGATATACTTAGTGATTATTTTAAAGTTCCTCGAAGTACAGAAAAAATAATGAAAATAATTGAATGTTGTCTAAATGATCGCCAGCTCTCGTACTATAATTTTGTAACCCGGCTTTGGTGGAATGTTTTTGAGCGATCAAAAGCAATTTCGCATCGTATTAATTAATATAGATTGGTCATTAGTGCCATTTTTTCCCTGTTCAAGCGTTTATGGAATGGATAAATTAAGGTTTTGTTTTTAACGGGTGCATTGGATTGTACAAGGTTATAAAAATAATATGATTATTTTTTGTGAAAAATATGCAGAAGTAAAACGAATGAATTAAGCATTAAATAGGATACTAAAAACATAGATATCTAATCTAATACCTTTAAACGAGCAATTCTTGTACAGTTGTGGCCATATAATTAAGAACGATTATTTATTGAGATGATTTTTTCAAAGTAACAAGTATAACTAATTGCCCGTATTTTTTTTATTTCTCTCGGTATTGCAAAACTTTTCCGTACTACCGGTACATTCATTTATGCAACATTGTTGGCTAAAAAATTAATAGAGAAACTTTATACATTCGATCTGAACCTAGTATTAGTACTTACTGGCTGGTCACGTAATTAAGAACGCTGAATAGTTTATTATTTTTTCAAATTTAAATAGAGAACACTGTGTGGCTCTGTGGTTGTAGATTATTATTCGTATAATTTTGGCGCCATTTCGTGCTGTTAAAGTCTTAAAAGTGATTACTTCGTATAAAAACAATGGGGAAAAATAAAAGTTGTGATAAATCTACAAGAGAAGTAATAATAAAACTTCGCGAGAAGAATTGGTCGTATAAAAAGATAGCCGACCATCTGCAATGTTCAAAAACAATGGTTTTCCATGCCGTAAAGCATTTTTCCACGTATCAAACTACTTCAAACGTTCCGCGTGGACCTAGACAGAGAAAGTCATCTCGTCGAGATGATCGAAATATCGTTCGTTTGGCAAAACAAAATCATTTTAAAGGGTCTAATGAGTTGAGAAAAGAATATTTTGGCGAAAACAACCCTTCAGCAATCTCTGCACGCACTATTCGAAAGCGTTTGGTAGAAAATAAGTTGAACGGAAGGATAGCAAGGAAGGTGCCTATGTTGAAACGATGTCATAGGCAAGCCCGACTTGCATTTGCAAGAAGGTATGAAAACTGGACAGTCAGACAATGGAAAAACGTTCTTTTTTCTGACGAGAGAAAAATAAATAGGGTATGTTCTGATGGAAAACGATATGTTACGACGCCCTCCGAATAAAGCATTCGACCCAAAGTACACAAAAGTGACATTAAAGCATGGCGGGGGAAATGTGAAAATTTGGGGGTGCTATTTTGGACATGGCGTTGGACCTGTTAGGCTGATAGAAGGAAACATGGATCAATTCCAATACAAAAATATACTGCAAGAAACAATGTTACCATATGCTGAAGACGTGCTTCCGGTTATTTGGACATTCCAGCACGACAATGATCCAAAGCATACTGCACGCACCGTTAAGGAATTCCTCACATCACAATCAGTTCCTGTCTTAGATTGGCCAGCCAACAGCCCAGATCTTAACCCAATAGAGCATCTTTGGTGCGAAGTCAAGAAAAAGGTTTCAAATCGACAGTGTGGCAATTTGAGAGAGCTGTACGATGTTTTCTTAGAAGAATGGAACTCTATTTCTCTTGCGAAATGTCAAAAATTGATAGATTCAATGCCTCGCCGGTGTAAAGCGGTAATTAAAAGCCGTGGACATGCAACTATTAATTTTAGTTCAAATGTATTAAATTGCTTTTTTTCTATACCAACTTCATATTAATATGATTTATTTAATCTAAGTTTCATATAAAACAACTCTCGAGAAGTTTAATAAATCGTTCTTAATTATTTGTCCAGCTTCATTACTATTTGAAATTATTAGTATAGAGAACAAATAAAATTTGTAAAAAAAAATGTTAGCAATTATACACTATTATTCTTAATCCCGTTTGCTCTATCCATGTGGCTATTTTATAACATAACTTGTTACTTCTAAGAAGGAACACAACTAGACATATGACATGATTTAGATAAAAAAAAATCGGAAACTTCAAATCGTTCTTAATTGTATGACCACCACGTATATATGTATATATTTATATATAATCAGGATCTCGGAAACGGCTCTAACGATTTCGATGAAATTTGGTATGTGGGGGTTTTCGGGGATGAAAAACTGATCTAGCTATGTTTCATTTTCAGAAAACCGCTTTTACTCGTGTTTTCCGGCTATTTTTGTTTGCATTAGAATACAAAGCTAAATTTCGCCATCGTCGAGCAGATCATAATAGCACATTAGAAATCGGGTGGTCGCGGATCCAGCCGACCTCGGTTCGATTCCACGTATATTTTCAAGATTTTTAGTTTTTTTTTTTAAGTTTATTTTTCATGAGAAAACGTCAAGTTTCTTTTTTTGTGAGAAAAAGTTACTTTTTTGAGAAAAAGTATTATAGGGAACGTGCAGTAACTATAGGCGGCAGCACTAATGCGACAGAAGAGACACTATGCGGACAGTAAAACAAACTTATCACATTGATGGCACCCTTATGGCACCAGTTGGCAGCACCGTCTATGTGCACGTTCCCTATGTTCCCTATTGGGCGCACAGAACAGGAAACGCCGGTGGTCTGTAAAGTCGGTTTACGGATGATAGTTTAACGTGACTCACAACCCCCCCCCCCCCCCCCCCCCCGCCCCTTCCGGTGTTTTTGTCAAATATCTTGAAAACGGTGCATCCTACGGCAAAAACAATGAAATTTTCATCCCCCTTTGAAATCCCTGAACCCCCTTCCCCGCACATATATAATCAGGATCTCGGAAACGGCTTCAACGATTTCGATGAAATTTGGTATTTGGGGGTTTTCGGGGATGAAAAATTGATCTAGCTTGGTCTTATCTCTGGGAAAACGCTTGGTACCGAGTTTCTGCCCGAGCAGAGCTCGGTCGCCCAGGTACTTTAAGTAATTAAATACAGTACTTATACCTTATCACAGCAATATTCCAAATTGTATAATTTTATGCTAAAAGTGTGATCACCCTAGTGACAAGAAGGAGATGTAAAGATACACGTACCTCTCGTATCTGAATTGTATAAATGTTCACTTCAAAATTGCTACCTTTATTATTTGAATATCTTTTCAATTGTGATTGCCACACCGCATCTGATTACACCTCCGATGTCAACCTGTATCTTATAGTTCTATAAGTTATAGTTGATTTCGCAGACTGTGATTTTGATTCCATTTCCAATGTCATCCAATCAACATGTTGTAACTAAGTTTCAAGTCAATCCGATAACTGAAATTCGGTAAAATCTGACTTGCAAGTTATGATCAACATAAACTAAAACTAACAAATATTTAAAGCTAATATTTTTCGGGTCTAACGTCTTAATCTCGACGTTTCGACCACATTGCGAATTGACTCGAACGCTCGGCCGCTGCAGTGTGGTCGAAATGTCGAGGTAAATCCATATCCATACTACTAATATTATAAATGTATAGATGTGAAATTGTGTTTGTTTGTTTGTACTTCTTTCACGTCGAATCTGAACGACGGATTATCGTGATTTTTTGGGTGGACATAGCTGAAGAGCTGACATAGGCCATTTTTTAAAAGCTTTTTATTAACATGCAATGTATGTATGTAAGTATTGTATGTACAGGTCAAATCTTGGAAGTTGAATTTGACCCACTTCCAGTGGTCGGATTACTTGAAATTTGGTATACTTATGAAGGTTGGATGACAATGCAAGTACCTACAGTCAACAAAAAGTATTGTTAGCGAAAAAGCTTACATTGAAAATGAAATTTTTAACAAAAACTTATTACTGTAGTTGTGGTAAGGAAGATACTTAGCACTCAATACGTACCGCGCGGGTCGCCGGCGAATATAAACAAGAACTTAGTTAAATAGTTTATTGCCAAGCGACAGATCACAAGCACCAAGTTCAAGCACGGTATTTTACAGAAGGAGAAGAATAATTATAAGCAGGAGCGAACACAGTAGTTAAGATAAGGCGCACGTACAACGAAAACAAAAGATTACAAGCATAAGCAGCGGAGCAAAATGTCATACGTCTCGCGTCGTAGCGGTAAGCAGACTGCCGGCCGCGGCCGCGCCGCGCAGCGCATGCGCAGGCGCATCGCGCCGGGCCGGTATGACCGTGACGTAGGCGGTTGCGATGCGAGTTCTTACTACTAATAAAAACCGTGCGCCTGTCCGCTTCAACGTACAAAAATATATTAAGTTTATATAATGCAATTTGACAATTATGTTTTGACATAAGTGGATGCATTATGCAATTTATAAATTATATTAGTTATTATTATTTCATCATTATTATAATTAGATTTATTAGATTAAATTAATTATTAGAATTAGATTAGATTATTATTAGACATTCCAATTTATTTATATTATATTATTATTATTATTAAACTTTGTTAAATTAGATTATTAAGAATTGATTATTATTTTGTAGATTACAATTATTTAATCAATCATTATTATAAAACATAATTCATTATTTATATTTTGATTCAATATTTTATGACAACATTTAATAAATAACATTCCGTAATTATGAACTAAATTTAACGATTTAAAATCAACAATTCATAATATAAACTAAATGCACGCCACATTACCACGGGAAAATATCTCATTCCCACGGGAAAACATGTTTTAATCTACTTCAGCGGGGGCGAAGCCGCTAGCATCAGCTAATATTAAATTTTGGGTCTATAATGACTCCCATAAAATTTTAAGTCATAATGTATCGCTAGTTAATCAACGTTAGTCATACAGTGATTTATTTCTGAAACAATTTATTTTTCGGAATTGTTATAAAACAAACCTAACCTAACCCTAACCCTAACCCTAACTACTGCATTCTATAAGACGGCATTTAAAAAAACCTGAAAAAAATACCGTTTCAGAAATAAATCACTAACGTTGATTATGACTTAAAATTTTATGGGAGAAAAGGGGCACCGATTAAATATTATTTACGTTATAAGTCCTGTGAGTGGTAATAGCTATAACGTATTAGATTAGACGATCAATTCTAAAGCTCCATGTCATAAGTTCTGCTTGAGACGATTATTATCACGTAAAACACATCGATTATCTCGATATTCATTAAACGCTTCATAAGAATTAGCTATCAGAATTCTGCTTAAGTTTTAGCCCAATCAATCATGAAACCTATCTTTTAAAGCATACCTATATAATTTATTGAATCAGGCGTTACTTTGCGGAGGTCCATATTAATGAACAGAA
The DNA here is from genome assembly GCA_947563465.1 of Archips xylosteana. NCBI lineage: Eukaryota > Metazoa > Arthropoda > Insecta > Lepidoptera > Tortricidae > Archips > Archips xylosteana. The sequence goes on from OX387373.1 coordinate 6,456,199, forward strand.
ACAATTAGTTTGCTCACCCGCGACCTATTATCATATCATACCGTACCATCGGTACCATATCATATCATACCTTTGAAGTGGCGAGTTTTATTTTTGACTATTAAATAAACTATATTGATATGTACTAAAATGTACATAATCCTACGCTCTCTGAATAGTTTGAAACAAAAAGCAAAATTCAAAATTTTGAAAATCCCAGGACGGTTTAAACGTGTAAAATGTAAAAGCAATGGGCATTTACTTTATTTTCAAGTATATTTTGTGTGACCAAATTGCGTTGGGGGTTTTTACATTTTCTAATTTACGAACTATTCGTACCTAAGTTATATAAAAGCTTGTAAAAAAGGTTCCTTGTTATCTTCGGAACCTTAACAGACATTATGCAGGCCTCCGTTCATTAGAGACTGCTGAGCAATTACTCTTGTCCATGGCTGCTACTATCATTCACTCCGTAGTTACGTACCAGCTGCTTAAAATATGGCTGTAGCTTTTGCCCGTCGGCCAATTATAAGGGCCATTTATTAACTTTTGTAATATTAAAGGAAAATATTTTTTTTTATTAAATAGGTACAGTCGGTCAAAAATATGGTCTACCACCCTACGGTTTAGGTTCATTTACACGTCATGATACCTACAACGATGTCGGTTTTCCCTTGCAATAATATGATGACAGTGACTAATGACTTCACTCACAGAAACTTTTGTCAAAACTGGTTGACCACTTTCTTGGCCGACCGTCCCCACGAACACATTGAATTCAATGGTGCATGTGAAGTTCCCAATCCGCACTGGGCCCTCGTGGGAACTACGGCCCAATCCCTTTTATTCTGAGAGGAGGCCTGTGCCTTGCAGTGGGACGTGTAGAGGCTTGGATGATGATGATGATGATGATCAACCTGTATAGACGATGATAATTGTTACCTAAAACTTATTCTTTTTGTAAAACTGGTGAAGTTTACCAATTTCATAATCATGTTTTCATTGTTACAGGTAAGTTAACTGCTGACAACGTCGAGAACATTACTTCAAACAAACGTTGTTGTATGCAGTGAAGCTAAGTTGTAAAATAAAGCTATAGATAAGACAATAACTACGTGTCTGTTTTCTTAGAGTATCACTTAGGTATCTAAAACTTTTTTTCTCCGAAATTTGTCGAGTATTATTGCTTTGCAAATGAAACTAGTTTGGGCTAAGTACATCGTTTGGATGCTATCAAAGTCTATAACATTTTGTGTTTTTCATATACTCTACTCTTTCAGCGTCATCATATAACACCATACCTGCACTTCTTTCCTTCTTTCGTGATGACTGGTTAAGTCCCTACCGAGCTTTTGGTGCATTTATCGCATTCATTTAATCTCGTGCTATATCATTACTAGCAAAGCTTCAGTCCTGAAATTCATGTGTAAGATATTTGAGGATTCACTCCAATGATCAGTGTTTATCGAGACACGATCATGTAAGTATTTGTAGTTCACTCTATGTATAGAAAAACAAAGTCGTCTCTAAAAAATAATATAAATGCATAGTACGAAAGAAATACTGCACAGCAGGTCATGACTTTTTGAATGTTAATAAAACAAGATGTTTTCTAGGGCCTACTGTTGCAACATTTTTAAAATATGTATTTGTTTTAGGAATACGATGAAAATACCTAAATACACGCACAGTCTAACCAACCTATCTTGAGCCATCGTGCTTTCCCTTGTTCGATAGTTAGTTGCGTTAGTTCTCTTTCGGCCACCGGACGGGGAACTCGTGTCGCTTGCGCTTACGCACGACTTTGATTCTCACACACACATACACGAGTGTATAGAATACCTAAAATCGGTTGCGGGAACTCGTTGGATGCAGATGCCGCAGGGCCGGTTGTTTTGGTGAACCACGAGCGAGGCTTATGTTCAGCAGTGGACGTCTTTCGGCTGAAATCTTGATGATGACGATGACTTTATCTATCTATCTATCTATCTAATACCTTTAAACGAGCAATTCTTGTATATATATAATCAGAATCTCAGAAACGGCTCCAACGATTTCGATGAAATTTGGTATGTGGGGGTTTTAGGGGATGAAAAATTGATCTAGCTTGGTTTTATCTCTGGGAAAACGCTTGGTACCGAGTTTCATCCCGAGCGGAGCTTTGTCGCCCAGGTACTGATTCTTAATATTATCAAAATTTAATAAAGAAAGATTGCAAAGTTGTATCGAAAGAATAAAAGCAACATGTATGCAGACAATCCCCTTGTAAAGACTGCAGCACTTTACAGCGCATAAAGTTGAGACGAAGCTTTACGTTCCTACAAAGTAAAACGCATTAGGTCTCGCAACGTGAAGGACTCAGCTATCTATTGTACTCGTACAAAGCTGTTAACACTTCACTTTTATTTTTTCTGAAACACACTTAATAACTATAAATTAAAAATTTTAAAAACTCGCAAGCAGATGGTCGTGGTTCAAATCCCAGTTCGCACCTCTGAGTTTTCAGAATTTATGTGCGGAATTACATTTGAAATTTGAGCTTTACGGTGAAGGAAAACATCGTGAGGAAACCTGCATACACCTGCGAAGAAATTAAATGGTGTGTGTGAAGTTCCTAACCCGCACTGGGCCCTAATAGGCTGGGATGATAAAGATGATGACACCTAAAATCCTTAATTTTGTAACACTTTCTACGATTGAGAATTCGCATTGAACTCTAAGAAATGCGGCCGGATTTTACTTACTTAGTGATCTTGCAATATTTTCATCGGCACGAGCCGTTTGGAATTCTACAACTGGTTTTTCTCTAACATAACACGATAGCATTCTGTCCCTAGTATTTACTAGTACTACGAGTTGATTTGGCATTTAAAGTATCGTTTGCCGAAGAATCCGTGTTGTAAAAATTATCATCAGATATAGTCAAAAATTGTACAAAATGACCATTTGAGTTTTCTGTACAAACTCCTACAGCATACATTATTTTATTTTATTCAATAAAATATTCAGCTAACGTTCGTAAATACAAATGTCTTAAAAGAGTTTAAAACAAATTCAGAACATATTGTCCTAGTCTTATTCTTAAAATTTTTTTCAGTTCTTCTGGCTACCTATATTTTGTCTTGAAGGGAGATAAGTTATAATCTTACTCAAAAATGCCAGCAAAACAGAACTATTTCAAATTTGTATCTCACTTGATCCTAACGAAGCCATCTACAACAAACAGGCACCGCTACACTCATTCCTTTTGATTCAAAAATCGGCGTAATAAGAAAGAATGTTCTGTTCACTCCCTTACAAAACGGCAACGTTGAGTGTTTCCACAAGATCTTTCTAAAACGGCGAATGGGAGTGTTTCGACGAGACGGTGAAGGAACCACTCTAGTGGTAAAATAATGCCGGAATCATGGACCTTCTCAACTCTGAAATAGAGAAGTGTTTATCTACCTGGAATGGAAGAAAATAGTGTTATTACAGTGTTTCAGAGAGAAAACATACCGATATGTTTGATCAGCTCTTTTACGTGAAATAATAAAGTTGCAAGAAAAGCGCGAGGTAGTAAATTTTACCGTTCTTATTAGATTTAGTATTATGTTGTCAAGAGACGCTCTTTATAATATTTGTTACATGACATTGAGCGACAGGTTAATAAACTATTATGAAGAGATTGCTGTGTGAAGCATGAGAATTTAATAACAGCCAGTTATATGGATTTACCCTTGAAGAACTATATTTGTAAGTCCTAAAAATAATTTCATCTTCTTCTAGACAGATTGCCACTAAGAAACTTATTAATCAGCTTTACATTACTTTAGCTCAACCAATTATGAGCTATTGTATTGCGGCTTGGGGAGGTGCTTCCAAAACAAAATTCTTGGAAGTAGAGAGAGGACAACGATGTCTACTTAAGCTGATGTGTTCGAAACCATACAGGTTCCCCACGAGTGAACTTTATAAAATTTGTGACCAATTATCTATGAGGAAACTGTATGTTTTTGGCACGGTGCTTAGGCTACACAAAACACTGGAATTCAGCCCAATGGTGGGAACCCGTAGACGCAACAAAAACGCGGCACCAATGCCGATTAGCAGGTCCATGTTCGCTAAAAGGCAATACAAAGCACAATCAGCTCATATATACAACAAAGTGAATAATAAAATTAATATATATCAACTACAGCTGTATAAGTGTAAGAGTGAAATGATTAAATGGCTAAAACCACTCAGTTATGATGAGACAGAGGCTTTGCTGTATAGTGTTAAAAATTAATTTTAATAATAGTGACAGCCATAGTTGCCATTTCTAAGTAATTATTCTATTGAATTACCTATAATTTTCTAATATATACATAAACTTGGACATAATTTACACATACACACACACACACACAAACACGCACACGCATACGCAGAACACACACACACACACATACTCACACACACACACACACACACACACACACACATTTTTAAGTTTCCTATTTCTATTTGTTAATTTTTGTAAAACTTGAGACAATCTTGTCGAATGTAAATCTCAAATCTAGATGAAGTTTTTTTTTTTTTCTTTTTATAGTTTATAGTTTGGATAGAATCCACTTTATTATGTAAGTACCATTTTTTGTTATGGAGGAGCGGTGTCTCCTGACACAAGCATGCCTAATGCTTAATAGGAGACTCCAACCTCGTCTGTTAAAATGTGTAAAGAATGCAAATAAACATTTTTCATTTTCATTTTTCATTTTTCTAGAGCCTCTTTAATTTTGAAAGTTGGTCATCAGCTACTTAAACTCCTCTCTATTCGTAGCCTTCCGGAAACACTCTTCGAAAGAGGCAATGCATGTCCAAGATTATTTAAATAAAATAAAATAAATAAAATAAAATAAATAAATATCACGGGACAATTCACATCAATTGACCTAGTCCCAAAGTAAGCTAGGCAAAGCTTGTGTTATGGGTACTAGGCAACGGATAAACATACTTACATAGATACATACTTAAATACATATTAAACACCCAAGACCCGAGAACAAACATTCGTATTTTTCATACAAATATCTGCCCCGACACGGGAATCGAACCCGGGACCTCAAGCTTCATAGTCAGGTTCTGTAACCACTAGGCCATCTGGTCGTCTAAAAGCGAAAAAATTTTTCGGGTGCGCCGGTGGGATTCGAACCCACGTCTCCTGGATATGCGCCCCAACGGGTGTTCTACCAATTGAACCACGTCGCATCCAACCGACTCCCCCGAAATTCTTAATCGCTTACATACGCCAACAGTGGCGTGTGGTAACATCCATCGCAACGCAACTATTAGAAGCTACGACTCCTACGTTCCAAATTACATTGGAAAGGCGTAAGAAATGATGTACCACATCTATTTATTCAAATATTATTTATTTTATTAGCAGTACGGCTGCTCACCGAATCTAAGATTATTTAAAGTACCTGGGCGACCGAGCTCTGCTCGGGCAGAAACTCGGTACCAAGCGTTTTCCCAGAGATAAGACCAAGCTAGATCAATTTTTCATCCCCGAAAACCCCCAAATACCAAATTTCATCGAAATCGTTGGAACCGTTTCCGAGATCCTGATTATATACACCGGAGGGGAGGGGGAGGGGGGGGGGGTTAGAGGGGGGGGAGGGGGTGCGGGGAGGGAGCGCGGGGCTATTAAAGGGAGGATGAAAATTTCATTGATTTTGCCGTAGGATGCACCGTTTTCAAGATATTTGACAAAAACACCGGAGGGGGTGGGGGGGGGGGGGGAAAGTCACGTTAAACTTTCGTCCGTAAACCGACTTTACAGACAACCGGCTTTTCCTGTTCTGTGCTCCCAATAGGGAACGTGCACATAGACGGTGCTGCCAACTGGTGCCATAAGGGTGCCATCAATTTGAATGTTTTACCTTGATAAGTTTGTTTTACTGTCCGCATAGTGTCTCTTCTGTCGCATTAGTGCTGCCGCCTATAGTTACTGCACGTTCCCTATAATAATTTTTCTAACAAAAAAGTAACTTTTTCTCACAAAAGAAGAAACTTGACGTTTTCTCATAAAAAATAAACTTAAAAAAAAACTAAAAATCTTGAAAAAAAAACGTGGAATCGAACCGAGGTCGGCTGGATCCGCGACCACCCGATTTCTAATGTGCCATTGTGATCTGCTCGAAGTTGGCGAAATTTAGCTTTATATTCTAATGTAAACAAAAATAGCCGAAAAACACGAGTAAAAGCGATTTTCTGAAAATGAAACATAGCTAGATCAGTTTTTCATCCCCGAAAATCCCCACATACCAAATTTCATCGAAATCGTTGGAGCCGTTTCCGAGATCCTGATTATATATATACATATATATATACAAGAATTGCTCGTTTAAAGGTATTAGATTAGATAGATAGATAAATATTATTATATTGTATATAACATAATATTAACATAATAATTAACATAATATTATTGTATTGTGTATATTATTATATTGTACTAGCTTTTGCCCGCGACTCCGTCCGCGTGGAATTAGTAATTTGCCCAGCTTATTTTTTTATCCAATTTGCTTTTTCATCAATTATGGTTCCCCTTAGTTCCTCGATATAAAAAAAAGCAGCCGTACTGCTAATAAAATAAATAATATTTGAATGCATGTCCACTCCTGAATGTTCCACAGCCATGATTATTTTCTTCGTTCGACCAGCGCATCTCTTTTCCTCCTCTTTCCTCGTCATTATCAGCTGCAGCAGCAAGTATCTATCAATCGTTAGCACGAGACTCAGATACTCTGTCTTGCAGCTTTAACATAATTTAAAGTTAGTTTATTTTTGAAGATTAGGTGTTGAACTATAAGAATAAATCTAGTCTGATATTTTAAGCACTTTTTGTCGTTACCTAGCAACCTTTGTTGACATCAAAGACTTAGTCACGGTTGCGGGCACTCTTATCGCATTCATAATAAAATTGTCATGTTCCATTCACATCGCTGAATGTGGAATAACTATTATTAACTTTACTAGCTTTTGGAAGTGACTTCGTCAGCGGCATCGACTAATAATGGACCTAAAGTGTAATGTTTTGCTTTCGTAATCTAAAATTATTTTCGTAATTATTTTCTTTCAAATAAAATCAGTGTGAGGCTCAATTGGTTTGATAGTTTCAAAATCTATAACGGACATAATCTATAGGTAGGATTTTTTAGTGTTTTATATACATTCAGATTCTTATTTTGCACAAACAAAGTCACATGGTAAAACTAGTAGATTATATACTACAACAGGAACTTCTTTGCACACAACAATTTAGTCTTTTCTACCTAAAGGACCTACAGTCTCTACTTATCTTTAGTACCTATTTCATTGGCTAATGAGAATGTTGTCGATGTGATATACAAACAGATGAACAACCAAGTCTCGAAATAAAGGTTCGTTATATTTAAGTGTATTACGATATGGTGCACTAACTGTAACACCAGCGTCATCGCTTATAGTTACAGTGACGCGTCCATCCTAATGATTCCCTTTTATTTATTCAATATTTTTGTGCAAAAATTTCTACGCACATTCACAAAATAATACACACACGCACCAAATTACTTGGGCAACCACCGAATTTCCGAACACTTGAATATTTAATACGTTTAAGTGTTCAAGCGCTTCCCTACCACGGCTATTACCAGTGCCCATGAGTTTTCTCACTATATCCCTCCTTTTTCACCTGAACTGATCTAAAAGAGACGGTTGACAGACAGAACAGTATTAAGTCTTAGTAGCCGCCTGTGTCCACTTTAATGAATGCAGTGGGCATAAAAAGCAATACGTATAGTTGGGGAATAAAAACCTTTATGCCAAAGCGAAAGGACACAATATATACACGTTGATAAAAATAAAAACTTTGACTGGGGCTTTACGTTTTTTATCTGTAGGTACAATTGGACTAACTGAATAGTGACCCAGTGTGCCACCTTTTTACAGAAAATGTCACAGTGTGTCATCCCGTTAAGAAACGGAATGACACACTGTGATTTTCTTTTGGTCAGGATACAAGGAAAGTCATTAGGTGTAGATATAGGTTAAAATATAAGCACATGACTTTTTATTATTAACCCATTTACATTTTTAACCCCCGACTCAAAAAGAAGGGTGTTGTTATAAGTTTGACCGCCAGGTGTGTATATGTGTGTCTGTCTGATCGGTTTGTTTATTTGAAAGCAGGTTAGGTACTTGGCGATGGTTCTTAGACAAATGTTTCATCAAAATTGTTTGAGCTGTATCAAGGTTATCGGCTACTTTGCTAGCTGCGGAAGAGATTTTAGATGCATAATGGGCATTTACTTTATTAACCCCCGACACAAAAAGAGGGGTGTTATAAGTTTGACCGCTATGTGTGTCTGTCTGTCTGTGGCATCATAGCTCTTAAACGGGTGAACCGATTCGGAAGCGGTTTTTTTTATTTATACAAAATACAAATACAAATAGTTTATTTCCAAAAAATGACAATAAAACACAGTTACATCTTTACTGAACCCCACACTAGGCATGGCATGTCCCGTGGGGTAAATGTTACGGTTTACAAAAATAATACATTACATTAGCGGCGATTTGCAACCATATTTAAGGAACAGAAAGAATAAAAGAATAAAATAAAACAAAACGGACATAAACCAATATAACTGAAATAAATTCTTAAAGCCTCTTAAAGCCTTAATAATTAAGGCGAAACATAAATAACTAAAAACAAAATTATAATTATACTCTTAATTGTGTGTCCACAAGTAAAGTTGTCTATGTGAGGGCGAATATTGCGTGTGTGTGTGCGTGTGTGTGTGTGTGTGTGTGTATGTGTGTGGTGTATGTGTGTGTGTTTTTAATATGTTATCTTAATAAGGTTTTCCGTGTCTGAATAGGATAAGTTCATCATGTTAATTATTAAAAGCTTTTTTGCTTCGAAGACTGAGTATTCTTTAAAATTATATAGTCTTATAAGTCTGTTGTAGATTAGATTTTAAAGCTGGTTTCTTGGCGATGTATCATAAACATGTTTCTTCAAAATTGGTTCAGTCCACTTCAAAGTTATCAGCTCTTTTGCTAGCTGCGGAAGGGATCTTAGACGCATAATGGGCATTTACTTTATTTTCAAACATATGTGTGACCAAATTGCGTTGGGGTTTTTAAAATTTTCTATTTATAGTTATTGACTTTTCAAATGTTCGCTTTTCTTTTTATCGTTGGTTTTTTTTTTATTTTTAATTTAACATCAATTCTGTACCTATTGTTTTCTTTGAACATGAAACTACCGTATGGTGATACTCATCCATCATTCATCATTTCAGCTGAAAGACGTCCACTGCTGAACATAGGCCTCCCCCAAGGCTCGCCAAACAGATCGGTCCCGTGCCATCCGCATCCAACGCCATCCCGCAACCTTAACCAGATCGTCGCTCCATCTTGTTAGAGGCCTACCTAGACTCACTCATAGTTAAAAATACGGATATGATCGAGTTTGGCTCGACATTTCATGTCATCTCTGTATTTTTTTTGTGGTATACAATAAAGATTCGTTGTATGACAATACTTTCGATTTCAGAAAAGTTAAATCTTAGCTTCATTTGTTTTAACAATAAAACGCCGCCCAAAATCTGACTATTGACCCAAGTACCTTTTACGAGGTAACAATTAAAAGAGAACCACTTTGAAACAGTATCGGAAACGTTTTAACAAAAAACCTACATCGCATTTACCGTATTCTAACACAATAAACACCCTAATAAAAGACTTTCATCGATTGCAACGAAACAAAAGGCAATGTGTGAAAATGGAGTGAAACCAACTGTGGATTCTGATACCTGTGCCTCTACAAACGTGTACATACCTACATTACACTCTACACATTACCATCCTAACTTGACCCTAAGTATCGTGAGACCGGGTCCCTTGGTGTTACAAGAGTTGTATAATAGGGGGCAACAGGAGAGCTCTTCTTAAGTGGTCGGTTGGCGTACAATTTTGTAGGGGGCATGCGCGGTTGGTCCGGCTTTCAGTCCGTGAAACCTTGGTCCTTGTGCGAACGCGTCGCAACTTTAAAAAAAAAATCCAGCCGATTATTTTGGAACGGGAATAAAATTGAATTCGAATTTCACAGACGTTATTCTTTTGTTGAACGCGATGCGATTTTGTTTGGAATCAACAAGTGTCAATTAGATGCCTTAAGGAATGTGTGTTAGTCGGTAAATCGTAGTTTTGAGTAGGTCAGTGTTCTTGCGTGGGTGCCGTAGTACACATCACGTGAATTGTGTACTAGTGAACTATTTGTGAACTGCATCCAACGGTTGCGTTGGAGATGTGAATTTTTTTTAAATGTCTGACGGTCCGTCAAGACTGCCATCGCTAGCGGCGTCAAAATGCAAGCCACACGAAATGTGGGCTGCTATGACTAGATCGATTGAGATACTCGTCGCATTTTTCGAGTACTATGCACAGAGGTAAGACAAACGCCAAATTTACGCATTTATCCGATAAAGCAATCCTTGATAAAGGACCACGAATTGGTTCATAATATGTCGGTCAAACCTAAACTTCAGATAAAGGTAACGCCACGAGAGTTGAAGCGAATGATTACACACACAGCTACATAAAGTACTGATTGCAAAAAAAGTAGTGAATGAATGAAATGAGTGAGTGAATGAAAATGTGAGTTATATATGATCTTATAATAAAATACCTACGCAATACTATGCATATATTACAATTTTTCTTTTTTTATATAACCTATTTTTGAAATTAAACAATTTGAAACTGATTAGAAATATTCGCAACAGAAAATCGATATTTTATAACCTCGTCCTGCCCAAGCCATTTATAGGCAGTTCCGGATTCTGCCCAGTGTTCTTAATGAAGCACACTTTTATTTTAGTAGGTTATGTTCAAGACAATTTTTGTTGAAAAAAAGGTGTTAAAGGCAAGTAGGATTTTCAATTTATCTCGCTCGCCTCGCTCTCGCTCGGATGGCCAAATATCTCGTGTCATTATGGCTTGTTTTAGTCCCTTGTTGAACAATCTACTAATGCACCTTAGTGTGCTACATTTGCACGTTTTTCGAGACTTAGCAAACGTCTACAAGATCTAAGCCTGTACAAAAGCTTGAAATTTGAATGCCATTTACAAGTACACACTTTCAAGTCCGTTATTCTTTTAGAGCTTCCATTGATCTGTGTTTCTAATATCGACTCTGGCCGGCTAGCTAAAGAAATGTACAAAAAACCTTTGCGATCTCAATATCGCAACAAATTATATGTACCATTATCAAAATCTATAATCTACTAAACCTATAATCTATAATAAACTACCTGACACATTAAAGGATCTGAAATTTTTGAATAATGTTAAGAAAATGGCTGGCTGAAAAGTGCTTTTATATTGTACAAGAATTTTTAAACTACTTTTTCTCAAACATGCTTTGAAATGTATGCGTTAATGTCACGAAATGAAGCCATGAAGTTTGTTGTTTATGGCTCCCTACATTACTTCTTGGCCTAGGCCATAAAAGTAAGTATGAAAAACCATTATTGTCCGCTGCTGTAACTTTTTAAATTTGCTTACTAACACTAAACTGACAAAGGAAAAATTACATACAGCCAACTTAAGACATAAAAAAAAATCTATCTTCTTTTATTTCTATAAAACCGCCTAAACTACTGGTGATGGATGGATGGATGTATGGATGTATGGATGGATGTATGGATATATGGATGTATGGATGGATGTATGGATGTATGGATGTACGGATGGATGTATGGATGGATGGATGGATGGATGTATGGATGTATGGACGGATGTATGAATGGATGGATGGATGTATGGATGGATGTATAGATGTATGGATGGATGTATGGATGGATGGATGGATGTATGGATGGATGTATGGATGGATGTATGGATGGATGGATGTATGGATGGATGTATAGATAGATGGATGTATGGATGTATGGATGGATGGATGGATGTATGGATGGATGGATGGATGGATGGATGGATGTATGGATGGATGTATGGATGGATGTATGGATGGATGGATGTATGGATGGATGGATGTATGGATGGATGTATAGATAGATGGATGTATGGATGTATGGATGGATGGATGGATGTATGGATGGATGTATGGATGGATGTATGGATGGATGTATGGGTGGATGTATGGATGGATGTATGGATGGATGTATGGATGGATGTATGGATGGATGTATGGATGGATGTATGGATGGATGGATGTACGGATGGATGGATGGATGGATGTATGGATGGAAGTATGGATGGATGTATGGGTAGATGTATGGGTAGATGTATGGATGGATGTATGGATGGATGTATGGATGGATGTATGGATGGATGGATGGATGGATGGATGGACGGATGGATGGATGGATGGATGGATGGATGGATGGATGATGATGATGATGATGATGATGCATGTTTGAGAAAAGCTCTATACAATCCTCGGCCGGAAGAGGGATTGCTGGACTCGTTTTATCCGGCCTCGTCTACGACTCGGCCGTATACCCCAAATCTCGTCCATCAATCCCTTACTTCACGGCCTCTGCAGTAATGTACTAATAATTAAAATTAAGTTATTGTTTTCGTTTTTGTTTTCGTTTTTATGTAAATTTCGCATACCTTGTTTGGTAGATTTTAGCGTGACTTAATATGTATAATTCATGTAGTCTTATTGTACCTGAAATCCAGTGAAATAAATTAATTTGAATTTTAATTTGAAGCTCTTGTGAGCTCACTAAGCTAAGCCAAACGCCCCGGTGTTTGTGAAAGGTTGTCGAAGTTTGGCAAGCGTGTAAATCTATACATATAATAAATCTGTAACAAGTCAGTGTCTGTACATTGAAGATATTTGAGTAAAACTGTCACTAGGGCTATTTACTAGCGCAATAGAACCCAAAACAATGTTTTTTAGAATTATTGTCTGTTTATCTGTTTGTCTGTGCGTTTGTGCGCGCTAATCTCAGAAATGACTTAACCTAGAAGGATGCGGTTTTCACTGATATGTTGGTATTTTCTTGGATTAACATTTAGTGTTTGTTTCATTTGAATCGATTCACAAATAAGAAAGATACGTCTATTTTAAGAATTTATAGAACAGTTTTTAGAAGTAGTGACTTGGGAGTAGGTACGGTGGTAAATGTGATCGCGGGGGGTTTGGTGGGGGGTCGGTGAGGGGGGGGGGTAATTTTTTTTATATCGAGGAATTAAGGAGAGCCATAAGTGATGAAAAAGCAAATTGGATAAAAAAAATAAGCTGTCCAAATTACTAATTCCACGCGGACGGAGTCGCGGGCAAAAGCTAGTGAAACATAAGTCTTAAATAAGGGCCCAACTTTTAAAGACAATACTAGCGCTTGTCTCTAATTCATGTAACGTTATCAGCAACACTTCTGCTTTATCTTTCTTAGCTGAAAATAAAATTAAAATTCAACGAAAGCTCATGGCATTAAATTCTTGAATCTAATTTAAATAATATGATAACGTGCCAAGATGCAATTAATTAAAGCGTAGACTTAACCACTTTCATTTACGTTTTTAATTGAGGATAGTACTTTGTTTCATTAGTATGATTATTTCACAAGAAGCATTCCATTTAATCTTATGGGATAGCTTGTCAACGCATCTGCAATTTTTAAAACGAGTTTAAAATTAGGTGAAAGTATTTTTTACATTTGTTACTTACTTCTGAAATCCGTCATTTATGGACCAACTAGTGTCAACCCGTGACTTTGCCTGTATAAGAAATACCGTTATGAGAAAATAACAAACTAAAAATTTGGCCTGAAAAAAATCAGTAACATTCAAAGATTCAAAGATTTTATTTGCTCAGAATACAGTTGTGCAGGTGTTACATTGTTAATCTCAAAATATGTCCAGTGTATTCAGCCTGCATGCAGGAAGGCGTGCAAACATATTTTGTCGGAGCGATCATTAAAAATAAAATGATGTCAAAAATGCCAAAAAATAACAATTACAAAATAATAATAATAACATAATCAATAACAGTCAAACATTTGAAAAATTAAAATGTCAGTCACGATTTAAATAATTCTTGATGGTGTAAAAACAACGGTCTAAGAGCCAGGTAGTCAATTTATACTTAAAACTATTGCCTTCGAGTAATTTTATGTCCTCAATCAATGCACATATTGAAAACATTTTTCTTATAGATCATTTTATGAGTTCGTGGTTAATACAGTAAATTCATAATTTTAAATCTGGTTCGTCTTTTAAATACAGATCTATGGGCATTTACAAACAGACATATTTCTCGAATGTATAAGCAAGGTAATGGAAGAATTTGCAATTTTTTAAATAAAGGGACACAAGAATCATCATTCCAAGCATTACAAATAACCCTAATACATTTTTTTTTGGACTTTAAAAGCTTCCACATCGACGGATCCACCCCACAGTTTGAAAGATACACGGAAAGATATCTAGTCAGCTAGCTAAGCAACTTTTAGAGTTATAGCGATTTAAAAGTTAGTCATTTACTCACCATGAACAATTCTATGGTAACCATTTTTTAGAACTGAAAAAAAAATCTGAGATTTCCGTATTTAATCCAATCATCATCATTTCAGCCGAAAGACGCAAATAAATATTTCATTTCAATTCATTTCATTTAATTTCATGACGTCCACTGCCACTGCATTTAATCCAATAGTAAGTTAAAATTGTGAGATTATAATATCATTTTTTTTTTGATAAAATATGACTAATTTTAGACATGTTCTTGCCTTGTGCACCCTTCATTCATTTCAAACAGGATGCTGATAACCAATAACATGTCGCCGAAAGCTGACGAAAGCAATTTTGAGAAAATGAGCGCTAAAAATGTTTCATCATCATTTCAGCCAAAAGACATCCACTGCTGAACTTAGGCCTCCAACGTCATTCGCATCCAATGCGTTCCCGCCACCTTCACTAGGTCGTCGCTCCATCTTGTTGGAGGCCTACCTACACTGCGTCTTCCGGTTTGCGGACGCCACTCGAGAACCTTTCGGCTCCATCGGCCGTCAGTTCTACGAGCGATGTGCCCTGCCCACTGCCACTTTAAGTCTAGCGATTCTTCGAGCTATGTCCGTGACTTTAGTTCCTGCACGGAAAAATGTTTATTCAGTTTGTTTGAGATTTTGTGGGTTGACACATTTTACTTATCTTATCATCATCCAGCTAGACTATCGTTTTCCTCGCATATCGGTCGCATTTTTTCAATCGATTCTCGTGAAATGTTATGTGCAGGTTCAATAATTATACGGTTTTTGATATTTTGGTTTCATTTTGGCTTAAAAACGTAAAAATATTATATAATTATCAGCCATTACGAAAAACTCGCGAGGTCAATGGTTCGCATAGCCACTAGTTTAGTGTTTCGAGTACATCTGTCACTTATCCACTGGTTTCCATTTATCATGAAAACATAAAAAAAATGATTCTGGAGCCGAAATGGCAAAACAGAACCATTATAGTTTCGTCATGTCTGACTGTCTGTCTGTCCGTCCGTCCGCGGCTTAGCGTAGAGACTATTAATGCTAGAAAATTGTAAATTTACATGGATATAATGTAACAATTACCCCGACCAAATGATGAATTTTGAAAAAAATCATGGTGTGAGTAAATATAACAAGTTAACAAGGAAAACTATATACTGCTAAGTTTGTTTTAGAATTATTAGTAAGTAGTTTAAGAGTAAATAACAACCTGACCTATAAAATATACCTACTTGGGAAGTACACATAAAATCCTTAGAATAATAGGTATTACCTACTTGTTGAATACAGATAGTACAAGTCGTAACGGTTGCGGGACCCTATCCCGTGCGTTTCCGACACGCTCTTGGCCGGGTTTTTCAATATTTTTGCTCTTACTTATCCGGAAGCAAGCTACGGCAAAAGATTATAAAAGTATCAGCTTTTGCACAAAGTAATCTCCAAGATCCGTTGACTTAGTACAAAATAATCCCTGTACACACATGATACCTTAATGAAATGAAAACTTTTCTTTTCATCTGTTCCAAAATTATTACGTTCAATAGTGAATTATATTTCCTAAATAATTCTGATTATGGTGATGAATTTTTGGGTGTCTACGCGTCGCTGCGGAACAAACTGAAATAAACAAATAGCTAAATTTCACGCAAACGAAATCAAAGGGGAAAGCTAGTTAGATGCTCATAACATAAATTTTGATCATTGCTGTTCGCGCGCTAAAACCTCCTTTTTAACCGACTTCAAAAAAAGGAGGAGGTTCTCAATTCGGTTGTATGTTCTTTTTTTTTTTTTTTTTTTTTTTGTCGTGTGTTACCTCAGAACTCCGTCATTTATGAACCGATTTGGAAAATTTTTTCGTTGTTTGAAAGCACATGCTTCAAGGTTGGTCCCGTTGTTACCAAAATCCAGTTCTGATGATGGGATCCATGAGGAATTGAAGAAACTCCTCAAAAATTCAAGAGAAACTTATAGCGATTAGAGTATTTTCGGTGACAAGTCGAGCATTTGCATTCAGAAAGTATCATGGAACTCTGTAATAAAACGACATAACCCCGTCGAGCATTAAAAATAGAATTTTCAACATAACCTTATATCGAAGTCAAACTGATGATTTTATCCTACGCATCTATTTTATACAGAAACAACTAAAAAGCAAAAAATAAAAAATTTTAAATAAAAAATAAAACTTCCTTCAAAAAACATTCAAAAACCATGAAATAATAATTGAACTGAACCGACTACAATAAGCATGAAAATATCTTTCTTCTAATCTGTTTTAAGTCGGTGCCTCAGCACGAGCTTGCAGGAGTGTAGAAGCCCTATAGATAGTAAGGTATGTAGGTAAGTTAGATTACTAGGTCCACTCCTGCTGGCTCGAGCTGAGGCACCGACTTAAAACAGATTAGAAGAAAGATATTTTCATGCTTATTGTAGTCGGTTCAGTTCAATTATTATTTCATGGTTTTTGAATGTTTTTTGAAGGAGGTTTTATTTTTTATTTAAAATTTTTAGTTAATACAGTGCAGGGGTGCACCCAGGCTCCTAGAAGACAAAAACTACAACTACTGTCATACTATAATTTGTCTGTCATCTTATAACCGCATTTGTGTTGGTACAATAATTAATAATAATTGTGCTTACACCCTGAAATCTATTACCACCGCATCTTCCGCCTTCTACAACATCGGCCGGAGCTTCAACCAGGTGAGTGCTTCTGCACTGGATATAAATTCCATTTTGGCACCAGCGGGCTCCTGGCCTCCGCTACCCCTTGAAAATTGGCTTTTTACACGCCATAACAATTCCTATAGCTATACGTGTTATTCAAAGGATACAAGAACTCTGAATCTTGTAATTTAATTTCCTTCCTCGTATTCTCTCGATTTCAGGTCACAACGGATTTAAGTTTCGTCAGAATTCATGTCCCGAACGTGTTGAATATCATATAATTTTGAATAATTATGTGGCTAAGGCATTCAGTGCCTTGAATACATATAACCGTTTTGCTGACTTCTTGCTGAGGCCTTATTGTCTAACGCTCAGACGCTTGCTATCGGGTCTACCATCTTTTTAACCGACTTCAAAAAAAGGAGGAGGTTCTCAATTCGGTTGTGTTCTTTTTTTTTTTTTTTTTAACGTGTGTTACCTCAGAACTCCGTCATTTATGAACCGATTTGGAAATTTTTTTCGTTGTTTGAAAGCACTTGCTTCAAGGTTGGTCCCGTTGTTACCAGAATCCAGTTCTGATGATGGGATCCATGAGGAATTAACGAAACTCCTCAAAAATTCAAGAGAAATGTATAGCGATTTTAGTATTTTCGGTGACAAGTCGAACATTTGCATTCAAAAAGTATCATAGAACTATGTAATAAAACGACACACCCCCGTCGATCATTAAAAATAGAATTTTTAACATAAACTTATTTCGAAGTCAAAATGATGATTTTATACTGCGCATCTATTTTATACAGAAACAACTAAAAAGCAAAAAATAAAAATTTTAAATAAAAAATAAAACCTCCTTCAAAAAACATCCAAAAAACTATGAAATAATAATTGAACCGAACCGACCACAATAAGCATGAAAATATCTTTCTTCTAATCTGTTTGAAGTTGGTGCCTCAGCACGAGCCAGCAGGAGTGTAGAAGCCCTATAGATAGTAGGTAGCTATGTAGGTAAGTTAGATTACTAGGTCCACTCCTGCTGGCTCGAGCTGAGGCACCAACTTCAAACAGATTAGAAGAAAAATATTTTCATGCTTATTGTGGTCGGTTCGGTTCAATTATTATTTCATAGTTTTTTGGATGTTTTTTGAAGGAGGTTTTATTTTTTATTTAAAAATTTTTCTGTCACCATTCTTATACCATTTGACTGAAAGAAGAGTAGTATGCTTCACTTCACTACATAGTATAAAACAAAGTCGCTTCCCGCTGTCTGTCTGACCCTATGTATGCTTAGATCTATAAAACTACGCAACGGATTTTGATGCGGTTTTGTTTTTAATAGATAGAGTGATTCAAGAGGAAGGTTTGTATATATAATACATGCATAATTGCACCCGTGCGAAGCCGGGGCGGGTCGCTAGTATTGTCTAACACGCGGGCGCTTGGTATTGCTTTCACTTTTTTAGGGTTCCGTAGTCAACTAGGAACACTTATAGTTTCGCCATGTCTGTCTGTCTGTCCGTCCGCGGCTAAGCTCAGAGACTGTTAGTACTAGAAAGCTGTAATTTGGCATCAATATATGTATCAGTTACGCCGACAAAGTGGTTAAATAAAAAAACTAAAAAGTTTTCTTTTGGGGTAAGTACCTCCCATAGACGTAAAGTGGGGGTGATTTTTTTTTCTCGACCTACCCTATAGTGTGGGGTATCATTAGATAGGTATTTGAAAATAAATAGAGGTTTGCTAAAACCATTATTTGATAAAGTGAATATTTTCGGGGATATTCACTCCGAAAGTTTAAAATAATGTGTCCCCCCTCTAAGTTTTGAACCGCACGTTTAAAAAATATGAAAAAAATCACGTAAGTTAAGCTTAATAAAAACTTTCTAGGAAAATTATTTTCAACTTAATCAGTTTACCAGTATTTAAGTTTTAGTAAAAAAAAAAAATTCTAAACAAGATTGCAATTTAACCGCCACTGCAACCTTTTTTTTTCTTTAAGTACTATAAGATCACGCTAACAGTATCTACTTTCAAATAAAAAAAAATCGTTTCATAATAATAAAGAGTTACATCTGAAAAACCATTAACATACATACTAGTTCTAGTAAACTGCAGATAGATTAGTTACCCAATTCGCCGATAGATGGCGCTGTACCGCCGACGTTGAAATTCTAGGTACATCGCGCTGTTAACCCTATCGCGCGGTGGGAGTTGGGACCAAAACAACCGCATTAATAAAGTTTGCAAAGATTTTTTCGTACCTGCTACGGAACTCTATCTTGGGCGTGTCCGACACGCTCTTGGCCGGTTTTTATTTTTCTCTCAAATAGTATAGAAATTTAACAGATGAGGTCCCAAGCAAGTGAGTTTCTGTTTAATTTATAAAAGTAAAGTAGTTGTTAAAACTTCCTCCGTACACCGAATATATAATTCATCCTACATTATTTTGTTGAAGTTAAGTAGTTTCGTCAAGTCAGTGTCATCGTTTTGGCATTTGACAGATCTCTCGTCAAAGTTTGTTCAAGAAACTAACTGACTTGTCAAAGAGATTTTAGGCTCATAGACTAAACTATTTTGCAGGGTGACAATGACTACTTAAAAAAATATTTTCTTAATAATTATTATTTTAAAAAATTGACGTTCTGTTTCACCACCGAATACTGATCTAGAAAAATTGGTTCCTGACCACCGATTAAAAATCATCGTGTACATTGCTTGAAAACATAATTGTGACGCACAGGTGTGGTAGCAAATCAGCAAATCAGGTCTAGCTTATTGGGTGTGTCTTTGACTGTATAATCGAAGAAACCGACTGGTGTCTATCCAGTGTAATCTAGGTCAACTAACAACTAACTCTATGGGCGAAATGAAACCTCATTTACCTTCAATCTTGCCAATATTATAAACTCAAAGTTTGTAATCTTTTGGTTTGATGTCGGCACATATTTGGGTGAATCAACTTTTTTCTGTTTGTTCTGTCCCCGGTTGTCCAAGGGACAAAATTTGTGTAACCATAGCAACGGGTGGCACTAAAAAGCTGATTCACCCATTTGTAATGAAAATTTGCACATTGAGAAAACAGCTAAGAGATGGATCTGGATGCTTACGCAGATAAATTCTTGTGGAACAACCAGCGTTTCATAAATATTTCAATTTAGTTTGCATTGAAATCAGGATCAATTCCCGTTATTAAAATTTTAATATAAATTCTCCATAACATTTGGATTTTCCAGCATAGGAATGAGTTTCGTGAAATTTAAAGCTCCACAGTGTGTCTTAAGGAAAATATGGTAATGGTGAGTAAATTTGATTCGGGTAAATATTCTACTTCCTGCTAAATCTACACTCTGTCTTTATTAAATTTTTCAAGTCATCTTTGTTCTGTGAGGGCGATGACCTGATTTCAAAGAAGCTAAACTAATTTGAAAACTAAAACTAATCTGCGGAAAATTTCAGAGCATAGCTGTAAAAAATATTTACTTAAATCCTTTTACCAAAACATTCATGTCTAAGGTCATTCTTTCCTCTATGAGTCTCAAACAAACTAGGCATTTAATCGAGCGTTTCATCCGCCTCATTTATCTGGTCACATTTTTTTAAGAAATGGCTGTAGATTTTGTTGGGGCTGTCGGTTATATATTAGAGGTCCCTGTACGTCTACCATATAACTGGAAACTGGACCAGAATCTTCTGCCATTTCTTAAAAAACCGGCCGAGAGCTTGTCGGACACGCCCAAGATAGGGTTCCGTAGCAGGTACGAAATAGTAGATTGTTCAACAAGGGACTAAAACAAGCCATAATGACACGAGATATTTAGCCACCCGAGCGATAGCGAGGGAGGCTATAATTCGAGTTGTCATTATGGTAGTTTAGTCCCGCGTTAAACACTCTACTTTTCACTTTGAATGCAAGGAAAAAAACGACGTACAAAATTACTTTTTTACAACGTATGCTCAATACGAGCATTGGACGGACATTGTTCAAAATTCAAATAGCAAAAAAAATACCGCTGTCTTTTCTTTCATATTTTTTTGTAAAGTGACGCTTTAAATGCTTGCATAATTAGCCAACAGATTCTAACTTAAAGACTATGTTAAAACTAATTGGACTATGCATGTAAGAATGATAATTGTTCATTCATTAGAATCGGCAAATAAATTAACCTAATTGATCTAAGTTCACACACAAAATATATTGTTTAACTGAAACACTTACCCGTGAATAAAGAAACGACTTTTTAAGTTTATATTCTATATGCCAATTTTTTGTTAAATTATATCTAATTATACTTTCTATCTAATACCTTTAAACGAGCAATTCTTGTATATATGTATATATATATATATATATATATAATCAGGATCTCGGAAACGGCTCCAACGATTTCGATGAAATTTGGTATGTGGGGGTTTTCGGGGATGAAAAACTGATCTAGCTATGTTTCATTTTCAGAAAATCGCTTTTACTCGTGTTTTCCGGCTATTTTTGTTTGCATTAGAATATAAAGCTAAATTTCGCCCACTTCGAGCAGATCATAATGGCACATTAGAAATCGGGTGGTCGCGGACCCAGCCGACCTCGGTTCGAATCCACGTTTTTTTTCAACATTTTTGTTTTTTTTTTAAGTTTATTTTTCATGAGAAAACGTCAAGTTTCTTCTTTTGTGAGAAAAAGTTACTTTTTTGTGAGAAAAAGTTACTTTTTTGTGAGAAAAGTTACTTTTTTGTTAGAAAAAGTATTATAGGGAACGTGCAGTAACTATAGGCGGCAGCACTAATGCGACAGAAGAGACACTATGCGGACAGTAAAACAAACTTATCAAGGTAAAACATTCAAATTGATGGCACCCTTATGGCACCAGTTGGCAGCACCGTCTATGTGCACGTTCCCTATTGGGAGCACAGAACAGGAAAAGCCGGTTGTCTGTAAAGTCGGTTTACGGACGATAGTTTAACGTGACTCACCCAACCTCCGGTGTTTTTGTCAAATATCTTGAAAACGGTGCATCCTACGGCAAAATCAATGAAATTTTCATCCCCCCTTTAACGCCCCCGCGCTCCCTCCCCCGCATCCCCTCCCCCCCTCTCACCCCCCCCCCCCACACCCCTCCGGTGTATATAATCAGGATCTCGGAAACGGTTCCAACGATTTCGATGAAATTTGGTATTTGGGGGTTTTCGGGGATGACAAATTGATCTAGCTTGGTCTTATCTATGGGAAAACGCTTGGTACCGAGTTTCTGCCCGAGCAGAGCTCGGTCGCCCAGGTACTTTACTATTAAATGCAACTGACATCGCATTATTTTGAAGTCACGCCATATTAACTTTCAAACGTAACTGCTCTATCTACCGTACACTCCAGCACTGCTTTGCCGACAGTGCGGATTGCTATTTTATCGACAGAGCAGGAAACTGGCCCTATACTACGAAGCGCGAAATTCGAACTTCGTTTCATGCCGTTCCGCTCACGCTAATGGTATTTATTACGAGAGTGAGAGGGACCGCACGATCCGAACTTCGAACTTCGAATTTCGTAGTAACCCCCCTGCTTTGCCGACAGCGTTTTTAAAAAAAAAACAAATTAAAAAACACCTAAGCTAAAGGAAATCTTTATTTACATGCAAAATAAAATGAATTCATCTTTAATATTTTATAATTAAATAGATTAATATTCGTAATTATTCAATGTGTTTCACGAAATTATTATTTTTTAAATATTTTTTATACAGTTGTCATTTTGAGGTTATTTCCACGCCCTAAAGGCTTCCACAGACCGAAGCGCAGGGCGCTACAGTGCGTCCGCAGCGCGCTTCGGTCTGTGGAAAGCTTTAAAATTGTCTATACCCAGTTACTGAAAATGGCGATAATCCTCCATTCACAAACACCGTGATTGGCAGTATAGGGGTTTCCATAGTCAATTAAAAAAATTTTACTTTAATCCCAAGAGATCAAAAAAGAGCTTTAGTCCCGATATGCAGAGACTAAAGTAACATTTTAAGAGCATGAGAAGTGAAAAAAAATTAACTTTTAGTTATTAAGTCACTGTGTTTTACCTTCATTACATTATATCAAAGGGTTTTGCGTCGTTCGTATATAAATTTGTTTGCTTGCAAGTTTTAGTTTCAAAATCAGTAAACTTTCTCGACTACACTGAGAGAAATAACCGTCCAATATCGGAAGGATTTTCCTTCTATTATGACTCAGTAGGAATTTTACCGTCTAGTGTGGAAGGATATTTGACCAAGTTTTTACCGTCCAAACTTTCCTTCCACTTGATTTCCTTCTGAACTTTCCTTCTTTTTTGATAGGAAAAATGGAACAATACTACCTTCCAAATGTTCAGCTTCCTTCTGATTTATTACCTTCCTTTTTTTTCCTACTGAGTCATAATAGAAGGTAATTAAACGGAAGGTAAACGCAACTGAGATTACCTTCTAATAAATTCCGACCGATTAATACCTTCCATATTTTTCCTACTGAGTCATAATAGAAGGTAATTAAACGGAAGGTAAACGCAACTGAGATTACCTTCTAATAAATTCCGCCCGATTAATACCTTCCATATTTTTCCTACTGAGTCATAATAGAAGGTAATTAAACGGAAGGTAAACGCAACTGAGATTACCTTCTAATAAATTCCGACCGATTAATACCTTCCATATTTTTCCTACTGACTAAAAAATAGAAGGAAATACCAACAGATTTATACCTACCGTAATGGAAGGTAAACGCAGTGGGAAACCTGGCAAATACCTTCCATAGTAGGAAGGATTTTCCTTCCATATGTTATAATTCCTCCTAAAATGGAAGGTGAATGCGGTAGGAAAACTGGCATATACCTTCCATAGTAGGAAGGATTTTCCTTCCATATGTTATACTTCCTTCTATAATGGAAGGTGAATGCGGTAGGAAAACTGGCATATACCTTCCATAGTAGGAAGGATTTTCCTTCCATATGTTATAACTCCTTCTATAATGGAAGGTGAATGCGGTAGGAAAACTGGCATATACCTTCCATAGTAGGAAGGATTTTCCTTCCATATGTTATAATTCCTTTTAAAATGGAAGGTGAATGCAGTGGGAAACCTGGCAAATACCTTCCATAATAGGAAGGATTTTCCTTCCATATGTTATAATTCCTCCTAAAATGGAAGGTGAATGCGGTAGGAAAACTGGCATATACCTTCCATAGTAGGAAGGATTTTCCTTCCATATGTTATAACTCCTTCTAAAATGGAAGGTGAATGCAGTGGGAAACCTGGCAAATACCTTCCATAGTAGGAAGGATTTTCCTTCCATATGTTATAATTCCTCCTAAAATGGAAGGTGAATGCGGTAGGAAAACTGGCATATACCTTCCATAGTAGGAAGGATTTTCCTACCATATGTTGAAATTCCTTCTACAATAGAAGGTGAATACAATGGGAAAACTGGCTGGTACCGTCCGTTGGAGGAAGGAATTTCCTACCATATGCTTATAATACCTTCTAATTTGGAAGGTGAACGTAGTGGGAAAAGTGGCATGTACCTTCTATTGTAGGAAGGATATTCCTACCAAATGGAGATAACCTATCCAAATGGTAGGAAAATCCTTCCCATTACGGAAGGTGCATATCAGGATTCCTACTGGATTTACCTTCCTCTATAGTAGGTAACCTAAACATTGGTATATATAACCTACTACAATGGAAGGTAAACCCATTGGGAAGCCTGGTATGTACCTTCCATTATGGGAAGGATTTTCCTGCCAAATGGGGTAATCTATCCAAATGGTAGGAAAATCCTTCCCGTGATGGAAGGAATATACCAGGCTTCCCACTGGGTTTACCTTCTATTGTAGTAGGTAACATATACTAATGTTTAGGTTACCTACTATAGAGGAAGGTAAATCCAGTAGGAATCCTGATATGCACCTTCCATAATGGGAAGGATTTTCCTACCATTTGGATAGGTTATCTCCATTTGGTAGGAATATCCTTCATACAATAGATGGTACATGCCACTTTTCCCACTACGTTCACCTTCTATTGTAGTAGGTATTATAAACATACATGTTAGGAAACTCCTTCCTACAACGGACGGTACAAGCCAGTTTCCCACTGGCGAGGGATGAAGGTAGCCAGGTATCCCGTGTATTCATCTTCTATGTAGCAGGTTCATTATTCGTACCAAGCCTGAAAACAAGAAATTAATCAGTACTCATAAATTTTTGATTTCAAACTAATATTTAACTCTGTCAATTGAAAATGGATATATATAAGTAATAATAATTAGGATATAAAAAAAAACATGTAAATAATTCAGAGAAAAAACGTTTATTCATATTTTTATCTTTTAAATACAAACCGAAACACCTTACGTGAGTGACCCATTGTTTACATTTTACCTTACACATAATAATATATTGTTTATTTTCTCACCTTACTTGTTTACACCTTAGTAGGTTGTACTTAATATTATATTAAGTCACATAATGTTGGCTATAATTTACTGCCTTTGGTGATCGAGAGATTTCCTTTTGCTGAGTTGATCCTTACGATTCAAATATGGATTTAAGAAGGTGACTTATCGCGATTTTTGGTATAGGAAGAAGGAGGAGGTCATGCATGACGTCCTCAATATTTTGTACGGGATTTTACTTCAGAAACCTATAGTGTGGGGTATCTAATGAAAGGGCATCATGAGCCGGTTCCAAAAATTTACTTCAATATTACCTTTTGACCACTTGAAATACAAAAGTAATTGTAATCTAATTGTATTGTATGTGAAATGTAACTGTAATAATTATATTGTAGTAATAATGAACATTCAAATTACTTTCTAATTATAATTCTAACATAATTGACATGCAAAATTATTGTATAATTTAAATATTGACTGATGTCTATTCTATATACGATTCTGATTTTACATTAACTTTCACATGCCTGATGGCCGAACATAAAAATCATGGATCACTAATAATAATATGTAACCATCCTGTTTGCACTTACCATAAATGAATAAACGATTCATTCATTCATTCAAAACATACCAAGTTTGGACTCCTGCAGGTAGAAAACGAAAAGAAAAAAGTAAATGTTGATATTTTCAATATTGCTTACATGGCGTTAAAAATGAGGATATTTCGAGTTACTTGGCGTATGTTTTATAAAAATAATTCAGCAGGTTGCTACAAGAGTCCAAACTTGATATCTTTTGAAAATACTTTATGGATTTTTAGAAAACAAGGGCTTCCAATTTTTGCTGACTTGATATACACCAGGGAACAGAAACGGAAGCAGCAAAAGCAGTCCAGTAGTTTGAAGTCCAACACTCTCTTCTGAAATATAAATAAAATTGTTCAAATACCTACGTCGGCTAAAAAATATTTATATCAAGAACGAAAAGACTCCTTGTTATAAACTTGCGCTGAACGTTACGTTCGAAACTCAATTGCCGTGATAAAAACATAACTATTATTTGTTTTTATCAACAGTACGTTTGCTCAACGAAATCTAAGATTATATAAATTAAGCGAAAAAGTTTTTCGGGTGCGCCGGCGGTATTCGAACCCACAACTCCTAGGTATGCGGCACAACTAACCTTTGGCTAATTCCAGTAAAACAGAAACTTTTTCTTTTTGAATTTGAGTCGTTATTTTACTTTGCACTTCGTTAGCAAGCTTTAATATATTTTCCTTCTTCGATATTAGGAAATCTTTCAGTTTGCTGCTAGATTCCAAATCACCGAACAATAACTGGAAATCCTTTTTTATCTGCAAATAAGAAATAAACGTTAGCAACTGAACTCGAAATATCAAAAACCGAAGACAAAAAATGCTACCAAAATTCCGGGCTCTGGTAATAAATGTTATATGAACCTAGATCGAATTATGCTTAGTTTTGAGATATTGCCATTTTTAACCGACTTCAAAAAAAGGAGGAGGAGAAAATGTTCGACTGTATGTATTTTTTTTATGTAAAAAAGTTACTACGAGTATGAAAGAAAGTCTTCGATCAACATGAAAGTGGTCCAAACATAATGTATTTATTATAATGTATGAAAAAATAAAAAGTTAAAAAGCATAATTCGACCTAGGTTCATATAACATTTATTAATCCATATGACCTCAAGCATGCGTGGTTAAGAGGGTACGATGGCTGGGAGAATTTTGAGAAATAGGTATTTTAATGAAATGTCGCTGTCTCGCCCGAACCCCTCCGTGTCAGTACAGCGAAAGCGGGACAACTGCACCTCAGACCGTTAATAGGCGCGTAAAATTGATCAAAACAGCATTTCGTAATCCCCTGTTTTATTCTCGAAAACTGGGCCAATTAATTTATTTTTTTCTTAAATAATTAGAAGACAGATTTAGCTATGCCCCTATGTTTTCCTTTTTTTGTTTATAGCAGGGATTCTTTTCTGACGAGTGTCTGAAAATGACGTTGAAATTGGGCAATTTTTTCGGTTTTTGAAAGCTCATATTTCTTATGTTAATTGAAATATGGAAAAAAACGAAAAATAGGGGCATAGCTGTGGTAGATACAGATTACACAGTAAAAAAAATTTGGCTCTAAAGCCATTATCCAGGGAGGAAACAGGGGATTACGTTTGTATGAAGAAATGGTGCGCATCGTACCCTCTTAAAGTTTGTCGGATCGCTCACGCACACGGTGTCTACAACAATATACCATACTTACTAATGAGGGTCCAATATTTGGTAGGGCTAGGCCTTTATATGACGTTATATACTGCCACAGAGTGCCTTCAGTTTCTTTCAATTCTTTCATGCGAATTTCGTGAGTATCTGACCAGGCTTGTAATAATTCAGCAGACACATGTGTAGGCACATTATTTCTTAAATCGATCAGCACAGATTTAAGTTTTTCACTGTCCGGTTCTGCAAATAGAAAAATTACGTTAGAGTTAGACCATGAATCAACAATGTATATGTATAATGACTAGGCTAGCTAGACTAACATACATACCTGGAGCCAAATATGGTACTTTACTTTCCTCTTGACCTACAGGTCTAAGGCAGGAAGCCCTAGTTAGTTTTTGTGGTGTGGTGATTTTCTTCAATATCTTGATTATTATCGACGAGCCAAGAGACAAGACCGAATGCAAAGCGTTTTCTTGGAAGCATTTGTGGTATAACATTCTTGAGTTCATGGTCGGTAATACTTCTAAGGTGGTCTACATTCGTATAACCATTATCTGAAAAGAAAATCACACATAACCACACCAATCATGCATTTAAAATAGTTTGCAAGTATAGTCAACCAAGTAAGTGCTTCATCATTTTTTTAAATCAAAAAGAATACAATATGGCTCACACAAAGCTCACATTGACTTGTAAGTGAAAATGGGTCAATCAACTTTTTATTGCTGTTCTATTATGCCCGGGACTCATTAGTTGCATTCAAAGATGAAGGATGTAGAAAATATTTTATATTTTTGCTTATTTTGTTTATATATGTAATGTTTATATATGGAACAAACCAATGTTTTTATTTAATTATTTGTGCCAATTATTATTCACTATTTTCATTTAATTTCATTATAAAGTAAATTGATCACAATAACACACGTAAACAACAATTTTGACGATACCTAAGTACAATTAAAAGCACTCACCAGAAAAACTTTTCACCGTCTCATTATCAGCTCCCAGTTTAATTAAAATGTCTTCTATAGACATTTTTTAGTTTATTCACATTCACTTAGTTATATGTATACTTTCTTTTATATTAGATAATATTATAATAGGTAGATACTAGGTACAGTAGAGCTTACTATAAGTATAGCTCGCTAACATTAATAATCTGCACGACTAGTTACTCAACTACTTAATAAGTAATGAATGAGCAGTGAGCACTGAGTTTTGGTTTGCTTTTCACACACACAGACACAGACACCGAAATGCTAGGTTCAAACTTCGTGGCGTTGCATCACTTTCGCACTATAGATGTCACAGACTCGCTCGAGGGAGAGAGAAGGTATGAAACTAAATTCGTATAACGCGCAATGTTCATGTATACAACTAGATGGAAGGAAAATTAGGTGTATTCCTTCTACTTAGTAGGAATCATGATCATGTTTCCTTCTGTAGTCACAAGTAACGGAAGTGATGATGTAATTTGTGTCGGTATACTTAAGTATAATAAATAATACCTACCTTTCTAGTGGTCGTATGTATCGTAGTAAAAAACCCTCAGTGTGCGAGTTCCACTCTCACTTGACCTGTTTTAATATTGTATTAAGTAGGTATGTCTTATTATCTTCTATATAATGTCCTAAGTTACATGTCCTAAGACTAAGACCTAAGACTGCATGCCAAAATAACGTAATGCACTAATTATATTTTTAAACCCCGACGCAAAAAGAGGGGTGTTTTAAGTTTGACCGCTGTGTAATGTGTGTCTGTCTGTCTTTCTGAATGTCTGTCTGTGTGCACCTACCGCACCGTAGCTCTCTCAAACGAGTGAACCGATTTGAATGCAGTTTTTTTATTATTTGAAAGCAGGTTTTCTAGCAATGGTTCGTAGTAGAGATGCACCGAAATTCGTTTCACATTCGGTATTACCGAAGTTCGGCAGCTTTTACCGAATTTCGTCTCCGGCCGAATTTCGATTAGATCTGCCGAATATCGGCCGAAATTCGGTAGCTTAAATTAATGCTGGCAGCATTCCCTCGCTGTATAGCAAACAACATGAAATGGAAAAGTGAAAAACATTCATTTTAAAATGAAATTGGTATAGTATATGATAGGTATAAAACCAATTAGGTACTTAATGATTGTCAAAACTGTTTACCTATACATGGCATTTGACTATAGGAATGGATGGATTAATATTATGGATCACGAACGAGACCCATGTTTAAGTCTCGAATCAGTAAAAAAACCACGACCGGATTTTTTAAAATTCCCACTTGGTAAGTAAAAAACCGGCCAAGTGCGAGTCGGACTCGCGCACCGAGGGTTCCGTACAAATTCATATGTACCTATCTATGAACATCCAGTGTTAGTAGACCCCTGCGCCTAAGCAAAATTACGCAAAAGCATGCAATGTGAGGTCATTGTAGATTGGTTACTGATATAGACAGACAGACAAAAAGTGTATGCTTTTCGCAATTTTTCCTTTATCTGTGCTATAATACAGGGCTATTTGTAATTCTCTTAACCCTGAATTCCTATCACTCAAATAAATGTTTTTTGTTTTACGACTTTTTAAAATGAAGCACTTTTTTCCCATACAAATACACAGAGTATCGTAAAAATAAGAGGTAATCTCAAATTTTCAAAACGTTATTACACCAAAAATATTAAGTTATGACAAAAGCCGTAAAACAAAAAACATTTGTTTAAGTCGTAGGAGTTTAGGGTTAAAAGGATGCTAGTGAATTACAAATAACCCTGTATAAGACGTTGCTTCGTACTAAATTTCATGATTCTGAGTTCACGGGAAGAGTACCCTGTAGGTTTTGTTTGATTCCCTTGCGAGTTTCGAAAATTTGCAGCATAAACGGCTGTATCTTTTGATTGCGTTGGCTTAGGACTTTGATTTTTTCACAGCTCCAAGGGACAGTAGACGTGAGTATTTGATATGAATTTCAGCTTGATACCTCCACGCGTTCCTGAGAAAAAGGGTCTTGACAGACAGACAGACAACAAAGTGATCCTATAAGGCATAAGGGTTACGTTTTTTCCTTTTGAGTTTTTTAGTTATGTATACAAGTGCAGCAAAGAAACATATTTGCCCAAACTTTCAAACGTCATAATAAAAATGCGTCATTTTGTGGTGGATTAATATACAGAGACATTACAATCAGGTTAATTGAAAAAAAAAAATACCTAGAATTATCTAATTATTTAACAATGTTTTAATTAGTGTCCGACCGAAACACGATTTTTAGCCGAAACTGAAACCGAAACCGAATATTCGTTTTTTTTCTGATTTCGGCCGGAACGGAACCGAAACCGAAACCGAAACTTCGGTCGGACACTAGTTTTAATGGATCGGCTGGGAGGAACAAATTTTTGTTCGTATTTTGACTATAGAAATATGTACCTACCTACCAATTTACAAAAGACACCCACCTACTCGCAAAATTTAATTCATTCATGTCGATCGCGGCTATTGATTCAGTTGATTGTGCCAAGGCAGAAAAATACATGTTCATGCAGAACTATGAGTATGAAATAGTACATTGTGCATCTAGGGCCGTAAGTAAGGGATTACTAACGAGAGTTTATTAGAAGCCCGACGCCGAAGGCGGAGGTTTTTTAATGACTCGAGTTTGTAATCCCCTTACTGCCCGTGATACACACAATCATTTTCATCACATTGCGAGAAAAAAAATCCAAAAATAAAATTATTTTGTCTCTTAACACTTAGAGTCGTTTTCAAAAAATGTGTACACAATTAAGGGATTAATTAAAAACAAAATTTAATTAATTATTTTTGTGTAATGGAGTTACCCATATACTTTGTATGACTAACTTTCGTTACACAAAATTAGCGATCGTGATTTTTGTTTTGAGTAAGCCGTTAACTATGTACAAATTTTTTGGAAACGATCCTAAATTCAATAAAATAATGGCTACCCGCCAATACAGATTGTCACTTTTTCGAGTCATCTACCATAGATAATGTAAACTGTGTTCAGTTTAGAATTCGAAACATAATACGGCCAGATTCTGCCAACATGTTTTAAAAAATATTTTTACTAAAATTATTGCAAAACTATTTGATATAAATTTAAAATATAAAAATAACGAATTTTTATGAAGCGTAGATAACTTTTGTGTTGTAAAATTTGGTTTATAGCTAAGTTTTAAAGATAATAAATAAAACGTTGGCTGACTTGAAACCTCCTTAGTCTGAAATGACTTCTTTGCAAATTTTAAAACTAAAGTTAGAACTCCCTTGGGTAGAAAAACTGTACGTAAATCCATAACTCCCTCAAGAACAATTTAGACCATTGTCATTTAGTATACAGGCATGGAATAACACCATTGACGAGCAAGTGTGATGAAAAAATACTTATTAATTACTTATGTAATTAGTAGATCGCGCAGAGTTTATTCAGCAAAAGTAAAAAGCGACCCTACTTATTTCTCAAAGCGCCGGCCCGGCAATGCACTTGTAATTCAACTTAACTTAAAAACTATGTCGAATACCTACCTAGTCAGAAGGATACTCATTATTCCTTCCAAATTAACCTACCATTCGTGCAACCGTCCGAATTCGGTAGGTAAAAAAGGACAGTTCCTTCTACATATTTACCGTCTAAAATCTTTCCGTCTAACATATCCTACCAATTCAAAAGGAAAAAAAAATAACGTTCTAAATTTTAGAAGGTAATCGTATTTTAAAATAGTTGTGTACCGCAATGAAATATTTACAAATATTTATAACTAGCTTTTGCCCGCGACTCCGTCCGCGTGGAAATAGTAATTTGCCCAGCTTATTTTTTTATCCAATTTGCTTTTTCATCAATTATGGCTCCCCTTAGTTCCTCGATATAAAAAAATTACCCGCCCCTGCACCCCCCCCCCCACCCCCCACTCCAGAGCCCGTTCACATTCACTACCGTACTCCCAAGTCAAGCGCGCCTAGAGAAGTTTTACTTCAAAACCCCCCGATTTTGAAACATTCTTCCGCTCCCCTCCGCTCCTATTGGTGTTAGCGTGATAATATATAGCCTATATCCTTTGTCAGGCTCTAGACTATCTGTGTACCAAATTTTATTTAAATCGGTTCAGTAGTTTTAGCGTGAAAGCGAGACAGACAGACATACAGAGTTACTTTCGCATTTATAATATTAGTTAGGATTAGGATTATCTTTTTTATTGCACTTATAGTTACAATAGATGTGCTAAATCGTATATTTATGACAAACTATTAAGTCATTATGTTTTAGTATAGCTCACTCTCCTATACAATGCGCAAATGCCTGTTAAATTACTATGCCTACTTTAGTGCAGTAGTAAGAGTTGCTGTCCGGTTTTGTATAGGCGCTGCGACGCTCCAATAACTTTTGTTGCATTGTGTTACATCTCTTCATCGTATCGTCGTTAAAAACACCGTACAAAAATTGAAAATTTAAAATGCTTCAAAGCGACCCTACTTATTTCTCAAAGGGCCGGCAATGCACCCGTAATTCAACTTACCAACGAGTTTTCACCCCGCGCCTGATGAAGAACACTTCTGTAGAATGCTGAATACCCACTCAAGATATCATTGTTCCTTCCAAATTCAGTAGGTAAATTTTTTTTTTCCTTCTTTTTAGATATTTCTTGAAATTTCCGACTGGATTGGTAGGAAATGTGGTAATATCCTACCAAATATTAATTCCTACCAATTTGGAAGGTAAAAACTATGTCGAATACCCACCAAGTCAGAAGGATATTCATAAATAATCCCAAATTTACCTTCCAATCGTGTCACCTTCCAAATTTGGAAAGTAAAAAAATGTTTTTCCCTCTGAATAATTTCCTTCTAAAATCTTCCCAATCAAATTTCCGACTGAAATGGTAGGTAATGTGGTAATATCCTACCAATTTTGAATTCCTATCAATTTGGAAGGTAAGAACTATGTTGAATACCCACCTAGTCAGAAGGAAATTCAGTAATCCTTCAAAATTTACCTTCCATTCGTTCCACTTTCCAAATTCAGTAGGTAAAAAAATGTTTTTCCTTCTAAATGATTTTCTTCTAAAATCTTTCCAATTAAATTTCCGACTGAATTGGTAGGAAATGTGGTAACATCCTACCAAATATTAATTCCTACCAATTTGGAAGGTAAAATATATGTTGAATACCCACCAAGTCAAAAGGATATTCATAAATAATTCCAAATTTACCTTCCAATCGTGTCACCTTCCAAATTTGGAAAGTAAAAATATGTTTTTCCCTCTAAATAATTTCCTTCTAAAAACTTCCCAATCAAATTTCCGACTGAATTGGTAGGTAATGTGGTAATATCCTACCAATTTTGAATTCCTATCAATTTGGAAGGTAAGAACTATGTTGAATACCCACCTAGTCAAAAGGAAATTCAATAATCCTTCAAAATTTACCTTCCATTCGTTCCACTTTCCAAATTCAGTAGGTAAAAAAATGTTTTTCTTTCTAAATGATTTCATTCTAAAATCTTTCCAATTAAATTTCCGACTGAATTGGTAGGAAATGTGGTAACATCCTACCAAATATTAATTCCTACCAATTTGGAAGGTTAAAACTATGTCGAATACCCACCAAGTCAGAAGGATATTCATAAATAATTCCAAATTTACCTTCCAATTGTGCCACCTTCCAAATTTGGAAAGTAAAAAAATGTTTTTCCCTCTAAATAATTTCCTTCTAAAATCTTCCCAATCAAATTTCCGACTGAATTGTTAGGTAATGTGGTAATATCCTACCAAATTTGAATTCCTATCGATTTGGAAGGTAAAAACTATGTTGAATACCCACCTAGTCAGAAGGATATTCAATAATCCTTCCAAATTTACCTTCCATCCGTGCCACTTTCCAAATTCAGTAGGTAAAAAAATGTTTTTCCTTCTAAATAATTTCCTTCTAAATTATTTCCAATTAAATTTCCGACTGAATTGGTAGGAAATGTGGTAATATCCTACCAAATATTAATTCCTACCAATTTTGAAGGTAAAAACTATGTTGAATACCCACTAAGTCAGAAGGAAAGCCAATTATTCCTTTCAAATTCACCTTCCATTTTAATACCTACCAAAATCGGTGGGTAAAGTTAACCGATTCCTACTTATTATTTACCTTCTGAAATATTACCGTCTAATACATCCTACCTATTATTTTTCCCACCTATTTGGAAGGTAAATATTTTCATTTTTCCGACTAGATTGGAAGGTAATGTGGTAATATCCTACCAAATTTGAATTCCTAACAATTTGGAAGGTAAAAACTATGCTGAATACCTACCTAGTCAGAAGGATACTCATTATTCCTTCCAAATTAACCTACCATTCGTGCAACCTTCCAATTTCGGTAGGTAAAAAAAACCAGTTCCTTCTACATATTTACCGTCTAAAATCTTTCCGTCTAACATATCCTACCGATTCAAAAGGAAAAAAAAAAAAACCTTCTAAATTTTAGAAGGTAATCGACATCCTTCCTAATTTGAAGGAATTAGTGGGACGGAAACGTCTTTTTTTTGGTAGGAAAAGCACTTAGAAGGAAGAATTCAGAAGGTATTGCCGGTTTTTTCTCTGAGTGTACTTGTTGGTATCCGTATTTGGTATATAATATCTTTGTCTGGAGACAACACAATAATCTGGTTGTGTAATTCAGGTGGTCTGGACATAATCGTCTCCGCAGGACATAACTTTTCAACGAATGGTTTCAATTTCCAAAAATTCCGCCAATAAATTCCAGTAATTAACCAGCCAACTCACAAAATTTTACGGAACTCGTTTGTGAATTGCGGCCTGTATCGGATTACAAACAGCCAGGCCAGTCGGACAGATATATACGGCAGCATTTTAACTCAAGCTGTAATAATTAATTAAAAATTTTAAAAACCCCCGACGCAGTTAGGTCACACACGTTTGAAAAAACATAACCCTCCTTCGACAGTCGGGTGATTGCTCATTTATGCGTCTAAGATCCCTTCCGCAACTAATAAAAGAGCTTATAAGTTCGAAACGGCTGAACCGGTTTTGATAAAACATGTCTAAGAGCCATCGCCAAGAAAGAACCCTGCTTTCGAATAACAAAAACCGCATCCAAATCGGTTCACTCGTTTAAGAGCTACAATGCCACAGACAGAGAGACAGGCACATGCTCAAACACAGCGGTCAAACTTATAACACCCCTCTTTTTGTGGCGGGGGTTAAAAACGGAGACCCTTCACTTATACTTTGCACTCGCTCGTTCGACTAAAAGAACCTATATTTCTTATCTACATCTACATCTACATCTACACTATCTACACTAATATTATAAATCTACACTAATATTATAAAGAGGAAAGATTTGTACCTATTTTTGTATGTTTGTAATGAATAGGCTCAAAAAGTACTGGGCCGATTTAAAAAATTCTTTCACCAATAGAATGCTACATTCTTCCAATTTGACATAGGCTACATTTCATTTTGAAAAAAATTAGGGATCTTTGGTAAAATTTGAACAATGTAACCGAAGGTGTAGAAAAATGAGTCTTAAAATGTCTTTCGTCGAATGCGCTGCCGAAACTATTAGCGATAGAACAAAATAATGTACAACAATATTGAAGAACATCATAATGTCTACAAAAAACTCCGCGGTAGCATATGTCCAACTATTGTAGTTATGTCACTACAACAACTTTTTTCATTTTAAACATTAATGAAAATGCTAACCAATGTATAATATAATATAGTTGTACCCGTGCGAAGCCGGGGCGGGTCGCTAGTTTTAGATATTTTAGTAAATAGGCCGAACGTAAGTAAACCCTCCCTCGTTCTAAATTGAATGGCTTGTCAAAATTTTCACGATGAAAATAAGGCTAAAATAAATATGATTGAAAAGCATTTGAAACAAACAATGTATTTAAATTTGTGAGACAAGTAATATCGTTTAAATTCAAGGATTTCAGACGTCACATTTACGTCTAGACTTTTAAGCTATGAATTTAAATTGTTTATCGGGAGCTTTGTGACTTTATTATGTTTACTTGGGTTAGGTGTACATTTGGAAATACGATTCTCTATCGTTTGCCGGAATTTTATATGATTTTAGTACCGGAGGGTAATAAGGGCTACGTGATTTTGAATCACTTTATATCATTGCTTGAAAATGGCTAATTTTTGAGAACAGCCAGTATTGCTTCTTGTAAATTTAAACATAAGTACATACAAATAAAAGACATGAGTTCATGCGTCATAATTTTTATTACAATTTAAACAAAAATCGAGTACAAAGCAGCCTAATAGGGCCCGGATAGTTTATTAAGGCCCTACCCATTTTTATGTTTTCGAAAAAGTGTCAAACCATTAGAAATTATTTATTGATTGTATTTAAACTAAAATCACTTCGTTTACTTAAAATAGGTATTATTATTTCTGTACTAGCTTTTGCCCGCGGCTTCGCTCGCGTGTACCATGAGTATTCCAAAGAACCAAGATATCAAGCAAGCAAGCATACAGGCAAGCAAGCAAGCATGCAAGCAAGCATGCATGCACGGAAGCAAGCAAGTATGCATGCACGGAAGCAAGCAAGCGTGCAAGAAAGCGTGCAAGTAAGCGTGCAAGCAAGCGTGCAAGCAAGCCCGACTAAACTTTCTTTATATACAATAATATAAAACCTATTATTACTTTCCCCTGTCCTGCATTAGGTATAATTCAATGTTTTCTTACCTTCTACGGAAAC
Organism: Archips xylosteana; assembly: GCA_947563465.1. Lineage (NCBI taxonomy): Eukaryota > Metazoa > Arthropoda > Insecta > Lepidoptera > Tortricidae > Archips > Archips xylosteana. Next base: position 6,493,751 of record OX387373.1, read on the forward strand.
TTGAGTAACTGGAAGCGCTGTGTACCTACTTAGCATTGATATTATACATATTATAGTATCTTGTTAAGGTGTTGTGTGACCTAACCGTTAAGGAGTTATACCTTCCATCATCAGCTCATCTGAATAACCAGAAAGAATACAACTAAAGGTCTATACGTGCATATGATATTTAAAGAAACTTCCTGTAACTCCTAACCGTTAAGGAGTTTAACCTTCCATCATCAGCTCACCTGGATAACCTGAAAGAATACAACTATCGGTATATACCTACTTACCTATAATATTTGAAAAAAATATCTTCAACTCCTAACCTTTAAGGAGTTTTACCTTCCATCATCAGCTCATCAACATAAGATGATGTCTACCAGACGCAAACACTTAAATAGCTTGAGAAAATATATGAAAAACGTAATGCGTGCCTACAAAATTTGAGGGTTGCCCTCGATTTCCCTAAGATCCCGTCATCAGATCCTGTTTTTGTGACAATGGGACCATCTCAGGAGTATATTGTATTCTTTCGAATAAAAAAATAATTTTTATAATCGGTCCACAATTGATCGAGAAATCGGTGAACATACACCTACATAAAAAAATACATAAAGTGGAATGCATAACCTCCTCCTTTTTTTGAAGTCGGTTAAGGAGCCCTTTGCGGCCTACTTACAGTATAAACTTATGAATTTTGAAATTTTAGCTTTGTACAACCAGTAAAACGCAAAATCCCGTTTTTTCCCGTTCCCGTAAGAATTTCGGGAAATGCTTTCTTAATGCTCCCCTACACTCCCCAAGGAACCCACTTGCCAAATTTCAGCTTTCTATGACCAGTAAAACGAAAAATCCCGTTTTTCCCGTTCCCGTGGGAATTTTGGAAAGTTCTCTTTCAATGCTTCCTTACACTCCCCAAGCAACCTACATGCCGAATTTTAGCTTTCTACGACCAGTAAATAAATAAATATCACGGGACAATTCACACCAATTGACCTAGTCCCAAAGTAAGCTTAACAAAGCTTGTGTTATGGGTACTAGGCAACGGATAAACATAATTATATAGATAGATACATACTTAAATACATATTAAACATCCAAGACCCGAGAACAAACATTCGTATTTTTCATACAAATATCTGCCCCGACACGGGAATCGAACCCGTAAAACGAAAAACCCCGTTTTTTCCCGTTCCCGTGGGAATTTTGGAAAGTCCCTTCTCAATGCTCCTCTACCCTCCCCAAACAACCTACATGCTGAATTTCAGCTTTCTACGACCAGTAAAACGAAACATCCCCTTTTTTCCGTTCCCGTGGGAACTTTGGAAAGCCCTCTCTCAATCCTTCTCTACTCTACACTCCCCAAGCAACCTACTTGCCGAATTTCAGTCTTCTACGACCAATAAAACGAAAAATCTCGTTTTTTCCTTATCCCGTGGGAATTTCCGAAAATCAATAAAACTATTTTTTACTATTATAATTACCTACTTTTATGCCAAATTTGAAGAGTCTAATAATTATAGTTCATAGGATCCCGTTGAACTGAATATATAAATCCCGTTTTCTCCTTATCCCGTGGGAATTTTGAGAAATCCTGAAATTAATGTTTAAACTAATGTAATACCTACTTGTGTATCAAATTTGAAGAGTCTAGTTATTATAGTTACTGAGATAGGGTCACTCGGAATCGAATATATAAATCACGTTTTTTCCCGTTCCCGTGGGAATTCCCAAAAATCCTTCCTTAGTGGATGCCTACATTGTATAAGGTATCTATGTGCAAAATTTCAAGTCTCTAGGTCCAGTGGTTGGGGCTGTGCGTTGATATATCAACAGTCATTTAGTTTATTTAGACATTTCAACCCCATCGCACCCCATCCAGGGAGATGGTATTTTACGTCCGCCACGTCGGATTTTAAAACCGTTGTTGTTTTCGTAACCAGTGACCCGATAAACCATAGAAACAATACCCATGTTGATTTTCAGACTTTGTCCCCCCATTTCCCCCTTTTAGGGGTTGAATTCCCAAAAAACCTGAAACACGTGTTTAATCATTTATCGTTAGGAGTACTTCTGTTAAGTTTCGAGTAAAATAGTCGAACTAATCTTGTTTCCCCATACAAACTTTGGACCCCCGTTTCACCCCCTTAGGGAATAAATTTTGAAAAATCCTTTCTTAGTGCACCATAAGACCTTATAAGGAACCTACGTGCCAAGTTTGGAATCTCTAGGCCCAGCGGTTTGGGCTGTGCGTTGATATGTCAGTCAGTCAGTCAGTCAGTCAGTCAGTCAGTCAGTTTCTTCTTTTATATATTAAGATGAACAACATTATCGGGTTCTTTCAATGAAATAGGTTTTTTTGCGCGATGCACATGGGCCTTTATTATTATTAAAGCTTTATTTATCCATACAGTACAATAAGTTTCTATACATTTTTTTGGGCCTTATTAACCGCAATTTTAATAAAACTCATGAATAATAAATAATATTTGAGATATAAGTAATTTAGTACCTGGGCGACCGAGCTCTGCTCGGGCAGAAACTCGGTACCAAGCGTTTTCCCAGAGATAAGACCAAGCTAGATCAATTTTTCATCCCCGAAAACCCCCAAATACCAAATTTCATCGAAATCGTTGGAACCGTTTCCGAGATCCTGAATATATACACCGGACGGGTGGGGGGGGGTTGAGAGGGGGGGGAGGGGATGCGGGGGAGGGAGCGCGGGGGTTTTAAGGGGGGGGATGAAAATTTCATTGATTTTGCCGTAGGATGCACCGTTTTCAAGATATTTGACAAAAACACCGGAGGGGGTGGAGGGGTGAGTCACGTTAAACTATCGTCCGTAAACCGACTTTACAGACAACCGGCTTTTCCTGTTCTGTGCTCCCAATAGGGAACGTGCACATAGACGGTGCTGCCAACTGGTGCCATAAGGGTGCCATCAATTTGAATGTTTTACCTTGATAAGTTTGTTTTACTGTCCGCATAGTGTCTCTTCTGTCGCATTAGTGCTGCCGCCTATAGTTACTGCACGTTCCCTATAATACTTTTTCTAACAAAAAAGTAACTTTTTCTCGCAAAAAATAACTTTTTCTCACAAAAAAGTAACTTTTTCTAACAAAAGAAGAAACTTGACGTTTTCTCATAAAAAATAAACTTAAAAAAAAAACTAAAAATCTTGAAAAAAAACGTGGTATCGAACCGAGGTCGGCTGGATCCGCGACCACCCGATTTCTAATGTGCCATTATGATCTGCTCGAAGTCGGCGAAATTTAGCTTTATATTCTAATGCAAACAAAAATAGCCGGAAAACACGAGTAAAAGCGATTTTCTGAAAATGAAACATAGCTAGATCAGTTTTTCATCCCCGAAAACCCCCACATACCAAATTTCATCGAAATCGTTGGAGCCGTTTCCGAGATCCTGATTATATATATATATACATATATACAAGAATTGCTCGTTTAAAGGTATTAGATAGATAGATAGATATAGTGAATTGGTGTCAGCTTTTATTTATCTAAAATATTCCTGTTAAATAAGGTTTAATATTATTTATAAATATGCTAATGTTGTCTAATTGTATTGAAATTGTAATTTGCACGTCATAATGTGACAAAAGCGTGTGAAACTGTATTACTTTTATATCACCAATCTAATACCATGTTTTTATGCAAATAAATGATTATGATTATGATTATCATTTTTAGCCCCCCGAACAAAAAGAGGGGTGATACAAGTTTGACCGCTATGTGTGTGTGTGTGTGTGTGTGTGTGTGTGTGTGTGTCTGTGTGTGTGTGTGTGTGTGTGTGTCTGTCTGTCTTTCTGTCTGTCTGTCTGTGGCACCATAACTCTAAAACAGGTGAACCGATTCGGATGCGGTTTTTTTTTATTTGAAAGCTGGTTCTTAGACATGTTACATCAAAATCGGTCCATCCGTGTGACATCTTAGGCCTCATCTTCGCCTTCTATCAAGCGAGATTGAAGCCAAACGTAAGCCAATTTTTTATAAAAAAAAAATCCGTTTCAAAGTTATAAGCTCTTTTGTCAGCTGCGGAAGGGATCTTAGACGCATAATGGGCATTTACTTTATCTTCAAACATAATGTGCGACCAAATTACGTTGGGGGTTTAAAACTTTTTTCACTTCTCATGCTCTTAAAATGTTACTTTAGTCTGTGCATATCGGGACTAAAGCTCTTTTTTGATCTCAAGGGATTAAAGTAAAATTTTTTTAATTGACTATGGAAACCCCTAAACTGCCAATCACGGTGTTTGTGAATGGATGATTATCGCCATTTTCAGTAACTGGGTATAGACAATTTTAAAGCTTTCCACAGACCGAAGCGCGCTGCGAACGCACTGTAGCGCCCTGCGCTTCGGTCTGTGGAAGCCTTTACGGCGTGGAAATAACCTCAAAATGACAACTTTATAAAAAATATTTAAAAAATAATAATTTCGTGAAACACATTGAATAATTACGAATATTAATCTATTTAATTATAAAATATTAAAGATGAATTCATTTTATTTTGCACGTAAAGAAAGATTTCCTTTAGCTTAGGTGTTTTTAATTTGTTTTTTTTTTTAAAAACGCTGTCGGCAAAGCAGGTCCCTGCTCTGTCGATAAAATAGCAATCCGCACTGTCGGCAAAGCAGTGCTGGAGTGTACGGTAGATAGAGCAGTTACGTTTGAATGTTAATATGGCGTGACTTCAAAATAATGCGATGTCAGTTGCATTTAATATTAAATAGAAAGTATAATTAGATATAATTTAACAAAGAATTGGCATATAGAAAATAAACTTAAAAAGTCGTTTCTTTATTCACGGGTAAGTGTTTCAGTTAACAAAATATTTTGTGTGTGAACTTAGATCAATTAGGTTAATTTATTTGCCGATTCTAATGAATGAACAATTATCATTCTTACATGCATAGTCCAATTAGTTTTAACATAGTCTTTAAGTTAGAATCTGTTGGCTAATTATGCAAGCATTTAAAGCGTCACTTTACAAAAAAATATAAAAGAAAAGAAAACACAGCGGTATTTTTTTTGCTATTTGAATTTTGAACAGATGTCCATTGCTCGTATTGAGCATACGTTGTAAAAAGTAATTTTGTACGTCGTTTTTTTCCTCGCATTCAAAGTGAAAATTAGAGTGTTTAACGCGGGACTAAACTACCATAATGACAACTCGAATTATAGCCTCCCTCGCTATCGCTCGGGTGGCTAAATATCTCGTGTCATTATGGCTTGTTTTAGTCCCTTGTTGAACAATCTACTATAATTTTGTATGTTCCTTTTAAGAACCAAGACACTGTTGTCTAAGTCCATTATTTTTCACGCAGACTTTGTTATACCCCAGGCCTTATTACCCTATGGTACCTTATACCTTTAAACGAGCAATTCTTGTATATATGTATATATATATATTATATATATATATATATATATATAATCAGGATCTCGGAAACGGCTCCAACGATTTCGATGAAATTTGGTATGTGGGGGTTTTCGGGGATGAAAAACTGATCTAGCTATGTTTCATTTTCAGAAAATCGCTTTTACTCGTGTTTTCCGGCTATTTTTGTTTGCATTAGAATATAAAGCTAAATTTCGCCCACTTCGAGCAGATCACAATGGCACATTAGAAATCGGGTGGTCGCGGACCCAGCCGACCTCGGTTCGAATCCACGTTTTTTTTTAACATTTTTGTTTTTTTTTAAGTTTATTTTTCATGAGAAAACGTCAAGTTTCTTCTTTTGTGAGAAAAAGTTACTTTTTTGTGAGAAAAAGTTACTTTTTTGTGAGAAAAGTTACTTTTTTGTTAGAAAAAGTATTATAGGGAACGTGCAGTAACTATAGGCGGCAGCACTAATGCGACAGAAGAGACACTATGCGGACAGTAAAACAAACTTATCAAGGTAAAACTTTCAAATTGATGGCACCCTTATGGCACCAGTTGGCAGCACCGTCTATGTGCACGTTCCCTATTGGGAGCACAGAACAGGAAAAGCCGGTTGTCTGTAAAGTCGGTTTACGGACGATAGTTTAACGTGACTCACCCAACCTCCGGTGTTTTTGTCAAATATCTTGAAAACGGTGCATCCTACGGCAAAATCAATGAAATTTTCATCCCCCCTTTAACGCCCCCGCGCTCCCTCCCCCGCATCCCCTCCCCCCTCTCACCCCCCCCCCCACCCCTCCGGTGTATATAATCAGGATCTCGGAAACGGTTCCAACGATTTCGATGAAATTTGGTAATTGGGGGTTTTCGGGGATGACAAATTGATCTAGCTTGGTCTTATCTATGGGAAAACGCTTGGTACCGAGTTTCTGCCCGAGCAGAGCTCGGTCGCCCAGGTACTGGTACCTTATATCGTATTCCATAATTTTCACTTGTCATAATATGAAATGTACCTAGAGATTTTCGTTGCACGGAACGGCACGGCGAGGCATATTCATAAATTAATTTATTTCTAAAACAGTATTTTCTTCAGTATTAACAACAATACCGAATATAGTAAAAATATACGGATCACGTCTTAAAACGTCGTAGACGTGATCCGTATATTTTCACTATGAAATACCGAATATATTTTTTTTTGAGTTGCGTCCATGGGCCGGAAGACGCAATGTAAGTAGGCCTCCAACAAGATAGAGCGATGACCTGGTTAAGGTTGCGGGATCGCGTTGGATGCGGATGGCACGGGACCGATCTGTTTGGCGAACCTTGGGGGAGGCCTATGTTCAGCAGTGGACGTCTTTCGGCAAAAGTGATGATGTTGATGATTATTTTCTTTTATGGTGTTGTTTGTTGGTATTGTGGTATTGCTCTCCTTGAAATAAATAAACTAACCTAACCTATTGTGTTCTACATTATAATATAACACTTCAAATAATATTTGAAAATATTTTCGTATTTACCCCAAAAGTGGGCCTCATATTTAAAATTCATTCATTTACATTACACGCTTGACTTTGGATCACCGATTTACATATTATTATGAATACCAAATTTGAACTAAAATTGAATAGGAAGTTTTGTAATCGTATAAGTAACTAGTATCGGAAATGCAAGTTTCCTATGGCATTCCCGTTCCCACGGGAATTCCTGAAAATACACACCCTATGTCACCTTCGCAACTGAGATGAATGTATGACATTTTAAAATCCATCGAGCCGAGGCTACTGGGCGTACCAAAGAATAATACACACATACATAAACACATACGCTTGAAAAACACCCTCCTTCGGCAGTCGTGTAAAAACAAAAGTGGGCTTTATCGAAACACGCTCTAATTCTCTTGACAATAGAGACCTGTTTCGACATACATATATGTGCACCAGCTGCTCCAATATTTGATGCTGAAGCTACTATCTTATAGTAGTTACAGTGGCCGTAAAAGGCGATAATTATCCAATGGCTTTCAGTATTAGGCAATTTGCCATTTAGCGATAGTCAATGTTTGGCCCCCACGTACGTCAAAAGTCAGCGTTTATAGAGCTTATATGTATATATTTTATTATCGACTTTTTTTATGTTAGAGAGACCAGACAAACGAACTAGTGGGTCACCTGATGTTAAATGAACACCACTGTCCATAGACACTCGCAGCGCCTTACGCGATACAAGTGCGTTGCCCTGCAGAAAATTGTACACTCGCCTCTTAAAGGCACCCAGGTAGTAACTCGATGGGAAGACCCCAGCGGGAAGCTCGTTCCAGACTTTGCAAGTTCGTGGCAAAAATAGTTATTTGTTATACAAGGGGGGAAAGTTGTATTTTACCTGCGAGTGTCCATTTGAAACACAAGCTATCGAAAGGATTCTATGATTGACCACGAGCGAAGCGAGTGGTTCAAAAATAGAATCCTTTCGATAGCGAGTGTTTCAACACACGAGACGTAAAATAACTTTTCACCCGTGTATAACACAAAACTTTTCACCTCACTACAGAGAGGAAAATAAGAAAAAGGGTTTGTACTATCAATTATTATTTATTTATTCACTCAAAATAATTAATTGAAAAGTTTTGACTTAAGTTTTTTTTATTATTTCGGATGCGTTTTGTTCGCACATCGACTTACTTGGACTGTCAGAACATTTTATCCGTTTTTGCAACAAGAATGAAAATGTTGAATGCTGATATTTATGAATTAAAATAAAGTTGTAAGACTGTATTTAGTGTTTTTTACTCGATGCAATTTATTAATTGTGATGTTAAAAATTCAGCACTTTAACGTTTTACGTTTTGTTAGCTGTCAAATATCACGTAAGCTACCTTCAAATGTCAAAACTCTTTCTTCACATGTGGATAAAAAGCGATTTTCTCAATAGATGTCAAACAAACAAAAAGGGCTTTCCGAGCTAGTGAGGTGAAAAATATTAAATTAAAATTGATCTGACTCCATAAAACCACGATAAAAACTTTCTTGAGTAGTTTGAAGTCGGTGCCATATCACGAGCCAGCAGGAGTGGACCTATTTATTTACCTTGCCTATATAAATAGGTACTATCTCTTGAGCTTCCATCACTCCCGCTGGCTTGTGCTAAGGCACCAAACAGATCAATCTACACTACTATTTATGACCCACTTTGTATGCATGTATGAATCGGATGACAATGCAATATTAATATGATATGGAGCTGATCTGATGATGGAGGTGGAAGCTGGCAATAGAAACTCTGTAATCAAATGATACGACCGCATCGTGTTTGGGCTCGTTTGATTCGTCTTGACGAGTACTTAGGTAACCCAGGGCTAAAAGTACTGTCAACATAAAGCTTGTATTAAAAATAAAGTTTAAAAAAAACTTCATCGTAGGGAACCCTAGAAACAATAACATGGAACTAGTTCAATTACCTCTTGCACAATTTTATTATCAACTCCATCTGACGGTCTGACCCCGAGTTATTTGGTCCCTTATTTGTCAAACTTTTGGGATATTTATTATTTAGCCGAGACGTGGGGTCAATTTCGTTACGGAATTTGCAGACGAATTGGGATCCAATAGAGACTGAACTACCCTCCAGGCGGGTATAGGAAGTAGCATGAATATTATGTCAATCGTTGGAACAAGGCACGGTCGTACTCGTTGTTTTGTTTGTGTGTGTGTGTGTGTGTGTGTGTGTGTGTGTGTGTGTGTGTGTGTGTGTGTGTCTGTCTGTGGTATCGTAGCTCTTAAGCGGGTGAACTGATTTGGGTGCGGTGTTTGTAATTTGAAAGCAGTTTTCTTGGAGATGGGTCTTAGAGATGTTTCATCAAAATTGGTTCAGCCGTTTCAAGATTATGAGCTCTTTTGTTAGCTATGAAACGCATAATTAATAATTAAATAATTTTTGTTTTTCTTTTTAGCGTTGGGTTTTAATAATTTTTAGGGTTCCGTAGCCAAACGGCAAAAAAACGGAACCCTTATAGATTCAACATGTCTGTCTGTCCGTCTGTCCGTCCGTATGTCACAGCCACATTTTAATTTAACTTTTTAAGCTTTGAAAATCAACTCATATAGGGGTTTTTTTACTATCTAACCGCTTTTTAGGGTTCCGTAGCCAAATGGCAAAAAACGGAACCCTTATGGATTCGTCATGTCTGTCTGTCTGTCCGTCCGTATGTCACAGCCACTTTTTTCCGAAACTATAAGAACTATGCTGTTGAAACTTGGTAAGTAGATGTATTCTGTGAACCGCATTAAGATTTTCACACAAAAATACAAAATAAAACAATAAATTTTTGGGGTTCCTCATACTTAGACCTGAAACTCAAAAAAAAAATTTTCATCATACCAATACGTGTGGGGTATCTATGGATAGGTCTTCAAAAATTATATTGAGGTTTCTAATATCATTTTTTTCTAAACTGAATAGTTTGCGCGAGAGACACTTCCAAAGTGGTAAAATGTAGTGTCCCCCCCCTGTAACTTCTAAAATAAGAGAATGATAAAACTAAAAAAAATATATGATGTACATTACCATGTAAACTTCCACCGAAAATTGGTTTGAACGAGATCTAGTTTGTTTGTCTGTCTATATCAGTACCCAATCTACAATCATCCCACACAGCGGGTTGGGGGCGGGTTGGGAGCGGGTTGGGGGCGGATTGAGATCGGGTTGGTTTATTATGAAGTTCCACTTCTTCCGGAAGGAAATTGGATAAAAAAATAAGCTGCCCAAATTACTAATTCCACGCGGACGGAGTCGCGGGCAAAAGCTAGTACTATAATATAACAAACATTCACGTTTTCAGCACTGCGGAACTTAATTCTGAAGAATCAAACAAACGAATCCGCAACCAAAAGAACCTTTAAAAGCACAATTCAGAGACCTTTTTAAGTTTCCACGTACCTACACATCCTAACCACAATAAAGTATAAAATTTAGGCGGACCGCCGAATTTATCCCCAACTCACCTATTCACTGACCAAAGTAGCTCGAAACCTAACGGTGCTAACTCACAATTTGCACAAATGAAAAAGCACCTTCCGATGTTGATGTAAAGTTGCAAATCCTTTGCATGTGACATGTAATTTATTATGGGTTGGTTCTGTTAACCTGGTTGGTTAAACGTGAAAAATAGATTATGCTTCGTTCTAATATACGAGTATAGATATGACCTTGCTGTGACATACTGGCGAATAGTTAGAAAATCTTTAAACATGAAATTACCGTGAGACTCACTCATAGTGAAAATAAACGCATCACTCACGTCTTAAAACGAGTTTAAGTCGACATGTTTCGGGCTAATCCGTAGCCCTTCCTCTCGGAGTTGCACGTCACGGCGGCTGTCAAACGCGCACTGCGTGCTACTGCACTGGTCGTGCGGCTACTCGACGCAACTGACAGCGACTGTGTGTGTCTGTCTGTGGCATTATAGCTCTTAAACGGATGAACAGATTTGAATGCGGTTTCTTTTATTAAAAAGATAGTTTTTTGGTGATGGTTCTAAGGTATGTTTCATCAAAATCGGTTCAGCCGTTCTAAAATTATCAGCTCTTTTGTTAGCTGCGGAAGGTATCTAAGACGCATAATGGGCATTTAGTTTATGTTCAAACATACGTGTGACATAATTGCGTTGGAGGTTTTTAAAATTTTTCATTTATAGTTATTGGGTTATGTACCAATAATATACAGGGATGATAATAGGGATGTTAAATAAATCATTTATCATCATCCCGCGGGAACTATCCATTTTTCTGGAATCAAAATTATCCTTTATGTTAATCTAGGTTACAAAGTATATGTATGCCAAATGTCTTAAGAGGGTACGATGGCTGGGAGAATTTTGAGAAATAGGTATTTTAATGAAATGTCGCTGTCTCGCCCGAACCCCTCCGTGTCAGTACAGCGAAAGCGGGACAACTGCACCTCAGACCGTTAATAGGCGCGTAAAATTGATCAAAACAGCATTTCGTAATCCCCTGTTTTATTCTCGAAAACTGGGCCAATTAATTTATTTTTTTCTTAAATAATTAGAAGACAGATTTAGCTATGCCCCTATGTTTTCCTTTTTTTGTTTATAGCAGGGATTCTTTTCTGACGAGTGTCTGAAAATGACGTTGAAATTGGGCAATTTTTTCGGTTTTTGAAAGCTCATATTTCTTATGTTAATTGAAATATGGAAAAAAACGAAAAATAGGGGCATAGCTGTGGTAGATACAGATTACACAGTAAAAAAAATTTGGCTCTAAAGCCATTATCCAGGGAGGAAACAGGGGATTACGTTTGTATGAAGAAATGGTGCGCATCGTACCCTCTTAAGAGTTCGAACCGTTTTAGCATGAAAGAGTAACAAACATCCACAAATCAACGCTTCGCTACGCTAAAATAGTTTGATAGATTTTGATGGAATTCGGCACACAGATAGTTTAAAACCTGGATTAACATATACATACGATACAATCATCTCCTTTCCAGAAAAGGGGTAGACAGAGACTGTTCGTTTCCACCTGCTGCGATCCTGACACATACATCTTTCACTTTCATAACACTCATTTAGTCTTTTCATACTTGTCCTGGAAAATTGCATATTTCCCGCGGAGTAGTGATAAACGAAATGAAAGCAGACGGAGTAGTGGGCAAAAACTAGTATTAAATAATTCTCTATTCTTGAGTCACTTGTGTCAGCGGAATGCTTAGGGCGTGCGGCCATTTCTCTACCTCCACATAAATCGGAGAGATTTCATTAAACTGGTACCATCTATCACCCCCCTAAGGGGTGATGAGTGTTTTTGATTATTTCGCGGGTGAAATACCTTTTCCGCGTATTTTTAACTTGAACCCGAATGTACACTGCACAGCCGCCATAATACACGATGCGCTCCAAAATGTGTGTACACAAATTTTCATAGGTACATTTAACGTTTTCATTTTGCCATAGTAAGAGAATTGCATGGTCACAAATTTTCATTTCAAAGATCAGGATTAATGATTCCTTTTCCTTAGTTCCTTCGCGCAACTTAAGTCACTGACATACCATTTGATCTCAAGCGGCAGTGGGGAGGGCACATCGCTCGTAGAACTAAATAAATAATGAGAAAACTGTAGTACCTATTCAGGTTTTAATAAACATGAAATTGTATGATATTTACTGACAATGACATGACAAGCAGGAGTAAAGTTATGGTGAAGTAAGATGCTGACAAGGCAGGAGGTTGCAATCCTTATCACGTCAAATGGTAATGGCCAATGGGATCAAAAAGTTCTTGAATGGCGTCCACGGATCGTAAGGCGCGTTTGTATCCTTCCAACGAGAAGGAGAGATGCCTTGGTTAAGGTTGCGGGAACACGTTGGATGCTGATCCAAGATTGTCGTCGTCGTGGTCGTTGGAAGTGTCCAATTTGCAACCGCAATGACACACTCTTTTTTTTAGCCTTTGTATTGTCCTTTTTATAAAAATATTTATGTGTCTTGTGTTGTTGTAAAGAAGTGTATTTTCTTTCTTTCTTTCTTTCTGATGGCGCAGGACCAGTCTTTTTAGCAAATCTTTAGCTAGCAGTGGACGTCTTTTGGGTGCAGTGATGATATTACCTATCTTAAAGTAACTATTTAACTATTTATATCACGGACTAGCTTTTGCCCGCGACTCCGTTCGCGTGGAATTAGTAATTTGGGCAGCTTATTTTTTTCATCCAATTTGCTTTTTCATCAATTATGGCTCTCCTTAGTTCCTCGATATAAACCCCCCCCCCCCGCACACCCGCGTTCACATTCACCACCGTACCTACTCTCAAGTCACTACTTCTAAAAACTGTTCTATAAATTCTTAAAATAGACGTATCTTTCTTATTTGTGAACCGATTCAAATGAAACAAACACTACATGTTAATCCAAGAAAATACCAACATATCAGTGAAAACCGCATCCTTCTAGGTTAAGCCGTTTCTGAGATTAGCGCGCACAAACGCACAGACAAACAGATAAACAGACAAACAGACAATAATTCTAAAAAACATTGTTTTGGGTTCTATTGCGCTAGTAAATAGCCCTAGTGACAGATTTTCTCAAATATCTTCAATGTACAGACACCGACTTGTTAAAGATTTATTATATGTATAGATATAGATAGATTAGCTACTTGAAATGGCACTAGGGAGGCCATACCTATAGCACGCAGAACTAACGGCCGGTGGGGCCGAAAAGTTTTCGAATGGAGACCACGGACTGGCAAGAGCAGCGTGGGACGTCCACCAACGAGACGGACGGATGATTTGGTAAAGGCTGCAGCTTCAAAATGGATACATGCCGCTTCCAACCGTAATGATTGGATAAGGCTTATGTCCAGCAGTGGATATTCTACGGCTGAAATGGTGAACTATTGAGATCAAACAGCAATATATGTAGGTATATTAAATAACTTTAATTTCAATACTACGTAAATAAAATCCGCTTGCATAATTACCGTTCCCACGGGAATTCCGGGAAAATATATATCCTATGTCACTCGCGGAACTGAGACGAATCTAATGGCACCTCACACTTCAAAATCCATTGAGCCGTTGAGGCTGCAGGGCGTGCCAAAGAATGATATATAAAATAAATAAATAAATAAATAAATATCACGGGACAATTCACACCAATTGACCTAGTCCCAAAGTAAGCTTAGCAAAGCTTGTGTTATGGGTACTAGGCAACGGATAAACATACTTATATAGATAGATACATACTTAAATACATATTAAACACCCAAGATCCGAGAACAAACATTCGTATTTTTCATACAAATATCTGCCCCGACACGGGAATCGAACCCGGGACCTCAAGCTTCATAGTCAGGGTCTCTAACCATTAGGCCATCTGGTCGTCTAAAACATTATATACATACAAACATAAATACTTACGCTCAAAAAACATAACCCTCCTTCGACAGTTGAGTGAAAATGCTTATTAGATACATACTCACTCAAAACATACATTTCCCAACAACAGCCATTCAAAACGTACCCTAAATCAGTGTGTACCTGTTAACACAAGATTGCACTTAGTACCCCACGCAATCGCTCCCCATAGAATCCTATCCGAATATGAATGAGGCAGTTAATTCCGATGTTTGAAAACAAAGCAACATAAAAAGCGTGAACGGTCATCTGGGACAACGCTTGAGGTTTAATTGGGGCTTATTACAAGGCCTAATTCGTCTAAGATCTACATTTTGAACCCCCGACACAAAAAAAGGGGTGTTATAAGTTTGACCGCTATGTGTGTGTGTGTGTGTGTGTGTGTGTGTGTGTGTGTCTGTCTGTGGCATCATAACTCTTAAATGGGTGAACCGATTTGGATCCGGTTTTTTTTATTTGAAAGCAGTTTTCTTGGCGATGGTTTTTAGACATGTTTCATTAAAATTGGTCAAGCCGTTTCAAAGTTATTAGCTCTTTTATACGCTGCGGAAGGGATCTTAGACTTAATTGCGTTGGGGGTTTTTAAATTTTTAATTTATAGTTATGGTGAGAGTGTTTACCATCGTACAGTCAAACAAACTGAATCACGTACCAGGGTTCCTTTGGTACAGGGGGTACCTTTTCAACGCAAATGTCATGTTGACATTCCACACATCTGCTATAGAAATCATCGTCAAATTAGCAGTGAAAAGGTTCCAACCCTGTTACGCGATTCAGTTTCCTTCACTCAACATCCAGGCGGGGAGAGTCTCCATCCGTATGTGGTTAGTATTCTATTGGCCCGCACAAAACGGTTCTCTTCACTTTACCTAATACGAACTACTAAGGAATGGAATTCGCTCCCGACGTTTGTATTTCCAGATAAATACAACCTAGGGCTCTGCAAGGCTAGCGTGAACAGGTTTTTACTGAACCAATGAGATACACTTTTGGCCTCATCTGCACTTTTCATCAGGTGAGATAGCCAATTACGGGTCAGTTTTACGTAAAATATTTTTTGTTAAAATTTCATTTTCAATGCAATCTTTTACGCTGACTGTACTTTTTGTTGACTGTACTTGCATTTTCATCCAACCTACATAAGTGTACCAAATTTCAAGTAAATCCGACCACTGTAAGTGGGTCAAATTCAACTTTCAAGATTTGACCCTTACATACATATTTACATACATTGTAAGTTAATTAAACGCTTTTTTAAAAAAAACCAGCCAAGTGCGAGTCGGTCTCGCCCACCGAGGGTTCCATACAAATTTATATGTTTTAACGACCGCTTTAGCCTAGTTGGTAGTGACCCTGCCTACGAAGCAAGAGGTCCTGGGTTCAAATCCCGGTAAGGGCATTTATTTGTGTGATGAGCACGAATATTTGTTCCTGAGTTATGGATGTTTTCTATGTATTTAAGTGTGTATTTATCTATATAAGTATGTTTATCGTCGTCTAGTACCCATAGTACAAGCTTTGCTTAGTTTGGGACTAGATCGATTTGTGTAAGATTGTCCCCTAATATTTATTTTTTATTTATTTATTTTATTATATGTATGTATGAAAATCCAGTCTTAGCAGAAAAGCAAAGTGTGCGCAGTGTGGGATCATTCTAGATTGGTTCCTGATATAGACAGACAGACAAAAAAATTTATGCTTTTCGCAATTTTTCCTTTATCTGTGCTATAAGGCCTTGCTTTGTACCAAATTTCAAGATTCTGAGTTCACGGGAAGTACCCTGTAGGTTTTGATTCTCTTGCGAGTGTCGAAAATGTGCGTTGGTTACTGATATAGACAGACAGACAAAAAAAATATGCTTTTGGCAATTTTTCCTTTATCTGTGCTATAAGACCTAGCTTCGTACCAAATTTCAAGATTCTGAGTTCACGGGAAGTACCCTGTAGGTTTTGATTCCCTTGCGAGTTTCGAAAATATGCGGAAATTTGCGTCATAAACGGCTGTATCTTTTGATTGCGTTGGCTTAGATGTTTGATTTTTTCACAGCTCCAAGGGACAGTAGACTTGAGTATTTGATATAAATTTCAGCTTGATACCTCCACGCGTTCCAAAGAAAAAGGGTCTTGACAGACAGACGGACGGACGGACACACGGACGGACGGACGGACAATAAAGTGATCCTATAAGGGTTCCGTTTTTTCCTTTTGAGGTACGGAACCCTAAAAATATAATCATACATTCATAACGGGACCCTGTTCTCTACAGGTCTTCATAACCGATTCTTGTGAAATTTTGTGAGCAGGTCTGCGGAAATGCGGAATTTTTTGTCCCGCGAGAACTATGCAATTTTTCGGAGTAAAAAATATAAAGTATAAAGTATGTTAATCCAGGTTTTAAACTATGTGCCAAGTTTCACCTGAATCCATCAAACCGTTTTAGCGTCGGGTGAAAAAGCAATTATTTTATGTCTATTTATTTCGGGGATTAATAATTTCTGCGAAATTTGCTATTTATGTTAGGGTTTTCAGCACAATTCAAGAAGTCAACCAGTTATTCAACTGTATACTAGAGCGCCCGATCGACGCACGCACACAGCCAAGCGTCTTACACGGCCGCTAACCGAACTTCGCTAGACAGAACAATGCAGTTCCCACGCTCGCGCCGTATAAGACGCTTGGCTGTGTGCGTGCCTCGATTCGGGCGCTCTAGCACAGGAATAAATAAGCGGAACAGAATAAATGCTTCCGAACAGAGCTCGAAATTCTTACCTATTATCATAGGGTTGTCACTCGGTAAAAAAAAAAATAAAAATCAAAATATTTTATTCAAACAAGTACCTACTTAAGTATGCAATATCTGTATATCTACAACACTACAACAGGTAGGCATCTTTAAAAACAACCGAACACCCGAACTATGTAGCTAAACGGTCGCGTCGTCGCTGGCGGCACACCTGAACTTTGTCTACTCACTGAGCTAGTTCCAACCGGTTTGTCTCCAAGCGGGCGCCGGTGCACGCCCCCCCCCCCCCTCCCCGTCCTGTCTGTGACAGGTCACGAACACAAATGTTGTGCATGTAGTAGTGTAATGCGTGCGCGGCGTTGTTTGTATCTTTTATTCTGTTCCGTTTATTTATTCCTGTGGCTCTAGTATGAAGTTGAATAACTGGTTAACTTTTTGAATTACCTTTGGTTAGAAAAAAAAAATGTATTTTTTTATATTTTTTTCTTACAGATTAGGCCAATTTAAGAAACTAATTTGAATATTTTAAAATTTGGTCGCGTATTTTTTTTTAAATTTAATTTGTTAAATACCGGATATGGTTGACCGGATATACGTCATCCAGTAGCTCGAAACTCTTGATTTCCTTTGCCCATCTGCTTAGAGAAAAAATAATGTTATCTGTCATTCGTACGTCGTCATGTCGTCAATACGTTTCTAACCTTCTGGTTCTGAAAGTCTATTTTCCACGATAATTTTTGAAAAAATGCTTACCAGTGGAAACTCCGGTGAAAAATTTGTCAAGGCTGACACGCTTAATCTACCCAAAATGCGAAATAGGTCCATTTACATACATCAATATGATCTTCGCAGCAGTACAAGAGAGATATCCTAAAATATTCGACATAATTTACAAGACGACACCAGTTCTCACGTAGATCTTCCCTAACACGGACGAATATTTTGCCGGGGCTATTCATGGAGTCATTTGAACAAACAAAACACTTTCTATAGTCCATTTTTTAGTTTCAAAAATGAAAATATCCTTTTTGTTTGGTTAAAAACCTATCCTATTGACATCAGTTAAATTTAAATGACATTATGACAGACATTGACATTTTTTTTAAGTGAAGCATGAGAGCAAAATGCCTTTGAACCTTTAATGACGTTATTTGAAGATCAAATGAAAGACATCAGTTTTTTTGGAATATTTCCGCTATTAGCTGTTTATTTTTAAGTCCGACTACAGAAAATGGTTGTATAACATTATTCCTCAATGATAAAAATATAAAAAAATACAAAAAATATTTAACCAAAGGGAATTGTGTTTTCGGAAGCAATCAATCAATTTAGCTTGGTCATATCTCTGAGTATACATGTATGACTGACGTGTTCCAAAACAATAATAGTTTTGCCCAGGTATTGCTAATTAACTTGTCTTACACACGACTATACGTGCAAGTCAACCTGTGACACATGTAGGCACTTTCTGTCTGTACACAAAACCATAAATCTAAAAGTTCAAAATGAATAACCATAAGCTGTTAATTGCTCTTCCTGTAACAATATATTAAGACTAATGTTCTCGTTTAATTTGTCCTTTCGAACGTGCGTATCAACCGCACAGATAACAAACATCTCGAATGCTTTTAACTCTAGACCTCCTGAAGTTTTCGAAATGGTTGAAATATATAATGATATTTCTTAAGTTTTCAAACCCCATGACTTCGCCATTGTGAAATGATTCCAAAAAGTGAATGGACGAAAAATCCATGTTGCAGTAAATACGCTATTGAAAATTAGGCATCGCCAATGCGGATCGCATTATTTCCAAACATCCCTGTCCATGAAATATAATCATTAATTATAGTGCTTTGCGAGCTCTACATTTAGAGATTAAAATATCAATTTTCAAAAAAAGTGACTACACATGTTCTTTCCGTGGACTCTTCATATAATTGTAGAGCCTGTTCACGAAATTTCAAAAGAATCGACTGAGAATTACGACCTGTAGAAAGAGTAGAATAGCCGGACGTCCGCTGGACAAACTTCAAACATTTTTGCCCAAGCCGAGAATTACAGACGCTGGCAATATTTGCATAGTAATTTAAATTTTATACAGAACACTAGCTGTTGCCCGCGACTCCGTCTGCGAAGAACAGGGGCATAAATTAGCATACGACCTATTCTCAGACCTACCAAATGTGGAGCAAAAAAACTAGATAAAAATCGGTCAAGCCGTTTCGGAGGAGTTCGATAACAAACACCTTGACACGAGATTTTTATATGTTAGACTAGCTGTTGCCCGCGACTCCGTCTGCGAAGAATAGGGATAGTTATAAATAATAGCCTACGACCTATTCTCAGACCTACCGAATACAAGCAAAAAGGTTTCAAAAAAATCGGTCAAGCCGTTTCGGAGGAGTTCGATAACAAACACCGTGACACTAGATTTTTATATATTAGATTTCTTAAGTTTTCAACCCTCATGGCTTCGTATGACTTCGTATGTCACTTTGTCACACGAAGCTGTCCGGTCGGTGTGAACGCTACATTGAGTACACATTAATTATGATTAACTAGCTTTTGCCCGCGGCTTCGCTCGCGTGTACCATGAGAATTCCAAAGCACCAAGATATCAAGCAAGCAAGCATACAGGCAAGCAAGCAAGCATGCAAGCAAGATGCAAGCATGCATGCACGCTTGCTTGCTTGCGTGACAATGGGACCATCTCAGTAGTATATTATATTCTAAAAAATTAATTAGTAATTTTTAAAATCGGTCCACAATTGACCGAGAAATCGGTGAACATACTTACAAAAAAATACATTAAGTGGAATGCATAACCTCCTCCTTTTTTTGAAGTCGGTTAAAGAGCCCTTTGCGGCCTACTTACAGTATAAACTTATGAATTTTGAAATTTTAGCTTACAATCAGTAAAACGCAAAATCCCGTATTTTCCCGTTCCCGTAAGAATTTCGGGAAATAGTTTCTTAATACTCCCCTACACTCCCCAGGAAACCCACTTGCCAAATTTCAGCTTTCTACGGCCAGTAAAACGAAAAATCCCGT
Organism: Archips xylosteana; assembly: GCA_947563465.1. NCBI lineage: Eukaryota > Metazoa > Arthropoda > Insecta > Lepidoptera > Tortricidae > Archips > Archips xylosteana. The sequence continues at coordinate 6,513,862 of OX387373.1, forward strand.
TTTTTCCCGTTCCCGTGGGAATTTTGGAAAGTCCTCTCTCTATGCTCCTCTACACTCCCCAAGCAACCTCATGCCGAATTTCAGCTTTCTACGACCAGTAAAATGAAAAATCCCGTTTTTCCCGTTCCCGTGGGAATTTTGTATAGTCCTCCCTTAATGCTCTTCTACACTTCCCAAGCAACCTACATGCCAAATTTCAGCTTTCCACGACCAGTAAAACGAAAAATCCCGTTTTTTCCCGTTCCCGTGGGAATTTTGGAAAGTCCTCTCTCAATGCTCCTCTACACTCCCCAAGCAACCTCATGCCGAATTTCAGCTTTCTACGACCAGTAAAATGAAAAATTCCGTTTTTCTCGTTCCCGTGGGAATTTTGTATAGTCCTCCCTTAATGCTCTTTTACACTTCCCAAGCAACCTACATGCCAAATTTCAGCTTTCCACGACCAGTAAAACGAAAAATCCCGTTTTTTCCCGTTCCCGTGGGAATTTTGGAAAGTCCTCTCTCAATGCTCCTCTACACTCCCCAAGCAACCTCATGCCGAATTTCAGCTTTCTACGACCAGTAAAATGAAAAATTCCGTTTTTCTCGTTCCCGTGGGAATTTTGTATAGTCCTCCCTTAATCCTCCTCTACACTCTCCAAGCAACCTAGATGCCAAATTTCAGCTTTCTGCGACCAGTAAAACGAAAAATCCCGTTTTTCCCGTTCCCGTGGGAATTTTGGAAAGTCCTCTCTTAATCCTCCTCTACACTCTCCAAGCAACCTAGATGCCGAATTTCAGCTTTCTACGACCAGTAAAACGAAAAATCCCTTTTTTTCCCGTTCCCGTAGGAATTTTGGAAAGTCCTCTCTCAATGCTTCTCTACACTCCCCAAGCAACCTACATGCCGAATTTTAGCTTTCTACGACCAGTAAACCGAAAAATCCCGTTTTTTCCCGTTCCCATGAGAATTTTGGAAAGTCCTCTCTTAATCCTCCTCTACACTTTTCAAGCAACCTAGATGCCGAATTTCAGCTTTCTACGACCAGTAAAGCGAAAAATCCCGTTTTTTCCTTATCCCGTGAGAATTCCCGAAAATCCTTTAAACTGTTTTTTACTATTATAATTACCTACTTCTATGCCAAATTTCAAGAGTCTAGTAATTATACTTCATAGGATCCCGTTGAACTGAATATATAAATCCCGTTTTTTCCTTATCCCGTGGGAATTTTGAAAAATCCTGAAATCAATGTTTTAACTAATGTAATACCTACTTGTGTATCAAGTTTGAAGAGTCTAGTTAATGAGATAGGGTCACTCGGAATCGAATATATAAATCCCGTTTTTTCCCGTCCCCGTGGGAATTCCCAAAAATCCTTCCTTAGTAGATGCCTACATTGTATAAGGTATCTATGTGCAAAATTTCAAGTCTCTAGGTCCAGTGGTTTGGGCTGTGCGTTGATATATCAACAGTCATTTAGTTTAATTAGACATTTCAACCCCATCCAGGGAGATGGTATTTTACGTTCGCCACATCGGATTTTAAAACCGTTGTTGTTTTCATAACCAGCGACCCGATAAACCATAGAAACAACACCCATGTTGATTTTCAGACTTTGTTACCCCTTTCCCCCCTTTTAGGGGTTGAATTCTCAAAAAACCTGAAACACGTGTTTACTCATTTACCATTAGGAGTACTTCTGTGAAGTTTCGAATAAAATAGTCGAACTAATCTTGTTTCCCCATACAAACTTTGGACCCCCTTTTCACCCCCTTAGGGAGTGAATTTTGAAAAATCCTTTCTTAGTGCACCCCTAGACCTTATAAGGAACCTACATGCCAAATTTGGAATCTCTAGGCCCAGTGGTTTGGGCTGTGCGTTGATATGTCAGTCAGTCAGTCAGTCAGTCAGTCAGTCAGTCAGTCAGTTTCTTCTTTTATATATATAGATATCGGCCCACGAACGCTTCCATAGATTAAAGTTATTAAATGCACACCCCTAACAATTAACTAAATCGATTTGAAGTTTCAAACTACGGTCTGGAATAACAAGTAAAATTACTTAGTGCTCCACGACCACACGTCCAAGACACGTCTGTGCAACATGTGTTTTTAATTGCTTTTGTCCACAACTTCGTTGGCGTCCTTGTAAAATTGTTATTATTAAATTAGTTCATACGATCAAAAAATTTTAAATAAAAAATAAAACCTCCTTCAAAAAACATCCAAAAAACTATGAAATAATAATTGAACCGAACCGACCACAATAAGCATGAAAATATCTTTCTTCTAATCTGTTTGAAGTCGGTGCCTCAGCTCGAGTCAGCAGGAGTGGACCTAGTAATCTAACTTACCTACATACCTACTATCTATAGGGCTTCTACACTCCTGCTGGCTCGTGCTGAGGCACCGACTTAAAACAGATTAGAAGAAAGATATTTTCATGCTTATTGTGGTCGGTTCGGTTCAATTATTATTTCATAGTTTTTTGGATGTTTTTTGAAGGAGGTTTTATTTTTTATTTAAAATTTTTTATTTTTTGCTTTTTAGTTGTTTCTGTATAAAATAGATGCGTAGGATAAAATCATCAGTTTGTCTTCGAAATAAGTTCATGTTGAAAATTCTATTTATAAAACTCGACAGGGTTATGTCGTTTTATTACAGAGTTCCATGATACTTTCTGAATGCAAATGCTCGACTTGTCACCGAAAATACTAAAATCGCTATACGTTTCTCTTGAATTTTTGAGGAGTTTCTTCAATTCCTCATGGATCCCATCATCATAACTAGATTTTGGTAACAACGGGACCAACCTTGAAGCATGTGCTTTCAAACAACGAAAAAATTTTTCAAATCGGTTCATAAATGACGGAGTTCTGAGGTAACACACGTTAAAAAAAAAAAAAAAAAAAAAAAAAGAACATACAACCGAATTGAGAACCTCCTCCTTTTTGAAGTCGGTTAAAAAACAGAACGATAGCGAAAAAAAATCAATAAAATGCGTGACTGGCCAGAGTCAATAAAATTACAAACAAAAATTTAAATTCCTTTTAATTCCCTATTCTGTGGGAATTTCTAAAAATCTCTTCCTAGTGTTCTCAAGGAATATTTCTGCCAAATTGCAAGTCTCTAGCTTCAGTTGTTTTAGTTGCGTGTTATTGCCTATAGAAACCATTCAGGACAAAGGGTCTGAGCAGTTGTGCAGCGCGCGCGTATCGGTTACAGTGCCTTGTATTAGTTGTACGGTTTGCACCGCTTGGGGGCGCGAGCAAAACACCGCGCTCAACTGCTTTCTTTCTGCTTATTCCCCTAAATTCAAGTGTAGAATGAATGAGCATTTAGTAGGCAAGCGTGCTCCATCGTAGGCCTCATCTTTGCTTTCTACATTTCTTATGCTTTCTATCAGGCATGGTTGTGGTCAAACGAAAGCCTGTATTGTATAAAGCAAAACTTCTTTAGGCACGCTTGACTTGGGGAGTAAGCCGGTGAATGCGTTACGGAAAGAGGCGAACGCGGGGGAGGGGGTGTCGGGAGGGGGGTGTAGGAGCAAGAGAGAGCAGTGCGTGCCAGGGTGTACAATCTTAGTACTAGCGCTCGGGTAATTTTCATACAATGTGAAAATTTCAACTGTCTAACTATCACGGTTCATGAGATGCAGCCTGGTGACAGACGAACGGACGGACGGACAGACGGATGGACGGACAGAGAGACGGACAGCGAAGTCTCAGTAGTAGGGTCCTGTTTTTACCCATTGGGTACGGAACCCTATAAATACGCAAATTTTCTTTTGTCCTCTGGCAATGTGCTTTGCGTGAGTGCAAATTTTTCTGCTTCTACAAAATTTTTAGGACTAAAGATTGGCGATGAGGCTTGAATTGAGGATATTATTCAGTCTTGCTCGTTAAAGGGTTAAACCTGTCTTAAAAATTCTAGTTTTAATTTAACCTCGCTCATACAACCACCGCGCAGTGTAATAAAAATTCCCGCTATACCCGCTAGTGTCGTTAATGAATTATCGATAGAATAAATCGATTCGATAATCGCCGCTGGCCCGAGTCGATTAAAGTGCTCGACTTTGAAGAAATGAAAACACGTCACCTAAGGCTTTTACCAATACTAGTTTTTAATTTTACTTTATTATCTGTGGTAAAACCTAGGGGTATGTTTTATATTTCTCTTTCTACAATTAGTTCGCACTGGGCGTTGTAATTTTTTTTTCTAATCGGCATTCTTCGTAATGTAGATAGGAGTTTTTGCCGCACTACATTCGAAGCTAAAAGGAACGATTATTATTTTAGCAGTCTTGGTCTACGTACATTGGGATGTATTTATGCAGGTCCTCTTCTCTGAAGAAGAGGGCTTAAGGCGTAGTACCCACGCGGGCCCACCCCGTATTGAGAACTTCACCTACATCTTTAAATTTCGTCGCAGCCACACATAAAGCGGTCAAACTTATAACAATCCTTTTTTGTGTCGGAGGTTAAAAATAAGAGTCCGGGAATTCCGGGTCTTATCCATATTAAGTATAATGTTTAAGGTCATTCACCCGAATTTGCCGAATTCTTTGGCACGCCCTGCAGCCTAAACGGCTCAATGTATTTTGAAGTGTGAGGTGTCATTAGATTCGTCTCAGTTCTAAGAGTGACATAGAGAATATATTTTCACGAAATTCCCACGAGAACGGGAAGGTTACCTATCATATACTCGAAAAGCTCATTTCCGAATATTAAAATTCCGAAAACGAAACTCCTTTTTTTCATTTTCCAAATTATTGTTTGTCCGAAATTTTATTTACCATATTTTGTTTTGCCAAATGTTTTAAAATCCATTTTTTTATTTGCCAAATGATTCAAAATCCAACTGCATGAAATTCCGTAGGATCATTTGCCAAATATATATTTATTCCGCAAAATTATTATTCCGCAAAGTTCAGGGATACAAAAGGCGACCATGCAATTATGTGTGGAGCGTAATATTCATTTTGTTGTTTAATGTTGCCCAAATATTTTATTGAGTTTGCTATGTGGGTAGGGGGTTTTGCAGGTGGTTATAAAAAAAATAACTAACACCAAAGGCTAATGCGGGAGCTTCGCTCCGCTACGCTCCCGCATTAGCCTTTGAACCTAATCTATCCGAGTCGCTTCCGCTCCGAACCGTCTTGCTCGCTCGCTTCGCTCGCTCGCTAAAAATTAAGCAATGTTGTCTTACTCTGATGTTAGGTTAGGTAGATAATAAAAACTTACTTTCGGCTTTTCGTTACATTTAGATTATGAAAATATGGCAACTGATTAGGTTGGCAAATAAAAAAATGGATTATTGTAATTCGGGATTTTGAATTTGTTGGCAAATAAAACTGTGATTAAATGAATCCGCGGCATTCTGAAGTTGTGGAAAAACAAAACATATGGATTTTAAAAAGTTGGAGAACCGTTTTCGGATAAATGAAATTCGAGTAAAGGAGTTTCTAAACATCGATAGGTTCCCGAACGGGAATTATTCAGGTGGGTGTTTTCATCTAGTATTGAAATTAATTCCGATCACTGGTAATAATCCAAACTAATATTTTCCGCGTATTAGATCGAAACCATAAGTGTAGCTTGAAACGTACAATGCTCGGTTTCAACCGTACCTCTCGGTCTCTTCTTTTACATTCGAGCGCGAAGTGGCCAATTCCACATATCTACTACAGATACGGAGTGCGGCTGCATTAGGAACTTTGTGAAGCTTCCAGTTATGGCGAGATAAAAAGTTGTACCGCTTGGAAATATGAGACGCTCCGTGAGGGAATCTTTTCAAGTGGGATTAAAATAAGTTGTACGTAGCTGAAAATCTTAACGACATTATAAATGTGAAAGTTAGTCGTTGTGTTCGTTTGTAATGTTACATACGTGTGTAATGTTAGTCTTTCAGATTATCATTCGGGTTTGGGGCGCCCTGTGTAAACAAGTAACATACGGTAAGAGCGCGCGCAGACAGAGAGCGGTCTGGAGTTCCGAGTTCTGCGTTCAGAGTTACTGCGTTTTGACCGCTCGAGAGTTCCAACGCACACAAGAGGCGGTGAAATTGTTTTTGTTTTTGTATGTGCAACATGTCGCTAGAAAGTTCATCTTTCGAAGAAGAAGCATTGATTTTGTGAAGCCTAGAAACTTCTAAAAAAGTAGAAAATATTGGGTGCACCTAATTAACACTACACGAGAAGATTCCCAAGTTTCTGCTTTTTGGTCACGATTTTTGTAGTGTAAATGACTTAATTCATATAAAAATTTCCTTTTTAACCCCCGACACAAAAAGAGGGGTGATATAAGTTTGACCGCAATGTGTGTGTGTGTGTGTGTGTGTGTGTCTGTCTCTCTGTCTGTGGCATAATAGCTCGTAAACGGGTGAATCGATTTGGATTCGGTTTTTTTGTATTAGAAAGCTGGTTTCTTGACAATGGTAGACATGTTTCATCAAAATTGGTTCAGCCGTTTCAAAGTTATCAGCTCTTTTGTTAGCTGTGGAAGGGATCTTAGACGCATAATGGGCATTTACTTTGTTTTCAAACATATTGCGTTGGGGATTTTTAAAATTTTGAATTTGTAGTTATCTTTTGAGTAGGTAACGAAACCCTACACAGCGAAATCACCTTGTTTTCTGTCTCAGTTGTAAAAAATATTGCCTTAACATTATTTCCCTTTTGGCATCAGCATTTTTCCAGTCCTTCCCTGAATTCCCTTACAAATCATATTCGATTTCAATTGTCAATAAAGCCACCCTTACACTCGAGCTTTTACGGCCAATATAAAAGGCATAAAGCTTGTTACTCTGAAACCGGACGAATTAGGTACAGTCAGTTGACAACAGAATTAGTTAAGTTTTGTGAGCTTGATGAAAAAAACGCCTATATAATTGCCGTTCTCGTGGGAATTCCGGTAAAATACATACACTATGTCACTCTCGGAACTGAGACGAATCTAATGACGCCTCACACTTCAAAATCCATTGAGGCTGCAGGGCGTGCCAAAGAATGATACATACATATATAAATACAAACGCTCGAAAAACATAATGGTTTTGTTTGCCCATTTAGTTTTTAATGAACTGCTCACCCACGACCTTAACTACTTACTTACTACTGCTACTTACCACTACTATTTACTTTAAGGTCGTGGGTAAGCAAATTAATTGTTTCAGTTCATTAATATGAAGCCTGATTCAATAAATTAAATAATTTAGTTTTTGGAAAAACTTCAGTTATGAACCGTTAGTGTCCAAAAGCCACTCACAAATGTTCCTAAACTAGTTAGCAAGAAATTGTCGTTCCTCTCACTTATGTACGGAATTCAACCACTCGCCGTAACTGAAACATAGGGTTGAGTGGCAAGCCCGTTGCAGTGGTGAAAACTACAGAAGGCTCACTTTATTTAGTTTTAAACATTTTAAAAATAATCTTAACAGGCATTTTGTTGATAACTGTTTTAGGTTTCCGTAATTATCCGTGTGCAAAATTCATCAGAATCCGTTAAACCGTTTAAGCGTAAAAATAAGTTTTTGATAAAAATTTCATTTTCAAGCAATCTTTTTTAGCTGTACTGACTGTACTTTTTGTTGAGTGTACTTGCATTGTACATAAGTAACCTACATAACCTTACATAGCAAATTTCAAGTGAATCCGACCACTGGAAGTGGGTCAAATTCGACTTCCAAGATTTGACCCGTACATACATACATTTATTGCAAGTTAGTAAAAAGCTTTTAATAAAAGCTTGTAAAATAACAAACAGCCACACATCCATCCATCCATACATACAAACTTTTACGTTTATAATAATAGTGAATGTACGTATACATATGCTTGTTTATGCATGTTATGTGGTCCAGCCAGGCTACCATCCATAGGACAGAATTCTTGAACAGTTGATGGCATTCTATTTTTGAAATCACAGCTTACGAGTGCACACGAACATTGCAAGTTAAGAGGCTGACAACACCTAATTTTGTTGAAATTGATGTTTTTTAAACAGTTTTTTAAGAAAAACTGTTTGTTCTAGCACATCAAAAAATTATATGTTAATAATTCATCATATTTCAAAGACCGTGGACGGACTCGATACATAATTGGACGAAATCGGCTCGATAGAAAATAATTGCAAAGATAGGTCTTAAAATCATCATTTAACGGTTCTATGTCTTTATTTTTTTGGCGTATGCGTCTGCAATTAAAAACATGAAGTGAACATATTCATACCTAAACCGCTAACGAGTCATATTTCACAAATAATCCACAGTTTTTTTTTAATTCAATATTTGCCCGATAAATTTCAATATACCCGACTGCCCAGTAATAGCGGCATCTCGTTTACTCCGATACAAATGGACAGTGTGCGCCGACGTTGGTGTTGACAGCGTCTTAAGCAAAAGCTTATGAAAACCGTCAAATTGTTGGATGCTCGAACTGTTCCCTCAAAATAGTATTCCATGTGAAAACCGTACTCATCTGGAATCCGCCGCCGTACCGAATTCCCCCCACGTACGGTTTCGATGACAATACCGCCGCTTTAAAATGGAAGCATTCGCGGGACGAAATCGATTACGTGAGTTACCGTTGGATTTTCAAATTATAGAGAACTATCTGGCGGCCGCTACTCCGTCTGCGACGAATTTGTTTATCACTTTCACGCGGGAGCTATCCAATTTTCCGGGATGAAAAAAAAAATGAAAATGAAAATATATTTATTGCTCATAAAAATTCAAAAACAGTAGGTTAGGGACCTCCTAGTAGGTATGCGAGATACCTGTGACAGGAGACCCCGATCCTCTAAAAACTGTGCAACAATTACAATAAACTATATAATAGGTAAACATAAGAAAGTATTAGATTTAAATTCAAATTCTTAAACATTTTCAACTCAAACAAAAACTTAATTAAATTAATCCAACATAAACTAAAACTAAAAACTGATATATTTTATGTATATTAAAAATGTGTGAGTAAGTGAGTGTGTGAGTGTGTGTGTGTGTGTGTGTGAGTTTGTGTGTGTGTGTGTGTGTGTGAGTTTGTGAGTTTGTGTGTGTGTGTGTGTGTGTGTGTGTGTGTGTGTGTGTGTGTGTGTGTGTGTGTGTGTGTGTGTGTGTGTGTGTGTGTGTGTGTGTGTGTGTGTGTGTGTGTGTGTGTGTGTGTGTGTAAGTGAGTGTGAGAGTGAATGTGTTTGTGTAAGTGAGTGTGAGAGTGAATGTGTTTGTGTAAGTGAGTGAGTGCATGTTAAGTGTGCGTGTGAGTATACGCCTTAAGAGCAAATCAATTAGTTTAGGTGGCGCAATACAATAATGCTTCCGCATCATCGTAACTCAAGCCTTTCATCCACGCCACTAGCGCTTTTTTGCAATCATACCAGGTTAGCGGATAAATATGGATAAGTTTATTTATTTTGTTATATAAATGCACTGACTGCGCAGAAAACTGTCTCTTGGCAAAGACGGATTTATGATTAGTAGAAGGGACAGCATCCTTAATTCGCCTTCCAATGGTCTGCAATGGACTAAATATGAGAGTTCTGTGACATCTTAAGACGGTAGATAAAATATACAATTTACGCATGGTTAAAAGGTCACATTCACTATACAGATCGCTAGTAGGGAACCTAAAAGGTTTAAAGTACATAACCTTCAATATACAGCGCTGACCTCTTTCGAGTTCTAGAAATTTAGTCTTAATAGCACCACAACCAGATAAAAAGTATCTTAAAATTTTTAATCTAGGTTTTGAACTATCTGTGTGCCTTTCATCAGAATTCATCAAACCGTTTTAGCGTGAAAGAGTAACAAATACACACACATCCATCCATACATACATACGAACTTTACGTTTATGATATTAGTGGGATTTATTTGGGAGTTGGGATATCGAGACTTAATCCTAATCCTAGGGAATATCAGCCTTCACTCGCGGCGTCTGCTTTAGTTCTGGCAGATTGAAATCGGCAATTTTAGGGTTCCATACCCAAAGGGTAAAAACGGGACCCTATTACTGAGACTCCACTGTCCGTCCGTCCATCTGTATGTCTGTCTGTCGGTCTGTCCGTCCGTCTATCACCAGGCTGTATCTCACGAACCGTGATAGCTAGACAGTTGAAATTTTCACAGATGATGTATTTCGGTGGCCGCTTTAACAGCAAATACTAAAAACTGAATAAAATAAATACCGTAAACTGGGGTTACTTTGAAATGCGGGGCTACTTTAGAAAACAGTTTTTTACGCCCTGCCATTATTTTTTAGACCATATGTGTCAGTGAAATAACTACCTTGATAAATCACCTAAGTTTTTACGTCATTTGCTCAATCGAGCTATGAATATTCGCGTTTTTATAACCATTTTAAATCTATCAAAGTAGCCCCAAAATTTCCTAAAGTAACCCCAGTTTACCGTATTTTAGGGGGCTCCCATACAACAAACGGGATTTTTGTTGTTTTTATGGATAACTAGCGATCCGACCCGGCTTTGCACGGGTGCAATTATGCATGTATTATGCATATAAACTCTCCTCTTGAATCACTCTATCTATATTTCATACTTAATACAAACTGAATGCTGGGAATCGAACCCAGGTCCTCGGCATTCCGTGCCGTGTGCTAATACCCCTACACCACCACTAGACAGGAGTCTAGTAACGAATTTTTCCTACACATTCATATCTCAATTTGTTAGATCATTACTTGCGTGATACAGCGCCATCTATGTTATATACTCATTAAGAGATTTCAACACTCCTTCGGAACTATCGCTTACCCGGACAGGAGATGTCGCAACCTGTCCAAACTTTAACAAGTTTGATATGAAGTATCTTTTTGTATTTTTATTTTTTCAATTTCATTTTTATTAAAGATACTTCATATCAAACTTGTTTCACTCTATCTATTTAAAAAAAACCGCATCAAAATCCGTTGCGTAATAGTTTTAAAGATCTAAGCATACACAGGGACAGACAGTGGGAAGCGACTTTGTTTTTAACCCCTAACACAAAAAGGGGGGTGTTATCAGTTTGACCGCTATGTATGTGTGCGTGTCTGTCTGTCTGTCTGTCTGTGTGTCTATCTGTGGCATCATAGCTCTTAAACGGGTGAACCGATTTGGATGCGGTTTTTTTAACAGAAAGCAGGTTTCTTGGTAATGTTTCTCAGATATGTTTCATCAATATCGGTTCAGCCATTTCAAAGTTATCAGCTCTTTTGTTAGCTGCGGAAGGGATCTTAGACGCATAATGGGCATTGACTTAATGTTCAAACATACGAGTGCCATAATTGCGTTGGGGTTTTTAAAATTTTTAATTTATAGTTATAATTTTAATATTAAGCGTTTATTGTTACTAAAAATAAAACAAGTAAGAAAAAATAACAATGAATAAAACTAAACTATAAACTAAATATTACAAACTAAATTTAAAACTATAAACTAAATATCTAACTTAAAAACTACTAAACTAAGTCTAAAAAAGGCCCCCGTGGCATCGTACCCAAAAGGCTGGCAGCATTCCCTCGTTGAATGGCGATGGCGATTCGTTGAGAGAGATAGCTGCCAGCCCTTTGGTCTCCAGTGGTGTCGACCAGACGCTTTTGTATTTCCTTAATTAAGGTGTGTGCGCCAGGACCCCAAGGACCCAGGGTCTCAAAACCGACAGCAACAAAATTGTAAGCTGAACCGAGACCCTGGTATTTTAATACTTTCCTGCTCTCGGCCGCTTCAGCCGCTGCGCCAGCTTTTTTTGTTGTACCCTGAAGGTGTGAAGGGGCTAGGGTATCCACGCAGGTTGCGTCCCAAACTAAAACCCGACCCATCCTCCAGGGAATCAGAGACATACCGTCCGGCCTTTTGCCATCATCCCGCGCAATGCCATTTGGTTCTAATATTGACGGCACGTTTATGGTGGCAAGAGACCGGCGGATAATATCATTCAGCGCAGCGTGTCGGGAAAAGCGGCCAGCACTTTTTTGGCAGGAAAGCCCATGGTGGCCCATTTGGTCGACATTGGCACCACAGGGGCAGCGGTGTGGAGAACACAAAGCAGCGCCCAACCTCAGCCCAACTGCAATTCGCAAGGTTTCAGGCTCCAGGAAGGTTCCAGTATTAAAAGAAGGATAGGCTTGAAGCCACTCACCAGATTCTTTCTTTCCTACAGCGAGAAGCCTTGCATGATCTGGGCCTGAGCTGGAACTTAAAATTTCAGAATAAGTTAATTTGCAAAGTACGTCGTCCCAGCTCCGTTGATAATTTGGATGGGAGGGAAGATTTTGACCCGGACAAGCCATAAGCCAAGCATTCCTAGCATCGACCAAACCCGTCGTCTCGTAGTTTGAAGGACAATCCTTTAGAATTTTACCTACGAGATTGGACGTGCTGTGGACTGATGATAAGAAAGCTGGCAGTGCGACACTAGAAATTTTGCGGATCCCAAGCCCACCATATCTGATAGGAAGGGATGCCTGGGTCCAAGAATGCTCACTGAGTTGTATATTAACAATGGATTCTAAAGAATTTTTAATGAGAGAATCAATAGGAGTTAATAAATTTTGATGTTTCCAGAAGGGACAACAGCGAAGCAAATATGTGAATTTAGGTACAAAAAAACAGAATTTTAAAATAGTAATAGCGGGATGAGCACTGATATCAAGTAACCGGTCGGTACAATTTTGAAATTTTGATATACTTTTGGCGATTATGTCTGGAATTGCATCTTCGAAGATTGGTGACCCCAGGAGGCTAAGGCTTTGCTTGTTAACAATTTTAATATTTGGACAAAGCATATTAAAATGTTGGCAAAGATTTGAGGTGTTATTAATGTTATCTATGTAAAGTTCACATTTATTAAAATTTAAATCTAAACCAATCGCTTTAAATTTAGTTAAAATTTCTGAAAGATCTGAAAGTACTGTATTTGCGTCACCTCCAAGAGTCCCATCATCAAGATACCACACATTAAATTTAGATTTTAGATTTTGAATTATAGGGTTAATAGCTAAACTGAAAATGGCAGGTCCGAGGGGATCACCCTGTTGGCAACCCACTTCTGAAGATAACTCGTGACTTTTGTACATTAATTTTGAAGGTTCATGATAGCAATTAAGTAGGTAGTTATAAATTTCCGGTATATTATTTCTAATTTCATTCAACAGGGTGTCCCTGTTTACCGAATTAAAAGCGTTTTTTACATCAATTTTGAGTAAAACCTCACACTGACCATTATTAAGGCAGGTGCGTAAAGCGTGAACTGCCGCTTCGCATCCACCTTTGGTTCCAAATCCTAATTGTATAGGTTCGAATTGATTTTGTAATTTAGATAGAATGTGCCGAACTGAAATTTTAGACGTTAAGCGCCGAAATGTAGAACCAACTGCGATAGGTCTGACTCCACCGTCTTTCTTGGTAAGAGCAATCAGGTTGGCTCCATAAATAACGGGGATTATTTCAGGATTAACATTACCTGAGAGCATGAGGTTTACAAATTTTGTCAAAGCCAGAACTAAGTTTTTGCCTGCATCGCCTACACAGTGAGAGGTTAGGTCCTTGAGGTGTTGGGGTGAGAGTCCGTCAAGGCCTGCTGCAGAACCGACTTTGAATGAAATAATCGCATTCACTATGTCTTTCTCATTTACACACAAACAAGTATCAGGCGAAATAGGCGGGTCTAAGAAAATTGCAGATGATGGAGCTGGGGGATGTTTACTCTGTAGGGCCGAGAGAGTGTCACTTGTATCCGGAGATAATACGTCACTGGAGAAAAGTAATCGCGCAGCGCCTTTCAAATCTCCGTCGGTAAATTTACCTTCAACTTTATTTTTAAGATTATACGTTTTAATATTATTATTAATTCTATTATTGAAATGACAAGGAGCAGTGGGATTTGAGCAATTATTTTTAATTTTTTGGGTCAGAGAAAGAGAAAAGTCGTCATTTTTGGCATGGAGAATGCTGTAAGGAAAAAGTAAAAGGTTATGCCAGTCTGTAATACTATTGCTGTCTAAGCATTTTACTAAAAGATGTGTAAGATGAGTAGCGACGGAGATCCGGGCGCCACGGGGGATTCTTTTCACCACATGAACATTATTTTTTAATAGGCTCAAATGATGATGAAATGACAAAACAGTTGTATTAGTAGGATTACTATTGTTGAGGGGGGTGACTGGATTTAGGTACAAAGGTGGGGCATTTTGACTTAGGCATTTATGTACTTTTGATTTGTGAATGTTCAAGCCTCTGAGACTATTAAAAGATCTTAGGCAAATGGAACAGGGATGAATGTGTGACGTACCATCTGCGGGCTGCGTTGCGCTCTGCATTCACTCAAAATTACAAAATTACAAAACCAGGAACACAATTAAATATTTAGGAAATAAAAACACAACACTGGTAAAAAAATTGTTTGACAGCTGATTTGATTGAAGGGGCTCCGTCAAAACAAGCGGGCGCATGCGGGAGACTCGGAGTCAAAATAGGTTTTCAACCCATTTCAGCGTCCTTAAAATGGACGCGATCTAGCAAAGCGTCTTTGTTTCAGTTTGGGCAAAACTTCAGAAAAAAATGTTTTATTCTAAAACATGTACTGATTTTCTTCTTTTAAATGTATATTATATTACTGGTAAATATGTGTAAAACACATTAATATTTGAAAAAAATGATTATATTAGAAATTAGACGACATGACATGACATGACAGATTTTTTTCTTGGCGATGTTTTTTTAATCGAGATATTTTAAATTACACTAATATTATTTTATGAAGCTACTATGAAGCTTCTGTCTGCTGCTATTTTTTCCAGTGCGCGAATGCTCTTACCTCATTTATAAGATGCAAAACTCGCGCCCCAGGGAGGTAGTTAAAAATGAAATATTTATTCCCTGGGCCTTTAGCGTAGACAAAAAATGTCAGAGAGCGCACTGCGCTTGATAAACTGCTCTGGGATCAGTAAAAAACCGGCCAAGAGCGTGTCGGACACGCCCAAGATAGGGTTCCGTAGCCATTACGAAAAAATCAAGTAATATTTTTCTAAGGATTTCGTATGTGTACGGAATTGTCAATACTTTGAAAAAAGCTTGTAACTCAAAATCGTTAATCTGGCAAACTGAACTTTATTCCGCGCGTATCAAGGTTCAGTTTTGTTTACATGCTGATTTGAGATACGACTTTTTCAAAGTAGTGACGGTATGTTTAATACCTTAGGCTACTATTTACTCTTAAACTACAAATAATTCCCAAGCAATCTTAGCCGCTATAATTTTCCTTGTAAATTTAATATATTTACTACCATTTTGATTTTTTTTTAATTTTTCCACCCAACAGTTTAGATTTTAAAGGGCCCCGGGGGGACGGTCGATTTTAATGAAATTTTTCACTTTAAAGTTGAATATTTCGCAAACAAATCACTGAATACAAAAATCATGTAAGCAACCCCTCAATGGTTTTAAAAGACCTATCCAACGATACACCACACTATAGGGTGAGTTGAGAAAAAAAAAATCACCCCCACTTTACGTCTATGGGAGGTACCCTAAAAAAAATTTTTTTAGTTTTTTTTATTTAACCACTTTGTCGGCTTGACTAATATATATATTCATGCCAAATTACAGTTTTCTAGTACTAACAGTCTCTGAGCTTAGCCGCGAACAGACAGACAGACAGACAGACAGGCGGACAGACATGGCGAAACTTTAAGGGTTCCTAGTTGACTACGGAACCCTAAAAATGAGATAAAAACCGGTCAAGTGCGAGTCGGATACGATAAGGGTTCCGTACCTCCATACAATAAATAAATAAATATCATGGGACAATTCACACCAATTGACCTAGTCACAAAGTAAGCTAACCAAAGCTACTGTTATGGGTACTAGGACATGGATAAACATACTTATATAGATAGATGCATACTTAAATACATAGTACCTGGGCGACCGAGCTCTGCTCGGGCAGAAACTCGGTACCAAGCGTTTTCTCAGAGATAAGACCAAGCTAGATCAATTTTTCATCCCCGAAAACCCCCAAATACCAAATTTCATCGAAATCGTTGGAACCGTTTCCGAGATCCTGATTATATACACCGGAGGGGTGGGGGTGGGGGGGTGAGAGGGGGGGAGGGGATGCGGGGGAGGGAGCGCGGGGGTATTAAAGGGGGGATGAAAATTTCATTGATTTTGCCGTAGGATGCACCGTTTTCAAGATATTTGACAAAAACACCGGAGGGGGGGGGGGGGGTGAGTTACGTTAAACTATCGTCCGTAAACCGACTTTACAGACAACCGGCTTTTCCTGTTCTGTGCTCCCAATAGGGAACGTGCACATAGACGGTGCTGCCAACTGGTGCCATAAGGGTGCCATCAATTTGAATGTTTAATAAGATAAGTTTGTTTTACTGTCCGCATAGTGTCTCTTCTGTCGCATTAGTGCTGCCGCCTATAGCTACTGCACGTTCCCTATAATAATTTTTCTAACAAAAAAGTAACTTTTTCTCACAAAAAAGTAACTTTTTCTCACAAAAGAAGAAACTTGACGTTTTCTCATAAAAAATAAACTTAAAAAAAAAACTAAAAATCTTGAAAAAAAACGTGGTATCGAACCGAGGTCGGCTGGATCCGCGACCACCCGATTTCTAATGTGCCATTATGATCTGCTCGAAGTCGACGAAATTTAGCTTTATATTCTAATGCAAACAAAAATAGCCGGAAAACACGAGTAAAAGCGATTTTCTGAAAATGAAACATAGCTAGATCAGTTTTTCATCCCCGAAAACTCCCACATACCAAATTTCATCGAAATCGTTGGAGCCGTTTCCGAGATCCTGATTATATATATATATACATATATACAAGAATTGCTCGTTTAAAGGTATTAGATAGATTAAACACCCAAGACCCGAGAACAAACATTCGTATTTTTCGTACAAATATCTGCCCCGACGCAGGAATCGAACCAGGGACCTCAAGCTTCGTAGCCAGGATCTCTAACCACTAGGCTATCTGGCCCTCTAAGCAATGTTTTAAAAACAGTTCAGTAAAAAATCGCCAAAACGTAACGTACGTTTTAGGAAGGTAAACATCAGAACAGCATAGAGTCAGTCTCGTTGTCTAGCAACCTAAAAACGCTGAAAAAACACGTCATGACGACCTCCTTTAATTTTTAGATTTCCGTACCCAAACGGTAAAAACAGGACCTATTACTGAGGCTCCGCTGTCCGTCCGTCTGTCCGTCCGTCCGTCTGTCTGTCACCAGGCTGTATCTCATGAACCGTGATAGCTGGGCAGTGGAAATTATCACATATGATGTATTTCGGTTGCCACTATAACAACAAGTACTAAAAACCAGAATAAAATATAATTATATTTAAGGGGGCTCCATACAACAAACGTCATTTTTTTGCTGGTTTTTGCTCGATATTGATAACGGCAACAGGTAGACGCTTGAAATACATATTCACAGAATATTTAGTTATATATTTACTTTGAAAATAAATAATTAAATTAAAATAAAGCAAATATTTAAGGGGGCTCCCATACAACAAACGTGTTTTTTTGCCGTTTTTTAGATAATGGTACGGAACCCTTCGTGCGCGAGTCCGACTCGTACTTGGCCAGTTTTTAACTTTATTTTAGACAGATGGACAGTCAGACAGCGGAGCAGTGTCAGTAATAGGGTCCCGTTAGAACCCTTTGGGTACGGAACCCTACAAAGTATTGGTTTATCGCTATCCCGCGGGGACTATGCAATTTTCCAGGATAAAAAGTAGGTATCTAGGCTTAAACTACCTGTGTGCCAAATTTCATCAGGATCCGTCAATCCGTTTTAGCGTAAAAGGTAACAAACATCCATACAAACTTTTGAGTTTACTTTCGAGTCTATGCATTATTGTACTATTTCATGAACTACCTCATTCTTTAGTGTTAAATATAAGCCAGTAATAAATAAAATTGCTGCTCAATACGGTATCATAGAGGTGGGTAGGTACTCGTATATAAGATGAGTGCCGTAGGCGGTCGCGTTATATCCCCTTGTAAACATTGACGAATATTGATATTATTTTTGAGAGAAGGCGGAGACTATTGTATTATAATACGTACTACGTTACACGTCTCAAATTACTGCCAAGCACATGACAGCAGATGAGCAGATGAAAATATAACGCTACTCATAAAAATCGTAGTGTTTTCACCCGACTGCCGAGGGAGGGTTAATCTGGGTTATGTTTTTCTAGCGTATACATGTATTTATGTATGCATGTATGTATCATTCTTTGGCACGCCCTGCAGCCTAAAAGGCTCAATGGATTTTGAAGTGTGAGGTGTCTTTAGATTCGTCTCAGTTTCGCGAAGAGCATAGGATACCTATATATTTTCCCGGAATTCCCATGGGAACGGGAATTATGCGGCTATTTTAGGGTTCCGTACCTCAAAAGGAAAAAACGGAATCCTTATAGGATCACTTTGTTGTCCGTCTGTCTGTCTGTCACGATCCTTTTTCTCAGGAACGCGTGGAGTGGAGGTATCAAGCTAAAATTCGTATCAAATACTCAGGTCTCCTACTCAGGTCTCAGGAGTCCTACCTACACTGCGGCTTCCGGTCCGTGGGCGTCACTCGAGAACCTTTTGGCCTCAACGGCTATCAGTTCTACCAGCGATGTACCCTGCCCACTGCAACTTGAGTCTCGCGATTCTTCGAGCTATGCCGGTGACTTTAGTAACGGTATCCGAGCCGAAATTTGTACATTCAAAATCATTTGCGTGTATAAAATAGTGGCATTGTTGTTGTATGTTATGACTACATAGCGACGGCTGGTGGCATAGCGAATTTTTTTTTTGGTCTTATTTGACTATAAATTACGCTTTCACATTTCGCGTTTCATTTTTGCGCCGAGCAATGTAACTAGACCTTTTAGCCAAACTCTTAAAGGCTCTAATGTTTACGTTTTTATTTCAAAGCCATTGCAATCATCATTGCCTCTCTCCTGCCACGCCACTTAGCTCGATCTTCTGCTCTCCTCCAATCCCTGCCCATCATCATCATCATAAAAACGAAAGACGTCCACTGCTGAACATAGGCCTCCCCCAAGGCTCGCCAAACAGATCGGCCCTGCGCCATCCGCATCCAATGCGTTCCCGCTACCTTCACTAGGTCGTCCCTGCACGCTGTCATACTAATAAGTATCATCGCCTTACCTAGCAACAATAACTTTAATATCAATACTAGATAAAAAAAAACCGCCTGTATAATTCCCGTTCCGTACCTATGCTATGTCACTCTCGGACGGAACTAAGAAAAATCTAAACCAAAGAATAATAATAATAAATATCATGGGACAATTCACACCAATTGACCTAGTCCCAAAGTAAGCTAGGCAAAGCTTGCGTTATGGGTACTAAGCAACGGATAAACATACTTGAATAGATAGATACATACTTAAATACATATTAAACACCCAAGACCCGAGAACAAACATTCGTATTTTTCATACAAATATCTGCCCCGACACGGGAATCGAACCCGGGACCTCAAGCTTCGTAGTCAGGTTCTCTAACCACTAGGCCATCTGGTCGTCTAAAGAATGATAGAGCTTGTCTAGTTTGAAATGACGCGCCCCACCACCGCGTTTGCGCAGGGGATTTGGAGCTCAATTTGAGCTACAATAGAGTCTATTGTAGCTTGAATTGAGTTTCGAATCCTGTGCGTGAGTGCGGTGGTGGGGCGCGTCATTTTAAACTAGACAAGCTCTACGTACATACATAAATACATACGCTCGAAAAACATAACCCTTCTTCAACAGTCGGGTGAAAATGCCGTGATAGCCTGGTGGTTTGACCTATGGCCTCTCAAGCAAAGTGTCGTGGGTTCGAGCCCAGACTCGCACCTCGAGACTTTTTCGGAATTGCACATTTGCACATGCAAAATTAGATTTCAAATTTATCATGAGTTTTACGGCGAAGGAAAACCACGCAAGGAAACCTACACACACCTACGGAGAAATTTAATGGTGTGTGAAGTTCCCGATCCGCACTGGGCCCGCGTGGGAACTACAGATTAAGACCTTTCTTTCAAAAAAGAGGTCAGTGCCCTGCAGTGGCACTTGTTTAGGCTGCGATGATGATGATGATGTCGTAGCTACATTTTTTGATGATAAAAACTGTTTCTAAATCAATTGAAATAATTTCAGTTGTCATCAACCTTTTAGCAACATTTTTATCAGCGTTCATTTTTATTTCGAGCGGAAAAATGTTAAATAATAAAATTGATTCCGCGAACGTCACATAAAAGCTCGTTTTCATGAATACGCCTCAAAATGTGCGGTCAACTGGAATGTCGATCGGTGTTTTTGGGCCACGAAACTCTCGTTCAAGTTGTTAGAGAGAGAGAGAGAGAGAGAGAGATGTTTATTTACACATATTCGATACACAGGAAATACAATTGACATGAAAAGATACAAATAAAAAACATCGAATAGTATAAATTGGGCCCCACTCACCATAATTAGTAGTAGTATTAGCAGCATAGTTAGTAGTTTAACACGGATTTAATTTAATCACACTGCCTAAATGATACGACCGACTTTTCAATGCAATCCGTCAACATCCCAGCCTATATATATGTCCTATATGTCCCACTTCAGGGCATAGGCCTACACTCAGAATGAGAGAGCTTTGGTTGTAGTTCACATGCGGGCCTAGTGCGGATTAAAAACTTCACACACACCGTTAAATGTCTTCTCAGGTGTGTCCTCAGGTTCCTTCACCGTAAAGCGTATGGTAAATTTCTTTTAAGAGCTGAACAAACACAAACACACATATATTCACACACACTTAGCGGTCAAACT
Organism: Archips xylosteana; assembly: GCA_947563465.1. Lineage (NCBI taxonomy): Eukaryota > Metazoa > Arthropoda > Insecta > Lepidoptera > Tortricidae > Archips > Archips xylosteana. The sequence goes on from OX387373.1 coordinate 6,534,665, forward strand.
TATAACATCTTAGTTGTGGTAGAGCCATGTTGTAGCTGGCCGCTGCATCACGACTGGGCTGGCTCGTCCGGGGCAGTACCACCCTCTCACAGAACACCGGCGTGAAGCAGCAGTACTCCTGCTGCGTTTCGTACGGTCAGTGAGAGCGCCGGGGGCCCAATACCGCTCCCCCTCCCTTTCCCCTATTCCCTCTCCTTTTTAAAGGCCGGCAACAGATCAGTGACTCTCTTTGAGTTGTTGATATTTATGGGCGGTGGTGATCATTTTCCATCAGATGACCCGCTTGAACGTTTGCCTCCCTCTCATAATTAAAAAAACCGGCCAAGTGCGAGTTGGACTCGCGCACCGAGGGTTCCATACAAATTTATATGTATTTATGAACATCCAGTCTTAGCAGACCCCTGCTCCTAAGCAAAATGTGCGCAGTGTGGGATCATTGTAGATTGGTAACTGATATAGACAGACACACAAAAAATTTTATGCTTTTCGCAATTTTTCCTTTATCTGTGCTATAAGGCCTTGCTTTGTACCAAATTTCAAGATTCTGAGTTCACGGGAAGTACCCTGTAGGTTTTGATTCTCTTACGAGTGTCGAAAATGTGCGTTGGTTACTGATATAGACAGACAGACAAAAAAATTTATGCTTTTCGCAATTTTTCCTTTATCTGTGCTATAAGAACTAGCTTCGTACCAAATTTCAAGATTCTGAGTTCACGGGAAGTACCCTGTAGGTTTTGATTCCCTTGCGAGTTTCGAAAATATGCGGAAATTTGCGTCATCAACGACTGTACCTTTAGATTTCGTTGGCTTAGATGTTTGATTTTTTCACAGATCCAAGGGACAGTAGACTTGAGTATTTAATATAAATTTCAGCTTGATACCTCCACGCGTTCCTGAGAAAAAGGGTCTTGACAGACAGACGGACGGACGGACAACAAAGTGATCCTATAAGGGTTCCGTTTTTTCCTTTTGAGGTACGGAACCCTAAAAAACCCCTCTTTTTATGTCGGTGGTTAAAAATCAAGAATCTAAACACTTCCCGCTAGTTTAAGAGCCTTTCTCGTTTCAATTTTCCCTAGCGCCGATACAAAGTGACCGAAGCCTTGAGTTCCACATCCGAACCGTGACAGCGACACCGAGAAAATTTAATTTAATATTTTTTGCGATTCGAAAAAGGTTTGCGATTCCTGAAATATCGTTTTCATCAGAAACGGCAAACGTTTTGTGCTTTTGTTCTAGTTTATTTTAGGCTAAAGATATGAATTTTTTTTTCAAAAAACTTTTTCGCTTTACAAGTAGTACCTGGGCGACCGAGCTCTGCTCGGGCAGAAACTCGGTACCAAGCGTTTTCCCAGAGATAAGACCAAGCTAGATCAATTTTTCATCCCCGAAAACCCCCAAATACCAAATTTCATCGAAATCGTTGGAGCCGTTTCCGAGATCAAAACACCGGAGGGGCGGGGGGGGGGGGGGGGGGGGTGAGAGGGGGGAGGGGATGCGGGGGAGGGAGCGCGGGGGCTTTAAAGGGGGGATGAAAATTTCATTGATTTTGCCGTAGGATGCACCGTTTTCAAGATATTTGACAAAAACACCGGAGGGGGTGAGGGGGGGGGGTGAGTCACGTTAAACTTTCGTCCGTAAACCGACTTTATAGACAACCGGCTTTTCCTGTTCTGTGCCCCCAATAGGGAACGTGCACATAGACGGTGCTGCCAACTGGTGCCATAAGGGTGCCATCAATTTGAATGTTTTACCTTGATAAGTTTGTTTTACTGTCCGCATAGTGTCTCTTCTGTCGCATTAGTGCTGCTGCCTATAGTTACTGCACGTTCCCTATAATACTTTTTCTAACAAAAAAGTAACTTTTTCTCACAAAAAAAGTAAGTTTTTCTCACAAAAGAAGAAACTTGACGTTTTCTCATGAAAAATAAACTTAAAAAAAAAAAACAAAAATCTTGAAAAAAAACGTGGAATCGAACCGAGGTCGGCTGGATCCGCGACCACCCCATTTCTAATGTGCCATTATGATCTGCTCGGAGTCGGCGAAATTTAGCTTTATATTCTAATGCAAACAAAAATAGCCGGAAAACACGAGTAAAAGCAATTTTCTGAAAATGAAACATAGCTAGATCAGTTTTTCATCCCCGAAAACCCCCACATACCAAATTTCATCGAAATCGTTGGAGCCGTTTCCGAGATCCTGATTATATATATATATACATATATACAAGAATTGCTCGTTTAAAGGTATTAGATGTGGTCAGATTTGCTTGAAGTTGAAAAATAATTAAGTAATTTTCCAAGATTTGACGCAAACAGGCCAAGTTGAATAAAAGATTGTAAAAATAAAAAATTTCGGGCATTTTCAAAAACTCAGGAGGTCAAGGCCTATCTATCCAAAAGGACAACAGTAAAAAAAAATGACAAATTGATTGTTGGTGTAAAATACCCAACTAATCTAAAAAATCTCAACTGAATTAAGCGAAGCATAAAAACTCAAGTACGATCAGTATTAGCCGCCATTATACAAAATTGCCTGCGGGACAAAAGGCTGTATTATTTAAAGCGAATGCCTGAGTCGTGACCGAAATGCTTATTTCAAATACATTATTGTGAAAAAAGGGAGCCAGTTCAATATCCTACAACAAGGGGCTAAATTCAGGAACGGCCCAAGACGGTTTGCGAGCGGTACCTAATTTGATCTTTTGCGAGAGGATAGGGAGGAACTGCTATTCAGGAACGCCAAAAATCACTGGTTTGCGAGAGGTTTGGGATGAGCCTTATTTATTTATTTACAAAGCGAATTAACAGGAAAATAAGGCTCATCCCAAGCTCAGCCCATCCCTTCCCTATCCTCTCGCAAACGATCAAATTATCGCTCGTAAACCGTATTGGGCCGTTCCTGAATTTAGCCCAAGATGAAAGTTTGAACGTGATACAAAATTATAGAGTTTCTAGCTTAGTTAATGCTGGACTGTATTCATTATCATCATTAAAATAAATAAAGAAAATAAATAAATAAATATCACGGGACAATTCACACCAATTGACCTAGTCCCAAAGTAAGCTAAGCAAAGCTTGTGTTATGGGTACTAGGCAACGGATAAACATACTTATATAGATAGATACATACTTGAATACATATTAAACACCCAAGACCCGAGAACAAACATTCTTATTTTTCATACAAATATCTGCCCCGACACGGGAATCGAACCCGGGACCTCAAGCTTCATAGTCAGGGTCTCTAACCACAAGGCCATCTGGTCGTCAAAATCATTATTTCCGACATTATTCCCTCATTGATACCCAATCATTACGGTTGGAAGCGGCATGCATCCACCTGGTACCAGTGGCCTGGTTACCATATCGTCCGTCCATCTCGTTGGTGAACGTCCCACGCCAGTCCGTGGTCTCCATTCGAGTACTTTTCAGACCCAACGGCCATCTGTCTGCGTGTTGTATGGCCTTATTTTTTTTTAACGAAGTGGATACACTTTACGTGTACCCCGGGCCCGGGGAGACCCAGATGGCTATGTGGGGCTCTCTCTCCCGTCCTCTTCCCCTAATTCTTTGGGTACGGGACCCTAAAAATTACATCGTGGTCTAAGTTAACGAGTGACAGTCGATCAAAACTTAACATGAAATATTTGTCCCTAATTATTAAGTACGGATTTCATCATTTCAAATGCGATCCCGCAGAGAAACTCCAAGCATAGCCCTCACCATCGCCCTCTGAGTGACTTCGCGCAAGAAGTAAAGTCATGAACATAGCTCGAAGAATCGCCAGACTTTAGTGGCAGTGGGCAGGGCACATCGCTCGTAGAATTGACGGCCGATGGCGCCGGAAGGCTGGCAAGTGGCGTCCGCGGACGGGATGACGCAGTGTAGGTAGCCAACAACATGGAGCGACGACCTGGTTAAGGTAGCGGGAATGCGTTGGATGCGGATGGCGCATGGCCATTCTGATTGGCGAGCCTTGGGAGAGGCCTTTGTTCAGTGGACGTCTTTCGTCTGAAATGATGATTAAGTACGGATCCCTACACAGGGCGTTGCCTGACACGCACTTGACCAGTTTTTAAAATAGCATTTTTATCGCGTCCGACGGTTAAAATACAAAGGTGAGTTTGAGTGAGAACTTTTTGTGGCATTTCTAAATAACCGGAAGCCGACCACGGAACGTGCGGGCCACTCCGGCGAACGGAAACCGTGCCGGCAGCGCTTACTACAGTCCAGAGAAAAATACCGTGTTTCCTATGTATATGAACATGATACATAAGTTTCGTAAAAATCTCAATTTTCATTGAATTTTTAGGGTTCCGTACCTCAAAAGGAAAAAACGGAACCGTTATAGAATCACTTTGTTGTCTGTCCGTCCATTCCTCCCGCTGTTCATCTGTCATTCGACACCCTTTATCTGGGGCACGCGTGGAGTTATTGAATTGAAATTAAAACTACCTACATATATGTATATACCTACTCAGGTCTACAGTCCCTTGAAGCTGTATTTCATAATTTTTGGGGATATTGAACTAAATTAACTCCAGATTACAGAGGCGTTGTTCTAAAAAGCGAAAGTAAGATTGACTACTACGATGTTTCCATAAAATTTTATACCAATTTCCTTTATAAGACGTGCCAAATAATAGCTAACGGTAATTTAAAACGTGCCTGAAGTTTTCCTTCTTAAAATAAATTTACATTTAAATATACTTTTGTTAAATAGCTACGAAAGGAGTTGTTTTAATTTGAAAACTTGGTGAAGGAGCAAGCGGATCTGATGGGAAATGATCACCACCACTCATAAATATCAGCAACTCAAGGATAGTCAATGATCTGTTGCCGACCTTTAAAGGAAAATCCTTTTCTTGAAAACCCCGATATCATATTGTTTGCCTGTGTTTGATTAAGTTGGTATGTGTTGTCGCGGAGCCTAAACGTCATAACCGATTTGAATTTAGCTTTTATTTTTAAAACTTAAAGCTTCAGTTTTTGACGGACTTCAAAAAGGAGACAGTTTTGCTACTTCAAAGGTCAAAAAATCAAAGTCTTCGCAATATTTCAAGAAATCCCTCGATTTTCCTGGATTTCAGTCGTCAGATCCTGACTTAGGTGACAATAAGACCAAATTGAAAGCATCCTCTGTCACACCAAAAAAAAGTCATATCGGTTTCTAAATGACGGAGTTGTGAAGTAGCAAATATAAATGAATAAAACTGAATTGATAAACTCCACCTTTTTCATCCGACTGTCAAAGGAAGGTTATGTTTTTCGAGCGTATATATTTATCATCTGCATACCCTAAACCAAATAATTGAGAAGTACAATGAGTTCAACAAGCCACTATATCTGGCTTTCGTGGACTAATTTATTGAAACAGGCGTTACTTTGCGGAGGTCCATATTAATGAACTAAAACAATTACTTTGCTCACCCGCGACCTTACAATAGTTACGTTTATGCAAGAAATGTGTGTTCATGCAGTTCCTCCACCTCCACACTGTACGAACACACACAAATCACATAAACACAACTATCACCACCACCAAGCTACACTGACGCGTTTCGAACTCAACCAGAGCTCATCTTCGGAGTTACCACAACCGTATGCTATGCTACCAAATGTTAAACTAACAAAGCAAAACAAATGTTTTAACTTGTCACTGTAACTTCACAAGTACCCAAGGAACTGCATGAACACACATTTCTTGCATAAACGTAACTATTGTAAGGTCGCGGGTGAGCAAAGTAATTGTTTTAGTTCATTTCGTGGACTATCACAAGGCATTTGATAGTGTTCACCATCCAGCCATACTTTCAGCCTTACGTAGTCAAGGTATAAACAGCACCTATGTTGAACTCATTGCTACTATATCAGTACAGCCAGTGTCAAGTTGCATGCTCCAGGCCCTATTTTTGACATTGAGAAAGGCGTGAAACAGGGGGACCCGCTATCTCCGAAATTGTTCACCAGTTGCCTCGAGGAAATATTCATAAAGCTGGCGGTCTCTTGGGAAAATACAATGGGCATCGATGTCGGAGGTAAAAGATTATCAAATCTGCGCTTCGCCGATGACATCGTTTTATTTTCCCAAACACCACAACAACTACAGCAAATGCTCCAAGATCTGAGCACGGTGAGCCTTGAGGTTGGACTCACAATGAACAGAGCAAAGACACAGGTAATGACCAACAGCGTGAAACGTAGAGTTACGGTGGATGGGCAAGACATACAATACGTCGACGAATATATTTACTTGGGCCAGATAGCATCCTTCGAGAACAGGCAGTCAAGAGAAATCGATAGGCGTATCGATAATGCCTGGAAGAGCTTCTGGTCCATGAAGACGCTAATGGAGGGCAACCTTCCTCTGTCACTTAAGCGCAAACTCGTCGACATGTGTATTCTTCCCATCTTAACCTACGGCGCCCAGACTTGGTCATTAACTGAACCTCAAAAGTCCAGGCTTAAGGTTTGCCAACGAGCAATGGAGCGCAGTATCCTGGGTGTTCGAAGAACTGATCGAATCAGAAACATGGCACTGCGCTCCAAAACTCGTATTACAGATGTGGGTGTCAAAACTGCCAAGCTGAAGTGGGACTGGGCCGGACATGTCTGCCGAATGCATCCGGACCGATGGGCGCGAATCGTTACCGAATGGGTTCCGAGGGATGGCCAAAGGCAGACCCAAGAGGAGATGGCGAGACGACCTGAGCGCTTTTCAGCTCGATTGGCAGGTGCATGCCCAGGATAGGGAAGAATGGCGGAGGAAAGGGGAGGCTTTTGCCCAGCAGTGGGACATATTATATAAAAAAAAATATATATTTATGTATGTATCATTCTTTGGCACGCCCTGCAGTCTAAACGGCTCAATGAATTTTGATATGTGAGGTGTCATTCTTTAGATTCGTCTCAGTTCCGCGAGTGACACAGGGTATATATTTCCCCGGAATTCACATGGGAACGGGAATTGTACAGGCGGCTTTTTTTCATCTAGTATTAAAATTAAAGTTAATTGAAGTTGGTTAAAACTTATGTCTCACAAAATTTTAAGGCATATATATAGTAACAGCCTATTCACTCTAGCCTTGAAACCCCTAGGTTGTATTTATAATAATAATAATAATAATAATTCATTTATTTCAAACACCAATAGATTTATCAAATTGAGAAATACACCAGCACGTTTACATAGTTTTGACTATATTACGTCAGATCGTAATTCGTCAGTGATGTCACCTTGATCCACCCTTCTTTAGTATTAGGAGTTCTTATTATGATTTGCTAGGGATGGATTATAGCAAATTCATTCCCCAAGGGGATTGAGTGGAGGTATAGGAATTGATATTGGAGGGCTGAAAATTAATTATATATACAAGGTATAGTAGCGGAATAAAAGGTTCGTCACTTTTCGACCTTAACTCGTTGACATAGAGTTGAAAAAGTGACGAACCTTTTCGTTCCGCGACTGTACCACAAAGCGAGTTTTTACAAGCTTTTATTTAACTTGCAATATATTATGTAAGTATGTATGTACGGGTCAAATCTTAGAAGTTGAATTTGACCCACTTCCAGTGGTCGGATTCGCTTGAAATTTGGTATACTTATGTAGATTGGATGACAATGCAAGTACAGTCAGCGTAAAAGCTTGCATTGTTTTCTTATTCCAGCTCATTCCGGTATTTGTCATCATCTTCTTTCGGCATATTCATTGCTAGCTATCTCATTTGAATCGAAACGATAAGACGAATGAGACTTATCTCATTTGTTATTCGTCCTAAGGTTTTTGGTCTTATTCTGTGTTCGTATTCTTCTTATTTGGTCTCTTTTGAAATTTATCTCATTCTTTATTAAAAAGGTTCACTATTAATCCCATTCGATATTCGTCTCATTTGCTATTCGAATTTTTTGTTTTATGCGATTAGAGAGACGTTTCGACCGCGAAGCTATTTATAACTTCATCGATGTAGCTACGAATGGCAAAATCATGTCGAAATTATTGCCCTAAGGGATGAATAAATATAACCACGCACACAACAGGGAAAAAATTGCAATAAATTTCGCCCTCATCTTTATTTCCGAACGAATGGAGCAAATTAATTCGATACAATTGTTAGATGGTGTTGTCACATTTCTTGCATAAAAATAACTATTCTAAGGTCGCGGTGAGCAAAGTATTGTTTCAGTTCATTGATAATGGACCTCCGCAAAGTAACACCCGATTCAATAAATTATTTAATTTATTTGTTTTGAAAAAGTACTTCAGTATTTTAATCATGTTTCTATTGTTTCAGGTAAGTTTGAAGGATTACGTCCTCCGAAGTTTATTTCGTGAACTCTACTTCAGAGAAACGTTGCCGTAGGTTAGTTAAATAAGTATCGATAAGGAAGTATGAGTGGGTATTTGGGTATTTTTGTCCAGGCTGAAACGGAGACGCTTCGCTCGCACTTCGCATTCGCTCGTTCATTAAATATTCGGATTATAATCACGGCGATATCATCTTCCCCAAGGAAGTTTCGAGAAAATAACTTCCGATTACACAAACGGCCGAATTAATGTTATTGCGTTTGGTTTATTACATTGAACATAATTATCCTTTGCCTCTGTAAATTCTTTTGCGAAAATCACCCTTTGTCAACGCCTAATGTAATTTGAGGATTTCGAGTGATGGCTTTACAGGAAAGAGGTTGCCGTAGCAACGCAGGGTTCTATTTTGCTAGCTTGGGTAAGGAACTCTAAAACCAGCCATGTGCGAGTCGGGATGACGCACTGAGAGTTCCATAAGTATTTCAAAACACATCTAACACTTGGTAACATTTTGGTTTTGGTGGTTTTGTAAATAGATTATTCAAACTAACATCTAGGAAATAAGCTACTTACTCATAAATATCATAAATATCACGGGACAATCTTCACACCAATTGACCCAGTCCCAAAGTAAGCTCAGCAAAGCTTGTGTTATGGGTACTAGGCAACGGATAAACATACTTATATAGATAGATACATACTTAAATACATATTAAACACCCAAGACCCGAGAACAAACATTTGTATTTTTCATACAAATATTTGCCCCGACACGGGAATCGAACCCGGGACCTCAAGCTTCGTAGTCAGGATCTCTAACCACTAGGCCATCTGGTCGTCTAAACTTACTAATATTATTATTCATGTAGTTCATTATGATTCTCGAAAATAAATAATTAATTAGTATTATTTATAGCGGACGGTCGTGGACCTACTTTGAAGATGAGCTCTGGTTGAGTTCGAAATGCGTCAGTGTAGTTTGGTGGTGATAGTTGGGTTTGTGTGATTTGTGTGTGTTCGTAATGTGGAGATGGAAGAACTGCATAAACATGCATACATACATAAACGTAACTATCGCAAGGTCGCGCGTGAGCAAAGTAATTGTTTCAGTTCATTAACCCGTCGAGCGTCCTGTGCGCACACGTGTGCGCACAACAGTTTAGAAATGTTAGTACAAAAAAAAAGCGGTACGCTCGACGGGTTAATCAAATATCTCCCAAACTAAACCAAATCGACCAGACTTTATACTGCATTTTGGCTTGAAATAACCTGACTAATCTACGTTTTAATGTCTAGTTATTTGTCGGCCACAGTGTATAATTGGCGTCTGTACTATTATTACTTGAGTACGTATTACTCTCCTAAATTATGAACCGTAGAAGGTAGTTGAATCATCCGTTCATCTCGTTGATGAACGTCCCATGCTGCGCTTGCCAATCCATGGTCTCCATTCGAGAACTTTTCGGCTCCAACGGCCATCTGCCATCGGCCATCTGTTCTGTGTGTGTGTGTGTGTGTGTGTGTGATGGATGATTTGGTAAACTTTCGTGATTTTCACTCACAATTACTATACTTAACGGGACTTATTACGCAATAAATATTCATTTATTTACCTCGACGTTTCGGCCACATTGCGGCAACCGTGGTCACGAGTTTTGGCCACGGATGCTGCAATGTGGCCGAAACGTCGAGGTAAATAAATAATTATTTATTGCGTAATAAGTCCCGTTAAGTATAGTAATCATGATTTGGTAAAGGCAGCAGGATCAAGGTGGATGCAAGCCCGTTCCAACCTTAATGATTGAGTATCGATGACGGAGGCCTATGTCAAGCAGTGGACGTCCTACGGCTGAAATGATGATGATGAGGAGGTCGCTTAACACTCCCGTGCAATCATCTATTCAGCCGAAAGACGTCCACTACTGAACATAGGCCTCCCCCAAGGCTCGCCAAACAGATCGGTCCTGCGACATCCGTATCCAATGCGTTCCAGCAACCTTAACCAGGTCGTCGCTCTATCTTGTTGGAGGCCTAACTACACCGCGTCGTCCGGCCCGCGGACGCCACTAGAGAACCTTTCGGCCTCATCAGCTGTCAATTCTACGAGCGATGTAGACTCCCGTGGAATGACTCTACTTAAGTAACTGAGTGCCTTGCCTATTCCGTAAATAGAGATAACTACCTGCTTGCTGAAAGTCTACCTGCTCTCGTCGAACTTAAACAATAGTTTTCCGCATGTTGTCGCCGTCAGACCGCGGACATTTATTGTACGACGCTCTTTTGTCTCAATCTAGCGTAGTGTAAATGCATAAGAATTTTCTCGATTAGACTACCACATCAAAACAATTACTAATGTGAAACAATGTAATATTAACAATTTGAAGAGTTACATTATTGGCTTCGGTGAAGGAAAATATCGTGAGGCAACCCGAACACTACGAGTATAGTCAGGGTAAGAAAAGGTTCGTCACTTTTCGACTCTATGTCAACGAGTTAAGGTCGAAAAGTGACGAACCTTTTCTTACCCCGACTATACAAGTGTACTTGTTGAATGTGAAATGTTGAGATCAGATTATTTCCCAGGTTCTCCACCTATTAGGGTGGCTAATGAGACCTTATTACTAGAGATGCACCGAAATTCGTTTCACATTCGGTATTACCGAAGTTCGGCAGCTTTTACCGAACTTCGTCTCCGGCCGAATTTCGGTTAGATCTGCCGAATGTCGGCCGAAATTCGGTAGCTTAAATTAATTTAAATAAAAAATGGAAAAGTGAAAAGAAATTTATTTTAAAATGAAAACTACATCAAATGATGATTTGTAAGTAAATAGGTACTTAACGACTAACGTGAATGTTCGTGTTTTTTTTATTTCCTTAGAAAAGAAACAACATCAAGTAATCAAAATGTGCTTTAATAAAATTAATTATCAATTGTAATATAATCTATCAGCATGGTAACATAACATTCTTTCTTCTGTGTAACTTATTTTAGATAATTTAATTTTTACTTTGAATTTCAGTCTTATAATTTTTATTTATGTAACAAAACAATATTTTTTATTTATTATTATTTTAAACATTTAATTTCAAAACAGGCTTATTCAAATATTCATAATTTGCAATTACGCTTAGTAATTTTTTCACAAAAACATTATTTTCTCTTATTATTTGTAACCAGTGGCAGGTTGTGGTGGAGGAAAGTTAGCGTCTCAGCTACGTTATGCCGCTTATTTAATCAAAAAATAAAAAAAACAGAGTAAATAAACAAATGCACGCGTTTTTGTTAACACAAAATGACAAGTGAGAGGTCGCGGGGTGAAAGCGGGTGGCAGGCGGGACGCGGGTGAGTGAAATTACAAGCGAAGAAATGAACACGATCTGACCTGTTCATGTACAAAAGCGCGCGAAATTTAACCGAATTTCGGCCGAACTTCGGCCGAACTTCGGCTTCGGCACATATTTAAATCGAACATTCGGCCGAATTTGACATTCGGCAGGACCCACATTCGGTGCAACACTACTTATTACTAAGCCTTCGCTGTCTGCCTGTCTGTCCGTGTACCACGAAAATGCACAAGTGTGGAGAAATTCAATGGTGTGTGTGAAAGTTCCAATCCGCACTGGGTCCGTGTGGGAACTACGGCCCAAGCCTTCTCATTCTGAGAGGAGGCCTGTGCCCAGTAGTGGGACGTATATAGTAGGCTGAGATGATGATGAAGCTAAAGTAAGATAAACAAACAAAGTGACTACAAAAACTTTTTATAGTAAAACTTCTATAGGCACGCTTGACTTGCGAGTAAGATGGTGAATGCGTTACGGAAATAAGGCGAACGCGGGGGAAGGGGTGTATGGGCAAGAGAGAGCAGTGAACGCCAGGATGTACAATCTCAGTACTAGCGCTCGGGTAGTTTTCAATGCGGGAGGTGCGGGGGGGGTGAGGGGGGAGTTGAGGGGGTTGTGGAGGGAGGACTTCAATAGGGGGATGAAAATTTCATTGACTTTGCCGAAGGATGCACCGTTTTCAAGATATTTCACAAAAACACCGGTTCTCGTCCGATCACCGAGGTTAAGCAACGTCGCGCGCGGTCAGTACTTGGATGGGTGACCGCCTGGTTTCATTTTTGTTTTTTTTTGGAAGCGTTTGTACTAAAACTACTTAATTTATTATTGCAGGCGAAAAAACCTCTCGGTTTTTCTAAATATTTATTTGTCACTAGCTTTTGCCCTCGACTCCGTCCGCGTGGAGTTAGTAATTTGGGCAGCTTTTTTTTTATCCAATTTGCTTTTTCAACAATTATGGCTCTCCTTAGTTCCTCGATATAAAAAAATTACCCCCGCACCCCCCCCCCCCCCCGCACCCCCAACCCCTCCCAACCCCCCCACCGCACACCGCGTTCACATTCACCACCTTACTCCCAGCGTGATAATATATAGCCTATAGCCTTCCTCGATAAATGGGCTATCTAACACTGAAAGTATCGTATCTTTCTTATTTGTCAACCGATTCAAATGAAACAAACACTAAATGTTAATCCAAGAAAATACCAACATATCAGTGAAAACCGCATCCTTCTAGGTTAAGCCGTTTCTGAGATTAGCGCGCATAAACGCACAGACAAACAGACAAACAGACAATAATTCTAAAAGTCATTGTTTTGGGTTCTATTGCGCTAATAAATAGCCCTAGTGATAGTTTTTCTTTAATATCTTCAATGTACAGACACCGACTTGTTACAGATTTATTATATGTATAGATATATAGATTTATTATTATGTATAGATAGATAGATTTCAATTTTATTTTACAGGAACGCTTTCTCCGTTGACTTGAAACGCAGAAGAAACCGAGCCAGTGTTGCGCTTGGTTTTATTATTTCTAACTTCTGGTGGATTTTGTTTCACTTCATACAATGGGATCTGAATAAAATAAGGTGAAATAATAAATAATAACTGGGTTTAAATAATATAATTCCTTAAAAGGAAATTAAAAACAACCGTTCAGTTTGAGTCTGACATAAGAAGTCACATTTTTTAATAATTTAATTTTAGAAACAAACATAGACATTAAAAGAACATAAATAAAACTTAGTAAAAAAGGTTCAATATTGAACATTCTCCCGGGGCGATAATAGATACAAACATAAAAACCCCGTAAAAAATAATAATGTTATTTCGTAATCTTAAGGACACAGTAAATAATTAATATTATGTACCTATGACATAACACATAACAAGTAATTAATTATATTTAATTAGGAACATTAATGGAATAAACAAAAGAAAAATAATTGCACATTTCATTGCAAGAATAAATTAAATTATTTTTTTATATGGTAATAATCCAATTTGCCTGGACTAAGATTCCCTAGGCAAAAGTAAAATTAACTTATTGACAGGTCGGTCGTATTCGCCTGTACCGGTGCGCACCGTAGCGGACCGCACTAAACCGTCCTTAGCGTTTGTGTGCACTCTCACCACTCGCGCTAAGGGCCATGAGCCAGGAGGGGTTAACTCATCCTTAATAATTACTAAGTCATTGATTTCTAAATTTTTTCTTCTGGTGACCCACTTTGGTCTTTGCTGGAGCTCAGAAAGGTACTGTAGCATCCACTGTTTCCAGAATTTGTGTTTAATAACTGATAGCTTTTTCCATACAACAACAGGGTTGCTCCTCCAGGCCTCAAAATTGGGCTCTGGAATATCTAAGATAGAGCTTCCGACTAAGAAATGTGCCGGTGTTAAACACGATAAATCGTTAGGAACGTCAGAGAGAGCACACAAAGGCTTAGAATTAAGAATGCCTTCTATTTGCACGATAATCGTCATAAGTTCCTCGTATGGTAATTTGACGTTAACCAGTTGACGCCTTAATAAGTTCTTGGCTGATTTTATGCCTGACTCATAAATTCCACCCATGTGGCTCGCGAGCGGTACCGTGAACTTCCAAGTAATAGAGTTCAAAGATGTATAATCGATAATCTGGCTATATTGTTTCTTATCTCTAAACATCTTGTAAAGTTGATTTAATTCGTGATGAGTCCCCTTAAAGTTGGTAGCATTGTCAGAGTATATAGTATGACACAAACCTCTTCTGGAGATGAACCTTTTTAAAGCCAATATAAAAGAGTTACTAGACATATCTGAGACTAACTCTAAATGAATACATTTGCTGGATAAACAGACAAACACACATATATATCCTTTAATAAATTTAGCATTGCGTAATCTATTAGATTTGACTAGAATATGGCCTGTAAAATCGACTCCAGTATGTAAAAATGGTCGTTCTAAATTGACCCGGGGGGCTGGCAGGTCAGCCATTTTTTGCTCACACGTCTGACTCCTAAATCTAATACACACGACGCAATCGTGTATGACGCGTTTTACCTCCGCCCGACCGTTGATTGGCCAGTATTGTAATCGTATGGTAGCTAGAGTAGTTTGAATACCGGCATGAAAAAGACTCAAATGAATTTTTTTTAACAAGGAGGGACGTTACTGATTATCTTTCGGCAAAATAATCGGGTGTTTGTGATTGTACGATGTAGAAGCGTTACTTATTCGTCCTCCTATCCTGATAATCCCATATTCGTCTAATATTGGGCATAATTTTAGCAGTTTGCTATTAGATTTAATAGATTTGTTAGCTTTTAAGTCATGAAGTTCGGTAGCAAAACTATACCTACTGTTGTATTTTTTAAACTATAAAATCTCTATATTGTTGATAAAAATCGCTATCACCCATTATCCTCGATTCTAACGACATAAAGCAGCTGTATGCTTTTGCTTTTTTTTATTTTTTTTAACGAGTCACCTAGCGTTTCAAGTTTCTCATTTGGTATAGGAAGGTTGACTACAAACCTACCGTCCGCCTCACGCGTGGTAGTCTCACTATAAAGCGTCTCACAGTACTCGTCCTCTGGGGACTTTACCTGAGCTGACGGTAGCTCCTCCATCTGCCAGAACTTTGACAGAATATCATTGGGACACTGGGTAATATTCGAACATAACGCTACTTGCGCTACGTCAGAACGAGTAGTAACGCATTCATAAGGGCCAGCTGTCACCCAGCCGAACACTGTCTCGATAAGTCGAGGCATTTTGTTGCCGATCGCAATAAAATTGTTAGTTAATAAATCATAAAATAATTCTCCGCCAATAAGTAAATCAATTGTTTGTGGTAGGTAAAACAATGGATCCGCTAAATTGCAAGATTTGGGTATCTTCCAGTTCTGTGTATTAATATAAACGTGAGGTAAAGGCACAGTGACATGGTCCGATACCACGCAGTTCAAACTAAAGTTGGACTCATTAAATCTCGAAGCAATATTTAAACGTACGCTATCACTAGTTGTCTTAGTTAAATTGCCGATCCCTTTAAGAGTAATATTGCTTTCGAAACGGGCTAAACCTAGCTTATCCGCTAGCTCTTTTGTAATAATGTTGACTTCGCTACCTGAGTCAAGCAGAGCTCTGGCGGTCAGCCAGCTACCATCAGCAGACCGTACCTTAATAAGCGCTGTAGAGAGCAGGACATTGGAGTGTACCGCGGCGGCGTCACACGCGAGCGCCGACGAGACCGTGGCTAGCTTACTCTGACCCGCAGTCGCGCTGGCTGCTGCGCCGCTCGTACTACCAGTCGGTAAGTCCGACACGCTTCGCTGGTCCACATGGATGGCAGTATGATGCCTTTTTCTACAAATGCTGCAAGTTTCGGTACATTTATGACCAAATTTATATGGGATAAGGCATCCAAAGCATAAGCGATTCCCTTTGACATATTCGTTACGCTTAATAGAAGGCATTTCGAGGAAAATCGGACACTTGTGCAACTCATGTGATCCATTACACATACATTTAGTTAGCTTTGATGACACATAAGATGTTCGTGCGTTATGCTGAGTCTGCTGGGGCTTAATAGAGGATTTGTCATTGAGAATCTCGAACGCAGTAGCCCGGTGACTGAGAAAGTCCATTAAATCTTTTAAATTGGGCAACTCGTTATGCTCTCTATGAAACTCCCAAGCAGCTCGCAAAGAATTGTCTAATTTTTGACAGATAATGTAAATAATGATTAAATCCCAATATTCTACGGGTACATCTAAAACAGACAAGCTATCTAAAGATTGCTGTAAGTTGTTTAGAAATAATTTTAAATTGGACCTATTAATCGTTTGGAAACTAAAAATATTGTTAAGGTAATAGTTCACCACAACCATTTTGTTTTCATATTTATCTTGAAGAATACTCCATGCTTTTGTGTAGCTCTCCTCCCCAACAGCTAATGCAGAGATAAGCCCAGCCGCTTCTCCTATCAGGGCTGACTTCAGGTAAAACAGCTTCTCTGTATCGCTGAGAGTCACATTTGCGTCTATTACTGAGATGAATAATTGCTTGAAGTTAGGCCAGTTGCGCATTTCGCCATCGAATTTTGGTATCTCCAATTTAGGCAACCGTAACTTTTCACGCGGCGCTGTGAATGCTGCCTCCGTTCGGGGCGAGGGTGACGGTGCTTCTAATAAGTTATATGCTAAGGCTTTGGCAAAGAAGTACTTATTCTCGACGTCTTTCCTGTCCTCTTCATGGGCTCGGGTCGATGCCGGGTCGAGACTCTCCACCTCAACCTGAATTAGGTCGTACTGCTCAAATAACTTCTCTAGGTTCTCCATGCGAGCCCTAACTTCGGCAATATTGGTGTGATTCTTTTCATCCGTCACATAATTTATAATTCTCGTAATTCTACCTTTGATAGAGGATCGTCTTGACTTCAGTTCTGTCAGATGTATTTCTTCCATTTTTCTCGGGATAAACGATACTTTCTGTACTGAATTTAAACTGCACTGATTCTATAACTTTCTAACGAAGGACCAAATGAATAAAATAAGGTGAAATAATAAATAATAACTGGGTTTAAATAATATAATTCCTTAAAAGGAAATTAAAAACAACCGTTCAGTTTGAGTCTGACATAAGAAGTCACATTTTTTAATAATTTAATTTTAGAAACAAACATAGACATTAAAAGAACATAAATAAAACTTAGTAAAAAAGGTTCAATATTGAACAGGATCACTCGTTGTCGTTCATGAATGCTATTTGTTTGCAGTACTTTTTAACAAACTTTTGTTTCACTTGCTTTTTGTACGAGTACATATTGGCGTGAATAAACAATAAACACACACACATAGACAAGTTCTCACGCACACAACACACACGCACGTACTCGTACACACACCCACACACAAACTTGGGCACTTAGGGCCTAAGCACACGGCGTATTTTTAACGCGCCGTCGACGCGCGTTTTCATCGATACAAACGCTTGTCGACGGCGCGTTTTTAGGGTTCCGTAGTCAACTAGGAACCCTTATAGTTTCGCCATGTCTGTCCGTCTGTCTGTCCGCGGCTAAGCTCAGAGACTGTTAGTACTAGAAAACTGTAATTTGGTATGAATATATATATTAGTCACGCCGACAAAGTGGTTCAATAAAAAAAACCAAAAAAATTTTTTTTAGGGTACCTCCCATAGACATAAAGTGGGGGTGATTATTTTTTTCTCGACTAACCCTATAGTGTGGGGTATCGTTGGATAGGTCTTTTAAAACCATTGGGGGGTTGCTTACATGATTTTTGTATTCAGTGATTTGTTTGCGAAATATTCAACTTAAAAGTGAAAATTTTCATTGAAATCGACCGTCCCCCCCCCCCTCTAAAATCTAAACTGTTGGGTGGAAAAAAATGAAAAAATTTTAAATGGTAGTAAATATATTAAATTTATAAGGAAAATTATAGCGGCTAAGTTTGCTTGGGAATTATTTGTAGTTTAAGAGTAAATAGTAGCCTAAGGTATTAAAAATACCGTCACTACTTTAAAAAACTCGTATCTCAAATCAGCATGTAAACAAAACTGAACCTTGAAACGCGCGTAATAAAGTTCACTTTGCCAGATTAACGATTTTGAGATACGAGCTTTTTTCAAAGTATTGACGATACCTAACTTGGAAGATTCCGTACACATACGAAATCCTTAGAAAAATATTACTTGATTTTTTCGTAATGGCTACGGAACCCTATCTTGGGCGTGTCCGACACGCTCTTGGCCGGTTTTTTTTATTTTCGTAACACAACTTAAATACATTTCTTAACCTATTTACTTAGCTTATTACAATTTTGCATGATAGCATACCCATATAATCACTATATGTAGTATCATGCTTTCTTTAGCTCTTATTTTTACTTATAACTCTATTGACAATTAGGAAAACATTCGAATGGAAATTTTGCTACTAGATAGGAAATGACGATTTTGGTAAATTGATCTAAGCACTCTCAGTAGGATTAGAAACATTCAATTAAACGGAAAACTATTCCTAACAATGGCTTAACTACAACCTAACTTCTAACCTCTAAACTAAACATCGTTTCGTTGAAGCTGACGCCACTTCTGATTGGATTAGCCAGCAGCCAATCAGCGGGGTTACTAATAAGGCAGTCGTATTGACACTATCAGTTGATTACATCGTACATACATACTGCATATGAAATCTTGAGATCAGATTATTTCCCAGGTCCTCCACCTATTAGGGTGGCTAATGAGACCTTATTAGTAAATCCGAACACTGGAAGGGGGTCAAATTCAACTTCCAAGATTTGACCCGTACAACCATATTTGTAACATACATTGCAAGTTAATAAAAAGCTTTTACAAATAAAATAAAAAAAACAAGTCTAGTCTTAAACTCTGTAAAAGAATAATTTAGTACCTGGGCGACCGAGCTCTGCTCGGGCTGAAACTCGGTACCAAGCGTTTTCCCAGAGATAAGACCAAGCTAGATCAATTTTTCATCCCCGAAAATCCCCAAATACCAAATTTCATCGAAATCGTTGGAGCCGTTTCCGAGATCAAAACACCGGAGGGGTGGGGGGGGGGGGTGAGAGATGGGAGGGGATGCGGGGGAGGGAGCGCGGGGGTATTAAAGGGGGGATGAAAATTTCATTGATTTTGCCGTAGGATGCACTGTTTTCAAGATATTTGACAAAAACACCGGAGGGGGTGGGGGGGGGGGGGGTAAGTCTGGACTGTGCCTCTTTCTAAGGAACATTTTGATTTAGAGTTGAGTACTATTTATCAGATAGCGATCTCAAATGGTTATACAAAATCAATGGTAGATAGTTTAGTTCAAAAGAAGCAGGCACGGTTAGTAAATAGCATGCTTTACGCTGCGTTACCTTCTCAGTCTACTAACAAATATAGATCTAGCATCTCTTACGTTGGGGGGTTGTCTGATAAGATTTATGGCATTTTAAAATCAAACAATATTAATGTTGCCTTTAAGACTAACAACTCTTTCGTCGTATCCTAGGAAAAGGGGCGTAATCGCCATTAATACTGTTTTCCTCTTCTTTGATATTCGAATTCTACGATTTTTTTTACATCTACTGACCTAAAAAATAAGACCCTATCATTTTATTTGGAAAAGTTATTCAACTTTTTCAAATTAGCCACAATTGCAGTGGCTCCAATTTCTTCATCGAATAACGCCGCTATAGCCGTAAGAGCCGTATTCCGCGGAGAGTTGAAGCGCGGGGAGCTTACGCCGCCGGCCGCGGGCGCCATTACGCCCTTTACACACGGAGCGTTTGCGCAATAGCAATGGTGTATGTTTTAGCAAAAATTAATAGTGTTAGCCGTAAATTGTGTGTTAAATTGGTTAAATCAAGATTTTAAATTACATAAGCAGACTCCGTGGAAACAAGCCACAAGTTAACGTTAGGTCCCGCTTCCACGGACATTTGGCTGGTGTCGCTATGATCGTTACGCCTGTTTTCGATGGAAATAATTTTAAAACGAGATAATTTAGTCAAATATGTAAAAAAGAAGAGTATTAAGCAAAAAAACAAGTTTTATAGATGTAATATTAAACGAATAACATCAAATGATACCGTCAATAATGCCTCACATTAAAATACATTACGGTTCTTTGTACACGTAAAAAGCCTTAACAGACGTTATGCCCGTTTAAAAAGTGAACAAATAATCAGCTTTTACAAAGTTTTGTCATTTTAATAGTAATTGAATGTGCCTAATTATTTTCAGCCCCACCAGATTCACCAATTCCACAAGGGTTTGAGAGCGAAATTACATATTTAATGGAATGTGTGGATATAATGACAAGTTTATACCTACTCATTCCTAAAAAATAGCTTCAGTAATTTTTAAATCATTTTACTAACATAATTATTTTATTCTAATACGTAAAAATCTCGTGTCACGGTATTTGTTATCGAACTCCTCCGAAACGGCTTGACCGATTTTTATGAAACCTTTTTTTTCCTGTATTCGGTAGGTTTGAGAATAGGTCGTAGGTTATTTTTTATAAGTACCCCTATTCTTCGCGGACGGAGTCGCGGGCAACAGCTAGTTTCACTATAAAATTATTTTTACTTCATTTTAAAATTATATTTTAATGGACAGGAAGGAAATATACCAATTTTTTGAAATTATGGCAAAGAGAGGGAGGAAGGAAATTGGAATATACTTAGGGAGAACTTCTGGCGTTATAGCACAAATTCATGCTGATTCATCAAGCTCTGCAATCTGCAGATGCAGCATCTGCGCCGATCTTTGCAGCCATTATTACCAGAACAATTTTCTTAACAATCCATCCAGAAATTTTGGGATACTTCGTTGGCATTGCAAAATAATTTGCCTAGCAACCATGTCTCTCAAGTTGCTGTCCATTAATTTTTGTATTATCGGTACAAAAAGATATGAAGGCACAAAGCAATAAAGCAGTAATTAATAGAGTAAAGTTTTCGGCCACAAGCCATATTAAACAAGTATCGCCAGTAAAAAGACCAACCACTTTTATCATTGATTCATCAAATTGTTGACAGCAGCGAAATACTGAAAAATTATTCTGATGACACATTGTCGTTGAAAGCCCTAAGTAATTTCAGTTTTCTAATTTCTTCGGTTCCTTAAACAGTTCAGTTGGATGCCAGTTTTAGTGAAAGTCCACATTTATCTCGAAGAAATTATGAATATAAAAGGAAAAAAAATAGTAATATATATACGAGAAATCGCCTTTAAGTGCCTGGAACAGAAAGGACTAGATATCAACGTCAACGGCGAACACATCACTCACTTCAATTTGCTGGCAATATTGATGGAGAAAGTCAGTATGATACTCAAAGGCCTCAACCGAGTCTCCCTACGGATAGGCCTCAGAATGAATATGAACACGACGAAAGTCATGTTTTATGTCCATGTGGCCCCCTAACCACGTTATGGTTGAGAGTTCGATTCGACCTGAGACGTTCCAAACGATTCGTTTCAAACTGTCCAATTTGGAAGGTTAAAGTTCGAAAATGAGGACATCGTCGAATTCAACTCGGATGGACAGCTTTCGGATAACTCCGCAATGTCTTTTCGTCTGAACTACCACAGTAATCAAGAATAAAAGTCTTTAACCAGTGTGTGGGTGAATAGGCTCAGATCAGAGTCGCTCAACGAGCTATGGAGAGGGATATGCGCGAGGTTGCTCTAGGTAATCGAATCAGGAATGAGGAGATTCGTAGAAAGACAAGGCATAACCCAACGGATTAGCTCGTTGAAACGGCAATGGACAGGTCATATAACACGCAGAACCGATAGTCGTTGGGATCGAAAAGTTCACGAATAGAAACCATGAACTAGCAAGCGCGGCGTTGGACGTCCACTAACGAGATGTACGGATGATCTGGTAAAGACCGCAGGTTCACGGTGGATGCAAGCCGCTTCCAACTGTAATGATCGGGTATCAATGAGGGAGGCCTATGTTTAGCTGTGCACGTCTTTCGGCTAAAATGATGATGGTGATGAAAAACATGTTAATATTTATTAAAGTGATCAACGCAAATTTTATTTTACAAGGATTAGTATTTATGTCAGCTCATATATTTTATACTAGCTGTTGCCCGCGACTCCGTCTGCGAAGAATACGTTTATCGCTATCCCATGGGAAGTATGCAATTTTCCGGTATAAAAACTATCCTATGACAACATTAATCCTAAGGCCTCAAACTATCTCCTTTCCAAATTTCATGTAAATCCGTTCAGCCGTTATTGCGTGATTGAGTAACAAACATCTAAACATCTTCTTAAATTTTTATATTAGTAATAGTAATAGGATTAAATTCGCCTAAAAACATATCAGACATAATTGAAGAAAGCCCTAAATGCGTTTAAGACCCTCTTTTTCACGACGATCAAAGACATTATGGTGCTTACGCCCTTATTCCTTGTGAAAAAATAAACGTTTGGTTTAAATTAGCGTGGAAAAAAGAAATAAGGGACATATTTTATACAAATACCTTGAATAATAAAAATAATATTTATCTATATCAATTGTAAGGTATTAAGTATTCTTAGTTTTTAGTTTCAGTTCATAAGCTTCTACGCTGATTTTTTTAAACAGTTTAAACCGTCTCCTGTAAAATCAACTTTTCGTAATTACGCCCCTTTTCGTAGGATACGACGCTTTGTACTCTAGGCTATGTAACCACAAAGAACAGGTAGATAAGGGAACTAGATCGGGGGTATAAAAGCTTACTTGTAATGACTGCAATGGGATATACGTAGGACAGACAGGCCGAAGTTTTAATACTAGATTTAAAGAGCATGTTTCGGCATATAGGAATGAGCATCCAGATAGATCGAATTTTGCAAAACATTTGTTGGAATCAAATCATTCATTGTTAGATTCAGATTCTTATGAAGTGTTACATTATTGCGGCAAGGGGTTGCGTCTGGATGCTCTGGAATGCATGGAAATAATTAGGTACAACACTATGGGGTCTATTATTAATGAACAGGTAAATTTAGTATCTTCTCCTTTACTGCGGCTTGGGTCTAATTTGAACAGTTAGTATTAATAAAATATGCCTTATAAATAAATAAACAAAAATTCAAGGTAGTTTTATAATATGTCAATAAAAGTTAATTTTTGTGGGGTAGTTTGAGAATAAGAAAAATAAAGTGGGTACTTGTGAAGTTACAGTGACAAGTTAAAACATTTGTTTTGGTTTGTTAGTTTAACATTTGGTAGCATAGCATACGGTTGTGGTAACTCCGAGGATGAGCTCTGGTTGAGTTCGAAACGCGTCAGTGTAGCTTGGTGGTGGTGATAGTTGTGTTTATGTGATTTGTGTGTGTTCGTACAGTGTGGAGGTGGAGGAACTGCATGAACACACATTTCTTACATAAACGTAACTATTGTAAGGTCGCGGGTGAGCAAAGTAATTGTTTTAGTTCATCTGTAAAAGAAAGTTATGTTTAATAACTAAACCATTGAAATGATTAATCATGACCGGTACAGACACAAAAAAAGTAATAAATCCTAATGCAGAATACAGCAAGTTGACAGTCGGGACCCATTACTGGGAATTTTTGAGCCTGTCACGATTTTTAATGGACTTTACCGCAGTCGGGTGAAATTAGTTTTATACAATTTTTTATTACTCCAATGACCGTTATTTCGCTTAATATTATTTACTAAATTAAAATTTAATTATTTGTCATAATATGAAATGGTGTAACAGATTTGGCATAGCAAAATTATTCATAACATTAAACTGGCATAATAATAAATTGGTATAATTGAAATACATACGCATAACATCATTATTTATAATTTTAATTGTCATAAAATGAATTCGCATAATTTTCTCAAACGAGTGAATTAGATGGGTCAGGGCAAAACCGACTCGGTACGGTATTATTTTTTTGTAACAGCCTGATAATAGATATTTTCACATAGTATTTCATTTTGTTATTGTGTTTTTATTCTTATAATTCTTAATACTTTTACCGGCAAGACGTAGTCCACTGGCAGACTACATCTTGCCGGATATTAGAGGGAGCAGAGGGTTAGGAAACTACTTTGTGGATGTTCTACATGAGACTGCCATGACTGACATGTCTACTAACACTGGTATATTTAATACTCTAATACCTTATCTTATATATAAAATTCTCGAGTCGCGATGTTTGTTACCAAACTCCTCCGAAATGGCGAAATGGCGCGACCGATTCTCATGAAATTTTGTGTGCATATCGGGTAGGTCTGAGAATCAGCCAACATCTATTTTTCATACCCCTAAATGTTTGAACGCCGGCTGCATACACGAAAAAGGATGACGCAATGTAAGTAAATGAGCCGCGAAGGCCAGTTGCAAGAGAGCTGCGAACGCCAGGATGTACAATGCGGGGTTCGGGGGGGGGGTTTGCGAGGGGGGTGCGGGGGCGAGGGGGGATGCGCGGCGGTATTAAAGGGGGTTTCATTTTTGTTTTTTGAATGTTTTTTAATCCTAATAAAAAATTGAACTTAATAAAATCCAAAATCTGCTCATTTCTTGCCTCTACTCTAAGGCGGAACAAAGTCCACCGGGTCAGCTAGTATTTATATACAATAATCTACTCAGTAAACCTACACTATCTATCTACATGGCTTATTGGTCTTACGTGACGTGACCAACTACATTTTAACCTATCACACGCACAAGATTAATGTTAAAGAATGTGGCTCTCGCTACAATACTTATGCAAAGTAACCTCAAGCTTATTAAATTTAAGTCCAGTCATCGTTATGACAATCTATCTATCTAATACCTTTAAACGAGCAATTCTTGTATATAATTATGTATATATATATATATATATATATATATATATATATATATATAATCAGGATCTCGGAAACGGCTCCAACGATTTCGATGAAATTTGGTATGTGGGGGTTTTCGGGGAAGAAAAACTGATCTAGCTATGTTTCATTTTCAGAAAATCGCTTTTACTCGTGTTTTCCGGCTATTTTTGTTTGCATTAGAATATAAAGCTAAATTTCGCCGACTTCGAGCAGATCATAATGGCACATTAGAAATCGGGTGGTCGCGCATCCAGCCGACCTCGGTTCGATTCCACGTTTTTTCAAGATTTTTAGTTTTTTTTTTAAGTTTATTTTTTATGAGAAAACGTCAAGTTTCTTCTTTTGTGAGAAAAAATTACTTTTTGTGAGAAAAAGTTACTTTTTTGTTAGAAAAAGTATTATAGGGAACGTGCAGTAACTATAGGCGGCAGCACTAATGCGACAGAAGAGACACTATGCGGACAGTAAAACAAACTTATCAAGGTAAAACATTCAAATTGATGGCACCCTTATGGCACCAGTTGGCAGCACCGTCTATGTGCACGTTCCCTATTGGGAGCACAGAACAGGAAAAGCCGGTTGTCTGTAAAGTCAGTTTACGGACGATAGTTTAACGTGACTCACCCCCCCCCCCCCACCCCCTCTGGTGTTTTTGTCAAATATCTTGAAAACGGTGCATCCTACGGCAAAATCAATGAAATTTTCATCCCCCCTTTAATACCCCCGCGCTCCCTCCCCCGCATCCCCTCCCCCCCTCTCACCCCCCTACCCCCACCCCTCCGGTGTATATAATCAGGATCTCGGAAACGGTTCCAACGATTTCGATGAAATTTGGTATTTGGGGGTTTTCGGGGATGAAAAATTGATCTAGCTTGGTCTTATCTCTGGGAAAACGCTTGGTACCGAGTTTCTGCCCGAGCAGAGCTCGGTCGCCCAGGTACTTCATATTACGCACATTAAACATTATGGGTATTCAGTTGTGCAAATTAAGGTTATACTAATTAATAGTTATACGAAATAACGTTATGCCAATTTGAATTAGGACTACAATTAGACCCTCTTTATAGTTCACGTGAGCCGAAACGCGAGTAAAAACAAGTGAAATTCCAAATCGCCCTATTTATTTCTGTGTCCTATGAACTCGTACAATGGCTGTTTAACGTCTAAAAGGTGTCATTAGTAACTACTGAACAACTTGTAATACCGTAACGTTATACTAACTACACACCTCGGTGTCAACCGCGGGCCAGCTGTCTAATTCAGCAAAAAGGTCGCGTACTCTCTATGGACGCAATATGCCGAGAGTTGGCAACACAAAATGGTATAGGAGCTTAAGTCACGAATTTACAATTTTAAAACTCGATACTCGACTGCCGAAGGAGGATTAGGTTTTTCGAGCGTATGAATTTACTGTAACTGTAACTATGTACAGTCAAGTCTAAAAATATGGGTGCACACAACTTGCTCATAAATATGTCCCATAGCTCTTATGTCGTCGAATTAAGGTATAGGTATGTAACGATGGGAGGATTAAATCGATACTTATTTTTGCACTTGACCGTACGTGTAAAAAAAAATTAAGCTGTTTATTTCAAGCAAAGAACATTTTACATAACATGCAAAACGAGTCCTTAATTCTAATTTTAAGGATTTTGCGTGGCCTCGGTTAGCGAAGGACTGAGTTGCTCACGCGTAATTAGTCTAAAGTACCTGGGCGACCGAGCTCTGCTCGGGCAGAAACTCGGTACCAAGCGTTTTCCCAGAGATAAGACCAAGCTAGATCAATTTTTCATCCCCGAAAACCCACAAATACCAAATTTCATCGAAATCGTTGGAACCGTTTCCGAGATCCTGATTATATACAACGGAGGGGTGGGGGGAGGGGGTTGAGAGGGGGGGAGGTGATGCGGGGGAGGGAGCGCGGGGGTATTAAAGGGAAAATTTCATTGATTTTGCCGTAGGATGCACCGTTTTCAAGATATTTGACAAAAACACCGGAGGGGGGGTTTAAGTCACGTTAATCTATCGTCCGTAAACCGACTTTACAGACAACCGGCTTTTCCTGTTCTGTGCTCCCAATAGGGAACGTGCACATAGACGTTGCTGCCAACTGGTGCCATAAGGGTGCCATCAATTTGAATGTTTTACCTTGATAAGTTTGTTTTACTGTCCGCATAGTGTCTCTTCTGTCGCATTAGTGCTGCCGCCTATAGTTACTGCACGTTCCCTATAATACTTTTTCTAACAAAAAAGTAACATTTTCTCGCAAAAAATAACTTTTTCTCACAAAAAAGTAACTTTTTCTCACAAAAGAAGAAACTTGACGTTTTCTCATAAAAAATAAACTTAAAAAAAAAACTAAAAATCTTGAAAAAAAACGTGGTATCGAACCGAGGTCGGCTGGATCCGCGACCACCCGATTTCTAATGTGCCATTATGATCTGCTCGAAGTCGGCGAAATTTAGCTTTATATTCTAATGCAAACAAAAATAGCCGGAAAACACGAGTAAAAGCGATTTTCTGAAAATGAAACATAGCTAGATCAGTTTTTCATCCCCGAAAACCCCCACATACCAAATTTCATCGAAATCGTTGGAGCCGTTTCCGAGATCCTGATTATATATATACATATATATATATACATATATACAAGAATTGCTCGTTTAAAGGTATTAGATTAGATAGATAGATATACAATACGAGTAGATAGTAAATTTATTATATAAATCATGATTTCCCATGCATGCAGTTTTTTTGTTTTAACTTACATAAGTACCTATAACCTAAGTCTGAGTACGCATCCGTCCCTTCCCTCTCAAATAATATCTTTCATAAAAAATCTTTTAATCGTGTGCAACTTAAACAGTACAATAGATTTCCTGCAAAATAAATTTTATTTATTAAACCAAATTAAGGCTGTGATGGTTCTGGTTTTATGTCGGCAGATGGCGTGTTTACGATCTGGTAAAGATTCAGATCTATTACTCTTTTACCACGGCGCAATCAAATATGCTAATTAAGTGGTAATTCTAGCACCGAAGATGATGATTTTAGTTGATTAAATTTCTCGTAAAAAACTCTTATTACAGAACTGATGTGGATACATCAAGTTAGTGATCTGTGATAAGTTTAATGTTTTGATTTTAACACAAGATACATCATCATCGTTATTTCAGCCAAAAGAAGTCCACTACTGAACATAGGCCTTCCCCCAGGTTCGTCAAACAGACCGGGTCTTGCGCCATCCGCATCCACCGCATTCCCGCAACCTAAACTGGGTCGTCACTCCATCTTATTAGAGGCCCCACCGGCCATCAGTTCTACGAGTAACATACCCTGCTCACTGCCACTTCAGTCTGGCGATTCTTCGAGCTATATCGGTGACTTCAGTTCTTGCGCGGATTTCATCACTTCTAATGTAATCCCGCAGAGAAACTTCGAGTCATTTTCATCGCCCTCTGAGTGACGTTGAGCTTTCTTAACATGCCCATCGTTAGCGGCCACGTCTCAGTGCCGTAAGTCATTACTGGCAACACACTGGTTAAAGACTTTTTACTTGAGACACTGCGGTATATTGAATGACAAGATATTGCAGAGTTTCCCGAACGCTGGCTGCCCAGCCAAGTAGGATTTGTCGACACAAGTCATATTTGTAACTAGCTTTTGCCCGCGACTCCGTCCGCGTGGAATTAGTAATTTGGGCAGCTTATTTTTTTTAACCAATTTGCTTTTTCATCAATTATTGCTCTCCTTAGTTCCTCGATATAAAAAAAATTACTCCCCCGCAACCCCCCCCCCCCGACACCCCGCCTAACCCCCCCCCCCCCCGCACACCTGCGTTTACATTCACCACCGTACCTACTCCCAAGTCACTACTTCTAAAAACTGTTCGATAAATTCTTAAAATAGACGTATCTTTCTTATTTGTGAACCGATTCAAATGAAACAAACACTAAATGTTAATCCAAGAAAATACCAACATATCAGTAAAAACCGCATCCTTCTAGGTTAAGCCGTTTCTGAGATTAGCGCGCACAAACGCACACACAAACAGACAAACAGACAATAATTCTAAAAATCATTGTTTTGGGTTTTATTGCGCTAGTAAATAGCCCTAGTGACAGTTTTTCTCAAATATCTTCAATGTACAGACACCGACTTGTTACAGATTTATTATATGTATAGATAGATAACTTATTTTTTCTGCGATAAACATCGTTACAGAGCCAGCTGAGGAAATAATTTATAAAGCTTTTTAGCCATATAGGCAGCTCGCGTTTTCACCCGACCGTCGAAGGAGGGTTATACTTTCACCGGACTGTTGAAGGAGGGTTATTCGAGCGTATAATGTGTATGTGTATCGTTCTTTGGCACGCCCTGCAGCTTAAACGGCTTAATAGATTTTGAAGTGGTTGGTGTCATTAGATTTGTCTTAGTTTCGAGAACGACATAGGGTTTTATTTTCCCGGAATTCCCATGGGAACGGGAATTATACAGGCGGGGTTTATTTTTATCTAGTATTGAAATAAAAGTTAAAGTTATATTTATTTATTTTGATTCCTCTTTTTTTATTTTAATCATGTATGAAAAATGTATTATTATCTATCTAATACCTTTAAACGAGCAATTCTTGTATATATGTATATATATATATATATATATATATATATATATATATATAATCAGGATCTCGGAAACGGCTCCAACGATTTCGATGAAATTTGGTATGTGGGGGTTTTCGGGGATGAAAAACTGATCTAGCTATGTTTCATTTTCAGAAAATCGCTTTTACTCGTGTTTTCCGGCTATTTTTGTTTGCATTAGAATATAAAGCTAAATTTCGCCGACTTCGAGCAGATCATAATGGCACATTAGAAATCGGGTGGTCGCGGATCCAGCCGACCTCGGTTCGATTCCACGTTTTTTTTCAACATTTTTAGTTTTTTTTTTTAAGTTTATTTTTCATGAGAAAACGTCAAGTGTCTTCTTTTGTGAGAAAAAGTTACTTTTTTGTGAGAAAAAGTTACTTTTTTGTTAGAAAAAGTATTATAGGGAACGTGCAATAACTATAGGCGGCAGCACTAATGCGACAGAAGAGACACTATTCGGACAGTAAAACAAACTTATCAAGGTAAAACATTCAAATTGATGGCACCCTTATGGCACCAGTTGGCAGCACCGTCTATGTGCACGTTCCCTATTGGGAGCACAGAGCAGGAAAAGCCGGTTGTCTGTAAAGTCGGTTTACGGACGATAGATTAACGTGACTTAAACCCCCCCTCCGGTGTTTTTGTCAAATATCTTGAAAACGGTGCATCCTACGGCAAAATCAATGAAATTTTCCCTTTAATACCCCCGCGCTCCCTCCCCCGCATCCCCTCCCCCCCCTCTCACCCCCCTCCCCACCCCTCCGGTGTTTTGATCTCGGAAACGGCTCCAACGATTTCGATGAAATTTGGTATTTGGGGGTTTTCGGGGATGAAAAATTGATCTAGCTTGGTCTTATCTCTGGGAAAACGCTTGGTACCGAGTTTCTGCCCGAGCAGAGCTCGGTCGCCCAGGTACTTATTAAATAAACAAACTTCTACTTTAGTTATCAGCTAACGTGACATACGTATCTTTACCAAATTAACTATTATTACCGATGTGAAGGTAGGTAGCTTTTATCAATGATGTAATTTCATTTGTTATTTAGTCTTTTAGCAGTAGTTGTAGTACGATAAAATTATCGATTGAATCCTAACATTCTAGCCCGCGCCTAAAAACAAACAAACTCTCCAAACAGTTTATCTACAGCAACATAAATTCCAATTACAACCTAAAACTTAATCACAATAATAAACCGACTAACTCAATTTATCAAAACCCTTAAAAGCTGAGTTGCCACGTTTTCCGCTGCGGCCGCTTAATTACTTGAAGCTGGCGAAATGTCAGTAATTTACATTAAATTTAGGAGGCCTGTCATGTGACGCAAACGGACAGGTGTGGCTTTCATTAGTTTTTAATTGGGATTAGGGCTCCATTAAGTACCTTCCATTCAAATAGCCGGCTCACATGGGACGGTTTGGACACTTCTGCCATATGCCGCTAAAAAGATGGAAAATGGTTAAATACGTATACCTAAGCTAATGCATCCGTTTACTACCAAATGTTAGACTACCAAATACCAAATATTATGTCTCAATGCTCAATTTCAACGAGAAAGAAGTACAAGCAACATAATAATATATAGGCAGTAAAACGTAGGTACCCATTTAAAAGAAATTTTGACCGAAACTTTTTATTAATTATTGTTTTGACACCACACTATCGAGGAAGTCCGTCCCTCCAGCAAACCCCCACGCATTGTTTTCAACCCGCAGCGCCCCTGTCAATACGTCCCATATACCGCCACATGTTCCATTCACTGTAACGGTGCGACGAACGTCGGAACTCGCACAATAGCCATTGTTGCTGACGCTACAGGAAACAAGGATATTAAGTGGCTGCTCAAGGGAACGTTATGAAAGGAAACACTTCTACACTACACACTTATCTCTCGGAGATCTTATGGTTGTATCAAGTGTGAATAATAATAATAAGATATAATGTAAATAAGTTTTTGTTAAATACTTCATTAACCCCCGACACAAATAACCTCCGACACAAAAAAAGGGGTGTTTTAAGTTTGACCGCTATGTGTGTGTGTGTGTGTGTGTGTGTGTCTGTCTGTGGCATCATAGCTCTTAAACGGGTGAACCGATTTGAATGCGGTTTTTTTATTAGAAAGCAAGTTTCTTGGCGATGGTTCTTAGATATGTTTCATCAAAATTGGTTCAGCCGTTCCAAAGTTATGAGCTCTTTTGTTAGCTGCGGAAGGGATCTTAGACGCGTAATGGGCATTTAATTTATGTTCAAACATACGTATGACATAAATGCGTTGGGGGATTTTAAAATTAAGTTCCTGGGCGACCGAGCTCTGCTCGGGCAGAAACTCGGTACCAAGCGTTTTCCCAGAGATAAGACCAAGCTAGATCAATTTTTCATCCCCGAAAACCCCCAAATACCAAATTTCATCGAAATCGTTGGAACCGTTTCCGAGATCCTGATTATATACACCGGAGGGGTGGGGGGTGGGGGGGGGTTTGGGAGGGGGGGAGGGGTTGCGGGAGAGGGAGCGCGGGGGTATTAAAGGGGGGATGAAAATTTCATTGATTTTGCCGTAGGATGCACCGTTTTCAAGATATTTGACAAAAACACCGGAGGGGGTGGAGCGGTGAGTCACGTTAAACTATCGTCCGTAAACCGACTTTACAGACAACCGGCTTTTCCTGTTCTGTGTGCTCCCAATAGGGAACGTGCACATAGACGGTGCTGCCAACTGGTGCCATAAGGGTGCCATCAATTTGAATGTTTTACCTTGATAAGTTTGTTTTACTGTCCGCATAGTGTCTCTTCTGTCGCATTAGTGCTGCCGCCTATAGTTACTGCACGTTCCCTATAATACTTTTTCTAACAAAAAAGTAACTTTTTCTTGCAAAAAAATAACTTTTTCTCACAAAAAAGTAACTTTTTCTCACAAAAGAAGAAACTTGACGTTTTCTCATAAAAAATAAACTTAAAAAAAAAACTAAAAATCTTGAAAAAAAAAGTGGTATCGAACCGAGGTCGGCTGGATCCGCGACCACCCGATTTCTAATGTGCCATTATGATCTGCTCGAAGTCGGCGAAATTTAGCTTTATATTCTAATGAAAACAAAAATAGCCGGAAAACACGAGTAAAAGCGATTTTCTGAAAATGAAACATAGCTAGATCAGTTTTTCATCCCCGAAAACCCCCACATACCAAATTTCATCGAAATCGTTGGAGCCGTTTCCGAGATCCTGATTATATATATACATATATATATACATATATATATATATATATATATATATATATACATATATACAAGAATTGCTCGTTTAAAGGTATTAGATGTATAGTTTGATACAATCTTTTTGCTGATTGTACTTTTTGCTACAGAAATCTAAAATCGCTACACATTTTCCTTGAATTTTTGAGGAGTTCCCTAAATTCCTCATGGATCACATCATCAGAACTGGATTCTGGTAACAACGGGATCTACCTTGAAGTATATTTATATTATGCTTTCAAACAACCAAAGAATTTTCCAAATCGGTTCATACCTAATTGACGGAGTCGGATGATGATGATGATGATGGTGATGGTGATAAATAGTCATAATAATCCAGTAGATGTAGGTAGTAATAATAAAGCAGCAAACTGCAATAACACAGGCGTAACTAACCCGGGCAACGCAATCATCTTGCCCGGATCCTGCCCACCTAAACGTAATAATTTCCAATAGTGAGAGTACTTCTGTGTCATACGCGTAATATAGGCTAGGATGATATTGTCATCATCATCATTTAAGCCAAAATACGTCCACTGCTGAATATAGCTCTCCCCCGAGTTTCCAGCAACTTCAACCAAGTTGTCGCTCCATCTTGTTGGAGCCCTACACTGCGTCTTCTGGCCCGCAGACGCCATTCGAGAACCTTTTGTCCCCATCGGCCATCAGTTCTACGAGCAATATACCCTACCTACTGTCACTTGAGATACGTGATACGGAGATTCAATCAAATCATTTCCAAATTCCAATCATTTTAGAAGCTAAGTTACTCACGTTCAATCAGAAATCGTCCTAACTACCTGGGGATTAAAGTTCATGTTCATCACAGTTATTCGTTACGACATTCACGTAATATTCAGGGTCTTGTTCCGGACATAAATCTGTCCCGTTACCCGGGGTACGCGAAGTCACGTCGGTTATCCAATACGGGGAAGGTAGACGGACAACGATCTAGAGTTGTGCGATTTCCAATTCAATTACAAACTACTAGCTGTTGCCCGTGAATATAATATGTCTGCGAAGAATACGTTCATCGCTATCACGCGGGAATTGTGCAAGTTTTCGGGACAAAAAGTACAATCAATACAATCAATACGAGCAATGGACGTTTGTTCAAAATTCAAATAGCAATAAAATTTGTTCCGTGGTTTTTTTTGTAGGCTCAAAAAGTACTGGGCCGATTTAAAAAATTCTTTCACCAATAGAATGCTACATTCTTCCAATTTGACATAGGCTACATTTCATTTTGAAAAAAATTAGGGATCCTTGGTAAAATTTGAACAATGTAACCGAAGGTGTAGAAAAATGAGTCTTAAAATGTCTTTCGTCGAATGCGCTGCCGAAACTATTAGCGATAGAACAAAATAATGTACAACAATATTAAAGAACATCATAATGTCTACAAAAAACTCCGCGGTAGTATATGTCCAACTATTGTAGTTATGTCACTACAACAACTTTTTTCATTTTAAACATTAATGAAAATGCTAACCAAATTCAAACCATGCTATTTATGTGTTTATATTAATCCTTATCCAAATAAATTATTTTATGGTCAAGACCATTTAACTACCTATAAAATAGTTTTTAAATTATTTAAATTGGACTTTCCATTCAAAAGATATTACGAATTAAAAAATTCATAATTAATAAATAATAAATAATAATAAATAATATTTTTTTAATAAATAAAAATATTTGTGAAAAAAAGTGTTTTATATCCAAATTTCCAAAAATAAATAATTGTCTACCCCGTGCGAAGCCGGGACCGGTTGCTAGTGAATAATAAAATTAATTCATCCTACCCTAGTTTGTTCAGTAGTGGAGGCCTCTTGGCTGATGGTGATGTCGGTATTCTTAAGTTAAAACCTAGGTATTGTGATTTAGAGCCAAGTAATTGGACCGTAAGGGACACGTGTCCGTTTGTACAAGGTAACGACGTCTAGGACGTGGAATGCCCCTTACGTCGGCTTACGTATAAATCAACAGATTCAATCCAATTTCAAGTCCCTTATCTCGCCTTTTTATCTGAAGGTAGAAATGACAAAAGAAAGTGAAACGTCCGTTTTAGAATCTTCGCGTCTTTCGCTAAATCTAAGACAAAGTGACAGGGATTATAAAGCTTTTTCTTTAACTTGCAATGTTTGTTTGTAAAAATCAACTTGTCCAGTTTGACCCATTTGTAATCATTGGATTAAGTTTGAAATTTATAACGAGCTTTAAGGTGAAGAAAAACATGTGAACCTCCACACACTTGCAAAGAAATTCAATGGTGTGTGGGAAAATTCATCATCATCATAATTTTAGCCGTAAGACGTCCACTTCTGTAACTTCCCCTAAGGTTCGCCAAACAGATCGGTCCCGCACTATCCGCATCCAACGTGTTCCCGCAACCTTAACTAGGTCATCGCTTTATCTTGTTGGAGCCCTACCTACACTGCATCTTTCAGTCTGTGGACGCCACTCGAGAATCTTTTGACCCCATCAGCCATCAGTTCTACGACCGATGTGCCGAAATTTGGCGATTCTTTTGGAGTTTTTTCTTCTAGCTATGTCGGTGACGTTAGTTCTTGTCATTAGAATATTTGTCATTAAATTGTAAGTCCTGTCGACCTGTCAACATCAAATTTCAAACGAAACTGAATATCGCAATGGCGTTTTCCATTTTCACCAGACTGTCGAAGGAGGTAGGTGTATTTCGAAGATTCGTCTCAGTTGCACGAAAGACATAGGGTATATTATTTTTCTGGAATTTCCATGGGAACGAGAATCATGCAGGCGGGTTTTTTTTCATCTATTATTGAAATTAAGAATCTATTAAGACGAGTTTACTAAGAGTCTATAAACACAGTAATAATATATATTTCAAACTAAATACAAACTGAAATATAGATGCACAGAAAAAACCCCCAGAAAAAAGACCAATGCTGGGAATCGGACCCAGGTCCTCAGCATTCCTCATCATACTAAAAATTTTAAATAAAAAATAAAACCTCCTTCAAAAAACATCCAAAAAACTATGAAATAATAATTGAACCGAACCGACCACAATAAGCATGAAAATATCTTTCTTCTAATCTATTTGAAGTTGGTGCCTCAGCTCGAGCCAGCAGGAGTGGACCTAGCAATCTAACTTACCTACATAGCTACCTACTATCTATAGGGCTTCTACACCCCTGCTGGCTCGTGCTGAGGCACCAACTTCAAACAGATTAGAAGAAAGATATTTTCATGCTTATTGTGGTCGGTTCGGTTCAATTATTATTTCATAGTTTTTTGGATGTTTTTTGAAGGAGGTTTTATTTTTTATTTAAAATTTTTATTTTTTGCTTTTTAGTTGTTTCTGTATAAAATAGATGCGTAGGATAAAATCATCAGTTTGACTTCGAAATAAGTTTATGTTAAAAATTCTATTTTTAATGATCAACGGGGTTGTGTCGTTTTATTACATAGTTCTATGATACTTTTTGAATGCAAATGTTCGACTTGTCACCGAAAATACTAAATTCGCTATACATTTCTCTTGAATTTTTGAGGAGTTTCGTCAATTCCTCATGGATCCCATCATCAGAACTGGATTCTGGTAACAACGGGACCAACCTTGAAGCATTTGCTTTCAAACAACGAAAAAATTTTCCAAATCGGTTCATAAATGACGGAGTTCTGAGGTAACACACTTTAAAAAAAAAAAAAAAAAAAAAAGAAAAAAAAGAACATACAACCGAATTGAGAACCTCCCCCTTTTTTTGAAGTCGGTTAAAAATAGTCGGATTCAATAATAATAATAATATAGTCGAGTCTGTCTAGAGTCTATGACTTGATCAAATTAATAAATGACGATGGTTTTCGTACCCCGGCTTTACATTTTGCACGTGTCGCGTTCTTATTTATTTATTTATTTATTTACTAAATTTATTTATTTATTCAATTCAATACAATTCTTGTTATAATATGGCAGCTGTTTGAACCCACGTGAGCGTTACGGCAATACAGTCGATATAAAACCATAAGACTTCCTTTTGGCATTGCCGAAGTCGGCTAAAATATGCTCAAAACGAACATGTTGAATAAACAATTGGACTTTTTTTTAATCTCAGTACGCTAGCAGACAAATGAAGCCCGTCTCATGTCGAGAATAAAACAAGAATATAAACATGACATAAAGTGTTGTACTCGGTACGCTGGCAGTATTTTCACCCGACTGCTGCCAGAAATGACAGTCTAGATTTTCGGGACATGCTGCTTCATGGCTTATCACCCGACTGTCGAAGGAAGTTATGTTTTTCGAGCGTATGTATTTATGTATGTATGTATGTATCATTCTTTGGCACTGCAGCCTAAACGGCTCAATGGATTTTGAAGTGTGAGGTGTCATTAGATTCGTCTCAGTTCCGCGAGTGACATAGAATATATATTTTCCCGGAATTCCCATGGGAACGGGAATTATACAGGCGGGTTTTTTTCATCTAGTATTGAAATTATTACGTTAATTAATTATTAAGTTATTACAAGCTTATATTTATCATGCAACGTACGTATGTTTGTACTTATGTAAGTTGTAATTTCAAAATTTGCCAACCATTTTTCGACCTCTTCCATACATACGATCACGCCTCCTTCTCAGCAAAGGGATAGGCAGTGACTATTTGTTTCCACCTGCTACGATCTTGACATACACCTTTCGCTTCCAGAACATTCATTAGTCGTTTCATATATGCTCGCCGGCTACGGGTGCTCTTGACCTGATCATTCTTCCAGACATTCCCAATCTGATCTAGAAATGTCCTTCTTGGTCACCTCCTTCCAATATTTCCATCTACTCTAGTTTGGGGGTAGTTACAATAGAGAGATCTCTCTCCAGGCAGATAAAGAAAGAAAGAAAGAAAGAAAGAAAAAACATTTATTCGTGACAGTTACAACAGGCATATGAGATCAATATGTAAGGCAACCACAACCATCACGAAACGGACCCACCTCAGCATATGCCGGCTCGAGAGCCAGCGCTGGTCTTCCGGTGGGACCGTGAGGCCGTCATTTGCTCGCTGCACGTACGACCGGACCGTGTCTAAATTGTGAACGCGACCATTTTAAGCTCAGCGCTACCACTACCAACACAAGGGCGTTACATTTGACATGGCGGCGTTGACCTGACATTGACAAATGACAGACAACTGACACGGCCAACCACACGCGCAGCAAGCAAGACGATGTATTGATGTATGTTTAATTATTCTAATTATTGTAACATGCACAAATTAATAAAGAGTGACAATGTGAAAAGGAAATGAAAATGAAAATGATAGCAGTGATATTTTTAAAATGCCTGGTGATGTTATGCCTGGGGACCGAAGTCCAATGGACGAATGTTGGAAGTTGTATTTATGCAGCCGAGTTGAGAAACTTCGATAGCGCGATGCAAGATTGTAGAAATTAGTTTCTTATGTGATGACTAGATGGCCGCTAGTAGTCGCTATACTACCCTTATCTCTTTTATAATTCTTCCTTCATCTATCTTCTCCACATGTCCAAACCAACATAACATTCCTTTCTCTTTACGAGTCATAACATCATCTTTCATGCCACAACCGTTATGTTCTCTTTACACTATTCCTCATTCGGTCACTCGGTCGTTTATTCGACCACTTTCTGGTAACTGATTGCGCGGACGAAGTCGCTGTCAAAACCTAGTATTACTAAAGAAATAACTTGCATCTTGATAGCGCTGACATAATGAGAACGTACCACTTTTTCAGCCACAATTAAGACTAACGGCTAAATTCTGAAAGCGAACGAGTTCCACAAAATAGTATCATTTCAACTTTCAAAGCAATTTCACGGTTCACTCGGCACTAATTCACTGGATAATGAATATGAACTATCTCGTGAAAACTTGACGAAAGTAACGTTTATTAGGGGTGAAATTTATAACGAGGGTCAGTACGTAAAATAAAGGTTTCGTTTATTAAACGAGATAAGCCCAGTAGTCTGATAATTACACTAAATACTTAATCCGACTTCCTACAAATATGAAATAGCTGTTGCTCGCGACTCCGTCTGCGAAGAACAGCGCTATCCCGTGGGAACTTTGCAATTTTTCGGGATAAAAGTATCCTTTATGCTAATCCAAGCTATAATCTAACTACTTATTATGTGCTAAATTTGACCAGAATCCTTGAAACCGTTTTAGCGTGGAAGAGTAACAAATATCCACACATCCATTTATACAAGGCGTTTATAATATCATATCAGTCAGATGTCCAGGAAAATATACCCCTATGTCACTGTCGCAACTGAAAATTTTATAACACCTTACCATTTAAAATTCGTTGAGCCGTTTGGCCTACAGGACGTGCCAATGAATGATACATACATACCCGCATACAAACATAAATACATACGCTCGAAAAACGTAACCCTTCGTCAGTTGGGTGAAATAACCTTTTTTTTAAATTTCATTTTTAAAGTAAGATTTTTAGCTGACTCTACTTTTTGTTGACTGTACTTGCATTGTCATCCAACCTACATAAGTATACCAAATTTCAAGTGAATCCGACCACTGGAAGTGGGTCAAATTCGACTTCCAACATTTGACCCGTACACATATACATACATAGGTACATTGCAAGTTAAATAAAAGCTTGTGAAATCGAGTTATTATCCAGCATTAGCTGAGTTAAACACATTAATTTACGCTCATCTATCTATCTATCTATATCTATCTATCTATACATATAATAAATCTTTAACAAGTCGGTGTCTGTACATTGAAGATATTTGAGAAAAACTGTCACTAGGGCTATTCACTAGCGCAATAGAACCCAAAACAATGTTTTTTAGAATTATTGTCTGTTTATCTGTTTATCTGTTTGTCTGTGCGTTTGTGCGCGCTAATCTCAGAAACGGCTTAACCTAGAAGGATGCGGTTTTCACTGATATGTTGGTATTTTCTTGGATTAACATTTAGTGTTTGTTTCATTTGAATCGGTTGACAAATAAGAAAGATACGATACTTTTAGTGTTAGATAGCCCATTTATCGAGGAAGGCTCAGTCCAGTTGGGGTGGGGGGGCGGGTGCGGGGGGTATTTTTTTTTTATATCGAGGAACTAAGGAGAGCCATAATTGATGAAAAAGTAAATTGGATAAAAAAATAAGCTGCCCAAATTACTAATTCCACGCGGACGGAGTCGCGGGCAAAAGCTAGTAATAACTAAAGTCTAGATACATAAACATGACCCTTGGAAACGTAATGCAAATACGAGACATTCTCATCTCATTTCAGCCCTACCGACGGCGCTAAATACAATTAAGGTCATAAGTTATCTATACATATAAAATCCTTTGTCCTGACTGACGGATCAACGCACAGCCTAAACCGCTGATCGTAGAGACCTGAAACTTGGAGGGTGTGTTCTTTGTATGACGTAGGCATCCGATAAGAAAGGATTTTCCGTAGTTCTACTTCTAAGGGGGTAAAAAAGGGGGGCAAAGTTTGTATGAGACATCGTGATTCCTTGGTCCAATCTACTTCAAATTTTGCATAAACATTCTTTAACAAAATTGATGGAAGACGTGTTTCGTATTTTATTGAAATTCATCCCTTGACGGGGTCAAAAAGTAGTAGAAAGTTATTTTGGGGGTGATTTGCTTCGAAGTTGATATCAATACTCCTTAGTGCTTTTGATTTAAATTACATTTTATTTTGACACATTGTAAACGAAACGAAACTTCAAATATTGCAAACCATTTTTGTCTACGTTTGTCAACCACGTCTTGATCTGGTCTCTGATAATAGCTAATTATATGTATTAAGTATTTGCATTTCACCAAGCTTTTGCTTTTTAACGTACTCGCATGCACACACGCACGCTCACGCACGTTCTCACACGCATACATACACACACATACACGTTACATACACATACACACACATACACACACGCACGCACACACAAATAACACAATGTCATTACACACATTATTCCCATTAAGTACTATTTAGTTATTAAGAACTTTTACTTTTTATGTTATTCTTGCATTCTAACGCATGACTGTACTATATGCTGGAAGAGCGAGGCTTCCTGACACAGGTACACTATACCTAATAGGAAGTCTCGGCCATTTTGTATTTACCACCTAAGTTGGAATAAAATAAATAATTTATTATTTATTATTATTTTTATTATTTATTTACAAGCGCAGCGTGGGACGTCCACCAACGAGATGGACGGACGTTTTGGTGAAGGCCGTAGGTTCAGGGTGGATGCAAGTCGCTTCCAACCGTAATGATTGGACGTCAATGAGGGAGGCCTATGTCCAGCAGTGGACGTCCTACGGCTGAAATGATGATGATGATGAAGCTTTTATGCGAGTTCAACCTTTTTCGAATAAAATCGAATTGAGTATTCAAATATCATTGTTGAACTCGCATAAAAGCTTGGTGCAATGCAAATACATATAAAATGCTTTGTCCTGAAGTCCTAAATGACTGACTGCCGGATTAACGCACAGCCTGA
The DNA here is from genome assembly GCA_947563465.1 of Archips xylosteana. Taxonomy (NCBI): domain Eukaryota; kingdom Metazoa; phylum Arthropoda; class Insecta; order Lepidoptera; family Tortricidae; genus Archips; species Archips xylosteana. The sequence continues at coordinate 6,576,069 of OX387373.1, forward strand.
ACCGCTGTATGTAGAGACCTAAAACGTGGAGGGTGTGTTCTTTGTATGACGTAGGCATCCGATAAGAAAGGATTTTCCGGAATTTCCACGGGATAAGGAATAATCGGGATTTATATATTTCATCAAGAGTGACCCTATGCCCATAACGAAGATTACTAAACTGTACAAATTGGGCATGCAATTAGACTATTAGAATATAAAGCGAATATAAAGAATTTTGAAAATTTCCACGGGATAAAGTTAAATCAGGATTTATATATGTAGGTACTCAAATCAACTGGACCATATCTCCGTAACTACAATTACTAATCTTTTCAAATACAGTATTAACGAAAATGACCATAACAACAAAAAAACTTATTGCAGGATTTTTGGAAATTCCTGTGGGATAGATAATCTCTGAAACTTCCGAGCCGATTAAAAAAAAAAACTTTTACCAGTAAAAAGTTACACTATCCTTTATTGACATAGGCTACTTTTTTCCGGGGAAATGCAAAATTCCCAAGGGATAGAAAAAAGAAAATTCAACTTCGGAGCTCATTTTAAAATGTCTTACACCAATAGAAAAGATGCACTGTCCTTGGTTAACATAGGATGCTTTTTTCCGGATAAATGCAAAATTCCCGCGGTATAGAAAATAGTAAAATTAACTTCGGGGCTGAGTTTAAAAAAAAATCACCAATAGAAAGCTTCACTATCCTTTATTGGTATAGGCTACCTACTATTTATTCGGTAAAATGCAAAATTCCCCTGGGATATTAAGAAGTGAATTTCACTTCAGGGCTGATTTGAAAATTTCTTTCACCTATTAGTGAGTAGCTACACTAACCCTTACATAGACTATTTTCTCCGTGAAAAATCAAAATTCCCACGGGAAAAAAATAAGTGAACTCCACTACGCGGCTGATTTTAAAAGTTCTTTTATCGGTAGAAAGCTTTAAGGACATAGGCTACTTTTCTCGGGGAAAATGCAAAATACCCGCGGGATAAAAATAAGTGTAATTTTGCAAAGAATAAGGACAAATTTGTTGAAATTCCCGCGGGATAGGGAATAAACGGGATTTATAATATTCACTAACTGATACTCATGATGAAATGATAATAATGATGGATGTTGCCGGTGCCGGATTTTTGTTTTATACAATGAAAGAGATGAAGAAGCTTTACCACAAATTGGAATTCTACGCGGACGAAGTCGCGGGCAAAAGCTAGTCTTGTGCTATAATTGGGGATGTCTATTTTTTTGCAATGTGTAGTAAATCGAAAACCATTTCGAGATAAATGCTTTCTAACCCGTTTTCTGTAGTTATTTAATTTTAATATTATGTTATGACTTTATTACATACTAAATAAGAAATGATCTTCAATTGACATTGGTGTAAATTGCGTGACTGGTCCAAGTCGTACTTTATTCTGTGCGGTTAGAATTCTTCAAAATTTTACGCGTGGATTATACTACGGAGTTTGATTTGGACCTGCTGTCTGACATCTAGCACTTTGACAGCGCCAGTAAAGTGACAGAAGTGAAAGTGTACCACTACGCAAATAATAATTAAAGGGGTTGCCTTATCGTACGCATTTAGATACATTTAGAAATTTGGCAGTGTGGGAGCTCTCAATTACAATCTGACGTCAATAGTTTCAGTAATTAATATTGAAAAAAGTAGTGAACTAAATGACAAAATATTGAAATTAGTTTCTTATAATTGACTTTTCTATACAAAAAAAATATAAAAACCAGTGGTATTTTTTTTTAGACATTGCCAATTGGAACACATTATATGTATTACCTCAATGAGATTCACAGTTGTCAATTAACGGGAATACAATTGTGACATTAGAATCCAAACTTGTACTCGTGCTGCTAGCTTTTATTATCTTCAAATCTCACAAGTAGAATTTGACTCACTTTTAATTACAGCCAACGGTCATGCTTATACTTGAAAATATATATCTCGCACAGACGTAGCTATCTTGCACGTATGGTTACGCATTAGCTAAGTAATAATAGAAACGAGGGGTCTTCATAAACAAGGGCAGAATATTTAGGCCGTAACCTCAGGCACCTAACCATTATCATTACTTATTTATCCTTCGTTACATAATACATGTCTATTCTCACGGCGTGTTCAGAAACTTTGCAGTGTTATATACCAGCTGTTACCCGTAACTTTGTCAGCAAAGAATCCGTTTATCGCTATCCTGCCGGAACTATGAAATTTTCTGGGATAAAAATTATCATAATCATCATTTCAGCCGTGGAACGTCCACTACTATTACAAAGGCCTCCCTCATTGATACCCAATCATTACAGTTGGAAGCAGCTTGTACCTTGAACCTGCGGCCTTTACCAAATCGTCCGCCCATCTCGTTGGTGGACGTCCCACGCTGCGCTTGTAAATCCGTGGTCTCCACTCGAGACCGTTTCGGCCTAACGGTCAGCTGTTCTTCGTACTATATGGCCTACCCATTGCCAATTCAACAATTTTTACAGTATAAATATACCAGTAAAACATGATTGTAGTTTTATTTTTATTACAATAAATGGCCGAATGAGGAATAGTCTAATAAGGGAACGTTGTGGTATGAAGGATGATGTAACTCGTATACAGAAAGGAATGTTAAGTTGGTTTGGGCATGTGGAGAGGATGGACGAAGGAAGAATTACGAAAGAGATATATAATGCGAGTGTAGATGGAAATATTGGAAGATAGAGACATTCTATGATCAGATTGGGGATGTCTTGAAGAAAATTCAGGTCAAGAGTACCCGAAACCGGCGAGCATGTCTGAAAAGACAAGTGTGAAAAGACGATGTATTTATGTACAAAAAATCTTTGCCCGTAAACAAACAAATAGATATATCTACTATTATATTTTATTTGCAGATCGCTAGTAGCTTCAGTTTTGTGAGCAAGCTGCCATGTAACTGAGATAGTTTGGGTTGGATATAACAAGTTCTGATTGGCTAGACTAAGCCTCAGCACGATCCAGTGCACTCTGCAATTGTTCTACACTAACAACCTATCCGGCTTTGGTCAATCAATTCGAGGTTTCAGTTATTGTCAACTAGTCATGCGTTCATTAGATCTAACAGTTAAATTACTCCAAAATTTCATCTCGCTCTTCATTTCATTACCGTTGTACAAAAACACCCATATACAATTTTAGCGTGAAATAGTACCAAATACACACGCACATACACACACTCATACACACAGCTGGGGGCATACGGCGGTGCTCCCGCCAAGTCGAGCAAAACAATGGCACGGCCGTATCATCCTTTCCTCGAAGCCATTCAGGCTATTTTCAACCTCCTGTAATTTTGTGATGGCTATAGCTAGAACCCTAAATTTTCAGATACATATATAGGGCATAATATGACTAAGATATATTTTTTCAATATCATTGAATTTAAAGTTTTTTTTTATACAATATAGCCTTGCGTTCGACCCCTGATGATCACGCCTGATGGAAATCAAATATGAGGTCTACGATGGAGCACGTTTGCCTAGTATTTACTCATTCACTCTAACGGCCAGATTGCAGTATTCAGGGAATACAGACGCAGCTAGGGAATTCCACTCCTTAGCTGTACGGTTAATGAAGGAAGAGCGAAAACGCTTTGTGCGGATTTTGAGTGTTAGAAACCTCCACAGTGCTGTGTGGTGACATCCAATAAAAACTTTGTATTTTTTTACCGTTCTATGTCACTCTAGAATAAATGGTGAATAGTAAACATTGGTTTTCCTCGTATTAGGCTTTTCTTGTGGTTCTTATCATCTGGCGACCGTTAAATAGTATGGAAACCTTAAGAAAAGAGCGAAGTATCGCTCGGATGCTTTTTACGAAAGCCAAAACCGATTTTGAAGCTAATTTAGAGTCACATATTGATGAACTCATCGCCGCCTTCGGAAAACTACAACTGCGAGCAGAAAATTTGTTCAACGTCGATGAACGTGTAAAAGAGCAATGGCTAAGCACAGATGACATGTCTGAAGAGCAGTATTTCGAGGATTGTTTGACCAGCGATAAGTATCAATCTGACTGGGAGCGTGTGAAAGTACAATACGATAATGCTACCCGGAACGACGAACGCATAAAAAGGTCACATAAATCTAACGGCAGTGATATATCAAATAACACAGTGAAGAGTATGAAGTCTCAGCATGATTGTGAGAAATCGACATGCAGTTCAGCGTGTCAGTCAAGACGGTTCCGGTTACCTAAATTTGAATTACGAAAGTTTGACGGAAACACGAAGAATTGGATTGGTTTTTGGTCTCAATTTCAGAAGATCGATAGCGACGACACAATGGACGATGGAGATAAGTTTCAGTATTTATATCAGTGCACTGTTCCAGATACTCCAGCAAGAGAACTCGTCGATAGCTTTCCTCCATCAGGAGCTAACTACAAACAAGCTATTGAACAATTAAAGTCCAGATTTGCGCGTGATGACATGCTAATCGACATCTACGTAAGAGAACTTCTTAACCTTGTACTAGCGCAAGCAAAAGGTAATACCTCCTATAAATTAGGCCACTTATACAATAAATTAAATACGCAGTTACTAGCACTTCAAAGTTTAGGTGTCACTATAGATAAATACGCCGTTTTATTGTTTCCTTTAGTTGAGTCCGCCTTACCCGAATCTGTTTTAAGAGCATGGGAGAGGTCTCAAGTACACGAGGAGAAGGGCGATGAGCATCTCAACCGACTCATGCAGTTCCTGAAAAGCGAAGCGGAGTCGGAGGAGCGGATCCAGCTCGCGCGCAGCGGAATAGCATCGGGTGACTGTTTACCTAGCGTTTCTTCGCAACCGACCGCGGCATGCCTGGTGTCTACGGAAGATGCAGGTAAGAAGATTTGTTGCGTTTGGTGTGAAAAGGCATCGCATAACAGCTTCGAGTGCTACAAGGCTAACAAGATGTCGTATGAAGCTAGGAGGGAAGCGTTAAATAAGAAGGGAGCTTGTTTTATTTGTCTAAAAACGGGACATAATACGAAAAAGTGCAAAAATTTCTCGAAATGCCTTTTCTGTTCCCAACGTCATGCTGTAATAATGTGCCCTGACATTAAAACGTCAATTCAAAATGAAAATGTTAAAACTTTCAAAGACGGAAAGTCGTCAAATTTGACTAACAACATAGCGCAAAATAAGGCTAGTACTACACTGTTGCAAACGTTCATGATAAATATTATTAGCGATAATAAATCCATACAAGTACGGGCATTTATTGATACAGGCGCACAAAGGTCGTATTTACGTCGCGATATTATTGAGGATTTAGGTCTTAAACCTGTCAGCAAAGAAACTCTGTCACACTGCCTCTTCGGCGGGATTGAAACTAAGAAACAGTCGTTCAACTGCTACGAATTCACTGTCGCGAGCTTAGACAACGAGTTTCAATGCAAGATTACTGCGCTTGACAAATCTACAATCTGCGGCTACATACCTCGTTTAAACATAAACCACGAATTGTTTCAAGAGTTGAAGAAACATAACATCGCGTTGAGTGACGTCGGCGAAGAGGCTACGCCCACCATCGGGTTGCTAATCGGCGCAGACTATGCGGGCGCTTTGCTCACTGATAGTTTCATACGTCTGAACAATAACCTCGTGGCAATGAAAAATAAATTTGGTTGGACACTTCAAGGGCCCATAATGAACGCATGCAGTGTAATGACGAACGTAGTATCGGCTAACTTACAATTGTCGGAGCTTTGGGATTTAGAAACTCTCGGAATACGAGACCCGACGGAAGTTGCAAGCAAGACGAAGTCTGACTCTATCATAATGGACCAGTTTAGAAATTCGATCAAGATCAACGACGAAGGACGGTACGAAGTAGATTTACCGTGGAAACCAAATCATGGAGAGCTTCTTGACAACAAACAGTTAGCTGAACGAAGATTGACGTCAACAACACAGAGACTTCTAAAGCTGAACGAGTTTGATAACTACTGTCAAGTCTTTGAAGATTGGTTGAAGGAGGGCATAATTGAAGAGGTTAATGATGCAGCGATACCAAAACACTACCTGTCACATCACGCTGTCATCAAGAGCTCCAGCCTGACCACGAGAGTCCGTCCAGTTTTTGACGCGTCTGCTCGAGATAGTAATGGGAATTCTCTCAACTCGTTCCTAGAAAAGGGCACAAATTGTCTTGAACTCATTCCGAAACTACTGATCAAATTTAGAAAATATGCGATTGGGATAACGTCCGACATTAAAAAAGCCTTTCTTCAGATATCACTGAATGATGAAGACAGACGATATCTGTCTTTTCTGTGGTGGAAGAATAATGAAAGGAAAGACTTGATAACCTACCGCCATCGTCGTGTGGTGTTCGGCGTAACGTCTAGTCCATTTCTTTTGGGTGCGACTATAAATTACCACTTGGAAAAGTACACCGAAAAATGTAAGGACACGGCTGAGCGTCTCAAGAACTCCTTCTATGTTGATAACTGCGTCACAAGCCTAGAAAGTGAGCAAGAAGCACAAAACTTCATAGAAGAGGCGAAAAAAGTAATGTTGGAGGCGAAATTTGACTTACGAGGTTGGGTCACAGCTCCCATGACCAATAAAGACTTGGCGTCAAAAGAAGACAGTCTGTCAGTACTCGGCCTTATATGGGATCTGAAAAGAGATCAATTGTACTGTAATGTCAACTTCGTTCAAAACATGACGTTAGAACAAAAAATTACAAAAAGGAGTTTATTGTCCATAACCCAAAAGGTTTTTGATCCGGTCGGTTCGGCGTGCCCAGTTACTCTTGTGCCCAAACTAATTATTCAAAAGACTTGGAATTTAAAGCTGGGTAGGGATACAGAACTGCCAATTAACTTACAAAAAGAATACTTCAATTGGTCTAAACATATTCACTTGCTTATTGACTGCCGTATTCCGCGTCGACTTACCTCTGCGACAATAAACAAATGTAATAACAGTCTGCACGTTTTCAGTGATGCGAGCAAGGTGTCATTCGCGACTGCCATCTTCCTGCGAAGCGAATTTCAAAGAGAAGTTACTGTGCAGTTGATTCAAGCAAAGTCACGCGTCGCACCAGTCCGTGAAGTCAGCATTCCGCGCTTAGAATTAATGGCAAACCTAATTGCGACACGCTTGTATATTCAAGTCAAAGAAGCGTTGGAACTGTCAAATTGTCGAGTCTACTTCTGGACTGACGCAAGTGTAGCATTCACCTGGATTACGACTGAGGGAGACTGGAACATTTTTGTCAAAAACAGAGTGAAGGAGATACGTCAACATACTACCGTGGAAGATTGGCATCACCTACCAGGCTCTATGAACCCTGCCGACTTACCTTCGAGAGGCTGCAACGCTAAACATCTACTGAAGAGTAAATGGTGGGAGGGACCGACTTGGCTCAAAGCAGAAGAAAGTGAATGGCCTATGTCTCAATTAAACGTTGATGAGCAAGAAGTCAACAAAGAAAGGAAAAAAGTAGTACTTGCTAACACTACGGCAGATATTAGTACAATTCTATCCAGACTGACTTACTTTTCCAAATTTACTATGATAGTGAGAACGGTCGCCTGGATATTAAGATTTGCGTACAACTGCAAGACAAAAAATAAGCGTAGAGGTGAACTGACCTGTGAAGAGTTTCAGAGCGCCGAGAAGAAACTTTTAAAGATGGTTCAAGCCGAAATGATAGCAGATGATATCAAAAAGTCAAAAAACTTGCAGATATTTAAAGATGTGGAAGGCTTATGGAGAATTCGTACAAAGCTTGTACTTAGTGATGAGCCCACAGACTTTGTCTGTCCGATATTTCTGCCTGGGAAGCATCTTATAATCAAAAGACTAATAGCCTCGAAACACCACATGTTGCATCATGCCGGCCCGGGTATTCTAATGACAGTACTCAGGGAGACTTATTGGATTACTGGTGCTAGACGACTTGTCAGTTCAACAGTGTCAAAATGCGTAACCTGTAAGCGACAATCGGTGAAACATGCTGACACACCATTACCGCCTTTGCCTCTGGACAGAATAAAACCTGCTGCTGCCTTTGAAGTAACTGGCATTGATTTAGCTGGTCCTCTCTTTCTGCGGTCGGGAGGGAAGGTGTGGATAATTTTATTTACATGTGCTGTATACCGCGCCGTATACCTGGAACTAACAAAATCGCTGTCGACTGAAGCCTTTCTCATGGCGTTACGACGGTTTATCGCAAGACGTGGAAGAGTCGACACAATTTACACGGATAATGGCACTAACTTCCACGGAGCTGATAATCTGTTAAAAACATTGAATTGGGAAGAGATAGCAGCTTACTCCAGTGTGCGAAGCATCAAGTGGAAGTTCAATCCGCCCGCTGCACCATGGTGGGGAGGTTGGTGGGAGCGATTGATTCGTTCTCTTAAAGAACTTCTCCGACGCAACTTGGGCCAGAAAACAGTCACTTATGAGGAACTGTCAACCATACTTTGTGATTGTGAAGCCTTGATGAATTCACGGCCCCTAACTTACATCGCGGACAACTCAGACAACTTGAAGCCTCTGACGCCAGCCTACTTCGTGCAAGGGCTTCCTGCTAGCGAGACTCCAGATTTAGACCAGCTCGACCATGATTCTTTGAATAGGCGATTAAGGTATTTGCATAAGCTAAGAGGAGATCTAAGAGAGCGGTTTAGGAACGAGTACTTGGGGATGCTCATACAGAAGGGTAAGGAGAGGGACTCTAATATAAAGGTAGGCGATGTCGTATTGGTAGAGACTGATGCGAAGCGTATAAGGTGGCCTTTAGGAGTTATTTTAGAAGTATATACTGGAAAAGATGGAAATGCTAGAGTAGCTAGAGTACGCACAGCCGACGGCGAGTACACCCGGGCATATCAACGTCTGTACCCATTGGAAGTGCAACCTGACGAGGTGCGGTGAAGATAGAAGGTTTGGGTCTTCGTCCCAAAGGTGGGAGGATGTTAGAAACCTCCACAGTGCTGTGTGGTGACATCCAATAAAAACTTTGTATTTTTTTACCGTTCTATGTCACTCTAGAATAAATGGTGAATAGTAAACATTGGTTTTCCTCGTATTAGGCTTTTCTTGTGGTTTTTATCATTGAGAATACTGACAACGTAAGGGTAGAGACCCCACCTACTTCTGGTCGACCTGTGAAAGAAACGAGCAGATGGAATAAGGTCGTGCAGTTACGAAGCAAATTTACCGAAATGTAACCTATAGAATACCGATAGGCAAGCCACACTTCTGTTTCTTGTTGTAGTTTAAGAAGTATTTCACGTCAAAATTCCTTACTTTTGTCAATGATACTTACACTTGTATGTTTGTTACTCCTCCACTCTAAAATGGCTAAAGGGATTTCAACAACATTTTATTAAGCAGACAGCTGGACTTCTAGAATAACACATAGACTACTCTTTATCATGACATTTCCACAAAATTCATGTCAAATCCCAAAATCTTCACCACCGTGTCTAGAAACATGAAATTTTGCAAGAGTGTTACTCGTACAAAATAAAAGTAGCCCACGATGTATTTTTTGGAAATCCCCATGGGAATTTAGTAAAATCCCAAATCTCATTTCGATTGCCGAGTCTAAATTGTGTACGCAAGCAAAGCGCGGGTAAACGCTAGACTAGGGAACCAAGTTCCCTATAAATAATGGTTTAAATCCAAACAAATAGCAATCGTTTAAGGCACCAAATGAAAACAGAGGTAATAAATCTTGAGACAAAACATAATTCCCGGTAATGGGGACCGCGGCCTGACGAGTCTGTGCTTATAAATGTTGCCCATCTCGTAAATAAGCGAACACACCCACAGAAAATTGGGACAGAATTGGAAAAAATCGAAGATCCCAAGGTAAAAGAAAATTGTAATAGTTGCGTTAGGACTCTCGATTTCTGTATTACTTTTAAATTTGTAATTTTTATACCATATTTTTATCTCTCTAAACTCTCTATTGCAAAAACGTTGAGATACGTGTGCAAAGGCAAACTAATCCTTTGAAGGGATCTCTACCAGTACCTTTGAGGGGCTTAGACGAGCGTTTAGTTAAGGACCAAGAAAGAGTGATTTAAAAGTCAGGAATAATGAATACATATGCATTTTTTTAACTTAATCACACGACGCTGTCATTTGCGTCTGTCAGTTGTACATATTAATTCATACTAATACTAATAATTGGTACTAATCAGTAGGTCGCGCGACAATTGCGTTTCGTGGTCGCCAACAACGCAATGCTACCTACCTTGACAAAGAATAAACACAAGACTTGCAATTTATTTTTACCTGAAACACAGGATTTTATTTTATCCTAGTTCAGGGTGTGTATTATTTACATTTTTTACTGTGTTTGTTTATCCTTTTAGATATATTTGTCAAATACGATGTAAAAGTTAATAAAGATAATTATTATTATTTATTTATTTATTTATTTTTTTATTTATTTAGTACTTAAAGACAACAATGTGGTTCACTTGTGTTAGTTAATCTTAATCTAGGTTAGTAATGTATAGTAAAAAGGGATTTAGTGCGTTCGGTAAGTATTTTTGTCAAGGGACAATCAAACTTACCAGCTACAATTTAATTGCAGTAGTGGTAGAGCCATGTTGTAGCTAGCCGCTGCGTCACGAATGGGCCGGCTCGTCTGGGGCAGTACCACCCTCTCACAGAACATCGGCGTGAAGCAGCAGTAATTCTGCTGCGTTTCGTACGGTCAGTGAGAGCGCCGGGGGCCCAATATCTCTCCCCTATTCCCTAGCCTTTTCCCTAGATCAGTTTAAGTTGTTGATATTTATGGGCGGTGGTGATCATTTTTAATCAGATGACCCTCTTGCTCGTTTGCCTCCCACTAATAATAAAAAAAATGTTTTGTTGTTACTTGGTCAAGGTAAATTCTTGCTAGACAAATTGAACCCACTTCTATCTAGTAGTTGAATTGTCTTAAAGTTTGGTATTCATTATGTAGATTTGTTGGCACTGCCAGTACAGTCTGCGAAAACCGCTTACAATAACAAAAACTTATGAACTGCAAAAGCTACGTACTCAGAAACTGCAATCTATAAAATATGTGTAAATAATTGAAACTAACTTCTCAATAAGTAATATTATAAACGCGAAAGTTTGTATGGATGGATGTATGGATGTTTGTTACTCTTTCACACTAAAACAGTTCGATGAATTCTAATGAAGTTTAGTAATCAGATAGTTTATTTTATATCCCGGAAAACTGCATAGTTCCCGCGGGGCAGCGATATATAGTTTGCATGAAATTTCAATAAATTTATATTTGTTTTATAAAAACTTTCCATTGGGTATGGCTCATTTTTTCAACATTAGCGACAGGAAAACGACTGCGGTAATGAATTTTATGAGTGTAAAAGTTAACGTGAACGTTTCAACAATCATTGAACTACCCATATTTTAATTTGGAAAAAGTAAGGCCCTAAATAATAATAAAGTTTTCACTTCTCATGCTCTTAAAATGTTACTTTAGTCTCTGCATATCGGGACTAAAGCTCTTTTTTGATCTCTAGGGATTAAAGTAATTTTTTTTAATTTACTTTGGAAACCCCTAACTGCCAATCACGGTGTTTGTGGATGAAGGATTATTGCCATTTTCAGTGACTGGGCATAGACAATTTTAAAGCTTTCCACAGACCGAAGCGCGCTGCGGACGCTCCGAAGCGCTCCGTAGCGCTCCGTAGCGCCCTGTGCTTCGGTCTGTGAAAGCCATTAGGTTAGGGCGTGGAAATAACCTCAAAATGACAACTGTATAAAAAGTATTATAAAAAAAAATAATTTCGTGAAACACCATGAATAATTACGAATATTAATCTATTTAATTATATTAAAGGTGAATTCATTTTATTATGCATACTTAGTCCAATTAGCTTTGAAATAATTTTCAAGTTTGAATCTGTTGGCTAAATATGCAAACATTTAAAGCGTCACTCAACAAGAAAAAACCGTGGAACAAATTTAAATTGCTATTTGAATTCTGAAAAGACGTCCATTGCTCGTATTGAGCGTACGTTGTATAAAAGTAATATTGTAGATTAGTATACCTAAAACATCGTTTTTTTCCTCGCATTCAAAGTGAAAAGTAGAGTGTTTAACGCGAGACTAAACTGCCATAATGACACGCGAATTAAAGCCACCCTCGCTCTGCTCGGGTGGCTAAATATCTTGTGTCATTATGGCTTGTTTTAGTCCCTTGTTGAACAATCTACTATTATGTGAAACTTCGCGAAGTTCTGAGTGAAGAAGTATTTCAAAAGCACTAGCACTGCAGTCATGCAATAGGTCGTCAAAGTAAACAGCGGAAAACAACTTAAGAGCTTTATCGTGTTAGGTCAACGTCTCGATTAAGAGGATGGTAGCAAAACAATTGAGTGGTACTTTATACATTAATGTATCAGAGTATTAAGTATTGGAGCGAAATTAAAATGATTATAAGCTTGTGTGTTGCAAGCTTGTATGTAACATGCAATGTTTAATTGGTTACGAAAGTCAAAGCAAACTCGAAAGAATTGGTTACGTATCAAAATATCTAAAATTAAAAAACCTAAAGTAAAATAACCTACGTTCAAAATACCTAAAATCTAAATACCTAATGATTTTAAATACCTAAGCAACTAACACCTACCTACGAATTACCTAAGTTTAAAATACCTAATGGAGTAAATGTCTAATGTTTAAAATATCAACAGCTATGACACCTAAGTTTGATACACCAACATTTGAAATACCATATGGTCAAAATACCTAAATGAAACGAACATCGCTTAATTTTCGGCGAGCGAGCAAGACGGTTTGGGGCGGGAGTGACTCGGAATGGTTAGGTTCAAAGGCTAATTAGCCTTTGGTGTTAGTTATTTTTTTTATTACCACGTGAAAAATCTAAATTGTTTGATAAAATTTGGTATAATGATTTACATTTAGGTACATTTCATAATGTTAAAGACAATAAATACCTAATGGAAATAATCATTTTCTGTGCTTTTACAAAAAAAATACCTAACATCGAAGGCTAAGGCTACGCTTCGCTCCCGCCTTAGCCTTCTGAACCTAACCTATCCGAGTCGCGTCTGCCTTAAAAGATTTTGCTCGCTCGCTTCGCTCGCTCGCTGCCAGCGAGATACCGGTTAGGATATACGAAAGCTTTCGGTATTTTGAATATAAGTGAAAAAATCATTAGGTATTTAGATTTTAGGTATTTTGAACGTAGGTTATTTTACGTTAGGTTTTTTAATTTTAGACATTGCAATACGTAGGCATTTTAAGCTTTCGGTATTTTGAATATAAGTGAAAAAGTCATTAGATAATTAGATTTTAGGTATTTTGAACGTAGGTTATTTTACGTTAGGTTTTTAATTTTAGATATTTTGATACGTAACCATTTAATTGTTTATATATTTGTTAATGTTAAATCTTGGAAGTCAAATTTAACTCACTTTTCAAGTGATACTTGGGAAGTTCCGTACAAATACAAAATCCCTAGAAAAATGTTACTCTTGAATACAGATGGGTGAATCAACTTTTTAGTGCCACCCGTTGCTATGGTTACACAAATTTTGTCCCTTGGACAACCTAAGCATTTTTCTTTGAAACAGTATAAAGTGTCACTTGGACAACCGGGGACAGAGTAAACAACAGAAAAAAGTTGATTCACCCAGATAGTACACGACGTAACAGACGACGACGACGTGTCATGGACGTGTCCGACACGCTCTTGGGCGGTTTTTGTAGATACGAGAATAACTTTTACAATACATTTGCTCGAAAAATTCACTTTCAAAGGATGTATACATGGCTCGTAAGTTAATTTTTCTCAAACATGCTATGTAATATTGACGTTATGTTCCTTATAATACGCCACGAACTGTCACGTTGCAGGTGCGCCTAGACGAGAGGTCAATAATGGAGTTTCATACAACATTGCTGGCCTTGGCCAGCAAAGTGATCGTCTATTGTTTTATGTGACACAGCACCATGACGTTTAATAGGTCGACGTGGTCGACGTGGATAGATGGATGGATGGTGGATGGATGGACGGTGGATGGACGGATGGACGGATGGACGGAGGGGCGGACGGACGGACGGACGGATGGACGGATGGACGGACGGACGGATGGATGGATGGATGGATCGATCGATGGATCGATCGATGGATCGATGAATCGATGGATCGATGGATGGATGGATGGATGGATGGATCGATCGATGGATGGATGGATGGATGGATGGATCGATGGATCAATGGATCGATCGATCGATCGATGGATGGATGGATGGATCGATGGATCGATGAATCGATGGATCGATGGATCGATCGATGGATGGATGGATGGATGGATGGATGGATGGATGGATGGATGGATGGATCGATGGATGGATGGATCGATCGATGGATCGATGGATCGATGGGTCGATGACGATGACGATGATGATGATGATGATGATGCATGATTGAGAAAAACTCTATACAAGCCTTGGCCACGAACAGGGATTGCCGGCCTCGTATCTCTAGATGGCCTCGTTAACACTCGGCCATCTATAACTACTCGGCCGGCAATCCCCTATTTCGCGGCCGCTGCAGTAATGTACTATTACCGCACTAGTGCGATTTTTTACAGTTTTTTTTAATTCTCCATTTTAAAAGTTTACAAGCAAAGAGTTTTAAGTGACAAAAATAAAAAAATATCGATTTATACGTAGAAAAATGTATTAATATACAAAACTAAGTAATGAATTTGCAAAATTGATTGTTATTATTATGAACTGTAATTTAAATACCGCAGATTTTAATGACTTCCACCTTTTATTTATTCGAAGAAATCGCAGTGGCTGAACGCGTCGAACCTTTGCCTAATAATTTTAGTTAACCTAATTAAAAACAAAACTTACGCATGCGCATTACGGAAACGCCATTTTTGTAAAACTTTGCGTTGTTTTGAGTTGTTGATTATAGTATATGTACAAAAACCAAACAAAATGAGTGATTTTCAAGTGATGAAGTCGACAATAACATGGAATTAATTCCGCCCGATATTTAAAGTAAGGCGCAAACCGCGCAAAATAATCTTTTGCTATCAATAAGTATCTTGAAAAATTTGTTTTTATTTTACAATTTTGTGTTAATAATTGCCTATTTTCTCACAAATGTATTGTAAAACGTCGTATGATACACGGTTGGCAAGGTTTTATAAACTCGTGACGATGAAAACCCTCGCCGTGCGGCTCGGGTTTATCACTCGTCAACTCATTTGTAAAACCATACTTACCAACCTTGTATCACAAATAACTATAACAAAGCCAATCTTTCTTTTTCATGCTCGCCATCCTGGGACAATAGAGCGCAGCTTGAGTGAGTATTGCTTTATTATATCTCCCCTATTCCCTGAATAGGGGTCCACTACAGGACCTACGATTGAAATAATCAACCAACTTGTTATCCTATTCCAGCTTTTTGCCGCACAAGATTTCTTTTTCGCTCTCTGTCTCAATTTCATTTGTTTGTTCGTGAACATTCGAAATTTTAAGATGTTTTATAATTTCAATGTAAAATGGTAAAAGTCTATTTGCGAATAATAATATGAATCAAATTAAAATTTAAACTAATTGAACGAGTATAATAATATCTCATTACCATGAGATGGTTGATGTGTACAGTCAACCAATTTGATTCTGAGGCCACTATAGAACTTTGTCGCATTAACTACTAGATAATTACAACGCCAGTGCGGTCAAAGGATCATAGTTTACCGGTCAAAATACAACATGCAATAAACGTAAAGAGTATAACGTTTACGCTCCATGACATGAGAAGATAAAGAAGTTTTGAAAGACTGACAGTGAAAATTCAAGTTATTAATACGCAAGCAAACTCCTTTCCTATTCATTATCGTTGACACATGTTCGCCAAGATTGAGATGTCATCATGGCATACATCACGCAATAATCACTGTCGTAGAAGGTAAACAAATTGATTCAATAAGACAGAGTTCTATAGTGACCTAGGTATCAAATTGGTTGACTGTATGTATGCACATGAAAAATTAATAATATAAGCGGGTCTCTATCGTTTCTCCGAATTTCTTATGCCATAATGTATTTTCCATAATTTTCATTTGTTTATTTACAAACTTCCTCTATTACGATATCTATCGCAAGGGACCTATCCCATGGCAACTTTGGCCTACCGTTCAGGGTTCATTCGACAGACATGTCCAGAAGTCTCACCTTAAGACGCTGTCAACACCAACGTCGGCGCACACTGTCTATTTGTATCGGAGTAAACGAGATGCCGCTATTACTGGGCAGCCGGGTATATTGAAATTTATCGGGCAAATATTGAATTAAAAAAAAACTGTGGATTATTTGTAAAATATGACTCGTTAGCGGTTTAGGTATGAATATGTTGACTTCATGTTTTTAATTGCAGACGCATACGCCAAAAAAATAAAGACATAGAACCGTTTAATGATGATTTTAAGACCTATCTTTGCAATTATTTTCTATCGAGCCGATTTCGTCCAATTATGTATCGAGTTCGTCCACGGTCTTTGAAATATGATGAATATTAACATATAATTTTTTTGATGTGCTAGAACAAACAGTTTTTCTTAAAAAACTGTTTAAATGGCATCAATTTCAACAAAATTAGGTGTTGTCAGCCTCTTAACTTAGCCATCTTTACTCCTGCATCAACAATACAAGTATTGATCGCAGCTCAGTATTTTAAATCTAGTCGGTTAAGTTTTTCTTAAGAAAGCTGTTTTCTTCAGAACAACATCGACGAGCTCGCCGGGCGCAAAGTCGCCAGCGGGGAGCAGCGCCGGCGCAGTTGCCAGCGCATCGACGGCACCAGGGGAACGCACTCCAACCGCACACAACAAACAACTGCAGAATGTCAAGGGACAGGAACATCCGCCGCATCCATCTGTAAGTAATCGATTCAGTCTCTATTTTGCAAAAGTCCATGTTAATGAACTGCAACGTTGCTATCTTGTTCCTCTGCTACTACACGAATATAGGTCAGTTTCATCGTTAGTGAGCAAAAATCAAAATCAAAAATTTATTTCTGTAAGAAGTCCGTTTAGGGCTCTTTTTCGTGTTTTTTTTTTGTCTTGCAGCGCTTTCGGAAATACCATGATTGCCAAGATAATTCACGTCTTAAATCAAGTTTAGCTCGACATGCTTCCGGCTAATCAGAGTCATCAGTAGCGCTTCTTTCTGGGGCTAGATGCGTAATAGTGTGGATATCTATATCAACGAATCATAACCTTGTTCCACAACTACTACAGGTACACTAACAGATCTCGAACAGATCAGTCTCAGCAAATATTGTTAAAAGAAATTAAAGCAGAGCAAATTCCCTTTAATTTTTCAACAATTTTTTTTTTATTAGGTATTTAAAATTATATTAGAATTTCGCCTACCCGGGGCAGCGTGCTTAGCATGCTTGCGAAATTTGCTTGCTGCGCGGCTATGCTCAGTCTCTGGGTAAAAAAAACCCAGCCCTGAGGTCGCCAGAGATGCCAACTAAATAATTTATCTGATACCCCATGATTTTTTTTTGGTGTCAAACGATCAGCCTAAAGTTTCTTCACAAGTGCTGCAAATGTAATCATTCGTTAAAAACTCATATTTGTGGCAATTGACTGTCTGGGTGAGGTTGATAGCAGTCTAGGGTTAACTTTTAAAGACAGTACCGTTATCATGCAATACCAAGTTCTCACTTCCACATAAATCAGCATATGTCACACAATGTTGAAAATCGCTTTTGGTTTTTTCGCTGCTTTGTGAATGAACTCGTAAAGTGTTTAAGCGCGTTAGCATATTGTGTGCTGTTTGGAATAATTGAGTCTGTGTGACATGTGTAGATTTACGAAAAAATGGTGAAGGGTGAGTTCTGGGTAATAACATAGATGTGTCGCTCAAGAGTAGTTGTCGCGAACCTGTAGTAGCAGAGGAGGAAGGTAATAAGGTTGTAATTCATCTATAAGGCGGGCTTGCGCGGACCTGGGTTAACTACTTAACTCCGAGTTAATGGCTAACCTGGGTTAAGAAGTGTCAAAATGTATGGAGCTGTCATTTTTAACCAATGGTTAACGATTTAATTTTTTAACCCCGGAACGTGCAAGTGGCCAGAAGTAGGATAAAGTTAGAAACGGGGAGTAAATGGATAGTCTTGCAAGAAAAGATAAAGGGGTTCTTTCTGATAAAAATGGGAAGATTTATTGAAAGTGTAAGTTTTAAAGAAGGTTTTGCTAACTGATGAGTTGAAATAAAAATACACTCATAGTGAGCTTGATGATGTTATAAAGGAAGGTAGAAGTATTATTGAAGAATAGAAGAAGGGATAAGAAACAAAAGTATAGGGGGATTACAGTAAATGTTAGGTGATGATGTTTTTGATGTTCTAGGAAACTACAAGAAGTAAGTATACGTGTAATAAATGTGACAATATAGACTAATTGTTATGAGTACAAAGATGCTATGTACTGATGTATATTGATGTTAACTCGTAGTATAGCAGGTTACTATAGGTGGTTGTTTCCTGTTACCAATTGGTGTTACTGTTGTTGTTGTATTTAATAATAATGTGTTTTGTACCAGGATTTTTATTTTCACTAAAATTTTGTACACTTACCAAAATACATTTTGTGTATTCAACAAAACATGTTCATTTTAACAAAACATGAATCATTTTCATTCAAGCTCACATGTATCAAAAAAGAGTAATGACATAAAACATGTCAATGATTGTCCAATGATCAAATAACAACTTTGAAAACTAAGTTCTTGAAAACATAATTGTGATAAAATAAAAATAATTAAGGTGGACGTGAAAATAATTCACAAGAAAACGATAAAAATTAAGATGTCACCAATAATAATTAAGCTAACACAAACATTGTAGATTTAGGTTTATTTGAAAGTGGAGTAGCCAGATAATTAAAAGAAATTACGGAAATCCATTACTTCTTAAATAATTTTCAGTTAACTGCATTTATACCGCTGCTGAGGCAGTTATGTCAAATAAAAATCGTCTAGTGAAAATTCGAGTAGAAGAATGAAAAATTCTGTAGTTAAACTTAATTCGGTATTCATTATTCCTATTGACATCGGTCAATCGGACTATCTTGTAGACCCTTTATGGCCAACTGACATGGACGCCGAATTATCTAGATACCTAGTGCTACGTTTAAATTTCTTTTATTTATCATACTTTAGGTCGTCTTTTTCATCTCACAATATGATAGCATTCCCCATTCTTTTAAACGGAACCAAGGGTTGAAGGTTAACAATCAATTACCTTTCATATTTGAAGATCGCCACAGAATTTGACTACCGTAATAACATTGAGGTTTTATTCGACCGACCGTTGGCATATTTTGCGCACGACTTGGCTTATATTTTTTCGTAATTCTCGAAGGTGGGTGGAAAATTTGGACGTGTCATTTAGACTGTATGATTATGGATAGATTTCGTCTGTGGAAAACAAATAGAAAACTGTTCTTTGGGTTGGGTTTAGGCTGAGAAGTAAACATTTTGTAGTGATTTGTATCTTTTGATTTTTTAAGTCGAATAAAGAACGGGGCAATATCTATTGATTTTATGTTAAAAACTAGCGACCAGCCCCGGCTTCGCACGGGTGAAATTATGCACGTATTATACATATAAACCTTCCTCTGGAATCACTCTATCTATTAAAAAAAACCGCATCAAAATCCGTTGCGCAGTTTTAAAGATCTATGCATACATAGATACAGACAGACAGCGGGAAGCGACTTTGTTTCATACTATGTAGTGATTTGGAACAAATTAATGACGTTAGAGTGAGAATTGAGTTTTCGTAGTAAAATAATTCCAGGTTTCAAAACCTACAGGGTACTTCCCGTGAACTCAGAATCTTGAAATTTGGTACGAAGCAAGGTCTTATAGCACAGATAAAGGCAAAATTGCGAAAAGCATAATTTTTTTTGTCTGTCTGTCTATATCAGTAACCAATCTATTTATGCCGCAAATTTTCGACACTCGCAAGGGAATCAAAACTTACAGGGTACTTCCCGTGAACTCAGAATCTTGAAATTTGGTACGAAGCAAGGTCTTATAGCACAGATAAAGGACAAATTGCGAAAAGCATATTTTTTTTGTCTGTCTGTCTATATTAAAACCAATTTACAATGATCCCACACTGCGCACATTTTGCTTAGGAGCAGGTGTCTGCTAAGACTGGATGTTCATAGATACATATAAATTTGTACGGAACCCTCGGTGCGCGAGTCTAACTCGCACTTGGCTGTTTTTTTTTTTATTTTAAAGCGGGTTTCTTAGCGATGGTTCTTAGACATGTTCTATCAAAAATTGGTTCAGCCTCAGCTCTTTTGTTAGCTGCGGGAGGGATCTTAGACGCATAGTGGCATTTACTTTCTTTTCAAACATATGTGTGACCAAATTGCGTTGGGAGTTTTTAAAAAAAAAATTTTGTTTTTTATTTTATGGTGTTAATTTCAACTTAATACCGCCACGCGTTTCTGGGAAAAAAGATCTTGACAGACACACGGAGAGACGGACAACAAAGTGATAAGGGTACAGTTTTTCCTTTAGAGGTACGGATCCCTAGTAAAAATGCGTTATTAGCCATGCACATACGTATGATATATTATGATTCAATCAACTCAAACTCATAGTTAGGTACTTTATTCAAAGTCCCTCAATAATTACCACTCGAAATACTACTCCTCTTACCGTTCTCGACGTCAAAATGAGCTTTTTCAATTTGTGCAAAAAAGGACAAGTCCGAAAACTACATCGCCCGAAGCACTAAGCTGAAATAAGTAATTTGAAAGTTTCGCTATTAAACAAGCTTGTACTAGGAAAGGTCAGATTCGATATTCTGATAAACAACCCCTAGAGATACAGAAGTTGCTGTCAATGTGTTCCATTTTAATGAGTTTCTGCAACAATTGGATTGTACCGTAGCAATGTAATGGGTTGAAGCAAATTAATGGAAAATAATGATTGTTATCGTGAAGCAAGATGATTTTAAGGTAAAAGAGATGAAGCAAATCAAATCATTACAAATTATTTGTTTTGGTAAAACATACAAAGTTGGTACAATTGACATGTCAGTAGTAAAGTTACATGAATACATGTTCCGCCACAATATGGCATGCATAACTTATACTAAATTATACTAATACCTATCTTAAGTTTAACATTTAATATTGCGAAACCTTGAAAATTGAAGATACTCGATAAAACTTACAAGCTTTTGTTTTATTTGCAAGTCAAATTTCATCTACTTATAATGATCGGATTATCTTGAAATTTGGTACAAATATGTCATTTGGATGACAAAACAAATAAGTCACCAAAAAGCAAAGTCAACTAGTTTTTTTATCTAAGAATTTTTTTACAAGCTATTGTTTTCTTTTAACATTCGTATGTGTGTATCACGGATTGCTAGTGACATATAATTAAGGATAGAAACTACCGGTACAGTGACCAACACTCGAGCGTTTACCCTAAGTATTAGTTCTAGTTCTATCTTATATTTACTTTCATAATTTATTTAGCTACGATATATATAGAGGTATTGTTCCCAGACAAACTTGTCAAAAACCGTTTTGTTCGTCTAAAGGAATTGTTAAACAAGTATTCCCTCGTTCGAATCATCTTAAGCCTATTCAAAAACATAACAATCTCCTTCAGAAACACTTTCAATCTAAGCCCTAAGAACTTCACAGTTAGTACTGAATTTATTTAATTTCTAGAGGAAAATACAACGATTTAAATAGTGGATCGTATCAAAATTTGTTTTCGAAGAAGTTTCTTTGAGAATTTGGAGAATTATGCTTAAGGCGGTTTAACGACAAACTTCGTTTTTTGATTGCCGTCTGTTAATCCGTATTAATATAATGTAAAAGCTATTTGTTTATTTTTTTGTTATCTTGTCGCGACAAAACAACTGCACTTATTGATGAAATGATAAAAAGTATGCACACTCCCCCTCCCTCCTCTAAAAAGTAACAAAAAAATCAATGTGTGGTTTTATGAAACCACGACTACGACTTTTTAACCCCCGACACAAAAAGAGGGTGTTATAAGTTTGAACGCTATGTGTATGTCTGTCAGTCTGTGTGCATGTCTGCGGCATTATAGCTCTTAAACGGGTGAACCGATTTGGATCCGGTTCTTTTTATTGGAAATCTGATTTCTTGGCGATGGTTTTTAGATATGCTTCATCAAGATCGGTTGAGCCATTCAAAAGTTATCAGATCTTTTGTTAGCTACGGAAGGGATCTTAGACGCATTATGAGCATTTACTTTATGTTAAAACATACGTGTGACAAAATTGCGTTGAAAGTTTTTAAAATTTTTAATTTATAGTTAGTTATTGATGAAACATGTCTATAAACTATCGCCAAGAAACTTACTTTAAAATAAAAAAACCGCATCCAAATCGGGTCATCCGTTTAAGTGCTTTGTGTCGGGGGTTAATAAAAACGACTACAAGTCATGAATGGTGCTTAATGCTTATAATTGAAATCCTAGCACCATTTGTACAAGCCTCAGCCTACACCAATCAAGCTCGCAAATACCGTCGATTCAGTCAATATAATTTTGCTTGCCAGAATAATTATATGCTTGGCTCTAATTGTATTATGAATGTAAATTTACGCTGATTGTACTGAAGTTAAACAGTTACGATATACATTCGTAGAAGATATTAATATTTTGTTACTAAAATTTATTATACTAAATTAATAAAAACATATACTTAAAGGTGTAAATACAAGACTAAAACTACTATTAAATTAAAATAACTAAAACTAAACTTAATTAAAAAAGAGAGGTGGGCCTCTTGGCATGGTGCCCATCACGCAGGCAGCATTCCCGCGCTGAACAGCGATTGCGATTCTTTGCGCGAGAAAGCTGCCGGCGCGAGGGTTGCCTGTTGCCTCTCTCAACCTATTGCTGAGCTCCCTGTGTAGCTCCAGTGCACCCTTACCCCAAGGACCTAGAGTCTCGACGCCGAAAGGAAAGAAATGATATTGGGCGCCGAGACAGCTATATTTGGTGACCTTGAGGCGTTCCCGGGCGTCTGCCGCCGCCCCAGCACGTTTGGTAGTTGCTGGAAGGTAGGACGCCGCCAGGGTGTCTGTACAGGTGGCGTCCCACACCAGCGCACGGCCATATTTTGTTACTAGTCAATTTTACCTAAAACAATTTAATTATAATTATAATTAAAGATTTATTTATTTGGGAATTAATGAGTAGACATTTTGTTTCACGTAATTGCGACTTAATCGTGATCGCCACCGAATACTGATCTAAAAAACTGGTTCCTGATCACCAATTAAAAATCATCGTGTATATCCTATGTCACTCGCGGAACTGAGACGATTCTAATGACACTTCACATTTCAAAATTCATTGAGCCGTGTAGGCTGCAGGGCGTGCCAAAGAATGATACATACATTCATAGATATATACATACATAGTACATAAATACATACGCTCGAAAAACATAACCCTCCTTCGACAGTTGGGTGATAACCGTTGGAGAGATCAGTCCTGAGGAGATTATCATGGTCGGATCACGAAAATTTCACTACAAGGTAAATATGAGGTATATTGTCATCAAACTGACATAAATTTGCCAAAATTTCAACTAAATTTCATATCAGGAAGTGGTTGAAAAATGGTTTGCAAATTTTTAAATCACAACTCACACAAGATCTTTCATAGTTAAACAAAAGCTTGTAAAAATATTTTTTACAAGATTCTATTTAACGTGCAATATTCGAAGAGTGTGTGTAAGTTTTCTTGAAATCCTGTAACTCGATTTTTAACCCCCGACGCAAAATCGATGGGGTGTTATAAGTTTGACGTGTCTGTTTGTGTGTGTGTGTGTGTGTCTGTCTGGGGGTTTTTAAATTTTTAATTTATACTAATTACTACCTAGGATCATATTAACTTAAAATTTGGTACAGGTGCAAAGGGCCAATGAAGATAATGATATTCAAGTACCGTTAACAAAAAGGGGGTACAATAATTATAGTGTTTAATATCTCCATCACTATAATCTCTCTTAACACGACGATCATTCCTAGGAGCGAGATCTTATACCTAACGAGAAAGGCCGTAACTCACGTGACTTTCGTAATTAAATTTGAACTTTACCAGCCGTAATTAAGGACTCATTTCCCGTGCGCAGTTGGCATCGTTACGCCCCTACTTGGGGATAGCTGGTAGAAATTTAATAAAAGTTTACGGGATGTTCAACTTTGCACTGAAATTACGTTAACGACAGGTCGCGGGGTTGATTCTCGAACGTGCGAGAATTTGTCGACGAGTCCTAACTTTCCACAGAATAAGTCTTTCGCAAATGTAATCTTAAACACTCGTTTTTTTGCTGACCTGCCTAAAAATTTAATAAATGGGTCGATCAATTTTTTTTGTCACTTGTTGCTATAGTGACGGTCTCCTGGGTCATAATTTAAACCGTAAGTTTATCTGATTAAAATTTGCCAAATATGCATTTATGTGGTAGTTTTAAACCCCTTCTTCTATTGGTCATCTAATAAACATGTTAGTTAATGTGACACAAAATGTCATCTAATTAAACTGTACTACTTTTGTCCCCTCACTGACGGGACAGAATAGCAACAAGAAATAGTTGATCCACCCAAATACGTTACACGATCTCCCTAAAAGAAACATAAACTACCTAATACAAGATTAACAGTTGTTTTCGACGTTCGTTGTTAAACTTTTTTTCACATTTTGCAATAACTTAGTGTTTATGTTATTACTTTAGCTTAGGAATTTCCGTCAAACTTGATTTCTGAGAAAAGTTTATTTAATAAAACAGGCAGGGGCATGGTAGTGCCCCTGCCAAGTCATAACATAAATCAGGTTGTCAGATACTTAAGAAATAACAAAGGCCGGAGAAACAGCTAAGGAAACAACAAATTTTCATTTGTAAACAACTAAAAAGTGATGTATTCAAGGAAATACCGTCTTTACCTAGCTATTCCGCATTCACGTTACGTTTGTACGACACTAAAATGTTTATTTTTATTTTATTTTATTAACATATCTCACACAGATCCAACTAACACAAATGGCACACAAATCGTTGACGTGTTTTACATTCTACGAATTTTATTTTTTTTATTTAAAGCAGTTTAATCGTATTTGAATTAATAAACTGCGATTAATTAGGTTAATATTTACTATGGCTATAATATTGCAGTGAATTATCAACGTACACACAGACGTAGAATGCCTGAATTTGGCCAAACGGTTGATGGTCAAATGACTAAGATCCCCATTATTAAATAGTTATCCTTAAATTCCCAATTCACCTAGGCTTCACGTGGGAACTACAGTTATCTCACTCTAAGGACACAGTCATGTAACCAACAATGGTGATGATATCCAAGAAAATCGGATATTGATACAAATTCCCTGTACAGACAAACCTACAATGTAAACTAACTTCAAATATACGGAGTTAAATGAAGTCCTAAGTACTAACAGTTGCTTTGCCAGTTTGCTTAGTCAATGATCTCTTAGAATTACGCCTTCAAGGGTTAATTGTATTCTTGCCACAGCCCCAAACAAGGTCTCGAAATAAGGAGGCTCGGTATAATCACAGTACAAATCCAGTAAGTAATCTACAAACCCACAAATGCGCGCTGTCTGTGCGCGTTCACGGTTATCCTAACAGAAACATGCTGTGACAACGCGTCAAGTATTAATATAAAGTTCGATTCTTAAGGAGTTAACTCCAAATACCTTTCTTTAACACCAGCTTTTGCTGATTACGTTTTTGCTGTCTGTTCAGTCTCTCTTTTGATCCTATTACTAAAAGTGGGTGATACTTAGCTTGCAAGATTTAACCTTAACAAACATGGCACTTTAAACAAAAGCTTGTAAATATCAAAGTTTGTCTTGTATCAAGGTTAAAAAAGATGCGTCATGTAGTTTGTAACCAAACTATCCTCAAACATAGAGCGGTGAAGATTTTCCCAAGAAATGTTCACACCTTACGGGAATCAGTTTCGTACATGGGTTGAATAATACATACATAATATATGTCATACATAGCACGTGACCCGGCCCCGACGTGAATTTATATCTAAAACATCAGTAATCAATTGAGCTATATTGTAGGGAAAGGTTTCTTAAATTTTAATAGTAAATATAGACGACATAGTAAATATTTTTATTTTTTTTATGACCGTTCAAAAATAGCCTTCCTTCGGCAGTTGGCAAACAATAAGGCTGATTGCAAGTAAAAATAACTTTTTACATTTTAATTAAACTATACAATTGACATTGAAAAAAATGGTTTTATAAAAAAAAACTGTATGTTCTCTTTGTTGACTTTACATTCATCATTCAAATTACAAAGCCGTAAGTATCAAGTTTTAAGTTGTAAATTCAAATAATTAACGTTGACGAATTCCATCCTGCAGAGAATATCCTGGTCAAACCACTACCATCGCACTACCAGATTATTGTATTGTCATTTATTTTTAACCCCCGACACATAAACAGGGGTGTTATAAGTTTGAGCGCTATGTGTGTGTGTGTGTGTGTCTGTCTGTCTATGGCATCATAACTCTTAAACGAGTGAACCGATTTGGATGCGGTTTTTTTTTGAAAGCAGGTTTCTTGACAATGATTCCTAGATATGTTTCATCAGAATCGATTCACCCGTTTCAAAGTTATCAGCTCTTTTGTTAGCTGCGGAAGGGATCTTAGACGCGTAATGTTCAAACATACGAGTGACATAAATGCGTTAGGGGTTTTTAAATTTTTTAATTTATAGTTATACAAGCTATCATTTAATTTGAAAAATTTATTTATTCGGGTCAAATCTAAGCAAGTCGAATTTACTTGTAGTGAGCGGATTGACTTGATCTTAAGTATGGATATGTAGATAAGATACCAAAGCAAATACAATGAACCCAAACTACAGTCAGCATAAAAGCATTTAATTATTTTTTCAACTATAACTTGTTACAAGCTTCTGTTCAACAAGCAAACTAAATCTTGCCACTCTATTATACATAGACTTACTAAATGGCATCCAAGAAAATACCATGTGTTTGTTTGCGGGTATATGTATTCGATTGCTTGTTGTACGTTCAATATCAGACGGTTACTAGTCAGGAGTAGCAAAAATCGCAAATAGATAAAATAAGTTGGTTACTTTTGTGCTTCTATCAATCTCAGTCCAAGTAAAATGAACTGGCGAAGCCGGCTTGTTTTTACAACCAAATCAAATAAAGAAGATAAGTTGATTGGTCTAATCTAATACATAAAAAGATGACTTGCATGTATGTGGAAAATTTCAAAAAAAAACGACAATTCAATTTAAGAATTTATATCTGTAGATCTTGGCACTCATTTAGATATCAATCCTTATGTTGGCGAAGTCTATATTTTTAGTATTTGGCTAAAAGATTTTCACATATATGTTTTTGATGGGATAAAACTTCTATGAAGGCGTATGTGCTTGCGGGTATATGTATTCGATTGCTTGTTGTCTGTTTAATCTCAGACTATTACCAGTCATGAGCAGAAAAATTCAAATAGATATGAAAAATTTAGTTACTTTTGTCCCTTTGTAAAAAACATGTTCAGGACGTCATACGGGTCGTTATCAAGGACTTTTCAGAAGTTTTTTGAACACATTCCCTTTTTAGTTCCACCTTAGCAGCTGCGGTGGGTTTCTAAATCCATTCAATAAGATGATAAGCACCCCGTGCGTTGTAAGCTTTGAATAATGCAAACGCTCTGGTCGTTATTGTCTAACCGATTCGCCATGTCTCTACTCAGATTTTGGTGTTCTATTGACGATATTGAACTTAAGCATGTCCTTTAGAAAGGCTAAAACCCCTTGAAAAGGGGAATGAAGGTTGCATTAACTGAATGAAAACAAAGGAGGTTCTGAAATAGAGGTGTATAATTTAACAAACTTACTAGATTAATAAGTTGTTGTTGAAAAATCTTTTTTTAATTCAATCTTTTTTTCTGACTGTACTTTTGTCCCTGGTTACCAAATTACTCGTCAAGTCAAGACGAATGAAACGAGTCCAATCTCAATGCCGTCGTGTCGTTTTATTACAGAGTTCCTATGGCCACCTTCCAGCTCCATCAACAGATCAGCTAATATGTCATATTAATATTGTATTGTCATCCGATTTACACATGTATGCAAAATTTCAGCTCAATCAGAAACCGGAAAGTGGGTCAAATTTAACTTGCAAGATTTGACCCGTTCATACAAAGATACATACAGGTATATATATAGTCCTCCTCATCGGTTTCGATGACGGCGACCCCACTATTCTATAAATTAAGACGCCTATCATGGGCTCTGATATGGCTGGCTAGGCCGAATTTACTTTTAAATACTCTCCTACACGCGTGACAGTACAGTTGCCCAGCTGAGTTGTATGTATACGTGTAGGAGAACTTAGGTCTCTCTTTACGTAATTGGCGTTTTACGTCTAACGCCGTGAGGCGCTCTTCCTCAAATAATTTGATGCCTTTTGAGATGGTAGATCGCCAAGATGACCGCTTTG
Source organism: Archips xylosteana (assembly GCA_947563465.1). NCBI lineage: Eukaryota > Metazoa > Arthropoda > Insecta > Lepidoptera > Tortricidae > Archips > Archips xylosteana. The sequence continues at coordinate 6,604,685 of OX387373.1, forward strand.
CAGCAAGTTCCTCCCAACAATCAGGATCGATAGCACAGGCATTCAGATGCCGTTTGAGCACATCCTTAAAGCGCAGGTGCTGTCCGCCATGCCTCCGTTTGCCTTCCGCCAACTCAGAGTAGAATACAGCTTTAGGCAAGCGGCGGTCATCCATTCGAAGGACATGCCCGCTCCATCTAAGCTGCCGCTGCATCAAGAGAGCCTCTATGCCATGCATTCCAGAACGACGTAGGACCTCAGAGTTAGGAACGCGGTCCTGCCACTTAATCCTCAATATGTATCTTAGACATCTTAGGTGGTAAATGTCCAGCTTCTTTATGTCTGCTTTGTAAACGCACCATGTCTCTGCTCCATATAAAAGGACAGGAATGATAAGTGCCTTATAAACGCTTATCTTTGTTTCTAGCTTGAGATCATGGGACTTCCAGACGCGATCTGTAAGGCGCCCAAAATTGGCAGCAGCGCTAGCGATCCGCGAAGGTATCTCCGAAGCCAAGGTGTTGTCATGACGAATAGTGCTTCCCAGATATTTAAAGTAAGATACCTCAACTAGAGGTTTCCCACCCAGGTTTAGCGCTGCCGGATCCACCACGCCTCCTCGTGGTGGTTGTTTGAGGATTTGAGTCTTGGAAGCACTTATAACCAGGCCGAATTGCTGACATGACTGATTTAATGCATCAACGTAGCTTTGGAGATCTGGCAAGCTGTGAGACATAAGGCATACGTCATCAGCGTAAAGTACCTCCAATATGGGGATCTTTAGGACCTTGGATTTTGCTCTGAATCTTGATAAATCAAACACACCCCTCTCAGTTCTGACGTTAAGCTGAATCCGGTTGGCACAATGCTGCAGTGCGTCTCTCATGACTACTGAAAAATATAATGCAAAGAGCGTGGGCGCCAAAACACATCCTTGTTTAACCCCACTCGAAATCTGAATCTCCTCAGATAGTTCGTTTTCGTGCCGAACCTGCGCTTTCATACCAACGTGGAATTGGCGAATCAGGTTGACGAACTTCTTTGGATAACCAAATTTACCAAGCACAAGCCAGAGAGCTTCACGTGGAACTCTATCAAATGCTTTCTCTAGATCCACGAAGCACATATAGAGAGGCCGTTGATGTTCCAGACTTTTTTCTTGGAGCTGCCTTACGACAGCAATCGCGTCAATAGTTCCTCTGCTGGGACGGAATCCGCATTGACTCTCTGGGAGGTGTTTCTCCGCTAGCTCACTCAGACGGGAGTTAAGGATGTGAGCAAGGACTTTACCGGCACTAGAGAGCAGCGATATGCCTCGGTATGAGCTGCAATCAGAGACATCTCCCTTTCCTTTGTACAGCTTGCAAATAACCGCATCTCTCCAGGCCTGAGGCACTTCCTCCGTATTCCACACCCTCAAGGCAAGATCGTATAGCCTGGTCAAAATAAAGTTTCCACTGTATTTATAAATTTCAGCTGGAAGGAGGTCCATGCCGGGCGTCTTTAAGTTTTTGAGACGCTTGACTGCTTTCTTGAACTCCTCGAAAGTAGGTGGCTCGTCCAGCTGTTGGGACACTGGTAACTCTTCGAGAGAATTTATATAAGACAGGTTAGCACTGAGCGCATTGGGGTTTAAGACATCATTAAAGTGTTCTGCCCACCGCTTTAATACCGCATCTTTATCGGTAACTCGGTTCCGCCTGTCTTTTGAGTACAGTGGAGCTGATGTCCTAACTTTCGGGCCGAAAATAGTTTGTATGCCCTCAAAGAATTTTCCAGTTTGATGAGTATCTGCGCAATGTTGTAATTCAGCAGCCTTTTCTCTCCACCATTTGTCCTTGAGTTCCCGGACCCCGGACCGAAGCTTGCGTTGTGCTTCCCTTCTGCTACATGTATCCACCGACCCAGAATTCAATTCATGCCTGTACTTATCAACAAGCATTCTGATGTTGTCATCCGCTGCATCAAACCAATCCTGATCCCTCTTCTTTGGTTTGCCAATAGTATCTAGAGCACAGGCATGAAGGTTTTCAGCAAAAGACCGCCACTCATCATTTGTGTTAGCAGAGATAGTCGGAGGAGCGCACTCAGCAAACGCCAGATCCAGCGTATTCCCCAAATCAGGTGAAGTGATTAATGTGGTAAAGGCCACCCTCGGAGGTATTTTATGAGATGCCCGTCGCGGAGCTTTAAGATTTAATTGCATTCTGGATCTGATAAGATGATGGTCAGTCCAGCCCAGCGCCCCACGCATCGCTCTCGTTATAAGAACGTCACGCAAGTCTTTACGGCGGACTATGACATAGTCCAGAAGATGCCAATGCTTGGACCGAGGATGCATCCACGAGGTCTTATATTTATTAGGAAGCCGGAAAAACGTGTTGGTGATGCCAAGGTCGAATTCGGCACAGAATGACAAGAGACGAGACCCATTATCATTACATTTTCCAACGCCGTGCTTACCGAGGACACCGTTCCAGAGACCATAATCGGTGCCAACTCGGGCATTAAAATCCCCCAACAAAATGACCTTATCATGTTTTGGAACACTATCAAGACTTTGTCGGAGCTGTTGATAAAATGCCTCCTTATCCTCATCCTGCGAAGGTAGAGTAGGTGCATAGGCACTAAATAGATGGACATATTTATTTTGTGCTAAAGGTAGGCGCAGAGTCATGAGACGGTCATTAACAGCCTTAGGTAGGTCACTCAAGCCTCTCGCCAAACCATTACGGATAGCAAAGCCTACGCCATTAGCCGCCCTCTCACCGGCAGGTCGCCCGCTCCAGTAGTATGTGTAACCGCCAAGTTGTTCACAGAGCTCCCCGCATTCGCTCAGATGGGTTTCGCTTATTGCAGCTATATCAATCCTGTATCTAGCCAATTCCCTTGCTATGAGAGCAGTTTTTCGTTCTGGACACAAGTTGCGATCATTGTCTAAAAGAGTGCGTACGTTCCATGTGGCTATGCATAGTTGTCTTTTATTTTGTAATATTCCCTTATTTTTCTTCTGTGTATTTCTACCGCGTTTATCGATGCCTAAGCGCCCGCGGTAAGGCACTTAGGTAATGGGTGAAGCGGACTATTTTTGAGCCACCTTTTCTAGGCCCCTCCTCCGTGCAGAGGAAAGCAGAGCGATCCTAAATAGGGCTGCTTTGTCGTCAGTCGTGCTGCCGAACTCAGAGTCCCGCCTCGGTCGACTCCATGAGCGACCACTCTCTCCTGGCCGCCTACGTGCAGGGTGCCAACTAAAGCCTCGGTACATCGATACCTTAACCCCACCACCAGCACCCCATCGCCGCAGGACTTTTTAGCTCGGATCCAAAAAAAAGAATAGCTAGGGTCATCTGCGCGTGAATTTATTTATAGTGAACAAGCGGTTGCGCGGGTGCAAGTCCACTTCACTCGTCCCTACCTCTGTAGCCCAATGGACCGGCAAACCGGTACGATCAGCAGAGATTGAGATGCAGCGAGAAGGCCGCAGATCACTATATGGATTCTGACAGACGCCCTTAAGGTTTCTCGCATTACCCTGCTATATCGACAAAAACGGTCACACATCAACATAGACTTATATCTTTACGGAGAATCATCCGTTCACTACTCTGTTGGTGTTTACAGATGTAATCCCCTCCTTTAGGTTTAGCCCACTGTCGTGGTTTACCGGGGTGTGGCCGCTGTAACTACAGCTTCTTGGAGCCACTAAAGAAGAGATTATGGAGGTTAATACAATTAGAACACTCCACTACACCCCAAACACAGGTACATTGCAAGTTAATACATTATAAGTTTCTCCTAAAAAATTCATTTTAAAGCAAGCTTTTTAGCTGACAGTACTTTTCGTTGACTGTACTAGCATTGTCATCCAACTTACATAAGTATACCAAATTTCAAGTGTATCCGACCACTGGAAATGGTTCAAATTCGACTTCCAAGATTTGACCCGTACATACATAGATACAAAGGTACATTGCAAGTTAAATAAAAGCATTGTAAAAAAAGTTTGTAAAGCTTGTAAAAATACACATGTACGCTATTTGTTCGCTTATATGTTTGCTTTTCTTTTTATAGTCGAGGGTTAAACAGTAGCCTACAGTTTAGCGTGAAAGAGAAACATACACACACTCGTACTCACACACACACTTACATATTTTGCCACTTATAATATTAGTAGGACTAATACTTGTTGGATGTCTACAAGCTGCGAAAACAGTTCCATTAGTTTTGCACAAGTTGTTACAAATAATTGACACATAAAATATTCATGGCACAAGATGGCCGAGTAATTGTGGTTCTGTAAATTCGCTGACAGTCGACTCGACAGGCAATTTGTCTTCAGGCAAATGTGTTAGATGGCAAATATTCTAGACATCATTGCGATTTGTCTTCAGCGGCCCATGGGGACTGTCGAGACGTTCGGAACGGTCTAGATTTGTCTCTTACTTTACTACTAGGTGTATCCTGCGGCTTTGCATTGCACGTGTTAAAAATCCATGGAAATGGTTTACAATCTAATACCTTTAAACGAGCAATTCTTGTATATATATATATAATCAGGATCTCGGAAACGGCTCCAACGATTTCGATGAAATTTGGTATGTGGGGGTTTTCGGGGATGAAAAACTGATCTAGCTATGTTTCATTTTCAGAAAATCGCTTTTACTCGTGTTTTCCGGCTATTTTTGTTAGCATTAGAATATAAAGCTAAATTTCGCCGACTTCGAGCAGATCACAATGGCACATTAGAAATCGGGTGGTCGCGCATCCAGCCGACCTCGGTTCGATTCCACGTTTTTTTTCAAGATTTTTAGTTTTTTTTTTAAGTTTATTTTTTATGAGAAAACGTCAAGTTTCTTCTTTTGTGAGAAAAAGTTACTTTTTTGTGAGAAAAAGTTACTTTTTTGTTAGAAAAAGTATTATAGGGAACGTGCAGGAACTATAGGCGGCAGCACTAATGCGACAGAAGAGACACTATGCGGACAGTAAAACAAACTTATCAAGGTAAAACATTCAAATTGATGGCACCCTTATGGCACCAGTTGGCAGCACCGTCTATGTGCACGTTCCCTATTGGGAGCACAGAACAGGAAAAACCGGTTGTCTGTAAAGTCGGTTTACGGACGATAGTTTAACGTGACTCACCCCCCCCCCCCCTCCGGTGTTTTTGTCAAATATCTTGAAAACGGTGCATCCTACGGCAAAATCAATGAAATTTTCATCCCCCCTTTAATACCCCCGCGCTCCCTCCCCCGCATCCCCTCCCCCCCTCTCACCCCCCCACCCCCACCCCTCCGGTGTATATAATCAGGATCTCGGAAACGGTTCCAACGATTTCGATGAAATTTGGTATTTGGGGGTTTTCGGGGATGAAAAATTGATCTAGCTTGGTCTTATCTCTGGGAAAACGCTTGGTACCGAGTTTCTGCCCGAGCAGAGCTCGGTCGCCCAGGTACTGTATATTATGTATGTACGGGTCAAATTTTCGAAGTAAAATTTTTCTCAGTTCCCGTGGTCAGATTCACTTGAAATTTGGTATACTTATGTAGATTGGATGACAATGCCAGTACAGTCAACAAAAAGTACAGTCAGCTAAAAAGCTTGCTCAGTAAGACCCCGTAAAAACATTATTTACAACCTTTTATTTAACTTGCCCTGTTAGTACGTGTGCGTCAAATCTTAGAAGCTGAATTTGACCCAGTTCCCGATTTACGTTGAGCTGAAATTTTACATGCATGTGTACATCAGATGACAATGTAATATTATAACCATATGGCGCTGATCTAATGATGGAGCTGGAAGCTTTGAGCACGTTCGATTCATCTTAATGAGTACTTTGGTCCTAAATGGTAACCAGGGGCAAAGAGTACAGTCAGGAAAAAATCTTGTATTAAAAATGGGATTTTTAACAATAACTTTTTATGCCATACCTACTACTCGATAACTAATAACGTGGAGTCAGTGATGACAATAACAGGGAGTTGTAAAATCCGAAGACATACGTAATTCACTAACCCATTTTCCCTCACTAGCCTATTTTCGCTCACAAGTCTATTTGCCCTCACTCGCCTATTTTCCCTCACTCGTCTATTTCCCACTTACCTTAAAGCTCCATTATAATCTAGGGCCATTTCTTAAAAAAAGTGAACACATACATAAATCAGCCGGTTAAAACGCTCAAAATTTATTATCCGGAAAAACAGGCTTAGATTTGAATCAATGCCATTCTAAATCATGACATGACCCGCTAATGGTACTGAACATATCCCGCGTCATTGCCTAGCAACCATTGCCGGTTACGACAGAAATAGTTATTTGTTATACAAGGGGGGAAAGTTGTATTTTACCAGCGAGTGTTCATTTGAAACAAGAGCTATCGAAAGGATTCTATGATTGACCACGAGCGAAGCGAGTGGTTCAAAAATAGAATCCTTTCGATAGTGAGTGTTACAACACACGAGACGTAAAATAACTTTTCACCCGTGTATAACACAAAACTTTTCACCTCACTACAGCGAGGAAAATAATTAGAAAAACATGCGAATATTTAATTGAAAAGTTTTGACTTAAGTTTTTTTTTTATTATTTCGGATGCGTTTTGTTCGCACATCGACTTACTTGGACTGTCATAACATTTTATCCGTTTTTACAACAAGAATGAAGGTTAATGTTGAATGCTGATATTTATGAATTAAAATAAAGTTGTAAGACTGTATTTAGTGTTTTTTACTCGATGCAATTCATTAATTGTGATTTTAAAAATTCAGCATTTTAACGTTTTACGTTTTGTTAGCTGTCAAATATCACTTAAGCTGCCCTCATATGTCAAAACTCTTTCTTCACATGTGGATAAAAAGCGATTTTCTCAATAGATGTCAAACAAACAAAAAGGGCTTTCCGAGCTAGTGAGGTGAAAAAAATATTTCGATTGGTAGGAAACTAATGATAACCATCAACCGACGCGAACCGTCCAAAATTATGATAATCAAACTCTGAACTTATTTCAAATTCAATAATAAACTTATGTCCCAATCATCAAAGTGCCGTCTAATATTCATCAAATGCCCGCACCTTGAACGGTAGGCGACGAGAGGGCTGTATAACTATGCTGATAGAGGCGAGATTCGTGGGGCACTCCGCTCACTGTACTAAACGGATCCAGAAGGGTGTGCGCTTGAATAATTTATAACTTTTGCTGTGGCACTGCCATAAGTAATATTAGGAATAGAAATGTCAAACTAAAAACGCGACATGCTTTTGGGTAAAAACTTGTGTTCATTTCTCAAACGAGTTTTTTTGCTGATTGTAATTTTTGCGGCCATTTTACCGCCTCCCAAATAGAGAGTCATGGGTTCAAACCCCGGCTAGCGGCTCTGAGTTCCGGAATATCCGTGCGAAATGACATTGACACCACGTCTCGAATCCATTATGTCGTCATTGGCAACACACACTGGTTAAAGACTTTCATCTTTCGTCCATGAGCTTTACGGTGAAGGAAAACATCGTGAAGAAATCTACACACACCTCTGAAGTAATTCAGTGGTGTGTGTGATGTTTCCAATCCGCACTGCAGGGCTTGGGAACTTCACACACACCATTAAATTTCTTCGTATTTTTTTTTCTTATGCTTGCTTTTCTACTCGAGTTTTTAAATTTTTAATTTATAGTTATTTTCAAACATAAAGTGTGACCTAATTGCGTTGGGGGTTTTCAAAATATAGACACTATTATTAACTTCAAAATGTTTTGAATACATATTGCAATCGAATTCAAGCTGTGCCCTTGTACTTATTTTTGAAGGAGTTCATTAATTTTATCGTTCTACGTAATCTCAGGTTCCCAAGGACAGTAAACTTATGTTGCTACATTTAATAAGCAATCATTTGCGCAGTCTATTCATAAGCGTCAACAATGCTATATAAGTTTAGAACAATACCTTGAGAACCTTTCACTGGTGGCACTGTAGGATTTCACTTAAGTAAAAGGTTTCCACAACCTGTTTATTTAACGTTTGATAATTTATTGTTATGCGATTATTTTGAAATGGATGAAAATTATGTAATATGGTCATTTCGGAATTTTTCGCAGAACACTGAAGTCTCTGTTACTGTTTGTATAGAGCTACCACTCTGTTACCATGTATTATTGCAAAAATTAGATAAATACTAAATAAGCATCTTCTTAGGGTTCCGCAGTCAAAATGGCAAAGTCTGTCCGTCCGTCCGTCCGCGGCTTAGCTCAGAGACTATTAGGGCTAGCAAGCTGTAATTTTGCATGGACATGTGTAGCAATTATCCGGACAAAGTGAAAAAACAAAAGTAGAAAAAAACCTCCCATAGACGTAAAGTGGGGGTGATTTTTTTTTTCTCGTCTAACCTTGTAGTGTGGAGTATCTTTGTGAAGACGATTTTTCATTACAGTGATTCGTTTCCGAGATATTCAACTTTAAAGTGCAAATTTTGTTAAAATTGAGCGTCCTCCCTCCCCCTCTAAAACCTAAACTGTTGGTTTGGAAATTTTGAAAAATACAGGATGGGAGGAAATAATGTCAAATTAACGAGGAAAACTATAACGGCTAAGTTTGCTTGAGAATTATTAGTAGTTTAAGAGTAAAGAGCAGCCTGACCTATAAAATATACCTACTCGGGAAATTCCGTACAAAATACAAAATCCTTAAAAAAATATTAATTGCTTAACACAGATCGTCACGTCGTAACGGCTGCGGGACCCTATACTAGGCGTGTCCGACACGCTCTTGGCCGGTTTTTAGAATCGATTAAAATTATTCAAGTGGATCCCCAAGAAAAAAACGTTTTTGGCGTTTCTTGCTCTAAGTATCTTATTAGGGTTCCGTAGTCAACTAGGAACCCTTATAGTTTCGCCATGTCTGTCCGTCTGTCTGTCTGTCTGTCTGTCCGCGGCTAAGCTCAGAGACTGTTAGAACTAGAAAACTGTAATTTGGCATGAATATATATATAAGTTACGCCGACAAAGTGGTTAAATAAAAAAAAACTAAAAAAATTTTTTTTAGGGTACCTCTTATAGACGTAAAGTGGGGGTGATTTTTTTGTTCTCGACTAACCCTATAGTGTGGGGTATTGTTGGATAGGTCTTTTAAAACCATTGGGGGGTTGCTTACATGATTTTTGTATTCAGTGATTTGTTTGCGAAATATTCAACTTTAAAGTGAAAAATTTCATTAAAATCGACCGTCCCCCCCCCCCCCCCTCTAAAATCTAAACTGTTGGGTGGAAAATTTTGAAAAAAATTCAAAATGGTAGTACATATATGTGGGAAACGGAACGTATGCGTGAGTGAGTGAGATGGAGGTATGAACAGTATGAGCGAGACGGGAGAGGTTATTAACAATATGGCGGAAACCATTGTATTGTGCGGCAACGATTATTTTAAGTAATAAATTTATTGAACTTATTTCAAGCGTTTCACTCCGAGCAACCATCCCCACATATTTTTGGGGGCTCGTCCGGGATGAGCTCAGAGTGAATACGCTGAAGACGACGCGGAAAAGACGATAACGACGAAAAGACGGACCGGCGTTCCTGTAACAAGACGAAGATGGCGGAAAACAACGGCGAAGCGGGCGCGGGTCAATTTTATTACGACGGCACCTGTCCCTTCGATGGCGAGGACAAGACGTACTCCTCGGCGAAGTGGGCACAGGACATTGAGGACAATGCGGAGGTCTTCGGTTGGACGGACCGGCAAAAGCTGGTCATCGCGCGCAGATCTCTGTGCGGTACGGCGGGCCTGTGGGTAAAAACCGAGAAGGTATTCAAGACGTACGAAGATCTCAAGAATGCCCTTCTAAAGGAATTCCCAGACACTATTAATTCAAAGGAAATGCATGAACTAATGGCGTCAAGAAAGAAAAGAAGGAATGAAAGTTATTTCCAGTATATGTTAATTATGAAGGAGCTGGGCAAGAGGGCGAAATTCCCCGATTATGTCGCCATACAGTACATAATTGACGGCATTGAGGATTCGCATCAAAACAAGATTATTTTGTACGGTGTAACAACATATAGCGCATTAAAAGAAAAGCTAGCCATTTATGAGAAGATAAAAAACGAAACGAGGAAAGAAGCGAAAGTTGAAGTAGCTGGAAGAAAGAAATTCGAAGCATCAGCAACATCAAGTCGGCGTTGCTATAATTGCGGTGAAAATACTCATGTGTCAGCCCAGTGTCCGAACGGTTTGAAGTGCTTCCGATGCAACGAGTACGGCCATATTGGTGTGCGGTGCCTTGCTGCGGTTGGCCAACGCGCCGTCAAGATGAATCCGGAACGCAACGTTCCCGCTCAGTCGGTAAAGCAGTCAGCAGGCCCGGCGCCGGCGAGTGTCATTGGCAGAGGCGCACCTCGGTCGGTAAAGCAGTGTTCGGCCCTGTTCGGGACGACGTCGGAGATGACATCCACTAATGGGAACGAGTGTAGCAACGGCGGCCATGACACCAATACGTCAACGTCAAACTTTCAACAATCCAGAGGTTATGCAGATTGTAAACAAAGACTCGCGAAGTGCTAAAAGTGTTCAAAAGCCGGTAAAAACTGTAGTTGTGGCGAATTATTTCAGTTCCCGTGCGCTAATAGATTCGGGCAGCGATGTCAATCTGATCTCGGCGGAGTTGTGTGTCAAACTGTCTAAAGATCAGTGTTACGACGGCGGCAGTTTAACTTTAACTGGACTTGGACGTTCGCAAGTGAAATCGTTAGGCAAGATTACGACGGGAATTACGATAGATGGACATGCTTACGACAGTGTAGCGTTTTATATTATACCTAGAGACAGTATGCCTTATGATATAATTTTAGGTCATGAGTTTTTGAAGAATGTGACGTTGGTGATGAGTGATGGAAGCGTTAACATATTTAGGGACCAGGGTGAATGGTTGTGTAATGTGAATTGTCTTACAGGAGAAACAGAGGCACTGGTAGAGCACATCAAGTTACCACGGATTAAGCAGGAGGCGTATGATTGCGTCAATAATTATAATCCAGTTCAAGTGAAGGACGCACCTTTGGAGCTTAAGATTGTGTTGAAGGATGAGGTACCAGTCTCCCAGCGACCACGGCGTTTATCCTACGCGGAACAAGGTATTGTAGAAAAACAAATTGACGAATGGTTGGCAGATGGCATTATTAGGGTAAGCTTTTCCGAGTATTCCAGTCCTCTCGTGCTGACTAAGAAAAAAGATGGTTCAACACGAGTATGTATAGATTATAGGCAGCTAAATTGCAAAATGGTGAAAGACGAATACCCGCTTCCAGTCATTGATGACCTAATAGATAGATTGGCCCATGCAAAGATTTTCAGTGTTTTAGATTTGAAAAATGGATTCTTCCATTTGAAGGTGAGCGAGGAGTCCATCCCATATACATCATTTGTAACGCATCATGGACAATTTGAATTCTTGCGTGCACCGTTTGGTTTGTGCAATTGTCCAAAGTACTTCACTAGATTTGTCAATATAATTTTTAGGGATCTCCTAGCTGCAAAGATAATGATGATTTTTATTGATGACATTGTCATTCCAGCACAAGACGAAGAGGAAGCCTTAAAGAATTTAAAGCTGGTACTCGAAGTGGCTGCTCAGTATGGTCTGAAGATCAATTGGAAGAAAGCTAAATTACTACAGACGGAGATTGAGTATCTTGGCCATGTCGTCAAAGGTGGGGAAGTACGACCAACGACGGATAAAGTAGATGCAGTAATGAAGTTTCCTGAGCCGACGAATGGTAAGCAACTTAAGAGCTTTTTGGGGTTAACTTCATATTTTCGGAAGTATATAAAGAATTATGCTATTATTGCCAAACCACTGAATGAATTACTAAAGAAAGATGTGATGTTTACTTTTGATGACAACCAACAAAGAGCATTCAGTATTTTAAAAGAGAAGTTAGCATCTAGCCCAGTTTTAAAGATATTTGACCCTAACTTAGTGACGGAATTGCATACTGACGCCTCCAGCAGAGCAATATCTGCTGTTCTCTTGCAATATCATCCGAACACGGGGTTTCACCCGGTTCACTATATGAGCCGCATGACTAATGAAGCTCAAAGCAAGTATTCTAGCTACGAATTAGAGGCATTGGCAATTATAGAGGGCATTAAGAAGTTTCGCCATTATTTGTATGGAAAGCATTTCAAATTAGTAACCGATTGTAAAGCATTTCAGCAAACTTTGAGGAAAAAGGACCTGACGCCTAAGGTGGCAAGATGGGTGCTCATGCTAAGCGAGTATGACTTTGAAGTGGAACATAGAGCAGGCGCAAAGATGCAGCATGCAGATGCCTTAAGCAGGTACCCCTATGTGGCCACCATAGTATCTTTACATGACCAGATCAAGCAAGCCCAAGACCAAGACGATGGCTTAAAAGCAATTAAAGAAATACTAAGAGAAAAGTCATACAAGGATTATTCTATGGAGGGAGACATACTTTACAAAGGACCTGGAAGACTGTTGGTGATACCTAAACATTTTGAAAACGAAGTTATAAAAAGGGTTCACAGTAATGGGCATTTTTCAAAGAAGAAAATGAAAGAGGTAATAATGCAAGATTATTATATAAAAGATTTGGACCGGAAAATCGAGGATTTTGTAATAGCTTGCATACCATGTTTATTAGCAACCCGCAAAGAAGGCAAACAAGAAGGATTCTTAAACCCGATCGAGAAGGAGAACATTCCATTGGACACGATACATGTTGATCATGTAGGTCCTCTCACGGAGACTAGGAAACAGTACAACTACATTCTAACTATAATTGATGCCTTCACAAAGTTTGTATGGTTGTATCCTACCAAGTCTACATCTAGTGCTGAGACTCTGAATAAAATAAGCCTACACCAACAAACATTTGGAAATCCACGAAGAATAATAACGGACCGAGGAACGGCGTTCACTAGTCATGATTTTCAGGATTATTGTAAGGAAGAGAATATTCAGCATGTGAAGATCACAACAGGAATACCAAGGAGTAATGGACAGATTGAGAGGATCCATCGCGTAATTGTACCTATGTTGACCAAATTGTGTATTGAAAATACTGGAGTATGGTATAAGCACGTGAGTAGAGTGCAAAGAGCACTAAATAGTTCATTTCAGCGCAGTATCAATACCACACCCTATGAGCTGCTAATAGGAACAAAGATGAGGTGTAAGGAAGACATTGAGATCCTGTCTTTACTCCAGGAAGAGACTGCTAGACTGTATAGCAGAGACAGGGAAGATCTTCGGCAGAAGGCCAAAGAACAAATAATGACTGTCCAGGAGGAAAACAGAAAGTATTATAATAGACGGAGAAAGCAGAGTCAAACTTACAATATAGGAGACTTAGTTGCTATTAAAAGGACCCAGTTTGGAGTGGGGTTAAAGCTGAGACCTAAGTTTCTTGGGCCCTACAAAATAACCAAAGTACATATCAATGATCGCTATGACATGGAGAAGGTTAATAGTGCAACAGAAGGCCCTAGCCGCACCTCCAGTGCTGCTGACTACATGAAGAGGTGGCCAGAAGGCACTATTTGATGAAGTGAGCAGGTAAGTAAGTATTAGGAGTGTCAGATGCTTTAGAGTGCAAGGTGAAAGTATGAAGGTCTTATTTTATATTATAAGTTTCTAGTTGTGTACCTATTTTTGTCATTAGTGGTACTCATATACTGTTAAAGTTCTGAGAAGCTGATAATTGTTTAAGTTGATAAAATAACTGGTATTGTATTATGTTTTAATTAAGGGTTCATAAGAGTTCACATACCTAGTAATGTTTACAGTAAATAAAACTAATTTGTGATGTATACTTAACAGATTTATTTAGAAATGCGTACTTAAGATTTAAGTAAACAAAATGATGTAATTAAGTAGTTCAGGAAGGAAAGGTGATGGCGTGAAAGGTAGTCTGAGGACAGACGAGCGAGCAGGATGGCCGAATGTGGGAAACGGAACGTATGCGTGAGTGAGTGAGATGGAGGTATGAACAGTATGAGCGAGACGGGAGAGGTTATTAACAATATGGCGGAAACCATTGTATTGTGCGGCAACGATTATTTTAAGTAATAAATTTATTGAACTTATTTCAAGCGTTTCACTCCGAGCAACCATCCCCACATATATTAAATTTACAAGGAAAATTATAGCGGCTAAGATTGCTTGGGAATTATTTGTAGTTTATTTTATTATTGTAAATTGTTCGTGCAATCCCGACTACATTTGACTACCTGGCCTCGAAGCATTGTGTTAAAAAAGTGACTTTCTCTACTTTTCCATCCATTTAACCCTTTTATTGAGCCCGATGAATTATGTATGGGTGAAAAGTTCCCGCCAAGAAATAGCTTCCGTTGAAGGGTTATGATGGACACGTTAGGTTACGCAACGTGGAAGAAAGGTTTTATTATACCTATTTTTGGATTATTAAGATTCTAGTAAAGTGAAAATGCTTTTTAGGGTTCCGCGTCTACAAGAAACACACACACACACACATCACACCAGTATCCCCAAAGGGGATATGCAGAGCACAGGAAACTCTACATTTACGTTTTGGGGATACTTTTAGCAATTTTAGATTTAAAGTTAGATAAAAGTGGTACAGTAATGACAGGATGCTAGCCTATCGCTTACAATACACCTTAACCTATTTCCTGACTAAGCCTGCGCTGCGGATCTGATTTTGATGTAACCTTTATTATTACTAATATTTAAATAAATTCTTGACCTATTTCCTTCGTCACTTCTAACGACATCCACGGTAGAAATGGAGAGTTGCAATAGGGATGTTGGCACCACCAATCAACTGATGTACTTTTTATGAGCTGTCAAAACACAATTCTCCCATAGAGTTTGAATGGCAATGGCAGTTTATGACGTCACTTGTTCGCCAACTCAATCAACTATTTACTTGTTTTCAAGCAACAAAAAATCTAATTTAGCTGTTAATCGAAAGTTAATCTGGTTTTCAGGGCTAAAATAAAGCGTTTTTTTACTGGAGTCGTGTCTTTGAATTATTTTTTATTGGCGTCATCATCCCTATTTAACAAGTTCGCGTCGTACAAGGAGCCTTTACAGTTTCGCCATATCCGTCTATCAAACGTTTGTGTACAGTCGGGTTACGAAAACCTTCGTCAGTTATTAAATTGATTCATTTATCAAGTCATAGACTCTTAGTACCTTTTGAAAAATGGGGAACGCCAATGCGATATAGTTTCGTTTGAAATAAAATATTGACATGACTGACAATAGGGATGTTGACGCGATTAAAAAATAATTGTTTGTTTTAGACCTGAAAAGCAGATTAATTTGCGATTAACTGCAAAATTAGATTTTTTGTTGCTTAAAACAAATAAATAGTTAGTTGATTGAGTTGGCGAACAAGTGACGTCATAAGTTGCTAAATATTGCCATTCAAACTCTATGGGAGAATTGTGTTTTGACAGCTCATAAAAAGTACGTCAGTTGATTGGTGGTGTCAACATCCCTATTGCATTGTGCATGCAAATGTCAACCTTAAGGTGACGAACCCTATTTTACCCCGATTGTACGTGCAAGGGACTGAGTGTTCTTGAACAAGCTGAAATAAGCAACAAAAGACTCGCTGTAAGATAAATAAAACAAACGTATTATGTTCTAGGTAAAACGCGCGCTAAATGCAACACAAATAATTGGTGCAAAAACGTAGAGCACACACGATCATTGGACAATCATGAAAAATAAACTAACTTCTCACATCCATACATACATTACTTCACTTCAGTCTGGTACCAGATACGCCATACATAACATTTTGAGTCAAGCGTAAAATGTGTAGTGATTAGTTTTTAATTTTGAAAGTCTTCTTTGTGTTTTTTTCTTCTGGGATTTTTCTAAACTATGGATTCTTTTTCCATGCTATCTCCTTCGCATATGGTAGGTAGAGGAGGTTGTATCAGAAATGAATAGACAAGAGAATTGTCAATAGCAAATCGCTTATGGTTTTGGATCGCTTTTAAAAACACTTTTAATATTTATCTTAAAGCGACGAGTTGAGCGAACTCTCCAAGCAGTTTCATACAAAATTTTGCGAAATTTTACTATAAAAAAAACATATTGAAAAAATGTTTTTAAATTTACCTATTTCAAGTTTGTTATTATTATGTCGCATATCGTCTTTTTTACGACAGTGATTACAATTTTCAATTATTTTTAAATGTGAGGCTAAATTGTACACAATAAGTCGTTTTTGAAACAAGAGAAATGACTTCATAGCTATTACAATTAATTTTTATTGTTGCTTATAACTACATGGTCTAAGAAATTTTATCAACTTTATTTCGCCCTAACCATGTACTATACAATTTAATCAATCAATCAATTTAATCTGTCACCTAATAAATTAATCAATTAATCAATGACATATATGCAATATTACGATAACTTTCAAATACTTTGAAAATGAAATGATAGGTAACGTTAATTTATGGTACAATTCAAGCAAATTTTGTGTTTAATTTTGTATGAAAATGACGGAGTATATCGCATTAAAATTTAATGCTTAAAATAAAGTGACATCGCTTTCAAATAGTTCACCGGCTTAACATAGTTTTGATCAACAAAATAAAGTTAGTAGCACATCCCAAATTGCTTTGAAGTAATTCAATTTTAATTTCGAATCGCCAATTTAAAACTGGTGTTCACTTTTTTAAATCACAACGCAATTTTGATGATTTTTCTTATGGGTTTTTCACGTTTTCTTTCACATCCTCTTTAGGCTAAATATAGAATTAGATATAGATCACATAAGAATATTCCTATAGTATAGATTTTTTTATATAGTCTTAATAAAATCAACGACATTATCGAGAAAAAGCAATTCAATTCAATTGAAAAAGAACTCACGTTTGTGTCTGTGATTAAAAATTGCTTCTTCTTGCATAATATCGTTTTAAATCAAGAAATAAAAGGTACTTAGAAGTAAACTACTGCCGTTATAGATGTAGTTTAAATAGGTATTTAAATAATATCAATTAAACACTGTCACACATAGTTATACAATAACTGAATGATACCAACAGTATGTAGCAGAAGTTTGTGAGCAGCTGTGGAGTTCAAAATGATAAATACTAGATTATTTTCAAGGTTAAGATCATTTTGAGGTTCAATGCCACTCATCACTTCTCCTGCTGACTAATTATAATTAGAAGTACTAATTTTTACAAAGGTTACTTTTCTTATTTTTGAAAATTACTACTACAACAGCTTCAATTGCAAACCTTATTTTTTTTATTTATTCTGTTTATAACTTTTCTCGCTTGCCGCTATGACATTGTATTTTAAATAAATTAATGAGAGCCTCGTCTAAGTTAGTAGCAAATACTATATGAACAGTTTGTTGCTATACGAGCCGCTAGGTACTACCACTGTGCCAACTGTAATATCCGTTAAAGGTAACATAATCGTGACGTTTTTCTGTTTCAAAAATTAATTTTTCACTTCTCATGCTCTTAAAATGTTATTTTAGTCTCTGCATATCGGGAATAAAGCTCTTTTTTGATCTCTAGGGATTAAAGTAATTTTTTTTTAATTTACTTTGGAAACCCCTAAACTGCCAATCACGGTGTTTGTGGATGGAGGATTATTGTCATTTTCAGTGACTGGGCATAGACAATTTTAAAGCTTTCCACAGACCGCAGCGCGCTGCGGACGCTCCGAAGCGCTCCGTAGCGCCCGCTCCGCAGCGCTCCGTAGCGCCCTGCGCTTCGGTCTGTGGAAGCCTTTAGTGCGTGGAAATACCTAACCTCAAAATGAAAACTGTATAAAAATATTTTAAAAAATAATAATTTCGTGACACACCCTGAGTAATTACGATCTATTTAATTATAATAAAGATGAATTCATTTTATTATGCATACTTAGTCCAATTAGCTATGAAATAATGTTCAAGTTTGAATCTGTTGGCTAAATATGCAAACATTTAAAGCGTCACTCAACAAAAAAAACCGCGGAACAAATTTAAATTGCTATTTGAATTCTGAACAGACGTCCATTGCTCGTATTGAGCGTACGTTAGATTAGTATACCTAAAACTTCGTTTTTTTCCTCGCATTCAAAGTGAAAAGTAGAGTGTTTAACGCGAGACTAAACTGCCATAATGACACGCGAATTATGGCTTGTTTTAGTCCCT
Organism: Archips xylosteana; assembly: GCA_947563465.1. Taxonomy (NCBI): domain Eukaryota; kingdom Metazoa; phylum Arthropoda; class Insecta; order Lepidoptera; family Tortricidae; genus Archips; species Archips xylosteana. Next base: position 6,622,831 of record OX387373.1, read on the forward strand.
TGTTGAACAATCTACTATAAAACACTCAGTTTGTCTCTCTTATGCACCGCTAGAGGCGCCACCAATATTTTCATAGTAATTGAAACATTATTGCAAACACAGTCATGCAAGGTGTTTCACTAAGTGAAAAACTTATAGTAAACTAGCTTTTCCCCGCGACTTCGTCCACACAGAATTCATATTTGTAGCAAGGTTTTTCTGCTCTTTCTTCAAATAAGCAAAAAAAGCTAGAAATCCTTTTTGGAGTTGATTTTACATAATCGATGGTACAATTTATTCAAATATGACGAAGTTCCCATACAAAATTCCACCCCCTTTCTATTTGGGGGATAGTATCCGGTCCAAAAACTATTCTATTTCCTTTATAAGATTTACAAGTAGCTCCATACCAAATTTGATTTCAATCGGTTTTGTGGTTTAAATGTGAAATGTTACCGGACAAACAGAGTTACTTCCACATTTATAACATCAGTAGTGATGCTACTTAGACTTTTCATGCTAAGACAATGGACTTTAAATACCAACGATCAGACTGTAGATCGCCGGGAAATTGTCTACAAAGACTTCGAAAGTGCTCGCTCCAGGAGTACCTACCACTTCTGTATGAGATTTAGTTTCTTTAAGAACCTAGTTTTAGCCAAAGTTTTACTGTTTGATAAAACTTGGACTTGACGCGATTCCACGATCAAATCGTTAGTTACCCACTTTTTAATAATACAAAGCTTGGAATTTTCTAGATTATTTTCTTGATATTATTCACTAAGGCCACTTTGCATAAGGCAGCGCTACTTTGTATCTGAGAAAATGGCATATTTTGGCAGCGCGAAATGAATACCTCGCAGACGAAGACGCAGGTGACAACTAGTTAAATTATGTTTATTAGACAATTTACCAGATGAATTTAAACTTTTGTACTTAAATGCCTAAAAATTTCGGAATCACAAACAGAATTGGAATCGACACTTTAATTTAATTGCGTATTTATAAACAGACTGTCCAATGTCGCTTTCGTGTATAATACTAAGCCTACTGTAGTTAGTTCGCTATAGAGAGTTCTCTGTAACCCCTGCTTAACTTTAATGCTCAGTCAAATACAGCAGCACTCATACGCCATAACATCGGAATGTCAAACGCGAAGTTGAACCCTACAGAAATGCATGTAGGTAGATATCGCTCTGCACGTCGTGACAGATAATATCCGTCGTTTGCGTAGAACCTGCGGTGCGGATATATGCGTCGTTGCCGTCGAAAAGGTTAATACTAGCGCCATCTCTGTTTTGGTTCAAAGATTGCTCTATTGTGTTAAGCAGTGGTCAAAATACCAAATAAAACTAATGATATAGAGACTCGTTGACAATATAACCAGCTACAACAGGGGCCTGTTGCATAACAAAGTACAACTTATATTATAAGCGGAACTCCCTTTCTGTTAATATAACTGAAGCGAGAGTTCTGCTTGTAATATTAGTTATACTTTGTTATGCAACAGATCCCAGGTTTATTATTTTGAAGGATTGCAACGTTCCAAGGACACTGAAAGTCCTGTTGATTGAACTGTCGTTGCAAAAGTAAGGTCTTTGAACAATAATGTTTATACATATCTAAATATTTGTTAGTAACAAAATTAAATTAAATCATGAATAAGAAAAGTAATCGAAGCGTTATTTAGAGACTAATGAAAATACAAGTGAGAGATTGAAAATGTACTGAATCAAGGAAGAATACGAAATGAAATAGGAATAATCCTAACGCCGGCAGAAATTCCTATTCAACCTAGATTTGTTTCTTTTTTGAGAGCAGATTTTATGCATTCGGTACAATGTAGTTGCTAAAAATTTACCCTGACTTAGAAGATACCTAAGTAGGTATTCGTACGTGCTATAGAAGTGCGTTCTGCATTTCTGGAATTTATCTAACGCGCAAAATAACTGCTGCAAAATCTCGCAGTCATGGGGGGGCCAATCAACTTTTAAACCGACGTTTTTGGCGTCTCCTGCGTTACCAAAATTGTCTCTGGCGTTACCAAAAAATCGTACTTCCAACAAGATATTTCACGGTTTAATAGGTTAAACTTACGTAGGATGGCATGTATTCATGCTATTCATCTAATAAATTACAGAAAAAACATGTTTTTCTCAAACATGCTCTGAAATGTATGCGTTAATGTCACGAAATGAAGCCATGAAGTTTGTTGTTTATGGCTCCCTACATTACTTCTTGGCCTAGGCCATAAAAGTAAGTATGAAAAACCATTATTGTCCGCTGCTGTAACTTTTTAAATTTGCTTACTAACACTAAACTGACAAAGGATTAATTACATACAGCCAACTTACGACATTAAAAAAAATCTATCTTCTTTTATTTCTATAAAACCGCCTAAACTACTGGTGATGGATGGATGGATGGATGTATGGATGTATGGATGGATGTATGGATCTATGGATGTACGGATGGATGTATGGATGTATGGATGGATGTATGGATGGATGTATGGATGGATGGATGTATGGATGGATGCATGGATGTATGGATGTATGGATGGATGTATGGATGGATGGATGTATGGATGGATGTATAGATGTATGGATGGATGTATGGATGGATGGATGGATGGATGGATGTATGGATGGATGGATGTATGGATGGATGTATGGATGGATGGATATATGGATGTATGGATGGATGGATGGATGTATTGATGGATGTATGGATGTATGTATGGATGGATGTATGGGTGGATGTATGGATGGATGTATGGAAGGATGTATGGATGGATGTATGGATGGATGTATGGATGGATGGATGGATGGATGTATGGATGGATGGATGTATGGATGGATGTATGGATGGATGTATGGATGGATGTATGGGTGGATGTATGGATGGATGTATGGATGGATGGATGGATGGATGAATGGACGGATGGATGGATGGTTGGATGGATGGATGGATGGATGATGATGATGATGATGATGATGCATGTTTGAGAAAAGCTCTATACAATCCTCGGCCGGAAGAGGGATTGCTGGACTCGTTTTATCCGGCCTCGTCTACGACTCGGCCGTATACCCCAAATCTCGTCCATCAATCCCTTACTTCACGGCCTCTGCAGTAATGTACTATACTTACAAAAATCTGCAATTGTTTGAAAAATGTCGCGGACAGATTATAGTCGGTTTAAAAGTTGATTGGCCCGGGGGCCGATTTGCGCTTTATTTGAGTTGTGCAGTTGTAACAATACACAAATTTTTATTATTTTCAAATGACGGAGGTGATATGAAAAATCGACCGCTATTACGATCAAAAATAGATGCATCTACAGAGATTTATTTAGAAAGCGTTACAATATCTCAAGAGCTGTATAAATGACGGATAAAGATCATTTTCATCTCTCATCTTGCAAACTCGTAGTCTACGATACCACTAAAATATAGTTTATAATTGATACAATACCGAGCACAAATAACAGGTCACTTGCTATATAAAGTTGTGCTAAATATGGCCCGTTGTTACTGCTCGTCTGTGTACTACATACATTGAGCTACGGCTCATGTGCATAAATGATTGCTCATTATGACAGCCTAGTGAAACAATTACTTAATTTTGTAAAATGTTTATAAATTGCAAACCCTGAGAGATCCAAGGTGGACTTTCACAGACCATGCAGAGTTAGCTACATAAATAACTCCGAGTTAGCTAACTCAGGGTTAGTAATGTCAAGATGTATGAATCTGTCATCCTTAACCCAGGGTTAACTATTACAATTTTAGCCCTAGACCGTGCAAGTAGCATTACATTATTATATTATTGATTTCTTGAATGATTAATCATTATTAATTAATGCATTTTATGCTAGTGATTATTAATCTCTGAGTGCATGAGTAGGTATTTTTTTAAAAAGTAATTTTTCTACAAAATTAATAAATACTAGCTTTTAGAAAACTGATCGAATTCCGTATAGAAATAGATGAAATATGACCAGTTTCTGTTATTCTTGTGTATCGTCTAAATGATGTAGTATTCATTAGTATTCCATTGTGAAGTTTATTATTCCTACGAAGCTGGCATTTTACCATACATGTACTGCACCTAATTCCTTTTTTTAGGTTCCCTTAACAAAGCTACAAACCCCTATTACTTAGGTTTTGCTGTGTGTATGTCACTAGAAAACTGTGAAATTCGACATGTAATATTTGATGGCAATTTATTCACACACAAAAATTGCAAGTTAAATAAATCTATACAGAACCCTCCGTATGCATATCCGACTCACACTTGGACGGTTATTACTGCCCCTTACCAAAGTTATAATTGAGTTAAGGAGCTTATAGAGAATTTAAATTAACTCTGTAGGTCTCGTACTTAAAACTATGGCCACATGTCGTTAAAAAGTTATAAGTTTAACGGCTCGTATTTACTTGGGCTTAGAAGTGAGTAAAAAAACCGGCCAAGTGCATGTTGGACCATGCGCGGTGCAGGGTTCCGTACTAATACGATTAACACCCAATATTAAGTTTTAATCAAGTAGGTATTATTAGAGGGAGAAGTCGCGATGGTGGAACGATCTGGATGATTATCACGTGCGATGAGTTGAAATAACGTAGGTATGTGTGGAAAAGTTCCATGCAGCGTCCCGTTATCTTTGCTCTACAGTTCATGTATTAGTACTAAGATGACCGAATTTGGATAATTTTTGAGTTAGTTCAGATATCCGGTAAGAGATGGCATAATTCGAGATAGTTCAGCTACTCACCAAAAGATTACACCACCAAACTCAAAGTATCAACCTAAAATGAACTTTCAAGATAAGATCTTGACGGATCGATTTGTAGATTAAAATACCCTCTAAAGATTTTAATTTCATTGAAATCGTTAGCTGTTCGTTCATCCAAAGTCATTTAAATGGGTACATTAGAAAATGCCAGCTTAGTGGATCGACTCGGGAATACAAAATTAATTGATTGTGCATTATTAATGGTTAGTCCACTTGAAAACTACGGTGAACTCATCCAAATATGCATAATACGCCGAAACTATGGTACCGATATTTGAAATCACATCAATAAAAACATAACCCTCCTTTGACAGTCGGGTGAAAATCTACGAATTGCTGCAAAACTTCTGATCATTACTACAAAACTATAGCTCATTGCTATAAAACAAGACTTCTTTGCTAGAAAACAAGAGCTCATTGCTAAAAAACTACAGCTTATCGCTTCAAAACAAGATCTCATTGCTACAAAACTACAACTCATTGCTACAAAACAAGAGCTAGGCATATATTATTTCATACTAAATACAAACTGAAACATGGATGCACAGAAAAAACACAGAAAAAGACCAGCTCCGGGAAACCACCAGACCAGTGGTGTAGGGGTACTGTATGCTGAGGACCCGGGTTCGATTCCCGGAGTTGTTCTTTTTCTGTGTTTTTTCTGTGCATCCATGATTCAGTTTGTATATAGTATGAAATATATGATTTTCACTGGATGATGGTAATAGTAAAAGATGGAGTTGAAAAATAAAAAAAATACAAAAGATACTTCATACCAAACTTGGAAGAGCTAGGCAAAAAACAAGAGAGCTTATTGCAACAAAACTACAGCTAGCAACTACAGCTCAATTAGATATAAATAATTACGAGTAGTACTATAATTTTCTACTACTTTATTTATATTTCTACTACAGCACAACTTTTCACCACTCTCGTGTGGTATTTTCGAGTGATGTGATTTCAAAAATCAGTCCCCAGTTGAAACGAATCGTACGAATAAATAAATCAATTCGTAAATTCAAAAAATACCAATGAATTTTTAGAAAATACGGCAAAAGCTTGCAATTTTTTTTTATTTTAAAATGACTGAATATTATGTCCGTGTGTAGCACGTTACAAAATTATTAAAAGTTTTGTATTATTTTAATTTTATGTTGATGATTTCCTAGAGAGTGGACTTTTTAGTCTAGATAACGGACTTTCCTTCCAATACAAATTTAAAACAACCAATGCGAGATCTGTAGCTTTTTTTTGTCTACAGAATCTACGTAAGCATAAATCTTTTGAATACTGCACTAACAACCTGACCACGACAAGCAGCGTGGCGAGTGATTTTCTAAATTTCTAATGCATTGCCTGTTTCACCAACTAACCGGTATGCATTGAGCTTCTCGACCGCGCAATGAACAAAATATGTGCTCGCCGCGCGACGTATCGCACTAATAACCCTGTCACGACTATGCATGACCAGCGGCGCAGCGAGCGAATCTCGAAACTTCTAATACATTGCGTGTTTCGCCAACTAAATGCCATGCTTTAAGCGTCTCAAACACGCAATGATTAGAGAATCAGCTCGTCGCGTCGTGAGTCCCACGTAATCGTGGTCAGGTAAAAGCGTCGCAAGCGCGTCGCTTCAAGTTATTTCAATGCTGACAGATGGCGTTCCTTCAGAACCGGTCCATCTCGCTGGTGGACATGTACATCGATAACTCGGAGCCTTCAGAGAACGTGGGACAGATACACTTCTCACTGGAGTACGACTTCCAGAACACTACGCTCATTCTGAGGATCATACAGGTGAGAATCTCAATTACCCATAGAAAAAAAGAAAGAGGCGGGCAATCGTACCTGATTTGAAATTTAGGTTAGAAATGCGCTTAAGAATTACGCACAACACTGCATCAGAATTAGCAGTTATTGGCTCTCAAATGATCTTTGCCGGGATGTGTAAGAGTATTAGAGTAACAACAAACTTACTAAGAACTGCAGAATACGTATCTTTGTTTTTGTTTAAGTTATTTTGTTCAAATAAAAAGAGGTGGTAAAACAAAGTTGTGCAATTACATGACATTCGGGCCTTCAAGGTTGTATTGTTTCTTTAAAGATCAGTATTGGACTAGAGTTTATTTCTGGCTTGCTGGTCTTCTTCCCCTAATTAGGTAGGTCATTATTCGACCGCTTTAACTACCTTGACTTCGTGGTCAGATTTTTGAGAATTGGCTGTGGATTGTGATGGCGTTTTCGGTTATTTACTAGAGGTTGTGTGCTTCTACCAGATAATTCGAAATTGTATTAGAATCAGCCATGTCTACAAAAATGCATCCATGAAAGTAATTCGGTACAAACGCTCAAATAACAACGACTTTACAACTGTCCATCAGTTCAAAATGTACAAATTGCGAGACTTGTACGAGTATATCTTTTGTTCTGAAGAAAAACAAGGGAAACATTCTGTTTGTACGTGAAAAATGTGTGTTTTAAAAATCAACACCCGTTTGAACGTGGCGCGGTGTTGTGGTTGAACCGTATTTGTTTTGGCCTCTAACGACTTCAATACAATGCGCAAACAAACCAGTTGAAGACACATGTAGTGTGAGAATGATGTCAGAGAATGTTTGGATCATTTAAAACCCTCTGTTCTGTGATCTTATAACTATAAATTAAAAATTTTAAGAACTCCCAACGCAATTAAGTCTAAGATCCCTTCCGCAGCATACAAAAAAACTGATAACTTTGAAACGGCTGGATCAATTTTAATGAAACATGTCTAAGAACCATCGCCAAGAAACCTGCTTTCAAATAAAAAAAAAAACGCATCCAAATCGGTTCACCCGTTTAAGAGTTATGATACCACAGACAGACACGCACCCACACATAGCGTTCAAACTTATTAATACCCCTCTTCTTGTGTCGGCGGTTAAGAACTAAAGTCACCGACATAGGTCGAAGAATCGCCAGACTCAAGTGGCAGTCGGCATCGATCATCGCTCGTAGAACTGATAGCCGATGGGGCCATAATGTTCTCGAATGGCGTTCACGGGCCGAAAGACGCAGTGTAGGTAGCCTCTGACAAGCTGGAGCGACGATCTGGTTAAAGAACCAGAAGGACCAGTCAGTTCGGTAAACCTAGAGGGAGGCCTATTGTAGCAGTGGATGTGTTTCGGCTGAAATGATGATTTATTTATTTATTTATTTATTTCAAAAAACAATTTTACAGCATAACAGTATTACCCAAAGCGCTATAAAATTTACAAAAAAAACAAAAGCAAGAGAAGACTAGAAAAAATACAGTATATAATAAGATAAATAACATAACCATAAAAACAAACAAAAATAAGCTGTGGAATATCAAGTAGGAACCGTAGTCAGCCTGTCATCCCTCTTCTCGCAAAAAATCAGTACTTGCTGAGACACTGCCGCCCACCGCCCCGCCAGCAAGTCGCACTCCGGTGTCGACACCAGGAGCGAGTTCAGCAGCGCCAGGGCTCGGGGCAGCGGCGATTGCCTACGCGCCGCGGTGCGCGCAGCCGGCACACACAGCAGGGGACGCATACGCGGTCTCAGGGTAATTCTGGGCACGTCCGGGACGGACAACCTGACTAGTTGCTCCACGAGCTGGGGACAGTCAGCATCCCCTCGCAGAACACGACACACAAATAGAAGAAGGCCGAGGTTCCGCCTCACCTCCAAAGAATTAAAGCCTAGAGCGCCAAGAAGAAACTTTGTTGGATATAAATACGGGTAATATCCATGCAATTTTTTGTACAACATTCTTAAAAAGGCCTTTGATGATGAACAGGGTGTGTCGTTATGGTCATTTATTCCGTGTCCACAAATTACAGGTTTAGTTCAAAGTTGCTGGACGGCCCTGCGCCATCCGCATCCAACACGTTCCCGCAACCTCAATCACAGACCGCGTACTTATTGTCCAACGCGCGGGCGATTCCCATCACTTTCACCAACCCTTCCTGTCACCATCTTATACCGTTAAAGAGAAAGAAATAATAATCCCCGCGTTAGACAATACGGCCTCTGGTCGTCGCTCCATCTTGTTGGAGGCTTATTTACACTGCGTCTTCCAGTCCGTGGATGCCACACGAGAACCTTTTGGCCCCATTGGCCATCAGTTCTACGAGCGATGTGCTCGGCATTTGCCACTGCCTCGTGGTATTGCAGTATAACACAGCCGTGGTGGCCTAGTGGTTTGACATATGGTCTCTCAAGCAGAGGGTCGTGGGTTCGAGTCCGGGCTCGCACCTCTGAGTTTTTCAGAATTTATGTACGAAATTACATTTGTAATCTACCATGAGCTTTACGGTGAAGGAAAACATCGTGAGGAAACCTGCATGCATACACCTGAGAAGAAATTCAATGGTGTATGTGAAGTTCCCAATCCGCACTGTGCCCGCGTGGGAACTACAGTCCAAGCCCTCTCATTCTGTGGGACGTAGGCTGGGGCTGATCATGGTATTACCGCAAAGTTATCTTAATCCCACACTTCAGCCGTGGGATGTTTATAGGTCGAAGATAATACGAAATAATTGGTCTCAGCAAAGTTATGCTTCTTTTTTCAGGGCAAGGAGCTCCCAGCAAAGGATCTCAGCGGAACTTCAGACCCATATGTGCGCGTGACCCTCCTCCCGGACAAGAAGCATCGGCTGGAGACCAAGATAAAGCGGCGCACGCTCAACCCGAGGTGGAACGAAACGTTCTACTTTGAAGGGTTCCCTATACAGAAACTGCAGAGTCGGGTAAGTTAACCCTGAAATCGATACCGGCAATATATTTGCCGTCAAATAGAAATCAAACCCGATTCAAATTAGCAACATTTTCGGTCCAAAATCGAATGTCTTGACAGGGTTGTCAAATGGTTTAAGGGTTAAGATGTGCGCACTAGACCGTGTAATGCGGCCATAGCGTAATGAATGCTGACTGTACTCGCATTGTCATCCTAACTTCATATCTGTACCGATCCAGTCAATCCGATCGCTAAAGGTGAGAAAGAGGACTTACTTACAAACTTTGCAGCCAGAAGCGGATGAATTCAGATTCTTTAGTCCAAAGAAATTAATGTCGCTAAACTAAACATTCGGTTGATTTCAGGTGTTACACCTTCACGTGTTCGATTACGACCGCTTCTCGAGGGACGACTCCATTGGAGAAGTGTTCTTACCTCTTTGCCAGGTAAAACACTATTAAAAAAACATACATTAACTTCCCATCCATACCTTACCATCCATACCTGCCCATTTCCATCTACCATATCGTATGCCGCATCCAATATACCGACCGCACTGTCTCAAGTCTTTGACCAGTGTGTGTTGCCAGTGATGACTCATGACGCTGAGACGTGGCCGCTAACGATGGGAATCATAAAAAAGTTCAAGGTCACTCAGAGGGGGATGAAGAGGGCTAAGATCGGAGTCTCTATGCGGGAGTACATTAGAAGTGATGAAATACGCGCAAGAGCTAATGTCACCGACGTAGCTCGAAGAATCACCAGACTCAATGGCAATGGGCACATCGCTCGTAGAACTGTTGGCCGATAGGACCAAAGGGTTTTCGAATGTCGTCCACGAATCAGTAGACGCAGTGTAATCAGGCCTCCAACAAGATGGAGTTTAAGATTGTGGGAACGCGTTTGATGCGGAATGGTGCATGTAGTAAAAGTCCTTAGGTAAGACCTGAGTTCAACAGTGGATACCTTACGGTTGGCATGATAATGATGATTTTCACCTTTTATCTAATTGGAAGCCATCAAATCCTTAAAAAGATAGATATTCAAAATTTTGCTCACTAACATACAATGTCCTCTTTCCAGGTGGATCTAAGTGAGAAGCCCTCCTTCTGGAAAGCCCTAAAGCCCCCCGCGAAGGACAAGTGCGGGGAGCTCCTCACCTCTCTCTGCTACCACCCGAGCAACAGCGTTCTGACGCTGACCCTGCTCAAGGCACGAAACCTAAAGGCCAAGGACATAAACGGGAAGTCAGGTGAGCTGATACTTAAGGCCCCAGTTACCTAACGGAAGCTGAGGCAGGTTACTTATGTAAATTTTGTCATGATACAATAACCTGGTAGTGAAATCCTGGTGGTCCAGCCAAAATCGTCTTCGCAGGATGGAACTCTTCAATGGTTTTAGCATTGACTTGGAACTCGGTACGAATAGGTACCTATGTACAGTAAAAAGTACAGTCAGCAAAAGGGCTATTATTAAAAACTTATTTTTAAAACCCTGACACAAAGGGTGGTGTTATAAGTTTGATCGCTATGTGTGCGTGTTTGTGTCCGTCTGTCTGCCTGTGGCATCATAGCTCTTAAGTGGGTGTACCGATTTGAATGCGGTTTTTTTTTATTTGAAAGCAGCTTTCTTGGCTAAGGTTCTTAGTCGTGCATGTTTCATCGACATTGGTTCAGCAGTTTCGAAGTTTTCAGCTCTTTTGTTAGCTGCGGAAGGTATCTTAGACGCATAATGGGCATTTACATTATTTTCAAAAATATGTGTGACCAAATTGCGTTGGGGGTATTTAAAATTTTAATTTTATAACTTTTTTTATTAGCATTCGGTAATTAGTCAAGGTGTTCTGTTTGAACTGATCAACTTATTTTAATGACTTTTACTGACAGCCTTGGAACAGTTACCAATAAATACTGATCAAAAAAAATATCCTTCTTATATTAGCGTATTGTCCATACATTCCCAGAGTTTGAGCTACAACAATTAACTTCGTATCTGAGTAATAAACAAGGAAAGGACGCCAAGGTTCCCTGGAAAACATAGACGTAGGAAAATTACGATGATAAATTGTTTCAGAACCTCGTCTTTAGATAAACCAGTATGTATATTTTGCTCCGTTTTGAGCCTGCGGAGAGTTGGGCTAAGTTTAGTCAGGCAGTCAGTCTTCAAACTTCTAACACCACGCACCTTTAGAATTAGACTGGCACAATCCAAATTATTCTCATTTCAGAAATAAACTTAGTGTCAAAAGAAAAATAGGTTTATTTTTGAAACTAGAATAATTCGAATTGTGTCGCTCTATTCTAAAGGTGCCACCAGTTTAGGCTACACTCACCAGAGGTCTGCGAGAAAGCGAAACGGGGTGCGAGGAAAAAATCCACCTGTAAATACCTAATACCCTAACCCCTAATACCCTAATAGTTATACCTGGACGACCGAGCAATCTCGAAAACAAGCGGTTTTTCAGAGATAATACCATACCAAGCTAGATCGATTTGTCACCTCCGAAACCCCCTGCATATTAAATTTCATGAAAATCACTGGAGCCGTTTCCGAAATTCTACATACAAGAATAAACGAACAATAATAATCTAATAAGAAAATAAATATCTAATAAGATAGATAGATAGATTAGGTATTTACTTCATTTTCCTAGCCTCACCCAGCGCTATATTTGCGTTAGACTTTTTGCTGGTACATTGCGGATCGATTTTTGAAATCACATCGCTCGAAAATACCATTCAAAAATAGTGTATAGCTACAAAGCAAGACTAATTTCAAGCTGTAAATATCTACTACCCTTCATGTATTACAAAAGCAGTATTTCTTACTTTCGAATATTTTAAATCGATCCCCTGCTCCAACTTTTTGAAAAGAAGAAAAAATAAAAACTGTAAGTATTCTACGAAAATTGTGTCAACTAGAAATGCCTCCTCCGTTTTCCTCGCTCATGCGTCTCGGTATTTCTTAAGGCTTCATAAATCATGGAAGTTCCCTTTTAATTAACTGGGAAATTCGTCGAGAACCGAACTTAGGATTTACAAGTAAAGCGTTCCAACTAAACAGTAAATACAGTAAACTTGTGCCACCTAGGCGTATTTAGTTACGAAACGGATCACACAGCGAAAGAGACAAAAGTTGTCTCTCCTGTGGACATAAAACTAGCGACTACAAGTCAGCAAACATAAAATTTATTTAAATGTGCCGAAAGTCGGCTGGGTGTCCCACACGTCACGCCGATATATACTTAAATAAAAATTACTTTAAAAAAAAATGTAATAGTACATTGTGCATCTAGGGCCGTAAGTAGGGGATTACTAACGAGGGTCTATTAGAAGCCCGACGCCGAAGGCGGAGGGCTTTTAATGACTCGAGTTTGTAATCCCCTTACTGCCCGTGATACACACAATGATTTTCATCACATTGCGAGAAAAAAAAATCCAAAAATAAAATTATTTTGTCTCTAAACACTTAAATTGAATAAAATAATGGCTACCCGCCAATACAGATTGTCACTTTTTCGAGTCATCTACCATAGATAATGTAAACTGTGTTTAGTTTAGAATTCGAAAGGTCATACGGCCAGATTCTACCAACATTTTAAAAAAATATTACTAAAATTATTGCAAAACTATTTGTTATAAATTTAAAATATAAAAATAACGAATTTTCATGAAGCGTAGATAAGTTTTGTGTTGTTTAATTTGGGTTATAGCTAAGTTTTAAAGATAATAAATAAAACGTTGGCTGACTTGAAACCTCCTTAGTCTGAAATTACTTGTTTGCAAATTTTAAAACTAAAGTTAGAACTCCCTTGGGTAGAAAAATTGTACGTAAATCCATAACTCCCTTAAGAACAATTTAGGCCTTTGACATTTAGTATACAGACATGGAATAACACCATTGACGAGCAAGTGTGATGAAAAAGAAATTACTTATCACCCTTAAGTTTTTTTATGTCTACAGGAGAGACGCCAACAAAAAATGTATCACCCAAACGCTTTTAAACACGCTTTATGTGGCCCTGACCTCGCGAGTTTTTGAAGTAGCTAAAACATGATATTAAGGATTTATAACCCTCATAGCCTGGTCATTTTGAAAAAAAATTCAAATCTGAATTGAAAAAATCCATATAGGTAATTATCAAAATAGCTTACCAAATTTGTTGAGAATCGGTTGACAAAAATGCGACCCGTAGAGCAGAACATCCGAACATCCGGACAGACATAAAAAAGCATTTTTGCCCGAGCTGAAACAAAGACGTTTCCCTCTATCAACTACCCTCGATGGAAAGGAGAAGAAATTAAAAGTATGTTTGGTTGTGCACAGAATAAAAGTTCTCATTTGTCTCCAACACGCTCTGACCGACTAAGATACGATTTTCTGTAAGTTCTGTTAGTTAGTGTTTCATAACAATACCAACCAGTCAGTAAAAATATCGTCGGGATATACATAGTAAGTTTACGTGTAATAAAAAAAGTTTCATCAGTAAACCGTTAAACACACTACTTTCAATTCATTAAAAACTATTTAATTTCTCCAAAAAAAAACTGACCAAACGTTAAGATTTTTAAAATGTTAAGTACTTTGGGAGAAAAGCATGAAATTTCATCTTAAAAAATCGTTTTAATTCTTCAAGATCATTACGATTTAATTTGTTTGATGTTAGATTCTTCTTAGTTTTGAGAGTGACATAGGTTATATATTTTCCCGGAATTCCAATGGGAACAGGAATTATACACATACAGGCGGGTTTTTTTCATCTAGTATTAAAATTAAAGTTATTATCTCACGTTTCTTTCCTGAGAAAACACCCCTTCATACTTGTAATAATATTTGATATTTTATCTTTCAGACCCCTACGTGAAAGTATGGCTACAGTTCGGCGACAAGCGCATAGAAAAGCGCAAGACAGCCATATTCAAATGCACCCTGAATCCGGTCTTCAACGATGCCTTTTCGTTCAACGTGCCGTGGGAGAAGATCCGCGAGTGCTCGCTCGATGTACAAGTCATGGACTTCGATAATATCGGCAGGAACGAGCTCATTGGACGGATACTGCTAGCTGGTATGACAAAGCCCCATCTATTACCGAATAAATGAAACTATAATTGTTAATGCATTAACAACAATACCGTCAACAACGCCATCTGTGTCTTGTAAAGAGCACTAATAATTGTTGCATACATATCGTGGTTATTGGTAAGTGTAGATGTTACACAAGAATTCTCACAGATGGCACTCTCTTGACTTGCCGCTGATAAGTTGATGTACTCTTTTATTTGACTGTTAAATATTTCCACCGTCACTTCAACAACAATAAATAATATCACAATATCACGGAATATTCACACTTATTGACCTAGTCCCAAAGTATGCAGAGCTTGTGTTATGGGTTGGGCAACAGATAAAAATACTCAAATAGATAGATACATAACTATTTAAATACATTTTAAACACCTAAGACTCGAGAACAAACCTTCATAATATTCGTTATAAAATAAAAATTGAACAGACTCCAAAAAAAAACACAAAAATAACTTTCTACTGGTTTGTTTGAAGTCTGTCCCCCAGCACGAGCCGGCGAGAGTGATAGAAGCCCAATAGATAGTATGTAGGTAGGCAAGGTAAAGAGAGAGACTAGGTCCACTCCTGCTGGCTCGTGCTGAGGCGTCGACTTTGAACAGATCAGTGTAGAAAGTTATTTTCGTGGTTTTTTGGATTCGATTCAATTTTTATTCCATATTTTTTTTACTGGTGGTGTGTATGATTGGGCGTCAATGAGGGAAGCCTATGTCCAACAGTGGACGTCCTACGGTTGAAATGATGATGATGATGATGATGATTTGTTCCAAAGATTCCTAACGTGCTTTAAAACGCTCTGATTGTTCTGTTCTATTTCAGGCAAGAACGGTTCGGGTGCCACAGAGACTAAGCACTGGCAAGACATGATCACCAAGCCGCGCCAGACCATCGTGCAGTGGCACCGTCTCAAGCCCGAATAAGTTAATAAAAGGAATAACTGCTGACGGACTCTCGGAGAATCAAGAACAGGGAACTGGTCAGATCACAATCTGATCTGTTTTCGCAGCTCTTAAGTTTACATTTTGAATTCGCTGAATTTTATGTGTTGGTTGGTTATAGTGGTTGTTGAACGTCGGAATTGTTGCTCTAGCATTTAACGCAATAGTAGGGGAGCCCAAGAGGGGATTCGTGAAGTTACTCGAGCGCGGCAGATTAATATACAGGGGATAGGTACCTTATACCCTCTAGAGTACACCCATTGAATATGAGCACTTCATGTGGGGGGTTCATGTGGGGGGGCACCCCGTCAAAAAACTTAGTAAAAAAAGTAGATTCTTTGAAATATTCGAGCGCGTCAGATTTTGATAATCTGATACTCCAGCGTGCCATTGGTAATAAATGTATGATAATTTGCCACTTTGCATGTTGGGGTTAGCCATACGGAAGGGCGCGCGTCAGGTGTTCATAGGGGATGTTAATTCCAAAGACTGATTTGGAAGTGAAATGTGCATTGTTCTGCTAATAATTAACCCACCTTAACTTAATCTGACGCGCTCGAGTATTTTAAAGAATCAATTTTAAATTTTGACGGGGTGCCCTAGGCAAACCCCCCAACATGAAGTGCTCATATTCAATGGGGGTACTCTAGAGGGTATAAGGTATCCCCCGTGTATTAATCTGCCGCGCTCAAGTAACTTCACAAATTCCCTCTTGGGCTCTACTACAATGGGAACGTATCAAAATACATAAAGTTTAAAATAGTCATCGTCATCATTTCAGCCGAAATACGTCCCCTGCTGATAGGCTTTAAGGTTCACCAAACAGACAAGTCCTGTGCCATCCGCGTCTAAGGCGTTCCCGCACCTTTAGTAGATCGACGCTCCGTCATTTTGGAGGCCTACCTACACTGCGTTTTCCTCCGTGGACTCGAGAACTTTTGGCTCTACCGAAATTTAAAAGACTAATTTACAAAGAATAGTCATTTGACAACATTAAGGGCCTCCGCTAGCTGACGCGGACGCCCGCCGCGTGCGCACGCTCGCGAGTCCCGCTTCGTAAAAACCTACCTAAATCCGTCGCACGCGCCCGCGCCAGTTAAGCGTTTTTCATAAAATTTCTTATTACTATCAATTTCTTATTAGACGGGCATCCATTCCGGGTAATCCGCGTCAGCTAGCGGAGGCCCTAAACGAACTTTTTTATCGTGTAATCTGGGTGAACCATCTTTTTTGTGTTGTTTACTCTGTCTCCGGTTGTCCAAGTTACACTCCATACTATTTCATAGAAAAAACCGGTTGTCTGTAAAGTCGGTTAACGGACGATAGTTTAACGTGACAACATCATAACAAAACATTCAAAAACCAGGCGGTCACCCATCCAAGTACTGACCGCGCCCGACGTTGCTTAACCTCGGTGATCGGACGAGAACCGATGTTTTGTCAAATATCTTGAAAACGCTCTCTTTCAACTGGTTTTCGCCCCTCTCTTGCAACTGGCCCTCGCCGCTCTCTTGCATCTGTAGGTAAATATACGGGACATGACCCGTACATGTACGTTACATTGCGTCATCCTTTTTCGTGTATGCAGGCGGCGTTCATAGATTTATTAGACGTTGTCACTTCAAAATGCTTAGGTTTTTCAAGGCACAAAATTTGAAAAACAACGGGTGGCACTAAACTGGCACTTTTAACGACCGCTTTAGCCTAGTTGGTAGTGACCCTGCCTACGAAGCAAGAGGTCCTGGGTTCAAATCCCGGTAAGGGCATTTATTTGTGTGATGAGCACGAATATTTGTTCCTGAGTTATGGATGTTTTCTATGTATTTAAGTATTTATTTATCTATATAAGTATGTTTATCGTCGTCTAGTACCCATAGTACAAGCTTTGCTTAGTTTGGGACTAAGTCGATTTGTGTAAGATTGTCCCCCTAATATATATTTAATATATACTAAAAAGTTGATTCACCCACCTACAGTTTGTTTTGTTACCTAACAATCCTGTAAAGTTGAGAATTTCTAAGAAAATTAATGTATCAAATGACCATTACGTGTTTGCCCATTATTATTTTCAAACGTCATGCTATTTGATACGCACCCACAACAATAATGCACGCCCTAATAAATAAATAAATAATAAGTACACGAATAATCGTGGCGTGAATTATTGTCGTAGTTTGCGGGCAATAACTATTTCGACGTATTAACCGGACCTATTAGTTATTCAAGAGTCTCATTTACTGTTCGAGAGCAATGTATAGAGACCCATACTAATATTGTAAACGCAAAAGTTTGTGGCTATGTGCGTGCGTGTGTGTATTTGTTACTTCTTTACGCTAAAACGGCTAGACCGATTTGGCTTAAATTTGGTATGTAGATAGCTAGATGTCTGGAAGTTACATAGACTACTTAAAATCCCAAAATTTTAACTGCAATTTTCAGAGATATGAATTTTTGCACGGATGTTCGTCATACAGTGTAAATGAAGACCACGATATATATGGGAATTCCCATGGGAATTTATTAAAAACATGAATTGCTAAATCTAGTGGTATACACGTGCAAAGTCGCGGTTAGAAGCTAGTAGTTCATATGTGCTTATTACGAAAGGTTACATAATAGTTAGTAGTAACATATATGACACTCGCGTTTGATAGTTTCTATGTTCACCTAGCTGGCTAACCGCCGACGGTATTGCCAAGAAAATAGAATCCCCATAAAGCTAACGGAAGCAAAAAAACATGATCTCTTGACCAAATAATTCGTATATCTTGGAACTAGTGAAATGGGATTCTTGATTCCACTGAAAATAACTCTTGTCGAAATGTTTTACTACTTAAGTTGGTTAATAGGTAAACCTAGATAACATGATTAGGACACCGCTAGAAAGCACTACGAAGCAAATAAAGCAAATATAGGTATAGTATTTCATGACTTTTGTTAACCATAACCTTCTTAAATTCTTCAAAGCTGTGCCGCAAACACACTTTTTCAAAAATCTTGAAATTTTCGCCAAGAATGGTTATCGATTGACAAAAGTTAGTGATTGTCCGAATACCTCTGTCAACACGTTAAAATTTGTTGATTTCATCATAATATCGTGTTCGTTTATTTTGCTTACACCGCAGTGTAAACTAGAATGTGATCTACAAACAATACACTGAACGCGCGCTTCTGCGTTTTGTTTGTATATCATACTTGTTTTTACTGTGGCTGTACCGTCAGTATTTGACGCATTTTTGAGTCTGGTCGGCAGTTACATACAAACGTCATAAGACTGAGGAGTTAAAAAAATTAAACGGAACAAAATCCGTTCTGAAATCTTTATTGACGCTGTGCAGTTCCCTTTACCTTTTGCGTTTCAACCTTTAAAAAAAAACTTCGAAACTATCTCAGTTTTAAAAGTCAAAGGCAAAAATAAAATGCAGATAAAGTCTAATGTGTGCAAGAAGAGATAGGTTTTGTAAATTAAGGAATAATGCTATGATTTGTGTGAAAAAAGCACACAGAAACTAACAGTAATTGCTCTTCTTAGTAAGTATATTTGATGTAGTAACATGGTCTGTTAATATTGTAAGTGAAAAATTTCTGCTAAATTTTTCTCGTAATGTATTTTATGTCGCATTTTAATTTCTAAGCAAATCCGTAAACGATACTTAAAATTGAAAGTAAATAACTATGATTAATGGTTGACTTTAGAAGTACATTTTTGCATTTGACTGTTCGCCTACATTTTCCGCGCATTTCTTGAATCTCTTTTATCATAAAATCGAGAAATTACTTCACTTCTCATACAATCTGTATGACGTTTCATGAAACTTCAAAGTTGATCAATCAATGTTAAGAATTGGAGAAATTGTTAGAGATATAAATTTATTGTTAAATTGTAGCAAATATACGAAAAATGTCGAGATCGCATCGCACAAAGGGAAATAGCATTTATTTTTAAAATCTACGCACTTTTATTGATTTATTCGTGTATTTAAGATCGAAATTATCAAGGGCAAAATTATTATGGCAAATTTATAAAGTTTTTGCTCAAAATACGAATGTTCTAAAATAAATACCTAAACGAGTTATTCTTTCATTGTTATCATTACCATTCGCGGATACGAATACAAAAACACTAATGAAGACTAGAATTTTAAAATATTTCATCTCTCAGTAAGGGGCAAAGGCAATTTGTAAACATATTTTTTCATATATCTTCACGTCTATTGCGGGTGGTAATGATAGTAAATATGATCCGAAGAATAAATCTAGAAGAATTTAATTTTTAATTTGTACCGTAAACCATTCGAATAATTAACTAATCCCCTTATTCATAAAAAGCTACAAACACACGTCGTACAAACAAAGTCAACGTCAAAGTGACAGATAAGAACAAACGAATGTCAATTTGAGAACTTTGACAACTCTTATGAATAAGGGGGTAAATAATTAAATTGACTGCCAAATTGTTACAGAACAATAAAATACATTTGCAAAACTGCAATATTTTTTAGAGAGTGTGTTAGAATGTTTGCTTGATATAATTTGTAAGTATGCTTTTATAACAGAAATTCTAAATTAATGATTAGTAATTTAAAACATAGGACGAACGAGTAACAGTTGGTCAATTTTAGGTGAGATAGAGTGAGTAATGTTATATGGAAAATGACAGTTTTTACCCGACTACAAAAAAACATTACATTTTTTTAAGAACGTACGAGTGTATCGTTCTCAATTTGAAACTGCAAATTTAAGCGTAAAACATGAAGCAGGTTTATTATAATATTAACTAATGAATCCAAGCTAGCTTTGTTGTTTGTATGTAGATACAAAATATGCTAGTGTCATATTGGATATCATTTCCATAAAAACAGCAAATAAGTGGCTCAGGAGGCTTAGAAACGGGAGATTTTTACAAAACTATATTTTCAAAAAAACGAGGTATTCATAATTTTCCACAATAGTTAACAGCCGAAAATTGTGCGTGTAAAATAAATGCTTTGTAGTACTGAATACATAATCTCGACTAAGGCGGATAGTAATGATTTAAAGTTGAAAAATTACCTCATCGTTTTACGAAAATACTAAAACCAAAAATTACGTTGCTAGTTTGCATCCTTCCTACTCTGTGACATACCCACAGACATACCACACAGACATACCTAGCTGTGTTGAACAGGAAGGTTTGAAGTAGCAAAGCAATTAAGTAATTGTAGTTCAAATGTATGAGCCTCCGCACAAAAACGCCTGCTTAAAAACTGTAAGCATCTTAAAGTAGTCGGGTGACTTAACTAGTTAATAAATATTTTGTTTCAATCGACTTGTATGTATGTATTGTATTTAAAAGCGTGAGTTTTTTTTAAATAACAGTACGTGTATTTAAAGGATTAAAAATAGAATTA
The DNA here is from genome assembly GCA_947563465.1 of Archips xylosteana. Taxonomy (NCBI): domain Eukaryota; kingdom Metazoa; phylum Arthropoda; class Insecta; order Lepidoptera; family Tortricidae; genus Archips; species Archips xylosteana. The sequence continues at coordinate 6,643,753 of OX387373.1, forward strand.
AATGCTTGTTGTTACATGTTAACGCTTGACATTCCGTAGTTGATCGGTGTTGAAATAAAGGATCGTAAGTAAAGTGTCATCAAAATTCGAAATATTGTATACATTTATAAAGGATTTTATAGAAAACGTAGCATATATAGTTGTACCCGAATACCATGTAGTAACAGTCAGTCCTGAGCAGGTAATCATTTTGTATTCCATTAGCTGAACCATCGTTGAAGGTTTTTGCTATTAAATCGACTTCAGGCGATCATAAGAAACACTTTTTTTTTCTTTCAATGTTTCAACCGTGCATTATATATTTCAAATGAAAATAATTTTGTTTAAATAACTAATAATTCAAAATGATTACAACTCATTTTGTTTAAAATTTTATTCTATAAACCTCCGCACTAGATTTGAAAATTTGGCCTGTCTCGGGAAGACAGAACACAAAAGTAATGTAACATAATCATCATTCCAAGCACAAACATCCAATGAAGAAACATATTTTTGATCGAAAACTGCTAACATATATAACTATATACTATTTTCGTTTGATTTTGGCTTCTATTTAATAGCGGCACTTCTGATACTAACCACACTTTTGATTTTCCTTGTGTAAAAATTTTAATGTAGGTAATTTTTAATGTTTCTGTATTTAAGTCGTCAGTAAATATACATATATTTATTGTTATTATTATTGACTTCTCAGGACTGTGTGTTATTGCAGTAGTTTGTTGTAATAGATATAGGCAGTTGAATGTTTGTACATTAGTTGCAAGATCTGTTACAAATGAAATACAAAATACATTCCGTATGTTAGATACATATTTTTTTATATTTTAGGACCTTAACTGAGCTTCGAAATCCGATTTTAGAACAAGAATGCCAATCTGGTTAAGAAAAATTCAGTAGAAAGTCTCTTAAGATAGTATAACTAAGCTAAAAGTCATCCACTTGTCACTTTGTGACGTAAGTATCATCACGAAATTTAATAGCATTATTTATATCTTAATTTTTTAACTAACCCACATCCGATATAATATTTTTAACATACTAAATTGATATAAAATACTTTTTATCTACTAAACAGATGGAAGGTAGTTTCTAATTGTATAATCTACTGTAGTGATATTTTTATTTAATTTTGTTTGCTATCATGCTTGCATATTGCGTCAGTTGGGGGACTGGCTTCAAACCCGTTCCTTGAGCATCATAATTCGTACTTATTTGGTCTGCACACGCAACATGTTTCGCAAGGGAATCAAGTTTGTGCAACCGACTACCTGATTTGTTCCGTCTGTTTTTAAAATGAGTCTGGTACACCCTATACATCAAAGTCTCAGTAAAGACAACGTTAATAACTATCACTCTATTTCCGTTCTCACATTTATCTCTGACGTCTTCAAAAAAAATGTAACCAATATTTTTTTTGAAACCGCAATGTTTTAATACCCAACCTGTTCCGAGGGCAAATCCACGTGTGATGCCGTAGCTTTGCCAATACGTTGCGACGAACCCAGAAACTAAATTTAAAACTGGTGATGTTTTCTTGGATCTTTCTTAACCATTGATGTGATCACTCTCCAATTTTACTCGTCAAAAGAGACCCGTCGTCGTATCAGGAGTCTTGCCGTAGATATTTTAAGTTGCTTAACGTGTAAAGCATGAATTGTAATTATTGACCAAAGTAAGAATAACGAAAAAAACCGGCCAAGTGCGAGCCGGACTCGCGCACCGAGGGTTCCGTACAAATTTATGTGTATCTATGAACATTCAGTCTTAGCAGACCCCTGCTCCTAAGCAAAATGTGCGCAGTGTGGGATCATTGTAGATTGGTTACTGATATAGACAGATAGAGAAAAAAAAATGCTTTTCGCAATTTTTCCTTTATTTGTGCTATAAGACCTTTCTTCGTATCAAATTTCAAGATTGTGTGTTCACGGGAAGTACCCTGTAGGTTTTGATTCCCTTGCGAGTAGTTGCGAGTTTGAAAATATGCGGCTTAAATTGCTGTTTCGATTGCGTTGACATAGAAGTTTGATTTTGTTACAGCTTAAAGGTATTATAGACCTGAGAATTATATGAATTTCAATTTAATACCTATACGCGTTCATGAGGAAAGGAGTAGTAACTTTAAAATTGACAACATTTCATATTTCTAAGACTATAATTTGATTCGTTCTCTGTATTACTGTTTGGAAAGAGAAAGACGCTGATAGTTTTAAATTTTCACTAGGATTATTAATTAATTTATTACAATTTTTTAAAGATGTGCTTATGAGCGTAACGATAGAATAGATCCGTTACTTTTGTCTAGTCTCTATTAAAAAAAAGTAATGACGTCAATTTGACGTTAAGGTTGTTATCAAATTTAAAATTATGACAGCTCTTTTTTCTAGTGAAAAGGGTAAAGGAAACATATCTATTCTGTGGCAACATTTGTAAGTACATATATGTTTTTTTTAAATTTGTTGTATTTTTTTAAATATGGAGAAATAAATTATAATAAATATTTTTCCGTATTCAGGAGGCGATACTCTTTCGATTCCTATAGTAATTTTCAGGTGTTTAAAAAATGAAAGGTTGTCAATTATTAAAAATATTTTTATTATATGATGTAACTAAAAATTTACGGTTTTCGCAATTTTTCCTTTATATGTGCTATAAGACCTTGCTTCGTACCAAATTTCAAGATTCTGAGTTCACGGGAAGTACCCTGTAGGTTTTGATTCCCTTGCGAGTTTCGAAAATATGCGGAAATTTGCGGCATAAACGGCTATATATTTTGATTGCGTTGGTTTAGAAGTTTGATTTTTACACGGCTTTAAGGGACAGTAGACTTGAGTATTTGATATAAATTTTAGCTTGATACCTTAACGCGTTCCTGAGAAAAAGGGTCTTGACAGACGGACGGACGGACGGACAACAAAGTGATCCTATAAGGGTTCCGTTTTTTTCTTTTTGAGGTACGGAACCCTAAAAATACCTCTGAATTACGGGATGCTACAGGGGAGCGTCTTGGGCCCTTCCCTGTTTAACGTTTGCATCAATGATCTGTATACACTTTGGCATAGTTTTGATCGTTAGTAATATAGGTTGAATTAGTGCTAAGGAATCAGCTGAGAATACACTTTGACATATTGCTCATTGGATTACGGCAAAAATGGATTTTGGATTAGTATGAGCAGATGCTCATACTAAATTTAATTAACCCTAAATTTACCCTTCTCCCCTACAGTTTGAAAAACTTAACGGAACACAGAATATCCTAAACTTGTTACAAAGGAGCATTTGCTTTGTAAATAGACATTTTAGTTCAAACTTTTATTAGCTTCTTACTAAGATATAGTTAAATTACAAGTAAATTTTACGTAACTACAAAGTTCCAATCGACTTGAAATTCAGAATGTGTGTGTAGAGCCGATTACTATGTATTTATTTAAAAGTACTTTTATCAAAATGAGTAGATATTTAAAAAAATATTTTTGAACCTAAACATATTTATGTAATTTCCGGAACACGTCGATCTAAAAGTAAATTATGAATTTGGCACAATTACGGCCAATCTGACACTTAGTTACTTAACACTAAAATATTGCAGTGTTAAAATCTGTTGCCATAGTCTTTGACAGCCGAAAGTTATGTAGACGAAATCATTGTCCCCGATCATTATCGTCATTTTAGGCTTTCAATTATTTTAGCTGTATCTTAATCAGTGAAATCATAAAAATACGTATCTAAATTATAGAAACAAGCAACGCTGTTTCTAAACATAAAAACACATGTATATCGCATATAAGCTAAAATTATATATTTTTGACTGTCGTGTTTATCGCGTAAATAGATGAATGTATCCGAAACCACTTCTATAGCTTTTTAATTATTTTTGCTATGTACTTTATAATATAATTTAGTGTGACGCTACGCTTAGCTTGTACAACCGAGGACATACTTGGACTTTCATTAGAGATAGAGATGAGAAAAAATATCTGTGGTCGTCAGGGACAGACATATCAGATTCAATAGTATTTAACATATGCATCCCTTTCTGAATTTGTCAATTTCTCTCTACTCTGTCTTAAATGGGAGGTTAAGTATGTCGTCGACGTATAAATTCATTTCGGCATATCCTGGTATCGTTAAGGGAGTAAAAAGTTTAAAAAAAATATTGTAAGTATATATGAAAGGTCAAAATGAGAGGAACTATTCTATAAATGTACATAAAAATAGATGAGTTTGTAGTTGTTTGATTTTGGATTGCCCTGTACAGCAGTAAAACAACTTAAGTACGATTTTAACGGAGATCTCGTCTCGTTTTCTGTAATGAATGAGGACACTTCAAAATGTGACAACTACCCATGCATTGCCATTTCGAGGTTGGCTCATCTGACATGTTTTGCATAGTTAGGTATTAAAGTTTAATGAAATAGATATTTTTATCTTCCGATTGTACTACCTCTTTGTTTTTAACTATTTTAAATATCAGATCAGCTAAAGCTTCGATGTACAACATTTAGGACATATCAATAATTTTAATTTCTGAGGTACATTTCAAATGGACGTATTTTCATGATAGTTGTTTAAAAGAGTATATATTTTCGCGCACTATATGAGATTATTTTTTTGTCATTGCCAAGAGGTCGGTGTTGCTTTAAGTATAACATTTATTAGTGTCACTGAATTGTAATTGACAGTGTATAGTGTTTTATGACCAAGATGACTCAACGATTGACCAGTGAATGTAATCTGTGCATCAACGGTCACGCTTCGGCCGAATTTTTAAAAGGACGAACGCCATTTTGTTTTTGTGAACTGCTTTTTTTTTTTTTTTTTTCCCGTTTCGTCCGTTCGGACAGGCTAAGGTCTGGGACCATATCGCCTCGTCATCAGTTGGATTGTGAACTGCTTCTTAATGTTCGTTCAATTTTCAATCTAATCGTTTACCTTCTTGGTTATCTTTTCTTTTGTAGTAGAATTGATAATGCTTTCAAGAAACAAGCTTTTTTAACTGGCTATGTTCGTTTGTATGTTTGTTGAGGTTTAATATTACAAGTCGAATTTCATCCACTTCTAGAGATTGACATGAAATTTGATACGGATATGAAGTTAGATACTTAGATGATATGTCAGGTAGGTACCTACAATCAATTAAAGCACAGTAAGCAGAAAAGAAGTACTAAAAATTAATTTTTTACAAATCCTTTTTTTTTACATGGTACCGGAAAATGCAGAAAGCGGATTAAGGTAGGAACTGAAAATTTCCGTGCGAAATTGTTGATGTAATTAAGCAATTCGTACCTACTTATATTATGCAAAAGTTTGCGCGTATAATGTTTATTACTCTTTCGCTCTAAAATAACTGGGCGAATTTGAATGAAATTTGGTACGATAGATAGTTTATAATTTTGTTAAACACACATGTTACTTTTTATCCTGGATAATTGGATAGCTCCCGAGACATGACGATAGATGAATTCGTGAATAGCAGCAAGTTACGTCATAATTATGTGACACATGCAGAAAGTCTGTCGACTAAAGCTTGTGTCTATAGAGAGCTTATCGAAATGCACTCAGATCAGATCAGAGAATGGTAATGATTTTATAACAGAGAAGGTAATGATTTAATTGGAAATTGTTAAACCAAATTCGGCTCAAACGTATTGTAATCACGGTCGATGTCTATTTTGTGCAATATTAATAATATTAAATGTTATATAATTAGGACAATTGTGATTTTAACAATATAGTTGATTAATTGATCGTATAGATAAAAAAATAATAACTTTTTAAAATATGTAATATCATGTAACACTAAGGAGTCGATGTTTAGACTTAGAAGGTTAAAACGTATTTACTTATAGACTGTTACGTTTAAAAAGAACTATGTGTTTTTTTATCTGTTAAACGTTGATGATGTAATGTCTTCGGTGGTACACATTATTTTTTAACGTAATCACGAATTTTATTAGTTAAATCTTAATTATATTAGATGTATGGTACACCCATTACAACGTGTTGACAATCATACCGTATTTATTGAGAATATTCCAATATAAAATATTGAGTTAATCATTTGTTTTTTTTTTTTCGAAAATTCCTGGTAATGATTTGAACCAGCGACGTCGTTATATGTATATGTTTCGAAATTTAAATAAATAGAATATTACCGCTTAGCCTAGTTGGTAGTGACCCTGCCTACGAAGCAAGAGGTCCTGGGTTCAAATCCCGGTAAGGGCATTTATTTGTGTGATGAGCACGAATATTTGTTCCTGAGTTATGGATGTTTTCTATGTATTTAAGTATTTATTCATCTATATAAGTATGTTTATCGTAGTCTAGTACCCATAGTACAAGCTTTGCTTAGTTTGGGACTAGATCGATTTGTGTAAGATTGTCCCCTAATATTTATTTATTATTTATTTATTTATTCGTAAATTTGAACAATTTAAATTTTGTTTTTTCAGCTCTGGATGGAATGACGGGGATCAGGGTTTGTTCCCCAGCCCAAGTTATATTTTTCTGTTGTTTTCTGTTTATACTCGCCTCAAAAAAAGTCTCAAAAAGAATATGACATGTGTTGTCAAGTCTTTCCTTTCAATCACGCAATTGAAAATCCATTCTACTTATAGGTCGTGGTGGTTACCCCGGGCTCACACCTTTGAGTTTTTCGGAATTTATGTGCGAAATTACATTTAAAATTTACCACAAACTTTACGGTGGAAGAAAACATCGTCGAAGAAGTTCAATGGTGTTTGTCAAGTTTCCAATCCGCACTGGGCCCGCGTGGGAACTACTTCCCGAACCCTCTCATTCTGAGAGGAGGCCGCAGTGGAACTGGGATTCCATGAATTCACTCGTCTGCTAACTTAATTTTTTTTTCTAAAAATACATTAAATGACTTCAAATGCGAGTAAAAATTTGCTGGACCGATTTTAATAAAACTCATGAGTTTACTTCTGAAACTACTAATAATAAAAATAATGATAGAAATCAATTATCACTCGCCGAAGATATTGACGAGCAAAATTAAAATATACGCAGTCGAATTTAGAACGTCGTTTTGAAGTCGCTTACTGAACTGTAAAAGCCAGGTACAAATAAAAAGCTGAGAATAGAAATTTTGTATTTTTTTATTGAATTACTTTTCGCTTATTTTAAGTATCAATATCTCGAACACTTGGCAGGTATTCAAATAAAAAAAAAACTTCTAAAAAGACGACAATAAAAAAATATCTTTGTCAATGATATTCATTCGACACCCGCTACGACACAGTTGTTTCGTTTTAGTAATTGTATAAAAGACAGGAAATAGGAAGTGGCTTTCGAATTTGTCTATTGTCACTGCGTTAGTGACCGACCATTTCGAACCACACTATTATTACGAAGGATGACTAACGCTACATTTTATTGCATCAATTGGATTCATCACAGAAAAAAAGTACTAACTATATTACATAATTTCAAAAGTCATTCCGATCATAAATTTTTGTCACTTTGCTTGTTAATTTTAAACTCAATCCAAAATTAAAACGTACAAATTATAATTTGGTATACAATTTTGAGACCAATCCCCTCCACTCTAGGAATTTAATGCACGTATATGAAAGTAACAAGTCGTTAAATAGTAGTATAAAATTTTAGGTAGTTTGATTACATTAGCAAAACTCATCGCATGCCGTTATGGACTATAGTTTCATGCCAGTTAATCAATTTTGTAGTTATTATTGCATTATTTTTTAGTGTGATCAGTGAGATTCACAGAGCTCCGGGGCATCAATTTCTATACTGGCATATTATTTCTGGCCCAACTTATACCAACAATCCAAGAAGGAACTACATAATAGGGTAGTGTCCTGGGTAAAAAAAACACTATTACAATTAGTCCGACATTTAAATTATCAAAAAATATTGAACACGTTTTTTTTCTTTTGTCAATTGAACAAAAAACGACAAAGATAAAGCGCGACAAAGTTCGGGAGTGGGGGCTCGTGACGTCACGGTTCGCTAAAAAGTGTAGCGAATCGTGACGTCACGCGGAACTTCAACATACAATATCTCCGTCATTTTTTGTTCAATTGACAAAAGAAAAAATACGTGTCCAATATTTTTTGATAATTTAAATGACGAACTAATTAGATTTTTTTAGGAAACTAGCCTATTATATTCAAGCTTTACACCCATCGGAAATATCTATACAACTTGCTTGTGTAAAATTGCTTTCCTATGCGGTATCCCACACTGTTTTCCGTTTTCAGGTACATAGCGATAGCAGCGCATGCGCGGATGCTCATATACATAGTATTATAATTTGTTTGTCACATTATTTTCTAACCTTTCATTTCTGTAACGTCAATAGCTCAGGTGCACAAATATTTCCGACGATTTTGCCAGACGAATTTTAAATGCCTTAGGGGATGTAGGTTCGTAAAAAAATTTGGCTGTTATGTGTTGTTTTGTGAATTCTACTTCTCCATTTTGGGCTATATTTTTTTTAAACTGACTAACGATTGATCTATCTCACCTGATGGGAGGTAAGTCAGATTAGGCCGAGAAATTAGCTCGCTGGAAAAGCAGCCTAGTCTAGCTTTGAATAGCCCTGATTATCTATTATTCAACTAATTGTTACATTCATTTGTAATGTGCATTGTTTTTCTTATTTAAGCTTTAGGTTTCTCTTCTTTCTCCTCTTTCTTCTCCTCTTCAGGAGCTGGGGTAGGGAGCTCGGGGTATTCCAGCTTAGCTCCTTCTTCGCAAGTGAAGATTGGGCAACAGCCAGGGAAGGGAGCTGTCTTGTTAGTTTTGTCTGGAAAGAAAAAAAAGAATATTTAAACATCATCATTATCCAGCATATATATGTTCTACTGCAGGGCAGTACTCCTCTTAGAATGAGAGCGCTGAGCTTTGTGGTTTGACCTAAAGGCTCGTAAGTTTAAACTCATGCTTAAATCGCGCCTCTGGTTTGTTTTGAATCTAAGTGCGAATTCACATTTGATGTAATGACGAATAAAATATCGCGAGGAGACCTATAGTGGTATGTGTGTTCAAGTTGCTGACCACGGATGCAATAGTTTTTTTCATTTCTACTAGATGGCGCCTATCACCAGTATCTAAGTGATACTTTGGGATAGCGCCAGGGGTAAACACTCCTCAATCAGCTCAAAAGACTGGCGAGGCTAGTATGGCGTATGCATAGTTCTCCTCGTAGCTCCGTAGGTTTCGTAAGACGGCACAACGTTCATGTTTTCACTCCTGCCGGCACTCCCGGAGTGCAACCCGTTGTTTTTTCTTCAGCACTACTAGATGACACCACTCACCAGTTCAATTAAGGTTGGCCAAAGGCAAGGGTCCGCTATCCTCGACCAGCTCCAAAAGACGGGGTGCCGTATTATTGGTTATCTATCACGCAAGTGCTACCTAACGCGAAGTATTATTCGTTACTACTAGATGGCGCCACTCACCAGTGTCTTGCTTGCACTTGGGGTTGGCCAAAGGCAAGGGTCCGCAGTCTTCGACCAACTCCAAGAGACGGGGTGGCGCGTCTTTACCAACCACACTAGTATTACCTAAGGCGTAGTTTTGTTCGGTAATACCTACTGACCACTACTACTCGTCACTAACAAGTGTCTAGCTTAACCTTGGGTCGGCCAAAGGGTACGGTCGAACAGCTCCAAGAGTCGAAGCGTCTCTTTGCTAACCACGCTATTGCTATAAGTTCTCTTCGTTACTACTAGATGGTGCCACTCACCAGTGTCTAGCTTGCACTTGGGGTTAGCCAAAGGCAAGGGTCCGCAGTCTTCGACCAACTCCAAGAGGCGGGGTGGCGTGTCTTCGCTGACGACGCAGGTGCTGCGGCCGCAGAAGGGAGCCAGGTCCCAGGTGTTGCCAGGCTCGACGGTGGCACAGCGAGTAGACGCAAAGCACATTCCGGGGAAGTCTGGAGAAGAAAGAAAGTATAAGTCTCTTTGAAGTTCGCAGGTGGGTTAGGCTGTAGTGTTTCTGATGTTTGACCTTAAAAAATAGTCACAATTTCGATAGGTATAATTTACTATCGATAATTTCGATAGTTTCCATAATATCGTTAGTAAATACGATACAATAATAGCGATCTGCATCAATACTATCGATACTATCGATAGTATCTATATTATCGAAGTGCTTGAATTTTTAAATGCCTCAAGCAAATAAAATTTCATTTCATTTCAGCTAGTAGTTATAAATGCAAAAGTTTGTTTGTATGAGTGCGTGTGTGTGTGTTTCATACTCGTTCACGCTAAAACGGCTACACGGTATTTGATGTGCAGATAGCTGTACATCTGGAATAACACAAAGACTACCTACTTTTTATCCCGATAACACCCAAGGTGATTTCCGGGAGAAAAACTATCCTTTGGCCTTTTTTGGGACTCAAACTATCTGTATACCAAATTTCATCTAAATCGGTTCAGCGGTTTAAGCGTGAAGAGGTAACAGACAGACAGACACACTTTCGCGTTTATAATATTAATATGGATATGGATTCCTTCGGGAAGGGATTAAAACCTCAAAACTTGTTTTTGCAACAATACAATACAATACAAATATTCTTTATTGATCACCAAAAACAGTACAGTAACATTAACAAAAATAAAAAATTCAGGTAGACAATAGGCGGTCTTATCGCTAAAAAGCGATCTCTTCCAGACAACCAATAACTCAGAAAGTAATAAATATCAACAGACTAATGTAGGTGGCAGAAATAACAGACAAGAGAAACTTAGTATTAATAGATAATAAACAATAAAATCAATACAAATATAATATAAATTTTATAAATAAACACATATATTCAATATAATACATATACACTACATATACTTAATACAAAATATCAATGGAAAAATGTCAAAAGGCCGCACGTGAGAAAAGGATTTAAAAAGGAAATTAAAGAGACAATATAAACAAAAAACAAAAAGAACAAAGAAGTGTTCAATACAATAAAGAAGTGTGTCTTATGTTAGTGGCAAATAATGAGCCTTTAGAAGGTTTTTAAAAATGGGAAGGGATTTCGCTTGCCTTAACGCCAAAGGAAGAGAATTCCAAAGACGAATGGCAAATGCAACGTTAATGAAATCCACAACGATTTTTTTCAAAATCCCCTACTTTCAATTCAACTGCTAGAATATCGGTTTATAGTCGAGACGCAGCGAGTAAAAGCTAGTGCACATATATGTATTCGGAGAGATAACATTTCCTCAGCCCGACCACAACCATGTTTGTTGCTTTCGCGCAGCTTTCTTGTTTTCTTGTCTTTCTAATTGTCAAACAAATATTCCGTTGCTATTTGTTGAAAACTTGTGTGATTTTCCTGTACCTATACTCAGCGCGCAATTATCACTACATAGTATAAAACAAAGTCGCTTCCCGCTGTCTGTCCCTATGCTTAGATCTTTAAAACTGCGCAACGGATTTTGATGCGGTTTTTAGGGTTCCGTAGTCAACTAGGAACCCTTATAGTTTCGCCATGTCTGTCCGTCTGTCTGTCCGCGGCTAAGCTCAGAGACTGTTAGTACTAGAAAACTGTAATTTGGCATGAATATATATATTAGTCACGCCGACAAAGTGGTTAAATAAAAAAAACTAAAAAAATTTTTTTTAGGGTACCTCCCATAGACGTAAAGTGGGAGTTATTATTTTTTTCTCGACTAACCTGAAAAACTCGTATCTCAAATCAGCATGTAAACAAAACTGAACCTTGATATGCGCGTAATAAAGTTCACTTTGCCAGATTAACGATTTTGAGATACGAGCTTTTTTCAAAGTATTGACGATACCTAACTTGGAAGATTCCGTACACATACGAAATCCTTACTGCGGCTTGGGTCTAATTTGAACAGTTAGTATTAATAAAATATGCCTTATAAATAAATAAACAAAAATTCAAGGTAGTTTTATAATATGTCAATAAAAGTTAATTTTTGTGGGGTAGTTTGAGAATAAGAAAAATAAAGTGGGTACTTGTGAAGTTACAGTGACAAGTTAAAACATTTGTTTTGGTTTGTTAGTTTAACATTTGGTAGCTTAGCATACGGTTGTGGTAACTCCGAGGATGAGCTCTGGTTGAGTTCGAAACGCGTCAGTGTAGCTTGGTGGTGGTGATAGTTGTGTTTATGTGATTTGTGTGTGTTCGTACAGTGTGGAGGTGGAGGAACTGCATGAACACACATTTCTTGCATAAACGTAACTATTGTAAGGTCGCGGGTGAGCAAAGTAATTGTTTTAGTTCATTAATATGGACCTCCGCAAAGTAACGCCTGATTCAATAAATTATAAATTATAAAAATTTAAAAATTTAAATACCCCCAACACAATTTGGTCACACAATGTTTGAAACTGAACCCATTATGCGTCTAAGATCCCTTCCGCAGCTAACAAAAGAGCTGATAACTTTGAAGCTTAACAACTTTTTATATTGTAATATCAACAGAGATAGATAAGCAAAGCAGACAAGATTTATTGTGTCTAACACATGGTAACGAACCGTGAATCGTACATGCTACAGCAAGTAAAGTTGTTGCAACACAAATGAATCAGTTCGGTTTGTTGCGCTCATTTGACACAATAGTCTAGACACGCGTGACCCTGGCCTGTTGAGTGCAGCTTTGACTAATAATAATAACTACGTAATACCTACGGCTAAGTCAGCAACAGAGCTTTAAGATGCCACGTAAATCTACCAATTGCTTAATTACCCGACTAGCGAAGGAAGTTTATGTTTTTCCAGCGTATAGGTATCATACATTGGCACGCCCTGCAGCCTAAACGGATCGGTGTCGTTGAAGTGTCGTTGGAATTTTCTCAGTTGCTAAACTGACATAGGGTATTTTTCCCGAAATTGCCGTGGGAACGGGAATTACACAGGAATCACGGATATGCGGTGCTACTTACACGATTTCAAAAGATCCCATTGAATTTGAGTTGAGGTACCCATATCTAAGTCGGTGACCCAAAGATGTATTGTCACCGGACCAAAAAAAGTATCCGGATTTCAATACCAGGAAATGGTCGACATTAATTTTAAATTTTAAAAACCCCCAACGCAATTTTGTCACACATTATGTTTGAAAATAAAGTAAACTAGCGACCCGCCCCGGATTCGCACGGGTGCAATGCTGACCTCTAAAATTATCAGTGTTTTTCTACTATATTATGCATGTATTATACATATAAACCTTCCTCTTGAATCACTCTATCTATTAAAAACAAACCACATCAAAATCCGTTGCGTAGTTTTAAAGATCTAAGCATACATACATAGGGACAGACAGACAGCGGGAAGCGACTTTGTTTTATACTATGTAGTGAGTAGCCCTTTATGCGACTAAGATCCCTTCTGCAGCTAACAAAAGAGCTGATAACTTTGAAACGGCTGAACTAATTTTGATGAAACATGTCTAAAAACCATCGCGAAGAAACCTGCTGTCAAATAAAAATATCGCATCCAAATCGGTTCCCGTTTAAGAGCATTAATGCCACATACAGACACACACACACACATAGCGGTCATACTTAGAGCACCCCTTTTTTTTGTGTCGGGGGTTAAAAATGGTTTGGAAATTTTGAAACAACTTGCATACGTTTCAAGTTGAATTAAAGCTTGTAATAAAAGCTTTTAATTCGATCTAATTGATATCGTTATAAGGCGTGTGTAGCAAGCGGAACGCGTTACAAAATGGGGTATTATCGAATCTGCCCTACTTTGCACGGTTAGACAAGAACAATGGAACGGACCGGGTACCTTTAAAGGTTAAAGTTATAGCAGTTTAGGTTGTGACCTTTTTTAATCAAGACTAAAAAGCATCAAAACCTTTCACGATATCTGTTTTCAAATTAAAATTAATATCCGAAAATTAGAGTATTGGTTTAGAGTCAGTTCCGGACTCCGATCTATGGCCTCTCAAGCAGAGGGTCATGGGTTCAAGCCCTCCCTTGTATCTTTGATTTTTTCGGTATTTACGTGCGAAATTACTTTACAAATTTAGGCACTGGTCCCACCGCCGGCGAGTGAGATATGAACTATCTACATTTTTCTAGCCCAAGAAACGAACAAAAGATAATCGCTTCCGTGTAAATAAAAGAGAAAGATATATATTTACTCGCCGGTCGTTGGGAGAGTGTCCTCGCCGGCAGTGTGAACAGCGAGCGATGAACTATAAATATATATCTCTCTCTTTTATTTACACGGAAGCGATTATCTTTTGTTCGTTTCTTGGGCTAGAAAAAAGTCGATAGTTCATATCTCACTCGCCGGCGGTGGGACCAGTGCCTTACCATGAGCTTCACACCTGTGGATAAATTCAATGGTATTGTGAAGTTCCCAATCCAAACACAAGGCGCCTCTCATTTTAAGAGGAGGCCCTGCAATGGGACATTATATAGGCTAGGACGGTGATGATGTTTTATTGGCTATACCCAAACATATCCGTACCAAATTTCAAGTCAATCCACTCACTATATGTAAGCAAAATTAAACTTACAAGATTTAAATACGCTTGCATGATAAACAAAAGCTTGTAATAAAATAGAATGATAACCTTTTCAGGGGGCGTGTGTAGTGGCGTAATACGTTGCAAAACGGATTATCGAGCTGCCCCAGATAGCCCGATCTAGACACTTTCTCCTTCCGTGGTGCTTTACCGCTTACGATTTCACTTTCGTTTGTTACCACTCAAGCGTTGCCGACCGACTGTTATTTAAACTGATTTAGCTGTATTATGTAAAGCGTTACATTGACCTACGAAAAAACTTGCCAAGTGCGTGCTTTGCTACACGCGGGTCTATGGTTTCACATAATTTAACAAGTCATAATGTATTCATCATAATCAACGGTAGTCATAAAGTGATTTACTTCTGAAACGGTTTTTTTGGAGTTGTTACAAAACCTCCTGCATTATATAAGATGGCATTTTAAAAAATCCTGAAAAAAATACTGTTTCAGAAATAAGTAAATTACTTTATGACTAACGTTGATTATGAAGACATTATGACTTTATTAAATTATGGGAAGCTACGCGCAGTATAAAGTTCCGTCTCAAATATTAAATTTCAAGTTTTGACTACTCAACAATCTGTAAAGCCTACTTAAGGTTACGGTTGTCGTAATTTTTCTAATTACTTTAAGACTCAAATACCAATTAGTGCCTAAAATTTAATTAATCAATTAATACTCGTAAAATACTTGTTGATTGAAAGCATATTTGTTTGTTTGTAGGTAGTTTTATGCAACGAGCATGTTGGTTTTTGCAATTGGATGACAATGAAGGTACAATCAGGAAAAACCTTGTATTAAAATTGAATTTTAACAAAAACTTTTTTGGTTGTTGATATTACATTTCAAGCCACTACCGGAAATGAGTATTCTATAGTAATAAGTTTATAGTACAATTTTTTTTGCTGACTACTTTTTGCTGACTGTACTTGCATTATCATCCTAACTACATACTCCTGCCAAGTTTCAAGTCGATGCCAAAAACTGTTGAAGAATATTCGTTATCATCATCATCATCATTACAGCCGTAGGACGTCCACTGCTGGGCATAGGTCCTCCTCATAGATACCCAATCATTACGATTGGAAGCGACTTGCACCTTGAACCTGCGGCCTTCACCAAAAAAAGTTCTCGAATGGAGACCACGAAGTGTCAAGCGCAGCGTGGGACGCCCACCAACGAGATGGACGGACGATTTGAACTGGTTAAATCGTCAAAATTTAACTGCCGGCTTATTATATTGTCATCGGGTATTCATAAATTCAATTTATAAGTTCAATTGAATTTCAGTTGAAGCGGATATCTGGACGTAGACGAAAAACGCATCGCAAATTTTGAAACAACTTCCATGGAATCATGCGTTCGAATGTTACAAGTCAAATGAAATCTTGTAAGAAAAATATTAATCCATTATATTATATTATTTATTATTTTCCATTATTTTTTGGGCCCCGAGATACAGGCCTCTGCCTAGTTCGGGGTCCGCCGGATATCATTCTACAATTGTATTTCTCAATAATGATTTTATAAATAAATTTATTCTTATTCTTATTCTTATTATGATTGAGATGCAGTACCTAATGCCATTTACAATTCTGTACATAAGTTAATGCATATAGACCGTTCTAGATTCCATCAAGGTCTGAACATTCACTTTAACCGTGTACTTATAGTAATAAACGAGTAGGCAGTTAAGTCGCTACACCAACGCTTGCTATGCTTTGTTTAGCGCCTATATTATTATAGCTAATCGTAAATCAGTTAATTGTTCACTTATTCAGCACCGACTTGATGCAATTTTTTACAAGCTTTAATTACAAGCTTTTGTTTAACTTTCAATATTCGTGATTTTAAGGAGTCTTCAATTCTTGCAAATCTAATTCCATCCACTTTTAGTGATCCGTTGGATTTGAAATTTTATACGAATACTAGCTGTTGCCTGCAACTCCGAAAGCGAAAAATTCGTTTATCGCTATCCTGTGGGAACTATGCAATTTTCCGGAATGAAAACTATCATATGTCCGTTCCCGGGACTCAAACTCTCTCCATATTAAATTCCGTCTAAGTCTGTTTCTTCTCAGGTTTTCTCACCATGTTTTCCACCGTAAAGCTCATGGTAAATTTCAAATATAATTTCGCACATAAATTTTGAAAATCTCAGAGGTGCGAGCCCAGATTTAAACCCAAGACCCTCTGCTTGAGAGGCAACAGTAATAAAACATTCAGTTTCATAATACATTATAGCAACCGACTTAGTGACACAGTGATTCATGGTCATTATTTAGTTGTCACCGCAACATAAATTCTCTTGTTATTTTAAAGGACACCAGGAACTGTTTTTGCCATTTCACACCGATTGGTTGCGGTTTAGAAAATGTCAATTGAATGCTAAATGGAATATTTATCTGGTCGCAGGCGTATATTTATTAGTACTCTGCGTTGATCTAGTTGCTAAATGTCAAGGTCTCAATAAAAATGTATTCTCGAACAATAAATCAATTGTGCGGATTATACATAAATATAAGATTTTGTTTAACTTTAAATGTTTTACAAGCTTATATTTAACTTCCCATGCTATGTTTAGGTAACTCAAAAACCGTATGTATAGTTTATGTGGGCCAATCAACTTTTACACCGACACTTTGGGCGTCTCCTGCGTTACCAAAATTGTCTCTGGCGTTACCAAAAAATCGTACTTCCAACAAGATATTTCACGGTTTAATAGGCTAAACTTACATAGCAATGCAATTACCTAGAGTTAATAAAAAATATTTTCAGCATAAAAGCTCCTGTTTTTTTTTTAACAAGTACTCTTTTATTTCTTGCTTTTGATTGCCGAGAACTTTTCGAACTATCAGTAGTTTTGGAAGTGAATTGATTTGAGTGAATCATGATCCCATATAGATATGATATGCTGGTCCCATAGTCAATATTGAGATCTGTTAAGTGTGTATGGGTTTCTGAGAGAGAAAATCAATCTAGCTAGGTGTCATCTCTGGAAACATGCGTTTCTAGTACTAATTTTATTTTAACGAGTGGTCCCAACTTTCGACAAAATTATGAATTATCCGAAAGATATCGAGCCTTTGACAAAGCATTTTTTTTTGTCACAGAAGATTCTAAAATATTCATTATCATCATCCCAGCCTATATACGTCCCACTGCAGGGCACAGGCCTCCACTCAGAATGAGAGGGGTTGGGCCGTAGTTCCCACGCGGGCCCAGTGCAGATTGGGAACTTCACACACACCATTTAATTTCTTTGCAGGTGTATGCAGATTTAATCACGATGTTTTCCTTCACCGTAAATCTCATGGTAAATTTCAAATGTGTGAGGGCGAGGTCTAAAATATTACAAGCGAATAAACACATTACCCTCCTTTGCGTTGCGCTGTAGGGTAATTACGGACATGCCATTAATTTTAAACTGCGCAAAAAAATATTCAATCGATATTTTACTTTTATAGTAAACTTTTATGGTCAAAATGCCGAGGCCATCAATTTCGGGCCAACCAGTTCAACGACTCCTAAATATGGCTGCGGCTGCATTCACAAACCTGACCATCCGTTAATATAATCCTATAATTTTATTATATTATATAGGTGTATGACCACAGTAAAAAGTCAGTAACTAATCTAACCCATTCAGCACATAATTTCTCGTCCGATCTCACGAGCGGACAAGATCCATCCATACTAATATTATAAATGTGAAAGTGTGTTTTTTTGTTTGTCCTTCTTTTACGTCGAACTTGAGCGCCGGATTGCCGTGATTTTTTGTATGGACATAGTTGAAGGGCTGGAGAGTGACATAGGCTACTTTTTACCACGGGAAAATATCTCATTCCCACGAGCAAACACGTTTTAATCTACTTCAGCAAGGGCGAACCCGCAGTCATCAGCTAGTAAAGTATAAGGCGGAATAACAGTAAAAATAAAAATACAAATAAGAAGGTAAAAATTTCTAATTTGATTGTGATTTGTTCCCGTATTGTGCATGTATGAGTAGCAAAAAGGACTAGAAATCACCAAGTAGCCGACAGTTGTGGGGGAAGATTGTGGCTATGCTATACGCGCTACAATTAGACGATGGCGAAATAGACGTGCTTGGCTATTTCGGCGCCTTCTAAATTAGTTACTCTCTTCATACTATGCCATGATTATATGGTGTAAAACACGTCTAGACTTAACGGGCTATATTCTATAATAGGCAAAAAAATTGGAGCATGATTACCATGCGTGCATTGATTTATTATGATAGGATCAATAGATTATATAGCGGTACAGCCGATTCAAAAAACATCAGCCTGTTTTTACGGAAATGCCCAAAAGAGGGTTTTTTACCGTAATGTTTACGAGCTTTAAACCAACTAAACTTCGTATATTTCGTTGATTATTTATTATACGGTCGGCAAAGAAAGTAGTCTACCAGTTTTGACAAAAGTTTCCATTAGGTCTAAATATCACTAAGGTAGCCTTTTCTGAACTGAGTGAATTCACTGTCATCATATTATTGCAAGGGAAAATCGACCTCGTTGTATTATTACGTGCAAATGAACTTCAACTGTAGGTTAATAGACCATATTTTTGACCCACTGTAAATTTATACAAGTCTTGCTAATACAATTGCGACTTCGCCATTTTTAAAATTTTACAAAAACTAACAAAAAAATCGTATAATTACCGAACCTACTCACAAAACTTCACGAGGATCGGTTCAGAAATGAGACCTGTAGACTCCGTCTGCAAAGAATTCATTTATCGCTACACGAAGTATGCAAATTTCTGGAATAAATTTAATCCCTTAACCTTACAGGACCTCAAGACAAGTGATCTCCATACCGATTTTCAGCTAAATCAGTTGAGCGATTATTGATTCCCCGTACAAACTTCCATCCTCCTTTTCATACCCTTAAATGATGATTTCTGGGATAAAAACTATCATAAATCGTTTCCCGGGATTCGAAGTATCTCTATACCAAATTTCATCGAAATTGGTTCAGTGGTTTAAGCGTGGTGAGCTGACAGACAGACTTTCCCATTAAAGATATTAGTATGGGTTAACATATAGAATACTTTTTGTCCCGCAAAGCATAGTTCCCGCGGGTGAGCGATAAACGAGTTCTTTGCAGACGGAGTCGCAGGCAACAGCTAGTAAACTATAACTTTGCTGCCTTACTATCTTACCACAATAAGGTGATCAGTTAATTTAGGCGTTGACTTTACTATGGTATGGTAATGTGGACATTCTATAATCATTAATCACTGCATAAGCAATTATAAACCGGTTGGAATGTTAACTTACGATATAACTGCAATGATAATTATGGAACTGGTTAGATTGCTATTTAATTTGATTAAACGATTCTATTCATTTACATTGTTTGTTTAAATAAAGAATTAATTTTGATTCTTCAATCCAATTTACGATAGCCATTGTTTCCTAGTAACAAAATTTCCATTTGCATTTTTTTCCAAATGCTTTTTTCTCACTAAGTATAGTTTTTTACTGAAGCTTCCTTTCACAGTAGCGTTTTTTCCCAATTTGAATTGACACAGAAACAGTGTCGACGGAGCTCCACTCACGCGGAGTTCCTTCTTCTGTGTGCATTGTGCATAAGTCCACTGACACAGATTTTTAAAAAATACAAAAAGAATGCCTTATATTGGGCACTGGACCGTGTTTTAGGCATACGAGAGGTTAAGGGTTGAGTTTCCTTGATGTTATATGCGTATATCATGCAATAATCTCATCCAAATTTCGTCTTAAGTCCCTTAAGCGTCAAATAGTACTTAACAAACAACACACACAGAGCCATTTCACTCACATTTTTATCGGCAATCACGACGAATATTTTTGGGTCAACACATCCCATGATAAACATAGTTTAATTACTGTAGCCAATGCAATCTTTGCTTGAATAAACACATCAAATTAATTTTTACTATTTATTGTTGTAAACGGCAATAAAACACATTGATACATTTCAGCTGTCTATCTATTACGGTACTTGAGATACAGTCTTGTAACTGACGGGTGGACAATGTAGCGATATTAATAGGGCTCCGTTTGTCACATTTCGGTTTGGGAACCCTAAAAATAATACAAGACATACCTACACACAAGCAAACACAATCTCTACACCAAATATATCTTCTTCGTCCCGTCATTAGCAAATATAATTTTTAAATCTGTTTACCATTTGCTAACGGGATGTGCAACAATCACGACTCGCGCGCAGATTCCATTAGAACCATTTCGAAATAGCGGAGGTTGGCAACGTGGTTCCACAACAGGGAACTTCGCCGGCCGATTGCGAATCAGCCACGGTTCTAAATCACTGCCCTGCATCAAAGTGAACAATTAGCTTTTGTAAAAAATTCCATTACTATTTTTTAATACACTTGCATTGACATCCAAACTTCATATACAATATTCGTACCAAGTTTCAAATCAATCCGACCAACTACTAATAAGTAAAATACGACTTGCAAGATTTGATCGTTTAATAGTTTTTCTTTTTGCTGACTGTACTTTTTCTTAAATTTACTTGCTTTATCATCTAACCTAACTTGACTTCAAAGACTTAACCCTACTTATAGGGCAAGTTAAACAAAATCTTGTAATATTACAGATTAAACAAAAACTTGTAAAATTGCCATGGATAGTACAAATTTCACAATAACCCGTTACGTGTTATGAATATTTACATGTAAATAATTACTGTCCTAATACAACAGGGATGCGTGTTTCCGTCTGTCCGTCTGTCTTATTTGCCTCAACAAACATCCGTCCGCTGTTTAACTACAAAGAATCATAAATTGGATTATTTACCCAAAAGTGAATACTTTTGTTACTCGTGTTAACTATTCTGACCTAAACTTATTGTGGAGAGGGCAAGTAAATATCCCCAACGCAATTAGGTCACTCATATGTTTGTAAGTAAAGTAAATGCTCGTTATACGTCGAAGATCCCTTCCGCAGCTAACAAAAGAGCTGGCTGATAACTTTGAAACGCCTGAACCAATTTGATGAAACATATCTAAAAACCATCGCCAAGAAACCTGCTTCCCAATAAAAAAACCGCATCCAAATCAGTTCAACAGTTTAAGAGCTATGATGCCACAGACAGACACACATATACATACACACATAGAGGTCAAACTTATAACACCCCTCTTTTTGTGTCGGGGGTTAAAAACCATTTTCGTATTACTGAAATTAAACTAATCTGGGACACATCGGTTGAACATTGGTAGCAGAAATTTTGTTTAGATCTTAAGTTAGGTATTCCAAGACTAAAGTTTTAGTACCTAAAAGAATTAAATAAATTGCAGCTGTTGGCACTGTCAAGATTGAACTGACCAAACTGGTAGCATGATTCATGTATCGGGGACGCATCGAAACTGTAACCTGACCTCGACCAAGATATGTAATCTTTACCATCTATAACGTTACAGACTGACTGACTCACAACGCGCAAACCATTCCATAATTTACAGACTTAAATTTTGTCAAATATAAGTAAATCGCGACTTCGTCTGCGAAGAATTCGATTACCGTTATCCCGCGGGAACTATGTAATTTTCCGGGATATAAATTATCCTATATTAAGCTAATCGAGGCTATAAACTATCTGTGTGTCAAGTTTCATCAGAATCCGTCAAACCGTTTTAGCGAGAAACTTAAAGAAAAAAGAAAAAACGAGTTTTATATAATTAATTGATAACGATCATGATTATGACGATGGATTTTAAGATTTTTAACCCCCGACACAGAAAGAGGGGTGTTATAAGTTTGACAGCCATGTGTGTGTGTGTCTGTGGCATCACAGCTCTTAAACGGGTGAACTGATTTGGATGCGGTTTTTTATTTGATAGCAGGTTTCTTGGCGATGGTTCTTAGACATGTTTCAACAAAATTGGTTCAGTCATTTCAAAGTTATCAGCTCTTTTTTTAACTGCGGAAGGGATCTTAGTTAGACGCATAATGGGCATTTATTTTATTTTCAAACATATGTAGTTATATGTAACCTAATTGCACTGGGGTTTTAGTAATTTTTTATTACTTTATTCAATGATAGAGATGAAGAAGCTTTACCACAAATTTGAATTCTACGCAAACAAATTCACGAACAAAAGCTAGTTACGAATAGATGTTTAGTGAAACTCAAATTACAACGCTGTATTTTCAGCACGCAAACTATATAATAGGTGATTGCTCGCGAAATTATGACATAATAAGTGATGTACTTTCTTTTGTGGGTAATGAATAAACAAAACGAGTTAATGAAGTAATCTGATTCAGTTTTTATATTACGCATGAGGTTAGATGTTACAAAATCGTGGAATATTTTACGTGATGCAAAATTAGTATAAAGCTTAATTAATAATTAATACACAATGTAGCTTAACTCGATTATTTTAATTGGCTTGGTTAAATTAAGAACGTCTTTGTTGTATTTTTTTCTATGTATGTTATTTAGATATAAATGAAACTTATCAGTTACCCTATCGAGCTGCGTCATAAAATACATCATGTTATTTTTGTCGCATTTGACCGGGTTCGAGTCCCGACTAAGACAAACTATTTTTTTTTCAATTATACATAAATGCAGTATTTTTTGTTTTAAAAAATAAAGGATGTCTCCTTTGTATAGAATGTGCTTTTTCCAATATTTAAAGTAGTTGCCCTAATCACGTATCGGAAAAAGTTATATTTTCAATTTTATTTTCTTAAACAAAGAGGTTGACACACTACATTCTATTTTTTACAACTTCCGTATCTTAGATCGGTTGGATTCGATCCGAATCCTTTCTCCTTGAATGGGTATGGCACTATCACTTTTCTAGAATATTCGCGACATGTAACAACAGCTGGTAGGTAGCATTTATGTCATTAAATTTGTTTATTTTGGTATGATTTCCATCGCCATTAGGGTTTGGGAATTCTCGACAATTTCAACGTCCCGGGACACGAGACAGGCTACGATCAAAGTCCCGGGACTTCGAGACTTTTTTTAATTATAAAATTTGAACTTTGATTTCTGGTGAAACGTATTAATAAAAAGGGATTTTTTTTTTAAATCAACATTAATTATCGGTTAAATCAACATTTATTAAACATAAAATATAATCACAATAGTTTTAACTTTAATATGTCAAATAATTGGTATGTTTATTCCTATAATCACAGATTAACTTTTAATTTAAAACAATTATTAAATATTATTATAATAAAAGAAACTTAGTAACAATCATACCAACTTTAATATCATGTCATAATCATATTAATCATAATTTGGTAATTTTTATAATCACAGATTTGTTTCCTTATCTGTAAAACAGACTTTTGAATCAGTCTTTCAAATTATTAATCAGTTAAAAAAATAAAATTACTTTGATTTTATAAAATAGGCTTTTAAAAAAATCAGAGCATTAACAGCTTTGTCCGACAATCTGCTTCTGATTTTTGTAATAACGCCACCGGACAAGGAAAACACTCTCTCATTTTCAACAGAAGTCGGTTTAATTGAGTTTAAGGCTTTATAAAGTAGTTCTAAATTTTCTGTACGTTTTCCGGTTGCTTCGAACAACTGAAACTCCTTTTTCAATGTTGCTCTTGTTGTTGTTTTTTGAACCTCGGGTACATTTTCTTTGATTTTTTTTATTGCTTGTTCCATTTGATTTACAAACGACTCATCCGGCTCGTTGTGTACTTGAGAGCTACTAGTACTAGGTTCAGCGCTTATTATTTCCATATCTGGTGTCGGGATATGAGGTATATTTTCAAAAAGCCTGCAATACAGTTCTTCCGCAAAGCCAATTAGGGCAGTTTTACTTAAATTTGAAGTAAAAAAGTCCGTGTTTTGAGACTGTGAGGTGTGATGACCAGTGTGTAAATATTTTAATAAACAGATAACTCGTTGTGGTCTTCTCTCTTCTAGACGAGCTTTTAAAGTTTCTAAGAACCGACTCGATAAATCATCATTTGTCGTTGTCGATTGAATTTTTTTCAGTAATACATCAATTATTGCTTCAGCTGTTAGTAACGTAGCGTTTTGTCTCCCTAAGGCTTCTACAGCTATCTTGACTGGCTGCAACAAATCAACAATCGACTGCAAAAGAAGAAGATTGTCTTCATTCCACTTGTCTAACATGTTTAAATCAATCAAAGCTTTCTTCACGCAATTTTTGAGCTTCAGAAACCGTTCTGCCATCACAATGATGGAATTCCACCTTGTTTTGACATCCAGTAGTAAACTGAGTTCTTTCCCAAATTCAGCTTTCACATAATTCTGTAATTGGCTATTTTTCAGTGGACTCTTTCTAAATAATTTCACTAAGGACCTTGTTTCGTCGAGCACTCGTTTAATTTCATCAATGGGTTGTAATCGGAATCGGAAGTTTGTGTCGTAGCTGGCATTGTCGTCCGCTTCGTCATCAGAAGAGTTTTTGTTCTCCATTATTTCATCGTCACTATCATCGGTATCTTCGGAGCTCGAAACTGCGGATGTAGCCTGTCTCTTTTTATAAAATGTATCTACAACTCCTAGATGGATTGCGTGGTTCAAGCATAGGATCATCTCGCTGGGGCTTTCCCTGCCAAACTTTTTCATTACATTTGGGTCATCGCTGGTGGTGGCTACAATATGTTTTTCAAAATCCAATTGAAATCTTTTTAATGTATCTTCAACCATTTTTTTGGTCTCTTCAGCACCGCATTTACCTGGTATATAGATTAATCCCAAATTGAAAACTTCTCCGTCCTCAACATACAAACACAAATTAAAGTACCTTCGGTTTCGGACGCTGGTCCACTCGTCTACTGAAAGGCTGAAACGTGTACCAGAAGCGACCAAGTTTTTAAATTTCTGAATCATTTCTGCTTTTTTTTCTTCATAATAATTTAATATAATTTTCATAATTTCAGTTTCGTTTTTAGGCATTTTATAACCTCGCTGGGTAATACTCTCACGAATAAATTTACTCTTTGTGATTGCTCTTATAGTAAGGCCATCCTCTGCCGCCAAACGAGAAATTATTTCAGACAAAGACTTTCTAGCAATGTATCGTGTAATTTCAGACTGATTTTCACGTTTAATTTTTTTTGATTCCGGTTCGCAAGATGTCCCAGGTTGTACAACTGATTTTGATTCATCCGGCGGCGGTTGATTCACAGAAATATTGTGGACTCTTTGGAGGTGTCTGTCAAGGCCCGTAGTATTCGACCCTTTGCATGAAATTTGTTTTGGACATAACGAACACTGTGCTGTTGATTCATTTATCTTTTTAAAATGTTTCCATACTTTTGCTGTACGCTCCATATTAAAAGATCTATTTTTGTTTAAAGTATCTGTAAAAATAATAATAATCCAAAATTAATTTCATAAGTTTATACACTGACTGAGTACTTATCACTTTATTATGTATTTTATAAAAAAACCATAACAGACATAACTTAAACATAATTAATACATGATAACAGATATGAAGATTATTTGTCAAGTCACTATCATATCATGAAACCTATGTAAACGTCTTACCTACTTAATTTACCATTGAAGTAAACAAAATCAAGAACTTACATGAGATCGATGGCCGTCATTGAATTTTTATAATCGCTACTGCAACAAAAGCACCACACCCACCACACTCAATGAAATTTGCGACTGAGCTTGTGTCAGGCAGGATAAACAAAATGGCGGCGCGGCAAACTCAGTATGTAGACCAAGTAATTATTCATTACAGTAACAGATGGCGCTAGCTAGGCTCATGCAATGCTTTGAAAATAAAAATTAATACAATACATACGACTATCGTGTCTCGTCTCGAGTCTCGACCCAAAAGTCCCGGGACACGAGACAACGAAATTTACAAAAAGTCCCGGGACTTCGAGACACGAGACGTCCCGGGACCCAAACCCTAATCGCCATTCAATGAGGGAATTTTGTCATTTAGTTTTAAGTTTTCAAGTCATTAGTTTTTAGTGAAGATTTTATTGTTTTCCATTAAAAATAAACAAGAATTAGATGATGATAGATTTTACTACTTTAGATTTAACTTACACTTTCTTTATTATCCTGTCTAGATAAAAATCTGTACGAAATTTAAAATCTTCACAATCACTAAAAGCAGGTGAAATTCGACTTGCCAAAGAAGACAACAATTGTTCTTATTTATTACTTAAGTCATTTAAACAAATTGTACTTAATTAGTATTTTTGCTCAGAACGATTCATAGTCAAAACAAAATTTCTTTTACGATTCTTGTATATTTTGTAACACACAGAATACTTTCCACGTATTTTCCCTCTGCTTTTGAGTGAAAGCAATTCACACTTAAGTATCATTCACTCATACATTCGTTTCAAAGTGACTGACCTCTTAAAACGTCAGCTGGGATCAATCGTCTGAAGGTCTTCGGTCTGTCCTCCTCCTTCTCTTCCGCGGCAAAAGCCAGGGCGAAAACGGCAACAACAAATAAAACCTTCATCCTGAACAACACCTTACGAGTGCCGGATTAGAAAAAAAAAATAAAGCGCGCGCTTTTAAGTGACAGCTTCGCGTACGTCGCGCCAGACGACTGAGTTCGGAATTCGATTTTCGCGCGGTTTTAAGCTCTTGGCCAATGGCGGGAGTGAGCGGTCCAAGATGGTCGCGGGACCTCAGGGTTGTGTGTGTCGAAATATGGTCATTGTTGTGGATAGCTAATTTGTGTGTGAAACAGGCTGGATGAGTGGAACTGCATAAAATCGTAAAGTCATGAGCTGTTTTAAACTAGAAATTATATGGATGTAGATGCCTTTTTAATAAAATTTTCATCACACTTGCTCGTCAATGGTGTTATTCCATGTCTGTATACTAAATGTCAAAGGCCTAAATTGTTCTTAAGGGAGTTATGGATTTACGTACAATTTTTCTACCCAAGGGAGTTCTAACTTTAGTTTTAAAATTTGCAAACAAGTAATTTCAGACTAAGGAGGTTTCAAGTCAGCCAACGTTTTATTTATTATCTTTAAAACTTAGCTATAACCCAAATTTTACAACACAAAACTTATCTACGCTTCATGAAAATTCGTTATTTTTATATTTTAAATTTATATCAAATAGTTTTGCAATAATTTTAGTAATATTTTTTTAAAAAGTTGGTAGAATCTGGCCGTATGACCTTTCGAATTCTAAACTAAACACAGTTTACATTATCTATGGTAGATGACTCGAAAAAGTGACAATCTGTATTGGCGGGTAGCCATTATTTTATTCAATTTAAGTGTTTAGAGACAAAATAATTTTATTTATGGATTTTTTTTTCTCGCAATGTGATGAAAATCATTGTGTGTATCACGGGCAGTAAGGGGATTACAAACTCGAGTCATTAAAAGCCCTCCGCCTTCGGCGTCGAGCTTCTAATAGACCCTCGTTAGTAATCCCCTACTTACGGCCCTAGATGCACAATGTACTATTACTAGTTCAGTTGTACCTACAAACATATAATTAACTAGCTTTTGCCCGCGACTCCGTCCGCGTGGAATTAGTAATTTGGGCAGCTTATTTTTTTATCCAATTTGCTTTTTCATCAATTATGGGTCTCCTTATTTCCTCGATACAAAAAAAAATACTAGGGAGTAAAAAGTAACTATTTTTAAGTCCCTTAGAGGGACTTGGACAAAACGACGATCACACTAAAGTAACTGAAATTGCACACATTGTAAGAAACATGCAAAAATCATAAAGATCGAAATTCGAACTTCGCTTAGAGCTGTCTCGCTTGTGCGAGTGATTTTTAATAGGAGAGTAAGAGAAACGACATGATACGACCTGCGAATTTTTAAAAATAAATTTAATAGTATAGTTTTCCCCATAAGACTAAAAGCCATAAACTCCCTCGGATTTTCTCAATCGCCCTCGCTGAAGTTCCAGCGGCTAATAACCTCGAATTTAGGTACTATGCTGGGCGCAATTTATACTATTCAATGATTTTGACTTATTTCTCTCTCTACTCTATATCAGTCTCTCTCACAAAATCGTTCTTTAGGTACATATTTAGACGACCAGATGGCCTAGTGGTTAGAGAACCTGACTATGAAGCTTGAGGTCCCGGGTTCGATTCCCGTGTCGGGGCAGATATTTGTATGAAAAATACGAATGTTTGTTCTCGGGTCTTGGGTGTTTAATATGTATTTAAGTATGTATCTATCTATATAAGTATGTTTATCCGTTGCCTAGTACCCATAACACAAGCTTGCCTAGCTTACTTTGGGACTGGGTCAATTGGTGTGAATGGTCCCATGATATTTATTTATTTATTTATATTTCACACGGAAAGTTATACTTTCTAAGCCTTTATACCTACCTACAGGGTGGAAAAAACTAAAGCCACATGGAGGGCAACTACCTGTAATATTGGAAATAACGCATTCTGTGTAAAGGAGATTTTCCTTTATTTTCAAAAACAAAAAATAATTCTATTTTTAATACAAGCTTTTTTGTTGACTGTACTTTTTTCCCTTGGTTACCAAAGTACTCGTCGATGCGGTCGTGTCATTTAATTACAGAGTTCATATGGCCAACCTCCAGCTCCATCATCAGATCAGCTCCATGTCATAATAATATTGCATTGTCATCGGACTTATATATATTCAAAATTTCAGCTCAATCGGTTGAAGATATCTACTTCACAATTATTTATTTATTTATTTATTTATTTTTTATATTTGGAAAACAAACAGGCAAACATAGCACAAATACATAAATAATTTAAACAATTCATTAGCCCAAACAGTTTTCACTTATAACTAATAACATTTCTGTTGCTCAAACAAGAAGTATCAAATATCAAATATCAAATATCAAATATCAAATAGTTTATTTGTAAGAATACAGTTAGGATGATGGTCAATACATTTTGTGGTACAGTGTATTCAGCCCTTTGGAGGACATACAAATATTATCTTATACTATAATTCAAAATTTAAATAATAATAAAATAAAATAAGTCAATAAAATGTCAACTGATTCTAAACTTTTAAGTCAAATTAAAATAGTTACACTTCATATGCCTAAAAAAAAAAAAAAAAAAAAAATTTAACATTTATCATGCATTGTTAATATTTACTCTAAGACAATAATCAATTTTAGTAAATGTGAGGCTTATAATCTAAATATTCTTTTATGGAGTAAAATGCATTTTGTGTTAGAAAATGTAACAGACGTTTTTTAAAAAGTGGCATTTCAGATTCTCTTATAAAGTCTGGTAAGTTATTAAACAATTTGGGTGCCATGCCAAATGCACTTTTTGAACGTAAAGCTGTTTTTGACCGTATAGATGTTATTTTATGATGCTGGCGCGCACTATTGAAAATGGAAAACTGATTTGTATTGAGCTTAACGTACATTGCTATTTCAAAAATATACAGACAGGGTAGAGTCAATATTCCAAATTCAATAAAGTAAGGCTTGCATGATTCCGTTTGCCTTAACCCACAGACAGAGCGTAGACACTTTTTTTGGGCCTTGAATACTATCTGTCTATCAGTAGAATTGCCCCAGAACATAATACCATATCTTAATGTAGCTGTTACATATGCGTGATAGGCAGTGAGTACTGCAGTCCGACTTACTATTTTATTTAAATTATACAACGCATAAGAAAATCTATTTAACTTCTTACATAGGATATCAACGTGGTACTTCCACGATAATTTATTATCTAAGCTCAGTCCTAAAAATTTCGTATTATCCGTTTCTTCAATTAAATGGTCATTATATCTTACAGTTAAATTGGTCATGAAATTGGTCTTTTGATAGAAATTCATAATTTTGGTTTTATTTAAATTTATATGTAGATTATTAAGATTAAGCCAGTGGATTATTGATTGTAATGCATTATTTATATTTGTTTGACATGTCTGTAAGTTTTTCCCAGTTAGTATTACCGTGCTGTCGTCTGCAAAAAGAACCATAGGGTGGTCAACTGCCTGTGGTAAATCATTAATATAAATGAGGAATAATAGCGGGCCAAGTACACTTCCTTGCGGTACCCCAAGTTTAACTTCTCTCAACTCTGATGAGAAAGCAACTTCACATTTAGTTATTAAACTTAAATTATCTATTTGAACTAATTGCTTTCTACCTGTCAAGTATGACATAAACAGGTCGTAGATGTTGCCACGCATTCCGTACTTATACAACTTTTGCATTAGTATATTATGGTCAACTAGGTCGAAAGCCTTCGTTAAATCCATGTACAGGGCACATACAGGTTGCTTTTTATCAATGCTGGCCATTATTACTTGTAGTAAATCAAAGATAGCCATGTTTATTGATTTATTCTTGCGAAATCCTTTTTGTTCTTGCGCAAATAAGTAATTTGTTTCAAAATATTGACTAACACGGTTGTAAATTACTTTCTCAATTATTTTGGAAAAATTAGGAAGGAGTGCAATTGGCCTATGATTGTCCATACACTCTTTGTCCCCTTTTTTGAAGAGAGGCCGCACAATTGCCACTTTTAACTTTTCAGGAAAGATGCCCTGCAATATACACAAATTCACAATGTAGCTTATAGGTGATGCTATTAAATGTGCACTTTTTTTTATTATTTTAGTACCTATTCCGTCATAACCAGTACTGTTGCTGTTCTTAAGGGAATAAATTATATTTAATATGTCATTTGTATCTGTTGGCTGCATAAATAATGAACGAGATGAATTATATGTCATTGTGTTATATGAATTATTAATTGGTAAAACATTGTTATAATTATCAGAACAGTTAATTAATCTAGCTTGGTCTATAAAATAATTATTAAATTCCTGTGCAATCAATTGGGGGTCTGTTATCAATTTACCATTATGCCTTATCTTTGTGATATTGTCCTTAGGATGTACTGTTTTAGAGTTATTAATAATGTTCCAAGTGGCTTTAGATTTATTTGCCGAATTTGTTATATAGTAGTCGTTTTGAGATCTTTGTGTTAGTGTCACAATTTTTCTCAGGCGCTTCGAGTATTGCTTAAAGTGCATCTTATTATTTTCATTTGGATATCGTCTAAATTTCCAAAGCAACGCTCTCTTTATCTTGCAGCATTTTTTTATGCCTGAAGATATCCATTTGGGTTTTTTAGTTGCGGTAAGTTTCAATTTAATAATAGGGAAACACAAGTTATAAAATAATTGAAACAGATCTATGAAACTGTCGTAAGCTTCGTTAGCATCATTTGCCATATACACGCTATTAAAGGACAAATTCTGGAGGCATTCATTGAATTTATTAACGTTCTCCTCACACATATCTCTTCTTTTTATGAACCAGTGTGAAAGAAGACAGGTTTTCTTGACTGGACATTTCATGATTTGTGCAGTGTGGTCGGAGATGGCAAAATCAATAACTTCGGTTCTGCTACCTCGCACATTACTGATAATATTATCAATACATGTATTGCTTTGTAGTCGCGTGGGTCCTGTTACACCCAGTTTAAGATTGTAACCGGCAATCAAATTCAAAAATTCCGTCGATATTTTAGTTCTCTTTAAAATGTCAATATTGTAATCACCACAAATAATAATCCTTTTGCCCCCAGTACATATCTTATTTAAAATTAGTTCTAGTTTATTAAAGAATGTGGTTATGATTGCAGAGTCATTCTTGGGAACTCTATAAATACAAACTATTACAATTTTTAGATTTGTTAATTCTATAGCCGAACATTCTACCAAATTTGAAACAGATAAATTTACAATGTCATATATAGTCTTAAATTCATATACATTTCTTATCAAGATACATGATCCACCGTTTCTACTTTCACGTGAAAAGTGACTAGCTAGTTTATAGTTTGGTATAACAAGTTGCGTTTCGTCACCTGTTTTCATGTTATGTTCTGTGACACAAATTACGTCGATATGCTTTTTAGAATCCTTCAACTCATGCAAGTGGACGGTAAGTAAATTGGCTTTATTTATAAGCCCATTAATATTTTGGTGCAGGATAAATACATTATTAAGGACGAAAAAGATCATTATTGTTAAAATGATAATTATTGCTAATATTATCGGTCCTGTCATTATGTGATTGCTCAGGAGGTCGTGTTGCCTCTTCTGTCTTTACAAGATAATTTCTTATTTCTGACGTAAATTGTTTGAGATTTTTAAATGTAGCTCTAACGCCAAACTTCATTAATTTACCAGTGTAGTGTGAAAACATATCCAAAGACAAGTCACAGTTTGTATCAAATAAATAAGCATAGTTGTTACTTTGCATATCCATAGCTAATAAGTTTCCGAACATTTCTACTTTATAATTATGTATAAGTGCCCCACAGATATATGTAGGGAGACAGATAATTTTGTTCGTGTGTGTAATTTTCAGAAGCGATTTACGCAAACAATTAACTAATTCAATGCTATTTTGAGTCTTAATCAAGTCCTCTTCACCGATAAAAATTATGCAAAAGTCATTCATAGTGAAGTTCTCTAGTTTGTTCTCCAGATTAATTAATAGCTCCTTTATACTACTATTCGGACTATTATAATGACAATACCTAGCATCACGTTCAAAAGCGTACTCCATACCGTTTAAAATACCACTCTTTTTTTGATTACTTAAAACACACAGTTGGATTGGTGATTTGTCTGTAACATCCGTGACAGCGATGTCCTGTTGAGATGTACCCGTAGTTTGTTTGTCAACTGGAGATTTCTGGTGCAGCTCCTGTCTACTATTGACTGCTGAAATATCGTCTGTGGGTCCTTTTTCCATGCTAACTTTATTTTCTTGTGATAGATTAAGATCCAATGTTATAGGGTTCAGATGTTTTATAGGTAATTTATTTTTTATTTTTTTAGATGTAGATGTGCATATGTGGGTGAGTTTTTTGATTTTTTGTTCATTTTCTTGTATAATTTTTCTTAAACTTCCATTTTCCAGTATTAAATTTTGAATCTCTTGCTCCGCCGATTGTAATCTCATTTCTAAGCTATTCATTTTAATTAAATAATCATCCAATGTATCTTCAGTAGTTGTTCTCATGTATGGAAGACTTCTGTTATGAAAACTTCGTTCCAGCATTGCTTCAGTGTCAAGGTCATTCGAATAGTCTGATTGATACGACTGCAAAGAGTTGTCTAATTCAGCACCTATCAAAGTACTTTGCTCTTTTTGATGATGCGTTATTTGCATCTTTTTTCTTTGTGTTACATAAATTTGTGACGGAGTACTGTCAGCACTGTGAAAAGTACTTTGTGGACTTGCTAATTGGTTTAATTTTGAATCTTCGATTAATAATATAGGTTCAGAGGAACCAGATTCAGTGGCAGAATGGCATGGTTGTGGCTGCGTCTGCGGGGAAATTAGAGTACATTCAGGCGAGCGTGTCACAGACACGGTGGTCACAGAGGACACGTTTGGGTTCGGTGATGCCTTAGCAGATTTTTTCTTTTGCTTTGCATTTTTTTCGCCATTTTTATTTGCTAAAGTAGATTTTACTGTCAATATTTGATTTGGCGTATTAGAGCTGGAGTGGCATCGACGACATATCCATGATTCCTTTTTTTCTTTTGTCATTAACTGGAATAGCTTTAAAGACCTACCAGTGCATTCTAAATCAAATAATTGCTTGCATTTAGAGCATTTGAGGGTATCTTTATTTTGCAGGCTCACATTACACTTTGTGCATACTAGCTCCATCTTGCGTTATTTCTGAGCTGTTAGGCAGTCGTCCTCGCGAATTATCGCAAGCGCACCCAATGCAATTCGGATCTTACAATATGAGCTACTTGAACGCTGCTCTTCACGCGGCAACACTGATCATTAGTTTTTAAAGTGGGTATTTCTAAATGTTGCTTGTCAGTCTGGCATCCAATCAGCTGTTTGCTTAGAAGTTAATAGTTATTATTTCGCAGTGAAAGTAAAGAAGTAAAGAATTCCCGTTATCTTTTTAACAGTTAGGTCATATTTGAATTGTAAACGGCTAGAAAATTATATTTACCACAATGTATTTCTTCAAAAAGCAGCCGTGCTTCGGGAAAGTTCAGTGCGATTCCGAGGATGCTTTAAAAGGTTAGGTTTTCTTATCTATTTTCATCACTTTTGGGACGTATTTACTATTTATTTTTAATTAAAAGAACGTAAGCTCGTATTTTGTATGTTTACTTGGCTAGGGTTGCCAGCATTTTTGAAGTATACTGTAAATATAGAGAGAAAAAAAAAAGAAAGAACCGAATGAATACAATAGTAATGATATATTATAACCAAATAGAAAAGTATAATTGTATAACTATTTTCTTCCAAAGGTTCACAAGATTCACAAGATTCCACCAGAACAAGCATACATTGCAAGTTAATGAAAAGCTTGTTGTTGAAACTTTAATTTCAATACTAGATGAAAAACCCGCCTGTATAATTCTCGTTACCATGGGAATTCCGGGAAAATATCCTATGTCACTCGCGGAACTGAGACGAATCCAATGACACCTCACACTTCAAAATCCATTGAGCCGTTGAGGCTGCAGGGCGTGCCAAAGATGTATGTATCATACATACATACATAGATACATAAATACATACGCTCGAAAAACATAACCCTCCTTCGACAGTCGGGTGAAAATAAAGGAAAGTCTCCTTTACAGATAATGTGCTATTTCCAATATTTAAGGTAGTTGTTCTCCATCCATGTGGTGGCGTTGGTTCTTTCCACCCTGTATACAACGTATCTCTACCCTCTGGACAAAGTTATAGGACGTGTTGATTAGGGTATTTCTAAGCTATGTAGGTACAAAGCCTCGCACCAAATGTCACCGTATGAACGTAGAAATGACTGATTTAGGATTTAATACTAACATAACATAACATCCGCCAAGATAAATATTTCTCTATTGTGGTTAAAATTGAGTACGTTCGCCCGCTCATTAACATCTGCCAAGAGAAATATTTCTCTATTGTAGCTTAAAAAAAGTTAAGCTACAATAGAGAAATATTTCTTTTGGCAGATGTTATGATGTTAAGCTACAATAGAGAAATATTTCTCTTGGCAGATGTTATGCCGCTACAATAGAGAAATATTTCTCTTGGTAGATGTTAAGCTACAATAGAGAAATATTTCTCTTGGCAGATGTTATGCCGCGCAGTAATTAAAGAGTATTTCAACTTGATCAACCTCTGAACCGCAAAACTCATTGCGAACAACTGATACCGTATGTTCCTGCTTATTTTTGATTTGTTTGTGGGTATTGATTATATTTTAATTTTGTGATTAACTAGATCAGTTGCCCAAAGTGCAAAAAACAAAAATGAAACCAGGCGGTCAGTATAGTTAAAGATACTAATAGTCAAATTGCCTTTGAAATGCGTTAACTATCGTTATGTTTGCCATATATTTGAACTATTAGTTTTTTTAACGACCGCTTTAGCCTAGTTGGTAGTGACCCTGCCTACGAAGCAAGAGGTCCTGGGTTCGAATCCCGGTAAGGGCATTTATTTGTGTGATGAGCACGAAAATTGTTCCTGAGTTATGGATGTTAATTTAATTTCTATGTATTTAAGTGTTTATTTATCTATATAAGTATGTTTATCGTCGTCTAGTACCCAAAGTACAAGCTTTGCTTAGTTTGGGACTAGGTCGATTTGTGTAAGATTGTCCCCTAATATATATATATATATATATATATATATATATTTTTTAACTATTGATCAAACAACGGGCTCTTAGAATAAAATTTGTTAATTAATTAATATCAATCAAAAAAAAAAATCAATCTGTTACAGTTCAAGATATATATAAACCCTTGTGGCAGACGGACAAAAAGACGGACAGACAGACAGACAGGCGAGTCTCAGTAATAGGGTCCCATTGGCATTCTTTGGGTACGGAACCTATAAAATGATATAATGTTGAACAAAAAGTTATTTTGCATTATGTATACGATGACTAATTTCGTCGTAAAATTTCCTTGTGCCGAAATTTCTCAGAAGAAACAAAACTAGATGTCCTTGCTTATTTTTTGCATAATAATTTACCTGATGTTTTTGTGTCACAAACTGTCCTAAATGTTTAGCGTATTTGACATTAAACTGGTACAATCAGCTCACGAAAAGTGTAAGTACTTGTTTTAAATTAGATTTCTGTTTGTTTTATTTATTTTATTTTGTACCGTCTGTTTGTTCGTCCGTCCGCGGCTTAGCATATATATGGCTAAGGATATATGTAGTACTTATAATTACCCCGACAAAGTGGTAAAATAAAATGTAGAAAAAAAATTTTTACGGTACCTCCCACAGACTGACTAGGTGACGTTTTTTCTCATCTAACCTTATAGTTTGGAGTATCGTTGGATAGGCCTTTTGAAATCACTACGGGGTTGTGAAGACGATTTTTCAACACAATGATTCGTTTGCGAAATATTAATAATATTAAAAATCGGATTCACAATCGGACGGACAGACAGACAGACAGCGGAGTCTCAGTAATGGGGTCCCATTGGCACCCTTTGGGTACAGAACCCTAAAAAGGACTGCATTT
Organism: Archips xylosteana; assembly: GCA_947563465.1. Taxonomy (NCBI): domain Eukaryota; kingdom Metazoa; phylum Arthropoda; class Insecta; order Lepidoptera; family Tortricidae; genus Archips; species Archips xylosteana. The sequence continues at coordinate 6,680,780 of OX387373.1, forward strand.
CAGTCTATAATAAACAACAGGCACATAGAGATCGTTGAATCGTAACGTAGTTTTATTTCTAATCCAATCGAATGCAAGTGAAAGACGCGCACCATCCCGATTACGCAATGAACAAGACGTTTTGCACGATTCCAATTATTAGACTTCAACACTTTAGTGTTAAAGCCTTTGACTGGCCTTTTCAGTTTAAAGTACGCAATTTACTTTTTTTTAAATGAGAGAATATTGAGTTTTTTTATTCATAACTATAAATTGAAAATTTTAAAAACCCCCGATGCAATTTGGCCACACATATTTTTAACTCCCGACACAAAAAGAGGGGTGTTATAATAATATTATGTTGTGTTAACCGCTATGTGTGTGTGTGTCTGTCTGTCTATGGCATCATAGCTCTTAAGCGGGTGAACCGATTTGGAAGCGGTTTTTTTTTATTGGAAAGCAGAATTCTTGGCGATGGTTCTTAGATATGCTTCATCAAAATCGGTTCAGCCGTTTCAAAGTTATCAGCTCTTTTGTAAGCTGCGGAAGGGATCTTAGACGCATAATGGGCATTTACTATGTTCAAACATGTGTGACATAATTGCGTTGGGGGTTTTTAAATTTTAATTTTTTATTTTTGATAATAAAGTATATGCCTATGATACGTCTAAGATCCCTTCCGCAGCTAACAAAAGAGCTGATAACTTTGAAACGGCTGAACCAATTTTGATGAAACATGTCTAAGAACCATCGCCAAAAAACCGGCTTTCAAATAAAATCCGATTAGGTCTAGCCGTTTAAGAGCTATGATGTTACAGACAGACACAAAGACAGACAGACACACACACATACACACACATAGCGGTCCTCTTTTTGTGCCGGGGGTTAAAAATCCTGAGAATTCGTTTTAATTAAGAAAAAAAAACCGGCCAAGTGCGAGTCGTGATTTTTATAGATAATGGTACGGAACCCTTCGTGCGCGAGTCCTACTCGCACTTGGCCGGTTTTAATATTAGTACATTTCCATTTTCTCGTTTAATTGAATCGCCGTTTAAACAAACACGGCAGCTACAAGCAAAACACGTCAAACTCCAACCAGTTTGTCATTGCGAAGTCTATTAGGTCTATGAGCTCATTAATAATTACCGGTAGTATTGTGGTTTGCAAGCCATTAACGAAGTATAGGTGAAAACTTATTAACAAAAAAATGAAACCGCCGAAATAACTGAAAAGCAAAAAATAATACCTTTTTTGTTTGACCTTAATCTAGGTACCAGTTTGAAGTCGGTGCCTCAGCACGAGCCAGGAGGAGTGGACCTATAATCGTCTACCTGATTGTCTTCTATCACTCCTCCTGGCTCGTGCTGGCGTAATAGGGTTTCCGTTTTTAGGGTTCCGTAGTCAACTAGGAACCCTTATAGTTTCGCCAAATGTCCGTCTGTCTGTCCGTCCGCGGCTAAGCTCAGAGACTGTTAGTACTAAAAAGCTGTAATTTGGCATGAATATATATATCAGTCACGCCGACAAAGTGTTTAAATAAAACTAAAACAAAATTTTTTAAGCGTTCCTCCCATAAACGTATAGCGGGGGTGATTTTTTTTTCTCGACTAACCCTATAGTGTGGGGTATCATTGGATAAGTATTTGAAAATAAATAGGGGTTTGCTAAAACCATTATTTGATAAAGTGAACATTTTCGGAGATATTCACTCCAAAAGTTTAAAATAATGTGTCTAACTTTTGAACCACACGTCTAAAAAATATGAAAAAAATCAAGTAAGTTAAACTTAATAAAAAATTTCTAGGAAAATTATTTTCAACTTAATCAGTTGAGCAGTTTATAAGTTTTGAAAATAATATTTCTAAACTAAGATTGTAATTTAACCGCCACTGCAAGCATTTTTAGGGTTCCGTAGTCAACTAGTAACCCTTATAGTTTCGCCATGTCTGTCCGTCTGTCTGTCTGTCTGTCTGTCCGCGGCTAAGCTCAGAGACTGTTAGTACTAGAAAACTGTAATTTGGCATGAATATATATATTAGTCACGCCGACAAAGTGGTTAAATAAAATAAACTAAAAAAAATTTTTTTAGGGTACTTCCCATAGACGTAAAGTGGGGGTGATTTTTATTTTCTCGACTAACCCTATAGTGTGGGGTATCGTTGGATAGGTCTTTTAAAACCATTGGGGGGTTGCTTATATGATTTTTGTATTCAGTGATTTGTTTGCGAAATATTCAACTTTAAAGTGAAAAATTTCATTAATAATCGACCGACCCCCCCCCCCTCTAAAATCTAAACTGTTGGGTGGAAAAATTTGAAAAAATTCAAAATGGTAGTAAATATATTAAATTTACAAGGAAAATTATAGCGGCTAAGATTGCTTGGGAATTATTTGTAGTTTAAGAGTAAATAGTAGCCTAAGGTATTAAACATACCGTCACTGCTTTGAAAAACTCGTATCTCAAATCAGCATGTAAACAACACTGAACCTTGATAAAATTCACTTTGCCAGATTAACGATTTTGAGATACAAGCTTTTTTCAAAGTATTGACGATACCTAACTTGGAAGATTCCGTACACATACGAAATCCTTAGAAAAATATTACTTGATTTTTTCGTAATGGCTACGGAACCCTATCTTGGGCGTGTCCGACACGCTCTTGGCCGGTTTTTTCTTTAAATAGGTAGGTATCTATAAGATCACGCTAACAGTATTTTCTTTCAAATAAAAAAAAAGTACCTGGGCGACCGAGCTCTGCTCGGGCAGAAACTCGGTACCAAGCGTTTTCCCAGAGATAAGACCAAGCTAGATCAATTTTTCATCCCCGAAAACCCCCAAATACCAAATTTCATCGAAATCGTTGGAACCGTTTCCGAGATCCTGATTATATACACCGGAGGGGTGGGGGAGGGGGGGTGAGAGGGGGGGAGGGGATGCGGGGGAGGGAGCGCGGGAGCATTAAAGGGGGGATGAAAATTTCATTGATTTTGCCGTAGGATGCACCGTTTTCAAGATATTTGACAAAAACACCGGAGGGGGGGGGGGGGGTGAGTCACGTTAAACTATCGTCCGTAAACCGACTTTACAGACAACCGGCTTTTCCTGTTCTGTGCTCCCAATAGGGAACGTGCACATAGACGGTGCTGCCAACTGGTGCCATAAGGGTGGCATCAATTTGAATGTTTTACCTTGATAAGTTTGTTTTACTGTCCGCATAGTGTCTCTTCTGTCGCATTAGTGCTGCCGCCTATAAAAAAAAAAAAAAAAAAAAAAAATTCTTTATTTCCTTTAACAAGCATGATAATAAATGCAGTTTTCCGGGGCCTCCCTTTAGGCTTATAGTGCCTGTGTTAGGACGACCCGCTCTTCCTTTGCTTAGGTGGTAGGTACTAGTAGGAATCTAGAGGTGTCCATTGTGTCAGCCAGGTTTATATTGTAATTAACAAAGTAAAACATAACATTAAGAAATCTTATATCTAAAACAAAAGTTATCAGTAAGTAGTAAAAGTAACACAATAAATGCTTTTATTTAGTAGGTAAACAGAAAATGAGTGAGGTCCGTATGTGTGTGTGTGTGTGTGTGTGTGTGTGTGTGTGTGTGTGTGTGTGAGTGTGCGTGTGAGTGTGTGTGCAAGGTTAACCCTACGACAGAAACTTAGGATCAGAAAATGCGTTAACATCTCCCACTAACTTTTAGGTTTAGGATAAACAAGTAAATAATGACAATTAATAGCACGGTGCTTTCACTTCCAACAATGTCTATTTTTAGTTCCGTCAATTTGCGCTAGATGGCGATATTATTTATCAAATTATGTAGAAAATAGATGAAATAACTTTAAATTATAGTTTCAAAAAAGCTGTGACTGTGGTCCACGGGCAGTGGCACAGCAGGGCTGGTATTGGTACGTGTGATTATTGGTCCTTGATATTATAGGTATGGTTCCTAATAATAGTTACGGGAATTTGCGTTAGATGGCGTTGTGCCGTTGAATAGAGTGATATCTCTATCCTCCTATATATAATGTACTCTGTGGCCTATAGTTACTGCACGTTCCCTATAATACTTTTTCTAACAAAAAAGTAACTTTTTCTCACAAAAAAGTAACTTTTTCTCACAAAAAAGTAACTTTTTCTCACAAAAGAAGAAACTTGACGTTTTCTCATAAAAAATAAACTTAAAAAAAAAACTAAAAATCTTGAAAAAAAACGTGGTATCGAACCGAGGTCGGCTGGATCCGCGACCACCCAATTTCTAATGTGCCATTATGATCTGCTCGAAGTCGGCGAAATTTAGCTTCATATTCTAATGCAAACAAAAATAGCCGGAAAACACGAGTAAAAGCGATTTTCTGAAAATGAAACATAGCTAGATCAGTTTTTCATCCCCGAAAACCCCCACATACCAAATTTCATCGAAATCGTTGGAGCCGTTTCCGAGATCCTGATTATATATATACAAGAATTGCTCGTTTAAAGGTAGTACCTGGGCGACTGAGCTCTGCTCGGGCAGAAACTCGGTACCAAGCGTTTTCCCAGAGATAAGACCAAGCTAGATCAATTTTTCATCCCCGAAAACCCCCAAATACCAAATTTCATCGAAATCGTTGGAACCGTTTCCGAGATCCTGATTATATACACCGGAGGGGTGGGGGGGGGGGGGTTGAGAGGGGGGGAGGGGATGCGGGGGAGGGAGCGCGGGGGCATTAAAGGGGGGATGAAAATTTCATTGATTTTGCCGTAGGATGCACCGTTTTCAAGATATTTAACAAAAACACCGGAGGGGGTGGAGGGGTGAGTCACGTTAAACTATCGTCCGTAAACCGACTTTACAGACAACCGGCTTTTCCTGTTCTGTGCTCCCAATAGGGAACGTGCACATAGACGGTGCTGCCAACTGGTGCCATAAGGGTGCCATCAATTTGAATGTTTTACCTTGATAAGTTTGTTTTACTGTCCGCATAGTGTCTCTTCTGTCGCATTAGTGCTGCCGCCTATAGTTACTGCACGTTCCCTATAATACTTTTTCTAACAAAAAAGTAACTTTTTCTCGCAAAAAAATAACTTTTTCTCACAAAAAAGTAACTTTTTCTCACAAAAAAAGAAACTTGACGTTTTCTCATAAAAAATGAACTTAAAAAAAAAACTAAAAATCTTGAAAAAAAACGTGGTATCGAACCGAGGTCGGCTGGATCCGCGACCACCCGATTTCTAATTGTGCCATCATGATCTGCTCGAAGTCGGCGAAATTTAGCTTTATATTCTAATGCAAACAAAAATAGCCGGAAAACACGAGTAAAAGCGATTTTCTGAAAATGAAACATGGCTAGATCAGTTTTTCATCCCCGAAAACCCCCACATACCAAATTTCATCGAAATCGTTGGAGCCGTTTCCGAGATCCTGATTATATATATATATACAAGAATTGCTCGTTTAAAGGTATTAGATTAGATAGATAGATAGATAGATAGATAGATAGATAGATAGATTAGATCGGTTCATATAATAAAGAATTACATCTGAAAAACCATCAACATTCATACTAGTTCTATAGATAGTAGACTGCAGTTAGATTAGTTACCCCATTCGCCGATAGATGGCGCTATACCGCCGACGTTGAAATTCGCGGTGGGAGTTGGGACCAAAACAACCACATTAATAAAGTATGCTAAGATTTTTTCGTACCTGCTACGGAACCCTATCTTGGGCGTGTCCGACACGCTCTTGGCCGGTTTTCTAATTTGGTACGTCAATTTGTTTATACGGACACGTCAGGTCATCCTTCTTAAGTTTTTCACCTATATCTATGTATGTATGTAAATTCTTTATAGTACAAAAAATAAGAAAAAAAACTCTATTGGCAATCGTTGAGATATATGTACAAAGGCAAACTTATTACTTTAAGGGATCACTACCAGTCAACCTTTAAGTGATGAATGGAGCAATTAACAAAGGACCGACAATAAGTGATTAAAAAATTCAGAAATAGTGATATTTACAATACATAGAAAGAAACCTAATATAAAATATTCACTACATACAGAATATATATGCATAAGGTATGTAATATGTCACACACATTACATGTCACATGCCATAGCACATTAGCACTAGTTTATAAAACCATTTTACCATGTCTAAAGCAAAATAAACTATTTTTAACCGACTTCAAAAAAAGGAGGAGGTTCTCAATTCGGTTGTATGTTCTTTTTTTTTTTTTTTTTAACGTGTTTTACCTCAGAACTCCGTCATTTATAAACCGATTTGGAAAATTTTTTCGTTGTTTGAAAGCACATGCTTCAAGGTTGGTCCCGTTGTTACCAAAATCTAGTTCTGATGATGGGATCCATGAGGAATTGAAGAAACTCCTCAAAAATTCAAGAGAAACGTATAGCGATTTTAGTATTTTCGGTGACAAGTCGAGCATTTGCATTCAGAAAGTATCATGGAACTTTGTAATAAAACGACATAACCCTGTCGAGTTTTAAAAATAGAATTTTCAACATAAACTTATTTCGAAGTCAAACTGATGATTTTATCCTACGCATCTATTTTATACAGAAACAACTAAAAAGCAAAAAATAAAAAATTTTAAATAAAAAATAAAACCTCCTTCAAAAAATATCCAAAAAACTATGAAATAATAATTGAACCGAACCGACCACAATAAGCATGAAAATATCTTTCTTCTAATCTGTTTTAAGTCGGTGCCTCAGCACGAGCCAGCAGGAGTGTAGAAGCCCTGTAGATAGTAGGTATGTAGGTAAGTTAGATTACTAGGTCCACTCCTGCTGACTCGAGCTGAAGCACCGACTTCAAACAGATTAGAAGAAAGATATTTTCATGCTTATTGTGGTCGGTTCGGTTCAATTATTATTTCATGGTTTTTTGGATATTTTTTGAAGGAGGTTTTATTTTTTATTTAATTTCAATAAACAATCAGTATTTTTTTTCTGATTTTTGTCGAGGCTTTGAACACTCCAGGTGATCATGTCAGCCTCATGGGTGCTTACTAGGGTTTGGGAATTCTCGACAATTTCAACGTCCCGGGACACGAGACAGGCTACGATCAAAGTCCCGGGACTTCGAGACTTTTTTTAATTATAAAATTTGAACTTTGATTTCTGGTGAAACGTATTAATAAAAAGGGATTTTTTTTTTAAATCAACATTAATTATCGGTTAAATCAACATTTATTAAACATAAAATATAATCACAATAGTTTTAACTTTAATATGTCAAATAATTGGTATGTTTATTCCTATAATCACAGATTAACTTTTAATTTAAAACAATTATTAAATATTATTATAATAAAAGAAACTTAGTAACAATCATACCAACTTTAATATCATGTCATAATCATATTAATCATAATTTGGTAATTTTTATAATCACAGATTTGTTTCCTTATCTGTAAAACAGACTTTTGAATCAGTCTTTCAAATTATTAATCAGTTAAAAAAATAAAATTACTTTGATTTTATAAAATAGGCTTTTAAAAAAATCAGAGCATTAACAGCTTTGTCCGACAATCTGCTTCTGATTTTTGTAATAACGCCACCGGACAAGGAAAACACTCTCTCATTTTCAACAGAAGTCGGTTTAATTGAGTTTAAGGCTTTATAAAGTAGTTCTAAATTTTCTGTACGTTTTCCGGTTGCTTCGAACAACTGAAACTCCTTTTTCAATGTTGCTCTTGTTGTTGTTTTTTGAACCTCGGGTACATTTTCTTTGATTTTTTTTATTGCTTGTTCCATTTGATTTACAAACGACTCATCCGGCTCGTTGTGTACTTGAGAGCTACTAGTACTAGGTTCAGCGCTTATTATTTCCATATCTGGTGTCGGGATATGAGGTATATTTTCAAAAAGCCTGCAATACAGTTCTTCCGCAAAGCCAATTAGGGCAGTTTTACTTAAATTTGAAGTAAAAAAGTCCGTGTTTTGAGACTGTGAGGTGTGATGACCAGTGTGTAAATATTTTAATAAACAGATAACTCGTTGTGGTCTTCTCTCTTCTAGACGAGCTTTTAAAGTTTCTAAGAACCGACTCGATAAATCATCATTTGTCGTTGTCGATTGAATTTTTTTCAGTAATACATCAATTATTGCTTCAGCTGTTAGTAACGTAGCGTTTTGTCTCCCTAAGGCTTCTACAGCTATCTTGACTGGCTGCAACAAATCAACAATCGACTGCAAAAGAAGAAGATTGTCTTCATTCCACTTGTCTAACATGTTTAAATCAATCAAAGCTTTCTTCACGCAATTTTTGAGCTTCAGAAACCGTTCTGCCATCACAATGATGGAATTCCACCTTGTTTTGACATCCAGTAGTAAACTGAGTTCTTTCCCAAATTCAGCTTTCACATAATTCTGTAATTGGCTATTTTTCAGTGGACTCTTTCTAAATAATTTCACTAAGGACCTTGTTTCGTCGAGCACTCGTTTAATTTCATCAATGGGTTGTAATCGGAATCGGAAGTTTGTGTCGTAGCTGGCATTGTCGTCCGCTTCGTCATCAGAAGAGTTTTTGTTCTCCATTATTTCATCGTCACTATCATCGGTATCTTCGGAGCTCGAAACTGCGGATGTAGCCTGTCTCTTTTTATAAAATGTATCTACAACTCCTAGATGGATTGCGTGGTTCAAGCATAGGATCATCTCGCTGGGGCTTTCCCTGCCAAACTTTTTCATTACATTTGGGTCATCGCTGGTGGTGGCTACAATATGTTTTTCAAAATCCAATTGAAATCTTTTTAATGTATCTTCAACCATTTTTTTGGTCTCTTCAGCACCGCATTTACCTGGTATATAGATTAATCCCAAATTGAAAACTTCTCCGTCCTCAACATACAAACACAAATTAAAGTACCTTCGGTTTCGGACGCTGGTCCACTCGTCTACTGAAAGGCTGAAACGTGTACCAGAAGCGACCAAGTTTTTAAATTTCTGAATCATTTCTGCTTTTTTTTCTTCATAATAATTTAATATAATTTTCATAATTTCAGTTTCGTTTTTAGGCATTTTATAACCTCGCTGGGTAATACTCTCACGAATAAATTTACTCTTTGTGATTGCTCTTATAGTAAGGCCATCCTCTGCCGCCAAACGAGAAATTATTTCAGACAAAGACTTTCTAGCAATGTATCGTGTAATTTCAGACTGATTTTCACGTTTAATTTTTTTTGATTCCGGTTCGCAAGATGTCCCAGGTTGTACAACTGATTTTGATTCATCCGGCGGCGGTTGATTCACAGAAATATTGTGGACTCTTTGGAGGTGTCTGTCAAGGCCCGTAGTATTCGACCCTTTGCATGAAATTTGTTTTGGACATAACGAACACTGTGCTGTTGATTCATTTATCTTTTTAAAATGTTTCCATACTTTTGCTGTACGCTCCATATTAAAAGATCTATTTTTGTTTAAAGTATCTGTAAAAATAATAATAATCCAAAATTAATTTCATAAGTTTATACACTGACTGAGTACTTATCACTTTATTATGTATTTTATAAAAAAACCATAACAGACATAACTTAAACATAATTAATACATGATAACAGATATGAAGATTATTTGTCAAGTCACTATCATATCATGAAACCTATGTAAACGTCTTACCTACTTAATTTACCATTGAAGTAAACAAAATCAAGAACTTACATGAGATCGATGGCCGTCATTGAATTTTTATAATCGCTACTGCAACAAAAGCACCACACCCACCACACTCAATGAAATTTGCGACTGAGCTTGTGTCAGGCAGGATAAACAAAATGGCGGCGCGGCAAACTCAGTATGTAGACCAAGTAATTATTCATTACAGTAACAGATGGCGCTAGCTAGGCTCATGCAATGCTTTGAAAATAAAAATTAATACAATACATACGACTATCGTGTCTCGTCTCGAGTCTCGACCCAAAAGTCCCGGGACACGAGACAACGAAATTTACAAAAAGTCCCGGGACTTCGAGACACGAGACGTCCCGGGACCCAAACCCTAGTGCTTACACAATTCCCTATTCAAGGGACATATCAATAAAATAGTAAATGCCGATTGCTATGTCTGACAACGGCTCAGATAGCCAACAATTCACCTGGCCATTGTGCATGGAACCCAAATCCCCAAGAATTCTTCTCCTCAATAATCAGTAATTACAATATATTAAAGAGACGGTGTTAGCCACATCTTCTTCAAGCCTTCCTTGAACGCTTCGATCAACAGCATTGTTGATCGAAGCTTGAACGACACCACGGAGGGAGATTGCCTGATGGAGGTTGCAAGTAATAAGTTGTCGTAAAAAAATATTAATACAAGTTGTTTTGCTGATTGTACAGTCAAGGGCAAAAATATGTATACACTTTAGTACCTTGGTACCTTGTCTATTTTCGTCATACTTGAACTGCCATATATGAATTGTCACAGTGGTTAAAGTGAAAAGGTACTAAAGTGTATACATATTTTTGCCCTTGACTGACAGTCTCAGGATCAGGATCAGGTTCATAACCAGTGCCATGTCGTCAGCCTCCAATTCCTAAATAGTCACTTTCCTAACTCGTCCACTTTCTGATATCGTCGATATTCCATTTTGCCTATATGTATTCTTACTTATTTCGTTCGACCAAAGTGCCAACTCTTCTACTTTCTTTTTAACCCCCGACACATTAACCCTCCTTCGACAGTCGGGTGAAAAGAGGGGTGTTATAAGTTTGACCGCTATCTTATCTCGCTCTCTCTCTCTGTGTGTGTGTGTTTGTGTGTGTCCATCTGTGGCATCATAGCTCTTAAACGGGAGAACCGTTTAGGTTGCGGTTTTTTTTATTTGAAAGCAGGTTTCTTGGCGATGATTCTTTCTTAGATATGTTTCATCAAAATTGGTTCAGCCGTTTCAAAGTTATCAGCTCTTTAACAAAACAACAACAAGCTAACAAGCAGCGAAAGGGATCTCAAATTGCGTTGGCGGTTTTTAAATTGTGTAATTTATAGTATTTTTTTTCTTAATTTATAGTTATCATATTATAAACGTTATTATGATAATAGTTCATAGCCTGGATTAACATATGGGATATTTTATTGTGGGATAGTTCCCGCGGGATAGCGATTAACGAATTCTTCGTAGATGGAATCGTGGACAACAGCCAGCGTAATCGCGAAAAGATTGAAACAGATTACGTTAAAATTACATAAAAGAAACTGATTTAAATAAATCCCTTACGTAACCCAAGGTCAGTTGTAAACTGAGAATATTTTTCTTAATATATGTTACAAAAAAAATTATGAAAACATGATGCTTACTAACCGTACGAAACGCGAATTACATAATAATTATAAAATTGAAGAGCGTGCAGTCAGATCGGCTTAACTTATTTTACGATTCTATTTCAAAAGATTTTATAAGAATTTGTAAAACAAAAACTGAACAGACTCCAAAAAACCACAAGAATAACTTTCTACTGATCTGTTTGAAGTCTGTGCAAAGTCGATTGGTGAAGTCTCTGAATCGGGAAAGGCAATATTTCGTAAAAGATGAAGAGCTATTGATAAACTTAGATTACGCTAAAAAGTGAGAAATTAAAAAAAATAGTGCGTGCAGCTCCTCCGCGCGGAAGAAGTGAAACTTCGTAATGTGGAAATGAAAAAGGCACTTATACATCAATATGAACCTTATTGAAATAACTTAAAGAACTAAATTTACTTATGCATCTATGTGTTTCAATTACTCAATTAGCGCTTTTATCAAGTCTCATACATTTGCACAGACAGTATGAGTTCTGCATCGCACTACCGAAATGTTTAACATCCGTTAGTATATTATACCAAGTGTACTTGTTTCGGCAGTACATATACTAATGCTTTCATACCCCCTCCATGGTAGCTTTAAACGTTTAACGCAACCTTGTTGGAAGTCGCATAAGAAGTTTCACTTCAAAAATAGAACTGATTCCAAAAATCCATTAAAATAATTTGCTGGTGATCTGTTTGAAATCGGTGCCTCAGCACGAGCCAGCAGGAGTAGGAGAAGCCCAAGAGATAGCATGGGTAAGGTAACTCCATTCCTGCTGGCTCGTGCTGAGGCACCGACTCCAAACAGAACAGAAGAAAGTTACTTAAATAGTTTTTTTTGAGTCCGTTAAATTTTTATTTCACAATTTTCTATTTAAAATAAATAAATAAATATTAGGGGACAATCTTACACAAATCGACCTAGTCCCAAACTAAGCAAAACTTGTACTATGGGTACTAGACGACGATAAACATACTTATATAGATAAATAAATACTTAAATACATAGAAAACATCCATAACTCAGGAACAAATATTCGTGCTCATCACACAAATAAATGCCCTTACCAGGATTCGAACCCAGGACCTCTTGCTTCGTAGGCAGGGTCACTACCAACTAGGCTAAAGCGGTCGTTAATTTATTAAGATTATTGTACTTATTAAAGATCTTCAAACTATGTATAGTATGTTCCAGTTAAAATGACGAAAAGTACTTAAAACCAACATCTATTGTTTAATTTTTATCTTCAAGTGGGGTTGTAAAACAATTATGCAGGTGTATCGGTCGGTAGGCCTTACTTCGGTCAGTTTTATTACGTCTCTTTGTTATCTTTTCCTTTCATATTCAGCAACAAAAGAAGTTGTAAAATCCCATGTTAAGTGTATTTTCGTCATTTTAACTGGAACATACTTATAACATGCCATCCAACAACGGGTAGAGCGTCAATAAAGTGTCACTTTTTTGTTGACAACGACAAAGAAACAAAACGAGGCCTCGAGTATGACCCGCATGTGAACGAAGCGTGTCGTTCATTCATCCATTCAGTCATTCGGTCAATTGCGCCCATTGTGTCCCCCGCTAAATGTCAATATTGTCCGGTATGCAGATGGCTTTATTTTATTAATGCAGCTAAAGTTAGTGTTACAGTTAAAATCACCATCGTCATCAATGTGAATGTGAAGGTGTGTATGTGCGTGCACCCTTAACATTAAGGGGTATGAAAAATAGATGTTGGCTGATTCTCAGACCTACCCGATATGCACATAAAATTTCATGAGAATCGGTCGAGCCATTTCGGAGGAGTATGGTAACAAACACCGCGACACGAGAATTTTATATATAAGATGGACGGTAGGCCAATAGAAATGGAAGGGTCCATATTGCATACTGCGTCTCCACCGTCCCGCTCTACAGAATGGACCTCCCATTAAATGTATTAAAATCATGAAGCGTCAAGGTTTCATATTACGCCAAAAAACTGTATGAGTCAGGGAACGACTTGTAACTTGACTACTGTGAAGGCTAAGAAATGTGTGAAGCACGAGCTTTGTGAAAATATGAGAGGACCCCTTATATGTTAGACATTGTATGGTCTCAGAAGGATAATGATTAATAACACATAGTAGGTTTCATAATACATATTGTGTATAGTAACACTTAAATTAGCTATTAGATCACACACATAAAAATTAAAAAACATAAAGTATAAATGCTCACTATGCGTCTAAGATCCCTTTCGCAGCTGACAAAAGAGCTGATAACTTTGGAACGGCTGAACCGATTTTGATGAAACATATCTAAGAACCATCGCCAAGAAACCTGCTTTCTAATAAAAAACTGCATTTAAATCGGTCCACACGTTTAAGAGCCATGATGCCACAGACAGACACACTGACAGACAGACAGACAGACACGCACACATAGCGGTCAAACTTATAATAACACCCCTCTTTTTGTGTCGGGGGTTAAAAATAAATGCGTGTTAAAAACCCGCCCGTATAATTCCCATTCCCATGGGAATTCCAAAAAAACCGGCCAAGAAAGTGTCGGACACGGCCAAGATAGGGTTCCGTAGCAGGTACGAAAAAATCTTTGAAATTAATGTGGTTGTTTTGGTCCCAACGTCGGCGGTACAGCGCCATCTATCGGCGAATTGGGTAACTAATCTAATTGCAATCTACTAGAACTAGTATCACAGAATATATAATAGTACTAACGTACAGAATGGCCACGATCCGCCCCGCACCGAGTTACCCCACCCCTCAAGCGCAGATTGCCAGAAAACCGCCAGAACAGAAACCAGTCGGGTGCGCAACGCGCGCGATGCATGACGGCCGCACGGCACTAAGTTCGGGAGCAATAATTTTGCGAAATGGTAAGTAATATACTGTGCATTATATGGGTGTTTGTTAACAGCCAAATATAAGGAAAGGAGTTTACCTACCCTACCTACTTCCTGTTATAAATAATGCTTTCTGAAATTATCGCGATTAATACATGAAATAACTACCTACCGAATAATTCGTTTAAGTTTGTAGTCGTATATCTATTTTAATATTTGTAATTGAAAATAATAATGCTTAAAAAAATCCACAGACAGACACATTTTAATTAGGTTTAAATAAATAGATAAGATTAACAATTACATTTATTTGCACATAGTGTTGGGCAAAATTTAATTGCAAGGTACAATTAAAAATAACAATTGATTAGTTGTTAATTGCGAAATAACAATTAACAATTGATTAATTGTTAATTGTGACGTTTCAATTAACAATTAATTAATTGTTAATTGTGACTTTAAAATTAACAATTAATTAATTGTTAATTGTTATTTCGCAATTAACAACTAATCAATTGTTATTTTTAATTGTACCTTGCAATTAAATTTGAAAAATGATGTAAATAGAAATAATATAAGATGGAGGGGTGGGGTGGCACAGGGCAGGACTCCCACAAGGTTGACTGAGGAAATAATATATGTTAATTAATGTTAAATATATGTTAAATAATTTCTCAAAAAACCGGTTGTCTGTAAAGTCGGTTTACGGATATTAGTTTAACGTGACAACAACGTCATAACAAAACATTCAAAAACAAAAATGAAACCTGGCGGTCACCCATCCAATTACTGACCGCGCCCGACGTTGGTTAACCTCGGTGATCGGACGAGAACCGGAGTTTTTGCCAAATATCTCGAAAACGGTGCATCCTACGGCAAAATCAATGAAATTTTCATCCCCCCTTTGATGCCCCCGCAGCCCCTCTCCTGCCCCCCTCACCCCCCCCCCCCGGTGTTTTTGTCAAATATCTTGAAAACGGTGCATCCTACGGCAAAATCAATGAAATTTTCATCCCCCATTTGAAATCCCCGCACCCTCACCCTCCCCTACCAGTGTTGGGTATTAATCAGTTAATTTTTAATCATCTTAGTAATTGATTGAAAATTTAATTGCAATTAATTTAATTGCAATTGATTTAATTGCAATTAATCTGTTAGTTGCATATTGCAATTAATTTATTCCAATTTACTCATGTTAATTGCAAGAGACAATTAACAGATTAATTGCAATTAAATTAATTGCAATTAAATTTTCAATCAATTACTAAGATGATTAAAAAATTAATGGATTAATGCCCAACACTGGACATATCTAAGCCATACCTACATATTATTATAAGTACCTAAGTATATATGTCATTGGTAGTACTTATTAGTACTAGGTTTTTGCGATGGTCAGCCCTGTGTATCTTACGCACACATTGACGCGTGTACAGACGTCGTCGTGCTTATGTAGATACAAGAACGCGTATTTTGTACGTTGAGGCCGCCGTGTGCTAGTATGCATGTTGATTGTTTTTCAGATGTAATATATTTTTTTTTTATTTGAAAGAAGATACTGTTAGCGTGATCTTATAGGTACTTAAAGAAAAAAATGCTTGCAATGGTGGTTAAATTACAATCTTAGTTTAGAAATATTTTTTTTTCAAAAACTTAAAAACTGCTTAATTGATTAAGTTAAAAATAATTTTCCTAGAAAGTTTTTATTAATTTTAACTTACGTGATTTTTTTCATACAACGTGCGGTTCAAAAGTTAGAGGGGAGGGGACAAATTATTTTTCACTTCTCATGCTCTTAAAATGTTACTTTAGTCTCTGCATATCGGGACTAAAGCTCTTTTTTGATCTCTAGGGATTAAAGTAATTTTTTTTTAATTGACTATGGAAACCCCTAAACTGCCAACCACGGTGTTTGTGAATGGAGGATTATCGCCGTTTTCAGTGACTGGGTATAGACAAATTTAAAGCTTTCCACAGACCGAAGCGCGCTGCGGACGCTCCGTAGCGCCCTGCGCTTCGGTCTGTGGAAGCCTTTAGGGCGTGGAAATAACCTCAAAATGACAACTGTATAAAAAATATTTAAAAAATAATAATTTCGTGAAACACGGCGAATATTAATCTATTTAATTATAAAATATTAAAGATGAATTCATTTTTTCTGCACGTAAAGAAAGATTTCCTTTAGCTTAAGTGTTTTTTAATTTGTTTTTTTTTTAAAAAGCGCTGTCGCCAAAACAGTTCCCTGCTCTGTCGATAAAATAGCAAAATCCGCACTGTCGGCAAAGCAGTGCTGGAGTGTAGTGTACGGTAGATAGAGCAGTTACGTTTGAAAGTTAATATGGCGTGACTTCAAAATAATGCGATGTCAGTTTGCATTTAATAGTAAATAGAAAGTATACGAGTAATTAGATATAATTTAACAAAGAATTGGCATATAGAAAATAAACTTAAAATGTCGTTTCTTTATTCACGGGTAAGTGTTTCAGTTAACAATATATTTTGTGTGTGAACTTAGTTAGACCAATTAGGTTAATTTATTTGCCGATTCTAATGAATGAACAATTATCATTCTTACATGCATAGTCCAATTAGTTTTAACATAGTCTTTAAGTTAGAATCTGTTGGCTAATTATGCAAGCATTTAAAGCGTCACTTTACAAAAATATATAAAAGAAAAGAAAACACCGGAATTTTTTTTTGCTATTTGAATTTTGAACAGATGTCCATTGCTCGTATTGAGCATACCTTGTAAAAAAGTAATTTTTTACTTCGTTTTTTTCCTCGCATTCAAAGTGAAAAGTAGAGTGTTTAACGCGAGACTAAACTACCATAATGACAACTCGAATTATAGCCTCCCTCGCTATCGCTCGGGTGGCTAAATATCTCGTGTCATTATGGCTTGTTTTAGTCCCTTGTTGAACAATCTACTATTGAACTTTCAGAGTGAATATCTCCGAAAATATTCAATTTATCAAAAAATGGTTTTAGCAAACCCCTATTTATTTTCAAATACCTATCCATGATATCCCACACTATAGGTTTAGTCGAGAAAAAAAATCACCCCACTTTAAGTCTATTGAAATTTTTTTTAGTTTTTTTATTTAATCACTTACTGTATACTTGGCAAGTGAGTTATTCTACAAATTATCCATTTACGCATGTAGTTTATGTAGTTTATCGCTTTATATTTATATAAGTGTACAGTTTATCTATCTGTGTGGCGTTCCGGGTATTACCGACGGTGCTGGCTGAAAATCAGCGCTGGGGTGTTATAAACGCCTCAGCATTATGCTGAGCCAGTGTCCAATTTACAACCGCAATGACACTTTTTTTGTTTAGCCTTTGTATTGTTCTTTTTGTAAAAATATTTATGTGTCTTGTGTTGTTGTAAATAAATGTATTTTCTTTCTTTCTTTCTTTCTTTCTTTCTTTCACTTTGTCGGCATGACTGAAATATATATTCATGCCAAATTACTGCTTTCTAGTACTAACAGTCTCTGAGCTTAGCCTCGGACGGACAGACATGGCGAAACTATAAGGGTTCGTAGTTGACTACGGAACCCTAAAAAGAGGGGTTTATAAGTTTGACCCCATGTGTGTGTGTGTATGTGTATGTGTGGCATCATAGCACTTAAACGGGTGAAATGATTCAGATCCGGTCTTTTTAGGGTTCCGTAGTCAACTAGGAACCCTTATTTATTTTAAAGCGGGTTTCTTGACGATGGTTCTTAGACATGTTTCATCAAAATTGGTTCAGGCGTTTCAAAGTTATCAGCTCTTTTATTCGCTGCGGAAGGGATCTTAGACGCATAAAGGGCACTACTACTACTACTTTTTTAATTTATAGTTTAACAAAAACTCATGGTTCAAAATACAGAACCCTAACAACAAAGGCCCCATGGCATCCGCTAAGTGATTGGCTCATGCGCATCGCCCTGGTTGCCATGGTTCGGAAGCGCTCAATTTACCACAGTACCATGTTGGCTAACAACGCAATAACGCAATAATAATAATAATGATGGAAACTTTACGTTAATTATGGTTTTAGAGTGCGTTCACCTACTTATCAGTACCTACATTTTATATAAATACCAGCATTTTTGCCGACTGTACTTTTCGCCCCTGGTTAACAAAGTTCTCGTCAAGACGAATCAAACGAGCCCAGACTCGATGTGGTCGTGTCGTTTTATTACAGAGTTCGTATGGACTCCTTCCAGTTCCATCATCAGCTCAATAATGCATTATCATCCGATTTACACATGCATGCAAAATTTTAGCTCCATCGGAAACCGGGAAGTGGGTTAAATTTAACTTGCAAAATTTGATTACAGATAGACAGACAAACATCAGGACAGGTGAAACTAAATAAAAGCTTGTAAAAATTCGCGTATTTTTTGCGCGAAGTATCAAGTGTTTCATCAAATAATGTATGCATTGTGTTGTACGATGAGTAATACTGAATAGAACAATGTTAATCCCTGACAAAGAACTTTCAGGTTCAGCGCTAGGGCATCGCAAAATCTGAGTTTCCTAGTGTGTTTCCATTGTTATAACAATTAAAACATTTTAGTGTTATTCGAGCATTTCAACCGCCTGACTTTCATGGTCATACTTAATTTTTGACGTGACGTCTAATAAATCGATGAACGCCGGCTGCATACACGAAAAAGGATGACGCAATGTAACGTTACGTGTAAGTACATGTACGTACATGTACCTACAGAGTGGCGAGGGCCAGTTGCAATAGAGCGGCGAAGGCCAGTTGCAATATTACGTAATACAATCTTAGTATTAGCGCTCGGGTAATTTTTATTGAATGTTTTGTTATGACGTTGTCACGTTAAACTATCGTCCGTAAACCGACATTATTTTTATACAATATATACTTGCGTTTGCGTTTTGCGTTTTGCGTGCGCTTGCGTTGCGACCCCAAGCTGCAAACCGTACAACAAATACGGGGCACTGTAACCGGTACGCGCGCTGCACAACTGCTGAGACCCTTCCTCCAGGGTGGCTTCTATAGGCAACAGGCTGAAACATGACGAGAGTCGCTTGGCGGCCTGGCTTAACCTATAGGGCGGTGACCAGCCGCGGCCGAAGCCCAGGGGTCACGAGTATCTCGATGGTAAATCCGCGAGCAATTTCAACCCCCCAATCTGCGAATTGTCGGTAAATTCTGATGGTACTGTAAACCGGGTTGCCTTTGATCAAATTGGGGCAACTTTGATAGTTTTAAAATCGCTATAAAGTTGACATTGTCCATATAAGGTAAATGGTTGACATGTAGACAAAAAGAGATCGATGAAGAATTTTCTAAGTAATAGCAAATGCAACCAAAAATGCGTGAATTGGTCGGAAAACTACTTTTTAATGTCGCCCAAATACTCTTACTAATAATAATAACCGCAAAAGTTTGTATGGATGGGTGTGTGGTTTTTATCACTATTTCAGGATAAAATGTTTTGACGAGTTCTTAAAATCAAATCAAAGTACCATAAAGCGCATAACAAACCACCTTGTATCTTGAAATCATTGTAATAATCATTGCTACAAAAACAAAATTACACATTAAACATTATCATCCTTGAATTCTTCGGCTAAAAATGATATCAAGGAAACAGTCACATAATTAGTAGTAATTAAAATAACAATACGGCCAGCAAAACAGCGAGCACAATGTAAATATGCTGACCTTACTCGTAGGGTCGCCTGCAATGGGCCACGTATTGTTGGGAAAACACACAGCGAGATTTTACGGGCGTTTACGTTAGGATGTTTACGCAGAGTTTCGTGGATTTTTTTTGACACTATAATTCCCGATGTCAGAAAAACACACAGAAGTAGAGTATCCGTACTATAAGCGACCATCACCCATCTGTTTAATGCATGAAAATAATTTAATATCAAATTTAAAATATTAAAAATAAATCTCCAGTGGATTGGCTAAAAAACTCTTGGCCAGGCTATGAAAATCTAATTTTTTATCCAATTTTATTTAATTTTTAACCGATGAAGGACAAAGGCCTCCTCTCTGATTGAAAGGGCAAGGTCTATTTTTATCAGAATTAAATTATTTTCATCTTTTTTGTTCTTATTTTTTTCAATTTTTAAACAGATGGATGATGTCGCTTCTAGTACGGACTATAAATTCAAAAACTTATAACAGCCATTTTTTCGAAAATATCTAGTACTAAAATATTATTTTTTTTTCCTAACATTTCCATATCTAACTGGTATAATTTGAGTTCTTGGCCGGTACCAAGTTATCAATGAGTTTTAACAGCCTGTATATGGATTTATTGGAGATTCAGTTTTGTAAATTTTTCAAAATGGCGTGCTCTGGGTGTTGCATGCATAATAAATATCATATCGAAAAACTCGCAAGAGTAAGTAGGTACAGGTCGATTCACAAGAGCTGGTACGAATGGATTGAACAAAGTAACGTAATTTTGTCAATTTTGTAGGAAAATGACTGATGCATGTCATTTTCATATTTGTGTGAAGTGTATTCAAATGGATAACACATAGATACTTTCATTCGCTCATTCGATCCATTCGTGCCAGCTCTTGTGAATCGATCTGTACGTACAGCTGACGAGCCTCTAGTACCTGTAAAAAGACGGCATTACCTGCCTCTAAATGTTAGATCAACAGTTAACCGTATATTATAGTGAAAATAAACGGATTACTCACGTTTTAAAGCGAGTTTAAACGAGTTAGAGTGGGTGCGCCTTTGGCAGCCACCGTCACGTGTGACTCCGGGAAGAAGGGCTACGGATTAGTCCGAAACAGTCGATTTAAAAACGAATCGAATCGAATTTTAAGACGTGAGTGATCCGTTTATTTTCACTATGAGTGAGTCTCACGGTAGTTTCATGTTTAAGGTGTATTATTATTTATTCAATACTGAGAACCGGCAGTGAAAAATTATGCGTACATTGGCTGTTGTATCAAGCTCAAGTCTTGACGAGATAACTGACGTATCACAGGGAAATAGCGCCTTTCACTAGCTTGTCTTCCGATTCAATAACCTTGTTTTTTACTCGACCGCCAAACGAGGGTTATGTTTTTCAAGCGTATTTCTTTATGTATGTACTAGCTGATGCGTGCGGCGTCGCCCCCGCTGAAGTAGATTAAAACGGGTTTTCCCGTGGTAAAAAGTAGCCTATGTCAATCTCCAGCCCTTCAACTATGTCCATATAAAAAATCACGGCAATCCGTCGCTCAGTTTTGAAGTGAAAGAAGGACTAGGCCAGTTTAATGTGATCATCCGAAGATGATTTTATCTCACAGTACACAGTCGTAAAAAAATTGCCAAAATCGTCATAGGTGTGCTATACAATTTGAGGGTTTCCCTCGATTTCCCTAGGATTCCATCATCAGATCTTGACTTGGTGCCAATGGGACCACATCAGAAGTACCTATACTCTTTCAATGAAAAAAAGAATTTTGAAAATCGGTTCACAGCTGGTGGAGATATCGATGAACATACATAGGAAAAAAAAAGAAATATACAGACGAACATAAAACCTCTTTCTTTTTTTGAAGTTGGTTCAAAAGATAATTTTCTTGAACAAAAATCTTTCAAAACGCAGCGTTTCGGCACACAACAATGACTAGTATGTCACTGCTTCCTTTTACCGCTTGTTAGCAAAAAACATAATAAGATAGATAATTTTACAAGTTTGCTTAAAATAAGTTGTAAATATACATAATGTTCATTATTTCCGTCATTTATCTCGGGAGATACTGATCTTGAAGTTTGTAAAAACATAAGCGCAAGTGATTACACTTGAATGCATTTTTTTGACTTCAGCCTCCAAAAGAAATTAAATGTTTTAACCCGTTCCACGCAGCTCCTTAAGTTTTTTCAAGATTTTTTACAAGTCCTTATTTAATTTTGTTAAGCTTGCAAATCGAATTTAACCCACTTCTAGTCGGATTGAATGTAAATTTAGTAGTTATAGATATGTAGGACTTATAGATATATGACAATGAAGTGTCAGCAAAATCTGTTGGTAATAAAAACTAGCTTTTGTCCGAGACTTAATCCGCGCAATCGACTCATGACTGGACCGAATATGCTTAATGCATTGTTTTATTAGTTTAAAACTATATTCGCATTATTGCCTTTGAAATTAAACTGATTCGGGGACATGGGTTGGACTATTTCAAAGTCTTTAACGGACATAAGTAGAAACCTTGTAGAAACAAATAATTTTTTAAAAAAACTTTTTATCAATCGAATGAACTCAATTAATTGAACCACCATGTATTAAATAAATAATGGAAAAAATATAATATTGTTTATTTGACAAATTATATTCGATTATTTTAATCTTATATATAAAATTCTCGTGTTGCAGTGTTTGTCACCAAACTCCTCCGAAATGGCTCGACCGATTCTCGTGAAATTTTGTGTGCATATCGGGCATTTCTGAGAATCGGCCAACGCTTATTTTTCATACCCCTAAATATTAAGGGTGGTTCACCCCTTAATTTTTTCTAATAAATCGATAAACGCCGGCTGCATACACGAAAAAAGATGACGCAATGTAAGTACATGAGCCGCGAGGGCCAGTTGCAAGAGAGCGGCGAGAGCCAGTTGCAAGAGGGATGTACAATGCTGGGTGCGGGGGGGGGGGGTACTCTAAGGCGGAACAAAATTCGCCGGGTCAGCTAGTTTAGTTATAATATTTGTATGCCACCAAAGGCAGAGCGGCTGTACTGTATAAAATAAATAATCTAATACCTTTAAACGAGCAATTCTTGTATATATCTAATCTATCTATCTATCTAATCAAAAAAAAAAAGCTGGCGCAGCGGCTGAAGCGGCCGAGAGCAGGAAAGTATTAAAATACCAGGGTCTCGGTTCAGCCTACAATTTTGTTGCTGTCGGTTTTGAGACCCTGGGTCCTTGGGGTCCTGGCGCACTCACCTTAATTAAGGAAATACAAAAGCGTCTGGTCGACACCACCGGAGACCAAAGAGCTGGCAGCTATCTCTCTCAACGAATCGCCATCGCCATTCAACGAGGGAATGCTGCCAGCCTTTTGGGTACGATGCCACGGGGGCCTTTTTTAGACTTAGTTTAGTAGTTTTTAAGTTAGATATTTAGTTTATAGTTTTAAATTTAGTTTGTAATATTTAGTTTATAGTTTAGTTTTATTCATTGTTATTTTTTCTTACTTGTTTTATTTTTAGTAACAATAAATTCTATCTAATCTATCTATCTAATACCTTTAAACGAGCAATTCTTGTATATATATATAATCAGGATTTCGGAAACGGCTCCAACGATTTCGATGAAATTTGGTATGTGGGGGTTTTCGGGCATGAAAAACTGATCTAGCTATGTTTCAATTTCAGAAAATCGCTTTTACTCGTGTTTTCCGGCTATTTTTGTTTGCATTAGAATATAAAGCTAAATTTCGCCCACTTCGAGCAGATCATAGTGGCACATTAGAAATCGGGTGGTCGCGGATCCAGCCGACCTCGGTTCGAATCCACGTTTTTTTTCAACATTTTTAGTTTTTTTTTAAGTTTATTTTTCATGAGAAAACGTCAAGTTTCTTCTTTTGTGAGAAAAAGTTACTTTTTTGTTAGAAAAAGTATTATAGGGAACGTGCAGTAACTATAGGCGGCAGCACTAATGCGACAGAAGAGACACTATGCGGACAGTAAAACAAACTTATCAAGGTAAAACCAGTAAAACATTGAAATTGATGGCACCCTTATGGCACCAGTTGGCAGCACCGTCTATGTGCACGTTCTCTATTGGGATTGGGAGCACAGAACAGGAAAAACCGGTTCTGTAAAGTCGGTTTACGGACGATAGTTTAACGTGACTCACCCCCCCACCCCTCTGGTGTTTTTGTCAAATATCTTGAAAACGGTGCATCCTACGGCAAAATCAATGAAATTTTCATCCCCCCTTTAATACCCCCGCGCTCCCTCCCCCGCATCCCCTCCCCCCCTCACCCCCCCCCCCCCCTCCGGTGTATATAATCAGGATCTCGGAAACGGTTCCAACGATTTCGATGAAATTTGGTATTTGGGGGTTTTCGGGGATGAAAAATTGATCTAGCTTGGTCTTATCTCTGGGAAAACGCTTGGTACCGAGTTTCTGCCCGAGCAGAGCTCGGTCGCCCAGGTACTAAGACCTTAACCCTTAAATACTATAGGTACTTGCATAATATTTGCCATCAAACAAAAATAAAAACCCGATTCAAATTAGCAATATTTACGGTCCAAAATCGAATGTCTTGGAAAAGTTGTCAAATGGTTTAAGGTTTAACATGTGACCTGTTCAATGCAAATAAATTATTTCATTTCATTTTTAACCCCCTACACAAAAAGAAGGGTGTTATAAGTTTGACCGCTACCGCTGTGTGTGTGTTTGTGTTTGTGTCTGTCTGTGTGTTTGTCTGTGGCATCATAATTCTTAAACGGGTGAACCGATTTGGATGCGATTTTTTTATAAAGCGCGATTCTTGGCGATGGTTCTTAGACATATTTCATCAAAATCTGTTCAGCTGTTTCAAAGTTATTAAGCTCTTTTGTAAGCTGCGGAAGGGATCTTAGACGCATAGTGGGCATGTGCTTTATTTTCAAACATGTGTGCGACCAAATTGCATTGGGGGTTTATTTTAAATTTTAAAGTTATATTCATCAGATTTCACATAAATAGAATTAGTCAATTAGTCATCGTAACAAGAAATGGTATAACATTAGAATAAATTGGACACTTAGTTTATTTATACACTAGATAGAGTGTCAGTAGCAAACACTGCATTACAAAACGTCCAAAAACCCATTTGATAGCTTCATACGGTCCCCGTGCTGTCAAAATGCAGACTGAAGGGGCAAATGACATGTTGGCTTATGCCAACAGTTGGCTTATATTTTTCGGGACGTTTTCATGCCGCCTTAGCTCTATAATCTAGTGTATAAATAATCTAAGATTAGACCATGCCTGGTAGAAATGAAAGTTAACATGGTATATGATCCCACGATTTATACAATTGTATGGTCGTGATTATTTCGTCACTCCAAACAATAATGCCATAAAACAGCGAGGCCGTATCCACGTTATTGTCACATGATTTGTGTTGAAATATTTTATTGTATGCAAAAATTCATGGGGACTTACATGATATGGTCAATAGGGATGTTGACACCACCAATCAACTGACGTACTTTTTATGAGCTGTCAAAACAATCTTCCCATAGAGTTTGAATGGCAATAGCAACTTATGACGTCACTTGTGCGCCAACTCAATCAACTAACTATTTACTTGTTTTAAGGCAACAAATAATGTAATGTTGCAGTTAATCGAAAATTAATCTACTTTTCAGGGCTAAAATAAAGCGTTTACTTATTGGTGTCGTGTCTTCGAATTATTTTTTAATAGCGTCAACATCTAGACACGAGGCAGCGTGTCAAGCCAAGTTCAAGCAAAGGAACTGGCTAGCCTAGCCAGCGCCGAGAGTAATATTACACGAACCACTTGGTGCCACTTTTGACCCTTCTATAACTCAAAACCTTTTTAACGTAAACACATAAAACTACGTGTGTTTAATTATATCCATAAGGACATCTAGAAGCCCAAATTTCATGAAGCTAGCTCAAACGGTTATAAAGATATGATGGTCAAAAAGTTTTTACCAGCAAATTGGATGTAGAAGATAAGTTGATTAACCAAATGTAAGATGATTTGTATGTGAAAAGTGGCCAAGTCAAATGTTAAGCTTCAATTTAACATAAGTTATCTACTTTGTGTAAATTATTAGATAGTTAAATTTAGGAATTTAGATTTATAAATATAAAACACTGTTGGAGTAGAAAAATCAAAGAAATAGAGTGTTATACTTGTTTAGAATATTATTTGTTCTTACAAATAGATTTCAGTATTACCTGCAGAACTTGGCACCCATTTGGATCTCAATCCTTTTGTCGGTGAAGTCCATAATCAAGTATATTTTTAACCGACTTCAAAAAAAGGAGGAGGTTCTCAATTCGGTTGTATGTTCTATTTTTTTTTTTTTTTTTTTTACGTGTGTTACCTCAGAACTCCGTCATTTATGAACCGATTTAGAAAATTTTTTCGTTGTTTGAAAGCACATGCTTCAAGGTTGGTCCCGTTGTTACCAAAATCCAGTTCTGATGATGGGATTCATGAGGAATTGAAGAAACTCCTCAAAAATTCAAGAGAAACTTATAGCGATTTTAGTACTTTCGGTGACAAGTCGAGCATTTGCATTCAGAAAGTATCATGGAATTCTGTAATAAACGACATAACCCCGTCGAGCATTAAAAATAGAATTTTCAACATAACCTTATTTCGAAGTCAAACTGATGATTTTATCCTACGCATCTATTTTATACAGAAACAACTAAAAAGCAAAAAATAAAAAATTTTAAATAAAAAATAAAACCTCCTTCAAAAAACATTCATAAAACCATGAAATAATAATTGAACCGAACCGACTACAATAAGCATGAAAATATCTTTCTTCTAATCTGTTTTAAGTCGGTGCCTCAGCACGAGCTTGCAGGAGTGTAGAAGCCCTATAGATAGTAAGGTATGTAGGTGTTAGATTACTAGGTCCACTCCTGCTGGCTCGAGCTGAGGCACCGACTTAAAACAGATTAGAAGAAAGATATTTTCATGCTTATTGTAGTCGGTTCGGTTCAATTATTATTTCATGGTTTTATGAATGTTTTTTGAAGGAGGTTTTATTTTTTATTTAAAATTTTTTAGTATTGAACTCGGCTAACATTTTTTACATTTATGTTTTTGGTGGGATATCCCTATTACAAAAACCATATCGCATGAACTGACTGTAGGTACATGTACCTGTCATTCAAACTAAATTTTCAATATACATATTTGCTCGTAGTAGAACCGGGGTCACCAACATAGCCAAACGGATTAGCTCGTTGAAATGGCAATGGGCAGGCCATATAGCACGTAGAACAGATGGCCGTTGGGGGCCAAAAGTTCTGGAATGGAGACCACGGACTGGCAGGCGCAGCGTGGGACGTCCACCAACGAGATGGACGGACGATTTGGTGAAGGCCGCAGGTTCAGGGTGGATGCAAATCGCTTCCAATCGTAATGATTGGGCATCAATGAGGGAGGCCTTTGTCCAGCAGTGGACGTCCTACGGCTGAAATGATGATGATGATGATATTTGCTCGTAAAATTCACTTTCAAAGGATGTATACATGGCTCGTAAGTTCATTTTACCGCAGGCACTAGTGCGATTTTTTTACAGTTTTTTTTAATGCTCCATTTTAAAAGTTTACAAGCAAAGAGTTTAAAATGACAAAAATAAAAAATCTATCTATACATATAATAAATCTGTAACAAGTCGGTGTCTGTACATTGAAGATATTTGAGAAAAACTGTCACTAGGGCTATTTACTAGCGCAATAGAACCCAAAACAATGTTTTTTTAGAATTATTGTCTGTTTGTCTGTTTATCTGTTTGTCTGTTTGTCTATTTGTCTGTTTGTCTGTTTGTCTGTGCGTTTGTGCGCGCTAATCTCAGAAACGGCTTAATCTAGAAGGATGCGGTTTTCACTGATATGTTGGTATTTTCTTGGATTAACATTTAGTGTTTGTTTCATTTGAATCGGTTCACAAATAAGAAAGATACGTCTATTTTAAGAATTTATAGAATAGTTTTTAGAAGTAGTGACTTGGGAATAGGTACGGTGGTGAATGTGAACGCGGGTGTGCGGGGGGGGTTCAGTGGGGGGTCGGTGAGGTGGGGGGGTTGTGGGGGGGTATTTTTTTTTATATCGAGGAACTAAGGAGAGCCATAATTGATGAAAAAGCAAATTGGATAAAAAAAATTTAAATAAAAAATAAAACCTCCTTCAAAAAACATCCAAAAAACTATGAAATAATAATTGAAGCGAACCGACCACAATAAGCATGAAAATATCTTTCTTCTAATCTGTTTGAAGTCGGTGCCTCAGCTCGAGTCAGCAGGAGTGGACCTAGTAATCTAACTTACCTACATACCTACTATCTATAGGGCTTCTACACTCCTGCTGGCTCGTGCTGAGGCACCGACTTGAAACAGATTAGAAGAAAGATATTTTCATGCTTATTGTGGTCGGTTCGGTTCAATTATTATTTCATAGTTTTTTGGATGTTTTTTGAAGGAGGTTTTATTTTTTATTTAAAATTTTTTATTTTTTGCTTTTTAGTTGTTTCTGTGTAAAATAGATGCGTAGGATAAAATCATCAGTTTGACTTCGAAATAAGTTTATGTTGAAAATTCTATTTTTAAAACTCGACAGGGTTATGTCGTTTTATTACAGAGTTCCATGATACTTTCTGAATGCAAATGCTCGACTTGTCACCGAAAATACTAAAATCGCTATACGTTTCTCTTGAATTTTTGAGGAGTTTCTTCAATTCCTCATGGATCCCATCATCAGAACTGGATTTTGGTAACAACGGAACCAACCTTGAAGCATGTGCTTTCAAACAACGAAAAAATTTTCCAAATCGGTTCATAAATGACGGAGTTCTGAGGTAACACACGTTAAAAAAAAAAAAAACAACCAAATTGAGAACCTCCTCCTTTTTTTGAAGTCGGTTAAAAAATAAGCTGCCCAAATTACTAATTCCACGCGGACGGAGTCGCGGGCAAAAGCTAGTATCGACATATACCTACGTAGAAAAATGTATAAATATACAAAACTAAATACCTAATGAATTTGCAAAATATTTTAATATTTTAAGTAAGGCGCAAAACGCGTAAAATAATCTTTTGCCGTCAAAACCTCCAGAAATTTGTTTTTGTTTTTCAATTTGGTGTTATTAATTGCCTGAAAAACGTCGTATGTCGTACAAACTCGTGACGATGAAAAAAATAACTTGTAAAAATAAACAAAGTCAGCCTCACAGATATCTGTCACATAAAATATCAGGAACTTAACAGGAAGAGGTGAGATTAGACCCTTAATTATAATTAACTAATAGCATACAAATATGATGCGATGACTAAACAAAACGCGGCTAATGCAACGATTTTAATTCAAATGGAATATTCATGCTGATGTAACAGTTATGTTCACCAACTTGATTTCACATAATCTTGGTTGAATCAAACGCAAGAAGTTCTGGAACTTTCTTTCAATGTCAAACTCTAATTTTATTATTGTAAGGTAAACAAACGTCCCTGTTCTCGACACTGACGCAATACATGGCACTTTCAATCTTATATTATCTATTATTATGTGTGTGTGTGTGTGTGTGTGTGCGTATGTGTCTGTCTGTCTGTGGCATCATAGCTCTTAGCAACGGGTGAACCGATTGGATGCAGTTTTTTTATTTGAAAGCAGGTTTTTGACGATGGTTCTTAGACATGTTTCATCAACTTTGGTTCTGCCATTTCAAAGTTATCAGCTCTTTTGTTAGCTGCGGAAGGAATCCTAGATTTAATTGCATTGGGGGTTTTTAAAATTTTTAATTTGTAGTAGGTAATTACATAAAGTTTAGTTTTGAAATGACAATAATTTGTAATTGTGTCAGTGTTGTTCTACATGAGTGATATGTGTAACCTAATTGCGTTGGGGGTTTTTATAGTACATTGTGCATCAAGGGCCGTAAGTTGGGGAATACGAGAGTCTACTAGAAGCCCGACGCCGAAGGTGGAAGGCTTTTAATGACTCGAGTTTGTTATCTCCTTACCGCCCGTGATACACGTACAATGATTTTCATCACATTACAAGGAAAAAAAACCCAAAAATAAAATTGTTTTGTCTCTAAACACTTAAATTTAGTAAAATAATAGCTACCCGCCAATACAGATTGTCACTTTTTTTGAGTCATATACCATAGATAATGTAAACTGTATTTAATTTAGAATTCAAATGGTCATACGGCCAGATTCTGTCAACATGTTAAAAAAATACTTACTAAAATTATTGCAAAACTATTTGATATAAATTTAATAGTAGATTGTTCAACAAGGGACTAAAACAAGCCATAATGACACAAGATATTTAGCCACCCGAGCAGAGCGAACGTGGGGGCTGATTTTTTAAAATTATTTCACTAATATAAAGACAGTGTTGTCTCTGATTTTCAAAATGTTTTGACTGTTATTTCTATCCCGCGGTATGCTGTAGGTACACTTTCCCGGGATAGAATGTTGTTGTTTCAATCAGGCCTCCTCCCAGAACGAGAACACTTGGGCCTTAGTTCCCACTTGAGCCCAATGCGATTTGTACAGCGCGGGTGTATACCATTGAATATCTTCTCAGGTGTGTGCAGCTTTTCTCGCGATGTTTTCCTTCACTGTAAAGCTCATGGTAAACTTCAAACGTAATTTAGCACACGAATTCGGAATAACTCAAGAGGTCCAAGCCCGGGCTCAAACCCATGACCTTTTGCTTAAGAGACCATAGGTCAACCCACTAGGCCACCGCGGCTTACCGGCTTTAGAATTCACTTATTCAAATTCCGCGGGAACTTTACATTTTCCTGGCATTACCCTCTGTGTTAATCCACGTAATAAACTACCAGTGTTCCAAATTTCATGCAAACAACTCTTACGTTATTGTCTTCGCGTACGAAGTCGCGGGCAAAAGCTAGTAATATTATAAATATAAAAGCCGTGGTTGCCTAGCGGTTTGACCTATGGCTTATCAAGCAAAGAGTCATGGGTTCAAATCCCGGTTAGCACCTCTGAGTTTTTTGCAATTAAGTGCGATTTTCATTTGAAATTTACCACGAACTTTACGGTGAAGGAAAACATCACGAGGAAACCTGCATCCACCTGCGAAGAAATTCAATGGTGTGTGTGAAGTTCCCAGTCCGCACTGAGCCCGCGCGGGAACTACGACCCAACCCCTCTCAATCTGAGAGGGGGCCTGTGCACTGCCGTGGGACGTATACATGCTGGGATGAAGATGATGACAATACAACGTTAGCTTAGCTGATGAGCACTCGCGCTGTTATTAATGTTATAATACACACACAGGAAACATAAAACATAATTCAGATTTCGCTCAAATCTAGACCAGACATATATGACATGCGCGATTTAGTGGTTCTTGTACCTACCTACATGGCAGTGGGCGGAAGTGCATAATAAAACAAGAAAGACGGAGAAAGCGACCCGTTAGGAATATCAAACTTACATGTCATTTCCTCATGACTATTAAAGGGGTTATAATTAAGGTTTGTTATCCAAATGATTTATTTACACCTAGGATTGTATAGAACCAATGACTTCATACGGCCCAACATCTACTGTTTACTTATTAGATTCTTATATATATGTATATGACGGCGCGTTCATAATACTTGATTTCTTTAATTTACGTAATCGTTAATTTTATGAGTTAGATTTAATTGCAATTTGAAATGTCGATTTGATTTCTTTTATTTAAAAAAAATGATACAATTAATCTAAACCAAAGAGGGGGCTGGTGTAGTCCGGGTGGGCTTGCGAGTGACGTCAGCGTCGGAACCAGTCTTCAGTGGTAAGGCGACTGGCGAGGTTATAAAACAGTCTGCGCACGTTGGCGGACTCACTTTTACTTGAGCCGTGGCGCTGACCGTACGCTCGCAATTCCATCTACCTCTTTGTTTCATTTTGTTAAAATTAACAAGACAATACAATTGTTACGAGATCAACCGTTGTGTCATTTGAAGACCCGCTTGCTGCAGCCTACGGACGCGAATAGACGCAGTCAACTGCTCGGAAATCCGTTAATCGGAATTACTAGCTGTTGCTGGCGACTCCGACTTTGAAGAAAGGGGGTATAAAAAATATCCTACGACCTACCGAATATGGAGAAAAAAGTTTCATAAAAATCGGTCTGTTCTTTTCATAATATTCAAAAATGACCTCATTGACTATATTCGTAATATACTTAACTCCAAATTGTAATGTTGTAATGTTCGCGATAACACGAATGCATTCATTCATGCTGATAACATAATTCGGGAACCTATCGATGTTTAGAAACTCCTTTACTCGAATTTCATTTATCCGAAAACGGTTCTCCGACTTTTGGAAATCCATATGTTTTGTTTTTCCACAACTTCACAATGCCACGGATTCATTTAATCACAGTTTTATTTGCCAACAAATTCAAAATCCCGAATTACAATAATCCATTTTTTTATTTGCCAACCTAATCAGTTGCCATATTTTCATAATCTAAATGTAACGAAAAGCCGAAAGTAAGTTTTTATTATCTACCTAATCTAACATCAGAGTAAGACAACATTGCTTAATTTTTCCGAGCGAGCGAAGCGAGCGAGCAAGACGGTTCGGAGCGGAAGCGACTCGGATAGATTAGGTTCAAAGGCTAATGCGGGAGCGTAGCGGAGCGAAGCTCCCGCATAAGCCTTTGGTGTTAGTTATTTTTTTTATAACCACCTACAAAACCCCCTACCCACATAGCAAACTCAATAAAATATTTAGGCAACATTAAACAACAAAATGAATATTACGCTCCACACATAATTGCATGGTCGCCTTTTGTATCCCTGACCTTTGCGGAATAATAATTTTGCGGAATAAATATATATTTGGCAAATGATCCTACGGAATTTCATGCAGTGGGATTTTGAATCATTTGGCAAATAAAAAAATGGATTTTAAAACATTTGGCAAAAGAAAATATGGTAAATAAAATTTCGGACAAACAATAATTTGGAAAATGAAAAAAAGGAGTTTCGTTTTCGGAATTTTAATATTCGGAAATGAGCTTTTCGAGAATATGATAGGTAACCCATAATTCAGTTTAATCAAATAGCTAATAGTGCATTCTTGTCATTTCATACTTGGTTTACTGCCAATAATCTTAGTATCAATACTGATAAGACTCAGATAATGCTCTTTAAACAAAATTCCAAGAAAACAGATAAGCGACATGGAGTCGTAGCGGTTTTCCGCTCCACTGGGATCAGAGGAGGGAGGACGAGTGTGTGCACTTGTGTTTGCGCATGCGCTTGTGCACCTAAATATATCCTGCGTACTTGACTGCTTCTGATCTTTTGGACTCCGCTTTATTAAGTTGGCTATGCGAGCCATATGAGGGCGCACAAGCGGAGATGAAGCAGTCGCCGTAGCCGAAATCGGCCAGGAGGATTATTATTGCTCACGGAATTTATTAAAAAATTATCTAGTTATGAGACAGCTGAAGAACAAAAATTACGTCTACTCAAGCGCACTAAAAACATTGAGACATAGCATTTGTCCAAAATTACAAGTTGTTAAGCACTGCGCGAGGTTTCAAGCTGTCCGCTTGTTTAACAAACTACCTACTGAGCTGAAAACCATAACAAGTCCTATGCTATTTAAATTTTAACAAGTTAGTTATGAAGTATCTTTTTGTATTTATTTTTTCAACTTCATTTTTAGGGTTCCGTAGTCAACTAGGAATCCGTATAGTTTCGCCATGTCTGTCCGTCTCTCTGTCTGTCTGTCTGTCCGCGGCTAAGCTCAGAGACTGTTAGTAGTAGAAAGCTGTAATTTGGCATGAATATACAGGGTGTTTGGTAGCTACGTGCAAAGCTTTAAGGGGGTGATAGCCGAGGTATTTTTGAACATTTTTAGCCATATATGCCTTAGCCAAAATTTGATATTTTTTTTTAAATTGAAGACTTAGAAATTTTAGGAAAATACCTACCCAGAATTTGATAGTCACGAGTCAATATTGCCCCAATGAGCGTTAATTTGGAAACCAAATCTTTTATTTCGGATAGTTAAATGTGTATTGGACCAAATGAAATAATTTTTAAGTGTCTTTCTTGCCACAAAAACAAAATGGAGGCATTAGAAATTACTAAAAATGTCTTAGGTTGGAACGGAGTAATTTTTCTGTGCCATAAAAAAAAATAAAAAAAAATCCTTGAAATGTTCAAACATTTTTAGAAACATGCCTGTTTATTGTTCTTTCTTTTAAGGTATCACTCATTGACATTGCTTGCTAAATCTGCGATAATAAGTAAAAACCAAACTCAGGGAGCACTCACTAAGAATGCACTAGTCTTGAAATTTTACTAGTAGGTAAATAACATGTGAAAAAGACAAGTCTACGTCATTTTTCTGTGCTATATTTAAATTTTCCAAATTAACGCTCATTGGGCCAATATTGACTCGTGACTATCAAATTCTAGGTTTTTCCTAAAATTTTTAAGTCTTCAATTTAAAAAAAAAAACAAATTTCGGCTAAGACATATATAGCTAAAAAAGTTCAAAAATACCTCGGCTATCACCCCCTTAAAGCTTTGTACAAAGCCTTAAAGCTTTGTAATGCCGACAAAGTGATTATATAAAAAAAAATTAAAAAAATTTTTTTTAGGGTACTTTCCATTGACGTAAAGTGGGGGTGATTTTTTTTTCTCGACCAACCCTATAGTGTGGGATATCACTGGATAGGTATTTGAAAATAAATAGGGGTTTACTAAAACCAATTTTTGATAAAGTGAATATTTTCGGAGATATTCACTCTGAAAGTTTTAAATAATGTGTCTCTAACTTTTGAACAGCAAGTCTAAAAAATATGAAAAAAATCACGTAAGTTAAACTCAATAAAAACTTTCTAGGAAAATTATTTTCAACTTAATTAGTTGAGCAGTTTTTAAGTTTTTGTAAAAAAATATTTCAAAATTAAGATTGTACTTTAACCGCCATTGCAAGCATTTTTTTCTTTACGTGCCTATAAGATCACGCTAATAGTATCTTCTTTCAAATAAAAAAAATAAAATTGAAATCGGTTCATATAACAAAGAATTACATCTGAAAAACCATCAACATACAATACTAAGCTACCTAGTAGACTGCAGATTAGATTAGGTAGTTACCCAATTCGCCGATAGATGGCGCTGTACCGCTAACGTTAAAATTCTGCGCGCGATGGGAGTTGGGACCAAAACAACCACATTAATAAAGTATGCAAAGATTTTTTCGTACCTGCTACGGAACCCTATCTTGGGCGTGTTCGACACGCTCTTGGCCGGTTTTCCTTAAATCTAAAATCGAAGCCATGGTTCCTAAGAACAGATTTTGCTATCTCTCATGGTTTATGATTTCGCCATACTGACCCATTTGGATTTAACACCCTGTATATTCAATTCAATGGGACCCTATTTTTAGGATGATAGAGGTGCAGTAAAAAGGGATTTTTGGATTTTCCCGCGGGATAGAGAAATTGACCATCAATTTTATTTTTGCGCTTACGAAGTCGCGGGAAAACGCTAGTTAAAAATATACTTCTGAACAAAAACTTTTTTCAACAAACAGATCTACAATACTTACCATGTTATTCTGTGATTCCCTTTCTGTTGTATTGACGTGAGATGACGCAAGCATCATCCTCGAGAAGCGCCCGACATTTGCAGACGCTGGCCTTAAAGGAATATTCCGCTACTTTCTACCGCACTGTGAGTCATTGGGGCCCAGAAACCAGCGACTACACAAGATACAACTGTAATAATAACTTTACAGTTGAACGTGACAACGTCATAACAAAACATTCAAAAAACAAAAATTAAACCAGGCGGTCACCCATCCAAGTATTGACCGCGCCCAACGTTGCTTAACCTCGGTGATCGGGCGAGAACCGGTGTTTTGTCAAATGTCTTGAAAACGGTGCATCCTAAGGCACAATTCAATGAAAATCAATCAAATCAATGAAATTTTCATCCCCCTTTAATGTCCCCGCACCCCCTCCCCCGCACCACCCTCCATTGCGGCGCTGCAGTGGTGTGTCACCATACAACTGCAGCAACAACAACAACAATAGAGAAATATTTCTCTTGGCAGACGTTATATAATTATAGAATTATGATTGCGTGTTATACAACGCGCTGGGCACGCTCTTTCGGCGTCGCGCACAACGTTTTCATCGACATTTTTACTGTCACTGTCAAATGTAGGGTAGCACACAACACTATTAACATCCATGTAAAGGCACAACAACAGAAAAATGCGAGATAAACTCGTTTTGAGACGTGAGTAATCCGTATTATTCCACTATAATAATATAATATATTGGGGGACAATCTCACACAAATCGACCTAGTCCCAAACTAAGCAAAGCTTGTACTATGGGTACCAGACGACGATAGACATACTTATATGGATAAATAAATACTTAAATACATAAAAAACATCCATAACTAAGGATCAAATATTCGTGCTCATCACACAAATAAATGCCCATACCGGGATTTGAACCCAGGACCTCTTGCTTCGTAGGCAGGGTCACTACCAACTAGGCTAAAGCGGTCGTTACAAGTGAGTCTCACGGTAGTTTCATTTTCAAACATGCCCTCTTTTGATTTTCAGCTGTTTCTGTGGCCACAACTCGTGCTGGCGTAGACGGTCGGTCTCATTGGCTCCGTCCATATTAAACTTTATTTATTGGCCTACCTGGTCTGCGTGGGTTTGTCAGTGGCATAAGATAAACCTT
Source organism: Archips xylosteana (assembly GCA_947563465.1). Classification (NCBI taxonomy): domain Eukaryota; kingdom Metazoa; phylum Arthropoda; class Insecta; order Lepidoptera; family Tortricidae; genus Archips; species Archips xylosteana. The sequence continues at coordinate 6,717,349 of OX387373.1, forward strand.
AACCTGTGCCTTTACTTAAGTAACGGGTGAAGTAATTCACAATATTTTATTTTAATATGGAAATTAAATGCGTTATTGTGTAGGCCATCATATAAATGAGGATTGTAAGTATGGTTATATCATTACATTAGACTTAGACTCCGTTCGGGCTGAAACTCGTTACCGAGCGTTTTCCCAGAGATAAGACCAAGCTAGATCAATTTTTCATCCCCGAAAACCTCCACATACCAAATTTCATCGAAAGCCGTTTCGGAGATTCAGATTATATTATAAGTGGGGGTAAGATGAAAAGCAGTGTAAGATGAAAAACACTTGGGTGCTACGAGTAGTTTTTCATCCTACACTGCTTTTCAAGAAAGAACATAAATTATGAACTAACAATAAAATTGTCGATTGGTTACTGATAATAGACAGACAGACAAAAAAAATCGTGCGTGCAGTTCCTCCGCGCGGCAGAAGTGAAACTTCGTAATGTGGAAATGAAAAAGGCACGTATACATCAATATGAACCTTATTGCAATAACTTAAAGAACTAAATTTACTTATGCATCTATGTGTTTAAATTACTCACTAGATGGCGCTTTTATCAAGTCTCATATATTTGCACAGACAGTATTAGTTCTGCATCACACTATCGAAGTTTTTAACATCCGTTAGTATATATACAATGCGAGATTTTTTGCTTCGGCAGTACATACGTATATTAATGCTTTCATACCCCCTTCATGGTAGCGTTAAACGTTTAACGCGACCTTGTTGGAAGTCGCAATAGAAATTTCACTTCAAAAACCAGGCGGTCACCCATTCAAGTACTGACCGCGCCCGACGGTGCTTAACTTCGGTGATCGGACGAGAACCGGTGTTTTAGTCAAATATCTTGAAAACGGACAAAATCAATGAAATTTTCATCCCCCTTTGAAACACAAACACTTTGTTCCACTTGCGGTGGAGACAACTGGTTGTTTGGGTTTCCGAGGCAAAGGTTTTTATTAAAGAAGTGAGGCGCCGTCTGCGTGAGAGATGTCTTGACCCTCGCTCTGGGTAGTTTCTGGTACTTAAAGGTTGTCCATCGCGGTTCACCGTGGCAATGCAGATTGTACATAGACCTTTAAAGGTAGTATCGAAAAAAGATTTGAGTACTATCGAAATGAGTAGGTATCGATACTTTGATGGTATCGGAACATCCCTACAAGTACCGGCTGAACTGACTGACAATGACATTTGGTGCCAAAATGTGGCGAATGTGTACAATATTTTTTTCAAAATTCTAAGTTTTATTCGTAATTCAAACGATTTGTACCAGTATAGCGCTAATGTTTCCTGTAAGTATGAGGTTTGAAAAATATAAATACAAAATTTCAAAAATCTTCCTAGGTGGCGGCAATCTTGTCTTATAACCAGATATTATGTTGTATATAATATTGTACGGCTACCACCGCTCGAAAGATTTCTCGAATTGTAGAGGCCTTTAGGTTCCACATTATTACACAAATTTTACAGTCGTATTTTTAAAACTCGTCGAATAAATAAGTTTTTCAAGTATGGCAGCACTTTTTCCCCTTTCTAGAAGTATGGCAAATATAATAACGGTCACATTTTATCAAGTACTTTCCAAAAATCCAAATGCAATACTGGTACAAATCGTTTTGCAAAAAAAAAATAAAAATTACTTCTTTGCGGCGGTATGGCGCCCATTTGGAACCGTTACGTTAAAATAAAGTTGAAAACTAAGGGGGGTCGTATACAAGAAACGTGTTTTTTTTCAGCTTTTTTTAACTTGATCTTTATAATGACGTTAACTAGACACTTGAAATTTTCACCGATTATGTATTACTGTGGCCGGTATAACAACAAATAATAAAAATATAATTATATTAAGGGGTCTTGACAACCAATATAAAATGATCTCACACTGCGTACATTTTACTTAGAAGCTGGGTTCTACTAACACTGGATTATTATAGTTACGGCTGTTCACGGCGTATATTTTGACATACCTAAAAAGTACGGAACCCTCAGTGCGCGAGTTCGACTCGCACTTGGCCGGTTTTTTTAAATAGATCTACAATGTTATCTACATTTAAAATAATCTGTCTTCTGCAAAACGTATAGGAATATTCTGTAGCTTTGGGAGTATTAAATGAATGACATGTGCAAAAGTGACAGCTCTGGTCTTCAATAGATATCGCTTAACTTTTAGTACTGCTATTTGTCACTACAACTAGTCAACACAAGATGGCTCTACTAATAACGTTACTATTACTCTTTAACAGATGGCGCTGCATGTTTTATTAGAAAAATGCTGGTTTTGCTACGGCATCTAGCGGTGAGTAGTAGAAATATAATTTCAAAGTTTAGTATGGTGTTCAATAGATGTCGCTTAACTTTTTAGTACTGCTGTTTGTCACTAGATGGCGATGTACAGTAAGTACAACTATTTAACACAAGATGGCTCTACTAATTATTCTCATGCTCTTAAAATGTTACTTTAGTCTCTGCATATCGGGACTAAAGCTCTTTATTGATTTTTTTTTAATTTACTTTGGAAACCCCTAAACTGCCAATCACGGTGTTTGTGGATGGAGGATTATTGCCATTTTCAGTGACTGGGCATAGACAATTTTAAAGCATTCCACAGACCGCAGCGCGCTGCAGACGCTCCGAAGCGCTCCGTAGCGCTCCGTAGCGCCCTGCGCTTTGGTCTGTGAAAGCCTTTAGGGCGTGGAAATAACCTCAAAATGACAACTGTATAAAAAATATTTTAAAAAATAATAATTTCGTGAAACACCTTGAATAATTACGAATATTAATCTATTTAATTATATTAAAGATGAATTCATTTTATTATGCATACTTAGTCCAATTATCTATGAAATAATTTTCAAGTTTGAATCTGTTGGCTAAATATGCAAACATCTAAAGCGTCACTCAACAAAAAAAAACCGCGCTAAAAATTTAAATTGCTATTTGAATTCTGAACAGACGTCCATTGCTCGTATTGAGCGTACGTTGTATAAAAGTAATGTAGATTAGTATACCTAAAACATCGTTTTTTTCCTCGCATTCAAAGTGAAAAGTAGTGTTTAACGCGAGACTAAACTGCCATAACGACACGCGAATTATAGCCACCCTCGCTCTGCTCGGGTGGCTAAATATCTTGTGTCATTATGGCTTGTTTTAGTCCCTTGTTGAACAATCTTCTATACTACTATTCTTTAATTTAACAAAAGGCGCTGCATGTTTCATTCTCTTTTTTGTAAATATCTGATTGTAAATATTAGTCAGGTTTTCTCTTTTTTGTAAATATATGTTTGTAAATATTTATGTAAAGGAAAATTGATAATAAATTATTCTAAAAGATGCTTTTTTTGATACGGCATCTAGCGGTGAGTAGTAGAAATATAATTTCATAGTTTACTCTTGTCTTCAATAAATGTCGCTTAACTTTTAGTACTGCTATTTGTCACTAGATGACAATATACAGTAAGTACAACTATTCAACACAGGATGGCCCTACTAATTATATTACTACTATAACACTAGATGAAGTTTTGCTGCTGTGCAGACGATCAGGCCCCTCCAAGGAAGGAATAGTAGATTGTTCAACAAGGGAGGAAAATAACCAATAACACACGAGGTTACTTGGCACCCGAGCACAGCGAGGGTGCCAATATTCCGAGGGTGAAATTGGTTTTTTCCCGAGTTAAACACTCTGCTTTTCATTTCGACTACAAGGAAATTAAGAATATATAAGTATAAATAAATAAAAATGTCTAAACTGGTCAATATGATCGTTGTAAAATATTTCAATGGAGTTTATTGTTAAGGAATAATTAATTTAACAAAATTTAGAATGTTCATTATAATAATCAATGAAAACAGTAGATAAAGTAGGTATTTTAGTAAATTTATTTATAATAGTACATTACTGCAGAGGCCGTGAAGTAAGGGATTGATGGACGAGATTTGGGGTATACGGCCGAGTCGGAGACGAGGCCGGATAAAACGAGTCCAGCAATCCCTCTTCCGGCCGAGGATTGTATAGAGCTTTTCTCAAACATGCATCATCATCATCATCATCCATCCATTCATACATCCATCCATACACCCATCTATACATCCATCCATCCATCCATCCATACATCCATTCATCCATCCATCCATACATCCATCCATACATCCACCCATACATCCATCCATACATCCATTCATTCATCCATCCATCTTTCCATACATCCATCCATCCATCCATCCATACATCCATCCATACACCCATCCATCCATCCATACATCTATACATCCATCCATCCATACATCCATCCATACATCCATACATCCATCCATACATCTATACATCCATCCATCCATCCATCCATACATCCATCCATACATCCATACATCCATCCATCCATCCATACATCCATACATCCATACATCCATCCATCCGTACATCCATACATCCATCCATCCAACCATACAGCCATACATCCATCCATACATCTATACATACATCCATACATCTATACATACATCCATCCATCCATACATCCATACATCAATCCATACATCCATCCATCCATACATCCATCCATACATCCATCCGTACATCCATACATCCATACATCCATACATCCATCCATCCATCACCAGTAGTTTAGGCGGTTTTATAGAAATAAAAGAAGATAGATTTTTTTTTAATGTCGTAAGTTGGCTGTATGTAATTTTTCCTTTGTCAGTTTAATGTTAGTAAGCAAATTTAAAAAGTTACAGCAGCGGACAATAATGGTTTTTCATACTTACTTTTATGGCCTAGGCCAAGAAGTAATGTAGAGAGCCATAAACAACAAACTTCATGGCTTCATTTCGTGACATTAACGCATACATTTCAAAGCATGATTGAGAAAAATATGTAAGTAACCAATTTGAACCAAGGAGTTAAGCTGTATAGAGATAGGCTGTGTGGACAATAACATTGTCGTATACCGTGTTTTTAGGGTTCCGTACCTAAAGGGTAAAAACGGAAACCCTATTACTGAGGCTCCGCTGTCCGTCCGTCCGTTCGCCCGTCCGTCCGTCTGTCCGTCCGTCCGCCCGTCTGTCACCAGGCTGTATCTCGGGAACCGTGATAGCTAGAGAGTTGAAATTTTCACAGATGATGTATTTTGGTTGCCGCTATAACAACAAATACTAAAAAATGGAATAAAATAAATATTTAAGGGGACTCCCATACAACAAACATGATTTTTTTGCTCATTTTTGCTCGATATTGATAACGGGAACAGGTAGACACTTGAAATATACACAGAATATTTAATTGTATAAAATAAATCATTAAATTAAAATAAAAAAAAATATTTAAGGGGGCTCCCATACAACAAACGTGATTTTTATAGATAATTGTACGGAACCCTTCGTGCGCGAGTCCGACTCGCACTTGGCCGGTTCTTTTTCTTAACATTTTCTATTATTTAACCTTATTAACTTAGTTATTAAACTAATGTAAGTATATCTAAGTCATTTTGAGTCGGTGCCGCGGGCAGAAGAAACTGTAATTTGTTTGGCAAATACTCTTCTGAATATTATTAACACTGGCAAGCCGTAAACGTCAAACTCAACGTCACTGTCACTTACCTGAAAACTATTTTTGTTGCTACAACGAACGGTGCTAGAATTTTCCAAGGATATTAAAAATACTGGAAAGTCACTAAAAAATCGCCAAAAAAAAATATGACTGATATGATGGAAGGCAGAGGAGATGTAAGTATTATGTATAATTTCGAACATAAAAATCGTTTCTATTGTTGAGAGGTAGCTTGAGGTAATAGACATTTCTTTTTACCGTTATACTTCGTAATATACTGCAACCGTATATAATTTGATGCAAATATTTCTTACAATTTATTTTTCTTCAGCTTATTTTACTTTTAGAAGTTACTCATAGTCGATATTTAGTCAATAATTTTACTGCAAATCATGTTGTCAAGTAAACCTCTTTGTAATCTTCTCTAATCAGATTTTCTATTATTTTTTACGCTATTTTCCAAGATATTGGGCTCCTTGTGGAGTTCAAGTTTGGCTAACTGTACCTAATGCAGTTCACTGTCTCCTTAATATGTGAAACAATTTTGTCAATTTTTTTTCTGTTATTCCAACTTCAACTTTTTGTTTTTGGCAACTAGTTGCTTAAGTTAGCTACCACTAACTGCCGAATTCCTGATAGCAACAAAGAGCATGTTGTGATTGAGTAGTTTTAGTACTAACAAATTTTTTTATTTTATGAAAATCAAGTCATCACCACTATGTGATGATTGTCAGAAGTGTGATGACTTGACCCATGTGTTGTTGGAGTGCGTCTGGAATTCAGACTAGAGAAGAAGAGTGCCTGGTGGATTGGGTTCCATGTACAATAGCCTGGTCAATTGTTGGCTGACAGAGCCATTATTGTGCGAGGCAGTTAGTATTAGCATATAATGGGTCGGGTCCCGTTGGCCTTACTTGCATTTAGCCTTGGCGAGCAGAGCACCTTAGTTGTATATTGTCCGGGTAGCAAAATGCCTTGGTCTGTAAAACGCCCTCATTGCTATAAGCCATAGTAGACGGAATGACTTAGTTGTAAAACGACTTAATGTCATAATGGTTTAGTAGGTAAATGGTCTGGTCTGGTCTTGAAAATCTATTTAATACAATCAAGACATTACACAATTAAGTCATTCTGCCTACTTGTGCATTTAACAACCTAGATGTTTTGCTAAGTAAGTCTTCCTGAGACTAAGACAGTTTTGTAACCATGGCATTATATAACCAAGTCATTTTGCATACTTGGTCAGTGTACTACTGTGCCGTTTTGCTTGCCAATGCTAAATGCAAGTAAGGCCAACGGGACCCGACCCCATATAATACCATTTCATTAATCTGTCCCGTGAATAGGGAATTTAGTAAGCTCCAATGAGGCTGACATGATCACCTGGAGTGTTCAAAGCCTCGTCAAAAATTAGAAAAAAACAATTACAATAAATCTTTAGAATATTACACTGTCTATTTTCTCATGAACCTTTGTTTTTCAGGCCAAAACGAAGATCAAACATGACTGGTATCAGACAGAGGCGCAGGTGGTGGTCACCGTGTTGCTCAAGAATGCGCCGGCTGACAAAGTGAAGGTGCACTATGGAGACCGCAGTGTGAGTATACTGTACCAGACTAATATGGTGGACTGTCTAAATCCTTGGATGCATCACAATAAAATTATTTTTACTAGATTGCTGAAGGAGGAGGGTTATGTCTTTAACCCCAAACACAAAAAGAGGGGTGTTATAAGTTTAACCACTATGTGTGTGTATGTGTGTGTGTGTGTCTCTGTGTGTCTATCTGTGGCATCATAGCTCTTAAATGGGTGGACCGATTTGGATTTTTTTTTTTTATTTGAAAGCAGGTTTCTTGGCAATGGTTCTTAGACATGTTTCATCAAAATTGGTTCTGCCATTTCAAAGTTATTTGCTCTTTTGTTAGCTGCAGAAAGGATCTTAGACGCATAATGGGCTGAAACTCGGTACCAAGCGTTTTCCCAGAGATAAGACCAAGCTAGATCAATTTTTCATCCCCTAAAACCCCCACATACCAAATTTCATTGAAATTTAACGTGAAACTACCGTAAGACTCACTCATAGTGAAAATTATCGGATCACTCTCGTCTCACATTACGTCATCAAAATTGTTGAACATATATACATACACAAGAATTGCTTGTTTAAAGGTATTAGATTAGATTTACTTTATTTCTAAACATAATGTGCAACCAAATTGCATTGGAGGTTTTTAAAATTTTTAATTTATTGTTATTATTATACCCCCATTGTTCGCAGACAGAGTCGCGGACAACAGGTAGTTATTATATAAATTGCTACCTATTTCTGCATATATATACTTTTTGCCTTGCTATAGATCGACTGGATGAATAATCCTGATAGACCTCTGTGAGCCAACCCTGATCAGGATCTATAGATCTATCCTAATGTGTGACCAAATTGCGTTTGGGGTTTTTAAAAGTTTTAATTTATAGTTATTCAAACAGGTCTATAGTGTGTGTACATTTTGAATATGTCCTACCACAGTTTTATTGACAGTCCACTTTACTATAAGCACGCGGCGGACACGACGTACAAATACGCGTTCTTGAATGTACATAAGCACGACGACGTCTGTACACGCGTACGCCTACATACATCGCGCGCGCACTCTTCGGGATTCCGGCGGGGTTCGGCAATCTGCGCCTTGAGGGGTGGGGTAACTCGAATCGGTGCGGGGTGGAGCGTGTCCATTCTGTACGTTAGTACTATTATATATTCTGTGCTATAAGTTATAACGTAGTAAGTTAATTCCCGCAGCTCTCCCTCTCTGCCCCGCTGCCAAACACTGATGCAGAATACAGCTTGGAGCTAGAGTTGGCACATGAGATCGTCCCTTCAATGAGCTCGCACGTCGTGTCGCCATCCAAGATCGAAGTCAAGTTGCGGAAGAAGGAGGGCCACCGGTGGACCAATTTGGAGGGGGAACGGGCGGAGGAGAAAGTCAAGGCGATACCACAAGGTGAGTTTTTGTATTAGCGGATTTGATTGTGGTATACTTATGTAGATCGGATGACAATGCAAGCACAGTCAGCATAAAATACCTATAGTCAGGAAAAAAGTTTGAATTGAAAATGAAATTTTCAACAATAACTTATTTATTTGTTTTTTTCAGCTGTCATAGACGCGTCGGGGCCGGCGCAACCGCCTAAACTGTTCAAAAAAGACTGGGATAAAATAGAGAAGGAAATTAAGAAAATGGTAAAGATATCAAACTATAGCTAAACCGTAAACGTGGTGATTTTGGAAATTACTTATATAGATTTAAAGTTCTGTTTAGTTTTATGTGTACTCCGAATTAGGTAGTGCATTCAACAGTTATTCTTACAATTGATTTGTATTTCATGAAGTACACGAGGACTTAAGAGGCTAGAACTACAACTCGCGCTCAAAACAAACTGCACTAGATTGAGTACTGAGTTCCTTAGATTACCCTGTTTCTCAATAAGTTCTCAATCCGTACTAGGCCCGCGTGGGAACTACGGCCCAAGCCCTCTCATTCTGAGAGGAGGCCTGTGCGCAGCAGTTGGACGTACATAATATTGGCTGGGTAAATGGTGATCATGAAAGGATACCATGCGTAATTGCGTATGTAACCGTTGCCATTCGCGAGCAACTCGATTCCAGTCTCATGCGTAAGCAATAGTTGTCATTCGCTATTATTCTTTCTCATCCCTTTAAGCATACTTCAAGTTGTAAAATATATAAATATTCACTTTATCAAAAAATGGTCTGTGCAAACCTCTAGTCGTTTTCAAATACCTATCCAACGATACCCCACAACGTAGGGTGGAAGTGGAGTGTTTATTCGAATGACGACTTGCGGACTTGTATTGCAAGCAGATAAAATTCAATTTTGTACAAATTATATTTTGTTAACCGACTTCAAAAAAAGGAGGAGGTTCTATGTTCCACTGTTTATATTTTTTTTTTTTTTTTTTTTTTTTCTATGTATGTTCATCGATATCTCCGCCAATTGTAGGCCGATTTTCAAAATTCTTTTTTTGTTTAAAAGAGCATACTTCCGAGGTGGTCCCATTGGCACCAAGTCATGATCTGATGATGGAATCTTGGGTAAATCGACGGAAACCCTCAAATTTTATAGGGACAACTATGACGATTTTAGAATTTTTAGCATCTAGTCAAGCATTTTCATTCAGAAAATGTCATTTGGTAAACTGGATCTGATGAAGAAGATCACAGATGGCCAACGGAACTCCTCAACGGGTCAAATCTTGCAAGTTGAATTTAACCCACTTCCCGGTTTCTGAATTGAAATTTTTCATGCTTGTGTAAATTGGATGACAATGCAATATTATTGCAACATGGAGCTGGTCTGACGATGGAGCTGGATGGTGGCCATAGGAACTCTGTAATAAAACGACGCAACCCCGTCGAGTTTGGGCTTGTTTCATTCGTCTTGACGAGCACTTTGATCTCAGATGGTAACCAGGGTCTGATGATGGAGCTGGAAGATGGCCAAAGGCACTCCAAAGTAAAACGACACAATCCCGTCGAGTTTGGGCTCGTTTTATTCGTCTTGACAAGCACTTTGATCCCAGATGGTAACCAGGGTCTGATGATGGAGCAGGAAGATGGCCAAAGGCACTCTATAATAAAATGCCACAAACCCCGTCGAGTTTGGGCTCGTTTGATTCGTCTTGACGAGCACTTTGATCCCAGATGGTAACCAGGGTCTGATGATGGAGCTGGAAGATGGCCAAAGGCACTCCACAATAAAACGACACAACCCCGACGAGTTTGGGCTCGTTTGATTCGTCTTGACGAGCACTTTTATCCCAGATGGTAACCAGGGTCTGGTGATGGAGCTGGATGATGGCCAATGGCACTCCACTATAAAACGACACAATCCCATCGAGTTCGGGCTCGTTTGATTCGTCTTGATGAGCACTTTGATCCCAGATGGTAACCAGGGTCTGATGATGGAGCTGGAAGATGGCCAAAGGCACTCCACAATGAAACGACACAACCCCGTCGAGTTTGGGCTCGTTTGATTCGTCTTGACGAGCACTTTGATCCCAGATGGTAACCAGGGTCTGATGATGGAGCTGGATGATGGCCAATGGCACTCCACAATAAAACGACACAATCCCATCGAGTTCGGGCTCGTTTGATTCGTCTTGACGAGCACTTTGATCCCAGATGGTAACCAGGGTCTGACGATGGAGCTGAAAGATGGCCAAAGGCACTTCACAATAAAACGACACAACCCCGTCGAGTTTGGGCTCGTTGGATTCGTCTTGACGGGCACTTTTATCCCAGATGGTAACCAGAGTCTGGTGATGGAGCTGGATGATGGCCAATGGCACTCCACAATAAAACGACACAATCCCATCGAGTTCGGGCTCGTTTGATTCGTCTTGACGAGCACTTTGATTCCAGATGGTAACCAGGGTCTGACGATGGAGCTGAAAGATGGCCAAAGGCACTTCACAATAAAACGACACAACCCCGTCGAGTTTGGGCTCGTTTGATTCGTTTTGACGAGCACTTTGATCCCAGATGGTAACCAGGGTCTGATGATGGAGCTGGAAGATGGCCAAAGGCCTCAACAATAAAACTACACAACCCCGTCATGTTTGGGCTCGTGTGATTCGTGTTGACGAGCATTTTGATCCCAGATGGTAACTAGGGTCTGATGATGGCGCTGGAAGATGGCCAAAGGCACTCCACAATAAAACGACACAACCCCGTCGAGTTTGGGCTCGTTTGATTCGTCTTGACGAGTACTTTGATCCTAGATGGTAACCAGGGTCTGAACATGGAACTGGAAAGTGACCATAAGAACTCAGTAATAAAACGACGTAACCCTATCAAATTTGGTCTCGTTGGATTTGTCTTTATGAGTACTTTGGTAACCAGGGGCAAAAAGTACAGTGAGCAAAAAAAACTTGTATTAAAAATAGATTTTGTAACAAACTTATTTGGAGGTCAAACTGATGATTTTATCCTACGTATCTAACAAATACGTATGTACAAATACAACTAAAAAGCAAAAAATAAAATAAATTTTAATTAAAAAATAAAACCGACTTCAAAAAACACCCAAAAACTAAAACGCAAAAAATAAAATAAAAATTGAACCGACTACAAACAAAAAGCATAGAAATATCTTTCTTCTAACGGTGAGGCCACACGAGCGTAATTTTGTGAGTCGTGAGCGGCAGAATTTCGGTTCGCGCCATACAATATGCGGGCCATCACGTGACACTCACATGACACAATGTATGGCGCAACCGAAATTCTGCCGCTCACAACTCACAAAATTACGCTCGTGTGGCCTCACCCTAATCTGTTTGAAGTCGGTGACTCAGCACGAGCCAGCAGGAGTGGACCTAGCCATCGACCTTACGTACGTACTATCTATTGGGTTTCTTTCTACCACTCCTGCTGGCTCGAGCTGAGGCACCGACTTCAAACAGATTAGGGTGAGGCCACACGAGCGTAATTTTGTGAGTTGTGAGCGGCAGAATTTCGGTTGCGCCATACATTGTGTCATGTGAGTGTCACGTGATGGCCCGCATATTGTATGGCGCGAACCGAAATTCTGCCGCTCACGACTCACAAAATTACGCTCGTGTGGCTTCACCGTTAGAAGAAAGATATTTCTATGCTTTTTGTTTGTAGTCGGTTCAATTTTTATTTTATTTTTTGCGTTTTAGTTTTTGGGTGTTTTTTGAAGTCGGTTTTATTTTTTCAAAATGGATGCTTAGTTACCATTGAAATAATAACTGGTTAGCAACAAGTGGCATCCTGGCTGTTCACGTGTTTGTTGTTAGGTAGTGCGTATAGATGTTATTGGCAACTGTCAGTGCTTAGTTACCACTGATTTTCTACTTTTTATTATCTTTATGACTTTCAAGTGGTGTAAGTATTAATGAAAACTGGGCTGTCAAGAGAATTGTGACGCACTGAGCTTCCACGTGTAAATGATAACTTAGTTGTCAATGAATTTGTGACGATTGGAATGTACACGTTTATATGAACACCTGGAGCGCGAAGCATCCATCTGATGCTAACTGTACAGCCAACTAAAAGTAATCAGCAAAAAAAAATTGTTTTTAATCTTTAAGGAAGAGGAGGAGAAGCCTGAAGGCGACGCGGCACTCAACTTGCTGTTCCAGAAGATATATGGAGAGGGATCGGACGAGGTGCGGCGAGCCATGAACAAGAGTTTTGTGAGTATTTTTAGAGCATACGGAGCATACCTCTCAGCTCAGATCAAATAGGTAAAAAGTAAAGATATAGCGCCGCGAACAACGAAGTGAGGCCGGTCAAACTACACCAATGCGTGTGCTTACACAGTGGCACGCACACACTTGCTACCAAACTACACCAAAATCGAAATAATTTTGCTTAGAACCCAAAACGTCAAGACTAGTGCTGCTATTGTAATGTTGTAGTTGCCCTATTATTGGGTAAATGCTGCCTATGTAATACAACCTTTTCTTTACTCATTTTAAATTCTATTCTTTATTAGCACGGCTTAAAACGTTACAACGTGACACGCAACGTAGAGTTATTTGTTTCTTGTAAAAGTTTATCAAGGTTTTTTATTGTAGTAACGGTATCAACGTGACACGCAAGGTAAAGTTATTTGTAGTATCGGGGTATTAAGAATTATTATGGCAACACCGGCCTACGCACACATGTTTAAAAAACCGGCCTCACTCGGCTGTTCACCGCGCTCTGTCTTTACTTTTTATTTGATCTGAGACCTATGTATCTCAAAAACTTTGTACATTTAATTTTGGACTCTAACTTGCATAGAAATTAACAGGCAAGTAGCGTGAATGCAACCGAGTCTAACCAACAGCCTCCCAAATTGTCCTGGTTCATTTGTATGGAAATCTCCTTTTTTTTCCACCGAAATTTCCTAGTTGATGTATCAGGATATTTTGGGAGGCTGTGTTAGTTAGTTATGGCGATGCGGTGGCGGTGATGGTTGTAATATTCTAATTTGTATGAACGAGTTCGCGGTACGGTACCGCACAACCGTTCATACAATTTAGAATATTACAACCGTCACCGCCACTGCACCGCTACGCCTCAACAAAATCACGACCGTTTCCTTGTGATACCTTTATACCTATGTTTAACAAATGACTGATTGATTGTCCTTTGTGTAAGGGGCCGTCTATAAATTACGTCACACATTTAGGGGGTGGGGGGAGGGGGCGATCTGCGACACAACAAAATAATTGCGGTTTTTATAGTAATATGTGTGACAAGGGGGGAGGTCGAAATCGATCAAAATTGGTGTAATGGTACTTTATGAATGGCCCCTAACGAAAGTTAGTCATACAACCAAAATGGGTAACTTTCGTTAGCAAAAAAGTTTTCGTTATAAAGGAATCAATTAAGTTTTGATTTAATTAAATCCCTTAAATGAGTCGTTTTCAAAAAAAGTGTACTCAATTAAAGGATTTAATAAAAACAAAACTTAATTGATTCCTTTGTGTGACGAAAGTTACCCATATAGTTTGTATGACTAACTTACGTAACGGGTATGTATTACAATACCGAAGTACGAAAGACCGAATGTATTAAAACATCGAATGGGTCAAAAGACCGACACGATTTTTTTCTGAAATCGTAAACTTTTCAGAATTTATTAAAACGGCATCATACAGAACCCATTAGGTTAGGTTAGGTTTGTTTTATAACAATCTTAAAAAGTTAACGGTTTCAGAAAAAAATCGTGTCGGTCTTTTGACCCATTCGATGTTTTAATACATTCGGTCTTTCGTACTTCGGTATTGTAATACATACCCTACGTAACACAAAGGAAGCGATCGTGATTTTGTTTTGATTAAGCCCTTAACTACGTACAATTTTTTTGAAAACGACTCAAATATGTACTTTTCTTTTTAATACGACTCTTATTCTAAGTTAAAGTACTAATAAACGTAAAATATCTATAATATCAATATTTTTTCATCAATCAGTTTTCCAGGCTTCTATTAGACCAGCGTTCGTAATGTCCCTGAAAACTATGTACTATTACAGGTGGAGTCTGGAGGCACAGTGTTGAGCACAAATTGGAATCAAGTGGCCAAAGATAAGGTGGAAGTTAAACCGCCGGACGGACTGGAGTTCCGGAAGTGGGACGAATAGATTAACTATTACGTTTTATTACGTTGTATTACGTTTGGACTAACAAACGCTCATGCAGAAAAACGGAAATATCTGTGCATCTGGCTATGACGTAATAAGCGCACTAGGGCATCGTAAACATTTTTTTTATAATTATGAACTCCCCCCCCCTCCTCCCCATGTCATCAAAAATAAACAGCAAATACCCCTCCCCGCCCTTTAGTGTTTGCGTAATACTTGAATGTCCTACTTTGCCGAAATTACGGCACCGAATTTTGGCGTAAATACACCTCCGATTCTGCTTCTAAGGTTCGATTTCAGAGCGTTTTGACCGCCGCGTTTTTTTCATTAGTGACGTCATTGATGACGATCAGAGTTAACTTTTTATATAAATGTGTGGCGGTACCGAGGCTTAGTCTGATTTTATCCCAAGTTGTCGCGATTTATCATTATTTTATAGCAATAATCGAGTGACACTAATGAAATTTAAAAAACACTGACAAAACGCTCTGAAATCGACCCTTCAATTACTCGCACACTAGCCGAAATTACGTCGTGTTTTGGCGTACAAAACTTCGGTTGGGAGTAACTAGGTCCGCGGCTGATCACGTTAAAATATGGCGTAATTTCGGCGAATGTGTTGGTAGTACATAATTGTAATAGTACCTATTGCAAACTTATTGGTGGAATTCAAAAAGTTTGACATTATACCTGATATTGAGACAGGGTGTCCACTACAAATCCTAAAAAAAAATCCCTGACTTTTCCCTGACTTTCCCTGGCCACATTTCTAAATTTCCCCGACTAATCATGTACATTTCAAAGCAGGTTATATGATTTTTTTTGCTGCCCGAGATACTAAGCTAGACCCGATGATGGGAATTCACTGCAAATGTATTTGTCATAATGTAGATCACTCCAAACCTGAAAAAATTGCTTCAATAGTCTGGTTAAAGGGTCAAACTAGAGCATGAAATATTTCCCTCATTTTACATCATTGGGAAAGTACGAGTTTTTCCCTGACTTTTTGGATTTCTAGCAAATTTCCCTGATTTTCCCTGACTTTCCCTGACCACCTTGAGCTTCCCTGATTTTTCCCTGACTTTCCCTGACTTTCCAGAAAGTGGACACCCTGTGAGACGGATTCTCGGGATTTTTTAAGTGCTCGACCCTAAAATACCACGTTCCCAAAATACCAGATTTTTTAAAATACTACATTACCCTTTTACCACATTTCTAGCTTACCAGAATCTCGTTGCACCACATTACAAAACGAAGATTATTCAACGAAGTTATTTTTGACGTGACAAGGTCTAATAAATCGATGAACGCCGGCTGCATACACGAAAAAGGATGACGCAATGTAACGTTACGTGTAAGTACATGTACGTACATGTACCTACAAAGCGGCGAGGGCCAGTTGCAACAGAGCGGCGAAGGCCAGTTGCAATATTACGTAATACAATCCTAGTATTAGCGCTCGGGTAATTTTTATTTGTTATGACGTTGTCACGTTAAAATATCGTCCGTAAACCGACTTTACAGACAACCCGTTTTTTTTGGTGGAATGTCTTATTTTGGACATCTGGGTGGTCTTCCTATTAGGGAATGTAATAAATAGGTAATTTAGTATTTTGATAACTATAAATTAAAAATTTTAAAACCCCCCAACGCAATTAAATCCAAGATTCCTTCCGCAGCATACAAAAGTGCTGATAACTTTGAAACGGCTGAAACAATTTTAATAAAACATGTCTAAGAACCATCGCCAACAAACCTGCTTTCAGATAAAAAAAACGCGTCCAAATCGGTTCACCCATTTCAGAGTTATGATGACACACACACACATAGCGGTCAAACTTATAACACCCCTCTTTTTGTGTCGGGGGTTAAAAAATCGGCTATGAACGTGGTATTTTAGGCACGTGCGTTTTTAAAGGATATCATAACAACATAGGAGTTTTAAACTTTTCTTCAACTCTAACTCGAACTTTTTAATGCATTAAACGTGATGAAGATTTTAGAAAATATGTACAGTTTCAACATTTACCCTGTAAGGAAGAGCACAGTAACACATAAACATCGAGTGAAATGCACAGATATTTCTGATGGCCTTACCCTATACTACAGTATAAACCTAGTAAGTTTTAAACTAGCCAAACTAAGCGAGAATTTAAATATTGTAATGATACTACAGATTTTGTAGGGTTTTGTACTCATCCATCTGTCCGTCTTAAAGCTATTGCTTCAAGAACCGTAATAGAGGAAATTAATACATGAAAAAACCGGCCAAGTGCGAGTCGGACTCGCGCACGAAGGGTTCCGTACAATTATCTATAAAAAATCACGTTTGTTGTATGGGAACCACCCTTAAATATTTTTTTTTGTTTTAATTTAATGATTTATTTTTAAAGTCAATACATAATTAAATATTCTGTGAATATTTCAAGCTTCTACCTGTTGCCGTTATCAATATCGAGCAAAAACGAGCAAAAAATCATATTTGTTGTATGGGAGCCCCCTTAAATATTTATTTTATTCCATTTTTTAGTATTTGTTTTTATAGCGGCAACCGAAATACATCATCTGTGATAATTTCAACTCTCTAGCTATCACGGTTCCCGAGATACAGCCTGGTGACAGACAGACGGGCGGACAGCGGAGCCTCAGTAATAGGGTCCCGTTTTTACCCATTGGGTACGGAACCCTAAAAAATTAGGGGGGTCCCTACCAACCAATATAAAATAACCCCACATTGCGTACATATTGCTTAGAAGCAGGGCTTTGCTAACACTACAACACTAGCTTATATTTTGACCTACCTACAAATCCCTTCCTTGTACAGAATCCCTCGGCGGGCGAATCCGACTCGCACTTGGCCGGTTTTTAATATAAAATTAAACACTTGTTTATTAAGCAAAATCCAATGACAGGGACATATAGTCTATTAAATTTACTGCGTTTATACTGTGCTAATACTTAGAGCGCGCGCACACAGAGAGCGGTCTGGAGTTCCGCGTTCTTTCAAATATATTGAGTCCCTTACGATAACGCACACAGCAATCGTAAGCGACTCAGTACATTTGAAAGAACGCGGAACTCCAGACCGCTCTCTGTGTGCGCGCGCTCTTAGTAATATTATTTTAAATTAAATAATGTCTTAATATTTAATTTATACAATTGAACAAGATATTTTGCAGATTATGTTAAAAACTTGAATTGTCATCGGATCTACTTAAACAGGTCGGTTCACAAGAGCTGACACGAATGGATCGAATGAGCGAATGAAAGTATCTATGTGTTACCTATTAGAATACGCTTCACACAAATATGAATAAATTAATAAGTTTATAAAACCCCCAACGCAATTATGTCACTCGTATGTTTGAACTTTAAGTCTATGCCCATTAAGCGTCTAAGATCCCTTCTGCAGCTAACAAGAGCTGATAACTTTGAAACGGCTGAACCGATTTTGATGAAACATGTCTAAGAACAATCGCCAAGAAACCTGCTTGCTAGTAAAAAAAACCGCATCCAACTCGGTGCACCCGTTTAAGAGCTATGATGCCACAGACTGACAGACACACACACACACACACACACACACACAGTGGTCAAACTAAACTTATAACACCCCTCTTTTTGTGTCGGGGGTTAAAAATGACACACATCAGTCAATTGTCAAAATGACATTACTTTCATTCAATCCATACGTGCCAGCTCTTGTGAATCGATCTGTACATAATTTTAATTCTATTTTATGTCGCATTTGCTACGCTGAAGAAGCCTATTTGACTGCTGTTAATAAATTAGTTTTTGTGTAAGTATAAGCTTATTTCGTTCATGGAGAAGAGATTAAAGATTGAATTATTTGTATGGGTTTTATTTAGAGGTTACCAGTGGCGAAAAAAACAGCGGTAGCCTAGTGATTTGACTTATGGTTTCTGAGTAGAGGCTCGTGGGTTCGAACCCAGGCTCGCACCTCGTGAGTTTTTCCATGTGCTTGTCCAAAGAACTAAGGAAACCGGCACAAAATTATGAAGCAATGGGTCGATTTCAGAGCGTTTTGTCGGCGTTTTTTAAATTTCATTAGTGTCACTCGATTATTGCTGTAAAATAATGATAAATCGCGACAACTTGGGATAAAATCAGACTAAGCCTCGGTACCGCCACACATTTATATAAAAAGTTAACTCTGATCATCATCCCCCTCTGCAATATTTACGTCGACACTAATGAAAAAAAACGCGGCGGTCAAAACGCTCTGAAATCGAACCCATGATGCGATTGATGACACCAAAACACGAATCTCGCATAGGCATGGACTTAATACCTAACCTTGACTGAGTACTGCGACAAAAAAGTGAGGCCGAAAAAAAAAAACCAGAGAGTTGCATCTTATTCTAATTAGGGTGATCAAGTACTGGTGCGAGTGGGAAACAATTCTCTAGTTTGTTGTAATCTCTCGGACCGCTGTCTCTAGTTGCTACAGTAGGCGTTCGGTAATCCGGCACCCATATTTTTTCGCCGATGCTGGATTATTGGATTTGTGTGGGAACTAAGCGGGAGACCTAATACAGATCCACAATAAAAGACCATTATTACATATATGGTTAGGTCAGGCCTCATGCATGCCATGTACTTACGCGCGATATTTACCTACCGCGGGGACGATCTGCTAAGATCGAAATTCCAGTAGGTTGTCACAAGCGCGCGCCGACGCACGTCCATTCGTGTTCCACGGAAAAAATATGCCGCCTGGACTTTTATAAGTGAATGGTGAAACAGGGGGCAAATTTTAATATGACTATGCTAGAATTAATAGCTAATATAACAATTTGGAAGTTCGTATCGTGCTGTCCCTCTTACTCTTCTATAAATATCCTTTTTTGTTAGGATTCCAGAGCTAAAATGGCAAAAAACGGAACCCTTATAGTTTCGCCATGACCGTCTGTCTCTTTGTCCGTCCGTGGCTTATCTTAAAGAATATTAGTGCAAGAAAGTTTGCATGGATATAATATATAGCAATTATCCCGACAAAATGGTAAAACAACATGTAGAATTTTTTTTTTAATCCAAACTGCCAGCCCTTGTCACTGTCGGCACGCACACATTCTTAAGGAGACGGAGTAGTATAATCTGTGGCTACAATCGCGGTAAGTACCAAGATTTTGTACGGGATGCAGTATCTGTTACGAAGTAACTATTATGTAATCTGTGGTTAGGTCTTTTTATTACACAACGCTCTGTAATGCGGCATTCGGCTGTGTAAAATGCTTATCAATTATATTTATAATAGCCGATTATCAAGCGGGTAACCTTGAGTCGTGAGTGCCGGACTACCCAGCGTGCCGGACTAACGAAGCGCCGGATTATCGAGCGCCTACTGTATTATTAAACTGTATGTCTTGGCAATATGGATCACTTTTGATTGACTAATATTAAGTCCATGCCCATAAGTTTTATATGACAATATATAGTTATGACGTCACTTATTTGGCCACTCAATTGACTAACGATTTATGTCTAATATTGGAGTTTTCCGGGCCGAAAATGAAGTTCTTTTTTCCTATTTTCATGGTGTCATTTACCCTACTCAATGGCGTGTGTGAAATTCCCAATCCACACAGGGCTTGCGTGGGAACTACAGCCCAAACCCTCCCAACTGAGAGGCCTGTGCAGCTGTAGACCAGAGATAAGTAAGGCAGGCAAATAAAAGGTAGATGAAATAATTCCAAGAAAAATGTGGACGTATTTAATATGACTAGAGCACACATAAAATATTGCTAAAACATTGCTTCTTGTTCCTTATCCTAAAGTGAAATATAACTCAAAACATATAAATGGGTCATAGTCGTAGCGTAAGATGTGAAACAAAATATGTAAGTATATGATAGTACAAGTGTGTAGTGAGTGTCGGACACGCCCAAGATAGGGTTCCGTAGCAGGTACGAAAAAATCTTTGCATACTTTATCAATGTGGTTGTTGCGGCGTAGAACTGGATATAAGGTTCGGCTTACAGGCGGGACAGCAGCAAATAATTTTAATGATTTCTTCAGCAAAATGGTGATTTAATTAGAATATGAAAATTAATTATACAAAAATAAAATATGTGCATCGGCGCGGTAAGGTAGAAGGCGGATGCCGGACGGTGGTGCGCACCCCTCTCGCCGAGAGTCTCGACCAATCAGAGTAGCTGTAAATGACGTGATATCGATGCTGATTGGTTCTCGATGTCGTGATATGTGTACGGTAGGCGACGTGTGTTGTACTATGCATTTTCGCGAATCATTGCGTACATTCATCCACGCAAGTTGCATTGACAGTGGTTCTTTTGGTCCCAACTCCCACCGCGCGCTAGGGTTAACAGCGCGATGTAGAATTTCAACGTCGGTGGTATAGCGCCATCTATCGGCGAATTGGGTGACTAATCTAATCTGCAATCTACTAGAACTAGTATGTATGTTGATGGTTTTCCAGATGTAATTCTTTATTATATGAACAGATTTAATTTTTTTTTATTTATTTGAAAGAAGTTACTGTTAGCGTGATCTTATAGGTACCTACTTAGCCAATAGCGTGTCGGACACGCCCAAGATAGGGTTCCGTAGCAGGTACGAAAAAATCTTTACATACTTTATTAACGTGGTTGTTTTGGTCCCAACTCCCACCGCGCACTAGGGTTAACAGCGCTATGTACCTAGAATTACAACGTCGGCGGTACAGCGCCATCTATCGGCGAATTGGGTAACTAATCTGCAGTCTATTAGAACTAGTATGTATGTTGATGGTTTTTCAGATGTAATTCTTTATTATTTGAACCGATTTCATTTTTTTTATTTGAATGAAGATACTGTTAGCGTGATCTTATAGTAGGTACTTAAAGAAAAGAAAATGCTTACAGAGACGGTTAAATTACAATCTTAGTTTAGAAATATTTTTGGTACAAAAACTTAAAAACTGCTCAACTGATTGAAGTTGAAAATAATTTTCCTAGAAAGTTTTTATTAAGTTTAACTTACGTAATTTTTTTCATATTTTTTTAAACGTGCGGTTCAAAAGTTAGAGGGCACATTATTTTGAACTTTCGGAGTGAACATCTCCGAAAATATTAACTTTATCATAAAATAATAATGTCTCTCCTATGGTCATAAAATTAGCGAGTCCGTGTCAAACTTTGAAGGCCATTAAAAACCGGGAGCGCTGGGCGTCGATGGAACGTGCCCAGCGCGGTCAATAACACCGAATCAAATACGGTGTGCCGCGCTGCCGGTGTGTGTCACCGTATATTTGATTCAGTGTTATAGAGCGCGCTGGACACGCTCCGTCAGCGCCCCGCGCTCCCGGTTTGTTGTGGCCTTAAGATTTATTTCAATGGGCCGGAAATTGGCCAGGCGTCACATACGCTGATGTAGACTTAAGGGTGCCTTTCCACCAGAGATGTGCTATGCAGCTATGCTGCGAAGATGTGAAAGCTACGCTACGAAACTGTGTGACCGTTTCCACCAATGCTAAGCTAGGTAGCTGTGCGAGGAAGATGCGCAGCTCGTGCTATGCGATGTATCGACAGGGGCGCGCGGAGCGGCAGCGCGGTGAGGGGGGACATTGCTACACGACTCGCGAGCATCCATAGCACGCATCCGTAGCACGCATTCATAGCACGCATCCAGGGCAAGCATCTTTCTTTGGGGGTAGTTGCAATAGAGAGATCTTTCTCCAGGCAGATGTTATGCCTGGGGACCGAAGTCCAATGGATGAAAGTTGGAAGTTGTATTTATGCAGCCGAGTTGAGAAACTTCGATAGCGTGATGTAGGATTGCAGTAGTTAGTTCCTTATGTGATGACTAGATGGCGCTAGTAGTCGCCACATCAGCCCCCCTTTTAGACCGGAGGTCGATACGAATTGCAGTGGAGTGCAGTCTGTGCGTCATGTGGGCGCTTGCAAGGGCCAGTCGCTCAGAGCCTCGTCGGCGAGCATTGTTGTTCCTCTGCTACTTGCGATGCATGCCTGTTGCGTGATTGCTCGGAGCCTTGTTGGCGAGCGTTGGTTGATTGATTGGCAAGTGGAAGTAGTGGGAGGAAGATTTGCGAACTGTAGACACCAGGCAGATAATAGATACATGCTAATGGTGCACAGTGCGGTGAGTATGGCTTGCTGTGAGACTGCGTCATCGTCTTGTGTGTCTGAAGATTGCGATTTTGTCCAATGTCGTGGGTCACCAATGTGAGGGTAGTTGCAATAGAGAGATCTCTCTCCAGGCAGATGTTATGCCTGGGGACCGAAGTCCAATGGACGAAAGTTGGAAGTTGTATTTATGCAGCCGAGCTGAGAAACTTCGATAGCGTGATGTAGGATTGCAGTAGTTAGTTCCTTATGTGATGACTAGATGGCGCTAGTAGTCGCCACATTTCCATATAAAAATCATGGCTTAGTTGAACCCGTTCTCACCAGAGCTATGCTATGTGGACTAATGAACATGATCGGTGGATATCAGACACATCCATAGCAATTAGCAATGTAGAGTAGCACATCTCTGGTGGAAAGACACCATAACTAAAAATATTGGCTATAAACCCTTAACTTTTGCCATGTCCAAGGGAAAAACGCGAACAAAAAATGTGTATAACCCATATTATGAGTATTTGACGTAAATTAACATAGTGAACCAAGTTTACAGTCTATCTGATTGGGATACAGCTAATTAGTCCACGACTTCGTAAATTTAGCACACGAATTGAAATTCCTGGATTTAACTATAGCTAAACCGTTTAAATTTTAAATGAGCCCTCGCCCGCGTGGTTCTCACGGGAATTCCCAAAACTTATATCGTGGCATTAACTAACTAGCTCAGTAACTCCTACGTGTATCTATGGTTCATCTGATTCACATTTCATACTCTCGCTCATTTACAGGTCGACTCACTAATATGAGAATTGAAATCTTTTTACGCCGTTCGCATAATGTGTATGACGTTCGCTTGCTACTCATTTTATCATTTTAGTTCGTCGGGCAGATTCGGGCCCAATCGGCTTCACGACCCGCGCCGCAACCGTTCATTTCATTTATTTGCGTTACAAGAGCGAGTGAGCTAAATGATTTACTGACACATTTGGATCCGACAATAGCTAGTGAGATAGTGAGCTAAAGCAACCGATATAGTTCTATTGAATCACTTATCTCTAATTGAGGGGGATACAGCTCCCTCCCCGCGCACCGCGTAGTGGCCCCGTCTAAACAGCTGAGTTTCTTCACTAGTTATTATTACGCTATACAAATAATCTCTATGTATTTGGCAGCTGTCATCCAGTGTTGCCAGCGGTGAATAAGTCGACGGTCCGATTGTAGGATTGCTCGCGGCCCTCGTGTATGGTAGAGATCTCTCCAGAACTCTGCTGGAGCCCGTTTCGGACCGGAGGAACTTTCTTTCCGTTTGTCAATGGAGGCTCAGGAACATCTGTGAGAGTAAATATCAAGATCAGAGCCTGGATTTCATTCATCGTCAAAGTTATCGTAAGTCAAAAAGTCAAAGTTAAAATATGTATATTAAATTTAGGCTATAACAAGCATTTATGAAAGTCGAAGAATCTAACATCGGTTTGGAAAACCCTGTTATGAAGAAAACGTCAAGAAACTCAAAAAGATATATTTTTTTTAGCCAGCTTTACATTTTTTTTTAATTACATGAAAACACAAGTAAAAAAAATTAACACGGTAGGTATTATTTAAAACTAGGGATCGCTAATGCGGATCGGAATTATTTCCAAACATCCGTCTGTGATATCATTAATTTCAACTATAAGACCATTCTAAGAAGCCAAAAAAACGTTCCTGAGCTAGCAAATAAGTAAGTCTCCGAGAGCCCTTGTATGTACGAACTTATACGCGCATATGAGTGACCTTACTAAGGCAAATATTTCCAACTTACCTTCTTTAACATCACCATTCGCTTTCCTCTGCATAGCAACCACACACGGCCCCTTTGCCAGCGACCACGACGGCACATCGTCCCTCTGCAAAGGTTCTAAAATATTCCGTCGAGACCTCAACACAACAGGCAATTCTCTTTTCTCATTATCAACCGGCAAATTTTCATGTGGCAACACAGTTTTTGGTAAATTGTTTGACGTTTCGTGTGGCAGCGCTTTAGGTTTTTGATCTGGCAACTCCAGTTTTGACATTTGGTTTTCGACGGTGAATATTTCGTTGGTCAGTACGGGTTTGATGTCGTCTGATGCGTTAGTGTCAGTGCTGTCTTGGTGGACCATTTGGTTCTTTGGGGAGAGGGAGTGGATGCGTTTGACCCCGTTTAAAGTGGGGGTGTCTAGTGGAGGGGCGGAAGCCATGTACTGGCTGTACATGTTGCCTATTAGTTCTTCTGTACGTCTGAAAAAAAAATAAAGAATTATAAATAAAGTAGAGATTTTTATTCTCTATCCGAAATTCTAAGAATTCAAGTTGGAAGTCGTATTACGCATAACTTCGATAAAGATATTGAATGACAGAAGTGACGTCACCACGTGCTAATTCCCCTTTCGTCGTAATAGTTCTGCTATCCGACACAAGATGGCGTTAACCTTTTTAACGCCAGCGTCGTCTATAGACGACAATACGGCAATACAAAAATTAACCTACCCACATCCGCATAAGAATCAATTTTGTTCGTATCAAAAACGATGTGTGGAGTTACCTAGTGAGTGGAATGATGACAGTCTGCGCCGCACCATTGCCTGGGTGGTATGCGTTGTGACCAAAACTGTCCAAACCTGAGTTTCCAGTCACCTGTAATGTATATTGAAGTGGTTATGTTACGATCATGGCACCACAATCAAACGGTACAATGGAAGAGTGTGTTAAAATATGAAGAAACATCTTTGTATGAACTTTATTAAACGGATTGAGAATATGAAAGAGAGTTCTGTAGAAACCTTAACAATCATCATCATCATCTCCGGCCTTTATATGTCCCACTGTTGTGTATAGGCGTTCTCTCCAAATTATTGAATTCTCTTGCAAATAACACCGTGATTTTTACACCGCATGAATAAAATCAGTGCAAAAATGTTTCATCCAGCTACCTACATCATCATAATCTTCATCATCGTCGTCCCAGCCTATATGTCCCACTGCAGGGCACGGGGCTCGCCGAATGAAAGGGCTTGAGCCTTTGATCAATTATAACTGAAGATACACATTGCCGAACCAAAAAAAATTCCCCTTCAAAGAATGTCCGAACTTTTTTATTTGTTTGCATAACAATTAAAATCATCACCTACACAGAAATTTGAACCTAGTCTTTACTTAATTACAGTCGAATTTCGGTTGACACTTGACAGCTAAACTTGTCAATTTCACGCAACGTACTGAGAAAAAAGAAGGCCACTTTTATCAAAGTGGCGCTCATTTGGCTCGGACATTTTCGGGCGCGCGACTGTGGATCTACACTTATAATTGATCAAAGGCTTGAGCCGTGGTTCTCACTGTGCGGATGCGGATTGGGAAATTCGCACCATGTTTTCCTTCACCGTAAAGCTCGTGGTACACGTGTCTATTTACATACAAAAATTTAATCCAACTATGTTCACCGGTTTTGGTGTGAAATGGTAATAAACACACATGTGAACTAAAGCATATTTTATAATGTAATGTAAGTAGGTAGGATTAGTTAAGATATTAGTATTTATTTACCTCCATAATACCAATTTGAGTAGTGCGGACGTGGTATGGAAAGTTCTTATTAGCGAAGACGGGTAGGGTCAGCAACTGAAAGCCACAATAATAATAATAACCGAATTAAGGGGTCCCCAATAAAAAAATATACGACCGAATTCAACCTCCTTTTTTGCAGTCTGTTAAAAACATACCAGAAACATGATATGCCCGTTGAACGTGATAAAAAGCAGGACGGCAGTCACGACGCTCTCTCTCACCCATTTGTCTAAAAAATAAGTTTTTTATTAAATTTAATTTTCAATGCGAGCTTTTTCGCTGACCGTACCTTTTGTTGACTGTACTTGCATTGTCATCCAACTTACATAAGTATACCAAATTTCAAGTAAATCTGACCACTGGAAGTGGGTCAAATTCAACTTCCAAGATTTGACCCGTACATACATATTTCATATTATATATACGTACATACATTGCATGTTAGTAAAAAGCTTTTAAAAAATACAGATAATATCGTCATACATGTTCAAAGCAAAAAATCTCAGTTGCATTTTTAGACTTGCATTGTTTACAAGCTTTTATTTAACTTGCAATGTACTCGTATGTTTGTTCGGTCGGGTGGAATCTTTCAACTCAATTTTGAAATAGATATCTTCAACCGATTGAGCTGAAATTTTACATGCACGTGTGAATCGGATGACTATGCAATTATTATTATGACATAAAGCTGGGCCCAATTGCATAACAAAATACAACTTATATTACAAGCGGAACTTCCTTTCTAGTTAATATAACTGAAGAGAGAGTTCCGCTTATAATATTAGTTGTACTTTGTTATGCAATTGGGCCATGATCTCACGATGGAGCTGGAAGGTGGTCATAGGAACTCCATAATAAAACGACATAACTCCGTCGAGTTCGATCTCGTTTGATTCGTTTTGACGAGTACTTTGGTAACCCGGGGCAAAAAGCGCAAAACTATGAACATAATAATTAAAAATTGTAGCACCGGCTAGCTTGCGACAAATGGTGGTTCGTGCGCGCAGGCATGTGAAGGGAAGATTTCATGGAGATTGAAAACGCGATACGCACTTTAAACAACAGTTTAATACTTGACAATTAAAAGACATAATCACACTAGATTCTTATTAGAATAATTGAATTGAGTTTCACAAGGCAAGATTCGCATCGTAACGCGGCGTCGGTCGTACTGCGCGGGGGCGGCGGGAACGTATCGTTATTGATGCGTCCACGCGCGGTACACCACGCTTAGCCGTGATTGGCCGTTGCGGCGCGGCTAAGGATTCATCCAGTCCGGGCGGCCCGGCATTAAAACGGTGTTGCCGCGCTACAAAATATAATTTTTAACAAAAACTTATTGAACAGAAAGCTTACCAATATAAGCATTGGCGGTGAGGATGAAGAGAGGGCCAGCGTAGAACCACAGAGTGCCGCAGATGAAGAAAGGGCAGTAGAACTGGTTCTGGAATAAGTTATTATTAAAATAGTAGATTGTACAAGAACATGATAGGGACTTCGCTGTTACAAACATTGGGTTGCATAATTTTTTTAGTCATAATTCATCATTTGGCATAATCTAGTTCATCATTTCGCATAACTCATTTTTCTCAGAAACCATTAATTATTCAGAATTGTTATAAAACAAACCTAACCTAACGTATAGTGTCCTACAGGATAATCAATTTAAAATTCCTGAATAATAAATTTACATGTAGCAATTTTAGGTTTAAAGGTAAAAATGGTATAATAGTGACAGATTGCTAGCCTAATATATAATATACCTTAACCTATTTCCTTAGTCGCTTCTTACGACATCCTCGGAAGAAATGGAGAGGTGTAATTCTAAGCCCGAGACATTTACAATAATAAATAAATTAATAATAATAATAAATAAATATGACGGGACAATTCACACCAATTGACCTAGTCCCAAAGTAAGCTAGACAAAGCTTGTGTTATGGGTACTAGGGAACGGATAAACATACTTATATACATAGATAGATACATACTTAAATACATATTAAAGACCCGAGAACAAAGATTCGTATTTTTCATACAAATATCTGCCCCGACCGACACAGGAATCGAACCCGGTATCGCAAGCTTCATAGTCAGGTTCCCTAACCACTAGGCCATCTGGTCGTCTATAATATTAGGAGGTTTTCAGAAAAAAAATGTACCCGTTTTGCCTTAATTATCCTTAATTTTCCATACAAAATTTATTAGGGCCAATCAACTTTTACCAAAATTGTCTCTGGCGTTACCAAAAAATCGTACTTCCAGCAAGATATTTCACGGTTTAATAGGTTAAACTTACGTAGGATGGTATGTATTCATGTACACCATCTATTAAATTACAGAAAAAACATGTTTACCTACAAAAATCTGCAATTGTTTGAAAAATGTCGCGGACAGATTAGTGTCGGTTTAAAAGTTGATTGGCCCATTAGTCAGTTTTGTGACTGTCCATACAACATGTATGGTTAACTGCGTCACAAAACTGACAATTAAAAGTGGGACACTTTTTTATTGCTTAAATCAATAGTGCTTGTGATTCTGAGTAGAAATAACCCAAAATTTGTTAGGTTTTTAAAAAAAAGTACAGGGTACCTACACTTTTTTCTGAAAATGCCCATTAGTAAGATTGTACCTTCTCAGGGTACTTCCGCACGGTGAAGAAGGTGGAGTAAGCGAAGACACACGATGCGCAGACGCGGAGCATGATGAGCCCGTAGCCTGCGGGACTCTCGTACAGGTATAAGACCTCACCGGGGTCGAAGCCCTGGAAGCAGAATGTTACAAATACGTGCTGTGAAGATACGGACGAAGTGGGCTAAAATGACCTCCTTTTTGGAAGTCGTTTAAAAACCGATTGTTTTCATCGTCATCATCATCATTTCAGCCGAAAGACGTCCACTGCTCTGCTGCTGCTGCTGGCTCGCCAAACATATCGGCCCTGCGCCATCCGCATCCAATGCGTTCCCGCTACCTTCACCAGGTCGTCGCTCCATCTTCGAGGCCTACCTACACTGCGTCTTACGGTCCGCGGACGCCACTCGAGACCCTTTCGGCCCCATCGGATGCCAGCCCAGCGGATTTCTTGCGCGGATTTCATCATTTCTAATGCGCTCCCGCAGAAACTCCCTCTCCATCGCCCTCTGAGTGACTTTGAGCTTTCTTATGAGGCCCATCGTTAGCGGCGATTGTTTTAATTATCCTTTACTATTTAACTATTATGATTATGATATAATCCATAATATCCATATCTATGTACAGGGTTATTTGTAATTCACTAGCATCCTTTTAACCCTAAACTCCTACCACTTAAACAAACGTTTTTTGTTTTACGGCTTTTGTCATAACTTAATATTTTTAGTGTAATAACATTTTGAAAATTTGAGATTTCCTCTTATTTTTACGATACTCTGTGTATTTGTATGAGAAAAAAGCGCTTCATTTTAAAAAGTCGTAAAACAAAAAACATTTGTTTGAGTGATAGGAATTCAGGATGTCAGTGAATTAAAAATAACCCTGTATAGGTACTAAGGTAAAAAAAGTAAAATATAAGTAATATAAAGTAAAGTAAAGTAGTAAAGTAATATATTTATAAAACCGGCCGGTATCGTGTTTTCATCGATCAATTTATAAAAAGTAAAAAACATCACATCACACTTTATTTTGTGACATCTATCCCACGTATGGGATAGTTGCCTGATCCATATCAACGCCGTATAGGATATATGTTCCCCGAAACGGGACAGCTATCCCCTTAAAACTTTGATCGCATTTTGCCTTCCCACGTATCACACAGACACATGCGACTAGGTCAACTTAGTGGTAGCTGGAAAGACTCGATAAATAATTGAAATAAAATACGATTCAATTGCAAAACAAGAGTATTTATAATCGGGGCAACTATACCCCTGGGGCAACTAAGTATCCTGGTTTTACCAATGGGATAAGTTTACCTTCGCCTCATACATTATTCGCCTGATTATAATCGGGGCAACTATAGCCATGGGACAACAATCTTGGTTTTACCTATGGGATACGTTTACCTTCGCCTGCTACATTATGAGCCTGATTATAATCGACGCAAATATACCCCTGGGGCAACTATCCTGGCTTTACCTATGGGATACGTTTACCTTCGCCTGATACATTATTCACCTGATTATAATCGGGGCAACTAAGTATCCTGGTTTTACCAATGGGATAAGTTTACCTTCTCCTGATACAATATTCGCCTGATTGTAATCGGGGCAACTATAGCCATGGGGCAACTATCTTGGTTTTACCAATGGGATAAGTTTACCTTCGCCTGATACATTATTCACCTGATTATAATCGGGGCAACTATACCCCTGGGGCAACTATCCCAGTTTTAACTATGGGATAAGTTTACCTTCGCCTGCTACATTATGAGCCTGATTATAATCGAGGCATCTATACCCCTGGGGCAACTAACTTAAACCTATGGGATACGTTTACCTTCGCCTGCTACATTATGAGCCTGATTATAATCGACGCAAATATACCCCTGGGGCAACTATCCTGGCTTTACCTATGGGATACGTTTACCTTCGCCTGATACATTATTCGCCTGATTATAATCGAGGCAACTATACCCCTGGGGCAACTATCCCAGTTTTAACTATGGGATAAGTTTACCTTCGCCTGATACATTATTCGCCTGATTATAATCGAGGCAACTATACCCCTGGGGCAACTATCCCAGTTTTAACTATGGGATAAGTTTACCTTCGCCTGATACATTATTCGCCTGATTATAATCGGAGCAACTATAGCCATGGGGCAACTATCTTGGTTTTACCAATGGGATAAGTTTACCTTCGCCTGATACACGAACAAGCCGATGTAAGTGGCGATGTAACAGCACATGAAGACGGTCAGGCGCACAGTGAAGCCGACTTTCAGCCGGCCGCGGGTGATGGTGTAGCCTTTAGCCATCAGGATCAGAAGCAGGAGGAAAGTCATCTCCGATACGCCGCAGAGGAATTGACCTGGAAAGCAGTTTAATCAAGCACTTACTTAACTACATCCCTGTACAAACTAGATATACCTACCGCGTGGAACAGAATGAAGAGTTATTACAAAAACGGTGAATTGTTCACCCTAAGAGCTTTATTTTTTCCTAATAAACTATGTTAATGTTCTTTTCTCAAAAATATCCGTAAAAGTTGACATTATTCTTTACATATCAGAACGTGAAGCGCATAGCTTATGGTCAGTAAAAAAATTAAAAAGTTAAAAACATTGCAAGCTCGATAAACTCGAGAACAATGTCGCTTACAAATTCCATTATTGTCGAGTCACAAACTTTTTAAAAAGTTAAGACGGTCATGGTAATAAGTTGGCACTATTCGTATACAGCCAATTCAAATGACCGGTATCAGTTGTTTTGTTGGAACTTCAGACTTTTTTTATTGTGTTTGAAACAGCTTGTGGTGTTTTCGGTAGAAAAATACACCTGCAGTTTTTTTTTTAATGACATTTAATTTTAATTGATTTGCAATTCTTTGTACCTATTTAAGTTATTAAAAGTTTATTCTATTTTTTTTCCTTCACCATTTTTGAGAAAAGCTTTATATTAGTCTCGGCTGGAATAGCAATTGCTGGCTTCGTATTAGTTAAACGGACTCGCAAGCTCGTCCTTTTAATACTCACACTCAGCCAGCAATTACCTGCTTCCAGGCCACGACAATAATGTACTATTACCGTTTACGAGATAAAGCTTGTTAAACTTAAGTGCAAAAATCCGCCTGTTTCAACCCTAGCAAGTTGATTGGCCAATGAAGAAGTGAAGAGAATGACATGTGTCATGTGCAAATGTAAATAGTAACTTTATAGCGGCAAGGTTGTCACCCATAGTAACGTTTAATTTTTAATGATTTTTTGTTTTACTTAACTTAGCTTTAAAATGATAATAAATTGATTGACAATTAATTAGATAACTATACTTTCAGCAAAGATCATAGTAAAGTGCCACACTTTATAATAATGATGATAGTGAAAATAAATTTTTGACAAAATAATTTTGCCCTGGTAACAAAAGTACTTGTCAAGACGAATCAAACGAGCCCAAAAGCGATGCAGTCGTGTCGTTTTATTACAGAGTTCCTATGGCCACCCCAGCTTCATCATCAGATCAGCTTTATGTCAATAATATTGCATTGTGATCGGAGTTATACATGCATGCATTTCAATTTAACGGGACTCTATCTCAGTGACTATAATTACTCTTCAAATAGGGTTCCTATAAATATAACTGATATCGATGATGATGACGATGAATTTTAGGATTTTTTGCTTTATTCAACCAAAGAGACCACAAATTTGAATTATGCGCGGACGAAGTAGGCAAAAGCTAGTCTGTACAGTATTACCACTTATATAAGTTACATCGGCAATAATCGTTTGCGCAGAATAGTGCAACCTAACACCGACTGAAACCGAACGTGAATGGGCCAATCAACTTTTAAACCGACGTTTTTGGCGTCTCCTGCGTTACCAAAATTGTCTCTGGCGTTACCAAAAAATCGTACTTCCAACAAGATATTTCACGGTTTAATAGGTTAAACTTACGTAGGACGCCATGTATTCATGCTATTCATCTATTAAATTACAGAAAAAACATGTTTACTTACAAAAATCTGCAATTGTTTGAAAAATGTCGCGGACAGATTATAGCCGGTTTAAAAGTTGATTGGCCCGAATACCAATGTCATTAACACATTATTTTACCTTATGGCTTCAAATACAAGAACAACACGGACTCATGATATCTCGCTCTTAATACAAGTACATGTGAGGTTTTTCTAACGTGAGGCATCGAATTTATTGTATAAAATAGCACAATAAAATATCAATGGAATCTTTACCGAATTTACTCAATCTTTGTTATGACAGCATAAACAAGCTTGGTTGCTAACCACTAGAAAACCATAGATGACAGGGCAAATATGGCGCGTACAAAACAACCAATAGTGGAAAGTCACGTGACGCACGTACGCATGGTGTGCTATGATTGGCTGAAAATTTTTCGCTCCACATCAATATAAGTTTTCTGCGCAGGTACATCGGCGTAACTTATACATATGTATAAACGTGGTACTACTGTAACTATATGCACTTACCAGTTACTTTGGCACCTTCACCGCCAAACCCGTTGGTCGCATACCGTATGTACGCCAAGCTCTGTATAACCACTCCAGACTGTTGGGCTGCGACTGACATCAGGAACAGCTTGTACGTAGAGTGCAGGAGGTGCCGGGACTTGAGTTCTACGCTGCACATCACCACGCCTATCGTTA
Organism: Archips xylosteana; assembly: GCA_947563465.1. Lineage (NCBI taxonomy): Eukaryota > Metazoa > Arthropoda > Insecta > Lepidoptera > Tortricidae > Archips > Archips xylosteana. The sequence goes on from OX387373.1 coordinate 6,751,111, forward strand.
CGAGGACGTACGCGAAGGTGTATGCTAGAAGCACTGGAAGGACATCTGGAAAAAAAAACAACGGGTTGCACTCCGGGAGTGCCGACAGAAGTGAAAACTTCAACATTAACGTTGTGCCGTCTTACGAATATAGCTCTGCTCATTTGAGGACAATTTTGCATGGGTTAAGTAGAAGACTTCTAAAATATGTCGGCCGTTTGTTCGGTTAAATATCTAATATAATAACATCTCCCATCATCCATGTTATTAGCCATCGGCCAACGAATATCCTTGAATGAGAACTCACAAAATTCATCAGCAGAGAAATGTTCGTGCCAAAAGTCTCCATCCGGTCCATTGGTCATCAGAAACTTATACTTCACATCCAAACCCTGGAATTAATAAGCAGTTAGTGGAATCACAGGACTACAACAGACTATTTGTCCGACAACTATAGCTTAATTACCTTAGGGCTAAAGCAGTAAGTGACACTAATGAACCACCACTACTCCCTCGTCGAACGGAATCGTCGAGAGTTGTAACAGGAATTAATAAATATTCGACCCTATCTTTATTGCTAACTGCACTCTTAAGTCTCCGAATCTATCCTCTATTGCAAAGGATTGTTACTATTATCTTTAATATATAAAAATCTCGTGTCACGGTGTTTGTTCCTTCGAGACGGCTTGACTTTATGTTAACTTTGACACAGTTAGGGTCGTTATGGACGGGCCGCATTCTGGCTGCGATGTGGCTGCGGCGGCCGACTGCCCGTGCACGTCAGTTGAGGCTAGCTTGTAGGCTGCGTTAGTATGATCGACTGCAATGCAGTTGCGATGTATGGGCGGTCGGCAGTTGACAGTTGCCTTGCAGTTGTAGTGCGATCCGTCTGTATCGGCCCTCACAGGTCCGTTAATGTATCCGTTTGCACCCCAATATATATAGCTTATCACAATCTTAAAATATAAAGATTTTTGTAGCTGTTGGTTTTGTGATGGATTTGTTTCTTTTATTTTTTCATACTAAAGGAGTTTATTTCTAATAACATAACATTAAAGTAATGAATTAATTATACAGAAATAAAAAAAAAAATATATATATACTAGTACAATTAACCTAAAACTAAAAACCTTAAAAAATATAAAATAGTAAATAACTAAAATACATTATTAAAAGGAGTCCCTTTAGGCAAGGTTCCGAAGATACTGGCAGCGTTCCCCCTTTGAATCGCTAGACTAATTCTTTGTCCGAGGTAGCTGTCAGCTCTTCGGTCTCCTGTGATGTCGACTAACCTTTTTGCTATTTCCTTAAAAAGCCTTATGGCGCTAGGACCCCACGGACCAAGGGTCTCGACACCGAATGGGACAAAATCATATTCGGAGCCTAGACCCCTGTATTTGCATGCTTTAGCTTTTTCAGCCGCTTCACAAGCCGCACCAGCTCTGTTATTGGTTCCATGTAGATGGGAGGGGGCCAGCGTGTCTGAACAGGTTGCATCCCATACCATCCCATTTCTTTTATTGAATTAAACAGTTTAATTTTTTTATGTATGTTTTATATATTTTAATTACCTTAGGGCTGTCGCAGTTGCTGATAGCAATGAACCACCACCGCTCCCTCGCCGAACGGAATCGTCGAGAGTTATGGCAGGATACTATTAGCCGCTCGACATTGTGCTTTTTGTTAGGCCCGTTTTGGTTAGACTCAGAGTTGAGCCGACGGCGGCGATAGCGTTCTATAAGCTCGAAGGTTGAACGCTTGATTTTATGCTAGAAACAAAAGTAACTTTCGTTAGACATACCTACGTATATGTGCATTGGAGATCCTTGCAACAAGTTGCCTTTCATTTGGCAAATTTAGTACATTGACCGATTGATATGGTAGGTTTGGCTAATCGATGGATACTGGTCGATAAAAGGCTGATCGACAGCCGAACAATGCTACTGTTCGACGTCGATCGGTTGGTATGATAGATTTTGGTGTAGTAGAAATTGTCGCTCGAGATCGACTGATTCATTCATTCCACCATAAATTGACAACGACCAATTTCATTCTACCATCGATCGATTAGTGTAATAACACACTGAACTTTTTCATTTACTATCTGATTTTCTCTCTCAGTGCTTGTGGTTTATACCAATCCTTATTCACATTTAGTTTAAGGATTATTAAAAGCTTATATTTAACTTGCCTTTTGAGTAGTATTGGTCAAATATTAGAAGTCGAATTTAAGAGGATACGATGGCTGAGAGACTTATGAGAAATAGGTATTTTAATGAAATGTCGCTGTCTCGCCCGAACCCCTCCGTGTCAGTACAGCGAGAGCGAGACAGCTGCAGCTCAGACCATTAATAGGCGCGTAAAATTGATCAAAACAGCATTTCGTAGTCCCCTGTTTTCTTCTCGAAAACTGGACCAATAAAACTATTTTTTTCAAAAATAATTAGAGGACAGATTTAGCTATGCCCCTATGTTTTCCTTTTTTTGTTTATATCAGGGATTCTTTTCCGATGAGTGTCTGAAAATGACGTTAAATATGGGCAATTTTTTCAGTTTTTGAAAGCTCATATTTCCTATGTTAATTGAAATATGGAAAAAAACGAAACATAGGGGCATAGCTGTGGTAGATACAGAAAAACTTTTTTTCTATTTTACTTACCGCGCTTTTGCTATCATTATCAAACATCAATTCAACATCATTAAGACTTTCTGATTTGCTATCATTATATTCAGGTCCTATGCTTTCCCATTCATCCTCTGGCACCCCAGTGGTTGTAGCAAATTCATCAGTAGGTATCAATTCAAACCATGTCGTAAAATTGGTAGAATTTGTATCGGAAATGGTAGTTTTTGGCACCATGGTAGTTTTTAGGAACTGGTCGTAGTAGGTACTGTCTTGGGGATCGTTTGTGATGTTCGTGGTGTTTTTGGGTTTGCTTGTTTTGGTTGTTGGTTTTGGAGTTGTTGATGAACTGAAAGTAGATTTATTTTTATTATAACTAGGATAAATCGCCAATAACTGGCCACCTCATACTAAAAATTAACTCTATTCACCCAATTGAATTCTATTAAGAATTCATTTTTTTTTAGTATAAGGTGTTAAATACTGGCCACACTTCAATAACTGAAGGCCACGTTATACTAAATTGAATTCTGTTTGTAGGGGAACAGAGTTCATTTTCAGTATTTATGGGTGGCCAATTATTGGCGATTTACCCTATTTAGTAAAAGCGCTACCGTCGGGAGCGAAATTCTATGCTTATTACACGTAAGCTATAGGCGTGCAATGGAAGCCAACAAAACGTCCAAAAGTTCAGTAGCTTATTTACGTCCCACTGGAGGGCACAGACCTCCTCTCAGAATGAAAAAGCATGGGCCGTAATTCCTACGCGGGCCAATACAGATTGGGAACTTCACACACATCATTGAATGGCCTGAGTCTGGTCTCACGAGAAGATTGTCGTGGGTTCGAGCCCGGACTCAAGCTTCCGAGTTTTTTGGAATTTATGTGCGAATTAATTTGTTTACCATGAGCTTACCACTAAAAGCAAACATAGTGAGGTAACCTACAAAAACCTGCGAAAACATTCAATGGTGTGTGTAATTCCCAATCAGTAATGCGCTCGTGTGGGTACCACGGCCCGGCCCTCTCATTTTGAGAGGAGGCCTGTGGTGATAGGCTTCAATACAGAGATCTCTCGCCAGGTAGATGTTACGCCTGGGGCCGAAGTCCGAGAGTCCGAAATAAGAGTTGAAAATCGTATTTATGCAGCCAAATTAAGAATCTTCGATAGCGCGTTGTAGAACGTAGCACTTTCTCTAATCAACGGCTAGATGGCGCTAGAGGTTGCCCTGCAGTGGGACACATACATGCTGGAATGATGATGATGATGGTGTTATCAACCCTACTATACACATTGCATTGATAAAGGTATCGCCCCAAGAGTTGAGACGCATACAACAACATGTCGTGTAATGACAGCGTGATTTTGACATTTATTTGTACCGATAGCAAGTCTAACAGACTCAAAAGTGAATTAAAAGATTGACTAAAAATTTCTTCAACCTTTTTCGTTAAGAATTATTTAGGAAAATACATCTAGTTCAAAGAAAACAGAAAATAAAATATATTCGTCCATTTTATTTAAATCAGATATAGGTAAGCATATTTTTCGCTATAAGTATGCATAGTGCATAGTACTGCATAGGTATTTCATCATAAGATCATAGTACCTGGGCGACCGAGCTCTGCTCGGGCAGAAACTCGGTACCAAGCGTTTTCCCAGAGATAAGACCAAGCTAGATCAATTTTTCATCCCCGAAAACCCCCAAATACCAAATTTCATCGAAATCGTTGGAGCCGTTACCGAGATCAAAACACCGGAGGGGTGGGGGGGGGGGGTTGAGAGGGGGGAGGGGATGCGGGGGAGGGAGCGCGGGGGTATTAAAGGGGGGATGAGAATTTCATTGATTTTGCCGTGGGATGCACCGTTTTCAAGATATTTGACAAAAACACCGGAGGGAGTGGGGGGGGGGGGGTGAGTCACGTCAAACTATCGTCCGTAAACCGACTTTACAGACAACCGGCTTTTCCTGTTCTGTGCACCCAATCCCAATAGAGAACGTGCACATAGACGGTGCTGCCAACTGGTGCCATAAGGGTGCCATCAATTTGAATGTTTTACCTTGATAAGTTTGTTTTACTGTCCGCATAGTGTCTCTTCTGTCGCATTAGTGCTGCCGCCTATAGTTACTGCACGTTCCCTATAATACTTTTTCTAACAAAAAAGTAACTTTTTCTCACAAAAAAGTAACTTTTTCTCACAAAAGAAGAAACTTGACGTTTTCTCATGAAAAATAAACTTGAAAAAAAAAACAAAAATCTTGAAAAAATACGTGGAATCGAACCGAGGTCGGCTGGATCCGCGACCACCCGATTTCTAATGTGCCATTATGATCTGCTCGAAGTCGGCGAAATTTAGCTTTATATTCTAATGCAAACAAAAATAGCCGGAAAACACGAGTAAAAGCGATTTTCTGAAAATGAAATATAGCTAGATCAGTTTTTCATCCCCGAAAACCCCCACATACCAAATTTCATCGAAATCGTTGGAGCCGTTTCCGAGATCCTGATTATATATATATACATATATATATATATATATATATATATACAAGAATTGCTCGTTTAAAGGTATTAGATTAGATAGATAACTCACATGTTCATTCAATACTCATTTCATTCACTCACTACTTTTTGACGTGACAACTTCTAATAAATCGATGAACGCCGGCTGCACGCACGAAAAAGGATGACGCAATGTAACGTACAATAGCGCGCGCCAGGATGTACAATCTTAGTACTAGCGCTCGGGTAATTTTTAATGAGGGGGGTGAGGGGGGTGCGGGGGTATTGAAGGAGATGAAAATTTCATTGATTTTGCCGTAGGCCGCACTGTTTTCAATATATTTGACAAAACAACGGTTTTCGTCCGATCACCGAGGTTAAGCAACGTCGGGCGCGGTCAGTACTAGGATGGGTGACCGCCTGGTTTTATTTTTGTTTTTTGAATGTTTTGTTATGACGTTGTCACGTTAAACTATAGTCCGTCAACCGAATTTACAGACAATCGGTTTTTTTGCAATCCGTACTTTATGTAGCTGTGTGCGTAATCATTCGCCTCAATTCTCGTGGCGTTAGCTATACTGCCGTGCTCAAGCTAAAAGGCGGCTAAGTGACATTTGGTCAATTTCGACTTTTCAATACCATTCTGCTTAGAAAAAAAATCTCTATCGATCTGTCTAGGAACGGTTTTTCTATCTTTTACCGTTTCGAAAATAATTTTCCAAAAAAAGCGGTTAAATACATAAAAAATGGACTTTGCTATGCTTAAAGGCGACTAAACCACATTACTTAACTAAAAAGCTACTAAAGTACTTTAACGTTTGGATTGTTTTTCCATTTTTATTATAAATGCTAAACTTAAAAGCGGTTATTATTTTTGGGTACACTAAAAGGCGGCTAAACGTCTTTAACCGCTATTTAACTAGGTTTCATTCAATAAAATACTTCGCTGATACCTGACTACAAGGCGATTATACGACAATGCATCACTAAAAAGCAGTTAAAATCACATTGCCGCCTTTTAGTCCTGTATTCATGCCACAATTCCAGTAAAAAACCTACGGTTGAAAGCGGCATTGGTCCGTGCGCAAAGTAAACGACATATTTTATTTAATTGTTTGCATAACTAAAAGGGGGCTATTCTACAATACATGACTAAAATGCAGCTAACTACGCCTGCCTCTTTCTTCTGTACCCTCGCTAAACCAGAAAACTTACCATAATAAAGAAGTAGATGTGTCAATGTGCAGTAAGCTTTTAGTGTAGGAAAACGTTTCGCGGGCGGGCGGCGACGCATTCCCACCAAATAACATTATGGCCAATAAACATATTATGAGGTCTGTAAGTTACATATTTTCTTTTTGTGTAATCGCAGAATTAGAATTAGTTTTACAAGATTTGTAATTTACTCGGTTGTCTAGTAGAGTATGTACATTATATTACAATTAGCCACTCACGTGCCTTTTTTCCAATTACTATCATTTATTGACAAGTGATTTCAAACAAGGTCATTACTGACTTAAGGAATAAATATGATTGAAATAAATAAATAAATTGGCAACCGTGGTTGCACAAAGCATGTGATTGGCTATGTAGGTATGTATCTTGTACGTTAAATTTGACCCACTTCCTGGTTACCGATTGAGCTGACATTTTGCAACTTTGATCAACAATACGCATACTTAATATTCCGTCTTCCGTCTTCTAATTCCGTCTTCACCCGGATCTTTGTTGTTTTTAAGCTGCCCCAGGGCAATCCTAATCTCGCTCATTTCGACGTCCGGGATAATTATCTGTAGTGGCGTGTTAGTGAGGCTCTGATGTGATTTGTATCGGGAAGAGGCTGTGCAGCATGGAAAGCATACAGCTGTCCATAAAAGCTCTCAATCTCGGCGAGGATTTCCGGCTTAGAGGAGATGGTTTGGCCATTTGCAGTTTTTAGTTTCATTAGGTTGCTCCTTCCAAGTTGCTGCATAAAGACTTTCAATCCCCGGTTGCGCTCTATTGCCTCCATAATAGAGCGAGTATTGGAGCTGCGGAGATCTCGCCTTATCAGTCTGCGCCGCCATTTCTCGTCGCCGCCTCATGAGTTCCAGAGTCTCGCGAGAGAGTTTAGACTGCTGTACACTTCGCTGCTTTGGGAAATACGTTGTTCCCACATCCCAAATCGCCCTCACCAACTGGTCGGCCTCTTTATCAACATCGTTGGTGGTTTCCAACAAATCAACAAGAGTTGTGTTGGACGCAAAACAGATCTCACCATGCGGACTCTCTCCAGCTTATGACGTATATTCAGAGTGCCTTGAATAAGTCGGTGATCACTGCCTGTGTTAAACCTGTTGATCACTCTGAGACATCCCTGAATATATGCTTTGTATCCGTCATGATAAAATCGATCTCATTTCGCGTCTTACCGTCGGAGCTTCTCCAAGTCCACTTGCTGTGAGGCCCCTTCTTAAAGAAAGAATTCATTAGAAAAAGCTTTTGGCTCTCCAGGAAGCTGACCAACATGTGCCCCTGTGGTTTCTAACTCCAAATCCGTGCGGTCCGATAATCGAATCGTCGCATGCCTGTACTCCCACCTTAGCGTTGAGGTCTCCCATAACAACGCTGTAATGTGTTCTAGTGGTGCTATGCATGGCTTTACTTATGTCCTCATACATAGCTTCCACTTTCAGTATGCCGAGGTCGGCGCGTACACTTGTATAACTTTCAAGGAGTACCTATCAGTCAACTTAAGTACAAGGTATGCTACCCTTGCCGACACGCTACGGATCTCCACAACGTTGTTACAGAGAGCTTTATTGATAAGGAAGCCGACTCCACCTTGGGACTGCTGTTCGCCCTCCCGAAAGTAGAATAGGTTACCGGAGTTTAAGGTTATCGTATCCTCTCCGTCTCTACGGACCTCCGACAAACCCAAGATATGCCAGTTGTTGTAACCTAATTCCACTTCGAGTTCTGCGATCCTATCGTCATTCCTTATACGTCCGTTATAGGTAGTCAGGTAAAGTCGTTTAGGTAGCCGTCCGTAGCTCGGTAATTCTTAGCACCCCCCGCCCTACCGTTACCATGGCCGCTACCGTAACCAGGAATAGTAGGGCTGCCGAGAGCTGGGGGCCGGGGTAATGGTTGTGCTACCATAAAAGGTTTTGCCCATAATCACCACGCTGGGCAGGCGGGTTGGTGATCGCAGAATTGGGCCACTTGCACCAGCAACGCTGCTGTCCGTTGCTGGCCTACTTAATTTTGCCTACTTGCTTTTTGATGGTTATTCCGCCATCTGTCGGTCACCAGAGCCTCGTCAGTTGCTAGCAGGGTGCACCACGGGCAGGTGAGGTTGACATTTGGAGATTGAGATTCTGGGTTCTCCCTTACACCCCTATGAACTTTTTTTTTAATACCATATTATTATTCAAATGGACATAATTCTAAATTACTGTGACTAAGTTGCTTTTTTTTGAGATTGTAACTATCCTTTTGATTTTTGCGCAGAGTGCCATATTTGTTCTATTTTAATATCACAATGAAGTATTAACTATGGTAGCAATGACGAGCTATTTGAATGTCGATTTTACATCGAAATAAACGAATAATTCACAGTAAAATGTTTATTTGAATTTATAGTTACGGCCAATTTTGCAGGATTCTTAAAAAAATATTGGGACTCGTACAAGACTAAAAAGCAGTGACGCCAAAAGGTTTGTAAGTTAACAGCTTTTAAGCTATGTTCCAGTATATCGGAAAGTAAACAAGAAACAGTGAATTAGTTTAAAAGGCGGCAATGTGCCCTTTGCCGCTTTATAGTTATGGACTGAGTTAACAATTATACTCACTAACCTAGATTAAAATGCCACTAAAACAGATAACTGCTTTCTAGTTACGTAATTGTAGTTAACTATCTATTTCAAAACAATTCCTATATCATTAACAAAAAATACATGTCTATAAAGCAGTTAAGATCCGATAACCGCCTTTTTGTACTGCAATGTAAAAAGGATTTTATTTTATTTTCATAACTATAAAGGAAAAAATGACTTTTAGTGGCACAAAAACTATAATATAACAAGAGTGACTGAAATCAAATCATAAATTAAAAAAAGATCTAACGTTTGGTATATGACAACATAGCTAAAGATTTAAAGAAATTGACCAGCATCGATTTGAAATTTTTGTGACGTTTTTCGCCGTTTACTCAAAAGTTGGTTTTGTCACTTAGCCGCCTTTTAGCTTGAGCACGGCAGTATACAGGTGACAATGCTGGTTGCGCTGCCATAGTATCCCAACGAAATCTAAGCTATAGCCCTGTATATAACCCTGTCTATTTAACAGAGTCAGGGGCTGTTTCACCACCTTATTGTCAAACTACTGGTTACGTAACCAATGAATAAACTAATTACAAGACATCTGTCGGCTAGTGTTTTTTCAGTTTCACCACTCCGGACCTGTGCAAACTAAGTACCACTTAACTAATCGTCGGTTTAACAAAAAGTCGGAATAGCAACGTCGCATTTCTCGACCATGCGTTCCTGTTCGCATACTTTCGTTCAAAGAGTCGCTCATTATTAAAGCAAAAGAAATCGTAGACTATGTAATTATTAAATACTTCTATTTTTTTGCATAAACAAATGTGCAACATTATAATTAATCCAAAAACTGTATTTATTTACGATATTTTGTTAACAATAACTAAGAAAAATAAAATCACGTAAAACGAATCGAAAAGTGGCGCCAAACCATTTGACAGATTTACTTTTTTTTTAATGGCGATGTACAAGTTCGGTAGAACAAACGATTGTGCCACTGATAAAAGTCTGTAGTTAAAAAATATTACGAAATTTTGGATTTATTTTTACATACTAAAAGTGGACCTATATTTTTTATTCAAATCTTGATATTTAAATTCTCGTTTGCAATTTAGCATGACTTCTTTCTTTAAAAAATAAAAAATACTTTGATTTATTTTTCTGAAACCGGTTAAAGGGCTTTCCAACCATGGCCGCAAAAAAAATAAACTAACTAATTAAAAAGTTATGTGACGGATAAAAATTCTAAATGCCACCTGATCTAATGGTCAAATTAAGAAATAGTTTGTCCGTCACTTAGCGCTAATCAAGACTGGTGAAACAGAAATTTTTATTCCATCTGACAAATAAGGTTATGATTAAGCTAATCCGAACTTAAAAAAAGTGGTGAAACAGCCCCTTAGCAAAGAGTTCTCTCTGTTGCACTTTTGTATGCAAATGAAAGGGACAAGAAACTGTCAGTGGGCGTCAACAATCGCACGTCGATGGCGGGCTCGGCTTACATGCCGTTTGTTGGAATATTCGTAATATTTCTTGTGATTTTTGTTTGTAGTTGTCATGTCATGTTTATTCATCTATTAATCATAATTATGTAATTTAAAGTAGTAGATAATAATATTTAAATATGTTTTTTTACTTTAACTTTACTTGAAAGCGTCCGCACCGTATGAGAGACAGATGTTGACTAAATTTTTGACAGGCATGTAAACCTATCTCGTGCCGGTGCATCGTCCGTGTCACTGACCAATTACGTGCAAACTCTGTTTTCTAGTAATAACTCTGTTAAATAGACAGAGTATAGGTCTGACCTTTTTTCCGCTGGCATTTCCTTGTTCTCCTTTGTAACTATGCAGCCAGAGTATTCGGTGTCAGGGTACCAGTGGGACAATTTTATGATCTGGTTCTGCCCGGCCTTGTTTAGCACTGCTTCTCGTTCCTTGCACGTCTGAAACGAGAAGGACACAACTTTACACGACAATCAAACTAAAAATCATATGTCGTACCTAGTCCAAATTAATTTCAATGGAACTTCCTTTTATAACCCCCGACACAAAAAGAGGGGTGTTATAAGTTTGACCGCTATGTGTGTGTGTCTGTCTATGGCATCATCTAATCTATCTAATACCTTTAAACGAGCAATTCTTGTATATATATATATATATATATATATATATATATATATATATAATCAGGATCTCGGAAACGGCTCCAACGATTTCGATGAAATTTGGTATGTGGGGGTTTTCGGGGATGAAAAACTGATCTAGCTATGTTTCATTTTCAGAAAATCGCTTTTACTCGTGTTTTCCGGCTATTTTTGTTTGCATTAGAATATAAAGCTAAATTTCGCCCACTTCGAGCAGATCATAATGGCACATTAGAAATCGGGTGGTCGCGGATCCAGCCGACCTCGGTTCGAATCCACGTTTTTTTTCAACATTTTGTTTTTTTTTTAAGTTTATTTTTCATGAGAATACGTCAAAGTTTCTTCTTTTGTGAGAAAAAGTTACTTTTTTGTTAAAAAAAGTATTATAGGGAACGTGCAGTAACTATAGGCGGCAGCACTAATGCGACAGAAGAGACACTATGCGGACAGTAAAACAAACTTATCAAGGTAAAACATTCAAATTGATGGCACCCTTATGGCACCAGTTGGCAGCACCGTCTATGTGCACGTTCCCTATTGGGAGCACAGAACAGGAAAAGCCGGTTGTCTGTAAAGTCGGTTTACGGACGATAGTTTAACGTGACTCACCCACCTCCGGTGTTTTTGTCAAATATCTTGAAAACGGTGCATCCTACGGCAAAATCAATGAAATTTTCATCCCCCTTTAATGCCCCCGCGCTCCCTCCCCCGCATCCCCTCTCCCCCTCTCACCCCCCCCCCCACCCCTCCGGTGTATATAATCAGGATCTCGGAAACGGTTCCAACGATTTCGATGAAATTCGGTATTTGGGGGTTTTCGGGGATGAAAAATTGATCTAGCTTGGTCTTATCTCTGGGAAAACGCTTGGTACCGAGTTTCTGCCCGAGCAGAGCTCGGTCGCCCAGGTACTGACTCTTAAACGGATGAACCGATATGGATGCGGTTTTTTTTGTTTGAAAGCAGGTTTCTTGGCGATGGTTCTTAGACATGTTTCATCAAAATTGGTTTACTTAGCCGTTTCATAGTTATCTGGTCTTTTGTTAGCTGCGGAAGGGGTCTACAAGCAAAATGGGCATTGAAGTACTTTATACTGTGACTGTGTGACTTGCTAGGCACAAATAATTCTTTGTTTTTTTTTTTTTACCCATAATTTGAATGTGAGAGGCGCTGCGACCAACCGTCCTCTCAGGGACCAGTCTGAAAATCAGCGCCGGGCAACGAAGCCTAGCACATGCTGAGACTGGGGTCCCATTGTCAATACTTAACTTGAAATGTTTAATAGTTTTTATCAATGTCTAGTTTTTAAGTTATGGCAATAAAGTTTTTTTATTATTATTATTATTTATTATTTTTATTTTCAAACGTATTGGCTATGTGCGAAGCGGGTGGTGGGGTACAGAAAACGATCGCAGCGCACAACATGGCAAAAATTGGAAGTAAATGGGGAGGGAATGTTGTCAACGCTACGCGGCGCCACCGTCGTGCATGATCCCAATATGGGACATATTAATTAAGTTGGGAGTTTTTAAAATTTTTTTTAGGTATGTCAAAATATACGCCGTAAAAAGCCGTAACTATAATAATCCAGTGTTAGCAGAACCCTGATTCGAAGTAAAATGTACGCAGTGTGAGATAACTTTATATTGGTTAGTCAGGACTACGGTTACCATATGTAAATAGAGGGATGCCTGTCTGTGGTACCTAAAATGCCTGATTTTTCAGAAAAATGCCTGTCTAAAGCAAAAGGCTGTAACTAATAAGTAAAAGCCAACAGATAATAATGAAGAAGGATGAAATTTTTAAAAATGCCTGTCTCAGACCAATGCCGGCCGCACGCCTGTCTAAACCTTAAAATGCCTGTCAAATGCGGCAAACGCCTGTCATATGGTAACCCTAGTCAGGACCCCCCTTAATATTTAATATAATTATATTTATATTATTTTTTGTTGTACCGGCTACAATAATACATAATCGGTGTAAATTTCAAGTGTCTAGTTAACGGCATTATAAAGATAGAGTTAAAAATGCTGAAATAAATACGTTTCTTGTATGACGACCCCCTTTAATTTTCAAATTTATTTAATTTTAGTATTTGTTGTTAAAGCGGTACCAGAAATGCATCATATGTGAAATATTCAACTGTCTAGCTGTCACGGTACATGAGATACATCCTAGTGACAGACGAACAGACAGACAGACGGACGGACAGCGAAGTCTCAGTAGTTAATAGGGTCCTGTTTTTACCCTTTGGGTACGGAATCCTAAAAATGCAAACATGTGTTTTGTGCCAAAAAAAAAACAAAGAAACAACCTCTCACCCACACGCATACACATTCTGTTCCGTTCTGGGTAAAAGTACAAGCGAAATCACACAACTACACGAACAAGTAATAAATACCTTACTGCTGTGGTACACTGAAGGCCATTGGCTGTCGTCATCGTAGTACAGCAAGAGATTGGGCATACCCATCTCCCGATCGTACTCTATTAGGTACTCGAATTGACCATCCAAAGACAAAAAGCAGAAGCGGGCGAGAAATGCCCAGTTCTGAAAAAAAAAACGATTGTGATTTCGATTAGGTAACACTTTGAAGGACACTGCGCCTATAGGCGTCCAAATACACTCGGCGTCACGGAAATCGCACACCCACGGATTTCTGTGTCAAGCCGTTATAAACCTTATACAGTCTTAAAGGTAAAGTATGGGTGTTTGGGTTCATATGAAAGGTTATTTAATCCTCCATTTAATAACAATGCAAAATCGGTAAAAAAAGCAATAAAAGTTGTAAAGATAAGAGTTATATTCGCTTGAAAGCAAAATCCGTAGGTGTGCGATTTCCGTGACGCCGAGTGTATATAGCTCACGAGCGTGGCCAGGTTTCAGTATCGAGGGGTTTCAAAAAAAACAACAAAAATGTGAATGAAATAACAAGTTATATATTTTTTTTTAATTGACAGTTGTTAACGGATTAAAGAAATATTTTGAATATTTCGGGGGGGGGGAGGGGGTTGAACCCCTTAAAACCCCCTCCTGGCTACGCCAGTGATATAGCTTAACAACGCTTAATTGTAAGTTCTGTCAATCAATGTGCTAAGTATAGTTACGAGTATGTACCTTAACTATATAGCGAGTGGGGGTAAGATGAAAAGCAGTGTAAGATGAAAAACTACTCTTAGCACCCAAGTGTTTTTCATCTTACACTGCTTTTCATCTTACCCCCACTCACTTATAATTACATTACATTACACTAATATTATGAACGCCAAAGTTTGTATGGATGGATGGATGTTTGTTACTTTTTCACGCTTGAATGATGATGATGAAATTTGGCACACAGACTTTATAGCCTGGATTAACATATAGGAGACTTTTTATCCCTTCATATGGGAACGGAAATTATACAGAAGGGTTTTTTCATCTAGTAATGAAATTAAGTTATTTAAGGTATCAATCCACTTACGTCTTTCGTGTCGACGTGCCCCTCTACCCATTTCGCGTGCGTGACTCCCAGCAACGGCAACAGTATCCAAAGGGCCCGTGGCAACATCGCATCGATTAAGCTACCCTGGTACCTTTCTCCTGGGAACAGAGGGTTGTGTTCGCTAAATCTACCTAAATAAATAATCTGCAAGTATTTTCTGTAACGGCGGCGGAACCCTATCCTGGGCGTGTCTGACGCGCTCTTGGCCAGTTTTTAAAGACGCTCCTACTTAGCAAAATTTTATTAATCGAAATCATGTTCTATTTATTGTTAAAATCACCTCGACGTTTCGACCACATTGCAGCGACCATAGATACGAGTCGATATACATGCAAAATTACAGCTGTCAAGAACTAATAGTCTCTAAGCTAAACCACGGACGGACAGACAGACATGGCGAAACTATAAGGGTTCCGTTTTTGCCATTTAGGCTTGGAAACCCTAAAAAAATAAAAAGAGTAAATAATAAGAGCCATATGAAACAATGAAAGTCTGACCTAGATCCGTGTATGACTTAAAAATATCGCAACATGTACTTATTCTTTACCGTCAATAAGAAATAGGATCGTCTTTAGATATTAGAAACTTCTAATGCACCCTTGATGACAATATTGAACAAATACTTCATATTATTCAATCGAATTTAAGATAGACTTAAATTAAATATATGACGCAGGTTCAGAATGCGATCGTTTTAATGACCTCCCGACTTTTCGACATATCTACCAGCGTCAAGATTACGGGTTTACTGAAGAATTTAATCCCGTATCAAACATGTCTTTTGAACTAGATGAAAATTTATAAATATTGAAACAAACTTACCTTAATTTAGACCAGAAAAGCTCGATACGGTCCCACGTAGCGTCCCAGATTTTCTTGTTTCTTCAAATTGGCAAGCTGATTTGTTTGGACAGCCTTTTCTACTCCATTGCTGGAGGGTCAAACAGGGAAACAATTTCTAGTGTGTGTCCGCGATATCGATGCAGTTTTGTTTTCAAATAGTACTTGTTGTGAATTATTGGTTGTCATAGCGACGCGTCGGCTTCGCTCGGGTTTACGTAAGTCCCATGGCACTTGGATTTAAAGCATTCAGTGCCTTAAAAAAGCTGTGATGGCCTTGTGGATTTACATATGGCCTCTCAAGCAGATCGTAGGTTCGACCTCGGGCTCGCACTTCAGATTTTTCAGAATATGTGCGAAATTACATTTAAAATTTACAATGGGTTTTACGGTGATAGAAAATATCGTTGCACACACCTGAGAAGAAATTCAACGGGGTGTGTGAAGTTCCCAATTCGCACTGGGCTCGCGTGCCAACTACTAGCCTTTTTATTGTGAGAGGAGGCCTGTGCCCTACAGTGGGACGAATATAGGCTGGCATGAAGAGTGCCTTAAACATATTATGTGGAAACGTCACAGAAACACTGTTGAGCCAACGCCGCGCTCAAACGAAAGCATTTTTCACTGAAATCAGTGTCGTCAAATTGGTCTAGCGTGGAATAGCGGAAAGATAATTGGTAGCTGTTTATAAAAAACTGTGGCCATCATCCGATAGATGTCTCAATAAAAAAAAAACCGGTTGTCTGTAAAGTCGGTTTACGGACAAACAAAACAAAACATTCAAAACCAGGCGGTCACCCATCCAAGTACTGACCGCGCCCGACGTTGCTTAACCTCGGTGATCGGACGAGACGGTTGTTTTGTCAAATATCTTGAAAACGGTGCATCCTACGGCAAAATCAATTAAATTTTCATCCCCCCTTTGAGACCCTCCCCCGCACCCCTTATTGTACATCCTGGCGTTCACCCCTCTCTTGCAACTGGCCTTCGCCGCTCTGTAGGTATATGTACGTTACTTTGCGTCATCCTTTTTCGTGTCGGCGTTCATCGATTTATTAGACGTTGTCACGTCAAAAACCCTCAACGCGATCAAAGCAAAGATCCCTTCCGCAGCATACAAAAGAGCTGATTAACTTTGAAACGGCTTGACCAATTTTGATGAAAAATTTTGAACCACTATGTGATGATTGTCAGAAGTGTGATGACTTGATCCATGTGTTGTTGGAGTGTGTCCGGAATTCAGACTTGAGGAGAAAAGTTCTTGGGGATTTGGGTTCCATGCACAATGGCCAGGTGAATTGTTGGCTATCTGAGCCGTTGTCAGACAAAGCAATCGGCATTTACCATTTTATTGATATCTCCCTTGAATAAGGAATTGTGTAAGCACCCATGAGGCTGACATGATCACCTGGAGTGTTCAAAGCGTCGACAAAAATCAGAAGAGTTATGATGCCACGGACAGACAGACATACACACCCATAGCGGTCAAACTTTTGTGTTAAAAATATTGCATTTAGATTCATCGCGACTGAATACAATACATGGCTACAGAACTACTGGATGCTACTCGAAAATTATTAAATTAAAATTTGACAACGAAATTGACGTATAGTATAAATCTTCCCAGGTGAATTTTTCGCTTCGAGCCATTACATTAAATTTGAACCTTAATACTATGACGATACCGGTTGTTTTGAAAGATAAGGGCTCGAAGCGAAAAATTCACCTGGGAAGATTTATACTATAACTATGATTAGTTGAACTTATTTATGATCGGCGTGTCTCGTTGACATGCCTTCTCTTGTTTTTTCGGTTTCATGTTTTCCCTACTAAAGGATCATCATCATCATTGCACCCGACCAACGTCCACTGCTGAACATAGCCTCCCCAAGGTCAAACAGATCGGTCCTGCGCCATCCGCATCCAACGCGTTCCCGCAACCTTAACTAGTTCGTCGCTCCATCTTGTTGGAGGCCTATCTACACAGCATCTTTCGGTCCTTGGGCGCCACTCGAGAACCTTTTGGCCCCATCGGCCATCAGTTCTACGAGCGATGTGCCCTGCCACTGTCTTGAGTCTGGCGATTCTTCCAGCAATGTCGGTGGCTTTTATTTATTACTAAAGGATAATTTATAACTTAACATATTCACAGTCCTACACAAGTTTCAAATTTCTGGTAAGTCCAGCAAATTAGTTTAATAATAATTGTACTGTCCTGCTCAGTGTGTAAGCAACATATTGTAGAAATCTGGATGCAAGTCTGGTTGTTTCTTAGTGCCCCATATGTGGGCACAGACTTGTGGAGCTAACTCGCTGTGACCCTTATATGGAGCACTTGACTGTGAAAGTGTTAAATTAGCAATTTGTGTTGACAAAAACAATTACATAAAATTCACTTTCAATATATTTCTTAACGTAAATACATTTAAACAATATATGAGATACATTTTTACACCAGGCGCGTAGGTAACAATTAAGAAACGCAGTTATAGTACGAATTGTTTTAAAGTTCAATTTAAAATTAACTCTTTGCTGTAAATAATAAAGTAGTAATTTTAATGAGCTATTTTATCTAATATTTCCGTTCATTTTAAACTGAGGATTATGCACTTGAGGACATAATAGAATACAAAGGCTTTGTTCGAAAGGTGGGCTGTTAACAAGATCGGGACACCTCAAAAAATTCGTACTATACTTGAAACAAACTAAAACATCGCTAGCAATAAGTTTAGTACCAACACGCATGCATTTCACGTATTTACATTTCACCAGTTCTTAGTGAATATATAAGTTTTAAAATTGATCAGGAATATTTCAACAGATGGTTGACGGTGAATCAACTTTTTAGTGCCACCCGTTGCTATGGTTATACAAATTTTGTCCCTTGGACAACCTAAGCATTTTTCCATGAAACGTATGAATTGTCGCTTGGACAACCAGAACAGAGTAAACAACACAAAAAGTTGATTCACCCATAACTTACTTTAATTGAACAGTGCTTTAAAGGTTATCATCAGAATTTTTGATTCACAATGTAGCCTCGATTAACCTTTTTAACGCTGTCAAATAGACTCACTCATACGCCATGACATTGGAATGTCAAACGCGAAGTTGAACCCTACAGAAATGCATGTAGGTAGATAGCACTCTGTATCAGTCGTTGGCGTAGAACCTGCGGTGCGGATATATGTATGTGTCGTTGGCGTCGAAAAGGTTAACGTGGTACACTTTTAAAATCGACCAATGGTAGAAACATTTGTCAATCACAGATAAAAAAAATCATAAGATGTTCAGTCAAATTAACTCAAACAAATAGTGATATATTCCCATTCAATTTTGAAACACTTTGTATAGCGTTTCAAACTAAACTACCTATATATTAATTTCTTTTTTTTTTACACAAAACTGACCCGTGATCGACTACTATCTCACCTGATTAAAAGAGCAGATGAGACCAAAATTGTATCTCACTGATTCAGTAACAGCTTATTCATTCCAAGTGTTCTTTCCTAATTCTTACCTAAGCACTTCGATCTATACAAATTTTGCTTAAAAACAAGTGTTATACAACAATTCTAGCCGTCCTAGCACCCTGGGAGGGCCTATATATTATGAAACTATCTTTTACCCGAGGACAAACTCGAGTTACCACTCAAATCTGAACTTGAGGGAATTCCCAAAAAATGCATAGTTGTCTTCAATAACGTTGCATAAAAAAACTATGCCAAATTTCACGTCTTAGATGTAGTCATAGATTTTTGGGACACACATACATACACACATTACGCCTGTATCTTTAAAGGGAGTAGGCAGAACACACGAAACGCTACATTTACGTTTCGATGCCACTTTTAGCAATTTTAGGTTCACAGTTAGATAAAAGTGGTACAGTCAAGTGTAAAAATATGGGTGCATACAACTTGCTCATAAATATGCCCCATAGTTCTTATGCTGTCGAATTACGGTATCGGTACATAATTACTATACTTAATTTAATTTAGAATTAGAAACCACAATAACATTATATTGCGTCTGGTCAACTATTTCTTACCTAGCAAATAGTACAGTACAATAGTCTGGGGGCTGCAAAATAAAATTGTTTTAATGTCACTTTATTTGCGTGTCGTCAATTGTTACTCTAGTACAAATTGTAAAGAGATTACAGTTCACGAGCCGCAATATAATGTTGTTGTGGTTTCTAATTCTAAATTAAATGAAGTATAGGGGAATAAATCAATACATATTTCAGCACTTGACCGTACAAGTTGCTAGGTTGGTAGTTGTCACTCAAAAATCTTTAATCTCCAAACGTACAGACAGCGGAGGCGTGGCGGTGCGCTAGCGGTGACGGTTGTAAGATTCTAACTTGTATGAACGTGTTCGCGGTACGGAACCGCACAACCGTTCATACAAGACAGAATATTACAACCGTCGCCGCCACCGTACCACCACACCTCTGCTGTATGTGCGTTTGGAGCTTAACTGATACTAAGAGCATACGACACATACGAAACTAGCCAACATACGAAGGCTGTGCAAGCTGAAACGGACACGCTTCGCGGTCGGTCACGCGATTATGTAATCTGTGAAATTGATAACTTACTAAGACAAGGTTGTACTGTAGTCTTGATCTTGCAACGGTTTACTTTTTCCCTGCCAATGTTCCAAATATATTTACTTTATTGGCACCCAGCACCATTATTTATTGAAAATTCGCAACACTAATCATTTCATAGCACATTCGAACCCCATTCGAACTAACATTAAAAAATATGTGTTTTTCTGTTATTTACATTGCGAAAGAGCAAAAACCAAGGATACAAGTTAAAACAACAAAGCTTTCCCACACTCTGTCCACTTAAGAATTAACGCTGCACTCAGAGACGGTTATCACCTGTAAAGGTATCTTCCGATGTTGGCGGCCGCACGACCAGTCGCACAACCCACTGCTTAGTACCTATGAACTTAGTCGCACGACGCGTTCGCTTATATCCGTCAATGCTTCGTATTAATTCATACTCGTACACGGGTGAATCAACTTTTTAGTGCCACCCGTTGCTATGGTTACACAAATTTTGTCCTTTGGATAACCTAAGCATTTTTCTATGAAACAGTATGAAATGTCACTTGGACAACCGGGGTCAGAGTAAACAATACAAAAAAAAAGTTTATTCACCCTTAAACTACTTTAGTACCTGGGCGACCGAGCTCTGCTCGGGCAGAAACTCGGTACCAAGCGTTTTCCCAGAGATAAGACCAAGCTAGATCAATTTTTCATCCCCGAAAACCCCCAAATACCAAATTTCATCGAAATCGTTGGAACCGTTTCCGAGATCCTGATTATATACACCGGAGGGGTGGGGGGGGGGGGGGGGTTGAGAGGGGGGGGAGGGGATGCGGGGGAGGGAGCGCGGGGGAATTAAAGGGGGGATGAAAATTTCATTGATTTTGCCGTAGGATGCACCGTTTTCAAGATATTTGACAAAAACACCGGAGGGGGTGGAGGGGTGAGTCACGTTAAACTATCGTCCGTAAACCGACTTTACAGACAACCGGCTTTTCCTGTTCTGTGCTCCCAATAGGGAACGTGCACATAGACGGTGCTGCCAACTGGTGCCATAAGGGTGCCATCAATTTGAATGTTTTACCTTGATAAGTTTGTTTTACTGTCCGCATAGTGTCTCTTCTGTCGCATTAGTGCTGCCGCCTATAGTTACTGCACGTTCCCTATAATACTTTTTCTAACAAAAAAGTAACTTTTTCTCGCAAAAAATAACTTTTTCTCACAAAAAAAGTAACTTTTTCTCACAAAAGAAGAAACTTGACGTTTTCTCATAAAAAATAAACTTAAAAAAAAAAACTAAAAATCTTGAAAAAAACGTGGTATCGAACCGAGGTCGGCTGGATCCGAGACCACCCGATTTCTAATGTGCCATTATGATCTGCTCGAAGTCGGCGAAATTTAGCTTTATATTCTAATGCAAACAAAAATAGCCGGAAAACACGAGTAAAAGCGATTTTCTTTAAATGAAACATAGCTAGATCTGTTTTTCATCCCCGAAAACCCCCACATACCAAATTTCATCGAAATCGTTGGAGCCGTTTCCGAGATCCTGATTATATATATATATATATATATATATATATAAATAAATAAATAAATAAATAAATAATATTCGTTTATTTGAAAAACATAATGTCTGACAAAAATTAACAGGGGTCCCCGCACTAGGCTTCGCCTGTATCGCGGAGAACCAGATAACATTTTATAGCAGAATTTAGTTAACACCATAAAAAATAACAGACTTCTGTATTTAACTTAAGAGAGAGAAAAAAAAAAACAAAGTTTACACTACTTAAAACTAAATAAGTGGTTGAACAACAAAGTTAAATGTGCTTATACAGTTAATTAAGACAACTTATCCAAAATTGCTTCTGATTCATCGTAGCTCATAGAATGGAGCAGTTCAAAAAGTTGCTTCTTAGCTTCATTTAAAGTGCAGCCCTTTAGGTTACAGTAATTTAAAATTTTATTATAAATAAATGCCCTGATGTGATCTCCGAAACGTTTACCAAAAGAGGTAAGAACTCTTGGAACAGGTAACCTGAAAATACGTTTTTGAAGTAATTCACTATAACATGTCATGGAGCGAGAAGATTTATGAGTGAGAAGAGAAATTTTGAACAAAAAAAGTTGACGGACGCTTAATACATCTGCGTCGGCATAGAGAGCAATCGTTGAAAAACGAAAGGGACGTTTAAACATTACTTTTAACAGAGAACGTTGTGCTCTTTCGATTTCCAGCATAGTGGTCTTTGCCGCACTACCCCACACAGTGATACAGTAGGAGATTACTGACTGGCACAGCGCAGTGTAGACCAGTATTAATAATTTTTTATTTGCTGAGTGGCGAAGTTTTTTGAAGATCGGAATAGATTTCCTGATTCTAGTGGAAAGTTTGTGTATATGGTGTTTGAAATTTAGATTTTCGTCTACAAACAGACCAAGGTACCTAATGACGACGGTGCGCTGAATTGAATCACAATTGCAGGAGGTAAAGGGAAAATTATTACAAGAGTGAATTTTTATAGCAGGATCAAAGGACGGTTTCGAAGCGGCGGTTTTATGAAAGCAGATGAATTTAGTTTTATTGTAATTAAGAGTCAGGAGGTTGGCACGAAGCCAGTTTGAAACTATTTTCATGCCTGTTTCTGCCGCAGCGACAGTATTTTCCCAGTTTAGGTCATTAAAAAGAATAACAGTGTCGTCCGCATAACAGATTAACTCAGACTTACTAATTTGGAGATTAAGAATGTCGTTCATGTAAATTATGAAAAGGGTGGGGCCAATAATGCTTCCTTGCGGCACGCCGAAATTTATAGGTTCCGTAGAACTGTAATATAGGCCCAACTTGACAAGTTGCTTCCTTTCAGAAAGATAGCTTTTAAACCAAGACAATGGAACACCGCGGATGCCTAAGTTGTGTAACTTCTTAAGCAAAATAGGAAACGAAACAGTGTCGAACGCTTTTGCCAAGTCCAGAAAGACGCCAATGCACTTATTATTTCTATCTAAATAAGATGAGATAAGGTTAATAAGAAGTGTGGTAGCGTCCTCCGTGGATCGGCTCCGCCTAAAACCAAACTGCCTGTCAGATAAAAGACCGGAGCCTTCAAGATATTTAACCAGCCGTGCATTAACAATCTTTTCCAAGATTTTGGAGAAAGCGCTGAGTAAAGAAATAGGCCTGTAATTCCCGGGAATTTCCTTTGGACCATCTTTGTGAATAGGTGTGATAGAAGCTGTCTTCCAATACTCCGGGAAGCAGCCCGAACTCAAGCTAAGATTGAAGATATGAGTAATTGGGTCCATGATGTAACTTCTAACATGCTTCAACAGTTTATTACAAACCCCGTCCAAACCTGGTGCACTGTCGTCTTTAAGCTGCATGATAAGAGTTTCAATTTCCTCGGAAACAGTCGGCTCCATAAAAAAGGAATTGGGCGAGCCTCTGTTCCCTGGAAGATATTTACTGGCGAGATCGTCCTCTGAGAGCCCTGTTTGGGAGATAATTTGCTCAGCTAGATTTTGACCGACAGATGAAAAGAATTTGTTGCAGTTGTTTAGGGATTGTACGGGGTCAGAAGTGGAAATAAGTTCGGCTGTTTGAGCGTTTGATTTCTTCATGTTACAAATATTTTTGACAACATTCCATAATTTCTTTGTATTACGATTATTAGCAGAAAGTTGATTTTTTTCGTATTGTACTTTAAGTTTCTTTAGAAGATTATTACAGAAATTTTTGTATCTATTGTAACTTAGTTGGAGAACTGCATCATTTGGAAACCGTTTCAATTTTAGATGTAATCTATCCCTATGTTGGGCACAGCGGAAGAGGCCTGGAGTCATCCAGGGTTTTAGGGTAAATTTGGATCTGGGAATCTTTACTTGTTTTGAGTTATTGTTCAAGGCGTTTTCAAAAATAGACATAAAAATATTAGTAGCGACGTTCACGTCAGCTTCACCCAACACCCCAGACCAGTCAGCCGATGACAGATCCGAAGCGACGCCTTCGTATTCTATTACGGTTATAGTCCTACTCCGCTTTGGGCAGTTTGGTGACTGGAGAGAGATATCGATGGCGGCTGCTTTATGGTCCGTTACATTGAAGTCGCAAACCAAACCAGTTACTAGGCGACTTGTTCTGACAAATATATGATCCAAACAGGCCCCTTCACGAGTAGGTAAGGTGATAGCGGGTAAAAGTCCATGTTCAGCTAGAAGATAGAGGTAATTCGACATATTGTCGCCCTGGTTATTTGAAGAGAGAATGTCTATGTTTATGTCGCCAGTTATAATTAGTTGATTAATGTGACTGAGAGAGTTGAGAGTAACCTCTAAATCGGAGAGGAAACTTGTGATATTTTTGAAAGATGGCGATCTATAAAAACCAAGAATAGCGGCATGCTTTGGGATATTTACTAAAAGACAGCACGCTTCATCAAATCGTGCTTCCGTTACAGATGCGTTCCAGAAATCTCGAACAAACACCACGACCCCACCGTTTTGGTTTATGTTGTGGGTGGTATGGTAAGATGAATAACCTGGGATTTGCTCAAAAGACGAAGTGTCTTGTAGTCTGCATTCTGTTAAAACTAGAACGTCAAATTCGATATGAGTTCGGTGTAAATTTAAGAGGAAAAAATCAAAATTTTTGTTAATGCTACGAATGTTAAACGTTAACACTTTGAAGCCTGTTTTTGATTTAAACACTGTGTTGCAAGAATCCGGGCTAAGAACTTCATGACATGCTATATTGAAAGCAGAATCTAATTCATCAGATATAATAGCGTTGTCCATTCAAACAAAAATAAAAAAAAAATATATATATATTTTGAAGCAAAACACAAATTAAGAGATTGCTATGACTATATGAGCATACGATGCGTTGATTTAAAAATAACGACCTCAATTTTATATATTTATAATAATTTTCCCAAGAATTAAAATTGTTGTTTTTTATCAAATTATTAATGTATCCGTTCAAAGTATGTACGTAATACGTGTTTACAAAGTAAAAATAAGATATAATGAGATTAAATCTAGGGCAGGAAAAATATATAATTCGACTTAGCACAGTTAATTGTCTATAATGAGCAACATTTACCACGGAAACATCACCGCGAAAAAGTTTTTTATAAGATTCACATAATGACAAGAGATCTTTGAAAAAGACTAGAATAAAAAAGAATAAAACAACATGCATAACAAGGTTCATTGGTAATATTACGAGGACTACAAGTAGGAGCGATAAAATTGTGAAACCGACTCTAATTGGGGACGTTCCGAAACGTCTCAAGGTCGTTTGCGGGTGCAGGTTCTCGACGTAGCTTGTCTAATATCGCTTCTGAAGAGATGCGGACTATCGAGCTTGTTTCGGTGCGACGCATGAAGATGGAGCCGTTGGAGGTCCAGACGAATTTAAATTTCAGTTGGGCTCCAGTAGCCCGAGCTTTGCTGAACAGAATCCTATTCGCCTTAGTAAGGTGTTCATTTATGAACACACGGCGAGTGTTCCCTTGAATTTCCAACATGTCCGTAGTTAACCCGCGCCGCACTCTTGCCGCGCGCAGTAACTCGTCGCGCGGGGCGCGTCGCGTCAGCGTCAACACGACCGGGCGCGGCCGCTCGCCTCCCCCCACGCCGCCGCCGCGCATACCGACGCGCCGCACATCTTCCACATCGCGGGGATCCAACTCGACACCCAGTTTGTTACAGATCGTATTCACAACCTGCTGTATGTTTTCACCATTGTTTTCAGTCAGACCAGTGATTTCGACGTTTTTGAGTAAGCGGTGCTGATCCCTAATTTCCAGTTCCCGGCGTAGCCCGACAACTTCTGCACGAAGGTTTTTCACTTCAGATTTGTAGAAATCTAGCTCCTTTAGTTGGCCTTTCATGTCTGCGATTTCGTGGCGGAAAATAGAAATATCTTCTGATGTGTGGTTGAGTGAAGCAGTGAAATCATTCATCTCCTGTTTCATCGCTACAAATACACGTTGAAGTTGGTGGAGAGCAGTAGTAAACGAGGTTAACACCTCGGCAGGGACAGACAACGACGCCAGGTTCTGAGCCGAGCTCAAAAAAGTCGGTTTCATCATTTGTTTCACCCGAATTTACTTCCAACTCGGATCTTTTCGGCGGAGAGCGGCTACGAACAGGCGTTTCATCGTTCCTTATTGATGGTTCGCTCAACTTACAGCTCGGACAGACATACTTAATGATATTCCGAGACTTTTTCTCGTCACGAGTTAACTTGAGGCAAAGCGAGTGATATTTTTTTGGACATAATGAACAGGGAATAATGTCCCCCTCCCCGCCACTTTTTCCCTTCAAATGGTTGTTACAGGCACCACACAGCATTTCCCCAGAGACTTTTACTTTCTTAAAAATTGTAAGCAGTGTGTTGTTCAGCCAAACAAACAAAAAAAAAAACAATAATAAGAATAATAATTTTTGTGTTCGTGCTACCCTCCAGCACAGCACTTTTATGAGTTTGTTTATATGAGGCTATTAATACTGCACCGAAAGTTAGTAAGGGAGTAATTTAACACTGTAGCCGAAAAAAAGATAGACAGCTCCGACACTTCACCCAGAGTTACTAGCAATAAAAGTACAAGCAAGCACTTGCAGTCTCAGTAACAAGGTAGTTCAGTCCGTCACGAGTTATTCAAGTTTTATCGTTATGCAGCTCACAGATCACAACACTAACATTTGTACACAATATTTGGAATATGGCGGAGCACTGAATCTAAAAATACTTAGCAAAAACAATCGAAATATTCGTTAAAATAAACTAACAGGAGGAGTTAACTTATAGAGAAGTGGTCACTAACAGCGCCACCTAGCGAAAAAAAAGATATACATATATACACATATATACAAGAATTGCTCGTTTAAAGGTATTAGATTTATAACTAGCTTTTGCCCTCGACTCCATCCGCGTGAAGTTAGTAATTTGGGCAGCTTTTTTTTTTATCCAATTTACTTTTTCAACAATTATGGCTCTCCTTAGTTCCTCGATATAAAAAAATTACCCCCCCCCCCCCCCCATCCCCTCACATTCACCACCTTACTCCCATAATATATAGCCTATAGCCTTCCTCGATAAATGGGCTATGTAACACTGAAAGTATCGTATCTTTCTTATTTGTCAACCGATTCAAATGAAACAAACACTAAATGTTAATCCAAGAAAATACCAACATATCAGTGCAAACCGCATCCTTCTAGGTCAAGCCGTTTCTGAGATTAGCGCGCACAAACGCACAGACAAACAGATAAACAGACAAACAGACAATAATTCTAAAAATCATTGTTTTGGGTTCTATTGCGCTAATAAATAGCCCTAGTGACAGTTTTTCACTAATATCTTCAATGTACAGACACCGACTTGTTACAGATTTATTATATGTATAGATTATGTACGATACTAGCGCCGCCACACGTTGTGTGTAAATTTGGAACTAATAAGGTGCGTGGTTGTCAACAGGCATCGATCATAATCATTAATTAGCAAGCCACCTAGTTCAGCAAATGAACTGTAGATGGCGCTGTATCGAACACTCAGTCGTACGACCCAATCGCGGTCGTATGTCGGTAAGCTACCTTTACGTTTGGAAAAATCATCGCTAATATACAATCAAATGTTAATAAAGGTCTCTGAATGCGACAGTTAACTTTATAAAACTAAGAATTTTTGGGTTATTCATTTCACCACCTGACCTTAATATGTACGCTATAACATAATAAAATGATTAAAATATAAAAAATAATTCAATTGTAAACAGTCAAAAAAACCGGCCAAGTGCGAGTCGGCCTCGCGCACTTAGGGTTCCATACAGCGACCGTCTCGCACGCAGTACTGACGTAGAGGTCGCCTTGGTCGAGTTGGTGCATCAGCACATGAAATATCCCGCATAGGGTCTTGACCACAGAACTAATAATTACATGACGATGATAATGATATCCATGACGATTTCGATTGCGGGGATTATTTTTGCAACCTAACTAGAAGAGATATAGTGCATCTGATTATCTTTTTTTGGGTACAATTATGTAGTTTTCTTTTTACCGCACCTTGCCTATCTTTGTAAGTTTTCGCAACTAGGTTAGCTTAATGAGAAGATCCCTTAATAGGGATAAGTTCACCGTTGTACCTTTTCTGTTTTTCTGAACATTTATTTTTGAATTTATATGTCCAATAAAGAGTTACATACACACATACATATGCTCTGCTCAGCTCATGTAACCAATTTTGGCTGTGAAAAGACGGGCACATCGCAGACATGACAAAGTGCCGTTGAAATTGTAATGAATGATTAGAAATTTCATATCGTATTCGTATTTCTCTTACTATAAGTTCCGTGGTTCATTCAAAAATGTTTTTCAATGTTTTAACGCACAGTTCCACCGTACCGCTTAAATGTGGAGCTGTGGCCGTTACCTTTCAATAACAATGTAACAGGTCACTAGAAGCTTAAGTTTTTGAATAAATTTACGGCTTTTTAGCCATACAGACGCCTCGCGCTTTTAGTTCGTGTAACATTTCCATTCATCGTATTATTAGTTATGTGGCATCAAACCTCTGTGGTATCCCATCGCAACTCAACCAAGGCGTCCTCAGTCGGGACTCTAGCCGAGGCGTCTATTGGCACTCTTTGAGCACTTGGAGGGACTTCCTGAAGAGTTCCTGCTGCGCACGAGCATGCTTAATCTCCAACTCTGCTAGATCTATGAGGCTGGAAGAAACAAGGAACATGTTTAGGGCTTTAGCTTTTTTTTAGGATTTCGTACCCAAAAAGTAATTAAGTAACCACCGACAAAAAACTCTAAAAAGTAAAATTTTCGTCTTGGTATTTTAACTTCTTTAAAAGAATCTATTAATATTTTTAAGATGAGTGTCGCAGCGTCGAAGGACCGCTAAGTGAATAAGCATAGGAAGTAAGGTTAGGTAGTAACGGGCTAATTTCCGCAACTCGACGTCACTATGCGCCTATTTTGCGTAATAATATAATTAAGTATAATTAGATATATCTTAGCGGTCCCTCGAAACTAAAACTACCTATCCAACGTACCCCACACTACAAGGTTAGACGAGAAAAAAAATCACCCCCTCTTAACAACTATGGGAGGTACTCTAAATATTTTTTCTACGTTTATTTTATCACTTTGTCGGGGTAATTGCTAAATATATCCATGCAGAATTACAGCTTTCTAGCACTAATATTCTCTACGCAGATGGGCAGACAGAAATGACGAAACTATAAGGGTTTCGTTTTGCCATTTTGACTCCGGAACCCTAAAAATGGCAGCTTACCTTTTCTTGAACGCAGCGACGCGCCGCGTGCGGAAATCTATCAGTTCCTCTCTCGCTCTGGCGGAGAGTTGCTCGAAGCGGGCACACGCATCCGCCTGGGCTTGTTCGGCCTGGTAAACATTCAAACAGACAATCTTAATGCATAATCAGGTAAGTCCTGACTGTAATCATCAATCTCGTGGATCTATAGCTAAACCGTTTAAGTGAGTCTTCGCCCGCGCGGTACAGGGGCTGGGGGTTTGACGACAAAGGGGGCCGGGAGGGGTGCGGGCGGCAAGCGCGCCTCGTGTGCCTGCTAGTGATGTGCCGAGTCGCTGTTTTGGTGGTTCGAGTCGACTCGAGTCATTTTATGTGGTATTCGAATCCTGACTCGTTTCCGCGACTCGAGTCAGTTAATATGTTATTCGAATCCTGACTCGATTCCGCGATTCAAGTCCAGTGAAGACCTACTCGAGTCTATGTTTGGTATCGATTCGAATGTTTACTCGAGTCAAGAAATTCGAAACCTGAAATCAAGTCCGTTACCAATTTTATAACAAAAAGGAAAAATTGAAAAGGAGTATCTTCAAACAGCATAGTATTCATTCATTGCTTAAGTAAAAAGAAATTGAATTCAAGCGAGTCAATCTGACTCGAATACTAGACTCGAGTCAGTTGTACTCACATAATAGAATCGAGTCAGCGAGTACGAAACCGATTCTCTCTGACTCGAGTACCGAATCGAGGCTGGCGTACTCGAATCAAAATATTTTTGTACTCGAGTAGGCGAGTCCTAAGCAGGAATCGAGTCTGACTCGAGTCAAGCCGTACTCGGCACATCGCTAGTGCCTGCCGCCCGCACCTCTCCCGGCCCCCTTTGTCGTCATACCCCCCCAGTCCCTGTACCGCGTGGGCGCGGACTCACTTAAACGGTCTATGTAGAAACAAGTAGACAAGTTTGTGATTAAGTCCTTGCGTGCGCGTGTGTGTGTGAGTGTGTGTGCGTTTGTTACTCTTTCACGCTAAAACGACAGGACAGATTTGGATGAAATTTGGTATTTAGATAGTTGGACGTCTGGAATAAAACATATTATGATACTTGTTATCCCGATATTCCCACGGGAGCGGCATAAAATCTCAACCGCTAAGTTCGACATGAAATTTGACACGGCTTTTTTGTCAAGAAGCCGCTCGAACTGCGTACGGTCGAAGGCATAAATATCGATACAAATCATCGCGTCAAATACATATAAGGGCGTTTTCAGAAAAAGTGTAGGTACCCTGTACTTTTATTAAAAACCTCACAAATTTTGGGTTATTTCTACTCAGAATCACAAGCACTGTCGATCTAAGCAACAAAAAAGTGTCCCCCTTTTAATTGTCAGTTTTGTGACGCATACATGTTGTATGGACCGTAACAAAACTGACTAATAAATTTTGTATGGAAAATTAGGGATAATTAAGGCAAAACGGGTACATTTTTTTCTGAAAACCCCCATAAACACCAACGTTATAATAGGGATGTTGACACCACCAATCAACTGACGTACTTTTTATGATCTGTCAAAACACAATTCTCCCATAGAGTTTGAATGGCAATAGCAACTTAAGACGTCACTTGTTTGCAAACTCAATCAACTGACTATTTATTTGTTTTAAAGCAACAAAAAATCTAATGTTGCAGTTAATCGGAAATTAATCTGGTTTTCAGGGCCAAATAAAGCGAATCAATAAAGCGTTTTTTTACTGGAGTCGTGTCTTCCAATTATTTTTTAATGGCGTTAACATCTCTATTAGTTACATACAGGTGTACAGATATTTTTGAGGTCTTGGTAATGTATATTTATGACCGTGACTGTACTTGTCTACATGAGTGAGAGTTGTGTTGTATTTTTTGTGAATTCCCGCGGGTAAATGGCAAAATTCCGGAATTGGAATTCAATGACCAAACTTAATAATTATCTTAACGCGAGCGAAGCCGTGGGTATAAAATAGTTTTCTATAAAAAAAAGAGGAATAATAAAAAAAGGAATAAAATAATAAATGTGTAAAAAGCGTGAAGCGTGCATACCTCTTGGACTTCCTGCGGCTGAGTGAGCACGGAACAAATGTGACACATTAATACAAGACACCTTAACCTCGTAAAGCCCATGTGGGTGCTCTAATTTTTCGCCGAAAATATTCATCCCAATTTTCTCTTTTCTCAAACTAAGTACTTCAGGATTGTTATAAGAGTTGTTTTTAAAAAAAAGCCATTTGGAAAGTGTTTGATTTATTCGCGGATAAAAAAGCCGTAAATTATTGTTTATTCGGATTAAAAAATATTCGAATAATGGACATATCTCTAGTTACAGAACCAGTGAGCTACATCTTCGGCCACATATCATCTTCACTTACCATCAGGTGAGATAGACTCAAACACGGCTCAATATTAATAAAAGTGATACTCACAGCATGGACGTCTTTGTTCTTCGCTCGTGCCTTCTCCAGATTTCTGTTGGCCGCCTCATAGGCAGCGAGACATCTGATACAAACATGTAAGGCATAAGAAAAAAACCACAACAAAACAATGTAAAAACAAAAGCGGATCTTCAAAAAACTAATTATTGTACATATGGTTTGGGCGCATAATGTCCCACTCCTAAAACGGCCCTCCGCCAAAACTACTTCCCATTCGCAAAACGTCATAATCATAATCATTTATTGTGTATGAAATTCAGGTAACAAATACAGGTATATGTTCAGGCCATGGTTTCACCAAATTCTACCCTTACAGGTGTACACACATTATAATCAAATAACTAAATGTAATCATGCAATTTAAAATTTAAACCCGCAATGGTTAAAACAATATTAGATGTCCTTATCAATTAAGAATTTGAATTTGTCATAAAGTAAACGGCCCCTTGTGCAAAATATTTTAATGGTACTATATTATCTTTGAAGAAATTGTTCAATTGATTGGCAATACAATACACAACTGCTTCTAAACATAAAACTTTAGCCATACTTAGTTTATAGCATAATGTGTAATTTTGTAGGTATTTCAAAACTACACATTTAACTATAATGCCACTGACGTATGCATCTTTATATATCATATAATGTCACATGTAACATATTTCTAATTGTATGTATTTATACTTAAAAAATCAAACAATAATGATAATTTTAAGATGTCGGAATCCGTATCAAAATAGTACATGCCGTAAGTTACCTTTATATCCAAAATTAAACTTTCTAAATTACAATAACATCTTTACTAAAGAAACTGACGTCATAAAATGATCATTAATAATTTTAACTTTAAAATCATTTTAATTATAATCCTTTTTATTTTGTATTTAGCACTTTTACAATTTAAGGAAACTGTAGGTCTTATGTTAATCATAAGTATTTCTGTACACATTCTTGTATATGACCGTTTGTTTCTCTTCTCAATAAATAAATAAATAAAATATTTTCATTACGTTCCTATCTCGAAGCCCATTTCGCTGAATGTCCCCCCTGCCTCAAGCCATTTCGCAAAACGTCCCGTATGCGGAATTTCACATAATACGCAGATGAAAGTGGTAAATTCAGAATTTTTGAAATAAACTTGCGAACGGGACATTTTGCGAAGGGAACGTATTGCGAACGGGACATATCAAGGGGCCGTAATTTATGCGATGGTAACAATGGTACATTTATAAAAGGGACATTCTGTGTATGGGACGTTACAACTTTCAAATAGTATTTTCAAGCGATGTGATTTCAATAATCGGTCCTCTTTTTCGCTTGACTTTGAGGGAAACTGGTAAACACCGTTATGCTGCGGTAGAATAACACGGCAAACTCACCTAAGTCTTCTAACCAGTACGGCCTTGGCGGCGTGAGCGTCCCGCATATAGTACCTAAGGGTATCAGCCAGCTTCAAGTCTTGATCAGATGCCATACGACCCTCGATCTTCTGCAATTGGAACAGATGCTATACTATATGCTCGAAGAATATTCAGATTCATGTTCATAACATTATTAGCTGGTAGTTTCACAAGGTATAGTCGATCAAGTAATCTAATTACATTGATCCTTAGAGTGATAATGTGTAGACATTATCATCATCATCATTTCAGCTGAAAGACGTCCACGGCTGAACATAGCAACCAAAGTTCGCCAAACAGGCCGGTCCTGCGCCATCCGCATCCAACTGCTTGCTGCTTTGGCTGTGCTGTATTAACCTTTTCGACGCCAACGACACATATCAGCACCGCAGGTTCTACGCCAACGACTCGTATATCAGTCACGGCGTGCAGACCGATATCTACTTTCATGCATTTCAGTAGGGTTCAACTTCGCGTTTGACATTTCGATGTCATGGCGTATGAGTGAGAGCTGTTGTATTTGACAGAGCGTTGTAAAGGTTAGTGTGTGTACGCACCCTGCACTTGTCGAACGTTTCCGCTGTCCGGGTGAGGAACCTCTCCGTGTACGGCTGTTCCCTGGTCGCCAGTTGGGTGATGCAGGAAGACAGTTTGATATGAGCGTCGGCCACCTCTGCGCGAATACAACATGTCAAAGCAGGAATAAAATGAAAACACAGTTAAAGAATAGTCAATTGACAACAAGAGCATAAAACGAGCTATTTTACGCGAGACGGTCATATAGCCACCCGAGCCGGTACGGCGAGGGTGGATAGACACGTCGAGGGGAAAATGGGTTTAATTAAGGAAATTAAACATCAACATTCGAAATTAAATTTAAAAGCTCTCATTTTTCATGCATTGCAATTTCTATATATTTTAATGTACTACATTTGTCTAGTCTTATTAATTTCGTAATATAAATAAAATAAAATAAATAAATAAATATCACGGGACAATTCACACCAATTGACCTAGTCCCAAAGTAAGCTTAGCAAAGCTTGTGTTATGTAATATAAAACACCAGTTATGTAAAAAACTCATAAATTTAATTAAATGTTCTACTGTTTGTGGCTGATTGCCTTAGACGAAGATTTTACTTTATGCACAAGAGCATAAAAAGCTATTTTATGCAGCATTCTCTCGACATAATGGACAACTTTACGAGCATGAGAAGTGAAAAATAATATTATGAAACTGATCTGAGCAGTGACTTTTACCCACCTTTATGCTTGGTGGTCATCCTGTCGACCCGGGCGACGGCTTCTTTCAGATGCGAGTAGTACTCCTGGAGGAAAGAGGTCTCTTGCTCGAAGAAGTCGTTCACGTCACGAACGGTCGCGCCGAGGTATATCTCGTCAGTCGTGGTCGTCATTGAACGTACCTGACGAAGAAAGGGCAAGGCTTAGCGTCCGACCAAACTTTTTGTGACGCTTACTGTGAAAAGGTTGTACGATGTGTCAGACAGAATTAACATGGTTCGACTGTATGTGGGTGGAAGTGCCAGAGGAAACAGTACAGTTTCGGTAAACTATTTTGGCTCCGGAACCCTAAAAAAAACCGGTCAAGTGCGAGTCGGACTCGGGCACGAAGGGTTCCGTACCATTATCTATAAAAACGTCAAAAAACGACAGACGGACGGACGTACAGCAAAGTCTTCAGTAATGGTCCCGTTTTTACCCTTTGGGTATGGAACCCGGTATTTTGGGAATGTGGTATTTTAGGCACGAACAAGTTACATCTTTGGTTGAAAGGCATCCTTATACTAAAAAAAAAAATTGTAGCCAATGGAGAACATTATAATGCTTCGTAGTAACTTTAAATACACATAAATTTACTAGCTTTTGCCCGCGACTCCGTCCGCGTGGAATTAGTAATTTGGGCAGCTTATTTTTTTTATCCAATTTGCTTTTTCATCAATTATGGCTCTCCTTAGTTCCTCGATATAAAAAAATACCCCCACAACCCCCCTCCCCCGCGTTCACATTCACCACCATACTCCCAAGTCAAGCGTGCCTATAGAAGTTTTACTTCAAAAACCCCCGATTTTGAAACATTCTTCGTTGGTGCTCCGCTCCTATTGGTGTTAGCGTGATGATATTCGCACTCCCAGTACAACAGTGCATCATCTCGAAATAATACACCATTTTAATTTAGACATTACTTAATTTCCGGAAAG
Source organism: Archips xylosteana (assembly GCA_947563465.1). NCBI lineage: Eukaryota > Metazoa > Arthropoda > Insecta > Lepidoptera > Tortricidae > Archips > Archips xylosteana. Next base: position 6,786,427 of record OX387373.1, read on the forward strand.
TCTAAATTAAAATGGTGTATTATTTCGAGATGATGCACTGTTGTACTGGGAGTGCGATATATAGCCTATAGCCTTCCTCGATAAATGGGCTATCTAACACTGAAAGAATTTTTCAAATCGGAGCAGTAGTTCCCGAGATTAGCGCGTTCAAGCAAACAAACAAACAAACTCTTCAGCTTTATAATATTAGTATAGATTATCTATCGTATAGCGACTCACCAGTCCTCCGATAAGGTCCATCCGGCCCTTCGGCTTCGCGCAGAGGTCCTGCTCGTACTCCAGAAACACACGCAGATGAGAGTCGTTCCTGAACACGGGGTGGGCCGCCAGACGCTGCAGGAACACTTCGTGCATCGCCACCGTCTTCTTGAACGTCGCCAGGTATTCGCTGGAAGACAAGATGGCGGAAATCGTAGATTGTTTGAAAGCACCAATTACATCTAAGGGCGTTTATTCGAGCGTTTTAACCACCTCATTTATCTGGTCACATTTTTAGGGTTCCATATCTAAAGGGTAAAAACGGGACCCTATTACTGAGGCTTCGCTGTCCGTCCGTCTGCCACCAAGCTGTATCTCATGTACCGTGATAGCTAGACAGTTGAAATTTTCACAGATGATGTATTTCGGTTGCCGCTATAACTGCAAATACTAAAAAACAAAATAAAATAAATATTTAAGGGGGCTCCCATACAACAAACGTAATTTTTTTGCCGTTTTTATAGATAATGGTACGGAACCCTTCGTTCGCGAGTCCGACTCGCACTTGGCCGGTTTTTTAAAGCTCCAAACGCACAGACACCGGTGGCGTGGCGGTGCGGTGGCGGTGACGGTTGTAATATTGTAGCGGCCAGATATAACCATTACCCCCCTCGCCGTGGTCGGTTCCGCGTGTCGGCAAAAGTGATGAAACAACTGCACACCGGCGCGTGGAACTGCGCGGCTGATAAAAAATGGAGACCAGTCGTTCTTCAATCGGCGGCTCATTCCCTGCAGCGGCTCGGTCCTAGGCAGAGCTCATTAAGTGTCCCTACCCATTACGTACTCCGAATCTCTGAGCCTCATTTATTGTAAATACTTTTGATATCTTTTTCTTATACTTTCATTATACGTTCGTGTGCCTTTTGATACAGTTCTATTTATTTATATCTTTACGGAGCCTCAGGAGGCGCACCTACACTATTCTAACTTGTGTGAACGGTTGTGCGGTACCGTACCGCGAACTCGTTCATACAAGTTAGAATATTACAACCGTCATCGCCACGCCTCCGCTGTCTGCGCATTTGGAGCTTACGAAATGGGAGAAAAATCTGATACGATTTCCAGTCATATGGTACACGTACAAGACCTCTAATATATAACCGAAAGTACCATCAAAATCTACAGCCATTTCTTAAATAACTATAAATTAAAAAAATTTAAAACCCCCAACGCAATCAGATCACACATATTTTTGAAAACAAAGTAAATGCCCGTTATGCGCCTAAGATGCCTAAAAAATACCCAAACTATTGCATGGTTGTGTCGCTCAACGGAAAAATACATTTATTTTTAGTTTACCACTGACAGATGGCTTGCCTTCATTTCATTTCCAACTTTAACGCCATACAAATAAAGTAGCTATTACAAAATTTGCAAACGTGGGTAACAGTATTCTAAAATTGGCTTTATTTGTAGGTTGTTAATGTTGAATATGAAATGAAGGCAAACCATCTGTCAGTGGTAAACTTTATGTAATTTTACTGTAAGAAGCTTTATATTGTGTTCACTCACTCCTCAAGCTCCTCCTTCATCTTGAGGAACTCCTCGCGGGTGAGTGCCCCCTCCCCTTCCCCCAGCCGCTGAAGTTTCTCCCGGGACGCGTCGAAGTCCGGGCGCGGCGGCGCCGGCGGTATCTAAACAATTGAAAAGAAAGAATAAATTCATTCACTTTCATAAAAAGGTTTTGCCAAAATTTAAGGTAAAGGTTGATGATAGGGATGTTGACGCCAGTAAAAATAATTCTAAGACACGACTCCAGTAAAAAACTGAAAACCAGATTAATTTTCGATTAACTGCAAAATTAGATTGAGTTGGCGAACAAGTGACGTCATAAGTTGCTATTGCCATTCAAACTCTATGGGAGTGAAGTATGTGGAGCGATGAGGACTGATCAATAAAAATCCATGTTGTAGATTCGTATGTATTGCGTAAGATGCGCTAATAGAATGAACAGTCTTACATAAAAGGTTGCTTAATTTATTGTCTTAAACTTATTGCTGAGTCGAGCAATATGTGTTATGTCGCGGTAAACTGCTAAGTTACGGTAAAACTATAAAATAGGACATACTCTACACCTCCCCCGAAAGTCCTGTACACCCCCGGGGTAGCGGAAAAAAAAATGTGACACATATTACTTGAGGTCAGTAACTACTTAAATAAACACATTTTTTTTTTATATACTTATTCACTAAAATTATATATTACTAGGACTTTAATTATTCACGATACAATTTTGTATTATTCTTATGAATTATGTACTGTTTATTATTTTTCTTAATCGATACATTTGGTGGATCTACATTAATTACTTCATATGGACCAGTATAAATTTGATCCAATTTATTTCCAATCTGATTTTTCAATAGTACCATATCTCCTATTTTGTATTCGATGGGATTACATTTCTGGTCGTAATATAATTTCCTTTTATTTTTACTGTCTAATAAATTATTTCGAGCATCATTATGAGCTTTTTGAAGCCTAAACTTAAGTTCTAAGGGATAACTATCGTAATTATAAAGAGGTTCAACAATATTTTTCAAATTAGAAGGTAAATTGCACTGTTTACCGAATATTAATTCATATGGACTGTATTTTGTCTCGGAGTGTACTGTAGTATTGAACGAAAAGCACCAAAATGGTAACCATGTGCTCCAGTCTGTTTTGTTGTTATCACACTGGATGCGGAGATAAGCCCCTAAACTTTTGTGCGTATTTTCTAATCCGCCTAGAGTTTCATGATGATACGGAGTAGAATTAATCTTATTAATATTTAACAAACTACACACTTCTGACATTACTGATGACATAAATTCTTTTCCTTGGTCAGTAATAATTTCTGTCGGAATCCCATATCTTAAAATAAAATTACTTACAAATAATCTAGCTACTAATTCTGTTTCTTTTGTTTCTAACGGGTACGCTTCAACATATTTGCTTAAGTCACATTGAAGTGTTAGAATATATTAATAATTATAATTATCTACATCTAGTGGGCCCATTATATCTAAACTAACTCTCTCGAAAGAGGTATTGGGTGTCGATGTAATCAACATTGGTTCGCGAACACCTTTATTAGTATGCTTTTGGATTTGGTAACTTTAGCATTTGTTAACATATTCCCTGACGTCGTTACTCATTCCTGGCCAAAAGTAGTATTTTTTTATATTATTCAACATTCTATTAACCCCCGCGTGTCCGCTGGTAGGCAACAAGTGGAAATCATTCAAGATAACCGTTTTCATATCTTTATCATGTACTCTTGTGACATCTTTAGTTATGAGTAATCTCGGGACATTGCTCTTTAATAGTTTGACTTCTTTTAATAATTCTTCAACCTGATACTTATTTCTCTTACATTTAATTATTACGAGTTCGTTAATATTCAGCTGTTTACAAAATAGTTGCAATTCTCTCGCTAACACGCTTACGGTAGTTAGCGATCGAGACATTACATATATAGCTGACTTATCAGGCACAAAAATACATTGTTTATTATCACTAGTGATTTGTTGTAATTTTTCAATATTTTTTAAACAATTTCTAGTAGGCCGTATAACAAATTCGATGCTGTCTTTCGGTTTTTTGAGTATCTCCACAACTGTAGGTTGATCAGGCCTAGTAGTTTTGGAGTTCTCAGGTTTTGCGTCTGTGTCTTGGTCACTTAGTTGGTTATGTAATTTACGAGTTTGAGCTCTCGTCATGACCGATACAACGTTTTCTCTCATATCTTTTAAATTTTGACAAGTGACAGGTATACGACTCAATGCGTCTGCAGCTGCATTGCTTCGCCCTGGTAAGTAATCAATTTCGAAATCATATTCTTCCAAATATAATCTAAACTTTGTTAGTCTACTCGAAGGATCGGCCATTCCAAAGAGGTATTTTAATGGTTTATGATCTGTAAATATTTTAAACCTTTTACCGTATAGATAAGGTCTAAAATGTCTGACGGCCCAAACGATGGCTAATAACTCGAGTTCTATCACAGGGTATCGCGTTTCAGCTGGTTTCAAGTTACGGCTAGCGTACGCGACAACCATGCCATTACTGTTAGACAGAACGGCGCCTAAACCTAACTTTGAAGCATCAGTATGTAATGTAAACGTATTCTTGTCAGAAAAATCGGGATAATCTAATACTGGTGGACTGATGAGTGCTTGTTTTAATTGTTGGAATGCGTTTTCACAATGAGATGTCCAGTTAAAAGTAGCATTTTTCTTACTAAGTGCATTTAAAGGATAAGCTATAGTGGCAAAATTATTTATAAAACGTCTGTAGTAGTTAGCAAATGCTACGAATCGTTTAACGTCATCTACATTAGCCGGTCTTGGGTACGATTGTAAGGATACAATTTTTGTTGGATCGGGAAGAATGCCTTCTGATGTTATTTTATGGCCTAAATACATGATTTCTTTTCTTAAAAATTCGCACTTTATTGGATTTAGTTTTAAATTAGTTTCTCGTAACCTTTCCAAAATTGATAATAAATTCTTATTATGAGTTTCAAGGCAGTTTCCTACTACTATACAGTCATCTAAGTAAATAAAACATTTTTGATAGTTAAGGCCGGACATGGCTATAGTCATTAACCTACTGAAAGCACTAGGAGAAGTTTTAAGTCCCATTGGACATCGTTTCATCTGATACATTTTATCAGTAGTGAAACTTGTTAATTTTCGTGACTTTTTGTCTAATGAAAGTTGGTAATACGATTGCGATAAATCCAATTTTGAAAAATATATATTGCCTGACAAGGAATCTAAAATTTCTGATATATTAGGTAACGGAAATTTATCGTCTTGAATTTTGTTATTTAATTGACGATAATCAATAACGAGTCTCCATTTTTTCTTTCCTGTTTTATCGCATTTCTTAGGCACGAGTAAGACAGGGCTGGACCACTCTGACGTGGTTTCCTCTATTATGTCGTTATCTAACATATTTTGAATTTGATTTTGCACCTCAGCCTTAAGTGTATTTGGTATTCTATAAGGCTTTTTATACACAGGTTGCTCGTCATTTTTTAATTTAATTGAATGCTGTAATAAATTTGTGGTAGTAAGTTTATCACCTGGCAAGTGAAAAACATCTACATACTTAGCACAAATCTTTTCTATACTAATTTGCTCCTCTTTGTTTAGGTATGATGGTAAATCCAATAAATCGAAAAGTTTGTTTATTCTATCGGAAGTATTCTTATATTTATCAAAACTACATACTTGAAATAAGCTCAAACTTAATATTTCCAAACCTCGTAAATTTACCTCTACGGTGGAGTTTGTCGTATTTAATATTTTAATGGGTATTTGATTATTTGTGGGTTTCGCAATTGACCCACCGACAAAAACTCCTTGTTGAATTTCATTCGCTATAATTACACAATCTCCGGTAATGCGCGCAGGAATGTATTTGATGACTTCACAGCGCGGTTGTATGACATATAAATACCTATTATTGTCATCAACTTCTACGAGTATTGTCTTCTTATTATTTTGTAATTGCAATGTGCCATGTTTGTAGTTAATAATCGCATTATATTGCTTAAAAAAATTCTGACCAATAATTCCTTCACCAGCGCAAGATAAGTTTTTAAACACGTAAAACTTTTGATTAAATACTACACCATTTATTTTTAAATCTAAATAAATGTAACCTTCGGACTCTAAATTTCCACTTATACCTTTAATTGTTAATCTATCTTTTACTAGTCTATCCATGAAATTCTCATTATCTATTAGAAATTCATACTTTAATACACATAAACTAGCACCACTATCTAAAAGTAAGTTGAGCTCAACGTTGTATTCTACTATACATTTAACTAAACAATAATTATTATAACTAAATATGCAGTGATTTTCCGTTTTAGGAACGAAAAAACTGGGAGTGACTAGGCATATTTTCTGAAGTATTGTTGCTATCTCCAGCGGCGTGCTGAACGCGCATACGCGGCGCGGGCGCACGTGCGCTCGAGCTGTTGCCGCGGGCATGCTGACTACGCATGAACCTACTTGCGTGCGCGCCCCTATTTCCTACTTTAGGTTGAAATTGCATTTTCTGCTGGTTTTGAAAGTAGGGTCTAGGCTGATGATTCATGTTTGACCTGTTGTAATAAGTTTGGCTGGAACGCGTATTAAAAGGTGTAAAATTGCCCCTATGAGACGTGTAGCAACTATTTCTACGATTATATACGGGTCTCATCTGCATCACCTGATCATGAGTGGACGTTACTTGTTCGTCCACAGCTGCTCGAATCGCCTCAGGAAGCGAGTCGAACTGCCGAGAGGCGATGATTGTGCTCAACCTCTGATCTGAAAGTCCGTCGGCAAATCGTTTGATTGCCGTTCGTTCGTTAAGGGGACGCAGCACGTCGTATTTGCTGGTGTCATCGTCGGCTTGTGCGATTGTTAGGTTTACAAAAAGCTCCTCTAACTCCGAACCAAAAGATTCTATGGTCCTACGTCCTTGCTTTGCTCTAAATAATTGAGATTGTATTGCTTGTGTTGATTTTTTTGGAAGCAAATACTTTCTAATATCTTCTACTAAAACTTTCACATTATTGTAGCTAGAACGTAATCGCAACTTGGCACTTGCTGACAGCCTCGTTTTAAGAACAAAATCTATCAGTTGACCTTTAGTACTCTCAGAGATTAGAGAGTCATACATCAAGATACCGTCAATTAATTGCTTAGTTGTTTGCTCCTGTCCTGTCATAACAGGAATCAGTGCAATGGCGGTCTTGATATCGAAGTCGTTAGGCATTTTGGCTGTATCCTCTTCTAAATTAATTTGATCCGCACTGTCAACGAATCGAACTAAATCTTTAATTTTTGTATAAATATTTCCTATTTCCCCAATTAAATCATTGCATAATTTTACCGTGGAAGAATCCAACTTATTAATCTTTATGTCATTATTCACTTGAGACAAAATACACTCCAACTGGCTATAAAGAAATTTTGCTTCTTCTAATTTTTTATATGCAATTTCCTTTTGACGTCTCTCAGGACCAATTTTAATTAAATATTCCCTTAAATAATTCAACTTATCACGTAAGTCTCTTAATAGAACTGACATAGTATAACTACATTTTAGATTTATGTATTAATTATGGGTTACTTCTTGATGCCCTAATTGAAAATAATAATAAAACACTTACTTTACTACATTAGTCACTTATAAGTATAGTGCGTTACTGGAATGGGGGTCACGGCGTCGTCATCTTGCTTGCGTTGGCTTGCGGTGGTCGCGTGGCGCGGCGGTCACGTGACTGCTGGGTTGGCTGGTGGCTGGATCGTGGGCCGGGATAACCCTGGACTCCCTCGAGCTGGGCCGGGATAACCCTGGACTCCTCTTGAACTTGGGCCGGGATAACCCTGGACTCCTCTTGAATGCGAGCCGGGTTAGCCCTGGACAACGCTCTTCTTTCTTGAAGTTTCGTGGTCTTGATTCTTCATGATCTTGATTCTTCGTGATTTGAATTTTCCGTGAATTTAGTTCTTCTTAATATAAATAATCTTCTTTCTTGTTAAAATAATCTTCTTTCTTGTTTAAATAATCTTCTTTCTTCCATTAAAATAATCTTCTTTCTTCTATTAAATATTTCTCTTTTTTATTGTTGTTTCATTTTCCATTTATCTTCTATCTTCATAGATTCCATAATTTTCGCGTGGCAGGGTCGCCATGAAGTATGTGGAGCGATGAGGACTGATCAATAAAAATCCATGTTGTAGATTCGTATGTATTGCGTAAGATGCGCTAATAGAATGAACAGTCTTACATAAAAGGTTGCTTAATTTATTGTCTTAAACTTATTGCTGAGTCGAGCAATATGTGTTATGTCGCGGTAAACTGCTAAGTTACGGTAAAACTATAAAATAGGACATACTCTACAGGAGAAGTGTGTTTTGACAGCTCATAAAAAGTACATCAGTTGATTGGTGGTTATGGTTATTTTTTTTTTGTTTCTGTTGCCTAGAAACTTTGTGCTGTGTGCCAACATCCCTTTTCCAAGGGTTGGAAAAAAATCATGATATTTTTTAACAAAATGGCAAAATAAAAATAAATATATTTAGTCTATTAATTAAAAATTTTAAAAACCCCCAACGCAATTATGTCACTCGTATGTTTGAACATTAAGTCAATGCCCGTTACGCGTCTATGATCCCTTCCGCAGCTAACAAAAAAGCTGATAACTTTGGAACGGCTGAACCGATTTTGATGAAACATATCTAAGAACCATCACCAAGAAACCTGCTTTCTATTAAAAAAAACCGCATCCAAATCGGTGCACCCGTTTAAGAGCTATGATGCCACAGACAGACACACACACATAGCGATCAAACTTATAACACCCCTCTTTTTGTGTCAGGGGTTAAAAATGGACATAACTCACAATGTAACCAGCGTACTGTTCATTCTCCTCGTATCTGTCATGCAACCAGACAAACTCCTCATGCTGCCGCACCACCAGAAACTCGGCTTTCTGGAACTCCGGCAATGTTGTCTTTGTGTGGACCGTGAACTTGACTTTCTCCTTTTCGCTGAGTGCGTCTGATATGTCTACCTGTGAAGTATAGCATGAATGGTTAAATCTTGAGATGCAGGATACCTGGCCAGTATTTGGTGTTGGGCCTGTCCCGCCACAATTTTACTATTCAGCGGAATATCTGATAGTTATGTCTAAAAACGGGTTTAATTTTTATATTTGTCAATAATTAAGATCAGTTTATTAATATACAAAGTGCATATAATTAAATTCACTTTATTTTTATGAATTTTAGCGTTGACTGAGAAGAAATTCCATGCGATTCATTTTCGCAACTGTACATCTTACTCAAACAGCAAGGGTAAAGTGATAAAAAAATTGCTTTTACTCACAAGCAAGCTGTTGTCGGCCAAAGAAACATTTTCGCTGGGCTTCTTCTTCTCAGCAGAGTCTCCTGCAGCGGGAGACTGCACGGACATGGTTGGAGCCGAGAGGGGGTCGTGGTTGGTCTCCTCTACACAGTCCTGAAATCATGTAGTTGGGTCGATCAACTTTTCTTTGTCACTCGTTGCTATAGTGACGGTCTCCTGAGTAACTCTTTAAACCGTAAGTTTATCTGATTAAAATTTGCCAAACATGCATTTTTGTGGTAGTTTTAAACCCCTTCTACAATTGGTCATCTAATAAGCATGTTAGTTAATGTGACACAACATTTCTTCTAATCAAATTGTACTACTTTTGTTTTGTGCTGACGGGACAGAATAACAACAAGAAATAGTTGATCCACCCAGTTATATGTTTTAAACTTTGTGATATTCACTCGTAACTATTACTGTAAACGGGACTTATCACGCAAACAATATTTACCTCGATGTTTCAGCCACATTGCAGTGGCCGTCATGAGTTGATGTAAATATTGATGGCGTGATAAGTCGTGTTTTTACAGCTAAGCTGTTTAACTGAGTTCTCGCCCGCACGGTACAGGGGCTGGGGCATATGTGTATGACGACAAAGGGGCGGAGAGAGGTGCAGGCAGCGAGCACGCCCGCCCGCACCTCTCCCGGCCCCCTTTGTTGTCATACCCCCAGCCCCTGTACCGTGCGGGCAAGGACTCAGTTAAAAGGTTTAGCTTTAGTAATAGTCATGTAGTTATGTTGTTGGGTTTTATAAAATAGCCAGTGCTGTTTCATATTGAATCAGGCTTATATGATACTTTGCCTATCTTGAGTCAATATTAGTCATTTCAAATTGTTACAGATAGTATTCCGTAAGCACAGTAGATTCCCACGCAATGACATTGATGGGGAAGTCACAAGAACATCATACAAAGCAGAGTCTCAGAAAATAAAAGATTATCAATTTATCATTATTGCTAGGCATTTGGTTTAATAGAGATAAAATTGCACAAAATGTGAAAGTTTGTATGGAGGGATAGATGGATGGATGTTTGTTACTCTCACACTTAAATGGTTTGACGTATTCTGATGAAATTTGGCACACAGATAGTTCATAACCTAGATTATCATATAGGATACTTTTTATCCCAGAAAACCGCATAGTTCCTGCAGGATAGCAAGAAACAAAATCTTTGCAGATGGAGTTGCAGGCAAAAGTTAGTGTTTTTATAACTAAAACTGTTTTTTTAAATGAAAGTGGGTGAACTGTAGTTTCTATAGCAGACTTGCTTGAGCAGTAGGTAAACTTAAATTTTATGGTGGGTGTAGTATAATAATTAAAGTTCTCCATCATAACTCATTAAATTCTTTACAAAACATACCAAAGGCACACTAAATGCGACGCACTTTAACATTTTACACAAAAATCACAATATATTTTTTATAAGAAACACCGCCTACCACGGCGTGTGGACTACGACGCTTTGAAGCGGAAATACCTACTTTTCAGCAGCTTAGTCTAGCTAATTAAGGAATAACAGTGTTAATTAGCAAAACGTGAGTGTAATTAACGGTATCAAACAAACCGAGCGCGGTAAACAACCTTGAAAACAATGAAAACTCACGAAATACAGGTATCCACGTCAGAATACTTTTTTATGGAAAAACGCGAAGAAAAAGGGCAATAATGTAACAGTATACTAAATAACAGGCTCATGGATAATGATTCATCAAAATTAAACAGGGTAATGATAAAGATTACTCAGTATTTAGATTATAACTTTAGTGAAATGTTGTTGAAAACCAAGCGGTGACGCCCCCCAAATTCTTATCGAAATAACGATTTAATTAACTGTTGTAAATGAATATAAAATGTAAGAAGCTCACCATCATCTTGTTAGTATTAAGTGAAGCACCAATTAATTAAATTATCACTCTAATAAGAAAATCTTTCACTAAAACAATAAAGTTGAACGAAGGAATGATAGGTATTTTTATTTTATTTTGACAAACTTTTTAATTGTCTATAGAGAGATAAGGTAGGCAAAGATGTAATAGTTATACAGCTTTTTAGAAGTAAAACCATTATAATGTATTAAAAAAACCTAATAAGTAATGAAAGTGTTCTATTACAAATTTTGTGTGAAATAAAATAAGTAATTTAAATGAATAAGGAATTTTATCTTCTAAAAAACTGGAAAAACTAGTTTTCTTGAGATCATGAATGAAAAACAATGTTCATCTTAAACCAGTTTTTGAACGAAAATGATTATCGACCATTTTGTTTTGACAGCTTAAATATTGCCAGCCTAAGAGTCAAGAAAAAACATAGAAGAAAGAATAAAACGAAACAATTCAAAAAGTAAAACTGCTGATTAAACAATATAACATTTCATATTTGGCTTAATTAACTGTGGATTTCTAAACAAAGCTCTTTAATAAGTAATTTTAATTACAGCAGGGAGAGCACTTTACTACATTTGTATTTTCCAATTGAGAAAAAATAAAAATAAACTGGCAGCCCTAATTTCCGGGTGTTCTCATTATCGCTATTTCTTTTTATCTTAGCAAACAAGCATCTTCCATCCTGCTGTCACAACCGCTGGATAAATTCAATACAAAATCTAGTTCGTTTCGTACATCGAGTATGGAATCCCTTACAATACACATTGTTTACGAATTATTTACATAAAAATATACAATTATTTACACAAAATGGGTACACAGAAACCTGGAGAATGGGCGAATTCGTTGATAGCCAGATTCGAAGAGCAGGTGAGCCGATATTTAGTTCATAAAGGATTGTTCTACAGCAAGACCCACCCTTCGGTATAATTTTTGCTTATATCTGTGTTTAAATGTTAATTTTCAGTGGGAGTTGCTTGCGTCAGCTTTGAATTAATGCCATTAGTCTTCCGGTGAAATATATTCAATGAATATTTGTGTATTGATCGGTATTCGAAATTTGTCGAAACATTTTGCGCACAACCAAAGTTTTTTTAATTAATTTATATTTTACTAGCCTTTACCCGCTTCGCTCGCATTAACTATAAGGTTTGGAAGTTGAACTCAACTTCTACGAATTTACAGATTCTCATGAGAATTCATGAAATTTTATTATATTTTTATGAAAAAGAACATGTTTCTTGTATGATAAGTAAGTTCTATGTAGAGTACAAAATTTTAAATTAAATAAGAACTGTAAATATATAAATTCCAAAATCATAAAACTGACAATTTGATTTGGTCTGAAGTGCTGTCTGTTATTAAGTTGGGCTTTATGAGGTTGTAGCACAACATCCACTCAAACAAGTATACTAATTTTATAATGTGGAATAGTATTCAAAGTAGATTTGAGTTTTATGTATCCTAAATGTTATGTATAATATTATATACTGGCTTTTCCCAGCGGCTCTGCACATTTAAACCATTAGATCCAGCAATTTACTAAATTCCCACATGAACTCTCAAAAACTACATCATCACTCACTCTCAGAGCTCTTAATTGAGTTTGATCTTTTCTTTTATACTCAAAACCAGGGATGGCAAACCTTTATTTGTAAATGTGCCATTTTTATATGAAAACAACAATAATCACTTAGTAATCCTTGATTGCATGATTAGTGATATGCCAGAATTATTTTAGCACATGCCACAGCTGCCACGCATGTCTTTTGTTTTCCATTCCTGCTCTAAAAAAATTTATAGAAGTTATATTGCATGTACTGTGTTTTACTGATGTGTTGGGTTGAAATTGTTTATATTAAATTACTAATAATAATATGCATGTTTGCAAATAAAAAATTAAAATTTATTTGTATTGCAAATTGCATTTTATAGTGCATTGGTTTAAATTGTAAAAATATTTTAATATTCATCATCAAAAAAAGAATGGAAAAGTACATTTTCAACACGCATACAGTTAACCTGAGATTAACCTCATTACTTTGCGTAGAAACAAAAGTATTCCATTTATTCTAAAGCTTGTGTTCAAATATTTGCCCCCAGCTTCCATACAAGACGGGAGCTCAGAACCTGCACTCTCGCATCAACGAGGAACAATGCAAGGCCTGCCTGGTCCAGATTAGCCGGCACAGGTTCTCGCTGGTCATCGCTGGCCTCACCAAAATCCTGCAAAGAGTCAACGAGCTGGTGAGTTCCTAGTTTGTAAGTCATACCGTTTTTGAGCTAATACATAGAAAATCTCGCTTAATTTGTAAAACCCCCTGGGAGGGGGTAGGGCCCATAAATATTGGTAGCACTTCAGATCTTCATTTCTAGTGCCAACATAAAGTTATAAACAAAGTTTCATTGAGGTATGGTCGGCCAAGAAAGTGGTCTACCAGTCTTGACAAAAGTTTCTGTGAGATCTGAATATTGATAAGGTTGATTTTTTTAACTGAGTGAAGTCTTTAGTCACTGTCATCATATTATTGCAAGGGAAAATCAACCTTGTTGTATTATGTATGACGTGCAAATGAACATCAACAGTAGGGTGGTAGACCATATTTTTGGCCGATGGTACATATTTATATTTAATATTTAAATAGGGCGGTTTATTAAACATTCCTTTAAACTAAAATAATGAACAACAAAACATACACAGTATAAAAAAGAGGAAAACCTAACTAATATTTACAATCATATATTAACAAAAAAAAAAAAGAAAAATTATAAAATATTAAAAATAAAATTAAAAATATTTAAATTATTTATTTCATTCCAACTTAGGTGGTAAATACAAAATGGTCGAGACTTCCTATTAGGTATAGAGTACCTGTGTCAGGAAGCCTCGCTCTTCCAGCTTATAGTACAGCATGCGTTAGAATGCAAGAATAACATAAAAAGTAAAAGTTCTTAATAACTACATAGAACTTAATAGGAATTTTGCCGCCAAACTGTCATATTTAGTTTTACTTTTACCTGTAGTATCACTATTTATCTATCTGTCTACACCCATTATCCATCCACTGCTGGACGAATGCCTCCTTCGTATTGCGCTTAAACTCGCGATCTTGGGCTTCCCTCATCAAGACGCTACTACTTATCCTCCTAAGGTAAATCCAACATGTAGCAGGGCGTTCTACACTAATTCGTCAATCATCTCACCCTATATAGGTCCCACTGAAGGACACATGCCTCCTCTCAAAATGAGACCAGTATGTCCATAGTTCCCACGCGGGTCCAGTACGGATTGGAAACTTCACACACACCACTGAATTTCTTTGCAGGTGTATGCAGGTTTCCCCACAATGTTTTCCTTCTCCATAAAGCTCATGATAAATTTCAAATGTAATTTATATTAGAATAAAGAGCATAAATTAAATTCAAAATTCAACTGCTGGAAAAAGCCCCCCCCCCCCCCCCCCAAGGAGTTCCACAACGGTCACTCCTACGCTTTACGCATCCACGTTTTTAGGGTTCCGTAGTCAACTAGGAACCCTTATAGTTTCGCCATGTCTGTCCGTCTGTCTGTCTGTCTGTCTGTCCGCGGCTAAGCTCAGAGACTGCTAGTACTAGAAAACTGTAATTTGGCATGAATATATATACTAGTCACGCCGACAAAGTGGTTAAATAAAAAAAACTAAAAAAATTTTTTTTAGGTTACCTCCCATAGACGTAAAGTGGGGGTGATTTTTTTTTCTCGACTAACCCTATAGTGTGGGGTATCGTTGGATAGGTGTTTTAAAACCATTGGGGGGTTGCTTACATGATTTTTGTATTCAGTGATTTGTTCGCGAAACATTCAACTTTAAAGTGAAAATTTTCATTAAAATTGACCGTCCCCCCCCCCCCCTCTAAAATCTAAACTGTTAGGTGGAAAAATTTAAAAAAATTCAAAATGGTAGTAAATATATTAAATTTACAAGGAAAATTATAGCGGCTAAGATTGCTTGGGAATTATTTGTAGTTTAAGAGTAAATGTAGCCTAAGGTATTAAACATACCGTCACTACTTTGAAAAAGTCGTATCTCAAATCAGCATGTAAAGAAAACTGAACCTTGATGCGCGCGGAATAAAGTTCAGTTTGCCAGATTAACGATTTTAAGATACAAGCTTTTTTCAAAGTATTGACGTTTCCGTACACATACGAAATCCTTAGAAAAATATTACTTGATTTTTTCGTAATGGTTACGGAACTCTATCTTGGGCGTGTCGGACACGCTCTTGGCCGGTTTTTGTGTAAGACATGTGATAATGCTTGAAGTCTGCCAAACGGCGCCGTGACAAGAGACTCACGTCCAAAACCAATAACTGCAGTATGCGAACATGCAACGCCGTGTCTGATACTCGCGACCCATGTTGTACCTCATATCTTATACGCCATAACTTATTAAATACCAAAGTGAGGGTCCATAATTATGTAGATAACCTACTAGATTTAGGCTGCGTATCCACCGGAGCTGTGCGAAGATGCGTTGCGAGGGATGTGTTTGTCATGAACCAATAGAAACACTTTATTTAAAAGGTCCTAAGTGAATGAAGTGTTTCTATTGGTTCATGACAAACACATCCCTCGCAACGCATCCTCGCACATCTCTGGTGGGAACGCAGCCTTATGCTGTGGTCATGGACGTACGCGATCATGCAACGCCGTACCTACCTGATACTCGTGACGACCAGATGGCCTAGTGGTTAGAGACCCTGACTACGAAGCTTGGGGTCCCGGGTTCGATTGCCGTGTCGGGGCAGATATTTGTATGAAAAATACGAATGTTTCATCTCGGGTCTTGGTTGTTTTATATGTATTTAAGTATGTATCTATCTATATAAGTATGTTTATCCGTTGCTTATTACCCATAACACAAGCTTTGCTTAGCTTACTTTAGGACTAGGTCAATTGGTGTGAATTGGGGATGTCTATTTTTTTGCAAAAACCATTTCGAGATAAATGCTTTTTAACTTGGTTTCTGTAGTTATTTAATTTTAATACTATGTAATGAATTTATTATCTAACAAATAAGCAATGTACTTTATTTGACATTGGTGTAAATTGCGTGACCGGTCCAAGTCGTATTTTATTCTGTGTGGTTAGAATTCTTCACAATTCACGTGTTGGATTATACTACGGAGTTTGATTTGGACCCACTGTCTGACATCTAGCACTTTGACAGCGCCATTAAAATGACACTAGTTACAGTGTACCACTACGCAAAAAATAATTATAGGGGTTGCCTTATCGTACGCATTTAGATAGATTTAGAAATTTGGCAGTGTGGGAGCCCTCAATTATATTCTGACGTCATCAACCAAAATAGTTTCAATAATTAATTTTGAAAAACGTAGTAAACTAAATGACAAAATATTGAAATTAGTTTCTTATAATTGACTTTTCTATAGAAAAAAAATATAAAAACCACTGTTAATTTTTTCAGACATTCCCAATTGTCCCGTGATATATATTTATTTATGTTTCACCGCGTATCTTAAATACACCACGAGTTATTAAATACCAAAGTGAGGGTCTATAATTATGTACATAACCTACTTGATTTATACTGTGATCATGGACGTACGCGACCATGCAACACCATATCTGACACTCGCAACCCATGTTGCACCGCGTACCTTTAACGCCATGAGTTAAAAAATACCAAAGTGAGGGTCCATAATTATGTAGATAACCTACTAAATTTATGCTGTGGTCATAGAATGATTCAGTTTGTTTCAATTGTTTTTCTATGTATTGATTTTTGCATTTTTTGTATTATAGAGGGTAAGCGAGCAAGCAGGTCATGCAATAGTAAGTATCACAGCCAACTAAGTCACATGATTGCATGATTGCAAAGTTAGAGGCATTTTACAAACTATTTTCTTTTGTAAAGTATAAAAATCTGTTAATTTGATAGTCTATTAAAAACCCAACCAGTTACAATACAAGCATTCATCATCACGTTTAACATGCAATCTTTGCTTGTGTGTCTGTTAGTTAACATCAAATTTTGCAAGTCAAAAGGTGTTGAAATTTGGTATACATACGTAGGTTTGATGACAATGCAAGTGCAGTCAACAAAAAGAAAATTCAGCCAAAATAGCTTGAAGTAAAAATATTTTTTCTTCAAAAATTTCAAAGGCGGCTTTTTTGAAACCACTAAGCTACCACAGATTTCAAAACCATTAGGCTAACACGGCTTTTTTAAACCACTACCACTAAGCTAGCACGGTTTTTTTTAAACCACTAAGCTAGCACGGCATTTCTTAAACCACTAAGCTAGCAAGGATTTTTTTAAACCACTAACCTAGCACGGCTTTTCTTAAACCACTAAGCTAGCAAGGATTTTTTTAAACCACTAACCTAGCACGGCTTTTCTTAAACCACTAAGCTAGCAAGGCTTTTTTTAAACCACTAACCTAGCACGGCTTTTTCAAAGTACTAGGCTACCACAGCTTTTTTCAAACCACTTACGCCACCTCGGCTCTTTTTTAAAGCCCTAGCCTACCATGGCTTTTTTCAAACCACTAAGATACTTCAGCTTTTTTAAACAACTGGCCCACCACAGCTTTTTTTAAACCACTTGGATTCTGCGGTTTTTTTTTCAAAGTACTAGGCTACCACGGTTTTTTTAAACCACAACAAAAAAGAAAAATATAATATATAGAATTGAAAACCACAACATCATTATATTGCGGCTCGTCAACTATTTCTTACCTAGCAAATAGTACAGTACA
The DNA here is from genome assembly GCA_947563465.1 of Archips xylosteana. NCBI lineage: Eukaryota > Metazoa > Arthropoda > Insecta > Lepidoptera > Tortricidae > Archips > Archips xylosteana. The sequence goes on from OX387373.1 coordinate 6,804,241, forward strand.
ATAGTCTGGGAGCCGCAAAATAAAATTGTTTTAATGTCACTTTATTTACGTGTCGTCAAATGCTACTGTAGTACAAATTGTAAAGAGATTACAGTTAACGAGCAGCAATATAATGTTGTTGTGGTTTACAATTCTAAATTAAATGGAGTATAGGCTAGCATGGCTTTTTACCACTATGCTTACCACGGTTTCTTTTTCAAACTGCTAGGGTAGCATGCCTTTTTCAAACCACTAGGTTTGCACGGCTTTTTAAACCAACTAGGCGAACAGTGCTCTTTTTTACCCGACTGCTGAAAGCACTAGGCTATTAGGGCTTTTTTTAAACCACAAGGCTAGCATAGCTTTTTTCAAAGCACTAGGCCACAGCATTTTTCGATTTACTGTCATTAAGTACAGATGTAAAATCGTCAACTTGAATTGACCATTCTGAAATTTAACCAAAAATAACACCGTTCAAAATGAAACTATGCTGAAAAATAATTATAACGAAATTTATTTTCGCCATATATGAATCGAGCCTGAATCGAATTAATCATTAATTGAATTGATCATTATTTCTTACGGTCTATATAAATTTCCTTATTAATCTATTTAAAAAATGGGCATTTTTCTGATTTGGCGTACGATTTCGTATGGACGATTTTCTATTTGTATTTAATTACAGTGAATCCTTTTTTCAAACCACTAGGTCACCACGGCTTTTGTCTTACCATATTCTTTCCATGAACTGAAACAATTACTTATCTCACCCGCGACGTTACGATAGCTACGTTTATGTAATTAATTCCCGCCTGTATAATTCCCGTTACCACGGGAATTCCGGGAAGATATATATCCTATGTCACTCGCAGAACTGAGACGAATCTAATGACACCTCGCACTTCAAAATCCATTGAGCCGTTTAGGCTGCAGGGCGTGCCAAAGAATGATACATACATAAATACATACGCTTGAAAAACATAACCCTCCTTCGACAAATGCGTGTTCATGCAGTTCCTCCATCCAAATACATCCTATCACCACCACCAAACTACGCTGAAGCGTTTCGTACTCAACCAGAGCTCATCTTCTAACGCGTCAATGCAGTGTGGTTGGTGATGACAGTTGGGTTTGTGCGATTTGTGTGTGTTCATACAGTGTGGAGGTGGAAGAACTGCATGAACACACATTTTTCACATAAACGTAGTTATCTTAAGGTCGCGGGTGAGCAATGTAATTGGCAATGTCTAAAAAAAATTACCATTGGTTTTTATATTTTTTTTGTATAGAAAAGTCAATTATAAGAAACTAATTTCAATATGTTGTCATTTAGTTCACTACTTTTTTCAAAATTAATTACTGAATCTATTTTGGTTGATGACGTCAGATTGTAATTGAGAGCTCCCACACTGCCAAATTTCTAAATGTATCTAAATGCGTACGATAAGGCAACCCCTTTAATTATTTTTTGCGTAGTGGTACACTTTCATGTAACGCGACTATTAATAATACCCGTCAATTATGAATAAGGTTACAGTGGCAACACTGTATTTGCTTACGTCAAGTGAACGAACGGAGGGAAACGTCACTGGCAGTCGATTGCCATTTTTGACTCACTTCGGAACGAGGCGTCTTTGAGTAAGGTTGGTAACATTTTTGATTATACGTATTATATTGTGATGAATTTTCTGTAATTAAATACTTGTGCTATACTTGCTGTTTTAAATTATTCGCCCATCTGAGATGCCTTAACATCTCAGAAGTGGGATAGTTGCGAATAAATACGTTCGTTCCACGCCATTTAAAGTTCGACCGTTAATAAAAGTTGTGTATGAATCTAATAGTTGGTAAATATCATCAAAATATCGAAAAACATGTAATGAATCAATATGGTTTAGCAAATTAGAAACTGTGACCTGTGGAAATAATATCTACTACAGAAAGCAGGTGACAACGGATCACCATGATATAAAAATAAAATGACGGTAGTTAATTATCTCTCATTTTCTTTCAACAAATTGTGAAGTAAATATAAAAATAATAGCGCAAATCGATAAAATAGGCAATATTGTATAAATTAAAAATAATTCTGTGTAAAATTAATCCATTTACAAGTGGATGAAAACAGATTGTAAATTATATTATGTTCTTTATTGTATTGACATTTAGTTAAAACAAATATTAATCGAAAATAAATGCGGAATAAGGAAGAATAGTGGTAATTTCAACAGAAAAATACCTTAAATTACAAAAATATGCCATAAATGAGCAGATGTATATGGATTTAAAACTAAAATGGTGGTTGAGAAATACACATGTAAACAATATCTATATACAAAATTGCACTAAACCAGCTTAAAGGAAATACAACACATAAATAATATATTTCATGGCTCGTTGGATAATTTGTATTTCTTTCTATGAACTAAACTACCCACCAAAAAAAAAAAAAAAAAATAATAATAAACCTTGTTCACCCAAGGCATAGCAAGGTTTCATGAGCACCGACTCACATCATTAAATGAGTTTCAGAAAATGAGCGACCGAGAAGGCGATCGGTATCTACGGGAAGGCCCACGACGTAGCCGTGGGCTTAGCCGCAGCTATGATCATGAGAGGCGTACGCGGCGCAGCAGCCGAAGCCATCGTGATCCTCGCTCTTCGGGGACGCGGCCCAGTCGCAGCCGCAGTCGTCACCGAAGCCGGAGTGTCAGCCGCACTGAGCGAGAGCTGACACGAAAGCGAGATCAAGTAAAGGCCCTTGAAGACGAGGTACGTAGGAAACGAGCACGAATGAATGATGGGGAACGTGACGTGCGGTCTTTTACATCTAAACCTGACGCCAATGGCTGCATTGATAAAACCGTACGTCAAGCCCATCATTCTCGTGATCGTTGCCTAAGAACACCAACAACCAAATTTAAATCTGGTGATCGTAATGAGAATATGGAACGAAGTGAACGCAAATCTGAATCTAATCTCTTTGAAGAATTTCTAAATTTATTAAAAGCAAAGACAGGAAATCATGAATCGTTCTCCGGCTCATCTTTAAATAATGTCATACCTGAGTATGATCCTATGCTAAAAGAGCAAACTATAAATATCTGGCTTGACAAAGTAGATGAATGTTCAGAGATTTATAATTGGAATGAGAGACAAACGATTCATTATGCCCTGCCTAAACTAACTGGACTTGCGAAAATCTGGTACCAGGGTTTACCGTCAATTAAGCATACCTGGAGTGAGTGGAAAGAAATGTTGAGGGAATCATTTCCCGCTACTGAAAATTATGCGGAGCTCTTAACAGATATGCTTAATAGACGGGTACGCCCTGGAGAATCATTTGAAGCATATTATTTCGCGAAACTTAATCTACTTAACAGATGTAAAATATTTGGAAAGCAAGCGGTGGATTGTTTACTTTATGCAATTGATGATAGGGGCGTACGCGTAGGTGCTCAAGCAGCTAGATTTGACAAGCCCGAAGACGTACTGGACTTCCTTAAGACTATTAGATCAAACTCTCGGAACCAAGTTGATACTCTAAATAATATGAACCGCGATAAACGTGTAGGTAGTAATAATTTAACGAGACCCACTGACACGAACGGTAGTACATCCAAGATAAATAGCAATAAGGGGCCTATTAAATGCTTTAACTGCCAGGGTGTAGGCCATCCTAGCTTTAAGTGCCCGAAACCAGTAGTAAAGTGTACCAATTGTGGTTTCCTTGGTCATGACTCTTCACATTGCTCAAGAACAAAGGAAAATTTACCACCCAAGGATAATAGCAAAAGTGTTCTTGAAGTGTCTGTTTCGGAAAACACGAACGATAAATATAAGATTCTCATAAACTTGAATGGTTTTCCTACACCCTGCCAGGTAGACTTAGGTAGTGAGGCTACCCTAGTTCGTAAAAATGTTGCCGTGGATATGGGTCTGACTTGGAAGGATGTTACCGGTCCCTTCTTAAGAGGATTAGGTAACATACCTTACTTACCATTGGGTTCCACGTTAGTAGATATCGAGGTTCAGGGCATCTTGGAAAGTAATGTTGAAGTATTTATAGTGGACGACCATTTGATTAATTGTAACGTCTTACTTGGACATAGTTTTACAGAGAGACCTTCACTTACGATTGTGAAAACACCAACGGATCTTAGATTTGAACGGACAAAACATGAACATGATTTAAAGCTACTATTTTATACAACCTGTGATGTGATTATAGATGTAGGAGAAATGATATCTATCCCAGTCAGGTCCGACGTTTCGTGCCACGGTAGTATTTATGTTGGTGGGTCAGTCAGAGGCCCTGTAGGTCATGAATATTACCTCTTGCCAGGCGAATATCAAGTCAGTGGCGTTGACTGTCGATTACTGATTCAGAATGTTAGCACGGCACCGCTACAATTCAAAGCAAATACTCTCGTTACTCGAGCTAGATTCATAAGTACTGGCAATAAAGTTATGAGGATTTCGGGTGAATTTTCCCCTCAGTCACCCTTGAGTCCCAAGTGCGGTAGTCAGCTATCACCCAATCAAGTACGACAATGCGAAGAATTGCTTAGCAGTTACAAAGACTGTTTCTCTACAGGAATGCACGACTTGGGATTCACTAATGTGACTGAGATGGAAATTCACCTCAAGGATACAACTCCGGTGGTCTATAGACCATATCGGTTGGCCCATTCCGAGCGCAAGTTAGTCCAGGATATGGTGGGGGATATGTTGGATCACGGGATAGTGCGCGAGTCTCAATCGCCATACGCCAGTCCCATCGTACTGGTTAAAAGGAAATCGGGGGAAAAGCGCCTTTGTGTAGACTACCGCGCTCTCAACAGTCGCACCAAACGAGATCATTACCCCTTACCACACATAGAAGATTTATTAGATCAGCTTTCCGGTCAGTCATTATTCACTTCTCTGGACCTAGCGTCGGGTTACCACCAAATTCCGATAGCTGAGCAGTCACGGGAAAAGACTGCGTTTGTCACGCCCGATGGCCTTTATGAGTATAATCGGGTACCTTTTGGATTGGCCAACGCCCCTGCGGTGTTTCAAAGAGCAATCCACAAGGTCCTTAGTAAATCTAAAGTCAATTACATAGTAATTTACATGGATGACATCTTGATACCGTCAAAAACTTTTGAAGAGGGGCTCGAACGTCTCAGAGAAGTGCTTGGGTTGTTGAGAGAATCAGGTTTCACTCTAAAGATAGAAAAATGCCATTTCTTCCAAGAGCGAATAGATTTTCTGGGATTTGAGATAGACAAGAACGGTATCAGGCCTGGGCTCTCTAAGACCGAGGCTGTAGCCAAGTTTCCAACGCCGGCTAATCAACACGAAGTGAGGAGATTTCTTGGACTCGCGAGCTTTTTCAGAAGGTTCGTCAAGGGGTTTGCAATGATAGTGAGACCCCTGACGAGCCTTTTGAAAAAGGATACGCCTTGGAGTTGGAGCGATCTAGAAGCCCAAGCGTTTCAAACAATAAAGGCTAAACTGACTGATAGGCCTGTGCTAGCATTGTATGATCATACCGCAGATACTCAATTACACACCGACGCTAGTAAGTTCGGCATAGCAGGCATATTGTTGCAGAAAAAACAGTCTGATCCCTGGCGGCCAGTCGCCTACTATAGCCGCCAAACTCAGCCCGATGAGATGAAACTTCACTCATTTGAACTCGAGACTTTAGCCGTCGTTAGCTCGCTCAGTAAATTTCGTACATATCTGATTGGCATAAAATTTACAATCGTTAGTGATTGCAATGCCCTGCGCTCTACATTCACCAAAAGGGACCTCATCCCTCGCATATCGCGCTGGTGGATTCAATTTCTCGAGTTTGACTGCACTATCGAGTATCGCCCGGGTGAAAGGATGTCCCACGTTGATGCCCTCAGCAGAGGACCTGTATCAGTGGAACCGGATCAAACGCATACACTAGATGTTTTATCGGTTGGTACTGAAGACTGGATCTCCACGGTACAGTCCTCTGATGATGAAATCAAACGCATAAAAGATATTTTAGAAGACCCAGAGACACCTAAAATTGCAAATACCTATAAAGATTATACGCTTAAAAATGGACGGGTCTTTCGCGTGTTAAAGGACGGGGTAACGAGATGGGTTGTCCCAAAAGGAGTTCGTTGGCAACTTTTAAAAGCTAACCATGATAACGTGGGTCACTTTGGTTTTGATAAGACGCTAGAGAGGATACGTTCTTTATTCTGGTTTGCAAAGATGCGTAAATTCACAAAAAAATACGTATCCGCTTGCTTAGAGTGCGCTCACCATAAGTTGCCAGCAGGCTCGCGAGAGGGAGTACTCCATCCCATCCCGAAAGTTAATATACCATTCCATACGCTTCACGCGGATCACCTTGGTCCTTTCCCGAAGAGTAGACGAGGTTTCACGTACATATTAGTGATAGTGGACGCGTTTACAAAATATGTAAGCCTATTTCCGGTTCGAAGCACTAAAACGAAAGAAAGTATACGCGCATTCAGAACTCTCTTTAGCTACTTTGGGTCTCCAACTCGATTAATAACAGCCCGCGGAACAAGCTTTACGAGTAGGAAGTTTAAAACCTTCATACAATCAATAGGCACAAAACACGTTCTTAACGCTGTCGCTACACCAAGGGCCAATGGGCAGGTTGAACGTTACAATAGGACGATCCTGGCTGCGCTTGGTTCCATGGTGCACGGCAAAAACAAAAACACTTGGGAAGACTTACTCCCTGATGTTCAGTTAGGATTGAACACGACAGTTCATGACGTGACAAAGAAAACACCCACAGAACTTCTATTAGGCAGAACAATAACAAACCCATCTCAAGGTATTTTAAATGAGATAGTGGATGAAGTTGAGAATAGTAATGTTGGACATAAATCTGTAGAAGAAATTCGAAATGAGGCTTCAGAAAGGATAGTACGAAATCAGGAAAAGATGAAAGACCGATACGACAGAAACAAAAAGGACAGTACAACTTATAATGAGGGTGATTTAGTAAGGATTGCTAGAACAGTAGTGACGGGTCCGGGGCAATCAAAAAAGTTAGAGGCAAAATGTAAAGGGCCATATAGAATTAAAAAGATATTACCAAACGATCGTTTTCTTGTAGAGGACACTCCTCTAACCAAAAAGGGTGCTAGGTACGAAACAGTCGTTGCAATCGATAAGATATTTCCATGGCTTAGCTTCAATGCCGCTGCTTGCTCTTCAAGTGATTCGGATAGTGACAGTGATGAATATGTTAATAAATAACAGTGACATTGATATCTTTATATGTAATTAACTTATTAAAATATGTCGATTAACTCATGATCATGAAATTGATGAAAATAATTAATGGATATTGAAATAGAATATTTGGAAACGTGATTTGATTTATTATGGATTAGTGAAGGTAGTTTGAGTCGGGCATGATTAGCGTATGAACTCGCTGCCCAGGATTGGCTCAAACTCCATGAACAGTAATGGTGTGCTTGTGAAGGAAGTAGCATTCACACCGTTCACTGACTAGTGAGTAGTGAGGGTGCTTTGGAACCGGGCATGATTGGTGTAGGAACTCACCGCCCAGGAGTGGTTCCAAGCATCGCGGTCATGACAGTGTGAAGTTTGAGAGGCAATGAACTATCTCACTTCATGGCTATAGTTAGAAAGATAGTTATGAAATTAGAGTAAGTTAGATAATTATATTCGTATATGAAAAGTTTTTCGATTGATTGACGATTGATTCGAACCACCTTGATGAACTTGACTTAGTTTAAAATTGGAATTGTCAATTCATTATGAACTGTTAATTTATTTTATCTTATTATTCTCTGAAGTGATTTGTATATTACCTACCTAAAGTTGGTACAATGTATGGTTTTTCTACTGGGTATTAAGTGCTCAAATAGAAACTTAGAACGAAGAGACTCGTTCCTGAAGGATGGCCGACTGTAACGCGACTATTAATAATACCCGTCAATTATGAATAAGGTTACAGTGGCAACACTGTATTTGCTTACGTCAAGTGAACGAACGGAGGGAAACGTCACTGGCAGTCGATTGCCATTTTTGACTCACTTCGGAACGAGGCGTCTTTGAGTAAGGTTGGTAACATTTTTGATTATACGTATTATATTGTGATGAATTTTCTGTAATTAAATACTTGTGCTATACTTGCTGTTTTAAATTATTCGCCCATCTGAGATGCCTTAACATCCACTTCTGTCACTTTACTGGCGCTGTCAAAGTGCTAGATGTCAGACAGCGGGTCCAAATCAAACTCCGTAGTATAATCCACGCGTAAAATTGTGAATAATTCTAACTGCACAGAATAAAGTACGAATTGGACCGGTCACGCAATTTACACCAATGTCAAATGAAGGTCATTTCTTATTTGGTATGTAATAAAGTCATAACATAATATTAAAATTAAATAACTACGGAAAACGGGTTAGAAAGCATTTATCTCGAAATGGTTTTCGATTTACTACAGTGTAGTACTGAGTTTGATTTGGACCCGCTGTCTGACATCTAGCACTTTGTCAGTGCCTGTAAAGTGACATAGTGTATAGTGTACCACTACGCAAAAAATAATTAAAGGGGTTGCCTTATCGTAAGCATTTAGATAGATTTAGAAATTTGGCATTGTGGGAGCCCTCAATTATAATCTGACGTCATCAACTAAAATAGTTTCAATAATTAATTTTGAAAAAAGTAGAGAACTAAATGACAAAATATTGAAATTAGTTTCTTATAATTGACTTTTCTATACAAAAAAAATATAAAAACCACTGGTAATTTTTTTTAGACATTCCCAATTGTTTCAGTTCATTAATATGGACCTCCACAAAGTAACGCCTGGTTCAATAAATTATTCTTTCTCAAAAATGTCCGTAAAAGTTGACATTATTCTTTACATATCAGAACGCGAAGTGCATAGTTTATGGTCAGAAAAAAATTAAAAAGTTAAAAACATTGCAGGCTCGATAAACTCGACAACAATGTCCCATACAAATTCCATTATTGTTGAGTCTTAAACTTTTTAAAAAGTTAAAACGGCCATGGTAATAAGTTGGCACTATTTGTATACAGCCAACTCAAATGACCAGTATCAGTTGTTTTGTTGGATCTCCGGACTTTTTTTATTGTGTTTGAAACAGCTTGTGGTGTTTTCGGTGGAAAAATACAGCCTACAGTTTTTTTTTAATGAAAAAAGGCGGGAAAGGCTAAATGACATTTAATTTTAAGTGATTTGCAATTCTTTGTATCTATTTAAGTTAATAAAAGTTATTTTTTTTCCTTTACCTTTATTGAGAAAAACTTTATATCAGTCTCGGCTGGAATAGCAATTGCTGGCTTCGTATTAGTTAAACGGACTCGCAAGCTCGTCCGTTTAATACTCATGCTCAGCCAGCAACCACGCCACGACAATAATTTACTATTTCCAATTTAATTCAAACACATATTTCCTTGCATCTTCCAGTACCAACCAACGATATCCAGCGTGAACCGACCCAACACAGACCAGGAGAAAAGCTACAGCGACAGTTTGGTCATTGTGCTGGACACTTTGGAGATATGCCTGAGCTCACCGAACGCAAAAGATACGACCAAATACGACGAGAATATGAACGTGAAGATACTACTACGGGAAGTCTGCCAGTTCATTGGTAAGTACAGTCCAACACAGTGTTCCGCAAACTTTTTGTGTTCTATATAATCTAGTAAAATGAAAATTTTTGAAGGTAGACCATAATTTTCGAGAGTTCTGTCAATGTTCTACACACTTTGTCTTAGCCATGCATACTTACCAAATGAACTGATGAGTACCATTGTGGTACCTATAGTAAAAAACAAAACCGGAGATATAGCTGACAAATTGAATTATAGACCGATCTCTCTGGCGAATGTTCTCGCTAAAGTGTTGGATAGCTTGCTTAACGCTCAGCTTGACAACTATTTACATTTCCATGACGGACAATTCGGTTTTAGACCTGGACTCTCGACGGAAACTGCCATACTGAGCCTTAAGCATGCTGTCCGGTACTACACTGAGCGCAGCACTATAGTTTACGCTTGTTTCTTGGACCTCTCGAAAGCGTTCGACTTGGTCTCTTATGATGTTCTGTGGCAGAAAATGAGGGATAAAGACATGCCGGTTGAGCTGATTAGTATATTCCAGTACTGGTACGCGAATCAGAGAAATAGAGTTAGGTGGGCGAGTGCCCTCTCGGACTCGTACGGGTTGGAGTGCGGGGTGAGGCAGGGAGGTCTGTCCTCACCTAAACTTTTTAGCCTGTATGTGGACGGGCTTATTCGTGAGCTCAGCAACACACATGTAGGATGCCACGTGGATGGTGTGTGTGTTATCAGTATCAGTTATGCGGATGACATGGTGTTGCTGAGCCCATCGGTTAAGGCACTGAGAACTCTTTTAAATATATGCGAATCATATGCGACTAGTCACGGGTTATGTTACAATGTCAAAAAAAGTGAATACGTCATCTTTAGGGCCGCCGGCAAGAGACCGGAAAAGGTGCCTGAAAATGTACCCAAGATTGTACTTAACGGAGTCCCGTTGTCGAGAGTGTACAAATTTAAGTATCTCGGTCACTTTCTTGCTGACGACCTTAGGGATGACTGCGACATTGAGAGAGAACGTCGGGCGCTGGCGGTACGGAGTAACATGTTAGCCCGCAGGTTTGCTCGATGCTCTGAGCAAGTTAAGATTACATTATTCAAAGCGTACTGCCAGAGCTTTTATACGAGCAGCCTGTGGTTTGACTGTACTCGGAAAGCGCTTGGTGCCCTGAGGGTTCAATATAATAATAGTTTCCGAGCGCTGTTGGGGCTGCCCCGTTTCTGCAGTGCATCACAGATGTTTGCGGAGGCTCGCACGGATGGGTTCCATGCCATCATGCGCAAGAGAGCCGCCTCGCTGGTGAGCAGAATGCGGAACAGCTCCAACAGCATTCTGCAAACGTTTGTATGCAGGCCTGACTCTCCCATACTTGAACACCTTAACTGTCTCATGATGGAAATGTAATATGTAATGTGATCACTATTATTTATTATAAACATGTACCTAGTATTTTGTGACATGGAATTTGATTAATGTTGTTTAATTAAAATGTTTGTGTATTTGTCTTTTAATTTACTTAATTTAATTTATTTCGTTTGGACATTGAATTTAATTTTTACTGATAATTAATTGTGATCTTAATGCTATTTTCGCCTTATTTTATTTTATTGAATTGTTTATTTGAAACTAACTTAGCTTGTAAGTTGTCTACTAACAAAATTATGGATCTATTGTTATCTAATGAATAAATAAAATAATAATAATAATAATAAATTAAAAATCAACTTTTAAGTAATATTCTTCTTCTGAAAGTGCCACTCCATTACTGGAGGTTGGCCGTTAGCTCTGAAATCTTCTCCCTGTCTTGAGCCATCCGGAATAGTTGCTCTGCACTTCTGACCCCGGTCCACTCCCTAATATTCCGCAGCCATGATTTCTTCCGTCTTCCAGAGCGCCGTTTTCCCTGTATTTTGCCCATCAATATTAGTTGAAGCAGCTGATATCTGTCATGGCGTAACAGGTGCCCCAGATATTCGATTTTGCGCTTTTTGATGGTGTGCAATAATTTTCGGGTCATACCAGCACGCTGAAGCACCTTGTCGTTGCTGACTTTCTGGGTCCAGCTTATACGGAGCATGCGACGATAGCACCACATCTCAAACGCTTCTAAGCGCCGCCTGGTGACTTCCTTAATGGTCCACGATTCGCTGCCGTACATAACCACAGGCCAAATGTAGCAATGTAGGATCCGAGTTCTGAGTCTTAGGTTGATTTGCCGGCAACACAAAACCTTCCTCATTTTGGTAAACGAGGCACGGGCAATTTCAATGCGGGTCTTAATTTCCTGGTTCGACTCCCATGCTTCATTCACCCATGCACCGAGATATTTGTAATGCCGAACTTGCTCAAGGACTTTCCCTGCTACCGATATTCTTGGTCATAAATAAGGGTCCCTGGTTATGACCATGACGAGTTCGCGGTACGGTACATACCGCACAACCGTTCACACAAGTTAGAATATTACAACCGTCACCGCCACCGCACCGCCACGCCTCCGCTGTCTGTGCGTTTGGAGCTTTAATGTTACTTATATTCATTACAATACGTTTACTTTTAGTTTACCACTGACAAATGGCTTGCCTTCATTTTATTTCCAACTTTAACACCATACAAATAAAGTAGCTATTACAAAATCTGCAAACGTGGGTAACAGTATTCTAAAATTGGCTTTATTTGTAGGTCGTTAAAGTTGAATATGAAATGAAGGCAAACCATCTGTCAGTGGTAAACTTTATGTAATTTTACTGTACAACATTACGCCTCGCTCGTGCGCTCGCGTGATTTACATCTGTGTAAGTATTTTCTTCCAGCCGTCTGCTTAGCTTTATGAGATACCTTATTTTTCCGAGGCACACCAACTAATGACCACGGTACACCAGTGTACCGCGGCACTCACTTTGCGGAACACTGGTCTAACATACACGCACGCAAGAAAATATTCATAGCTATAAAATTAGTGATATGCCGAATCCTAACTTTCTTACTCAATCTCGGTGTCGGTGCACGTGCACCTTGAAAAGATAGCTGACGCCACTTGACGTTTTGCGATCAAGTTCGAAACGCGTCAGTGTAGTTTGGTGGTGGTGATAGTTGGGTTTGTGTGATTTGTGTTGTACAGTGTGGAGGTGGAGGAAGCTGCATGAACACACATTTCTTGCATAAATGTAACGATCATAAGGTCTCAGGTGAGCAAAGTAATTGTTTCAGTTCATTGAAATTCCCGATATTATATAGCCATAGTGGCCTAGTGGTTTGTACATACAGTCAAGGAATTCAATTCCCTACTCATTTCGTAAAAATGTCGTGTAATATTCGCAATGCATTAACCTCTTGTATGCCGGAAGTAAAAAAAAAAAACCTGGATTCTAGTCTCGCTTGTTTTAAATAGTACCAATTTTACAGATTTAAAAAAAAATACAAAAAGATAGCCTTAAATCTGACGCGGATCCGCGTTCCGGCAAACGAGAGGTGGTCGAAATGTCAATTGGAACACGTCAAAACAACATCGTTGCTAGCTCTTATGGTGACAGTTTGCCGTACGAAATTCAAACTTAGGTGGGTAGGAATAGTTCAACAAGGGAGGAAAATAACCAATATCACACGAGGTTACTTGGCACCCGAGAACAGCGAGATATTGGTGTTTTTCCTTAGTTAAACACTCTGCTTTTCATTTCGACTACAAGGAGAGTAAGAAAATATAAGTATAAATAAATAAAAATGTCTAAACGGGTCAATATGACCGTTGTAAAATATTCAATAGAGTTTTATCTCTTGAGTTTTTCGGAATTTATGTGCGAAATTACATTGGAAATTTACCATGAGCTTTACGGTGAAGGAAAACATCGTGAGGCAACCTGCATACACCTGCGATGAAATTCAATGGCGTGTGTGAAGTTCCCAATCCGCACTGGGCCCGAGTCGGAACTACGGCTCAAGCCCTCTCATTCTGCAGTACCCTGCAGTGGGACGTATATAGGCTGGGATGATGATGATGATAGTTTGCCTGTTGTAACGTGTTGCGTTGTTACAGACATGCGTAACGAGAACACGAGCAGCAACACGTTGCTGCGTCAGCTCGCGAGCAAGGTGCTGTTCGCGCTGAGTCTCAACTTCTTCAACGCCGTGTTCAATAGGATAAGCGCCAGGCTACAGGTATATTTATTAGTTATTTATGTGACTGGTGCATAATCAGAGGCATTATACACGAGTGTGGTTTATGCAACGAACCGAAGGCGAGTTTCTTAATAATATCACACGAGTGGTTTAATTCCTAATTATATACAGTCGCATAAATAAATTTATCTTTCTTTTATTACGGATATTTTACAGCACAAAACACGGTAGCTTTATTTTCTGTTCTTTGATAGTTCGAATTTGAAACAAATGACTGACGTTTATATATTTTTAATTCTTAAACAATCTAGACTTGAGGCGATTCCGATTCTCAAATCGATTGTAATATTTGAGATTCAATAGAAAATATGGCCAAGAATTTCACATTGAATGAAATATTATTTTGTTCAGATGTTTGAGAATGTATAGCTAAACCGTTTAAATGAGTCCTCGCACGCGCGGTACAGGAGCTGGGGGGTATGGACGACAATGGGGGCCGGGAGAGGTGCGGGCGGCGTGCTCATTTAAACGGTTTAGCTATAATTAAACAACATCCCTATTTCGCAGCAGGCAGCAATAGATCTACAATGTTATTTATTTTTGTGGTTTACTTTAACTTAATACTTGTTTCAGGAACTAGCGTCCAGCTCAGAAGAAAACCCCGACTATACAGACATAGAGTTAATTCAGCACATCAACGTAGACATACTCAGGCTTATACGGCTACTCACAGGTACATATAAAATGTTGCTGTTTTTTAACTAAGAAAAAGGAAGTTCACAATTTCGGTTGTTTTTTTTTTAACCCCTGACACAATAAGAGAGGCGTTATAAGTTTGACCGCTATGTGTGTGTCTGTCTGTGGCATCATAGCTCTTAAACGGGTGAACCGATTTGGATGCGGTTTTTTTTATTTGAAAGCAGGTTTCTTGGCGATGGTTCTTAGACATGTTTCATCAAAATTGCTCCAGCCTTTTCAAAGTTATCAGCTCTTTTGTCAGCTGCGGAAGGGATCTTAGATGCAAAATGGGCATTTACTTTATTTTTAAACATACGAGCTTAGATTATTTATACACTAGATAGAGTGTCAGTAGCAAACATTGCGATACAAAACGTCCACATGTTAACAATAACATACAGTGGTGGTCATACAATTAAGAACGATTTGAAGTTTCCGATTTTTTTTTTATCTAAATCATGTCATATGTCTAGTTGTGTTCCTTCTTAGAAGTAACAAGTTATGTTATAAAATAGCCACATGGATAGAGCAAACAGGATTAATAATAATAGTGTATAATTGCTAACATTTTTTTTTACAAATTTTATTTGTTCTCTATACTAATAAATTCAAATAGTAATGAAGCTGGACAAATAATTAAGAACGATTTATTAAACTGCTCGAGAGTTGTTTTATATGAAACTTAGATTAAATAAATCATATTAATGTGAAGTTGGTATAGAAAAAAAAGCAATTTAATACATTTGAACTAAAATTAATAGTTAGTAGCATGTCCACGGCTTTTAATTATGGCTTTACACCGGCGAGGCATTGAATCTATCAATTTTTGACATTTCGCAAGAGAAATAGAGTTCCATTCTTCTAAGAAAACGTCGTACAGCTCTCTCAAATTGCCACACTGTCGATTTGAAACCTTTTTCTTGACTTCGCACCAAAGATGATCTATTGGGTTAAGATCTGGGCTGTTGGCTGGCCAATCTAAGACTGAAACTGATTGTGATGTGAGGAATTCCTTAACGGTGCGTGCAGTATGCTTTGGATCATTGTCGTGCTGGAATGTCCAAATAACCGGAAGCACGTCTTCGGCATATGGTAACATTGTTTCTTGCAATATATTTTTGTATTGGAATTGATCCATGTTTCCTTCTATCAGCCTAACAGGTCCAACGCCATGTCCAGAAAAGCACCCCCAAATTTTCACATTTCCCCCGCCATGCTTTAATGTCACTTTTGTGTACTTTGGGTCGAATGCTTTATTCGGAGGGCGTCGTACATATCGTTTTCCATCAGAACATACCCTATTTATTTTTGTCTCGTCAGAAAAAAGAACGTTTTTCCACTGTCTGACTGTCCAGTTTTCATACCTTCTTGCAAATGCAAGTCGGGCTTGCCTATGACATCGTTTCAACATAGGCACCTTTCTTGCTATCCTTCCGTTCAACTTATTTTCTACCAAACGCCTTCGAATAGTGTGTGCAGAGATTGCTGAAGGGTTGTTTTCGCCAAAATATTCTTTTCTCAACTCATTAGACCCTTTAAAAGGATTTTGTTTTGCCAAACGAACGATATTTCGATCATCTCGACGAGATGACTTTCTCTGTCTAGGTCCACGCGGAACGTTTGAAGTAGTTTGATACATGGAAAAATGCTTTACGGCATGGAAAACCATTGTTTTTGAACATTGCAGATGGTCGGCTATCTTTTTATACGACCAATTCTTCTCGCGAAGTTTTATTATTACTTCTCTTGTAGATTTATCACAACTATTATTTTTCCCCATTGTTTTTATACGAAGTAATCACTTTTAAGACTTTAACAGCACGAAATGGCGCCAAAATTATACGAATAATAATCTACAACCACAGAGCCACACAGTGTTCTCTATTTAAATTTGAAAAAATAATAAACTATTCAGCGTTCTTAATTACGTGACCAGCCAGTAAGTACTAATACTAGGTTCAGATCGAATGTATAAAGTTTCTCTATTAATTTTTTAGCCAACAATGTTGCATAAATGAATGTACCGGTAGTACGGAAAAGTTTTGCAATACCGAGAGAAATAAAAAAAATACGGGCAATTAGTTATACTTGTTACTTTGAAAAAATCATCTCAATAAATAATCGTTCTTAATTATATGGCCACAACTGTACCTTTTAAATATTTATCACAAACCGTTTTTTTCTTAATCTATAAGGATATCTTCAATAATATATAAGAAACAATCTAGATTCACTTACAATGCGAGAACTACCTTACGTCACAAGAAAAATCATTAGAATGGGCGCGCCCCGCCGCGGACGGGCTCGACGCTGGTTGGTAGGATTATGTAGTTCGAGAGGTTGGCAACTGGTGGCGCGGCCGTTCTTTGTGACGTTTCGTTTGACAGATGTCATCCCGGAAGCACCACAACGCTCGCAGATGGCGCTAGTTAGAAGATTGCCAACACACAAATTTCTTTTTTCATATTACGATCGCGTTTCGTCATTGAAACTGAAGGGAGGCTAATGACATATAAGCCAACAGTTGGCTTATATTTTTCGGGACGTTTTCATGCCTCCGAAGCTCTATCTAGTGTATTAATAATCTAAGCATACGAGTATGTGTGACCAAATTGCGTTGGAGGCTTATTAAATTTTTTATTTATTATTTGGTAACACATAACTCCGTAATTTAAGAACCGAATTGGATTTTTTTGTGTGTGAGGGTGGGTATTCTTGTTTAGTCCCTTTTAAATAAAAAAAACTCAGGTTTATTTAAATAATTTCCATGTTAGATGTTTGAATGTTTGTTTCTCTACCTCATAATAATGGCTGAACGGATTTGAATAATACTTGGCGTATAGATATACAAAGATACAAACGTCGAAGAACGTCGAAGTACCTCGTCTATCGAGATTATGATGATGATAATTTCGTCTGATGGAATCACAAGATGGCGTTTCCGAGCTATTGTAAATGTTTGTAGTGAATGTATTTCAAAGTGTGTTTTAGTTCTTGAAAATGCTATATTTTATATATTATTTTTAAACCAACGTTTTTATTATTGCAGAATCTATACAGAAGTTCAAATTATTAAGAAAATCAGCACATATAGTATTGGTGTCGTCGCTAGAAAAAGCAATATGGAACTGGATGGATACGTACCCACAGGTAAACGTCTCCAATGTAAAGGCCACGCCGACGGAGCGTGCCCAGCGCGTTGTGTAACACTGAATCATATACGCTGCGCCGCGCTACCGAGGTTGTCACCGTATATATAATTCAGTGTTATACAACGCGCTGGGCCCGCTCCGTCGGCGTCGCGCGCTCGCCCCGCACTACGGTCTATGGTGGCCTTAAGTGTACCCTTGACTTTAAATACAAATAAAATCAATAGCGCTTTTGATTCTGAGTAAGAAAAACCCAAAATTTCCTCATTTAAAAAAAGTTGTAGGGTTCACTTTTTAATGAAAAGCCCCAATACATAAACATTGAGAAAATTTTAAACTCGGAGAAAACTGGTGTCCATGGGCGTCGGTGATTGCTTCCCATCAGGTGACCCTCGTGCTCGTTTCCCACTTTCATATAATTTTTTTTTTTTCAGGAATTCGCAGAAGTCCAATGCCGGCCTAACGAGGAGCTCAGCAAGTGTTGCGACACGCTCTTCGACATTCTTCAAGACAGCTTCTCCGACAACAAGAAGTCTCGGGTGGCCATGTGGCCGCTGCAAATCATGCTCCTAGTCTTAAACCCTGTAAGTAATAAAAAAATATATATTTTTTCTAACCCTCGACACAAAAAGAGGGGTGTTATTATGCGTCTGAGATTCTGAGCTGATAACTTTGAAACGACTGAACCAATTGTGATGACACATGTCTGAGAACCATCGCCAAGAAACCTGCTTTCAAACGAAAAAAACCGCATCCAAATCCGTTCACCCGTCTAAGAGCTACAGTGCCATAGAGAGACAAGCACACATAGCGGTCAACCGTACATAACGCATTGTCCCGTTACGCTCGAGCCGATTAACGATCGGAGCGAGAGCGCGGCACGAGCGAGCGAAAGGCACAGTCGGAAAAGTATGCAATCATTTCATAAATGTTTTGTTATGTATGACGTTGCCACGTTGAACCTATCGTCCGCAAACCGACTTTACAGGCAACCGGTTTTTTTATTGTAATTATTATTTGATTTTATTTGTTTTTCAGAAAGTATTAGAAGAAATAGTGAACGCTGACAGCGGTGCGCCTTGCAGCCCGAGGCATACCAAGAAGAAACATTTTATAGACTCCGTAAAAAGGGGACTGAGTAAGTAACTAACTAAATGTGATGAAAAACGCGATTATGAAAATGAGCTTTAGTAAAAAAACAACGGTTTGCACTCCAGGAGTGCCGGCAGAAGTGGAAACTTAACGTTGTGCCGTCTTACGAACCCCCCTCACCCCCCCCCCCCCCCTCACTAATCAGTCGGCGAACCATCTGTTTAGTTTACTCTTTCATCTTTATCCTTCATCATCTTGTTCCTTTGAACGCGTGTTTTCGATTTAACCTGAACGAAACTCGATGGCTCTCGATTGAGAGGAATACCAGTTTATAAGGCTATTTCAATGTGTCCAGGTCCGCAGAACAACTCGAAGCAGATGACGGAAGCCGCGGCAGTGACGTGCGTGAAACTGTGCAAGGCGTCCACGTACCTGAACATAGCGGACAGCGGCAACGTCACTTTCAGCCTCGTCAAGTCCGTCATCAATGATCTCAAGGTCAGTTGCCTCCTTAACCCTTAAAAACGGGCCAAGACATGCGTGCGGACGAGCGCACTCACACTCTAACACACTAATTACCTTACACATATCCATACCATTCTCATACTCATTAACTCATTTATGTGGATTAAAAAAAAATATATATATATCTATGTACTTATATATATTTTAGCTTGATAGCTTGATTTGTAAACTTGTTGTATCTGTGTTAGTATAAAGTATGTTTCGCTTAACTGTATGCCTGTGGACATCTGTTATTGGCTTTTTGTCTAGTACTTAAGTCTCATTATAATGTATTGTATTGCTGTTGATGCCCCAAATAAATAAAATAAAAATAAAAATAAGTGCGAGTAGGACTCGCGCACCGAGGGTTCCGTACAAATTTATATGTATCTATGAAGATCCAGTCTTAACAGACCCCTGCTGCTAAGCCAAATGTCCGCAGTGTGGGATCATTGTAGTTTGGTTACTGATATAGACAGACAGACAAAAATAATTATGCTTTTCGCAAATTTTCCTTTATCTGTGCTGTAAGACCTTGCTTCGTACCAAATTTCAAGATTCTGAGTTCACGGGAAGTACCCTGTAGGTTTTGATTCCCTTGCGAGTGTCGACAATTTGCGGAAATTTGCGGCATAAAAGGCTTTATCTTTTGATTGCGTTAAAAATTTATGCTTTTCGCAATTTTTCCTTTATCTGTGCTATAAGACCTTGCTTCATACCAAATTTCAAGATTCTGAGTTCACGGGAAGTACCCAGTAGTTTCGAAAATATGCGGAAATTTGCGTCATAAACGGCTGTATCTTTTGATTGCGTTGGCTTAGAAGTTTGATGTTTTCACAGCTCCAAGGGACAATAGACAAATGTTATAAATTTCAACTTGATACCTCCACGCGTTGCTGAGAAAAAGGGTCTTAACAGACGGACGGACGGACGGACGGACGGACAACAAAGTGAGTTTTTTCCTTTTGAGGTACGGAACCCTAAAAAACACGGCGGTGTATGCATCGTTGGCGTCGAAAAGGTTAAAGTAAGAGACAGTGCCCAATGCCGATTTATGTTTTTTTCCAGTCCCTCCTCTTCAACCCGTCGAAGTCCTACATCCGGGGCAGCCTCATGTCCGGCTATTCGGAGCTGGACCTCATGACAGACTGCTTCGTCTCACTGTTCCGCATCATGCCTCACAGCAACGACGCGCTCAAAGTGTGCCTCAATCTCAACACGCATATATCGTACCACTATGTCATCGTGAACTCGTTGCTTAGGTCAGTATCTGCTCCAGAATACCACATTATATTCAAAAATCGTACTAATATTATAAATAGGGATCGGACGATCGAGTGCAAATGTCATAACATAAGGGACAGGACTAATGGAGTAGAAATCTGTGTCACATTTTTAACGCAGTTTTCTAAATAAGAGTGTTTATCTAACAAAACCGGCCAAGAGCGTGTCGGACACGCCCAAGATAGGGTTCCGTAGCCATTACGAAAAAATCAAGTAATATTTTTCTAAGGATTTCGTACGTGTAAGGAATCTTCCAAGTTAGGTATCGTCAATACTTTGAAAAAAGCTCGTATCTCAAAATCGTTAATCTGGCAAAGTGAACTTTATTACGCGCGTATCAAGGTTCAGTTTTGTTTACATGCTGATTTGAGATACGAGTGTTTCAAAGTAGTGACGGTATGTTTAATACCTTAGGCTACTATTTACTCTTAAACTACAAATAATTCCCAAGCAATCTTAGCCGCTATAATTTTCCTTGTAAATTTAATATATTTACTACCATTTTGAATTTTTTTAAATTTTTCCACCCAACAGTTTAGATTTTAGAGGGGGGGGGGACGGTCGATTTTAATGAAAATTTTCACTTTAAAGTTGAATATTTCGCAAAAAAATCATTGAATACAAAAATCATGTTAGCAACCCCCCAATGGTTTTAAAAGACCTATTTTTTTAGTTTTTTTTATTTAACCACTTTGTCGGCGTGACTGATATATATATTCATGCCAAATTACAGTCTTCTAGTACTAACAATCTCTGAGCTTAGCCGCGGACAGACAGACAGACGGACAGACATGGCGAAACTATAAGGGTTCCTAGTTGACTAAGGAACCCTAAAAAGGGTAATAAGGACATCAATTGTATTGTAGTCAGTCGATTTTAAAAAAATAAATCTCTTAATTACAATTAATTCGCTTTGGGTGCGATAAAATGTACGCACTGTAGTAGCATTAAAAGTTCATCACACTCATCATCATTTCAGCCGATAGACGTCCACTGCTGAACGTAGGCCTCGCCCAAGGTTCATCGTCATCAATCAGATTGGTCTCCAATAATAGCAATAAAATAATTAGGTACGTAGGACACTTTGATGGACAGTACTTTCAATTAAGGATTGTAAAGCTATATATTTGGACACTTATAGACGTAATGTCCATCAACGTGTTAAAAAATATTGCACTGATTTCTACTATATATATTGAGAACACTGCTTATTTATTGGGAACGTATCAAAATATACAGGGTTATTGGTAATTCGACCTATTCCCGCTAAGGGGTTATGGGGGAGGTCATTTGCAATCATTTTTGTCCCATAATGCCCTATGCAAGAATGAACCACTTCTGAGATAATTGAAATTTAAGTTTTTTGGCAAAAAAAGTCGGAAACGCATCTTCAAAAATTTATTTAAAAAAAAGTTGGCCATTTAAGTAATTTTTTTTTATTTTTTTATGTACAAGATAAAATAGCTGTTCTTATGCAATATTGAAAGTGCAACTATCTGTACACGTTTATGAATGCGAGACCAAAAAGTAAAAAAAAATATGATTTTTATCAGGCTGTTCAACATTAATGGCACAAAATACGCACGGTATACGTGCGGTAAATACGAACTTTTCCGATAAAGTACGAAGGTGGTCATGATCATTTTGCACTACATCTGTACTATGTTTAATATTTAGCATTTTTACTGTTTTAACAGAGTTTTTCCGAACCGGTGATAGATTCTTCGATATTCATAAGTGTTTGAATTGAAGCCTAAACTGTTTAAAAATGTTTTGATAATACCACCTTCGATAAGTCCACGCCAATTTTTGACTATTTCAATTTGAAACTTATTCAGTCAAGAAAAGTTGGCATTAGTTTTGACGTTGCCCAGCAGTAGGACGTATGTGAGACGTAGATGATGATGATGATGATGATGATGATGAAATGTTACAGGATAATAAAACAACCGCGGCTGCCGTGGTGGCCGCAAATTGAACTGCTCTACCCGAGGGCGGCTGAGCTGAGGGCCATGTTCACAGATACACTCAACAAAGCTACGCAGGTAACTATTGTATCTACTATAGCACGGTCGCGGAACAGGAAGAATAGGGATGTTGACCCCACCAATCAACTGACGTAGCGTACGAGCTGTTAAAACACAATCTTCCCATAGAGTTGTACCGGTAAACTGGGGTTACTTTAGGAATTTTTGGGGCTACTTTGATAGATTTAAAATGGTTATAAAAACGAAAAAATTCGTAGCTCGATTGAGCAAATGACGTAAAATGTTAGGTAATTTATCAAGGTAGTTATTTCACTGCCACAGATGGTCTAAAAAAATAAGGACACGGCGTAAAAACTGTTTTCCAAAGTAGCCCCTGCATTTTAAAATAACCCCGTTTTACGGTAATGGCAATAGCAACTCTTGACATCACTTGTTCGCCAACTCAATCAACTAATTATTTATTTGTTTTAAAGCACCAAAAAATCTTATTTTGAATCTGGTTATCAGGGCTAAAATAAAGCGCTTTTTTACTGGAGTCGTGTCTCCGAATTATTTTCTGATGGTGTCACCATCCCTATTGAGTACAATGGCCTATCACTATGTGTACTGCTCCTGCACTTAAATATTTACGGGCGAGCGACAGGGACAAGTAGTGAAGGTCATTGTAGGTACTAAATTCATCGTGCACCGCGACCGTACTTTAATACCGACGTGACTAAAGTCAAAGTCAATAAATTGCTTTCATTTAACTGGCTATAACTAATGAACTGAAACAATTACTTTGCTCACCCGCGACATTAAGAAAGAAAAGAAAGAAAAACATTTATTTATAACAACAATAACACGTACACAGGCTAAGAGTACCAACAAAAAGGACTTAAGATTAAAGACCGTCCGTTAAGGACGCGGGTGAGCAAAGTAATTGTTTCAGTTCATTAATATTTATGGACCTCCGCAAAGTAACGCCTGATTCAATAAATTACAAATACTAAAACCTATAAATTAAAAATTTTAAACACCCCCATCACAATTATGTCGCACGTATGTTTGAATATTAAGGAAATGCCCAATTTGGGTCTAAGATCCCTTCCGCAGCTAACAAAAGAGCTGATAACTTTGAAAGCGCTGAACCGATTTTGATGAAACATATCTAAGAACCATCGCCAAGAAACCTGCTTTCTAATAAAAAAACCGCATCGAAATCGGTTCACCCGTTTAAGAGTTATGATTCCACAGACAGTCACACAGACAGACAGACAGACGTAGCGGTCAAACTTATAACACCCCTCTTTTGGTGTCGGGGGTTAAAAATAGAATAAAGTCAAAAATTAAAGGCGGTCGTTATACAAAAAACTCGTTTTTTCAGCGGTTTTAAACTCCGACGACGGTTGCTAGGCAAAGCGACAGCTGACCTTTGTTGGGCAACCCGAGCGACCCTATGCTGTTCAGATAATAAACTTGCTACTACTGTTTTGATTTTTTGTTTGTGATTTTAGTGGCGATTTTTTACTGAACTGTTTTTAAAACATTGTACAGAGAATCCTTTCGCACTTGACCGCTTTTTTTACGAAACTTATTTTTGTCCAGGGTTACATAGTCCACACCCCTCTGCGGATGATATCTCGGTCGCTCAAGTCCAAGGAGGTCCAGGCGAAGTTCAACAAGTCGGAAGAAATGCCGGCGTACAGGAATCTGCTGCTCTGCATGGTCAAACTCATACACGCCGATCCCATGCTCATGTTAAGTGTAAGTAGCTTCATCAGAGATTTTCTAACAAGCTGACGCTTGCTGGCGCATTCACTATTTCTTTCAGTCAAACGTTATAACTGACGGTGACACAGAGCGCTCAGTACCGAATCCATACTTAACATTATAAATGTGAAAGTGTTTCTGTCTGTCTGTTACCTCATCACTATACCTAGAGATTTTCCTAGCACGAACGAATATTTTTCCTTCTAATACTTAGTTTATCGATGTCTTATAAACTTATAAGTGGCATTGTTTCAATGAGACACGTTTGAAAATATAAAACAATAATACCAAACCAAATCGATGTTATTATTATGTCAAACACTAAATCACAAGTTGTTCGTGCTAGAAAAATCTCTAGGTATACTCATCGCGCTTAAACCGCTGAACCGATTTAGATGAAATTTGGTTTGAAGATAGTTCGAGACCCTGGGAAGGACATAAGATAGTTTTTATCCCGGAAAATTGCATAGTTCCCGCAAGAATTCTTTGCAGACTGAGTCGCGGGGAACAGCTAGTCGTCTATAAAGCAAAATGAGCACGATTCAGATGGTCTAAAAAGCGCATGCCCAATTATATAAATTGTCTATTGAGTGTAGATGTTTTAATCGTAAAATACCCAATTAGGGTCAACTAGCCCCACGGGTGCAATAATTATGCATGTATTATACATAGTACCTGGGCGACCGAGCTCTGCTCGGGCAGAAACTCGGTACCAAGCGTTTTCCCAGAGATAAGACCAAGCTAGATCAATTTTTCATCCCCGAAAACCCCCAAATACCAAATTTCATCGAAATCGTTGGAACCGTTTCCGAGATCCTGATTATATACACCGGAGGGGTGGGGGGTGGGGGGGGTTGAGAGGGGGGGGGGATGCGGGAGAGGGAGCGCGGGGGCATTAAAGGGGGGATGAAAATTTCATTGATTTTGCCGTAGGATGCACCGTTTTCAAGATATTTGACAAAAACACCGGAGGGGGTGGAGCGGTGAGTCACGTTAAACTATCGTCCGTAAACCGACTTTACAGACAACCGGCTTTTCCTGTTCTGTGTGCTCCCAATAGGGAACGTGCACATAGACGGTGCTGCCAACTGGTGCCATAAGGGTGCCATCAATTTGAATGTTTTACCTTGATAAGTTTGTTTTACTGTCCGCATAGTGTCTCTTCTGTCGCATTAGTGCTGCCGCCTATAGTTACTGCACGTTCCCTATAATACTTTTTCTAACAAAAAAGTAACTTTTTCTTGCAAAAAAATAACTTTTTCTCACAAAAAAGTAACTTTTTCTCACAAAAGAAGAAACTTGACGTTTTCTCATAAAAAATAAACTTAAAAAAAAAACTAAAAATCTTGAAAAAAAAACGTGGTATCGAACCGAGGTCGGCTGGATCCGCGACCACCCGATTTCTAATGTGCCATTATGATCTGCTCGAAGTCGGCGAAATTTAGCTTTATATTCTAATGCAAACAAAAATAGCCGGAAAACACGAGTAAAAGCGATTTTCTGAAAATGAAACATAGCTAGATCAGTTTTTCATCCCCGAAAACCCCCACATACCAAATTTCATCGAAATCGTTGGAGCCGTTTCCGAGATCCTGATTATATATATATATATATATATATATATATACATATATACAAGAATTGCTCGTTTAAAGGTATTAGATAAACCTTCCTCTTGAATCACTCTATCTATTAAAAAAAAACCGCATCAAAATCCGTTGCGTAATTTTAAATATCTAAGCATACATAGGGACAGACAGAAGGGAAGCGACTTTGTTCTATACTATGTAGTGATCAACTTTTTTGTTGTTTACTCTGTCCCCGGTTGTCCAAGTGACACTCCATACTGTTTCATAGAAAAACGCTTAGGTTGTTCAAGGGACATAATTTGTGTAACCATAGCAACGGGTGGCACTAAAAAGCCGATTCACGTTATGCTAGAACGTCTGAATGGCAGAAAGTCCAAAAAATATTATGCCGCGTATTTCACGATATAGGCACACGAGGCGCTCTCGCCGCCCCCCCCCGGCCGGTTTAGCTATATCATATAGCATATGTACTTTCAAACCCGAAAAAATCGAAACTAATTCTTCGCAGACGGAGTCGCGGGAAACGTCTAGTCATAATCATAATGTTGACTTTTTTTAGAACCCTGGTCGTTCCGGCGTGGAGATCCAGTCATCCACCACTGAGCTTATCAACGGTCTAGTCTCCCTGGTCCACCAAACGGGCATGGGGGAGATATCGCAGGAGGCAATGGACGCTTTACTAGCCCTGCACAGGCCTGATAGGGTCCATATGTGGAACCCTGAGGCTCCTCTGAACACGTTTTGGGACATAAGGTATGTATTTGCGAGACTTTCGTAGCTTTTATAGTCGATCAAATAAATGCTTTATCATTTTCACTCGACTGTCGAAGGAGGGTTATGTTTTTCGAGTTTGTATTGTATGTATCATTCTTTGGTACGCCCTGCAGCCTAAACGCCTCAATGGATTTTGAAGTGTGAGGCGTCATTAGATTCTTCTCAGTTCCGAGAGTGACATAGGGTTTATATCCCGGAATTCCCATGGGAACGTTAATCATACAGACGGTTTTTCCATCTAGTGTTGAAATTAAAGTTATTCGTTACTTTTTCCTCCACAGCTCTCAAATTCTATACAACATAAGCCAGAAGCTAATACAGCGTCAGATCGGCAACTACCGTGAAGTACTTCGATGGTTACGAGACATATTGACATGCAGGAATGAGTTCCTTGCGAAACATAAGGAATACGCCAACGTCGGTAGCCAGATACCTATATGCAAACAGGCGCATATAAAACTGGAGGTGAGTTGAAGCGGAAGCGTGAGCGGGCGTTTGTGATGTAGGAGGTTGTAGGAAAGTGTTCACACTAAAAGCGGAAAATAGTGAAATAAGCGTTTATAAATGCGTATATTGCTGTAATTTATAGCTAAATATCCAATGAAAGATTCCCTAACGTAATATAACAAATACGCCAATGTCGCCAGCCAGATACCAATGTGAAACGTTTTCTTCGGCACCTCCTGCCACGTACGGTGAAACTGTGGAACCAGCTTCCGGCAGCAGTGTTTCCAGACAACTATGACATCGGGGCTTACAAGAATAGGGTTTGTGACTCTCTTTGAGTTGTTGATATTTATGGGCGGTGGTGATCATTTTCCATCAGATGACTCGCTTGCTCGTTTGCCTCCCTCTCATAATAAACAAAAAATGTCAACAGGCCCATATAAAACAGGAGGTGAGTTGAAACGGGAGCGGAAGCGGATAGTTGCAATGTAAGAATCTGTAGGAAACTGTTCCCTCTAATGTACGGCGGTTGAAACACTTCAGAGTCCCATCCAAATATGAAATTTTGAACTTGAACTTTTTTTGATGTGACTACGTCTAATAAATCGATGAACGCCGGCTGCACGCACGAGAAAGGATGACTCAGTGTTACGTACATAACGCGTTGTCCCGTTACACGTCCCGTTAAGCTCGAGCCGATGAACGATCGGAGCGAGAGCGCGGCACGAGCGAGCGAAAGGCAACGTCGGCTTGAGCGTTCGACATCAATGTTTCGTTATGACTCTTATGACGTTGTCACGTTAAAGTATTGTCCGTAAATCGACTTTACAGACAACCGGTTTTTTCAGGTGGTATTCTTCATGTGCCTATGGTCAATCGACACAGACGTGGTGCTGGTCGCGATGTCTTGCTTCGCCCTGCTCTGCCAGGAAGCTGACATCCGATGCGGCTCCGACGAGATAACGACCCAGTGCCTGTTGCCGAACTACGCCGTGTTTCAAGAGATAGCTCACACGAGCACTGTTCTTACAACTGGTAAGTATGCAGGGTGTCTTAAAAGTAAGGCCGTTCGCACATGGAGCTACTCAAAGAGAACTAGTTACGAACTTAAATTACTAACGAGTTGCTTGTGCGTCACCGCCCATACATTCGCATTGAAGTTCGCACACGACGCGAATAGTTACTGAATCTGTAACTAGTCGCGTAGTTACTGAGCAGTAACTAGTCGCGTATTACTGAATCGGTAACTAATCGCGTAGTTACTGAATCGGTAACTAATCGCGTAGTTACTGAATCGGTAACTATTCTCGTAGTTACTGAATCGGTAATTAGTCTCGTAGTTACTGAATCGGTAACTAGTCGCGTAGTTACTAAATCTGTAACTAGTAGCGTAGTTACTGAATCTGTAACTAGTCGCGTAGTTACTGAATCTGTAACTAGTCGCGTCGTGTGCGAACTTCAATGCGAATGTATGGGCGGTGACGCTCTAGCAACTCGTTAGTAATTTAAGTTCGTAACTAGTTTACTTTGAGTAGCTCCATGTGCGAACGGCCTTAATTATAACCTGGTAACGGCTAGAGGAAGTTCTGAAAAAAATCCATGCTATACATATTTAAGCGATAATGGAGATTTTTTTTTTCGAAAATACCTGACACTTAAAGTGATGTGTTATGTGAGTCTATCGGTTATCATACCCTTATCGCTGTAGAAAAGGTCTTCGCCATGGACCACTGGGGCTCTAGTGAAAAAGGGGTTAATTCTGCAGAAGTTGAACAGCTGATTTCGACTTAACCCTTTACACATAAAATAGAAAATAGCTGTTTAATTTCTGCAGACTTAACCCCTTTTTCACTAGAGCGACAGCATTATACTCCAACAATCAAATCACTGAAGAATAACAGATTCGGTGTTTTTTTTTTAATTTTTGTAGTTATAGTTAATTTTCTGAGTGGATTTTAATAACTTTAACAAATTACCAGAACATTTTCAAAAATCAGGATTAGAGATTTAAAGACAAATAAGAGATACTGATGGATTCATGGCGCTGTTGACGTAAAAAATACATTTGAATGTATCGATGTCATCCATCACTGTAGAGCTTGTGTTAAATTCAGAGGAGCGATCCACGACCTATAAGAAGCCACAGGTCACTGGGCTACCATGGTTCGAACGATCTATCTTGAACTTAACATTTGTGTTTCAAGCAGCCAGTCAGGACATGGGCAGAGGTTGCTCATACAAAAACATTCACAGTAAGTATGGAGTCTGAAAAGATTCACGTGGTAATTTACAAGTTTTTATTCAACGCAGCAGAGGCGCCTAAGGCGGGCTTGCGCGGACCTGGGTTAGCTACTTAACTCCGAGTTAGCTGCTAACCCAGGGATAACAAGTGTCAAAATGTATGGAACTGTTATTCTTAACCAAGGGTTAACGATTTAATTTTTTAACCCTGAACTGTGCAAGTGGCCCTAAGAAACTAACGAAGGTGACATTTTAAAGGTTAACAAAATTAGTGTTCTAACTCAATTAACCTTTGAACGGCACACATCGTTTTTGTTACGAACTAAATTGATTCTTATGCGGAGGCGGGTAGGTTAATTTTTGTACTACCTGTCGTCCAGAGCCCACACTGGCGTTCAAAATGTGCTGGACAATATAATGCGTTTGCTCAATTGATTTTATTATTTTAGTTTAAGTTCTTATGTGATTTAATTAATATTAAAAAATGTATTGCAAAATTTTGTTTTAAACATTTTTTGTGTAGGTTCAGCTGCTCTCCAGCAAAGAATAATGGCTCTGCTGCGAAAGATCGAACACTGTGTGAACGGGGTGCAACCAGTGTGGGAGGAGACCTTCCGATGTTGGTGAGTCTGTCTATACAATTACAAAAAGCCGATGGGCTTAAGGCGTGCTAAATCTTTGCCTGTCTTTGGTATATAAATAAATAAATAAAATAAATATCACGGGACAATTCACACCAATCGACCTAGTCCCAAAGTAAGCTAAGCAAAGCTTGTGTTATGGGTACTAAGCAACGGATAAACATACTTAGATAGATATATGTATACTTAAATACATATTATACACCCAAGAACCGAGAACAAACATTCGTATTTTTCATACAAATATCTGCCCAACACGGGAATCGAACCCGGGACCTCCGGCTTCGTAGTCAGGTTCTCTAACCACTAGGCCATCTGGTCGTCTAAATATGCTTAGAAAGCCGAGGTGGCCTAGTGGTTTGGCCTATTGCCTCTCAACCAGACGGTCGTGGGTTCGAATCCGGGATCGCACCTCTGAGTTTTTCGGAATATATGTGCGAAATTATATTTAAAATTTACCATGAGCTTTCCTCTCCATCGCCCTCTGAGTGACCTTGAGCCTCCTTATAAGACCCATCGTTAGCGGCCACGTCTCAGTGCCATAAGTCATCACTGGCAACACACACTGGTCAAAGACTTTTGACTTGAGACACTGCGGTATATCGGATGACAAGATATTGCGGAGCTTCCCGAACGCTGCCCAGCCGAGTTTAATTCGCTAGGGCTATGCTTGGAGTTTCTCTGCGGGTTCGCATTAGAAATGATGAAATCCGCGCGAGAACTAAAGTCACGGACATAGCTCGAAGAATCGCTAGACTTAAGTGGCAGTGGGCAGGGCACATCGCTCGTAGAACTGACGGCCGATGGGGCCGAAAGGTTCTCGAGTGGCGTCCGCGGACCGGAAGACGCAGTGTAGGTAGGCCTCCAACAAGATGGAGCGACGACCTGGTGAGGGTAGCGGGAACGCATTGGATGCGGATGGCACAGGGCCGATCTGTTTGGAGAGCCTTGGGGGAGGCCTATGTTCAGCAGTGGACGTCTTTCGGCTGAAATGATGATGAATGATGATGAGCTTTCCGGTGAAGGAAAACATCGTGAGGCTGCACACACTTGAGAAGAAATTCAATGGTGTGTGTGAAGGTCCCAATCCGCACTGGGCCCGCGTGGGAACTACGGCCCTAGCCCTTTCATTCTGACAGGAGGCCTGTGACCTGCAGTGGGACGTATATAAGCTGGGATGATGGGATGATGACATACTTAGAGTTTTAAAAAAACAAGACTAGGATCTAAACGCCTTTTTGCTAACTTTTTCTTATCAACATATCAATTATTTTTCCGCTATTCCTCGCTAGGCGACAAGATTGTATGAAATTTCTATTTACGTAACTGTACATTAGACTTTACGATATACCATCGTTCTAAAGTTCTAATTATGCTACCGCTTCAGAAGTTATTACGTTTTTTGACGTGACAACGTCTAATAAATCGATGAACGCCGGCTGCATCCACGAAAAAGGATGACGCAATTAGGGTTCATTCCCGGGAATTCTCGAGCCGAGAATTCCCGGGAAATCCTTGGGCTTTGTTCCCGGGAAATCAAGCTCGAGAAAATTCGAGAACTCGAGAAATCATATTTGCGTCTATAAAATTATAAAATAAAACTATTTGCGTTTGCCGTTTGTTTTAAACGCGCGGCGGCGGGGCGGCACGGGCCAAAGCGCAGTGGGGGGTTTGTTCGACAAGTTTCACAAAAGCATTTTTTCATAGTAGCGAATTTTCACATCGCGTTTTTTCATGATCGTAAATTTAATTATTCGTCTTTTTCCATGTAGCGATTTTTCATAAAGCGTTTTATAATGTTCGCGTTTATTTTTTTCGCTTATTTTACCAGTAGATTTATTTATTATTAGATTAGTCGCAAATTTTTTCAGTATAATTTAGTGCGGTTTGTTAGACATTTTACTCGAAATCATTATTCTAATAAATCTATAGTTCACCCTCTACCGTAACCTTCTTAGCGTCCATATTATTACGTATTAATAGGTAGGTTAGGTTCGTTACGTTAGTTATCTTCAGATGCCCGAAGGGCAAACTGCCCAGAAAAAGGAGCCCCGCCAAGTGGGGCTCCGTCGAGCATAAGGCGTGATGGGTTGCCTAATTCTACTGAAAAAATTTGCGACTAATAAATTAATCTACTGTTAAAATAAGCGAAAAAAATAAACTCGAACATTATAAAACGCTTTGTGAAAAATCGCTACATGAAAAAAAACGAATACTTAAATTTGCGATCATGAAGGAACGCGATGTGAAAATTGTCGAACAAATCACAGTACACACACGTTCATTCGTGTTTCGACTCACGCAATTTTTGTTTATTTTTTGTTTTGTTAAAAAGAAAGAAGCTAGAAGTTTCAAGTTGATTTTTTTTTTTTTTTAGCTGTGCTTGTGCTGTGATTGTATACAATATACAGGTCACAAATGTCAGAATAGCTTATTTTTTTAGTTTTCTTTAAGAAAAAGAAGCTAATTATGTTGAAGACTGTCAATAAAAGTCTTATAATTATTTTGATACTTTTATTTGAGAGGAAACCACTGAATTTGTTGATTAATCACTTTATTGGAACCGAAGAATACGCAAATCCGTACGTAAATGTAAATTTCTCGACAACCCGAGAAGACCCGAGAAATTAGACTCGAGAATTCTCGAGACCCGAGAAATTGATAAGCTCGAGAAATCATGAACCCTAGACGCAATGTAACGTTACATGTACCTACAGAGCAGCGAAGGCCAGTATGTATAAGAGAGCAGCGAACGCCAGTATGTACAAGAGAGCAGCGATTGCCAGCATGTATTTAATGGAGGGGGGGGGGGGGGTACGGGGGCTTTAAAGGGGCGATGAAAATTTCATTGATTTTGCCGTAGGATGCACCGTTTTCAAGATATTTGACAAAACACTGGTTCTCGTCCGATCACCGAGGTTAAGCAACGTCGGGCGCGGTCAGTACTTGGATGGGTGACCGCCTGGTTTCATTTTTGTTTTTTGAATGTTTTGCTATGACGTTGTCACGATAAACTATCGTCCGTAAACCGACTTTACAGACAACCGGTCTTTTTTACGAATAGAAGCTACAGCCAATAATCGGCAAGATTCCAAATTGAAGTGAAGTTACCATTCCGTCGAGATAAAGTTAGTTTTTACGTCGTTTCTTTTTCTCAGGGATTCGCTGTGCAAGTTGCTCCAGAAGTACCCCAAAGGCCAAGGGGAGAAAGTGGACGATTGCCAAATGGAGGCTTTGCATCGCGCGGTCGCCAAGCGGAGAGTCTCGCATCATAGCAGCAGCGAACACGACTTTGAGGTATTGTATACACTGTACAGAGCTTCGATCATATAATACACTAGCTTTTTTACCCGCGGCTTCGCTCGCGTTAACCATAAATATTTCAGAGAAGCATGCAATTAAACAAGCAAGCCTGAAGCAAGCATGCACGCAAGCATGCAAACAGCATGCAAGCAAGCATGTAAGCTTGCAAGAAAGCATGCAAGCTTGCAAGAAAGCATGCAAGGAAGCATGCAAGCAAGCATGCAAGTTAGCATGCATGCAAGCAAGCATGTAAAAAAGCATGCAAGCGACAGTCCTAACGGATTCTAGCCAGCGTGCAAGCAAGCACGCAAACAACCAAGCAAGCAAGCAGTCATGTAAGCAAGCGTGCAAGCAGCATGCAAGCAAGCAAGCTTGCAAGAAAGCATGAAAGCAAGCATGCACGCGAGAATCCAAGCAGGAGGCCCAAAATTTTCAAAATTAAAAACTGTCATTAATTTATATTGACATTTTTAATTTCGTATTATCTTTTGAATGGAATGTCCGATTTCAATAATTCAAAAAACAATCAACAGGTATTGAACCAGTCTTGCATTCGAAATAATTTATTTGGATAAGAATTAATACAAAGGTGTGGATAACATGGTCTGATTTTGATAGGCATATCTATCATCTTTTAAAATGTAAAAAAGTAGTAATAGTAACATAACTACAATAGTTGGACGTATGGTCTCACGAAGTTTTTTGTATATATTGATACGTTCTATAATATTGTAGAACATTTTTTGTTCTATCATTAATACTTTCTGCAGCGCATGCGATGAAAGACATTTTATGGCTAATTTTTTTACACCTTGGGTTGGTTTTAGTAAGATTTTCTGAGGATCTCTAATTTTTTCTAGTAATAAATATAGCCTATGTTACTCAGTGTTAATGTAGCTTTCTAACGGCAAAAGAATTTTTGAAATCGGTCCAGTAGTTTATAAGTTTATTCATTACATACAAAAATACAAATCTTTCCTCTTTATAATATTAGTGTAGATAGATGCACGATCGCCGCTCAAAAAATGGAGCCATCAAAACAAGGCATAAATCTTCAATTGCCTTCTTGCGCATACCCAAAATAATGAAACTCGCATATTTTTAACCCCCGACACAAAAAGAGGGGTGTTATAAGTTTGACCGCTATGTGTGTGTGTGTGTCTGTCTGTGGCATCATAGCTCTTAAACGGGTGAACCGATTCGGATGAGGTTTTTTTTATTAGAAAGCAGGTTTCTTGGTGATGGTTCTTAGACATGTTTAATCAAAATTGGTTCAGCCGTTTCAAAGCTATCACCTCTTTTGTTAGCTGCGGAAGGGATCTTAGACGCAGAATTGGCATTTACTTTATTTTCAAAATTCATACGTGTGACCAAATTGCGTTGGGAGTTTTTAAATTTTTAAATTTCTAGTTATTTTATGTGAGAATTAAGCGTAAAACATAATTATATTAAAAGCAATTGAAATTTTGATTTAGCATCAAGATGAGTTCTGGATGTCATTGTAAGGCTATTTTTTCACCAGATGCAGATTCAAGAGTGGGCGAACATAACCTCCTTTCTCTGCGCGCTGGGCGGAGTTTGTCTGCAACGTCGTCCGTCCACGGTCTGGTCGCATCTTTACGCTCACGGTCAGTAGACCTATTTTTCACCGACTTAAAAGTTTTTCTTATAAATTTCATTTTTAATACAAGATTTTGTGCTGACTTTACTTTTTGCCTCTACCTATAGTTATCATGTAGGACTAAAAATACTCATCAAGACACAAACTCGATGCTGTTGTGTTGTTTTATTACAGAGTTCCTATGGCCATATTTTAGCACCATTATCAGGTCAGCTTCATGTCATAATAATATTACAGTTGGAAACCGAGAAGCGAGTCAAATTTAGCTACGAAGATTTGACCCAAACGTAGTTATTAACAGGGCAAGTTGTATAAAAGCTTGTAAAATACATTATTTTTTCCAATTCTTTGCAGATTCAAGAAAATACAATGTGCTGGCAAATAGTTCACAAGAAGTGCAGTACTGTCCAGTCACACAGTAAGTATTTTACAATGCACATAGTCAGAATGTGCCTCTTGACGTGTGTCAACATAAGACAAAGAGAAAGTTAACCACATGTCATAAGAGAAAGTTAGTCACTCCGGAACGTTTCCGCAAGTGTGAAAAAAATTGTATGCGTTTTAAATACAATAAACATTAACATTTAAATTTGTGCTTAAAAAATGAGACTAAAGAGTTGGTATTTATAATTCAGCTTTGCACAAATAAGATATTTACTGGTAAAATAATAAAACAGATTGTTTTAATAATACACACAAATTTTAATTTCGTCGGATTCGTAAAAAAAAATTTAGTACCAAAATAATTCCTTGAGTCCATTTCGGACCGTACGACATCTTGTGCGCGACACGAACCAATCATGGTTACCTGTTCGCGCCTGTCATGAAAACCCGCCAAAGTAATGTTCATGAGGTCAGTCCGGTGAATTCATTTTAGGTTAGTAAATTAAAATGGAGAGTTCAAGTGATGAATTTACATCGGACTTAACGCCGCCGGACGTTCTAGACCAAGCACAAATAGCCAGTGAAATGACAGCCTCCTGCCGACTAAGTTGATGCTGTAAATAGGTAAAAATCTACGAGACATTCTTTCAATGGAAGGTAAATAAGAACGCAACATCTTTTTCCGAAAATGTTTAGCCCCAACTTTATCGATATATTTCATACTAAATACAAACTGAAGCATAGATGCACAGAAAAAAAACCCCAGAAAAAAGACCAATGCTGGGAATCGAACCCAGGTCCTCGGCATTCCGTGCCGCGTGCTTACCCCTACACCACCACTGGTCAGGAGTTTATACGCAAATTTTTCCTATGCATCATACATTCCAGCCTGCCATCATCACAAATGCAGTGCTACAGCGCCATCTATGTTCAGTTCTCATCGAGAAATATCAAACTCCTTCGGAACTAACCGCTCACCCTGACAAGAGATGTCGCTACTAGGCCATACTTTTAACAAGTTTGGTTTGGACGACCAGATGGCCTAGTGGTTAGAGACCCTGACTATGAAGCTTGAGGTCCCGGGTTCGATTCCCGTGTCAGGGCAGATATTTGTATGAAAAATACGAATATTTGTTCTCGGGTCTTGGGTGTTTAATATGTATTTAAATATGTATCTATCTATATAAGTATGTTTATCCGTTGCCTAGCACCCATAACACAAGCTTTGCTAAGGTTACTTTGGGACTAGGTCAATTGGTGTGAATTGACCCGTGATATTTATTTATTTAAGTATCTTTTTGTACTTTTTATTTTTTCAACTTCATTTTTTTTACTTTTACGGTCATCCCGTGGAATCCATATATTTCATACTAAATACAAACTGAAACATAGATGCACAGAAAAACCCCATGTCGATAAGGAAATTCCCATCTCATGTCCACTCCACTCCCGTCCACAGATTCATCGGGCAACTCCTCCGGCTGTTGCTATGCAGCAACGAGCGCTTCGGGCAGCAGATACAGAGTCACGTGAAGGAGCTAGTCGGCCACGAGATGTCGCCGGCGCTGTATCCCATACTGTTCGATCAGATCAAAGCCATCATTGACAAGTTTTTTGATCAGCAACAACAGGTGCGTCATTATAGTGTACTGTCTCATACAGGCCATTTTTCAGCGATTTAATCACGAAAGTTTATTTTTACAAGCTTTTGTTTAACAGCCAATGTAAGTATGTAGTACGGGTCAAACCTTGGAAATCGAATTCGACCCACTTTCAGTGGTTGGATTAACTTGATATTTGGTATTCTTTTGTTATTTGGATGACGCTGGTGAATCAACTTTCTCTTGGCACCCGTTGCTCTGGTTCAAATTTTGACTCCTGAACAACCTAAGCAGTTTTCTATGACACAGTATGAAGGTGTCACTTGGACAGCCGGGGACAGAGTAAACAACACAATGAAGTTAATTCGCCCAAGTACTGTCAACGAAAAGTACAGTCAGCGAAAAAGCTTGCATTAAAAATGAATTTTTATTTTAAACCTATCCAATGATATCCCACACTATAAGGTTAGACGAGAACAAAAATCACCCCCACTTTACGTCCCCTACCCTAAACCCTAAATTTTTTTCTACATGTTATTTTTTCAGTTTGTCCGAAAATTCCTACACATTTCCATGCAAAATTACAGCTTTCTAGCACAAATAGTCTCTGAGCTAAACCGCGAACCGACGGACGGACAGACAGACATGGCGAAACTATAAGGGTTCCGTTTTTACCATTTTGGCTCCGGAACCCTAAAACAATCGCCGCGATTCTGCTCTCTTTAACCATTAGATCTGGCACTAAATACGTATCCAATTTCGCAGGTTATGCTAACAGACATAAACACGCAATTCGTGGAGCACACGATCTTCATAATGAAGAGTATACTGGACAACAAAAAGTCGGGGCAGCCGGCCGAACATCTCAGTACTACGTCCATCGAAGGACTCATGCTCGCTATAGTGAGGTAAGAACAGGACAGAATATCTAGTACAGAGGTCTTACGGTCTTACTTAATATATATAAATTAAAAATTTTAAAAACCCCCAACGCAATTAAGTCTAAGATCCCTTCCGCAGCATGCAAAAGAGCTGATAACTTTGGAACGGCTGAACCGATTTTGATGAAACATATCTAAGAAAGAACCATCGCCAAGAAACCTTCTTTCTAATAAAAAAACCGCATCCGAATCGGTTCACCCGTTTAAGAGCTATAATGCCACAGACAGACACACACATAGCGGTCAAACTTATAACACCCCTCTGTTTGTGTCGGGGGTTAAAAATGGATTACGGATGACTAGCTTCTGCCAGCGACTTCGTCCGCGTGGTATAGTTACCCCCCCCCCCCCCCGAACCCCCCGCACTACCCCATCCCCCCGCGTTCACATTCACCACCATACTCCCAAGTCAAGCGTGCCTATAGAAGTTTTACTTCAAAAACCCCCGATTTTGAAACATTCTTCATTGGTGCTCCGCTCCTATCGGTGTTAGCGTGATGATATATAGCCTATAGCCTTCCTCGATAAATGGGCTATCTAACACTGAAAGAATTTTTCAAATCGGAGTAGTAGTTCCTGAGATTAGCGCGTTAAAGCAAGCAAACAAACAAACAAACTTTTCAGCTTTATAATATTAGTATAGATATGATTTGTGCTTAGTCGAATTAATGACTAGTTAAAATCATGTTATTGGTTATTGCAGATACGTGAGGCACCTCGATATGACGGTGCTCTCTGTGCACATCAAGACAAAACTTTGCCAAGTCGTCGAAGCCATGATGCGGAGGAGGGACGACCTGGCGTTCAGACAGGTGAAAACGACTTGATTTTCATTAGGGCGGTTGCAGACTTAACGTTTTATGGGTGAATCGACTTTTTCTTGCCACCCGTTGCTATGGTTACACAAATTTTGTCTCAGATTTCAGACAGATAGACAGACACACACACACACACGACCGCTACCGCCCGCTAACGACCGCTTTAGCCTAGTTGGTAGTGACCCTGCCTACGAAGCAAGAGGTCCTGGGTTCAAATCCCGGTAAGGGCATTTATTTGTGTGATGAGCACGAATATTTGTTCCTGAGTTATAGATATTTTCTATGTATTTAAGTATTTATTTATCTATATATGTATGTTTATCGTCGTCTAGTACCCATAGTACAAGCTTTACTTAGTTTGGGACTAGGTCGATTTGTGTAAGATTGTCCTCTAATTTTCTTTTTTTTTTACACAGAGCGGTCAAACTTATAACACCCCTCTTTTTTGCGTCGGGAGTTAAAAAATGAAATAAAAGCTTGTAAAGAGACATTTAAAAGATCCTTTACAGAAACTTTTTGATTTTGATGCCTCCCCGCCCCACAGGAAATGAAGTTCCGCAACAAAATGGTGGAATACGTCACAGACTGGGTGCTGGGCACGAGCCACCAAATCGCGCCACCGCTGCGGGCCGACGCCTCCTCCATTTCCAGGTAAGATTGCCCTTAGCTTACGTATGTATTGTAAATATTATATAGCCAGTGGCGTAGCTAGTTAACCAAAGGCCCTGGGGCAAAAAATAAACTAGGGCCCCAACCCGTGTTTGTTTACCTACATGATAAGACAAGTAAGGATGAATGCACTTTAAATTCACTAGACTCGTGCGCTTGTAAATTCACTAGTAGCGTTTTATAGCCGCGTTCCTCATAGCTCCGCGTTTATAGTTTGTAATTCGGAGTCCGAGGGGGTCCCTGAGCTTGGAGGCCCCGGTGCACTGCCCCGCTTGCCCTACGGTAGCTACGCCACTGTATATAGCCGTGCTACGAGCAAAAAAGCATTTAAAAAAAAGTGTTATTTTAAAAAATATTCCCAATTTTCAGTTTTGTGACGAGCCATATTTATAAACAGTATAAAAAAAGTCACAAAACTGACGTATTTATATTCTTGGGGTGGGGCCGTGAAGTGTCTCAACCGCCGTATCTCTTGTGTCAGGGAGGATTCACTCCGCAGTTTAGGTATGTTCGGCCGGCGCGCCTCCCGGGCAGGCGTATGGCAATAGGTTGTCGCTCGGCATTCGGTTCGCACGCTGGTCGCGTCGCAAGTTATTGTTTCTCTGTGATTTTTGCAACAAACAATGAATTCTGAACGATCTTATAATCCGTATAAAAGATACTGATGCGTTTAAAGATAGTATACTGAATTAATACACACTGTTATCTTTCTTGATTTATATACCTACCAAAATATCGGCGAGTGGGATGGGAACCCTGTGCTCTTGGTTTCGGTTCAGCGGTGCCCAACGGAATATGAATGCTCGTATCACACGATAAGTTTCAATTTCGCGTGCAAGCAGTTAACGGTCGTAAGAGTAGGCAAATTTTTATACCTAAAGTTGACTTATATTCTAGAGTGATCCTTCTGTACGCGAGTATTATTAGTTATTCTGTGCTTGTGTTACCAAAATCTAAGGACAATATCCATTAACTGAAACCAATTACAATTCTGCGACCACACACCACACCACGCGTGGTTGGTCACTAGTATTTTAAGTTGACGTACGTACTATTTGTCGATTTTCTTAAGACACGGAACACGGCGGTTGAAACGTTTCACGGCCCCACCCTCTTACATAATGCAGCTTTATTTTTATGTGCGCTTTATAACAATAGGGATGTTGACACCACCAATCAACTGACGTACTTTTTATGAGCTGTCAAAACACAATCTTCCCATAGAGTTTGAATGGCAATGGCAACTTATGACGTCACTTGTTCGCCAACTTAATCAACTAACTATTTATTTGTTTTAAAGCAGCAAAAAATAATTAATAATAATTTTGCAGTTGATCGCAAACTATTCTGGTTTTATGGGCTAAAATAAAGCTTTTTTTACTGGAGTTGCCTTCGAATTATTTTTTAATGGCGTCAACATCCCTATTGCGCATTGACGCTTTTGTGCTGCTAAAAAGTAGAATGTCAGATTCGCCACTACTTTGCATCAGGTTTGAAGGACCTAACAACGGTGGAATAAGAGCTCCGCGTAACAAAGCTTCGTCACTCCTTTGATGTTTCTGGTATAATAATTTGTAATTTAACAGATAACAAGAGAAACAGATGAGCAATGCTTATTATTGTCACTTTTATATTTAAGGCCCTACCGAGCTAGTAAGACGGCACAACGTTAATGTTCAAGTTTTTACTTCTGCCGGCACTCCCGGAGTGCAACCCGTTGTTTTTAGAAACTACTGTTTTTTTTTTCGTTTTTCGAAAAACACTGGTCACCAGAGTAGAGTGAATCCTCAAATATCTTGCACATGAATTTCAGAACTAAAGCTTTGCTAGTAATGATACAGCAAGGGATTAAATGAATGCAATAAATGCGCCAATAGCTCGGTAGGGCCTCAAGCAGCTTGCATGGTTCATTGCATGATATGGGCTGTGTGCGCTATCGGTTGAGCTACAACATGCGTGTACGCAGATACTTGGTGTGCTGCAGAGAGCTGGACCAGGCGTGCATGGAGGCGGTGGCCGCGCTGCTGAAGGGGCTGCCTCTCCAGCCCGAGGAGTCTGACCGCGGCGACCTGATGGAAGCCAAGAGCCAGCTGTTCCTGAAGTAAGTGTACTGGGTGTGCTCAGAGGACCAGGCGCCATGGAGGCGGTGGCCGCGCTGCTGAAGGGGCTGCCTCTCCAGCCCGAGGAGTCTGACCGCGGCGACCTGATGGAAGCCAAGAGCCAGCTGTTCCTGAAGTAAGTGTACTGGGTGTGCTCAGAGGACCAGGCGCCATGGAGGCGGTGGCCGCGCTGCTGAAGGGGCTGCCTCTCCAGCCCGAGGAGTCCGATCGCGGCGACCTGATGGAAGCCAAGAGCCAGCTGTTCCTGAAGTAAGTGTACTGGGTGTGCTCAGAGGACCAGGTGCCATAGAGGTGGTGGCCGCGCTGCTGAAGGGGCTGCCTCTCCAGCCCGAGGAGTCCGACCGCGGCGACCTGATGGAAGCCAAGAGCCAGCTGTTCCTGAAGTAAGTGTACTGTGTGTGCTCAGAGGACCAGGCACCATGGAGGCGGTGGCCGCGCTGCTGAAGGGGCTGCCTCTCCAGCCCGAGGAGTCCGATCGCGGCGACCTGATGGAAGCCAAGAGCCAGCTGTTCCTGAAGTAAGTGTACTGGGTGTGCTCAGAGGACCAGGTGCCATAGAGGTGGTGGCCGCGCTGCTGAAGGGGCTGCCTCTCCAGCCCGAGGAGTCCGACCGCGGCGACCTGATGGAAGCCAAGAGCCAGCTGTTCCTGAAGTAAGTGTACTGTGTGTGCTCAGAGGACCAGGCACCATGGAGGCGGTGGCCGCGCTGCTGAAGGGGCTGCCTCTCCAGCCCGAGGAGTCCGACCGCGGCGACTTGATGGAAGCCAAGAGCCAGCTGTTCCTGAAGTAAGTGTACTGGGTGTGCTCAGAGGACCAGGCGCCATGGAGGCGGTGGCCGCGCTGCTGAAGGGGCTGCCTTTCCAGCCCGAGGAGTCCGACCGCGGCGACCTGTTGGAAGCCAAGAGCCAACTGTTCCTCAAGTGAGTGTACTGGGTGTGCTCAGAGGACCAGGTGCGGTCATCTCATTAGATTCGTCTCAGTTCCACGAGCCTATGTCACGGCTATATATTTTCCCGGAATTCCCGTGGGAACGGGAATTATACAGGCGGTTTTTTTTCGTCTAGTATTGAAATTAAAGATGTTCCAATATTTAAAATTGCCTTCCATATTGCGTTCGATCTTTCCATCCTGTATATTTCTAACTAAATGAGCCCAACTCTATGAAGACAGTAGCATCAAACGGAGCTCTCTCCGGTAGTGCTTTCTAGCGATATTTTCAGTTAGCCTATTGGCAAAATTAAGTAGATAAACTAAAATAAAACACACTAACTTTGATCAATTATAACTGTAGATCCACAGACGCGCGCCCGAAAATGTCCGAGCCAAATGAGCGCCACTTTGATAAAAGTGGCCTTCTTTTTTCTCAGTACGTTGCGTGAAATTGTCAAGTTTAGCTGTCAAGTGTCAACCGAAATTCGACTGTAATGAAGTATTGACTAGGTTCAAATTTCTGTATAGGTGATGATTTTAATTGTTATAATAATAATAATAATAATTTCTTTATTTAGTCAGACAAATTACATCCATTTTGTTAGTAAAATCATAGAAATAACTTATAATCTATTGTTAGTAAAAATTGTACAATTTGACAAAGGGATTCTCTTTGAGTTTACCACTTAGTATTTTGGGATCTTGACCATTTATCTCCTGTTCGTTTTTTCTATTATACAATTAGGCTCTTAGGTTTTTGTGGCATCTAATTCCTTCGTG
Organism: Archips xylosteana; assembly: GCA_947563465.1. NCBI lineage: Eukaryota > Metazoa > Arthropoda > Insecta > Lepidoptera > Tortricidae > Archips > Archips xylosteana. The sequence continues at coordinate 6,847,338 of OX387373.1, forward strand.
CTTTGTTTACTAAACCGATGACCGATTCATCTGACGGCAGTCATCACACTTTCAAAATGCCGCATGATCGGGGAGTCGTATCTGACAGCTATAGTGTTCAGAATGGGGTTGGAGCTGGCCCGTACTCTGCAGAGCAACGAGGCGATTCGTTTACGCATTATGGCGTAAAAGTCGTCAGTGCGAGCTTGCGCAAACATGCCCGATGCGCTGCAGAAACGAGGCAGCCCCAACAACATCCTGAAACCGTTATTATACTGGACTCGCAGGGTACTGATTGTCCTTTGCGTGAAACTGGTCCAAAGGCTGCACGTGTAGAAAACCTGGCAATATGATTTAAAGAGCGATATTTTAACTTCTTCACTAGATCGTGCAAACCTTCGAACCAGCATGTTACATCGGACCGCCAACGCCCTGCGTTCCCTCTCAATATCCATTTGGTCCCTAAGGTCGTCGGTGACATAGTGGCCGAGGTATTTGAACTTGTAGACGCGTTTGAGTTCATTATTATTTAGTTTAATGATAGGTACCCGTTCCGGCAACTTGCCACCGGCGGCCTTAAATACCAAATATTCGCTTTTCTTAGCGTTATAGAGTAAGCCGTGCTCACTTACATACTCCTCACATATGCGGAGAAGGTCTCTCAACGCCTTGACCGCAGGAGTCAGCAGCACCATGTCATCAGCGTAACTGATATTGTTGATACAAACATCATCGATTCTGCAGCCTACAGGTGTGCTGCTGAGTCTCACGATCAAATCGTTAACGTACAGGTTGAAAAGCTTGGGGGAGGTTATACCCCCCTGCCTCACCCCGCACTCCAACCTATACGACTGAGAGAGTCTACCGGCCCATCTCACGACATTATCCTGGTTAAGGTACCAATATTGAAATATTCGCAGTAATTCCGCTGGCACTCTTTGTTCCCTTAACTTGTTCCAAAGGACATCGTATGACACAAGGTCAAACGCCTTGGACAAGTCCAGGAAACATGCGTAAATGGGACTATTACGATCGGTGTAGTATTGTACTGTATGTTTTAGGCTTAATATGGCGCTTTCCGTAGATAGCCCCGGTCGAAACCCAAACTGCGCGCAATTCAGTTCTAAATGTTTTTCGAGCTGAGTGTCCAGCAGGCCATCCAACACCTTCGCCAGCACAGTAGCCAATGAGATAGGCCGATAGTTAGACTCACTAGATACATCACCAGTTTTATCCTTAACAATAGGTACCACAATAGTTTTAGTTAGATCTTGGGGAAGGTACGAGTGAGACAAACACAAAGAATAGAAGTTAGCCAAAACTTCATTTACTCGCTTTCCAGCATATTTAAGGTGTTCTATACTGAGCCCATCGTGACCCGGTGACTTTCCTCTTGTCATTTTTGTAATCACGCTTTTGACTTGCTCAGAAGTAAAACGAACAAAATCCGACTCACAACATTCCCCGTCATCAACCACCTGCTGCGATGGGCCCAGCGGAGATTTCACCCTAAAGTGGTCTACAAACATGTTGGCGATAGACTCCGGCTCACTCACTTTTCCGACGCTTACGGGCACCCCAGAATGACCATCAAGCTTCTTAACAGCCTTCCAGAAATGTTTAAATTTTTTAGATGCGTTATGTGAGGCTAAAATGTCGAGTTTGATTTGCTCTTGGTGAGTCTGGCACCATTTCAGTTTGCTCTTAAATATTTTACGACTTAGGCACATGTCATCATATACCCTCCCCGACGCAGGCTTATTATGCAAGAGCCACTCCTGAAAGTACAGCCTGGCCTGCCCGTACGCGCCCCGAACATGCTTGTTCCAGCCAACCACTCGCCTGCCCCTAACCGTGCCCTTGCCAAGGTAGCTTTGCATCGCTGCGTCAGACAAAATATCAACAAAACAATAAAAAAGTTCGGACATTCTTTGAAGGGGATTTTGTTCGGCAATGTGTATCTTCAGTTATAATTGATCAAAGCACACTAAAGTCTAAAATTAAATCTAGTTGCTTTAATAATTATAATTCCACTTTACAGATATTTCACGCTCTTCATGAATCTCCTCAACGACTGCAACGAGGTGGAAATGGCGGAGGGTCCCGGCCGCCTGGAGACTCTACGCAACGCGACCATACAGGCCATGTCGAACCTCCTCAGCGCCAACATAGACTCTGGACTGATGCATAGTATTGGTAAGTCGGAGTTTACATCACAGTAGAAGTGGTGACAATAAAGCTGTGGTCGCCTATGGTCACTATGGCCACTCAAGCAAAGGGTCGTGGTTCAAATAAAACGTAAATACTAATATGGATAAGTCTGTGTTAATAAAACCGTTTCGTTCCACATTTACAATTGAATTGTAAAATAATGATAGGAACGTCAATAAGACAAATGCAAGACATGAGGTAATGTTATCAAATTGGTTCGATGGATAAGTGGTCTGTACTTAATAAATAATGCCCTTATAATATAAGGCAAATGGTGGTATCTTGAAAAAAGTCACAAAACACTCTGGGTCAGATGAGCTAAGCAAATTAACCGTATCATACCTATAACATGCATTAGTCTTCAGAGGTAGAATTAATTCACCCTAAGGCAACCCGAAATCAATTTTCACATTTTTTTAATTGACTGGAAATGTCTAAAAACCACCTCGCACCTCGAAAAGAAAAAGCGGAACCCTTATAGGATCACTTTGTTGTCCGTCCGTCCGTCTGTCAAGACCCTTTCTCTCAGGAACGCGTGGAGGTATCAAGCTGAAATTTATATCAAATACTCAGGTCTACTGTCCCTTGGAGCTGTGAAAAAATCAAACTTCTAAGCCAACGCAATCAAAAGATACAGCCACTTATGCCGCAAATTTTCGACACTCGCAAGGGAATCAAATCCTACAGGGTACTTCCCGTGAACTCAGAATCTTGAAATTTGGTACGAAGCAAGGTCTTATAGCACAAATAAAGAAAAATTGCTACAATGATCCCACACTGCGCACATTTTGCTTAGGAGCAGGGGTCTGCTAAGACTGGATGTTCATAGATACATATAAATACGGAAACTCTCAGTTCGCGAGTCCACCTCGCACTTGGCCGGTTTTTTTTAATTGGTATATAAATCATATCCATGTCATACTTGCGTCGAAAACTTGTTACTGGTCGCCGATCACTGGCTCTTACGAAAGTCGAAAAAACTACCACCGGTTCGGAAAAACCCTGTATCGTTCGTGATGTCTTGAATTTGTCCTCAGATCTAGGATACCACCGCGACCTGCAGACGCGTGCCGCATTTATGGAAGTACTGACCAAGATCCTGCAGCAAGGGACCGAGTTCGATACCCTGGCTGAGACTGTACTGGCCGATCGCTTCGAACAGCTGGTCCAATTGGTCACTATGATCTCTGATAAGGTAATAATCCTGTCTTTGATGGAGCCTGTGTTATGATGAGTAGGCGTGTACTTACTCCCTTTTAGTTTTTAATTACCTGACAAAACTTGTTGTGGATGAAAAGCAATTTATTAATTTTTATGCGATTGTGTACGTGTTTATTTTTTTTTTTTTGAAGAAAAAAGAAGATAAAAAAAGAAAATCCTGTTTATATTATAAATGACAAGTTTGTGAATATATTTGGATGTTTGTTACTCTTTCACGCTAAAACAGTTATCATAGCTCTTAAACGGGTGAACCGATTTGGATGCGGTTTTTTTATTTGAAAGTAGGTTTGTTGGCGATGGTTCTTAGACATGTTTCATAAATAAGTTTTTTTAAAATTTCATTTTAAGAGCAAGCTTTTTAGCTGACTAAGTATACCAAATTTCAAGGGAATCCGACCACTGGAAGTGGGTCTAATTCGACTTCCAAGATTTGACCCGTACATATTACATAGATATGTATAGTCAAGGGCAAAAATATGTATACTTTAGTACCTTGTCACTTTAACCACTGTGACAGTTCATATATGGCAGTTCAAATATTACAAAAATAGACAAGGTACTAAAGTGTATACATATTTTTGAAGGTAATAAAAAGCTTTTAAAATTGGTGCAGCCGTTTCAAAGTTATCAGCTGTTTTGTTAGCTGCGGAAGGGATCTTAGACGCATAATGGGCATTTACTTTATGTTCAAACATGTGTGACATAATTGCTTTGGGGTTTTTAAAATTTTTAGTTTAAAGTTATTTTTTTATTTTATTCTGGTACATGTCATGTTACAGGGCGAGTTGCCAATAGCAATGGCGCTGGCCAACGTGGTGAGCACTTCGCAAATGGACGAGTTGGCGCGCGTGTTCGTGACGCTGTTCGACGCGAAGCATCTGCTGGCGCCGCTGCTATGGAACATATTCTACCGAGAGGTCGAGGTAGGGTTTGTTGCTGGTAATATTATGAATTCGAAAATTCGTGAGTAGAGTTTTCGAATACCCGGCCATTTTCGATACCCAGGTATCGGGTATTTTTTTGTTTAATACCCGGGTACCAGAGTGTACCCGGGTACCGAATATTTGTAAGAAAAAGAATGAATTAAAATAATTGTCTTTTATTAATCGTCGTTCTTTTCATATAGGAACTATCATAAATATCTTAATCATTCAGGGACATAAAATTAACGATACAATTCACTCCTTCTCATCGTTTTAAATTCTTTGAAATAAAACAAAAACACTTGAAAAAAAAAACGAAATCTAATCTCAATAACAAAATTGCAATTTCAAAACAAAAATCTTCCCTCTTCTTGAATTAATATTAAAATAGATTCTCATCTTTTTTGCGCGATGAGAATAGATCTCAAATTGAGATTCTCAATCTCATCATGAGATCTTTAAGGTCCTTTCTCATCTTGCAAAAAACAGGCCTTTAGATACACTATGGCATTAATAGAACGATCCGAAAGCCTTTTTCGAGTTTGTTACAAAATTATTGAAGACGTTAATTTTTGTACTAGCAAAAGTAAAATATTAAGTAGTTGCCGGGTACCCGGGTACTAGCTCAGGTTATACCCGGGTACACAAGTCCTTAATTACCCGGGTATACCCGGCCCCGGGTACCCGGGTAGAAAACCCTATTCGTGAGTGTGTGTGTGTCAATGTGTGGATGAGTTTGTCCTCATTCCTGATTCTATCCCGTAGAACGCACAAAAATTAATAAAATTAAAAAATATATACCGGGCTGTGGTGCGAAAAACGGTTAGAAACAAAACACATTATTTTAACGATGGTAGAAGCCATGGTGGCCTAATGGTTTGACCTATGGCCTCTCAAGCAAAGGGTCGTGGGTTCAAATCCCGGCACGCACTTCTGAGTTTTTCGGAATTTATGTGCGACATTAATTTGAAATTCACCACGAGCTGTACGGTGAAGGAAAACATCGTGAGGAAACATGTATACGCCTGCTAAGAAACTCAATGGTGCGTGTGAGTTCCTAATCTGCACTGGACCCGCGTGGGAAATACGGCCCAGCCCCTCTCATTCTGAGAGGAGGCCTGTGCCCTACAGTGTGACGTTATAGGCTGGGATGATGATGAGGAATATTATGATTCCGAAAGTTCGTGAGTGTGTGCGGGTGCGTGCATGCGAGCATGCGAGCGAGTAACTGACTGACTTACGAAATCGTCCGTCCATCTCGTTGGTGGACGTCCCACGCTGCGCTTGCTAGTCCGTGGTCTCCATTGAAGAACTTCTGGCCCCAACGGTCATACGGTTCTGCGTCATTGCCTTTTTAACGAGTTACTCCGTTTGGCTATGCCGGTGACTTTTATTATTATTCTATGGATCTTCTCATTCCCGTATCGGTCCCGCAGAGAAACCATTCATACTAAATCGTCAATTTTGGTATGTAGATAGGCTGGACGTTATTTTTATTATGAGAGGAAGGCAAACAAGCAAGCGGGTCATCTGATGGACAATGATCATGATCACCACCGCCTATAAATATCAGCAACTCAAAGAGAGTCACTGATCTGTTGCCGGCCTTTAAAAAGAACAGGGAAGAGGAGAGGTATTGGGCCCCCGGCGCTCTCACTGACCGTACGAAACGCAGGAGTACTGCTGCTTCACGCCGGTGTTCTGTGAGAGGGTGGTACTGCCCCGGACGAGCCGGCCCATTCGTGATGCAGCGGCTAGCTACAAACATGGTTCTACCACTACTAAAGTTTAGAATAACACATAGCTACGGGTCTTAATTAATGAATGAATTACATTGTAAACTTCATTTAACATTGCATGCAGTCTCTAAGGTTAGGAGAAATCTCATGACCATGACTGACTGAATCATCAACACCCAGCCTAAACCTTGAGATCTAAAAACTAAACTTTAACTAAAAAAATTATAAGATCAAAATGTCTCCAGGTTTCAGATTGCATGCAGACCCTGTTTCGTGGCAACTCGCTAGGCAGCAAAATAATGGCGTTCTGCTTCAAGATATACGGCTACGGGTACCTCCAGGCCTTACTGGAGCCTCTCGTGACTGCTTTACTGGACCAGGCGGCTGACCAACCGGAGCTGAGCTTCGAAGCCGATCCTGCCAGGTTAGAGTAACACCATCAGTACTTCACGCCAGCCTGTCGCTTACAGCTTTTAAGGCACAGGTAAGACCGCTTATGGAGTACTGTTCCCATCTCTGGGCCGGAGCTCTCCAGTATCAGCTTCTTCCATTTGACCGCATCCAATGTAGGGCTCGATTTGTCAATAACCGGACACTTTAACCGGCTTGATCCCTATGCATTTTGTACCGCATATATCATGAGTGCTCCGATGAATTATTCGGCTTGTTGCCGGCAGCAGTGGCGAAGGGTGCTAACAACCCGATTCCTTCCGGGTTGCCTAAAATTTTGAAGTAATCAAACGCTTCTATTAATAACCCGTTGTTTGTAATAAAGGCATAATCTTCCCTAATAAACTTAACTTTTTTTCAACACGATGCAGAATCAAAACGCAACGTAATACTCTCACAAAAACGATTCATTCACGATCTCTAATAGTAAATGCCGGTCGGAAATATTAGAAATTGTACACTCAGACATTTAAATAATTCATTGACAAACACCCACACCACTCCAGGAAACATCGCGTGTGTATGCTACTTAGATAACCCGGGATTAAGCGGCTTATTACATTTAAAAAAAGACTTTGTGTGTTGTGCGTAAGGCTCATTTTCACTTTGCCTGCCGAAGCCGCGAGCCGCGAGCCGTGAGCGGCTTCTTGGAACATTTTTGGCGCTACGATCGTCTACTTATACAAAATTACTGCAGCGAAATGGAACGTAAAATATCGATGATTTAGTGTAAAACAAAAACAATTATATTTTATCTGCTTTTATTATTAAGGTTTATAAACTGGCGAAATTAATATTAGATTAGAATTTTATAAAATAACACCGTCACTTATTGGAAATAATTGTAATGGCAACATTACGATTGATTTGTCATTGATTACAAACTTCATATATCGTTTCTTGTTTTGAAGTATTATTATCGTTTGTTAGGTAGTACATTATATTGTTTTAATTTAATAAAAAAATACATAGCCAGATTAGTGTTGATGCTCGAAACCAGTGAAATTTCGTAATATCGGATTGTGCAAACTTATAGTGTCAAGTGATCAGTTTAATTTATATTTTATCTTCGGTCGGACTCGCTAGATAAATTATTTTGTATTTACTAGGCTTAATAAAAGTAGAAAAGGCTCCTTTAATTAAAACTGATTGTGGATGCGAATTTGTTGAGTGACGATTTTAGAAGTTATGTCCTAATTTTCAAGAAGAGAATAAATAAAAAGGGTAAGATAAAGGTTAGTAGTTTTCGCCAGAGGCGGCGCTGGGTAAGGGCGACGTGGGCACCCGTCCTCGGCCTCGCGGTCTGAGGGTCCTCGCGCCTCGAAAGTTTCCCGTTTTTTGCTCATTACATCCGCAATCTAATGTGTGGCGCGCCATCACAGGGCCTCACAAAATGTGTCTTGTCTTGCCTACACCAAATTTAGGTCCTGCGCCGCCACTGGTTTTCGCTACGGCTTTACCTGAAAAAAATTTCACGCTTCGCCACTGGCCGGCAGTCAAGTTTCATAGCCGTATTTCGCGTAACCGTCAATTATTTCATCTGAAAATTTTAAATAAAAAATAAAACCTCCTTCAAAAAACATCCAAATAACTATGAAATAATAATTGAACCGAACCGACCACAATAAGCATGAAAATATCTTTCTTCTAATCTGTTTGAAGTTGGTGCCTCAGCTCGAGCCAGCAGGAGTGGACCTAGTAATCTAACTTACCTACATAGCTACCTACTATCTATAGGGCTTCTACACCCCTGCTGGCTCGTGCTGAGGCACCAACTTCAAACAGATTAGAAGAAAGATATTTTCATGCTTATTGTGGTCGGTTCGGTTCAATTATTATTTCATAGTTTTTTGGATGTTTTTTGAAGGTTTCATTTTTTATTTAAAATTTTTATTTTTTGCTTTTTAGTTGTTTCTGTATAAAATAGATGCGTAGGATAAAATCATCAGTTTGAGTTCGAAATAAGTTTATGTTAAAAATTCTATTTTTAATGATCGACGGGGTTGTGTCGTTTTATTACATAGTTCTATGATACTTTTTGAATGCAAATGTTCGACTTGTCACCGAAAATACTAAAATCGCTATACATTTCTCTTGAATTTTTGAGGAGTTTCGTCAATTCCTCATGGATCCCATCATCAGAACTGGATTCTGGTAACAACGGGACCAACCTAGAAGCAAGTGCTTTCAAACAACGAAAAAAATTTCCAAATCGGTTCATAAATGACGGAGTTCTGAGGTAACACACGTTAAAAAAAAAAAAAACATACAACCGAATTGAGAACCTCCTCCTTTTTTTGAAGTCGGTTAAAAACTGAAAGATGTCCATTGTTGTACAAAAACCTCCCCTTTAGCACCCCACAGACAACTTGCCACCTGCTTCTCGAGTCGATCCACTTAGTAGGAGGCCTGCTAACGCTGCGTCTTCCAATTCATTGTCACCACTCCAGAACTGTTCGTGGAGGGAAGAGGGTCGCATAATCCTCTTGGCAGACGGATTTTGGATCGCATTAGCTGGTAATGTACGGAGAAGACGCTGCTGCAAATCTTCTAGCCCTTAATAGCTTTTACGACCTGACGGGATGATATGGGATGCTATTCCCGACACACCATGGAGCTTAGCTTCGAAGTCGATTCTGCCAGGTTAGAGTAACATCATCTATGACTCATGTTTTTACATTTTTAAAAAGTTGTTAACTAGTAATGAAAATAAAAAAAAAAGTTAACTAATAACAAATGCTGTATGCAACATTGCTGGAGAATTTAGCGCTCTATCATTAGGGTTCCGCACGCAATGGGTAAAAACGGGACCCTATTACTAAGACTCCACTGTCCGTCTGTCTGTCTGTCACCTGGCTGTACCTCATGAACCGTGATAGCTAGACAGTTAATAAAATAAAATTAAAGGGGTCGTCATACTAAAAACGTGTTTTTTTTCAGCGATTTTATATTGATAGTCGAGTTGTCGAATTTGATCCACTTCCAATGGTAGGATTTGATGTATGGATTTTTGAATCTGAAATAAATGATTATTATTATTATTATTGCTAGGCGACTTAGGCGACAACTGGCAGTTGCTAGGCAACGCGAGCGACCCTATGCTATTCGGATGTTTACCTACCTATATAAGTTTGCAATTTTTAATGCTTACATTTTGGCGATTTTATACAGAACTGTTTTTAAAACATTTTACGGCGCTACGGAACCCTTCATGTACAAGACCGACTCGCAAATGACCGGTTTAAAAAAGTTGTTAACTTGAAAAGAATCTGTATGCAACATTGCTGGAGAATAAAGCGATCTAGCTTTTTTAAAAAAAATTACGGACATTTTTGAGACAAAATGTTATTGAAGTTGTACTTTTTCAGGTTGGAGCCGTCCCAGGACATAGAAATCAACCGCTCGAACCTCATAGACCTCACAAAGGAAGTGTTCAACAGGATCGTCAACTCCGCCGACAAGTTCCCGCCGCAGCTGCGGAGCATGTGTCACTGTCTTTATCAGGTGAGGCCTCCGACATTATCCTCCTGAGGCCCAATAAAATATTGTTTCAATGAACTTTAAACTTTATGTCACTTATGAGTGAGTTCGATGTCACATTAGAATTAGTCCTTTATATAGGACTTACTTCTAATGTGATATCGAACCAAGGATGATAAGACTGGATTGGCAGTCGCCATAGTACGGACCGGCCGCGGTTTTTGTAGTTCGATTAATTAAATCTAGATGGCGCTGAAATATAGCCAGAGGCTTTGAAGGCAAAACAATAAGACTACAGATGTTTCATATTACTACAAATGTATTATTTTTCAAAATGCATAATAATACATTTGCAGTGATATGAAATATCAGTAGTCTTATTGTTTTGCCTTCAAAGCCTCTGGCTATATTTCAGCGCCATCTAGATTTAATAATCGAACTACATAAAAACTTTTTAACAAAAAATATAAACCGCCGAAAAAACTGAAAAGCAAAATATAATACCTTTTTTGTTTGACCTTAATCTAGGTACCAGTTTGAAGTCGGTGCCTCAGCACGAGCCAGGAGGAGTGATAGAAGCCAATCAGGTAGACGATTATAGGTCCACTCCTCCTGGCTCGTGCTGAGGCACCGACTTCAAACTGGTACCTAGATTAAGGTCAAACAAAAAAGGTATTATATTTTGCTTTTCAGTTTTTTCGGCGGTTTAATTTTTTGTTAAAAAGTTTTTATTTTATACTTTTTTTCCATCCTTGGGGTAATTTTTTTTCCAAATTTATAATACCAACTTCAAGGTATACCCTATCTATCCAATAAAAAAGAATTATGAAAATCAGACTACTCTGTAAAAAGTTAGTCAATCATCCCCTGTTTTCCTACCCTTAGGGTAGGAATATTATTTCCAAATTTAAATGGGACCACCCTTGGGGTATACGCTTTCCAATAAAAAAAGAATCATCAAAATCCGACTACTCTGTAATAAGTTATGCGTGGTCATATAGTATACAATCAGTAACTGAACAATCAATCATCCCCTGTTTTTCTACCCTAAGGGTAGGAATATTGTTTCCAAATTTAAATGGGACCACCCTCGGGGTATACGCTTTCCAATAAAAAAAGAATCATCAAAATCGGACTACTCTGTAAAAAGTAATGCGTGATCATACATAAAAAAATATATATATATACACGTCGAATTGAGAACCTCCTCCTTTTGTTTTCGTCGGTTGAAAATCCGCGGCCGATCCGTACTATGGCGACTGCCAATCCAGTCTATATCATCCTTGTACCGGACTCACTCAAAAGTGACGTAAAGTTTAAAGTTCATTGAAACAATATTTTCGTGGGCCTCAGGAGGTTATGGCTCTATAATCTTAAGGCCGCACCGAGCTTTTGGCGCATTTATTGCATTCATTTAATCCCTTGCTGTATCATTACAAGCAAAGCTTTCTGTTCTGAAATTCATGTGTAAAATATTTGAGGATTCACTCTAATGACCAGTGATTTTTGAAACACGATTACTTATAGTTTGCTCGCTAGAAAAAAATCCGAATTAGTCTCTAAAAAATAAAATAAATAATTATTACGGCGTAAAGACTGCATGGCAGGTTTGAATGTTTATAAAACAAGATGTTTTCTAGATGAAAATACCTAAATACACGCGCGGTCTGACCAACCTATCTTGAGCCGCGTGGTGCTTCCCCCTTGTCTGTGTAGTTAGTTGCGTTAGTTATCCTTTGGCCATCGGACAGGGAACTTGTGTCGCTTGCGCTTACGCACGACGATGATTCTAGCCGCACACATACATGAGTGCATAGAATACTTGGTAAAATCGATTAGCGCCAAAAGCTCGGTGCGGCCCCCACTTCCCGGTTTCCGATTGAGCTGAAATTTTGCGTGCATGTGTAAATCGGATGACGGTGCATTATTATTATGACATTGAGCTGTTTTGAATATAGAGTTGGAAGGTGGCCCCAGAAGGTGGTTGGTGGTGGAGGAACTCTGTAATAAATCGATACGACCGCATCGAGTTTCGGCTCGTTTGATTCGTCTTGACGAGTACTTTGGTAGCCGATATTATGTTTAGCAAAAAATATACAGGGTGTTTGGTAGCTACGTGCAAAGCTTTAAGGGGGTGATAGCCGAGGTATTTTTGAACATTTTTAGCCATATATGTCTTAGCCATAATTTGATATTTTTTTTAAATTGAAGACTTAGAAATTTTAGGAAAATACCCAGAGTTTGATAGTCACGAGTCAATATTGCCCCAATGAGCGTTAATTTGGAAACCAAATCTTTTATTTCGAATAGTTTAATGTGTATTGGACCAAAATGAAATAATTTTTAAGTGTCTTTCTTGCCACAAAAACAAAATGGAGGCATTAGAAATTACTAAAAATGTCTTAGGTTGGAACAGAGTAATTTTTCTGTGCCAAAAAAAAATTAAAAAAAAATTCTTGAAATGTTCAAACATTTTTAGAAACATGCCTGTTCATTGTTCTTTCTTTTAAGGTATCACTCATTGACATTGCTTGCTAAATCTGAGATAAAAAGTAAAAACCAAACTCAGGGAGCACTCGCTAAGAATGCACTAGTCTTGAAATTTTACTAGTAAATAACATGTGAAAAAGACAAGTCTACGTCATTTTTCTGTGCCATATTTAAAATTTCCAAATTAACGCTCATTAGGGCAATATTGACTCGTGACTATCAAATTCTGGGTATTTTCCTAAAATTTCTAAGTCTTCAATTTAAAAAAAAAAACAAATTTCGGCTAAGACATATATGGCTAAAAATTTTCAAAAATACCTCGGCTATCACCCCCTTAAAGCTTTGTACGTAGCCACCAAACAACCTGTATTTCATGAACTTATATATCACACCAGGTATTGAGCAAACGCTTCGCGCAGTTCCCCCAAACGAGTGTCGGCGCGGTCGGCACCGTGCTTTTCCTGAGGTTCATCAACCCGGCTATAGGCAAGTACATAGTTGTGGCTGCGTGTGTCAAGAAAAAAAAAGGTTTGCGAACAAGTGAAACATGTGGCACGTCTAATGGAAGTGCTTGTTCCGAAGCTCCCAAAAATATTTTTTTACGGTGTATAATTTGACAGATATATCAAAAATAGTCAAAAAACTTACACCTTCCCCTACATTTATCTCTAGAACCAACGATTTTAAAATTTTGAAAAACTTCATGAAAATGTTTTTAAGTATAGATGACGGGAAAATCTATTTAGATTTTAATATGAAGAGCAACAAAAAAACTTAAGCCCCGGCAAAAAAAAGAAAAATAAAACATTTATCACACGGAAACCTCTCCTCGCGAGTTTGACTAGTTTGTCGAATTTGGTCCACTTCCAGTGGTCGGTTTGACTTGATACACATAGTAAGTGTTAAGTTAAATGACAATGAAAATACAGTCACCAAAAAACGTAAAAAAAAAACTATTTCCTTAATGCATCTCTTTCTGCTACAGTGTCCCCGCAAGAGATGGGCATAGTGAGCCGTCCGGTGCCCGCGCAAGTAAAGCGCGGTCTGATGCTGATGTCGAAGATACTTCAGAACATAGCCAACCACGTCGAGTTCTCCAAGGAGCAACATATGCTGCCGTTCAATGACTTCTTGAGGGCTCACTTCGAGGCTGGCCGCAAGTGAGTAAACCTAGACTTAAACACATTGCACTGCGGCGCTAGGTCGATATCTTGTTACTTGGTAGCTCAGTTGACGCGCAATGGAATGCTACTCCTACGATTGGTCGCGCAAGACGCTAGAGAACACAGTAGAGTTCAGTATAAGTTTGCACCGGTCTGGCTCTAGCTGTTAAGGTACAAATTGTAATTTTGAATAAATAATAAATAAATAATAAAGTAATTCGAGGCCGGATTTAGCGACCACACGCATTGACTTGGAAATTCAACCTTATTGTTTTAGTAATAAGTTAAAATATCTATTGTAATTATTGAAAATAGTACTAGCTTTAAAAATATACTTTGTCAGGTATGTATTCGATAGCTGCTTTTGGTTCTGTGGTACGCTCCAATAAATGGGGCCTTATTGGCTATGTGCGAAGCGGGTGGTGGGGGTACAGAAAACCATCGCAGCGCACAACATGGCAAAAATTGGAAGTAAATTCGGAGGAAATGTTGTCAACGCTATGCGGCGCCACCGTCGTGCACGTAGCCAATAAAGGGTTAACCGTAAACATCATGAAACCTGCACAGCACACGCCTGAAGAAATTCAATGATATGTATGAAGTTCTCAATTCGCACGGGGCCCGCGTGGGAACTACGCCCCGAGTACTCTACTCTCGTAGACGTATACAGTTTTATACAGACGTATAATATGTTTTTTTTTATTTAGTGGACGTTTTTTTCTTCTATTGCACAACTATCGATATCGATAAAAAATTGTTTCTAACACTAGCTTGATTGCGACAGTCTTATATCTTGCCGTGAAAATTTCGATCTCTGATGATGACTAAACTAAAACTTAACACTGTTGCAGATTCTTCATCCAAATAGCGTCCGACTGCGAGAGTGTGGATCAGACGTCGCACAACCTCTCGTTCATTAGCGACGCGAACGTGGTGGCGCTGCATCGTCTTCTGTGGAACCATCAGGAGAGGATCGGGGACTATCTGTCCTGCAGCAGGGATCACAAGGCCGTGGGCAGGCGGCCTTTCGACAAGGTATGGCTATAAACTACAACCTTTTTGAACCCCAACGCAAAAACGACGGGGTGTTATAAGCACGGGACTGGATCGACCATTTCCCCATAATCGTAATTTCCTTGTAGCAAAATTTCCGTTCGCAGATTTTCCTAAATCGGTTTAAAGATCTTTATTTCTCAAAAGAATAATAATTCACTTACTTGAGAAAGAAATATTACATGCATAAACTATAAACTAAGCTAGTGAGCGTAAATATTAATACAATCGCAAAACCATAAAAGTAACAATTTGCCGATAGGATTATAAAAAGCACACAAAACAAGTTTACCAATTACCTACGACCGCTATCTGCTTAAGGCGCGATGCGCTGTGCGTCGCGAGCGCAGTTAGACTAAGCAACAGTTTTACAACGATATAAATAGTTCGGAAGTGTCCCATCAAATGCGTACGTACATTGACTTTGCGGAGTGTAATTCTTTGATGAGTTGGAATGCTGTTCAATTGTACATTTATTTTATTGAACTATTAATTCTTTTTTTTCACCATAGTTTTTTACTGAAGCTTATTTTCACAGTAGCTTTTTTTTCCCAATATGAATTGACACAGAAACAGTGTCGACGGAGCGCGGAGCTCCTTCTTCTGTGTGCTTTTGGCCCTTCGGGCCGATGAAAACTCAACATAACCTAAACCTACCTATGTTTCTGTGTCGATTAAAATTGGGAAAAAACGCGGTTGTGAAAATAAGCTTCAGTAAAAAACTATGGTGAGAAAAAAAGCATTTAGGAAAATCTGCGAACGGAAATTTTGCTACAAGAAAATTACGATTTTGGTAAATTGCTCTAACCAGTCGTCTATGGCATCGTAGCTCTCGAACGGAGGAACCGAATTACATTTGATTTTTTTTTTGTTTGAAAGGTGAATTAGTCGGGAGTGTTCTTAGCTATGTTTGATGAAAATCGGTCCAAGATGGCCGCCGCCACAAAATGGCGGATTACATATTTTTTCCACAACTCCCGCAATGTGGGTATCAAATGAAAGGGCTTGACTAGTAAAAATACTAGTAGAATAACACTATGATAAATTTCAAATCCAAGATGGCCGCCACCATTGCGTTGGGGATTTTTTTTTAGGTTAGGTTATTAAAAGCTTTGATATAACTTTACATTGAAAGTTAACTATGTACATATTTGTATTAATTGATTGATTAAAAAATTCGTCAATTAATGCCCATCTCTATGTGATACATAGGTGTTTTCCATGTCGTTGAAAGAGATAGCTGTCGACCCTTTTGTCCCTGGTTGTGAAGTTGTGCTTTTCCAACTTAGGTTACCAGTACTTTGATTTTTTCTTTCCCTTTGAAATTTTAATTGTTCTAGATGGCGACTCTTTTGGCATACCTGGGTCCACCAGAACACAAACCTGTGGAATCGTAAGTGCGACATTTAAATGTATTTTAAAACTTATTGCATAAATGGTATATCGCTGGGAGTTTATTTTTCATTCATGTAATAGTAGGGGAACCCAAGAGGGGATTTGGGGAGTCACTCGAGCGCGGCAGATTAATATACGGGGGGATACCTTATACCCTCTAGAGTACCTCCAGCGCATATGAGCACTTCATGTGGGGGTGCTTGCCTAGGGCACCCCGTCAGGATGCTTAGTAAAAAAAAATAGATCCTTTAAAATACTCGAGCGCGATTCACTTGAAATTTGGTATACTTAGGGTGAAGCCAGACGAGCGTAATTTTGTGAGTCGTGAGCGACAGAATTTCGGTCGCGCCATACAATATGCAGGTCATCACGTGACACTCACGTGACAATGTATGGCGCAGCGCAACCGAAATTTTGCCGCTCACGACTCACAAAATTACGCTCGTCTGGCTTCACCCTTATGTAAGTTGGAGGACAATGCAAGTACAATTAGCAAAAAGTACAGTCAGCGAAAAAGCTTACATTTTTTTTTTTTGATTTTTCAATATCCTGCTTACCAATAATATTAAATTCCCAGCACGTCAGGTCTACTCTTCTCATCCTACGCTCGT
Source organism: Archips xylosteana (assembly GCA_947563465.1). Lineage (NCBI taxonomy): Eukaryota > Metazoa > Arthropoda > Insecta > Lepidoptera > Tortricidae > Archips > Archips xylosteana. The sequence continues at coordinate 6,864,053 of OX387373.1, forward strand.
TGGTCTTCAATAGACATGTCTTCGACCAACTTTGAGGAGTTTATCGTGAAGCACAATATGCATGAGAAGGAGGAGTTTAAGAGCATCAAGAGCTTGAATATATTCTATCAGGCGGGGACCAGTAAAATTGGAAATCCAGTGTTTTACTTCATATCCAGGAGATACAAGTGAGTTTATATGTTACTCATTTAATTTCATTTTTTAACCCCAGACACAAAAAGAGGGGTGTTATAAGTTTGACCTCTGTGTGTGTGTGTGTGTGTGTGTGTGTGTGTGTGTGTGTGTGTGTGTCTGTGGCATCATAACTCTTAAACCGGTGAACCGATTTGGATGCGGTTTTGTAGGGTTCCGTACCCAAAGGGTAAAAACGGAAACCCTATTACTGAGGCTCCGCTGTCCGTCCGTCCGTCCGTCTGTCACCAGGCTGTATCTCGGGAACCGTGATAGCTAGAGAGTTGAAATTTTCACAGATGATGTATTTCGGTTGCCGCTATAACAACAAATACTAAAAAATGGAATTAGATAAATATTTAAGGTGGCTCCCATACAACAAACATAATTTTTTTGCTCGTTTTTGCGCGATATTGATAACGGCAACAGGTAGACGCTTGAAATATTCTAAGAATATTTAGTTATATTCACTTTAAAAATAAATAGTTAAATTAAAATAAAACAAATATTTATGGGGGGCTCCCATACAATAAACGTGATTTTTATAGATAATTGTACGGAACCCTTCGTGCGCGAGTCCGACTCGCACTTGGCCGGTTTTTTTATTTGAAAGCAAGTTTCTTGGCAATGGTTCTTAGACATGTTTCATAAAAATTGATCCTGCCATTTCAAAGTTATCAGCTCTTTTGCATGCTGCGGAAGGGATCTTAGACTTCTTTGATCAATTATAACTGAAGATACACATTGCCGAACAAAATCCCCTTCAAAGAATGTCCGAACTTTTTTATTTGGTTGCGTAACAAATAAAATCATCACCTACACAGAAATTTGAACCTAGCCTTTACTTCATTACAGTCGAATTTCGGTAGCGGCAAAACTCCACTTGACAGCTAAACTTGACAATTTCACGCAACGTTCTGAGAAAAAAGAAGGCAACTTTTATCAAAGTGGCGCTCATTTGGCTCGGACATTTTTGGGCGCGCGACTGTGGATCTACAGTTATAATTGATCAAAGTTAGACTTAATTGCGTTGGGGATTTTTAAAATTTTTAATTTATAGTATGAGATTAGTGGTAGAAGACCTGCCCACCTATCTCCCATTTAAGTTTGTCGTACTACTTAATGATTGCTATGTACAAGATTTTAAGGTGATTAAACAAATAAATAAAAATAAATAAATTGCAAATATCCCGCGGAATAGTAATAAATATTTTCCACTTTGGTTATTAGGATAGGCGAAGTGAACGCAGACCTACTGATTTACCACGTGATCCTGACGCTGAAGCCGTTCTGCCAACAGCCTTTCGAGCTGATCGTGGATTTTACTCACACCAATTCTGACAACAGATTCAGGTAATACTCGAGTCCACGGCCACTGCGATGATGCCGGAACTAAAATTTTGGGTATATTTAAGTCGTGGGGTTCTCTAAATTGTCGCCGAATGGTAATATGTTAACTCATCAAAAAATTTGGTTTATTTCCCAACCTTACGTTTACCAACTGTACGTTTGGTATTATTATTATTAGTACCTGGGCGACCGAGCTCTGCTCGGGCTGAAACTCGGTACCAAGCGTTTTCCGGTTTCCCAGAGATAAGACCAAGCTAGATCAATTTTTCATCCCCGAAAACCCCCACATACCAAATTTCATCGAAATCGTTGGAGCCGTTTCCGAGATCCTGATTATATATATATATATATATACATATATACAAGAATTGCTCGTTTAAAGGTATTAGATTAGATTAAAGTGCCGCCTTTCGGATAGTCGAATGTTTTAGTTTGAGTAATGTCTATTGAGTAAAAAGTCGCAAAGTACTTTCAAATAATTCTAGCAAATGAAAAATTTGCCAATAGTTAGTTGTCAAAGTGAATCATCGGCGAAAAGTTAGATACCAAGTCGAGGTTAAAAAATTTGAGCATGGTATACAGTGGTGGTCATACAATTAAGAACGATTTGAAGTTTCCGATTTTTTTTTATCTAAATCATGTCATATGTCTAGTTGTGTTCCTTCTTAGAAGTAACAAGTTATGTTATAAAATAGCCACATGGATAGAGCAAACAGGATTAATAATAATAGTGTATAATTGCTAACATTTTTTTTTACAAATTTTATTTGTTCTCTATACTAATAAATTCAAATAGTAATGAAGCTGGACAAATAATTAAGAACGATTTATTAAACTGCTCGAGAGTTGTTTTATATGAAACTTAGATTAAATAAATCATATTAATGTGAAGTTGGTATAGAAAAAAAAGCAATTTAATACATTTGAACTAAAATTAATAGTTAGTAGCATGTCCACGGCTTTTAATTATGGCTTTACACCGGCGAGGCATTGAATCTATCAATTTTTGACATTTCGCAAGAGAAATAGAGTTCCATTCTTCTAAGAAAACGTCGTACAGCTCTCTCAAATTGCCACACTGTCGATTTGAAACCTTTTTCTTGACTTCGCACCAAAGATGATCTATTGGGTTAAGATCTGGGCTGTTGGCTGGCCAATCTAAGACTGAAACTGATTGTGATGTGAGGAATTCCTTAACGGTGCGTGCAGTATGCTTTGGATCATTGTCGTGCTGGAATGTCCAAATAACCGGAAGCACGTCTTCGGCATATGGTAACATTGTTTCTTGCAGTATATTTTTGTATTGGAATTGATCCATGTTTCCTTCTATCAGCCTAACAGGTCCAACGCCATGTCCAGAAAAGCACCCCCAAATTTTCACATTTCCCCCGCCATGCTTTAATGTCACTTTTGTGTACTTTGGGTCGAATGCTTTATTCGGAGGGCGTCGTACATATCGTTTTCCATCAGAACATACCCTATTTATTTTTGTCTCGTCAGAAAAAAGAACGTTTTTCCACTGTCTGACTGTCCAGTTTTCATACCTTCTTGCAAATGCAAGTCGGGCTTGCCTATGACATCGTTTCAACATAGGCACCTTCCTTGCTATCCTTCCGTTCAACTTATTTTCTACCAAACGCCTTCGAATAGTGCGTGCAGAGATTGCTGAAGGGTTGTTTTCGCCAAAATATTCTTTTCTCAACTCATTAGACCCTTTAAAAGGATTTTGTTTTGCCAAACGAACGATATTTCGATCATCTCGACGAGATGACTTTCTCTGTCTAGGTCCACGCAGAACGTTTGAAGTAGTTTGATACGTGGAAAAATGCTTTACGGCATGGAAAACCATTGTTTTTGAACATTGCAGATGGTCGGCTATCTTTTTATACGACCAATTCTTCTCGCGAAGTTTTATTATTACTTCTCTTGTAGATTTATCACAACTATTATTTTTCCCCATTGTTTTTATACGAAGTAATCACTTTTAAGACTTTAACAGCACGAAATGGCGCCAAAATTATACGAATAATAATCTACAACCACAGAGCCACACAGTGTTCTCTATTTAAATTTGAAAAAATAATAAACTATTCAGCGTTCTTAATTACGTGACCAGCCAGTAAGTACTAATACTAGGTTCAGATCGAATGTATAAAGTTTCTCTATTAATTTTTTAGCCAACAATGTTGCATAAATGAATGTACCGGTAGTACGGAAAAGTTTTGCAATACCGAGAGAAATAAAAAAAATACGGGCAATTAGTTATACTTGTTACTTTGAAAAAATCATCTCAATAAATAATCGTTCTTAATTATATGGCCACAACTGTATATATCACCAAGTTTCCCATAAATTCATTTGTCATAATTTTACTTGCCCTTTCAAAGTTTACCATGAAATATATAGATAGAACCGTGCTGTTTTCAGATTTTTTTTAAAATGCAGTTGATTAGGTTAGTTTAGTTTGAAGAAAATACTCAAAGGCTGTCTGGTAGAGATCCTTCAAAGGGATAAGTTTGCATCTGTACATTATCTCAGCGGTTGTCGGTAAACTGTCAGTCAATTGAAATTGCAAACAATGTAAACGAACCTTGTATTTAAAATGTCTTTAATTTCCATATTCCCTCATCAAATACTGCAAAATCCGTGTGTTATTTAATCAATACTTATCACAACACTATACTAAACCATTAAAACAATAAACAAGTGCTAGAATATGGATATTTCATTAACCCTTTCAACGCCAAGCCTCGACAAAACGTAAACCTGCTTTGAATCTTACGTCATTGTGTCAAGATCACTTTGACAATGTACTTTGCGACACCTATATGTGTCGTTGGCGTTGAAAAGGTTAAATGGTTTATTTGCATTGTTCGCAATTTCAATTGACATTGATTTTAGTGTTCTTTTATTTTTGTACAAGTTTTTACATACAAACAAGCGTTTAAGACTAAATAGGTTAATCTCTTGTTTACAGGACGGATTTTCTCCAGAAGTGGTTCACGGTGTTACCAGACGTGGCATACGTAAACATACACGCGTGCTATATCTACAACTGTAACAGCTGGGTGCGAGAATATACGAAGTTTCACGAAGCCATACTGGCACCGTTGCGGGTGGGTACAGAATTTATACTACGAATTTTGAACACAACAAATATTTACATCCCCAGGGAACGTGCAAAAACTATAGGCAGCACTAATGCGACAGAAGAGACACTATGCGGACAGTAAAAGAAACTTATCAGGGTAGAACATTCAAATTGATGGGACCACTTGGCAGCACCGTCTATGTGCACGTTCCCTAAACTGATCGCTGAACTGATTTAGATGATATTTGCTATGGAGACAATTTGAGACATTGGGAAGGACATAGTTTAGTTTTTATCCCGGAAAATTTCATAGTTCCCTCGGGATAGCGATAAAAGGTTTTCAGTGATGGTGTCGTTAAACCAAGCCTATGTAGTGAACCTGGTAACGAATATCTGAGTATGCTGAATATACGTACCTGCACCTAAGTGCACACGTATCTGTCTGGCTGATAATCTGAATTTTACTACCACTTGTTGTTAGTGCGTAGTTGATAGTTTGCAACTGATTTCTGGTATACTTTCTCTATTGCATGAAATATAGAGGGGGGGAGGGGATGCGGGGGAGGGAGCGCGGGGGTGTTAAAGGGGGGATGAAAATTTCATTGATTTTGCCGTAGGATGCACCGTTTTCAAGATATTTGACAAAACACCGGAGGGGGTGGGGGGGGGTCACGTTAAACTATCGTCCGTAAACCGACTTTACAGACAACCGGCTTTTCCTGTTCTGTGCTCCCAATAGGGAACGTGCACATAGACGGTGCTGCCAACTGGTGCCATAAGGGTGCCATCAATTTGAATGTTTTACCTTGATAAGTTTGTTTTACTGTCCGCATAGTGTCTCTTCTGTCGCATTAGTGCTGCCGCCTATAGTTACTGCACGTTCCCTATAATACTTTTTCTAACAAAAAAGTAACTTTTTCTCACAAAAAAGTAACTTTTTCTCACAAAAGAAGAAACTTGACGTTTTCTCATAAAAAATAAACTTAAAAAAAAAAAAAACTAAAAATCTTGAAAAAAAACGTGGACTCGAACCGAGGTCGGCTGGATCCGCGACCACCCGATTTCTAATGTGCCATTATGATCTGCTCGAAGTCGGCTAAATTTAGCTTTATATTCTAATGCAAACAAAAATAGCCGGAAAACACGAGTAAAAGCGATTTTCTGAAAATGAAACATAGCTAGATCAGTTTTTCATCCCCGAAAACCCCCACATACCAAATTTCATCGAAATCGTTGGAGCCGTTTCCGAGATCCTGATTATATATATACATATATATATATATATATACATATATACAAGAATTGCTCGTTTAAAGGTATTAGATATCATGAGTTATGAAACATAGTGAAAATTATAAAGGACTTACTGATTTGTTTCTGGAGCGACACCGAGCGTATGTTATCCGTTGGCTGTCAAGTTTAAAAGTGAGTCTTTGGTGTGACCACAGACAACCAATAGAATCAAACGTCAAATGATTTCTGAACTAGTATATGATTTATATTGCGTTATTTTAGATAAAAATACTACAAAATTATTGCTATTTAAAATCGATATAATGTAAATAATTTAGGAAATGATATATTCACGATAATTCGTGACAGATGGGTTCGGAGGGGTGTGTATTACATTACCGAAGTTCGAAAGACCGAATGTATTAAAACATCGAATGGGTCAAAAGACCGACACGATTTTTTTCTGAAACCGTTAACTTCTCAGAATTTATCAAAACGGCATCATACAAAACCCATTAGGTTAGGTTAGGTTTGTTTTATAACAATCTTAAAAAGTTAACGGTTTCAGAAAAAAATCGTGTCGGTCTTTTGACCCATTCGATGTTTTAATACATTCGGTCTTTCGTACTTCGGTATTGTAATACATACCCGTTCGGAGATTGGCGCATGTTCTTAGATAGGTATGACGATGACAACTCACCAGGGGGCACTGCTGTAAAAATTTGTGTGTCGAAAACCAAAACTACTAGTCCGATTTTGATGCGGTTTTCAATAATGGGTCTTTCAATTAAGTTTTAACCGTCGTGGGTTTTCTCAACAATTTTAATTTTAATTTTTAACCTCCCGTGTGTGTGTCTGTCTTTGGCTTCATAGCTGTTTAACGAGTGAACCGATTTGGATGAGGTTTTTTTTATTTGAAAGCAGGTTTCTTAGACATGTTTCATCAAAATTTGTTCAGCCCTTTCGAAGTTATCAGCTCTTTTGTTAGCTGTGGCAAGGATCTTAGATGCATAACGGGCATTTACTTTATTTTCAAACATACATATGTTTGACCAAATTACGTTGGGGGTTTTAAAATTTTTAATTTTCACAGTATCATGTAAGTGTGTATGTATGTATCATTCTTTGGCACGCCCTGCAGCCTAAACGGCTCAATGGATTTTGAAGTGTGAGGTGTCATTAGATTCGTCTGAGTTCCGCGAGTGACCTAGGATATATATTTTCCCGGAATACCCTCGGGAACGGAAATTATACAGGCGGGTTTTTTCATCTAGTATTGAAATTAGTTATTCTTTTCTTACAGGGCAACCGTAAGCTAATCTTTATCGACAACCACACCCGACTGAGCGATTACGTAGAAGCGGAGCAACAGAAATTGCCGGGAGCTACGCTGGCGTTAGAAGAGGACCTCAAAGTGTTCAGCAACGCGCTCAAACTCTCGCATAAGGATACTAAAGTCGCTATCAAGGTACTGTATAATACTATATACTGATGATAAATGATAAAAGTTTATTGTACGAGAAATGCAAGAATAATCATTGACTCTGGATCCTGTGCTAGGAGTCCCCGTGTTACAAAATCCAGGTAAAAAAAATACACCAAATAATGAGCACTTCACATCGTATAGAAAAAGTGAATACAGAGATACAATATCTATTTGCTAATCATTTAGGTCTACTTATATCTAACCTAAAATTAAAATTAACGCGTGTGTGAGTTTACATTTAAGAGTGAATGAGTGGATGTTCGTGTGAGTGAATTTGTGTGTAAATAATGATACCAACATGATGGTTATTGGGGACAAGATAAATTAAGGTACGGCTAATCTTCGTAACTGTCTTACAGTCAGAAGCATTTCAGTCTGATATTTGTTTAAATTCGCACGTTTATAACGATACTGACACTATACGAAATTATTCACTACCGTGAAACTCACTCATAGTGAAAATATACGGATCACTTACGTCTTAAAACGAGTTTAACTCGACTGTTTCGGGCTAATCTGTAGCCCTACTTCTTCTTTTTCTTCTTGACGTATGGCTCCGGAATGAAGGGCTACGGATTAGCCCGAAACGTGTCGAGTTGAACTCGTTGTAAGACTTGAGTGATCCGTATATTTTCTCTATAAAGTTATTCACATTTCATAAATGAACTTTGTTTTAAAAGAAAAACAGGTTTATTTTTTAAATGTGATTAATTTCGTATAGTGTCAGCATCATTATAAACGTACGTATATCCTCTCATTGTAACGTTTGATTCAATAAATTAAAGAAATGTAATGGTGTGTGTGAAGCTCCCAACCCGCACTGAGCTCGCGTGCGAACTACGGCCCAAGCCGCTCATTCTCAGAGGCCACTGCCGAGCAGTGGGACGTGTGTATAGGCTGGTAGGTGATGATGATGATGATGATGATGATGATGATGATGATGATGATGATGATGATGATGATGATGATGATGATGATGATGATTGATTCCAACTCACACTTGGCCGGTTTCTCATTACAGGTGGGCCCCACAGCGCTGCAGATAACGTCAGTTGAGAAAACCAAAGTGCTCGGTTTGCCAGTATTGCTGAATGACGTTTATTACGCTTCGGAAATCGACGAGGTGCGTATCAAAGAAATGAACGAGCTAAGCGAGGGTTTCAAAAGTTCCAATACTCGAAACCCACATTTATATAAATATAATACAATATTATACAATTCAATACAACACATTGCCACCCGTTGCTATGGTTACACAAATTTTGTCCCTTAGCCTAAGCATTTTTCTCTGAAACAGTATGAAGTGTCACTTGGACAAGCAGGGACACCAGGGACAGAGTAAACTACATAAAACAGTTGAGTCACCCATATTGTTTATAGTTTTTTAGGGTTTTGTACCTCTAAAGGAAAAGTGGAACCCTTACAGCCACTCAAAAGCATTGGGCAACTATGGTTGACAATTTATTTGTTTATTTCAATCAAATTTATTCTTTAAACCAATGATGACATTGTTTGGAATCGCTTGTCAATAAATGACATCAAATACAAATAATGTTTTTTTAAAAATTCCATTTAGTCTCGCATTTGACCAGCTTTATTTAAAAAAAAATCTGTTCTCCTCCAGGTGTGCCTAGTGGACGACAACCAGTTCTCCCTGTCCATAGTGAACGAGCCGACGCCACTCAGCTTCATACACAACGACTGCGACAACATAGTCCAGTCTATCATCCACATACGGAACCGCTGGGAGCTTAGCCAACCGGTCAGTACTTAGGCTCAGTATACTCGTATCAGATCTCATAGTAGAGTGTCGACTGCGTATTCGCCATCGCGTATTACACTAATACTATAAAGGCGAAAGTTTGTGAGTGTGTATGTTTGCTACTTCTTCACGTCTAAACGGTTTGACGGATTCTGATTAAATTTGGCACACAGATAGTTTATAACCTTGATTAACATATAAAATACTTTTTATCCCGGAAAATTGTACAATTCCCGCGGGATAGCGATAAACGAATTCTTTGCAGACGGAGTCGCGGGCAGCAGCTAGTCTAATATATAAAAATCTCGTGTCAAACCCTCGTGTCACAGTGTTTGTTATCGAACTACTCTGAAACGGCTTTACCGATTTTTATCAATTTTTTTCTATATAGAGAGAGGTTATTTCTAGAGAGAGGTTTACTTTCGTTTGGCAAATTATTTTTCCCAACTGATTTATTTGGCAAATGTTTCACTTCCCAAATGTTTATTTTTTCTGAAACTGTAAACTATTCAGGATATATTTCAGGACTATTCTGTAGGTTATGTTAGGTTAGGTTAGGTTTGTTTTATAACAATACTGAAAAGTTTACAGTTTCAGAAAAAATAAACAGTTGGGAAATTAAACATTTGCCAAATGAATAAGTTTGGGAAAAATTATTTGCGAAACATTAGTAAACCCATTATTATTATTAACCTACTTCAAAAAAGGGAAGAAGTTCTCAATTCAGCGGACTTTTTTATTTTTATATACATTTTTACTGCACTCCATCACGTCTCCTATGCTTCTAGCAGGACTCAGTGACCGTCCACCAGAAGATCCGGCCGAAGGACGTCCCGGGCACTCTGCTCAACATGGCGCTTCTCAACCTTGGCTCGTGCGACCCCAACCTTCGGACGGCCGCGTACAACCAGCTCTGCGCTCTGACGGCCACCTTCCATCTCAAGATCGAGGGGCAACTGCTGGAGACGTCAGGTACACGGCTACTACGAAATTTAAAGACATAAACCTAACTTTATTCTTGATCTTCTTCGCTTGTCGTTGTGATCAGACGTGTCCATTTAACTTTAAATTTAAAAATTAATCACTTGCAAAATCGTGACCTAGCACTACATCACGCGTACGCGACTTATCTGGGTCAATTCGTGTTAAGTGTGTTTCCGTAATGGAGTGTTGAGAGTGTTAACTTTATTGATAAAAATGTCTGAAAGCCCTTTTAACCGAAGCGCATTGACGCAACGTAGCCCGCCGCCAACCCCCGAGCCGCCTCCCCGTACCTCAAGCGCGACGCTCCCCGACAAACGGGTCGCCGATTTACCTAAAATAGTACAAACAGCAGAGATTCGCAGCTGGTTGAATAATGTGGAGCAGTGCCTAAATGAGATAGGTACCATCTCCTGCGAAGGGAAACTTAACTCAGAACAGAAAATAAGGATACAAACTTTGTGTCGAAATGTGTACCATGCTACATCGCAAGTGGCGTTGGAATATCAGTCCCTATCACACACGACCATCCAGCTCCATGCTGCCCATCAAGCCCTAGAAGAAAAACAAAATCTATCGCAGCAAATTAAAGACCTTGAACTTAGTATACAAAAGTCCCCGATACCTGCCCCAGCAACTGTTTCCTTCGCCGACATAATAAAAAAAGGTCCTAAAAATTATATTCAGGCGTCTAATGTAAACTCTGTAGCCATATACCCCTCTGACAAAAATAAGTCCAGCAATGACACCAAAGCTCTTGTTCAGAAAATCATCCGTCCGGAACAAATGAAGCTTCAAGTGAGAAGTCTTCATAAGACCAAAAACGGCGGTGTCATCATCAGCACCGACACAAAGGACGATATCGAGAAACTGAAGAAGTCGACACAACTGGCGACCTCCGGGCTCACTGTGGATGACCCGCTCAAGCGCAAGCCAAGGATTGCAGTCATCGGTGTGCCCACGTCCATGCAGGAATCAGAGGTTTTTACTTGCATTTATCAACAAAATCTAGCCGGCAAACTCCAAGGTATGACTATCGAGAACTTTTTGACCTCAATTAAACTTAGCCATAAGTCTGGTAAGAGGGAAGCGGAGACCTGTAATTACGTCATAGAAGTCCCAGCGCATATCCGAAAGGCCTTAATAATAAAGGAAAGATTATTTATCAACTGGTCGTCGTGCCCGGTTAGGGATTTTACTCTAGTTACACGGTGCTTCAAGTGCCAACAGTATGGCCACGCAGCCAAGACATGCCGGGAGGAGGTCAACACCTGCGGCCACTGCGGTGATTTGGGTCACAGCATTAAAGATTGCACAAAGAAAGCTGAGCCAGCGAAGTGTGCTACTTGTTGGCGTTACAAGAAGCCTCACAACCACAGCACTGGAAATCCTGATTGTCCCGCAAAAAAAATGGCCGAAAAACGGTATTTAAACTCAATTGATTATGAAGGCGTCTAAGAGCGCCTCGCTTACTGTATTTTTCTGCTCTTTTTATTTAATTTAAATTTACGCCTATGACTGATAGTTTGATATCCGACCTAGATAATTTTTCTGTATCCGAGTCCTCAACTTGTGAAGTTGAGGAGTGCAAGCAATATCTATCCAATTTCATTGAGCCGCTTACAATAGTTACACAAAACATACGCAGTATTTTTAAGAATTTCGACAATTACTGTACTTTTCAGCATAGGTTGAACATTAATTGTGACATTATCGTTTTAACAGAGTGCTGGTTAGGTAAACACAAGCACTTGCCACTGTTGCCTGGCTATAACATGCACAACACTAATGTAAACTTCAACCAAAACGACGGTATAGTGGTTTAAACTAGGGATTATTTAAGTGTGACCATCGAGGAGCCAAATATATCAGATTGTAATCGGCTGCTAATTGAAATTGGGTCTGATTTTGCGATACTAGCTTTGTACAGACCGCCATCTTTTAGAAATAGTAATACCTTTATCGAGTCACTCAATTCAACATTACAACAACTATCTAATTTTAAAAATATTATAATTATAGGAGACATAAACATTAACATCCTTCCTGATAGCAACGATTCCGCTGCTCAGGACTACCTGAATGCATGCTCTTTTCATGGCTTACTTCCCGCGCACACGCTACCTACTCATCAAAGCGGCTCCTGTTTGGATCATATCATGCTTAAAACCTATCTCCCATCAATAACGCTAGTAACTAACTCGTCAATAACCGATCACAACGCTGCCCTACTAACCTTAAACTGCAAATTACCTAAAGCAACGTGCACAAAAGTAATTACTAAAATTAATTTTAATAAACTTGAAGAAGATTTATGCAACGTAGACTTTGACCCGCTTTACCTTTCTGATAACGCGGAGACGTGCATGTTGAGTCTTATAAAATGTGTGCAGCAATTAATTATAAAAAATTCTGAGATAGTTCGTCTGAGTAGTAAAAAATACAACATTAAGCCATGGATAACGCCGGGGCTTATTCGGTCTATGAGACATAGAGACAAATTACATAAAAAGGCAAAATTAAATCCAGACAACATGATTTTACAATTATCGTACAAACGATATAGAAATTTTTGTAATAATCTTCTTAAAAAAGTTAAAAATAGTTACGATAAAAAGCAATTAGGAAAAGCTGGAAAAAACAGCAAAAAAGTCTGGCAGTTTATTAAATACGTAACACATTCAACAAAACAGCATGAATCATCTTCAAGGTTATTACAATTGCACTCATCGCAGCTGACGTCTGCTAATAGCGTAAATGAATATTTCGTTAACGTAGGAATAAATCTGGCACAACAATTCCAAAAACAATCGTTTACAGCAGATTCATCTCCGTGCTTCCAATCAACAAATCACAGTTCACTAAACTCTTTTGTGCTGTTAGATACTGACGAAGCTGAGGTCCACAGAATCATTATGAACCTAAAGGAAGACTCCGCAGTTGGTTGGGATAACATATCTAATATTATACTGAAACGATTTAAGCACTTATTTGTCCCTATATTAAGTAATATTTTTAATAAATGCTTGGCTAAAGGATGTTTTCCTAAATGTTTAAAAAAAGCCGTTGTTGTTCCCGTACATAAAGGTGGCAGTAAAGAGCAAATAACAAATTACAGGCCTATCTCAATTCTACCGGCAATATCAAAAATATTAGAAAAAATTATTAATATTAGACTAGTAAAATTCTTGGAGGAAAAATCCGTACTGTCAAAAACACAGTTTGGCTTTAGATCCAAATTATCGACTGCGGATGCCGTGCATGAACTCACGGACTACGTAGTGCGGGAACTGGACAAGGGTAATCGGACAGTGGGAATTTTCCTGGACCTCGCAAAAGCATTTGATTCAGTTTCTATACCTATTCTATTGCAGAAACTTGAATCTTTAGGTATTAGAGGGACCCAACTAAAATTATTTGAAAATTATCTAGATGAGCGCACTCAATGTGTAAAAATTGGCACAACGTTTAGTTCTGATTTGGAAAATACATCTTTTGGCGTGCCACAGGGAAGTATTTTAGGCCCCACTTTATTTTTAATTTACATAAATGACCTTTGTAATCTAAAATTGGATGGTGGTAAAATTATTTCATATGCTGATGATACTGCCTTGTTATTTTCAGCAGGCACCGAAAGAGAGGTTTATATACTTGCTCAACAAGGTTTCAATGTAGTGAATAATTGGCTTCGGAACCACATATTAACACTAAATGCGGGAAAAACTAATTGTGTACAATTTTCAATGCGCAAATCGAAGTTAACTAGTCCAACAGTAATTGCCCACCAATGTGATGTCTCCCGTACTAACCCGTGTAATTGCCCAAACATTGCAATGGCTAATAATATTAAGTATTTAGGTGTAATATTGGATGAAACTCTTTCTTTTAGGCCTCATATTGAAGCTTTAAGTGGCAGAGTCCGTAAGTTAATATATGTTTTCAAAAAATTACGTACAGTCATGGATTCGACAACAATAAGAAAAGTTTATTTTGCCCTATGTCAATCTATATTAACTTACTGTATTACGTCATGGGGTGGCACGTATAAATCGGTTTTACTAACCATTGAGAGAGCACAGCGAGCAATTCTAAAGGTTTCTACAAATCGCACTTATCTTTACCCTACTGACCTTCTATATAAATCTTGTAATGTACTAACAGTTAGACAATTATTTATAATGAGCACAGTTCTTAAACAGCACGCTGCACTTCCCTTTAACAATGAGGCTACAAAAAAAAGGCGTAAGGATTTAGTTTGCCCTCCTAATATTAATAAAAAACATGCCTTCTCCTCCAGATTTTATGTTTTCCTGGCACCACTACTGTACAATAGATTACACGCTAAATTAGGCATATACTCTTTTAATTATAATAAAACCAAAAAAATTATCCAAGAAGATCTTCTAAAAATGTCTTATGAGGATTCAGAAAAGTTATTGGCTGTCTTAAAATAAATAGGATTAAATAGTGTTAAGGTTATTTTAAGTGCTTATTTTAGAACCAAAAATGTTTTACTACTTGTCTTTTATTCAAAATCTACTTAAAAACATTAGGTGTGTAGGTATTTTGCATTTGATTATTTATGTTAGCATTTTAAGTCCTTTTATACCTGAAACACAGGATTTTATTTTATCCTAGTTCAGGGTGTGTATTATTTACATTTTTTTTTTTTTTTTACTGTTTGTTTATCCTTTTAGTTATATTTGTCAAATACGATGTAAAAGTTAATAAAGATTTATTTATTTATTTATTTATTTATTTATTCATCATCAAATATACACTGACTAATATAAAAAAAATCAAAACACGTATTTGGGTGGATTAACTTTTTATTGCCACCCGTTGCTATGGTTACAAAAAACAGTATGAAGATGTCCTTTGGACAACCGGGGACAAGGTAAACAATACAAGAAAGTTGATTCACCCATTTAGTTAATGACTCTGAAAAGGAATTTGACTCGGCATCAAGCTGCAGTAGGTGCCTGCTACGACAAGTTATTGATGTCATTTACTCATTAGATAACGTCGGTGCGCGTGCAATGCCGCGTAATTAGCTTTTTCCATAAGATTCAACTTGAAATTAAATAACAGTGAAAAGTGAGACAAAATAGACCTTATGGAAATAGATAGTTGAGGTAAATACCCCAGTGAACGACACTTTAATTCCAATAATCGACACCCTGCTTGTCGCCTTTATTGCTATGAATTAAGGTTGAAAGTGTCCGCTATTGGAGCAGCGTCGGGCACTGGGGTATTTACCTTAGGCGGTATTGCACGTGCACCGACGATAACGTACTTTCGATATCACTTTGAAGTTTTTGATATCTGTAATAGTTACGGAATAATCGCCTGTGCTCACTTTATCGCTTAACTAAGCATATCTATACATTGTGCCTCTAGTCTCCTTATTATTTACCGATTTTTTTTCTGTTTTTTTTTTTGTTGCAGGTCTATGCATACCTTCCAACAACACGATATTTATCAAATCGGTGAGCGAGAAGCTTGCCCATAACGAACCACATCTGACGCTGGAGTTTCTTGAGGAGTGTATACAGGTGAGTACAGTGAATGTTTTCACTAGGACACCGTGACAGCATAGCAAGTGACGGACACCGGCACAATGTAATAGTTATTTGTGCAACAAGAGAGCAAAGTTGGTTTTTACTGCGAGTGTTGATTTTGAATCACGAGTCAGCGAAGGATTCTATAGTTGAATCACGAGCGTGAGCGAGTGATTCTAAGTTAGAATCCTGAGTGCGCGAGTGATTCAAATACACGAGATGCAAAAAAACTTTGGTCTCGTGTGACACATACAACTTTTCACCTCAGCAGCGAGAACATAATAAATTGTTAAAGGTATATAATATATAATCTTTTTGTCTTTGTTGTGGTTTTCAACATTGAGTAAATACTCCATAATTATAACCTATATAACAATACAATATCCGAAAAAGTGTTTGCACCCTTTGCTGTCTGCATTGCTTAAAAATATCATAAGCTTTTAAATATTTTTCGCGAGACTTTTCAAGTAAGAAACTTAAATCTGCATTTTGTATTACTGCCTTAATTCGTCTGGTGTTCAATTGTTGACTTCGTCACTGGACTCACTCATATCATATTCAAAAATTTATTAAATAAGTACTTATTACTATTCGTATAATTTCCAAATTGCCATTATCGTGTATCAAACTCTAGATATCGAACTCAGCAGCTAGCGAAACAGAAGAAGAAAAGAATTAAAATTTGAATTCCCGCTATTTTTTAAAGATGCGTTCCGATACTGCACCCGATATTTATCACGATGTTCAAGATTGTTAAAATTATTAATAATTGTATAGATGCATGTTAAACATTGTATTTTTCTACAACATTTTTACTATTTGATTAGTTATTTAAAAATATAATCCAATTATTAATAAAGTACCATAATTAAATTTAAAACCTTAACAGACGAATTACAATTTTAAGGTTAAGTACGTATTATGAGTATCCGAACGTTCAATCGTTCTTTTATTTTTTAGGCCTACTAGGTATAGAATTTGAAATCGAACTTAGAATCGATTTGATCTTATCTCTCGCTCTTTTCGTATCGAAATGAAAGTGACAGATCAAACTGAAGTTGAAATCTTTCGAATTCAGCACATGGGAAGGATGAATGATGGCATTGTCCTCGACATTTAAAAAAAATATTTAAAAAGCTACTTTGTCTCACGCAGTGAGCAAAATCGGATTTTGCTCACTGTTTTTTAGTAGCAAAACCTGCCTGTTTGAGGTGCTGAGGTGAAAAGGTTATTTTTTCCCTCCTCCGCACTTACCACCACATGAAATAGAGATAGAACTGCATACTCGTACGTTTTGTTATGATTCAGCCACAGATACAGGTTTCTTAATATAGGCCACTTGCTTATCGCTTCTGAACATATAGGTGAATCAACTTTTTGTTGCCAGCCGTTGCTATGGTTACACAAATTTTGTCTCCTGGACAACCTATGAAACAGTATGAAGACGTCACTTGGACAACAGGGGACAGAGTAAACAACACAAAAAAGTTGATTCACCCATATAATAGGGAAGTTATGTAGATAAAAGCTTCTTAATTTTCTAGGGTTTTCGAGTATCGACGATAGAGCTGAAGCATTTGTGCTTGGAGTATATGACGCCTTGGCTGGCCAACTTAGTCAGGTACGTATCTGTAAGAAACTTATTGTAAAAATAAAATATCAATTCCATTTTTTCTTTATTTTAATTTACAACCTTTTCTTATATGCGAATATAATCTGGCTTATAGACCTGCTTTATGGTTAAAATAATGTGCTCACTGCAATTCTGCATTAAAAATATTCTCGAAAATTCCAGATTCTGCAAGCCGTCAGACGAGTCCCGACGCCAAAAACAGGTGGCACAGATCTTGGAGAAGCTGATAACCCTCACCATTGAGGAGACGGAGATGTACCCCTCCGTCCAGGCCAAGATATGGGGGTCTATCGGCCACGTGCCCGAACTAATCGACATGGTGCTTGATAGCTTCATACAGAGGAGTGTCGATTCTGGTGTGTATTGAATCTATACACGGTATATCTTCTCCGTCGTCGTCTTCTTGTCCAAGCGACAGACGATGATGAGATGATGATGAAACGTACATTTCAGGTCTCGGGTCCCCGATGATTGAGATTATGGCGGACACAGCGGTGGCTCTGGCGTCCGCGAACGTGCAACTCGTCTCCAAGAAGGTCATTGGAAGGATGTGTAGGGTGAGTACTTTAAAGTACTATTGGGAATTTTCAGTAAAAATCGTACCCATTACTTTTCAACCGACGAAAACAAAAGGAGGAGGTTCTCAATTCGACGTGTATATTTTTTTTATGTATGATCACGCATAACTTTTTACAGAGTAGTCCGATTTTGATGATTCTTTTTTTATTGGAAAGCGTATACCCCAAGGGTGGTCTCATTTAAATTTGGAAATAATATTCCTACCCTAAGGGTAGGAAAACAGGGGATGATTGACTAACTTTTTACTGAGTAGTCTGATTTTCATAATTCTTTTTTATTGGATAGATAGGGTATACCTTGAAGTTGGTATTATAAATTTGGAAAAAAAATTACCCCAAGGATGGAAAAAAAGTATAAAATAAAAACTTTTTAACAAAAAATTAAACCGCCGAAAAAACTGAAAAGCAAAAAATAATACCTTAATCTAGGTACCAGTTTGAAGTTGGTGCCTCAGCACGAGCCAGGAGGAGTGATAGTTAGAAGCCAATCAGGTAGACGATTATAGGTCCACTCCTCCTGGCTCGTGCTGAGGCACCGACTTCAAACTGGTACCTAGATTAAGGTCAAACAAAAAAGGTATTATTTTTTGCTTTTCAGTTTTTTCGGCGGTTTAATTTTTTGTTAAAAAGTTTTTATTCTTTAAATGTGGAAATTTTAGGGTTTTTCTTAATCAAAATCACTCATTTTCATAAAGAAAAGTATCCTTACTTTTTGAGTCAGTATTGTGTCTTTTTACAAGCTTTTATTTGGGTGAATCAACTTTTTAGTGTTGTTTACTCCATCCCCTGTTGTCCAAGTGACATTTTTATACTGTTCCATAGAAAAATGCTTAGGTTGTCCAAGGGACAAAATTTGTGTAACCATAGCAACGGGTGGCATGAAAAAGTTCTTTTGCCCATTCTCCTTCACCTGTCCCGTTGCCAGTTAGATTTGAGCCACTTCTCGATATCTGATTGAGCTGAAATTTTGAATGGATGTGTAAATCGTATGACAATGCAATATTATTATAACATAGAGCTGATCTAATGATGGAGCTGAAAGGCGGCCATAGGAACTCTGTAATAAAACGACATGACTCCGTCATATTGAGGCTCGTTAGATCTGCCTTGACGAGTACTTTCATCCTAAATGGTAACAAGGAGCAAAAAGTACAGTCAACAAAAAAGCTTGTGTTAAAAATCGAATTTTTAACAGAAACTTATTCTCATACAGTTTGTGCCTCATTACAAAGCTGACGCAAAAAATTGTATGTAAAATTAGAGACTTTTTATCATCAAAATCAGTGCCTGAGTAAAAAAACTCCAAAATTTCCTCATTTAAAAATTTAAAGGGTACATTTTTTTACTGAATATGCCCGCCCTATTCTATCGCATTATTAAGTCCTTGCTTATTTTTTAAGTCAATGCTTTAGAACTATATGTTGTCTTGTACCGGGTGACCCATTTAGATGAATCAGTCTGCGTAACTTTGAAACTATACACTCCATAACTTAAAAATATTGAAGACTGCTTATTTATTTTATTGTGCATGTGTATTTTGTATGTAATAGTATATTGTTAGGTTTCTTTCTATGAGTTTATTAAACGAGAGTATTGTAGCTTTGACTATTTCTGACTTAAAAATGTAATTTTTTTCTTTGTCGGGTAGCTAAATGCTCCTCTCACCCACCCAAATTTTGACTGGTAGAGATCCCTTGTTAAATTTATTAATTTAACTATAGACTTAAGCAGGCGCCATCTAGCCAAACCTGTTGGAACTTCTCGAATTGTATAGCATCCTTTAGGACCCTTTAATTGGTCAATAATCTACGTAAATAGTTCCATCGCCATCCCAGAGAGGGCGCTGTCATTTAGTATTTAAGGCAAGTTTTTATAGAAATAAACCCTCTTTTTCGCTACCACCGACGGCGACGGTCGGCCCCATTAATCCGATATTTTATTTTTCCCAGAGCTTACCAATTTTACATCCCTTAAAGGGAAAACTTTGCCTTCGTATTACATACATGTCTCTTTTGTTAACTGTTAATTTCATGTTTTCTTGTACAAATATTTTATTTATGTATCTATCTATGTCATATACATAATAGTTATACTTTGGAATTGATTGCTTTGTAGCGATAATTCAGAAGTAGCTTGATTTGTAAATAATCTCGATGTATTTTTTTTCTGAATTGCTTATTTTAAGTACGGTCAGCAAAAACGCTGCGCTTGTACACAGTCGGCAATTTTTTTCGAGTAGTTCTCAACTCGAACATTTTCCTGCAGGCCCTTTCAAAACTGCCAAATAACGTCCTGGGTCCTGTAACCCCGGCCACTGTGAGTTTTTTTAATTTTATTTGCTTTTAATTTTTTTTTTTGCTTTTTTAATAGGCTTTCTGTTTGAATACATTGGCCGAAGAGCAAGAAGTCCAAATTTTATGGTAACCGGTAAGTGTTGAGGTAGTACAGAGGCCTTATTATCTAGCTATCGCATTCAAAATCTCTTTCCATCCTCATCATAGTCATCATGTACCGTTGGACAGAATAACTTTAATTTCAATTTGGAAAAACTAGACTGCGTGAAAGGGTGAATCAACTTTTTCGACCCGCCCCTTGCTAAGGTTACACAAATTTTGTCTCCTGGAAAACCTAAGCATTTTTCTATGAAACAGTATAAAGATGTCACTTGGACAACCGGGGACAGAGTAAACAACACAAAAAAGTTGATTTACCCATAAAATAATATTTATTACGAACGAATTATTTAAGTAAATATATCATCAATGTTATTATTGTTTGACAGGTGGTGGACAAGACGTGTCACTCTCCAACTTCGATGCTGGAACTGCATATGATGTGGGGCGATATCGCCATTCTAGCTAGATACTTGGTAAGTCGTTAAACTAGCTTTTCCCTACGGATTGCTCGCGTAGAATACTAGTTGTACCAGTTGAATTGAAATTCTAGAAATCACAAAAGTCACATTATAGTCTTTATTTCTCTCACTATAATAACCCTTGCAAATTTTCATGTCACTACTTGGCGGTTGAGATTTCGGAATTTTACGTGCGTGCATGAACCAACTGAATCGTGACCCACTATGGAACTTTTTCATTTTGAATTCAAAACCTCTCTGCTTACCGGAGACTTTTGATCATTGTCCAGTATCCTTAACTACCTGGCGACTTTACGTTTCATTTTTAGGGTTCCGTACCCAAAGGGTAAAAACGGGACCCTATTACTGAGACTCCGCTGTCCGTCCGTCCGTCCGTCCGTCCGTCCGTCTGTCACCAGGCTGTATTTCATGAACCGTGATAGCTAGACAGTTGAAATTTTCACAGATTATGTATTTCGGTTGCCGCTATAACAACAAATACTAAAAAACAGAATAAAATAAATATTTAAGTGGGCTCCCATACAACAAACGTGATTTTTTTTTTGCTCGATATTGATAACGGCAACAGGTAGACGCTTGAAATATTCACAGAATATTTAGTTATACAGGGTGTTTGGTAGCTACGTGCAAAGCTTTAAGGGGGTGATAGCCAAGGTATTTTTGAACATTTTTAGCTATATTTGTCTTAGCCGAAATTTGTTTTTTTTTTTTTAATTGAAGACTTAGAAATTTTAGGAAAATACCCAGAATTTGACAGTCACGAGTCAATATTGCCCCAATGAGCGTTAATTTGGAAACCAAATCTTATATTTCGGATAGTTTAATGTGTATTGGACCAAATGAAATAATTTTTAAGTGTCTTTCTTGCCACAAAAACAAAATGGAGGCATTCCAAATTACGAAAAATGTCTTAGGTTGGAACTGAGTCTTTTTTCTGGGCCATAAAAAAATTTAAAAAAAAAATCTTTGAAATGTTCAAACATTTTTAGAAACATGCCTGTTTATTGTTCTTTCTTTTAAGGTATCACTCATTGGCATTGCTTGCTAAATCTGAGATAAAAAAAAAAACAAACTCAGGGAGCACTTGCTAAGAATGCACTAGTCTTGAAATTTTACTAGTAAATAACATGTGAAAAAGACAAGTCTACGTCATTTTTCTGTGCCATATTTAAAATTTCCAAATTAACGCTCATTGGGGCCATATTGACTCGTGGCTATCAAATTCCGGGTATTTTCCTAAATTTTCTGTCTTCAATCAAAAAAAAAAAAACAAATTTCGGCTAAAACATATATGGCTAAAAATGTTCAAAAATACCTCGGCTATCACCCCCTTAAAGCTTTGCACGTAGCTACCAAACACCCTGTATGTCTAAGCCGAAATTTGTTTTTTTTTTTTAAATTGAAGACTTGGAAATTTTAGGAAAATACCCAGAATTTGATAGTCACGAGTCAATATTGCCCCAATGAGCGTTAATTTGGAAATTTTAAATATGGCACAGAAAAATGACGCAGACTTGTCTTTTTCACATGCTATTTACTAGTTAAATTTCAAGACTAGTGCATTCTTAGCGAGTGCTCCCTGAGTTTGGTTTTTACTTTTTATCTCAAATTTAGCAAGCAATGGCAATGAGTGATACCTTAAAAGAAAGAACAATAAACAGGCATGTTTTTAAAAATGTTTGAACATTTCAAGGATTTTTTTTTAATTTTTTTTTATGGCACAGAAAAATGACTCTGTTCCAACCTAAGACATTTTTAGTAATTTCAAATGCCTCCATTTTGTTTTTGTGGCAAGAAAGACACTTAAAAATTATTTCATTTGATCCAATACACATTAAACTATCCGAAATAAAAGATTTGGTTTCTAAATTAACGCTCATTGGGGCAATATTGACTCGTGACTATCAAATTCTGGGTATTTTCCTAAAATTCCTAAGTCTTCAATTTAAAAAAAAATATCAAATTTCGGCTAAGACATATATGGCTAAAAATGTTCAAAAATACCTCGGCTATCACCCCCTTAAAGCTTTGTACTTAGCTACCAAACACCCTGTATATTTACTTTAAAAATAAATAATTAAATTAAAATAAAGCAAATATTTAAGGGGGGCTCTCATACAACAGACATGATTTTTTTGCCGTTTTCATAGATAACTAGCTGTTGCCCGCGACTCCGTCTGCGAAGAATTCGTTTATCGCTATCCCGCGAGAACTATGCAATTTTCCGGGATAAAAACTATCCTATGTCCCTTCCCGGGTCTCAAACTATCTCTGTGCCAAATTTCACCTTAATCGGTTCAGCGGTTCAAGCGTGAAGAAGTAACAGACAGACAGACACACTTTCGCATTTATAATATTAGTATGGATGGTACGGAACCCTTCGTGCGCGAGTCCGCCTCGCACTTGGCCGGTTTTTGAGAATGCTTGCTTTTAATTTCAGCTGATGCTCTCGTTCAACAACTGCTTGGACGTGGCGCGTCACCTGCCGTACCTGTTCCACACGGTCACCTTCCTGGTGTGCTCGGGGACGGTCTCCATGCGGGCCGCGACTCACGGGCTCGTCATCAACATCATACACTCGCTGTGCACTTGCAACACGCCCAGTTTCTCTGGTGAGATCGCCTTTTATCGACTATTCCAGTTATCGATTTTATCGAATGTCTTCCCATGTTACGGACTTTATAGTGTCCCACTGCTGGGCAAGGGCCTCCTCCATTACAGGTCTAGTTTAACTACCTAAAACATGACGTGCTAAGTGACAATTAATCATCGATAGTCTATAAAACACAATGGTTAAGCCCTCTTGACGTTTGATTTTTGCTATGATCGACCCCTGGGTCATGACTGTCGAAGAACGCCAAATCCCAGTTGTGCTTTGCTCACCGCTAGGTGATCCACTTGTGTTCCGGCTACAAGTTCATTATGTCTTAAGAGCAGTAAGTGGGTATTTAGGTGATGCTCTCATTCAACAACTGACTGGACGTGGCGCGTCACCTGC
Source organism: Archips xylosteana (assembly GCA_947563465.1). Taxonomy (NCBI): domain Eukaryota; kingdom Metazoa; phylum Arthropoda; class Insecta; order Lepidoptera; family Tortricidae; genus Archips; species Archips xylosteana. The sequence goes on from OX387373.1 coordinate 6,887,772, forward strand.
CATACTTGTTCCACACAGCTTTATCGTACAAAAATAAAAATAAAACACTATCAACAACCGTTGAGATACATGTACAAAGGCAAACTTATTCCTTCAAGACAGGTTTTTTTTTTTACTTCAGCTATGAAAATTTTTATTATAACTTAAATCGAAAGCAAAAGTTTTAATTCCAGTTGATCTAAGTCTTGAATTTGAACCTGTGGCACTCTGCCCGTGCTGAGTAGTGCAAGAGAGAATGCCCACAGGCTTTATTTACAGCATTATTATTTCATTGCTCCCTGACTGACCAAAATAATTGTTTGATTACAGAGGAAACTCAACGCGTCCTAATGCTGTCTCTCGACGAATTCGCGCTGCCGAAGTTCTACCAAATGTTTGGCATCTCCAAAGTCAAATCTGCCGCTGTCACCGCCTTTAGAAGCCCCTACAACCGGCACACTAACGACTGGTAAGGGGGGGGGGGGTGTATATCATAGTTTTATGTTTGAGAAAGCACTATACAAGCTTCGACCAATAAGTGCCATTTTGGACTCGTACACGGGTGAATCAACTTTTTGTGTTGTTTACTCTGATCCCGGTTGTCCAAGGGACAAAATTTGTGTAACCATAGCTACGGGTGGCACTGAAAAGTTTATTCAACCACATAGAAATCATCGCCCACGGCGCGGATTTCAAATCGTACTCGTCCAGTATGGTTTACTCACTGGTATCTTCAGTAATGTACTATAGTAAGATGATATCATCATCCCTATTTCCATTTCAGGTACTCCGACCACTCCTACACAGCTTTAGAATCAACGTCTCTTTCTGGGGGGAGCGGGAGTGCTACGATCGCCCCGCCCCATTCCGACCGGGAGAGGTTACCGCTACAGTCGTTAGAGACCATCGCAGACGCGCTGCTCGAGATAATGGAGGCCTGCATGCGGGATATACCGGAATGCGACTGGCTGCAGACTTGGTGAGTTTAGAAATCTTAGAATTTATTTAGATTTTTGACGTGACAACGTCTAATAAATCGATGAACGCTGGCTGCACGCACGAAAAAGGATGACGCAATGTAACGTACATGTCCCGTACAGAGCAGTGAAGGCTAGGATGTACAATCTTAGTACTACCGCTCGCGGGTAATTTTTAATGGGTGCGGGGTGCGGGGGGTCGAGGGGGGGGGGGGGTGCGGGGATATTACAGGGGGATGAAAATTTCATTGATTTTGCCGTGGGCACCGTTTCAAGATATTTGACAAAACACCGGTTCTCGTCCAATCACCGTGGTTAAGCAACGTCGGGCGCGGTCAGTACTTGGATGGAAGACCGCTTGGTTTCATTTTTGTTTTTTGAATGTTTTGTTATGACATTATCACGTTAAACTATCGACCGTAAACCGACTTTACAGACAACCGGTTTTATTTATCAAAATCTTTTTTCTGTAAGTGGGTTAATCAACTTTTACGTGTTATTTACTCCATCCCCATTTTTCCAAGTCACTTCATACAGTTTCATAGAAAAATGCTTCGGTTGTCCAAGAGACAAAATTTGTGTAACCATAGCAACGGGTGGTACTAAAAAGTGGATTCACCCTTAGCATTGTTTATTTTCAGGACTTCTCTAGCTAAGAGCTTCGCGTTCTGTTTCAACCCGGCGTTGCAACCGCGTGCGCTCATTGTGTTTGGATGTATCAGTAAGTGTGAAAACAACTAAACTATATCATCATCAGGCCATTCAGGCCCCTATTTCACCAACCACAACCACAACTACAATTGTCGCACCTGAATATGCGTACGCGTATGTTAACCATAAAAAAAACACGCAGACGAATTGAGAACCTCCTCTTTTTTTTAAAGTCGGTTGAAAACTTTGATCAATTACAACTGAAGATACACATTGCCGAACAAAATCCCCTTCAAAGAATGTCCGAACTTTTTTATTTGTTTGCATAACAATTAAAATCATCACCTACACAGAAATTTGAACCTAGTCTTTACTTCATTACAGTCGAATTTCGGTTGACACTTGACAGCTAAACTTGACAATTTCACGCAACGTACTGAGAAAAAGAAGGCCACTTTTATCAAAGTGGCGCTCATTTGGCTCTGACATTTTCGGGCGCGCGACTGTGGATCTACAGTTATAATTGATCAAAGGTTGAAAATACTACATTTGTAACGCAAGACTGACACAGTTTTGATCGCATGTCAAGATTTACCGACAAATCTACAAACATATCGACTAGAATAAAATATTCTCGTTTCACAACATAATTTTTATTAACACATTCAATGCCAAACCCGCTAGTAGTACAATAGTCTCTCGACATATTATGCCACTGACAATTGTCACGTTGGTAAAATAGGGGACTGGAAGATGTCTACTGTTAAGCAATCGATCGACAGTGGGTCATTTACTTTAAAACAGAAATCTATACTGTAATAGTGAAACGAAAAAAAATACATCGTATCGTACTAACTGATCATATTTGTAAAATGAACATTACTTATTAAATTCCAGGTAAAAACGTAACCGACGACGATATGAAGCAGTTGTTACGGATTCTAGTAAAAGCGCTGGAGTCCTTTAACGATCTGGCGTTACTGGAGGCGCTCATAATGTGCCTGACGAGATTACAGCCGCTTTTGTACCCGGTACGTTAATGTTCCATCAACAAATCAGCCGAAAGACGTCTTCTGGACATAGGCAGCCAAAGTTATATTTTCAACTCAAACTTCAGAATAAGTAATCAAATAAAAATAAAGATTAAAAATTAAAAATAAATTTTGACTATTAGTTGCTTTATTACACTAAAGCATACTAAAGTTAATCTAACACTTACTAACTACTGATAAATTAGTCTTGGGTGTTTAATATGTATTTAAAAGTATCTATCTATATAATATAAGTATGTTTATTGAATCAGGCGTTACTTTGCGGAGGTCCATATTAATGAACTAAAACAATTACTTTGCTCACCCGCGACCTTACAATAGTTACGTTTATGCAAGAAATGTGTGTTCATGCAGTTCCTCCACCTCCACACTGTACGAACACACACAAATCACATAAACACAACCATCACCACCACCAAGCTACACTGACGCGTTTCGAACTCCGAGGATGAGCTCTGGTTGAGTTCGAAACGCGTCAGTGTAGCTTGGTGGTGGTGATAGTTGTGTTTATGTGATTTGTGTGTATTCGTACAGTGTGGAGGTGGAGGAACTGCATGAACACACATTTCTTGCATAAACGTAACTATTGTAAGGTCGCGGGTGAGCAAAGTAATTGTTTTAGTTCATAAGTATGTTTATCCGTTGCCTAATACCCATAACACAAGCTTTGCTTACTTTGGGACTAGATCATTTTTTTTTGTTTTATATACAGGGTGTTTGGTAGCTACGTGCAAAGCTTTAAGGGGGTGATAGCCGAGGTATTTTTGAACATTTTTAGCCATATATGTTTGAGCCGAAATTTGTTTTTTTTTTTAATTGTAGACAGAAAATTTAGGAAAATACCCGGAATTTGATAGCCACGAGTCAATATTGCCCCAATGAGCGTTAATTTGGAAATTTTAAATATGGCACAGAAAAATGACGTAGACTTGTCTTTTTCACATGTTATTTACTAGTAAAATTTCAAGACTAGTGCATTCTTAGCGAGTGCTCCCTGAGTTTGGTTTTTACTTTTTATCTCAGATTTAGCAAGCAATGTCAATGAGTGATACCTTAAAAGAAAGAACAATAAACAGGCATGTTTCTAAAAATGTTTGAACATTTCAAAGATTTTTTTTTAATTTTTTTTTATGGCCCAGAAAAATGACTCAGTTCCAACCTAATACATTTTTCGTAATTTGGAATGCCTCCATTTTGTTTTTGTGGCAAGAAAGACACTTAAAAATTATTTAATTTGGTCCAATACACATTAAACTATCCGAAATAAAAGATTTGGTTTCCAAATTAACGCTCATTGGGGCAATATTGACTCGTGACTGTCAAATTCTGGGTATTTTCCTAAAATTTCTAAGTCTTCAATTAAAAAAAAAAAAAAAACAAATTTCGGCTAAGACAAATATAGCTAAAAATGTTCAAAAATACCTTGGCTATCACCCCCTTAAAGCTTTGCACGTAGCTACCAAACACCCTGTATAATTTTTAATTCACAGGAGTCCCCAATTCACACGGCACTGTTTTGGGTGGCGCTGTCAGTGTTACAACTGGACGATCCAACGCTATACGCTGCTGGCTTAGCACTGATGGAGCAAAATCTGCACACTCTTGACTCGCAGGGCCAGTTCGAAAGCAAGGTTAGTAGTCAGTCAATCCATAAGATAGAGTAGTTTCCCACCGTTATCACGTTATAGTTATGCGTCTGGTGCATAATGAGAGGCATATACAAGAGTGTGGTTTTATGAAACGAACCGAAGATGAGTTTCATAATAAAGTCACACGAGTGTTCTAATTATAATTATGTACAGTCACACACATAATTTTATCTACATAATCTCTCTGTTATTTATTATTCATTTTTTTACCAGATATTTCACATTATAAACTACGGTAACTTTATTTTCTGTTCTTTGACAGTTCGAATTCGAAATAAATGACTGTCGTTGTCATCGTCCCAGACTATATACGTCCCACTGCAGGGCACAAGCCTCAAACAATGAAAGGCCTTGGACCATAGTTCTCACGGGGGCGCAGTGCGGATCGGGAACTTCACACAGACCGTCGAATTTCTTCTCAGGTGTGTTCAGGTCTCCTCACGGTGTTTTCCTTCATCGTAAAGCTCATGGTAAATTTCAAATGTGATTTGGCAAAAAAAAAATCCGAAAATTCACGAGGTGTGAGTCCGGGCTCGAACCTACGATCCTCTGCTTGAGAGACTATAGGTTTAATCCCGTACGTTCTGTGTAGTAATAGGGTAAATCGCCAATAACGGGCCCCCTCATACTGAAAATGAACTCTGTTCCCCTACAAACAGAATTCAATTTAGTATAACGTGGCCAGTTATTGAAGGGTGGCCAGTAATTAACACCTCATACTAAAAATGAATTCTATTATGTGTGAATAGAGTTCATTTTCAGTATGAGGGGACCAGTCATTGAACGGTGGCCAGTTATTGGCGATTTCCTACTAAGTTGGTTTTACTTGTTTGCGTTCCAGACGTTAGAACAAGTTATGATGGAGACCAGAGATCCTCTGGAGTGGCACTTCAAACAGATGGACCATGCTGTAGGATTAAGGTATGCATAAAAATGCAATACTAGCTCACGCCCGTGGTTTTGCTCTTTCACGGTATAGTTCTTAGAAATAACACATATTCCTACAAGTTCGGGATTATAGCTAAACCGTTTAAATGAGTCCTCGCCCGCGCGGTACAGGGGCTGGGGGGTTTGACGACAAAGGGGGCCGTACTTACACTTGTCACTTAGTAGCGTGACCGTTTATACGTTCCTTTCACCCGACTGTCGTAGGAGGGTTATGTTTTTCGAGCGTATGTATTTATCATTCTTTGGCACGCCCTGCAACTTGAACGGCTCAATGGATTTTGAAGTGTGAGGTGTCATTAGATTTGTCTCAGTTCCGAGAGCGACATAGGGTATATATTTTCCGGGTATGTATTACAATACCGAAGTACGAAAGACCGAATGTATTAAAACATCGAATGGGTCAAAAGACCGACACGATTATTTTCTGAAACCGTAAACTTCTCAGAATTTATTAAAACGGCATCATACAGAACCCATTAGGTTAGGTTAGGTTTGTTTTATAACAATCTTAGAAAGTTAGAGGGTTTATACCTACTGAGCTGGCAACGTTGCATTTTTGTTAGTTTTTCTCGATTATTCCATAAAAATTGAATGAAAGTTATAAATGTTTTGTATACAAATTGTTCTAATAGATAAGTTAATGTGTCTACTGCAATAATAATTCGTGATAGACTTTTATTTTCTTAAAAACGAACAAATTATTACCTAACGGTTTTTAAAGAAAATAAGTCTTATCACGAATTATTATTGCAGTAGACACATTAACTTATATATTAGAACAATTTGTATACAAAACATTTTTAATTACATTCAATTTTTATGGAATAATCAAGAAAAACTAACAAAAATGCAACGTTGCCAGCTCAGTAGGTATAAACCCTCTACGGTTTCAGATAAAAATCGTGTCGGTCTTTTGACCCATTCGATGTTTTAATACATTCGGTCTTTCGTACTTCGGTATTGTAATACATACCCATATTTTCCTGGAATTCCCATGGGAACGGGAATTATACAGGCGGGTTCTTTGAAGTGAAAACTTCTTTAGCGGCGTTGTGCACTTATTGGGATGGGTAATCGTTGCGTCAGGACATGTGACCCTGATCGAAAATTCGTAAGACGGGAGGGTGAGGGGGGTTCGTAAGACGGCACAACGTTAATGTTCAAGTTTTCACTTCTGCCGGTTTTTAGGGTTCCGTAGTCAACTAGGAACCCTTATAGTTTCGCCATGTCTGGTCTGTCTGTCTGTCTGTCTGTCTGTCTGTCCGCGGCTAAGCTCAGAGACTGTTAGTACTAAAAAGCTGTAATTTGGCATGAATATACATATCAAATACGCAAACAAAGTGGTAAAGTAAAAAAATAAAAAATATCCCATAGACGTAAAGTGGGGGTGATTTTTTTTTTCTCGACTAACCCTATAGTGTGGGGTATCGTTGGATAGGTCTTTTAAAACCATTGAGGGGTTGCTTACATGATTTTTGTGTTCAGTGATTTGTTTGCGAAATATTCAACTTTAAAGTGAAAATTTTCATTAAAATCGACCGTCCCCCCCCCCCCCCCCCCTCTAAAATCTAAACTGTTGGGTGGAAAAATTTAAAAAAATTCAAAACGGTAGTAAATATATTAAATTTACAAGGAAAATTATAGCGGCTAAGATTGCTTGGGAATTATTTGTAGTTTAAGAGTAAATAGTAGCCTAAGGTATTAAACATACCGTCACTACTTTGAAAAACTCGTATCTCAAATCAGCATGTAAACAAAACTGAACCTTGATACGCGCGTAATAAAGTTCACTTTGCCAGATTAACGATTTTGAGATACGAGCTTTTTTCAAAGTATTGACGATACCTAACTTTGAAGATTCCGTACACACACGAAATCCTTAGAAAAATATTACTTGGTTTTTTCGTAATGGCTACGGAACCCTATCTTGGGCGTGTCCGACACGCTCTTGGCCGGTTTTTTTCATCTAGTATTGAAATTGATTAGTGTGTTGCAATTGTGACCGTGTTGTCCCAGCTTCCGCTCCAACTTCCACTTCGCGCTGGTCGGGCACCTGCTGAAGGGCTTCCGGCACCCGGCGGCCGCGAGCGTGTCGCGCACGTGCCGCGTGCTGGCCGCGCTGCTGGCCGTGGCCGCCAGGCGCCGCGCCGACCGCTTCCGCGCCACGCCCGTCACCGTGGCCTACCTCACAGGTACTCTACCCGAGACTCGTCATCATCATCATCATCATCATCTGCTGGCCGTGCGTTCGCATAGTATGGATTTTTTGACGTGACAACGTCTAATAAATAGAAAGAAAGGAAGAAAGAAAGAAGACATTTATTCACTTTTACAAGACAAAGATAACAAACAATGGAGAAATAAACATGTACAATACACAGCTCAGCATGTGTGTCCCCGCAAAAGTGAAACGGTCGCTGACTCAGCATTATGCTGAGGCGTTAGACGCCTGCAGCGCTGATTTTCTGTCAGAACCGTCTGTGACTCACGGAACGATACACAAATATACTATAATGAACCACTTACCTATATAGAAATAAATTAATAAAATGATAAAGAATTGATAAATAGTATAGATTTATTATAGAGTAGCATAATAAGTTAATAAGTAAATAAATAAATTAAAATAAAGAAAAAGTAAACGGGGAAGATATGTTTAAAAACAACAGGTTGGCATATCAATGTGTAGGTGCTGGTTTTTAAGGAAATCGATAAACGCCGGCTGCACGCATGAAAAAGATGACGCAATGTAACGTAGGGTCGGTTCCCTAACTTAAGTATCCACTTTTCCATACTAACTGCATAGAAAAGTGGATACTTATGTTAGGGAACCGACTGTACATATTCGTACATGTCCCGTACATATAGTCCCATACAAAAGACAGCAGTAAACGCCAGAATGTACAAGAGAGCAGCGCGCGCCAGGATGTACAATCTTAGTACTAGCGCTCTGGTATTTTTAATGCGGGGGGTGATAGGAGGGGGGGAGGTTGCGGGGAGGGGGTATTAAAGGGGGATGAAAATTTCATTGATTTTGCCGTAAGATGCACCGTTTTCAAGATATTTAACAAAACTCCAGTTCTCGTCCGATCACCGAGGTTAAGCGACGTCGGGCGCGGTCAGTACTTGGACGGGTGACCGCCTGGTTTCATTTTTGTTTTTTGAATGTTTTGTTATGATATGACGTTGTCACGTTAAACTATCGTCCGTAAACCGACTTTACAGGCAACCGGTTTTTAACCCCTGACACAAAAAGAGGGGTGTTGTAAGTTTGACCGCTATGAGTGTGTGTATGTAATGTATGTGTGTCTATCTGTCGGTCTGTATGTCTGTGGCAACATAGCTCTTAAACGAGTGAATCGATTTGGATGCGGTTTCTTTTATTAGAAAGCAGGTTTCTTGGCGATGGTTCTGCCGTTTCAAAGTTATCAGCGCTTTTGTTAGCTGCGGAAGGGATCTTAGACGCATAACGGGCATTGACTTAACGAGTGACATAATTGCGTTGCGTTGGGGGTTTTTAATTTTTTGAATTTATAAGTAGTTATAAAATTAGTACCTATCCTGGATTTCTTTTACAATAGCTACTCATTTTTCCAGCGTTGGTGTGCGTGAGCGAGGAGGTCCGATCCAGATGCCACGTGAAGCACTCGCTGCCCAAATGGCTGCCCGACAACTGTGACCACTACTGCCCAACGGTGGACTACAATCAGGTACCACCATCATCGTTATGCGGGCACTATACGATGGGCCATCGCGATGGTCCACTATGATGGACCAGCGTGTCGAGGACGTAGTGTTTAGGGTGGAGTGAATTTTTTATTTTTTTTAATCCCCGACACAAAAAGAGGGGTGTTATAAGTTTGACCGCTATGTTTGTGCCTGTTTCTGTCTGTCTGTCTGTCTGATTTGTATGCGGTTTTTTTTATTTCAAAGCATGTTTCTTGGCTATAGTTCTTAGACATGTTTTATCAATATTGGTCCAGCTGTTTCGAAGTTATCCGCTGTTGTGTAAGCTGCGGAAAGGATCTTAGACGCATAATGGGCATTTACTTTCAAACATAATGTGTGACCAAATAATTGCGTTGGGGGTTTTTAAAATTTTAAATTTATATAGTTATTAATTTATCAAAACATTGTACGGAGGTACGGAATACTTTATTTACGAGTCCGACTCGCACTTGACCAATTTTTATATTTATTTCCAGTCCTCCATGCTGATCCAGCCATCATCATCGAGCAACTCCTCGTGCCACAGCCGACGGCAGAAGTCCTGGGACGTGTTGGACCAGGCGGCTATATCTTCAGCTCATGGAGGTAACATCATCATCATCCTAGCCTCTATACGTCCCACTGCAGGGCACAGGCCTCCTCTCAGAATGAGAGGGCTTGGGCAGTTCCCACGCGGACCCAGTGCGGATTTGGAACTTCACACACACTATTGAATTTCTTCTCAGGTGTATGCAGGTTTCCTCACCATGTTTTCCTTCACCGTAAACCTCATGGTAAATTACACATGTAATTTCGCACGTAAATTTCGAAAAACTCAGAGGTGCGAGCAGGGATTTGAACCCACGACCCTCTGCTTGAGAGACCATAGGTCAAACCACTAGGCCACGACGGCTCAATGGAGGTAACAATCTTACTCTTCTTACTGCAAATGGAAAATTTTTGACGATTTAGCGTGTTTTTAGTACACTTAGACGCAAAAACATTCGAACGGGAAAAATCAACAAAATAAGAAACAAGTTTTTTCAAAAATTTCATTCTCGTGACAAGCTTTCATTGCTGACTATACTTTTCATTGTACAGTTTTAAACTACCCATCAAGACAGATCAAATGAGCCCAAACACGATGGGATATAAGAATTCGGGGATGAAAGCTAGAAGGATCTTAAATGGGAGTTTACGCGCGCAAAGCCGAAAGTAAATGCTAGTTTTATATGTGCAGGTAAATCGCCAACTATGCAGCAGTCTAGTAGCGGGGGCCACAGCCCACACTTCATCAACATGCCACATCAGGTAACATTCATGCTATCTTTGTTATGATCATTGATCAGCTCGTCCGCTCAAACTTGTAATGTCGACCGCCACAAAACTATGTTCGTCTCCGTCCAACACATAAGAAGCTCGGAGTTGGAGACTTAACCCCTTCGCACGCGAGTCGTAAGCGTAGTCGTGTCGTAAGCGTATCGTTACGACTCTGCAGTGGTCTACAAACGAATCGTCGCGTAGACGTATCGTTTTGGATCTCAGTTGAAATTTAGGGAGTTGAAATCGCTCGCTTCCGTAGGTTTACCTTCGAGACCCTACATGTAACCCCTGGGTGGGGCTAAACGAGCGATACAACTCCGGTGGTACGCGCGTATTACGATAGGTTTACGCTACGACGCCGAGTGCGAATCGACTTAATCAAAACGTTTATTCTGTAAGTAAGCCGCTAAGGACTCTTTTTAAATGTCTCTCTCACTCCGCTATAAAAGCCATCTGAAGCTTGATGGTAGAAAAAGACGGATGTATTTTTGAAGCGGTCGCCTATGCAGAGTATTTACCTAAAGTATATTGGTCTACGGAATGCCAAACGGTTTTGAAGTTTTTTTGTACGAATACTGTTCAGTCAAAAAACGTGACAATTATGAAGACATGTCGATCCTAACCTTTATTGGAGCCTACCCTGTAGTACTTTGTCACTCTTAATGATTCGAAATATTTAAAACAGTTTCAATATTGTTGTTTACTGCGACAAGGTAACTACTAAGTGGATTTGCTTTGATCCACCAGTTTTCATACAAAAAAATCAATAGATTTTTATATAGAAAAGTATACCGTGTGATTTATACTTATTAATGCAAAACGATCGGTTATTCACGTATCAATCAATATATCGGATAATCGTTTGAACACGGCGCTAATGGGGTTGATTATTAAAATAATATCAGTCGAAAATACCATTCGAAAATGGATTAAATCTCAAATTAAATTTTCTAACAGTCGACAAGATTAGTTAAGAGTTTGTTTTGTATTTGTTGCTATATTTAGAGCGGCCACAGTAATACATAATCAGTGAACATTTCAAGTGTCTAGCTGTTATGGTTCAAGATATAGAGCCTTGTGACAGATGGGCAGACAGACAGCGGACTCTTAGGTCCCGTTAGCACCTTTTGGGTACGGAGCCCCAAAAACGAGTTATGTGAATTACACCTTCAAGATGCCGAAAAAAGCAAAAATTAGTTGAGTTTAGCGGCCATTTTCTCAACACGATGTTTGTGTGGGTTAACATGTTGTCGCTTTGCAGCATCCATCGGACGATTATCAGATGTTTGAGTACGAGAATAACCCCGTGTTTTACTGAAATAAATCAATTGAATCGTGTGCTAGTTAAGTGAATTGCGAAGTAAAAAGTATTTCAATGTTTAGAGAGGAATGGCATCAAGTTATTTTAATTTTAAAACAGATACGAGTCTATTGTGGGAAAGTTTGAGATAGTTACCTAATTGTATCGCGACCTTCCTTATCCAATCAATCGAAATATGGTGCAGTCGACCATAAAAAGATCGATGTAGCCAAAGTTACAAGATGTATAAGCGATCTTAATGATAATGTTAACTGTGACTTTGACAGTGTCGATCTTTTTGCATAAGTAAATTGTAAGGATCTCAATAAGTTGTGTACGCTTAAGGTCTAACCAGCGGCGCTTGCTATCGCTTTCACTAGGTATTTCCTTCTGTCAAACGGTGTAAGATGTTAACAGAAAGAAATGGTGAAAGCGATAGCAAGCGTTCGCGCTGTAGACAATATGGCCTCTGCTTTATGGCGTTTTGAGGATCGAAAGTTGTCACGAGATGTGGAATTTTAATACAAATCCGATTTCGGAAATACTTTACAGTTTAGCAATTTTGAAGCTTATGGTGTCTATCGTGTTTTTTTGTCTGATGCTTTCCCACATAGACTTTAAAGAATCGGCTTTTTAGCAAAATATAACTTAATTTAACAGAGATGACGGCTTATGTGTGTTGATTTGACATGCCATTCATGAAGTTTGACATTGTTTGTGACATGTTTCTTCCAATCATTTGAACGTAGTTATTAGTATGTTTATTCTTTAGTTGACTTTCTCTGTGGCAGATGGAAGTTTTTAAAGCAAATAATTTAAATAATAAATACCTACAGAGTGGAAAAGTGCTGTTTTTTGTATTTTGTGGAGAAAAATGTGGAAAATGTCTAATTAGCCACAAAGGAGACTTTTTATTTTTAAACACAATAAATACTGCATTTTTTTATTCATTGTCTTTAAATAGGTATGCTTAAAAAATAGTACATTGTGCATCTAGGGCCGTAAGTAAGGGATTACTAACGAGAGTCTATTAGAAGCCCGACGCCGAAGGCGGAGGGCTTTTAATGACTCGAGTTTGTAATCCCCTTACTGCCCGTGATACACGCAATGATTTTCATCACATTGCGAGAAAAAAAATCCAAAAATAAAATGAATTTGTCTCTAAACACTTAAATTGAATAAAATAATGGCTACCCGCCAATACGGATTGTCACTTTTTTCGAGTCACCTACCATAGATAATGTAAACTGTGTTTAGTTTAGAATTCGAAAGGTCATACGGCCAGATACTGCCAACATGTTTAAAAAAATATTTTTTTTAAATTAGTGCAAAACTATTTGATAGAAATTTAAAATATAAAAATAACGAATTTTCATGAAGCGTAGATAAATTTAGTGTTGTAAAATTTGGGTTATAGCTAAGTTTTAAAGATGATAAATAAAACGTTGGCTGACTTGAAACCTCCTTAGTCTGAAATTACTTGTTTGCAAATTTTAAAACTAAAGTTAGAACTCCCTTGGGTAGAAAAACTGTACGTAAATCTATAACTCCCTTAAGAACAATTTAGGCCATTGTCATTTAGTATACAAGCATGGAATAACACCATTGACGAGCAAGTGTGATGAAAACGTATCTTCTTATAGCATACACCTTTCGACTGAATAAGGTCCTTTGGAAGTTGCCAGAATAAATAACTATGTCAATTAGGGGTAGTGTAGCTTTCTATTAGTGAAAGATTTCCTCTAATGGGAACAAAGCAGGTCATTATACTCCTTATTATCCGACTGCGATGGATCCCAAAAAAGGGTTATAATTTTTGCCGTCATCTATACACAGTGTTACAAAAATACTCGTAATGCGTAAGGGCCCCTTATAAAGAGTCCATTTACAATATATGAAAACAAAATTTAAAAAAAATCATTCAATTTTCAAACCTTATTTCAGTAAAATTAAAGAAGTAAACGCATAATGTTTATATATATTACTAGCTGACCCAGCAAACGTTGTTTTGCCTTATAAATTATTTCTTATCACTAAGGGGTATAAAAAATAGCATAGGACCTATTCTCAGACCTACCGAATATAGAGAAAAAGACATCATAAAAATCGGTCAAGCCGTTTCGGAGGAGTTCGATAACAAACACCGTGACACGAGATTTTTAATTAGATTACCTAGTATCCGCGGAATGACAAAGAGACGTAATAACGAATACAGAATTCGCTTTAATACAGGTTATTTTGACGAGTGTCATACATAGGTTTTCTTTTTTTTCTTTAGTAGGGTTTTATATTACTTTAGACGTTCACTTCCACCTGCCATAAAACGTATTATGTCCTAACTATTTTATCTTTCAGTATCATAGGACCACCTCTAACGATCCATAATACATCATACTGTGTTCTTTCACGCAACTGTTTCTCGGATTGGTTGAATTGGTTCATTGTATCGTTCGTATATGTTAACTAAATGTCCCTCGGCTTGCGTTTTATTTAATTTTTCACACTAACACACTGTGTAATGTTTTGTTTGTGTGCCGTATCACTGATGTGTGGCGAATCGCTTTTGCATGCTTATAGACGTCGGCTAGGATGCTATTCAAAACGCAACGGTCCTTCTCGGTACCTACTTCTAAGGATACGATCGGACCGCCAAGGGTAGGGCTACTTAGGGTTGCAAGTAGATGAAAATATCGATATTTATATCGACAGTTTCAACGCGATATATCAATAATGATGTTTTTAAAAATTGGTACTTTATTCTTTGCCCGAATTTCATATGTCATACGTATTTTCCATAATTTTAATTTAATTTAATTTCTTTAGAATTTTTAAAAATTACACTTCAAACAATCCTGAAAAATGGACGCTTCTATATATTTTATGGCAAACGTTGTTATGGCTAGTGAAATTATGGCAAACGAAACCGGTTTAGACAGTCTTTTTCTAGAACAAGTTGAAGTTATACAACTTTCGTGTAAATAGTTGCGGAACTGTTTTTGCCTGGGTCTCGAACGATAGCTCTGGTTCGACATTTGTATCTATTTATCGTAACCTAAGTATGAACCGCTCACTCTTGTGTTTAATTTAACTCATGAGATATTTAAGACTCAAATATAGAACGCGACGTATCAAGTACGGCGTATTTCACGTATCTTTCGCGTCCAAACGAATAATTATGAATTGATACAAATGTGGACCAAGAAATCTCGCATTGCAAAATGAACCTTATGGCGCGGAGAATTCGACTGTACAGAGAAACGTTCCTAAAATAAAAGCACACACACAATATCACTCGACCACTTTAAAATCCCCAGCTTCAGCTGTCTCATAGCACTTAGACCCCTAACATTTTCTAAAACCCTAGTAGTAATAGTGTTTTTATCTAAATGCCTGCATGGTTGACCCTTGCGACACTGGGGCAACTCTGAAATTCGAAAATCGGAGTCCGTATCGTACTATCTCGCTCGCTCTCGTGTTGAATATTATAAGAGTGAGCGGGACGACCCTATACGGACATCGAATTTTGAACTTCGTAGTATAAAACCTGATCACGACTCGACATACACAGGCGAGACACCAAAATGAAAGTTAGGACACCAAATGACAAGACAATCAAAGAGGGTCTTCGCATCGTCGAATGTTTTTTTGTCCGAATGTATTTTCATCGAATTATCTTTTGGTATAATTTTTCTCCAATTGAAAAATCTTTGATGAGCTACTCGGTAGGTTTTATTTGATTTAAATAATGCAAAACAATCACTATGCCAAACCAGCTTTACTCGTTGATCGACCATTTTGATGCTGTGGCGCGCTGAACCTTTGCCACAACATAAGTGGCGCAAAAAAAAATTCATTACGACAAAAAAACATTCGGCCATCCGATACTCGATTAAAAATCCCGACTGCGTGGGTACGCCTTTGCAAAAGTGTATGGGCAGAAATTTGCTCCGATCTTTTTAAGATTTTTTAGAATTCACATTGTACGTATAAAGTCCAGTTTAGATTTATAAAAGAATTTGTGCAAGTTGCATTACATGAAGTGGTCCATCGAGCCGCTTCGGAGCAAAATGCACATACGCAAAATGTAACCAATGGCAAAATCTACAATACTCATATTCCACACAACGCATATTGTGAAACATGCGGAAAGTACAAAAAACAACATGTACGAACCGGTAAGATGAATAAATAAATAAATGAAAAACCGGTTGTCTATAAAGTCGGTTTACGGACAATACTTTAACGTGACAACGTCATAACAAAACATTGATGTCGAACGCTCAAGCCGATTGTGCCTTTCGCTCGCTCGTGCCGCGCTCTCGCTTCGATCATTCATCGGCTCGAGCGTAACGGGATAATAAGTTATGTACCTACGTGACATTGCGTCATCCTTTTTCGTGGGTGCAGCCGGCGTTCATCGATTTATTAGACGTTGTTACGTCAAAAATTTTCCGATTTGTACATTTCGCGTATGTACTTTTTGCTTTTTGTACGTTCCGCGTGTTTCACAATAGGGATAAAAAACATAACGCCATAAAAACAACTTTCATCCATCGGACTTCGGTCCCCAGGCACAACATCTGCCTAGAGATAGGTCTCTCTATTGTAGACTATCGCCACAATTTGTTCTTTAATTTACACCAAGCGAGCGCAGTCGGGCGGCACCGCTAACACACTAATAATGTACATTACTACTCTAGCTTAGTCGAATAGAATAATACAGAGTTGAAACACTAGCTTTTAAATAGATATAATATAGCTTCTCGAAATGTATGTGTACCCTTTTTGGTCCAAATTTAATTGTATGTCGTCATTTGTATGGTGTGATCCCGAACAAATCAGCTTATGTTATACAGGCTGACCCGAAACTCAATGATAGCATGGTACAGTCGCCATCATGAACGGGGCAGTCAAGGTGTTTAAATAAATCTTAACACGCACGTACGGGATTGATAATACCGTTTTTAGTACTTTACCTTAAAAGCATTAATTTTTTGAAGCGTTTCACCGAATCGCATTTCACCTTATGAACAAAATCTCAATAGAATTTTTTACTTGAAGTAATATTTCGCGTGGCTTTTTACATTAGTTTACAATACAATACAATACAATGACGCTTTATTGTACACCAGGAATAGTAAGCAATACAGAAAACAGGTACACAGAGAGAAAGTTACAAGGTAAGCAATAGGCGGCCTTATCGCCTAAGAGCGATCTCTTCCAGGCAACCCTTTTACAGAAAGAAGGAAGGACTAGTTTACAGCAGGTGGTGCATCAACAGTGGATCAGAAAATTAAAACGCAACAAAAATAGTACATCTACTCATGCATATATCGTACATATAATAGGTACACGTCTAAAACAAATATAAGCAGTGGGACAAACAGCCACATATAAATAAATAAATAAACTATAACAAAGCTAATTATTACAAGATGACAGGTAGTACACCTTAAGCATAGATTTAAAGATTGACAGAGATTTTGCCCGTCGTAAGTCAATCGGTAAGGCATTCCACAACCGAATAGCCTGGACAGTATAAGAATAGACATAGAATTTGGAGTTAGAGAGAGGCACGGTAAGGAGAAAGTTCTGAGAGCATCGAATAGAAGTTACGTAGCTAAACCGCTCTTTGAGGTAGCGAGGAGTTGCAGGGTTAAAGAGAATGCCGTAAAGAAGGTGGAGAATGTGAGAGTTACGGCGAAGGCGGATTGGGAGCCACTTGAGCATTAGTTTAATTTATTTGTAGCATTTAATTTTCTGTGTACTATTTTACCCCAGACGCATTTCGCCGCAATCAATGTTTGTTTGAGACGGCATTTGATTTGACGCGTTAATATAAGTTTGCATTAAAATTTGAAAACTTTTTTTAAACGAGTTTTGTAGTTCATGTCTTAAGTACTATCAAACTCATTGAAATATTATCTTGGTAACTATAGTCCGACAAGCTCATGCGCGGCTCTCCGCGGAACCCTGTCGCAGTCAGCATTTGCCGTACCTATTAAAAACAATCTCGCTAAGGACAGCAGAGGCTCCCTGCGACAAGGTTCCGCCGAGCGCCGTTTAGCTTGTCAAGGTATAATAACTAGTAAATCACAAAGCAAAAATTTAATATACGGAAGTGAAACGCGACTAAAACTGACAGCGACAGGGAAAGTTGACGATTGAGTTGCAACGCGATAGTGGAATAAATAATCGAGGTGAAATGCGATTCGGTGAAAAGCTACAAGGAATTTATGCTTTTTCACTTCTCGTGCTCTTAAAATGTTACTTTAGTCTCTGCATATCGGGACTAAAGCTCTTTTTTGATCTCTAGGGATTAAAGTAAATTTTTTTTAATTTACTTTGGAAACCCCTAAACTGCCAATCACGGTGTTTGTGGATGGAGGATTATTGCCATTTTCAGTGACTGGGCATAGACAATTTTTAAAGCTTTCCACAGACCGCCGCGCTGCGGACGCTCCGAAGCACTCCGTAGCGCCCGCTCCGTAGCGCTCCGTAGCGTCCTGCGGTTCAGTCTGTGGAAGCCTTTAGGGCGTGGAAAATAACCTCAAAATGACAACTGTATAAAAATTATTTAAAAAAATAATAATTTCGTGAAACACCATGAATAATTACGAATATTAATCTATTTAATTATATTAAAGATGAATTCATTTTATTATGCATACTTAATCCAGTTAGCTATGAATAATTTTCAAGTTTGAATCTGTTAGACAAAACCAAATATTTAACTTTTTCTCTCAAAGCTCCTTCCTCAATTGATACGTATCCCCATTCAATTATCGCTCATTCTCGTTCTTGTCCACATATCTCAAATTGTCACTGTCCTTGCCTTGAACACGCGTCCTATATCAAATACCTATCCAGATTGACCATGGTCTGTCGTTCCATGCGCACATAGATCTTCTTACAGCAAGAATTCGCAAACTGATGTTCATTTTTAAGAATCTTCGCCATATTGCTAACCCTAAAATCATCAAAACCGTTTACTTTGCACTGTGTCAGTCGCTACTCACTTACTGTATTTCGTCGTGGGGTGGTGCTTATAAAACCCACATCCTTAAGCTTGAGCGAGCCCAAAGGGCTATTCTGAAAGTGATCCATTTTTTACCTTACCTTTACCCTACAGCTAGTCTTTATAAAAAATCTGAAGTCCTTTCCGTACGTCAACTCTTCATCCTTCACATAGTTTTAAAGCAACACTCACTTACTCATTATGATCCGAATATTTTATTATTTAAACGTAGGAAGGATAAGGTATGTCTACTATCGAAGTTTAACACTTGTTTCACTCACAGATTTTTCTGTTACTTAGGAGGTTTCCTCTATAATAAAATCAGCAAGGAAGTAACCATTTATCCCCTTACTTTATCTCGGTGCAAATTGACTGTATCCAAATGGCTACAGGGTCTTGACTATGATGCTACTGAAGTTTTACTTCGCCCAGTCTCGTAAATTTATATTGAAGTTTTTACATGAATTTTAGGTCTAACACTCTTACTCATTCACACGCGCTCACTGACGCGCTTACTCACTTACACAGACTCACACTCTTATTCACTTACTCAAACACACACACACACACACACACACACACACACACACACACATACTCTCATGCGTACGCATGCGCTCATACTCTCATACGCACTATAAGTTTTGTTTATTCTTGTTAATTGTTATTATTGTATTTAAGTTGTTGCGGACGACAGAGGGTTGGAGACCTGGTGACCTGAAACACAGGTTCTACCTAGTTCAGGCACCAGCCTCCCCCACTCAAGTTCAGTTAATTTGTACTACGTTATATTTGTCTGTTTTTTACTTTTACTTTGTATCTTGGTGGTGGAGAAAATAAATATATCTTATTATTATTATTATTTGTTGGCTAAATATGCAAACATTTAAAGCGTCACTCAACAAAAAAAGACCGCGGAACATGTTTAAATTGCTATTTGAATTCTGAACAGACGTCCATTGCTCGTATTGAGCGTACGTTGTATAAAAGTAATATTGTAGATTGGTATACCTAAAACATCGTTTTTTTCCTCGCATTCAAAGTGAAAAGTAGAGTGTTTAACGCGAGACTAAACTGCCATAATGACACGCGAATTATAGCCACCCTCGCTCTGCTCGGGTGGCTAAATATCTTGTGTCATTATGGCTTGTTTAGTTCCTTGTTGAACAATCTATTATTAAGTTAAAGTACCAACAAACGGACAATACGGTCGTGTTGATATTTTTGGCGACAGAATGCTCCGATGTTTATGATGGCGACTAATCTGGATAAGAGGCCAAATTATGACAAGTCTGAAAAAGAAATTCATGTCGCTTACCGATAATAGAATTTTTTTTGGGTACGTACAGACAATAAAAAGTCAATCTAATATGACATTTTCAACAAAACCTCTTTTAAAAGAGTACTTTTATAATGTAGATTTTTACAAGCTTTTATTTTGTAACCATGTTTGTTTGAGTGTAATCTTGCAACCGAATTTGAAAGCATAACTGCTCAACCGATTGAGATGAAATTTTGCATAAGTACATAGTAAGTCAAGTGACAATACAATATTGTAGTACCATGGTACTGATCTGATGATGGAGACGGAAGGTGCCCAAAAGGAACTACTCAACAACTCAACATGACCCCATCGTGTTTGGGCTCGTTTGATCTGTCTTGATGAGTAGTTTAAGAATGTACAACGAACAGTTAACTTGCTTTGCTTTGCACGCGTGGGTTCGAATCCCATCCTCGTCGCCACTGAAAAATATGTCCTTGAAGACCAGCAGGGTGTCGCTATTGAGGAGCTGAAGGAAATGCGTCCGTACAGGATTACATTTAATAAACGACAGAGCTTTAGGAATCTACCCTACAATTTGCAAAGTCTTATACTACCCACATATACATTACAAAAACCTAAGCTTATCACAGAAATGAATTTTTTGAAAAGTAACGTACATTCAACAAAAACAATTGAATCTATTTTGTCATTTGTTCGGGATCACACGCCCCTTCCTTTAAATGTGTCTGTGTCCGCCGCCATTTTGTTTATGTTCTAACGCGTGTAACGTCTTAGGACAGCGAAGGCCGAGCCCACAGCATGCAGCACGGGACTTCGGGAGAGGCGGCGCGCGCCGAACAGGATCCAGATAGCGGGTTGGATGTGAGTGCATACAGTAAAATTACATAAAGTTTACCACTGGCAGATGGTTTGCCTTCATTTCATATTCAACTTTAACGACCTACAAATAAAGCCAATTTTAGAATACTGTTACCCACGTTTGCAGATTTTGTAATAGCTACTTTATTTGTATGCTGTTAAAGTTGGAAATGAAATGAAGGCAAGCCATCTGTCAGTGGTAAACCAAAGGTAAACGTATTGAACAAGATTTTACAAGTTTTGCGCGTTCGCAAATCGTCATTGTGATATGGCTTTTAACTTGCAATGTATTGTATGTCTGTATGTGCGGGTCCAATCTCGCAAGTTGAAGACCCACTTCCCGGTTTCCGATTGAGTTGAAATTTTGAATGCAGGTGTAAATCGGATGACAATGCAATATTATTGTGACATGGAGCTGAGGCCGTATTGTCTAACGCTTCTGACGCTTGCCTTCGCTTTCACCATCTCTTTCTGTCATCAACTTATACCGTTTGACAGAAAGAAATAGTGATTGCGAAGGCAAGCGTCAGAAGCGCTAGACAATAATCCTGCAGATCTGATGATGGAGCTGGAAAGGTGGCCATAGAAACTCCGTAATAAAACGACATAACCCCACCGATTTCTCGGTTGATTCGTCTTGTCGAGTACCTTGGTCCTAGATAACCACGGGCAAAAAGTACATTCGGCAAAATGCTTGTATTAATAATGTAATTTTTAACAAAAACTTATTTATTGGTGTCCTTAGGTGGTGGAAGACGACGGTCGCGGCAGCCCGGGCAGCACGGACGAGGCGACGGAACGACCATCGTCTACCAAATCGGGGGATAGCGACTACCCAGAACCAAAAGTCAGCAATGTTAGTACATAAACTGTTTTTAACCCCCAACGTAAAAAGAGGAGTGTTATAAGTTTGACCGCTATGTGTCTGTTTGTGGCACCGTAGCTTTTAAGCGGGTGAACCGATTTGAAAGCAGGTTTCTTGGCGATGGTTCTTAGACTTGTTTCATCAAAATTGGTTCAGACGTTTCAAGGTTATCAGCTCTTTTATCATGCTCATTATGGGCATCTACTTTATTTTCAAACATAATTATGTGACCTAAAATTTAAAATACTCATGTATGATATTTTGCCTTTTCACCCAACTGTCGAAGGAGGTTTATGTTTTTCGAGCGTATATTTATGTGTGTATGTATCATTCTTTGGCACGCCCTGCAGCCTGAACGGCTCAATGGATTTTGAAGTGTAAGGTGTCATTGGATTCGTCTCAGTTCCGCGAGTGACATAGGATATATATTTTCCCGGAATTCCCAAGGGAACGGGAATTATACAGGCGGGTTTTTTCGTCTAGTATTAAAATTATAGTTATTTAATGTTCACTTTTCTTTTCAGCCGATTGTCGAAGGAAGGAGTTTTTAGGCTCTGATCACTTCTCCAGAATCCCCCGCTCAAATTTAATTTTTTTTTTGCTTGCAGCAAGTATCGACGGACAAAGACACGAGCAGTCCAGAAAGCAACAGCTTACTGGATCCGAGTGTACTCTCTGACTTTACCACGCAAGCGCTCGTGTTGACTGTACTCGCCACTCTAGTCAAGTATACCACGGGTAAGACGAACGTATAAATCTTAGATGCTGTTGTCCCAGCGAACTTTATACTCTAAATATGTTACCGTAAGAGCTTAGCGCGCAGCAAGTTCGTCGCGCCTATAGGGCTGGACATTTTGACGTCAAGGTTCATTGTTGGCGTTATTTTTTAAAACTGTGGTTAAAATGGTTCCAACGGATGACCAGCGTCAGCTGCAAGGCTGACATGCTAATTTGGGACTATTTCGTAAAAATATTTGTCTCAGTTTCATTTTCTTTGTTTTCAGAAAAAATGTCACGAATAAATGTTTTTTTTTTCTTTCTTTTCTTCTTTCAAGAGAAATAATGAAGGTGTAACACGCTTTTATTGAAGAAAATTGGGACTGTGATAAAAACGCAAATATTTAACGCATGTATGGTCTATTTTTTCATCATCATCATCATCATTTCAGCCGTAGGACGCCCACTGCTTTACGTAGGCCTCCCTCATTGACGCCCAATTATTACGATTGGAAGCGACTTGCATCCACCCTGAACATTTCAACCGACGAAAAAACGGATGAGGTATTATCAAACCGCAATCAGAACGGGACTGTCAAAACTGTCATTTCATACATAATTTTGACGTAAGCATATAGAATTACTGTCAACTCCAATCCCTTTCTAAACTCGCCCTGATTATACTCAAGACGACGCCTTTTTAGAATTCCGTAGTCAACTAGGAACCCTTATAGTTTCGCCATGTCTGTCCGTCTGTCTGTCTGTCTGTCTGTCTGTCCGCGGCTAAGCTCAGAGACTATTAGTACTAGAAAACTGTAATTTGGCATGAATATATATATTAGTCACGCCGACAAAGTGGTTAAATAAAAAAAACTAAAAAAAATTTTTTTAGGGTACCTCCCATAGACGTAGAGTGGGGGTGATTTTTTTTTTCTCGACTAACCCTATAGTGTGGGGTATCGTTGGATAGGTCTTTTAAAACCATTGGGGGGTTGCTTACATGATTTTTGTATTCAGTGATATGTTTGCGCAACTTTAAAGTGAAAAATTTCATTATATCGACCGCCCCCCCCCCCCCTCTAAAATCTAAACTGTTGGGTGGAAAAATTTGCAAAAATTCAAAATGGTAGTAAATATATTAAATTTACAAGGAAAATTATAGCGGCTAAGATTGCTTGGGAATTATTTGTAGTTTAAGAGTAAATAGTAGCCTAAGGTATTAAACATACCGTCACTACTTTGAAAAACTCGTATCTCAAATCAGCATGTAAACAAAACTGAACCTTGATATGCGCGTAATAAAGTTCACTTTGCCAGAGTAACGATTTTGAGATACGAGCTTTTTTCAAAGTATTGACGATACCTAACTTGGAAGATTCCGTACACATACGAAATCCTTAGAAAAATATTTTTTTTTTTTACTAGCCTATAATTGTGTCCCACTGCTGGGCAAAGGCCTCCCCTCTGGTCCTCCACAGCTCCCTGTCCTGAGCGAAATCTGGCCAATCGTTTAATTCTGCGTCCAGGTCGTCTCGCCATCTGCGCCTGGGCCTTAAATGGGAAAAATATTACTTGATTTTTTCGTAATGGCTACGAAACCCTATCTTGGGCGTGTCCGACACGCTCTTGGCCGGTTTTTTTTCTTTTAATTTCGTGGATTTCAAAGTTGCACAGGTATATAAACTTACACATGCTTAAAAATAAACTTGAAAGTACTTGTTTGTTTTTCAGACGAAGATGAAATAAGGATACTGTATCAGTACCTGGCTGAGGGCTCCGTGGTGTTCCCCAAGGTGTTTCCGGTCATGTAAGCATCTTTACTGTTCTAGGCTAAAAATCTCAATAGAATTTTTAACTTGAAGTAATATTTCGCGTAATAATTTACCGCCGCGAGCGATGTTTTTTTGTGACTCCATTTAACACGTTCACAGTCCAGTGACCCACGTGTGGGGCACAATAGCTCTTATTCCATTGTAATAAGGTTTTACTTAAAGGCATGGACAGGGAATGTGTTAATTTGACACGATGTGAGGTAAAATACTAACAAATGTTCCACAGGCCATAAAGCCTCTCTCAGAACGAGAGGGCTTGGGCCGTAGTTCCCACGCGAGCCCAGTGCGAACTGGGAACTCCACACACACCATTAATTTCTTCGCAGGTGTATTGTCACGACCCGGCTACCACGACTTGTGGTTATGGAATATAACTACTGCGTGACTCACTAGTGAAAATTACGGAGAGCTTATGTCTACCTTTAGAACGCCATCGTCATCTATAGATGACAATACGGTGATACAAAAATTAACCTACCCGGCATCCGCATAAGAATCAATTTCATTCGTAACAAAACCGGCCAAGTGCGAGTCGGACTCGCGCACGAAGGGTTCCGTATCTATAAAAATAACGTTTGTTGTGTGGAAGCCCGCCTGAAATATATATTTTTTTTAATTTAATGATTTCTTTTTAAAGTCAATATATAATTAAATATTCTGTGAAAATCTCAAGCGTCTACCTGTTGCCGTTATCAATATCGAGCAAAAACGAGCAAAAAAATCACGTTTGTTGTATGGGAGCCCCCATAAATATTTATTTTATTCCATTTTTTAGTATTTGTTGTTATAGCGGCAACCGAAATACATCATCTGTGAAAATTTCAACTGTCTAGCTGTCACGGTTCCCGAGATACAGCCTGGTGACAGACGGACATACGGAAGGACAGACGGACGGACAGCGGACCCTCAGTAATAGGGTCCCGTTTTTACCCTTTGGGTACGGAACCCTAAAAAAGATGTGTGGCGTTGGGAAAAGGTTCATAAATCATACACAAGCAACAATCGTACACAAGCTCACCTTCAGAATTACAGTTCCAACAGTTTATTCATTTCGGACGTACAATAAGCTACGTGGGTAGGTTATCGAGTTTAGCCCGAAACATGTCAGACTAAACTCGATTCAAGACGGAAGATATATACGTATTTTTCACTATTTGTATGTTATGTTTTTCCAAACCTAAAATAACTTTATTTTTCGTAGAAATACTATGGTTCCCTCCGTTTCATGTTTTGTGTAAACTTGAAGTTGTTTTGTTTGTTTAACAGACACAGTTTGCTGGATATGAAGATAAACCACGTCCTGATGCATTGCCACGACCAAGTCATACTGAGTGCTGTGCAAAGCATTATACAGGTATCTATACTAATACTAGCTGTTGCCCGCGACTCCGTCCGCGAGGGGTACAAAAAATAGCCTGCGACCTATTCTCAGACCTACCGAATACAGAGAAAAAGGTTTCATAAAAATCGGTCAAGCCGTTTCGGAGGAGTTCGGTAACAAGCACCGTGACACGAGATTTTTATATATTAGAAGATTAGACTTGCTGACCCCGCAAACGTTGTTTTGCCATTTATCACCTAGGGGGCATAAAAAATAGCCTGCGACCTATTCTTAGACCTACCAAATGTGGAGCTATAAATTTCGGAGGAGTTCGATAACAAACACCGTGACACAAGATTTTTATATATCAGACTAGCTGTTGCCCGCGACTCCGTCTGCGAAGAATAAAAGATAGCCTACGACCTATTCTCAGACCTACTGAATATAGAGAAAAAAGTTTCATAAAAATCGGTCAAGACGTTTCGGAGGAGTTCGATAACAAACACCGTGACACGAGATTTTTATATATTAGATTGAAAAGTGAGGTTTTAACTTAGTCCTTGTGTTGTCACAGAACATGATAGCTTCCGAAGACGCCAGCCAGCAGCAGCTACACTACATGCAGAGCTGCGGCTTCGGAGGGCTGTGGCGGTTCGCGGGACCCTTCACCAAGGTACCCTAGTGTTTCTAATGCCTTGATCACACTTACCGAGTAAACGGGCGCTGCCTTGTTTATACGCACCGAGTACTCGGCCGAGAGCACTGTCTCGCCCGTTTACTCGGTGCGTGTGATCAAGGCATAAGGCGCAAGCCACACAGAAGAGACGTGGGACGGGGGCGTGTAAGTTATGGTTTTATTTACAAACCATTTTTCGATTAACTATCGTTAATTGTAACTGCAAAATCGACCAATCGAAATCTTACGTCAAATTAGAAAAATGCCAATTTAGTTACATCAAGACTTACATCAAGAATTATTAGTGAAGGTCCAAATAATGAATTATTGAATAAGAATAATTCATTCAATACTTTATGTTCTAGACACTGGTAGCTCATTCAATAGTTTATGTTATAGACACTGTGGTACCTCATTCAATAAGTTATCTTCTAGACACTGGAGTAACTCATTCAATAATTTATGTTCTAGGCACTGGAGTAACTCATTCAATAATTTATGTTCTAGACACTGTGGTACCTCATTCAATAAGTTATCTTCTAGACACTGGAGTAACTCATTCAATAATTTATGTTCTAGACACTGGTAGCTCATTCAATAGTTTATGTTCTAGACATTGTAATACCTCATTCAATAAGTTATCTTCTAGGCACTAGAGTAGCTCATTCAATAATTTATGTTCTAGACACTGTAGTACCTCATTCAATAAGTTATCTTCTAGGCACTGGAGAAACTCATTCAATAATTTATGTTCTAGGCACTGGTGTAACTCATTCAATAATTTATGTTCTAGACACTGTAGTACCTCATTCAATAAATTATCTTCTAGGCACTGGAGTAACTTATTCAATAATTTATACTCTAGGCACTGAATGAGCTCTTTCAATAGTTTATATTACAGGCATAGTATGTAAAAGCTCATTCAATAATTTACGTTCTAAACTATAAAGGATTAGGTACTTACTAAATGTAAACAAAACTCCATGTTTGCGACTAAACTAATGAGTACGTCGATAATGCGATGCGTGAAAGTCAATTACAAACATTGCATTTAGCTGGTTAACCCGATGCCATAACTTTTGGTCGTGTTGTTAGATGATGTTTGTTTACATTTAGCAAAGTACCTAAACCTTTATAGTATAGGCACTGTAGCACCTCATTCAATAATTTATGTTCTGGACATTGTAGTAGCTCATTCAATAAATCACGTTGGCACCAGCTCATTCATGAATGTGTGTTTCAGAGCGCGTGCACGGCGGAGAGCGGGGAGTTGTTCGTGAACTGTCTGGAGGCGATGGTGGAGACCTGTCTGCCGGGAGCAGAGCTGGGCCAGGCGCGCGCGCCGCCGCCCGACCCCGACCGCGACCGCGACCCCGGTGAGACCCCGCGGGGCTGCGTGCAACCCCCGTGCTTACAGAGCGGCGAGTGTTCGTGAACTGTCTGGAGGCGATGGTGGAGACCTGTCTGCCGGGAGCAGAGCTGGGCCAGGCGCGCGCGCCGCCGCCCGACCCCGACCGCGACCGCGACCCCGGTGAGACCCCGCGGGGCTGCGTGCAACCCCCGTGCTTACAGAGCGGCGAGTGTTCGTGAACTGTCTGGAGGCGATGGTGGAGACCTGTCTGCCGGGAGCAGAGCTGGGCCAGGCGCGCGCGCCGCCGCCCGACCCCGACCGCGACCGCGACCCCGGTGAGACCCCGCGGGGCTGCGTGCAACCCCCGTGCTTACAGAGCGGCGAGTGTTCGTGAATGTCTGGAGGCGATGGTGGAGACCTGTCTGCCGGGAGCAGAGCTGGGCCAGGCGCGCGCGCCGCCGCCCGACCCCGACCGCGACCGCGACCCCGGTGAGACCCCGCGGGGCTGCGTGCAACCCCCGTGCTTACAGAGCGGCGAGTGTTCGTGAACTGTCTGGAGGCGATGGTGGAGACCTGTCTGCCGGGAGCAGAGCTGGGCCAGGCGCGCGCGCCGCCGCCCGACCCCGACCGCGACCGCGACCCCGGTGAGACCCCGCGGGGCTGCGTGCAACCCCCGTGCTTACAGAGCGGCGAGTGTTCGTGAACTGTCTGGAGGCGATGGTGGAGACCTGTCTGCCGGGAGCAGAGCTGGGCCAGGCGCGCGCGCCGCCGCCCGACCCCGACCGCGACCGCGACCCCGGTGAGACCCCGCGGGGCTGCGTGCAACCCCCGTGCTTACAGAGCGGCGAGTGTTCGTGAATGTCTGGAGGCGATGGTGGAGACCTGTCTGCCGGGAGCAGAGCTGGGCCAGGCGCGCGCGCCGCCGCCCGACCCCGACCGCGACCGCGACCCCGGTGAGACCCCGCGGGGCTGCGTGCAACCCCCGTGCTTACAGAGCGGCGAGTGTTCGTGAACTGTCTGGAGGCGATGGTGGAGACCTGTCTGCCGGGAGCAGAGCTGGGCCAGGCGCGCGCGCCGCCGCCCGACCCCGACCGCGACCGCGACCCCGGTGAGACCCCGCGGGGCTGCGTGCAACCCCCGTGCTTACAGAGCGGCGAGTGTTCGTGAACTGTCTGGAGGCGATGGTGGAGACCTGTCTGCCGGGAGCAGAGCTGGGCCAGGCGCGCGCGCCGCCGCCCGACCCCGACCGCGACCGCGACCCCGGTGAGACCCCGCGGGGCTGCGTGCAACCCCCGTGCTTACAGAGCGGCGAGTGTTCGTGAACTGTGGAGGCGATGGTGGAGACCTGTCTGCCGGGAGCAGAGCTGGGCCAGGCGCGCGCGCCGCCGCCCGACCCCGACCGCGACCGCGACCCCGGTGAGACCCCGCGGGGCTGCGTGCAACCCCCGTGCTTACAGAGCGGCGAGTGTTCGTGAACTGTGGAGGCGATGGTGGAGACCTGTCTGCCGGGAGCAGAGCTGGGCCAGGCGCGCGCGCCGCCGCCCGACCCCGACCGCGACCGCGACCCCGGTGAGACCCCGCGGGGCTGCGTGCAACCCCCGTGCTTACAGAGCGGCGAGTGTTCGTGAACTGTCTGGAGGCGATGGTGGAGACCTGTCTGCCGGGAGCAGAGCTGGGCCAGGCGCGCGCGCCGCCGCCCGACCCCGACCGCGACCGCGACCCCGGTGAGACCCCGCGGGGCTGCGTGCAACCCCCGTGCTTACAGAGCGGCGAGTGTTCGTGAACTGTCTGGAGGCGATGGTGGAGACCTGTCTGCCGGGAGCAGAGCTGGGCCAGGCGCGCGCGCCGCCGCCCGACCTCGACCGCGACCGCGACCCCGGTGAGACCCCGCGGGGCTGCGTGCAACCCCCGTGCTTACAGAGCGGCGAGTGTTCGTGAACTGTGGAGGCGATGGTGGAGACCTGTCTGCCGGGAGCAGAGCTGGGCCAGGCGCGCGCGCCGCCGCCCGACCCCGACCGCGACCGCGACCCCGGTGAGACCCCGCGGGGCTGCGTGCAACCCCCGTGCTTACAGAGCGGCGAGTGTTCGTGAACTGTGGAGGCGATGGTGGAGACCTGTCTGCCGGGAGCAGAGCTGGGCCAGGCGCGCGCGCCGCCGCCCGACCCCGACCGCGACCGCGACCCCGGTGAGACCCCGCGGGGCTGCGTGCAACCCCCGTGCTTACAGAGCGGCGAGTGTTCGTGAACTGTGGAGGCGATGGTGGAGACCTGTCTGCCGGGAGCAGAGCTGGGCCAGGCGCGCGCGCCGCCGCCCGACCCCGACCGCGACCGCGACCCCGGTGAGACCCCGCGGGGCTGCGTGCAACCCCCGTGCTTACAGAGCGGCGAGTGTTCGTGAACTGTGGAGGCGATGGTGGAGCAGAACTGGGTAACGGAACCCCTCCCTTTACAGAGCGCGTGCGACGGAGAGCGGCGAGATTATCGAATTAACTAGTCGATTTGTAATTTTATTCAATATCAAAGTCTAAGAGTGTATATACGTATTATTGGACATACCTAGTAACCTGCAGGCAGACCAGAGAAGCTCTTCTGAAGATCAACCCCGGATTATCCCGCAAACTTCGCAGTTATGGAAGAACTCAGCTCCGACTATTGGTTGGGGCTCTAACTGGACATGCCTTACTTAACAAACACTTACACAATTTAGGTGTTACAGACAGCCCCCTATGCAGAGCGTGCATGGAGGCGGAAGAAACGGCCTCACACGTCCTGCTGGAGTGTGTTAGTGTGGCGAGCTACAGGGCACTACACCTCGGGACACCGAGGTCGCTCCAGGAAGTCCTCGGCAACGTGAAGGGTCTGCTAGGCTTCCTTATGGAGTTGGGCTGGCATGAATAGTGCCTACAGCCAGTTACGCAAAATAGGCGCGTAAAAGACGTCGAGTTGCGGAAATTAGCCCGTTATTACCTATTATTACCTGTATACGTCCCACTGCAGGGCACATCTCAGATTGAGAGGGCTTGGGCCGTAGTTCCCGCGCGGACCCAGTGCGGATTGGGAACTTCACACACACCATTGCTTTTCTTCGCAGGTGTATGCAGGTTTCCTCACGATGTTTTCCTTGACCGTTAAGCTCATAGTAAATTACAAATGTAATTTCGCCCATAAATCCCGAAAAACTCAGAGGTGCGAGGCGGGATTTGAACCCACTGCCCTCTACTTGAGAGGCCATAGGTCAATCCGGCCACCACGGCTTCAACTACGGGAACTATGGCCCAAGCCCTCTCACTGTGAGAGGAGGCCTGTGCCCTGCAGTGGGACGTATGCTGGGATGATGCTGATGATTAACACAAACTTAATTGAATTTCAGGGTCTACCCACCGCCCGCCTCCATCGTTATACTGCTCGGGGCAGGACCCATAGCGGCCATAGGAGAAGGCTTCTCAGTAACCACAGAACAAACAGCAACGTACCAGTATGTCAACTCCTGTTCGTTTCCATCACAGACGTAATTAGTGTATTGTAAACTTAGTAAAACATGCTTAGAGCAGCGGGTCGGAAATGGGTCGGGTCGGGAGCGGGTCGAGTCGGGAGAGCGGCGGGCTCATTGACGTGGCGGTATATGAACAGCAAAAATCAAAAGTTAATTTCAATCACTAGAGTTTTTTACATATCTTTTTTCGAGTTTACTAGCGCTTTCGGAAAGAAGATTGCGGCGCAAGAAACTTGGCATAAAGTAGTTTTTTTTTTTATAAAATAGATAACGATATCACTTACAGTAAGATTATTTCCACTTTGGCACTCGGCAATTCTCGACATACATCGAGAGAGGTCGGAAGTGCAATACTTAGGCTGACGTTTTGTTATTAATTATATTAAATAGGTTTGGATATTTTATGTGATTAAATTCTAGGATTTTATATAAGTACCCTATGAGATTCGGCTGGGCAGCGTTCGGGAAGCTCCGCAATATCTTGTCATCCGATATACCGCAGTGTCTCAAGTCAAAAGTCTTTGACCAGTGTGTGTTGCCAGTGATGACTTATGGCACTGAGACGTGGCCGCTAACGATGGGTCTTATAAGGAAGCTCAAGGTCACTCAGAGGGCGATGGAGAGGGCTATGCTTGGAGTTTCTCTGCGGGATCGCATTAGAAATGATGAAATCCGCGCAAGAACTAAAGTCACGGACATACAGTGGTGGTCACACAATTAAGAACGATTTGAAGTTTCCGATTTTTTTTTATCTAAATCATGTCATATGTCTAGTTGTGTTCCTTCTTAGAAGTAACAAGTTATGTTATAAAATAGCCACATGGATAGAGCAAACGGGATTAAGAATAATAGTGTATAATTGCTAACATTTTTTTTTACAAATTTTATTTGTTCTGTATACTAATAAATTCAAATAGTAATGAAGCTGGACAAATAATTAAGAACGATTTATTAAACTGCTCGAGAGTTGTTTTATATGAAACTTAGATTAAATAAATCAAATTAATGTGAAGTTGGTATAGAAAAAAAAAGCAATTTAATACATTTGAATTAAAATTAATAGTTAGTAGCATGTCCACGGCTTTTAATTACGGCTTTACACCGGCGAGGCATTGAATCTATCAATTTTTGACATTTCGCAAGAGAAATAGAGTTCCATTCTTCTAAGAAAACGTCGTACAGCTCTCTCAAATTGCCACACTGTCGATATGAAACCTTTTTCTTGACTTCGCACCAAAGATGCTCTATTGGGTTAAGATCTGGGCTGTTGGCTGGCCAATCTAAGACAGAAACTGATTGTGATGTGAGGAATTCCTTAACGGTGCGTGCAGTATGCTTTGGATCATTGTCGTGCTGGAATGTCCAAATAACCGGAAGCACGTCTTCGGCATATGGTAACATTGTTTCTTGCAGTATATTTTTGTATTGGAATTGATCCATGTTTCCTTCTATCAGCCTAACAGGTCCAACGCCATGTCCAGAAAAGCACCCCCAAATTTTCACATTTCCCCCGCCATGCTTTAATGTCACTTTTGTGTACTTTGGGTCGAATGCTTTATTCGGAGGGCGTCGTACATATCGTTTTCCATCAGAACATACCCTATTTATTTTTGTCTCGTCAGAAAAAAGAACGTTTTTCCACTGTCTGACTGTCCAGTTTTCATACCTTCTTGCAAATGCAAGTCGGGCTTGCCTATGACATCGTTTCAACATAGGCACCTTCCTTGCTATCCTTCCGTTCAACTTATTTTCTACCAAACGCCTTCGAATAGTGCGTGCAGAGATTGCTGAAGGGTTTTTTTCGCCAAAATATTCTTTTCTCAACTCATTAGACCCTTTAAAAGGATTTTGTTTTGCCAAACGAACGATATTTCGATCATCTCGACGAGACGACTTTCTCTGTCTAGGTCCACGTGGAACGTTTGAAGTAGTTTGATACGTGGAAAAATGCTTTACGGCATGGAAAACCATTGTTTTTGAACATTGCAGATAGTCGGCTATCTTTTTATACGACCAATTCTTCTCGCGAAGTTTTATTATTACTTCTCTTGTAGATTTATCACAACTTTTATTTTGCCCCATTGTTTTTATACGAAGTAATCACTTTTAAGACTTTAACAGCACGAAATGGCGCCAAAATTATACGAATAATAATCTACAACCACAGAGCCACACAGTGTTCTCTATTTAAATTTGAAAAAATAATAAACTATTCAGCGTTCTTAATTACGTGACCAGCCAGTAAGTACTAATACTAGGTTCAGATCGAATGTATTAAGTTTCTCTATTAATTTTTTAACCAACTATGTTGCATAAATGAATGTACCGGTAGTACGGAAAAGTTTCGCAATACCGAGAGAAATAAAAAAAATACGGGCAATTAGTTATACTTGTTACTTTGAAAAAATCATCTCAATAAATAATCGTTCTTAATTATATGGCCACAACTGTAGCTCGAAGAATCGATAGACTTAAGTGGCAGTGGGCAGGGCACATCGCCCGTAGAACTGACGGCCGATGGGGCCGAAAGGTTCTCGAGTGGCGTCCGCGGACCGGAAGACGCAGTGTAGGTAGGCCTCCAACAAGATGAAGCGACGACCTGGTGAAGGTAGCGGGAACGTATTGGATGCGGATGGCACAGGACCGATCTGTTTGGCGAGCCTTGGGGGAGGCCTATGTTCAGCAGTGGACGTCTTTCGGCTGAAATGATGATGATGACCCTATGAGAAAACACGAACAATAACAGTTAAAAACTGAGACGTCCCGAGTGTCAAAGTGGAAATAATCTTACTGTACAATACACAACCACAAATGAATACAAAGTAAACTCAGTAAATACAACTTTTTACGGAATAGTGTCAAGTCAACATCAAAAATGGCATCAACATTACACCACGTGCCTGACCCGCGTCCGCCGTCGGTGTGATGTGCACATACAGCCACATAAATAGGTCCGCCGCACTCCCGACCCGACCCACTCCCGACCCGACCCGCTTCCGACCCGACCCGCTTCCGACCCGTTGCCGCGTGTAGATTACGCTTTATCTGCAAAAATCGATTCTGGATTTTCACCCGACTGTCAAAGGAGGGTTATTTAATACATATGTTTTTTGACATTCTCCTTTGTTCGTATTAAAAACATTTTCCGTAACGTTTTGTGCGAAGGAAAACGAAAAATACGAGAGCTATGTTTAACCATGACAAAATAAAATATCGTCATTACTTTGATGCTGGCACTTCACTTGGCGTATTTGACGAAATAGTTGCGTGTGCGAAAGAGGAGCACTATGCCGATTCTAGCGTGAAAGACGGAGATGGCAATAGCGCAACGCGAACACGCAACGCCAAGTGAAGTGCCACCATGAAAAAGGGTTGTATCTCAAAATCGATATCAGGCTAAGTGAACTTTACTTAATAAGCATTAAGGTTCAGTTTAATTTACATATTAAAATACGAGTTTTTTTCAAAATTGAAACGATGTGTGTGTGAATGTGTTTGTATGTCAGTATATTGTTATGGATTGTATATGATATGAGTTAGTATTAACTATAGTCAGAAGTCAGACCGGATGCGGTTAACGTACGCCCTATTAATTGTCGACCCGGTGTGTACGACGATCATACACGACCTGATAATTCATGTACATACATAAATAAAATCACGCCTGTATACCCAAAGGGAATAGAAAGAGCACACGAGACGTTACAATTCCATTTCGAGGCCACTTTTAGCAATAGGGATGTTGACACCACCAATCAACTGACGTACTTTATATGAGCTGTCAAAACACAATTCTCCCATAGAGTTTGAATGGCAATAGCAACTTATGACGTCACTTGTTCGCCAATTCAATCGACTAACTGGGTCGATCAACTTTTCTTTGTCACTCGTTGCTATAGTGACGGTCTCCTGAGTAACTCTTTAAACCGTAAGTTTATCTGATTAAAATTTGCCAAACATGCATTTTTGTGGTAGTTTTAAACCCCTTCTACAATTGGTCACCTAATAAGCATGTTAGTTAATGTGACACAACATTTCTTCTAATCAAACTGTACTACTTTTGTCCCCTCGCTGACGGGACAGAATAACAACAAGAAATAGTTGTTCCACCCAACTATTTATTTGCTTTAAAGCAACAAAAAATCTAGTTTTGCTGTTAATCGAAAATTTATCTGGTTTTCAGTGCTAAATAAAGCATTTTTTTACTGGAGTCGTGTCTTCGAATTATTTTTTAATGGCGTCAACATCCCTATTGTAGGTTTAAAGGTATAAGTGGTATGATAATGGCAGGTTGCTAGCCTATCGCCTACAATATACCTTAACTTGTGTTCTTAGTCGCTTCTTACGACATCCACAGTAGAATTGGTTAGGTGGTTATACAAATTACTTATGGGCACGCTTCGATCACATGATACGTAGATGCAAGGTCCTATACAAAATCAAACTCAAATATCGTCTCCGTCGCGCCAATACTGACTTATGGCAACACTGACAGATTAAGAGTGATATAGTATTGGCTTAAAGGTCCAGTTACCAGGCCATAAAATTCCAAAAAAAAAAAAAAGTGATATAGTAAATGTAGTACATTTTAATATATACCTTACGTAGTAGAACATAACTCCGTAAATCATCTGCGTGAGCTTCACCTTTTTTACCAAAAATGGAATGACAACGCATGACAACGGTGTTGAAAAATAAAACAAAATATCTAAAAGAAAGTGTATTGTAAAATGAACCTTCGAGTTAAGTAATAAGGTACAATCACGAGACTCTCCATTTTTCGAGCGGCGATCGTGCATCTAAGTATTATATGATCGAAGTGGGCAACGAATTATTAGGTTGTGTATTATCGTGGTTCGACAATTACAGGGCGTTCATTAACTACGCACGTTATTCCCACATATTTCTGTTCAAACTGATTTGAAATGCTTTAAAATGTGCTCCAAATATAGTAGTTGTTAAGTGACGCCTATTCATATGAAACGTTTAAGTACAAATTAATTTAAATTCATGTTATTAAAGTGTATTAATTTTAGTCATAATGGTTTCACAAAATAATTAGGTCAAGTGATGGTTAGGGCAAAAGATCATTATGACATAAGTTATTAGGGCAAGCAACACCCATTTTATATTTGTATAGAATGCACCATAAATTGTGATTATTAGAGATTTATATTCGAGATTACTAAGGCCTAAATGCAGGCGCTAAATCATGTCTGTTTGTAGATGTTCTTCAACATTCGAGATCGTTGAAAACGAGTCGGATTTCATGTAACTAATAAATCGACCAGCTTTCGTTGATCTTGACTCTTTTGTCGTCCACTGTAAAATACCACACTGTATCAAAATACCCACTATATTAAAATGTCCACTGTATCAAAATGTAGACTGTATCAAAATCTCGACTGTATTTAAAATATATACTGTATTATATATAAAGTACACTCTATAAAAAATCCACTTTATTAAATTTTCCACTCTGTCAAAACGTCCACTCTATAAAAATGACCACACTGTAGGTAGGGACCGACAGAGGCCTTTTGATGTCTGTTTGTTTGTTTTGGACTTTTAGGCAGAGTGGTCATTTTTAAGCCGACATTATGTACAGTTGAATACAAAGAGATCGATACGGCCAAATTTTGATGTTCAATTTTAATTTTTAACTCTCAACACAAAAAGAGGGGTGTTAAGTTTGATAGCCATGTGCGTGCGTGCGTGTGTGTTTGTGTGTGTGTGTGTGTGTGTGTCTGTCTGGGGCAAGAGCTATCTCTTAAACGGGTGAATCGTTTCAAATGCGGTTTTTTTTATTTGAAAGCAGGTTAATTGGCGATGGTTCTTAGACATGTCTCATCAAAAATCGGTTCAGCCGTTTCAAAGTTATATATTAAAGAGCTCTTTAGTTAGCCTCGGAAGGGACCTTAGACGCATAATGGGCATTTACTTACTTCATTTTCAAACAAATGTGTAGCCAAATTGCGTAGGGGGTATTAAGTAAATTTTTTAATTTATAGTTATTGTATCTTTGCCCGTATCCGTATCTTTGTATTCAACTGTACAGTCGAGGTCAAAGATATTTTTACACTTTACTACCTTGTCGCAGTCACTTCGTGTTTGAACTTTTATATGAAATAGTCAGTAGGCATACAGTGACAAGGCACTAAAGTGTAAAGATATCTTTGACCTCGACTGTACAGTGGACATTTAGGGATAGAGGAGCGGACGTGCACCCATAAAATTTTTACTATATTCTTTTTGAGACCTTTTTGACCTCGTAAAGCCCATTATACGAAGTTTAGTTCATACGTGGACAACTCTGCTGCTCTACGGTAAAAGAAAGTAACTGCAGTTTAGTAAAATTTACAGGAGAACGAAGAAACCGAAAAAACTTAATTTAAAACGTTCTATTAACTATACCACCATTTTTTAAATGTAGTAATGTAATGTGTCAAATAATTTGCTCTACTAATTGTATAACAATTTTATGACAATTTTTTTTAGTTCTCTTTTAAATGCCAAAAAATGTTTTTCCGTAGTAAATTAATTATATTTAAATAAATGTGTCAAGTCAAAAACAAAGTAAATACTTTTACTTTATTTTTTAATTGCTAATAAGCATATTCCTCACACAAGTTTAAATTGAAATTATGAAGTAATAGTACTTACCTTGTTTTTACAAGTGTTAGGGAAAATTTAAAAAATAAAAATTCTTTCTAGACAGTGAATATCATTTACTTTTTAAAATTGCTTAACCCTTTAACAGCCCACGGACGTCAAATCAAAAAGATGTGCTCCTAGCGCCAGGCGCTTCATTTGTAACGATAATGCTAGTAATGTGATTAAGTTTATTTATTGTCGATAATTTTACAAAATGATTTTTTATCACTGTTTCCCAAAAAATATCGTAATAAAAATATAATAATCAACCAATGTAGTTTTAATTTTATCTTTTAATAAAGAATTACCTCAAAAAGTCGCTAAGAAACGCTATTCGTTAATTTAAATAATCGATTATAGTGTGACAAGGATGCAATATAGTTAGCACATGACGTCGCAAGTTGTCGGATATAGTGATAGTGACGACGTAGCGATGCCAATTTAGCGACAAAAAAATTCAGAATGGTGTCCGATTTCGGAACGCGGCCTTTATAGAGAAGATTGATTCTGGGCAACTTCTGGGCTGAGATCTTACCATATGTTTATGAAGAAAGTTATAATATATATTTTTGTCTGTTTTGTCTGTCTGTCTATATCAGTAACCAATCTATTTTTGCTGCAAATTTTCGACACTCGCAAGGGAATCAAAACCTACAGGGTACTTCCCGTGAACTCAGAATCTAGAAATTTGGTACGAAGCAAGGTCTTATAGCACAGATAAAGGAAAAATTGCGAAAAGTATAATTTTTTTGTCTGTCTGCCTATATCAGCAACCAATCTACAATGATCTGCTAAGACTGGATGTTCATAGATACATATAAATTTGTACGGAACCCTCGGTGCGCGAGACCAAACTCGCACTTGGCCGGTTTTTTTATATATACACAATATTGTGTAGTAGTAAGTAGCACAAAAAAATGTATGGAAAATTAGGGTTTCTTTTTTCAGTCATCAAAATCTAGATTCATAGTAAGAAAACCTCAAACTACCTAATTTAAAAAAAAAGTAGCAGTATTCTAAATTCAATCCAATTTTTAAAAATATAGCTTTGTAAATCTCCATTGTTAATTGACGCCTGTGAGTGCGGTTGCATCGAATTTATATTTTTCACCTCACTAGCTCGGAAAGCCCTTTTTGTTTGTTTGACATCTATTGAGAAAATCGCTTTTTATCCACATGTGAAGAAAGAGTTTTGACATTTGAAGGCAGCTTACGTGATATTTATTTGACAGCTAACAAAACGTAAAACGTTAAAAGTGCTGAATTTTTAACATCACAATTAATGAATTGCATCGAATAAAAAACACTAAATACAGTCTTACAACTTTATTTTAATTCATAAATATCAGCATTCATCATTAACCTTCATTCTTGTTGCAAAAACGGATAAAATGTTCTGACAGTCCAAGTAAGTCGATGTGCGAACAAAACGCATCCGAAATAATAAAAAAAAACTTAGGTCAAAACTTTTCAATTAATTATTTTGAGTGAATAAATAAATAATAATTGATAGTACAAACCCTTTTTCTTATTTTCCTCGCTGTAGTGAGGTGAAAAGTTTTGTGTTATACACGGGTGAAAAGTTATTTTACGTCTCGTGTGTTGAAACACTCGCTATCGAAAGGATTCTATTTTTGAACCACTCGCTTCGCTCGTGGTCAATCATACAATCCTTTCGATAGCTTGTGTTTCAAATGGACACTCGCAGGTAAAATACAACTTTCCCCCCTTGTATAACAAATAACTATTACTGGAAGTATTACTATTTTATAAGGTTTATTGCTATTGGAATGGATGTAATAAAGTAATCTATTGATGTATATAGTAAAAAAATCGAAATGTACATTTTAATGAGGTTTTATTTCTGAATCCTTATTGCATGTCAACCCAGACGAACACCGTTAATTCAATTTGGAATCAAATTGGTTGATTGTACATAATTTGTTTCTGTTGTTATCCTTCTCTTGAAATCAACGGAAATTTTAATAGAATATTGCACTACAGCTTGACGGGACTTTATAATAAAACAAAATATAAAATACTGGCGTTTATTTACCAATATTCAAACAATTTCAAATAAATAAATATTAACTACTTACAATGGTACATGAAATTCGATTTCTAATAGATCTTGTACTTATTCGAATCTCGAAGATACGACCAACGTGAAAGTCGCATTTTAGGACATTCTCAGAAATAAGCGTACCCTGTACTTTTTTTAAAAACCTAACAAATTTTGGGTTATTTCTACTCAGAACCACAAGCACTATTGATTTAAGCAATAAAAAAAGTGTCCCACTTTTAATTGACAGTTTTGTGACGCAGTTAACCATACATGTTAACAGTCACAAAACTGACTAATAAATTTTGTATGGATAATTAAGGCAAAACGGGTACATTTTTTTCTGAAAACCCCCTTTAACCTTTTGAACGCCAGTGTCGGCTATAGACGACAATAAGGTAATACAAAAATTAACCTACCCGCATCCGAATAAAAATCAATTTAGTTCGTAACAACAACGATGTGTGGCGTTCAAAAGGCAAACAAATGAGGAGACTTCCGTAGATTTACAATCTCCATCTACATTGGACATACCAATGCGTTCAAAAAATCTTGGCCATGTTGACATTATTAAACACCCAGGCTTAAAGTTCATCTTTCGACTGTCGTGAAGTTAACGCTGTGAACGATCACGCCATTGTTCGTAAAAAATATGGCGTTCTCTGATTGGCTAACTAAAACCAACGTCATTAGACTATTATAGTCGGCTAACTTCACGTCAATGGTTATCCTACAATTGATGAATGAGTTTTTGAAAATATTTGGATGTTACTCAATCTCAAACGGATTTAGATCTGGATCTGGATTGAGACAGGGTCCTTAATGTCCCGGTTATGAATTCCCGTGGGATATTTTGGCTTTAAGCAGGAATAGAAGGCGCTGTCCGAGAACGTTGAAGTGCCACGGCTTTCAAGACGTGTTAAATGAAATCAATAGATGGCGTAATTAGAGCGCGTGCGTTGTGCTTTACTGTACTGTAACCCTTTCTTCATGGATTATTAACACGGGGAAAGCCGTGGGAAAAACTATAGTCTATTTTTGAATGTCTATGATAAAGTACTACGACATACAATTTGTTTGCAAGTAACAAATGAGTGTCATATTATTTACTATGGGCAAGTACTTCATAGTAAAAAATAGAGCATAGTAAAGCATAAATACACAATACGTCAAATTTATATTATTGTCGACGATTCTAAACTCTAATGGTAACCATTTTGACACATTTGTCGTTAGAGAATAAATACTGAAAAAAACTTTACATAAGTTAAAATGTCTATGACATATCTTACAATACAAGTATAATATGACCTATTACAAACTATGTGCTTGTTCTTCACAGTAATAGAATTTGGTATCGTACATAACGATTCTTATAATAAGGTTTACTACGATCCTTTTGTTTCCCATAGTTTAAATTGCCATAAAACATGTAGAAGCGTGCTGTTTACACCATCTTAGGTTAGGTCAGTTTAATAACAATTCTGAAGGAAATACTGTTTTAAAAATAAATTACTTCATGCCAAATAAAAATTATGGGAAACAATACACTATGGCATATGAAAATCGGGCAAACGATAGACTCGGTTTACTAATTTTATTCAATTGCATTGTTTGGCCTAATTGTAGTTTTAATATGGAGGAAAATGAGCAGGCGGCAAAAACCAAAGTAACGTATTATATCACGGTACGCATGTTGGATTAGTTACGAGTATAAGTATCTACAACTGTATGCTACTAAACAGTGTTGGTGTTTGCATATTTTTGATGCGATGGCTGTATAGATGCCTGCGACTATACGTAGCTAACTACCAGTAGCGTACAGATTAAAAGTTCTGATTTCTCCAGGCTTATGGTCTCTTTTAGCAGAGACGTGCTATGCCACGTTGCTATGGATGCGTTTGATATCCACCTTATTGGTCCACATAGCATAGCATTGGTGGAAACGGGATCAACTAAGCTACGCTTTTTATATGAAAAGATGCGTAATCTGGATCTTTCTCGGATGGCACATAGCTCAACAACAGTGAAAACGTTCATAAAGTTTCGTAGCGTAACTTTCACAAAGTTCCGTAACGCAACTTTCACAAAATTTCGTAGCGTAACTTTCAAATCCTCGCAGTTTAGCTCCTTAGCACGTCTCAGGTGAAAAACCACAGGCCTTAATACAAGGTTAACGACGTATTTTTTAAAACATAAACTGTGCAAGCGGCCTTTGGTAGCTGTTTGAACGATTTACTGTCATTAACTACAAATGGAAAATCGTCAACTTGAATTCGCCATTT
Organism: Archips xylosteana; assembly: GCA_947563465.1. NCBI lineage: Eukaryota > Metazoa > Arthropoda > Insecta > Lepidoptera > Tortricidae > Archips > Archips xylosteana. The sequence continues at coordinate 6,929,775 of OX387373.1, forward strand.
TGAAATTTTGACAAACTTAATTGTGCTGAAAAATAATTATAATCTTTTCGTCGTAAATGAATAAAATCTGAATTGAATTAATCATTAATTATATTGGTCAACATTTCTTTCAGCCTAAATCAATTTTGACAATTTCGCCATGGGACACGATTCCAATAGGGATGTTGACGCTATTAAAAAATAATTCGAAGCCACGACCCCAGTAAAAAAACGCTTTATTTTAGCCCTGAAAATTAGATTAATTTTCGACTAACTGCAAAATTAGACTTTTTGTTACTTTAAAACAAATAAATAGTTGATTGAGTTGGCGAACAAGTGACGCCATAAGTTGCTATTGCCATTCAAACTCTATCGAAGAATTGTGTTTTGACAGCTCATAAAAAGTACGTCAGTTGATTGGTGGTGTCAACATCCTTAATTCGATAATTTTTGACTGGACACACTTTCCTCATTGATGTATTTAAAATTGGTTTGGTAGTTGATTTGACGTATAATTTCGAGTAGAGGTTTTTCAATTTGTACTTAATGATAGTAAATCGTTGAACGTAGGTAAACTAACGGCCAATGTTGTTAATGATGGCCTTGACGACTTCGCTGCTGCTGGCGGTACCGCCGATGTCCGGGGTCATGATCCGGTCCTCGTTGATGGTGCGAGTGACTGCATTCCTGATGAGGTCCGCGTGGAAGTAGTGCCCGAGATGTTTCAACATGTTCACCGACGCGTTGATCATGGCGAACGGGTTGGCTATGTTCTTGCCGGCTATCGCAGTGCCTGGAAATTGGAGATGGGCGTTGAAAAAACGTTAATATAGTGTAGTTTGGCTTTGCCAGCCATATTCGAGCATGCAGGTAACGATCGAGCTTAATGCTGGCACTTCACTTGGCGTATTTGACGAAATAGTTGCGTGTGCGAGAGAGGAGCACTATGCCGATTCTAGCGTGAAAGACGGAGATGGCAATAGCGCAAAGCGAACACGCAACGCCAAGTGAAGTGCCACCATAAAGGTCCGCCTTTGTCGGACACGACATGGAGGACATCATACAGATTTTTAACCCCAACACAAAAAGAGGGGTGTTAGATGTTTGACCGCTATGTGTGTGTGTGTGTGTGTGTATGTCTGTATGTCTGTCTGTGTGTCTGTATGTGTTGGATGCGGTTTTTTTTTAACAGAAAGCAGGTTTCTTGGCGATGTTTCATCAACGGTTCAGCCGTTTCAAAGTTATCAGCTCTTTTGTTAGCTGCGGAAGGGATCTTAGACGCATAATGGACAGTCGACAGTTTTCGACGGTCGCCGACTGTCGCCGATACGCCACGGCGATCGCTGTCAAGTCAATCACAATAAAAATCGTCATTACTCATTTTGAAAAAGAAAATACGTGCTGTCTCTCAGACTACACATCGACGAGTGCGCGCTGCGACACGACAGCGATCGCCGCGGCGTATCGGCGACAGTCGGCGACCGTCGCCGATGATCGCCGATTGCTGTCGCGGGCGGTCGCTGGCGTGCTGTCGTCGCTCGTCTGTAAGGACCCTTATCTCTCCCGACCGCTCTTTCTCTCTCTCCCCTCTATTTCTCTTTCCCTCCCACCTCTCTGTTTCTCTTTACCTCCCACCTCTCTGGCTCTTTCCCTCCCACCTCTCTGTCTCTCTTTACCTCCCACCTCTCTGTCACTCTCTCCCACCCTCTCTATTTTTCTTTCTCTCCCTTCCTCCTCATCCCTCTATCTCCCTCCCCCCGTTTCTCTCCTCTTAGGGCTATATCTCACCGGGACACCACGGCGGCGCAACCAGTCGCGCAGCCGTGGTGTCTAGCTACCAAACTAGCTTCCAAACCGAGCCACCAATAGAGACACCAGATTCACCGCAGTCTCAAAATGGACGCCGATGAGATAGTTATGCTGATGCTGAGGGAGCGTCGCTGGTGGCGCGACTGGCAGCCGAGTGAGTGAGATAGCATACAGCGCCATACTGATTAGTGGTGGCGCAACCAACGTGGCGGCGCAGCCAGTAATGTTGCATGCACGCTAGGGATGATCGATATTAGAAAAACATCGATGTCATACATAATCGAAAGCCCAACATCGATGATTTTTGCATTAATAATTGACAAAGAAGTAAAATACAGTAAAATCGTTCGAAATTTCATAAGAAACAGAATAAATTATTACATATTCCAATATTTTTTTATCATCTGACTGAAGGAAAAGTATTTTTGATAAAGAAAAAGAAGAACCTTTTAATCTATTCCTTTGTTGATAAAGAGTAGAGCCAGCTTTTGAAAACAGTCTTTCGGATGGCGTTGATGTCACGATAGTGGTCGTGCGTGAGGCCGTGAGTTAACATCGATGATCAATTCCGTTAAAATCGATGTTGCGATATTTTTCGTATAGCAACATCGATGTTAAAACATCGATGTTTTTGCTCTCAACGATCATCGATCATCCCTAATGCACGCGTCTATGTCTATGCTGGTTGCGCCGCCAAATCCGTTGCGCAACCAAGTGGACGCCAGGTGAGATACCCTCCATAGAGCTGTATACATTTTGTTGGTGGCAGAGACTGGTTGTGCCGCCATGGTGTCCCGGTGAGATATAGCCCTCAACAGTACCGTACCGGTGTTCCTAGTGCCGGGCTCGAAGACGGCGTAGTGCTCGCCGTAATTCCTGCCGGAGCAGATGCCGGCGCCGCCCATCAGCCCGCACACGACGTTGGAGACGATCGAGCCGTACAGGTTCGTCATCAGCATCACGTCGAACTGGTGCGGTCTGGGGAATACAATAGAAATAACTAGAGATGGGCCGAGCACTGATTGATTAGGAATATTTATTAATTAAAAACACAAAAATGCACAAAAATGAGAATTATCAATTTTTAAATTCTAGATAGGAAGTAAAATTAAAACAATATTTAAAATTTAGCAAGAGCAATATGGTGCAGAAAAACTAGACTTTCTGCGCGTTCTAGTAACAGTCGATCAGTTCCTTTTTTCTTCATAGACGTTACCTGCTAAAATAATCGCTCGCTATACACAGTGCTTCCAGGTGCACATAAAAACACTCTTGCCAAAACGTGCCATTTTTGTTTTCGCGCCCCAAAACTGAACCGAGTAACTCGGCCGAGTACTCGGTTTAAGAAACTTTGAACAGAGTATACTCGGTACTCGGTTATTTACTCGGTAAAAGTTGTACTCGGCGCATCTCTAGTAATAACTTTACTGTTTAAACCGTTTCGTATCTATACTAATATTATAAAGAGTAAAGATTTGATTGTTTGTTTGTCTGCATTGAATAGGCTCCGAAACTTCTAGACCAATTTCAAAAATTCTTTTGCCATTAGAAAGCTACATTATCACTAGTGACATAGGCTACTTTTTACCGCGGGAAAATACCTTTTCCTACGGGAAATTAATTTATCGCGGGCGAAGCTGCGGACAGAAGGCTAGTTTTCAATAATTACAATGGATATTGTGACGTATTTTAAAAGCAATAAGGTTGAATTTCCAAAGCAATACATGTGGTCGGTAAATCGCCTCTACCTTTTTAGAGGTTAAGCATGTAGAAGTACAGAGAGGCACACTTTTGCATTTATTATATTAGTATGATATGGATTACTCACTTTGCTACAAGCTGCATGCAGCAATTGTCAATGATCATGTCATTGTGTTCGATGTCAGGGAATTCCTTGGCCACTCTCCGGGATGTTTCGAGGAAGAGACCGTCTGATAATTTCATGATGTTGGCTTTGTGGACCGTCGTCACCTGAAGAAATAAGTGTTACCCTTTTGCTGGCAATGACGCGTGATTACATGTATGTACAGTCAAGGAATTTAATTTCCTACACACCTATGTTTGAATATCGTACGGCAAACTGTCACCATACGAGCTAGCAACGATGTTGTTGTTTTAAACTTTATATATTTTGATACATACCCATGTACAGTCAAGGAATTTAACTCCCACCATTTTCGTAAAAATGTCGTGTAATATTCGCAATGCATTAAGTGGAACATCAAAACAACATCATTGCTAGCTCGTGTGGTGACAGTTTGCCGTACGATATTCAAACTTAGGTGGGTTGGAAATAAAATTCCTTAACTGTAAACATGTATTTTCTTCTTGAGGTATGAAACCCTAAAATCGGGAACTAATGACATAAACTCACCTTCTTCCGGCCAGTCCTCTTGGCGTACTCGAAGGCGAACCGACAGACGCGCTCCGAGTTGCTCGCGGTCACGACCTTCATGGACTCGATGACGCCGTGCACGGACTCGTGCTCCAACATGGCGTACTCGCCTTCTGTGTTCTGTCTGAAGACCAAACAAAACATATTTTAACTAGTGTCCGACTGAAAGTTCGGTTTCGGTCGAGTTTCGGCAAAAAAACGGGTTTCGGTTTAGTTTCGGTTTCGGCGGCAAACCTGCCGAAACTACGACCGAAACCGAAACTGCATTCGAGAGTTCTCGCACAGGGATCGGTCATGTTCGGCGCATTGAATTCCAAGCGACGAGACATTTTGCCGCGTCTACATGCCTAATCATGTCGTGAATGGCTTGTGTTTGCAGTTCGTTTTGTTTGTTGTGAGTTTTCATAAGATTTATTTTGATTTCGGTAAGTTTTATCACGTGATATAGCATAAGAGTAGGTTGTAATCATAAAAAATAATTCAATATAACAAACTAATACATAGATATAGTAGAATCAAGTTTAACCTAACTATCTAAATATTTTTTGGATTGATTCAACTCTCGCTAATGCTATACCTAAACAAACATTAGTTAGGCACTTGGTACTTACTATATTACACAAGTGGTGATAATATTATGGATTCAGGATTTTTATGTTGATTATCAATAAGTAAAAATATCGAATACTGCATAGTTATGCGATTTAAAGATAAAAAAATAAATAAATCGATGAACGCCGGCTGCATACACGAAAAAGGATGACGCAATGTAACGTACATGTAACGTTACGTAACGTGCGTACAGAGCAGTGAAGGCCAGTTGCAATATTACATAATACAATCTTAGTACTTACTAGCGCTCGGTAATTTTCAATGCGGGGGGGGGGGGGGGGTTTGAATGTTTTGTTATGACGTTGTCACGTTAAACTATCGTCCGTAAACCGACTTTACAGACAACCGGTTTTTTACTTAAATGTCAACTATGTATTTTAATGTACGATTTTTGCCATGAAAATTCCGCATTCTGCTCATCACCCACATTGAGAACTTGTGCTATCAAATAGATGTGCATATTGCAGCTTACTAACCTGATTATAGCCAGGTCAATGTCCTTATGCCGAGACTGAATGCCAGAGTACGACTTGCAATGCATCACGTACGCATACATGTCCAATTCATTGCGCAGGGCTACGTTGCGTGACGTCACGTACGCCGCCTCGCTCTTTGTCTCGATGTTACCCTGCATGAGAAATTGGATAGTTAATTCATTTATTTATAACCTTTCACAATGACGGATATATATGTGACAAAGTTCAACATCAAAGTAATCTTCGCGCAATGACGTAAGGTTCAAAGTAGCTTTACGTTTTGGCTAGGCTTGGCGTTTAAAAGATTAAGGTACCATTTTCAAAGCACATTTGCTCAGACAACTCCATCTATTGACTAAATGAAGTTAACATGTCATATTGAAAGCAGAGGCACTTCAACATTCTTGGACAGCACCCTCTATCCGAGTTTAAAGATAAAATATTATCCCATGGGAACACTACCAGCATATTAAATACAATCTGTACATCAAGTTTAAACTAGATCAGTCCAGTTGTTATTGGGTGTTTGAGTAAGAAAAAACCAAGTCTTCACAAATTTTTTCATATTATTATAATATTCAGTGGCGTAGCTAGGCGTGGGCGAAGCGGGCCGTCGCCCACGGCCTCGCGGTCTGAGGGTCCTCGCACCTCGAATGGCTCTCGTTTTTTTGCTCAATAAAAAAATCGTACTTTAATATGTGGTGTGCCAGCGTAGGGCCACACAAAATTATATACCTTAAGTCCAACACCGTTCCTCTTAATAGTAGTGATAGCATACTGCACATCTTCATCATTATCTACATTGGGGTCGATGTCCACAATCTCGAAGTCAATTGGGGCTCCGATGTACCTGTGAACCACAACATTTACGTAATATTGTTGCTGGTGACTTCATCTGCGAAGAATTTGTTTATTGCTATCCTGCGGGAACTATGCGATTTTCTGGGATAAACACTATTCTATATCCTTTGCAAGGTCTTAAACTATATCTGTACCAAATATCATCTAAATCGGTTCAACGGTTTATGCAATAAAGAGGTAAGAGGTAGGGAGGGTTATTTTCTCATTTATAATATTGAAAGGATTGTCAGCAGGTTTTAAGCCTTTTGAACACTAGCACCGGATATGGATGACAATACGGTAACACGAAAAATAACCTACTCACACCCGTATATGAATCAATTTTATTTGTAACAAAAATGATGTGTGGCATTCAAAGGGTTAATGGTTAGTGTTTTAAAAAGACAATAATCAAGTATTGAATTGAGTGCAAGCTAATTCAAGAGGCAGCCACTTATGGCATCATTTTGAACACTGTGTCAAAAGAAATCTTGTCATATTCCCAGCAAATATGTACTCTAGTTCTGTTGTACATCACACATTACCCGCCTGTATACATGTACATAACTACAGCCATAGCTGGGTTCCACATAAATTATCTAACACTGTATACTAGATTAATAGAGCAAATAGTCCAGTTGTTAAGTTGATATACGATATGTGAGCACAACGAACTACGCAATAGCTTAGAACTCAATATTTTACCTTGAAAATGAACAAAACTTACTGACCTCAAACATACCTAGAAGGAAAATCTTCCACGCATAATAGAGATTAAAATTTATAGAAGTTTGGCTCATGTAGAAGTCAAAATAGGCCTGGAGGTGCGCGAAGCAAGGATAAATATAACCAAGAATGTATGCTCCATAAACTTACTTGAAGATCTCTCTGACGTAACCCATGCACTCGGGGCCGATGCCACCGCCCGGCAGCATGGTAACAGCGTGCCGACCACCATAGTGCGCCTTGGGAATATGCTTCTGCTTCCTGATAACAGGAGTTTTGTGCTGGACGTCGAAGTCGGATATAGTAGCAGGTGCCGCAGCAGAACTCGAGTATGCTGCGCCCCCCAGCTCCGGAATGAGCTTTAACTTGGTAAGAAGCCGAACTGCCATCACGTATTTCCTTCACACAAGGCCGAGGAACCTTTTAAAATGGAAAATACTTCAGGCAGGTTGTTAAATAATCACAGGAAAAGGAAGATGGATCGTGATCGCGGGTTTTCCGCGTCAGATGGCGCTGAACTGTCAAAGTTGCAGATGGCGCTGTTGATGCGGTAAAGCATAAGCACATGGAGCTCCGAAGCCCTTTAAATTTATTTTTATTGAGGGTTTCCTACTATGATTTTCTTTATTTATTTAATTTAATCTTAATAAAGTCTTTCTTAAATTTTTACTCTAATTTCTTTGTTCGTCTTGGCAAGGAAAATATGATACTTCTTTTGGCATGTTAAAGATGTTTAAGATGATTTAAACGAATTATGATAATAAAGAATTTAGTTAAACTAATTAATTCAGTTTTAGTTTTGTTTTGAATTATTTTCACATTTTGGACTACCCGTTATCTTTTTACACTATAATTGGCATGGCAACATTCGGAATCACTTGTATCCATGTGGTATCCATAGAAGAACGTGTGCGTTTACTTTATCTTTACGCCATTGCTCGGGCGGCGGCGTCCATTTTGTTCGCCATATTGAATTTGGTCGGACATCTTTGACGCCATGTTTAGTCGGACATATTTTATAAACATTTTCGCGTAAATTTCAAATATTTTCGAGCCTAAATATCGAACTTTTTTTCACTGAAGTCTGGGGGACAGATAGGGGCGAAGATAACTCGGAAAAAATCTGTAACTACGCAGCAGTCCAAATTTGTCTCCAAGGGGCCGTGCAGCTTTTGTTATAAGATAAATAAAGGTAAACTATTTCCACCAAAACGTTCATACGATTTGACACATTGTAACAAGTGTTTTGCATTTTCTATGAATTTACGGTGCAGGGTGTGTTCTGAAGGTGAGTGGATGAAGGTCAAACAGTGAGGGTTCTGCATGGCTAGCATTTGGCGTGGTCGTTAAATGGTTATCTAAAAAAATCTGGCTTGTTTTAAGCGTACCGACGGCAGCCGGCGGCAGCGGCTCTCGCCCCCGCTGTGACCGCTTGAGATGTTTTCCTGCACCTATGCAGTCGTTTATGCGGTATTCACTGTATATTTGATCACGCATAGGAACTATGACTGTCAATTAGCGGCGTAGGCCGTCTGTAATATGATATCTTTCCTTCCAGTTAGTTACATGTTTTCGGTACGTGCAACTTGGTTTACGACATTAATTTACGCATTAATACATGAGATTAAATCTTTTCGCTCGTCTGTTTTACATATATGGAAGTGAAATTTCTGAAAATGCTATCACTTTGGTGTTGTGCTGTATAAAAACACTTTTTTTTTATCTCTTTCGAATGACCAATGGAATGCGTTCATAACAGACTCAAATGTCAAAGATGTTTTTTTTTGTTATTTATAGATCTGATATGGAACTAAACAAACACCTTTCAGTATTTATGTAATTATGTTGTATGTTTATCTTTAATGAGTGGTTTAATTATTATGAATTTAATGAATCCATCTAAATACTTCTTACTTATGTAATTAGTTTGTATGTTAATGAGAACACAACTTAGTCAATAATTTATAAGGCGCATCAAACCTTTAAGTCTCTAACCACTAATCATTCACATAATAATTTTTTTTAATAGATATTATTAAATTACTTAAACTACTATCAAAGTGCATGTCGGACTCATGCACTGAGTCACCATCATTGCCATGAAGAATGCACCGCAAGAAACTTGGCTGAAAGTCACTTTTTTTTTAAAACAAAATTACAATAGCAAACAAAAGTTAAAAGGTTATAAAAAAAACCGGCCAAGTGCGAGTCGGGCTCGCGCACTGAGGGTTCCATACAAATTTTTAGGTAAACAGCTGTTTACCTAAAAATTTGCATTTCATTTCCAACTTTAACACCATACAAATAAAGTAGCTATTACAAAATCTGCAAACGTGGGGAACAGTATTCTAAAATTGGCTTTATTTGTAGGTTGTTAAAGTTCAATATGAAATGAAGGCAAACCATCTGTCAGTGGTAAACTTTATGTAATTTTACTGTAGTCGGGATTTTATGAAGGAATGTAGACGAGAGAGGAAATGGACGATTTGGAAATTGAAGTCGGACAAATGGGATATTTGACGAGCTAGGAAGTTGACAAAATGGGAATATGGACAAATGACACATCTAGGGTGTGACTCGATTTTGAAACGAAAATTCTGATGAAAAATCTTTAGTTATCAGTAAAATTGACTCAACCACCTGATGAAATCTGGATTCATTTGAGACACCTCCACTTTGGGCCTCTTTCAAGTTTCTGATATTTTATGTGGCAAATAGCTGTGACGCTATCTTTATTTATTCAGCCAAAATAAAAAGAGCATTTCACATAAAATAAATGAGAAATCGTTGGTGATTGTGCAATACCGCGTAACTAGTTTTTTCCATAAGACTTAACTTGAAATGAAATAACAGTGAAAATTACACAAAATTCCACGCAATTGCATGATAATTGATGAAATGTCATTTGAAATTTTTACAGAGTTTACATTGATTGCTATTATTTTATGCTGTGTAATTAGCAAGGTATTGAGTATATTATGAGTTAATGGGTAAAGCCACACTGATATAAATAAAGTACTATATTTGTCAGCCCATTAATTTTCCTGCTATGTAAAATTATAAATTACTAGCCTTCCGTCCGCAGCTTCGCACGCGATAAATTAATTTTCCCGTAGGAAAACGTATTTTCCCGCGGTAAAGAGTAGCCTATGTCACTCAGTGATAATGTAGCTTTCTAATGGCAAAAGAAATTTTGAAATCGGTCCAGTAGTGTCGGAGCCTATTCAATGCAAACAAACAAACAATCAAATCTTTCCTCTTTATAATATTAGTATAGATAAGCAACGAATTATTAATATGTTTACATATGTATTTACAGTTGTGTCAGCATATTTGTGTTTATTGTTTTACCTTTTGTAAAAGATTTTCTTTAACTTGCAACATTTGTATGAAAGTTGTGGTTTCAAAATTTAAGCATTTTCCAACTACTTCTTTGTGTCCGATTGAGCTGAAATTTGGCATTTACGTAAGTCCAGTCACAATACAAAAATCTGGTAGAGAAAACCTGGTGGTCCATCAATATGTAGTTGGGATGAAAATCCAACTACATTCAATACGTTTACTTTTAGTTTACCACTGACAGATGGCTTGCCTTCATTTCATTTCCAACTTTAACACCATACAAATAAAGTAGCTATTACAAAATCTGCAAACGTGGGTAACAGTATTCTAAAATTGGCTTTATTTGTAGGTCGTTAAAGTTGAATATGAAATGAAGGCAAACCATCTGTCAGTGGAAAACTTTATGTACCTAATTTTACTATACAGTAAAAGGCCACATTTTCTCCGGTGGTAGGGTAGGCTTCGGCCGTGGCTGGTCATCCTATAGGTTGAGCCAGGCCGCCAAGCGACTCGTCGTGTTCTGGCCTGTTGCCTATAGAAGCCATTCTGGAGGAAGGGTCTGAGCAGTTGTGCAGCGCGCGTACCGGTTCCAGTGCCCCGTATTTGTTGTACGGTCTGCAGCTTGGGGGCGCGCGCAACACCGCAAACAACTGCCTTCTTCCTGCTTATTCCCCTAAATTCAAGTCTAGGGTGAATGAGCGTTTACTAGGCAAGCGTGCTCCATCGTAGGCCTCATCTTCGCTTTCCATCAGGCGTGATTGTGGTCAAACACAAGCCCATATTGTATATAAAAAGGTGTATCTCACTGGTTTAGTAATAACCTGTCCTTTTCACTTTAGCCTTAAAAAGCCCAAGGTTGTATCTATTTTGAAACACAGACTATGGGAACGAATTTCAATCCTTATAGCTAAACCATTTAAATGAGTCGTCGCCCGCGCGGTGCAGGGCTGGGGGGGTATGACGACAAAGGGGGCCGGGAGAGGTGCGAGCGGCAGGCACACGAGGCGCGCTCGCCGCCCGCACCTCTCGCCCCCTTTGTCGTAAACGTAAACGGTCTAGCTATAGCAGCTTGTATTAGAAAAGATGACGCAAACCACGATAAAATTAAGGGTGATGTGATGCTTGCAGGTGCACGGAGGAGCGGTTCAAGATGATGAACCAGGAGATCATGTGTGAGGTGGAGATAGGCACCCACGGGGGGATGGTGGAGATTGACTCGGAGGACCAAGTCGGTGTTAAGGTATGCGACATAACCCAGTCATTTAACACTCACAGTTCAGTGTTCCATATATGGGTCACAGCAACTTAGCTCCACAGGTCTGTGCCCACATACGGGTCACTAAGAAACAACCAGACTTTCATCCAGATTAGTACAACATCTTGATTAAACTAATTTTCTGGATTTAACAGGAATTTGTAATTTGTATGGGACTGTAACACATGTTGAGGGCCCACCGAGTTTTTCGCACTAATCGATTTTGGGTGGGCGATTTCGGGCGTGGGGGAGGCACGATGGCTCAAGATAGGTTGGTTGGACTGCGCGTGTTTTTGGGTATTTTCATCTTATTACTAATACAAATACATATTTTAAAAATGTAGCAAAACTACGTTTTAGAAAACATTTTGTTTTATTAACATTCAAAAGTCATGACCTGCCGTGCAGTATTAGCGTCGTACTACGAGTATATTTTATTTTTTAGATTCGTCTTTGGATTTTTTTTCTATCGAGCAAACTACAAGTAATCGTGTTTCGATAAACACTTGTCACTAGAGTGAATCCTCAAATATCTTACATATGAATTTCAAGACTATGGCATTGCTAGTAATGATACAGCACGAGTTTAAATGAATGCAATAATTGCGCCAAAAACACGGTAGGGCCTTAAGGGTTTGCTATGCTGTATGAAATTATTTTGAGACCATCCTTTTCCTGCGGTTTCGTTTGTGTAAACCATCTAGCACTTGAATAGAGATGATGATACCACCAATCAACCAACATACTTTTTAAAAGCTTTTTATTAACTTGCAATGTATGTAAGTATGTATGTACGGGTCAAATCTTGGAAGTTGAATTTGACCCACTTCCAGTGGTCAAATTTACTTGAAATTTGGCAGGGGCGTAGCTACCGCCGTATCCGCCGTATCAATTATACGGGGGCCACGGGGGCCCCAGACGTGCGTAAGCAAAAATTAATAAAAACATCCCAAATTTTTTTTATTTCAGAAATGACAAAAGTCAAAAAAAGGAAAAGTGACAGATAGATAATTATGATGAATAAATATTTCTTTTAATTTTATGCAAACATTTTTTTTCTTTTGTGAGAAATCTTTACCCTTCATAAGGGCCCCCAAACAATTTTTTATATTGATCTTTTTTTTTTGATCTCGTAAAGATGGCAGGAACCACTTGAATGCCGGTAGCGGAGTACTGATCGTTGTGGAACTCTTCGGGAGAGGCCTTTTCCCAGCAGTAGAAGTCTTTTCATCATTTCAGCCGAAAGACGTCCACTGCTGAACATAGGCCTCCCCCAAGGCTCGCCAAACAGATCGGCCCTGCGCCATCCGCATCCAATGCGTTCCCGCTTTCTTCACCAGGTCGTCGCTCCGTCTTGTTGGAGGCCTACCTACACTGCGTCTTCCGGTCCGCGGACGCCACTCGAGAACCTTTCGGCCCCATCGGCCGTCAGTTCTACGGGCGATGTGCCCTGCCCACTGCCACTTAAATCTAGCGATTCTTCGAGCTATGTCCGTGACTTTAGTTCTTGCGCGGATTTCATCATTTCTAATGCGATCCCGCAGAGAAACTCCAAGCATAGCCCTCTCCATCGCCCTCTGAGTGACCTTGAGCTTCCTTATAAGACCCATCGTTAGCGGCCACGTCTCAGTGCCATAAGTCATCACTGGCAACACACACTGGTCAAAGACTTTTGACTTGGGACACTGTGGTATATCGGATGACAAGATATTGCGGAGAAGTCTTTTGGCTGTTATGAATTGTAATCTTAATGTTATGTTTATCTTAATGTTAGAAGCCGTGGTGGCCTAATGGTTTGACCTATGGCCTCTCAAGCAGAGGGTCGTGGGTTCAAATCCCGGCTCGCACATCAGAGTTTTTTGAAATGTGCGAAATTAATTTGAAATTTATCACGAGCTTTACTTTACGGTGAAGGAAAACATCGTGAGGAAACCTGCATACACCTGCGAAGAAATTCAATTGTGTGTGAAGTTCCCAATCTACGGTCCAATCCCTCTCATTCTGAGAGGAGGCCTGTGCCCTGCAGTGGGACGTATATAGGATAGGATGATGATGATGCTTATCTTATTTCAGTACGAGGAGATAGAAGCGGGCCAGTATGAGGAATACATAACCGATGACCAATATGAAGAAGTAGAGGAACAAGTCATTGGGATGCATCACCTCGAGGAAGGTCAGTTCAGTAACTGTAGGTATCATTCATCACCATTTACTATCTACATCTTTGATCAATTATAACTGTAGATCCACAGTCGCGCGCCCGAAAATGTCCGAGCCAAATGAGCGCCACTTTGATAAAAGTGGCCTTCTTTTTAACCGACTTCAAAAAAAGGAGGAGGTTCTCAATTCGGTTGTATGTTCTTTTTTTTTTTTTTTTTTTTTTTTTTTTGTCGTGTGTTACCTCAGAACTCCGTCATTTATGAACCGATTTGGAAAATTTTTTCGTTGTTTGAAAGCACATGCTTCAAGGTTGGTCCCGTTGTTACCAAAATCCAGTTCTGATGATGGGATCCATGAGGAGTTGAAGAAACTCCTCAAAAATTCAAGAGAAACTTATAGCGATTAGAGTATTTTCGGTTACAAGTCGAATTTGCATTCAGAAAGTATCATGGAACTCTGTAATAAAACGACATAACCCCGTCGAGCATTAAAAATAGAATTTTCAACATAACCTTATATCGAAGTCAAACTGATGATTTTATCCTACGCATCTATTTTATACAGAAACAACTAAAAAGCAAAAAATAAAAAATTTTAAATAAAAATAAAACCTCCTTCAAAAAACATTCAAAAACCATGAAATAATAATTGAACTGAACCGACTACAATAAGCATGAAAATATCTTTCTTCTAATCTGTTTTAACTCGGTGCCTCAGCACGAGCTTGCAGGAGTGTAGAAGCCCTATAGATAGTAAGGTATGTAGGTAAGTTAGATTACTAGGTCCACTCCTGCTGGCTCGAGCTGAGGCACCGACTTAAAACAGATTAGAAGAAAGATATTTTCATGCTTATTGTAGTCGGTTCAGTTCAATTATTATTTCATGGTTTTTGAATGTTTTTTGAAGGAGGTTTTATTTTTATTTAATTTCTCAGTACGTTGCGTGAAATTGTCAAGTTTAGCTGTCAAGTGTCAACCGAAATTCGACTGTAATGAAGTAAAGACTACGTTCAAATTTCTGTGTAGGTGATGATTTTAATTGTTATGCAAACAAATAAAAAAGTTCGGACATTTTTTGAAGGGGATTTTGTTCGGCAATGTGTATCTTCAGTTATAATTGATCAAAGATCTACATCATAAAGTACAGTCAAGGTCATTAATATATGTGTGTAGGCGTCAAAAATATCTATGCAACTCTATGCCATTAACCTTATAGATATGTCTTTGACTGTTACTTGTAAATTTTACATCCTACACTTAATTTTTTTAGGGTTCCGTAGTCAATCAGTCAGTCTGTCTGTTAGTAAAAAATAGATAAAAATTAATTGATTGATTGATTGAAAAAATCTATCAATTTGTAGGTATGTCGAAATATATGCTACTAGCTGTCGTCCGCGACTCCGTCTGCGAAGAGGACGTTATCCCGCGGGAACTGCAATTTTCCGGAATAAAAACTATCCTAAGTCTCGAAAATTTCAAACTATCTCCATACCAAATTTCATCAAAATTGGTTCAGTGGTTTAAGCGTGAAGAGCTAGCAGACAGACAGAGTTAATGTCGCTACGCTGTCCGTCTGTCTGTAACAGGGCTGTATCTTAAGAACCGTACATATAGACAGCTGAAGTTTATACATAATGTGTATTATTACTATTGCCCCTATAACAACAGATAAAAAAACTAGTCAAGTGCGAGTCGGACTTGTTCATGAAGGGTTACGTACCATCGTAAAACGTTGAAAAAAACTTCAGTAAAAAAATTATAGATATTGAGTTTAAAAAACTGAAAAAATAAGTTTCTTGTATGTATGTTGTTATAGTGGCATAGTCTATTACAGTTCAAGATATAGAGCCCGTGACAGACGGACAGACATACAATGTTGTCTCAGTAATAGATCCCGTTGGCACCATTTGGGTACGGAACCCTAAAAAAGCTTGTATAATCACAATAGTCTCCACATATAGGTCCCATTTGTTCTATAGAACTGATACATCCCTTTCGAACCGAAATGAGTATGAAAAGTGTTATAAATGAAAGAAATGTACTAATATTATCTTTAAATTTAGTATCCTCAAAATAAATAAATAAATATTAGGGGACAATCATATACAAATCGACCTAGTCCCAAACTAAGCAAAGCTTGTACTATGGGTACTAGACGACGATAAACATACTTATATAGATAAATAAATACTTATATACATAGAAAACATCCATAACTCAGGAACAAATATTCGTGCTCATCACACAAATAAATGCCCTTACCGGGATTCGAACCCAGGACCTCTTGCTTCGTAGGCAGGGTCACTACCAACTAGGCTAAAGCGGTCGTAAATTCAAATTCAAAATTCAAATTCAAAAACATTTATTTGTAAGAATACAGTAGGTAGAAAGATCTTAAAATAAGTTTAGCACATGTATTCAGCAAGCAAGCAAGCAAGCGTACAAATATTTAGTTTTAGGTCACTAAGATTAATTTACAAGTTTCGTCAATATTCATTATTTCATATTATATTATTATTAATAATTAATAAACGAGTTATTATAATTTAAAGCACTTGCTACATTATTAAATTAAATCTTGGGTTATTATTATATTAGGTATACTCAGTCATTATTAAGAGAGAAAAAAAAAAGAAATATAAAACAATAGCAGACAAATAAATAAATTAAAAAATGGAAAATGATATAAAGTTCAAATTTAATTGCCATTAAACGTCACGATCGTATCAACCGAGTTCGAAAGGGTGTACTCTGTTATAGCTAGACCGTTTAACTGAGTCCTCGCTCGCGCGGTACAGGGGCTGGGGGGTATGACGACAAAGTGCGCGCCGAGTGTGCCTGTCGCCCGGTGTTGTCTCGGCAACCTTTGTCGTCATACCCCCCAGCCCCTGTACCGCGCGGCGAGGAATAAATTAAAAGGTGTAGCTATACTTCACGGTTCCACAGTAAAGTTCTATAGGACAAATGGCTCCCCTCGTCATCCACTTGATCCACTTCAATACTAACCCATCACGGCTGCCCCATTTCAAAACCTAGTAACTCTCAAAAAATCAATTTTGCGATTTTTGCGCATAAGGGGGTTTCTAGCAAGTGCCTACAGGATACAAAAACATTAGAATGTCCAAACCTAGTAAGTTCACGAAAAAACTGACTTGACCACTTCAAAAGCTAGTATGGCACAAATTTTTATTCAAAAACCTAGTATGTGGCATGCACTTACTAGGTTTTGAAAACTCAAAAGAGGCTTACTCAGTTTGATATGGTCAAACGCTAATAAATACGCTAATTTGAAAAGCCAGTATGGCACAAAATTTCATATAATACATATGATATAATATAAGAAATGAGACGGAAACATATGTACCTGGATATTCGTCTTAATCTAGTTGACCAAAAAATTATCACTTTTTGAACAAATATTGCAAGATTTTGTATGGTTGACAAAACTTGTTTTTTCGCTCTCCTGTAAAATTATAGCTAGACCGTTTAAATGAGTCCTCGCCCGCGCGGTACAGGGGCTGGGGGGTACGACGACAAAGGGGGCCGGGAGAGGTGCGGGCGGACACAATTAAACGGTTTAGCAATTGCTCAATGTACTTACTATGTCTTGAAATGGCACAGTCGAATTCACTAGCATTAATCACCGCATGCATCATATCACTGTCACCCCATCATCATCATATGTTGTCAGCCCTGCTGACAGATTACAAACTTGCAGTCGGCAGTGAAGAGGTGATCCTGCCAGGAATATCCGGGGAAGAAGTGCTCAGTGCTAACGACTCGTATGATCCCGTGTATGCTACCCCGCCTTCGACCAGTGCAAGGTATGTTTTGGGAGCGGTTTACTAAATGTTTCGCAAATTATTTTTCCCAAACTGATTCATTTGGACAAGTTAGCTATGAAGTTATCTTTTTGTATTTATTTTTTCAACTTCATTTTTTATTACTTTTACGGTCATCCCGTGAAATCATATATTTCATACTAAATACAAACTGAAATATAGATGCACAGAAAAAACCCCAGAAAAAAGACCAATGCTGGGAATCGAACCCAGGTCCTCAGCATTCCGTGCTGCGTGCTAAACCCCTACACCACCACTGGTCTAGAGATAAGGTAATGATGAAGGTGATGATTTAGCAGACTGAAATGTATGATGTGTAGGAAAGATTCGTGTCTAATCTCTAGACCAGTGGTGGTGTAGGGGTTTAGCACGCAGCACGGAATGCTGAGGACCTGGGTTCGATTCCCAGCATTAGTATTTTTTCTGGGGTTTTTTCTGTGCATCTATATTTCAGTTTGTATTTAGTATGAAATATATGATTCATTTGGCAAATGTTTCATTTCCCAAACTTTTTTTTTTGAAACTAAACTTTCCAGGATTGTTATAAAACAATCCTAACCTAGCCTACAGAATAGTCCTGAAATATTTCCTGAATAGTTTACAGTTTCAGAAAAAATAAACATTTGGGAAATGAAAAATTGGAAGTACACCATTGGGAGCGTATCTAAATCAATTTCAAGCAAAAAGAACATTAATGTTTTTTTTGTTCGGATTTCTGCTGGAAATATGGCAAAAGTTAAGGGTCAATATTTCTTAACCCCAACACAAAAAGGGGTGTGTTATAAGTTTGACCGCTATGTGTGTGTGTGTGTGTCTGTTTGTGGCATCATAACTCTTAAACGGGTGAACCGATTTGGATGCAGTTTTTTTTTTTATTTGAATGCAGGTTTCTTGGCGATGGTTCTTAGACATGTTTCATCAAAATTGGTCCAGCCGTTTCAAAGTTATCAAGTCTTTTGTAAGCTGCGGAAGGGATCTTGGACGCATAATGGGCATTACTTTATTTTCAAACGTATATGTGACCAAATGGGTATGTATTACAATACCGAAGTACGAAAGACCGAATGTATTAAAACATCGAAAGGGTCAAAAGACCGACACGATTTTTTTCTAAAACCGTTAACTTTTTAAGATTGTTATAAAACAAACCTAACCTAACCTAATGGGTTCTGTATGATGCCGTTTTAATAAATTCTGAGAAGTTTACGGTTTCAGAAAAAAATCGTGTCGGTCTTTTGACCCATTCGATGTTTTAATACATTCGGTCTTTCGTACAGTCACGAGCTTTAATTTAGGACCCACGTAAGGTTGACAGTCCTGTCATATTGTATAGGAATTCAAAGGATATTTTATTGAAATGGGTCCCAAATTAAAGCACGCGACCGTACTTCGGTATTGTAACACATACCCGACCAAATTGCGTTGAGGGTTTTTAAAATATTCAATTTATTGTAGTTAGGTTCTCTAACCACTAGGCCATCTGATTGTCATACGTATCGTCATCACCATCATCCAGCCTAAACATATACATGTATTATTTTTTAATCCCAAATGTAAAATTCCATTTTTCTTTTATTTCCACAGAGGGCGCGGCAGACCGAGGGTTTCTGCCAATAACACGAACAATGTACACCATCTAATGCCGATCGGTAAGCTTTAGACTGGGAAAATCGAAGTTCATATCGTACCATCTCGCTCACTTTCGTATTAAATTATATTAGCGTGAGCGAGATGGCACGATACGAATTTCGAAGTAGAAAGGCTGGTATACCGCGGGAATTATGCAATTTTTCTGGGATAAAACTTATCTACACTGGAAAATCTGATTCAAGACTAAAATGGGTTGCCACTAAAACAAAATAGGTATGTTTGCGTTAGTATATTTCCACTTTTCAACTGATGCAAAAAACGGAGGATAATAAAATAATTATTTTTTTATTGGAAAGGGTATATACCGAAAATGGTCCCATATAAATTTGAAAAAAAAAATCCAACCCTAAATGTAGGAAATGGTTCACTCACTGATTGTAATGTATGATCACGCATAATTAATGTATTTACTAACACAAACTATGGATTTTTGTCTGAAAATAAATTATTATTATTATTATAACTTTTTACAGAATAGTCCGATTTTGATAATTCTTTTTTTATTGGATAGATCCTTTAAGTTGGTCCCATATAAATTTAAAAAAAATCCTACCCTAACAGACAGAGCGTTGCAAAGTACAGTTGATAAAACACTTTTTCGGACCTACTGGCTAGCATTCTAACCTCTACTTGTCTCGCCGCTTGCATGCCTAATTGCACCATAGTCACCCAGTTTGTTTCCAGGTGAAGTACCCATGGGGCTCATGGAAGGCGTGGGCGCGGCGCGGGGCGCGGCCAGGAGGTGGGAGCAGAAACAGGTTCAGATTAAGACCATGGAGGGGGAGTTCTCTGTCACCATGTGGGCCACGGGGGAGGATGACGGTGAGTGTTGGTGGGATGGGGGTGATCTTTCTTCATCATCATCTATGTCTATGGGTGAGTCAACTTTCTTGCCACCCTCTGCTATGGTTAGGCGCCATTCATTTATTACGTAAGATGATTTATGGGGAAAGGGGTCGACCACATATTTTTTCTTAAAAGGGGGATGGAGTGAATTTTGAAAGGTCTTACGTAAAATCACAGAAATGCGTAATTGATTATTAACAGAAAATTAAAACCGGCCAAGTGCGAGTCGGACTCGCGCACGAAGGGTTCCGTACTATTATATATAAAAACGGCAAAATAAACACGTTTGTTGGAGCCCCCCTTAAATATTTGTTTTATTTTAAATTAATTAATTATTTTTAAGGTGAATATATAACTAAATATTCCGTGAATATTTCAATCGTCTACCTGTTGCCGTTATCAATATCGAGCAAAAAAAATCACGTTTGTTGTATGGGAGCCCCTTAAATATTTATTTTATTCTGTTTTTTAGTATTTGTTGTCATAGCGGCAACCGAAATACATCATCTGTGAAAATTCAACTGCCTAGCTATCACGGTTCGTGACTTGAGATACAGCCTGGTGACAGACGGACAGACGGACAGCGAAGTCTCAGTAATAGGGTCCCGTTTATACCTTTTGGGTACGGAACCCTAAAAAATATTAGTACCCTAACTACAAAACAAGTGTTTCTAAAATATGTCTTTATGAAAAAGTAAAAGAAATAAAAAAGTTTGTAGGTTCCCTCACGATGTTTTCTTCACCGTAATGCTCGTAGTAAATTTCAAATGTAATTTTGCAAACAAATTCCATTACACATTTTTATAATAGCGGCAAAAATACGAGGTGTTGAAGTTGAAATGAAATTGAAAAGAGCACTTTGAAATCTATAAAATTACCCATTTTCAAGTGCTCAAAAATTTTGCAGCTTTGAATACTATACTTCGTTTTTTTTAGGAATAGAAAATAGGGTAAACAAATAAATATTTATTGCGTTATACTTATAAGTCCCGTTTAGTTTGGTAATTATGTGGGTAAACAATCTTCAAGTCTTTTTATCGAAATACGTTTTTAAAAAAATACTAACTATTTTTTATGAAACCAAAAGAATGTAAATGATCATTGGTCCTTTCTGATTGTTACATATTTGCTTTGGTTTATTTTTCAAAAGTGTTTTTCAATAAAAAGGCACGTCAAGATCGCCTGTCTTCTTTCTAATGCTAAAAAACGAAGTATAAATGATTGAAGTTTATCTCGATAGAAATGAAGAGAGTTCATATTTGTGTTGTAACGTTACAGATGACGGCTCAAACCCAGAGCCTGACCCAGACTACACAGAATACATGACCGGGAAGAAAAATATACTCGGCAATGAGACCATGCCAGGTAAATGCTTATATAACGAACTAAGGGGCAACCACTGGGCATCAGAATCTAAAGGGCAATGAGGGCAAATCTCGTAAGGGATATGATCAAATCCCTAAGGCTGCGTTTCCACCAGAGATGTGCGAGGATGCGTTGCGAGGGATGTGTTTGTCATGAACCAATAGAAACACTTCATTCACTTAGGACCTTTTAAATGAAGTGTTTCTATTGGTTCATGACAAACACATCCCTCGCAACGCATCCTCGCACAGCTCCAGTGGATACGCAGCCTAAATCTGTTTAGTGAAATGACGAAATCAGTCAAAAAAGGCAACTCGTTTTGTCATTTCACCAGATTTTTTAGTGATAACCCAAGTCAAAAGTTTTTGACCAGTGCTGCCGTGCTAAGCCAAAAGGGCCTATGTCCGTTTTAACGGTTTCGAGAAAAACGTGTTTTTATGTTTTTGTTTCTTAGTATTTGAGTGAAAAATAAGCCTTACGTCTATTTTCTTAGCTGTTTTTAAGGCATTTCTAATAAAAATACGACTTTTTCGTTAACAGAATTTTATTCCTTATAAGCTAAGGAATCCAACGCAAAAATAAATCAGAATTTGGTCATTTTCGGACATAGACCCTTTTGGCTTAGCACGGCAGAGTGTGTGTTGCCAGTGATGACTTATGGCACTGAGACGTGGCCGCTAACGAAGGGCCTCATAGGAAAGCTCAAAGTCACTCAGAGGGCTATGGAGAGGGCTATGCTTGAGTTTCTCTGCGGGATCGCATTAGAAATGATGAAATCCGCGCAAGAACGGCACTCCCGGCCCCCTTCGTCATACCCCCAGCCCCTGTACCGCGCGGGCGACGACTCATTTAAACGGCTTAGCTATACAGCCATATTACCGGCTCAATGCAATTTTTTTTCTATTACAGGACTAGACCTGTCAGACCCGAAGCAGTTAGCAGAGTTTGCAAGACCAGGACACAAGATCCGGCTAAAGAAACCATCGCCCGAATCCTCAGACAGAACTATAGGTAACTGTTTTGAATATGAGTAATTAAAAACCTTTTCATCACACTTGCTCGTCAATGGTGTTATTCCATGCTTGTATACTAAATGGTTTCAAGTCAGCCAACGTTTTATTTATTATCTTTAAAACTTAGCTATAACCCAAATTTTACAACACAAAACTTATCTACGCTTCATGAAAATTCGTTATTTTTATATTTTAAATTTATATCAAATAGTTTTGCAATAATTTTAGTAAAAATATTTTTTTAAACATGTTGGCAGAATCTGGCCGTATGACCTTTCGAATTCTAAACTAAACACAGTTTACATGATCTATGGTAGATGACTCGAAAAAAGTGACAATCTGTATTGGCGGGTAGCCATTATTTTATTCAATTTAAGTGTTTAGAGACAAATTAATTTTGTTTTTGGATTTTTTTTTTCTCGCAATGTGATGAAAATCATTGTGTGTATCACGGGCAGTAAGGGGATTACAAACTCGAGTCATTAAAAGCCCTCCGCCTTCGGCGTCGGGCTTCTAATAGACTCACATTAGTAATCCCCTACTTACGGCCCTAGATGCACAATGTACTATAACCTGTCCTAACCCACGACCCCCGCACTCATTACCCCCCTTGACTCAAATGTGCGGCACAAATGTGGGCCCAAAATGGAGATACGCGCAGTACCCAGGCCCTTTGCGACAGCTGAACTCCGTGTTGCCCACAGGTTTTTAAAAGCAATCGAATGAAAGTAAGCCCAATTGAATATAAATCGTATGCACTCACTAATAACGTTTAAAACTGAGTAAGTGTGTCCGTGGGTTACGACAGGTTATTGTGTAACTTTATGTGTTTAAAAACCGTCCCAAGTGCGAATCGGACTCGTACAGTCGCAAGCTTTAATTTGGGACCCACTTAAGGTTGACAGTCCTGTCATATTGTATAGGACTTCAAAGGATATTTTTTAGAAATGGGTCCCAAATTAAAGCACGCGATCGTACATGAAGGGTTCCTCATCTGCGTACAATTAAAAAAAATATATATAAAACCATGTTAAAAATGCTGAAAAAAACATGTTTCTTGTATGAAGATCCCCTTTAATTTTCACCCGACTTTCGAAGAAGACTTTTTTATGTTTTTCGAGTGCATGTATGTGGGTATGTCTGTTGCGAGAGTGACATAGGGTATATATTTTCCCAGAATTCCTATGGAAAGGAATTAACAGGCGGTTTTTTTTAAACTAGTATCGAATTTATAGTAATTTGCTTTATTTAATTTTATTTTTGTATTTGTTATATCGGCCACAGTAATCTGTGAAAATTTCAAGTGTCTAGCTATTATGGTTCAAGAGATTGCCTAGTGGCAGTTTGGGCACGGAAACCTAAAAAGTAGTCAGCAAAAAAGGTTGTACCACATGGCAGTTTAGAAACTTGAAGGTTTTATTATTGTCTATGCTTTTTCAGCGTGTCCACACAAAGGCTGTACAAAAATGTTCAGAGACAATTCGGCGATGCGGAAACATTTACACACGCACGGACCTAGGGTGCATGTGTGTGCGGAATGTGGTATGTACTGGTATCCCAATCCTTTCTAATATTATGAACTATTATAGCTAAACCGTTTAAGTGGGTCCTCGCCCGCGGTACAGGGGCTGGGGTATGACGACAAAGGGGGCCGGGAGAGGTGCGGGCGGCGAGCGCGCCTCGTGTGCCTGCCGCCCGCACCTCTCCCGGCCCCCTTTGTCGCCATACCCCCCAGCCCCTGTACCGTGCGGGTGACCCATTTAAACTGTAGCTATAGCTCTCCCGGCGAACTTCGTAAGGCCTAAAAAATAAATTCACAACATTTCTATATTTACAACAATCAGAATAAAAAAAACCGTTTTGTGATTTTATGATAACAACCGACCGGTAACTTCACAATATAAACAACGTTCCGTAATCTTGGCACTGCCAACTTGGGTTCAATCTTTTGAAGCTTTAAAGCTGTAAAGCTTTCAATTCCGTGTTTTTTCCGATATTTTATTGGTTATTCTTCTACTCCAAGCAGAGACGAATCCAACTAATCAAAAATAATTGAAATCGGTCGTATATCGGTACGTAGACTTTATGCTTACTTTGCTGAGTATCACCACAGTCTCAAAGTCCCCTTTTTATATTTCAGGCAAAGCGTTCGTGGAGAGTTCGAAGCTCAAGAGGCATCAGCTCGTACATACCGGGGAGAAACCATTCCAGTGCACCTTCGAAGGGTGCGGGAAACGGTTCTCGCTGGACTTTAACTTAAGGTAACTACTTTGTAAGGTTGCTGTTCCCGCCAAGCGCGACGTGACGTGTGACATTTATATCCAAACATTCAATCCGCTCACTCATTCCTTCGACTTCGGAAGGTTGCGCGCGGGCATCGCTCACTCAATCACTCGCCTAATTAGCGCTGTCAAGTGAGGACGTATCTTCTTTTCTCTCGATTTGCATCTCTCCCGTACACCGGCCGGTAAAAGTGTTTGTGATATAGTGAAAGTAAAGTAATATCAACCAGCTCAATCCTCGTTAAAGAAGTCACCATCAGCTCATCTCCATATCCCGCCGTACGACGCCATCATCATCTCGAGTAAGCCCTTCATTCGTCGTCGACTGTTATTGCCCCCTTGTTATGCCTTGTTGGTCTGAGGTCAAATTTGACACTCTTCCTCTTTGGTAAGGATAGGCGATTTGTTTGCGAAATATTCAGCTTTAACGTGCATTTTTTTCTTAAAATCAAACAAGTCTTGTTCTTGTGAGTTCTAAGGCAAGTTTGCTTTATGATGAGATTACAATGTGACAACTTTTTTTTATACAATATATGCTTTTGTTTTGCCACAACCACGCCTGATGGATAGCGAAGATGAGGCCTACGATGGAGCACGCTTGCCTAGTAAACGCTCATTCACCTTTGGCTTAAAAGCGGCCAAATTGTAGTGTTCAGGGAACACAGTCGCAGGCAGCGAATTCCACTCCTTTGCTGTGCAGTAGATGAAGGAAGAGCGAAAACGCTCTGTGCGGATTTTGGGAATACTGACAACGTAAGGGAGACCGCCTACTTCTGGTCGACCTGTGGAAGAAAGCAGGTGGAATAAGATCGTGCAGTTCCGAAACACATTCACCGAAATATAGACTGTACAATACCGACAGGGAAGCCACTCTTCTGCGATGACGAAGGGCCCGAGCCATTTGAGATATCACGTCGTAATCGCAATAAAGCGAGTTCTAGTTTATTCAAATTGACTAACGAAATGTTTACTTTCCAGAACACACGTCCGGATCCACACCGGGGACCGTCCGTACGTCTGTCCGTTCGACGGCTGCAACAAAAAGTTCGCGCAGAGCACCAATCTCAAGTCACACATATTAACGCACGCGAAAGCGAAGTGAGTATACGCACTCAAGCATTCCGTAACCGTTTTGGTGGAGTTTAAGAGTCCACCAATCAACCAATGCCGTTCAATGCTATTTTAAAACCTTTTTATTAACTTGCAATGTATGTATGTATGGGTCAAATCTTGGAAATTGAATGTGGTCGGATTTACTTGAAATTTGGTATACTTAGGATACTAATACTTTGGTATACTTTTGGTAGGTTGGATGACAATTCAAGTAAAGTCAACAAAAAGTATAGTCGGCGAAAAAGCTTGCACTGAAAATTCAATTTTTTAACAAAACTTATTTAATACAAAGACTAGAAAATTGCTGTAATAACAAATGCCAATATCCACTAAGTATTAATATATCAACCTAAAAAATTATTTTCTCCTGTATTGTAAAATTAGGTTTTTGTACTTAGGAGTTCATGGTACTACGCCGTCGAATTGACTTTTATGTACAGTCGAGTTCACCAATATCTGTACAGCCAACATTTCATAAATATCTATACATAGACCTTATTACGGTAACATAAGGTCTATGTATAGATATTTATGACAGGTTGGCGATGCATATATTGGTGAACTCGACCGTACATCTTCTAATCACTACATAGTATAAAGCAAAGTCGCTTCCCGCTGTCTGTCTGTCCCTATGTATGCTTAGATCTTTAAAACTACGCAACGGATTTTGATGCGGTTTTTTTTAAATAGATAAGAGTGATTCAAGAGGAAGGTTTATATGTATAATTGCACTCGAGCGAAGTTGGGGCGGGTCGCTAGTACATAAAATATAAAAATCTCGTGTCACGGTTTTTGTTATCAAACTCCTCCAAATCGGCGTGACCAATTTTTATGAACCTTTTTTGTCTATACTTGTTAGGCCTGAGAATAAGTCTTAGGCTATTTTTTATACTCTTCGTAGATTCGCGGGTAACAGCTAGTAAAATATAAAAACCATTGGTATTGTTTTAGACAGTTTCAATCAATCTGTACTTGAATCTGCAGGTCAAGAAACTCCTTATCCCGCAACGGGGGCAATTCCTACGAGTCTGCGCGGACGACGCCCCAGTTCGTGCAGTTGGAAATGTCGCCGGATGACTCCAACCCGCAGCTAATCTTCTACACGCACGAATGAAGCGGGGGCAATGTGATAGTGACACGCTTGTGATAGTGCAAAGACAAGACTGCAGTGAAAACTATTGTTGGAAACTGATTAGTGTTAACCAAAGTTGATGAACTTGAAGTGAGTTATGTTACTTTCGTTTCTAGAATATTTTTTTATAGTGGTGTTCGAGATCCTGGAAATTAGAGACAATTAGAGACATTAATAGAATATCTTCATTGTTAATGCATTGTCTGCTGGGAACGCATATAGGCGTTCTCTTGACTCTCGTCTAGTGCCGCTGTTAAAGTTTGCATTTATAACGTTGTATGCCACTGGATCTGCCACTGACGGCACAAAACGGTGAAAAACTTCAGTCTAGTGCCACTGTCAATTTTTAATCAGGTATATTCTACTAAAGTAAAAATAAATGAAATAATTCATATTTTAATTAAATAATTTTATTTTCCACAAGCTACTAACGGATAGCTTTCAAAAAATGACTAACACATATCCGTTTAGTAAAAATGTCATTAAAAAGTGACAGTGGCAATAGACGGAAGTGCCATCAGTGGCAGATCCAGTGGCATACAACATAATAAATGAAAGTTTGGCAGTTATTTTAATGTACATGTGCTTTTGTGGCACTTGAAGAAGTTTCGAGTCTTGACACCCAGCACACAACTATTAAGATTTGACTTGGCTAGTTTTACCAGCAAACCAAATAAACAAGTTGATTTGCCAAATATAAGACGACTTGTATGTGAAAAGTAGCCAAGTCAAATCTTAAGCTTCAGTTTAACATAAGTTGTCTTTGTGGTAATCATTCAACAGTTCAATTTAAGAATTTATATTTACAGAATTTGGCACCCATTTAGATCTCAATCCTTTTGTCGGCGAAGTGTACAAAGCACTTTTTTAATATTAAACTTGACTAACATATTTTCCTATTTTATTGGTGGGATCACATTTATAGCCTGATCCGTGCTTACCGTTGGTTTGATGTTGTTCATATACAGCCACGTAAATATACTCGCTGTCATCCTGTGTAGTTTACGCTTTATAGAGTTAAATAACCCAACTGATATGGTAACAGGTAATGTTGGTACAAATGCCTAAATATGGGTTCGAAAATCCCTTTGTCAAATTGGGATGTCCCAATTTTTGGCAACGTATAATAAATCGAAAACCGTTTGGAGAAATAGGCTTTGTGAAGCGTTTTCAGAAATCAGATTCCAAAAATATAATAATCTGAATTAAATAAAGAAAATTTAAGTAATGACCTTCATTTGACCCCTGCAGTGAATCGTCACAAAGGCAGATATAAAGCAGGTCTACACTCTAAAGCAAATTGACAGTTTGAAATGTTGCTGTCCTGCTTATAATAGCAAAGAGTGACAAAGACAGAACTTTAATCACATGATGCACACCTGGCTTTAAACAGTTGTCATTTATCATAAAGTCCGAAATGTATACAATACTCGCAATGTAATTTTACAAATTTAATTATTAAATTACTACGTTACATGTAAATATGAAAGAATTTAAATATCAGATTTTAATAAAAAATATCTATTTACTATCACACCATTAAACAAACAGGAATAATCGAAGCTAAAAGAAGAGAAATAAATAAAACTATTTTGTCATGGGTCATTTAGGACCCTAAGCCGAGCTTGTAATATTGACAGTGACAAGACAAATCAGGGGCACTACTACAAAATTCGAAGTTCGTATCGTATCATCCCTCTCACTCTCGTGTCAAATCATATTAGCGTGAGCGGGACGGCATGAAACGAAGTTCGAATTATGCACTTCGTAGTAGGGTCTCAGTAGTGCCGTGGTAGTGCCACAGATTATGTTATGTACGACTTGAATTTTTCTAGGCTATGGAACGTGGCTCTCTCACTGTGACGTCATCCAACGTATTTCTAAAAAAATATATAAAAAATTAAATACTCAACCAAATTCAAAATCGATGAAAACAGTGTCTTAAAATATCCTATTCTTTCCAAAAAAAAATATAAAAACTATAGGTTATTTTTTTGGTGCATCCCAATTGTACAAAAGTCAAAAAGTATATTAACCCTTTCAACGCCAACGACACTTATAGGTGTCACAAAGTACAGTGTCAAAGTGATCTTGACACAATGACATAAGATTCAAAGCAGGTTTACGTTTTGTCGAGGCGTGGCGTTGGAAGGGTTAATGTCAATGAGCACATTCAGTCAATCGAGTTGTGTACATTTTGACCCTAGAGTATTCTGTCGTAAAAACTTTCAGACAAGGACATTTAGTCCACAGTGAATGCTGCTGACAACATGTTCTGGAAACAATCTGACTTAAATAACATATTCTGCCCCTAAAATATTCAGACAAAATGACTTGTCGCACAAACATGTTGTACTTTTTAGGGTTCCGTAGTCAACTAGGAACCCTTATAGTTTCGCCATGTCTGTCCGTCTGTCTGTCCGCGGTTATTCTCAGAGTCTGTTAGTACTAGAAAGCTGTAATTTGGCATGAATATATATATCAGTCACGCCGACAAAGTGCATAAATAAAAAAAGGTAAAAAATTTTTTTTATGGTACCTCCCATAGACGTAAAGTGGGGGTGATTTTTTTTTTCTCGACTAACCCTATTGTGTGGGGTATCATTGGATAGGTATTTGAAAATAAATAGGGGTTTTCTAAAACCATTTTTTGATAAAGTGAATATTTTCGGAGATATTCACTCCGAAAGTTCAAAATAATGTGTCCCCCCCTCTAACTTTTGAACCGCACGTCTAAAAAATATGAAAAAAATCACGTAAGTTAAACTTAATAAAAACTTTCTAGGAAAATTATTTTCAAATTAATCAGTTGAGCACTTTTTAAGTTTTTTTTTAAATATTTTTAAACTAAGATTGTAATTTAACCTTCATTGCAAGCATTTTTTTTCTTTAAGTACCTATAAGATCACGCTAACAGTATCTTCTTTCAAATAAAAAAAATATGTTACATCTGAAAAACAATCAACATACATACTAGTTCTATCTAGTAGACTGCAGTTGATTAGTTACCCAATTCGCCGATAGATGGCGCTGTACCGCCGACGTTGGGACCAAAACAAACACATTAATAAAGTTTGCAAAGATTTTTTCGTAACTGCTACGGAACCCTATCTTGGGCGTGTCCGACACGCTCTTGGCCGGTTTTTTGACAATGTTACACCTAAACATTTTATGCATTTTGTTGGCAATTGTACCAAAATGATCTGTTACCACTGATGTATTGGGTTACAGGTAACACAAAATAGAAAACAAAAAACATTATTTTGTAGCATATCGAGTGTGTTGGGCAACTACACATATATATCTACTAGCTGTTTCCCGCGACTCCGTCTGCGAAGAATATGGGTATAAAAAATAGCCTATGACCTCTTTGCAGACCAAATACAGCCAAAAAAAAACATAAAAATCGGTCAAGCCTTTTCGGAGGAGTTTAATAGCAAACACCGTGACACGAGTTTTATATATATATATATATATTAGATTAATGTATAGTTGACCAAGTAAGTGTTTTACCATATTTTATGTTATGACGGTTCCCACATCAGAATAAAAATAATAAGCCTGACTGTCACATTGATTTGTAAGTGAAAATCTGCCCTGCAGACGCAGTAAGAGCAAAAAAGCGATTAGACCATTATATTCCTTACACTGTGTTATAGTTCAATATTCAACAAACGTAAAAACCCTCTTACTGTGTTTTAGAGTCTGCAGCGCAGAAATAGCCTTTGATGTTTTAAGCCACTGACACTGAACCATTGGGTGTTAAAGGAATATCTTTGTCGACTGCACTGTTAGTTTGTCTTTAATTTGATAATAACTGTGTCCCTAATTGTAGGATCTCGAATGTACTTCGCATAATTATGAAAATTATTCTTAGTTTTCAATTTTATAAATGGTTTATGCAGAAATATGTATTTGGCATTCTTAACCTCCAGTGGCCCTCGTCAAATTTTGTTTCAATGCACTTTAAACTTTATGTCACTTAAGGACTTGATTCTAATGTGACATTGAACTCGCTCATAAGCCACATAAAGTTTAAAGTTCATTGAAAAGAAATTGTCGTAGGCCGCAGGAGGATAAATAATAAAGACTACTACATAACAATCAACAGGTTGCTATAAAGTAAATCCTGACACATGGCAACTATGAAGTTCCTGAATAATGATAATGTCAAACATCCATACTTAATATTATAAATGCGAAAGTGTGTCTGTCTATCTGTCTCTCTGTTACCTCTTCACGCTTAACCGCGGAATCGATTTAAATGAAATTTGGTATAGATAAATTACCGAGAGCGTGGAAATGTATATGTAGTGGTATTGTGTGTTTATAGGCATTGGAGTGAGGGATCTCTATATTGTTGTCTCTCTCTCGCACTAAAGTGGAATGCCTATAAACACAATACCACTATATATGCAATTCCACGCTCTCTGTAATTTATCTATATGGAGATAGTTTGAGACCATGAGAAGGACATAGGATTCTTTCTATCCCGGAAAATGGCGTAGTTCCCGCGGGACAGCGATAATCTAATTCTTTGCAGACGGAGTCGCGGGCAACTGCTAGTAGGAAAATAATTGCTATTGATACTTCTTATGTGTGACAGAACAGTAAGTATAGCATTTTTCCTATTGGTCACATTGTCAATACTTAGAAGCTTCATAGTTATGCTGTGTCAGGATTTTAGTTCATAATATTCATAACGAGTTTGATTTGGACCCGCTGTCTGACATCTAGCACTCTGGCAGCGCTTGTAAAGTGACACTTGTGACAGTATACCACTGCGCAGAAAATAATTAAAAGGGTTGCCTTATCGTGCGCATTTAGATAGATTTACCCCCTGTTGCACCATCAATTGATCAAATTTATTCGACGGATAAATGTGATGCCGTCTCTGTTTGTTTTGTTCGGATAGACTGAGACGGCATTACATTTATCCGTCAGTTAAAATTAATCAATGGGTGGTGAAACAGCCTCTAAGAAGTGTAACTGTGTGGGGAGCCCTCAACTAAAATCTGACGTCATCAACCAAAATGGTCTGAAAATTAATTTTGAAATTGTAGTGAAATAAATGAAAAAATATTGAAATTAGTTTCTTATAATTGACTTTCCTTTACAAAAAGGTATTGGTAATTTCTATAGACAATCCCAATTTAGTTGGTGGATTTTTATCTCTCTCACCGCTCTGTTGCCTCGCTCGGGGAGGTCCCATTTGTTCTATAGAACTGATATATTTGGTACGATTTTGAACTCTCTTTCTTCACGATTTCACAGTTCTATAGGACAAATTCAGATCCAGTCTCGGAGTTTTATTTCTAAGTAGGTATACTCTATTCAAGTTAACGAGCTTGTACTGAGGAAACACAGCTGCACGTGATTGGTTCGACATAAACCGCTAAAGCCGCTGATTGGTTTACTCGGCCTCAGCAACATGTTTTTAAACAATCACATGCGGTCGTATTCTCTTAGTACTGGCTCGTTAACTTGGACAGGTTATAGTAGTCTTTATTTAATCAAACAATGATGCGTACTTCTGCATAACTCCGTGTATTAGTAAGTAATTCTTATGAACTGCCTGAAATTACGCTTGATAATAAAATGAGGTGGCCATTGAGGCCGGGAGACTCCGGTCCGATTCTTTATGAAGTTAGCATCTGAAGCGAGGCTGTATTGTCTTACTCACGGGCGTCGCATTCGCCGTCTCTCTCTGCCTCCATCGTATACAGTTTGACAGAAATAAGTGGTGGAACAGCATTTTGATTTTAACTTTTTCAACGCCAAGCCTAGACAAAACGTAAAGATCACTTTGACGTTGTATTTTGAGACGCATATATCCGTCGTTGGCGTTGAAAATGTTAAAGTGCGAAATTATTCTTTTAATGATGAAATTTTGGGGCTTTTACTCAGAACTAAAGCGCTAATGATTATGATGATGAAAAAATGTCCCTAGTTTTTTATAAAATAAAAATTGTGTCCCTTTCGTAACGAGCCACATAAGCTATATGAAAAAAAAGTCGCAAAACTGACTCAAAAATAAAGACAATTTGTTGGGTTAGTATCATTTTGTCGTCGTTCTTTATGAAAATGAATAGGGCTCGTGATTTTGAATATTAAAACCCCAATTTTTCATTAAAAAAAAAATTAAATTGCCCACTATACTTACAATGAACATGCCCGAATACGCTCGTAATAAGTAGCTAGAAAACACATGCATCGTTTTCATTGGCTCTTATAATATTTTGTATTAAAAAAATCGTTTTTACTAAATATAATTATGATAATGCTATGATAATTTGACTGCCTCACTGAAAGACGACAATTAAAATGGATACTAAACATTTCCCATTACAAAACAGAAGTATGAGTATGATTAAGCATTAACTGACGTCTTTAAGTGCGGCATTTAAGTCACGTCATTAAAGAGTTATAAAATGGCTTATTGTTTAAAATACTTTCAATAAACACATTATTTCATGATCCTTATGTATGGCCACCCAGATATGTATATTTTGTACTATAGACATGCCAAAAATAAGGGAGTGTTTGTAATATAGAAATATAATTATTTTATTACGGAATGCATAATGAGGCAATTGGTTGTGGTAAAACATGTTTTAATCTGTTTAAAAAACTCTGGATTGTTTTTGCGAGTTCCATATCTGAGTGGTTCTCAAAAAAATTGTACAGAATTAAGGGATTTAATTGAAAAAAAAAACTTAATTGTTTCCTTTGTGTAGCAAAAGTTACCTATATAGTTTGTATGACTAACTTTCGTTACACAAAGGACGCGACAGTGTTTTTGTTTCCACTAAGCCCTTAATTGAGTAATCTTTGTTTTGAAAAAAACTCCTCTACTGAGTAAGTGATAATATTAAAATTAATGTGACGGCTGTAGGTTGGGGTTTCTTGTATGAAGACGTTTCACGCGGCGCACCTGTCTTGTATGTATGGTCTTGGAGTTACAAGGTACTTGTACTTAGTTCATGGTAGAAAAGAGATTCTCAAGACTTTTATTTTTTAGTTTTGTTTAACCTTCAAAAAACGGATTTGAACGTCTTAAGGCCACTGGGCCGGTACAAAATTTTTAACATTATGTTTAAGCAAATGAAGACTTTTTTTTGATTGGTTTTTAGTTTCAAATTCTGATATTAGAAAAAAATACATGGGTGTTACGATGCAAGGGAGAAAAGTTCTAAACCATTTGTTGGTACAAATAACCATAAAAAATACACAAATATCTTTCATTTTGTTTCTTAACAACATATTTTCTAGCTCTAAATGGTAACTCTTAAATTAGTTTTTAATTGCTGTTAAATAAACAAAAAATAGTTGCGTCATACCTTCCTATTGCCATTATGTCTGAATGTCTTATGCTATAATGTATTGTTTACCATAACTTTTATTTGTCATAAAGTAATTTACTTCTGAAAAAGTATTTTCTTTATAATTATTGTTAAACTAACCTAACCAACTATATTCTGACATTGACATTTCAGAAAACGCTAAAAACAGCAATTGTATTTTATAGTAAACCTTGGTATGACAAGTAAAATTATGGGAAACAAAGAGATCAGCGTTGAGACAGCTCATAATAACTTTAATTTCAATGCTAGATGAAAAAAAAAACCGCCTGTATAATTCCCGTTCTAATGAAACGAATCTAATGACAGCTCACACTTTAACATCCATTGAGCCGTTTAGGCTGCAGGGCGTGCCAAAGAATGATACAAACATAAATACATACGGTCGAAAAACATAACCCTCCTTCGACAGTCGCGTGAAATTGATTAGAGTGATGTCACCTGCCCAGTTAGTATTCCTGTATAGGTGCTCAAAAATATCTAAACACCCATGCGTGGGTGCTCAAATATTTGTGAGAGAGCATTGATTTATTACAACTAATTGCTTCAGTATGCCTTCCTCATAATGAACACATGTGGTATACTAACATTGTGCAATATTTTGCATTTAGAAGTTTAGTTTAATATAGCAATTCATATCCCATACTAAGTTTCCTCGGGATGCAGAAGCGGCTAATAGCTGGATCCCTACTGAGCGAGCTGCATCGCGAGGCAAGCGCACGAGGCATAATTTTGTTTGACACAGGGCTCAAAGTCGCGCCGAAAATGACTGCCTCGCGAGGCGGTTCGCTCAGTGGACACCCGGCTAATGAGGCTTTCGTCTGTTCGGCTGGGGCTTTAACATTTTCAACGCTCTGTCAAATACAACAGCCCTCACTCATACGTCATGACATCGGAATGTCAAACGCGAAGTTGAACCCTACAGAAATGCATGTATGTAGATATCGCTTTGCACACCGTGACTGATATATCAGTCGTTGGCGTAGAACCTGCGGTGCTGATATGTGTCGTTGGCGTCGAAGAGGTTAAACGTCCCAATACCTATGAAAGTCATTTTGTGAGGATCCTTGTGTCAATTTGTATAAACATTCGTCAAATTTTGTTATTTTTAATACCATAAAGTCGGTGTCCTTTGGTCCATATGACAACCGCATATGGGTCTAATGAAATAAAAACGTGGGTAGTTCGCTGAATGGAACCAACCATATTTTTTCTTCAATTAAATTTTTGGGATAATTATGGCCCCATCGAACGGTGCGATGATTCCGCCAATGTCGAGGTTGGATAAGACACTGCCAGACGACCTTTGGTCAAGTACGGTAGAGCTGTCCGTGATATTTTTTTTGTTCATACATGATTTAGTGTCAAATTTGAGTGTTTTAAATTTGACATCACAATTTAAGTTGGACATGATATTCCGCGTATAATTAATTAAATTTAATTCTTGATTATATTTTAAACAATAAGAGGGACACTAGTGTCTTTGAGAACTAAACTTTATTAGACTTGTTGAAAGTCCCCTTAACTAAAATAATAAAAAAACACGGCGTATAAGAGTCGTATTCAATTTTTTTTACACAATTAAGGGATTTAATTAAAACAAAACTTAATTGATTCCTTTGTGTAACGAAAATTACCCATATAGTTTGTATGATTATTTTTCGTTACACAAAGGATGCGATCGTGATTTTGTTTTCATTACCTTTTGACCGCCACGCATCGTTTTTGTTAGGAACAAAATTGATTCTTATGCGGATGCGGGTAGGTTTAATTTTTTACTACCGTACTGTCGTGTATAGCCGACGCTGGAGTTCAAAAGGTTAAGCCCTTAATTATGTACAATTTTTTTTGAAAACAACCCATAAAAGAAAAGAGTTAAAGGGCAGGGATCATCATAAAATGGCGCTTTTTACATGCTTTTTTTTAGTGACTACATTTTGTCCACATGTGTACATTTTAAATAGTTATCGAAAGGCGTTCTGCCTTTTAAGCTAAGATTTTGTAATATGACTGATTGTATATAGGACGATGCGTTTGTTTTGCGGTCCAAAAAATGCGAAACTCATTGCTATGTTTGAAACCGACCTTCCCTAATTTAGGTATTGCAGTATCACCAACGTTATGCAAAATGATGAATTATGCGTCAAAATTTTATGCGATCTAACAGTGAAAACATTAGGTGTCGATGCA
This sequence comes from Archips xylosteana, assembly GCA_947563465.1. NCBI lineage: Eukaryota > Metazoa > Arthropoda > Insecta > Lepidoptera > Tortricidae > Archips > Archips xylosteana. The sequence continues at coordinate 6,966,162 of OX387373.1, forward strand.
ATGGCCATCCGTTACTACCTTTAACTATAGTCACAGCTACATGGGGTGGTTTAGACCCGCATAATATTTTTCTCAAATAGAGTTATATCAGAGTCGTTTTAAAAAAAAAACAAAGTAAGGGCGTAATTTAAACAAAATTTAATTGATTTCTTTGTGTAACGAAAGTTACCCATATAGTTTGTACGACTAACTTTTGTTACACAAAGAATGCGATCGTGATTTAATTTTTTTTTAAACCGTATTTTAATTTGGGTATGGTTAGTGTATGACCCAGTAATTGTTGCCTCGAAATTTACAGTCGAAAGTATAAATATCTATGCATCCACCACGCCAAAAAATACCTAATTAAGGGCTTAAAATGCACAATTAAAGAATTTAATTAAAACAAAATTTATTTGTTTCCTTTGTGTAACGAAAGTTACCCATATATTTTGTATAACTAATTTTCGTAACAGAAAGGAAGCGATGGTGTTTTTGTTTTCATTAAGCCCTTACCTATGTACATCTAAACCTTTAAACAAGCAATTCTTGTGTGTGTATATATATATATATCGCACCCCCAGCCGAATAAAGCGGTAATATGAAATGCCTTAGTTTACAAATTAAGCCATAAAGCGACCGGATAAAGCTTAGTTTACAAACTAAGGCATTTCATATTACCGCTTTACTCGGTTGGGGGTGCGATATATATAATCAGGATCTCGGAAACGGCTCCGACGATTTCGATGAAATTTGGTATGAGGGGGTTTTCGGCCCGAGCGGAGCTCGGTCGCCCAGGTATTTTTTTTTAAACGACCCAGATAAACGAAGTGTAAGTTAACAGTAGCTGACAAGTGTTTAAGTATGTAACATCACTTATCTGTTTTGTTCGATGGATTTAATGTAGTGATTTTTTTATATTTAAAATGTTCTCAACAAGCAATGAGGAATAAACGAGAATAAATTGTAAATATTTATATAAATTTGGAGTTTTCTTTCTTGTAACTCAACCTGTGCCAGTTCATATACAAGAGATAGGATCTTAAAAATTATATTTTTAAAATTCTACTCTTACTGTATACTTTTCTACGTGTTGCCCGTGACTCTGCCTGGTTGGAATTAGATTCTTTGAGTTGGGTATATATGCGAAATTTCATACAAATCGGTGCAGCCATTCAAGTATGCGTTAACCGCAAATAAACTTGCAAAATATTATATTTATAATATTAATGCGTCGCATCGAAGATGTGGTTGGTATCGCTTTAAAAATTGACACAAATGGCTATTTTTTTATATAGCAGTTAAGTTATAGTCTCAACTGTTTCATTATAAAGCCAATTTTACAGATTATAACTATAAATTAAAAAAATTAAAAACCTCCAACGCAATTTGGTTACACAAACACACCTTCAGAACGAGATTGATCCAATAGGAATTATTCTCATTTCAAAACTAAACCTGTTGGTCTTTTAGCATCAAGTTTAATTTTGAAATGAGAATAATTCCTATTGGGTCAGTCTTGTTCTGAAGGAGCAAATATGTTTGATAACTATAAATTTAAAAAAATCGTGCGTGCAGCTCCTCCGCGCGGAAGAAGTGAAACTTCGTAATGTGGAAAAGAAAAAGGCACTTATACATCAATATGAACCTTATTGCAATAACCCAAAGCAAAGAAGCGGCTAGCAAGCAACCAACTACAGCGCTAACGAAACAAGTTACATAACTCGTCGCTAGATGGCGTTGCTCCTCGTGCGCAAGTTATTTTCAATAATTTTTCTTGATTTATCGTAATTCTCAAAGATGTTCAATACTTTTTTTACTAAATACGTTTAAAATACTTTTTTCTACGATTTACCATTAAAATAGTTTTGATTTTTACAAGTTTTCATACTAAACCACGCAATTATTCTGGATCGCACTGACGAAGTTTTTAACATGCGTTAGTTTTTTTTTTAAGTGTTTTAAAAATTTACTAGATGGCGCTTTTATAAATAGTTATGACTGCTTTTACTGCCATCTATGGCCATCATATAAACTAATATGGTGTGCAAAACGTCACCTAGATGGTGTTTTCATCTATTATTACAATTGCTTTTACTGCCATCTATCATGTATTTTATAAACTAACATGGTGTGCTAAATGTCACCTAGATGGCGTTTTCATCAATCATTACTAATGCTTTTACTGCCATCTATCACCCATCTTAAAAACCAACATCGTGTGCAAAATGAATCCTAGATGGCGCTTTTATCAATAATGATGATGACTGCTTTTACTGCCATCTATCAATCATCTTATAAACTAACATGGTGTGCAAAATATTACCTAGATGGCGTTTTTATCAATTATTACTATTGCTTATACTGCCATCTATCTTACAAACTAACATGGTGCGCAAAATTTCACCTAGATAGCGCTTTTGTCAATTATACATACTGCTTTAGTGGCAGTAGCCATCTATCAAAACAAATTAAACTAAATTCTTTTATGTGCAGTGAACTTTCATGACGTCGTTATCTTATTAAAACTTCATTAATTCGAACCGCAAGCAATAGATGGCGCTCGAAAGAGGAACGAGAATTACTCCAAAATTCGAAGTTCAAATGTTCTGCTCCTTCCTATTAAATAATAATAGTGTAAGCGAGATGATATTTACCGCTGTCACTCAAAAAATGCTATATTAATATACAATGCGAACGTCTCGTAAACGTCAACTTGCATTGCGTTGCGTATTTAACGCAACGCTTGTTGGAAGTTGCATTAGAAGTTTCACTTCAAAAATTAAAAACTCCCAACGCAATTTAGTCACACATGTTATAAAATAAAGTAAATGCCCATTATGCGTCTAAGATTCCTTCTGCAGCTAACAAAAGTGCTGATAACTGAAACGGCTGAACCAATTTTGATGAAACGTGTCGAAGATCCATCGCCAAGAAAACTGCTTTCAAATAAAAAAAAAACAAAACTAAATTGATTCGCCCACTTAAGAGCTATAATGCCACAGACAGACAGCCACACACACACACACATACACACACACACACATGCATTTTATTTTATTTTTAAATATTTTTTTACTTTTAGGTACATACATAAATATTTCAAATGTAATTTCGCACATAAATTCCGAAAAATTCAGAGGTGCGAGCCGAGATTTGAACCCGCGCCCCTCTGCTTGAGAGGCCATAGGTTAAACTGCTAGGCTACCACGGCTTTTGCAGCTGCCCTCTCATTCTGAGAGGAGGCCTATGCCCTGCAGTGGGACGTATTATAGGCTGGGATGATGATGATACAAAAATAGTGTAATGAACGGGTTATACCTAAATAAAAAAAAATATTATTATTATTATTATAACGGTAAAACTTTAACACCCCTTCTCTTTGTGTCGGGGGATAAAAAGAATGCCTTAAATTTGGCACGGTTCAGTTGTCTACTGCCCAAAAGATGGCGCTGTTAGACTCCTCAGGCTTAAATTCCTAGTATCCAGTTGGAGTTTATCTTTGAAAAATGCCTCTGATATTGACGATTTGACGTTTGTTTGACAACTAGCTCGTAGTGACGTGTAAAGTGTATTCGTCGGCCCCACACAACTTTCTTATTTCCCATAAGAAAAAGCTCAAAATGAGCTTCAAAGGTGATAAAAAAGAAGAAGAAGACGGGAACAATAACCCGTATTCGAACCTGGACAAGACCATCGTCTTACAAGAGTCCAGATACTTCAACGAAAGCTCAGTGCATCCGCGAAAATGTACGCATATTTTGTCGAAAATCCTCTTTCTGCTCAATCAGGGCGAGATACTGACCACCCAAGAGGCTACCGACGCGTTTTTCGCTACCACCAAGCTGTTCCAATCGAAGGATGTGATGCTACGTAGGATGGTATACTTGTGTATAAAGGAACTTAGTAGTATGGCACAAGACGTGATTATAGTTACTTCATCTTTGACCAAAGACATGACTGGGAAGGAGGATCTGTACCGAGCGGCGGCTATAAGGGCCCTGTGCAGTATTACTGACAGTACAATGCTTCAGGCGATCGAGCGGTACATGAAGCAGGCTATTGTGGATAGGAATCCAGCCGTCAGTTCCGCAGCGCTGGTTTCTGCTCTTCATTTATCTTCTACCGCGCCGGATTTGGTCCGACGATGGGCTAATGAGGCTCAGGTATGTTATTACTATACTTTGTTATCAAGCGGGCAGTTATCAAACTGGCTACCTAACATTAGTGATGTGCAATACAAACTATCCAAGTCTCGACGTTGTATGGGAACTCCAAAATTTACAGGGTCTAGTTATTACATAAATATCCCTATAATTAGTCTTATACAGTATGAACATAAAGAGAAAATCCAATACCTTGTTGATGGCAAGAGGAGTATGATGGAATGATAAATAAATAAATATCACGGGACAATTCACACCAATTGACCTAGTCCCAAACTAAGCAAAGCTTGTACTATGGGTACTAGACAATGAATAAACATACTTCTATAGATAAATACATATTAAACATCCAAGACTCGAGCACAAACATTTGTATTTTTCACACAAAAATCTGCCCCGACCGGGAATCAAACCCGGGACCTCAAGCCTCAAGCTTTGTAGTCAGGTTCTCTAACAACTAGGCTATCCAGCCATCTAAACAACGCCGTGATATACTTTTTATTAACTTTTAGGACTTTTTTTTTGTTTGGTTAATATGAAATTAGATTAAATATTAAGTAACTTTGTATGGACCAAATGAAAAAAGTACTAAAAAGTTAATAAAAAGTATGATATTCAATCATACTCCAGTTGACCATCAGCCAGGTATCGGCTTTGTTCTTCATTCAAATACATACTGAGGACATTTGTATTGATTGACAGTGTTACTATACAGGAGGCCCATTTCAATGAAATATGATCTTTTATTTTGCTACTCTGCTACCAACTGGCATAGAAACTTTTTTTTTCTAATGTTTTAAGGAGGCTTAAGTAAACCTAAAAAAAATGGTAGCCTAATAAATTGATTTTATGGTCTCTCAAGCTTAGAACTGTGGATTTGAGCTTGAACTCGCACCTCTAAGTTTTTTGGAATTTACATGCAATATTACATTACAAATTTACCATGAGGTTTATGGTGAACAAAAACATGGTGAGGAAACCTGTGAAAAATTCAATGTTGTGTGAGAAGTTTCCAATATGCACTGGGCCCATATGACCCAAGCCCTCTCATTCTGAAAGGAGACCTGTGCTTTGCAGTTAGATGCTGATGATGATGAAGTATACCTAATGTGATTATTTACTACATTAAATGCTACCCTGCATTGAGACAGTCTTTGTATAAATACATGTCTAATCAATTTATACATCAGTATTGCATCATCTGACAACAGAAGCTTCTGGTAGCTGTAAAGCAGGGCAAAAGGTATAAAACCAGCCAAATGCAAGTCAGAGCCGCGCCTTTAGGGTTCTGTACCACCATGCCAAAAGAAAAATATGTCTTGTATGGAAAAACCGTTTAATTTAGAAAGAAAGAAAGAAAGAAAGAAAGAAAGAAAGAAAGAAGACATTTATTCACTTTTACAAGACACACATATACAAGAAAGTACACACAAAAAAAAACTAAGATAACAAACAATGGAGAAATAAACATGTACAATACACAGCTCAGCATGTGTGTCCCCGCAAAAGTGAAACGGTCGCTGACTCAGCATTATGCTGAGGCGTTAGACGCCTGCAGCGCTGATTTGATTTTATTTCATTTCAATTATTTCATTTTTATTTTTATTTATTACATTTTTGAATTTCATTTTATTTTTGTTTTTATATTGGCCTTAGACTCTTTAAAATTTCAAGTTTCTAAAAGACAGCCCTGCGACAGATGGATGAGACAAACAAAGAATAGACTTAGCAATAAAGTCCAATAAGGATACTAATATACTGTAAACTATAAAGTGATAATTCCGAGATGCAACTAGTAAAAAAACACTTTGTTTTAGCCATGAAAACCAGATTAATTTTCAATTAACTCCAAATTAGATTTTTAGCTGCAATTACAAATAAATAGTTGATTGAGCTGATATAGAAGTTTTACCATAACAATCAATTGTCATACACTATCTATGGGAGAATTTTCTTTTGTTTTGACTGCTCATAAAAAGTATGCCAGTTGATTGGTTCCATTTGGGCACCTTTTGGGTATGAAACATTAAAACACAATTCTGTGACTAGCTGACACTAAAAGAACAACCTAAACCACTGGAGCTGGACTGACTCTTCAGAAATCCCTAAGTCAGGAAACCAGGGAGTGGTTGGTGATTAAACCTATATTTGTCGACTAACCAAGACATTCTTCTTTTCAGGAAGCAATAAGTTCAGACAACGCCATGGTGTCCTACCACGCCTTAGGAGTCGTCGCGGGCTCCCGTAGAAACGACAAGTTATCCACCGTCAAACTTGTCACCCGTCTAGCTAGGGCTCCTCTCAAGTCCCCTCACGCACTCTGCCTACTCATACGCCTCGCCGCCCAATTGGTAGAAGACGACGAGTCTGACGCCTCTCAACCCTACATAGAGTTCATCGAGTGCTGTCTAAGACATAAGTCAGAGATGGTTATATACGAGGCCGCGCATGCTATAGTGAATCTTAGGAAGACAGCGCGGGATCTGGCACCAGCTGTATCGGTTTTGCAACTGTTTTGCGGCTCTTCTAAAGCGTCTTTAAGACTTGCTGGGGCTAGAACTCTAGCTAGATTGACCGCGAAACATCCAACAGCAGTAGCCGCGTGTGCAGTCGATTTAGAAAATCTAATTTCTGACCCGAATCGTTCCGTAGCAACACTCGCTGTGACGACTTTACTGGCCACAGGAGCTGAGAGTTCCGTCGATAGACTCATGAAGCAAATATCCAGTTTTGTGTCTGAAATTTCGGACGAGTTTAAAATAGTCGTCGTTAAAGCGATTAGGCGTCTTTGTACTAAATTTCCGAGGAAGCATCAGTCGTTGGCTGCGTTCTTGGCTGGTATGTTGAGGGATGAAGGCGGTTTGGAGTACAAGGCGGCCATTGCGGATGCCATTATCGCTTTGGTTGAGGAGAACCCTGATGCGAAAGAGACAGGGCTAGCGCATTTGTGCGAGTTTATAGAGGATTGCGAGCATACCGCTTTGGCTGTTCGCATTTTGCATCTGCTGGGTCGTGAAGGACCCAAATCGCGTCAGCCTTCGCGGTACATCCGCTTTATATACAACAGGGTTATTTTAGAATCTGGACCGGTTAGAGCGGCGGCTGTGTCCGCTGTAGCACAATTTGGAGCGCAGAGGCCAGAACTCTTACCAAATATAAGGGTTCTCTTGTCTCGATGCCAAATGGACGACGATGACGAAGTTAGAGACCGGGCAATATATTTCTCAGCCATTTTAGACACAGGAGACGAACAGCTGATCAATGATTACATAGTCAACGTGCCGAAACCAAACCCTGTGTTGCTCGAGAAAGCTCTCCGTGATCACTTGGCTACGAGACCTGATGAGCCGTTCAACATCATGGCGGTACCTTCGGAAGAAGAACCAAAGGAACACAAAGAAGCTGTGGTCGAAATCGAAGTTAGGAAACCAGTGCAAGTTTCCATTGAGGAACTTTATTCTGAACAGCTGTCGAAACTCCCTGGTATAGAACGTCTTGGGCCTATATTTAAAACGACCGCTCCAGTCGACTTGACGGAAGCCGAAACTGAGTACAGAGTGAGACTCCTAAAGCACGTTTTTGCGAGACATGTCATCCTACAATTCGAGTGTGTCAACACATTAAACGATCAGCTTCTCGAACATGTTCATATAAGGCTCGAAACGCCGCCGGAATATGAAGTCCGGGCCATAATACCAGCACCCAAACTTGAGTACGACAAACCCGGAAGCGTCTTCTTAATCCTGGACTATCCTTGCGCCTTCGTTGACAGTTTAGGCGTGTTCGGTGCTACTCTGGAGTTCACTGTCCATGATTGTGATCCTACAACAGGCGCTCCTGATTCTAGCGAAGGTTACGCGGATTCTTATCCTTTGGAAGAGTTCGGGATGGGTTGCGGGGATCAGATCAGAGCTAGAGCGGTTACTGAAGACTGGGATGCGCTTTGGGAGAGAGCGGCGAATGCTCCAGAAGCGAGTGACACTTTTGGTCTGTCGCAGAACAACATTAATGATGCTGCCGCCGCAGTTTGTGAGCATTTAGGCCTCCCGAAGTCCGCTATATCTGGTGATGCTGTGAAGGAGATCAGAGCGCAGGGGATATTTAGAGGTGGGGCTCCAGTGCTCGTCCGGGCGAGGTTGGTCGCCGGTGGTAGCGGGGAAGCGGTCACTATGAAGCTAGCTGCAAGGTCGCCTAGAGAAGACGTTGCTCAGTTACTTTTAGCTGCTATTTAAAGTGAGACTTAAGGTTTTAGACTGTTAAGTTTCAGCTTCGACGTACTGACAGATATCAGTTACATTATCTCCGGGATGTTTACGTCCAGATGTACCGCACAGGTCTCGTCTCAAATTGAAAGGACGTAAGCTGTAGCACGCGGGCGCAGTGCAAATTGGAATCTTCAAACAATTGGGATCTGCACTCTAAAGCAAATTGACAGTTTGAAATGTTGCTGTCCTGCTTATAATAGCAAAGAGTGACAAAGACAGAACTTTAATCACATGATGCGCACCTGGCTTTAAACAGTTGTCATTTATCGTAAATTCCGAAATGTATACGAGTATTTCCAATGTATTTTTACAAATTTAATTATTAAATTACTACATTGCATGTAAATATAAAAGAATTTAAATATCAGATTTTAATAAAAAATATCTATTTACTATCACACCATTAAACAAACAGGAATAATCGAAGCTAAAAGAAAAGAAATAAATAAAACTATTTGTGTTTGATTGGTTCATTTAGGACCCTAAGCCGTGCTTGTATTATTGACAGTGACAACACAAATGGGCTACTCCGTAATTTGAAAATCGAAGTTCGTATCGCATCGTCTTGCTCGCTCTTGTATTAAATACTATTAGCGTGAGAGGAATGGCACGATACGAAGTTCGAATTTTGCACTTCGTAGTATAAGGCCAGTAGTGCCACAGATTATGTTATGCACGACTTGACTTTTTCTAGGCAATGGAACGTGGCTCTCTCACTGTGACGTCATCCAACGTATTTAATAAAAAAATTATAAAAAAATTAAATACTCAACCAAATTTAAAATCGATGAAAATGGTATCTTAAAATATCCTATTCTTTACAAAAAAAATATAAAAACTGTACGTTATTTTTTTTGGTGCATCCCAATTGCTTCTCTGGCGTATGCATTTCCTAATGTTTAACTTGCCGAAAAGAGCATGGTAAGTTTCAGGTGTATTGGAGAAGTTAGCCTGTCGGTGCGTCAGAGCTACAATATAGTAGTATTGTCGAGAATAATAATACGTCCTCTTGTAACTTAAATAAAATTATGTCTACATAAATGTCAAATCTTGGTCTGCACTTCATAGAAGAATGCGTGAGCGAGAGAAATGCAATGTATCGTTTGTCACTTGACAATATGAGCGACAGAAAAGTAATGAAAGAAACTATCGAATAGTGTATAAACTGATCAAATTCTATGAAGTTTAAAAAGAATAATGTTCGAAATACGTAATGGTAATTTGATATAACGCTTTGCCTAAACAAAATCTGTAGATTATTTAAACAGTCAAAAAAAGTTTTTCTAATTAACAGCGTTATGGAAAGTTATATCAAACTAGCCTTCCGTCCGCAGCTTCGCCCGCGATAAATTAATTTTCCCGTAGGAAAAGGTATTTTCCCGCGGTAAAAAGTAGCCTATGTCACTCAGTGATAATGTAGCTCTCTAACGGCAAAAGAATTTTTGAAATCGGTCCAGTAGTTTCGGAGCCTATTTAATGTTCAATGCAAACAAACAATCAAATCTTTCCTCTTTATAATATTATTATATCAAATGACCGTTATGTATTTCGTTGATTATTCTTTATAAACTTTATATATTTTGACACGTTTCCTTAGTGTGAGGTCAAATACAAAAATGCACTTTACCTGCATTCATATAAAGCTGTTTAAGTCTAATTTAGATTTATCGGATAATCGTTCCAAAGTTTGTATGCAGTGGGGGTACGTTACTCTGCAGCTTGTACATTGTGAATTAAAAATTCCAATGAAAAATCATTACAAGCATTAGTGAAATTGAAATAATATTAGCATATTGGATTGTTTTTTTTTTATTCTGCATTCCATGCCATGAAAAACTTGCTTAAACCGTATAATTTTTAATGTATTATGTAATCTTTAAACTATTTTATTTAGAAATAAAATAAAACGATGTCAATAATCTGATTTGTTTTATTCACTTAATATAAACAAGATTTGTCAATTATCTGATCAGATTTGAAATACCTTGCGACGAGGTTTTGAGTGTAGGGCAAGATCCCACTACAAAATTCTGCACCTCATCTATTATTTGATCGAATCAAATATAAATGAAGCATTACACCAAATGTAACAGTTAAGCGAATCCTAACATTTTTTGTTCGCGTCTTTACTGTGGACATTAGGGTGAAGCGATTATTTTTGTTTTGTATATTGAATAGCCCTAAAAAGTTTCATTTTGTTTAAGGTTTATGAAAAAAATATAAACATTTGAACTCACTTTCAGACCTCTACTGTCTGCAAAGATTTGAAAAAAGTACCAATTCGTAAATGATGTGTTTTACCTCAAATTATTTTGTTAGAAATATCACTTAGTTTAAGTGAAACGCATTTGTAACGGATTGATCATAACAAAATTTTAAATTAAACCGACTTTCAATACTTCTAATTTTCTTTTAAGTATTAGATTTGACTTGTACCACTAAACTGTCAGTATTCCTTCCATTTCAAAAGCTTTTTATTAACTTGCAATGTATGTATCTATGTATGTACGGGTCAAATCTTGGAACTTGAATTTGACCCATTTCCAGTGGTCGGATTCACTTGAAATTTGGTATACTTATGTAGGTTGGATGACAATGCAAGTACAGTCAGCTAAAAAGCTTGCTTTTAAAATGATTAATTATTTTGATTAACCCTTTAACCGCCATAGTCTGAAACATAAGACACAAAATTCCCAGCTCATTTCGCCGCAGTCTGATAAATAAGACCAAGTTTTGATTTATATTTTATATATAATATATGCGCACTGGCGTAATTGATTAGATTGATTTATACACTACTATTATTATTTCGTATCGGTGGCGACACGAACATGCACGACGAACATTTCTAAGCGGTTAAAGGGTTAAACGTTAATCAATTGACTTGCTACCCTTTGTTCACTTATTTTAACCCTCGATAAGGTAGATGTGATTTAGTTACATGTATAAAATAGGAAATTCAACCTTACTTCTTTAGTAATAAGGTTCAATATCCATTGTATTAATTGAAAATACTACTAGCTTTAACAATATCCTTTGTCAGGTATGTATTTGATAGGTGCCATTGATTCTGTGGTAATATGCTAGTATAAATGGCGCCTAAATCAGGAATTAAAATTTTGAATCAAAAATCAAATCTTTGAATTAAGGTAGAGGGCTAAAACATATATCGAAAAAATACAGTTAAAATATTTATGTAAGTTTGTCCATATAACTAACTAGTACTTTATTAATAATCTTCAATTATTAATAATAATATATAAAATTTAAAAATAAGTACCTGGGCGACCGAGCTCTGCTCGGGCTGAAACTCGGTACCAAGCGTTTTCCGGTTTCCCAGAGATAAGACCAAGCTAGATCAATTTTTCATCCCCGAAAACCCCCACATACCAAATTTCATCGAAATCGATGGAGCCGTTTCCGAGATCCTGATTATATATGTGCGGGATGCACCGTTTTCAAGATATTTGACAAAAACACCGGAGGGGGTGGAGGGGTGAGTCACGTTAAACTATGGTCCGTAAACCGACTTTACAGACAACCGGTTTTTCCTGTTCTGTGCTCCCAATAGGGAACGTGCACATAGACGGTGCTGCTAACTGGTGCCATAAGGGTGCCATCAATTTGAATGTTTTACCTTGATAAGTTTGTTTTTCTGTCCTGTTTTGAATAAAGATTATTTTTTTTATTTTTTTACTGTCCGCATAGTGTCTCTTCTGTCGCATTAGTGCTGCCGCCTATAGTTATTAAATTATGATTTACTTAAATTATTTTAGGCATTTCTGAAGAAAGATCAAAACGCAAAAGTATACCACCCAAAAGTAAAATTACTCAAATTAAGGGTAAATTCTTCCAACTGGCACACCTGAATTTGATATACATAACGCGTACATTCAAATGTGACTGTGTTAACGACCACTTCGCGTATCCTTTGTCTTACGCCCAAACACCTCCTCCGAATGCGAGCGCATGAGTCGCAAGGCGAGTAGCGAGGCGTATCACGAATACGCGCATGTAAATAGCGCGCTCATGCGATCATCACTATTCGTGCGAATGTGATGTGTACCGTGTCATCAATAAGACACTGATAAATTTATTTCAATATCATCATCGTCATCATTTCAGCCGAAAGACGTCCACTGCTGAACATTGGCCTCCCCCAAGGCTCGCCAAACAGATCGGTCCCATGCCATCCGCATCCAACGCGATCCTGCAACCTTTACCAGGTCGTCGCTCCATCTTGTTGGAGGCCTACCTACACTGCGTCTTCAGGTCCGTGGACGCCACTCAAGAAACTTTTCGCAATTTTTTTCAATAATGTTTGTGTCTAAGATTTTGTACATACCTACGTCACATTTTTAAAGCACGCGCTGAGAACATGCGGTTTAAGAATCAAGACGTCCTAATTATACAAAGGTAAATAAAAAATAAGGGAGTTAAATAAACACAAACGGGTTATTTTAAAGACGTTTTATTAAAAAATTATATTCTTATCCTTATACTTAAAGTGAGCAAATAGTTTACTATATCTTAGGAACAATCACAGCGTTACATTAGCCCTGGATATTAATAAGTACAGTTTCAAAACATATTTTTATAAAACATTACTTTTAGTATAGTAATCTAAGGCTTTCATTATGAAATTTAGTTAGTAATAATGCATTTTAAGTATGCAATAACTTTAAATGCAAACGAGGTTTATCAGTCTTCATAACATTGTTAATTTTGTATATTAAAAAGAACAATAGAGGGGCGTTTTTAATAAAAAAAACGCACCCCTCCCTTTTTATTGAGATGAAAAAATTTTGGATTTTTCTTACTCGGAATACAGAGCGCTATCGACTTCGATGATTAAAAAAAATGTCCTTAATTTTCAATACATTTTTTTTGTGTCAGTTTTATGACGACCCATATAAACTGTATGAAAAAACGACCCTAAAGTGATCACTCCTAATATTGAATAAGAAAAACCTAAAATTACTTACTTCATTATTAAAAAGTAGAAGGTACACTTTTTTTAAAAGCCCAGAGGTATTTACAGGACGATCGCGAAGTAGTGATCGACTAATTCCAACCAACTCAGTTAATGTAGACTAGCGTTTCGTAGCAGTATTTACTCAGATAAGTATTCTTTTGCTTATAGTTTTTTCGTTGTGTGAGATGACTGTTAAGCAGGCGGGGCACACTTATGGTGGCACTTCACTTGGCGTTGCGTGTTCGCGTTGCGCTATTGCCATCTCTGTCTTTCACGCTAGAATCGGCATAGTGCTCCTCTCTCGCACACGCAACTATTTCGTCAAATACGCCAAGTGAAGTGCCAGCATTACATATATCGCACTTATAGGTAACGCCACCAGAGTTGAGGCCACGCACACAACCACATCTCATGTAATGACAGCGGGATTTTGACGTTGTGTTGACGTTTAACGACAACACAACGTCAAAATCCCGCTGTCATTACATGAGATGTGGTTGTGTGCGTGGCCTCAACTCTGGTGGCGTTACCTTTATCATGCGACTACAGCGACCTTTGGTGTTAGGTGTTTGGACGAAGAACTAAATTAGCGGCCATCTTGGTTGACTTGTCAAACTTGTCAGTTGTCATTCATCGGCCATGGCCATGGCGTACCAAATTATACGGTCAAGGACTTTAATTGATAGGCCACTTGCCAATGTTCGTATTTTAGCCGTATAATTCAAATCGGGTTTAGCCGCTTATACTTCGTATATGCTGATTTGAATTAGACGGCTAAAATACGAATAGTGGCAATTAGCCTATCAATTAAAATTACGCGTATCTATAGCTGTACATCACTACCAACATATACATATAGACAGGTATACAACTATAGATACGTCACATTAGTTCTTGAGTAGCCAGCCGTAGGGCGGCAGCACCTTCCATACATGCATATTTGACCATAGAGTTGCCACTCTTGTTCATATAATATAACAAGTACCTGGGCGACCGAGCTCTGCTCGGGCAGAAACTCGGTACCAAGCGTTTTCCCAAAGACCAAGCTAGATCAATTTTTCATCCCCGAAAACCCCCAAATACCAAATTTCATCGAAATCGTTGGAGCCGTTTCCGAGATCAAAACACCGGTGGGGTGGGGGGGGGTGAGAGGGGGGGGAGGGGATGCGGGGGAGGGAGCGCGGGGGCATTAAAGGGGGGATGAAAATTTCATTGATTTTGCCGTAGGATGCACCGTTTTCAAGATATTTGACAAAAACACCGGAGGGGGTGGGGGGGGGGGGGGATGAGTCACGTTAAACTATCGTCCGTAAACCGACTTTACAGACAACCGGCTTTTCCTGTTCTGTGCTCCCAATAGGAAACGTGCACATAGACGGTGCTGCTAACTGGTGCCATAAGGGTGCCATCAATTTGAAAGTTTTACCTTGATAAGTTTGTTTTTCTGTCCTGTTTTGAATAAAGATTATTTTTTTTATTTTTTTACTGTCCGCATAGTGTCTCTTCTGTCGCATTAGTGCTGCCGCCTATAGTTACTGCACGTTCCCTATAATACTTTTTCTCACAAAAGAAGAAACTTGACGTTTTCTCATGAAAAATAAATTTAAAAAAAAAACTAAAAACCTTAAAAAAAACGTGGAACCGAACCGAGATCGATTTCTACTGTGCTATTTTGATCTGTTCGAAGCCGGCGAAATTTAGCTTTGTATTCTAATGCAATTACAAAAATAGCCGGAAAACACGAGTAAAAGCGATTTTGAAAATGAAACATAGCTAGATCAGTTTTTCATCCCCGAAAACCCCCACATACCAAATTTCATCGAAATCTTTGGAGCCGTTTCCGAGATCCTGATTATATACATATATACAAGAATTGCTCGTTTAAAGGTATTAGATAGATAATGGACGAAATACATAATGGTCATTTGATCTAAAGCAGTTTTCTTGGAAATTCTCAACTCTACAGGATTTTCATAAAATAAACCTAACCTAACCTACACCAATCTGTAGATTACATGATTAAAATTTTTCGTTTAATGAATAGTTTCATGGAAAATTTTAGTATATACATAATATTATGACAATTATGTATTTCGTTCATTATTCGTGTTAAACTTTATATATTTTGAAACGTTCCCGACAGAAAGAGATGGTGCAAGCCAAGGAGGGCGTATTCTACACAATGCTATAGATAGGAAATCCTATGTTTATTACGGTGTTCCACACCAATGATTTTTTAAATCGCAATTTTGCATGACTAAGATTTATTATGCCGCCAATTTTGCATATGTCTAAGATTTATTATGCCGCCAGCAAATTACACTTAAATTTAAATTTATTTATAGCAAAATATTTATTATGAAAATCAGTTAAGTATACAACATTGAGTGTCACCACTACTTTGGAATAAGGTCGCATCTCAAGGTCGATAATCTGGCCAAGTGAGCTTTACTAAGTGTGCATTAAGGTTCAGTTTGGTTTGCATATTGATTTGATATACCTTTTTTCAAAGTAGTGACGACATTCTACAGAGCGATTCTGGCTAGTAGGGTTGTATAAATGTCGATAGTTTGACTATCGATATTAGACCTTGAAATAGGCACAATATATAGATCGTATCGATACTATCGAGAATTACAAAACAATACTATTGATAAGCATCAATATGTACTATCGATACTACCGATAGTACCTATTGTTTTTCGATAGTATCGATAGTACTGATATTTTATAATCAATACTATTTATTAACAAAGGCACTGTAAGTGTAAATTGTCCTATGGCAATGTTATGATGATTATTTTAAATTATTTAGTTTGTTATGAACATAGAGTCATCTCAGGGTTTATTCTAGTTAATACGAGTAAGTTCTTTAGTGCTTCTTCTAATATCTGAGCCTGCTCAAGATATCCCGAGACCAATTCCCTGAAAAAAAAAATACAATGTTTAGGTACTTCATTATCCCAGCCTATACACGTCCGACTGCAGGGCACAGGCCTCCTCTCAGAATGTAAGCGCTTGGGCCGTAGTTCCCACGCGGGCCCAGTGCGGATTGGGAACTTCACACGCACCATTGAATGTCTTCGCAGGTGTATGCAGGTTTCTTCACGGTGTTTTACCGTAAAGCTCATGGTAAATTTCAAATGTAATTTCGCACATCAATTCCGAAAAACTCAGAGGTGCGAGCCGGGATTTGAACCCACGACCCTCCGCTTGGGAGGCCATAGGTGAAACCGCTACTTTAATAGGGTCCCGTTCTTACCCTTTGGGTACGGAACCCTAAAAAGCGTGTAAAATTGTGTATGACCCGTGTACTTGCATCTTACTTGTATTTGGCAATGGTTTCGTCTTCCTCCACGTAGTCCTCTGCCTGCACCAGAAGGTCTTTGAGAGTCGGTCCATCGCCGCTCTCTCTCGCTATAATACTGTAATAATAAAAAAATCGGTCAAGTGCGAGTTGGACTCCTTCGCTTCAGAAAAACAGTTAAGTGGATACGAATACGATGACGATACCATTTCTCCATACAAACGTAGTCCCCTGTTTCCTCCCTGGGTAATGGCTTTAGAGCCAAATTTTTTTTACTGTGTAATCTGTATCTACCACAGCTATGCCCCTATGTTTCGTTTTTTTTTTTCATATTTCAATTAACATAAGAAATATGAGCTTTCAAAAACTGAAAAAATTGCCCAATTTCAACGTCATTTTTGGACACTCATCAGAAAAGAATTTCTCATATAAACAATAAATAAAAAATAAAACCTCCTTCAAAAAACATTCAAAAACCATGAAATAATAATTGAACTGAACCGACTACAATAAGCATGAAAATATCTTTCTTCTAATCTGTTTTAAGTCGGTGCCTCAGCTCGAGCCAGCAGGAGTGGACCTAGTAATCTAACTTACCTACATACCTTACTATCTATAGGGCTTCTACACTCCTGCAAGCTCGTGCTGAGGCACCGACTTAAAACAGATTAGAAGAAAGATATTTTCATGCTTATTGTAGTCGGTTCAGTTCAATTATTATTTCATGGTTTTTGAATGTTTTTTGAAGGAGGTTTTATTTTTTATTTAAAATTTTTTATTTTTTGCTTTTTAGTTGTTTCTGTATAAAATAGATGCGTAGGATAAAATCATCAGTTTGACTTCGATATAAGGTTATGTTGAAAATTCTATTTTTAATGCTCGACGGGGTTATGTCGTTTTATTACAGAGTTCCATGATACTTTCTGAATGCAAATGCTCGACTTGTCACCGAAAATACTCTAATCGCTATAAGTTTCTCTTGAATTTTTGAGGAGTTTCTTCAATTCCTCATGGATCCCATCATCAGAACTGGATTTTGGTAACAACGGGACCAACCTTGAAGCATGTGCTTTCAAACAACGAAAAAATTTTCCAAATCGGTTCATAAATGACGGAGTTCTGAGGTAACACACGACAAAAAAAAAAAAAAAAAAAAAAAAAAAAAAAAAAAAAGAACATACAACCGAATTGAGAACCTCCTCCTTTTTTTGAAGTCGGTTAAAAAAAGGAAAACATAGGGGCATAGCTAACCTGTCCACAAATTATTTTTGAAAAAAATAATTTTATTGATCCAGTTTTCGAGAAGAAAACAGGGGACTACGAAAGGCTGTTTTGAACAATTTTACGCGCCTATTAACGGTCTGAGCTGCAGCTGTCACGCTCTCGCTGTACTGACACGGAGGGGTTCGAGCGAGACAGCGACATTTCATTAAAATACCTATTTCTCAAAAGTCTCTCAGCCATCGTATCCTCTTAAGTACCCGTGGTCCAACTAATTTGTCCAACCCGGAAAAAATGCTGCCATTATTTTGAATCACTCAATATTGGAATACAAAAATAGGTAGGTCAGATTCGTTAGGTACCTTCAGTTGCCCGAAGGGCAAAATACCTACAAAAAGGAGCTCCGCCCTTGGGCGGAGCTCCGTCGAAAAGCAGTTGAACAAACTACAGTTGGACCACGGGGCGGGAGGGAGAAAAACGAACTACATAGTTATCATATAAAAAAAGAAAAAAAGGCGTTTTTTTTTGTGCTTGTGAAGGCCTCCAGATTTTTTTCTCACAATAGACCATATATTAGCCCAGTACTGGCCTAAATATCGAAATTTTCCAGGCGGTCCGCTTCCTATCAAAAATTAGCAATATGTGTGGCCAAGTCTTGTAGCCAATCGGTGTTTTTACTCGACTTCCGAGGGAAGGTTATGTTTTTCTAGCGTATGTATTTATCAAGATTGGTTTTTTTGGTCTTTTTGTATTTTTTATTTTTCCAACTCCAAATATGTTACTTTTACGGTCATCCCGTGAAATCCAAACTGAAACATGGATGCACAGAAAAACTCAGAAAAAGACCAGTGGTGGTGTAGGGGTTTAGCACGCAGCACGGAATGCTGAGGACCTGGGTTCGATTCCCAGCGCTGGTCTCTTTTTCTGAGCTTTTCAGTGCATCCATGTCTCAGTTTGTATTTCGTGTGAAATGTACGTATTTATGTACATATGTATCATTCTTTGGCACGCCCTGCTGCCTAAACGGCTCGATGGATTTTGAAGTGTGAGGTGACATCAGATTCGTCTCAGTTCCGAGAGTCACATACGGTATGTATTTTCCAGGAATTCCCACGGGAACGGGAATAATATTAGGCGGGGTATATATATATATATATATATATATATATATAAATATATGACATAAGACTGATTTAAAGTTTGAACTTTGATCGTATCTTCGATTATTATCGGCTAGTTCGTTCGTGTCTGCGCGGCCGAAAATGCACGGCGCGCCATATAAAGTGTACTACTGCACGCTCGAAAACCAACCCTCCTTCAGCAGTCGGGTAAAAATATAGTTTCCATTCCACATACTTTTGCAATCTGTCGACTATTTTCATAATGTAATTGTGTGCCATGTTGGATTTGATATTGATGTCTGCTATCTTGTCTTCATACAATTCCCGGTCTTGGTAGTCTTGCATACTTATAGTTCTGAAAAAGATCAAATAATAACTATAAATTAAAAATAATAAAAACTCCCAACGCAATTAGGTCACCCATTATGCGTCTAAGATCCCTTCTGCAGCTAGCAAAAGAGCTGATAACTTTGAAACGGCTGAACCGCGAAGAAACCTGCTTTCTAATAAAAAAAACCGCATCCAAAACGGTTCACCCGTTTATGAGATATGATGCCACAGACACACACACACGTACACATAGACCAGCCAGCCAGCCCCAACCTCATCCTGAGCACTGTAGCAGTCAGATACGACTCCCCTATAATGCGGCAGTATGAAAAGATTATGTCCGCGAGGCGGTAGTTTGTGTGTGTTTGTGTTTGTTCTTATTATTAATTATTTTTTGTTCTGTGTACTAACGTTATCTACCTTAATTTTGTTAATATTTATGTTATGTTACTAACAACTTGGACCAGTATTGTTGTCTGAAATAAATAGAATTTGAATTTGAATAGCGGTTAAACTTCTAACACCCCTCTTTTTGTGTCGGGGGTTAAAAATAAACGCCGCCCGCGCCGTGTGGCGGGCGCCGAAGTACGGGAGAGGGGCGTGCACATCACCCCAGACTATATATACAGTACCTGGGCGACCGAGCTCTGCTCGGGCAGAAACTCGGTACCAAGCGTTTTCCCAGAGATAAGACCAAGCTAGATCAATTTTTCATCCCCGAAAACCCCCAAATACCAAATTTCATCGAAATCGTTGGAACCGTTTCCGAGATCCTGATTATATACACCGGAGGGGTGGGGGGGGGGGGGGGTTGAGAGGGGGGGAGGGGTTGCTGGAGAGGGAGTGCGGGGGTATTAAAGGGGGGATGAAAATTTCATTGATTTTGCCGTAGGATGCACCGTTTTCAAGATATTTGACAAAAACACCGGAGGGGGTGGAGCGGTGAGTCACGTTAAACTATCGTCCGTAAACCGACTTTACAGACAACCGGCTTTTCCTGTTCTGTGTGCTCCCAATAGGGAACGTGCACATAGACGGTGCTGCCAACTGGTGCCATAAGGGTGCCATCAATTTGAATGTTTTACCTTGATAAGTTTGTTTTACTGTCCGCATAGTGTCTCTTCTGTCGCATTAGTGCTGCCGCCTATAGTTACTGCACGTTCCCTATAATACTTTTTCTAACAAAAAAGTAACTTTTTCTAACAAAAAAGTAACTTTTTCTTGCAAAAAAATAACTTTTTCTCACAAAAAAGTAACTTTTTCTCACAAAAGAAGAAACTTGACGTTTTCTCATAAAAAATAAACTTAAAAAAAAAACTAAAAATCTTGAAAAAAAACGTGGTATCGAACCGAGGTCGGCTGGATCCGCGACCACCCGATTTCTAATGTGCCATTATGATCTGCTCGAAGTCGGCGAAATTTAGCTTTATATTCTAATGCAAACAAAAATAGCCGGAAAACACGAGTAAAAGCGATTTTCTGAAAATGAAACATAGCTAGATCAGTTTTTCATCCCCGAAAACCCCCACATACCAAATTTCATCGAAATCGTTGGAGCCGTTTCCGAGATCCTGATTATATATATATATATATATATATATATATATATATATATATACATATATACAAGAATTGCTCGTTTAAAGGTATTAGATTAGATAGATAGATAAAAAACTTTAATCACCACAACACGTACATGGCTTAATTAATAACAATGATAAAGTGACTTAAAAAATATAAAAAATAACATGGAAAACTTAAAAACTAACATGCAACAGAATTCCAAAATTAAAATTAGCAAACAATTTTTAAATGTACGAATTAATTTAATTTAAGAGAGCCATGCGATGATGTGGAGAATAGGCGCTGACTCAGCATGTACTGCAGCTACGGATAGCCACAGAGCTGGTATTCTGTCAGAGACCTGAGGTAGTGCCAACGTGCTTCTGGACAAAAATATTTTTTTTTTTTTACATAGGTACGTCCCCGGCTCCACTGCAGGGCACAGGCCTCCTCTCCGAACGAAAGGGCTTGGGTCGTAATTCCCACGCTGGCCCAGTGCGGATGGGGAACTTCGCACACACGATTGAATTTCTCCAGAGGTGTGTGAGAGGTTTTCTCACGATGTTTCTTTCACCGTAAAGCTCGCAGTCGCGCGCAAAACCTAGTAGAATAAGAAAAGACTTACATGAACGAGTAGACCTGCATGAAAGTACGCCTCAACTCTGTCAAAAACGCCTTCATCAAAGGACAGGCTAGTAAGCATTCGTTATAGAACGTACTACTAAGTGACTCCTCTAGCACCGAACATTCAGAAAAATCATTCATTTTAAGCGTATCTTCATTATTTGGAATAAAAACCACTTTATTATCAAGAGCATTTTCCGACGATGCCGTCACTATAGTGTCTTCATAGTCCAGTTCGTCCTTATCAAGTTTCTTAAATTTCTCTTCATATGCTTCTATAGCTATTACATTTCTAATTACTTTTGGTTCAATCGTTTCTCGAACTTCTGCGTTTTCGACCATCACACTTTTATTATTGCTGATCTTAAGCGTATTAAGATCTTTTCCAGTAGTTCTTACAATTTTTGGCACTTCGATTTCACAGTCTTCTATTGCAGGAAAGTGTTTCTTTAAATATTGTAGTACTTCAGATTGCTTATTAATATAAGTCATTGGCGTTCTTGATTCTAATTCGTCACTTCTTCGCAGAACAGGTGTTATAAGACTTTCTACATTAAATTCAACGTCTGTTTTAGGATCTTCTATATTTTTAATTAATTCACTCAACTTGTCGTCGGCTTCATCAAATTCAATATAATCTATTGTTTCCTTTAGATTCTGTACAAGAATCATACTGAAGCCAATCAGTTTGATTAAATCTATCGGTTTCATGTTTTGGTTCAATTTTCCATTGACACTACAATCTAAAAGGTGCGTATTGAATCTCAATACAATAGTTTTGATTTTGGGTTGATTTTTTATTTTTTCTACCATTACTTGAATAGCTTCGTGCAAACTCCATGGTGGTATATTTTTCTTTAAATTGAACTTTTCCTTTAACAAAAACACTGTTAAGGCTTCCTCCATGATCTGAGTGAGACGGCAGATCCACTCGTCTCGTTTGCTCTTTATCCTATTCTCCATGACATCACTTTTTATGTAAAACCTCTTCAGTTCGTCATCTAAATCGAAAAACGTGTTAAGTTTCGTTATACCACTTATTTTTATGGTATCTTTACTAATGTATTGATACGCTGGATTTACTTTTTGGTTATTAATTATATCATCATCATCATCATCAATGTCAAATATACTTTCAATAGATTGATTTTTCTTATTTATTTGCTCTGTGATTTCAAGTCTGCTTATATCTTCATCTATTTTGTCAATATTACAAATAGTCTTCAAGGCTACGTTAGTATTAGTCAAATTTATCAGTTTGTCACTTTCATCATTCTTGCCGAAAACTCTGTTTACGTCGTTTTGTTTCTCAAATAACGTACGCGGAGCATAATTGACTCTATCAGTGAAACCAAAGGGGTTTAACTCTTCTAAAGTTTGCTGGAATAGATTTTGGGCCGGTTTTTCATAATTGTCGATGGTTATCTTTACCTTTTTCAAATCAAACGGGCCCTGGGTTTCTGTTTGTTTGATAGCAACTTTGAATTCATCGAAAGTATGACACTCAATGTCGATTAGTTTTGCTTTGTCGAATAATTTCGTATTGTCTGTTATAAGCACCTAAAACAAGTTGGTTTAATGAATTAATCCTTTCGTTCCGGCAAAGTCGTACACAATATCTACACAGGAAACCAGATTCAGTGAAATGATATTTGCTCCTCAGTCCTGCAGGCGAGTTAACTCGTTAACAGAAATGATGTTCTTGCGTCCGAAAGACGACTTAACTCGGCCAGGTTAAACTATTTTCAGAGCCAGTAGACGAGATAACTCGTTAGCTAATGTTATCAAAATTAAAGGGTAAATCTAATATATAAAAATCTCGTGTTATGGTGTTTTGGTCGCACTCCTCCAAAACGGCTCGACCGTTAATTATGACTTTTCTTAACAACATGACATACATATTTATTCATCATCATCATCATCATTTCAGCCGAAAGACGTCCACTGCTGAACATAGGCCTCCCCCAAGGCTCGCCAAACAGATCGGCCCTGTGCCATCCGCATCCAATGCGTTCCCGCTACCTTCACCAGGTCGTCGCTCCATCTTGTTGGAGGCCTACCTACACTGCGTCTTCCGGTCCGCGGACGCCACTCGAGAACCTTTCGGCCCCATCGGCCGTCAGTTCTACGAGCGATGTGCCCTGCCCACTGCCACTTAAGTCTAGCGATTCTTCGAGCTATGTCCGTGACTTTAGTTCTCGCGCGGATTTCATCATTTCTAATGCGATCCCGCAGAGAAACTCCAAGCATAGCCCTCTCCATCGCCCTATGAGTGACCTTGAGCTTCCTTATAAGACCCATCGTTAGCGGCCACGTCTCAGTGCCATAAGTCATCACTGGCAACACACACTGGTCAAAGACTTTTGACTTGAGACACTGCGGTATATCGGATGACAAGATATTGCGGAGCTTCCCGAACGCTGCCCAGCCGAGTCTAATTCGTCGATTGACCTCTTTCTCGAAGTTGCACCTACCCAATTGGATTGTATGTCCCAGATAGATATAGTCGTCAACAACTTCGAGCAAAGTATCTCCGATTACGACGGGAGTTGGTACAACATGGGCGTTCGACATGACCTTCGTCTTGCCCATGTTCAATTTAAGACCAACTCTCTCGGAGACTCTTCCGAGGTCAGCGAGCATCGCACTGAGGTACTCCAAGGTCTCAGCCATAAGCACCACGTCGTCGGCAAATCGAAGGTAAGTGAAGTATTCGCCATTTACATTGATGCCACGCCCTTCCCAGTTCAGAGTCTTGAACGCATCCTCTAGTGCAGCGGTGAACAGTTTCGGAGAGATAACATCTCCTTGTCTGACTCCCCGCTGCAATAGAATGGGCTTCGACATCTGATCCTGAAGTTGGACGGACATTGTGGCGTTATTATACAGACACTTCAACACTTCGATGTACCGGTAGTCCACTTGGCACCGTTGGAGAGACTGCAGTACAGTACCTTCTCGTAGTCCACAAATGCCAGGTAAAGGGGGCGGTTATACTCCTC
Source organism: Archips xylosteana (assembly GCA_947563465.1). Taxonomy (NCBI): domain Eukaryota; kingdom Metazoa; phylum Arthropoda; class Insecta; order Lepidoptera; family Tortricidae; genus Archips; species Archips xylosteana. The sequence goes on from OX387373.1 coordinate 6,990,715, forward strand.
GGTTTTCTGTATAACCTGCCGCAACGCATGTATGTGGTCCACGGTGCTAAAGCCTTTTCGAAACCCGGCTTGTTCGGGAGGCTGGAAGTCGTCTAACCTGCGCGCGAGACGATTCGTGATGACTCTCGAAAACAGCTTGTAACATATTTATTATTTAGGTACATTTAAATGTAATTGCCACGGGCTGCAAGAGTACAGGACGCAATGTGTCCGGCTGTGGAAGTGATTCCCGAATGCCCTCATCCAGGATGTAGAGGCAGCAAATTGAAAACTAGTATACTCGTCTACAGGATCTGAGAGCTCATCGCACAAAACGAGTTATCTCGTCAGCTGAACTGAAAGTGTTAAAATAAACCTGTCAGGTAGCCTCATCGTGTGTCCAAGAGCTGCGGTACCCTTAGAAAACCTGACTATGATGCTTGAAGTCCTGGGTTCAATTAACAGTTGGGACAGATATTGGTGTGGAAATAAGTTTTTGTTAAAAATTTCATTTTTATATCAAACTTTTTAGCTGACAGTACTTTTTGTTGACAGTACTGTACTTGCATTGTCGTCCAACTTACATAAGTATACCAAATTTCAAGTGAATCCGACCACTGGAAGTGGGTCAAATTCAACTTCCAAGATTTGACCCGTACATACATAGATACATACATTGCAAGTTAATAAAAAGATTTAAAATACGAATGCTTGTGTTCGAGTCTTGGATGTTGAATATGTATTTAAGTAAGTATTTATCTATATGAGTGTGTTTATGAAAGGGGTATAAAAACAGCGTACGACCTATTCTCAGACCTACCAAATATAGACAAAAAAATTCATAAAAATCGGTCAAGGAGTTCGCTAACAAACACCGTGACACAAGATTTTGCAAGCTTTTTATTAACTTGCAATATGTATCTGTGTATGTACGGATCAATTCTGGCAACTTAAATTTGACCCACTTCCCGGTTTCCGATTAACCTGAAATTTTGCATGCATGTGTAAATCAGATGACAATGCAATATTATTATTATGACACGGTGCCAATCTGATGATGGAGTGGGAAGGTGGCCATAGGAACTCTGTAATAAAACGACACGACCGTATCGAGTTTGGCCTCGTGTATTTCGTCTTAACGAGTACTATGGTTGCCAGGGGCTAAAAGTACAGTCAGCAAAAAAAGCTTGTAGTAAAAAAAGAATTTTTAATTAAAACTTATTTATATATTAGAAGATTTTCCCCGACCGAGGATCGAATCTGGGGCCTCAATTTTAAAAACTGTCTACTTGATATTAGCACGTTGCACTTACTACATGGCTTTCTTGAAGCAGTTGCCAGCAACATTTCAAAATGGCGACCTCCTCGCCAGCGCCGAGGGTTTCTGTTTTTTGTTGTACTAAAAACGAATAAAGGCATATTTTTAGGGTTGCGAAAGTACTCAAAGAGTTAAAGAGTTCAAAGGGACTGTTTCTTTGTGACAATCACAAGTGTCCAGAGAATTGTTTTAGATAGTCTTCAAATTTGTATTACTATTATAATAACTCCTACTAACTAATTATGTATGTAAATAATTCGTTTATCGCTATCCCTCGGAAACTATCATGTGTCCTTCCCAGGGTCCTAAACTATCTCCATACCAAATTTCATCAAAATCGGTTCAGCTGTTTAAGCGTGAAGAAGTAACAGACAGACGCTTTCGCATTTATAATATTAGTATGGAGTATGAATAGTATGAATAATAAACTTAAATAAAATTTAGTTCAAGTGTCCTTTCCCTATACAAGACATATCTTTTTACATTTTACAAGAACCATCGAACGATATCCCACATTATGAGTTTAGATAACATTAAAAATGATTTTTTCAAAATTTATTTCACCGATTTGGCCGCGTGGTTAATATACATATAAGTTTTTCAAAGCGTTTCTCACATGTTTGAATTCAGCGCCATCTGTTGATCAGTGGCGGAACTACGAAGTGTCACTGTCACTACGAGGTACTTTTTTTTTTGGAGATTATGGCTTGGTTGCACTACGAGGTACTTTTACCAGCGATATTCGTTCAGAGTTGCCAGCACATGACTTACCAACAACATTGGTATTAAGTGTTGCCAGTTTCCTCATTATATGTCGTGCTGCGATGGTTTTTTGACGTCCGACACAGTCGTCTTTGCTTAGCGCTTCCAATTTTAATTTCACCACGTTCGGAATCAGTAGACGGCAATTTTTATCTGAGAAAAAAAGTTTACGATTACGGAATGTTAAGCCTGACCAGAAATTAATGATCAATGATCATTGTCAAGAGGACACTACAGTTTTCATTTGTGTGAACATTTCAGTATATTCTGAACAATGTGGAACTGAAACAATTACATTACGATACAGAAATGCGTGTTCATGCAGTTCCTCCACCTCCACACTGAACGAACACACACAAGTCACACAAACCCAACCATCACCACCACCAAACTACACTGACGCGTTTCGAACTTAACCAAAGCTCATCTTCAGAGTAGGTACCACAACCATACTCTATATGCTAACAAATGTTATTGTTGTTAAATGTTGTTGTTAGTCTAACGAAAAGGAAGAACATAAAAAATGTATGACATTTTCGGGACATTCTTTTCTCTCCTTCAGGGATGGAAAGAGCTTGTGATTCTGAGTAGGAATAACATAAAATTATTGGGAATATAAAAAAACCCAGCCAAGTGCGAGTCGGACTCGCGCACGAAGGGTTTCGTACCATCCATATCCATACTAATATTATAAATGCGAATGTGGGTCTGTCTGTCTGCCTGTCTGTAACCGCTGAACCGATTTAGATGAAATTTGGTATGGAGGTTCCTAGAGACCCTGGGAAGGACATAGGATAGTTTTTATCCCGGAAAATTGCACAGTTCCCGCGGGATAGAGATAAACGAATTCTTTGCAGACGGAGTCGCGGGCAAAAGCTAGTTATCTATAAAACCGGCAAAAAACACATTTGTTGTATGGGAGCCCCCCATAAATATTTGTTTTATTTTAATTTAATTACTTATTTTTAAAGTGAATATTATAACTAAATATTCTGTGAATATTTCAAGCGTCTACCTGTTGCTGTTATCAATATCGAGCAAAAACGAGCAAAAAATCACGTTTGTCGTATGGGAGCCCCCTTAAATATTTATTTTATTCCGTTTTATAGTATTTGTTGTTAGAGCGGCAACAAAAATACATTATCTGTGAAAATTTCAATGGTCTAGCTATCACGGTTCGTGAGATATAGCTACAGCCTAGTGACAGACGGACAGCGGAGCCTCAGTAACAGGGTCCCTTTTTTACCCTTTGGGTACGGAACCCTAAAAAAAGAGTGGCTTTTTTTTGAGAAATGCTCAGGTATGCCTGCGCTTAAAGTAAATACTAACACTATTTCATCCCGTATATTTTACTCCTGAGAAAATAAGTAACGTCTGGGCAGCCCTGGGATCTTGGACTATAGGATTTCTTACCGCCTAGCACGAATTGTTCGATACGCTCGAATTCTGCAAGGAGCACCGATGTATCCACTGCTAGGTACCAAGTGTCGCCTGATTCTGGCACGTCTCCCGTAGACTCAGGGCAGTCCATTTCTAAAGAGTCTGGACTCTGTAATAATTAACATTTAGGGTGAACACCTAAGCTCTCAGCCAGTGTGTTGGTTCGAGCTGTGTCGGAAAAATAATGTTTTTCCTTTAAATAAAATAAAAAATCACTGGACAATTCACACCAATCGACCTAGTCCCAAACTAAGCAAAGCTTGTACTATGGGTACTAGACAACGTATAAACATACTTTTATTGATGAATAAATACATAAAACTAATACCTTTAAACAAGCAATTCTTGTATATATTATGTATGTACTTATATATATAATCAGAATCTCGGAAACGGCTCCAACGATTTTTTTTTAGTAAAGAGAAAAAGTCAAAGATTTTCCAATATTGAAGCAATTGTTAGGGGTGATAGCTTCTTCAGTTGCTGTGGAAAGAGTGTTTTCCACTTTTGGAATTGTTCATAGCAGATTAAGAGTCTGCCTGGGAATTCAAAAGGCTGGAGAACTAGTATTTTTGTTTAAGTATTATAATAATGTCATTGATTTGTAACTTACTAGAACAGTATTGCTTTGAGTATCTCCAGTACTTTCTTCATCTTCGAGTGCAAAAGTCACGCGCTTTTTGTTGTCAACTTTGTCCGATGGTGTCTTTTGTTTTGAATACTCTAAAATATGGAAGCAGAATAAGTTTGTGTTGGAAAAAAAAATATTTTAAAAAACTTGACGCAATTTGGTTTATATTTTGAAAATAAAGTAAATGCCCATTCTGCGTCTAAGATCCCTTCCGCAGCTAACAAAAGAGCTGATAACTTTAAAACGTCTGAACCAATTTTGATGAAACATGTCTAAGAACCATCGCCGAGAAACCTGCTTTCAAAAAAAACCGCATCTGAATCGGTTCACCTATTGAAGAGCTATGATGCCACAGACAGACAGACAAGACAGACACACACTCACACACATAGAGGTCACACTTATAACACCCCTCTTTTTGTGATGAGGCTTAAAAAAGCGACGCATTAATTAGAAATAGAACACAAATTTGGAGAATGACTGTTTTGTTCAATAGTGGATGGATGATGATATTGATGATGTAAAAAAAAATAGTTACCTTCAGTAGACTTTGGTGTATCGCCTAAATTCACAGATTGCCTTCTTTTAGCAACTAATAAAAATCTCAAATCATTTTCTCCCAACGCGCTAAGCTTTTCCATGTTTGTTGCAGAGTCATCATTAGGGCTTGATGATTTGTCATCACTGATTGTTGTTAAATCTTCTACTGATTGACTTGATTTTAGTATAGTTTTCGGAGTAATTTTGCTAAGAGACCATGCTCTTACTCTACGTTTATCCGCAGTTTGACACCCAACATCTAAACTTTTAGGCTTTGGATTAAAAATTTCTCTTTTAAAACTTGGAGCAAACATGTGATCAAACATTGGCACATTTTTTTGTTGCGTTGACTTGTTAAATTGAAACGGATTTTCACTCAATTGGAATCGATTGGAGATACTGTTGAACATTCCCTGTGGTTCATATTGGGTTATTTGATTCAATGTTTTCTTGTGCGTTGGCTGTTCTGGTATCAGCATTGGTGTTAGAGCCCAAACAACTTTCGGTACCGCATCCCTTGGCACATACTTAGGGAATACAGCTTGGCCAAACATTGGCGAAGGGGAGTTTCCAACATTGTCATTGATACATGAACCATGTCCCACATTTGTAGCTGTAAAATTAAAGCCACTGCCTAGGCTTGTACATGTCTCCGTGCTCATGTTTTGTCTGGTATTAAAACTTCTTTTTATGTTGAGTATGTTGCCAAAACCATTTCGTAATGTGTTTGGAAACTCTTTGGTGTGCATGGGATTGTGTTTCTCTGATAAAGAAGTATTGTTGCTGTCGTTTGCTGGTGGTTCCACAGGTTCGGGGTATGCATGAGTTTTGTCCGTCACTACAGTTGGTTTCTTGAGATGTCTCTGCAAAAAAAAATACTACGCTTACCTGACATTAGCCTGACTAAACGTAGCAATGGCCAATATTAATGGTAAAGTATACAGAGTATATTAGACAGTAAAATTGTCCTCAGGTGGACAGAACAATATAAACTTTAAAAACCCCTAATGCAATTAGGTCACATGTGTTTGAAAATAAAGTAAATGCCCATTTTGCATCTAAGATCCCTTTCGCAGCTCACAAAGGAGCTGATAACTTTAAAACGGCTGAACCAAGTTTGATGAAACATGTCTAAGATGCTTTCAAATAAGGAAATCACATCCAAATCGGTTCACCTGTTTAAGAGCTATGATGCCACACACACACACACACACAGCAGTCAAACTTATAAAACTTATAACACCCTTCTTTTTGTGTAGGGGGTTATTAAAAAGTAAATGATCTAATTGAGCTTACCCCTATCCTACTAATTAATGTAAAAATTTCTGTGTGTGTTTGTTACTATTTCATACTAAAACAGCTGAATGGATCTGAATAAAATTTGGTATGCAGACAGCTGGATCCATAGAATAACATACAGACTACTTTTTATTCCAATATTCCCACAGGACCTGGATATTTGCATCAAAATCCCAGAATCTGAATGGTTATGACTACAGACATGCATCTAATCTTTCTTTACATGGGTATTTGTTCATGAAATTTTGAAGAAACAACTTTTAAAGATTCAATATATCACACGCTTAATCATAAAATGCATCAATTTTAATTATTCTTATTTCAAAACTAAACCTTATTTTTAACCGACTTCAAAAAAAGGAGGAGGTTCTCAATGGAGGTGTGTTACCTCAGAACTCCATCATTTATGAACCGATTTGGAAAATTTTTTCGTTGTTTGAAAGCACATGCTTCAAGGTTGGTCCCGTTGTTACCAAAATCCAGTTCTGATGATGGGATCCATGAGGAATTGAAGAAACTCCTCAAAAATTCAAGAGAAACGTATTTTAGTATTTTCGGTGACAAGTCGAGCATTTGCATTCAGAAAGTATCATGGAACTCTGTAATAAAACAACATAACCCTGTTGAGTTTTAAAAATAGAATTTTCAACATAAACTTATTTTGAAGTCAAACTGATGATTTTATCCTACGCATCTATTTTATACAGAAACAACTAAAAAGAAAAAATAAAAAATTTTAAATAAAAAATAAAACCTCCTTCAAAAAACATCCAAAAAACTATGAAATAATAATTGAACCGAACCGACCACAATAAGCATGAAAATATCTTTCTTCTAATCTGTTTTAAGTCGGTGCCTCAGCACGAGCCAGCAGGAGTGTAGAAGCCCTATAGATAGTAGGTATGTAGGTAAGTTAGATTACTAGGTCCACTCCTGCTGACTCGAGCTGAGGCACCGACTTCAAACAGATTAGAAGAAAGATATTTTCATGCTTATTGTGGTTGGTTCGGTTCAATTATTATTTCATAGTTTTTTGGATGTTTTTTGAAGGAGGTTTTATTTTTTATTTAATTTCTACGTAAAGTTTAGTTTTGAAATAAGAATAATTAAAATTGACGCATTTTATGATTAAGCGTGCGATATGGGTGCCCTTTCACTTGGTTGAGAATTTTTTGGTCATTTCATATGGGTATAATATTGAATGGAATACTTCTTTTTTACAAGGCCTTTGGTCTAAAATTTTAATTACTAAAAGGCTAAATCCATAATATTGTTTAATTTTAATTTAGTCTAACATGCAATGTGCCCATGAATGACCACCTGATATAATATAAACCCTTAATATTTACTTCTTAAGTTGTTTGAAAAACTTTTAATCAAGCAGTAAATGAGATTTAATAAAGCCAGGGAAGGTTTTCTTTCACTGGATTTATACCGATAAAAAAAATCGTCAATGAATTTTAAGGAAAGATTTGGGTCTTTGAAAGCAATTTATGTATTATATTTATCATGTTGATGTTTCTTAATGTAATAACTTTATTTTACTTTGGAAAACTTTTCTCGCTCCTCTAGTATAACTGTACCTACTACCCAGGCAAAGTGCCAGGAAAAAACAAGTAATATATAAAGGCAAAAGTGGAAAATTAAATGCATAGCGATCTTCTATGGAACATGGTGGCTTTTGTTAGTTTTGCACGATTTTCACGCATGTTATCAAAATTAATGAATTGAAAGCATGCAAAACTCTTCTCATGTCTTTAATTATGCTTAGTACAGTAAAATATCAACTTACATCTGCATCATTGAGACTCCACGCCGTTTCACCCGTCGAACCGTTGAAATAATAAAACTTGCCCGGAAAACTCTTAGATGGACACAATAGCCAAGGACTGTTTTTTGAAGTCAGTATTTTCTTATTTGGATGCATAGTTTAAATCTATTATATCATCTAACATACTTTCGAAGTACAAACCACTGCAAACAATTCGCCTTTGTCAAATGAGTGAGAAAACTTTGCTTACCGCCGCTAAAATCTAAACAGATCAAATTTCGATGTTTCGTTATTGCATTGTCCAGTTGGTTTCATTTTTCATTCGTCATGAAACATTATAAATTGTTCACTTATTTTATAAAAATACATTGAAAAATCTTTAGCCTAAAAATATGTTTTAAGGCAATAAATTATGATTTACTTAAATTATTTTAGGCATTTCTGAAGAAAGATCAAAACGCAAAAGTATACCACCCAAAAGTAAAATTACTCAAATTAAGGGTAAATTTTTCTAACTGGCACACCTGAATTTGATATACATAACGCGTACATTCAAATGTGACTGTGTTAACGACCACTTCGCGTATCCTTTGTCTTACGCCCAAACACCTCCTCCGAATGCGAGCGCATGAGTCGCAAGGCGAGTAGCGAGGCGTATCACGAATACGCGCATGTAAATAGCGCGCTCATGCGATCATCACTATTCGTGCGAATGTGATGTGTACCGTGTCATCAATAAGACACTGATAAATTTATTTCAATATCATCATCGTCATCATTTCATCCGAAAGACGTCCACTGCTGAACATTGGCCTCCCCCAAGGCTCGCCAAACAGATCGGTCCCATGCCATCCGCATCCAACGCGATCCTGCAACCTTTACCAGGTCGTCGCTCCATCTTGTTGGAGGCCTACCTACACTGCGTCTTCAGGTCCGTGGACGCCACTCGAGAAACTTTTCGCAATTTTTTTCAACAATGTTTGTGTCTAAGATTTTGTACATACCTACGTCACATTTTTAAAGCACGCGCTGAGAACATGCGGTTTAAGAATCAAGACGTCCTAATTATACAAAGGTAAATAAAAAATAAGGGAGTTAAATAAACACAAACGGGTTATTTTAAAGACGTTTTATTAAAAAATTATATTCTTATCCTTATACTTAAAGTGAGCAAATAGTTTACTATATCTTAGGAACAATCACAGCGTTACATTAGCCCTGGATATTAATAAGTACAGTTTCAAAACATATTTTTATAAAACATTACTTTTAGTATAGTAATCTAAGGCTTTCATTATGAAATTTAGTTAGTAATAATGCATTTTAAGTATGCAATAACTTTAAATGCAAACGAGGTTTATCAGTCTTCATAACATTGTTAATTTTGTATATTAAAAAGAACAATAGAGGGGCGTTTTTAATAAAAAAAACGCACCCCTCCCTTTTTATTGAGATGAAAAAATTTTGGATTTTTCTTACTCGGAATACAGAGCGCTATCGACTTCGATGATTAAAAAAAATGTCCTTAATTTTCAATACATTTTTTTTGTGTCAGTTTTATGACGACCCATATAAACTGTATGAAAAAACGACCCAAAAGTGATCACTCGTGATATTGAATAAGAAAAACCTAAAATTACTTACGTCATTATTAAAAAGTAGAAGGTACACTTTTTTTTAAAAGCCCAGAGGTATTTACAGGACGATCGCGAAGTAGTGATCGACTAATTCCAACCAACTCAGTTAATGTAGACTAGCGTTTCGTAGCAGTATTTACTCAGATAAGTATTCTTTTGCTTATAGTTTTTTCGTTGTGTGAGATGACTGTTAAGCAGGCGGGGCACACTTATGGTGGCACTTCACTTGGCGTTGCGTGTTCGCGTTGCGCTATTGCCATCTCTGTCTTTCACGCTAGAATCGGCATAGTGCTCCTCTCTCGCACACGCAACTATTTCGTCAAATACGCCAAGTGAAGTGCCAGCATTACATATATCGCACTTTTCATGCGACTACAGCGACCTTTGGTGTTAGGTGTTTGGACGAAGAACTAAATTAGCGGCCATCTTGGTTGACTTGTCAAACTTGTCAGTTGTCAATCATCGGCCATGGCCATGGCGTACCAAATTATACGGTCAAGGACTTTAATTGATAGGCCACTTGCCAATGTTCGTATTTTAGCCGTATAATTCAAATCGGGTTTAGCCGTTTATACTTCGTATATGCTGATTTGAATTAGACGGCTAAAATACGAATAGTGGCAATTAGCCTATCAATTAAAATTACGCGTATCTATAGCTGTACATCACTACCAACATATACATATAGACAGGTATACAACTATAGATACGTCACATTAGTTCTTGAGTAGCCAGCCGTAGGGCGGCAGCACCTTCCATACATGCATATTTGACCATAGAGTTGCCACTCTTGTTCATATAATATTACAAGTACCTGGGCGACCGAGCTCTGCTCGGGCATAAACTCGGTACCAAGCATTTTCCCAGAGATAAGACCAAGCTAGATCAATTTTTCATCCCCGAAAACCCCCAAATACCAAATTTCATCGAAATCGTTGGAGCCGTTTCCGAGATCAAAACACCGGAGGGGTGGGGGGGGGGGGGGGTGAGAGGGGGGAGGGGATGCGGGGGAGGGAGCGCGGGGGCATTTAAGGGGGGATGAAAATTTCATTGATTTTGCCGTAGGATGCACCGTTTTCAAGATATTTGACAAAAACACCGGAGGGGGTGGGGGGGGGGGATGAGTCACGTTAAACTATCGTCCGTAAACCGACTTTACAGACAACCGGCTTTTCCTGTTCTGTGCTCCCAATAGGAAACGTGCACATAGACGGTGCTGCCAACTGGTGCCATAAGGGTGCCATCAATTTGAAAGTTTTACCTTGATAAGTTTGTTTTACTGACCGCATTGTGTCTCTTCTGTTGCATTAGTGCTGCCGCCTATAGTTACTGCACGTTACCTATAATACTTTTTCTAACAAAAAAGTAACTTTTTCTCACAAAAAAGTAACTTTTTCTCACAAAAGAAGAAACTTGACGTTTTCTCATGAAAAATAAACTTAAAAAAAAAAACTAAAAATCTTGAAAAAAAACGTGGATTCGAACCGAGGTCGGCTGGATCCGCGACTACCCGATTTCTAATGCGCCATTATGATCTGCTCGAAGTTGGCGAAATTTAGCTTTATAATCTAATGCAAACTAAAATAGCCGGACAACACGAGTAAAAGCGATTTTCTGAAAATGAAACATAGCTGGATCAGTTTTTCACCCCGAAAACCCCCACATACCAAATTTCATCGAAATCGTTGGAGCCGTTTCCGAGATCCTGATTAATATATATACAGTACCTGGGCGACCGAGCTCTGCTCGGGCAGAAACTCGGTACCAAGCGTTTTCCCAGAGATAAGACCAAGCTAGATCAATTTTTCATCCCCGAAAACCCCCAAATACCAAATTTCATCGAAATCGTTGGAGCCGTTTTCGAGATCAAAACACCGGAGGGGTGGGGGGTGATACGGGGGGGAGGGGATGCGGGGGAGGGAGCGCGGGGGTGTTAAAGGGGGATGAAAATTTTATTGATTTTGCCGTAGGATGCACCGTTTTCAAGATATTTGACAAAAACACCGGAGGGGGTGGGGAGGGGGGATGAGTCACGTTAAACTATCGTCCGTAAACCGACTTTACAGACAACCGGCTTTTCCTGTTCTGTGCTCCCAATAGGGAACGTGCACATAGACGGTGCTGCCAACTGGTGCCATAAGGGTGCGATCAATTTGAATGTTTTACCTTGATAAGTTTGTTTTACTGTCCGCATAGTGTCTCTTCTGTCGCATTAGTGCTGCCGCCTATATAGGTAACGCCACCAGAGTTGAGGCCACGCACACAACCACATCTCATGTAATGACAGCGGGATTTTGACGTTGTGTTGTCGTTAAACGTTAACACAACGTCAAAAGCCCGCTGTCATTACATGAGATGTGGTTGTGTGCGTGGCCTCAACTCTGGTGGCGTTACCTATATAGGCGGCAGCACTAATGCGACAGAAGAGACACTATGCGGACAGTAAAACAAACTTATCAAGGTAAAACATTCAAATTGATCGCACCCTTATGGCACCAGTTGGCAGCACCGTCTATGTGCACGTTCCCTATTGGGAGCACAGAACAGGAAAAGCCGGTTGTCTGTAAAGTCGGTTTACGGACGATAGTTTAACGTGACTCATCCCCCCTCCCCACCCCCTCCGGTGTTTTTGTCAAATATCTTGAAAACGGTGCATCCTACGGCAAAATCAATAAAATTTTCATCCCCCTTTAACACCCCCGCGCTCCCTCCCCAACACAACGTCAAACGTTAACACAACGTCAAAAGCCCGCTGTCATTACATGAGATGTGGTTGTGTGCGTGGCCTCAACTCTGGTGGCGTTACCTATAGTTACTGCACGTTCCCTATAATACTTTTTCTAACAAAAAAGTAACTTTTTCTCACAAAAGAAGAAACTTGACGTTTTATCATGAAAAATAAACTTAAAAAAAAAAACTAAAAATCTTGAAAAAAAACGTGGAATCGAACCGAGGTCGGCTGGATCCGCGACCACCCGATTTCTAATGTGCCATTGTGATCTGCTCAAAGTCGGCGAAATTTAGCTTTATATTCTAATGCAAACAAAAATAGCCGGAAAACATGAGTAAAAGCGATTTTCTGAAAATGAAACATAGCTAGATCAGTTTTTCATCCCCGAAAACCCCCACATACCAAATTTCATCGAAATCGTTGGAGCCGTTTCCGAGATCCTGATTATATATATACGAGAATTGCTCGTTTAAAGGTATTAGATTAGATAGATATATATACATATATACAAGAATTGCTCGTTTAAAGGTATTAGATAGATACTCTTTGCTGTTAAGACTAATTCAACTAAAAAAAAAGAAAATGATAATTTCAGCAAAGACGCCCACTGCTGACTGCTGAACTTAGACTTTCCTTAAGGTTCACCACAGACCGGTCCAGCGCCATCTGCATCCAACACGTTTTTAATGTTTTAATGTTTATTCGGGTACAAACTGTACAGTATGGCTAATTACAATAAAAATCTTAGATAATAAATCAACCAGTAAAGTTACCACTATTACATATTACTTACCGAGCGATATAACGTCAGGTATATGAAATCGTGACATTACTTTAAAAAGACTGTGGATACCTAAAGAGGCAGAAAATTAACATTAACATGAAAATGTGTTCACGCCACCTTAACCAGGTCGTCGCTTCATCCTCTTGAAGGCCTACCTACAATGTCATCCGGTCCGTGGACGCCATTCAAGAACTTTTTGGCCCTATCGGGCATCTATGTGTCTCGCCCGCTGACACACGTTTGTCAACTTTAGTTTATGACTTTAGTTCTTGCACGAATTTTATCATTTCTATTGTAATCCCGCAGAGAAACTCCGAGAATAGCCCTCTCCACCGCTCTCTGAGAAAATGTGAATGTCCCACGTAAAGACGGTGGGTAACGACTTTTATACATTTACTGAGTTAAGTAGGGTTAATCTCGATCACGTAATCAGACCTTACACTACTAAATTCGATTTTCGTATCGTGCTGTTCTATTCACGCTAATTGTATGAAACCGAAGAGTGAGAGGGATAACACTACAAACTTGGATCGTCAAATTTCGTAGTAGCCCCCAGACACCGTGTATTTTTCGTCTAAATCAACTGGGCATATTTAGGAATGCTTCTTTTTCGTTAGCAAACCATTTGGTACCGGCTAGAGCTCTGTTTTGATTGCATTGGAGCTGTAGAACAGAGTTAAGGCTGTCATTCTTGAATTTGTGAATGTAAATTTGTCTAAATAAAATAAAGCACGATAGTAGTAGAGTAATCGCTAAAATTACAGTTGATAAAGGAGGTAGAATGACCGTCATAAAGTGTATTGTGCTCTGGATTTCGTGGGGCAGGCCTCCTTGGTTCTGAAAAATAAGGTATGTTAACTTTAAAAATTGAGATAATAAAAACGGGCAATTTTAGCTAACTCTGCTTTGTACTCGTCAAGATCTGATAACAAGTGAATAAAACAACCAATATTTTTAATTTTGGGGCAAATGGAAAATGACCCTGGTCACACTTTGAAGTCTTTACTAAAGCCTTCCATAGACCGAAGTGCGGGGCGTGTGCAGGGTGCCGACTCACTTGACAAAATCTAAGTCAGGTTAATTTCAAGTTAAGAAAGAAAGAAAAAATAAATTTTATTTAAAACTAGCAATATTCTGTCGTTTTATCTATCAATAGTTTTAGCAAGCCATCTGGCAGCCCTACATCTGGCAGGCGTAGATCGCAGTCTTCGTATTTGATACGAAAATACGTACATATTCAGCCCAAAACAGAGGTAGAATGAGATTGGAGAACTTGTCGTATTCCTTGGAGAAACCAGAAAGATCTTGTATTTTCAGGTTGCTCTGCATCCTTGCGACGGATCGAAATGGAGTGCCAGTCAGCTGGAATAGAATAATCGTATAGTAGAACCATCTATCGTCAAGCAGTAAACTACTGATGTAGTTCGGCTACTCGGCAAAAGATGGCGTTGTAAGTCTAGAATTGTACTGGGTAATTGGAACTTAATAGTTGTCTATACTAATATTATAAAGAGGAAAGATTTGTTTGTTTGTTTGTTTGTTTGTTTGTTTGTTTGTTTGTTTGTTTGTTTGTTTGTTTGTTTGTTTGTTCGTTTGTTTGCATTGAATAGGCTCCGAAACTACTGGACCGATTTCAAAAATTCTTTTGCCGTTAGAAAGCTACATTATAACTGAGTGACATACGCTACTTTTTACCGCGGGAAAATACCTTTACCCACGGGAAAATTAATTTATCGCGGGCGAAGCTGCGGACGGAAGGCTAGTACGTTATAAACGTGAAACTTCGTATGTATGGATGATGGATGCGTGGATGTTTGTTACTCTTTCTTCGTAGATCTTTTAAAGAAGAAGCATTGATTTTGTGGAGCCTAGAAACTTCTCAAAAAGAAGAAAATATTGGGTGCACCTAACTAACACAACACGAGAAAAATCCCTTGCCGCGACAATTTTAAGCCAAGTTTCTGCTTTTTTGTTACCGTTTTTGTAGTGTATGTGACTTAAATCATATAATAATATCCTTTTTCTAACCAATTTGATCAGTTTTTCTGTATTTGCAACTTCAGACATCGCGGTGAATGCAACGTTCTGTCTCGTCGGCAAAAGAACTTTAGAACGCGGCGATCTGCTTTGACCTGGCGCCTGCTGCTGTGTGCTTTATCGTAAAGCCTGTCACACACAGCGCAGATGCGGTAAGATTTTATCTGCGTATAAAAACTTATCCGTCCGCAGGTATCACACACAGCGCAGATGCGAGGTTTTACATTCACTCTAAAATTTCGGAGCTGAGTAGACGTGTTTTGTGGTGCGGATGGCTTACACAGGGTGTTTTTTTTTTATATAAAAGGGGGTAAACGAGCATGCGGGTCACCTGATGGGGAGCAATCACCGCCGCCCATGGGACACCCGTTAAGGGTGTCACAGGTGCGTTGCCGGCCCTTTGAGAGATAGATAGGCTACAATGAATTTTCAATGAAAGCGCGTTACACTTTCTTTATTTCTCTTCACGACAAAATGTAAAAAAATGTGAAAATGCATTTCTACGCAAGGATGACTTGTTGTTTGCTTAAGTAGTACGTAATTTTATATTTATTTTATTATACACTGAAGTTCTCAATCCGCACTGGGCTCGCGTGGGAACTACGACCCAAACCCTCTTATTCTGAGAGGAAGCCTGTGCCCTGCAGTGGGACGTAATATGGACTGGGATGATGATGATGATGATGAAAGTGTGCTTCTGACATCCAACTGTATTTATCTGCAGATATAATCGTCACATCTGTCGGATTCTGTCGATATATGTTGGTGCTCACAGATACGCAGATAAAAATCTTACCGCATCTGCGCTGTGTGTGGTCCTCCATTGAATTGTATAGGGAGCGATATTGACAGATATCTGTTCAGATACAGATATCTTACCGCATCTGCGCTGTGTGTGATGGGCTTAAGGGACTCAGTACGACTCAGACAGAGAGCGGTCTGGAGTTCCGAGTTCGGCGTTCAGAGTTCTGTGTTTTGACCGCTCGAGAGTTCCAGTCGCCTGCTGTGTGCGTTATCGTAAAAGACTCAAACATTCGAAAGAACGCAGAATTCTGAACGCGGAACTCGGAACTCCAGACGCTCTCTGTATGCGCGAGCTCTAAAGCTTAGCTAGTAATGATACAGCAAGGGATTAAATGAATGCAATAAATGCGCCAAAAGCTCAAGGGTCTGATAGTCATAAGGTAACTTACTGGCTCCACGATGGCATAAGAGTTATGCTTGTATCTGTCTGGCTGCAAGCCCGTAACGAAGCGGTCCTTCGCCACCCCTCCCGTGTAGAAGTGGGGGTAGGATATTACCATCGGGAAATCTGCAACCAATATACACTGAATATTTTTATTTGAAAGGTGAAATAGGTAGTCGGGAGTGTTCTTAGCTATGTTTGATGAAAATCGGTCCAAGATGGCCGCCGCCACAAAATGGCGGATTAAGTAAGTACATGTTTATTCATAACTTCCTCAATATGGGTATCAAAATGCAAGAGGTTGACTAGTAGAATACTATAGGTACACTATGACAAATTTCAAATCCAAGATGGCCGCCGCCAGAAAATGGTGAATTACATTTTTAACCCCCGACACAAAAAGAGGGGTGTTAACAAAGATTGACCGCTATGTGTGTGTGTGTCTGTCTGTCTGTGGCATCATAGCTCTTAAACGGGTGGATCGATTTGGATGCGGTTTTTTTTAATAGAAAGGAGGTTTCTTGACGTCACAGATAAGCGTTTTCGTTTACAAATCCGCGGGTTTTTTGCACGGGTCAAAAACGACCCACTAACCCACGACCCACGACCCGAAAATTAACAACTATTGTTTTGTAAATCCCTTCTGTTTAATCACTTTCACGGTGAAAGTTTCACCACAGAATGAAATGAATGAAATTTTCAGCAACTTGCTTATGCGCACAATAGAATCTAATACAGTATCAGTCAAAGTAAGTCGTACGGAATTCAACATCAAACCGTGGGTTACTCCAGGATTAATGCGATGCATGAGGCATAGGGATAAGCTACACGCGCAAGTGAGAGCGTCGCCATGCGATGACATTCTCCGGCTCACATATACTAGGTATAGGAATTTCTGCGATAATTTATTATATTCCTTAAAAAACAATTAGCAGACAGATATTAAACTAAACAATTAGCAGACTGCCAAAACGATCCGGACCTTATTGCAATAACTTAAAGAACTAATTATGAATCTATGTGTTTAAATTACTCACTAGATGGCGCTTTTATCAAGTCTCATACAAATTTGCACAGACAGTAGGTATGAGTTCTGCATCGCGCTGTCGAAATTTTTAACATCCGTTAGTATACATATATCTTAGATTATTTATGCACTAGATAGAGTGTCAGTAGCAAACATTGCGATATAAAACGTCCACAAATTTCTTTTGACAGCTTCATATTACGATCGCGTTACGTCATTCAAACTGAAGGGAGGCAAATGACATATAAGCCAAGTTGGCTTATATTTTTCGGGACGTTTTCATGCCGCCGAAGCTCTATAGTAGCGTTAAACGTTTAACGCGACCTTGTTGGAAGTCGCATTAGAAGTTTCACTTCAAAAAAGTTATGACATAATTAATTTAATTAGGTTTTCACGCCCCGTTTAGTTTGTTGGCAGATAAGTCTGACTCCGAAACAGTAGTTCGTCGAGTCGTGGTTGGACGGACACTTATTTATATACGTGTACTTATAAAATAAGGTATAATAACAGGGACTAAGTATAAAATTAACATAACTAAAACTA
Organism: Archips xylosteana; assembly: GCA_947563465.1. Lineage (NCBI taxonomy): Eukaryota > Metazoa > Arthropoda > Insecta > Lepidoptera > Tortricidae > Archips > Archips xylosteana. The sequence goes on from OX387373.1 coordinate 7,008,400, forward strand.
ACTTAAAATAGCTAAACAGAAATTAAAAACTAAAAATTATTATCTAAATTTGGACCCTTAGGTAGGGTGCCCATCACGCAGGCAGCATTCCCACGTTGAATTGCTATAGCAAGTCTTTGCGCGAGAAAGCTGCCTGCGCGAGGGTCACCTGTTGCCTCTCTCAGGCGCTTGCTTAGAGCTCCGTAGAGCCCTCGTGCGCCCTTGCCCCACGATCCGAGTGTCTCGACACCGAATGCGACGAACTCGTACTGGGCGCCGAGACACTCGTATTTAATGGCCTTGAGCCGTTCTCGGGTGTCGGCCGCTGCACCGGGACGTCTGCTCGTTGTGGGGAGGTAGGACGCTGCCAAGGTGTCGGCGCAAGTGGCGTCCCACACCAGTGCACGGCCCATCCTCCATGGAATTAACGACATCCCGTCAGGGCGCTTGCCATCACTCCGCACGATCTGGGGCTCCAGAGCAGCAGGAACGTTGGCACTGACGAGCGCTCTTCTGAGGATGTCGTTAAGGGCGGCATGGCGGGACAGGCGGCCGGCACCCGAGGAGCAAGCAGGTCCGTGGTGGCCGAGGCAATCTACGGGGGCTCCACGTGTACTTATTTGTTCTATTTGCGTATATTGTATCGTCGTCAAGTAGTTCAAGTACATACTCATAGACGAGATAATTTGTGAGAATATATATTTGGACGTACATATTTATTTAATTTATTTTATTTTATTAAGTTTTTGCGTGCCGTACTTGTTAACAAGCGGTTATTGTCGGATTTGTGGTCCAACCTGTCATAATTGATTAGAACGCGCGAGAGAGCGGACAACTTGTTTCATACAATGCGCCAGTGCTGCTCCGAACATTAAACGTTGACGGGTTTTTCATGCGATTGGTCGATCGAGATGTATGTGTTATCTAGCATGTTTTTAGGATTCCGTACCCAAAGGGTAAAAACGGGACCCTATTACTAAGGCTCCGCTGTCCGTCCGTCCGTCAGTCTGTCTGTCCGTCTGTCACAAGGCTGTATCTCGGGAACCGTGATAGCTAGAGAGTTGAAATTTTCACAGATGATGTATATCGGTTGCCGCTATAACAACAAATACTAAAAAATGGAATGAAATAAATATTTATGGGGGCTCCCATACAACAAACGTGATTTCTTTGCTCGATATTGATAACGGCAACAGGTAGACGCTTGAAATATTCACAGAATATTTAATTATATATTGACTTTAAAAATAAATCATGAAATTAAAATAAAAAAATTTTAAGGGGGCTCTCATACAACAAACGTGATTTTTATAGATAATTGTACGGAACCCTTCGTGCGCGAGTCCGACTCGCACTTGGCCGGTTTTATAAAACTTATTCTATCAATATAAGTACCACATCATCCTGTGTACGTAATTCTAATTACATAATTTTTACGTCATCTCATCTGCACTAAAAGTACAAGGAAGGGCTCAGCCCTGATGATGATCATTTCCATAGTATGAATGAACTAGTTAAGTGTGTCCTCACTGGAATTCATAAGGACACGTTTCAAAAATACAATAAAGATAGAAAATATAAACATATAATAGGTATAGTATGCGGACGAATCTAACCATATCACAGGGACAAAACGATAGCGCGTTTTAAGCTGAGCAGCGCCATCTATGATCGCGATAAAAAACTAATTATTACAACTAAATAGCGCACAGTAAATTTTTGTCGCGACGTTTCATATATATTTGTGAAATGTAAAGTGTAAAACCAGGTTCATTAAAGTCCTTACAAGCTTTTTATTATCTTGCATTGTATGTATGTAACTATGAAGTACCTGGGCGACCGAGCTCTGCTCGGGCAGAAACTCGGTACCATGCGTTTTCCCAGAGATAAGACCAAGCTAGATCAATTTTTCATCCCCGAAAACCCCCAAATACCAAATTTCATCGAAATCGTTGGAACCGTTTCCGAGATACTGATTATATACACCGGAGGGGGGGGGGGGGGGTGAGAGGGGGGGAGAGGATGCGGGGGAGGGAGCGCGGGGGTATTAAAGGGGGGATGAAAATTTCATTGATTTTGCCGTAGGATGCACCGTTTTCAAGATATTTGACAAAAACACCGGAGGGGGGGGGGGGTGAGTCACGTTAAACTATCGTTCGTAAACCGACTTTACAGACAACCGGCTTTTCCTGTTCTGTGCTCCCAATCGGGAACGTGCACATAGACGGTGCTGCCAACTGGTGCCATAAGGGTGCCATCAATTTGAATGTTTTACCTTGATAAGTTTGTTTTACTGTCCGCATAGTGTCTCTTCTGTCGCATTAGTGCTGCCGCCTATAGTTACTGCACGTTCCCTATAATACTTTTTCTAACAAAAAAGTAACTTTTTCTCACAAAAAAGTAACTTTTTCTCACAAAAGAAGAAACTTGACGTTTTCTCATAAAAAATAAACTTAAAAAAAAAACTAAAAATCTTGAAAAAAAACGTGGTATCGAACCGAGGTCGGCTGGATCCGCGACCACCCGATTTCTAATGTGCCATTATGATCTGGTAGAAGTAGGCGAAATTTAGCTTTATATTCTAATACAAACAAAAATAGCCGGAAAACACGAGTAAAAGCGATTTTCTGAAAATGAAACATAGCTAGATCAGTTTTTCATCCCCGAAAACCCCCACCTACCAAATTTCATCGAAATCGTTGGAGCCGTTTCCGAGATCCTGATTATATATATACAAGAATTGGTCGTTTAAAGGTATTTAGATTAGATTAGATTAGATTAGATTTAGATTAGATTAGATTAGATAGATTAGATTAGATTAGATTAGATTAGATTAGATTAGATTAGATTAGATTAGATTAGATTAGATTAGATTAGATAGATATATGTACCTATGTATATACGGGTCAAATCTTGCGAGTTAAATGTGACCCACTTCTCGGTTACCGATTGAGCTGAAATTTTGCATGCATGTGTAAATTTTTTATGAGATGGAGCTGATTTGATAATGGTGCTGGAAGGTGGCCATAATAACTGTGTTTGACCCGTTACCTGCTGTCAGCAATAAAATTAAAATACAATTTTCAAGGTAAGTTTATTTTACCCTCGACTGTATCTCATGAACCGTGATAGCTGGACAGTTAAAATTTTCACAGTTTTTTTTTGCTTAGTTTAGGACTAGGTCTATTGGTGACAATCGTCGCATGATTATTTATTTATTTATTATTTTTATAGTAGACCAGGTAGGTACTTAAGTTATTACCGTAGTAGCATTTGCTCCCGTCGCTGATGCCCGCGGGGAGCGTGGGTTCCGTGTCGTAGCAGTCTGTGCCGTTCGTCACGCGGTCGAAGACACTCTCCGACAAGTTGTACCGGTAGACGTGGACGTTGTCCACTGTGAGTTCACCTGGAAGAGGTTTGATCAATCAACCTGTGATTAGAGCAATGTATTACATACATTATATGGCGCGTCGTGCATTTTCGGCCTACACGAACGAACTAGCCGATAACAGCCGAAGATACGATTGGGGAATATAGAAAGAGAGAGAGTTACGTTTGGTATATTACCATAGACATATATACGTATACTTACAACGTGTCTACTCTCTGGACAAAGAGCGAAATCCTGAGTAGAGTTCCTTCTCAGGAATGATACTTTTGAAAAAATATTAAATTAGAAAAATTTTTTTTTTCATTATTAGATTAAGACCTACAAACAAACCAACAATAAGTAGGAACATACTGTATCAGTTGTGTGCAATGAGTTTTGCAGTGTAGAAGTTGATCAAGTTGACTCTTTAATTACCATGGATGGATCTACATACAGGTTGTTCCAAAGTATTAAATCGTAAATCAGTAATTTCTCCGTTAATACGGTGGCGTATGGTGCGACGCTTTGAATATACTTAGCATAGAAATGTCCTATTCGTTTATGTCCACAGGGTAGGGCACGTTGTATATACATCGACATCATATAGATGGAACTATAGTACATTGTGCATCAAGGGCCGTAAGTAGGGGATTACTAACGAGAGCCTATTAGAAGCCCGACGCCGGAGGCGGAGGGCTTTTAATGACTCGAGTTTGTAATCCCCTTACTGCCCGTGATACACACAATGATTTTCATCACACTGCGAGGAAAAAAAATCCAAAAATGAAATTATTTTGTCTCAACATTTAAATTAAATAAATAATGGCTACCCGCCAATACAACAGATTGTCACTTTTTTCAAGTCATCTACCACAGATAAAGTAAACTGTGTTTAGAATTCGAATGGCCATACGGCCACATTGTGCCAACATGTTAAAAAAATACTTACTAAAATTATTGCAAATTATTGGATATATGTAAATTTAAAATATAAAAATAACGAAGTTTCATGAAGCGTAGACAAGTTTTGTGTAGTAAAATTGGGTTATAGCTAAGTTTTAAACATATAAATAAAACGTTGGCTGACTTGAAACCTCCTTAGTCTGTTTGCAAATTTTAAAACTAAAGTTAGAACTCCCTTGGGAAGAAAAACTGCACGTAAATCCATAACTCCCTTAAGAACAAATTAGGCCTTTGACATCTAGTATACAGGCATGGAATAACACCATTGACGAGCAAGTGTGATGAAATAGTTATTTATGATACAAGTGCGGAAAGTAGGCTATTTCCAACGAATGGCGGAGATCTAAACAAACGAGCGAAGCGAGTTTGGTTTAGCCGACATGAGTTGAGAATTTCCTACTTTCGACACGTATATCATACAAAATTTTACAATGCATTAAGCGAGGAAAAAAATTGGGGCTAAGAGCGCGCGCAGACAGAGAGCGGTCTGAAGTACCGAGTTCCGCGTTCAGAGTTCTGTGTTTTCATCGCTTTAGAGTTCCGTTGCCTGCTGTGTGCGTTATCGTAAGAGACTCAGTACATTCGAAAGAACGCAGAACTCTGAACTCGGAACTCCAGACCGCTCTCTGTCTGCGCGCGCTCATAAACATTTTCGGAAAAAGATGTTGCGTTCTTATTTACCTTTCATTGAGGGAAAGTCTCGTAGATGTTTACATATTTCAGCATCGGTTTAGTCAGCAGGAGGCTATCACATTTAATTTTGTGCTTGGTCTAGGACGTCAGGCGGCGTTAAGTCCTATGTAAATTCATCACTTGAACTCTCCATTTTAATTTACTAAACTTAAATTAATTCTCCGGACTGAATTCATGAACATTACTGTGGCGGGTTTTCGTGACAGGCGCGAACGGAACTAACCATGATTGGTTCGTGTTATGCCATGCGCGCGCACTGAAAACTCATTGGTTGACAGGCGCGAACGGGTAACCGTGATTGGTTCGTGTTACGCCATGCGCGCACATTGAAAGCTCATTGGTTGACAGGCGCGAACGGGTAAACATGATTGGTTCGTGTTACGCCATGCGCGCGCACTGAAAGCGCAGATGTCGTACGGTCCGAAATGGACTCAAGGAATTATTTTAGTACTAAATTTTTTATTTCAAAACTTTTGACGAAATTAAAATTTGTGTGTTTTAATATTAAAACAATCTGTTTTATTATTTTATCAGTAAATGTTCATTTGGTTGCATCAAACATTTTCTTATTTGTGCAAAGCTGAATTATGAAGACACAACTCTCTAGTCTTATTTTTTAAACACTAGTTTGGACACAACTTTTTGAGAATTGGCAATTTAAAAAGTTACTTTTCCGCACGCGTGTGGAAAGTAAAATCCATACAATTTTTTTTCACACTTGCGAAAGTGTGCTGGGATGACTAACTTTCTATAGATATGTTGACTCGCGTCAAGAGGCACTTTCCGAGCATATGCATTGTAAAAGAAGTTTTATTTCAGTCGTGTGCGTGTGGTCTGAAGCGCATTTTAGGTTTTTTTCAGATGTTAATTTTTTTGCATGGATCTACTTACTATCAAAGTACAATGGCATCAGTTTGCACACCGTCTTTCTCCAGTAGAGTAGCACGTCTCTTTTGGTCAAGCGTTGGTGGTACATTACGCCCTCAGTTGAGCCGAAGATGCGGTCGGGACATTCCTGTGAAGCAATGTATGCAATTTGAATCTTATTAATATTATAAATGAGAAAGATTATGGAGATGTTTGGATGTTTGAATGGTTAGTCAATCACGCAATAACGGCTGAACAGATTTAAATTCTTGGCGTATGATAAAACTTTATAACAAAAAATTAAACCGCCGAAAAAACTGAAAAGCAAAAAATAAAGAATCTTTTTTATTTAACCTTAATAACTAAGTTCTTAAACTAATGTAAGTATACCTAAGTAATTTTGAGCCAGTGCAAAACTATCACGTGTCAAATGTGTGCCCGTTCGGGTTGCTGTCTCGCTTTTTAGGGTTCCGTAGTCAACTAGGAACCCTTATAGTTTCGCCATGTCTGTCCGTCTGTCTGTCTGTCCGCGGCTAAGCTCAGAGACTGTTAGTACTAGAAAGCTGTAATTTGACATGAATATATATATCAGTCATGCCGACAAAGTGGTTAAATAAAATAAAGTAAAAAAATTTTTTTTAGGGTACCTCCCATAGACGTAAAGTGGGGGTGATTTTTTTTTTCTCGACTAACCCTATACTGTGGGGCATCGTTGGATAGGTCTTTTAAAACCATTGGGGGGTTGCTTACATGATTTTTGTATTCAGTGATTTGTTTGCGAAATATTCAACTTTAAAGTGAAAATTTTCATTAAAATCGACCGTCCCCCCCTCTAAAATCTAAACTGTTGGGTGGAAAAATTCAAAAAAATTCAAAATGGTAGTAAATATATTAAATTTACAAGGAAAATTATAGCGGCTAAGATTGCTTGGGAATTATTTGTAGTTTAAGAGTAAATAGTAGCCTAAGGTATTAAACATACTGTCACTACTTAGAAAAACTCGTACCTCAAATCTGCATGTAAACAAAACTGAACCTTGATGCGTGCGTAATAAAGTTCACTTTGCCAGATTAACGATTTTGAGATACGAGCTTTTTTCAAAGTATTGACGATACCTAACTTGGAAAATTCCGTACACATACGAAATCCGTAGAAAAATATTACTTGATTTTTTCGTAATGGCTACGGAACCCTATCTTGGGCGTGTCCGAGACGCTCTTGGCTGGTTTTTTTTATTATGATAAGGAGGCAAACGAGCAAGCGGGTTATCTGATGGAAAATGATCACCACCGCCCATAATAAATATCAACAACTCAAAGAGAGTCACTGATCCGTTGCCGGCCTTTAAAAAGGAGAGGGAATAGGGGAGAGTTAGTGGGAGAGGTATTGGGCCCCCGGCGCTCTCACTGACCGCACGAAACGCTGCGGAGTTCTACTGCTTCACTCCGGTGTTCTGTGAGAGAGTGATACTGTCCCGGACCGGATGAGCCGGCCCATTCGTGATGCAGCGGCTAGCTACAACATACTACTACTAAACATACTATTACTAAAGACATGACATTAACGCTCGCTCGTGAACTCTCGGCATTTTCCGGCGAAGGATTAATGTGCCCAGGAGAAAGAGGGGCCTACCCTGGTCGATTTTTATAATAAAGTACTCACGTTGGGATCGTATCCTGGCAACTGCGGCTCCCCGTTGAACCTGTCTATTTGGAAGAACCGTTCGTGGCCCCAGCGCTGGCCTATCGTGACTGTCAGCTCGTCTGTGAAGTCTGCATATATCTGGAAACAAGAGTTTTGGCGTTGAGGGCTTTGGCCAATATGGTGTGTAGTAAATGCTTGGTATTTTGTGAGGTAATGGATGATAGGTGTTCGACTGTCCCAATATAATTTGTTTGATTGCGTGCCAAAGAATGATACATACATAGATAAATACATACGGTCGAAAAACATAACCCTCCTTCGACAGTGGGGTGAAAAGGACTTATGTTTTCGGTGGGTACTTACTCTCGCCAACATCCCCATATTGTTGACCGGCACCATACCCGGCACCAAAGACTTTGAGGTGTCCAGTATTGGCTCCTTGTACTCCCAGAGGTACTCGTATATTGTTTTCTTCAGGAAGAAGTTGCTGCCGTGTGAACTTGCTATGAATCGGAAGCCGGCCCGCACGAAGTAAGGAGCGTTGTGGAGATACGAGGCTATGCCCTGGAACAAGAATAGAGTTTTTGATAAAAAATCTTTCATACAAGCTTTTTTGCTGACTGTTTTTTCGGGTTACCAAAGTACTCGTCAAGACGAATCAAACGAGATCAAACTCGATGGAGTTATGTCGTTTTGTTATGGAGTTTCTGTGGCCACCTTCCAGCTCCATCGTCATATCAGCTCCATGTCATAATAATATTGCATTGTCATCCGATTTACACGTGTATACAAAATTTCAGCTCGTACGGTTGAAGATATCTACTTCAAAATTGAGTTGTAAGACTCCGCCCGAACAAACATACATTGCAAGTTAGAAACCGGTCAAGAGCGTGTCGCACACGCCCATGATAGGGTGCCCCAGCCGTTACAAAAAAATCCTTGCATATCTTATTAATTTTACTATTAATTATACTGTCCGTATTAAACAATGACATGATAATTATGACAATGCAAGTACAGTCAACAAAAGGCACAGTCAGCGAAAAAGCTTGCATTGGAAATGAAATTTTTAAAAAATAGTAGATTGTTCAACAAGGGACTAAAACAAGCCATAATGACACAAGATATTTAGCCACCCGAGCGATAGCGAGGGAGGCTATAATTCGAGTTGTCATTATTGTTGTTTAGTCCCGCGTTAAACACTCTACTTTTCACTTTGAATGCGAGGAAAAAAACGACGTACAAAATTACTTTTGTACAACGTATGCTCAATACGAGCAATGGACATCTGTTCAAAATTCAAATAGCAAAAAAAAATACCGCTGTCTTTTCTTTTCTTTTATATTTTTTTGTAAAGTGACGCTTTAAATGCTTGCATAATTAGCCAACAGATTCTAACTTAAAGACTAAGATGTTAAAACTAATTGGACTATGCATGTAAGAATGATAATAGTTCATTCATTAGAATCGGCAAATAAATTAACCTTAATTGATCTAAGTTCACACACAAAATATATTGTTAACTGAAACACTTACCCGTGAACTTGCCCGTGAATAAAGAAACGACTTTTTAAGTTTATTTTCTATATGCCAATTCTTTGTTAAATTATATCTAATTATACTTTCTATTTACTATTAAATGCAACTGACATCGCATTATTTTGAAGTCACGCCATATTAACTTTCAAACGTAACTGCTCTATCTACCGTAGACTCCAGCACTGCTTTGCCGACAGTGCGGATTGCTATTTTATCGACAGAGCAGGGAACTGCTTTGCCGACAGCGTTTTTAAAAAAAAACAAATTAAAAAACACCTAAGCTAAAGGAAATCTTTCTTTACATGCAAAATAAAATGAATTCATCTGTAATATTTTATAATTAAATAGATTAATATTCGTAATTATTCAATGTGTTTCACGAAATTATTATTTTTTAAATATTTTTTATACAGTTGTCATTTTGAGGTTATTTCCACGCCCTAAAGGCTTCCACAGACCGAAGCGCAGGGCGCTACAGTGCGTCCGCAGCGCGCTTCGGTCTGTGGAAAGCTTTAAAATTGTCTATACCCAGTTACTGAAAACGGCGATAATCCTCCATTCACAAACACCGTGATTGGCAGTATAGGGGTTTCCATAGTCAATTAAAAAAAAATTACTTTAATCCCAAGAGATCAAAAAAGAGCTTTAGTCCCGATATGCAGAGACTAAAGTAACATTTTAAGAGCATGAGAAGTGAAAACTTATTTAATTTATAGTTATATAATATGTAGAGATTTAGTTACATACTACTACCGTCACAAGTGGCTCTATGATGAAGAACAGTTTCCATCTTCAACTTTTTGCCCGTCAGAAGTACTATGTCAAGGATCCCACGATTATGTCATCACGCTTTAACCGTAGGTACAATGTGTGATGATCGTAGCTCATTATAATCGAACGAACACAATCATCTAATACGTTATGATGTAATTTGTTTTGTACTTTTAATTTCCGTTTTTTTTAAGGCGGTCTCACGTTTATCACGATTAAGTTTAAATAAAGAAATCATGGGACCACTGACATCAATTTGACCTAATCCCACACTAAGCAAAGCTTGTAATATGGGTACTAGACAACGGATAAACATAGGTATAGCTATCGCCACTAGAGTTGAGGTCACGCACACAACAACATGTCATGTAGTGACAGCGGAATTTTGACATTTATTCGTACCGATAGCAAGTTCAACAGACTCAACAGTGAATTACAAGATTGTCTAAAAATTTCTTCAACCTATTTTGTTAAGAATTATTTAGGAAAATACATCTAGTTCAAAAAAAAACAGAAAATTAAATAAATATTTTTTTATTTAAATCAGTTAAGCGTATTTTTCGCTATTTATAAAATATCGATTTTTTGTTGCGAATATCTTATCACTTTAAAAAAAAAGCAAAATTATAATATGCATGGTATTGCGTAGGTATTTCATCATAAAGATCATATAACTCACATTTTCATTCTTTCGCTCATTTCATTCATTCACTACTTTTTTTTGCAATTAGTACTTTATGTAGCTGTGTGTGTAATCATTCGTCAGCGTTGAGGCTGAGGTTGAGAGGAGGCAACTTAACCTCCTGAGTCCCCGCGTATAGACGCGGGGACTCAGGAGGTTAAGTTGCCTCTTCTTTCATTATGCGGACGGCTAAGGAGTGGAACTCTCTGCCGAGGTCAGTTTTTCCGGAACGCTATAATCTGGACAACTTTAAGAGGATACGATGGCTTTTGACTTTTGAGAAATAGGTATTTTAATGAAATGTCGCTGTCTCGCCCGAACCCCTCCGCGTCAGTACAGCGAGAGCGGGACAACTGCAGCTCAAACCGTTTATAGGCGCGTAAAATTGATCAAAACAGCATTTCGTAGTCCCCTGTTTTCTTCTCGAAAACTGGACCAATAAAATTATTTTTTTTTTAAAAATAATTAGAGGACAGATTTAACTATGCCCCTATGTTTTCCTTTTTTTTTGTTTATATGAGGGATTCTTTTCTGATGAGTGTCTTAAAATCACGTTGAAATTGGGCAATTTTTTCAGTTTTTGAAAGCTCATATTTCTTATATTAATTGAAATATAGAAAATAACGAAACATAGCGGCATAGCTGTAGTAGATACAGATTACACAGTAAAAAAAATTTGGCTCTAAAGCCATTATCCAGGGAGGAAACAGGGGACTACGTTTGTATGGAGAAATGGTGCGCATCGTATCCTCTTAAGGCAAGCGTGTACCATCTTAGGCCTCATCTTCGCCTTCCATCAAGCGAGATTGAGGCCAAACGTAAGCCTATTTTTTATAAAAAAAAAGTTACTTCTTCACGCTTAAACCGTTGTAAAAGGTTGTAAGTGTCCATTTAGATGAAATTTGGTATAGGTAGAGATAGTTTGAGACCCTACAAAGGATATCATATCAGATAGGAAACGAACTTTTCGCATGCGGAGCTGCGGGCAGCTAGGAGTACCTAGTTATGATCCAATATTTATTAGGATGTTTTTATCGCCTACGTGATACAAGAGTCATGTGTTTTTGTTGTTATCGAAATATTTGTTGATTTTTAGTTGTCAACGAGTTTTATTGAGATAGCCCGAAAAATAAGTAAGTGAGATTGTGTTTTGTGATATTGGGAAAGTAAGTTTTTGTTAAAATAATCTAATATAAAAATCTCGTCTATATTATTATTATTATCGTTTATATTATTTATTTATTTATTATTATATATAAAGTCACACACCCCAAACCGCTGAAGGTAAAGACTTGTTTGGCACACATTATACTTACTTTGAGTGTCATAGAGGCATTTTTCTAAATTCCCACGAGATAAAGAATAATAGTAGATTGTTCAACAAGGGACTAAAACAAGCCATAATGACACGAGATATTTAGCCACCCGAGCGATAGCGAGGGAGGCTATAATTCGAGTTGTCATTATGGTAGTTTAGTCCCGCGTTAAACACTCTACTTTTCACTTTGAATGCGAGGAAAAAAACGACGTACAAAATTACTTTTTTACAACGTATGCTCAATACGAGCAATGGACATCTGTTCAAAATTCAAATAGCAAAAAAAATACCGCTGTCTTTTCTTTTCTTTTATATTTTTTTGTAAAGTGACGCTTTAAATGCTTGCATACTTAGCCAACAGATTCTAACTTAAAGACTATGTTAAAACTAATTGGACTATGCATGTAAGAATGATAATTGTTCATTCATTAGAATCGGCAAATAAATTAACCTAATTGATCTAAGTTCACACACAAAATATATTGTTAACTGAAACACTTACCCGTAAATAAAGAAACGACTTTTTAAGTTTATTTTCTATATGCCAATTCTTTGTTAAATTATATCTAATTATACTTTCTATTTACTATTAAATGCAACTGACATCGCATTATTTTGAAGTCACGCCATATTAACATTCAAACGTAACTGCTCTATCTACCGTACACTCCAGCACTGCTTTGCCGACAGTGCGGATTGCTATTTTATCGACAGAGCAGGGAACTGCTTTGCCGACAGCGTTTTAAAAAAAAAACAAATTAAAAACACCTAAGCTAAAGGAAATCTTTCTTTACGTGCAAAATAAAATGAATTCATCTTTAATATTTTATAATTAAATAGATTAATATTCGTAATTATTCAATGAGTTTCACGAAATTATTATTTTTTAAATATTTTTTATACAGTTGTCATTTTGAGGTTATTTCCACGCCCTAAAGGCTTCCACAGACCCAAGCGCAGGGCGCTACAGTGCGTCCGCAGCGCGCTTCGGTCTGTGGAAAGCTTTAAAATTGTCTATACCCAGTTACTGAAAATGGCGATAATCCTCCATTCACAAACACCGTGATTGGCAGTTTAGGGGTTTCCATAGTCAATTAAAAAAATTTTACTTTAATCCCTTGAGATCAAAAAAGAGCTTTAGTCCCGATATGCAGAGACTAAAGTAACATTTTAAGAGCACGAGAAGTGAAAACGGTATTTATATTTTCCCTTCAAAGTGGCCCTATCTTCGTAACTATAATTAAGTATTAGAGACTTCAAATTTGGTAGGCAAGTTGGTGATTTTAGTAGCAAACTACTAATTAAGGAAGGTCCTTATCTAAAAAGACTTATCTTGTCACATCGTTATGGCCCATTAAAGTGATAAGTGACTATGCGTCTTCAAAAGATAATTAGGTAGTCATTAATGTCACTGCAGTAACCCTCATCATTGCGGTTTATATACGTTCCACAGGGCATATCCCTCCTCTTAGAATAGGAGTGCTTGGGCCGTTGTTCCCACGCGGGCTCAGTGCGGATGACCTTCACACACGCCATTGAATAAAGGTCTTGGTAAATTTCAAATGTTATTTCGCACGTAAATTGCGATAAACTCAGAGGTGTGCGGGTATTAGAGACGTACAGTCAAGGACCACCATGGAACCTTTTCAAAGGAAAAGTCATTACGATTTTCCTTGTTAGTTAATGCGATGTCACTATGACGTTTACTGTGAAATGCTTCCATGGTGGCTCATGAATTAAAGTCCATGACCGTACAGTCAAGGAAATTAATTCCCTACCCATTTCGTAAAAAGATCGTTAAGCATTCGCAATGCATCAAGGTCGAAATGTCAAACGCAACACGTCAAAGCAACATCGTAACTAGCTCTTATGGTGACAGTTTGCTGTACGATATTCAAACTTAGGTGGGTAGGAATAAATTCCTTGACTGTACATAGATTCATAGCAATACTAGCTTTTCCAGCAACTTCGTCCGAAATTTATGGACAACTTTATCCTGAGGGAAATTCCAAAAATCCCTTATCACGGCAACTCTATGACCGTGAAAGATGGTATCTGCCGATCAAGTCTCTATTACACCTACGATAGATACAGTTGTTAGAGAGATAAGGTTACTTTGAATCGAATATAATATCCTGTTCAACGACCGCTTTAGCCTAGTTGGTAGTGACCCTGCCTACGAAGTAAGAGGTCCTGGGTTCGAATCCCGGTAAGGGCATTTATTTGTGTGATGAGCACGAATATTTGTTCCTGAGTTATGGATTTTTTCTATGTATTTAAGTATGTATTTATCTATATAAGTATGTTTATCGTCGTCTAGTACCCATAGTACAAGCTTTGCTTAGTTTGGGACTAGGTCGATTTGTGTAAGATTGTCCTCTAATATTTATTTATTTATTTATTTCTAATCCCGTGGGATTTTTCCGTAAGAACATTCGTGCATTCTACAAAGATGAATGAAATCGTAAAGTCGTTCTTAAGTTACATTCATCATCATCATCATCCCAGCCTTTAAACGTCCCACTGCAGGGCACAGGCCTCCTCTCAGAATGAGAGGGCTTGGGCCGTAGTTCCCACGCGGGCCAAGTGCGGATTGGGATAAGTTACATTATGGCATGATTAATATGGCGGCCATATAACCCGAAGAACCGATAACCGTTGGGGTAGACGAGTTCTTGAGTGGAGACCACGGATCGGCAAACGTAGCGTGGGACGTCCTCAGACTCGGTGGAGCGATGATCTTCGCAAGGCGGCTAGCAAAAGCTGGATGAGAGTGGCCGAGGATCGTGCTCAGTGGCGTGCCATGGGAGAGGCCTATGTCCAGCAGTGGACGAGCCGAACATAGGCTGATGATGATGATGATGATGAATATGGCGGTACCGAACAATGCAAATAATAAACTACTTACACTAAGCAATACCTACCTTTGAGAATTTAGAGCAATACGGATTACTTAATCTAGTAGTTTTTAAGTTAGATATTTTATTTAGTTTAGTACCTGGGCGACCGAGCTCTGCTCGGGCAGAAACTCGGTGCCAAGCGTTTTCCCAGAGATAAGACCAAGCTAGATCAATTTTTCATCCCCGAAAACCCCCAAATACCAAATTTCATCGAAATCGTTGGAGCCGTTTCCGAGATCAAAACACCGAAGGGGTGGGGGGCGGGGTGAGAGGGGGGGAGGGGATGCGGGGGAGGGAGCGCGGGGTATTAAAGGGGGGATGAAAATTTCATTGATTTTGCCGTAGGATGCACCGTTTTCAAGATATTTGACAAAAACACCGGAGGGGGTGGGGGGGAGGGGGTGAGTCACGTTAAACTATCGTCCGTAAACCGACTTTACAGACAACCGGCTTTTCCTGTTCTGTGCTCCCAATAGGGAACGTGCACATAGACGGTGCTGCCAACTGGTGCCATAAGGGTGCCATCAATTTGAATGTTTTACCTTGATAAGTTTGTTTTACTGTCCGCATAGTGTCTCTTCTGTCGCATTAGTGCTGCCGCCTATAGTTACTGCACGTTCCCTATAATACTTTTTCTAACAAAAAAGTAACTTTTTCTAAAAAAAAAGTAACTTTTTCTCACAAAAAAGTAACTTTTTCTCACAAAAGAAGAAACTTGACGTTTTCTCATGAAAAATAAACTTAAAAAAAAAACTAAAAATCTTGAAAAAAACGTGGAATCGAACCGAGGTCGGCTGGATGCGCGACCATCAGATTTCTAATGTGCCATTATGATCTGCTCGAAGCCGGCGAAATTTAGCTTTATATTCTAATGCAAACAAAAATAGCCGGAAAACACGAGTAAAAGCGATTTTCTGAAAATGAAACTTAGCTAGATCAGTTTTTCATCCCCGAAAACCCCCACATACCAAATTTCATCGAAATCGTTGGAGCCGTTCCCGAGATCCTGATTATATATATACATATATATATACATATATATATATATATATATACATATATACAAGAATTGCTCGTTTAAAGGTATTAGATATTAGTTAAGATTTATTTATTGTTATTTTTTCTTAATATTTGTATTTGAAGAAAATACTATTATAATTTAAGTACTAATAAAATTAAATCTTTGATTAAAATTTTAAAAAACCCCCAACGCAATTAAGTCTAAGATCCATTCCGCAGCTTACAAAAAAGCTGATAACTTTGAAATGGCTAGACCAATATTGATGAAACATATCTAAGTACCATCGCCAAGAAACCTGCTTTCAACTAAAAACAAACCGCATCCAAATCGGTTCACCCGTTTAAGAGTTATGATGCCACAGACAGACAGACACACACACACATAGCGGTCAAACTTATACCCCTCTTTTTGTGTTGGGGGTTAAAATACAATTCAAAAGTTTTAAAAGTATCAAAAATCGGTGTCCAGGTCGAAATGTAGAAAAATCGGTCTAAGTATTGTAATGAAAATAAGTACCGATGCGAAATATGGGGAAACTGTCTAAAACCAGATAAATTCTGACATTGCAGAACAATTAAACATCAAGTTTAATGATAATTATTATAATAATGACCAATTTGAAAGTTATCTATTTGATGTAATTATCAGTATAAGTACGTTTAGCTGTTATCTAGTTCCCATAGTACAAGCTTTGCTTAAATTAGGACTAGGTCAATTGGTGTCAATTAGCCCATGAATTTATTTATAAAACCATTAAGGGCCTACCGATGCCTACCGAGCTTTTCGCGCTTATCGATTTTTAACCGACTTCAAAAAAAGAAGGAGGTTCTCAATTCGGTTGTATGTTCTTTTTTTTTTTTTTTTTTTTTTAACGTGTGTTACCTCAGAACTCCGTCATGTATGAACCGATTTGGAAATTTTTTTCGTTGTTTGAAAGCACATGCTTCAAGGTTGGTCCCGTTGTTACCAGAATCCAGTTCTGATGATGGGATCCATGAGGAATTGACGAAACTCCTCAAAAATTCAAGAGAAATGTATAGCGATTTTAGTATTTTCGGTGACAAGTCGAACATTTGCATTCAAAAAGTATCATAGAACTATGTAATAAAACGACACAACCCCGTCGATCATTAAAAATAGAATTTTTAACATAAACTTATTTCGAAGTCAAACTGATGATTTTATCCTACGCATCTATTTTATACAGAAACAACTAAAAAGCAAAAAATAAAAATTTTAAATAAAAAATAAAACCTCCTTCAAAAACATCCAAAAAACTATGAAATAATAATTGAACCGAACCGACCACAATAAGCATGAAAATATCTTTCTTCTAATCTGTTTGAAGTTGGTGCCTCAGCACGAGCCAGCAGGGGTGTAGAAGCCCTATAGATAGTAGGTAGCTATGTAGGTAAGTTAGATTACTAGGTCCACTCCTGCTGGCTCGAGCTGAGGCACCAACTTCAAACAGATTAGAAGAAAGATATTTTCATGCTTATTGTGGTCGGTTCGGTTCAATTATTATTTCATAGTTTTTTGGATGTTTTTGAAGGAGGTTTTATTTTTTATTTAAAATTTTTGGATGGGCGATTTCGGGCGTAGGGGAGGCACGATGGCTCAAGATAGGTTGGTTGGACTGCGCTTGTTTTTGGATATTTTCATCTTATTACAAAAACAAAACCATATTTTAAAAATGTAGCAACACTACGCCCTAGAAAACATCTTGTTTTATTAACATTCAAAAAGTCATGACCTGCCGTGCAGTATTAGTAGAATTTATTTTATTTTTTAGAGACGACTTTGGATTTTTTTTCTATCGAGCGAACTATAAGTAATCTTGTTTCGATAAACACTTGTCATTGAGAGAATTCTCAAATATCTTACACATGAATTTCCAGACTATAGCTTTACTTGTAATGATACAGCACGAGATTAAATGAATGCAATAAATGCGCCAAAAACACGGTAGGGCCTTGATGATAATTTGAAATTGCATTTGACTGCCTTCCAAAATCGTTCGCAACCAAATATTTATAGATAACTGTCTCCTAACCTCAAACGTCTCCGATATAATTAGTCTCAACGCAACTAAGAATGTTCGAGGTTAAACATTGTTGATGTTATGCTTTTAGAACAAAGACATGCAAAAATATATGCAATAATTGGTATGCGTCTTTAGTTCAGTGTCATCTGTTGACCGATAGAAATAGGTCACGCTAAAACTGTAGTGACTGAGGCGGATTGCTGTTGTTTTTGTGTCCTAATCTTCACGTTAATGTAAATATAACCCATGCAAACACGTACGAAGTGTAAAATATTTGAGTATCTCGCCGTCAGTGTGTTAGACGACGTGGTATATCTCATCGTAACATGGTTAGTTTCTAGTGTCTAGTGTTTGTGACTCACAGTGTGTTTTATAATAACATAAAACAGCGATTTACTTTCGGTAAGGATCAAACGCTTTCGTTTTATCGCTTAATAGTTGATTAAACTAATTAGATTTGAATTACAGATAAAGCTAATGTACTTATAAATTGTTTTCAGGTTTCATTGTGATATTCGATTGCTGGTAGCCATGAAGGCGGTTGTTTTTCTTGGTATTTTGTACTTCTTGTACCGCAATGCTTCTGTGGTGGGATCTCAGGAAGCTGTCCTGACTGATAGGCCTATCATCGGTATATTGTCCCAAGAGCAATCGGCCTATCTCCATACTAAGTATCCCGATGAGAATTATACTAGTTATATTGCTGCTTCGTATGTGAAAGATGTGGAGGCAGCAGGAGCACGAGTCGTCCCGATTATGTGAGTTGAATAACTTTTTGCAATGGAAGATGTATCGACACTATATTATAAATGCGAAAGTGTGTCTGTTTGTCTGTTACCTCTTCGCGCTTAAACTGGTGAACCGAAATGTATGGGGCTAGTTTGAGATCCTGGGAAGGACAGGATAGTTTTTATCCCGAAAAATTGCATAGTTTCCGCGAAACGATGTTTTTGCAGACGGAAAATAAAAAAACCGTCCAAGAGCGTGTTGGACAAGCCCAGGTTAGGGTTCCGCAGCTGTTAGATAAGAAAAAAACTTTTTTTTAAATATTATAGGTATCACTGCACTGTTGTCATTTTGAGGTTATTTCCACGCCCTAAAAACTTCCACAGACCGAAGCGCGGGGCATGCGCCCGATGCCACGGAGCGTCCGCAGCGCGCTTCGGTCTGTGGAAGGCTTTAAAATTGTCTATGCCCAGTCACTGAAAATAGCGATAATCCTCCATTCACAAACACCGTGATTGGCAGTTTAGAGGTTTCCAATGTAAATTAAAAAAAAAAACTTTAATCCTAGAGATCAAAAAACCGGCCAAGAGCGTGTCGGACACGTCCAAGATAGGGTTCCTTAGCAGGTACGAAAAATCTTTGCATACTTTATTAATATGGTTGCTAGGGTTAACAGCACGATGTCAACGTCGATGCCGATTTCAACGTCGGCGGTACAGCGCCATCTATCGGTGAATTGGGTAAATAATCTAATCTGCAGTTTACTAGAACTAGTACGTATGTTGATGGTTTTTCAGATGTAATTCTTTATTATATGAACCGATTTGAATTTTTTTTTTATTTATTTGAAAGAAGATACTGTTAGCGTGATCTTAAAGGTTCTTAAAAAAAAAAAACTTGCAATGGCGGTTAAATTACAATCTTACTTTAGAAATATTTTTTTACAAAAACTTAAAAACTGCTCAACTGATTAAGTTGAAAATAACTTTCCTAGAAAGTTTATATTAAGTTTAACTTACGTGATTTTTTTTTACATATTGTGGACGTGCGGTTCAAAAGTTAGAGGGGTGCGGACACATTATTTTGAACTTTCGGAGTGAATATCTCCGAAAATATTCACTTTATCAAAAAATGGTTTTTTCACTTCTCATGCTCTTAAAATGTTACTTTAGTCTCTGCATATCGGGACTAAAGCTCTTTTTTGATCTCTAGGGGTTAAAGTAAAATTTTTTTAATTGACTATGGAAACCCCTAAACTGCCAATCACGGTGTTTGTGAATGGAGGATTATCGCCATTTTCAGTAACTAGGTATAGACAATTTTAAAGCTTTCCACAGACCGAAGCGCGCTGCGGACGCACTGTAGCGCCCTGCGCTTCGGTCTGTGGAAGCCTTTAGGGCGTGGAAATAACCTCAAAATGACAACTGTATAAAAAATATTTAAAAAATAATAATTTCGTGAAACACATTGAAAAAATACGAATATTAATCTATTTAATTATAAAATATTAAAGATGAATTCATTTTATTTTGCATGTAAAGAAAGATTTCCTTTAGCTTAGGTGTTTTTAATTTGTTTTTTTTTTTAAAAACGCTGTTGGCAAAGCAAGTTCCCTGCTCTGTCGATAAAATAGCAATCCGCACTGTCGGCAAAGCAGTGCTGGAGTGTACGGTAGATAGAGCAGTTACGTTTGAATGTTAATATGGCGTGACTTCAAAATAATGCGATGTTAGTTGCATTTATAGTAAATAGAAAGTATAATTAGATATAATTTAACAAAGAATTGGCATATAGAAAATAAACTTAAAAAGTCGTTTCTTTATTCACGGGTAAGTGTTTCAGTTAACAATATATTTTGTGTGTGAACTTAGATCAATTAGGTTAATTTATTTGCCGATTCTAATGAATGAACAATTATCATTCTTACATGCATAGTCCAATTAGTTTTAACATAGTCTTTAAGTTAGAATCTGTTGGCTAATTATGCAAGCATTTAAAGCGTCACTTTACAAAAAAATATAAAAGAAAAGAAAAGACAGCGGATTTTTTTTTGCTATTTGAATTTTGAACAGATGTCCATTGCTTGTATTGAGCATACGTTGTAAAAAAGTAATTTTGTACGTCGTTTTTTTCCTCGCATTCAAAGTAAAAAGTAGGTAGAGTGTTTAACGCGAGACTAAACTACCATAATGACATTATATTAATTATGTTATCTCGTGTCATTATGGCTTGTTTTAGTCCCTTGTTGAACCATCTACTATTTTACATTTTATTTTATCACTGTCGAGGTAATTGCTAATATTTAATATTCCATGCAAAATGACAGCTTTCTAGCACTAATAGCCACTGCGTTATGCCGCGGACAGACAAACAGACGGACGGACAGACAGACATGACGAAACTATAGAGTTCCCTTTTGCCATTTTGGCTCCGGAACCCTAAAAAGGGTGACGTGTAAAATTAAAACAGCCGAGTAATTTAACTGAACTTTCTTGTTTTAGGATCGGTAGAGACAGGAATTACTACGAAGAAATTATGGAGAGATTGAATGGGTAAGTAAATATTGGGTAGCGCAAGAATTTTTTTACGATAGATATTCGAAGCGGGCCCTCGCCCACGGCCTCGCGGCCTGAGGGGCCTCGCGGCCTGAGGGGCCTCGCGCCTCGAATGGTTCTCTTTTTTTGCTCAATCAAAGACTCGTAACTAGTCCCACCGCCGGCGACAAGCGAGAAACGAATAGAACTAGAAACTAGAAACGAGTGGAGTAGATTGTTTGTGGGGTTTCGAACCCAGTGGTGGGTGGTGGGGCTCAAGCTAGTATGGTCAGCCAACCTATTACAAGCAGCAGCAGTTACAGACAGCAGCCTATTACAAGCAGCAGCAGTTAGAGACAGTAGCCTATTACAATCAGCAGCAGTTAGAGACAGCAGCCTATTACAAGCAGTGTCTATAGCCTATTCAAACCAGCCTATTACGAGTAGCAGCTGTCTCTAACTGCTGCTGCTTGTAATAGGCTGCTGTCTGTAACTGCTGCTGCTTGTAGTAGGTTGGCTGACCATACTAACTTGAGCCCCACCACCCACCACTGGATTCGAACCCCCACAAACAGTCTACTGAGTGGGCGGGCGGCGAGAAGCGGGTGTGTAGTTTCGATAGTTTTGTCGCTCGGCTAAATACTAAATATAAGCGAGTGTTCGAGTGCGACGGGCGATTACTCGCATCACGTCCTGTGCTGTCACTGGGTAGATCTTGGGAACGAAAGAAAAGGGACCTTGCTGATGTGACTTCGATAATAGCTAAGCCGTTTAAATAGGTCCTCGCCCATGACTTATTATTATTATTGATTATTTTTCTAGCATCCTCATACCCGGAGGAGCCACATATTTCAACCAATCAGATGGCTACGCTGATGCCGGCCAGCATATTTACGAGATCGCCACGGAGATGAACGACGCCGGCGAATACTTCCCGATCTTCGGGACCTGCCTCGGTTTCGAGCTTCTCATCATCCTGGCTTCGGGGCGGGGGGAGGAGGAGAATCGCATCACTTGCTACTCTTACGATAACTTGCCACTTGATTTCGTTAGCGGTAACTTTAATTTTTGATAAACTAGGAGGCAAATTGTATCTATGTATGTACGGGTCAAATCTTGGAAGTCGAATTTGACCCACTTCCAATAGTCGGATTCACTTGATATTTGGTATATTTATAAGTTGGATGACAATGCAAGTACAGTCAACAAAGTACAGTCAGCTAAAAAGCTTGCTCTTAAAATGAAATTTTTAACAAAAACTTAATTTTGAACTCGCTTCATGCGAAAATCTATGTAAATACGACGCTTTAACGACCGCTTTAGCCTAGTTGGTAGTGACCCTGCCTACGAAGCAAGAGGTCCTGGGTTCAAATCCCGGTAAGGGCATTTATTTGTGTGATGAGCACGAATATTTGTTCCTGAGTTATGGATGTTTTCTATGTATTTAAGTATTTATTTATCTATATAAGTATGTTTATCGTCGTCTAGTACCCAGTCTTTGCTTAGTTTGGGACTAGGTCGATTTGTGTAAGATTGTCCCCTAATATTTATTTATTTATTTATTTTTTATTTAATATGCACGGGTCAAATCTAGCAAGTAAAATTTGACTCACTTCCTGGTTTCCGATTGAGCTGAAATTTTGCATTCATGTGTAAATCAGATGATATTGCAATATTATTATGACATGGAGCTGATCTGTTGATGGAGTTGGAAGGTGGCCACAAAAAATCTGTAATAAATCGACACGACCGCATCGAGTTTGGGCTCGTTTGATTCGTTTTGACGAGTACTTTGGTAACCAGGGGAAACAAGTAAAAAAAGCTTGTATTAAAAATAAAATTTATAACAAAAACTTATTAGGTATTGCTCATCGTACACATTATCAATCAAACAATGTCTCTGTCAAAGATCCGGTACCTGTAGAGAGTGTGACTAATATTTTCCGAAAATAATTTTTTCTTCGTAGCAATTATTCCATTCCCATATATTTTCCCAGTGGCATTTTTTCCCAATATTTTATTTTCTGTGGGCATTATTTCTCATAATTGTTTTCTTTTTTCTATTAGTATACTTTCTCAATCTTTTTTAATCTCAATGGATAGGTACGTAGGTTAGGTTAGTAAGGTAGTTTCTTGTGCCCGAAGGGCAAATCGCCCAGAATTAGGAGGTCACACTATGTTAATCGAAAAAATATAATAATAAATATTAATAATAAAAATACTTCCTGGGTAATTAAGAGAATAGAAAAAAAAGAGAACAGTAAAATTAAACAGTGATAAATAATAATAATTGGGAAAAAATGCCACTGGGAAAATATGGGAATGGAATAATTGCCACGAAGAAAAAATGATTTTCGGAAAATATGAGCCGCACTAGGTAGTAGGTATCCAGTTCTAACCGATTTTTGCCTGGTTTTGAAATTAGATCATTGATTATTGTTTTGAGAACAAAATCTTCTTCTTATCGTAATTAAAGCTGATTTGATGGTGATCTCATCATGCAGCCGATTAATTGGAGTGCATATTTTTCAAATAACATAAGTAATAATAATAATAATAAGTGATAAACATACAAACCAAACCAAACCACCAAACGACCAAACCAAACCAAATATGGCCTAGTGGTTAGAGAACCTGACTTCGGGTTCGATTCCCGTGTCGGGGCAGATATTTATATGAAAAATACGAATGTTTGTTCTCGAGTCTTGGTTGTTTAATATGTGTTTAAGTACGTATGTAATGTATTTGTCTATAATAAGTATTTTTATCCGTTGTCTAGTATCCATAGCACAAGCTCTGCTTAGTTTGGGACTAGGTCAATTGGTGTGAATTGTCCCGTGGTAAATATTTAAAAAAGTTAATAAAATAAAAATTGAACCGATTTCAAAAAGCCACAAAAATATTTCTCTTCCAATCTATTTGAAGTTCGGTGCCTCAGCACGAGCCAGCAGGAGTGGACCTAGTCATCTACCTTACCTTATTTATTGGGCTTCTACTATTCCTGCTGACTCGTGCTGAGGCACCGACTTCAAACAAATCAGAAGAAATTTCAGTGTTTTTTTGGAAACGGTTAAATATTTTTATAAGTATTATATTTCTTTATTTTCTAACTTTTTAGTGTAACTAACCTAACTTACGAAATAATTAATACAAGCATTTTTGTTGACTGTACTTTTTGCCCCTGGAATCTAGCATTCAAATAATCAATAGGTACTAATCAAACGAGCCCAAACTAGATGCGATCGTGTCATTTTATTACAGAGCATTGTCACCCTATTTCACGTGCACGCTAAACTCCAGCTCGATCGGAAATGAAGAAGTGGGTCAAATTTAACTTGCAAGATTTGATGACACAGACAACGGGACAGATGAAGGTAAATAAAAGCTTATAAAAAAACCGGTAGTCTGTAAAGTCGGTTTACGGACGATAGTTTAACGTGACAACATCATAACAAAACATTCAAAAAACAAAAATTAAATCAGGCGGTCACCCATCCTAGTACTGACCGCGCCCGACGTTGCTTAACCTCGGTGGTCGGACAAGAACCGGTGTTTTGTCAAATATCTAGAAATCGGTGAATCCTACGGCAAAATCAATTAAATTTTCATCCCCCCTTTGATGCCCCCCGCACCCCGCACCCCCATTAATAACTACCCGAGCGCTAGTATAGGTAACGCCACCAGACACCAACGACAACACAACGTCAAAATCCCGCTGTCATTACATGAGATGTGGTTGTGTGCGTGGCCTCAACTCTGGTGGCTTTACCTATACTAAGATTGTACAACCTGGCGTTCACTGCTCTCTCTTGTACATTTACGGACATGTACGGAACATTGCGCCATTCTTTTTCATGCGTGCAGCCGGCGTCCATCGATTTATTAGACGTTGTCATGTCAAAAATTAAAATTAACATATCATTTGTTACAGATTTCCGTGAAAGTAAGATGTTTTCGGGCGCTTCAGATGAATTAATCCACTTGCTAGCAACAGAGGACGTGACTGTCAACGCGCATCAGTTCTGCATCGTCGACGATGTAAGTGTGGGAAAAGACCACAATGGGCAGGCCTTATACTACGACATTCGATTTTCACTCGACTGTCGAAGGAGGATTATGTTTTTCGAGCGTATGTATTTATGTACATACGAGTATGTATGGCACCAGCTCAAAATTACCGTTAAGGTTAATTTCGTCCACATTCCCAAGACAAAAAAAAATACAACCGAATGCGGACGAAATGGGAATGTGGACGAAAAGGGAATGTTGACGATATGGGAATGTGGACGTTGAAATATGGACGAAATGGGAATGTCGACTAAATGGGAATGTTGTCTAAGTGGGAATGTGGAAGAAGTGGGAAAAGGATGAAATGGGAAGTGGGAATGTGGACGAAATGAACCAAAACGAAAATTACTTAGGTACATTAATTTGAGAACTTAGTTATCAAGGTTAAATAAAATACGCGCGAAAAACATAACCCTGTCCTTGCAGTCGGGTAAAAAGTTTATTGGGGTTAGGTTAGGTATTGCTAAAAAGTTTTTGTCGGAGGTTAAAAATGATTGCTATCTCTTTCCAGAACTTAAAATCGCACAAATTGACAGACGACTGGCGAGTGACGTCATATAGCGACGATGCCTATGGCGTCCAGTTTATCGCCAGTATCGAACATAACAAGTAAGGGATTGTAATGATGACTACATATAACGAACAACGCCAAGACCGACTCTATGACGACCGGATAGCCTAGTTGTTAGAGAACCTGACTACAAAGCTTGAGGTCCCGGGTTCGATTCCCGGTCGGGGCAGATATTTGTGTGAAAAATACGAGTTTTTATCGTCATTTTTATTATCATTGTCAAATGTATCATAGCACACAACACTAACAACATCACTTTGTAAAGGTTCGCTCACACTCACCGTTGACGCAGTACGAATATTCAACACTGTTTTCCATCTTTCGGGTACCGACCAACCATTATCCCGGTTGAAATTTGGATGACGACTAATCTCAATGACGATGAAAACGGGGGTAGTTGTGTGTTGCTGTCAGTTTCGTCGAGCAACCGCGCGATTAGAGCGGTGGCGCGCAGTGCTCGTTTGGCAGCCATCGCGACGTGTGGCTCCAAGAATAAGGGCTACGGATTAGCCCGAAACATGTCAAGCTAAACTCGATCATAGACGAGAGTTATCCGTACTTTTTTGCTATGAGTGAAAACTCAAGGTATTTTTACGTTTAAAATTCCAGATATCCATTCTACGGCGTGCAATTCCACCCAGAGAAGAGTTCGTTCGAATGGAAGGCTTCCAAAAACTATCCTTCGAGTCGGAACGCAGTAAAAGCGAACCGTTATTTCATGGACTTCTTCGTCGACGAATGCAGGAAGAGCTCGCATGCTTTCGCGTCAGCGGCAGAGGAGAATGAATACGTTATATACAACCATGAGCCCCATTTTACGGGGGTTTTGGGAAGCGCGTATCACCAGTGCTACTTGTTTGAGCCGAGAGGATCGAAAGTAGTGAACGCTTTGCGGTTACACGACTAAAAGTATGCAATGTTTAGAATAAAGTTGTTGAATTTTAAGTTGCTTTTATTTTATCAGCCAAAGCTTGCTATTATAGCTTGTTAATAATCACATCATCATCCTCATCCCCATCTATTCACGATGATTTTTAACCTATGGACTAACAAACCTTAAAAGTTGTGTCGCAATTTCTCATCACTCGAAAATGATATTTCTTCAAATGCCTAAGGTGATAAAAACAATGTTTGCTTCAGAAGGGACATAAGTACACATTTTTAGGGTTCCGTAGTCAACTAGGAACCCTTTTAGATGATACATATCAGTCACGCCAGCAAAGTGGTAAAATAAAAAATAATTTTTTTTTAGGGTACCTCCCATAGACGTAAAGGGGGGTGATTTTTTTTTTCTCGACTAACCCTATAGTGTGGGGTATCGTTGGATAGGCCTTTTAAAACCATTGCGGGGTTGCTAACATGATTTTTCTATTCAGTGATCTGTTTGCGAAATAGTCAACTTTAAAGTGAACATTTTCATTAAAATCGACCGCCCCCCCCCCCCCTCTAAAATCTAAACTGTTGGGTGGAAAAATTTGAAAAAATTCAGAATGGTCGTAAATATATCAAATTTACTAAGAAAATTATAGCGGCTAAGATTGCTTGGAAATTATTTGTAGTTTAAGAGTAAATAGTAGCCTAAGGTATAAAACATACCTAAACTTGGAAGATTCCGTACACATACGAAATCCTTAGAAAAATATTACTTGATTTTTCGTAATGGCTACGGAACCCTATCTTGGGCGTGTCCGACACGCTCTAGGCCGGTTTTTTGCTCCTGTGGACATGGTAACAGTTAAATAAATAAATAATAAATAAATAAATATTAGGGGACAATCCTACACAAATCGACCTAGTCCCAAACTAAGCAAAGCTTGTACTATGGGTACTAGACGACGATAAACATACTTATATAGATAAATAAATACTTAAATACATAGAAAACATCCATAACTCAGGAACAAATATTCGTGCTCATCACACAAATAAATGCCCTTACCGGGATTCGAACCCAGGACCTCTTGCTTCGTAGGCAGGGTCACTACCAACTACGCTAAAGCGGTCGTTAAGGGTCTATTGCCAATATTTTTTTAGGAGAGGACGATTGAAACCTCTTCTTTGGTGTAGAAAAGACGTATAAAGTTCCCCAAAAATTTGGTAGGTTCACAGGAAAGTAATCTATACATATAATAAATCTGTAACAAGACGGTGTCTGTACATTGAAGATATTTGAGAAAAACTGTCACTAGGGTTTACTAGCGCAATAGAACCCAAAACAATGTTTTTTAGAATTATTGTCTGTTTATCTGTTTGTCTGTTTGTCTATTTGTCTGTGCGTTTGTGCGCGCTAATCTCAGAAACGGCTTAACCTAGAAGGATGCGGTTTTCACTGATATGTTGGTATTTTCTTGGATTAACATTAAGTGTTTGTTTCATTTGAATCGGTTCACAAATAAGAAAGATACGTCTATTTTAAGAATTTATAGAACAGTTTTTAGAAGTAGTGACTTGGGAGTAGGTACGGTGGTGAATGTGAACGCGGGTGCGGGGGGGGGGGGGTTCGGTGGGTGGTCGGTGAGGGGTTGGGGGAGTTGCGGGGGGTGCGGGGGGGGGGGGGGTATTTTTTTTATATCGAGGAACTAAGGAGAGCTATAATCGATGAAAAAGCAAATTGGATAAAAAAAATAAGCTGCCCAAATTACTAATTCCACGCGGACGGAGTCGCGGGCAAAAGCTAGTTTATACATAAAAGTCAAGGGTTACGCGGAGCTCGCATGCGGCTCGGTCGGGCGAGCCGTTGAGATAGCGAGAGGTACCGAGCGAGCAAGAGGGCCGGTTAAAAACAAAGTTAAGGGCGCGCTACAGTTGCTAATTTTATGTCCACAGGAGAGGCTTTTGTTTCTAACACTTTGTATGACCCAAAAGTATGTACAACTCAAATTAAAATTTTGGCTAGAGGAAAACGTGTAAACTTACCAGTAAAGCCAAGTTGGGCACAATGATAGTCGCATTCAAATCCAAATGATTCTCCTCCGGCAAGTATATGGTGAAGCGTTTAGCGATGTACGTGAGCGTGCTGTTCTCATTGAACCTCATGTTTGAGTGAAGTAGCTTCTCCCTAGAACAGAAACATCTTTGTTCATCATCTTTTCAGCCGAAAGACTACTGCTGAACAGAGTCCTCTTCCAAAGTTCGCTAATAGAGCGGTCCTGCGCCATCGACATTCAGCGCGTTCTCACAACCTTACATTTTTAACCCCCGACACAAAAAGAGGGGTGTTATAAGTTTGACCGCTAAACCGCTATGTGTGTGTCTGACTGTGGCATCATAGCACTTAAACGGGTAAACCGATTTGAATGCGGTTTTTTTATTAGAAAGCAGGTTTCTTGGCGATGGTTCTTAGATATGTTTCATCAAAATCGGTTCAGCCGTTTCAAAGTTATCAGCTCTTTTGTTAGCTGCGGAAGGGATCTTAGACGCACAATGGGCATTTACTTTATGTTCAAACATACGTGTGGCATAATTGCATTGGGGGTTTTAAAACTTTTGAATTTATAGCTATGACTCAATCTTAGATAGAGTATATTATAGCTTATGTATACTCTAAGGACTCAACTTATAATTCCGATCGGTAGTTTTGGTTCGCGCAGAATAGTGTAGAGTAGACCGTTTCCGATAGTAGCCGAACATGTAAACAATCTATATTGAACTTTATTTGTAAGAACAAATGGTCGAAAATTGTTATGATTCTTAGTTCTGTCCCACTTACACGAGTCGAAAATATGGCGGACGGTCTGCCGCGATTTTGTCGAGTAGGTGATCGATCAACCAATGACAGCGCAAGATTTTAGCGCGCGAAGGATTCTGCTTTGCCGTTGGTAGATCGAAGTTTCCCGCGCTAAAAAATCGGCCTTCTGCGCAGGTATATCGAGAGGAAGGAATTTTATAAGTTGAGTCGAACTGTAGCCAAATCGTTGCTCCTTCTTGTTGAAGCATCAAATGATGCCTAAATTGAATAAAGAATTTTTGAATTTATGTAATATGACTTTGATTTTGGAGGCCTACTTACACTGCGTCTTCCGGTCCGTGGACGCCATTCGAGAACATTCTGGCCCCATCGGCCATCAGTTCCACGAGCGATGTGCCTGCCCACCGCCACTTGAGTCTAGCAATTCGCATCAAGCGCGCTCACGCAATCTTAACCACGTCTCCACGGTTACGACTAAAGTCACCGACCAGGGACCTGTTGCATAACAAAGTACAACTTGTATTACAAGCGGAACTCCCTTTTAATATAACTGAAGCGAGAGTTCCGCTTAAGTAATATTATAGTTGTACTTTGTCATGCAACAGGCCCCAGCTCGAAGAATCGCCAGACTCAAGTGGCAGTGGGCAGCGCACATCGCACGTAGAATTGATGGCTGATGGAGCCAAAAGATGTAGTCTATCGTTACCTAGAATTAAGCATAGATGGCGCCACTTACAAGTAAACGACGGGCCCCAACTCTTGCACGTTCAGCTTGGCATCCAGACCCTGGATGAACCGGTCGTGATTGGTCACGTTAAATACATACACACGCAAGCGCACTTCGTCGGGTGGGTCTGCCCACCAATCGTAAGGGGGGAAGCCTGAAAATAGGAAAACAAATCATAGAGTGTTTTTAAATGGCACTTAAAACCCGTTGCTATGGTTACACACGTCGCGTGGCAAACCTTAGAATTTTTCTATGAAACAGTTCGAAGATGTCACTTGGACAACCGGGGACTAAGTAAACAGTACAAAAAAATTGAGTCGTCCAAATACCACAATATTATAACCAAAGAAAACCGGCCAAGAAAGTGTCGGACACGCCCAAAATAGGATTCCGTGGCCGTTACGAAAAAATCCTTGCATTGCATACCTTATTTTAACCTTTTCGACGCCAACGACACATATCAGCACCGCAGGTTCTACGCCAACGACTCATATATCAGTCACGGCGTGCAGAGCGATATCTACCTACGTGCATTTCTGTAGGGTTCAACTTCGCGTTTGACATTCCGATGTCATGGCGTATGAGTGAGAGTTGTTGTATTTGACAGAGCGTTGAAAAGGTTAACATTTGGTCGTTTTACTAGCTTTGTCTATTCACCCGACTGTCGATGGAGGGTTATGTTTTATAACTTGGTCAATGGACTATTAATTATACCATCCATATTAAACAAGTAAATTTTTGTAATGATTTTGTATTTTGCGCGGAATTTTCCAAGGTGGTACCTATCTTAATATATATATATATATATATATATATAAATTACGTGTCACGTTGTTTGTCCGCGATGGACTCCTAAACTACTTAACCGATTTTAATAAAATTTGCACACCGTGTGCCGTTTAATCCAACTTGAAAGATAGGATATATATATATATACCGATTTTAATAAAATTTGCACACCGTGTGCCGTTTGATCCAACTTGAAAGATAGGATATATCTATACATATAAAATCCTTTGTCCTGACTGACGGATCAACGCACAGCCTAAACCGCTGATCGTAGAGACCTGAAACTTGGAGGGTGTGTTCTTTGTATGACGTAGGCATCCGATAAGAAAGGATTTTCCGTAGTTCTACTTCTAAGGGGGTAAAAAAGGGGGGCAAAGTTTGTATGAGACATCGTGATTCCTTGGTCCAATCTACTTCAAATTTTGCATAAACATTCTTTAACAAAATTGATGGAAGACGTGTTTCGTATTTTATTGAAATTCATCCCTTGACGGGGTCAAAAAGTAGTAGAAAGTTATTTTGGAGGTGATTTGCTTCGAAGTTGATATCAATACTCCTTAGTGCTTTTGATTTAAATTACATTTTATTTTGACACATTGTAAACGAAACGAAACTTCAAATATTGCAAACCATTTTTATCTACGTTTGTCAACCACGTCTTGATCTGATCTCTGATAATAGCTAATTATATGTATTAAGTATTTGCATTTCACCAAGCTTTTGCTTTTACAAGCGTAGCGTGGGACGTCCACCAACGAGATGGACGGACGTTTTGGTGAAGGCCGCAGGTTCAGGGTGGATGCAAGTCGCTTCCAACCGTAATGATTGGACGTCAATGAGGGAGGCCTATGTCCAGCAGTGGACGTCCTACGGCTGAAATGATGATGATGATGAAGCTTTTATGCGAGTTCAACCTTTTTCGAATAAAATCGAATTGAGTATTCAAATATCATTGTTAAACTCGCATAAAAGCTTGGTGCAATGCAAATACATATAAAATGCTTTGTCCTGAAGTCCTAAATGACTGACTGCCGGATTAACGCACAGCCTAAACCGCTGTATGTAGAGACCTAAAACGTGGAGGGTGTGTTCTTTGTATGACGTAGGCATCCGATAAGAAAGGATTTTCCGGAATTTCCACGGGATAAGGAATAATCGGGATTTATATATTTCATCAAGAGTGACCCTATGCCCATAACGAAGATTACTAAACTGTACAAATTGGGCATGCAATTAGACTATTAGAATATAAAGCGAATATAAAGAATTTTGAAAATTTCCACGGGATAAAGTTAAATCAGGATTTATATATGTAGGTACTCAAATCAACTGGACCATATCTCCGTAACTACAATTACTAATCTTTTCAAATACAGTATTAACGAAAATGACCATAACAACAAAAAAACTTATTGCAGGATTTTTGGAAATTCCTGTGGGATAGATAATCTCTGAAACTTCCGAGCCGATTAAAAAAAAAAACTTTTACCAGTAAAAAGTTACACTATCCTTTATTGACATAGGCTACTTTTTTCCGGGGAAATGCAAAATTCCCAAGGGATAGAAAAAAGAAAATTCAACTTCGGAGCTCATTTTAAAATGTCTTACACCAATAGAAAAGATGCACTGTCCTTGGTTAACATAGGATGCTTTTTTCCGGATAAATGCAAAATTCCCACGGTATAGAAAATAGTAAAATTAACTTCGGGGCTGAGTTTAAAAAAAAATCACCAATAGAAAGCTTCACTATCCTTTATTGGTATAGGCTACCTACTATTTATTCGGTAAAATGCAAAATTCCCCTGGGATATTAAGAAGTGAATTTCACTTCAGGGCTGATTTGAAAATTTCTTTCACCTATTAGTGAGTAGCTACACTAACCCTTACTTACATAGACTATTTTCTCCGTGAAAAATCAAAATTCCCACGGGAAAAAAATAAGTTCTTTTATCGGTAGAAAGCTTTAAGGACATAGGCTACTTTTCTCGGGGAAAATGCAAAATACCCGCGGGATAAAAATAAGTGTAATTTTGCAAAGAATAAGGACAAATTTGTTGAAATTCCCGCGGGATAAGGAATAAACGGGATTTATAATATTCACTAACTGATACTCATGATGAAATGATAATAATGATGGATGTTGCCGGTGCCGGATTTTTGTTTTATACAATGAAAGAGATGAAGAAGCTTTACCACAAATTGGAATTCTACGCGGACGAAGTCGCGGGCAAAAGCTAGTATATATATAAAATCGGTTATATATATATATATAATTCATTTGCACCCGTGCGAAGCCGGGGCGGATCGCTAGTATTTTATAATTTAGGCTGCTATTTATTTACTCTTAAACTACTTACTACTAATAATACTCAAGCAAACTTAGCCGTAATAGTTTTCCTTGTTAATTTAATATATTTACTCCCATCATGAACTTTTAAAATTTTCCAACCATTCAGTTTATAGTTTTTAGAGGGGGCAGGGGTACGCTTGACTTTAATAGAAATTTGCACTACTAATTGACTATTTCGCAAACGAATTACTTACTGTATCGAAAAAACGTCTTGACAACCCCGTGATGATTTTAAAAGACCTATCCAACAATACCCCACACTACCTATAAGGTTGGACGCAAAATCATCTCAACTCGAGGTACTTAGTCTATGGGAGCTAACCTAAAAAAAATTTTTGCACATTTAATTTTACTAGTACCTGGGCGACCGAGCTCTGCTCGGGCAGAAACTCGGTACCAAGCGTTTTCCCAGAGATAAGACCAAGCTAGATCAATTTTTCATCCCCGAAAACCCCCAAATACCAAATTTCATCGAAATCGTTGGAACCGTTTCCGAGATCCTGATTATATACACCGGAGGGGTGGGGGGGGGGGGGGGTTGAGAGGGGGGAGGGGATGCGGGGGAGGGAGCGCGGGGTATTAAAGGGGGGATGAAAATTTCATTGATTTTGCCGTAGGATGCACCGTTTTCAAGATATTTGACAAAAACACCGGAGGGGGTGGAGGGGTGAGTCACGTTAAACTATCGTCCGTAAACCGACTTTACAGACAACCGGCTTTTCCTGTTCTGTGCTCCCAATAGGGAACGTGCACATAGACGGTGCTGCCAACTGGTGCCATAAGGGTGCCATCAATTTGAATGTTTTACCTTGATAAGTTTGTTTTACTGTCCGCATAGTGTCTCTTCTGTCGCATTAGTGCTGCCGCCTATAGTTACTGCACGTTCCCTATAATACTTTTTCTAACAAAAAAGTAACTTTTTCTCGCAAAAAATAACTTTTTCTCACAAAAAAGTAACTTTTTCTCACAAAAGAAGAAACTTGACGTTTTCTCATAAAAAATAAACTTAAAAAAAAAACTAAAAATCTTGAAAAAAAACGTGGATTTGAACCGAGGTCGGCTGGATCCTCGACCACCCGATTTCTAATGTGCCATTATGATCTGCTCGAAGTCGGCGAAATTTAGCTTTATATTCTAATGCAAACAAAAATAGCCGGAAAACACGAGTAAAAGCGATTTTCTGAAAATGAAACATAGCTAGATCAGTTTTTCATCCCCGAAAACCCCCACATACCAAATTTCATCGAAATCGTTGGAGCCGTTTCCGAGATCCTGATTATATATATGTGACAGTACCAAGTAAACGCAATTAGTTAAGTTTGTCTAAATAATCAAAAGTGGCCACTTTTGTCAATTTTGATAAACCTAACTTATTGGTAATATTTAATGTTATAAATTTACGATTAACAAATACCTTTTACACCTGTACCAGCGCTAATTGGGGGGGGGGGGGGGGGGGGGGGGCGGGGGCTACTATCGGCCGCGGCGGTTCCTCACCAATTTGAACTCTGCCAAAAGGGAGGCGGCCGCCGCGACGGGGCCCGCGCCCCGCATCCGCTCCGACAAGTAATGCCGGGCCGCGTCCTCCCTTACCCCCAAAAGAAGCTCGACCAAATCCTTCTCCAACCCCTGTAATTGATCATTTACACTCGAGTTGATCACTCTACTTTTCATCACAAATGCGAGGAAATAAAAAAAAACCGTTATATTAATAGTAGATTGTTCAACAAGGGACTAAAACAGGCCATAATGACACGAGATATTTAGCCACCCGAGCGATAGCGAGGGAGGCTATAATTCGAGTTGTCATTATGGTAGTTTAGTCCCGCGTTAAACACTCTACTTTTCACTTTGAATGCGAGGAAAAAAACGACGTACAAAATTACTTTTTTACAATGTATGCTCAATACGAGCAATGGACATCTGTTCAAAATTCAAATAGCAAAAAAAATACCGCTGTCTTTTCTTTTCTTTTATATTTTAAGTGACGCATTAAATGCTTGCATAATTAGCCAACAGATTCTAACTTAAAGACTATTTTATAACTAATTGGACTATGCATGTAAGAATGATAATTGTTCATTCATTAGAATCGGCAAATAAATTAACCTAATTGATCTAAGTTCACACACAAAATATATTGTTAACTGAAACACTTACCCGTGAATAAAGAAACGACTTTTTAAGTTTATTTTCTATATGCCAATTCTTTGTTAAATTATATCTAATTATACTTTCTATTTACTATTAAATGCAACTGACATCGCATTATTTTGAAGTCGCGCCATATTAACATTCAAACGTAACTGCTCTATCTACCGTACACTCCAGCACTGCTTTGCCGACAGTGCGGATTGCTATTTTATCGACAGAGCAGGGAACTGCTTTGCCAACAGCGTTTTTAAAAAAAAAAACAAATTTAAACACCTAAGCTAAAGGAAAACTGTCAGATATCGGTAGAGCACCTGTAACGGCTGGCGCACGGCGTCCATGGGCGGCGGCAGCGCGGCGGTGGCGGCGGCGCTGCTGCCCGGCTGCGGCGCGCGCACGGCCCCCATGTCCCCCAGGGCACCCGCCTCGGGGAGTCGGCGCTCCACAAGAAGGAGCTCCTGCGAACGCCATCATGTCATTACTTTACGTACAGTCAATCTGTTTCTACATATTAAGTAATATCTGTTCAACGTTACTCAGTAAGTAATCTGGTAATCTCGCTTAAGTACCTAAGTACCAACCGTTTAACGAACAATTTCGTGAGGAAAATGTACAAAACGTGACGCAGACTTTAATTTGTTTAAATTTATTTATAAATGCGGTACTTATTTTTAGTACAAAATAAACTAAACAAAGAGAAAAGAAATCTTACCTGCATTGAGACTTGTTCCTGAGCCTGCGCAAGGAATTCATGCAATGAATTCGTGTCAAGAACCCTCACTATCTTGTACCGGCTCGCGTCTGATTCTCCGGACGGGTAGAAGTAATCTATGGCCTTGTTCTTCACTTCTTCGATCAGGGTGTCTTCGGGGAAGTACGCAATGAAGGTCTGGCCTTCAGGGCTGACGACTTTGAAGAGCACCTCGCTGCAGCCGGCCAAGCCAGAGTCAGGGACTGACATCTTGGTGATTTTTTCGTTTATAGTGTCGATCGAAACAATGTGTATAGTGCGTCCGCACAATGACAACACAAATTTGACACAAAGTCAACAAACGGCGGCCGCCGAATCTTCTTTTTTTCTTATTTCAAATCTTCCGCGACGCGCGTTGCCAGTACGGCGCTTAGCTTGGAGTTTTTATACGTCGCCCAACCCCAAAGAGAAGAGACAAATATATAATAATAAAGTGCAAGTGTTAATGTATGTGATGTTGAATATCTTGTGTAATGCCGCGTTTTTAAAGTTAGTTATTTATTGGTATTAATTAAAATGAAACATACTCGAATAGATAAATTCACCGCAAATACCGCAAATCGATGTGTAAATTTATGTTAGAAACTATTCATTAACTATTATTCTCTGCATTTCAACCAATTGGTAGGAATCGTGGAGATTCCCGCGAATTGGGGGTGGATCCGACTATTTCTATTATAATTCATAATTTATGAATTTCTATTTATAGAAATACTGGGACTGATTCTCCCACTATTTCTATTGCATGCGGCGGTGGCGACAAAAGAAAACACTGTATATCACCGCTATATAATGACGGCGGTATTTTTGCCGCAAT
Organism: Archips xylosteana; assembly: GCA_947563465.1. Taxonomy (NCBI): domain Eukaryota; kingdom Metazoa; phylum Arthropoda; class Insecta; order Lepidoptera; family Tortricidae; genus Archips; species Archips xylosteana. The sequence continues at coordinate 7,045,364 of OX387373.1, forward strand.
GAAAATTGGGATAACTACTCATTTCGGAAAAAACTCTTGTCCCACTTTTTATATTTTGTATTTCCATGGAAATAGTGGGATACACCCCGAATTGGTCGATATACCAAGTCTTTAGCCTTCTGTATTGTATAAATATACTTACCTATTTACTCAATCGATGAATAGCTTGACCGACGACAGGATAAAGCGGGACTCCTTCGGTGCATACATTCTATCCCCTTCTTTCCCACTGTTCACCTCCCGAGACCACCTTTTTTTTTTTTTTTTTTTTTTTTTTTTTTTTCGGTGGGAAAATGCATTACGCACTATCCCCGCGCCGTTGGGGGACGGCGTAGGGGGTGTATGGGACTCTCCTCCCACCTTCCTTCCTTCCATATCTGGGAAGGAAGGAAGGGTGGAGGCCTACCCATTAAAAACCCACCGGTATTCCCTCACCAACCAATTGTGCGGACGTCGTGGGAGCGAGTTGTGTCACCACAACATCCGCTGGCTGGCCCGGTCTAACCGGGTCCTCGTCTCCGAGAGGGGGGATCGGGAATACATGATCCCCCCTAACTCTTGTGGGCCGTTTGACTAGCGGTGACTCCCCTGTCCCCGCCAGTCGGCTCCACCTTAGGGTAGAAGAGCGGCGGCAAATTGCCGCTGTCTTCTCCCCGTCCGTCTTCGTCGGAGCGGGTGCGCCAGAGGGTTGCTCTCGCGCTCCCGCTCCTCTCCCGAGACCACCTAGGTGAACCGTTGACAATTTCTACCTTTGACAACCTGGGTGTTAGATGGAAAATTTTTCGTTTCCACCGTACACCTTGTTATCAATACGGCGTACCTCTTATTATCAGAACTCTTCAGGTTTCAAGTTTAGGCAGAGTAATACAAATTAGATTTTCCGAAAATACCTCTTAAATTAAAAGATCAACACGTAATAATATTAGCTTAAATCTGAATTTTTACAATAATCCAAGTCTGTTGGATACATTACGCTTGAAGCGAGAACCGACTCCGAGATCCTGATTATATATATATATAAACGGCTCCAACGATTTCGATGAAATTTGGTATGTGGGGGTTTTCGGGGATGAAAAACTGATCTAGCTATGTTTCATTTTCAGAAAATCGCTTTTACTCGTGTTTTCCGGCTATTTTTGTTTGCATTAGAATATAAAGCTAAATTTCGCCCACTTCGAGCAGATCATAATGGCACATTAGAAATCGGGTGGTCGCGGACCCAGCCGACCTCGGTTCGAATCCACGTTTTTTTTCAACATTTTTGTTTTTTTTTTAAGTTTATTTTTCATGAGAAAACGTCAAGTTTCTTCTTTTGTGAGAAAAAGTTACTTTTTTGTGAGAAAAAGTTACTTTTTTGTGAGAAAAGTTACTTTTTTGTTAGAAAAAGTATTATAGGGAACGTGCAGTAACTATAGGCGGCAGCACTAATGCGACAGAAGAGACACTATGCGGACAGTAAAACAAACTTATCAAGGTAAAACATTCAAATTGATGGCACCCTTATGGCACCAGTTGGCAGCACCGTCTATGTGCACGTTCCCTATTGGGAGCACAGAACAGGAAAAGCCGGTTGTCTGTAAAGTCGGTTTACGGACGATAGTTTAACGTGACTCATCCAACCTCCGGTGTTTTTGTCAAATATCTTGAAAACGGTGCATCCTACGGCAAAATCAATGAAATTTTCATCCCCCCTCTAATGTCCCCGCGCTCCCTCCCCCGCATCCCCTCCCCCCCTCTCACAAAACCCCCCCCACCCCTCCGGTGTATATAATCAGGATCTCGGAAACGGTTCCAACGATTTCGATGAAATTTGGTATTTGGGGGTTTTCGGGGATGACAAATTGATCTAGCTTGGTCTTATCTATGGGAAAACGCTTGGTACCGAGTTTCTGCCCGAGCAGAGCTCGGTCGCCCAGGTACTGACTTATTATTTATTACAATTACAAGCTTTTATCTACCTTCACCTGGGCCACTTCCCGATTGCCGATTAAACTGAAATTTTGCATGCATGTGTAAATCGGATGACAATGCAATATTATTATGACATTATGCTGATCTGATGATGGAGCTGGAAGATTTAATCTCGACTTTTAGAATTTAATGCCGTAGAATTTGGACTCGTTAGATTCGTCTTGACGAGTACTTTGATCCTAAATGGTAACCAGGGTGTGATGATGGAGCTGAAAGGTGGCAATAGGCACTCCATAATGAGACGAACCTAAGCATTAGTGGTAAATACTTAGTTATTTATTAGTTTAGTTAAATTAACACTATAATTAAAAGTAAAATAAACTAACTTAACTAAAAAATTGAAAGACGCAACTCCGTCGAGTTTAGGCTCGTTTAATTCATCTTGGTGGGTACGTTGGTCCTAAATAAACTCTAAAAAGTTAAAAATATATTAAAAAAGAAAAAATATTTTTTAAAAACAAGCTTTTATTAGGTACCTACATGCTAATAAAAAGAACTAAAAAGTTGAAAACAATTTATGCCACATATCAAATCTTTGCGTTTTTATCACAGTCCCAATTATTTTTAATAAAAGCGTGTTACATTTTGTCAATAGAAATAAAAAAAGTTGTAACATGCTTTTACCAAAAAATAGAGCCTGTGATAAAAACGCAAAAATTTAATACGTGGTATAAATTATTTTCAACTTTGTAGTTCTTTTTATTAACATGTACCTTATAATTTATTTATATCGTTACCTCACGAGGTAGGAGGTGTTTCTACTGCGGGTGATACAGACGTTAAGGATGCATTATGAAAGTTCTCCAATGAATACTGAAGACTGATTAAATAATATGTGCAATTCTATTTATTTTTTAAGTTTATGAAAAACTAAGAAGTTTTTAGTTTCACTTGTTTCCATAAAAGAGACTTGTTTTGTGTTAGAAAATTACTGTGGGTACCTACGCTTTATAATTTAAAAAATCTTAAAAAATAAAAAAATATTGTTGTTATTTGCCACTTCTTTCTGCATTACGAGAAATATACTTTTTGAAATTAAAAATATGTACTTTATTTTAGCCCTCTCATTCTGAGAGGAGGCCTGTGCCCTGCAGTGGGACGTTTATAAGCTGGGATGATGATGACTTTATTTTAAAAATAAAAAATTGTTACATGAAAAATAGACGCAAATTTAAATTGGGATCGCTTGTGTACAATCTCAAGTGGAATGGTCGCCCAAAATATCTGTATAATAAACTGTTGTGGCGCAATGATGATAGTAGGACTGGTTCTGTGGGGGTGCCACGGGTGCGCAGACTGGTTTCTTTTAGGGGCAGCTTTCGTTTCGCAGCATCAAAATGCTGGAATGATTTACCACCACCTATAAAAAAGGCGAAATCTTTATACACCTTTAAAAGGCTCAGCAAGCAATGGCTCCTGTCACAACAAAAATCAAGTACCTACCTAAATATGTAAAGTTACCGCCTTTGCTTTTGTGTTTGTTGTGATGTTGTGGTTGTTGTAGACTTCCGTAAAGTAATGCCTAAACTAATCAATTATCGAAAGAATCGATTCGAAAGTGAAATTGTTTTGTGTCTGCCCCTTTTCTAAGTAAAAATAAGCTATGATGATAGATAATGTATGTTCGACGCCTAAGTTAGGTAGTCATAGTGTCGCTCTGGCAGCGGCTCCACCTTTAGTTACTTAGTTGTTTAAGGTTAGTTTTAGTCAGGTTGGAGACTGAAAACCAGCGGGCTCGCTGAGTCTCATTTCCTATTTATCTCATACTTAAAAACTAGATAATGTGTAGTACTATATTCGTAAATTTGTAACTTTTTGTATGTTGGTAAATAAAAATTTCTTTTATTATTATTATTTTTATTAACTATCCTAGACTAAAAAAAATGTGTACAATAAGAAAAAAGAAAACAAAAAAGGATTTATTTTATTTTTAGAGACAACTTTGGATTTTTTTTCTATCGAGCAAACTATAAGTACTTAATCGTGTTTCAAAAAACTGGTCACTAGAGTGAATCCTCAATTATCTTACACATGAATTTCAGAGCTAAAGCTTTGCTAGTAATGATACAGCAAGGGATTAAATGAATGCAATAAATGCACCAAAAGCTCGGTAAGGCCTTAAGGACCGCCTTAGCCTAGTTGGTAGTGACCCTGCCTACGAAGCAAGAGGTCCTGGGTTCGAATCCCGGTAAGGACATTTATTTTTGTGATGAGCAGGAATATTTGTTCCTGGGTTATGGATGTTTTCTATGTATTTAAGTATTTATTTATCTATATAAGTATGTTTATCGTCGTCTAGTACCCATAGTACAAGCTTTGCTTAGTTTGGGACTAGGTCGATTTGTGTAAGATTGTCCCCTAATATTTATTTATTTATTTGGGTGGATTTTTGAAATAATTTTTTTACGTAATTTCCGTGGGCAAAATTTTTTTTTTACTTTTGGTGAAATTGATCACTCGTTGAGATACTCCTTCGGATTAGGATTTCAATGCTATAAAAGGCCCCAATTTAAAGTCAATAATTTAGTAGTTTTTCGACATTGAAAAAAAAGCACCATCGAAATTACTATAGTGACAGCGAAATTACGTCTTTATTAATTACATAGGAAATAAGTACAAAATTATAAACCATTACTATGATTTATGTATGTAACTATAATTAAATTTATGTACGTGTACATATTCGTGTATAGTTAGATTAATAAAACATTAAATTAAAGTGGAAAACTATTTATTTAAGTTTTTCTTAGGAACAATACGTGAGAAATATTATATAATTTCGAATGTGTCATTATTAATATAAAATATCACAATCAACATGGTTACAAACTTATTATTAATGTAACCGGGTACTGCCGTTTTGCAACTATGTTTTTCCCAAATGATTAATTTGGCAAATGTTTCATTTTCCAGCTGTTTATTTTTTCTGAAACTGTAAACTATTTAGAATATATTTTAGGACTATCCTGTAGGTTAGGTTATGTAAGTTTTGTTTTATAACAATCCTGAAAAGTTTACAGTTTCAGAAAAAATAAACAGTTGGTAAATGAAACCTCGACGTTTCGACTACATTACAGTGGCCGTGGTCACGTAAATACAGACTAGAGGTCTACTCGTGACCACGGCCACTGTAATGTGGTCGAAACGTCGAGGTGTACTCGTGTGTTTTGCGAGATAAGTCATGTTGTGTAATTTCGCTGCCATATCTGTAATTTCGATGGACAAAAATGCCATCGAAATTACGCCACGGAGGATTACGACAATTAGGTATTTTTGCGATTACTGCTAAACTATATACATGATTAATATAAGCTCTTTACTGTGAAATAAGGACTAAGTCAACTAGTAAATAAAAATTAAACTATTTAATTAAAACCATTATATATCGTACAACAGGAATCCACGGAATTTACTTTTAAGCGAACCAAAATACATCGCGCGAAAGACTTGCCTTGGTAGGCACACAAAACTCAGTAGTAGGACGTCCACTCCGCGTGACAGCCGGAGCACAACTAACGTACTCTTCCACAAAAATGTGAAAATGGCGATATGATCCTTCACCGATGAGATATTAGCAGGTATTTGCGCAAGGTAATATTGGTAGCTAGAGGTGGGACAAACACATTATGGCCAACCTATTTTTAAATAAAATTGTATTTAGTATACAAAAGCTATAATCGAATGCGTTATGTAATTAGCTTCATTTTGATATATATTAAGTCGAAAAGTGACACATAGACATAAAGTTATGCTCAATTGATTCAACAAAACCGCGTGTGGGACAGGCCTCACAGACTTACTGCAGTTAGTGTTTCTAAGATTTGGATATTTTTTATGCAGTCTTAATTGAAGTCAACAATGTTTGTAATGTTAAAACTCATTGTATTATATTGTGTACAATGTATATAAAATTGTGTGGTTTTAATTTTTTGAGTGGTTTTTTTTTAATTGACTTGGGACGTCCAAAAAAGTCGCTCTGAAAATACACCCATTTATTGTTTTAACGCAATTGGAATCACAATTGTCACCAGTTCTTTCTGTCACACGGTGTTAGATGAGGGTAGAAATACAATTTAACAAACTAATCCGTATGTGTGAGGGAGTGTAAAACCTGTCGGCTGTTTCGAATTAGGTAAGATAGTTAAAAATTGACGTGGGTTTTATGAGGTTAAGTATTATTAGTAAGGCCCGGAATTTTGCGTGCGGCTGATGACAGATCGTAGGGAGAGAGCACCGCTTTTTATCGATTATATCGACAAATCGACAGGTTTTTTTTGATTTATGTTTTTATTAAATAAAACCTTCTAACTTTTCGATGATAAGTACTTTTTTCAGCGGTCAATGATGAAAAAAGTTCGAAATATCAGATAGTTTACTTAATCCGTTTAGATTGCTTTATTGAAATCACTATAATTACGAATACCTTTATATTTTATAACATGAGAAAACATCCCTCTGAGACCACTTAACGTTAGGTAGCTTGTTTGCCTACCCTTTGATAAAATAAAAAAGAAAATATTATTTAGTATTCCTTTAGTTCTTACCATAGCCAATCTAAATTATTTTGTAATAATATTCCAAGCAAAAATATATTTACAATTATAAGTATGTATTAAAGTTAAAACTTAATTAATGGTCTGATAGATAATATCGATAATATCGATAAAAAGCGGTGCTCTCTCCCTACAATATGTCAATAGCCGCACGCAAAATTCCGAGCCTTAATTATTAGGTACCTTTGTAAATTATGATAAAAAAACAACTGTAAGCTGTTATAGTCGGTGCGGGGCACGAGGATTGTCTCGTCAAACATGGACATCATCGGAGCGGCGGGAAAGCCGAACGGGTTGCTGCAAGTTGCTGTAACGGATTAAAGGCCACTATAATGCAGCTAGTCAATGATAGGGTATCCTATTGTCTCGCCTCAGTCGTTTTTCGTTTAATTCTTATTTAGTCTCATTCTGTATTCGTTTTCGTCTTGTTTGCTATCCGTCATTATCTTATTTGGTCAAATTCTGTAACTTGTCTTTCTCTTAATACCTAAATCTTATTAATTTTTCGTCACGGTCTTCCTTGCACTCATTCGTCGTTCTTCCCTTTTGTTTTTTGTCTCATTTGCTTACGAACAATTATTTTGCAGCGCTGAACGTATCGAAATAATTTTGGCGAATAAGTAAATGAGACAAAAAACAAAAGGAAAGAACGACAAATGAGTCCAAGGAAGATCGTGACAAAAAATGAATAAGACGTATAAAGAGATACCTAGTCAAGTTGCAGAATTTGACCAAAAAAGATAGTGACGGATAGCGAACAAGACGAAGACGAATACAGAATGAGACGAAATAAGAATTAAACTAATAACGAATGAGGCGAGATAATAGAATACCGTGATTGTCACTTTGTTCTAAGTATACAGATTACTTAAAAGGGTGCTTTTCAGATTCATATTATGTAACATAAGTTACATTTAGTAAGTCATTTAACTAATTACATGCATTATACTCTTAATCTAAGTGCCGATTGATTCACAAAAACGACCAACATACCAATGAAAATGACCTTGTCATTTGCAGAAACAGCTTTCACGCATTTCACCAACGCCGCTTTAACGGCTTTTGCATTCAAATGCTTCTCCTCCGGAGGAACTTTGGTTTGGAAAACCCTTTCGATATTCCTTAGGTATATGACGCAGGGCTGAAAGACGCGAGCAGCAAGGAAGACCTGAGTTAGGGTCTTCTGTGGTTTCTCGATAACAGCGCTGAACACTTCTGGGGATATGTCGATTTTAACAGCATCTGAAATTATAGTGAAATATACGAATGACACACGATTTTAATCGAGTTCAGATTCGATTAAATACGTGAGTTATCCGTATATTTTACCACTAACCTTCCGTCCGCAGCTTCACCCGCGATAAAAATAATTTTCCCGTAGGATAAGGTATTTTCCCGCGGTAAAAAGTAGCCTATGTCACTCTGTGGTAATGTAGCTTTCTAACGGCAAAAGAATTTTTGAAATCAGTCCGGTAGTTTCGGAGCCTATTCAATGCAAACGAACAAACAAACATACAAACACACAAACAAACAATCAAATCTTTCCTCTTTATAATATTAGTACAGATGAGTGACTCTCACGGTAGTTTCATGTTTAAAGTATCTGAAATTTATAGGATTTTGGACAGCTCCAAACGCACAGCAGCGGAGGCGTGGCAAAACGGTAGGGGTACAGTTGTAATATTCTAGCTTGTATGAACTGCGCTGGTCTTTTTTCTGGGTTTTTCTGTGCATCCATGTTTCAGTTTGTATTTAATATAATATGTAATATTCTAACTTAGTGAGTGGAAACAGGCTGTAGGGTGCAGACAATCGAAGATGATGCTGGATAGTATCAACCACAGAAGAACTAGGTATCTCCTAAATCTAGGTAAGAGTAGCTTAAGAACTATAACTGGCATAATTACTGGCCATAACTTGTTAAATAGACACTTAAGCGTAATAGGTATGAAAAGTGACCCCTCCTGTCCACATTGTGGGAAGGAGGAAACGAGTGAGCACATCCCGGCCGAGTGCGTCATGTATGCGGCAGCGCGGCGTGATGTATTCGGGAGTGACGAGCTGAGGGAGGAGGAGCTAAAGGATGTCAGTCTCAAAGATGTCCTTATGTTTAGCAGGAGAACGAGAAGATTCGAGGAGAGATGCTGTGTGGGAGTGCTGCTGGGACAGTAACCGTCGGCGCCAACCACGAGGAATTGGGCTGAGTGACTGTGCAAAACGATCGACAGCCCGCCTGACTCAGCAAGGCGTCCCCATACATCATCATCACCAATATTCTAACTTGTATTCATGAACGAGTTCACGGTACGGTCCGCACAACTGTCCATACAAGTTAGAATATTACAACCGTCACCGCCAATGTACCGCCACGCCTCTGCTGACTGTGAGTTTGGAGCTTAAATGAAAATCAAAACGTTTATTTTGTAATTAGGGCGCAAAGGGCTCTTTTTAGGGTTCCGTAGTCAACTAGGAACCCTTATAGTTTCGCCATGTCTGTCCGTCTGTCTGTCTGTCTGTCTGTCCACGGCTAAGCTCAGAGACTGTTAGTACTAGAAAACTGTAATTGGGCATGAATATACATATCAGTCACGCCAACAAAGTGGTTAAATAAAAAAAAGTAAAAAATATTTTTTTAGTGTACCTCCCATAGACGTAAAGTGGGGGTGATTTTTTTTTCTCGACTAACACTATAGTGTGGGGTATCGTTGGATAGGTCTTTTAAAATCATTGCGGGGTTGCTAACATGATTTTTCTATTCAGTGATCTGTTTGCGAAATATTCAACTTTAAAGTGAAAATTTTCATTAAAATCGACCGTCCCCGCCCCCCCTCTAAAATCTAAACTGGTGGGTGAAAAAATTTGAAAAAATTCAGAATGGTAGTAAATATATCAAATTTACTAGGAAAATTATAGCGGCTAAGATTGCTTGGCAATTATTTGTAGTTTAAGAGTAAATAGTAGCCTAAGGTATAAAACATTCTAAACTTGGAAGATTCCGTACACATACGAAATCCTTAGAAAAATATTACTTGATTTTTTCGTAATGGCTACGGAACCCTACCTTGGGCGTGTCCGACACGCTCTTGGCCGGTTTTTAAGTCTACTTTTGTTTATCGATGGTAGAATGGATTGGTCGAAGCCAATTAATAGTTTCTAGCTAAGTAAATTCAACGCGTCAACAGTTGGTCAACACATTTACGGCTGGTGTCATCGCATCAACGGCTGAGCCAAATTACCGACAGCTGTTGGCAACGCATCGACGGCTAGCGGCAAGCCATCCGTAAATAAGATTAGATCAATAAGCCTACTCAGTTCTCCGGCGACATAGTCGACCATGAACGACTTTCCGTGTCTCGCGGGGCCGAGCAGCAGCACAGCTCTGTTGCGGGCGGCTTTTGGTTCCAATCCCGATGCAAATACACAGGAGAGGGTGAGTCGGCGGCGCACGTCGCCGAAGCCAGGTGGGGGGAACCTGGTGTAAAAAGGGGTCCGGTTAATGTACGTCCCTGAATGTACGACCTAATAATAAACGCCTTGAAAATTTGAGTTCACTATCATCATTTCAGCTGAAAGACTTCCATGCTGAACATAGTCCTCCCCTCCCCCAAGGTTCACCAAATAGAACAGTCCTGCGCCATCAGCATCTAACGCACTTTCGCAACCTTAACCAGGTCGTTGCTCCATCTAGTTGACGTACACTGCGTCTAACCGGTCTGTGGACGCCATTCGAGAACCCTTCGGTCCCATCGGCCATCAGTTCTACGAGCGAGCCCTGCCCACTGCCACTTGAGTCTGGCGATTCTTCGAGCTGTGTCGGTGACTTTAATTCTTGCGCGGATTTAATTATTTCTAATGCGATCCCGCGGGTATGTATTACAATACCGAAGTACGAAAGACCGAATGTATTAAAACATCGAATGGGTCAAAAGACCGACACGATTTTTTTCTGAAACCGTAAACATCTCAGAATTTATTAAAACGGCATCATACAGAACCCATTAGGTTAGGTTAGGTTTGTTTTATAACAATCTTAAAAAGTTAACGGTTTCAGAAAAAAATCATGTCGGTCTTTTGACCCATTCGATGTTTTAATACATTCGGTCTTTCGTACTTCGGTATTGTAATACATACCCGATCCCGCAGAGGAACTCTGAGCATAGCCCTCTCCATCACCCTCTGGGTGAACTTAAGCTTTCTTATGTGACCAACGTCAGCTTTACTTATTGCACTGAGACGTGGCTGCTAACGATTAAACTTATGATTGCAAATATCTCAAGTAATGGATTCCGAGTGAGATATAAAATTTATCATCAGGAAGTACATTATTATTAGGTCTTGAGTTATGAAATTTACACTAACTGCACGCCAGAAAGCAAGACTTGAACTATAAAAGAGTTGTACATTCATCACATTTAAGAGGTTTTTCAATCAAAAAACAGATAGGATCTGAATTTCACGATGGGGTTCTTACGTTATTAGGGAACTGTGGATCTTACTTCGCATTAGGGTCTTGTATATTAAGGTCATAAGCTGCGTAGTTCGAATCACCGATAATATCCTTTATTTTTCCATTCGGCTTGGTAATAATCTCAAGGTCGAAGACTTCCTGAAAAGTTTTTGATAGTAAAAAAAATGTTAAATATTTTATTTTCAATTGAAGTATTTTTGCTGACTGCGGATTTTGTTAGCTGTACTTGACCAGCAATGGATCTATATCTCATCTGATAGTAAATACAGATGAAACCAAAGGCGATGCGATCTAGTAGCGACCCTTTGCTTAGTGGTAGGATCTTGTGGAAGATCCAGGCATCCATTCCATCAACGTGATAATTGTCAGTGGCATGTGTCGAGTGACAATAAAATTGTCGAACGACAGGTAGCGTGTGACAGTTTAAAAATTCCTTTCTATAGAAATGCTTATAGAAATGACAGACATTTCGTTACAATTGTTTGTATCTAAATCTCAATACATTTCTGTGATCTAAATTCACAATTATGTTGTGAAACAAGAATTATTTTTCCTGGTCTACCTATTTGCAGATTTGTCGGTAAATCTCGAGATGTGATTAAAGCTGGGTCAGGCTTGCGTTCCAATTGTTAGAAAAGAAAAAAGGAGCATTAGAACGTCTCGGCAGCGTCCTTGATTATAATTACCTACACCGGCTCGGTACACAAACACGCGATAGGGCTGCCACTCTTCTATACTAATCTATACTAATAATTATAATAAGGAAATATTTGATTGTTTGTTTCTATGTTTGTTTGTTTCCATTGAATAGGCTCCGAAACTACCGGACCGATTTCAAAAATTCTTTTGCCGTTAGAAAGCTACATTACCACAGAGTGACATAGGCTACTTTTTACTACGCGAAAATTAATTTTATCGCGGGTGAAGCTGCGAACGGAAGGCTAGTCAGTTATATTTTGATAATGTCACATGAAATTTAAAGTAGTGAAAGGATTAGGAGCTTTAGGAAATTATGGAAGGAACGAAGTAGGTAAGTGATGTTTAACAAAAACGCATTTTACGTTATTTTAATAAACCACAAAACGTAATATGTTTTTAAACGGTTTTATTTAGTTTCATCACTACGTATATTTGCTACCTACAAATTAGCCACGGAGAAGTATTTGCGCCTCTTCTGTGTGTGATGTGTGAAAAGCTTTATTGTTGAATTTAAGAGTATAAATTCCAACTGAGTTGGTAATCTAAAAAAATTACAATTCCGGTTTCGATATAGATGAATTTAAAACATCCGTACGTACGTATCCGTGATATGCTGAGATGGTTGCTGAGGTATGCTGAGATTCCGTGGCGCGTAGGTATAACTCGCATTCCGCATTTTCAAGGGACACGCTCGACTCGCTTGACAAACTCTAGATATTTTTGGGCACGTTACCTCCAGATTCTGCATCATAGTCTCGTCGATTAGCAGAGGCTTGGGCACAGGGGGCAGCTTTGGCTTCTTCCGTGGCTTGATCTTAGGGTACTTCATGCCCATAAGCTTGTACATAGCTTGGTGAGCGGTTATAAGGAGCTTCAACTCCAATCTATAGAATCGAACGAATTAAATTTTTGATTTAGCTAGTCAAATACTTAGGTAGACTCGGTTAACTGCGAAATGAGCGCATCAGGGGCAACTATATCCTTGTAAGGCCCAGATATACAGGGTTATTTTTAATTCACTGACATCCTCTTAACCCTGAATTCCTATCACTCAAACAAATGTTTTTTGTCTTACGACTTTTTAAAATGAAGCACCTTTTTTCCCATACAAATACACAGAGTATCGTAAAAATAAGAGGCAGAATCAAATTTCCAAAACGTTATTACACCAAAAATATTAAGTTATGACAAAAGCCGTAAAAGAAAAAACATTTGTTTAAGTAGTAGGAGTTTAGGGTTAAAAGGATGCTAGTGAATTACAAATAACCCTGTATATGGCTGAGCAATGCATTTTTTTTGATACGAGGGTAAAGACACGCCTATAGCTGAAAAACTTAGTAAATGCCATATAAGATATATAAAAATATTGATATTGGTCCCGTCAATGCGGGTTATGTGATATGGCTCTAAAGAAAAATCCAGATGAGACCTCTTTGGTTCAGTAACTGGTAACAGCCTCACTCTAGCCTCGAAGAGCCCAGCTGCGCCCAGCTGCCCCAGCTGTGTTGAGACTATACCAACCTCATGAGCTCATCCACGATTATCCTACAGTCCTGATGCATCTTGCACATCAGTTCTTCAGTCAGCAAAGATTTCATGAACCCGTAGATGACCTCGCCAGATTCGTTGGGCGGAAACTTGTCGTAGATAGACCACGAGGCACTGTAGGTTTGTAAAGCCTGAAAAACCGAAATAATAAATATTATGTTCGTCTGCCTATTTGGAAAGACTCAGTGTCTGTCCGTTCGTTTTAGCCGATTTGCTGCAATTGTACAGTTAGAGTTGAAATTCGGTAAATATATAAAACAGTAACATAAAAAAGACGTGCAACACAAATAAATGAATTTAAAGTATATGGACAAATTGGTTAAATTCAAAAAATATACTTTGAAACTATAACATGTGACATACAGTTAAGAGCAAAAGTGAGTCAATAGTAGTACTTTAGTGATATGCACATAAATTGATAATAGTTCAAGATGTCCTAAATGCTTCAAGTACAATTTATAGATCATGAAAATATGTCGCAACCTGTCCACAGATGACCTGTCTATCATGGTATAACTTTCGTGTGCTCTGTCTACCCCCTTTGGGAATACAGGGCTGATTTATGTTTTAGCGGTTATAAGTAAGTATGTATATAATGTTAACCTAAGGTAGATGTTAAAATTATTGGTATCAATATATAAAACAAATTTTAGACTAGTGAAGCCTGAAAAAAGCTTACTTTATGTTCTCATGACAGTTTCTAGAACTTTCCTGCAGTTCTGAAAGTGTTGTTGTTTAAGAACAGCGCCATCTATGTCCTTTCACAAGAACTAGATGACTTAATTGATCATTAGGATACAACCTGATTAGCTGTCAATTATGTCGAAGGCAATGTATAAAGTTCCCGAATATGCTAACAGGTAGAGCTGTAATAATACTGTCCTTATTAGATATACTTATAATTTATTTTGTTACTTTTTAAACACATTCCGATGAAGACAAAAGGCTCAACGTTCCACTTCCCACACCTGTCTTACCCATATTCACGAAGAAACAGTTGTGGAACTTGTATACAACGTGCCCACCAGGTTTCCGCGAGAGTCTAACCACGCATTCCTGAGGCCATAAATGGAGTAACAAATGTTATCTGAGTCGAAATATGCTCAGTTTTTGTGATATTTCCATTTTTATATTTAAATTTTACTAGCAGGAGGTGCTGAGATTGCGTATTTATTATGTATGAAAAAATAAAAAGTTAAAAAGCATAATTCGCCCTAGGTTCACATAACATTTATTACTCGATATGGCCTCAGGAATGCGTGGTTATACTCTCGCGGATACCTGGTGGGCACGTTGTATGTGTTGCTGGTCATACCTCAGCTAAACTATCCATGTGCTCAGATTTCTGCACCCTGTAACCCAAATCGTTGAATGGGTTGCATTTCATCTTGAATTCTGCTTCGGCATCTTTCTTCTTGGCTTCTCTATCTGCTTCTGCTTTAAGCTTAGCGTCGAGCTTCGCTTGCTTCTTTTCAGCTTTAATCTGGAAGAATATTGAAATTTCTGAATTAGAAAAGTTTTGTACGCATCTTATTTACATTGTATTTCATACTAAATACAAACTGAAACATGGATACACAGATAAAAACCAGAAATAGAGACCAGCGCTAGGAATCGAACCCAGGTCCTCAGCATTTCGTGCTGCGTGCCAAACCCCTACACCACCACTGGCCAGGAGTTTAGACACAAATTTTTCCTATATATCGACATTTTTCAGTTTGTTTTCTATAGTCACTTATGCAGCGACACTAGCCTCATCTTCGACGTCATTTACATTGATCTGACATTTTATTTCAACTATGGAACCAGATAAATTTTCAATTATCAGTAAAATGTGGATCTCAATTAACTTTATCCCTAAGTACATAGTACAAAACAAAGTTGCTTCCCGTCTGTCTGTCCCTATGTATGCTTAGATCTTTAAAATTACGCAACGGATTTTGATGCGGATTTTTTTAATAGATAAGAGTAATTCAAGAAGAAGGTTTCTATGTATAATACATGCATAATATTTGCACCCGTGCGAAGCCGGGGCGGGTCGCAAGTTAAAATTAAATTAGAAACTCGATGTATGGACACTTCAATTTAAATAATACTAATTAAAACAATTGAGTTAGCGCATTATAATTGTCCGGTATTTAACTGTGCTAGACACACTAAATTACTAATTTTTTTTAAATCTTTTTATTAACTTGCAATGTATGTAAGTATGTACAAAAAATATGTACGGGTCAAATCTTGGAAGTTGAATTTGACCCACTTCCAGTGGTCGGATATACTTGAAATTTGGTATACTCGTGTAGGTTGGATGACAATGTATGTACAGTCAAAAAAAGTGCAGTCAGCGAAAAAGCTTGCATAGAAAATATTTTTTTTAATAAAAGCTTATATTTGACCCAGACCGTCTTATTGTAGGCATATTTCACTTACCATTTCTTTGGTTTTCCCTTTAGTAGCATTTGCCTCTAGCTCGTCCGCTTCTATTTTCTCGTCTATGGTGGGGAAGTCTCCACGTATGACCATGATGGTACCACCTTCGACGTCATAAGGATACTCGGGGAAGAAGCCATAGCCTCTGTACCTGTAAAGAAGCATCGTGATGTTGAGCAGTTCGAAGAGAAAACCATTGGGAATGTCTAAAAAAAATTACCAGTGGTTTTTATTTTTTTTTGTATAGAAAAGTCAATTATAAGGAACTAATTTCAATATTTTGTCATTTAGTTCTCTACTTTTTTCAAAATTAATTATTGAAACTATTTTAGTTGATGACGTCAGATTATAATTGAGGGCTCCCACAATGCCAAATTTCTAAATCTATCTAAATGCGTACGATAAGGCAACCCCTTTAATTATTTTTTGCGTAGTGGTACACTTTACACTGTGTCACTTTACTGGCACTGTCAAAGTGCTAGATGTCAGACAGCGGGTCCAAATCAAACTCCGTAGTATAATCCACGCGTAAATTGTGACGAATTCTAACCACATAGAATAAAGTACGACTTGAACCGGTCACGCAATTTACACCAATGTCAAATGAAGGTCATTGCTTATTTGTTATATAATAAATTCATTACATAATATTAAAATTAAATAACTACAGAAAACGAGTTAAAAAGCATTTATCTCGAAATGGTTTTCGATTTACTATACATTGCAAAAAAATAGACATCCCCAATTGCAGTGATGGAAGTTTGGGAAAGGCTTTTTGTGACATGCAGGATGAAAGAATTGATACCAAGAGACTTGTGAGCATTGATAATCATCATCATCCCAGCCTATAAATACGTCCCACTGCAGGGCACAGGCCACCTCTCAGAATGAGTATTGATACAAATCTTATTTATATTAAACGCGCAGAAGACTTGCGAATCATGATGATTGATGATATTAAATCACAAACAAAGATGCGTATTCTGCATTCTGCAGATGCAGCTACTTGCATTCACATTGGAGTAGAAGCAGCGTTGCCAGAAGGTTACTTTTGTAGCCTTTTAGGTGATCAATAACTCCTTTAAGAGCGCTTGTTTATCGAGTATCGTAGATCGGTTGCTGCCACAGCGATGCCAGAAGGTTAGTTTTGTAACCTTTTAGGTGATTTTTAACTCCTTGAAGGAAAGAAACCTAAAAACGGAAAACGAAAAAGTAACCTTCTGGCAACACTGAGTGGAAGGGATGCCAACGCTGCGCCTTTTGGTTTGTGACCGTCATTAGAGAACCTTTCTCCCCGCCGGTTATTTGTTCTTCGAGCGGTGTGGCCCTGCCCAATATTTATCACCTCAACTTACATACTCTTCGAGCGGGTATGTATTACAATACCGAAGTACGAAAGACCGAATGTATTAAAACATCGAATGGTTCAAAAGACCGACATGATTTTTTTCTGAAACCGTAAAATTCTCAGAATTTATTAAAACGGCATCATACAGAACCCATTAGGTTAGGTTAGGTTAGTTTTATAACAATCTTAAAAAGTAAACGGTTTCAGAAAAAAATCGTGTCGGTCTTTTGACCCATTCGATGTTTTAATACATTCGGTCTTTCGTACTTCGGTATTGTAATACATACCTACCCCTTCAATCTATGTCAGTTCCTTTGGTTCACAGGTTTCCAACCTGTCATGGTTTACCGCCCTCTTTACAAGAAAAAAAAATCAACATACCTCTCCGCGTCATCATCATTATCATCCTAGCCTATACATCCTACATCCTATTGCAGGGACAGGCCTCGTCTCATAATAGACGTAGTTGCCTCGCGAGCTCATTTACATAATAGTTAATTTACAACAGACAGCTCTCACTCATACGCCATGACATTGGAATGTCAAACGCGAAGTTGAACCCTACAGAAATGCATGTAGGTAGATATCGCTCTGTAGGTAGGCCGTGACTGATATATCAGTCGTTGGCGTAGAACCTGCGGTGCTGATTTTATACGTGCCGTTGGTGTCGAAAAGGTTAATGGGATGACGACTGGGTTATAAATATGTCATTCTATTTAGTCCGTCAGTTAGATAATGGAAAAATACGAGACACGAATTTTTTGGTTTATCAAATTATTAACTAGTTGACTACGGAACCCTAAAAATCGGCAAAGGCATAGATCATCAAACTTCCGGAGTGGGAGCTTGTGACTTCACTCTTAGGTAAAAATATACCATATAGTGACGTCACTCGAAACTTCTAAGCACTGTATCCTCGTCATTTTCTGTTTGTCAAACAAAAGAAAAAAGACGTGTATATAATATAATATTTAATGATCGCTTTAGCCTAGTTGGTAGTGACCCTGCCTACGAAGCAAGAGGTCCTGGGTTCGAATCCCGGTAAGGGAATTTATTTGTGTGATGAGCACGAATATTTGTTCCTGAGTTATGGATGTTTTCTATGTATTTAAGTATTTATTTATCTATATAAGTATGTTTTCATCACACTTGCTCGTCAATGGTGTTATTCCATGTCTGTATACTAAATGTCACAGGCCTAAATTGTTCTTAAGGGAGTTATGGATTTACGTACAATTTTTCTACCCAAGGGAGTTCTAACTTTAGTTTTAAAATTTGCAAACAAGTAATTTCAGACTAAGGAGGTTTCAAGTCAGCCAACGTTTTATTTATTATCTTTAAAACTTAGCTATAACCCAAATTTTACAACAAAAAACTTATCTACGCTTCATGAAAATTCGTTATTTTTATATTTTAAATTTATAACAAATAGTTTTGCAATAATTTTAGTAATATTTTTTTTAAAATGTTGGTAGAATCTGGCCGTATGACCTTTCGAATTCTAAACTAAACACAGTTTACAATCATTATCTATGGTAGATGACTCAAAAAAGTGACAATCTGTATTGGCGGGTAGCCATTATTTTATTCAATTTAAGTGTTTAGAGACAAAATAATTTTATTTTTGGATTTTTTTTTCTCGCAATGTGATGAAAATCATTGTGTGTATCACGGGCAGTAAGGGGATTACAAACTCGAGTCATTAAAAGCCCTCCGCCTTCAGCGTCGGGCTTCTAATAGACCCTCGTTAGTAATCCCCTACTTACGGCCCTAGATGCACAATGTACTATTATCGTCGTCTAGTACCCATAGTACAAGCTTTGCTTAGTTTGGGACTAGGTCGATTTGTGTAAGATTGTCCCCTAATATATATATATTTTTTAATATTTTTTTATAATCTAACTGACGGACTAAACAGTTTTTTTTAGTCGTCTAGCCTATACGTCTATTATCAATTATTATTACATCATAATCGTCATCATCATCCCAGCCTATACACGTCCCACTGCAGGGCATAGGCCACCTCTCAGAATGAGAGGGCTTATTATTACAAATTAAGAAATATTTGGACCCACTCTCGCCCCCACGAAAAGCTCCAGCGCCCATTAGGGGGCGGAACAGCGCCCGTCGGGAACCCATAAATATTAAATAAATAAATAAAATAAATATCACAGGACAATTCACACCTATTGACCTACTTAGTCCCAAATAAAGCCAAGCAAAGCTTGTATTATGGGTACTAGGTAACGGATAAACTTACTTATATAGATATATACATACTTAAATACATATTAAACACCCAAGACCCGAGAGCAAACATTCGTATTTGTCACACAAATATCTGCCCCGACACGAGAATCGAACCCGGGACCTGAGCTTCGTAGTCAGGTTCTCTAACCACTAGGCCATCTGGTCTGCCTGGTGCTTTTCTTCTTTGGCGAATATCCAATAATATCCATACCCGGTTTCTACCCTGCAAACTAACTTCAACAATATCTCTCTCCATATCTCCTAACGTGTCTCGCGTGAAATGTCTTTTTTTTCTATATAGCCTTATGTCCCACTGCTGGGCAAAGGCCTCTCCTATCCTCCGCCATTCTTCCCTATCCTGGGCATGCACCTGCCAATCGAGCTGAAAAGCGCTCAGGTCGTCCCGCCATCTCCTCTTGGGTCTGCCTCTGCTCCTTTGGCCATCCCTCGGAACCCATTCGGTAACGATTCGCGCCCATCGGTCCGGATGCATTCAGCAGACATGTCCGACCCAGTCCCACTTCAGCTTGGTGGTTTTGACCCGCATCTGTAATACGAGTTTTGGAGCGCAGTGCCGTGTTTCTGGTTCGATCAGTTCTTCGAACACCCAGAATACTGCGCTCCATTGCCATTGTGTCTTTGCTCTGTTAATTGTGAGTCCAACCTCAAGGCTCGCCGTGCTCAGAAATGTCTTACCATTCTTGAAACCATGCCCTGATGTGCTCGGATATGTCTTCGATCTGGTCGTCCTTCTTCATCACAATCAACCTAGTGTTCTCCTTTTCTAAATCCTTCATGTAAGCTGCTCTCGCTTTCTCATTGATGCGGCGGCGCAATTGGTAGAACTGAAAAATAACCGATCTATATAAATATATAACACTAGCGACCCGCCCCGGCTTCGCACGGGTGCAATTATGCATGTATAATACATATAAACCGTCCTCTTGAATCACTCTATCTATTAAAAAAAACCGCATCAAAATCCGTTGCATAGTTTTAAAGATCTAAGCATACATAGGGACAGGACAGCGGGCGGGAAGCGACTTTGTTTTATACTATGTAGTGATTCAAAGTTCTAATTGACTGATATATCAACGCAAAGCCTAAATCGCTGAGGCTAAAGACTTGAAAATTTTTTTTTTAGTTTTTTTTTGGATCTGTTGTTAACTATTAAATAAATAAATATTTATTATTTATATTATAAGAAATGGTGTGAGACATGGATAAAAGAAAAATAATTTCTATGTATTTTGTTTTTTGGTTGTTTTTGTTTGACAGGTAAGTATATTGTCATAGTCGTAGATACACACTAAGAAGGATTGTTCGAATTAGGTACAACGGAATAGGGAATGAAATAAGTGGGATTTATATTTTCGCTTAAAGTAGCTATCTCCGTAACTATAATTGTTAGTTATTGTTAGAGACTTCAAATTTGGCATGCAAGTAGGAGAATAGTTCACAATAAAAAATAATTTTAGGATTTTCGGAAAATTCCACGGAAAAAAAATCGTGCTTGCAGTTCCTCCGCGCGGAAGAAGTGAAACTTCGTAATGTGGAAATGAAAAAGGCACTTATACATCAATATGAACCTTATTGCAATAACTTAAAGAACTAAATCTACTTATGCATCTATGTGTTTAAATTAATTACTAGATGGCGCTTTTATCAAGTCTCATACAAATTTGCACAGACAGTATGAGTTCTGCATCGCACTGTCGAAGTTTTTAACATCCGTTAGTATATATACAATGCGAGATTACATGCTTCGGCAGTACATAATACTAATGCTTTCATACCCCCTCCATGGTAGCGTTAAACGTTTAACGCGACCTTGTTGGAAGTCGCATTAGAAGTTTCACTGTTCTGTTTCAGTTTTTCTGCCGGAAGAAGTGAAAACCTCACCCAAACCCCCTTCTAAATTTCGAGAATGTTCCGCAACTTGTTCATTGATTTGTATTGGGAAAGTGATGGTATCCGTACGATGCAGTGTAGCAGAAACGTTGAATAAAACTTCGTACCTTTCGATTCTCCTCTTCCAGGTCCAATCTGGGTTTCCAGGGATCGGGCATGATTCCAAGCTTGATCTTCAGTTTGTTTTCTCTAACATGCTGCCTTTGGATTTCCATGAACTTTCTGAAATCCATACTAGTATTATTAGTTATTTGTGTCACAAGGGAGCAAAATGATGTATTTACGGCGAGGGCAGTACATTGAATCCAGAGTGAAGCGATGGATTCTACAAGTTAGAATCCTGAGCGGAACGAAGGATTCAAGTGTTAACGCCTAAGACGAATATAATTTTGCTCCTGAGTGACACATACAATTTATCACACCGACTATGAGGAAAATGGATTGTTGTGATAAATGGGGAAAGGTCACCACAGATAAAGTATTCCTGTGCTACTTTTAACAATGTAAAGAAATAAGGTATCGGATATCAATATTCATTAAATCACAATAACAATCATCGATAGTTTTCATTTAAGTAAAACATATAATTTATTGTGACATTAAGATTATTTAAAAGCGAAATAGTTTTTCTGGTGCGCCGGTGGGATTCGAAACCACGTCTCCTGGGTATGCGCCCCAACGGGTGTTCTACCAATTGAACCCCGTCGCATTCAACCGACTCTCCCGAAATTCTTAATCGCTTACATACGCCAACAGTGGCGTGTGGTAACATCCATCGCAACTATTAGAAGCTACGACTCCTACGTTCCAAATTACGAATAAATTAATTAATTAATTAGGGTTGGATGCGACGTGGTTCAATTGGTAGAACACCCGTTGGGGCGCATACCCAGGAGACGTGGGTTCGAATCCCACCGGCGCACCCGAAAAACTTTTTCGCTTTTAAATAATCTTAGATAATCGCGCGCGTCCATGTTTCCATAGAATTGAAATTTTTACGTAAACGCGATCGAGAAGTATTTTGGTGAAGTAAAACTTATACTAAGCGTACAGAACCTGAAAAGTGAAGGTACTAGTCAAAAAAAAAATACGAGGCGTGGTAGAAACGTACCAAATTCTTATTATTTCAAAAAAATATCGTTTTGTTCATTCACTGGTACGCTTACCCTACCTAATACACGGGATCCAGAGGCTCTGGGTGTAAAAATGTATAATTTTTAGGGTTCCGTACCCAAAGGGTAAAATAGGGACCCTATTACCGAGACTTCGCTGTCCGTCCGTCCGTCCGTCTGTCACCAGGCTGTATCTCAGGAACCGTGATAGCTAGACAGTTGAAATTTTCACAGATGATGTATTTCGGTTGCCGTTATGTTGTGACAAAAAATACTAAAAAACAGAATAAAATAAATATATAAGGGGGCTCCCATACAACAAACGTGATTTTTTGCCGTTTTTATAGATAAATGGTACGGAACCCTTCGTGTGCGAGTCCGACTCGCACTTGGCCGGTTTTATTTATTTTTTTGTATTGTATCTACTAGTATTAGGAAAGATGAAGCGAACCGCTAAATATACCTGTAAACTGACTGGATGACGCTCGCAGCCGCCGATTTCATGAACTTTGATGTGCTTTTGACCTTCTCTACGACATACAAACGTCTCCTATTGTTCTTCGCACGAAAATCATCCATGTAATATTGCCTGAGGACCAAATGATTGTCGGCTGAGTGCGCGATGATAGCGCCAACTAGCGGTTACAATCACGGCGGACTTTGAAAAGCCAAATGGCTGGCTGTCATTACAATGAGTAAACAAACAAACAAAATAATTTCAATGAAATATCGTAATTTACATATACTCTATTCGATCATGTAAATCTACATATAGCACGCGGCGGACACGACGTACAAATACGCGTTCTTGAATCTACATAAGCACGACGACGTCTGTACACGCGTACGCCTACATACATCGCGCGCGCACTCTTCTGGATTCTGGCGGTTTCCGGCTATCTGCGCCTTGAGGGGTGGGGTAATTCGAATCGGTGCGGGGCGGACCGTTTCCATTCTGTACGTCAGTACTATTATATATTCTGTGTCTATAGTGTCGATAATAACGTTGACCTTTTTTATTTCCCGTCTAAAATGGCACAATCAATTAATTTCATGTAGTACACACAGCTACCACCAGGACTTTCTCATAACTGTCTTCACGAGAAGTAAGTAAAGAAATAAACAAATTTAATCAAATAACGCATTTCATATATACCTATATTGCAGACGATTATTTACGATTATTTACTGTATTATCAGTTAAACATGGCCAAAAACTGGATTCCGAGCTTTGATCAATTATAACTGAAGATACACATTGCCGAACAAAATCCCCTTCAAAAAATGTCCGAACTTTTTGATTTGTTTGCATAACAATTAAAATCATCACCTACACAGAAATTTGAACCTAGTCTTTACTTCATTACAGTCGAATTTCGGTTGACACTTGACAGCTAAACTTAACAATTTCACGCAACGTACTGAGAAAAAAGAAGGCCACTTTTATCAAAGTGCCGCTCATTTGGCTCGGACATTTTCGGGCGCGCGACTGTGGATCTACAGTTATAATTGATCAAAGATTCCGAGCAATCACACACGACATTGCTTTCCAACCAACAAACAGCAATAAAAGGAAAACAATTAGTTTTGGCTCGACATGTGGAAGATGTAAAAGAAACCAAATGTGAAGATCATAATATATGAGCCACAACATTGAAGCTCGTGTAAATCGTCCAACTTCAGTGACAATGATGCCATACAAAACATCCTTGAATGTGAACTGTTTTTTTCTGGTTTTGCGATCTTTTCATATTGCATAATGATCCATTTCAATGCAATAATGTAATAGAATGTAAATAAATTATTTACTTTTTTACAGATCGATTCTAGTCGTTATATTACGAGTGGAAAATGCGATTGTGAGTGAGGTTCAGTGAAATGTCCTCTATTAAAGGACCTAGAAGAGGCCGCCCGGCCGATTCTATGATCCCAGCGGCCCCGAAATCGCGAAAAAAAACATTAAATCAAGAGTTAATTGATCGTCAACTATCCGAAATGTATAGAACAGCAGATTATTTTGCGATTTCATGCCCCATAGTGAAAGTTGCTCCGGTTGTGCTCATGACTCCAGAATCAGCTTGTGGGTATAGAAGAAAAAAAAAATATATATATTAGGGGACAATCTCACACAAATCGACCTAGTCCCAAACTAAGCAAAGCTTGTACTATGGGTACTAGACGACGATAGACATACTTATATAGATAAATAAATACTTAAATACATAGAAAACATCCATAACTCAGGAAGAAATATTCGTGC
The DNA here is from genome assembly GCA_947563465.1 of Archips xylosteana. Taxonomy (NCBI): domain Eukaryota; kingdom Metazoa; phylum Arthropoda; class Insecta; order Lepidoptera; family Tortricidae; genus Archips; species Archips xylosteana. The sequence goes on from OX387373.1 coordinate 7,069,914, forward strand.
TCATCACACAAATAAATGCCCTTACCGGGATTTGAACCCAGGACCTCTTGCTTCGTAGGCAGGGTCACTACCAACTAGGCTAAAGCGGTCGTTAAAATAGCTGCAGGCTTATTGTCTTAAAGAAACGTGACATTGTGTAGCATTGGGAGTCCTCTATTATTTATACTCTACCTGAATCTCTCTTGTCTTTGAATAATGATAGCTTGTAGAAATTCCTCCGATTTGATACTGGGTTCACTCTCTTTCTTTTCGACTAAAAAAAGATAAAATAATGAGTAACTTGCCCAAAAAAATAATTAAGTACTAAGAAAAGTTTCCTGTCGATGTACGGTCAGCTGCGGAGAAAAGGAACCCCCCCGCGATGTGGTTACCGCCATTACAGAGGGGGTACCTATTCTCTGTAGCCGACTGTACCAAACCATTTCTCGACGTTAATGTAAAACAAAGAAAATACGGTGTATACCAAACTAATAAGATTTTTCAAGCCATCAGCTTAGGTGCCATCCATAAATTACGTCACACATTTAGGGAGAGGGGGGGGGGTCAAGCGATCTGTGACACTAGAACAAAATAATGGCGATTTTCATAGTAATAAATGTGACAAGGGGGGGGGTCCAAATTGATCGAAATTGGTGTGACGTAATTTATGGATGGCCCCTTACAACGTAGCTTTTCAACTTACACACACACAGTCACACACTCAGTCACACACTCACTCTGCTTCGGTCTAACCAACCCCGTCTTTCTTATTACAGTTTAAATTAAAGCTTATGTTATATTGAGTAATTTCTAACTTGATTTTGTTTTGGTTTTTAAGTTTATTTCTTATTTTTAAATTTTAATGTTTTTGTACCCCGAATCCTGGTTGCCACGTGACAGGCATTGCCTAGTGTGGGACCAACGGTAATCGTTTTTGTCAAGATACTTTCTTTTAATAAACTATTTTTATTTATTTATTTTTATTTTATAAGATTGTAGAGATACCTACTTACATCTAACAAAAATTGGCACTTTATAATTAAATAAATAAAAAAAATATCACGAGACAATTCACACCAATTGGCCTAGTCCCAAAGTAAGCAAAGCTTGTGTTATGGGTACTATTTAGGCAACGGGTAAACATACATAAATACATATTAAACATCCAAGACTCGAGCACAAACATTCGTATTTTTCATACAAATATCTGCCCCGACCGGGAATCGAACCCGGGTCCTCAAGCTTCGTAGTCAGGTTCTCTAACCATTAGGCTATCCGGGCGTCAATGAAATCGCGGGCAGACGAACGGACCGGCGTAAATGGCGACACTAGAAGGCTCCCTTGTTAGGACTAAGAAAATTTCACAAAAAACTTTTTTTGACATGACAACGTCTCATATATATATATATATATTGACTATATTTTACTAACACCTTGCTAACACCTATAGATGATGTGCCAAAATGTGTCATTTATCCGAAATAAATATTTTTGAATTTTGAATTTTTTGAATTTTTATAAATCGATGAACGCCGACTGCATACACGCATACACGAAAAAGGATGTCGCAATGTAACGTTACATGTCAGTACATGTACGTACATGTAACTACAGAGCCGCGAAGGCCAGTTGCAAGAGAGCCGCGAAGGTCAGTTGCAAGAGAGCGGCGAAGGCCAGTTGCAAGAGAGCGGCGAACGCCAGGATGTACAATGCGGGGTGCGGGGGGGGAGGTAAAGGGGGGTTGCAGGGCGGGTGGGGTTTGGGGTTTGGGGATGAAAATTTCATTGATTTTTCCGTAAGATGCACCGTTTTCAAGATATTTGTCAAAACACCGGTTACCGTCCGATCACCGAGGTTAAGCAATGTCGGGCGCGGTCAGTACTTGGATGGGTGACCGTCTAGTTTCATTTTTGTTTTTTGAATGTTTTGTTATGACGTTGTCACGTTAAACTATCGTCCGTAAACCGACTTTACAGACAACCGGTTTTTTAACGAAGTTTAATAGGTATGTGTTGCACTGACCTACAACTTCATCGGAGCTCATGGCTGCCATTCGGAAGTCATCCTCGCGTGACGCTTCTTCCTGTACAAATAGTTGTGATTGATTACAATATGGGGTTTGTGGCGCATTTTTTTTATACAACACATATAGGGAACGTGCAGAAACTATAGGCGGCAGCACTAATGCGACAGAAGAGACACTATGCGGACAGTAAAAGGAACTTATCAGGGTAAAACAGTCAAATTGATGGCACCAGTTGGCAGCACCGTCTATGCACGTTCCCTATAGGCTTGCGTTTGACCACTATCACGCCTGATGGAAAGCGAAGATGAGACTTACGATGAAGCACGCTTGCCTAGTAAATGCTCATTCACCCTAGACTTGAATTTAGGGGAATAGCTAGCCATACACGCACGGATATGCCCGCCGCATCTGCCCAACAGACGCGCCTGGTGGGCAGATCCGTGCGTGCGTGTATGGCGACAGACATATCAGTGTCTATTCTCACCATACACGCACGGATCTGCCCGCCAGGTGCGTCTGTTGGGCAGATCCAGTGGGCATATCCGTGCGTGTATGGCTAGCTATTAAAGCAGGAAGAAGGCAGTTGTTTGCGGTGTTGCGCGCGCCTCCAAGCAGTGTAAACCGTAACAAATACGGGGCACTGTAAGGGTAACGCCACCAGCTATTAATTCTAGCATAGTCATATTAAAATTTGCCCCCTGTTTCACCATTCACTTATAAAAGTCCAGGCGGCATATTTTTTCCGTGGAACACGAATGAACGTGCGTCGGCGCGCGCTTGTGACAACCTACTGGAATTTCGATCGCAGCAGATCATCCCCGCGGTAGGTAAATATCGCGCGTAAGTACATGGCATGCATGAGGCCTGCCTGTGCGTTTGGAGCTTTAAGGCCACCACAAACCGCACCGCGGGGCGTGCGCACGGCGACGCCGACGGAGCGTGCCCAGCGCGGTCTATAAAAATGATTCATATATACGGTGACACACACTGGCGCGGCACAATGTATATGATTCAGTGTTATGCAACGCGCTGGGCAAGCTCCGTCGGCGTCGCGCGTACACCCCACGCTGCGGTCTGTGGAGGGCTTTATACTACGAAATTCGAAATTTATATCGTGCTGTCTCTTTTACTCTTCTGTGTAGTACTATTTGTGTGACGGAACGACACGATACGAAGTAGTGTAAGGCCAGGCCTATGCACTCGATTGTCACTTGCCGCTTACCATAATATCCTTCGCGTACAGTCATTTCCTACTTACCTTGTAAAATAAACATACAGTTATATTATACGTCTTGAACGTGGCATTCTTTGTTTCCTTTCACCAATCAGACCCACAACATCTACAAGTTATTTCGAAGATTACTCAAGGAAGTGATATTCTTGGTGGAATGTCGTATTTTGGACATTTGGTGTAGATAAATTACCGAGTGAGCGTGGAATTGCATATGTAGTGGTATTGTGTGTTTATAGGCATTCCACTTTAGTGAGAGAGAGACAACAATATAGAGATCTCTCTCCCCAATGCCTATAAACACAATACCACTACATTATGCAATTCCACGTTCTCGGTAATTTATTTATTCTATATCTTAATGGAAATGTAATAATACTTAGGTAATATAGTATTTTGAAAAATCTGGTATTTTGTTAACGTGGAACCTATTTTAGGCACAACTACAAGCGATTTTCTCAGTTGGAGTAGGATATCTTGTAGCGGCAATAGAAATACGCAATATGTCTATATGTGTAATTTTCAGCTGTCTATCAAGTTTTTTGGAGACAGACAGACAGATGGACGAACGCACATTGTAGGGACGTTAAAAGGTTCCAGACCAGATGCGTGTGAGTGTCACCCACCAGTTGTAATGAATGAAACTGCAAGAAAGCTGGCACTCTATGTGCATGCATCTGGTGCGCCATCTTTCTTACAGCTTCATTCATTAAAACTGGTGCATGTGTGTGAAGTGACAGCACAGGCATTTGGTCTGCGCCGGCCATTAGGGTACGGAACCCTGGGAACTACTAACCTTTGGTGTCGGAGCGTTCTTCCTCTCTACCGCCTCTGCCCACATCGTCTGGAGCAGTTCTTCTACTGAATCCTTCCGAGCTTCAACAGCGAAGTGGTAGGGAATCACTATCTGTAAATATTTTAATTATGAAATGTTATCCTCAACTACGTTCGGGAAGCTTCGCAATATCTTGCCATCCAATATACCGCAGTGTCTCAAGTCAAAAGTCTTTGACCAGTGTGTGTTGCCAGTGATGACTTATGGCACTAAGACGTGGCCGCTAACGATGGGCCTCATAAGAAAGCTCAAAGTCACTCAGAGGGCGATGGAGAGGGCTATACTCGGAGTTTCTCTGTAGGATCGCATTAGAAATGATTAAATCCGCGCAAGAACTAAAGTCACCGACATAGCTCGAAGAATCGGCAGACTCAAGTGGCAGTGCGCAGGGCACATCGCTCGTAGAACTGAGGGTCTCGAGTGGCATCCACAGACCGGAAGACGCAGTGCAAGTAGGCCTCCGACAAGATCGAGCGACGCGTTGGATGCGGATGGCGCAGGAACGATCTGTTTGGCGAGCCGTGGGGGAGGCCTATGTTCAGCAGTGGACGTCTTTCGGCTGAGATGAGATCCTCAACAATCAAGTGAGAACTACAGCCGAATCCCTCTCATTCTAAGAGGAGGTCTGTGCCCAGCAGTGGGCTGAGGCTGACATGAGATACCTCTATATCCTTGGGTGTAAGATGCAGCTGGATCAGCGCAGCGTCAGCGTAAATGTAGTCGTTAATTATCAGATGAACTATTTCGTTGCGTAGCTCGTACATTCTAGACAGAAAAACAATACCTAATTAAAAACTTCTATGAATAACCACCACTAAACCACAGAACCACGAAATCAAACTACCAAACCACCACACAACCAAACCAATAAATCACCAAACTAACAAACTACCGAAACACCAAACAAACAAACCACGAAATCATAAAAATATTCGGCCGGCAACCCCTTCCTTCCCGGCCCTCAAAACCAAGAAAATAAAGAAAAATATTTATTCGTGGCATAATCTTAAATTAACAAGAGAAAAACGGTGAGATACAACATTATATTGTTACGAAATGGTCCCAACTCAGCGTGATGTCGACCGTGCAGCTGACGCTGGTCTTAAAATACCGTTGGAACCTATTTACCCACAATTCAAACGTTAACGTTGTTTAGTGAAACCGACAACTAAAATTTTTATCATTAAGCAATCCAAAAAAAATATAAAAATAAAAATACAAAAGACAATTATAAAAGCATACAAGAAAACAATACGCACAATAGTGTCTGCGCAGACCGAATGCCTTTGCCCTTGGGGGCCGATTAAATTCTTATTTATACTTATAATAGTTGCATTCTTATCACCTTCTCATGAAGACGCTGACGATATCCTTCACATATGGAGCCCTCTGCAAATGTACACTCGTCAAATACGTCTCGTACATTCTGTTGATCAGGGTGCAGTACTGCGCGTACGTAGATCCGAGTACTTCAGGTGGCATGGCTCGTTCGGGAATGCGGTAGCCTTTGGAAGCTTTGTACTGAATTAAAAGAAAAAAAAATGTTTTTTAAAACAAGATTTTATTAAGTAGGTACTATAGGGGTACGAAAACCTTCGACAGTTATTAAATTGATTCCTTTATTGAATTAAATAATAAAACAAATTGTCAGTCAATACACACAAAATACAATAAAATAAAAATTAAAATATAAAGTCAGTGAAATAAACCGCCCCGGATCACCAGGCGCAAATGTGCCCAACACACTAGCCGCATTGCCTCGCTGAACCGCGATGGACAACCTTTGCACCAGAAACGACCCAGAGCGATGGTCAAGCAAGACCTCTCTCACGAAGACGGCGCCCCACTTCTTTAAAAAAAGTATGCCTCGGAACCCCAACAACCAGTTGTCTCCACCGCAAGAGGCACGAACTCTCGCGCTTTTTAAGGGCTGCCACTTCAGCTGCTGCTCCGCCCAGCCTCGAGGTGCGACCAAGGTGCGAAGAGGCAAAAGTACTGACGCACGTGGCCTCCCAAATAAGACATTTTCCCTTTTGACAAGGCACCAAGGTCAAACCATAAGGTCTTTTACCATCTGACCGGCTAAGACCTGGAGACTCCAACACGCAAGGGACGTTAGCCGAAACCAAAGCCCTGTGAACCACCTGTGAACTAATTAAGTATATCGTTCAGGGCGTGATGGCGCCGAAATCTCCCCGCACAGCGGCAACAACTCAAAGCGTGTTTCCTTTATTAAGTCAGTACCTGGGCGACCGAGCTCTGCTCGGGCAGAAACTCGGTACCAAGCGTTTTCCCAGAGATAAAACCAAGCTAGATCAATTTTTCATCCCCGAAAACCTCCAAATACCAAATTTCATCGAAATCGTTGGAGCCGTTTCCGAGATCCTGATTATATATGTGCGGGGGAGGGAGTTCAGGGGGTTTCAAAGGGGGGATGAAAATTTCATTGATTTTGCCGTAGGATGCACCGTTTTCAAGATATTTGACAAAAACACCGGAGGGGGTGGGAGGGGTGAGTCACGTTAAACTATCGTCCGTAAACCGACTTTACAGACAACCGGGTTTTTTTCCCGTTTTGTGCTCCCAATAGGGAACGTGCACATAGACGGTGCTGCCAACTGGTGCCATAAGGGTGCCATCAATTTGAATGTTTTACCTTGATAAGTTTGTTTTACTGTCTGCATAGTGTCTAATCTGTCGCATTAGTGCTGCCGCATATAGTTACTGCACGTTCCCTACAGTACTTTTTCTCACAAAAGAAGAAACTTGACGTTTTCTCATGAAAAATAAACTTAAAAAAAAACTAAAAATCTTGAAAAATAACGTGGAATCGAACCGAGGTCGGCTGGATCCGCGGCCACCCGATTTCTAATGTGCTATTATGATCTGCTCGAAATCGGCGAAATTTAGCTTTGTATTCTAATGCAAGCAAAAATAGCCGGAAAACAAGAGTAAAAGCGGTTTTCTGAAAATGAAACATAGCTAGATCAGTTTTTCATCCCCGAAAACCCCCCCATACCAAATTTCATCGAAATCGTTGGAGCCGTTTCCGAGATCCTGATTATATATATACATATATACAAGAATTGCTCGTTTAAAGGTATTAGATAGATAGATAGATTAGATAGATAGATAGATTAGATACCTCTCAGTACCTCTACGTACCTTTTGAGAAATTGGAAACGTCAATGCGACTTTTTTGGGTCGTTTTTGGAGGGAATGCGCATGATTCAGAGCTTTAATTATTAGGGCAAAAATTAGTTGATTCCTTTGTGTGGCCAAAGCTACCTATATAGTTGTACGGCTAGCTTTCGCTACACAGGGAACGCGAACACGATCGTGGTTTCGTTTTGTTGGGGCCTTGGGTTATGTGCGGTTTCTTTGGGGGTGACCCAATTAATTAATTAATTGATGTAGTAGGTAAGGATATTTTGAGCTTCGTTTATCTGTGCTTTTATTGTATTTTGTGGCAATAAATGATTTGTATTTGTATTTGTTTTTTTTTTCGTCCCATGCGACGGCGGCGGGCGAAACATGTCGAGTTAAACTCGTTTTAAGACGTAAGGTCCGATATTTTCACTGTGAAGCCCAACTCACTTGTAAGTCGACGTCTTCTTCTATGAGTTTCTTCGCTTCTAAGAGTATGCCCATCCATTTGCGGTGAGCGGCTATGGGTATATCGATGTTTGTGGGGACTCTGAACGGCATAGTTTATCCGGTCAGATATACCTACGAACAATAAACATAATTTATTTATTTATTGTGAACACTGTTTGCCCGGCATTACAGTAAAACCAATTCACCGAGAAACGTATACATATTAAAAACTTAAGTAACTACTATAAACTTAAGTAAGTTAAGTAACTGCTTTGGGATGCGACTTGCGTGGGCACATTTGCTCCCTCACACCTAGGTTGCACGGGGCGGGTTGCCGGGGTGGCTGCCGAAGGGGCGGCAAAGTTGAAGCACGGAAAATACTCCGAGTTAAAGAAAATGTACGAATTCGTTCCGGTCGCTGTTGAGACTGCTGGGTCTTGGTGCGTTGAGGCTAAGCGGTTTATTAAGGATTTGGGACGGCGTATGGGGGATAGAGGGAGCGATCCGCGTTCTGGTGCTTATCTGGTCCAACACATATCTTTAGCGATACAACGGGGTAATGCGGCAAGTGTTTTTGGGACGTTTGGCCCGGGTTTGAATCAGGTTTGAATGCTTGGGTTTAAGTAATATGACGAAGCTTGTAGCGGATTTTATATTTTTGTTTAGCTGACGAAGCCTGTTGCGGATCTCAATCTGTTGCTATGACGAAGCTTGTTGCGGATAACATAATATTTTCTTTTTTTTTTCTCATTGACGAAGCCTACGCTGCGGATCTGATTCTATTGTATTTTTTTTTTATTAATTTCTGAAATAAATATATTATTTAAAAAAAAAAAAAAAAAAAAAAGAAAAATAAACTATAAAAACTTACAGATTTAGTAAATAAATTTAACAAAAAGATGAAAAAAAAGAGAAATGAAAATAAAATAAAATTATAACATAAATTAACGTAACAACACATTTAAATACAAGTGGACACGCGAGCATCCATCATCTCGCAGAACCTCAGACATTCATCGCATACACTATTCCAGCAATCAGCAAATACGTCAATAATATGAGGGTCATACATATTGAAGTGAAACTTCTAATGCAACTTCCAACAAGCGTCGAGTTAAATGCGTTGCGTTCAATACGCAACGCAACGCAAGTTGACGTTTACGAGACGTTCGCATTGTCGGACGTTAAAAACTCATTGTCGGACTAACGGATGTTAAAAACTTCGTCAGTGCGATCCAGAACAATTGCGTGGTTTAGTATGAAAACTTGTAAAAATCAAAACTATTTTGATGGTAGATCGTAGAATAAAGTATTTTAAACGTATTTAGTAAAAAAAAGTATTGAATATTCTTTGAGAATCACGAAAAATCAAGAAAAATTATTGAAAATAACGTGCGCACGAGAAGCAACGCCATCTAGCGACGAGTTATGTAACTTGTTTCGCTAGCGCTGTAGTTGAGTTGGTTGCTTGTTTATTATGAAGTTTCACTTCTTGCGCGCGGAGGGACTCCACGCACTATTTTTTTTCATCACACTTGCTCGTCAATGGTGTTATTCCATGCCTGTATACTAAATGACAATTGCCTAAATTGTTCTTAAGGGAGTTATGGATTTACGTACAGTTTTTCCTCCCCAGGGAGTTATGACTTTTTCACGACACTGCTCGAAAATCTGGCCATAGATAACCTAAATCCAGTTCCCGAAACCGCCTATTATAATAATGTACATTTATGGCGCGCAAAACACGACAACAATGTAACACATTACGAAAACAGGACGTATCGTGTGTATCACGGGCTGTAACGGGATTACAAACTAAAGTCATTAAAAGCCCTCCGCTTCGGCGTCGGGCTTCTAATAGGCTTTCGTTAGTAATCCCCTTCTTTCGGCCCTTGATGCACAATGTACTATTTTGTTCGCGTCTCCTTGTGGACATGGCAAAAGTTAAGGGTCTATAGCCAATATTTCTAGTCAAGTCTACATTGGCGTGTGGCCTGGCCAAATAATTATCGGCCCATTAATAGTACATTGTGCATCTAGGGCCGTAAGTAGGGGATTACTAACGAGAGTCTATTAGAAGCCCGACGCCGAAGGCGGAGGGCTTTTAATGACTCGAGTTTGTAATTTCCTTACTGCCCGTGATACACACAATGATTTTCATCACAATGCAAGAAAAAAAAAACCAAAAATAAAATTATTTTGTCTCTAAAAACACTTAAATTAAATAAAATAATGGCTACCCGCTAAGACAGATTGTCACTTTTTTCAAGTCATCTACCATAGATAATGTAAACTGTGTTTAGTTTAGGCCAGATTCTGCCAACATGTTTAAAAAATATTTTTAATAAAATTATTGCAAAACTATTTGATATAAATTTAAAATATAAAAATAACGAATTTTCATGAAGCGTAGATAAGTTTTGTGTTGTAAAATTTGGGTTATAGCTAAGTTTTAAAGATAATAAAAAAAACGTTGACTGACTTGAAACCTCCTTAGTCTGAAATTACTTGTTTGCAAATTTTAAAACTAAAGTTAGAACTCCCTTGGGTAGAAAAACTGTACGTAAATCTATAACTCCCTTAAGAACAATTTAGGCCATTGTCATTTAGTATACAAGCGCAAGTGTGATGAAAAATAAATTTTAAGTTTGCTGTCTTGGAGTCGCTTATTTTATGTGTACCTACAGGAGAGGGGAGCCAAAACATTTTTGTTTCTTTTTTTTATACAACAGGGGGCAAACGAGCAGACGGGTCACCTGATGGAAAGCGATCACCGTCGCCCATGGACACCCGCAGCACGAGGGGAATCACAGGTGCGTTGCCGACCGCAACCGTGAAGATGGAAAGACAGACGGTTCCTTGAAATGCGGTAGTGGAATTTAGCCGCAGGCAGCAATTCGAACAGATCGTCAGAACACTCCCCATGATAAATACGGTATAATATATTATGCAGAGAGACGCCACATCCCTCCGCAAAGCCAAAGGATCGAGTAGGCCAGAGAGTGCCTGATTATCGACAAAATCTTACGTTGTGTATGACTCATTATCATTACCTATTTGAAAAATAGCCAATTGTGGCTAATGGATGAAACTGGCGCAGAACTAGCAAAGCTGAATATAAGACGTCTCCCCAACTGTGGGTGGCCGTGGGCAGATTTTATCGATTCTTAATCACTTCATTTAAGTACCTACACGAAAATTTCGATAGCAATTTAGGATTCCAAAAATATTCACGAAAATTTTGATTTTAATACGTGAATTTTGACATGTTTACCAAATGGTGATACCTAATTATTCTGTCATTTTGGACATAGACAATTTTCGCTGTCAAAGTTAAAAAGTCGGGCAAGTGTGTGTCGAATCGAATTTGAAACTTTTTCATTCAGGTACCTAAGTAGCGTAATTCTGATGGAAGCGCCACCTAAGTCTACGCGTGCTGTGTGCGGGTTTCCCCGCAATTTTCCGCCTTTCAATCCCACACACTAAAAATATAAATGTGAAAGTGTCTGTCTGTTACCTCTTCACGCTTAAACCGCTGAACTGATTTAGATGAAATTTGATATGGAAATAGTTCGAGACTTTGGGAAGAACATAGAATAGTTTTATCCCGGAAAAAGGTAGGTATAGTTCCCGCGGGATAGCAATAAACTAAAGGCCACAACAAACCGGGAGCGCGGGGCGCCGACGACGGAGCGTGCCCAGCGCGCTCTATAACACTGAATCAAATATACAGTGACACACCGGCAGCGCGGCACACTGTGTTTGATTCAGTGTTGTTGACCGCGCTGGGCACGCTCCGTCGGCGCCCCGCGCTCCAGGTTTGTTGTGGCCTTATTTCTTTGCAGACAGAGTCGCGGGAAACAACTATTAATATTATTATTAGGGCACAATCTTACACAAATCGACCTAGTCCCAAACTAAGCAAAGCTTGTACTATGGGTACTAGACGACGATAAACATACTTATATAGATAAATAAATACTTAAATACATAGAAAACATCCATAACTCAGGAACAAATATTCGTGCTCATCACACAAATAAATGCCCTTACCGGGATTTGAACCCAGGACCTCTTGCTTCGTAGGCAGGGTCACTACCAACTAGGCTAAAGCGTGAGGTGATGATGGAGGGATAGATGCGTGAATGTTTGCTACTCTTTCACGTTAAAACGGTTAGACTGATTCTGATGAAATTTGGCGCTCATAGTTTTTATCCGTCCGAGGAGATCCGTCGAAGAACAGGGGTCACCGACATAGCCAAACGGATTAGCTCGTTAGAATGGCAATGGGCAGGCCATATAGCACGCAGAACAGATCTTTTGGGGCCCAAAAGTTTTCGAATGGAGACCACGGATTGGCAAGCGCAGCGTGGGACGTCCACCAACGAGATGGACGGACGATTTGGTGAAGGAAGGCCGCAGGTTCAGGGTGGATGCAAGTCGCTTCCAATCGTAATGATTGGGCATCAATGAGGGAGGCCTATGTCCAGCTGTGGACGTCCTACGGCTGAAATGATGATGGTACTTTCGTTTACTGCCTTTTCGGCGAATTATTTTTCGCAAACTGATTCATTTGGCAAATGTTTCATTTCCCAAATAATTTTTATTTCTGAAACTGTAAACTATTCAGGTTATATTTCAGGGCTATCCTGTAGATTAGGTTAGGTTAGGTTTGTTTTATAACAATCCTGAAAAGTTTGCAGTTTCAGAAAAAATAAACATTTGGGAAATGAAACATTTGCCAAATGAATCATTTTGCGAAAAGTTTATCGCCGAAACATTAGTAAACCTGATACTTTTATACCAGAAAATTACATAGGTACTAGCGCCCCAAGCGCCAGATAACCACCTTAAAGGCCCAGTTTGCGTGCAGTGGCTAGACATCTGTCCATAACAATCCATAGCAATAAACATCAACGGCTGCAAGCAAATTTGTTATGAAAATGGGTATCTGACGTCTGGGGCGATGGTACTTAGTTCCCGCGGGATAGTGATAGCAAAATGCTTCGCAGGCAGAGTCGCGGGCAACAGCTAGTTATCTACTTATTTAAATTTTGAAAGATCAGGGGCCTGTTGCATATCAAAGTACAACTTATATTACAAGCGGAACTCCCTTTCTAGTTAATACAGTGAAACCTAGTTAAGTGAGACATCAAGGGACCTGCAATGTCGTTTCACTTATAGAGGTATTCCACTTACCCAGTGTCTCAGATATACAGGTATAAATAAATATCTGTCTCATTTACAGAGGGTTCCATTAATAGAGGTGAGAATACAGGTTATTTCAGTTATACAGGTGCGATCATTAAATAAAATAACGTGTGAAGCGACATAATATAACGATATACCACCATCTGTATGCCATGCGCGCGGGCTCGAATACTTTCCCGCTCGCACAGTAACTACCTATCTCACTCGGCAGCCCGATACACCCGAGCGCATACGAAGGCTGCATCCGGAGCATATAAAAGGCGCTGCGTTGGCGACAGGGATTCATTCTTTAGCCAGCGGTCAAGCTGAAGAGACGGCCTATGCTATCCTCCAGTGGACACCGATAAATGGGTACGGGGTGAGATTGCCTATGCGTCCTCCCTTAAGCTCATAATTGTATGTTTATACGTACCTAGGGTAGTTGCCTAAACTAAGTCCAAACCTGTTTTGTAAGTTTTTCTGAATAAACCTTCTGGAAAGTCTCCTTGGCGTTTCGTTCATCCTACAATCTGGCGCCCAACGTAAATGACTAGACGTAAATCGAAAGAGTTTAAACAAGAAAACCAAGAAGAAACGCAACAGATGGCGATTCAATTTACTCCCGAACAGTTCGACGAACTACTTAGTCGATTACCCTCACAATCGACAACAAATAAAAATTTTACCCGTTGTACACTTAATTACAACGGTGAACGCGACCATAACAAAGTAGATGAATTTATTACGGGTATATCAATTTATAAACAAATTGAGGGTATATCCGACGACGACGCAATAGCAGGCCTGCCTTTGTTATTAAAAGATAACGCTAGTACGTGGTGGACAGGAATTCGTACCGAGATAAAAACCTGGTCAGCTGCATTGAGTGCAATACGCTCAGCTTTTGCACCTAAACTTCAACCATATGAAGTGTACCTTCGACTGTTTGAAGATCAACAAGGCGACGGGGAACCAATTGATAACTTTTTGTGCAGAAAAAGAGCATTACTCGGGATGTTACCGGCAAAGCGGCATAAAGAAGACGAACAAATAGACTTTGTGTATGGGTTATTAAGAATAGATGTAAAAAAGAAAATAGCTCGAACAGACGTCAAAAACTTTGCCGACTTGATCGATAAGGCGCGACATTTCGAAGCACTGGAGAAGAGCGAAAAATCTCAACCGTCGACATCGAGAGCAACCGAAGTACCGTCTACCCAATTCTCGAAGAAACCTGTAGTGAGATGTCTATTTTGCAGACGTAAAGGACACACAATCGATAACTGCAGAATAAAACTGGCCCAGTTACTTAAGGCGGACGGAAAAGATACCACAACTGCGGATGCTGCTCAATCTAACAAACCATCGACTTCTATGCTGTCCAAGCCTGCAGCAAACATTACGTGCTATGGGTGTGGTGCTCCAGGAGTTTTTCGAAGTAATTGTTCGGTCTGTAAAACAAAAGATAGCCCACCAAAAGCTGTACACTTCTACGCATACTGCCCTACAGTACAAAATATAGCCAAAGTACCAACCATTGAAATAAAATTTAACGGTATAATGGGCCACGCACACATCGATACAGCTGCTCGAACAAGCATTGCAGGCAACAAGCTCTACGAGTTGATGAAGGAAGCAGGAGTAATCAGCACCACATACACAACGCAAGTGAACCTAGCTGATGGTTCATCCAAATGGATGGAGCTACTATCAATCACAGTGGACATTACCATGGGGAATAGAGTACTGCCGATCAATTTTACGGTATTTCCAGACGCAGATACCCGAACACTTTTAGGAATTGATTTCCTGCAAGATAACGGCATTATATTAGACTTGGGTCAAAGAGTTTGGAATTTTGCGGATCAACCGGACACGAAATACGATTTCATCCGTGTACAAAATAAACTTACAAGCTTTAATGTCCAGAAAATTGACTTCACTGAACTGAAGAAAGATGCCACATGTATCGAAGAATCACTTCCAGATTTCTTAACCTGGGCATCAGAATTAAAAATTTTGTCACCAATTCCTGACAGTTTGCCAGGATCCAGCCCGGATCAAGACGAGAGGGAATGGAAGCTGTTTAAACTGGAAACGCCACCTCCACCTGTTCGACCTCGTGAACCACGTGGAATCGAAGACACGCGTCCTAAAGATCCTCGCGTTACTTATATCCCAATAAATCCTTTACAAATATCGACGGTGGAAAGCATAAACGCTGTAACCCACACCTTGACCAAAAATTTTTTATTGCATATTTAGATTCAGTTTTTTTTTCTGCGTCGAATGCTGTAACCCACGTTGCTCTACGACAATTAGAAGTTTCTGGACAGCGTAGTAATTTTTATGATTTTTGGCTGTTTATGATACATAAAATGCTGTAACCGACATAAAAAACAAAGAAAATAGAGTTCTTTATCTTACTTCATACACGCGGAACAATATTCAGCCGAACGATGTCACTTACAGCGTTTACGCGGAATGAAAAATAATATCATTACGTGGGTTACAGCATTTAAGCTGATCAAGAATATATTGCAGGTGAGTGTTAAAGCATTCACTCGTAATGAAAATAAGTAGTTACTTAGGGTTATAGCTTTCTATCAAAGTTTTAACATAAGAATCATGACGTTACAGCATTTGAAAATTTATGATAATATTGTTAGCAATAAGTTTACATCATTTTTTTAAGTATGTAACTAAGAGACTGTGACTTCAAAGCATACCCGCGTCTTGTTCGCTTTCTGTCACTATCTTTTTTGGTCAAATTCTGAAACTTGTCTATCTCTTAATACGTCTTATTCGTTTTTCGTCACGGTCTTCCTTGGACTCATTCGTCGTTCTTTCCTTTCGTTTTTGTCTCATGTACTTATTGGCCAAATTTTTTTCGATACGTTCGGTGCTGGTAAATAAACGTTCTTAAATAAATGAGACAAAAAACGAAAGGGAAAAACGACGAATGAGCCCTAGGAAAACCGTGATGAAAAACGAATAAGACTTATTAAGAGAGAGACAAGTTAAGTACAGATTTTGACTAAATAAGATAATGACGGTTAGCGAATAAGACGAATAAAGATTGAGTGACGAATACAGAATAAGACGAAATAAGATTAAACGAAAAACGAATGAGGCGAGATAATAGGATGCCTAGAATATCACTCCAATTTTCAGAAAGCCAGATCATTTTTGGGGTGATACAAAACTAATACTTGACAAAATCTCGCCACTATAAGTTCAAATTATACTGATAATTCAGAAAATACAATAAACTCTACGGACCAATCTCTACAAAGTATCCTTTGATAGACACAAGCCTTAAAGAATCCAAGGTTTTGGAAATTGATTCTACTTTGAGCGATCTCGGCAGTTCAAAGAAAGAGTCAAGAAGAATAACTGATTAAGATCCGTACTTTATCGAAGTTACTCCTGAAATTAAATAAATAAATAAAATAAATAAATATCACGGGACAATTCACACCAATTGACCTAGTCCCAAACTAAGCAAAGCTTGTACTATGGGTACTAGACAACGGATGAACATACTTATATAGCAGTGGCGAAGGGTGCTAACAACCCGATTCCTTCCGGGTTGCCTAAAATTTTGAAGTAATCAAACGCTTCTATTAATAACCCGTTGTTTGTAATACAGGCATACTCTTCCCTAATAAACTTAACTTTTTTTCAACACGATGCAGAATCAAAACGCAACGTAATACTCTCACAAAAACGATTCATTCACGATCTCTAATAGTAAATGCCGGTCGGAAATATTAGAAATTGTACACTCAGACATTTAAATAATTCATTGACAAACACCCACACCACTCCAGGAAACATCGCGTATTTATGCTACTTAGTTAACCCGGGATTAAGCGGCTTATTACATTTAAAAACAGACTTTGTGTGTTCTGCGTAAGGCTCACTTTCACTTTGCTTGCCGAAGCCGCGAGCCGCGAGCCGTGAGCGGCTTCTTGGAACATTTTTGGCGCTACGATCGCGTTTAGACTTATACAAAATTACTGCAGCGAAATGGAACGTAAAATATCGATGATTTAGTGTAAAACAAAAACAATTATATTTTATCTGCTTTTATTATTAAGGTTTATAAACTGGCGAAATTAATATTAGATTTGAATTTTATAAAATAACACCGTCTCTTATTGGAAATAATTGTAATGGCAACATTACGATTGATTTGTCATTGATTACAAACTTAATATTTTATTTCGTTTCTTGTTGTGAAGTATTATTATTGTTTGTCAGCAGTACGTATATTGTTTTAATTTAATAAAAAATACATAGCCAGATTAGTGTTGATGCTCGAAACCAGTGAAATTTCGTAATATCGGATTGTGCAAACTTATAGTGTCAAGTGGTCAGTTTAATTTATATTTTATCTTCGGTCGGACTCGCTAGATAAATTATTTTGTATTTACTAGGCTTAATAAAAGTAGAAAAGGCTCCTTTAATTAAAACTGATTGTGGATGCGAATTTGTTGAGTGACGATTTTAGAAGTTATGTCCTAATTTTCAAGAAGAAAATAAGTAAAAAGGGTAAGATATAGGTTATTAGTTTTCGCCAGAGGCGGCGCTGGGCGTGGGCGACCGTCCACGGCCTCACGGTCTGAGAGGCCTCGCGCCTCGAAAGTTTCCCGTTTTTTGCTCATTTAAACATCCGTATTCTAATGTGTGGCGCGCCATCACAGGGCCTCGCAAAATGTGTCTTGTCCACACCAAATTTAGGTCCTGCGCCGCCACTGGTTTTCGCTACGGCTTTACCTGAAAAAATTTTCACGCTTCGCCACTGTTATATAGATTTTTACATACTTAAATACATATTAAACACCCAAGACTCGAGCATTAACATTCGTATTATTCACACAAATGTCTGCCCCGACCGGGAATCGAAACCGGGACCTCAAGCTTCGTAGTCAGGTTCTCTAACAACTAGGCTATCCGGTCGTCAAAAAAAGAAAAAACTAAAATCAAAGCTTGATTTTACTAACAATATAAGCTGTTGATAGTGGGACAAAAAAAGGATCCTCACATATCTTACGGTAACATTTAAAAAATAATCACAAACATAATAAAACTTAAACTATAAGTAAAAAATTTGGCCTAAATCGCCGTCAATGGGCAAGGTGCCCAGAAGGCTGGCCGTATTTCCCCGCTGTATAGCGATACTTATTCGCTGTGCGAAATAGTGGCCAGCCCTCTGGTCGCCTGAGGCCTCTATTAGGCGCGTCGACAAATCTTTGTATAGCCGACGCGCACTAGGCCCCCATGGCCCTAAGGTTTCAACGCCAAACGCCGCAAACATGTAGCTGGTTCCTAGAGCGGCATATTTGCGGCGTTTGAGGCTTTCAGCCAAGGATGCCGCAGCGCCAGCGGTGACGTTGGTGCTTGGTACATGGGACGGTGCCAGGGTATCAACACAAGTAGCATCCCAAACTAGCGGCCGACCCATGCTCCAAGGCACCAGCGACATTCCGTCAGGCCTCTTGCCGTCGTCCCTGGCCAGCCCGCTGGGCTCGAGGACTGCCGGCACTCTCACACTGACAAGGGCCCGACGGATGATGTCGTTAATACTGGCGTGGCGGGAGATCCTACCAGCGCTCCGGACACATGAGAGGCCATGGTGACCCAGTGTGTCCACCATAGCGCCGCATTGACAGCGGTGTGTCTGGTTTGTTGATGCCCCCAAACGTAAGCTAGCTGCCAGGCGGAAGGTGGTGTTATCGAGAAAAGTACCTATGCTTGGAGAGGGTAGCGCCTGCAGCCACAGACCCGATTCCCACTCCGCAGTCGCAAGGAGACGAGCACGGTCTGCCGAACTAGTTGACGTATCTAAGAGGTTTTTCCGTACTAGTTGACAGAGCGGCTCGTCCCATTGCCTCTGCGAGCAGGGATTGGCAGGCGGGTCCGTGTCGGGACAGGTTATAGACCAAACGTTCTTGGCCTCGGAGCAATGTGCAGCCTCCATAGATCCAATGGAAGGATCTAATATTTTCGCTACAAGGCTATGAGCACCATGCACCGAGGACAAGAAAGCTGGTAGAGCAACACAAGAAATTACGGTTGTTTATAATCTCAATTTTATAAGCTATATATTTCATTCTTACTTACTCTTTACTCTTTTTTTTTAGACAGCAAAGTTGGTAGCAGTGTAAAGTCTGATTTTGAGCCGATTTTAAAGCCAGAAATTGATAGTGACAATGAAAAAGAGGTATGTGTAAAGGTTTACAGTCGAAGAGCGATAAAAAATTTTAAGGAAGAGAATGATAGAAACATATCAGCTCAAGATCAAACAGTAGTTCATCATAATTTCATTGGAGATGGAATCGAACTGTTGCCTGAAGAAGTTGATTTCATTGTATTAAGTTAATAGCAGTAGTTACAAAATTATTTAATAATAATTATTATGCTTTGACGTTTTACTACATTTTATATTATAACTAGCTGTTTCCCGCGACACCGTCGTCGTCGTCGTCATGCGAAGAATAGGGGTATAAAAAATAGCCTAAGACCTATTCTCAGACCTACCGAATACAGAGAAAAAATTTCATAAATATCGGTGAAGCCATTTCTGAGGAGTTCGTTAGCAAACACCGTGACACGAGTTTTTTGTATAATAGAAAGATTGATTTTAGCTAAAAACGATTACAATGGGAATTTTAAAGAAGTAAAAGGAAATCGAAGTGAAAAGCAGCTGTCAACAAAAACTACCTTGATTTTTTAGAGGAAGAGGATGAGATTCAAATGATGTTAAATAAAGATTTTCTCTCTGAGCTAGGTTGATATATTTCTGTTGCCGCTATAACAACAAATGCTAAAGAACAGAATAAAATAAATATTTAAAGGAGCTCCCATACAACAGACATGATTTTTTGGGCGTTTTTATAGAGCACGGAACCCTTCGTGCGCGAGTCCGACTCGCACTTGGCCGGTTTTTATGATTAATAAAAATAATTCTAAATAAAATAATTGTTTGACATTTTAAAGTCCTTTAATATTTTTATCAGTTGCTGATTACGCTAATTTATTTTTCATGGATTGGATTGATGTAAGCTGTTACTTCAATTTAATTTTTCATTTTAAGAACCTAAACAAGCTTACAACACTTTGTATGTTTAAAAATATTGTAAATTGTCAAATTACGACATTTATGCTTTCCCAAAAAAAAAACACTTTCTTCTATTTCATACATTAGTATATTGACGTTACAGCGTTTTCGCGGAGTGAAAAAAAAAATTCAAATGCTGTAACCCACCAAAACTTCTTTGCAGACTACTTTAGACAAGATTTTTACTAAGCAGTTAATAGCCCAGCCAAATATACATAATTTCCCAAAGAATTGTTACTTTACGCAAAAAGGATCATGAGTTCTGATTTTTTTAGTAAATTTTAAAAAGTTTTTTGGCTCTGGTGTAAAGTTTATACATTGTGGGTTACAGCGTTTATGCTTTCCACCGTCGATATATTCTATGGATATTTCTTTACAACCCCATGAAGCTATGTACCTTTCAAAATCTGAAAAAGATCAACTGAATAAAGTATTAGTCGAATTCTATGATGTTTTCAATAAACAGGGTGAACCTACACCTTTTGCTGAACATAGAATAGAAACAGGAAATCACAAGCCAATAGCATTAAAGCCGTACAGGCTCTCGCCTATTAGACAAAACCAATTAAAAGAAAAATTAGATGAAATGTTGGCAAACGATATAATTGAGGAATGTGAAAGTCCCTGGGCAGCCCCAGTAGTATTAGTACCTAAAGGTGACTCAGACATCAGAGTATGTATAGACTATAGAAAACTAAATTCTATTACAACACCTGATTGCTATCCATTACCTCGCATCGATGATTTGCTCCAACAAGCCAAGGCCATGCCATATATGACAACAATCGATTTACAATCAGGTTATTGGCAGATCAAAATCGATGAAAATCACCAAAATAAATCCACTTTCGTAACTGCATTTGGTACATACCGTTTTAAACGTATGCCTTTTGGTATGAGAAATGCACCAAGCACATTTCAAAGGCTAATGGATAAATTCTGTCGTGAACTCAAAGCAGAATCAGTATTTTCATATCTTGACGATCTAATCTGTAGATCACCTAACTTTGAACAACACCTCAAAGACTTACAAGAAATATTTACAAAATTAAGATATTACAAATTGAGAGCAAATAGAAACAAATGTAAGTTTGCTTGTGCAACAATCAAATATTTGGGACACGTAATTACACCGGAGGGTATAAAGACAGATCCAGATAAGATAAAAGCAATCACTCAATTAACGGCGCCCAAAACCCTGAAACAATTAATTTCATTTCTACAAACAGCTTCTTGGTATCGGCGGTTCATTCGAAATTTTGCGGAAGTTGCAAGACCCTTAACATCTCTAACAAAAAAGAATGCTGCCTGGAAATGGGCACAACCACAAGAAACGGCATTTAATAGCTTAAAGAAAGCATTAACCACAGCACCTGTGCTAAAGCAACTGGACAGTAACTTACCATACATTATCAAAACAGATGCCAGTAGTTACGCTATTGGAGCAGCTTTAGTGCAGGGGGAGGGAGATAAAGAACACCCTATTGAATATGCTAGTAGGCTACTTACACCAGCTGAACGTAATTACACAGTTACCGAAAAAGAAGCCTTAGCAATTGTATGGGCAGTAAACAAATTTAGAGGTTACATAGAAGGTACAAAGTTTTTAACTATCACAGATCATCAACCATTGAAGTGGTTATTGAATCTTAAATCGCCTACTGGACGCCTTGCCCGGTGGGCTTTACAGTTACAACCATATGAATTTGAAATTAAATATACTCCAGGAAGAACTAATGTTCTAGCGGACAGTCTTTCTCGTCCCCCATGCGAAGAACACACTGAATCATGTGAAATCTGTCTTGTCGAAATTGACCTTCCAAGGCGAGAAGAACAAAATATTAGAGAGGAACAAAGAAAAGATGAAAAACTCAATTCCATTATAGAAGCTCTAGAACACAAAAAAGATTCGGAAAATTATATTCAGTCATCAAAAAGGGGATATCTTATCCATAAGGGAGTACTCTATCGTTTCACTCCAGATCAAGAAGATGACAATGCAAAACTAGTTGTACCTCATCAGGAAGTACGTAATATACTTAAACAATTTCATGATACGCAAACAAGTGGCCACTATGGAGTGGACAGAACTACTAAACGAATAGAGAAAAATTTTTTTTGGAGGGGTCTAAGAAAAGATGTATTAAAGTATGTAAAAAGTTGCTTAGAATGCCAAAGATATAAACCAACAAACCAAAAACCAGCAGGACTATTACAATCAACGGCAAATAATCAACGTTTTGAGGTTTTATCCATAGATTTGTTTGGACCTCTACCCAAAGGTCCGAAAAACGAAAAATGGATATTTATTGTTGAAGATACCGCATCCCGATGGGTAGAATTATTTGCATTAAACGAGGCAACGGCACAACAATGTGCAATTACACTATTAAATGAAGTATTTCTGCGTTATGGCTTACCACGAAAAATAACTAGTGACAACGGAACACAATTTATATCAGCAGTTATGCAACAACTGACCTATTGTTTGGATATTCAGCATATACTTAGTCCTGTATATCATCCTGAACCAAATATCGTGGAAAGAAAAAATAGAGACTTAAAAACCCAAATAGGTATAATGGTCAGAGATAAGCACAACAGGTGGCCAGAAACATTACCTGCAATTCGATTCGCCATGAACTCTGCATTTAATCAGAGCACAGGTTTCACAGCAGCTTATCTAACATATGGAAGAGAAATGAGAACTCCATTTGAAATTACACATAATTTAAGTGACATCGTTGAATCAGAAAATTTTATATTAGAAATCACACCACAGTTAAAAAATCTGGCTAAAGATTTATACATAGCAAAAGAAAACACTGAAATAATGCAAGATAATAACAGAGACAAATCAAACCAGAAACGACGGCCTGATCCTGGTTATAGTGTAGGAGAGTTAGTTCTGGTTGAGACTCACCCAATAAGTCGTCAAGAAATTGGATTTTCTGCTAAATTAGCACCCCGTAGAGATGGTCCATATGTAATCACAAATAAAATTGGAAGTTCAATTTACGAAGTTGCAAACCAGAACGAACCCGACAAACCTATTGGCAAATATCACACATCTGCCATAACTCGTTTTGAAAAACGAGATGATCAAAATCCAGAGCCAGTTTTACCTATTAGAAGAAGAGGTCGCCCTAAAAAGAAGCAAACCGATCCAGTTCCTGGTACTCTTACGGGACGTCAACGAGTACCAGAGGGGGAGGATGAAGCGACATAATATAACGATATACCACCATCTGTATGCCATGCGCGCGGGCTCGAATACTTTCCCGCTCGCACAGTAACTACCTATCTCACTCGGCAGCCCGATACACCCGAGCGCATACGAAGGCTGCATCCGGAGCATATAAAAGGCGCTGCGTTGGCGACAGGGATTCATTCTTTAGCCAGCGGTCAAGCTGAAGAGACGGCCTATGCTATCCTCCAGTGGACACCGATAAATGGGTACGGGGTGAGATTGCCTATGCGTCCTCCCTTAAGCTCATAATTGTATGTTTATACGTACCTAGGGTAGTTGCCTAAACTAAGTCCAAACCTGTTTTGTAAGTTTTTCTGAATAAACCTTCTGGAAAGTCTCCTTGGCGTTTCGTTCATCCTACACGTGTAAACAAACAATGTTATCTCAGTTACAGAGGTTTATGCATATAAAATTTACTCGCTGTCTCAGTTATAGAGGTAACTATGATGATAAATCGAAAGAACAAATCCCAGATATAGAGGCTTACCTCGTCCCACTAACAGAGGTAATTCAGTGCCAAAGTGTTGGGACCTCAGCATGAGTTCCAGTTATGGAGGTTTCTCACTTATCCAGGTCCCACTTAACCAAGTTTCACTGTATAACTGAAGCGAGAGTTCCGCTTGTAATTGAAGCAACGGGCCCCAGTTTGGGCTTCGAAATTACATCTGAAAACCAGCTTCCGGTGAAGAAAAACATCGTGAGGAAACCTGCACGCACCTGAGAAGAAATTCAATTGTGTGCGTGGGAACTACGACCCAAGCCCTCTCATTCTGAGAGGAAGCCTGCGCCCTGCAGTAGGACGTGGGTAGGTATAGGTAAATGGGGCTGGGATGATGATGATGATGAAAATATAAAAAATGTTAAAATGGCGCAAATGTTTTATTTCTAATACGTTACAACATAGTCTTATTTTATTTTTATTTTATTTTATTTATTTGGAGAACAAACAGAAATAAGTGTACAGAAGAAAATACAGATAAATAACTACTAATTAACATGCACTTACTCCCTTAGCAGGTCTGAAAACAGCAGGCAGGTCTTATCTAATATATATAAATCTCATGTCACGGTGTTTGTTATCGAACTCCTCCGAAACGGCTCGACCGATTTTGACGTGACCACAGAATATAATAGTACTAACGTACAGAATGGACACGCTCCACCCCGCACCGATTCGAGTTACCCCACCCCTCAAGATTGCCGGACCCCGCCGGAATCCAGAAGAGTGCGCGCGCGATGTATGTAGGCGTACGCGTGTACAGACGTCGTCGTGCTTATGTAGATTCAAGAACGCGTATTTGTATAGGTACGTCGTGTCCGCCGCGTGACGTGACAACGTCTAATAAATCGATGAACGCCGGCTGCATACACGAAAAAACATGACTCATTGTAACGTACATGTGACGTTACGTAACGTTACATTCTACAGAGCCGCGAAGTAGGCCAGTTGCAAGAGAGCGGCGAACGCCAGAATGTACAATGCGGGGTGCAGGGGGGGTTTGAATGTTTTGTTATGACGTTGTCTCGTTAAACTATCGTCCGTAAACCGACTTTACAGACAACCGGTTATTTTATGAAACTTTTTTCTCTATACTCGGTAGGTCTGAGAATAGGTCATAGGCTATTTTTTATACCCCTACTTATATTCTTCGCGGACGAAGTCGCGGGCAACTGCTAGTTATAATAATCTCGTGTCACGGTGTTTGTTATCGAACTCATCCGAAACGGCTTGACCGAATTTTATGAAACTTTTTCTCTATACTCGGTAGGTCTGACAATAGGTCGTAGGCTATATCAATAATTTATATGGCAAATCGTTTGCCGGGTGAGCTAGTATCTTTATATAATTCTACTGTACGTGTATATGTCACTGAACTCCTCCTAAACGGCTGGACCGATTTGAATGATTTTTAGGATTCCGTAGTCAACTAGGAACCCTTATAGTTTCGCCATGTCTGTCCGTCTGTCTATCTGTCTGTCTGTCCGTCCGCGGCTAAGCACAGAGACTGCTAGTACTAGAAAGCTGTAATTTGGCATGAATATATATATCAGTCACGCCGACAAAGTGATTAAATAAAAAAAACTAAAAAATGTTTTTTTAGGGTACCTCCCATAGACGTAAAGTGGAGGTGATTTTTTTTCTCGACTAACCCTATAGTGTGGAGTATTATTGGATAGGTATTTGAAAATAAATAGGGGTTTTCTAAAACCATTTTTTGATTAAATGAATATTTTCGGAGAAATTCACTCCGAAAGTTCAAAATAATGTGTCTCCCCCTCTAACTTTTGAACCGCACTTCTAAAAAATATGGAAAAAAATCACGTAAGTTAAACTTAATAAAAACTTTCTAGGAAAATTATTTTCAACTTAATCGGTTGAGCAGTTTTTAAGTTTTTGTAAAAAAATATTTCTAAACTAAGATTGTAATTTACCCGCCATTGCAAGCATTTTTTTCCTTTAAGTACCTATAAGATCACGCTAACAGTATCTTTTATCAAATAAAAAAATATATATTACATCTGAAAAACAATCAACATACATAGTTACTAGTTCTAGTAGACTGCAGTTAGATTAGTTACCCAATTCGTCGATAGATGGCGCTGTACCGCCGATGTTGGGACCAAAACAACCACATTAATAAAGTATGCAAAGATTTTTTCGTACCTGCTACGGAACCCTATCTTGGGCGTGTCCGACACGCTCTTGGCCGGTTTTTTTTTTGTATGCGTTTGGGTGGCGCCCTGGATGGCTTAGATTCACAAATCAGCCCGGCAGATGGCGCTGCAGTCGGTATCTAGGTTCATGCAGGACAACGTCTGTCGGGTCCGCTAGTAATATATAAAAATCTCGTGTCACGATGTTTGTTATCGAACTCCTCCAAAACGGCTTGACCAATTCTTATCAATTTTTTTATCTATATTTGATAGGTCTGAGAATAGATCGTAGGTTATAATTTATATATGGCAAAACACCGTTTGGTCAGCTAGTAAATATGTATTTAAATATGGCACGGTGTCATTATTATGACAAATTAAGTATTTAATTTGTACCGAGGACGATTACATTGATTTAATCAAGGTCACAGTCTATCTCTAAGTCTAAGTATATCCTTCAGCGTCGCGTTCAAAATTTAAAAAACCCCCAACGCAATTTGATCGCACATATGTTAGAAAATAAAGTAGGTAAATGCCCATTATGCGTTTATGAAGTTTAAGATCCCTTCTGCAGCTAACAAAAGAGCTTATGTCTTTGAAACGGCTGAACAAATTTTGATGAAATAAGTCTAAGAACCATTGCCAAGAAACCTGTTTTCAAATAAAAAAACCCGCATTCAAATCGGTCCACCCGTTTAAGAGTTATGATGCCACAGACAGACACACTCACACAAATAGCGGTCAAACTTATAACATCTATCTTCTCATCTCTCTTACTTGGAAAGTGAGGCAAATCATATCTGACTATTATTTTCTTCCCTAGGGTAGAAATGAATTAAAAAAAAATAAAGGCATTGGCTGTCAATGGAACACATACGCATTCAGTCAAGCATTACGAAATGCATATACATGGAATAATTAAGTATTGAGTTTTTTTTTTAATAAATCATATTACAAATTTTATAATGCCAGTGAAATATTATTAAATTATATTATTAATTTACATTACTTTCTTATTTAGTGACTTCAACCAGAAAAGTTACATTACATTATATACATTATATTGCTTTCACAAAATTAAATTGATATTAATGAATTGATAAATGATGATGACATAATTTAAATGAATTTCAAATTTTTATTTAGTATTGTATAAATTGACATAAGTGAGATTGCTTTTAGATTTTTATATTAATTGTGACCAGTAGCTATATTTGTGATTTTTTTTTTTTTAATTTTTATTTGCATGCATCAATATTGTGACAATTTAAAGCTACTATTATTCAGTAAGATTAACATTATTATTATTAATCATGAAAATTTTCACATGCCGTGTAGGCCGAACATATGATAGCTCTAATGTGTTTTTGTAACATCTTTTATACCGTATGTTCTGTGAATAAACATTTCATTTCATTTCATTTCATTTCAAGTTAAAAAATGTTAAGAAAAAAACACGGTAAACGACAATGTTATATGTCCAGACAGCCTATCTCTATACAGCTTAACTCCTTGGTTCAAATTGGTTATTTACTTATATTACAAATAAATTTACTAAAATGCCTACTTTATCTACTGTTTTCATTGATTATTATATTGAATATATTAAAATTTGTTAAATTAATTATTGCTTAACAATAAACTCTATTGAAATATTTTACAACGATCATATTGACCGGTTTAGACATTTTTATTTATTTATACTTATATTTTCTTACTTTCCTTGTAGTCGAAATGAAAAGCAGAGTGTTTAACTCGGGAAAACATCAATATTACCCTCGGAATATTGGAACCCTCGCTGTGCACGGGTGTCAAGAAACCTCGTGTGATATTTGTTATTTTCCTCCCTTGTTGAACAATATACTATTTTGTGTTAGGGGTTAAAAATAAGAATGTAAATAATCATATCAAGCATAAACATTCATATTTTTCACACAAATATCTGCCCCGACCGGGAATCAAACCCGGGACCACAAGCTCATAGTCAGGTTCTCTAACAACTAGGCTATCCGGTCATCTAAAAGACAAAGTAAAAATATCTTTTGGATTAAATTTAAAAATCAGCTAATATTCTCAAGAAATTATCCCAGAGACAAAATCCGTTGCTATCCGTCGGACAGTCTTGAAGCTCCAATAATTGAAATTGAGGTGGCTTATTTAAAGTAAGCTTTCTACCATTCCGTAGTTGCTCAGTAGATGCATAAACAAAATGAATTCTCAAGTAAAACAGTCCCGTAGACATGTCTATCCATTTTTGAAAAACAACCTTACCGCCTATAGGTGAAGTTTCAAATTGTTTCAACAGTGTATATGGTTTGAAATGCATAGCACTAAGAATTGTGAAGATATTAGCATCATGTCCCATTATCAAAGTAAATTTCTTAGTTTTGTTAACAAATAATTGCTTCATGAAACTTATCAATGGTGAAGCTATGTCCTTAGCCAATATAGTGGAGTTAAAAATGACATTGTGGTAAGCTTTACTTATTTCTACGATTTTCTCCCACTTCTTAACATTATCCAGTTCACCCCAAGCTACATTAGGCAAAGGAAAACCATTATAGTATTGCATTATAAAAGCATCTATGGCGCCTTTACTTATTTTCAAAGGGCCTTTTACAAGAGGTTTTTGACCTAAAGCAATGCCATCTATCAGGTTTTCATCCAAAACTAAGTCACATTTTGAACAATTTTTACACATAAATGAATCTTTATAATCTAAAATTTGCTCTACAATTTCATAAGATTGACTCAAGTTCAAAGAATTCAATAGACCCTGCATTTGATTTAAAACTAATTGTTTAAAAATATCAGTGTTATTATGAATCACAGGATTAAAAATGGGATCAGTTTTATCTTTGACATGCACCACTGTATTACAATTAGGGAAAGCATTGTCAACAAATGCTTGAGCCGAAGCTACAGTTCTTTGTTTTACATTTGCATAAACAAAAACATCTTTTTCCTCCGGACAAACTGCTGGCAGAACTCCTTGGTGATACAGCCATTTTGAAAAAAAAGTTCCCATCAGACCTTCTAGGTAAGCTCCTCTGGCTGTCAAATATCCTCTTTTATCGCTCCATTGAGGCCAAGGTCTTGGTGTTATTTCAGCCAAGTTATCAGCCAAAGGCGACCGCACGTTATGCCTGCTTAGTGCCACAACTCTTAGCAGTTTCAAATTGCCTTGCACTGTTCTTAGAATTAAAAAATAAAATATGAAAACAAATAACTTTGCACACATTCTTGAACTTTGAAACTCAGTCTGCGACACAGTACAATCAGTAACTGCGATTGCTTTGTTCTTGTTAAACTTATCTAATATAGTTGAGAAGTAGGGATTTACATATATACTTAAACATTATTATTGTACAAAGTATGATAAAATTGATAAAGTAGCATTGACCTGAAAAAAGTTAACTGCTTACGTAGGTTATTTAAAGAACTATTCTTATCCATTAAACTAAACGCTACCTACTATTTTCCCTCTATACTTATCTACATCTCCATTTTCATACTTTATTTAGTAAATTTCTCATTAGGGATGTGAAAAAATAATCGATTATAGAAATAATCGATTTTTTAAAAAGTAAAATCGATTTTTATACGCGATTTTAATATTACAAATAATCGATTAATAATCAATTTTTTTATAATCAAAAATCAATCATAGTCGATTTTTCATCTGCCACCCCCCCGACATTAAGTCTGGTCTTTTATAACCCGGAGCGCGAACTATCAAAAAATACTATCTCCATGGAGATAATATTACATTAACGCCATCTGTGCGTCTACGATGGCAGCTCTTCTGTGCTTTTTTTTACTTCATTAATTTAACTAATCCAACATTCACTAGATGGAGTTAGGCAACGACTTGTACAAAATTAGAAAAAAAACGATTTATAACAAAAATTTTAAAAATTATGTAAGTACATAAATAAAAATCATGACTGACGTCCGACATGCGTCCGACTGAAATTGACTGTGACAATATCAATAAAATGTTGCCATTCTATTTATTACGTGGGAGACAGTTCAAGTAGACTTTTTATTTTTACAAAGAGGCAAGTTTCAAATTAAATTAAATTTTAATATTATTATCCTACCTCGGGATTTAATGGGATTTTTAGAGTTCCGTAGGTACCGAAAACGTGCCAACGGTACTCTATATACTGAGACTCCGCTGTCTGTCCGTTCGTCTGTCAAGGGCTAGACTCTATTTCTTGGACCGTAATCCCACGGAATAGAAAAAAAACCGGCCAAGAGCGTGTCGGACACGCCCAAGATAGGGTTCCGTAGCCATTACGAAAAAATCAAGTAATATTTTTCTAAGGATTTCGTATGTGTACGGAATCTTCCAAGTTAGGTATCGTCAATACTTTGAAAAAAGCTCGTATCTCAAAATCGTTAATCTGGCAAAGTGAACTTCAGTTTTGTTTACATGCTAATTTGAGATACGAGTTTTTCAAAGTAGTGACGGTATGTTTAATACCTTAGGCTACTATTTACTCTTAAACTACAAATAATTCCCAAGCAATCTTAGCCGCTATAATTTTCCTTGTAAATTTAATATATTTACTACCATTTTGAATTTTTTCAAATTTTTCCACCCAACAGTTTAGATTTTAGAGGGGGGGGGGGGGGGACGGTCGATTTTAATGAAAATGTTCACTTTAAAGTTGAATATTTTACAAAAAAATCACTAAATACAAAAATCATGTAAGCAAGACCTATCCAACGATACCCCAAAATTTTTTAGTTTTTTTTATTTAACCACTTTGTCGGCGTGACTAATATATATATTCATGCCAAATTTCAGTTTTCTAGTACTAACAGTCTCTGAGCTTTGCCGCGGACAGACAGACGGACAGACATGGCGAAACTATAAGGGTTCCTAGTTGACTACGGAATCCTAAAAACTAAACCTATAGACACTTTTGATTTGGACTCCGTAAATACGATTACATTTCACAGTTTCGCACGCAACATAAATTGTTACCTATCAGGGACCGCAGAAACGTCCACATTCTGTCATTGCTCTTCAACATTCTTTTTAAACCTCCGGCTAATTTATACCTTTCCGAGCGATTCAGCTACTTAGCTAAAGGTAGCCAACATCGTTTGCGGTCAAGCACCAACCTCCTTCTAGCATCTCCTTCTACCTCATCCAAAATGGGTATGTATTACAATACCGAAGTACGAAAGACCGAATGTATTAAAACATCGAATGGGTCAAAAGACCGACACGATTTTTTTCTGAGACCGTTAATTTTTTAAGATTGTTATAAAACAAACCTAACCTAACCTAATGGGTTCTGTATGATGCCGGTTTAATAAATTCTGAAAAGTTTACGGTTTCAGAAAAAAATCGTGTCGGTCTTTTGACCCATTCGATGTTTTAATACATTCGATCTTTCGTACTTCGGTATTGTAAAACATACCCTCCAAAATCTACTCCAAATCCTGTTCTGTGCATGCGGCTAGGCTGTGGAATCGGTTGCCGATCACCGTCCGACAATCTTCCTCCGTATACTCGTTCAGGGAGACATTGAAGAAGATGTGGCTTAAACTATAGTTCCTTGGTTATTTATTTAGTAAGTAATTATCCTTTATACTTGTGTTATTTATGTATACGTATGTAAATGTGTGTATTTATTTATTTTTATATTTAGTTACAGATTAATACAGATATATTAATGTTTTATTTATGTATTATAAGTATATTGTATAGGTATAGTTAGGTATTTGAGGTTTACATATGCATTTATATTTATTCAAATGTTTTGCTCTATTTGTCGATCCTTGTTTTTTGATTGCTCTTCTCTACCACTCAAAGGCTGACTGGCAGAGATCCCTTCAGGTATAAGTCCGCCTTTGTACTTGTAATTTTTTTTTTCTGTAACCTTTTTGTTTCCTTTTTGTACAATAAAGAGTATAAACAAACAAACAAACAAACAAACTTTTGACTATGCTACTGTGTTCGGGCTCGCACTTCTAAGTTTTTCGGAATTTACGTGCGAAATTACAATTGTAATTTACCATGAGCTTTACGGTGAAGGAGAACATCGTGAGGAAACCTGCATGCCTACATCTGAGAAGAAATTCAAAGGTGTGTGAAGTTCCCAATCCGCAGGGGGCCCGCGTGGGATGCAGTGGGACGTAGGTATATAGGCTGGAATGATGATGATGATGTGTTACTGTGGCCGCTATAACAACAAATATTAAAAATAAAATAATAAAAATGGCAAAAAAAATCACGTTTGTTGTATGGGAGCCCCCATTTCTGTGGGAGCCCCCCTTACATATTTGTTTTATTTAAATTTAACTATTTATTTTTAAAGTGAGTATATATAACTAAATATTTTGTGAATAATTCAAGCGTCTACCTACCTGTTGCCGTTATCAATATCGAGCAAAAACGAGCACAAAAATCGCGTTTTTTGTATGGGAGCCCCCTAAATATTTATTTTATTCTGTTTTTTAGTATTTGTTGTTATAGCGGCAACCAAAATAAATCATCTGTGAAAATTTCAACTGTCTATTAGCTATCACGGTTCATAAGATACAGCCTAGTGACAGACAGACGGACAGACGGACGGACAGCGAAGTCTCAGTAATAGGGTCCCGTTTTTACGTCATACTAGAAACGTGTTATTTGTCTTTTTAAGTCGATTTTTATAGTGGGATTAAAACACTTAAAATTTTCACCAATTATGTATTACTGTGGTCGCTACAACAACAAATAATAAAATATAGTTAAACTAGCTGTTGCCCGCGACTCCGTCCGCAAAGAATAGTAGTCTACGACCTATTCTCAGACCTACCGAATATGGAGAAAAAAGTTTCATAAAAATCGGTCAAGCCGTTTCAGAGGATTTCGATAACAAGCACCGAGACACGAGATTTTTATATATTAGATTAAACATGAAGGGCGGTCCCGAATAATTAAAATTATCCCACACTGCGTGGGTATATTTTACTTAGAAGCAGGCTCTGTTAACACTGGATTATTATAGTTAACCTAACCTAAAAATGGTACGGAACCCTGGGTGCGCGAGTCCGACTCGCACTTGGCCGGTTTTTTGTCTTCGTCGTTGAGAATGCCAAATTAGTTATACTGTGTTCGTTTAATCAAACCGATTAATACCTACCTACCTAATAATAATGTTAAGTTACATTATGTTGCTAGGTAGCAACCTACTTATCGAACACTAACGGATGTGACATTCTCAACGACGACGCTACGAAAGATCGACGAAAGAGGTTTTAAAGAATAATCAAAATTAGTTCCACTAAACTACCTAAGCAAAACATGTTATCTACCTATTGCCTAAGCAAAACGAGTCGTTCAAGCGGATAATATTTCGTTCGCACTTGTTATGCTAGACAAAAAATACACAGTACAAAAATGCATTTAATACTTATAAGCATTTACAATGTTTTTAATACTTTCACAAAGTCATCCCAAAGACACAAACCATGCACGTCAAGTTTACAATTTTCCATCTCCAACAGAGCCCATTGCGGTGGGTTATCGAAAGTCAGCTGAACCCCATCTCTTATTTGTTGCGTGGACCTATAAAGGTAGTATACTCTCACGTATTCTTTATCTTTATATTCATCGTACCACTTTTGGAACACTAATTTCCCGCCAATCGGCGTCTTCTCAAATTGATCGTGTAATTTATAATCCTTGAAATTCATAGCGGTCATCAGCGAATTGATGTTGGCATCATGGCCAACGAGTAAATAGAATTTCTTGTCACCATTCAGAAATATGTCAGTCATGTATTCGAGTAGTGTACTAGCTAAATCTCTGCTTAGTGACTTCGTCTTAAATCGCAAATCATGATAAGTTTTGACTGCTGCCCATAAATTCTCCCATTCGTATGTCGTAGTGACCTCTCCCCACGCGACTTCGTGGATGGGCTTTCCATCGTAATAAGCCATTAGAAACGCATCGACGATATAATTAGCAATCATTAAAGGCCCGGAAACATCCGGTTCCTCGTTTAAATTAAAAATAATATCATGATTAATTTTAGAAAACTCGCAAACCTTTTCTTTGCGACAAAAACTGGAGTTCTTGAAACCTAATATCCTTTCCAGCTCCCTGTAAGTTCTCGACAGCGATATCAAGTCCAGTTTGTTCTGCATTTCACTTAAAACTGTGTCTTTGAAGTCTTGAGTATCGTTTCTAATGATGGGGTTAAAGATTGGATCCATCTCCGTTATATTTTTAAAGTGCACCGACACGCAGTCGCCAAAAGCGCCTTCTACAAATGCTTTCGCAGTTTCTTTAGTTCTTTGTTTTGTATTCGAATACACAAAAACTTCGTCTCCTGGGCACTTATCTTGCAACAACTTTTCGTTTATCAACCATTCGGAAAAGTATCTACCCATATAGCGTTCGAGCTCGGCACCTCTCTCTGTCAAATATCCACTTTCTTCATCCCATACCGGCCATTTTTTTTCTGAGTACGCTTCCAAATTGGAGACTAGAGGTGTCCTTATGTTATGTCTACTGAGCACTATCACTTGTTTTAATTTAAGGCTATTCACACTTCCACTGATGCACAAAACGATAATAGAAAACAATTTTATAAACATTTTTTAAGAGTATTTTTAACTTGTGTTGACCGGTTGCCTTATCAGTTCGTACTGGCTATTGCCGAGTATTTGAATCTACTTATATCGATAAAGTCTTTATGTCTTTCTGCGGACCTGATTTTATTTATACTTCGTTTCAAATAGTAATCGACAAAGGTGACGCAACATGTTTTATTATTAAAGTACGTCGGTGGAGTATAATGTTATTATTAATTTGTTTTGTTGCTCACACATAAAATAATCAGCTTCCCAACCTTGATGCAAGTTACAAATTACAAAAAGTACACACAAATTACAAATTAATTAAAACAAAAAACATACGTCCCATCACCATAACTTAAAATAGACTAAAACTACCCGCTACAAGGCAAACACGTCATCGAAGGAGGTCACTGGCATCGTCCCCAAAACGCTGGCCGCATTTCCTCTTTGGACCGCTATAACCAACCTCTGAGCAAGATAAGCACCAGCCCTAGGGTCACTCGAAGCCAGGACCAACCTCCTGTACAAGTCCTTCAGCACCCCCTTCGTATCCACAGACCACGGCCCCATCGTTTCAAAAGCAAGCGCCGCAAACTCATGGTAATTAGTCAAACCTGAATATTTACGGCGCTTGCTTATCTGAGCCTGCTCAGCAGCTGCCCCCGCCCTGAGCGCGGCGCCTTGGACGTGAGACGCGGCAAAAGTGTCGACACAGGTCACGTCCCACACCAAAGATCGTCGCAACGTCCACGGCACCAAGGTAACACCATCTGGCCTCTTTCCGCCATCCCTCAACAAACCGCATGGCAGAGTAGCCGGGACCGATGCAGTGTGGGCCCAACGGATGATCCGTGGATCACCCCTAAAAATAAACTTCTTTAGACGTATACTTCATTTAATTTAGAATTGAAAACCACATTATTATATTGCGGCTCGTCAACTATTTCTTACCAAGCAAATAGTACAGTACAATAGTCTGGGTGGGAGCCGCAAAATAATAGTATTTTATACAATCGTTGCATAATGAAGGCTCTTAAAGTCGAGTACTGTGTTTAGGCCACGAGGCTTGCCGAATGGCCTAAGTAAGGCACGAGATTTTAAGAGCTAATTATGTAACTATTGTATACAATACTTTTTCTACGAGTCATCATCATCATCGTCTATCGAGGTACATACACGATCGACAGTCGGTTCGAGTCGGTTGGAGTCGGTTCGATTCGGTTCGAATCGGTTCGAAGCGGTTCGAGTCGGTTCGAATCGGTACGAATCGATTCGAATCGGTTCGAGTCGATTAAAGTCGGTTCGAATCGATTCGAGTCGGTTCGAATCGGTTCGCGTCGGTTCGAGTCGATTCAAGTCGATTAAAGTCGGTTCGAGTCGGTTCGATTAGGTTCGAATCGGTACGATGCAGTTCGAATCGTTTCGAGTCGATTCGAGTCGATTAAAGTCGGTTCGAGTCTGTTCGAAACGGTTCGAATCGGCTCGAGTCGGTTCGAGTCGATTCAAGTCGATTCGAGTCGATTAAAGTCGGTTCGAACCGATTAAAGTCGGTTCGAGTTGATTCGAATCGGTTCGAGTCGGTTCGAGTCGATTAAAGTCGTTCAAATCGGTTCGAGTCGATTCGAGTCTATTCCAATCGGTTCAAGTCGTTTCGAGTCTGTTATTATTTACTTAACACCATCGATTTCGCGTCAAATAACAAACAAAACTTTTAAATTTTCGTAGCACACAAAAGAACTAATGAGACGTCGTTATAAGACTGTTTCTGATTGGCCAATTACTTCACTTACTAACCAATCACGTAACAGAAGAAAAAAATTAGTGTGTTCAAATGGAAGCAAATTTGCCAGATATTTCCAACTTTACATTGGGTGCGTTCCACTAAGCGCTCACGACGCTCAATCGAAGTACTAAGTTCTAATTTTGAAATTATTATAGTCGTCTAGAGCGTTGTATAATAATCATTATAGTTGAGTCCGAAGTGCCATAGACTATCCAAGATTAAAAAGTATGTGATTGCAATTTTGTCTATAAACACATAATTGACAGATTAAAATCAACGAGTAGAAAAAATTGTTTAAATGTCACTTTATTTGCGTGTCGTCAATTGTTACTCTAGAACAAATTGTCAAGAAATTACAGTTCACGAGCCGCAATATAATGTTGTTGTGGTTTATAATTCTAAATTAAATGGAGTATAGATTAACAAAAAATAAATGTCTAATCTTGTTGGGATTACAGTTTAAGCATGTACTTAATGGGGTATTGTGCAACCGGATCAAGACAGTTGGTTCTCGTTCGAGCAAAACAGGTTCTGTGTTAAATTAAATATGAGCATGTCTCCGTTTTTTTGGTCAATCAAATGTCGCGTACTAGCTTCTACCCGCGACTTTGTACGCGCAGAATTCCGAATGGGGGTATAAAAAAAGCCTACGATATATTATAACCTACCAATATAGAGAAAAAAAAATCATAAAAATCGGTCAAGCCGTTTCGGAGGAGTTTGATAACAAACACCGTGACACGAGATTTTTATATATTAGAAGACTACTTGGCTGTTGCCCGCGACTTTATCTGCGAAGAATAGAGGTATAAAAATAGCCTACGACTTATTCTCAGACCTACCAAATATGGAGAAAAAAGTTTCATAAAAATCGGTCAAGCCGTTTCGGAGGAGTTCGATAACAAACACCGTGACACGAGATTTTTATATAAGTATTAGAAAGATATTTTTAGCTGTGGTAGCGTAGCCTGTGGCTTGACCTGTTGCCTTTTGCAGACGATTGCTCGCATCCGCGCAATTCGACTTTTTCGTTTGTTTATTTTATTTTAAACGAACTGCTGCCCGCGACTTCGTCTGCGAAGAATTCGTTTATCACTATTCCGCGGGAACTATGCAATTTTCCGGGATAAAAGTATCCTATATGTTAATCCGGATTATAAACTGTCTGTGTGCCAAATTTCATCAGAATCCGTCAAACCGTTTTAGCGTGAAAGAGTAACAAACATCCATCCATCCATCCATACTTACAAACTTTCGCGTTTATAATATTATTAGTAGGATACAAACTGGACGGCCGATTGACCTCTACCTCACCTGATGGTACGCAGATGAGGCTGAGCAATAACAGCTTTTTCACTATGGCCTAGAAAAGGCGTAAATCTAGACACGCGGCAGCATGCCAAGCCAAGTTCAAGCAAAAGGAACTGGCGAAGCAGCGCCGTGTGTAATATTTTTTTACACGAACCATTTGGAGACACTTTTGACCCCTGCAGAACTCAAAATCTATCCAACACAAACACACCAGATTTTGATTATTTATTGATACTAATAAGATTAATTAGAAACCCAAATTTTATAATTACAGCTTAAACGGTTTTCGAGATACAACCATAGTAGTCTGATCTGACTCCTGTACTTCTACCATGAGTTACACTAGTTTACAGTGACCGTACTCGCTAGCGACGGCGTAAATGATTTGTATGGAGAATTGTGTACAGCGCCTCTAGCGGTCCCTTACGGAAGTACAATTCTCCATACAAATCATTTACGCCGTTCGCTAGCGAGTACGGTCACTGTAAACTAGTGTAACTCATGGTAGAGGTACTGATCTGTAACCTAATTACTTTTCACATATAAGTCATCTTATGTTTGGCTAATGTCACAATGCAGTGTTCCCTTACGCCTCTAGTTGGCGCTGTTTTAAATAATAGATTATTTTCCCTAATGATTGCTAGATAGCGCTAGTGGTGCATTATATTAAAAACATTTTATGTTTCTTAATTTAATTAGTTGAGATAAACTGTTGCGTTTTGAATGAGCATTTTAAGAATAACAAATTATTTACAATAGAAATCTGATCCGTATAACTTTGCCATAGACAAATTCTACATTGTTTATGAGTGATTTTTTTTTACTAGAGGGTATGGGAGTGGATTTGTCGAATTTTGACGGTGTTTTACTTGAACAGCTGATATTTAATAATACGCTAAAAATTGGCATAAAAAGCTGCGCACGGTCAAAATTCGGCATTCTGCAAATCATCATACGCTCATAAAATAGGAAACAACTCCACTTTCTACTTTCTTTTTAATATTTTAAATAAAATAAATTCAGTGTCACTCTGCCCAAAATTTGGTAAGTCATTGGCAAATATCAATTTTAACTGTGTATTTTGAACTTGTGTTTTCTTTCAGATTTT
This sequence comes from Archips xylosteana, assembly GCA_947563465.1. Lineage (NCBI taxonomy): Eukaryota > Metazoa > Arthropoda > Insecta > Lepidoptera > Tortricidae > Archips > Archips xylosteana. The sequence continues at coordinate 7,108,594 of OX387373.1, forward strand.
TATTTTGTAACATAGCTAGATTTCATGTTTTTCTCAACTGTTATTCTTTGCTTTTAAATGTGCTAGCGTCTTTGTTTTAATTAATTCTTCTGGCCCTTAGATTTTTTATCTAAATAGTTTTTTAACGCTTATTGCAACATTTTTATTTTTTAACCGTTGGGCCTTTTCAAATTTATAACGAACATTTTTCAAATATTGTAACGTACTTTCTTCCAAATTTATATAGCTTAATTTTTCTTTTGTAATCTTCGAACGATTTTCTTTCTACCACCTCCAACGATTACGGCTAAGCGGCGGCGGTTAGGAAGCTTCTCTTCACGCCGGTTGGATGGATGGCAGAAAAAGACCACCTGAACCCCTTGTCTAAACAAGACCTAATTTCAGGGCGGCACAGTACGGATTGGAATCTGGGTACCACTCCAACATCCGCACATCTTGCGCTCTTTCTACGGCTGGCTGCCTGGAACCGAAGACCTCTCCTTGCTCCTACGGCAAGACCTACTCCTGCCGCTTGCTGACCCTGGGGCCACTACCTGTCTCCAGCCTTCGTCCAGCACCGGCAGTCTACGCTTCGGATACTAATCCAGGGAAGCCTTGCCAAGAAACGCTTTCCCACTCAACTCTCGAATCCGCGACCCTCGAGATCTATTTTTCTGTCAGTTAAGCCCTAGGGGCTAAATATACGTCTTAAACCTGCATTTTGTTTTACTCAATCTAAACCCCTAGGGTCTCACCTGCTCTACCTTGACACTAATCAACTTACCTTGAGTATTTGTTTTCGTTCCTACAATTTATTTTACTATTAACGTAGTCTATAACACTCAGTTTTCCGAAAATTGATTTTCCTAACGATTTGTACTCCTAATGATTACTGTTCCTGAAGTTTTGTTTCCTAAAGTTTTCGTTCCTACAATTTATTTTACTATTAACGTAATCCACAACACTCAGTTTCCGAAAATTTTAAGTAATAAACTTCACTGTTGAAACTTTATGTATTACTTCTACAATTTTTTTTTCATAACATTCTTAATCAAAGTATTTTTTTATAATATTATTACTCCTATTATTAGTAGGTTCTTAGTGCCTTTTAAAAATCATTCAATGTTATTAAATCTGTAATATTTATAAATAAAATAAATATTTGGGGACAATCTTGCACAAATCGACCTAGTCCCAAACTAAGCAAAGCTTGTACTTTGGGTATTAGACGACGATAAACATACTTATATAGATAAATAAATACTTAAATACATAGAAAACATCCATAACTAAGGAACAAATATTCGTGCTCATCACACAAATAAATGCCCTTACCGGGATTCGAACCCAGGACCTCTTGCTTCGTAGGCAGGGTCACTACCAACTAGGCTAAAGCGGTCGTTAAATTTATGATTCTTATTTGAGGGTAGTTATGCACTACTTACGGTATAGATCTCAGTCAATGGCTAACTTCATGTCGTCGGTGCAGTGCATATCATTACGAAGCGTGTTTGTTCTATCAACATGGAGGAAAATTATTTAAATACATTTGTAAGAAGTCGCGGTGGATTACCTAATGGAAATAATCATTTTCTCAAACATGCTATGAAATGTTGACGTTATGTTCCTTATAATACGCCACGAAGTGTCACAATGCAGGCGCGGCGTGGTGTGCGGCTAGACGAGAGGTCAATAATGGAATTTCACACAACATTGCAGGCCAAGGCCAGCAAAGTGATCGTCTATTGTTTCATACCATGACGTTTATTAATTATTAGGTCTATGGCATCATAGCATTTAGCCATTAAAAAAAAAACTATAAGCAATATTTGCGTTTTGGTTCATTATGCCACTACGCTTATTTAAGGTAAGGTAAGATGATGATGGTGGTGGTGATGTTGATGGTGGTGATGGTGTTGATGGTGATGGTGGTGATGATGATGGTGTGATGATGATGAGATGATGATGATGATGGTGATGATGGGTGATGATGATGGTGATGATGACGGTGAAGATGAGATGATGATGATGTTGATGATGATAGTGATGATGAGATGATGATGATGATGGTGATGATGGGTGATGTTGATGGTAGTGATGGTGTTGATGATGGCGGTGATGATGATGGTGATGGTGGTTATGATGATGGTGGTGTGATGATGATGGTGATGATGGGTGATGATGATGGTTCGCTACTGGAATCGGCCCCCCGTAATAAAAAAAAACCTTTAAACCATCCTTCGTTTATCCTGGTTAGGTTAGTTAGCTACCTTGGATCCCTCAAAGCTGCCCCCCGCTATAATAATACTGATGATATGGTTCCAACGGAAGACCAGCGTCAGCTGCATAGCCGACATCATGCTGAGTTGGGACCATTTCGTGATAATGTTGTATCTGTTACCGTTCATTCACCTGTTAATTTAAGATTATGTCACGAATAAATATTTTTTCTTTCTTTCTTTCTTTTTTCTTTCTGATAAACCACCTCCGATTTAACCTGGTTATATTCGTCAGTTATCTTGCATTCCTCAGAGTGGAAATAGAAGCCTCGGTACCGGTAGAGGAGCTTAGGGGGCGGAGCCCCTCGTAATAAAAAAATCCTTTGAAACCACCCCCCGTTTAACCTGGTTAAGGTTAGTTAGCTACATTGCGTCCCTTAAAGTGGAATTAGCAGCCGCGTTCTTGGAGGGGGGCTCGGGGGGCGGGGCCCCCCGCAATAAAAAATACAGACAAACTACCTCCCGTTTAACGTGGTTAGATTCGTCAGTTATCTTTTGTCCCTCAGAGTGGTAATAGAAGCCTCGCTAATGGAAAGGGGGCTCGGGGGGCGGAGCCCCCCGCAATAAGAAATACCCTCAAACCACCTCCCGTTTAACCTGGTTAGGTTTGTTAGTTATCTCGTATCCCTCAAAGTGGAAATAGAAACCTCGGTCCATGTAGAGGGGCTTGGGGGCGGAGCTCCCGTAATAAAAAAAAACCTTTAAACCACTTCCCGTTTAACCTGGTTAGGTTAGTTAGCTGCCTTGCGTCCCTCAGGGTGAAAATAAAAGCCCCGCTCTTGGAGGGGGGGGGGCTCGGGGGGCAGAGACAACCCGCAGTAAAAAATCTGTTAAACCATCTACCGTTTCATTTGGTTAGATTCGTCAGTTATCTTGCGTCCCTCAGAGTGGTAATAGAAGCTTTGATACCGGAACGGGGGGTTCGGGGGGCAGAGCCCCCCGCAAAAAAAAACCTTCAAATCATTCCTTGGTTAACCTGCTTAGGTTCGTTAGTATCTCGTATCCCTCAGATTGGAAGTGGTAGGCTTGCTACCAGAGAGTTGGCTCGGGGAGCGGAGCCCCCCTGCAATAAGAAAATACCTTCAAACCATCCCACGTTTAACCTGCTTAGGTTCGTTAGTTACCTTGCGATCCTCAGATCGGAAACAGAAGCCGGGCTTCGTCTACTGGCTACGCCTACGCATCTTTTTTATACCAAAGCAACTAAAAAGCCAAAAATAAAAAATTTTAAATAAAAAATAGAACCCCCTTCAAAAACACCCAAAAAAATATTATTTAAAAATTTAACCGACTATAATGAGCATTATAATATCTTTCTACTAATCTGTTTGAAGTCGGGCCTCAGCTCGAGACAGCAGGAGTGAACCTAGTAATTAAATTAATAAATAAATATCCCGGGACAATTCACACCAATCGACTTAGTCTCAAAGTAAGCAAAGCTTGTGTTATGGGTACTAGGCAACGGATAAACATACTTATATAGATAGATACATATTTAAATACGTATTAAACACCCAAGACAAACATTCGTGTTTTTCGTACAAATATCTGCCCCAACGCGGGGACCGAACCTGGGACCTCAAGCTTTATAGTAGTAATTTAACTTACCTACATAGATAGATACCTACTATCTATTGGGCGTCTACTACTCCTGCTAGCTCGTGCTGAGGCCCGACTTCAAACAGATTAGTAGAAAGATATTATAATGCTCATTATAGTCGGTTAAATTTTTAAATAATATTTTTTTGGGTGTTTTTGAAGGGGGTTCTATTTTTTATTTAATTTAAGAATGTGAATTTAATTGTTTAATAATTTAGTATTTTTTGTATTGTCTGTTGTAGGTAATTGCTAATTGTATGATTATCTATTTCATGTGCCGAGTGCAAAACAAGATAAGATGTAACAAGGGGCGGTGACGAAGATCTCCACAGCAGAAGGCAGTCATAATCTTGGTGATTGCAGCTAAGCAGAGCCATCACCATGATGAACACAACGGAGGATTACATACATAATTAAATGGATAACTATGAACATTTTAGTGAAAATAAACGGATCACTCACGTCTCAAAACGAGTTTAACTCGACATGTTTCGGGCTAATCCGTAGCCCTTCCTCTCGGAGTCGCACGTCACGGCGGCTGCCAAACGTGCACTGCGTTTGGCAGCCGCCGTGACGTGCGACTCCGAGAGGAAGGGCTACGGATTAGCCCGAAACATGTCGAGTTAAACTCGTTTTGAGACGTGAGTGATCCGTTTATTTTCACTATGAGTGAGTCTCACGGTAGTTTCATGTATGAACATTTTATTTATGCTATCATTTGAATATATTTTTTTTAAGTGTGCTGTGGTGATTGGTCATTCCTCCAGTGAACTTTAACCATAATGCTCAGTAAAGGGAAATGTATTTATGATAAACTTGTCTCTCATGGATTTAACTTTGTTTATTTTCAGAAACTTTAAGTTGAATGTGTATGTGTTTGTATGATAATCATCATAGGTGTTATTAATGATAAATATTAATTGACATTTAATAGGGGGCAACAGTTGCTTTTAAATTTGTTGATTTGTCTATGTTGCAAGTGAAGGAACTCAATGATGGTTTTAATTATTAACAATTAATAATGATAATAAATGCCATTAATTAATAACTTTGCCCTGAATGCTTAGTTTAATAGGAAGGGATTTATATTGTGTTTGTTTGTCCTAATAGCTCAAGAATGAATCCAGACTGGTGCATCGGTGGGCTGCGGAACGAGCTTCCTGGCAACTGGGCATTGACATGTGTGCAGCCTGGTGAGCACCGACTGGTGCTTGTGCCAAGAGAAGCTGTCCTGCAGAAAACTTGGTGCAGAAGCCTGAAGATGTGCCGTCCTTTCCTCATAGGAGGGAGGGATATGTAGGCACTGGCCACCGAGACCGTGTTGCTGTTTCGTGTATTTTGAAATATTTAAATCGTACGGATTCTGGAGTTCGAATCCTGAAACAAACAGCGAACAGCAGACGGGCTTGGGAGCCATTCTTGATTAGGCCGTACCACGCAAGTGATCCATTTTTAATACATTGTGAAACCGAATAAATATTGTTAAACTTTCAAACCAAGTTTCCTTCAATTAGCTAAGACAAGTTAGGATTTTAGCGTAGGCAGTATTTTCTATTTCAGAGCGTAGGGCCCCCGCTACAATACACCACTAAGTTTACGGTAAGGTGCAAGCACACTTACTTACTTACTTTGTTAGTACTTTAAAGTCGAATAATTCGCAAACGAATCAGTGCATCTAAAAATCCCCCTCACTATAAGGTTAGACCCACAAATTACTTTGTCGGCATAATTGCTACAAAAAAAAATTCTAGCAAGAAAATTTCTAAGAAAATAATTGTTACTAACATAAAAATGGATCATAGTTATCTTAATCACTATTATTATTATTACTAATATTCTATAGGTAAGCTAAGCCACAGATTGAGGAACGGACAAACAGAGATGGCGATACTGTAAGGGTTCCGTTTTTACCACATTGGCTACTACGGAACCCTAAAAACAATGTAAAATTCGTATTCACCGTGCAATTTTTGTGTTAAGCTTTTCATATTAAAATTAACAAATTATTCAAAAATACTTACATTTAGCATTTTTAGCACACAATAATAATAATAATAATAAAGGCGTAGGGATGTGACGACCCCATCGCCCGCTGGTGTTGTGGTGTCACCAGCGCAGTCAGTCAAAAGGCGTAGGGATGTGACGACCCCATCGCCCGCTGGTGTTGTCGTGTCACCAGTGCAGTCAGTCATCGCAGGGCGGCTTGTGGCGAGCTGTTGGTGCGTAGCGACACCACGAACCCGAGACCTCCAGGGGTACACATACACACATGCGCTTATACACACACTCACACACAGTTACACACCCACCCCACCTCTAGTTTGCCTTTGTTGGCCGCCTAGAGTGGAGCGCAAGAGCTAAAAGCTCGAAGGATGGATGTGTTTGGCCGTAAGTGGCGAGTTGGCATTTTGAAGTTTAAAGTCCAGGGACACCTCTCCATCCTTAGCCGTTCACACCAATGTTGCCGCCTCGTTGCCCCGAGCGGGCAATAGTTTGAGGGGCCCATTTAGTGAATGGCGAGTCACCGCCTACCAAAAGTTCAGTTTATGAGATATTGAAATGGTAGGTGTCCGTTATCTCACTCCATAGCCCAGTAATCCTGTCCACAACATCCCAACCCCATAGCCAATTCCATGTCGCTTCCTACCTGGCAATAGATTGGCAACTGTGGAGGACTGTCCGCTAGCACATCCTCATGGTGTATTAGGGGATAGACCTCCATAGTTGCGCCCATCTCATTTATATTATATGGTACCAAAGGCCTCTTCATGTTGGCTTCGGCCCCATGAATGCCTTTCAAATGACCGGGTCCCCATGGGCCCGTGATCGGAAATGCGTACCAACATAATAATAATAATAATAATAATCGTATATTTTCTCCTCACAAAAGTACATAGGTAACAGCAGTAGTTATAAATAATACAACATTATGGTAGTTTAGTTAGATACTAGTAACTTTTGCGAGGGACTGGAGTCTGAACTAGGTAAAACCTGTATTACAGATCTCCAGTACGCTTAGTATAAGTTTTACTTCACCAAAATACTTCTCGATCGCGTTTACGTAAAAATTTCAATTCTATAGAAACATGAACGCGCGCGCGCGGAGGCGCTGTCCATGTTTCCATAGAATTGAAATTTTTACGTAAACGCGATTGAGAAGTATTTTGGTGAAGTAAAACTTATACTAAGCATACAGTACGCTTAGTATAAGTTTAACTTCACCAAAATACTTCTCGATCGCGTTTTCGTAAAAAAATCAATTACTAGGGAAACATGGACAGCGCCTCCGCGTGCGCGCTTCCATGTTTCCATAGAATTTAAATTTTTACGTAAACGCGATCGAGAAGTATTTTGGTGAAGTAAAACTTATACTAAGCGTACAGGCCCCCATCCCGGAAACTCACCGATAAGTGCTGACAATTTCAGTAGGTACAATTTTCAATTTAACAACATAGGTACTCGTATTATGAGGTTTATAGGAGGTCAAAAAGCTATAAGCAAATCAATAGTAGCATATACTTACTAACATGCAAACTCATGCAAACGAGCATGTGTGCGTATATGTGTGTTTGTGTGTACAATTGCACAATAGTCCTTTTGAGTTTTAGTTGCAGGCTGCAGTCCGTTCTTTGCTATGTCCAATATCACTAATATTTTAAACGTGAAAGTTTGTATGTGTGTATGGATGCGTGGATGTTTGTTACTCTTCCACATTTTTTAGGGTTTCGAACCCAAAGGGCAAAAACGGGACCCTATTACTTAGACTCCGCTGTCCGTCAGTCTGTCTGTCTATCCGTCTGTCACCAGGCTGTATCTCATGAACCGTGATAGCTAGACAGATTTTAGCTGGACAGACAGACAGACGTATTTTGGTTGCCGCTATATTTAAGAACAAATATTAAAAAACAGAATAAAATAAATATTTAAGGGGGCTCCCATACAACAAACGTGTTTTTATTGACCTATAAAATGTACCTACCTAAAGAAGTGAAACGATTACTTTGCTCACACGCGACCACGCCAAAGCAAAGCAAAAAAAAGCGACAGTGGGTGAGCAAAGTAATTGTTTCAGTTCATTAATATGGACCTCCACAAAGTAACGCCTGATTCAACAAATCATTTAAAATATACCTACTTGGGAAATTCCGCACTAAACTAAATAAAAATTCCTAAGAAAATTATTACTTACTAGCTTTTGCCTCGACTCCGTCCGCGTGGAATTAGAAATATGGGCAGCTTATTTTTTTATCCAATTTGCTTTTTCATCAATTATGGCTGTCCTTAGTTCCTCGATATAAAAAAAATTACACACGAACAGTCTTTTTGGTTATTCTGCTACTCCAGCTAACTGCTTTCAATAAGATTTGACGATTCACTTTTTTGGGGATAGCGTTTTTGGCGAGGCTTAGTTTGGACATTATGCTACACGGACTAATTACTATTTTGATGTTCTGCGTTATGGATGTTATGCTAATGGGGCAAAAGACTAACAGGACATCTGACATTTCGCTTTTTGGTCATTTGCGTCACTGGACATTTTGCTACATAGACGATTTGGTACTGAGCGCGACTGCGGAACCATATCCTGGGCGTGTCCGAGACGTACCTGGGCCAATCAACTTTTAAACCGACGTTTTTGGCGTCTCCTGCGTTACCAAAATTGTCTCTGGCGTTACCAAAAAATCGTACTTCCAACAAGATATTTCACGGTTTAATAGGTTAAACTTACGTAGGATGGCATGTGTTCATGCTATTCATCTATTAAGTTACAGAAAAAACATGTTTACTTACAAAAATCTGCGATTGTTTGAAAAATGTCGCGGACAGATTAGTGTCGGTTTAAAAGTTGATTGGCCCGCCTACTTGTGAATTGAAAAATAGGAATTCATTAAATCCGCTACGTTTCCATTTCCATGCTGAGTCATAGCATATACTTAATATATCTTTGTTATTAAAACAATGCCTTTGGACGAGTGTTTTGTTGCGGAACAGACGTTCAGACACGTACATATTGCTTTCATTCTGCTTTAAACTTCGTATCGGCTGCGTGTTTTAAGTGTTTCGAACAAGTTCAACTGTCAGCGGAAATAAAAGGTATTCGGGCATTTTTGTTTCAAATGCGCAATTTTTTTATGACAAAATTTTGGGGTTCATCATCAAAATCATCATTTAGTGCATCATCATCATTTATTTATTTGCGATAAAACATACTTAAATGCATGCAAATACAATTTTAGATGAGACACAGAAAATATTTTATAGTACGAACGAAATTAGAAAAAAAATTCTATTTAAATACAATGACAAAGATAAAATTACATTAATAAACTCAATTCAATTAAATTAAAATAACAATAAAGTCAAATTAAAAGACAGAATTAAACTAAAATTAAATTAGAGATGCATTGTCAGCGTTCAAGGAATAGTTAGAAAATAATCTAGAATAAATGAATAAAATTGAGCATTTGAATGAAAATTAAATACAAAAATGTCAAACAGAATAATTGATAAACAAATAAAAAATTTGATATGCTACGGTTAAATAATTTAGTCTAACGCATTAGCGTAATATTCTTTAATGGAGTATTAGGGTCTAGTCATAAAATAATCTTTTCTAACTCTGAATCTAGAGTGCTATTGATGACAAAAATATCCCTAATTTTCCATACTTTTTCTTTTGTCCGTTTCGTGACCAGCCATAAGCTAACTATATGAAAAAAACCATTATCTATATATAAAAACGGCAAAAAAAGTTTGTTGTATGGGAGCCCCCCTATATTTGTTTTATTTAATTATTTATTTTTAAAGTGAATATAACATAACTAAATGTTCTGTGAATATTTCAAGCGTCTACCTGTTGCCGTTATCAATATCGAGCAAAAACGAGCAAAAAATCACGTAAAACAAAGCCCCATAAATTTTTAATTTATTCTGGTTTTTAGTATTTTGTTGTTATAAGGGCAACCAATATACATTATCTGTGAAAATTTCAACTCTCTAGCTATCACGGTTCGTGAGATACAGCCTGGTGACAGACGGACGGACGGACGGACAGACGGACGGACAGCGAAGTCTCAGCAATAGGGTCCCGTTTTTACCCTTTGGGTACGGAACCCTAAAAAGACACTACGCTGACTCATAAATAAGAACTTTTCTTTATGAAAATGAATGTCTCGTGATTTTAAATAAAAACCCCAAAAATTTCCTCATTAAAAAAACAATGCGTATTTTGAAATGGTTTTGTTGTTTGTCCAAATTGAATTTGTCATAATGTTCACGAGATATAATAATTCATATGGCATAATGTTTTGATGCCATAATTATGTAAAGCCGTGGTAGCCTAGTGGTTTGAGCTACGGCCTAACAAGCGTATGATCGTGGGTTCGAGCCCGCGCAGCCCTGAATTTTTCGGAATTTACAAGCAAAATTACATTTGAAATTAACTATGAGTTTTACGGTTAAGGAAATCGTGAGGAAACCTGCACACGCCTGAGAAGAAATTTAATGGTGCGTGTGTGAAGTGAAAAAAAGGAAGAAGTGAAGATGTGGAAACTAAGGGCCCAAGCTGTCTCATTCTGAGGCCTGTACCTGAGACGTATATATAGACTGGGATGATGATGATGGTTTCGATGTCGTTTCTCCGAATTTTATTTATCATAATGGTCACGAGACGAGACATATTTTCATATGACATAACGTTTTTATGCCATAATTATGTATGCCTTTGAACTAAAACTCCCGTGAGACAAAGACATAATTACTAAAATAAGAAATTACACACTTTCGTGGTTCACGGTTGGCTTTCCGTTCAATTAACATTGAAAAAGAAGCACGGATTGGTAATGGTAACGCCACCAGAGTTGAGGCCACGCACACAACCACATCACATGTAATGACAGCGGGATTTTGACGTTGTGTTGACGTTTAACGACAACACAACGTCAAAATCCCGCTGTCATTACATGAGATGTGGTTGTGTGCGTGGCCTCAACTCTGGTGGCGTTACCTATATTGGTAATTTTGATATCCATATTTTGAGGTGAAGTCGTGTGCAAGAAAAATCAAAAGTAATAATAATTATTTATATCCTTGCTTGATATACTCATAATGTGTTCAATTGCGCGTACTTTTCATACAGGCGTTTATTACCAATTTTCTGCTTCTTTTGTATTTTAAATCGGTATTAATGTTAAACATACTTAAGTAACTTTGAATCCCTTAATTAAATTGTTTTGGTCGATTTTTCCCCAACGAGCCTTCCTCGCTTGTTTCTTATATATTTTTTTTCAGATTAGTTTTAATTTCTTAAATTATGGCAAATGATATCATAAATTGTTATGAAGTAACTAAGAATATTATGATTACAATAAACAAACACATAAATACATGAAATTAAACATGACATATTAGTAGGTGACCATATTTTTAATGATTATATTGACTGTTTCTCAATCAAGCAAATATCGAATACCTATTATGCGAAATGGTATTAGTACAAATTAAATTATGGGAAATGAAGGAGTATTTTTACAAGACGCACCTAGATTTTAGAAATGTTACCCTAGAATTGTCACTATAATTACTTAGTCTCAAACTAATTTGCGGGCCCTAACTGTCATAGAATAGATTAGTACTTGAATTACATTATTCTTAAATATTATAGTAAATACCCATTATAAATACGTGTAAGATCCCTAAGGCACTGGTCCCACCGCCGGCGACGAGCGATAAACGAGTAGAACTGGAAACGAGTGGGCGAGCGGCGAGAAGCGAGTGTGTAATTTCGATAGTTCTGTCGCTCGGCTATGCTATAAGCGAGTGTTCGAGTGCGACGGGCGATTGTAGTACGGTAGAATGATTGCTCTGATCGCCAAGCGTTCATCGCCGAGTACCGCTGAGTGAGTTTTATCGTTGATAGCTTTTATCGCTGCGATCAACTACTGAAGTGAGAGTCCTCGCCGGTAGTGTAAACAGCCAGCGATGGACTTGAAATATATATCTATCTCTGCGACACGGGAGCGATTATCTTTTGTTCGTTTCTTGGGCGAGAAAATCGCAGCTCATCGCTTACTCGCCGGCGGTGGGACCAGTGCCTAAGCTACCACGGCTAACAATATAATTCCATTTTATGCCGAAAATGCCTTACATCACTTTGAAAAAAAAAATGAAATCCGCCATTTTGTGGCGGCGGCCATCTTGGACCGATTTTCATCAAACATAGTTGAGAACACTCCCGACTAATTCACCTTTCAAACAAACAAAAAACAAAATCGTTTTTGCGTCGGTAACAGGTCATTTGGTACAAACGTTTAAATATAGGTACAATGATTCAAAATGCTTCATTATCAAAATGTACAACGGTCAAAAAGTATGTAAATGTAAACATGTTATAATGAACTAAAGACAAAAGAATTACTTTGATGCCACAAAAACGTAAGATCCTAATTGTATGATAGAAAAAACCGGTTGTCTGTAAAGTCGGTTTACGGACGATAACGTCATAACAAAACATTCAAAAAACAAAAATGAAACCAGGCAGTCACCCATCCAAGTACTGACCGCGCCCGACGTTGCTAACCTCGGTGATCGGACGAGAACCGGTGTTTTGTCAAATATCTTGAAAACGGTGCATCTTACGGAAAAATCAATGAAATTTTCTTCCCCCTTTAATCCTCCCGCACCCCCCGCGCAACTAAGATTGTACATCCTGGCGCGCGCTGCTCTCTTGTACATCGTCCAACGCATTTTGTACATTTTGACCCCAGAGTATTCTGTCGTAAAAACTTCCAGACATAAGGACATTTAGACTACAATGAATGCTGCCTTGGAAACATACTGTCTTAAAGAACATGTTGGCCAAAGCATGTTCTGCCCCTAAAATATTCAGACGAAATGATTTAGCAGCACAAACTTTTTGTAGGTAGGTACTTTTTGACAATGTTATTGTTACATCTAAACATTTTATGCATTTTGGCATTTGTTTGTACCAAAATGACCTTTGCGGGGTCGGGGGTTAAAAACGAAACCCTTATAGGATCACTTTGTTGTCCGTCCGTCCGTGACCACAACCACGCGGAGTGTGGTACGTGGTCGCAGAAGTGCAATTAATTTTAGTCATGGACATTAGATTATCGTAACACTACACCACACTGTACCAAGTCAAGCCTTGACATTGGTCAAATTCACAAATATAATTACAACACTTAACTTACCGACTGACGACAAGTAAATTGTACTGTCTTTGTGTTGGAGTCTCATAGGGTCAATGGTACGTGAGACACAGCTGCTGGTAAATAGCCAGGGAGATCATCTCCGGGGCGGTGGACGGGGCCCCAGCTTTAACACATAATATAATACTATGACAACGTAGGGTACTAGACGATCACGTGGCCAAATTTATATTACTTGTCAGAATAATTATCCATAACTTGTCCAGGGTTTTAAGAAATGTTAAGTGTGTTATTTTTAATGAAGGTTAGTTTAATAAGGTGCCGTTTAGTTTAAATTAGTATTACCGCTAGAGTAACACGTACCGCTACGTAGGTTAAGGGGTAGTATATAAGATTATATAATTATTAATTATTTTAATTAGGTTAGGTTAGAGCGGTACAACACGGCGGACACGACGTACAAAATACGCGTTCTTGAATCTACATAAGCACGACGACATCTGTACACGCGTACGCGGGCGTTTTCAGAAATTGTTGTTGGTGGCGTAAGTGGAGTTCCGCTTTTCAAAATGGGTTAAATTACTTTGAAATGTATCTTAATCGATAAAGTATTAAATAAACCGTAGGAAAACAGTAAATTTATCGCGCATTAATGTCAAATTCATTAAAAAAACACAATTATATTTAGTTGCTGCTTGTAAGAAGTTCCATTACGTCACACATTTTGAAAATTATTTAGAAAAAAAATACACACGTTACAAATCTTTTAAAACTTTATTAATGAAATATACACAAAACTGTCTTCTGAAAAAATAAAATTATTGGACGTCATATAACAAAACACTGAGTTTTATGAAAAAATCTTTCCTTAACGCTACTTTTCCGTACTTTGTACTACATGTTATTGGTTCTACAGCGACCACTGCGTAATATTATAAGAAAATATTTATCAATCTGAGATACCTAGTTAAATACAATTTGCTTAATACAATTAACTTTTAAATATCTTTAACATAAATTACAGTATTTTTAGAATTTTAATCACCGTCTCAAATGGACCATGGCGTACAATGGAACTCAAAGTGGCGTTTAGGAACTATAAGGTAACGTTCATATTGCGATTAATTATGGGCGTTTTCAAACTAAGTTGTCTGTTGGAAAAAGTTATGTCACATGACTTTCATTAGTCGATTATTCGAATTCTGGCAAGATTTACACATATTTTTTTTATTTATTTATTTAGACCTTAGCTCTAAGAGAATGTAAATCTATTTGAAATTTAAAATGAGAATTAATTAACTCAAAAAAGTGGTCGTGTTTTGACATGTCCCATATGCCACCCTTGCACTCATAAATCACAAACACAGATTAAAACGAACATTTAAGTCAATAGATTTTGATTTTTTTTTTGTTTGAAAGGTGAATTGGTCGGGAATGTTTTTAGCTATGTTTTGTCAAAATTGGTTAAGCCGTTTCAAAGTTATCAGCTTTTTTGTTAGCTGTGGAAGAGATTTTAAATGCATAATGGGCAAACTTAATTTTATTTTCAACAAACAGACCTAATTGAGTTGGGAATTTTTAAAATTTTAATTTTTTTGAATTTATGATCTAATTTAATTTTGATAAGGACAACTGGTAATTTTAGCAATTCACTCCTTATGAAATAAGCTTTAGTGTTCCATTACGTCACTTTTTAGTTCCATTCACGCTATAGTGGCGTAATGGAAGTGACGTATCCGCGACAATAATACAAAAAAATGAATTTGCAAATAAACGATAATTATTTAGACAAATATAACTTTATTTTTAGAACTATTATTAAATGATAAGTTTGATATAATAGGGAATCATATACGCAGGATTTTCTTTCATTGTCAAAATCAGTCTTGTAAGTGGAACTTCGGTTTGGTGTGCAGCAACACGCCACCGCGTCTAGCACATTTTGCGGAATAACTGCTGTCATTTTTGAGAAAATGGCGACTGTCATAGACTTAAAATGTTGCTATAAATCAAAATCTTCATGAATTTGTTTGGTATTTTGTTGCCAAGTTATTGAAAAGGCGGTCGCGTAGTGCGGAAATTCCTTCTCACGCCATTTCGCAGGACAAGATAAAACCTGCCTTTTTCAAAAGAATTTCAACCTAAACACATCTGTTTTTAAGTTTAAAATGAAATTTCAGTTTATAAGTGACCAGTACAAATACCCACCACTTTTAAAACATCTCATGTAGTATTCACTTTTTCACTCCGAATGTAGTAAGGGTGGCATGGGACATGTCAAAAAACGACTTCTTTTTTGAGTTATTTAATTCTTATTTTAAATTTAAAATAGATTTACATTCTCTTAGAGCTATAATGAAGTTAATAAGGTCTAAATTAATTTAAAAAAATATATTTAATGTGTAAATCCTGCCAGAACTCGAATAATTGACTATGAAAGTCATGGGACACGACTTTTTCCAACTGACAACTTAGTTTGAAAACGCCCACGCCTACATACATCGCGCGCGCACTCTTCTGGATTCGGGCGGTGTCCGGCAATCTGCGCCTTGAGGGGTGGGGTAACTCGAATCGGTGCGGGGCGGAGCGTGTCCATTCTGTACGTTAGTACTATTATATATTCTGTGACTACACACGGCGGTCGAAACGCTTGCCCCCACCCAAACATCGTGAGGAAACCTAACCTGCACACGCTAGATGGTGTGTGATAAGTTCCCGATCCACATTGGGCCCGCGTGGGAACTACCCACCCCCACTAGCGCTCGTATTCTGAGAAACTGTACCCCGCAGTCGGACGTTATTACGCCGAGATGATGATGATGATGATGATGATGATGATGACGATGATGATTATTATTATGTTGGTACGGATTTTCGATCACGGGGGACCCGGTCATTTGAAAGTCATTCATGGGGCCGCAGCCAACATGAGGCCAGCATGAGGCCTTTGGTACCATCTGGGGGCACGGGAGTGCTCCCGCCAAAACGGGCCAAGCGGAGCACAAGGGCACTACCTACCTTTTCTCGAAACGTTTCGTCGTTTTTTTGAACTCTTATAACTTTGCTTTGGATGATGTTAAATAGTTGAAAATTTCAAGATATAATGACACTAGTACAAACATGAAACATACAAAGTTTGAATGTCGTAGCTATTATACTTTAGATTTTATCAATTTCTAAAAACCCCCGATTTCGTCACTGATCACTGATCATCAAAATTCTTAAGGTACTTCCTGAAGTCCTAGAAAGCTGAAATTTGGTACCTATGTAAGCTAGTAATAGTATACAAACAACGAAAAAATCATAAAACTTGAAACTTTTACCCCCCAACCCCTTAAACTAGGGGGTGAAATCTTGTATGAGACTTTGATGCTAGAGGTCTGAAAATTGATATAGTTCCTTGTTATCCTTGTTATAAATAATAAGATATGTATTTCAGGATTTTTAGTAAATCATCCCCTACCAAAAAGAAATGAAATCCCACAAAAACATTTCATGTTAAATGTTGCCAAGACGAGACCATGTAGCTCGCACTGTCAAAAAGTAATCAGATCTCCTGTAGAGCCAAGTTTCTAACCCTACGTGCCCAGCTCTAAATCTATAAGCCCTAATTTTACACTAATTAATCTCGTAGGCGTGCAAACCATGGACTAAACTGGCGAGTCGGCTGCACGGAAAGAGTTTAAAAGATCGAATAGATTTTTAAGTTCAAGCCGAATTGCAAAAGGTTCGTGCGGCCGACTCGCCAGTAAAGTAGTGTAAAGTTATTAGGGATTAGGGGATTTAGAGCTGGGCACGTAGGGTTAGAAACTTGGCTCTACAAGAGATCTGATTACTTTTTGACAGTGCGAGCTACATGGTCTCGTCTTGGCAACATTTAACATGAAATGTTTTTGTGGGATTAATCTTTCCATTAATCTATACATATAATAAATCTGTAACAAGTCGGTGTCTGTACATTGAAGATATTTGAGAAAAACTGTCACTAGGGCTATTTACTAGCGCAATAGAACCCAAAACAATGTTTTTTAGAATTATTGTCTGTTTGTCTGTTTGCGCGCTAATCTCAGAAACGCCTTAACCTAGAAGGATGCGGTTTTCACTGATATGTTGGTATTTTCTTGGATTAACATTAAGTGTTTGTTTCATTTGAATCGGTTCACAAATAAGAAAGATACGTCTATTTTAAGAATTTATAGAACAGTTTTTAGAAGTAGTGACTTGGGAGTAGGTACGGTGGTGAATGTGAACGCGGGTGTGCGGGGGGGGGGGTTCGGTGGGGTGTCGGTGAGGGGGGGTTGCGGGGGGTGCGGGGGGGGGGGGGGTAATTTTTTTTATATCGAGGAACTAAGGAGAGCCATAATTGATGAAGAAGCAAATTGGATAAAAAAATAAGCTGCCCAAATTACTAATTCCACGCGGACGGAGTCGCGGGCAAAAGCTATACCTAATATAAATGAGATAGCCGCTGTGGAGGTCTATCCCCTAATACACCGGTCATTTTCATTCATCTATGCACCCGTCTAATTACCGTGTCGCTTATTTATCGCAATAGTGCCACTGTAATTAGACTGAGTCATCATCATCATCATCATTTCAGCCGAAAGACGTTCACTGCTGAACATAGGCCTCCCCCAAAGCTCGCCAAACAGATCGGCCCTGCGCCATCCGCATCCAATGCGTTCCCGCCACCTTCACCTTGTCGTCGCTCCATCTTGTTCCAACAACTTGGCCTACCTACACTGCGTCTTCCGGTCTGCGGACGCCACTCGAGAACCTTTCGGCCCCATTGTGCATTGGCCGTCAGTTCTACGAGCGATGTGCCCTGCCCACTGCCACTTAAGTCTAGCGATTCTTCGAGCTATATCCGTGACTTTAGTTCCTGCGCGGATTTCATCATTAACGCAATAGTGACACGGTAATTAGACTGAGTGCTTAATGAGAATGACCACCATCCTTTTTCCAGATCTGTGCACTCAATCGTATTAACACGTGGCCTTTGCAAGAAAAAATGCGATACGGTAATCAGACAGGAGCATGAATGAAAATGGCTGACACCATGAGGATGTGCTAGCGGACAGTCCCCCACAGTTGCCAAACTCTTGTCAGGTAAGAAGCGACATGCAGTGGGACGTTGTGGACAGGATTACCGGGTTATGGAGTGAGACAACGGTCACCTACCATTTAAATATCTCATAAATCGAACTTTTGGTAGGTGGTGACTCGCCGTTCACTATATGGGCCCTTCAAACGGTTGCCCGCTCGGGGCAAGGAGGTGGCAACATTGCTGTGAACCGTTAAGGATGGTGATTTTCCTGTACAGTGGGCTGCAAAAGTGCATGGACATCTCGGGGCGATAATCGCATGAGCAGTGTTTGATCGTTTGTGTTCATGTTTCGATGAGAATTAACAAGATGGCGTTGTGAATTGATGCAGCGTAGTGGCCGTTTTCTGCATCTAGTTTATATACCAAACTAAACTGCTATTTCGAATGATCTTCTATTAGCAGCTGTGGCTTAACGGTTATACGCATGAGTCAAGTACTGGTATGTGGAGTTGGTTTATGGTTCGAATCCCAGATCAGAGTGTTATTTTTGTTTCTTATTTATTGTTTTTTTTTTAAATATGTATTTAATTATCTGTTTAATTAAAAAATATCTTTGATCAGAAAATAAAATAATACAACCTTTTGATATCAAACATTTTATTTAAAACATAAAAGAGCAATTTCTCAATCATTAATATTATTTCGTTTTCACCGATGTAAGGGAACGTGCAGAAACTATAGGCGGCAGCACTTGTGCGACAGAAGAGACACTATGCGAACAGTAAAAGAAACTTATCAAGTCAAAATTTATGGCACCAGTTGGCAGCACCGTCTATGTGCTCATTCCCTATAGCCATCTAAAAAATTATTGAGGTATTCTTAGCTTAAGTATTCGTTTCCAAAATTTATTGGAAAGAAGATTGAAGCATCACCACAATAAAAAGAAATAATATTATTAGCAACTAGATCTTTAAATTGGAGACCGGGTTAACATATAATTAATGAATGCATAATATTAATTATGTAATTTATGTTCAGTATGAAGTATTGAACACTTACTTGGCGATAATTTATGTTCGAGTAACTTCAAAACATAGTGTGTTGTGTTTCAAAAATAGCAAAAAAAAACAATTTACACTTAAAAAATAGGGAACAAATAAGTACTCATAAAGAATTGAAAACTAAATTTCATTCAATTTTATACACTTATAACTACTAACATAATGGCTAGATATTAACCCGGTCTGCACTAAATGTCAAATAACAGTTTACTTAACATTAATTGTAACATTATTAATTGTGCTTCTAACTGAAAACCAACATGCATATATTTAGCAATTTATATCTTTCTCTTTTATCTCAATTTCTAATAACCCTTTTAACACAACTTCAAAAACAATACCTATGTGAGAACAGATGGTGAATCATTCACTATAAGAATAACAATAAGTAAACATTGGTAACTGGATTATTAATAAATAATAAAGGTTCGTTCATAACAGATTAATAACAAAATAATGATATCGGGAAATATTAACAATTTAAGTTACAAAGTCAATTTGTCTCTTAGTAACGGAGAGGATAGCCGTTACACTATCTATCACTTCTTGAAGTCGAGTTTTCATGCTCGAAACCATAATATATTGAAACATAATATCACTATTTCGCATCAGTTCCCATGTTCTGTTTACCTCAGTGTCCAAATTATTTTTTGACTTTACAAAATTTTACGTCCATTCTTATCCGACACTTTCCGTCGGTAAATATAACGATTTCGTTTTCCCAATCGAAATTTAAATGTCGAATGGCAAAGTTGACTGTGTTTCTCTGAAAAAAAAAAAACAAAATAATAAATACTTAACATTAGATCATGAATAGTGCAATTTGTAATCAACATTGCACTAAGAAATATTAATATATGTAAAATCTTACCGTTATGCTCATATCTCGAGCTATTTTCTTTATAAGTTTTCTTGTTCCCAGAGAACAATAATTTTTGCTTTCAAAAACGTTGTTAATCGAATCATAGTAAAATATTTTCGAGAACTTGATAATTTGGATACTCACACAAGGTGATTGACAAGAAATCTAACGATTTGTGAAGTCATTATAAAAATTACCCTCAGTTTAGCAAACGAGGCGTGTAAGCATATCCAAGTATATTATTCAACATTCAACCTTAAGTAGCGCATAAATACAGCAGTCTTCAATAAATCTCTGAAGTTAAATTACGGTAGTCCAACAATCGGCAACAAACATAATCTATCTATCTGTATCTAATCTATACGCATTAACTAGACAAGGATGCAAAGATTAAGTAAAATATAAGATTATTAGTTTCACCAGTTATTATAATGTCTCCATAGCCGAGTGGCTAAGAGAGCGGGCGAAGATGCTAACGGATGCATTGGCTGGCCAGAGTGAATAGGGTTCGATCCCCCCCGGTTTGAGGTTAAGAAAAATGTTTTTGTTAGATTTCATACTTGGCAATGTTCTGCGTGTCTGTATCAATGTTACAGATTCCGAAAAACTACAAAAAGCAAAATAATTGTTAAACATTGACATGACGAATTATTACAATACTTATAAATTAATATTAATTGTGAAGAAGAAAGAAGATTCCGAGCGAACGTTTTTTTTCATTGAATGATAATTACAACGCCATCTAGTAAGATCCGGTTGAACTAGTACGGCTTATATGGTAGCTACTGGCACTCATTTTACCTTCATAGGATTTTTGTTTTGCTTTGTCCATGCACTTTTGCAGCCCACTGTACATTAAACTTCGAAGTTATTATAATTATAACAATGAATGTGCGAATGCGAATGCCATACTGCATATTTATTATAATTTATGACTTTAAATTGTGCTAGCGCTATAGCGAAATGTTTTTATGTTTAGTTTACACAGATGTTTTCACTTAGGTATCCAAATGTATCCTTTTTGACATTTCACTTATACTAAGAAAACAATAATATAAAATAATGATAATTATAACTAAAACATATTGTGAAAGGTAGTCCCCTTAGGCAAGGTGCCGAAGATGCTGGCAGCGTTTCCTCTTTGAATAGCTTAGCTAATTCTTTGTCCGAGGAAGCTGCCAGCTCTTCGGTCCCCTGAGACGTCGATTAACCTCTTAGAAATTTCCTTAAAGAGCTTTAAAGCGCTAGGATCCCACGGACAAAGGGTCTCGACACCGAATGGGACAAAATCGTATTCGCTGGCTAGACCCCTGTATTTCAGTCAGGTAAAAATGTACATACTATTCTTTATTTTATCGACTTCCTGCCAGAGAAGTGCGGGTCGTTTCTCAAGGCATGCTGCCCTTAATGACATCATCCGCCGGTCTCTTACTTCGGTCAATGTGCCAGCCATTTTGGAGCCAACAGGCATACTTATTTAGAAAAGACGGCTAGAGACCGGACGGGATGTCCCTGATTCCGTGGAGTATGGGACGGGTGCTAGTGTGGGATGCGACTTGTGTTGACTCACTGGCCCCTTCACATCTCCACCGAACATCCATAAGGGCAGCGGCAACAGCAGAAACGGCCGAAATTGCCAAGTTAGGAAAATATAGTGGTCTCGGCGACGAATATAATTTTGTACCTTTTGGCGTCGAGACCCTTGGTCCGTGGGGCCCTGGTGCTCTAAGTCTCTTCAAAGACTTGTCAAAGAGACTCAGAGATACCACTGGAGGCCGAAGAGCTGGCAGCTTCCTCGCTCAACGCATCAGTCTTACGATCCAGCGAGGAAATGCTGCCAGCGTCTTCAGTACCATGCCGCAGGGCCCATTTTTAGATTTAATGTAGTTTTAGTTTATTTTGGGTAAACGGTGTTACTGTTTAACTTCATATGGTACTTGCGGTTGTAAAACACTGTTCTTTATTTTATTGTGTAAAGCTTTTTAAGAATAAAACTGTTAGCTTGATATAAAAGTTGTCAAACAAAGAAATTCGGACTTTCAACATTTTGACAACTTTCATTTCAAGCTAATAGTTTTATTCTTAAAAAACTTTACACAATAATAATTAAAGAACACTATTTTACAAGTGCAAGTACCATTTGAAGTTAAACAGTTACACCGTTTACCCACAATAAATTAAAAACTGTAAAAAGTTTGAATTTCGCGCCTAGAGCGTGCGCTTCCACCTTAATATACCTAGTTAGTTTTAATTTTTATAAATTGTTATTGTATATGAGATATTGTTGTGAGTTTTTAAATTAAATCAGTTACTTCATAATTATTTAATAAAATCGGATGAGTTAAGAGTTGAGTACCTAGTCTCGACGCTACGGTGGAACTAGGGTTGCCAGATGGAAAGACTAAAATATCGGGGCAAAATTTTATGAAGTCGGAATTTTAGGATTATCGTCGGGAAAAATAAATATTACAAATCAAAATTTTACTTTTTGCTGGCCGCGTCAAACGCGTTCTGTTCAATCGGAGTGAGTGAACTGATTCCGAAACCGCGCGGTATTATTAAATTTCTGTATTTTTTTTTCTGTTGTTTGCCGTAGTCGTGTAAAAAAGGAGGAGGTTATCAATTCGGTTGCATTTCATTATTTCTTGTGTTAAGTATTCTTGACAGTACGAATTAAAGGGTTAAACGTAACAGTATCTTTTATACGGATTATTAGATCGTTTAGAAGTCATTGTTTGTTGCAAAAGTCACAGAAAAAAGATGCTTAATTACGCGCGACGCGGCTAGCGTGCGAACCGAATGCCGAGCGACAACCTACTGCCATACGCCTGCCCGGGAGGCGCGCCACACGAACATACCTAAACTGCGGAGTGAAACCCCCCCCCCCCCCCCCCAGTACCTTTACCATGAGTTACACTAGTTTACAGTGACCGTACTCGCTAGCGACGGCGTAAATGATTTGTATAGAGAATTGTGTACAGCGCCTCTAGCGGTCACTTACGGAAGTACAATTCTCCATACAAATCATTTACGCCGTCGCTAGCGAGTACGGTCACTGCAAAATAGTGTAACTCGTGGTAGAGGTACCGATCACCGATTAAATATCACCGTGTATGTCCATGCAAAATTACAGCTTTCTAGTACTTAATAGTCTCTAAGCTAAGCCGTGGACAGACAGACGGACATGACATTTTGGCGATGGTTCGTAGAGATCATCATCACATCAGCCTATATTATACAGGGTTATTTTTAATTCACTGACATATTCTTAACCCTGAATTCCTATCACACAAACAAATGTTTTTTGTTTTACGACTTTTTAAAATGAAGCACTTTTTTTCCCATACAAATACACAGAGTATCGTAAAAATAAGAGGAAATCTCAAATTTTCAAAACGTTATTACACCAAAAATATTAAGTTATGACAAAAGCCGTAAAACAAAAAACATTTGTTTAAGTGGTAGGAGTTTAGGGTTAAAAGGATGCTAGTGAATTACAAATAACCCTGTATATGTCTCACTGCTGGGCATAGGCCTTTCAGAATGAGAGGGGTTGGGCCGTAGTCCCCAAGCGGGCCCAGTGCGGATTGGGAACTTCACACACTCCAGGTGTGTGGTATGTGTGTTCGCAGGTGTAAGTATGCAGGTGGTGTTTCCTCATGATGTTTTCCTTCACTGCTAAGCTCAAGGTAAATTTGAAATGTAATTTCGCACATAAATTCCGAAAAACTCAGAGGTGCGAGCCGGGATTTGAACCCACGACCCTCTGCTTAAAAAGCCATAGGTCAAACCACTACGCCACCACGGCTATATAGTTTCTTATATGTTTCATCAAAATTGGTTCAGCCGTTTCAAAGTTATCAGCTCTTTGGTTAGCTGCGGAAGGGGTCTTAGACGCATAATGAATAATGATATGAATAGTCTAGGGTGAATGAGCATTTACTAGGCAAGCGTGCTCCATCGTAGGCCTCATCTTTGCTTTCCATCAGGCGTGATTGTGGTCAAACGCAAGCCTATATATTTTATTGTATAAAAAGAAAAATAATGGGCATTTAATTCATTTTCAAAAATATGTGTGACCAAATTGCATTGGGGGTTTTTTAAAATTTTAATTTATAGTTAACTAGGTGTTGCCTGCGACTCTGTCTGCGAAGAATAGGGGTATAAAAAATAGCCTACGACCTATTTCTTAGACTTACCAAACATAGAGAAAAAATTTCATAAAATCGATCAAGCCGTTTCCGAGGAGTTCGATAACAAACACCGTGACACGAGATTTTTATATATTGGATTTTTATAATTTTTAGATTAATGCTAATAAGAAATGGTAATAGATAAACGAAAAAGGCAAGTATAAGATTGACCGTATGCCCGAAGCTTAAGATTGCATAAGAAATAATTAAAATTCTCCAACCGACTTCTTTATCAGTTTGCTAGTAGCACATAAAGAAAATGTATTTTTTAACGTACAGCGACCAATAATTTAACAGGTGCTCGGGTGCTTTCTGTTTCTAATGGTATTATTTTCACTTTGTATCCAAATTTTAATGAAAATAAAGTGATAATCTTACTAATTTAAAACATACGAAAGTTTGACTGTTTTCGCTGGCGTTTTTGTCGTCACAGTGTTTATGTTTTTGTGTGCTTACCATCATTTCATAAACAACGATTCACAAACTATTCATTTCAGAAACCTATCATTCCTCAAAATGCTCATACTACAAATATGCATTTACATTAGAAAATGTTACACTTAAGTTAAATTATCATTTTAAAAATTATCATTCATTACCTACCCAAATAAATCGTTTATAAAATAGGTAATTTTACAACCTAACCTACTTTAATTGGTAATAGTGCGTTTCTGTGTGTAAGTAGTCGCAGTTATAACCTAACCTGATTTACTGGTAGCCGTTCGTTTTCTGTGCGGGGTTGCAGTTCTAACTTAACCTATTCTACTTTACTGGTAGCCGTTCGTTTCTGTGCGGGGTTGCAGTTCTAACTTAACCTATTCTACTTTACTGGTAGCCGTTCGTTTCTGTGCGGGGTTGCAGTTCTAACTTAACCTATTCTACTTTACTGGTAGCCGTTCGTTTTCTGTGCGGGGTTGCAGTTCTAACTTAACCTATTCTACTTTACTGGTAGCCGTTCGTTTCTGTGCGGGGTTGCAGTTCTAACTTAACCTATTCTACTTTACTGGTAGCCGTTCGTTTCTGTGCGGGGTTGCAGTTCTAACTTAACCTATTCTACTTTACTGGTAACCGTTCGTTTCTGTGCGGGGTTGCAGTTCTAACTTAACCTATTCTACTTTACTGGTAGCCGTTCGTTTCTGTGCGGGGTTGCAGTTCTAACTTAACCTATTCTACTTTACTGGTAGCCGTTCGTTTTCTGTGCGGGGTTGCAGTTCTAACTTAACCTATTCTACTTTACTGGTAGCCGTTCGTTTTCTGTGCGGGGTTGCAGTTCTAACTTAACCTATTCTACTTTACTGGTAGCCGTTCGTTTCTGTGCGGGGTTGCAGTTCTAACTTAACCTATTCTACTTTACTGGTAGCCGTTCGTTTCTGTGCGGGGTTGCAGTTCTAACTTAACCTATTCTACTTTACTGGTAGCCGTTCGTTTCTGTGCGGGGTTGCAGTTCTAACTTAACCTATTCTACTTTACTGGTAGCCGTTCGTTTCTGTGCAGTTCTAACTTAACCTATTCTACTTTACTGGTAGCAGTTCGTTTCTATGTATATGGGGTTGCAGTTCTAACCTAACTTACATTATTGGTAGCACTTCAGTTCTATGTGGGGTCGCAGTTCTAATCTAGCCTAACTTAGTTTAATGTGATGTTTTTTTTTAACTAAATAATTTGTCTCATGTACTATTTGTAAAACAAAATTTTATTTATAAAATAGCTAATTACAATCCAATATTTTTTTATTAATTATGAATTATTAATTAAAATAAATTATTAATTATTATTATTAAATTAGACAGAAAACAGCAGGCAAGGAAAACGGCAGGTGGTTTAAATTATTTTACTATATTTCTAATTATTTTACTGGGTGGGTCATAGTGAATATCCGTCATGTCACTGCAATCATTGGCTATTCTAGTCAGCCTGCATATGAGAGAGTTTCTACCAGACACCGAGCTTCGTGGCGGTATTATTTGAGGAATAAAAGAATATACTATTGTAATAATTTAAATTTGACCTGTGTGTTTTTGTTTTTATTTCTTTTCTATCACCCGACTGTCGAAGGAGGGTTATGTTTTTTTACATAATAATTTAATTTGTACCTAGTTATAGAGGAGCGGGACCTCCTGGCACAGATATCTTTATATTTAAAAGGAGGTCCCAACCTTGATGTTAATATGTAAGGTTAAAAACGAAATAAACATTTATCTTTTTTTTTTTTTAATTCTTTAATTTCATTAGAAGTAATTGCTAATTTACTGTAAAATGGTTTAAGAGACCAGTACTTGCTTTCGATTGGATATGGATCTGCTGCAGCGACGGCTAGCTAACTAGTTGCCTTGATTTAGGGCAGAGCGAATTTTATTATGTTAATTGCATTATTTTTTATAACAATGTTCTTTTTTCAACAGCCAATGCAAAGATGAAGCAGAATGGTATAATAAACAAAGCTTTTGAACTTCAAGAAGATGTTATCATAAACACAAGGACTCATGAAGAAAATAGTGATAATACAACTGATAATCTCACAAACATTGCAAAAGCCAATGAAGTTGACATAAGTTTAAATAATAAAGATGGAGACAAATATGATATCAAAGAAGATTTTGCTGATTCTGAATTGCATAGCAATGAAAATATGACAATAGCTAAGACAATACATGACAAACATGTAGATTACATAGAGGCTAGCCGAATAGACTCTGATACAAAGAGTAGTTTAAGCAATAGTAGTACTTATAAAATAGACAGTGCAAGTTTTTCAAGTAGAGGAAATTATGGTGAAATATGTGCTGAAGAAGGTAATTTTGGCTCTGAAGAAATGAAGAAGTTTAGTGGTGTGTTCGGCAGTTTGAGGGAGAAATCGAATAAGAAAGTATGGAGAAGGAAGTCTTTTGGAGAATATACTTTGGAGCCCAGTAGTCTGTAAGTTACCCTTTTTACGAACTTTTATTTAACACAGTGAAAATATAGGTACGGATCTCTTAAGTCTCAAAACGAGTTCCGTAGCCCTTCTTCCCGTGCGTGCGTGCGTGCGTACGTGTTTTATTTAACGTGCAATATTCGCACGTCCTGTTTATATCACAAAGTGGCTGTTACGCGCAACTCTGTGTGCAAATATTATTTATCGCTATAGGTATAGGTATTTTATAATATTTTATTTTTAGTATTTGTTCTATAGCGGCCACAGTAATACATAGTCTGTGAAAAAGTTTCATTTCAATACTAGATGGAAAAACCCGCCTGTATAATTCCCGTTCCCATGGGAATTCCAGGGAAATATATATCTTATGTCACTCGTAGAACTGAGGCGAATCTAATGACACCTCACACATCAAAATCCATTTAGCCGTTTAGCCTGCAGGGCATGTCAAAGAATGATACATAAATACATACGCTCGAAAAACATAATCCTCCTTCGACAGTCGGGTGAAAAAGCCTGAGTATTACGGCTCAAGAGATAGAGCCAGACGGACAGGCAAACATACAGCGGAGTCTCAGTGATAGGGTCCCATTGGCACTCTTTGGAACCCTAAAAATGTACTTGCACAGTTATATACATATTATATTATGATAATTAATATATATTATGATATTCGCGCAAATTTAAAACGCCTTCAATAAACTAATAGCATTTTGTATAAAACATAACTGCAGGCGCTTAGTCAAACAAAATACCTACTTATTTGTGTTGGTGTTGCTTAAGGTCCTTCGTAAATTAGAAAGAAAGAACAAGCTAAAAGTAAAAGTTGTATATTTTTTCCATGTACTTGTTTTTCTGTATTGTTTTCTTTGTGGTGTACAATTAAGAGTCATTGTATTGTATTGTATTATATTGTTTAAGTAAAAACATTGACATAGATATAGGTACAGTCATACTAGCTTTTGCCCGCGACTGCATCCTCGCAGAATTCCAATTTGTGGTACTCGTAAACTTCTTCGTAAAATCCGGCAGCAGCAACATCCAATCATCCATCATTTCATCATAATAATATCGTCGTCAGCTCATCTTATGATGGATTTTTTTCTGTCAACTATCATTTTTTTTCATTTATATTCGTGTATTTTTAAAATCATAATTTAAAAGACTATAATTAACAAAAACTTTAAAGTATTGAAAGTTTCGCGAAATTAACAACGATTCTTCCAAAAACTGTTCGATATTTTTTTTTTAAATAGGCGTATCTTTTTTATTTGTAAACCGATTTAAATAAAACAAACACTAAATATTAATCCAATAAAATACATCAGTGAAACCACATCATTCTAGATTAAGCCTTTTCTGAGATTACCGCGCACAAACGCACAGATAAACAGACAATAATCCTAGTAGATTATGTATTTTGGTTGCCGCTATAAGAACAAATACTAAAAAACAGAATGAAATAAATATTTAGGGGGTCTCCCATACAAACGTGATTTTTTTGCTCGTTTTTGCTCGATATTGATAACGGCAACAGGTAGACGCTTGAAATATTCACAGCGTTATTCACTTTAAAAATAAATAATTAAATTAAAATAAAACAAATATTTAAGGGGTGCTCCCATACAACAAACGTGTTTTTTGCCGTTTTTATAGATACGGAACCCTTCGTGCGCGAGTCCGACTCGCACTTGGCCGGTTTTTAGTATAAATTTATTAGTATAGCGGCCACAATAATACATAATCGGTGAAACTTTCAAGTGTCAGACGGACAGACATACAGCGGAGTCTCAGAAATAGTTTCTAGTCTCAAGAACACCGTTTGCACCCTTTTGGGTACAAAACACTTAAATGCTATCATAACTTTTTTTTTCAGGCCATACTCTAAGATTGTAGATGTGAAGGTATATTCCTGCGGGCGAAGTAGCGGATAGCGGGTTAAAGTTATAAAAATAGTAAATTAATAAAAACATAGTCAAGGAATATAGAAACTAGCTTTTGCCCGCGACTCCGTCCGCGTGGAATTAGTAATTTGGGCAGCTTATTTTTTTTATCCAATTTTCTTTTTCATCAATTATGGCTCTCCTTAGTTTACCGATATAAAAAAATTACACCCCCCGCACACCCGCGTTCACATTCACCACCGTACCTACTCCCAAGTCACTACTTCTAAAAACTGTTCTATAAATTCTTAAAATAGACGTATCTTTCTTATTTGTGAACCGATTCAAATGAAACAAACACTGAATGTTAATCTAAGAAAATACCAACATATCAGTGAAAACCGCATCCTTCTAGGTTAAGCCGTTTCTGAGATTAGCGCGCGCAAACGCACAGACAAACAGATAAACAGACAATAATTCTAAAAAACATTGTTTTGGGTTCTATTGCGCTAGTAAATAGCCCTAGTGACAGTTTTTCTCAAATATCTTCAATGTACAGACACCGACTTGTTACAGATTTATTATATGTATATATATATATATATATATAGATAGAAATAGATAATCTCATTTTTTTTTGTTAAGTGTTCTAGTGACCCCCATTTCCTTTTCAGCAGTACTTATACAGGGTAATTTTTTAATAAGTGCACAAATTTTAATATGTCATTCAGTATCTATTTCAAACTAAATACAAACTGAAATATAGATGCACAGAAAAAACCCCTACACCATCACTGATCTTGGGTTCGATTCCCAGCATTGGTCTTTTTTCTGGGATTTTTTCTGTGCATCTACAGGGTTATTTGTAATTCACTGACATCCTCTTAACCCTGAATTCCTATCACTCAAACAAATATTTTTTGTTTTACGACTTTTTAAAATGAAGTACTTTTTTTCCCATACAAATACACAGAGTATCGTAAAAATAAGAGGAAATCTCACATTTTCAAAACGTTATTACACCAAAAATATTAAGTTATGACAAAAGCCGTAAAACAAAAAACGTTTGTTTAAGTGGTTGGAGTTTAGGGTTAAAAGGATGCTAGTGAATTACAAATAACCCTGTATATTACAGTTTGTATTTAGTTTGAAATATATGGTTTCACGGGATGACCGTAAAAGTAATAAAAAATGAAGTTGAAAAATAAATAAAAAAGATACTTCATACCTAACTCATTCAGTATCGTTAAATTTAAATAACAAATTTCAGAATTTTTCATTATAATATTTATTACTTATAATTTTTTTGTTTTTCATAGTAACTCGAACAATATAATTATTGGATGAATTACTATATCCAACCCAAATTTCAAAATGAAGAAAACTAAATTCTCGAACAGTG
This sequence comes from Archips xylosteana, assembly GCA_947563465.1. Taxonomy (NCBI): domain Eukaryota; kingdom Metazoa; phylum Arthropoda; class Insecta; order Lepidoptera; family Tortricidae; genus Archips; species Archips xylosteana. Next base: position 7,138,983 of record OX387373.1, read on the forward strand.
ATAATCGTGATCTATCAACGATACTACGATTAAATATCAAAATTTGTGCACTGACTTAAAAATTACCCTGTTTAAGTAGGATTGTGTATTGTATCTAAATTCAGTTAATTACAAATAGAAATACTTCAACGACTATGCAAATTAGAAACGTTTGATAACGTCATGTCATTGATAAAAATCATAATAAAAATAAAGCTGGCTAGCAGTCACACTCCGCGCTCCAAGGCAGCCGCACGCGTTTAAAAATAAAAATTAAAAACAAAACCGCCGGCTCTATGCTCGCACGTTAAACGTCAAAAAGGGCGGCAAAATTTCGTGGTTTTGTTTGTAGGTTATGTTTGTAAAAAAATGTCAACGGTTGGTGTGTTTTTAACACTTTTTTGTGTTAATGTGTTATTGACTCGTTATCTGTATGACCAAGTGGCTTCCTAACCGGATAAGGGCATTGGAAAGTATTTAGAATGAGTTCTTGCTTTTAACTTTATTTCCTTAAGTTGGTAAAATGCTACCTACTACAATACCTAACAGGGAAGTGTGCGATTAAGGTCGAAAAAACACTAGGTATAAACAAAAGGTACAGTCGAATCAAGAAATTCCTTTACCACCCTCAGGTTCAATACCTATCAGTTTTAATTCTTAAAATAGGTATTAATAGTAGATTGTTAAATAAGGGTCGTAGGTAAGTGATCAACTACACCCAAGATATTTAGGCGCACGAGCGAGCAAAGCGAGCGAGGGTGCTTATAGTTCGCGGGTGTACTTGATCATTTACACTCGAGTTGAACACTCAACTTTTCATCACAAATGCGAGGAAATAAAGAAAAACGGTTATGTTAAAAAAGTATACGCAATTTGTAAAATTTATCGCGCCAAACCGTCTTTTGTTTTTTTTTTTAATGGCCCCTCGCGCTCTTTGGCTTTGGCACATTCAGCCAGCACTGGCCAGCAGCATTATGCCAGCATGGAGGTTGGTTTGGAGTGTATTACGCATTACAATCTCCTTGTTTACCAGTTCGTGAATACAAAGGAGCACCATTCGATTTTTAAATTTACTTACATCCCTAAAGATGTAAATCGAATTTACAACACGGATTTTTAGTTAAATGCAACCTACTTTCAGAGCTTAAGTGATAAAAATACTATTATAACTTACAAGTCAATAAATATCCTTTATTTTGCCCCTGTTTTGACTATACTGAAAGGAAAACAGCTTTATTTATTTTGAAATTACTCATTCATAATTTTAACCAGGTTATTTGAAAGTAAGTGTTTAGGTTAATATAGGATTATGTAAAAGTATCTGTCTACGCACAGGTCAACGAGACATACCTATATTTATGTTACTACAGGAAAATGTTCTTATCTAGTACATATACTTACTTAGGTATAATCTATAGTCCGTGACCCTATTTAGACGATTAAAATATTAAATGTTACCAAGGATGATATAGACTGGATAGCTTTTGTTAGCCGCGGAAGGGATCTTAGACGCATAATGGGCATTTACATTATGTTCAAACATACGTGCTACACAATTGGCAATGTCTAAAAAAAAATAACCACTGGTTTTTATATTTTTTTTGTATAGAAAAGTCAATTATAAGAAACTAATTTCAATATTTTGTCATTTAGTTCACTACTTTTTTCAAAATTAATTACACCCACACTGCCAAATTTCTAAATGTATCTAAATGCGTACGATAAGGCAACCCCTTTAATTATTTTTTGCGTAGTGGTACACTTTCACTTCTGTCACTTTACTGGCGCTGTCAAAGTGCTAGATGTCAGACAGCAGGCCCAAATCAAACTCCGTAGTATAATCCACGCGTAAAATTTTGAAGAATTCTAACCGCACAGAATAAAGTACGACTTGGACCAGTCACGCAATTTACACCAATGTCAATTGAAGGTCATTCATTTCTTATTTGGTATGTAAGTACCTGGGCGACCGAGCTCTGCTCGGGCAGAAACTCGGTACCAAGCGTTTTCCCAGAGATAAGACCAAGCTAGATCAATTTTTCATCCCCGAAAACCCCGAAATACCAAATTTCATCGAAATCGTTGGAGCCGTTTCCGAGATCAAAACACCGGAGGGGTGGGGGGGGGTGAGAGGGGGGGAGGGGATGCGGGGGAGGGAGCGCGGGGTTATTAAAGGGGGATGAAGATTTCATTGATTTTGCCGTAGGATGCACCGTTTTCAAGATATTTGACAAAAACACCGGAGGGGGTGGGGGGGGGGGGGGGGTGAGTCACGTTAAACTATCGTCCGTAAACCGTCTTTACAGACAACCGGCTTTTCCTGTTCTGTGCTCCCAATAGGGAACGTGCACATAGACGGTGCTGCCAACTGGTGCCATAAGGGTGCCATCAATTTGAATGTTTTACCTTGATAAGTTTGTTTTACTGTCCGCATAGTGTCTCTTCTGTCGCATTAGTGCTGCCGCCTATAGTTACTGCACGTTCCCTATAATACTTTTTCTAACAAAAAAGTAACTTTTTTTCACAAAAAGTAACTTTTTCTCACAAAAGAATAAACTTGACGTTTTATCATGAAAAATAATCTTAAAAAAAAAAACAAAAAATCTTGATAAAAACGTGGAATCGAACCGAGGTCGGCTGGATCCGCGACCACCCGATTCCTAATGTGCCATAATGATCTGCTCGAAGTCGGCGAAATTTAGCTTTATATTCTAATGCAAACAAAAATAGCCGGAAAACACGAGTAAAAGCGATTTTCTGAAAATGAAACATAGCTAGATCAGTTTTTCATCCCCGAAAACCCCCACATACCAAATTTCATCGAAATCGTTGGAGCCGTTTCCGAGATCCTGATTATATATATACATATATATACATATGGACCCGGGTATGTCCTAAAACTGCGGCCAGTAACACCGGAGGACGGGCAGCAGCGTCCCTAATATGTACGGTTTTTTCCACTGCGGTCGCCAACCCGCCTGCCAAGCGTGGCGACTACGGCAAATACCCCCCTATGGCTGAGTCCAAAAAAAAACGGCCCCTAGTCTCCGGTAGCCCCGCTGTTCCAGGCTACGGTAGCGGCCTGGGTAGCGGCGGGGCAAGGGGTGCTAAGAATCCCCGGAAGCGATCCGGCTACCATCAGCAACGATCCCTGGCCCTGGCAACGTATAACTGCCGTACGCTGCGGACGGATGATAGGTTAGTGGAACTGGAGGAAGAATTGAGCAGGTTACGATGGGGGATAGTAGGGTTATCAGAAGTCCGAAGAGAGGGGGAGGACACGATAATCCTGAACTCTGGTAACATGCTCTATTTCCGGGAGGGCGACCAACAGTCCCAGGGCGGTGTCGGGTTTATCGTCCACAAGTCCCTTGTAAACAACGTCGTGGAGATCGTGAGTGTGTCGACCAGGGTAGCGTACCTGGTACTAAGATTGACCAAACGGTATTCGTTGAAGGTCGTACAGGTTTACGCTCCGACTTCGGCACACTCCGACGAAGAGGTGGAAACTATGTATGAGGATATCTCCAGAGCCATGCATAGCTCCGGATCTCACTTCACGGTTGTTATGGGGGACTTCAACGCAAAACTGGGTAAACGGGATGGTGAAGAGCTGCGAATGGGGCAATTTGGAGTAGGGCGTAGGAATCACCGAGGCCACCTACTGGCCGGCTTTATGGAGAAGGAGGGACTCTATATGATGAACTCCTTCTTCAAGAAGCGAGAGCACAGGAAATGGACTTGGATGAGCCCTGACGGTGTAACGAGGAATGAGATAGACTTTATTATGTCGACGAGGAAGCAAATATTCAATGATGTCTCCGTGATCAGTGCGGTTAAAACCGGGAGTGATCACCGTATGGTACGAGGCACATTGAATATTCGGTTCAAGCTTGAAAGATCGCGACTGATAAAGTCTACGCTCCGCCCGGCACCAGCCCAGCTACAAAACCTCGAAACGTTCCAGCTTGAACTGCAAAATCGTTTCGAATGCCTAGGAAGCGACATGGATGATTACAATGACGGGTTTGTGGAAGCTGTCCATACGGTTGGGTCAAAGTTCTTTAAGACTCACCGTACAAATAGAACCAAAAAAATCACACCTTCTACTCTAAAGCTCATGGAAGATCGACGTAAGATGATCCTACAGACATCTGGTGACGCTTGCCAATACCGGCGGCTTAACAGACAGATCTCAAAGTCTCTGAGGCGCGATATACGCCAGTTTAATACTAATAGTATTGAAGTGGCGATAGAGCGCAACAGAGGCTCTAAAGTTTTTGCCAAGAATTTGTCTGTTGGGCAAAGCCAATTGGCAAAGTTAAAGACCGATGAAGGTAGGATCGTGACCTCTAAACCGGAGCTATTGTTAGAAGTTGAGAAGTTCTATGGACAGCTGTACACATCAACGAAGAAACCCGTCATGGATCTAGCTGAAGACCCGAGAGCTAGATTAACCCGGCACTATACCGAAGACATCCCGGACGTCAGCCTGTACGAGATTAGTATGGCTCTCAAACAACTAAAGAATGGCAAGGCCCCTGGTGATGACGGAATAACAGCCGAACTTCTGAAGGCGGGTGGAAAACCGATCCTCAAAGCCCTTCAGAAACTATTCGATACCGCCATCCGTGAAGGGAAAACACCAGAAGCATGGAACAGAAGTGTAGTGGTGCTGTTCTTCAAAAAAGGCGATAATACCTTATTGAAGAATTATAGACCCATTTCACTTCTGAGCCATGTTTACAAGCTGTTTTCGAGAGTCATCACGAATCGTCTCGCGCGCAGGTTAGACGACTTCCAGCCTCCCGAACAAGCCGGGTTTCGAAAAGGCTTTAGCACCGTGGACCACATACATGCGTTGCGGCAGGTTATACAGAAAACCGAGGAGTATAACCGCCCCCTTTGCCTGGCATTTGTGGACTACGAGAAGGCCTTCGATTCGATCGAGACTTGGGCTGTACTGCAGTCTCTCCAACGGTGCCAAGTAGACTACCGGTACATCGAAGTGTTGAAGTGTCTGTATAATAACGCCACAATGTCCGTCCAACTTCAGGATCAGATGTCGAAGCCCATTCTATTGCAGCGGGGAGTCAGACAAGGAGATGTTATCTCTCCGAAACTGTTCACCGCTGCACTAGAGGATGCGTTTAAGACTCTGAACTGGGAAGGGCGTGGCATCAATGTAAATGGCGAATACTTCACTCACCTTCGATTTGCCGACGACGTGGTGCTTATGGCTGAGACCTTGGAGGACCTCAGTGCGATGCTCGCTGACCTCGGAAGTGTCTCCGAGAGAGTTGGTCTTAAATTGAACATGGACAAGACGAAGGTCATGTCGAACGCCCATGTTGTACCAACTCCCGTCGTAATCGGAGATACTTTGCTCGAAGTTGTTGACGACTATATCTATCTGGGACATACAATCCAATTGGGTAGGTGCAACTTCGAGAAAGAGGTCAATCGACGAATTAGACTCGGTTGGGCAGCGTTCGGGAAGCTCCGCAATATCTTGTCATCCGATATACCGCAGTGTCTCAAGTCAAAAGTCTTTGACCAGTGTGTGTTGCCAGTGATGACTTATGGCACTGAGACGTGGCCGCTAACGATGGGTCTTATAAGGAAGCTCAAGGTCACTCAGAGGGCGATGGAGAGGGCTATGCTTGGAGTTTCTCTGCGGGATCGCATTAGAAATGATGAAATCCGCGCGAGAACTAAAGTCACGGACATAGCTCGAAGAATCGCTAGACTTAAGTGGCAGTGGGCAGGGCACATCGCCCGTAGAACTGACGGCCGATGGGGCCGAAAGGTTCTCGAGTGGCGTCCGCGGACCGGAAGACGCGGTGTAGGTAGGCCTCCAACAAGATGGAGCGACGACCTGGTGAAGGTAGCGGGAACGCATTGGATGCGGATGGCACAGGGCCGATCTGTTTGGAGAGCCTTGGGGGAGGCCTATGTTCAGCAGTGGACGTCTTTCGGCTGAAATGATACATATATACAAGAATTGCTCGTTTAAAGGTATTAGATATATATATAATCAGGATCTTGGAAACGGCTCCAACGATTTCGATGAAATTTTGTATGTGGGGGTTTTCGGGGATGAAAAACTGATCTAGCTATGTTTCATTTTCAGAAAACCGCTTTTACTCGTGTTTTCCGGCTATTTTTGTTAGCATTAGAATACAAAGCTAAATTTCGCCGACATCGAGCAGATCATAATAGCACATTAGAAATCGGGTGGTCGCGGATCCAGCCGACCTCGGTTCGATTCCACGTTTTTTTTCAAGATTTTTAGTTTTTTTTTTGAAGTTTATTTTTCATGAGAAAACGTCAAGTTTCTTCTTTTGTGAGAAAAAGTATACTGCACGTTCCCTATGGAACGTGCAGTAACTATAGGCGGCAGCACTAATGCGACAGAAGAGACACTATGCGGACAGTAAAACAAACTTATCAAGGTAAAACATTCAAATTGATGGCACCCTTATGACACCAGTTGGCAGCACCGTCTATGTGCACGTTCCCTATTGGGAGCACAGAACAGGAAAAGCCGGTTGTCAGTAAAGTCGGTTTACGGACGATAGTTTAACGTGACTCACCCCCCCCCCCCACCCCCGCACATATATAATCAGGATCTCGGAAACGGCTGCAACGATTTCGATGAAATTTGGTATTTGGGGGTTTTCGGGGATGAAAAATTGATCTAGCTTGGTCTTATCTCTGGGAAAACGCTTGGTACCGAGTTTCTGCCCGAGCAGAGCTCGGTCGCCCAGGTACTATATATTTATAGAAGTAAGGAACGAACGAAATTCTACGTTGTCTGTCTCTTTCTGTAAAGTATTCGAATCAAAAACCATGATAATTTCCAATCGATATACATAGAATCGTGGATAATACATCAAAGCGTCATAGTAATAAAACTAAAGGGAAAAGAAATTTTTTTTACTTGTAGGTATTTTTATCACACATTATTAAAATCATTTTCTTTTTGACATCGCAAACTTGCAATTTGTGAATCCAACAATACGTTGATGTGAGGTAAACGTACCAATGCTCGTCACCTCAACGCGCAGTAGATGACACCTATCTGTCACCTCTCTTACTATGACATAAGATGGAAGGTGCCATGTATTGGGTCAGTGTCGAGGACAGGGACGTTTACCCTTTGATTATTTATCGTTTACCTTACGGAGGATCGGAATATTTCAGCTGCAGAGTTTAGTTATTATTATTAACTAACCGATTTTTCAATCTTCAGATAAAAGTATATATCTATCAGATAAATGTAAGCTCTGTCCTTTTTTCCTATGACTTGAGAAGAGGAAAGCAATAGTTTTAACTGACGGATACTTTTATCTGGGAATTGAAAAATCAGTAAGTATACAAATGCTGAAAGTAAAGCAATTACCAAGGAGGGTCGGTGATACAAATAACGAGCGCAGCGAGTTATTTTAAACTGACTTGAGTTGGGAATTGTATTCCACACATTATATCGTACAATGTTTCACAACGCTTTATTTAAAAACAATATGAAGATAAAATAAAAGATTACTTTTCAGCGCTCGATCCCTAAATATCAAAACAGCAAAATACTAGATTGCCGATTTACCCTATTTCTAAAATACCAAATTCCCAGAATACCAGACTTTCCTGTCAGCGTGTTTTTCTCTATATCGGATTGCCAAAAAAGCTTGTTCTAAACCCCCGACACAAAAAGAGGGGTGTTATAAGTTTGACCGCTATGTGTGTGTGTGTCTGGAAGGAATGTTTATTCAGAACACTAATTGAAAACGCGGCTTAATGTTGCCTCAGCAAAAACGAAAAACCGGGCAAGATCAATGTCCAAAACATCAAGAACCTATTTAAGATCAGTGTGAATGCACGTTTGTGGGGGCATTCCATGAAACTGACCAAGCAACTATACTCCATTTAATTTAGAATTATAAACCACAACAACATTATATTGCAGCTCGTGAACTGTAATCTCCTTACAATTTGTACTAGAGTAACAATTGACGACACGCAAATAAAGTGACATTAAAACAATTTTATTTTTCGGCTTCCAGACTATTGTACTGTACTATTTGCTAGGTAAGAAATAGTTGACGAGCCGCAATATAATGATGTTGTGGTTTTCAATTCTAAATTAAATGGAGTATAACTGTAAGCAACCCTAGAAAACACTTCTTACCCAACCGTGTTGTGTGCTTCTGGAATGAACCCCCCGAACTTGTAATAGCACTTATTACAAGTATACTGTTTTAAAAATAGACTGGACATTTATATAACAGGACTTAAAACAAAAGTATACGTATCAGCTCAATGAGCAGCTTATGTAGGTATTATTTATATTAGGTATAATAAATAATAATGATAATTTTAGCGATCGATAAAGTGACACAACACGATTTCAATGACTAAGGGCCCGTTGTTTGATCAATAGTTAAACAAAATAATAGTTAAAATGTATGGCAAAGATAACAATAGTTAACTCATTTCAAAAGAAATTTGACTATTAGTTATGGCCCATTTGACAAGTGTTAAGATAAAAATATGTGTATTTTTCATTGATCACAAAGTATTTCAAAATGCAAGAATGCATGCGATTTCACAGCTAAATGAATTATATGTAGCCAATGTTTTTCGCATTGTATGTGAACGCAGCAATAAAAAATGTTAGCTCAGTAATAGCTACGTGTGTTTTGCATTATTGTGTTACTGTTGCAAAGTTTTAAAATACTTACTAGCGGCTCTGGGCGTTTTCAATGTGCAAATTTTTGGCGCCCCTCCTGCTACTGTAAAAGCTAAACTGTTCGTTTGAAAATTTAGAAATTGAGTAAAATGAGTAAATATATCAAATTAACATTAGAAGACCGGATAGCCTAGTTGTTAGAAAACATGACTACGAAGCTTGAGGTCCTGGGTTCGATTCCCGGTTCCTGTACATCCTGGCGCGCGCTGCTCTCTCTTGTACGGGGTCCGTAATGAGTATAAAGAGTCGGCTGATTGATCTAGCTAGACTAAAGATCCTAAGTCATACTATAGTTTAGTTAGGTTAGGTACACGATCTATTCTATGTTTAGAATCCACGTCTCGCTTCGCCGCATATAAAACGTCAACGAACGGTTAAGATGCTAGTATAAGAATAAATGTAAGATAGCTATACCTATAAAACAGTACCGTGACTGAATGGTGACTGACTGACAGACAACGCACAGCCTAAACTACTGGTGCTAGAGACTTGATATTTGGCATACCTGCATGTACCTAGAGTATCGTAGAGGTGCACTAAGGAAGGATTTTTCGAAATTCCCACGGGATAGGGAAATATCTAAACTTTCTTTGTTTCTCTGTTTGTAGGGGAATCTCTGAAATTATTGAGCCTATTTAAAAATAAAATTACCAATAGAAAGCTACACTATCCCCGATTGACATAGGCTATAGTAGAGGAGCCCAAGAGGGGATTTGTGAAGTTACTCGAGCGCGGCAGATTAATATACGAGGGGATACATTATACCCTCTAGAGTACCCCCATTGAATATGAACACTTCATGTGGGGGAGTTTGCCTAGGGCACCCCGTCAAAATACTTAGTAAAAAATTGATTCTTTAAAATACTCGAGCGCGTCAGATTAAGATAAGGTGGGTTAATTATTAGCAGAACAATGCACATTTCACTTCCAAATCGTCAGTCTTTAGAATTAACATCCCCTATGAAAACCTGACGCGCGCCCTTCCGTATGGCCACCCCCACCATGTAAAGTGGCGGATTATCATATATATTTATTATCAGTGGCACGCTGGAGTATCAAATTATCACAAATCTGAGGCGCTCGAATATTTCAAAGAATCTATTTTTTTTACTAAGTTTTTTGACGGGGTGCCCGAGGCTAACCCCCCCCCCCCCCCCCCCCCCCCACATGAAGTGCTCATATTCAATGGGAGTACTCTAGAGGGTATAAGGTATCCCCCGTATATTAATCTTCCGCGCTCGAGTAACTTCACAAATCCCCTCTTGGGCTCCCCTACTAAATTTTATTTCAGGAAAATACAAAATTCCCACGGGATAGAAAGGTTAGACGACAAAAAAAATCTCCCCCACTTTATGGGAGGGACCCTAAAATTTTTTTTCTACTTTTTTTTTATCACTTTATTGCGGTAATTGCTACATAATATCCATGCAAAATTACAGCTCTCAAGCACTAATAGTTTCTAAGCTAAGCTACAGACGGACAGACATGACGAAACTATAAAGCAGACAGCGGAGGCGTGGCGGTGACGATTGTAATATTCTATTCTAACCCTCATCACTAGCGACTCTACCAGTCTGGCTGGACCCATTATTGGGACGTGAATAGACAGAACAGAACAGGCTGTATCTCAAGAACCGTGATAGCTAGACAGTTGAAATTTTCACAGACGATGTATTTCGGTTGCCGCTATAACAACAAATACTAAAAACAGAATAAAATAAATATTTAAGGACGCTCCCATACAACAAACGTGATTTTTTTGCTCGATATTGATAACGGCAACAGTTAGACGCTTGAAATATTCACATTATATCTATTTATATATTCACTTTAAAAATAAATAATTAAATTAAAATAAAACAAATATTTAAGGGGGGCTCCTATGGGAGCCCCCAACAAACGTGATTTTTTTGCCGTTTTTATAGATAATGGAATGGAACCCTTCGTGCGCTAGTCCGACTCGCACTTGGCTGGTTTTCATGCCACATCGGACCGTGACAATGGGACTTCCGGACAGTAAAATTCCTTGAAGTGCACAAGTGCCCTTCGCGGTCGAATCGTCGATCAATAAAGTAACCTTCGTATAGTTACTAATTAGAAATGATAAGCACAATGCTTGATGCACTGATTCTGATAAGATACTACAGCTATTGTAAGGATATCTTATCTTTTTATTAGCATACCAATGTCAGTTAATTGCTTTACTTTAGGAGCGACGTTGTACGGTGATTGTAGTTTTTGCAACTTGATAGTAAAATTCGAGAAACCACGTGGAGACAACTTGCGCATTAAAAAATGTCAGAAACGAGAGCAATATAGAATTTTGTGATCACTGTAACAGTTACTAAGGTTAATCGCCGCACACACTAATCACAACTAAAACACTATCAAAATTATACCTACTACAACTAGCCAAAGAAACAGAAATACCAAAATTAGATAATGTCTACATCCGCCATGTTCGAATAGAATGCCACTTACAAATCGAATCGGAATAACTCTTAAACAGATTATTTTACCACGTTGACAGGTGTGACAACTGTCAAGAATCTTCTTCTATATGCGAAGTTACTATCACAGCTGTCGTCCCTACATTTTCACGGACCTGTTATTAACCCTCGATGCGAAAAGAGGGGTGTCAATAACTTTTAAGTTAAGTATTAAGGGCCTACCGAGCTTTTCGCGCTAATCGATTTTGGGGGGGCTATTTCGGGCGTGGGGGAGGCACGATGGCTCAAGATAGGTTGGTTGGACTGCGCGTGTTTTTGGGTATTTTCAGCTTATTACTAAAACAAATACATATTTTAAAAATGTAGCAACACTACGCCCTAGAAAACATCTTGTTTTATTAACATTCAAAAAGTCATGACCTGCCGTGCAGTATTAGCGTCGTACCTACTACGAATTTATTTTATATTATAGAGACGACTTTGGATTTTTTTTCTATCGAGCGAACTATAAGTAAGATTGCTTTACTTATTACGATTTCGTATTTCGATAAACACTTGTCATTAGAATGAATCCTCAAATATCTTACACATGAATTTCAAGACTATAGCTTTACTTGTAATGACATAGCACGAGATTAAATGAATGCAGTTAATGCGCCAAAAACACGGTAGGCCCTTAACTATAACGGCTAAATTTGATGTTGAATTATTAGCAGTTTTGAGTAAATGTCATAAAAAATACCTACTTAGAAAATTCCGTGCAAAGTCCAAAATCCTTACAAAAATATTACTTGTTTAATACGAATAGTATTTAGAATAATGGGCATGTCCGACACGCTCTTGGCCGGTTTTTATAAAGCATGTTATGCTTAGATATAATTAAACTTTGTGAGTTAAAACAGGGTGTGCTGTCTACTCAATTAAATATGCCAAGGTTACACGCAAAGGATTTTATGAACTTGCTAATATCCATCTATACTAATATTATACAGAGGAAAGATTTCATTGTTTGTTGGTTTGTTTGCATTGAATAGGCTCCGAAACTACTGGACCGATTTCAAAAATTCTTTCGCCGTTAGAAAGCTACATTATCACTGAGTGACATAGGCTACTTTTTACCGCGGGAAAATACCTTATCCTACGGGAAAATTAATTTATCGCGGGCGAAGCTGCGGACGGAAGGCTAGTGTGTTATAACTTTATTGCGGACTAAACTAGATTTAACAATAATGACCACTTAATCAAGCTAGTACATACTGTAGGTAGTAGTGACTTAGAGCACCTGCAGGCTTATTGTCTAATAACGCGCTGTCGCTTGCTATCGCAATCACTACACTATATTTTCTGTCAAACAGTATAAGAATAGTGTCAAAAAAAAAAGGTGAAATAAGGGTTACGTTTTTGCCATTTTGGCTACGGAATCCTAGAAATTTCGAACAAAAGTACCGATTTCAATCCATATTAAAAAGTCATTAAGTATTAAATAAAACATTTACAATACATATACGATTGAATTGAATTAAGAATCAGTGCTGAAAATATGTCAGCATATTTTTACCCGACTGTCGAAGGAGGGTTATGTTTTTCGAGCCGTATGTATTATGCATGTATGTATCATTCTTTGGCGCGACCTCCAACCTAAACGGCTCAGTGGATTTTAAAGTGTGAAGTGTCATTAAATTCGTCTCTACATCTTCTAATTCATCCATGTTTTCTTCTATTAACTTTAATTATGGTACAATATGGGAAAAGCAAACGAGCGCAGCCAGTGAATAATATAAAAATGTTTGACATATATTTGACAGATGTGATTGTTTATAGTGAACTTTGTTTTTAATTGACGTTCGATATTAAAATATACATTTTTCTTATGTTGGCAGTAAAAAAATATCTCAGTAAGTTATATTTTTGATAAAAACCGCATGAATTCATTTGCTTGTATTAAGCCGAGTTTACACTTGTAAGAAAATCGCGCAAATGTAGTGCAATTTGTACGGTTTTTACGGGTTTTAGTGTTGAGTGTAACCTACATTTAATAATCTGTGGCAGCTAGGTGTACCGTTATAACGACATTACGACACAATTGCTGTTATGAGGAATAGAGTACCGGTAAACCGGTTTGGTTTGGTTTACTTTAGGAAATTTTGGGGTTACTTTCTTTGATCAATTACTTATAACTGAAGATGCACATTGCCGAACAAAATCCCCTTCAAAGAATGTCCGAACTTTTTTATTTGGTTGCGTAACAAATAAAATCATCACCTACACAGAAATTTGAACCTAGTCTTAACTTCATTACAGTCGAATTTCGGTAGCGGGAAAACTCCACTTGACAGCTAAACTTGACAATTTCACGCAACGTTCTGAGAAAAAAGAAGGCCACTTTTATCAAAGTGGCGCTCATTTGGCTCGGACATTTTCGGGCGCGCGACTGTGGATCTACAGTTATAATTGATCAAAGGTTACTTTGATAGATTTAAAATGGTTATAAAAACGCAAATAATCATAGCTCGATTGAGCAAATGACGTAAAAAGTTAGGTAATTTATCAAGGTAGTTATTTCACTGCCACAGATGATCTAAAAAAATAAGGGCACGGCGTAAAAACTGTTTTCCAAAGTAGCCCCTGCATTTTAAAGTAACCCCGTTTTACGGTATATATATAAACTTTTCTGAAGTCATATTATCTATGCTCTTATTTAATTGTTCGACCACCTAAAAAACAGATAACAGTAGTAGGCAGTTACAAAAGTAGAAAAAGTTATTTTCATCTCTCATACTCGGAAAGTGAGGCAAATCATATCTGACATACGGGAGGATAACTATTATTTTCTTCCCTAGGGTAGATATGAATTAAAAAAAATAAAGGCATTGGCTGCCAATGGAACACATACGCATTCAGCCAAGCATTACGGCATATACATGGAATAATTAAAGTACCTATTGAGTTTTTTTTTTCTTAATTTTTTAGTCATATTACAAATTTTATAATGCCAGTGAAATTTTATTAAATTAAATTATTAATTTACATTAGTTTCTTATTTAGTGACTTAAACCAGAAAAGTTAGAAAATGTTAGGAAAAAAACACGGGAAACGACAATGTTATTGTCCACACAGCCTATCTCTATACAGCTTACCTAACTCCTTGGTTCAAATTGGTTACTTACCTACTTTATCTACTGTTTTCATTGATTATTATATTGAACATTCTAAATTTTGTTAAATTAATTATTCCTTAACAATAAACTCCATTGAAATATTTTACAACGATCCTATTGACCAGTTTAGACATTTTTATTTATTTATACTTATATTTTCTTACTTTCCTTGTAGTCGAAATGAAAAGCAGAGTGTTTAACTCGGGAAAAACACCAATAACACCCTCGGAATATTGGCACCCTCGCTGTGCTCGGGTGCCAAGTAACCTCGTGTGATATTGGTTATTTTCCTCCCTTGTTGAACAATCTACTATTTCGTACCCGATCGTATCGTGGTCGGGCCTTATAAAAAGAAATCAGTGTGAAGTCGTTAGGAGCATATTTTGGGGTTGATTCGCGTCTTGTATGTTATTATTTTGAAATAACACGCTTTTCACCCTAATCTGATCTTAGCTGAGTAGAGTTTGTTGTTCATTTGTACAGAGTACAGTCGTGGTCGATATTGAAATAATATTTTACGGTATCATCGTCGTCATCATCCCAGCTTTAGACCGTGTTTTTTTAGGGTTCCGTATCCAAAAGGGACTTTACTGAGACTCCGCTGTCCGTCCGTCCGTCTGTCACCAGGCTGTATCTCATGAATCGTGATAGCTAGACAGTTGAAATTTTCACAGATGTTGTGTTTCGGTTGCCGCTATATTTAACAACAAATACTAAAAAACAGAATATAATAAATATTTAAGCGGGCTCCCATACAGCAAACGTGTTTTATTTTGCTCGATAAATTGCTCGATATTGATAACGGCAACAGGTAGACGATTGAAATATGAACAAGTCGACCAAGAATTTCCTTTACCACCCTAAGGTTCAATGTCAATTGTATGGCTTAAAACGTCAAAGGCTAATTTAACTTAAAAGTCAATGTGACAATCAGCCTTATTGTTTTTATTCTGATGTAGGAACTGTCATTAAAAATGGTAAAGCACTTACTTGGTCGACTATACCAGGTCAAATTTCTTATTCAGTTAGTTGACCAATTTTTCAGTATATCGGTGACTTTGCGTTCGGTCGTAGTGGTAGCTAAAAAAACTGTGGTTTCACTAATACGTTTAAAAAACGACCAAGAGTGAGTCGGACTCGCGCACGAAGGGTTCCGTACCATCATCTATAAAAAGGGCAAAAAAATCACGTTTGTTGTAGGGAGCGCCCTTAAATATTTGTTTTATTTTAATTTAATTATTTATTTTTTAAGTGAATATATAACTAAACATTCTGTGAATATTTCAAGCGTCTACCTGTTGCCGTTATCAATATCGAGCAAAAACGAGCAAAAAAATCACGTTTGTTGTATGGGAGCCCCCTTAAGTATTTGTTTTATTCTGTTTTTTAGTATTTTTTGTTACAGCGGCAACTGTCTAGCTATCACGGTTCGCGAGATACAGCTTGGTGACAAACGGACAGACGGACAGACGGACGGACGGACAGCACAGTCTCAGTAATAGGGTCCCGTTTTTACACTTTTTGGGTACGGATCTACGGAACCCTAAAAACGGCCAAGAGCGTGTCGGACACGCCCAGGATAGGGTTCAGCAGCCGTTACGACGTGTAATATTCGTATTCAACAAGTAATATTTCTCTAAGGATTTTGTATTTTGTACGGAAATTCCCAAGTAGGTATATTTTATAGGTCAGGCTGCTATTTACTCTTAAACTACTGATAATTCTCAAGCAAACTTAGCTGTTATAGTGTTTCTTGTTAATTTGATAATAATATATATTTACTCCGATCACGAATATTATCAAAATTTTTAAACCAACAGGTTTTAGAGGGAAGGGACGCTTGATTTTACCAATAATTTAAATTAAAAAAAATATATATTAGGGGACAATCTTACACAAATCGACCTAGTCCCAAACTAAGCAAAGCTTGTACTATGGGTACTAGACGACGATAAACATACTTATATAAATAAATAAATACTTAAATACATAGAAAACATCCATAACTCAGGAACAACTATTCGTGCTCATCACACAAATAAATGCCCTTACCGGGATTTGAACCCAGGACCTCTTAATTCGTAGGCAGGGTCACTACCAACTAGGCTAAAGCGGTCGTTAATTTGCACCTTAAAGTTGAATATTTCGTAAACGAAGCACTGTATCCAAAAATCGTCTTCAAAATACCTAATTAATGATTTTAAAAGAATTATCCAATGATCTGACTAACCAGACGAGAAAAAAAAATATCACACCATTTTACGTCTAAGAGAGGTATTTTTTTCTATATTTTATTTTATCGCAAAATTACAGCTTTCTAGCACAAATACTCTCTCCGCTAAGCCGCGGACGAATGGACAGACAGACGTGACGAAGTTATAAGGGTTCCGTTTTGCCATTTGACTCTGGAACCCTAAAAACATAGCTTAGTTGAACCAGTTCCCACCGATGCTATGCTATGTATGCATATGATTGGTGGATACCAAACGCATCCATGGTGACCTAGTAGTTTGACATAGCGTCTCAGCAGAGGGTCGTGGGTTCAAATCCCAGCTCGCACCTCTGAGCTTTTCGGAATTTATGTGCGAAATTTCATTTGAAATTTACCAAGAGCTTTACGGTGAAATACATCGTGAGTAAACCTGCATTCACCTGCGAAGAAATTTAATGGCGTGTGTGAAGTTCCCAATTTGCACTGGGCCCGCGTGGGGACTACGGCCCAACCTCTCTCACCCTGAGAGGAGGCCTGTGCTCTGCAGTGGGACATATATAGGCAAGGCTGGGATCATCCCAGAATCATGATGATGAAACGCATCCATAGCAAGTAGCATAGCACATCTCTGATGGTAGACAGCTTAATGGTTCCATGCAGACGGTATGGCACCCTTGAAACACCTATAAACATGCCAACTGACACTGTTTACTAAAACAGCTTACGTGATACATTCCGGTGTCCAATGATAATGTGTATCCCTTCAGTGACATTGAAAATGACACATGGTATTTGTCAACAACATTATGCGTCTATACAGAGAAGTTATAACACAGTATACAGAGAAGGTATAACTATAGCTAAACCATGCGGCGGACACGACGTACAAATACGCGTTCTTGAATCTACATAAGCACGACGACGTCTGTACACGCGTACGCCTACATACATCGCGCGCGCACTCTTCTGGTTTCTGGCGGTTTCCGGCTATCTGCGCCTTGAGGGGTGGGGTAATTCGAATCGGTGCGGGGCGGACCGTTTCCATTCTGTACGTCAGTACTATTATATATTCTGTGCCCCTGTGTCGTCTACCACCGTGCCTCTGTACCCCGCAGGCGAGGACTCAGTTAAATGGTAGATAGGCAGAGTTATAAGTACGTATATATATACGTATTTTGACGACCAGATGGCCTAGTAGGTAGAAAACCTGATATTTGTATGAATAATACGAATATTTGTTCTCGGGTCTTGGGTGTTTAATATGTATTTAGGTATGTATCTATCTATATAGTTTAGTTAGTTTTGCTTTATTTTTAATTATACTGTTAATTTATTTAAATTTAATTTGTAATTAGTATTTAGTTTTATTGTATTACTGTTTCTGAAATAATGAGAGGATTAAATTATCTAGTAAAATTCTATATAAGTATGTTTATCCGTTGCCTAGTACCCTAACACAAGCTATGCTTAGCTTACTTTGGGACTAGGTCAATTGGTGTGAATTGTCCCGTGATATTTATTTATTGAAGTGAAACTTCTAATGCGACTTCCAACAAGGACGCGTTAAACGTTTAACGCTACCATGGAGGGGCTATGAAAGCATTAGTACCGAAGCAAGTAATCTCGCATTATATGTATACTAACGGATGTTAAAAACTTCGACAGTGCGATGCAGAACTCATACTGTCTGTGCAAATTTGTATGAGACTTGATAAAAGCGCCATCTAGTGAGTAATTTAAACACACAGATGCATAAGTAAATTTAGTTCTTTAAGTTATTGCAATAAGGTTCATATTGATGTATAAGTCTTTTTCTGTATAAGCCTTTTTCATTTCCACATTACGAAGTTTCACTTCTTCCGCGCGGAGGAGCTGCACGCACGATTTTTATTTTTTATTAAGTACCTACTTAAGTAAAAGTCTAGACAAGTTCCTAGAATCAGACTTCCTCATTATCATTAAGTTAAGTATTAATAAAATAAATAGTCTTATTAATGAAACCACAGTTTCTCAGTAATCGGTTAGACCTAAACAAATAGGTATGTTTACGGCGAGTTAGATCTGGTTCAAGCCGGTTTGAACTGGTTTGAATCAAAATGGCGGACAATATGGAGCTGGATAGCATTTGCACAATATCTACGTATGTACCTATGTTGATCTGTTGATAAAGAATCACCTTTTTAAACATGATTGATAATGATAACAGATAAGTTTGTCTATATCTAATGGACATTCCATTTGTTTACGTTAGCAAATAATAGATTGTATACCTCTACAAGAGCACAAAACGAGCCATTTTAACCGAGACGTTCATAGACATAGCTACCCGAGCTAGTACGGCGAGGGTCGATAGACACGGCAAGGGGAAAATGGGCTTTGGGCTTAAAACCACTAAATTTCATAATACCTTATTCACTAATACCCCTAATTTTCAAATTACCATGGGCTCATAATACCTAAAAATACCTAAAATTTAAAATTTTAACATGAGACAATTTGAAATTTTAGGTATTTTTAGGTATTATGAGCCCATGGTAATTTGAAAATTCAAAGTCAAAGTCAAAGTCAAAATTCTTTATTCAATTTAGGCATCAAATTGATGCTCCTATGAACGTCGAAAAATCTACCACCGGTTCGGAAAAAACCCTGTTGAGAAGAAACCGGCAAGAAACTCAACAAGGTATATTTTTTTCAATCAGATCTACATTGTTATTAAATGACATACATCCAAAGTATTTAATACAATTAAATTTTTTAACACAGTAGATACGCTATTTGAGACTAGGGATCGCCAATGCGGATCGGAATTATTTCCAAACATCCCTGTCCATGATATAGTTAGTCATTAATTTTATAGTACGCCTTAGATATTAATGTCTTCTTCAGAATGGATTAGAATTTTGTATCAGTTTGTTCGGTTATTAGGGGTAGTACCTGGGCGACCGAGCTCTGCTCGGGCAGAAATTCGGTACCAAGCGTTTTCCCAGAGATAAGACCAAGCTAGATCAATTTTTCATCCCCGAAAACCCCCAAATACCAAATTTCATCGAAATCGTTGGAGCCGTTTCCGAGATCAAAACACCGGAGGGGTGGGAGGGGGGTGAGAGGGGGGGGAGGGGATGCGGGGGAGGGAGCGCGGGGGGTATTAAAGGGGGGATGAAAATTTCATTGATTTTGCCGTAGGATGCACCGTTTTCAAGATATTTGACAAAAACACCCGAGGGGGTGGGGGGGGGGGTGAGTCACTTTAAACTATCGTCCGTAAACCGACTTTACAGACAACCGGCTTTTCCTGTTCTGTGCTCCCAATAGGGAACGTGCACATAGACGGTGCTGCCAACTGGTGCCATAAGGGTGCCATCAATTTGAATGTTTTACCTTGATAAGTTTGTTTTACTGTCCGCATAGTGTCTCTTCTGTCGCATTAGTGCTGCCGCCTATAGTTACTGCACGTTCCCTATAATACTTTTTCTAACAAAAAAGTAACTTTTTCTCACAAAAGAAGAAACTTGACGTTTTCTCATGAAAAATAAACTTAAAAAAAAAAACTAAAAATCTTGAAAAAAAACGTGGTATCGAACCGAGGTCGGCTGGATCCGCGACCACCCGATTTCTAATGTGCCATTATGATCTGCTCAAAGTCGTCGAAATTTAGCTTTATATTCTAATGCAAACAAAAATAGCCGGAAAACACGAGTAAAAGCGATTTTCTGAAAATGAAACATAGCTAGATCAGTTTTTCATCCCCGAAAACCCCCACATACCAAATTTCATCGAAATCGTTGGAGCCGTTTCCAAGATCCTGATTATATATATACATATATACATATATACAAGAATTGCTCGTTTAAAGGTATTAGATTAGTGAATAAGGTATTATGAAATTTAGTGGTTGGAAAGCGAAAATGGGTTTAATGCTCGTGTTTTACACTCTGCTTTTCACTTCATTTGCAAGGAAATGAAACAGCAATGCATTGCATTTTCTATAATAATGTACTAGATTTGCCTAGTTTTATTAATTTCGTAATAAAAAAAGAAGAAACTTATATTTTAAAAATTTCTACTTTTGTGACTGTTTGTGCGTGATTACCTTATTCTTAGACGAAGATTTTACTTTATGCACTAGACCATAAAATCCATTTTATGCAGCATTCACTCGACATAAAGAACAGCTTTACGTGAGAAGTGAAAATAATATTTGGGGTATGATGTTACCACCAATCGAGATGTACTTTTAATGAACTGTCAAAATACGTCTCCCATAGATTTTGTATGGTAATTATTAATTATGACGTCACTTCTATTACAACTTAATCGATTAACTATTTACAGACATTAATAGAACCTTCAACAGGCAGGGAACGGGCCAGACTGTTAGCTGTATCCAAGCCAGAATCTGGTTACTGGCTCCATGCATACCCCTCGCCCAACACTGGAAATTTTATCAACCCAGACACTACGCATAGCTGCTGGTCTCCGGCTGGGAGTTGGGATCTGTACAAGTCACAACTGTGTTTCTTGTGGGGCTCCAGTGGACCGACTCGGCCACCATGGCCTCTCCTGCTCCTCCGGCGCCGGCCGCCTGTCCCGCCACGCCGCTCTCAACGACATTCTCAGAAGGGCGCTCGTTAGTGCCAACGTTCCCGCTGCTCTGGAGCCCCAGATTGTGCGGAGCGATGGCAAGCGCCCTGATGGAATGTCGTTGATACCCTGGAAGACTGGCCGTGCGCTGGTGTTGGACGCCACCTGTACAGACACCCTACCTAGCAGCAACTACCAAACGTGCGGGGGCGGCGGCAGACGCCCGGGAACGCCTCAAGGCCACAAAATATAGCTGTCTCGGCGCCTAATATCATTTCTTTGCTTTCGGCGTCGAGACTCTAGGTCCTTGGGGTAAGGGTGCACTGGAGCTACACAGGGAGCTCAGAAATAGGTTAAGAGAGGCAACAGGCAACCCTCGCGCCGGCAGCTTTCTCGCGCAAAGAATCGCAATCGCTGTTCAGCGCGGGAATGCTGCCTGCGTGATGGGCACCATGCCAAGAGGCCCACCTCTCTTTTTTAATTAAGTTTAGTTTTAGTTATTTTAATTTAATAGTAGTTTTAGTCTTTACCTTTAAGTATATTATGTTTTTTTTTCTTTTATGAATAAATATTTCCATTTTATTTTTATATGTATTAAAACAAAATTAATCTGGCTTTCAGAGCTTAATTACTAATAAAATTAGTCTTTGATGTTTTTTCATATCAATACTTTTGCGATCTGACTTCTATTTTGAACAAAAAGTTTGTTTCTAGAATAATATCAAGCAACTCGTTGACATTTTTTTGACAGACCTGAAAATGGCCAACCGTCAAACAATTTTTGTTGTTATTTACAGTTTCGAAAGTTTTATTTGATAAGTTTTTGATTTAACACGCGATTTGATATAACGTGTGATGTTATAGGATTTTTTTTTATTCAAACACATCAGTGCTTTTTTTTATATAATATTTGTCCCACTCTAAATTTAGAGTCAGTAAACAAGTAAAAGATTTTTAACGTGCGAGCGCTACAATAAGTGATAAATTTCAAGTGATTATTACTATTGAAGATGCTTATGTTTTCATAGCGCTTAAAAAATATAAAAAATGCGTACATTAGAGCGCCCAAAAAACTCAAGTATAGACTACAAATGAACTGTTACAGTGCCACAAAACAACAAAAATGCTAAGCCGTTGAGTGTATTGAACAATTTTAGAGTGCCACAAAATTTAGAGTGTGAAAAGTTAGAGTGCCACAAAAGTGCAAATGTCGTTCTTAAAGAAGTTCAAGGATTGGAGTGTTGCCAGGGAGAGGGATCCTGAGCTGACAAGGAGCCAGTATTCGCTGGTTTCCTGTGGGGACTTGACTGCAGGGGCTCTCCAGCTCTGGTTGGGGCTGCCGGAAGAAGTCAAGTACGATCCGGCGCTGGCACCGTTCCGGCAGTTCTATGAGAAGGAGAATGGTGAGTTTTTCACCATCATAGTCTACGGGTAAGTCTCCTTGTAAGGAGTTAGTACCTGGGCGACCGAGCTCCACTTGGGCTGAAACTCGGTACCAAGCGTTTTCCCAGAGATAAGACCAAGCTAGATCAATTTTTCATCCCCGAAAACCCCCACATACAAAATTTCGTCGAAATCGTTGGAGCCGTTTCTGGGATTCTGATTATCTATACTTCTATACTAATACTATAAAGAGGAAAGATTTGATTGTTTGTTTGTTTGTTTGCATTGAATAGGCTCCAAAACTACTGGACAGATTTCAAAAATTCTTTTGTCGTTAGTAAGCTACATTATCACTGAGTGACATAGGCCTTTTCCTACGGGAAAATTAATTTATCGCGGGCGAAGCTGCGGACGGAAGGCTAGTAGGTATAATATATATATATACAAGAATTCCTCGTTTAAAGGTATTAGATTAGATAGATTCAGAGCTTATGATAGTTATGATGCTTGCTTACAATGTTTTAACCCAGTCAACCAAGAGTCAAGGTTCTGTGGTTTTCGAGATATTCGAGTTTTTAGTTTTTTTGGGAAAGTGTGCGTTCTGGAAAAGTGTGTGTAATTACCTACTTTTAGGGAAAATGCGCTTATTGGTCACGTGCAGTGTAGTATAGTGTGCGTGCGGATAATTCCCTAATTGGGAAAGTGTTCGTTTCACGAGTGTCCGTTTTGCGGAAAGTACACATTTTGGGAAAGTGAATTTTACAAGCCTTGGCTCTTAAAAAAAAGTCTTTTTGAACCACCGACACAAAAAGAAGGGTGTTATAAGTTTGACCGCTATGTGTGTGTATGTGTACGTGTGTGTGTCAGTCTGTCCGTGGCATCATAGTTCTTAAACGAGTGTACCGATTTGAATGCAGCTATTTTAATTAGAAAGCAGGTTTGTTGGCGATGTTTTTTAGACATGTTCCATAAAAATTGGTTCAGCCGTTTCAAAGTTATCAGCTCTTTTGCTAGCTGTGGAACGGATCTTAGACGCATAATGGGCATTTACTTTATTTTCAAACATATATGAGCATAATTAGGAACTTTACGAGCATGAGAAGTAAAATACTATTTGCTGTCGTAAAGTGAATTTTTTTCATCATCCATTATGCCACTGCAAGGTACAGGCCTCCTCTCAGAATAAGAGGGATTTGAGCCGTGGACCATGCGGGCCCAGCGCGGATTGGGACCTTCACACACACCACTACCAATCCTCTTGCTCTCCGCAGAGACGTTAGCTCCCTTTGCGTGTTCTATAAGATCTACAACGGGGAATGCTCTGAGGAACTCTTTGACCTCATTCCAGCTGCGGGGTTCCATTACAGATCCTCCCGTCGTAAGCGTTCATTTCATCGACATCATGTTGATGAATGGCAGTCTTCGACGGTGCGTTTTAAGCGGTCTTTTTTGCCACGAACTTGCAAAATCTGGAACGAGCTTCCCGCTGGGGTCTTCCCATCGAGTTACGACCTGGGTGCCTTTAAGAGGCGAGTGTACAATTTTCTGCAGGGGCGACAACGCACTGGTATCGCGTAAAGCGCTGCGAGTGTCTATGGACAGTGGTGTTCATTTAACATCAGGTGACCCACTAGTTCGTTTGTCTGGCTTCATTCACATAAAAAAAAAAACAAAAAAAAAAAAAATTCACCATTGAATTTCATCTCATGATGTTTTTCTTCGAGCGTGGGCTCACACCTCTGAATTTTTGAAATTTACCTTGAGCTTTACGGTGAAGGAAAACGTCGTGAGGAAAGCTGCACCTGTAAAGTAATTCAATGGTGTGTGCGAAGTTCCCAATCCGCACTAGGCCCGCGTGGGTACTACGGCCCAAGCCCTTTCATTCCGAGGGGTTACTATTAAATTTCCCTTTTCGCCAAAGTACAATAGGTATAGCTCAAACGTCTGGATTGTGTAATGTCTTTGTTGCTAAGTATATAGACATGAACGCTAAACGTATCTTTAGCAAAACGTCTGGATCTTAGAATGTTACAATTTAAAGTACTCTAGTTGCGAAACATCTTTATCTTAGAATGTCTTTATTACTTAATAGATATAAACGCTAAATGGACCGGTAGCGAAACGTTTGTGTCTCAAAATGTCTTAATTACTAAATAGACATGAACTAAAGTATTTTAAATTGTAACATGCTAAGATCCAGACGTTTTGCTAAAGATACATTTAGCGTTCATGTCCTTAATATAGTAACAAAGACATTACACAATCCAGACGTTTGAGCTGTATTGTCCTTTGGCGAAAAGGGAATTTTGATTGTAGGTACATAACCCATTCTATAAGTCTGTGCCCAACAGTGGGATGTATATAGGCTAGGTTGATGATGAAGTTAATTCAAACATTTAGGTACTCTTATTGAAAAGAAGATACAAAAATCCGCGCACGACTTAAACTAGTAAATATTTACGTTCAAAAACTGGCATTCGCGGCGTCTGCGAAAAAATCGGTCACAAAATAAAAAATAACTCCAAACAAACCACGTTCAAATTTCAACCTTCTTCGCTGTCACATAAGGTTACAATCGGGGCGTGGAATGCGTCGACTTAGATCGTTTTTCAAGGGGACACACTCTTGCGCATTTTTTGTCACCGTTCCAATACAAGCCCGTGCATCGCTATTTAAAACCGGTTAAATCCGGTTCGAGGTTTACAAACAGACATACATACAGACAGATAGTGGCGCAGTGTATCGATACAAACAGTTAGTTAACTTTACGACTGCCGTTTCGAAAAAAATCCAAAAAGAGTATCGAGAAAATAACAAATAACTATTGAACACTACCTAACTGTTGTCCGCAACTCCGTCTATAAATAATTATTTTATTGCTATCCCGCGAGAACTATGCAATTTCCGGGATAAAAACTACTCCTATTCTAAGTCCTTTCCTATGGTATCAAACTATATCCATCCCAAATGTCAGAGTAGTCAGTTCAGGAGCACATCTGGACTGTGCTTGTGGGTGCCACACTAAGCAAGCTATTGGAAATGTGAAAAGTAAGCGTGTTTTAATGGCGTGTGTACGTGTATCTGGTCAGGGGCACAATGTAAGTAGTTTTTGCTAAGCTGTTACTAAAGTTTTGAACACACTAAGATTTTAAAATTACTCTTTAATCCTCATGACTACCTAGTCATAATAATTGATCACTGCAAGTTACGTCACGCCCCGCTCATCGTCATTCTTAATAATTTTGTCCCTTTCTGTCCCAGGAAAGAGAAAAATGCCCCTTTAACCTCATTGGCTCATTTAAGTCTGCCTACGCGCTTACGATACGTAGTAGAGTACGTAGGAGGTAGTAAGTTATTGCTCCTGGTAAGGTCATGAACTTAAATAGTGATGTGCGTAATCTCAGTCGATATTTTAATTTACTATTAAAAACACTTATTTTTCCGACATTGAAAACATACCTATGAAATAAAAAAAAATATATACCAATTTAATTCTTTACTGGAGTACTTCAATATTACCCTTCAGTTATTACGGGTAATTTTGTAACACCCTGTATAGCCTCGTGTGCCTGCCGCCCGCACCTCTCCCGGCCCCCTTTGTCGTCTACCCCCGCGCCTCTGTACCCCGCGGGCGAGGACTCATTTAAACGGTTTAACTATAGTTGATTGATTCAGTGGTTTGAGCGTAAAGTAGTTTTGCTGTTTTTTTTTTTATTTATAATTATTTAATGTTAGAAGTGGAATACTGTTAGCGACTTTAACTGTGGCATCGTAAAACGCACCGGTAGGAGGACTTGTTGCGTTTTAGAATCGCGGCCAACCATCATGAGGTTATTGGCATTAAGATTTCTAGAACATTGGTAGATGCTAGTTTAGTACTAATACATGATCGATCATACTAGATACCTAGATACGAGGCGTCACTTATTATGCTGCTGCCACTGATTAGGCCAGTCAGGGGGGCTTGCAGCACTGCACTATCGAATAGTCCTATCCCTCCCCTGTTTCGAGGAACAAACAAAACTTGGGAGTCTTATTATACTAGAATTTTTATTTTCCATAATTAAACTAAAATTTTACATATTAAATTAGCAAAATCTGTTCTTAGGAACCATGGCTTCGACTTTAGATGTAAGAACAATGGCATTCTAACATTTCTTTTCATTGCCGTACATAACTTTTTTTTTTTTTTTTTTAGGGGACAATCTTACACAAATCGACCTAGTCCCAAACTAAGCAAAGCTTGTACTATGGGTACTAGACGACGATAAACATACTTATATAGATAAATAAATACTTAAATACATAGAAAACATCCATAACTCAGGAACAAATATTCGTGCTCATCACACAAATAAATGCCCTTACCGGGATTCGAACCCAGGACCTCTTGCTTCGTAGGCAGGGTCACTACTAACTAGGCTAAAGCGGTCGTAACTATTGCATAAAAGCCTGGGGAGGTGCGACAAAATCTAAATTCCTGGAGGTTGAACGAGGCCAAAGGCGTTTACTTAAGGTTATGTTCCTAAAACCATATCGGTTTCCTACAAGCGAACTGTATATAATGAGCGATCTACTAACCATACGTAAATTATATATTCTATTAACTGTACTTAAATTACATTACTCATTACCGTTTGTCTCATCACTTCTATCGCGTAGACGTAAAACCAATGTTGCCCCCCTAAAAAGAGTAAGTCGAAGTTTGCTAAAAGACAGTATCAAGTGCATGCAGTCTTCGTACTTATATAACTGAGTAAATCTAATATATAAAAATCTCGTGTCACGGTGTTTGTTACCGAACTCCTCCGAAACGGATTGACCGTTGTAGGCTATAATTTATAATGGCAAAACAACGTTTACCGGGTCAGCTAGTAAAAATATAAATATCTACCCTTTGCAGTGGTTCAGTGTTAAAAAGCTCCTAATCATTATGGTTGAAGAACCTTAGTTACGAAGATACGGAGAATTTTGTTAAACCCGAAAACTCTCTGATAGGCACACACACACACACACACACACACACACACACACACACACACACACACATATATATACATACACGCGCTCGCAATTCTGTGTTATGAATTGTTGTACTTAATTTAAATTTTATTTTTAAGAATTTTCTTCGATATTCATAGTGATTAAATATTATGCAAGAGCGGGACTTCCTGACACAGGTATTGTATACTTACTGGGAAGTCCCAACGTTAATACTGTTATTGTAGGCTATGATTATTGAAATAAATAATTGTGAAATTTGAATTTTTGAATTTTGTTTAACAAGGAATCGAACCTGATCAAAATTCTGTACCAAAATATTCACACATCGTTATGTTATTAGTTGATCCCTAGAATATAACGACCAACTTTTGCTATGAATTCTTGTGTAAAACATTAGACAGAAATTCCCACACTTTAAATAGTTTGCAAATCCCGTCCCGGTTATGTATGAGAGTTAAAAAAATGTTTGAATGCCATTTTTGTTAAATCTAAAATCGAAGCCATGGTTCCTACAACACATTTCGCTCTCTCTCATAGTTTCTGATTTCTCCATACTGACCCATTTGCATCAATATATATATATTAGATATCATCTGGTAGTCTTATCGAACTAGGTTTAGTGTCTTGGGCTCTCCTACTATTTTAAGTACATGACTTATAATTACTCTAATTGTAAGTAATAAACTTCCATGTCAATGGATATGATAATATTACTATGTGTCGTCGTATTCGATTGTGATCCGACTTTACCCGACGGAAATAAAATATCGTCGGGGATAGTGCAATACCGCGTAAATGTGGCAACATTGTTGGTTAATTTTTTAATGTAACTGTTTGTAGTATAAGTTTTATTGTACCGTTTGTGCCCAAAAACATAAATAAATAAATAAATAAATAGCACTGGTAAATACTGCGTATCTGCACAACACCCATAGGCAAAATCCGCGTAACTGGCATTGGCATTGGCACCGCGTATCTAACAAATGTAGCCAAATTAAGATTTCCCGCCAACGAACATAAAATCCTGATTAGAATATCGTTGGCGGGTAATCTTAATTTGGCTACATTTTTTTTGATACGCGGTATTAACCAATGCCAGTTACGCGGATTTTCCCTATGGGTGTTGTGCAGATACGCAGTATTTACTTACCAGTGCTAGTTACGCGGTATTGCACTATCCCCGACGATATGCACTATAATCTTTATAGGTCGATTTACTGTCACGAACGTGTTGAACGTGTGATGTGTTGTCTGTTGTTTGGCAGTCTAGTACCGTGCGTTTTAAGCGAAACTTCTTTCCTCGCACGACAAAGATCTGGAATCAGCTTACTGCGGCAGCATTCCCAGAGCATTACAACTTAGGGATCTTTAAAAAACGAGCCTACCAATTCCTAAAAGGGTCGGCATCGGCAACGCACCTGTGATACCCCCCGTGTTGCGGGTGTCCATGGGCGACGGTGATCGCTCTCCATCAGGTGACCCGTGTGCTCGTTTGCCCCCTCTTGTATAAAAAAAGAAACAAAAATGTTTTGGCTCCCCTCTCCTGTAGGTACACATAAAATAAGCGACTCCAAGACAGCAAACTTAAAATTTATTTTAATTGGCCGATAATTATTTGGCCACCTCTTATATAAAAAAAAAAACGAATGAATTGAAAACTTTACTAAACATTATAAACACGTCGTCAAATATATGTTTCCCACGTATCTAAAGTACCTAACACAATACAATATTACTCATATTCTGCCCACGTTTGTTTATATCCAATGTACTGAGATATAACATTGCATTACAAATTAGATAACACCACAAATGGTAAAGGGAAAATGATGCGTAATGCTTTATTATGTGCTTGTTAAAATTCTCGGTAAAAAACCGGTAGCCGGTAAAGTCGGTTTACGGACGATAGTTTAACGTGACGACGTCATAACAAAACATTCAAACCCCCCCCCCCCCGTGAACCTCCCTCCGCACCCCGCATTGTACATCCTGGCGTTCACCGCTCTCTTGCAACTGGCCTTCTATACGTACGCTGCTCTGTACGTACCGTTATGCACATGTATGTACGTACATGTACTGCATCATCCTTTTTCGTGGATGCAGCCGGCGTTCATCGATTTATTATCGATTTATGTTGTCACGTCAAAAAAATGTTGTGATTGAAGAAGCTCAATTGAAGCTGAAACTGAAAAAAAAAATTGAATTTTGGCTTTTTTGATACAATAATTATTAATCTTCTTTTCTGTATAATATATAACAACCGTTACTGACTGATCTATCGACGCACAGCTCAAACCACCGAACCACTCACCGAACGGACTGTGCTGAAATTTGACACACGGATAGTTATTATGACGTCGCCATCCGCTAAGAAGGGATTTTTCTAAATTCCCACGGGATACGGAATAAATGGGATTGATATTTTCGCTTTAAAGTGGCCCTATCTACGTAACTATAATTGTTAGAGACTTTAAATTTGGCATGTAAGTAGGTGATTGATTAAAACAGCAAAAAAAATAAATTATTGGATTTCGAATAATCCCACGGAATAAAAATAGGATTTAAATATGTAATATATAAAAATCTCGTGTCACGTTGTTTGTTACCGAACTCCTCCGAGACGGCTTGACCGATTTTTATGAAACTTTTTTCTCTGTACTCGGCAGGAAATATGGCAATACGACGTTTACCGAGTCAGCTAGTAATATTATAAACATCTAAGACTTGAGCGCAAACATTGGTATAGTACGAATTTTTTAAGGTGTCCCGATCTCGTTAAGAGCCCACCTTTCGAACAAAGCCATTGTATTGTATTATGTCCTCAAGTGAATAATTGATTCGTAATAACGAGTACTTTGGTAGCCACGCGCAAAAAGGACAGTCAGCAAAAAGCTTGTAAGTATTCAAAATATAATTTTTAACAAAATTTTATTAAACTTTTTATTCTGTAGTTATGTTTTTTTACGCTGCGTATGCCCACATACCATATTTAATATTATGTACAAAAGGAAATATGTGTCCTTCTGAGGGCTTGGAGCTGATGTATTGACATATCCATGCTGGAGCTAAATTTGTCATTTTGTTTAAGTAACTTTTTAACAATGCCGGCGTTAAGTACCGTGTCCAAAATAAATGCGGAGGCTGCCATAAAGGTACATTTCAATGTCAACTCTGTTACTTGTGTTGTTTCAATTGTTACGCCTGTTTTAGACTAGAAGTAGTATATAACTTTAATTTCAATACTAGCTATGAAAAAAAGCCTGTAGAATTTTCGTTTCCATGAGAATTCCAGGAAAATATAATTATTTACCCTATGTCACTCTCAGAACTGAGACGAACCTAATGACATCTCACCTTCTCACTCTTCAAAATCCATTGAGCCGTTCAGGCTGCAGGGCGTGCCAAAGAATGATCCGTACATACATACATAAATACATACGCTCGAAAAAAATAACTCTCCTTCGGCAGTCGGGTGAAAAGTAGTAAAAACAAGTCAAGTGCGAGTCGGACTCGCGCATCGAGGGTACCGTACAAATTTTTAGGTATGTCAAAATATACGCCGTAAACGGGTATGTATTACAATACCGAAGTACGAAAGACCGAATGTATTAAAACATCGAATGGGCCAAAAGACCGACACGATTTTTTTCTGAAACTGTTAACTTTTTAAGATTGTTATAAAACAAACCTAACCTAACCTAATGCGTTCTGTATGATGCCGTTTTAATAAATTCTGAAAAGTTTACGGTTTCAGAAAAAAATCGTGTCGGTCTTTTGACCCATTCGATGTTTTAATACATTCGGTCTTTCGTACTTCGGTATTGTAAAACCCACCCCCGTAAACAGCCATACATAACCAATAATAATCCATAGTCGGTGAAAATTTCAAATGTCTAGCTTTTACGGTTGAAGAGATAAAGCCCCTTGACAGACGGACGGACAGACAGACAGCAGAGTCTCAGTAATAGGGTCCCGTTGGCACCCTTTGGGTACCCGTGCATAAAACGGTGCAGTGCACGGTGCTCCTCAGCAGTGCATATGGAATAGCACCAAAAATCTATACAATAATACCAGAAAGGATACTGCGACTGGTAAACAGCTCCAGTCCACTTCCAAGTGTTAAATTTCTGTCGTTCAGCAGTTTTAGTATGGACCAAACGAACCTAATTTTTTGAGTTGTGAGTCACGTAATTTTGGTCCTTTTGGCAACTACCTAAGGCCTAAAAGGAAAAACGACGACATGAAAAAATTACTATTTTTTTCTCAAATTTAATCGACACAAAATAACTACAAATTAAAAATTTTAAAAACCTCCAACGCAATTATGTCTCACGTATGTTTGAACATAAAGTAAATGCCCATTATGCGTCTAAGATCCCTTCTGCAGCTAACAAAAGAGCTGATTACTTTGAAACGGCTTAACCGATTTTAATGAAACATATCTAAGAACCATCGGCAAGAAACCAGCTTTCTAATAAAAAAAACCGCATCCAAATCGGTGTTTTTTTTTTTTTAACTTATAACACCCTTCTTTTTGTGTCGAGGGTTAAAAATAGGTAGGTTTAGATTATGTTATGTTTGCATCGGCCTGAAGGGCCAAAAGTAGTGATGAGTCCCTCACTCGTGAGGTACCTCGTTTGAGTTCCTCATCGCGACAAAATGAGGGAGTACTCGAATTGCAACTTTGAACCACCTCATTTAGCTCCTCATTTTCTATCACGAGAAGCGAGCACAGAGTACGAGGCGCGAGGCGCGAGCACAGATAACTCACTATACGAAGCGGCAACGATGCGCGCGCTTCGCTGCTCCCTTACTCATTCAACTCATTGCGAATTGCGATCGTTTTAATTCCTCACACCTCACCTCACCTCGAATGAGGGGTACCTCGCAAGTACCTCGCGAGGCAAAACGAGTTACTCCCTCATCCTCATTTAAAAAGCAAGAGTTACACAACGCTAGCCAAAAGCACACCGAAGAAGGAGCTCTGCGTGAGCGGAGCTCCGTCGACACTGTTTCTGTGCCCATTCAAATTGGGAATAAACGCTACTGTGAAAATAAACTTCAGTAAAAGACTATAATGAGAAAAAAAGCATTCGGGAATAAATGCGAATGGAAATTTTGCTGCTAGGAAATAACGATTTTGGTGCACTCTACAAAACCGAGGCCTGCCCAGTTTCAAAACAAATTTGCTTGCAGCCGTTGAAGTTCATTGGTATGGATTGGTATGGACAGATGTCTAGCCACTGCAAGCAAAATGGGCATTTAAGGTGTCAAGGTGACCTTTTTGTCGATGGTATAGTCGGGGTAAGAAAAGTTTCGTCACTTTTCCACTCTAAGTCAACGACTTAAGGGGGCCAATCAACTTTTACACCGACACTTGGGGCGTCTCCTGCGTTACCAAAATTGTCTCTGGCGTTACCAAAAAATCGTACTTCCAACAAGATATTTCACGGTTTAACAGGTTAAACTTACGTAGGATGGCATGTTTTTGTGTACATCATCTATTAAATTACAGAAAAAACATGTTTACTTACAAAAATATGCAATTGTTTGAAAAATGTCGCGGACAGATTAGTGTCGGTATAAAAGTTGATTGGCCCAAGGTCGAAAAGTGACGAACATTTTCTTAGCCCGACTATACATTGATCTAACAAGTCTAAAGAGGTAACAGACAAACAGAGTTGCTTTGGCATTTAGTATAATAACTTAGTAAGGATTTAGGTAACACGTGTGGCCTTCGTAGTAAAAAACTGATGGTTTATGTTTGTGTCAATCATAATTCAGCAGTATTTGCAACGAATAAAAAAATGGAAATTGAACCTAATGCTATTCTAATTTCTATGAAACCATAATTTCGGTGTCATTTGAGTAATGATGTCAATTTGGCTCAATGATCGTCATTAGTCATTACGTATTTTTATCCATTTTATGTCATCATTCTAAATTTTAAACAGCCCAAAAATTTTGAATGCAAAACTGATGGTAATGAGAGACCTTCTACGGACAGTACGTCGTAGGACGTAATATCCCAGCAAACACATAAAGCGAAAAATTTAAGCCAAGTTCAATACTAATTATAAATTTTAAAAACCCCCGACGCAAATTCGTCACACATACTTTGAAAATAAAGTAAGTGCCCATTCTGCGTCTAAGACCCGTTCCGCAGCTAACATAAGAGCTGATAACTTGGAAACGGCTGAACCAATTTTAATGAAACATGTATAAAAACCATCGCCAAGAAACCTGCTTTCTAATAAAAAAAACCGCATCCAAATTGGTGCACTCGTTTAAGAGCTATGATGTCACAGACAGACAGACACACACATACATAGCGGTCAAACTTATAACACCCATCTTATTGTGTCGGGGGTTAAAAAGGGACCACCACGGTCTACTGTTTTTGACTATGTCAAATTGGTGTCATTGACTGAATATATTTACACTTTAAAAAAATATTATTGACAGAATTTCTAACGAATAATAAAATAATCCTATTTCTTTCAGCAAAATTAGAATCTCTGCCTCTCAAGCAACGCAAGAGCTCAGTGCCGAAGAACAAGCGTCTACCGTCCGTCAACTCCGCGCCGCATCTCAACAACGCGGAAGCACGACAAAATGGCGTCAGCGAGAACCAAAATGGCGGCACTGTCATGCATTTCGCGGGCCCGAACGAGTACAAGACGGGCTTGGAAGATGCTAGTCAGTAAGTTTATGACAACTCTTTTAATTATTTACTTACTAGCTGATGCCCGCGGGTTCGCCCCCGCTGAAATAGATTATTTTAAACGTGGTTTCCCGTGGGAATGAGATGTTTTCCCGCGGTAAAAAGTAGCCTATGTCACTTTCCAGCCCTTTAACTATGTACATACAAAAAATCAAGGCAATTCGTCGCTCGGTTTCGACGTGATAGAAGGGCAAACAAATACACCTTCTTCCTGCTTATTCCCCTAAATTCAAGTCTAAGGTGAACGGGGTATGTATTACAATACCGAAGTACGAAAGACCGAATGCATTAAAACATCGAATGGGTCAAAAGACCGACACGATTTTTTTCTGAAACCGTTAACCTTTTAAGATTGTTATAAAACAAACCTAACCTAACCTAATGAGTTCTGTATGATGCCGTTTTAATAAATTCTGAGAAGTTTACGGTTTCAGAAAAAAATCGTGTCGGTCTTTTGACCCATTCGATGTTTTAATACATTCGGTCTTTCGTACTTCGGTATTGTAATACATACCCCATCACCTACACAGAAATTTGAACCTAGTCTTTACTTCATTACAGTCGAATTTCGGTTGACACTTGACAGCTAAACTTGACAATTTCACGCAACGTACTGAGAAAAAAGAAGGCCACTTTTATCAAAGTGGCGCTCATTTGGCTCGGACATTTTCGGGCGCGCGACTGTGGATCTACAGTTATAATTGATCAAAGCCTATATTGTATAAAAATAAACATTTATATTTATTAGTCTGTGATTGTGTATAGACAATTCTTAGGGCGTGGAAATAACCTCACCTCAACAAATGACAACTGACTCTCACTTTACAAAAAACCGGCCAAGTGCAAGTCGGACTCTGGCACGAAGGGTTCCGTACCATTATCTATAAAAACGGCAAAAAAATTACGTTTGTTGTATGGGAGCCCCCCTTAAATATGTTTCACGTTTCAACAAATGGGAGCCACCTTAAATATTTATTTTATTCTGGTTTTTAGTATTTGTTGTTATAGCGGCAACCGAAATACAACGTCTGTGAAAATTTCAACTGTCTAGCTATCACGGTTCGTGAGATACAGCCTGGTGACAGACGGACAGACGGACGGACAGCGAAGCCTCAGTTATACGTATACGATGGAGCCCTTAAAAAGTAATACTTATTGTAATTTTGTATAGTGAAAAGTAGAGTGTTTAACGCCAGACTAAACAACCATAATGACTTGTTTTAGTCCCTTGTTGAACAATCTACTATTGTATCCCATGCATTGAACAACTTACTATAAATTTATCTTGTTTTTTCAGTGAGCAGTTACATCATGTTCATAGAAAACCTACAAAGGTATGTAAACAGATACAATTATGATTTTTTTAGGGTTCCGTAGTTCCACAGTCCAACTAGGAACAATTATAGTTTCGCCATGCCCGTCTGTCTGTCCATCCACGGCTAAGCCCAGAGACTATTTATTAGTGCTAGAAAAGCTGTTATTTTGCATAGGTATACATACTAATCACGCTGACAGCCATCATCCCAGCTTATATACATCCCACTGCAGGGTACAGGCCTCCTCTCGGAATGACAGACACAGCGATAATACCTATGGTCAAATAAAATCTGCCTGTGGCTGATGATGATGATGATGACGATGATGATGATGATGATGACGATGATGATGATGATGATGATGATGATGATGATGATGATGATGATGATGATCATCATTTTTATGCTATTTTTTTACATGGAAAGATCCGAGCTCTGGATGCGAAATACACAGCTTAGCTTTACTGAAAACGGTCACATACACTCACGGTCAAAGGATTCGGCCCACAGTCCACTTTTAATACAAATGAGGCCACTTTGATTCCTCAGTTCTCCACCAGGACGGTGCCCCGGTTGAGATCTGATGATGGATATCCAGAGCATCGATAATGTAGGTCCAGAGTTTCCAACATACACAACTGATTCAACAAGCAGTTCACACCACAGCGAGAGAATTTGTATCAGCACTTAGATTTTCATTCATTTTATTGCCATTTTAGATGTTTCTGAACATGTATAATTTTCGTGTTAAACGCAGATTCAATCAGGTGGGTATTTTAGGAACTCTGGAGTAGCCATTATCAGATCATAGCCAAAGCACCGTCTAGTGGAGAACCAAGACATCAAAGTGATCCTGTTTGTATGAAAGGTGAACTGTGGGCCGAATTTTTTGACCGTGAGTGTAGTTTCGTACCGTAGCTTTCACATCCTTCCAGCATATCTCTGCTGCATAGAACATCTCTGGTCAAAAACCACCCTAAGTACAGCTGTTTTAAGTCTAAAATGATTGCCAACAGTGGGACAAAGCTAAGAACTACACGAAGATTACTCTACTGGTGGGCTGCTGGGTGTTCTTCACTGTCATCTTCTTCATGTTCAATGAGAAGGAGACTGTCGTGAGGAATGCTGTGCTGGTGCCAGGAGTTACCAAAGGTAAGACTTACTAATATAAGTAAGGCGCAAGCCACACAGAAGAGACGTGGGACGGGGGCGCACCCAAGTCCGCGTCGTTTGTTCGCAGCTCGCGTCTCCACCCCGTCTCTTCTGTCTGCTTTGGATCGCGACGCTTCTATACCCTGTCCCACGTCACTTCTGTGTAGCTTGCGCTTATATGTGAACAACCAGGTCTTCGATTTATGAACTTCGGTTAGAATTGCAGACGCAAAGTGTCTTAACAATTTTTAAACAATACGGTACAGGAGCTCCGCAAGGTGGAATTTAGTCATCTGACTATGTTTTCATCCAAATAATAAATAAAATAACAATTCTACAAGACATCTCCGAAGTCAACGATACCATGGTTCCCAGTAAGAGGCTAAGTCACTTAGCCTAAGTGATATCAGTTTTGGAAAAAATAAGAAGAAATCTACAGCACTTAGTTAAGCAACAAATAGTCACGTGTGTGTGTGTCTGTCTGTCTGTCTGTGGCATCATAGCTCTTAAACGGGTAAACCGATTTGGATGCGTTTTCTTTTGTTTCAAAGCAGGATTCTTGGCGATGGTTCTTAGACATGTTGCATCAAAACCGGTTCAGGTGATTCAAAATTATAAGGTCTTTTGTTGGCTAGTTATACCCTGTCTATTTAACAGAGTTAGCAAGGCGTTCTCTCTGTTGCACTTTTGTATGCAAATGAAAGGGACAAGAAACTGTCAGTGGGCGTCAACAATTGCACGTCGATGGCGGGCTCGGCTTACATGCCTTTTGTTGGAATATTCGTAATATTTCTCGTGATTTTTTGATTTTTCTCGTGGCACCTCAAATAATTACATGTCATGTTTATTCATCTATTAATCATAATTATGTAATTTAAAGTAGTAGTATTTAAATATGTGCCCTGCAGTGGGACGTATCTGCCGGTGCATCGTCCTTATCGCTGAACAATTACGTGCATTCTCTGTTTTCTAGTACTAACTCTGTTAAATAGACATATTATAGGTAGGGAAGGGATCTTAGATGCATAGTGGGCATTTATTTTATTTTCAAACATATGTGTGACCAAGTTGCGTTATAGAATTAAATATTATCGAAATAAATATAAATAAAAGAAATTAAAAACCCCTTCGCAATTACGGGTCACATATACGAGTACGTTTGAAAGTAAAGTTAATGCCCATTATTGCGTCTAAGATCCCTTCCGCAGCTTATAAAAGAGCTGATAACTTTGAAATGGCTGGACCAATTTTGATGAAAAATGTCTAAGAACTATCGCCAAAAAACCTGCTTTCAAATAAAAAAACCGTATCCAAATCGACTCACCCTTTTAAGAATATGATGCCACATTCACAAATAGCGGTCAAACCAGGTCAAAAATATAACACCTCTCTTTATGTGCCGGGGTTAAAAAGTTACTATGGATTTTTGTGTTTTTTCAGAACTCTTTTAAGCTTTGTGTCTCGTCAGGTATAGGTTATCGTTGACTTTTTAGTATGTTAGAATTTGGATAGTAAAAAACTTCATCTCTTTCAGATTATATCTTAAACATCCCCAAGAACAAGTTGACGTTACTGGTGGAACTTTCTGGACCTTTCCTGTCAGATCAAGAGGAAAGGAAACTGAACCATACTGAAATGGCGTCAAGGTCCAAAATGGAATTGTGGCTGGAACGATGGGCGTTGAAAGAAGGAGACGGTCAGATTGTGGAAGCAGATGTGTCGGAAAGAGAGGCAAGTGTTTTACTCTTGATAGTACTACTACCGTTTCAATCGCTATCAGAATCCTGTGGCATATAATACCGTGGCGTGGTTTATTTTGTGAAATCAGACTTGAAATTTATTATGAGCTTTACAATTCAATAAGCAAACTCAAGCCTGCTCATTCTGAGAGGAAGCCTGTGTCCTGCAGTGAGATGAATGAAGCCTTCAGTGCGTGAGTTCGACTCGCTTTTATGTGGTTTCCTAATAAAACCTCATTTGTTACAGAATCTAACAACACCAGTATCCTTCAAACTTTTAAATCCAGATGACGTAGACTTCAGTATCGCGGAGCAGCGATCGGCCATTTTCGAACACGATTCAAATTTGAACGCAACGGCCGTTTACGTCATTCGTATGAGAACCGACGCACCAATGGCAGTGCCGGTATCCATGAGTTACGTCGATGGACCAATAGATGAGACGCTCGGCGTGACGTATGCTTGTCTGCTATTGGTGCTGCTGTATGCACTGATTATTTTTGAGGTGAGTGTCATGTCAATCTTGTTAGTAATTATAAATGCGAAAATTTTTAAATATGGCATGTGTGTTTGTGTGTTTTGTTACTTCTTCACACTAAAACGTTTGGAGGAATTTGGATGAAATTTGTTGCGAAGTTAGCTGCATCTCCGGAATCACGCAAAGGTCACTATTTATTTATATTCTCACAGCAACGGCAAATCCCAAAATCTCAATCGTTAAGTTTAAAGTGCTTTGTTTATGGTCTCAATATTACTGTTATTAAAATTCCTCTTCAATCATTTTCATCTACCATCAGGTTATCAACCGCACCCTGGCCGCAATAGTGGTGTCAACACTAGCTCTATCAGTCCTGGCGCTGCTGGGCGCCCGGCCCTCGGTACCCGAGCTGGTCTCCTGGCTGGATGTGGAGACGCTGCTGCTGCTACTCAGCATGATGCTTCTCGTCGCCATCATGGCCGAAACCGGCATGTTTGACTTCCTCGCTGTCTTCACGTTTGAGGTGAGTAACACGAAACTGGAACCGAGTAAAGCTTTCGACGCTGTTGATCGAGATAATAGTAGGTGTTTAGAAGCAAGCCTTGAGGTACTCCACTCGTTTGGGTAGAGCTCAATAAAATTAATACGCATAAACAGTGTGTATCAGTGCGTACGAACATAAGTGCGTCCGTAAGTACGTGTGTTACTTTTTTTTGATAAAATTTGGTCTCTAGGTAGCTGGATCAACTAAATTGTATCCCAAAATTCCCACGAAGTCGGGATATACGCATTCCAAAATGCTGCTAAGTCTAGAGACATCAACTTTTGCTCTGGTATCTTCATAAACATCACAATATGAGTTTTGAGAATTCCCACTGAAATTTAGTAAAATCTGTACAATTGACATCCTTTCATTTTTTTAACACCTGAAAATTACTACAGGAATCAAAAGAGTTTTGCCTCCTGAACACGGAAAAATATTTATTATAATTTATTTCTCTATATTTAAAAAAATTCAACAAATTTAAAAAACATATATAATGTACTTACAGATATTGCCACAGAATAGATATGTTTCCTTTTCACTAGAAAAAAGAGCTGTCATAATTTTAAATTTGATAACAACCTTAACGTCAAAATAAATTTAGGTCATCAATTTTTTTTAATAGAGACTAGACAAAAGTAATGGATCTATTCTATCGTTACGTTCTTTTTAGAATAAATTAAGTAATAATCCTAGTGAAAATTTAAAACTATCAGCGTTTCTTTCTTTCTCTTTCCAAACAGTATACAGAGAACGAATCAAATTATAGTCTTAGAAATATGAAATGTTGTCAATTACTTAAATCAAAGACTAGTGTCAACTGCCCGTACTATTCCAAAATGCTGTTAAGTCTAGACATATTAAATTTTGCTCTGGTATCTTCATAAACGTCACAATATGAGTTTTGAGAATTCCTACTGAAATTTAGTAAAATCTGTACAATTAAATCAAAGACTAGTGTCAGTCAACTGTACCATGATACTTTTCTAAAATCATTTATATATCAGCAAAGTCTTTGATTTTAGTTCGTAAACATACTGCATGCACTACTACGTATTAATTAACTTCAGAACCATTAACTTTATCTATTACATCGCACCGAGAAACGACGTTTATCTTGATAATTTATTTAGTTACTAAGGAATCAAGTTAATTGTCGTTTAAATGGGTAGGTCCGGCACTTACCGGATTATTGTAATCTTCTTCACACTTATTATCTTGAGTACCTAGTTGCTCTCTGTATTTCAAGGATATTCCAAGCATCCAAGACAATGGAAATTGAATGTGATTCATATTTAAGTTTAAGAGCTCGTTGATTTCCAGTGCAAATTATTACGTGATGTATGTTTAGTACAAATACTGCAAATGAAACTTGAACCACTTGCAGTTGCCTGATTCAGTTAAATTTGGTATACTCATGTAAAATGATGTTACTTATACTAGCTGTTCCCCGCGACTCCGTTCCTGAAAAGTAAGGGCCTACGCTAGCTGACGCGGACGCCCGCCGCGTGCGCCCGCACGCGGATCTAAAATGTACCGAAAATCCGTCGCACGCGCCCGCGCTACTTAGCGCTGTTCATACAATTTCTTATTAGACGCGCGCACGACGGGCGTCCGTTCCGGGTAATCCGCATCAGCTAGCGTAGGCCCTAAGGGTATAAAAAATTACTTACGACCTATTCTCAGACCTACCAAATATAGAGAAAAAAAATCATAAAAATCTATTATGCCGTTTTGGAGTAGTTCGATAACAAACACTGTGACACGATATTTTTATATATTAGACTAGCTGTTCCTCGCGACTCCGTCTGCGAAGAATAGGGGTATAAAAATAGCCTACGAACTAGTCTCAGACCTACCGAATATAGATAAAAAAGTTTCATAATAATCGGTCAAGCCGTTTCGGAGGAGTTCTATGTTTAACAAACACCGTGACACGTGATTTTTTTATTATTAGAAAGAGATAGCTCTAAGATCTTCCGAATTAAGACTTAATTAAGGGACCCCATATCCATGTTAAAACTAGATATATGATGGATGACGAAGAAATTGTTTCGATGCCCATGGTATTTTTGTCTTTTTCATATTTTGAATTCGCTATTGCTTGCTTTGTTCGGGAAGCTCCGCAATATCTTGTCATCCGATATACCGCAGTGTCTCAAGTCAAAAGTCTTTGACCAGTGTGTGTTGCCAGTGATGACTTATGGCACTGAGACGTGGCCGCTAACGATGGGTCTTATAAGGAAGCTCAAGCTCACTCGGAGGGCGATGGAGAGGGCTATGCTTGGAGTTTCTCTGCGGGATCGCATTAGAAATAATGAAATCCGCGCAAGAACTAAAGTCACGGACATAGCTCGAAGAATCGCTAGACTTAAGTGGCAGTGGGCAGGGCACATCGCCCGTAGAACTGACGGCCGATGGGGCCGAAAGGTTCTCGAGTGGCGTCTGCGGACCGGAAGACGCAGTGTAGGTAGGCCTCCAACAAGATGGAGCGACGACCTGGTGAAGGTAGCGGGAACGCATTGGATGCGGATGGCGCTGGGCCGATCTGTTTGGCGAGCCTTGGGGGAGGCCTATGTTCAGCAGTGGACGTCTTTCGGCTGAAATGATGATGATGATTTCTTGCTTGTACAGTCAAGGATTTTAAGCTACCATGGAACCTTTTCAAAGTAAAAGTCAGTACGATTTTCCTTGTTAATTAATGCTATGTCACTATGACGTTTACTGCGAAATGGTTCCGTGGTGGCTCATGGTCCTTGACCATATCTTACGCAAAAAAAAGTAAAGTACTTACCTAAGTACAGTAAGATTATTTCCAATTTGACACTCGGGACGTCACAGTTTTAACCGTAAAGATTCGTGTTTTCTCATAGAGTACTTATATAAAATCCTAAAAATTAATCACATAATATATCCAAACCTATTTAATGTAACTAATAAAAAAACCCTCAGCCTAAGTATTGCACTTTTGATCTCTCTCGAAGTATGTCGAGAATTGCTGAGTACCGGAGT
Organism: Archips xylosteana; assembly: GCA_947563465.1. NCBI lineage: Eukaryota > Metazoa > Arthropoda > Insecta > Lepidoptera > Tortricidae > Archips > Archips xylosteana. The sequence goes on from OX387373.1 coordinate 7,181,464, forward strand.
GGAAATAATCTTACTGTATCGTTTCTTGTATTTTTTTGTCGTTTACCGCATAAATGTAATTTAGCACATAAATTCCAAATAACGCAGAGGTGCGAGCCCGTGTTCAAACCCACGACCCAGAAGAGACGTGGGACGCGGGCGCGTCCCAGTCGCGGCGCCCCTTGCATATAGATGGAAACTAACGGTAGACTACGGTTATTTAACAAAATTTGTCGTTAGCTACCAATACTTAACCGGTTAACTATGGTTATTTAACCGCAGGTCGTATTGAAGCTTGGTGGTAAGTGGATAGCTGTTTCTGTTTTTTTGTTAGTGTTTGACATTTATTTTAGATTGTTTAGGTACATAATCCATAAATCGTTATTTACATGACAAAAACTTTCGCAAAAAATCTTTGATCAATCAATACCTACCTGCTTTGGTTGACATTATAATCTTTTTTCTATTACCTACCTATTTTATTGAACGAAGTAGGTAGTAAACCTATCTATTATTATAAAGCCATCACCGCCACCGCCGCGCATAATCACGTGTTTCGCCCTATGCAATACTAACAATCACCGCAATCACATAATAAATTTAATATTTTTTATCAATAAAATTAAATAATTACTTAGTTTATTTTAATTAAGTATAAACACAGTACAAAAATTTCCGTAATGTACCAAAGTAACCCGCTCAAAATGGTTATTAACCGTTTTTAACCAAAAAATCCGTTAAAAACCCGACGGTTAAAAACGTTAAAAACCGGCTTCCCATCTATCTATACCCTTGCATCATTTTTCATACTAAATGTATAGAAGCGTCGCGATCCAAAGCAGACAGAAGAGACGGGGCGGAGACGTGGCCTACGGACAAACGACGCGGCCTGCGACGCGCCCCCGTCCCACGTCTCTTCTCTGTGCCCTACGCAATATTCCTGAGTCTCAGCTATCTGCATAGCAAATTTTATCCAAATAACGTCTAACCATTTAAGAATGGGTTCAAACACCGGCTCGCACCTCTGAGTTTTTCGGAATTTAAATACAGTCAAAACCGTTTATAACGACATTCAAGGGACAGCAATATTTGGTCGTTAAAACACGGTTGGTCATTGTAACCAGTGTTACTTTGGTATATAATACAGGGTTATTTGTAATTCGCTAGCATCCTTTTAACCCTAAACTCCTACCACTTAAACAAATGTTTTTTGTTATACGACTTTTTAAAATGGAGTACATTTTTTTTCCATACACGGCACAGAGTATCGTAAAAATACAGGTAATCTCAAATTTTCAAAACGTTATTACACCAAAAATATGAAGTTATGACAAAAGCCGTAAAACAAAAAGATTTGTTTAAGTGGTAGGAGTTTAGGGTTAAAAGGATGCTAGTGAATTACAAATTACCCAGTATAAGATCGTGTTGGGTTTTTTTCTTGGTCGTTACATCCAATATGTCGTTGTAATTGGTGTTGCTATAGACGGTTTTGACTGTATGTGCGAAATTACATTTGAAATGTATCATGAGCTTTACGGTGAAGGAAAACATCGTGAGGAAACCTGTATACACCTTGGAAGAAATCAGGGTCGTTTCACTTCTATACTTTGACGTTTTCTATGGAGGCCGATTAGCTCTCTTTGGTAGTTTCCTATATCGCTAGATGGCGTTAGCGACAAATTTGCGAGACGTTTGACGCAATTCCTTATTTCAGTATTATTTTCAAAACTTAAAAATAATAGATAAACTGAATTTACAGAACACATTGTATCGCATATTTAATTATTTTTTGTTACTTTAAATTCTTTTGTTTCCTTTAATACATAGTAAATTCATTTAAATATGCAGAAACTAGGAGGAACGGAACGTTTGCGAGACGTTTGACGCAATTACTTATTTCAGTATTATTTTCAAAACTTAAATATAATAGATAAACTGAATTTACAGAACACATTGTATCGCATATTTAATTATTTTTTGTTACTTTAAATTCTTTTGTTTCCTTTAATACATAGTAAATTCATTTAAATATGCAGAAACTGGGAGGAACGGAACGTATGTTGACATAGCGGCAACATCATGGCTAATTGTCAATTCCGTCTACGTTACGTGACGCGAATGTGGTATTTTGTTTTTTCTTGTGGATTTTTCTATTTAACGACCTTGCTTTTTCACCTGGATGCCGATTTATCTATACCCTCGCTGACCTGTGCATTGAATTTAGGACTCCGATCTCTCCGCCCGCCCCATACACTCTGACCCATCGCCTCGTTTTCCGGACACACCGATTTCTTTGCCTATCGACCTTTGCCTTGTGTTATTATATTAAATGTAAATAAATATTAAAGTAGTTAGATGTGTTGTTTTATTTATGCCTATTTTAGTTAAAAAAATTTACAATAAAAATTAAATCATAAAAGACGTATATACAGGCACGTACAGGTAACTGTAGTTATAGATATAGAAAAATGTAATTTCTTCCGGTTTCACGAGATGGCGCTGATCGGCGATAAAGCTGATGACTCTATTACCCCATAATATAAGTTACTCTATGGAAGAAATTCAATGGTGTATGTGAAGTTCCCAATCCGCACTATGCCCGCGTGGGAACTACGGCTCAAGCCCTCTCATTCTGAGAGGAGGCCTGTGCCCTGCAGTGGGACGTATATTTACGAATGGAACAGTAACACGGACACACACACAAACCTTAGTGTTTATATTATAAGTAGGAAGTCAGTTTCAGACAGATAAGCGTGTAAACAATGTTTAAGGTATTAAAATAGCAAAGATTTAGAATGTCAGTATGCCTGTCAGGACTTCTTAAGGCAAGAGTAAACCTACATAATGCTATGTACAAGCTTATCTATAATAGCTATCTGTTTGGCGCTACTTCAGTCAAACGTTCACAAAAATATCGATACCGGAAATCTCAAATGGCGTAAAGGACAAAAATGCGAAAATGAGTCTTAAATGCCATTCGATAGGGAATAAAAAGCTATTACGCCATTTGAGATTTCCGGTATCGATATATCTTGATTGTTTTTAGTTTACCAAGCTAGCACAAAGCGCGAGCGAAGTTTCTCCGTTTCAGCTCTAGCAAAAGTGCTTTCGTAAGTATTTATAAGTGGACAGACATACGAATGCAAATTTGCCCAAGCTTTGGAGACGCTTCGGTCGCTCAGTCAATGATGATGATGATGATGATAAGACATAGGAATCCGCGGGGCAAAATTGTTTGACAAGTAGGGAGTTCCTATATCGACAAACTCAACTAGCGGTGCTAGTTCTATATACTAGTGATCACTCTTTGCTTGTAAAAATATGTTAAATGTGTAATAGTACATTACTGCAGAGGCCGTGAAGCAAAAGGGATTGATGGGCGAGATTTGGGGTATACGGCCGAGTCGTAGACGAGGCCGGATAAAACGAGTCCAGCAATCCCTCTTCCGGCCGAGGATTGTATAGAGCTTTTCTCAAACATGCATCATCATCATCATCATCATCCGTCCGTCCGTCCGTCCATCCATCCATACATCCATCCATCCATCCATACATCCATACATCCATCCATCCATACATCCCACCCATACATCCATCCATACATCCACCCATAAATCCATCCATACATCCATCCATACATCCATCCATCCATCCATACATCCATCCATCCATACATCCATCCATCTATCCATACATCCATTCATCCATACATCCCTAGGCCAAGAAGTAATGTAGGGAGCCATAAACAACAAACTTCATGGCTTCATTTCGTGACATTAACGCAAACATTTCAAAGCATGTTTGAGAAAAAATAATTAAATAATAACTTAATACTCAATAATAATATTTTCACACCACCTGCTCGACAATGCCTTATTATATAATCATGCAAACCTCTCTCAAAGTAAATCATTATAGCCCTTGGCATTCGCCGGGGCGTAATGTTGTACTGAATTTCATTATAACCTGCCGGGCAGTAATGTTGTACTGAATTTCATTATAACCCGCCGGGCAGTAATGTGATTCTCACTTCTCGTAGTTCTTATTGGTATGCACTTAAAGTCTAATCTCAAAATCGCCCGGCGTGCAGGCAAGCGCGCAGCTCGTGCTGGAGCTGGTGCTCAACGTGCTCAGCCCCGCGGGGGCCGCGCCGCGCCTCATTTATTTGCAGTTCCGCGGCCGAACGAAACAATAGTACATTGTGCATCTAGGGCCGTAAGTAGGGGATTACTAACGGGGGTCTATTAGAAGCCCGACGCCGAAGGCGGAGGGCTTTTAATGACTCGAGTTTGTAATCCCCTTACTGCCCGTGATACACACAATGATTTTCATCACATTGCGAGAAAAAAAAATCCAAAAATAAAATTATTTTGTCTCTAAACACTTAATAAAATAATGGCTACCCGCCAATACAGATTGTCACTTTTTCGAGTCATCTACCATAGATAATGTAAACTGTGTTTAGTTTAAAATTTGAAAGGTCATACGGCCAGATTCTACCAACATTTTAAAAAAATATTACTAAAATTATTGCAAAACTATTTGTTATAAATTTAAAATATAAAAATAACGAATTTTCATGAAGCGTAGATAAGTTTTGTGTTGTAAAATTTGGGTTATAGCTAAGTTTTAAAGATAATAAATAAAACGTTGGCTGACTTGAAACCTCCTTAGTCTGAAATTACTTGTTTGCAAATTTTAAAACTAAAGTTAGAACTCCCTTGGGTAGAAAAATTGTACGTAAATCCATAACTCCCTTAAGAACAATTAAGGCCTTTGACATTTAGTATACAGACATGGAATAACACCATTGACGAGCAAGTGTGATGAAAAGTCAATTACTTAAACAAAAGCCGCGAGTGTTTCAATACGCTGCAATTTTAAGTATCAAAACTGCAAAAGAAGATAAAACATTAAGAAAATATCGAGTGACGAAAGTGATTTGACTCCTGATTCCATTAAATTAGACGCCTTAGAACCACTTGCACAGTTCAGGGTAAAAAAAATTAAATCGGTAACCCTGGGTTAAGAATGACAGTTCCATACATTTTGACACTTGTTAACCCTGGGTTAGCAGTTACCTCGCTCGGAGTTAAGTAGCTAACCCAGGTCTGCGCAAGCCAGACTTAGAAATTGTTAATAATGTAGAAGTCGAAGGAAAAACACTTAAAAGCTTACAAAGATTTCGACAAATGGAAAACTGCGAAAGGCGCAAAGTCAGTGTCAGAATCAGTGCTTCTGGGTCTATTTCGAGTATTTTTCTAGTAGCCTTGGTTTTTATTGTCTCGCAAAAGGTGAGAAAAGTAGAGTATACTCCTCGGGGATAAAACTGATTTTGCCTTGGGCGCACTTAAATCCTTCACTGCTCTCAGGACTCCATCTTAATTCCCTCGCTTCGCTCGGGAATCAACTAAATCTGGAGTCCCTCGATACGCTCAGGATTCAATATCGCGCCCGTGACATAATGCAGTGCTTTATCCCCTTGGTGTACAATCTACTATTATTTTCACTCATAAATATAAAATAGGTACTTATGTAAGTAATATAATAATGTGTTTACAAATGACATTGTCCGACGACATTGACAAGTACCTATTGTTTTATAGTGAGTGTCTAAGTAGGTAATTTACTTCTATTTAATTATGTAAAGAGGTTGAGATAATAGTAACTATTTTGTAGTGCAATGGGTATTACGCCCTACCTTTATATAACCTAGCGAAAAAACACACAATGTTGGGGGCGATCACTAGTATATAGAACGAGCACCGATAATTTAATTTATCGATATAGGAAGTCCCTACCTGTCAACAAAATTTGCCCCGCGGATTCCTATGTCTGATGATGATGATGATGTTGTTGATGTTAACGACGACGACGATTAGGTAATGATGATGATTTATTTATTTATTTCTCATGGAGAATGATGATGATGATGATGATGATGATGACGACGATGACGACGACGGCGACGACGACAACGACGACGACGACAACGATGATGATGATGATGAAATCTTGTTCTCAGGTCACCAAAGGCAAGATGTGGCCTCTGATCAACGTGCTATGTGCTATAACAGCTGTGCTATCAACGTTTTTGGACAACGTCACTACGGTCCTTCTCATCACGCCCATCACTATCAAGTAAGTTAGTAATGTTTGTAATGTTTGTGAGTTCGTTTTACCACAGAATAACTAATAGTACTAGCGTACAGAAGGATCACTCTCGAACAAAAGTCAACTTTAGATATAAAAATTTGCCTACTCTTACGACCGTTAACTGCTTGCACGCGAAATTGTAAAGTATTGTGTGTACGAGTATAAGCGTTTATATTAAGTTGGGCACCGCTGATCCGAAACCAAGAAGGGCACAGGGTTCCCACTCGCCGATATTTGGTAGGTATGTAAATCAAGAAAGATAACAGTGTGTGTTAATTCAATAAACTAGCTGTAGTAAGTAAGTATGTTATTTATAGAAGTCATTGTTTGTTGCAAAAATCACAGAAAAAAAAGATGCTTAATTACGCGCGACGCGGCTATCGTGCGAACCAATAGCCGAGCGACAACCTACTGCCGTACGCCTGCCCGGGAGGCGCGCCGGCCGAACATACCTAAACTGCGGAGTGAAACCCCCCTGGGTTTACAATGTAATCATCATCAAATTTTCTTGTTCGTTTTACAATGAAGTCTTGGATCACAGAAATATATCGAGATCTTGGATGTAGTAGTAGGCCTCGTCCCTTTTCTTCTCTTGGCGATCCTGTGCCCGTCTCATCCAGTCCATTAAGTAGAGTCGTTGTTGTTGGGTTACGTTACGTCGTGGGAAAAAGCTAGTTATATATAAGTATGCATCTGTGAAACTCTTTATCTACTATATAAAAATAAGTCGGGTTTTCCTTCCTGACGCTATAACTCCAGAACGCACGAACCGATTTCCACGGTTTTGCATTCGTTGGAAAGGTCTCGGGCTCCGTGAGGTTTATAGCAAAGAAAATTCAGGAAAAATTTCAACAGAAAAGCGGGAAAATCTTTTTTCACATACAGCGCCATCTCTGATACATAGCATGTACTACTAACCAATACTATTCTCCGCGGACGGAGTCGCGGGCAACAGCTAGTTGTACGTAAAAACATGAAATTATTAAGTGTTTGGCCGTTATCTAGCACCCATACTTTGCTTAGTTTCGGTCTAGGTCAATTGGTTTACAATCTCCTCATGTTTTATATTTAAACCAACTGATTTCCACAGGCTATGCGAAGTAATGGAAATGCACCCCATCCCAGTGTTAACGGCGATGGTGGTATACAGCAACATCGGAGGCACAGCGACACCTGTCGGCGACCCGCCGAACGTTATTATAGCGTCCAACAAAATCGTCAGAGAATCTGTAAGTGACACTAACACACTGTACACACAGCAAACACACACATAGGGGCGTCAAGTAAGTAGGTAGGTGCACCTTCAAGCGCAAGCTGAAGGATCACTTCTTAACGATCCAAAAATCCTATCCGTAAAAACCAGCACCCACACATTAATGAACTAAAACAATTACTTTGCTCACCCGCGACCTTACAATAGTTACGCTTATGCAAGAAATGTGTGTTCATGCAGTTCCTCCACCTCCACACTGTACGAACACACACAAATCACATAAACACAACTATCACCACCACCAAGCTACACTGACGCGTTTCGAACTCAACCAGAGCTCATCTTCGGAGTTACCACAACCGTATGCTATGCTACCAAATGTTAAACTAACAAACCAAAACAAATGTTTTAACTTGTCACTGTAACTTCACAAGTACCCACTTTATTTTTCTTATTCTCAAACTACCCCACAAAAATTAACTTTTATTGACATATTATAAAACTACCTTGAATTTTTGTTTATTTATTTATAAGGCATATTTTATTAATACTAACTGTTCAAATTAGACCCAAGCCGCAGTAAAGGAGAAGATACTAAATTTACCTGTTCATTAATAATAGACCCACACATTGGTATGCCAACCTGTTGTTTTAAACATATCTTCTACGTTTACTTTTTCTTTATTGTAATTTATGCTACTCTATAATAAATCTAAACTCTAACGCCTCAGCATAATGCTGAGTCAGCGACCGTTTCACTTTTGCGGGGACACACATGCAGGCAGAGCTGTGTATGTACATGTTTATTTGTTACTACATTGTTTGTTATCTTTGTTTTTTAATTTGTGTGAAATTGTGTGTACTTTCTTGTATAGGTATGTGTGTCTTGTAAAAGTGAATAAATTGTCTTCTTTCTTTTTTTCTTTCTTTACATATCTCCCGGATATCCGTAACCGCGGTTATCCAAGAAAGAATAAAGATCCGTATGCGTATCCATATCCGTTACTTTTTGGCGTATCTTTCACGATGGAATGGAATCAAGAAAACCGTTGCAACTTATTGAAAATTATCGAATTAACCCCAGCAGGCTAATTGTGTAACTCCCTCGCAATCGCCATCGCGTTCATTTTGACAGTAGGTACTTGTATGGGCTGACAATTGGTCTCGGAAACAGCCTGCTGTCACAGCCATACAAAAACTATATTTTCAATCAAGCCAAGCCAAGCGTCAAAAACTTATGGTATATATGGTAAGTATGGTAGTGTCAAGGGTAATTGTGTACCCTGCTGGTTATGGGATTGAAAAAGCAAGGATTGCATTCTAGCAATGAAAAACGATGCTTTTAAATATAAAGGGGTCATTCTTCGGAATCGGATTTTACGTCTGATTCCCTTGGCGTTTTTTACTTTTACTTTTTTCAACCTATTTACTATAAAATATGAAATTGTATTTAATTATTAGCAGATTTATCGAATAGGCATTAATTTTGGTCAGCTTGGTATTGAAATATACCGCTTTAAGTTTTCAGTGCCAGGGGAATAAGAAAATTGACAGGGGAATAAGAAAAAAGCCAAGGGAACAAGAAAAAAATGACAGGGGAATAAGAAAAATGCCAAAGGAATAAGAAAAACGCCAAGGGAATCATACAAAAGGACAGGGTTAATAAAAAGTTGAACTTTGAATAGAATGTAATATTTAAAACCTGCTATCAATTGAATAAATTTCTAAATGAATAAATCAGCGAATTAAAAGAAAACTATTTTCCTTTACAAGAAAACGCAAGAAAAATAGGATTTCCTTGTTCAAAACCCAAGGGAATAAGAACCAGGGGAATAAGAATATGTATGTTTCTTGTCGATTCTGCCGAAACTGTTATTGTTATAATAATTACTACTAAATCAACATATGCAGGCAGTAATGTAGTTTTCTTTTTACTTAACACTATGTACCAATTGCATGCACAAAATTTTATATGTAAGTCCAAGAAAATCAGAATCACAGTGAGCCAAAGCCAAGGGAATCATATATTTACCTCCATAACTAAAAATCCCAGCGGCGAGTCACAACCTCTCCCCGCCGCGCTGGAAGCGTTACTGACGTTCGTCGAGCCCCGCGATCACAACGAGTCATATGACGTTTATGTAGGGAGCAGCAGGATGTTGAATGTGGCACCAAGGGAATCATAGCTTAGCTCTGGACAAAGCTTTAAGAACGTTTTTTTTTTAAACTGCGATAAACATAGGAACCGTATTTTTTTATTTTAAACCAATAATTTATATTGTAACTATTTAACTAAATACAATACTTGATTTCAATTCATAACATGTCCTTTTCGGGGTAGTTTGTTCACAAAATGGGCAATGGACGCACCAAGGGAATAAGGTTTTAGAGTTTGATAATTATTTACAATTATTTATACTTACTTTAAACAAAAAAGGAATCGTGCCCCAGTTAGATTAAGTGCTAAAGTAATGTATAAAAAATATTCTAGCCAATTAATTGCGGGTACTTTTTCTGCCTGGACGCTGTAATTTGGCCCTCCGAAGAATGACCCAAAGCCGAAATTATGAATAGCGATCATTACAAACGCAGCATTACCCAAAAGCAAATCATCATCAATGGTGTCCATTGTGGTCAGAGAACTCTGTACGAACTGGTGAAAACGCAACTCCGCCAGCGAACTTCGTTCGGTACGATTTTGTTCTAAACAACCTGTTCGTTTCCTTATTGAATGAAAACGGATATTTTCTATTTTGAGCGAGCATCGGCAGAACTGCAATTATTTGCTCTAAACGGATGTTTAGTCAGAATCAGAACACTAAGGGAAAACGCGGTTTAAGATCACCGTTCAATATCATACCAGATAAACTAAAAAACAAAAACAAACGTTTTAATTTGTCACTGACAGTTTGTTGATTTGTTTTGTTTGTGACTGATTTGTCATTCCCTTTTTCCAGGGTATAAACTTTGCCAACTTCACTCTCCACATGACGCTCGGCATACTCCTCGTGTGTATACAGACATACATTCAACTGCGTTTCATTTATCGGGACGTCAAAAAACTGAGGCAGAGCGAACCTTCAGAGATAAAAGGTAGGAAAGTTAAAAGGTAGGGAAAAAAGGTAGAAAATATAAAAAAGATGAAAGGTAGGGAAAAAAGATAGAAAAGATAAAAGGTAGGAAAGAAAAACCGGACACGTGAATCGGGCCACGCGCATTGTAGGTTTCCGGACTATTGTCGCCACAAAGCCTATGGATTAGCTCGTAGAGAAGAGAGGCACTAGACTCCATCAAAAATCACTTTAAAGCTTAATATTTTTCAAACGGATCCCTAAATAAAAACACACAGTTTTAGCAAATCTAAGTATTTTACAAGCTTTTATTTAACTTGCAATGTAGGTAAGTACCTACCTATGTATGTATGTACGGGTCAAATCTTGGAAGTCGAATTTGACCCACTTCCAGTGGTCGGATGCGCTTGAAATTTGGTATACTTAGGTAGGTTGGATGACAATGCAAGTACAGTCAACAAAAAGTAAAGTCACTTAAAAAGCTTGCATTAAAAATGAAATTTTTAACAAAAACCTAACCCACTATGTAATGGGTATAGACGAGAAAAATAATCCCCACTTTACGTGTCGGGGAGATGCCTTAAGCCACGGACACACTATAAAGATTTCTTGTAGTAGCAAGGAAAAAGATATAAAAGATAGAATCTAGGAAAGAAGAAAGATAGACGAGACAAAAGATAGGAAAGCAAAAAACAATTTTTAACAAGAGTGCCTGGCACAAAAAATGGCGGAAAAAACGTAATATCTAAATGTTTTGTGATTTTAGTGGTTGCTTCCTTAATTTCAGATCTAAGGCGACAGCTGAACGTGTGGCGACGTGCAGCAGACTCCCTTCCTCATATGAGCAAAGATGAGATTGTTGTTAAGGTAACCGAATTGTTTCTCTCACATTGCAATGAAAGAAAGAAAGAATAAAATGTTTAAGGTCATTATTGGACCGTTTGTATCGAAGTACTTTCATAGACATAGTTTTAGAAATGGTAGAAGATTTTGATACATAATTATTTATCCGACGCCCGTGCGGGTTCGTACCTGGTGTAAAGGTTGTCTATCGCCATTCAACGTGGTAACGCGGCCAGTGTGATGGGTACCTTTGCGCCGGGGACGACTCTAGCGTTATGTAACTCTTGCTTTTTAAATGAGGATGAGGGAGGACCTCATTTTGCCTCGTGAGGTACTCGCGAGGTACCCCTCATTTGAGGTGAGGTGTAAAACAATTCAAAACGATCGCAATGAAAAGCGCTTAGCGTAGCGAGGCGCGCGCATCGTTGTCACACGACGTGAGGCTTACATCCCTACTCGTTTTACCTCGCGTGGTGCCCCTCATTTGAGGTGAGGTGTAAAGAATTTAAAATGATTGCATGAAAAGCGCGTAGCGTAGCGAACGAACGAATAAACGAACAAAATTTTTTTATTTATAAAATTTTGTCAAATAACGTTTTATTAAATGTTGATTTGGGAATTTTCTGCCTTTTCGTAAAAAATGTTACTTATTTTTCATAAAAAAATTGAGTCAATTTTGTGACGAGCCATATAAACTGTATGAAAAAACGTCACAAAACTAACAAAAAATTTGAGACATTCCTTTTTATCATCAAAATCAATAGCGCTCTTAATTCTAAGTAAGAAAACCTCAAAATTTCCTCATTTAGTAACAATTAATGTTCGATCGATTCATTCCATCGAACTCGTTATTCCGTATCGACTCCCTCGCTCGTGAGTCAGTGAGTAAATAGTAAGTTATCTGTGCTCGCGCCTCGTGATAGAAAATGAGGAGCTAAATGAGGTGGTTCAAAGTTGCAATTCGAATATTCCCTCATTTTGTCGCGATGAGGAACTCAAACGAGGTACCTCACGAGTGAGGGACTCATCACTAGACAACTCGTGGGGGACTTTTTGACTGAACTTAGCTAGTCTTGCTAGAGTGGCCGGAAAGGACTGGATACGAAGGGCGCAAAACCGGGAAGAATGGCGTGCATTAGAAGAGAACTACACTCAGCATTGGGTGGTGAAAGGTTGAAAAAGAAAGAAGAAGAAGCTAGTCTTAAGTTATAAATTTATTGTTTTATTTTTTGTATTTTTGACCTTAATAAATTATTACATATTATATCGATTTAAGTAAATATTGTTCGCGTGATAAGTCCCGTTTAGTATAATAATTATGAGTGTAGATCACGAAAGTTTAAAATAGTAGATTTTGATACAGAAAAAATACTTTGTGTCAAGTTTTTCGCGGCGCATTCTTTTTACCCGACTGCGAAGAAGGAAGGGTTATAAGTTTGACCCGTATTTAGCAATCATAGTCATTCCGAAAGCGGCTGGTAGACTCAAAAAAAAGAAACATGTAAAAGAGCCCTTAACGTTCTACTTACAGAAATAAACGTTTGATTTTTACTTTGATTTTATTATTTACTAATATTTGAATTTCCAGGAGCGGTTGGAGCGCAAAGTCCAGAAAATCACGACGCAGTTGCATGTGATCGTAAAAGAGAGCAAGAAAAGAGCCTGCCCCAAAGACACCTTCCAAAGGACCCTGTCTGAACTCAAGGACAAGGTATCATTGCTAATAATATAACTCTAAATACCAGTAGACCGCGAATTGACGACGAGGGCCCAGTTGCATAACAAAGTACAACTTATATTACAAGCGGAACTCTCGCTTCAGTTATATCAACTAGAAAGGGAGTTCCGCGTGTAATATAAGTTGTACTTTGTTATGCAATTGGGCCCAGATAACCCAGTTGTTAGACAACCTGAAAACGAGGCCACTTTAATGCTTTAGATCTCCACCAGGGCGGTATTTCTGTCTGTCCTGCTGTTTGGCTGTCGCCATTGGATTATTTTCAAAATGTTGGAGCCATGGAAGTTAAAAACTTAAATAGAAAGAAAGAAAGAAAGAAAACATTTATTCGTAATATTAAACCATTTTAAAAATAACACAGGAATAAAAAAAATGCGCATAAGTATCATGAAATGGTCTGAAATCAGCAAAGGAATAGGATATTTCAGTCATATCAAAAAACACGTCAGTTCGACTGCTCATGGAGCCACTTGTTTTGTAGCATGATAGACAATTTTTCATCACTCTCCAATGCTATTTTCGGATTTCGTGATTTCAAAAATTGGTTCCCTTTGCATCCTTGGAACTTATATTTCTAATGTTTTACAATTTACGCATCTCCTATCTGTTTCCTATAATAGCTATGCCTTTGTCTGTAAAAGTAATACTACAAGAATCTGTCTACATCAGTCTGAAGACGTTTACTGTTGTACAGTCGTAGAATTAAAAATTTCGTCACTTCTCGAGTCTATGTCAACGAGTTAAGGTTGAAATGTGACGAACCTTTTCATTCCGCTACTATACAAAGGTGTTCCCCCTAAGAACGCTACAATGAACGACGATTTGCCATCTTCATCCACCGCAACGGTGGCCCGCAAATGTTCTACTGTCGGTACACCTAGTGAGAGGTCCATTAACGGCGAATTTTCCAGTTTGAAATTTTCTCCTTCAAAGGCTTTTAAAGTTACTTTGTTTAATTTTCAGTATAAAATACGCGACAAGAAGCTGCTCATCAAGTCATGCATCGCGGTTGGTTTTGTTGTCATCATGTTCTTTCTTCACGCTTTCCCGGAGTTCAGTAAGTTATTTTATTGTGTATTTTATCGGAAAATCACCGTCATCGTCATCATCATCATTATCATCATCATCGTCATGACTACCACCACCAAAATATTAATAAATTTGAAGTTTAACCTAACAAAGCCTAATAACGAGTTGGCAACGCGTTCTAAGTTGTTATGACGTTATCTGTTTTAAATAAACTTTTTAACCCCCGACACAAAAAGAGAACGCTATGTGTGTGTGTGTCTGTCTGTGGCATCATAACTCTTAAGCGGGTGAACCGATTTGGATGCAATTTTTTTTTTGAAAGCAGGTTTCTTGGCGATGTTTCTTAAACATGTTTCATCAAAATAGGTTCAGCCGTTTCAAAGTTATCAGCTCTTTTGTAAGCTGCGGAAGGGATGTTAGTTAGACGCATAATGGGCAATTACTTTATGTTCAAACATATAATTAATAGCGTTGGGGGATTTAAAATTTTTAATTTTTGGTTATTAAGATTGAAGTGTGGCAAGGCAACGTTGCCTGTTATTACGGATTGGCGGAGTGCAGGATTTTTTTATATATTTTTTTAAAAATCTGATATCACCCAAACTAAGCCAAATCACTCAATCTTTAGGTATACCTACTACTTTTATGACTTGAAATGACCCGAGGAATCTATGCTTTAAATCCGTTGAGTTTTTCGTCGATCACGTATTATGTATTGGGAGAAGCGAGTGTTACTTTGATCTCACTACATTTTCACTTCCTCTAATGGAGGCTCTTAGCAGACGTTTCTATTTCTACCAGGCCGTGTATCGCTCGGATGGACTGCGTTACTGGGCGCCATCCTTCTTCTACTCCTGGCAGACCGCGAGGATCTGGAATCCATCCTGCACCGCGTGGAGTGGTCCACGCTGCTATTCTTCGCTGCGCTGTTTGTCCTCATGGAGGTATGTCTTTTACTCTTTGCACTACTGTTTCCTTTAGGCCGTTTGCCTCAGGGCTAAGCGGCGATATTGGACGCCATTTTTCTCCTGTGTTTGGCAGACTATTAGGACCTGGAGTCCATCTTCCTTCGCGAGGAGTGGTCCACACTGCTATTCTTTGCTGCACTTTTTGCCCTCATGAAGGTAAGTCTTTAATGTTTTGACTACTCTTTCCTTTAGACCGTGAGTTTGTGAGCTGGAGGCGCTATTAGATATCATCTTTCTATTAGTCCTGGTGGACCGAGAGAATCTGGAGTTCATCCTGTACCGCGTGGACATCCACGCTGCTTTTCTTTGCGGCGCTTTTCGTCCTTATGTCTTTTACTGTTTTCACTACTCTTTTCTTCAGGCCGTTTACCTCTGGGCTGGATTGCATTACTGAACGCCTTTTTTTCTGCTACGCTTAGCAGATTTCAATCTATCTTTTTTTCTTGACTATTTATTTATTTTTATTTCCTATTTTTCCAGGCCTTGTCGAAACTGGGCCTCATCAATTACATCGGAGGTTTGACCGAAGCGCTCATCATGAAAGTTGACGAGGGCCAGAGACTTGCAGTGGCGTTGCTGCTTATTCTGTGGGTGAGTGGATTGACGACGTTCTCGTTTTCAAGGTTCTGTAGGTCCGCGGCTTAGCTTCGAGGCTTAAAGTGCTATACTTCATTTAATTTAGAATTGAAAACCACAACATCATTATATTGCGGCTCGTCAACTATTTCTTGCCTAGCAAATAGTACAGTACAATAGTCTGGGAGCCGCAAAATAAAATTGTTTTAATGTCACATTATTTGCATGTCGTCAATTGTTACTCTAGTAAAAATTGTAAAGAGATTACATTTCACGAGCCGCAATATAATGTTGTTGTGGTTTATAATTCTAAATTAAATGGAGTATAGAAAGTTGTAATTTTGCATAGAAATAGAAATAGAAATAGAAATGAACTTTATTGAATAACTGTGTACATACAATGATGGTTACATAAGATAAGTCTCAACAGTTTGTCCTTTTCGGACGTACAATATAAAAAACTTATTGTCTAATATTTCTTAATTTCAGCTATTTATGCACATTCACATGTAATTAAATGATCTTATTGAACAAAAAATTCTTTTACATCATCATCATCATCATTTCAGCCGAAAGACGGCCACTGCTGAACATAGGCCTCCCCCAAGGCTCGCCAAACAGATCGGCCCTGTGCCATCCGCATCCAATGCGTTCCCGCTACCTTCACCAGGTCGTCGCTCCATCTTGTTGGAGGCCTACCTACACTGCGTCTTCCGGTCCGCGGACGCCACTCGAGAACCTTTCGGCCCCATCGGCCGTCAGTTCTACGAGCGATGTGCCCTGCCCACTGCCACTTAAGTCTAACGATTCTTCGAGCTATGTCCGTGACTTTAGTTCTCGCGCGGATTTCATCATTTCTAATTCGATCCCGCAGAGAAACTCCAAGCATCGCCCTCTGAGTGACCTTGAGCTTCCTTATAAGACCCATCGTTAGCGGCCACGTCTCAGTGCCATAAGTTATCACTGGCAACACACACTGGTCAAAGACTTTTGACTTGAGACACTGCGGTATATCACAAAAACATCATAAAAAAAAAAGTTCATCATAAAAAGTTTTATTTATAAGCCAATTTTTTAGAACTGTTTTAAACTTGTTACCCTCTAGTTTTTTTTTATTTCAACCGGTAGCTCATTAATATGTTTTTGTATGCACTTTTATAAATAAGTTTGCTATGAGCTCTAGGAATTTCATAATTATATTTATACTGAGTGCGCAAATTAATATTTCGAAGAGATGACTTTTTCGTAAAAAAACTCGTTATTACACTTCACAAATAAACAAATTTCCAAAATATAGATCCCAGTTAATGTTAGCATCCGTTTCTCCTTGAATACATTTCTAAGAGAATGTCGCTCAAGGATACGGTAAATAGTACGTACGCAAGCATTTCTTTTGTAATCTAAACGTGGAAATAACATCAACAGAATCTCCCCAAAAAATAATGCCATATGTTAATAAGGAATATACATGTCCATAGTACGCACTTCTAGTAGTTGTTATAATGTTCGCATGGGTATATACACGATGATTTTTAATCGGTGATCTGTACGCTTAGTATAAGTTTTACTTCACCAAAATACTTCTCGATCGCGTTTACGTAAAAATATCAATGCTATGGAAACATGGACGCGCGGCCGCGGAGGCGCTGTCCATGTTTCCCTAGTAATTGATTTTTTTACGTAAACGCGATCGAGAAGTATTTCGGTGAAGTAAAACTTATACTAAGCGTACAGGAACCAATTTTTCTAGATCAGTATTCGGTGGCGAACACGTTTAAGTCGCAGTTACATGAAACAAAAAGTCTGTTCTTTTTTAAATAATGATTATTAAGAAAATAGCTTTTTAGTTAAAATCATAGCCACCTACACATAATTAAATTTTAGTCTATGAGCTTAAAACCTCTTTGACAAGTCAGTTTCTTAAGCAAACTTTGACGTGAAACCTGTCAAATTCCCCGCCAAAGCAATGACACTTGACGAAACTACTGAACTTCAACAAATGTGGGATGGCCCTTCGGTAGATGAAGGAAGTTATAGGAATAAAGTTTTTTTTTAAATGAAACAGATTTCTTTGCTTTTAGACCGCTTCTACTAAATTCCATTTTGGCTGGGGATCAATATTTTTCAAGTCCTGCAGGCTTATTGTCTAACGTTTCTGACGCTTGCCTTTGCAATCACTGTTTCTTTCTGTCAAACGGTATAAAATGATGACAGAAAGAGATGGTGAAAGCGAAGGCAAGCGTCAGAAGCGTTAGACAATACGGCCTCTGATCAGCGATTAAAAATCATCGTGTATAATATTAAAACTTTGGCTGCGGCGCTGATTTTTACTTACATTCAGGCCGTGCGTTACTTACGCGACGCACAGCCCCGCCCGCACAGGCGGTAAGACGCGTACCGTGCGGAAAATCAACCAATACGTTTTATCCCAATATTTGAAAGCCTTGACCTCTCTTGTCTATTGTCTTTTGTCTTGTTCTGTTGTCTGGACTGTCTTGTTTGATTTTTTTTAATCTTGCAGATATCAGGCTTAACGTCGGCTTTCGTTGACAATATCCCTCTAACGACCATGATGGTGCGTGTGGTGACAACCCTGGGATCGAACCCAGACCTCAACTTGCCGCTGCACCCGCTCATCTGGGCGCTTTCGTTCGGAGCGTGCTTAGGAGGTGAGTGTCAACTTATTTAGTTTATTTATTTACTAGCTGTTGCCCGCGACTCCATCTGCGAAGAATAGGGCTGTAAAAATAGCCTACGAGCTATTCTCAGCCCTACCGAATATATAGAGAAAAATTTTGATAAAAATCGGTCAACCGTTTCGGAGGAGTTGGATAACAAACACCGTAAAAGTTTCACAAAAGCATTTTTTCGTAGTAGCGAATTTTCACATCGCCTTCTCTCATGATCGCAAATTTAATTATTCGTCTTTTTTCATGTAGCGATTTTTCGTAAAGCATTGTATAATGTTCGCGTTTATTTTTTTCGCTTATTTTACTAGTTGATTAATTTATTAGTCGCAATTTTTTTCAGTATAATATACCTAGTGTGGTTTGATAGACATTTTACTCGAAATCATTATTCTAATAAATCTATAGTTCACCCTCTACCGTTACCTTCTTAGTGTCCATATTATTTATTACGTATTAATAGGTAGGTTAGGTTCGTTAGCTATCTTCAGATGCCCGAAGGGTAAACTGCCTAGAAAAAGGAGCCCCGCCAAGTGGGGCTCTGTCGAACATAAGGCTTGGTGGGTTGCCTAATTCTACTGCAAAAAATTGCGACTAATAAATTAATCTACTGGTAAATTAAGCGAAAAGAATAAACGCGAACATTATAAAACGCTTTATGAAATATCGCTACATGAAAAAAGACGAACAATCAAATTGGCGATCATGAAAGTCACATTTTCATTCATTCACTACTTTTTTTTGCAATCAATAGTTTATGTAGCTGTGTGTGTAATCATTCGCGTCGATTCTCATGGCGAGTACTATAGTTAACGTTTCAAATCCTTTCAGGCAACGGCACTCTGATCGGCGCGAGCGCGAATGTGGTCTGCGCAGGAGTGGCGGAGCAGCACGGCTACAAGATAACGTTCATGGAATTCTTCCGGGTGGGCTTTCCACTCATGTTGGGGCATCTGGTCGTGGCCTCCGCCTATCTGCTGCTCTGCCACTGCGTGTTCCAGTGGCATTGATGCTAGACGCCTCTAGAATACTCTCCAAGAGGTCGGTGAAGAATAACGCCACGATGATCACCCGCCGTCTAAAACTATCATCGTGACATTCAGAGGAACTTTACAAAATAACGTTCACTGTTCTGTCACTCACGCAATGATAAAGTTTTATTATCCGTAATAACCAGAGATCGGACAAAGTGGCGTCATTGCTCGCAATAATATGGACATGACTCCAAAATTAATTAAGTAAATAATTAATAATTTAACTAATTTCTTACGAAAGATTTAATTTTGATTCCTCCTCAATAATTAACACAAAGATTTTTTATAATGTAGATTTACTAAATTCAAATTCAATTTCTAAAATATTTATTTGTCAAACATAGGTAAAAAAAGGTATATATAAAACAGGTCATAAGTATCACTATGTTGCGCCATAAGGCATACAAATAGCCACAGCTTTACATGCAGCATGCACTAAAGAAGATAATTAGATTTTTTTCCAGTAAAAAAATTGCCACTATTTAATTTATTATTGTTACCGATATAGGTAATTTGTTGGATATCAATGTTAAAAATATGTGTTAAGAAAAATTAAATCCACAGAGTTTTTTATATTTATAGATCGTATAACATATATGAAATAGAAAACGACAACAACTGCCATTGCCATTGTATGCATGTGTAAATTATTATCTCCAGGAATTTAAATCTAATTTCACAAAATAATTAATTAAATTTGGAGTCATGTCCACATTATTGCGAGCAATGACGCCAATTTATCCGATCTTTGGTAATAACTAACGCATCATATAATATCATCTCCGATTATATCTGTGACATCATCACATCATCATCATTTTATCCGAAAGACGTCCATTACTGACCATGGTGTCCTCCAAGGCTCGCCAAACATTAGGCGATGGGGATGTTGACACCACCAATCAACCGACGTACTTTTTATGAGCTGTCAAAACACAAATCTTCCATGGAGTTTGAATGGCAATAGCAACTTATGGCGTCACTTGTTCGCCCACTCAATCAACTTACTATTTTTTTGTTTTAAAGCAACAAAAAATCTAATTTTGCAGCTAATCGAAAATTAATCTGGTTTTCAGGGCTAAAACAAAGCGTTTTTTTACTGGAGTTGTGTCATTGAATTATTTTTTAATGGCGTCAACATCCCTATTATAGCCACGTACTATCGGTCCAAGCGCCGGCTTGCCAGTTTCAAAACAAATTTGCTTGCAGCCGTTGAAGTTCTTTGGTATGGATTGGTATGGACAGTTGTCTAGCCACTGCACGCAAACTGGGCCTTTAAGGTGTCAAGCTGGCATCTGGGCCGATTGTACAGTACGCGATTCAGTTTCCATGACTGTAAATGGGCCCGCCGTACTCCTGACCCGACCCGTTCCCGACCTGCTTCCGTCCTCTGTGGTTTACGGCTTAACAATCTTCCATCGCCCTCTGTCAATCATATCTGACAGATACCTGTGATGCTGTATCTGTTTGATTGATCAAAATGAACAGAGATGGCACCATAATCTGTCTCAGGGCAGGAATTTAGCAGAGGATGGGGAAACTGGGGGTTAAATAATTCAGAAAGTACCTTATATGACTATACGTACTTAAATAAATTAGAATGAGTTTCTGACAATGAAAATATCGTTAGGCGGCGCCATTGTTGAAAGGCCCGTTAGAAGTTATAAGTAGAGGCAGGAATTCACGTGGCACTTTTGAAATTGTTAACTATTAATTTTTCATTGTTTTTATTTCATTTTATTATCTTTGTTTCACATTTTCAACTAAGTACTAAAACTTATCTGAAAAAGATCGTCTTTAACCTTCTTTAATACAATGTGGTCTATAATGTATCGATATAATATGTATAGGTATGGGAAGTCGGTAAATGAGAAGTTCCTTTGACAGCTCAAAAGTGCCACGAGATAACTCTGCTCACGATATTAACGCCATTTAGTGATGTCGCGTGCCAGAAACCCCTCGTTGCGTGATTCAGTTGTGATAATTTAAATTATTGTAAGAATGTGATGTATTTTAAGGTATTCAGATTTTTATGAGATTCACAAAGTAATATAATGCAAATAAATGATTGGTTGATTGATTGAATATAATATGTTGTGCGGTTCAGCATTGGCCTTGTACTTACTTCGAACTTCGTATTGTGTCGTCCTGCTCACGTTAGTAGTTACTTATACGAGAGTGAGTGAGATGGTACGATACAAACTTCGATTTTCGAATTAGACCTCTGCTTAAGATCAAAATCTGACAAAATGTCGGTCCGAAGCCAAGGTTTACAAGACGAAACATCTATCGGGAGATAGCTACATTTATCTCATCTTCTTAGCTGTCAATTATTATCTTTTCACTATTACTATTATGTATTACTTTAACTGTTACGTAATCTGTAACCTTACACGCACTTATATGTATACTTCATTTAATTTAGAATTGAAAACCACAACATCATTATATTGCGGCTCGTCAACTATTTCTTACCTAGCAAATAGTACAGTACAATAGTCTGGGAGCCGCAAAATAAAATTGTTTTAGTGTCACTTTATTTGCGTGTCGTCAATTGTTACTCTAGTACGAATTGTAAAGAGATTACAGTTCACGAGCCGCAATATAATGTTGTTGTGGTTTATAATTCTAAATTAAATGGAGTATACATATATTTGGACCGACATTTCTTGTATTTGGATCGATATGCAGAATCGCTCTTAATTTATTAATAAATAGTTAGTCACAAGGTTATCTTTGATTTTGTAGTTTGTATAGTAATTTGTTCCGTCCTGTAGGTATTAATATGTATGTTATTATTGTATAGGTACATTTTGACTCGGTAAGATAAGTTATTTATGTTACAATAATGTAAGCATCTTATATTGCAATAATAATTATAATGCAAGATGGAATTTGTGAAAGTTATCATTAGATAGCTGTGTAGTATTAGTACTTAGTATTAATAGTTATACATTATGTATACTATATTAGGTACTTACTAAATGTATAATAATCTTATTCTATCTTTGGTCCTTTCAAATTTGATAGTAAACGATGATTTTTACTCGGTGATCGATTAGGAACTAGTTTTAAGGGTTCCGTACCCAAAGAGTAAAAACGGGACCCTATTACTGAGGCGCCGCTGTCCGTCTGTCCGTCTGTCACCATGCTGTATCTCATGAACCGTGATAGGTAGACAGTTGAAATTTTCACAGATGATGTATTTCGGTTGCTGCTATAACAACAAAAACTAAAAACTAGAATAAAATAAATATTAATACAACAAACGTAATTTTTTTGCTCGTTTTTGCTCCGTATTGATAACGGCAACAGGTAGACGCTTAAAATATTCACAGAATATTTAGTTTACTTTAAAAATAAATAATTAAATTAAAATAAAATAAATATTTAAGGGGGCTCCCATTCAACAAACGTGATTTTTTTGCCGTTTTTATAGATAATGGTACGGACCCCTTTGTGCGCGTGTCCGACTCGCACTTGGCCGGTTTTTTTATATAATTTGTATTTGTCACAATCTTTGACTATATGTAGTTGTTTAAGTATAATAAGTAGTAATCGACAATTACGTTGCCATTGGGTGTGAATGACCCTCAATTATTATGATGCTAGTCTTTGATCAATTATAACTGAAGATACACATTGCCGAACAAAATCCCCTTCAAAGAATGTCCGAACTTTTTTATTTGTTTGCGTAACAATTAAAATCATCACCTACACAGAAATTTGAACCTAGTCTTTACTTCATTACAGTCGAATTTCGGTTGACACTTGACAGCTAAACTTGACAATTTCACGCAACGTACTGAGAAAAAAGAAGGCCACTTTTATCATAGTGGCGCTCATTTGACTGACATTTTCGGGCGCGCGACTGTGGATCTACAGTTATAATTGACCAAAGATGCTAGTGCGGATTCTGGACTTTGTGTTATTCGTGAATCTGTACAATAGTACAATCAATCTGTGTAATGTTGTTAATTAATTGCTAACTTATAAACCCTACTAAGCTGTGATTATGATTTTTTCGATTTTTAAAACCAACTGCGTATGT
This sequence comes from Archips xylosteana, assembly GCA_947563465.1. Classification (NCBI taxonomy): domain Eukaryota; kingdom Metazoa; phylum Arthropoda; class Insecta; order Lepidoptera; family Tortricidae; genus Archips; species Archips xylosteana. The sequence goes on from OX387373.1 coordinate 7,204,809, forward strand.
GACAGCACCAGTAATGGACAAGAACCAATTATGGACGCAAAAGGTAAAAAAGGGACCCTATTACTGAGACTTCGTTGTCCGTCCGTCCGTCTGTCACCAGGCTGTATCTCATGAACCGTGATAGCTATACAGTTGAAATTTTCAAAGATGTTGTATTTCGGTTGCCGCTAAACAAGAAATACGAAAAAAAACAAAATTAAATAAATATTTAGTGGGGCTCCCATACATCAAACGTGATTTTTTGCTCGTTTTTGCACCGCATTGATAGCGGCAACAGGTAGACACTTGAAATATTCACAGAATATTTAGTTATATATTCACTTTAAAAATAAATAATTAAATTAAAATAAAACAAATATTTAAGGGGGGCTCCCATACAACAAATGTGATTTTTTTGCCGTTTTTATAGATAATGGTACGGAACCCTTCGTGCTCAAGTCCGACTCGCACTTGTTAAACTATCAACACTATGCTCAGATAACCACGGATGTACAGACCGACATACGAACATGGTTTATTATTTCGAATAGTTTATTTGGTATCACGAGCTTAGTGGCGTATCCATACTATTATTTCTTCTTGGTATCCCGCGGTATGGCAACGCGTCACCCACCACTATCAGTAAGAATTATTAATACATTATAATGCAATAATTTTAAATGGATTGTTATTTTTTTATATTATTCATTGTGATGCAAAGTATTATTATTACTTGTATGAAGCAATATTTTAGGCTAAGGGCGACGTAACATCACAAACTACGTAATTATTTTAAAATAAAAAAATATTATTATGATTATTATGTTTTATTTAGAAATCTTCCTGGGACAGCATTCCTGGAGCGATGCAACTTATGGTAGAGAATCCGCACTAGAAATAACTCGAGCTTAAAATATCTCGTTTCCAAAGTACCAGAGATGATGATGATGATGATGATGAGCTATTATTAGACGACCAGATGGCCTAGTGGTTAGAGACCCTGACTATGAAGCTTGAGGTCCCGGGTTCGATTCCCGTGTCGGGGCAGATATTTGTATGAAAAATACGAATGTTTGTTCTCGGGTCTTGGGTGTTTAATATGTATTTAAGTATGTATCTATCTATATAAGTATGTTTATCCGTTGCCTAGTACCCATAACACAAGCTTTGCTAAGCTTACTTTGGGACTAGGTCAATTGGTGTGAATTGTCCCGTGATATTTATTTATTTATTTATTTATTACATAATTTATTGAATCACTTTGCTCACTTTGCTACATTTTGCTCACCCGCGACCTTATGATAGCTACCTTTATGCAAAAAATGCGTGTTCATGCAGTTCCTACACCTCCACACTGTACGAACACACAAATCACACAAACCCAACTATCACTACCACCAAACTACACTGACACGTTTCGAACTCAACGAGTGTGGAGGTGGAGCAACTGCATGAACACATTTCTTGCATAAACGTCATTTAAGGTCGCGGGTCAGCAAAGTAATTGTTTCAGTTCTATTTATTATGTACATTCCCATTACACCAGATATCCAAAATAAGACATTCCACCAAAAGTCACAACCTTGAGTAAGTAAATAGTAACAAGTTTGATATTTTGTATTTAATTTTTCAACTTCATTTTAAATAACTTTTACGGACATCCCGTGAAATCCATTTATTTTATACTAAATACAAACTGAAACATGGATGCACAGAAAAAACCCAAAAAAAGACCAGCGCTAGGAATCGATCCCAGGTCCTCAGCATTCCGTGCCGCGTGCCATTCCCCTACATCACCACTGGTCAGGAGTTTAGACACAAATTTTTCCCATACATCGCACATCTCAGTCTGTTCGATAATCACCTTCTGCAGTGACACAGCGCCATCTATGTTATACCCTCACCGAGAGACTTCAACACTCCTTCGGAACTATCCGCTCACCCGAACAAGGAGATGTCGCTACTAAGCCTAACTTTAACAAGTTTGATATGAAGTATTTAGTATGAAATATAAGTAAATAGTCTTCGAGTTAGTAATGTGGTGCAACTAGAATGGTAAATAAGTAATGTAATATTTTGAAATATCTGGTATTTTGGCCGGGTTAACGAGCTTAGCTACTAATACTTAGTACTTGTCACTTACACTTGTTAGATATGTGTAAACATATTGTATACTAGCTTTTGCCCGCGACTCCGTCCGCGTGGAATTAATAATTTGGGCAGCTTATTTTTTTATCCAATTTGCTTTTTCATCAATTATGGCTCTCCTTAGTACCTCGATATAAAAAAAAATACCCCCCCCCGCACCGAACCAACCCCCCCCCCCGCACACCCGCGTTCACATTCACCACCGTACCTACTCCCAAGTCACTACTTCTAAAAACTGTTCTATAAATTTCCAAGAAAATACCAACCTAACAGTGAAAACCGCATCCTTCTAGGTTAAGCCGTTTCTGAGATTAGCGCGCACAAACGCACAGACAAACAGATAAACAGACAAACAGACAATAATTCTAAAAAAACATTGTTTTGGGTTCTATTGCGCTAGTAAATAGCCCTAGTGACAGTTTTTCTCAAATATCTTCAATGTACAGACACCGACTTGTTACAGATTTATTATATGTATAGATAGATGTGCTTAGTATTAGTCCAACTTTAAGTGTAAGTGATTAGCCAGTCCTCTCTACTAAGCGATAAGTATCTACCCCTAGCAACAAATCTACTAGGTAACATTTAGGTAGGTCTAACATTTGGTAGCACAGTGAACGGATGCGGTACTCTATAGATGAGCTCTGGTTGAGTTCGGAAGGTGAATATGCAGTGTAGAGGTGAAGGAACTGCATGAGCACGCATTTTTCACATAAACGTAGCTATCGTAAGGTCGCGGGTGAGCAAAGTAATTGTTTCAGTTCATTAATAGATACTACTTAGTTACTTTAAAGTGGTGTCAGGCCTCATGCATGCCATGTACTTACGCGCGATATTTACCTACCGCGGGGACGATCTGCTAAGATCGAAATTCCAGTAGGTTGTCACAAGCGCGCGCCGACGCACGTTCATTCGTGTTCCACGGAAAAAATATGCCGCCTGGACTTTTATGAGTGAATGGTGAAACAGGGGGCAAATTTTAATATGACTATGCTAGAATTAATAGCTAATATAACAATTTGGAAGTTCGTATCGTGCTGTCCCTCTTACTCTTCTACAAAAAGCTATAAGCGTGAGCGGGATGGCACGATGCGAAGTTCGAAAGTTGACGTTCGTATTTAGTATAACGCTAGGGTACTGTGAGCATGGCAATGTGTTCTGCGCATTACAATAAATATCCTTTTTTGTTAGGATTCCAGAGCTAAAATGGCAAAAACAGAACCCTTATAGTTTCGCCATGACCGTCTGTCTCTTTGTCCGTCCGTGGCTTAGCTTAAAGAACTTAAAGAATATTAGTGCTAGAAAGTTTGCATGGATATAATATATAGCAATTATCCCGACAAAATGGTAAAACAACATGTAGAAATTATTTTTTAATCCAAACTGCCAGCCCTTGTTACTGTCGGCACGCACACATTCTTAAGGAGACGGAGTGGTATAATCTGTGGCTACAATCGCGGTAAGTACCAAGATTTTGTACGGGATGCAGTATCTGTTACGAAGTAACTATTAAGTAATCTGTGGTGGTGTGAACATTCATGTCAAGTGAAGTTTCATTCATTACTCAAGTGATTTGGTTTCTTTGTTTTCCCCGATCATTGTAACTACTAATACCATTCTCTAACACCCATGCGTATAAGCAAGGATGATAAATAGACTGGATTGGCAGTCGCCATAGTACGGATCGGCCGCGGTTTTTGTAGTTCGATTATTAAATCTAGATGGCGCTGAAATATAGCCAGAGGCTTTGAAGGCAAAACAATAAGACTACAGATATTTCATATCACTGCAAATGTATTATTATGCAACATTTTTGAAAAATAATACATTTGTAGTAATATCTGGCTATATTTCAGCGCCATCTAGATTTAATAATCGAACTACGAAAACCGCGGCCGATCCGTACTATGGCGGCTGCCAATCTAGTCTATATCATCCTTGGTATAAGCTACTTATCACTTTTCACACTGATAAATAACTAAGCCCGTTTAAACCTATATAACATAACATAACATATCTCTGGTAGAAACACACCCAGACATGATGATGATGATGATTATATCCTTAGCTCATTATTCCCGCTAAAAAGGTGAAAAGGTAAAAATAAAAATACAACATTTCAATACAATATCGTGTATTTCTTCCTTAAATCATCTAAGCATTAATTATCTACTAAGCACTTTCTATACAATTTCACAACGTACCCATTTGGAATAAGGCTTTAATTTAATATAAGTTTAAATCATTAGGATTGCCAGTATCTACATAATATCGCGTTCCTTTAAAGTACCTGCTGTTACTATAGCTAAACCGATTAACTGAGTATTTGCCCGCGCGCCTCGTGTGCCTACCGCCCGCACCTCTCCCGGCCCCCTTTGTCGTCATACCCCCCAGCCCCTGTACCGCGCGGGGGAGGACTCAGTTACGGTTTAGCTAGCCTCCTGAGGTCCGATGTCCTATTATTAGGACTTACTCTAATGTGACATTGAACTCAACTCATTAGTGAAAAAGTTTAAATTTCATTGAAACAAAATTTGACGTGGGCTGCAGGAGGATAGTTTCACTACAGAGACCCCAGGTACAGAGTACTCCAGGTACAGAGACCCCATTCTTTTTGTATGTTACTTAAGCTACATAGCTATTGCCGCACTATCGGTAGTATATCGATCGATAGCATATCGATAGCGGACTAATGATGGACATCAATCACTACTTCCCATTCGAGCTCACCTAGATAAAGCATAATAATGCTTCATCCACAAAATATTTTCTATTCGGTTATTTTTTAAATGTTCATTGAATCGCATACAAGCATTTATACTTACAAACGTGCATATCATGTGACCCTTAATAACCCTTAACCAGGCAACGAGGGTTTTCTTATCTATGAGTAATATGATATAATTTGATATAATAATGGTTCTCAGGGATACTTTTCCCGATAAAAAAAAACGAATCTAATGTGGTCCTATTATAGTACATTGCCTGGTTAATGGTTAAGTTGCGTGCTTGAGTAAGCAATTTGAACATGTATATTGAAATATTAGGTAGGTACATAACTAGATTTTACCAGCGACTGCGCATGCGTAAACCATTGGATTTGACTAAATCCCATGGGAATTCCCGAAAAATACATCGTGGTCTTTTACTTTGTACAAATCGTGCAAGAACACGTCACAATTTTTGAGAATTCCTGCGGGATTTTTTGGGGACTCCCGGATTTTCAATTCGAATGCCAGACCTACTGGTTTACATTACCGAATCCGCAGGTAGAAGATAGTATTCCTATATTTTATATTTATTTTTTATGCCGTCAATTGAGTATGAAATGAATCAATAACAAGAAAGCCTAAAGGATCAAAAATTAGTACTGCATTTTGAGCTTTGTGTGCTACAGAATAGAATACACACTGCGATACCAATTTACACGAACAAAGGCTTCTTGACAGCATCCGCACAATATTTCAACAAATTTGTTTTAAGCGCCATCTAGTAGGTACATTTTACAACTATTAATACTTTTTATTCACAAAAATATTTTTTTAATGAACACTTGATGAATTCTAAAAGCTTGAATTCTTTTAAAAACCGGACAAGTGCGAGTCGGACGCACTGGTTCCGTATAAATTTAAAAGCAGTCGAAAACAAATTTGTATGTCATAGTATTTCTGCTACAACTATGACTTATAAATATAATTTTATTATTGTTACAGCCGCAATATTTACTTTCAAAACAGAACTACCTATATGACAATCCGTCCCCAGACGTGATGATACTTTGTATGAAAAAAATGGTGCCGCAGCACAAATTATTGGAAGAGATCTTGTGTCCGTGAACGAGTGAAGTGTGTATTGCGTTTAGTATGAATTAACACGACGCACTAATGCCAATGAAAAATATTGCCAATTTGAATATTAGCCAATGTGAAGGCTTATTCTATTATGCTCCCATTCTCATGATCTCATTGGGATCATACAAAACTTTTGAGTTCATTAAGCTCCCACTAGGAACAAGTGTACATTATAATCCCACACACCCGGAAGTAATGATGTGATGTAAACATGTGAATATGTAGCTAAGTAGGATCGAAATGGAATAAAACCGAAGGAGTTTCTGAATCCCACAAATAGTGGAAGCTTAATGAACTCAAAAAGTTTTATATGCTCCCACTGAGATTATGAGAGTGGGAGCATAATGGAATATGCCAATGGATGCAAGCGACCGCGTCTAGCAACTAGGTTCATAGTTAAGCATTGGGTCGCGCGATCCAGCCGCGGTCGCGTCTCGCGATCGCCAAAATCGGAAAAACATTAAAACTAACGGGGATTATAAAGCGGCCTCTGGTTCATTGTATATTCTAATGCATAATTGTGCTAATCTTTATCTATAAGACCGAATTTGTTTCAAAGTGGTCGATTGCCCGTCAAATTTGATTTCAACATCGCAATCACTTAGAGGATGAGAAATGACGGATGAAGTGTCTTCTTTCTTTTCAGGACTAATTGGTGTAACGAACCCACTGTCAAACTTGGGTTCTAGAGTTTTAGGACCAAAGTTTAAAGACATGCTTTTCCTACTCTGAAATATGCTCAAGTCATCGTCTTTGGGTGCTACTTTGACGTCCGATTTCTTTAGATTTTCATCAAAATCGTGTTTCAATTGTTGTTCAAATAATCTTTCTTGTCTGATTTGCTCATGTGTGTTAGCAAAGAATCCTGTGTTTTTTCGACCCAATTCTTTCAAAGATTCGTTTAAGGCATTATTGTTCCTAAAGCTCTCTGTTCGCTTCATATCTTCAGGTTTTTCCTCTAATACTTTTAATGGGAAAGGTTTAAGGTTATTGACGGATTGTGATTTTTTCGATAAGAAATGCTTCTTGTCAGATTCTGGCGATTTCTTATCTCTGTTAACAGCGTTGTACACGTCTTCTCTCGCGATTTTGGCGAAGAGGTTAGGCGCACTAATGCCACTTTTGAAGTTCTTCTTTGGATCATCATCATCGTCATTTGAAGAGAATTTCGATGAGAATATCTTGGAGCCGAATGATGTCTTCTTGCTGTGGTTCTGTACTATCTTCTTTATTTCTGCTGGCATTTCTTGACGCTGATGCGCCGATATGTAGCGGCTAAGGAGTGTTAATTGCTGTTCCATGGATTTGTTTATGGATTCCAAACGGGCTTGGCTGTTTTGGTAGTTCGTTATGGCGTCCATAGCAGACTGTGGACAAGAAAAATCGTAATTAAAACTCACCGTGTGTTTTGTGTTCGATTTTGTATAGGACCTTGGATCTACGTATTATATTTATTTATTTATTAAGTAAAACAAAATTTACACAGTATCACAGCTGTAAGCCAATTCACTGGAAAACTCAATTTGAACATTTGAAGACAGGAAAAAAAAACATAAAATTATACATTTAAGAAATAGGTAACAATCCACTACGATCAATCGCCTCAGAGAACCTCAGACATGTGAAACAGACTTCGGCCCATCGACTTACAAAGAGGTCAGATTCGTGCGCTGATGACAGAAGCGAGTTGAGGCACGATAGTGACCGAAGACATTATGTTACAGGCTTTTTATTTGCAATGTATCTATGCACCTATTTATGTACGGGTCAAATCTTGAAAGTTGAATTTGACCCACTTCCAGTGGTCGGATTCACTTGAAATTTGGTATACTTATGTAGGTTGGATGACAATGCAAGTACAGTCAGCGAAAAAACTTGCATTGAAAATGAAATCTTAACAGTTAAGACTTAACTAAAACTTATTAATAACTTGCAATGTATCTATGTCTGTACGGGTCAAATCTTGGAAGTCGAATTTGACCCACTTCCAGTGGTCTGATTCACTTGAAATTTGGTATACTTATGTAAGTTGGATGACAATGCAAGTATAGTTAACCAAAAGGACAGTCAGCGATAAAACTTGCATTTAAAATGTTTTTTTTTTAACAAAACTTATGTTCAACCGACACAGGAGTTCAAATTGTAGCAGTTAAATTTCACTACCCAATAGCCTTGTTTATTTTAAGTTACATGAAATCTCTCAACAGATGGCGTTAGTGCACACAATTCAGGACATTCAAACCTAATTTCTCTTTTGCATACAATTTTTAGTTCTTATGTATTGAAGAGTTGATTTTGAGAAATGTTCGGACGTGATTTTCTTCCCAAGTCCCTAGTGATTATTTTTTTCTGGCAACCATTTACAAAAATGATAGTATTAGTAGCTTGTTAGAAAGCTAGAAATACGTCCATGTTTTTCGTACAATCTGCACGCCAAATTTAGTAGTAAAATTTTCTGTCCTTGTGCTATTCATTTTGAACAACCTGATAAAAAATCATATTTTTTTTTTACTTTTTGGTCTTGCATTCTTAAACGTGTACAGATAAATTTTGCTTTTAATATTGCATAAGAACAGCTATTTTATCTTGTACATAAAAAAATAAAAATTAAATACGTAATTGGCCAACTTATTTTAAATAAATTTTTGAAGATGCGTTTCCGGGTTTTTTTGCAAAAAACTTAAATTTCAATTATCTCAGAAATGGTTCATTTTTGCATAGGGCATTATGGGACAAAAAGATTGCAAATGACCTCCCCCATAACCCCTTAACGGGAATAGGTCGACTTACCAATAACCCTGTATATTTATAGAGCAAGCAGTGAAGTATCATTTTCGGGGGCAGTGGTGGTGTAAAAAAATTGTATTTATAAATAATCTTACGTCAAGCTCCGTGGACATTCGGGCGACGTCGGCGACCAGCCGTCGGTTGTCGTCGGTGAGCGTGGCGAGACGGGGCATCTCCTCTCTCAGAACTGCGTATTCCACTGCGTAGTCGCAGAGTTGACGGCTGATGTCAAGACTCATCACCTGTAGAATAAAATGCTATAGGGCCACGTGCACGGTCTAGTGTTAAAAATTAAATGAAACGGAAAGAATCTTCTCCTAATATATAAAAATCTCGTGTCACGTACGCTTAGTATACGTTTTACCTCACCAAAATACTTCTCGATCGCGTTAACGTAAAAAAATCAATTACTAGGGAAACATGGACAGCGTCTCCGCGCGCGCGCGTCTTTTACGCTTAGTATAAGTTTTACTTCACCAAAATACATCTCGATCGCGTTTACGTAAAAAAATCAATTACTAGGGAAACATGAACAGCGCCTCCGCGCGCACGCGTCCATGTTTCCATAGAATTGAAATTTTTACGTAAACGCGATCGAGAAGTATTGAAGTGAAGGAAAACTTATACTAAGCGTAACGGTGTTTGTTATATTCGGTAGGTGAGAGAATAGGTCGTCGGCTATTTTTTATGCCCCAATTCTCCGCAGACGGAGTCGCGGGCAACAGCTAGTCTAATACATAAAAATCTCGTATTATGGTGTTTGATTATCGAACTCTTTGACAGATTTTTGTGAAATTTTATCTCTTTATTTGGTAGGTCTGTTTGGGCGTGTTTTGCTCCCAGATATATATTTTTTCATTTTTTTTTAATGATTAATTGAACCAACTCGAACCTAACCTTTTTCATGACCTTCTCATACACTCCCTTGTTGATATCAGGCAGCTTGTGCTTCAAATATTCAGCTGCTTCTTCACAGCTCTCGCAGAGCATCAGGCCGTCTCTATGCGCCGAGAGGAGAGCGAGTGAGACAGAGAACACGATGTCCAGGGATTCCAAGAAGATTAAGTCTGGAAGAGAAATATTATGGCCATTTTAGGGGTGGGTGAATCACCATTTTCGTGTTCTGTCCTCGATTGTGGACAATTTCATACATGGACTTAATACCGAACCTGGACTGAGTAATAACTATTATTAGTCAATCAAAAGTGACCCATATTACCAAGCCATACAGTTTAATAATGGCAACTAGAGACAGCGGTCCGAGAGATAACATACAAACTAGAGAAACTAGAGAATTGTGTCCCACTCGCACCAGTACTTGACGAGATGCAACTCTCTGGTTTGTTTTTTTCGGCCTCACTATTTTGTCGCAGTACTCAGTCCTGGTTAAGTATTAAGTCCATGTTTTCATACTATTTTATAGAAAAATGCTTAGGTTGTCAAAGGGATAAAATTTGTGTAACCATAGCAACGGGTGGCAAGAAAAAGTTGATTCGGGTGTTTTCTGACTAGTTAGAGCTTAGGCGGCATAAAAACGTCCCGAAAAATATGAACCAACAGTTGGCTTATATGTCGGCTGTCCCCCTTCAGTCTGTATGACGTAACGTGATATTAATATGAAGCTGTCAAATGGGTTTTTGGACGTTTTGTATGCCAGTGTTTGCTACTGACACTCTATCTCTATCTAGTGTGTTTACATATCAAGGATTTTCATGTTGATTGACGCGTGCAGTTTTTGCTCTGTGGTCACATAGCTGGGACTCGCACACTCCCATACTACAATTTCCCGCACCTTTATATTCCCACGCTCACATTCCCACTTATCAAAGTTCCATACTATTTCCCACTCTTAAACTCCCACACAAATCCTGACTACATGAAGCCGGGCGGGAACTAGCTGGTGAACAGTGAGCAGCGTAGGTATAGTCAATGTTAAAATATCTATAATACTCTATGCCACTAATCATAAGGTTGTTGTTACACACGTTTTTTGTTTTGATAACCAATAGAGAAGCGGACTTGTGACCGAGTTTTTTAGTCCGTGCAAGTCGGACACTGTCTGGGCCCTCCATTCCCAGTTCGTCCGAAGGGATTTTCCCCGAGCACAAGTCACCCTTCCAATCCTTAAAGTAAGAAACAGCAAAGACTTCGCGTCTTTGGACCCTCTGGCGACTCATTAAAAAAAAAAAATCATAAGGTTGTTAGTTACGTATATTTGACTGTACTCCTGACCCGCGTGCAGGACACTATATCCACACTTCCAAATTACCACTTTTCCTCACTACCACACTCCCACCCACCTAATTTTCCACTCTCACGTATCCCAGCCCTCATACCATCTCTGGATTCCACGCCCACATTCCCACACATCAAATTTCCCACTTACAAATTCCCACACATACAAATTTCCACACCTAAATTCCCCCACTCACCGAAGATCCGAAAGACGAACCCGAGTGGGAACTTCCTAGAAAACAGCGTCAGCATCCACGATGCCGCGTACAGCGACGGCGAGATGTCCAGAGCTTCCAGACGCGCGTGAAGTTCCGGCACGTCATCAAGAAACCGGAACACAGTACTCTACTCGCTCACACCCACACTCCAAGTTTCCCACTCTCACACCCACTCCTAAATTCCCACTTTACCGAACACTCATAATCACAAATTCCCGCACTTATAATTTCCCACCTACAAATTCCCACTCTTACCAATTTCCACACTTATAAGTTCCCACACCTAAGTTCCCACATTTACACATTCCCACTCACCGAAGATCCGAACGACGAAGCCCAGTGGGAACTTCCTGGAAAACAGCGTCAGCATCCACGATACCGTGTACAGCGTCGGCGAGATGTCCAGAGTTTCCCGACGCGCGTGTAACTCGGATTCGTGTTCAAGAAACCGGAACACAGTACTCGCTCACACCCACAATACAAGTTTCCCACTTCCACAACTACTCCTAAATTCACACTTTACCGAACACTCATACTCACAAATTCCCACACTTATAATTTCCCACAATACAATACAATACAAATATTCTTTATTGATCACCATAAACAGTACAGTAACATTACAAAAATAAAAATTCAGGTAGACAATAGGCGGTCTTATCGCTAAAAAGCGATCTTTTCCAGACAACCAATTACTCAGAAATTAATAAATATCAACAGACTAATGTAGGTGGCAGAAATAACAGACAAGAGAAACGTAGTATTAATAGACAATAAACAATAAAATCAATACAAATATAATATAAATTTTATAAATAAACACAATTATATTCAATATAATACATATACACTACATATACTTAATACAAAATATCAATGGAAAAATGTCAAAAGGCCGCATGTGAGAAAAGGATTTAAAAAGGAAATTAAAGAAACAATATAAACAAAAAACAAAAAGAACAAAGAAGTTTAGTGTCAAAGACCGAGGATTATGTTAGTGACAAATAGTGAGCCTTTAGAAGGTTTTTAAAAATGGGAAGGGATTTCGCTTGCCTTAACGCCAAAGGAAGAGAATTCCAAAGACGAATCACTTTCCAATTCCCACACTTACAAAATTCCCACACCTAAGTTCCCACATTTACACATTCCCACTCACCGAAGATCCGAACGACGAAGCCCAGTGGGAACTGGCTGGTGAACAGGGTCAGCATCCACGGGGCCGCGTACAGCGCCGGCGAGATGTCCAGGGCTTCCAAACGCGCGTGTAACTCGGGCTCGTGATCACGGAGTAGACGGGACAGCTGGTACAACTGCCCAAAAACCGGTTGAGTGCCCGTTCAAATTATGTTATGTTAATTATGCTACTGATATAGACAGACAGACAAAAAAAGTTATGCTTTTCGCAATTTTTCCTTTATCTGTGCTACCAATAAGGCCTTGCTTTGTACCAAATTTCAAGATTCTGAGTTCACGGGATTCTGAGTTGCGAGTGTCGAAAATTTGCGGCATAAATGGCTGTATCTTTTGATTGCGTTGGCTTAGAAGTTGGATTTTTTCACAGCTCCAAGGGACAGCAGACCTGAGTATTTGATATAAATTTCAGCTTGATACTTTGGCGCGTTCCTGAGAAAAAGGGTCTTGACCTTAGAGTATACATAAGCAAGCTATAGAGCGCGCGCATCGCTCTTCGCCCATTGTGCATAGCGTAAGCAGATGTTCTGTACGTGGTCGGTGCGCTGACTAGTGATGTGCAATGATTTACGTCTTTGCGTCAATAAAAACAGACCATAATTACTTAGAAATCGATAAATAACGGAGAGACGATAAGCGCGTGGGGCTGTGCGTGACTAATGACGTCGTATCTTGAAATTTTGAGACTGTTCATACTTGTGCTTGTGTTTACAGTTCATACTCGGTAACGCGCGCTCTATAGCTTGCTTATGTATACTTTAAGGTCTTGACAGACGGACGGACGGACGGACGGATAACAAAGTGATCCTTTTTTTCTGATTTTTGTCGAGGCTTTGAACACTCCAGGTGATCATGTCAGCCTCATGGGTGCTTACACAATTCCTTATTCAAGGGACATATCAATAAAATGGTAAATGCCGATTGCTTTGTCTGACAACGGCTCAGATAGCCAACAATTCACCTGGCCATTGTGCATGGAACCCAAATCCCCAAGATCGGTAGCTATCTTCCGGAGTCGCTTAAGGGCGTACTGGCTTGACAGTCCCTCTTAAATAGAGACAACCTCTATTGTGTTCTCTGTTTAGTGTATATGCGTATATTAATGTATGTAGTTTTTATGTAGGTAGTCTATTTGTGTTGATATGATATGTATTAGTCTATTGTATTCATTAAGTATATAATATATTAGTGTGTAATTGCGTGTATTCTTTGTATGTATGTGTATTGTATATGTTAAGTATATTGGTTTGGGTTTACTTTTGATTTCGACTCTTTTTTATTACTCAGCATTGTATGCCTACACTTGTCTCTGATGTCCTGTCAATCGTTCAAAGGTTAACTGGAAGAGATCCCTTTATGGGATAAGTTCGCCTTTGTACATCTGTTTTTCTTGTTAACTGTTATTTTTCATGTTTTACGTACAATAAAGAGTTTTACATACATACATACATACATACTTTTCTCCTCAAGTCTGAATTCCGGACACACTCCAACAACATGGATCAAGTCATCACACTTCTGACAATCATCACATAGTGGTGATGATTTAATTTTAATCATATATATAAACTTATTTGTAGGGAAAAAAAAGTGATCCTATAAGGGTTCCGCTTTTTTATTTCGAAGTGCGGAACCCTAAAAATCGAGCCTACGGTACACGCTATTGCCGGACAAATCTAGATACAGACAAATAAAAATTAACTATCAATTATATTCCCATTATCCAACCTGAGGCAGGTTGGAAGATGGCACTGTGAGTTCCCGATATCCAACCTGGGTTGGATAGCTAGGTTGGATGATGGGAATCACTCCACATAATACCTAAAATCAATTAGAAGGTCGAAGCTCTTAAATTGTAGAAAGTTAACTTACCTGGACTTGCAAAGCGCTCATGTCAGGAAGGTATTGCTTCCGCAAACCGCGCCGGAACATAAGATGGCGGAGCAGTATGAACGCGTCCGCTTCCTCAGTCTGAAATAAATGAAAGAAATGTCAAAGAGGTTTTTTTATATCATCATCTTATACCGCTTGATAGAAATAAATAATGAATGAATGAATGAAAAAGTTTGTCTGCAGGATAAAGTCTCTATAAAAGCATGATATGATAACCAGAGGTTGGTATTTTCACGGCAAAACAAAAGACAGTCGAAATCAAACTATGTCGATAATTATATAATAGGGGAAAAAACGGTCCACCAAATAAAATATTTAATGGCTTTTTTACGTAGGTTTGTAAACTAATTAAATAATTGACAAGGGAGCAAATTAACTCTATATCATTTCTTTGTGCGTATCTAATAATATTTTAAATTAACTATCGCGAATGATTATAAAATAATGTGGATATATCGGAATCTTATTTTATACCTAATAATACTCGATCGATATCGATAAATTTCTTACACTAGCTAGATTTTGTTTTGCCGTGAAAATTCCGACCTCTGCTCATCACTAAGTGCAATTACCACGAGTCACCGATGTTTAATTATGATGATAAAAACTGGGATCCCCTTCAATCGCATAATTTTTTTAGACTATTATTGTTTCGCATAATTGATTTGGCATAATTTGTTTTGGCATAATAGTACTGTCGCATAGTAATACTTTGGCCTACTACTTTTTTGGCATATTAAGCTATTAGAATGATTTCAGTTGGACTAATTTGTATTAGATATTACATTATGCATATTATGGTTTGGGCTATTAATTATTTGTGCTCCCCGCAGAAAAAGTACTAAATGCTCCTTACTCCTGTAGTACTAGTAGGTTAGGTTAGGATTATCTTCTGTCCCTTAGAGCGGAAATAGGCACCCCGCGAAGCGGGGTGACGTCGACACGCTGGCGATCAAGTTAGGTTAGGTTAGGTATTATTATGACTTTTTATATTTATGCTATTTAACGTTAGTCTTCATGAAGATTATGCTTTCTGTGTTTATGCTTTTTAATTTTATGCGTAAAAAATATGCGTAAAGATGAGTATGCACATCGCTAATTCGGCTAAAAGCAATTATGCGTAACAATAATATTACAAATAATTTTATGCCATCCAATAGAGAACCATAAAAACTTACATGCAGCAACAGGACCCCAGCCACGAAGCTTAGCCCCTGGCAGTATCCAACATCAGGGTCTAGCAAGGAATACGCCTTCAGTATGTTGTATAGCGCCAACTGACCAGGACCCAAAGCTGAAGCGAAGTATGAGTGCTGCGGGAAGGTTCGCCCTGGAAGATTATGGAAAAAAATCGTTTGAACAGGAGCTATTTCTAATTACTGCACTTCTTGCTGACGATCCACCCTGTTTTGGGATAATTTGGAAAACTAAGTAATAATTCTTTGTGGCATAATCAATCATATTAGGCTTTTCGCATAAATTGTTATCGCAGAATCTAAATTCGCTTAGTTTGATTACGCAGAATTTCGTTAGTCCGAATATTACTTTGTCATATTTTTCATTCTCCGAATCATGTCTACGCATAAATTAAATGAGCATAAATTGTTTTGCCGATTTTCCAGTTGGTCATAAAGTTTACTAGCACCAAAGGCTAACCTGACCTAACCATTCCAAGACGCTTTCGCTCCGATCCGTCTTGCTCGCTTGCTTCGCCCGCTCCCTGGCTTCTTATCATTATAAGTTAGTTTCGGACAATATGCCGAATAAAATTATGCTAAACAGAATTAAGCGTAAAAATAATCGTTTTTTTTATGTTAGAGAGGCCAGACAACCGAACTAGTGGGTCACCTGATGTTAAATGAACACCACTGTCCATAGACACTCGCAGCGCTTTACGCAATACCAGTGCGTTGTCGGCCCTGCAGAAAACTGTACACTCGCCTCTTTAAGGCACCCAGGTCGTAACTCGATGGGAAGACCCCAGCGGGAAGCTCGTTCCAGATTTTGCAAGTTCGTGGCAAAAAAGACCGCTTAAAACGCACCGTCGAAGACTGCCATTCATCAACATGATGATGATGAAATGAACGCTTACGACGGGTGGATCTGTAATGGAACCCCGCAGTTGGAATGAGGTCAAAGAGTTCCTCAGAGCATTCCCCGTTGTAGATCTTATAGAACACGCAAAGGGAGCTAACGTCTCTGCGGAGAGCAAGAGGATCGAGTTTATCGGAGAGTGAAGGGTTGCCGACGACTCTGGACGCCCTGCGCTGTATGCGATCAAGTGAAAGCAGCTGATATTGGGGTGCGCCAGCCCAGAGATGAGAGCAATACTCCATCCTCGGCCGAACCTGGGCTTTATTTATGTGAAGCCGCTGCGTCGGATTGAAGTATCTCTTAGAGCGGCCAAGCACGCCCAACATTCTAGCAGCCGACTTGGTTTTACCTTCCTTGCTGTCATTATTTTGTGAAAAGGTTGCCTGGAAGAGATCGCTTCGAAGCGATAAGGCCACCTATTGCTTACCTTATTTTTTTCCATGTACTTGTTTTTCTGTATTGTTTTCTTTGTGGTGGACATTGTATGCAAACATAATTTCGGACTAACTCATTTTCGGGATGTTACAAGTTACGCCAAATAAGTTCTCTGCCACAATATTACCATTCGGCGAAAACCGATTATGCCAAGTCAGTTATGCTAAAACAGTTTCGGACAATAAATGTTATGCCAAATAAAGGGAAGCTTTTGCTAACTTCACTTGCATTGTCATCCAACCTACTTATACAGGTGGAATATTTAACGCCACATGGGGTGTAACTATCTTAAATGATAGAAATAGGACATTCTATGTAAAATAAAAGAGTTTTTATTAACACGCTTTTATTATTTTAATTTTAAAAGAAAGGAAGAAATTTCGTTTATATACAACACCATAAGACACATCAATATTATTACATATAGACAGCACTGCATATAAATAATAAGAAGCAGCAAAAATTAAAAATTTTAAAAACCCCCAACGCGATTATGTCACAAGTATCTTTGAACATAAAGTAGATGCCCATTATGCATCTAGGATCCCTTCCGCAGCTAACAAAGGAGCTGATAACTTTGAAACCCGATTTTGATGAAACATACCTAAGAACCATTGACAAGAAACCTGCTTTCTAATAAAAAAAAACCGCATCCAAATCGGTCCACCCGTTTAAGAGATATGATGCCACAGACAGACACACACACACACACACACACACATAGTAGTCATACTTATAACACCCCTCTTTTTGTGTTGTGGGTTAAAAAATAAAGACAGCGTGTCATTGCGTTGTAAATCAGACACTGGCTCAGCATAATTAATTTTGAAAAATCGTTGCCCTTAACCAGGAATCGAACATGCACGTACAGCAAATCTACTTTTCCTCATCCTTTTAAACTGTACTTACCCAAATCAATGAGTATAGCGTGTTGGTGCTTCGTCAGCCCTGCTAGCAGCGCCTTATAGGACATCTGGTAGTTCGGGAACAGCTTGGAGTCAGGTGGAGGTGAGCGGAGGCACGCTTGCTCCGCTAGGAAGTACCATACGCCTCCGCGCGTCATGCGAGGTACACCTGGAATCATTCAATCATCGCCATATTGCTTTTAATATATTTTATCGCGTATTGTTTTTAATACTTATTGTCTATGATTTTGCGTTTCTCCTACCACCTACTCGTACATTAGCCAGATCATATTTATTGATTTCTGTACCAGAAGAAAAAAAAATCGCAATATTTCCATATAATTTTTGGTAAGAACCATAAAAAATCTATGAAAAATGGTAACGGAATAAAACTTGGGACACTTTTGTTCTCTTAGTAGGACCGAAAAAGCTTGTTATTCTGAGCAGAAATCACATAAAATTTTCCAATTTTAAAAAAAAGTCAAACAGACAACAAACAAACAAAATCAAAATTGGCCCTGAAAATAATTGACCTGTCTGTGAGTTGGGTTCTAGTACATTATCACTGCATTATATTATACTAGCGGACCCGACAGACGTTGTCCTGCATGAACCTAGATACCGACTGCAGCGCCATCTGCCGTGCTTATTTGTGAATCTAAACCATCCAGGTCGCCACCCAAACGCATACAAAAAAATTCATTCAAATCGGACCAGCTGTTTAGGAGGAGTTCAGTGACATACACACGTACCTGCAGTAGAATTATATATATATATATATATATATATATATATATATATATATATATATATATATATATATATATAGATAATGCGGAATGATGCACTTAGGGTCTGCTTTACGACTCTCTAATAATTTTCTGATGGTATTATATGCGTTAGATATTTGTAATGCCGTCTCTGTTTGTTCAAACATAGTAAATATCTGAGACAGTGATGGGAACATACTTTTAAGTCATAT
Source organism: Archips xylosteana (assembly GCA_947563465.1). Taxonomy (NCBI): domain Eukaryota; kingdom Metazoa; phylum Arthropoda; class Insecta; order Lepidoptera; family Tortricidae; genus Archips; species Archips xylosteana. Next base: position 7,223,527 of record OX387373.1, read on the forward strand.
AACTTAAAATTATTGACTCCTTACACACCTTTCTTCAGTGGCTTGTGGGAACTCGGCATCAAAATGGTCAAACTATTATCCATCCAAAATATTTTAGGATAGTCATTGTCTCTTTAGAAAACCTGTTTTGTCTTTGTACTCACCCTGTATGACAGCTTGTGTAAGCATATGCCGGTCAACCTTAGCTACAGGGTGTAGCCTATCCCTTGAGGCCAGCAAAGAGTCCCACATAAGCACGACCCCAGCGTCGCATACGCCGAGCTCGGTGTACTCCAATTTTATTCTTCGCACGGCTGAGGATTCTTCACTCTCTAAAAAAAGGAGGAAATTCTTGTGACTGGTCTTGTTAAAAATCATCATTTCAGCCGCAGGGTCAGGGCAGGGGCTGGGGTTTAGGGTCCGCAACGAGCATATAAGACAAAAGACGAAAGTCGTTGACATAGCCCGAAGGATTAGCACGCTGAAGTGGCAATGGGCTGGGGGGTTACTACGAAATTCGAAGTTCGAAGTTCGGATCGTGCGGTCCCTCTCACTCTCGTAATAAATATCATTAGCGTGAGCGGAACGGCATGAGACGAAGTTCGAATTTCGCGCTTCGTAGTATAGGGCCTGGTCACGTTTGCCGTACAACTGACGATCGTTGGAGCAGACGTGTCCTGGAGTGGAGACCACGTTTAGGAAAGCGTAGTGTGGGACGCCCTGCAACACGTTGGACTGATGACCTTAGGAAGACAGCTGGCAGTGGGTGGATGAGGGAAGCCCAGGATCGCGAATTTTGGCGCAATATGAGGGTGGCCTACGTCCAGCAGTGGACGGACAATGGCTGTAGATAGATAGATAGATACATAGATTTCAGCCGAAAGATGTGCTCTGCTGAATACAGGCTTCCTCAAGGTTCGCCAAACAGACCGGTGCTGCGCCATCCGCATCCAACATGTTTCTTCGTTCCATCTTTGAGGCCTACCTACGAGTAACTAGATCAGTTCCCCAAACCTATTAGTTCCGCGCAGCAAAAATTCCATTCGCATTTTTTCCCAAATGCTTTTTGGTTTTTTACTGAATCTTGTTTCATAATCGCGTTTTTCCCAACTTTAATCGACACAGAAACATAGGTAGGTTTAGCCGGTGTAGGTTATGTTTTTTTTCTTTGTTTAATTTCTTTGCAATCGAAGTGAAAAACAGAGTGCAAAACTCGAATATTTATTATTTATTATATCTAGCTACCTCAGACAATGCCTGAGTGAGCCTATGTTCACCAAGTCTTTACCATTCCAGTTATCGCTAATGCTCGCCCTATCATGCCACATACTTGGTCTTTCTTTTATTCTTTCTCAAACTTTCCGACGGGTTTCCGACCCTTCAATCTAATGTTACTATCTAAACTTAAATACAAAACACAGAAATAATAATAAAGAGGATAGAAATGCCTTAGTTCCTATTTTGTTCCGGGACCAGTGGCGCTAGTTTGTCCCCTCTACTTACTATCAATGCACACACGCAAAAGACCGGAACCGTACTACGCAATCACGCACACAATTACTAATAATTTTAGCTTACAAACAATTATGAACCTAACCACTTAGAGACAGCGTTGAATAACACTCACCGTAAGTCATACCCACACTTACACAACGGCGTTCTTCATTGGCCGCGTCGGCAATATGGTTGTAGTGTACACCGGTGTAGTCGTAACCTGTCTTGTGTTCGTACCATGAACATTTGTGCGAGGCAGAAGGTTTATCAAAAATTACATTACATTGCTGCGTATACTTCAAAGCAATCTGTGTTTTTAAGGATATGAGCAGCAATTGTACATGAAGTTTCGTGTTAATAACGTGTATACCAATATTTCATAATGAAATATTTTCTCAAGTTGTATTTTAATATAAACCGCATTATTACATTAAATTAATACATACCAATGAAATGTAATCCCCTTATTAGTGTAATTACACAGTGTGGACGAGTTTCCGCAATTGCTAATGCTGCAAAACACCATTTTAAAGCACTTGTTATCATGTTATGTTACGTTTCAAATAGCACTGAGCCACAAGTCGCGCGCTTGTGACCTATGAGTCACAAGCGCGGCGCCAAGGTCACGCGTCTAAGGCACTTCTATCCTCTTTATTATTATTTCTGTGATACAAATACATACTTTTATTTCTCTACATGTTAAGTTTGCATCGGCCCGAAGGGCCAAAAGTACTCACAAGAAGGAGCTCTGTCGACACTGTTTCTGTGTCAATTCAAATTGGGAAAAAACGCTACTGTGAAAATAAGCTTCAGTAAAAAAACTATAGTGAGAAAAAAAGCATATGGGAATTTTGCTACGCGGAACAAACAAGTTTGGGGAACTGATCTAGTTACTCCTACATCACTGCGTCTTCGGGTCCGTGGACGCCACTCGAGAACCTTTTGGCCCCATCGACCATCAGCCATTTACTGGTAAAAATACAAATTGCAACAGCAATTCATTCTTTATCCAAGGGAAGATTCAAGGAAATAGAAGACCCAGAAGCTGTGTTCCATGAGTCAAAAAGCCCAGTAAATTTCAAATGTAATTTCGCACATAAATTCCGAAAAAACTCACAGATGCGTGCCCGGATTCGAGCCCGCGGCCTTGAGAGACCATAAGTCTAACCACTAGGCCAACACGGCTTCAGTCTTAATCTTAATACGTATCCCAAGAATTGAATATTCAATATCCAACTTACCAAGATTGGTTTTTTGGAGTCTTTTTGTATTTTTATTTTCCAACTCCAAATTTTTACTTTTACGGTCATCCCGTGCAATCCATATAAGATTATTAAGATTATTGATAAGATTGCTCAAGAGCGACATCTCTTGTCCGGGTGAGCGGTTAGTTCCGAAGGAGTGTTGACGTTTCTCGATGAGAACATTAACATGGATGTCGCTAGTGTCGCTGCTTAAGTGACTATACTAGAAAACAAACTGAAAAATGTCAATATACAGGAAAAAATTTTGTCTAAACTCCTGACCAGTGGTGGTGTAGGGGTTTGGCACGCAGCACGGAATGCTGAGGACCTGGGTTCGATTCCCAGCGTTGGTCTCTTTTTCTGGGTTTTTTTTGTGTATCCATGTTTCAGTTTGTATTTAGTATAAAATATACCTATCCAACTTACGTTTCAACTTAGCGTTTTCCCTCTCCATCCTCACCAGGAGCACCGTCTGTTCTATCGCCATCTTCCAAAGCTGGCGGAGTTCCTCTCTGGTCCTCTTGCCAGGCCGGGCAGTCGGCAGGTTCAGCAGACTCTGCGGTGTGAGGTCGCCTACTGAAAGAATGATGAATGAAACCCTAATAAAGTACTCTTTTATACCTACATCTGTTTTTTAGCGCTTTCGGAAAGACCACCATAGCCAAGAAGAATGCTCTGCAAAAAGTTGGCCGAAAGTTATTTTTAACCCCTGACACGAAAAGGGGGCTGTTATAAGTTTGTTTAACTGCAAAATTAGATTTTTCGTTGCTTTAAAACAACCAGTGGTCCGCAGAAGCCAAAATATGGTCTGCGAATGATTTTAAATTTATTTTTATGTAATTTCCTATTGAGTTTTTTAGTAGAGTTTCAGTTTGGTTATTACAGTTTATTATTTTTGTTAAGTATACATCTACATAGTGGTCCCTGACCAAGAAAAGGTTGGGATGAGAACCCCTGCTATAAAACAAATACCTACTTAATAACGAAAAAATAAAAAAATACCTTCGCCCTGCACGTCGGTTGGTTGTAACACCTTTTCGTAGATAGCCTGGCGCCAGGTGGCGTCGGGTTCGATGCCCGGCTCAGTTGGGGCTGGACGGTTGTCGCTCACTTTCAGGAAACTAGAAACAAGCTGATTGTAAAGATCACAAAAAGAACTCGAAGGAGGGTTATGTTTTTCGAGCGTATGTATTTATGTATGTATGTATCATTCTTTGGCACGCGCCTTGCAGCCTAAACGGCTCAATGGATTTTGAAGTGTGAGTTGTCAATGTTGTCATTAGATTCGTCTCAGTTCCGCGAGTGACATAGGATATATATATTCCCAGAATTCCCATGGAAGCAGGCGGTTTTTTCATCTAGTATTGAAATTAATTTCAAGAAGCACCTTAACACAGATTCATCATCATCATCATCAGCCTATAACAGTCCACTGCTGGACATAGGCCTCCCCCAATGAGCGCCATTGCGCCCTGTCCTCGGCTAGATGCATCCAGCTTCCACCAGCAGACTTTCGCAGATCGTCACAGATTAACAGATGCTGCATCCCGTACAAATCTTGAATACCTACCGCGATTATAGCCTACTCCGTCTCCTTAAGAATGTGTGCGTGCCGACAGTGACAGGGCTGGCAGTTTGGATAAAAATATTTTTTTTTCTACATGTTGTCTTACCATTTTGTCGGGATAATTGCTATATCCAAACATTCTAGCACTAATATTCCCTAAGCTAAGCCACGGACCAACAAAGGGACAGACAGTCATGGCGAAACTGTAAGGGTTCGGTTTTTTCCATTTTAGCTCTGGAATCCTAACAAAAAAAGGATATTTATTGTAATGCGCAGAACCCATTGCCACGCTCACAGTACCCTAGCCTTACAGTAAATACGAAGGTCAACTGTCGAACTTCGCATCGTGCCATCCCGCTCACGCTTATAGCTTTTTATAGAAGAGTAAGAGGGACAGCACAATACGAACACCAAATTGTTATATTAGCTATAAATTCTGGCATAGTCATATTAAAATCTGCCAGGTTTCACCACTTATAAAAGTCCAGGCGGCATATTTTTTCCGTGGAACACGAATGAACGTGCGTCGGCGCGCGCTTGTGACAATCTACTGAAATTTGGATCGCAGGAGATCTGTAGCCGTTCGTCCCCGCGGTAGGTAAATATCGCGCGTAAGTACATGGCATGCAGGAGGCCTGACCTTATGATGATTTGTTTTATGATGTGTTAATTGTGACTTACATGTCCATCATAGGTGAGTTGACTACATCTTCTTTTAACTCCTCTTCTTCTTCCTCGACTGGTGGTGTCATATTGGATAGTTTCGGGGAGGGGGGAGGATCTGGAATAAAAAATAGCTTTAAACACTCTTTTACACAGTTGGCGATTCGCTCCTTTAAATTTATCAATTGAATTTATCCAGAACTAAAGTCACGGACATAGCTCGAAGAATCGCTAGACTTAAGTAGCAGTGGGCACGGCACATCGCTCGTAGAACTGACGGCTGATGGGGCCGAAAGGTTCCCGAGTGGCGTCCGCGAACTGGAAGACGCAGTGTAGGTAGGCCTCCAACGAGATGGAGCGACGACCTGGTGAAGGTGGCGGGAACGCATTGGATGTGGATGGCGCAGGGCCGATCTGTTTGGCGAGCCTTGGGGGAGGCCTATGTTCAGCAGTGGACGTATTTCAGCTGAAATGATGATGATGATGAATTTATCAAAATTCACGAGCGTTTACTACCCTTGTCAAACTTTCAAGCTATTCAGTGATTTGTGAAGTTCCTAATCTCCACTGGGCCCACGTGGGAACGGCCCAAGACTGAGAGGCCTTTGACCAGCATAGCCTAGGCATACATAGAGTACAGTAAAATTACATAAAGTTTACCACTGACAGATGGTTTCCCTTCATTTCATATTCAACTTTAACGACCTACAAATAAAGCCAATTTTTGAATACTGTTACCCACGTTTGCAGATTTTGTAATAGCTACTTTATTTGTATGGTGTTAAAGTTGGAAATGAAATGAAGGCAAGCCATCTGTCAGTGGTAAACTAAAAGTAAACGTATTGTAAGATTTAAAGTAGGTACTAACCGCTGCTACCATTCCCATACACAGCCGGTGATAATGACTTGCATCTGCTGGTATCTGGTGATAGTATCTCCGGTACTGAAGTGTCTGATGCTGTGTCGACCACTGTAGTGGGTAAAGGGGACGCCTCCTGGAAAAGTAGAGGGGAGGTTACATTCTGTTGAAAGTCACATAGTCCTACAACAAGTGCTTAAAACGCATCGTTTTACCCGAGAAGGTAGTTTATCCGAGCCGCACGTAAGGGTGGATAGTAAGTCGAGGGTAAAATGGGTTTATGAACGACTTATATCAAAGCATTTTATCATAATAATGTATAAAACTATCTTATTTCTCGCAATATAGTTGAAACGTCGAGGTTATTTTAGTAAATAGTAGTGCGTGGTTACTGGTTAAGTCCCGAAAAATATTAGTTACAAGCATCTTATTATTCCAATTGCAAGGAAATTAATCAGCGACATTAAATAAAAAATAGCAATTACACGAGACAATTGACACCAGTCGTTTTAAAAAAATGTACTTAGTTAAGGGCTTAATGACTACAAAATCACGATCGCTTCCGTTGTGTAACGAAAGTTAGTCATACAAACCTTCTTTCGTTACACAAACGAATCAATTAAGTTTTGCTTTAATTAAGTACCTTAAATGAGTATAATTTTTTTGAAAACGGCTCATTAATTGACCTATAGCTAGACCGTTTAACCCTTTCAACGCCAACGACACATATAGGTGTCAAAAAGTACAGTGTCAAAGTGACCTTGACACAATGACATAAGATTCAAAGCAGGTTTACGTTTTGTCGAGGCGTGGCGTTGAAAGGGTTAACTGAGTTCTCGCCCGCGCGGTGCAGGGGCTGGGGGGTATGACGACAAAGGGGGCCGGGAGAGGTGCGGGCGACGAGCGCGCGGACGAGGACAAAGAAAGCAAAGCTTGTGTTAACATTATAACATACTTAAATACATATTAAATACTCAAGACTCATGCCTATATGAATGTCTCGGGTAAAATGGCTCATTTTATGCTCCTGTTGAACAATCTACTATTTATTATAGTCTATCGATACCTTCTTTACATGCAGTATCCCATCATCACGACTAGCTTTTCTCTTCAAGAGATGATCAAATCCGCTGGTGAGCGAGCGACGAGCTTTCATGAATATAGTGCTGCCACCTAAGTACTGATTGAGGAACTCCGACCTGAAATTCAAGGTATCTTTGGTTAAATTTTGTCCACACACTAAGAACCATTACAGACGGGCTGTACTCAAACTGCAACGTAACTTCTAACTGCCGACTGCCCAAACATTTCTATCACAGATATAGCTAAGCCGTTTTACTCGCTCGCCGCCCGCACCTCTCTAGGCCCCCTTTGTCGTCATACCCCCAGCCTTTGATCAATTATAACTGTAGATCCACAGTCGCGCGCCCGAAAATGTCCGAGCCAAATGAGCGCCACTTTGATAAAAGTGGCCTTCTTTTTTCTCAGTACGTTGCGTGAAATTGTCAAGTTTAGCTGTCAAGTGTCAACCGAAATTCGACTGTAATGAAGTAAAGACTACGTTCAAATTTCTGTGTAGGTGATGATTTTAATTGTTATGCAAACAAATAAAAAAGTTCGGACATTTTTTGAAGGGGACTTTGTTCGGCAATGTGTATCTTCAGTTATAATTGATCAAAGCCCCCAGCCCCTGTACCGCGCGGGGGAGGGCTCAGTTAAGCGGTTTAGCTAATAGCGCGCAGTTTGCTTGCAGTTTTGCTGACTGCAACGAAACTGCAATCGAATATGTATGGACAGTCGGCAGCTTGTAGTTACGTTGCATTTGGAATGCAGTCCTTCTGTAATGGCACAGAATAAGTAATAGTAACCAGTAATTCAACTTCATACTAGAGCGCCCGAATCGACGCACGCACACAGCCAAGCGTCTTACACGGCGCGCGGCGTGGGTCTGCATTGTTTTGTCTGGCGAAGATTGGTTAGCGGCCGTGTAATTACTGCTTGGTTTTGTATTGTGATAATTATGGTAATGGCCCTAAATGAAGCAGATTATGTATCAATGATTATGAAGGAAATATTTGGTAGCATGGTGAACGGGTTTACCTGTTTTCTGCTGTGTCATGGACGTGTCTCGTCTGTTTGGCTTCGCAGTGTGCTCGGAGAAGCATCATCAGGAAAGCGTTGTGCTCACTCACCTAAACAGTATTTTTTCTATAAATAAATAACTAAATAAATCATGGTACAATTTGCGAGTCTAAAAAAACCTGTTGTCTGTAAAGTCGGTTTACGGACGATAGTTTAACGTGACAACGTCATAACAAAACATTAAAAAAACAAATGAAACCAGGCGGTCACCCATCCAAGTACTGACCGCGCCCGACGTTGCTTAACCTCGGTGATCGGACGAGAACCGGTGTTTTGTCAAATATCTTGAAAACGGTGCACCCTACCGCAAAATCAATGAAATTTTCATCCCCCCTCAACACCCCCCTCACCCCTCCCTATTAAAAATTACCCGAGCGCTAGTACTAAGATTGTACATCCTGGCGCGCGCTGCTCTCTTGTACCTCCTGGCCTTCACTGTTCTGTACTGACATGTACGTTACATTGCGTCATAATTTTTCGTGCGTGCAGCCGGCGTTCATCGATTTATTAGACGTTATCACGGCAAAAAACATGGGACAATTGAGACTACTTGACCTAGTCCCAAACTAAGGCCCTAGTTCTCTGACTACCCGCCGCCGGCGACTGGTGACCGACGCCACTGTTTAGATCAATTTACCAAAATCGTTATTTTCTAGTGGCAAAATTTCCATTCGCATTTTTTTCCCAAATACTTTTGTTTTCTCACTATGGTTTTTTACTGAAACTTATTTTCACAATCGCGTTTTTTCCCAACTACAATCGACGCAGAAACGTAGGTAGGTTTAGGTTATGTTAAGTTTGCATCGGCCCGAAGGGCTAAAAGCACACAGAAGAAGGAGCTCCGCGTGCGACGCATATCCAGACGCCGCTGGTCGCGTGTTACGGGCCAGAGATACCAGGGCCTAAGCAAAGCTTGTACTATGAGTACTAGACAATGGATAAACATTCTAATATAGATAAATTACATACTTAAATACATATTAAACATTCAAGACTCGAGTATTAACATTTGTATTTTTCACACAAATATCTGCCCCGACCGGGAATCGAACCCAGGACCACGAGCTTCGTAACTAGGCTATTAGTCGGTGCAAGCAACAACTCGATCAATTTATCAGAGCACTCCCCATAATTATGCGGGACAAAATGCAAAATTCTACATCCTTAGCATAGCTCTCTCCCTCTCTCCCCCACTCTCATTCCCTCTCTCTCTCTTTTCCTCTCCCTCCCTCCATTCCACCCTACCTCTCTCTCTCTGTGTCAATCTCTTCTCTCTCTCCCGACCGGTGCCTAGGACCCTACCCGGCATGCCCTAAAACAGCTCTGAGTGAGTCTTACCTCGTACATATGATTGGTGCCTCCTTGATACTTGGTGATTATGAGGTCTTGCTCGTCTTCTGGGAGCTGCTCAATACGCCGAAGGATGAAGGCGTGGGTTTTCTTTTCGTTCATACCTGGATAAATATGAAGAACAGAGGATGAATCACCAAATTGAAAAACGTACTTTTTACGAGCTATCATGGTTTTAGCTTATGAATTTACGTATATGTACGATCGTATTGATAATTGTGATCTTAGCAAACCTATATCCCGCACTATGGGTTTAGATGCGAAAAAAAATCACCCCCACTTTACACGTAGAGGAGGCACCTAAAAAATCTTTTTGATTTCAACATTTTATGTTAACATACCACTTTGTAAGCGTCGTTAATTTATCCTAACTTATACATTTAATTACCTACACAAAATTTATAAAATTCGAGTTTTTGTTTTTTTTTTCTGTGTATCGAATATATATATGTAAATCTCTCTCCCCCTCTCTCCCCTCTCCCTCTCCACCACACCCTCTCTCCCTAACTCCCTCTCTCTCTTAAAATTACAGCCTCCTAACACTAAGGCCCTACCGAGCTTTTAGCGCTAATCGATTTTAGGTATTCTACGCACTCGTGTATCTGTGCGTGAGAGCTGCTAGAATCAAAACTGTGTGTAAGCGCAAGCGACACAAGTTGCCCGTCCGATGACCGAAGGAGAACTAACGCAACTAATTTTCGGACAAGGAGGAAGCACGGTGGCTCAAGATAGGTTGATCAGACTGCGCGTGTATTTAGGTATATTCATCGTATTACTAAAACAAAAAATACATATTTTAAAAATGTAGCAACACTAGGCCCTAGAAAACATCTTGTTTTATTAACATTTAAAAAGTCAAGACCTGCCGTGCAGGATTTACGTCGTACCTACTAAGGATTTATTTTATTTTTAAAGGTAACTTTGGATTTTTTTTCTATTGAGCAAACTATAAGTAATCGTGTTTCGATAAACACTGGACATTAGAGTGAATCCTCAAATATCTTACTCATGAATTTCAGGACTAAAGCTTTGCTAGTAATGATACAGCACGAGATTAAATGAATGCAATAAATGCGCCAAAGCTAAACCGTAGATAAACAGTTAGACAGACTAACATGACGAACCTACATAATATGTAAATAGGATTAGGTCATATCCACATACACGCAAATCTGACTTACCCTCAACATCATGGCACAGCCGATGGTACCAGAGCATTGGACAATGCTCGCAAGTCATGTTAGGTGACTTCTCTCTGGACTTCTTTAGAATTTCTGCATGCGCCACGAATGCTTGTTTAATTGCTGGAAAATTGCTGGTATTTAGTTCATCATACTGGAATCCTGATTAAAATACAGACTGGAATGTTTTTTGGTTGAAATGGTCTTTTGAGGCTGTCCCATATTTGAATGACTTCGCACGTGAAGATTGAAGAGCGGTAACGTTGCCTATTATTCAAAGTCAATTTTTTTTATTCAAATTAGGTTTACAGTAAGTTAAGTTAATAAAGTTTTTTTAAAGCTGCGGAAGGGATCTTAGACGTATAATGGGCAGTACCTGGGCGACCGAGCTCTGCTCGGGCAGAAACTCGGTACTAAGCATTTTCCCAGAGATAAGACCAAGCTAGATCAATTTTTCATCCCCGAAAACCCCCAAATACCAAATTTCATCGAAATCGTTGGAACCGTTTCCGAGATCCTGATTATATACACCGGAGGGGTGGGGGGGGGGGTTGAGAGGGGGGGGAGGGGGTGCGGGGGAGGGAGCGCGGGGGTATTAAAGGGGGGATGAAAATTTCATTGATTTTGCCGTAGGATGCACCGTTTTCAAGATATTTGACAAAAACACCGGAGGGGGTGGAGGGGTGAGTCACGTTAAACTATCGTCCGTAAACAGACTTTACAGACAACCGGCTTTTCCTGTTCTGTGCTCCCAATAGGGAACGTGCACATAGACGGTGCTGCCAACTGGTGCCATAAGGGTGCCATCAATTTGAATGTTTTACCTTGATAAGTTTGTTTTACTGTCCGCATAGTGTCTCTTCTGTCGCATTAGTGCTGCCGCCTATAGTTACTGCACGTTCCCTATAATACTTTTTCTAACAAAAAAGTAACTTTTTCTCGCAAAAAATAACTTTTTCTCACAAAAAAGTAACTTTTTCTCACAAAAGAAGAAACTTGACGTTTTCTCATAAAAAATAAACTTAAAAAAAAAACTAAAAATCTTGAAAAAAAACGTGGTATCGAACCGAGGTCGGCTGGATCCGCGACCACCCGATTTCTAATGTGCCATTATGATCTGCTCGAAGTCGGCGAAATTTAGCTTTATATTCTAAAGCAAACAAAAATAGCCGGAAAACACGAGTAAAAGCGATTTTCTGAAAATGAAACATAGCTAGATCAGTTTTTCATCCCCGAAAACCCCCACATACCAAATTTCATCGAAATCGTTGGAGCCGTTTCCGAGATCCTGATTATATATATATATATATATATATATATATATATATATATATACATATATACAAGAATTGCTCGTTTAAAGGTATTAGATTTACTTTATTTTCAAACATATATGTGTGACCTAATTGCATTGCAGGTTTTTAAATTTTTAAATTTATAATTATATGTAACTCAGTAGGTAGGTACGCTATTTGAGACTAGGGATCGCCAATGCGGATCAGAATTATTTTCCAACATCCCTGTCCATGATATTATTATAACTATTAATTTTATAGTACGCTTTAGATTATTAAGTTGTCTTTATGATCAATGTGAACCATCTTTGAATCATCTGAATTAATACCACTATCTTATTCGCTAATTTTCGCGCATAGTAATCTTAAGATTTTCAGTCTTACCACCGACCACCTCGTTGGCCACCGATTCGCTTTCACACTTGAACACGTAGGCAGCGTAAGACTCATTGGTCTCCCTGCAGACAAAACCGAAATGGTCCTTGTTGAAACGTCCTAGGACACAACTCGCTACATCTTTAAAAGCGCGGTGTAGTAGTATCTGTTTTCTATCCGGACTTATTAACCGAAGCTCCGAACGACCGACCTGAAAAAAAAAGTGAAATAAAAAAAATTGCTAGATCTTCGCAACGCTGCAATTATGTAAATTTGGCAGACATCTACATATTATCGGCATTTGCTGTTGAGTCTCTTTGGCCGTAGTCCCAAAGTCCAAAAAAAATCAAAAAAGAGGTCCGTTCCACAGGTGACCATAGGACTGGCGGTTTCCTCGGTCAACTTATTGGCTTAGGATCCTGCCCAATAGTAGCGTTCTGGGTATTTGGGTAATATTTTTGTAAATATAGATTTTAGGTATATACTTTTAGGTATAAATTTTTTTATAGATAGATAAAGACGTTTATTTGGTACTGCAAGCACACACAATCAAGATTACTAAAAATACAGAAATCAGTACAAACTTAAAAGTAAAACATTTTATATTGTTTGTATGCGCTGCAGTTGTGCAAAAGGGCCATGGCTCAGTGGTCAAAAAGTTTTTCTTTCCACTTTTTAAGCAACTCAATTTGTCAATGTGGGGACGAGGAACTCCAAACTCAAGTAGGATTATGTCCCCATGTCCGTCGAATGCGTCTGGATCGCTGAGAAAAATCGCCACCGATTGGGAACCAGGCGACGGACATCGGCTAAAACGGATATAGCGGGATGATTTGGACCATTAAGTACCTATGACCGATTTTAGCAAGATTTGAAGATTCAAAATTAAAACTGTTACGGTTCCCGCATGTTACATGCGGTAAACTACAAAACTCAAGATAATAGTTAGGCAAAGCTTTTTTTAAAGAAGTGGGACACTGTCTTCGTGAGAGAGGTCTTGACCCTCGTTCTGGGTCGTTTCTGGTGTAAAGGTTGTCCATCGCGGTTCAACGTGGTAATGTAGCTTGTGTATTGGTCACCATTGCGCCGGGTACGATCCGGGGTGGTTTGGTTGACTGACAGCATTTTTGAATTGTATTTCATGATTGTACTTCTAGTCATGTTTACTTATTATTTTTGTTAAATTATAACCTACCTATTATTAGCTAAACTTACCTGAAATAGCATAGTCCTATTTTGTTCTCCAATCACTTGTGCTATAGGAGTTTTCAAACTGATAGTGCCTATTGAAGCAGACCTGTCTCTCAGAAAAGATTTGTTCTCCGGCATTGAAGGTCTTCTACCATCCACACTATCCTTATTCTTCACCGTTTTACTTTCTTCAAAAGTAACATTATTTGAGCTATCCGCTTTAGCAATAGTAGCTTTTTCATTCAAATTCAACTTCAAATCTAATTTGTTTCTTACGTTTTCTTTAAATATCAATTGATCTATAACTTCAGACGCATTTTTATCTTTTTTCTCGTATTCTTTGTCTGATAGAAAATTGGTCTGACAGAATTGTGTGATGGAAGACGCTGTTTCAGATATAATCGATCTTATTTCTTCGTTTTTCTCTTCATCTTCTTTGACTGTGCCTAGATTTGGTACATTAAATACTACGTCGTTACTTTTTCTACCGTTAGCCCTTTCTTTGGTGAAGTTTTCAAATTCTTGATCTACGTCTGTGTTTTCTGTCTTAACAATATCTGGAAGATTATCGGTGCTCTTCCAAGGGTTTTTGTCTGGTTCTAGGGGAGTATTGGAGACGGAGACACTTAATTTTTTGTCAGGAGATTCAGTCTTTTTGTCGGTCATATTTTCAGTGGAGTCAGTAGTGTAGATTGAGGTCTGTAAAGGAAGAGAAAAATGACGTTTAAATTTTATTTTTTGACCGCTGGTGACCTCAGGGCACTTGTTTCTCTCAAAGATTAGGAGCTATGAGAGATTCTCGATGCTATGTAGGTAGACCAACGATGATGGTGAAGATGATAACAAACTTGATAGTAATAATACTAATAATAAAATATGACTATTTAATAAATTACATAAACAGCTTCAAGATCTACCACTTATAAAACATAAACAGAAGCTGTTTAAATGGCTTAAGGAAAAATGTTTTTACCTTATTGAAGGAATTTATGGAATTTGATAGCAATAAAGGTACTAATGTGATGGAATGATTTTAATATAAGTTTAGGATTTTTTACATATATATATTTTATTATTATTGTTGATTATTATTTGGTCTGATTTAATACTGACATAATAATATACTTTTAGATTTTAATTTGTAATGATTTCATTAAAAATTATCGTACATTGATTTATTAATTTTATTTGTTATTATTGATATTATAATTAATTTTGTGACATGTTTGCAGTGAATAGTTATAGCTGGGACAAATTTGTTTATTTTCTTATTATTGTTAGGGTAGATATTTTGGTTGTGATAATGAATGATAATTGATTTTGTTTGCGGCAGAACATGTGATACAACCTGCTGTTATAATATCTTGTTACCTACCATGTTCTTAGTGAATAAAATTTTTGATTGATTAATTGATTGATGATAATAAAGATGACGATCGCGATGGTTGTGATGATAATTAAATTTTGAACGAAGATAACGATTGATACACAAGAGAAAGACAGCAAGTGACCAGGTGATCATGATAGTAGCGATGGTAAAGATGATACTTAATTGATTACAAACTCGATGTTAATGATGACAATAAAGATGATGATCGCGATGTTATTGATGATAATTCACTGTGGGAAAATGCCGCAATAGAGTAATCTATCTCCATATGTTAGGCCTGGTGACCGAAGTCCGAAGAAAGAGACTTGGAAGTTATATTTATGCAGCTGAGTTAAGAAACTTCGATAGCGTGATGTAGAATGTAGCGGTTTCTCTAATTAGCGACTTGATGGCGCTAGAATTCGCTAAACAATTTTAGATGAGGACGAGGGTGCCAGTCTTGGTAGCCTAGTGGTTTGACCTATGGTCTCTCAAGAAGAGGGTCGTAGGTTCGAACCCGAGTTCGCAGCTCTGAGTTTTTTGGAATTTAAGTGCAACATGAGATTCGAAAACCATGAGCTTTACGGCAAAGGAAAACATCGTGAAGGGACTTGCACATACTTGCAAAATTAATGGCGTGTGTATAGTTCCTAATCAGCACTGGGCTCCCGTGGGAACTACGGCCCAAGCTAGCTCAGTTTGATAGGAGGCCTGTGCTGCAATGGGACATGATGTGCTGGGATGATGATAATGACGATGATACTTACACCAGTGGAAGACAGTAAGCTGTGCCGGCGCTGATTCTTAGCTTTGTCCGCTTCGTGCTGAGCGAACTTGATAAGTGCATCATCTATGAGAGATTCTGGAACTTTCCGTTGGGATATGCGGACTTTTCCGATATAGAGCACCTAGGAAGGACAACGACTATTTATTTATTTTATTATACAGAACATTTGCTCATCGCTTTTGAATCATATCATAAGGAAATCATTAGAGTAATTGTAATTCTGCGCATAATTAAAACCGTCCACTGACGGCATCAGCAGACTCCAAGCGAGAAAGATAAAGGTAACATACCTCGAAGAAGTGAGAGTCTGAAGGTGAAAGGCCAGCACAGAGGGACGTGAGGGCCGAGGCATTACTGGTAGTCCTTACCAGGGGAGATGGTTCCCCGGCTCTGGAAAAAAAAGTTTTTGTTATAAAATTGTACGAGCTGATTTTATTTCGTTGCAGCGGGACGGGACGGGAGTCTGGGAGCTGGCATAAGGTTTATTAAAGATGGCCAGGCCAGGCCGAAGTAGACTTGACTAAGAAATATTGGCTAGAGACCCTTAACTTTTGCCATGTCCACCCATGAACTTTTAACACAATTGGGGATGTCTATTTTTTTGCAATGTATAGTAAATCGAAAACCATTTCGAGATAAATGCTTTTTAACTCGTTTTCTGTAGTTATTTGATTTTAATATTATGTAATGAATTTATTACGTAACAAATAAGCGATGACCTTCATTTGACATTGGTGTAAATTGCGTGACCGGTCCAAGTCGTACTTTATTCTGTGTGGTTAGAATTCTTCAAAATTTACGCGTGGATTATACTACGGAGTTTGATTTGGACTCGCTGCCTGACATCTAACACTTTGACAGCGCCAGTAAAGTGACACTAGTTACAATGTACCACTACGCAAAAAATAATTAAAGGGGTTGCCTTATCGTACGCATTTAGATAGATTTAGAAATTTGGCAGTGTGGGAGCCCTCAATTATAGGTATAATCTGACGTCATCGACCAAAATAGTTTTAATAATTAATTTTGAAAAAAGTAGTGAAATAAATGACAAAATATTGAAATTAGTTTTGTTATAATTGACTTTTCTATACAAAAAAAATAAAAACCACTGGTAATTTTTTTAGACATTCCCAATTATTTACTACTTTCAAAGAGTATATTCGAGCGACGTGATGTCAAAAATACTCGTGTGTCCCCTAAGCGACTTCAAAATGTCCTACAAGACAACGAATAGAAGGACTAGAATAAACAAGTAACATTGTTTTGAGATCATTCGACAATGCGTTTTGTTTGAACACGCTTATGCAGCACAAAGAAAGGCGTAGAGTCGTGACGAAT
Organism: Archips xylosteana; assembly: GCA_947563465.1. NCBI lineage: Eukaryota > Metazoa > Arthropoda > Insecta > Lepidoptera > Tortricidae > Archips > Archips xylosteana. The sequence continues at coordinate 7,240,364 of OX387373.1, forward strand.
ATAAATTATGTTCAAATAAGGACGACCACATGCAGTCGGAATTTCATATCGGTATTTCGATTCGAAATATCAAGGCAGGATTCAGTAAATGGATCGTACACAATTTTTTGTTAGCATAGTCTCTCTTTTGGACATGGCAAAAGGGTCTAATCCAATATTTTTTAATCAAGTCTACCATCGGCGTCGTAGGTATAGTAAAGTATAAATCTTCCCAGGTGAATTTTTCGCTTCGAGCTCTTATAAAAATATTAAAAAATATTAGGGGACAATCTTACACAAATCGACCTAGTCCCAAACTAAGCAAAGCTTGTACTATGGGTACTAGACGACGATAAACATACTTATATAGATAAATAAATACTTAAATACATAGAAAACATCCATAACTCAGGAACAAATATTCGTGCTCATCACACAAATAAATGCCCTTACCGGGATTTGAACCCAGGACCTCTTGCTTCGTAGGCAGGGTCACTACCAACTAGGCTAAAGCGGTCGTTTCAAAACAAACGGTATCGTCATAGTATTAAGGTTCAAATTTAATGTAATGGCTCGAAGCGAAAAATTCACCTGAGAAGATTTATACTATACGAATTTTTTGAGGTGTCCCGATCTCGTTAGGAGCCCACATTTCGAACAAAGCCATTGTATTCTATTATGTCCTCAAGTGCACAACCCTCAGTTTAAAATGACCAGAAATATGAGATAAAATAGCTCATTGAAATAACGACCTTATTAATTACATTAGAGTTTTAAATGAAACAATGGATTAATAAAATAATAAGGTTGATTTTCCAAGTCAATGCAAGTGGTCACTAAATTGCCTCTACTTTATTAAGGGTTAAGCCAATTAGAAATTGCATTGCATCGCGGTCAACGCGTACCTACTAGCAAAAAGTCATAAACTGAATATATTTTAAATATACTCCACGTATTTCTCTGTTACTTAATTTTATTTAGCGTTGTGGTTAGAATCTCGTTCCCATACGGAATGCATAAAAAATAACCTTGAACTGGTAAACGTAAAAACTGTAAACATCCACGTTTTTGCGTGGATTCATACAGTCATACATGCATATGCATTATGAAGTAATCGCCAAAAACAAGTGCAGCACTTAAGTGATTTTTTCGTTTATTTTTTGTGTGATAAGTAATTTGGGCTGAAATTAATTTAAATCCATACTATATAATAATTTTTATAAATACGAAAGTGTGTCTGTCTGTTACCTATTCACGCTTAAACCGCTGAACCGATTTAGACGTGGTATAGAGATAGTTTAAATCCCGGGAAAGGACATTGAGTTGTTTTTATCTCGGTAATTAAGGGGCCCTTTAAGGGGGTGAAAAGTGGGGTGGAGGTTTGTATGAGGAATCAATAACCGCTAAACCGATAGATTAAATTCGGTATGGAGTTTGAGACCCTAAAAAGGACATAGGACTGTTTTTTATCCCGTAAAATTGCTGTTTCCGCGGAATAGCGATAAATGAATTTTTCGTAGATGGAGTCACGGGCAAAAGATAGTACCTACTACCCGACTGCGTAAAGATATTTTCTTATTTATCCTTAAAAGTCCGTCTTTGGATCACCGACTTAATAAGAATAGTATAAGTAGTATAGGTAATCCGTGTTTCCTGTGTAATTCCCGTTCCCACGGGAATCTATAATACGTTTACTTTTGGTCCACCACTGACAGATGGCTTGCCTTCATTTCATTTCCAACTTTAACACCATACAAATAAAGTAACTATTACAAAATCTACAAACGTGGGTAACAGTATTCTAAAACTGGCTTTATTTTTAGGTCGTTAAAGTTGAATATGAAATGAAGACAAACCATCTGTCAGTGGTAAACTTTATGTAATTTTACTGTACCCTATAACCCTATGCCACTCTCGCAACTTAGGTAAATCTAATGACACCTCACACTTCAAAATTCATCGAGCCGCAACAGGGCGTGCCAAAGAATGATACATACAAAGATAAAATGGCAAAACCGGAACCCTTATAGTTTCGACATGACTTTCTGTCCGTTTTTTATTTAGGATATTTCCAGATTGTGAAGACGATTTTTCGATGTAGTGATTCGTTTGCGATATAGTCAACTTTAAAGTGCATTTTTTTGATATAATCGAGTGTCCCCCCCCTCTTTAAAAGTTAAACTGTTGGTACAAAAATTTAGAGCAAATCAGGATGGGAGGAAATAAGTATGTCAATTAACAAGGAAAACTATAACGGCTAAGTTTGCTTGAGAATTATATTAGTAGTTTAAGAGTAAATAGCAGCCTGACCTATACAATATAGCTTGTTTAATACGGACAGTATAATTAATAGTAAAATTAATAAGATTTGCAAGGATTTTTTTGTAACGGCTGCGGAACCCTATTCTGAGCGTATCCGTCACGCTCTTAGCCGGTTTTATGAAGTGATTTAAAAATAAAATAGTCTATCAGTAACCACAACAACTGTAAACGATATATTCACAATCACGGAAACATAGTAACTTTGTCACATACGTTTAATTTGTTATCATAACAAACATGTAAAATTGACTATTTTGTACGTCTGTTCGTTCTATTAATAAAACGAACTGACATTGGAACGTCGCCAAACGACGATGACTTTGGCCCAATCCACGTCTAAAATCATCGACATAAGTATAAGGGTTTTCGGAAAGTACTTAATTTTATACCGCGTGGGAACTACGGCCCAAGCTCTCTTATTCTGAGAGGAGGCCTGTGTTCTTATAGAGACCAGAGGATGACTTTATTCAAAAACTATTTTTATAATCTTGCTTGTCTTACTATAGCTAAACAGTTTAACTGAGTCCTCGTGTGCCTGCCGCAAGCACCTCTCCCGGCCCCCTTTGTCGTCATACCCCCCAGCCCCTGTACCGCGCGGGCGAGGACTCAGTTAAACGGTTTAGCTATAATATTAATATTTAAATGCGGAATTTTATATATGGATGGTTGTATGGATGTCCGTTACTCTATCACGCTAACGATTTGACGGATTGCTTACGGATTGTGACGAAATGGGCATAGTACAGATAGTTTATAACCTGGTTAAGCATATAGAATACTTTTTACATCATCGTCATCATCATCATTTCAGCCGAAAGACATCCACTGCTGAACAAAGGCCTCCCCCATGGCTCGCCAAACAGATCGGTCGTCGTCCATTTTGTCTTTGATAAAAGTGTGTGTTGCCAGTGATGACTTATGGCACAGAGACGTGGCCGCTAACGATGGGCCTCATAAGAAAGCTCAAAGTCACTCAGAGGGTGATGGAGAGGGCTATGCTCGGAGTTTCTCTGCGGGATCGCATTAGAAATGATGAAATCCGCGCAAGAACTAAAGTCACCGACATAGCTCGAAGAACTTTGTTTCATCATCGTCATCATCATCAGCCTATGCTCGTCCACTGCTGGACATAGGCCTCTCCAATGGCACGCCACTGAGCACGATCCTCGGCCACTCTCATCCAGCTCTTGCCAGCCGCCTTGCGAAGATCATCGCTCCACCGAGTCTGAGGACGTCCTACGCTACGTTTGCCGATCCGTGGTCTCCACTCATGAACTCGTCTACCCCAACGGTTATATTTCTTTCTTTCAAAAGTTAAACAATACCTATAGCTTGCAAAAAGTTAAATATAAGTTTGCATGCAATCTATGGCTCCTTACAGCTTTCATCTTAGCGTGCTAAGGAAACTTTCAACCTTGTACATCATTGCATTGTTTTAAACATATACCTATTTCCTCAACGAAGCGAAATTAACCAGTTGATTCATGGATTCTAACCGCAACGGACTGACTCATCAAGTAAACAGGAAAGAAATTAACTCTTATATTTACGCTGAAGATTCTTGCCAAAAATTTCGGTTTAAACGAGGTTTTTGATTTATTGCCAATTTATCTTTCGATTAGGAGCTGATACCCGCGATTACGTCTGCGAAGAATTTTTTACCGCTATCCCGCGAAAACTTTACAATTTTCCGGGATAAAAACTATCCTATGTCCTTTCCAGGGTCTATAACTACCTTCATTCCAATATGGTCACCGACCGAATGACCGACCAAACGGATACAAAATTCAAATCCATTGTGAAGAAAGCATTAATATCTAAGGCGTATTATAAATAATTAATGTTTGGAAATAATTCCGAATAGAGCATTTACTATGTTTAAAATTAAGTTGTATTAAATATTTTAGATGTAATACCTTGTTGAGTTTCTTGCCGGTTTCTTCTCAACAGGGTTTTTCCGAACCGGTGGTAGATTCTTTGACGTTCATAGGAGCATCAATTGATGCCTAAATTGAATAAAGAATTTTGACTTTAACTTCAAAATAGCCGAATGGATTAGCTTGCTGAAATGACATTGGGCAGGTCATGAAGCACGAAGAACAGAAGGTTTTCGAATGGAGACCACGGACTGGCAAGCGCAGCGTGGGACGTCCAAGATGGACGGATGATTTGGTGACGACCGCAGGTTCACAGTGGATTCAAGACTCTTCAATGAGCGTTTAGGCAGATGAGAAGAGTAAAAGTGTTACGAAATGTCGCTTACAGGTTGCTGCTGCAGTTCCCAGGCAGGGATATGGCGGGGGTCTGCCAGGGCAACTCCTGCGCCGTCTGCTGCTGGAAGCCAGCGTTCCTGGTGACGTGGAGCGAGCTGGTCGAGGACCGGGGGCTTGGGGCCCCGGGGGAAGGCTCCCGCATCTGGGTGAAGAGGTCTGTCACCTGGAAAAAGGGGTATTGGTCAAGTGACTTGTTTTGATGAGTAGATGAAGCCTTAGAAATATTGGTACCTAATTTGTTAACATCCTGTATAAGTAGCACTTTGTATTTAGCTCGTTTAGTATAACATTCACGTGAAATAAACGTTATATCAATTTACCGTTATCTATACTAATCTTTACTAATATTATAAAGAGGAAAGATTTGATTGTTTGTTTGTATGTTTGTTTGTTTGCAAAGAATAGGCTCCGAAACTACCGGACCGATTTCAAAAATTCTTTTGCCGTTAGAAAGCTACATTACCACAGACTGACATACATAGGCTACTTTTTACCTTATCCTACGGGAAAATTAATTTTATCGCGGGCGAAGCTGCGGACGGAAGGCTAGTTCCTTATAAAAGTATTCATTTTGTTGTTATATATCTAACGTTCGCTTAAGTATATAAACTCGGTAGAAAGTCATTCTAACATGTGGGATAGATCACAGTACATATGATTTTCTCCAGGCAGATGTTTCGCCTAGTTATTAATGTTATTAATATGAAATCTTATGAATGTTATTAATATGAAATTATAATATTTTGTTGTTATATCTCGTCAGACGCCCCCAGTTCGTTTTTGTTCAGTGACGTATTGTATTTTGCGTTAGTGAGTGTAACTAGGATGTCCGATATTTTTGTTCGGTATCATTTAAAATACATTACAATATGATACAATAAAACAAATCAATACAATACAGCAATAAATTAAAAACGTCACACATACGTATGTTTGAAAATAAAGTAAATGCCCATTATGCGACTAAGATCCCTTCCGTAGCTAACAAAAGAGCTGATAACCTCGAAATGGCTGAAGCAATTTCAATGAAACATGTCTAAGAACCATCGCCAAAAAACCCGCCTTCAAATAAAAAAAAACCGCATCCAAATCGGTTCACCCGTTTAACAGCTAAGATGCCACAGACAGTCACACAGACTGACAGACAGACAGACAGCCACACACACACACATAGCGGTCAAACTTATAACACCCCTCTTTTTGTGTCGGGGGTTAATAAAGTAAAGGCCCGTTATAAGTCTAAAATCCCTTCCGCACCTAACAAAAGAGCTGAACTTTGAAACGGCTGAAGCAATTTTGATGGAATATATCTAAGAATCATCGCCAAGAAACCCTCTTTCAAATAAAAACAACCGCATCCAAATCAGTTCACCTGCTTAAGAGCTATAATGCCACAGACACACAAACATATAGCGGTCAAACTTATGAAACCATTCTTTTTGTGTCGGAGGTTAAATAAGTTTTTGTTAAACATTTAATTTTAAGAGCAATCTTTTTAGCTACCTGTACTTTTTGTTGACTGTACTTGCATTTTCATCCGACCTACATAAGCAAACCAAATGCAAGTAAATCCGACCACTGGAAGTGGCTCAAATTCGGCTTCCATTCCAAGATTTGACCCGAACGTACAGGTTGATTCACAAGAGCTGGCACGAATGGATCGAATGAGCGAATGAAAGTATCTATAATAATAATAATAAACATTTAATTCAGGCTGCATAGGCCCATAGATACCTTACAGAGTAACATACATAATCAAATTTAAAACTTAAAACTACATAAAACTAAACATCACACATCAAACACTCAGGACACCCGCAGAGCCGGTGTTGCGTCAGTAGCACCGGAGACCCGAGGTCGCCCACGGAAACGCCGGAACACTACTCCTTTAGGCCAAAACTGCTCCATCGTCAAGGCTCCCCAGTCCTTCGTCGGAACCAACACCACGAACGAGTTAAACGTTCGTTCATGGCTCGATTCCAAAAGCTGGACCGTCACGGTGTACTGCTTGAATACTGGTGTATCTATGTGTTACCTGTTTGAATACACTTCACACAAATATGAAAATGACATGCATCAGTCATTTTCCTACAAAAGTGTCAAAATGAGATTACTTTCGTTCAATCCATTCGCCAGCTTTTGAGAATCGATCTGTTCAGGTCGAATCACAAAAGCTGGCACGAATGGATTGAATGAAAGTAATGTCACTTTGACATTTTTGTAGGAAAATGACTGATGCGTGACATTTTCATATTTGTGTGAAGTGTATTCAAATAGGTAACATATAGATACTTTCATTCACTCATTCGATCCATTCGTGCCAACTCTTGTGAATCAACCTGTACAAGTTGCAAGCAAGGATGATATAGACTGGATTGGCAGTCGCCATTGTACGGATCGGCCGCGGTTTTTGTAGTTCGATTATTAAATCTAGATGGCGCTGAAATATAGCCAGAGGCTTTGAAGGCAAAACAATAAGACTACAGATATTTCATATCACCGCAAATGTATTATTATGCAATATTTTTGAAAATAATACATTTGTAGTAATATGAAACATCTGTAGTCTTAAACATTGTTTTGCCTTCAAAGCCTCTGGCTATATTTCAGTGCCATCTAGATTTAATAATCGAACTACAAAAACCGCAGCCGATCCGTACTATGGCGACTGCCAATCCAGTCTATATCATCCTTGGTTGCAATGCAAGTTAATAAAAAGTTTTTAGAAGTGGCGCTGCCTACCTACTTTCATTAAACAGTGTGACACTTGCCAGTGTCAACATTCAATTGTCTATAATGGCTGACCCAGCCTTGACTCCACATCATCAATAGATGTCGCTTAATGTATTGACGCACGTTCATTAATTGTTTTTGTTTATCGACCTTCGATAAAGGATGGTTTGAGAAGCCATTAGTAAGACACATTTAAGTTTACGAAAAACTTAGCCAAGTGCGAGTCAGACTCGTACATGAAGGGTTCCGTATCTGCGTACAATGTTTTAAATATAGTTCAGCAAAAAAAATATATAAAGATCGTACTAAAATAGCTCTGGCAGCGGCCTCACCTTATAGTTACTTAGTTGTTTAAGTTAGTTTTAGTCAGGTTGGAGACTTGGAGACTGAAAACCAGCGGACTTGCTGAGTCCTAAACGAATTCTTCTCAGATATAGTAACGGGACAGCTAGTAATTCATTCATATTTCTCATGGCGAGCAAAGCCGTGGGTCAGCGCTAGTTGTGCGTAATTCTAAGTTTGTTTAATAGTTACGTACGAACAGACAGACCTTCAAATGACAAAGCGTATTGTAACAGCCACGTGTTTGGAAATAACATGCGATGAACAATCCAATATGGCTTATGGTTGGCGAAAATATAACTCGAATACAAATTTTATTTCTAACGCGTAGAAAAATGCTACTTGTTCAGACAAGCTGCTTCATTCCAGATACGTCCCACTGCACGCCACCTCCTCCTCTCAGAACGTGAGGGGTTCGGCTGTAGTTACAACGCGGACCAGTGCGGATTGGGGACTTCACACCCACCATTGAATTTCTTCCGACAGAGAACCAAAGTTATCAACATAAACATAGCCCACCGCATTAGCACGCTGAAGTGGCAATGGGCCGGCCCTATGAAGAACCGATAACCGTTGGGGTAGACGAGTTCTTGAGTGGAGACCACGGATCGGCAAACGTAGCGTAGGACGTCCTCAGACTCGGTGGAGCGATGATCTTCGCAGGGCGGCTGGCAAGAGCTGGATGAGAGTGGCCAAGGTTCGTGCTCAGTGGCGTGCCGTGGGAGAGGACTATGTCCAGCAGTGGACGAGCATAGGCTGATGATGATGATAATAGAATTTCTTCGCAGATGTGTGCAGTTTGTATCCTTAAACACATCGGTCCATCTTGTTGGAGGCCTACCTACTAAGTCTTCCAGTCCGTGGACGCCACTCAACTTTGGCCCCATCGGCATCATGAATCAATTGTTCCCGACATGTACTTTTTATTTTCATACATAACTACATAACTTACATGTGAGACTTCCCACTTCCCATCAGGTGACCAGCATGCTGCTTCCCTCTTTATATAGGTATGTATTAAAAAAACCGGTTGTCTGTAAAGTCGATTTACGGACGATAGTTTAACGTGACAACGTCATAAAAAAGCATTCAAAAAACAAAAATGAAACCAGGGGGTCGCCCATCCAAGTACTGACCGCGCCCGACGTTGCTTAACCTCGGTGATCGGACGAGAACCGGTTTTTTGACTAATATCTTGAAAACGGTGCATCCTACGGCAAAATCAATGAAATTTTCATCCCCCTTTAATGCTTCCGCACACCGTAAAGGTAACGCCACCAGAGTTGAGGCCACGCAAACAACCACATCTCTTGTAATGACAGCGGGATTTTGACGTTGTGCTGTCGTTAAACGTCAACACAACGTCAAAATCCCGCTGTCATTACAAGAGATGTGGTTGTTTGCGTGGCCTCAACTCTGGTGGCGTTACCTATACCCCGCATTGTACATCCTGGCGCGCGCTGCTCTCTTGTACGGGACATGCACGTACATGTACCTACGTTACATTGCGTCATCCTTTTTCGTGCGTGCAGCCGAAGTTCATCGATTTATTAGACGTTGTCACGTCAAAAAAGGTTACTGTAGCAGTGATGACCCTAGAGTCTCGTTAGGCGACGTCTACGCGTAATGAATACGCTGATAAACAACTGGTTACATGTCCTTATCATTACATAGCATGCCATTTATGGGCTAGTGAATTAAATTGAAGGCAGATAGCACATCTATTAAACAAATAGAGGTATAACTTGGAAGTTTTCTAATATTTTTGTCATAATTGACAAGATTTCATATTTCTAAGGCTATAATTTGATTTGTTCTCTGTATTCTATTTGGAAAGAGAAAGACGCTGCTAATATTAAATTTTCACTAGGATTATTAATTAATTTATCACAATTTTTTAAGATGTGCTTATTCTTAAAGGGCATGACTCCAAAACTACCACACATTAGATCCATTACTTTAGTCTAGTCTCTATTAAAAAAAGTGATTACGTTAATCTGACGTTGACGTTGTGTGTGGTTTACTTTGGCGGTTTGGTTTTATCATGCTCTTCGATCAAAACTATGGGCTCCTTTAAAACCTTATTTAAATCAATAACACGAACGACGGTTCGTGCATTAATATTAATAAAAATCGATCATTTATGTATGTGTCAAGTCTCGATGTTAATGTGAAATTTAAAATTATGACAGCTCTTTTTTCTGGTGCAAAAAGCAAAGGAAACATATCTATTTTGTGGTAGTATTGGTAAATCCAGAATTCCAGATATATTTTTTTAAATTCTTGTATTTTTTTAAATATGAAGAAATAAATTTTAATAAATATTTTTCCGTGGTCAGGAGGCAAAACTCTTTCGATTCATGTAGTAATTTTCAGGTGTCAAAAAAATGAAATATAAAGAAAGAAAGAAAGAAAGAAAATACATTTATTTACAACAACACAAGACACATAAATATTTTTACAAAAAGAACAATACAAAGGCTAAACAAAAAAAGTGTCATTGCGGTTGTAAATTGGACACTGGCTCAGCATAATGCATAATCGTCAATTATACCTAGAGATTTTCCTTTCACGAACGACGTGTGGATAGCGTTTGATATAATAATAACATCGATTCGGTTTGGTATTATTGTTCATATATTTTCAAACGTGTCACACTGATTAATGCCACTTATTAGATATCGATATACTAAGTAACAGAAGGAAATCACTAGCGTTGCATCGATCGTGAGTATCGTGACAGGAAAATCGCTAGGTATGCTCGTAATAATCAATAGATAGTATAATAAAAGAGGCGAGTGTACATTCAGAGAACACATTGCGGGATACATAACGCTCCTTTACTACGACATATCTGCCCCGACACGGGAATCGAACCCGAGACCTCAAGCTTCATAGTCAGGTTCTTATTTCTTGTTGTAAAATATTTCTAAGTGGCCAATAAATTATTTCTGATCAAGTGATGAATGATAATGATAAATGATTTTTATTTTCCAAAATAAGGTAAGTATACATGTATGGGTTTACAGAAAGTAGTTTGTATACCGATTTATCGAAATTTGTGTGAATGAGTTTCAAAAGAAGATTAAATATTCTGTATGGGAAACCAGTTTAGGCAACAGAATTATTTTTCTTCATTCGAAACCAGGTTTCCGAAAAAGAAAAATAATTCTGTTTTCCAAACTGGTTTCGAACCTTTGGTTTCCAAAGTGGCCGAAGGGGTTGAGCAGGTTCTACGCCAACGACTGATACATCAGTCACGGCGTGCAGAGTGATATCTTACCTACATGCATTTCTGTAGGGTTCAACTTCGCGTTTGACATTCCGATGTCATGTGGCGTATGAGTGAGAGCTGTTGTATTTGACAGAGCATAAGAGTTTTATACAGCGTGAAAGGGACTGTTGTCAACACGTTTTTACAATACGCAATATTTAAATTAGGGAGTTAATTACGTACGTATTTTGCAAGTTTTTTCTTCGTACCGATTTTTATGACACCCACGTCAAGTTATTAATTTATATGAGCGATTTGTATTTAAATGATAATGGTAACTGGTTTTTCAACATTTCGTCATTGTTTTTTGGTACCCCAACAACAATAAAGGTTTCCTAGAAGTTGATGACGAAACAGGATTGAGTGTTAGGTCTGGTCATAACAGGGTGGGGCTATGAAGTGTCTATATTGCTTTCATCCATATAGCTAGACCGTTTAAATGAGTTCTCGCCTGCGCGGTACAGGGGCTGGTGGGGTATGATGACAACGGGGGCCGGGAGCTCGGCCCGGGGGGCTCGGGGGGCTCGGCCGGGGGCTCGGCTGCATAAATACAACTTCCAACTTTCATCCATTGGACTTCGGTCCCCAGGCATAACATCTGCCTGGAGAGAGATCTTTCTATTACAACTACCCCCAAATTGGTGACCCACGACATTGGACAAAATCGCAACCTTCAGACACAAAAATGATGACGCAGTCTCACAACAAGCCATACTCACCGCACTGTGCACCATTAGCATGTATCTATTATCTGCCTGGTGTCTACAGTTCGCAAATCCTCCTCCCACTACTTCCACTTGCCTATCAATCAACCAACGCTCGCCCGCCAACAAGGCTCCGAGCAATCACGCAACAGGCATGCATCCATAAGTAGCAGAGGAACAACAATGCTCGCCGACGAGGCTCTAAGCGACTGGCCCTTGCAAGCGCCCACATGACGCACAGACTGCACTCCATTGCAATTCGTATCGACCTCCGGTCTAAAAGGGGGGCTGATGTAGCGACCACTAGCGCCATCTAGTCATCACATAAGAAACTAATTTCTACAATCCTACATCACGATATCGAAGTTTCTCAACTCGGCTGCATAAATACAACTTCCAACTTTCATCCATTGGACTTCGGTCCCCAGGCATAACATCTGCCTGGAGAGAGATCTCTCTATTGTAGCTACCCCCAAACGCCTATTAACGGTCTGAGCTGCAGTTGTCCCGCTCTCGCTGTACTGACACGGAGGGGTTCGGGCGAGACAGCGACATTTCATTAAAATACCTACCTATTTCTCAAAAGTCTCTCAGCCATCGTATCCTCTTAACGAAAATGCTCACTCCACGCCTCTGGTCTATTACATTTTTTCCCATAACGGACTAACTTATAACTTGTTTAATTATGTTAATATCAAAAGCACACTCTTAAGCACAAAGTAACACGTCAATAGTAAATGAACGTTAATTGAAAAGTTAAACGGACAGAAGAATAAATATGGCGGCGGGATGGTACTATAAGACGGAAAACAAAGTACTACCGAAGATTTTAAATGACCGTTAAGTAAATAAGATAAATAGATTTTGGTGGAGTTAGTATACGCCTAAATTAATAGTAATTAATCAAATAATAACTTCAAACACTTCTACTGAAATATTACGGATTAATTTCATGACACAGTTGCACAGTGTAGAAGAAAAGCGTTTCGCGGCATTACCATATGTTTTATTTTGATCGCCGATGTGTCAGAGTGAGAGCCGAATAGTGGCCTCTCTTTCGTGTTCATGGCTTCTGTGGAGGAAACAAAAAAGTTAACTAAGGAATACCTTTGTGGCGTTTCAGCTAAAATTTAAGAATAACACCTCTAACCATTCCGGTGTCATTGAGTTGTTGTTGAATATTTGTTAAATCTTCTAATAATATAAAAATCTCGTGTCACTGTGTTTGTTATCGAACTCCTCCGAGACTTTGACCGATTTTTATGATACTTTTTTTATTGTATTTGGCAGGTCTGAGAATAGTTCGTAGGCTTTTTTTTATACCCCTATTCTTCGCAGACGGAATTATATTATAATATGCCAAATAGTGTATTACGGTATAAGACTGTTTTTAGTGTTCCGCATCCAAAGGGTAAAAACGGGGACCCTATTACTGAGACTTCGCTGTCCGTCCGTCTGTTACCAGGCTGTATCTCAGGAACCGTGATATCTAGACAGTTGAAATTTATATATATCTATTTTGGTTGCCGCTATAACAACAAATACTAAAAAACAAAATAAAATAAATATTTGTAACGACCGCTTTAGCCTAGTTGGTAGTGACCCTGCCTACGAAGCAAGAGGTCCTGGGTTCAAATCCCGGTAAGGGCATTTATTTGTGTGATGAGCACGAATATTTGTTCCTGAGTTATGGATGTTTTCTATGTATTTAAGTATTTATTTATCTATATAAGTATGTTTATCGTCGTCTGGTACCCATAGTACAAGCTTTGCTTAGTTTGGGACTAGGTCGATTTGTGTAAGATTGTCCCCTAATATTTATTTTATTTATTTATTTATTTAAGGGGGGCTCCCATATAACAAACGTGATTTTTTTGCAACAGGTAGACGCTTGAAATACTCACAGAATATTTAATTACATATTCACTTTATAAATAAATAATTAAATTAAAATATAACAAATATTTAAGGGGGGCTCCCATACAAAAAACGTGTTTTTTGCCGTTTTTATGGATAATGGTACGGAACCCTTCTTGCGTGGAGAGATTCTGAGATGAGGTCTGTGTCCTGCAGTGGGACATAGGTATACCTATATGCTGGGGTGAAGGTAGGATTTTTCGAAATTCCTTTTTTTTTCTATGCTTGTTATAGGGGGGTATAATACGAGTATCTGAAACTAAATTTTAGTTATTCTATCCCGCGCGAACTTTGCTTTTTCCAGGGATTATTATGAGTTAAGTACTAGCTGTTGCCCGCGACTCCGTCCGCGAATAATAGGGGTATAAAAATAGCCTACGACCTATTCTCAGACCTGCCGAATACGGAGAAAAGAGTTTCATAAAAAACGGTCAAGCCGTTTCGGAGGAGTTCGATAACAAACACCATGACACGAGATTTTTATATAATAGAAGATTATCTACGAGTTCAAAGTAGCGGGCAAAAGCTAGTACTTAGGTATTAGAATAATTATTAAACCAACTGTCAACGTTAGACGATCATATTTAACATGTGTTACCATAATCATGAACCATTGGGTCGCCGGTAATGATAAATTGACATGTTTTCGTGAAACCATACGTCAACTGAGATTAGAGGGGCATTATTGACATTATTAAACACAGGAATAATTACAGAATATATAATATGACGCATAAGTATGCTATTGTATATATTTCCATCCATAATCTATATATCTATGAGGACCAATTGATCTAGTGGTTAGAGGACCTGACTACGAATCTTGAGGTCCCGGGTTCGATTCCCGCGTCGGGGCAGATATTTGTGTGAAAAATATAAATGTTTATAATCGAATCTTGGATGTTTAATAAATATGGTATTTAAGTATGTATTTATCTATATAAGTGTGTTTATACGCTGTATAGGTCTAGTATCCATAGTAGACTTGGATATTGGCTCAGCGGGACCGAGACAGATTGAGTGCGTTTGAGATGTGGTGCTGGCGGAGAATGGAGGGAATTAGCTGGACTGAAAGAAAACTAATGAGGAGGTTTTGGGGTTGGTGGAAGAGGAAAGGCGGCTGTTGAGTACGATTGAAAATAGGAGAGGGAATATGCTGGGGCATCTGATACGACATGACAGTTACATAAAAACTATTTTGGAAGGGCAAATAGAAGGCAGGCGAGGCAGGGGAAGACCGAGACGGTCATTTATAGATCAAGCCAAGGAAAAAGTCAATGTCATGTCGTATCAGGAGCTGAAAACGCTGGCAGAGAACCGAAAAGAGTGGCGATTACTCCACCGACAAGAGCTAAGCTCTTAAATTAATGATGATGAGTATCCACAGTACAAACTTTGCTTAGTTTGGGACTTGGTCAATTGGTGTTGTCCCATGATTGGAGAGTAACCTATATTGAACCGGCGCTTAAGGCATCGTCCTAAGAGAACGCGATTGCGCGATCATCGCGCGAGTAAGCGATGCGACCAAACAAAAGTAGCTCTTATTACTACCAGTTGGTAAATGGTCGCATCGCTTACTCGCGCCATGATCCCGCAATCGTGTTCTCTTAGGACGATGCCTAAATTGGACCACTTCCGTATTTCTACCAAGTAACACTATTTATTTACACTGGCAACAAAAACTGAAGCGATGACAGCGCCACAAACAGTCCGCCATTTTGCATTATCGCCATAAGAATAAATAATAACAGAGTAGAAGGGAAACTCCCGCTCCGGCCGGACTCAAGGTCACGATATAAGAGTACTCGCTAAGCGAGAACTCAGTCAGGGTGTCACGGCCGGCGTCGCCGCACGCGCGTTTGGCTGTTAACTGTTTGCGCGTTCGTTTTATTGGAAACAAATAGCAATGACGTCAAGTTATTGTGGTGTATTCGGGTGTATAAACAATTCAAAAACGATGCCAAATCACCTTAAATGGCTTTATTTGGTATGGCACTTGTAATAACTTCTTACTTCGAAGTACCTACCTATAATATGTAGGTACGTACAGAGTCAAGGATTTTAATTGTTAGGCTACTTGCCACTGTTCGTATTTTAGCCGTGTAATGCAAATCAGCATATACGAGTATAAGCGGCTTCACCCGATTTGCATTACACGGCTAAAATACGAACAGTGGCAAGTGCCTAACAATTAAAATCCTTGACTGTACCTACCTAATGATTTATAAGTCTCATATTTTGTAAAACTAGGATAAAATAATGATTTCAAAGTAAATAAAAACTTAATATTTTAGCGATATTATCTTTAGACGTAAGTAATATTTAACAGTAAGCAACCCTAGCAACACGCCTGGACGACAGAGGGGTGTAACGACGTGAGGGGGGGGGGAAGTAGGTATATAAATGGCGGCGTTTTGGACGCGGTCAAAAGAGATTCCCTTCTACTCTGTTATTATTTATTCTTATGTTATCGCTTCATTTATTGTTGCCAGTGTAATTTGGTAGAAATACGGAAGTGGTCCAATTTAAGCGTCTGTTCAATATAGGTTACTCTCCCCTATTTATTAATTTAATATATATATAAATAATGAAATTTGATTTAAATAAAATAGTTTAACTTTTTTTTTTAACTTACTTCTTATCCCAGAAAAATATAACGGGCTAGGTAATAATTGAGTATACCTACAAAAGTTTGTGTGTATGTTTGTTTCTAACCAGGTAAATCAATGCATAATTTTCTAAGGTCAAGACCTCACTTGTCAGGCCTTTCCACGTCTAACCGCATAAATTAACAGTTTTGACCGGAATCATACTTACTTAACCGGCTTGCCTTGACTAATATGACATCAAAGCCCTATCGGCAAACGCTACTATTTACTTTAAAAACCGGCCAAGTAAGAGTCGGACTCGCGCACGAAGGGCCGTACCATTATCTATAAAAACGGCAAAAAAAAAACACGTTTGTTGTATGGGAGCCCCCCTTAAATATTTGTTTTATTTTAATTTAATTATTTATTCATAAAGTGAAATATAACTAAATATTCTGTGAATATTTCAAGCGTCTACCTGTTGCCGTTATCAATATCGAGCAAAAACGAGCAAAAAAATCACGTTTGTTGTATGGAAGCCCCCTTAAATATTTATTTTATTCTGCTTTTTAGTATTTTTTGTTATAGCGGCAACCGAAATAGCTATCACGATTCATGAAATACAGCCTGGTGACAGACGGACGGACGGACAGCGAAGTCTCAGTAATAGCACGCGGCGGACACGACGTACAAATACGCGTTCTTGAATCTACATAAGCACGACGACGTCTGTACACGCGTACGCCTACATACATCGCGCGCGCACTCTTCTGGTTTCTGGCGGTTTCCGGCTATCTGCGCCTTGAGGGGTGGGGTAATTCGAATCGGTGCGGGGCGGACCGTTTCCATTCTGTACGTCAGTACTATTATATATTCTGTGGTAATAGGGTCCCGTTTTTACCCTTTGGGTACGGAACCCTTAAAACAAAAGACAAGAAGACAAGACAAGACTGACAAAGCTAGGCTAGTTGGCTTGCAGTCAGACTAAAATTATTTTCGTAGAACTTAAATACACTATTTAGCCAAAATGACCAACGCCATGACCTTCAGAATCACATCAACCTGGTATACCTTGGCAATAGTCCAAAAAACTAGGAGACAGAAAAGCAGAGGTGCTTTTGCCACTTAAATCCAACTAAATACGAGTCGCAGGGCACACCAGCAGAGGGACGTGGGTTCAAATCCCTGCTCGCACCTCTGCGTTACTTGGAATTTATGTGCGAAATTACATTTGAAATTTACCATGAGATTTATGGTGAAGGAAAACATCGTGAGGAAACCTGGATACACCTGCGACGAAATTCAATGGTTTGTGTGAAGTTCCCAATCCGCACCGGGCCCGCGTGAGAACTACGGCCTGAGCCCTCTCATTCTGAGAGGATATTTGTGAGATCAAACAAAACATAAGACAAAGCCGTAGGCCTTCAACAAGATGGAGCGACGACCTGGTTAAGGTTGCGGGAACGCGTAGATACGGATAAATTCAGGGACGACTCAACATGGTTTGCGAGCGGTAATTCAATCGTTTGGGAGAGGATAGGTATGGGTTGAGCTTGGGATGAGCCTTATTTTTCCTGTTAATTCGCTTTGTAAATAAATAAATAAGCAAATAAATAAGGCTCATCCCAAACTAAGCCCAAACCTCTCGCAAACCAGTGATTTTTGGCGTTCCTGAATAGCAGTTCAAACCAAACCCAACCCAAACGATTGAATTGGGATGTCCCAATTTTTGGCAACGTATAATAAATCGAAAACCGTTTGGAGAAATAGGCTTTGTGAAGCGTTTTCAGAAATCAGATTCCAAAAATATGATAATCTGAATTAAATAAAGAAAATTTAAGTAATGTCCTTCATTTGACCCCTGCAGTGAATCGTCACAAAGGCAGATATAAAGCAGGTCTACACTCTAAAGCAAATTGACAGTTTGAAATGTTGCTGTCCTGCTTATAAAAGCAAAGAGTGACAAAGACAGAACTTTAATCACATGATGCACACCTGGCTTTAAACAGTTGTCATTTATCATAAAGTCCGAAATGTATACAATACTCGCAATGTATTTTTACAAATTTAATTATTAAATTACTACGTTACAAGTAAATATGAAAGAATTTAAATATCAGATTTTAATAAAAAATATCTATTAACTATCACACCATTAAAAAAACAGGAATAATCGAAGCTAAAAGAAGAGAAATAAATAAAACTATTTTGTCATGGTTCATTTAGGACCCTAAGCCGTGCTTGTAATATTGACAGTGACAAGACAAATCAGGGGCACTACTACAAAAATCAAAGTTCGTATCGTATCATCCCTCTCACTCTCGTGTCAAATCATATTAGCGTGAGCGGGACGGCATGAAACGAAGTTCGAATTATGCACTTCGTAGTAGGGTCTCAGTAGTGCCGTGGTAGTGCCACAGATTATGTTATGTACGACTTGATTTTTTCTAGGCTATGGAACGTGGCTCTCTCACTGTGACGTCATCCAACGTATTCAAAATCGATGAAAATGGTTTCTTAAAATATCCTATTCTTTCCAAAAAAAATATAAAAACTATAGGTTATTTTTTTTGGTGCATCCCAATTACCGCTACCAAACCCGTGAAGGTCCGTTTCTGCATTTAGCCCCTGCTTAGCGAACCTTGGAGATGCCCTATGTTCAGCAGTAGACATCTTTCGGCTGAAATGATGATGATAATGATATATTTGTTGGATAAGATAGGATTATTTTGAACAATTCCAATTGTTCATCAGCTACTACTTCATAGTAGGAGACTGAAGAATCCTTAATATAAAACATACTTTGGACTTTCGAACGTATTGTCATATTTTTGGTATTCTGCCAGCGATTTCGCGTAACTAATTCGGCTCAAAATATCTTCCACAAAAAGACAAGCTTACAAACTCTCACAGTATAAAAACTAGTGCGTGGAGTCCCTCCGCGCGCAAGAAGTGAAACTTCATGATAAAAGCGGCTAGTAAGCAACCAACTACAGCGCTAGCGAAACAAGTTACATAACTCGTCGCTAGATGGCGTTGCTCCTCGTGCGCACGTTATTTTCAATAATTTTTATTGATTTTTCGTAATTCTCAAAGATATTCCATACCTACTTTTTTTTACTAAATACGTTTAAAATACTTTATTCTACGATCTACCATTAAAATAGTTTTGATTTTTACAAGTTTTCATACTAAACCACGCAATTGTTCTGGATCGCATTAACGAAGTTATAACATCCGTTAGTATAATTATATACAATGCGAACGTCTCGTAAACGTCAACTTGCGTTGCGTTGCGTTGCGTTGCGTTGCCGTGTGCAGTTTGATCCAACTTGAGATATAGGATAGCTTACATCTCAATTTATAGTTGCAATATTGTTTTATTGCAAATTATTTGCTTCTCCGGATCAAATTTGGGGTGCGGGGTGCGGGGTGGGGGTGCACATACATGCATAATATAGTTGCGAAGCCGGGGCGGGTCGTAGTTTATATGGCAAAACAACGTTTGCTGGGCCAGCTATAGTATATGTATATTTTTACATAATTAAGAATAAGAATAAGAATTAAATATTCTGTGAATATTTCAAGCTTCTACCTGTTGTCCTTATCAATATCGAGCAAAAACGAGCAAAAAAATCACATTTGTTGTATGGGAGCCCCCTTAAATATTTATTTTATTCCATTTTTTAGTATTTGTTGTTATAGCGGCAACCAAAATACATCATCTGTGAAAATTTCAACTCTCTAGCTATTACGGTTCCCGAGATACAGCCTGGTGACAGACGGACGGACGGATGGACAGCGGAGCCTCAGTACTTAATAGGGTTTCCGATTTTACCCTTTGGTTACAGAACCCTAAAAAGTGTTAATTCTGAAAAGTGTTATTTTTATGATAATCGATCCAAGCATAAACGACTAACAATAGGTAAAAAACATTATTTTTTTTGCGAATACTCGCAAAAAATCTGCCAAAGTCATTAATGTCATTATGGCGGTTGTTGGTTGTTCACAATCAAGGTGAAACCAATCATGTATTTATTTATTTTTTTACATACAAACATTAGGAATAATCATAATAAATATTGTTATCATGACAGCCATGAAGGGTAAATTCCACGAAATTTTTTAACCCCCGACACAAAAAGAGGGGTGTTATAAGTTTGGCCGCTGTGTGTGTGTGTGTGTGTGTGGGTCTATCTGTCTGTCTGTATATGTGTCTGTATGTGGCATCATAGCTCTTAAACGTCCGATTTGGATGCGGTTTTTTTATTAGAAAGCAGGTTTCTTGGAGATGGTTCTAAGATATGTTTCATCAAAATCGGTTCAGCCGTTTCAAAGTTATCAGCTCTTTTGTTAGCTGCGTAAGGGATCTTAGACGCGTAATGGGGATTTACTTATGTAATATTCAAACATTACGAGTGACATTATTGCGTTGGGGGTTTTTAAATTTTTTAATTTATAATAGTTATTATAGGCTTTTATTTAACTTAAATAACTTTGGTTTTGGTTAGGTCATCCCAGCCGATCCCACTGGAGGGCACAGGCCTCCTCTCAGAATGTGAGGGTTTGGGCCTTTGATCAATTATAACTGTAGATGCACAGTCGCGCGCCCGAAAATGTCCGAGCCAAATGAGCGCCACTTTGATAAAAGTGGCCTTCTTTTTTCTCAGTACGTTGCGTGAAATTGTCAAGTTTAGCTGTCAAGTGTCAACCGAAATTCGACTGTAATGAAGTAAATACTAGGTTCAAATTTCTGTGTAGGTGATGATTTTAATTGTTATGCAAACAAATAAAAAAGTTCGGACACTTTTTGAAGGGGATTTTGTTTGGCAATGTGTATCTTCAGTTATAATTGATCAAAGGTTTGGGCCGTAGTTCCCACGCGGTCCAAAGATTCCATTCCTCATATTTCTAATATTTTGCAGAGGAATCAAGAGTCAGACATTTACTTTCCATAGACTTATAATCATGGAATTTGGCATGAATATCTTGCGGCAACAAGTAAAGGAAAAATCCGAAAATCATTAATTCTGTTCCAACACATAAAATTGCGATTAATCTTTTACTAACGAACTAAAAGTTTGTACGGAACCCTCGGTGCACGAGTCCGACTCGCACATAGTCGGCTTTCTTAAAACTAGCTTCGCTAGAAAGAAACAAAGAAAGAAAAGTTTATTTGCTTTTGGAATACGTATCAAAACGTGACATAGATACAAAAGATATACGCCACGCCACAAGAGTTGAGGCGAATGATTAACACACAGCTACATAAAGTACTGATTACAAAAAAAGTAGTGAATGAATGAAATGAGTTATATGATCTTATGATGAAATATTTACGCAATACTATGCATATTATAATTTTTCTTTTTTCATATAGCCTATTTATTAAATAAAACAATTTGAAACTGATAAGAAATATTCGCAACAAAAAAATCAGTATCGATAAATAGCAAAAAAATTAGATTAGGGTAATTCCAGGATAGATGCCCCATAGTGGGATAGATGCCTCGATTTCAATTTCTACTAGTAGCAAGGCCGTGGGACTAAAATTCCACTAAATGATAGCAAGCCCCCTCCCTGCAAACCTCCGGGCCGCTGCTATCATGAGCAAGAGCGAACGCGTTTAGACCATGAGTGCCAAAACCTTCCGCGGCGAGATCTCACAGAGCGTGAAAATTATATTCGTAAGTATTTGTTTTTGAATAACTTTAGACTGGCTTATAATTTTCGCTTTTAACTAACTCATTTGGTTGCACTGAAGTTTAGGCTGCATGGATTAGTATATTTTATAGTGATTTTATCATTACTTGATTTTTTATCGAAAAGGGCATCTATCCTCTGCGAAAAGTATAGTTGCCCCGTTTTCGATCGCTATAGATGCCCCTAAGGGCATCTATCCTCAACTTGTTAAAAATAATTTTTATGTTGCAGAGGGTCAAAATGCTTCGTAAATATGAGAGAAAACAGGGCGTAGTCCCACGTAACGTCGCCTGGACTGAAGAAAGCGTGCTAGCAGCCTTCGAGGAAATGAAGAAGAAGAAGCCAGAACATATGGAATACCGTCTAGAACGCTAAGACGACGTTTTGCCAAAAATGAGGAAAATCAATTGACCCTAGCTAGGTAGGTAGTTATGTAGGTACATATTGATTGGTATTTAGTGAAGTTATTTCTGTAGGTATTTGCAAATAGAAGCAAAATCACATTTTATATGGAATTGATTGAACTTTTATAATTTGTTTCAGTAAAACATCCAGTACTAGGATTCTAAAATAAGAAGAAGCTCGTGGCTCATACTATTCAAACTTGGCGAATTTTCAATGAATATAAAAGATTGATAACTTTTATTTAACTTGTTTAATTTCAAAGGGCATCTATCCTGTGACTCATTTTTGTGACGAGTCGTCTATCCTCCACGTTAGGCACCTATCCCATTTATAAGGGGTCAAAAAAAGTACGATTTACACAAAATCCATACGATTTATATTAAAACAAGTACAGTAAAATAATAGATTAAGGACCATAGTTATCATACGCATTGGACGCAATGCTATAATTTGTTAAGTTTTTGAATTATAAAGCTATTTCAAAAAGTGGGGCATCTATCCTGGACTTACCCTATCTGATTTAAATAAAATTGATTAAAATATTTTATTTTCTGTTTTGTTTGAACTAGATTGTATTTTCCTAGATAATTCCGAACGAAATAGGTTAAAGAAATTTTAAGTCAATCTTATCATTCACTGTTGAGTCTGTTGAACTTGCTATCGGTACGAATAAATGTTTTAATGTTTTAATGTTTTAATGTTTTAATGTTTATTTGGGTACAAACGGTATAATATAGCTAATTACAATAGAAATCTTAGATTATACATCAACCAGTAAAGTTACCACAGGTTGCTTATACATGTTACTAACCAAGCAATATAAAATCGTGACATTACTTTAAAAGACTATGGATACCTATATAGAGGCAGGAAATCAACATCAACATGAAAACGTGTAACGTAAAGAAGAAAAATAATAACTAAGTAACAATTTGCTCCCTAACTAAAGCTGTAAACTCTCGGAGACATGTGTTAAATATATCAACTTCAGAAAAACTGGAATTATAAATTTTACAAACTCTATTAACAAAAGAATTTCCAACATATTTAGGACGTATAACGGGGATATGAAACAGATTATTAATATGTCGAGGATTGGGGCGTGGAACTCTATAACTTAATTTATTAAGAAGGTATGGGGAGTCAATTTTATTATTAATAATTTTAAACAGTAATATTTGGTCTTTTACAGTACGTCGATTTTGGAGTGAAAAAATATTATTAAAATTAAATGTTTGACAATTTAGGGTGGCTTTATATTTTAAGTGCTTAATTAGTTTATTTTGTATTCGTTCTATGGAAATTATGTATATATTATATTGCGGATTCCAAACACTGGACGCATATTCTAAAATGGGTCTGATCAAAGAGTTAAAGAGAACCAGAATCGTAGTGACATCCCGGAATTCCTTGCCCACTCTCAGTATAAAGCCAAGAAGTCGATAAGCTCTGTTAGTGATATTCACAATATGATCAGAAAATAAAAGTTTACTGTCTATAAAAACACCCAGGTCTCTCACTGTAGACGTCCTCTGAACCAGTTCATTATTAAATGTATAATTAAAACTAATCAATTGTTTTTTTCTACTGAACGAGATTACAAAACATTTTTGAACATTAAGGTGCAGATGACAGTCTTTACAATATTTGGATAGGTTATTAAGATCATTTTGCATATTGTAGCAATCATCCAGTGACTTAATTACTTTAAATATCTTTTTGTCGTCTGCATACAATAAACAGCTAGTTGATCTAAGATAGGTGATGACGTCGTTAATGAAAATTATGAAAAATAGCGGGCCCAAATGCGAGCCTTGAGGGACACCGGATGGAACAGGGACAAAACTAGAACAGCAACCCTTAACGGCAACGGCCTGACAACGATTTCGCAAGTACGATTCAATCCAACGTAGAAGGTCGCCGTGCACACCGGCCACTTCAAGCTTCATAAGTAACACACTGTGTGAAATTTTATCAAAGGCCTTGGAATAGTCCGTGTACACGGCATCCACTTGTTGTCCCTGTCCCATGGCATCATAGACTTGATCTAAATAAAAATCTAATATCAAAATTCCGCTGTCATTACATGACATGTGCAGGTCGATTCACAAGAGTTGGCACGAATGGATCGAATGAGTGAATGAAAGTATCTATGCGTTACCTATTTGAATACACTTCACACAAATATGAAAATGTCATGCATCAGTCAGTTTCCTACAAAAATGTCAAAGTGACATTGCTTTCGTTCAATCCATTCGTGCCAACTCTTGTGAATCAACCTGTAGTGCGTGACCTCAAGTCTCATGGCGTTACCATAACAGTTTTCAGCAAAAAAATACCAATTCATCAAAAAGAATATTATAAATTATCATATGAACATAAGCGGTTATCCACCCTCAACATTTTCTCAGTCTCAACTTTATTATGTTAGAAATTAGTACAAAATACTTACGTATTTGCTGCCCTTAAAAATATTCGTCACATCTACATTAAAATCACATTAAAAATTAATTAGTTCAACTTCACAGTTCGTTCATTACACACATTAAAGGAATTTGCTTTCTTATCAAAACTTTGTTCACGAATTATTCGAACACAAATGACGTATTAAAAAGTATTCACGCGCCAAAACTTGGCATCACCTTGTTTTGTTTTTAAACAAGTACGTTGGTCCGAAGCCATACAGTTTAGTTTTGTTTTCGTACTTTTTTAACACAAGATACACAATATTTACTCATTTTCGATTTTGTTTTTAATTCAAGCTTATACACAATCTTTTAAGAACGCGCACGAAATATTTTACCCAAGTTTTTTCAACACACGTGTTTGTTTTTTAATTTTTGAAAACAAGAGCAGGCTTAATTTTGTTGTGAAAATGCGAAGTATACGCAGAATTTTATGTAATCCTTGATCATGTTTTTAATAAAGTCTCCCATTGAGGCTGTTTAGTATGTGGAAGTATATCAAATCCAGTTCACAGGCCATCAAAATTAAAAAAACACCGATCCAGAATTCGAAATTTGAAATCTGCGACACCGTTCTGTACACAGCCGCTTGGCGGTACAGCGGAGTGCATACTAAATCCAACATGGCTTCTTGGCAATTTGCCAGACAGCTGATACAGCAGCTCAATTAATTTGAATCCGAGTGGTAATGGTTTATGGAGTGTTTTGTGGAGAAATTATGGTGTGGGTTGAGAGATGAAGCAATTTTTGTTTAAAAAAACACAAGTAACTGTATCTAAATTATACTTAAATGTTTTTTCTGAATAAATGAGTTGGTTATTTTTCGTTTCTCTCATTTTTTTTTGTAAAAAAGAATAAAAAATCACTGCTATCGTTATATTTAACTAAGTTAAAAAGTTTTTACGCCACTTTTCAATTTTATTTTCAAAAGTCCGATTTCAGTATGTAGCTAGGATCTTCTTACACACCAAAGTTTTTAAAACACTTATAGTACTTATTGTACTTTTTCTTTTGCACTTATTATTGTTATTTTCGGTTTCTATAAATGTTTTGTTAAAACATAAAAAATATTCACTGCTATCGTTATACTTTTATACGAAGTAAAAAAAAAAATTTTTACATAACTTTTAAATTTTATTTTCAGAAGTCCAAAATCAGTAATTAAAATCCACTTGCACACCACAATTTTTAAAATACTATTTTATTTTTTTCATAAAATTATTCCGTACCACAGTCCGTATGAAAAATTTAAAAAAAAATTGCAATTTACTTTTAATTTCAACCGTATAAAGTGTCAGCGGTGACACTGGCCAGTTTGGACTAATGAAAGGAAGGAGGTCGGCGAATTCTAATTTTAAAATGGCCATGATTTTAAAACGTAATCGACTGTCAATGGTAATGAATATTGATAGGTTATTGTTTATTTTTTTAATCTCAATGTCGAAGTGTCAAATTGTGGAATTAAAATTCAGTCCATATTAAAATTTGATAATATGATAAACCTAGACTTTTAAACAGTGAGTGTCGGGTAACATCCTCGATGGACAGCGAAGCGATTTTCACCCTTCGGTTATGGAAAAACCATACAAAAATTGGGCTGTAAAGGAGCACACCCTTTGCCTTCTTAAAATTTAAAAAAAAACTTCAACGAGGTGTGAAAGTATTTTTAAAAAGTAAACAAAGCAAGAGTGACTTGTCCACAGAGTATACATGACGCAGCGAGGTCACATCGATAATTAAACGCATAAGACGGGCGGGATCGAGCCTTATGGCAGGCCTCCTGCATGCCATGTATAGTATAAATCATCCCAGGTGAATTTTTCGCTTCGAGCCATTACATTAAATTTGAACCTTAAAACTATGACGATACCTTTTGTTTTGAAAGATAAGGGCTCGAAGCGAAAAATTCACCTGGGAAGATTTATACTATACTTACGCGCGATATTTACCTACCGCGAGGACGAACGGCTACAGATCTCCTGCGATCCAAATTTCAGTAGGTTGTCACAAGCGCGCGCCGACGTACGTTCATTCCTGTTCCACGGAAAAAATATGCCGCCTGGACTTTTATAAGTGAATGGTGAAACAGGGGGCAAATTTTAATATGACTATGCTAGAATTAATAGGTAATATAACAATTTGGGAGTTCGTATCGTGCTGTCCCTCTTACTCTTCTAAAAAAAGCTATAAGCGTGAGCGGGATGGCGACTTCGGAATAGCCACCCTTAGTGTGCTTTTGCCCCTCTGTCAAAAGATAAATAAATAAATAATATTAGGGGACAATCTCACACAAATCGACCTAGTCCCAAACTAAGCAAAGCTTGTACTATGGGTACTAGACGACGATAGACATATGTACATACTTATATAGATAAATAAATACTTAAATACATAGAAAACATCCATAACTCAGGAACAAATATTCGTGCTCATCACACAAATAAATGCCCTTACCGGGATTTGAACCCAGGACCTCTTGCTTCGTAGGCAGGCTCACTACCAACTAGGCTAAAGCGGTCGTTAAAATGACGGATGTGACAAGCAAATGACCACATAGAAAATTATCTATCTAATACCTTTAAACGAGCAATTCTTGTATATATGTATATATATATATATGTATATATATAATCATCTAATACCTTTAAACGAGCAATTCTTGTATATATGTATATATATATATATATATATATATATATATATATATATATATATATATATATATATATATATGTATATATATAATCAGGATCTCGGAAACGGCTCTCGGTTTTCGGGGATGAAAAACTGATCTAGCTATGTTTCATTTTCAGAAAATCGCTTTTACTCGTGTTTTCCGGCTATTTTTGTTTGCATTAGAATATAAAGCTAAATTTCGCGCACTTCGAGCAATCATAATGGCACATTAGAAATCGGGTAGTCGCGGATCCAGCTGACCTCGGTTCGAATCCACGTTTTTTTTCAACATTTTTAGTTTTTTTTTTAAGTTAATTTTTCATGAGAAAACGTCAAGTTTCTTTTTTTGTGAGAAAAAGTTACTTTTTTGTGAGAAAAAGTTACTTTTTTGTTAGAAAAAGTATTATAGGGAACGTGCAGTAACTATAGGCGGCAGCACTAATGCGACAGAAGAGACACTATGCGGACAGTAAAACAAACTTATCAAGGTAAAACATTCAAATTGATGGCACCCTTATGGCACCAGTTGGCAGCACCGTCTATGTGCACGTTCCCTATTGGGAGCACAGAACAGGAAAAGCCGGTTGTCTGTAAAGTCGGTTTACGGACGATAGTTTAACGTGAATCACCCCCCCCCCTCCCACCCCCTCCGGTGTTTTTGTCAAATATCTTGAAAACGGTGCATCCTACGGCAAAATCAATGAAATTTTCATCCCCCCTTTAATACCCCCGCGCTCCCTCCCCCGCATATATGTATATAATCAGGATCTCGGAAACGGTTCCAACGATTTCGATGAAATTTTTTATTTGGGGGTTTTCGGGGATGAAAAATTGATCTAGCTTGGTCTTATCTCTGGGAAAACGCTTGGTACCGAGTTTCTGCCCGAGCAGAGCTCGGTCGCCCAGGTACTTAATATAGGTCGGGGCAAAAGTATTTTCGTATTTTTAATGTATTATTAGAAATCAAACCTCTTTGGCTGTGCTGAATGTAACTGGCTGGTTTTAATACCATTAAATGTTGACATTCTGAAGATGCAATAAGTAAAAAAAAAACTAGTTCCCGCCATTTTTCAATTGTATTTCAAGCAAGCAAAACGAACGCATGTGACGAAAAATTCGGTTAAAGTTTAAAAAAAAACGTGGAAATGCGACGAACGCCGCGAATAAAATTTGTGCGTTTTATGGACCTAACGCGGTATCAATAAGAGTAGCACAAATGTGGTTCAAGCGTTTCAAGTCTGGAAATTTTAGTGTGAAAGATGAGGTTTTTAGTATGAAACATTTTCCTTTGTATGAAAAATACGAAAATATTTTGCCCCGACCTAATAGGTATGCGTGTTTCGCATTTGTGTCATATTTTGATGTACATCATCATCATCATTTCAGCCGAAAGACGTCCACTGCTGAACATAGGCCTCGCCCAAGGCTCGCCAAACAGACCAGCCCTGTGCCATCCGCATCCAATGCGTTCCCGCCACCTTAACCAGGTCGTCGCTTCATCTTGTTGGAGGCCTACCTACACTGCGTCTTCCGGACATTCGGATTTTGGTGTACGTTCATGGGTAAACAATGAGAAGAGACTAATTTCATGTTTGATATAGGCTTATTTGTTAATTTGACTTTGTAGATTTAACCTATACCTACTAACACGCTTAAATAAAAATTACCACCCCATATTTACAACCCTTTACTTTTTTCATGTGTGCGTTTTGATAGATCAGTCGGTAACGGTTGCCTTTTATACATAAAAAAGAAGAAGAGACGATAAACAGACAGACAAAAAAATTATGGTTTTTTTCAAATTTTTCCTTTATCTGTGCTATAAGACCTTGCTTCGTAGCAAATTGCAAGATTCTGGGTTCAAGGGAAGTACCGAGTAGGTTTTGATTCCCTTGCGAGTGTCGAAAATTTGCGGCATAAATAGATTAGTTACTGATATAGACAGATAGACAAAAAAATTATGCTTTTCGCAATTTTTCCTTTATCTGTGCTAGATAAGACCTTGCTTCGTACCAAATCTCAAGATTCTGAGTTCACGGGAAGTACTCTGTAGGTTTTGATTCCCTTGCGAGTTTCGAAAATTTGCGGAAATTTGCAGCATAAACGGCTATATCTTTTGATTGCGTTGGCTTAGATGTTTGATTTTTTCACTGCTCCAAGGGAAAGTAGACCTGAGTATTTGATATGAATTTCAGCTTGATACCACCACGCGTTCCTGAGAAAAAGGGTTTTGACAGACGGACAAAAGGGTCTTGACGACGGACAACAAAGTGATCCTATAAGGGTTCCGTTTTTCCTTTTGAGGTAGGTACGGAATCCTAAAAATACGGTACACTTACACCATTATCATTAGGTACAATGTCATGTATCTGATCAAGGTAGTATTTAGCATACAAACGAATCTATTATAATGAATAAATAGTACCTATTATGTTTACGGAAGCTTTTACGGAAGAGTTTAAGTTTTCGTCAATTACGTCAACGTGGTCGCATATAGGGTACCGTAACCGGTGAAGGAAAACATCGCGAGGAAACCTGCATACACCTGCGAAGAAATTCAATTGTGTGTGTGAAGTTCCCAATCCGCACTGGGCCCGCGTGGGAACTACGGCCCAAGCCCTCTCATTCTGAGAGGAAGCCGGTGCCCTGCAGTGGGACGTATATATGCTGGGATGATGATGATGATGATGAACCGAAGCGTTACACACGAAACCCTGATTATTAATCGTATGACTTATTGTTAGGAATGTTAGGGCTGATCAGTGCCACCCCTGTCGCATGCCAAATCACTGATCTTGTCACTATCACTAAATAAATCAAACTAAATGAGTGATTTAATAAATCAAAATTCTCTTCTGATTTTGGCAATGATCCGATGCCTCTGAAGATGAGCTCTGGTTGAGTTCGAAGCGCGTCAGTGTGAGGACGTATCAAAATATATAAAGTTTAAAACGAATAATGGACGAAATACATAATGGTCATAATATATACTAAAATTTTCTATGAAACTATTGATAAAACGAACTTTTTTAATCGTGTAATCTACAGATTGGTTTAGGTTAGGTTAGGTTTATTTTATGAAAACCCTGTAAAGTTGAGAATTTCCAAGAAAATTGCATTATATCAAATGACCATTATGTATTTCGTCCATTATTAATTTTAAACTTTATATTTTTTGATACGTACCCGTCAGTGTACTTTGGTGCTGGTGATAGTTGGGTTTGTGTGATTTGTGTGTTTGTTTATATACAGTGCGGAGATGGAGGAACTGCATGAACACGCATTTTTTTTACATAAACGTAGCTATCGTAAGGTCGCGGGTGAGCAAAGTAATTGTTTCAGTTCATTAATATGGATTCAATGAATTCTTTAGAATTATAATAAAACTAATCTAAACTATTCAATTCAATCATTTATTGCATTTCATCACAGAAATAATAATCCTCTTTATTATTATTTCATGTTGTACATAATTTTACAATTCCAGGAACATGACTCCAGCAAGAACACAGCAATTTTAAATAAATATCTTATGGAGTACATCATCATCATCATCATTTCAGCCGGAAGACTTTTACTGCTGAACTTAGGGCTCCCCCAAGGCACGCCAAACAGATCGGCCCTGCGCCATCCGCATCCAATGCGTTCCAATGCGTTTCCGGTCCGTGGACGCCACTCGAGAACCTTTCGGCCCCATCGGCCGTCAGTTCTACGGGCGATGCGTCCTGCCCACTGCCCCTTGAGTCTGGCGATTCTTCGAGCTATGTCGGTGACTTTAGTTCTTGCGCGGATTTCATTATTTCTAATGCGATCCCGCAGAGAATCTCCTAGCATAGTGATCTCCAACGCCCTCTGAGTGAGGTTTCTTATGAGGCCTACGTAGGTTATGATGGAAAGTAAAGATGGGGCCTACGATGGAGCACACTTGCCCAGATAAGTAAATAAGTTTCAGATAAGAAATCTTAAATTGTGTGGTGCGGTAACATTTCTGAACTAGGAGAGTCCTCAGACCTTGCTTGAATATTTTGAAAATTTGTTTCGTCTTTCATTGATCCTGGTAGTTTATTGAAA
This sequence comes from Archips xylosteana, assembly GCA_947563465.1. NCBI lineage: Eukaryota > Metazoa > Arthropoda > Insecta > Lepidoptera > Tortricidae > Archips > Archips xylosteana. The sequence continues at coordinate 7,271,816 of OX387373.1, forward strand.
ATTTTAACACACATCGCAAATGGATCTGCCTGCACCTAACTACGAAGGGTTCCGTACCATTCTCTATAAAAAATTGCGGTTTACGATTTATGATGGTATTAAAAAAAACTACTTACTAGATCTCGTTCAAACCCATTTTCGGTGGAAGTTTACATGGTAATGTACATCAATATATTTTTTTTAGTTTTATCATTCTCTTATTTTAGAAGTTACAGGGGGAACACACATATTACCACTTTGGAAGTGTCTCTCGCGCAAACTATTCAGTTTAGAAAAAAATGATATTAGAAACCTCAATATCATTTTTGAATACCTATCCATAGATACCCTACACGTATGGGTTTGATGAAAAAAAATCTTGAGTTTCAGTTCTAAGTATATGGAACCCCCAAAATTAATTTATTGTTTTTTTTTCTATTTTTGTGTGAAAATCTTAATGCGGTTCACAGAATACATCTACTTACCAAGTTTCAACACCATAGTTCTTATGGTTTCGGAAAAAAGTGGCTGTGACATACGGACGGACAGACAGACAGACAGACATGACGAATCCATAAGGGTTCCGTTTTTTAACATTTGGCTATGGAACCCTAAAAATTTTGTTTAAGGCACACTTCTATATTATTTTATAGCAAACGTTGTTATGGCTAGTGAAAGGGTCCGCTAAATCATACGAAGGGTTAATTATGAACTGACTGCGCTCTTTTACTCTTTGACTTAAAGATAATCTGTCATGATATGACAGTGATGGATGATAAACAAACACACCTCCAGTGCAGATTATGCGTAATAATAATAAAGAATCACTACATAGTATAATATTAAAACAAAGTCGCTTCCCTCTGTCTGTCCCTATGTATGCTTAGATCTTTAAAACTACGCAACGGATTTTAATACGGTTTTTAGGGTTCCGTACCCAAAGGGTAAAAACGGGACCCTATTACTAAGGCTCCGCTGTCCGTCCGTCCGTCCGACACCAGGTTGTATCTCATGAACCGTGATAGCTAGACAGTTGAAATTTTCACAGATGATGTATTTCGATTGCCGCTGTAACAACAAATACTAAAAAACAGAATAAAATAAATATTCAATGGGGCCCCCATTCAACAAACGTGATTTTTTGCTCGTTTTTGCTCGATATTGATACGGCAATTAAATAATTGAATCAAAATCCAATCTAATCAAAATCTAATTTAAAAATAAATAATTAAATCAAAATAATTCAAATATTTATGGGGGGCTCCCATACAACAAACGTGATTTTTTTTGCCGTTTTTATAGATAATGGTACGGAACCCTGCGTGCGAGAGTCCGACTCGCACTTGGCCGGTTTTTTTAAATTTGGAATTTCAATTTAAATATACGGACATGTTACTACTACTACATACAACAAGTTTTTCACCTATAAGTACCTAAGTAGTACCTGGGCGACCGAGCTCCACTCGGGCTGAAACTCCGTACCATGCGTTTTCCCAGAGATAAAACCAAGCTACCTAGATCAATTTTTCATCCCCGAAAACCCCCACATACCAAATGTCATCGAAATCGTTGGAGCCGTTTCTGAGATTCTGATATACAAGATATACAAGAATTGCTCGTTTAAAGGTATTAGATTTTTCTTCCGTCCTTCTATTTAGCTTTATGTTTTTAAGAGTTTTTAACCTTATTTTTCCGCGACACACCCACTACCTGTAATGACCACGGTACCACCACTTTGCGGAACACGTGTATTGGGTTGTATTGTATTTTCATAATCATAATCATAATCTATTATTTCATACTAAATACAAACTGAAATATAGATGCACAGAAAAAACCCCAGAAAAAAGACCAATGCTGGGAATCGAACCCAGGTCCTCAGCATTCCGTGCCGTGTGCCATACCCCTACACCACCACTGGTCTAGAGATTAGATACGAATCTTGCCTATACATCATACATTTCAGTCTGCTAAATCATCACCTTATGCAGTGACAAGCGCTCATCTATGTTACACCCTCTATCGAGAGATTTTAACACTCCTTCGGAACTAACCGCTCACCTGGACAAGAGATGGCGCTACTGTGCAACTTTAAACAAAAAAACCACTGGTCTAATCTCTAGACCAGTGGTGGTGTAGGGGTATGGCACACGGCACGGAATGCTGAGGACCTGGGTTCGATTCCCAGCATTGGTCTTTTTTCTGGGGTTTTTTCAGTTTGTATTTAGTATGAAACATATGATTTCACGGGATGACCGTAAAAGTAATAAAAAATGAAGTTGAAAAAATAAATACAAAAAGATACTTCATAGCTAAGCTAACTTGTTTATAATCATAATCGTTTATTCATTTGTCCAGCATAGGTAATATCAATTTGGTCTTAGATTACATTCTGAGTTGCATGTGGTGCCCCAAGGCATACAAATATTGTCTTATCTTTATGCTTTACTAGCTTTTGCCCGCGACTCCGTCCGCTGGAATTAGTAATTTGGGCAGCTTATTTTTTGTTATCCAATTTGCTTTTTCATCCTCCCCCAACACAGACCCCCCCCCCCGAAAACCCCCCGAAACCCCCGCGCACCCGCGTTCACAATCACCACCGTACTCCCAAGTCAAGCGTGCCTATAGAAGTTTTACTTCAAAAACCCCCGATTTTGAAACACTCTTCCGCTCCGCTCCGCTCCTATTGGTGTTAGCGTGATGATAATTAGTAGCCTATGTCCTTTCAAAGGGTCTAGACTATCTGTGTACCAAATTTCGTTTAAATCGGTTCAGTAGTTTTAGCGTGAAAGCGAGACAGACAGACAGAGTTACTTTCGCATTTATATAAAGTTAGGATTAGGATTATTATTATCATTTTGAAGCTGGTTAGAGCTAAAGGTTAGAATAAGCTTACCTCATGGACGCTGCCAGCCCTAAATAGGTAGCAGTGCAGCAGAGCCTCCTTCTCATTGAGGAGTATGTAGAACAGCTCCTCAGGCCGCCCTGGTACTTGACTTGCCCTGGTAAAGAGTACAAGCCTTGAGAATGATATCCCTTCATCATTTCAGCCGAAAGACGTCCACTGCTGAACATAGGCCTCCCCCAAGGCTCTCCAAATAGATCGGTCCTGCGCCATCCGCATCCAGCGCGTTCCCATAATTTAATTTCTCATAATGGTCGCTGGCCATAGCCTTCACTTGCCCTAATATCAGATGTCATAATTTAATTTCTCATAATGGTCGCTGGCCATAGCCTTCACTTGCCCTAATATCAGATGTCATAATTTATTTTCTCATAATGGTCGCTGGCCATAGCCTTCACTTGCCCTAATATCAGATGTCATAATTTATTTTCTCATAATGGTCACTGGCCATAGCCTTCACTTGCCCTAATATCAGATGTCATAATTTAATTTCTCATAATGGTCGCTGGCCATAGCCTTCACTTGCCCTAATATCAGATGTCATAATTTATTTTCTCATAATGGTCGCTGGCCATAGCCTTCACTTGCCCTAATATCAGATGTCATAATTTTTTGAGTGCCATGCATAATGTTTTCGAACTGTTTCATTTGCCAACCGTTTCATTACCCAACTGTTTTTTTTTTTTCTGAAACTGTATACTATTCAAGGTATATATATTCAGGGCTACCCTGTAGAACCATAATAGGTTAAGTTAGGTTAGTTTTATGAAAATCCAGAATAGTTTACAGTTTCAGAAAAATAAAAGTTGGGAACTGAAACAGTTGCCAAATGAATCAGTTGGGAAAAATATTTCTGCGAAATTGAGAGAACCACCAAATTAGCACTTTCCATAATCTTTACTTTCTATAATATTCATAATCCTTAATATCTTTTGCCATAACAATCATTTGCCATAATTATTTGAAAGAAGAGTCGTAACTAATTAATAAGGTAAGGTTCGGAGTGAATAGGTTTAAGTTTAGAAGGCTTAGGAGGTTTTCTTTTCTTTATTTTTTCACACTAAAGGGTTTGCTTCCATGGATACATACAACAGTACAAGAACCTGCTGATTATCATCGGGTCCGGATTTAGATGTCTGGAGGCCTCGGGGCATAAAAGGAGTGGAGGCCCCTTGGCTACAAATTATTTAAATATTATTTATTTTTTATTAGCAGTGCTCACCGAATCTAAGATTATTTAAAAGCGAAAAAGTTTTTCGGGTGCGCCGGTGGGATTCGAACCCACGTCTCCTGGGTATGCGCCCCAACGGGTGTTCTACCAATTGAACCACGTCGCATCCAACCGACTCCCCCGAAATTCTTAATCGCTTACATACGCCAACAGTGGCGTGTGGTAACATCCATCGCAACTATCAGAAGCTACGACTCCTACGTTCCAAATTACATTGGAAATGCGTAAGAAATGATGTACCACATCTATTTTTTCAAATATTATTTATTTTTTATTAGCAGTGCGGCTGCTCACCGAATATTATTATATTATTTAAAAGCGATTTTTTTCGCTTTTTTTCGCTTTTAAATAATCTTACAAATTATTTTCCAAATAAAATTACCATTTTTTTTCAGTCGAGATTTCATTAACACCTTCCCTGTCCAGGCCTCAAAGTTAGAACCTTATTACAATGGAATAAGAGCTATTGTGTCCCTACATTGGGGCCACTGGACGTGAATATGTTAAACAATTTTTCGAAGTCTTCATTGTGGGGGCTCTCTATTGTGGAGGTCCCGGGGCGGTGGCCCCGGATGCCCTGACCTAAATCCGGCCCCAATTATCATGGTTAGCATTCCATACGAACCTTATTATATCAACGAGCCTGTGAACGATGACTGGCTCAAAGTTCCCATTGTAGGCCTTAAGGCAGCCTTCTTCAATAGTCACGCTTAGCTGCAACAAAAAATACGCTTATTAGTTACTGTACCTGGGCAACCGAGCTTGGCTCGGACTAAAACTCGAAAACACGCTTTTTCTCAGAGATAAGATAAAGCTAGATTGATTTATCGCCCCCAAAAGCCCCTTCATACTAAATTTCATTGAAATCGTTGGAGTCTTTCCGATATATCTATCTAATCTAATACCTTTAAACGGGTAGTTCTTGTATATATATGTATGTATATTTATTATTTATAATCAGGATTTCGGAAACGGCTCCAACGATTTCGATGAAATTTGGTATGTGGGGGTTTTCAGGGATGAAAAATTGATCTAGCTTGGTCTTATCTCTGGGAAAACGCTTGGTACCGAGTTTCAGCCCGAGCTCGGTTGCCCAGGCACCATACATATAAGGTGCTAATAAAATAGGTAACTATATTTCCAGGGCGTACGTAACTTACTCATCAAAAAAAGTCACTTTCACTGAGACAACGTTACAAAATTTAAAAAAAAAACGCAAACCTTTTATACATAATAATATCCATCCAAACGGATTATTGCTTTAGTAATTAATAATTACTCGTTTAAATGTATTGTTAGATACAAAGATCGCTTAACTAAGTGACTATGAGTGTTGTACTTCACATAACTGGAGTATAATTTAATTTATGTATCATCATTTTGACACCGATCTGTGGCGAAGCAGCTAACGTATGTTTTACAGCTTACTGCAAATACTGACCTTATCTTCAGTGCCAGTAGCTCTTATTTCCCTCAGCAGACACTGCAGCATGGTATTTTGACACCGGTCTGTGGCGGTAGAGCTAACGTATGTTTTACAGCTTACTGCAAATACTGACCTTATCTTCAGTGCCAGTAGCTCTTATTTCCCTCAGCAGCAGCATGACGTTTGATAGACGATGTGGGCGGAGAAGCAAACGTATGTCTATAAAGCGTACTGCCAATACTGACCTTATCTTCAGTGTCAGTAGCTCTTATTTCCCTCAGCAGACACTGCAGCATGGTATTTTGACACCGGTCTGTGGCGGTAGAGCTAACGTATGTTTTACAGCGTACTGCCAATACTGACCTTATCTCTAGTGCCAGTGAGCTCTTATTTCCCTCAGCAGCAGCATGACGTTTGATAGACGAGAATCTGTGGCGGTGGAGCTAACGTATATCTATAAAGCGTAAGTACTGCAAATACTGACCTTATCTTCAGTGTCAGTAGCTCTTATTTCCCTCAGCAGACACTGCAGCATGGTATTTTGACACCGGTCTGTGGCGGTAGAGCTAACGTATGTTTTACAGCGTAGTGCAAATACTGACCTTGTCTTCAGTGCCAGTAGCTCTTATTTCCCTCAGCAGCCATGGCAGCATGACGTTTGACAAACGTCGGTCTGTGGCAGTAAAGCCGAGGTACGCCACTGAGGTTAGACGAGTCTTCATATTGAAGGTACTGTTGACAACATACTCAATGAAATACAAGACCGGCCAAGCACAAGTCAGGCTTACACACGGAGCGTGTGTGTCTGTGTGTTAGTATAAATAAATAAACAAATATCACGGGACAATTCACACCAATTGACCTAGTCGCAAACTAAGCAAAGCTTGTACTATGGGTACTACACAACGGATAAACATACTTATATAGATAGATACCTAACATATTAAACACCCAAGACTCGAGCACAAACATTCGTATTATTCACACAAATGTCTGCCCCGACCGGGAATCGAACCCGGGACCTCAAGTTTCGTAGTCAGGTTCTCTAACAACTAGGCTATCCGGTCGTCTAATCGTAATCGTCTGTGTGCCAGTGTGTTAGTATGTATGCATGTGTTTTTAGGGTTCCGTACTCAAAGGGTAAAAACGGAAACCCTATTACTGAGGCTCCGCTGTCCGTCCATCCGTCCGTCTGTCCATCTGTCCGTCTGTCACCAGGCTGTATCTCGGGAACCGTAATAGCTAGAGAGTTGAAATGTTCACAGATGATGTATTTCGGTTGCCGCTATAACAACATATACTAAAAAATGGAAATAAATTAATATTTAATGGGGCTCCCATACAACAAACGTGATTTTTTTGCTCGTTTTTGATCGATATTGATAACGGCAACAGGTAGACACTTGAAATATTCATAGAATATTTAATTATATAGGTATTGACTTTAAAAATAAATCATTAAATAAAAATAAATAAAATATTTAAGGGGGGCTCCCATACAACAAACGTGATTTTTATAGATAATTGTACGGAACCCTTCGTGCGCGAGTCCGACTCGCACTTGTTTCACTACTAGGGTGTTAGTATGTCTGTGTGTCAGTGTGTCAGTATCAATGTGTGGCTGTGTGTGCCTGTACCTATATACACACGGCTTATTACTCATGACGCTAAAACGGCTGAACAGATTTGCATGAAACTTGGTATATAGACAGCTGAATCTATGAAATAACACAAACTGTAACCCTAACTTAAACATCTAGACTAAATATAGTAACCGGCTATCTCGTAGTTGGTTTGCGTTGCTAATTTAAAAACACACGTTTAAACGTCCTTGCGCCAGCGCAGCTATGTAAATATTTAGTCCTTTTTAGGGTTCTGTTCTGCGCTTAAAAAAACCGGCAAACTGCGAGTCGGACTCGTGCACGAAGGGTTCCGTACCATTATCTATAAAAAGGCAAAAAAAAACCGGTTGTCTGTAAAGTCGGTTTACGGACGATAGTTTAACGTGACAATGACAACGTCATAACAAAACATTGATGAAATGATTGCATACTTTTGCCGATTGTGCCTTTCGCTCGCTCGTGCCGCGCTCTCGCTCCGATCGTTCATCGGCTCGAGCGTAACGGGACAATGTATATTCGGGTAAGAAAAGGTTCGTCACTTTTCGACCTTAACTGGTTGACATAGAGTCGAAAAGTGACGAACCTTTTCTTACCCCGACTATACGTTATGTTATGTACCTACGTTACACTGAGGGTTACCTATCATATTCTCGAAAAGCTCATTTCCGAATATTAAAATTCCGAAAACGAAACTCCTTTTTTTCATTTTCCAAATTATTGTTTGTCCGAAATTTTATTTACCATACTTTCTTTTGCCACATGTTTTAAAATCCATTTTTTTATTTGCCAAATGATTCAAAATCCAACTGCATGAAATTCCGTAGGATCATTTGCCAAATATATATTTATTCCGCAAAATTATTATTCCGCAAAGGTCAGGGGTACAAAAGGCGACCATACAATTATGTGTGGAGCGTAATATTCATTTTGTTGTTTAATGTTGCCCAAATATTTTATTGAGCTTGCTATGTGGGTAGGGGGTTTTGTAGGTGGTTATAAAAAAAATAACTAACATCAAAGGCTAATGCGGGAGCTTCGCTCCGCTACGCTCCCGCATTAGCCTTTGAACCTAATCTATCCGAGTCGCTTCCGCTCCGAACCGTCTTGCTCGCTCGCTTCGCTCGCTCGCTAAAAATTAAGCAATGTTGTCTTACTCTGATGTTAGGTTAGGTAGATAATAAAAACTTACCTTCGGCTTTTCGTTACATTTAGATTATGAAAATATGGCAACTGATTAGGTTGGCAAATAAAAAAATGGATTATTGTAATTCGGGATTTTGAATTTGTAGGCAAATAAAACTGTGATTAAATGAATCCGTGGCATTGTGAAGTTGTGGAAAAACAAAACGTATGGATTTTAAAAAGTCGGAGAACCGTTTTCGGATAAATGAAATTCGAGTAAAGGAGTTTCTAAACATCGATAGGTTCCCTACACTGAGTCATCCTCTTTCGTGCGTGCAGCCGGCGTTCATCGATTTATTAGACGTTGTTACGTCAAAAATCACGTTTGTTGTATAGGAGCCCCCCCTTTAATATGTTTTTTTTATATAGCCTATAATATGTCCCACTGCTGGGCAAAGGCCTCCCCTTTCCTCCTTTATCCTGGGCATGCACCTGCCAATCGAGCTGAAAAGCGTTCATGTCGTCCCGCCATCTCCTCTTGGGTCTGCCTCTGCTCTAAATATGTGTTTTATTTTAATTTAATTATTTATTTTTAAAGTGAATATATCACTAAAAATTCTGTGAATATTTCAAGCGTCTACCTGTTGCCATTATCAATATCGAGCAAAAACGAGCAAAACAATCACGTTTGTTGTATGGGAGACCCCTTAAATATTTATTTCATTCTGGTTTTTAGTATTTTTTGTTATAGCGGCAACCGAAATACATCATCTGTGAAAATTTCAACTGTCTAGCTATCACGGTTCATGGGATACAGCCTGGTGACAGACGGACGGACAGCGGAGCCTCAGTAATAGGGTCCCGTTTTTACCCTTTGGCTACGGAACCCTAAAAAGCTGTGAACGTCGTAATAAAGACATTCTGTAGTATATTTAGTAGGTATCAGCATTGCGCCCGCGCGAAGCCGGGGCGGGTCGCTAGTTTATAATATTAGTAAGAATTATATAAAATAGGAAGTATATAAAACAATATAAATTTGAAAATACCCCTATTAAGTACCGTCAGCAGCAGAAGTGGATGACATGTGGTGTTCAAAATGACTGCGGCCAAGGAATTAAGAGTGTTTAAATTATTTTGAACACTACAACGTTCATAATAGATGAATTCCGCTGCTGACTGTACTTATTAAAGTACATATAGCGAAATGAACTAAATAAAATATCTCCTCACTAAATATAGTAAATATTATTTTATTAGCTGTTGTCCGCGACTCCGTCTGCGAAGAATAGGGGTAAGTATAAAAAATTGCCTACGTACGACCTATTGTCAGACCTAGCAAAACTACAAATACAATTTCATAAAAATCGGTCGAGCCGTTTTAAAGGTTTTGTATATTAGAGATAAAAAATTATTTATACTAAATTATTATTCAACATACCTTCCGTAGGTAGTTCTCCGTTACATAAACAAGAAAAAAAATTACCACACACTTCAAAACAACACTACCTATATAGGCATGTTAATTTATTATTATTTGTACAATATTTAAATAGGTATCCAACTATAAAACTATTAAGGCAAATAAACACTTTAACTCAGCCGTACCGATCGATAACTATGTTATTAACATTCTTAAACTAGAAAACTAGTGTTAAAAGCGTATTTAACGCCCATTTTCACTTATTCGTAAGTATTCACGATGTTATTTCATTCATACACAATGGAAAAATGTTCACACTCGTTATTTTATGGAAGTTTGAGGAAACACAACCACAACAAAGATGGATCGAAATAACAACTGAAGAAGAGAAGGAAAAAAAATATGCCACTGTCTGTCCTTGTCCTGCGTCGAGTATTTGATAACAACGCCATCTTGCGGTTAAGTGCAGCACTAATAAGGCGTTCATCTTTCAAGTAAACTGCCACAGGAACGAAAGTTTGTTTTCAAAATTCGTTATAAAATTAGTTTTTATCGTTCAATAAAAAAAAGCAAAACAATTTAAATTATTTCACGATCTACCGTGAATCTAAACGAAAGTATACTACAAGAACTTATGAAGTTAATTACAGCGACATCTATTGTTGAGTAGTAAAACTAAAACAAAGGACAGCATTGTTGAAGATGAACTTCAAATTTAGTTTCAGTATTCGATGATAGGTGGCATGCTAATTAAATTTCAGTAGTAAGCAAGAAAACTTTGAAATATAAGTTAAATAATAGTTTAAACTCTCGATAAAAGATGACGCTACTACAATCAACCTTTGGTAAAATTAATTTAATAAAAAATACAGTTAAAAACGTAATTAAATCAAATACCATTGTTTATTACATTGACTTATTTTTTTACGTGTTTTGTATACTAAGTAGTAAGCGCCATTAACCTATAATTGTCATTTAACTTAATTTAATTAATAAAATATGACATAGGCACCTCTTTGCCATATTTTGTCGAAGTCACACGTACTTATTTTATTTTGAACAAGTGGGTACTTTAAAACCATAATGCCAGTAACTTCAATTAAATATTTTTCGTGCAGTTATGATCCCATAATAATGTTTTAATTGAACTTAGTATCTATAATTATTGTGCTTTTAAACGAAAACACACGGATTACATTTAGCTAGTAAGTACCAGTATGTAATATTATAATCTTGAAAGTTTGTATGGATGAATGGATGTTTGTTAGTTCTTTCACGCTAAAACGGGTTGACGTATTCTATTGAAATTTGGCATAAGGATAGTTTATAACCTGCAGGCTTATTGTCTAACGCTTCTGACGCTTGCCTTTGCTATCACTATTTCTTTCCGTCAAACGGTATAAAATTTAATGATGACAGAAAGAGATGGTGAAAGCGAAGCCAAGCGTCAGAAGCGTTGGACAATACGGCCTCTGGATTAACAATATAAGTTGGTTTCATCTCGAAAAATTGCATAGTTCCCACGGGATAGCGATAAACGACTTCTTCACATACATGGGCATTTCTATTTTTCCTTGTACCCAATTAAGAAATTGTTAATATTAAGACGCTGTCAACACTAACGTCGGCGCACACTGTCTATTTGTATCGGAGTAAACGAGATGCCGCTATTACTGGGCAGCCGGGTATATTGAAATTTATCGGGCAAATATTTAATTAAAAAAAAACTGTGGATTATTTGTGAAATATGACTCGTTAGCGGTTTAGGTATGAATATGTTGACTTCATGTTTTTAATTGCAGACGCATACGCCAAAAAAATAAAGACATAGAACCGTTTAATGATGATTTTAAGACCTATCTTTGCAATTATTTTCTATCGAGCCGATTTCGTCCAATTATGTATCGAGTCCGTCCACGGTCTTTGAAATATGATGAATATTAACATATAATTTTTTTGATGTGCTAGAACAAGCAGTTTTTCTTAAAAAACTGTTTAAATGACATCAATTTCAACAAAATTAGGTGTTGTCAGCCTCTTAAGTTAAAATTAGTCCGTTCCGTCACGCACTTTTTCAAGTCATACAATAAAAAAAAACGTAACAAATCGGACAAGTTTAACAATGTTTAACAAGAAGTGAAGAATTGTCCGGTTTGTTACGTTTTTTTTATTGTGGCTTGAAAAAGTGCGTAACTAAACGGACTAATTTTAACTCCCTGTTAACAATTTCTTAATTGGGTACAAGGAAAAATAGGCCGACTATTAATCATTAGTTTTACAGTAGGTATGCCTTGCCTTAGATATTATCATTTATCGTTTTCTTAACGATGGGTTGTATTATTGGGAACTTCACACACACCTTTGTTGTTTTCTTTCACCGTAAAGCTCGTGGTAAATTTCAAATTAATTTCGCACATAAATAATTGTGCCGTGGTGGTCTAGTGGTTTGAGCTATGGCCTTTCAAGCAGAGGGTCATGGGTTCAAATCCCGGCTCGCACCTCTGAGTTTTGGAAAAAAAATTGTTTATTCATAATACGTGCCAAAGTAAAGTTATCGACATAGCCCACCGCATTAGGACGCTGAAGTGGCAATGGGCCGGCCATATAGCCCGAAGAACCGATAACCGTTGGGGTAGACGAGTTCTTGAATAGAGACCACGGATCGGCAAACGTAGCATGGGACGTCCTCAGACTCGGTGGAGCGATGATCTTCGCAAGGCGGCTGGCAAGAGCTGGATGAGAGTGGCCGAGGATCGTGCTCAGTGGCGTGCCATGGGAGAGGCCTATGTCCAGCAGTGGACGAGCATAGTCTGATGATGAATACTTGCACAACCCTAGTTAGTAGGCCCTTTCCGCTGCACGATCGTCCTCGACACGCTCAAGATTAAATAAATATCACGGGACAATTCACACCAATTGACCTAGTCCCAAAGTAAGCTAAGTAAAGCTTGTGTTATGGGTACCAGGCAACGGATAAACATACTTATATAGATAGATATATAATATAGTTAAATAAATATTAAACACCCAAGACCCGAGAACAAACATTCGTATTTTTCATACAAATATCTGCCCTGACACGGGAATCGAACCTGGGACCTCAAGCTTCGTAGTCAGGTTCTCTAACCACTAGGCCATCTGGTCGTCTAACCCCAAGAACATGGGTAAGATTGCCTCTTATAATGTTTTTTTTTATGGAATCCAGGACATCACAATGCCAACTCCTCGGTTTTCGCTCTCGACGTCTAGTTCTGACGAGCGCCGCCCGAAGAACGGACTCAAACTGGGGACAGGATCTAGCTGCGATGCTGACATCTCCAGCGGTGATTGCGAACGGTATGTACCTTCCTTCATCATCATATCATCATCATCATCATTCCCCACATCTATCGACGCGGAATCAGCTTAAACCAGTGAAAATATAGTCGGTTTACGGGCGATAGTTTAACGTGGCAACGTCATAACAAAACATTCAAAAAACAAAAATGAAACCAAGCGGTCACCCATCCAGGTACTGACCGCGCCCGACGTTGCTTAACCTCGGCGATCGGACGAGAACCGGTGTTTTGTCAAATATCTTGAAAACGGTGCATCCTACGGCATAATCATTGAAATTTTCATCCCCCCTCATACTACCCCCCTGCACCACCCTATTAAAAATTACCCGAGCGCTAGTACTAAGATTGTACATCCTGGCGTTCACTGCTCTCTCTTGTACGGGACATGTACGGACATGTACGCGACATTGCGTCATCCTTTTTCGTGCGTGCAGCCGGCGTTCATCGATTTATTAGACGTTGTCACGTCAAAGGGCTTTATGTCGACGTAACAAGAGTGAAAGACGTTGATCGGCTCGGCTCCGCTGGCCGAATTGAGCCGAACAGCAGGGTAATCGTGTAAACATTTTGACACTCTGCATCGGATTGAAATTACAGTTTTTGTATGGCTGTGACAGCTGGCTGTTTCCGATACCAATTGTCAGCTCATACAAGAACTGTCAAAATGAACGCGATGGCGATTGCGAGGGAGTTAGACAATTAGTCTGCCAGTCGAAGACTTTTCACTCTTATTGCGTGGACATAAAGCCTTTTTTGGCTGATTCTGAGTCGACAGATATGGGGAGATCCTTATATAGGGTGTCCAAACTCAATGTTAACCGGGCAAAAGGTCAATTTAAGTATACCAGTTCTGAAAAAAAAAAATCAAAAAAAACCATGTCAAAAGGGTTGCCTGGAAGAGATCGCTCTTAAGCGATAAGGCCGCCTATTGCTTACCTTGTATCTTTCTCTCTGTGTACCTGTTTTCTGTATTGCTTACTATTCCTGGTGTACAATAAAGAGTCATTGTATTGTATTGTATTGTATTGTCATTTTAGTTAAGCGATAATAGAATCACATAACATGTCACTTTTAGTATTTGGGTGGATCAACTATTTCTTGTTGTTATTCTGCCCCGTCAGCGAGGGGACGAAAGTAAGTACCGTTTGATTAAAAGAAATGTTGTGTCACATTAACTAACATGCTTATTAGGTGACCAATTGTAGAAGGGGTTTAAAACTACCACAAAATGCATGTTTGGCAAATTTTAATCAGATAAACTTACGGTTTAAAGAGTTACCCAGGAGACTGTCATTATAGCAACGAGTGACAAAAAAAAGTTGATCGACCCATTTGATAGCTTAATTATAGCTAAACCGTTTAAATGTGTCCACGCCCGCGCGGTACAGGGGTTGGGGGCACGCGGCGTACACGACGTACAAATACGCGTTCTTGAATCTACATAAGCACGACGACGTCTGTACACGCGTACGCCTACATACATCGCGCGCGCACTCTTCTGGATTCCGGCGGGGTCCGGCAATCTGCGCCTCGAGGGGTGGGGTAACTCGAATCGGTGCGGGGTGGAGCGTGTCCATTCTGTACGTTAGTACTATTATATTCTGTGCTGGGGGTATACCGCGCTGGCGAGGGCTCATTGAAGCGGTCTAGCTAAATAAAGCTCATCGCAAGCTCAGCCCAAACCTCTCGCAAACCAGTGATTTTTGGCGTTCCTGAATATCAGCTCATCCCTATCCTCTCGCAAACGATTGAATTACCGCTCGCAAACCGTGTTGGGCCGTTCCTGAATTTAGCCCCTGGGGGGTTACTACGAAATTCGAAGTTCGAAGTTCGGATCGTGCGGTCCCTCTCACTCTCGTAATAAATACCATTAGCGTGAGCGGAACGGCATGAAACGAAGTTCGAATTTCGCGCTTCGTAGTATAGGGCCTGGTAGTCCCAGCAAATTCGGGCAAACGATAGAGAACTGCGGACGACGTTTTATGGAACACAGCTGTTCGCCCGAATGGCTTGGTGTAGCGCCACCATTACGGGATTAGGCTTTGTTTAATCTATTTAGGCTAGTAATCTAGGCAAGGTCAAATACTGGCAATCGAGGAAACCTTGCGGGGATTAATTTTGGTTTATTACTATCCGTTTTGGCACCTTTACAAGGGTGAATCTAGTTTTTTGTGTTGTTTACTCCCTGGTCGTCAAATCAAATCAAAATCAAATCATTTATTTGCTATAAGTACACAAGTATCATGCAAATATATATGTACAATATTAAATCGGTTACAAATAGAATTTACAATACAATAATCACTACATAGAATAAAACAAAGTCAACGCAACGAATTTTGATGCGGTTTTTTAGGGTTCCGTAGTCAACTACGCCCTTATAGTTTCGCCATATCTGTCTGTCTGTCTGTTTGACCGTCCACGACCCGCGGCTAAGCTCAGAGATCGTTAGTACTAGAAAGCTGTAATTTGGCATGAATATACATATCAGTCACGCCAACAAAGTGGTAAAATAAAAAATATTTTTTTTAGGGTACCTCCCATAGACGTACCTAAAGGGGGGTGATTTACCCCACCCTATAGTGTGGGGTATCGTTGGATAGGTCTTTTAAAACCATTGTGGGGTCGCTAACATGATTTTCCTATTCAGTAATCCGTTTGTGAAATATCCAACTTTAAAGTGAAAATTTTCATTAAAATCGACCGTCCCCCCCCCCCTCTAAAATCTAAACTGTTGGGTGGAAAAATTTGAAAAAATTCAGAATGGTAGTAAATATATCAAATTTACTAGGAAAATTATAGCGGCTAAGATTGCTTGGAAACTATTTGTAGTTTTAGAGTAAATAGTAGCCTAAGGTATAAAACATACCTAAACTTGGATGATTCCGTACACATACGAAATCCTTAGAAAAATATTACTTGATTTTTTCGTAATGGCTACGGAACCCTACCTTGGGCGTGTCCGACAAGCTCTTGGCCGGTTTTTTAATAGATAGAGTGATTCAAGAGGATGGTTCATATGTATAATACATGGCGGGTCGCTAGTTTTACATTAAATCATAAAGTTACTGTTTATAGCCGCACTTGATCATTCAAAGTTTTATTAATAAATTAAATAATGTAGAAAATGACCGCTTTAGCCTAGTTGGTAGTGACCCTGCCTACGTAGCAAGAGGTCCTGGGTTCGAATCCCGGTAAGGGCATTTATTTGTGTGATGAGCACGAATATTTGTTCCTGAGTTATGGATGTTTTCTATGTATTTAAGTATTTATTTATCTATATAAGTATGTTTATCGTCGTCTAGTACCTATAGTACAAGCTTTGCTTAGTTTGGGACTAGGTCGATTTGTGTAAGATTGTCCCCTAATATTTATTTATTTATTTATTTTATTTAATGAAATCATGTCATACATAATACTGAATGTCAATTGAAATAAAAATAAATAAAATAATGAAATAAGTAAATCTAATATGTTTTGAGCGAGGCCTCCTAACACAAGTTCCAACTTAATGGGAGGCTTCAACCTTTTATGTAAAACTTTTCTGTTAAATGCAAATAAAGTTTATTTTATTTTTTATTTTTATTTTTATTAATATGTCTAATCCAAGTCTAATCTACTGCGTTTGTCCAGGATACAAAATTTTTGAAAAAAGAAAGAATAGTAAGTTGTACAACAAGAGCATAAAACGAGCCATTTTACCCGAGACGTTCATATCCTCCCGAGCTGGTACGTAGTACGTCTACATTTCACATACCTATAAAGTCTATTTGGCTAATCAATTTATCTTCTTTATTTGAAACAAGTTAGGTATGAAGTATCTTTTTTTGTATTTATTTTTCAACTTCATTTTTTATTACTTTTACGGTCATCCCGTGAAACCATATATTTCAAACCAAATACAAACTGAAATATAGATGCACAGAAAAAACCCCAGAAAAAAGACCAATGCTGGGAATCGAACCCAGGTCCTCAGCGTTCCGTGCTGCGTGCTTACCCCTACACCATCACTGGTCTTCTTTATTTGATTTGCCGGTTAAAATTAGCAAAGTCAAATCTTAAGCTTCAATTTAACATAAGTTATCTACAACTAAATCATTCGTCAGTTCAATTTAAGAATGTACATCTGCAGAACTTGGCACCCATTTAGATCTCAATCCTTTTGTTGGCGAATTCTACAACCAAACGTAATGTTTAATATTGAACTTGACTAACATTTTTCACATTTATGTTTTTGGTGGGATTATTATTATCATCATCATCATCATCATCATTTCAGCCATAGGACGTCCACTGCTAGCTGGACATAGGCCTCCCTCATTGACGCCCAATCATTACGATTGGAAGCGATTTGCATCCACCCTGAACCTGCGGCCTTCACCAAATCGTCCGTCCATCTCGTTGGTGGACGTCCCACGCTGCGCTTGATTATTATACTCTCACAATATTGAAACACAACCGGCCAAGTGTGAATCGGACTCGCGCACCGGGGGTTCCGTACAAATTTTTGGGTATGTCAAAATATACGCCGTTAACAGCCGTTGCTATAAAATCCAGTGTTAGCAGAACCCTGCTTCTAAGTAAAATGTACGCACTGTGAGATCATTTTATATTGCTTAGTCGGGACCCCTTTAATATCGCGTCGCTTTATTATGTTTTTATTTTTTGTTGTTGTACCGGCTCTAGTAATACATACTTAATCCGTGAAAATTTGAAGTGTCTAGTTATCGCCATTATAAAGATTGAATTAAAAACTCTGAAAAAACACGTCTCTTGTTGACGACGAAATTTTTAGTATTTGTTGTTTGTTAATAGCGTCGATTGAAATGCATCATCTGTGAAAAGTGCAACTGTCTAGCTAATAGCTATCACGGTTCATGAGATACAGCCTGGTGACAGACGGACAGACGGACAGTGGAGTACGGAACCCTAAAAATTGGCACAAAAATCTAACGCCTCGTCCTAAAAACTGGTGATAAACATTGTATCTAAACCGTCAAATAACAATAATATCAAGCACAGCTGTTTCTGTTATCCGTTTCGTTGTTAAATATGTAAATAAATACATAGAATACTGTTACTTGGAATACAGATTAGTTGGGCGGAAGATTGTTCTTCTGAGAATAAAACGCTCGTTGTTGTACATACAGACACTATCGCACTACGGTTGTTTTTTTTCTTCAGACTAAAACCATAATTATTATTATGATTTTTTAGTGAAAATAAACGGATCACTCACGTCTTAAAACGAGTTTAACTCGACATGTTTCAGGCTAATCCGTAGCCTTTCTTCCCGGAGTCACACCACGGCGGCTGTCAAACGTGCACTGCGCGCTACCGCCCTGGTCGCGCGGCTACTCGACGCAACTGACAGCGACACACAACTACCCCCGTATTCATCATCATTTTTATTGTCATTGTCAAATGTAGGGTAGCACACAACACTAACCACATCACTTTCTAAATGTTCGCTCACACTCACCGTTGCCGCAGTACGAACATTCAACACTGTTTTCCAACTCGGGGGTACCGACCAACCATGTCCCGGTTGAAATTTGTATGACGACTCAGAGAAATTAAAAGGTCATGATATTTTTCCACACGAATTCCCGAAAACTCAGAGGTGTGAGCCGGGATTTGAACCCACTGTCCTCTGCTTAAAGGCCATACCATATGAACAGTGACAGTAGAACAATGACAAACTATCCCTATTATTAGTGTTGCTTCAAGAAGAAGGGCTACGGATTAGCCCGAAACATGTCGAGGTAAACTCGATCATACATAGACGTGAGTTATCCGATTTTTTTTACTGTATCTTATCATAATCCATCACCATCATCATCATCCCTCAGCCTATAGATAATCATCCCACTGCAGGGCACAGGCCTCCTCTCAGAATGAGAGGGCATGAGCCGTATTTCCCACGCGGGCCCAGTGCGGATTGGGAACTTCACACACACCATTGAATTTCTTCGCAGGTGTATGCAGGTTTTCTTGTCTGACGATTTTTCCCTTCACCGTAAAGCTCAGCAAATTACAAATGTAACTTCGCACATACATTCCGAAAAACCCAGAGATGCGAGCCGGGATTTGAACCCACGACCCTTTTTAAACCACTAGGCCACCACGGCAAAACTAACTAATATCAAAGAACAAGTGATATACTCGTAGTTCAACAACTTGCTAACTCTGTTACAATTTAACATACTACATAAGTACATAACCACGGTGCTAAATAACTTATGGAAGTATTTGTTTACACCGCTCCCGCTGCCAAACACCGCTGTAACAGCCCGTTCACGACTGCGCGCGATCGGCGTCGCGGTACTAAGCGAGTAAAATCATTCGAGCAACCGAGTCTTTTTCAAAAAAAAAATCGTGCGTGCAGCTCCTCCGCGCAGAAGAAGTGAAACTACGTAATGTGGCTCTTATACGTCAATTTGAACCTTATTGCAATTACTTAAAGAACTAAATTTACTTATGCATCTATGTGTTTAAATTACTCACTAGATGGCGCTTTTATCAAGTCTCATATATTTGCTCAGACAGTATGAGTTCTGCATCGTACTATCGAAGTTTTTAACATCCGTTAGTATATATACAATGCGAGATGTGTGTACCAAGTGTACTTGCTTCGGCAGTACATATACTAATGCTTTCATACCCCCTCCATGGTAGCGTCATAAGAATAAATAATAACAGAGTAGAAGGGAGGATCGAGGGGTCAAGAGGGCGTATTTGGGACGCCCAACTGGACGTCGTCCGGTTGGTCGGCCGAAGTATCGCTGGGCTGATGCTGTGGAGGCGGATCTGCGACAGCTTTAATCCGGTAATTGGCGTGAAACTGCGCAGGATCGGGCTAAGTGGCGTGCTCTCGTTTCGGAAGCCAAGACTCATTTTGGGTCACTGAGCCAAACTAGTTAGTTAGTTAGAAGGGAATCTCTTTTGACTGCGTCCAAAACGCCGCCATTCATATACCTAATTCCCCCCTCACGTCGTTACACCCCTCTGACGGCCAGGCGTGTTGCTAGGGTTGCTTACTGTTAAATATTACTTACTCTAATAAAGATAATATCGCTAAAATATTAAGTTATTATTTACTTTGAAATCATTATTTTATTCTAGTTTTACAAAATATGAGATTTATAAATCATTAGGTACAGTCAAGGATTTTAATTGTTAGGCCACTTGCCACTGTTAGTATTTTAGCCGTGTAATGCAAATCAGCATATACCAGTATAAGCGGCTTCAATACAACAATAATTTGGAAAATGAAAAAAGGAGTTTCGTTTTCGGAATTTTAATATTCGGAAATGAGCTTTTCGAGAATATGATAGGTAACCTGTTGGAAGTCGCATTAGAAGTTTCATTTCAAAAATGTACACAATTAAGGGATTTAATTAAAACAAAACTTAATTGATTCCTTTGTGTAACGAAAGCTACCCATATAGTTAGTACGACTAACTTTCGTTACACAAAGGAAGCGATCGTGATTTTGTTTTCATTAAGCCCTTAAGAGGATACGATGCGCACCATTTCTCCATACAAACGTAATCCCCTGTTTCCTCCCTGGATAATGGCTTTAGAGCCAAATATTTTTTACTGTGTATAGTCGGGGTAAGAAAAGGTTCGTCACTTTTCGACCTTAACTCGTTGACATAGAGTCGATAAGTGACGAACCTTTTCTTACCCCGACTATACCTAATCTGTACCTACCACAGCTATGCCCCTATGTTTCGTTTTTTCCATATTTCAATTAACATAAGAAATATGAGCTTTTAAAAACTGTAAAAATTGCCCAATTTCAACGTCATTTTCAGACACTCATCAGAAAAGAATCCCTCATATAAACAAAAAAAGGAGCATAGCTAAACCTGTCCTCTAATTATTTTTGAAAAAAATAATATTATTGGTCCAGTTTTCGAGAAGAAAACAGGCGAAATCCTGTTTTGATCAATTTTACGCGCCTATTATCGGTCTGAGCTGCAGTTGTCCCGCTCTCGCTGTACTGGCACGGAGGGGTTCGGGCGAGACAGCGACATTTCATTAAAATACCTATTTCTCAAAAGTCTCTCAGCCATCGTATCCTCTTAACTATGTACAATTTTTTTGAATATGACTCAACTATAGATTGCGGGGCTACCGAACTAGAGGTAGTCACTAGCGAGTGGCAATTGTTACTTCTATATTATGGTAAGAAGCGTCAACCGGTGATCATCATTTCAGTCGAAAGATGATCACTGCTGTTAGGCCTCCCCCAAGGTTCGCCTAACAGATCTGTCCTTTTTTAAGGTTCCGTACTCATAAAGGTAAAAACGGGACCCTAATTACTGAGGCTCCGCAGTCCGTCCGTCTGTCCGTCCGTCTGCCACCAGGCTGTATCTCATGAACCGTGACAGCCTTTGTTATATTTCCCCTTACAAAGTCATTGTGACATCAGCCTTATGTCTTCCTCTGATGGAACTGTCTTAAAAATTGGTAAAGCTCTTACTTGGTCGATTACATATAACTGTCTCATTTATTACGATTCTATAATGTTCGTGACAAACAGAAATCAGTACCGCAAACTATTATCTTTATCATTCCACACACGCCGTTAGAATCGCCGAATCGCCGCTCGCACATAGTCGAGGTACGGCTTAACTGATATAAACCAACGTTTTTTTTTGCTTTAGTAAGCCAGCCAGTGCTACACGCGAGCTCGGTCTACGCCGACGTTACTCGTATACCGGCCATATTGAAAAGTTTATCGAAAGTGACAGTAAAATTCAAAGGGTGATAAGGTTAACCTGTGTATGTTTATGGCGTTGTAACTCCCGAACCTGTGAACCGATTCCAACGCGGTTTAATTTAAAATAAAGCTAGTTTCATTGTGCTTGATTTGAGCTAAGTTTTGTCAAAATCGGTTTAGCTGTTATCGAGATATAGTGCTTTGAATGGAATGGTTTTTAGGTTTTTTGTAGTTGTTTTGGCTGAGAAATTACGAATGACGTTTCCCTATAGTTTAATACATGCAAATTTATTATTGTGAATACAATAAAGACGAATATATATACTTGCGGGTAAGCGTAGCGTGTTTACTATTTTAACTGTCTGTGGTTTTACAATCTTTTATTTGATTTGACGTTTTTTAAGAGTTTAGAAACGTGTTAAGAGAGTAGAGAATTTCGTCAAACGCGATGAATAATTGGCAATCGATGAAAACTTTAAATGTGCTTGAATATTTTTATACCGGTAGGAATAACGTTCCTTATTAACAGGAAAAAATTACAGATTTTTTGGTTGCGTCATATAATTATAAAAAATAAAAACAATTTATTAAATCTGGGACAGCTTAATACGGGCACGAACCTTAGTCCGTCGCATATTAAAAAAAAAACCAGATGTGACATTGACAGCTTGTCATAAACAAACGTACATAACTTTACCTTAACTTCTTCTCATGGTTTTTAATATCGTTATTGGTGCATGTTGGTAAAAAACACATTTTAGGCTCCCTCCATCGTTGATGTTCGTTATTTTCCATTGTAAAACAATTGAATTAAAAGGAAATTCAGTCCAGAGTACAGAGTTCGAGTTAATCAGTATATCTGTTTCAAGTGGTAGCAGCTATCAAGGTCAGGTCCAGGGTACAAAGCAAGAGTTATCGTCGTAGCAGGCAATATCAAAGGTCCGGTGTGGGTAAGCAGTCGAAAAATTAAAAGATATCCAGGTAAAATACAGAAAACTTGGAGAAAGACGCGGGCGCAAAATCGCAAGCTAAGGTTATGTACATGTTTATGACAAGCTGTCAATGTCAGATCTGGTTTTTTTTTCAATATGCGACGGACTAAGGTTCGTGCCCGTATTATGCTGTCCCAGATTTAATAAATTGTTTTTATTTTTTATAATTTTATGACGCAACCAAAAAATCTGTAATTTTTTCCTGTTAATAAGGAACGTTATTCCTACCGGTATAAAAATATTCAAGCACATTTAAAATTTTCATCGATTGCCAATTAGGAATAAAATCTTTTCAAAGAATTTTTTTGAATCTTTTCAAAGGGGGGATGAAAATTTCATTGATTTTGCCGTAAGATGCACCGTTTTCAAGATATTTGACAAAACACCGGTTCTCGTCCGTTCACCGAGGTTAGGTACGTCAGGCGCGGTCAGTAAGTACTTGGATGGGTGACCGCCTGGTTTCATTTTTGTTTTTTTGAACGTTTTGTTATGACGTGTAACGTTAAACTATCGTCCGTAAACCGACTTTACAGACAACCGGTTTTTTCCTCGCATACAAAGTGAAAAGTAGAGTGTTTAACGCAAGACTAAACTACCACTATGACACGCAAATTATAGCCACCCTCGCTCTGCTCGGGTGGCTAAATTATCTTGTGTCATTATGGCTCGTTTTAGTCCCTTGTTAAACAATCTACTATTAATTTCAATACTAAGTAGATGAAAAAACCCGCCTGTATAATTCCCGTTCCCATGTGAATTCCGGGAAAATATATATATAATATGTCACTCGCGGGACTGAGGCGAATCTAATCTTCTAATCTTTTTTGGTAACGCACCTGTGATACCCCCCGTGTTGCGGGTGTCCATGGGCGACGGTGATCGCTCTCCATCAGGTGACCCGTCTGCTCGTTTGCCACCTCTAATATATAATATAATATAATGACGCGTCACACTTCAAAATCCATTGAGCCATTTAAGCTGCAGGGCGTGCCAAAGAATGATAACTACATACATACATAAATACATACGCTCGAAAAACAAAATAAGTGAAAACGCAACAAAAAATTTTTCATGTAAAATGTTGCCAAGACGAGACCTCATTATTCCTTGCACTGTCAAAAAGTTATCACTTATATCAGATCTCATATAGAGCCTAGCTTCCTAACTCTACACGCCCTAACTTTACAAACTTTACACCTTAGTCAAAATATCTGGCTTGGCCGTTTGGCTACTACAAAAACTATTGTAAGTTACAAAAGTTATGAATAGCAATAAATTGATATAAATATGTAAGTAACTAATAATAAAAATGTTCACTTTACGTGTGAACCGATTTTTATGCGTTTTTTTATTTGAAAGCTGGTTTTTTGGCGATAGTTCTTAGACATGTTTCATCAAAATTGGTCCAGCAGTTTCAAAGTTATCAGCTCTTTTGTTAGCTGCGGAAGGGATCAACGCATAATGGGCCATACGAGTGACATAATTGCGTTGGGGGTTTTAAAACTTTTTAGTATTTTTTTATAGCGGCCACAGTAAACCTACATAGTCGGTGAAAATTTCAAGTGTCTATTACAGTTCAAGAGATAAAGCCCTGTGACAGACAGACGGACGGATAGACAGCGGACTCTCAGTAATAGGGTCCCGTTGGCACCCTTTACGGAACCCTAAAAAACCGGCCAAGTGCGAGTCGGACTCGCGCACCGAGGGTTCCGTACAAATTTATATGTATCTATGACATCCAGTCTTAGCAGACCCCTGCTCCTAAGCAAAATGTGCGCAGTGTGGGATCATTGTAGATTGGTAACTGATATAGACAGACATACAAACTAGATCTCGTTCAAACCAATTTTCGGTGGAAGTTTGCATGGTACATCATATTTTTTTTAATTTTATCATTCTCTAAGTATGGGGAACCCCCAAAATTTATTGTTTTTTTTTCTATTTTTGTGTGAAAATCTTAATGCGGTTTACAGAATACATCTACTTACCAAGTTTCAACAGCATAGTTCTTATAGTTTCGGAAAAAAGTGGCTGTGACATACGGACGGACAGACAGACAGACATGACGAATCCATAAGGGTTCCGTTTTTTGCCATTTGGCTACGGAACCCTAAAAACGCTCTGCTCTAAATAGCAGCCGATGCGAAAACAAAATTATAAGGTCACGTCCAAATATAGAATTCATGGCTTTGACGTTTAAAAAAATAAAATGCTGAAAGTAACTCCGAGGTTACGAGATGATTGAGGTTTGAGTTTGACGCGTTTCGAACCCCCGACACAAAAAGAGGGGGTGTTATAAGTTTGACCGCCATGTGTGTGTGTGTCTGTCTGTGGCATTATAGCTCTTAAACGGGTGAACTGATTTGGATGCGGTTATTTTAATTAGCAAGTGGGTTTCTTGGCGATGGTTCTTAGACATGTTTCATTAAAATTGGTTCAGCCGTTTCAAAGTTATCAGCTGTTTTGTTAGCTGCGGAAGGGATCTTAGACGTATAATGGGCATTTACATCATCACCCGACTGTCGAAGGAGGGTTATGTTTTTCGAGCTTATGTATTTACTCGTATGTATGTATGTACGTATGTATCATTCTTTGTCACACCCTGCAGCCTAAACGGCTCAATGAATTTTGAAGTGTGAGGTGTCATTAGATTCGTCTCAGTTCCGCGAGCGACATAGCATATATATTTTCCCGGATTCCCTGTGGGAACAAGAATTATACAGGCGGTTTTTTGAAGTGAAACTTCTAATGCGACTTGGAAGTTAAACGTTTAACGCTACCATGGAGGGGGTATGAAAGCATTAGTATATGTACTGCCGAAGCAAGTAATCTCGCATTGTATATATACTAACGGATGTTAAAAACTTCGACAGTGCGATGCCAAACTCATACTGCCTGTGCAAATTTGTATGCGACTTGATAAAAGCGCCATCTAATGAGTAATTTAAACACATAGACGCATAAGTAAATTTAGTTCTTTAAGTTATTGCAATAAGGTTCATATTGGTGTATAAGTGCCTTTTTCATTTCCTCGCACGCACGATTTTTTTCATCTAGTATTGGAATTAAAGTTATTTTTAGTAGGTATTTGTTGCCAAGTAAGTATAGCGACAACAGAAATACACCAACTGACTAGCTAGCACGGTTCATGTTCATGAGATACTTTATAATTTATTGAATCAGGCGTTACTTTGCGGAGGTCCATATTAATGAACTAAAACAATTACTTTGCTCACCCGCGACCTTACAATAGTTACGTTTATGCAAGAAATGTGTGTTCATGCAGTTCCACACAACTATCACCACCACCAAGCTACACTGACACTTTTTTTTTACATTTGGTAGCATAGCATACGGTTGTGGTAACTCCGAAGATGAGCTCTGGTTGAGTTCGAAACGCGTCAGTGTAGCTTGGTGGTGGTGATGGTTGTGTTTGTGTGATTTGTGTGTGTTCGTACAGTGTGGAGGTGGAGGAACTGCATGAACACACATTTCTTGCATAAACGTAACTATTGTAAGGTCGCGGGTGAGCAAAGTAATTGGGATGTACCAAAAAAATAACCTATAGTTTTTATATTTTTTTTGGAAATAATAGGATATTTTAAGACACCATTTTCATCGATTTTGAATTTGGTTGAGTATTTAATTTTTTATATTTTTTTTAAGAAATACGTTGGATGACGTCACAGTGAGAGAGCCACGTTCCATTGCCTACAAAAATTCAAGCCGTACATAACATAATCTGTGGCACTACTAATTTGTCTTGTCACTGTCAATAATACAAGCACGGCTTAGGGTCCTAAATGAACCATGACAAATAGTTTTATTTATTTATCTTCTTTTAGCTTCGATTATTCCTGTTTGTTTAATGGTGTGATAGTAAATAGATATTTTTTACTAAAATCTGATATTTAAATTCTTTCATATTTACTTGTAACGTAGTAATTTAATAATTAAATTTGTAAAAATACATTGCGAGTATTGTATACATTTCGGACTTTATGATAAATGACAACTGTTTAAAGCCAGGTGCGCATCATGTGATTAAAGTTCTGTCTTTGTCACTCTTTGCTATTATAAGCAGGACAGCAACATTTCAAACTGTCAATTTGCTTTAGAGTGTAGACCTGCTTTATATCTGCCTATGTGACGATTCACTGCAGGGGTCAAATGAAGGTCATTACTTAAATTTTCCTTATTTAATTCAGTTTATCATATTTCTGGAATCTGATTTCTGAAAACGATTCACAAAGCCTATTTCTCCAAACGGTTTTCGATTTATTATACGTTGTCAAAAATTGGGACATCCCAATTGTTTTAGTTCATTCATGAGATACGGCCTGGGGCTAAATTCAGGAAAACGGCACAACACGGTTTCCGAGCGGCAATTCGATCGTTTGGGAGAGGATAGGAATGGGTTGAGCTTGGGATGAGCCTTATTTTCCTGTTATTTCGCTTTGTAAATAAACAAACAAACAAATAAGGCTCATCCCAAACTCAGCCCAAACCTCTCGCAAACCAGTGAATTACCGCTACCAACCCGTGAAGGCCCGTTCCTGAATTTAGCACCTGTACCTTTACCATGAGTTACACTAGTATACAGTGACCGTACTCGCTAGCGACGGCGTAAATGATTTGTATGGAGAATCGTGTACAGCGCCTCTAGCGGTCACTTACGGTGCCTCTACCATGAGTTACACTAGTATACAGTGACCGTACTCGCTAGCGACGGCGTAAATGATTTGTATGGAGAATCGTGTACAGCGCCTCTAGCGGTCACTTACGGTGCCTCTACCATGAGTTACACTAGTATACAGTGACCGTACTCGCTAGCGACGGCGTAAATGATTTGTATGGAGAATTGTGTACAGCGCCTCTAGCGGTCACTTACGGAAGTACAATTCTCCATACAAATCATTTACGCCGTCGCTAGCGAGTACGGTCACTGTAAAATAGTGTAACTCATGGTAGAGGTACGGAAGTACAATTCTCCATACAAATCATTTACGCCGTCGCTAGCGAGTACGGTCACTGTAAACTAGTGTAACTCATGGTAGAGGTACTGGTGACAGACTGACAAAGCTGAGTGCTCGATGTAGCAGCAGAGCAGTTATACCGCGCATTTAGTATTGCATTGCTTAGACTCAACAAGGAAAGATTTCGACGCTTATTCAACGGTTAACTACACTGTTGCCTAATCAATTAATTAACATAATTTTCCTCCTTAAGTACCATAGGTAGGTATTGCATCTAATTATAAAAGCGAAGAATAAAGAATTGGCTGGCCCTCAATTTCTTCTTCTACACTACAATTTTTTTGGGATTCCCAATCAATTTCCCACGGGAATTTAGAAAAATATGGGTATAATATTCAAACTCAATCTCAAACTCACAGAAAACCGGCGTGAAGCAGCAGTAATCCTGCTTGCGTTTCGTACGGTCAGTGAGAGTGCCGGGGGCCCAATACCTCACCCCTTCCCTCTCCCCCTCCCCCTCCCTCTCCCCCTTCCTCTATTCCCTCTCCTTAAGGGCCGACAACGCACTGGCATCAATTAAAGCGCTGCAGGTGTCTATGGACAGTGGTGATCATTTAACATCAGGTGCCCACTAGTTCGTTTGTCTGGCCTTTCTAACATTAAAAAAAACTCTAACTCTTTATTGCGTTTTTATTCAACTCTTTATTCAACTAAAAGATGTAGCGATTTTGCATAAAGAAGCGGGAAAGGGCTAGTTCATAAAAACCAAGTGCAAGTCGACTCGCGCACGAAGGGTTCCGACCATTATCTTTAAAAAAACCGGCCAAGTGCGAATCGGACTCGCGCACGAAGGGTTCCGTACCATTATCTATAAAAACGAGCAAAAAAACTAGTGCGTGGAGTCCCTCTGCGCGGAAGTAGTGAAACTTCATAATAAAAGCGGCTAGCAAGCAACCAACTGCAGCGCTAGCGAAACAAGTCACATAACTCGTCGCTAGATGGCGTTGCTCCTCGTGCACACGATATTTTCAATATTTTTTCTTGATTTTTCGTAATTCTCAAAGATATTCAATACTTTTTTTACTGAATACTTTTAAAATACTTTATTCTACGATCTACCATTAAAATAGTTTTGATTTTTACAAGTTTTCATACTAAACCACGCAATTGTTCTGGATCGCGCTGACGAAGTTCTTAACATCCGTTAGTATATATACAATGCGAACGTCTCGTAAGCGTCGTTTGTTGGAAGTCGCATTAGAAGTTTCACTTCAAAATCACGTTTTTTGTATGGGAAATATTGCGCTTGTAAAACAGTGTTCTTTATACAGGGTGTTACATTGAACGTAGTACAAATTAAGTAATTCCGGCTCAGTTAACGATAGAGAACAAAATGCACGAATTGAGTAATTAAAATACTTCGTAATTAACTTTTGCTTATTTGCTAACAGAATAAAGAAATTAAAATCTCCTAGTGTTGTCACCCATCATGACGTCACGTTTACTTGACGTATTTATTCCTCAAGCTTTGTTATCAGTTATCAGTGTGTCAAAACATCAAAACAAATGATAAGGAGCAACAAGTGATATCTGTTAAAAATATTTTTTTATTAGAAAGTAAAATTAACTGTTAAGTTCAAACGTACTTCAGCAAGTGTTCGAAATGTCCACCTCCTTCCTGAACACATAGCTCTGCACGTCGTCGAAGATTTCTTTGCACTCTGCCGAGTACGAACTCGTTGGTTTTTACTACCTCAAACGCCTGGATTATTTTTTGGCGGAGCTCCAGAACAGTATCAGACTCTCGTTTGTATACCAGTCTTTTGAGCTCACCCCACAAAAAATAATCCAGTGGAGTTAGATCCGGGCTACGAGGCGGCCATTCCACTGGACCACTGCGTCCTATCCAACGTCCAGGGAACTCTTGGTCCAGGGAACTCCGAACCCGCAGGGAAAAATGTGCTGGAGCTCCGTCTTGTTGATAGTGCATGTTTTGCAAATTTTGTTCGGGAATTTGTTGCAACAGCATTGGCAACTCGTTTCTTAAAAAGGCTTCGTACTTAATTCCATTTAAATTACCTTCAATGAAATAAGGTCCTATGACATAATTATTGAGAATACCCGCCCAAACATTAACTGAGAAGCGTGTTTGAAACGAGTCTCGCCGTGTCACATGAGGATTGACATCACTCCACCAGTGCTCGTTGTGTATGTTAAACAGTCCTACTCTGGTGAAGGTAGCTTCATCTGACCATAAAATGTTAAGGTGTTGGTTTTGTAATAGCCAACGACAAAACCGTACTCTCCTGGAATAATCTGCTAAGACAATATCTTGCACCCGTTGAAAGTGAAACGGGTGTAATCCTTCGGCATTCAAAAGTCTCCAAATAAAAATGTGGGTTGTACCAAATCGTGCCGCGGCTTCTCTGGTGCTGGCGTCTGCGTGGCGGATAAAATACCTAAGTACTCGTATTTTAAAAACCCCTGAGTACCTTGGACGCCGGCCTCTACCTTGGGCATGAGCTGGGACCGTAAACTGTCCATAGTCTCTCAAATTCTGTACAATTGTGTTGATCAATTGACGAGTGGGGATTGAACTCTCCGGGTATCGCTCATGAAATAGTTCTTGTGCCCTCATCGTACTCTGCGATGTGAAATAAAGTTCTACCATCACTGATCGCTGAATATTAGTAAACGGATAAGCAGGAGGCATGACTTCTGTTTAAAATTAAACTGCGACAATAAAGAATCAAACGAAATGCTGGTTTGTTATGACAAATAACTTCAGTAATGTGTCAGAATGAATTTTACTCATAAATTATCAACATAGGAAAGCAAAAAGGTAAGTGTTCACTACAAAACTAGATTCAAACTTTTTTCTTTTAACTCTCTAATTAGGGTAACCACGATGAGACCAAAAAATAGGAAAAATTTAAACAGCAATATTAATTAATTAAGATGACTTTAACAACACGAGACCTAGTAGAGGCGTTTAGCATCAGGGAGACGAAATTAAAAAACAAGAGTTGTATTACGTTCAATGTAACACCCTGTATTATTGTGTAAAGCTTTTTAAGAATAAAACTATTAGCTTGATATAAAAGTTGTCAAACATAGAAATTCGGACTTTCACAACGCTTTGACAACTTTTATTTCAAGCTAATAGTTATATCACAGATTACTTAATAGTTACTTCGTAACAGATACTGCATCCCGTACAAAATCTTGGTACTTACCGCGATTGTAGCCACAGATTATACTACTCCGTCTCCTTAAGAATGTGTGCGTGCCGACAGTGACAAGGGCTGGCAGTTTGGATTAAATTGTTTTTTTCTACATGTTGTTTTACCATTTTGTCGGGATAATTGCTATATATTATATCCATGCAAACTTTCTAGCACTAATATTCTTTAAGCTAAGCCACGGACGGACAAAGAGACAGACGGTCATGGCGAAACTATAAGGGTTCCGTTTTTGCCATTTTAGCTCTGGAATCCTAACAAAAAAGGATATTTATTGTAATGCGTAGAACACATTGCCATGCTCATAGTACCCTAGCGTTATACTAAATACGAAGGTTAACTTTCGAACTTCGCATCGTGCCATCCCGCTCACGCTTATAGCTTTTTATAGAAGAGTAAGAGGGACAGCACGATACGAACTTCCAAATTGTTATATTAGCTATTAATTCTAGCATAGTCATATTAAAATTTGCCCCCTGTTTCACCATTCACTTATAAAAGTTCAGGCGGCATATTTTTTCCGTGGAACACGAATGAACGTGCGTCGGCGCGCGCTTGTGACAACCTACTGGAATTTCGATCGCAGGCGATCGTCCCCGCGGTAGGTAAATATCGCGCGTAAGTACATGGCATGCATGAGGCCTGGTTATATTCTTAAAAAACTTTACACAATAATATAAAGAACACTGTTTTACAAGCGCAAATACCATGTGGGCCAATCAACTTTTTTTTGTTTTCTCCTATTTACTCCTTTACAAGTAACTCTGTAATCTCTGGTTAGTGAAACCATGATTTTGTAGTAACTAGATTAACTGTTTATCATAGTGCGTTTGTGAAAACAAAAAAAAATAAGTATTTTTATGAAAAAATCCGGTGACCCAGGGGACATACCACTATTTCCATACAAATTTCGGGGACATCATTGTCCCCTGGGTCACCAACGAAATAGAAGCTAAACAAAATAAAATAAATATGGCAATTATACCATTATTGACTACAAAAATCTAGCGTTTTGAAAAGTATAATTTAAACAAGGAAAAATAATTAGTTTTTTAATTATTTCGGTTTTCATAGAAAGTTGCAGAAAATCGTTGACAAAAAAAAGTTGATTGACCCATATGACGACAAACAGTTACACAGTTTACCCAAAAACATTAAAACCTGTAAAAATTTTGAAATTGCCGTTCTACCTTAACATTAAATTTTTCAACTTCTTGAAGATGAGAAAATGAGTTCTCGAATAAATCTGATACTAGAGAATGATTCTTTATGGTGGAAAGAAAGGTCCATCTTCGACTAAGTCACTAACTCAGGAAAAATCTCAACAGCGCGATGCAGGATGGGGACTGAATTTGATAGTGACATCTAACGGAAAACATAAGAACTAAAAATTGTATGCAAAAATTGTGTGCACTAACGCCATTTGTTGAGAGATTTCATATAACATAAAATAAACAAGGCTATTGTGTAGTGGAATTTAACTATAGTAATTTGGTTTCCTGTGACGGTTGAAGACACTGGTTAAAAAAAACCGGCCAAGTGCGAGTCGGACTCGCGCACGAAGGGTTCCGTACAATTATTTATAAAAATCACGTTTGTTGTATGGGAGCCCCCCTTAAATATTTTATTTATTTTAATTTAATGATTTATTTTTAAAGACAATATATAATTAAATATTCTGTGAAAATTTCAAGTGTCTACCTGTTGCCGTTATCAATATCGAGCAAAAACGAGCAAAAAAATCACGTTTGTTGTAAAATCTCTCTAAATCTCTGTCTAAATCTTAAATATTTATTTATTTCCATTTTTTAGTATTTGTTGTTATAGCGGCAGCCGAAATACATCATCTGTGAAAGATTCAACTCTCTAGCTATCACGGTTCCCGAGATACAGCCTGGTGACAGACGGACGGACGGACGGGCGGACGGACAGCGGAGCCTCAGTAATAGGGTTTCCGTTTTTACCCTTTGGGTACGGAACCCTAAAAAGCATGCATTGATCATTACATTTAATAGTTATTTATCTTTTAAACGGTACCAGCTAAGTAGTATAAACGTGTCTTAGATAAATTAGTTTTATTTGACGTAAAGAAGGCTCATCATCATCATCTCAGCCTCTATAGGTCCCACTGCAACGCACAGGCCTCCTCTCAGAATGAGAGGGCTTGGGCCGTAGTTCCCACGGGGTCCCAATGCGGATTCGGAACTTCACACACACCAACACGCGATGTTTTCCTTCACCGTAAAGCTTATGGCAAATAACAATCATTTCGCACATAAATTCCCAAAAAGTCAGGTGCGAGCCGGGATTTGAACCCATGACCCTCTGTTTGAGAGGCCATAGATCTAACCACTAGGGCACCACGGCAAGTAATTACCGATCACAATTTAAAACCAACTTAATGCATCATTATTTATTTATTTTCATCACAGTTGCTCGTCAATGGTGTTATTCCATGCCTGTATACTAAATGACAATGGCCTAAATTGTTCTTAAGGGAGTGATGGATTTACGTACAGTTTTTCTACCCAAGGGAGTTCTACCTTTAGTTTTAAAATTTGCAAACAAGTGATTTCAGACTAAGGAGGTTTCAAGTCAGCCAACGTTTTATTTATTATCTTTAAAACTTAGATTTAACCCAAATTTTACAACACAAAACTTATCTACGCTTCATGAAAATTCGTTATTTTGATATTTTAAATTGATATCAAATAGTTTTGCAATAATTTTAGTAATATTTTTTAACATGTTGGTAGAATCTGGCCGTATGACCTTTCGAATTCTAAACTAAACACAGTTTACATTATCTATGGTAGATGACTCGAAAAAGTGACAATCTGTGTTGGCGGGTAGCCATTATTTTATTCAATTTAAGTGTTTGTTTAGAGACAAAATAATTTTATTTTCGGATTTTTTTTTCTCGCAATGTGATGAAAATCATTGTGTGTATCACGGGCAGTAAGGGGATTACAAACTCGAGTCATTAAAAGCCCTCCGCCTTCGGCGTCGGGCTTCTAATAGACCCTCGTTAGTAATCCCCTACTTACGGCCCTAGATAAAATAAAATAAATAAATAAATAGTTCACACCAATTGACCTAGTCCCAAAGTAAGCTGGGCAAAGCTTGTGTTATGGGTACTAGGCAATGGATAAACATACTTACATAGACAGATACATACTTAAATACATATTAAACACCCAAGACCCGAGAACAAACATTCGTATTATTCATACTAATATCTGCCCCGACACGGGAATCGAACCCGGGACCTCAAGCTTCATAGTCAGGGTCTCTAACCACTAGGCCATCTGGTCGTTTAAAAACAAGATGCACAATATACTATTATTTATTAGACGGTTTAGTCTGAGAAACAAATGTGAATGAGTCATTGAAGTGGAAAAAACCAGTTCTAACAGGAAAAATCCAGTTCGCGGCTGAGTTGAATCATCGAGCAGATAAGATAGTGATATCAGCTTAGCGTTATATGTATGGGCTTTGGCGAACACTAATTTCAGAAAGCTTTTGTGGTAAATATCATTTTTAATAAGTAAAAGGGAATTCGCTCCCGTCGTCTGTATTTCCTGATAAATACAACCTTAGATATTATTTATGCACTAGATAGAGTGTCAGTAGCAAACATTGCGATACAAAAAGTCCAAAAATTCCAATTGATAGCTTCATATTACGACCGCGTTACGTCATTCAAACTGAAGGGAGGCAAATGACATGTAAGCCAACAGTTGGCTTATATTTTTCGGGACGTTTTCACGCCGCCTAAGCTCCATCTAGTGTATAAATAATCTAAGAATACAACCTAGGTATTTTCGAGGCTAGAGTGAATAGGCTGTTACTGAACTGAGGTACACCTTTGGCCTCATCTACACTTTTCATCAGGTGAGATAGTGGTCAATCACGGGTCAGTTTTATGTAAAAAAAAAAACAAACTTATGCTTTTTTTGCTGACTGTATTTTTTCAACCCCGACACAAAAAGAGGAGACCTCTGAGTTTTTCGGAATTTATGTGCGAAATTACACTTGTAATTTTGAGCTTTACGGTGAAGGAAAACATCGTGAGGAAACCTGCATACACCTGCGAAGAAAGTCCTCTCATTCGGAGAGGAGGCCTGTGCCCTGCAGTGGGACGTATATAGGCTGGGATGATGATGATGATGATAACGATAACTGTTTTTAGAACATCAGGTAGGTATCGTTAAAGTGGGTTCGTCACTTTTCGACTCTATGCCAACGGGTTAAGGTTGAAAACTGACGAACCTTTTCATTCCGCTACTATACGAGTCCTACTCGCACTTGGCCGTTTTTTTTCAATCATTTAAATCAATAGCGATCTTGAAAGAGTAAGAAAACTCCGAAACTACAAATTCTGAAAAAGCATGTACCATCGCCCCAGACGTCAGATACCCATTTTCAAAACAAATTTGCTTGCAGCCGTTGATGTTTATTGCTATGGATTGTTATGGACAGATGTCTAGCCACTGCACGCAAACTGGGCCTTTAAGGTAGTTATCTGGCGCTTGGGGCGATAGTACATTTAAAATTAAAAATTAAAAATTTTAAAAACCCCCAACGCAATTTTAACTATGTCACTCGTATGTTTGAACATTAAGTCAATGCTCATTATGCGTCTAAGGTCCCTTCCGCAGCCAACAAAAGAGCTGATAACATTGAAAAGGCTTAACCGATTTTTATGAAACATATCTAAGACACACACACACACGCACACACAGCGGTCAAACTTATAACACCCCTCTTTTTGTGTCGGGGGTTAAAAATGCCATGGTCGAACAGGCTGGGACATTTATATTTTAATAAAACGTCCTCGTGGTCTTGTTTTGCAGCTAGTTTGTTAGTCATGATCCTTTTATTAGCAGTTTCCGTAAATACAGAAATTAGCACTATAATTATACATTACACGTCCATTAAAAGGTATATCTTCATTTGGATGTAACATGGAATTTTGCACTCTATTTATAAGGAACTATAGTCTGAATTTTAATGTAAACGCAGTGCCAAGTGACACATTTTAGAGTTTAGTGTCTATTACATTTCATAATTTAACTGATAGTCTAGGATCCGAGTAGGTATATACAACGATCTTCACCGAACTGGTTATTGGATAAAAGTATTTTATATTAAACTAGCTGTTGCCCGCGACTCCGTCTGCAAAGAAAAAATAGCCTACGACCTATTCTCAGACCTACCGAATGTAGAGAAAAAAGTTTCATAAAGATCGGTCAAGTCGTTTCGGAGGAGTTCGATAACAAACACCGTGACCGTGACACGAGATTTTTATATATTAGAAGATTAATTATGTTAATAAATATATTACAAGTGCGTTGACTAAAAAAATTCAGGCCAGAATTTTTTTTTAACATTTCAACGTTTCGTTTAATAGACAAATGAAATACCTACCAATCAAAGGTATGAAGCCTGAATATGCAAACGTTAGGTTGACTATTTTTTTCCGGTCATAACTTTTGGGTAGGCAGGCATACCTAAACAGGTAAAAACAGGTAAATCGATATTTGCACTGGTCTGTTTACTCAACCTAACGTTTGCATATTCTATAGGCTTTATACTTTTAATTGGTATGTCATTAATTGTCTATTAATCGAAACGGTAAATACTTAGTTTTTTTTTTAATTAATCATATAATATTCTGGACTGAAATTTTTTTGTCCGACCTTTATTGTTTTTTTTTTTTGCCGAAAACAATAGGCGAAATGTTATCAATTCCAGTAGGTAATGCATTCGTTGAACATGTTTTGTCATTGATGGGGAATCTATGGACCTACGAGCGAAAATGCAATCAGTCAACATAGTGTAAAGACGGAAGATTTGAGAAATTGCGTAGTTCTCCGGGTTTGCTTTTTTAGGGTTCCGTACCCAAAGGGTAATAACGGGACCCTATTACTGAGGCTCCGCTGGCCGCCCGTCTGTCACCAGACTATATCATGAACCGTGATAGCTAGACAGTTGAAATTTTCACAGATTTCAGAGATGTATTTTGGTTGCCGCTTAAACAACAAGTATTAAAAAACAGAATTAAATCTTCGGTTCCTCGGCGTTGACATTTCGAGTGACGTTCAATTTCGTGGTCATCTGGAGGAAAAGGCTAAATTAGCTTCTAAGAAGCTTGGGGTGCTAAATAGACCGTGACAGTACTTTACACCTAAGCACCTTCTTCAACTGTATAAGGCCCAGGTGCGGCCGCACTTCAAAGAGTATTGTTACTATATAGAAACCGCACTTGGAATACTGTTCTCATCTCTGGGCAGGGGCACCCCAATACCTTCTCCTTCAATTTGACCGCATTCAACGTAGAGCAGCTCGACTTGTCAGTGATCAGTCATTGATTTCGCTTTGGGCTTAACATCACTAAATTTCATAATACCTTATTCACTAATGCCCCTAATTTTCAAATTACCATGGGCTCATATTACCTAAAAATACCTAAAATTTCAAATTAAATTTTAGGTACTTTTAGGTATTATGAGCCCATGGTATTTTGAAAATTAGGGGTATTAGTGAATAAGGTATTATGAAATTTAGTTGTTTTAAGCCCAAAGCCGGCGAGTACTCTGAAGAATTGTTTGCCTGCTGCAAAATTCAACCATCGCACTTCCCGCCGTAAGTCTAAGTTGCATCGTCACCATCTCGATGAATGGCAGTCTACCACTGTACGTTTTCTTCGGCACTTCCTGCCACGTACGGTGAAACTGTGGAACCAGCTTCCGGCAGCAGTGTTTCCAAACAACTATGACATCGGGGCTTTCAAGAAAAGGGTTTATTATGTACTTACTTTAAAGGCCGGCAACAGATTGGCGACTCTCTTTGAGTTGTTGATATTTATAGGCGGTGGTGATCATTTTCCATCAGATGACCCGCTATAGCACGTTTGCCTCCATCTCACAATAAAAAAAATTTAAGGGCCATACAGCAAACGTGATTTTTTCGCACGTTTTTGCTCGATATTGATAATGATAACGGCAGCAGTAGACGCTTCAAATATTCACAGAATATTTAGTTATGTGTATATTCTCTTTAAAAATAAATTATTAAACAAAATAAAACAAATATTTAAGGGGGGCTCCCATACCAAAAACGATATTTCATAGATAATGGTACGGAACCCTTTGTGCGCGAGTCCGACTTGCACTTGGCCGATTTTTTTAATGTTAAAAGGATGTTTACGTCTAGATTCGTCGATGCATTCGCAAAAAACATCTAGCGCCAGCCAAATCTCCGAACCGCCGAAATGCAAGATGGCCGCCATTCTAACTGGTTTCGACTGGTTCGCTGCGGTTCGTACCAGATTTAACCGGTCGTTAACCCTGCGTGTGTAGGAATGCTGGAAGTTTCTCGACTTGGCTTTGAATTTCTAAGGATTTATAACACACTATACTCCATTTAATTTAGAATTATAAACCACAACAACATTATATTGCGGCTCGTGAACTGTAATCTCTTTACAACTTGTACTAGCAAAGTAAGCATGGGTGAGCAAAGTAATTGTTTTAGTTCATTAACTTGTACTAGAGTAACAATTGACGACACGCAAATAAAGTGACATTAAAACAATTTTATTTTGCGGCTCTCAGACTATCTAGGATAACTAAGGATAACAAAGACCCTCTATATCAATTTTCAGACCTCTAGCATCAAAATTTGCGGAAGTCTCATACAAGCTTTCACCCCCTAGTTTAAGGGGTTGGGGGTCAAAGTTTCAAGTTTTAAGATTTTTTCGTTGTTTGTATACTATTAGCTTACATACCAAATTTCAGCTTTCTAGGACTTCAGGAAGTACCTTAAGAATTTTGATGATCAGTGAATCAGTGACGAAATCGGGGGTTTTTAGACTGATAAAATTTAAAGTAATAGTTACGACATTCAAACTTTGTATGTTTCATGTTATCATATCTTGAAATTTTCAACTATTTTACATCATCCAAAGCAAAGTTATAAGAGTTCAAAAAAACGACGAAACGTTTCGAGATAAGGTAGGTAGTAGTGCCCTTGCGCTCCGCTTGGCCCGTCTTGGCGGAGGCACTCCCGTGCCTCCAGATGTGTTACAGATTTTTCCTATACCTGTAGTACAAGAAAGAAAGAAAGAAAAAACAATTTATTGCCACAAAAACACAGTGAGCAATTAAATCCTACATATTAAACATAAAAACTAGTCGTAGAAGTTTGTAAGAAGGTATTACTTCCCAAATAGCTCTAAGTCAATGGAATACAGACCTAGAATTAGACATGAATGAAGGTCTTAGGGTGAGGCCACACGAGCGTAATTTTGTGAGTCGTGAGCGGCAGAATTTCGGTTCGCGCCATACAATATGCGGGCCTTCACGTGACACAATGTATGGCGCAACCGAAATTCTTCCGCTCAGTACGCTTAGTATAAGTTTTCCTTCACTTCAATACTTCTCGATCGCGTTTACGTAAAAAATTCAATTACTAGGGAAACATGGACAGCGCCTCCGCGCGCGCGCGTCTATGTTTCCATAGAATTGAAATTTTTACGTAAACGCGATCGAGAAGTATTTTGGTGAAGTAAAACTTATACTAAGCATTCAGTACTCACAAAATTACGCTCGTGTGACCCTTAGAGCACAATAAAAACACAAAATCTTTAATTTTCTATTCCACATCAAAAAAAGTTTTTTTTGGCGATTAATCTTTAACTAACGAACTATTTACTTACATACAAATTCGTACGGTGACTGGCTTTTTTTTTGTAAAAACTGATTTTGCATTTTATCGATATTTTTTCTCATCCCTAGTTTGCCTTCAAGTTACACGTGTGGTAGCGTAACTGTATATGTAGATAGCGTATTTGTTTATAAAAGCGTCACACAACATCGTGTCGTTGGCGTTAAAACGACCAAACTGAGACATACAGTCTGACAACACTCGGATAACACTCTTGCAATAACCTTATCACACTGGCCATTTGCAAACGTATTAAGGCCCTACCGAGCTTTTGGCGCATTTATTGCATTCATTTAATCCCTTGCTGTATAATTACTAGCAAAGCTAAAGTCCTGAAATTCATGCGTAAGATATTAGAGGATTCACTCCAATGACCAGTGTTTATCGAAAAACGATTACTTGTAGTTCGCTCGATAGAAAAAAAATCCAAAGTCATCTCTAAAAAATAAAATAAATTCGTAGTACGACGTAAGTAGGTAAATACTGCACGGCAGGTCCTGACTTTTCGAATGTTAATAAAACAGGATGTTTTCTAGGGCGCAGTGTTGCTACATTTTTAAAATGTGTATTTGTTTTAGTAATACGATGAAAATACCTAAATACACGCGCAGTCTAACTAACGCTTTCGCACGGCTTTGATTCTAGCCGCTCTCACGCACACATACACCAGTGCATAGAATACTTAAAATAGATTAGCGCTAAAAGCTCGGTAGGGGCTAAAAGCGAGGCGGACGCGCAGCGTGTACGCCACAAGCGCGCATCGTGATCGCCGCGAGCGGCAACTTTTTCGCCGCGAATTCGTAACGGCCCGGCCACGAACTCGCGCGTTTAGCGGCGCGGCGAGCGTTTTCAGTGTTCATTGCTTGCACCGCCAGGTAACCACTGTACGGCGAGCGTCTCGGCCGCGCAATTAACACAGAAAACGCTTGCCGCGCCGCCAAGTTCGTGGCCGGGCCGTAATGATTTCGTCGCGCCATAGGGCCGGGACAACATAACCATCAAAAACAAAACTTGTAAAAAAAAACCGGTTGTCTGTAAAATCGATTTACGGACGATAGTTTAACGTGACAACGTCATAACAAAACATTCATAACCAGGCGGTCACCCATCCAAGTACTGACCGCGCCCGAAGTCGCTTAACCTCGGTGATCGGACGAGAACCGGTGTTTTGTCAAATATCTTGAAAACGGTGCATCCTACGGCATAATCAATGAAATTTTCATCCCCTCTTTGAGACCCCGGCGCCCCCCCGCACCCCAAGTGCCGCTCTCTTGCAACCGGCCTTCGCTGCTCTGTAGGTACATGTACGTTACATTGCGTCATCCTTTTTCGTGTGTGCACTCGGCGTTCATCGATTTATTAGACGTTGTCACGTCAAAAACAAGTCTCACAACTCAGTTCTTCTACCGTAAAAAGTAAAAAGTTTTAGACCCTACTTAAGGGACCTTCTGTCTTAAGTTATTAGGTACGTAATTTTATTGCCATGGCCGTTTTAACTTATTAAAAAGTTTGAGACTCGACAATAATCGAATTTGTATGCGACATTGCTGTCGAGTTTATCGAGCCTGCAATGTTATTAACTTTTTAATTTTTTACTGACCATAAACTATGCACTTCGCGTTCTGATATGTAAAGAATAATGTCACTTTATTTGCGTGTCGTCAATTGTTACTCTAGTACAAATTGTAAAGAGATTACAGTTCACGAGCCGCAATATAATGTTGTTGTGGTTTATAATTCTAAATTAAATGGAGTATTAGTAATGTAAAAAACACTGTCTTAATTCTAACCCCGTGAGGATATAGGAAATTCCCATCAATGTTAGAACGTTTGTTCTCGAGTCATGGATGTTCAATATTATCTATTTAAGCATGTTCATCCGTTGCCTAGTAGCCATAACACAAGCTTTGCTTACTTTGAGACTTAATCAATTGTTGTTGGGAATTGTGATTTTAATTCGTTACTAGGTTTTTCCCGTGTTTTCATCTGGGCAGAGATATAAAAGTTATGGAAAACCTTTGTTCTCTAAATTTATAATAAATGTACCTATATTTTTAAGGGGTTCTTACCCAAAGGGTGCCAACGGGACCCTATTACTGGGACTCCTCTAGCTATCTGTCTGTCTGTCTGCCCGTTCAAGTCTGTCACAGGCTCTATTTTCTTGAACCGTAATAGACACTAACTAATACTAATGCTACTTACTCTTAAACTACTAATAATTCTCAAGCAAACAGCGTTATAGGTTTCCTTGTTAATTTGAGATATTTCCTCACGTCCTAATTTTTTTCAAAATTTTTATACCAACAGTTTAGCTTTTAGAGGGGGGGACGCTCGATTTTAGCAAAAATCGTCTGTACAACCCCGTAATGATTTTAAAAGATCTATCTAACGATACCCCACATTATAAAGTTAGACGAGAAAAAAAACACCCCCACTTTACGTCTATGGGTCCACCCTAAAAAATTTTTTTTTTAACATTTTATAGACGGACGGACAGACATACGTTACAAGACGAAACTACAAGGGTGAGGCCACACGAGCGTAACTTTGTGAGTCGTGAGCGGCAGAATTTCGGTCCGCGCCATGCAATATGCGCGCTATCACGTGACACTCACGTGACACAATGTATGGCGCAACCGAAATTCTGCCGCTCACAACTCACAAAATTACGCTATAACCCTAAGGGTTCCTGTTAGGGTCCTACGGGACGTTAAATAAAATCGTGGACTTTATTTCTATAAGGCTGGTTTATTAGCCGTCTTTACAATAAAATCGGTATTAACGTAACTAAATTCTAAATTAAATAACGCGGAAGTTGACCGACGCCGGTGGTGAGTGAAAGGCGAGTCCGTGGCCGGGGCGATACGCCGTCCTCCCGCGCAGCTCGTCCCGCCCGTTAGTTTGAGCCGGTTCTTCAGTTCGGTTTTGCCATTTTGGCTCCGGAACCCTAAAAATCATTCGATCCTACTATCGATGTTTACAAGTTTATTGTCCCATCACTAGAACGCACACATTGACACCGGAGCAAGCAAAACACGTAGTGGCAATAAAAAATGTAAACCAAACGTTGACAGCTGCATAACAATGATTTTATTGCAAGTAATATCCATACCAAGGTTATGTTTATGCACTAGTCTTTGCCCGCGGCACGGCTCGAGCAAACTAGTAGGTTAGTTACTTAGATTATTTATGCACTAGATAAAGCTTAACGGCATGAAAACGTCCCGAAAAAATATAAGCCAACTGTTGGCTTATATGTCATTTGCGTCATTTGCAGGGTTGCCAATAGTAATATGCTAAAATCCCCAAACGCATTGTCGAAATTCCCCACGTGTGGGGAATGAAAAATTATGTGGGCCGAGTGACTTAATTTAGAGCTGTTGCGAATACTGAATTGTAGGAAATTAATCAAGACTAGCAGAAATTTGATGTCAAATGTCGCGTATTTGTGTTCATACTTTAAATCCCCTCATTTTCCCCGAATTGAAGCTCTCCCCACACATTCCGCAATCAGCTTAACTTACCCCACATTTTGGGGAATGTGAAATTAACTGGAAATTATCATTAAACACGCACACAGTGACAACCAGAATGACGTAACGCGATCGTAATATGAAGCTGTCAAATGGATTTGTGGACGTTTTGTATCGCAATGTTTGCTACTGACACTATCTAGTGCATAAATAATCTAAGGTTAGTTATATCTGGCGGTCGATTTGAAATCTCGGGATTTTTGGTACTTACCTACTCAATCCCCGGGGAATCCCGGAAATTTTACAATGTCAAAGTTGCACGTGCAAAATTTTCAACTTTCTAGACGTTGGGTTTAGAATTTTGTGATTTCACATACACTACTTAGGAAAATCGAGATAATAACTATAAATTAGAAATTTGAAAAACCCCCAAGGCAAATTATGTTTGAATATAAAGTAAATGCCCATTATGCATCTAAAATTCCATCCGCAGCTAACAAAAGAGCTGATAACTTTGAAAAGGCTTAACCAATTTTGATGAAACGTATCTAAGAACCATTGCCAAGAAACCTGCTTTCAAATAAAAAATCGCGGCCAAATCGGTTCAAGCGATTAATAGAGATGCCACAGACACACACACACACACACACACACACACACACACACACACACACACACACACACACACACACACACACACACACACACACACACACACACACACACACACACACACACACACACACACACACACACATAGCGCTCAAACTTATCACATCCCTCTTTTTGTGTCGGGGGTTAAAAATGAATGCAGATTTCCCTTGGTCACGGCATCACGCGTGAACACCTTTTTTGTTGCATTTATTATTGTCAGGAGAAGGTTCTGATGAAAGAAATTTTAGGCAGGGCACATCGCTCGTAAAACTGATAGGCGATAGTCGATGGGGCAAAAAGGAAGCCTTCATTGTATAAAAAAAAACATACGCAGTTTCACCTTTAAATCCCCAGTAGCCAGTCGGAAGTAAAATGCCATTATGACAGAACTGTTCGCCAAGTTCCGCAACAATGTCCCGCTGGACAAACGCAGCGTGTACAGTAGTGTGTATTCCATGGTGTCCTGCAGCGACCTGACTCCGGGCAGCTTGGAGGTGTGGGTGGATCTGCCTGATGAGATCAAGTTTGATCCTTCGCTCGCGCCCTTCAAGCAACTCTACGAGCAGCAGCATGGTGAGAGGTTTTGTTTTATGTAGACAGATAGATACAGACAGCTACAGATAGATAGATAGGCAGCCAGCTAGTCAAATAGATAGACCGCAAAACAGATAGATAGTTATATAAATAGATAGCCAGATAGTTGGATAGAGATACAGATGTAAGTACAGCAGAAAGACTCCCTGTTAGACAATCAGACAGAAAAATAGATATGGGAGTAAGATGTAGATACAGAATTTACAGGTAGATAGATAGCCAGCTATTTAGGTGGTTAGATAGCTAGATAGACAACAGCTAGATAGACAGACCGCTAAATGGACAAACAACTAGTCAGATAGATAGACTGATAAGTAGACAAACAGCCAGATAAATAAGACAGATATCTAGACA
This sequence comes from Archips xylosteana, assembly GCA_947563465.1. Taxonomy (NCBI): domain Eukaryota; kingdom Metazoa; phylum Arthropoda; class Insecta; order Lepidoptera; family Tortricidae; genus Archips; species Archips xylosteana. Next base: position 7,316,605 of record OX387373.1, read on the forward strand.
TAGATAGAGAAATAGTTGAATAGACAGCTAGAAAGAGAGACAGCTAGTCAGATAGATCAGTAAATAGATAGACAGCTATAGATAATGAGATAGATAGAGAGATAGACACACAGAACGCTTGATAGACAGGCAGCCAGACAAACAGAGTAACAGACTGCTTAATAGCAATAGTTCCCGGCGGAAGACCAGTGCTGGTTTTTAACCAGCGGCATGCTGAGCCAAGACCCTTTTATGGCAGCGCATCTAACATTTATGTTTATGTTTGTACTTTTAGGCTGTTTATGTGTTATTATTGTTATAAATAAACGTTTTTCTTTCTTAAATAGATATACATACCGTTCAGCTACCAAGCAAATAGATAGACAAACAGCTAGATAGACAGCCAGATAGATAGACAGTCAGACAGGCAGATAGCTACTCAGATAGATAGACAGCTAGTTAGATAGACCGCAGAAAGATTGACTGACAGATAGATACTTAGACAGAAGATGAAAACAGACTAATAAACAAACATGCAGTCATTAAGACATGCTCGCAGCGTGCACAGAAAGTATTCTGCAGTGTACATGTATGGATTGTATGAGTGACGTCATCCCCAATTTGAAGGAAAACAGCGGCAATAGTTAATTAGAAAACAATGAAGCCTTACAAACGTTGAACGTAATTTTATAGCTGGCACTACGCATACATATCTTATTTCGCTAGCTTTTAACCGCGGCGTCGCACACGTTGCAATAGGCAGTCAAATACCCTGAAAATTCCTATGGGAATTTCCAAAACTTGAATGATTGATCTCCTGAAAACTTTTTTCCTTTACAACACAAACAAAACAAGTAAATAAAAACAAAACCACATTTTTTTTTATAAGAGGCAAAGATATTTTTTTACGACCGGATAGCCCAGTAGTTAGAGAACCTGACTACGAAGCTTGAGTTCCCATCCCAGGTTCGATTACCAGTCGGGGCAGATAAACAATTGGTCGACACCCAATCGATGCTTACCTACTGTTCGCCGTGAATCGATTGGCGTGTTAGGTTTTGGTATCGACCAACCAACCAATCAACCAAACTTACCATCTATTGATGACATCGATCGACGATCAATCGATTGGTGTAATAACACCTTAATATTAGTAAGATGAATTAAACAACACAACAATTTTAGGAAAACTGGATGAAGTAGATCGCGACGGAGACAAAATCATATTCAACAAAACGCCTCAAGAAATCAACAAGAGTAAAGAACAAGTTGGGAAGAATGATGTGCCCGCAAAAGGCGATCGGTAAGTATTATCAAAGCGCGTTTAGAAAGGGATTGAGCACATATATCATTTTCAACTAATGCATGATATGACATTGTCAGTGGTAGAGTGTGCAGACAAATGAAACTGTTATTTTAGTACAATGAAGTTCTAAAGCAAAGAAAAAAACATCAAATTATATTACTTAAATGAAAATTGTACTTTTATTTCGTTTCCATCCTAGTTACTGAAACATTAATAGTAAACCATGCATTTATTATACACTAGCCTTCCGTCCGCAGCTTCGCCCGCGATAAAATAAATTTTCCCGTAGGAAAAGGTATTTTCCCGCGGTATAAAGTAGCCGATGTCAGTCTGTGGTAATGTAGCTTATAACGGCAAAAGAATTTTTGAAATCAGTCCGGTAGTTTCGGAGCCTATTCAATGCAAACAAACAAACATACAAACAAACAATCAAATCTTTCCTCTTTATAATATTAGTATAGATATAAACCTTCCCCTCGAATCACTCTATCTATTAAACCCCACATAAAAATCCGTTGCGTAGTTTAAAAGATCTAAGCATACATAGAGACAGACAGACGGGAAGCGACTTTGTTTTATACCATGTAGTGATAAGATAACAAATAAATCAAAATAGCCCTTAATAATTTTTGTGGTTTTGTAATCTGACTTAGTTCTATCAAGTTCTATTTATTTCCAGGTCAATGGAACCATTGCACACCAGAGAAGTCAAGAAAGTCAAATCAGTTCGGAAGGAGCAGGTGATAATAAGTACAAATCATCATCATCATCATCATCATCCCAGCCTGTATACGTTCCACAGCACAGCTGGCCACAGGTCTCTCAGAATGAGAGGGCTTGGGCCGTACTTCCCACGCGGGCCCAGTGCGGATTGGGAACTTCACACACACCATTGAATTTGTTAACAACCGCTCAAGCCCTGTCATTCTGAGAGGAGGCCTGTGCCCTCCAGTGGGACGTATATAGACTGGGATGATGTTAATGATGACCGTAAATAAAGAGCCGGGTGTACTTCCGTTTGGCAAATTATTTTTCCCAAACTGATTCATTTGGCAAATGTTTCATTTCCCAAACGTTTATTTTTCTGAAACTGTAAACTATTCAGGATATACAGGGTTATTTGTAATTCACTAGCATCCTTTTAACCCTAAACTCCCACCACTTAAACAAATGTTTTTTGTTTTACGACTTTTGTCATAACTTAATATTTTTGGTGTAATAACGTTTTGAAAATTTGAGATTTCCTCTTATTTTTACGATACTCTGTGTATTTGTATGGGAAAAAAAGTGCTTCATTTTAAAAAGTCGTAAAACAAAAAACATTTGTTTGAGTGATAGGAATTCAGGGTTAAGAGGATGTCAGTGAATTAAAAATAACCCTGTATAATTCAGGACTATTCTGTAGGTTACGTTAGGTTTGTATTATAACAATCCTGAAAGTTCACAGTTTCAGAAAAAATAAACAGTTGGGAAATTAAACATTTGCCAAATGAATCAGTTTGGGAAAAATAATTTGCGAAACATTAGTAAACCCATACCGTATCGTATCATAACGTATTATCGTATTATATTGTATCGTATTTTTCCACAGTTCGATCGCGGCCTCCACGCCTTGAAGCTGAGCATCTTGGTAGCAGGATGGCTATTCCTGACGGTGGCATTACTCCTCAACAGGGAGAGGACTGACGTGGTTCTGCATACTGCAGTGCCGGCGGGGGAGGTCAAAGGTAAGGAATTCTGGCACTTTGAACATGGATATTTCGCAAACGAATCACTGTATCGAAAAATCGTCTATACACCGTCGTAATGATTTTAAAAGAAAAAAAAATAACGGTTTGCACTCCCCGTCTTACGAATTTTCGATCAGGGTCACGTGTCCTGACGCGAGTTTAACATTTTTTACCCATCCCAAAAAGTGCACAACGCCGCTAAAGAAGTTTTCACTTCAAAAAACCTTATCACCCTCACTTTACGTCCATGGGAGGTACCTTAAAACATTTTTTTCCACACGCAATATTATTATGACATTTCGTTGATTTGATGATGAAGCTGGAAGATAGCCATAGGAACTCTGTAATAAAACGACATGCCCGCATCGCGTTTGGGCTCGTTTGATTCGTCTTGTAGAGTACTTTAATCCTAGATGGTAACCAGGGTCTGACGATGGAGCTGGAAGGTGGCTAAAGGAACTAAATAAAAAGACAACTCCAATCGACATTGGTCTCGTTTGAATCGTCTTGTTGAGTACTTTGGTCCTAGACCAGGGATAAAAAGCACAGTCAGCAAAAAATGCTTTTATTGAAAACCGGCCGATCGCGTGTTGGATACGCCCAGGATAGGGTTCCGCAGCTGTTACGAAAAAATGCATCCAATGTCAAAGAACCATCGCCAAGAAACCTACTTTCAAATAAAATTAACCGCATCCAACTCGGTTAACCTGTTTCAGACAGACCGACACACACACACTCACATACTTAGTGGTCAAACTTATAACACCCCTCTTTTTGTGTCGGGGGTTAAAAATCCATCGAGTCGTTTAGGCCTGGCGTGCCAAAGAGTGATACATACAGTAAAATTACATTAAGTTTACCACTGACAGATGGTTTGCCTTCATTTCATATTCAACTTTAACGACCTACAAATAAAGCCAATTTTAGAATACTGTTACCCACGTTTGCAGATTATGTAATAGCTACTTTATTTGTATGGTGTTAAAGTTGGAAATGAAATGAAGGCAAGCCATCTGTCAGTGGTAAACTAAAAGTAGACGTATTGTACGTAACGCTCGAAGAACTTAACCCCCCTTCGGCAGTCAGACAGGTATCAAAGAAAGAAAGATTTTTTATTGACGGCTGCACGCACGAAACAGGATGACGCAATGTAACGTACGTGTCCCGTACAGAGCAGTGAACGCCAGTATGTAGGTACAAGCGAGTAGCGAACGCCAGGATGTACAATCTTAGTACTAGCGATCGGGTAATTTTCAATGCGGCGGGGGAGGGAGTGCGGGGAGGGGGGGGATGAGAGGAGTGCGGGGGCATGAAAATTTCATTGATTTTGCCGTAGGATGCACCGTTTTCAAGATATTTGACAAGACACTGGTTCTCGTCCGATCACCGAGATTAAATAACGTCGTGCGCTGTCAGTACTAGGATGGGGGACCGCCTGGTTTCATTTTTGTTTTTTGAATGTTTTGTTACGACGTTGTCACGTTAAACTATCGTCCGTAAACCGACTTTACAGACAACCGTTTTATTGACTTTTATTAATTTCCATCTTTTTCAGAGTATCACCTGGACTCCCCAACTGAGAGGGTGACCCTGAAGGTCACTTTGACGGGGCCCTTCGGCCAGTCTGCTGGCAACGGCAGTGACCGCCAACTCTTGGTTTGGCTGCAGAGGAAAAGCGGGGACCTCACTGAGGTAACGTATTATAGTATTTTTAGGGTCCCGTCCGTCTGTCACCAGGCTGCATCTCATGAACCGTGATAGCTAGACAGTTGAAATTTTCACAAATTATGTGTTTCGGTGGCCGCTATAACCACAAATGCTAAAAACCGGCCAAGTGCGAGTCGGACTCGCGCACGAAGGGCTCCGTACCATTGTTAATAAAAACAGCAAAAAAATCACGTTTTTTGTATGGGAGCCCCCTTAAATATTTATTTTATATGTGTGTGTGTGTGTGTGTGTGTGTGTGTGTGTGTGTGTGTGTGTGTGTGTGTGTGTGTGTGTGTGTGTGTTTTATTTTAATTTAAATATTTATTTTCAAATTTAATATATAAATAAATATTCTGTGAATATTTCAAGCGTCCACCTGTTTCCGTTATCAATATGGCGCAAAAACGAGCAATAAAAATCACATTTGTTGTATGGGAGACCCCTTAAATATTTATTTTATCGTGTTTTAGTATTTGTTGTTACAGCGGCAGCTAAAATACATCATCTGTGAAAATTTCAACTATCTAGCTATCACGATTCGTGAGATACAGCCTGGTGGCAGACGGTCAAGCGACAGACGGACAGACGGACAGCGAAGTCTCAGTAATAGGGTCCCGTTTTTATCCTTTGGGTACGGAACCCTAATAGCGATAACATTGCTTAATGTCAAGAGCTCATCACCTTTAACAATGCTTTTCCTGGTGCAGAAGACACTTGTATTTCGAGTTATTCGACCTCAATGTTATCCTGCTCCTTCAATCAAAGTACCTATCATGTTTTATATGACACCTTTGACGGCTCTGATCCGGTAGAGTCCAGATAAAACCAGATAAATCTAGATTAAACCACTTCTTGTAGGCAGGTACTTGAGATTACGGGTGATTTGTGATAAACAGAAAACAAGTGATAGGGCTTTTGTGTAAAGTCCATTCACATAATCATCCTCATCATCCCAGCTTATACGTCTCACTGCATATAGAAGAGAATTTTCTTATTTTTTTCAGAACTTTTATAATTTAGCTTTTCACTCGGTACCTACTCGTTAAGAAATTCAACGGTATGTATGATGTTCCCAATCCGATCTTGCATTGCATGCATAATGTGAATTGGGTGACAATGCAATATTATGTATGCCATGGAGCTGATCTGATGATGGAGCTGAAAGATGGACAAGAACTCTGTAATAAAATGACATAACTCCATCTAGTTTGAACTCGTTTGATTAGTCTTTAGGAGTACTTTGGAGGCTGTTTCCCAATGGGGTGATGCCAATTTGGTTGAGTTCAACCCCTCATAATCACAGGCTTGTCTTTTTTTGGCGAAACGGAGTCCATTCCAACTGACTCCGACTTTCCGGAATGTCCCCGTTCTGATTAACGACCGCCTTGAGCTCTTAGGGCTAGATCTCTCATCCAATCTAAATTTCGGTCGCTACATCGAGTCCAGGCAAAGATTGCTGCCAAAACAAAAAACTTGGTATCCTCTCCAGGGTGAGACGGTACTTCACCTCGGAGCAGCTCTTAAATCTTTACAGAGCTCAAGTTCGCTCTTGCATGGAATACTGTTCCCATCTCTGGGATGGGTCTGCTGGATATCAGCTGGATGCTTTGGACTCGTTGGAGCGCCGAGCGAAGAGGATCATAGGCGGTGACTCACTCGTGGGGGCAAATCTTCTGAGCCTCGAGCACCGTAGACGAGTGGCCTGCCTTTCGGTTTTTTATCGGTTACATTTCGGTGAGTGTGCGGAGGTTTTTCATAACCTGATAACCCCTTTCCCCTTTCCGTCACCGAACGACTAGGCGCGGCGAGCGGTTTCACCCTTATGTTGTAGATATTCTTCCATTACGCACGAAGCGGTTTGCCTCTTCTTTCATTATGCGGATGGCTAAGAAGTAGAACTCTCTGTCGAGGTCAGTTTTTCCGGAACGCTATAATCTGGACATCTTTAAGGTAAAAGTGAACCAGACACCTTCTAGGCAAACGTGTATCATCTTAGGCCTCATCTTCGCCTTCCATCAAGCGAGATTGGGGCCAAACGTAAGCCTATTTTTTATAATAAAAAAAAACATTGATTCCAGATGGTAACCAGGGTCTTATGATGGAGCCGGAAAGTGGCCATAGGAACTCCGTAATAAAATGACATAACCCCATAGAGTTTGGACTCGTTTGATTCGGCTTAATGAGTACTTTGGTCCTAGATGGTAACTAGAGGCAGATAGTACAGTCAGCAAAAAGCTTGTATTAAAATGTATTTTTTTACAAAAAAAACTATTTTAAACATGTTACATTGCAGAGCTCGCCACCCTGGTCGGTAAGGCTCCTGTCTGATGACGTCATAGACTTTGCTGCCAGTGCTACGGACTCCAAGACCCTAGTTCTTGAAGAGTCCAGGGTTCAGAACGTGTCTGATGCTGAAGACGGAAGCCTGGGGACAAATGGTAAGTTTAAATGGCATGTTATCGCTGGCGACAATAACACTTGACGATGAGACGAGGTTAGGAAAGACGACGATGAAATCCTTCGGCTTCCGTGAGATGATGATGGCGCCGTACGGCGGGAGATGGAGATGAGCTGATGTGATTCCTTTAACGAGGATTGAGCTGGTTGATATCACTGTACTTTCACTATATCACAAACACTTTTTACCGGCCGGTGTGCGGGAGCGAGCGAGATGCAAAAACGAGAGAAATGAAGATACGTTCTCACGTGACAGTGCTAATTTGGCAACTGAAGGGCCGGCGCTCGCGCTCTCTGTGTTGCCAGCGAGATGATCTGGGGTGAGTTAGTGGGATGAATGTTTGATTGAAGTGAATGTCACACGTCGCGCTTGACGGGAACATGGCACACTATAACAACTCAACAGCCACTCGATCGAAAAAAAAACCGTTCGTCCACATCAAACAGTTGGGAAAAATATTTTCTCAAAGATGCAATGAAATGTTAACCTTACGTTCCAAATAATAGGCCGGGACGTATCACGTTGCGGGCGCGGTTAGACGAGTGCTATGTAATGGATTTTGAGATTTTCATACAGAATTGCAGGCCTAGGCCGGGAAAGCGATCGTCTAAAGTTTCATGTGATACAGCATCATGACGTTTATAGGTCTATGGCATCATGGCATTCAGCCCTAAAAAAACTTAAGCAATAGTTGTTGTCTTTACAATTTTAATTTCTTGGAGTTTTTTATTTATTTCATTGCATGTTTGAGAAAAGCACTATACAAGCCTCGGCCGGAACAGGAACCCCTTACTTCCCGGCCTCTGTAGTAATGTACTGTTTAATTTCAGGCACATTCACTCTCCTCATGAAGACAACAGGCAACTCGACGGTGCCTCTCACAATCAGCTATTTGCTGAGCCCCTTGAATGAAAAACATGGGCTCATATACGCTTCGATGTTGCTTATCATACTGTATGTCCTGATCATATTTGAGGTAATAATAAAAACCAGCCAAGTTCGATTCGGACTCGCGTACGAAGGGTTCCGTACTATTATCTATAAAAACGGCAAAAAAACCGGTTGTCTGTAAAGTCGGTTTACGGACGATAGTTTAACGTGACAATGTCATAACGAAACATTGATGAAATGATTGCATACTTTTGCCGATTGTGCCTTTCGCTCCCTCGTACATCGGCTCGAGCGTAACGGGACGCGTAACGGGACAATGCGTTATGTACGTTACACTGAGTCATCCTTTTTCGTGCGTGCAGCAGGCGTTGATCGATTTATTAGACGTTGTCACACCAAACACACGTTTGTTGTTTGGGAGCCCCCCTTAAATATTTGTTTTATTTTAATTGAATTATTTATTTTTAAGTGAATATCATCATCATCATCATCATCATTTCAGCCGTAGGACGTCCACTGCTGGACATAGGCCTCCCTCATTGATGCCCAATCATTACGATTGGAAGCGATTTGCATCCACCCTGAACCTGCGGCCTTCACCAAATCGTCCGTCCATCTCGTTGGTGGACGTCCCACGCTGCGCTTGCCAGTCCGTGGTCTCCATTCCAGAACTTTAAAGTGAATATATAATAATAATAATAAAGCTTTATTGCGGGCGAGGACTCTGTTAAACGGTTGAGCTATAATTGTGTTAGGGTTTTAATTTTTTTTTTAATTTATTCCAGGTAGTAAACCGCACCATCGCCGCCCTCCTCTCCTCCTCCCTTTCAGTGGGGGTATTGGCGCTCACCGGCTCCCGACCCTCACTCCCCGAGCTGGTCTCATGGCTGGACGTGGAAACGCTGTTGTTGCTGCTGAGTATGATGCTCCTCGTCGCCATATTGGCAGAGACTGGACTGCTGGATTACCTGGCGTTGCTGGCTTTTGAGGTGAGGACATTAACACTAGAATTAAGATTTATAAAAGATCCGCGCAAGAACTAAAGCTACCGACATAGCTCGAAGAATCGCCAGACTCAAGTGGCAGTGAGCAGGGCTCGCTCGTAGAACTGATGGCCGATGAGCAAAAATAAATAAATATTAGGGGACAATCTTACACAAATCGACCTAGTCCCAAACTAAGCAAAGCTTGTACTATGGGTACTAGACGACGATAAACATACTTATATAGATAAATACATACTTAAATACATAGAGAACATCCATAACTCAGGAACAAATATTCGTGCTCATCACACAAATAAATGCCCTTACCGGGATTTGAACCCAGGACCTCTTGCTTCATAGGCAGGGTCACTACCAACTAGGCTAAAGCGGTCGATAAAAAAATAAAAAAAAAGAAAGAAAGAAGAAAAAAAGATTCTCGATTGGCGTCCACGAACTGGAAGGCGCATTGTAGGCCTCCAAAAAGACGGAGCGACGACCTGGTTAAGGTTGCGGGATCGCGTTGGATGCGGATGGCGCGGGACCGATCTGTTTGGCGAGCCTTGGGGGAGGCCTATGTTCAGCAGTGGACGTCTTTCGGCTGAAATTATGATAATGACGATGAAAAACTTAAGTAGATGACCTGTTGTATTTAGTATAGCTAACCCGTTTAAATGTGTCCTCGCCTGCGGGGTACAGAGGCGCGGGGGTAGACGACACAGGGGGCCGGGAGAGGTGCGGGCGGCAGGCACACGAGGCGCGCTCGCCGCCCACTCTTTGGTGTTTGAAATAAATGAATTGTTATTATTATTAAGTACGTACATGATAATAAAAAGAACTAAAGAGCTGAAAATAATTTAATTCTGTTAAAAATAGACCATGCTATACTATGGGACTATAATAATTGACTACTTTCCTAACTAGTCGGTCTTTTAGATTATCAAAAAATATTGGACACGTATTTTTTATTTTGTCAATTGAACAAAAAATTACGAAGATATGGCGCGTTAAGTTTCGCGTGACGTCACTTGTTCCTACACTTTGTATGAGCGTTTTAGGAACAAGTGACGTCACGCCTCGTCACGTGGAACTTCAACGCGCCATATCTTCGTCATTTTATGTTTAATTGTCAAAAGAAAAATTACGTGCCTAATATTTTTTGATAATGTAAAATACGAACTAATAAGAATTATTATTTTTTTACCTAGGAAACATCCCTATTGATAAGCAATGCAATGCATGTTCTATTTTTTATCAGAATTCAATTATAGCTTTTTAGTTCTTTGTATTAACATCTATTAATTTTATATTGCACCACCTGCTGAAATCTATTCATTCCTTTCTTTCTTTTTTAAAGGTTGCCTGGATATCGCTTCGAAGCGATAACGCCGCCCATATTTTTTCATGCATGTTTTTCTGTATTCTAATATTGTTGGTGTACAATAAAGAGTCATTGTATTGTATTGTATTGCCATTCGATTGCAGGTGACAGGGGGCCGTACCTGGCCCCTTATCAACTGCCTGTGCCTCTTCACCGCCGTGTTCTCCACGTTCCTCGACAACGTTACCACCGTGCTGCTCATGACACCTGTCACTATAAGGTATACATCATTATTATCAGTCTGAAGAAGTCACTGTCAAACAAATGACTTCTTAAGAGGCTGACAACACCTAATTTTGTTGAAATTGATGTCATTTAAACAGTTTTTTAAGAAAAACTGCTTGTTCTAGCACATCAAAAAAATTATATGTTAATATTCATCATATTTCAAAGACCGTGGACGGACTCGATACATAATTGGACGAAATCGGCTCGATAGAAAATAATTGCAAAGATAGGTCTTAAAATCATCATTAAACGGTTCTATGTCTTTATTTTTTTGGCGTATGAGTCTGCAATTAAAAACATGAAGTCAACATATTCATACCTAAACCGCTAACGAGTCATATTTCACAAATAATCCACAGTTTTTTTTTAATTAAATATTTGCCCGATAAATTTCAATATACCCGGCTGCCCAGTAATAGCGGCATCTCGTTTACTCCGATACAAATAGACAGTGTGCGCCGACGTTAGTGTTGAAAGCGTCTTAAGGCCCTACCGAGCTTTTGACGCATTTATTGCATCCATTGAATCCCTTGCTGTAGCATTACTATTAACCAAAGCTTTAGTTCTAAATCTAAAATTAGGGATATTGACGCCATTAAAAAATAATTCGAAGACACGACTCCAGTAAAAAAAAACGCTTTATTTTAGCCCTGGAAACCAGATTAATTATCGATTAACTGCAAAATTAGATTTTTTATTGCTTTAAAACAAATAAATAGTTAGTTGATTGAGTTGGCGAACAAGTGACGTCATAAGTTGCTACTGCCATTCAAACTCTACGGGAGGATTTTAACAGCCCAATACCTCTCCCCCTCCTCTATTCCTTTTCCTTTTTCCTCTCCCTTTTAGGGCCGACAACACACTGGCATCGCGTAAAGTGCTGCGGGTGTCTATGGACAGTGGTGATCATTTAACATCAGGTGACCCACTAGTTCGTTTGTTTGGCCTCTCTAACATAAAAAAAAAGCTCATAAAAAGTACGTCAGTTGATTGGTGGTGTCAGCATCCCTATTATAAAAGGATCCGGTTCAAACTAGTTCTTATTAACGACCGCTTTAGCCTAGTTGGTAGGTGACCCTGCCTACGAAGCAATAGGTCCTGGGTTCAAATCCCGGTAAGGGCATTTATTTGTGTGATGAGCACGAATATTTGTTCCTGAGTTATGGATGTTTTCTATGTATTTAAGTATTTATTTATCTATATAAGTATGTTTATCGTCGACTAGTACCCATAGTACAAGCTTTGCTTAGTTTTGGACTATGTCGATTTGTGTAAGATTCAAAGTCAAAGTCAAAGTCAAAATTCTTTATTCAATTTAGGCATCAAATTGATGCTCCTATGAACGTCGAAAAATCTACCACCGGTTCGGAAAAAACCCTGTTGAGAAGAAACCGGCAAGAAACTCAACAAGGTATATTTTTTTCAATCAGATCTACATTGTTATTAAATGACATACATCTAAAGTATTTAATACAATTAAATTTTTTAACACAGTAGATACGCTATTTGAGACTAGAGATCGCCAATGCGGATCGGAATTATTTCCAAACATCCCTGTCCATGATATAGTCATTAATTTTATAGTACGCCTTAGATATTAATGTCTTCTTCACAATGGATTTGAATTTTGTATCAGTTTGTTCGGTTATTGTTTTCGGAATTTTATTATAAAAACGTATGCATCTTCCCAGAAACGACTTTTTAGTTTTAGCCAGTCTGTAAGATGGAACTTTAAGCTTCCCTGTGTTTCTAGTCCCCTAATATTTATTTATTTTATTTATTTTTATTTATTTACTCTTCCAGGCTGTGCGAAGTGATGCAGCTGAATCCAGTACCAGTTTTGATGTCAATGGTGATATTCAGCAACGTGGGGGGAGCGGCCACTCCTGTGGGGGACCCACCAAACGTCATCATAGCCAGCCATCCCGCAGTATTGCTACAGGTACTTTCATCATCATCATCATCCTAGCACGTCCCACTGCAGGGCACAGGCACACGGCGGACACGACGCACAAAACACGCGTTCCTGAATCCACACAAGCACGACGACGTCTGTACACGCGTCAATGTGTGCGTAAGATGCACAGGGCTGACTATCGCAAAAAGAGATAGAAAGAGATAGCTGCGGAAAGTGAATGCCGCGCCGTTCGTTGAGCGCGAGCAACATTGTAATGTAAAATAAAATGAGTAGGTAATCTAATTATCGTAGTACTTATAATTAAACTTATCGTTTGTCTAAATTAAGTGTTTAAAAATAAGTGAATGAGTGTATACCTTATTCATTTTGTAAAGACAATTAGAGAATGTAATTGTAGATATTGATAGGAAATAATTAACAAATTAATTTTACTAATACCTACCTACTAATATAAGTCTATTTATAAATTATAGGTAACAAACTTTTAAACCTACTTTCCCTAGTTACTAATGTTACATGTTGCTAATTGAAGTTGGTTATCTACCTTCTTTCGTCCTTCGGAAATCGAAAAAAACTCCTTTCCTTGTCTTTGGTTGATGCCAAACACCCATACAATGCACAATATATTCCCATTTCGCAAAAGTTTAGTGCCGTGCGGCCACGGACCAGTTGGTCCGTGCGTGCGGCCGACATGCATCGCGTCGCGCACCCGACTGGTTTCTGGCGGTTTCCGGCTATCTGCGCCTTGAGGGGTGGGGTAATTCGAATCGGTGCGGGGCGGACCGTTTCCATTCTGTACGTCAGTACTATTATATATTCTGTGGCACAGGCCTCCTGTCGGACTGGAATGGCTTGGGCCGTCGTTCCCACGAGCATGGTGCGGATTGAGCACACACCATTGAATTTCTTCTCAGTTCACCCTCCGATGTTTTCCTGCACCGTAAAACTTGGTAAATATTACAAGTAAATTCCGAAAAGCTCTGGGAAAAAACAAGTGTGCTTTAGACCACACGACTGAAGTAAAACTTCTTTAGCTTCATATATATGATGTACTAGCTTTTGCCCGCGACTCCGTCCGCGTGGAATTAGTAATTTGGGCAGCTTATTTTTTTTATCCAATTTGCCTTTTCATCAATTATGGCTCTCCTTAGTTCCTCGATATAAAAAAATTACCCCCCCCCCCCGCAACCCCCCCCCCCCTCACCGACCCCCCCCCCCGCACACCAGCGTTCACATTCACCACCGTACCTACTCCCAAGTCACTACTTCTAAAAACTGTTCTATGTTAATCCAAGAAAATACCAACATATCATTGCAAACCGCATCCTTCTAGGTTAAGCCGTTTCTGAGATTAGCGCGCACAAACGCACAGACAAACAGACAAACAGACAATAATTCTAAACAACATTGTTTTGGATTCTATTGCGCTAGTAAATAGCCAGTGACAGTTTTTCTCAAATATCTTCAATGTACAGACACCGACTTGTTACAGATTTATTATATGTTTATATTTATTTATTTATTTATTTATTCCATACAGTTGACAATTATATATGTATAATATATACATGTATATATACATATATTAATTTTCTACAAATATTTAAATTTATTATGAGTTATTGAAAATAGATCATAATAATCTAAACATTTCGCAATAAGTTCACTATGATTGTCGATAACTTACCCACAATATACCAAACGTTACTCTCTCTCTTTCTATCTTCACTAACATATATCTCCCTCTCAACTTCCGTTCGCCTCGCCCGTCGAACTTTTCGTAACGCGTAACGCATTCACCAGCTTACTCCCCAAGTCAAGCGTGCCTAAAGAAGTTTTACTTCAAAAAGCTCAGGTAAAAATTTGGAAAAAAATTGTAAAAACTATTTAGAAAAAGCCGTGGTGGCCTAGCGGATTGACCTATGGCCTCTCGAGCAGAGGGTCGTGGGTTCAAATCCCGGCTCGCACCTCTGAGTTTTTCGGAATTTATATGCGAAGTTACAATTGAAATTTACTTGAAATTCAATTTCTACAGGTCGATTCACAAGAGCTGGCACGAATGGATCGAATGAGCGAATGAAAGTTTTTATGTGTTACCTATTTGAATACACTTCACACAGATATGAAAATGACATGCATCAGTCATTTTTCTACTAAAGTGTCAAAATGACATTACTTTCGTTCAATCCATTCGTGCCAGGGGGGTTACTACGATATTCGAAGTTCGAAGTTCGGATCCTGCGGTCCCTCTCACTCTCGTAATAAATACCATTAGCGTGAGCGAAACGGCATGAAACGAAGTTCGAATTTCGCGCTTCGTAGTATAGGGCCAGGGGGGTTACTACGAAATTCGAAGTTCGAAGTTCGGATCGTGCGGTCCCTCTCACTCTCGTAATAAATACCATTAGCGTGAGCGAAACGGCATGAAACGAAGTTCGAATTTCGCGCTTCGTAGTATAGGGCCAGCTCTTCTGAATCGGCCCGTAACCACAGATCAAATAAAAAGTAAAGATAGAGCGCGGTGAACAGCCGAGTGAGGTCGATTTCATAAACATGTGTGCGTAGGCCGGTGTTGCCATAATAATTATTAATACCCCGATACTACGTTGTGTGTCACGTTGATACCGTTACTACAATAAAAAACGTTGATAGTCTTTTACAAGAAACAAATAACTTTACGTTGCGTGTCACGTTCTCACGTTTTAAGCCGTGCTAATAAAAAAGAATTTAAATTTAAAATGAAAAAGAAAAGGTTGTAATAATAGGGTAACTACAACATTGTAATGGCAACACTAGTGTTGAAGTTTTGGGTTCTAAGCAAAATTTGGTGTAGTTTGGTTGCAAGTGTGTGCGTGCCACTGTGTAAGCACACGGATTGGTGTAGTTTGACCGGTCTCACTTCGTTGTTCGCAGCGCTCTATCTTTACTTTTTATTTGATCTGAACCCGTAACGTTTATATTTATCATTTTTTCCAGAATATAAACTTCACAACATTCACGCTCCACATGGGCCTGGGCATACTGCTGGTGTGCGTACAGACGTATTTACAGCTGCGGTACATGTTCAGAGACATGAGCAAGCTTCGTCACGACGTACCGAGGGAGATACAAGGTGTGTACGCGTACCAGTACCGGAAAACCCCTTCATTTGATTAATCCTACCGATAGGGTAACCCCTTCACTTGATTAACGCATTGATGAGCTTACCTTAAAAAAGCCGTGGTGGGCTAGTGGTTTGACCTATCGCCTCTCAAGCAGACGGTCGTGGGTTCAAATCCCGGCTCGCACCTCGTGAGTTATTCGGAATTTATGTGCGAAATTACATTTGAAATTTACGGAGAAAGAAAATATCGTGAAGAAACCTGCCTACAACTGCGAAGAAATTCAATGATATGTGTGAAGTTCCCAATCCGCACTGGGCTCGCGTGGGAACTACGGCCCAAGCCCTCTCATTCTGAGAGGAGACCTGTGCACGGCACTGGGACGTATTTATTTAGGCTGGGATAATGATGAGATTACACCTCTTAATTGACTAACCCTAAAGTCACGGAAACCCTATTGAACGAGTAAACTCCTGCCATGGAGCTTACCCAGTTCATTAGGGTTTCGGCAAAGAGTATTGTAATTTTATATGAACAATAGTGGCAACTCTATGGTCAAAAATGCATGTATGGAAGGTGCTGCCGCCCTACGGCAGCTCAAGAACTAATGTGACGTATCTATAGATATATACCTATCTATATTTATATGTTGGTAGTGATGTACAGCTATAGATACGCGTACCTAAAGCAATGTACAGTCAAGGATTTTAATTGATAGGCTAATTGCCACTATTCGTATTTTAGCCGTCTAATTCAAATCAGCATATACGAAGTATAAGCGGCTAAACCCGATTTGCATTATACGCCTAAAATACGAACATTGGCAAGTGGCCTATCAATTAAAGTCCTTGACCGTACAATTTGGTACGCCATGGCCATGGCCGATGAATGACAACTGACAAGTTTGACAAGTCAACCAAGATGGCCGCTAATTTAGTTCTTCGGCAAACACCAGAGATCGCTGTAGTCGCATGAAAAGTGATGATATATGTAAGTGGGCCCCCCTTGGGTTTCGGTAGCTTAATATATTAATATATTTAGGCGCGGAGCACTAACTGGGTAAACGCTATTGATCATCTTGCTCTTTTTTTCGCATTAAGGTGATTTCCGCTCTCGCGTCACGCATGAGCACGCACTAGATTGTGCAATAATAACTCGAATGACTTTCATTGGACTAAGTCGATGATAGGCTTAGTGTATCCTAATGGTTTGTAAAAACAAGTCTATCAAATACCCTAAGAGCGCGCGCAGACAGAGCGCGGTCTGGAGTTCCACGTTCGGCGTTCAGAGTTCTGCGTTCTTTCAAATGTACTAGGTCCCCTTAGATTATTTATGCACTAGATATAGCTTTGGTGGCATGGAAACGTCCCGTAAAAATATAAGCCAACTGTTGGCTTATATGTCATTTGCGTCATTTGCAGGGTTGCCAATAGTAATATGCTAAAATCCCCAAACGCATTGCCGAAATTCCCCACGTGTGGGGAATGAAAAATTATGTGGGCCGAGTGACTTAGTTTAGAGCGGTTGCGAATAATGAATTGTAGGAAATTAATCAAGACTAGCAGAAATTTGATGTCAAATGTCGCGTATTTGTGTTCATACTTAAAATCCCCTCATTTTCCCCGAATTGAAGCTCTCCCCACACAATCCCTTATCAGCTTCACTTTCCCCACATTTTGGGGAATGTGAAATTAACTGGTATCATTAAGCACGCACACAGTGACAACCGGAATGACGTAATGCGATCGTAATATGAAGCTGTCAAATGGATTTGTGGACGTTTTGTATCGCTATGTTTGCTACTGACGCTCCATCTAGTGCATAAATAATCTAAGTAGGTCCCTTACAACAACGCACACAGCAGGCGGTCAGACCGCGGCGTTCAGAACAGAACGCCGCGTTCTTGCGTTCTTTTGCCGCCGAGACAGAGAACGCCGCGTTCACCACGATGTCTGAAGTTACAAATACAGAAAAACTGATCAAACTGGTTAGAAAAAGGAGATTATTATATGATTTAAGTCATGTACACTACAAACATCGTGACAAAAAAGCAGAAACTTGGCTTGAAATGGCCGCGTCAAGGGATTCTTCCCGTGTTGTGTTAATTAGGTGCACCCAATGTTTTCTACTTTTTTAGAAGTTTCTAGGCTCCACAAAATCAATGCTTCTCCTTCGAAAGATGAACTTTCTGGCGACATAAGTTACACATACAAAAACATGGAACGCATGAATTTGACCGCCTCTTGTGCGCGTTGGAACTCTTGAGCGTTCAGAACGCAGAACTCTGAACGCGGAACGCGGAACTCCAGACCGCGCTCTGTCTGCGCGCGCTCTTACGAAATCCCCGGTCCCTGGCACGTACAACGTTACAAACCCACTAAACCTATAATTTAATAAAGGAACTTATACAAGTGTCCCGAAATTCAATGATAATGTGGCACTGGGAGACAGGCCGTCCTTTTAAACCAACTTTAGAAATAATACTGTTTTTGTATGTTTTTTCATTGTTTTTATTCATCTCAGAAATGAGCTGTTTTTAACACAACTCAAGCTTTGATTTTTATTTTTCTTCTTGCAGCTCTCAGGTACACTTTACGAAGTTAGCTTCACCCTATGCCCTTATCTTCACAGAAATGCGTCAAGAGATCGCCGTGTGGAGGCGTGCGGCGGGGTCCCTGTCATCTTACTCCAGAGACGAGGATATCGTGAGGAAGGCTCTGGAGAAGAAGGTCATTGTCATCTCGACATAAGCCCATAAACAAACGATAGCCCCAGAGGCCATATTGTCTAACGCACGATGGCTTATGAATTTACCATCTCTTTCTGTCACCATCTTTTACCGTTTGACTGATAGAGATAGTGGATGCAATAGCAAGCGCCCGTGCGTTAAGCAATTGTGCCCTCTGGTGTTCAATTGTCGTCACAGGTGAAAATTATACAACGTTCTTTTGGCGAATGACACATTTATTCAGTTTAAGTAGCACCTTATTATACTAATCAAGAAAAATCTCGCCAGCGCGATCAGCATTGCTTAATTACATCAATGATTGCTTAGTACCACGCCAATAAAATATTTTAAACTATTATTAAATAAATAAATAATAAATAAATATTAGGGGACAATCTTACACAAATCGACCTAGTCCCAAACTAAGCAAAGTTTGTACTATGGGTACTAGACGACGATAAACATACTTATATAGATAAATAAATACTTAAATACATAGAAAACATCCATAACTCAGGAACAAATATTCGTGCTCATCACACATATAAATGCCCTTACCGGGATTCGAACCCAGGACCTCTTGCTTCGTAGGCAGGGTCACAACCAACTAGGCTAAAGCGGTCGTTAAAATTATTATTATTATTATTTATTTTATCAATATTTAGTATTGTTTACAAATTTTGATCTGGATATAACAATATAATAATTGCTTATTAAAATTTATTTTTTATTTTTTAGTTGTTTTTTTTGAAAGCGTGTTTTTTAGTTTTTTTATAGTTTCGCTGTGTCATTTAAAAACGTGGTTAGAAATTTATTCAACAATTAAATATACATAAACATATTTTAAAGCACAAAAATAAAAAAAACTTAAATTTACTTAATCTAAGCCTAAAAACCTGTATTTACAAATATCTCCCAGATCGCTGCTAATGGGCAGGGTGCCCATAATGCTGGCTGCGTTTCCTCGTTGTATGGCAACGCCAATACGTTGACCGAGGAAAGAGCCAGCCTTATGGTCACCTGTGGATCGGATAAGTTTACTTTTTAATAATTTAAAAAGTTTTTGAGCTTCGGATCCCCACGGCCCCAGAGTCTCAACAGCAAAAGCCGCAAATACGTAGCTGTCTGCCAAATTTGCGTATTTGCGGCGTTTTGCTGTTTCGGCCGTTGCAGCCGCCGCGCCCGCCCTCAATGACGTAGTGGCTAGGTGGGACGGTGCCAAAGTGTCCACACAAGTGGCGTCCCAAATAAGCGGCCGTCCCATTTGCCAAGGTATTAACGTCATTCCGTCAGGTCTCTTGCCGTCATCACGTGCTAGCCCAACCGGTTCTAATGTAGACGGTACGTTGATGCTGGCAAGAGCCCGACGGATAATGTCGTTGAGGCAAGCGTGGCGAGATAAACGGCCGGCACTTTTGGGACAAGCTAGGCCGTGGTGACCCAGCCGATCCACGTTGTTGCCACAAAAGCAGCGATGTGGTACGACGATGTTTCCGCCCAGTCTTAAACCGACAGCCAACCTGTAACTATGGTCGTCCATAAGGTTTCCATAATTAATGGACGGGAACGCCTGAAGCCAATAACCAGACTCCTTTTCTGCAACAGCTAACAAGCGAGCCGTCTCTGCGCTGTCCTTGCTTGTATCTAGTAGGTGAGAGTAAACCCGGAGGCAGATAGGTTCGTCCCATAGTTTTTGACACTGCGTGCTAATGGGTAGATCTTTGCCTGGGCAGGCTAACTTCCAAGCGTCTTTGGCTTCGGACAAGTACGTTACCTCAAAATCACGAAGTGATGGGTTGAGAATTTTTACAATGAGGGATAACGTACTGTGTGCCGAAGACAAAAACGCTGGTAAAGCAACGCTGGAAATTTGGCGTACGCCGAGACCGCCATGCCTGATGGGTAGTGTTGCTTGTAGGAACATCCTGCTATCCATTTTGATGTTTAATATTTTTTGAATTTGTACATGAATAATTTGGTCTATTATCTCGCAACAATTTTGATATTTCCAAAAGGGACTGCACCTCATGGCGTAGGTGAATTTAGGGACGAAAAGACAAAACCGAACAATGAACATAGCCATGTGAGAATGTATTTGAAGAAGGCGATCAGAAAATTCATTAAAATGGTTGATATTTTTGTCGATAAAGCCTGGTATAGCTTCATCAAAGACTGGCGCACCCAGGAGATGAAGCGAGTTTTTGTATAAAATTTTGATGCCAAAACTAAGTATTTCAAATTTTCTAATTATTCCTGACCTCAAAGGTGAATCGGTGTCTACATACAGTTCACATTTGTTGAAGTTCAGTTCGAGGCCAATATTTTTAAATTTTGTTTTAATCGTTTTTTTATATATTAGTAAATAGGACTTTATAGTTTATAACTACCTATTATTGTTTGTGTCCTTATACATTGAATGTCACCAGGTCGAGAGATTGAATGCGGCTCTTGTGAAGCGAGAGGCAGGAGCAGGAAGCTCCAAGACCGACCCAAAGTTCTGCTCAACCCTGGCTCAGATGAAACAGAAGGTAAGTCCCGCAATTTCCGCGCTTATGATCTCCTACCTACGGAACTTCAGTCACCATCGTCACCCCAATATACGTCCCGCTGCGGGGCACAAGCCTTCTCTCAGAATAAATGGCTTGTGCCGTAGTTCCCACGCGGGCCCAGAGCGGATCGGGAACATCACACACACGATTGAGTTCCTTCGCTGGCGTGTGCAATCCTCGCGATGTTTTTCTTTACCGTAATGCTCATGGTAAATTACAAATATAATTTTGCACGTAAATTCCAAAAAACTCAGAAGTGCGAGGTCGGATTGGAGCCCACGACCCTCTGCTTGAAAAGTGATAGCTCAAGCCACTAGGCCACCACGGCTTCTTGTATCTTCTTCTTCTTCTTTATCTTATTATTATTATTAAGCCTTTATTGCTGAAAACTAACCAATATAACAATAAACTAACCAATTAATATGTATAATGATGAATGTCACAAAAAGCTAAGAGTAATTGATTTTCCATCTGAGTTTAGATATTGTTGTGATAATTACTGCAGCGATCCTGAACATAAATACATATTAGATAAATTGTACAGAGAAATTGTTGCAGCATTAACTGAGTCTGCGAGCTCTAGCAAAAGAAATGTGCGACGTAAAACTTGTAAAAAACAAATAAAGGGGTGGAATAAATATGTAAGGGACGCGCATAGGGAGGCCAGGCTGAAGTTCAAAACTTGGCGATTTTGTGGTAAACCGGCAAGTGGTCGTGTATACGAAGAAATGACCACTTCTCAAAAAGTGTTCAAATCTCGCCTTAGGTGGTGTCAGAACCGTCAGGAACAACTTAAGATGGATGAAATTGCTTACAGTCACTCTCAAAAAGATTTTCGAAACTTCTGGAAAAAGACCAATAAATTGAATTTTCGGCCTGGGCTTCCTGTGAGCGTTGAAGGAGTTAGTGACGCTAAAAATATTGCTGAAAAGTTCAAAACACACTTTTATGTAAACTCGCCTTTAGGAGTTGCGAACTCTATGCGTGAGGCCGTGGTGCCCGGGGAAACAATAGATATTAGATTCACTGCCAAGGATGTAGCGAAAGCAATACAGTCGATGTCGGGTGGCAAGTCACCCGGGCACGACGGCCTCAGCGTCGAACACTTGCGTAATGGAGGTCCTCATGTGACTAGGGTCCTTGCACTACTGTATAATATGTGTATTAGTCACTCTTACTTGCCCCTTGATTTTATGAAAACAGTGGTAGTACCCGTGATAAAAAATAAAACTGGGAACTCGTCTGATATAGGGAACTATAGACCGATCTCACTGGCAACTATAATTTCGAAAGTGTTCGACAGTCTTCTTAATGCACAGTTAAATAAATGCGTCTCTATTCATGATAATCAGTTTGGATTTAAACAGCATTTGTCTACAGAGAGCGCAATACTGTGCCTTAAGCAGACAGTCAAATACTATACAGATAGGAATTCGCAGGTATATGCTAGTTTCTTGGATCTTTCCAAAGCTTTTGATCTGGTTTCCTACGATATATTGTGGCAGAAATTACATAAGCTTAACTTACCTCGTGCGGTACTTGATATGCTCAGATATTGGTATGGAAACCAGACCAACTGCGTCAGGTGGGCGGGAGAGAAGTCTGAGCCGTATAAGTTGGAGTGCGGGGTGAGGCAGGGGGGCCTGACCTCGCCTACACTCTTCAACATCTACATTAACGGCCTGATTGAGGAGCTCTGTGGCCGGCACATCGGTTGTCACGTGGATGGGGTTTGTGTCAACAACCTTAGCTACGCTGACGATATGGTGTTGCTGAGTGCCTCACCTTGTGGACTTAAACAACTGTTACGTATATGTGAGGAATATTGTACTGCCCACGGACTCGTATACAACCCTAAAAAAAGTCAAATCATGGTCTTTGGGGTTAAAACTGTGAAGCCTGTGTCAATGCCTGTGATTGAGTTAAGCGGAGTGCCACTGGTACGTGTGGATAAATTAAAGTATCTCGGTCATGTGGTGACGGAAAACCTCAGAGATGATGATGATCTTGAAAGGGAGCGGAGGGCTTTATGTGTGCGTGCGAACATGATTGCTCGTAGGTTTGCTCGATGCACGCGTGAAGTGAAAATAACCCTGTTTAGGTCATATTGTACAAATCTTTACACTTGCAGCCTTTGGGTTAATCACAGCCGCCGCTCGTATGAAGCTCTCCGCGTCCAGTACAATAACGCATTCAGGGCGGTGCTGGGGCTGCCGCGCCGCTGCAGCGCCTCGGGCATGTTCTGCGAGGCGCGCGTGGACGGGTTCGCCGCCACGATGCGCAAGCGCGCTGCCTCCATGGTGAGCCGCGTGCGGGCCAGCTCCAACACCGTCCTGATGATGATTGCGAACAGACCTGACTGCGCCTACGTTAACCATGCTTGTGCGCTACATGTAAATAAATTATTCAGAACTAACATCTAGGAAATAAGCCACTTACTAACATAATTATGTATGAGTCGTTTAGTTGCTCGAAAATAAAATGATTATTATTATTATTATTATTATAAATAAATACAAAAATAAATTTTGCTTTAGGTAACGCCACCAGAGTTGAGGCCACGCACACAACCACATCTCATGTAAAGACAGCGGAATTTTGACGTTGTGTTGACGTTTAACGACAACACATCGTCAAAATCCCGCTGTCATTACAAGAGATGTGGTTGTGTGCGTGGCCTCAACTCTGGTGGCGTTACCTATTATAAACTAACACATCTGGTTTCCCGGTAAAGTGATCAGCGTGTCCTGTGACGCATTGGCCTCTTCCAGCTGCTTCCACTCTTTTCTGTCTCTAGCTTTCCTCATCCAAGTAACGTCTCCAACTTTCTTGATGTCATCTATCCATCTTTTTGCCTGTCTGCCTTTTTAGGGTTCCGTAGTCAACTAGGAACCCTTATAGTTTCGCCATGTCTGTCCGTCTGTCTGTCTGTCCGCGGCTAAGCTAAGAGACTGTTAGTACTAGAAAACTGTAATTTGGCATTAATATATATATTAGTCACGCCGACAAAGTGGTTAAATAAAAAAAACTAAAAAAATTTTTTTTAGAGTACCTCCCATAGACGTAAAGTGGGGGTGATTTTTTTTTTCTCGACTAACCCTATAGTGTGGGGTATCGTTGGATAGGTCTTTTAAAACCATTGGGGGGTTGCTTACATGATTTTTGTATTCAGTGATTTGTTTGCGAAATATTCAACTTTAAAGTGAAAAATTTCATTAAAATCGACCGTCCCCCCCCTCTAAAATCTAAACTGTTGGGTGGAAAAATTTGAAAAAATTCAAAATGGTAGTAAATATATTAAATTTACAAGGAAAATTATAGCGGCTAAGATTGCTTGGGAATTATTTGTAGTTTAAGAGTAAATAGTAGCCTAAGGTATTAAACATACCGTCACTACTTTGAAAAACTCGTATCTCAAATCAGCATGTAAACAAAACTAAGCCTTGATATGCGCGTAATAAAGTTCACTTTGCCAGATTAACGATTTTGAGATACGAGCTTTTTTCAAAGTATTGATGATACCTAACTTGGAAGATTCCGTACACATACGAAATCCTTAGAAAAATATTACTTGATTTTTTCGTAATGGCTACGGAACCCTATCTTGGGCGTGTCCGACACGCTCTTGGCCGGTTTTTTCCTTTTACCATCGCGTGGTTGCCATTCTGTTATTAGTGTTGTCCATTTTAATCTACTGTCTCTTGTCATGTGTCCTGTCCGTCTCCATTTTAGCTGTCTTACTATACTTATTATATCACTCACCTTAGTTATGGATCGTATATCATCTGCTCTCATACGGTCTCTTATCGTAACACCTATCATGCTTCTTTACATTCCTCTCTGGCATGTTCTCAATTTTTAAAGATCTTTATCTTATACTGAAACATTAATTTCCTCTCTCTCCTTTTGACAGTACCGCATCAGGGACAAACCGCTGCTGATAAAGTCAGTAATCTGCGTCTCATTCGTCGTCATCGTCTTCTTCTTACACGCTTTCCCGGTTCTACGTGAGTATTAGAACATTTTACATCACCATCACATCAGCCAAAAGACGTCCACTGCTAGAAAAAGGCCTTCCTTAAGGAGTTCCACAGAGTTAGAGGGTTCCTTGGAGTTGTTTTCAAGTGACACGGGTAACCACTATCTGTATAAAAATAAACTAAATACGGTGAAACTGTTCCTGTGCAAAACTAAAATTATGGAATCTGTAATATCACTGTTTCCAATAAATTTTATTTTATTTATTTTATTGTTTTGTCACTCAGAGCGGCTATCTCTGGGCTGGACGGCGCTCCTCGGTGCTCTTTTACTCCTCCTGCTGGCTGATATCCAGGATTTAGAGCCGATCCTGGCCAGGGTCGAGTGGTCCACGCTGCTATTCTTCGCTGCACTGTTCGTACTCATGGAGGTATGTCTATTAAGAGGCTGACAACACCTAATTTTGTTGAAATTGATGTCATTTAAACAGTTTTTTAAGAAAAACTGCTTGTTCTAGCACATCAAAAAAATTATATGTTAATACTAGCTTTTGCCCGCGGCTTCGCTCGCGTGTACCATGAGTATTCCAAAGAACCAAGATATCAAGCAAGCAAGCATACAGGCAAGCAAGCAAGCAGGTCCACAATTGACCAAGAAATCGATGAATATACCTACATAAAAAAATACATTAGGTGGAATGCATAACCTCCTCCTTTTTTAGAAGTCGGTTAAAGAGCCTTTTGCGGCCTATTTACAGTATAAACTTACAATACTTATACTTACTACTTATTTTAGCTTTTTACAACCAGTAAAACGCAAAATCCCGTTTTTTCCCGTTCCCGTAAGAATTTCGGGAAATGTTTTCTTAATGCTCCCCTACACTCCCCAAGGAACTCACCTGCCAAATTTCAGCTTTCTATGACCAGTAAAACGAAAGATCCCGTTTTTCCCGTTCCCGTGGGAATTTTGGAAAGTCCTCTCTCAGTGCTACTCTACACTCCCCAAACAACCTACATGCTGAATTTCAGCTTTCTACGGCCAGTAAAACATAAAGTCCCGTTTTTTCCCGTTCCAGTGGGAATTTTGGAAATCCCTCTCTTAATCCTCCTCAACATTCCCCAAGGAACCCACTTGCCAAATTTCAGCTTTCTATGACCAGTAAAACGAAAAATCCCGTTTTTCCCTTTCCCGTAGGAACTTTGAAAAGTCCTCTCTCAATGCTCCTCTACACTCCCCAAAAAACCTACATGCCGAGTTTCAGCTTTCTACGACCAGTAAAACAAAAAGTCCCGTTTTTTCCCGTTCCCGTGGGAATTTTGGAAAGCCCTCTCTCAATCCTCCTCTACACTCCCTAAGCAACCTACATGCCGAATTTTAGCTTTCTACAACCAGTAAAACGAAAAATCCCTTTTTTTCCCGTACCCGTGGGAATTTTGGAAAACCCTCTCTTAATTTTCCTCTACACTCTCCATGCAACCTACATGCCAAATTTCAGCTTTCTATGACCAGTAAAACGAAAAGTCCCGTTTTTTCCCGTTCCCGTGGGAATTTTGGAAAGTCCTCTCTCAATGCTCCTCTACACTCCCGCAACCTACATGCCGAATTTCAACTTTCTACGACCAGTTAAACGAAAAATCCCGTTTTTCCCGTTCCCGTGGGAATTTTGGAAAGTCCTCTCTTAATGCTCCTCTAAACTCCCCGAGCAACCTACATGCCGAATTTCAACTTTCTACGACCAGTAAGACGAAAAATCCCGTTTTTTCCCGTTCCCGTGGGAATTTTGAAAAATCCTCTCTCAATGCTCCTCTACACTCCCCAAGCAACCTACATGCCGAATTTCAACTTTCTACGACCAGTAGAACGAAAAATCCCGTTTTTTCCCGTTCCCGTGGGAATTTTGGAAAGTCTTCTCTCAAGGCTCCTCTACACTCCCCAAGCAACCTACATGCCGAATTTCAGCTTTCTACGACCAGAAAACGAAAAATCTCGTTTTTTCCTTATCCCGTGGGAATTTCCGAAAATCCTTGAAACAGTTTTTCACTATTATAATTACCTACTTCTATGCCAAATTTGAAGAGTAATTATGATTCATAGGATTCCGTTGAACTGAATATATAAATCCGGTTTTTTTCTTATCCCGTGGGAATTTTGAAAAATCCTGATTGTTATATTTTAACTAATGTAATACCCATTTGTATATCAAATTTGAAGAGTCTAGTTATTATAGTTACTGAGATAGGGTCACTCGGAATCGAATATATAAATCCCGTTTTTACCCGTTCCCGTTGGAATTTTGGAAATTCCTCTCTCAATGCTGCTCTACATTCCCCAAGCAACCTTCATGCCGAATTTCAGCTTTCTACGACCAGTAAAACGAAATATCCCGTTATTTCTTTATCCCGTGGGAATTTTCAAAAATCCTTAAAACTGTTTTTTACTATTACACTTACCTACTTCTATGCCAAATTTGAAGAGTCTAGTAATTATAGTTCATAGGATTCCGTTGAACTGAATATATAAATCCCGTTTATTCCTTATCCCGTGAGAATTTTGAAAAATCCTGAAATCGATGTTTTCATTATTGTAATACCTACTTGTGTATCAAATATGAAGAGTCTAGTTATTATAGTTACTGAGATACGGTCACTCCGAATAGAATCTATAAATCCCGTTTTTTCCCGTTCCCGTGGGAATTCCCGAAAATCCTTCCTTAGTGGATGCCTACATTGTATAAGGAATCTATGTGCAAAATTTCAAGTCTCTAGGTCCAGTGGTTTGGGCTGTGCGTTGATATATCAACAGTCAGTCAGTCAGTCAGTCAGTTTAGAATTTTATATATATAGATTCATCATATTTCAAAGACCGTGGACGGACTCGATACATAATTGGACGAAATCGGCTCGATAGAAAATAATTGCAAAGATAGGTCTTAAAATCATCATTAAACGGTTCTATGTCTTTATTTTTTTGGCGTATGCGTCTGCAATTAAAAACATGAAGTCAACATATTCATACCTAAACCGCTAACGAGTCATATTTCACAAATAATCCACAGTTTTTTTTTAATTAAATATTTGCCCGATAAATTTCAATATACCCGGCTGCCCAGTAATAGCGGCATCTCGTTTACTCCGATACAAATAGACAGTGTGCGCCGACGTTGGTGTTGACAGCGTCTTAATGGTTTGATTACCCTTTCCTTTACTCATAAATAATAATATACTATACTAAACGGGACTTATCACGCAATTAATATTAACCTCGACGTTTCGGCCACATTGCAGCAGCCATGGTCACGAGTACTCGTGTACTTATTAATTGCGTGATAAGTAAGTGATAGGTCCCGTTTAGTATAAGTAGTAAGTAACTTAGATTTTGTTTCGATTTCGATCCTAGGGGTCTTCCGCCTTAATTTTACTACCTTAAATCGAATAATTTTCCGAAAATTTTCAGTTAAATGCCTGAAAAGTTTCAGTTTCTAAACAGCGATCCGGGTATCACCAACGGTGCTGGCTGAAAATCAGCGCTGGGGTGCTATAAACGTGTCAGCATTATGCTGAGCCAGTGTCCGATTTGCAACCGCAATGACGCATTCTATCTTTAGCTTTCGTGTTGTCTTCTGTTTTGAAAATATTGATGATGATGTGTCTTTGTGTTGTTGTAAATAAATGTATTTTCTTTCTTTCTTTCCTTCTTTAGTTGCTTCGTGGTTTCATAAAACCACAAATTGTTTATTTTCAGGCTTTATCGAAGTTAGGCCTGATCGACTGGATTGGTCACGTAACCGAATCGCTCATATTGCAAGTTGGAGAAGATTCCCGCCTCACCGTGGCCCTGATGCTTATACTATGGGTAAGTTTTTAACCCCCGACGGGCTGTTATAAGTTTGACGTGTCTGTGTGTGTGTGTGTTGTGTTGTGTTCTTAGCTATGTTTAAAGATGGCCGCCGTCACAAAATGGCAAATAACTCAAAATGGGTATCAAATGAAAGTGCTTGACTAGGTAGAAGAATACTATACACTATCATAAATTTCAAATCCAAGGTAACCACCACCACAAAATGATGTTTTATGTTTTAAAGATGAATTACTTACATATTCTCAAACATATTGTGTTGGGGTTTTTTAAAAAACTTATTTAAACCTTTTTAAAAGCTTTTTATTAACTTGCAATGTATGTATAACGGGTCAAATCTTGGAAGTTGAATTTAACCCACTTCCAGTGGTCGGATTTACTTGAAATTTGGTATACTTATGTAGGTTGGATGACTATGCAAGTACAGTCAACAAAAAGTACAGTCAGCTCAAAAATTTGCTTTAAAACGATATTTTTAACAAAATCTTATTTTTAGGTTGTTTCATTCAGATGCACGATTGCTTTCCAGGTATCAGGGCTTGCTTCAGCCTTCGTGGACAACATTCCTCTCACCACGATGATGATTCGCGTCGTGGCTAAGCTGGCGGAGCCGGGCGGGCTGGCACTGCCTTTGGCGCCCCTAGCTTGGGCGCTGAGCTTTGGAGCTTGCCTTGGAGGTATACTAAGACCAATATAAAATAAAATAAAATAAAATAAATAAATAAATATCACGGGACAATCTTACGCAAATCGACCTAGTGCCAAACTAAGCAAAGCTTGTACTATGGGTACTAGACGACGATAAACATACTTATATAGATAAATAAATACTTAAATACATAGAAAACATCCATAACTCAGGAACAAATATTCGTGCTCATCACACAAATAAATGCCCTTACCGGGATTCGAACCCAGGACCTCTTGCTTCGTAGACAGGGTCACTACCAACTAGGCTAAAGCGGTCGTTAAATAAAAATATTATAAAATAAAAATTTAACAGACTCCAAAAAACTCGAAAATAATTTTCTTCATCTGTTTGAAGTGGTTTAAACATGAAACTTCCGTGAAACTTACTTATAGTGAAAACAAACGGATCACTCACGTCTTAAAACGAGTTTAACTCGACATGTTTCGGGCTAATCCGTAGCCTTTCTCCTTGGAGTCGCCAGGGCGGTAGCACGCAGACCACGCAGTGCGCGTTTGGCAGCCGCCGTAACGGGTGACTCCAAGAAGAAGGGCTACGGATTAGCCCGATACATGTCGAGATAAACTCGTTTTAAGACGTGAGTGATCCGTTTATTTTCATTATGTTTGAAGTGGGTCCCATTTTCGATCCATAACATTGCAAGTCATAATGTAACGTTAGTTATAATTATAATGATCTTTTACTATAACTTTTTTTCTCTGAAACCGTAAAATTGTCAGAAACTTTGAAGTGGTCATCTTGAAGATTTCTATGGGTTAGGTTTGGTTCATTTTATAATAAATAATAAATACAATAAATATCACGGGACAATTTACACCAATTGACCTAGTCCCAAACTAAGCAAAGCTTGTACTATGGGTACTACACAACGGATAAACATACTTATACAGGGTTATTTGTAATTCACTAGCATCCTTTTAACCCTTAACTCCTACCACTTAATCAAATGTTTTTTGTTTTACGGCTTTTGTCATAACTTAATATTTTTGGTGTAATAACGTTTTGAAAATTTGAGATTACCTATTATTTTTACGATACTATATGTACCTATATATGTTTGAGATTACCTATTATTTTTACGATACTGTATTTGTATGGGAAAAAAAGTGCTTCATTTTAAAAAGTCGTAAAACAAAAAACATTTGTTTGGGTGATAGGAATTCAGGGTTAAGAGGATGTCAGTGAATTACAAATAACCCTGTATAGATAGATACATACTTAAATACATATTAAACACCCAAGACCCGAGATCAAACATTCGTGTTTTTCATACAAATGTCTGCCCCGACGCGAGAACCGAACCTGGGACTCAAGCTTTATAGTAGTAATTTAACTTGCCTACATGGATACCTACTATCTATTGAGCTTCTACCACTCCTGCTAGCTCGTGCTGAGGCCCGACTTCAAACAGATTAGTAGAAAGATATTATAATGCTCATTATAGTCGGTTAAATTTTTATTTAATATTTTTTTGGGTGTTTTTGAAGGCGGTTCTATTTTTTATTTGGCGTCTATTCAATTTTCATTTTACAAAAACTTTCCTGACGTGACAACGTCTAATAAATCGATTGCACGCACGAAAAAGGATGACGCAACGTCCCGTACAAGAGAGAGCAGTGAACGCCAGGATGCACAAGAGAGCAGCGCGCGCCAGGATTTACAATCTTAGTACCAGCGCTCGGATAATTTTTAATGGGGGGGGGTTGAGGGTGGAAGGGGGAATTAAAGGGGACATAACACTGGTTCTCGTCC
This sequence comes from Archips xylosteana, assembly GCA_947563465.1. NCBI lineage: Eukaryota > Metazoa > Arthropoda > Insecta > Lepidoptera > Tortricidae > Archips > Archips xylosteana. Next base: position 7,347,858 of record OX387373.1, read on the forward strand.
GATCACCGAGGTTAAGCAACGTGACCACCTGGTTTCATTGTTTTGTTATGACGTTGTCACGTTAATCTATCGTCCGTGAACCGCCTTTACAGACAACTGGTTTTTTCTTTCAGGAAACGGCACGTTGATCGGTGCAAGCGCGAACGTGGTGTGCGCCGGAGTCGCTGAACAACACGGATATCGTTTCACGTTCCTGCAGTACTTAAAGATAGGGTTCCCCATAATGATGGGTAACCTTCTAGTCGCCTCAGTGTACTTACTGTTCTGCCATAGCGTATTGGAATGGCACTGATGTTGTTCAAATCCACAAAGCTACTATATCACTCCTGCTCTACAATATTTGCCATTAGCATGCCTTTACCACTGACAGATGGTTTGCCTTCAAACTCAAACTCATTTATTGTTATTATAGGTACATATACATGTTAGACATATTGTCACTATCAGAACTGCATTCATATTCAACTTTAACGACCTACAAATAAAGCCAATTTTAGAATACTGTTACCCACGTTTGCAGATTTTGTAATAGCTACTTTATTTGTATAGAGTTAAAGTTGGAAATTAAATGAAGGCAAGCCATCTGTCAGTGGTAAACTAAAAGTAAACGTATTGTAAACCTGACATGTACTATGCTATTAGCTACCGCCACGTGAGTTGAGGTCACGCACACAACATGTCATTAACGACAACGGGATTATGACATTTATTCGCACCGATAGCAAGTTCAACAGACTCAACAGTGAATTACAAAATCGACTAAAAATTTCTTCAACCTATTTCGTTAAGAATTGTTTAGGAAAATACATCTAGTTCAAGCAAAACAGAAAAAAAATATTTTGTTCTATTTTATTTAAATAAGATAATCATAAATTTCTATTTATAAAAAAAAAATTTTGTTGCGAATTTTTCTTATCAGTTTCAAATTGTTTAATTTCAAAAAATTAAAATTATGGTATGCGTATGGTTTTTCATCACAAGATCATCATATATATAACTCACATTTTCATTCACTCACTCATTTCATTCATTCACTATTTTTTTTGCTAGCTGTACTTTATGTAGCTGTGTGTGTAATCATTCGCCTCATGTCTCGTGGCGGTACGTATACATTGCTATGGATGCGTTTTATATCCACCAATCCTATTCATTAGTCCACAATAGTTCACATAGTATAGCACTGTTGGAAACGAGTTCGACTATACCACAGAATATATAATAGTACTAACGTACAGAATGGACACGCTCCACCTCACACCGATTCGAGTTACCCCACCCCTCAAGGCGCAGATTGCCGGACACCGCCGGAATCCAGAAGAGTGCGCGCGCGATGTATGTAGGCGTACGCGTGTACAGACGTCGTCGTGCTTATGTAGATTCAAAACCGGCCAAGAGCGTGTCGGACACGCCCAAGATAGGGTTCCGTAGCAGGTACGAAAAAATCTTTGCATACTTTATTAATGTGGTTGTTTTAGTCCTAACTCCCGCGGTCGGCGGTACAGCGCCATCTATCGGCAAATTGGGTAACTAATCTAACTACTAGAACTAACGTATGTATGTTGATGTTTTTTCAGATGTAATTCTTTATTATATGAACCGATTTCAACTTTATTTAATTTGAAAGAAGATACTGTTAGCGTAATCTTATAGGTACTTAAAAAAAAATGCTTGCAGTGGCGGTTAAATTACAATATTAGTTTAGAAATATTTTTTTACAAAAACTTAAAAACTGCTCAACTGATTAAGTTGAAAATAATTTTCCTAGAAAGTTTTAATTAAGTTTAACTTACGTGATTTTTTTCAAATTTTTAGACGTGCGGTTCAAAAGTTAGAGGGGGGGGGACACATCATTTTGAACTTTCGGAGTGAATATTTCCGAAAATATTCACTTTATCAAAAAATGGTTTTAGCAAACCCCTATTTATTTTCAAATACCTATCCAATGATACCCCACACTATAGGGTTAGTCGAGAAAAAAATTATCACCTCCAGTTTACGTCTACGGGAGGTACCCTAAAAAATTTTTTTTTAGTTTTTTTTATTTAACAACTTTGTCGGCGTGACTGATATATATATTCCTGCCAAATTACAGCTTTCTAGTACTAACAGTCTCTGAGCTTAGCCGCGGACAGACAGACGGACAGACATGGCGAAACTATAAGGGTTCCTAGTTGATAACGGAACCCTAAAAACGCGTATTTGTACGTCGTGTCCGCCGCGTGACTATACTAGTGGCCATAATTCGTGAGACAACATTGACAATTCATTTTGCTCAATTGTTGCCACAGACAGGGTAGTGCTGTTCGTGTCGATATTAAAAAAACATTACGGCTTTGACTACCTGTGGTATTTATCTATCTAATACCTTTAAACGAGCAATTCTTGTATATATATAATCAGGATCTCGGAAACGGCTCCAACGATTTCGATGAAATTTGGTATGTGGGGGTTTTCGGGGATGAAAAACTGATCTAGCTATGTTTCATTTTCATAAAATCGCTTTTACTCGTGTTTTCCGGCTATTTTTGTTTGCATTAGAATATAAAGCTAAATTTCGCCGACTTCGAGCAGATCATAATGGCACATTAGAAATCGGGTGGTCGGGATCCAGCCGACCTCGGTTCGATCCCACGTTTTTTTTCAAGATTTTTAGTTTTTTTTTTAAGTTTATTTTTCATGAGAAAACGTCAAGTTTCTTCTTTTGTGAGAAAAAGTTACTTTTTTGTGAGAAAAAGTTACTTTTTTGTTAGAAAAAGTATTATAGGGAACGTGCAGTATAGTATAGGCGGCAGCACTAATGCGACAGAAGAGACACTATGCGGACAGTAAAACAAACTTATCAAGGTAAAACATTCAAATTGATGGCATCAGTTGGCAGCACCGTCTATGTGCACGTTCCCTATTGGGAGCACAGAACAGGAAAAGCCGGTTGTCTGTAAAGTCGGTTTACGGGCGATAGTTTAACGTGACTCACCCCCCCCCCCCCGCCCCCCCCCCCCCCTCCGGTGTTTTTGTTAAATATCTTGAAAACGGTGCATCCTACGGCAAAATCAATGAAATTTTCATCCCCCCTTTAATACCTCCGCGCTCCCTCCCCCGCATCCCCTCCCCCTCTCCCCCCCCCCCCCACCCCTCCGGTGTTTTGATCTCGGAAACGGCTCCAACGATTTCGATGAAATTTGGTATTTGGGGGTTTTCGGGGATGAAAAATTGATCTAGCTTGGTCTTATCTCTGGGAACACGCTTGGTACCGAGTTTCTGCCCGAGCAGAGCTCGGTCGCCCAGGTACTTCATTCATTACTTACGGTGACATGATTAGAAAGAAAAGAAAGAAAGAAATACATTTATTTACACCGACCGCTTTAGCCTAGTTGGTAGTGACCCTGCCTACGAAGCAAGAGGTCCTGGGTTCAAATCCCGGTAAGGGCATTTATTTGTGTGATGAGCACGAATATTTGTTCCTGAGTTATGGATGTTTTCTATGTATTTAAGTATTTATTTATTTATATAAGTATGTTTATCGTCGTCTAGTACCCATAGTACAAGCTTTGCTTAGTTTGGGACTAGGTTGATTTGTGTAAGATTGTCCCCTAATATTTATTTATTTTTATTTATTTACAACAACACAAGACATCATCAATATTTTTACAAAACAAAAGGCAACACTAAAGCTAAAGATAGAATGTGTCATTGCGGTTGCAAATCGGACTCTGGCTCAGCATAATGCTGAGGCGTTTATAGCACCCGGGCGCTGATTTTCAGCCAGTACCGTTGGTGACACCCGGATCGCTGTTTAGATATATAAATAAACTAAGTAATTAAACTAATTTAACAATTTATTTTTCAATGTAAGATATCATTAAAGGAAGTACAAATACCAACCTACGTCAGTTATTAAGTATTTTGTTTTGATTGATTTCACCTTACAAAAATCCGTCTTATAGTAAATCCAGTCGACACTGATTATCGATATCGGCCACATCACTATTTAATTTCGTCTAACCCTGGTAACCCTTTAACCCGTCACGCGTCCACCATACAAAAATTAGTCCCTAACTTTTTTGTGCCGGACATGTCCTAGAGGCTTCAGTAGTAGTCTCTAAAACATTTTCCGCAAAAATGTTAGGGACTAACGTAGTCCCTGGGACGCGTGACGGGTTAATTTTCAAGCTTGTCTCACGAATCATGGCCAGTAGTATAAGCTATGTTTTTTATATGGAAAGATGCCTGCTGCTGTACATGTTGTTTTGCCACAGCGTTTTAGAAAATTATATGTTGAGAAGACGTTCCAACTATACTACATAAAGACTCGCGGTAGACGGTGCCATAAATAACTATCGTACCAGGGATGCGCACGCTCAAGTTTACCGAACTGTCGATTAAACGCATGTGTGAGTGATCGCAGCACTAATTTGTACAAATCGACTTATTAAAGGGTTGAACATAACTAATGACAATAATACTATTACATAATCAACAATTATATTTCGTCGATGAAACACCAATAATGCGTAATGCCGCGTAACTAACAAATGCGTCAAATTTAATTTTGGGTACCTAAGTCTGGCATCAATAAACACAAATATATTAATAGTGTGTTATGCAACGGTTGTATAAGTAAGGTCTTAAAAGGCGAGTGACGTGAGTTGGGATACGAACGAAGTGAATATCGCAATGAAAGACGGCACGAGCTGTTTAGACCAAATTATACACCGTTGCATACAATATTTTTTCTACCTTATCCATGTTTTTTCTATTCACTTTAATTACGGCAAACTATGACAAAAGCAAACAGCGGAGCCAGTGAAAGATATGAAAATGTTTGACGTATATTTGACAGCAATGACGTTCGATATTAAAAAATACGTTTTTCTTATGTTGGCAGTAAAAAAATATCTCGGAAAGATATATTTTTAATAAAAACCGCATGAATTCAATTGCTTGTTTTAAGCCGAGTTTACACCTTTTAGAAATAACGCGCAAGTGTAGTGCAACTTGCATGGTTTTCCTTGGAGGTCTAAACTGGGCTTTAGCGTTGAGTGTAACCTACATTTAATAATCTGTGGTAGCTAGGCGTATCGTTCTAACGACATTACGACATAAGTGCTGTTGTGGGGAATAGAGTATAGACTTTTCTTGTTCGTGACCATGTAAAAAACAGATAAAAGTACCTACAGAAGTAGAAAATTTTAATTTTAATGCTCTTCTGTAAAATTTTGTAAGAGTTAATTACACGGCATTATCAATTGTTGGTTGTGTAACTATTGTAACCATTGTAGTTTCATCGACTATTTGTCACATTTAAAACACCATTGTTATTGATAACCACACGTAGCCAAACAATGACATATCTTCGTCTTTGTGACGTCACCCATAAATAGCGTAAGCGCGAGAGAGAACACGATGTGCGCTGTCTCATTTCCACGTTTTATTGCTCCGTCTGCCGCGAGTCTGTCTGTGTGAATACTATAATAGGAAACCCTTTTAAAGGGACCAATTGTATTATTAGGAATATTATAAGGCATTTGATTGTTAAATGATATCACAAAATGTATTACTAATTTAACTAGTAGACTATAATTTTATTTTTGTTACAAAAAAAATGTAAATAGTTAAGTGTATATTTATTTTTATGAGCAAAGTTATATTTTATGAATTGAATTAAATAAGCATTGAAATTATTTCAGTTTTTTTTATTTAATTCTATCGTATTTTGCCATATAAATTATAGCCTATGCTTTGACCTATTCTCAGACCTACCAAATATAGACAAAAAAAACATAGGTATAAATCGGTCAAGCCATTTTGGAGGAGTTCGATAATAAACACCGTGACACGAGATTTTTATATATTAAAAGATTTTTTTTTATTTAGGCTATTTTTGTGTCCCACTACTGGGCAAAGGCCACTCCTCTCTTGCTCCACTCCTGCCTATCAAAGGCGAGCTCCCGAAAGAAAGAAGAAGATTATACAGAGAAAATAAAATGATTGCTTTTAAGTTTGTACTGATTTTTGTGTTTTGGTAATCTTGGTTGTGTGTGTTTGCAGTACCTGGATAGTTTTTAAGAGGATAAAGAGGGATGTACCTGGACTGGATATACTGGTTCTGCGTTTTTAGATAGAGGTCTTGAGTGCTGCCACTAGTTCTTCTAAATTGTCCGTCACTGCACCAAACACTTTGCGGTAATTTGCGGTTCACTTTTGAGTTTTCAACAAAGAGGATGGATAGTTTTTAAGGGGATAAAGAGGGATGTACCTGGACTGGATACACTGGTACTGCGTTTTTAGATAGAGGTCTTGAGCGGTGCCACTAGTTCTTCTAAATTGTCCGTCACTGCACCAAACACTTTGCGGTAGTTTGCGGTTCACTTTTGAGTTTTTTTTAGTATTTATTTAAATATATTGCGAGAGAGACAATGCGCGCGCGATTCGTAGTGTTCATCGAAGGGCTCGGTTCGGTGTGTCAAGCAGTAGTGCCAACATCGCAGATACAATCAAAAGGTGCGCTCAGGAATGGGATAAGAAAAGGAAATTGTGTTGTGTTAAGAGGGTTTATACCTGCTGAGCTGGCAACGTTGCATTTTTGTTAGTTTTTCTCGATTATTCCATAAAAATTGAATGAAAATTAAAAATGTTTTGAATACAAATTGTTCTAATATATAAGTTGAACAATTTGTATTCAAAACATTTTTAATATTCATTCAATTTTTATGGAATAATCGAGAAAAACTAACAAAAATGCAACGTTGCCAGCTCAGCAGGTATAAACCCTCTTAAGTAAGAGGAGTGTCCGGTGTGGTGATTGCTTTATGAATATATAAATTCGGCCTGACCAGTACCAAATGAACTATCTATCAATTATTTGAACATAAGAATATCAAATTTTAATTTACACACATACACATTTTATATATGTACAAGAATACTTAAGCTAAAACTAAAAACCTTAAGAAATTATCTAATATATAAAAATCTCGTGTCACGGTGTTTGTTATCGAACTCCTCCGAAACGGCTCAACCGATCTTTATGAAACTTTTTCCTCTGTATTCGGTAGGTCTGAGAGTAGGTCGTAGGCTATTTTTGTATACCTACCCCTATTCTTCGCAGACGGAGTCGCGGGCAACAGCTAGTCTAATATATAAAAATCTCGTATCACGGTGTTTGTTATCGAACTTCTCCGAAGCCGTTTGGCTTGACCGATTTTAATGAAACCTTCTTGTCTATATTTGGTAGGTCTGAGAATAGGCGTAGGCTACATTTTATACCACTAGGTGATATATGGCAAAACAACCTTTGCCGGGCCAGCTAGTAAGAATAATAACTAAATATATTATGAAAAGGAGTCCCTTTAGGCAAGGTTCCGAATATACTGGCAGCGTTCCCCCTTTATTTATTTATTTATTGATAATAATTTACACTTACAGGAATACGGTATGAAGAAAAGTACAGTACTTTGTGTATTTGAGAAGATTTTTAATTTGGGACTAGGTCAAAAAGTTTGAATATTTATTGGTATACTATACAAATAAATACATGGCATTACAAAATTAACTTTAAATAAATTAACGCTATAATTAAAAATGAAATAAAACTAATTAAACTAAAAACTAAATAATACTAATGAATGGTTCCCCCCGCGGCATGGACCCAAAGATACTGGCATCATTACCTCGCTGTACAGCAATGCTGATACGTTGAGCGAGGAAGCTGCCAGCTCTTCGGTCCTCTGTGGTATCACAAAGCCATTTTGAATGGTCTTTATAGAGATTTTTTGCGCTAGGGCCCCACACCTAACCCCCACCTAAGGTCTCAACCCCGAATTGAAGAAAGTTGTATTCAGAGCCTACCTTTGTATTTGTTTGCCTTGAGTTTCTCCGCCGCCTCTGCTGCTGCACCAGCTTGATTTGCTGTTCCGCGGACGTGGGACGGAGCTAGTGTGTCTACGCAAGTAGCGTCCCACACTAGCACACGACTTAATTTCCACGGAATCCGTCATTCCGTCTGGTCTCTTGCCATCATCTCTGGCGATGCCCGATGGCTCCAGTAACGCAGGCACATTGACGGTGGCAAGAGAGCGACGGATAATGTCATTGAGAGCAGTGTCTAGATAAGCGGCCCGCACTCTTCTGGCATGAAAGGTCGTGGGTTCCCAGCGCGTCGACATCAAAGCCGCAGGAGCATTCATGTGGTGCACAAACTGCTACTCCGAGGCGCAGGCAGATAGAAATTCTAATTAAGAGTGTCGCGCTCTAGAAAAGTACCAGTGTTTTTAGGGTTCCGTAGTCAACTAGGAACCCTTATAGTTTCGCCATGTCTGTCCGTCTGTCTGTCTGTCTGTCTGTCTGTCCGCGGCTAAGCTCAGAGACTGTTAGTACTAGAAAACTGTAATTTGGCATGAATATATATATTAGTCACGCCGACAAAGTGGTTAAATAAAAAAAACTAAAAAAATTTTTTTTAGGGTACCTCCCATAGACGTAAAGTGGGGGTGATTTTTTTTTTCTCGACTAACCCTATAGTGTGGGGTGTCGTTGGATAGGTCTTTTAAAACCATTGGGGAGTTGCTTACATGATTTTTGTATTCAGTGATTTGTTTGCGAAATATTCAACTTTAAAGTGAAAAACTTCATTAAAATCGACCGTCCCCCCCCCCCCCCCTCTAAAATCTAAACTGTTGGGTGGAAAAATTTGAAAAAATTCAAAATGGTAGTAAATATATTAAATTTACAAGGAAAATTATAGCGGCTAAGATTGCTTGGGAATTATTTGTAGTTTAAGAGTAAATAGTAGCCTAAGGTATTAAACATACCGTCACTACTTTGAAAAACTCGTATCTCAAATCAGCATGTAAACAAAACTGAACCTTGATGTGCGCGTAATAAAGTTCACTTTGCCAGATTAACGATTTTGAGATACGAGCTTTTTTCAAAGTATTGACGATACCTAACTTGGAAGATTCCGTACACATACGAAATATTACTTGATTTTTTCGTAATGGCTACGGAACCCTATCTTGGGCGTGTCCGACACGCTCTTGGCCGGTTTTTTTAATTACTTATCTACCTACTTATAACAATGACACTAGGATAATTCGTTCGCGTGGAGAGTGACTAATTAACAGGACGCTTACTTGAGGATAATATTAAAATAAAATGATTTAGTCACCGTTCAGCTGTGGGAATGTGTATTTGTAGACTAGTTAGGTCATGATGTACAAATTCGTGTATTTGATAGTGTTTTGTTCTATATCTACCGGGCTTTGTGGTAAGTAGCGGCTTATTTTTACCTAACTGTTTTATCCTATTTATTTTTTAACCCCTGACACAAAAGGAGGGGGGTGTTATAAGTGTGACCGCTATATGTGTGTGTGTGAGTGTCTGTGGCATCATAGCTCTTAAATGGGTGAACTGATTTGGATGCGATTTTTTTTATTCGAAAGCAGGATTCTTGGCAATGGTTCTTAGATATGTTTCATCAAAATTGGTTCAGCCGTTTCAAAGTTATCAGCTCTTTTGTTAGCTGTGGAAGGGATCTTAGACGCATAATGTTGTACTTACATCATCTGTGAAAATTTCAACTGTCTTAGCTATCACGGTTAATGTGATACAGCCTGGTGACGGACAGACAGGAGGATGGACAGACAGACAGATGGACCGTGGATCTTAGTAATAGGGTCCCGTTTTTACCCATTGGTCTATTTTTTATCAGAATTATATTATTTTTAACTTTTTGGAGACCAAATGGCCGGCAGCTACGTATCTCTATCAACGAATCGCCATCGCCATTAAACGAGGGAATGCTGCCAGCCTTTTAGGCATGATGCCACGGGGGCCTTTTTAGGGTTCCGTACCCAAATGGCAAAAAACGGAACCCTTATGGATTCGTCATGTCTGTCTGTCTGTCCGTCCGTATGTCACAGCCACTTTTTTCCGAAACTATAAGAACTATGCTGTTGAAACTTGGTAAGTAGATGTATTCTGTGAACCGCATTAAGATATTCACACAAAAATAGAAAAAGAAAAAAATTTTGGGGGTTCCCCATCCTTAGAACTGAAACTCGAAAATCTTTTATTCATCAAACCCATACGTGTGGGGTATCTATGGATAGTTCCTCAAAAATGATATTGAGGTTTCTAATATCATTTTTTTCTAAACTGAATAGTTTGCGCGAGAGACACTTCCAAAGTGGTAAAATGTGTGCCCCCCCCCCCCCCTCCTCCCTGTAACTCCTAAAATAAGAGAATGATAAAACAAAAAAATATATGTGATGTACATTTACCATGTAAACTTCCACCGAAAATTGGTTTGAACGAGATCTAGTAAGATATTTAGTTTATTTTTAACTTTTTAGTTCTTTTTATTAACATCTTGTTTTTAAAAAAGTTTCTTTTATTTATTTTTTAATTTATTACAGAACACGCCAATGTTTTCGTGGACATCAACTATATCGAAAATAGAAGGGCAGTCGCATGCAAAAGTCGGAATTCACAGGAATATCTAATAGATGGAGAAGAAATACAGCTAGTAGCTACCCTCCCGAGCAACATAGGGATTGTCGCCTTTATGTGGTAAGTAGAGTTTAGAACCGGTACCAAAAATACCTGTAACATAGGTACCGGTATTTATAGGTTTTCTTCGTTTCGGTCCCAGAGAACTGCTAATGGACCGGGTTCTGGCAGCAGTGTTTCCAGACAACAATGACATCGCGGCTTTCAAGAAAAGGGTTTATACTTCCTTTGAATGCCGGCAACAGATTAGTGACTTTCATTGAGTTGTTGATATTTGGACGTAGCGTAGTTTAACGCATCCAACCTTCAACAAGTCGCTTTTTGTATCAACAAAAGCAAAATTAAAGAAAAAAATGTCAGTGGTTTGGATCCTTTTCGTTAAACTAACGTCCATTTAAGGGCGGTGGGGACCATTTTCCATCAGGTGACCCGCTTGTTCGTTTCGTAAAAAAAGGAAAATTATCGGTATTAGCACCGTAAAATACCGGTTTTCTATAATGGTTCTTACACATACATAGAGCCTTTGACCAGTGTGTGTTGCCAGTGACGATTGGCAGTGAGACGTGGCCGCTAACGATGGGCCTCATAAGAAAGCTCAAAGTCACTCAGAGGGCGATGGAGAGGGCTATGCTCGGAGTTTTTCATTGGGATCGCATTAGAAATGATGAAATCCGCGCAAGAACTAAAGTGACCGACATAGCTCGAAGAATCGCCAGACTCAAGTGGCAGTGGGCAGGGCATATCGCTCGTAAAACTGATGGCCGATGGGGCAAAAAAGTTCTCGAGTGGCGTCCACGGACCGGAAGACGCAGTGTAGGTAGGCCTCCAAGAAGATGGAGCGACGTCCTGGTTAAGGTTGCGGGAACGCGTTGGATGCGGATAGCACGGGACCGATCTATTTGACGAGCCTTGGGGGAGGTCCATGTTCAGCAGTGGACGTCTTTTGGCTGGAATGATTTTTTGATACAAAAATTTGTAGTCTGGTTCTCTAACCATTAGGCCATCTGATCGTCACACATATTTTGTTATTTTTCAGGTGTAATGATAACAATGGCTCTGAGGTGGTTAGCCGATGTAAACAAACTGCAGCTGACTGCATCTCTTTAAACGTAAGTTTAATTTTTGGTAACTTTACTTTTTAACCGACCTCAAAAAAGAGTAGGCTATCAATACGGTTGAGAGAAAAGCATCACTATTAAGTTTCTGCCCCGATTCGAAAACTCTGGAGAGGCCACTATCAAAAAAAAATCAGCGCTTTCGTAAGGACCATCTTGATAGCATCTAGCGTATAATTTTTTGGACTTTGCTATTAATAAATTATTCACTTAATCAGACAGTACCTGGGCGACCGAGCTCTGCTCGGGCAGAAACTCGGTACCAAGCGTTTTCCCAGAGATAAGACCAAGCTAGATCAATTTTTCATCCCCGAAAACCCCCAAATACCAAATTTCATCGAAATCGTTGGAACCGTTTCCGAGATCCTGATTGTGTACACCGGAGGGGTGGGGGGGGGGGGGTTGAGAGGGGGGGGGGGATGCGGGGGAGGGAGCGCGGGGGCATTAAAGGGGGGATGAAAATTTCATTGATTTTGCCGTAGGATGCACCGTTTTCAAGATATTTGGCAAAAACACCGGAGGGGGTGGAGGGGTGAGTCACGTTAAACTATCGTCCGTAAACCGACTTTACAGACAACCGGCTTTTCCTGTTCTGTGCTCCCAATAGGGAACGTGCACATAGACGGTGCTGCCAACTGGTGCCATAAGGGTGCCATCAATTTGAATGTTTTACCTTGATAAGTTTGTTTTACTGTCCGCATAGTGTCTCTTCTGTCGCATTAGTGCTGCCGCCTATAGTTACTGCACGTACCCTATAATACTTTTTCTAACAAAAAAGTAACTTTTTCTCGCAAAAAAATAACTTTTTCTCACAAAAAAGTAACTTTTTCTCACAAAAGAAGAAACTTGACGTTTTCTCATAAAAAATAAACAAAAAAAAAACTAAAAATCTTAAAAAAAAACGTGGTATCGAACCGAGGTCGGCTGGATCCTCGACCACCCGATTTCTAATGTGCCATTATGATCTGCTCGAAGTCGGCGAAATTTAGCTTTATATTCTAATGCAAACAAAAATAGCCGGAAAACACGAGTAAAAGCGATTTTCTGAAAATGAAACATAGCTAGATCAGTTTTTCATCCCCGAAAACCCCCACATACCAAATTTCATCGAAATCGTTGGAGCCGTTTCCGAGATCCTGATTATATATATATATACATATATACAAGAATTGCTCGTTTAAAGGTATTAGATAGATAGATTAGATTTTTAAGCAAGAACAAAATTTTCCCACGAAAATTCGTACAACAAAACGACACGTATGAATAGGGTTGCCAACTATTTCTTAAGCAAATATAGTATTTCCCAGCCCAAAGTACAAAAAATATAGTATTCTGAAAAAAAAAATAGTACAAAGTACTAAAAATAGCGAAAATTGATTCATTAAACATTAGTATAGTAAAAATAGCCTACCCAAACTGCACGCGTAAGGACTGACCGAAATATAGTATTTTTGCGTACTATATATTTCTTCAACAGTATATAGTACACAGAGTCAAAATATAGTACAATACTATATATTATAGTACGGTTGGCAACCCTACGTATGAATGGAATGGTGCTAAAACCCAGTATATCACCGCGCAGCGTATGCGCTATGTTCGGGCATTGTAATCTCTTAATATGAGGGTAAGTCACAATACTACGTTCGGTCAGCGGAAGAAAAGCTGTCAAGACAGTTCAAGACGAACGGATGTACGGATCGCATGTGTTATTGTGTTTGCTGTTCCATTTACCAAAAAAAAAAACTGAGGTTTTGGTGATATATTTCGGACATTTTGAACATTATTGTGTGCGTGACCCTGCAGACTCTTGTGTCATAACAGCAGCCAGGCGCCTGAGAGCAGACCAAGGTGAGTGGCTTCCTTTATATTGAGAGAGTGCAATGCCAAGGACCCTGGGGCTAGCCTAATAGAAACCTAGGACCAGTGATCTCCATTGCAGCAATCGAAGGGTTCTTTACACGAACACGCTAAAGCGGGCGCTGCCACAGACAAGTGAAAATTGGAATCAAAACTTGTTGATATAAACTTTTTTATTTGCCCTGTATCTTAATGGTAAAAAGATATTATAACATTATTTCGTTAGAAGAAAAGTGTTATAATGTTTTTTTTTTTAATTTTTTGGTAATATGTTTACTGGGTATTGTTACTGGGAAGGGCGTGGCATCAATGTAAATGGCGAATACTTCACTCACCTTCGATTTGCCGACGACGTGGTGCTTATGGCTGAGACCTTGGAGGACCTCAGTGCGATGCTCGCTGTCCTCGGAAGGGTCTCCGAGAGAGTTGGTCTTAAATTGAACATGGACAAGACGAAGGTCATGTCGAACGCCCATGTTGTACCAACTCCCGTCGTAATCGGAGATACTTTGCTCGAAGTTGTTGACGACTCTATCTGGGACATACAATCCAATTGGGTAGGTTCAACTTCGAGAAAGAGGTCAATCGACGAATTAGACTCGGCTGGGCAGCGTTCGGGAAGCTCCGCAATATCTTGTCATCCGATATACCGCAGTGTCTCAAGTCAAATTCTTTGACCAGTGTGTGTTGCCAGTGATGACTTCTGGCACTGAGACGTGGCCGCTAACGATGGGTCTTATAAGGAAGCTCAAGGTCACTCAGAGGGCGATGGAGAGGGCTATGCTTGGAGTTTCTCTGCGGGATCGCATTAGAAATGATGAAATCCGCGCAAGAACTAAAGTCACGGACATAGCTCGAAGAATCGCTAGACTTAAGTGGCAGTGGGCAGGGCACATCGCCCGTAGAACTGACGGCCGATGGGGCCGAAAGGTTCTCGAGTGGCGTCCGCGGACCGGAAGACGCAGTGTAGGTAGGCCTCCAACAAGATGGAGCGACGACCTGGTGAAGGTAGCGGGAACGCATTGGATGCGGATGGCGCAGGGCCGATCTGTTTGGCGAGCCTTGGGGGAGGCCTATGTTCAACAGTGGACGTCTTTCGGCTGAAATGATGATGATGAATATGTTTAAAAAGTATGTCGTTTTGAATCTTATAATTCGAATTTTACGATATGAGAGTAGATAAAACTACATATTTAGTACATCATAACGAGTGACGTTCAATTTCGCGGTCATTTGGAGGGAAAAGCCAAATTGGCTTCGAAAAAGCTTTGGGTATTGAACAGATCCAGATTGTACTTTACATCAAAGCACCTTCTTCAACTGTATAAGGCCCAGGTGCGGCCGCACTTAGAGTACCTACTGCTCTCACCTCTGGGCGGGGGCGCCCCAATGCTTTCTCCTCCCATTTGACCGTATCCAACGTCGCGCAGCTCGACTTGTCAGCGAACCGCTAGTTTCTGGTCGTTTGGAACCCCTTTCCTTGCGAAGAGACGTAGGTTCCCTCTGTGTGCTCTACAGGCTCTACTACGGGGAGTGCTCCGAGGAGCTATTCAATTTATTACCAGCTACGGGCTTCCACTATCGCACGTCGCGCCGTAAGTCTGCGTTCCACCGTCACCACCTTGATGAATGTCCATCTACAACTGTGCGTTTCCGTCGGCATTTTCTGCCACGCATAGTAAAATTGTGGAATCGACTCCCGTCTACGGTGTTTCCAACTAACTATGACATCGGGACCTTCAAGAAAAGAGTGTTATTGTCCCTTAAAGGCCGGCAACGGACTAGTGACCCTTCTGGGGTTACTGGTTCTCATGGGTGGTGGTGATCGCTTACCAACAGGTGACCCACTTGGGCGTTTGCCTCCCTCTATCAATAAAAAAAATAAAAAAATGAAAAACATCAAAGTATTTAATACAACAATTTTTTTTAAACTACGCCACGTGCTCCATTTCGCTGCCGCCACTTTAGAACCTGACTGCCCCACCCCACGAGCAATGTGCCTTTCCATCGCCGCATATGATTTTTTTTCTATGGCTAGACCGTTAATAAGTATAAATCTTCCGAGGTGAATTTTTCGCTTCAAGCCATTACATTAAATTTGAACCTTAATACTATGACGATACCGTTTGTTTTGAAAGATAAGGGCTCGAAGCGAAAAATTCACCTGGGAAGATTTATACTTGTCTTATAAATGAGTCCTCGCCTGCGTGGTACAGGGGCTGGGGGGTATGACGACAAAGGGGCCGAGAGAGGTGCGGGCGGCGAGCGCGCCACGTGTGCCTGCCGCCCGCACCTCTCCCGGCCCCCTTTGTCCTCATACCCCCTAACCCATTTAAACGGTTTAGCTATAATACTTTATTACATAGTACCTGGGCCACCGAGCTCCACTCGGGCTGAAACTCAGTACCAAGCGTTTTCCCAGAGATAAGACCAAGCTAGATCAATTTTTCATTCCCGAAAACCCCCACATAGGTACCAAATTTCATCGAAATCGTTGGGGCCGTTTCTGAGATTCTATAGATTTAGACTTCCAGATAGCCTAGTGGTTAGAGAACCTGACTTCGAAGCTTGAGGTCCCGGGTTCGATTACCGGTCGGGGCAGATATTTGTGTGAAAAATACGAATGTTTGTGCTCGAGTCTCGGATGTTTAATATGTATTTAAGTATGTATTTATGTATATAAGTATGTTTATCCGTTGTCTAGTACCCATAGTACAAGCTTTGTTTAGTTTGAGACTAGGTCAATTGGTGTCAATTGTGTCATGATTTATTTATTTATTTATTTTTATTTGTATCTTCTTAATATATATAAATTACGCGTCACGTTGTTTGTCCGCGATGGACTCCTAAACTACTTAACCGATTTTAATACAATTTGCACACCGTGTGCAGTTTGATCCAACTTGGAAGATAGAATAATATAATATATTATTATATAATACATGCATAATATAGTTGCACCCCTGCGAAGCCGGGGCGGATCGCTAGTATATTATATATACGAGAATTGCTCGCTTAAAGGTATTAGTTTTTTTACAGATGTCGGAATTTTTACGGCAAAACAAAAAACCGTCGCAATCAAACTAGTTTCAGAAACGTATCTTTATCGATATCGAGTAATATTATGTATATAAAAAAATCATGCCGATATATTGACATTATTTTATAATCATTCGCGACAGTTAATTTAAAATATGCAAAAGGTGTGGTACCACCTCATTGAAAATAATCACTTCAGAATTTAGTATACATAAGCTTTATAGTGATGAACGAAACAATCTACTCCCAGAGAATGTTGAGAAATTAATGATTATCTACTTCTATCACTATCACAAACCAAATAAAATGTCATAGTTCTACTGTGTGTACTGACGCGGATTTCGAAAATGAAATTGCACCTGTCTATATTATTATCATTTTATACAAACCTTACGTAATTTTTTTCTTAGAATATACTTTTTTATTGGGTAGACCGTTTTTTGAAGTGACAACTTCTTCAGCAGCGTTGTGCACTTTTTGGGATGGGTAAAAAATGTTAAACTCGCGTCAGGACACATGACCCTGATTGAAATTTCTTAAGACGGGGGGGGGTGAATGGCGGGTTGGGGGGTGAGGGGTGATGGGGTGAGAGGGGGAGGGGCAGGGGGTGAGGGGGTTTGTAAGACGGCACAACGTTAATGTTCAAGTTTTCTCTTCTGCCGGCACTCCCGGAGTGCAACTCGTTTTTTTTCTATTGTACTACACAACTATCGATATCGATAAAGAAAAGCTTCTAAGACTATAGTCTGATCGTGACAGTCTTTTGTTTTGCCGTGAAAATACCTACCTCTGCTTAACACATACTCGTACTCTCTGATTTCAGCTTACTAAGTTTACTAGTCGGCAAAGGGAATGGAAGTGCATTTACCATATCGAGTCAAATACAAAGTTGCAGCCAAGGGCGAAACATCAGGGTAAAGAATATACTTCACCAACATGTGAAGTAAAATTCACAGCTCTAGGTAAGAGTCTTACTAAGAGTAATCATGCCGATATTATTTAAGTACACTATTTTATATCCATTCACGACAGTTAATTTAAAATATGCAATAGATGTGGTACCACCTCATTAAAAATAATCACTTCAAAATTTAGTAGGTATGCATAAATGGCTTTATAGTGATGACCGAAACAGTGTACTCCCAGAGAATGTTGAAAAATTAATGATTATCTACTCCTATCACTATCACAAACCAAAAAAAAAGTGTTGGTGCTACTGTGTACGTGTACTGATATGGATTTCGAAAAAGAAATTGCATCTGTCTCTATACTGGGTAATTTTTTTATCTGTGCACAAATTTTGATATGCAATTCAGTATCGTTGATAGGTCACGATTATCTGTTCGAGATTTTTTTTTTACATTTTGAAATTTGGGTTGTTCATAGTAGTAAGTACCTGGGCGACCGAGCTCTGCTCGGGCAGAAACTCGGTACCAAGCGTTTTCCCAGTGATAAGACCAAGCTAGATCAATTTTTCATCCCCGAAAACCCCCAAATACCAAATTTCATCAAAATCGTTGGAACCGTTTCCGAGATCCTGATTATATACACCGGAGGGGTGGGGGGTGGGGGGTGAGAGGGGGGAGGGGATGCGGGGGAGGGAGCGCGGGAGTATTAAAGGGGGGATGAAAATTTCATTGATTTTGCCGTAGGATGCACCGTTTTCAAGATATTTGACAAAAACACCTTAGGGGGGGGGGGGGGGGTGAGTCACGTTAAACTATCGTCCGTAAACCGACTTTACAGACAACCGGCTTTTCCTGTTCTGTGTTCCCAATAGGGAACGTGCACATAGACGGTGCTGCCAACTGGTGCCATAAGGGTGCCATCAATTTGAATGTTTTACCTTGATAAGTTTGTTTTACTGTCCGCATAGTGTCTCTTCTGTCGCATTAGTGCTGCCGCCTATAGTTACTGCACGTTCCCTATAATACTTTTTCTAACAAAAAAGTAACTTTTTCTCACAAAAAAGTAACTTTTTCTCACAAAAGAAGAAACTTGACGTTTTCTCATGAAAAATAAACATAAAAAAAAAACTAAAAATGTTGAAAAAAAACGTGGATTCGAACCGAGGTCGGCTGGATCCGCGACCACCCGATTTCTAATGTGCCATTATGATCTGCTCGAAGTGGGCGAAATTTAGCTTTATATTCTAATGCAAACAAAAATAGCCGGAAAACACGAGTAAAAGCGATTTTCTGAAAATGAAACATAGCTAGACCAGTTTTTCATCCCCGAAAACCCCCACATACCAAATTTCATCGAAATCGTTGGACCCGTTTCCGAGATCCTGATTATATATACATATATACAAGAATTGCTCGTTTAAAGATATTAGATTAGATAGATTAGATTCATCCAATAATTGGTCGAGTTAGTAGGTAACCTAAGTATAGTCGGGGTAAGAAAAGGTTCGTCACTTTTCGACCTTAACTCGTTGACATAGAGTCGAAAAGTGACGAACCTTTTCTTACCCCGACTATACTATGAAAAACAAAAAAAATAAGTTATAATTATCATAATAAAAAATACTGAAATTTGTTATTTTGACGATACTGAATCACAATTATTTGGTAGACCGTTTTTTCTTCTATTACACAACTATCGATGTCGATAAAAAATATTTCTCAGACTAGTCTGATTGCGATAATCTTTTGTTATGACGTGAAAATTCCGACCTCTGGTAATAAAATTAATGAGTAAACATCGGTGATCGTGGCCAGGCTATTAAATACTGTTTTAACGGGCATTTTCCTTAAATTTTCAGAAAAGGTATGGTTTACTGGATTAGATCCCAATCGCAGGACCGTCGCACAAATGGCAGATGGTTCAGGATTTAAATTTGTATACAAATATGAAAAAGGAGAACAACTGAACATTACTTGCCAGTCAAATGCTGAATTCGAAATAGATAGAACTGAATTAAAAAGTAAGTACAATACGTTTACTTTTAGTTTACCACTGACAGATAACTTGCCTTCATTACATTTCCAACTTTAACAACATACAAATAAAGTAGCTATTACAAAATCTGCAAACGTAGGTAACAGTATTCTAAAATTGGCTTTATTTGTAGGTTGTTAAAGTTGAATATGAAATGAAGGCAAACCATCTGTCAGTGGTAAAATTTATGTAATTTTACTGTATCTGATGGCCCAGCCAGGGTTGTCTCCGCAGGGCAGAACTCTTCAACTGCTCTTATTTTGCTATACTAAACGGGATTTATCACGCAAACAATATTTACCTCGACGTTTCGGCCACATTGCAGCAGCCGTAGTCACGAGTTGACTGAATTATATCAAGTTCGTTTAGCCGCTCGTGTCTTTTGTTTTTAAAGGCCTTCAACAGATCAGTGACTCTCTGAGTTGTTGCTATTTATGGGCGGTAGTGAACATTTTCATAGTAGATTTTAAGTTAGATATTTAGTTTATAAGTACCTAGTTAAGTTTTATTTATTGTTTTTTTTTCATATAATTTTTTTTTTTTTTTATTTATTATTCTTATTTTAAAAAAAATTAAGAAGTTATGTATCAAACTTTCATTAAAAAAAATGGGATTGTGATAAAAGTTACAGATTTAATACCTACATGGTCTTTTTCTTAAAGCGAATTAAATTATTTTAATTTTTTTAGTCGTTTTATATTAACATGTACCTACTGTCAACCAATTTGATTTCTAGGCCACTATAGAACCATATCAAAATGAATCAATTTGTTTACCTTCTTCGACAGTGATTATTGGGTGATGTGATGTATCATGTCATGATGACAAACTCTATCATTGTGTATTAACAAGGATGATATAGACTGGATTGGCTTGGCAGTCGCCATAGTACGGATCGGCCGCGGTTTTTGTAGTTCGATTATTAAATCTAGATGGCGCTGAAATATAGCCAGAGGCTTTGAAAGCAAAACAATAAGACTACAGATATTTCATATCAGTGCAAATGTATTATTATGCAATATATTTTTGAAAAATAATACATTTGTAGTAATATGAAACATCTGTAAGTCTTATTGTTTTGCCTTAAAAGCCTCTGGCTATATTTCAGCGCCATCTAGATTCAATAATCGAACTAAAAAAACCGCGGCCGATCCGTACTATGGCGATTGCCAATCCAGTCTATATCATCCTTGGTATTAATAACTTGAATTGTCACTGGCCGTGTGTCAAAACTTCTTTTTCCTCTCATGTCATGGAGCGAAAACGTTTATTGCAAATTGTGTTCGGAAAGTTGGTAAGCAATCCTTTGACTCGCACTGACGTTGTAATTGTCTAGTAGTTAATGCGACAAGGTTCTTTAGTCACCTAGGAATCAAATTGTTTGACTGTACTTAGTTACTTACATAGTAAAATTTCGTTAAAAAAAAATCTTTTAATTTTATTTAAAAGTCGTGAAAAATATGATATTTTCTCTACTCCTTTTATTTTAGATGAATGGGACATGAATCTGAGTACTTATTCGAACCAGGAGCCGTTTGTGAGAGAGGCTAATGACTCTTTGGATGAAACAAAGTTGTACTGTTATTCTCGGACCAGGAAACAGCCTCTTGCACGACTTGAACTAAAATCTAGAATACCTGGTGAGTATTATAAAATTACAAAAAAAAGCATACAGACGAATTGAGAACCTCCTCTTTCTTTTGAAGTCAGTTAAAAATAAGAACACGATTCGACTGTTCTATTAGCACAACAGTGTTTATGTATGTATTATGTAAATACTTTATTGTACATAAAACACAAAAAAAAATGAACTTATCCCTGAGAATAGAATAGAATTATTTTTATTTGCCAGAATACTTATAAACATAGTACAGGATAATAAGTCATGATCGATCATCATCCCATACATATACTCGTCCCACCACAGGGCACAGGCCTCCTCTCAGTATGAGAGGGCTTGCAAAATGGAGCCATCAAAACAAGGCATAAATCATCGATTGCCTACTTTCGCTCTCATACCAAAATAACGAAACT
This sequence comes from Archips xylosteana, assembly GCA_947563465.1. Taxonomy (NCBI): domain Eukaryota; kingdom Metazoa; phylum Arthropoda; class Insecta; order Lepidoptera; family Tortricidae; genus Archips; species Archips xylosteana. The sequence goes on from OX387373.1 coordinate 7,369,358, forward strand.
CTTATATTTTACTATCGGGATTGTACATAAATGTAAACGTAATTCACCACACACACACAATGTATGTCACTTAGCGCAGTGGCTATTAATGCTAGAAAGCCGTAACTTTGCATGGTGATTTAATAAAAAGTAAAAAAATATTTTTTTATGGTCCTCACCAGAGGTCCCACAGACGCTACTGACGTAAAATTCTCGTCTAACTTTATAGTGTGGGGTATCGTTGGATATGTCTTTTAAAATCATTACGGGGTTGCGAAGATTTTTCGATACAGTGATTCGTTTGCGAAATATTCAACTTTAAAGTGATTTTTTTTGTTAAAATCTAGCGTCCCCCTCCCCTCTAAAACCTAAACTGTTGGCATAAAAATTTTGAAAAAATTAGGATGGGAGGATATAATATTTCACATTAACAAGGAAAACTATAACGGCTAAGTTTGCTTGAGAATTATATTAGTAGTTTAAGAGTAAATAGCAGCCTGATCTATAAAATATTGATTGTTTAATACGGACAGTATAATTAATAGTAAAATTACGTGGAAAGTTTCTGGAACTGGCCACTTATAAAAAGAAAATTAAAAAAGCAATAATAGGATTTGAAAAAATAACTCTCTGGCAGTATATTACTTCTTAATTTACGAGACTGTCATTTGTTTTTTCATCGTGGTGTTGGATTGAAATTTGTGTGTCGCTGTTGCAATGAATTTAAGTCGTGAAAATTTTCGATCCATGATTTTTTACGATTTCCGATGTGGATTAAGTCAGCAAGAGAGTTGTCAAAGACTTCTATTAGCATTTGGTGATGAAGCCCCATGTCGTAGCTCTGTCTATTCTCGTGGTTTAGTGAGTTTAGACGAGGACGTGACCATCTCTATGACGATGAACGTGAAGGCCGGCCAGCAACTACGGTTACCGATATTAATATTAATACTGTACGACAACTAATTGAAACTAACAAATAAATTACATGTCAGTATATTCGTACTACCTTAGGAATTGGAATGAGCCAGGTCCAAAAGATATTGCATTAGCATCTGAAGTTTCGGAAACTTTGCACCCGATGGATACCGCATGATTTATCGGAAGACCAGAAACGACTGCGTGTAGAGTGGTGCTGCAAAATGATAAAAAAAATTGACGTAGGACAATCAATGGCTGTATATAACATCGTGACAGGTGAAGAAACCTGGGTATACTGCTTTGAACCGGAAAGAAAAAGTCAATCGGCTGAATGGGTCTTTCCTTTTGAAGACTTGCCGACGAAAGTAAAAAAGAGTTGAAGCACAGGTAAGAAAATGGTTGCTTCGTTTTTCGGCAAATCGGGACATTACACAACTGTATCACTTGAAAACCAAAAGACAGTAACTGCAGATTGGTATGTGAACACGTGCTTGCCCAAAGTGTTTGAAAAAATTCGTAAAAGCGTCCCCGTAGCAAAATAGTCCTTCATCACGACAACGCGTCGGCACATTCCGCTAAAGCAACGAATGCGTATTTGGAGGCTTCAAATGTAGAATTAATGACTCATCCGCCATACAGCCCTGATCTTGCACCATGCGATTTCTTTTTGTTCCCAAAGATTAAAGATAAACTTAGAGGTTTACGGTTTACAAGTCCGGAAATGGCAGTGAATGCTTTCCACGAGGCCATCGAAGAAGTCCCTAAGGAAGACTGGACCCACTGCTTTTCACTATGGTTCCAGCGAATGCAAAAGTGTGTAAATAGGGAGGGTATAATTCTTTGAAAAACAATAAATGTGTCATAACGATAATGCGTAGTCTTATTTTTTAGAATCCAGAAACTTTCAGTATGTCCTAAGTAATAAGATTTGCAAGGATTTTTTTCGTAGTAGCTGCGGAATCCTATCCGGGGCATGCCCATCACGCTCTTCGCCTGTTTTTTGGTAAATAAACTATTTTTTTTAAAGGGAATATTTCTTTTACAGTGATCCATAAGCAAACATGGAATCCCATAACTCCTAGCACAAGATTCCCTCCCACTCCCAGGTATACTACTGAAACTACAAAAGCACCAGGTAAGTGTAAAGAAAGTATAAAACTTAGAACTTTAAAAAAACCGAGTGTGCTTTAGACTGAAGAATAACTTCTTTAGCTCCATGTATCTATATGATGTATTATCTAATACCTTTAAACGAGCAATAAATATAAATATATATATATATATATATATATATATATATATATACATATATATATATATATATATATATATATAATATATATATATATAAATAAATAAAATAAATATCACGGGACAATTCACACCAATTGACCTAGTCCCAAAGTAAGCTAAGCATAGCTTGTGTTATGGGTACAAGGCAACGGATAAACATACTTATATAGATAGATACATACTTAAATACATATTAAACACCCAAGACCCGAGAACAAATATTCGTATTATTCATACAAATATCTGCCCCGACGCGGGAATCGAACCCGGGACCTCAAGCTTCGTAATCAGGTTCTCTACCTACTAGACTAGGCCATCTGGTCGTCTAATATATATAATTGTCTTATATATAATCAGAATCTCAGAAACGGCTCCAATGATTTCGATGAAATATGGTATGTGGGGGTTTTCGGGGATGAAAAATTGATCTAGCTTGGTCTTATCTCTGGGATAACGCTTGGTACTGAGTTTCAGCCCGAGCGGAGCTCGGTCGCCCAGATACGATACGTATAAAATGTCTACAGTAATATACCAAACGTAACTCTTTCGATCTCTTTCTATCTTCACCCCCAACCCCCTCAACCCCCTTAAACCCCCAACCTACCCCCAACCCGCCCCAACCTGCCCCCAGCCCGCTCGCAACCCGCCCCCAACCCACTCGCAACTAGCCCCCAACCCGCTCCCAACCCGTCCCAACCAACCCACAACCCCCCTCCCTCCGACCCCCCACCCCCACACCATACCCCGCGTTCGCTTGGCCCGATCAAAATTTTCGTAACGCGTTCACCAGCTTAATACTCCCAAGTCAGGCGAGCCTAAAAATTTTTACTTCAAAAAGTTTTACTTTTGTCTTAAGTAGATTATAACTTATTTTGTATGATTTTACTAACAAAATGGATGTAAATTGTCTGAGTAAATAAATAAATTATTATTATTATTAAGTTACTTACAACAAGAAGTGAAATCCTACCAAAAATATTTGCATGTAAAATGTTGCCAAGACGAGACCAAAAAGTTATCAGATCTCATATAGAGCCAAGCTTCCTAACTCTACACGCCCTAATTTAACAAACTTTACTTACACCTGAGCCAAAATATCTGGCTTGGCCGTTTGGCTACTACCTACAAGTACCTAATTGTAGGTACCTATGATAGAAAGTAATGAATAGGAAAGAATGAAAATTAAATAAGGTAAACGTCTCTGTGCTCGACATTGACTCAATACTTGGCACCTTCAATCTTATGCCATAGTATGAGAGGCGACAGAATGTGCGTTGAGGTGTCAAGCATTGGTACGTTTACCTTAAATAAGAATGAAATTATCACTTTATATGTGACTCGGTAAGTCGGTAGATGAAAGGATTATCTTCAATATGATCATGGAATGTCTTCCCTGGTTGCCTGGTGCTTTCCATCATTATAATCTCAAGTCTAACAAAATTTTGTATATTTCATACTAAATACGAAATAAATAAATAAATAAATATTAGGGGACAATCTTACACAAATCGACCTAGTCCCAAACTAAGCAAAGCTTGTAGATACTATGGGTACTAGACGACGATAAACATACTTATATAGATAAATAAATACTTAAATACATAGAAAACATCCATAACTCAGGAACAAATATTCGTGCTCATCACACAAATAAATGCCCTTACCGGGATTCGAACCCAGGTCCTCTTGCTTCGTAGGCAGGGTCACTACCAACTAGGCTAAAGCGGTCGTTAATGAAACATAGATGCACAGAAAAAACACAGAAAAAGACCTGCTCTGGGAATCGAAACTGGGTCCTCATCATACCGTGCTGCGTGCTTTTACCCCTACACCACAATAGGTCGGGGTATAGACACGAATTAAAAAAAAATATTATTATTATTATACTCAATTAGGTACTCAGTTCATGCAAGAACCTAGTGACCTAGTGATTAGACCTATGGCCTCTCGAGCAGAGGGTTGTAAGTTCAACCCCGGGCGCGTCTGAGTTTTTCGGAACTTATGTCCGAAATTAGATTTGAAAATAAGCGAAGCAGCTATGAGGTGTGCGAAGGAAAATAACGTAAGAAAGAAATTCAATGATGAGTGTGAAGTTCCCAATCCACACTAGGCTTGCGTGGGAACTACAGCCCAAGCCCTCTCTATCATAGGCATGTGCCCTGGACGTATAGCTGAAATGTAATTACTCGATTTCTGTGTTATCAAGCAAATATTCAAGTTACCAGGCAAAATTGTGTCTCTCCTATAGTGACTCATATTGAGATATGAATAAGGTAGGTAAAATACCCAGTTATGGAGTCCTTAATGTTTTATTGTAATTAAGTGACGAATTAAAACCAGTTGGTTTACCAACAAGTACGAGCCCGACTCGTAAATGAAGGGTTCTGCCATCATCATCATCATCATTTCAGCCGCAGGATGCCCTGCTCGACATAGACCTCCCACATTGACGCCCAATCATTACAGTTGGAAGCGACTTGAACCTGCGGCCTTCACCAAATCGTCCGTCCATCTCGTTGGTGGACGTCCCACGCTGCGCTTGCCAATCTGTGGTCACCACACAAAACAGACAACAAACAGACACACGTTATATTATATTATTATATTTTTACTTGCATTTTTAGCTGACTGTACTTTTTTTTGACTGTACTTGCATTGTCATCCAACCTATATAAGTATACCAAATTTCAAGCTAATCCGACCACTGGAAGTGGGTCGAATTCAGCTTCCAAGATTTGACCCGTGCATACATAAGTATTTACATCATCATCATCATCATCATCATTCATCATTTCAGCCACAGGACGTCCACTGCTGGGCATAGGCTTCCCTCATTGATGCCCAATCATTACGATTGGAAGCGATTTGCATCCACCCTGAACCTGCGGCCTTCACCAAATCGGCCGTCCATCTCGTTGGACGTCCCACGCTGCGCTTGCCAGTCCGTGGTCTCCATTCGAGAACTTTTGGGCCCCAACGGCCATCGGTCCTGCGTGCTATATGGCCTGCCCTGCCATTTCAACGAGCTAATCCGTTTATATGTCGGTGACCCCTGTTCTTCTACGGATCTCCTCGTTCCTGATTCGATTCCGTAGCCCTCTCCATAGCTCGTTGAGCGACTCTGAGCCTATTCATCAGGTCCGTAGTGAAGCACTACGTCTCAGATCCATTTGTCATCACTGGAAACACACAGATTAAAGAAAGACCTTTGTTTTGAGGCACTGAGGTATTTTGGACGAAAAGATATTGCGGAGTTTCCCGAATGTGCCCATCCGAGTTGGATTCACCGATTGACCTCCTTCTCGAAGTTGGACCTACCTAGTTGGACAGTTTGTCCTAGGTATACATGCGTTCTGTACCTCTGTACAATGTTTTAAAAATAGCTGAACTATAAGAATTATAAAAATTGAGGCAAAAATGCCGAAAAAACACGTTACTTGTATGACGGCACCATTTTAGCTTTAGTATTTAATTTTTTAAACGGTGAAAATTTCTAATATCTAGACACTATTATGGTTCGTGCGATAGAGCCCTGTGACCGATGGAGGGATGGACAGACAGTGGAGTCTCAGTAATAGGGTCCCATTGGCACCCTTTGGGTAACGGAACCCTAAAAAAATGACCACATGCGAGTCATATTGGCGCACCGAAGGCTCCGTACAGAAGGGCAAAAATATAAACCAGCCGAAAGACGTCCACTGCTGCACATAGGCCTCCTCTAAGGCTCGCCAAACAGATTGGCCCTGCGCCAGCCATTTCTAATGCGTTCCCGATAACTTCACCAGGTGCCAGCGCCATCTTGTTGGAGGTCAAAAGTCAAATACAAATACAAACAATTTATTTGTCAAACATAGGTAAAATAGATGGTACAACGATCAAAGACTTGTATCACTATGCTGCGCCCAAGGGCATACAAATATGAATATTCACATTCAATCATGCACAAACTAATACACCTATAGTCTAAAAATCTGATAAACTATCACGCATATACTCATCCAATGAATAGAAAGTTTTATCCGCCAAAAAGTTAAAAAGTTGTTTTTTAAAATCATGAACATCCTCGGTCATCAGTATATTCTTTGGAAGCTTGTTGAAGATCTTGGATGCCATGCCGAATACGCTTTTGGCAAGTAGTGCTGTTTTGTATGGTCTTGTGTTTATTTTAACTTTTTGGCGAGCACTTCTAAAAACAGAAGTCAAAAGTCAAAATGATTTATTACATATCACATTACAGGCATAAGCTGGAATAATAGACTAGGTATACATGTGAGACGCCCCGTAAGGGCACGGCAATATCATTTGACATTTTTCCTATTCCTATTTCTGCTAATTTAACTGCATATATTCTATTTAAAAAACAACATTACCCAAAAACGAATCCAGACAGCCACACATCTACCTACCTACACTGCGTCTTCCAGTCCGCGGACGCCACTCGAGAACCTTTCGGCCCCATCGGCCGTCAGTTCTACGAGCGAGCCCTGCCCACTGCCACTTAAGTCTAGCGATTCTTCGAGCTATGTCCGTGATTTTAGTTCTTGCACGGATTTCATCATTTTTAATGCGATCCCGCAGAGAAACTCCAAGCATAGCCCTCTCCATCGCCCTCTGAGTGACTTTGAGCTTTCTTATGAGGGCCATCGTTAGCGGCCTATGATGGGTTATGATGAATATTGGTCATTAATACGAATGGCTGTGTATTAAGCAAGGGGCGAACTTTCATAGCAAAAATCGAACGTCGAGAGGGATTGACCACTGTGTTTTATTAACTATCGATGATTAATTGTCACTTAGCACGACATAATTTCGGTAATTAAATTAGACCTGGTAATTTTCATAGCAGAAATCAAACGTCAATATTATATAATTGGTCACAGTCATCGATATGGACTTGATGGACTCAGCTTATTCATACCATCGAGTGTTTTACCCTAATATGTCACATTTACAAATGGCGTAACAGGAAATTTTTATTTGTTAGTTTTATCCTTCAATGATACATGTCAATGCATCATTCGGCAATGCCATAGCGTTTAACGATATATGCCATAATTATATTCTAGTCATGTCAAAAATTAGTGGTGTTTTGATATTTTTTGTGACGTTCCATGGAGTTGGTAAGCGAACGATATTTCAAATTGTTAAATGATATTCTCGGGATGTGTGGTGTCGTGTTTGAAATCACGCCTCTTCACTTCTTCCGTGGATGTCGTAAGAAGTGACTAAGGGAATAGGTTAAATAAGGTATACGCAGCTAGCAACCTGACATTATTGTACCTTTTTTGTTTATCTTTACACCTAAAAATTTTTGTGTGCTCTTCCCATCCTTTTTAACCGACTTCAAAAAAAAAGGAGGTTCTCAATTCGTCTGTTTTTTTTTTTTTTGTATGTTTGTTACGCGATTACTCCCTCAATTGTGAACCGATTTTCAAAATTCTTTTTTTGTTTGAAAGAGTATACTCCTGAAGTGGTCCCATTGGCACCAAGTCAAGATCTGATCATGGGATCCTAGAGAAATCGAGGGCAACCTTCAAATTTTACAGGCAAACCTATGGTGATTTTAGCATTTTTAGCATCAAGTGAAGTATTTGCATTCAGAAAGTATCATTTGGTAAACTGGACCTGCTGAAGAAGACTGTAGATGGCCAACGGAACTCCTCAACGGGTCAAATCTTGCAAGTTAAATTTGAACCGGTTTCCAATTGAGCTGAAATTTTGCAGGCATATGTAAATTGGATGACGATGCAATATTATTATGACATGGAGCTGATCTGATGATGGAGCTGAAAGATGGCCATAGAAACTCTGTAATAAAGCGATACGACCGCATTGAGTTTGGGCTCATTTGATTTGTCTTGACGAGTACTTTGATCCTAGATGGTAACTAGGATCTGAAGATGGAGTTAGAAGGTGACCATAAGAACTCCGTAATAAAACGACATAACCCCATCGAGTTTGAGCTCATTTGATTCGTCTTGAAGAGTAATCAGGGTCAAAAAGTACAGTCAGCAAAGAGTTCCTGTTGTATCGCATAATGTTGATTGTTTTAAAAATTTCTGGCCTAGAATGTTTGGCATACTGTTGAAAGTCCTAAAGCATATTTGTTCGTTCTTTATTGATAACAAGAACATCGGATTACCTACAATATTAATTGGCCAAAGCAGTCCTAAGAGTTGTGAAGTCATTCACCTAAACTATAAGTAGGTATGGCACCTACAAAGAAAAGGGGGCAATAAAAAATACCTACAAACCACCTTCCGTTTAACCTGGTTAGGTTCGTTAGTTACCTTGCGCTCTTTTAAGCGGAATAGAGGGGGGGCTCGGGGGGTGGAGCCCCCCGCTAAAAAAAATACTGTCAAACCGCCTCCTGTTTAACCTTACCAGATTCGTTAGTTATCTTGCGTCTCTCAGAGTTAAAATTGAAGCCTTGGTACTGGAAGGGGGGCTCGGGGGGCGGAGCCCCCCGTAATATAAAACACCTTCAATCCACCCCCTGTTTAACCTGGTTAGGTTCATTAGTTCTCTAGTATCTTACGTCACTCAGAGTGGAAATTGAAGCCCCGCTCTTCGAGGGGGGGGGGGGCTCGGGGGGCGGAGCCCCCCGCAATAAAAAATATTCTTACACCACCTCCCGTTTATGTTAGGATATGATTTTACATCAAAAAGGTTTACATTATTTAGTTCTCGTTTATGGTTTGTTTTAGAAGACTTCTCAGTTGTCAGTCAGGTATGTCATGTCAAGTTGAACTACCAGTTAAATATATTCAATAAAAAGCGTTATAGAATTCTTACCCTTTTATTGGTATTAGCTTGCTAAACTCTAACAGGTTATGTGGCCCAGCATCAATAAAAGTGGTAAAGAGCAGTGAAGTATATTTATCTCGGTATAAAATATAGTGAAATATGAAGTGAAAATTTTTTCCTGTCAAAAGTGAAAATGGAAGTTTCAGGATTAAAAATGAATGTAGAGCGTTTTGATGGCAATAATTTTCGACAGTGGAAGTTTCAAATTAAATGCGCATTGCGAGCCAAGGGAATAGACATCGGTACGGAGCAACCGAAAGATGCGAAAGAAAATGAAGAGTGGAAGAAAAATGACGGCACCGCAATGTTCATTATAACGTCTGCGATGGATTACAGACAAATTGCGCTAGTAGAAAATTGCGAGAAAGCTAAGCAAATTATGGATAAGCTTGAATCAATTTATGAGCAAAAGTCGGAATTCAATAAAATGTTAGTTCATGAGAGATTCTATAACTACAAGATGATTCCGTCAGATGGCGTAGCACAACACATTTCCAAAGTCGAGAGCCTTGCACAGCAACTTAAGGATAGTGGTGAAACAATTAGCGAGACAGCTATTATTACTAAAATTATTAGTACTTTACCATCAAAGTATCGTTCGCTAAGACAGGCATGGATGTCGCTTGATAAAAATCAACAAACAATTCACAACCTTACTGCTCGACTTATGGATGAAGAAGCCAGTTTGACAGCTGAAGAACAGAATGAAGTGGCTCTTATGACGGCCCAAGAAAAACAGAAACAGAATCAAGACGACGCCATGCATACTCGCCAACGCTTTGTCTGCTATAATTGCAACAAGCGTGGCCATTTTGCTAGAGAATGTCGTGCAAGGAAACCAGGACCAAGACCTCCCAATACCAACCAAGACAAGAGTAACATGGTAGCCTTCCATGCAGTTGAAAAAGCCTGTGCTGTCACTAATTGTAATGATGACGTTTGGTTGCTAGACAGTGGAGCTTCTGTACACATGACCTATAGAAAGGATTTCTTCCTGTATCTACAAGAATATAACAGCAACTGCAACAGAACGGTGAAATTAGGCAACCAAATTGAACTTAAAGTGAAAGGTGTGGGCACGGTGCTGATAAAGAAATGTCTTAATGGGCAATGGGAGACAAATGTTTTAAAAGAAGTTTTGTACGTACCAGAACTTTGCAGAAATCTGTTCTCTGAAGGAGCTGCTATGCGTTTAGGATTTGTGATTCTGAAGAAAGACACATCTGCTCTTATCTACAAAGACAATGAAGTTGTCTTAACTGCAACTCAAAAGTCAAATAATCTTTACGAAATGAACTTTAAAACAGTTAGCAGTGCAAGTTGTAATACAGTACAAGCATCAGAAGGAAGTTTGAGGGTTTGGCACGAAAGGCTTGGACACTTGAATGTGAAAGAAATTAGAAAAATGATTAAAAATGGACAGCTTCAGTGCAACGAAAGTGATATTGAAAAATTTGTTTGTGAAGCATGCATGTATGGAAAGCAAACCCGTATCCCATTCCATAGTTCTCTTCGAGGTGAGCTTGGCCCAGGAGACCTGGTCTACAGCGATGTCTGCGGGCCTATGAGTGAGTCCTCGGTGCAAGGTATGAGATATTTTGTCCTTTTTAAAGATGCAGCCTCAAGTTACTTGTATGTTTGCTTCATGAGGCACAAAAGTGAGGTGTTGGATCATTTTAAAACATTTAACGCCATTGTACTCAATAAATTCGGCCATAATGTAGGCATTTTACACTCTGATAATGGTACAGAGTATGTCAATAATAATTTTAAAGAGTTTCTAAATCAAAATGGAACTGTGCACGAATGTACTGCTCCATACACACCTCAGCAAAATGGACGGGCGGAGAGAGAGATACGTACGATTGTCGAAAGTGCTCGTACAATGCTTTATGGACGCAGTTTGCCCATGAAGCTGTGGGCAGAAGCTGTGGGTTGTGCGGTGTATCTGTTAAACAGGACATCTTCCAGTCAGACCCCAAATATTTCACCAATTGAAATTTGGTCTGGTGAGAAACCAGATATACAACATCTGAAGATATTTGGGTCAATTGGTTACGTTCATATTCCAGACGCATGTAGAACAAAATGGGAGAAGAAAAGTCAAAAGATGATTCTAGTAGGTTATGAAAATCAAAACTATAGAATGTTTGATCCTGACACAAATAAAGTAAGGATTTCTCGAGATGTCACTTTTGATGAAGATAGTGAGGTTCCGTTCAGCAAGGTACCTGTTACAATTGAGTTTGTTGAATCTCCCTGTGATGTGAGGTCAGAGCAAATTCCAGCTACAGGAGAGCCGTCAAGCCCACGATCACATGAAGGCGACACTAGTTATGAAAGTCTTAGAAGCAGTGATGATAGTGACTTAACTTATGAACCTCCTCAAACAGTACGCGGTGCATCAGGTGTCCCTACAATGACTCTACGACCTAGAGTGCCTGTAAATTATGAGGCTAATTTAGTTGAATCCTACGAACCATCCACTTATGACGAGGCGATAAAATGCAACGAGTCTAGCAAATGGTTAGCTGCAATCAAAGAGGAGCTGAAAGCTCATGATGAAAATAATACTTGGACTATCATTGACAAAACTGATAAAAAAGCAATCACATCAAAGTGGATTTTCAAAATTAAGAAGAATAAAGAAGGTGCAATCGAGAAATATAAAGCACGACTGTGTGCTAGAGGATTCAGTCAAGTTAGAGACATTGACTATTCGGAAACATTTGCACCAACAACTAGATACGATTCAATCAGAGTGTTATTAAGCTTGGCCGCCAAATATAATTATGAAATAATACAATTCGATGTTAAAACAGCATTCTTGTATGGAGACCTTGATGAAGATATTGTGATGGAGATTCCAAAAGGAGTGTTTGCTGAAGCTGGTAAAGTGTGCAAACTCAATAAGTCTCTATATGGGCTCAAACAAGCACCGCGGTGTTGGAACATTAAGTTCACTAGCTTTCTGAAATCATTTGGGTTTGTCCAATTGGACTCTGATAGTTGTGTATTCAGCAGTCATCTTAATAATGAAAGGGTTTTGTTAATACTTTATGTTGATGACGGACTCATATTTGCTTCAAATAATGATACTCTTGATTTAGTTATTAAGGCACTGAAAACAACTTTTGAAATAAAAGTTCTAGACTTGAATTGTTATGTTGGATTAGAGATAAGGAAAACTGAAAAGTCTATCATTGTGAGTCAAGTAAGCTACACAGAACAGATTATAAAAAAGTTCAATATGATTGGTGCTAGTGCTTGCTCTACACCTATAGACTGCAATGTTGTACTGAAAAGCTCAGATGAAGGAGAGGAAGAGTCTGTCAGTTTTCCTTATAGGGAGGCAGTAGGTTCTTTGCTGTTTTTGGCTTTAGTCTCGCGGCCAGATATTTCGTTCGCCGTAAATTTAGTTTGCCGGTATGTTAACAACCCGAACTCTAATCATGTGACAGCAGTTAAGCACATAATTAGGTATCTAATTGGAACGAGATATTTTGGCATAGAGTATAAAGGAAGTGCTGATATAGTAGGTTACTCAGACTCAGATTATGCTAGTGACATAGAGACAAGGAAGTCGACAACCGGTTATTTGTTTTTAATGAATAATGGACCAATCACGTGGGCAAGCCGAAAGCAACAAACCATTGCGCTTTCTACTATGGAAGCAGAGTTCATGGCTGCTTGCGATGCCACCAAGGAACTCCTGTGGCTCAAACAGTTCTTGAACGAATTAGGGGAACCCAAAAATTCTATATGCCTTTTTGTAGATAATCAAGCTGCTATAAGACTAATTTGCAATCCGGTATATCACCAGAGATCAAAACACATTGATGTAAGGTACAAGTTTATTAGAGAAAAGGTTGAGCAAGGAACATTAACAGTAGAATACATTGAAAGCTCTAACCAATTGGCAGATTTTTTAACAAAAGCTCTAAATTGTCAAAAATTCTCTATTAATAGAAACCGGGTTTTATGTTTAACGATGAATGGGTCTAATTAAGCAGTGGGAGATCAATCTTGTCAATGCCTAACTGATTGTGTTTTAGTTAGTTTTGTTGTTTTTATCAGAAGAGTGCATTGCCAAAGTGTTTTATTTACTTGATGTAAAGTCAGTGGGAGTGTTAGGATATGATTTTACATCAAAAAGGTTTACATTATTTAGTTCTCGTTTATGGTTTGTTTTAGAAGACTTCTCAGTTGTCAGTCAGGTATGTCATGTCAAGTTGAACTACCAGTTAAATATATTCAATAAAAAGCGTTATAGAATTCTTACCCTTTTATTGGTATTAGCTTGCTAAACTCTAACAGTTTAACCTGGTTAGATTCGTCAGTGGAAATAGAAGCATCGCTACTGGAAAGGGGGCTCGGGGGGCCGAGCCCCCCGTAATAAAAAAAAACCTTTAAACCATCCTTCGTTTATCCTGGTTAGGTTAGTTAGCTACCTTGGATCCCTCAAAGCGGCCCCCCCCGCTATAAAAATACTGATGATATGGAGCCAACGGAAGACCAGCGTCAGCTGCATAGCCGACATCATGCTGAGTTGGGACCATTTCGTGATAATGTTGTATCTCAAATATTATTTATTTTTTATTAACAGTACGGCTGCTCACCGAATCTAAGATTATTTAAAAGCGAAAAAATTTTTTTTTCGCTTTTAAATAATGTTGTATCTGTTACCGTTCATTCACCTGTTAATTTAAGATTATGTCACGAATAAATATTTTTTCTTTCCTTCTTTTTTTAAAAAAATATTCTTACACCACCTCCCGTTTAACCTGGTTAGATTCGTCAGTTATCTTGCGTCCCTCAGGGTGAAAATAAAAGCCCCGCTCTTGGAGGGGGGGGGGGGGCTCGGGGGGCAGAGACAACCCGCAGTAAAAAATCTGTTAAACCATCTACCGTTTCATTTGGTTAGATTCGTCAGTTATCTTGCGTCGCTCAGAGTGCTAATAGAAGCTTTGATACCGGAACGGGGGGCTCGGGGGGCAGAGCCCCCCGCAAAAAAAAATCCTTCAAACCATTCCTTGCTTAACCTGCTTAGGTTCGTTAGTATCTCGTATCCCTCAGATTGAAAGTGGTAGGCTTGCTACCAGAGAGTTGGCTCGGGGAGCGGAGCCCCCCTGCAATAAAAAAATACCTTCAAACCATCCCACGTTTAACCTGCTTAGGTTCGTTAGTTACCTTGCGATCCTCAGATCGGAAACAGAAGCCGGGCTTCGTCTACTGGCTACGCCTACGCATCTTTTTTTATACCAAAGCAACTAAAAAGCCAAAAATAAAAAAATTTAAATAAAAAATAGAACCGCCTTCAAAAACACCCAAAAAATATTATTTAAAAATTTAACCGACTATAATGAGCATTATAATATCTTTCTACTAATCTGTTTGAAGTCGGGCCTCAGCTCGAGACAGCAGGAGTGGACCTAGTAATTAAATTAATAAATAAATATCCCGGGACAATTCACACCAATCGACTTAGTCTCAAAGTAAGCTAAGCTTGTGTTATGGGTACTAGGCAACGGATAAACATACTTATATAGATAGATACATACTTAAATACATATTAAACACCCAAGACAAACATTCGTGTTTTTCATACAAATATCTCCCCAACGCGGGGACCGAACCTGGGACCTCAAGCTTTATAGTAGTAATTTAATTTACCTACATAGATAGATACCTACTATCTATTGGGCGTCTACTACTCCTGCTAGCTCCTGCTGAGGCCCGACTTCAAACAGATTAGTAGAAAGATATTATAATGCTCATTATAGTCGGTTAAATTTTCAAATAATATTTTTTGGGTGTTTTTGAAGGCGGTTCTATTTTTTATTTAAAATTTTTTATTTTTTATTTAAAATTTTTTTAGTCAACCCACTTGCAATATATTTATCAACATATTTAATTTCATATAAAATACTTTTCATCCATTAACCAGCTCGGTGAAGGTCGTTTAGTATTAAGTAAAACCATTGTTAAAAATTGTACTAGGTAAGCTCAGTTTAGTAAGAAACCTCTAGTTTTATATTTAGAATTTCCTACCTACTTACCAGTTACGGAAGAGCGGGGCATCCTAACACAGGTTTACTACCTAAAGGGAAGTCCTAATTTACAGCATGCATTGTATTGTGTAACAAAGGAAAATAAACAATTTTTCATTTTCATTTTCATTTTTCCTAGGCTATTCTAAGCAACTTTACAATACGCTCCAATGACCACTGTAGTCTATATGATCTGTTTCGACTCAATAATGGGATTTAAATTGTAGTCTTTATGCACTTAAAAGAAAAATGGCGGACGTTTATTTTACCTTGATTTTAAGTTATGGAGTCACATTGTATAATGGTTTTTTTTTTGTAGTTTCAGATAAAGCGGAACTTAAAATACAAGGAATAAAAGCAATAAGTCCAAAAACATTCAGTAATGCTACACACAATATAAAGACATACACGTCCAGTTTTAGTGAACCAGAGAAAAAGTCTATAAAATGTATTTTTAATCGCAACCTCTATTTTGTGAAAGTGACTGATGGAAGTCAATTAGTGCGCAACGGATCTGGTAATATATTATTCTACTATTACTATATTTTACCCGCGAGTATGTATACAATACATGAAATAAGTAAAATTCAAGTAAATAGTACATATATTTCATACTAAACTGAAACATGGATGCACAGAAAAACCCAGAAAAGAAAGAGCAGCGCTGGAAATCGAATCCAGGTCCTCAGGTCCTCAGCATTCCGTGTTGCGTGCTAAACCCCTACACCATCACTGGTCGGGATTTAGACACAAATTTTTCTTATGCATCACACATTTCAGCTTCCTTAATAGCTTATTGCTGCGATACTAGCGACATCTATGTTAATTTTCTCATCGAGAAACGTCAACACTCCTCGGAATTATTCGACCGGTTATCGACGACCGTAAAAGTAAAAAATTTGGAGTTGAAAAATAAAAAATACAAAAAGGTCAAGGTCCGTAAGAAGGTGATTCTGATTATCAACGAGAGTCTATTGTTTAACACGGAAATCATACATGTTCAGAAAAACATCTAAAATGGCAACAAAATGAATGAAACTCTAAGTGCTGTTAGAAATACTTCGCTGTGGTGTGAACTGCTTGTTGAATCAGTTGTGTATGTTGGGAACTCTGGACCTCCATTATCGATGCTCTGGATATCCATCATCAGATCTCAACCGGGGCACCGCCCTGGTGGAGAACTAAGGGTGAGGCCACACGAGCGTAATTTTGTGAGTCGTGATCAGCAGAATTTCGGTTCGCGCCATACAATATGCGGGCCATCACGTTACACTCACATGACACAATGTATGGCGCAACCGAAATTCTGCCGCTCACAACTCACAAAATTACGCTCGTGTGGCCTCACCCTTTGGCATCAAAATTACCTCGTTTATATGAAATGTGGACTGCGGGCCGAATTACTTGACCGCAAGTGTAACTGTTGTTTTATGTTACGAAATTAATAAAACTAGGCAAATCCAGTACATTATTATAGAAATTGCAAAGTATGAAAAATAAAATCATGTAAATGAACATTTATTTCCAATGTTGCTGTTTCCTCGCAATCAAAGTGCAAAGCGGAGTGTATGGGTGAGGCCACACGAGCGTAATTTTGTGAGTTGTGAGCGGCAGAATTTCGGTCGCGCCATACATTGTGTCACGTGAGTTTCACGTGATGGCGCGCATATTGTAGGGCGCGGACCGAAATTCTGCCGCTCACAACTCACAAAATTACGCTCGTGTGACCTCACCCTTAAACTCGAGCATTAAACCCATTTTCCCCTTGACGTATCTATCCACCCTCGTCGTACCAGCTATAAACGTCTCGGTAAAATGGCTCATTTTATGCTCTCGTTGTACAATCTACTACTTTTTCTCAATTTTTATTTTTTACTTTGTCCGGATAATTGCTACACACTTCCATGCAAAATTACAGCTTTCTAGCCCTAATAGGCTCTGAGCTAAGTCGCGGACACGCACGGACGGACGGACAGACGGTCGGACGGTCGGACAGACAGACATGGCGAAACTATAAGGGTTCCGTTTTTACCATTTTGGCACCGGAAACCTAGAAAGGAAAATTAAAATTACCAACTGGGATGTACCAAAAAAAATAACCTATAGTTTTTATATTTTTTTTGGAAATAATAGGATATTTTAAGATACCATTTTCATCGATTTTGAATTTGGTTGAGTATTTATTTTTTTATAATTTTTTTAAGAAATACGTTGGATGACGTCACAGTGAGAGAGCCACGTTCCATTGCCTACAAAAATTCAAGTCGTACATAACACAATCTGTGGCACTACTGATTTGTCTTGTCACTGTCAATAATACAAGCACGGCATAGGGTCCTAAATGAACCATGACAAATAGTTTTATTTATTTATCTTCTTTTAGCTTCGATTATTCCTGTTTGTTTAATGGTGTGATAGTAAATAGATATTTTTTACTTAAATCTGATATTTAAATTCTTTCATATTTACTTGTAACGTAGTAATTTAATAATTAAATTTGTAAAAATACATTGCGAGTATTGTATACATTTCGGACTTTATGATAAATGACAACTGTTTAAAGCCAGGTGCACATCATGTGATTAAAGTTCTGTCTTTGTCACTCTTTGCTATTATAAGCAGGACAGCAACATTTCAAACTGTCAATTTGCTTTAGAATGTAGACCTGCTTTATATCTGCCTATGTGACGATCCACTGCAGGGGTCAAATGAAGGTCATTACTTAAATTTTCTTTATTTAATTCAGTTTATCATGTTTCTGGAATCTGATTTCTGAAAACGATTCACAAAGCCTATTTCTCCAAATGGTTTTCGATTTATTATACGTTGTCAAAAATTGGGACATCCCAATTACACTCAGATTCATAATACTAACGTTTTTTACTTCTGAGGGGCTCAACAGCATGCAAAATGTATAGTCGGGGTAAGAAAAGGTTCGTCACTTTTCGACTCTATGTCAACGAGTTAAGGTCGAAAAGTGACGAACCTTTTCTTACCCCGACTATACGTTTAAACCCACAACGTAGCTGAAATGCAGACCGTTTGTTAAAGACGAGTATATCTTTAATTTGAAAAAACATTCATTTGGCAGGAAAAGATACATAAAAAAACATCGTAGTATAAAGTAGGCTTCATTAAAAACTAATCTTCTAACTTTTCTTTTTTTTAGCAACTTCCAAATCTAAACCAATCATACTTCCGTATGAGTTTACGTTGAACTCTAATAAAACACTCATTTGTGAAGCGACACAAAGAACACAAACAGATCCAAGAATATTCCAAGTCATAGTACATTGGATATATGTACCAAAAAAATATGAGACACCTGGTAAGTGGGTTTTATTTTTTGCTAGAAAACTCTCGTGCAAGATGCGCGGGATCGACGATTTTTTCGAACCTGGGTAAGAACTTGACAGTGGCGCGCTCTCTCCAGCGTTTTGGAACCGGGGCAGAAACTTCACAGTGGCGCCCTCTCTCCAGCGTATTCGAACTAGGGCAGAAACTTAATATTGGTGCCCCTCTCTCCAGCGTTTTGGAACCGGGGCAGAAACTTGATAGTGGCGCCCCTCTCTCCAGCGTTTTGGAACCGGGGCAGAAACTTGATAGTGGGCCCTCTCTCCAGCGTTTCGGAACCGGGGCAGAAACTTGACAGTGGCCCCTCTCTCCAGCGTTTTGGAACCGGGCAGACACTTGATAGTGGCCCCTCTCTCCAGCGTTTTGGTACCGGGTTAGAAACTTAATGGTGGCCTCTCTCTCCAGCGTTTTGGAACCGGGGCAGAAACTTTCAAATAAAAAAAAACCGCATCCGAATCGGTTCACCCGTTTAAGAAGACCTATGATGCCACAGACAGACTGACAGACGCACACACACAGAAGTGAAACTTATAACACCCCTCTTTTGTATCGGGGGGGTGTGTTTAGATGTCATAAAAGTTAGCTTGTTTGGGTTGCGGGAACGCGTTGGATGCGGATGCCTGTTCCGACCCATAAAAAAATGGAACGGTCTGTTTGGTGATCGATGGGGGAAGCATGTTCAGCAGTCGATGTCTTTCGGCTGAAATTGATGATGATGATGTGGCCCCTATAAATTACGTTATGAAAATCGGCATTATTTTGTTCTAGTGTCACAAATCACTTGACCCCCCCCCCCCCCCTAAATGTGTGACGTAATTTGTGGATGGCCCCTGATAGATAAAGAATAGTGAAATAATACGGATTACTCAAAACGAGTTTAACTCGACATGTTTCGGTTTTGTCGAGCATCCGCGCGAGCAGAGCGGTGGCGCGTAGAGCACGTTTGGCAGCAGCCGTAGCGTGTTCCTCCGAGAGGAAGGCTACGGATTAGCCCGAAACATGTCGAATTAAACTCATTTTGAGACGCGAGGAATCCATATTATTTTACTATGAGTGAGTCTAAGTGTAGTTTTATGTTTAAAAAAAATGAAAGAAGAGTTTTATTGTTAAAGTTTTTACTTTACCTCAGATACTGTAAATTTTTATAAGTTTTCGGAATTTAGCTTACTTATAGACCCACGGTATTAGCAAAATGTCTAAGATTGTTTTTTCTTCAGCAACAGTTTCAACTACTAAAGATCCCGATACGACAACAGAATCTGGAATATCTGGAGGTAAGAATCCCATCAAAAACAAACATGGTAACTTATCATCAGCGTATGCTCGTCCACTGCTGGATATAGGCCTCTCCCATGGCACGCCACTAAGCACGATCCTCGGCCACTCTCACCCAGCACTTGCCAGCCGCCTTGCAAAAATTATCGCTCCACCGAGTCTGAGGACGTCCTAGTTACGTTTGCCGATGCGTGGTCTCCACTCAAGAATTCGTCTAACTTTTTTCCACGGGAAAATATCTCATTCCCACGAGAAAACCAGACCAGAAGACCAGACGACCAGATGGCCTAGTACCTAGTTAGAGAACCTGACTACGAAGCCTGAAGTCCCGGGTTCGATTCCCGTGTCGGGGCAGATATTTGTATGAAAAATACGAATATTTGTTCTCGGGTCTTGGGTGTTTAATATGTATTTAAGTATGTATCTACCTATATAAGTATGTTTATCCGTTGCCTAGTACCCATAACACAAGCTTTGCTTAGCTTGGGACTGGGTCTTTTTTTTAATCTACTTCAGCGGGGGCAAAGCTGCATCAGCTAGTAAATTATATTGATCAATCCATAACAAAAAATCGGCCAAGTGCGAGTCCGTACAATTATCTATAAAAATCACGTTTGTTGTATGGGGAGCCCCCCTTAAATATTTTTTTTATTTTAATTTAATGATTTATTTTTAAAGTCAACTATAATTAAATATTCTGTAAATATTTCAAGCGTCTACCTGTTGCCGTTATCAATATCGAGTAAAAACGAGCAAAAAAATCACGTTTGTTGTATGGGAGCCCCCTGAAATATTTATTTTATTCCATTTTTTAGTATTTGTTGTTATAGCGGCAACCGAAATACATCATCTGTGAAAATTTGAACACTCTAGCTATCACGGTTCCCGAGATACAGCCGGCAGACGGACAGACAGACGGACGGACGGACAGCGGAGCCTCAGTAACAGGGTTCCCGTTTTTACCCTTTGGGTACGGAACCCTAAAAAGACTAACCCATTATTTTTCCAGCTGGTGGACTAGGTCTCGTGACGAGTGTTTGGCCGATTGTAGCTATATGCTGCACCATAGTCATTCTTATAATTTGCATTGTAACCTGCCTTGTGAAGATGATGTGCAATAGGAAGAAGACGCAGGTGAGAAACCTTATCTTTAGGGGAGACCGAGGAGAGTTGTGACAGAGGAGAGTTGTGACAGAGGAGAGTTGTGACAGAGGAGAGTTGTGACCGAGGAGAGTTGTGACATAGTCAATTTTTATTTATTTACTAGCTTTTGCCCGCGACTCCGTCCGTGTGGAATTAGTAATTTGGGCAGCTTATTTTTTTATCCAATTTGCTTTTTCATCAATTATGGGTCTCCTTAGTTCCTCGATATAAAAAAATACCCCCCCCCCCGAACGGCCCGCACACCCGCGTTCACATTCACCACTCATACTCCCAAATCAAGCGTGCCTATAGAAGGTTTACTTCAAAAACCGCCGATTTTGAAACATTCTTCCGCTCCGCTCCGCTCCTATTGGTGTTAGCGTGATGATATATAACCTATGTCCTTTCTCAGGCTCTAGACTATCTGTGTACCAAATTTCATTTAAATCGGTTCTGTAGTTTTAGCGTGAAAGCGAGACAGACAGACAGACAGAGTTACTTTCGCATTTATAATATTAATAGTTAGGATTTATTATTTTTGGGAACTTATTTACTGCTAGCAAGCTCGCAACAGCGCGTGTTTGATAGCTCGACACTTGAACCACAGAATATATAATAGTACTAACGTACAGAATGGACACGCTCCGCCCCGCACCGATTCGAGTTACCCCACCCCTCAAGGCGCAGATTTCCGGACCCCGCCGGAATCCAGAAGAGTGCGCGCGCGATGTATGTAGGCGTACGCGTGTACAGACGTCGTCGTGCTTATGTAGATTCAAGAACGCGTATTTGTACGTCGTGTCCGCCGTGTGCTTGAACTAAAAAACGCGCGCTATTGCGAGCTCGCTAGCAGTTAATAAGTTCTAAAAACCGGCCAAGTGCGAGTCGGACTCACGCACGAAGGGTTCCGTACCATTATCTATAAAAACAGCAAAAAATCACGCTGTTTGTATGGGAGCCTCCCTTAAATATTTGTATTATTTTATTTTAATTATTTATTTTTAAAGTAAATATATAACTAAATATTCTGTAATATTTCAAGCGTCTACCTGTTGCCGTTATCAATATCGAGCAAAACGAGCAAAAAAAATCACGTTTGTTGTATGGGAGCCCCCTTAATAAGCGTAATAAGCTTAGTTATACTGTATGAATAAAATATTTTGAATTTTATTATTACAGCCACCAGAGGACCACGTGAATTTGACAAGTGACCGTGGAAACGACTATCCTTCACAAACGATTCCAAATCGGACTGTCCCTATCATACAGTCGAACTATTGCGATCCCAAAGACATAAAGGTAAAAAGAAATTATACATATATTGCCAGATTGCATTCTCTCCGGTAAGCCAGCACACCCTCTCTCCGGTTTGTCAACTCACCCACTCTCTGGTAAGTCAGCTCTCCGGTTAGCTAGCTCGTTCTCTCCGGTAGGTAAGTCAGCTCACCCTCTCTCCGGTAAGTCAGCTCTCCGGTTAGCCAGCTCACTCTCTCTCTCCGGTAAGACAGCTCTCGCTCTCTCCAACAAGCAAGCTCACCGTCTCTCCGGTAAGTCAGCTAGACCTCTCTCCGGTAAGATAGCTCGCCCTCTCTCCGGTAAACAAGCTCGCCCTCTGGCGGGTAAGTCAGCTCCACCACTCTCCGATGAGACAGCTCTCACTCTCCAGTAAGACAGCTCCACCACTCTTTGGTAAGACGGCTCACCCTCTCCGGTAAGTCAGCTCTCGCTCTCCAGTAAGACAGCTCGCCCACTTACCACTAAAGCAGCTCTCCCTCTCTCCGGTAAGTGAACTCGCCCTCTCTCCGGTAAGACAGCTCGCTCACTTTCCGATAGGACAGCTCGCCCACTCTCCGGTAAGCTGTTATAATCGGAAACTCTTCGCTCGAAGTTGTTGACGACCCTATCTACCCGGGACAAACTGCCCATTTAAAGAGGTCAATCGACGAATCCGACTCGGCTGGGCAGCGTTCGGGATGTTCCGCAATAACTTGTCATCCAATAAGTATGCCGCATTGTCTCAAATAAAAAGTCTTTGACCAGTGTGTGTTGCCAGTGATGGATGACTTATGGCAATGAGACGTGCCCGCTAACGATGAGCCTCATAAGAAAGCTTAAGCTCACTCAGAGGGCGATGGAGTGGGCTATGCTCGGAGTTTCTCAGCGGGATCACATTAGAAATGATTAAATCCGCGCAAAAACTAAAGCCATCGACATAGCTCGAAGGATCCCCGAATACAAGTAGCAGTGAGCAGGGCACATTGCTGGTATTGTACGTTACCAAGGCGTTAAAATATCTAAACAATTCGACACTATTAGTTGACCATGAGTTTGATCTTTAACTTGACGCGATGGCTGTATAGATTTATGCCCGACTGTACAAAGAACTTATCGATTTTAAGGGATCTACCAGTCAACCTTTGTAGTGTAATCGCGAATTTAAAAGTATTATTTGTTTCAGGGACTAAAAAGTAGCATCGAACCTAACTACAGTGAGGCAAGGGAACCTCAGGTAATAATATTTTTTTTATACAATATAGGCTTGCGTTTGACCACGACCACGCCTGATGGAAAGCGAAGATGAGGCCTACGATGGAGCACGCTTGCCTAGTAAATTCTCACCCTTATTTTTTTTTTCAGAGCACGGGCGAAGGCTTGTACGCTGAGTTAAACCGTCCGGAAGATACGTATGCAGAACCCTATATAAATAAAAACGAGCTGTACGCCCAACCGATACCAAAAGCGCAACGACGTAAAAAGGACGATCCTAATTATGGCAACGTGTTCGGACAAGATTATGTTAATAGTAGGAAATAGTGTCTCACCTAGGTGTTTACGGTATCCTATTATCTCGCCTCATTCGTTTTTCGTTTAATTCTTATTTCGTCTCATTCTGTATTTGTCACTCATTCTTTATTCGTCTTGTTCGCTATCCGTTATTATCTTATTTGGTAAAATTCTGTAACTTGTCTCTCGCTTAATACCTAAGTCTTATACGTTTTTCGTCATGGTCTTCCTTAGACTCGTTTATTTATTTTTTTGAGTTTTGGTGTAACACCTACAATATCCGCCCCGGGTGCCACCCATGCTAGCTACGCCACTGGGGTAATCCCTTATTTCAGACACGAATTTTTCACTGTCCCGTAGTTTGGCGAAACCTATACGGGACAGTACATTGTCCCGTATTTTATGATTCACTGGCATTTAACGATAAAAATACCTATTATATATTTTTAAAGACTTTCAATAAGAAATTTAGCAATAGGGATGTTGGTGCCATTAAAAAATAATTCGAAGACACGACTCCAGTAATAAATGCTTTGTTTTAGCCCTGAAAACCAGGTTAATTTTCGATTAACTACAATATTAGATTTTTTGTTGCTTTAAAACAAATAAATAGTTAGTTGATTGAGTTGGCGGACAAGTGACGTCATAAGTTGCTATTGCCATTTAAACTCTATAGGAGCATTGTGTTTTGACAGCTCATAAAAAGTACGTCAGATAATTGGTGGTGTCAACATCCCTATATTGTATAGGTTATTTTTATTTAATGGACTATGCCAAAAAGTTGTATGTAGGTAATAAAAAAAAAAAAATATTTTTGAACTCTTTTTGAGACGTAGTAATCCGTATTATTTTTTCTATGAGTGAGTCTCATGCTAGTTTCATGTTTATAATGTTGACATTTATTTAAATAAAACGACCGGTTCCGCATTCTAACCTTGAATCCAGTATTTTCAATGCAGTTGTCCTGTCCTTCAAACCCGGAAATGTATTGTTATATTTTTGTATTTTTTTTTTAAGTTTAAATTTTTTATTTTTTTTATTATTTATTTATTATTATGTAAATGTTTATTTAAATGTGTCTGTATATATGTATGTAAGTATGAATACTTCAGTTAAATAATAAATGGTTTTTTATTGAGTGTTGTAAAATAATAATTTAAATTGGCATATTATGTATTTTAATGTTGGTGTGCCATAACAGGGGTTGTGATAGAACTGTTTTTAAGTATTTTATAACATCATGTAAGACCTATACTGCAATAAATAAATAAATAAGATCTGGTCACCCCAGCTCACCCGAAATTCGGTTTTAACCCTTAATAAATAGGTTGACAAAGGATATTTTAATATATAAAAGCTTTTTATTAATAACTTGAATGTATGAAGTTGAATTTGACCCGCTTCCAGTGGTCGGATTTACTTGAAATTTGGTATACTTGTGTAGGTTGGATGACAATGCAAGTACAGCCAACAAAAAGTACAGTCAGCGAAAAGCTTGCATTGAAAATAGAACTGTTTGTGCCGTTTCAGAAACACGTCGATTCCTGTTTCTGAAACTGTGTTTCTAAATAAAATGTTTGTTGAGGTGAGGCACTCGCTTGTTGGCCACCCTATTTCATAATAAAAAAAAGATCAGAGGTTTCAATCTACTCTGAGGATGATTGAAAAAAATACTGAACTGTCATAATTTGTCTGCGGAAATTTTAGTATATTGATGTATTTGTTTTTGTAATTGTAATTTATTTAATTAAAATAAAGGTTTAAGTACTTAGATTATTTTTAAGCTGTTTTATTTATTCGAATCGATTTTTAGGGTTCCATACCCAAAGGGTAAAAACGGGACCCTATTACTGAGGCTCCGCTGTCCGTCCGTCTGTCACCAGGCTGTATCTCATGAACCGTGATAGCTAGACAGTTGAAATTTTCACAGATGATGTATTTTGGTTGCCGCTATAACAACAAATAAAAACTAGAATAAAACAAAATATTGAAGGGGGGCTCCCGTACAAAAAACGTGATTTTTGCCGTTTTTATAGATAATGGCAGGGAACCCTTCGTGCGCGAGTCCGACTCGCACTTGGCCGGTTTTGATTTAATGCTGGCACTACACAGACTTTCATGTTTGTGTTTCGATCTTTGATTTCTGTCGAAAGGCGACCTTCTTTTGCCTAGTTCTATGTACTTAATTTTTATTGTGGTCATTCATATTATAGTTGGGCTACTGGACAACAGATGGCGCTGTAAGCTACGGCTGGTACTGTAGTTCATTTACTCGGTAATAAAATAATAGACAGAAATTATTTATCCCGAAAATAAATTCTAGACCATTTCTAGATAGACCTCAAATACCCTAATGAAATACTAAGAATCATATGCAAAATAATCGTAACAAATATACTTTACTGTACATAGTATTTTACATTTTTTACAAGGATTGCTTTGTTTATAGAAAACGGTGAAATATTAAAGAATGTAGCTAACTTGTAGCAGAAGCCTTAATTTAAAAACTTAAAAACCATAGGCAACGGAAAAAAAGTATATTCATTGCTGCCAATTATTTCCTCTTGCTTACAATCTGTTTGTGTGAAGCATTCCTAAATATTTTCATTAGGGGGAAATTAATCTCTGAAGAAGCAACACTGCTTTAATAATGGCAACACCGTTATCCGCCGTGAGTGAATGAATGAGTCTGACTGAAGTGAGTGGGACGTCTGAGTGTAACGTAGTTTCCTTGACCGGACCGCTTCAATTGCTCAAGTGTTTGTCATCACCATGAAATAAGATAAAAATTTACTATAACACATAAAGTATTAATAAAATACGTGCGTGTTCGTAGTGAATAAGTGTAAGACGTTATCGGTATCGAACAAAAAGCTGTTGTTGCATATAAGAAATCGTACGCGTAGTGGATACAAGTTTTGTGTGATTTGTGAAATAATCTTAAAACATGAGTAACAGTGCCAGGCAGCCGAAAACCACGCCAATAACGGACGACTATGATATATCAAACACCGTCCTCGGTCTGGGAATCAACGGAAAGGTAATTTTTAACTTGTAACATGTTTTAAACTGACAAAATGCAAGTTACAAAGTCTTTCGCTTGTTGTTTACTCTCTATGACGTAAATGAGTAAATTTAGATTGGTTTTTGCCCAGTTTTAGTAGACTCGCTCAGTTCGAGCAGACCACAAGTTTCTTATCTTGTTTGAGTAGCATTTTCCTTGATTTTGTTTGTAATTGTGGTACGATGTCCTCCTGACGGTAAAGTTACGAAACAATACCGTAAACAATGAATCACTGTAAACTCCAAAAAAACAACTGACAAACGTAACTTTTCTTAAAAATAAAACACTAAAATCATATAATTTTCTTTTGAAATTCAAATGAAACAAACTATGAAGTATTTTTATTAGTAATTATTCGATTTGGATTAAAAATCTTCTGTCGATCAGGAACAAACTACACATTCATACCAAATTTCAAGTCCAAACTGATCCTGTTTTTTTAGCATTAGAAAGAAGGTAAGCGATTTTGACATGTCTTTTTATAGAAAAACACTTTTGAAAAATAAGCCACAGTTAATATGTAACAATTTGAAAGGAAATATGGTACACTCTTTTAGTTTCATAAGTAATAGTTGTTATTTTTTTAAAAGCGTGTTTCAATAAAAATACTTGTCAAGATTGTTTACCTTATTTCTAATGCTAAAAAAACGAAGTTATAGAAATAGCACGGTCACTTCACAACATTTCCAAAACACCAACTTAAATTTTAAAAAAATCTGTCTAGATTCCATAACAATTGACCTGTACTTACTGTAAACTTCACAACATAAACAAAGTTCTGTAACCTTGGCACCTAGGTCTCTATTAATACTCATAAGCTGTTTTAGAGAAGTGCTGACTATGGGGCAACTATCTTAGTGGGCAAACAGTGCTGACAATCCAACTTCTTACTTTGTATGTTCATTCATAATTACTAAACTAAAGGGGACTTATCACACAATAAATATTTATTTATTTACCTCAACGTTTCCTTTTCCGCCACATTGCAGCAACCATGGTCACTGGTGTGTTAACTCGTGACCACGGTTGCTGCAATGTGGCCGAAACGTCGAGGTAAATAAATGAATATTTATTGCGTGATAAGTCCCGTTTAGTTTAGTAATTATGAGTGAAAATCACAAAAGTTTAAAACAGTATATTTTATGTTCATTATTTGTATTCTCAATAAAATACAGGATATAACATTTAGATCGGTCAGTATGGGAAAGTCTGAAACTATAAGACATACTGTAGCAACTATTTAATTATATTAAATAGTGTATATTTTTATTTTATATTAATACAAAGATCTGTTCTCAGGAACTATGTCATCAATTTTAATAACAAGATAAAGTGCTTTTATAAATTTATAAAAAACTTGTACGCAACTCGGGAATCATTTCCGGACGTTTTGAAAAATAAAACTAACACTATTTTTATTTAGAAACATGATGTCTAAAATTTATAAAATACCATTTTTTTTTCAATACAACACTTGTAGTTTCAGACTTTCCCATACTGACCAATCTAAATGTTACAGCCTGTATATGTAGGGAGAAATACATTAAATAAAAACCTTGAGGAATTGTCTATGGTCATACATTTGACAAATCATGACAAATTTGAGGGTTGTGGGTTCAAATCCCGGCTTGCACCTCTGATTAAGATTTATTAACAAAACTGTGGACCTTTTCATCATCATCATCATTTCAGCTGAAAGACGTCCACTGCTGAACATAGGCCTCCCCCAAGGCTCGCTAAACAGATCGGCCCTGCGCCATCCACATCCAATGCGTTCCCGTTACCAGGCCTCATGCATGCCATGTACTTACGCGCGATATTTACCTACCGCGGGGACGATCTGCTAAGATCGAAATTCCAGTAGGTTGTCACAAGCGCGCGCCGACGCACGTTCATTCGTGTTCCACGGAAAAAATATGCCGCCTGGACTTTTATAAGTGAATGGTGAAACAGGGGGCAAATTTTAATATGACTATGCTAGAATTAATAGCTAATATAACAATTTGGAAGTTCGTATCGTGCTGTCCCTCTTACTATTCTATAAAAAGCTATAAGCGTGAGCGGGATGGCACGATGCGAAGTTCGAAAGTTGACCTTCGTATTTAGTATAACGCTAGGGTACTGTGAGCATGGCAATGTGTTCTGCGCATTACAATAAATATCCTTTTTTGTTAGGATTCCAGAGCTAAAATGGCAAAAACGGAACCCTTATAGTTTCGCCATGACCGTGTCTCTTTGTCCGTCCGTGGCTTAGCTTAAAGAATATTAGTGCTAGAAAGTTTGCATGGATATAATATATAGCAATTATCCCGACAAAATGGTAAAACAACATGTAGAAAATTTTTTTTAATCCAAACTGCCAGCCCTTGTCACTATCGGAACGCACACATTCTTAAGGAGACGGAGTAGTATAATCTGTGGCTACAATCGCGGTAAGTACCAAGATTTTGTACGGGATGCAGTATCTGTTACGAAGTAACTATTAAGTAATCTGTGCCGCTACCTTCACCAGGTCGTCGCTCCATCTTATCTTCTTCTTCACTCTTTATTCTTATCTGGATCTTTTATGATTTCTGAATAAAAAAATATTATTATTATTGTTAATATTGCATTTCAGCGTCCGGCTGACGAATTTAAACTCGGTCGCTTTACGTATGACCCCGCAGTGTAATGCAACATGCACAATGTTTCTTTCTGCGGCTGAATTCAGGAACGGGCCTTCACGGGTTTGGTAGTGGTAATTCAATCGTTTGGGTTGGGTTTGGTTTGAACTGCTATTCAGGAACGCCAAAAATCACTGGTTTGCGAGAGGTTTCGCTTGAGTTTGGGATGAGACTTATGTATGTATGTATGTATGTATGTAAAACTCTTTATTGTACGTAAAACATGAAAAATAACAGTTAACAAGAAAAACAGATGTACAAAGGCGAACTTATCCCATAAAGGGATCTCTTCCAGTTAACCTTTGAACGATTGACAGGACATCAGAGACGAGAGTAGGCATACAATGCTGAGTAATAAAAAAGAGTAGAAATCAAAAGTAAACCCAAACCAATATACTTAACGTAAACAATACACATACATACAAAGAATACACGCAACTACACACTAATATATTATATACTTAATGAATACAATAGACTAATACATATCATATCAACACAAATAGACTACCTACATAAAAACTACATACATTAATATACGCATATACACTAAACAGAGAACACAATAGAGGTTGTCTCTATTTAAGAGGAACTGTCAAGCCAGTACGCCCTTAAGCGACTCCGGAAGATAGCTACCGACTGCGACCGCCTGATTTCACTCGGCAACCGATTCCACAGACTAACAGCGAGCACGGAGAAGGATTTGGAATAGGATTTGGACTTAGTTACAGGAAAAGCTAACAAAAGATTACTACTTGACCGCAACCGGTTCCCAGAACCAGCAGCCAAGTAATTAAATCTTTCGAAAAGGTAGGAAGGGGACTGTGGTTTAAAAAGGACATTAAGCAACAACATTAAGGACGTTAAGCGAATTAACAGGAAAATAAGGCTCGTCCCAAGCTCAACCCATTCCTATCCTCTCCCAAACGATTGAATTACCGCTCGCAAACCATGTAGGGCCGTTCCTGAATCCAGCCCCTGGTCTAAACTATGCTTTAGTAAGGTGGACTGATGTCTTGTTGGAGGATGTAGAAGAATTGGCTAAGTAAAGTTTTTTGAAGAGGTGCTAATTACAGGGTTATTTTTAATTCACTGACATCCTCTTAACCCTGAATTCCTATCACTCAAACAAATGTTTTTTGTTTTACGACTTTTTAAAATGAAGCACTTTTTTTCCCATACAAATACACAGAGTATCGTAAAAATAAGAGGAAATCTCAAATTTTCAAAACGTTATTACACCAAAAATATTAAGTTATGACAAAAGCCGTAAAACAAAAAACATTTGTTTAAGTGGTAGGAGTTCAGGGTTAAAAGGTTGCTAGTGAATTACAAATAACCCTGTATATTTTTTTTCGACAGTCGGTGTTCTGGAGATCGAGAAACTGCAGCTGTTTTATTTTTATCTCCTGTTGTTTACTGGAAATATTTTTTTAAGTGTTCGAGATGACATTTGTGAGATTTTACGGCTGACAAGCGGTTTGTGCTCAGGCCCTATACTACGAAGCGCGAAATTCGAACTTCGTTTCATGCCGTTCCGCTCACGCTAATGGTATTTATTACGAGAGTGAGAGGGACCGCACGATCCGAACTTCGAACTTCGAATTTCGTAGTAACCCCCCTGTACTAAGAAGAAATAGAAAAAAAAACGAAGTCAACTGTCAGTTCTGTCAATGTCAAATCTTTTGCGTTTCGTTTGCTTTGCGTTTTGGTGTGCTCAGTGTGATTTATGGACTATTTTTATCGACCTCCGCATTAAATCCGGACTTTCAATTTTACCGCATTTCTCCACGACCTATGCACGTTAAATGGATCACGATTGAATACTTTCGATCACTATTTTGGAACTGCTTCTTGGACAACGCAAAGCAAACGAAACGCAAACGGTTATATTTCATTTGACATTGACAGAAGCGACAGTTGACTTCGTTTTTTTTTCTATTTCTTCTTAGTACTGAGCACGAACCGCTTGTCAGCCGTAAAATCTCACAAATGTCATCTCGAACACTTAAAAAAATATTTCCAGTAAACAACAGGAGATAAAAATAAAACAGCTGCAGTTTCTAGATCTCCAGAACGCCGACTGTCGAAAAAAAATATAATTTGCACCTCTTCAAAAAACTTTACTTAGCCAATTCTTTGGGGGAGTCCTATGTCCAGCAGTGAAAGACTCGTCTAACAATGACGATGATGATGTCGATGACGTATGGATAGTACATATACTTAAGTAATGGATAAGTCTTCTGTCCAATGACACTGCAAAATCGAAGTAGATGTATAAGACCGACACACTGCGACTTTTATAGTCGGCGCCATAATTCGAGAGACAACTTTGACAATTAATTTTGCTCAAATGTTGTCACAGACAGGGTAGTGCTGTTCGTGTCGATAATAAAAAAAACATTACGGCTTTGGCTACCTGTGGTATGTATTCATTACTTACGGTGATATGATTAAATTAATGTAATACTTTACATTTCAATGTAAGATATCATTAAACGAAGTAAAAAAACCCGTCTTATATCAAATCATATATAACAGTCGACACTGATTATCGATATCGGCCACATCACTATTTAATTTCATCTAACCCTGGTAACCCTTTAATTGTCAAGCTTGTCTCTCGAATTATGGCGCCGACTATACAGGGTTATTTTTAATTCACTGACATCCTCTTAACCCTGAATTCCTATCACTCAAACAAATGTTTTTTGTTTTACGACTTTTTAAAATGAAGCACTTTTTTTCCCATACAAATACACAGAGTATCGTAAAAATAAGAGGAAATCTCAAATTTTCAAAACGTTATTACACCAAAAATATTAAGTTATGACAAAAGCCGTAAAACAAAAAACATTTGTTTAAGTGGTAGGAGTTTAGGGTTAAAAGGATGCTAGTGAATTACAAATAACCCTGTAGTAAGTCGCTAATCGTCTGCTTTTATGGTGCATTTACATGCTTGCCAAGCTTCGACTAGCTTTCACAAGCGCCAACGTGGAAACGGGGGTGTTTGTTTGTTATAGCTTGCCAAAGCTTGCCGCCGATCCGTGTCAGTGTTGGCTTTTGAACACAGATCAAAGGAAGCTTGCGGCAAGCGTTTGCGACGTGTTTACACGTTGGGCCGTGTCCGCTCACGAGATCGCCCGCTCAGCCAGCTGTCAGCTGAGTGTTGACCATGAGTACCTACTTGGGCAAACGGCGAAACTATGGGCTTAAAAAGATATGTCAAGGCGATGAAGCCGAACACAAGAGCCGCAGAAACTTCAAGGGTGCACGTCTGCCATGTTCCGATTCGCATTGGCGATCCCTAGTCTCAAATAAAATAGCGTATCTACTGTGTTAAAATTATAGCGGCAACAGAATACGTCATCTGTGAAAATTTCAACTGTCTAGCTATCACGGTTCATGAGATACAGCCTGGTGGCAGACGGGTGGACGGACAGCGGAGCCTCAGTAATAGGGTCCCGTTTTTACCCGTTTTGGTACGGAATCCCTAAAAAGAGTACCATAGCGTGACGTAAGACAAAATTTTTTTTTTTTTTTTTTTTTGTGCCGATTCAAAACCTAGACGTAGCACACAGAAGAGACGTGGGACGGGGGCGCGTCGCAGTCGCGTTCATCAATCAATCAATCAGTTTTCATACTAATTACTAGCTTTTGCCAGCGACTCCGTCTGCGATGAATTCGTTTATCGCTATCCCGCGGGAACTATGCAATTTTCCGGGATAAAAACTATCCTATGTCCTTCCCAGGGTATCAAACAACCTCTACACCAAATCTCATCTAAATCCTTTGATCAAGTATAACTGTAGATCCACAGTCGCGCGCCCGAAAATGTCCGAGCCAAATGAGCGCCACTTTGATAAAAGTGGCCTTCTTTTTTCTCAGAACGTTGCGTGAAATTGTCAAGTTTAGCTGTCAAGTGGAGTTTTGCCGCTACCGAAATTCGACTGTAATGAAGCAAAGACTAGGTTCAAATTTCTGTGTAGGTGATGATTTTATTTGTTACGCAACCAAATAAAAAAGTTCGGACATTCTTTGAAGGGGATTTTGTTCGGCAATGTGTATCTTCAGTTATAATTGATCAAAGTCTAAATCGGTTCAGCGGTGTAAGGTAACAGAACAGACAGACAGACACGCTATTACATTTATAATATTACTATGGGTAGAAGCGTCGCTATCCAAAGCAGACAGAAGAGACGGGGCGGAGACGCAGCCTGCGAACAAACGACGCGGACTGCGACGCGCCCCCGTCCCACGTCTCTTCTGTGTGGCTTGCGCCCTTGTTTCGCGATACATTCGCGCGTCTGTGTCACAGCTAACGGCTCGGCCACGACTTCGCGCGGCGAGCGTTTTCTGTGTTCATTGAGCGGCCGAGACGCTCGCCATACAGTGGTTACCTGGCGGCACACGCAATGAACTGATAAAACGCTCGCCGCCCCGCTAAACGCGCGAAGTCGTGGCCGAACTGTAAAAGTCGCAGCGTGTAAACGGTTTTCAAAACTGAAAAATAAAGGCATTACAAAATGTTATGCAAATTATTATCTTTAACGTTGACATGACATTAAACAAGTTTTTTAAATGTTTATCGGAACAGATGTTTGCCATCTAGTCAGGGATTTTACATTAAATACGGTAGGCTCAAAAGGGGGGAGGAGGGGGAGGGGGTCGGAAAAATCACGTCAAAATCAAAATTTATTTCAGTGTTGGCCGTTAAGGGCTCTTTTTAGGGTTCCGTACCCAAAGGGTAAAACGGGACCCTATTACTAAGACTCCGCTGTCCGTCTGTCACCAGGCTGTATCTCATGACATGAATGTATTTCGGTTGCCGCTATAACAACAAATACTAATAAACAGAATAAAACAAATATTTAAGGGGGCTCCCATACAACAAACGTGATTTTTTTGCTAGTTTTTGCTCGATATTGATAACGGCAACAGGTAGACGCTTGAAATATTCACAGAATATTTAGTTATATATTCACTTTAAAAATAAATAATTAAATTAAAATAAATCAATTATTTATGAGGGGCTCCCATACAGCAAATGTGATTTTTTTGCCGTTTTTATAGATTATGGTATGAAACCCTTCGTGCGCGAGTCCGACTCGCACTTGGCCGGTTTTTTAAGAAAGTTTTTTTTTCATTTACTTATTTATATGTATAGATTTTCCGCATACACTTGGCCGGTCTTAGAGTCTGTAAATAACCTTATCAATAACACGGACATGTCTGCAGCTGAAAAATCGCGACATTCTTTCAACCACTAATTACGAGGTGATATTCACCAATTATTATCGTGATAGGCACACCTACGCTAGTGATAATCGTATGACTCATATAGCATACTATAGCGGTCATCGTCATTATGAATAATATGTATAATGTTTGACGGTTGACGGACTTTGAGCTAGGTCGTCGTTTGCGAGATGCGATTGTTTTGATTTTTTAGTTGAAATAACGGGTGCATGTTGGGATTGTAGCAACTCCTAACGCCATCTAGTCATCAAAGCAGAGAAACTGTAATAGGCATTGTAACCTAACCTAACCTATTCAGAGTCAGCTCACTCCGCAGTTTAGGTATGTTCGGCCGGCGCTCCTCCCGGGGAGGAGTGTGGTAGTAGGTTGTCACAGTCACGCGCAGTCCAACCAAACTATCGTGAGCCATCGTACCTCCCCCACGCCCGAAATCGCCCACCCCAAAATCGATTAGCGCGAAAAGCTCGGTAGGCCCTTAAGTCATGTACACTACAAAAATCGTGATAAAAAGCAGAAACTTGGCTTGAAATGGCCGCGTCAAGGGATTCTTCCCGTGTTGTGTTAATTAGGTGCACCCAATATTTTGTACTTTTTTAGAAGTTTCTAGGCTCCATAAAATCAATGCTTCTTCTTCGAAAGATGAACTTTCTAGCGACATGCCCCACATACAAAAACATGGAACGCAAGAACTTGACCGCCTCTTGTGTGCGTTGGAATGAAACTCTCGAGCGGTCAAAACGCAGAACTCGGAACTCCAGACCGCTCTCTGTCTGCGCGCGCTCTAAAAAGCTTGTAAAATCGATAGCATAGTTAGCTGAGCTTACGACCTAAAAGAAAAAGAAAGAAAGAAGACATTTATTTTTTTATTTTACAAGACACATATAGGTAGGTATACAAGAAAGTACACACAATTTAACACAAAAAAAAAAAACAAAGATAACAAACAATGGAGTAATAAACATGTACATACACAGCTCTGCATGTCTGTCTCCGCAAAAGTGAAACGGTCGCTGACTCAGCATTATACTGAGGCGTTAGATTTTCTGTCAGTACCAGTGATTTTCCGGTTAGGGTTAATAACAGAAATATATCTGTTATTAACCCAATCAAAAATGTGTTAACAGTACAGGGTATGTACAGAATAATTACGATTTTCTTTATCAATCGGTTAACACAAACATTGATAACAGAATTAAATATGTTAACAGGAAAAATATGTTACAGTTTTACATTCGGTTAACCCAAACCGAATGATAATAGTTATTTGTTATACAAGGGGGGAAAGTTGTATTTTACCTGCGAGTGTCCATTTGAAACACAAGCTATCGAAAGGATTCTATGATTGACCACGAGCGAAGCGAGTGGTTCAAAAATAGAATCCTTTCGATAGCGAGTGTTTCAACACACGAGACGTAAAATAACTTTTCACCCGTGTATAACACAAAACTTTTCACCTCACTACAGCGAGGAAAATAAGAAAAAGGGTTTGTACTATCAATTATTATTTATTTATTCACTCAAAATAATTAATTGAAAAGTTTTGACTTAAGTTTTTTTTTATTATTTCGGATGCGTTTTGTTCGCACAACGACATACTTAGACTGTCAGAACATTTTATCCGTTTTTGCAACAAGAATGAAGGTTAATGGTGAATGCTGATATTTATGAATTAAAATAAAGTTGTAAGACTGTATTTAGTGTTTTTTACTCGATGCAATTCATTAATTGTGATGTTAAAAATTCAGCACTTTTAACGTTTTACGTTTTGTTAGCTGTCAAATAAATATCACGTAAGCTGCCTTCAAATGTCAAAACTCTTTCTTCACATGTGGATAAAAAGCGATTTTCTCAATAGATGTCAAACAAACAAAAAGGGCTTTCCGAGCTAGTGAGGTGAAAAGGTTATTTTGCATGTTGCCATTCCGTCGCGCGGAACGCAAGCGCTCGCCGGCGGCGGCGCACAGAAAGGATTGCAATTGAATCGATCAACGAGAAAATAGTCCGCTTGTTTCCCGTTTCTATCTATCTCTCTCACTCGTGCTGATTTTTATTCCGTATAATAATTAAAAACCCAGGTTAACCTCTTATATGTGTTAACAGTTTCAATAGGTTAACTGTTTAAAGGGGTTATCGAATACATCGTTTAAACTTTTAACCCTGTTGGTAAGTTAACCTTTTCAAACTGTTAACAGTATCAACACGTAACCGTTTGAAAAGGTTACCGATTGAATCTGTAACCGTTTATATCGGTTGTCCTCATAAATGGGTTTTCCGATCCCTGGTCAGTACCTCTACCATGAGTTACACTAGTTTACAGTGACCGTACTCGCTAGCGACGGCGTAAATGATTTGTATGGCAAATTGTGTACAGCGCTTCTAGCGGTCACTTACGGAAGTACATCCATACAGATCATGTACGCCGTCGCTAGCGAGTACGGTCACTGTAAACTCGTGTAACTCATTGTAGAGGTACAGAACCGTCTGTGACTCACGGAACGATACACAAATACCTAAACAGAATTCCTTGCGAAAACCTTTATTAGTATCACAGTACCTCGTATTTTGCAACGTCACAATAGACAAGGTTTTACGTGTGTCCAAATAACCTGCAATGTTCAATGAAAATGTGTCATGCATGTGTCGCATTATGGCGCCAACATTGCTTGATAACGACGTTGATATCGTATGATACGGGAACAACCATCATCATTCCTGCTTGATCAATCCAAATGGGTCAGCCGAAATCGTAAGGTGCAAGTCTCACAGAAGAGACGTAGGAGGGCGCGTATTTAGGCCATAGAAAACATTTTGTTTTATTAAGGCCCTACCGAGCTTTTGGCGCATTTATTGCATTCATTTAATCCATTGCTGTATCATTACTAGCAAAACTTTAGTTCTGAAACTCATGTGTAACATATTTGTGGATTGATTCTAGTGACCAGTGTTTTTCGAAACACGACTCGTGTAGTTTGCTTGATAGAAAAAAATCCAAAGTCGTCTCTAAATAAAAACTTTTTAGCAAAAAAATAAAACCGCCGAAAAAACTGAAAAGCGAAAAATAATACCTTTTTTGTTTGACCTTAATCTAGGTACCAATTTGAAGTCGGTGCGTCAGCACGAGCCAGGCAAGAAGAGTGATAGAAGCCCATCAGGTAGACGACTATAGGTCCACTCCTCCTGGCTAGTGCTGAGGCACCGACTTCAAATTGGTACCTAGATTAAGGTCAAACAAAAAAGGTCTTATTTTCGCTTTTCAGTTTTTTCGGCGGTTTAATTTTTTGTTAAAAAGTTTTTATTTTATACTTTTTTCCCACCCCCGGGGTAATGTTTTTTTCCAAATTTATATAATACCAACTTCAAGGTATGCCCTATCCAATAAAAAAAGAATTATGAAAATCAAGACTACTCTGTAAAAAGTTATGCCTAGTACAATCAGTGACTGAACAATCAATCATCTCCTGTTTTCCTACCCTTAGGGTAGAAATATTTTTTCCAAATTTAAATGGGACCACCTTCGGGGTATACGCTATACGCTTTCCAATAAAAAAAGAATCATCAAAATCGGACTACTCTGTAAAAAGTTATGCGTCGACTTGAGAACCTCCTCCATTTCTTTTCGTCGGTTGAAAATAAAATAAATCCTTAGTACGGCTTAAATACTGCACGGCAAGTCATGTCTTTTTGAATATTAATAAAACAAGATGTTTTCTAGGGCCTAGTGTTGCCTAATTTTTAAAATATGTATTTGTTTTAGTAATACGATTAAAATACCTAAATACACGCGCGGTCTGACCAACCAATCTTGTGCCGTCGTGCTTCCCCCTTGTCCGTATACTTAATTGCGTTAGTTCTCCTTTGGCTATCGGACGGGGAACTTGTGATGCTTGCGCTTACGCACGGCTTTGATTCTAGCCGCTCTCACGCACACATACACGAGTGCATAGAATACCTAAAATCGATTAGCGCAATAAGCTCGGTGCGCCCTTAACATTCAAAGACTCATGACCTGCCGCGCAGTATTTACGCCGGGGAATGGGGGGGGGGGGGGGGTTTGGGGGCGGGTAATTTTTTTATATCGAGGAAGTAAGGAGAGCCATAATTGATGAAAAAGCAAATTGGATAAAAAAAATAAGCTGCCCAAATTACTAATTCCACGCGGACGGAGTCGCGGGCAAAAGCTAGTAAATGCAATAAATGCGCCAAAAGCTCGGTGCGGCCTTAAACAGAAGACGAAGGGACGGCACGATACACGCCGCCATTATTATATTATATTTATATTTACTTAATTTGTCTGACGTAAGTCGCGCAGTATGCTGTCCCCACGCTGTCCCGCACACCTCGCTGGCTCTGCAGAAAACCAGCGCCGTTGACAACGCTAGTCGTGCCAACGGCATTGCTGAGTGGAGACCATTTCGGCTTCACATCCTTATTTGTTTGTTTTTGTATTCTTTCTCATTTTGTAAATTATTTTTTGTTGTGATGTGTTGTCTGAATAAACGTTTTTCTATTCTATTCTATTCTATTCTATACGACCTTCGAACCTCGTAGTAACCCCCCAGAATCTATCCAGTGGGTACCATAACACACATTTGTCACACCGTACGTCACAGCTAAGCAAATCATGATGATAAGATAGTTTCTATTAATACAGCGATAGTGGGAAAGCGGGTGTTGGGAAATAGATCACTGCACTATCGCTACGTTTGGGGAAAACCGACCAAGTGCTAGTCTGGCGGCTCTGGCGCAAGCCACACAGAAGAGGCAGTCGCGGCGCCCTTTGATTCGACACAAAAAAGGGGTGTTATAAGTTTGACCGCTACGTGTGTGTGTCTGTCTGTGGCATCATAGCTCTTACACGGGTGAACCGATTTGGATGCGGTTTTTTTATTTATTTAAAAGCAGATTTCTGGGCGATGGTTCTTAGACATGTTTCATCAAAATTGTTTCAGCCGTTTCAAAGTTATCAGCTCTTTTGTTAGCTGCGGAAGTGATCTTAGACGAATAATGGGCATTTACTTTATTTTTCAAACATATCTGTAACCGAATTGAGTTGGGGGTTTTAATTTTTTTTAATTTATCATACTAAGGGGGTGTTTCACCACCTTATTGTCAAACTACTGGCTACGTAACCAATGAATAAACTCATACTAAGGGGGTGTTTCACCACCTTATTGTCAAACTACTGGCTACGTAACCAATGAATAAACTAAGTACTGGACAAATCTGTCGGCTAGAGTTTTTTCAGTTTCACCACTCCGGTCCTGTACAAACTAAGTACCACTTAACTAATCGTCGGTTTGACAAAAAGTCGGAATGGCAACGTCGCATTTCGCAACCACGCGTTCCTGTTCGCACACTTTCGTTCAAAGAGTGGCTCATTATTAACGCAAAAGAAATCATTAACGATGTAATTTTTAAATAAATCTATTTTTTTGCATAAACAAATATATAACATTATAATTAATCCAAAAACGGTATTTATTTACGATACTTTGTTAACAATAACAAAGAAAAATAAAATCACGTAAAACGAATCCAAAAGTGGCGCCAAACCATATGACAGATTAACTTTTTTTTAATGGCGATGTACAAGTTCAGGTAGAACAAACGAATGTGCCACTGAAGAAAAGTCTATAATTAAAAAATATTACGAAATTTTGGATTTATTTTTACATACTAAAAGCGTACCTATATTTTTTTATTCAAATCTTGACGTTTTTATTCTTGTTTGCAATTTAGCATCACTTCTTTCTTTAAAAAATAAAAAAATACTTTTATTTATTTTTCTGGAACTGGCTGAAGGGCTCTCCAACCATAGCCACAAAAAAATTAACTGTCTAATTAAAAAGTTATGTGACGGTTAAAAATGCTTAATGCCACCTGATCTGATGGTCAAATTAAAAAACAGTTTGTCCGTCACTTAGCGCTAACCAAGACTGGTGAAACAGAAATTTTAAGTCCATCTGTCAAATAAAGTTATGATTAAGCTAATCCGAACTTTAAAAGAAGTGGTGAAACAGCCCCTAAATGTATATGTAGAAGCGTCGCGATCCAAAGCAGACAGAAGAGACGGGGCAGAGACGTGGACTGCAACGCGCCCCCGTCCCTCGTCTTTTCTGTGTGGCTTGCGTCTGAGAGTATTGTACTTTAAGGCCCATACTACACGGGCGGTTTCCCGCTCGACGGAGCTGCGCAGTGTAGTTTGCACCATACAACTTCCATATAAAATTGTGTCTAGTGGCGGTTCAGAAGCGGTTTCCCGCGGCGGGAGAACCACCCGTGTAGTATGGGCCTAAAAGCCAGCAAAAAAACAAACGCTTGTAATCAGGGTTTGAAGATTATCAAAATAATTATGTTCATAGATAGTTATCCGAAAATTGTCAGATAATTATCATATCAGGTTATTTACCCAACATTATAATGAATAGTAAAAACTACTACCTTTTAGTATTGTAAAGAAAAAAAAAAATTATGTAGTTATTAACGATACAAGTGCAGAAAGTAGGCAATTCCCAACGAGTATACGTTCACAATGCTACCAGATGTTAGACTCGTCCTTGTCGACTGTGTTGTTCTGAAGATGAGCTCGGGTTGAGTTCGAAACGCGTCAGTTAGTGTGGTGGTGGTGATAGATGGATTTGTGTGTGTTCATACAGTGTGGAGGTGGAAGAACAGTGTGGGGGAACACATTTCTTGCATAAACGTAACTATCATGTACACATCGGTAACTCGTGGCATTTAGGTAGCACTTGACAGTTATTAACAGACTAGTGATGGGACAATGTTCTTTCTGTACGAGTCGACAAAAAGAAACCAGTAAGAATTTTAATCATTTAATATATGACATTCTTGATAAATAATTAATATTTGTTCTAAATTTTTACAAGTCAACCTACTCCTCAGAGGCCGCTGCAATAGCAAAAGCGAAGCGATTATTTTCGCTGAGTGATTTATTAAGTGACAAGTTTTATCGATGAAAATTTTGGTATTCTGGCCACGTCACTCAAGGAATTGGAAGGTAGAAGCCTTAAACTAAAAGACTCTTTGGAGATCGTATTTAAAATTGAAAAGTCACTTTCATTACTGAGACTGCACCACAAAGGTAAACTTGTTTATCAAAAGCTGAAAATAGTATTATCAAAAAATCCAGTATATCTTACAACAAAAAATATCAATAACTTATTACAAAATAAAGAAGTTGAAATCAAAGAGAATATCAATAAAAATACGCTGCAACATTACAATAAAATGCTTTTTTTTACCCATTACGTCAGTAGAGGTTGAAAGATCATTTTCTTACACAAAGTGAATTTTTTCAGGTAGAAGACGTAGGCTGACTTGTGAAAATTTAGAACAAATATTAATTATTTATCACGAATGTCATATATTAAATGATTAAAATTCTTATTGGTTTCTTTTTGTCGACTCGTACAGGAAGAATATTGTCCCATCACTAGTCTGTTAGAAACTGTCAAGTGCTACCTAAATGCCACGAGTTACCGATGTGTAATCATAAGGTCGCGGGTGAGCAAAATAATTGCTTCAGTTCATTGATATGGATCTCCGCAAAGTAACGCTTGATTTCAATAAATTATTTAGTAGGATAAATCAATTATTACTAAGATCGAATGTCATCATCATCATCATCAATGTCAGGATTAGTTTAAATATTGAAATGAATGTCAATTATACCATATTAGTATAATTGTACCTACTTACAGTGTAACTTAAATAATAAGATTAATTAAATTTATTAAGATTAAAATATATACTTATTTGTAAAATATAATTTGTACGTAAATAAAAAAAAAATTATATATACTAGAACAATTAACCTAAAACTAAAAACCTTAAAAAATATAATATAGTAAATAACTAAAATACATTATTAAAAGGAGTCCCTTTAGGCAAGGTTCCGAAGATACTGGCAGCGTTCCCCCTTTGAACAGCTAGACTAATTCTTTGTCCGAGGTAGCTGCCAGCTCTTCGGTCTCCTGTGATGTCGACTAACCTTCCTTAAAAAGCCTTATGGCGCTAGGACCCCACGGACCAAGGGTCTCGACACCGAATTAGTCTAGCTGTTCAAAGGGGGAACGCTGCCAGTATCTTCGG
This sequence comes from Archips xylosteana, assembly GCA_947563465.1. Classification (NCBI taxonomy): domain Eukaryota; kingdom Metazoa; phylum Arthropoda; class Insecta; order Lepidoptera; family Tortricidae; genus Archips; species Archips xylosteana. Next base: position 7,412,059 of record OX387373.1, read on the forward strand.
AACCTTGCCTAAAGGGACTCCTTTTAATAATGTATTTTAGTTATTTACTATATTATATGTCAATTATTACATTAATAATATCAATAATTTACGTCATCAATCATAGTAATTCAGATCACATTAAAGTAACGGATGTCGATGATAGTGACATTGGATTTTTATATTTAAACTCATTGTGAAATAATGTAAGGAAAGATAAAATGATAAGATATGTACATGTATTATCCGACTTCGCGGGCGCTAAAGGCGGTCATGACTTATGATTTTAAGCCGCGCTGTTGTCAAATCAAAGGTTAATAACTTTAATTTCAATACTAGTTGAGAAAAAAACCGCCTGTATAATTCCCGTTCCCACTCCGGGAAAATATACAGGGTGTTTGGCAGTCGAGTGTAGGGGTTTTAACTATCACCGTTAGGGTTATTCTGAACATTTTTGACCACATTTACTATTAGGCCAAGTTGCACGGTTTTTGAGATTTAGCAATTTTTTTTTGAAAAAACAACGTTTGCCATATTTTTTTAAATTTAACATCCTTTATAGCCTGTATTGAATTAATTTTTAATGTTTTGCCTTCGCAATACCCTGGCTAGATTGATTAAAAAAACTTCTTTAGACGTGACGAGAAAAAAAAATCTCGAATACTTTTGTAACTTTGAGTGTCTAAAAAAACCGGTTGTCTGTAAAGTCTGTTTACGGACGATAGTTTAACGTGACAACGTCATAACAAAACATTCAAAAAACAATAATGAAACCAGGCGGTCACCCATCAAAGTACTGACCGCGCCCGACGTTGCTTAACCTTGGTGATCGGACGAGAACCGGTGTTTTGTCAAATATCTTGAAAACGGTGCATCCTACGGCAATATCAATGAAATTTTCATCCCTTAACACCCTCGCACCCCCTCCTCCGCACCCCCGCCCCTCAATTCTTTGGCACGCCCTGCAGCCTAAATGGCTCAATGGATTTTGAAGTGTGCAGGGTGTCCACTTTCAGGAAAGTCAGGGAAAATCAGGGAAATTTGCTAGAAATCCAAAAAGTCAGGGAAAAACTCGTACTTTCCCAATGATTGTAAAATGAGGAAAATATTTCATGCTCTAGTCTGACCCTTTAACCAGACTATTGTAGCATTTTTTTTCAGGTTTAGAGTGATCTACATTATGACAAATATATTTGCAGTGAATTCCCATCATCTGGTCTAGCTTAGTATCTCGGGCAGTCAAAAAAATCATATAACCTGCTTTGAAATGTACATGATTAGTCAGGGAAATTTAGAAATGTGGTCAGGGAAAGTCAGGGAATAGTCAGGGATTTTTTTTAGGATTTTTAGTGGACACCCTGAGTGTGAGGTGTCATTAGATTAGTCTCAGTTCCGCGAGTGACATAGGATATATATTTTCCCGGAATTCCCATGGGAACGGGAATTATACAGGTGGTTTTTTTTAAAGTAAGTAAAAATAAAGTTATATAGTTATATAGTTTATTAATATGAGATATTTACTCTCATCATGCTTTCTTTAAAGTTCGACATTTCGCTAACGAATCACGTTTTCAAAAAATTGTCTTCACAACGATTCCCAATGATTTTGAAAGACCTTTATCTAACGATTCCCCACACTATATTTTTTTTTATTATTTCTTAGTCGGCATAATTGTTACATACATCCATGCAACAATACAGCTTTCTAGCACTAATAGTCTCTAAGCCAAGCCTTGGACGGACAAACGGACAGACAAGACGGCGAAACTATACGGGTTCAGTTTTTGCCATTTTGGCTACGGAACCCTAATACTCGTAATAGCGTGTCAATTGGAGGCAACTACGTGAGTTTTTATTGAGAAAATCTCATGCATTTCCATGCGGATAATTTAAATTCGATTTGCTACTGGGGAATATCAAATCTAATACTAATGATTTAGTTATCATAATGAAAGGATTAACCACTGACCCAATGGGCCGACCAAAGACTAAATTCTCACGGGAACTTCCCACTGGTGGGAAAGATCAACACAATAACGCATTGACACCGATTCGTCATGGATTAAGTAATGATCACAAAGCAATGACTTTGAGGAAGTGATTGTTCTATGTTTGATGACGTCCAACGCTCGGTGATGACGATGACGATTTAGGGATTTGAGGCCACACGAGCGTAATTTTGTGAGTCGTGAGCGGCAGAATTTCGGTGGCGCCATACATTGTGTCACGTGAGTGTCACGTGATGGCGCGCATATTGTATGGCGCGACCCGAAATTCTGCCGCTCACGACTCACAAAATTACGCTCGTGTGGCCTCACTCTAAATAAAAGAGGGACTGACTTGGGACTGACGATGTTTACACAATGTCGCGATTCTTTAAAACCGGCCAAGTGTGTGTGTGGCTATAGTCACGCGGCGGACACGACGTACAAATACGCGTTCTTGAATCTACATATAAGCACGACGACGTCTGTACACGCGTACGCCTACATACATCGCGCGCGCACTCTTCTGGTTTCTGGCGGTTTCCGGCTATCTGCGCCTTGAGGGGTGGGGTAATTCGAATCGGTGCGGGGCGGACCGTTTCCATTCTGTACGTCAGTACTATTATATAGTCTGTGCTATAGTCCAATAAGCTCGTGCGCGACCCTCCGCGGAACCCTGTCACAGTCAGCGTTTGCCGCACTTATTAAAAACAATCTTGTTAAGGACAGCAGAGGCTCCCTGCGACAGGGTTCCGCCGAGCGCCGCGCACGAGCTTCTCAAGGTATAAAAGCGTTACTCTCCTTTCGCCGTGACTGTCGTTATTGAACCCTAAAAACCGACCAGGTGCGAGTCGGACTCGCGCACGAAGAGTTCCGTACCATTATCTATAAAAACGGCAAAATAATCTCGGTTTTTGTAGGGAGCCCCCCTTAAATATTTGTTTTATTTTAATTTAAACAATAACTAAATATTCTGTGAATAATTCAAGCTTCTACCTGTTGCCGTTATCAATATCGAGCAAAACGAGCAAAAAAATCACGTTTGTTGTATGGGAATTATTTTATTCTTGTTTTTAGTACTTATTGTTATAGCGGCAACCGGAATTCATCATCTGTGAAAATTTCAACTGTCTAGCTATCACGGTTCATGATCATGAGATACAGCCTGGTGACAGACGGACGGACGGACGGACAGACGGATGGACAGCGGAGCCTCAGTAATAGGGTCCCGTTTTTGTTTAGTACGGAACCCTAAAAAGTACAAAATATGTACAGTCGGCAAAAAAAATGTATTCAAAATGGATTTTTTAACAAAAACTTAGTTTTTATTGAATGGATATGTGGCGCTAGGGCCGCTACAAACTAAATCCTTGGCCCCTGTTTGGCTTTATGTTTATAACACAATACAGTCTAAACGACCTCCGTTCCTCCGGCCGTGACCAAGCGAAACCGCGACATCAAATTCAATCGATTAGCATAGATTTTTTCGGCTTCTCTACTTGAAGAGTGATAAACGGAGCCCTATTATTGTCATGTTATTTAGGTGTTAATTTAATACTCATTATCAGTCACTAATTTTAGTTCTCCTTTTATAATTTTCGCTCGTTCCCTAAATATCAGAATTGCAAAATACTGGATTGCCGACTTACCCTATTTCTAAAATACCAAATTCCCAGAATACCATACTTTCCTATCACCGTGTTTTTCTCTATGGCCCATACTACACGGGCGGTTCTCCCGCCGCGGGAAACCGCTTCTGTACCTCTACCATGAGTTACACTAGTTTACAGTGACCGTACTCGCTAGCGACGGCGTAAATGATTTGTATGGAGAATTGTGTACAGCGCCTCTAGCGGTCACTTACGGAAGTACAATTCTCCGTACAAATCATTTACGCCGTCGCTAGCGAGTACGATCACTGTAAACTAGTGTATCTCATGGTAGAGGTCCTGAACCGCCACTAGACACAATTTAATATGGAAGTTGTATGGTGCAAACTACACTGCGCAGCTCCGTCGAGCGGGAAACCGCCCGTGTAGTATGGGCCTATATCAGAATGCCAAAAAAGCTTGTTTTAATACACCATGTTCAATTCGAAACCGAATTCCCATAATACCAGATAGTGAAATCACCAGGCTCGTAAGACACGACCCCCTGGCCTCCCCACGACGACCACGAGCTGCCTGACGAGCCTGGTGATTTCACTATCTGGTATTATGGGAATTCGGTTTTGAATGGAACATAGTGTATTGAAAACAAGCTTTTTTGGCAATCCGATATAGAGAAAAACACGGTGACACGAAAGTTTGGTATTCTGGGAACTTGGTATTTTAGAAATAGGTTAAGTCGGCAATCTAGTATTTTGCAATTCAGATATTTAGGGAACCAGCGATAATTTTATAAGCGAGCTGATTCTTATCGTTCGGCAAAGTACAGTTTTAAATAATCGCTCGCTCATGCTATATTGCATAAATAAAGTGTAGCCACTGCCAAATAGGTTAGTGTCCTAGATAATAAAAAAATGTTATAACAATTACTCCGTCAGCTAGATTGCCCACTGCTGGGCATCTCTTCTCCTCTTGACCTCCATAACTCCCGGTGTGGCACAATGTCAGACCAGCCCTTTGCATACACGTCCAAGTCGTCCCGCCAACTCCTTCTTGGTCTGCCTCGTCGTTGCTGGCCGCTCTCCTGCACCCATCAAGCAACTGTGTGAACCCATCTTTGTGGGTGCATGCGACAGACGTGTCCAGCCCAGTCCCATTTTAGCTTAGCCTTTTTCCCAACGTCGAGCGTGTTTTTGAGCGCAGCGTGGTGTTCCGGATTCTATCTATCCTTTTCACACCTATACTGCGCTCTATCGCTCTTTGGCAAACCTTAAGCATGGACTTTTTACTTCCGGTTAGAGACCGTGTTTGGGCAACGTTAGGTTAGGACGGGCAGGATTCCCTTCATAAGCTCTATCATAGACCAGTAGAGTAGCTCTTACAGCAGGCTTATTGTCTAACGCTTCTGACGCTTGCCTTAGCAATCACTATTTCTTTCTGTCGAACGGTATAAAATGATGACAGAAAGAGATGGTGAAAGCCAAGGCAAGCGTCAGAAGCGTTAGACAATACGGCCTCAGGTGTTTTCGATGCGTCTTTCGACTTCCTTATCTTGTCTATTACTGAAAGAGACTACCTGACCCAAAAAAACATGAAGCGCGCCTCAGCACGAGCCAGGAGAAGTGGACATAGCCACATATTTTGACCAAGATATAGAGTATGTGAAGTTAGGGCGTGTAGAGTTAGAACCTTGGATCTACACGAGGTCTGATACTGTTTTGACAGTATGTACAGTCGACAAAAGCGAGGCCTGCCCAGTTTCAAAACAAATTTGCTTGCAGCCGTTGAAGTTCATTGGTATGGATTGGTATGGACAGATGTCTAGCCACTGCAAGCAAAATGGACATTTAAGGTGTCAAGGCGACCTTTTGTTCGACTCGACTGTGCAGTCAACCGATTTTGTTCCTAGGCCACTAAGAACCATGTCATAATGAATAAATTTGTTTATCTACTGCGACAGTGATTATTGCGTGATGTACGCCATGATGACATCTCGATTTTTGGAAAATGCGTCAACGACAATGAGTAGCAAAGGAGTTTGCTTGTGTATTAATGACTTGAATTGTCACTGTCCGTTTCTCAAAACTTCTTTTTCTTCTCATGTCATGGAGCGAAACGTTTATAAACTCTTTATTTTATTGCACGTTGTTGTGATCGGAAAGTTGACAATCCTTTGACTCGCCCTGACGTTGTAAATATCTAGTAGTTAATGCGACAAGGTTCTATAGTGGCCTAGACTGTACGAGGTATTTTGTCTCGTTTTGGCAACATTTTTACATGAAAATGTTTTAGTGGGTTACAATTTACCAAATCCCGCGACGCAAACCGCAAGCTGAAGCATGTATTTCTTTACTTCCGTCTTCTTATATAAATAATATGAATGTATCTTAATAACAAAATATCCGCGTGATACTGCGTAAATGGCTAGAATAGTGAGAAACGGCGTGAAACAAATATTTACTTACCAAGAATAGTTGGCGATTCTCAGATAAAAGTATATATACTAAGGTATAGTACTAAATAGTGTGGCTAAAAGCGTTACTTTTCTTTCGCCGTGACTGTCGTTATAGTAATTACTAAACTAAACGGGACTTATCACGCAATAAATAATTATTTATTTACCTCGAAGTTTCGGCCACATTGCAGCAACCGTGGTCACGAGTTAACTGGAGTTTAGGGTGTCAAGTTCGTTTAGCCGCACGATTACGATACGACACGATACGATTACGATTTTTATTTATTGCGTGATAGATAAGTCCCGTTTAGTTTAGTAATTTATGAGTGAAAATCACGAAAGTTTAAAACAGTATGTCGTTATAGTTACAAAAAACCGGCCAAGTGCGAGTCGGACTCGTGCACAAAGGGTTCCGTACCATTATCTATAAAAACGGCAAAAAAATCACGTTTGTTGTATGGGAGCCCCCCTTAAATATTTGTTTTATTTTAATTTAATTATTTATTTTTAAAGTGAATATATAACTAAATGTTATGTGAATATTTCAAGCGTCTACCTGTTGCCGTTATCAATATCAAGCAAAAACGAGCAAAAAAATCACGTTTGTTGTAACACACAGATAGACAGACAGACAGACGGACGGACAGCGAAGTCTCAGTAATAGGGTCCCGTTTTTACCCTTTGGGTACGGAACCCTAATAACGTCACGACGAATAAATCACGCACTACGAAGTGCAAAATTCGAACTTCGTATCGTGCCATTCCTCTCACGCTAATAGTATTTAATACAAGAGCGAGCAAGACGATGCGATACGAACTTCGATTTTCGAATTTCGGAGTAGCCACCCAGTCTGTCCGTCCGTCCGTCTGTCCATCCGTCCCTCTGTCACCAGGCTGTATCTTACGAACCGTGCTAGCTAGACAGTTGAAATTTTCACAGATGATGTATTTCGGTTGCCGCTATAACAACAAATACTAAATACTAAATAAGGATTCCTAGTTGACTATGGAACCCTAAAAACAGAATAAAATAAATATTTAGGGGGCTACCATACACCAAACGTGATTTTTCTGCTCGTTTTTGCTCGATATTGATAACGACAACAGATAGACACGTGAAATATTCACAGAATATTTAGTTATATATTCATTTTAAAATTAAGGGGGCTCCCATACAACAAACGTGATTTTTATGCCGTTTTTATAGAAAGTGGTATGGAGCCCTTCGTGCGAGAGTCCGACTCGCACTTGGCCGGTTTTTTTCACCTATCTCAAAATAAAGTCTACAAAGTTACGCGATTGCTGGACAAACCGTAACTATATTTGGCGCGGTAATAATAACTACCAGACCACAATAACGGAGGCGTCGCAGACCGCAAACGTTAAGTTGTTTCCCAGATGCGTAATACTGAGGAAAATTGAAGAGCGCTCTAAAAACCATTGTTTATGCTTCATAATTATAAATCTCGCTTGCAATGTTCATAAAAACGGGCCAAGTTTGTTCGAGACGTTCTCTGCCGGATTTTATGTTCGTACCTACTTCCGCCAGGTGTTGCATTTTGCTTAGGGCCTCGAACGCGTATAATAGTACATTACTGAAGAGACCAGTAAGTAAGCAATACTGGACAAGTACGATTTGAAATCTAAGCTATAGGCGAGGATTTCTATGTACGAGTCCAGCATGGCACTTATTGGTCGAAGCTTGTATATAGTGATTTTCTCAAAAATAAAACAATATCAATAGAATTTTTTACTTGAAGTAATATTTAGCGTGGCTTTTTAAATAGTATATTTTTTGTAGTATTTCATTTTCTGTGTAATATTTTACCCTAGCTAGACGCATTACGCCGCGATCAATGTTTGTTTGAGACTTAAGAGGCTGACAACACCTAATTTTGTTGAAATTGATGTCATTTAAACAGTTTTTTAAGAAAAACTGTTTGTTCTAGCACATCAAAAAATTATATGTTAATAATTCATCATATTTCAAAGACCGTGGACGGACTCGATACATAATTGGACGAAATCGGCTCGATAGAAAATAATTGCAAAGATAGGTCTTAAAATCATCATTAAACGGTTCTATGCCTTTATTTTTTTGGCGTATGCGTCTGCAATTAAAAACATGAAGTGAACATATTCATACCTAAACCGCTAACGAGTCATATTTCACAAATAATCCACAGTTTTTTTTTAATTCAATATTTGCCCGATAAATTTCAATGTACCCGGCTGCCCAGTAATAGCGGCATCTCGTTTACTCCGATACAAATAGACAGTGTGCGCCGACGTTGGTGTTGACAGCGTCTTAATTTAATTTGACGCGTTTGTAGCTATAGTTTCATGTCTTAAGTACTATCAAACTCATTGAAATATTATATTTGTGAGTAATCTATACATATATCTATACAAGTCGGTGTCTGTACATTGAAGATATTTGAGAAAAACTGTCACTAGGGCTATTTATTAGCGCAATAGAACTCAAAACAATGATTTTTAGAATTATTGTCTGTTTGACTGTTTATCTGTTTGTCTGTGCGTTTGTGCGCGCTAATCTCAGAAACGGCTTAACCTAGAAGGATGCGGTTTTCACTGATATGTTGGTATTTTCTTGGATTAACATTTAGTGTTTGTTTCATTTGAATCGGTTGACAAATAAGAAAGATACGATACTTTTAGTGTTAGATAGCCTATTTATCGAGGATGGCTATAGGCTATATATCATCACGCTGGGAGTACGGTGGTGAATGTGAACGCGGGTGTGCGGGGGGGGGTCGGTGGGGGCGGGGGTGGAGGGGGGTAATTTTTTTTATATCGAGGAACAATTACTAATTCCACGCGGACGGAGTTGCGGGCAAGAGCTAGTAACTAATAAAAAACAAAGGACAAATTTAATATACGTACGATCGAGGTAAAACGCGACTAAAACTAATAACGACTAGAAAGATAGGCGATTGACACACAACGCAACAATTAAAATGCACAATCGAGATGAAATGCTACTAAAACTGACAGCGACAAAGACCACCTGCTGGGTGGAAGACCTGAGGCCGTATTGTCTAACGCTTCTGACGCTTGCCTTCGCATTCACCATCTCTTTCTGTCATTAACTTCTACCGTTTGACAGAAACAAATAGTGATTGCGAAGGCAAGCGTCAGAAGCGTTAGACAATAAGCCTGCAGCGCTTGCTCTCGAGCCCGCATTATGCTGAGGTGGGTCCGTTTCGTGATACCTAGTTGGTTTATATTGAAATCTTTATGCATTTATGCTATTGTTGTCACGAATAAATGTTTTTTCTTTCTTTCTTTCTTTCGACAAAGAAAATTGACGATTGAACTCTTTGATCAATTATAACTGTAGATCCACAGTCGCGCGCCCGAAAATGTCCGAGCCAAATGAGCGCCACTTTGATAAAAGTGGCCTTCTTTTTTCTCAGTACGTTGCGTGAAATTGTCAAGTTTAGCTGTCAAGTGTCAACCGAAATTCGACTGTAAAGAAGTAAAGACTAGGTTCAAATTTCTGTGTAGGTGATGATTTTAATTGTTATGCAAACAAATAAAAAAGTTCGGACATTCTTTGAAGGGGATTTTGTTCGGCAATGTGTATCTTCAGTTATAACCTTTTCAACGCCAACGACACATATAGGTGTCACAAAGTACATTGTCAAAGTGATCTTGACACAATGACATAAGATTCAAAGCAGGTTTATGTTTTGTCGAGGCTTGGCGTTGAAAGGGATAATTGGGATGTCCCAATTTTTGGTAACGTATAATAAATCGAAAACCGTTTGGAGAAATAGGCTTTGTGAAGCGTTTTCAGAAATCAGATTCCAAAAATATGATAATCTGAATTAAATAAAGAAAATTTAAGTAATGACCTTCATTTGACCCCTGCAGTGAATAGTCACAAAGGCAGATATAAAGCAGGTCTACACTCTAAAGCAAATTGACAGTTTGAAATGTTGCTGTCCTGCTTATAATCGCAAAGAGTGACAAAGACAAAACTTTAATCACATGATGCACACCTGGCTTTAAACAGTTGTCATTTATCATAAAGTCCGAAATGTATACAATACTCGCAATGTATTTTTACAAATTGAATTATTAAATTACTACGTTACAAGTAAATATGAAAGAATTTAAATATCAGATTTTAATAAAAAATATCTATTTACTATCACACCATTAAACAAACAGGAATAATCGAAGCTAAAAGAAGAGAAATAAATAAAACTATTTTGTCATGGTTCATTTAGGACCCTAAGCCGTGCTTGTAATATTGACAGTGACAAGACAAATCAGGGGCACTACTACAAAATTCGAAGTTCGTATCGTATCATCCCTCTCACTCTCGTGTCAAATCATATTAGCGTGAGCGGGACGGCATGAAACGAAGTTCGAATTATGCACTTCGTAGTAGGGTCTCAGTAGTGCCGTGGTAGTGCCACAGATTATGTTATGTACGACTTGAATTTTTCTAGGCTATGGAACGTGGCTCTCTCACTGTGACGTCATCCAACGTATTTCTAAAAAAAAATATAAAAAATTAAATACTCAACCAAATTCAAAATCGATGAAAATGGTGTCTTAAAATGTCCTAATCTTTCCAAAAAAAATATAAAAACTATAGGTTATTTTTTTTGGTGCATCCCAATTGATCAAAGATTGAACTCAATTAAATCGCAAAGCGATAATTAAACACATGATCGGGGCGAAATGCAAGTCGGTGAAACGCTACAAGGAATTTATGCTTTTAAGACAAAGTACTAACAAACGTTTCGAGAACTTACCTAATCACTGCCGTGCATAATATTACGGCCACTTTGATGATGATGATTTAAACAGAAACCACAAACTGAATCACCGTACGATTTTATTGCGTTACCCAGTAGCTTGGCTAAAATTAATTGGGGTGTGGTTATTATACGTCCTGGAATGCACGACCTAATAATGCACGCCCTGATAAGTTAGTTTACCTTAGTTGACACCCTAAAACAATCCAAGAGGCGACTAGTAAAAGACTCTTTTTAACACGCTTTTATTAGCTTCATTCATACGTACCTATGTTAGTATGTAACGGAAATTTTAAACATGATTTTGACCCCCTTGAATACGTCGGATTGACTCGAAATTTGGCATACCAAGGACCAATGACAATGCGTGTTTTTTAGTTTTTTTTTTTAATTTTAGCTTCATTAAAAGAAATAAATAGACGATTGAGTTAGTAGAGAAGTGACGTCATAACTAGCTTTTCCAAAACAATTTTTTTAAAAATTTTTGTTAAATTTAAAATCGAAGCCATGGTTCCTAAGAACAGATTTCGCTATCTCTCATTGTTTCTGATTTCCCCATACTAATCTATTTGAATTGATCATCCTGTATATTATCTTCCAGGGTGCAAAACATGTTTATCAGGTACTTATACATGAGGCAATACGGTGTTTATCCGTTCTATCCGCTGATGTATCCGACCTTATTTATTTTAGGAATGGTCTGAAATAATCAACTAAAGGTTAAAGGGATCTTACGCTCGTCACCTAAATCTTTACACTCTTAAGAAGAAAGGTATTTAATTCGGATGTTTTTAAATGATAACTAGCTGTTGCCCGCGACTCCGTCTGCGAATAATAGGGGTGGTATACAAAAAATAGCCTCCAACCTATTCCCAGACCTACCGAATACAGAGAAAAAAGTTTCATAAAAATCGGTCAAGACGTCTCAGAGGAGTTCGATAACAAACACCGTGACACGAGATTTTTATATATTAGAAGAAGATTATAAAATACATCAAGGGGCGATTGGACACCAATTGACCTAGTCCCAAACCAAGCAAAGCTATGGGTACTAGACAACGGATATACCTACTTATAAAGATAGATAAAAGTCTATAACAACACAAAATTAATGAGTATTTATCAACTACAACAACATTTGTATATACAACATTTGTATTTTTATACGTAAAACTATTAACAAAAATGTTCACACACTATTTACAAAACGGAAAAGTGTAGTGACCAAACCCTGTCGCCGCCGCGCTAGTTTCCTTGTTGTGCCAAAAGTTCGAACTAACTATGGGAATTAAAAAAATCAAAATAAAAAATAAAAATTAATGTAATAAATTTCAATTCACTTTTCTTATAGTGCAGTACAAATCTTAATAAGCAATTATTATATTGTTATATCCAGATCAAAATTTGTAAACAATTCTAAATATTGATAAAATAAATAATAATAGTTTAAAATATTTTATTGTAATAAAAGCGTGGGGTGCATGGTGTCAATTGTCAAGGATTATCATTTTGATAACATCTTAAAAAGCACCCCACGCTTTTATTACAATAAAATATTTTAAACTATTATTATTTATTTTATCAATATTTAGAATTGTTTACAAATTTTGATCTGGATATAACAATATAATAATTGCTTATTAAGATTTGTACTGCACTATAAGAAAAGTGAATTGAAATTTATTACATTTTTTTTTTATTTTTTATTTTTATTTTTTTAAAGCGTGTTTTTTAGTTGCATTTTTTTCACAGTGAGAGTTTCCATGTGCTAAAAAGAGACACAAAACGGTTTTTTGCTCGTCTTAAATAGAATCAGTCTATCTTATACTTGGTCTTTGGTGCGCGCGCATTGCTCAAATACTCAAAGTTTTATTGCTTTTCCACAATGTATGTTACAGGTGTTAAAATAGGATACAATTTAGATCATCATGGACCCTGTTGGGCACAGCAAACATGTGACGAGAGGGCAGCCTTATAACTAGGTTTTATATATTTATAATTTGCATGTACTTATTTCGTATATTTACTTATATCTATTTTACATTATAACTTATCATCTAGGTATTCATTTATGGAATAGTAACTTTTTTCTAACATAAATTTTTTAAGTTTACTTATAAATAATTTTTCATTGTTTTCGTTCTGTATAATATTCGGTAATTTGTTATATATTTTAACAGACATGATTTGCGTACTAGCTGAAAGGATTTTAAGTTTTGATTGAGGTAAAATTAGTCTATTTTTGTGTCTTAGAGAATATACTAAGGGCAGGTCCTGTCGTTTTTTGAAGAAGTTCGGATATTTACGCACGAATTTACATATTTCAAGTAAATACATACATGGCAGAGTAAGAATTTTTTGGTGCCTGAAGTGAGGTTTACAGCTCTCTGTGTTTTTTATATTTACAAGAATACGGATTAGTTTTTTTTGTAAGATGAATAGGGTTTGTGCATCGGTACTGTTACCCCACAGAATGACACTGCACATGCTCTACACTACTAAACGTAAACCTCTTTCTTTCTAACTTTACCCCCCTTACCTACAACCCCCCAACCCCCCAACCCCCTAAACCCAACCCCCAACATCGCCCAACCCATTTCCCCAACCCCCCCAAACCCCACACCCTTACCCCCAACCCTCTAAACCCCCCTTACCCCCTCCTCATTTTCCAAACCACCAACCACCTAAACCCAACCCCTCTAACCCCGGACCCCCACCCCATTTCCTCAAACTTCCCCCAAACCTCTAACCCCAACCCCTCTTACCCCCCAACCCCAACCCCCTTAAACCCCAACCCCAACCCCCCTTACCCCCTCCCCATTTCCCACCACCCCCCAACCTCCCTAACCCCCGAACCCCCCCCAAAACCCCACACCCTTAACCCCAACCCCCTAAACCCCCTTCCCCTCCCATTTACCCCCAACCTCCCCCCCACCCCTCCACCTACCCCCCCCTTCCAGCTCCATCATCAAACCCTTGTTACCATGTAGGCCTCTTACCCCCTCCCCATTTCCCACAACCCCCAAAATCCCTAACCCCCGAACCCCCCAACACCCCCACCCTATTTCCCCCAAACCCCCCCACCCTCTAACCCAAACCGCCACACCCTTACCCCCAACCCTCTAAACCCCCGACCCCCCTTACCCCACCCCCATTCCCCCCCCCCACCCCGCCGCCTACCCCCCTTCTAGCTCCATCATCAGACCCTTGTTACCATCTAGGATCAAAGTGCTCGTCAAGACGAATCAAACGAGCCCAAACTCGACGGGCTCGTGTCGTTTTATTGTGGAGTGCCTTTGGCCATCTTCCAGCTCCGTCATCAGACCCTGGTTACCATCTGAGATCAAAGTGCTCGTCAAGACGAATCAAACGAGCCCAAACTCGACGGGATTGTGTTGTTTTATTACATAGTTCCTATATGGCCACCATCCAGCTCCATCTATTAGAGTTTTAAAAAGGAAAAACCACCATGACAAGGCAATACGGTATATTAGACAAGAGTAAAGAAAAACAGCGTTGCTAGGACACAGTATGAGAACACAATACAGATTTAAACACAAGGAGGTTTACGATCTCTAACACCACCCCTTAAACTGATCTTGTGATCTACATATGTATTGTGTTGACTATCTAAACCTAAGTCATTCACAAAAGACTTGTGCTTGTCTACCGACAAAGGTTTTGTCAAGACATCCGCCGTCATTTTGGACGTTGGCATAAAATTAACTTTAACTGCGCCACTGTTCACCACCTCCCGGACGAAATGATGACGTATGTCTATATGTTTCGACCTACCATGAAACATAGTATTTTTGGCTAGATTTAGAGCCGACTGATTATCATTGAAAATTATTATATCTACTTGCTTACCTATACACTCGTTGAGGAACGTCTTTATAAACAACGCCTCCTTACATGCATCAGAAAGTGACATATACTCCGCCTCGGTAGTTGATAACGCGACGGTACGTTGTTTCCTACTTTCCCAGCAAGTAACAGAATTTCCAATTTTGAAAACATAGCCCGTATAAGACCGTCTATCAATTTCATTAGAAGCCCAGTCTGCGTCTGCAAATCCCGTCACAGATAAACGACTACTCTTCTCATAGGTAATGCTGTAGTTAATTGTACCTTTGAGATAACGCAACACGCGCTTAGCCGCTTTCCAGTGGACTTCAGAATAACAGTTATTGAACTGACTCAACACACTGACAGCGTGACATATATCAGGACGCGAACAAACAGCAACATACATAAGACAACCTATCAACTCACGGTATTCTAAGCTGTCATCTTTCTCTTCAGCTTTATTTAATTTCTGACACTGCATCGGAGTCTCAACAGGCTTACAGTCTTGCATTTTATACTTTTCCAATATCTTCTGGATGTATGCGCTTTGATCAAGCTCAATATTGCCGTTCTGTTTCCTGATTCTCAATCCTAGAACTCTTTCTACAGGACCAAGATCTTTCATCACGAACTCTTTCATCAATAATTCTTTAATCTTGACTTTTTCAGCATTACAATTGCTAAATATTACTAGATCATCGACATAGAGAGCGATGATTACAAGCTTATCGCCATTTCTCTTAATGTAGACGCATGGTTCCGAGATCAATCTCTTGAACTTTAGTTTATTTACAAGTACGTGATTAATCTTCTCATTCCACGATTTAGGCGCTTGTTTTAGACCATATACAGCCTTATGTAGTCGATACACCTTATTCTTGCCTTTACCTGCTTCGAAGCCTTCAGGAATTTCCATGAACACAGTCTCTTTCAAGTCTCCATTTAGAAAAGCTGTTTTAACGTCCATGTGGTCAATCTCCATGTCGTACTCCGCAGCCAAAGCTAATAACATCCGTATGGTTTCGTATCTCACTACAGGCGAAAATGTTTCAAAGTAATCCACTCCATACTTTTGTGTAAATCCTTTTGCCACAAGACGTGCTTTGTACTGTAACAGTTCACCATTAAGCCCTCTTTTCTTCTTAAAAATCCATCTAGTCTTTACCGGTTTTGCTCCTTTCGGTAAATCGGCTAATGTAAAGCACTTGTTATCCAAAAAGGATTGATACTCGTCTTTCATCGCAGCTCGCCACTGCTTGGCTTCAGGACCACTTAACGCTTCCTTTACTGTTCTCGGCTCGTCAGTACAGCAGGCTTCACCTGTCAAAAATGCACACAGGAAGGAATTATCATCGGCTTCCTCAAACACAGCTCTCGAATCATCTGTATCAAATGAAATATCCGGAACATACGTGGCATCTGACGATCGATCTGCGACGTCACTACTTGTCGTAGACTCGGTGTCATCAGCATTATCTACTCTCTCAGAATTTTCTTCTGACTGTTCACTGACCTCAGGAACAGAAGGAATCTCAGGTTGGAAAACTACAACAGATTCTTCTTTCGATAAGTTAAGATGCTTGAGGAATTTGTTCTCTACAAACTTAACATTTCTCGCGATTGTACACTTAAAACTCTCAACGTCTAAGAGTCTGTACCCTTTGGTATTCTCACAATACCCTGCGAATATATAAGGTTTCGCTTTCCGATCTAATTTCTTTCGGTTATTTTGTATAGCGTACGCCAAGCAACCAAACACACGCAAGTTATCTAAGCTCACCTTACGTCCAGTGTAACGTTCTTCTGGCGTCGCACCTCTAACTGCCTTTGTAGGAGAGCGATTCTTGATGTACACCGCAGTGTTCGCGGCTTCAGCCCAGAAGCGTTGATCCAAACCAGCTTCCAGAAGCATACAGCGAACCGCCTCGACAATCGTACGGTTCGCGCGTTCAGCAACAGAATTTTGCTGTGGACAGTGAGGAACTGTAGTTTGATGACGAATCCCACACTTATTCAAATACTGCTTGAATCTCGCACTAATGTACTCGCCTCCGTTATCACTTCTCAAGACTTTAATTTTTTTATTAGTCTCGTTCTCTACAAGAGCTTTAAAATTCATAAAACACTCAAAAACTTTGTCTTTTGATTCAATTAAAAAACAAAATGTCTTCCTCGAAAAATCGTCAATAAAAGTTAGCAAATATCTCGCGCCACCTATCGATTTCACCGGCATAGGCCCGCACACGTCAGTGTGTATCAAGCCTAATAATTCAGTCGCACGTGAAAAAGATTTCTTAGGAAAGGGTAATTTAGTTGCCTTACCTTCAATACACGAGATGCATTGCTCATACGTTGATACATCATAGTCAATTCCAGTAGCCATACCGCTCTTGAGTAAATTCATACTCCGACTATTCAGATGTCCAAGCCGACGATGCCACAAACCCTGGGTTTCAACCTTCACTTGGGTTTCAGAGGAGACGTTCACCGGCATGCCGTGTTCACGCGTAACGGGATTAACAGACGCACCCCCGGATTCTAATAAATAAAGACCGCTAGTGCCCCGTTTCGCAACAGCAATTACCGTACCATTGTCATAAATATTACAAAAATTCGATGTAAAATTTACTTCAAAACCTTTCTGTGTCAAAATACTAACAGATAACAAATTACATGACAACTTCGGTATAAAAACTACATTACTGACAGTTATCAAACGGTTTTGTAAAAAGAGTTTCACATTACCACGACCCGCAGTAAAAAGTTTTTCACCGTTCGCTACGCTAATTTCTTTCGACGTATCGGACACAAAATCATGTAAAATGTTTTTATTGTTCGTCATATGACACGTTGCACCAGTATCGACGTACCACTCATCTGGGTCCAGCTTTACCGCCAATGCCGACAGCATAGACTTTTTATCAGGAGCTTGAGTTTTCTGCGCACCCTGATGACTGGAACTAGATGGCGTGTCCTTACCCGGCGCTTTCTTCCTGCAGTTCTTAGCATAGTGACCTACTTTGCCACATCGAAAGCACTTCGGACGCTTTGTAGTCGAACTAGCTAAGGCATTCTCTTCCGTACCACCTGCACCTTCTTCACCTCTTCTCTGTGCTTCCTGTAATAATTTCATCTTCACCACATCACTAGAGAGAGAAAGGTTACTGTGCTCTAATGCCATTATGAGGGGATCAAAATCTTTGGAGAGCCCACTAAGCATTATTATTGCAACGAACTCGTCGTCTAGAGGAGCATTAATATCCTGCAGTTGTTGAGCTGTATCTACAATTTTTGTAGTATACGCCTCCATACTATCAAACTGCTGTAGGTTCAAGCCAAATAACATGCGGAGCAAACCTAATCTTCGACCCAAACCTTTGTCCTCGAACGACTTTTGCAAGTTCTTCCAGGCATCAAACGCTGTGTTGCAATTTCTGACGACTGAATAAACAGCTGGCTGAACACTGAGACAAATTCGTGCTAGCGCTTTCTCCTGTTTCTTCCTGTCTTCGCACTCTGGTTTTCCTGTCTTGAAATCTTCAACGACGCATTCGAACAGTTCTTCATGTATGAGTATCATCTTCATTTGAAATTTCCAGGTGGTGTAGTTGCTCACCCCGGAGAGTTTTTCAACATTTATTTGACTACCCATGTTCGTGAACTTTATGATTACGTTTTAATTATTATAATTGTAATCACATGCGTGTTTTTATACGCTCTGCTACCATATTAGAGTTTTAAAAAGGAAAAACCACCATGACAAGGCAATACGGTATATTAGACAAGAGTAAAGAAAAACAGCGTTGCTAGGACACAGTATGAGAACACAATACAGATTTAAACACAAGGAGGTTTACGATCTCTAACACCATCATCAGATCAGCTCCATGTTACAATAATATTGCATTGTCATCCAATTTACACATATGTGCAAAATTTCAGCTCAATCGGAAACCGGGAAGTGGGTCAAAATCGCGCCCTAAGGAGTCGGTTACAAACATACATACAAACATACAAATATACAAACATACAAACATACAGGTGAAGCTACGCTCCTTTTACATTGCGGATATTCTGAAATCGCCGTTTCGATAACAATCCAAGTTTGTTTTGTATAAATTAATAATTAAACCGAGATAGGTACCGAAAGGGTGAAAGTTATGATAACCTTCCTTATTTACGAGTACTAAACGTAAACCTTCATTATTTCTCTTGACGTCAAAATTTAACAGGCTTTTATTTAAAAAACGCAAAGATTTAATGCATGGTCAATTTTTTGTCAGAATTAAATTATTTTCGGCGTTTTAGTTCTTTTTATCAACAAAGAGAATAAGAAATAGAGGGAGAGAGAGAGAGGAGAGTGCTCCGAGGAGTTATTTGGGTTGATCCCTGCCGCATCCTTCCGCCACCGCCCTACGCGACAACACTTCCATCCTCACCATCTGGATGGTTGGCAGTCTTCTACTGTGCGTTTTTCCAGAAATTTCCTGCCTCGAACAGCAAAGCTCTGGAATGAAGTACCTGCTGCGGTATTACCGGACCGATATGACCAAGCTTTCAAAAAAAGAGCGTACTCCTACCTAAAAGGCCGGCAACGCACTTGTGACTCTTCTGGTGTCGCCGTTGTCCATGGGCAACGGTAATCGTTTACCATCAGGCGATCCGTTTGCTCGTTTGCTCCCTATACCATAAAAAAAGTTGTTTTTAAGTTTTTTTTTTTCAATTTCGTTTTAATCGTCCTGGGTTTTTCAATCCATTGATAATTCTCTTTCTTCCGCAGGTGGTAGAATGCAGAGAAAAGCGTACTGGTATGAAGAGGGCCCTCAAAGTGCTACACGACAATGTGAAGGCGCGGAGAGAGGTCGATCTGCATTGGCGGGCTAGTGGATGCATACACATCGTTGAGGTACGTATTTATTGGTTTAGAGCCTCATCTGTACGCTTAGTATACGTTTTACCTCACCAAATTACTTCTCGATCGCGTTTACGTAAAAAATTCAATTACTAGGGAAACATGGACAGCGTCTCCGCGCGCGCGCTCCCATGTTTCCATAGAATTGAAATTTTTACTTAAACGCGATCGAGAAGTATTGAAGTGAAGGAAAACTTATACTAAGCATACAGTATGCTTAGTATAAGTTTTCCTTCACTTCAATACTTCTCGATCGCGTTTACGTAAAAATTTCAATTCTATGGAAACATGGAAGCGCGCGCGCGGAGACGCTGTCCATGTTTCCCTAGTAATTGAATTTTTTACGTAAACGCGATCGAGAAGTATTTTGGTGAGGTAAAACGTATACTAAGCGTACTGTACGCTTAGTATAAGTTTTACTTCACCAAAATACTTCTCGATCGCGTTTACGTAAAAAATTCAATTACTAGGGAAACATGGACAGCGCCTCCGCGCGCACGCGTCCATGTTTCCATAGAATTGAAATTTTTACGTAAACGCGATCGAGAAGTATTTTGGTGAAGTAAAATTTATACTAAGTGTACAGTACGCTTAGTATAAGTTTTCCTTCACTTCAATACTTCTCGATCGCGTTTACGTAAAAAAATCAATTACTAGGGAAACATGGACAGCGCCTCCGCGCGCGCGCGTCCATTTTTCCATAGAATTGAATTTTTTACGTAAACGCGATCGAGAAGTATTTTGGTGAAGTAAAACTTATACTAAGCATACAGTACGCTTAGTATAAGTTTTCCTTCACTTCAATACTTCTCGATCGCGTTTACGTAAAAAAATCAATTACTAGGGACCCATGGACAGCGCTTCCGCGCGCGCGCGTCCATGTTTCCATAGAATTGAAATTTTTACGTAAACGCGATCGAGAAGTATTTTGGTGAAATAAAACTTATACTAAGCGTACAGCTTACCACACTGACGATTGAAGATTTAAAATGCGAATGCGACGATTGCGTCGCGAGCGCGTATGAAGTTCGTCGCGTCGCGAGTACGTTTTTGTTAATCTTTATAGAAACAATTTTTTACGTGACAACGTCTAATAAATCGATGAACGCCGGCTGCACGCACGAAAAAGGATGACGCAATGTCAAACATGTATATGTACCTACATGTCCCGTACAAGAGAGAGCAGTAACGCTAGGATGTACAAGAGAGCAGCGCGCGCCAGGATGTACAATCTTAGTACTAGCGCTTGGGTAATTTTTAGTGGTGGGGGGTTGAGGGGGTGCGGGGGTATTAAAAGGGGGGGTGAAGATTTCATTGATTTTGCCGCAGGATGCACAGTTTTCAAGATATTTGACAAAAACACCGGTTCTCGTCCGATCACCGAGGTTAAGCAACGTCGGGCGCGGTCAGTACTTGGATGGGTGACCGCGTGGTTTCATTTTTGTTTTTTTGAATGTTTTGTTATGACATTGTCACGTTAAACTATTGTCCGTAAACTGACTTTAGTTTTTCAAACTTAAAACAATAACAAAATTAAACATCAAAAGAGAGGGGGGAGGGAAGGATAGAGAGAGAGGTAGGGATGGAGAGAGAGGAGAGAGTAAGATCTCGTAGGCTTTATTATCTGTGTTAAAATCTTTATTGTACATAAAAATTAAAAACGTGAAATTAACACACAAGGGAAACTGATGTACAAAGAAAAACTTATCACTTTAAGGAATCTCTTTCAGCTAACCTCACAGTGAAATTTGAATGTTGTTTATGTACAAAGTTAAAATTTTCTGTTTATTAAAAAAAATGTTTGATTCTCATTACACGACTACGGCAAAGCCAAAAGGAAGTGTAATGATTTTAGCAGTCTATGTATGTTTGTGGTTATGTGTGTTCCACCGTAGCGTCGAGATTGCTCATCCGATTTTAATAAATAAGGTATCAATCGATTTGTTATTATTTTCATGTTACTTTCACAGATAATCGACGTGTATGACAATACATACAGCGGCAAGCGTTGCCTGCTCGTCGTTATGGAGTGCATGGACGGCGGTGAGCTCTTCCAACGCATACAAGACAACAGAGACGGGGCCTTCACCGAGCGGCAAGCGGCAGAAGTAAGTACGGCAGTGTACACTGATAGGGTTGCGCTTAGCGGAGCTCCTATTCCTAGAAGATACCACACAACGGCCGAAATAAGTACAAAGCTTGTAGGCTCGCGCAGCTCCTATTCTTGTAAGAACAAGTTCAGAAACTGAAGATGTTCTGGGGGTCTTTACGACTATTTAATGATCATGACGCAATTTAACCGACACCAATGTAAAACTAGTAGTATGGAGGACGTGGGTGAGTTGATAGAGTTCCGCTCAGCGGAGCTCCTATTCCATTACGACGTCTAGAGTGGCAAGCGTTGTCTGGCGAGCTGTTCCAACGCATACAAGACAACAAGAGACGTGGCCTTCACCGAGCGGCAAGCGGCAGAAGTGAGTACGGCGCTTGTACACCGATAGAGTTGCGCTAAGCGGAGCTCCTATTCCAACATTACATCAAATGCAACGACCGAAGCAAGTAAAGATAGCCTTATCGTTGAGATAACGTAATCTGCTTTTAGAAATGGCGTCAATTTTCATCCCAGCCTGTATGCAGGGCACAGGCCTCCTCTCAGAATGAGAGGGCTTGGGCCATAGTTCCCACGCGGGCCCAGTGCGGATTGGGAACTCCATATACACCATTGAACTTCTTCTCAGGTGCATGCAGGTTTCCTCACGATGTTTTACTTCACTGAAGTTCATAGAAAATTACAAATGTAATTCGTCGATTTTAGTTTTAATAAAAATGATCTATCTATCTATCTACAGCCATTGTCCGTCCACTGCTGGACGTAGGCCTTCCTCATATTGCGCCAAAATTCGCGATCCTGGGCTTCCCTCATCCACCCACTGCCAGCTGTCCTCCTAAGGTCATCAGTCCAACGTGTTGCAGGGCGTTCCACACTACGCTTTCCTAAACGTGGTCTCCACTCCAGGACACGTCTGCTCCAACGATCGTCAGTTGTACGGCAAACGTGACCAGCCCATTGCCAATTCAGCGTGCTAATCCTTCGGGCTATGTCAACGACTTTCGTCTTTTGTCTTATATGCTCGTTGCGGACCCTATCTCTCAACGAGATACCGAGCATAGCCCTCTCCATGGCACGCTGAGCGACTTTGAACTTATGGACTAGTCCTCCTGTGAGTGTCCACGTTTCTGCAGCGTAAGTCATAACGGGTAGGACGCACTGGTTAAAAACCTTAGTCTTCAGGCATTGTGGCAGGGATGACGTCAAGATATGACGAAGCTTCCCAAATGCTGCCCAGCCCAATCGAATCCTTCTATCGGCTTCTTAAAAATTATACTTACATATATTTTTTAAACTGTCTTACATGTGCATAGGTATGGTATGGTATATGTATGTATATAAATCCTATATTGTACAAAAAAACTACTGAAATATAACGCATGACGACCAGATGGCCTAGTGGTTAGGGAACCTGACTACGAAGCTTGAGGTCCCGGGTTCGATTCCCGTGTCGGGGCAGATATTTGTATGAAAATACGAATGTTTGTTCTCGGCTCTTGGGTGTTTAATATGTATATAAGTATGTATTTATCTATATAAGTATGCTTATCCGTTGTCTAGTACAGTCAAGGTCAAAGATATATATGCAAGTAATGTGGTACAGTCAAGGGCAAAAATATGTATACACTTTAGTACCTTGTCTATTTTCGTCATATTTGAACTGCCATATATCAACTGTGTCAGTGGTTAAAGTGACAAGGTACTAAAGTGTATACATATTTTTGCCCTTGACTGTAAAAAACAAGGAATCATAAATAGTTCAAAAAATATATACTCATCCCAATGGTAATAAATATGCAAACTACACTGGCCACATAAATATGTACCTGGCAAGTCCAAAAACTTGTATACAATCAAAATTCCATTATTAGTATCCTGCAAATAATGCAAAATATTATAGTCATATTTATGTCATTAAATATAGATTCAGTAATTGCCACGAAAATATGTATACAAAATGTAATCAGCGAATATCAACTTTGCGGCCTAGTCACACGAAACAAATTTGTAAAGTATGTTTTGACAATTCACAAAAACAGTACAGACTTGTCATTGCATATGTTTGTCGCATGTTTTGACTTGACACCACGACGTTATCAATCGGCATGTTTAACAGATTTTGCAGATTCAGATTTCGTTGATTTTGATTGTCAAATGGTATTAAAAAATCCAAAAGTGACACATGACACGATTTAATATAAATAGAGTAAATTATCAGTTTAAGAGTTCGGAATAGCAGTTGTTGTATACGACTTGAAGCTTCAAGTGGCTGGCTGATTACATTAAGATTACAGAGTTCGATGTTACGCAAATACGTTCATATGCTCCTGACAATAGAGTTGTGTTAATAGAATTTTGGATTGTTTACATATTTTTGGTTATCATATTAGACACATAATTATGGTTAAATAGTGTATACATATTTTTGAACTTTACTGTGTTTCTAAGTTTATGGCCTAATACATGAGGACATATTATTGCAAATGTTGTATACATAGTTAACTCTCAAATCATGTATACTAATTTATTTATTTATTAATTTATTTATTTATTTAAAAATCTATTAGGGCAATATGTGGACTAGCTCCTTATGTATCATGCAAGCCCTTATTTAACAAATTGTCCATATTACCATTACCTTGTCTGTATATTTTGGAAGCTTGCATTTTTGTTAAAAAACATATGCATCTACAGGGTTATTTGTAATTCACTAGCATCCTTTTAACCCTAAACTCCTACCACTTAAACAAATGTGTTTTGTTTTACGGCTTTTGTCATAACTTAATATTTTTGGTGTAATAACGTTTTGAAAATTTGAGATTTCCTCTTATTTTTACGATACTCTATGTATATGTATGGGAAAAAAGTGCTTCATTTTAAAAAGTCGTAAAACAAAAAACATTTGTTTGAGTGGTAGGAACTCAGGGTTAAGAGGATGTCAGTGAATTAAAAATAACCCTGTATTTAAAACAGCAAAAAATGTCTTTCCCCGAAATACACGAAATCCTGAGAAATTAGTCCATGGGAGCTCCCCAAGGACATCGTTTTACTCGAAGCACTGTTACACAATGTGCATGAAGTTGTTTAACAGGTTGCCTCTGGATATGCGACAGTTACCTGTCAATATGTTCCGAAATAAATTAGTAAGATTGTTGCAGGAAAAACAGTATTATGACGTGAGAATATTCCTGTTAAATAAGGTTTAATATTATTTATATGCATACCATGTTACCATGTTTTTATGCAAATAAATGATTATGATGATTATGATGATGATTATGTACTTTTATATGTATGTTGCCGAATTTATGACCATTTAGATGACCATGCTTTTTGTCACTCTGTGGTGTATACATATCTTTGACCTTGACTGTACCCATAGTACAAGCTTTGCTTAGTTTGGGACTAGTTCAATTGGTGTGAATTGTCCAATATTTATTTATTTATTTATGACGGCAATGACCAAAATTTGCGAACACGCAATTAGTACTAGCCTCCTAGACGTGGTACGTCGATATCCGCTTAGCGGAGCTCCTATTCCTTAATGACAGCGGCTTATTCCCATTACGATCCCGGTGAACACAGCTTATTTGTCCACAGATAATGCACTCCATATGCGTAGCAGTGCGGCATCTCCACGACACCAACATAGCGCACCGCGACATAAAGCCAGAGAACTTGCTTTACACGGACAAAGCGCCAAGAGGTCTGCTGAAGTTAACTGACTTTGGGTTTGCCAAGGAGACTCTGAGTGCCCAGGATACGCTGCAGACGCCTTGCTATACTCCTTATTATGTGGCACCCGAGGTGAGATATATTTATATGATTTACTGTAATTAAGTAAAATAAAATTGACCATTTTAAATTTTGACCAAAAATAATACCGTTCAAAATGAATTTTGACAAAATACAATATTGTGCTAAAAGATAATAATAACCAAATTATTAATTAATTAATCATTAATTGAATTGGTGATTATTTATTTCGGTCCATTATCAATTTTGATAATTTTACCATGGGACATGATTCCATTTTCGACATTATTATGAATGGACAACTTTCTTAATTGACGTATTTAAACTTGGCATTTTGCTGATTGGACGTATAATTTCGACTGGACGCTTTTCCATTTGTACTCAATGACATTGAATCATTTATATTATTGACGCTTTATCAAAAAACCGGCCAAGTGCGACTCGGACTCGCGCACGAACGGTTCCGTAACATTATCTATAAAAACGGCAAAAAAAACACACGTTTGTTGTATGGGAGCCCCCTTAACCTTTCGTACGCCGTAACGCGGATCCGCGCTAGATTTAGGGCTATCTTTATGTATTTTTATTTTAATCTGTAATATTGATATTATTTGAGACAAACGAGACTAGAATGCAAGTTTCTTTTACTTTCGGCATACGAGAGGTTAAATATTTGTTTTATTTTAATTTATTTTTAAAATAACTATTTTACTAGTAGTTATTTTTAAGTAATAGTAATATAACTAAATATTCTGTGAATATTTCAAGCGTCTACCTGTTGCCGTTATCAATATCGAGCAAAAACGAGCAAAAAGATAACGTTTGTTGTATTCCCATACTAATAATACATATAAATCTAGTTTAAATTTACGCAAACATTATGTGTCCATCAAATCACGTAATTAAATTTAAAAGTGATCCTAATGGCTTAGCCAGATGTGGTCGCGAAAATAATGCGATATTACAAGTTTTAGGCTCAAACAATTACTATATTGGTATTTAGACTTTACCTCTGACATTATTTATTTGTTTACTAGCTGTCACCCGCACTCCGTCTACGAAGAGTTCGTTTAGTTTATTGCTATCCCGCGGGAACTATGCAATTTTCCTGGATAAAAAGTATCCTATATGTTAGTTAATCCAGGCTATAAACTGTGTGCCAAAGGAAAAAAAATAACTTTGTACAGTAAAATTACATAAAGTTTACCACTGACAGATGGTTTGCCTTCATTTATTCATATTCAACTTTAACGACCTACAAATAAAGCCATTTTTAGAATACTGTTACCCACGTTTACAGATTTTATAATAGCTACTTTATTTGTATGGTGTTAAAATTGGAAATGAAATGAAGGCAAGCCATCTGTCAGTAGTAAACTAAAAGTAAACGTATTGTATGGAATCTGGTCCCAAAACCAACAAAGATGAGATTTAGGTCATTAAGTAGGTCTTAAAATCTACTTAATTTCGTTCTATGGGCATCAAGTCGAATTCCATTGCAGAACTGAGATATTCATATTTCAGAGTGAATACAATCTATGAGAAAACAGCAGGCTAATTGTCTAACTCCCTAGCAGTCGCCATCGCGTTCATTTTGACAGTTCTTGTATGGGCTGACAATTGGTATCGGAAACAGCCCGCTGTCACAGCCATACAAAAACTGTCATTTCTATCCGATGCAGAGTGTCAAAAAGATTATTAGGGTGCCGAAGTGTGTATAATAAAAACATATTCAAAGTCAAACTCAGTTTTGTAGCTAATTAATGGATTTATTAATAACTAGCGACCCGCCCCGGCTTCGCACTGGTACAACTATATTATACATTGGTTAGCATTTTCATTAATGTTTAAAATGAAAAAAGTTGTTGTAGTGACATAACTACAATAGTTGGACATATGCTACCGCGGAGTTTTTTGTAGACATTATGATGTTCTTCAATATTGTTGTACATTATTTTGTTCTATCGCTAATAGTTTCGGCAGCGCATTCGACGAAAGACATTTTAAGACTCATTTTTCTACACCTTCGGTTACATTGTTCAAATTTTACCAAGGATCCCTAATTTTTTCAAAATGAAATGTAGCCTATGTCAAATTGGAAGAATGTAGCATTCTATTGGTGAAAGAATTTTTTAAATCGGCCCAGTACTTTTTGAGCCTATTCATTACAAACATACAAAAATAGGTACAAATCTTTCCTCTTTATAATATTAGTGTAGATATGTATTATTTTACAGCAAATTGTTTTCTCATTATGCGTCAACAATTATGTCGTTTAGATGACCATTAGAAGGTGCATTCTCCAAATGAAACCCATTTTCTCATAGATCGTATTCACTCTGACTAAAATGTAAAAATATCTTAGTTCTGCATTGGAATTCGACTCGGTGCCCATAGAACGAAATGAAGTAGATTTAAATGTCTATTTAATGACCTAACTCTCAGCACTGTTGGTTTCGAGATTCTTGGTTTCGAGACCATTTTGACGCGTGGTCCTTTCATTAGAATCCGTCAAATGAAATAGCGTGAAAGAGGAAAAAACTTCTATATGTACATCTATCCATACAAAATTTTGCGTTTATAATATTAGTACCTAAGATTCTTTAAATATTGAGCTGCAATTTATTCTATTATTTGCTCTATCTTTCAGTATTGTCGAGATTACTTGGCAATTTATCTTGATTCTTTTGTTGGCGAAGTACAACAATTATAGTAGTTCCAATAATTTATTTTCTCGATGACAGCTCCCGTAGAATGTAACTGCGTTTAGTTACGCAAAAATTAACTTTTAAATGCGAAATATAAAAAATACAACAATTGCCTAATTTTGTTCCTTGATCCCATATAAGATTCATCTAAGACACATTGAGTCCATATATGCAGTATTTTTTTTTAAAGTACGATAAATAATAAACGTTTTACTAAAGTAACATTCTATGGCAATACAAACATGTTATGATTGCCATAGAATGTTACTTTAGTAAAACGTTTATTATTTATCGTACTTTAAAAAAAACTACTGCATATATGGATTCAATATGTCTTAGATGAATCTTATATGGGATCAAGGAACAAAATTAGGCAGTTGTCGTATTTTTTATACCTCGCGTTTAAAAGTTAATTTTTGCGTAACTAAACAAAGTTATATTCTACGGGAGCTGTCATCGAGAAAATAAATGATTGGACATACTATAGAAAGATTTTTTTAAAAGGAAAAATGTTTTTTTTCTTCAGGTGCTCGGGCCAGAGAAATACGACAAGTCGTGTGACATATGGTCGTTGGGCGTTGTCATGTACATATTGCTGTGTGGCTTCCCCCCCTTCTACTCGAACCACGGTCTTGCCATATCGCCCGGCATGAAAAAGGTAATACTCTTATTTCATCATCCTCATCAAATCATCATCCTACACTGTAAGGCGTAGAAAGATCTGTATGCTTAGTATAAGTTTTACTTCACCAAATACTTCTCGATCGCGTTTACGTAAAAATTTCAATTCTATGGAAACATGGACGCGCGCGCGCGGAGGCGCTGTCCGTGTTTCCATAGTAATTGATTTTTTTACGTAAACGCGATCGAAGTATTTGGTGAAGTAAAACTTATACTAAGCATACTGTTCTAAGACACCATGGCCCAATTGCATAAAAAAGTACAACTTATATTACAAGCGGAATGCAATTTTTTTAAAACTCCTACACTGAAACCACAATTATCGATAGTTCGAAAACCCAAAAAATGGAAAAACATCGATTCATTGTAGGAAAAAAGAAGAACGACCCTTTAGTGAAAAGAAAAACTCCATTCATAGATTTAAAAAAATGTATTTTTGATACAACCTTTTTGCTGATACTTTTTTGTTAGCTGTATTTACATAGTCATCCAACCTACATATATATGTATACCATATTGAAGTGAATTCGACTATGAGAAGTGGGTCTTTAACTATCTAGATTTGGTTACCGACAGACGGTTACCGGGACTGGAATGTAACTATTTTTCGTCAACACAATCGGATTCGATTCCAAAACCGATTATTTGTTGATATAAATTCAGTTTTCTCTTATTCTGTGACCAGGCCTGTGCACTGCAGCGGGACGCGTATATAAACCGAGATTTTAACCTTTTTTGTGTTTTTGTACTTTCTGTTGCCGCAATAAATGACCTTTTATCTTATCTTATTTTAACCTTTTTTTCAGCGCATCCGACTAGGCCAGTACGACTTCCCGGAACCTGAGTGGTCAAACGTGTCGTCTGAAGCCAAGAACCTTATTAAAGGCATGCTCTGCGTCGACAGCGCCCAGAGACTCACCATACACCAGGTAAGTTATCTTGCACTAGCGAGCTAGCTGAGAGGCTTTAAGAGAGGGGGGTAGAGGAGAGAGAGGGGAAAGGGAGGGTGGGTGAAAAGAGAGATAGATGGACAGAGGAGAGAGAGAGATTTTGTACGTATTAGATACTCGGGAAAATAATACGTTAGCGGCATACTATATCCCCCTTCTTATTTATATTTACGGTGTTTATGAAGATATATTTATTATGTATCATGGAGTCTTGTCAGTAAATATTAGGCTAGGCCAGTACGACTTCCCGGAACCTGAGTGGTCAAACGTTTCGTCTCATGCATGGCATGCTCTGCATCGACAGCGCCCTTACATTTATCTTGCATTGGCATGAGAACCTTTGAGAGAGAGGGAGGAAGGGGGACAAATAACTTTAATTAAACCCAAATTCATCTTAGCTCTCTTTGATCAATTATAACTGTAGATCCACAGTCGCGCGCCCGAAAATGTCCGAGCCAAATGAGCGCCACTTTGATAAAAGTGGCCTTCGTTTTTCTCAGTACGTTGCGTGAAATTGTCAAGTTTAGCTGTCAAGTGTCAACCGAAATTCGACTGTAATGAAGTAAAGACTACGTTCAAATTTCTGTGTAGGTGATGATTTTAATTGGTATGCAAACAAATAAAAAAGTTCGGACATTTTTTTAAGGGGATTTTGTTCGGCAATGTGTATCTTCAGTTATAATTGATCAAAGTTAGCTCTATTCATTTTCAGAAATATATGTCTCGTAATACATTACATTACTAAAAACCAGGCTCTCCTCTTAAGTCTGTATGAGAATTTCGGACAACAGGCGTTAATTTGCGGATGTTCGTGCCTATTTTTTGTGGTCGCGGAGGAGCAAATTAATCGTGTACGATTTTTGAACATTTTCTTATATCCCATTACTTCTGTTGAAATAGAAAAGTTATTTTCCTTCAACCCTTAATTTCGCAAATTTTCTAAAAGTTGGTAATTCAAACCTCGTCTTAAATTAGGTCTCCTGAAAATTCTATATTAAAAAAAAATACAAAAAGATGGTATTAGCTAATGTATATTGTGGCATACATTGCCAAATTAAGGGTTAAAATGGTTTTTCAGCAACAGAAGACGAAGTCTAGCGTAGCTAAC
The DNA here is from genome assembly GCA_947563465.1 of Archips xylosteana. Classification (NCBI taxonomy): domain Eukaryota; kingdom Metazoa; phylum Arthropoda; class Insecta; order Lepidoptera; family Tortricidae; genus Archips; species Archips xylosteana. Next base: position 7,442,952 of record OX387373.1, read on the forward strand.
TTAGAAAAATATTTAGTAATGTATTACGGAGACATATATTTCTGAAAACGAATAGAGCTGAGATGAATTTGGGTTTAATTAAAGTTATGTTTATTTTTTGAAATTAAAAATGTTAATGCATATTAATTTTGTAATTATTCCTGTTTTACAAAATAAGCATGTTTTATTTGTGCGATGAGCACGAATATTTGTTCCTGAGTTATGGATGTTTTCTATGTATTTAAGTATTTATTTATCTATATAAGTATGTTTATCGTCGTCTAGTACCCATAGTACAAGCTTTGCTTAGTTTGGGGCTAGGCCGATTTGTGTAAGATTGTCCCGTGATATTTATTTATTTTAATTAGGCCTTAGACTGTCATTATGGTAAAGAAAAATTATCGACATGTAGTTTGTATTTTAAAGTATTTTTTACCCATCCCTAAGGCTGCGTTTCCACCAGAGATGTGCAAGTTGCGAGGATGCTTTAAAAGGTCGTAAGTGAATGAAGTGTTTCTATTGGTTCATGACAAACACATCCCTCGCAACGCATCCTCGCACAGCTCCGGTATACGCAGCCTAAATCTTGACAGCTACCAAATTGCACCTCCGATAGCGGGGTCTAGTAATCATCGCCTCAGCTCTCACGGCGTTACCTATACATCTGTTTACACTTACAACGATCAGATTAAATCGTATTCTATCCCCCGATAGGTCATGGCGAGCCCCTGGATCAGGCAGTACACACAAGTCCCACAAACCCCTCTGTACACCAACACGTTGCTCCGAGAGACCGGCGACGCGTGGGCCGATGTGCAAGATGAAATGACGCGCTCTTTGGCCACCATGCGGGTTGATTACGACCAGGTGAGTAACGGATTTATGTTTAAGAACGTTTATACCTGCTGAGCTGGCAACGTTGCATTTTTGTTAGTTTTTCTCGATTATTCCATAAAAATTGAATGAAAATTAAAAATGTGGTCTATAAGAATTGTTCTAATATATAAGTTAATGTGTCTACTGCAATAATTATTCGTGATAGACTTGTATTTTCTTTAAAAACGAACAAATTATTACCTGACGGTTTTTAAAGAAAATAAAAGTCTATCACGAATAATTATTGCAGTAGACACATTAGCTTATATAAAGAACAGTTCTTATTGACCACATTTTTAATTTTCATTCAATTTTTATGGAATAATTGAGAAAAACTAACAAAAATGCAACGTTGCCAGCTCAGCAGGTATAAACGTTCTTAAGTGGATGATGCAAGTGTGTGAGAGAGAGAGAGAAATATTTGTTTACACATATTCGATACACGCAACAACAACAAGATGGAGCGACGACCTGGTTAAGGTGGCGGGAACGCATTTGATGCGGATCGCTCGGGACTGATCTGTTTGGCGAGCCTTGGGGGAGGCCTAGCAGTATTTCTTCAGTCTTTCGGCTGAAATGATATGTCATAATATACGCCGTAAACAGCCGTAACTATTATAATCCAATGTTAGCAGAACCCTGCTTCTAAATGTACGCATTGTGAGGTCAGGAGTTTAGACACAAATTTCTCCTATGCATCGCACATCTCAGCTTGCCTTTCTTAGGCACTTAAGCAGCGACACTAGCGACATCTATGTTAGCTCTCATCGAGAGACGTCAACACTCCTTCGGAACTAAACGCTCACCCGAACCAAGAGATGTCGCTTTAAGCCTTTGATCAATTATAACTGTAGATCCACAGTCGCGCGCCCGAAAATGTCCGAGCCAAATGAGCGCCACTTTGATAAAAGTGGCCTTCTTTTTCTCAGTACGTTGCGTGAAATTGTCAAGTTTAGCTGTCAAGTGTCAACCGAAATTCGACTGTAATGAAGTAAAGGCTAGGTTCAAATTTCTGTGTAGGTGATGTTTTTAATTATTATGCAAACAAATAAAAAAGTTCGGACATTCTTTGAAGGGGATTTTGTTCGGCAATGTGTATCTTCAGTTATAAATGATCAAAGCTTTAAACAATCCATTCAAGATTGGATGAGTGTCACTGCTTAAGTGACTATAAAAAGCAAGCCGAGATGTGCGATGCATAGGAAAAATTTGTGTCTAAACTCCTGACCAGTGGTGGTGTAGGGGTTTAGCACGCACGGAATGCTGAGGACCTGGGTTCGATTCCCAGCGCTGGTCTCTTTTTCAAAGTTTTTCTGTGCATCCATGTTTCAGTTTGTATTTAGTATGAAATATACTTACAGTACTCGGCGATAAAGAATGCACATCGGCCTTTAGCAAGAGACAATTCGCAGTTTACGACGATTTCCGAACACTGGCGACCGTCCATCAATAGCCGTATTTATTAAGTGACGTTTGATATCAAATAAATACTGCACTCCATGGACTTAATTAGTTTACGTCAAATTAATGACATGTAAAGTTGCAACTACTAGAAAAAGGATAGTCAAAAAAGAGATTAGAGTATATTAAAAGACACCTATTTTTTCATAAATTTAAATTTTCAAAAAATCTCATTTCCTTCCATTTCACTATCTGTGCTCTCAGTTTGGTCAATATCACTGTCACTATCAGCCGTATTTATTATTAGTCTATCAGTGTAATCCATTATACAATTTAAAGTTGGGGGGTTTCAATAACTCTATATTATATATTTTCACCGGAACGCGTCCGTACCCTACGGCACCTGAACAACGACTGACAAACGTCACATAACGAAAATACGAAAAGCTGTTTAAAATATGTAATATCTTACCTGTAAGTGAAAAATTTAAATTGCTAGTGGCATCATACAATTATAAAAAACAAACCTTTCATATGCAAATTGCCAGATGATAACTGTATCTCAAGAAGAAAACCTAAATTATTCCCTGATAAATATAACGCAACTAATTACTATGGAGAACGCACATTTGAGTACATGACTCCTAAAATTTATTACGCCTTACCGCAGAAGTTGTTTGATGAGAAAGTTAGAATAAATAATTTTATGAATAATGTCAAAAAGTTCTTTATAGATAATTATTGGGATAAAGGGCAGTGAGAATGGATAACTCGTATTCATTCGGTACCCACTTTTCACTGCTTTTAGTTCTCACTAAAATTAAAATGTCAAATTGCATGCTTAGTATTTTTGTATACATAGTAAATAATAATGCATGAATATAACTAATTAAATGTAAGACACAAGGTGTATCAAGAGCATTCGAACTGCCAACAAACTGCTACGCAGTTTGGCAGTACAATTAATTTATGTAAAAATGTATGTGTCAATAATTGTGAAAATAAACGATAATAATAATAATAATAAGTAGTGTGTGACAACGCTATACGAAGCCGACATTTGCCGAGTCTTTTTCCAAAGACCGATGTGCATTCTTTATCGCCGTGTACTGTATATCTCCTATTACTTGCTCCTTTATTGACTCTGCATTTCTTCTTCAGGTCCAAATTAAAGCACTGGAACAGAGCAACAACTCGTTACTCAACAAGCGGCGGAATAAAGTAGGAGCTTGAAATAACTATAGCACTTAATTAAAATACTAAACCAATTAAACACTTGTAAAGTTTGTTCGGTCTATTAGCTCTATCTATTCTAGAGTCTGTTTCTTTCTTTCATCTTCAATGGTGCGGATAAGACTGTCAATATTGTCAAGTGATTCGTAACACCGTATCACAAAAGTATTGACGCGTATCGCAGTATCGTCTTCGATTATAATAATACGTAGATGCACGGTCCTATACAAAATTAAACTCAAATAAGTTTTTGTTAAAAATTTCATTTTTCATTTTTTGTTGACTGTACTTGCATTGTCATCCAACTTACATAAGCATACCAAATTTCAAGTGAATCCAACAGCTGGAAGTGGGTCAAATTCGACTTGCAAGATTTGACCCGTACATACATAGGTACATAGATGAATTGCAAGTTAATAAAAAGCCTGTAATAGCTAACTAACTAGTATATAAAAAACCGGTTGTCTGTAAAGTCGGTTTACGGACGATAGTTTAACGTGACAACGTCATAACAAAACATTCAAAAACACAAATGAAACCAGGCGCTCACCCATCCAAGTACTGACCGCGCACGTATACGTTACATTGCGTCATCCTTTTTCGTGCGTGCAGCCGGCGTTCATCGATTTATTAGACGTTGTCACGTCAAAAAGTTTACGAACATTTGCCTACAAAGATATAGTTACTGAAAGTATGACATTCCATCCTTTTTTACCCTTTTAATGTATAGTTTTTGCATTTTTTAAATACGCATTTCGGTGATGTAAACGACATTTCACGTTGACGGTTGCTAGGCGACTGAGAACGAAAGAAGGCAATTGAAGATTTATGCCTTGTTTTGACGCCTCCATTTTTCGAGCGGCGATCGTGCATCCACAAGTAATATACAGGGTGGAATTTTGTAACGCCACCTCCAGGGAAAGTACTCTAAATACTGAAAATAGGAAAATTTTCTCAAAGGAAACATTCCTCTATTTTTGAAAATAATGAAATTTGCAATCAAAGTTTTTCGTAAATTCGCTTGTCTAGCCCGGGAATCGAACCGGCTAAAATCTGAAAAAGTAGCATGCTGTTTTTTTATCTCATTGATCGATAGTCAAACTTAGTAAATTAAAAGAACGGAAAACCACTAAATCACAACTTATTTTTTAACTAGCTTTTGCCCGCGACTCCGTCCGCGTGAAGTAAGTAATTTGGGCAGCTTATTTTTTTTATCCAATTTGCTTTTTCATCAATTATGGCTCTCCTTAGTTCCTCGATATAAAAAAAAATACCCCCCCCCCGCACCACCCCCCCCCCCCTCACCGACCCCCCCCCCCCCCCCCCCGCACACCCGCGTTCACATTCACCACCGTACCTACTCCCAAGTCACTACTTCTAAAAACTGTTCTATAAATTCTTAAAATAAACGTATCTTTCTTATTTGTGAACCGATTCAAATGAAACAAACACTAAATGTTAATCCAAGAAAATACCAGCATATCAGTGAAAACCGCATCCTTCTAGGTTAAGCCGTTTCTGAGATTAGCGCGCACAAACGCACAGACAAACAGATAAACAGACAATAATTCTAAAAAACATTGTTTTTGGTTCTATTGCGCTAGTAAATAGCCCTAGTGACAGTTTTTCTCAAATATCTTCAATGTACAGACACCGACTTGTTACAGATTTATTATATGTATAGATTAGGCTGCATTTTGTTGGATACACAAATTTATAAATCCAGTTGTCATGGTTTTTCCTTCATGTAATTCACCAAGTTTGATAGAGAAATTTGATCCTTATGATTGACCCTATCGATCATTGAAATAAAAATACAGGGTGCTTTTTTCAGATTTTACTTTGACTTTGACTTTCGTTTGACACGTGTCTTATACTTCCTGTAGAAGCCATCTGAGTGTCCACCAATCTGAGTCAGTTTATTTTAGCCGTTGCGGTTCCCGGTTGCGGCGAACGAAGTTTCGAAAATCTTTGAATGCAGATTTCTTTCTTTTCATAAATAAAGGAATGTTTCCTTTGCGCAAATTTTCCTATTTTCAGTATTTAGAGTACTTTCCCTGGAGGTGGCATTACAAAATTCCACCCTGTATGATATTTATGATCGAAGAGTACCTATAAAACTGAAGGGGATATCCGGATGTTTTGAAATTCGCGATCTTATTGTCAATAACACGGTAATATTGATAGTCTAATCCGTGGCATTCTCAAAAATTACTGAAAAACGTCGCTCTCAGAGACGTCAATTTGCTAATCGTTCGTTAGTGACGCTGTTGCAAGCTTTTAATATCAACAAGTTTAGTTAGTTATTTAAGTAAAATAAAATATTACTTTGCTCTTAGTAGTTAGGACAATTTTTTCCGGTGTCAAGTAGAAAAATATTGTAAACTGGATTCGTAAAATCCGTGCAAAATTCATTGAAGTGCTAATTAGTTGCAATACGTTTACTTTTAGTTTACCACTGACAGATGGCTTGCCTTCATTTCATTTCCAACTTTAACACCATACAAATAAAGTAGCCATTACAAAATCTGCAAACGTGGGTAACAGTATTCTAAAATTGGCTTTATGTGTAGGGCGTTAAAGTTGAATATGAAATGAAGGCAAACCATCTGTCAGTGGTGAACTTTATGTAATTTTACTGTACACCGATTTAATGAGTCCTCCCCCGCGCGGTACAGGGGCTGGGGGGTATGACGACAAAGGGGGCCGGGAGAGGTGCGGGCGGCGAGCAATACGCAAGTATCGGGTTATTGTTATTAGCCATCGGCCAATGAATATCCATAATTGGCCAGTAAGTCATTGACCGATGCCCAGCACTGGCCAAAGTACTGCTCTTCCCAGACGAATCCAGAAAAGGACCCTAGCTCTTGGGCACTCGAGGTTGCCCAACACGCACTGTTTAATATTCATTAACTGACGTCTGTGAGTGCGACTTAAATCCTTTGTGACATTTTTTTTCTAACGCATACGCTGTCAAACATGAGACTTCGTTAAATTCCGGTGACGCACATGTGCGTCACGAGAACGCACATGTGCGTCGACGGCACTGAATGTTAAAACAGTGTATGCTTTTTCTGAGCTTTGAATATTATGTTAGTGAAAGGAACGCGTGGCCGCTTGTACTTCGTACCTGCCGGTACTATCGTATACACAATTATGTTTAAGTTTGGCGTTTTAACCCTTTCAATGACACCGATTAATTCATTCGCTCCTTTTTTTCAACCCTTTTTTTTCTTACGGCACTCGCTCAGTGCCTCGAAGTGCTTGACAACTGTGTTCAGTGCCTTGAACGTTACTGTGAGTTCGTATAATTTTGTTGTGAACGCTTATATGCGTTTAAGGTAGTCTTGCACGGGATAATTATCCAACATAATTATTAAGATAACTATCAAAGATAATTATCGCGATAATTACGTACTGATAAATATCAATGAACAATGAATTATATACTGATAATTATCAATGAACAATGAATTACATACTGATGATTATCAAGGTAACTAGCAATGATAATACCGTATATACTGCGTGAGATATTATACGTAAAGTCTATAGTGTGTATACGATAGCGTGTAATATTGTGCGTCAATTTTTTGGCGACACGTCGATTGTGTATATTTCAACACGACGAATGTTCTTTTTGCTGCAATACTAATAGTTAACTAATATTTCTTGGGAATTACGAACTATTTCTTGCTAAAATTGCCTTGATATTTCGACCACATCGACGTATTAGTTATGAGTGAGAATCGCGAAAGTTTAGGACGTTATAATACTATTTAATAGTGTTTTTTATTACACGTTATATTATTTATTGGATATTAACCGGATAATTATCTTATCGGATAACTATTAATGAACATAATTATCTTGATAATTTCCATCCCTGGTTTAAGGCACTGGGTGATAGTCACGACGCACATCGCGTCGCCGGCACTGGATCCACGTTGACATTGAAATGGTTAAAAATCACGCCCACCTCCTCTAGTATAAAATGCTAAAAAAAATGTAATATTAGTTTGTAGTAAAGGACATCACGTTTTGATAAGTATTAAGTAGATCCCGCTGTCGGAGGTGCAACATCATACCTGAACGTACTTGGGGATGGGTAAAATATATTTGATTCCATCGATATCGATTCTCTTACTTTTTCTCTGCAATAAGTTTTGCACCCATTTTTTTTCAAACTAAAAAACATGTTTATTTTGTAATCCATGATAATTATTGTCATCAGAAGTCGAATTTACTTACTATCAATAGAAAAAACAATATTTCCGATTATTTAGATGTGCTTACGAGCATATTTTATTCGGAAATTTATATTCAGAAAATAATTCTAGTCTGACTGTCATCTTGGTATAGATAAATTATCGACATACACCTATATTTCAGAATATTTTTTACCCATCCCCAAGAACGAAAAGCTACCAAATTGCACCTCCGATAACAGGGTCTAGACTATTAAGGATTGTTTATTGACTAAAGAATATACACCACAAAAGGAAACAATTGTATTTTTGTTGATTATTTACTTAAAATACGACGTAGAACAGTAAAAAGCAAATCGCCTCTTTCTTTGTAACTATAGCTTTTTTTTCTTCAAATTTTTGAACATGGGATTTCGAATGAAATATGTTACTTCGTTTTTCATCTGGTTTCTACTGTTCTATGTTCTACGCCTGCATTTTTTTTCCAAATATAGTTCTAACAATAAAATCGTTTAGTTATGATTTTTAATTCCCCGGCCAAAAGTGTATGAACCCCTTTTTAGCCTATGTAATCAAATTGCTGGGCGTACAATGTACAGTGGGCTGCAAAAGTGCATGGACATCTCGGGGCGATAATCGCGTGAGCAGTGTTTGATCGTTTGTGTTCATGTTTCGATGAGAATTAACTAGATGGCGTTGTGAATTGATGCAGCGTAGTGGCCGTTTTCTGCATCTAGTTTATATACCAAACTAAACTGCTATTTCGAAAGTTCTTCTATTAGCAGCTGTGGCTTAACGGTTACACGCATGAGTCAAGTACTGGTATGTGGAATTGGTTTATGGTTCGAATCCCAGATCAGAGTGTTATTTTTGTTTTTTATTTAATTGTTTTTTTTAAATATGTATCTAATATGTATTTAATTATCTGTTGAATTAAAAAAATTCTTTGATCAGAAAATAAAATAATACTACCTTTTGATATCAAACATTTTATTTAAAACATAAAAGAGCAATTTCTCAATCAATAATATTATTTCGTTTTCACCGATGTAAGGGAACGTGCAGAAACTATAGGCGGCAGCACTTGTGCGACAGAAAAGACACTATGCGGACAGTAAAAGAAACTTATCAAGTCAAAATTTATGGCACCAGTTGGCAGCACCGTCTATGTGCGCATTCCCTATAGCCATCTAAAAAATTATTGAGGTATTCTTAGCTTAAGTATTCGTTTCCAAAATTTACTGGAAAGAAGATTGAAGCATCACCACAATAAAAAGAAATAATATTATTAGCAACTAAGTAGATTTTTAAACTGGGGACCGGGTTAACATAATTAATGAATGCATAATATTAATTATGTAATTTATGTTCAGTATGAAGTATTGAACACTTACTTGGCGATAATTTATGTTCGAGTAACTTCAAAACATAGTGTGTTGTGTTTCAAAAATAGCAAAAAAAAACAATTTACACTTAAAAAATAGGAAACAAATAAGTACTCATAAAGAATTGAAAACTAAATTTCATTCAATTTTATACGCTTATACCTACTAACATAATGGCTAGATATTAACCCGGTCTACACTAAATTTCAAATAACAGTTTACTTAACATTAATTGTTACATTATTAATTGTGCTTCTAACTGAAAAATGACCAACATGCATATATTTAGCAATTTATATCATTCTCTTTTATCTCAATTTCTAATAAGACTTCTAACACAACTTCAAAAACAATACCTACCTATGTGAGATCAGATGGTGAATCATTCACTATAAGAATAACAATAAGTAAACATGGGTAACTGGATTATTAATAAATAATAAAGGTTCGTTTATAACAGATTAATTACAAAATAATGATATCGGGAAATATTAACAATTTAAGTTACAAAGTCAATTTGTCTCTTAGTAACGGAGAGGATAGCCGTTACACTATCTATCACTTCTTGAAGTCGAGTTTTCATGCTCGAAACCATAATATATTGAAACATATATCACTATTTCGCATCAGTTCCCATGTTCTGTTTACCTCAGTGTCCAAATTATTTTTTGACTTTATCTCACTGGAGTCCCAATTTAAAACCCCGCTACTCCTTTACAAAATTTTACGTCCATTCTTATCCGACACTTTCCGTCGGTAAATATAACGATTTCGTTTTCCCAATCGAAATTTAAATGTCGAATGGCAAAGTTGACTGTGTTTCTCTGTAAAAAAAAAAACAAAATAATAAATACTTAACATTAGATCATGAATAGTGCAATTTGTAAGCAACATTGCACTCAGAAATATTAATATATGTAAAATCTTACCGTTATGCCCATATCTCGAGCTATTTTCTTTATAAGTTTTCTTGTTCCCAGAGAACAATAATTTTTGCTTTCAAAAACGTTGTTAATCGAATCATAGTAAAATATTTTCGAGAACTTGATAATTTGGATATTCACACAAGGTGATTGGCAATAAATCTAACGATTTGTGAAGTCATTATAAAAATTACCCTCAGTTTAGCAAACGAGGCGTGTAAGCGTATCCAAGTATATTATTCAACATTCAACCTTAAGTAGCACGTAAATACAGCAGTCTTCAATAAATCTCTGAAGTTAAATTACGGTAGTCCAACAATCGGCAACAAACATAATCTATCTATCTGTATCTAATCTACGCATTAACTAGACAAGGATGCAAAGATTAAGTAAAATATAAGATTGTTAGTTTCACCAGTTATTATAATGTCTCCATAGCCGAGTGGCTAAGAGAGCGGGCGAAGTTGCTAACGGATGCATTGGCTGGCCAGAGTGAATAGGGTTCGATCCCCCCCGGCTTGAGGTTAAGAAAAATGTTTTTGTTAGATTTCATACTTGGCAATGTTCTGCGTGTCTGTATCAATGTTACAGATTCCGAAAAACTACAAAAAGCAAAATAATTGTTAAACATTGACATGACGAATTATTACAATATTTATAAATTAATATTAATTGTGAAGAAGAAGGAAGATTCCGAGCGAACGTTTTTTTCATTGAATGATAATTACAACGCCATCTAGTAAGATCCGGTTGAACTAGTACGGCTTATATGGTAGCTACTGGCACTCATTTTACCTTCATAGGATTTTTGTTTTGCTTTGTCCATGCACTTTTGCAGCCCACTGTACCAGTGGGAGGGTAGTAATATCGTGTAATGGAATATATTTATTTCAAATAAATAATCAAAAGTTAAATCATATTGACATCAAAATAAAAAAAAAACCGTCTTATTCATTATAAGTAAGCTAAATTTGGTTTTTAACAAAAAAAACTTTTTTTTGAAAAAAAAAGATTTTTAGTTTTTGTATGCATAAGACGGAAACTATTTACGAAGGTTGTTGAATGAAACTATGCGCTTTGCAAAAGACGGATATATCTTGTACATTATTGTCAATTTACTGCTACTGGGTGCTGCTGCGATTTTGAATGCTTTTTGTATTAGGATAAAGTATATATTAGCTTAAAATAGTCAAATATACTGGGTGTTTCCTGTAACATGAAAAATAAATTGAAATATAAATGTTTACATAACAGCTGGCTTCAGGTAGGTACATATATAGCAGAAATAAAAATATCAAAAATTTTAGAAGAGCAGAATTTTGTGCACTCGTATCATTTTATCTCGAGTAAATTTCCAATGTTTGGTCTCCGGAATGCGTCGCACATGTATTTTTGAATAGAAAGGGTAAGTAATATGAGATATAAATATATTTAGACGACCAGATGGCCTAGTGGTTAGAGACCCTGACTATGAAGCTTGAGGTCCCGGGTTCGATTCCCGTGTCGGGGCAGATATTTGTATGAAAAATACGAATGTTTGTTCTCGGGTCTTGGGTGTTTAATATGTATTTAAGTATGTATCTATCTATATAAGTATGTTTATCCGTTGCCTAGTACCCATAACACAAGCTTTGCTAAGCTTACTTTGGGACTATGTCAATTGGTGTGAATTGTCCCGTGATATTTATTTATTTATTTATTTATATAACAATAAATTATATACTATCACGTACTTATGTCATCCGCATCAATATAGATCCATTTCCATAATATTTGAGACACAGTAGGTATAAGTATCGCCACGAGAGTAGAGGTCACGCACACAACAACATGTCATGTAATGACAGCGGGATTTTGACATTTATTCGTACCTTTAGCAAGTTTAACAGACTCAACAGTGAATTGCAAAATTGACTAAAAATTTCTTCAACCTATTTAAGAATTACTTAAGAAAATAAATCTAGTTCAAACTAGTTTAAATCGGATAAGCATATTTTTCGCCATTTATAAAATACCGATTCATTTGTTGCGAATATTTCTTATCAGTTTAAAATTGTTTTATTTCAAAAATAGGTTATATGAAAAAATAAAGGTTATAATATGCATAGTGTTGCGTAGGTATTTTATAATAAGATTGATAGTATAACTCGCATTTTCATTCACTCACTCATTTATTCATTCATTCACTACTTTTTTGCAATCAGTACTTTATGTAGCTGTGTGCGTAATCATTCACCTCAACTCTCGTGGCGGGACCTATAGTCTTGTAACCAAATAATGCTTTTTTATTACAAATAGAGTTACTAAACTCCATTTTAATAGAATCTGACAATATCGTAAATAATAATGGCCGACTGACACAGGTCCATAGAGATATCTTTATCTTTTTTTTCGTTTATTATTATACCTTTACGAACCTACATAATCAGGTAATGAACAGTAATGAACATAGCATCCTTTTTTTTCGATATTTCAATGAAGAATTTTTTTTTCTAAACAATAATTAAATATCGCTTCATAGTTGTAATGTAAGATATAGTTTTTTTATTTTATTTTTGCCGTCCAATCGAGAGAGATTTAGATTATATATTTCTATAATAGACGAATTGTTAGGTGTAATTTTTAGAATCAATTACAATAACCGACGGGATAATTAAAAAATATACGGTAAAGTAGGGGTACTTTGACACAATGGAGGATAACCATACACCAAAGGAAAACCACATTATCAGAGACGTAATTAGTGACGACTTAATTAAGCATTGAAATGGGATTATGATAATATAGATATCAACATCATCATTTCAGCCGAAAGACGTCCACTGCTGAACATAGGCACAGAATATATAATAGTACTGACGTACAGAATGGAAACGGTCCGCCCCGCACCGATTCGAATTACCCCACCCCTCAAGGCGCAGATAGCCGGAAACCACCAGAAACCAGAAGAGTGCGCGCGCGATGTATGTAGGCGTACGCGTGTACAGACGTCGTCGTGCTTATGTAGATTCAAGAACGCGTATTTATACGTCGTGTCCGCCGCGTGACATAGGCCTTCAAGGCTCGCCAAACAGATCGGTCCCGTGCCATCCGCATCCAACGCGATCCCACAACCTTAACCAGGTCGTCGCTCCTTGTTGGAGGCCTACCTACACCGCATCTTCCGGTCCGTGGACGCCACTCGAGAACCTTTTTGCCCCATCTGCCATCATTTCTACGAGCGAGCCCTGCCCACTGCCACTTGAGTCTGGCGATTTTTCGAGCTATGGCGGTGACTTTAGTTCTTACGCGGATTTCATCATTTCTAATGCGATCCCGCAGAGAAACTCCGAGCATAGCCCTCTCCATCGCCCTCTGAGTGGCTGAGCTTTCTTATGAGACCCATCGTTAGCGGCCACGTCTCAGTGCCATAAATCATCACGACATACCTACTATACTTAACCCGTCGCGCGATCGGCGACATTTTTGGGTAATTTTTTCTAAGTACCCTATGTTAAAAGGTGATCGAAACTAGAAACAAAAATTTGCAAATTTTGACAGCTAGTTTAGGCACACGGTGTGTGCCTAGGTCGCTCGACGGGTTAATCGCAACAATGTTCAAAATCCTTGATGGTTGGCAGTCCAGCACCGTCCGTTATAACTGGAGCTTTTTTAGATGCACGATGAAGTTATGGAAAGCTTCCTGGGACAGTATTCCCAGTGCGATACAACTTAGGGATCTTTAAAACTGGCCAAGTACGAGTCGGACTCACACACGAAGGGTAAGGTAAATGTACACTATGCCGGGGTTGTACATTATGCCGTGTCATTTTGGTTTTTGTCGTATAATAAGAAAACTATCAGTAAAGTCATGATTTAATACAATGCTTCATCAACTATAGTTTCATTGCAACCAAAAAACACTATTTTTGAATAACCGTAATAAGTTCTAACAGCAGTATCGCATTTCCAAACTCATCAGTCGTAACCACGCAGTAGTTCCATACGTCGTGTTGTCTGTGAGCACAAGGTGACAATGGTAACTTCGTAAGGATTTGTTAAGATGCCGATAAGTATATTTAATCTAAATTTGTAAAATTATTGTACAGTGGTTATTAACTGAAGGTTTTATAACGATTTCAAGTTAATATAAAGCATATTTTAAGGGAAATTGACGAATTTATGACTGCCGTAATTATGTTCACAGATCTGACGCGATGAACTTAATTGCGGGAGTATCACGGAATAAGAGAAACTCAGTATGAAATGTTTTAATCGTTGAATTATAGCTGGGGCTAAATTTATTCATAAATTTGATGTAAATAAGGTTATTAATGACTGTAGATTATTATGACGTAATTACGGTATATGTTTTTTTTTAACGTGAGCCTTATAATTGAGTCTGAAATGATAACTCGTTATGTTATTATGTACGAAAGAATGGAGTACGGCATCGCAATTAAATTATATTTTTTTATAAAATCATAACACAATTTTTTTTTATATCATTGTCCAAATGTTTCTTTCATTGAAATGATTAAGTGGAATTATTAATTTCGATTTTTAACTTTGTACTTTGTATTATATTTAATACATTTATACGATAAATTTGTAATTTTATTTCATGATTAAAATAATTTAAAACCATTTAAGTAATTTTTTAAAGGAATATTTTTTGGGGTTACCTAATATAGTGTGAACTTTGAAGCTAGCACGGAATTACGTGCAACGATTCCCGGGATTAGATCAAGAGCCAAATTTTAGCACGGAATTACGGACAAAGTAAGGGTTTAGAAAAATAACGATTATTTCTTTAAATTAAAAGCTACGAGGCAAAATAATATCCTATATCCATCTTTTAAGAACAGTCTCCAAAATAAAATAATTTCCACTTCTAGTACCTTCGTAGTTTTTTTTAAATCTTACCTCAAAGTAGAAAGTTCCTTAATATGCCGTAATATGGTACATTTACCTTAATCGCAGTGAAAAAAGTTACCCTCACGGCTAAAACACCCCAACTTTACGGCACAAAAATAATATTCAAAGTAGATATTGAGCAAGAAATGTACGGAGGGGTAAATGCAACTATGGGGCAAATCGAACCGTCCTAAAATGACACAGGTTACTAAGGATAGTTCGAATTACCCCATAGATATACCAGCCCCTCTACTTATAGACTGGCAAAAAAGAGTAGAAATTAAAAAGTGGCAACACTGTAGTGTCGTCCCTCTTTTCTTGTGTACGAAAAAAGAGGGACGACACTACAGTGTTGCCACTTTTTAATTTCGACTCTTTTTTGCCAGACTTTAAAGGTCGGTTCTTATTAACCCTTTATAAGGCCCCATTTATTGGAGCACACTACCACAGAATCAAAAGCAGCTATCGAATGCATACCTGACAAACTTTGATCAATTATAACTGAAGATACACATTGCCGAACAAAATCCACTTCAAAGAATGTCCGAACTTTTTTATTTGGTTGCGTAACAAATAAAATCATCACCTACACAGAAATTTGAACCTAGTCTTTACTTCATTACAGTCGAATTTCGGTTGACACTTGACAGCTAAACTTGACAATTTCACGCAACGTTCTGAGAAAAAAGAAGGCCACTTTTATCAAAGTGGCGCTCATTTGGCTCGGACATTTTCGGGCGCGCGACTGTGGATCTACAGTTATAATTGATCAAAGCTGACAAACGATATTTTTAAAGCTAGTCGTATTTTCAATAATTACAATGGAAATTGTGACGTATAGTGTAATCAATAAAGCTGAAATTCCATCTCAATGCATGTGATCGCTAAATCGGCTCTGCCTTGTAAAGGGTTAAAGACACCGAGCGTGTCACACAAATAATTCTTCTATACAGTTTCTATTAACGAATTCATATATCTATCGCAACACGACCGCGAAGAAACGGGCCGAGCCCGGCCATTATGCTTAAAGAATATTTTGTCGGGGTGCGCAACGATGGCTATAAAAACATTTGATATAACTTCAGTCGCGATAACGCTCATTTGATATAAGTACCTGGGCGACCGAGCTCTGCTCGGGCAGAAACTCGGTGCCAAGCGTTTTCCCAGAGATAAGACCAAGCTAGATCAATTTTTCATCCCCGAAAACCCCCAAATACCAAATTTCATCGAAATCGTTGGAGCCGCTTCCGAGATCAAAACACCGGAGGGGTGGGGGGGTGAGAGGGGGGAGGGGATGCGGGGGAAGGAGCGCGGGGGTGTTAAAGGGGGGATGAAAATTTCATTGATTTTGCCGTAGGATGCACCGTTTTCAAGATATTTGACAAAAACACCGGAGGTTGGGTGAGTCACGTTAAACTATCGTCCGTAAACCGACTTTACAGACAATCGGCTTTTCCTGTTCTGTGCTCCCAATAGGAAACGTGCACATAGACGGTGCTGCCAACTGGTGCCATAAGGGTGCCATCAATTTGAAAGTTTTACCTTGATAAGTTTGTTTTACTGTCCGCATAGTGTCTTCTGTCGCATTAGTGCTGCCGCCTATAGTTACTGCACGTTCCCTATAATACTTTTTCTAACAAAAAAGTAACTTTTTCTCACAAAAAAGTAACTTTTTCTCACAAAAAAAGAAACTTGACGTTTTCTCATGAAAAATAAACTTAAAAAAAAAACTAAAAATCTTGAAAAAAAACGTGGAATCGAACCGAGGTCGGCTGGATCCGCGACTTCTAATGTGCCATTATGATGCTCGAAGGCGGCGAAATTTAGCTTTATATTCTAATGCAAACAAAAATAGCCGGAAAACACGAGTAAAAGCGATTTTCTGAAAATGAAACATAGCTAGATCAGTTTTTCATCCCCGAAAACCCCCACATACCAAATTTCATCGAAATCGTTGGAGCCGTTTCCGAGATCCTGATTATATATATACATATATATATATATATATATATATATATACAAGAATTGCTCGTTTAAAGGTATTAGATTATTGAATCTTATATAGTATAAATCCTCCCAGGTGAACTTTTCGCCTCGAGCCCTTATCTTTCAAAACAAACGGTATCGTCATAGTATTAAGGTTCAATTTTAATGTAATGGCTCGAAGCGAAAAATTCACCTCGGAAGATTTATACTATAACAACACTTAATACATTATCATTTGATATAATTATTGTTTCACATGACGTTCATAAGATATAATGATGGTTATATAATAATGGTTGTATTTAATGCCAGAAAAGTAGGTTAGGTTAGAACTGCGACCCCCTACACAAAACAAATGGTTGCGTCTCACGAGATGTAACAACAAAATATAATTACATTATACTCCTATACTAATATTATAAAGAGGAAAGATTTGATTGTTTGTTTGTTTGCATTGAATAGGCTCTGAAACTACCGGACCGATTTCAAAAATTCTTTTGCCGTTAGAAAGCTACATTATCACAGAGTGACATAGGCTACTTTATACCGCGGGAAAATTAATTTTATCGCGGGCGAAGCTGCGGTACGGAAGGCTACTTAGTACCTTATAAAATGATCTATTTTAAAATTACTTATACTAAACGTTATTTATATCAAATGAGTGATTATACCCTTTGAAAATATATAATAATAATAATAATAATAGTTTATTTCATAAGCCTCTTACAAAGGAAATAAAAGAAAATATAAAATCAAGTATTAACATTATACAAGGCCTGCTATTATCGATACAATTTAATAGTTCCCTGGCCTTCATGCTAGGATACCCCGTGTTATGAAGGACTGTGGTTCGGAGCTCGAGACACTGGTTGTGCTAACCTTAATCCAATGCTGATTTTAAATGAGTTGTGATTTTGTGGTGTGTGTGTGTGTGTTTGTGTGCGAGAGTGTGTGTGTGTGCGTATATATGAATCATGTATCAAATGTTGTTACATCGACCATTACACACCCATTTTGTCGATGTCTGATACGGCACGTGACTGAGACGCTCGGTGTATGTTGTTTGAATCGACTGACGTTCACAGTCTCATTCAAATTCCTGGTAAGTCCAGAAAATTAGTCTAATCATTGTACCGCCCTGCTCAGTTTGTAAACAAGATATTGTACTAATCTGGATGCTAGTCTGATTTATTCTTAGTGCCCCATTATGGGGGCGCAGACCTGTGGAGCTAAGTCGTTGTGACTCACCTAAATGGAGCACTGGACTGTGAAAGTGTTAAATAATCATCATTATAGAATCTGTTATTGGGGCATTTCTATTATTCGTTGTACCCAATTAAGAAATTGTTAACATGGAGTTAAAATTAGTCCGTTTGGTTACGCACTTTTTCAAGCCTTTACAATAAAAACAAAGTAACAAATCGGACAAGTTTAACAATGTGCAACAAGAAGTGAAGAATGGTCCGGTTTGTTAAGATTTTTTTTATTGTTAAGACTTGAAAAAGTGCGTAACCAAACGGACTAATTTTAACTAATTGGGTACAACGAAAAATAGAAACGCCCATTGTTCAACTAATGAACTTTTTGCATTTTCCCCTAATTTCAAGTCTAGGGTGAATGAGCATTTACTAGGCAAGCCTACTCCATCGTATGCCTCATCTTCGCTTTCCATCAGCCGTGATTGTGGTCAAACGCAAGCCTATATTGTATTAAATCTATATATATAAAAGAAGAAACTGACTGACTGACTGACTGACTGACATATCAACGCACAGCCCAAACCACTGGGCCGAGAGATTCCAAATTTGGCATGTAGGTTTCTTATAAGGTCTAGGGGTGCACTAAGAAAGGATTTTTCAAAATTCACTCCCTAAGGGGGTGAAACGGGGGTACAAAGTTTGTATGGGGAAACAAGATTCGTTCGACTATTTTATTCGAAACTTCACAGAAGTACTCCTAATGATAAATGAGTAAACACGTGTTTCAGGTTTTTTGAGAATTCAACCCCTAAAAGGGGGAAAAGGGGTAACAAAGTCTGAAAATCAACATGGGTGTTGTTTCTATGGTTTATTGGGTCGCTGGTTATGAAAACAACAACGGTTTTAAAATCCGACGTGGCGGACGTAAAATACCATCTGCCTGAATGGGGTGCGATGGGGTTGAAAAATGTCTAATTAAATGACTGTTGATATATCAACGCATAGCCCAAACCACTGGACGTAGAGACTTGAAATTTTGCACATAGATACCTTATACAATGCAGGCATTCACTAAGGAAGGATTTTTGGGAATTCCCACGGGGACGGGAATAAACGGGATTTATATATTCGATTCCGAGTGACCCTATCTCAGTAACTATAATAACTAGACTCTTCAAACTTGATACACAAGTAGGTATAACATTAGTTAAAACATTAATGGGCCAATCAACTTTTAAACCGACGTTTTTGGCGTCTCCTGCGTTACCAAAATTGTCTCTGGCGTTACCAAAAAATCGTACTTCCAACAAGATATTTCACGGTTTAATAGGTTAAACTTACGTAGGACGGCATGTATTCATGCTATTCATCTATTAAATTACAGAAAAAACATGTTTACTTACAAAAATCTGCAATTGTTTGAAAAATGTCGCGGACAGATTATAGTCGGTTTAAAAGTTGATTGGCCCTAATTTCAGGATTTTTAAAAATTCCCACGGGATAAGGAAAAAACGGGATTTATATATTTAGTTCAACGGGATCCTATGAACTATAATTACTAGACTCTTGAAATTTGGCATAGAAGTAGGTAATTATAATAGTAAAAAACTGTTTTAAGGATTTTTGGAAATTCCCACGGGATAAGGAAAAAACGGGATTTTTCGTTTTATTGGTCGTAGAAAGCTGAAATTCGGCATCTAGGTTGCTTGGAAAGTGTAGAGGATTGAGAGAGGACTTTCCAAAATTCCCACGGGAACGGGAAAAAACGGGATTTTTCGTTTTACTGGTCGTAGAAAGCTGAAATTCGGCATCTAGGTTGCATGGAGAGTGTAGAAGAGGATTAAGAGAGGACTTTCCAAAATTCCCACGGGAACGGGAAAAACGGGATTTTTCGTTTAACTGGTCATAGAAAGCTGAAATTTGGCAAGTGGGTTCCTTGGAGAGTGTAGGGGAGCATTAAGAAAGCATTTCCCGAAATTCTTACGGGAACGGGAAAAAACGGGATTTTGCGTTTTACTGGTTGTAGAAAGCTAAAATTTCAAAATTCATAAGTTTATACTGTAAGTAGGCCGCAAAGGGCTCTTTAACCGACTTAAAAAAAGGAGGTTATGCATTCCACTATATGTATTTTTTTATGTAGTATGTTCACCGATTTCTCGGTCAATTTATGGACCGGTTATAAAAATTATTTTTTTATTCGAAAGAATACAATATACTTCTGAGATGGTCCCATTGTCACCAAATCAGGATCTGATGACGGGATCTTAAGGAAATCGAGGGTAACCCTCAAATTTTTTAGGCACGCATTGCGTTTTTCATATATTTTCTCAAGCTATTTAAATGTTTACGTCTGGTAGACATCATCTCATGTTGATGAGCTGATGATGGAAGGTAAATCTCCTTAACGGTTAGGAGTTGAGGATAATTAATCAAATATTATAGGTACGTATAGACCGATTGTTGTATTCTTTCAGGTTATCCGGGTGAGCTGATGATGGAAGGTTAAACTCCTTAACGGTTAGGAGTTATAGGAAGTTTCCTTAAATATCATATGCACGTATAGATCTTTAGCTGTATTCTTTCTGGTTATTCAGATGAGCTGATGATGGAAGGTATAACTCCTTAGCAGTTAGGTCACACAACACCTTTACAAAATACTATTATCTACTATATAAAAATAAGTCGGGTTTTCCTTCCTGACGCTATAACTCCAGAACGCATGAACCAATTTCCACGGTTTTGCATTCGTTGGAAAGGTCTCGGGCTCCGTGAGGTTTATAGCACAGAAAATTCAGGAAAAATTTCAACAGAAAAGCGGGAAAATCTTTTTTCACATACAGCGCCATCTCTGATACGTAGCATTTACTACAAACCAATATACAGCGCCATCTCTGATACATAGCACGTACTACAAACCAATACTATTCTCCGCGGACGGAGTCGCGGGCAACAGCTAGTAAAATTATAATTATAAAAAACGCAATGACTTCAAATGACGATTTTTTATTGTTAAGAAAAATCGATTTAAGTATTTGTATTATAAGGCAATTTAGTATAAATACTTGCCTGTCACAAATCTATGAACTTATATTATACTATACCTACTTACATCAATGACTTTGTCATTTGGTAAGCATACTTATTAAGTACATTTTTTCCCTCTTAATAAAAAGGCAACAATGTAAAATACAATCCATAAAATACTGTCAGACAAACAAAAAAATTAAGTACTTACTTATATAATACTAGCATTAATCGACGGTTTCCCGCGTTACAAATGCCTCCACGGCAAACATTTAAGGTAAACGTCCCTGCGCTCGACAGTGACCCAATACATGGCACCTTCAATCTTATGTCATAGTAAGACAGGTGGCAGATGAGTGTCATCTACTAGGCGTTGAGGTGTCGACCATTAATACGTTTACCTTGCCTACAATCTGAGGCGAGGCAAAGCTTCCACGTTCGGCGGTAGTAATGTTATATGTTAAAATATTTAGAAGGTCTCCAGCATGCCATTTGTGCCCCAAAAATTCGCTACATGGATGAATCAACTTATCTTGCCACCATTGCTATGGTTATACACAAATTTTGTCTCATGGATTACCTAAGCATTTTTCTATGAACCACCCCCGCCACGCTCAACTGCCTTCCTGCTTATTCCCCTAAATTCAAGTCTAGGGTGAATGAGCATTTACAGGCAAGCGTGCTCCATCGTAGGCCTCATCTTCGCTTTCCATCAGGCGTGATTGTGGTCAAACGCAAGCCTATATTGTATAAAAAACAGTATGAACATGTCAGGGGAGTTAGTAAACAATACGAAAAAGTTGATTCAACCACATAATGTTAAGTAAATGTTTGAAATATTGTATTAAAACGACGGATGTTAGTATTTATGTAAAAGTGTTTAATGTACTAAGTAGTTGTAACTGGGCCAATCAACTTTTAAACCGACTATAATCTGTCCGCGACTTTTTTCAAACAATTGCAGATTTTTTGTAAGTAAACATGTTTTTTCTGTAATTTAATAGATGAATAGCATGAATACATGCCGTCCTACGTAAGTTTAACCTATTAAACCGTGAAATATCTTGTTGGAAGTACGATTTTTTGGTAACGCCAGAGACAATTTTGGTAACGCAGGTGACGCCAAAAACGTCGGTTTAAAAGGTGATTGGCCCAACTGACTTAATTATATGCAGAGTGATTATAAATAATACAGATGTAGAATAACTATATTCTTTTATTTTAAACATAAGATCTCCCTTTTTCATCATCATCATCATCTTTATAGTGAGGGGGAGGGCGATATTTTCTAGTAGCAAAATTCCCATTCGCATGTTTTTTTTCTCATTATGGTTTTTTACTGAAGCTTATTTTCACAATCGCGTTTTTTTTCAAACTTTAATCGACACAGAAACATAGGTAGGTTTAGGTTATGTTAAGTTTACATCGGCCCGAAGGACACAGAAGGAGCTCCGTCGACACCGTTTATGTGTCAATTCAAATTGAAAAAAAAAACGCTACTGTGAAAATAAGCTTCAGTAAAAAACTATAGTGAGAAAAAAAGCGTTTGGGAAAAAAAAATCGCAATACTCATAGTGAGGGCTCGGGCTTGTAGAAAGACCGTTGCTACGCCACCTAGTATCGGATAGCGGAACTATACGCCGCTCTCGCCGTCCCATTGTCATTTACCTCATCATAATTAATTAATTTAATTCCATCACCTCCAATTTACCAACGGGCATCCAGGCGGGGATGGAAGTCTTCATCCTTATGTAGTTGGTATTCCACTGGCCCGTACGAAGCGTTTCGCGTCATCTTTCCTAAAACGAACTGCTAAGCAATGGAATTCGCTCCCGTCGTCTGTATTTCCAGATAAATACAACCTAGGGCTATTCAAGGCTAGAGTGAATAGGCTGTTACTGAACCAGTGAGGTACACCTTTGGCCTCATCTGTACTTTTCATCGAGTGAGATTGTGGTCGGTCAATCACGAGTCAGTTTTATGTAAAAAAAAACTTCTGAGGACGTGGGCTTGTAGAAACAACATTGCTACGCCACCTAGTATCGGATAGCGGAACTGCATGCATTTTAAATATCTTAACTATCAATATTCGATTGATTCCTAGGCCACTATAGAACCATGTCATAATGAATCAATTTGTTTATCTTCCACGACAGTGATTATTACGTGATGTATGTCGTGCGTGATGACATCTCGATCTTTGCGAACATGTGTCAACGATAATGAAGAGGAAAGGAGTTTACTTGTGTATGAATAATTTAAATTGTCACTGTCCGTCCGTCAAAACTTCTTTTTCTTCTCATTTGACCTTTCGTATGCCGGAAGTAAAAAAAAAAGCCGTTCATTCTAGTCTCAACAGTTTCATATAAATACAATGATACAGATTTTAAAAAAAATACAAAAAGAATACCTTAAATTGGGTACGGATCCGGTACAAGGCATACGAAGGGTTAATTGAGCGAATACGTTTCCCAGTTCATAGTTAAAGCCTGACCAGAAATATATGAGCATTGTCAAGAGGGCGCTACTATTTTCATTTGTGTAAACATTTTAGTATAGTTTAAACTAACAGCTTGGCTTAAAACACTTAATTATGATGATATTGAGGCACTGTTTGCAAGATCAAAATAAATTCACACTTAACTACACACGCAAAAATTAGCATACACGCACAAGCACGCGCGCGCACACACAAACACACTCTCACACGCTCCCACCCACCCACACACACGCGCACACACACACACACACACACACACACACACACACATACACACGAACATATACACATAAACTCACACAGAAACACACCACAGACAAACTCTTTTAGACATGGAGCAAAGATTTCCCCGTGTTGAAGGTTTATTGAATGTTTTAATAAATAAAAAATTATTGTTAAGATTTTAAGTTCTTAGTCTCAGTGGTTATCTCTCATGTCTCGTTTGTTTTTGTTGCCAGTTGGGCTGTGCATATTGTTTTCGTACCCTCTTATTATTTTAGTTAGTATAAGTTAGATTCTTACCTGCAATTGATTTTCTGATTTTAAGTTTTGTTTTTGCTACAATATTTATATTTTGTTATGTATTATAAATCGCATTTTTCAAATAACAATGACATAGGAAGAAACTAGTGTCTAAGATACAGGCTCGGCCTAGTTTAGACATTAGGGTGTCGTATATTTTTTTTTTCTTAGTGTGTAAATCTCATGTTGGAACTATTAACTATGTACCTAAGTTTTTGTCAATAAACATTATTATTATTATTATTAGTCTGAGCAATGTGGATTGGCAACTCGTTGTTATTTTGACTGAGGTGCCTACTTTTATTCACCGTAATCAAAATCAGAATCAAATTTCGGTGTCCATAGGGCAAGTGGCTTCAAATTGAGACCCAGAAATTAGTTCCAATTAAATCCGCAACATGGCGCATGGTCATATATTGCTGGTCAGGCTTTATAAACTCTTTAAGTTTATTGCACGTTGTGATCGGAAAGTTGATAATCCTTTGCCCCGCACTGAGGCGCTGTAATTATCTAGTAGTTAATGCGGCGAGGTTCTATAGTGCCATAGGAATCAAATTATTTGACTGTAAGAAGAATAAGATCAGGATAATTATCAATTACTGAATTAAGTGCCGTACAGTAAAATTACATAAAGTTTACCACTGACAGATGATTTGCCTTCATTTCACATTCAACTTTAACGACCTACAAATAAAGCCAATTTCAGAATACTGTTACCCACGTTTGCAGATTTTGTAATAGCTACTTTATTTGTATGGTGTTAAAGTTGGAAATGAAATGAAGGCAAACCATCTGTCAGTGGTAAACTAAAAGCACAGAATATATAATAGTACTAACGTACAGAATGGACACGCTCCGCCCCGCACCGATTCGAGTTACCCCACCCCTCGAGGCGCAGATTGCCGGACCCCGCCGGAATCCAGAAGAGTGCGCGCGCGATGTATGTAGGCGTACGCGTGTACAGACGTCGTCGTGCTTATGTAGATTCAAGAACGCGTATTTGTACGTCGTGTCCGCCGTGTGCTAAAAGTAAATGTATTACTTGTACATTCTGGTAATTTCTGCAAGATGTGGATCTCCACGGTACAGGCTGTGCCTAGAGGGTATCAGTTTCTCTTCATCATCATCATCATCATCCCTGCCTATACACGTCCCAGTGCAGGGCGCAGGCCTCCTCTCAGAAAGAGAGGGTTTGGGTGGGCCGTAGTCGTCGTCGTGGGTTCGAGTCCGGAGTCGCACCTCCGAGTTTTTCGGAATTAATGTGCGATATTACATTTGTAATTTACTTTGAGCTTTACGGTGGAGGAAAACATCGTGAGGAAATTTGCATACACCTGAGAAGAGATTCAATGTTTTGTGAAGTTCCCAATCCGCCTGGGCCCGCGTGGGAACTACTGTTTCTCTAGTATCGTTTAACCTTTTCGACGCCAACGACACATATATCAGCACCGCAGGTTCTACGCCAACGACTGATATATCAGTCACGGCATGCAGAGCGACATCTACCTTCATGCATTTTAACGACCACTTTAGCCTAGTTGGTAGTGACCCTGCCTACGAAGCAAGAGGTCCTGGGTTCGAATCCCGGTAAGGGCATTTATTTGTGTGATGAGCACGAATATTTGTTCCTGAGTTATGGATGTTTTCTATGTATTTAAGTATTTATTTATCTATATAAGTATGTTTATCGTCGTGTAGTACCCATAGTACAAGCTTTGCTTAGTTTGGGACTAGGTCGATTTGTGTGAGATTGTCCCCTAATATTTATTATTATTATTATTTCTGTAGGGTTCAACTTCGCGTTTGACATGCCTATGTCATGGCGTATGAGTGAGAGCTATTGTATTTGACAGAGCGTTGAAAAGGTCAATTAAAAAAATTATGGTCAATAAATACATTTTGATCTGATTGATTTTGATAAATTAATACTCACTATAAATCCTGTTTGACCTGGCTGTTAGCAGAACTGGGATTGCCTAGTAATAAAAAGCCGTAAATGAGTTTCGCACAATCTCCTGAGAAAAAGGTTACGACAGAAAGACAGACGGACAACAGTGATCCTGTAAGGGTTACTCTTTAGAGGTAAGGAACCACAAAAATTAATGGAATCGTATTTTAACCCTTTCAAAGCCAAGCCTCGACAAAACATAAACCTGCTTTGAATCTTATGTCATTGTGTTAAGATCACTTTGACACTGTACTTTGTGACACCTATATGTGTCGCTGGCGCTGAAAAGGTTAAATTACAAAACGCATAGGTATAAATGCTTATATATTTATTGCTAGTTTAATAAATTACAAAATCACAAATACACATTACACATTGTGGAAGAACATATTACACAAATGCACCTTTACATATTGCATGTCTTAAACAAAGTCGATTATAGCTAAACCGTTTAAACGGTCTAGCTATAAATCAAGCCGACTGTCAATGTCTATATCGCGTTTGCGCACTAATGACGGCGTCTTTCCACCAGATATATGCTATGCAGCTATGCTGCTAGGATATGAAAGCTACGCTACAAAACTATGTGATCGTTTCCACTAATGCTGAGCTATGTGTAGTCGCTCGAGGAAGATCCAGAGCACTCATATAGAATAGAATAGAATAGAAAATATTTATTTTTGAACAACTACAATAATACAGCTAAAATATTACACAACAGACCTTAAACATGAATGTAGTTGCTACAAAAAAAGGACATCACTCAGCATGTGTCACGGCACGAGGTGCCACGACGCTGGTTTTCAGTGGGTCATATGACGTTTACTGTGAAATGGTTCCATGGTGGCTCATGAATTAAAGTCCTGGACCGTACTATCGTGGCCTTGAAAATCAGTCATACTATCGAAACTACCGACCCTTGACGATACTATCGATAGTGAAAATTAGGCGATACTATTGAACTTGGTCGATAGTATCGATAGTAACGATACTATCGAAACTATCGACAGTATCGTCTTTTTTGGCGCTATACTATCGATAGTATCGCCTATTTTTCACTATCTATAGTAGGTATTGCAGCACGTCGATATTTTCGACTATTTCTCAAGGTCAAACTATCGATAGCGAAACTCGATATCGCAACAACACTGGTGTTTGCGTGGTCGGCGCCAGAGGTATAGGTAAAGGGCTTATTACACTTGGCTAAATATTTAGTCATCCTAATTAGAAACGCTCGTTCCCTAATTATCAGAATTGCAAAATACTAGATTGCCGACTTACCCCATTTCTAAAATACCAAATTCCCAGAATACCAGACTTTCCTGTCACCGTGTTTTTCTCTATATCGGATTGCCAAAAAAGCTTGTTTTCAATACACCATGTTCCATTCAAAATCGAATTCCCATAATACCAGATATCTAGATAAATCACCAGGCTCGTAAAACACGACCCCCTACCCTCCCCACGACGTCCACGACCTGCCTGACGAGCCTGGTGATTTCACTATCTGGTATTATGGGAATTCGGTATTGAATGGAACATGGTGTATCGAAAACAAGCTTTTTTTGGCAATCCGATATAGAGAAAAACACGGTGACACGA
Organism: Archips xylosteana; assembly: GCA_947563465.1. Taxonomy (NCBI): domain Eukaryota; kingdom Metazoa; phylum Arthropoda; class Insecta; order Lepidoptera; family Tortricidae; genus Archips; species Archips xylosteana. The sequence goes on from OX387373.1 coordinate 7,470,634, forward strand.
AAGTCTGGTATTCTGGGAATTTGCTATTTTTGAAATAGGGTATGTCGGCAATCTAGTATTTTGCAATTCAGATATTTAGGGAACGAGCGATTAGAAAATGCTAAAGGGCTTATTTTATTTATTACAGTTGGCTAAATTCAGTCATCCTAAGTAGAAAATGCAAAATCATTCAGCGTGGCAGAAACCATTCTTGTCTCTAATTAGGATACTTTTTAGGATCCTAACTTGCTATACTCCATTTAATTTGAAATTATAAACCACAACAACATTATATTGCGGCTCGTGAACTGTAATCTCTTTACAATTTGTACTAGAGTAACAATTGACGACACGCAAATAAAGTGACATTAAAACAATTTTATTCTGCGGCTCCCAGACTATTGTACTGTACTATTTGCTAGGTAAGAAATAGTTGACGAGCCGCAATATAATGATGTTGTCGTTTTCAATTCTAAATTAAATGAAGTATAGTCGCGATTACACTTTACTAAATTAGGTTTCTAAGGGGCTGTTTCACCACTTTTTTTAAAGTTCGGATTAGCTTAATAATAAGCTTATTTGTCAGATGGAATTAAAATTTCTGTTTCACCAGTCTTGATTAGCGCTAAGTGATGGACAAACTGTTCCTTAATTTGACCATAAGATCAGGTGGCATTTAGCATTTTTATCCGTCACATAACTTTTTAATTAGTTAGTTTATTTTTTTGTGGCCACGGTTGGAGAGTCCTTCAGCCGATTTCAGAAAAATAAATCAAAGTATTTTTTTTTTAAAGAAAGAAGTCATGCTAAATTGCAAACAAGAATTTAAATATCAAGATTTAAGATTTGAATAAAAAAAGTATAGGTACACTTTTAGTATGTAAAAATAAATCCAAAATTTTATATAATTTTTTAATTACAAACTTTTTTTAGTGGCACAATCGTTTGTTCTACATGAACTTGTAAAAAAAAGTTATCTGTCAAATGGTTTGGCGCCACTTTTCGATTCGTTTCACGTGATTTTATTTTCTTTTGTTATTGATAACAAAGTATCGTAAATAAATACCGTTCTTAGATCAATTATAATGTTACACATTTGTTTATGCAAAAAAATAGATGTATTTAAAAAATATATAAGTAACGATTTCTTTTGCTTTAATAATGTGCGACTCTTTGAACGAACGTGTGCGAACAGTAACGCGTGGTCGTGAAATGGGACGTTGCTATTCCGACTTTTTGTTAAACCGACGATTAGTTAAGTGGTACTTAGTTTGCACAGGACCGGAGTGGTGAAACTGAAAAAAACACTAGCCGACAGCAGTTTGACAATAAGGTGGTGAAACACCCCCTAAATCATTTAGAATCAAAAAAAAACTTTTAGAATCCTAAATTTAGCCAAGTGTAATAAGCCCTTGACGGCACGAGATTTGAGCACATATCTGGTAGAATGGCGGCCTAAGTCTCGATAGACAGTTTAACGCAGTTACATGACCCTGTTAGGGTTTTTTTCGAGGTAGGTACAGTAAAATTACATAAAGTTTACCACTGACAGATGGTTTGCCTTCATTTCATATTCAACTTTAACGACCTACAAATAAAGCCAATTTTAGAATACTGTTACCCACGTTTGCAGATTTTGTAATAGCTACTTTATTTGTATGGTGTTAAAGTTGGAAATGAAATGAAGGCAAGCCATCTGTCTGTGGTAAACTAAAAGTAAACGTATTGTACAGAACCCTAATCTAGTTTAGGTAGTGGCCCTATCTAGTTGCGCTAGCTGATGCGCTAGTCTTTCCTCCCGGGCCCGCCTGGCTTGTCCCAAGGCACGTTTCTCAGCGAATTTGGATATAAACGTTTCCACTGGTACATTGCCTATAAAAAAAACAATAAAATCGTATGCTGACTGTATTATAAGAAAAACTCTTCATTGTATCAAGGATGATATAGACTGGATTGGCAGTCGCCATAGTACGGATCGGTCGCGGTTTTTGTTGTTCGATTATTAAATCTAGATGGCGCTGAAATATAGCCAGAGGCTTTGAAGGCAAAACAATAAGACTACAGATGTTTCATATTACTACAAATGTATTAATTATTCAATGCATAATAATACATTTGCAGTGATATGAAATGTCTGTACTATGGCGACTGCCAATCCAGTCTATATCATCCTTGATTGTATATAAAAATATGAAATTAACAGATAAGATAAACAGATGTAAAAAGGCGAAGTTGTCCCTTCAAGGGATCTCTACCAGTCAACCATTGAGTGGATGAGGAGCTGGAAGTGGTATGTGATTATATCATGTACAGTCAAGTGCAAATATAAGTATCGATTTATGGGACATATTTATGAGCAAGTTGTATGCAGCGGGACGTGTCAAAATACATGAAGTACCCTTTCAACGCCAACGACACACATATAGGTGTTACAAAGTTCAGTGTCAAAGTGATCTTGACACAAGGACATAAGATTCAAAGCAGGTTTACGTTTTATCGAGGCGTGGCGTTGACAGGGTTAAAAAGAATAATGAACAATACACATAATGGTCATATGATATAATGAAATTTTCAATGAAATTATTAACTAATTCAACGAACTTTTTGTATAGTGCAATCTACAGATTGGTCAAAGTTAAGTTCTCCTGTAAAGTTAAGAATTTCTTAGAATAATTCATATAATAAATGACCAATACGTATTTTGTCCATTATTCTTCACAAACATCATGTAATTTGATACATACTCGTATGCAGCACAAGCACCCATATTTTTACACTTGACTGTATGTTTGTCATCATCATCATCATCATCATTTCAACCGAAAGACGTCCACTGCTGAACATAGGCCTCCCCCGAGGCTCGCCAAACAGATCAGTCCCGTGCCATCCGCATCCAACGCGATCCCGCAACCTTAATCAGGTCGTCGCTCCTTGTTGGAAGCCTATCCACACTGCGTCTTCCGGTCCGTGGACGCCACTCGAGAACCTTTTTGCCCCGTCGGCCATCAGTTCTACGAGCGATGTGCCCTGCCCACTGCCACTTGAGTCTGGCGATTCTTGAGCTATGTTGGTGACTGTACGTTTGTAAAAGTATATAATGCTTACCTAGCAGGAACTGTTCCGCTATGGTCTCCGCGTCCTCGTCGGCCTTCAGCGCAGCCCCCTTGAGGGACTCACGGATCCTGTGGGGGTCGTAGCTCTCTGACAGTTTCTGGTGCCTGCCGAAAAAATACATAGGCATTTTCAATAAAAAAGCTGGCCAAAAGCGAGTGCGAGTGAGAGTGTGCGAGGAGCGCGAGAGTTATTATCAGTGGCGTAGCTACCGTAGGGCAAGCGGGGCTTTGCACCGGGGCCTCCAAGCTCAGGGGGCCCCACGGACTCTGAAATACAAACTATAAACGCGGACATATGAGAAACGCGGCTATAAAACGCTACTCGTGAATTTACAAGCGCGCGAGTCTAGTGAATTTAAAGTGCATTCATCCTTTACTTGTCGTATCATTTAGGTAAACAAACACGGATTGGGGCCCTAGTTTATTTTTTGCCCCAGGGCCTTTGGTTAACTAGCTACGCCACTGGTTATTATTATTACCTATTCAAGCGTATAAGTACAAGTGAGATGCACAGTGGACGCGTGAATATAGTTCTTAGAACTCGTGGCTACTCTGAGTTGTATTTCAAATGTTTAGGTAGTTTACTAAATGTAAACAAACTTCAGCTGTCAAATTTGACACATTCAGAGATGCTGAACCATTTCTTTTATATCACAATCGTCATCATCATCATCACAGCCTAGATACGTCCCAATGCAGGGCACAAGCCTCCCATCAAAATGCAAGAGCTTGTGCCGTATTCCATCGCGGTCCCAGTGCGGATTGGGAACTTCACACACCATTGAATTTCTTCCCAGATTTGTCCAGGTTTTCCCACGATTTTTTCCTTTTAATAAATAAATTTTAATTTCATTATATTTACTTTTATAAAAAACCGGGTAAGTGCGAGTCGAACTCGCGCACGAAGGGTTTTGTACCATTATCTATAAAACGGCAAAAAAATCACGTTTGTTGTATGGGAGCCCCCCCTTAAATATTTGTGTTATTTTAATTTAATTATTATTTTGAAAATGAATATATAACTAAATATTCTGTGAATATTTCAAGCGTCTACCTGTTGGCGTTATCAATATCGAGCAAAAAAATCACGTTTGTTGTATGAGAGCCCCTTTAAATATTTATTTTATTCTGTTTTTTAGTATTTGTTGCTATAGCGGCAACCGAAATACATCATCTGTGAAAATTTCAACTGTCTAGCTATCACTGTTCATGAGATACAGCCTGGTGAAAGACGGACAGACAGACAGCAGAGGCACAGTAATAGGGTCCCGTTTTTGGATACATAGCAGGATGTGCTATATAAATCAAGCAAGCAAGTATAAATCGTTTTTTAATAGAATTAAATAAATACATATAAATATTTATTTTAAAGGAATTGAAATTAAGTACCTTCTATTTTATTTAAATTTTTTTATTTTATTTCCTTGATTGAACTACTCTACTAGGAAAAAAAAGTTCAACTACAGCAACCGTTTATAGCAACACCAATTACAACGACATATTGGATGTAATGACCAAGAAAAAAAACCCAAAATGATCTTATATACCAAAGTAACACTGGTTACAATGACCAACCGTGTTTAACGACTAAATATTACTGTCCCTTGAATGTCGTTATAAACGGTTTTGACTGTAGTTCCATCAATGGAACTAATAATGGAACAAGTTGGAATAGACCAGAATGTATGGATGCATGTCATGAACCAACCTTCTATGTAACTCCTCGTAATTCATCTTCATCTGCACTATCGTCGATATCCGATCGATAACATCCGTCTTCAAATCATCGAGGCTCTGCTGCTTGGCGATATTGTCCTGGGCTATCTTCTCGATGTTCACCATCAGCTCTTCCGTCTCCAGGTCCAGTTCTAGGAGCTGGGGAGAGGTCTCTAGAAGCTTGTCCTAAAAGAAAGTTAATACTTTGAATAAGGTGAATCAACTTTTTCTTGCCCGTTGCTATGGTTACACAAATTTTGCCTCCTGGACAACCTAAGCATTTTTCTTTGAAACAGTATGAAGATGTCACTTGGACAACCGGGGCAGAATAAACAACACAAAAACCGGCCAAGTGCGAGCCGGACTCGCGTACCATTATCTATAAAAAATTGCAGTTTACGGTTTATGATGTATTAAAAAAACTACTTACTAGATCTCGTTCAACCCAACTTTCGTGGGAAGTTTACATGGTAATGTACATCATATATTTTTTTTAGTTTTATCATTCTCTTATTTTATTATTTTAGAAGTTACAGGGGGGAGACACATTTTTCCCAGTTTGGAAGTGTCTCTCGCGCAAACTATTCAGTTTAGAAAAAAATGATATTAGAAACCTCAATTTCATTTTTGAAGACCTATCCATAGATACCCCACACGTATGGGTTTGATGAAAAAAAAATTCGAGTTTCAGGGGAACCCCCCAAAATTTATTGTTTTTTTTTCTATTTCTGTGTGAAAATCTTAATGCGGTTCACAGAATACATGGGTAAGGCCGCGGAGCGTCTCGACCGCCAGTACTTTTATGTAACAAATTACTGGTAAATAAAGTGAAAAATGCCACCGAGTTTTACAATTTAGTAAGATGGAATGCATCTTTCCGTATATTCTTTTGTACTTTATGAATCTTTTTACTTACAATGGACAACAATTGTTACATATAAGTGAAGCGGTTGAAACGCTCCGCGGCCTTACCCACATCTACTTACCAAGTTTCAAAAGCATAGTTCTTATAGTTTCGGAAAAAAGTGGCTGTCAGACAGACAGACATGACAAATCCATAAGGGTTCCGTTTTTTGCCTTTTGGCTATGGAACCCTAAAAAGGTGGTTCACCCACGAAACTACTGTGTACTTTTTATTCTTTCGTCCCAATTACCTGTAAATCAGTGTTTTCCAGGATCTCATGTAGCTCATCAGCAGTCAGCTCACCGAGTTCCGGGAACATCAGCATCTGACTGCTGACACGGGATGACGGGCTGCCCTGATGACACAAATAAGACAAATTAATTATAATAAAATTAGTGAAAAAATATGTATACATAACACGTCTATGATTGGCTATGGATTAGCCCGTTAAGCTAAACTCGATCATAGACATCAGTTATCCGTATTTTTTCATTATGAGCAAGTCTCATAAATATTACTCAAAATTTAATAAAAGTCTTATCCCTTTGGTCATTATCATTAACCTGTTGACTAACCTGATTAGACTTGTCATCATCGCTACTAACAGCAACAGATCTCTGGAACTCTCTGATGATAGCATGGACCACTCTCCCTAGATCCGAATGAATAGTGAACTGTATAAGACCAGGGGCACCAACAACGTGATTGGAATTTTCAGCAACCCACGGATGAGAAATACATGGATTAATCAGAATAACTGGCTTTTCGTTAGGAAATTCGGGGCTCAATATCACGTTCAGGCAAAAATTCTTGCCGTTTATGCTAAAATCGATCTTGTATTCCGCATTTTCTTGTAATTCTACGACATTGTCGTTGAAGATTTTTAGAGTATCTATCTGCCGTTTTCTAAAGTCCTGCTCGTTGTAATACTGCCGGGGTAACATTATTATGTTTCTGATGCACTGGAAAAAGGAAGAGAAGTTAAACATTACATAAAATTTAGAGCTGAAATTTTAAAAAGTGATATGACACGAGATTTTGAATGTTTAACACAGAATTTTAAGTTGTTATCATTGTAAACTAATGTGTTGACACTTACCCAATTCTTTCTTATGTTCAAACAAAAGAAAAATGCATCGAATGAAAGCAAATTTTAGTTTATTTATCTCACAAGCTCTTCAAAAGAACAGATCAATAAAAACACTGGCACTGCCACTGCCACTACGTGACATAAATTTGACGTTGACATAACGAAAAAATAAAAGGGAAAGCCAAGAGGTCTAGCCCATACAGCCATTCAAACGTTAGATTATTCCATTCATTTAAACTTTCCATAAATGCAGAGGTGTCCCGACAATATCATTATTAAATACCATAAACAACTTTAAAAGAATAATTAACTAAACACACATCGTATTGTATCACTAATATCAATTAAATTAATTCAGCGTATTACAATTTAATGAAGAAGTATAATTCATAATATAACATAACACGGCTTAATATTTTAACTATCAAGCTCTTCTAGCGGAAAAAGCTAAATATTGTGTCTTTGTTATCTTTAATTTGAATTTCTTATTTAAAGCTTAGTTCACATTATCTCACAAGTTCGATCAAATCAACCTAAAATATAAAATACATGATTTCGCAATTTTTGCAGAACTTAATTAATTAACCATTAAGTACTAATAAAAACTAAAATAATATGCAGATATGAAGAAAACCAACAACAATTGTAATTTCTTCAATTTCCCCCGAAAATAAGCGATTAGCACATTACTCTGGCAGCACCGAGCAAAGCCAGTTTAAAAAAAAAAGAAAAAGAGAAGAAACGTCAAAAAAAGTTAATGGCTTGCATTTCTACACAAATTAATGGAAAGTTAAAACATTTTAAACAGTTTTGTATGGCCGGAGATGAGCCAAGGGGCGGCTCTGACCCGCAGTCGGGTGAGCAGCGAGCAACTTGAACTGTTACTGTCGTTTATGGAAGAGCATCCCGAGTTCGCGGCGAGTAAACAGTCCGTATATTCGAGACTGAGTTCGTGCAAGCTTTGGCGTCTGTTGGCTGAAAGACTGAACGCCGCTGCTCAGGACAGTGGTGGTGCGAGAAAGTCACCTGACAAGTGGTGCAGGGTAAGTGCTGATGATGACGTTAGTCCCTAGCAGAATTAGAGCCGGCTCTAGCCTCGTAAGACCCACGGGAAATCCATATCCATACTAATATTATAAATGCAAAAGTGTGTCTGTCTGTTGCATCTTCACGCTAAAACCGCTCAACTGATTTAAATGAAATTTGTTATGGAGATAGTTTGAGACCCTGGGTCATATCAACAAAAAATAAATCCCAGAATGAACAAATAAACGAATTCTTTGCAGACAAATTCAACAAAACTTTGATTAGCTGCATTAGCTAAAATTTACTTATTTTAGTTTTATTTTATCAGTGTCAAGTGTAAGGTTAGCTATTATTTGGTAAAAAAACACTTAAATTATTAAACTAGGTGTTGCCTGTGACTGTCTTTTCTTTTTCCTTTTTTTTTCGAGGCTTAAGTGCACCTGTGTGACTATGCCAGCCTCATTGGGAGACTCAATGGCCAAATTCATCAAACACTTCTCCCGCTATGTCCAGATTCTCTGGCTGCAAAGGAATGTTTGATGAACCTGTATATTTGTACTGCATCTTCCGATACAGGACAACTCACCCCAATGAAAAGGTCCTTCCTTAGTCAGTATACACTCCACCAAAAAATGTCTGCTTAAAGTTTGTTTATTGTTATCTTGTGAAAAAATAACTATCCTATGTCTTTCACAGAGTCTCAAACTATCTCAATGCCAAATTTTATCTTAATTGGAACAGTGGTTTAGGTGTGTAGAGGTAACAGACAGACACACTTTCGCTTTTATGATATTAGTATGGATAGAATGTAATAAAATTAACCATGAATCATCAGAAACTGTTCCATCTTATTGCTAAAATGAAACATAATTACATTTCAGTACTGGGCAGACATAAAATACAAGGCCCGCAAGAAAACAGCAGCAGGCGGGGCTCTCGGGGACCTCTCCAGCGTTGAGGAGCGGCTGGAGAAGATCATCGGAAGCGGTGCTTGTAATTATTATCTTTGAACTAATACCATCCTCGTAGCCCCATACCATACCATACACCCATGTGGGTTTAGAATTACACCTCTCTAATTCTTCTGTGGATGTCGTAAGAAGCGAATAAGGAAGGTTTAGTTAGGTATATTGTAAGCGATAGGCTAGCAACCTGACATTATAGTACCAGTTTTACCAAACTTTTTTTTAATGAACTGAAACAAATTATTTGCTCACCCGCAACCTTACGATATTTAAGTTTATGTAAGAAATGCGTGTTCCTCCACCTCCACACTGTATGAACACACACGAAACCAACTATCACCACCACCAAACTGCACTGACGCGATTCAAACTCAACCAGAGCTCATCATCAGAGTAGGTACCACAACCATACGCTATGCTACCAAATGTTAGACTCAACACTACATAAACGTAAATATCGTAAGGTCGCAGGTGAGCAATGTAATTGTTTCAGTTCATTAATATGGACCTCCGCAAAGTAACGCCACGCGGCGGACATGACGTACAAATACGCGTTCTTGAATCTACATAAGCACGACGACGTCTGTACACGCGTACGCCTACATACATCGCGCGCGCACTCTTCTGGTTTCTGGCGGTTTCCGGCTATCTGCGCCTTGAGGGGTGGGGTAATTCGAATCGGTGCGGGGCGGACCGTTTCCATTCTGTACGTCAGTACTATTATATATTCTGTGGTAACGCCTGATTCAATAAATAACTTTTATTTCTTTTTTTGAGACTTGTGTGCACTTGTACAACTATGACAGTCTCAGTGGAAGACTCTATGGCCAAATTCATCAAACACATCTCCTGCTATGTCCAGATTCTCTCTCTGGCTGCAAAGGAGTGCTTGATAAACTTGTATTCATACTGCATCTTCCGATACCGGACATCTTAAAATAATATTCACTGCCCAAAGGTCCAATTCAATCAAATGAGGATACTTGAGTAGCGCGGCAGATTAATATACCCAATCTGCCGCGCTCGAGTAACTTCACAAATCCCCTCTTGGGCTCCCCTACTATTAGCATGGTTCTTATACATGTTTCATTAAAATTGGTTCAGCAGTTTCCTAGTTATCAGCCCTTTTGTTAGCTGCGGAAGCGATTTTAGACGCATAATGGGCATTTACTTTATTTTCAAACATGCGAGTTAAATGCGAGTCATTTTGGCTATTAAAATAATTTTTTTTTTATTTTGCAGTGGCAGCTTCTAGTGTAAGGAGACAGAGTCACTCTGACGACGAGAGGAAGCCTACTTTGGACGACGACATGTGTTCCGAAGGCTCTGCTGGGCAGGGCGCTCCGGGAGAGACCAGGCTGAGTACCGAGGAACTGCTGGCTGAGGTACATAACAAAAATAATAGTAAAAAAAACTAAAAAACACTCATTGTCATCGGTGCTTGATAAGTATGCCAAATTTTGAGTTAATCCGACGTTTACCGCTACTAGCTGTTGCCCGGGACTCCGTCTGCGAAGAATAGGGGTAGGTATACAAAAAATAGCCTGCAACCTATTCTCAGACCTACCAAACAACGATAAAAAAAGTTTCATAAAAATCGGTTAAGCCGTCTCGGAGGAGTTTGATAACAATTAGGGGCCATCCATAAATTATGTCACACCAATTTCGATCAATTTGGACCCCTTCCACACTTATTACTACGAAAATCGCCATTATTTTGTTCTAGTGTCACAGATTGCTTGACCCCTCCCCCCCCCAAAATGTGTGACGTAATTTATGGATGGCATGACCGTGACACGAGATTTTTATATATTAGATTTTTCGCAGACAGAGTCGCTGGAAACTGCTAGTTATTCAATATTATTTTTACAGGCAGCAATGCGAAGCGCCCTGGCGGCGGAGAAGCAAGCGGAAGCAGTGGCTCAGGGCGTGGAGTTACTCCGGGACTTGGTAGCCATCTTGCGGGAACGCCCGTTGCCTGCGCCCGCGCCGCCGCCCGACCATTTGATGCATCACCACCACAGGCTATGAGGGGGGGGGGGGGCATAGCCGCGTACAATACGTTTACATTTAGTTTACCACACTGACAGATGGCTTGCCTTCATTTAATTTCCAACTTTAACACCATACAAATAAAGTAGCTATTACAAAATCTGCAAACGTGGGTAACAGTATTCTAAAATTGGCTTTATTTGTAGGTCGTTAAAGTTGAATATGAAATGAAGGCAAACCATCTGTCAGAGGTAAACTTTATGTAATTTTACTGTACTAACTGGCGAGCAGCCTCGGCGGTCTGTAACCAAACCGGTTGTCTGTAAAGTCGGTTTACGGACGATAGTTTAACGTGACAACGTCATAACAAAACATTCAAAAAACAAAAATGAAACCAGGCGTCCCGGCCACCCATCCGAGTACTGACCGCGCCCGATGTTGCTTATCTCGGTGATCGGACGAGAACCGGTGTTTTGTGAAATATCTTGAAAACGGTGCATCCTACGGCAAAATCAATGAAATTTTCATCCCCCCTTTAATGCCCCCTCCCCCCGCAGCCCTCCCCATTGAAAATTACCCGAGCGCTAGTACTAAGATTGTACATACTGGCGTTCACTGCTCTGTACGTACGTACATGTACGTTACATTGCGTCGTCCTTTTTCGTGCGTGCAGCCGGCGTTCATCGATTTATTAGACGTCGTCACGTCAAAAACCGCCAACGCTCGGCTCGGGCCGAGGCACGCTCGCCCGAGACGGGACATGTGTTTGCCTCGGGCGAGGCACGTCCTGACTGCCCGAGGATTTGCCTCGCGAGGCTGCTCGCTCAGTCATTACGCGGCTGACAAAGCGGATTGGAGCTGCCGACTTTATCGCTATTCGTCGTTAGCGTAGTTAGAGAACCTGACTACGAAGCTTGATAAGAGTTCGACAGTCCGACTCGCACTTGACAGGCTTTTTACTGTCCATAGTTGACCTTGACCTTAAGAAACAGTCGATAGTGAGATAGTTCTGTCGAAAATATCGACACGCTGCAATGCTATTGAACTTGGTCGATACTATCGAAAGTATCGCGTCAAAAATGTCGATGCTATCGATACTGTCTATGACCTATAGACACGTCGATAGTATCGATATTTTTCCAATAGTATAGTAAAATTTTCGACTATCGATAGTATCGATACTATTCTGTTATAACGATAACGACATCGACATCGAAGGGACTATTCGTAATTTAGTTGTAACAATGAGTGGTGTTTTTTTTTTTATGAACTATTATTGAATGTCGTACATATAAATCCATAGGTATTGATAAGAAAAATATATTCGTGTATGAAATTAAATCATATTTTATTTCTTTCATTTAAAACATGTATGTAATATGAAAGAATAATCATGTATCATTTTACTGTATGTATAAAATCTGTAATTTTAGTTTGTTTGGAACACATCTGTCGTGCATACACATTTTGTTATAGGGACGTTGACGCCATTAAAAAATAATTCGACGACACGACTCCAGTAAAAGATCGCTTTATTTTAGCCCTGAAAACCAGATTAATTTTCGATTAACTGCAATTTTAGATGTTTGAAAACAATTTTTTTTTCTTCATCGCAAAACAACCAAATCCCAAAATACCTAAATATTAAAAGGTTATACCTTCATATGGGTTTCTTGTTTATCGCTGGCCACTTGAAACTAAAGTACTATTATATAGATTATAAAAGGAAGGCAGTATTTTTAAATCTTTTACCTACACCCCCAGACAGTTTATCATGACAGTAAGACTAGATAAAAGCTTGTAAAAAAAATTAGGTATTTTGAGACTGACATTTTGCCTTTCCGGTGTTTGAAGGAAATGTAGGTACGTATATCAATATTTAGTCATTTCGGGAATTGGACGTTTTCGGTCAAAGTCATTAATTAATTATGACTCGTTCATTTTAATAATGCGTCAATTTGATATTTAGGCATTATGGGATCTTGGCCATTTGAAATTTAGTCAAATTAGTTAAGGCATTATGCAATTTTGTTTTAATGAACCCTAAGCTTTTATTTAAAGCCTGACCAGTAGTATATGATCATGCGCCATGTTGCGGATTTCATTGGAACTAAGTTCTGGGTCTGAATTTGAAGCCACCGAATTTGGATTCTGATTTTGATTACGGTGAACAAAAGTAGGTACAGTCGCAGAATGAAAAGGTTCGTCACTTTCGACTCTATGGCAACGAGTTAAGGTCGAAAAGCGACGAACCTTTTCTTTCCGCCACTATAGGGAACGTGCAGTAACTATAGGCGGCAGCACTAATGCGACAGAAGAGACTATGCGGACAGTAAAAGAAACTTATCAGGGTAAAACAGTGAAATTGATGGCACCAGTTGGCAGCACCGTCGATGTGCACGTTCCCTATACCTAAGTTAAAATAACGAGTTGTCAATCCACATTGTTCAAATTATACTAAAATGTTCACAAAAATGAAAACAGTAGCGCCCTCTCGACAATGATCATTATGATTGTGGTCATAATGATCATTGTCACATTTAATTTTACGTACACAGTGGACATTTACTAGTATTAATATTACTTTTGTACATCAACTTTTAACGAATAAAATATTAATGATAATGCCTTATCTTTTTTCCAAAACTTGCAACAGAAAATAAAGGATAAAATAAATAATAGATTTCAAACTAAATACAAACTGAAATATCACACACACACACAGAAAAAAACCCAGAAAAAAGACAAATGCTGGGAAACGAACCCAGGTCCTCAGCATTCCGTGCTGCGTGCGTACCCCTACACCATCACTGGTATAGAGGTTAGGGACGAATCTTTCCCATACATCGTACATTTCAGTCTGTTATAATCACCTTATGCAGTGATAAAGCGCGCATCTATGTTATGCCCTCTATCGAGACCCAGCATTGGTCTTTTTTCTGGGTTTTTTTCTGTGCATCTATATTTCAGTTTGTATTTACTTTGAAATATATGGTTTCAAGGGATGACCGTAAAAGTAATAAAAAATGAAGTAAAATGAAAAAATAAATACAAAAAGATACTTCATACCTTTGATTGTAGAGTGAGGGAATAAGAAATTTATTTATTTATTATTCCATACATACAATATAAATATGTACGCACGCACACGTAGTTGTGTTTAGTCTAGTCTGCTATTAATTAGAAGTCTGTGATCCATCCTAAGATCATTTAATCCCATCGAAAAGTTAATACTGTTTTTGTCTGCAATAATAAATTAAGTAGTTTTAGTACAAATGCTTAAAAAAAAACAAACACAAAATAAAAATACAAAAATGAAACCAGGCGGTCACCCATCCAAGTAAAGACCGCGCCCGACGTTGCTTAACCTCGGTGATCGGACGAGAACCGGTGTTTCAAAGTCATCACTGTTATCAGCTATTTTGCATGCTGCGGAAGGGGTCTATATGGGGGTTTTTAAAAATTTTAATTTTCTTAGGGAGTGAAATTTTTGTACCTATTTGTTTTTAGCTCAGTATACATACTTTTCGGTGAAAATTTCGAGTGTCTATATTGCGGTACAAGAGATAGAGTTCTGTGACAGACGGACCCTAAAAACTGTCAAGATCATGGCGGTGATATAGCAATATCGGTATTAACTAATGACGAGGCGATATGGTCCCAGACCTTAGCCTGTCCGAACGGACGAAACAGGAAAAAAAAAAGCAATATCGGTACGTGCAAGAATCTGTTTTGTTTAAAATCATAAACTACGTGATTAAAAAACTGATAAAACCGTTGAAGTTCGTGTTAAACACGTGGACAGTATAATGAATGGCAAATGGATTATTATTATTATAATTAGGCTATTTGACAGTATCATCAATTGTAATAATGATAGTAATAAATCTTCTGTTTCGGATATAATCGATACTTAGAGATTAGTTACAGCAAAATATACAAGCTGATTTTTAGGGTTCCGTACCCAAAGTGTAAAAACGGGACCCTATTACTGAGACTTCGCTGTCTGTCCGTCCGTCCATCTCTCCGTCTGTCACCAGGCTGTATCTCATGAACTGTGATAGCTAGACAGTTGAAATTTTCACAGATGATGTATAGGGAACGTGCACATCAAACGGTGCTGCCAACTGGTGCCATCAATTTTACTGTTTTATCCTGACAAGTTTCTTTTACTGTCCGCATAGTGTCTCTTCTGTCGCATTAGTGCTGCTGCCTATAGGGAACGTGCACATAGACGGTGCTGCCAACTGGTGCCATCAATTTGAATGTTGTACCCTGATAAGTGTCTCTTCTGTCGCATTAGTGCTGCCGCCTATAGTTACTGCACGTTCCCTATCTTGGTTGCCGCTATAACAAAAAATACTAAAAAATAGAATAAAATAAATATTAATGGGGGCGCCCATACAACAAACGTGATTTTTAGGGTTCCGTACCCAAAGGGTAAAAACGGGACCCTATTACTGAGGCTTCGCTGTCCGTCCGTCCGTCCATCTGTCCGTCTGTCACCAGGCTGTATCTCATGAACCGTGATAACTAGACAGTTGAAATTTTCACAGATGATGTATTTCGGTTGCCGCTATAACAACAAATACTAAAAAGTAAAATAAAATAAATATTTAAGGGGGCTTCCATACAACAAACGTGATTTTTTTGCTCGTTTTTGCTCGATATTAATAACGGCAACAGGTAGACGCTTGAAATATTCACAGAATATTAAGTTATATATTCACTTTAAAAATAAATAATTAAATTGTAATAAAACAAATATTTAAGGGGGCTCCCATACAACAAACGTGATTTTTTGCCGTTTTTATAGATAATGGTACGGAAACCTTCGTGCACGAGTCCGACTCGCACTTGGCCGGTTTTTATTTATCATTATTCAAACTGACAAGTTATTTATAATTTACCTGTTATGTATTATATATGACTTATAGCTAATTTTTAGGGTTCCGTACCCAAAGGGTAAAAACGGGACCCTATTACTGAGACTTCGCCGACCGTCCGTCTGTCACTAGGCTGTATCTCATGAACCGTGATAGCTAGATAGTTGAAATTTTCACAGATGATGTATTTCGGTTGCCGCCATAACAACAAATACTAAAAAATAGAATAAAATAAATATTTTTGGGGGCTCCCATACAACAAACGTGATTTTTCCCGTTTTTATAGATAATGGTACGGGACCCTTCATGCTCGAGTCCGACTCGCACTTGACCGGTTTTGAGCCACTAGGGTGCAAGGCGTGCCCAAGAATGATATATACATACCCACATACATAGGTACATACGTATAGGTGTACGCTCGAAAAGCATAACCCTCCTTCAACAATCGAGTGATAACAAACAAACTTTTGATTTCATAGTTTTACTAGGATTGGTACAGATTTTGTTTTGATTAAAAAACAATGGCCTTCAGCTATTGAATGTACAATCAGCGATAATTCACGTCTGTTATTGTTCTAATTTATCAATATACTTAATTGTTTACGTAAGGTTTTCTACTGATGACTGTATTTACAAAAATAGGCCATCCTATTTTGGTCAAAGGGTTAAGGCAAGGGTCGGGAATTTGCTGCTTTTTAGGGTCCCGTATCCAAAAGGTGCCAGCGAGACCCTAATACCACAGAATATATAATAGTACTAACGTACAGAATGGACACGCTCCGCCCCGCACCGATTCGAGTTACCCCACCCCTCAAGGCGCAGATTGCCGGACCCCGCCGGAATCCAGAAGAGTGCGCGCGCGATGTATGTAGGCGTACGCGTGTACAGACATCGTCGTGCTTATGTAGATTCAAGAACGCGTATTTTGTACGTCGTGTCCGCCGTGTGCTAATACTAAGTCTCCGCTGTCCGTCCGTCCGTCTGTCTCAGGGGCTAAATCCAGGAACGGCCCAACATGGTTTGCGAGCGGTAATTCGATCGTTTTCGAGAGGATAGGGATGAACTGCTATTCAGGAAAGCCAATAATCACTCGTTTGCGAGAGGTTTGGGCTGAGATTGGGATGAGCCTTATTTATTTATTTACCAAGCGAATTTAATTAACAGAAAAATAAGGCTCATCCCAAGCTCAGCCCATCCCTAATTACCGGCCGCAAACCGTTTTGGGCTGTTCCTGAGCTTAGCCCCAGGGTTGTATCTCTTGAACCGTAATAGCTACACTTGAAATTTTAATTATGTGTTACAAATTAGCCTCTTTAACAAAAAATACTAAAAATAAAGGGTTCTACTATCTGAAGTTCTTTAAATAATGAACTCTAGGTAAGTAATAAATATTCTACTATTATTATACAACTATTCTAGGGAATAAATATTCCCAAATACGGATAGCGTCTATAGACGCTGCACATACTTATGAATAAAATCATCTTGAAATCATTGCGTCAATAATATTAGTATGCTAGAAATTATTCAACGACGCCGGAGTGATATTGTAGCGATAGCTTTCTATCCTTTCTTTTGCGTAAGCGAATCGTGTTACCGCCCGGCTACGACTTCGCGCGTTTGGCAAGCGTGTTCTGTGTTCATTGCGCGGCCGAGACGCTCGCCGTACAGTGGTTACCTGGCGGCACACGCAATGAACTGATGAAACGCTTGCCGCGCCGCTAAACGCGCGAAGTCGTGGCCGGGCGGTTAGTGAAAGAACGCAACGCGGTTAGCCGCGTGGTTTCCCGCGCCCGTCCCGTTCAGAGTATCGCTTGAGAAAGAGACGATGAGCTAAATTTCTGTGAGCTAAACCCAAAGAGTATTGTAATATTATATGAACAAGAGTGGCAACTCTATGGTCAAATATGCATGTATGGAAGGTGCTGCCGCCCTACGGCTGCTCAAGAACTAATGTGACGTTTCTATAGATGTATACCTACCTATATGTATATGTTGGTAGTGATGTATAGCTATAGATACGCGTACCTATAGCAATGTACAGTCAAGGATTTTAATTGATAGGCTAATTGCCACTATTCGTATTTTAGCCGTCTAATTCAAATCAGCATATACGAAGTATAAGCGGCTAAACCCGATTTGCATTATACGGCTAAAATACGAACATTGGCAAGTGGCCTATCAATTAAAGTCCTTGACCGTACAATTTGGTACGTCATGGCCATGGCCGATGAATGACAACTGACAAGTTTGACAAGTGAACCAAGATGGCCGCTAATTTAGTTCTTCGGCAAACACCAGAGATCGCTGTAGTCGCATGAAAAGTGATGATATAGTAAGTGTGCCCCCCCTGGCTAAACCTCCGCGGGACACCCTAAAACTGATCGACGTCTTTTTCGCTCTTATTGCGTTGACATAAAGATTTTTTGATCGGTTGAAGCCGATTCCGAGTCGATAAATATATACAGTGGTTCTGCAGTAGGGTGACCAGATGTCCCGTATTTTACGGGCTGTCCCGTGTTTCAGACACGAATTTTTCACTGTCCCGTAATTTGGCGAAACCAATACGGGACAGAACATTGTCTCGTAATTTTACTACTCAATGGCATTTAATGATAAAAATACCTATTCGAACAATAAGTATTTTAAATATTTAATATTGACGCGTTTCGAACACAACCAGAGCTCATCTTCAGAGTATAACCGTACGCTATGCTGCTCTCAAGATAGGTACTACTCATAACTCTGAAAGACTCTACTCTAAAGATGAGCTCTGTTTGAGTTCGAAACGATCCAAATCAAAGTAGCATAGCACACCTTTGGTGGAGAAGTACCCTAAAATTCGAAATATTTTTATTCAGTTTAATAACGAGCCTATAACGAGCGCTTATGGAATCCGAAAAAACTTCTGAAGTTATGTTGAGGTGAAACCGGCAAAAACTGGTAACGATGTAGGTATTATATTTTTTCAAAAACTGGAATGCAAAACAGCATTAAAATCAACTCACAAAAACTATTAAATTTACATTATAAATACCAAAATTTTACCTTCGATATTTCATGAGAACGAGTTAATATGTGCTACCTGCGCAATATCGAAAAAAACCGGCCAAGTGCGAGTCGGACTCGCGCACGAAGGGTTTCGTCCATCTATAAAAAATTGCGGTTTACCATAAACAAAAAACTACTTACTAGATCTCGTTCAAACCAATTTTATTTTTTTTAGTTTTATCATTCTCTAATTTAGAAGTTATCCGTACAAATTTATATGTATCTATGAACATCCAGTCTTAGCAGACCCCTGCTCCTAAGCAAAATGTGTGCAGTGTGGGATCATTGTATATTGGTTACTGATATAGACAGACAGACAAACTAGATCTCGTTCAAACCGATTTTCGGTGGAAGTTTACATGCTAATGTACATCATATATTTTTTTTAGTTTTATCATTCTCTTATTTTAGAAGTTACAGGGGGGATACACATTTTACCACTTTGGAAGTGTCTCTCGCGCAAACTATTCAGTTTAGAAAAAAATGATATTAGAAACCTCAATATCATTTTTGAAGACCTATCCATATACCCCACACGTATGGGTTTGAGGGAAAAAAAAATTGTGTTTCATTTCTAAGTATGGGGAACCCCCAAAATTTATTGTTTTTTTCTATTTTTGTGTGAAAATCTTATTGCGGTTCACAGAATACATCTACTTAGCAAGTTTCAACATTATAGTTCTTAGGTATAGTTTCGGAAAAAAGTGGCGGTGACATACGGACGGGCAGACAGACAGACATGACGAATCCATAAGGGTTCCGTTTTTTGCCATTTGGCTACGGAACCCTAAAAATTACCTCTTAGGACAGCGTTTCCCAACTTTTTTCAGCCACGGACCCCTAGGAAATCAAGCACAGTTTTCACGGACCCCCTTAATAAAATACACAACAAAAAAATTCGTTACCTATATTTATTTTAGTTATTTACAGATACAAAATAGGTACTTAGAACTGTTTATTATGAAAAATATGAAAATATGAATATTTATGTATGGTCCAGAGATGACACCGCGGACCCGGACAGGTTGGGAAACACGTCTTAGGATATCACCCGACGGCATAGTTCTCAGGGGGCAAGCAGTCCCGCGTTGAATGGCCAGGCTGAATCGTTGGTGGAAATAGCCGCCTACCTTCTGGTCGCCATTTGTTTTTACCAGGCGTGAAGAAATCTCTTTTGCGTGTTCCTTCGCGTCTGGAGTCTGGACCCCATGCACCCAACCCAGAGTTCCTAAACCAAACGGTGCAAATAAGTACGACTGTCCTATACAGGCATATTTGCACCGTTTGAGGTGTTCAGCCGCAGTGACCGCCGCACCTGTTCGGATCGAAGTGGTATAGGTAACGCCACCAGAGTTGAGGCCATGCACACAACCACATCTCATGTAATGACAGCGGGATTTTGACGTTGTGTTGTCGTTAAACGTCAACACAACGTCAAAATCCCGCTGTCATTACATGAGATGTGGTTGTGTGCGTGGCCTCAACTCTGGTGACGTTACCTTTAGCAACGTGAGAAGGTGCCACCGTATCGACGCAGGTCGTATTCGTATCTCAAACGAGGGCCCTGCCTCCAAGGAATAAGCGACGTTGCGTCGGGCCTCTTGTCGTTTTTTTTTTCTTAAATATTTTTTCCAGAACTGTCATACATATAACAGTACCAGGTTATGGATGAGTTTTAGGGTATCCTGTAGATAGGATACTGATGGCGGTTGAAACGCTAGTAACACTACTGCTGCAATTAATCTCATCATCTAGTTCACACTTCGCTTTCATATCGCCTCGGAAATTCAAATACGATTCCAGTGGATTCTTCACGCCACCACCACTCTCCGTTGACCCGCCGCCCCCCTTTACTTTCCCCTCGCTGGAGTGGGGATTCGGACTCGAGAGATCACACAATGCCGGTCAACCATCTTTAACTCCACATAACACGTAATACGTCCACAATAGTCATAACTTTCATTGAAGATTGACGTAAAAAACGAAACGACAACGAATCTTAGAATCGCGCGAACTTACAAATTCAACCTAGAAATCCGTGAGAAATTCGACTGTTCTTTGCATAATACAAGCCAACGGCGATTTTTATGTAATACGCTGTAATAAATTGTTATGTAAGAATCATTTTGACCTCATATTTTGGCGGGCTGTGGGCAGTCGGCCGCCATGTTCGTATACGTTCGCGCGCTTTCCCATAACTGACAGTTGGTGTGTTCCAATTTTGTGCGTGCCAGTGACATTAAATAGTGCAGTGCCTTGGAATTTTGCGAAGTAAGTTTTTAATCGTGTCTATGTTGCGAAACTTTTTTTTAATGTTTACCGCTATGAGTCGTGAAAGTTACTCGCGGAAACGGTCCGTTATCTTTTTTTATGAAGTGTATGTAGGTATGTGTGTTGAGATATCGCAACTTAGAATTACACAGTATTGCCCAATATTCTGTGGCTACTTCCGCAACCTCATTTTTTTAAATTGTAATTTGCACGGCTGTTTTGAAACGGCACCAAATGTCGTAAGGGACGATAATAAAATAATGCAATAAGTAATTAAGGGATCGCTAAGATGGCATCTTAAATATTTTGAGCGTTTATTTTATAAACAGACAAATATAGCTGGGAATCGAATCTGGTTTTTCGTCAGGCTACTAATCCAAATATTATGCTTAATGCTAAAGTACGTCTGTTCTCAATAAACCGCTGAATCGATTTCGATGAAATTTGGTATGGAAATAGTTTGACATCCTGGCAAGGACATAGGATATCCTGTAAAATCGCATAGTAATACCGATAAATGAATTATTTGTTGACGGAGTCGCGGGCAACAGCTAGTGTTATATATAAGCGAGAAAGTGTGTAAAGATGAATGTGATATAAAATAAGGGATTTCTAGTGGTTAAAGAACCTGCCTAGAAAGCTTGAGGTCCCAGGTTCGATTCCTGGTCAGGGCAAGTATGTAACTATTAAAAATGCTATAATTTGTATTTATGTAGTTTTTACATTGCTTAGTATCGATATCAATCAATCAATATTTGATTCTGCTTAAAATGTGGAACAGTAGGTCACAATACGAAAAACAGTAAAACACATTTCACCAATCAAGTATGCAAAATAAAAATGCACATTAAAAGACATCAGGCAAATACTCGTGGTAAATTTCAAATTAATTTCGCACATAAATTCCAAAAAACTCAGAGGTGCGAGCCGGGATTTGAACCCACGACCCTCTGCTTGAGAGGCCATAGGTACCTAAACCACTAGAGCACCACGGCTTAATTTGAAATTAACCACGAGCTTTACGGTGAAGGAAAACATCGTGAGGAAACCTGCATACACCTGCGAAGAAATTCAATGGTGTGTGTGAATTTCCCAATCCGCACTGGGCCCGCGTGGGAACTACGGTCCAACCCCTCTCATTCTGAGAGGAGGCCTGCGCCCTGCAGTGGGACGTATATGTACCTATAGGCAGGGATGATGAGGCAATATACTTAAATAAAAAAAAGTGTCAGAGCCGATGGATAGATTGAAGATGACACAATAATAATTATTATATAACTGACTTTGCTTACTATTATGGTTGGTCACTTGTTGTTAGATGTCCCATCATATTTATACCTGGGCAACCGAGTTCCGCTCGTGCTAAAACTCGGTACCAAGCGTTTTCCCAGAGATAAGATCAAGCTAGATCGATTTTTCATCCCCGAAAACCCCCACATACTAAATTTCATCGAAATCGTTGGAGCCGTTTCCGAGATTCTGATTATATTCCTATATATTCCTATATATATATAGGAATATAATCAGAATCTCGGAAACGGCTCCAACGGTTTCGATGAAATTTAGTATGTGGGGGTTTTCGGGGATGAAAAATTGATCTAGCTTGATCTTATCTCTGGGAAAACGCTTGGTACCGAGTTTTAGCGCGAACGGAACTCGGTTGCCCAGGTATAAATATGATGGGACATCTAACAACAAGTATATACAAGTATATTATATACGTTGTATGTACAAGTATATTATATACGTTTAAAGGTATTAGTTCCTGGGCGACCGAGCTGAGTGAGTCGATGTTACATCAGAATTAGTCCTTTAATAGGACTTACTTCTAATGTGATATCGAACTCGCTCAAAAGTGACAAAGTTTAAAGTTCATTGAAACAAAATTTTCATGGGCTTGAGGAGGATACTTACTGTATACTGCACAATAATAAAGTCTGAAGAGAATTATTAATCAGAGGGTGAATCAGCTTTTTTGTGTTGTTTACTCTGTCCGGTGGTCCAAGTCACACTTCATACTGTTTCATAGAAAAATGCTTAGTTTTTTTTTCATACTAAATACAAACTGAAATATAGATGCACAGAAAAAACCCCAGAAAAAAGACCAATGCTGGGAATCGAACCCAGGTCCTCAGCATTCCGTGCTGCGTGCTAAACCCCTACACCACCACTGGTCTAACCAGACCACCAGACTGGAGACCAGTGGTGGTGTAGGGGTTTAGCACGCAGCACGGAATGGTATTTTCTGTGCATCTATATTTCAGTTTGTATTTAGTATGAAAAATATGGTTTCACGGGATGACCGTAAAAGTAATAAAAAAATTGAAGTTGAAAAAATAAAAATACAAAAAGATACTTCATACCAAACTTGTAAAAATGCTTAGGTTGTCCAAGGGACAAAATTTGTGTAACTGGGTAACATAGCAACGGATGGCACTAAGAAGTTGATTCACCCACGATCATTGTCATCATCCGTTGCCGTGTTACCGTGGTGGGTGGCTTAGTGGTTGGACCTACGGCCTCTCAAGAAAAGGGTCGTGGGCATAAGAATAAATAATAACAGAGTAGAAGGGAAACTCTCGCTCCGGGCGGACTCAAGGTCACGATATTAGAGTACTCGCTAAGCGAGAACTCAGTCAGGGTGTCACGGCCGGCGTCGCCGCACGCGCGTTTAGCTGTTTACTGTTTGCGCGTTCGTTTTATTGGAAACATAACAATGACTTCAAATTATTTGGGTGTATAAACAATTCAAAAGCGATGCCAAATCACCTTAAATGGCTTCATTTGGTATGGCACTTGTAATAACTTCTTACTTAGAAGTACCTACCTATAATATGTAGGTACGTACAGTCAAGGATTTTAATTGTTAGGCTACTTGCCACTGTTCGTATTTTAGCCGTGTAATGCAAATCAGCATATACGAGTATAAGCGGCTTCACCCGATTTGCATTACCCGGCTAAAATGCGAACAGTGGCAAGTGGCCTAACAATTGACACCTAACTGTACCTAATAATTTATAAATCTCATATTTTGTAAAACTAGAATAAAATAATGATTTCAAAGTAAATAAAAACTTAATATTATAGCGATATTATATTATCTTTCTTTAGACGTAAGTAATATTTAACAGTAAGCAACCCTAGCAACACGCCTGGACGACAGAGGGTTGTAACGACGTGAGGGGGGTAGTAGGTATATAAATGGCGGCGTTTTGGACGCGGTCAAAAGAGATTCCCTTCTACTCTGTTATTATTTATTCTTATGTCGTGGGTTCAAATCCCGGCTCGGACCTCTGAGCTTTTCGGAATTTATGTGCGAAATTACGTTTGTAATTTACCATGAGCTTTACATCGTGAGGAAATCTGTATACACTTGCGAAGGAATTCAATAGTGTGTGTGAAGTTCCCAATCCGCACTGAGCCCGCGTGGGAACTACGGCCAGTGCCCTCTCATTCTGAGAGGAGGCCTGTATATAGGCTGGGATGATTGTCATCATCATCATCATCATCATTTCAGCCGAAAGACGTCCCATGACGTAGGATCAAGTGCAAAAATAAGTATCTATTCGAACCACTCAAAAATATGTGACAACGGCCTTATTGCGTCGGAATAAGAGTCTGTGGTACTTATTTTTGAAACTTTCATTAAGAGGATACGATGGCTGAGAGACTTTTGAGAAATAGGTATTTTAATGAAAGGTCGCTGTCTCGCCCGAACCCCTCCGTGTCAGTATAGCGAGAGCGGGACAACTACAGCTCAGACCGTTAATAGGCGCGTAAAATTGATCAAAACAGCATTTCGTAGTTTATGTTTCCTTCTCGAAAATGGACCAATAAAATTATTTTTTTCAAAAATAATTAGACGACAGATTTAGCTTTGCCCCTATGTTTTCTTTTTTTTTGTTTATATGAGGGATTCTTTTCTGATGAGTGTCTGAAAATGACGTTGAAATTGGGCAATTTTTTCAGTTTTTGAAAGCTCATATTTCTTATGTTAATTGAAATATGGAAAAAAACGAAACATAGGGGCATAGCTGTGGTAGATACAGATTACACAGTAAAAAAAATTTGGCTCTAAAGCCATTATCCAGGGAGGAAACAGGGGACTACGTTTGTATGGAGAAATGGTGCGCATCGTACCCTCTTAAGTACATATTTTTACACGTGACTGTACATAAGCCTCCCCCAAGGCTCGTCAAACAGATCATTGTCAAGATATTATCAAAAAGCAGCGTCCTATTTTTGAGACCTTGAACACACACCGAATCAGGTGCGTTGCGCCATTTTACGCGCATCTCGGTGCGTGCGCGCATTACGCTTCAGATGTATGGGGATGCCTAATGGCCTTGCTACGATAAAGAAGGGGCATAAGTGGCAATAAAACAAATATTTAAGGGGGCTCCCATACAGCAAACGTGATTCCGACTCGCACTTGGCCGGTTTTTTATTTTTGATTTAACACAAAAAGGTTAACTGGAAGAGATCCCTTTATGGGATAAGTTCGCCTTTGTGCATCTGTTTTTCTTGTTAACTGTTATTTTTCATGTTTTACGTACAATAAAGAGTTTTACATACATACATACACAATAGCCCCTCTATTTAGATTTTATCATTATACAGATCTAGCGAAACTGCCTAGCAGGCTTATTTAAAAGAAACGCAACCTTGCTACACATTAGAAGTCCTCTTGTTTTAATCTTTATTAATATAGCATTAGAGTTCAAATTACAACTAGCGTAACATGGCACAAAGATCCTTTTACCATTTCCTTGTCGGGCCAAAACGTGACAATGACACGCATGTAAAATATTTGTGACAAGAAAGTAATGTAAGCTATATTTTGAGGTCAAGTGCGGGTTTTGACAAAACAATGACATACCGATACCGAGAATAACTTGAGTAGAGTCAGCAAGCGTTCGAAAAATTATGTAGGATATGATTCTAGAGATGCCGCGAATAGTCGAATACCGATTAAACCCCTTCAGACCCACCATACCCCTAGCCATACCCCTGGTGATAGGTAGGGTTGGACAGACAGATAACCCGGTGCCCGTTTTCTCCCATAAAATTTTAAGTCATAATGTATCATTAAATTTGTCATAATCAACGTTAGTCATACAGTGATTTATTTCTGAAACGGTATTTTTTTCAGGACTTTTTTAAATGCCATCTTATAGAATGCAGTAGGTTAGGTTAGGTTTGTTTTATAACAATTCCGAAATATAAATTGTTTCAGAAATAAATCACTGTAAGTATGACTAACGTTGATTATGACTAATGATACATTATGACTTAAAATTTTATGGGAGTCATTATAGACCCATACAGAACCATATACCACCGTAGTAGTGCTGGAATATGATGGTAAATTAAAAATAAAAATAGGTAACACATACAAATATTTAATTTAAACTAATTCGACGGAGACTCCTATTTCTAGGCGGTT
Source organism: Archips xylosteana (assembly GCA_947563465.1). NCBI lineage: Eukaryota > Metazoa > Arthropoda > Insecta > Lepidoptera > Tortricidae > Archips > Archips xylosteana. The sequence goes on from OX387373.1 coordinate 7,497,073, forward strand.
TGCTCTTCGGGCAGAAGAAACTACTTAACTAACCTAACCTTTGATCAATTATAACTGTAGATCCACAGTCGCGCGCCCGAAAATGTCCGAGCCAAATGAGCGCCACTTTGATAAAAGTGGCCTTCTTTTTTCTCAGTAAGTTGCGTGAAATTGTCAAGTTTAGCTGTCAAGTGTCAACCGAAATTCGACTGTAATGAAGTAAAGACTAGGTTCAAATTTCTGTGTAGGTGATGATTTTAATTGTTATGCAAACAAATAAAAAAGTTCAGACATTTTTTGAAGGGGATTTTGTTCGGCAATGTGTATCTTCAGTTATAATTGATCAAAGAACCTAACCTACCTATTTTCTGGACTGAATTATCTATCTAATACCTTTAAAATAGCAATTCTTGTATATATATATATAATCAGAATCTCAGAAACGGCTCCAACGATTTCGATGAAATTTGGTATGTGGGGGTTTTTTTTGGTCTTATCTCAGGGAAAACGCTTGGTACCGAGTTTCAGCCCGAGCGGAGCTCGGTCGCCCAGGTACTAAGTACTTATACTTCGTCATATGGGATGCTATTAACACCGGGTACGTAATATTCGGAAAAACAAAACCTGAAAGCCTAAACTACAGCACTACGGAGGTATGGTTCTGTCCCACCCTACCTCCAGGGGTATGGCTAGGGGTATGGTGGGTCTGAAGGGGATTAATCGCTATTCACCTTGGCGAATAGTCGAATAACTGGCTATTATTATTCGACATAAAAATTTAGAAAGATTATTTTTGACAAATATTCGCCGAATGTCGAAAAATTATTATTATTATTATTCGGTACTCGACGAGTAACAAAAAAATATCGAGTAGTGCCGAATAGCGAATTAAGAGTTCTGGTTGAATAGAAATTCCGGGATTTTAGAAAATTCACACACGAACTAGGTACTTCATTTAATTTAGAATTGAAAACCACAATCATTATATTGCGGCTCGTCAACTATTTCTTACCTAGCAAATAGTACAGTACAATAGTCTGGGAGCCGCAAAATAAAATTGTTTTAATGCCACTTTATTTGCGTGTCGTCAATTGTTACTCTAGTACAAATTGTAAAGAGATTACAGTTCACGAGCCGCAATATAATGTTGTTGTGGTTTATAATTCTAAATTAAATGGAGTATAGGGAATATTGGGATAAAAATCGGCCTTGTGCGAGTCGGACTCGCACACCGAGAGTTCCATACCAATTTTTGGGTATGTCTGCTTTGTGTATATGTATGTACTCGGGATAAAATCCATCTTGTCCTTTGCAGGGTTTCTAACTATGCCCACAACAAATTTCATCTATATCGGTTCAGCGGTTTAATACCTTTGCATTTGTATTGGCAGCTAGTGGTTTGTCCTGTGGCCTCTCAAGCAGAGGGTCGTGGGTTCAAACCCGGGCTCACATCTCGACTTTTTTGGAATATGCGAAATTACATTCGAAAAACATCGCGAGGAAACCTACATACACCTGCGTAGAAATTCAATGGTGTGTGTGTGAAGTTCCCAATCCGCACTGGGCCCGCGTGGGAACTACGGCCCGCCCTCTCATTAAATATGTGAGGCCTGTGCCCTGTGAAGCGTATATAGGCTGGGATGATGATGATGATGATTACGGGTCTATAATGACTCCCATAAAATTTTAAGTCATAATGTATCATTAGTCATAATCAACGTTAGTCATAGTGGTTTATTTCTGAAACAATTTATTTTTCGGAATTGTTATAAAACAAACCTAACCTAACCTACTGCATTCTGTAAGATGGCATTTAAAAAAGTCCTGTAAAAATACCGTTTCAGAAATAAATCACTGTATGACTAACGTCGATTATGACTAATGATACATTATGACTTAAAATTTTATGGGAGAAAAGGGGCACTGTGCTGATTACACAAGGTTCTTTGCCAAATTCCAATAGCAAAATCTGCCGAGTTTGCGGCGCTCGCGCACGTCGCTGTACTAAGGAGGTCACCGATTGGAGAAATTTCGCGTTGTTATGAAGACCGTAGCTCGGCCTAGATACAGCGGTGACCTTTGGTGGTGCCTCTGCTAAGCCGCAATCACATTGAAGGGGCTAAATTCAGGAATGGCCTAATACGGTTTGCGAGCGGTAATTCCATCGTTTGCGAGAGGATAGGGAACTGCTATTCGGATCGCCAAAAATCACTGGTTTGCGAGAGGTATTCTTAAAATTTTATAAGCTGGGGGTTTAGGACTGCAGAACACATCTGGTAAAGATAACATTGTTCTCGCTTGTTGAAGCCTACCGCTAATAACAAGTTACAAGGTGCTTCTCTAAGTTACAAGGTTGAAATTGCAAAAGCTTAACACGTTGAGTGCGGTACAAGTCATTTTTGACTTGCATTAGACTTTTGTTTGGTGCGGCGTTGAAAATAGGCGATCTCTGTCTGGTGCGGCGGTGATTTGACATTGAAATCCCTTGATTCAGAAAGAGACAAGTATACATTTAGGTTTGTTACTTCAAATTATATCCAATAGGAAGGTTCAAAGTATACAAGACAAATTCGACTTGTACCGCACCAGACGATAAAAAATTGTAATTGGTGCGGTACCAGCCAAAACTGTCTTGTAAAGTACCGCCTTGTATCGCACCATGGGAACTGGCCAGTGCAGGCTAGTGTTGTGATTAATAACGACTTTTTTGTACGTAGTTTCGTTCTCAATGAATGCACCGAGAAATAGGCCGTAGAAAACATTATTAAAAGTGTTTGAACTCACAGAAAAAAGTGACCAAAGTAGCTTTGCGAAAACTACAATACGATAATGATGGATTTATTGCCGCAAAAAGGAAGTCAACAAGTTTCAAAAAGGTACCAGAAGTAAAATGTGCGTTGACTGTTATAAAAAAAAATAAGAAAAACAATAATGCTCCAAAAAATCGTATTTGAACATTTAGTTTTGTAATTTTTATTAAATAATTGTGAACATCGATAGCGATATTTTGTTTCATTTTATTTCCCTTCTCTATAAAATTATCGACATAACAAACCTTGCCCTACCCCCGTGATGCGGTACAAGTCGAATTCGTCTTGTTATTTAAATGTCTTATAACTTCCAAATTAAAGTCTGTATTCTGTGGCGACAGCAAACTTATCTAATTAAACATGTCAACTTGCTATTGCAATCATAAAATTATATTTTTTTATAAAAAACAAAGAAATATTGGGAAAAACTTAATCTTCTGCTTACAAGTCACTATTGTCTTGTACCGCACTATTAGAAAAAATGTTACAAGTCAAAAATGGTATGTATAGCACTGAACGTCAGTTGTAGTAAAAAAGTCCCGCATTCAACGTGTTAACTCGTTAAGAAAGGCGAAAGTGTCATTGTAAGTGGTACTCAGGTGGATCGTCGGCGTTGTAGTGCGTCCATAATAGAACAAACGAGAACAATTTTATCTTTACCAGATGAGTTCTGCAGTCCTAAGCCCCCAGCTTATAAAATTTTCACTATACGAGGTAACATCGTGAGGAAACCTCCATCGTTTGAACCTTCATCGTTCAAATTTGATTTAATTTGTTTCTGTTTCCTCACGATGTTTTCCTTCACCTTAAAGCTCATTGTAAATTTGAAATGTAATTTCGCACATAAATTCCAAAAAACTCAGAGTGCGAGCAGGGATTTGAACCCACGACCCTCTGCTTGAGAGGCGGTCAACCCGCACTAGGCCACCACGGCTATCCCACTAGCCTTATCACCTTATCGTTGGAATTCTACGCGGACGAAGTCGCGGGCAAAAGCTAGTTTAACAATAAAATAAGGTATACAAACAGGGACTAAGTATAAAATTAACATAGGTAACTAAAGAAAACCGCTCTAGTAGCAAAAAGCTTGCTGGGCATGGCTCCGCGCATTTATAATAAGATACCGAAGGACATTATACAACTAGATTTAAAAATATTTAAAAGTTAAATGACTGAATTATTAACTACTAAATGTTATTATTCTGTTTCACAATATTTGAACGAAGCGGTTAAATAGTTTATAAGTCTAAATTTAAGCTGAATAATTATCATATATTATATTTACTTCATTCTTATTATATCTTTTGACATTTGCTAATTGTTATGGATTGCTTTAATTATAATTTGAATCTTGTTTTTATTTAATTGGAATGATAAAATTACTTAGGATAAATAGATAAATATTTGTACACCTGCATTTGTGGGTAAGACATAGCGACCGAAATGTAAAATACCACCATCCAATATTGTAACTACCTATGTTCTAGCAAATAAACTGACTGATTACTGATTACTGATTTAAAACTAACTTAAAATAGCTAAACAGAAAATTTGAAATTTGCCTGCGTGATGGGCACCCTACCTAAGGGTCCGAATTTAGATAATAATTTTTAGTTTTTAATTTCCCTTATCGTTTGATATTATCGGATATGATATGAAGCGAAGCCAGACGTCTGTCCGGTTATCAGACCGGAACGGTAAACCGGTTTGGTTTATAACTGAACAGCATCTAGTTAAGTTAGGTCACGGTTAGTTTCCGTGCGGGGCCTAACGTGAATTGGCTAAGTAAAGTTTTTTGAAGAGGTGCTAATTATGTTTTTTTCCGACAGTCGGCGTTCTGGAGATCGAGAAACTGCAGCTGTTATATTTTTATCTCCTGTTGTTTACTGGAAATATTTTTTTAAGTGTTCGAGATGACATTTGTGAGATTTTACGGCTGACAAGCGGTTCGTGCTCAGTACTAAGAAGAAATAGAAAAAAAACGAAGTCAACTGTCAGTTCTGTCAATGTCAAATCGTTGCGTTTCGTTTGCTTTGCATTTTGGTGTGCTCAGTGTGATTTTTGGACTATTTTTATCGACCTCCGCATAAAATCCGGACTTTCAATTTTACCGCATTTCTCCACGACCTATGCACGTTAATTGGATCACGATTGAATACTTTCGATCACTGCTTCTTGGACAACGCAAAGCAAACGAAACGCAAACGGTTATATTTAATTTGACATTGACAGAAGCGACAGTTGACTTCGTTTTTTTTCTATTTCTTCATAGTACTGAGCACGAACCGCTTGTCAGCCGTAAAATCTCACAAATGTCATCTCGAACACTTAAAAAAATATTTCCAATAAATAAAAGGAGATAAAAATAAAACACCTGCAGTTTCTTAGTGTTGAAGTCGACCACTGTCGAAAAAAATATAATTAGCACCTCTTCAAAAAACTTTACTTAGCCAATTATTAAGAACTTCACAAAACATAAAATTTCTGGTAACAGGTTAATTTGGTACAAATGCCAAAGTACAAAATGTTTGTGCCACTAAATCATTTTGTCTGAATTCTTTCGGGGCAGAATATGCTTTGGCCAACATGTTCTTTAAGACAGTTTGTTTCCAAAGCAGCATTCGCTGTGGTCTAAATGGCATTGTGTCTGGAAGTTTTAACGACAAAATACTCTGGGGTCAAAATGCACAATATGCGGTAGACTGAATGTGCTCATCGACATTAATATACTTTTTGACTTTGTACAATTTGACAAAGGGATTTTCGAACCCATTGAGCATTTTGGGATCTTGGCCATTTATCTCACGTTCGTTTTTTCTATCATACAATTAGGCTCTTAGGTTTTTGTGGCATCTAATTCCTTTGTCTTTTGTTCATTATAACATATCATAACTGTTAAAGTCTATGAACGGTGAGCTTAAATAAACTAAACTTTAAACATGAAATTACCGTGAGACTCACTCATAGTGAAAATAAACGGATCACTCACGTCTTTTAACGAGTTTAACTCGACATTTTCCGGGCTAATCCCACATAAAAATGTTTAAGACGCTGTCAATGTCAACACTAACGTCGGCGCACACTGTCTATTTGTATCGGAGTAAACGAGATGCCGCTATTACTGGGCAGCCGGGTATATTGAAATTTATCGGGCAAATATTTAATTAAAAAAAAACTGTGGATTATCTGTGAAATATGACTCGTTAGCGGTTTAGGTATGAATATGTTGACTTAATGTTTTTAATTGCAGACGCATACGCCAAAAAAATAAAGACATAGAACCGTTTAATGATGATTTTAAGACCTATCTTTGCAATTATTTTCTATCGAGCCGATTTCGTCCAATTATGTATCGAGTCCGTCCACGGTCTTTGAAATATGATGAATATTAACATATAATTTTTTTGATGTGCTAGAACAAGCAGTTTTTCTTAAAAAACTGTTTAAATGACATCAATTTCAACAAAATTAGGTGTTGTCAGCCTCTTAACAAGTCGAGTTAAACTCGTTTTAAGACGTGAGTGGTTCGGAATAAAGCTAGTTTATATCTTAGTAGGATTATTTAAAGAGGATCTTCACGCGACTCACGCGTATGGAATTTCACTTTTATTGAGAAAACGGATGGCTGCGACCAAAACTACACCATAGCCCAATGGATATAAAGATCACTTTGCTATGCAGTAATGAGGCACGCATATTCTTGAATTACCATTTCTTTACACAAAACGGTACGATGTAGTAGCATTTCGCCATAATTTTTATACGAGTCTATGTTGACTGATATAAACCTACATTTTCGAATGTATCGCGATAATCATCATCATCATATTCATAAATTTCGTTAATAGACTTGATAGGTACAGTCGGCTAAAAATATGGTCTACCCCCCTACGGTCGAAGTTCATTTGCACGTCATGATACAACGAGGTCGATTTTCCCTTGCAATAACATGATGACAGTGACTTAGGGATATTTAGATGTCACAGAAACTTTTGTCAAAAGTGGTAGACCACTTTCTTGGTCGACCGGGTCGACCGTACATACCAGATATATTTTAGGATCAAAGAGATAGAGAGAGATGCAGTGAGAAGGGGTTTTTGGAATTTCCCACGGGATAGAGAACGGGAAAGGGAACGAGAGCTGTCCATGAATTGTTCCATAACTCGGGAACGAAAACGGCTTTCGATTTCATGGATGATTTTTTTAAAGATTTATAATACTTTGTAGAAAGTTCTTACGGGAAAAATTCCACGGGATAAGAAATAAACGGGACATTATATTTGATTCAAAGTAACCATAATTTTGTAGCTGTTTGTTTGTTTGTTATCGAACTCCTCCGAAACGGCTTGACCGATTTTTATGAAACTTTTTTTCTCCATACTCGGTAGATCTGAGAATACCTAGGTCGTAGGGTATTTTTTATACCCGTTTTCTTCGCGAACGGAATCGTGGGCAACAGCTAGTATAAGTATAAAATAAAAATGTCTAAACTGGACAATATGGTCGTCGTAAAATATTTCAATAGAGTTTTAACCTTTGATCAATTATAACTGTAGATCCACAGTCGCGCGCCCGAAAATGTCCGAGCCAAATGAGCGCCACTTTGATAAAAGTGGCCTTCTTTTTTCTCAGTACGTTGCGTGAAATTGTCAAGTTTAGCTGTCAAGTGTCAACCGAAATTCGACTGTAATGAAGTAAAGACTAGGTTCAAATTTCTGTGTAGGTGATGATTTTAATTGTTATGCAAACAAATAAAAAAGTTCGGACATTTTTTGAAGGGGATTTTGTTCGGCAATGTGTATCTTCAGTTATAATTGATCAAAGGTTTTAACAATAATTAGTTTACTTAGTAAAATTTAAAATGTTCTACATAATAATCATTGAAAACATTAGATAAAGTAGGTATTTTAGTAATTTGAAGACACGACTCCAGTTAAAAAAAACGCTTTATTTCTTAAAACCAGATTAATTTTTGATTAACTATAAAATTAGATTTTTGTTGCTTTAAAACAATTATAAATAGTTAGTTGATTGAGTTGGCGAACAAGGTGACGTCATAAGTTGCTATTGCCATTCAAACTCTATGGGAGAATGTGTTTTGACAGCTCATAAAAAGTACGTCCGTCAGTTGAATGGTGGTGTCAACATCCCTGTTGTCCATAAATTTTATTTCAGAGCGGACGAATTCAGATATTGAAACGTTTTTAAGTTTTTAACCGACTTCAAGAAAGGCGAATACATATTTTTTCCCGCGCAGTCGGTAACTCTGCTCCGCGACCCACTGGTCCAGTATTGGGCAAGCTGTTATGTAGAATCTAATTAGTTATGTTTGGGCATACAGTTAAGATTGGGCCACATTTCGCTCACCTAAAGCGTGTCACACTCTATAAACCAAGTATATAGACAATGAACTATACACCAAATATAACTTATTAATTATTTTTTTTTGAAAACCCCCAACTCAATTTGGTCACATATGTTTGAAAATAAACTGAATGCTCATTATGCGTCTAAGATCCCTTCTGCAGCTAACAAAAGAGCTGAATAACTTTGAAACGGCTGAACTAATTTTGATATAATTTGTCTAAGAACCTTCGCCAAGAAACCTGCTTTGAAGTAAAAAAAATGCGCAAGTGCGAGTCGGACTCGCGCACGAAGGGTACCGTACCATTATCTATAAAAACGGCAAATAAAACCACGTTAAATATTGTTTTGTTCTGTTTTTTAGTGTTTGTTGTTATAGCGCCAACCGAAATACATCATCTGTGAAAATTTCAACTGTCTAGCTATCACGGTTCATGAGATACAGCCAGGGGCCTGTTGCATAACAAAGTACAACTTATATTACAAGCGGAACTCCCTTTCTAGTTAATATAACTGAAGCGAGAGTTCCGCTTGTAATATTAGTTGTACTTTGTTATGCAACAGGCCCCTGGTGACAGACGGACGGACAGACAGACGGGCGGACAGCGGAGTCTCAGTAATAGGGCCCCGTTTTTACCCTTTGGGTACAAAACCCTAAGGCCGTGTCAAACCAAACTGACGGTCAGCCGCCGAATGTGAGCAGGCTCACTGTGAGCCCCCAGTGTTAACGTTAGGGTATACGTTGTTGGCAGCCGACCGCTCGCAGCAACAGCAGACGACGTGTCGCTAGCTACGCCAACTTATACCTTATTTCTATGAAATTCCCTCCGTAGCTAGCGACACGTCGTCAGCTGTTGCTGCGTGCGGTCGGCTGCCAACTTATACCTTAATTTGTACGGTATTTTATGTCAGCGTCTACGCATAGCGTTAATAGAACGAAAAAATGAATATGTATGGAAATACAATAAACTGCGTAACGCTCGCTCACATTCGGTGGCTGACTGTCAGTTTGGTCTGAGCACAGCCTAAAAAAGTGTATGGTCCAAATACATTACTTAATTTACCTTTGTCCACAGAAAAATGTACTGATACACAATGGCGGCGACCGACTCCAACAGCAACATAGTGGAACACATCAACACGATCAACATGAAGCAGCATTACCCCGCGGCGTTGGCTGGAGTGATAGACGGCGTGTGCGCGGATTGCAACGACAATAGGCTGTCGGATGTCCAGCGGTTCTTCAGCGGGAAGAATGTTATGATCACTGGCGCTACTGGTAAGGTTCTTGTTCAAAATCAATCCAAACTTCATGAAGTTCATCTAATATAAATCCATTGTAGCGACTCCTAGCACCATCTAGTCGTCAAATAGAGAACTAACTTCTACATCCTGGGTCGCATATCGAAGTTTCTCAACTCAGTCACTATCTGTTTTGGTCAAACTCTGCAACATTCCTTTTTCGTCAGTCTTCCTTGGACTCATTCGTCATTCTTCCCTTTCGTTTTTGTCTCATTTACTTATTCGCCAAAATTATTTCGATACGTTCGGTGCTGGTAATGTTCGTAAGTAAATGAGACAAAGAACGAAAACAGAAGAACGACGAATGAATCCAAGTAAGGCTGTGACGAAATAAATAAATAAATAATAAATAAATATTAGGGGACAATCTTACACAAATCGACCTAGTCCCAAACTAAGCAAAGCTTGTACTATGGGTACTAGACGACGATAAACATACTTATATAGATAAATAAATACTTAAATACATAGAAAACATCCATAACTCAGGAACAAATATTCGTGCTCATCACACAAATAAATGCCCTTACCGGGATTTGAACCCAGGACCTCTTGCTTCGTAGGCAGGGTCACTACCAACTAGGCTAAAGCGGTCGTTAAATACGAATAAGACTTATTAGAGAGAGACCAGTACAGAATTTGACCAAATAAGATAATGGCGGATAGCGAACAAAACGAATAAAGAATGAGTGACGAATACAAAATGAGACGAAATAAGAATTAAACGAAAAACGAATGAGGCGAGATAATAGGATAAGTACCAATTTTTTGACAGTGCAAGCAATATGACCTCGTCTTGGCAACATTTTACATGAAAATGTTTTTGGTGGGATGACTTTATCTAGATTGGATCATTGCATGCAAAAACAATCCATATCCATATCCAGTTATAAAAGCTTTTGCCTTTTCTTTACTTGTCTTCATTATGTTCCCCAGGTTTCCTCGGCAAGGTTCTGATGGAGAAGCTGCTGCGGTCATGCCCCGGAGTGGAGAACCTATATCTTCTAGTGAGACAAAAGCGGGGCAAAGACATATACACACGGATAGAAGAGATATTTGATGATCCGGTAAGTTTAACGTCAAAATAATCGTCAATCGTTTGACTTTTTTTTTATGAAAATCTTTACTCCCCTCTTTACTCCTACCCTGGACCTGCCGAAGACCTGGATGCACTGACGCCTGATGCAGCCGCATGTAGGGTTACCATATGACAGGCGTTTGCCGCATTTGACAGGCATTTTAGGGTTTAGACAGGCGTGCGGCCGGCATTGGTCTGAGACAGGCATTTTTGTTCTCTGACAAATATCAGTAATAAACATCCTTCTTCATTATTATCTGTTGGCTTTTACTTATTACTTACAGCGTTTTGCTTTAGACAGGCATTTTTCTGAAAAATCAGGCATTTTAGGTACCATAGTCAGGCATCCCTCTATTTCAATATGGTAACCCTAGCCGCATGGCTTAGCAATTTAAGTGTTTTACTCTAATCCCTGTATATATTAATTATGCCATACGATTAAATAAATAATTAAAATCTTGATTTTGGAGTCCTAGCGTTATGAGTCTATATAAAGAAAAAGCTGAGGTTATTCGACGTCACGGGAGACCGAAGAGCTGGCAGCTACCTCGGACAAAGAATTAGCTCAGCTATTCATAGGGCGAACGCTGCCAGTGTCTTGGAAAACCTGTCTAAGGGGACTCTTTTTTCATATATATTTTAGTTTTTTTTCGTAATATAAAAAATCTCGTGTCACGGTGTTTGTTATCGAACTCCTCCGAGACGGCTTGACCGATTTTTATGAAACTTTTTTCTCTACATACGGTAGGTCTGAAAATAGGTCGTAGGCTATTTTATATGGCAAAACAATGTTTGCGGGGTCAGCTAGTAATATATATGAAACACTACCTAAACTTTTATAGTGTCTCATAGTTATTATGTGTAGCACTTGTTTTAGTTTAGGTCATTTGTATGTATATACATAATTACTTAAACATTAATTGGTGTGCTAACCCGTAATCCGATCATCTGTTATTACGTGAATGACTAACAAACATCCAAACATTTAAAAATCTAAATATTCCCACTAACTTTTTCATTTATAATTTATAATATTAGTACCTACCATTTTTCCCTCTCAATGTACAGTAAAATTGCATAAAGTTTACCACTGACAGATGGTTTGCCTTCATTTCATATTCAACTTTAACGACCTAAAAATAAAGCCAATTTTAGAATACTGCTACCCACGTTTGCAGATTTTGTAATAGCTACTTTATTTGTATGGTGTTAAAGTTGGAAATGAAATGAAGGCAAGCCATCTGTCAGTGGTAAACTAAAAGTAAACGTATTGTACAAGTGCAATATATTTCGCAAATGCTTTCCCCACACCATGCCTGTCATACGACGTGGCGACCATTTTAATGGGATCTTATAGTCTTGCTTGGCGAATATCATCTGTATGTACTGTGTCTTAAAGATAATTCTCAATAACACGGGAATTACTCAAGTTATTTAGACCAAGGACGATTTAAACCAAGAGATGCCAATGTATACAAAATGTCACATATCCCAGCCTATACACGTCCCACTGCAGAGCACAGGCCTCCTCTCAGAATGAGAGGGCTTGGACCGTAGTTCCCACGCGGGCCCAGTGCGGATTGGGAACTTTACATACACCATTGAATTTCTTCTCAGGTGTATGCACGTTTCTTCACGATGTTTTCCTTCACCGTAAAGCTCATGGTATACAAATGCAATTTCAATCAATTTTTATTTCACACATAAATTCCGAAAAAGTCAGAGGTGCGAGCCTGGACTTGAACCCACGACCCTCTGCCTGAGAGACCATAGGTCAATCCGCTTGGCCACCACGGCTTCCAAATACAAAATGTCGCGCCTTTAAAATAAGCTTGCTAGCTAGTTTCGCTACCAAGAGAGGTCTCTGTACCACTCATTTTGTATGTTACTTAGAATTCTGCTTAACACAATAAAACGAACCGAAACAATGACTTTGCTCACCCTCAACCTTATGATAGCTACGTTTATGCAAGAAAGATCATCTATTTATTGCCACAACACAAAATAAAATAAGACTTAATTATAAATTTGTCAATTTGTATTCAAATTTATAATTATTTACAACACAATACTTATATATCATATATGTACAACAGAACTATCCTAGACTAAAAATAATTATGTACAATAAGAAAACAAAAATATAAAACCTTACCTTAGGGCAAGGTGCCAAAGATACTGGCAACGTTTCCTCTTTGAATAGCTAAGCAAAGTCTTTGTCCGGGGAAGCTGCCAGCTCGACGTCGATTAACCTCTTAGAAATTTCCTTAAAGAGCTTTAAAGCGCTAGGACCCCACGGACCAAGGGTCTCGACACCGAATGGGACAAAATCGTATTCGCTGCCTAGACCCCTGTATTTCAGTCCTTTCGCTTTTTCAGCCGCTTCTGAAATGTGTGTTCATGCAGTTCTTCCATCTCCACACTGTACAAACACATAAATCACACAAACCCAACTATCACCATCACCAAGCAACAAACTACTAGTAACAGAATTTTTATAAAACAAACCTAACCAAACCTAATAGTTCTGCAAGACGACCATTTGAAAATTTCTCAAAAATTTACGATTTCGACGGGAACAAAATATGACAAACATTACATTGTGAATGACTAAAAGTTATATGCCACCAGACACGTTATCAAGTCTTCTTGATTTAAGTAGGTAATTGTCCTTGGTATGGTATGATTTTGTTGCACGCTTATTCTGAATGCAAAATGCACTTCACCACGTGTACGTACAACTGTATAAATATGACCTTAAGACCTAAAGGTATAAACTGACATCATCTGAGCACCGAACAAACAACATGGCCATGTCAAAATACACAAAGATGTGTAAATTAGTGTCAAGGGACAATCGAATTGACACGGTGCTTTCCGCGAAGTGCAGTAAAATAAACATTGTATGTAAACAATAAAAAGTAAAGACGGATGTTAGTTTGTATAAATAAATGGATACAATACATAAACTGTGGTAGCTAAGAATCGTACTTAATAAATAACAGTAGCTGTTATCCGCGACTCCGTCTGCGAAGGATTCGTTGTGGTTTTTCGTGAAAACTATGCGATTTTTTGGTATAAAAACTATCCTGTGTCCTTCTGTTTCAAACTATCTTTGTATCTTTATGCTAAATTTCATCTACCTAAGTCGGTTCCGCCCGCGGTTTAAGCGTGAAGTTTTAACAGACATAATTAATTTCACATAATAATATTAGGACGGACTAACTCAGTAAAAGTGGCACCAATACAGGGTTATTTGTAATTCACTAGCATCCTTTCAACCCTAAACTCCTACCACTTAAACAAACGTTTTTTGTTTTACGGCTTTTGTCATAACTTAATAGTTTTGGTGTAATAACGTTTTGAAAATTTGAGATTTCCTCTTATTTTTACGATACTCTGTGTATTTGTATGGGAAAAAAGTGCTTCATATTAAAAAGTCGTAATACAAAAAACATTTGTTTGAGTGATAGGAATTCAGGGTTAAGAGGATGTCAGTGAATTAAAAATAACCCTGTATTCTTTTTGTTATTTGCTAAGTATTTTTTTTAGTTCACACGAAACGGCGGTAGCTTAACCTTTCGTATGCCGGAATTTTTTTTAAAAAAAAAGTCGTGCATTCTAGCCTCAACAGTTTCATATAAATCCAATGATACAGATTTAAAAAAAAAATACAAAAAGAAAGCCTTAAATTGGTTACGGATCCGGTACAAGGCATACGAAGGGTTAATTTATTGTGAGCGACTTTTACAAAGGGCCGAGCTGCGTTCCGTTCCCGCCTAACTTTAAGTCATTGGTTTTTTTTTTGTTTTTAAGTTTGTTTTATCGAAGGTCGAGTGATGCGTCACAATATCAAAATTAGTGAAATTGCTGATAATTCACTACAGTAGCCAGAATAATCCTTGGCGTAATTTGTTGTGGTTTAATGGTTCAGATACGATTAAACTGAGCAGGTGTTACCATACATACTTCCGGTTTGTGCCTATTTAGGTTTTGTTGCGAACTACATTTTCCCCTGGCGTTCGTGTCATCACAATGTGTTGTTTGTTTGTTTTTTTTTGTGTTTAGTTTTTAAATGGGTCCCACTGAAAAACAGCGTTGCGGCTTGCCGCAACATTATGCTGAGTGGGGCCCAATTTATACTATTCGATGATTATTTTAAGTTGTATCTTTTCCTGTCAACTGTATTTCCTGTGTATCGAATATGTGTAAATAAACACTTCTCTCTCTCTCTCTCTCTCTCTCTCAATATCGAGATATTTAGATTTTTCTGAATTATTGAAAAAAGTTCATGAATGCGCTATAAGTTTTTCAGTTTTGGGAGGTAAACAGAATTTCTGGCTTTTTGCATTTATTTTTATTGGAAAACGATTTCAAATAGTGGTTTACCACTTACCAGATAAGAAGAAATAAGCAGTAAAATGTGACCAATTTTTTTAAATTTCGGTTATCAATTTTTGCCACGTCTAAACTCAATTTTAGTCAAGATTTGACCTCTCCAAACAAAAACGCCATGTTGACGAAACACCATGTATCAATATACTTGCTGTTTCGTTATAATTTTTAAATTTTGCCAATTTCCATCGATATTGCAGTCTCAGGAAACTGAAATTGGCACTGTCGTTAAATTGAATAAATAAAAATATTTTCCAGGATAAATATGTATATTCAAATCCATGCAACTGTTTGCCGGTGACTGAGTCATAAAACAAACCAACAGACTTACGAATATTCACATTTATAATGTTAGCTAAATTTTGCGGAATTTGACGATTTATACCTAATTATGATTGATGCCACTTTCAACCACAACCCCAAGCCAAGGTGAACCACAAACATTATGGTTTAGATAATTTACGTGGTTTTTAGAAAACCTTATCTTAAAAAGCCGGTCAAGAACGCGTTGTACACGCCCAGTATAGGGTTCCGTAGCCACCCTAAATATTTTGTATTTTGTACGGAATTTTTCAAGTAGGTGTATTTTATAATTTAGGCTGCTATTTATTCATAAACTAGTAATAATTCTCAAGCAAACTTAGCCGTACATCTTTTCATGCTTGTACCGGGGGGCACTCAAACAAAACCGGCCAAGTGCGAGTCGGACTCGCACACGAAGGGTTCCGTACCTTTACCTATAAAAACGGAAAAAAATCACGTTTGTTGTATGGGAGCCCCCTTAAATATTTATTTTATTCTGGTTTTTAGTATTTGTTGTTATAGCGGCAACCGAAATCATCTGTGAAAATTGAAACTGTCTAGCTATCACGGTTCCTGAGATACAGCCTGGCGACAGACGGACAGACGGACGGACAGCGGAGCCTCAGTAATAGGGTCCCGTTTTTACCCTTTGGGTACGGAACACTAACAATGAAAGTTCAACTGTGTGTTATATGCTGTATATTTTCCAATGCAATAATTTGCAATTCGGCTGCAGCCGTAATGGTTAAGCTAAGCTTGGTATACCGCGTCTAAAGGTTAGCCCTTTATAATTTCCAGGTGTTCGACCGTCTGAAAGAGGATTTCCCCAAATTCCGCCACAAAGTCGTAGTGGTTCCAGGGGACTGCGAGGCGACGGGACTCGGATTATCGCTTAGCGATCGCCAGATGCTCACCGAGAAGGTCAGTTCTTATTTATTTATTTGTTGAAAGTGTACATAAATGATCTTAAAACTTGTCTAATCTAGACAATCAACTGGTTTGCAACTTATCTCGGTGAGCGCTCTCAGCGGGTCGAAGTGCAAAACTCTGAGGGTTTGGTGATGTCTTCTCAGGAGGTCTTGACTACTAGAGGCGTGCCTCAAGGATCCATCCTGGGGCCTATTTTATTTATTTTATATAGTGCAGACATAATATCCAGTATTAAAAATTGTAAGTTTCACATGTACTATCGCCCCAAGCGCCAGATAACCACCTTAAAGGCCCAGTTTGCGTGCAGTGGCTAGACATCTGTCCATAACAAACCATAGCAATAAACATCAACGGCTGCAAGCAAATTTGTTATGAAAATGGGTATCTGGCGCTTGAGGCGATAGTACGCTGATGATCTACAAGTGTATATATCGTTTAAGCCCGAAAACACCGACTTAGCAGTTGAGGCATTGAATCAGGACCTAAGTCAAATTGCGCACTGGTCTAGGATTAATGGTCTGGTGCTGAATCCTTTAAAATCAAAGTTCCTAGTACTTGGTACAAAGTGCGGAATTGCCAATACGATGTCCCATAATCCTCAAGTTCGTATTCTGAATGATAATATAGCGCGCGTAGAAGAATTCCTGTGCACACTCACCAAAACGTATCCGATAAAAAACAGACAAACAGAATACAGACACTTTACAGGGCACAGTCTATTTCTCAGAATGAGAGAGCTTGGGCCGTAGTTCCCACGCGGGCCCAGTGCGTATTGAGAACATCACACACACCACTGAATTTCTCAGAGAAACTCCTAATAGTTCTTCTTTTTTCTTGATCTCTATTTAAATTTATTCGTATTCGCAGGTGAACATTATATTCCATTCGGCGGCGACGGTTAAGTTCGACGAGCACCTGCGAGCGGCGCTCGCGACGAATGTTCGCGCGCCGTTGCATTTGCTTCGACTAGCGAGGGATATGAAGGACCTTAACGTAAGTAAAAAAAAAAAAACCGGCCAAGTGCGAGTCGGACTCGCTCACCGATGGCGAGCGGTGGTTGGCGATGGTTCTTAGGGCATGTTTCATCAAAATTGGTTCAGCCGTTTCAAAGTTATCAGCTCTTTTGCTAGCTGTGGAACGGATCTTAGACGCATAAAATGAAATGAAATGAAATGAAATGAATTTATTTTGCTGGAACATACACAGGTGCTAATATAGTCATGTAGTTAGATACAGTTACATGAATGCATGCTCCGCCACAATATGGCACGCAAAAGTCTTATTCTATCAGCCTAGTTTGGGGCCCACTGGATACTGATTATGCAAACGCTTTTACTCTAAATAAATACTTTCTTATTTCTTACAATACAATAACTAATAATAATAATGTCTATTCATACAATTTTTCAAAATACTCTTTCAGACTGTAAAATGGTCGTACAAGTAAAAAAGATTTTAATTTCTTGGAAAATTCGTAAATAATGGGCATTTACTTTATTTTCAAACATGTGTGACCTAATTGCATTGGAGGTTTTTATTTTTTTATTTTTTAGGGTTCCGGTACCCAAATGGTAAAAACGGGACCCTATTTCGGTTGCCGCTAGGTATAACAACAAATACTTACTAAAAACCAGAATAAAATAAATATTTAAGGGGGCTATTGATAACGGCATCAGGTAGACGCTTGAAATATTCACAGAATATTTAATTATATATTCACTTTAAAAATAAATAATTAAATTGGAATAAAACAAATATTTAAGGGGGGCTCCCGTATGGTATTTGTATAAAAAACGTGATATTTTTGCTAGTTTTAATAGATAATGGTACGGAACACTTCGTGCGCGAGTCCGACTCGCACTTGGCCGGTTTTTTTCTTAGCATATTATTATGATAAAATGGATTCCCCATTTTAACATCCATACGAGCTTTGGTCATATTCCTTAGACATTTGTTCAAATCTCTGATTTTGCCAGTTCCCTGCGCATATATATATATATATATATACAGATGACAGGACAGAGAGAGATTTGGCGACCGCTTTAGCCTATACTCCATTTAATTTAGAATTATAAACCACAACAACGTTATATTGCGGCTCGTGAACTGTAATCTCTTTACAATTTGAACTAGAGTAACAATTGACGACACGCAAATAAAGTGGCATTAAAACAATTTTATTTTGCGGCTCCCAGACTATTGTACTGTACTATTTGCTTGGTAAGAAATAGTTGACGAGCCGCAATATAATGATTGTGGTTTTCAATTCTAAATTAAATGAAGTATAGTTGGTAGTGACCCTGCCTACGAAGCAAGAGGTCCTGGGTTCGAATCCCGGTAAGGGCATTCATTTGTGTGATGAGCACGAATATTTGTTCCTGAGTCATGGATGTTTTCTATGTATCTAAGTATTTATTTATCTATATAAGTATGCTTTTCGTCCTCTAGTACCCATAGTACAAGCTTTGCTTAGTTAGGGACTAGGTCGATTTGTGTAAGATTGTCCCCTAATATTTATTTATTTATTTTATATATATATTATTGTTTGCCTATCTTTTTTTTTAAGTTTATCCTTTCATGCTAGGTTAGCTTGAAAAGATCCCTTTTAGGGATAAGTTCGCCTTTGTACTCTTTTTGTTTTGTATTATTTTTGTGTTTTATGTACAATAAAGTGTTTACATACATACATACATATATTTTTTTTATGTTGGAGAGGCCAGGCAAACGAACTAGTGGGTCACCTGATGTTAAATGATCACCACAGTCCGTAGACACCCACAGCGCTTGACGCGATGCCAGTGCGTTGTCGGCCCTAAAAGGGAGAGGAAAAAGGAAAGGGAATAGAGGAGGGGGAGAGGTATTGGGCCCCCGGCGCTCTCACTGACCGTACGGAACGCAGCAGGAGTACTGCTGCTTCACGCCGGTTTACTGTGAGAGGGTGGTCTGCCCCGGACGAGCCGGCCCATTCGTGATGCAGCGGCTAGCTACAACATGGCTCTACCACTACAAAAATACCCTTTTATTTATTCTCACTAATATATTCTCTCTCTTTAATATATTCTTTTATTCTAGGTGTTTATACACGTTTCTACGGCATACTCCAACTCCCACCTCTCCAAAGTGGAGGAGCGATTCTACCCCTGCGAAGCAAGTTGCGACGAGCTGGAACGCGTCATAGACAAGCTGACAGACGAACAGATCAACAACGTTTTGCCTACGTAAGTCTAAAATAAGATAAGGGTCATACCAAGGATGATATAGACTGGATTGGTAGTCGCCATTGTACGGATCGGCCGCGGTTTTTGTAGTTCGATTATTAAATTTGACGACCGCTTTAGCCTGGTTGGTAGTGACCCTGCCTACGAAGCAAGAGGTCCAAGAGGTGTGATGAGCACGAATATTTGTTCCTGAGTTATGGATGTTTTCTATGTATTTAAGTATTTATTCATCTATATAAGTATGTTTCTCGTCGTCTAGTACCCTACAAGCTTTGCTTAGTTTGGGGCTAGGTCGATTTGTGTGAGATTGTCCCCTAATATTTATTTATTTATTATTTATTTTATTTAAATCTAGATGGCGCTGAATGGCCAGAGGCTTTGAAGGCAAAACAATAAGACTACAGATGTTTCATATTATTACAAATGTATTATTATTGTTGCAAATGCAGTGATATGAAATATCTGTAGTCTTATTGTTTTGCCTTCAAAGCCTCTGGCTATATTTCAGCGCCATCTAGATTTAATAATCGAACTACAAAAACCGCAGCCGATCCGTACTATGACGACTGCCAATCCAGTCTATATCATCCTTGGTAATACACAAGAAAACCCACACACGAGAAACCGTCTGTCTTTCCATCTACTATCTTGATGATTGGCAGTCTAGTACCGTGCGTTTTAAGCGAAACTTTTTTCCTCGCACGACGAAGATCTGGAATCAGCTTACTGCGGCAGCATTCCCGGAGCGTTACAACATAGGGATTTTTAAAAAACGAGCCTACCAATTCCTAAAAGGGCCGGCAACGCACCTGTGATTCCCTCGTGTTGCGGGTGTCCATGGGCGACGGTGATCGCTCTCCATCAGGTGGCCCGTCTGCTCGTTTGCGTCTTATGTTATATGTATAAAAAAAACCGGCCAAGTGCGAGTCGGACTCGCGCACCGAAGCGAGCGAGCTATACTTTTTAAGGCAGAAGCAACTCGGATAGGTTAGGTTCAGAAGGCTAAGGCGGAAGCGAAGCGTAGCGTAGCTCCCGCCTTAGCCTTCGATGTTAGGTATTTTTTTTTGTAACAGCACAGAAAATGATTATTTCCATTAGGGATTATTGTCTTTAACATTATGAAATGTACATAAATGTAAATCATATTATACCAAATTTTATCAAATAAAATAGATTTTTCACGTGGTAATAAAAAAAATAACTAACACCAAAGGCTAATGCGGGAGCTTCACTCCGCTACGCTCCCGCATTAGCCTTTGAAACCTAACCATTCCGAGTCGCTTCCGCCCCGAACCGTCTTACTCGCTCGCTTCGCTCGCTCGCCGAAAATTAAGCGATGTTCGTTTCATTTAGGTATTTTGACCATTTGGTATTTCAAATGTTGGTGTATCAAACTTAGGTGTCATAGCTGTTGATATTTTAAACATTAGACATTTACTCCATTAGGTATTTTAAACTTAGGTAATTTGTAGGTAGGTGTTAGTTGCTTAGGTATTTAAAATCATTAGGTATTTAGATTTTAGGTATTTTGAACGTAGGTTATTTTACGGTAGGTTTTTTAATTTTAGATATTTTGATACGTAACTCAGCGCACAACATGGCAAAAATTGGAAGTAAATGAAGAGGAAATGTCAACGCTACGCGGCGCCACCGTCGTGCACGGTCCTGATATAGCGTCATTCAAACACAGACATATTTTTTTCCTCAGGATCCTTGGGTCGTGGCCCAACACCTATACGTTCACCAAAGCCCTGGCCGAGAAGGAGCTACGAGCGAGCGCCGGCAGCCTGCCTCTCGGCATCTTCAGGCCTGCTATAGGTACGTGTTATACCAATTCCAGTATAAAAGAGTACAATATACTCCAAAAAACCATGAAAATTTTTACTGACCTTTGAAGTAGTGATTTAAAAGACGAGTCGTCCGAGTCGAGTTCTTTGAGTCTTATTTTTAACCCCCGACACAAAAAGAGGGGTGTTATAAGTTTGACCGCTATGTGTGTGTGTGTGTGTGTGTGTGTGTCTGTCTGTGGCATCATAGCTCTTAAGCGGGAGAACCGATTTGAATGCGGTTTTTTTTATTAAAAAGCAGGTTTCTTGGCGATGGTTCTCAAATCTGTTTTTTTCAAAATCGGTTCAGCTGTTCCAAAGTTATCAGCTCTTTTGTTAGCTGCGCAATCTTAAACGCATAATGGGCTTTTACTTTATGTTCGAACGTTACGTATGACATAATTTTTTAATTTATAGTTAACTATTGAATTTAAATCACACATTATATTTAATAATGTCTTAACAACTTTCAGTTGTTTTATTATTTCACAACGAACGAACGATATTCATAGTTCATCGATTTATCAGCTTTACTCAACAATTCATAGTAATAGTACATTACTGCAGCGGCCGCGAAATAGGGGATCCCTGTTCGTGGCCAAGGCTTGTATAGAGTTTTTCTCAAACATGCATCACCATCACCACAATCATCATCATCACCATCATGATCATCATCAACATCATCATCATCAACATCATCATCATCATCATCTCATCATCACCATCATCATCATCATCAACATCATCATCACCATCATCATCATCATCTCATCATCACCATCATCATCATCATCATCGCCATCATCATCATCATCATCATCACCATCATCATCATCACCATCATCATCACACCATCATCATCATCATCTTACCTTACCTTAAATAAGCGTAGTGGCAGAATGTCTTAATGAACCAAAACGCAAATATTGTTTATAGTTTTTTTTTAATGGCTGAATGCTATGATGCCATAGACCTATAAACGTCATGGTATGAAACAATAGACGATCACTTTGCTGGCCTTGGCCAGCAAAGTTGTATGAAATTCCATTATTGACCTCTCGTCTAGCCGCACACCACGCCGCGCCTGCATTGTGACACTTCGTGGCGTATTATAAGGAACATAACGTCAATATTTCATAGCATGTTTGAGAAAAATTTATTTTTGTATTTCAATCTTTCACTAACGGAGGCAAACCACCCACTTGGGTCTAGACCCGATCGATTTAGGTTAATTGACTGGAAATGAATAGCATGAGCTGTAATAGCCCGCCGCACTCACGTGCAAAAGGACTACATATTATGTAGGTATTTTACATGTTTTTACTAAAACCAAGGATGATATAGACTGGATTGGCAGTCGCCATAGTACGGATCGCCCGCGGTTTTTGTAGTTCGATTATTAAATCTAGATGGCGCTGAAATATAGCCAGAGGCTTTGATGGCAAAACAATAAGACTACAGATGTTTCATATTACTACAAATGTATTATTACAAATGTATTATTATTGTTGCAAATGCAGTGATATGAAATATCTGTAGTCTTATTGTTTTGCCTTCAAAGCCTCTGGCTATATTTCAGCGCCATCTAGATTTAATAATCGAACTACAAAAACCGCGGCCGATCCGTACTATGGCGACTGCCGATCCAGTCTATATCATCCTTGTTAATATTCACACGATGTTAGCCTTGAAAAATAAAAACGTAAAAATTTGAAAATCATTTCAGTTGTAACATTTCCATGGTACTTATTCATTACATTTATTCGTAACTCGCAGTTCTGTATCTTTTTCGGCTTCACTATGTGACTCTTATGTGACTCGAAGTGGGACCAACACAACATATTCCACATCTATTAGTTAGTAAAGTACCTATTACCTATCATATTTTTTGTATTTTTCACTGAATGTTCTGCGTCAAATCCCCACCCCAATGGCACACCTTTATGCTTTTTTTAACCGACTTCAAAAGAAAGAGGAGGTTCTCAATTCGTCTGTATGTTTTTTTTTCGTCATATTGGCTTCGATATTCGAAATTTTACTAAAAAAATATTGTTGTAAAATTTGTGAATTACAAAATGTTTCAATAGGTGGCGCTGTTACGTCCGGCGATATTCTTAAATCACGCTGTTAAGATTTTTCTTGGAATAATGACCATCCTTCGATTGAAGAGCTTAATTACGAAGTTGAGAAAGTAAACATGTGAAGCGAAAATGACTCTTCATTATACAAATCCTGTAACACGTCACAGGATAAGTGTGAATTGACTTCTCAGTGCCGAATTGCTGGATATGTAAAATGAAATTTCATTTTCACTTCACATCTTTACTTTTTCACATGCGACTATAATAGAAGGCAAACCACCAACCACCCGGGTTTAAACTCAGTTAGGTAAAAACCGGGTGTTTTCGAATTGTTTAATTGATTATTCGATAACTTAGACTACTTCGAGACCTGACCAAATGAAAGATGATTTAGCGGGTACAATTGGCCACGTTTCCGCTACCCATTTCCATTTTCAGGGTTCCGTACCCGGACCCTATTACTGAGACATCGCTGTCCGGCCGTCCGTCTGTCCGTCCGTCTGTCACCAGGCTGTATCTCACGAACCGTGACCGCTAGACAGTTGAAATTTTCACAGATGATGTATTTCGGTTGCCGCTATAACAAAAAATAGGTACTTAAGCGAAGCTGCTGACGGAAGGCTAGTAAAATATAAACCTACCTACCATAATACCTATAGAATAGAAAGTATTGTATGTGCTAATCAACATGTTAAAATAAAACAAAAATACGAATATTTCTTTATTCGCCAGTTTCAGAAGAAATTGCAGGCATTCATTACTACTGTCAGAATCTGTGGTATCTGAATCATCGACGACATTAATAAATAAATAAATAAATATTAGAGGACAATCTTACACAAATCGACCTAGTCCCAAACTAAGCAAAGCTTGTACTATGGGTACTAGACGACGATAAACATACATAAATAGATAAATAAATACTTAGAAAACATCCATAACTCAGGAACAAATATTCGTGCTCATCACACAAATAAATGCCCTTACCGGGATTCGAACCCAGGACCTCTTGCTTCGTATGATCAATTTCATCTTGCAACCTTGTGATGATTATCTCATCTACCATTCACTAGATGTCGTGACTAATACCGAAACCAGTAAATAACGCGCGGTAATTCGGCGGTATGCACCGATCTTTTATTAGGGAAGATGAGGGTAGCGGTCTAGCGGGGACGGAGAGAATGAACTGGCCTTATACTACGAAGTGCAACGAACTTCGTATCGTGCCATTCCTCTCACGATAATAGTATTTAATACAACACAAGAGCGAGCAAGACGATGGGATACGAACTTCGATTTTCGAATTTCGGAGTAGACCCCGTGTTCGAGTCATAGCCAAAACGAAAAAAAAACCAGCCAAGGGCGAGTCGGACTCGCGCACGAAGGTTTCCGTACAATTCGCACCTTCAGAATTAAACTGACTTAATTCAAAATAATGTCATTTCAAAACTAGACCTGATTAGTTTTAGTACAAAGTTTGTTATTGAGATGAGAATATTTCGAATTGAGTCGGTTCAATTCTGAAGGTGCGAATTATCTAAAAAATCACGTTTGTTGTATGGGAGCCCCCCTTAAATATTTTTTTTATTTTTATTTAATGATTTATTATTAAAGTCAATATATAATGAAATATTCTGTGAATATTTCAAGCGTCTACCTGTCGCCGTTATCAATATCAAGCAAAAACGAGCGAAAAAATCACGTTTGTTGTATGGGAGCCCCTTAAATATTTATGTTATTCCATTTTTTAGTATTTGTTGTTATAGCGGCAACCGAAATACATCATCTGTGTGAACTCTCTAGCTATCACGGTTCCCGAGATACAGCCTGGTGATAGACGGACGGACAGCAGAGCCTCAGTAATAGGGTCCCGTTTTTACCCTTTGGGTACGGAACCCCAAAAACACGGTGTATAAGACTAGTCTTTACCATCACTAGTTTGAAGTGGTTCATGCGACCAGTACAATGCAGAGTATTTTGATAAGTATTTTCGTTTTGCAGTAACTTCAACAGCGAAGGAGCCTTTGGTGTGCTGGCTGGACAACATGTACGGGCCTACTGGAGTCGCCATTGGCACTGGTATGTATAAAAGCCTACAGGAGTCGCCATTAGCGCTGGTAGCTATGTATAAATAAACTAGTGGCTTACAACTTTAGATCTAAATAAATAAATAAATATTAGGGGACGATCTCACACAAATCGACCTAGTCCCAAACTAAGCAAAGCTTGTACTATGGGTACTAGACGACGATAAACATACTTATTTAGATAAATAAATACTTAAATACATAGAAAACATCCATAACTCAGGAACAAATATTCGTGCTCATCACACAAATAAATGCCCTTACCGGGATTTGAACCCAGGACCTCTTGCTTCGTAGGCAGGGTCACTACCAACTAGGCTAAAGCGGTCGTTACAACAAAACAACAAATCCTACTAATATTATAAACGCGAAAGTTTGTAAGTGTGGATGGACGGATGTTTGTTACTCTTTCACGTAAAAACGGTTTGACGGATTCTGACGAAATTTGGCACACAGATAGTTTATAGCCTGGATTAACATATAGAATACTTTTTAATCCCGGAATATTGCATGGTTCCCCCGGGATAGCGATAAACGAATTCTTCGCAGACGGAGTTGCGGGCAACAGCTAGAATGCTAATAAAATTGTCATTTTTTTTAAATAACCCCAGATATTAAACTTCTTACTTTTTTTTCCTAGTAGGATCAAAAAAACTCGTAATTCTGAGCAGAAATCCATCAGAAATCACATAGGTACGATTTTCCAAAAACAAAGTCAAAACAGACATCATCTTCATCCCTATATACGTCACACTGCAGGGCACAGGCCTCCTCTCAGAATGAGAGGGCTTGGACCGTAGTTCCCGCGCGGGCCCAGTGCGGATTGGGAACTTCACACACACCATTCAATTTCTTCTCAGGAGTATGTGGGCTTCCTCACGATGTTTTCCTTCACCGTAAAGCTCATGGTAAATAATATAAATTCGCACTAAATTCCGAAAAACTCAGAGGTGCGGGTCTGGACTCGAACCCACGGCCCTCTGCTTGAGAGACCATATCCAACCACTCGACTACCACGGCCTACTGGGTCACCCGACCTTCTCAACCCCAGATATCTCACTTCTTCCTTTTTTAGGGTTCCGTACCTCAAAAGGAAAAAACGGAACCCTTATAGGATCACTTTGTTGTCCGACCGTCCGTGTGTCCGTCCGTCTGTCTGTCAAGACCCTTTTTCTCAGGAACGCGTGGAGGTATCAAGCTGAAATTTATATCAAATACTCAAGTCTACTGTCCCTTGGAGCTGTGAAAAAATCAAACATCTAAGCCAACGCAATCAAAAGATACAGCCGTTTATGACGCAAATTTCCGCAAATTTTCGAAACTCGCAAGGGAATCAAAACCTACAGGGTACTTCCCGTGAACTCAGAATCTTGAAATTTGGTACGAAGCAAGGTCTTATAGCACAGATAAAGGAAAAATTGCGAAAAGCATAAATTTTTTTGTCTGTCTGTCTATATCAGTAACCAACGCACATTTTCGACACTCGCAAGAGAATCAAAACCTACAGGGTACTTCCCGTGAACTCAGAATCTTGAAATTTGGTACAAAGCAAGGCCTTATAGGTAGCACAGATAAAGGAAAAATTGCGAAAAGCATAAATTTTTTTGTCTGTCTGTCTATATCAGTAACCAATCTACAATGATCCCACACTGCGCACATTTTACTTAGGAGCAGGGGTCTGCTAAGACTGGATGTTTATATATACATATAAATTTTAGTAGGATTAAAAAAGATCGTGATTCTAAGCAGAAATCACATACAATTTTCCAAATAAAAAAAGTCAAACCATACAACAAAATAAAAATTGGCCAATAGAATCATTGTATAGGATTAGACAGGAACGAGGAGATCCGTAGAAGAACAGGGGTCACCGACATAGCCAAACGGATTAGCTCGTTGAAATGGCAATGGGCAGGCCATATAGCACGCAGAACAGATGGCCCCAACCCAAAAGTTCTCGAATGGAGACCACGGACTGGCAAGCGCAGCGTGGGACGTCCAACGAGATGGACGGACGATTTGGTGAAGGCCGCAGTCAAGGTGGATGCAAGTCGCTTCCAACCGTAATGATTGGGCGTCAATGAGGGAGGCCTATGCTGCCGTGATAAGCGTAAGAGGTATCTCAAAAAAAAATGTAAAGTTGATTTTTATGCCACCGGAGCTTAAAAAAGACAGGTACATCCAATGAACTAAGCCAAATAGAGGCGTCTTATTTAAAACGTGTGCAAAAACCCTTAAAAAGTTTCCCGATCTCATTTCTACCAGAAATTAGAGGTAACTCCACCAGAGTTGAGGCCACGCACACAACCACATCTCATGTAATGACAGCGGAATTTTGACGTTGTGTTGACGTTTAACGACAACACAATGTCAAAATCCCGCTGTCATTACAAGAGATGTGGTTGTGTGCGTGGCCTCAACTCTGGTGGCGTTACCTATACTAAGAGAATTAGAGGTAGGTATATCAATAATACGTAGGCAAATAGCCGTATACAGGGTTATTTGTAATTCACTGACATCCTCTTAACCCTGAATTCCTATCACTCAAACAAATGTTTTTTGTTCTACGACTTTTTAAAATGAAGCACTTTTTTTCCCATACCAATACACAGAGTATCGTAAAAATAAGAGGAAATCTCAAATTTTCAAAACGTTATTACACCAAAAATATTAAGTTATGACAAAAACTGTAAAACAAAAAACGTTTGTTTAAGTGGTAGGAGTTTAGGGTTAAAAGGATGCTAGTGAATTACAAATAACCCTGTATTTTGTGCCACCAAAATTTTAAAAACAGCGAGATATTCATTGCAATAAATAATAATTAATCAATCTGTAAAAAAAGAAAGGTGTTTTGACAAAACTTTGATTTTCTCGAAACTAACTTTCACTGAGATACCGCTTTTGCGCTTAGCACGGCAGCATGTCCAGCAGTGGACGTCCTACTGCTGAAATGATGATGATGATGATTGATTTTAGTAAATATCAATTAACAATATATTTGCATGTATACTTGTATACTTATAGCAAATAAAACAATTTGACTTTGACTTTGATTTGCAGTGACGGGCATACTTCACACGCTGCAATGCGACGAGGCGGTAACAGCGGACATAGTGCCGGTGGACATGGTGGTCAACTGCCTGATGGTTTCGGCGGCCAATGTCCACAAAGCTTATAAACAGAGGTACAGTAGATAGGATCGAAGGCCAATCATAAGTATAAGCTAAGTAGCGTGTAAACACTTATGTAATGTACATTAATCTTGGCAAATAGGTAAATAATTTTCTATTTCTATTTCTTTATTTGGGCGCTGATAATTGACAACATTTCATATTTCTAAGACTATAATTTGATTCGTTCCAAAGAGTATTGTAATATTATATGAACAAGAGTGGCAACTCTATGGTCAAATATGCATGTATGGAAGGTGCTGCCGCCCTACGGCTGCTCAAGAACTAATGTGACGTTTCTATAGATGTATACCTATCTATATGTATATGTTGGTAGTGATGTACAGCTATAGATACGCGTACCTATAGCAATGTATAGTCAAGGATTTTAATTGATAGGCTAATTGCCACTATTCGTATTTTAGCAGTCTAATTCAAATCAGCATATACGAAGTATAAGCGGCTAAACCCGATTTGCATTATACGGCTAAAATACGAACATTGGCAAGTGGCCTATCAATTAAAGTCCTTGACCGTACAATTTGGTACGCCATGGCCATGGCCGATGAATGACAACTGACAAGTTTGACAAGTCAACCAAGATGGCCGCTAATTTAGTTCTTCGGCAAACACCAGAGATCGCTGTAGTCGCATGAAAAGTGATGATATATGTAAGTGTGCCCCCCCTGATTCGTTCTCTGTATTCTGTTTGGAAAGAGAAAGACGCTGATAGTTTGTAATTGTCACTATGATTATTAATTAATTAATTACAATTTTTTAAAGATGTGCTTATTTTAAAAGAGTGTAACGATAGAATAGATCCATTGCATTGATACACCATGCATTATGGTAGATTACGGTCATGTGCATGCTAAATTTATTTTTACCATCTTTCCTTCTGTACCCGTTTTCATGCAATAAATGAATTATTTATTTATTTATTTATTTATTTATTTTTACTTTTGTCTAGTCTCTATTAAAAAAAAGTGATGACGCAAATTTGACGTTAAGGTTGTTATCAAATTTAAAATTATGACAGCTCTTTTTTCTAGTGAAAAAGCTTCGATGCTTCGATCAACAAAGTGAAAAGGGTAAAGGAAAAATATCTATTCTGTGGCAATATTTGTAAGTACACATATGTTTTTTAAATTTGTTGTATTTTTTTAAATATGGAGAAATAAATTATAATAAATATTTTTCCGTGTTCAGGAGGCGAAACTCTTTCGATTCCTGTAATCATTTTCAGGTGTTAAAAAAATGAAAGGTTGTCAATTAAGTATCGTGAAATAATACGGATTACTCACGTCTCAAAACGAGATAATATGATTAGATTAGAGATATAATTGGCTAAGTCAAGTTTTTTGAAGAGGTGCTAATTATATTTTTTTTCGACAGTGGTCGACTTCAACACCAAGAAACTGCAGCTGTTTTATTTTTATCTCCTTTTATTTATTGGAAATATTTTTTTAAGTGTCCGAGATGACATTTGTGAGATTTTACGGCTGACAAGCGGTTCGTGCTCAGTACTAAGAAGAAATAGAAAAAAAAAACGAAATCATCTGTCGCTTCTGTCAATGTCAAATGAAATCTAACCGTTTGGGTTTCGTTTGCTTTGCGTTGTCCAAGAAGCAGTTGATCGAAAGTATTCAATCGTGATCCAATTATCGTGCATAGGTCGTGGAGAAATGCGGTAAAATTGAAAGTCCGAATTACACACCGAACACTGAGCATACCAAAACGCAAAGCAAACGAAACGCTCACGATTTGACATTGACAGAAGTGACAGTTCACTTCGTTTTTTTTTCTGATTCTACTAAGTTCTGAGCACGAACGGCTTGTCAGCCATAAAATCTCACAAATGTCATCTTGAACACTTAAAAAAATATTTCCAGTAAACAATAGGAGATAAAAATAAAACAACTGCAGTTTCTCGGTCTCCAGAACGCCGACTGTCGAAAAAAAATATAATTAGCACCTCTTCAAAAAACTTTACTTAGCCAAGTATAAAAACGAAACAAAATAATAAATCAATTCTATTCTTCTTTATCCTCATAAAACTCACTTCAAATTTGACTATCATAATTTGAAACTTATTGGCAATCGAGAAAAGTGGACATTTGCTTTGACATAATGTAATAAATTTAGCATGTTGGGCCTTACGAGGTTATTGTAATTATTTTATATTATAGTCCAATGGTACTCATTACCCAGATATCATTTAAAATATGCTTTATCATATATCTCCAAAATAAGACTGAAGGGTATAAGTTGGCAGCCAATTCCACGCAGCAGCAGCAGACAATCTACGATGTGTCGCTAGCTACGCTAGCTACGGAGGGAATTTCATAGAAATAAGGTATAAGTTCGCGTAGCTAGCGACACGTCGTCTGCTGCTGCTGCGTGGAGTCGGCTGCCAACTTATACCTTTACAAAATAATACAAACTAACAACCAAACCTGAGGGCGATCACTACTAAGTATATGGGAAAAGCGTCGATAGTCGAGTTTATCTATAAAGGAACCACTACCTGTCATTAAAATTTGCCCCTGAATTCCTATGTCTGGTACAGTAAATTGGGGTTACTTTAGGAAATTTTGGGGCTACTTTGATAGATTTAAAATGTTTATAAAAACGCAAATATTCATAGCTCGATTGAGCAAATGACATAAAAATTTAGGTAATTTATCAAGGTAGTTATTTCACTGCCACAGATGGTCTAAAAAAATAAGAACATGGCGTAAAAACTGTTTTCCAAAGTACTTAGCCCCTGGATTTTAAAGTAACCCCGTTTTACGGTAATAATTAATTTTCAGCGCTCCTCCCCCCGAACCTCCGATCTACAACTACGTGAGTTCCGTAGAGAATAGGATCACGTGGGGAGAGTTCACGCATCACAACCTGAGGGCTATCGAGAACAATCCATTTTCCAATGCTGTTTGGTAAGTAGGTAGAGGTTCATTAGACACGGCTTCTTTAGCATTTTCAACGCCAACGACACATATAGGTGTCACAAAGTACAGTGTCAAAGTGACCTTGACACAATGACATAAGGTTCAAAGCAGGTTTACGTTTTGTCGAGGCGCGGCGGTGAAAGGGTTAAATAAACCCTGAAGAACTGGATACCTAAAACACGTTTCTTGTAAAGTTTCATTGAATGACTGAATGAATGGATAAAATAAAGAATGAATAAACGAATGAATAAATAAAGGATGAATGCATAATAAATAAATATAAAGTGAAATGTATGTAAGCAAAATCCGAAAAAAATACATGATTTTTGTGTCGTCTGGAAGGAATGAACGAATGAATAAATAAAGGAAGAAATGAATTAATTAATAAAATGACGAATGAATGAGTAAAATATACTTAAGCAAAGCACGTTTTTAGTAAAGGCGCATTGAATGAATCATCATCATCATCCCAGGCCAGCCTATATACGACATACGTCCCACTGCAGGGCACAGACCTCTCAGAATGAAAGGGCTTGGGCCGTAGTTCCCACGCGGGCCCAGTGCGGATTGGGAACTTCACACACACACACAATTGAATTTCTACTCGTGCTTAGTTTCCTCAGGATGTTTTGTTTTCCTTGACCGTAAAGCTCATAAATTTCAAATATAATTTCGCACATAAATTCCGAAAAACTCAGAGGTGCGAGCCCGGATTTGAACCCACGACCCACTGCTTGAGAGCGAATAGGTCAAACTACTAGCCATTACCACGGCTTTTTTGAATGAATGAATGAATGATGTTATTTTCCTTTCTTTGGTGCAGCTCGATTCACAAGAGCTGGCACGAATTTTGTAGGAAAATGACTGATGCGTGACATTTTCATGTGTGTGAAGTGTATTCAAATAGGTAACGCATAGATACTTTCATTCGCTCATTCGATCCATTCGTGCCAGCTCTTGTGAATCGATCTGTACCGAATCTTCAGTCTGCGTGTCCAACTCGCGCTTGGCCTTTACCTAAGCTATTTTGTTTTTTTAATGAGTCGCCAGAGGGGCCAAAGACGAAGTCCTTGCTGTTTTTTACTTTAGTTTAGGAAGGGTGACTTGTGTTCGGGAAAAATCCCTGCGGACAAACTGGGAATGGAGGGCCCAGACAGTGTCCGACTTGCACGGACTAAAAACCCTGTCGGGTACGTATCAAAATATATAAAGTTTAAAACAAATAATGGACGAAATACCTAATGGTCATAATACATACTAAAATTTTCTATTAAACTATTGATTAAACGAATTTTTTTAATCGTGTTATCTACAGATTAGTAGGTTAGGTAAGGTTTATTTTATGAAAATCCTGTAAAGTTGAGAATTGCCAAGAAAATTGCATTATATCAAATGACCATTATGTATTTCGTCCATTATTTGTTTTAAACTTTATATATTTTGATACATACCCAAGCCGGTCACAAGTCCCCTTCTCTATTGATTGTCAATACTGAAAACATGTGCTTTTAATTTTGAGGAGGGGAGGGATAGGGAGGGGACTTAATCTACCCATAGTGTCCTGCCTCAGCCATTTGCTGGAAGGCCGGGAGAAGAGCATGCGTTCTCCCGCTGGGCACTGGGGGTGCTTAGGTCGGTCTTTTATGTTTTTACCCATTGGTTTCTTCCTAGGGCGAGGGTCGGGCCCGTTTACTTAGAGCTATTGGTTGGGTTGGTGGGATTTCCTGTTATATGCATTTATCTATAACTATGAAGCTATTTTGTTACAGGTACGTGTCTCTGACGTTACACAGATCAGCGTTCATGAACCAGCTGTATATATTCTTCTTGCATCTCATCCCGGGGGCCTTGGTTGATGGTTTGGCCGTGTGCTTGGGAAGGAAACCGAAGTAAGTTGACCCCTTAGCAATAAAGGATAGACCAGACCGGTACTTAAAATACGCTGACAGACGTGAACAAAAAGGACTTCCAGTGTTGCCAGTTATAAATCCTGTTTTTACAGGAGTTCTACTGTTTTTGGCTAACGTATCTTAGACGTAGAAGTAGAATATATTATATCCTGTGTATTCCTTTAGAAGCAACGGGTAAAGGCTACTTGGTGGGCTCTCTAATTTGAATAAATGAATGAAAAGACGGACGAATGGATGAATGAAAAACTTTTCTCTGGATAAAATTAATTAATAAACATTTTCATTGAATGTATATTAATTTAATTTAATGTAATTTTATCTCTAACTTATAGGTAATTAATTATGCTAGAAAAATAGTTATAAATATTTTGATATTAGTGTTGATTTTTACGACTTTGGATACGTTGTATGCATATGGGAATAAATCTGGAAAAGACTTGGGAATATAATATTTATTTTTTCAAAGCGGTGCTGAAAATGGTACCTACTACCACAATAATAATTAAGTATATAAATGTTTCTTGTATGGGACTAAATCTGAAAGTTATTTTTTTGAATATTTCTGTTTTATTCACTTTTATACCAGACGAAGTTGCGGGAAACTGTTAGTATGTTACTATAATTAATTAATATTACCCAATTACAGAATGTTGAAGGTGTATCGGAAGATTCACAAGTTTTCTTCAGTGCTGTCGTATTTCTGTACGAGAGAGATCAAATTCTGCAACAGGAACATCAGGGAGCTGTGGGACAGGACGAGCGAACAGGATAAGCAGGTGAATGACGAGCATTTTTAGGGTTCATAACCCAGTGCCAACGGGACCCTATTACTGAGATTCCGCTGTATTTCTGTCTATCTGTCGATCCGTCTGTCACAGCGCTATATATCTCTTGAACCGTAAATGCTGGACACTTGAAATTTTCACCGATTTTTTTAGGTTTTTTTTAATCTTTAACGACCGCTTTAGCCTAGTTGGTAGTGACCCTGCCTACGAAGCAAGAGGTCCTGGGTTCAAATCCCGGTAAGGGCATTTATTTGTGTGATGAGCACGAATATTTGTTCCTGAGTTATGGATGTTTTCTATGTATTTAAGTATTTATTTATCTATATAAGTATGTTTATCGTCGTCTAGTACCCATAGTACAAGCTTTGCTTAGTTTGGGACTAGGTCGATTTGTGTAAGATTGTCCCCTAATATTTATTTATTTATTATTATTTAATCTGGCCAGGATTTTTTAGTCAACACATTATGGATGTGTTTTGCAGTCTTCGATCATATAAGTAATATTAATAGTAGAACAAACGCCATAAATATACTGTGCGAGCTTCAGTTTTATTACCAAAAATGGAATGACAACATTGCCCACAACCACAAACCAAAATATCTAAAAGAAAGTGTATTGTAAAATGAACCTTAAAATTAAGTCATGTACATGAGTACAATCCCGATACCAAAATATGCGAGTTTCGCTATTTTGGTATTAACTTAGTGTCGTTTCGCTTTGCTTATGGAGAGCGGAAGCGAGAGTAAAAGAGATAGGCGCGTGTACGGCATTTGGTGATAGATAGTAAAAATATGTAAAATACGATAAAAATAAGTTAACTGTATATAAAAACTTTACTAATATTTGCCTACACAGATATACTTAGGTACTGAAAGTATAACATTCCATGTCTTTTTTCCTTTTTAATGTAAGTAGGTATAGTTTTTGCATTTTTAGGGCTCCGTACCCAAAGGGTAAAAACAAGGACCCTGTTACTGAGGCTCCGCTGTCCGTCCGTCCGTCACCAGGCTGTATCTCGTGAACCGTGATAGCTAGACAGTTGAAATTTTCACAAATGATGTGTTTCGGTGGCCGGTATAACAACAAATACTAAAAAACAGAATAAAATAAATATTTAAGGGGGCTCCGATACAACAAACGTGATTTTATGGCTCGTTTTTGCTCGATATTGATAACGGCGACAGGTAGACGCTTGAAATATTCACAGAATATTTAGTTATGTATTCACCTTAAAAATAAATTATTAAATTGAAATAAAACAAATATTTAAGGGGGGAGCTCCCATACAACAAACGTGATTTTTTGGCTCGTTTTTATAGGTAATGCTACGGAACCCTTCGTGCGCGAGTCCGTCTCGCACTTGACCAGTTTTTAAATACGCATTTCGGCGTTGTGAACGGCATTTCACGTTGACGGTTACTAGGCGACTGAGAGCGAAAAAGGCATTTTGATGATTTATGCCTTGTTTTGACGCCTCCATTTTTCGAGCGGCGATGGGTGATAGTCTTTCTTCGTCCTAATACGGATTTTAGACTATAGGGCATTTTCTAAAACATAAACAAAAAATATTATTTATTTTATTAGCAGTACGGCTGCTCACCGAATCTAAGATTATTTAAAAGCGAAAATAGTTCTAATAGTTGCGATGGATGTTACCACACGCCACTGTTGGCGTATGTAAGCGATTAAGAATTTCGGGGGAGTCGGTTGGATGCGACGTGGTTCAATTGGTAGAACACCCGTTGGGGCGCATACCCAGGAGACGTGGGTTCGAATCCCACCGGTGCACCCGAAAAACTTTTTCGCTTTTAATTAATCATAGATTCGGTGAGCAGCCGTACTGCTAATAAAATAAATAATATTTTCACTTCTCATGCTCTTAAAATGTTACTTTAGTCTCTGCATATCGGGACTAAAGCTCTTTTTTGATCTCTAGGGATTAAAGTAATTTTTTTTAATTTACTTTGGAAACCCCTATACTGCCAATCACGGTGTTTGTGGATGGAGGATTATTGCCATTTTCAGTGACTGGGCATAGACAATTTTAAAGCTTTCCACAGACCGCAGCGCGCTGCGGACGCTCCGAAGCGCTCCGTAGCGCCCTACGCTTCGGTCTGTGGAAGCATTTAGTGCGTGGAAATACCTAACCTCAAAATTACCACTGTATAAAAATATTTGCCAAAATAATAATTTCGTGAAACACCATGATTAATTACGAATATTAATCTATTTAATTATATTAAAGATGAATTCATTTTATTATGCATACTTAGTCCAATTAGCTATGAAATAATTTTCAAGTTTGAATCTGTTGGCTAAATATGCAAACATTTAAAGCGTCACTCAACAAAAAAAAAACCGCGGAACAAATTTAAATTGCTATTTGAATTCTGAACAGACGTCCATTGCTCGTATTGAGCGTACGTTTTATAAAAGTAATATTGTAGATTAGTATACCTAAAACATCGTTTTTTTCCTCGCATTCAAAGTGAAAAGTAGAGTGTTTAACGCGAGACTAAACTGCCATAATGACACGCGATTTATAGCCACCCTCGCTCTGCTCGGGTGGCTAAATATCTTGTGTCGTTATGGCTTGTTTTAGTCCCTTGTTGAACAATCTACTATTGAATAAATAGATGTGGTACATCATTTCTTACGCATTTCCAATGTAATTTGGAACGTAGGAGTCGTAGCTTCTAATAGTTGCGATGGATGTTACCACACGCCACTGTTGGCGTATGTAAGCGATTAAGAATTTCGGGGGAGTCGGTTGGATGCGACGTGGTTCAATTGGTAGAACACCCGTTGGGGCGCATACCCAGGAGACGTGGGTTCGAATCCCACCGGCGCACCCGAAAAACTTTTTCCGCTTATTAAATAATCATAAACAAAAAATGGTTTCATTGTTGTTTCAGCTGTTTCCCTTCAGCATGACTGAGGTGAGCTGGGAACTGTACTTCAGAGACTACCTGGTCGGCATTCGGCGGTATCTCTTCAAAGACAGCGACGACACGTTGCCGCAGGCGAGGATAAAATGGAAAAGGTATTTGAACACCATAATACCAAGGATGATATAGACTGGATTGGCAGTCGCCACAGTACGGATCGTTCGCGGTTTTTGTAGTTCGATTATTAAATCTAGATGGCGCTGAAATATAGCCAGAGGCTTTGAAAGCAAAACAATAAGACTACAGATATTTCATATCACTGCAAATGTATTATTATGCAATATTTATGAAAAATAATATATTTGTAGTAATATGAAACATCTGTAGTCTTATTGTTTTGCCTTCAAAGCCTCTGGCTATATTTCAGCGCCATCTAGATTTAATAATCGAAATACAAAAACCGCGAACGATCCGTACTATGGCGACTGCCAATCCAGTCTATATCATCCTTGATAATACTCACAAGACTAATAACAATATCCCTTAATTCATTGTCATTTCAGCCGTAGGACGTCCACTGCTGGACATAGGCCTCCCTCATTAATACCCAATCATTACGGTTGGTCCAATAGTTCAATTTGAATAAATCTGGGAAATAACTTTTTCACTTTAAACATGAACTCACTTCTCATGCTCGTGAAGTTGTTCTTTATGTCGAAATAATGCTGCATATGCTTTTTATGCTCTCGTGCATAAAGTAAAATCTTCGTCTAAGACCAAGGCAATCAGCCGCTAAAAGCTACAACCAGTAGAAATTAAATTAAATTTATGAGTTATTGTTTCTTTTTTAAACGAGACGAACCTACTTAGTACATTATTATAGAAATTGCAATGCTCAAAAAATAAGAGTAAATTTAATTTCAAATATTGCTGTTTAATTTCCTTGCAATCGAAGTGAAAAGCAGTGTGTAAAACTCGAGCATTAAACCCATTTTCCCCTCGACGCGTCTATCCACCCTCACAGTCCGTACCGGCTCGGGTGGCTATATGAACGCCTCGGGTAAAATGGCTCGTTTTATGGTCTTCTTGTACAATCTACTATTTTTTGTTACAGGCTGTACTACCTTCATCAGTTAGTGAGACTTCTTTTCTGCGCCCTAGCCGTCTATTTGCTATGGTCGCTTCTATCTGCCCTGTGGTAAACTGAGTACGACCACTTCAAGTTGGCGCGTCGAGCGTAAAGCCCTCCACAGACCGCAGCGCGGGGCGCGCGCGCTACGTCGACACGCGCGCTGCTTAACACTGAATCATATACGCTGTGCCGCACTGCCGGTGTGTGTCACCGTATATATGATTCAGTGTTATTGACCGCGCTGGGCACGCTCTGTCGGCGCCCCGCGCTGCGGTCTATGGTGGCCTTTAGGGACAGTGAATACCTACACTTGGCATTATAGTGGCATTAGTTAGATAGTACATCCGTTTGCCATAATTTGATCTGCAAAATGTTGCATAATTTTCATTTGACATAAAATGTTTTTTTTTTCTATAACTGTATTTTATTCGTAATTGTTGTTAAATAGCTTAATTGCACTTTATAATTTGACATATCAAGACATCCTGAAAACTGCTCGGTTTTGTAAATATTAGAGCAAATGAAATTATGATAAATGGCATTATGGCATTATTGTGAATTAAATTATGGCAAATTAGTTGCACTATATTTGTTTCTAGGTATTGTCATCTCTGTCGCTCACATGATGTGTTATGTTGTAAGAATCATAATATAGTGCAAGAGTTCATAAGAATTATACCAAAATATATTAGTACATACCATGTACAGACAAATTGTTATTATATTATAATGGTGTAAAAGAAAAAGTATAGAAGTTAGAATATTTCGTGTAGATTTTTGTAGTACATATCTAAAATGAAATAATGGTTTTATAAGCATTTATTTTGAGGTGTAAGTTAAGTATACCTAATTAGCAATGTATAATTGTAATTATAGTAATGAATAGTAGGGTTTTTGTAAGTTTTTCGTATAATAAAATAATGCGTAAAACGCTGTGTTTTAATGATAAATTTTTAAGTGACAAATACTACACTATAGAGTCGTAGTAAAAACAAACGATTCAAGCTTTAAAACGTATTAAACAATTTTGAATAGACAGTGGCGCCACTGCTTGTCTTCACGCATGTTTTTTTTACATTTAACAGAAGAAGGTCGCTACTTGAAAGTGTTAACCAATAAATAGGTATAATACAACGGTCAAATAAACTTTTTTTTAACGCGGACGCGGGGCGGTTAATTATTAATTATCTATAATTTGATTAATCAAAAATTATTTTTTTGTCACGCATCACAAAACTTTTGAGGTGTAAGTATACCTAATTAGCAATGTATAATTGTAGTTATAATAATTAATAGTAGGGTTTTTGTAAGTTTTTCGTATAATAAAATAATGCGTAAAACGCTGTGTTTTAATGATAAATTTTTAAAAGTGACAAAAATACTATAGAGTCTTAGTAAAAACCATGGACTTAATACCTAACTGAACTGAGTACTGCGACAAAAAAGTGAGGTCGCAAAAAAACCAAACCAGAGAGTTGCATCTCGTTCTAATTAGGGTGATCAAGTACTGGTGCGAGTGGGACACAATTCTCTAGGTTCTCTAGTTTGTATGTAATCTCTCGGACCGCTGTCTCTAGTTGCCATTATTAAACTGTTCGTAATATAGGTCACTTTTGATTGACTAATAAAAGTTAGTACTCAGTCCGGTTAGGTTATTATTATTAAGTCCATGGTAAAAACAAACGATTGGCGCTTTAAAATGTATTGAACAACTTTGCATAGACATTAGCGCCCCTGCTATGTCTTCACGCATTTTTTTTTATTTAACCGAATAAGGTCGGTACTTGAAAGTTTTAACCAAGAAATATACAATCTAATTTTTTTAATGTTGACAGCAGATTTATTTATAATTAATTAACTACAATTTGATAAATCAAAAATATTTTTTTCTTTTTTTCGTCACGCAGCACTAAACTTTTGTATTAATTGTAAAAAGTTAGTATGCACATTATCGACAAGGCAATTGTGTGAAATACAGTATTAGAATAAGTTGTATAAAGGGTTTTTAAATAACCAAATAAACTTTTTTTATATTGTTGTTTATGTATTTTATTTAAAGAATCATCATATTATTATTATGCGAAAAAAAAACCGAGGTGTGAGTGCTGCCATCTTTCATTAAATTAATGGAACATTGTCGTCTTAACCTTTCGTATGCCGGAATTTAAAAAAAAAAAAGTCGTGCATTCTAGCCTCAACAGTTTCATATAAATCCAATGATACAGATTAAAAAAAAAATACAAAAAGAAAGCCTTAAATTGGGTACGGATCCGGTACAAGGCATACGAAGGGTTAAACATAATTCCATCTAGCGACAAGTAGCTACACTAAAATTTAGTTTACTAAACATGAAAAAATACTTTAGTACCTTAAGCACCCACGAGATGGCACTTAACGACTCTCAGCGTAGTGCCATTTTCATTACAATTAAATAAATAAATATTAGGGGACAATCTTACACAAATCGATCTAGTGCCAAACTAAGCAAAGCTTGTACTATGGGTACTAGACGACGATAAACATACTTATATAGATAAATACATAGAAAACATCCATAACTCAGGAACAAATATTCGTGCTCATCACACAAATAAATGCCCTTACCGGGATTTGAACCCAGGACCTCTTGCTTCGTAGGCAGGGTCACCACCAACTAGGCTAAAGCGGCGGTCGTTATTGAATCTTACTAATATTATAAACGCGAAAGTTTGTAAGTATGGATGGATGTTTGTTACTCTTTCACGAACGCTAAAACGGTTTGACGGATTCTGATGAAATTTGGCACACAGATAGTTTATAATCCGGATTAACATATAGGATACTTTTTATCCTGGAAAATTGCATAGTTCCCGCGGGATAGCGATAAACGAACTCTTCGCAGACGGAGTCGCGGGCAGCAGCTAGTGTATCATAAATGCAAAACTATGTAGGATTATGATAAATTAAATTATGGGAAACGAAGTGATTATAATTAGACGTCTATTTGCAGTTAAATAAAAACCAAATTCATAATACATTTTTTTATTAAAAAACAAAATTTGCACTAAACATACAAGGCAGAAAGATTGTGAGATTCAATACATAAAACACAGACAAAAAAAATACATTGAAGTTACAAAAATATACAAGGCAAAAATATTGTGAGATTCTATACAAAATACAGAGTAGTAAAAAATATTACAAAAATACATTTACGTACAATAATTGTGAAGATACAAAATCACACTAAAAATAAAGCCAATCATGGTATTTTAAAATACATCTAGTAGTATGTTTGTTAATATCATAAAAATATCATAAAACTTTTAGTGCCATCATAAAGAAAAATAGCTCAATTACACTATAGAGTATGTCGTAATTTGTTTGTGACAAATAACTTAATAGTAATTCATACTATTTTTTACTGCACTAAAAGGTGTAATTTGACCGCATCAGGCTACTCGACAAGTGCAATTGAGCCATCAGATCGAAATGCAATAAAACATATGATTGCAGAGATTCTTTAAAATATCACTCTTTTTTAGGCCTTTTATAAGGTAATATTAATACATTATTGTTTAGTATATTGTTTCCACAAAAAATAACTTAATTCATTTACTAGTCAAGTCCAACAAAATTTTGCACTATTGTTGCCATTTTTACAGCTTCCGAACAAAATGCACAAAACGCAAAATGTACAGCGACACGCAAAACGTAGCCATTGGCCAAAATTTACAATACGCATATCACGAAGCACGCGGAACGTACAACAAATAAAAAGAACATTCGCAAAATGTACACATCGGAAAATAAATATTCCGATTTGTAAATTATGGGTCTTGTTTTCAAATAAAATGTACATAATTAAGGGCTTAATGAAAAAAAAATCACTGATCGCGTCCTTTGAGACGTGGCCGCTAACGATGGGTCTTATAAGGAAGCTCAAAGTCACTCAGAGGGCGATGGAGAGGGCTATGCTTGGAGTTTCTCTGCGGGATCGCATTAGAAATGATGAAATCCGCGCGAGAACTAAAGTCACGGACATAGCTCGAAGAATCGCTAGACTTAAGTGGCAGTGGGCAGGGCACATCGCCCGTAGAACTGACGGCCGATGGGGCCGAGGTTCTCGAGTGGCGTCCGCGGACCGGAAGACGCAGTGTAGGTAGGCCTCCAACAAGATGGAGCGACGACCTGGTGAAGGTAGCGGGAACGCATTGGATGCGGATGGCGCAGGGCCGATCTGTTTGGCGAGCCTTGGGGGAGGCCTATGTTCAGCAGTGGACGTCTTTCGGCTGAAATGATGATGATGATGGCATCCTTTGTGTAACGAAAGTAGTCATACAAACTATATGAGTAACTTACGTTACGCAAAGGAATAAATTAAGTTTTGTTTCAATTTAGTCCCTTAATTGCGTACAAATTCATTGTAAACTACTTTTTACGAATGTGTTTTTTGTACATTCCGCGTTGTACATTTAGCGTATTGTTGACTCTGCCATTGTCACATTTTGAGTGTAAGGTAAACGTCCCTGTGCTCGATACTGACTCATACATGGCACCTTCAATCTTATGTCATAGTAAGAGGTGACAGGTGGGTGTCATCTACTGGGCGTTGAGGTGTCGAGCATTGGTACCTTAGTGCGTTTTGCTCTGAAACGATTTTTACCACTTAAATTGCTCCAATGTAAATTGTAGCAATTGTTATTTAATTGTAGAATCTTCGTAAGTCATAGAATTTATACTTGCGAGCAATATGTTGACTTGAAATCTCATTCTAAGTAAATAAATTTCAAAATTGTGCACTTATAAAAAACCACAGATGACACCCTACATTCTGTAAACATATCAAATCACTAAAACTTATGTCTTTAAAACTGGATGGATTCAATAATTATGCAGTCTGAAATACTTAAATACTTACAGATTCAAAGAAGCTTGGTATTATCACGTTTTTAAATGATTGTTGCATATTTAAGTATGATAATTGATAACACTAGATATTTCATTGAAGGACCGTAACAATGAATTTGCTCTCCCGTGACCTTATGATATCCTGGTTGAGTTTGAAACGCGTCAATGTAGTTTGGTGGTGGAGATAGTTGGGTTTGCGTTATTTGTGTGTTCATACGTGTGGAGGTGGAGGAACTGTATGAACACGTATTTCTTGCATAAACGTGGCTATCATGAGGTCGCGGGTGAGCAAAGTAATTTTTGTTTCAATTCATCAACACTAGATCTCATGTCTGTTAGCTCTTTCTACTATTTCTTCTAGTCATCCCTCTTTGAACCCATAAACATTTACGACACGATTTTTTAAATCTTAAAACTAAAATTACAAAATATACAATATCTTCAACGTCGGAATGCCTTTTGAAATTCATTAAAAAAATCAGTGGTAAATAAAAAAAAACCTATAAAAACATGGTTAGAAATCAAGCTTATGTATTACACCATATGACTTATACAATCACAAATCATAGTTACAATTAAGTTTTGGTCTTTTAAAATTAATAATTATCATAAAATATTGCATTAGAAAATTAAATGCCTTGTCTACAAAATAAGTCGTTAAAAATGTCGTAAAAAATCTACTGTTACGGTGAATCAACTTTTTTTTAGTTCTAGGAATAGTTTAATCATTCCCAGCCTGTGTAATACGTCCCTTGCTTGGCACAGGCCTCCGCA
This sequence comes from Archips xylosteana, assembly GCA_947563465.1. Classification (NCBI taxonomy): domain Eukaryota; kingdom Metazoa; phylum Arthropoda; class Insecta; order Lepidoptera; family Tortricidae; genus Archips; species Archips xylosteana. The sequence continues at coordinate 7,540,947 of OX387373.1, forward strand.
CAGAATAAGAGCGTTAGCAGTGGCGATCCTTACATAGAAGCCCAAAAGCCGGGCTTGCCTTATAAATCTCAAATCAAGATATAAAAGCCAAACCTCGTCCAATCGAAAAAAGTTCTAATAAAATCACTTTCATAATAACGCGCTTTATTTTACGTAAAATACCAAGAATCGCATAACAAATCCGCTGCGCGGCCCAGCGGCGCTGTACGGCGGCCGACGCGGCGATAGGCGATAGTAGCGACGTTATAAATAGCACGACATCTCGCTCGCTCTTGTGGGCTTTTACGGGGCTTCCAAACGCTCTCTTCATACTTAGGAAAACGTTAGTTTTGCAAATATCTATGTATAGCTGCATATATAGCGCTTTCTTTGCAATTTTGAATCTGGCTTACGGTGTGAAGTTTGCTGCGTTTGGTTTAGAACGCGAGTGCGCGGGCGAGATGAATAACTTCACGATTGTTTATATCGAATCGTAGGCCATACCATGCAAGGCGTTGTAAAATGCGTGAATTTATGTAATTACAAAATAAATAGGTATTCTTGTTTTAGTGCGTTGCGTGTGAGAATGAGTCTGTAAAATTTAAAATTCTGTCTAGTAATAGAATGAAGTGTGCTTTGGTAAGCTTGCCCAAACTGAGTAAAGCGGCAACAAGATGGATTTACCTCCATTAAATTATAAAAAAATACTAAAACATATCTCTCGGCTTGCCACAGCTTGATACCCTAGGCACGCCACTGAGCGTTAGCGCTGCATTTCCCAGATGGGCTCAGTGCAGATTAGGAACTTGACACACCGCGAGGCGATGTACATTACTCGCGATGTTTTCCTTCACAAAAAAACACAGAGGTGTGAGCCCGGACTCGAGACCACTACCCTTTTCTTGAAAGGCCATATGTCCAACTGCATAAAACATAAAAGCATAGTACAAAACTACTTCTAAGGGGGTGTCGATAAATTGTAAAAACTGACAGATGGAAGGCTGGGCCCAAACCCACATTTAGGGGGGGGGGGGGGGGGGTGTGTGTCAAGCGATTAGTGGCACTAGGACAAAATAATGGCGATTTTTATAGTAATAAGTGTGACAAGGGGAGGGGGGAGGGGTCCAAATTGATCGAAATTGGTGTGACGTACTTTATGGATGGCCCCCAATGACCTTTAACCTTTTTAACGCTCTGTCAAATACAACAGCTTACTCTGCTTACTCATACGTCATGACATTGGAAAAGTTGAACCCTACAGAAATGCATGTAGGTAGATATCGCTCTGCACGACTTGACGGATATATCTACACTGTTTTCGATTTATTATACGTTGTCATAAGGATTTCAATTTATAAGGTCGTGCAATAATTTGCGAGCGTCAGACACATTATGACAGATATTTCATACTAAATACAAACTGAAACATAGATGCACAGAAAAAACCCCAGAAAAAAGGCCAATGCTGGGAATCGAACCCAGGTACTTGGCTTTCCGTGCCACGAGCTAAACACGTTATGACAGGTCATTGTACCCAATTCTTCGTGTTACGCAACCGTGCTTTAGCTACCTAGTCCTCAAAAAAAGTTGATTCACTGATGTCACATACTTACTCTAATACTATTTACTATAAAAGCTTGTAGAATAGCGTGTACTACATACAATATCAGTCACGTGCTAGATCGATCGACTTTAATCCCTAAACGACATTGGCCGTAAAGGCATAAAACGGCCCGATGTTTACATCGGAATATTGCATCATTTTTAAATACAGGGTGGCCAAATAACAGGTATGACCGTTTCACTTTTGCGGGGACACACATGCAGAATTGTGTATGTACATATTTATTACTGCATTGTTTGTGATTTTTTGTTTATTTGTATGAAATTGTGTGTACTTTCTTGTATTTGTGTGTCTTGTAAAAGTGAATAAATATCTTCTTTCTTTCTTTCTGTATACACTTTAGTTCTGTAATTTTATTCTATGAAATATAAAAAAAAATATTAGGTATTTCATGTCAAATATAGTATTTAGGGCCGGCAATTAAAAATGGAAAATAATTTCAGACAAATGTCCACCTCTGGCAGCATGCAGATGTGAGCCCTTTTCCTCACATTTTCTGCGTTATCTCAGTGACTGTGTCTCGAATATTTTGTTTTAATTGCTGAAGGTTCACTGGCTTGTTAGCATAGACACGTCCCTTTAGATAGCCCCACAGAAAAAAAGTCAGGAATTGTTAAATCAGGCGATCTTGGGGGCCAATCAATGTCACCGTTCAATCAATTTTCATAGTTAAGTCGTTGTGCCGTATCTACACAAAGTAATTTTAATGCAACATCTGTCATATTTGCCGCTAAAATAAAATGGCGGCAAAAAAAGTTGTATACCTCCAAGTTGGCCACCCTGTAGATTTCTAGTCATATCTAAAACGTTTAAAAAATAGAAACAGAGATTATAATTGCGACTGTGTTTGATATTTAAACTATGTTTTGGAGTCTTTTTTTCTTACTATATGTTATAATAGATAATCCAATTTTTTAATGGATTAGGAAACGATTCTAACGCGACTACCTAGAAACCTCAATGCACAAGAAAAACTCTATTTTACAATTTTATATTAATTTCTTTGTAAATGGCACGAGTATTGGTGTTTCTGTTTATAAGTTATTTTGTGCATGTTTTAGTAAACTGACATGGAAACTCAAACTTACCGCTGACGCATAATAGCGTCAATTTTTTTTTAAAGATAGGTAAACGAGCAGAGTCAACTGATGGAAAGAAATCGCCGCATGGACATAACATAATGTATGCCGATGATGCAATACCACGTCAACCCACAGAAATTCGAAAATTGTGATTCGAATACAAAACTATATAGTAACGATATGAAAAGGACCGTCACTTTTCGACCTTAACTCGTTGACATAGAGTCGAAAATTGACGAGCCTTTTCATTCCGCGACTGTACCTTTATAAAAACGAGTCGCATAAACATCGAAAAGTTTCATTCTGAAACCGCTTTCATTTCATTTCATTTATCAATACGGCATCGTATAGAACCCATTACGTTAGGTTTGGTCACTTTATAACAATCTTAAAAAAAAATTGTTTTAGAAAAAATATTTTCGACGTTATAATTATAACCTTTAAAGACCGATCGGGCGCAACTCTATTTTAATACATTCATTAAATTCATTTTCGATATTAGGTGGGAGTTTTCAGATAAAAATGTACCCTTTTTGCTTTAATTTTCCATACAAAATTTATTAGTCAGTTTTGTGACGGTCAACTGAGTCACAAAACTGACAATTAAAAGTGGAAAACTTTTTTTATTGCTAAAATCGATAGTGCTTGTGATTCTGAGTAGAAATAACTCACAATTTGTCAAGTTTTTAAAAAAAAGTACAGGGTGCACTTTTTTCTGAAAATGCCTAGGTATCCCGTTCTATAGTTACTTCACAGAGTAGGATTATTCTGTAGTTGCCTGGAAGAGATCACTGTGAAGCGACAAGTTCCAGCCATCTCCTTACGTCTTCAGCAATCATCGCATACCAGCTTAATAAATTAGGACGTTGGTCAGATATATTATTACGGATATGTGTATGTTTGTTTGTATGTTGGTAGCTGCGCTGTATTTACCGTACATGAGTGGATCGGGCCGTAAGCCCGGAAAGTTAATATCTGGTACTGGTGATTCTGTAAAGAAAAAAAATAAACTATATTCCACAAAATAGTTTCAGGCATACTCTAATAATAATTTTATAATCAAGGGGCGGTATTTTCATAGCAAAAACCAAACGTCATGAGGGTTTGACCATAGTGATTTATCGACTATCGAAGATTAATTGTCACGTAGCACATGTTTTAGATATTCAAAATAGACCTGTAATAGGGGTGGCCTCTGCCTGGCAGTGGGGCACTATAGGATATATATATATTATATATATATAAAAATAGACCTGTACGTATGAAGGTTAACAAAATAATAAATTAATAAAACATTAACTACTTTTATTTTGTTATAATTTAAATATAAAACCAAAAACGAAAATGTTACACAGTATATGACACGTATGATTATATAATTAACAAAATAATAAATTAATAAAAAATAACTAATTTTATTTTGTTACAATTGAAATATAAAACCAAAACGAAAATATTAAACAGTATAATTCCCTGGTCTAATGTAATCACGGAAAAAATGTAGTGAAAAGTGTGATATCATCGATAGTCGATAAAACACAATGGTCAATCCCTCTTGACGTTTCATTTTTGCTATGAAAATTCCGCCCCTTGTTTATAATACACACGGTTTTTCCAAATTAGACATCAATATTTTAAACATTCAAGATCAAAAACTATCTAACAAATCTCATTACAAAAATGATTATTATTTTATCTACGAACATCAACTGCATGGCAACAAAACTACAATCAGAGCAAAAACTGTCTTACCCACTTTATATGAATACTAAGGTGACGTCTGTGCGATCGCCGATATATCTCCGTGTGCGTGCGTGTGAGTCTCTCTCTCTCTCTCTCTCAAATTTTAATGTGTGTCTTTTACTGTGTGTTTGTGTTTCTGTGTATCTCTTCGTCTGTTCGTTGCAGCGCCGCCAGCAGTATAGTAGCGTGCCCACTTAACTTAGCTGGCGCCATGGACTTTTGGGTCTGGCTATACTCTGTTCAAGTTAACGAGTTACTACTGCAATAGCACCGATCAACCCGCCGATTGGTTCATACCTAGCTCGTTAACTTGAACATAGTATAGACTTCTATGGTCACGTACCTTCTGTAAGCGTATCCAGCGTACAATGCCATCAAAGCGGGTAGCCTAACCCCTCTCTCTCTATCAGTTCGGGTCATTCGCCGTGTGTTTGTTTTTTGTTGTTGTGTCGCTTGTCTTATTCGTTCGGCTATACCCTGTTCAAGTCAACGAGTTGTACTACTACTATAGCACCGCTCAACCCGCCTATTGGTTTACACCTAGCTCGTTAACTTGAACTAAGTATCATCATCGTCATCCTCTCCTAGCCGTATTCGGCCACAGCGACTGTTTCCTATAATTCAGAGCGTCGCTGATGCGCTCTCAGGTGGCTGACGTAGCCTAGTGAACTAAGTATACTAGTGTATATGTGTGTCAGGGTTCGAAAATATCCGATATTTATTATAAATATCAAAATATCGGATATTTATGATATATATCCGATATTTATCAAAAGTTTGACATATGTACATATATCCATTTTGTATGAAAGCCATATTATTATTTGATTGTATTATGTATATTACTTGCATATGTGTTACATAAACATAATGAATTATTTAAAAAAAAAAACTAAAATGTTTTTAATGTTTTATTTATTTAGGTACTAAATTAATGCTCAATAATGAAGTAAGTAAAATCGTTACGCACTTTGTCAATTACTTTCTTTGTAAAAAATAATAGAATAAGCGCAAAAAACCTTACTCTTTCGTAACAAAAATTTTCTGACACGACTGACGCCATTAATGCTGGCAGAAGTGTTGCCATTTATGAATTAGAACTTACTATTAGGGAGTATTTTTTAACTATACTCCAACACCATCTACATTTGGAAAGTAAAAATACAGTAACAAACGCCAAAAATTAATTAATAATAGAATTTTTTTAAACTATTTTTGTATTGATATATATCCTCGAACCCTGATGTGTGTGTGTGTGTGTTGTAGTGTATGTATGTACTTGTAGTATGTAGTTCTATGGTCACGTACCTTCTGTAAGCGTAGCCAGCGTACAACGCCATCAAGGCGGCTAGCGTTAGAGGCGAGGGCGCGATTGTCGCCGCGCCGCCGCCGTACCGTGTCTGCCCGCAAGCCGGCGGGCACACCGGGATTATAGTTTCTACGGACACGTGCGCATGCGACGGTAAAAATAAAGAACAAACAAAAATAATCTAGAGCGGTCGGCGATAAGGTTGCATATTGATCGGCAATAAACGTTATCATTAAGTTAGTACGGATATGCCACGGGATCCCGGGCTTTGCGTTGTTAAAAAAGGACAACGGGTTTTTTTATGATATTACACAATATAAATAAATATCACTGGACAATTCACACCAATTGACCCAGTCCCAAAGTAAGCTAAGCAAAGCTTGTGTTATGGGTACTAGGCAACGGATATATAGATAGTTACATACTTAAATACATATTAAACACCCAAGACCCGAGAACAAATATTCGTATTTTTCATACAAATATCTGCCCCGACACGGGAATCGAACCCGGGAACTCAAGCTTCGTAGTCAGGTTCTCTAACAACTAGGCTATCCGGCCGTCAAATCATATGAATTAAGTAAATGTTTTTAATATTGTTTTATTCTGAATTGATTTATTACTAGTTTTAAATTTAACATGTATTACACTTAACATCTCGTATCAAACGTGCCAGCAAAGGCTATATTTTTGTTTAATTTAAAGTTCTCATATAATATAATTAATTTATGTTAGTGTTTGCAATTAGTTACTCTGTTAGCTTACTTAGGTCAAATCTTGCAAGTTAAGTTTGGCCCGCATGACTGTCGGTGGTCGGACGACGAAATTTGGTATGAAATGAAAAATAAATGACAATGCCTCTTTTAAATTGGTCTCATTTGAAACAAGCGAGACTTGAATGCAGTTTTATTATATTTCTGACATACAAGGTATTAATCATTTTTTAACCGTTTAATCGATTTACGGGCTTCTTAGCGTATCCATACTAATATTTCTACATGATATCCAATGCCGTTCAACCAAATCGACGTTCACTGAATCTACAAAGATGTCAAGTTGGAAATAAAAATCATCAAACCGACTTCAAATAAATTCCTTCAAATGATCCAACAAGATGTCCCAAAACATAAAAAAAATCGGAAAATCCTTGACTACTTTTGAGGTAACAAACATAAAAAAAACAACACGACAATGCGAGTTGAACTCGTGTAGAGAGGGCTCCGTAGGATAAAAAGAAAGAAATACCATCAAATTAAGCGGCCTGCTTTTTTGAAGTTGGTTTAAATGATGGATTCATGGATTGAAGCCAGTTTTCACCAACACCAACGTCATCAATATACATGACCAACATTAAATCGAAGTAAAACCTTCTACAATATAAAAAGGGTTGGCATGGTTAAGACCGCACCGAGCTTTTGGCGCATTAATTGCATTAATTTAATCTCGTGCTGTATCATTACTAGCAAAGCTTTAATTCTGAAATTCATGTGTAAGATATTTGAGGATTCACTCTAATTCTAATAACCAGTGTTATTCGAAACACGATTACTTATAGTTTGCTCGATAGAATATAAATCCAGTCGTCCTTAGTACGGCGTAAATACTGCACGGCAGGCCATGACTTTTTGAATGTTAATAAAACAAGATGTTTTCTAAGTTGTTGCATCTCACGAATGCGGGTGAGCCATACTTGTGTGAGTAGATACACATGCACGTTGTCTCTGTGTGCGTAACCTCGGGAGCGCTCAGTGCCGGCAGAGTCGCCGGTCGGGACAGTAGTGCTAATAAGTTCGCGTCAAATAGAATTGTGGTGTACCGTCAGCATGACAAGAACGAGTAAAAAGAGAAAAGTTATTCGCAGTGAGATAAGGGATATTTATGTTTAATTGTGTGTGTTTGTTTATGTTTGTTGCGTATTGTTGTGAGTATTGTTGTGAGTAAGATGAATATGAATTCACAGAAACGTTTCGAGAACCAAATTGTGATATATCACATTTGCATAACATTCCATGTATAATATGTATATGTGTATATGAATAATATGTATATAGTATGTAATTTACTGTGCGTGTTATGTAAAAATAAATGATCTTAATCCGAAAGTAGTTATTATTTAATTTTACTATTTCGTAATATGTAACTTTATTATTTTGTTCATGAACGATGAGCCTGCTGACGCTTCCTGTAGTTACGCACACAAAAGCGCGTGTCTATACGCGTTACAACTACAAGTATGGCTCACCCGCATTTGTGAGATGCAACAACTGTAGTAATACGATGAAAATACTCAAATACACGCGCGGTCTGACCAACCTATCTTGAGCCGTCGTTCCCCCTTGTCCGTATAGTTAGTTGCGTTAGTTCTCCTTCCGCCATCGGACGGGGAACTTGTGTCGCTCGCGCTTACGCACGGCTTTGATTCTAGCCGCTCTCACGCACACATACACGAGTGCATAGAATACCTAAAATCGATTAGCGCCAAAAGCTGGGTAGGGCCTTAAATAGTTTTGATTCAAAGCTGACGAATTAGCAAGCAAAATTTAGTAACTTATATGTAGCTACATCGGTAACTCGTGGCATTTAGGTAGCATTTGACGTTTCTGACAGACTAGTGAAGTGACTATGTTTCTGTGTACGAATCGAGCAAAGAAACCAATTACAAGAAATCTTTTCAACCATTTAATATTTGACTTTCGTGATAGACAATAAATATTTGTTCAAAATTTTTAGAAGTTATCCTACGTCTCTTATTTGAGTGTGTTGGTAAAAAAAAAAATTGTTAAAAATTTCATTTTTATTGCAAGCTTTTTTGTTGACTGTACTTGCATTGTTATCCATACTATACCAAATTTCAAGCCAATCCGATCCGACCACTGGAAGTGGGTCAAAATCGACTTCCAAAATTTGACCCGTACATACATACATTGCAAGTTAAATAAAAGCTTGTAAAAAGCATTCTTGCGTTAATTTGTTGGTGTTCTCTTTGATTTCAACTTCTTTATTTTGTAATAAGCTATTAAAAATTACTATTGTAAGATATCCTGGATTTTTTGATAATGCCATTTTTAGCTTTTGATAAACAAGTTTACTTTTTGGATGTAGTCTCGGTAATAAATGTGACCTTACAATTTTAAAGAATTACTTTATCTTATCTGAAAAGGCACTTGAGAAACGTGTCTCATCACTAGTGCTACCTAATTGGGGATGTCTATTTTTTTGCAATGTATAGTAAATCGAAAACCATTTCGAGATAAATGCTTTTTAACTCGTATTCTGTAGTTATTTAATTTTAATATTATGTAATGAATTTATTATATAACAAATAAGCAATAACCTTCATTTGACATTGGTGTAAATTGTGTGACCGGTCCATGTCGTACTTAATTCTGTGTGATTAGAATTTTTCACAATTTACGCGTGGATTATACTACGGAGTTTGATTTGGACCCGCTGTCTGACATCTATAACACTTTGACAGCGCCAGTAAAGTGACACTAGCTACAGTGTACCACTACGCAAAAAGTAATTAAAGGGGTTGCCTTATCGTACGCATTTAGATAGATTTAGAAATTTGGCAGTGTGGGAGCCCTCAATTACAATCTGACGTCATCAACCCAAATAGTTTCAATAATTAATTTTGAATAATGTAGTGAGTTAAATGACGAAATATTGAATTTAGTTTCTTGTAATTGACTTTTCTATACAAAAAATATATAAAAACCACTGGTAATTTTTTTTAGACATTCCCAATTGCCACGAGTTACCGATGTCTAAATGCCACGTGGCTGTACTAACCGAACAGTTCAACGTTGCCCTCGTCAGTGCCCAGTTTGTTCTGAGCCTTGCAAGTGAAGAGCCCGTACTGGCGCTTCTCAATCGTGATCACGCGTAGAGTCGTGTCGGTGAATTCGTCGGCCGTCGCGAAGTGGGATATCCTGGGAGACGAACAGTAGTAAGTACAACAAGAGCATAAAAAGGTTAGGCCACAGATTACTTAATAGTTACTTCGTAACAGATACTGCATCCCGTGCAAAATCTTGGTACTTACCGCGATTGTAGCCACAGATTATACTACTCCGTCTCCTTAAGAATGTGTGCGTGCCGACAGTGACAAGGGCTGGCAGTTTGGATTCAAATTTTTTTTCTACATGTTGTTCTACCATTTTGTCGGGATAATTGCTATATATTATATCCATGCAAACTTTCTAGCACTAATATTCTTTAAGCTAAGCCACGGACGGACAAAGAGACAGACGGTCATGGCGAAACTATAAGGGTTCCGTTTTTGCCATTTTAGCTCTGGAATCCTAACAAAAAAGGATATTTATTGTAATGCGCAGAACACATTGCCATGCTCACAGTACCCTAGCGTTATACTAAATACGAAGGTCAACTTTCGAACTTCGCATCGTGCCATCCCGCTCACGCTTATAGCTTTTTATAGAAGAGTAAGAGGGACAGCACGATACGAACTTCCAAATTGTTATATTAGCTATTAATTCTAGCATAGTCATATTAAAATTTGCCCCCTGTTTCACCATTCACTTAAGTCCAGGCGGCATATTTTTTCCGTGGAACACGAATGAACGTGCGTCGGCGCGCGCTTGTGACAACCTACTGGAATTTCGATCGCAGCAGATCGTCCCCGCGGTAGGTAAATATCGCGCGTAAGTACATGGCATGCATGAGGCCTGGTTAGGTTTCGTTACTTTGATCAATTATAACTGTAGATACACATTGCCGAACAAAATCCCCTTCAAAAAGTGTCCGAACTTTTTTATTTGTTTGCATAACAATTAAAATCATCACTTACACAGAAATTTGAACCTAGTCTTTACTTCATTACAGTCGAATTTCGGTTGACACTTGACAGCTAAACTTGACAATTTCACGCAACGTACTGAGAAAAAAGAAGGCCACTTTTATCAAAGTGGCGCTCATTTGGCTTGGACATTTTCGGGCGCGCGACTGTGGATCTACAGTTATAATTGATCAAAGCTTCGTTATGAGAAATGCGCGCGAGTTACAAAGATTGTTATAAAACAAACCTAACCTGAAATATATCCTGAATAGTTTACGGTTTCAGAAAAACTAAACATTTGGGAAATGAAACATTTGCCAAATGAATAAGTTTGGGAAACGTAATTTGCCAAACGAAAGTACACCATTGTGTGGAGTCCTTATGAGCAGAGATCGGAATTTTCACGGCAAAACATAAGACGGTCGCAATCAAGCTAGTGTTAGAACCAATTTTTTATCGATATCGATAGTTGTGCAATAGAAGAAAAAAACGGTCCACTAAATAGAAAAACATATTTAATACGGAATTTTAGGTCAGGTGATAAACGAAACAGGCTACTCCCAGAGAATGCTAAGAATGTAATGATTATCTGAAAAGAAAACAAAAAAAATGCATGTGCTTCGTTTTCTATGCTTTTGTTAATCCATACATTTTCCTATTTTTTTTTAAACTTTTACTATCCTCTGATGTACCCTACAAAATTTCATCTTGGTCATATTGGCTTCAATTCTCTTGAAGCGAGACTTAACTACACTCTGTTAACGGCGATGTGTGACATCTTGCGAGGCAATTCAGATTGTCCTGAGTAGCAATGACAGTAAGGTTAGATGTCCCATTCTCCCCAAAAAAAATTCTCAGACCGCGTAACAATGGTTTGCTGGCGGTACCAAAGACTCGTACTGTATCACACCGTAATTCCCCTGTCATTCGTGCACTGACGTGCCTCACGTGCTGTATCATCAGCGACCGAATCTGGGGGGCTACTCCGAAATTCGAAAATCGAAGTTCGTATCGCATCGTCTTGCTCGCTCTTGTATTAAATACTATTAGCGTGAGAGGTATGGCACGATACGAAGTTCGAATTTTGCACTTCGTAGGATAAGACCTGACCTCTTAGAAAGTCGATGGGTCAGAGTCTGTCGCACATGTCTGAGGTTCTCTGAGGCGATGGATGGAAGTGGATTGTTACCTACTTCTTATATGTATACTATTATATTTATATTTTCTGTTTTCAAATGTTTAAATTGAATTCTCCAGTGAATTGGCTTACAGCTGTAACAATGTGTAAATTTTGTTTTACTTTTTAAATCTTCTAATGTATAAAAATCTCGTGTCACGCTGTTTGTTATCGAACTCCTCCGAAACGGCTTGACCGATTTTTATGAAACTTTTTTCTATATACTCGGTAGATCTGAGAATAGGTCATAAGCTATTTTTTTATACCTACCCTATTCTTCGCGGACACAGCTAGTAAATAAATAAAAACGAGTCATTTTTCCCGAGACGTTCATATAGCCAGAGTCAGTACGGCGAAGGACGAATAGACACGTCGATGGGGTTTAATGCCGTGTGAAAGTGAAGCTCCCTATTCGCAGTGGGCCCGCGAGGGAGCTACAACTGGGTACTTATATAAATGGATTATTTACCTGTAGTGCTGGTTGTTAGACAGTTGGAATTCGCCCTTCAGCCAAGTAATAGCTGGTGGAGGGTACGCCTCTACGTGGCATTCCAGATCCATGTCGTATTGGAGAGCCTGTAAATAGGAATAAAAGTTTAAAAAAAAAATCGTTTATAAGAAGACATGAGCTAAATCTTTTAAACAAATTGTAAAAATCCTTAACAATGCACATGCTCGGAAAGTGCCTCTTGACGTGAGTCTACATATATCTATATAGGTAACGCCACCAGAGTTGAGGCCATGCATACAACCACATCTCATGTAATGACAGCGGGATTTTGACGTTGTGTTGTCGTTAAACGTCAACACAACGTCAAAATCCCGCTGTCATTACATGAGATGTGGTTGTGTGCGTGGCCTCAACTCTGGTGGCGTTACCTCTAGCAAGTGTGAAAGAAAGTTGTCTGGATTTTACTTTCCACACAAAGCTTGTATTAATTTGATTTATCACTACATAGTATAAAACAAAGTCGCTTCCCGCTGTCTGTCCCTATGCTTAGATCATTAAAACTATGCAACGGATTTTGATGCGGTTTTTTTTTAAATAGACAGTGATTCAAGAGGAAGGTTTATTTATATGTATAATACATGCATAATTGCACCGGTGCGTAGCCGGGACGGGTCGCTAGTTTGAAGTGGGGTGCGGGGTTCTGTGGGGGGGGTCTGGGGTGCGGGGGGGGGGGGTGATTTTTTTTTTATATCGAGGAACTAAGGAGAGCCATATTGATGAAAAAGCAAATTGGATAAAAAAATAAGCTGCTCGACAGAGGCGCGGGCAAAAGCTAGTGGACTATAAACCCACCTGTCCCAGCCTAGGTCTCGGCACTGTGACGACCGGCGCGAATTCCACCTCCAAATTGATGTTCCGCCTCGCTCCCTTGCCCACGCCGTTCTCGGCCACGCAGTAGTAAGTGCCGCGGTCTTCCTTGTGGACGGATGCTATCTTCAGCAGGTTGCCTCTGCAAGCAAAGTTCAAGCTTTTATTTTGTAGTGGTAGAGCCATGTTGTAGCTAGCCGCTGCATCACGGATGTGCCGGCTCGTCCGGGGCAGTACCACCCTCTCACAGAACACCGGCGTGAAGCAGCAGTAATCCTGCTTGCGTTTCGTACGGTCAGTGAGAGTGCCGGGGGCCCAATACCTCACCCCTTCCCTCTCCCCCTTCCCCTATTCCCACTCCTCTAGGGCCGACAACGCACTGGCATCGTGTAAAGCGCTGCGGGTGTCTATGGACAGTGGTGTTCATTTAACATCAGGTGACCCACTAGTTCGTTTGTCTGGCCTATCTAACATATAAAAAAAAAAAAAAAAAATAAAGATTTTCATATGGAGTCTTTTTGTATTTTTATTTTGAAGTCCAATTTTTGAAGTGAAACTTCTAATGCGACTTTGCGAAATACGCAACGCAAGTTGACGTTTACAAGACGTTCGCATTGTATATATACTAACGGATGTTAAAAACTTCGTCAGTGCGATCCAGAACAATTGCGTGGTTTAGTATGAAAACTTGTTTAAAAACGTATTTAGTAAAAAAAAGTATTGAATATCTTTGAGAATTACGAAAAATCAAGAAACATTATTGAAAAATAGCTTTTGCCCGCGACTCCGTCCGCGTGGAATTAGTAATTTGGGCAGCTTATTTTTTTTATTCCTATTTGCTTTTTCATCAATTATGGCTCTCCTTAGTTCAACGATATAAAAAAATTTACCCCGCCCCCCCACCGAACACCCGCGTTCACATTCACCACCGTACCTACTCCCAAGTCACTACTTCTAAAAACTGTTCTATAAATTCTTAAAATAGACGTATCTTTCTAATTTGTGAACCGATTCAAATGAAACAAACACTAAATATTAATCCAAGAAAATACCAACATATCAGTGAAAACCGCATCCTTCTAGGTTAAGCCGTTTCTGAGATTAGCGCGCACAAACGCACAGACAAACAGACAATAATCCTAAAAAACATTGTTTTGGGTTCTATTGCGCTAGTAAATAGCCCTAGTGACAGTTTTTCTCAAATATCTTCAATGTACAGACACCGACTTGTTACAGATTTATTATGTGTATAGAATAGATAACGTGCGCACGAGGAGCAACGCCATCTAGCGACGAGTTATGTAACTTGTTTTGCTAGCGCTGTAGTTGGTTGCTTGCTAGCCGCTTTTATTATGAATTTTCACTTCTACCGCGCGGAGCGACTCCACGCACTAGTATTTTTTTTTACGGTTATCCCGTGAAATCTTTATATCACACTAATATTATAAAGGCGAAAGTTTGTGAGTGTGTGAGTGTGTATGTTTGTTACTTCTTCACGCTCAAATCGCTGAACCGATTTACATGATATTTGGTATGGAGATTGACTGAAACCCTGGCAAAGACATAGGATAGTTGTTATTCCGGAAAATCGCATAGTTCCCACGGGATAGCGATAAACGAATTCTTTGCAGACAGAGTCGCGGGCAACAGCTAGTATTACACTAAATACGAACTGATACTGAACATGGATGCACAGAAAAAACCCAGAAAACTTTTAACAAAAACTTATTACATAGTTTAGTTTTGAAATGACAATAATTTGTAATTGTGTCAGTGTTGTTCTAAAGAAGCGGTATGTATGTCGATCTTAAAGCACCTATCAGTCAAAATAATACTTTAAAATATGGAGTGAAATGGTGTAATGGCTGTTTTTACCTGTAGATAGACCCACCAGTGGGCAAGATGGCGTTGTTCTCGCGACGCCACGATATCTTCGGCGGCGGGAACCCGCCAGCGTAGCACTCCATCACCGCACCTTAAAACAAGACAAGTAATCATGAAATTTGGAAAAATATTGCGATTATTTTCTTTAAAAAATCTACATCACACGAAAACTATCATCATCATCATCATTTCAGCCGTAGGACGTCCACTGCTGGACATAGGCCTCCCTCATTGATGCCCAATCATTACGGTTGGACGCTTCCAACCCGCATCCACCCTGAACCTACGGCCTTCACCAAATCGTCCGTCCATCTCGTTAGTGGACGTCCCACGCTGCGCTTGCCAGTCCGCGGTCTTCATTCTAGAACTTTTGGGCCCCAACGGCCATCTGTTCTGCGTGCTATATGGCCTGCCCATTGCCATTTCAACGAGCTAATCCGTTTGGCTACGTCGGTGATCCCAGTTCTTCTACGGATCTCCTCGTTTCTGATTCGATCCCGTAGAGAAACTCCAAGCATAGCCCGAACTAAACTATCTATTATTTATATAGGGTAAATCACCTATAACTGGCCCCCTCATACTGAAAATGAACTCTGTTCCCCTACAAACAGAAATCAATTTAGTATAACGTGGCCAGTTATTGAAGGGTGGCCAGTAATTAACACCTTATACTAAAAATGAATTGTATTATGGGTGAATAGAGTTCATTTTTAGTATACGGTGGCCAGTTATTGGCGATTTACCCTACTAGGAATCAAAATTAAATCTCAGGTAAGAAATTAATACTGATTATTTAATAAATTTTGGAGCCATGTCCACATTATTGCGAATAACAACGCTATCCGGTCCCTAGTCATCAGTGATGTCGTAGCGATGGTTTGGCATTGTCATCAGTGATGTACTAGCATTGATTAGACATTGTAATTAATTTGATACTCTCGCCTTGGCTGGCGACGGCGGACCGAGCGGTTATAACTTATAAGAGGTGATCACTTGGCATTGTAAATAATCTGATACTCAATCTCGCCTTCACTGTTGACGACAGACCGAGTTGTTGCCAGAGCTGATGACTTGACATTGCCATCAATGATATACGCACTGATATGGTATGATCAATGATCAGTGGCACTGACATCAGTAATGTAACTATTCCGATACTCACTCTCGCCTTCACTGGCGACATCGGACCGAGTAGTCGTCAGAGCTGATGACTTGGCATTGTCTTCAGTGATGTAATGTAACTGATGCTCACTCTCTCCTTCGCTGGCGACGACGGACCGCGTAGAGTTGTCAGAGATGATAGGGGGACGGCGGACTTGCAGTTCCACTTCGGCAGTGATCTTGTTGCTCACTGATATGATCACTTGGCATTGTCATCAGTGATGTAACTGTGATACTCACTCCCGCCTTAACTGGCGACGTCGGACCAAGTAGTCGTCAGAACTGATGACTTGGCATTGTCATCAGTGATGTAACTGATACTCACTCTCTCCTTCGCTGGCGACGACGGACCGCGTAGAGTTGTCTGAGATGATGGGGGGACGGCGGACTTGCAGTTCCACTTTGGCAGTGATCATATTGCTCACTGATATTATCACTTGGCATTGTCATCAGTGATGTAACTGTGATACTCACTCCCACCTTCACTGGCGACGTTAGACAGAGTAGTCGTCAGAGCTGATGACTTGGCATTGTCATCAGTGATGTAACCGATACTCACTCTCTCCTTCGCTGGCGACGACGGACCGCGTAGAGTTGTCTGAGATGATGGGGGGACGGCGGACTTGCAGTTCCACTTCGGCAGTGATCTTATTGCTCACTGATATGATCACTTGGCATTGTCATCAGTGATTTAACTGTGATACTCACTCCCACCTTAACTGGCGACGTCGGACCAAGTAGTCGTCAGAACTGCTGATTTGGCATTGTCATCAGTGGTGTAACTGATACTCACTCTCTCCTTCGCTGGCGACGACGGACCGCGTAGAGTTGTCTGAGATGATGGGGGGACGGCGGACTTGCAGTTCCACTTCGGCAGTGATCTTATTGCTCACTGATATGATCACTTGGCACTGGTACCAGCCCGCGTCAGTTTCTTGGATGTCTTTTATCTAAAAAATTATACACTATATTATAACCTATTAGTATTGAGGTCCTACCGAGCTTTTGGCGCATTTATTGCATTCATTTAATCTCGTGCTGTATCATTACTAGCAAAGCTTTAGTCCTGAAATTCATGAGTAAGATATTTGAGGATTCACTCTAAGACCAGTGTTTATCGAAAAACGATTTACTTGTAGTTCGTTCGTTAGAAATAAATCCAAAGTCGTATCTAAAAAATAAAGTAAATCCTTTACGTATTTAAATTCTCCGGAACCCTAAAAATAGGTCATAATAGGGATATATCACAAAGTGAAGTTATTATAGCCGATATAAATTTTAAACAATTTTGTATGACAACCAAACTATAATTACGTAATATTAAACGGTTGGTCAATTTAAGCGGAGTCATAACGGATTACAGTGTAGTTTTTATGTGAGGGTGAGGCCACACGAGCGTAATTTTGTGAGTCGTGAGCGGCAGAATTTCAGTTCGCGCCATACAATATGCGGGCCATCACGTGACACAATGTATGGCGCAACCGAAATTCTGCCGCTCACAACTCACAAAATTACGCTCGTGTGGCCTCACCCTAACTGTCACGTATCAGATGCCCGTATATTTCCTCTCCTATTTTCAATCGTCCTCAACGGCAGCCTTTACATTTTCTACCAAATTCAAAACCTCTTCATTCGTTCTTATTTCAGACGTATTAACTTACCGATAATGTGTAAGTAGCAGAAGCAGCGTCGAATCGCAGGGAGAACCTGGAGTCTCGGATGATGAGGCCAGAGTTGGTGGATAGGGGGAGAGCTTCTGTAGTCTTGTGCCGGTCGTATTTTAGCTGGAACAAGAAGATTGTTAGAGAAATGAACAATAGCACCCTGTAAAAAACCCATTTTTCCCTCGACGTGTCTGTTTACCCTCGCCGTACCGGCACGGGTAGCTATAGAGACGTCTCGGGTGAGATGGCTTGTTTTGTGTTCTTGTTACTTATGCCTAATTTATTATAGGTGTTAATGATGCTTAGCACAGTTTTTTTTTGTATAATTATTTTAATTAGTAAGTAATATTTTGTTCTCGATCCTCTGGGTTGTGGCAGAATATCAGTGGTTTGCTCCTATGAGCAATATTGACCACTGAGCATACAGCATACCAGACAATATGAAATGTTTCACTTTTAAGTTTGTACTGATTTATGTATTTTTGTTAATCTTGATTGTGTTTGCTTGCAGTACCAAATAAACGTCTTTATCTATCTATCTATCTATCCCGACTGTCAAAGGAGGGTTATGTTTTTTGAGCGTAAGTCTAGTTTCTATTTAAAAAAAAAATGGGAGAGGGGGTGCGGGGGCATCAAAGGGGGGATGAAAATTTCATTGATTTTGCCGTAGGATGCACCGTTTTCGAGATATTTGACAAAAACTCCGGTTCTCGTCCGATCACCGAGGTTAACCAACGTCGGGCGCGGTCAGTAATTGGATGGGTGACCGCCAGGTTTCATTTTTGTTTTTTGAATGTTTTTCAAATTTAATTGCAAGGTACAATTAAAAATAACACTTGATTAGTTGTTAATTGCGAAATAACAATTAACAATTCATTAATTGTTAATTTTAAAGTCACAATTAACAATTAATTAATTGTTAATTGAAACGTCACAATTAACAATTAATCAATTGTTAATTGTTATTTCGCAATTAACAACTAATCAATTGTTATTTTTAATTGTACCTTGCAATTAAATTTTGCCCAACACTGGCGTGTGGTTTGCATAGGCGGTTTGGTTCTTTATTACTTTTCGATCACAACTACGAGCTCTCTTAAAATCAAATTTGAATCAATATCACGTTAATAAAAATAGATCGTTTATGCATGCATCTGTCAAGTGTCAATGTTAATGTCAAATTTAAAATTATGACACCTCTTTTTTTTGTCTGATGAAAAAGGCAAAGGAAACATATTTATTCTGTGGTAGTACGGGCAAATTCAGAAATATTTTTTTAATTTATTGTATATTTTTTTTAAATATGGAGAAATAAATTATAATGAATATTTTTCCGTGTCCAGGAGGCAAAACTCTTTCGATTCCTGTAGTAATTTTCAGGTGTCCCATTATTGCGTGATAAGTCCCGTTTAGTATAGTAAAAGTGTGTCAGTGTTCTTCTACATACATGAGCGATAAAGTTTTACTAAAAATAAACTTGAACGGATACTAACAATTGGAATCAGCGCAATGAATAATATGATGTAGTATGTCGACTACGATATTCTGAATCCTTGGATTCTAAGGATTCCTCGTCCCAAAAGGTAAAAACCGGCCCTGTGAGAGTAACTCGTGTATCGAGGGTTGCGTACGATTTTGACGTGACAACGTCTTATAAATCGATGAACGCCGGCTGCACGCACGAAAAAGGATGACGCAATGTCCTGTACAGAGCAGTGAACGCCAGGATGTACAGAGAGCAGCGCGCGCCAGGATGTACAATCTTAGTACTAGCGCTCGGGTAATTTTTAATGGGGGGGAGGGGTGGCGGAGGTATTAAAATTTCATTGATTTTGCCGTAGGATGCACCGTTTTCAAGATATTTGATAAAACACCGATTCTCATCCGATCACCGAGGTTAAGCAACGTCGGGCGCGGTCAGTACTTGGATGGGTGACCGCCTGGTTTCATTTTTGTTTTTTGAATATTTTGTTATGACGTTGTCACGTTAAACTATCGGCCGTAAACCGATTTTACAGACAACCGGTTTTTAGGTATGTAAAAATATAAAACAGCCGTAACTATAATAATCCAGTGTTAGCAGAACCCTGCTTCTAAGTAAAATGTACGCAGTGTGAGATCATTTTATATTGGTTTATCAGCAACAAACAATTTCATTCATTCATTCATTCAGGCAGGACCCCCTAAATATTCAATGTAATTTTATTTTTATTATTTTTTGTTCTACCGGCCACAGTAATACATAATCGGTGAAAATGTCAAGTGTCTAGTTAATGCCATTATAAAGATCGAATTAAAAACTCTGAAAAAAACACGTCTCTTGTATGATGACCCCTTGAATTTTTAACTTTGTTTTATTTTTAGTATTTGTTGTTATAGTGGCAACAGAAAGACATCATCTGTGAAAATTTCAACTGTCTAGCCATCGCGGTTCCTAAGATACAGCCTGGTGACAGACAGACAGAAGGACAGTGGAGTCTTAGTAAGTTTTTACCATTTGGGTACGGAACCCTTTTAACGTATATTTAACACATTTGCTACGAATAGAGGTTAATTCTTCATGGTCATTGTAGTCTAGTATTTACTCCTACGTCTCGTAAACGTAAAGGATTATTTCTTAGTCTTTGCGGTGATCTTAAACAGAGAGGACCACACCACAGGCAAGTTTTTTCGCTATTTTGATAGGTTTCAGTGGCAAAAGAAATTGGGGCCCCAGATTTTTAC
This sequence comes from Archips xylosteana, assembly GCA_947563465.1. Lineage (NCBI taxonomy): Eukaryota > Metazoa > Arthropoda > Insecta > Lepidoptera > Tortricidae > Archips > Archips xylosteana. Next base: position 7,561,413 of record OX387373.1, read on the forward strand.
AAATTTTATCCATATATTAGTAGATGGAGCAACGATCACCCGATTTGATCAATTACTTTGTTCACCCGCGCGACCTTACGATAGCTACGTTTATAAATATAAATAAAATAAATAAATATCACGGGACAATTCTCACCAGTTGACCTAGTCCCAAAGTAAGCTTAGCAAAGCTTGTGTTATGGGTACTAGGGAACGGATAGATACATACTTAAATACATATTAAACACCCAAGACCCGAGAACAAACATTCGTATTTTTCATACAAATATCTGCCCCGACACGGGAATCGAACCCGGGACCTCAAGCTTCATAGTCAGGGTCTCTAACCACTAGGCCATCTGGTCGTCTAAAACAATCGTTGTCGTTATGTAAAACAAGCTAATAAAAGCGTGTTAAAAAAAATGCGTTTTCATGCAGTTCCTCCACCTCGACACTATGAACACACACAAATCACACAAACCACCAACGCCAAACTACACTGACGCGTTTCGAACTCATTCACTCACTGTGCTACCAAATGTTGAACCTAAATACTAGATGAAAAAACCCGCCTGTGTCATTCCCGTTCCCATGGGAGTTCCGGGAAAATATATGTCCTATGTCACTCTCGGAACTGAGACGAATCTAATGACACCTCACACTTCAAAACCCATTGAGCCGTTTAGGCTGCAGGGCGTGCCAAAGAATGATAAATAAATACATACGCTCAAAAAACATAACCATCCTTCGACAGTCGGGTGGTAAAAGAGCAAGATTTTGCCGTCGAAAGCGGAACATACTTTTTTATTTAAATAGTTACGCTTATAATATTTCTTTGCGATAGAATAACGTTTTTAAATATCCATCCTTTAGGTTTAAAGAACATTTATTGTCTAAAGAAATTACAGATAATTTCACTTATAAGACAATTTCTATAGCTAAAAGTACAATTATTAGGTTTCACAGTGAGTTAATAGAATATCACCACTCACATGCCTTGTGCAACCACGTTTGCCAATTTATTTATTTATTACAGTTAAGTTTTAATGATATTGTTTGAAATCACTTGTCAAATAGTTGACAGTAAAAGCAAAAAGCAGCTGAGTGGGTAATGACAATTTATACAGTGCAATGCTATATTTATACAATGTTATCAATTATATATATTTTAACTTTGTTTTTAAAGATATTAAGTGATTTGCTATCTTTTACGGATTTTGGTAGGGAATTATATAATTTAGCACCCTCATACATCAAATTTTGGTGTCCATATCGAGTTCTAGGAACTCTTAATGATATGTGCTCAGCATTTCTTAATTGTATTTTTTGGAAGTCGCTTTTTTTGTTAAACGTTATTTCCGTATGTATTGTATTATTTAAGATTTTATGTATTAATATACAGGTTTTGTACGCGTATATTTGTTTCAAATACATTACTTTTGTTTCTTTATATAGTTTTTTAGAGGGTGTTAAAAAATCATAGTGAAACAGAGTTTTTAGAATCTTATTTTGTGCATTTTTATCCTTTTATTTTAATTACAAATTACGTTTATGTGTATGACAATAGAAGTTAATTTAATGAAAATACGTTCGTTATTTTACTATACGTTGTCGCACAGTCGAGCAATTCCTCAAAAGTGGGACTGATTCTGGAGGAAGGGTCTGAGCAGTTGTGCAGAGCGCGTACCGGTTACAGTGCCCCGTATTTGTTATCCGGTTTACAGCTAGGGGGCGCGCGCAACACCGCAAACAACTGCCTTCTTCCTGTTTATTCCCCTAAATTCAAGTCTAGGGTGAATGAGCATTTACTAGGCAAGCGTGCTCCATCGTAGGCCTCATCTTCGCTTTCCATCAGGCGTGATTGTGGTCAAGCGCAAGCTTATGTTGTATAAAAAAAAACCATGTCTTTACGAATTCTTATAACTGGGCCCCTATCGCCCGGTACCAACATGTCTTTGACTTTCGGGACACCCTGTACACAAACATTAACATTAACTCGTCAATCCGTTAAGCGTTAATTAACGAAGTTAAAATTACGACTAACGGTTAACTTTTGAGTTAGCTTAATAAAATGTAAAAGGACTCGTTAACTTCCGTTAAATTTCATAAGTCCGTTAATCGTTAATCCAGTGCCAACTACTTCAAAAAGATACCGCACACGCCGCGTAAAATACTGTCTTGTCAGTGTGTATGAGTGAGAGAACTGCAAATAAATTCAATTTATAAGATTCGTTTGATCGTTCCATTAATTAGCGCCGGCGCTTAGAGTGACGAGTGTGTAAGACTCTGGTCCCACCGCCGGTGAGTAAGCGTTGAGCTATCGACGATTTTCTCGCCAAAGAAACGAACAAAAGATAATCGCTCCCGTGTAAATAAAAGAGAGAGATATATATTTATAGTTCATCGCTGGATGTTCACATTGCCGGCGAGGACTCTCTTCAGTAGTTGATCGCAGCGATAAAAGCTATCAACGATAAAACTCGCTCAGCAGTATAGTATAAATCTTCCCTAGTGAATTTTTCGCTTCGAGCCATTACATTAAATTTGAACCTTATTACTATGACGATACCGTTTGTTTTGAAAGATAAGGGCTCGTAGCGAAAAATTCACCTGGGAAGATTTATACTATACTCAGCGACGAACGCTTGGCGATCAAAGCGATCATTCTACCGTACAATCGTCCGTCGCACTCGAACACTTTGCTTATAGCCGAGCGATAAAATTATCGACACTACACACTTGCTTCTGTACGCTTAGTATAAGTTTTACTTCACCAAAATACTTCTCGATCGCGTTTACGTAAAAATTTCAATTCTATGGAAACATGGACAGCGTCTCCGCGCGCGCGCGTCCATGTTTCCATAGAATTGAAATTTTTACGTAAACGCGATCGAGAAGTATTTTGGTGATGTAAAACTTATACTAAGCGTACTGGCCGCTCGCCCACTTGTTTCTAGTTCTACTCGTTTATCGCTCGTCGCCGGCACCTAAGTGACGTACGCATATCAAGTTTTTATAAGTAGATCACTAACGCCACGATTGATTTTGGCCATTTCTATCACATGTTAACGGATTAACGATTAACTTGCGTTAAATCTTCCGAAATGTAACGCTTTAACGTTTAACGAAATTTACTTTATTAGTAACGGTTTAGCGATTATCGAAGTTAACTGTTTGTTTGACGGTGCCCAGCTATGCACACAAATATCTTTTACCAAGCAAACACTTAAGTATATTAAAGTCAACGCCCTCATGGTCTATTGAAGCGCTCCATTGACTCGCTATAAAATGGGGGGACAAATTACACTATTGAATTTTGATAATAGCCTACTTGGTTACATTTATGGATATCCGCGCCGCTTGGCTGAATGTTGTATTGTATTAAAAAGCCATTTTGATATTTTTTGGGGTACCTTACCCAGAGGGCTATGCTCGGAGTTTCTCTGCGGGATCGCATTAGAAATGATGAAATCCGCGCAAGAACTAAAGTCACCGACATAGCTCGAAGAATCGCCAGACTCAAGTGACAGTGGGCAGAGCACATTGCTCGTAGAACTGATGGCCGATGGGGCCGAAAGGTTCTCAAGTGCCGTCCACGGACCGGAAGACGCAGTGTAGGTAGGCCTCCAACAAGACGGAGTGACGACCTGGTTAAGGTTGCGGGATCGCGTTGGATGCGGATGGCACGGGACCGATCTGTTTGGCGAGCCTTGGGGGAGGCTTATGTTCAGCAGTGGACGTCTTTCGGCTGAAATGATGATGATGAATGATACAAGGGTAAAAACAGGATCCTATACTAAGAAGACTCCACTGTCCATCCGTCTGTCTGTCAGTCACTAGGCTGTATTTCATTAACCATGATAGCTAGACAGTTGAAATTTTCACGGATGATTTATTTTGTTTGCCGCTATAACAACAAATACTAAAAATAAAATAAAGTTAACAATTAAAGGGAGTCGTCATACATGAAACGTGTTTTTTCAGCGTTTTTAAATCTATATTATAATGGCGTTAACTACACTTGAAATCGTCACCGATTATGTATTACTGTGGCCGGTACAACAATTAATAAAAATATAATTATACTAGCCTTCCGTCCGCAGCTTGGCCCGCTATAAAATTAATTTTCCCGTGGGAAAAGGTACTTTCCCGTGGTATAAAGTAGCCTATGCCACTCTGTGGTAATGTAGCTTACGAACGGCAAAAGAATTTTTGAAATCGGTCCGGTAGTTTCGTAGCCTATTCAATGCAAACAAACATACAAACAAACAATCAAATCTTTCCTCTTTACAATATTAGTATAGAAGTATAGATATAGATTAAATATTAATGGGGGTCCCGAATAACCAATATAAAATGATCTCACACTGCATACATTTTACTTAGAAGCAGGGTTCACTAACACTGGATTATTATAGTTACGACTGTTTACGGCGTACATTTTGACATACCCAATTTTTTTGTGTCTATTTGGTAGAATAGGTTCTAGACTATTTTTTATACTCCTATTCTTCTCAGACATAGGGTACATATTTTATCGGATTTTCCATGGGGATCTAGTATTGAAATTAAAGTCATTATTTTAGTTAATGATTTCAAATCAAAATGAATTTTTGCTGCAATTGGCATTGATCACTTTTTTACAATGTGGTCTAATTCCAAAACCATTTTGAGAAATAGGTTTATTAAATCATTTTATAACATTGTAGTAAAAAAATATTAAATGATCGTGTGTATTTTTGCAAAATAATGTTTGACCTTTGTTTGACCTTTCTGTGGGCATTAACTTTGAAATTCTTTGCAACAAGAAAAAAAAAGCCGTCCGTCTAGTTTCTCTATACTATTCTCTGTCACTTCGACGTAGTTATCATCTGTCAGTTTAAGGATACTATATTGAAAAACATTCTTCGCGTTTTTTATATTTTAATAATGGATTTATACAGGAAGTGTTTCATTCCTACCTTGTGGAAATGATTCTGTCAATAGCCCAAACAAATTAATTGTTCGCATTAAAGAAGATTTACAAGAGAAGTGGTGCCGCAAAGTTAATTCAAAGTTTACAACATGTACTTATTGTTGCGAGGATCATTTTAATGTAAGTATGGATTAAATCCGCCAAAGAACTTTCAAGCGAACACTTCTGACCATTTTATTTTATACGTACAAAAATACTATAGCCGTAAATCGTCTTTTTTACCTATTCTCTTGGAAGAATCGGCAACTTTAGTGTTATTGTTATTGTAATGTAAAGTGACATTGTCAGATGACAACTAACCATCGATTGTGACACATTTTTTTGTCATTATGTCTGTGGTTTATTCACAGATTCTGCCGCGGCATGTAATTTACGAGAAGTCGTATCTCAAATTTTCAATAAATTATAAAAAAATATTGGAGTTATGAATTGCTGAAATATTCAAATTAGTTTCTTAAAATGCTCTATATTTTCGATAAAAAAAGTAAAAAGGGGGGGTTAGAAAAAATGAACAATCCCAATTCTGGCCCTCTGAAATTTCTTAAGACTTTCTGACCCCCTATGAAGAAAGTTTTTCTACCACTCGTCTAAACACAACTGCTGTAGTTGTAGCCTGAGAGACTCACCCATAGCACTGGATAGTCCTGCCCGTAGTGAACCGAACAATCTAGGTCTACCTGGCTACCGATGTCTCGTATCTGCTCCTGTGTGATGTGGGATATTGTTGGTGTCCGTTGAGCCCACACTGTGGAAAAGAAAAGTTTATCTATAAAGTAAGATATCTTTGTTCAATTTAGGCTTCAAGATCCGTGGCAAGGGTATCACCTTCCAGAAACAAAGAAGCTTATGTGTCTATGTGTTAAGAACAGGACCCAAAGCACAGAATAACCAAGAGTACTAGCGTATCCAAAGCCCGTACCATCCATGCCTGTGACCCAAAAATGTAGTAATTTCACATACAAAACACAACAATAGTCGACCAAATGGCCTAGCTAGTGGTTAGGTTACAAAACCTGACTACGAAGCTTGAAGTCCCAAGTTCGATTCCTGGTTAGGGCATATAATTGTGTGAAAAATGTGAATATTTGTGCTTGAGTCATGGATGTTTAAAATGTATTTGAGTATGTATTTATCTATCTAATATATAAAAATCTTGTGTCACAGTGTTTGTTATCAAACTCCTCCAAAACGGCTAGATCAATGTGTAAATTTTTCTATAATTTATTATTTATTAAAGAATTAACTAGTAGGAAAATTAATATGTGATATGTAAAACGTAAATAAAACAAATTGTTTTGTAGGTTTTTTATGTAGATACATTTTTATTGTTACAACATTTGTTTAGACATGTTTACGGCTAATCCGTAGCCATTCTTCCCAGAGCCACACGTCACGGCAGTGTGCGCGTTTGGCAATAAAAAAATAGTTATAATTACTTTTTTACCAATTAACTAAACAGATTGTAAAAATCTGTCAATGAGGCATTTGACACCCTAATAATCGTTATTATTTAAGTACTGCATGATTTAAAAGCTTACAATCCTCGGCACCCTTATCGAAGTTTGGATCACCCTTGCATCCTGTTTTAAACGAATGAAGCGTGAAACTGGTCGATATCGGGAAGGGTGGACGATCACGCAACGAAAACGATTTTACAACACCAATTTCGTACAATAAAACATAATAAAACAATTATTTAGCAATTAATTAAACCGCCAACTAGAACGCGATTTGGTCAAAACGACCGTTAAGATGTTACTTTAGCATCCCGGTATTGTAAAAAACGTCGACAATTAGAAACACCGAGTATATTTTAACGATTACTACCTTTTCTAACACAAATGTAGGTCGTTAAATGCGGTATTTACTTAAGAAACGTGATAAATGGGTGTGTCTTTTAAAATTACGTGTCCGGAACAAAAACAATTGAAAGATATTTGTATAAGAAAGTACGAATGGCATAAAGTCGCTTATAAATTGCATGTCTGTAAAGATCTTTCTCGGCCTTAGGCTGAAGCATTGTTTGAACTCACCGTTTGATGTAAGGCATAGTAATAACGTAAAATATCCGTAAGCTGCCATTGCACAAACACGCTTCACCGCACCTTTACGTACGTACTGTATACCTTGCTCACACTCAAAACAAAACTACTTTGGTTAGTTGCTCACTGCTATGCCGCTCCCAACGACCGAATGGAATGAATGGAATGGATCGCATCGCTCGCCCGACTGAAACGAATGTGGCAGATGTGTGACTGGGTTGCCAGTTAAGGTTTATTCCCGTTATTGTCCACGTTATGGATCAAAAAAGTAAGTACATTTTTACTCTGATCTATCTCTTCAAAATATTTTTCTAATTGCCATTTTTTATACTCTGGCAACATAAATGAAGCATCATTCATTCATTCATCAAATCGTCACAATGGCATTACTTATTAGTAATTCTATCCGACACATGGTGGCGCTTATCACATAGCTAGCATTTCTTTCTGTAATATACGTTTTAGTATCGCTATCCGATACAAGATGGCGATGCTTCGCTAATCTCATATTTTAGTTTTAATAATTGTCGATAAATGTCGCGGTATGAATCAAACCCTAAGTATTGCTTCGAGGCACTCAGGCTACTACTGAAGCAATGGGCTACGTCTTCAAGCTCGTCGGCACCTACCATCAAGTAAAATAAAGTTATTAGCTTAGCTGGTCACTTAAAAAAACTGGACAAGCGCGAGTCGAATTCGAGGCGGGGACACGGTTCCGTACGATAAAATACAAATAGTTTATTTCCAAAAAATAATAATAAAATACAGTTACATTTATGATTCGTTTTCATAAAATTGTACACAATTAAGGGATTAAATGAAATCAAAACTTAATTGATTCCTTTTTGTAACGAAAGTTACCCATATAGTTTGTATGACTAACTTTCGTTACACAAAGGAAGCGATCGTGATTTTGATTTTATGAAGCCCTTAACTTATAATGAATACAGTATAAAATATACATTAATATACGCATATACACTAAACAGCGGGCTGCGGGCTGGAATCGACACGTGCGGAGCGCTCACGGGGAGGCTAGGTCAAAGTTTAGGCTGTGGGAGAGGCACGGGTGTCCATCATCGGGTCAGCTATTTGAGGAAATGGTTAAGGCGAAAAAGATTTTTAAAGGTAAACTTAAATGGTGCCAAAATCATCAAGACCAAATAGTAATGGACAAACTTGCTCCTCACCACTCCAGTTCCGATTTTGGTAATTTTTGGAAGAGTACTAACAAGTTAAATATGTCACATGGTGTACCCGTGAGCGTGAATGGCGTGTCTGGGGCACAGGATATTGCTAATATCTTTAAAGATTGTTTCACTGTTAGGTCTCCTCTGGGCCCTGCGCAATCTGGCACTAAGGATGAGCGCCGTAGTGGGCCGGTTCCAACCCTGATTAAAGCGCAGGACATTCGTATTGCGCTAAGAAAAATGAAGAAAGGGAAATCACCGGGCCACGACGGGCTTAGTATTGAGCATTTAAAATACGCCGGGGTGCATTTGCCTAGAGTATTGGCTTTACTATATAACCTGTGTCTGGGTCATTCCTGCCTGCCACCGTCGCTTATGCGCACATTGGTGGTGCCTATAGTTAAAAATAGGACGGGTGACGTGTCAGACAGGTCGAACTATCGACCAATTTCGTTGGCAACTATAGCGGCAAAGGTGCTTGACAGTGGGCTCAACACACATCTAGACAAGTACGTGCGATTGCACGATGCCCAGTTCGGATTTCGGCCTGGGTTATCTACTGAAAGCGCAATTACCGTGTTGAAGCATACTGTCAGGTACTACACTGACAGGAAGACGTCGGTATTTGGCTGTTTCCTGGACCTCTCAAAGGCGTTCGACTTGGTCTCATACGATATCCTATGGGATAAGTTGGAGGCGGCCGGACTACCACATGACCTATTGACCATTTTTCAGCATTGGTATGGTAATCAGGTCAATGTTGTGAGATGGGCAAATTCGCTGTCTTCACCATATGTGCTCGAGTGCGGTGTGAGGCAGGGGGGGCTGACTTCGCCTAGGCTATTCAATTTACACATAAATGCACTGATCGAGGAGCTAAGCGGTGCTCATGTGGGCTGTTCTATAGACGGGATTAGCCACAATAACATAAGCTACGCCGACGACATGGCACTCTTAGCCCCATTGAGAGGTGCGCTGAATGAATTGATTAGAATATGTGAAAAATATGCTGCCTCACATGGGCTTGTGTACAATGTTGGGAAGACAGTTTATATGATATTTCGAGCTCAAGGTGTGGAGGCCCCGGACATGTCACTCCCTGTTTTATTAAACGGAGCCCCAGTTGCTAGAGTAAATCAGTTTAAATACCTAGGCCACTGTTTGACTGATAACTTGAAAGATGATGTGGATGTTGAACGGGAGCACAGGGCGCTGGCGGTCCTGGCGAACATGCTGGCCCGCAGATTCACTCGGTGTACAGCGGCAGTCAAAATTACGCTCTTTAGAGCATACTGCACTTCTCTGTACTCAGGAGGTTTGTGGACTGTCTGTTCGCAGCGTTCCCTCAGCTCTCTGCGCGTCCAGTACAACGATGCCTTCAGGGCACTGTTGGGGCTGCCACGTTTCTGCAGCGCCTCCGCCATGTTTGCGGAAGCGCGAGTGGACAATTTCACTGCCGTCTTGCGGAAAAAAATGGCGTCCCTTTTAATTAGGATACGTGGCAGCCCTAATAGTCTCCTGAAGACTTTAGCTGTAAGAAATGAGTGCTCAATAATGCAACATTTAATTAAAAATACCCTTTCTCTTGCTAGCTATAAGTACTAACATAGTTCTAAGGAAAACACTAACAAAATATGGATCATGTTGTCTGAATAAATAAGTTTATTATTATTATTATTATTAAACAGAGAACACAATAGAGGTTGTCTGATATTTAAAAGGAACTGTCAAGCCAGTACGCCCCTAAGCGATTCCGGAAGATGGCTACCGACTGCGACCACCTGATGTCACTCGGCAACCGATTCCACAGACTAAGGGTATGCGCGCACGAGCAACTTTGTCTCCGCGACTATTTTATCAAGTCTGTGTATTTGTATCCTGGGAGTCGCGGCGCTACGTGTGCGCACTTCCATACTAACCCATAATAGACTTGATAAAATAGTCGCGGAGACAAAGTTGCTCGTGCGCGCATACTCTGACAGCGTGCACGGAGATTTGGAATAGGATTTGGATTTAGTTACAGGAAAAGCTAGCGAAAGATTATTACTTGACCGCAACCGGTTCCCAGACCCAGCTGCCAAGCAATAAAATCTTTCGGAGAGGTAGGAAGAGGACTGTGGTTTAAAAAGGACATTAAACAAATAACACAATGGTGTGATTTTGTTATTATTCATGTTATCATTATGATGGATAACCTTAAGCCATGGAATGTTTTGATATATTTATCGTGGTTTTCTACGTAAATTATTATCTGTAGATTATCTAATGTAGTGTATAACTAGTACGTTCGCTTGTCTGTTTGTAAACAACTTGGCGATTATAGACTGTGCATTAAAGGTTCGCTCACACCGCTGCTCAAAATACCGCGACGTTACGGAATCGCAGCGCTGTGCCGTAAACGTCAGACTTTACCGCATGCTCTCCTTAATAAATAATTTATTCAATCAGGCGTTACTTTGCGGAGGGAGGTCCATATTAATGAACTGCAACAATTACTTTGCTCACCCGCGACCTTACGATAGTTAAGTTTATGTAAAAAATGTGTGTTCATATGCAGGTCCTCCACCTCCACACTGCACGAACACACACAATTCACATAGGGTAATTCCAGGATAGATGCCCCAGTGGGATAGATGCCTCGATTTCAATTTCTACTAGTAGCAAGGCTATGAGACCAAAATTCCACTAAATAATAGCAAGCCCCCTCCCTGCAAACCTCTGGGCCGCTGCTATCATGAGCAAGAGCAAACGCGTTTAGTCCATGAGAGCCAAAACCTTCCGCGGCGAGATCTCGCAAAGCGTGAAAATTATATTCGTAAGTATTTGTTTTTGAATAACTTTAGACTGGCTTATAATTTGCGCTTTTAACTAACTCATTTGGTTGCACTGAAGTTTAGGCTGCATGGATTAGTATATTTTATAGTGATTTTATCATTACTTGATTTTTTATCGAAAAAGGCATCTATCCTCTGCGCAAAGTATAGTTGCCCCGTTTTCGATCGCTATAGATGCCCCTAAGGGCATCTATCCTCAACTTGTTTCAAAGAATTTTTATGTTGCAGAGGGTCGAAATGCCTTGTAAATATGAGAGAAAACAGGGCGTAGTCCCGCATAAAGTCGCCTGGTCTGAAGAAAGCTTGCTAGCAGCCTTCAAGGAAATGAATAAGGGAGAAAAAGGAGTCAATGAGGACCTATCGAATACCGTCTATGTAATGAACTAAAACAATTACTTTGCTCACCCGCGACCTTACCGTCTATGTATAGGTAACACTAAGACGACGTTTTGCCAAAAATTACGAAAAACAATTGACCCTAGCTATGTAATGTATGTACATATTGATTGGTATTTAGTGAAGCTTTTTCTGTATTTGCAAATAGAAGCAAAATCACATTTTATATGGAATTGATTGAGCTTTTATAATTTGTTTCAGTAAAACATCCAGTACTAGGATTCTAAAATGAGAAGAGGCTCGTGGCTCATACTGATCAAACTAGGCGAATTTTCAATGAATATAAAAGACTGATAACTTTTATTTAACTTGTTTAATTTCAAAGGGCATCTATCCTCTGACGCATTTTTGCGACGAGTCGTCTATCCCCCACGGTAGGCACCTATCCCATTTATAAGGGGTCAAAAAAAGTACGATTTACACAAAATCCATACGATTTATATTAAAACAAATACTGTAAAATAATAGATTAAGGACCATGGTTATCATACGCATTGGACGCAATGCTATAATTTGTTAAGTTTTTGAATTATAAAGCTATTTCAAAAAGTGGGGCATCTATCCTGGACTTACCCTAAAACTATCACCACCACCAAACTACACTAACTTATTTCGAACTCAACCAGTACCTCTACCATGAGTTACACTAGTTTGCAGTGACCGTACTCGCTAGCGACGGCGTAAATGGTTTGTATGGAGAATTGTACTTCCGTAAGTGACCGCTAGAGGCGCTGTACACAATTCTCTATACAAATAATTTACGCCGTCGCTAGCGAGTACGGTCACTGTAAACTAGTGTAACTCATGGTAGAGGCACTGAGCTCATCATCAGAGTACTTGACGGGTTTGGCGTTCCTGAATAGCAGTTCATCCCTATCCTCTCGCAAACGATCGAATTACCGCTCGCAAACCGCGTTGGACCGTTCCTGAGTTTAGCCCCAGTTAACATCTATTTTACCCACTTCAGTTATATATAAATATATTTAACACTTTCACAGTCCAGTGCCCCATATCTGGGTCACAGCGACTTAGGGCCGGCGCTCACTGACGGCATGGCACGGCATGGCATTTTATTACTATCAAGTTATTTTGAACCTTATTTCAATGAGTTTAGAATTCATGTTACTTTATTGGTTATGCGTTGCGTCATCCCTCGGCACGTCGCGGCATCGTGGTATCGAAATAAAGTAACAGGAATTCTAAACTCATTGAAATAAGATTCAAAATAACTTGATAGTAATTATTTATTTATTTATTATTCCATACATAAAATTATCACTACAGGTAGGTAAATACCCAATGCGATAATTTATACAAAAAAAAAAATACATAGCAACTTAAATATTACAATTATCATCACTAAATAAATACCCAATGTGATTATCCGTACAAAATATATATATATATATATATATACACCATATATTCTATGTGCACACCCTATGGTAACAGATTTTATGCAACGCTATTTTAGTGAATTCGCCCAGAGTACAAAAAAATATGTCTATCTCCTCGGCTATGACGTTCATTGTGCGAAGTGCTCTCGTCTCGTAATAAAATGCCATGCCGTGCCATGCCGTCAGTGAGCGCCGGCCCTTAGTGGCACAGGTCTGGCCCTATACTACGAAGCGCGAAATTCGAACTTCGTTTCATGCCGTTCCGCTCACGCTAATGGTATTTATTACGAGAGTGAGAGGGACCACACGATCCGAACTTCGAACTTCGAATTTCGTAGTAACCCCCCTGTGCCCACTTATGGGGCACTAAGTAACCAGACTCGCATCCAGATTAGCACAATATCTTGTTTACACACTGAGCAGGACGGTACATTAATCTAATTTGCTGGACTTACCAGGAATTTGAAATTTGTATGGGACTGTGAATGTGTTAATTGTTTGCCAGGAAGAGAGCGCTTTTGAGGGATTCGACTGCCTATTGTCTACCTGAATTTTAATCTTTGTAATATTTCCGTGCTGATTTTTGGTGTTCAATAAAATAACTATTAACTATGTAATTAACTATGTATAATTGAAATAAATAATAATAAAAAAGAACTAACTCCCACTATAATATATGTATCTATTTATTTTACCCTTTTTATACAGAATTTGTTTGTGCTGATTCCGGTCCAACAAGTTTGATGCACGGATATGAAGGGTTTGACAGAAAATCAGCGCTGCAGCAGGCATCTACTGCAGCTTATGCTGAGTCAAATTCCTTTTCGACATCTATAATTATGTTTTTTGTTTTTATTGTTATTATTGTTCTTTTTATTTTTCTCAATGTATTAGTCAGTGTATTTTCTTTTTTGATGTCGAATAAAGTTATGTCTATGTCTATGTCTATGTCTATGTCTATGTCTATGTCTATGTCTATGTCTATGTCTATGTCTATGTCTATGTCTATGTCTATGTCTATGTCTATGTCTATGTCTATGTCTATGTCTATGTCTATGTCTATGTCTATGTCTATGTCTATGTCTATGTCTATGTCTATGTCTATGTCTATGTCTATGTCTATGTCTATGTCTATGTCTATGTCTATGTCTATGTCTATGTCTATGTCTATGTCTATGTCTATGTCTATGTCTATGTCTATGTCTATGTCTATGTCTATGTCTATGTCTATTATAAAGTCAACCAGGATATTTACAAAATCATCTATTTATAATAATGATATGTTTATTTTATTTCGCACACACAAAAATAAAAAAAAACTATCAATTATTCAGTAATTATAAAAATTAAAACTAAAATTAAAAACTAGACTTAAAAATAAAAATTATAAATAAAAAATTTGCCCCAGATCGCTGCCTATGGGTAGCGTGCCCAGAAGGCTGGCAGCATTGCCACGTTGGATGGCAATGCTGATCCTCTGTGCCAAGTATAACGCAGCCTTCTGGTCACGCGTCGCCTCGACCAACCGCTATTTGTATTGTAATATATGTCAAAATGTAACTGTCATCCTCAACCCAGGATCGACCACTTAATTATTAACCCTACACCGCTCAAACATTTCATTGAAGTTTTTAAAACAATGGGGGGCAGGGGTATAATGCCTTATAAAAATAAAAATAACGAGAAAATCAATGAGGCGATAGCAGTTACGTTATAAAAGCTAGTCCGTGTTTGTAATTATCTCTTACGTACATTGTAGGATTTCTGAAGAGGGTTCTGTCGCGTGAAGCTTATAATAAGCCAAACTGAGTCCATATAGGGCTGCATATAATAAGATCATGTATGGAATACTGCTGCCACCTTTGGAACGGTTCTGCCAAGTATCAGTTGGCGGCGTTGGATTCGGTGGAGCATCGAGCCCGAAGACTCATTGGTGATAGTCCGTCAATCGGTGGTAGGCTACAGAGCCTCGAGCACCGTCGTCGAGTTGCTTGTCTTTCTGTTTTTTATCGGATACATTTTGGAGAGTGTGCGCAGGAATTACATGATTTAATTCCTCCATCTCCATTTCACCAACGGACATCCAGGCGGGGGGAGCGTCTTCATCCTTATGTGGTTAGTATTCCAGTAGCCCGTACGAAGCGGTTCGCGTCATCCTTCCTAATGCAAACTGCTAAAGAATGGAATTCGCTCCCGTCGTCTGTATTTCCTGATAAATACAACCTAGGGCTATTCAAGGCTAGAGTGAATAGGCTGTTACTGAACCAGTGAGGTACACCTTTGGCCTCATCTTCACTTTACATCAGGTGAGATAGTGGTCAATCACGGGTCAGTTTTTTGTAAAAAAAAATAAATATATAAAGTTTTTACGTTATTCATTGCTAAGATTTAAGGTAGTATAAGTATTTATTCATAGATTACAAACATTAAGAAACAATAACGTCAATAACAATAAATAAAACTTAACTATAAACTTAAAAACAAAGTAAAATTAAAATAAAAAATACCTTGGAGATCGCCCACTTGGGGCATCGTCCCCAGGACGGAGGCCGCATTGCCCCTCTGCACCGCCAAACTTAGGCCCTGGGCAAAGAAGGTACCAGCACTATGGTCGCCTAAGACGCCGAAGAGCTTGTCCGACACTTCTTTAACAAACTTTTTTGTGTCGGACGACCATGAGCCCAAATTCATTTGGCATAATTCATCATCCTTTTATTGGAATGAGGGTTTTCTATGAGAGGCTATTTGGCGCTAGTATCGTCAGGTCCGTTTGACAACTTTGACATTTGTTGTATGGGTGTAACGTCAAATAGACCTTACGATACTAACGCCATCTAGCGATATTCCACCTGTCAGAAAACCCTCATTGGTAGGATTTTTGACGTGACAACGTCTAATAAATCGATGAACGCCGGCTGCACGCACGAAAAAGGATGACCCGGTGTAACGTACATAACGCATTGTCCCGTTACGCGTCCCGTTACGTTCGAGCCGATAAACGATCAGAGCGAAAGCGCGGCACGAGCGAGCGAAAGGCAATCGGCTTCAGCGTTCGACATCAATGTTTTGTTATGACGTTGTCACGTTAAACTATCGTCCGTAAACCGACTTTACAGACAACCGGTTTTTGTTTTGGTTTTTTGTTCATAAAATTACCAAGTAAATGAGCGAAAGGGCACAGACTGATTGTCTTCTACAGCAAACACCTCAGGTTTCTGACAGAATATCAGCACTGCAGGTTACTGCAGTACCTACATGCTGAGTCAGCGGCTATTCGTGACATCTTATAAAATTGTTTGGGCTTTACGAGGCTAGAGGAACCCTAACGCGGGTTATCTGGTATGGTGGGCAAATAACAGTAATAACGCTTATCGATATTACTTAAAGCCATATTACGCAATGCTTGTTTTAGACGAGACGCATTTGTGGCATACATCTGACGACCTGGTGAGTTGGAAATAATATAAAATGTATTTAAATGAATAAAAAAATAAGGTACTAAAGGGTAGTAAAGCCTACGTGAAAAATAATGGACTTACAACGGCGTAAACGTCTTGGTTATTAAAAGGAACATACAAAATGATAATTAAAAGTTGACACCAATAAAATTCACTATATAAATTATGTTTCAAATATACTATTAATTAGTCTTATAAAAATTGCGGTTAACAAGGCCCTTGTGCAATAATAATACCTAAAATAAGTAAATAACGTTGAGTGGTTTCAGTTGAAATACAATTAGTAAATAATTTCTAATGGTTTGACACTTTTTCGAAAACATAAAAACGGGTAGGGCCTTAAAACCTTTCGTATGCCGGAATTTAAAAAAAAAAAAGTCGTGCATTCTAGCCTCAACAGATTCATATAAATCCAATGATACAGATTTTTAAAAAAATACAAAAAGAAAGCCTTAAATTGGGTACGGATCCGGTACAAGGCATACGAAGGGTTAATAAACTATCCTGGCCTTATTAGGCTGCCTTGTACGTGATTTTTGTGTGAATTGTAATAAAAATATAATGAATTTTTTGCTCGTTTTTTATAACGGCAACGGGTAGAATGCTTGAAAAATTCACAGAATATTTGTAATATATTCACTTTAAATAAAAATAAAACAAATATTTAAGGGGGGCTCCTATACAACAAGGGGTGAATTATCCTTAATTTTCCATACAAAATTTATTAGTCAATTTGTGACGGTCCATACGACATGTATGGTTAACTGCGTCACAAAACTGACAATTATAAGTGGGACACTTTTTTTATTGCTTAAATCGATAGTGCTTTTCTGAGTAGAAATATCCCAAAATTAGTTTAGGTTTTTAAAAAAAAGTACTACACTTTTTTCTGAAAATGCCCACAAACGTGATTGTTTTGTCGTTTTTATAGATACCTAGTGGTATTTTAATAACGCGACTCATAACTCTTAACATTACGTTGTATCTATTAGCTCCAGGAATGTAAGCAACCGTTTCTTTGCAGCTTTAGACATGGAAGCTGTAGTATTCGACGGTAAAAAACTCTCTCTTACATATGAGAAGAGCTTCCCCATCCCGAAGATAGTGGAAGACACGGATGTCATCGTGAAGGTGGAATACTCCGGGATATGCGGAACCGACCTGCACATCATTCAGGTACGTTCTCAAGGCAGGGATGGCGATTCTTCTCGAAAAAGATCGATTTTAAATCGATTCGAATTGCTATCTAAAAAATCGATTCACAAAAATATCGAGGTCTCAAAGCTTTTTCCAGCGACTCCGTCTGCGAAGAATTGAAGTATAAATAAGGGTTCCTAGTTGACTACGGAACCCTAAAAATAGCCTACGACCTATTCTCAGACCTACCAAATAAAGACAAAAATTTGATAAAAATCTGTCAAGCCATTTCGGAGAAGTTCGTTCGTTCGTTATATTGACATATTATTGTTATGTGATCATATTAAAATGTAAAATAACAATTAAATGCATGTTAGTAGTAATACTCAATAATGTACTTAGTTATAATGACGTGCTAAAATGTAATGTTGATTACTTGGCCAATAAATAATCTGAATCTGAATCTGAAGTTCGATAACAAACACCGTGGCAACGAGATTTTTCTCTAGAATCTAATCTCAACGTATAATAATAATCTAATAATTACTTAGTCGGCTGAAATGATGATAATGAATGATGAATTACTTAGATTATATTATTATTATACGTAAGGCGTTCAGGGGGAGAGGGGTTGAGTCAAATCTCATCTAATCTTACGTTGGGGAGAGGGGGTCTCAGTGAATATGACGTATTTTTAATCGTAAGAAACAGTAAAATTGGTTTTCTTTGGAGGAGTCCAGTGGACGTCTTTGGGCTGATGATGATGATGCTTCTGTCATCTGTTCCAGGGCGAGTTCCCAGCCAGCAAGGAACGTCCTCTGGCGATGGGCCACGAGTTTAGCGGCATCATCACCGAGGTCGGCAAAGCTTCCGTGTTCAAAGTCGGCCAGAAGGTCGTCGTTGATCCTAACAGGTAATAGCTCTACACGATGGGCCATTAAATGGTCGGTACGATGGCTGTAACGTATCTACACGATGGCGACGTTCAGTTGTGATCGTGATTCTTTTGATGTGCGGCCAAAAACCGATACCGACGCCATCCCACTACCATCGGACGCACCATAAGCCATCCGACACCACTTCGCCCTCCACGCGCTGGCTATCATAGTGGACCATCGCGATGGCCCATTGCGTAGAACCAGCATAAGATATTTATATGAGCGAAGATATTTATTAAGGAACGAAGAAGGATCAACGTCCTGGAGATGTGGTACTGGAGACGCATGCTCGGAATAAGTTGGACCGCCCATACTTTAGGAGCTAAACATTAAACAAAGTCGTCGATTGTGCTTTTACGAATTATCAGGTTCTTTGGACATGTTAGCCGCAAAAATAACGCAATGGAACGATTGGTGATTCAGGGTGGGGTTGAGGGTAAGAGACCACGTGGTCGATCACCAACCCAATGGACAGATCAGATACCATTAAGTTCATAATCATAATCAAGATCCCTGTGACGGAGTGCGCTCGCCAGGCAGCCAATATAGACTGGTGGAGAAGGATCGCGAAGGTAGCGACCGCAGCGGAGAGCGACCCCTCATGACCATGACCACTCTGTCAAGAGTGAACGAATAAGAAGAAGAATTTATTAAGTAGGGCTAGAACCTTGGTGCCTTTTTTAAAAGGAAAAAAATTGTCGGGTGCGCTGTACAGGATTCGTACCCTTATCACTTAGCTACAAATTACAACAACATCCCCCTTACCAATCCACCTGTATTGTGTTGTATTGGAGCTGAGTTTAGTGAATCAGACCGCTTTTTGGAGTCGAGATTACCCGCTTCTAGTTAGTATAGGATGGAAATGACTCGTACGGTCGAACCATTTGATTCTTGACCCGTCGTAAAAAGTTTTCTCAATGATTATCCTTGTCAAGCAAAGCGATTTCACTGTTCACAGCTTTCCAATGTGTTTTGACTATACCTTTTGGTGTAGCTAAAAAGCGTCGAAAATCAATAAAACGGCGGAGAGTCTATGTCATGGCAAAAGAGTGGCTTGCCTATCGGTATTCGACAGGCTACATTTCGGTGAATGTGCTTCGGATGCACGACCTTATTCTGCCTGCTCCTTTCTTCCACAGGTCGACCAGAAGTAGGCAGACTCTCCATCCTTATACGTTGTCAGTATTCCCAAAATCCGCACAAAGCGTTTTCGCTCTTCCTTCATCAACCGTACAGCTAAGGAGTGGAATTCCCTACCTGAGACTTTGTTCCCTGAATACTACAATCTGGCCGTTTTCAAGTCTAGGGTGAATGAGCATTTACCAGGCAAGCGTGGTCCATCGCAGGCCTCATCTTCGCTTTCCATCAGGCGTGATTGTGGTCAAACGCATGCCTATATTGTTAAAAAAAAAGTTGATGACCAATCTTGTAATCAGTGTTTACACCACTTGACATAGAAAGTGAGCAGGAAGTTATTGTTATTGTCGAAAGGCCACAATAAACTGGGAGCGTGGGGCTCCGACGGAGCGTGCCTAGCGCGATCAATAACACTGAATCAAATGCGGTGTGCCGCGCTGCCGGTGTGTGTCACCGTATATTTGATTCAGTGTTGTAGAGCGCGCTGGGCGCGCTCTCAGTTTGTGGTGACCTTTAATGACAAACGCTGCGGGGACGCATACGCATCACAGAGCCTCTCACTGGGAAACGTCATCCAAATAGATGGCGCCGTCATCCAGTGTTGCCAGTGGTTAGACGGCGGCCACAACCTTTACAACAGCATATTTCTTCCAGTGCCTGCCACATGTGCGAATACTGCCGCAGTGGCAACTACCAGTACTGCTTGACTGCTGGCATCAACAACACCATCGGCATCTGGAAGGACGGTGGCTGGGCCGAGTACGTGAGGTGCCCTCAGACCAACGTGTTCGCGCTACCTGATGGAATCACTACTGAACAAGGTGAGACTGGTTAACCTTTTCAATAATCCGAGAGCTGATGAACTGTTTTGAGTTGAGGCACCATCACAGAACCACGGACCAGAGGCCGTATTGTCTAATGCTCTGGCGCTTGCCCTCGCTTCCGTCTACCGTCCGACCGTTACCGTCTCTTTCTGTCATCATTTTATACCATTTGATAGAAATAAATAGTGATTGCGAAGGCAAGCGTCAAAAACACTAGACAAAAGCCTGCCTGCCTCATATTTACAAATACAATTTTTAGGGTTTCGCATCTCGAAAGGAAAAAGCGGAACCCTTATAGGATCACTTTGTTGTCCATCCGTCCGTCCGTTCGTCCGTCTGTCAAGTGCCCGCAAGTGCAAGTAAAAAAAAAAAAATTAAAATTTAATCTGTTTATTGCAATTAATGTTACAAAAAAAAAATTCTTAAACTTAGTTACAATCTTTAAATATTTAAGATTATTAAATTTCAATAAAAAGACATATCATGAGATTGTTTACCTTATTTCTAATCCTAATAACTATAAATTAAAAATTTTAAAGACCCCCAACGCAATTATGTCACTCGTATGTTTGAATATTAAGTCAAAGCCCGTTATGCGTCTAAGATCCCTTCCGCAGCTAACAAAAGAGCTGATAACTTTGAAACGGCTGAACCGATTTTGATGAAACATATCTAAGAAAAGTACCATCGCCAAGAAACCTGCTATCTATTAAAAAAAAAACTGCATCCAAATCGGTGCACCCGTTTAAGAGCAATGATGCCACAGACAGACACACACAAGCGGTCAAACTTATAACACCCCTCTTTTTGTGTCGGGGGTTAAAAAAACGAAGTGTAAGAATAATATAAATGTTGCAATTGTCGATGGCATAATATTTAATTTAAATGCCTTGGACATACCCAAGTTCTAGGTCAATATTGTTGTAAGAATAGGTAAAAATAAAATAATTATGTTGTTTATTTACTGATAAATGTGTACACGTACGTTTTATCTCTATGACCTGAAGGTTACGATAGCATTAGGTTCAAATAAGATTGCTACATAAATATTGCATAATAAGCTTCGAGGGTTCAATGTCTATAACAATAAATTAAAAATTTTAAAAACCCTCAACGCAATTATGTCACTCGTTTGTTTGAACATTAGGTAAGTCAATGCCCATTATGCGTCTAAGATCCCTTCCGCAGCTAACAAAAGAGCGAATAACTTTGAAACGGCTAAATCGATTTTGATGAAACATATCTAAGAACTATGGTCAAGAAACCTGCTTTCTATTAAAAGAAACCGCATTCACCCGCTTAAGAGCTATGATGCCACAGACAACACACAGTCAAACTTATAACACCCCTCTTTTTGCGTCGGGGGTTAAAAAGGGCTACTAGCCCGAAACATGTCGAGCTAAACTCGATCATAGATGTGAGTTATCCGTATTCTTTCACTATGAGTGAGACTCGGTAGTTTCGTGTTTACAATAATTACATCATTTATTGAATCGGGCGTTACTTTCCGGAGGTCCATATCAATGAACTGAAACGATTACTTTGCTCACCCGCGACCTTACGATAGCTATGTTTACTGTTTATGCAAGAAACATACACACAGGACACACACACACACACCCAGAACAGTGTGGAGGTGGAGGAACTGCATGAACACACATAAGTATAAGGTGATAATGATAACACATCATAAGGTCGCGGGTGTGAAAAGTAATTGTTTCAGTTCAATGATTACATATTTGCGACACTTGCGTTAGAAACTTTAGGACCGTGGTCATCCGGTGCCTACCAAAATTTGTTCGCGAGGTGTCGGTTAAACTAGTTGGCGTCTCTGGCGATCCCAGAGCTTTTTTCGCCCAAAGGCTGAGCATAGCCGTACAGCGAGGGAATGCCGCAAGCATGCTAGGCACGCTACCCCGGAAAATGACTAACCTAGATTAGGTATGACCTATTCAGACCTACTCAGAAAATTACTAATCTAGAACTCGACCTACTCAGAAAATGACTTACCCAGAACAGGGTATGTATTACATTACCGAAGTACGAAAGACCGAATGTATTAAAACATCGAATGGGTCAAAAGACCGACACGATTTTTTTCTGAAACCGTAATCTTCTCAGAATTTATTAAAACGGCATCATACAGAACCCATTAGGTTAGGTTAGGTTTGTTTTATACACAATCTTAAAAAGTTCTTTTGACTCATTCGATGTTTTAATACATTCGGTCTTTTGTACTTCGGTATTATAATACATACCCCTAGAACATGACCTGGTTTGAAATTTAATGTACATAATTGTTATTATCTTTTCATTTGTATACCAATATTATGTTTGTTTTTAACCAACAAATATACATATTAGTACAAAACGCTATAGTTCGAATCCGACACGAGCTTACCCGGTTTTTTCAGATGAAGGGATCTTGTTTTTCTGTTACCTTGACTTCTAAAGTGGTCTCTATGGTTTCCCATAATTTAACAAGTCATAATGTATCATTCTCTATAAAAAAAAATCTCTATAATCAACGTTAGACATAAAGTGATTAATTCTAAAAAAGTACCTACCTACCTATTTTCATCGGAATTGTTATAAAACAAACCTAACCTAATCTACTGCATTCTGTAAGATGGCATTTAAAAAAATACTGTTTCAGAAATAAATCATTTTATGACTAACGTTGATTATGAAGAATACATTATGACTTATTAAATTATGGGAAACCATGACATGATGCTGCCTTCTAAAGCTCTGGCAATTAAGAGGCTGACAACACCTAATTTTGTTGAAATTGATGTAATTTAAACAGTTTTTTAAGAAAAACTGTTTGTTCTAGCACATCAAAAAAATTATATGTTAATATTCATCATATTTCAAAGACCGTGGACGGACTCGATACATAATTGGACGAAATCGGCTCGATAGAAAATAATTGCAAAGATACTTAGGTCTTAAAATCATCATTAAACGGTTCTATGTCTTGTCTATGGCGTAGGCGTCTGCAATTAAAAACATGAAGTCAACATATTCATACCTAAACCGCTAACGAGTCATATTTCACAAATAATCCACAGTTTTTTTTAAATTCAATATTTGCCCGATAAATTTCAATATGCCCGGCTGCCCAGTAATAGCGGCATCTCTTTTACTCCGATACAAATAGACAGTGTGCGCCGACGTTGGTGTTGACAGCGTCTTAAAACATCGCTATTCAATTCTAGGTGGCCTGTGCGAGCCGTACTCCTGCGTAGCTCACGGATTCGACCGCGCTTCCCCGCTGCAGGTTGGAGAGAAGATTCTGATTGTAGGAGCTGGTATCATTGGTAAGTTTATTACAATCAGGGACTGACCGAATGACCTTCAATCCCATCTCGTAGCCAGAGTTGGTTGCTAGGTACGAAATGGGAAATGTGCTTTCCCATCTTGTAGGGGAGCGTATCAAAATAGGTATATAAAGCTTAAAACGAATAATGGACGAAATACATAATGGTCATAATCATAGTATACAATATGTAAACTAACGACAGCCGTTCCCGAAAACAGGTGATAGTGTTGCTTAAAGGAAAAACGAAAATAAAAAATCATACTCCCATACAAAATGTAACATTGGTTAGCTGACCGACTTACTATGGAAAGGCAAAAAAAAACGTTTTTCGACCTACCTATGTTGTTCACTTTAAGCAACAATATCACCTATTTTCGGGAACGGCTGTCGTTAGTTTACATATATGTATTGTATACTAAATTTTTTTTTTTATGTTAGATAGGCCAGACAAACGAACTAGTGGGTCACCTGATGTTAAATGAACACCACTGTCCATAGACACCCGCAGCGCTTTACACGATGCCAGTGCGTTGTCGGCCCTAAAGGAGAGGGAATAGGGGAAGGGGGAGAGGGAGGAGGAGAGGGAAGGGGTGAGGTATTGGGCCCCCGGCACTCTCACTGACCGTACGAAACGCAAGCAAGATTACTGCTGCTTCACGCCGGTGTTCTGTGAGAGGGTGGTACTGCCCCGGATGAGCCGGCCCATTCGTGATGCAGCGGCTAGCTACAACATGGCTCTACCACTACAAAATACCAATACTAAAATTTTCTATGTAACTATTGATTAAACGAACTTTTTTAATAGTGTAATCTACAGATTGGTTTAGGTTAGGTTAGGTTCATTTTATTAAAATCCTGTAAAGTTGAGAATTTCCAAGAAAATTGCATTATATCATTAATGACCATTATGTATTTGGTCCATTATTAATTTTAAACTTTATATATTTTGATACGTATCCTCTTGTCAGCTAAACCGTTTCAATGAGTCGTCGCCCGCGCGGTACAGACTACAGGGGCTGGGGGGTATGAGGACAAAGGGGGCCGAGAGAGGTGCGGGCGGCAGGCACACGAGGCGCGCTCGCCGCAAAGAGTATTATAATATTATATGAACAAGAGTGGCAACTCTATGGTCAAAAATGCATGTATGGAAGGTGCTGCCGCCCTACGGCAGCTCAAGAACTAATGTGACGTATCTATAGATATATACCTATCTATATTTATATGTTGGTAGTGATGTACAGCTATAGATACGCGTACCTATAGCAATGTACAGTCAAGGATTTTAATTGATAGGCTAATTGCCACTATTCGTATTTTAGCCGTCTAATTCAAATCAGCATATACGAAGTATAAGCGGCTAAACCCGATTTGCATTATACGGCTAAAATACGAACATTGGCAAGTGGCCTATCAATTAAAGTCCTTGACCGTACAATTTGGTACGCCATGGCCATGGCCGATGAATGACAACTAACAAGTTTGACAAGTCAACCAAGATGGCCGCTAATTTAGTTCTTAGGCAAACACCAGAGATCGCTGTAGTCGCATGAAAAGTGATGATATATGTAAGTGTGCCCCCCCTGGCTCGCCGCCCGCACCTCTCCCGGCCCCTTTGTCGTCATACCCCCCCAGCCCTGAACCGTGCGGGCGAGGACTCATTTAAACGTACCGGTTACCGGAGTACCGGTTTAGTAACGGTAAACGGTAAAACGATCCCGTAGAGAAATCCCAAGCATAACCCTCAGAATTAAATAAATCGTACGTATATCATAATGACATAACATAAACACATAAAACACTCCCGGCAATAACAAACTTACCAATTACATTTTTATCTATGTGATAAAATGAATTAAGTGTAACGAAACACGAGTTTTGGATAAAGACTAAGCTTGACTTTAAATTATTTAATCCTTGATAATTTTATCTATATGTTGTCATTATTATTAAGTACTTAAATCATCTTGACTTGCCAAGTTCAAGGATAAGAGCAATACTGTAGTGAATAAACCGCTCGTTCCCTAAACATCAGAATTGTAAAATACTAGATTGCCGACTTACCCCATTTCTAAAATACCAAATACCCAGAATACCAGGCTTTCCTGTCACCGTGTTTTTCTTTATATCGATTTGCCAAAAAAAGCTTGTTTTCATTTCAATACACCATGTTCTATTCAAAACCGAATTCCCATAATACCAGAATAGATAGTGAAATCACCAGGCAAAAAGTATAATCGGCACGGCAAAAAAAGATTGTATTGATAATATATAAGATCTTTGAATAACTTTCCTTATATTTGTATACCAACTCAAAATGAGCCTAACTATACAATGTTTCTTCCAGGCAACCTATGGGTGGCAGCGCTCCATCATCAGGGCCACAGAGAGGTGACAGTGTCAGAAATGAACAAGGCAAGACTTGACATCGTAAAAAGATTGAGTAAGTATACATTAGCTGATTACTAAAAATTACTTGGGTTAAAATAATTATATAACCAGAGATGTGCAAAATACTTTATGAAATGTATTTAAATACAAAATGCAAATACTTCTTGATTTTTCTATTTCAAATGCAAAATACAAAATACTTTTTATTTATGTATTTTAAATACTAAATACAAAATACGTATTTCCAAAATACTTTTCCCAAATAAAATACTTTTAGATTTTAACTGCCTATTCATTCAGGTTTAAATACCTAAGTTTTTTTTAACAAAGTATATTTCGTTAGATTTTAATTTTGTAACCAAACCGTAGATCGTATTAGCTGACATGTCAATAAAATTCAAAACACAGGCGCTGTCCTCCGCATTTATTATTTATTTTCAAATAAAAAAAGAAAAAACTGACTATCTCACTGGCTGACTCATCGATGCCAATCCTTTAACCCTTGGTTTTAGAAACCTGATTTTAATAATGTAGATTGTAGACAGTAATATAATAAAACGATTTCATCGAAATTTTCAAGGGACAAGGAGTTTAACAATGAAAGCGAAACTGCTTGCACAAGCTAGTAAGTAAGTAAACACTTAGAATGTTGTACAGTAAACTTATCAGTTTAGTGTTGCCATATTGAGGGAAATAACTCATAATTGTTTATCAAATTTATTGATTTTGTGGGCTGAACTTAACAAAAAGTATTATGCATTTTGCAAATACAAAATATGTTGCAAAAGGTATTTCAAATAAAATTCAAAATACTTTTCCTAGAAAAGTATTTAAATACAAAATAGAAATAGGTATTTTGCATTTTGTATTTTGCATTTTAAGTACTAGTATTTCAAATAAGTCACATCTCTGTATGTAACAAAAAAATAGTAATAATTTTAATACAGTTTTTTTTTATTTTTTTTTTTTATTTTTATAATTATAATTTTATTTTTACTTTCAGATACCGGATACAGGCTCATCAGCCCGGACGTGCTCGCAAAAGAAGACAAATTGTACGACGTCATCGTGGATTGCACTGGTAAAGTACTATTACTTACAACCTAGATACAATACAATAAGTACATGAATTCATTTATCGCTGTCCCGGTATCCTATTATCTCGCTTCATTCGTTTTTTGTTTAATTCTTATTTCGTCTCATTCTTCGTCTTGTTCGCTATCCGTCACTATCTTTTTTGGTCAAATTCTGCAATTTGTCTATCTCTTAATACGTCTTATTCGTTTTTAGTTACGGTCTTCCTTGGACTCATTCGTCGTTCTTCCCTTTCGTTTTTTGTCTCATTTACTTATTCGCCAAAATTATTTCGATACGTTCGATGCTATGTGACTAAAAATAGACTGCTAATGATACCTACTAAAAACGCGGGAGACAAACAAAGAATAACTAAGTCCAAGTAAGACCGCGACGAAAAACGAATAAGACTTATTAAGAGAGACAAGTTACAGAATTTAACCAAATAAGATAATGACGGATAGCGAACAAGACGAATAAAGAATGACTGACGAATACAGAATGAGACGAAATAAGAATTAAACGAAAAACGAATGAGGCGAGATAATAGAATATCGCTATCTCAGGTCGCAAAATGACTACATAGGTTGATTGACCACATCGCATAAATACTAGATCGCAAATTGCCCAGATCTTTATTTGACCACATCGCATAATGACTAGGGCGCAAAAATATTTTAATACAAAAATAGGTAGGTTAGGTTAGGTAACATCAGTTGCCCGAAGGGCAAAATAGCCACAATGAGGAGCTCTGTCGAAAAGCAATAGGACAAACTATAGTTGAACCACGGGTACGGAAGGACAAAAATAAGCTATCGAGACATTTTGCGACCTAATCATTGTGCGGTGCCCCTTTTCTCCCATAAAATTTTAAGTCATAATGTATCATAAGTCATAATCAACGTTAGTCATACAGTGATTTATTTCTGAAACGGTATATATTTTTTCAGGACTTTTTTAAATGCCATCTTATAGAATGCAGTAGGTTAGGTTAGGTTTGTTTTATAACAATTCCGAAAAATAAATTGTTTCAGAAATAAATCACTGTATGACTAACGTTGATTATGACTAATGATACATTATGACTTAAAATTTTATGGGAGTCATTATAGACCCCGTGTCACGTCTAAGTCCCGGATGTTCCATATCGCGGAATGTCTAAGTTTTAAAATGTCCAATCTTTACAATGTCTAAGTCTCGGACGGTCCTAATCGTGGAATGTCTAAGTAGTAAAAACCGGCCAAGAGCGTGTCAGACAATTATCAAATAAATCAACATCAAATTGTTATCAAAATTAAGTAGTCTGTTTTGTTCTACTATTAAGTTTTACTACGTTTAGAATCAATAGCAGTCAGTATGCCGCCTGACATTTAACTACCTGGTTATTTTACGATCTTGGCATTCTACTAAGTACCTGGTTATTAAGATCTTGACATTCTACCACCCGGTTATGTTACGATCCTGACTTTCTACTACCTGGTTGTTTTACGATCTTGATATTTTTCTACCTGGTTATTCTACGACTTGGGCATCTGGACATTTTACGACTTTGACGTAAGACTCCGGAGGGTTTTTGTTTCTTACGCTGTGTCTGATCCAGACACACTTTCACATTTATAATATTGGTATGGAGTATGGTTACGAGTAGAAAGGATATCGAAGCTAGGTTTCTCATTTTTTTTTCAGGTGTTGGAAAGGTAATGGAGATAAACTTCAAATACTTGAACCATGGTGGGAAATACGTGCTCTTCGGCTGCTGCCCCCCTACACACCAGGCGTCGTAAGTCATTCAAATTCCATACCCAAAGCAAGCGGACACGACGTACAAATACGCGTTCTTGAATCTACATAAGCACGACGACGTCTGTACACGCGTACGCCTACATACATCGCGCGCGCACTCTTCTGGTTTCTGGCGGTTTCCGGCTATCTGCGCCTTGAGGGGTGGGGTAATTCGAATCGGTGCGGGGCGGACCGTTTCCATTCTGTACGTCAGTACTATTATATATACTGTGCCCAAAGGGTGCCAACGAGACCCTATTGCTGAGGCTCCCCTGTATGTCCGTGCGTCCGTCTGTTACAAAGCTAAATCTCTTGAACCGTAATAGGTAGCTAGACCCTTGAGTGTTTAACACTTCCATTATAACTTAATCGAAAACTCGTTGACACGTGTATCATGCCCATCCTAACCTACGGTGCCCTAACATGGTCTCTGACCGAAAGTCAAAAGTCCATGCTTAAAGTTTGCCAAAGAGCGATAGAGCGCAGCATAGGTGTGAAAAGGATAGATAGAATCCGGAACACCATGCTGCGCTCAAAAACACGCTTAGTCGACGTTGGGAAAAAGACTGCTAAGCTAAAATGGGAATGGACTGGACACGTCTGTCGCATGCACCCACAAAGGCTCACAGTTATCAGACCAAGAAGATGGCGGGATGATTTGGACGTGTACAGACGGCATTAAAAGTAGTTGATCACTTTTGTACCTTGTCGCTTTACAGTTAGGTGTAAAACGTCATACTTGATTGACAATTGTGTTATTACGACAAAGTAGAATTAGTTTAGTAGTAGTAGTTTTTTGTAGTGGTAGAGCCATGTTGTGGCTAGCCGCTGCATCACGAATGGGCCGGCTAGTCCGGGGCAGTACCACCCTCTCACAGAACACCGGCGTGAAGCAGCAGTACTCTTGCTGCGTTTCGTACGGTCAGTGAGAGCGCCGGGGGCCCAATACCTCTCCCCCTCCTCTATTCCCTTTCCTTTTTCCTCTCCTTTTTAGGGCCGTCAACGCACTGGCATCGCGTACAATACGTTTACTTTTAGTTTACCACACAGATGGGTTGCCTTCATTTCATTTCCAACTTTATCACCATACAAATAAAGTAGCTATTACAAAATCTGCAAACGTGGGTAACAGTATTCTAAAATTGGCTTTATTTGTAGGTCGTTAAAGTTGATTATGAAATTAAGGCAAACCATCTGTCAGTGGTAAACTTTATGTAATTTTACTGTAAAGCGCTGCGGGTGTCTATGGACAGTGGTGATCATTGAACATCAGGTGACCCACTAGGTCGTTTGTCTGGCCTCTCAAAAAAAGTACAAAAGTGACCAGCTACTTTTGATGCTGACCGTACAATAAGGACTGGCCTGACATTGCGCCAGACCGGGAGTTGTGGAGGTCGAGAGTGGAGACCGTTGCCACAGAATAGTAATAGTACTAACGTACAGAATGGCCACGCTCCGCCCCGCACCGATTCGAGTTACCCCACCCCTCAAGGCGCAGATTGGCTTGAACCGCCAGAATACAGTTGGGTGCGCGACGCGATGTATGTAGGCCGCACGGCACTAAACTTTTGCGAAATGGTAACATAACACATTGACGCGTGTACAGACGTCGTCGTGCTCATGTAGATTCAAGAACGCGAATTTTGTACGTCGTGGCCGCCGTGTGCCGTTGCCCAGCGGCGGAACAGCCCGACAGACTAATCTACAGATCTAACTTTACCTTCTTTTCAGGTTGAACCCGTTCCAAATTTACAACAAGGAGTTGACGGTTATAGGCATTAAGATCAACCCATACACTTTCCCGAAAGCCATAGGATGGCTCAAGGCTATGGGTGAAAGGTAAGACATACTTAACATGAAACTTTAAAATAAATAAATATTAGGGGACAATCTTACACAAATCGACCTAGACCCAAACTAAGCAAAGCTTGTACTATGGGTACTAGACGACAATAAACATACTTTTATATATAAATAAATACTTAAATACATAGAAAACATCCATAACTCAGGAACAAATATTCGTGCTCATCACGCAAATAAATGCCCTTACCGGGATTCGAACCCAGGACCTCTTGCTTCGTAGGCAGGGTCGCTACCAACTAGGCTAAAGCAGTCGTTCAATTATTAATCATTAGTCGTCAATCATTTTAATGATGTACAAATGACTTCAAAAGTAATCATCTATTCACACGTGGAATAATTAATATCTACATACGTGAAACGTAAATTAAACTATTTGTTTTGTTTTTATAATACATTTTATTAAATGGCATTGTTACAAAATTTCAATAATTACGTAGAAAACAGAATTCCTCCTCTCTCTCTCCCCTCTCTTTTTGTTAAATTAATATACTAAATCTGTAAGTTTTTATTGTACTAAAGTTTTTAATATGTTTCTCGGTGAATTGGTTTTACTGTAATGCCGGGCAAACAGTGTTCGTGTTCACAATAAATAAATAAATAAATAAAATAAATAAATTACCTGTACTTACTTATACTAACAAATACCGTTTTACTTTCAGGTATCTAAACTACGAGAATCTTGGAATCAAGACCTACAAGCTGTCAGAATATCAGCAAGCTATCAGTGACTTGAAGAATGGAGTCATTTCGAAAGCCTTGTTCAAACTTGTCAAGTAGTTACATTAATTTATTATATATACGATCGAGTTAAATTATAACAAATGAACTAAGCTTGCGAATGGATACATTTGAGCTTTTTTTACACTGTAAATATAGTGTTTTTTAGTTCGGGTCTAATACCTACTTGTAAGCGATCAATCGTCATAGATCGAGATGTTTCTATCTCAAAAATACATTGGGTAATGTCGCCATGTGTAGGTACCTATTTGTTTGTTAAAAATTGTTTTTGTTAATAAAAAATGCATAAAATTTTCGAGTTATTAATTAGAGCTTGTCTAATTTAAAATGACGCGCCACAGGACAGGATTTGAAATCCTGTATGTCAAATGCGGTGGTGGGGCGCGTCATTTTAAATTAGACAAGCTATACCATTAGCCTATATACGTCCCACTGCAAGGCACAGGCTTTTTCTCAGAGTGAGCTCGGTCCCTTGCGGGCCCAGTGTGGATTGGGAAATTCACAATCACCATTGTATTGTTTAAGTGTGTGCAGTCCTCACGATGTTATTCTTCACAAAGAATGCTCATTGTAAATTTCAAATTCAATTTCGCACATAAACTTCTTATTTGAAAAACTCAAACGTTTACTGTTGAAGAGTCCATAGGTCAAACCTAGTGGAGATCAAATTACTTACACTCAGCAAAAATTTTGTATTGAAATTTTTTAAATAAAAAATAAAACCTTCAAAAAACTATGAAATAATTAGACATCGGTAACTCGTGGCATTTAGGTAGCATTTGACGTTTCTGACATACTAGTGAAGTGACTATGTTTCTCTGTACGACTCGAGCAAAGAAACCAAAAAGAAGAAATCTTTTCAACCATTTAATATTTGACTTTCGTGATAGACAATAAATATTTGTTCAAAAATTTAGAAGTTATCCTACGTCTCCTATTTGAGTGTGTTGGTTAAAAAAAAGTTTTTGTTAAATAATTAATTTTTATTGCAAGCTTTTTTGTTATAAGTATACCAAATTTCAAGCCAATCCGACCACTGGAAGTGAGTCAAAATCGACTTCCAAAATTTGACCCGTACATACATACATTGCAAGTTAAATAAAAGCTTGTAAAAACATTCTTGCGTAAATTTGTTGGTGTTCTCTTTGATTTCAACTTCTTTATTTTGTAATAAGCTATTAAAAATTACTATTGTAAGATATTCTGGATTTTTTGATAATGCTGTTTTTAGCTTTTGAAAATTAAGTTTACCTTTTGGATGTAGTCTCGGTAATAAATGAACCTTTAAATTTTAAAGAATTATTTTATCTGAAAAGGCACTTGAAAAACGTGTCTCATCACTAGTGCTGCCTAATTGGGGATGTCTATTTTTTTGCAATGTATAGAAAATCGAAAAGCATTTCGAAATAAATGCTTTTTAAATCGTTTTCTGTAGTTATTTCATTTTAATATTATGTAATGAATTTATTATATAACAAATAAGCAATGACCTTCATTTGACATTGGTGTAAATTGCGTGACCGGTCCAAGTCGTACTTTATTCTGTGTGGTTAGAATTCTTCACAATTTACGCGTGGATTATACTACGGAGTTTGATTTGGACCCGCTGTCTGACATCTAGCACTTTGTCAGTGCCAGTAAAGTGACACAGTGTATGGTGTACCACTACGCAAAAAATAATTAAAGGGGTTGCCTTATCGTACGCATTTAGATAGATTTAGAAATTTGACATTGTGGGAGCCCTCAATTATAATCTGACGTCATCAACTAAAATAGTTTCAATAATTAATTTTGAAAAAAGTAGAGAACTAAATGACAAAATATTGAAATTAGTTTCTTATAATTGACTTTTCTATACAAAAAAAATATAAAAACCACTGGTAATTTTTTTTAGACATTCCCAATTGCCACGAGTTACCGATGTCTAGAAATAATAATTGAACCGACCACAATAAGCATGAAAATAACTATCTTTCTACTAATCTGTTTGAAGTCAGTGCCTCAGCTCGAGTCAGCAGGAGTGGACCTAGTAATCTTACTTACCTACATACCTTACTATCTACAGGGTTATTTTTAATTCACTGACATCCTCTTAACCCTTAATTCCTATCACTCAAACAAATGTTTTTTGTTTTACGACTTTTTAAAATGAAGCACTTTTTTTCCCATACAAATACACAGAGTATCGTAAAAATAAGAGGAAATCTCAAATTTTCAAAACGTTATTACACCAAAAATATTAAGTTATGACAAAAGCCGTAAAACAAAAAATATTTGTTTAAGTGGTAGGAGTTTAGGGTTAAAAGGATGCTAGTGAATTACAAATAACCCTGTATAAGGCTTCTACACTCCTGCTGGCACGTGCTGTGTCGTTTTATTACAAAGTTCCATAATATTTTCTGTATGCTTAGTATAAGTTTTACTTCACCAAAATACTTCTCGATCGCGTTTACGTAAAAATTTCAATTCTATGGAAACACGGGCGCGCGCGCGCGGAGGCGCTGTCCAGTACGCTTAGTATAAGTTTTACTTCACCAAAATACTTCTCGATCGCGTTTACGTAAAAAAATCAATTACTAGGGAAACATGTGCAGCGCCTCCGCGGCCGCGCGTCCATGTTTCCATAGAATTGAAATTTTTACGTAAACGCGATCGAGAAGTATTTTGGTGAAGTAAAACTTATACTAAGCGTACAGTACGCTTAGTATAAGTTTTCCTTCACTTCAATACTTCTCGATCGCGTTTACGTAAAAAATTCAATTACTAGGGAAACATGGACAGCGCCTCCGCGCGCGCGCGTCTATGTTTCCATAGAATTGAAATTTTTACGTAAACGCGATCGAGAAGTATTTTGGTGAAGTAAAACTTATACTAAGCGTACAGTACGCTTAGTATAAGTTTTACTTCACCAAAATACTTCTCGATCGCGTTTACGTAAATAAATCAATTACTATGGAAACATGGGCAGCGCCTCCGCGCGCGCGCGTCCATGTTTCCATAGAATTGAAATTTTTACGTAAACGCGATCGAGAAGTATTTTGGTGAAGTAAAACTTATACTAAGCGTACATGTTTCCATAGTAATTGAATTTTTACGTAAACGCGATCGAGAAGTATTTTGGTGAAGTAAAACTTATACTAAGCGTACTGTATGCTTAGTATAAGTTTTACTTCACCAAAATACTTCTCGATCGCGTTTACGTAAAAATTTCAATTCTATGGAAACATGGACGCGTGCGCGCGGAGGCGCTGTCCATGTTTCCCTAGTAATTGAAATTTTTACGTAAACGCGATCGAGAAGTATTTTGGTGAAGTAAAACTTATACTAAGCGTACTGAATGCAAATGCTCGATTTGTCACCGAAAATACTACGAGTAAAATCGCTATACATTTCTCTTGAACTTTTGAGGAGTTTCTTCAATTCCTCATGGATCCTATCATCAGAACTGGATTCTGGTAACAACGGGACCAACCTTGAAGCATGTGCTTTCAAACAACGAAAAAAATTTCCAAATCGGTTCATAAATGACGAAGTCCTGAGGTAACACGCATAAAAAAAAAGAACATAC
Organism: Archips xylosteana; assembly: GCA_947563465.1. Classification (NCBI taxonomy): domain Eukaryota; kingdom Metazoa; phylum Arthropoda; class Insecta; order Lepidoptera; family Tortricidae; genus Archips; species Archips xylosteana. The sequence goes on from OX387373.1 coordinate 7,596,461, forward strand.
AACCGAATTGAGAACCTCCTCCTTTTTGGAAGCCGGTTGAAAATGTATCTGGCCTTATTGGCCAGACCTATAATTAGAACAGTCTACGGTCCGCAGTTCACCGTTGACCATTTATTTAGTGTACTCATTGTGAATTGTCCCAGCACCCGGAGCCCACGCGCTGCTAACAATACAATTCGCCCGCGCCGATTATAGTAGGGGAGCCCAAGAGGGGATTTGGGGAGTCATAGGGGAAACCTTATACTCTCTAGAGTACCTCCAGCAAATATGAGCACTTCATGTGGGGGGGGGGGGTTTGCTCAGGGCACCCCGTCAGAATACGCAGAAAAAAAAATCGTGCGTGCAGCTCCTCCGCGCGGAAGAAGTGAAACTTCGTAATGTGGAAATGAAAAAGGCACTTATACATCAATATGAACCTTATTGCAATAACTTAAGGAACTAAATTTACTTATGCATCTATGTGTTTAAATTACTCACTAGATGGCGCTTTTATCAAGGCTTATACAAATTTGCACAGACAGTATGAGTTCTGCATCGCACTGTCGAAGATTTTAACATCCGTTAGTATATATACAATGCGAGATTACTTGCTTCGGCAGTACATATACTAATGCTTTCATACCCCCTCCATGGTAGCGTTAAACGTTTAACGCGACCTTGTTGGAAGTCGCATTAGAAGTTTCACTTCTAAAAATTAGATCCTGTAAAATACTCGAGCGCGTCAGATTAAGATATAGGTAATGTGGTTTAATTATTAGCAGAACAATGAACATTTCACTTCCAAATCGTCAGTCTTTGGAATTAACATCCCCTATGAAAATATGGCCCACCCGTATGGCCACCCCCACCATGCAAAGTGGCAGATTATCATACTTACATTTATTATCAGTGTCACGCTGGAGTATCAAATTATCAAAATCTGACGCGCTCGAGTATTTCAAAGAATCAATTTTTTTACTGAGTAGTTTTCATATTCAATGGGGGTACCTACTCTAGAGGGTATAAGGTATCCCCCCTTATATTAATCTGCCGCGCTCGAGTGGCTCCCCAAATCCCCTCTTGGGCTCCCCTACTATTATGATGTACCAGGTCAGCAGAGCAGAGACGGTTGCAGAGACGCCAACAAGCTTTTATTATTTTGTGTGTATGAGATGGAACACCCAGATGAAACTCCATTGATTGCATTGCTCCATGGAACAGCTGATGTGACATACTGGCCCACATCACGTCTGTCGATGATGTCGATCGATATTACCATATTGCGATGACGAGCAATATTATAATACGCTATGTCATATTAATACACTATATTACTATATCATAATGTTATTAGTGGCGCTGTGAATTGCACTCCTCGCGAGTTTTGCGAGATGGCTGAAATAGACACACACACATACACACACACACACACACACACACACACACACACACACACACACACACACACACACACACGCACGTACGCAGGCACTTACGCACGCTCGCTTCCAAATCGCGGGTGAGCAAAGTAATTGTTTCAGTTCAATAAAAACAGGCCAAGTGCGAGTCGGACTCGCGTACGAAGGGTTCCATACCATTATCTATAAAAACGGCAAAAAAATTACGTTTCTTGTATGGGAGCCCTCTTAAATATTTGTTTTATTTTAATTTAATTATTTATTTTAAAAGTAAACATATAACTAAATATTCTGTGAATATTTCAAGCATCTACCTGTTGCCGTAATCAATATCGAGCAAAAACGAGCAAAAAAATCACGGTTGTTGTATGGGAGCCCCTAAAATATTTATTTATTCTGTTTTTTAGTATTTGTTGTTATAGCGACAACCGAAATACATCATCTGTGAAAATTTCAACTGTCTAGCTGTCACGGTTCATGAGATACAGCCTGGTGACCGACGGACGGACAGTGAAGTCTCAGTAATAATAATAATAGTTTATTTCATAAAGTACAACAGGATATAAAGAATACAGGTAACAATATGGTAGGAAACAATAGCAGAATACAAACAAAAATATAACTATCTGTTCACAGATGAAACCTTTGTTGTACATAATCGCACCACAGTAAACCCTCTAACTCCTAAGCTAAGTAAAAACTTGTATTATAGGAGTTAGTACGCATCCATGTACACAAGGCATCACAAAAACGTAAAAAATAGTAAAAAATAGTAAAAAAAAAAGAAAATTAAAAATCAAATATAGGTATATGATCACATCAAAAACAAAAGCAAAGTAATAGGGTCCCGTTTTTACCGTTTGGGTACGGAATCCTAAAAACTTACTTCTCAAATAATATTATAACAGTATCTAACATACGGAACCTTTCTTTGTGCTAGGGCCGACACACACACACCTGACCAATTTAAATTAACTATCTGTCCATCTAACTATCTAAATTTAAATAAATGCCATCAAAATGATTAAACATCTCGCTGATGTTTATGACTGATGAAGACCACGCGATTGAGTCATCAAAAAATAGTGTAATCATATTCATTCGATGGTTAAATGTCAGTGTGTCAGAGTTGGCGGGTGATTAACCGAAAGATCGGTCAAGCGTGTGTCGGGCAAGGGCCTACCGTGTTTTTGGCGCATTTATTGCATTCATGAATTAAAACAATTACTTTGCTCACCCGCGACCTTACAATAGTTACGTTTATGCAAGAAATGTGCGTTCATGCTGTTCCTCCACCTCCACACTGTACGAACACACACAAATCACATAAACCCAACCATCACCACCACCAAGCTACACTGACGCGTTTCGAACTCAACCAGAGCTCATCTACCAATGTATTGGTAGCATAGCATACGGTTGTGGTAACTCTGAAGATGAGCTCTGGTTGAGTTCGAAACGCGTCAGTGTAGCTTGGTGGTGGTGATGGTTGGGTTTATGTGATTTGTGTGTGTTCGTACAGTGTGGAGGTGGAGGAACTGCATGAACGCACATTTCTTGCATAAACGTAACTATTGTAAGGTCGCGGGTGAGCAAAGTAATTGTTTTAGTTCATTAATATGGACCTCCGCAAAGTAACGCCTGATTCAATAAGTAAATTATTTATTGCATTCATTTAGAGTTGAATAGTTATTGCTGCATGTGTAGTCTAGATATTTGTATGACTTATGGCAAGCATAGCGATACAAAACTTTATGTAACATAGCTTTTGCCCGCGACTCCGTCCGCGTGGAATTAGTAATTTGGGCAGCTTATTTTTCTTATCAATTTGCTTTTTCATCAATTATGGCTCTCCTTAGTTCCTCGATATAAAAAAAATTACCCGCACCCCCCCCCCCGCAACCCCCCGCCCCTCACCGACCCCCCACCGAACCCCCCCCCCCCGCACACCCGTGTTCACATTCACCACCGTACCTACTCCCAAGTCACTACTTCTAAAAACTGTATATTTCAAACTAAATACAAACTGAAATATAGATGCACAGAAAAAACCCCAGAAAAAAGACCAATGCTGGGAATCGAACCCAGGTCCTCAGCGTTCCGTGCTGCGTGCTTACCCCTACACCATCACTGGTCTAGAGGTTAGCGACGAATCTTTTCCATACATCGTACATTTCAGTCTGTTATAATCACTTTATGCAGTGATAAAGCGCTTATCTATGTCATGCCCTCTACCGAGAGACTTTAATCTGTTCTTTAATTGTCTTTTTTCTGGGGTTTTTTCTGTGCATCTATATTTCAGTTTGTATTTAGTTTGAAATATATGGTTTCATGGGATGACCGTAAAAGTAATAAAAAAATGAAGTTGAAAAATAAATAAAAAAGATACTTCATATCTGACTTCTAAAAACTGTTCTATAAATTCTTAAAATAGACGTATCTTTCTTATTTGGGAACCGATTCAAATGAAACAAACACTAAATGTTAATCCAAGAAAATACCAACATATCAGTGAAAACCGCATCCTTCTAGGTTAAGCCGTTTCTGAGATTAGCGCGCACAAACGCACAGACAAACAGACAAACAGACAATAATTCTAAAAAACATTGTTTTGGGTTCTATTGCGCTAGTAAATAGCCCTAGTGACAGTTTTTCTCAAATATCTTCAATGTACAGACACCGACTTGTTACAGATTTATTATATGTATAGATCTGTAGAAAGAGAGGAAGACCACAAAGGAGGTGGGATGACGATATCAGACAGGTTGCGGGAGTAGCATGGAATAGAGTGGCTTTAGAGAGACCAGAATGGAGAAGATTGGAGGAGGCCTTTGCCACCTGGCAAACGGACATGCAAAAGCTAAACAAAAAAGAACTCTATGAATAGAAGGAAAACTAAGAAGAGAAGAATATATACCCAATTCATTTCTGTAATGTTGATACTTTGTCCGATTAAAGGCTTAATAATAATAGATCTGTAACACTTACCTATGTTAACAAATAAACGATTTGATTTGATTTAATCTCAGGCGTCCTATGTCCTTCCCGGGCTCTCAAACTACCTCTATACCTCAATTACCTCATCCAAATTGGTTCAGCAGTTTAACCGTGAAGAGGAAACAGACAGACAGACACACTTTCGCATTATAATATTAGTATGGAACACCAAAAACAGTACAGTGACATAACAAAAATACAAATTCAGATAGGTACATATATTATTACGAGTAGGTTTAAAAAAACCGGCCAAGAGAGTGTCGGACACGCCCAAGATAGGGTTCCGTAGCAGGTAAGAAAAAATCTTTGCATACTTTATTAATGTGGTTGTTTTGGTCCCAACTCCCACCGCGCGCAGAATACCAACATCGGTGGTACAGCGCCGTCTATCGGCAAATTGGGTAACTAATCTACTTTTTTTTTTAACTAAGGGACTAAGGGACCCAATACATCCCTGTATTGTTTTTTTATATAATTATTTTTTTATTTACTTTATTCTATATTTGTATGATTTTTTTCATTTGTAATTTATTATATTTTAATTTGAAAAGATGACTTTCTGCTAAGTTTCTTGCGGCGCATTCTTCTTGGCAATGATGGTCCTTACGAAAGCGCTGGTAGTTTAAAAAAAATGACATGTAAAAGAGCCCTTTGCGGCCTACTTGCAGAATAAACGTTTTGATTTTTTGATTTTGACTTATGACCTTGTATGTATGTTGATGGCTTTCAAATGTAATTCTTTATTATATGAACCGATTTCAATTTTTTTTTCATTTGATAGGAGATACTGTTAGCGTGATCTGATAGGTACTTAAAGAAAAAAAAATGCTTGCAGTGGTTTTTAAATTACAATCTTAGTTTAGAATTTTTTTTTAAAAAAAACTTTAAAACTGCTCAACTGATTAAGTTGAAAATCATTTTCCTAGAAAGTTTTTATTAAGTTTAACTTACGTGATTTTTTTCATATTTTTTAGACGTGTGGTTCAAAAGTCAGAGGGGGGGGGGGGGCACATTATTTTGAACTTTTGGAGTGAATATCTCCGAAAATATTCACTTTATCAAAAAATGGTTTTAGCAAACCCCTATTTATTTTCAAATACCTATCCAATGATACCCCACACTATAGCATTAGTCGAGAAAAAAAAATCACCCCACTTTACATCTACCTTAAAAAAATTTTTTAGTTTTTTTTTATTTAACCACTTTGTCGGCATGACTAATATATTATTCATGCCAAATTACAGCTTTCTAGTACTAACAGTCTCTGAGCTTAGCCGCGGACAGACAGACAGACGGACAGACATGGCGAAACTATAAGGGTTCCTAGTTGACTACGGAACCCTAAAAAAATGGAAGGTTATAATCTAATCATCTAATCTAATCTAATATTATAAAAATCTCGTGTCACGGTGTTTGTTATCGAACTCCTCCGAAACGGCTAGACCGATTTTTATAATTTTTTTTCTCTATATTTGGTAGGTGTGAGAGTAGGTCGTAGGTCGTGTGTGGGAGTGCTGCCACTTATCTGGGTTTATGTGCACTATACATGCCATAGGCAGATAAATTTTAATTGCACAAGCACAAAACACAGATAAGAACTATTTAAGCATCGCAAAATAGAATGCCAAACGATTGATACTTGCTATGGAAAGTATTTTTCGCACGGTTTTCTACTTTCCGATCTGCAGCCTTATCATGTGACAAGGATGTGGCCACACTAGAAAAAAAAATAGGGGAGTAACCCCACTAAGGCTCATTCCCTTGGCACAGATAAGAGGGTGCAGGTCAGCCTTAATAGGCTATAGCACAGATTGTAAAATATTCCGTGCATAGGTAGGATAGAACCGACCTCAATAGGAGGGAGGGATGATGTAAGCTGGCAGGCGACTGCTGTATGTAGGTTGTCTATGGATTGATTTAAATATTAAAAAGAGAACAGCAGTCGAATGTCAAACATGAGAAACAAACTCTGTAGTTTTGCAAAAGACTTTGAATAAAAATGCAAGTACATTGAAAATAAGTATCTTTTAATAAATAGCTTAAATAGTATTAGGAAAGCTACACTCCCAGGATCATAATACGATCCCAACAGTACCCCTATTCTCCGCAGACGGAGTCGCGGGTAACAGCTAGTGTAGTATATTATACGGAATCCAAAAACCAATCACATGACTAACACTACACTCAAAACATGCTTTCATTCCAATTTATATTTTACTTCGATTGGGCTAAAGTTTAATTTTGCGTGACAAAAAACGGTCCATTCAATTTTGAGCCCTATCTGTTCAGTGATTCTTGGAATTAATGGTCCACATAATTTGATTACGGTTCGATTACGTAAAAGTGTCGGGATCCGTGGGCAACAAACAGGAAAACGCGCTTCACAGAAGTTCCCAACCTTCGGTCGAATTTTATTTGTATTTAAAAAAAAAAAAAAATATCGCGGGACAATCTTACACAAATCGACCTAGTCCCAAACTAAGCAAAGCTTGTACTATGGGTACTAGACGACGATAAACATTTATATAGATAAATAAATACTTAAATACATAGAAAACATCCATAACTCAGGAACAAATATTCGTGCTCATCACACAAATAAATGCCATTACCGAGATTCGAACCCAGGACCTCTTGCTTCGTAGGCAGGGTCACTACCAACTAGGCTAAAGCGGTCGTTAAATTTTCGTCATGTTAATAGATTACCTGGGGCTAAATCCAGGCCTTATACTACGAAGTGCAAAATTCGAACTTCGTATCGTGCCATTCCTCTCACGCTAATAGTATTTAATACAAGAGCGAGAAAGACGATGCGATACGAACTTCGATTTTCGAATTTTGGAGTAGCCCTTCAGGAACGGCCCAACACGGTTTGCGAGCGGTAATTCAATCGTTTGTTTCTTGTCCTTTCTAGTTAATATAACTGAAGCGAGAGTTCCGCTTGTAATATTAGTTGTACTTTGTTAGCAACAGGCCCCTGACAGGAAGTTAGGGGGCAAAATTTAATGATATTTAGGTAGTTCCTTTATCGATAAACTCAACTGCCGACGCATTTCCCATATGGTAGTGATCGCCCCCAGCTTTGTTTGTAAGTTTTTATTATTTTGTAAGTCTTATTTCGGAGACAAATATGATAAAGTTTTATATGATAGCGGGGTAATGAGAACCATTGCACTATAAAATATTTACAATAACCTCGTAAGGCCCAACATGCTTATATTAATAAATTTTTCAAAGTCATGTTTTGTATGAAATTGTATTTTTACAAACAAAACTAAACACTAGTGCATGGGAAAAGTATCGATAGTTGACTTTATCGATGGAGGGACTCCTTGCCTGTCATTAAATTTTGCCCCCTTAAATCCGATGTCTGTTTATGTTAACCCTTAAAAAGGTAGAGGCAATTTACCGATCACATGCATTGCTTTGGAAATTCAACCTTATTTATTTTATAATACGTCACAATATCTATTGTAAATATATAAAGTTTAAAACAAATAATGGACGAAATACATAATCAGCGCTGGAGTGCTATAAACGCCTCAGCATTATGCTGAGCCAGTGTCCAATTTACAACCGCAATGACACTTTTTTTTTTGTTTAGCCTTTGTATTGTTCTTTTTGTAAAAATATTTTTTGTATTGTTCTTTTTGTAAAAATATTTATGTGTCTTGTGTTGTTGTAAATAAATGTATTTTCTTTCTTTCTTTCTTTCTTTAATGGTCATAATACATACTAAAATTTTCTATGAAACTATTGATTAATCGAATTTTTTTAATCGTGTAAAATCTACAGATTGGTTTAGGTTAGGTTAGGTTTATTTTATGAAAATCCTGTAAAGTAGAGAATTTCCAAGAAAATTGCATTATATCAAGTGACCATTATGTATTTCGTCCATTATTTGTTTTAAACTTTATACATTTTGATACGTACCCGTAAATATGTAATATTGGGGCCTTATTAAGGGTTCACCGTAAAATGTTCCCGGCCCCTGCAACCGCAGTATTGTATGCAGCGAGATGCGATCTCCATTACTGTTAAACATTAAATGCCACTCGTATGAACCGCCCGCGAAAGTGTGTCGCCGGCTTGACAATGCGCATTCAGGGGATCCGAAATGGGGCAAGTGTGGACATGGCTTTAGCCCGAATGAACAAAATGTTCATAAAGTTTTCGATACTTAAGACGCTGTCAACACCAACGTCGGCGCACACTGTCTATTTGTATCGGAGTAAACGAGATGCCGCTATTACTGGGCAGCCGGGTATATTGAAATTTATCGGGCAAATATTTAATTAAAAAAAAACTGTGTATTATTTGTGAAATATGACTCGTTAGCGGTTTAGGTATGAATATGTTGACTACATGTTTTTAATTGCAGACGCATACGCCAAAAAAATAAAGACATAGAACCGTTTAATGATGATTTTAAGACCTATCTTTGCAATTATTTTCTATCGAGCCGATTTCGTCCAATTATGTATCGAGTCCGTCCACGGTCTTTGAAATATGATGAATATTAACATATAATTTTTTTGATGTGCTAGAACAAGCAGTTTTTCTTAAAAAACTGTTTAAATGACATCAATTTCAACAAAATTAGGTGTTGTCAGCCTCTTAAAGGTTTTGCCACACTGGATGCGTTCTGCGGTCGCGGTCAGGTCAAATTAAACGCAGCCCGTATTATGTATGAACAACATTGTCGGTCTATTGGTAAGTAATTCGGTTTCCTCTACTGTACCGGTACCGTGCATCGTCTAACAGTGAATAATGGTAAATAATATTACCATCGACCGTTAAACTATACAACGATCTATCAAGAGCTTCGACGACTATAAACATGATCATCACAGTTATGTAAATAGATTATCATTTTTAAATGATAAATGATACGAGAGGACACGTATGACCTAATGTACTAGTTGGGATCGCTAAACGTCTCTTTTTGGGGTACCGTACCCAAAGGTTTTTAACACGTCTAATTCGGAACTTCTTTACTACAACTCACGTTCTGTGCTATACATACCATTTTTGAATTGTAACATTTTTTCTACTAGTGTGTTACAAGACGACAGTGACTTGTAAACAGAAGGTTAAGTTTTTCCCAATATTTCTTTGTTTTTAGGGTTACGTACCTCAAAAGGAAAAAACGGAACCCTTATAGGATCACTTTGTTGTCTGTCAAGACCCTTTTTCTCAGGAACGCGTGAAGGTATCAAGCTAAAATTTATATCACATAGGTACTCAGGTCAATTGTCCCTTGGAGCTGTGAAAAAATCAAACTTCTAAGCCAACGCAATCAAGCCGTTTATGACGCAAATTTCCGCATATTTACGAAACTCGCAAGGGAATCAAATTGAAATTTGGTACGAAGCTAGGTCTTATAGCACAGATAAAGGAAAAATTGCGAAAAGCATAATTTTTTTTGTCTGTCTGTCTATATCAGTAACCAACGCACATTTTCGACACTCGCAAGAGAATCAAAACCTGCAGGGTACTTCCCGTGAACTCAGAATCTTGAAATTTGGTACAAAGCAGGGCCTTATAGCACAGATAAAGGAAAAATAGCGAAAAGCATAAATTTTTTTGTCTGTCTGTCTATATCACTAACCAATCTACAATGATCCCACACTGCGCACATTTTGCTTAGGAGCAGGGGTCTGCTAAGACTGGATGTCATAGATACATATAAATTTGTATGGAACCCTCGGTGCGCGAGTCCGACTCGCGCTTGACCGGTTTTTTTTTTATAAAAAATATGATTTTATGATTGCAATAGCAAATTGACATGTTTAATTAGATAAATTTGTCGTCGCCACAGAATACATACTTTATTACTACTTTGTCTTGTATACTTTGAACCTAACCTACTTGTATAATTTGAAGTAACAAACCTAAAGTATATTTGTCTCTTTCTGAACCAAGTGATTTCAATGTCAAATCACCCCCCTACCAGACAGAGATCACCTATTTTTAAAGCCGCACCAAACGAAAGTCTAATATACAAAAAATGATTTGTACCGCACTCAACGGTCAATCCTGCAACTCCTTGCTACCTCTAAGAGCGATTTACCTATGTCACCTCTGTTCGATGCTCTCAAAACTTTCTCCTTAACTGTCCCCCTTTCCAACTCTAAATTCTATGTATACTCATTTACTGTCCAGGCTATTCGGGAGTGGAACTCCCTACCAATGAACCTAAGGCGTGCCAATTCCTTACTTATTTTCAGATCCTTGCTTAAGGAGCACTATTTACTATCTTAATATATAAAAATCTCGTGTCAAGGTCAAGGTGTTTGTTATCGAACTCCTCCGAGACGGCTTGACCGATTTTTATGAAACTTTTTTCTCTATACTTGGTAGGTCTGAGAATAGGTTGTGGCTATATTTTACATCCGTATTCATCGCGGACGGAGTCGCGGGCAATAGCTAGTCTTGTATATTAAAATTATAGCCTGTTTATATATTTAAAATTATATTGCTCTTATCTATGTGTGTTTGATGTTGTATATTAGGATTTTTTTGTATAATGTTTTTGATCTCTATATATGTATTTTGTATAGATATGCGATCTGCCGTGCGGTCCGCGCGGTCAGATCGCACGCACGCGCAATATATAGAGACCGACAATGTTGTTCATACATAATGCGGGCAGCGTTCAATTTCACCTTTTTTTTTGACGGAGTGGAAACATATATTTCATACTAAATACAAACTGAAACATCTGCACAGAAAAAACCCCAGAAAAAAGACCAAAGCTGGGAATTCTGTAGTGGTAGAGCCATGTTGTAGCTAGCCGCTGCATCACGAATGGGCCGGCTCGTCCGGGGCAGTACCACCCTCACACAGAACACCGGCGTGAAGCAGCAGTAATCCTGCTTGCGTTTCGTACGGTCAGTGAGAGTGCCGGGGGCCCAATACCTCACCCCTTCCCTCTCCCCCTCCCTCTCCCCCTTCCCCTATTTCCTCTCCTTTAGGGCCGACAACGCACTGGAATCGAATAAAGCGCTGCGGGTGTCTATGGACAGTGGTGTTCATTTAACATCAGGTGACCCACTAGTTCGTTTGTCTGGCCTATCTAACATAAAAAAAAAAAAAAAAAAAATCGAACCCAGGTCCTTGGCATTCCGTGCCACGTGCTAAACCCCTACACAACCACTGGTCAGGAGTTTAGACACAAATTTTTCCTATGCATCATATTTTCCAGCCTGCTATCATCACTTTTGCAGTTTTGGTCTTTTTTCTGGGGCTTTTTCTGTGCATCTACATATGTTTCAGTTTGTATTTAGTATGAAATATTTGGATTTCACGGAATGACCGTAAAAGTAAAGAATGAAGTTGAAAAAAAAAATACAAATGATACTTCAAACCAAACTTGTTGGAGTGGAAACACCTTTACGTGTACCCCCGGGCCCGGGGAGAACCGGATGGTTATGAATGAATGAATGAATGAATGAATGAATGAATGAATGAAAGAAGTTTATTTCACACACAAAACAAAACACATAAAATTACAAAAGAAAGAAGAAAAAAAAAAACATTAAAATGTGTGTGAAAAAGGTCCCGCCTCAGCATAAATGCGGGTTATGAGCGGCTGTCTCCCCCGTCCGCTTCCCCTGACGGTAAGGGGAGGGGGAGTATACCCACTAAAACCACTCCGACGTTGCCCTCTTGCCGAGGTTGGTAGGCGCCGTGGGGTCCCAAAGATTCTACCACGACGCCTCCCGGCTGCCCTAGATTACGCCAGGGTTACCCGCGCCAAAAGAGGGAGGATTCATCGAAAATTAATTTGGTTTTCAGGGCTAAAAACCGGTTGTCTGTAAAGTCGGTTTACGGACGATAGTTTAACGTGACAACGTCATAACAAAACATTCAAAAACAAAAATGAAACCAGGCGGTCACCCATCCAAGTACTGACCGCGCCCGACGTTGCATAACTGACGAGAATCGGTGTTTTGTCAAATATCTTGAAAACGGTGCATCCTACGGCAAAATCAATGAAATTTTCATCCCCCTTTAATACACCCCCCTCCCCCGCACCCCCCCATTAAATATTACCCAAGCGCTAGTAGGTATTAAGATTGTACATCCTGGCGCGCGCTGCTCTCTCTTGGTACGGGACATGTACGGGACATTGCGTCAACCTTTTTTTGCGTGCAGCCGGCGTTCATTGATTTATTAGACGTTTATTGAATCAGGCGTTATTTTGCGGAGGTCCATATTAATGAACTAAACACAGTTTAACATTTGGTAGCATAGCATACGGTTGTGGTAACTCTGAAGTTGAGCTCTGGTTTAGTTCGAAACGCGTCAGTGTAGCTTGGTGGTGGTGATGGTTGGGTTTATGTGATTTGTGTGTGTTCGTACAGTGCGGAGCTGGAGGAACTGCATTAACACACATTTCTTGCATAAACGTAACTATTGTAAGGTCGCGGGTGAGCAAAGTAATTGTTTAGTTCATTATTAGACGTTGTCACGTCAATAAAGCGGTTTTTTGCTGGAGTCGTGCCTTCGAATTATTTTTTAATGGCGTTACCATCCCTACTGCGGAGTGATGTTGATGAGTAGTTCAATCAATGGCATGCTAATGTGTCGTTATCACCTGTCTGACGCAACTCGGCCCCGCGTTGCAAGATTTGCTGCGATTATTACATATTTGTACTAATTACAGATACATTTTGTTAATTACAAATCTTTTTTGACGTGACAACGTCTAACAAATCGATGAACGCCGGCTGCACGCACGAAAAAGGATGACGCAATGTCCCGTACATGTCCCGTACAAGAGAGAGCAGTGAATGCCAGGATGTACAAGAGGACAGCGTGCGCCAGGATGTACGTACAATCTTAGCACTAGCGCTCGGGTAATCTATTGAGGGGGGGGGATGAAAATTTCATTGATTTTGCCGTAGGATGCACCGTTTTCAAGATATTTGACAAAACACCGGTTCTCGTCCGATCACCGAGGTTAAGCAACGTCGGGCGCGGTCAGTACTTGGATGGGTGACTGCCTGGTATCATTTTTGTTTTTTGAATGTTTTGTTATGACGTTGTCTCGTTAAACTATCGTTCGTAAACCGACTTTACCTGTATCACGAACCAGACAACCGGTTTTTTATTTAAATTTGGTGGGCAAACTATATCCTTACGTCGTTTTTTAGTAGTTTCAATATTATTATGGCACGAATGAATCAATTTATTTCAAACTGACTCCGGTTTCGCGTCCAGAACCAATTCGTCATCTTTGTGCGGACATAGCACGCAACCTGCAGAACTACACTGCAAATCCAGTCGCAGATTGCTCTCTCACAATTGGTATGTGGACAAGTTTGGGACGGCCTTTCGTCTGCACGTGAAACCGGAGCCATTGCAGTTTGTGCACTTTTCTGAACGCGAAACCGGAGTCATTTTGTGCACTTTTCTGCACGCGAAACCGGGTTCAGTTTGTGCACTTTTTGGAACGCGAAACCGGAGTCAGTTTGTGCACTTTTCTGCACGCGTAACCGGGTTCAGTTTGTGCACTTTTCTGAACGCGAAACCGGAGTCAGTTTGTGCACTTTTCTGCACGCGTAACCGGGTTCAGTTTGTGCACTTTTCTGGACGCGTAACCGGAGTCAGTTTGTGCACTTTTCTGCACGCGAAACCGGGTTCAGTTTGTGCACTTTTCTGAACGCGAAACCGGAGTCAGTTTGTGCACTTTTCTGCACGCGTAACCGGGTTCAGTTTGTGCACTTTTCTGAACGCGTAACCGGAGTCAGTTTGTGCACTTTTCTGAACGCGTAACCGGAGTCAGTTTGTGCACTTTTCTGGACGCGAAACCGGAGTCAGTTTATGCACTTTTCGAGGATCCACACTATCCTCATTCTGGATACGAATGTAGTATTGCATCAGATTGGATGTATTAGAAGAAGATGCATTAACTAATGTGATCATACTACATTTATTTCAGGCTAAAACATTGGTCCATTTTGTTAGTAACAACTGTGTTTAATAAAAATAAAAATATTTCAAGCGCCTGTCCTGCAGACGCTACTGTGTGTCAGTGTGTACACAATATCGCGAAACGGCCTTTACCAGTGGGTCAAAGTTACGATACAGATAATATGGTAATGCCGTAAATATACCGTAACTGGGGCACCTTTAAGCGGGCGAAAATTAAACTATAACGTTCCAAGTATATTTCAATTTACAATACAATCGTCAACATAACCGAATAAAAACCAACATTCAAACATTCAAATCGTCAAGAAAACATCATCGTCACCCTTGAATTGTCAACGAACTTTTTATCGAATATTAATTGGGTATGTATTACAATACCGAAGTACGAAAGACCGAATGTATTAAAACATCGAATGGGTCAAAAGACCGACACGATTTTTTTCTGAAACCGTTAACTTTTTAAGATTGTTATAAAACAAACCTAACCTAACCTAATGGGTTCTGTATGATGCCGTTTTAATATATTCTGAGAAGTTTACGGTTTCAGAAAAAAATCGTGTCGGTCTTTTGACCCATTCGATGTTTTAATACATTCGGTCTTTCGTACTTCGGTATTGTAATACATACCCTATTAATTAGTTCAAAGTCAACGTTTCCTATATTTTGAAAGAAAGAAAGAAAATACATTTATTTACAACATCACAAGACACATCTATACTAATATTATAAAGAGGAAAGATTTGATTGTTTTTTTGTTTGTTTGCATTGAATAGGCTCCGAAACTACTGGACCGATTTCAAAAACTCTTTTGCCGTTAGAAAGCTACATTATCACTGACATAGGCTACTTTTTACAGCGGGAAAATACCTTTTCCTAAGGGAAAATTAATTTATCGCGGGCGAAGCTGCGGACGGAAGGCTAGCCATCAATATTTTTACAAAACAAAAGAGAACACGAAAGCTTAAGATAGAATGTGTCATTGCGGTTGCAAATCGGACACTGGCTCAGCATAATGCCGATTTTCAGCCAGCACCGATGGTGACACCCGGATAAGATAAGATAAGATAAGATATTCTTTATTTGCAGAAAAAGGGTTAGTTACATGTCTTATTATTATGTTAGATAATTATATTGTTCCATCTTTTTCGCTGCATTCATACAGCATGCGAATATAAAAATTAGGTAGGTACCTAAAATGTTTCATGCAATATTTTTATCTAAGTATAAATATATCAAAATTATTATTCTTGGTTTCATTAATGATTTCACTATAATTCATTACATTATTCATTAAATTACATTATCCAGTGTACATTATTGGTATTATTAGAAATAGAAATAGAAATAGAAATATTTATTGCATAAACTGTGAGGAGTGTACAAAGTCGACATGTAGTACAAAGTATCAACAGCTACCCGTTACGGGCATACAATATGTTCAGAATACTTATAACCTAAACTACAATATGACAATAACTTGTAGGGACAATAATAATTACAACAACAATGATAACATAATAATTAATGATCCCTATAGAACTCATTCAAATTGTAAAAAACCTTATCCATCAGCCACTTTTTAAGCTCGGATTTGAATTTTATCCCTTCAAGCACTTTTATATTTACGGGAAGGTGGTTAAAAACCTTTATGGCAGTAATGTAAGAGCTTTTTTTATACATGGAGTTATTAACTTTGGGCAAACAGAGATTATACATATACTGAGAGCGTAAGTTACTACGCAGTGCAGATTTATTAACAAAAAAATCGGCATGGCTTTTCACAAATAAACACAACTCCAAAATATATATGCCAGTCAGCGTAAGAAAGCGTTTCTCTTTAAAAGTATTTCGTAAAGACTGTTGAGCATGCATGTGATAAATTTTACGCAGGCACCTCTTCTGTAGAACAAATGTAGACTGGACGTTGACTGAATTACCCCAATATATAACTCCATATGTTAGCAACGGATATACGCTTCCATAGTAGGCGCCCCTAACAACAGCTTCCGAGCATGTCTCTGATAATATAGAAAGGGCATAACAACCACTTGATATTTTTTTATTTAATAAATCAATATGTGACTTCCAGTTCAAGTGAGGATCAATTGTCACTCCTAGAAAGTTGATACTGTCCACCTCCTCGACTTCAGACACATTAGTAAGTGGCGGACAGAAAGTTTTGTAATTCCTAAACTGCACTACTTTAGTTTTCTTTAAATTTACGCTTAGATTGATTGATTGAAGCCATTTAACAACTGAGTCCAGTGTAGAGCCCATTTTGGTCTCCAAGTCGGCAGAAAATGAGTCACCCGTGAACAGTATTGTAGCATCATCAGCAAATAGAACACACAATTCATCGATATATCGATATATTATTATTATCAATAGCATTAAAATCGATCATAAATGTTTTGTGGTTCAAGCATCGGAAATATCAATATGGTCTAAACACTGCTGGCCACAAGCTTCCTTTTTATCTGTTGTGTCTTTATTTGCTATAATTTATAAATTCTTTAACACTGTAAAAACACTGTTCAAGGAGCCAACTTCAATCGCTGTTTAGATAGATATATAAACTACACACTATCAGCTACATAAGGCTACATGTGTAAATAAATAATTAGTAGATTATAAAAGCAAACAATAATAACAAAATTACTTAAACATATTTATTTTCATTTCATCGACTATTCATGTCATCGAAAGAATAAAAAGCCGATGAAATGAACTTCAATATTTAGTAATTCTGTCTTTTGAATAGTTAATGTATATAATATTTTAAGAAATAATAATCTTTATACAGGTGCCATAGGAATTAAAAAAAATTGTAATGAATAATCGATGCAATCAGATTACTACAATAGAAATTATAGGAACTGAATATTCTATAAGTCGTTTGCGATGAAATGAAATTCGGTGAAAAGTTCGTCGATGATTCAGGCGGATACACGGATAAACACACACAATTCAAATTCATCGTCAAGAAATCATTATCTAAGGCATACTATAAAAGGGATCATCATCATCATCATTTTAGCCGAAAGACGTCCACTGCTGAACATAGGCCTCCCCCAAGGCTCGCCAAACAGATCGGTCCCGTGCCCTCCGCATCCAACGCGATCCCACAACCAAGGTCATCGCTTTATCTTGTTGGAGGCCTACCTACACTGCGTCTTCCGGTCCGTGGACGCCACTCGAGAACCTTTTTACCCAATCGGCCATCAGTTCTACGAGCGATGTGCCCTTCCCACCGCCACTTGAGTCTGGCGATTCTTCGAGCTATGTCGGTGACTTTAGTTTTTGCGCGGATTTTATCATTTCTAATGCGATCCCGCAGAGAAACTCCGAGCATAGCCCTCTCCATTGCCCTCTGAGTGAGTTTGAGCTACCTTATGAGGCCCATCGTTAGCGGCCACGTCTCAGTGCCATAAGTCATCACTGGCAACACACACTGGTCAAAGACTTTTGACTTGAGACATTGCATTACTTACAGTGTAGTAATCAAAGGAAAATTGGTTTAAAAGTTCAAGAATAAATGAAATTACAATTCAAGTGGAATATTCTGAAATATTTATCCTCTTTAGGCTGGATTTTACAAAACTTTTATTCCGAGAATAACCATTACTCTCAGATAGTAATGTCAAATTACTATGGCGGTTTGACATTACTATCTGAGAGTAAGCGTTTTTCTCGGAATAAAAGTTTGGTAAAATCCAGCCTTAATGAAGTAATTAGTCAAACATTTCAAACATCGCAATCGCTTTAAACCAGTTAGAACAGAATGTGAAATAAATGGCCAGGCGTGTGTTTGGGATTAAGCAGGGTTCCGCTGTCATAATCATAATCATAATCATAAGGCGTAGGGATGTGACGACCTCATCGCCCGCTGGTGTTGTCGTGTCACCAGTGCAGTCAGTCATCGCAGGGCGGCTTGTGGCGAGCTGTTGGTGCGTAGCGACACCACGAACCCGAGACCTCCAGGGGTACACATAAACACATGCGCTTATACACACACTCGCACATAGTTACACACCTACCCCGCCTCTAGTTTGCCTTTGTTGGCCGCCTAGAGTGGAGCGCAAGAGCTACCTAAATGCTCGAAGGATGGATGTATTTGGCCGTAAGTGGCGAGTTGGCATTTTGAAGTTTAAAGTCCAGGGACACCTCTCCATCCTTAGCCGTTCACACCAATGTTGCCGCCTCGTTGCCCCGAGCGGGCAATAGTTTGAGGGGCCCATTTAGTGAATGGCGAGTCACCGCCTACCAAAAGTTCAGTTTATGAGATATTGAAATGGTAGGTGTCCGTTATCTCACTCCATAGCCCGGTAATCCTGTCCACAACATCCCAACCCCATAGCCAATTCCATGTCGCTTCCTACCTGGCAATAGATTGGCAACTGTGGAGGACTGTCCGCTAGCACATCCTCATGGTGTATTAGGGGATAGACCTCCATAGTTGCGCCCATCTCATTTATATTATATGGTACCAAAGGCCTCTTCATGTTGGCTTCGGCCCCATGAATGCCTTTCAAATGATCGGGTCTCCATGGGCCCGTGATCGGAATTCCGTATCATAATCATATTCATTTATTGTGTATGAAATTCAGGTAACAAATACAGATATAATATTATATTCAGGCTATGGTTTCACCAAATTCTACCCTTACAGGTGTACACACATTTATAATCAAATAACTAAAAGTAATCATGCAATTTAAAATTATAATCCGCCATATGTCTTTACCAATTTCATGTCCTTATCAATTAAGAATTTGAATTTGTCATAAAATACTAAAGAATTAAATAAGAATAAAGAATTAATTTAATAAGAATTTAAATATAATGTCACTTCAAATTACATACCTACATGTCACTAAAATTTTAATACAGTAATTGCTAAAAAAAAAGAAAAAAATATCAATATATGCCATAATATAATTACAATTTATTAATAAGTTGATATTCTAAATATTCTTTAACCGTGTAAAAACAGTTATCCAAAAGCCATTTTGTCAATTTGTTTTTAAACATCTGCCCATTTAATTTTTTCAATTCATCTGGAAGATTATTGAACAGCTTTGTTGACATGTTATAAGCATTACGTTTGTAAATATCTGAACGACAACGTGGTTGGTATAATAGGTTTTCAAAAAAAAAGGTATTTCAAAATTATTCCTACTAATATTTAAATATCCAAGTATTCACGCAACTTTGCTTTCGCCGCTTCGAGATCAATTTAGCAAATTCGTCATTTCCCAGTAGCGAAATTCCCATTTTAATTTTTCCCAAATGTTTCTTTTCTCACTACGGTTTTTTCACAATCGCGTTTTTTCCCAACTTTAATCGACACAGAAACATAGGTTTAGGCTTTGATCAATTATAACCAGAGATCGGAAAAATTGGCGTCATTGCTCGCAATAATGTGGAAATGCCTTTAAAATTAATTAATAAATAAATTCTTTCTTGAAATTACATTTGAATTCTCAGAGATGACAATTTACGCGCGCATACAATTACATATAAGTAAAATGTGAATAAAAGTGGCATATATATGTTTTTAATGAAGAAGTTTTCTAGTTAATGTATTACGATTTATAAACATAAAACATCTTTCGTAAAAAAATATTTTGACATTGATATTAATTTGGAAAAAATACCTACTGATTTTTTTTTAAATAAATCTATACCTATTATAAGAACTCTTTGTGTTATTTATTAATTGGGAATTAAAACTAAATCTCAGGTAAGAAATCAATTAAATGATCAATTATTTAATTATTTTTAGAGTCATGTCCACATTATAGCGAGCAATGACGCCAATCCATCCGATCTCTGATTATAACTGTAGATCCACAGTCGCGCGCCCGAAAATGTCCGAGCCAAATGAGCGCCACTTTGATAAAAGTGGCCTTCTTTTTTCTCAGAACGTTGCGTGAAATTGTCAAGTTTAGCTGTCAAGTGGAGTTTTGCCGCTACCGAAATTCGACTGTAATGAAGTAAAGACTAGGTTCAAATTTCTGTGTAGGTGATGATTTTATTTGTTACGCAACCAAATAAAAAAGTTCGGGCATTCTTTGAAGGGGATTTTGTTCGGCAATGTGTATCTACAGTTATAATTGATCAAAGGGTTTAGGTTAGGTTATGTTAAGTTTGCATCGGCCCGAAGGGCCAAAAGCAGAAGAAGGAGCTCCGCGCGAGCGCAGCTCCGTCGACATTGTTTCTGTGTCAATTCAAATTGGGAAAAAACGCTACTGTGAAAATAAGCTTCAGTAAAAAACTATAGTGAGAAAAAAGCATACGATACGATTCAAAATATAACACAAACCTCATTTGTCACTAACGATTTTATTTAAAGCGAAAATTTATGTGTGTGTGCGTGTGTTTTTTTGTTACTCCTTCACGCTAAAATGGCTAGACGGATTTGAATGAAAGGTATGTAGATAGGTGAAAGTCTGGAATAACATCATCATCGTCATTTTAGTCGGAAGATGTCCATTGCTGAACGCAGGCTTATAGGTAACGCCACCAGAGTTGAGGCCACGCACACAACCACATCTCATGTAATGACAGCGGAATTTTGACGTTGTGTTGACGTTTAACAACAACACAACGTCAAAATCCCGCTGTCATTACAAGAGATGTGGTTGTGTGCGTGGCCTCAACTCTGGTGGCGTTACCTATACCCCAAAGTTCGCCAAACAGATCGGTGCTGCGCCATCCGCCAACGTGGTCGTTTGTCACTAACGATTTTATTTAAAGCGAAAATTTGTGTGTGTGTGCGTGTGTTTGGTTGTTACTCCTTCACGCTAAAATGGCTAGACGGATTTGAATGAAAGGTATGTAGATAGGTGAAAGTCTGGAATAACATCATCATCGTCATTTTAGTCGGAAGATGTCCACTGCTGAACATAGGCCTCCTCCAAGGCTCGCCAAACAGATCGGTGCTGCGCCATCCGCCAACGTGGCCCCGGAACTATAACCAGGTCTTCGCTCCATCATTTGATTGAACTGCTCTTTTTAATTTTTAGCTATTTTAGCGTAGTTCATAAGTAAAGTGTTGCTAACAAAATAAAAGAAAGAAAAGAAAAAAATAAATAAATATAAAAATATGGAATATAATATTTAAATATGGAATATGGAACCTGTTTTCTGAAATAAATGATTTTATCGATTCAAATCAACCGTAATGACGAGGGAGTCCTATCTCCAGCAGTGGACGCCCTACGGCTGAAATGATGATGATGATGATTTATTTATTCTTCCGACGGAACCCTAAGAAGCGCATAAATTATTGATTTATACGAGTAATGAGGGCGCCATTATCTAAGTTTTTTTTCCGCAATTTGATAAAGTTAAAACCAGTGTGTAGTTTCAGAATTACCTTCAATGGTGTGAAGTTCCCAATCCGAACGTGGCCCGCGTGGGAACTACGGTTCAAGCCCTCTCATCCTGAGATGGGACTGTGCCCTGTACCTCTACCATGAGTTACACTAGTTTACAGTGACCGTACTCGCTAGCGACGGCGTAAATGATTTGTATGGAGAATTGTGTACAGCGCCTCTAGCGGTCACATACGGAAGTACAATTCTCCATACAAATCATTTACGCTGTCGCTAGCGAGTACGGTCACTGTAAACTAGTGTAACTCATGGTAGAGGTACTGTACTGGGACGTACTTACATGGGCTGGTAATGATGATGAGATATTATATCATTTGCCCTCCGCTGTCTGTCTGTCCGTCTGTCAGAGGGTTCTATATCTTGAACCGTAATAGTTAGACACTTTTTTCACCGATTACGTATTACTATGGTCAATACAACAAATTACTAATAACTATAAATTAAAAATTTTAAAAACCCCCAACGCAATTATGTCACACGTATGTTTGAACATTAATTCATGATACTTCTAAGATCCCTTCCGCAGCTAACAAAAGAGCTGATAACTTTGAAACGGCTGAACCGATTTTGATGAAAAATATCTAAGAACTATCGCCAAGAAACCTGCTTTCAAATAAAAAAACCCGCATCCACATCGGTTTACCAGTTTAAAAGTTATGATGCCATAGACAGACACACAGCCAGATGACGACACACACACATAGCGGTCAAACTTATAATACTTGTGTCGGGGGTTAAAAAATTTAAGGGGCCGTCATATACAAGATACGTGTTTTTTGTGTTTTTAAACTCGATCTTTATAATTTTTCTACTGAAGTATTTTTAAACTTTTTACGGAGGCACGGAACCCTTCTTTCCGTCTCCGTCTCGCACTTGACTGGTTTTTTTAACATTATTAGAATGATATCATCATCATCATCATCCCAGCCTATATACGTCCCACTGCAGGGCACAGGCCTCCTCTCAGAATGAGAGGGCTGGGGCCGTAGTTCCCATGCGGGCCCAGTGCCGATTGGGAACTTCACACACACCATTGAATTTCTTCGCAGGTATATACAGGTTTCCTCGCGATGTTTTCCTTCAAGCTCATGGTAAATTTCAAAAGTAATTTCGCACATAAATTACGAAAAAGTCAGGGGTACGAGACGGGATTTGAACCCACGACCCTCTGCTTGAGAGGCCATAATAGCCAGATCAAACCGCTAGGCCAGCGCGGCTTTTTTTTGATAATGAATGATATTATAACAGACGTTATTTCAGAATAATTAGTGTGAATAAAAAAAAAAAATAAAAATAAATAAATATCACGGGACAATTCACACCAATTGACCTAGTCCCAAAGTAAGCTTAGCAAAGCTTGTGTTATGGGTACTAGGCAACGGATAAACATACTTATATAGATAGATACATACTTAAATCTAATACCTTTAAACGAGCAATTCTTGTATATATGTATATATATAATCAGGATCTCGGAAACGGCTCCAACGATTTCGATGAAATTTGGTATGTGGGGGTTTTCGGGGATGAAAAACTGATCTAGCTATGTTTCATTTTCAGAAAATCGCTTTTACTCGTGTTTTCCGGCCATTTTTGTTTTCATTAGAATATAAAGCTAAATTTCGCCCACTTCGAGCAGATCATAATGGCACATTAGAAATAGGGTGGTCGCGGATCCAGCCGACCTCGGTTCGAATCCACGTTTTTTTTTCAACATTTTTAGTTTTTTTTTTTAAGTTTATTTTTCATGAGAAAACGTCAAGTTTCTTCTTTTGTGAGAAAAAGTTACTTTTTTGTGAGAAAAAGTTACTTTTTTGTGAGAAAAAGTTACTTTTTTGTTAGAAAAAGTATTATAGGGAACGTGCAGTAACTATAGGCGGCAGCACTAATGCGACAGAAGAGACACTATGCGGACAGTAAAACAAACTTATCAAGGTAAAACATTCAAATTGATGGCACCCTTATGGCACCAGTTGGCAGCACCGTCTATGTGCACGTTCCCTATTGGGAGCACAGAACAGGAAAAGCCGGTTGTCTGTAAAGTCGGTTTACGGACGATAGTTTAACGTGACTCACCCAACCTCCGGTGTTTTTGTCAAATATCTTGAAAACGGTGCATCCTACGGCAAAATCAATGAAATTTTCATCCCCCCTTTAATTCCCCCGCGCTCCCTCCCCCGCATCCCCTCCCCCCCTCTCACCCCCCCCCCCCCCCCCACCCCTCCGGTGTATATAATCAGGATCTCGGAAACGGTTCCAACGATTTCGATGAAATTTGGTATTTGGGGGTTTTCGGGGATGAAAAATTGATCTAGCGTGGTCTTATCTCTGGGAAAACGCTTGGTACCGAGTTTCTGCCCGAGCAGAGCTCGGTCGCCCAGGTACTACATATTAAACACCCAAGACCCGAGAACAAACATTCGTATTTTTCATACAAATATCTGCCCCGACACGGGAATCGAACCCGGGACCTCAAGCTTCATAGTCAGGGTCTCTAACCACTAGGCCATCTGGTCGTCTAAATAACCTTGAATATAATTTTAGTTGATCAGTATTCGACGCACGCAGATTTAAGAACGAAAGTTTGACATTGAACGGCCACATATAATTATATCTTAAGACAATAGTACTTTTGTTTACTTGTATGTTAATTTTCAAAAGGGAAAGTTTAATGTAACAAATGATATGCTTACAGGATTCCTGGACCATTTCATCATTATCATCATCATCGTCATTTCCGTCCACTGCCTAACAAGGTTCGCCAAACATACTGGTCCTGGCGCCATCCGCATCCAACGCGTTCCCGCAACCTGAAAGAGGTCGTCGCTCCATCTTGTTTGGTAGATGGTGGTCCATCTCGACCATTAAGCTGGAAAAAATGAGATAAGTATATGATACATTTAAATGATTGTCAAGAGTGGTCTCAAAAAATCATCATCATCATTTCAGTGTTCTGGTCCGTGGACGCCATTCGATAACTTTTTGGCCCCATTGGTAATCAGTTCTGCGAGTGATTATCACATCATATTACCACTATCTAAACCAATTAGCTGTCATCGTTTTAGTGTCAAGAGTGGTGTCAAAATGTATGCAACTGTCAAACTTTTTCCGGTTTTATGTCTGTATCTAGATTATTTTATTTCTGACGAATGGGTGGCTGTTAACGTAGTTATATGTGAGAAATTAACATTTTAAAACAAGTTCTTTTGCTAACTACCTTGGCCCAATTGCATAACAAAATACAAGCAAATAGTATTAGTGAACAACAACAACTTAAAGAAAAATAAAAGGTTTACATTGTTATTTATTTATCGATAAAAATTTTACGGCATTAGAGCAAAAACTAATACGATGTAGAATAAAAAAAACTATACAAAACTATTAAAGAATTTTAATTTTCATTGAAACGACTTGACGGTGTTGGTTCTAATGTCTCCAGAATTATTCCCCGTCAAGTAGGTACTATTATACGGAAATCGCTCACCATTGTTTTTTTATTGCATACGTATTATTTTTTGGTTTAATAACGAACCTACTTTGTTATTTGTTTTTATTTTCCCTCCCCGACCCATAAGCACAGATAAAATAGAAATCGAATTCCTTAAACCATTATTTCGAATTAGATCCTCATTAGCCATCGACAATAGTATTTTTTTAATCGAACAAAGACCGATCCACTGACACACATCGGCATTGTATGCGCGCCTTGGTCTCGTTAAAAAAAACACCGGTCATAAAAGTGATCCTTCACTCTGAATTCGAATCTCGCGAGTAGCGCGCGCTTTAAAAAAAAAACTTTAAAAAAGTAAACGTAGTGTAGGAAAAGCAAGTTACAAGTGACAATGTATTCGATATTTTTCGTCATAGTTTTTGCGATAGATTTTACGAATGGAGATTATTTTTTGAATAGAGTGAATCACATGGAGTTTTATAAGAATAGGACGCGCCCTTCGAAGGCGTTTTCTAGTTTTTCTACGAATTATTTTAATCAGAATGTGCTGCAAAGGCCGGGAAAGCAGAATGTGCAGTGCGGTACGAGGACTGTTGATTTTAATCCGAGAAGGACTGCTAAGATCGTTGGCGGGATGGAGACGCCGTATGGCGCTTTTCCTTGGCAGGTAAATACCGAATTAAAAAAAATACAGCCACAGAGTTTTGACTTCAATGTACAAGGTATTAATTAAAAAATGAAAACCTAACTATAGATTGTTCAAAATCGATAGTAGAATCGATTACATAATATTTTAAGGCAGGCTTCGATCAACAATACAATGGTATTGTTGATCGAAGAAGGCAGGTGTTTTTTTTTTCAAATCTCTTTTTTTACTGTGCTTAAGTTAAAACTTAGAAATATGCCACACTTGCCAGTTAAATGACTTAAAGAGGTTGACTTAATTAGGTAATTTAATACTGGTTTTTGTCAGTTTTGATTTTCTTCTAAAAAATTCAAAACACTACTGACAAGTACAATTTTTGAATGTAGAAATAGAAATCAAGAAGTGTTTCGGATAGCAAAACGAACCAATATTTTATTGAAATAGGTAGTTAAAGTATATGTTAATATATCATAATGCATTAAACTAACTTGAGATAAAAATACAGCTGTGGTATATGAGGTTTCCAGTTACTTAATACCGTATAGGACTACTTTTTTTTTAATAAAAATATTTAAAAGCTTATATTGTTCTTAAAAAAATAGTTCTACACGGTATTATTTAAAATATTTAAAGTACTTGTTAATATATCTTGTTTAAACAACTTAGCATTTTTAAAATAGGTACGTATGAGCACGAAATCTAATATATAAAAATCTCGTGTCACGGTGTTTGTTATCGAACTCCTCCGAAACGGCTTGACCGATTTTTATGAAACCTTTTTGTGCATATTCGGTAGGTCCGAGAATAGGTCGTAGGCTATTTTTTATACCTACCCCTATTCTTTGCAGACGGAGTCGCGGGCAACAGCTAATTTTCATATAAAAATGAAATATACATAGATTAACGACCGCTTTAGCCTAGTGTAGTGACCCTGCCTACGAAGCAAGAGGTCCTGGGTTCAAATCCCGGTAAGGGCATTTATTTGTGTGATGAGCACGAATATTTGTTCCTGAGTTATGGATGTTTTCTATGTATTTAAGTATTTATTTATTTATATAAGTATGTTTATCGTCGTCTAGTATCCATAGTACAAGCTTTGCTTAGTTTGGGACTAGGTGGATTTGTGTAAGATTGTCCCCTAATATTTATTTATTTTTATTTATTTTATTTATTAACGTTAAGTAATTTTGATGATAAAAGTCGAGGTGACCTAGTGATGTTACCTGTGATCTCTCCATTAGAGGGCCGTGGGTTCAAGCCTATTTTATCATTTTAGGTTCAGGTTATGTGCGAAATTACATTTTAAATTTACCATGACCTTCACGGTGAAGGAAAACATAGTGAGAACTTCACCTGCGAAGAAATTAAATGGTGTGTGTGAAGTTCCCAATCCGATATTGACAATCCAATTTTAACAGTTGACGATTTAAACGACGACGATGACAAACGACGGTTTTGATAGTTAATGATCCAATATTGACAATTTCAACCGTATGAAAATAATTATACACTTACTAGTTGCGTTCAGAAATCAAAATCTTCGTAGGTGGTTGTGTATTGTGCAATGTGTCAAGATATCTTTACTTCTACAGGGTTATTTGTAATTCACTAGCATCCTTTTGACCCTAAACTCCTACCACTTAAACAAATGTTTTTTGTTATAGGACTTTTAAAATGGAGTACATTTTTTTTCCATACACGGCACAGAGTATCGTAAAAATACAGGTAATCTCAAATTTTCAAAACGTTATTACACCAAAAATATAAAGTTATAACAAAAGTCGTAAAACAAAAAAGATTTGTTTAAGTGGTAGGAGTTTAGGGTTAAAAGGATGCTAGTGAATTACAAATAACCCTGTATACTATAATAATATTATAAACAGGAAAGATTTGATTGTTTGTTTGTTTGTTTGCATTGAATAGGCTCCGAAACTACTGGACCGATTTCAAAAGCTCTTTTGCCGTTAGAGAGCTACATTATCACTGAGTGACATAGGCTACTTTTTATCGCGGGAAAATACCTTATCCTACGGAAAAATTAATTTATAGCGGGCGAAGCTGCGGACGGAAGGCTAGTAATATTATAAAGCTGAAGAGTTTGTTTGTTTGCGTGAACACGCTAAATCTCAGGAACTACTGGTCTGATTTGAAAAATTCTTTCATTGTTAGATAGCGCATTTATCGAGAAAGGCTATAGGCTATATATCATCACGCTAAGCTAAGACTAATAGGAGCGGAGCATCAATGATTAACGCGGACGTAGTCGCGGGAACCATACCCCGGAATTATACCAGTGCTAGTGATTCATTAAATATCGACTAAGAGTTTATCGACATCGATAAAAATTAATTTTAATCATCATTCATTATCATAACTAATGGCCACGTTTGAATAACTTTATATTATGTACAGACCTCTTCACTACATAGTATAAAACAAAGTCGCTTCCCGCTGTCTGTCCCTATGTATGCTTAGATCTTTAAAAATACGCAACGGATTTTGATGCGGTTTTGTTTAATAGATAGAGTGATTCAAGAGGAAGGTTTACATGTATAATACATGGATAATTGCACCCGTGCGAAGCCGGGGCGGGTCGCTAGTTTATGTATACTTTTCGTAACTATAAACAACTGACATTGACTCTGGACTCGAGTCACTTTTGACAAAAATATTAATAACAAGCTGTTACCCGCGACTCCGTCTGCGTAGAATAAAAAATAGCCTACAATCTATTCTCAGACTACCGAATATACATAGAGAAAAAGTTGAATAAAAATCGGTCAAGCCATTTTGGAGGAGTTCGATAACAAACACCGTGACACGAGACGAGATTTTTATATATTAGATAATAATTAAAATATATATTTGAATAATGTTATGTTAATCAATAAGTAATTAAATTCCAAAATAATTAAATTAATAATCTAAATTACAAAAATTACAATCTAATATATAAAAATCTCGTGTCAGGATGTTTGTTATCGAACTCCTCCGACGGCTTGACCGATTTTTATAAAACTTTTTTCTCTGTATTCGGTAGGTCAGAGAATAGGTAGTAGGCTATTGTTTATACCTAGGTACGCCTATTCTTCGCGGACGGAGTCGCGAGCAACAGCTATACCTTGACAAGGTCGTGCGCGGCGCTCGGCGGAACCCTGTCGCAGGGAGCCTCTGCTGTCCTTAACAAGATTGTTTTTAATAAGTGCGGCAAATACTCACTGCGACAGGGTTCCGCGGAGGGTCGCGCACGAGCTTCTATGGCCTCAAGCAAAGGGTCGTGGGTTCAAATCAAATCCCGGCTCGCACCTCTGAGTTTTTCGAAATTTATGTGCGAAATTACTTTTGAAATTTACCATGAGCTTTACTGTCTATTCCGACTAGTTCCATTATCAGTTCATGGAACTATTTAGACTTTTTTCCGAGTAGTTACGTTTAACGAAGAGCGTGGGAACTACGGTCCAAGCCCTCTCATTCTGAGAGGATGCCTGTGCCATGCAGTGGCACGTATATAGGCTGCGGTAGATTTGGCAATTTTGTAACAGTAGCAATTTTCTTAAGGCCACCGTAGACCGGCGAGCTGGACGGAAGAGGATGTTACACCTTTACAGAGCATAGATATTCTATGCTATTTCAGTAGCAATAAGTTGTAAATTGCGATGATCGGAAACATACCTCGAATCCGCAGCGATTTCGCCCCAGAGGATAACATAAATTAACATAATCTGTCGTTCCGTCCGTCGGTTTGCGTTGGTCTTAATGATGTTATGGATTTAGGCCACAATAGAGGGATCTCTCTCCAGACAGATATTATGCCTGCCTATGAATCGGCAGGCTTATTGTCTAAAATTTCTGACGCTTGCCTTCGCAATCACTGTTACTTTCTGTCAAACGGTATAAAATGATGACAGACAGAGACGGTGAAAGCGAAGGCAAGCGACAGAAGCGTTAAAATAAATATTAGGGGACAATCTTACACAAATCGACCTAGTCCCAAACTAAGCAAAGCTTGTACTATGGGTACTAGACGACGATAAACATACTTATATAGATAAATACATACTTAAATACATAGAAAACATCCATAACTCAGGAACAAATATTCGTGCTCATCACACAAATAAATGCCCTTACCGGGATTTGAACCCAGAACCTCTTGCTTCGTAGGCAGGGTCACTACCAACTAGGCTAAAGCGGTCGTTAGACAACACGGCTTCAGGTCCATATTAATTATCATAATGAAATACCTAATTCAAATTGGCATAACGATTATTTGGCATAATTATTAATACGCATATTCGAATTCATATTATTTATTTATTTATTATTTAAGGAACAGTTACAACTGACAAACAGATAATTATTCTAATTGACATACTTATATATAACACAAAAATCCATGTTTGCAACTTAACTACAAATGTCCACAACAATCATAATGTGGCTAAAGGAGCATGCAAGATGGAATAAGTTTACCTATTACATTATTTTTACTAAACAACAACACGTTCGTTTTTATGACAACTAACGTTAAATACTGTATAGATTCAGTAGTTCCATGTTAAAATAAAAGGCACAGGTAAGACTTATTTTGCTCCTCCGTGAAGTAGTGAGTCCAAGTCATGCAAAATAGCTACGTCCGAGTTGGAAATATACAATACATACGAATTTTCTCTTAAAAAATAAAATTACCCAACGCAAACGTAACTAATCCCTCAACCATGCCACCACCAACAAAACAACCGTATCCCGTATCGTTTTTGGGGTAACTTAATCTCTGGCCCGGTATCGATATCGGTAATCGTTGAGTTTCGTTTGGGATTTGGGACATCCCTTATTCTTATAGGATTTTAGCAATTGGCATTGATCACTTTTTTACAATGTGGTCTAATTCCAAAACCATTTCGAGGAATAGGTTTATTAAATCATTTTATAACATTGTAGTAAAAAAATATTAAATTATCGTCTATATTTTTGCAAAATAATGTTTGACCTTTGTTTGACCTTTCTGTGGGCATTAACTTTGAAATTCTTTGCAACAAGAAAAAAAAAGCCGTCCGTCTAGTTTCTCTATACTATTCTCTGTCACTTCGACGTAGTTATCATCTGTCAGTTTAAGGATACTATTTTGAAAAACATTCTTCGCGTTTTTCATATTTTAATAATGGATTTATACAGGAAGTGTTTCATTCCTACTTGTGGAAATGATTCTGTCAATAGCCCAAACAAATTAATTGTTCGCATTAGAGAAGATTTACAAGAGAAGTGGTGCCGCAAAGTTAATTCAAAGTTTACAAGATGTACTTATTGTTGCGAGGATCATTTTAATGTAAGTATGGATTAAATCCGCCAAAGAACTTTCAAGGGAACACTTCTGACCATTTTATTTGATACGTACAAAAAATACTATAGTCGTAAATCGTTTTTTTTACCTATTCTCTTGGAAGAATCGGCAACTTTAGTGTTATTGTTATTGTAATGTAAAGTGACATTGTCAGATGACAACTAACCATCGATTGTGACACATTTTTTTTGTCATTATGTCTGTGGTTTATACACAGATTCAGCCGCGGCATGTAATTTACGAGAAGTCGTATCTCAAATTTTCAATAAATTATAAAAAAATATTGGAGTGATGAATTGCTGAAATATTCAAATTAGTTTCTTAAAATGCTCTATATTTTCGATAAAAAAAAATAAAAAGGGGGGTTTAGATAAAATGAACAATCCCAATTTAATATGCCTGAGTATTTAACTCTAACCAACTATAAATAAACCTTTATAAGCACCAAAACTTTCTCAGTCGTCAACTGCAACGATCGTTTCTTTAACTGGGTCACGCACGTTACAAAAACATTGCGTAAGAACTGCAGAAAGCGCGCGAATCGGACAAAAGCGCGCCAAAATCAACGTCAAACACTACCAACACGTTCATACCGGTGGAAAAAATTGGAACTAACGCGCCCGCATACTATTTTCAAGTGTAACGTTAGACACTAGCGCCATTACGGGATGAAAATATAATTTTGCGCAGTAATCGGCCATCTTTGTTTAGTTCAGGAATTGTTTGTACGCTTTCACTTTTCCCGCCTAATTGATTTGCTTTTGTATTTTATGCAACCGACCAATTAGGGTCACCATTTTAAAAAAAAACTTTTATTTTTACTTTAACCCCGATTTTTTATAAGTTACAATTCTAAAATTCCCGGATTTTACAAAATTTCAATGGGAACGAGAATATCCGTTAAAAATACGGTTGTATAGGAATTAAAAGTACCTTGTGGTATTCCTGGGATTTATATGTCTACTAACCAAATTCTATTATAATCTGTCCAGCCGGAATTATTACGGTTGAAATGATAGAGCCATGTGTCAGACAGACAGAGAGCGGAGGGTCAGAGGACATCCATTAATTACGTAATTGGATTTTTCACCCCTGGTGAGATCTCGTGAGATTTTCCCCTCCCTTCTCGTAATCTGAAGTGAGATTTTTAAAACATGCTTTATTTTTTACGATTAAGCCACATTTTAGAGACGAAACATACAATACAATACAATACAATGACTCTATTGTACACCAGGAATAGTAAGCAATACAGAAAACAGGTACACAGAGAGAAAGTTACAAGGTAAGCAATTGGCGGCCTTATTGCTTAAGAGCGATCTCTTCCAGGCAACCCTTTAACTGAAAGAAGGAAGGACTAGTTTACAGCTGGTGGTGCATCAACAGTGGATCAGAAAATTAAAACTCAACAAAAATAGTACATCTACTCATGCATATACCTATCGTACATATAATAGGTACACGTCTAAAACAAATATAAGCAGTGGGCTAAACAGCCACATATAAATAAATAAATAAACTACAACAAAGCTAATTATTACAAGAAACATGTAAGTATTAGATATTTTTTTTTACTGTTTTTTTTTGCTGAAATAAACAAAAAAGAAAAAACGTGTTTAGTTGAGACCCCACTCTCCCCGCATGAGATTGGATGAGATTGGGCTCAACTGCCTTCCACCCCTTGTACGGGTATTTACATCTCACGCAATTGACGAATCATTATTAAGTATATAGGTAGTAACACCCGTTAGACATTTGGAACCTTAGGCACAAGCCACACAGAAGAGACGTGGGACAGGGGCGCGTTACGGTCGCGGCGCCCCTTGAATCAATGTTCATACTAAATGTATAGAAGCGTCGCGATCCAAAGTAGACAGAAGAGACGGGGCGGAGACGCGGCGTGCGAACAAACGATGCGGACTGCGACGCGCCCCCGTCCCACGTCTCTTCTGTGTGGCCAGAATGCTTAGTATAAGTTTTACTTCACCAAAATACTTCTCGATCGCGTTTACGTAAAAATTTCAATTCTATGGAAACATGGAAGCGCGCGCGCGGCGACGCTGTCCATGTTTCCCTAGTAATTGAATTTTTTACGTAAACGCGATCGAGAAGTATTTTGGTGAGGTAAAACGTATACTAAGCGTACAGCGCGTTAAATATCCGCGAATCGTCACCCTACTGCGTACACAAACTGGGGGGCTACTCCGAAATTCGAAAATCGAAGTTCGCATCGTACGGTGGAAACAAATAGTCTCTGCCTATCCCCTTGCTGGGAAGAAGGCGTGATTGTATGTATGTATGTATGTATGCATCGTACCGTCTCGCTCGCTCTCGTATTAAATGCTATTAGCGTGAGCGGAATGGCACGATACGAAGTTCGAATTTTGCACTGCGTAGTATAAGGCCTGGTTCCCATACAATGTTATATAATCCGACCAGTGCTTAAATGGTGTAACCCAGAAATTGCAAGTTCAGAGCTTTTGGGGTACCGGGGGCTACATAACTTCAATGTCAATTTATTTTGTACTTTACTATCTTTTGACTGTGACTTCGTTCGTCTCCACTGTGATTTGATTAAATCTCTGAACGTGTCTAGGTAATAGAAAAAACGATTTTGCTTCGCGAGTTCGTTTATAAAATTAATCACTAAACAAATTTGGTGAAATGATACAGCGAGTTGCCTTTTTTGCTGACTTGGTTATTTCACTAAACAGATTCAGTGAGTTTATAGCTAACCCGCGGGAACAATGCAATATTCTGGGATAAAATATATCCTATGTCCTTCCCGGGATCTGAAACTATCTCCATACCAAATTCCATCTAAATCGGTTCAGCGGTTGAAGCGTGAAGATGTAACACGACAGTTTGACAGACAGAGTTTCTTTTGCGTTTATAATATTAGTAAGGAAGTAAGGATTAAACACACAAAACTCGTATTTTTCATAAAAATATACAATACTCGTACAATACAATAGGGAACATGCACATAGGCGTGCATTTTATTTTATAGAATACAGAAGGTTATTTTAGATTTGTTTTATAACAATTGTGAAGAAAATACTGTTTCAGAAATAAGTTAAATTATGTCAAATGAAAATTATGGATAACGAAACATGGCATATGAATTATGGCAAACGATAATAAACCATTAGACATAAATATTAAAACGCACGTTTTATCTTCGTTAATGTTAATACTATTACTTTCTAGACTATGTTGTACAGAACCCTTACAGTATCTCGAAAGCGGCCACAAAAGGATTTAAAAAAAATCCTGTTACAATAATTGGCCGACCGGATTCCTGGGACCAACGGTTAATTTATTATTATGAATATAATTAGGTTTATTGCGTGTTTTCTTGAATTGAGAACTTAACCGTTTTGTTTTGGGCCGAGTAAATGTGTCACGTGCGAAATTGATTTTATTTATGGTATGCTTCCATAGAAGCGGAGAGACTCAGCCTAAATTAGATAAGGATAATTTTGGTTTTGACTTTGATTTTTCGAAAGAGTGATTTCTCAAGTCATTTTGCACCAAATGACTCAGCGTCTTCTTTTTAGAAGACTACGGAAAAGCCAAAGGAAGTGTAATGGTTTTAGCAGTCTATGTTTGTATTTACGGAAGTTCCACCGTAGCGTCGAGACTAGGTAAATTTTAATTTCTTTTAATATAGGTACCTTACCTACGATATATAACTCTCGATTATAAAGCTCCTTGAATGGGAATATGAACAAGTTGAAGCTTATGTATCAGTATGAATGAATTCATTAACTTATTTTCTCGGATTGCTTTTGTATTTAATTGTTGTTAAGTTTATTCTAAGAGAGACTTGGAATTGCTATTTTAATTGTGTTTTACTATTTTTTATTTTTGTTTTTCTCTTTCTAAAATTTTGGCGTAGGAACATCTTGCATAATTTAGACACGTTTTTGTAATGCCTTGTGTACATGGATGCGTACTAACTCCTATAATACAAGTTCTTACTTAGCTTAGGAGTTAGAGGGTTTACTGTTGTTTTATTATGTACAACAAAGGTTTCATCTGCAAACAGATATATTTTTTTATGTTTGTATTCTGCTATTGTTTCCTACCATATTGTTAGTTACCTACCTGTATTCTTAATATCCTGTTGTATTAACTATTATTATTATTATAAACTTACTTTAGAGCCCTACTATATTTGCCTGTACGCAAACTCCGGAAAATCGCCGAAAAAATCACTTGTGTGGTGCTCTTAAGGTAAATTTATATTTATAATTACTATACTAAACGGGACTTATCACGCAATAAATATTTAGTTATTTACCTCGACGTTTCGGCCACATTGCAGCAGTCGTGGTCACGAGTTAAGTGAAGTGTAGGGTGTCAAGTTCGTTTAGCCGCACAAGTCTCTCGAATTATCCGTACTTGATCCCGATAAAGGGGGTGATCCATTGGCGAGCAAAACCGCCGGTACGCCAACGAACTCGCGAGCCAAAGGTCTAAACCGCCAAAGGAGCACTTAAAAATCTGCGGACTTGAATTTCAAGTATGCATAAAGAGCCAGCGAGCAAATCCGACGGTGTTTAAGTCCGCAAATGGATTCTAAAGAATCAGCACCCGTATCTCGACTACCCGCACTTGATCAAGATTTTTTTACGGCACCCCGTCAATTTATATTTTCTTTGACTTTTGTGCTTGTGTAATCTTCAAGGTCCATGTCGTTTATTCCAGGTGGAGATACAAATGCTGGACCAGGACAAGTTGTCTTTCGAGCACCAGTGCGGCGGCGCCGTGGTGGCTGAGCGGCTCGTCCTGAGCGCCGCGCACTGCTTTGATAAGGTTCATCATCATCATCATCGTCATCATCATCATCATCATCATCATCATCATCATCATCATCATCATCATCATCATCATCATCATCATCATCATCATCATCATCATCATCATCATCATCATCATCATCATCATCATCATCATCATCATCATCATCATCATCATCATCATCATCATCATCATCATCATCATCATCATCATCATCATCATCATTGTCATCGTCATCGTCATCATCATCATCATCATCATCATCAACATCTCAGCCTATACAGGGTAGACAAAACGGACGCCACATGGAGAGCAATCACCTTATTTTTTTTATTTTGAGTGGGAGGAAAGTGGGAGGGTCAGTGATGGGAAATGGTCACCAGCGCCCATAAATAAATATGAACAACTGAAAGAGTCACTAAATATAAATAAAGAGTGAGAGAGAGAGAGAGAGAGAGAGAGAGTAAATAATTTGAGGAAGGTAAAATAAAAGTAAAGGCTCCATTGCGTACAATTTGCTATTTATTAACGATATTTTAAGGTTGCGGTCTCTTTCTCGTGACAGGTGAAAACAAATTGACCCCCGACACAAGAAGATGGGTGTTATAAGTTTGACCCTAACTATGTGTGTGTGTGTGTGTGTGTATGTGTTTGTATGTCTGTCTGTCTCTCTGTCAGACATCTGTGGCATCATAGCTCTTAAACGGGTGAACCAATTCGGTTGCGGTTTTTTTTTATTATAAAGCTGGTTTCTTGGCGATAGTTCTTGGATATATTTCATCAACGTGACGGTTTGAAAACAAATTGACCGGTTCTTATATTCGCTATGTTTTGAATATCGGAATTCTCGGAGCGCACCTTTTTATTTTACTGCTATTTTCTTCATTTCAGCAACCTCTCCAAATCGAGCACATTCGTCTGGTGATGGGGGAGCATCGCCTCAATTTTCCTGACAAGCACGAGCACAGATTCCTCGCGGAGAAGGTGGTCCCGCACCCTGAGTTCAGGAAGAGTAAGTTGAAGAGTCTAGTCTTGTTTAAGATACCTCGACGTTTCGGCCCTTGTGACCAGATGAGATGGAGCTTAACCGCTAGCCAGTTTTTAAATAAAATAAGATTAAAACAAACATAAAAGAAAACTTTTATTTAAATGTTCTCAAAGAAAATCAAACCCATTAATTTACTCAATTCAATTCAACTTCTTTATTTCAGGCTTACCTAGCCCATAATTGTGTTAGTAGGTACTTAATAAAACTACATACATACTTATAAATTACGACAAAAAACGAAAAGGAAGAACGACGAATGAGTCCAAGGAAGACCGTGACGAAAAACGAATAAGACTTAGAGAGAGACAAGTTACAGAATTTGACCAAATAAGATAATGACGGATAGCGAGCAACACGAATAAAGAATGAGTGACGAATACAGAATGAGACGTATTAAGAATTAAACGAAAAACGAATGAGGCGAGATAATAGGATAACCCTAATGTTACCTAATGTTAAAAATATGTTTACAGACGGCCCGCACAGCAACGACATAGCTTTAATTCTCGTCGCCCGATCCGGCACCGGAGTGCAGTTCAACTCTCACGTTCGTCCGATTTGTTTGCCGGACGCGGGAGCCGACAGCGAAGGCCGTTGGTGCGCCGTCAGCGGCTGGGGCTTCCAAACTGGTAAGATAACCGGCACCAGATTGCATTGCATCCTGGTGTTCTGCCAGACGCAAAAAGCACCGGACAGCAGTCATGATCATCATTCATCATCATTTCAGCCGAAAGACGTCCAATGCTGAACATAGGCCTCCCCCAAGGCTCGCCAAACAGATCCGTCCTGCGCCATCCGCATCCAACGCGTTGCAGCAACCTTCACCAGGTCGTCGCTCCGTCTTGCTCAAGGCCTACTTTCACTGCGTCTTCCTGTCCGTGGATGCCAGTCGAGAACCTTTTTGCCCCATCGGCCATCAGTTCTACGAGCGATGTGCCCTACCCACTGCCACTTAAATCTGGCGTTTCTTCGTGCTATGTCGGTGACTTTAGTTCTTGCGCGGATTTCATCATTTCTAATCCGATCCCGCCATTCATCGCCCTCTAGTGACTTTGAGCTCTCTCAGGCCCATCGTTACCGGCCATGTCTCAGTGCCATAAGTCATCACTGACAACACACACAGCAGGACAGCAGTAGCGTACGCAAAAGACAGCGAAGGCCGGTGGTAGTGGTGGACACTTGAGCGGCTGCAATTCCAAACTGGTAAGGAATCCGGCACCATATTGTACGTGTGGTCCAGTTCTTCTGCCACACGCCAAAGACAGCTCAATCGATGGTGCGCTGTGATTAGTTGGGGCTTCCAAATTGGTAAGAGAACCGACACCAGAATGCTCTTGCATCCCAGTCTTCTCTCAAACGCAAAAGGCACTGGACAGTAACGTCCGAGTTGTTACTCGGACGCAAAAGACAAGGAAGGACGGTACGGTACGGTGTGTTAAGAGTTTGGCAAGCGGGGCTGAGGATTCGAGATTCTCTTATCAATCCAGCATCGGAACAGACAGAGGCCGATTTTCTGCTAGACGCAAAAGAACGCGAAGGTCAATGGTGCGCTGTGACCGTTTGGGGTTTGAAGACTGGTAAGGTAAACTACATCGAACTGGACGGTAAAGTCATCGTATTGCATTGTATTGTAGGTACGTCCGGTTTTTCTACCAGATATGTATGTACGGATATGTACCTAGTTCGAATAACAATCCAAGTTCAGTCAGCAAAATAGCTTAGATATTTTGGAGAGGTGCGTATATTCCTAATGGGCAGGGTGGAAACTTTGCATAATCAGTTTGCGAAAGATGACGTCTTTGGAAAATGTATAGTGTCAATATGATATTTGCATCAAAATCGTTCGCGTCTTCACCCTTTCATTAAACTGTTCCTTTAACTGTACTTTAGCAAAAAGTACCTAAGTAATGAACTGAAACAATTATTTTGCTCCCCCGCGACCTTATGATAGTAAGTTATCGTAAGGTCGCGGGTGAGCAAAGTAATTGTATCAGTTCATTAATATGGACCTCCGCAAGACCTCCGCAAAGTAACGCCTGATTCAATAAATTATAAAGTACCTAAGTATGCAAATAATAGAAGTGCCTACGAAAACTTTAAAGGAAATGTATCGATCGATTATAAACCTCTCTAAAGTAACGCCTGAATTAATCGATAAGCAATGTCTTGGCTGTATATTTGCTAAGAAGTATTGTGTGTATAGGTGCCATAGAGATAGTGTAATAACTAAATTAATGAACTAAAACAATTACTTTGCTCACCCGCGACCTTACAATATTTACGTTTATGCAAGAAATGTGTGTTCATGCAGTTCCTCCACCTCCACATTGTACGAACACACACAAATCACATAAACACAACTATCACCACCACCAAGCTACACTGACGCGTTTCGAACTCAACTCAGTGTGGAGGTGGAGGAACTGCATGAACACACATTTCTTGCATAAACGTAACTATTGTAAGGTCGCGGGTGAGCAAAGTAATTGTTTTAGTTCATTAATATGGACCTCCACAAAGTAACGCCTGATTCAATAAACTAAATTAATAATTAAATGGCTTGTATTTAATGGAACCTTTTTTTTGTATTTATTTTTATATTTTAATAATTTTGTATTAATTTAATTTATTTATTTGATTTATTTATTTAAATTAGATTTATACCTACTCGTACTTTAACACTAAATTAAAAGGGACTCCTAACGGGGTAAATAAAAAATCCTTCTGTTTTATAAAATCCTTCTAGTCCTACTAATATTATAAATGTGAAAGTTTGCAAAGATGTTTGGATGTTTGGATTGGATGTTTGTTACTCAATCACGAAATAACGGCTGAACAGATTAACGTGAAATTTGGTATGGAGATAGTTTGAGTTTGAGACCTTGCAAAATGCTTAAGTACTTAACTAAATGTAAACCATGAACAACCAACAGTTATGGCGTCAGGTTAACCAGCCTAATGCAATTTTAGTTTAGTCGCATTATTATTAATTTAACATGCGTCTAAAGAGTACTTTATTGAATCAGGCGTTACTTTGCCGCGTACATTTGGTAGAAGGTACGATTGTGGTACCTACTCTGAAGATGTGCTCTGGTTGAGTACGAAACGCGTCAGTGTAGTTTGGTGGTGGTGATGGTTGGTTTGCGTGATTTGTGTGTGTTCGTACAGTGTGGATTCGGAGGAACTGCATGAACACGCATTTCTTACATACACGTAACAATCGCAAGGTCGCGGGTGAGCAAAGTAATTATTTCAGTAAAGAGTAGGTACTTCGACAATGCGACGCGTGAAAGTCAGTTACAAATATTGCATTTATAGTGAAAATAAACGGATCACTCGCATCTTAAAACGAGTTTAACTGGACATGTTTCGGGCTATTCCGTAGCCCTTCTTCTCGGAGTCACATGTCACGGCGGCTGCCAAACGCGCACTGCGTGCTACCGCCCTGTGCCCTATCTCACAAAAGTTTACAAGTGTACAAATCGACATATTTGTTAAATTGTAAACAAAATAGCGTACCACAATAATTACATATATGTATTAGTTACAAGTGTCTAGTCTACAAATAATTCGTCTTTGTAAAAGCGTATCACAAATAATGGAGGTTATGTATAAACAACTACATAATTGTAAGATTGTAGATTTTTAATCATACAAGCACCACCCAGGGGTCACGTGTTGGGTCTTGAGGGTATACCTACGGACACGAGCGATTTCGACCCCAAAAGTACTTGATCATCATCATTTCAGCCGAAAGGTCCACTGCTGAACATAGGCATCCCCCAGGGCTCGCCAAACAGATCGGTGGTGATCGGTGGTCGGTCGATCGGTCGGATCAGGTCGGGGGTCTGATCGGTCGGAAAGTACTAATCTAAACCCTATTCCAATCGGCAGAGAGCACAGAAAGCTTCGCTCCGGTGCTGCGAGCCGCTGCCGTCCCAGTGCTGGACCTGGCAACGTGCCGGAAGGAACAAATCCTGGGGGGGAGGCAGCAGGAGATTTTGGACTCTATGATATGCGCAGGTAAGTATATACTGCTTTAAACCTTCGTGATTTTCACTCATAATAATAAACGGGACTTATCACGCAAGTAATGGTGCCGATTGTAATCCGAATCAAGTGCGGGTAGTTAGAAAGACTCGAGCGGCTAAACGAACACCCTACACTTCAGTTAACTCGTGACCACGGCTGCTGCAATGTGACCGAAACGTCGAGGTAAAGTCACGAAAGTTTGTAACAGTAATTTCCACCTAAATCAACATGTAAGTCATATTTTTGTTGGTTAATGTGGATGTTTGGGGGGGAGGGGGGCTTTGCCCAGCAGTGGACGTATTTGCCTGACACAGACACACATACACACAGACGCATACGCACTTAATTTATATTTCAGTCTAACCGCCCACCCCTAAAAGCCAAAACGAACAAGAAAATAAAGATTTTTGTTTTAGTTTCAAGTTTATTCAAATATTTTGTACCACGAATCCTGGTTTCCACGTGACAGGCATTGCCTAGTGTGGGACCAACGGCACATTTTTTAAAACGATACTTAGAGCGTCCCGCTCTAAAAATCCTAACCTGTTGTGTGCACACCCGTGCGCACAGGACGCTCGACGGGTTAATAAACCATTTTTATTTTTTTATAAGTGATGATTTCATTCTGAGAGGAGGCCTGTGCCCTGCAGTGGGACGTATATAGGCTGGGATGATGATGATGACTTTTATGGCAAACGTTGTTATGGCAAGTGAAATTATGGCAAATGAAAGGATCCGATTATTTAATAATTCTGCGTTTCTCCTGTTTGTTGTTTCTGCCACCTACATTAGCTTGTTCATATTTATCAATTTCTGAATAACTGGCTGTCTGGAAGACATTACTTACTAGCGATAAGACAGATGAGGGTGATGATACGGATCAAACTTGTCTAACCATCCACAGAAATAATAGGGTCGTGTCAACTAGGTACCTACTTTCAAAACGGAACATTCAACTAACCAGCATCTAATCGTATCATATAACATGTAATAAACCATTATTTCCAGGCATCCTCTCAGGTGGCGTGGACGCCTGCAAAGGCGATTCCGGCGGCCCCTTAGCCTGCATGAAGTCAGGACGCTGGCAGCTCCATGGTCTGGTATCCTGGGGCGCAGGATGCGGTCGACGCGCGAGACCAGGAGTGTATACCAGGGTAGCAGCCTATGTTGATTGGTTGGCGAGCGCGGCTGGTGCGATGGGGCAGAGGATCGGGTATTAATCATTGGGTTAGCCCTGATACTCTGGTCCTGTAAGCACCTAGAGCGTAATCCTAGGTTCTTTATGTGCTTCTATAACGACATCAATCTATAGATGGAACAGCAGTGTAGGTCTCCAACAAGATGGAGTGACGGCCTGGTCAAGGTTGTGGGAACGCGTTGGATGCGCAGGACCGATCTGTTTTGCGAGCCTTGGGGGAAGATGAGGGAGGGATGTTCAATATAGGATACCCAGTGGTTAGAGGGGTATGTATTTACAATACCGAAGTACGAAAGACTGAATGTATTAAAACATCGAATGGGTCAAAAGACCGACACGATTTTTTTCTGAAACCGTAAACCTCTCAGAATTTATTAAAACGGCATCATACAGAACCCATTAGGTTAGGTTAGGTTAGTTTTATAACAATCTTAAAAAGTTAACGGTTTCAGAAAAAAATCGTGTCGGTCTTTTGACCCATTCGATGTTTTAATACATTCGGTCTTTCGTACTTCGGTATTGTAATACATACCCGGTTAGAGAACCTGCTGGCTGCGACGCAAGAGGTCCCAGTTTCGATTCCAGTGGGGGCAGATATTATGTATGAAAAATACGAATGCTTGTTTAAATATATTCATCCGTTGCCTTGTACCCATAACGTAGATTTGCTTACTTTGGAACTACCTAGTGACTTGGTGTGAAATGTCTCGTGATATTTATTATTTATTTATTTATTTATATCAACCAAACTGCACCACGGCGAAAGAAATCACGTTTTATATGTTAAAGATAATTGCAGTCATAACAGTCTTTAATTTTGTTTTGAGTACATACGTCAAAGATTATAATTATCGTCATTCTGAGATCAAAAGTCAAAAACTTCTTGAAAACATACATTGCATTGTCTTGTAATTTTTTTCATTGTTGATATTTATTATTTTAATGAATCGATTTGGAAAATTCGTTTTTGTGTGGAAGGGTACAACTTTTAGAATTTTAGTAAATTTTCGGTAAGTCCCACGGAATAAGGAAAAAACAGGATTTATATATTCCATTCAATGGGAGCCTATCTCCGTAACCATCACTTAGGACCATACTCGTAGAATTGCAGTAAAAAAAGGTATTTATACTTATTGTTTTATTAATAGTTATATGTGTAAGACCTGCCTCAATTTATGTTAGTTTAAAGCCAAAGATATAGTAGTTACCTTAAGATAATTGCTTATTAAATAATAAATAAGTTTTTACGGCAAATTCTAGTATGTATAAGAAATTGTTACCAGATTGGAGCTCGGAAGCTTTTCAATCGCCGTATCCCGTATGTAATGAAAATAGACTTGGCTCAATAAAAAAAAAACTATGTCACTTAGGCGCAAGCCACACAGAAGAGACGTGGGACGGGGGCGCGTCGCACTCCGCGTCGTTTGTTCGCTGGCCGCGTCTCCGCCCCGTCTCTTCTGGCTCCTTTGGATCGCGACGCTTCTATACATTTAGTATGAAAACTGATACAAGGGACGCTGCGACTGTGACGCGCCCCTGTCCCACGTCTCTTCAGTTCGCCTAAAAGCCATCAGAAGCTAACAACAACAGTCCGTCCGAAAAAGTCGGTTTACGGACGATAGTTTAACGTGACAACGTCATAACAAAACATTCAAAAAACAAAAATGAAACCAGGCGGTGACCCATCCAAGTACTGACCGCGCCCGACGTTGCACGAGAATCGGTGTTTTGTCAAATATCTTGAAAACGGTGCATCTTACGGCAAATCAATGAAATTTTCATCCCCCCTTTAATCCCCCCCCCACATTGTGCATCCTACCTGGCGCGCGCTGCTCTCTTGTACATCCTGGCGTTCACTGCTCTCTCTTGTACGGGACATGTACGTTACATTGCGTCATCCTTTTTCGTGCGTGCAGCCGGCGTTCATCGATTTATTACACGTTGTCACGTCAAAAATGTATGGATGAGCTTTAAATTAAGACCATTTGTTTTAGAACTGTCATGTTATCAAACCATCTTAATTCCGAGCTCTTCGAATAGTTCGTGAGTGAGTGAGCTCTATGTTTACTGTCTAAAAAGACCGATACTGGATAGGATCCCTCGGCCGCACTAGCGACAAGTGTACGCAGCCCCAGATGGTCGAGGGCTGGTGGCCCGGTCGTGTTGCTTTATGCGTTTTACCCCCAGTGACTCAAACCAAAACCAAGCATCGTCGTCCTTGATGATTAAGGCCGGCGCCCACTGAGGGCATGGCACGGCGTGGCATTTTATTACTATCAAGTTATTTTGAATCTTATTTCAATGAGTTTAGAATTCATGTTTCTTTATTTCGATACCACGATGCCGCGACGTGCCGATGGATGACGCAACGCATAACATGAATTCTAAATTCATTGAAATAAGATTCAAAATAACTTGATAGTAATAAAATGCCACGCCGTGCCATGCCGTCAGTGGGCGCCGGCCCTTATGTTTCTAATAAATAAATAAACACACAGCATACGGCGGTTGAAACGCTTCGATATACAAAAAGGATTTTACTTTTTTTTAAACGAAAAAATTTTGCTTTTGGACTACCTACTCGAACTCGCAATTCTTGGCTCACCGTGCCAAGTGTGTTAAAAATCACAGCTACGTCGCCCCTGACCAGTCCAATGGAAATTCT
Source organism: Archips xylosteana (assembly GCA_947563465.1). Classification (NCBI taxonomy): domain Eukaryota; kingdom Metazoa; phylum Arthropoda; class Insecta; order Lepidoptera; family Tortricidae; genus Archips; species Archips xylosteana. Next base: position 7,641,384 of record OX387373.1, read on the forward strand.
TGATGGCTTACGCCACAGTAAGGGGTTCAAATCCTACTCAGGGCAGCAGAAAATTTTTCGTTTGTAAAAATGTGAAATTTTTGTGAGGAAATATTTTGCTAGTGAAAAACAAACATGTGTAAGATTTGTTAAGCGTTAGTATGTAAAATAGTTAAGTATTTAAGTTATTTATTAAAGATTAAGTATTTATTTCGATTGTTTTATTTCCATTACTAGCCTTCCAACTTCGCTCTCGTAAACCAAAATTTCGAGATCATCAAAGCAACGTGTTTTATCTTTCTAATGGCATTAACTAAATAGGTATCTACCTATCTTGTTTTTTTCTAAAACTATTTTTAAACAACACATACGGAACACATGTAACATTTTACGGAGGTACGGAACTCTTCTTATACGAGTCCGACCAGACTCGCCCTTGGCCGGTTTTTTTTCGTAATACCTATTCTGTTTCTCTGAAGGCCACATCAGACCGGGGGCGGATTTGTTCCTGATTGGTTATATTCCTCATATTTCTAATTGGTTATATTCCTAACTCGTCATATTCCTGATTCATCATATCCCTAACTTGTAAGTATTAGGACAGTTGTAATACTTTCTACTACAGTTAATTATTTAGACAATTATTTGCGGCGGAGCGGATGACGAATAAGGAATATGACCAATTAGGAATACGACTAATCAGGAACAAACCGGCGAGCCCAACGCGGTCAATAACATTGAATCAAATACGGTGTGCCGCGCTGCCGGTGTGTCACCTTATATTTGATTCAGTGTTACAGAGCGCGCTGGGCACGCTCCGTCCACAGAATAGCTAAATAGTAAATACTGCCCCGCGCTCCCCGTTTATTGTGGCCTTTAATTTCAGTTCAATGGTCCACTCTCATTCCAAGTGTAGGTAGGAAGTGATTGTTGTTGTAATGGAATTAAAGGTCGGAGGTTACGAGTGCGAAAGCATGATACAGAATAGTGACACGCTCGATTACAAGTATTAATTCGCATAATGTAATATTGCTAATTCAAAGTGGCATAATTTTATTTCGCATAATTAGGTCATTCTACTTTTCGTTGACCAGTAATTTTTTGTAATGTGCTCTTCAAATATTTTTTTTACAAAAACGGTAAAGTGCTCGATTTTATCATTAAACATTATTATTATTATCTAGCCTGGATTGATGTCCCACTGCTGGGCAAAGGCCTCCCCCCATGTCCTCCATTTCTCCCGATCCAAAGCAGCCTGAGGCCAGTCGTCGAGAAATATGTCCAGGTCATCCCGCCACCGCCGTCTGGGCCTACCCCGTTGTCGCCATCCATCCTGTGGCGCCCACTCAGTGGCATTTTTAGCCCACCGCAGTGGATGCATTCGGCTGACGTGGCCGGCCCAGTCCCACTTCAACCTGGCAGTCTTTGCACCGACATCGACAATGCGTGTTTTAGAGCGCAAAACCGTGTTCCGGATTCGGTCAATCCTTCCCACATAACCACACATATTAAACATTTAAATAGGCAAATAATTAAGCTTACATAGGTATACATAGAAGAGGTCGTGTTTTTGAATACTTAACCAATAGGCTGTGTTACCTTGCCCTTTGCACTTGCAGTAACTTCATGTTTTCAAAGACCTAGGTAATTCAGCAAGGGCATAGGCCACGGAAGATCACGGGGAATAAACTAGACACGGCAGCGTGTCGAGCCAAGTTCAAGCAAAAAGTACTAGCGAAGCAGCGTACAGTAATAGTAGATTGTTCAACAAGGGACTAAAACAAGCCATAATGACACGAGCTATATATAGATATATAATTCGAGTTGTCATTATGGTAGTTTAGTCCCGCGTTAAACACTCTACTTTTCACTTTGAATGCGAGGAAAAAAACGACGTACAAAATTACTTTTTTACAACGTATGCTCAATACGAGCAAGCAAATGATCAATACGAGCAATGGACATCTGTTCAAAATTCAAATAGCAAAAAAAATACCGCTGTCTTTTCTTTTCTTTTATATTTTTTTGTAAAGTGACGCTTTAAATGCTTGCATAATTAGCCAACAGATTCTAACTTAAAGACTATGTTAAAACTAATTGGACTATGCGTGTAAGAATGATAATTGTTCATTCATTAGAATCGGCAAATAAATTAACCTAATTGATCTAAGTTCACACACAAAATATATTGTTATCTGAAACACTTACCCGTGAATAAAGAAACGACTTTTTAAGTTTATTTTCTATATGCCAATTCTTTGTTAAATTATATCTAATTATACTTTCTATTTACTATTAAATGCAACTGACATCACATTATTTTGAAGTCACGCCATATTAACATTCAAACGTAACTGCTCTATCTACCGTACTCTCCAGCACTGCTTTGCCGACAGTGCGGATTGCTATTTTATCGACAGAGCAGGGAACTGCTTTGCCGACAGCGTTTTTAAAAAAAAAACAAATTAAAAACACCTAAGCTAAAGGAAATCTTTCTTTACGTGCAAAATAAAATGAATTCATCTTTAATATTTTATAATTAAATAGATTAATATTCGTAATTATTCAATGTGTTTCACGAAATTATTATTTTTAAAATATTTTTTATACAGTTGTCATTTTGAGGTTATTTCCACGCCCTAAAGGCTTCCACAGACCGAAGCGCAGGGCGCTACAGTGCGTCCGCAGCGCGCTTCGGTCTGTGGAAAGCTTTAAAATTGTCTATACCCAGTTACTGAAAATGGCGATAATCCTCCATTCACAAACACCGTGATTGGCAGTTTAGGGGTTTCCATAGTCAATTAAAAAAATTTTACTTTAATCCCTTGAGATCAAAAAAGAGCTTTAGTCCCGATATGCAGAAACTAAAGTAACATTTTAAGAGCATGAGAAGTGAAAAATAACATAAAGTTTACCACTGACAGATTGTTTGCCTTCATTTCATATTCAACTTTAACGACCTACAAATAAATCCAATTTTAGAATACTGTTACCCACGTTTGCAGATTTTGTAATAGCTACTTTATTTGTATGGTGTTAAAGTTGGAAATGAAATGAAGGCAAGTCATCTGTCAGTGGTAAACTAAAAGTAAACGTATTGCAAGCATAAGCATACAGTATGTAACAAAATGAAGAGCAAAGCCGATGCCTGCAGGCTAATTGTCTAACTCCCTCGCAATCGCCATCGCGTTCATTTTAACAGTTTTGTCATCATCATCATCATCATTTCAACCGAAAGACGTCCACTGCTGAACATAGGCCTCCCCCAAGGCTCGCCAAACAGATCGATCCCGTGCCATCCGCATCCAACGCGATCACGCCACACACAGACACATACAACAGTAGAGTACAGTACAGTTCTTGTATGGGCTGACAACTGGTATCGGAAACAGCCAGCAGTCACAGCCATACAAAAGCTATCATTTCAATCCAATGCAAAGTGTCAAAAAAGGTAAACAAGTACCCAGCTGGTTGATGGCCAAATACTTTTTATTAAATTTTAGTACTTTTTTTCATTCGCTCAATATGAAATTAGATTAAATATTAAGTACCTAACTTGTATGGACCAAACGAAAAGAAAGTACTAAAAAGTTAGTAAAAAGTATATCATTCCATTATCTTTCATACTAAATACAAACTGAAACATTGATGCACAGAAAAAAAATTGAAGATGAAGAAATAAAAATACAAAAAGATACTTCAAACCAAACTTGTTAAAAGTATGGCCGAGTAGCGACATCTCTTGTCCGGGTGAGCGGTTAGTTCCGAAGGAGTGTTGATGTTTCTTGATAAGAACTAAACATATTTAGATGGCGCTGTATCACTGCTTAAGTGATTATGGCAAGCTGGAATGTATGATGCATAGGAAAAATTTGCGTGTAAACTCCTGACCAGTGGTGGTGTAGGGGTAAGCACGCGGCACGGAATGCCGAGGACCTGGGTTCGATTCCCAGCATAGGTCTTTTTTCTGGGGTTTTTTCTGTGCATCTATGCTTCAGTTTGTATTTAGTATGAAATATATGGCTTTCACGGGATGACCGTAAAAGTAAAAAAAAAATTAAGAAGAAATAAAAAATACAAAAAGATACTTCAAACCAAACTTGTCATTCATTATCCTTGGCCATCAACCAGCAGGCTTATTGTCTAACGCTTTGCTTCTGACGCTTTCATTCGCTTTCACCATCCCTTTCTATCATCATCTTATACCGTTTGACAGAAAGAAATAGTGATTGCGAAGGCAAGTTTTTTTTTTTTTATGTTAGAAAGGCCAGACAAACGAACTAGTGGGTCACCTGATGTTAAATGATCACCACTGTCCATAGACACCTGCAGCGCTTTACGCGATGCGAGTGCGTTGTCGGCCCTTAAGGAGAGGGAATAGGGGAAGGGGGAGAGGGAGGGGGAGAGGGAAGGGGTGAGGTATTGGGCCCCCGGCACTCTCACTGACCGTACGAAACGCAAGCAGCATTACTGCTGCTTCACGCCGGTTTTCTGTGAGAGGTTGGTACTGCCCCGGACGAGCCGGCCCATTCGTGATGCAGCGGCTAGCTACAACATGGCTCTACCACTACGAAAGAAGTGTCAGAAGCGTTAGACAATAAGCCTACAGGTGTCGGCTCTTCGTTCTGTTACAATACTGTATTATGACATGGAGCTGATCTGATGATGGAGCTGGAAGGTGGCCATAAGAACTCTGTAATAAAACGACACGATCGCATCGAGTTTGGGTTTGTTTGACTCGTCTTGACTTTGGTAACAAGTACAAAATGTTATAATAAAAAAAGATTTTTTTCACAAAAACTTTTAATATTGAACTTCATCATCACCATCAACCGAAAGACGTCCACTGCTGAACTTGGGCCTCCCTCAAGGCTCGCCAAACAGATAGGCCCTGCGCCATCCGCATCCAACGCGTTCCCGCCACCTTGACCAGGTCGTCGCTCCATACGCTCGAGAACCTTTCGGCGTCATCGGCCGTCAGTTTTACGAGCGATGTGCCCTGTCCACTGCCACTTAAGTCTAGCGATTCTTCGAGCTATGTCCGTGACTATAGTTCTTGCGTAGATTTCATAATTTCTAATGCGATCCCGCAGAGAAACTCCAAGCACAGCCCTCTCCATCGCCCTCTGGGTGACTGAGAATATTGAACTTGACTAACATTTTTTACGTTATGTTTTTGTTGAGATTATAATTACACTGTAATGCAGCTAATGAACGTTATTTTCTTAATCGAGCACCCTTGGTCGCGGGTCAGGTGTGTAAACTTGATTGTTTCTGGTTTCTTAGTCGTACCAAGAAGTGTTTTTTAATGCTGTACTTTTGTTAGTAAACCTGCGACGCGGTTAGATGGTTCGTGAAGTTCCCAATCCGCCGGAGGTCCGCGCGGGAATATCAAAACAAGTGGGACTAATAATACAGGTAGGAAATGTTTATGAATACTTTTGGTCATTAATCTCCGACACAAAAAGAGGGATGTTATGAGTTTGACCGCTATGCTGCTTGTGTGTGTGTGTGTGTGTGTGTGTGTTTGTGTGTGTGGCATTTATAGGCCAGAGCGGCCTAAATAGGCGGTATAATTTGGTTTATCAGTTTAGCATGGATTTGGTTACATTTATGGATGACTTTTACATATAGATAAGTTATTGGGGCACTGAACTCGGCTCCCCAATCATCAACTAGTTATACCTAAATTAATAATAACTGTAAAAAAAAAATCTGTACATTTATGTGAAAAATGTGTACTTTCTCTAAAAATGCACTTTCCGCACTATATACACTTTCTTAATTAGAATATTTTCAAGAAATGCACACTTTACTATACATTCGCTTGTTCAAAAAAACGACGTGGTGTTATAATATAATAGTGTATAACAAACTATGATAAATTACAAATCCAAGATGGCCGCCACCAGTAAATGATGAATTACATAATTTCCAAACATATTGCGTTGGTGGTTTTTGAAATTATTAGGTTTAGAGATGCTTTATTACTCACAAGAACAAATACAGTTCACTTAAATGAGCTTACATACATACTAGATTTCCTAACTGGAATTAGTAACTTGGGCAGCTTATTTTTTTGATCCAATTTGCTTTTTCATCAATTATGGCTCTCCTTAGTTTCTCGATATAAAAAAAAAACCCCGCACCGACCCCCCCCCCCCCCCCCCGCACACCCGCGTGTTCACATTCACCACCGTACTCCCAGCGAGATGATATGCCTATAGCTTTCCTCGATAAATGGGCTATCTAACACTGAAAGTATCGTACCTTTCTTATTTGTCAACCGATTCAAATGAAACAAACACTAAATGTTAATCCAAGAAAATACCAACATATCAGTGAAAACCGCATCCTTCTAGGTAAGCCGTTTTTGAGATTAGCGCGCACAAATGCACAGACAAACAGACAATAATTCTAAAAATCATTGTTTTGGGTTCTATTGCGCTAATAAATAGCCCTAGTGACAGTTTTTCTCAAAGATCTTCAATGTACAGACACCGACTTGTTACAGATTTATTATATGTAGCTATAGAAGAATAGATAGATGATCGCCAGAGATTTATATAACATTTATATAACATTGTTTGAAAATCTGCTGACGATTGCAAGGTGAGGGTGACGCTGTGTGCCGATTGTTCTTTGTTTATTTTGTTATTTGACACTTGATTAAATTATTATAGTTTAACTAGCTCTTGCCCGCGGCTTCGCTCGCGTGTACCATGAGAATTCCAAAGAACCAAGATATCAAGCAAGCAAGCATACAGGCAAGCAAGCAAGCAAGTCCACAATTGACCGAGAAATCGGTGAACATACCTACATAAAAAAATACATAAAGTGGAATGACTAACCTCCTCCTTTTTTAGAAGTCGGTTAAAGAGCCCTTTGCGGCCTACTTACAGTATAAACTTATGAATTTTGAAATTTTAGCTTTCTACAACCAGTAAAACGCAAAATCCCGTTTTTTCCCGTTCCCGTAAGAATTTCGGGAAATGTTTACACTCACCAAGGAACCCACTTGCCAAATTTCAGCTTTCTATGACTGGTCATAAAAAGACAAAATCCCGTTTTTCCCGTTCCCGTGGGAATTTTGGAAAGTCCTCTCTCAATGCTCCTCTACACTCCCCAAACAACTTACATGCCGAATTTCAGCTTTCTACGACTAGTAAAACAAAAAATCCCGTTTTTTCCTATTCCCGTGGGAATTTGGAAAAGTCCTCTCTCAGTGCTCCTCTACACTCTCCAAGCAACCTACACGCCGAATTTCAGCTTTCTACGACCAGTAAAACGAAAAATCCTGTTTTTTTCCTTTCCCATGGGAATATTGAAAAGTCCTCTCTCAATCCAGCTCTACACTCTCCAAGTAACCCACTTGCCAAATTTCAGCTTTCTATGACCAGTATAACGAAAAATCCCGTTTTTCCCGTTCTCGTGGGAATTTGGGAAAGTCCTCTCTCAATGCTCCTCTACACTTCCCAAGCAACCTACATGCCGAATTTCAGCTTTCTACGACCAGTAAAACGAAAAATCCTGTTTTTTTCCCGTTCCCGTGGGAATCTTGGAAAGTCCTCTCTCAATCCAGCTTTACACTCCTCAAGCAACCTACATGCCGAATTTCAGCTTTCTACGACCAGTAAAACGAAAATTCCCGTTTTTTCCTTATCCCGTGGGAATTTCCGAAAATCCTTAAAACTGTTTTTTACTATTATAATTACCTACTTCTGTGCCAAATTTCAAGAGTCTAGTAATTATAGTTCATAGGATCCCGTTGAACTGAATATATAAATCCCGTTTTTTCCTTATCCCGTGGGAATTTTGAAAAATCCTGAATTTAATGTTGTAACTAATGTAATACCTACTTGTGTATTAAATTTGAAGAGTCTAGTTATTATAGTTACTGAGATAGGGTCACTCGGAATCGAATATATAAATCCCGACTTTTCCCGTTCCCGTGGGAATTCCCAAAAATCCTTCCTTAGTGGATGGCTGCATTGTATAAGGTATCTATGTGCAAAATTTCAAGTCTCTAGGTCCAGTGGTTTGGGCTGTGCGTTGATATATCAATAGTCATTTAGTTTATTTACACATTTCAACCCCATCGCACCCCATCCAGGGAGATGGTATTTTACGTCCGCTACGTCGGATTTTAAAACCGTTGTTGTTTTCATAACCAGCGACCCGATAAACCATAGAAACAACACCCATGTTGATATTCAGACTTTATAACCCCTTTCCCCCCTTTTAGGGGTTGAATTCTCAAAAAACTTGAAACACGTGTTTACTCATTTACCATTAGGAGTACTTCTGTGAAGTTTCGAATAAAATAGTCGAACTAATCTTGTTTCCCCATACAAACTTTGGACCCCCGTTTCACCCCCTTAGGGAGTGAATTTTGAAAAATCCTTTCTTAGTGCACCCCTAGACGTTATATGGAACATACATGCCAAATTTGGAATCTCTAGGCCCAGTGGTTTGGGCTGTGCGTTGATATGTCAGTCAGTCAGTCAGTCAGTCAGTTTCTTCTTTTATATATTAAGATTACCAACTAAATATTATGTTTTAAGATATTGTGTTGCGAGGTTAAATGCTCGAGATGTATTATAATTCTTTAGATTCCTTTTGTCTATACCACAGGTTACACTTGTAACCTAGCTTAGACTAAACTAAATTTACTATCTAGACCTAAGATTATTTCATGTTCATGTTTATATTTTGTATCTTATATGAATTTTATGAATAAATAAATAATAAATGAATTGTTTTGTATATGTTTTTTCAATTTGGTTTTAAATATACTAAGAGAGTCACAATCTTTAACTTCACCTGGTAATTCATTAAATATCTGTGTTCCCTCATACATTGTACTACTTTTACTGTATCTCGTTCTATTTTTACGTAGTTTTAACTTAATTGTATTTCTTAAACAGCGTTTGAATGAATTTTATTTGTCAGGATCTTTTTTATGAAAGTGCATGTTGAGTAGGTGTATAGTTAATAATTTAGTGTTCATTCTATAGTCATATTTAAATGACGTTTTGATTGATTTATTTTGAGATCTTTGTAGTTTCTGCAAATTGGTTTTAGAAGCACTTCCCCGTATCTCGATCAAGTACGTAGTCTAAGTGTGAGTTCACTAACAAGTTGTATAAACTTACTAATATAGATAGATACATACATATTAAACACCCAAGACTCGAGCACAAACGTTCGTATTATTCACACAAATGTCTGCGCCGACCGGGATTCGAACCTGGGACCTCAAGCTTCGTAGTCAGGTTCTCCAACAACTAGGCTATCCGGTCGTCTAAAATATCTAACCTAATTGAAAAATATATTTCTTATGTTGGAAAGGTAATGTTTCCAATTAGAACGATTGATTGATGTACAGAAACAATTACTTTGCTCACCCGCGACCTACGATAGCTACGTTTATGTAAGAAATGCGTGTTCATGCAGTTCCTCCACCTCCACACTGTACGAACACAACACACACAAAATCACACAAACCCAACTATCACCACCACCGAACTACACTGACGCGTTTCGAACTAAAGAAGATGATAAGGTTTATCACCATAGTTGGGTTTGTGTGATTTGTGTGTATTCGGTGTTGACAACCGTTGAGATATATGTACAAAGGCGAACTTATCCCTCATGCTTTTAACAAGGGACCGACAATAAGTCAAGTTCATCATCCATCGTCGTAATCGGAGAGACTTTGCTCGAAGTTGTTGACGACTATATCTACCTGGGACACACAATCCAATTAGGTAGGTTTCAACTTCGAGAGAGAGGTCAATCGACGAATTAAACTCGGTTGGGCAGCGTTCGGGAAGCTCCGCAATATCTTGTCATCCAATATACCGCAGTGTCTCAAGTCAAAAGTCTTTGACCAGTGTGTGTTGCCAGTGATGACTTATGGCACTGAGACGTGGCCGCTAACGATGGGCCTTTTAAGAAAGCTCAAAGTCACTCAGAGGGCGATGGAGAGGGCTATGCTCGGAGTTTCTCTGCGGGATCGCATTAGAAATGATGAAATCCGAGCAAGAACTAAAGTCACGGACATAGCTCGAAGAATTGCTGGACTTAAGTGGCAGTGGGCAGGGCACATCGCTCGTAGAACTGACGGCCGATGGGGCCGAAAGGTTCTCGAGTGGCGTCCGCGGACCGGAAGACGCAGTGTAGGTAGGCCTCCAGCAAGATGGAGCGACGACCTGGTGATGGTGGCGGGAACGCATTGGATGCGGATAGCGCAGGGCCGATCTGTTTGGCGAGCCTTGGGGGAGGCCTATGTTCAGCAGTGGACGTCTTTCAGCTGAAATGATGATGATGATCATCCATCATCCCAGCCTATTACGTCCCACTGCAACTACTGTAAGGCACAGGCCTCTTCTCAGAATGAGAGGGCTTGGGCCGTAGTTCCCACGCGGACCCAGTGCGGATTGGGAACTTCACACACACCTTACACACACCATTGAACTTCTTCGCAGGTGTATGCATTCTTCCTCACGATGTTAAAAAGTCAAAAAGTAAACGGTTCACTACAATTGTTAATACAAATGGGCATGTCTGGAAGTTCTTTAAATAATCTATGGCCAGAGTTAAATTACTTAATTTAAGTAATTATTCAAGTTGAGCTAAATTTAAAGCTACTTTCTTATCACGTCTTTCTATGTCTTTGACCGGTGATAAAGCTTATGTACATTGTTAAATATTGTTATATTAACTAGTGATGCTATGTATTTGGTGGCGGCCAAACGTGTTGCGAATTCGTGTTGGTATTAAAAAATAATTTCGTGAATGTATTACCATGAAAAAGAACAGGTTGAGGTGAGATTTTAAAATGTATTTTTAACCCCCGACGCGAAAATGGTGTTATAAGTTTGACCGCTATGCGTGTGTGTCTGTGGCGTCATAGCTCTTAAACGGATGACCCGATTCGGATGCGGTTTTTTTATTTGAAAGCAGGTTTCTTGACGATGATTCCTAGATATGTTTCATTAAAATTGATTTAGCCGTTTCAAAGTTGTTAGCTCTTTTGTTAGCTGCGGAAGGGATTTTTAACGCATAATAACTAAGAACTAATTACGTTCGGGGTTTTAATTTTTTTTATAGACATAAACATAACTTTATTCGACACCAAGAAAGAAAATACACGTCAGCACGCGTCGGCACTTGGCCGGTTTTTTCTCAGTGTATTAGTCATAATACACTGAGAAAAAACCGGCCAAGTGCGAGTCGGACGCGTGCACGAAGGGTTTGAGGGGGCTCCCATACCAAAAATTTGTTTTATTTTAATTTAATAACTCATCATCATCATTAATTTAAGAGCTTAGCTCTTGTCGGTGGAGTAAACGCCACTCTTTTCGGTTCTCTGCCAGCGTTTTCAGCTCCTGATACGACATGACATTGACTTTTTCCTTGGCTTGGTCTATAAATGACCGTCTCGGTCTTCCCCTGCCTCGCCTGCCTTCTATTTGCCCTTCCAAAATAGTTTTTATGTAACTGTCATGTCGTATCAGATGCCCCAGCATATTCCCTCTCCTATTTTCAATCGTCCTTAACAGCCGCCTTTCCTCTTCCAACAACTCTAAAACCTCCTCATTAGTTTTCCTTTCAGTCCAGCTAATCCCCTCCATTCTCCGCCAGCACCACATCTCAAAAGCACTCAATCTGTCTCGGTCCCGCTGAGTCAATGTCCAAGTCTCGCTCCCATATAATGCTATACTCCAGATGTAGGTCTTAATAAATCTTTTCCGAATATTCCTTGAGATTTTGCCTTTAAAAATGTGTTTTTTATCATTGAATTTAATAACTAATACAAATTTAATACACAATCATGTCAACTAAAATTATACTTATTATTCTTAATTTCTAAAGATAATCATTTAATTTGTAAAGACAAAATATAGAAATTAAAACCCAAATTGAAACAAAACCAATTAAATTAAGAAAATAAATTATAAACCCTTAAAACTAAAACAAAACAAATAATAATAGTAAATTAAAAGCGAGAGAAAAAAAAACAAAAATCCCCGTCCCGAACTGCGCCCGGCCCAAAGGTCCCAAAAGGTAATTTAATTATTTATTTTTAATGTGAATATATAACTAAATATTCTGTGAATATTTCAAGCGTCATACTTGTTGCCGTTATCAATATCGACAATAACGAGCAAAAAAATCACGTTTGTTGTGTGGGAGCCCCATTAAATATTTATTTTATTCTGTTTTTTTAGTATTTGTTGTTATAGCGGCGACCAAAATAAGTACATTATCTGTGAAAATTTCATCTGTCTAGCTATCACGGTTCATGAGATACAGCCTGGTGACAGACGGACGAACAGACGGACGTACAGACGGACAGACGGACGGACAGCGGAGCCTCAGTAATAGGGTCCCGTTTTTATACCCTTTGGGTACGGAACGCTAAAAAACAACAATAATAACAATTAAAACAAAAACATAGTTTATTTAATAGTTATTATATTTAATATAATCCGGTTAAGAGATACAAAATCATCGATACAGGAACATAGTACCAAAAATACCTACATAATAGTTTCAACTCAAACTACCTTCATGCAGCGATAACTTTTTCACACAAAGATTTGGGCCTACCTGCCATAGTAAGAGTTTTAGAACTTGAAATAAGTTATACAGTGACATTTCGCTTGTCCTTATTGGTCATATAAGTAGGCCAATTTGCCCACCCTTATTTGTGGTAAAACAAGTGCGAGTCGCACTCGCGCACGAATGTTTCCGTACTAGTTATTAAAAATAAAAAACGGCAAAAAAATTACGTTTACGTTTTCTGCAACAATCCTACAATTTAAGGATTAAACTTAATGCTGTATAAAGTGTATTTTTTTTTCTGAAATAAACAGTTTTTTTTATTTTTTTTTATTGTATTGGAGCCCCCCTTTAATATTAGAGCCGGAGCTTAACTGGTTCTGTTATGGCGGGAGCCCCCCGCCATAACAGAACCAGTTAAGAAGCTTAGGTCTATCGAGATTAATAGGGTAGATGAGGTGTTAAGTTAGTATTGCATCATGGCGCGATTCGCCTTAACTATACGCAGAATAGGAGCTCGGCGAAGCGGAGCTCCGTCGACTCTGTCACATGATAGTAAACTACAATTTTTATAAATTCTTATCTTCGTTCGATGAAACGTTACGGTGATGAAACATTGTTCGTGGCAATAATAACATAATAGGACGTACCTACCGTCTGGGACTCATGTTTCGATAATTTGCTACTATTAATAACTGATTATTCTATGAAAGGTAATTTCGAGGAATCATTACGCTATACGATTTGTGACAAAATAAGGTTTACGATGAAAAGTTGATCGACTATATAAAAAAAAAGAATTGAAGATTATGTGATTAGAAAAAAAAACGTAATGAAATTCGTGGAATAGTTTTCGATGAAATAAAAATCGACATAACGATAAATACCCAATGATGGAGTCTAGTAATAATAGTTTTTTCACTTCTCATGCTCTTAAAATGTTACTTTAGTCTCTGCATATCGGGACTAAAGCTCTTTTTTGATCTCAAGGGATTAAAGTAAAATTTTTTTAATTGACTATGGAAACCCCTAAACTGCCAATCACGGTGTTTGTGAATGGAGGATTATCGCCATTTTCAGTAACTGGGTATAGACAATTTTAAAGCTTTCCACAGACCGAAGCGCGCTGCGGACGCACTGTAGCGCCCTGCGCTTCGGTCTGTGGAAGCCTTTAGGGCGTGGAAATAACCTCAAAATGACAACTGTATAAAAAATATTTAAAAAATAATAATTTCATGAAACACATTGAATAATTACGAATATTAATCTATTTAATTATAAAATATTAAAGATGAATTCATTTTATTTTGCACGTAAAGAAAGATTTCCTTTAGCTTAGGTGTTTTTAATTTGTTTTCTTTTAAAAACGCTGTCGGCAAAGCAGTTCCCTGCTCTGTCGATAAAATAGCAATCCGCACTGTCGGCAAAGCAGTGCTGGAGTGTACGGTAGATAGAGCAGTTACGTTTGAATGTTAATATGGCGTGACTTCAAAATAATGCGATGTCAGTTGCATTTTAGTAAATAGAAAGTATAATAAGATATAATTTAACAAAGAATTGGCATATAGAAAATAAACTTAAAAAGTCGTTTCTTTATTCACGGGTAAGTGTTTCAGTTAACAATATATTTTGTGTGTGAACTTAGATCAATTAGGTTAATTTATTTGCCGATTCTAATGAATGAACAATTATCATTCTTACATGCATAGTCCAATTAGTTAAGTTAAGTTAGAATCTGTTGGCTAATTATGCAAAAATTTAAAGCGTCACTTTACAAAAAAACATAAAAGAAAAGAAAAGACAGCGGTATTTTTTTTGCTATTTGAATTTTGAACAGATGTCCATTGCTCGTATTGAGCATACGTTGTAAAAAAGTAATTTTGTACGTCGTTTTTTTCCTCGCATTCAAAGTGAAAAGTAGAGTGTTTAACGCGGGACTAAACTACCATAATGACAACTCGAATTATAGCCTCCCTCGCTATCGCTCGGGTGGCTAAATATCTCGTGTCATTATGGCTTGTTTTAGTCCCTTGTTCATTGATGTAATACAAACTAGATTTGTAGACAGATCGCAAACATGAGGAACCTCAGATGTAGACTGCAGTCTCGAACTCAACTGACAGCTAATCAGTTGTCGTTGTGACACCGACCGTTACATACCGGGAGAAAAATGGGGAAATACACGGTAAAATCTTGCGATTCCGCTATCAACACACACAATAAAGCAAGTGGCATTACTTTTCATGCGTAAGTTCAGTTTTCAGTTACTCATATTATTCTGTATGTGACCAAAAACTAATAAAAATATCTAATATCGAACTGTAAGTTCAGTGTGGCCAGTATAATCATAGTTTGGTTTTCCCAACCTTTAGGGGGAATTTCGCATATTGTATGGAATCTCTATTTAACCTGTGCTATTAAATTTATGTTGCATGTTTACTTTGTAGGGTACCGAAAGATGAAGTTCGCCGTCGGATCTGAATAGAAAAATCAGATTACTAAGACGGGAAACCGACTGGCTACCTACAAAATCAACAAAAATTTGCTCGAAACATTATCTTGAGCAACATAAAAAAAAAAACAACAACAGATGGTGGTTACTCATGCATAAGTGAACGTGAAGCGAACTCGAAAGTGCGAGCTTGGATTCGAAACCAACGAACCTCTGGTTGAGACGCCATAAGTCGAACCACTAGGCTACCTCGGGTTTGAGTATAGGTATAATAAATAAATGATTAAAATAAATTGTACCCAGAAAAAAATAAAAACAAAAAAATTAAAACGTCCGAGACAAAAATACTTACATATATCTATTTTAATGGTCGTTGTGTTTTCTATATTGTGGTTTTATTATATTATATTTGTGTTATGAAAAAAACTTTCGTTTTATTTTACGCCTTTCAATAGATATACTTAATTCGCACTAATATTATAAAATGGCACTGGCAACAGCTGCTAGTAGGTGCAGTAGTAGTAGTAGTATTTGAAACCCAATTAATTATGGTTTTGTCCACCCAGTTAACATTATGAACTAATAAAAAATTTCTTCGTGTAACTTATTATTTAGGGGGAAATTTGCGTAAGGTAAGCAACACCAAGCCTTAAATATCGTCATCTTTATCACATTCATAAACGGCGCAATGCGAGCATACTAGTGGAAGAGAGACAAACATATGTCTCATTTATTATTTTGTTGATTTCAAAGCTACGTTGTCAAATTTCAAAACTGGCACGCGTTTTGTTGAGGCGGTAGTATGAAGTTTGTCACTCTAGATTATATAACTCAGTGCCCTTGTTGAACAATCTACTATAGTTGACTAAATAACATACTAGAATAGCCTAAATGACTGGCAGCCAAGACGTTTGACGAAAAAACTACCTCAAAACTATTATAAAAAAATATGGGTAGAACTCAAGCCACATAGAACAATACAGAGTTCCAAACATTGCTTTATTATGATTTTAGCGGATTTAAAAAAAAAAATATTTTATAGCATAAAAGCATTACCGGTGTGTATTTTAGTGAATTATTCGTTGGTTGTGTTTTAGATTTCATGTGCAAATGTGTTCCTATCTAAACAATATCTATCTATATATTTAATCTGATTTTAAATTGACCAAAAAAAAAAAAAAGTTTATAAAAAGTGTGCCATTCCATACTCCACTTTGCCATCAACCCGGTACACTTCGTTCAGTTCCAAATTTTAGGTATACCTACCCACATTTTAATGATGCCATTAAAATGCCATTTCTTTGTGGAAGCTAGCCGCTTCCAACCATAATGATTAGGTACTGATCTCCATCAAGCCTCCGCCTATGTCGAACAGTGGACGTCCTACCATTTTGCTATATTCTACTATTTTAATATATTTTTGTTTGAATAAGTAAGTTTAGTATATTTTTTTTCGTATAGGTACCAAAATAGATTTTTTTTCTTTTATCGTAGGTATTTATTGTGAAATGTGTTATTAAACCAATGTTTTTTCTATTACAGATTCATCTACCAGTGTAAAATAATCAACAGAAAAAACAATAAGTTTTAAGTGCTATAAAATAAATTGGGAAACTAAAAACTCTTCCAAACAGTGCTAATAGTGTGATAATTTCAATTGTTCGTGATTAGGAGGGTTACTGAAGAAACAGGATGATATCTTTTAACCGTAAGTATTTTATTTTTATTAAATTTTGACTTTGAGCAAAGTAATTGTTTAACATTTTAATAGCATTCCTCAGGAGCTGAGAATGTTGGATGGCCAACAATATACACTAAAACTAAAATAAGTTTTTGTTAAAAATTTCATTTACAATGCAAGCTTTTTCGCTGCCTGTACTTTTTGTTGACTGCACTTGCATTGTCATCCAACCTACATAAGTATACCAAATTTCAAGTTGGTCCGACCACTGGAAGTTGGTCAAATTCAACTTCCAAGATTTGACCCGTACAATGTAATATCAAGAGGGTGGGCGGTTTGATAGATAAGTCTGTGACTTTACGGTAAAATTTTATTATTTTATTTTATTTTTCTACATAGACTCCTTCCAACGCGATACATTTCATCCATTGATGTTCCAGGTTTTGCTAATTCTCCAAAAAATATTATTTATCAAACTCTGAAAAAATATGCTTCAATTTTAAGTATGACATCCTCATTTGATGATTTTTTTTCCCACCGAGCCATTTTTTCACGTTTGAGAATTAAAAAAGTCAGATGTTCCCAAATCCGGAGAATAGGGACGATTTTAGGGATTTAGTAACGCAATTCTACCAATTTGGTTGTTGCGTAATTGTAGTTTGTGTACGTGTAATTGTTTCAATGATCGCGGGTGACCAAGTAATTGTTTCAGTTCATTAATAACAATTAGCACCTGGTCTAAACTAGCATAACTCTAAGTAGCACTTAACGAGCTATAATTTTGGAGATTAACACGTCTACGGATAGTGATACGCTTAGGGTCGTAAATTGAACCCTCGTGACATAGCATTACGGCTGATACTATTGGCTGATTTTGCAATACTGTCGAGACTATCGATATCTAATAAACAATCGATCAAGATTTTTAATAAACTCCCCATTGAAATTAAAATGTTGGATGGTAATAAATTTAAAATCAAACTACGTAGCTGGCTTATTGAAAAAGTTTTCTATAACTTAAAGGAATTCTTTGATAACAAAGATTCAGTAGGGTGAGTGGGGGTATGATGAAAAGCATTGTAAGATGAAAAACACTTGGGTGCTACGAGTAGTTTTTCATCTTACACTGCTTTTCATTTTACCCCCACTCATTAATAGTTGAATAGATTTAACATATTCTAACGTTAGTCTTATGTACAAACAATTATTATTGTTTGCCTGTATGGGTAACTGTTGTCACCTACCTCTATTTTTTCTCACCCTATGTAGGTACCTACACAGTTATACAATAAAAATATTCTGATTCTGATTCTATTCCACATAAAACTGTCGGTATTTTTTATTTATTATTGTATACATGTAGTAGGTATAATTAGGATGGTAGGGTACATTTATAATATCGTACATGCTACCCATAATATTGTAAAAAAATTATAAGGGTTCCTTGTTGACTACGGAACCCTAAAAACGGGTAGATCTTACAATATTATTGCATGCTAAACGTAGAGTATACCTAGATCAAAATAACAAAAATAACCAATAAGAATAAGGACAAAAACAATTAATCAAATTACGCACACAAGTATAAAATTTGATTTTAGATAGTATCGATAGTATTGCTCATAAATCACTATCGATACTGTCGATACTATTGGTTTTGCCTTAACTATCGATAGAGTATCGATAGGTTACAGTGCTACATTAATTTAATAGACTTTTTTTTGTATTTTTTTGAAATAAGATCGTCAATGGATTATACTATAGATACCATCCCATCGATAGCATCCATACTAATATTATATTTTTTATATTATAAATACGAAAGTGTGTCTGTCTATCTGTATGTTAGGTACCTCTTCACGCTTAAACCGCTGAACTGATTTAGATGAAATTTAGTATAGAGATAATTTGAGTCCCGGGAAAGGACATAGGATTGTTTTTATCCTTAAAATCTTCCTTTAAGGGGGTGAAGAGGGGGGTGAAAGTTTATATGAGAAATCAATAACCGCTGAACCGATTTTGATGAAATCTGGTATGGAGTTAGTTTGAGACCACAGAAAGGACATAGAATTGTTTTAGTCTCGCGTTTTAGTCGCTTACAGCTAGTTGCTTATAAAATTAATATCAATAGTGGGGTAAATCGCCAATAACTCGATACCGGAAATCTCAAATGGCGTAAAGGACAAAATGCGAAAATGAGTCTTTTATTTTTTATTTTTTTATTTTTTCCCTATCGAATGGCATTTAAGACTCATTGTCGCATTTTTGTCCTTTACGCCATTTGAGATTTCCGGTATCGAACTGTCCAACGTTCAATAACTGGCTACCTCATACTAAAAATGAACTCTATTCACCCATAATAGAATTCATTTTTAGTATAAGGGTTAATTACTGGCCACCCTTCAACAACTAAAAAAAAAAAATTTTCAATTTTAATCTGTTTATTGCAAATTAGTGTTACAAATTGGCCACGTTATACTAAATTGAATTCTGTTTATAGGGGAACAGAGTTCATTTTCAGTATGTGGGGGCCAGTTGTTGAAGGGTGGCCACTAGTGGCCAGTTATAGGCGATTTACCCTATCAACAGTATTATCTCGCCTTATGTTTTTCGTTTAATTCTTATTTCGTCTCATTCTATATTGGTCTTCGTCTTGTTCGCTATCCGTCACTATCTTTTTTTGTCAAACTCTGAAACTTGTTTATCTCTTAATATGTCTTATTCGTTTTTCGCCACGGTCTTCCTTGGACTCATTCGTCGTTCTTCCCTTTCGTTTTTTGTCTTATTTAGTTATTCGCCAAAATTATTTCGATACGTTCGGTGCTGGTAAATATTGTTGATATTTATGGGCGGTGGTGATCATTTTCCATCAGCCATCAGCGTTTGCCACCCTGTCGTAATAAAAAAAATGTTCGTAAGTAAATGAGACAAAAAACGAAAGGGGAGAACGAAGAATGAGTCCAAGGAAGACCGTGACGAAACACGATTAAGACTTATTAAGAGAGAGACAAGTTATAAAATATGACCAAATAAGATAATGACGGATAGCGAATAAGACGAAGTGACAAATACAGAATGAGACGAAATAAGAATTAAACGAAAAACGAATGAGGCGAGATAATAGGATACCGGCCTATCGATATAATAACCATTTTTTGAGGTGACGATGCTATTGACAATACTATCGATACTTCAATCTATTGTTGGTAAGTAACGCTAAAAAGAACTTGGATTCATTTATGTATAATTAACTAATTATACAGAAATAAAAAAAAAATATATATAGGTACTAGAACAATTAACCTAAAACTAAAAACCCTAAAAATTATAATATAATAACTAATATATATAATAATATACGCTAAAATACAACAACTACAACAACACGTTGCCAGACATGTGTAGATTTTAATTTTTGTAACCTTATATCAGACGCATATTTATGCTTTTAAATGGACTGGTATTTTTTTCTTGTTTGGTTAACCTTATGATCTCATATCTATCGGGGCAATATTTATTTAAATAATGACCATGTGCATTTTGGGTCACGTGCAGTGTCCTACTTGTGGCTACTCGACGCAACTGACAGCGACACACAACTACCCCCGTTTTCATCATCACTTTTATTGCCACTGTCAAAAATGTAGGGTAGCACACAACACTAATGGGGGCTCCACATGCTTGGCAAACAAAGACAAACAGCGAGCACCAATCAACAAACACGAACGTAGGGATAAGCGTTTGCAGGTGTTTGCCTGTTTTTGTTTGTGCTTGCCAGTGATCGGCGTTGTGGTCGGATTTTTGAACAAATCAAAGGGTGTTTGACAAACTTGTTTGTGATTTATCAGAATGTATCAGTAGTGGTCATCCTCAGGCTTGGCGAACGTGCAAGAATAGTGTGTTTACCAAGCGTGGGGATGCAGTGTTTGCGTTGAGTGGTTTCGGTCGATGTTTGGTGATAATTTGTGCCAAACATCGAGCATGTGGAGCCGGCATAACAACATCACTTTGTAAAGGTTCGCTCTCTCTCACTCACCGTTGACGCAGTACGAACATTCAACACTGTCTCCAACTCGGGGGATGGCAATAGCAACTTATGACGTGACTTGTTCGCCAACTCAATCAACTAACTATTTATATGTTCTAAACTAGTTCTAAAGCAACAAAAAATCTAATTTTGCAGTTAATTGAAATTTAATCTAGTTTTCAGGGCTAAAATAAAGCGTTTTTTTACTGGAGTCGTTTCTTCTAATTATTTTTTAATGGCGTCCATATCCCTGTTCAAGTGGGCTAGTTTCAGGGTAAATTAGTTCAAATTTCTTTGTTATACTTGATGACGTCACAAACAAGTCCTTTTAATTGCATGAACATTAAATTAAAAAATACCTGTTTTCATGCACGTCATTCAACGGTGTCCGGAACAATATAGGGTCAATCATTTATAACGATATGGCCTCTGCAGCAAGCGATATTCGATCTTATTGGCACGGGGCAGAGTCGTAGGTTAGCATCAATATCTGGCGTAGTCTGATTTGAATCCGGTTGAGAAAAAAAACCGTATTTAAGTGGTTTTAAAGTTATTGGTGATTGGGTGGAACTGGGTTTAAACGCAGTAAAGTAAAAAAGATGCGTTCGAAAGGGAAGGGAAAGGAAGGGAAGTCCCGCGAATGATTTAAGGCCGCACCGAGCTTCTTGCGCTAATCGATTTTAGGTATTCTGTGCACTCGTGTATGTGTGCGTGAGAGCGGCTAGAATCAAAGCCGTGCGTAAGCGCAAGCGACACAAGTTCCCCGTCCGATGGCCGAAGGAGAACGCGCAACTAACTATACGGACAAGGGGGAAGCACGACGGCTCAAGATGGGTTGGTCAGACCGCGCGTGTATTTGAGTATTTTCATTGTATTACTAAAACAAATACATATTTTAAAAATGTAGCAACACTAGGCCTTAGAAAATATGTTGTTTTATTAATATTCAAAAAGTCATGACCTGCCGTGCAGTATTTACGTCGTACTAAGGATTCATTTTATTTTTTAGAGACAACTTTGAATTTTAAACATGAAACTACCGTGAGACATATTTAGTGAAAATATTATTCCGTAACCCTTCTTCTTGGAGTCACACGTCACGGCGGCTTCCAAACGACGTGCCAAAAGACGTGTGACTCCAAGAAGAAGGGTTACGGATTAGCCCGAAACATGTCAAGTTAAACTCGTTTTAAGACGTGAGTGATCCGTTTATTTTTACTACAACTTTGGATTTTTTTTTCTATCTAGCAAACTTAGATTATTTATGCACTAGATAGTGTCAGTAGCAAACATTGCGATACAAATCGTCCACAAATTTCTTTTGACAGCTTCATATTACGATCGCGTTACGTCATTCAAACTGAAGGGAGGCAAATGACATATAAGCCAAGTTGGCTTATATTTTTCGGGATGTTTTCATGCCGCCGAAGCTCTATCTAGTGTATAAATAATCTAAGCTAGCAAACTACAAATAGTCGTGTTTTGGAAAAACACTGGCCACTCACTAGAGTGAATCCTCAAATTAATATCTTACACATGAATTTCAGAACTAAGAGCGCGCGCATACAGAGCGCGGCCTGGAGTTCCGCGTTCCGCGTTCAGAGTTCTGCGTTCTTTCAAATGTACTAGGTCCCTTACAACAACGCACACAGCAGGCGGTCAGACCGCGGCGTTCAAGCCGGAACGCCGCGTTCTTGCGTTCTTTTGCCGCCGAGACAGAGAACGCCGCGTTCACCGCGATGTCTGAAGTTACAAATACAGAAAAACTGATCAAACTGGTTAGAAAAAGGAGATTATTATATGATTTAAGTCATGTACACTTAGGGTTGCCAACTATTATTTTATTAAGCAAATATAGTATTTCCTGGCCCAAGGTACAAAAAATATAGTACTCGGAAAAAAAAATAGTACAAAATACTTAAAAGAATGAATATTGATTCATTAAACATTAGTATAGTAAAAATGGCCTACCCAAACCGCATTCGTAAGGGCTGACCGAAATATAGTACTTTTGCGTACTATATATTTCTTCAACAGTATATAGTACACATAGTCAAAATATAGTACAATACTATATATTATAGTACGGTTAGCAACCCTATGTACACTACAAACATCGTGACAAAAAAGCAGAAACTTGGCTTGAAATGGCCGCGTCAAAGGATCCTTTGACGCGGCCATTTCAAGCCAAGTTTCTGCTTTTTTGTCACTTAGGTGCACCCAAGTTTTCTACTTTTTTAGAAGTTTCTAGGCTCCACAAAATCAATGCTTCTCCTTCGAAAGATGAACTTTCTAGCGACATATGTTACACATACAAAAACATGGAACGCATGAATTTGACCGCCTCTTGTGTGCGTTGGAACTCTCGAGCGTTCAGAACGCAGAACTCTGAACGCGGAACGCGGAACTCCAGACCGCGCTCTGTCTGCGCGCGCTCTAAAGCTTCGCTAGTAATGGTACAGCAAGGGATTAAATGAATGCATTCCGACATGTCTAAGGGCCTACGCTAGCTGACGCGGACGTCCGCTGCGTGCGCCCGCACGCGGGTCTAAAATGTAGCGAAAATCCGTCGCACGCGCCCGCGCCACTTAGCGCTGCGCTGTTCATACAATTTCTTAGTACCTGGGCGACCGAGCTCTGCTCGGGCAGAAACTCGGTACCAAGCGTTTTCCCAGAGATAAGACCAAGCTAGATCAATTTTTCATCCCCGAAAACCCCCAAATACCAAATTTCATCGAAAACGTTGGAACCGTTTCCGAGATCCTGATTATATACACCGGAGGGTTGGGGGGGGTGGGTTGAGAGGGGGGGAGGGGATGCGGGGGAGGGAGCGCGGGGGTATTAAAGGGGGGATGAAAATTTCATTGATTTTGCCGTAGGATGCACCGTTTTCAAGATATTTGACAAAAACACCGGAGGGGGTGGAGGGGTGAGTCACGTTAAACTATCGTCCGTAAACCGACTTTACAGACAACCGGCTTTTCCTGTTCTGTGCTCCCAATAGGGAACGTGCACATAGACGGTGCTGCCAACTGGTGCCATAAGGGTGCCATCAATTTGAATGTTTTACCTTGATAAGTTTGTTTTACTGTCCGCATAGTGTCTCTTCTGTCGCATTAGTGCTGCCGCCTATAGTTACTGCACGTTCCCTATAATACTTTTTCTAACAAAAAAGTAACTTTTTCTCGCAAAAAATAACTTTTTCTCACAAAAAGTAACTTTTTCTCACAAAAGAAGAAACTTGACGTTTTCTCATAAAAAATAAACTTAAAAAAAAAACTAAAAATCTTGAAAAAAAACGTGGTATCGAACCGAGGTCGGCTGGATCCGCGACCACCCGATTTCTAATGTGCCATTATGATCTGCTCGAAGTCGGCGAAATTTAGCTTTATATTCTAATGCAAACAAAAATAGCCGGAAAACACGAGTAAAAGCGATTTTCTGAAAATGAAACATAGCTAGATCAGTTTTTCATCCCCGAAAACCCCCACATACCAAATTTCATCGAAATCGTTGGAGCCGTTTCCGAGATCCTGATTATATATATATATATATATATATACATATATATATATATATATACATATATACAAGAATTGCTCGTTTAAAGGTATTAGATAGATTAGACGCGCGCACGACGGGCGTCCGTTCCGGGTAATCCGCATCAGCTAGCGTAGGCCCTAAGTCAAAGTCACAGTGACTTATTTGCATAGGTGTAACTGATTACAGTGGTGGTAACAGATAGGTACAGTAAAGTTATAAACTAAGTATGTTTTGCCTGCAAGCACACAAAATTCAGAATTCAGTTTCCGTTTTCAACCCACGACATAAAAAGAGGGGTGTTATAAGTTTGACCGCTAAGTGTGTGTGTGTGTGTGTGTGTGTCTGTCTGTGACATCATAGCTCTTAAACGGGTGAATCGATTTGGATGTTTTTTTTATTTGAAAACAGGTTTCTTGGGAATAAATAGTTCTTAGACATATTTCATCAAAATTGGTTCAGCCGTTTCAAAGTTATCAGCGCTTTTGCTAGCTCCGGAAGGGATCTTAGACGCATCAATGGGAATTTACTTTATTTTCAAACATAATTAACTATGTGTGGCCTAATTGCTTAATTTATTTTTTAAATAATATTTATTACAATATCTATATTCGAAACCCAAAAAGAAAGTCATTCAGAGGACGACGGAGAGAACTATAGTAGTATAGTAGTTAAGGTTGCGGGAATGCGTTGGATGCTGATAGCACAGGACCTGGAGCGGAGCCTTGGGCGGTCTTAGTTCAGCAGTGGACGTCTCTCGGCTGAAATGATGACGATAATGATGATTCCAAACCCGCAGATTGGATAAGCGTGTTTATACTGCGAAATATAATTTAAAATATACATAAACAAGGGGAACCATCAAAGTACTATTAAATGATAGATGATACTAAAACATTCTCATATCCATAACCTGATATTATAATTGGTATCATCTTCGTATGGAAATACGTCAAATTGCCGTCAACTTAAATGCCACGCCCTAACTATACGAAGATCATGCGTTCATCATTAATTTCTAAGGCGTATTATAAGAATTAATAGTCTATTCCTGGGAATCGAACCCATCAGGTCCTAAGCATTCCGTGCTACGTGCTAAACCCCTACACCACCACTGGTCAGGAGTTTAGACACAAATTTCTTCTATACATCCATCTCAGCTTTTAGTCACTTAAGCAGCGACACCAGCGACATCTATGTTAGCTATCATCGAGAGACCACAGCACTCCTTCGGAACTGACCGCTCACCCGGACCAAGAGATGTCACTTTTAAGCAATCTAATCAAGATTGTTTTGATGGAGTCTTTTTGTATTTTTTTATTTTTTCAACTCCAAATATGTAAACCAATCTTGATTAGATTGCTTAAAAAGCGACAGACACACACACACACATAGCGTTCAACCTTATAACGCCCCTCTTTTTGTGTCGGGGGTTAAAAATAATTAAAGGGGTTACCTTATCGTTATAGTCTTACGTCATCAACCAAAATAGTTTCAATAATTAATTTTGAAAATAGTAGTGAACTAAACGAAAAACTATTGAAATTAATTTCTTATAATTGACATTTCTATACAAAACAAAATGTAAAAACCATTCTTTTAAAAAAAAAAAAAAAAAAAAATGTTAGGGGACAATCTTACACAAATCGACCTAGACCCAATCTAAGCAAAGCTTGTACTATGGGTACTAGACGACGATAAACATACTTATATAAATAAATAAATACTTAAATACATAGAAAACATCCATAACTCAGGAACAAATATTCGTGCTCATCACACAAATAAATGCCCTTACCGGGATTTGAACCCAGGACCTCTTGCTTCGTAGGCAGGGTCACTACCAACTAGGCTAAAGCGGTCATTCGTATTTTTTTTTTTACATTCCCAATTCAGTCAACTGAACTGGACAAATGAACTAGTGCGAATAGAGGGTCTATATCATAGACAGGGATATTTGGAAATATTTCCGATACGCAATGAAAATGAAAAAAAAAAATGAAAAAATATTTATTTCACTAAAAAATAACATTGTTACAAAAATTAAGGGTAAAATTAAGGGGGCAATATAAAAAAAAGTTGGGTACCTTTCTTTGTAAGTTGTATTAGCTTTCCATATAAAATAACACTATCAAATAAAAAATACGCACATCTCTCTTTTTAAAACAGGTCTAAAAGTATCCTACGCTATTCTTAAACTCATAAATTATAGATTTGTGTAAATTTATTATAATGTACCACGATTTAGGCATTTCCTGTATGAATGATATCATAATTTGTTATACTCAATTTATTCATTGACGCGTTTTGTATTAGATACTCACAGGTGCTCGGAGTTTCTCTGCGGGATCGCATTAAAGTAAAGTAAAATAGTTTATTGCTGAAAACGGGTTTCACAAGATGGTAAATAAATGTAACAACACAATATTAAGGCTCAACCATTTTCTACTTAAGTAAGCTTGCAATATGTCTCATTCTAAATTTGCTGGTACTGAAATATCCGTGCAAATTTAGAATTTTCTTAAAAACTAGAACTTAGGGAATTACTTAACAATAATATTTTATTTGTTTTTGGTTTTGAGCGTGAACATTTCACTAACATTATAGAAACACAATTCACACAGCCATTTGTACAATTCTCTCTTAAATTTATTGAGAGGAAGATCTTTTATCTCTCTCGGTAATTTATTAAATATTTTTAAGGACATATGGAGAGGACTACGGCTTGTTTGTTTGAGGCGAGTTCATGGTACAAATAGTAGGTTGCGCTGTCGAGACATGTGGTCGTTGTTCGTGTTAACATCACAGGTTTTTTGGAAATAATGCTTATTCAGATAGACAAAAATAGAAACTTCATAAATGTATAAAGAAATTATCATTAGAAATGATGAAATCCGCGCAGGAACTAAAGTCACCGATATAGCTCGAAGAATCGCCAGACTCAAGTGGCAGTTGGGCAGGGCTCGCTCGTAGAACTGATGGCCATTGGGGCAAAAAGGTTCTCGAGTGGCGTCCACGAACCGGAAGACGCAGTGTAGGTAGGCCTCCAAACAAAATCGCGTTGTATGCGGATGGCTCGGGACCGATCTGTTTGGCGAGCCTTGGGGGAGGCCTATGTTGAGCATTGGACGTCTTTCGGCTGAAATGATGATGATGATGATGATGACTCACAGGCGAAGCTGTGGTGGCCTAGTGATTAGACCTACAGCCTTTCAAGCAGAGGGTCGTGGGTTCAAATCCCGGCTCGCATCTCTGAGTTTTTCGGAATTTATGTGCGAAATTATTTTACTTTTGAAATTTACCATGAGCTTTACGGTGATGGAAAACATCTCGTGAGGAGCACACGCGTGAGAAGAAATTCAATGGTGTGTGTGAAGTTCCCAATCCGTACTGGGCCCGCGTGGGAACTACGGCCCAAGCCCTCGCATTCTGAGAGCCTGTGCCCTGCAGTACCCATATATAGGCTGGGATGATGATGATGATGATGATATTATCGATATGCAATACTACAGTGCAGCGACATTTATTGGGTTCAGTTTGCCATACTTCAGGTATGGAAACCTACAAGTAAAGTGGCGTGGAAACAATGACATTGCATTCGCTTGTATTTGCGGGGTATTTTCCTATACTTACCCAAATGTCAACGTCTGAATACTTTTGTACTTAAGTGCATCCGACATTATTTGTTTATTATTTTATTACAGAGGAACTATTCGATAGAGTGGTGAAGTGGTAGCCTGTCAACGACCTGTATCTTTTTTAGGGTTCCGTACCCAAAGGGTAAAAACGGGACCCTATTGTTTTGATTTCGCTGTACCTCCGTCTGTCCGTTCGTCTGTCACCAGGCTGTATCTCAGGAACCGTGATAGCTAGACAGCTGAAATTTTCACAGATGAAGTATTTCGGTTGCCGCTATAACAAAAAATACTGAAAAACAAAATAAAATAGATATTTAAGGGGGCTCCCATACAACAAACGTAATTTTTTTTGCTCGTTTTTGCCCGATATTGATAACGGCAACAGGCAGTCGCTTGTGTGTTCAAACACACGAGCCTTGCTTGAGAGGCTGTAGGTAACCCCTAGGGCCTAGGCTATCACAACTCGATATTACAATTTAATTAAGAGCTTTAAATAACTAGTACGGTACGATCAATGTGTGGCAAAATTGGCCAACCCGTCTTACCGCTCTATTGGTGAATTGTTCTATGCTTTTGTGTAAGGAGGAAATGACGTACAAATTATTGCGTTAACGCACTGTCGAACTAAATACGCTTTTTATTGTGTTCGCTGTAATAATGTACTATTATTTTAAGAGTCCTACCGCCGGCGAGTAAGTGATAAGATATCGGCGATTTTCTCGCCCAAGAAACGAACAAAAGATAATCGCTCACGTGTAAGGGCCAATCAACTTTTAAACCGACTATAATCTGTCCGCGACATTTTTCAAACAATTGCAGATTTTTGTAAGTAAACATGTTTTTTCTGTAATTTAATAGATGAATAGCATGAATACATGCCATCCTACGTAAGTTTAACCTATTAAACCGTGAAATATCTTGTTGGAAGTACGATTTTTTGGTAACGCCAGAGACAATTTTGGTAACGCAGGAGACGCTAAAAACGTCGGTTTAAAAGTTGATTGGCCCGTAAATAAAAGAGAGAGGTATATATTTATAGTTCATCACTGGCTGTTCACACTGCAATCTGCGTTTAGCCACAATCACGCCTGATGGAAAGCGAAGATGCGCTTGCCTAGTAAATGCTCATTCAACTCTACAAAGTTTCAACCTTCTAGGACCAAGGGTTTTGCGCAGGAACGTATCAAAATATATAAAGTTTAAAACGAATAATGGACGAAATACATAATGGTCATAATACATACTAAAATTCTCTATGAAACTATTGATAAAACGAACTTTTTTAATGATGTAATCTACAGATTGGTTTAGGTTAGGTTAGGTTTATTTTATGAAAATCCTGTAAAGTTGAGAATTTCCAAGAAAATTGCATTATATCAAATGACCATTATGTATTTCATTTAAATAATTTATTGAATCAGGCGTTACTTTGCGGAGGTCCATATTAATGAACTAAAACAATTACTTTGCTCACCCGCGACCTTACAATAGTTACGTTTATGCAAGAAATGTGTGTTCATGCAGTTCCTCCACCTCCACACTGTACGAACACACACAAATCACATAAACACAACTATCACCACCACCAAGCTACACTGACGCGTTTCGAACTCAACCAGAGCTCATCCTCGGAGTTACCACAACCGTATGCTATGCTACCAAATGTTAAGTTTAACATAGCATAGTTTAGCATAGCATGGTAGCATAGCATACGGTTGTGGTAACTCCGAGGATGAGCTCTGGTTGAGTTCGAAACGCGTCAGTGTAGCTTGGTGGTGGTGATAGTTGTGTTTATGTGATTTGTGTGTGTTCGTACAGTGTCTTGCATAAACGTAACTATTGTAAGGTCGCGGGTGAGCAAAGTAATTGTTTTAGTTCATTATGTATTTCGTCCATTATTAATTTTAAACTTTAGATATTTTGATAGTACGTGGGCCATTCTACTTTTCGTTGACCAGTAATTTTTTGTACTGTGCTCTTCAAATATTTTCTTTACAAAAACGGTACAGTGCTCGGTTTAAATCATTTAAGATTTAAATAGGCACATAATTAAGCTTACATTTAAAATTATCACTACGTATAAAAAGTAATCATTATTATCTATAAAGTAGGTAACGCAGTGGACATGCATGTCCCCGCCATTTGTATGAAAATTGATGTATTTTCCGCTGAGTTACCAATTTTTTCCACAAAATTTCTTTGAATTTAAAGTTTTATTGCTTTAAAACATTAAATTTAGGTGTTTCACTTTGTATATAAGTTATTTACACTTGAAAAAAATCACCAGGTATGCCTTATATTTCACAAAAGATTAATGGTTACTTAAAGACCGCTTTAGCCTAGTTGGTAGTGACCCTGCCTACGAAGCAAGAGGTCCTGGGTTCAAATCCCGGTAAGGGCATTTATTTGTGTGATGAGCACGAATATTTGTTCCTGAGTTATGGATGTTTTCTATGTATTTAAGTATGTATTTATGTATATAAGTATGTTTATCGTCGTCTAGTACCCATAGTACAAGCTTTGCTTAGTTTGGGACTAGATCGATTTGTGTAAGATTGTCCCCTAATATTTATTTATATTTATTTTATTTAAAAGTAGAATGGCCCACGTACCCTTTTGCGCTGGGCGTTGATGATTCCACGACTTTTCTTTCTGCATTGTGTAGATTGGGCAGGCCATATAGCACACAGAACAGATGGCCGTTGGTGCCGAAAGTTCTCGAGTAGAGACCACGGACTGGCAAACGCAGCGTGAAACGTCCAACTGGATGGACCGACGATTTAGTAAAGGCCGCAGGTTCAAAGATGCAAGCCTTCCAACCGTAGTGGTTGGGTATCAATGAGGGAGGCTGTGTGAAGCCGTAGCGTGGGACGTCCTCAGACTCGGTGGAGCGATGATCTTCGTAAGGCGGCTGGCAAGAGCTGGATGAGAGTGGCCGAGGATCGTGCTCAGTGGCGTGCCATGGGAGAGGCCTATGTCCAGCAGTGGACGAAGATAGGCTGATGATGATTATGATGTGTGAAGCCGTGGTGGCCTAATGGTTTGATCGCCTCTCAAGCAGAGGGTCGTGGGTTCAAATCCTAGCTCGCACCTCTGAGTTTTTCGGAAATTTACCATGGGCTTTGCGGTGAAGAAAAACATCGTGATGAAACCAAAACACAAAAACAAAACACCACATACCTGCGAAGAAATTTGATGGTGTGTGTGAAGTTCCCAATCCGCACTGGGCCCGCGTGGGAACTACGGTCCAAACTCTCTTATTCTGAGAGGAAGCCTGTGCTCTGCAGTGGGACGTATATAAGCTAGGATGATGATGAGGGAGGCAGTCCAGCAGTGGACGTCCTACGGCTGAAATGATGAATGAAGGTATACTAAGTGCCAGATAACGCTGCCTAATCTGTGTAATCTAATAGTGAGAAAATGTTGACAATTTCTGCAATGACCGCAAGCGAACTCAACCCCGTACCACGATAACCGCGTAAAGTTGATTTAGCGATAATTTTCATACATTTAGCGACAGTCGTTTTTAAACTTGAGATAATATAATACTTGAGGAGTAATGAACTTTTAGGCAGCGTTATCTGGCACCTAGTATAGATAATGCACGTGAATCTAATATGCGTGTAATTTAAAATACGTTGGTGTCACCCACAATAGGTCAAATCTAAAAATACATTGTCAATTTCAAGAATAAAATTCATATGCTGTCCACGAGAGCGGAGCGAGACAGCTGAGCAATGAGAAAGATAAAATCCACCAATAAAATTGCATAAAAAATCTGTTTATTGCAAAAATATTTTTTTCTTCAAAAAATCATGTTCAATGCAACTGTACTTTTTGTTGACTGTACTAAATAATTTCGTAGTTTATAATCTATAATTATTTAAGACTAGCTGTTGCCCGCGACTCCGTCCGCAAAGAATTCGTTTATCGGTATCCCGCGGGAACTATAGAATTTTCCGGGATGAAAATTTCCTAGGGTCTTAATCTATTTCTATACCAAATTTCATCTAAATCAGTTCAGCGGTCTCTGTGTCTAGAGACAGACACTGTTCGCAACTCCGCTCCTTGTCTATGGACAGACACTGTTCGCAACTCCGCTCCTTGTCTATGGACAGACACTGTTCAAATCAAAATGAAATCAAATCATTTATTTGCCATAAGTACACAAGTATACATGCAAATATATATACAATATTAACTCCGCTCGCTTCGCTCCGCTGCCTCGCTCTGCTCCAATGGATAGAGAGCCTTAAACTTGTATTAGTAATTGTTTTGTTATTGGTCAGGTTTGGGCTTTTAAATTCAGATTTTTATTTATGAGGAAATTTATTCAATGTTTGGATAATTTTGTCTAATAAAAACAAAGCTTGTGTTACAGGTGCTAGGCAACGAATAAACATACCTATATAGATAGATACATACTTAAATACATATAAAACGCCCAAGATTCGAGAACAAACATCTGCCCCGACACGGGAATCGAACCCGGGACCTTAAGCTTCGTAGTCATGTTCTCTAACCGCTAGGCCATCTGGTCGTCAGATAGGTAGTACTTTACGAGAGTAAAGTTTAGACGATACGGTCTCAGTTCAACAATTATTTTGATGGAATTGATAATAGCTGGCTGGCTGCGTGGTGTCGTGTTGCAATGACGCTTAGTGCAACGACCTGTTGAATGCAATTGGCCAATTCACCTTCGGAACTATTTTTCCATTGGCAATGAAATTATAGTAAAAGGGTTTTTTACGGAGCGACTGATTGCTTTTTGTGCATTGGAGAATGTTCATGCAATCGCTCGAAACATTGTTACATTAAAGAACTATGCTTTATAATTGATACCATCTTATCTTATCTTATCTTATCTTAGTATTAGGGGTCCTTGCGGATACACTTCGACCCGTAGGGATCTTTTGTGTAATTACCCCTCCGCACTTACTCCATTGCCTTTATCACCTCGTCTATAAATTGGATGATATGACGTAGCGGTAGTGCCTTAAAGTCTTCTGGTGCGGGGTATCCGTCGCCAAAGAGTCTCATTCTTCATCTTGCGAGGGCGTCACATTCACACATAATGTGTTCCATTGTTTCGTCTTCCTCACCACATATTCTACAATCTACATTGTCCTGTAGTTGCTTAGCTTACTTTGGGACTAGGTCAATTGGGTGTGAATTGTCCCGTGATATTTATTATTTATTATCGTCTAATAGTCTAAGATCCGTAGAGGTGAACATCACCCATTTGTTTAATGCGTTATACAGCGTGAGAAACATAACTTGTCCCTCCCGTGGACATAAATAAGTTTTTGTTCTTCAAGCTTTTTCGCTGACTGTGCTTTTTGTTGACTGTACTACTTGCATTGTCATCCAACTTACAATACTTACGTAAGTAAGTATACCAAATTTCAAGTGCATCCGACCACTGGAAGTGGGCCAAAATCACCTTCCAAGATTTGACCCGTACATACATATATATACATTGCAAGTTAATAAAAAGCTTTTAAAAATTAGCGGCTTCGAGTCAGCAAACTTAAGATTCATAATCACTTTACTAAACGGGACTTATCACACAATTAATATTTACCTCGACGTTTCGGCCACATCCACAGGGAGGATGGATATACCTAAGCTTTCTTCTTCGTGAAATTCTGTTATAAACAAATGTGTGCGTCGGGATGAATGTTCGGAGGGATCGTCGGATATTGTGAGTGTGTGTGTCGGTGTGATAGGTGCCGTTAAAAAATCTTGATCAAGTGCGGGTAGTTCGAGATACGGGTGCTGATTCCAATCGGGATCAAGTGCGGGTAGTTCGAGATACGGGTGCTGATTCCAATCGGGATCAAGTGCGGGTAGTTCGAGATACGGGTGCTGATTCCAATCGGGATCAAGTGCGGGTAGTTCGAAAGACTCGAGCGGCTAAACGAACTTGACTTTGATAAGTCCCGTTTAGTATAGTAATTATGAGTGAAAATCACGAAAGTTTAAAACATTAAACTTGAGATTTACTTATTTGGGTTGAAAGTTGGCCAGGCGTACCTATTACGCGCCGATGTATTTAGACTTTTCTAAAACATATTGGCTCCCCTAACTTTTGTCATCTCCACAAGAGATACGCGAACAAAGAAATGTATATGACCCTAATCGATGAAAATAACTTTATACCAAATTCAATCATTGCAAAACATGTCTACAGCGGGTTGGCTAAAAAATTCCAAGCCAAAGTAAAAAAAAAAAACGTAAATCTTGATGCGTATTAGCAAATAACACTATGTCATCCGCGAATCTCAGGACCATGGGAACAGAAAAGACCAGTGGGTAGACTGCAAATGAGATGGAAAGACGATATAAACTAGAAAGTTTTTATTAAGTTTAACTTACGTGATCTTTTCATATTTTTTTAGACGTGCGGTTCGAGAGTTAGAGGGGGGCGGGACACATTATTTTGAACTTTCGGAGTGAATATCTCCGAAAATATTCACTTTATCAAAAAATCGTTCTAGCAAACCCATATTTATTTTCAAATACCTATCCAATGATACCCCACACTATAGGGTTAGTTGAGAAAAAAAAATCACCCCCACTTTACGTCTATGGGAGGTACCCTAAAAAAATTTTTTTTAGTTTTTCTTATTTAATCACTTTGTCGGCGTGACTGATATATATATTCATGCCAAATTACAGCTTTCTAGTACTAATAGTCTCTGAGCTTAGCCGCGGACGGACAGACAGACATACGGACAGATATGGCGAAACTATAAGGGTTCCTAGTTGACTACGGAACCCTAAAAAAGGTTTATTGAATCAGGCGTTACTTTGCAGAGGTCAATATTAATGAACTAAAACAATTACTTTGCTCACCCGCGACCTTACAATAGTTACGTTTATTCAAGAAATGTGTGTTCATGCAGTTCCTCCACCTCCACACTGTACGAACACACAAAAATCACATAAACCCAACCATCACCACAACCAAGCTACACTGACGCGTTTCGAACTTAGGAACTGCATGAACACACATTTCTTGCATAAACGTAACTATTGTAAGGTTGCGGGTGAGCAAAGTAATTGTTTTAGTTCATTTCCTAAAAAAGGTGGCGGGCAGCAAATAGCCCAAAATAGATCGGAATGGAAGAGGTTGAAGGAGGCTTTCACCAAGAATTTATTAGAAGAAGGCTGAGAAGAAGATTTGGTAAGTCTGAGAATAGGTCGTAGGCTTTTTTTATACCTTCGCAGACGGAGTCGCGGGGAACAGCTAGTATTCCTTATAATTACATTTAATCTATGTATACAAATAATAAATTTGTAACAATTCGATGTCTGTAGGTACATTGAAAATAATTATTATACTAAACGGGACTTATCATGAAAACGATATTGTTGAGTCTAGATCCCTAGTGCACGTTAGAGGGGTAATCTATTCTCGATGGTTCCTTCAATAATACGTGGACTGTATAAAAAAAGAGTATAATAAAAATAATCGAAATGAGAAACAATTTATAATGCCAGTGCAAGCGCGGCGCGTACAGAGATGCGGTAGCGTACGGAGGGTAATCTCTTGCAATACGAAAGGTCCAAGGTCCGAGGTGGCGGCCGGGTACGTATCCGCGCCCCCCGCGCTGTAGCGTCGATGCGGCCTGGTGATGCGGGCATCAGGCGCTTGGCCTTAACAGATATTTACCTCGACGTTTCGGTCACATTGCAGCAGTCATTGCGTGAATAGCCCGTTTAGTATAATAATTACGAGTGAAAATCACGAAGTTCAAAAAAGTATATTGAATATATTTGAGAAAAACTGTTACTAAAGCTTATTTATTAGCGCAATAGACCTCAAAACAACGATATTTAAAATTATTGTACGTTTGCCTGTGCGTTTGTTTGCGCTAATCTCAAAAACGGCATTATCTATAAGGATGTGGTTTTCACTAAAGTGTAAATCTCATTAGTGCAAAATTTAATAAAAATCTAATACCTTTAAACGAGCAATTCTTGTATATATATATATATAATCAGGATCTCGAAAACGGCTCCAACGATTTCGATGAAATTTGGTATGTGGGGGTTTTCGGGGATGAAAAACTGATCTAGCTATGTTTCATTTTCAGAAAATCGCTTTTACTCGTGTTTTCCGGCTATTTTTGTTTGCATTAGAATATAAAGCTAAATTTCGCCGACTTCGAGCAGATCATAATGGCACATTAGAAATCGGGTGGTCGCGGATCCAGCCGACCTCGGTTCGATACCACGTTTTTTTTTTCAAGATTTTTAGTTTTATTTTTAAGTTTTTTTTTTATGAGAAAACGTCAAGTTTCTTCTTTTGTGAGAAAAAGTTACTTTTTTGTGAGAAAAAGTTACTTTTTTGTTAGAAAAAGTATTATAGGGAACGTGCAGTAACTATAGGCGGCAGCACTAATGCGACAGAAGAGACACTATGCGGACAGTAAAACAAACTTATCAAGGTAAAACATTCAAATTGATGGCGCCCTTATGACACCAGTTGGCAGCACCGTCTATGTGCACGTTCCCTAATGGGAGCACAGAACAGGAAAAGCCGGTTGTCTGTAAAGTCGGTTTACGGACGATAATTTAACGTGACTCACCCCCCCCCCCTCCGGTGTTTTTGTCAAATATCTTGAAAACGGTGCATCCTACGGCAATATCAATGAAATTTTCATCCCCCCTTTAATACCCCCGTGCTCCCTCCCCCGCATCCCCTCCCCCGCTCTCACCCCCCCCACCCCTCCGGTGTATATAATCAGGATCTCGGAAACGGTTGCAACGATTTCGATGAAATTTGGTATTTGGGGGTTTTCGGGGATGAAAAATTGATCTAGCTTGGTCTTATCTCTGGGAAAACGCTTGGTACCGAGTTTCTGCCCGAGCAGAGCTCGGTCGCCCAGGTACTAAAATTAAACAACTAATTAAACAAACTTATAAGACCTCTCTTTTTGTGTCGGGGGTTAAAAATGGCTCGTTTAATGGCATCTGATACGTCGATATTTGTGTACAAACTGTTATGATCATTTGTTAATCGCAAGAACATTAAATTCTATCAACGTTATATAGGGTAAACCCGCATTCCTAGAGTCCTTGATTAACTTTTAACGACTATTTAATGTAAAGACACAATGTTACTGGTACACAACATTGATACACAGAGCTATTATTAATTAATTCGCTCTTTATAATGGCATTAACTATACTAAAAACAATTCATATGACGTAAAATCACAAATTAATTAGTACATAATTTTATCTTAGTTTAAGATAATTGTAATGTAAGTATTTAGCCATCAAAAACAAAACTTGTAAAAAAAACAAGTAAGTATCGCAACTCAGTTCGTCTACCGTAAAAACTTGTGAGATCCATGTAATAACAAGTCGGTTACTTTATTAAGTCCCTACTTAAGGGACCTAGGGGTCCTTCTGTCTTAAGTTATTACTTAATTAGCTAACCTAACAACATCTTATAGAGACCATATCAATATTAAAAATCTTTTATGTTTTAAATAAAATAGATTGACTTGGCCATCGCCGGAAAATAAAATGTATCTTACAAGTAATACATATTATATTAAATAAGATTGTTTAGATTTATCTATGTCTTTGTAAACACGGCGTTTAATAGAGAATGAATATATCTTATAAAGAAATAATCTTCTTCTTCTAATGTATAACTGTAAATTATAAATTTTAAAAACCCCCAACGCAATTAAATCTAAGATCCCTTCCGCAGCATACAAAAGAGCTGATAACTTTGTAACGGCTGGACCAATTTTGGTGAAACATCACTTTAAGAATAAATAATTAAATTAAAATAAAACAAATACTTAAGGGGGGCTCCCATAGAACAGACATGATTTTATTGCCGTTTTTATAGATAATGGTACCGAACCCTTCGTGCGCGAGTCCGACTCGCACTTGGCCGGTTTTTCTATTTGGTCATATCCCTTAAATGTTGCTTGAAGCTCTGTTTTGGTTATTGCATGCATAAAAATCAGTTCAACATCCACCAAACGAATGCTACGCGGATGAAGTCGCGGGAAGCCTTTAGTAAGACAATGTCTTTGTAGTATTTTCCTATGACG
Organism: Archips xylosteana; assembly: GCA_947563465.1. NCBI lineage: Eukaryota > Metazoa > Arthropoda > Insecta > Lepidoptera > Tortricidae > Archips > Archips xylosteana. The sequence continues at coordinate 7,679,356 of OX387373.1, forward strand.
CCACTAGACATACATAATTTATTTATCAATTAACCTGCAGTATTTTAAGCCGTTAATTTTCCATTCAAACAAGTCGTCCACTCGTAGTGTTGGTATATATGTTACTATTACTAAACTATCGATATTTTTTTCAAAAATACGGCAACACTTAGAGCTTGAAATTTTTGAGAATAAAATACATATTCAATTCAATTCAAATTCAATTCAAATCCTTTATTTCGGACAAACAGATTATCCATATAGTATTAGTAAACAAACGACAAATAACATTTTAATCTTAATCTAGTGTTAGTATTTAAGAACATAAAATAATAAAAGAACATAAAAAAATAAATAAAATAAAAATTGACAAATGAATGTGTAAAAGCTAATCTGCAATACGTATACACACGCTAGGTATCTATACTACAAATTGGGCCACACTCTTTATTTGCTCGGTCCAATGTTTCAGGACCGGACAGTCAAATCTATCAGCAATTTCCTTTAGAATGATAAGAAAAAGATATAAGTAGGTCACTTTTCTTCAACCCGCCTGCCAAGAGTGGCGACTATGGCAAATACCCCCCTATGGCGGAGTCTAAAAAAGAACGGCCCCTAGTCTCCGGCAACCCCGCTGTTCCAGGTTACGGTATAGTATAAATCTTCCCAGGTGAATTTTTCGCTTCGAGCCCTTATCTTTCAAAACAAACGGTATCGTCATAGTATTAAGGTTCAAATTTAATGTAATGGCTCGAAGCGAAAAATTCACCTGGGAAGATTTATACTATAGCTGCCTAGGTAACGGCGGGGCAAGGGGTGCTAAGAATCCCCAGAAGCGATTCGGCTACAACTACCTACGGAGCGATGACCTGGTTAAGGTGGCGGGAACGCATTGGATGCAGATGGCGCGGGGCCGATCTGTTTTGTGAGCCTTAGGGGAGGCCTATAGATGTGCAGAAGTGGACGTCTTTCGGCTGAAATGATTATGATGATAATGAGGTCAGTTTTCTTCTGAAATTATCATTACCTTCTATACCAACCCACTTAGACGGGTCAGTTTAGTATAACTTTGAAATTATAAGACAGAATTATCTGTTCTGAGGAACCATATTGTCGATGAAACTGCAATACCGCGTAACTAGCTATTCCATAAGGTCTAATTTTGTCTAATTTTTACTGTTGTATCATTTCAAGTTGAACCTTATGGAAATAGTTAGTTAAGTGATATTACAGTTTCACGATGTCATTGATTTTAGTGGCAAAATATAATATACTTAGTTCGGGAACTGAAATCTGTCGTTTTATTTATTTATGCAAAAGCTTTGTTTAATGTATACGAAGCTAGATGTTTCGGATCCGATCTGGGCAGATAGATATACGACGTGAAAACACAATTACAAACAAAACAAGACATAAATTACAATATGAAATATTATTACAATTTAATATGTATGTAAAATTAAAGAAAAATAATACATAATAAAAAATTACAGTGATGTATGGAGTCTCTAACACTAAACATATAAACTATATCTACATTATTCATAAATTCATAATCATCTAGGCGAACTACCGACCTCAAACTATCGATACTTTATCATCACTAAATGCATCCAAATAAGGCGAAAACCGCGAGCTGTGTGAAAACCCCCGCTACCTCGTCCTTGCTAATGGATCCTACATAAGCGTGAGGGAGACGGAGGATTGTGAATCATCGTGTAAAAGTAAAGTAGTCAAGGATGCGGTTAACAAGTGCAGTTACCTGGGATTGCTTGGTTATTAATTTTAATCGTTCTTGTGATTCAAATGAGTGCGAAAATGTCGAGCAGATAAAGAACTGTTTCACATTAAATCTAATAATCTTATTAATCCATATCCATCCATCCATATTTAATATCATTGATGTGAAATTGTGTCTGTCTGTCGGTCTGTCTGTCTGTCTGTGTATCTGTCTGTGGCATCATAACTCTTAAACTGGTGAACCGATTTGGATGCGGTTTTCTTTTATTTGAAAGCAGGTTTCTTGGCGATGGTTCTTATACATGTTTCATAAAAATTGGTCCAGCCGTTTCAAAGTTTTTTTTTATGTTAGAAAGGCCAGACAAACGAACTAGTGGGTCACCTGATGTTAAATGAACACCACTGTCCATAGACACTCGCAGCGCTTTACGCGTTACCAGTGCGTTGTCGGCCCTAAAATAAAAGTTATCAGCTCTTTTGTATGCTGCGGAAGGGATCTTAGACTTAATTGCGTTGGGGGTTTTTAAATTTTTAAATTTATATGTAGTCAAACAAACAAACTACCCCACAAAAATAATTTTAATTGTCGTATAAAACTACCTTACTGAAGATGAGCTCTGGTTGAGTTCGAAACGCGTCAGTGTAGTTTGACCGTGGTGATAGTTGCGTTTGTGTGATTTGTGAGTGTTCGTACAGTGTGGAGGTGGAGGAACTGCATGAACACGCATATCTTATAAACGTAACTATCGTAAGGTCGCGGGTGAGCAAAGTAATTTTTTCAGTTCATTAATATGGATTTTATCTGCGTATAAAAACTTATCCGTCTGAAGCTATCACACACAGTGCAGATGCGAGATGATACATTCAGTCTAAAATTTCGGAGCTGAGTAACGTGTTTTGTGGTGCGGGTTGTTTATACAGGTGTTTTTTTGTAAAAAAGGGGAAGACGAGCACGCGCGTCATCTGATGGGGAGCAATCACCGCCGCCCATGGACACCCGCAGCATTAAGGGTGGCACAGGTGCGTTGCCGGCCCTTTGAGAGATAGATATAGGCTACAATGAATTTTTGAATAAAAGCGCGTTACACTTTCTTTATTTCTCTTCACATCAAAATGTAAAAAAATGCGAAAATGCGTTTCTACGCAAGAATGACTTGTCGTTTGCTTAAGTAGTAGTACGAAATATTCATATTTATTTTATTATACACTGAAGTTCCCAATCCGCATTAAGCCCGCGTGGGAACTACGACCAAAATCATCTTATTCTGAGCCCTGTGCCCTGCAGTGGGACGTATATAGACTGGGATGATGAAAGTGTGCCTCTGCGCATTCACCTGTATTTATCTGCAGATAAAATCTTCACATCTGTCGATATTACGAGTATGTCGATGCTCACAGATACTTTACGATAAAATATAAATTATCTGCGCTGTGTGTGGTCCTCCATTGAATTGTATAGGGAGCGATATTGACAGATACTTATGCGTTCAAATACAGTACGCTTAGTATAAGTTTTACTTCACCAAAATACTTCTCGATCGCGTTTTCATAAAAATTTCAATTCTATGGAAACATGGAGGCGCGCGCGCGGAGTCGTTGTCCATGTTTCCATAGTAATTGATTTTTTTTACGTAAACGCGATCGAGAAGTATTTGGTGAAGTAAAACTTATACTAAGCATACAGATATCTTACCGCATCTGCGCTGTGTGTGACACGCTTACATGCGTTTGCATGTCGGATAGATGTAGGTTTTAGCCCCATACATATTTAACTACTGTTTGCGTAATAAAATTGCGATTTAATGATTATTGGTGTAAATAAGCTTCTTACGATGTAGAATGACTTAATACGTCTCGGGTGAAGGCAACGCGAACCTTATTAAGGATATATTACTATCTGTTGCGCGCGACTCCGTCTGCGAAGAATTTGTATGGCCAATTTTTATTTTGTTGTATGTTTTGACTTTTTTTATTTGGATAATTTTATGTGATTTCTGCTCAGTATCACGAGTTTTTTCGATCCTACTAAGACCAAACGAGCCCCATTTTTTTCTGTTGTGTTAGCAGTTTTCATAGACTTTTGATAATAACTAAATGGAATCAAAAATTATATGGAAGTTTTGGGACACTTTTTTTCTCCTAGTATCGAATCGAAATTCAAAAAATTCCAATTTTAAATATATTTATGTATGGCTTATAACATAAATAAGATTAAAAAAAAAAATCAAATTTATTTATTCGCATTAAGTGTGGATTACAATGGTGTTAGTTTAAGGGTTAATAATTGCACACACTTTGCCAGTTCTATCATGCAAATATTATTGTTATTCTAAATGATTCTAAAATATTAATTGCATGTCCTAAATATGTCGAATTCCATTGCAGAACGGAGATATTCATATTTTTAACCTCCGACACAAGGGGTGTTATAAGTTTGAACGCTATGTGTGTGTGTGTCTGTCTGTGACATCATAGCTCTTAAGCGAGTGAAACGATTTGGATGCGGTTTTTTTATTTGAAAGCAGGTTCCTTGGCGATGGTTCTTAGACATGTTTCATTAAAATTGGTTCAGCCGTTTCACAGTTATCAGCTCTTTTGTTAGCTGCGGAATTGATCTTAGACGCATAACTTTATTTTCAAACATAATGTGTTACCAAATTGCGTTGGGGGTTTTAAAGTTAATTTTAAGTTTTTTTTTGACTTTTTTTACTAAATTACATTTATTCATAGAATACAAATATTAAAAAACAATAACAATAATTAAAACTTAACTATAAACTAAATATCTAACTTAAAAACTACTAGACTAAGTCTAAAAAAACCCCCCGTGGCATCGTACCGAAAAGGCTGACAGCATTCCCTCGTTGAATGGCGATGGCGATTCGTTGAGAGAGATAGCTGCCAGCCCTTTGGTCTCCAGTGGTGTCGACCAGACGCTTTTCCAGATATTTAATTAACTTATGTGCGCCGGGACCCCAAGGACCCAGGGTCTCAAAACGACAGCAACAAAATTGTAAGCTGAACCGAGACCCCTAGTATTTTAATACCTTCCTACTCTCGGCCGCTTCAGCCGCTGCGCCAGCTTTTTTTGTTGTACCCTGAAGGTGGAAGGGGCTAGGGTATCCACGCAGGTTGCGTCCCAAACTAAAACCCGACCCATCCTCCAGGGAATCAGAGACATACCGTCCGGCCTATTTCCATCATCCCGCGCAATGCCATTTGGTTCTAATATTGAAGGCACGTTTATGGTGGCAAGAGACCGGCGGATAATATCATTCAGCGCAGCGTGTCGGGAAAAGCGGCCAGCACTTTTGTGGCAGGAAAGCCTATGGTGGCTCATTTGGTCGACATTGACACCACAGGGGCAATGGTGTGGAGAACACAAAGCAGCGCCCAACCCAACTGCAATTGGGAATGTCTAAAAAAAATTACCAGTGGTTTTTATATTTTTTTTGTATAGGAAAGTCAATTATAAGAATCTAATTTCAATATTTTGTCATTTAGTTCACTACATTTTCAAAATTAATTATTGAAACTATTTTGGTTGATGACGTCAGATTATAATTGAGGGGTCCCACACTGCCAAATTTCTAAATCTATCTAAATACGTACGATAAGGCAACCCCTTTAACTATTTTTTGCGTAGTGGTACACTGTAACTAGTGTCACTTTACTGGCGCTGTCAAAGTGCTAGGTGTCAGACAGCGGGTCCAAATCAAACTCCGTAGTATTAAATCCACGTGTAAATTGTGAAGAATTCTAACAACACAGAATAAAGTACGACTTGGACGGGCCACGCAATTTACACCAATGTCAAATGAAGGACATTGCTTATTTTTTATGTGATAAATTCATTACATAATAATTAAATTAAATAACTACAGAAAACGAGTTAAAAAGCATTTATCTCGAAATGGTTTTCGATTTACTATACATTCCAAAAAAATAGATATCCCCAATTCGCAAGGTTTCAGGCTCCAGGAAGGTTCCAGTATTAACGAAGGATAAGCTTGAAGTCACTCGCCAGATTCTTTCTTTTCTACAGCGAGAACCCTTGCATGGTCTGGGCCTGAGCTGGAACTTAAAATTTCAGAATAAGTCAATTTGCAAAGAACGTCGTGGAGTGTATGACTCATACTGACACCCACTTATTTAACTCCCAACGTAATCAGACAAAGAACCTCATGGAAATTTTCCATCACCGTAACAAACATGGTTTTTTCTACAAGATTAATTGCAAAACGATATCGCTAATAATCTTCTCGTGACCTGGAGTTTTTTGTCCGACATTCAATGTTGTTTATCGATTACCATTCTAACAATAAACAGATGTGCAAAGTTATGTATACAGTTGAAATAACTATAAATTTAAAAATTTAGATACCCCCAACGCAATTTGGTCACACATATGATTGAAACTAAAGAAAATGCCCATTATGCGTCTAAGATCCCTTCCACAGCTAACAAAATAGCTGATAACTTTGAAACCGCTGAACCAATTTTGATGAAATATGTTTAAGAACCATTGCCAAGAAACTTGCTTTCTAATAAAAAAAACCGTATCCAAATCGTTTCACCCGTTTATGAGCAATGATGCCACAGACACACAGTACACACACACATGGCGGTCAAACTTATAACACCCTTCTTTTACATAGCTCGAAGAATCGCCAGACTCAAGTGGCAGTGGGCAGGGCACATCGCTCGTAGAACTGATGGCCGATGGGGCAAGAAAGTTCTCGAGTAGCGTCCACGGACCGAAAGACGCAGTGTAGGTAGGCCTCCAAAAGATGGAGCGACGACCTGGTTAAGGTTACGGGATCTGTTTGGCGAGCCTTGCGGGAAGCCTATGGTCAGCAGTGGACGTCTTTCGGCTAAAATGATGATCATAATGATGAAATAAAGTAAAGGGTACACAGGGTTGGAAACGTTCTGACGTAATTTTTTGAGCAGTCTCGCCACAATTCTACCAAACACTCTTTAAAAGTTCTGTGTATCCAAATCTCAACAGCAAAGGGAACTTTGTTGTACAAAAATAATACGTTAGTTCTAAATATAGACTTCGAATGGAAATGTATGGCTGCACGATGACCCGTGGTGCGCGTTTAGAATCAGGGTCCCTCCGTTTACCTTTACTAATAAATAAGGACGGAATTTTGCGTGCGGCTGATGACAGATCGTAGGGAGAGAGGCCCGCTTTTTGTCGATGTTATCGACAAATCAACAAACTGTTAATTAAGTTGTAACTTTAATACATACTTATAATAGTAAATATATTTTTGCTTGGAATATTATTACAAAATAATTAATATTGGCTATGGTAAGGACTGAAGGAATATTTTCTCTTTTATTTTATCAAAGGGTAGGCAAACAAGCTACCTAACGTTAAGAGGTCTCGGAGGGATCTTTTCTCAAGTAATAAAATATAAAGGTATTCGTAATTATAGTGATTTAAATAAAGCAATCTAAACGGATTAAAAATTCCGATATTTCAAACTTTTTTCATCATTGACCGCTGAAAACGTACTTATCATCGGAAAGTTAGAAGGTTTTATTTAATAAAAAAACATAAATTAAATAAAAAAGTAATTAAAAAACTAAAAACCCGCCTGCGGTGTAAATAAAATAAAATAAAACGATAAAATGCAGTCGGAGGCATGCATGAAGTGACATTAAATCCCATGCAGCCACTGACTCCCATGCCTCCGACTGCATTTTATCGTTGCATTAAATTTTGAAAGACTGCCATTGACGTGTTTTAAATTCGTTTTATTTTTATTGAACATTTTATCTTGTTTCCACCTTTTCAGTATTTCTGCAGGCGGGTTTTTGATTTTTTAATGTATTATTTTATTTACACCGCAGGCGGGTTTTTAGTTTTTTTAATTACTTTTTTATTTCTTGCTTTTTAGTGTAACCTCCTGAGACCCAGATAAATTATTGAGTATTTGAATTAGGAATCCGTTGCTATTTAGTTAAACATCAAAACCAATTTTGAAATATGTAGGTACTTAATTTTCCACTTGGGTTTCATAGAGAAAATGATTGCTCAAAGATATCTTAGTAAGTAGGTACGTCGTCGTTTTAATGAATTGATTGCCAATTTACTATTCCAAATTAAATTTAAACACATGACTTGTATATATTTTTGTAATCTCTTTTAAATTCCCTTTATTTTGATACCCTACTCGATAGGTTCGAATAAAAAAATTTTTTTGAAGACTCACTATTTGATGCCAAAAAACCGCCATTTTGTTTATTCAAGAATTTCATGTATCCAGTGTTACTCGCGTTATCAAGACGAATCCAATGACGTATCATTTATCGAAATCGGTTCAGCCGTTGTGTAGTTATGAGAGGACATAGGAATGGACGTACATACATACATACGGGTCAAACACGTAACCCTTCCTTCTTCGCAGTCGGGTAAAAAAACCTGTCGATTTGTCGATAACATCGATAAAAAGCGGTGCTCTCTCCCTACGATCTGTCATCAGCCGCACGCAAAATTCCGGGCCTTACTAATAAAATAAGTTTTGTGTTAAAAAATTTCATTTTCAATGCAAGCTTTTTCGCTGACTTTCGCTTTTTGATGGATGTACTTGCATTGTCATCGAACCAACTTTACAGACAACCGGTTTTTGTAACGGCTATCGAACCCTATCCTGGGCGTGCCCGACACACTCTTGGCCGGTTTTTTAACGGAATACTTGGAAATTCTAATGCTACATGGAAATTAATTCAAATATCAAAATTATTTTAAATAAATAAATAAATCCTCAATTTGTGGTTTTGACAGCAAATAAATACGAATCTGGTAAACATTGTAACGTACCTATTTTAGGATCTCAAAATGTTGTTTCTCGGAATCGAAATGTGGTAAACATTGTACCTATTTGAGGATCCCAAAATGTTGTTTCTCGGAATCGAAAAAGGTCTCTAGATTGACAAATTCATTCACGGGATTATTCCACGTTTAAATATGCCATTATTGTTTTTTCCTATTCGAGATTCTTAAAAACAGATATTAGACGAGATATATGAGATCTATAATTATGGACCCGTTGGCATCCTTTGGGTATGGGACCCTAAAAACATCGAATAGAACATACATAGAATTGAACAACATATATAGAATTCATCATCATCATCATTTCAGCCGAAAGACGTTCACTGCTCAACATACCTCCCCCAAGGCTCGCCAAACAGATCGGTCCCGTGCCATCCGCATCCAACGTGATCTCGCAACTTTAACCAGGTCGTCGCTCCAGAATTAGATACTAATTATATATTAGGAACTAGCTGTTGCCCGTGACTCCGTCCACGTAGAATAGGGGTATAAAAAATAGCCTACGACCTATTCTCAGACCTACCAAATACGGAGAAAAAAGTTTTATAAAAATCGGTCAAACCGTTTCGGAGGAGTTCGATAACCAACTCCGAAACACGAGATTTTTATATATTAGACTAGCTGCTGCCCGCGACTCCATCCACGAAAAATATGGATACGAATATGGAGAAAAAAAAACATAAAAATCGTTCAAGGCGTTTCGGAGGAGTTCGATAACAAACACTGTGACACGAGATTTTTATATATTAAAAGATTATCATATCATCATCATCATCATTAGTGCTGCCGCCTATAGTTCCCTGTTAGGGATCGTGCACATAGACGGTGCTGCCAACTGGTGCCATCAATTTGAATGTTTTACCCTGATAAGTTTCTTTTACTGTCCGTATAGTGTCTTTTTGTCGCATTAGTGCTGCCGCCTATAGTTTCTACACGTTCCCTATTACTGTTTGCTTTTGCCATAGTTTGCCATTATTAAAGTTAAGAAATAAAACATGGTTGAAGAAGGCTTATCTCTGTGTTAGTATAGGTAAATAGGATTCAACGGATGTTAATCAAATGTACCTACATCGTAGCATGCAATTTAGATGCGCTTTCTACTAAAACACGCACAGTTTGCTATTAAAATAATAATAGATAATTGATAACATAATAATAAAACGTGGCATTTGCCGGAACTATGCCAAATTGGGTATGTATTACAATACCGAAGTATGAAAGACCGAATGTATTAAAACATCGAATGGGTCAAAAGACCGACACGATTTTTTTCTGAAACCGTTAACTTTTTAAGATTGTTATAAAACAAACCTAACCTAACCTAATGGATTCTGTATGATGCCGTTTTAATAAATTCTGAAAAGTTTACGGTTTCAGAAAAAAATCGTGTCGGTCTTTTGACCCATTCGATGTTTTAATACATTCGGTCTTTCGTACTTCGGTATTGTAAAACACACCCGCCAAATTTGGTTATTGTTGTTTTGTAATAAGTTAATCGTACTAATAATTATAAATACGAAGGTTTGTATGTTTGTGTGTGCGTACGTTTGTGATTCTTTAATATTTAAATTTATGCTCGTGCGCCTAAAATACCACATTCCCAAACAGTGGACGTCTGAAAACATGATAGAGGCCATCATCATCATTTCAGCAGAAAGACGTTCACTGCTGAACACAGTCCTCCCCCAAGGCTTGCCAAACAGATCGGTCCCGTGCCATCCGCAACAAACACGTTGCTAGTTAACCAGATCCATCTTGCCGGAGGGGAGGCCTAACACTGCATCTTCCGGTTTGTGGACGTCATTCGAAAACCTTTCGGCCCACCATCAGTTCTACGAGCGAGCCCTGCCTACTGCCATTGAGTCTGGCGATTTTTCGAGCTATGTCGATGGCTTTAGCTCTTGCGCTTATGACTGGTTGCTCAGGTTAGAACAAATTTGTAGTGGTAGAGCCATGTTGTAGCTAGCCGCTGCATCACGAATGGGCCGGCTCATCCGGGGCAGTACCACCCTCTCACAGAACACCGGCGTGAAGCAGCAGTAATCCTGCTTGCGTTTCGTACGGTCAGTGAGAGTGCGGGGGGCCCAATACCTCACCCCTTCCCTCTCCCCCTTCCCCTATTCCCTCTCCTTTAGGGCCGACAACGCACTGGCATCGTGTAAAGCGCTGCGGGTGTCTATGGACAGTGGTGTTCATTTAACATCAGGTGACCCACTAGTTCGTTTGTCTGGCCTCTCTAACATAAAAAAAAAAAATTACCAAAATCGATAGCAAAATTTCCATTCACATTTTGTCCCAAATGCTTTTTTCTCACTATGGTTTTTTACTGAAGCTTATTTTCACAATCGCGTTTTTTCCCAACTTTAATGGACACAGAAACATAGGTAGGTTTAGGTTATGTTAAGTTTGCATCGGCCCGAAGGGCCAAAAGCACACAGAAGAAGGAGCTCCGCGTGAGCTCCGTCGACACTGTTTCTGTGTCAATTAAAATTGGGAAAAAACGCTACTGTGAAAATAAGCTTCAGTTAAAAACTGTAGCGAGAAAAAAAGCATTTGGGAATAAATGCAGATGGAAATTTTGCTACTAGGTAATAACAATTTTGGTAAAATTAACTAACCAGTCGCGCGAACTACCTATACAGGGCTTCCAAGGCTATGCGACATGAAGGGAAAGCCTTTTAAATATTGGAAATATTAACTCTACTTATGTAAAGTTTTCTCTGAATTTCGAACGACAATTCACAGAAACATTATTCAAGATTACGTAACAAAAATAAATAATTAAAAAAGTAAAGATTTGTAGCAACAACAGTGAATAGACGGGTATGTATTATAATACCGAAGTAAGAAAGACCGAATGTATTAAAACATCGAATGGGTCAAAAGACCGACACGATTTTTTTCTGAAACCGTTAACTTTTTAAGATTGTTATAAAACAAACCTAACCTAACCTAATGGGTTCTGTATGATTCCGTTTTAATAAATTCTGAGAAGAATACGGTTTCAGAAAAAAATCGTGTCGGTCTTTTGACCCTTTCGATGTTTTAATACATTCGGTCATGTGTTGCTTTTAGCCGACTCATTCGTTCTTGCAATTAGTCAAGCATAAAACCGTATCTCAAACCCGTTCATAACGTTTGCTGAGTGCAATAAAATAATTCGAAGGATATTTGAAAAATCTAGAACTTTGAAAATCTTTGTGCCTATCTTAGCTTCAAAGAAGAAGAATGACGTCGCTCTTACGTATCAAATGCATAAGTGTGCGCGTCAGTACAACATTTTATATAAGAACGAGTACTTTGGCCGCCGCTTCACTAGTGTCTTGCCAGCTGATCGAACGCGACCTTCGCCGTTGTATGATTAAAAAAAAAACATTTGACAGCTCTCGATACCAATTCCCGCCTTTTACAATACGATTGTATCAATTGAGTATTTGATTTTGAAAAGTTTTTAGTGTATGCGTTTTGTTTGATAATAAAATGTATTTCCATCATGTAAGAAAAAGGAATTTATATCTAAATTGTGTTTTGGTACGTGATTTTAATAAATAAACTAGCAAGCTGACAGTGCTCTGTTTAAGCAAAAGCGATTTAAAAGTGATCCATTATTAAAATATTTACGTGAAACTGAGTGCATCGTTAAATAATAATTATCATAGGTGTTTTTAAACCAGTTGTGATATTTTCAATATTTTAGATAGTTTGTGTGTTGGTTTAGTGATTGTTTTGACTTGGTCTTAGACGTTTTTCAAGATGAAGGAATTTGCGCAAATTTGGGATAAAGTTACTGGCCGGCGGTACTCCAGTGTTAATACGGACAGAGAATTAAAAGAAATAACGAATAATCGATTGCAAAAGAACGATTACAATACGTCGGCATTCGAATCGAATTTAGCTGAGTGTGAAGGTTTAAACAATAAGTTCGAAGATTTTGAATTTAACGAGCGAAAGAACGCTATTATTAATCGTTTGTTCGAGAGGCGGCGAAAAGGACAACTAACCAGGCAGCCAAAATGTAAGTTTTTTTTTAATTTTAAATATGGCTGTATGGTATTTTTTTTAGGTTGGATTAAATTGACGTCTTCTGGAAAGCCCGCGCAATTATACCACAAGGTTTTATTTTGAAGACGCTGTTTTATATCTAAAATGTCATTCTAAAAGTGAAATTGCAATTTAAAAATAAACTATACGAATTCGTAAAAAGAATGTTAGTTGAGCTAACATAAAAGTTTTAAAATAATGTGTTAAATTATTTAGGGCCCTATTGCATTAGGTGATTATAATATTAATAGCTATTGATCTAATAATACTTAGAGGCCAGGCCTTCACTTTTCTATTAGTATCTACTTTATATTATAATTTCTAACAGTTTTTTTTTATTATTATTATTTCATCTTGTTTTATAATAGGCGGTTGACACCATAGATAAACAATGCCAAGACGAAACTAATAACAAGAAGAACACATTTTTGAAGCTCTGAAGCTCTAAAAACCAGATTAATTTTCAATTATCTGTAAAATTAGATTTTAAAGGCTTTAAAAATTACTTATTAGTCGATTTATTTGGCAAATAAGTGTGAACTTAATTCACATGGCCAAATTTATTATTGTACTTAATTTAAAGTAACGGGTGCAGTTAAAATACAACCTTATGAGAACAACACCAGGGTTCGATTTACCAGGTCGTACATTATTGTCATTCGTTCGTTACTGGTTGTTTTTTAATCTCATCCGGGAACGCGATACGCAAAGGGAATGTCGTCCATACAGCCACAGTTTTTTTTTATTGAGATAGTGTGCCCATGAACTTAATCAAACAGCCGAGCAACCTAACGCGTGGTTGCAAAACTGCAAGCAGGCGGTATACCTTGCAGACCAGTTTAAATCATGGCCGAACAATAAAAAAAAGAATAATTTATCTAAGTAATTACATAAATATTGACCTCTAAATCTGAGATTGTAAATAGTCAATACTTTGAATATTAAGATACTTACATAATAATTGTTTGTTTTTATCAGTAACTATATAGCTTTTGTCCGCGCCATGATAAAATTTATGGACAATTACCGTTCTTTATCCCGCGGGAAATACCAAAAATCCCTTCTCACAGCACCTCTAAGATTCTAAAAGATAATATCTAGCAAATATCAACTCTATAACTGCTACAGTTACTGAGATAAGGTTACTTTATCATCATCATCATCATCCCAGCCTATATACGTCCCACTGCAGGGCACGGGCCTCCTCTCAGAGTAGTTCTCACCGGGCCCAGTGCGGATTGGGAACTTCACACACACCATTGAATTTTTTCGCAGGTGTATGCAGGTCACGATGTTTCCCTTCGGTGTACTTCCATTTGGCAAATTATTTTTCCCTATCTGATTCATTTGGCAAATGTTTCATTTCCCAAATGTTTATTTTTTCTGTAACTGTAAACTATTCAGGATATATTTCAGGACTATTCTGTAGGTTAGGTTAGGCAAGGTTTGTTTTATAACAATCCTAAGTTTACAGTTTCAGAAAAAATAAACAGTTGGGAAATGAAACAAATGAATCAGTTTGGGAAAAATAATAAAATAAACTTTTCCGTCACAGTAAAGCTCGTGTTGATGAATGAAAAATATCGATTTGCGCGTTGGATCCTGTACGCTTAGTATAAGTTTTACTTCACCAAAATACTTCTCGATCGCGTTTTCGTAAAAAAATCAATTACTAGGGAAACATGGACAGGGCCTCCGCGCGCGCGCGTCCATGTTTCCATAGAATTGAAATTTTTACGAAAACGCGATCGAGAAGTATTTTGGTGAAGTAAAACTTATACTAAGCGTACTGATAGCGCAGGAACGATCTGTTTAGCGAGACTTGGGGAGGCCTATGTTCAGCAGAGAACGTCTTTCGGCTGCAATGATGATGATGATGATGATATATCTTTTTACGCGCGAAATATGTTACCAACTATAGCATCGCAGGACGTCGCACGCGGCGGGCGAAAACGACCACTCCCGAACATTGACGAACACAGCATATAGTAGAAGATCCGAACCTACATCGACCTTCACCGAGCTGATAATCGAATGAAACATATTTTATAATAAATTTAGTATATCAGAAAATATATTAAAAATGGGTTGGCTAAAAAAATCTTGGACAGACTATTTTTAATTATTTAAAATAAAATGATTTTTAATTAAATGTTGCAACATCAAGATAATAAGAAAATATAATATATTATATTATGATGATACCTATATATTTTTTTCTATTATCCAATCAAGTCAATTTCTTAGGTTAAGTAAGTTTTAATGCCTACTACTATCCTGTTGGAAGTCTTGGCCTGTGCTGTAAGTCCTCAGGATCAATATTGCATAAATAAATAAATAAATAAATAAGTGAAAGTAACTGGCGTCGACATACCTGTTTATACCTGGCATCCCAGTATTTCGTCCAGGTAAATAATAGGCAACCCAACGGCTGCACATTCTATACGTTTTATATGTACTTTAATTTAAGTCAGGACAAAATTTTCTTGTTTCTTGATGTTGCAGCATTTAATTAAAAATATATATTCTTTTTTAAATAATTAAAAATAGTTTGTCCAGGATTTTTTTAGCCAACCCATTTTTAATATATTTTCTAATATACCAAATATATTATAAAATATGTTTCATTCTATTATCAGCTCGGTGAAGGTCGATGTAGGTTCGCATCTTAGACTAATATACAGGGTTATTTGTAATTCACTAGCATCCTTTTAACCCTGAACTCCTACCACTTAAACAAATGTTTTTTGTTTTACGGCTTTTGTCATAACTTAATATTTTTGGTGTTAACGTTATGAAAATTTGAGATTTCCTCTTATTTTTACGATACTCTGTGTATTTGTATGGGAAAAAAGTGCTTCATTTTAAAAAGTCGTAAAACAAAAAACATTTGTTTGAGTGTTAGGAATTCAGGGTTAAGAGGATGTCAGTGAATTATTTATACATTGATGGACCCTAAAACTAAACAAATTCGAAGTAATTTCAATGGCATTCATTTGAATAGGTAAATATTATCTGTAAATATTAATAACGAATATTTTTCTAGAAATTAACATTAGTTTTAGTTTAGTTTAGTGTATTGGGAGATAGATTAAGGTTAATCACTCAATTGATACATTGTATCAGAGTCAGAGTCAGAGTCAGAGTCAGAGTCAGAGTCAGAGTCAGAGTCAGAGTCAGAGCTTGAGTCAGAGTCAGAGTCAGAGTCAGATTCAGAGTCAAAGTCAGAGTCAGAGCCAGAGCCAAAGCAGTCTACCACCAGTTCGGAAAAACCCTGTAGAGAAGAATCCGGCAAGAAACTCAACATCGCTTTGAAGTAGCGAAGATGTTCATTTTACTTTTCCGTTTTCTAAGAGTCACTACAATCTAGGGAAATAAGGCTCATCCCAAGCTCAGCCCGAACCTCTCGCAAAAGTTAGCTAGTGATTTTTGACGTTCCTGAATAGCAGTTCATCCGTCCTCGCAAACGATCGAATTACCGCTCGCAAACCGTGCTGGCCGTTCCTGGCCCTATTCTACGAAGCGCGAAATTCGAACTTCATTTCATGCCGTTCCGCTCACGCTAATGGTATTTATTACGAGAGTGAGAGGGACCACACGATCCGAACTTCGAACTTCGAATTTCGTAGTAACCCCCCTGAATTCAGCCCCTGGTAAAGGCCGCAGGAGTCACTAGATGTAGCGTAGGACCGATCGTTGTCGAACTCTTTGGGGCCTTTAGCCATCATTGGACGTCTTTTGGCTGTTGATGATGATGGAGTAATTTTATTACATAATAACGGTTAATTAGTATAATGTTCACCTTGCCCATATTTTAAAATTGGGTCTTTTACTAGGTCGCGGTCATTTTAGCATTAAATCATCGGATTTAAGTCCCACGTGTCATAAAATAACCTCTAGTTGCGGTAGTTCGGTTGATTTGTCCGGGACCGAACTGCTGCAACACTTTTTGTCTCAGTAGTTCGGTAAAGACGTCAAACCGAACTGCTGGGAAACCTTTAGTTGCAGTAGTTCGGTTGATTGTCCGGGACCAAACTACTGCCACACTTTTAGTCTCATTAGCTCGGTTGTGACGTCAAACCGAACTACTGAAAATTGAAACGACTCAAAAGCGCGATTAAAAATATAGCTAAATACACAATCCATGAAAAATAAGAGCTAGTTAATTTTATTTGCAATGTTGCTACTTATTTCATTTCCTTGCAATCGAAGTGAAAAGAAGAGTGTACCTAAAACTCTAGCATTAAATCCAACGTCAATGTCAACCAAACGTCTCGGGTAAAATGGCTCGTTTTATGCTCTTGTTGTACAATCTAATCCTTAAACGTCCTTTTGAGTCGTTTCAATTCTGTATTGTGTTGTATACTAAATTACAATATTACTTTTTTTTGTTCTTAAGCATAAACGAATTATCTATGGATAAATTTAAATTGCATCAAAAGGAAAAAACGGAAGCCTTATTCTTAGGATCACTTTGTTGTCCGTCCGTCCGTCTGTCTGTCAAGGCCCTTTATCTCGGGAACGCGTGGAGGTATCAAGTTGAAATTAAAATATATACCTACTCAGGTCTACCGTCCCTTGAAGCTGTGAAAAAATCAAACTCCTAAGTTAATGTATCCCTTTGGGACCCAAGGAACCCTTCAAGCACGAGTCCGACACGCAATATGGATGTTGACACCACCAATCAACTGTCGTATTTTTTCACAATTAACCAATAGTTTGAATGGCAATAGCAACTTATGACGTCACATGTTCGCCAACTCAATCAACTAACTAATTTGTTTTAAAGCAACAAACAATCTGATTTTGTTGTTGATCGAAAATCTGGTTTTCAGGGCTAAAATAAAGCGTTTTTTTACTGGAGTCGTGTCTTCGAATTACTTTTGAATGACGTCAACATACCTCTTGACGGATTTTTTTAATAAATTGTAATTATTACTGTTTATTCAATATAAAATTCTACGTTAAAATCAACTATGCTCGGAATTTCTTTGCGCGACAGAATGCGGAATAAGGTAATTCTCTTAATAACTAAGGTCACCGATATAGCACGATGAATATTATGCAAGTTGAAGTAGTAATTTGCGGCCACATCGCTCGAAGACTAGGTAACCGTTGGGGGAGAAAGATTCTTGAGTGGCGACCACGAACCGAATCAAAGTCAGAGTCAGAGTCAGAGTCAGAGTCAGAGTCAGAGTCAGAGCCAGAGCCAGAAACAGAGTCAGAGCCAGAGTCAGAGTCAGAGACAGAGACAGAGTCAGAGTCAGAGTCAGAGTCAGAGTCAGAGCCAGGGCCAGAGTCAGAGTCAGGGTCAGAGTCAGAGTCAGAGTCAGAGCTTGAGTCAGAGTCAGAGTCAGATTCAGAGTCAAAGTCAGAGTCAGAGCCAGAGCCAAAGCAGTCTACCACCAGTTCGGAAAAACCCTGTAGAGAAGAATCCGGCAAGAAACTCAACATCGCGACAATTGCGGGTACTTCTGTCTTAATAATAGGAAGGCTTTTGTCTAACAGTGAACTTCCAAAAATAAAAAAAAAGACATTGGTAGCATAGTGGTTTGACTATAGCCTCTCAAGCAGATCCGGATTTACCATGACCGGTGTTATCAATAGCTTTTTTTTTGGACAGTTAAGGTTTTACATATATATGTACACACAATTTGAACATAGACCAATGTAAGGAAATATTTATCAACCACCCAAAGAAAAATTACTGAGGTTTTCAGTCAAACTCACCCAAATAATTTCCGAAATATATAACATGTTATTAAGTATATGTACCTATAACAAACATTTTTTTATTACCAATCCATAGTCCATTAGGAAACTTTAAACTACAATAAGTGGCTAATACCTTAATTTCAAGAATACATTAATTGAGTGGAAAAATATGAATAAAAACATCCGCATCGAACTATACTTATGTGATTAATCTGTTTATCATACATATGGCACCAAATTACAAGCTACAAATTATATTTTATTACTTTATTATTTAAATGTGTATATATTTCGATTGTATGTATCTTATAGGTACTGAAACTGATGAAATCTCGTGTCATCTTAATATTTATTAAACAATATATACAAAGTGTCTCTATTTTATAGATTAGACAAAGACGGAAATCCTGAGTACAGTTCCTTCTCAGGAATGTTCTACTTTCGTAAAATTCTTAGATTAGGTAATTTTTATTATCAAAATACAATTAATACCCACAAACAAATCAACAATAAGTAGGAACATATTGTATCAGTTGTTTGCAAAGAGTTTTGCGGTTCAGAGGTTGATCAAGTTGAAATAATCTTTAATTACCATGTATTCTACATACAGGCTGTTCCAAACTATTAAATCTTAAATCAGTAATTTATCTGTTAATTAATACGGTGGCGTGGTTTAGGCTCAAAAAACTCACTTTCCCGAAATGTGCACTTTTTCTAAGGGTACACTTGTTTAGAAGGATCACTTTCTCGGAAGGCGCACTGTCTCAAAAAGTGCACTTCCCAATTGGTACACTTTCTCAGATAGAGCACATTCTCAGAAGGTGCACTTTCCCAAATAGAGCACTTTCGTAGATGGTTCACTTTTAGAGTAGAGTGGCCAGTAATCTAAGATTAAAATAGTATGTATACTATAAAAGTACTTGAATTATTTAGAAAAGTACTTACCTATATATACACTATACGATAAACGGTAAAAATGCACGAGCACGAAGGATTTATCTAGGTACATGGGTAAAAATGTTAACATCGCCATTATAGCTTAGGATCTTCATCTAAGGAAAACTTTGTGGTGAAGATGACATTTTTGACTTGTGTACATTTTGGTAAAGTGTGCGTTTTGAGAAAATGTACCTACTTTTTGGGAAAATTCACTTACGGGGAAAGTGCCCTTAATGGGCAAGTGTACATTTTGGGAGTGTACATTTCATTTACTTTCGGGAAAGTGAGATTTTTGAGCATAAACCGGTGGCGTTTGGTGCGTGGCTTTGTACATAGCTTAGAAATACCCTAATCAACACGTACTATTCGTCTATGTCCTGAGGGTAGAGACACGTTGTATAAATATACAAATCACGCTGCGTCCCAGTCGCCTGCATCCCAAAGGGGGTACGTAGAGGACACTAAGGGTATAAGTTGGCAGCCGACCGCACGCAGCAACAGCAGACGACGTGTCGCTAGCTACGCCAACTTATACCTTATTTCTATGAAATTCCCTCGGTAGCTAGCGTAGCTAGCGACACGTCGTCTGCTGTTGCTGCGTGCGGTCGGCTGCCAACTTATACCTTAAAAGCTACATAATAAACGTTCCGGGGCTACTTTTAGCAATTTTTAAGATAAGATAAAGTTTATTGCAGAAAATTGGTACATACCAGATGTTATAATAATAGGTTTAATCTTACTAATATTATAAACGTGAAAGTTTGAATGGATGTATGGATGGATGTCTGGATGTATGTTACTCTTTCACGATAAAACGGTTTGATGGATTCAGATGAAATTTGGGTTCAGGTTCACTTCGTCCACATTCCCATTTTGTTAACTTCCCAGTTCATAAGCAATCCCATTTCGTCCACAATCAATTCCCAATTCGTCCACTTCCTATTTTGTCAACATTCCCATTTTGTCCATATTCCCATTTCGTTCACATTACCACTTCTTCTACATTTCCATTTCGTCAACATTACCATTTCGTCCACATTCTCATTTCGTAACAAAATAGTAACGAAATTGGTAGTGTATCTGAATAGTATTGACCCGCACAGTGCTTAGCAAGTATTTTTCTGAACATTAATACCTACCTACCTAAATCACAAAATTAAATCTTCCCTGAGAATTAAGCTAAGTGATAGCGAAAACCGCATTAAAATCGACTAGGAATGTTGATGAAATAATTGAACTAAAAATATAATAATAATGTTTTAATAATATTAGTTCTTTCTGCTTATTCCCCTAAATTCAAGTCTGGGGTGAATGAGATCCTGGGTCTCTGGGTCCTGAGTCTAGGGTGATGACCATTACAGGCAAGCGTGTTCCATCGTAGGCCTCATCTTCGCTTTCCATCAGGCGTGATTGTGGTCAAACGCAAGCCTATATTGTATAAAAAAAATGTTTATGCGGACACGCTGCCAAATACAACAAAGTTCTTTAAGTTTTTCACCTATACGTGACTAGTGTTTTTTATTGGGTATTAAATTTATATTTACGACGACGTTAGTCAGTTTAATCGTCAATAGACCCTATTAAGTATGTCTGTCGTGACGCGTTACATGCATTTAGCAGGTCTTTTGTTTTAGGTTAAGCGGTGATAACATTAGAAACTATACATTTTTAATTTTGTAAGGAAACCCCGACACTTACCAATATAAAATGATCCCACACTGCGTACATGTTAATTAAAAGTAAGGCTGTTTCATAGATAGGTACGGCTGTTTACGGCGCATATTTTGACATGCCTACAAGTACGGAACCCGCGGTGCACTAGTCCGACTCGCACTTGGCCAGTTTTCTAGGTTCCTTATATTCACGGAATCCTAACAAATATTCTAGAAAATACATAACACTTATAAACAAAGCAAATATTTACTCGGTGACCGAAAAGTCAGTTCAAAGATTAAGATTTAACGGTAGGTAGCGCATGAATAATTTAGATGTCTTTGTCTTATAATGCAGGAAGATGTCAAATGTTATTTACTCGGATACGTCACTAAATAGCAGTTATGCGGCATTGCGCGTGCGCCTTAGTGGCTTTATTGAGAGCGACCATATGTCCATTGTCTCACGGTTATCTTCATCATCATAATTTCAGCCAAAAGACGTCTACTGCTGAACATAGGCTTATTGTCTAACGTTTCTGACGCGCCTTCGCAATCACTATTTCTTTCTGTCAAACGGTATAAAGTGATGACAGAAAGAGATGGTGAAAGCGAAGGCAAGCGTCAGAAGCGTGACTTTAGTTCTTGCGCTGATTTCATCATTTCTAATGCGATCCCGCAGAGAAACTCTAAGCATAGCCCTCGCCATCGCCCTTTGAGTGACCTTGAGCTTTCTTATGAGGCTTATTTTTAGCGGCCACGTCTCAGCGCCTTGTCATCACTGGCAACACACACTGGTCAAAGACTTTTGACTTGATGAGACACTGCGATATATTAGACGACAAGATATTGCGGAGCTTCCTGAACGCTGCCCAGACGTGTCCGGTTCGTCGATAGACCTCTTTCTTGAAGTTGGATAAACTCGTAGTCACAGGTAGACATATGTCCATATGTAGACGAGGCGTAGAGTCTCCATTCATGTAAATCCGTTCAGCCGTTATTGTGTGACTGAGTAACAAACATCCAAACACAAACTTCACAAACTTTCACACTTATAATATTAAGTAGGATCAGTCCCGGCCTAAACAACATTTCGAAATTTACAGCAACCAAAATAAAAATAAAAACGTTTCTAGATTGGATTATTCTAATTATGGGTATGTATTACAATACCGAAGTACGAAAGACCGAATGTATTAAAATATCGAATGGGTCAAAAGACCGACAAAATTTTTTTCTGAAACCGTTAACTTTTTAAGATTGTTATAAAACAAACCTAACCTAACCTAATGGGTTCTGTATGATGCCGTTTTAATAAATTCTGAGAAGTTTACGGTTTCAGAAAAAAATCGTGTCGGTCTTTTGACCCATTCGATGTTTTAATACATTCGGTCTTTCGTACTTCGGTATTGTAATACATACCCCTAATTATGGCCTTGTTGGGAAACTTTAGATCTTCTGGCATTGCAAACCTTTTTAGGGTTCCGTAGCCAAATGGCAAAAACGGAACCCGGTCATTTAAAAGGCACTCATAGACCGAAACCCATCATATTTTTAAGCAAATAAACTATTCTGTAATGTTATGTCGAGTCCATTACACTTGTCTAACGCGCTGACGCTTGGTTTTGTATTCACTATTTCTTTCTGTCAAATGGTAGAAGATGGTGAAAGCGAAGGCTCCGTACTTTTTCACCCAACTGAAGGAGGATTATGTTTTTCGAGCGTATGTAGGTAGTTAATATGTATCATTCTTTGGCCCGCCCTGCAGCCTAAACGGCTGAATGGATTTTCAAGTGTGAGGTGTCATTAGATTCGTCTCAGTTCCGCGAGTGACATAGGATATATATTTTCCTGGAATTCCCATGGGAACGGGAATTATACAGCCGGGTTTTTTCATCTAGTATTGAAATTAAAGTTGTTCAATTCTCCCACGAGGTGAGACAGTGGAAACACTTCTAAATACAGGTTAAATGACGTCTAAACAACAACAATCTCGTACCGTCTATGTTGACGTAGGCCGCTTCCATTAAGAGGGAAATTTCCTAACAACTAGTTCGAGTCGTACCCTTTAGATCATGACTGGAAGGTTCACGAACGTTTCTCATAATTTTATGAGTCATAATTTCATCTACATATTATAACAGAGGCAAATGTATGTTTCTTTGTACTATGTTTCAAATTGAATCCGGTTTTTTAACAGATGATAGTGTTAGTTAGATAACCGAATCCAGTGGTTAGAGAAGCTTTTTTAGGGTCGCGTACCCAAAGAGTGCCAAAGGGACCCTATTACCACAGAAAAACTAATAGTACTAGCGTACAGAAGGATCACTCTCGAACAAAAGTCAAATTCAGGTATAAAAATTTGCCTACTCTTTCGACCGTTAACTGCTTGCACGCGATATTGAAACTTATCGTGTGATACGAGCGTTCATATTCCGTTGGGCACCGCTGACCCGAAACCAAGATCACAGGGTTCCCACTCGCCGATATTTAGGTAGGTATATAAATCAAGAAAGGTAGGCAACAGTGAGTATTAATTCAGTAAACTACCTTTAGTAAAATTCATCAGATCAGATCAGATTTTGTATGTTGCAAAAGTCACAGAAAAAAAACGGGCCAAGTGCGAGTCGGACTCGCGCACGAAGGGTTCTGTATCTATAAAAACGACGAAAAAATCACGTTTGTTCTATGGGAGCCCCCTTACTATATTTGATTTTTTTTAAATTTAAGTATCTATTTTTAAAGCGAATATACAGGGTGTTTGGTAGCTATGTACAAAGCTTTAAGGGGGTGATAGCCGAGGTATTTTTGAACATTTTTAGCTATATATGTCTTAGCCGAAATTTGATTTTTTTTTTAAATTGAAGACTTAAGAATTTTAGAAAAAATACCCAGAATTTGATAGTCACAAGTCAATATTGCCCCAATGAGCGTTAATTTGGAAATTTTAAATATGGCACAGAAAAATGACGTAGACTTGTCTTTTTCACATGTTATTTACTAGTAAAATTTCAAGACTAGTGCATTCTTAGCAAGTGCTCCCTGAGTTTGGTTTTTACTTTTTATCTCAGATTTAGCAAGCAATGTCAATGAGTGATACCTTAAAAGAAAGAACAATAAACAGGCATGTTTCTAAAAATGTTTGAACATTTCAAGGAATTTTTTTTATTTTTTTTTTATGGCATAAACAACTGAACAAAAACACAATGAAATTATCTTTTACGAAAATTTGCTGCCATTTTGACCCCGCCGTCGGTAACCTTTGACATTTATTTTAGAAAGAATAAATAAAAGTGCAACGTTCTTGTATAAGGTCAAATATTTTAAATATTTTTTTAAATGATTTTTGTTCAAAACATTAGGTATTTTAACCATTGTAATAAATTGAGGTAAAAATCGTTTCTAGAGAATTGCTTTATACTTAATTCAAAGGCCCTTACTTTACATAATTTAATGGTCGGCAACAGATCAGTGACTCTCTTTGAGTGGTTGATATTATGGGCGATTGCGATGGCGATAATTTCCCATCAGCTGACCCGCTTGCTCGTTTTCCTCCCTCTCATAATAAAAAATAAAAACCGGCCAAGTGCGAGCCGGACTCACGCACGAAGGGTTCCGTACAATTATCTATAAAAATCACGTTTGTTGTATGGGAGCCCCTTAAATATTTATTTTATTCCATTTTTTAGTAGGTATTGGTTGTTATAGCGGCAACCGAAATACATCATCTGTGAATATTTCAACTCTCTAGCTATCACGGTTCCCGAGATACAGCCTGGTGGCAGACGGACAGACAGACTGACAATGCCATAAACGACCACACCAGAATCAAACACCACCCCCACCCACCCCCCCCCCCCTCACACACACATTATCCCTTACTTACACTCACCTTTTTCCATTTGCTAATTTTAGTGTAGTGTAATTATAAGAATGTCATATATAAATTTTAGTTTGCTATAAAATAAATAAAAATGTAAGTACCAGGATACTTACCAAATACAAAATTAAGTGCCGCTTATTCTTATAATTTCTGTTGCGGCTGTGCCTAGTGTGGGTATCACTGTTTCTCTTGTATCGTTTAATTTAAATTTTATGGTCAATAAATACATTTTGATTTTTTTTTTTAAAAAGAGTGGAAAACACTGGTAGGTCTAATAAAGCATTCAAAACGATTCATTGAAAATGTCAGCACAAGCTGGACTAAAAAACTCTGGACATCTCAGTAGGAAACAACTCCAACACATTGTCGGGGCATTTACAGGTCACTACGATACTAAACACATACCTACTAGTGAAAATGGGACTGCAGGACGATGAAGATTGTAGAATATGTGGTGAGGAAGACGAAACAATGGAACACATTATTATTATTAAGAGTTTTATTCTTAACAAGAAAAAGTTTAATTGAGAATAAAACTCTTTACTAAACTCATTTACTCGAAGAAGCTATCACACCGGGGTTTGTAGTTATCGTCATTTTAGTAACCGACCCTTTATTTTTGCTCGTCAGTGTATAAAAATCTTGTGTCACGGTGTTTGTTATCGAACTCCTCCGAAACGGCTGGATCGATTTTTATGAAACTTTTCTCTATATTCGGTAGGGCTGAGAATAGATCGTAGGCTATTTTTTGTATACCTACCCCTATTCTTCGCGGACGGAGACGCGGGCTACAGCTAGTAATAATATAAAGCTTTTACCCATTTATACTATACCTACCTTACAATATCATACATAACGTATATTTTTCTCGTCCCTGTAGTTGTAAAAAATCCGTTAGCTACCGTTAATTAACCAAATTTATGGTTAGCTACCGATAAAATGCAGTTATTAACGGTTAATTATCCGACTGCGACAACGAAAAAGGGTAATGTTTTTTTATTGTGCAGTCAACTTCTAGGTGAAGTGAAAAATCGGTATCCGAAGGATAAAGATTTTATTTTAGATTTTATAAATCATATTTAAAGAACATAAGTATACTGACTGATTATTTTTTGGTTGTCCATACCACGCTGTGCGAGTATTTAACCGTAATAAAATGCGGTTAAATAACCGTTAATAACGAAAAATGCGTTTTTAACCGCTTGCATGGTTAAAATCGTTAATAACCGGCTTCGCATCTGTATCCCTGACTCTCATACGCTCAAAGGTTGATCTAGCTATTTTTATTTCCCCGGGTTGACTAGCTTTCGAAGTTACCAACCGCTTCTTTTATATTACTGCAAGAATCAAGAAGAGGATACATGGGGTTTTTAGGTTTTTTTTACCCCGGCTTTTGTTGCTTGCTAAAATTTTCACGCCCCGCAACTGAACATACATATATATGTTATCGAAAGAAGATTTGGCAAAAAGTGTAATGCCATATAAACTTGTTTAAAAACGCTGTGTCATCTCTAGGTGTTCACACATTTTTTTAACCCTACAATTTAGCAGAAACGTGATAATTTGGAATGGCCAATCGCGTATCCTGTTTCTAAATTAGTCTACTAATTTAATATTTCACAAGTTAGGACGATAATAAAATTTATCTTTGATAAAACCCATAACTGATGCTTTGGCCGATTATTTATTATTTTATTAGCACACAGACGTCGTTATATATTATAACTATAAATAAAGAAATTTAAAAGTAATTGCCCATTATGCGTCTATGATCCCTTCCGCAGCTAACAAAAGAGCTAATAACTTTGAAACGGCTGAACTAATTTTGATGAAACATATCTAAGAACCATCGCCATAAAACCTGCTTTTAAATAAAAAAAAACCGCATCTACATCGGTTCACCCGTTTAAGAGCTAGGTATGATATGCCACTTTTAAAAAAATCCGTAATGCCGCCATAGTTGATTATTATGTTACGTTACAGGCCCACAGAAGTTATGCCTATAATGAATCTAGGTAACCCTTTATAGCGATAACAGAATCACATAACTATCACTTTCATTATTAGACATTTTCAAAAAAATGTCTATTATCGCTTTACCAATTGAATTGGTTTTTTTTTTCAACACTGTGTTAGACGTGCGGTTCAAAAGTTAGAGGGGGGACACATTATTTTGAACTTTCTGAGTGAATATCCCCCCATTCGTAACGCATTCACCAAAATGTTATAAATACCTTTACCTCATACAGAAGATAAATGCTACTTTACGGCTATTATCTTAATTAGTTATCTGGCTTCGATAATGAGTTGAGGATTTAACTAACTATATCCTTTATGAATCAACATAGCTAAATGCTGGCAGTTAGAAACCCAATGCATCTTCCTGCGCATCATTAAATCACCAAAGATTTTTAATATTATAAACTAGCTTTTGCCCGCGACTCTGTCCGCGTGGAATTAGTAATTTGGGCAGCTTATTTTTTTTATCGAATTTGCTTTTTTCAATTATGGTTCTCCTTAGTTCCTCGATATAAAAAAAATTACCCCCCCGCAACCCCCCACCGACCCCCCCCCCTGCACACCCGCGTTCACATTCACCACCGTACCTACTCCCAAGTCACTACTTCTAAAAACTGTTCTATAAATTCTTAAAATAGACGTATCTTTCTTATTTGTGAACCGATTCAAATGAAACAAACACTAAATGTTAATCCAAGAAAATACCAACATATCAGTGAAAACCGCATCCTTCTAGGTTAAGCCGTTTCTGAGATTAGCGCGCACAAACGCACAGACAAACAGACAATAATTCTAAAAAACATTGTTTTGGGCTTGTTACAGATTTATTATATGTATAGATAGAAGATAGATAGATAGAAGATATAGATGTGAAAGTGTGTCTGTCTATCTGTCTGTCTGTTACCTCTTCTCGCTTAAACCGTTCAACCGATTTAGATGAAATTTCGTATAGAGATAGTTTGAGTCTCGGTTAAGGACATATGATAGTTTTTATCCGAGAAATCTTTATTTGAAAGGGTGAAAAGGGTGCAAGTTCGTCGCAAGAATTGGGGAATCAATAACCGCTGGACCGATTTAAATGAAATTTAACATGGAGTTAGTTTGAAACCCTAGAAAGAACATGCAATTGTTTTTATCCCGGAAAATTGCAAAGTTCCCGCGGGACTGCGTTAAACGAGTTCTTCGCAGACGGAGTCGCGTGCAAAAGCTACGTAATTCTGAATATTTCATCAGATTCTTCTGTTATTTTTAAAAACACTCCATATCTCTTAGTAAATAAAACCGACCAATTTATAAAAAGTAAAAAACATTATCTTTAATATTTTCAGAGTATTAGTGATTTTAGCAGACCTCTTCGTTTTGTGACGTCTAACCCACGTGTGGAATAGTTGCCTGATCCATATCAATGCCGTATAGGATAGATGCCCTCCCCCGAATCTGGACAACTATTCCTTAAACTTTGATCGCATTTTGAAATTACATAGAGACATGCGACTCTGTCAACTTAGTGGTAGGTGGTAAGTCTCTCGATAAATCTAATATATAAAAATCTCGTGTCACGGTGTTTGTTATCGAACTCCTCCGAGACGTCTTGACCGATTTTTATGAAACTTTTGTCTCTGTATTCGGTAGGTCTGAGAATAGGTCGTAGGTTATTTTATTATACCCCTACTCTTGACTTCGCAGACAGAGTCCCGGGCAACAGCTAGTAATTAAAATAAAATACGATTCATTCGCAAAACTAGAGCAATCATAATCGGGGCAACTATACCCCTGGGGCAATCCTAGTGTTACCCTAATGAGTTTTGTCTATGTTAGTGCTGTGGCCCGACACACACTTGACCGGTATTCCAAATATTAACTTTGCTTGGCAAACGACAAATATTGTTTTTTTAAGACTTAGCAAAACGTTTACTATGTGTTTCTCGCGATAGTTTCAATATTTACTTAAAACGAATGTTTACGTACATTTTATTAATATACGTACTTACTAACATCAACAATCATTTTACTAAGTGTTTGGTCAATAAAACCGACAGTCAAAATCAAAATCTTTATTTAATTTAGGATGGCTTTCCAACAAATATGTGCTATGCTACAATTATCTATGTATGTAAACTCGATTGGTTAGATCAATTTACCAAAACCGTTATTTCTAAATGCGTGCTCTGAATCTTCCTCGAGCGGTATAGCTTAGCATTAGTGTAAACGGGCACATAGTTCCGTAGCGTAGCTTTCACCTCGCAGTATAGCTGCATAGTACACCTCTGATGGAAAAACACCTTAATTACTAAACTAAACGGGACTTATCACGCAATCAATATTTATTTATTTACCATAAGAATAAATAATAACAGAGTAGAAGGGAATCTCTTTTGACTGCGTCCAAAACGCCGCCATTTATATACCTACTTCCCCCCTCACGTCGTTACACCCCTCTGACGTCCAGGCGTGTTGCTAGGGTTGCTTACTGTTAAATATTACTTACTCTAAAGATAATATCGCTAAAATATTAAGTTATTATTTACTTTGAAAACACTATTTTATTCTAGTTTTACAAAATATGAGATTTATAAATCATTAGGTACAGTCAAGGATTTTAATTGTTAGGCCACTTGCTACTGTTAGTATTTTAGCCGTGTAATGCAAATCAGCATATACCAGTATAAGCGGCTTCACCCGATTTGCATTACACGGCTAAAATGCGAACAGTGGCAAGTGGCCTAACAATTAAAATCCTTGACTGTACGTACCTACATATTATAGGTAGGTAGTTCTAAGTAAGAATTTATTACAAGTGCCATACCAAATCAAGCCATTTAAGGTGATTTGACATCGTTTTTGAATTGTTTGTACACCCAAATACACCACAATAACTTGACGTCATTAATTGTTATTTGTTTCCACTAAAACGAACGCGCAAACAGTTAACAGCCAACCGCGCGTGCGGCGACTCCGGCCGTGACACCCTGACTGAGTTCTCTCTTAGGGAGTACTCTAATTTCCTTCTACTCTGTTATTATTTATTCTTATGTATTTACCTCGAAGTTTCGGCCACATTACAGCAACCGTAATAAGTCAGCCATAGCCGAGCATTTATTGGAGTCAGGACCAAACCACTGGATTGAACTGCACAATCCCAGAATTCTCTCAACGGAGCGTCATTTCTACTCTAGAATGGTGCGTGAAGCGGTTGAAATTAAAAAAACACAAATATTTCAACCGGGAGGATGGATTAAGCTTTCGTCTTCGTGGTTTGTTATAAACAAATGTTGGCGTCGGCAGGAGTGTTCGGAGAGATCGTCGGATGTTGTGAGTGTTGTGTGTCGGTGTGATGGGGTGCCGTTAAAAAATCTTGATCAAGTGCGGGTAGTTCGGGATACGGGTGCTGATTCTAATCGGGATCAAGTGCGGGTAGTTCGAAAGACTCGTGCGCCTAAACGAACTTGACACCCTACACTCCAGTTAACTCGTGACCACGGTTGCTGCAATGTGGCCGAAACGTCGAGGTAAATAAATAAATATTTATTGCGTGATAAGTCCCGTTTAGTTTAGTAATTATGAGTGAAAATCACGAAAGTTTAAAAGAGTATAAGACACCTCAAGGCTAACAAGCATTACGAACGTCGAAAAATCTACCAGCGGTTCAGAAAAACCCTGTTGAGAAACCAGCAAAAAGTCAACGATTTTATACACCTTAAAAACAGGTAAAGACTCGTACATGAATGTTCCGTACATCCGTATAATTACCCTTATAGTTTCGTCATGTCTGTCTGTCCATCCGTCCGTCAGTCTGTCCGCGGCTTAGCGCAGTGGCTATTAGTGCTAGAAAGTTGTAATTTTGCATGGATATATTATTATATTGCAATGACAATGAAAAAGTGATAAAATAAAATGTAAAAAAATTTTTTTTTGGGGTATGTACCTAAAGTGGGGGTGATTTTTTTTTCTCGTCTAACTTTATAGTGTGGGGTATCGTTGGATAGGTCCTTTAAAATCATTACGGGGTTGTGAAGACGATTTTTCGATACAGTGATTCGTTTGCGAAATATTCAACTTTAAAGTGATTTTTTTTGTTAAAATCAAACGTCCCCCCCCCCCCCTAAAAGCTAAACTGTTGGTATAAAAATTTTGAAAAAAATCAGGATGGGAGAAAATATCTCAAATTAACAAGAAAAACTAGGACGGCTAAGTTTACTTGAGAATTATTAGTAGTTTAAGAGTAAATAGCACCTAGCCTGACCTAGAAAATATATTTGGGAATTTCCGTAAATACAAAAATATTACTTGTTGAATACAGATCAAGACAGAGGTCATAATGGCTGCGGAACCCTATCCTGGGCGTGTCCAACAAGCTCTTGGCCAGATTTTTTTAAAAATAGTACAGTAAAAAAGTTATAATTATAGATAACACGTTTCTTGTATGATGACCCCCCTTTAATTTTAAACATATTTTATTTTTCATAATACATACATAGCCGTGGTGGCCTAGTGCTTTGACCTATAGCTTCGTCGTGGGTTCTAATCCCGACTCGTGCGTGCGTCATCAAAGATCTTAAACGTGTGAACCGATTTAGATGCGGTTATTTTATTTGAAATGGCATTAAAGGGACAATCGGACAACCGGTTTTGATTTTATATTTATGCCATGAACCACTATACAGTGTCAAACCTTTCCATTCCGAGACTGTATACTCGGTGATATATAATTTTCTTTATATGCATGTGTATTGCAATCCGGAAATGCATAAGGTTTTTACCACAATAATGGCAAATGACTCGGCTCAAACACAAAGAATACTGTGTTTAAGCAATTATTATTGTGGAAGACTATGATGATAATGACTTTGGTTGGGTTCGACGTCATGTCGCGCATGTGCCGTTGTTAATTTAGATGTCTACCTAATTACAGTAAAATTACATAAAGTTTACCACTGACAGATGGTTTGCCTTCATTTCATATTCAACTTTAACGACCTACAAATAAAGCCAATTTTAGAATACTGTTACCCACGTTTGCAGATTTTGTAATAGCTACTTTATTTGTATGGTGTTAAAGTTGGAAATGAAATGAAGGCAAGCCATCTGTCAGTGGCAAACTAAAAGTAAACGTATTGTAATATTAAATTATTCTTACTCGCTCAAATTTGAACTTTCATTTGGTCACTCAGCGATTTTTAAGGAATTTAATTTCAAGCAATTAAGTGTCTCAAGATTGGTTTTTTGAAGTTTTTTGTATATTTTATTTTTTCAACTCCAAATTTGTTACTTTAACGGTCATCCCGTGAAATCCATATATTTCACGCGAAATACAAACTGAAACATGGATACACAGAGACCAAAAAACCAATCTTGATTAGATTGCTTAAAAAGCGACATCTCTTGGTCCGGGTGAGCGGTTAGTTCCGAAGGAGTGTTGACGTCTCTCGATGAGAGCTAACATAGATGTCGCTAGTGTCGCTGCTTAAGTGACTAAGAAAGGCAAGCTGAGATGTGCGATGCATTGGAAAATTTGTGTCTAAACTCCTGACCAGTGGTGGTGTAGGAGTTTAACACGCAGCACGGAATGCTGAGGACCTGGGTTCGATTCCCAGCGCTGGTCTCTTTTTCTGAGTTTTTCTGTGTATCCATGTTTCAGTTTGTATCTCGTGTGAAATAAATTAAGTGTTTTACATTTCACGCCCCATCATTTCCGTACTAAAATCCGCCGAGAACATAAACAAAGAAAATATTCTAATACTTGTGAACTTGTTGTCGTGCCTCTTTTACTCCCCTCGTGGCATCAGTTAACGGAGTCTTCGCACAACAAATGTCTACATTTGTTAAACACATTGGAGAAGCTATCACTGATCGTTGGGACAGATCCTTAAGTTTAATAACGGGTTGGTTAAGATCACGCATTATATATATTAACTAGCTAGCTGTTGCCCGCGACTCCGTCCGCGAAGAAAAGTAGCCTAGGACCTATTCTCAGACCTGCCGAATGCAGAGAAAAAAGTTTCATAAAAATCGGTCGAGCCGTTTCGGAGGAGTTCGGTACGTAACAAACACCGTGACAGGAGATTATTATATATTAGACTAGCTGACCCAGCAAACGCTGTTTTGTTAGGTTAGGTTTATAGTAAGAGACTGTTGGCCGTTAAACCGCTAGTAGAACTACCCATTTGTAGGATTGGCGTCTTTGAGAGTGACATTAAGCTTGACCAATAAGCTAACCGGTTGGCGATTCTTTAATAAAAAGCTACGGATAGCAATCGGCCTTTGTTTTGACAAATAATAATTGTTTTATCCAACCTTAACTGTTAAATGCCGTGTTTTATGTTATAATAAATGTTAATGACGATCATTAATTTATTTTATACCTACTAGCTTTTGTCTGCGACTTCGTCGGAGCAGAATTTTTAAATGAATAATATGAGTAGGCGCTTGTGTGTAAGGATATTGTGTATGGATTCAAATAGACCGAAACCAATGCATTTTATTTTAAAAGGAAGATGAAATTGAATTTTGCATCCAGGGTGTTCTTAGATGTGCGGTGGCTCTTCGCAAAGTGTTAGTGTCCAAGATCATGCACTGAAAGACAAGATCCGTGTCTACAAAACCATCATCAGACCGGTATCAATGTTTGGTTGTGAATCGTGGACATTGTCACTGAAGGAAGAAAACAAGCTACTTGTTGCCGAAAGTAATATTCAGTAAGGTTATGGGGCCAGTACAGAGAGAAAATGGCAGCTGGAGGATCCGTAAGAACCAGGAGCTGGAAGAGAAATAAGGTCCCCAAGACTCCGTTGGCTAGGACACCTTCAAAGAATGCCAGCAGAAAGGGCGATAAAGAGAGCGTGCGAAAGACGGCCTGGTGGCAGGCCTAAGAACAGCTGGAAAGACGAAATGGAGAAGGATTTACACGCACAAAACTGGGAAGAGATCGCAGAGAATAGGGCGCTTGAGGCCAACTCGTATCGGAGGCCAAGACCCACTTCGGATCGCTAAGCCAACGGAATGAAATTTTCAACGGATTTCACAGGATGACCGTAAAAGTAATAAAAATGAAGTTGAAAAATAAAAATACAAAAAAATAAGATACTTCATATCAAACTTGTTAAAGTTAGCTTAATATATTTTAATTTATTTTAATTTTAATATATTTTTTTTGCCTGAGATTAAGATTTGTATCGGATATTAATGCTGTGAAATATTGTGCAATGTGAAAGATCTGACGTTATTCCATAACTGGGGTGATAATTTAATTCAAAATAGCAAGTCACTGACTAACGTCATGTTCCAAAGGTTATAACGACGGTGCGAAATTCTAGAGACTTTGAACCCCATGAATCGTTGAACTTGGACGTATCGTACCCTAAATAAGGTATGCTCTTAATGAAGCGGAGACGACAAGTTTTTGTTGAAATCCACTTTTTGCCTATACTTGTAGGGGCCATTCATTAATTATTTAAGAACAAATTATGGACATTTTTGACGTCTACCAACAAAAACTAGCATTTTAAATCTGGATATTTTGTAAATGGATTCCTAAACTGAAATAAGTTTTTGTTAAAAATTTCATTTTCAATGCAAGCTTTCTTGCTGACTGTACTTTTTATTGACTGCACTTGCATTGTCATCCAACTTACATAAGTATACCAAATTTCAGGTAAATCCGACCACTGGAAGTGGGTCAAATTCAACTTCCAAGATTTAACCCGTACATATAAACTTACATCCCACAAAAACATTTCATGTTAAATGTTGCCAAGACGAGACCATGTAGCTCGCACTGTCAAAAATTAATCAGATCTCTTGTAGAGCCAAGTTTCTAACCCTACGTGCCCAGCTCTAAATGTATAAGCCCTAATTTTACACTAATTAATCTCGTAGGCGTGCAAACCGTGGACTAAACTGGCGAGTCAGCCGCACGGAAAGAGTTTAAAAATGTTTAAAAATGAATGTTGAAAAATAGTTTTAAAAATGATTGTGTTAAAACACATTTCAGGTCAAGCAACCATTAAACTTTTGGATTCCAAAGGCAAGCTTACGCCTGCCGCCCCCAAAGTTGGCTCACACGCACTCATGTCAAAAAAGACTTCCTTGTCGGACTACATAATCCTAAAAACCATAGCGCCCATTTTTAATTTAGTAACTATCTACCTATATCCGGGTGGAAGGTATTGGTTGAGGTCTGACGCTCAGTTGTAAATAACTCGTCAGTTTATTTATAAATCCGGTAACTTTCCATACAATATGCCGGTTTTTGACCGTCGATAAAAAAAGTACGCTGCCTTGTGTGTCGCTCCATCGATAGGATATTTTTGCAAGCTTTTATTTACCTTACGATTTAAAGGTATCGGAGCCTCTCTTAAATATTTGTTTTATTTGATTTGATTATTTATTTTCAAAATGAATATATAACTAAATATTCTGTGAATATTTCAAGCGTCTACCTGTTGCCGTTACCAATATCGAGCAAAAACCAGCAAAAAAATCATTTTTGTTGTATGGGAGCCCCCTTAAATATTTATTTTATTCTGTTTTGTTAGTATTGTTGTTATAGCGGCAACCGAAATACATCATCTGTGAAAATTTCAACTGTCAAGCTATCACGGTTCATGAGATACAGCCTGGTGATTGACGGGACGGACAGCGGACACTCATGCAGTAATATACTTAATAGGGTCCCGTTTTTACCGTTTGGGTGCGGAACCTTAAAAAAGAAATAAATCTAGTAGTGACACTGTACATATTTTAAGATGCTCACCTTGCCAAAAATCATGCTGCTCGATCTGATATAAACTTTAGGTGAACGAGTTTGATGCTAACGCAAAAGCCCTTGGAAATTCAGCAACTATTAATACAGGAAAAGCCTTCAATGTGGACTGTCGACGACCTTAGGTTTCCGCAATTTTCTATAAATACATTATTTATCACAAGTCATAGTAACCCATGAGGATTGTTGATTATAACTATAAATTAAACATTTTAAAAACAGTCGAGTGAAAAGGACAATACTAAGGCAAAAGATGAAGTGTGTCATTGTGGTTGCAAATCGGACACTGGCTCAGCATAATGCTGAGGCGCTTATAGCATCCCAGCGCTGATTTTCAGCCAGTACCGACGGTAATACCCGGATCGCCACATAGATAGATATAACTGATGCACTAATCTATACCTATAAAACAGTACCGTGACTGACTGACTGACAGACAACGCACAGCCTAAACTACTGGTAAGTACTAGAGACTGGAAATTTGGCATACATGTACCTTTATTCAGGTTACAAAAAAAATGTTTGAGAGCCATATGCGGGGCTCCGCAATCTTTCTCTTGTAGACCATTGTTCAAAAAATACAATATATATATTACCTCTACCCTCTCTTTATGTATAAGAGGTATGTCTCTTTGTTAAGAGTAACATGCATAATGTTCACTGTAAATGCATCTAGCTCAAGACTACGCTCGATATGGACTTGAACCATTGTACCCTGGTACAACGTATCCTCTAGTAAATAAAAATTGTATATGCATGTGTATCTTGATACACTTGGTCTACAAGTATCTGCCAAAGACATTAAAAGAATTAGATTTACCACTTTTTAAAAGAAAATTTTTCATTTGGTGCATGGACAAACTTTATTATTGTTGTTCTGAACATTTTAATAAAAGGCCGAGTTAATATTTTGGGACATTTGATGTATTATAATCGAATTAGTAAGGGCCGTAAGTAGGGGATTAGTAACGAGCGCCTATTAGAAGCCCGACGCTGAAGGCGGAGGGCTTTTAATGACTCGAGTTTGCAATCCCCTTACTGCCCCTGATACACACCTGATGCCCTTGTCACTTTTTTCGAGTCATCTACAATAAGTAGATATACTTAATGTAAACTGTGTTTAGTTTAGAATTCGAATGTTCATACGGCCAGATTCTGCCGATACTTATGTTAAAAAAATACTTACTAAATTATTGCAAAACTATTTGACATAAATTTAAAATATAAAAATAACGAATATTCATGAAGCATAGATAAGTTTTGTGATGTAAAATTGGGTTATAGCTAAGTTTTAAAGATATTATAAATAAAACGTTGACTAACTTGAAACCTCCTTAGTCTGAAATTACTTGTTTGCAAATTTTAAAACTAAAGTTAGAACTCCCTTGGGTAGAAAAACTGTACGTAAATCCATAATTCCCTTAAGAACAATTTAGGCCATTGTCATTTAGTATACAGGCATTGAATAACACCATTGACGAGCAAGTGTGATGAAAATGTTATTGTCTATTGCTACATAAAACTACATGCGCAGGTAATGGATAATTTGTATATTATAAAAGAGTTTTTTCGTGTTTCCATCTAAATTAAAAATTTAGAACACTAATAATCGATAAGTAAGTAATTTGTTTATACATACTAAGTACACAAGTAAACATATACAGAGATATAATATTAGAACGTGATGATACCTAATCACATTTACATTACTGATAATGGCACGTGGTTTTGTTTGTTTAAAACCGGCCAATAGAATAGTTTTTACCCAAAGGGTAAAAACGGGACACTATTACTGAGGCTCCGCTGTCCGTCCGTCTGTCCGTCTGTCACCAGGCTGTATCTCATGAACCGTGATAGCTAGACAGTTGAAATTTTCACAGATGATGTATTTCGGTTGCTGCTATAACAACAAATACTAAAAAACAGAATCAAATAAATATTAATACTTGAAATTTGGAAAAAAGCGAAACATAGGGGCATGGCTGTTGTGGATATAGATTTTATGGTAAAAAAATGTTTGCTCTAATGGCGTTACTCAAGAAGGAAACAGGGGACTACGTTTATATGGAGAAATGGTTCGCATCGTATCCTCTTAAGGGGGCTCCCATACAAAAAACGTGATTTTTTTGCTCGTTTTTGCTCGATATTGATAACGGCAACAGGTAGGCGCTTGAAATATTCACAGAATATTTGGTTAAGGGCTGATTTTTCAATCCCCAGATAAAAGTATCCGTCGGTTAAAACTACCGCTTTCCTTTTCTCAAGTCATAGAAAAAAACAGGACAGAGCTTATATTTATCTGACAGATTATTCTATCTGGGAATTGAAAAATCGGCCGTAAATATACTAGGTGCCAGATAACGCTGCCTAAAAGTTCATTACTCCTCAAGTATTAAGTATGTTATCTCAAGTTTAAAAACGACTGTCGCTAAATGTATGAAAATTATCGCTAAATCAACTTTACGCGGTTATCGTGGTACAGGGTTGAGTTCAGTTGCGGTCATTGCAGAAATTGTCAATATTTTCTCACTATTAGATTACAAAAATTAAGCAGCGTTATCTGGCACCTAGTATACCTATATTCACTTTAAAAATAAATGAACAGGTGGTATTTATTAAATAAATAAATAAATAAAATAAATAAATATCACGGGACAATTCACACCAATTGACCTAGTCCCAAAGTAAGCTTAGCAAAGCTTGTGTTATGGGTACTAGGCAACGGATAAACATACTTATATAGATAGATACATACTTAAATACATATTAAACACCCAAGACCCGAGAACAAACATTCGTATTTTTCATACAAATATCTGCCCCGACACGGGAATCGAACCCGGGACCTCAAGCTTCATAGTCAGGGTCTCTAACCACTAGGCCATCTGGTCGTATTTATTATTCAACAACACATAAAAGAATCAATACAAATTAAAAACTAAATAAAATAAAACTATAACTATAAACTAAAACTACATACAAACTAAACTTATAAATAAAAAAGTTGCCCAAAATCACTGCCAGGTGGTAAGGTGCCCAGAAGGCTGGCAGCATTGCCACGCTGTATGGCAATGCTTATTCTTTGTGCTAAGAAAAAGCCAGCCCTCTAAAATTAAATATTAGTAAATTAAAATAAAACAAATATTTTAAGGGGGCCTCCGGGGCGTTTTTATAGATAATGGTACGGAACCGAGTGGCGAGTCCGACTCGTACTTGCTTATAAAAAAAAACTAATAATATAAACGTGAAAGTTTGTATCGACGGATGTGTGGATGTTTGTAACTCTTTCACGCTAAAACAGTTCGATGGATTCTGATGAAACTGGCACACAGATAGTTTAGGACATTTCAAATTTACCATGAGCTTATCGTAGAAGGAATCGTGAGGACAGCACACGATTGCAAAGAAATTCAATGGTGTGTGAAGTTCTCGATCTATACTGGGCCCGCGTGGGAACTACGGCCCAATCCCTCTCATTCTGAGAAAAGAGACCTGTGCGCTGATAGGCTGGGATGATGCTGATGACAATTATAAAAATGTAAGGGAGACCGAGGACAGTTGACACAGAGGAGAGTAGACACAACGTCGATTTTTTAGAACTTAATAACTGCTAGCGAGCTCGCAATAGCGCGTGTTTGATAGCTCGAGACTTGAACTAAAAAACGCGCGCTATTGCGAGCTCTCTAGCGGTTAATAAGTTCTAAAAAAATCGACGTTGTTTCTACTCTCCTCTGTGTCAACTGTCCTCGGTCTCCCCTACTAATTCTTGAGAGTAGGTATGTTTAATATCTATTGTGATTTGTTGAGTAACAATTAGTCGTATTTGTTATACGGATGTTTATCTAAATTAGGTTAGTATTTTGCACGTGGCAAACACGTTTGCCTTGAGTTCTTCTAACATTAAAATATTTATAACATAATATATTATATACTGTGCGATAACATGTACGGAATTGAGGCGTGGTCGCTTACTATGGGCCTCATAAGAAAGCTCAAAATTATTCATAGAGTAGCACTGCAAGGAGCCTGCAAAGGGCTCTTTTTAACCCCCGACACAAAAAGAGGGGTGTTATAAGTTTGACCGCTATGTGTGTGTGTGTGTCTTTTTGTCTGTGTGTCTGTCCGTGGCATCATAGCTCTTAAACGGGTGAACCGATTTGGATGCGGTTTTAGGTTTCTTGGCAATGGTTTTTAGATATGTTTCATCAAAATCGGTTCAGCGGTTTCAAAGTTATGAGCTCTTTTGTTAGCTGCGGAAGGTATCTTAGACGCAAATTCGGCGTTTACTTTATGTTCAAACATACGTGTGACATAGTTGCGTTGGGGTTTTTTTTTAATTTTTAATTTATAGTTATTACATGTCACTTTTTTTTAAAGTAGGTACCTACCAGCGCTTTTGTAAGGACCATCATTGCCAAGACAAGAAGAATGAGCCGCAAGAAACTTGGCAGAAAGTAATCTTTTCAAAAGCATATGTATATTATAAATGGGTGCCCCTTGAAATTTCGACAAACTATTTGTCGAATTTCATTTAATCGAAAACGATATATCGAATATTTAATACTAGTATTTTCTCTTGGAGTAATTTCATTTCATCGACTAGTCATTCATTACATATTTAAAACAATTGTAAGAACAACAGTACAAGGATTAGGTATTAGGTACCTATTTGCTTAGGTAAAAATACATTTCATCAACTACTCATGAGACAGAACAACTAAATATCGCTGTTTATTTCATCGATGTATTATAATAAAACACTTTTATTTCATAGTCTATTATATATATCTCGTTTTATTACAGAGAGCGAGCGAAGCGAGCGAGCAAGACGGGTCGGAGTGAAAGCGACTCGGATAGGTTAGGTTCAAAGTTAGTTATTTACCTATTTGTTGTCGTTAGGTATTTTTTTTATGACCACCCTGAAAGTCTTGCTTACAAAAAAGTATTTACAACATTCAAAAAAGTATGAAATCTTAATATATAAAAGAAGAAACTGACTGACTGACTGACTGACTGACATATCAACGCACAGCCCAAACCACTGGGCCTAGAGTTTCCAAATTTGGCATGTAGGTTCCTTATAAGGTCTAGGGGTGCACTAAGAAAGGATTTTTCAAAATTCACTCCCTAAGGGGGTGAAAAGGGAGTTCAAAGTTTGTATGGGGAAACAAGATTCGTTCGACTATTTTATTCGAAACTTCACAGAAGTACTCCTAATGATAAATGAGTAAACACGTGTTTCAGGTTTTTTGAGAATTCAACCCCTAAAAGGGGGAAAGGGGTAACAAAGTCTGAAAATGAGCATGGGTGTTGTTTCTATGGTTTATCGGGTCGCTGGTTATGAAAACAACAACGGTTATAAAATGCCGGTGCGATGGGGTTGAAATGTCTAAATATCAATATGGGCATCGTTTTTAAGGTTTTGCCCAAACCACTGGACCTAGAGACTTGAAATTTTGCACATAGATACCTTATACAATGTAGGCATCCACTAAGGAAGGATTTTTGAGAATTCCCACGGGAACGGGAAAAAACGGGATTAATATATTCGATTCCGAGTGACCCTATCTCAGTAACTATAATAACTAGACTCTTCAAATGTAATACACAAGTAGGTATTACATTAGTTGAAACATTAATTTCAGGATTTTTCAAAATTCCCACGGGATAAGGAAAAAATGGGATTTATATATTCAGTTCAACGGAATCCTATGAACTATAATTACTAGACTCTTCAAATTTGGCATAGGAGTAGGTAATTATAGTAGTAAAAAACAGTTTTAAGGATTTTTGGAATTTCCCGCGGGATAAGGAAAAAACGGGATATTTCGCTTTACTGGTCGTGGAAAGCCTAATTTCGGCATGTAGGTTGCTTGGGAAGTGTAGAGGAGCATTGAAAGAGGACTTACGGAAATTCCCACGGGAACGAAAAAAACGGGATTTATATATTCAGTTCAACGGAATCCTATGAACTATAATTACTAGACTCTTCATATTTGGCGTAGAAGTAGGTAATTATAGTAGTAAATAACAGTTTTAAGGACTTACGGAAATTCCCACGGGAACGTGAAAAAACGGGATTTTTCGTTTTACTGGTCGTAGAAAGCTGAAATTTGGCAAGTGGGTTCCTTGGGGAGTGTAGGGGAGCATTAATAAAGCATTTCCCGAAATTCTTACGGGAACGAGAAAAAACGGGATTTTGCGTATTACTGGTTGCAGAAAGGTAAAATTTCAAAATTCAAAAGTTTATACTGTAAGTAAAGAAAAAGGAGGAGGTTATGCATTCCACTGTATGTATTTATGTAGGTATGTTCACCGATTTTTCGGTCAATTGTGGACCGATTTTAAAAATTCTTTTTTTACTCGAAAGAATATAATATACTCCTGAGATGGTCACATTGTCACCAAATCAGGATCTGATGAGGGGATCTCAGGGAAATCGAGGGCAACCTTCAAATTTTGTAGGCACGCATTACGTTTTTGATATATTTTCTCAAGCTATTGAAGTGTTTGTGTCTGGTAGACATCATCTCATGTTGATGAGCTGATGATAGAAGGTAAAACTCCTTAACGGTTAGGAGTTGAGGATATTTTTTCAAATATTATAGGTACGTATA
The DNA here is from genome assembly GCA_947563465.1 of Archips xylosteana. Taxonomy (NCBI): domain Eukaryota; kingdom Metazoa; phylum Arthropoda; class Insecta; order Lepidoptera; family Tortricidae; genus Archips; species Archips xylosteana. The sequence continues at coordinate 7,721,552 of OX387373.1, forward strand.
GACCGATAGTTGTATTTTCTCAGGTTATCCAGGTGAACTGATGATGGAAGGTTAAACTCCTTAATGGTTAGGAGTTATAGGAAGTTTATTTAAATACCATATGCACATATAGAGACCTTTAGTTGTATTCTTTCTGGTTATTCAGATTTTTAGTGTCCGCTTCCAAATTAGTGAAAAACATTGTATACAAAGAAATACTGTAAAGGACCGTATCTACCTGAAGTTTAGTCGTGCTTGCATGCACTCTTGCATGCACGCTTACTTGCACGCTTTCATGCACGCTTGCTTGCTTGCGTGCATGCATGCTTGCTTGCATCTTGCTTGCATGCTTGCATGCATGCTTGCATGCTTTCTTGCTTGCCTGTACGCTTGCTTGCTTGATATCTTGGTTCTTTGGAATACTCATGATACACGCGAGCGAAGCCGCGGGCAAAAGCTAGTAATAAAATATGAAATGAATATCTGCGTAATAAACAATCTATTAAATAATACTTCCAGAAATTAAAAATCGATGATTTGAAAAGACTCATTCTAAATCATTCCAGGTAATGAATATTCGATGAAATTAAAAAATATAAAACGTTGACTTTTAACTGATATTATTCATAAACCACAATAAATAATTACAAACAAAAAATATACAATTGACAATTATAAAATTAAATAAAAATTAGGTATATAAAATAGACGCTGATCTATGGGGTCACTTAGTTAAGAAATTAAAACTATACCTACATTAACTATACCTGCGTTCAGTGGAAGTGTAGAATTATTCCACTGTTAAAAAATAAAAAAGGAAAAAAATTGGAGATTGTCTTCCAATGTCGCAATAATTAAGAATGAATCTGAAATACACATTTCAAGTCAAGTAACCATTAAGCTTAGTCATATATATACCGGTTAGTACTCGTCATTTGAAATAATAAAAACCCCGAAAATTTACCCATTTAAAAAGAAGTAAATAGTACAATATATTTAAAATTTTCATTAGTGGGATAACACAGTAACCCTCGTTTCTCCGCATTTACATGGCTTATAAACGCAAAGCCTTGCTCATCAAGGCAAGCCGGGCGAGCTAACTAGATCTTATTTCTTAAACAGCACAGTCGAGACAAATTTAACATTATTTTATAATATGTTTTGTAATATACGTCCAACTGGGCACAGATGATGATGATGATGTGATGTTCTTAGAGAAGAACGAGACGGCTAGCGCCGTAGTTCCCACGCGGGCCCATTGCGGATTGGGAACTTCACACGCACCATTGAATTTCTTTGTAGGTGTGCAGGTCTCACCGTACATAAAGCTAATGGTAAATTTCAAATTTAATTTCGCAATTGAATTCCGAAAAACTCAGAGGTGCGAGCCCGGACTCGAACCCACGACCCTCTGCTTGAGAGACCATAGATCAAAACACTACGCCACCACGATACCTCAACGTTTTGTAATAAGAAAATGTTTAGTTCATCTATCTATGTAGGTATACTTTCTTATTTATTAATGTCAGATAATTCAAATTCAAAGTCAGTGCATTTTTGCATGATGATAATGACTGTCAAAATACTCTCTTATACAACGTGCCCACCAGGTTTCCGCGATAGTCTAACCACGCATTCCTGAGGCCATATTATGGAGTAACAAATGTTATGTGCTTGTGCACCTAGGTCGAATTATGCTTTTTAACTTTTTTATTTTTTCATACATAATAAATACGCAATCCCAGGACCTCCACCACTTTCTTAGTAAAAAATATCTCAAAAACTAAGCATATTTCGACCTAGGTTCAGAAACATTATTACTCCATAATGGCCTCAAGAATGCGTGGTTAGACTCTCGCGGAAACCTGGTGGGCACGTTGTATTATAAAAACTCTTTGAGATCGAGTAATTCTTCAGTTTTGTACAAAAAAACGTTATAGTTTTCAATTTTCTTAATATTAATTGGAATCGCATTGTAAAGCTTTACCGTCATAATGATATGCCTGGCTTTACTATTTGCAGTTTCGAAAACGTATTGATCAGTTTATTCCTACTCCTGAGGTATGACGAGATTGAGAATTGTTATATTTTTATTTTCAATCAATACCGACTGTACTTTCTTAAGCAGAATCATGCCAATTAGTGAAGTATTCTAGAATCCAGGCCATTAGTGCTCTGCATATATGCTTAATGACATCCGTTTTTATTTCCTTATCTTTTATGTAAACAGTTAGCTCGTAGCTTTTTCCTATATCTCAGTGCGGACGTGCTACTTCGCCACAGTCCACTCACTTCTTCAGTACGGTGCTGAGTTGTGGGGGCGCGCTGCCGATTGCCAGCGTGCATAGATTGCAGAAGAGAGCCGTGCGAGCAATCGTTCGGGCGGGACAGGAGACGTCAAGAATGTATTTTAAAGAGTTAGGTATACTCACGCTACCCTCGCTTGTAATATTTCAGACAGCTGTATATGTGCACAGTAATGTAAACGAGTATGGACAGCGCGCTGATTTGGCGACCCACTCGCTGCGGAACCCTCAAAGGCTCCGTCCAGTGAACGGCTTGCTAATCTGGCAAGGTGACTCATGTTGTAGGCCCGACAGTTAATAACAGGTTACCTGAAGCGATTACTTCGACTCCATCGCTGGACATATTTAGGAGACAACTCAAAAATTGGCTTCTCGAACACACATTCTACACTTTTGTTGAATTCCTTAACCTTCAGTCAAAAAGTTCTACTTACTTAAATTAATTTATTGAATCAGGCGTTACTTTGCGGAGGTCCATATTAATGAACTAAAACAATTACTTTGCTCACCCGCGACCTTACCGAAAGTTTAACATTTGGTAGCATAGCATACGGTTGTGGTAACTCTGAAGATGAGCTCTGGTTGAGTTCGAAACGCGTCAGTGTAGCTTGGTGGTGGTGATGGTTGTGTTTATGTGATTTGTGTGTGTTCGTACAGTGTGGAGGTGGAGGAACTGCATGAACACACATTTCTTGCATAAACGTAACTATTGTAAGGTCGCGGGTGAGCAAAGTAATTGTTTTAGTTCATTACTAAAATTACTTGAGGGTGTTATTGGATATATATTGTATTGGATGACTATGTAATAATATAATAAAAAATGGCATGTAATAGAAAGAAATCATGAATAAATGAGTATGAGTATCTACCTCTATATATGTCGTGGGGATACCCGAAAGATTATTTTATAAAGATTTTTTTTATATGACAAATTTTAACATGAAATTTCCTGCTTTTTTTTCACGGGACAATTCCCACCAATTGACCTAGCCCCAAAGTAAGCAAAGCTTATGTTATGGGTACTAGACAACGTATAAACATACTTATAATAGATATTAAACATCCGAGACTCGAGCACAAACTTCGTATTTTTCACACAAATATCTGCCCCGACCGGGAATCTAACCCGGGACCTCATTCATCGTAGTCAGGTTCTCTAACCAAGGCCATCCGATCATCAAAACATGATGATATGGATGTCGTAAGCAGCGACTAAGGAAATCTCTCTTCTTCTTAGTCGGACACTCTTGTCAGAGTGGTCGTGGTTGCGCAGACGAGGTACACGGAGAGATGTTCGGTGGGTCGCAGACTTTTTCGAGGACAGCCCTTTTAGCAATTTGCTTCCATTTCTGCCGGTTAGAGGGCGCGTTGCGAGTACACTGGACCATGGTGGTGGACTGGACTAAGGAAATAGGCTAAGGTATATTGTAGGGGATAGGCTAGCGACCAGTCATTATTTTACCACTTTTATCTAACTTTAAACCTAAAATTGCTAAAATTAGCCCTGAAACGTAAATGTAACGTTTCCTGTTGCGGGTTGCGCTAATTTTTGTATGGACATAGTGAAGGGCTGGAGAGTGACAAAGGCTACTTTTTCCACGGGAAAACGTCACATTCGCACGGGAAAATACGTTTTAATGTATATAGATACTTCAGCGGGAGTGAAGCCTAAATAAATAAATTATGGGACGATTGACACCAATTGACCTTGTCCCAAAATAAGCATAGAAAGAAGAAAGAAAGAAAGAAGATATTTATTCACTTTTACAAGACACACAAATACAAGAAAGTATACACAATTTCATACAAATAAACAAGATAACAAACAATGGAGTAATAAATATGTACTATCGCCCCAAGCGCCAGATAACCACCTTAAAGGCCCAGTTTGCTTGCAGTGGCTAGACATCTGTCCATAACAATCCATAGCAATAAACATCAACGGCTGCAAGCAAATTTGTTTTGAAAATGGGTATCTGACGTCTGGGGCGATGGTACATACACAATTCTGCATGTGTGTCCCCGCAAAAGTGAAACGGTCGCTGACTCAGCATTATGCTGAGGCGTTAGACGCCTGCAGCGCTGATTTTCTGTCAGAACCGTCTGTGACTCACGGAACGATACACACTGATATACTATTATGAACCACTTACCTGTAGAAATAAATTAATAAAATGATAATGAATTGATAAATATTATATAGATTTATTATAGAGTAGCATAATAAGTAAATAAATAAATTGCAATAATGAAAAAGTAAACGGAGAAGATATGTTTAAAAACAACAGGTTGGCATATCGAGGGTGCTGGTTTTTATGGAGAGGATTTTTGGAGCGTTAAGAATTGATCCTTCAGCTTGCGCTTGAAGGTGTACTTACTTGACGCTCCTTGGATAGGGGAGGAATATCATTCCAGCACTTCACGCCACGAACTTTAAACTAGTTTATACTAGCTTCTGTTTTTTTTTTTGTTATACTTAAACAGTTTTTTTTTGTTTTCAGGTCTTTTCATCCTCTTAATGCTGGGATTCTTCGCGATCGGTACCGGCTGCTTCATATTAGTAGCGCACCCCTACGAATTCTTATTTAGACAGGTAAATACGCTTATAATAAAAATCTGCCAAGATTCTTGCAGAGCATTCTTCGGGGAACTCATGATGATGACGACGTGAACATTTACTATACTTCGTTTTTTTAGCATTAGAAATAGAGAAAACAATCTTGATGATTCTTTTTATCGCAAAATGCTTTTAAAAAAATAGTAACTTGCTTAAACCAAAATAATGTTAAATGACCATATGACCTTTCTAATTGTTTATTTGCTGTGATTTATTTTTCAAAAGCGTTTTTCTATAAAAAGACACGTCAACGTCACGTCATCGTAGACCTCGAAAAAAGACTGTCGAAGGAGGGTCATGTTTTTAACGACCGCTTTAGCCTAGTTGGTAGTGACCCTGCCTACGAAGCAAGATGTCCTGGGTTCGAATCCCGGTAAGGGCATTTATTTGTGTGATGAGCACGAATTTTTGTTCCTGAGTTATGGATGTTTTCTATGTATTTAAGTATTCATTTATCTACAGGGTTATTTGTAATTCACTGACATCCTCTTAACCCTGAATTCCTATCACTCAAACAAATGTTTTTTGTTTTACGACTTTTAAAATGAAGTACTTTTTTCCCCATACAAATACACAGAGTATCGTAAAAATAAGAGGAAATCTCAAATTTTCAAAACGTTATTACACCAAAAATATTAAGTTATGACAAAAGCCGTAAAACAAAAAACGTTTGTTTAAGTGGTTGGAGTTCAGGGTTAAAAGGATGCTAGTGAATTACAAATAACCCTGTATATAAGTATGTTTATCGTCGTCTAGTACCCATAGTACAAGATTTGCTTAGTTTGGGACTAAGTCAATTTGTGTAAGATTGTCCCCTAATATTTATTTATTTATTTATTTTCGAGCGTATGTATTTATGTATGTATCATTCTATGGCACGCCCTGCAGCCTTGACGGCTTAATGGATTTTGAAGTGTGAGGTGTCATTAGATTCGTCTTAGTTCCGCGAGTGACATAGGATATATATATTTTCCTGGAATTCCCATGGGAACGGGAATTATACAGGCGGGTTTTTTTTTCATCTAGTATTGAAATTAAAGTTAATCTCAATGTACTGATGCTCTAAACTATACTTGAAAGGTTTAGGTAGTTAACTAAATGTAAACAAACTTCAGTTTCCAAATTTGGCACATTCAAGGATTCAAAACATTTTTTTTTATCTATCATTGTAATACAAACTAGACTAACGTATTTTAATAGAGAAATGTAAATGTTTAGATAGTTTAATGGGAGAATTACAGTATTTAAGACATCAGTTGACATTGTTTTGTTTACATTTAGTAAATTACCTAAACATTTCAAGTAGGTATAAGTAACATTTGAAACTCAACGGTAAAAATTGCACACGTTTTTAAATGAAACAACGAAACAATTTAAAATTGTGTTAACTTCTATAATGAAAACAAAATAAATACCGCTAATAAATGTACATTATTACTGTATTATTATTTTTAGTCCTTTTGTGTTCAAAATACCGAGAAACGTGTGTTACAATTTGACCGATAATTCAAACCTGAAATTAAATTAATAATTAAATTAATTATTTACTGGGTGTTATGGAGTTGTATTGTATTTTTTGACAGAAAGTGATACTTCAAGATGGCGGCGAGATTTTCGAAATGTGGAGGAAGCCAGAAGTGGACCTCTATGTCCGGATATACCTGTTCAACGTCACCAACGCCGAAGACTTCATGGCGGGAAAAGCAGACAAACTGACATTCAAGGAAGTCGGCCCTTATGTTTACAAGTAAGTTAGGTTTTTAAACATTCATCATCTATCATACCAGTCTATATACGTCCCTCTGCGCGGGCACAGGTCTCCTCTCAGACTGAGAGGGCTTGGGCCGTAGTTCCCAGTATGTTCCCAGTACGAAGTATGTAGCAATAGTACATTGTGCATCTAGGGCCGTAAGTAGGGGATTACTAACGAGAGTCTATTAGAAGCCCGACGCCGAAGGCGGAGGGCTTTTAATGACTCGAGTTTGTAATTCCCTTACTGCCCGTGATACACACAATGATTTTCATCACATTGCAAGAAAAAAAATCCAAAAATAAAATTATTTCGTCTCTAAACACTTAAATTGAATAAAATAATGGCTATGCCAATACAGATTGTCACTTTTATCAAGTCATCTACCATAGATAGTGGAAACTGTGTTTAGTTTAGAATTCGAAAGGTCAAACGGCCAGATTCTGCCAACATGTTTAAAAAAATATTTTTACTAAAATTATTGCAAAACTATTTGATATAAATTTAAAATATAAAAATAACAAATTTTCATGAAGCGTAGATAAGTTTTGTGTTGTAAAATTTGAGTTATAGCTAAGTTTTAAAGATAATTAAAAAAACGTTGGCTGACTTGAAACCTCCTTAGTCTGAAATGACTTGTTTGCAAATTTTAAAACTAAAGTTAGAACTCCCTTGGGTAGAAAAACTGTACGTAAATCCATAACTCCCTTAAGAACAATTTAGGCCATTGTCATTTAGTATACAGGCATGGAATAAGACCATTGACGAGCAAGTGTGATGAAAAAAGTAATTTCTTAACTATGCGGAATCCATCGATTTATAATAATGATATAATAGGTAGTTACCTTCCCACATATTATCGCAGTATTTAATTATATACAAGTTGTCAAGATATTTTTAACAAATAGGTTGAGTAAACACTTTAGCCAATTACGCAGATTACTTCGATAAGCTGGTTGCATTTCAACCATATAAAGTAGTTTAAAATAATTATGACTACGTTAATTTAAAAGTATAGTTATTAATTGAAGACAATGGATGAAGGGGGTATGTTACAAAATCATTATCTTGAGTAAATCACAGTGAATGGTTTTTTTACGTTGTAGTTTTGTTTTTAAATTGAAAAGGATATTGTTATTTTTATAAAAACCGGCCAAGTGCGAGTCGGACTCGCGCACTAAGGGTTCCGTACAATTATCCATAAAAATCACGTTTGTTGTATGGGAGCCCCCTTAAATATTTATTTAATTCCATTTTTTAGTGTTTGTTGTTATAGCGGCAACCGAAATACATCATCTGTGAAAATTTCAACTCTCTAGCTATCACGGTTCCCGAGATACAGCCTGGTGACAGACGGACAGACAGACAGACGGACGGACGGACAGACAGCGGAGCCTCAGTAATAGGGTTTCCGTTTTTACCCTTTGGGTACGGAACCCTAAAAATCAACTAAATGGTGTGATCTATTGAATTTTTTAATAAATGCTTTTAAATAACATTTTTTTTATATAAAATAGTATATAAGGAAACCCTTCTTTCTCCTTAAGAGCGATTTCACACTACGTCCGATTCGAATCCGATCTGAATCCGTGAATATACGTTCCGGAACAATTTGTATGGTAGTTTACGTACTAAATCCGATGCGGGGGTTTTAAAGAGGGGATGAAAATTTCATTGATTTTTGCCGTAGGATGCACCGTTTTCAAGATATTTGACAAAACACCGGTTCTCGTCCGATCACCGAGGTTAAGCAACGTCGGGCGCGGTCAGTACTTGGATGGGTGACCGCCTGGTTTCATTTTTGTTTTTTGAATGTTTTGTTATGACATTGTCACGTTAAACTATCGTCCGTAAACCGACTTTTTTGTTTTTACTAAATAGTTACGTGATAAAAACTGAGAATTTCAATCGTGCCTTAATGTATGACTGACCCAAAATTTGATTTTAACCATTCTAATTTTCAGAGAGGGTCTCGAACATGAGATTGTCAAATTCAACGACAACGGAACTCTATCTACCATACCCCGCCATCCTCTTACGTGGGTCGAAGAGCTCTCAGAGGGTAATAAAGAGGATGATCTGCTCTTCTTACCGAACATTGCATTACTGGTGAGTAAACAAAGAACATTATATACAGCATAAATACATTTTTAACCCCCGACACAAAAAGAGGGTTGTTATAAGTTTAACCATAGCTCTTAAAAGGACTAACCGATTTGAATGCGGTTTATTTATTAGAAAGCAGGTTTCTTGGCAATGGTTCTTAGATATGTTTCATTAAAATCGGTTCAGCCGTTCCAAAGCTATCAGCTCTTTTGTTAGCTGCGGAAGGGATCTTAGACACATAATGGGCAATTACGTTATGTTCAAACATACGTATGACATAGTTGCGTTGGGGGTCGAAGGCCGTAAGTAGGGGATTACTAACGAGAGTCTATTAGACTTTTTATTAGATTTGGCTGACTTGAAACCTCCTTACTCTGAAATGACATACCAACTAATTGTTTGCAAAATTTAAAACCAAAGCTAGAACTCCCTTGGGTAGAAAAACTGTACGTAAATCCATAACTCCCTTAAGAACAAATTAGGCCCTTGTCATTTAGTATACTGGCATGGAATAACACCATTGACGAGCAACTGTGATGAAAATAGTTATTAGTGTAAGTAGGTATCAGCCCAGTACTCGTAAGTGCAGGTATTTGCCAAATGACCAGTATTCTACAAGGTACATTAATAACGTAGCGAAGTGACTGCAACTGACCTTTGCAGTTGCAAAACTATAAGCCATCAACTTATGGAAGCTTCTAGGAGGTTCTTAACCCAGACATACTGCCTTTAAGACTCGGCAAATGAGAAAAAAAAGTCGTGGTGAACAGCTAGTTCTAATATATAAAAGAACCTCGTGTCACGGTGTTTGCTATCGAACAAACGGCTTGACCGATTTTTATGATTTTTTTTTTCTACATTTGGTAGGTCTGACAATAGGCCGTAGGCTATTTTTTATACCCCTATTCTTCGCAGACGGAGTCATGGTCAATAGCTACAATTAATACAATATAGGGCCTGTTGCATAACAAAGTACAACTAATATTACAAGCGGAACTCTCGCTTCAGTTAAGTATATGGGGTAGATCACAGGGAGTATGATGAAGGGCGATGTGCTAGAAGTAGCAATCAAACATCAACTCTTTCCACCATATATATATTGACTGCTCAGAAGGTCAGAAGAATTAATACAACACGGTAGTATATACAGAAGAACAATTATAACAGAATTTAGATTAAATATACAGCAAAGCAAAACATGGCAGTTAGTAACGCAGTGACGTGAGTCCGTTGTAGGTTCAAAAGATTGACAACCATTTTCGCACATGCGCACAACAGTCGTCACTGAGTCGCTCGTGACCGTTCGGCAGGCGCTCGGACGCGCTCGGGCACTCTGCTCCGTTCGCGTGGCGAACATTCGCCGAACGGACGTGGCAATACTCACGTCTAAAACTAATGAGTACAATCGCCACAGTTATATTAACTAGAAAGGGAGTTCCGCTTGTAATATAAGTTTTACTTTGTTATGCCACAGGCCCATAGTCTTCCATAATTTACATTTGTCGCAAAGTAATTTACAAGTAGTTTGTGAAAACTTTCACAAATATAATACCTACTTTTTTAAATTAATAATAATAATAATAATAATAATAAATATCTTGGGACAATTCACACCAATTGACCTAGTCCCAAAGTAAGCTTAGCAAAGCTTGTGTTATGGGTACTAAGCAACGGATAAACATACTTATATAGATAAATAAATACTTAAATACATAGAAAACATCCATAACTCAGGAACAAATATTCGTGCTCATCACACAAATAAATGCCCTTACCGGGATTTGAACCCAGGACCTCTTGGACTAAATTTGCACGGCGCCATATCAATTATAATGCCCCTTTAGTCTACAATAAAATTAAAAAAGAAGTCATGGCTATTAAGTCATTCTCTAACCATGGTTTCAAAAAGACTGTATGGTTATGGTTGAGTAAGTTAAGTTATGATGAGACTGAAAACCTCCTATCTCTTTAGGAGTCTTTCTGCTCACTGAATTTAATTACAAACTCGCACACACACGCACGTACGCACGCACGCACACACACTCACACACACACAAACACTCATACACATACGCACACACGCGCATACATTCACGCTCACGTACACAATATGATGTAAAGTGGTGGTAATGGTTATTTTAAGCTAATAGTATTTTATATGTAACTTTTCTCTTTTCTAAATTGATAGTCTGTTTGTTCTTAACAACTAATCTATGTTCATGATAAGGGCATCCACTGGAGACTGTAACACAGTGAAAACTAACACAGTCTCCAGGGTTCGTATTGTAATTATACATGTGTCTTTACCTTACCTAGTTTGGGGGGTCAGATTGTATGACAACTCTTGTGACTTCTCTGTACAAACCTACTTTATGTATTGAGCACTGTAACTAATTTGATGTTGATTGTACAATAAATCATTTTTATTTTTTTATTTTTATTTTTTAATAAAGATTATTATTATTATGTTGGTACGGATTTCCGATCACGGGCCCATGGGGACCCGGTCATTTGAAAGGCATTCATGGGGCCGAAGCCAACATGAAGAGGCCTTATTATTATTATTATTATTACTAGTAGGACGGGACGAGGAGTCTCTTTTCTTGGCACGCTACGGGGGCTAACCTGCATTATCTATCTCAGTTGTATGTCTGTGCTACGACATCATTAATTTCAACTATGACATTTGATACCATGAGGTTATCGACCTTGTGTAACGGCCAACCACTACTACGCGCGATGGCATGGCGAGCGTTTTTAACCCCTGACCCAATAACTATAAATTGAAAATTTAAAAAACTGCAACGCAATTATGTCACTCGTATGTTTGACATTAAGTCAATGCCCGTTATGCGTCTAAGATCCCTTCCGCAGCTAACAAAAGAGCTGATAACTTTGAAACGGCTGAACCGATTTTGATGAAACATATCTTAGAACCACCGCCAAGAAACCTGCTTTTTATTAAAAAACCGCATCCAAATCGGTGCACCCGGTTGACCTATGATGCCACAGACAGACACACAAACGTAGCGGTCAAACTTATAACACCCCTCTTTTTGTGTCGGGGGTTAAAAAAGGGTTTGACCGCTATGTGTGTGTGTGTGTGTGTGTTTCGAGACGAAAAATTTTGTTTTTTTTTTTAGGATTCAAGAAAAAATTTGCAAAATTCAAAAAAAAAATTTTTTCACCAAGCTGTATCTCATGAACCGTGTTAGCTAGACAGTTGAAATTTTCACAAATGATGTATTTTAATTGCCGCTATAACAACAAATACTAAAAACCGAATAAAATAAATGTTCAAGGGGCTCTCATACAACAAACGTGATTTTTTTGCTCGTTTTTGCTCGATATTGACAACGGCAACAGGTAGACGCTTGAAATATTCACAGAATATATAGTTATATATTCACTTTAAAAATAAATAATTAAATTAAAATAAAACAAATATTTAAGGGGTGCTCCCGTACAACAAACGTGATATTTTGCCGTGTTTATAGATAATGGTACGGAACCCTTCGTGCACGGGTCCGACTCGCACTTGGCCGGTTTTTTAACCATGTCGTTTCTTTACAGAGCATAGCAGACGTGGTCGCCAAGCAGTCCTTCGTCGCCAGGTTCGGCCTCAACAACCTCATAACCTTGAGTAACATACAGCCTCTGGTCCAAATGACGGCTAAGGAGTTCATGATGGGCTACAAATCCAACCTCATGACTTTAGGAAACACGTTTATGCCTGATTGGATACCCTTCGATAAACTTGGGCTTATTGATCGGGTAAGTCACTTTCACATCATATGCTTTTCAACCGACGAAATAAAATGGAGGAAGTTCTCAAGTAGACGCGTACATTTTTTTTTATGTATGACCACGCATTACTTTTTACAGAGTAGTCCGATTTCGATGATTTTTACTGGGGTGGTATAAACGCCTCAGCATTATTCTGAACCAGTGTCCGATTTACACACACACTCTACATTTTATCCTTCGTGTTGTCTCTTTCTAACAATATCGATGTGTCTTTGTGTTGTTGTAAAAAAATGTATTTTCTTTCTTTCTAAAATGGAAGACTATTATACATTGAAATTACTCCAACCCTCATAGATTAGCTAACACGTTCACGGGCATAAAACCTCATCCAATAATTTGTGCTGTGGCTCAGAATTTTTCCATACAAATTGATATTACGTCTGGGGACGGATTGTCATATTGTCTGTTTTGAAAGTACCTAAATGTTGCGGCAGTAACGGCCACAGACGTAGTGCCACAACGCGAGGTCTTTTTTTTGTATGTGTGACGGAGACAAACTTGTGTGCAAGAGTAGGAGTGTTTGCTGTGGCACTAGCTGTTTCTGATTCAGCCTAAAGTGACACAGAGCCACATGCTTCCTACAAATGCTATGAAAAATAACCGTCTGTGGAGGTAGTTCCACTTTTGGTGTGGTTTGAACCACCCACAGCCGTAGTGCCATATCACGAGCGTTCTAATTTACGTCCCTCGACATAACGTCCGTGAACGTGCTAATAAATAAATAAATATCATGGGACAATTCACACCAATTGACCTAGTCCCAAAGTAAGCTAGGCAAGCTTGTGTTATGGGTACCAGGCAACGGATAAACATACTTATATATATATATATATATATAGATACATACTTAAATACCATATTAAACACCCAAGACCCAAGAACAAACATTCGTATTTTTCATACAAATATCTGCCCCGACACGGGAATCGAACCCGGGACCTCAAGCTTCATAGTCAGGTTCTCTAACCACTAGCCCATCTGGTCGTCTAATAACTAAACTTATTTTCTTCAGATGTATGACTTCGATGGCGACTACGAAACAATATACACCGGGGAAAACGATGTCGGGAACTCTGGTCTCATAGACACCTACAGGGGCTCCAAGGACCTGCCGCAATGGAATGGCACGCACTGTTCCAACGTCCAAGGCGCGTCAGACGGCACCAAGTTCAAAGGAGGTGTCACCAGGAATGAAAGCCTGATGTTCTTCAGAAAGAGTCTTTGCCGAGCTGCGTTTTTAGTAAGTACTAGCTTTTGCCCGCGACTCCGTCCGCGTGCAATTAGTAATTTGGGCAGCTTATTTTTTTATCCAATTTGCTTTTTCATCAATTATGGCTCTCCTTAGTTCCTCGATATAAAAAATTACCCCCCCCCCCCAGACCTCCCCCCCCCCCCCGCGCACACCCGCGTTCACATTCACCACTCATGCCTATAGAAGTTTTACTTCAAAAACCCCCGATTTTGAAACATTCTTCCGCTCCGCTCCTATTGGTGTTAGCGAGACTATCTGTGTACCAAACTTCATTTAAATCGGTTCAGTAGTTTTAGCGTGAAAGCGAGACAGACAGACAGACAGAGTTACTTTCGCATTTATAATATTAAGTTAGGATTCATGCTCACTATACCTCACCACCTAGATAGTTGGCAGTCCAGCACCGTCTCCCACACACAACGTACGGAACCAGCTTCCTAGGACGGCATGCCCGGAGCGATACTACTTAGGGTTTTTTTTAAAAACCAGCCTATCTATCTCTCAAAGGGTCGATTGATGCACCTAAACCTAAACCGGTTTTCTGTAAAGTCGGTTTACGGACGATAGTTTAACGTGACAACGTCATAACAAAACATTCAAAAAACAAAAATCATACCAGGCGGTCACCCATCCAAGTACTAAACGCGCCCGACGTTGCTTAACCTCGGTGATCGGACGAGAACCGGTGTTTTGTCAAATATCTTGAAAATAAATTTTCATCCCACTTTAATACCCCTGCTTTAAAATCTCGTGTCACGGTGTTTGTTATCGAACTCCTCCGGAACTGCTTGACCGATTTTCATTAAACTTTTTTCTCTGTATTTGGTAGGTCTGAGAATAGGTCGTAGTCGCCGGCAGCAGCTAGTTTATTTATAATTATATTATTATGTTTATTCTTTCCCCAGGTACCAGTGAAGGAAGGAGTCAAGAGTGGCCTAAAAGCCTACATGTACACATTCCCTGAACATCTATTCGACAATGGAAAACACATCCCGGAGAATAAGTGCTTCTGTAAAAATGGTAAGATATTCCTTTACCACAGGCCAAAATTAAATGAATGAGTGAATGAACAAACAAACGGACGAATGAATTAATTAATGAATGAAGGAACGAACGAATGAATGAATAAATAAATGAAGAAACGTGTTTCTTGTAGCGTTTTTTACTCAATAAAGCATTTTATTATTTTATTTATAATGGCATTAACTAGATACTTGAAATTTACACCGATTGTGTATTATTGTGGCCTCTTCAACAACAAATACTAAAAATAAAAACCTGTTGTCTGTAAAGTCGGTTTACGGACGATAGTTTAACGTGACAACGTCATAACAAAACATTGATGAAATGATTGCATACTTTTGCCGATTGTGCCTTTCGCTCGCTCGTGCCGCGCTCTCGCTCCGATCGTTCGTTGGCTCGATCGTAACGAGAAAATGCGTTATGTACGTTACAC
The DNA here is from genome assembly GCA_947563465.1 of Archips xylosteana. Classification (NCBI taxonomy): domain Eukaryota; kingdom Metazoa; phylum Arthropoda; class Insecta; order Lepidoptera; family Tortricidae; genus Archips; species Archips xylosteana. The sequence continues at coordinate 7,736,825 of OX387373.1, forward strand.
TGAGTCATCCTTTTTCGTGCATGCAGCAGGCGTTCATCGATTTATTAGACGTTGTCACGTCAAAATTTGAAATTAAACTTGGTTTTCGGCGTTTTTACCTCGATCTTTATAAATTTTTACTGAACTATTTTTAAAACAATGTACAGAGGTACAGAACCCTTCATTTACGAGTCTGACCCTCGCTTGACCGGTTTTTTCAGGCAGGTGTCTTCCAGAAGGTTTACAAGATGTGACGGAGTGCTACTACGGGTTTCCTATAGCCCTGTCCTACCCTCACTTCTACAAGGGAGACGACGTACTGTTCAACAAGATTGAGGGATTATCGCCCAATAAAGAACTTCATGAAACTAGGTAAATTAATTTAACCACCTCGACCTATTATAGCACATAATAATAAAAAAATCGTGCGTGAAGTGAAACTTCGTAATGTGGAAATGAAAAAGGCACTTACTCATACATCAATATGAACCTTATTGCAATAACTTAAAGAACTAAATTTACTTGTGCATCTATATGTTTAAATTACTCACTAGATGGCGCTTTTATCAAGTCTCATACAAATTTGCACAGACAGTATGAGTTCTGCATCGCACTGTCGAAGTTTTTAACATCCGTTAGTATATACAATGCGAGATTACTTGCTTCGGCAGTACATATACTAATCATTAGTAACTAATGCTTTACTCGCCCCCATGGTAGCGTTAAACGTTTAACGCGACCTTGTTGGAAGTCGCATTAGAAGTTCAACTTCAAAAATAATAATGATAATAATAATCATTTATTCATATATAGTTGTACAAACAATGAACGACAAACATATTTCTGTCAGCACAAAAAAGAAGATAGTAGTGTAGTGTGTAGTGGTAGAGCCATGTTGTAGCTAGCCGCTGCATCACGAATGGGCCGGCTCGTCCGGGGCAGTACCACCCTCTCACAGAACACCGGCGTGAAGCAGCAGTAATCCTGATTGCGTTTCGTACGGTCAGTGAGAGTGCCGGGGGCCCAATACATCACCCCTTCCCTCTCCCCCTCCCTCTCCCCCTTCCCATATTCCCTCTCCTTTAGGGCCGACAACGCACTGGCATCGTGTAAAGCGCCTGCGGGTGTCTATGGACAGTGGTGTTCATTTAACATCAGGTGACCCACTAGTTCGTTTGTCTGGCCTATAACATAAAAAAAAAAAAAGATATAAACAATTTGTACATTTAAGTTGTTATAACATAACAGTGTGTAGTAATTCAATAAACTACCTTTAAACGCAACATTATCTTTTATACGGATTATAAGTTCATTTAGAAGTCATTGTTTGTTGCAAAAATCACAGAAAAATAATTAATAACGCGCGAAGCGGCTAGCGTGCGAACCGAATGCCGAGCGACAACCTACTGCCATACGCCTGCCCAGGAGGCGTGCCGGCCGAACATACCTAAACTGCGGAGTGAAACCCCCTGCCTATAGGCCTCCAACAAGATAGAGCGACAACTTGGTTCGAGCGAGCGCTTACCACTGACAGATGGTTTGCCTTCGTTTCATATTCATCTTTAACGACCTACAAATAAAGCCAATTTTAGAATACTGTTACCCACGTTTGCAGATTTTGTAATAGCTACTTTATTTGTATGGTGTTAAAGTTGCAAATAAAATGAAGGCAAGCTATCTGTCAGTGGTAAACTAAAAGTAAACGTATTGTAGCTATAATGATGAATATTTAAAGAAAATGTATAACTCCCTTGTCCTTTTCAGGTTCTGGATCCAGCCTGAATCCGGTCTCCCTCTGGACGTGAGCGCCAAGGTCCAAATCAACATGGCCCTAGGAGACATCAGCCGGATCACGAACGCTGATAAATTCGCCAACTTGTACCTCCCTATGTTGTGGTTCGATATTGTGAGTATCATAGACGTTAATTTAAACTAAATCAAAGACGTAGTGCCATAAATCGCTCGTTCCCTAAATATCAGAATTGCAAAGTAATATTTTGCCGACTTACCCTATTTCTAAAATACCAAATTCCCAGAATACCAGACTTTCCTGTCACTGTGTTTTTCTCTATATCGGATTGCCAAAAAAGCTTGTTTTCAATACATCATGTTCCATACAAAACCGAATTCCCATAATACCAGATAATGAAATCACCAGACTCGTAAAACACGACCCCCTGGCCTCCCGACGGCCTGCCTGACGAGCCTGGTGATTTCACTATCTGATATTATGGGAATTCGGTTTTGAATGGAACATGGTGTATTGAAAACAAGCTTTTTTGGCAATCTGATATCGATATAGAGAAAAACACGGTGACAGGAAAGTCTGGTATTCTGGGAATTTGGTGTTTTAATTTTTTGGTAAGTCGGCAATCTAGTATTTTGCAATTTTGATATTTAGGGATCGAGTGCCATAAGTCTAGGGGTACCTAGCCATCAGAGATAGTTATGCTATGTTGCTATGGATGGGTTCGATATCCACCAATCATGTTCGTTGGTCCACACAGCATGGTGGAAAATAAATAAATCGTGGGAAAGCAAATTGACCTAGTCCCACACTAAGTAAAGCTTGTACTATGGGTACTAGACAACGGATAAACATACTTATAGAACGAGTGTGTACTCTCTGGACAAAGACCGAAATAATTTATTGAATCAGGCGTCACTTTGCGTAGGTCCATATTAATGAACTGACACATTTACTTTGCTCAACCGCGACCTTACGATAGCTACGTCTACGTAAAAAATGCGTGTTCATGCTGTTCCTCCACCTCCACACAGTACGAACACACACAAATCACACAAACTCAACTATCACCACCACCAAACTATACTGACGGGTTTCGAACTCAACCACAGCTCATCTTCAGAGACCGCAACTGTTCACTGTGTTACCAAATGTTAGACTCTAACCTCATCATCATTTTTGAGTCTAACATGGTAGCACAGTGAACGGTTGCGGTACTCTGAAGATGAGCTCTAGTTGAATTCCAAACGCGTCAGTGTAGTTTGGTGGTGGTGATTGGGTTTGTGTGATTTGTGTGTGTTCATACAGTGTGGAGGTGGAGTAACTGCATGAACACGCATATTTTACATAAGTTAAACGTAGCTATCGTAAGGTCGCGGATGAGCAAAATAATTGTTTCAGTTCATTAATATGGAGCTCCGCAAAGTAACGCCTGATTTAATAAATTATTAATCGTATTTTTGAAGCAATAATAATACATATTTTTATTGTTACTTGAAATTATTGGTGCCAATTACCAAATTCCCGAAGACAATCTGTCAAACCTTAGAATAAATACAAAAAGTGTTACAACATGTGTATTTTTTTTTTCCAGAGGATGTATTCCCTCCCAAAATCGTTAGAAGACCGTTTCAACTTGTATATAAACATCCTGCCTTCCATCGAGACGGGGTCATTGTACCTGCTCTTCCCTACAGGAGTTCTTCTGATTCTCCTCTCAGTCTACCGCTTAGCTTTCAAGGTTATGTTCAAGACCTTTGATGACAGGAAAAATCAAAGGAACTACATCATCGGAAGCAAGCAAGTAAAAGACTTAAAGAAACACAAAGAAATATATGCCCCTTGTGAAATAGAACTTAACGATACTGCATCTGACAATTCTGATCCTCAATTCGATGACGAAAGACGACCATCTTTCTTTAAAACTCATAGCGAAAGGCTAATAGAACTTAGTCACAAACTTGGTGATAAAGTGTACGATTCAGTAGGTAGCGTGAAAGATAGGGTTAGCGATGTATTGCATGTACAAAAAGTGTTTAACGATAGGAAGAATTCGTTAATAACTAAAGATGATTCAGTAGCCAATGACGGTTTTAGGAGTGATTCTGGGGATGAAACTACGTGTGATTATAAAGCTGTTAGGCAGTCAGATAGCGATGATGAATGTAGATACTTAGAGGTGGTAGATGATGGTAGTGAGTTTGATGAGCGTACTAAGAACTTTGAATCGAGGAGAGCGTCCATCTTAAAACGTTTAGATGATAATGTTGTAGTTGAGTTTTCTGATTGATGAAAACTTATTTACTTGAACAGTTTACTTTCCTAGAATTGGAAACCTCAAAAGGTGATTTTCTCTTCCGAAATATCTTTGTGTAGGTCATCTACTTTCAGGATATCTCATTACCCTAATGTACAGCTTATTTTAAGTAGTTTATGTTTTTAAATCTAGAGCGAATGAGTATTTCCTACCGCCATGTGTGTGTGTGTGTGTGTAATGATCGGTTTCAAAATAAATAATATAACATTCAATATAACAACATTTGATTATTAATTTCAAAGGATATAATGACTCATTTTATATGATAAACGTTTGGTATAATTCTCATTTTACATACAAGTCATATTATATCAAGTGGTATATTCACTTGGTATAAAAATAGTATTGTTTCTTGTATGCATTTAGCGTTTTACTTACTTAATTTAACTTACTTTTCTGGTAGCAATTAGTAAGCCTAGGATTATGTCTTTAACACGCTATATTGAAAAGAATTATGCCAACTGTTCATTAGACCAAATTAATATTATACCATTATATTATGATAAATTTTATTACTTATATGAAAAGATTATTATAAAATGACAATTATATCATATGTAAATATTTAAACGTTTTATAATTCAACAATTATATCAAACGATCGTTATTGCGACTAACATTATACTAAATACGCACCCTACCGTCAAGCGTAATTGTGGTCAAAGCAAGCCTATTCAGCAAAAAAAGGTCGAAGAATCCTGAAAAGACGACGAAGATAAGAGTTCATAGATGTCGCTATTACGTTAAGCAGAGACCAAAATGCCATACGATTTTTAGGGTTCCGGAGCCAAAATGGCAAAACGTAACCCTTATAGTTAAGTCATGTCAGTCTGTTCGTCCGTCCGTCTGTCTGTCTGTCCGTCCACGGCTTAGCGCAGTGGCTATTAGTGCTAGAAAGCTGTAATTTTGCATTGATATGTATATAGCAATGACCCCGAGAAAGTGATAAAATAAAATGTAAAAAAAAATAAAACGTAAAAAAAAAATTCTCGTCTAACTTTACAGTGTGGGGTATCGTAAAATCATTACGGAAAAATTAATTTTTCATTATTATTTATTTTCATTATTATTATTTCATTATTTTTAATCATTATTATTATTAATCATTTTGGTGATCAATAAAGAATATTTGTATTGTATACGGGGTTGTGAAGACAACTTTTCGATTATCTTTTTATACAATATAGGCTTGCGTTTGATCACAATCACGCCTGATGGAAAGCGAAGATGAGGCCTACGATGGAGCACGCTTGCCTAGTAAATGCTCATTCAGCCTAGACTTGAATTTAAGGGAATAAGCAAGAAGAAGGCAGTTGTTTGCGGTGCTACGGGCGCCCCCAAGCTGTAAACCTTACAACAAATACGGGGCACTGTCGGTACGAGCGCGCTGCACAACTCCAGAAAGAATGAAGGAATGAATGAATGAAATTAATGGCATAGAGACCTCACTTTAGCAAAACTAGTTACAATAGGTGTATTATTTTAAAGAAACGCAAAATTGTATAGACATCGTCAGTCATCAAAGACGTGGCTAAAACCAGGGATTGTAGTGTAGAACCGGTTTTAGTTAACCTTTTCACCGCCCCAGTCATCTAGTTGTGACAGCCAATGGAATACCTCACACGCCACGGTCATTACATGACCAACATTCAACTCGAAATTAAATTAATCCTTCTACAATGGAATTAAAAATCAATTTGATTTGTCGCTGGTTTTTCTGTGGCGTACGGGGCACGTCACTTCGTTTGTTTTGCGGCGGCGAAGAGGTTAATCTAGTTATAAGAAATTGTCAAACTAGTTATTACCGGTAAAAAATACCTACAGAGGTATTGTTGTCATTTTGCTTTTATCTTTATCTCTGTGTAGACTATTTTCGGTATAAAAATACCTGTATTCAATACCGCTATTAAAATTGCACTTGAAAGGTAAATTAGATTTTACTGCTAAAACACAACAGATAGGTGCAATAGCGCAACGTCACACGATACTAGTACTTCTACTTGACATTGACAGGTATTACAGGTAATGGTTTTTTATGGATAAAGCATCAAAATAGAAGTATTGTTGTCAATTGACAAAAACGATAATATTTGAATACCAGTATTGTTATACCGCTATTAAGAGCTTTAGTGATAAGTATAAATAGCGAAATCCTATTATTTAACCGGTTATAAAGCCTTATTTAAAACCGGTAGTCAGAATACCGGTAACGATCCTTGGCTAAAACAGTATTGTAGAATGTCAGTCATATATTATCTAGATTTGGATAGCACCTATGTTATGTGATCTATCTCATACATGTCTCTTACAAACGTAAAAATCTCATTAATAACTAAAGTCTTTGCTTTAGACATAGGGTAAATAATTCAGAAAGCTTTGCCATACAATATTATAAGCAAATTATTCGATATATTTTTGAAATAATTAAAAACTAGAGTTAGATTTTTATTTTTTAATTATCATGACTGATAGTTGCTCAAATAATATTATAGATTTTTATACATTTATTAAGTGTGTTTAAATATCAAAACTTTTTTTTTTAATTAATTAATTATGAAGTGCGTCGTTGAAAATGTGATTGCTCAAAATTAAATGGAGATAATATTTGTATATTTTGTATACAAAAATATTATTTATAAGAAATTATAATAGAATTAATAATCGGAATCGTAATATTTTTTATGCCAGTGACATTATTTCTAAACACACATACTTATTTTCTTGATGTATTTACACGGTGATTTTTAATCGGTGACCAGGAGTTGAAAAATATGAATCCCTAGTCAAAATGGAATTTAATAGACGAGGTCTCAAGCAATTAAATCACTGTTAAATTAAAAGAAATAAACGTAGTTGTTATAACTTCCTTCATCTACCGAATGCATGGTCATCCTACATCCGTTGAAGTTAAGTAATTTCGTCAATGTCATCGCTTTGGCGGGGATTTGACAGATCTCAAGTTAAAGTTTGTTTAAGAAACTGACTTGTCAAAGAGGTTAAAGGATTATAGACTAAACTATGTGTAGGGTGACAATTATATTAATCAAAAAATGATTTTCCAAATAATCACTATTTTAAACTCCCGAACCGAATACTAATCTAGAAAAACTGGTTCCTGACCACCAATTTAAAATCATCGTGTATACAGTAAAATTACATAAAGTTTACCACTGACAGATGGTTTGCCTTCATTTCATATTCAACTTTAGCGACCTACAAATAAACCCAATTTTAGAATACTGTTACCCACGTTTGCAGATTTTGTAATAGCTACTTTACTTGTTTGGTGTTAAAGTTGGAAATGAAATGAAGGCAAGCCATCTGTCAGTGGTAAACTAAAAGCAAACGTATTGTAATGTTTGTCAAACAGGTAAATATTGTATTAGGGTCATACATGAATTCTTGTTTGCGTCTCTTCTGTGGACAGGACATGGCAAAAGTTAAGGGTCTATAACCAAATTTTTTTTTTTAGCCAAATCTGCATCGGCATGTGGGACACAATGATCATTTTTCGACCCATTTAAATAAATCTTAAGTTTGCTGACTCGAAGTCGCTAACTATATGTCCACAAGAGATACAACTTTTGTTGCTTACGCTATGTATGACCCGTTATTTAGTTTATTATTGTCTTTATTAGAAAAGCCTCTTCACAAATTCAGAAATTCAGTAAAAAAATGGGTATAATAATTTTTTTCTTTTCGTCACAATTTTTTTATATCTAGCTTTTTCCCGCTACTTCGTCCGATTTGGACAGATCGCGTTCTCTGTCCCGCGGGAATTTCCGAAAATCCCTTCCCACTGCACCTTTATGATCCTAAGCGATGATAATATCGGCCAAATATCAAGGCATAACCCTTCGGGTGTTCGGCGGCCGGCTCCCGGCGTCCCGTAAAGTGCCCAAAGTCCGGCTCCCGGATCCACCTAAAAACACCGTTAAGTGTCTTGCGTCCGGCTCCCGGTCTCTTGGCAGGTGGCTCGGACACCCGAAGGGATAATAGCAAAAACAAAACAACAGTAGAAAATAATTCCCAGATTCTTAAAAATTCCCACGGGACAAGGAAAAAGCGGGATTTAAATCATTACCTAAACTGATGGTGGATTTAGGGATCTTGCTTTGTCAGATTTTCGCTTTATTTAATGAAGGATTTGAAGAATCTTTAAGACTTTAAATTCTGCGCGGTACTAATAAAATAATAAAAAAAATATTCATTCAGACAGCATAAAACGTCCGCAGTTTTGTTAATAATAGCCTAAATGTTTGCAATTAATACATCAAAGGTATATATATCTATGAATTTCTGAAATAGGGTACCTACAACTTTATTTTTTCTCAGATTTCTAGAATTGGATCATGGCATGGATCTGCTCAGAATCAATTATAATGGCGTAAAAAAAATTCCCCAGTTTATTGATACAAAAATTAGTGTCGATTTTGTTACCTTCAAAAACCGATGTTTGAAAAGTAACAAAACTGACCTCGGGACACTTTTTTCTCTATGTAGAATCGATAGTGCTGCTGATTCTGAGTAGAACCATGTAAAAAAATCAAAAATGTATTCTACCCTATATTTCTGAAATTCCCCATTTGCAATCATCAAGTAGCGAACAAAAGGCTAGTATGGTATTGTCCATATTTTATTTTAGCATGTGTAAATGTTTATTGTTGCACGAATTGATGTGTCTATTTTAATAATGCAATGTAAATATTTAATTAGGTTTTTTAAAGTAATTTAGTTAGAAACAATAATTTTAATTATCAGAAGACTACAATAGCATATAAGCTTCAAGTATTAAGCATTTCTCAATACTTTTGCATAATATATTTACTCTGAATCGCATAGAAATTTACAGATAAGTTGCGTCACTTTGTCATCCACATTTCCGACTTGTCTACATTCCTAACTCGAGTCTACATTCCTATATCGTCCACATCTCTACACGTTCACTGTACGTACATGTACAATTTCACACCATTTATGAATTTTATTTAGTTTTTAGTTAAGTTAGTTTTGCTTTATTTTTAATTATACTGTTAATTTATTTAAATTTAATTTGTAATTAGTATTTAGTTTTATTATTCCTTAACAATTCGAACGTGGAATTTGGAAATTAAATGTGCATATTATGACGTCGAAGTTTAGTATTGGCAGGGAGTGTATTTCACACTCAAAGGAAGGAATTAGATGAGTTAGAAATGTGGACGAGTTGATAATGTGGACGAAATGAGAATGGACAAAATGAGCTTGAGCGTGTAGCGTGAATGCTACAGAGCCTATCATCTACTACTACTTTAGCTAGCTTAGTTAGTAGCACTTCTAATTTTTATACTAAACGGGACCTATCACGCTAACAATACTTACTACCTCGACGTTTCTGAAGTGTAGGGTGTCAAGTTCGTGTAGCCGCACGAGTCTTTCGAACTACCCGCACTTGATTCCGATTAGAATCAGCACCCGTATCTAGAACTACCCGCACTTGATCGAGATTTTTTAACGGCACCCCATCACACCGACACAACACTCACAACGTCCGACGACCTCTCCGAACATTCAACCCGACGCCGACATTTGTTTATGACAGGATTTCATGAAAACGAAAGCCTATATCCATCCTCCCGGTTAAGTCCCATTTAATATAACAATTATGAGTGAAAATCACGAAAGCTGAAATTAGTAGTACTTGTTTTTCTGTATTGTTTTCTATGTGGTGTACAATGAAGAGTTATTGTATTGTAATAATAAAAAGGGTACAATTGAAATAAAAACTTTCCTAAAACTAACGTAACCTTTAACGGTGATTGTAAATAAGTAATTTAAGTTACAGAAATTTAGTGAGCAAAATAATTTTGATTGTGATATCTGAATCCGAATAGGTACTGTAATAGTTCTAAGTTAGAATTTTGTGAGTTGAGTGAAAAAAAGTCTGGAAACATTTTCATAGAATTGGTCATTTGTATTTCAAGCGTTTGAATAATAAACGATTTTTTTTGATACGCTGTGTTTACTTTTCCAGTTTCTACCTCTATATCTAATTAATAACTTTTTCATCACACTTGCTCGTCAATGGTGTTATTCCATGCCTGTATACTAAATGACAAAGGCCTAATTTGTTCTTAAGGGAGTTATGGATTTACGTACAGTTTTTCTTCCCAAGGGAGTTCTAACTTTAGTATTAAAATTTGTAAACAGACTAAGGAGGTTTCAAGCCAGCCAACGTTTTATTTATTATCTTTAAAACTTAACTATAATCTAATTTTACAACACAAAACTTGTCTACGCTTCATGAAACTTCGTTATTTTTTATATTAAAAATTTATATCAAATACTTTTGCAATAATTTTAGTAAGTATTTTTTTAACATGTTGGCAGATTCTAGCCGTATGGGCATTCCAAGGGCATTCAAATTCTAAACACAGTTTACATTATCTACGGTAGATGACTTGAAAAAAGTGTAGCCATAATTTATTCAATTTAAGTGTTTAGAGACAAAATAATTTTATTTTTGGGTTTTTTCCTCGCAGTGTGATGAAAATCATTGTGTGTATCACAGGCAGTAAGGGGATTACAAATTCAAGTCATTAAAAGCCCTTCTAATTGACTTTCGTTGGTAATCCCCTACTTACGGCCCTTGATGCACAATGTACTATAAACTATAGCTAGATATCGGTATGACGACAAAGGGGGCCGGGAGAGGTGCGGGCGGCGAGCGCGCCTCGTGTGCCTGCCGCCCGCACCTCTCCCGGCCCCCTTTGTCGTCATACCCCCCCAGCCCCTGTACCTCGCGGGGGAGGACTCGTTTATACGGTTACCGTAAAAACTTACAACTTTGCCTTTTCATTATAGCTTTGCCCACCGCGTCACATTTCAGTAAAAGCGAAATGTACCAAAAATAGTTACAAATACACTTACATTATAATCTGTGGCTTATAGCTAAACATATTGCTGGCAACACTGGCCTATCGGTTGACGCGTATCTATCTTCTGTCACGCGTGAGCTGGCTTGGAGTGCGGACGTGTTTTTTGGCGGGCCAATTAAGACGAAAAAACTTCGAGTGTATTTTAAGCCAGGAAAGTCCCACAAGTATTTAATTTTAACTGTAACTAATATTCAGTTTAAAAACGATGTAGAGAAAATCTCAATACCTTATCTCTATTAATTTTGAAATTATGGTATTGGGCAATGTCATGAACGTTTTTTCGTATTACTTTCTTCAACTTTGCCCAGCAAAATTTTACCCTTAGGGTTGTCACTAGTATGTTATATAAAATCATCATCATCATCATCCCAGCCTATATATGTCCCAGTGCAGGGCACAGGCCTCCTCTCAGAATGAGAGGGGTTGGGCCGTAGTTCCCACGCGGGATATTTTGAAATGACATGCAATAATACGTATTTAATTTTCTTTTACTGAATATAAACAAGCCTAATAAATTCTAAAATTTTTTTTTCGGTATGCAACGTTCAACAAAAAAAAAGGAAAAAATTAGGTGCTAGGGCCGTTACGACCAAATTAAAATATTAATATCATACTGGACCTTATTTAGTCGTAGTCGGGTAAAAGCAATAAGTAAAAATTGACAACCCTAGCATATCCAGGATTTTGTATGAAGGATTTCAAATTTTTTTTTACGACTTTGCCCACACAATTTTGGAGGTAAAATATATTACTTAAAAGACTAATAATACGACACAACGTTGCTATGCCTATTCTAGATTATTAGACTTTAAGAATCATGACCATAAAATTGATAATCCCGAAGTTATAAAAGTGTAAACAAATGTGGGCAATCTCAAAATTTTTTCAATATTTTGGCCCGCCTGTTTGAGGCCCGTTTTCTAGAGTACGGAAACTTATTTTAAATGTAGTGTTCTCATCGATACAAAGACAAGTATGTCAATATGTGAGTGCCACAGATAAAGTTGCACAATATGGACCAATTGACTCTAAAAAAAGTAAAAGATCGCAAAAAGCGGGCAAAGTTGTACGTTTCTACGGTAGCTATAGGAATTCTTGTTCATTTATTTATTCCGGGGATCTTTGGAACGCCTCTAATTATTTCGATGTAAAATTCGATGGGGGTTTTATCTTTGGGAAAACCGAGTTCGAGTTTTAGTTCAGAAAAAGCTGGTCGCCCAGTTTCTATTTCAATAGTATATATGTATATAGTCCTCATCGGTCGGTCCTCATCACCCCACTATTCTATGAATTAAGACGCCTATCATGGGCTCTGATATGGCTGGCTAGGCTTAGGCATAAAAGTAAATTTCAGATTATTTAAAAGCGAAAAAGTTTTTCGGGTGCGCCGGTGGGATTCGAACCCACGTCTCCTGGGTATGCGCCCCAACGGGTGTTCTACCAATTGAACCACGTCGCATCCAACCGACTCCCCCGAAATTCTTAATCGCTTACATACGCCAACAGTGACAAATAGATGTGGTACATCATTTCTTACGCATTTCCAATGTAATTTGGAACGTAGGAGTCGTAGCTTCTAATAGTTGCGATGGATGTTACCACACGCCACTCAAAGTCAAAGTCAAAGTCAAAATTCTTTATTCAATTTAGGCATCAAATTGATGCTCCTATGAACGTCGAAAAATCTACCACCGGTTCGGAAAAACCCTGTTGAGAAGAAACCGGCAAGAAACTCAACAAGGTATATTTTTTTCAATCAGTTCTACATTGTTATTAAATGACATACATCTAAAATATTTAATACAATTAAATTTTTTAACACAGTAGATACGCTATTTGAGACTAGAGATCGCCAATGCGGATCGGAATTATTTCCAAACATCCCTGTCCATGATATAGTCATTAATTTTATAGTACGCCTTAGATATTAATGTCTTCTTCACAATGGATTTGAATTTTGTATCAGTTTGTTCGGTTATTGTTTTCGGAATTTTATTATAAAAACGTATGCATCTTCCCAGAAACGACTTTTTAGTTTTAGCCAGTCTGTAAGATGGAACTTTAAGCTTCCCTGTGTTTCTAGTAACCTTTGGCTTATCGACTGTACATGTCATTAAGGTACATTTTGGAGTAAAGATGTTATAAAAATAATAACAGGCGTTTGCTTCTTGATGAATTTATTGCAACTAACTGGAGACGCTCGTTAACATAACTACAAAACGTAGGTACGTACATATTATAAAAATCGCCAATTGAGTGAACATACCGCCCACCAAAAACAACAGTTTTTAAACTAAGCGCTAAGACTAAGTGCTAGTATGTATCACACTGGTAAAGAAAATGGCCACAAAGATGCATTAAGTTTAACTACATCGTCGTTACATTGGAACCTTATTTAAAAGACGCAGAACACATTTTGCGTTATACTTGCGTACCAGAATCTGACTTTATTTAGTTGTGGCTTCTAATTATGTAAAGGAAACATTTTGTTAATTACTTAAAGAACATTAAGCACATAAATAAAATGCGTTAAGTTAAAGAACAAAATGGTTTAACATTGGTTGGTAATTAAACCGATAAATTACTTACATTTAACTAACCTAATGAATGAAACAAGTAAATAAAATGCCATCACCCAATTTTTTTTTCATAAGAAAATCCATAACAATACTGTTGCCTGTAGGTAGGAGTATGACAGTCTAAATTTGAACAGACTATTTTGTTTACTATTCTGATCTCCTCTTTCAAATAGACAAGCTACATAAGCAACAATACATTTAAGCGAAAGGAAAAACATATAATACAAATAAGTGAAGTGATTTAAACTATAATTTAACGGAGTACCTAACAAACAGTGCCGGTTTTATGTTACGTAATAATAACTTGACAAACAATTTGCTTGCTAACTAGGTTCGATCTGAATGGACTGTAGGTACTTATAACAATATTAACTGAATAAATATAACAAGCATACAAGCGACTTTACGCAAACATAATATTATAAAAGTACAAAATAGTCTGTCTATTAAGAAGAAACAATTCGTGATATCTTAATTTTGTAAAATCTTAAGTTAGGTACTTATATCGAGGCAAAGTTGGTTATTCGAGTAAAGTTCTTAACAAAACCAACATAAAGTATATTTTCCCATGTTATCACAATAGATATTGAGCGAAATTAACATTTTAACATTTATTTAACTCTATGGGAAGTAGTATGCATATGTATAGGTACGCGATGCAGAAAGGGACTAATAAAGTTGCATCATCGATTCACGACTACGTTTCCGGAGGGGTACGTTGGGACTTATTATAATGACAGAAAAACCCAATATGACTAAATGTAATGACAGAAAAACATAATATGACTAAATAATAGCTTAAAAAAAATAAAGTTGACCGCCCACCTTTATACTAAGTAGATAAATAATTATTTTCAATTAGATTTAACTACGAGGACTTGAATAATCATCCGAATATTTTGGCAATAAAATCAATTTTGACAGTGGTCTTTTAAGAAGATGATCTCCCTTGCATTGAACGGTGGCAACACGCACCAATTGGTCAGTGCCAGGATGTAAGGTCTTTATCTTACCTAACAGCCATTTCGCCGGAGGCATATCGTCTTCTTTGACAATTACGATATCTCCAACACAGGGCGCCTTTACTGTACCTTGCCACTTATGTCGTTGTTGCAAGGTATTGAGATACTCTGCTTTCCATCTCCTCCAAAAATCTTGCATTCTGTTCTGTATAAACTGCCATCTAGTGAGTAAATTAATATTTTTATTTTCATAATTCGTATCTGGAACGTTCATTACAGGTTCTCCGATCAAAAAATGGCCAGGGGTAAGCGGGTTTAAGGTTGTTAATGTCTCATCTAGTTGACACAAAGGACGCGAATTTAGACAAGCCTCGATTTGAGCCAATAGGGTTGACATTTCTTCATACGTCAATTTCGTGGTTCCATTGATACGATTGAGATGTCGCTTTACAGACCGTATACCGGCCTCCCAAATCCCCCCAAAGTTTGGCGATTTAGCTGGTATGAAGTGCCAGGTCGTGCCATCGTTGGCCAGAAGTTCCGCTATTTCACTGGCTACATTTGATTTATTCTTCGAGAATATCTCCTTCAATTCCTTGGCAGCGCCCACGAAGTTAGTAGCATTGTCACTCCATAGATGCGAACAATGACCTCTTCTTGCAACAAATCTTTTAAATGCCGCCATGAAACCTTGTGAAGTAAGGTCTGTTACAGCCTCCAAGTGTATAGCTCGCGTGGACATGCAGACAAACAAGCAGATGTAGCCTTTCGTCGACGTGTGGCCTCTGCCCTTCGATGTTCTTAACTGGATGGGTCCTGCGTAATCAACGCCACTGTTAAAGAACGCACGGTGAGGAGTAACCCTTGAAGCCGGCAACTGTCCCATCAATTGTTGCTGCGTTTTTGCCTTGTCCTTCACACATATCTTACAATTTCGCGTAACTTGCTTGATTGCTGACTTAAGACTTGGAATCCAATATTTGGTGCGAATATAGGTCATCATCGCCTGTATGTCACCATGCAGCGTCCTAATGTGAGCCTCTTGTACCAACAGCTTTGTGATGTGTTGTTTTGCTGGGATAATGATAGGATGTTTAGCTTCTTCAGGTACAGGAGCATTGTTAAGACGCCCTCCAACTCTTAATAGTTCTTGGTCATCTAAGTAGGGTGTGAGGCTGATCAGCGAACTCTTTGATTTAATTTTACCGCATTCTTTCAGATCTTTGACTTCATTCTCGTAAGCTGTGTGTTGGTAAAATCTTATGCATCTGACTTCAATTTCGTTAATCTCAGACACTGTTAAATATTTTTCTCTCTCTGGTTTATTTTTATAGTCGATAAACCTATAACATTGAGCCAGTACTCGTTTCAGTTTTGACATTGAAGAAAATCTCTCCCATATAGGTGAATTTTGTAAGTTAAAGTGAAATGTTTTCTTCATTTCTAAATTCGTTGGTGGTACAGAAGCTCGTGTGTACTCAGTGTCCTGGTGCTTTAGCCACTCCGGTCCAGTCCACCACATCTCATTATTCTCCAGCTCGCTTGCTCTAACTCCCCTGGATGCAAGATCAGCTGGATTGTTTCTAGACTGGACGTGTCGCCACCTATCATTGTCTATTCGTTGCACAATTTCTGACACTCTGTTTCCAACGAAAACCTGCCATCGACTTGGCTGAGACTGCAACCAAGCTAAGACCACCATTGAATCTGTCCAGGCGTAAATTTTATTCATTGGTATCTTCAGCAAGATCGAGAGCTCATGCAAAAGTTTTGCCAGCAACACTGCCCCACACAGCTCTAATCGAGGTATCGTCAATTGCTTTAGAGGAGCAACCTTGGTCTTCGATGCTATCATGGTGACGTGAACATCATCATCCTGGTCGACGACTCTGATATAAGCTACAGCCGCATAGGCTATTGATGAAGCATCTGCGAAACCATGGAGCTGTACATCTTTGCAGTATGATGTAATGCTCATCCAGCGTGGTATCTTAATCATTTGTAACTCATTTAACTCTTCCCTGTACGTCATCCATTCATTCACCAACTCAGATGGCAGCTCTTCATCCCACCCATGATTGCAGAGCCACAGTTTTTGTATCATGACCTTTGCTGTTACTATAACTGGAGCCAGCCATCCAAATGGGTCGAAAAGACTAGCGACATCCGATAGTATTAATCTTTTTGTCACAGGACTACTGACTTCTGGTAAGCTGACCGTAAATTTAAACATGTCGTCGTTCCTATCCCAGGTAAGTCCAAGTATTTTTAATACTTTATCTAGTTTTATTTCCATACTATCTATAGGCTCTGTTACTTCGTTACCATCTTGTAGGAACTTCAATAAGTCATCAGAGTTGCTTGACCACTTTTGCATGTGAAAACCACCAGCCTTCAGCAACTTATTAACTTCATGACAAATATTCTTTATTTCAGATAAATCTTCATGGCCCGTCATCAAGTCATCCATATAAAAGGAATCTTTCACCACTGCTGCGCCCTGTGGATACCTCTCAGATTCATCGTCAGCCAATTGAAGAAGAGTGCGCACAGCTAGGTATGGTGCAGCTGCAGTTCCAAAGGTCACCGTAAGTAATTGATAACTTTCTAGAATTTCCGAATCATCACTTCGCCACACAATTCGCTGTAAATCGGTGTGTTTGCTGGTCATCCTGACTTGGCGGTACATTTTGACTATATCGCCTACTACACAGATTTTGTGACATCTCCAGCGAATTATTAGATTACGAAGATCCGGTTGTAATGTAGGGCCTACCAGCATACTATCATTTAAGGATCGACCATTGGAACCCTTAGCGGACGCATCAAAAACAATGCGTAGCTTGGTAGTGTCTTTATCTTCTCGCACTACAGCGTGATGAGCAAGGTAAATTGATTCTTTTTCTTCTTCTGTTTCAACTTTCTTCATGTGCCCCAATTGAAGATATTCGTTGATAACCTTTGTGTATTCTTCCTTTAATTTGTTATTCTTCCGGAACTTTCTTTCTAGTTGCTTAAATCTTGTAATAGCTTGCTGTTTTGTATCTCCGCAGACCTTCACTGTTTCTTCAATACTTTGTTTCAGGGGTAGATGTACTTCATATCTTCCTGTTGTGTTTCTTGTTGTAGTTGTTTTATAGATTTCATCGCATTTTTCTTCATCCTTTGACCAAACCCTTTTGGTTGTATGAAGGTCTGTCTCCAGTTCCCAGAACTTCTTCAGTAGATTGTTATCTTCTTCCACCTGCCTTATAATGTGGAGGCTTGTGATATTTTGTGACCTGCAAGGAATAACATTCATATTTCCTGACAAAATCCACCCTAAATGAGAGTGCTGAGCAACTACATTACCTGGTCCTCTCATTAAGCCCACATCAATGATTTTACTAAACACGTCTGCACCAAGAAGGATATCTATCCTACCCGGTACGTTGAAGGTGGGATCGGCCAACTCTATATCTTTGAGCTGGGGCCAAATATAGCCTCTGACTTCCTTTGCAGGTAATCTACGAGTCAATGACCTTAACACATATGCATTTACAGTTAAAGAGAAATTGTTATCATATCTCGACCTAATATGTAAATCTACTAAATGTTTAAGAGACACGTGGTTACCTTCTCCAACACCAGAGACGACGCCGCTGATTTCAGTCCTCTTTAGGCCCAATAACTCGACTACTCTCGCAGTCACGAACGACGCCTCTGAACCTTGATCTATGAGAGCACGGAAGACGTGTGACTGACCTGAACTCGATGTGACGTCTACCAGTGCTGTTGCTAACAAGATACTCTGACCTGGTTGTTCTCTATTTGCCACGTGCCCCGTGACCTTAGTTTGTACCTCCTCTTGGTTTGTTTGTGTATGATCTTCAATAGTTGCAGTTTTAACCTGTTTTTCTTCGCTTGATTGTTTCTTTTCTCTATGTAATAAGGAGTGGTGCTTCCTCTTGCAGATTTGACATGTGGTGCGCTGTTTACATTTGAATACTGTGTGATTGGGTATGAGACAATTGAAACATAGGTTGTTGCCTTGGACGAAGTTGTACCTTTCATCAATAGGTAACTTGGCAAATTGTTTACAATTATGTATATAATGATTTTCCTTGCAGACGACGCACTGTAAGGTTCCGTTGCTAGCAGTTGCATGAAAAGTCTTCGGCTTGACAGGTTTGTAATTTTTACTTCCAGGTTCAACCATTTCCAGCGTGCGAAAACGGGTTTCCAGAAATGACTTCAGCATCTCTAATTTAGGTAAATCATCTGACTTATCTCCACTAATTGTCTCTTCCCACTGTTTATGAGTGTTTACGTCCAGCTTAGACACGACAACAAACACGATAATTGCGTCCCATTCCTCAGTAGGTAAGCCCAATTTCTTAAGCGCGTTTATACACTCAACAGTCGTATCTAATAGTTGTTTTATGGCATTTGCCGATTCAAGAGATAACGCCTTTTGTCCGAAAAACTTTTTAAAAATATTATTAGCGATATATCTTTTGTTGTTGTATCGTTTTTTCAGAATCGACCATGCGTCGGCATAATTATCTCCCGTAATTGAAAACTGTCTCAATAGTACTTCTGCATCACCCGTCAAACTACTTTTAAGGTAGTGTAATTTTTGCACATTTTCTATGGATCCATTGTTATGAATTAACGCCACGAAAAGATCGTGAAATGATTGCCACTCTGTGTAGTTCCCATTAAAAATAGGTATGGAAATACGAGGCAATCTGACTTCACTATTTGATGTACTAGGCTTACTCACGTCAATCTGGCTGGGAGACTTCCCTTTACTGGCTTCAAAGTTTATATTCAGTAACGCAGTCTTCAAATCGCCTTTATATAAATAGTACAACTCTTCAAACTTATCGAACGTATCTTCAGCAAAATATGACAACAACTGTCTATCATCCTTTACAACCGACAGGACTATCTTCTCATGGGTTACTCTAAAATCCTTCCAATAAGTATCTAAAGCCTCCATCCGACCTTGGACGTACCCAGTGGTAATTCTCTCTTTCGGTGATTTTTTATAATTGTTATAAGCTTTTTCCACCTTTTCGTAGGTATCGGTTTGCAGTAGTATACGTTTTTCTATTTGCTCCATTTTGTACTTTTTCTTTTCACAAAAATACTAAATATTGAAGAATAATAACCACGTTCTAGAATAATTTCGCTGTACTAATCGATAGATATTTAACGCGTAGGGTAAGCGTAAGCACTTAAGTACGTTTGTTCAAAGTATAATGTTCACCGCTTGCAATATTTATCGCAGCTAGTTATGTATAACGCACTATTCCACTGTCCCTTGAAATACGTTAAATCACTCAGTTTAAATATACTCGTGAAATAATGTTTTTGTTCTTGAAAGTCTATGCCGTAAACTGTTAGTTCAATTCGTAAGTTTCTTTGCACCTTTATTCACTTTTAAATGTTCAAATCTCTAATACTGTCCACTTATTTACACTTATTTGTCCATATTTAACTCCAAATTACATTAACTTCACTCCATAAAATAGATCACCGTCAATAATATCCTGGGTCGATGGACCATATTTACATGTCATTAAGGTACATTTTGGAGTAAAGATGTTATAAAAATAATAACAGGCGTTTGCTTCTTGATGAATTTATTGCAACTAACTGGAGACGCTCGTTAACATAACTACAAAACGTAGGTACGTACATATTATAAAAATCGCCAATTGAGTGAACATCGACGTTAGTGGGAAAATCACATATGTTTTTTCTTACATACATGATTATTTCAAATATATACAACGACGGCAGGGTTAGGATACCTATTTCTTTAAAAAAAGATCTTAAAGAATCGCGTGTCCTTAAGTTATATATCGCTCTGATAGCCCTCTTTTGCAAAATAAAAATTGATTCCAAGTCTGCAGCAGATCCCCATAAAATAAGGCCGTATGAAATGATGCTATTGAAGTAGGAAAAATACACCAACCGTGCCGTCGCCACATCGGTTAGCTGCCGTATCTTTCTGACTGCAAACGCAGCAGAGCTCAACCTATTCGCAATTGCTGTGGTGTGCGATCCCCACTGCAATTTAGAGTCCAGTGTTATTCCTAAGAATACCGTAGATTTTACAAATTCAATACTTTGACCGTTAAGTTTAATATTTGAGACCGAATTTGAATGAGGCGGATTTAACAATGAAAATTTAATACATTTTGTTTTCTTAGGGTTTAGTAACAAGTTATTGGCAGCAAACCATGCGGATATCATGGACAGAGTTTTATTGGGTTCAGTGAAATCGGTGTCTTTTCTACTAACTTTGAACAGTAAAGAGGTGTCGTCAGCAAACATAACTATCCCTGATTTCTGACTCACGGTATAAATTAGGTCATTTACGTAAACCAAATACAAGAATGGCGCTAGAATAGATCCTTGAGGCACTCCCATTTCGACCACAGATCCCTCCGATACCGTTCCATTAACCGCTACCTTTTGTTTTCTCTGTGTGAGGTAAGATTTGATGAGTTCTAAAGCGAGGTCACGAATACCATAGAAATTTAATTTACGAATTAAAGTGTCATGATCCACACAATCAAAAGCTTTCGAAAGGTCGCAGAATACACCTATAGCATCATGTGATTCCTCCCAAGCTTGTAATATGAATTTAACTAAACTGTAGCCCGCATCTGTAGTAGATCTACCTTTCGTGAATCCGAACTGCTGTGGATGCATGATTTTATGTGAATTGAAATGTGACATTATTTGCGTTAGCATTATTTTTTCGAATATTTTGCTAAACGCTGATAGGATGGATACTGGGCGATAATCAGAAGGATTATCCCTATCACCTGATTTAAATATGGGCACTACTTTACTATATTTCATTAAATCGGGAAATACGCCTTCATCTATGCAATTATTAAATATAAAAGCCAAAGTTGGAGCAACGACATCTAAAACGGATTGTAGAACCTTAACTGAAACGCCCCACAAGTCTTCCGTTTTCTTTACTTTTATCAATTTAAAAGTCTTCATAATGTCAAAGGGAGAAACATGCGTAAATTTAAAATTACTTATGTTTGGAAAAGAAACATTTTGTTTTAAGAGGGATTCTGCTATTTTTGAAGAAGAAGCGAGACATTTAGTAGTTTCGGTGGGGATTTTCGAAAAATATGTGTTAAATTCGTTAGATACTTTAACCGCGTCTGTTGTTAATACGTTATTAATATTTAATGATATTGAGGACTGCGCGTTTTTACATCGGCCGGTTTCAGTGTTTATTATTTTCCAAACTGCTTTAATTTTGTCATCAGATGACTTAATTTTATTACTTAAATGAAGTGCTTTTGCTTTATTACATATGATTTTAAACAATTTTGAATAATCCCTGACATACTGGTGAAAACGTTCATCAGTGGTACAAGATTTCCTATCATAAAGACCGTACAAGACGTCCCTACTCTTACGAATTCCGGGTGTGGCCCATTCACTAAATGACAATTTATTTCCTATCTTAATACGCTTTTTACTACACGTTTTATCGAATTCCTCACACACAGTATTTAAAAGTATTTTAAAATTTTCATTTGGGTTTTTAGGGAGTGCTTTTACATTGTTAACTTTTTGCGCGATGTTCGTTTTGAGACGGTCAAGTCTTTGTTTGTTCAACGGCCTAATTTCTATGATTTGATCAACACCGCCCCTATCCCGAGGTAACTTCACTATTTGAGCTTTGTGATCCGAACGAACTCCACTGTTGGCGTATGTAAGCGATTAAGAATTTCGGGGGAGTCGGTTGGATGCGACGTGGTTTAATTGGTAGAACACCCGTTGGGGCGCATACCCAGGAGACGTGGGTTCGACCAACCGAAAAACTTTTCGCTTTTAAATAATCTTAGATTCGGTGAGCAGCCGTACTGCTAATAAAATAAATAATATAAGTACATTTCAATAGTACAAAGGGAAAGAGATGGAGACATAATAGTGACATAGTAGTCGAGACCCTTGATCCGTGGGGCCCTGGTGCTCTCGAGTCTCTTCAAAAACTTGTCAAAGAGACTCAGAGATACCACAGGAGACCGAAGAGCTGGCAGCTTCCTCGCTCAACGCATCAGTCTTACGATCCAGCGAGGAAATGCTGCAAGCGTCTTCGGTGCCATGCCGCAGGGGCCATTTTTAGATTTAATGTAGTTTTAGTTTATTTTATTTTAATATACCTAGTTAGTTTTAATTTGTATAGTTTGTTAGTGTAAGTACCTATATGATATTTTATAGTGACATTGAGATGCGATGTTGACGACGAAGGAGGGAATAGACAGGTCAGAAATACTAGCTATTAACAGTTTTAATAATTCACTGTTATATATAAAACACCAAAAACTTTATTATCCAAAGAAAACAATGATTGTTGCAAACAATTTAAATAATGAACGATAAAAGTGTGTTTTGTACAAAGTTTGTGTTGATGATCCACCATGCTATGTAACTGTAGAACAGGCATCTCACTATGACATCCAAGATGACCATTCTGTAAAAGAAGTAAAAAAAGTCTGTAGACTCCGAAAATATAATGTACTAGCTGATGCCCGCGGCTTCCCGTTGTATTTTTTCTTAAATTTCTTTCATAAGAACTTTCTCCTGAAAATATTATTACAAAGGCAACAAAAAAATAATTATGCAATTTGGTGCAGTCGATCGGAAGTTGTGCGCTTACATACATTTCGGTGATTAATTTTTAGGGTTCCGTACTTAAAGGGTAAAAACGGGACCCTATTAATGAGACTTCGCTGTCCGTCCGTCCGTCCGTCTCTCCGTCTGTCACCAGGCTGTATCTCATGAATCGTGATAGCTAGACAGTTGAAAATTTCACAGATGATGTATTTCGGTTGCCACTATAACAAGAAATACTAAAAAACTGAATAAAATAAATATTTAAGGGGGCTCCCATACAACAAACGTGATTTTTTGCTCATTTTTGCTAGATATTGATAACGGCAACAGGTAACGCTTGAAATATTCACAGAATATTTAGTTACCTATACAGTGTGTAAATTTCATAAGGGCATATATTTTATCCAGACATAGTTTGCGACCATACAAATCACGTGGAATATATATTTTGTTAATAACTTTTATTAATGAAGAGTAGTTAATTTTTTAAAAAAATCTAAGGAGCAATGTAACGCGTACAATTTCATTTGACATGAGTGTTTATTTACCTCATGTTATGTTGTCAAACCCTATTGTTAGGCAGAAAGATCTTCTGAACTTATGATAAAATTGATGCTACGATTATAAAGCACAATTAAATACTGAAAACCATCTTGCTAACTTCCTGCTAAGATCTTATCGTAATTTACTTATTAGTGACTGTCGGAGGCAATGGAGATACTTTCGTGTTAAAGTTCCTTTTGCGAGTCTTCACAAATCACTTCATTAAAAAAATGTTTCGCATTCCAAGCAGGTGGTGGTGATAGCATGACATGAGTTTTCAATTTCATTAGCACTTAAATAACATTGTTTACATTTAAAACTACCTTAATCAATCAGTACATAATCTTGACGTTCCTTATTTGACACTTTCATAATGAGCCTAGATAACATAAATATCCAACGCCATGAAGGTAATTAGTACTAGGTAGTATTACAAGTTCGTTGTCTTTGTCGCGTTTGTTTTCTTTTCTATTCAACCTTTAAGAATAAAACCACAAAACTCAATAGCAAATGTAGAGCGAACTCATTGGTGGTGTTTCTTCTGACATAATTTGTCATGACGCCGCGGACACAAATCAATAAGATTGTTTTCGTAAACAATACGATAATCGAATATTAGTACCAATGAACTCTTCGATATAATAATGGCATATGGTGAAGCTGGACAATGTGGAAGAAGAGTATTAGAAATCTACAGAGAGCGATTTCCGAACCGGCGACCTCCGCGAAACTTACGAGTCATCATCAATGCTCTCCAGCGTATTCGCGATGGTTTGACTCTGACTGGGAGATTCAGTGATCACTCTTTACCAGCTGAAGAACGCGTGCAGCTTTGTTTGCTGAATACGTTCGATATCAATGGATTAGAAGGTTTGGTCCTTGCCGATGGCCTGCATGAAGTGGATTTTTTTCTATGGGGAGCTGTGAAAAACGAATTTTTGCCTACTCACAACCACGAGTATTAGTGGAGCAGCTAAGGGAGAAAATCACGGAAGTTTTTCAAAAACTTCAAGAAGTGAATTTACGAAATGTGAGAACGTCCATCAGTCGTCGTTGTGTCGCCTGTATTCAAGAGCAAGTCAATGTAGAAAACAAATATCTCAGGCGAGTGAACAACATTTTAATTAAAAATTAAATAAATTATGATCTTTATTTTTACTTTTATTTTTGAACTAAACAAATGTCGAACCGTTTGTGTTATGACGTTGTTCGTAAACGTCATGTTCAGGTAGGTACGTTAATTCATCGACGCATTATGCTGTACATTGCTTGCTGAATTAATTTGTACGAAAAAATGAAGTACAACTAATGTTGATTTTACACATGTAATTACGTTAATTAGTATGTATACTAAACGTTGTTAAATTATATGATCGTATGAAATTTACACACTGTATATTCACTTTATAAATTAAATAAATAAATAAATAAATATTAGGGGACAATCTTACACAAATCGACCTAGTCCCAAACTAAGCAAAGCTTGTACTATGGGTACTAGACGACGATAAACATGCTTATATAGATAAATAAATACTTAAATACATAGAAAACATCCATAACTCAGGAACAAATATTCGTGCTCATCACACAAATAAATGCCCTTACCGGGATTCGAACCCAGGACTTCTTTCTTGCTTCGTAGGCAGGGTCACTACCAACTAGGCTAAAGCGGTCGTTAAAAAAAAAACAATTACAATTAAAATAAAACAAATATTTAAGGGGGGCTCCCATACAACAAACGTGATTTTTTTGACATATTTATAGATAATGGTACGGAAATCATCGTGCACGAGTCCGACTCGCACTTGGCTGGTTTTTATTTATACATAGAAGATGTACATACATACATACATACCATGTTGCGCTGCAATGCTGCGATCTGCGGATCAGTATGACAACCGCCTCATAATCGCTATATTACTTGGAATACTCACAGAACCTACCTAGCAGGTAAATATTTTTTTTGTATTAACCGATTCTTTTCAGTTGCCATAAAACATGTCGGCTAATATTGTTTCCCACAATTTCACTTCCCACACCAAAGTTTGCCATAAAATATAAAGCAGCGTACTGTTTAATAAGGATTTTTAGAAATGTCATCTTATAAAATACAGTAGGTTTGGTTAAGCTAGTTTAATAACAGTACTGAAGAAAATAATGTTTCAGAAATAAATAACTTTATGACAAATGTAAATTATGGAAAATTATACATTGTGGCATAATTATGACATTCAGGCAAGCGGTTTAACCAAAACAATTGAAATACCTTTTATAGTGCGCTCTCGCTCGAGGCAGATCCTCGTCCTTTTCTTTCAACAAATACTTCCTTCCACCAATAATGCACTGCGTGAAGAACTGGTACTTGTCGACGTTTTCGATTTCGTAATAGAATTGTTCTTTGTCTTCGTCTTTTATGCTTGACCGGAGATGGATGAAGTTAGTGTTGGCGAACGTCCATTGCTTAGTGACGTAGTAACGGAGGGCTAGGTTTGCTATGTAGATTCTTCTTTGGACTTTTACGAGCCTGTAACCAATGAGTAAGAATAGCATGACTACTACTTTGAAAATAATTGACAAGATTTAATATTTCTAAGAGTATAATTTGATTCGTTCTCTATATTCTGTTTGGAAAGAGAAAGACGCTGATAGTTTTAAATTTTCACTAGGTTTATTAATTAATTTATTACAATTTTTTAAGATGTGCTTATGCTAAAAGGGCATAACTCCAAAACTATCACACAACAGATCCATTACTTTAGTCTAGTCTCTATTAAAAAAAAGTGATGACGTAAATCTGACGTTGACGTTGTCGAAATTTTGTTATGCGTGGCGTGTGGTTTGCATAGGCGGTTTATCCATTTCGTTCACAACTACGCCAGGCTCCTTTAAAATCTTATTTGAATCAATAACACGACGTTCGTGCATTAACATTAATAAAAAAAGATCATTTATGTATCTGTCAAGTAACAATGCCAATGTCAAATTTAAAATTATGACAGCTCTTTTTTCTGGTGACAAAGGCAAAGGAAACATATCTATACTGTGGTAGTGGTAAGATGAAAAGCAGTGTAAGATGAAAAACTACTCGCAGCACCCAAGTGTTTTTCATCTTACACTGCTTTTCATCTTACCACCACTCGCTATAGTATAATTAAGGGTTAACGATATCACGAACCCTAGACTGTGAAAAGTAGGTTTACTTACATTGGTTTTCTGCCTAACAGCCACAGCAAGATGTCAACAAGTATAGCTGGTAGGAGATGAAACAACATCACCTGCGAAGCAAAATGTCAACAAGTATAGCTGGTAGGAGATGAAACAACATCACCTGCGAAAATTCATTGCAGATTTCAAAAAAAAAAAAAATCTGGCCAAGTGCGAGTTGGACTCGTGCACCAAGGGTTACGTACAAATTTATATGTATCTATGAACATCCAGTCTTAGCAGACCCCTGCTCCTAAGCAAAATGTGTGCAGTGTGGGAACATTGTAGATTGGATACTGATATAGACAGACAGACAAAAAATTATGCTTTTCGCAATTTTTCCTTTATCTGTGCTATAAGACCTTGCTTAGTACCAAATTTCAAGATTCTGAGTTCACGGGAAGTACCCTGTAGGTTTTGATTCCCTTGCGAGTGTCGAAAATTTGCGGCATAAATGGCTGCATCTTTTGATTGCGTTGGCTTAGAAGTTTGATTTTTTCACAGCTCCAACGGACAAAAGACTTGAGTATTTGATATAAATTTCAACTTGATACCTCCACGCGTTCCTGAGAAAAAGGGTCTTGACAGACGGACGGACGAACAACAAAGTGATCCTATAAGGGTTCCGTTTTTTCCTTTTGAGTTACGGAACCCTAAAAACAGTAAGTTCGTCCGGGGCAGTACCACCTTCTCACAGAACACCGGTGTGAAGTCAGTGAGAGTGCCGGGGGCCCAATACCTTACCCCTTCCCTCTCCCCCTTCCCCTATTCCCTCTCCTTTAGGGCCGACAACGCACTGGCATCGTGTAAAGCGCTGCGGGTGTCTATGGACAGTGGTGTTCATTTAACATCAGGTGACCCACTAGTTAGTTTGTCTGGCCTATCAAACATAAAAAAAAAAAAAAAAATAGTAAGTAAATAAATTCTCACATTGATATAATGCACATTCTTAGACGTAGTTATGCTTCCTCCGGCGTTCCACAGCATGTCGTTCAGGGGATATTCCGGTAATAGGGACAGTCCAGTCTCCACCAGCTCACCAACCGACAGACTGTTGAGTTTACCAGCGCAACAGTTATAGATCTCAATGTCGTCAGATGGATGTAAGCTGGAAAGATAAAACTTTTTATAATAATAAATCATTTATTTCAAGTAAGGTACACTCATAGATTCATACATCTTCATGATGGCGTTGGGGCTGTCGCGTACCCGGCGCACCAGGGATGCGGCTCTCTTGCGCGTGGTGGCGTAAAAACAGTCCACCCTAGCTTCGGCGAACATCCCTGATGCGCTACAGAAGCGGGGCAGCCCCACCAACACCCGGAACACGTTGTTGTATTGTACGCGGAGTTGTTTGATTTAATATATTTATTTACAAAAACACAAGACACATAAATATTTTTACAACAAGGACAATACGGATTGTGTAACTGTGTGCAACTGAAAAAAAGAAAGACACAGTTTACAAATACATAATATTTTTACTTTTTGATTATTATATCATCATCATTTCAGTCGGATAGAATCCGCAACGAGGATATCCGACACAGAACTAAGGTCATCGGCATAGCTCAGAGAATTAACAAGTTGAAGTGGCAGTGGGCTGGTCATATTTGTCAGAGAACCGACAACCGCTGGAGTAAAGGAGTTTTTGAGTGGAGACCGCGTCTTGGCAAACGTAGTGTAGGACGCCCTCCGGCCAGGTGGAGTGACGGTCAGCGAAAGGCTGCTGGTGGAAGCTGGATGCGTCTAGCCGAGGACAGGGCGCAATGGCGCTCATTGGGGGAGGCCTATGTCCAGCAGGGGACTGCTATAGGCTGATGATGATGATGATGATTTCAGTCGTAGGACGTATACTACTGGACATAGATCACCCTCATAGATCCCAATCATTACGGTTGGAAGCGACTTGCGTCCACCTTGAACCTGTCTTTACCAAATCATCCATCCATCTCGTTGGACGTCCCAGTCGAGTCGTCTTCTTGTCCCAGTCGATTCCCCGTCCGTGATCTCCACGCGAGAACTTTTCGGCCCTACTGCCATCTGTTCTGCGTGCTATATGACCTGCCGTTTGGCTATGTCGGTGAACCTGGTTCTTCTACGGATCTCCTCATTCCTGATTATTACTATATCAAAGTTGGAAATTTGGAACTTTGTTGATTACTAAACCAAAGTTATAAATCTCAATGTCGTCAGATAAATCCAAACTGGGCAGATGAACCTTGTTGATTCTATATCAAAGTTGGAAATTTGAAATCTTGTTGAAGTCCCTTATAGATGGATAACATCTTATTTCCTTTATCCAAAAATGTATAATTATTTTATGTACAAACTATTATGTATTTGTTTTTAGCCAGCAGACTGTTTTTCGGTTCAAATTTTCCCGTTTGTTTGTTTATACGTATAAATGTATTAATAACTGGTGGCAGCTTTATTGGTTTATGTGAATTGTAACTATGTTTAGGTTTAAGAATAATGTACAGTTTGTGCCCAAATAAACATTAAAACTTTCAGAGGTAGAAATTTGAAACCTTTTTGATTACTTTTCCAAAGTTACAAATTTCAATGTCGTCAGATGGATCGAAACTGGAAAAATAAAACTTGTTTTACTATCAAAGTTGAAAGTTCGAAACCTTGTTGATTATTATATCGAAGTTAGATTTTGTAAACCTTTTTGATTCTAATCAAAGTTAGAAATTTCAATGTCGTCAGATGGATCGAAAATGGTCAGATAAAACTTGTTGATTAATATCAAAGGTGGAAATTAGAAACGTTATTTATTACTAGGTATATCAAAGTTGGAAGTTTTAAACCTTGTTGATTACTATAGCAATGTTGGTAAATTGAATTTATCGAACGAGAAGCGTTTCCATTTGAGCTTCGGAATAGTACATTACTGCAGAGACCAGTAAGTAAGCCATCCTGGACGAGTAGAAGTTTGACCGAACTGCTAGGTGAGGCCATCAATGATACGAGGCCATGGCGATTACTGGGCGAAGCTTGTATAGTGCTTTTCTCAAAAATTAAACAAGTTGATAAAAATAAAATAAAAGTACACATTAAAAAAAATAAAGAAAATCTATGACCCGCCATTTTAGCTACTTAAATACTCGCTAACCTATGGTATGATTGTTTTTTTTAAAGGTACCGGGTGGCGATATTTAAATACCTATCTGCCAACTTTAACTTACAAACGTCATAATTTTAATAAGAATTTTCTTAATTTTGAAACATTTGAAACACAAAAATTGTAATTACAACAACATAAATTAGTGAAAAATGTTCCAGTTATTTATTCAGTGAACTATTACATTTGCATACATCCTCTTAAGTGTGAATTTTTTTAATAGTTTAAGTTTTTCACAGATTACTTCCTGGACACTAGCAGCTAGTCTCCAGGATACGTTACTTTCTACGACGTTTTTGATGACGCAATGGCAACAGTTCATACCATTTTTGAGAAAAAAATGTTTTTATGTCTGTCTGACTATCTGTTCCAGTTGTATCTTCTAAGAAGGTTCTATAAGGTATTGAATTATTACTACTGTAAAGGTCACTCACGGTTTGGTACCTCTGGCCCATGCTGCTGCTATGATGCTTTTGATGGCGACGTCAACAGGCATGTAGTCCGGGGTCAGATCAGGATCCGAATAGATGCTACGCATAATACCTGGAAATTATGATATACCCTTAAAAAATAAAAAAAATATAAAAAAAAAACATTTATTTCGGGCAGCAAGACCCATATAAGAATTTAAAATTTGATACAGCCAATAATGCAATAGAAATAAATTTAAACAAATAAATTAAATTAAAACATTAAAATTTAAAATTAGACTAGGTATAGACATAAATTCAATTAAAAAAAATATTCAAATTAAATTAACAAAACATTCAGAATAATAAAAGCTAGGAGATAAAATATTTACAATGTCAAAACAAATAAAATAAAAATACTTAGACTAACCTATTCCACTAACATGCCTGGCACAGCAGCAGTGTCTAATATGTCTTAGATTATTTATACACTAGATAGAGCGACAGTAGCAAACACTGCGATGCAAAACGTCCAAAAGCCCATTTGACAGCTTCATCTTACGATCGCACTACGTCAATCAGACTGAAAGGGCAAATGACTTATATAGGACAACAGTTGGCTCATATTTTTCGGGACGTTTTCATGCCGCCTAAATAATCTAAGGATATACCTAATAGCATTTATATACTAGCTTTTGCCCGCGACTCCGTCCGCGTGGAATTAGTAATTTGGACAGCTTATTTTTTTTATCCAATTTGCTTTTTCATCAATTATGGCTCTCCTTAGTACCTCGATATAAAAAAAATTACCCACACCCACACCCCACCCCAGACTCCCCCCGAACCCCCCCGCACACCCGCGTTCACATTCACCACCGTACTCCCAAGTCAAAGCGTGCCTATAGAAGTTTTACTTCAAAAACCCCCGATTTTGAAACATTCTTCCGCTCTGCTCCGCTCCTATTGGTGTTAGCGTGATGATATATAGCCTATGTCCATTCTCAGGCTCTAGACTATCTGTGTACCAAATTTCATTTAAATCAGTTCAGTAGTTTTAGCGTGAAAGCGAGACAGACAGACAGACAGAGCTACTTTCGCATTTATAATATTAGTTAGGATTAGGATTACTAGCTGTTGCCCGCGACTCCGTCTGCAAAAAAATAAGTATTATTAATTCGCATTCGCGTCTGTTTGTCTATTACCTCTTCACGCTTAATCCGATAAACTGATTACTTAATTGCACATACCTTTTCGCATTAGAAATGATGAATTCCCCACATGAGAACTTAAAGTCCCTGACATAGAACGAAGAATCGCCAGACTCAAGTGGCAGTGGGCAGGGCACATCGCTCGTAAAACTAATGGCCGATGGGGCAAAAAGGTTCTTGAGTGGCGACCACGGAGCAGAAGACGCAGTGTACGTAGGCCTCCAACAAGATGGAGCGGCGACCTGGTTAAGGTTGCGGGATCGCGATGGATGCGGATGGCACGGGACCGATCTGTTTGGCGAGCCTTGGGGGAGGCCTACGTTCAGCAGTGGACGTCGATGATGATAATGACATACCTTTTCCACAGGCAACTAAAATTCCGGTTGGGCCATTGAAGTTCTCAATCCATCCTGGTATAGGCTCCGACACGCTCGATATCACTTTAAAGAAAATTTATATGTTTAATTTCAAAACTAGATGAAAAAACTGCCTGTATAATTCACGTTCCCATGGGAATTCCGGGAAAATATATATCCTATGTCACTCTCGGAACTGAGACGAATCTAATCTTTGATCAATTATAACTGAAGATACACATTGCCGAACAAAATCCCCTTCAAAAAATGTCCCAACTTTTTTATTTGTTTGGATAACAATTAAAATCATCACCTACACAGAAATTTGAACCTAGTCTTTACTTCATTACAGTTGAATTTCGGTTGACACTTGACAGCTAAACTTGACAATTTCACGCAACGTACTGAGAAAAAAGAAGGCCACTTTTATCAAAGTGGCGCTCATTTGGCTCGGACATTTTCGGGCGCGCGACTGTGGATCTACAGTTATAATTGATCAAAGAATCTAATGATACCAAACACTTCAAAATCAATTGAGCCGTTTAGGCTGCAGGGCGTGCCAAATAATGATACTTACATACATAAATACATACGATAGAAAAACATAACGACAGCCAGACGACCAGATGGCCTAGTGGTTAGAGAACCTGACTACGAAGCTTGAGGACCCGGGTTCGATTCCCGTGTCGGGGCAGATATTTGTATGAAAAATACGAATGTTTGTTCTCGGGTCTTGGGTGTTTAATACGTATTTTAGTAGGTACCTAACTATATAAGTATGTTTTTCCGTTGCCTAGTACCTTTGATCAATTATAACTGTAGATCCACAGTCGCGCGCCCGAAAATGTCCGAGCCAAATGAGCGCCACTTTGATAAAAGTGGCCTTCTTTTTTCTCAGAACGTTGCGTGAAATTGTCAAGTTTAGCTGTCAAGTGTCAACCGAAATTCGACTGTAATAAAGTAAAGACTAGGTTCAAATTTCTGTGTAGGTGATGATTTTATTTGTTACGCAACCAAATAAAAAAGTTCGGACATTCTTTGAAGGGGATTTTGTTCGGCAATGTGTATCTTCAGTTATAATTGATCAAAGCCTAGTACCCATAACACAAGCTTTGCTTAGCTTACTTTGGGACTAGGTCAATTGGTATGAACTGTCCCGTGATATTTATTTATTATTTATTTATAACCCTCCTTCGACAGTCGGGTGAAAATAAAGGGAATAAAAAGAACCCACAGCGGATCTCGCAGTTGCAATTCGAAAATCCAAATAAAACCGACCAAGAGCGTGCGGACACGCTCAGGATAAGGTTCCGCAGCAATGGCTCCGACGTGGGTCTAGTCCCACTAGATCCATTGACATGACAGTTCTATTGATGGAACTAAAGGGAACTTTTATTCCCACTAGTTCCATTATGAAAAGGGCATTAGATAATAATAATATAACTAGTGGGAATGATTTTCTCCCAGTAGTTCTTGTTAGAGTGGCCGGAAAGGACTGGATGCGAAGGGCGCAAAACCGGGAAGAATGGCGTGCATTAGAAGAGACCTACACTCAGCATTGGGTGGTGAAAGGTTGAAAAAGAAGAGGAAGAAGAAGTTCTATTTTATTAAAAAAAACATTTACCCCCTATTTCACCATCCATTGATCAAACGGGTATGTATTACAATACCGAAGTACGGAAGACCGAATGTATTATAATATCGAATGGATCAAAAGACCGACACGATTTTTTTCTGAAACCGTTAAGTTTTTAAGATTGTTATAAAACAAACCTAACCTAACCTAAGGGGTTCTGTATGATGCCGTTTTAATAAATTCTGAAAAGTTTACGGTTTCAGAAAAAAATCGTGTCGGTCTTTTGACCCATTCGATGTTTTAACACATTCGGTCTTTCGTACTTCGGTATTGTAATACATACCCGATCAAACTTATTTGACGGATAAAAGTGATTTATTTATTTATTTATTTATTTATTTATTCATCAATAAAAATTACAGCATTACAGTATACACAAATGCACGCCATCTCTTTTTGTTTTGTTCGAATAGGCGGAGACGGCAACACATTTATCCATCAGTTAAAATTAATCAATGGGTGGTGAAACAGCCCCTAAGTCTCACTTAAACTGTTCATGAATATTTTACTTTTATAATAACACATTGTACATGAACAGTTTTCGTGACACTTGAAAATTTTTTAATAAAATAGAACTAATTTGAAAAAAAATCATTCCCACTAGTGCTATTATCTGAAGTCCTTTAAATATAATGGAACTAGTGGGAATAAAAATTCCCACTAGTTCTATTCAATGGAACTGTCAATGGAACTAGTGGGAATAGAGTTCCCATACAAAAACGTGATTTTTTTGCCGTTTTTAGGGTTCCGTACCCAAAGGGTAAAAACGGGAACCCTATTACTGAGGCTCCGCTGTCCGTCCGTCTGTCTGTCTGTCCGTCTGTCACCAGGCTGTATCTTGGGAACCGTGATAGCTAGAGAGTTGAAATTTTCACAGATGATGTATTTTGGTTGCCGCTATAACAACAAGTACTAAAAAATGGAAGAAAATAAATATCGTTTTTGCAAAATGCTCGATATTGATAACGGCAACAGGTGCTTGAAATATTCACAGAATATTTAATTATATATTGACTTTAAAAATAAATCATTAAATTAAAATAAAAAATATTTAGGGGGGCTCCCATACAACAAACGTGATTTTTATAGATAACTAGCTGACCCCGCAAACGTTGTTTTGCCATATTACCTAGGGGTATAAAAAATAGCCTACGACCTTAAGGACCTACCGAATATAGAAAAAAAAGTTTCATAAAAATCAGCCAAGCCGTTTCGGAGGAGTTCGGTAACAAACACCGTGACACGAGATTTTTATATATTAGATTGTACGGAACCCTTCCTGCGCGAGTCCGACTCGCACTTGGCCGGTTTTTTTTTGTTATCACGAACCAAAGAATTCTGCTTTTGCATTTGCTTACCAATGGAAGGTCGTATAATAACTACAGGCAATTTCCCCTTGTGTTCGTACACGACATGCTCCGCCAACTGCTTAGTAAATGTATAAGTGTTTGGCAGCTCCCCTAGATACCTGCAATAAATTTAATAGTAGATTTTACAATGCACCATTTCACTTGAAGATCGATTTTAAAATAATTTTTTAAGCCCCGACACAAAAAGAGGGGTGGTATAAGTTTGAGTGTGTGTGTGTTTTGACGACCAGATGGCCTAGTGGTTAGAGAACCTGACTACGATGCTTGAGGTCCTATCATCAAACGTCATATCATAACCCACCCATCCCTTGGTCACCCATCCAAGTATACTGACCGCGCCCGACGTTGCTTAAGAGGGTTTATACCTGCTGAGCTGGCAACGTTGCATTTTTGTTAGTTTTTCTCGATTATTCCCGTTATTATTAACCGTTAGGTAATAATTTATCGTTTTTAAAGAAAATAAAAGTATATCACGAATTATTATTGCAGTAGACACATTAACTTATATATTAGAACAATTTGTATTCAAAACATTTTTAATTTTCATTAAATTTTTATGGAATAATCGAGAAAAACTAACAAAAATGCAACGTTGCCAGCTCAGCAGGTATAAACCCTCTTAACCTAGGTGATCGGACGAGAACCGGTGTTTTGTCAAATATCTCGAAAACGGTGCATCCTACGGCAGACTCAATGAAATCCCCCCCCTTTAATACCCCCCCACCCCCACACCCCGCGTTCGCCTTATTTCCGTAACGCATTCACCAGCTTACTCCCAAGTCAAGCGTGCCTAAAGAAGTTTTACTTCAAAAACTGGCCTAGGTATAGTCGGGGTAAGAAAAGGTTCGTCACTTTTCGACTCTATTGTCAACGAGATAAGGTCGAAAAGTGACGAACCTTTTCTTACCCCGACTATACAACAGGTACTTACTTCGGCGTCAGCACCCTCAGCGTATGTTCGTCAGTGTTTTCGCAGACCTTCAGTGTGTCCCTCCAATCCGCGTGGGGGGGGTACATGATCTCTTCTATGGGGTCCCTATTGGTGTTCGAGTACGACGTCGAAATATGGACCAGTGCCTGGAAAATAATACCATGCCTAAGTTTAGAGAGTGGCCTATCATA
Organism: Archips xylosteana; assembly: GCA_947563465.1. Classification (NCBI taxonomy): domain Eukaryota; kingdom Metazoa; phylum Arthropoda; class Insecta; order Lepidoptera; family Tortricidae; genus Archips; species Archips xylosteana. Next base: position 7,772,951 of record OX387373.1, read on the forward strand.
TCATTGGCGAAAGCTGGTTTTTCTTCGTGACAATAATTCCTTAACCATATTTTCTCAGTGGCATTTTTCCCCAATTATTATTTTTTATCACTGTTTTATTTTACTGTTCTCTTTTTTTTTCTATTCTCTTAATTGGCTAAGTAAAGTTTTTTGAAGAGGTGCTAAATATATTTTTTTTCGACAGTAGTCTTCTTCTAGACCGAGAAACTGCAGCTGTTTTATTTTTATCTCCTATTGTTTATTGGAAATATTTTTATAAGTGTTCGAGATGACATTTGTGAGATTTAATGGCTGACAAGCGGTTCGTGCTCAGTACTTAGCAGAAATAGAAAAAAAAACGAAGTCAATTGTCAATGTCAAATGAAATCTAACCGTTTGCGTTTCGTTTACTTTGCATTGTCCAAAAAGCAGTTCCAAAATAATGATCAAAAATATTCAATCGTGATTCAATTATCGTGCATAAGTCGTGGAGTAATGCGGTAAAATTGTAAATCCGGATTTTGTGCGGAGGTTGTTAAAAATAGTCCAAAAATAATAATAACGACCACTTTAGCCTAGTTGGTAGTGACCCTGCCTACGAAGCAAGAGGTCCTGGGTTCGAATCCCGGTAAGGGCATTTATTTGTGTGATGAGCACGAATATTTGTTCCTGAGTTATGGATATTTTCTATGTATTTAAGTATTTATTTATTTAGACGACCAGATGGCCTAGTGGTTAGAGACCCTGACTATGAAGCTTGAGGTCCCGGGTTCGATTCCCGTGTCGGGGCAGATATTTGTATGAAAAATACGAATGTTTGTTCTCGGGTCTTGGGTGTTTGATATGTATTTAAGTATGTATCTATCTATATAAGTATGTTTATCCGTTGCCTAGTACCCATAACACAAGCTTTGCTAAGCTTACTTTGGGACTAGGTCAATTGGTGTGAATTGTCCCGTGATATTTATTTATTTTATTTTATTTTATATAAGTATGTTTATCGTCGTCTAGTACCCATAGTACAAGCTTTGCTTAGTTTGGGACTAGGTCAATTTGTGTAAGATTGTCCCGTGATATTTATTTTTTATTTATTTTATTTAAAATCACACCAAAACGCAAAGCAAACGAAACGCAAAATGTGACAGATGACTTAGTTTTTTTTCTGTTTCTACTAAGTACTGAGCACGAACCGCTTGTCAGCCATTAAATCTCACAAATGTCAACTCGAACACTTAAAAAAATATTTCCAGTAAACAATAGGAGATAAAAATAAAACAGCTGCAGTTTCTCGATCTTCAGAACGCCGACTGTCGAAAAAAAATATAATCTTCTTAAAAAAACTTTACTTAGCCAATTACCCAAATAGTATTTTTATTGTCATTATTATTATTATTCGATGTTACATGTTATTTTAGATAGCGTTTTCGATTAAAGCTGATAATCGACGGCGGGCGAACGGCGGGATTCTGGGCAGTTTGTCCTTCGGGCACAAGAAACTACCTAACTCACCTAACCTACCTAGTATTCTAGGACAGGCCAATAGAAAAAACAATTCTGAGAAATAATGCACACAGAAAATAAAATAATGGGAAAAAATGCCACTGGGAAAATATGGGAATGGAATAATTGCCACGAAGAAAAAATTATTTCCGGTATTTAAGGGCAACATTCTCTATTTAGGGCCTTCATAGACAGACTCAGAGAGCTATGGAGAGGACTATGCTCGGAGTTTCGGGATCGCATTAGAAATAATGAAATCCACGCAAGAACTAAAGTCACTGACATAGCTCGAAGAATTGCCAGTCTCAAGTGGCAGTGGGCAGGGCACATCGCTCGTAGAACTGATAGCTGATGGGGCCAAAAGGTTCTCGAGTGGCTTCCACGGACCGGAAGGCGCAGTGCGGTAGGCCTCCAGCAAGACAGAGCGACTACGTGGTTAAGATTGCAGGAACGCGTCAGATACGGATGGCAGGACCAGCAGTGTTTGGCGAGCCTTGGGGGACATTTGAAGTCAGATGAGTACAATCATGACAATCTTACCGACAAATTAGCAACTTCTTTCGTCAAATCGATGATCTCCTTAGTCCCTAGGAGGTTCATTTTGGAGGCATAAGTCAGCGGGTCGTCGAACCTGAAGAGAAGAATTTTGTGTTTAAATAAAACGACATCTAGTTTTAAATAGGAAATTTAACGGAATGTTCTGGAAAGTATTATTGCTCTCCACGTTTTCTGCAGAATGGGTCATTCACATTTTTAGGGTTCCATAGCCAAAATGGCAAAACGGAACCCTTATAGTTTCGCCATGTGTCTGTCCGTCAGATTACCTTAGAGACTATTAGCATATTAGTGATAGAAAGCTGTAATTTTGCATAGCTGTGTGTAGCAATTATCCCGATAAAGTGGTAAAATAAAATGTAGAAAATATTTTTTTTTTGTGTATTTATCTCCCATAAAGTGGGGGTGATTTTTTTCACTTCTAACCTTAAAGACTGGGATATCGTTGGGTAGGTGTTTTGAAATCATCATGGGGTTGTCAATACGACTTTTTGATACAGTGATTCGTTTGAGAAATATTCAACTTTAAAGGGTAAAATTTGGTTAAAATCGAGCGTCCCCTCTAAAAGCTAAGCTGTTGGTTTGAAAATTTTGAAATAGCTCACACTTCAAAATCCCTTGAACCGCTTAGGCCAAGAATGATACATACATACATACATAAATATAATATACGCTTGAAAACATAACCCTACTTCGACAGTCCGGTGATAAAGAGGAAAGATTTGTATGTTTGTAGCGAATAAACTCAAAAACTACTCGACCGATTTAAAAAAATATTTCATCATTAAAATGCTACATTATCCCTGACTGACATAGGCTATATCTATATAATACAATACATATTTGCTAATTTCAATTTTTCGCGAACGGAGTCGCGGTCAAAAGCTAATTTTCACCCGACTGTCAAAGGAGGGTTATGTTTTTCGAGCGTATGTATTTATGTATGTATGGATGGATGTATGTATGTATCATTATTTGGCACGCCCTGGAGCCTAAACGGCTCAATGGATCTTGAAGTGTGAGGTGTCATTAGATTCGTCTCAGTTCCGCGAGTGACATAGGTCACATAGGATACATATTTTCCCGGAATTCCCATGGGACCGAAATAATTATACAGGCGGGTTGTTTTCATTTAGTATTGAAATCTATACTAATATTATAAAGAGGAAAGATTTGTACCTATTTTTGTATGTTTGTATGTTTGTAATGAATAGACTCAAAAAGTACTGGGCCGATTTAAAAAATTCTTTCACCAATAGAATCCTACATTCTTCCAATTTGACATAGGCTACATTTCATTTTGAAAAAAATTAGGGATCCTTGGTAAAATTTGAACAATGTAACCGAAGGTGTAGAAAAATGAGTCTTAAAATGTCTTTCGTCGAATGCGCTGCCGAAACTATTAGCGATAGAACAAAATAATGTACAACAATATTGAAGAACATCATAATGTCTACAAAAAACTCCGCGGTAACATATGTCCAACTATTGTAGTTATGTCACTACAACAACTTTTTTCATTTTAAACATTAATGAAAATGCTAACCAAATTCAAACCATGCTATTTATGTGTTTATATTAATCCTTATCCAAATAAATTATTTTATGGTCAAGACCATTTAACTACCTATAAAATAGTTTTTAAATTATTTAAATTGGACTTTCCATTCAAAAGATATTACGAATTAAAAAATTCATAATTAATAAATAAATTATAAATAATAATTTTTTAATAAATAAAAATATTTGTGAAAAAAAGTGTTTTATATCCAAATATCCAAAAATAAATAATTGTCTACCTCGTGCGAAGCCGGGACGGGCTGCTATTGATTAATAAAGTGCTTACGAAAACAAGACAAAGATACTAACCTGACGCTAGCCGCTACATGAAATATGATGTTGACTCGGTTGATCAAAAGAGTTCTGTCTTCCTCAGACAATCCTGGAACGTTAAATGTCAAATTACAATGTGCCCCTTGAGCAGAACTATCCTAACTCGTGCCTATAAATATTAAAAAAAAATAAAAAAATAAAAAATATTAGGGGACAATCTTACACAAATCGACCTAGTCCCAAACTAAGCAAAGCTTGTACTATGGGTACTAGACGACGATAAAAAGTGTATGTAAGGTATATCATACTAAATACAAACTGAAACATGATGGATGCACAGAAAAACCCAAGAAAAAGACCAGCGCTGGGAATCGAACCCAGGTCCTCAGCATTCCGTGCTGCGTGCTAAACCCCTACACCACCACTGGTGTAAGGATTTCACGGGATGACCGTAAAAGTATAAAATTTGGAGTTGAAAAATAAAAATACAAGAAGACTCCAAATAAACAATCTTGGTGTAAGTAATCAAGGTATAATAATATTAATAAATAATAAAAATACTAAATATCACGGGACAATTCACACCAATTGACCTAGTTCCAAAGTAAAATAAGCAAAGCTTGTGTTATAGGTACTGGGTAACGGATAAATACAATACAATACAATGACCGAAGAGGAGATGGAGGGACGACCTAGATGCCTATAATGTGGGATGGCAGGAGCTCGCCTTTGATAGGCAGGAGTGGAGCAAGAGAGGAGAGGCCATTGCCCAGCAATGGGAGAATGAGACACAAAAATAGGCTAACTAAAAAAAAAATAATACAATGACTCTTTATTGTACACCGAAAACAATACACAAAAAATTACATGGAAAAATATACAAGGTAAGCAATAGGCGGCCTTTTCGCTTCGAAGCGATCTCTTCCAGGCAACCATTTTACAAAGGAAAACAAGAAGGAATGGAAAAAAAAATAGTAATAGGTATAAACATTATACAAAAACAACCTAATATACAATACATACACATCATAAAACACACATAGATAATTTATACACAACAATAAACTTGTAATTTGTAAACATTACTTAACTTACTTGTAACTTATATAAATAGATACATACTTAAATACATATTAAACACCCAAGACCCAAGAAAAAACATTCTAATTTTCATACAAATGTCTGCCCCAACACGGGAATCGAACCCGGGACGTCAAGCTTCATAGTCAGGTTCTCTAACCATTAGGCCATCTGGTCGTCTAAAGGTATAACCTTAAACTAAAACGATATAAAAACCCTCAACGCAATTAGGTCACATACATAATATATTTGAAAATAAAGTAAATACCCATTATGCGTCTAAGATCCCTTTCGCAGCCAACTGAAGCCATTTTGATAAAACATGTCCAAGAACCTTTACCAAAAAGCCTGTTTTCAAATAAAATAAACCGCATCCAAATCGGTTCACCCGTTTAAAAGCTATGATGCCATTCACACACACAGCGGTCAAACCTATAAGTTATAACACCCTTTTTTTTGTATCGGAGGTTAAAAAGAACCGTTTAGGTTCATTTCGTCCACATTCCCATTTCGTCCACATTCCCACTTCGTCAACATTCCCATTTCGTCCACATTCCCATCTCGTCCACATTTCCATTTCGTTCACATTCCCATTTCGTACACATTCCCATTTCGTAACAAAATAGTAACGAAATTGGTAATGTATCTGAATAGTATTGACCCGCACCGTGCTTAGCAAGTATTTTTCTTAACATGAATACCTTAATCTATCTATCTATCTATATCTATACATATAATAAATCTGTAACAAGTCGGTGTCTGTACATTGAAGATATTTGAGAAAAACTGTCACTAGGGCTATTTACTAGCGCAATAGAACCCAAAACAATGTTTTTTAGAATTATTGTCTGTTTGTCTGTGCGTTTGTGCGCGCTAATCTCAGAAACGGCTTAACCTAGAAGGATGCGGTTTTCACTGACATGTTGGTATTTTCTTGGATTAACATTTAGTGTTTGTTTCATTTGAATCGGTTCACAAATAAGAAAGATACGTCTATTTTAAGAATTTATAGAACAGTTTTTAGAAGTAGTGACTTGGGAGTAGGTACGGTGGTGAATGTGAACGCGGGTGTACGGGGGGGAGGTTCAGTGGAGGGTCGGTGAGGGGGGGGGGGGGTTGCGGGGGGTGCGGGTAATTTTTTTTTATATCGAGGAAGTAAGGAGAGCCATAATTGATGAAAAAGCAATTTGGATAAAAAAAATAAGCTGCCCAAATTACTAATTCCACGCGGACGGAGTCGCGGGCAAAAGCTAGTCACAAAATAAAATCTTCCCTGATAATCAAGCTAAGTGATAGCGAAAACCGCATTAAAATGGGTTAGGAATGTTGACTAAGCGGGAATGTGGACGAAATGGGAATATTGATTAAGTGGGAATGTGGACGAAATGGGAACGTGGACAAAATGAACCTAAACGAAAAGAACTATGGATAATACTGCACCTAAACCAGCCTCCATCATGTCGCCAGCCACTACGAAGACCTTGGACTCAAAAACTCCAGGCCTCTCTTTCCGCAGACGATCGAAGCACTGAAAATAAAAATAAAACGGTCAAGCGCGAGTCGGACTCCTACATGAAGGGCTCCGTACCTCCGTACAATGTTTTAAAAACCGGCCAAGTGCGAGTCAGGCTCACGCACGAAGGGTTCCGTACCATTATCTATAAAAACGGCAAAAAAAAACAGGTTTGTTGTATGCTATGTTGGTGCTATGGCTTTTCATAGCATGTTGAGCAATTTTAATGTAATAGTTACCTACTGCATAACAGATCAGATACTATTAGACGTATGTAATTAAATAAATATGTGTACAATTTCTTCGAGATCTTGGCTATGCTCGGAGTTTCTCTGAAAGATCGAATTCGTAACGAAGTCCACCGCATTAGCACGCTGAAGTGGCAATGGGCCGGTCATATAACCCGAAAAACCGTTGAGGTAGACGAGTTCTTGAGTAGAGACCACGTATCAGCAAACGTAGCGTGGGACGTCCTCAGACTCAGTGGAGCGATGATCTTCGCAAGGCGGCTGACAAGAGCTGGATGAGAGTGGCCGAAGATCGTGCTCAGGGGCGTGCCATGCTATGCTATGCTATGTCCAGCAGTGGACGAGCATAGGCTGATGATGAACTATTATTATAATCTATGGTAGGTATTGCTAGGTTACTTACTATTGAGGAATACAGAGCTGCTAATCTGTCTTCTGACTTCACTCCTTTCTTACCACGCATAAGCAAATATATCCTGTCTAGTTCTGTGCAAGAATACAGCAGCTTCTCTATTAACACCTTGCCCATGAACCCTGAAATCAATAAGGCAACAGATTAGCGATAAGTTCATCTTCATCTCCGACTATTGGCTATGTGTGGCGGTGGTGGGGTACAGAAAATGATCGTAGCGCACAACATGGCAAAAATTGGAAGTAAATGGGGAGGAAATGTTGTCAACGCTACGCGGCGCCACCGTCGTGCACGTAGCCAGAAGCGGGTGGTGGGGGTACAGAAAACGATCGCAGCGCACAACATGGCAAAAATTGGAAGTAAATGAGGAGGAGATTTTGTCAACGCTACGCGGCGCCACCGTCGTGCCCGGTCCCATATCGAGCGCCACATGGAGGGCAAAGGGACCTTAAATATTGGAAATAGCACATTCCATACAAATGAGACATTCCTTTATTTTTAAAAACATAAAATACTGCATTTATGGATTTTTGAAAAATCGCCTTTCTTAAGTCGGGACTTGAACCCGGTCAAATGCGACAAAAATAACGTGCCCTATTTTATAATGCACATCGATAGGATTACTGATAGGGTTCACTTATCTCTAAATAACATACACAATCAAAATAACCGAAAGCCGTGAAAATTAAAAAAAAGGTATTTGTTCATTTTATCTTCACCCGTCACGGGAAATGGACCGCAGTGCCTTAAATATTGGAAATAGCAAATTGTACGCAATGCAGATTAACTTTTATTTTATTTTTAAGGTAGAAAATTTTTCAAAAAACCACAAAAAACCTATTCATTACTTTCAAAATTTTCCCGTTACGGTTGAAAACAAAATGAACAAATAATTATTTGTTAGTTTTCAAGGCCTTCGGTAGGTACCTACTAAAGCAGTAATCCAAATGAATTAGGTACTGCATTAGTATGGAAAATAGAGTTTTATTTTTCAAATTTTAAAAAGTTGTTAGAATAAAAGTGTCTTGTTTTGATGAGTAGATTTAGCCATAGAAATATTGCTACCTAATTTGTTATCACCCTATAATTACGAGTATTGCTTAATTAAGAGACATGGATTTTTTTCTTATTTTTGCTTTAGCTACTATAACTTTTCCTCTGTCCCGGTACCAAGCTCTACTTAATTTTCACCTTGTAAGTACACATAAATAGTATTAAACTTGGCTCCATTCACACTTAAGTTATTAGGGTTCCGTACCCAAAGGGTAAAAACGGGACCCTATTACTGAGACTTCGATGCCCGTCCGTCTGTCACCAGGCTGTATTTCACGAACCGTCATAACTAGACAGTTGAAATTTTCACAGATGATGTATTTCGGTTGCCGCTATAACAAAAAATACTAAACAACAGAATAATATAAATATTTAAGGGGGCTCCCATACAACAAACGTGATTTTTTTGCTCGTTTTTGCTCTATGTTGATAACGGCAACAGGCAGACGCTTGAAATATTTAGAGAATATTTAGTTATACAGGGTTATTTGTAATTCACTAGCATCCTTTTAACCCTAAACTCCTACCACTTAAACAAATGTTTTTTGTTTTACGGCTTTTGTCATAACTTAATATTTTTGGTGTAATAACGTTTTGAAAATTTGAAATTTCCTCTTATTTTTACGATACTCTGTGTATTTGTATGGGAAAAAAAGTGCTTCATTTTAAAAAGTCGTAAAACAAAAAACATTTGTTTGAGTGATAGGAATTCAGGGTTAAGAGGATGTCAGTGAATTAAAAATAACCCTGTATATATTCACTTTAAAAATAAATAATTAAAATAAAAAAATATTTAAGGGGGACTCCCATACAACAAACGTGATTTTTTTGCCGTTTTTATAGATAATGGTACTGAACCCTTTGTGCGCCAGTCAGACTTGCACTTGGCCGGTTTTATTGATAGGTAGTATATTTCTCACAACACCTTGCATCTCGCTCCCCCGATAATGCAGGAGTGATGCAATTTTCTCACATCGTTACGTTTGTACCGCATTCTTAATGACTTAACATTGTTTTAGATATCTACTATTTCAATGTAGGAAAACTCTTCGATTATGTTCGAGTATTCTTATCAGTTTGTCGTTTGTACGAGTAAAATGCTAATGAAAAATCGAAAAGTTTGTATAGGTACCTACTAAGTACGTACCTACATTGAAAAACACCGTTTGAATATTTGATCAATGTTTGAATACAAAAATTGGCCACACATTTTCCTGATTTTTTTGGTAGGGAGTACCGCCGGGAAAATTTTGATATTTAGGCAAGTATTTAGAAGGCCAATGGTATGGTCTATTCTATTTTGAGAAACAAATATAGAGGTGTCACTACTTCACAACCACAAAAAAATGATTTTTTTCTTTAATTTGGTCTTTTTTTAGGGTTCCGTACCCAAAGGGTAAAAATGGGACCCTATTACTGAGACTTCGCTGTCCGTCCGTCTGTCCGTCTGTCCGTCTTGCAATTCTGATATTTAGGGAACGAGCGAAAAAATTGCCCTGTATTTTATTTTTTATATTTTTTCAATTTTTACTAAGGAACCAAAAAATAAACAATAAAATCAATATTCATCGCGTATCACGACCCACTTAGTATGGAACGGTTTGACCGTGGAACGACGAAGGACAGACAGACACGATCGTAGCTATAATTATAAAGTTCGCCTTCATGGCAATGCCTTGTCATTGTCAAAGCGTAATAATGAACTAGTTTCATTTAAAACCGGCCAAGTGCGAGTCGGACTCGCGCACGAAGGGTTCCGTACTATTATCTATAAAAAACCGGCCAGGAGCGTGTCGGACACGCCCAAGGTAGGGTTCCGTAGTCATTACGAAAACACAAGTAATATTTTTCCAAGGATTTCGTATGTGTACGGAATCATCCAAGTTTAGGTATGTTTTATACCTTAGGCTACTATTTACTCTTAAACTACAAAAAATTTCCAAGCAATCTTAGCCGCTATAATTTTCCTAGTTAATTTGATATATTTACTACCATTCTGAATTTTTTCGAATTTTTCCACCCAACAGTTTAGATTTTAGAGGGGGGAGTGCGGTCGATTTTAATGAAAATTTTCACTTTAAAGTTGAATATTTCGCAAACAGATCACTGAATAGAAAAATCATGTTAGCAACCCCACAATGGTTTTAAAAGACCTATCCAACGATATCCCACACTATAGGGTTAGTCGAGAAAAAAAAATCATCCCCCCCTTTACGTCTATGGGAGGTACCCTAAAAAAGATTATTTTTTATTTTTTATTTTACCACTTTGTTGGCGTGACTGATATGTATATTCATGCCAAATTACAGCTTTCTAGTACTAACGATCTCTGAGCTTAGCCGCGGACGGACAGACAGACAGATAGACAGACAGACATGGCGAAACTATAAGGGTTCCTAGTTGACTACGGAACCCTAAAACGGCAATAAAATCACATTTGTTGTATGGGAGCCCCCCTTAAACATTTGTTTTATTTTATTTTAATTATTTATTTTTAAAGTGAATATATAATTATATATTCTGTTAATATTTCAAGCGTCTATCTGTTGCCGTTATCAATATCGAGCCAAAAACGTGCAAAAGTCACGTTTATTGTATGGGAGCCCCCTTAAATATATATTAATTTTATTATATTTTTTAGTATTTGTTGTTATGCGGCAACCGAAATACATCATCTGTGAAAATTTCAACTGTCTAACTATCACGGTTCGTGAGATACAGCCTGGTGACAGACGGACGGACAGCGAAGTCTCAGTAATATGGTCCCGCTTTTACCCTTTGGGTACGGGACCCTGAAAACCGCATCCAAATCGGCTCACGCGTTTAAGAGCGATGATGCCACAGACAGACACAAACGCACAACACATAGCGGTCAAACTTATAACACCCCTCTTTTTGTGCCAGAGGTTTAAACTGAAAGCGCATACATTGTACACTCTGCAGTATGCACTGCGGACACAAACACAGGTAAAGGTGCAGTATTTTACCAGTGTTATGCTGCTAAATGCATACGCCGTATAAATGTCATTCAAGGTTATATTGCATACTACTGCATGGCATTTTAGCTAACTCATGTAATGTTAGACATTCAATTCTGTGGATACGTCAAACGCCCAGAGTCGTATACACATTTCTCCCCTCAGAATTAAAAACCAAGTGCGAGTCGGACTCACGCACCGAGGGTTCTGTTCAATTTTTTATGTATGTCAAAATATATGCCGTAAGCATTCATAACTATAATTATCCAGTGTTAGCAGAACCCTGCTTCTAAGTCAAATGTACGCAGTGTGAGATCATTTTATATTGGTTAATAGGGAGCCCCTCTAATTTTTAACTTTATTTTACTTTAAACGACCACTTTAGCCTAGTTGGTAGTGACCCTGCCTACGAAGCAAGAGGTCCTGGGTTCGAATCCCGGTAAGGGCATTTATTTGTGTGATGAGCACGAATATTTGTTCACGAGTTATGGATGTTTTCTATGTATTTAGGTATTTATTTATCTATATAAGTATGTTTATCGTCGTCTAGTACCCATAGTATACAAGCTTTGCTTAGTTTGGAACTAGGTCGATTTGTGTAAGATTGTCTCCTAATATTTACTTATTATTTATTTATTAAACATGAAACTACCGTGACACTCACTCACTCGTAGTGAAAATAAACGGATCACTCACGTCTTAAAAGGAAACGTTTATTTTGCTTTTATTATTTGTTGTTTGCTTGTGTATGAGTTGTTGTTGAGCTATGCTCGGAGTTTCTCTGCGGGATCGCATTAGAAATGATGAAATCCGCGCAAGAACTAAGGTCACCGACATAGCTCGAAGAACCGCCAAACTCAAGTAGCAGTGGGCAGGGCACATCGCTCGTAGAACTGATGGCCGATGGGGCAAAAAGGTTCTCGAGTGGCGTCCACGGACCGGAAGACGTAGTGTAGGTAGGCTTCCAACAAGACGGAGCGACGACCTGGTTAAGGTTGCGGGATTGCGTTGGATGCGAATGGCACGGGGCCGATCTGTTTGGCGAGCTTTGGGGGAGACCTATGTACAGCAGTGGATGTCTTTCGGCTGAAATGATGATGATGATGATTTGTTGTTATAGCCACAGTTCATACATACACACACAGTGAAAATTTCAAGTGTCTGGCTATTACGGTTCAAGAGAAAGAGCCCTGTGACAGACAGACGGACAGACAGACAGACAATCAGTAATCCTTTGGGTACGGAACCCTAAAAAGGTGTCTAGACATGTTCTTTCCGTGACTCGTAACCCTTCAATCTTCATATAAAATAAATATCACGGGAGAATTCACACCAATTGACCTAGTCCCAAAATAAGCTAAGTAAAGCTTGTGTTATGAGGCAACCGAGAAACATACTTATAAAGATAGATACATCTATCTATATATATATATATATATATATATATATATATATATATACATATAATAAATCTATAACAAGTCGGTGTCTGTACATTGAAGATATTTGAGAAAAACTGTCACTAGGGCTATTTATTAGCGCAATAGAACCCAAAACAATGATTTTTAGAATTATTGTCTGTTTGTCTGTGCGTTTGTGCGCGCTAATCTCAGAAACGGCTTAAAGTAGAAGGATGCGGTTTTCACTGATATGTTGGTATTTTCTTGACAAATGAAAAAGATACGATACTTTCAGTGTTAGATAGCCCATTTATCGAGGAAGGCTATATAACATCACGCTGGGAGTACGGTGCTGAATGTGAACGCGGGTGTGTGGGGGGGGGGGGGGGGGGTTGGTAAGGTGGGAGGGGTTTTAGGGGGGTGCGGGGGTAATTTGATGAAAAAGCCAATTGGATAAAAAAATAAGCTGCCCAAATTACTAATTCCACGCGGACGGAGTCGCGGGCAAAAGCTAGTGCTTAAATAAATATATTAAACACCCAAGACCCGAGAACAAACATTCTTATTTTTCATACAAATATCTGCCCCGACACGGGAATCGAACCCGGAACCTCAAGCTTCGTAGTCAGGTTCTCTAACCACTAGGCCATCTGGTCGTCTAAAAACGTGTATAAACTCATATGCATGTCTTGAGGTCGACGCACTGGGACACCACGGCCTTTCGTGGCAGAAGAGTGCGGGCCGCTTCCCTAGACAATCCGCTCCCAATAACAGCGGCTTCTCTAGACACTCTGCCATTATCCGACGCTCTCTTGCCACTGTCAATGTGCTTGCGTTACTGGAGCCATCGGGCATCGCCAGAGATGATGGCAAGAGACCAGACGGAATGTCACTGATTCCGTGGAAATTGGGTCAAGTTAGCACACGACCCAACGACTAGCGTGTGGGACGCTACTTGCGTAGACACACTAGCTCCGTCCCACGTCCGTGGAACAGCAAATCAAGCTGGTGCAGCAGCAGAAGCGGCAGAAAAACTTAAGATAAACAAATACAAAGGCCTTGGCTCTGAATACAACTTTGTTCCATTCGGGGTTAAGACCTTTGGTCCGTGGGGCTCCAGCGCAAAAAGGATTTACAAAGATATTTCTAAATGGCTTTGTGATACCACAGGAGACCGTAGAGCTGGCAGCTTCCTCGCACAACGTATCAGCATTGCTGTACAGCGAGGTAATGCTGCCAGTGTCTTTGGGTCCATGCCGCAGGGGGAACCATTTGTTAATTTTATCTAGTTTTAGATTAGTTAGTTTTACTTTATTTATAATTATAGTGTTAATTTATTTAAAGATATTGTGTTTTGTACGTATATGTATATGTATGTCCATACTTAACATTATAAATAAGTCTGTATTTAGTTCAGGATGGTTGAATGACACGTTACTTCTACTTAAGTACTCTCTTCTCTTTCTTTTCGGTCAAGGTAGAAAAGGACGCGACATAATTACAAAAACTTGAGCTAACGGCTTGGGTCAGATATTGAATTGTTAATTTTAACCTTCGTTGGTACCCATGCATATTTAAGTTAAAGTAACCAAAACTAAAAGCGGTAAAACAGTCTATTTGATCACCTAAATAAGTTAATAGCCAAGGCGCGTTGGGCTTTTTAATGAGATGCGAACAAAAACACAATATTTCGTTATACCTATATTCACTTAAAAAAATAATTAAATTAAAATAAATCAAATATTTAATGGGGGCTCCCATACATAACAAACGTGATTTTTTGCCGTTTTTATGGTACGGAACCCTTCGTATGCGAGTCCGACTCGCACTTGGCCGGCTTTTTGAAAAATGAAATGAAATGAGATGAGTTGAAATATTTGTTTGCTGAAAATGTAGTAAAGGTAGAACACGCCAAAACTTGGGCATGTAAAAGTATCTGCTATGTTAAAATTAAACATATGCATACTTTTTTGATGCCAATTGTTTTTTATGGGTTTGGATTGATAAGTCCTCATAGTAAAACGTCCTCGTTGAATAAAAGTCCGTAACGTATTACGTCATGAAAGCAATAGTAAAAGTGCAATTTAAAAGGCCCTGTGCTTTGATCAATTATAACTGAAGATACACATTGCCGAACAAAATCCCCTTCAAAGAATGTCCGAACTTTTTTATTTGGTTGCGTAACAAATAAAATCATCACCTACACAGAAATTTGAACCTAGTCTTTACTTCATTACAGTCGAATTTCGGTAGCGGCAAAACTCCACTTGACAGCTAAACTTGACAATTTCACGCAAGGTTCTGAGAAAAAAGAAGGCCACTTTTATCAAAGTGGCGCTCATTTGGCTCGGACATTTTCGGGCGCGCGACTGTGGATCTACAGTTATAATTGATCAAAGGCCCTGTGTCAACAAATCAAAATGTCACATTGATCAAACGACCGCAATTTAAGACTACGGGAGTCTACGCATTTTTATTTTTTCTTGTACCTTTTGACTTTTTTTAAATTCGAAAAGTTTTATGTGATTTCTGCTCAGAATCACGAGCTCTTTCGATCCTACTAGGAGAAAAGAAGTGTCCCAAAACTTTCATACAATTTTCGATTCCTCCATTCCGTTACGGTCATTTAAAGTCTATGAAAAATGGTAACGGAACGGGAAAAAAAACTTGGACACTTTTTTTCTCCTAGTAGGATCGAAAGAGCTCGTGATTCTGAGCAGAAATCACGTAAAAATTTCCAAATTAAAAAAAAAGTCAAAAGGCAATCAATTATAACTGTAGATCCACAGTCGCGCGCCCGAAAATGTCCGAGCCAAATGAGCGCCACTTTGATAAAAGTGGCCTTCTTTTTCTCAGTACGTTGCGTGAAATTGTCAAGTTTAGCTGTCAAGTGTCAACCGAAATTCGACTGTAATGAAGTAAAGACTAGGTTCAAATTTCTGTGTAGGTGATGATTTTAAACAAATAAAAAAAGTTCGGACATTTTTTGAAGGGGATTTTGTTCGGCAATGTGTATCTTCAGTTATAATTGATCAAAGTCAAAAGGTATAAGAAAAAATAAAAATGCCCCAAAACGTCCGCAGTTAAAATTGTACTCCACACTACTAACTACTTTAATGGTAAAGTTGTACGTATTTCTTCTTCTACTTTAAAAATAGTGTATTATGCATTAAGGTATAAGTTGGCAGCCCCGCACGCAGCAGTAGCAGACGACGTGTCGCTAGCTACGCTAGCTACGGAGGGAATTTCATAGAAATAAGGTATAAGTTCGCGTAGCTAGCGACACGTCGTCTGTTGCTGCTGCGTGCAGTCGACTGCCAACTTATACCTTTAGGGACATTTGTTTTTTTTGTCATTTTGACGAAACAACGTCTAATAAATCGATGAACGCCGGCAGCACGCACGAAAAAGGATGACTCAGTGTAACGTACATAACGCATTGTCCCGTTACGCTGGAGCCGATGAACGATCGTAGCGAGAGCGCGGCACAAGCGAGCGAAAGGCACAAATCATGATGATGATGATGATGAAATCATTTCATCAATGCTTTGTTATGACGTTGTTGCGTTAAACTATAGTCCGTAAACCGACTTTACAGACAACCGGTTTTTCGTTGATGACGATTTGTTTCAAGGGCATTTTTAATTGCGGACGATTTGCTGCCTGGGTTTTCTTGCCTGAGGTCCTTCTCATTAAACGGGCATTATGCCTAGCAGACTAAATGCAACACAGGACGTTTTGCTCTCAGTACGACCTGCTCAAAATTGATTTTAATCGTAACAAAGAAAACTCAAGATGTTGAACCGGCAACTCCAATAACGCGAACTTATTTTGCTCGAACACACACAAAACCCAATGCTCAGCTACAGGGATGTCGCAAAAGTTTAAAATGTCCACAATCCACTGTATGTTCCGTTTTGAAGAGGTTTCGGGAAGCCAGGAAGTGGCGTGCTGCAGGGTGTAAAGGATAAAAAAACCAGCCAAGTGCGAGTCGTACTCGCGCACCGAGGGTTCCGTACAAATTTATATGTATCTATGAACTTCCAGTCTTAGCAGACCCCTGCTCCTAAGCAAAATGTGCGCAGTGTGGGATCATTGTAGGTTACATATATAGACAGACGGACAAAAAAATTATGCTTTTCGCAATTTTTCCTTTATCTGTGCTATAAGCCCTTGCTTCGTACCAAATTTCAAGATTCTAAGTTCACGGGAAGTACCCTGTAGGTTTTGATTCCCTTGCGAGTGTCGAAAATTTGCGGCATAAATGGCTGTATCTTTTGATTGCGTTGGCTTAGAAGTTTGATTTTTTCACAGCTCCAAGGGACAGTAAACCTGAGTATTTGATATAAATTTCATCTTGACGCCTCCACGCGTTCCCGCGAAAAAGCGTCTTGACAGACGGACGGACGGACAACAAAGTGATCCTATTTATAAGGGTTCCGTTTTTTCCTTTTGAGGTACGTACGGAACCCTAAAAAACGATCCAAGTTTCCAATAAAATACCTTCTTTGGTAGGCAATTTGTAGTTGCGGGAAAAGAAGCAGCTCGTTTATAACTACCGGAACAATAAACGGCAATCTATCAAAAAGAGTGCTTACAAAAGCGGTTACTCCCATTTATTAAGTAACACGACTCTCAACCGTTGTTTTGGCCAGATCTGGCCAAATTGCCATTACGCTAAAACCCGTGATGGAGTACTTAGTACGAATCAAACGGGGTGGCTGTGGTACCGAAAGGCAGCAATCCGCCAAACTGTCCAGAACTCCGGCCCATCGAGGAGTATAATACTGTACCTCTACCATGAGTTACACTAGTTTACAGTGACCGTACTCGCTAGCGACGGCGTAAATGATTTGTATGGAGAATTGTACTTCCGTAAGTGACCGCTAGAGGCGCTGAGTGCTTAGTATAAGTTTTACTTCACCAAAATACTTTTCGATCGCGTTTACGTAAAAATTTAAATTCTATGGAAACATGGGCGCGCGCGCGCGGAGACGCTGTCCACGTTTCCATAGTAATTGATTTTTTTACGTAAACGCGATCGAGAAATATTTTGGTGAAGTAAAACTTATACTAAGTATAATGTACGCTTAGTATAAGTTTTCCTTCACTTCAATACTTCTCGATCGCGTTTACGTAAAAAATTCAATTACTAGGGAAACATGGACAGCGCCTCCGCGCGCGCGCGTCTATGTTTCCATAGAATCGAAATTTTTACGTAAACGCGATCGAGAAGTATTGAAGTGAAGGAAAACTTATACTAAGCATACAGTATGCTTAGTATAAGTTTTCCTTCACTTCAATACTTCTCGATCGCGTTTACATAAAAAATTCAATTCTATGGAAACATGGACGCGCGCGCGCGGAGACGCTGTCAATGTTTCCATAGTAATAGATTTTTTTACGTAAACACGATCGAGAAGTATTTTGGTGAAGTAAAACTTATACTAAGCGTATTGTACACAATTCTCCATACAAATCATTTACGCCGTCGCTAGCGACACTGTAAACTAGTGTAACTCATGGTAGAGGTACTGGAGTATAATGAAAGGACTTTTTAAAAAGAGAGGCGGAGAGGTGAAATCCGTGGCTGAGCTGAAAAAAATGTGGACTTGGGCGACCAAGAGGTATCCCGAAGGCGCAGTCCCTCATGGGTCGTGTTCGAGGAGTACGATTAGTGGCTTACTCGTTAAGAAATCTTGACTAAACGTAATTGTCATTTAAAATAAATTAAATTTACTTATATTTAATGTAAACGTCTTTTGATTATTTTATAAAATCTTTTCCATGATATTAATTTTAGTGTGCCCAAGTTTTGGCGTGTTCAACCTTTACTTATGTGTGTTAGTTACAAGTATAATACGAGTATATAGTATATTGTTTTGGTTGTTTTTATATAATATCTGTTTTTAAGGGTTCCGGAGCCAAAATGGCAAAACGGAACACGCTTAGTTGCGTCACGTCATGTCTGTCTGTAGATAAAATAGACCTTATACAGGGTTATTTGTAATTCACTAGCATCCTTTTAACCCTAAACTCCCACCACTTATACAAATGTTTTTTGTTCTACGGCTTTTGTCATAACTTAATATTTTTGGTGTAATAACGTTTTGAAAATTTGAGATTTCCTCTTATTTTTACGATACTCTGTGTATTTGTATGGGAAAAAAGTGCTTCATTTTAAAAAGTCGTAAAACAAAAAACATTTGTTTGAGTGATAGGAATTCAGGGTTAAGAGGATGTCAGTGAATTAAAAATAACCCTGTATAGACCTTATGGGAAATGCTAGTTACGCGGTATTGACATATTATATCACCGACGCAATGTAGTTCACGCCATATTCGGTAGGAATACCATCGTTATTACTATATTTTGTCTCAACTACCCTCCAGAATGTTAAATGCAGAATTTTCGTAGCTCGTATCACTCTGACTAAAAATATGAATATCTCAGTACTGCGATGGAATTCAACTTGGTCCGTCTAGAACGAAATGATGTAGATTTAAAGACCTAATTAATGACGTTACTCTCAGCTCTGTTGGTTGACCATGGCCCCTTAGCACACAGATACCTACCTACTTTAGCATATTATAGGATACTTTTATCCCGGGATATTGCATGGTTCTCGCGGGATAGCGACTAAAGAATTCTTCGTAAACAGCTAGTGTTACAATAACTATCAATTAAAAAAAATAAAAAACCCCAACGCAATTTGTTCCATATGTTTGAAAATAAAGTACTTAAATGCCCATTATGCGTCTAAAAATAGATGGCCGTTGTTGCCGAAAAGTTCTCGAATGGAGACCACGGACAGACATAGGGGCCGTCCATTAATCACGTGATCTTTTATTTAGCATTTTTTGACCCCCTCTCCCCCTTGGTGATATGTGGTGAGATTTAAGACTACCGCCCCCTCCCCCATCCAACATCACGTGTATTTTTATTACCTACAAAGAATCTTAAAATTTTTCGAATATTATCTTTAAATACAGGTATAAAGTATAATCTTATTTTATTCTGAAATTAAGGACCATGTTAAAAATGTGTAGACAGAAAGGTTGCAGGTTGTTTTTGATTGGCATTTTAATCAAAATTGTAATGTGTTTGACGAAAAAATAAATACACGTGATATCTTACTAAACCCCCCCCCCTCCCCCCTTGTGATATTTCGTGATTTTTGTCAAACCCCTCCCCCCCTTTCAAGCCTCACGTGATTAATGGACGGCCCCAAGCGCAGCGTGGGACGTCCAACGAGATGGATGGACGATTTGGTGAAGGCCGCAGGTTTGAGGTGAATGCAAGCCGCTTCTAACCGTAATGATTGGGTATCAATGAGGGAGGCCTATGTCCAGCAGTGGACGTCTTGCGGTTTAAATGATGATGATGATCTAAGATCCCTTCCGCTGCTAACAAAAGAGCTAATAACTTTGAAACGGCCGAACCAATTTTAATGATAATTAGTCGTACGTCTAAAACCATCTCCAAGAAACCTGCTTCCAATTAAAAAACCCGCATCCAAATCGGTTTACCCGTTTAAGAGCTATGATGCCACAAACGGACACACACATTGCAAAGTCAAACTTATAACACTTATTTTTGTGTCGGGGGTTAAAATATTGCAATAAGTTTGCCCACGTGACAGTCGTTTGTTTTGTTTTCCAGTTTCTGTGAGACGTTTACCTAATTATCTAGGAGAATTTTCTCCTTTCTTGTGTTCCATGAATGTTACATACAATGCATGTGTAAGCCAATAATTGTAGATAGATAATGTAATTTCCGAAACAATAAAATTATTTATATTAAATATAGTAATAATACAATATTAGTAGTTAACTGTTCTACCAAGTAATAGGTTTAAGTTATATTGTATATATTTTAGTGCCCTATTATAGGGTTTCATGTCTCGGAAATGTACTAGTTTTTAAGATTCAATGTACCCGTGAAAAACAATTAACAAATGACTAATGACAGGCCATGGCTAGTGTGGGGTTCAGCGTAAATGTAACTGTGATATATTATTATTTTTTGGAAATAAACTATTTGTATTTGTGTAAGTACTCACCGGATCCTCCAGTTATTAGTATAGTTTTCCCCTTAAAATATTCGGGTATAGTTGGCACATTGGTGAAGTCTCTATCCTCTAAAAATCCCATTGTGCAAGAAGACTTGCGCGTGCGACGGTCCCAGTTCAAATGTCGCTTGCTCGTGCGCCGCCATTGTGCTGTGTTAAGGAGACGTCGGCCATTATTTAATTTAGTGTTTTAATATTTTTATTTTTAGCCATTTTTAACGCCCGACACAAAAAGAGCTAGGGGTGTTATAAGTTTGACCGCTATGTGTGTGTCTGTCTTGGCGGGTGAACCGATTTGGATGCGGTTTTTTTTATTTGAAAGCAGGTTTTTTGGCGATGGTTATTAGACATTTATTTTGTCTGACTGTCTTTTACTTCTTTATAGGTACTTGAACCGCTAACCGATTCAGATGTTTGGTATGTGTACATTATTTTGAGACCTACAAATATCACGGGACAATTCACACAAACTGACCAAGTCCCAAACTAAGCAAAGCTTGTACTATGGGTACTAGACAACGGATAAACTTACTTATGTAGATTAATACATACTTAAATACAATATTAAACACCCAAGACTCAATAGCAAACATTCGTATTTTTCACACAAATATCTGCCCCGACCGTGAATCGAACCCGGGATCTCAAGCTTCTCTAACAACAAGGCTATCCAGTCGTCTTAGACAAAGGACATAGGATAGTTTTTATATCAGAAAATTGCATAGTATACCATACCCGCGGTATAACGACATACGAATACTTCGCAGATAATAGCTAGTTTTTTTTTTTTTAATAGCCTGTTTCAGTGTCCCACTGCTGGGCAAAGGCCTCTCCCCTGGACTTCCAACTCGCCCTGTCTGCACTTGTGTTTGATCAGTCGCTCGAGAACGTGTCTAGGTCATCCCGCCATCTTTGCCTTGGCCTACCGCGGCGCCGGCAACCATCCTGGGGCACCCATTCAGTGGTAACCCGCTCCCACCTCTCTGTGTGCATGCGGCAGACATGGCCAGCCCGGTCCCATTTCAGCCTGGCGGTTGCTTTGCTTACATCTACAATGCATGTTTTGGAGCGCTTCTAATATATAAAAACTAGCTGTTGGCCGCGACTCCGTCTGCGAAGAATAGGGGTATAAAAATAGCCTACGACCTACCGAATACAGAAAACAAAGTTTCATAAAAATCGGTCAAGCCGTTTCGGAGGAGTTCGATATCAAACACCGTGACGCGATATTTTTATATATTAGATCTCGTGTCACGGTGTTTGTTATCGAACTCCTCCGAAACGGCTCGACCGATTTTTATGAAAACTTTTTTTCTCTTATTCGGTAGGTCTGAGAATAGGTACCCCTATATTCGCAGACGGAGTCGCGGGCAACAGCTAGTTAATGTAAAAATGAGCAACACAACTCCCCCTTAACAATTGATCAATCAGCGATTTACATTTACTGCTTACTAAGTAGCCTAGTAAAAGAAAACCAAGGGGCATTGAGCTCTTTTATCTAGCATATAGAGTTCATATTTCCTTAATATTGAATAATTTGAGTTGACTGACTTAGGTATGATACGTATTTAGGATCTCATAATTATTATACTCGTTTAGGTTCACTTCGTCAACATTCCCATTTCGTTTACATTCCTACTTCGCCCACAATCCCACTTCGTCAACATTCCTATTTCATCCATATTCCCATTTCGTCTTTTTCTCACTTCGTCTATATTCCTACTTCGTCCACAATCCCACTTCGTCAACATTCCTAGCCGATTTTAATGCGATTTTTCTATCACTTAGCTTAATTCTCAGGGAAGATTTTACTTTGTGATTTAGGTATGGACGAAATGGGAATGTTGACGAAGTGGGAATGTGGACGAAGTGGGAATGTGAACGAGATGGGAATATGGACGAAATGGGAATGTTGTCAAAATAGGAAGTGGACGAATTGGGTATTGATTGTGGACGAAATAGGATTCTGACGAACTAGGAATGTGGACGAAATGAACCTAAACGATTATACTAAACGGGACGGCTGCACCATTTCAAAACAAAAATAATTAATAATTTTGCATAAAACGTGGTTTCTAGTAAGTAAGTGCCTACAGGATACAAAAACATTTAGAGGCCTATCTCGCTCGATTTCACAGTTACAAGTACCTCCAAACCCAGTAAGTACACAAAAAAACGGGCTTGACCATTTCAAAACCTAGTATGGCACAAAACCATTTCAAAAACCTAGTATGTGGCATGCACTTAGGTACTAGGTTTTGAAAAAGTCAGAGAGGCTTATTAGGTTTGATGTGGTCAAACGATAATCAATACGCTCATTTCAAAAGCCAGTATGGTACATAATTTACATAAAACATGTAATAGTTGCTCAACGTGCTATGGAAAAGGCTATGCTCGGAGTTTCTCTAAAAAATCGTCTACATCTGTAACTAAGTACGGCATTTAACCGACTTCAAAAAAGGAGGTTCTATGGTCGGCTGAATGTATGTTTTCGCACAAGTTCCTTCGATGGAACTGCCAAAGGAACTACCGCGAGCAAACCAACCCAATATTAATTTTCATTAACTTTAAGTTTTATAGAACTCGCGTTTTTTAGCCAAAATTGGTGTCAAGCCACAGCCAGGTGTAAAACTTAGTATGTGGTGTATGGAACTATTGGGATCATTTATTTGACATTTACATAATGTAGGTACCGATTGTTCCATTATCATCATCATCATCATTTCAGTCGTAGGACGTCCACTGCTGGACATAGGGCTCCCTCATTGATGCCCAATCATTACGATTGGAAGCGATTTGCATCCACCCTGAACCTGCGGCCTTCACCAAATCGTCCGTCCATCTCGTTGGTGGACGTCCCACGCTGTGCTAGCCAGTCTGTGGTCTCCAATCGAGAACTTTTGGGCTCTAACGGCCATCTGTTCTGCGTGCTATATGGCCTGCCCATTGCCATTTCAACGAGCTAATCCGTTTGGCTATGTCGGTGACCACGGTTCTTCTACGGATCTCCTCGTTTCTGATTCGATCCCGTAGAGAAACTCCAAGCATAGCCCTCTCCATAGCTCGCTGAGCGACTCTGAGCCTATTCATCAGGCCCATAGTGAAGCACCACGTCTCGGATCCGTTGTCATCACTGGCAACACACACTGATTAAAGACTTTTGTTTTGAGGCACTGAGGTATTTTGGACGAAAAGATGTTGCGGAGCTTCCCGAACGCTGCCCATATGGAACTAGAACTATGGAACTCTTGGGATACTTTTGGAACTCGTACCCTGTTTGGCGAGCCTTGGGGGAGGCTTAATGTTCAGCAGTGGACGTTTTTCGGCTGATATGATGATCGCTTCGCTTCCTCGCACGACTATGGAAGACATGTAGCCTACGCGTGAATAATAGAATCCGAGTTTTTATTATTCGTTCACATAAATTAATTAACGAGGTATTTTTACCTGCCAAAATAAATTTACAAATCAATGACCTTTTATTCTGACGCACTATTGTTTATTAAACCATAAATAGTGTATGTTTGTAAGTTTATTTGTTCCTATATCACACCTTAACCGCTGAACGAATTTAAACAAAATTTGGTATGGATATAGTTTGCGACCCTGGGAAGGATATAGGATAGTTTTTATTGCAAGAAATTGCATAGTTCACTGAATTCTTCGTAGATGGTCGCGGCGAAAAGCTAATCTAATATATGTATAAAAATCTCGTGTCACGGTGTTTGTTATCGAACTCCTCCGAAACGGCTTGACCGATAATTATAATTATAATAATAGTATGATTATTTATTCAGACTATGTTGTATGTGTTGTCTTTGGTTTTATTTATTTATGAAACTTTTTGTCTATATTTGGTATATAGGTCCTAGGCTATTTTTATACCCCTATTCTTCGCGGACGGAGTCGCGGGCAACAGCTAGTCTAATACATAAAAATCTCGTGTCACGGTGTTTGTTATCGAACTCCTCCGAGACGGCTTGTCCGATTTTTATGAAACTTTTTTCTCTAAACTCGGTAGGTCTGAGAATAGGCCGTAGGCTATTTTTTATACCCCTATTCTTCGCAGACTAGTAATATTATAAATGCGATAGCCACTGTCTGTTTGCTGCCTCATCACGCTTGACAGTTAGTTTTAATACAACCTCTATGCTAAATTAAGCAATTAAATAAAAAACATTTTTGAAGTCTTCAAATGGCATGCCTTAAATGTCAATGTCTGGCACATAAATCAATATTTTTAAAACATTGTTTATTTACCTTTTTTTTTGTAAACACAACAGTTTTTTAGATTCGTGTTATATTAGTAAAAAATGGCGAAAAAGGACAAAAAAGGGAATAAGGTTTAAAAATTTATATTACTCTCTGTTTAATGTTATTAGATTGTATAATGTATAATCTACACTAAATATAAAGAGGACAGATTTTTATTTTTGTATGTAACGAATAAACTTAAAAACTACTGGGCCGATTTCAAAAATTCTTTTGCCGTTAGAAAGCTACATTATCACTGAGTGAAATAGGTTACTTTTTACCGCGGTAAAATACCTTTTCCTGCGGGAAAATTAATTTATCGCGGACGAAGCTGCGGACGGAAGGCTAGTACTAAATACAAACAGAAATATCTTACTTACTAATATTATAAACTTAAAGGTTTTTATGGTTGAATCTAAGGATTTTAGTTACTCTTTCACGCTAAAACTGGCCAGTCTTTATATTTATACATAACCTTTCGTTGTTTTGAGCTGATGGTAATATTATATACTTAATCGGCGTCAAAAATATCGCCCCTCCGCGAAAATCAGATTCAAGCTAATCTAGACCTTAGCGAAATTGTGTTACCTAATTATTATTATGTAGTATTGGTATTATTTGGAGAGGGCTATGCTTGGAGTTTCTCTACGGGATCGAATCAGAAACGAGGAGATCCGTAGAAGAACCGGGGTCACCGACATAGCCAAACGGATTAGCTCGTTGAAATGGCAATGGGCAGGCCATATAGCACGCAGAACAGATGGCCGTGGGGGGCCAAAAGTT
Organism: Archips xylosteana; assembly: GCA_947563465.1. NCBI lineage: Eukaryota > Metazoa > Arthropoda > Insecta > Lepidoptera > Tortricidae > Archips > Archips xylosteana. Next base: position 7,798,610 of record OX387373.1, read on the forward strand.
CTGGAATGGAGACCACGGACTGGCAAGCGCAGCGTGGGACGTCCACCAACGAGATGGACGGACGATTTGGTGAAGGCCGCAGGTTCAGGGTGGATGCAAATCGCTTCCAATCGTAATAATTGGGCGTCAATGAGGGAGGCCTATGTCCAGCAGTGGACGTCCTATGGCTGAAATGATGATGATGATGATGATGAGTATCAATTAAAAGCGCGTTTAATGTGTTAACATAAGCCATTGCTTATGAATCAGAGCGTTTCGGAAAAAACTGCACAAATAGGAGGGGCGATATTTTTGACACCGAGTATTAGTAGACTATCTAATAATAGTATTTTCTAATAACGGTTATAATTTTTTTCAGGATGACGAGCCACCAGGTAATTTTTATATTATTAATAGCTGTTGTCCGCGACTCCGTCCGAGAAGAATAGTAGCCTAGACGACCTATTCTCAGACCTACAGAGTACTTATAGACAAAAAAGTTTCATAAAAATCGGTCAAGCCGCTTCGGAGGAGTTCGATAACAAACACCGTGACACGACATTTTTATGTATTAGATTTAACCTAATGGGGGTGGGGTTAAAGGGGATGAAAATTTCATTGATTTTGCCGTAGGATGCACCGTTTTCAAGATATTTGACAAAACACCAGTTCTCGTCCGATCACCGAGGTTAAGAAACGTCGGGCGCGGTCAGTACTTGGTTGGGTGACCGCCTTGTTTCATTTTTGTTTTTTGAATGTTTTTTTATTTTCAGAGGTGGAAGTCCAAGAAGAGGTCCTGGTGGCCACCACCGACCTGGAACCCGAGCTAGAGGAGGTCCAATACACCGACACCTCCTACACCAGCGCTTCTTTTGAATCGCTGCCACCTATCATCGAAGGTACGGTTAAATACGTTAAATAGAACCAGTTATTAATACCTGTACAATACGTTTACTTTTAGTTTACCACTGACAGATGGCTTGCCTTCATTTCATTTCCAACTTTAACACCATACAAATAAAGTAGCTATCACAAAATCTGCAAACGTGGGTAACAGTATTCTAAAATTGGCTTTATTTGTAGGTCGTTAAAGTTGAATATGAAATGAAGGCAAACCATCTGTCAGTCGTAAACTTTATGTAATTTTACTGTACCTATCTGGGGGCACCCTTGCCACGACGAGCCAAGGAAAGCTCGAGGGCACTACTACCTTTTCTCGAAGTGCTTTATCGTTTTTTAGGGTTCCGTACTCAAAAGGTAAAAACGGGACCCTATTACTGAGACTTCGCTGTCTGTCTGTCCGTCTATCTGTCCGTCTGTCACCAGGCTGTATCTCACGAACCAGGATAGCTAGACAGTTGAAATTTTCACAGATGATGTATTTCAGTAGCCGCTATAACAACAAATACTAAAAAACAGAATTAAATAAATATTTAAGGGGGTTCCCATACAACAAACGTGATTTTTTTGCTCGTTTTTGCTCGATATTGATTACGGCAACAGGTAGACGCTTGAAATATTCACAGAATATTTAGTTATATATTCACTTTAAAAATAAATAATCAAAATTAAAATAAAACAAATATTTAAGGGGGGCTCCCATACAGCAAACGTGTTTTTTTGCCGTTTTTATAGATAACTAGCTTTTGCCCGCGACTTCGTACGCGAAGACAATAATTTAACGTTTTAGTAGTTTGCATGAAATTTGGCACACAGGTAGTTTATTAAGTGGATTAACACACAGGATAATGCCAGGAAAATGTAAAGTTCCCGCAGAATTTGAATAAGTGAATTCTAAAGCCGGTAAGCCGCGGTGGCCTAGTGTGGTTTGACCTATGGTCTCTTAAGCAGAGGGTCATTGGTTTGAGCCCGGGCTTGGACCTCTTGAGTTATTCCGAATTTGTGTGCTAAATTACGTTTGAAGTTTACCATGAGCTTTACAGTGAAGGAAAACATCGCGAGAAAAGTTGCACACACTTGAGAAGAAATTCAATGGTACACACCCGCACTGTACAAATCGCACTGGGCCCAAGGTGGGAACTACGGTCCAAGTGTTCTCGTTCTGGGAGGAGGCCTGATTGAAACAACAACATTTTATCTTGGGAAAGTGCAAAGTACAGCATACCGCGGGATAGAAATAACTGTTTTGACCTATTTTGAAAATCAGAGACAGTGTAGCATTTTCTCAGAAATAAGTACTCTATCTCAATCACGGATATTGTAGCTTACTATTGGTGAAAGAATTTTTAAAATCAGTCCCGAAGCTGAATTAACTTATTTCTATCCCGCGGGAATTTTGCATTTTCCCGAAGTAAAAGTAGCCTATGTCAATTGGGGATAGTCATATCATATCATATGAAATAATTTTTAAAATCAGTGCCGAAGTTGAATTTACTTATTTCTATCCCGTGGGAATTTTGCATTTTTCCGAAGAAAAGTACCCTGTGTCAATCAAGGATACTGTAGCTTACTATTGGTGAAAGAATTTTTAAACTCAGCCCCAAAGTTGATTTAAAAATTTTCTATCCCGTGGGAATTTTGAATTTTCCCGAATAAAAAGTAGCCTTTGTCAAACGGGGATAGTCATATCACGTAATGTGTAAGAATTTTTAAAATCAGCCCTGAAATTGAGTTAATTTATTTCTATCCCGTGGGAATTTTAAATTTTCCCGGATAAAAAGTAACCTATGTCAATCAAGGATAGTGTAGCTTTCTAATTCTGAAAGAATTTTTAAAATCAGCTCAATAGTTTCAGAGATTCCGCTACAAACAAATAAACAAAGAAAGTTGAGATATTTCTCTATCCCGTGGAAATTTCGAAAAATCCTTCCTTAGTGCACCTCTACAATACTCAAGGTACCATCGCCCCAGACGTCAGATACCCATTATCAAAACAAATTTGCTTGCAGCCGTTGATGTTTATTGCTATGGATTGTTATGGACAGATGTCTAGCCACTGCACGCAAACTGGGCCTTTAAGGTGGTTATCCGGCGCTTGGGGCGATAGTACATGTGTGCCAAATTTCAAGTCTCCAGCCCCAGTGGTTTAGGCTGTCCGTTGTCTGTCAGTCAGTCAGTCAGTCAGTCAGTCATTCAGTCAGTCAGTCAGTCACGGTACTGTTTTATAGGTATAGATGGTATAGATGATACGGAACCCTTCGTGCGCGAGTCCTACTCACACTTGGCGGGTTTTTTGAACCCTCATAACTTGAGTTTGGATTATACCAGATACCTTAATAAATTTCTCGGGATATGATGTCAATAGATGACTAATTCAAAATATAAAGTTTCGATTGCATAGCTCTTATAATTAAAATTTGAATTATATCTAATAACCCCTGATTTCGTCACTGGCTCACTGGTGATCATCAAAATTCTTAATGTACTTCCTGAAGTCCTAGGAAGCTGAAATTTTGTATTTACCGTGCCCCAGATTACATTACAAGTAAGTTATGTTAATTGTTGCCATTTATATCAAATGCTCATTGTATAAAGTGATAAATCCCGCGGGAACTATGCAATGTTTTGGCATAAAAACTATCATAATGTCTTTCCCGGGGTCTCAAACTATCTCCACGCCTAATTTCATCTAAATCGGTTGAGTGGTTTGAGCGTGAAGAGGTAACACATATTCAGACAGACACATTTTCACATTTATGATATCGGTATGGAGTATCGACGTTCGAATTCGAGAATTATAAACGAACTGAAACAATTACTTTGCTCACCCGCTACCTTACGATAGCTACGTTAAGTAAAAAATGCGTGTTCATGCAGTTCGTCCACCTCCACCCTGTATGAACACACAAATCCAACTATCACCACCACTAAACTACACTGACGCGTTTCGAACTCGAGAATTATACCAAATGAGTGTTATTTCGAATAATATTATAACAAATATTTTTTAATTGGTCGTTACTTGTCGCGAAGGGTACTAACAATCCGATTCCCCCGGGATTGCCTAAGCTTTCGGAGTTACCAAACGCTGATCTTCCAATAGGTACTGTACTTTCAAGAAAAGGACAAATGGGTTTTTTTGGTCCGGTTTACTTGCAAACTTTTTCACGCCCCGCCACTGTTACACACCCAAAAACTTCATAGTATTTCTGTTTTTAAATTACTGCGGAACTCTCAGTGCGCGAGTCTGACTCGCGCTTGGTTAGTTTTGTGACTTTAAAATCACGTACATTCTAGAAATCGGCAAAGTTAGGGAGTAAGGTAAGGAGTCGGAAGTTTTGTCAATATCTTCGTCTACCATAGTAACAAACCACACAAGTGCAACGTAGTACTAAAAACAGTAAAAAGGCATATGAATCACTTCAAATTACTAAGGTAAGTAGTGAATTCATTAATGAGATAGCTCTTTATTAAAATGAAAGAGGGGAGTTTTTATTCTATAGTGTATAACATGTAAGTATGGGTGAAAAATTTGAGTAAAGGACTTGTAAACGAATTGACGTTTCATATTAGAAAACCGGCCAAGTGCGAGTCGGACTCGCGCACCGAGGGTTCCGTAGTCATTTTTAGTTATGTCAAAATATACACCGAAAACAGCTACAATAATCCAGTGTTGGCAAAGCCCTGCTTCTTAGTCAAATGTACGCCGTGTGGGATCATTTTATGTTGGTTAGCAACAACATTGTAAGCTGAACCGAGACCCTGGTATTTTAATACTTTCCTACTCTCGGCCGCTTCAGCCGCTGCGCCAGCTTTTTTTGTTGTACCCTGAAGGTGTGAAGGGGCTAGGGTATCGACGCAGGTTGCGTCCCAAACTAAAACCCGACCCATCCTCCAGGGAATCAGAGATATACCGTCCGGCTATTTGCTATTATCCCGCGCAATGCCACTTTGGTTCTAATATTGAAAATGAATTCTATACTCGTGAATTTAAATAAGAAAACCCCAAAAGTATAAGATAAACTTTTTTTAAAATACCCTTTATCCCTTAATAAGGCCCATTTATTGGAGCATACCTATAACAAAATCAAAAGCAGCTATCGATCGAATACATACCTGACAAAGGATATTTTTAAAGCTAATAGTATTTTCAATAATTACAATGGAAATTGTGGCATAATAATGAAATCAATAAGGTTAAATTTCCAACTCAATAAATTGCTAAATCGCCTCTACCTTATAAAGGGTTAACGTTTTGTCATACTTGTCTTGCGTACCGACCTGTTACAGTATACTTCTAACGAAAGCATTTTTTACAGAGCCAAAAGCCAAGAAGCCTAAGAAGGGAAAGAAGAAGGCCGAGGTAATTTCTTAGGCTCAAGACATCTTCGTCCACAATCCCATTTTGCCACCTTTTAAATCGACCTCATTCTCATATATTAGTCTACTGTTCTAATTCACCAACATTCCTTCGTATTCTACTTTCGTACACGGGGCACAGCACCAACTCATCAACATTCCTATTCAGACCACAGCACCAACTCGTCAACATTCCTATTCAGACCAAAGCACCAACTCGTCAACATTCCTATTCAGACCAAAGCACCAACTCGTCAACATTCCTATTCAGACCACAGCACCAACTCGTCAACATTCCTATTCAGACCACAGCACCAACTCGTCAACATTCCTATTTCGACCACAACACCAACTCGTAAACATTCCTATTCAGACCACAGCACCAACTCGTCAACATTCCTATTCAGACCACAGCACCAACTCGTCAACATTCCTATTCAGACCACAGCACCAACTCGTCAACATTCCTATTCAGACCACAGCACCAACTCGTCAACATTCCTATTCAGACCACAGCACCAACTCGTCAACATTCCTATTTCGACCACAACACCAACTCGTAAACATTCCTATTCAGACCACAGCACCAACTCGTCAACATTCCTATTCAGACCACAGCACCAACTCGTCAACATTCCTATTCAGACCACAGCACCAACTCGTCAACATTCCTATTCAGACCACAGCACCAACTCGTCAACATTCCTATTTCGACCACAACACCAACTCGTAAACATTCCTATTCAGACCACAGCACCAACTCGTCAACATTCCTATTCAGACCACAGCACCAACTCGTCAACATTCCTATTTCGACCACAACACCAACTCGTAAACATTCCTATTCAGACCACAGCACCAACTCGTCAACATTCCTATTCAGACCACAGCATCAACTCGTCAATATTCCTATTCAGACCACAGCACCAACTCGTCAACATTCCTATTCAGACTACAGTGCCAACTCTTCAACATTATTGTATCTTTCATTATTCAGACTTGTCCATTTTCTGTTATTAGCCGTAGACGACACCCGTCGGCAATTTACATTTTCTTCGTGCTTTTTTCTTTGTACCTACCTATTTGATGTTAAAACTTGTTTACAAGACTGTAGTAAAAACTTAACAGCAAATAAGTAGTAACTACACGATCGCATACTGTGGTCGATAAAAGAATGTGGACGATTTGGCACTGGTGACCAAGTAGTACTGTGGTCGATAAAAGAAAGTGAACGAGTTGGCGCTGTGGTCGATAGGAATGTAGACAAAATAGGGTACTGACGGCTGTTGCATGTTTGTAAACTCTAACCCAGACCTGTTTCAAAGGCAAAAAATAGTAGAAGGAATCAATCTTCGTCCTAGAGACCCTGGTGTGCATTTTGATATTTGCCAGACTAGCCTCATGAAAAAGAGTGTTGTTACGATGGGTCCAAAGCTATTTAATAAATTACCTAGTGATATGAAAAACAAGACCCAGAGTCATTTTAAAGCACTGTTGTTTAAACTGCTTGTGGACAAATGTTATTATGATGTTAATGATTATCTTTGTGATTTTGATATTGATGTTTGATTAATTTTATTATTTATCTATTGCTACTTTTGACTTTCGTAATTTATCACTGTTTTTGTTTTGTATTTGCTTGCTTGCGTATTTAATCCTTAATGATAATGATAATTCTAGAGGAAATCCTTAATAATATTGTATAAATAATTAAGCCTTAAGTTTGTGACATTTGCACTTAATTTTATGTATTTTATGTATTTTCTTTTTAAATTATCGTATGCCAAAAGGTCATACATAAATAAGTACATCATAGCCGAATTGACGATGACGATATCAGAAAGTGGACGATTTAAGGTGACAAAATGGGACGCACGAAGTCATCCTGAGTCGAAAAACTGCTCCTAATTTATTGAAATATTCTGTTTTAATCACTCATTGTTTATGGGAGGATCGACTATTTTATGAAATTATGACTACCTCTACTCTTTTTTCTCGTAGGTGGTGGAAGAGGTGACCAAAGAGGCCAGTGACCTGTTCAACTGGTCTGAGGACAGTCTTCCACAAGGTAATCCTTATCTGTTGCTTGTTTTTAACCCCCGACTAAAAAAGAGGGGTGTTATAACTTTAACGTATTTGTGTGTTTATGTGTCTGTAAGGCGCAAGCGACATAGAAGAGACTTGGGACGGGGGCGCGTCTCAGTCGCGGCGCCCCGTGAATCAGTTTTCATACTAAATGTATAGAAGCGTCGCGATCCAAAGCAGACAGAAGAGACGGGGCGGAGACGCCGCCTGCGAACAAACGATGCGGACTGTGACCACGGGGCTCCTAACCAACCCATCTGAAATTTTGATCGCTAGCATGCACCAAAAGCGCCAGTAGTGCGCTGATTATTTCACCCGATTGTCGAAGGAGGGTTATGTTCTCACCCGACTGTCGGAAGAGGGTTTTATGTTTTTCGAGCGTATGTATTTATGTATGTATGTATGTTTTTGGCACGCCCTGCAGCCGAAACGGCTCAATGGACTTTTAAGTGTAAGATGTCATTAGATTTGTCTCAGTTCCGAGAGTGACATAGGGTATATATTTTCCCGGAATTAACGACCGCTTTAGCCTAGTTGGTAGTGCCCTGCCTACGAAGCATGAGGTCCTGGGTTCGAATCCCGGTAAGGGCATTTATTTGTGTGATGAGCACGAATATTTGTTCCTGAGTTATGGATGTTTTCTATGTATTTAAGTATTTATTTATCTATACAAGTATGTTTATCGTCGTCTAGTACCCATAGTACAAGCTTTGCTTAGTTTGGGACTAGGTCGATTTGTGTAAGATTGTCCCCTAATATTTATTTATTTTTTATTTTATTTTATTTAATTCCCATGGGAACGGGAATTATACAGGCGTTTTTTTTTCATCTAAATAGTATTAATAATAATAATAAATCATTTATTTCCGACATCAACATAAGTCCATACATTAATATCTACATAAGTATATACATTATTGAAATATTGATAAAATTAAAATTGAATTAAATGTTGATTAGTGGCAAAAATGTTGAAATTAATGTTATTTTTAACCCCCGACACAAAAAGAGGGGTGTTATAAGTTTCACCGCTGTGTGTGTGTGTCTGTCCGTGGCATCATAGTTCTTAAACGGGTGAACCGATTCGGTTGCGATTTTATTTAATAGAAAGCAGGTTTCTTGGCGATGGTTCTTAGATATGTTTCATAAAAATCGGTTTAGCCGTTTCAAAGTTATCAGCTCTTTTGTTAGCTGCGGCAGGGATCTTCGACGCATAACGGGCATTGACTTAATGTTCAAACATACGAGTGGCATAATTGCGTTGGGGGTTTTTAATATTTTTTCATCACACTTGCTCGTCAATGGTGTTATTCCATGTCTGTATACTAAATGTCAAAGGCCTAAATTGTTCTTAAGGGAGTTATGGATTTACGTACAATTTTTCTACCCAAGGGAGTTCTATCTTTAGTTTTAAAATTTGCAAACAAGTAATTTCAGACTAAGGAGGTTTCAAGTCAGCCAACGTTTTATTTATTATCTTTAAAACTTAGCTATAAACCAAATTTTACAACACAAAACATATCTACGCTTCATGAAAATTCGTTATTTTTATATTTTAAATTTATAACAAATAGTTTTGCAATAATTTTAGTAATATTTTTTTAAAATGTTGGTAGAATCTGGCCGTATGACCTTTCGAATTCTAAACTAAACACAGTTTACATTATCTATGGTAGATGACTCGAAAAAGTGACAATTTGTATTGGCGGGTAGCCATTATTTTATTCAATTTAAGTGTTTAGAGACAAAATAATTTTATTTTTGGATTTTTTTTTCTCGCAATGTGATGAAAATCATTGTGTGTATCACGGGCAGTAAGGGGATTACAAACTCGAGTCATTAAAAGCACTCCGCCTTCGGCGTCGGGCTTCTAATAGACCCTCGTTAGTAATCCCCTACTTACGGCCCTAGATGCACAATGTACTATTAATTTATAGTTACAATCTGAAATCTCTATGTTTAGAGGAACAGGCGAAGGTAGTGGAAGAGGAGGAGAGGGAGACGAAAAAAGAAAAGAAGAGCAAGAAAGGAAAGAAGGAGAAGGAAGAGATACCGGCCTTTGAAAAGGTACGTTTTCACACCTTTCATTCGGAAAAGTAGATTCTGCTCCCTGACGACAGGGATCAAAATGCTACTTTTCTGTTCAAGCTACTTTTTTAATTTATTCATTGGCAATGGTTGTACGCAATGTGCCAATGAACATAGACATTAATAAAATAATCGATTGTAATGATTTCATCGTAATCGATTAAAAATGAACGTATTTCATGTTTTAACTTTAACAACGTTATATGAAAATTGATGAATTTTTCGTAATAGTTTCGTTGATTGTTATTGTGATTTAATGAATATTGTGATATCCGATACCATTGTAATATTCGATTCCATTCGATTATTTCTTAACATTGTTAAAAGTAGCACAGGAATACTTTATCTGTGGTGACCTTTCCCTATCTATCACAACAATCCATTTTCCTGATAGTCGGTGTGAAAAATTGTATGTGTCACTCAGGAGCAAAATTATTTTCGTCTTGGGCGTTAACACTTGAATCCTTCGTTACGTTCAGGATTCTAACTTAGAATCCCTCGCTGCGCTCCGTATTCTATTGTAGAATCCATCGCTTCACTCTGGATTCAATGTACTGCCCTCGCCGTAAATACATCATTTTGCTCCCTTGTGACACAAATAACTATATCCTGCTAACATTGTAAACTAGTTATTGCTCGCAATTTTGTCTGCATCACTTAAGTAATTAATATCAAGGATGATATAGACTGGATTAGCAATCGCCATAGTACAGATCGTCCGCGGAAAAATAGTTCGATTATTAAATCTAGATGGCGCTGACATATAGCCCGAGGGTTTGAAAGCAAAACAATAGGACTACAGATGTTTCATTATGTATTATTTTTCAAAAATATTGCATAATAATTAATAATACATTTGCAGTATCAGTATCGGGATTTGCAGTATCGGCTATATTTCAGCGCCATCTAGATTTAATAATCGAACTATTTTTCCGCGGCCGATCTGTACTATGGCTATTGCTAATCCAGTCTATATCATCTTTGGTAATATACACGTTCCCGGCATAAAATATAGTCTATGTTACTCGCTGATAATATAGCTTCTAAAAGCGTTAGAAAAAGGGTAAACAATCTTGACTAGTCATTTTATTGAAGAGCACTTAAAAAAAATAGATACTATTACTTATGTTTGTGGGTAGTTGCAATAGAGAGATCTCTCTCCAGGCGGATGTTATGCCTGGGGACCGAAGTCCGTTGGATGAAAGATGGAAGTTGTATTTATGCAGCCGAGTTGAGAAACTTCGATAGAGCGATGCAGGATTGTAGTAATTAGTTTCTTATGTGATGACTAGATGGCGCTAGTAGTCGCTACATATGAAACCGAAAGAATGTAAATGACCGCTCATACTCTTGCTAATTGTTACAAATTTGCTGTGACTTATTTTCAAAACCGTTTTTCAGTAAAAAGACACGTCAAGATTTTTTACGCTTTTTCTGATGCCAAAATAAACGAAATACTTATAGGTTGTCGTAGTAAAAAAACCTTTTCAACAAATTAAACACACATCCCTCTTTGTGTTCGATAAATGAAAACGAAAATGAAGTGAAACTTCGTGTCACGCCTCAATAATCATTCAATCACTGATTCAATGCATGATATGACGTTAAAAAATTACAGTGAACCCTCCCCTTTTTTTATTTTTTAGGGTTCATTGAAAATCCTCTTTAAGTACTAGTATTTTTTTTATTACAGCCAAGTGTCCTTTTAAAAGTACAGTTTCAAGCAAAGTTATTTTCCTTTTAACAATTTTGAAGTCTGATATTTAACGTAAATATGAATAGAATAAAGAACAAAATATGTAATACATTTTCATACTAAATACAAACTGAAACCTAGATACACAGAAAAAAAAATCAGAAAAAGAGACCAGCGCTGGGAATCGAACCCAGGTCCTCAGCATTCCGTGCTGCGTGCCAAACCCCTACACCACCATTGGTCAGGAAACTGGTCCGGGATGACCGTAAAAGTAAAAAAAATGTTGTTGAAAAATAAAATTACAAAACTAATCTTGAAAATATTGAATGTACTCTTTACTGGTGACGTTATAAAATAATACTTATCGTTTTTTTTCTCAAACCGTAAACTTATCAGGATTTATTAAAATGGCATCGTATAAAACCCATAGGTTAGGTTCGTTTTATAGCAATCTTAAAAAATTGCGGTTTCAAAAAACCTTTCGATATTGCAACCCATTAGATATTATTTTAATACATTCGATATATTAACTTTGTATATTGCGATACGAGTTAGAACAAAGTGCTTACTTTTGTTATGAGTGTGAGCCTCGCAAGAGCAACGTTTATCAAAATTTTTGTCGATCAAAAAAATTTACATTTACCCAGACGTACGTCCTAAATTTAGTACCTACGTTGATATTAAAGAAGGATGCAAAATACAGAGCATAAACTACATACTCGTATAGCTAATTCCATACACGAAGACACATGAATTTGTCAAAATTAAATAAAAAATAAGTAATATCATGGGATAACTCACACCAATTGATCTAGTCCCAAAGTAAGCAAAACTTCTGTTATGGATACTAGGCAACAGATAAACATACTTAAATTCGTAATTAAGCATCCAAGACTCGAGAACAAACATTCGTATTTTTTAATACAGATATATTTTATTAGAATAGAATTAGACTGTAATTCCATTGCAATAAGAACCACGGCACGCGTCATCATGAATGACGATGAATGACGATGATGTCGATGACGAATGAGACCTAATACTCTGCGGAACTCAATGGCCTATTACCGTTCGCGCTTCAAATTCTTTTGAATACTTAGTTACTGAACAGAGTCAGTTTCAAGAAGTATTTCGCTTTAAATACTCCTGTCTTCAAGTAAAAGTAATATTTTTTTGTAACTTTATTCAAAGCAAAACTTATTTTATTTTTAAAAGTTCTTTTTAAAGAGCATTTCAGAGCGAAGTGTCAACTTACAGTGTGTTGTTTAAAATACTCAAAAACGTTAATTTTGTGTTATTTTTAAAAGTTCTTCTTAAAGGACATTTCAGAGTGGACTCTCAAGTTTTAGTGTGTTGTTTTTTAAACATTTTTGAAGGCTCTTTTTCTACATTTAAATTGTTGTAACAGCCTAAAAACTGGAAGACGATGAACAAGAAAGAGCGAGAGAATTGGCTCGTGCAGAGAATAGAGGAGTGGCATGCGGAATTGGAGGCGGAAAAGTTTGTTTAAATTCACTGTCGTATTTAAAGTGATATTAATTAATAGTAGATTGTAGCCCTAGTCTTTAATACATCCTGTGTTTTAAGGTACCAGATTATTTATATTTTTATTAATTTATTATATTTATATTTAAATGGATTGTGTTATTGACAATATAAATTCACTTCTGGATTCTAAATTCCAAATGGGACCGTGTCAAAATTGTCAAAATACATAAAGCTTAAATAGCATAACGGATAAAATATATAATTATCATTTGACATAATAATATAATTTTCGGAGGAACTATTAGTTAGATCAACTTTTTGATCGTATAATTTACAAATTTTTTTATTTTAAGTTAGGGTATTTGGACTAAGTAACCTGGCAATATCGTTCTCAAGCTTCATTTTATATCTTAGAACAAATACCGTAAAGTTAATAATTTAAATTATGTCACATGATCATTAGCTGCATTTTGTTCATTATTCATTTTAAACTCTATGTATTTCATGTGATACGTGTTCTCCAAAATCTGGTGTTTTGAAAAATGATGTTGTTGTTTAGTTATTGTTCTATAAGGAATCTATTTCAATGTAAAGGTAAATGAATAATGTAGATTTTTTAGGGTTTTTAAGTAAATAGACAGTTGATTGATACTTACAGTTTTATATTAGCAAATTAAATATCAGCAGACGAAAAAGTGTATTTAGATAGTTGCTTAGAAAAAAAATACTTATTTAGCTCTTGGACGCAGCCCTCTAGACAAAATGGGAGGGCATGGGCTGTAGATCCCACGCGGGCCCAATACGGATCGGGAACTTTACGCACACCATTTTCACAGGTGTGTGCAGCTTCCTAACCTTTGCCTTTAACTAAAAGCTTATGGCAAAATTGTCAGACGTAATTTCGCACATGTATAGGCATCTAACATTTGGTTTGGTTTGGTTGGGACCTACTCTGAAGAGGAGCTCTGGTCGAGTTCGAAACGCGTCAGTGTAGTGTGGTGGTGGTGATAGTTGGGTTTGTGTGATTGGAAAGGCAAGCGTCAGAAACGTTAGACAATAATCCTGCCGATCCTTCACTTATGTTTTTCACCTATATGCATATCCTAGACAGATTTCACTATGACATTTTCTGTGAAAAGGCTCACAATACTTTGTCGGTCCCTTACTAAATGCTCCTTTCATCCACTCAAAGGTTGACTGGTAGAGATCCCTTAAAGGGATAAGTTCGCCTTTGTACATGCATTTCAACGGTTGTCAATAATGTATTTCTTTTTTTCCTTATTTTTGTACAATAAAGAGTTTACATACATACATACAATACAGTTCAATACCCTACTAGTGGGTATGGCCAACATTGACATGTCGCTATCTCTTTCCAGGCAAGCGATTCTCGCGGGTGCGAAAGAGAAGAAGGCTGCGCTGGCTCGCGAAAGGGCAGAACTGCTGGCCAAAGATAATGCAGAACAAGAAATTAGAAGAGACTTGTTGGCGAAGGCTTGTGTGCTGTTTCAGAGTGAGATTCTTTTTTTTAGCGATGGTACTTTAATTATGTATAGGTTGATGAGTCTTAACATTTTGGGCGCCAACGACGGATATATCAGTCACAGCGTGCAGAGCGATAGGTATCTACCTACATGCATTTCTATAGGGTTCAACTTCGCGTTTGACATTCCGACGTCATGACCATATATCGAAATATATAGGGGGCAAAATTTAACGACAAGTTGGGAGTTCCTTTATCGATAAACTCAATTATCGACGCTTTTCCCATATAGTAGTGATCGCCCCAAGCTTTGTTTGTAAGTTCGTGTTTTTTTGTGAGTCTTGAGGAATAACTGAGTAATAAGTATCACTGCACTACAAAATAGTTACAATAACCTCAGGCCCAAAAATCTAAATAGTACCAACAAACGTCAAAGCAAATGTCAACTTTTCTTGATTGAAAATATGTAAAATAAATAAATAAATAAAATAAATATCACGGGACAATTCACACCAATTGACCTAGTCGCAAACTAAGCAAAGCTTGTACTATGGGTACTAGACAACGGATAAACATACTTATATAGATAGATACATACTTAAATACATATTAAACACCCAAGACTCGAGGTCAGGTTCTCTAACAACTAGGCTATCCGGTCGTCTCAAGATTATAATAATCAAAATTTGACGTGGGCTTTACGAGGATAAAGAAGAAGAGAATTGAGTCATTCTTTTGCTACATTTTTATAATTTCTATAAAATTATATTTTTACAAAAAAAATTTGGAGAAATACTGGTGATTTGGGAAAAACTTTCTATCTGTCATATAAAATTGTGCCCCTTCAATTCCGATGTCAGGTCATGACGTATGAGTGCGAGCTGTTGTATTCTTTGATCAATTATAACTGTAGATCCACAGTCGCGCGCCCGAAAATGTCCGAGCCAAATGAGCGCCACTTTGATAAAAGTGGCCTTCTTTTTTCGCAGTACGTTGCGTGAAATTGTCAAGTTTAGCTGTCAAGTGGAGTTTTGCCGCTATCGAAATTCGACTGTAATGAAGTAAAGACTAGGTTCAAATTTCTGTGTAGGTGATGATTTTATTTGTTACGCAACCAAATAAAAAAGTTCGGACATTCTTTGAAGGGGATTTTGTTCGGCAATGTGTATCTACAGTTGTAATTGATCAAAGGTTGTATTTGACAAAAGCAAAGCGTTGAAAAGGTTAAATCTTACTCAATTCACGGTTAGAATAAATAGTTAATTTGTTAAAAATTGAATAATCATCATCATAATCGTCTCAGTCTATACGCCCCACTGCAATGCGTAGGCCTCCTCTCAGAGCCCAATGCGAATTGGGAACTTCACGCACACCATTGAATTTGATTAATTCGTCGCCCGCGCGGTACAGAGGCGCGGGGGTAGACGACAAAGGGGGCCGGGAGAGGTGCGGGCGGCAGGCACACGAGGCGCGCTCGCCGCCCGCACCTCTCCCGGCCCCCTTTGTCGTCACCCCCCAGCCCCTGTACCGCGCAGGCGAGGACTCAGTTAAACGGTTTAGCTATAATTTCGCATATTTATAAGCTATTGCTAAGTGCCACAGTTGTATAATAGTAGATTGCTCCACAAGGGACTAAAACAAGCCATAATGACACAAGATATTTAGCCATAATTCACGTGTCATTATGGCAGTTTAGTCTCGCGTTAAACACTCTACTTTTCACTTTGAATGCGAGGAAAAAACGTTGTTTTAGGTATACTAATCTACAATATTACTTTTATAAAACGTACTACGCTCAATACGAGCAATGGACGTCTGTTCAGAATTCAGATAGCAATTTAAATTTGTTCCGCGGTTTTTTTTTGTTGAGTGACGCTTTAAATGTTTGCATATTTAGCGAACAGGTTCAAACTTGAAAATTATTTCATAGCTAATTGGACTAAGTATGCATAATAAAATGAATTCATCTTTAATATAATTAAATAGATTAATATTCGTAATTTTTCATGGTGTTTCACGAAATCATTATTTTTTAAAATATTTTTATACAGTTGTCATTTTGAGGTTAGGTATTTCCACGCACTAAAGGCTTCCACAGACCGAAGCGCAGGGCGCTACGGAGCGCTACGGAGCGGGCGCTAAGGAGCGCTTCGGAGAGTCCGCAGCGCGCTGCGGTCTGTGGAAAGCTTTAAAATTGTCTATGCCCAGTCGCTGAAAATGGCTATAATCCTCCATCCACAAACACCGTGATTGGCAGTTTAGGGGTTTCCAAAGTAAATTAAAAAAAAATTACTTTAATCCCTAGAGATCAAAAAAGAGCTTTAGTCCCGATATGCAGAGACTAAAGTAACATTTTAAGAGCATGAGAAGTGAAAAATAATTATTAAAGAAATGTTCGTTTCTATTTTCACAGAATTTGAAAAAGAAAAGATTGCGTTTGAGAACAAGAAGCAGATGATGGCAGAAGTAAGTTGTTTTAACTCGTAGAGAGTTTGCTGGGACCTTTTTCCAATTATAATGGACTAAGAAATTCCCTTACTGCCCTAAGGTTTTAATGTCAGCTTAAAATCGTAACATCTGTCTAGAGAATTATTTCTCTATTGTAGCTTAAAGCTAGCAACAGCTAGTTATAAATAAAAATCTAATTTCACCTGTATTTTTCCCAGTGGCAACAATATCTTCGCTGCGATGGCCTCCCAGACCCTCGCGTGGTGACGCAGATGAACACCTACCTCCATCTCTGGCAGACTCAGGAGCTATGCGACGACAATGAGCTGGCGCGACGCTGCGTTGAAGCCCTCCCGGTCAGTTAATTTATGTCAATTTCTGTCAATTTTTAGGGTTTTGTACCTAAAGGGTAAAAACGGGACCCTTCTTACTGAGACTTCGCTGTCCGTCCGTCTGTCCGTCCGTTTGTCACTAGGCTGTATCTCACGTACCGTGATAGCTAGACAGTTAAAAGTTTCACACATGATGTATTTCGGTTGCCGCTATAACAACAAATACTAAAAAAATAGAATAAAATAAATATTTAGGGGGGCTCCCATACAACAAACGTGTTTTTTTGCTCGTTTTTGCTCGATATTGATAACGGCAACAACACCCAGAATACTGCGCTCCGTTGCTCGTTGGCAAACCTTGAGCCTGGACTTTTGGGCTTCAGTTAACCCTTTATAAGGCCCCATTTATTGGAGCACACTACCACAGAATCAAAAGCAGCTATCGAATGCATACCTGACAAACGATATTTTTAAAGCTAGTCTTATTTTCAATAATTACAATGGAAATTGTGACGTATAGTGTCAGCAATAAAGTTCAAATTCCAACTCAATGCATGTGGTCGCTAAATTGCCTCTGCCTTATAAAGGGTTAATGACAAAGTCTGGGCGCCGTAGGTTAAGATGGGAAGAATACACATGTCGGAGAGTTCATTCATGGGTCATTCATTACTTGACTTAGTTCGTAGATTAGCCTGGCTACTTACCTAGTAAATGAAGCACAGGTGGTTCGATTGTTTCAGTGTCATTTAGTGTCAGTTGATGTCAAATAATGAGTGTCGTTAATTTTTAACAGATGCTGGAAATGCTTGAAGAATTCGTGGCTAACTCGAGGCAGTATACGGCTCTGCAAGCAGAGAGTTACAATGAAGTAAGTTTTTGCAAACTTATTAGTTTCACTTTGTATTAAAAATTAGGGGAGAGTAACCTATATTGAACCGGCGCTTAAATTGGACCACTTCCGTATTTCTACCAAATTACACTGTTTATTTACACTGGCAACAAAAAATGAAGCGATGATGCAAAATGGCGGACTGTTTGTGGCGCTGTCATCGCTTCATTTTTTGTTGCCAGTGTAAATAAATAGTGTAATTTGGTAGAAATAACGAAGTGGTCCAATTTAAGCGCCGATTCAAATTTAAAGTCGCTTCGCAGTTCATCGTCACCCCGATTTACGGTATTACCCTACAAGTACCAAGTCTTATTGGTTCGCGAATTCGTGCGAATATGAGGAAACAGCTTTACATTTGTCACAATTCAACGTTGATTTACATTGCTGCTTGCTCGACTGATTTTTATGGTTACTGAAACGAGGTTTACTTTACATTCCTTGTGCCAGAACTTCCTTTCCAGACTCCAAATTCTTTTTCCATCGACAGGTTCGTCTAGCAATCCGTGCGCAACTTTCAATAGCCATACAATGCGCCTCGTACTCGATCCTTCGCAACATGGAGAAGAATCTTAAATACGAGTCGATCAAGCTAGCGACCTACCACAGGCAGTTCGAGGGGCTCAAGCTCAACATCTGGGTGGCCGTGAGGATGCCCACGAGGAAACGGAAACCTATAGAACCAGATCCGTAAGCTAAAATTAAATTAATAAGCAAATCCTTAGTTAAATCATGGCAAAATTGACACCAATTGACTTAGTCCCAAAGTAAGCAAGCTTGAATTATGGGTACCAGACACTGGATAAACATACTTATACAGGGTTATTTTTAATTCACTGACATCCTCTTAACCCTGAATTCCTATCACTCAAACAAATGTATTTTGTTTTACGACTTTTTAAAATGAAGCACTTTTTTTCCCATACAAATACACAGAGTATCGTAAAAATAAGAAGAAATCTCAAATTTTCAAAACGTTATTACACCAAAAATATTAAGTTATGACAAAAGTCGTAAAACAAAAAACATTTGTTTAAGTGGTGGGAGTTTAGGGTTAAAAGGATGCTAGTGAATTACAAATAACCCTGTACAAATTCAAAATCATACAAAATCATTTATTGCCACAAAATACAAAGAGAGCACACATAAACAAAGTTCCAATATCCTTGCTTAATTAATTAATTAATTGTGTCACCCTCAAAGAAACTGCACATAACCCAAGGGCCCAACAAAACGTAACCACGATCGAGTTCGCGTTCCCTGTGTAGCGAAAGCTAGCCATACAACTATATACCTACGTAGCTTTGGCCACACAAAGGAATCAACTAATTTTTGCTCTAATAATTAAAGCTCTCAATCATGCACATTTTCTCCAAAACGACCCAAAAAAGCAATACAAGCATAAACAGTGTGAAAGCAAAATAAAAACCACGGATAAAAACAATACATGACTACGAAGCACTTATATAATAAAGTACCTGGGCGACCGAGCTCTGCTCGGGCAGAAACTCGGTACCAAGCGTTTTCCCAGAGATAAGACCAAGCTAGATCAATTTTTCATCCCCGAAAACCACCAAATACCAAATTTCATCGAAATCGTTGGAACCGTTTCCGAGATCCTGATTATATACACCGGAGGGGTGGGGGAGGGGGGGTGAGAGGGGGGAGGGGATGCGGGGGAGGGAGCGCGGGGTTATTAAAGGGGGGATGAAAATTTCATTGATTTTGCCGTAGGATGCACCGTTTTCAAGATATTTGACAAAAACACCGGAGGGGGTGGGGGGGGGGGGGGGGTGAGTCACGTTAAACTATCGTCCGTAAACCGACTTTACAGACAACCGGCTTTTCCTGTTCTGTGCTCCCAATAGGGAACGTGCACATAGAACGTGCTGCCAACTGGTGCCATAAGGGTGCCATCAATTTGAATGTTTTACCTTGATAAGTTTGTTTTACTGTCCGCATAGTGTCTCTTCTGTCGCATTAGTGCTGCCGCCTATAGTTACTGCACGTTCCCTATAATACTTTTTCTAACAAAAAAGTAACTTTTTCTCACAAAAAAGTAACTTTTTCTCACAAAAGAAGAAACTTGACGTTTTCTCATAAAAAATAAACTTAAAAAAAAAAACTAAAAATCTTGAAAAAAACGTAGAATCGAACCGAGGTCGGCTGAATCCGCGACCACCCGATTTCTAATGTGCCATTATGATCTGCTCGAAGTCGGCGAAATTTAGCTTTATATTCTAATGCAAACAAAAATAGCCGGAAAACACGAGTAAAAGCGATTTTCTGAAAATGAAACATAGCTAGATCAGTTTTTCATCCCCGAAAACCCGCACATACCAAATTTCATCGAAATCGTTGGAGCCGTTTCCGAGACCCTGATTATATACATATATACAAGAATTGCTCGTTTAAAGGTATTAGATTAGATTAGATACGTACATAAATATTAAACATCCAAGACTCGAGCACAAACATTAAATTTGGGTGCGCCAAAGTTGAACTAATTTTTCAATGTCGATTATCGGAAGTCCGAAAATGTTGTTCCTAAAAATTTACATCATAATAATCACTACTCATAACTACTCTGTTCCTAACGTTCTGAATTCCTAATCATTCAACTTCATAATGTCCGTTGCAATAAACATCTATCATACTACTATTTGTTTTCCTATATTTTCTCAACATAACCATCTTTTACACTATTATTCATCATCATATCTTTTTTATGTAGATTTGTTTTTATTCATAAAATTGAAATTATTATACATTAAACTTCATAATGTCCGTTGCAATAAACCGAGTTGCTTCCGCCCTGATAGGTCTTGCTCGCTCGCTCGCTGACTCCAATGATAGCGATTGAAGCCAGCGAGCGAGCGAAGCGAGCGAGCAAGACCTTGCGGAGTGGAAGCGACTTGGTATGGTTAGGTTCAAAGGCTAATGCGGGAGCGTAGCGCAGCGCAGCTCCCGCATTAGCCTTTGGTGTTAGTTATTTTTTTTATGACCACCCGGATAATCTAATTTGTCTGATAAATTTCAACAGTGAAGTTATTACTTAAAATTTTCGGAAAACTGAGTGTTATGGACTAAGTTAATAGTAAAATAAATTGTAGGAACGAAAACTTTAGGAAACAAAATTTTAGGAACAGTGATAATTAGGAGTACAAATCAATAGGAAAATCAATTTTCGGAAAACTGAGTGTTATAGACTACGTTAATAGTAAAATAAATTGTAGGAACGAAAACTTTAGGAAACAAAATTTTAGGAACAGTGATCATTAGGAGTACAAATCGTTAGGAAAATCAATTTCGGGTGATGAAATTTAGCGAACCCAATATGGACCCATTAAATTTGTATTGTTCATACAAATTTTTGCCCTGCCTGCGACTATGACAAGTCAAAAGTGCCACCAAAATCCCGGGCTATGTATTACCAAGACATATCATCCACAGTGAACCAGTAGAGCTGGAGTTCCCAGCGCTCAAAGTGGGTCTAAAACTACCCACAATCATAGACGGCAGCAGTGTGTGCGTGCGAGCAGCCCGCTCCATGATCGATCTGCTGAGCGAGGCGTCGAGAAGCTTTGCGCTGGCAGACGAGATACCTAACAGATATCAAGGTGAGATGTTTGTTTATTTTACTATAGCACCAGAATATCGTCACTACTTTGAAAAAATCTGGTATCTCAAATCAATATGTAAACCAAACTGAACTTTATTGCACTCTTAGTAAAGTACAATTAGCCAGATTATCGATTTTGAGATACGAGCTTTTTTTCAAAGTTGTGACGATATACAAGTATTCATTATACAGTGGATCCCAAACTAGGCTGAACCTGAATTATGCAATATTTTTGAAAAATAATACATTTGTAGTAATATAAAACTTCTGTAGTCTTATTGTTAGCTTTCAAAGCCTCTGGCTATATTTCAGCGCCATCTAGATTTAATAATCGAACTATAAAAACCGCGGCCGATCCGTACTATGGCGACTGCCAATCCAGTCTACCTAGGTATATCATCCTTGGTAAGACGATGCCTAGTAAAATTAGTCTTTGGTAATTGAGAATGTTTAATGATACAGTGAGATCAAATTTGGTGGTGAGGTGAAATTTAAGAGTGAAGTGAAATTTGAGAGTGAGGTGAGTCTTGATAGTATGTTCTGTACATGTAAAATGAAAAGTCGTAACGGTTTGGCTGACTCTCTCACTGACTCACTGACTTGTTGGTGATTTTGTTTTGTAAAAAAAAATGTAAAATGTTTTTTTACAGTCTCGAAGATACAGGATTTTTTTTTTTTTGAATGAGTCGCCAGAGGGGCCAAAGACGCGAAGTCTTTGCTGTTTTTTAACTTTAGGGTAGGAAGAGTGACTTGTGCTCGGGAAAAATCCCTTCGGACGAACTGGGAATGGAGGGCCCAGACAGTGTCCGACTTGCACGGACTAAAAAACCCGGTCACAAGTCCCCTTCTAAAAAAATTACAGAGAAACACAGGAGAAGATACAGGATTACAGAGAAACACTTTTCAACAGATCTCTTCATTTTCAACGTGAAAGAGCACGTCGATATGCTGAGGATAAAGAAGGAGCAGGACGCCATCAGGACCCAATTCTATAAGGAGATCAACGCGAGGATCAGAGAAGTGGAGCAGTTCCTTAAGGCCAATCAGTGAGTACAGTTTAAGGGGTGCAGTTTGGCCAAGGGAGTTAATTCGCAGTTTAGGCACACGGCGGACACGACGTACAAATACGCGTTCTTGTATCTACATAAGCATGACGACGTCTGTACACGCGTACGCCTACAGACATCGCGCGCGCACTCTTCTGGATTCCGGCGGGGTCCGGCAATCTGCGCCTTGAGGGGTGGGGTAACTCGAATCGGTGCGGGGCGGAGCGTGTCCATTCTGTACTAACGTACTATTATATATTCTGTGGTTTAGGTATGTTCGGCCGGCGCTCCTCCCGAAGAGGAGTATGGCAGTAGGTTGTCGCTCGGCCCTCACTTCGCACGCTAGCCGCGTCGCGCTTAATTAAGCATATTTTTTTCTGTGATTTTTGCAACAAACAATGACTTCGAAACGATCTTATATGTTTACTTACTTACTTACTAAAGGTAGTTTACTGAATTAATAACGCTGTTATCTTTCTTGATTTATAATACCTACCTACTAAATATCGGCGAGTGGGAACGCTGTGCCCTTGGTTTCGGGTTAGCGGTGCCCAACAGAATATGAACGCTCGTATCACACAATAAGTTTCAATTTCGCGTGCAAGCAGTAGGAGTAGGCAAGTTTTATACCTAAAGTTGACTTTTTTTCGAGAGTGATCCTTCTGTACGTTAGTACTATTACTTATTCTGTGGTTTGGCCTCCTACCGCCCAGTGTCCTATACAGGGTGTTACATTCATACTATTTCCACTGTAACATGGTGCGGGTGACATTTGATACAACGTGTCAAAATTTTCTCATTTAAAAAAGTTTTCTGCGCCATTTAAAATGAAAATACCCGGGTAAGGAACCATACAAATATCATATTCCAGCCATGAAAGTAGAACCTAGTGCAAATAAGCTAGATGCTGTAGGTATCTATTATAGCTAGACCCTTTAAATGAGTCCCCCTTTGTCTTCATACCCCCCCCAGCCCCTGTACCGCGCGGGCGAGAACTCATTTAAACGGTCTAGCTATAGCAACCCTGCCTACTATTGCTTTCTCTTTCAGATATACCAAGAATGAGAAAGAGAAGGAAGAACTGGACAACCTGAATATGGCGGAGCCACCGTTCCTTCCCGACCCCAGGATCTTCATCACTGAGCAAAATGGTATGAAGCTTCGGCCTATACATTGTGCTCCAAAACTTAAGGGCTATATCTCACCGGGACACCACGGCGGCACAACCAGTCTCTGCCACCAACAAAATGTATACAGCTCTATGGAGGGTATCTCACCTGGCGCCCACTTGGTTGCGCAACGGATTTGGCGGCGCAACCAGCATAGACGCGTGCATGCAACATTACTGGCCGCGCCGCCACGTTGGTTGCGCCACCACTAATTAGTATGGCGCTGTATGCTATCTCACTCACTCGGCTGCCAGTCGCGCCACCAGCGACGCTCCCTCAGCATCAGCATAACTATGTCATCGGCGTCCATTTTGAGACTGCGGTGAATCTGGTGTCTCTATTGGTGGCTCTGTTTGGAAGCTAGTTCGGTAGCTAGACACCACGACTGCGCGACTGGTTGCGCCACCGTGGTGTCCCGGTGAGATATAGCCCTAACGTGATCCTGGTACAGAAAAACCACTTCACTATAAAGTTTTGTTAAAAATTCTATTTTTAACTTAACCCCCGACACAAAAAGAGTCAGTCTGTGGCATCATAGCTCTTAAGCGGGTGAACCGATTAGGATGCGGTTTTTTTATTTGAAAGCATGGTTCTTAGATATGTTTCATCAAAATTGGTTCAACCGTTTCAAAGTTATCAGCTCTTTTGCTAACTGCAAAGGGATCTTAGACGCATAATGGGCATTTTCTTCATTTCCAAACATTACGTGTGATCTAATTGCGTTAAGGGTTTTTAGAATTCTTGACGTCACAAAGTAACAAACATACTTACACACGAATATTTACATTCCTAATGCTAATATTAACAGGTAGGGTAAATCGTCAAAATAACTGGCTACCGTTCAATAACTGGCCACCTCATACTGAAAATGAACTCTATTCCCCCATAATAGAATTCACTTTTAGTATAAGGTGTTAATTACTGGCCACCCATCAATAACTGGCCACGTTATACTAAATTGAATTCTGTTTGTAGGGGGACAGAGTTCATTTTCAGTATGAGGTGGCCAGTTGTTGAAGGGTGGGCAGTTATTGGCGATTTGCCCTATTTATTTTTTCCAGAACTAGCTTTTGCGAAATATCTGAAAAAGTGCCTAACACGGACTAGAGCTGGAGAAGTCAACCTGAGAAAATACAGGTATTACTTTATTTATAAGTATTATAATATGTAATTATACAGAAATAAAAAAAAAATTATATATACTAGAACAATTAACCTAAAACTAAAAACCTTAAAAAATATAATATAGTAAATAACTAAAATACATTATTAAAAGGAGTCCCTTTAGGCAAGGTTCCGAAGATACTGGCAGCGTTCCCCCTTTGAACAGCTAGACTAATTCTTTGTCCGAGGTAGCTGCCAGCTCTTCGGTCTCCTGTGATGTCGACTAACCTTTTTGCAATTTCCTTAAAAAGCTTTATTTATTATATTATTACCTGCTTTAAGAGCTGTAGTGTGAGTTGCGTCTCACGCACACATTCTCCCAACCTACACGGGTCCGTAGCAGAATTTCTAAAATCAAAGATCCTAAATACTCAATTCCTAAAGATAAAACTTCGATAATCGCAATATCGAATGTACGAAATTCCTAAAGATTTACTTAATCGAATGATCTCATTTTCGAAAATCACTATTTCTTTGTACAAAATGGCTAATGATATCACTAATCTTAGGTATAGCTCTTTCAATTCACGAAGACGAGTGGACTTAATTGCATTATTTTATTTCACATTATTTCTCATTCAGAGAGGAGGCCTGTGCCCACTTGCCCAGCAGTGGGACGTATATAGGCTGGGATGATGATATTTTGCCTACCATACTTGTCTTCTTCACGCACGTGGTTACCACACGTAAAGCCCACTCGCCTTCGTGAATTGCAAAAGTTTTAGTAGCTATACCATCAAAACTGTAGCTACTGCCCGCTTGACAATGGAGTAAGTATATTGATAATTAGGCTTGGGACTTTTGGATGCTCGCCGTGGTTCTAGAATCCATGGAGTCGTCATTATGTGTCACAATTCAGGGGTGACGCGATATATATGATTTATCTAATTATGCATCCTCTTTGATACTTGTGTTGTGACAGACTACTGAAAACTTTTTCCTAACTTAAAATGAAGAAACATTTGAGTATTAAATTGTCGCATTTGATTAAATATGGTTAAAATAATTGGTACAATTACTGATATAATTTAAACTGTTTAATTTTACGACTGGCGAAATTGATTACCTGGTAAGAGCCATACATATAAGGAGTTAAAATATGATGAAGACAAGTCTAGAGTATGTATATTTTGTTCTTTGTGTGATGTGTATTTCAAAGCAGCAAAGAAATTTTTGTAGTAGGTAAACCATATTTCAGATCTAATTTATTATAATGTGACTATTAGCGATGTAACAACATAAATTAAAAAAAAAAAAAAAAAAAAAAAATTCGTTTATTTGAAAAACATAATGTCTGACAAAAATTACCAGGGGTCCCCGCACTAGGCTTCGCCTGTATCGCGGAGAACCAGATAACATTTTATAGCAGAATCTAGTTAACACCATAATAAATAACAGACTTCTGTATTTAACTTAAGAGAGAAAAAAAAAACAAAGTTTACTCTACTAAATATGATTTCTAATATAAATTTTATTTTTAGACTTTGACTTTGACTTCGAAAATTTTATTTTAACGTAATGACGACTCCGTGGATTCTAGAACCACGGTAAGCATCCAAAAGTCCCAACCCTATTGATAATACAGAATATGTGGCGGAGTGCTGAATCTGGATCTGTTGAATATGCCTCCGCAGCCGAAGAGGATCAGGGGCAACGCCAATGTCAGCACACGTGAGTAATAGCATTCGGACCGTCAATGTTGCCAATTTGAATCGCCATTGATTTCTGTTGATTACTGTATGACGGCAAATATCTTGTCATTATCCACTAAAGGGTTAAAGTTAACGCGTTCGCTGCCGGATTTGGGACTCGAGAGTTCTTCAGGTGCCACAAACGCTTATGTGCGTTCAAATAATAAATCATACATCAATACAGGGAACCACACCACACACCGAAGATAGTTTTTTATGGGGATTAAGGTAGTAATAGCCCATGGGTTGAGTGTGGGTTGAGTAAACCCTTAATAGGTAGGAAGTCGACAAATAACGACCGCTTTAGCCTAGTTGGTAGTGACCCTGCCTACGAAGCAAGAGGTCCTGGGTTCAAATCCCGGTAAGGACATTTATGTGTGTGATGAGCACGAATATTTGTTCCTGAGTTATGGATGTTTTCTATGTATTTAAGTATTTATTTATCTATATAAGTATGTTTATCGTCGTCTAGTACCCATAGTACAAGCTTTGCTTAGTTTGGGACTAGGTCGATTTGTGTAAGATTGTCCCCTAATATTTATAATCATAACTAATGAATGTGTAACTTTTTAAAGTCTTAATTCGGGGAAATAACAGATAGGCGCACGATTTTATCGTGGAATCTTAGACTGCAAAGGATGTTGTGAAATCCACAACCAAGGCTTCTCGCTATATTTACCATACCGTCTGTCCACCTCACAGAAGGCCAATTAGCAGAGATGCAATCCAATATGTAACCGCAAAAGTCGCTAAACAAAACTCGGTCACCCAGGTACTTACTAAGAAATAAAACGAACCGAACAACGATTAACTTATTTACTAACACAAAACAGGAACACAATAATAATCCCTTGAAAAAACATCAGGTGAAAATTCTAAAATCTACTTACAAATACAAATAAAAATTCAGGTTCATTTTCTAAATAAAAAAACACTTTGGATATTCTTAAAGCTGATATATGTTGTACATAGTTGATGGCGATTTTTTACCATTAATTTATACAGGGTGTCTTGTTTGTCACACAGCGCAGTAATCTCTTTCGCCTCTAGATGGCTGATGATAGATGGATGGGATGGTTTTAAAAATATAGTTTGGTTTCACGAGTGACTGCTAGATGGAGCTAGTAGCGCATTCTATTAATATAATTTTTTAAAGAGTGCCGTCTCATTTCATTAAATTTAGAAAAAAATAGAATGCGATCTACCGCCATCTAGCAGTCATTCGTGAAACCAAACTATAGATGTACTTAGTGCAAAATAAATATCGGAATACGATGGCACCCGAACTGTCAATCAATGATTTAATAATGAGTGACGTTTTCATATCCATTAATATGGAACTTTATTGTTTAGTGTTTAATTCAAAACATACATATTTAACAGAGTAAATGGAATAAATTGTTTAGTGTCAAATGTCAAAGTGAAAAATGTAAGATGCCTACACACGGCTGTAAGATGGGTACTGAAGCTAATTACAAACAATCGCTTTTTAAATTAAAACTAAATAGGGTAAAGGCTAGTTTTTATTTTGTTGTATGTTTTAACTTTTTTTTTATTTGGGTAATTGTGTGTGATTTCTGGTCAGAAGCACGAACTTTTTCGATCCTACTAGGAGAAAAAAAGTTTCCCAAAAACTTACATTTATATCATATAGTCTATGAAAAATGGTAACTCTACGGAAAAAAACTTGGGACACTTTTTTTCTCCTAGTAGGATCGAAAAAATTTGTTATTCTGAGCAGAAGCCCAGTTCTTTTATCAGTTATTACCTATGCACCCGTGATTGACCACTTTAAAAAAAACATTGTCAAGTGCTAACTGTGTATCATTTGCGTTTGAATTGCATTCATCAGCACCAGCTACAGCTGTGATTTCATTATATTCAAGTTGTGTAGCTGGATCATAACAAATCGTAACAGACAAAATTTGTCTGTCCTGAGCGAGTGAATCATTTTCATGATCAATTAATATTTACAAATCGATAGAATCGTACGTGCTGCGCATGATAAACGTGACGTCACTAGCTACCTTGTTCGGAGAAGTATGACAATTTGCAACTAGACGGCACTAAGATAACTCTCGTATTCGACTTTTATGCTTGTCTTATTTTTATGATCAAGTTATATTTACAAATCGGTAGATTATGGTAAACTTGACGTCACTAGTTCCCTTGTTTATAGAAGTTCATCCATTTGCAACTAGACGGCGCTAAATTTGCTGTAGTATTCGACTTTTTTGCTTGTCTTCAAGCGAGCGAATCATTTTCATGATCAATTAATATTTACAAATCGATAGCATCGTGCTGCGCATGATAGACGTGACGTCACTAGCTCCCTTGTTCGAAGAAGTACGTCTAAATGAAACTAGATGTCGCTGAAGTACTTCTCGTCTTCGAGTCCTTTGCTTTTGTCTTCAAGCAAGCGAATCATTTTCATGGTCAGGTCGTCTGGCAGTAACGCTTCGTCCGAGACGTTTCCAGAAGTCCTTCTGCTCGTTCTCTGTTTGAGGATAGACTATGTACGTCTTGGTCAGCATGAGATAGTGTAATGTGTTGGGGCGAAGCCGCCGTGGTAGGTCTTCGAGCAAGACTAGGATGAGGTCTTCGCGGCGAGTTTCTAGAAGTCTGTGGAAAGAAAATTATGATAAAGTATAGTCACTAGACTATGTACTACTAAACTGCAACTAGAAAATCATCCCAATCTATATACGTCCCACTGCTCGTCACAGGCCTCCTCTCAGAATGATAGGGTTTGGGTCGTTGTTCTCACGCGTGGCTAGTACGGATTAGGAACTTCACTCACACCATTGACTTTCTTCTCAGATGTGTGCTGGCTTTCTCACGGTGTTTTGTAAAGCTCATGTTGAATTCCAAATGTAATTTAGCACATAAATACCGAAAACCTCAGAGTTACGAGCCCGGGCTCGAACCCGCGACCTTGTGTTTGAGAAGCCATAGGTCAAACCACTACGCTACATTAGTTCTGGCAGTTTGTAATATCCTTTCAGACCGTTCTATCCGTTTCCCAAAATATCCGTTCCCAAAACATCAGTTCTCGACACTACCGTTTTCTAAATAATCTGTTTGCCAAATACACCCATTCCCAAAAAAATTCGTTCCCAATAACATCCGTTCCCAAAAACGTTCGTTCCCAAAAACATCCTTTTCCTAAACATCGATGCTTCGAGAACCGGGTGTTTTGACATACCGATGCGATGAGAAACGGGTCTTTTGGCCTACGGTAATTTAAAGAAACTGTTATTTTGGAACGGATGTTTTGGAAAATGGCTAGAACCACAGATATAGATACACATAGATAACGCAAATGCATCTACTTTGCGTGTCCGAACCCCGACAAAGCATCGGGTTGGCCGCCACTACTGACAGTTCGCGTGCGTCAGTTGTTGCAGCCGCACGTCCGCGAAAACTAAGAAAATGCCTCGTTGCATTGTAATTAAGTGTACCTAATTATGTCTGTGGTTTGAATTTCCCATCACTAAATTTCGGCTGGGACGTCACAGTAGTGTTAAAAAGTCGACACGCTTGGTTTCAATACAAATCGGGAGCATTGCGTTATCTATGTATGTGTATCTATATCTGTGGATAGAACAGTCCGAAAGGTATAATAATAGTTGGCACCTGTGTTGGGCGAGATGCATCTCGAACTGGCACCACTGGCTCAGCAGGAACTGGCGGGAGATGATCAGCATTATGGTCCGGGAGCGGTCCATGCACGACACTATGTTCTCCAGGATCGAGAGGCCCACCTGGGACCCATATACTTGGTTAGAGACACCATCAAAAGAGTACACTGGGATTTATACACCGTTATTTCTTTGATATCCATTAACTTCAATACATGGTTTGGTACATCGATAAAACTACCTACAACTAACTTTTTGGTCAAATCATTTTTTTTTATTATGAGAGGGAGGCAATCGAGCAAGCGGGTCATCTGATGGAAAATGATCACCACCGCCCATAAATATCAACAACTCAAAGAGAGTCACTGATTTGTTGCCGGCCTTTAAAAAGGAGAGGGAATAGTGGAGAGGGAGGGGTACTGCTGCTTCCCGCCGGTGTTCTGTGAGAGGGTGGTACTGCCCTGGACGAGACATTGGAAAAGGTCCTTAGATTTACAAAAGTTAGTGTCAAATATGACATTGTTTTAACTTCGGCGTAAAAATAAATTAGTAACCCTTTTACACTAGCTTACCGCACATAACTAATTAAATAATTCTTCATTATCTTTTTAACTATAAGAATTTGGGCACTAGTGTCTTAGATTATATTAACTTTATTTTACTTGTTGAAGGTTCTCTTAACCTCGTAGGACCCACATCAAATCGATCAGGTAAGGTTATGGATCACAGGTCAGGGAGTTATCATGATTGGTGAAGTAGACCATCAATTTGGTAATATTTCTCTCTCTCTCTTTCTCTGCCTCTCCCTTGCTCTCCCGTTCTCTCTCCCTTTAAATAACACAAGATTATGTACCTGGAAATCCCTTTCGTGGAGACACATGCTGACTCGGCAGTCCGTCTCCAGATGCGGCAAGAGATGATCCAAGATCCAGCCGCGGTCGTCATTACAGTACGATACGAATACGTCGTAATTGAAGATTCTCGAGTCTGGAATACCATTTGACAGTTCTTAGGGCTAAATTGTTGAAATGTCTTAAACGGGTCACTTGCATATAAAGATTAAAGAATACATTACTGCGGAGGCCGTGAATTAAGGGATTGCTGGACGAGTTTGGGGTAGACGGGACGGGCGAGTCGTGGACGAGGCTGGATAAAACGAATCCTGCCAATCCCTGTTCCAGCCGAGGATTGTATTGTGCTTTTCTCAAACAATGTGACAAAATATTAAAATTATTTTTTTAACCATTTTTCATTTTTTAAACATGTCATTTGAACGAGCTATTCGATTACCATGCTTAACTGCACATAAATTATAGTACCTACCATAGATTTTTCTTTAATTTCGCCATTATGCTTACAGAGTCTAGTGGTGGTTGGCTGTATGTAATTTTTTCTTTGTCAGTTTAATGTTAGTAAGCAAATTTAAAAAGTTAGAGCAGCGGATGATAATGGTTTTTCATACTTGCTTTTTTAGCCTAGGTAGGCCAAGAAATAATGTAGAGAGCCATAAACAAGAAACTTCATGTCTTCTTTTTGTAATATTAATGCATATACATTTCCGAACATGTTTTAGAAAAAATATTTTATCTACGGTCCCAAATATACCAGCACTAAACAGAAAAAAAGCAATATTGATACACCTAATACAATGCATAAATTCGTAATGGTGGTGACACCAATACTCAGCGAAAAAGTTCACTTAAGGAGGTAAGGGGGGTAATTATGCACCGACCTCATGGGGGTTTCTTTGGCAAACTAGATGGCCCATTGGACGTCCTACGGCTGAAATGATGAGGATGAAAATTATCTTATTTCAGAGATCTGGCTACCTATACACACTAAGATTAAGTACTAGGATTTATTTTGGTCTGAGCCGATTTTTCGTTTAGTTTGATCAAATGTTTACTTAATTACCATTAGCAAGGGAAGTAAAACTTACCATCAATAACTGCATCTTTGCTGATCATGCTCAGCAACGCAGAATTCCTTAATGTTATACAGAAATACTTGAAATTCCTCCTAAACACGTACGCAAAAATAAGCATGGGAAATAATATTGCTGGAATCATTATTACAGCTATCAACTTGTGTTTGCTTTCTTGGATCAAATCACCGTAATCAATGTCTCTTTTAGTTTGGTTACAGCTCAGCACCTTTGAATAAGACACATGTTTACCCTCCAACACTTGCATACACTGATATAGAATCGGATCATAATCCAGCAGTAAATATGACCCAAGCGTCTCATTGTCATAAATTTTATCATCACAATAAACATCTGCCGCACACGAGAGACTGACATTCTTCCTTTTCGCAATAATTTTATTATATTCCGCAAATCCGGTGTGGAAACTATTGAAGGGATTCCCGTGGTTATCAAACGTAGTTTTTAGTGCTGTCTTATTTATATTTTCATCCAATTCAGCGACTAAAGCATGCTCGAAAAACTCTCTTGTATTACAATTGCATATGACAAAATTCCCTGATACTCCAACGTATTGCGCTGCTTGGAAGTCCTCTAGCATCTCTTCGCTTATCATGTTTATGTTGTTATACTTTAAAGATAAATATTTCAACCGTTTCATTGACTTAAACGTCGGTTCGAACCACGTGCTGACCCTGTTTCGGTCTAAATCTAACACTTGTAGTTTTTTCAACGTCTTTGCTACTTCTGGCTTCACCACCATTATCTCATTCTTCGATAGCTTTAAGATTTCTAGTTTCTTGAACCTTTCAAACATGTCGAAGTTGCTTAACGCTATCCTGTCAGCGTATAACACTTCTAATGTATCTTCTAACCCTGCTAACGCATTAAAATGATTCAGTATCCCACTGTTCCCTGATATATCCAAGTACCTCAGCGATGTCTCACTAAAAAACGTGTCCCTTAATTTAGACAAACCAGTTTCACATAGCGATAGCCTCTCGAACTTCTTTCCGAAGTTCTGAAACATCATTAAGTTATTTTGAGATAGTCGCGTGTACGAAAAATCTAGAGAGACCAAGTTCTTCAAATCCGCCATAACGTCTATTGACTCGACGACTAATGCCTTGGTGATACCAAACTCGTCGTACTCATAGTTCCTACTTAAATCCAGGTGGGAAAGGTTCGAAAGACCCTCGAAGGCTTTAGCGTTTATGTATAAGATGCTGTTGTCTGATAAGTACAGAGCTTCTAAGTTCTCCATTCCTTGGAATATGGAGCCGCTTAGCGTGGTTATAGCACATGCTCTGAGGTCTAGCTGCTTAAGGTTCTTGAATCGTACTCCCATGAAGCCGCCAGGCCAGGATGCGGTGGCTGAAAATTGGAATTAGTTGATATGATAATAAGTGACAAAGTAATAAAGTTGCTGGTAGGTGAGATTTGACAAACGTGTGTTAGGGTCATACACATTTTTTGAAGTAAAACTTCTTTAGGCACGCTTGACTTGAGAGTAAGCTGGTGAATACGTTACGGAAATAAGGCGAACGCGGGGTTAGGTGTGGGGGTGGAGGGTGAGGGAGGGTGAGGAGGTATTAAAGGGGGGATAAAAATTTCATTGATTTTGCCGTAGGATACACCGTTTTCAAGATATTGACAAAAACACGAAGTTAAGCAACGTCGGGCGCGGTCATTACTTGGATGGGTGACCGCCTGGTTTCAAAAAAAAACCGAGTGTGCTTTAGACCACACGACTGAAGTAAAACTTCTTTTTTGTTAGGGTCTCCTGTGGAAATGGCAAAAGTTAAGGGTCTATAGCCAATATTTTGTTACTCAAATTGTGAAATGTGGTCGAAGCTTAGCAAGAGTGTAAATTTAGCATTAGAGACTAGTCTTCCCTTTTTGTCGCGTTTGTGTTTTGTTTTCATCATCATCCCGGCCTCTGTACGTTCCAATGCAGTGCACAGGCCTCCTCTCAGAATGAGAGGGCTTGGGCCGTAGTTCCCACGCGGGCCCCGTGCGGATTCGGAAATTCACATACACCATTGAATTTCTTCTCAGGTGTATGCAGGTTTCATCACGATGCTTTCCTTCACCGTAGAGCTTGGTAAATTACAAATGCAATTTCGCACATAAATTCCGAAAAACTCCGAGGTGCGGGCCTGGACTCGAACCCACGACACTGGGCTTGAGAGACCAACCACTAGGCCACCACCAGGTTTTCTTTTATATGTACAAAATACATCTCTGGGTGGGATAAAGCTTGGTTTATCAGAGATTAAAATCTCATTCAAGATGTCTTCAAAATTATTGAGGAATATTTCAAAGGTTTGCAGTGTTGCTAAAATACTCCGAATTAAGTTATAAGACAATGTATTTTGAAGTACTTTTTAGTAGTTGTTCGATTACCCTTACACTTAAACACACAGACAAACAAAGTTTACCTGTTTGAATCAAAATTCTGTTATGATCATGTCACATGTCACACGGATATACAAATATACATGATTTTTAAGCATTCGAAATAGAAATAGCTTATTTTACTTTAATGGACACACCAAATTAGAAAGATTAGAAAGACCCATGCGTTTTAAAGCAATTTTGGATTCATGATTGAATAAGCTATTTGACACTACTAATCAATTGGCATACTTTTTATGAGTAGTCAAAACGCGATTTCTCTAATAATGTTTTGCATGGCAACACTAAACAGTAGTGTCACTTATTCGACAACTCAATTAACCAACTATTTATTTATTTTGAAGCTACTAAAACTCAAATTTAACAGTTAATTTGAAAATTAATCTGATATGCCGAGTTATACATTGGAACTACCTATGTCTTAAAATTATTGGTTAGTCGTGTCAAATACCCAAATAAATCATAGATTTGGAACATACTTACTTACTATCGTTTTATGTAGATCGGTTTTGAAATGACTGAGGCGAGAAATACAATATAGGCTTGCGTTTGACCACAATGACGCTTGATAGAGCACGCTTGCCTAGTAAATGCTCATTCACCCTGGACTTGAAAACGGCCACATTATAGTGTTCAGGGAACACAGTCGCAGGCAGGGAATTCCACTCCTTAGCTGTGCGGTTGATGAAGGAAGAGCGAGAACGCTTTGTGCGGATTTCGGGAACACTGGCAACATAAGGGTGGAGACCCTGCTTACTTCTGCGCAAGACCTGCACAATATTTCTGGTACCGTTTGGAAGATTAAGATTCTTCTTCCATCACCGATCTTTGGGATAGTATATTCTAAATGTATGGAATAAAAAGTGAAAATAATGGACCACAATGTTCAAACAACGTAGCAGACAAGGAGAACGGCAGAACTAAGTTATCATTAATCCTACTGATAATTAAAACTGGACTGGACTGTTGCTGTTAGCCTCTGGTGGCTTTTACAGCTTACCGGAGAGAGAGTGAGCTGCCAGAACGGCTCAGCAAGGGGAAATTTATCTTAGCATGCCAAAGGGTGCTCCTATTGAGCCGACCTCGGACACTAAGTAGAGTTATGCTATACTATAAAGGTTTAGGTACTTTACTACATGTAAACAAACATTTTGCTGCCAACACGACCAAAAGTTATGGCGCCGGGTTAACCAGCCAAATGCAATATTTGTAATTGACTTTCACGCGTCACATTTTCGACGTACTCTTTAGTTTAGTCGCATAATATGGAGTTTGTTGACATTTAGTAAAGTTCCTAAAACTTTATAAGTAGCATAGTAATCGGATTTTTTGAAGTGAAACTTCTTTAGGTACCTACGCTTGACTTGGGGAGTAAGCTGGTGAATGCATTACGAAAAGTTTGATCGGGCGAGGCGAACGCGCGGGGGAGGGGGTGTCGGATCACTTTAAGAGGATACGATGCGCACCATTTCTCCATACAAACGTAATCCCCTGTTTCCTCCCTGGATAATGGCTTTAGAGCCAAATTTTTTTTACTGTGTAATCTGTATCTACCACAGCTATGCCCCTAGGTTTCGTTTTTTTCCATATTTCAATTAACATAAGAAATATGAGCTTTCAAAAACTGAAAAAATTGCCCAATTTCAACGTCATTTTCAGACACTCATCAGAAAAGAATCCCTCATATAAACAAAAAAAAGGAAAACATAGGGGCATAGCTAAATTTATCCTCTAATTATATTTGAAAAAAATAATTTTATTGGTCCAGTTTTCGAGAAGAAAACAGGGGATTACGAAATGCTGTTTTGATCAATTTTACGCGCCTATTAACGGTCTGAGCTGCAGTTGTCCCGCTCTCGCTGTACTGACACGGAGGGGTTCGGGCGAGACAGCGACATTTCATTAAAATACCTATTTCTCAAAAGTCTCTCAGCCATCGTACCCTCTTAATAACCCAGTTTTTACCCAGTTTACCTACGGGAAAAAATGCGTGTATTTTTCGAGTCACCCACCTTGGATGAGATTCACAATTTGTATAAAATATACTTTTTATTCAGTGGACCGCTTTTTTCTTCTATTACACAACTATCGATATCGAAAAAAAAATGTTTCTAAGGCTAGCCTGATTGCGACAGTATTTTGTTTTGCCGTGAATATTCCGACCTCTGGTAATTAACTGTGAATAATTGAAACTCTCGATAAAAAACCGATTTTGGATGCCCTATCGTCTGCCTATCCCTTGTCTGCCACCCCCAACTTGGGCTCGAAATCAGTACCAAAAATACCGGTAAGTGCCGCTTTTTCACCGGTGTTTTTTACTAAGTTTTAACCACTAGTAGGGGAGACCGAGGGCAGTTGACACAGAGGAGAGTAGACACAACGTCGATTTTTTAGAACTTATTAACTGCTAGCGAGCTCGCAATAGCGCGCGTTTTTTAGTTCAAGTCTCGAGCTATCAAACGCGCGCTATTGCGAGCTCGCTAGCAGTTAATAAGTTCTAAAAAATCGACGTTGTGTCTACTCTCCTCTGTGTCAACTGTCCTCGGTCTCCCCTATCGAATAACTGAAGCGCACCGGGTGTCCCATTTTAATGGGTCAGTATCGATTGCTCTGAAACTACAAGACATAGAAATATTCTGTCATAAAGAAACAATGTCATCGATTTTAGTGACAAAAAAACTGTATTCATAGATTAAAAAAAAATGATACTCGGTTCGGGAATGGGACTCGGTCGTATTGAAGAAAAATATTTATAGCTAATTCGTATGAGTCCTCGCCTGCGCGGTACGGGGGGGGTATGACGACAAAGGGGGCCAGGAGAGGTGCGGGCGACGAGCGCGCCTCGCGTGACTCGTTTAAACGGATTAGCTATACATTCCTGTCCCAGTACCCGGCTGTCGGTAACCAAATCTAGAAACTAAAATTTTTACCCACTTCTCGTAGTCGAATCGACTTGAAATATGATATTATTTATGTAGATTGGATGATAATAATTAGCTTAAACTTTACAAAGTTTTTATCGTTAGCTGTGAGATCATGTGATTGGCTCTGTATTGCTATGTTCATTACTTAAATTGTATTTTAAGCTGTTAAGTCTCCTTAAATAAATAAATAGATAATGCAAATGCTGAGTTGGGACCATTTCGTGATTATGTTTGTATCTTTTACTGTTTTTCTGTGTTAATTTATGTGACGATTAAATATTTTTCTTTCTTTCTTTCAAATACACTAAACAAAATTACAGTCGGCAAAAGCTTGTAGGTCTGTATTAAAAAATACATATTTCAAAAAAGCGTTTTAATTTTCTTTTTAAATCTATTAATTTAGTTTCCTTTGTCATTAAAATATATGATAGAGTTCCTAAGAACAAATAAAATCTTTGTACGTCCTTTAGTTGCCGAGTTAAGAGGCTGACAACACCTAATTTTGTTGAAATTGATGTCATTTAAACAGTTTTTTAAGAAAACCTGTTTGTTCTAGCACATTAAAAAATTATATGTTAATAATTCATCATATTTCAAAGACCGTGGACGGACTCGATACATAATTGGACGAAATCGGCTCGATAGAAAATAATTGCAAAGATAGGTCTTAAAATCATCATTAAACGGTTCTATGTCTTTATTTTTTTGGCGTATGCGTCTGCAATTAAAAACATGAAGTGAACATATTCATACCTAAACCGCTAACGAGTCATATTTCACAAATAATCCACAGTTTTTTTTTAATTCAATATTTGCCCGATAAATTTCAATATACCCGGCTGCCCAGTAATAGCGGCATCTCGTTTACTCCGATACAAGTAGACAGTGTGCGCCGACGTTGGTGTTGACAGCGTCTTAAATAGGCTCCGCGGAATCGTCTTCAGCCGATCGGAAAAACCTTTATGTCAACACAATAAGAGCGAAAAAGACGTCGATCGGTTCAGCCCGATTCGACTCTCGTAGCCGAGTCGATGAACGTCGTTTTCGCTCTTATTGCATTGACATAAAGTTTATTCCGAGCCGGTTCTGCGCCGATAGATGTAGGGAGACTCTTTCCCATATACCCATCTAAATGGTTCACCTGGATACTGGTTTGGTGCCGTTTCCAAGCCCTTCGCACACAGCGTACCTACGTGGTGAAAATGGCGGCGGCGTTGGGTGCGATGGCTTTCTCCCAACACTTACCTCTCGAGTCATAGCCAATGCCTCCGGACAGCGCGCGGGCTTGCGTGGCATTTATAAAGCTGTCGTAGCGATCCCCCGTTGACTGGTGGTCGTCGAATTGGTTGCCGTACATCGTTATGTATTCAACTGTGTCCGCTAGGGCGCGGCCTTCGGTGTCTCTCACTGTGAACACCTGCAAAAATAGGAATGGTGAAGTCTGAATCAACTCTTTCTTTTGCCACCCGTTGCTATGGTTACACAAATTTTGTCTCCTGGGCAACCTAAGCATTTTTCTATGAAAAAGTAAATATTGAAGATGCCACTTGGACAACCGGGGGCAGGTAAACGGCACAAAAAAGTTGATAAGCACACCCTGAAACAGAGTTGCTTAACGGTGTCTTTCCTGTTCGATACAGGACCATCTACAGTTCATTTGCCGAACTAGATGGCTTGCTAATCAAGAGGGTACGATGGCTGAGAGACTTTTGAGAAATAGGTATTTTAATGAAATGTCGCTGTCTCGCCCGAACCCCTCCGTGTCAGTACAGCGAGAGTGGGACAACTGCAGCTCAGGCCGTTAATAGGCGCGTAAAATTGATTAAAACAGCATTTCGTAATCCCGTTTTCTTCTCGAAAACTGAACCAATAAAATTATTTTTTTCAAATATAATTAGAGGATAGATTTAGCTATGCCCCTATGCTTTCCTTTTTTTGTTTATATGAGGGATTCTTTTCTGATGAGTGTCTGAAAATGACGTTGAAATTGGGCAATTTTTTCAGTTTTTGAAAGCTCATATTTCTTATGTTAATTGAAATATGGAAAAAAACGAAACCTAGGGGCATAGCTGTGGTAGATACAGATTACACAGTAAAAAAAATTTGGCTCTAAAGCCATTATCCAGGGAGGAAACAGGGGATTACGTTTGTATGGAGAAATGGTGCGCATCGTATCCTCTTAAGGATAACGATCGTTACGATCGATGCCTGTTGACAGCCATGCATCACATTTGTTCCAATTTTACACACAACGTGTGGTGGTGCTAGTATCGTACATCAATATAAATAAGGTTTGAGAGTATGTTTGGCTCTGTTCCATTGCAATCGGCCTCGAAATATAAATAATAAATAGCATAGCACATCTCTGCTGAAAAGGCACCCCTGAGATGCCTTTCGCAGCCAATTTTGGCGGTAAATCTTCGCGTGCACTTAGGGCACGTAAACATAGGAGATGGCTTACTGGTGATCGAGTCTTTAACTCGTCTCGTTTGGCATCTAGGTCAGCTCAGTTTCGAAATCCCTAACCTGACTCTTCACAAGTCCTCTCCATTCACAAACCATTAGGGCCGACAACGCACTGGTATCGCGTAAGGCGCTGCGAGTGTCTATGGACAGTGGTGTTCATTTAACATCAGGTGACCGACTAGTTCGTTGGTCTGGCCTCTCTAACATAAAAAAAAATCTAGGCTTAGTGGAACATCTCTTCATATGCCGTAAATATTTGGGTTAAACCGACCCACTTCTCTTGAGTTCTTACTCTAGATTTGACAGCACAATCCATGTGCACCGCAAGTATAGAATCTATATCTATCTATGTTCATTAGTGGATATCTATAGCCTGACGATGGGATGATGTTGTCAGAAACTTACCCCTGGTACTATCCTGAGATGGCATCTCGCCATGCTGAGGTATCTCACGTCCTTGCCCTTCCCCCTCGTAGGAGTCTCCAGCTCCGACTGCAGCGCCGTCACGGCGTTCACGTTGTCGGAGACATCCAGGGAATGAGCTAGGGCTGGAACGTTACAACATTTTATCACTTCTCATGCTCGTAATCTATATCTCCTTTTTCTAATAGGTATATAAAAATCTCGTGTTTGTTATCGAACTCCTCCGAAAAGAAATTTATGAATTTTTTTATTCATGTTCGGTAGGTTTGAGAATAGGTCCTTGGCTATTTTCCGTACCCCTTGGTATTACATTGCAAAACAACGTTCGCGGGGTCAGCTAGTAATTGAAATAAAATACGATTCATTCGCAAAACTAAAGTAATTATAATCGGGGCAACTACACCCATGAGGCCACTATCCTAGATTTACCCTACCTATTATAATACCTGAGTTAATGGTGAGGTGCCCATCTTGATCGACCCACGTTTGCACGTCAGTCATGTGCCCCGTGAGGCAACTTTGGGCCCATGCTCCGGTCACTACGATGTACCATAAACTGAAAAAAAAACCGGTTGTCTGTAAAGTCGGTTTACGGACGATAGTTTAACGTGACAACGTCATAACAAAACATTGATGAAATGATTGCATACTTTTGCCGATTGTGCCTTTCGCTCGCTCGTGCCGCGCTCTCGCTCCGATGGTTCATCGGCTCGAGCGTAGCGGGACGCGTAACG
The DNA here is from genome assembly GCA_947563465.1 of Archips xylosteana. Taxonomy (NCBI): domain Eukaryota; kingdom Metazoa; phylum Arthropoda; class Insecta; order Lepidoptera; family Tortricidae; genus Archips; species Archips xylosteana. The sequence continues at coordinate 7,839,576 of OX387373.1, forward strand.
GGACAATGTGTTATGTACGTTACACTGAGTCATCTTTTTTCGTACGTGCAGCCGGCGTTCATCGATTCATTAGACGTTGTCACGTCAAAATAGCATTGGTGTAAATCACCATCATCATTCCGAAATCGATTATGAAGAGGAGAGCCCTGTGATGTTACAGACGGACGGACGGACGGATAGACAAAGAGACCGACAGCGGGCTCTCAGTAATAGGGTTCCGTTGGCACCCTTTGGGTACGGAACCCTGAAAAACAGTGGACGTCTTTCGAATTTTCGATATTTCCAAATGATATCATAAAACAACTTAAAATAGCCGTGTTTGAGCTTGTGTTGTGTCGTACCTTCGATCAACAATACAAGTACAGTGCAGTAGTAGCACAGAATATATAATAGTACTAACGTACAGAATGGAAACGCTCCGCCCCGCACCGATTGGAGTTACCCCTCCCCCCAAGGCGCCGGTTGCATGTCGCCGCTGTTCACCAGTCGGGTGCGCGACGCGATGCATGTCGGCCGCACGCACGGACTAACTGGTCCACGGCCGCACGGCACTAAACTTTTGCGAAATGGGAATATATTGTGCATTGTATGGGTGTTTGATAACCAACTTTAATTAGCAACATGTAACATTAGTAACTAGGGAAAGTAGGTTTAAAAGTTTGTTACCTATAATGTATAAATAGACGTCTTATATTAGTAGGTAGGTATTAGTAAAATTAATTTGTTAATTATGTCCTATCAATATCTACAATTACTTTCTCTAATTGTCTTTACAAAATGTATTAGGTATACACTCATTCACTTATTTTTAAACACTTAATTTAGACAAACGATAAGTTTAATTATAAGTACTACGATAATTAGATTACCTACTCATTTTATTTTACATTACAAAGTTGCTTGCGCTCAACGAACGGCGCGGCATTCACTTTCCGCAGCTATCTCTTTCTATCTCTTTTTGCGATAGTCAGCCCTGTGCATCTTACGCACACATTGACGCGTGTACAGACGTCGTCGTGCTTGTGTGGATTCAGGAACGCGTGTTTTGTGCGTCGTGTCCGCCGTGTGGTAGTAGTACAGTAGTATTGTTGATCGAAGTGTCGTACGGTGTAGGTAGGTACTATGGCCAAGAATGCTATCCAGGGTTTGATGATGGAGCTGTCAGGCGGGTATACCATTTAGTTTACCAGTGCTGACTTAGGTACCTATTATTATTTTTTAACCCCCGACACAAAAAGTGGGGTGTTATAAGTTTGACCGCTATGTGTGTGTGTGTGTGTGTGTGTGTGTGTGTGTGTGTGTGTGTGTGTGTGTGTGTGTCTGTCTGTGGCATCATAACTCTAAAACGAGTGAACCGATTTGGATGCGGTTTTTAGGGTTCCGTAGTCAACTAGGAACCCTTATAGTTTCGCCATGTCTGTCCGTCTGTCTGTCCGCGGCTAAGCTCAGAGACTGTTAGTACTAGAAAACTGTAATTTGGCATGAATATATATATTAGTCACGCCGACAAAGTCGTGAAATAAAAAAAAACTAAAAAAAATTTTTTTAGGGTACCTCCCATAGACGTAAAGTGGGGGTGATTTTTTTTTTCTCGACTTACCCTATAGTGTGGGGTATCGTTGGATAGGTCTTTTAAAACCATTGGGGGGTTGCTTACATGATTTTTGTATTCAGTGATTTGTTTGCGAAATATTCAACTTTAAAGTGAAAATTTTCATTAAAATCGACCGTCCCCCCCCCTCTAAAATCTAAACTGTTGGGTGGAAAAATTAAAAAAAATTCAAAATGGTAGTAAATATATTAAATTTACAAGGAAAATTATAGCGGCTAAGATTGCTTGGGAATTATTTGTAGTTTAAGAGTAAATAGTAGCCTAAGGTATTAAACATACCGTCACTACTTTGAAAAACTCGTATCTCAAATCAGCATGTATACAAAACTGAACCTTGATAAGCGCATAATAAAGTTCACTTTGCCAGATTAACGATTTTGAGATACGAGCTTTTTTCAAAGTATTGACGATACCTAACTTGGAAGATTCCGTACACATACGAAATCCTTAGAAAAATATTACTTGATTTTTCGTAATGGCTACGGAACCCTATCTTGGGCGTGTCCGACACGCTCTTGTTTCTTTTTTTTTATTTGAAAGCAGGTTTCTTGGCGATGGTTCTTAGAGATATCTCATCAAAATTGGTGTGGCCGTTTCAAAGTTACCAGCTCTTTTGTTAGCTGCGGAAGGGATCTTAGACGCATATTGGGCATTTACTTTATGTTAAAACATACGTGTGACATAATTGCGTTGGGGGTTTTTAAATTTTTTAGTTTATAGTTATTGGTAATTAAAATATTTCTTTTTGTTTTTTTTTATTTGATTTGCTGGCAAACACTAGCCAAGTGAAATCTAAAGCTTCAATTTAGCACAATGTACCTATTACGAGTTTGAGATTGTACATGAGGCTGGAGAAAGGAGGAAGAAGGATTACTCACAGCGCAAATATAATCATATTCCAATAATCCAAAATCCTTTAGAAAGGGCATTTGAGCTCCAACCTCCTCATCCTACCCACTCTCACTGTATCACCGAAATATCACATCACTAGTCCACAATAATAGCTTTCAAACAATGTCACTCGTTTTACTCAACTTATGTGATTGGATAAAATATTGTTTTTTGGTTATAGCGCTCAATATGGCGGATTGTGGTCAGTTGTTGAGCTATCGCTAGATTATGATTGTTCGTATCTTATCAATGTCAAAGACAAGGATACTGGTGAGCCGTTTGGGTAGACGCGACAGTTCTATGTGGATGATAATTATATCAACTGCAGCAATAAACATTGTCGTATGTGAAAACTTTTGATTTTGTTTAAATTTTGCAGAGACATATAATGTAATAACTATAATTAAAAATATAATATAATTAAAATTATTCCATTGACTAAAGCGTAAAATCTGGCAATGCTACTTAAAAAACAAATCCCATTTTTTAAGGGTCAAATTTGTAAACCGATTTGGATGCGGTTTTTTTTTATTTGAAATCAGGTTACTTGGCAATGGTTCTTAGACAAGTTTCAGCAAAATTGGTCCAGCCGTTTCAAAGTTATCAGCTCTTTTGTAAGCGCGGAAGGGATCTCAGACGCATAATGGGCATTAACTTCATTTTCAAACATACAGTGACCCTTAATTGCGTGGGGGGGTTTTAAATTTTTTAATTTATTTTACGTTCCTACATTTGTCTTGATCAAACCTCTAAGAGGCCGCGTAAAGCAAGACCTGGATAGGCATAATATATCGCCACAAGTCGCTTGCCTCCTTCTACTCTTTGAACGAGTATCTTGAGAGATTTACTTTTGCAACACGATGTGACACGACTATCGATTATATTCATTAATCTATCTATATCGATAGGGTAATGATCGTTTGATTTACAAGAATTGTACAAAACAATATGTGTACTTAACAACAAGGATGAGGCCCTTCATGGGCAACCGAGCCCACATAAAAATCATCCCGCGGGCTCATTGGCCCTTTCCGATTTTTTTCGTGGGCGACTCGGCTCATTGTCTCGACAACTCATCCCACAGGCTCAGTTGACCCCTCTCTACCATTTTATGGTCGTATCAGCCCGCGGGCTCAGTCGGCTACTCTTTACCGGTTAAGGGTTTTCTCAACCCGCGGGCTCATTTAAATAAATAAAATAAATAAAAATAAATATTAGGGGACAATCTTACACAAATCGACCTAGTCCCAAACTAAGCAAAGCTTGTACTATGGGTACTACACGACGATAAATATACTTATATGGTTAAATAAATACTTAAATATATAGAAAACATCCATAACTCAGGAACAAATATTCGTGCTCATCACACAAATAAATGCCCTTACCGGGATTTGAACCCAGGACCTCTTGCTTCGTAGGCAGGGTCACCAACTAGGCTAAAGCGGTCGTTAATTGTCGACTTCTTACCTATTAAGGGTTTACTCGACCCACACTCAACCCATGGGCTATTACTACCTTAATCCCCATAAAAAACTATCTTCGGTGTGTGGTGTGGTTCCCTGTATTGATGTATGATTTATTATTTGAACGCACATAAGCGTTTGTGGCACCTGAAGAACTCTCGAGTCCCAAATCCGGCAGCGAACGCGTTAACTTTAACCCTTTAGTGGATAATGACAAGATATTTGCCGTCATAAAGAAATCAATGGCGATTCAAATTGGCAACATTGACGGTCCGAAATCGAATGTCGACAGGGTTGTCAAATGGTTTAAGGGGAACATCAACAGCTCAAATGAAGTTAATTTATCAATATCAATGTAATAAAAGTATCAAAGGTGACGCATTTATTTTTTATATCGTTTGATCAGATCATCATTTTATCACTTATTACGCATCGAAACACTCCATCGATCGTTATCAGAATAGGAAGTGTTTTAATTCTTATGCTAGCTACTGCCAAAAAAGTTCTCCCTCAAACACATCCAAAACAAATAAAATACAATATTAACTAGAATAAACTACCCTCGACTTGGCTTCGTCAGCTACCTTACCTACCTACCACTATCTATTGAGCTTATACCATTCCAGCTGGCTCGTGCTGGAGCACCGACTTCAAACAGATCAGTAGTAATCAGTAGATACTTACTGTTGTGGATTTTTGCAGTCAGTTAAATTTTTATTTTACATTTTTTTTCTCAACAGGCTCGAACCTACGACCTTCTTGAGAGTTCATAGGTAAAACCACTAAGCTACAACGTTTTTTAAAAAGTATAGAATCCTTTATCCGGTAGAAAAAAACGGTGGGGAAAGAAGAACCAAATATATTCTACTTTTTTCTATTCTATTCTATTCCATTCTATTCCATTCTATTCCATTCTATTCCATTCCATTATATTCCATTCTATTCTATTTCATTCTATTCCATTCCATTCTATTCCATTCTATTCCATTCTATTCTATTCTATTCCATTCCATTCCATTCCATTCCATTCCATTCCATTCCATTCCATTCCATTCCATTCCATTCCATTCCATTCCATTCCATTCCATTCCATTCCATTCCATTCCATTCCATTCCATTCCATTCCATTCCATTCCATTCCATTCCATTCCATTCCATTCCATTCCATTCCATTCCATTCCATTCCATTCCATTCCATTCCATTCCATTCCATTCTATTCTATTCTATTCTATTCTATTCTATTCTATTCTATTCCGACGTCCAAATGAAGAAAGTTGAAACTTGTATCCGAGTTGAGAAAGACTCTATATTAATATAGGTACAAAGAACGGCGGAACATTTTGGTATGCGAAGGTCTTTACAACTGAATCTAAATAAAGATGCGCAATCGGATAGAGAGAGATACATCAATATGTCATGTAAAATAAGATGATGTTAGCTGATAAAGCGTTTTATCTCCTCAAAGCTTGCTTGCAATTTGTTTTGCTCAAATACATATAGGTACCTACCGGCATTTTTACTGCCTATTTCAAGGAAACTTTTTTTATATTTTTTTAAGTGAGGTAGTTATAAATATCTGGCAGTAATTTTTTTTTGTATCACGGGACAATTCACACACCAATCGACCTAGTCTCAAATTAAGCTAAGCAAAGCTTGTGTTATGGGTAGGTACTAAGCAACGGATAAACATACTTATATACAGAGGCAGTCATAGGAATTTAGGGGGTAAAATTTAACGACAAGTAGGGAGTTCCTCTAACGATAAACTCAACTATCGACACTTCTCCCATATACTAGTGATCGCCAAGTTTTTTTTTTGTAAAAATATAATTTTGTAAAAAGTATAAAAATGAAACAAAATAATAAATTAATTTCTCTCCTTCTTTATCCTCGTAAAGCACATGTCAAATTTCGACTGTCATAAAAATAAATAAATAAAAATAAATATCACGGGACAATTCACACCAATTGACCTAGTCCCAAAGTAAGCTTAGCAAAGCTTGTGTTATGGGTACTAGGCAACGGATAAACATACTTATATAGATAGATACATACTTAAATACATATTAAACACCCAAGACCCGAGAACAAACATTCGTATTTTTCATACAAATATCTGCCCCGACACGGGAATCGAACCCGGGACCTCAAGCTTCATAGTCAGGGTCTCTAACCACTAGGCCATCTGGTCGTCTAAAATCTGAAACTTATTGTCAATCAAGACAAGTAAACATTTGCTTTGACATATGAAATTTAATAAATTGGTCCTTACGAATTTATTGCAAATATTTTATAGTGTAACGGAAATCATTACCCAGATATCATTTAAATTTATAACATGCTTTATGTAAACTTTATCATATCTGTCTTCGAAATAAGACTTACAAAATAATAAAAACTTACAAACAAAGCTGGGGGCGATCACTAGTATATGGGAAAAGTGTCGATAGTTGAGTTTATCGTTAGAGGAACTCCCTACCTGTCATTAAATATTGCCCCCTAAATTCCTGTCTACTTATACATATAGATAGACTAGCTTTTGCCCGCGACTCCGTCCGTGTGGAATTAGTAATTTGGGCAGTTTATTTTTTTTATCCAATTTGCTTTTTCATCAATTATGGCTCTCCTTAGTTCCTTCCGGAAGAAGTGAAACTTCATAATAAACCAACCCGCTCCCAATACGCCCCCAACCCGCTCCTAACCCGCCCCCAACCCGCCCCCACCAACTCCCAACCCGCTCCCAACCCGCTCTCAACGCGCCCCCAACTCGCTCTAAACCCGCCCCCAACCCGCTCCCAACCCGCCTCCATCCCGCTCCCAACCCGCCCCCAACCCGCTCCGAACCCGCTTCCAACCCGCCCCCCAACCCGCTTCCAACCCGCCCCCAACCCGCTCCCAACCCGCTCCCAACCCACCGCAAACCGCCCCAACCCGCTCCCAACCCGCCCCAACCCGCTCTCAACCCGCCCCCAACCCGCTCCCAACCCGCCCCCAACCCGCCCCCAACTCGCTCTCAACCCGCTCCCAATCCGCTCCCAACCCACCCCCAACCCGCTACCAACCCGCCCCCAACCCGCCCTATTTAACTGGGCTATCTAACACTGAAAGAATTTTTCAAATCGGAGCAGTAGTTCCTGAGATAAGCAAAAACCCCCGATTTTGAAACATTCTTCCGCTCCGCTCCGCTCCTATTCGTGTTAGCGTGATGATATACAGGGTTATTTTTAATTCACTGACATCCTCTTAACCCTGAATTCCTATCACTCAAACAAATGTTTTTTGTTTTACGACTTTTTAAAATGAAGCACTTTTTTTCCCATACAAATAGGTACACAGAGTATCGTAAAAATAAGAGGCAGAATCAAATTTTCAAAACTTTATTACACAAAAAATATTAAGTTATGACAAAAGCCGTAAAACAAAAAACATTTGTTTAAGTGGTAGGAGTTTAGGGTTAAAAGGATGCTAGTGAATTACAAATAACCCTGTATAGCCTATAGCCTTCCTCGATAAATGGGCTATCTAACACAGAAAGAATTTTTCAAATCGGAGCAGTAGTTCCTGAGATTAGCGCGTTCAAACAAACAAACAAACTCTTCAGCTTTATAATATTAGTATAGATACATACTTAAACGTGTCAGTGCGCGCGCAGGGAAGGTACCTTGTTGCAGGTATTGAGTTATGCATAGTTCCAAAAAGTAGCTAAAATTTGCTATCAATACAAAAAAGAATCATGACTCTAGGTGGAACCACTACTTTTATATAAATTTTATAATTTGCGACTTCCGAAATGCACAAGTTGAGAAAATTGCATTTAAAGTTTATAATGGCAAAAAACACACTTCTACTTCGAAGTTAGGTATATAGTGAAGGGTATCAATCAAATCTTTGGAAGTTAAAGAATTATAATGAAGGTTAATTGTCTAAAAACATGTAGATTATTCTGATTTTCTAGGTTGAACATGCAAGGGCGGAAGAAACTCAAAAGTGTTAGACATAGACATAGACATAGACATAGACATAGACATAGACGTAGACATAGACATAGACCTATGTAATTTTTTTTACCTTTGTATTTTCTTTTTTGATGTCGAATAAAGTTATGTCTATGTCTATGTCTATACATAGACATAGACATAGACATAGACATAACTTTATTCGACATCAAAAAAGAAAATACACTGACTAATACACTGAGAAAAATAAAAAGAACAATAAAAACAAAAAACATAATTGTAGATGTCGAAAAGGAATTTGACTCAGCATAAGCTGCAGTAGATGCCTGCTGCAGCGCTGATTTTCAGTCAAACCCTTCATATCCGTGCATCAAACTTGTTGGACCGGAATCAGCACAAACAAATTCTGTATAAAAAGTGTAAACAAATAAATAGATACATATATTATAGTGGGAGTTAGTTCTTTTTTATTATTATTTATTTCAATTATACATAGTTATACATTATATTATACACATAGGTATAAAGGTGTTAATTATAGCCAATTCATAAAAAAATTAGATTAAAAATGTTAGTTTCTCATCATAGTTACCTACATATTCTAAGGCATTTTGGGATAATTGAATGAAAGAAAACTCCATAATCATAGAGAAATTTAATAGTTACCGCATTTTATAACAATAACAATAATAAGGTCACTTATAATATCAAAGTATATAAATAACTGCACCTGATTTATGATCTATTAAGTCTTTCAATCAATATCTAACAACTAAAATCACAGTTCAATTTTTCATTGACTAAATTAGAGATCAACAATTTTATTTAATATTAATACAGAAGAACCTCGGTAGTGCGCGACGTCGTCATAAAGCTGTATGTATACACGTACATACTTGGTTCAACAATGGTAAGGTCTTAAGCCAACACATAAATATGTGGTGTGGTGTGTCGTGACGCGACCTTGCGGCCTTGGTGCGGTTGGAGTAAGAGAAATATTATAGTAAAGTATTTTCCCTCACTCTAACCTCAGCATCGTTCGGCAACTCTCCGACCTCTGATCTATGTAATGGTAAACATATTAAATTAAATAGTTATGCTTCTACGTCCATACAAGAGTCGCGCAACTTGAATGTTTTTTTATAAAAAACATTGAATTTTCATGGCTCAAAAAATCATTTTGCTATGGGCCGATTCTATACCTTATATTAGAAAGAGATTGACTAACCGCGATGGTAATATTAACAAAATTATTCAAATTTTAACCGCTTTTAAGACATGCCATGACAAGGTACCCTACACTGCAAGGTACTTCGGCAGTAGGTACATATACTAATGCTTTCATACCCCCTCCATGGTAGCGTTAAACGTTTAACGCGACCTTGTTGGAAGTCGCATTAGAAGTTTCACTTCAAAAATTTATAAGTATTAATAAATAAATTGAAACGACTCCATAAAACCAGGAAAATAACCTTCTGGCACAGAATATATAATAGTACTAACGTACAGAATGGCCACGCTCCGCCCCGCACCGATTCGAGTTACCCCTCCCCCCAAGGCGCCATTGCTTGTCGCCGCTGTTCACCAATATGGTGCGCGCGCGATGTTATGTAGGCGTACGCGTGTAGGTACAGACAGACGTCGTCGTGCTTATGTAGATTCAAGAACGCGTATTTTGTGCGTCGTGTTCGCCGTGTCCTTCTGGTCTGTTTGAAGTCGGTGCCCCGGCACGTGTCACAATTATATACTTCATTTAATTTAGAATTGAAAACCACAACATATACCATACCATACCATACCATACCTTACCTTACCATATTGCGGCTCGTCAACTATTTCTTACCTAGCAAATAGTACAGTACAATAGTCTGGGAGCCGCAAAAAAAAATTGTTTTAATGTCACTTTATTTGTGTGTCGTCAACTGTTACTCTAGTACAAATTGTAAAGAGATTACAGTTCACGAGCCGCAATATAATGTTGTTGTGGTTTATAATTCTAAATTAAATGGAGTATAGTTTAATGGAAATGTTTCTTCCAGTACAACTGCCGAGGCAGCTGCAGCCGATGAATTACCAGGTGCAATTTAGGGCACCGGGGCCTCCCCCTCCTGGCGTCACCAGGACCCCGGAGGAGATCGAGGCCGAGATGAGGAAGGTGGAAGCGGAATATGAGAAGCTGGCGCTGGTGTTCATAGAGTAATTATTGGCTTTTTCAATGAAGTAAATATCACGGGACGATTCACACCAATTGACCTAGTCCCAAAGTAAGCAAAGCTTGTACTATAGGTACTAGACAACGGATAAACATACTATATAAATGAATATACAGGGTGTTAAATCCAAATAGGTCTCAGTATGGCGAAATCAGAAACTATGAGAGATAGCAAAATGTGTTCTTAGGAACCATGGCTTTGATTTTAGATTTAACAAAAATGGCATTCAAACATTTTTTTAACTCTCATACATAACCGGGAGTCGACCGAACCTAAATAAGGTTAATTTAATTTTAGTTGTTGTGTGGCGCCATCTGTCGAAAATTGGTCGTACCAACTCAGAAACCTTCTTTGGTTCATGCACAACAACTTTGCTAAAGATCATCACATGATCAAATGCATAGTTTACGATTCTATTAAGGACATATAGACAGACATTCATTTTTATATAATTATTAAGATTAGTAGGGGAGCCCAAGAGGGGATTTGGGGAGTCACTCGAGCGCGTCAGATTAATATATAAGTATACCCTCTAGATCTAGAGTACCTCCAGCGAATATGAGCACTACATTTGGGGGGTTTGCCCAGGGCACCCCGTCAGAATACTTAGTAAAAAAATTAGATCCTTTAAAAAACTCGAGCGATTTAAAAAAGTGATGTAAAAGAGCTCTTTGCGGTCTACTTGCGCAATAAACGTTATGATTTTGATTTTGAGGTCTTGTGTCTTTGTGTTGATGTATTTCATCACTCCCCGCAGGTTGCCAAGAGACGTGATGTGGTCAGAGCCCCCGGTGGTCTGCCAGTGGCAGGAGCAGAGGAAACTGTGGACCAGCAACTACGTCAACGATTACAAGTTCAACGAGGACAAGCTGACCTTGCAGTTCAGGAGTGGCGTGCTGTGTGAGTATCTCACGAGATTAGACCTTGACCTTGACCTTGACCATGATCAGCAACTACATCAAATATTACAAGTTCAACTGACAAACTGACCTTACAGTTCAGGACGCAACTAAGTCAAATATTACAAGCTCAACTGAGATGCTGACCTTACAGTTCACGACTGGCGTGCTGTGTGAGTATCTCACAATATATGACCATGACCTTGACCTTTACCTTGACCATGACCAGCAACTACATCAAATATTACAAGTTCAACTGACAAACTGCCCTTACAGTTCAGGACTGGCGTGTTATGTGAGTATCTCACAATACATGGCCATGACCTTGACCTTGACCATGACCAGCAACTACGTCAAATATTACAAGCTCAACTGGGAAGCTGACCTTACAGTTCACGACTGGCGTGCTGTGTGAGTATCTCACAATATATGGCCATGACCTTGACCTTTACCTTGACCATGACCAGCAACTACATCAAATATTACAAGTTCAACTGACAAACTGACCTTACAGTTCAGGACTGGCGTGTTGTGTGAGTATCTCACGAGATATGGCCATGACCTTGACCTTTACCTTGACCATGACCAACAACTACATCAAATATTACAAGTTCAACTAACAAACTGACCTTACAGTTCAGGACTGGCGTGTTGTGTGAGTATCTCACGAGACATGACCATGACCTTAACCTTGACCATGATCAGCAACTAAGACAAATATTACAAGCTCAACTAACAAACTGACCTTACAGTTCAGGACTGGCGTGTTGTGTGAGTATCTCACAAGGTATGACCATGACCTTGACCTTGACAATGACCATGACCATGACCAGTAACTAAGCCAACAATTACAAGTTCAACGAGGATAAGGCTGCGTATCCACCGGAGCTATGCGAGGATGCGTTGCGAGGGATGCGTCTGTCATGAACCAATAGAAACACTTCATTTAAAAGGTCCTAAGTGAATGAAGTGTTTCTATTGGTTCATGACAGACACATCCCTCGCAACGCAACTATTTTGTGTGCATGTGCTAATGAACTTATAAATATAATTGGATTATTTTTTTATTTTTCTGTTTTAAATTATAATTTACTATCATTTTATATTGTACGTCCGAGATGGACAGACTGTTGAAACTTATATCAAGCTTATAATACACAGTTATGCAATAAAGTTTATTTCTATTTCTATTTTCTATTTCTAACGCATCCTCGCACATCTCTGGTGGAAACGCAGCCTTAACTGACCTTGCAGTTCAGGACTGGTGTGCTGTGCGAGTATCTCACGAGATTTGTCTTTGACCTTCCTTAACCATGACCATGAACAGCTACTACGTCGACGATTACAAGTTCAACGACGACACGACCTTGCAACTCTTTCTGGCGTGCTGTGTGAGTACCTCACGGGATATGACCTTGACCATGACCAGCAACTACAGTACCCAGCCATAAGGAATGCACATCGGTCTTTGGAAAAAGACTCGGCAATTGTCGGCTTCGTATAGCGTTGTCACACACTACTTATGTGACGTTTGTCAGTCGTTGTTCAGGTGCCGTAGGGTACGGACGAGTTCCGGTGAAAATATATAATATAGACTTTGATCAATTATAACTGAAGATACACATTGCCGAACAAAATCCCCTTCAAAGAATGTCCGAACTTTTTTATTTGTTTGCGTAACAATTAAAATCATCACCTACACAGAAATTTGAACCTAGTCTTTACTTCATTACAGTCGAATTTCGGTTGACACTTGATAGCTAAACTTGACAATTTCACGCAACGTACTGAGAAAAAAGAAGGCCACTTTTATCAAAGTGGCGCTCATTTGGCTCGGAGATTTTCGGGCGCGCGACTGTGGATCTACAGTTATAATTGATCAAAGAATATAGAGTTATTGAAACCCCCCAACTTTAAATTGTATGATGGATTACACTGATAGACTAATAATAAATAAAAAGTAAAAAGTAAAAGCACTGAGAACACTTTTAAGTATCTGCAAATCATATGCGACTAGTCACGGGCTATGTTACAATGTCAAAAAAAGTGAATACCTCATCTTTAGGGCCGCCGGCAAGCGACCGGAAAAGATGCCTGATAATGTACCCAAGATTATACTTAATGGAGTCCCGCTGTCGAGAGTGTACAAATTTAGGTATCACGGTCATATTCTTGCTGACGACCTTAGGGATGACTGCGACATTGAGAGAGAACGTCGGGCGCTGGCGGTACGGAGTAACATGTTGGCTCGCAGGTTTGCTCGATGCTCTGAGCAAGTTAAGATTACGCTATTCAAAGCGTACTGCCAGAGCTTTTATACGAGCAGCTTGTGGTTTGACTGTACTCGGAAGGCGCTAGGTACCCTGAGGGTTCAATATAATAATAGTTTCCGAGCGCTGTTGGGGCTGCCCCGTTTCTGCAGTGCATCACAGATGTTTGCGGAGGCTCGCACGGATGGGTTCCATACCATCATGCGGAAGAGAGCCGCCTCGCTGGTGAGCAGGATGCGGAACAGCTCCAATAGCATTCTGCAAATGTTCGTATGCAGACCCGACTCTCCCATACTTGAACATGTGAACTGTCTCATGAGGAAAATCTAAAATAGTTCTATGTAAATTGGTTTATTTTCTTTTCAAGTAGTTTTTAAGTTCTAACCTAGTATTATTATTATCACTATTATTTTATTATAAACATGTAGTATTATTTTGGTTGACATTGAATTTGATTTATTTATTTTTGTTTTAATATTATAATTGTTTTAATTAAAATTTAATTGTATTTCTCTTAATTTATTATTATTATTATTATCCTTTTGGACATTAAATTTAATTTTAACTATGATTTTAAATTTTAAATTGTGATTTTAATGATAATTTTTGCCATATTTTATATAATTAAATAGTTAATTTGTGACACTAACGTAGCTTGTAAGTTTTGTATACTAACAAACATTTGGATCTAGTTATCTGATTAAATGAATAATTATTAATTATTTTTATAAATACGGCTACGGATACGTGAAAGCTGTACACACATACATACGTCAGCTAACATCTATTTTACGCACTTCAGTTTTTATACATATAATTATTTTTAGACATTATTACGCATTTGCGGAGAAATCGTAGCGCGCTCGGGGCGTACTCCCTGCGCGCTTGCCTCGCTTTAATACGTTCGCACATCGCCATCCAAATCCATGTTTTGAATTGCAGGGCCCATAGGCATAGCGACACTGAGGTACAGCAACTTGCCCTACCAGGGCTGGGACGTGCGACCGGATCCGAACGGGTGAGACAATATCAGGGTCATCATAGGCCTATTAGTACCTATGCTCGTCCACTGCTGGACATAGGCCTCTCCCATGGCACGCCACTGAGCACGATCCTCGGCCACTCTCATCCAGCTCTTGCCAGCCGCCTTGCGAATATCATCGCTCCATTTTACCCGAGTCGTTCATATACGCGTTAGAGCTTGTCTAATTTAAAATGACGCGCCCCACCACCGCATTTACGCACAGTATTTTCATGCGATTTGTCGATCGTGATGTTGCACCCTAAACATAGTGAACGAAAAAGTTGACGCTCCCAAATAGATGAAGAAGAGAAGAGTTGTACTTAATATTTGAACGCACTCGTCCAAATGAACTGATTCAGTAGGCGCGCGACATTTTAGCTTGAGCTCTGTACGCTTAGTATAAGTTTTACTTCACCAAAATACTTCTCGATCGCGTTTACGTAAAAATTTCAATTCTATGGAAACATTGACGCGCGCGCGCGGAGGCGCTGTCCATGTTTCCATAGTAATTGATTTTTTTACGTAAACGCGATCGAGAAGTATTTTGGTGAAGTAAAACTTATACTAAGCGTACTGTATGCTTAGTATAAGTTTTTACTTCACGAAATACTTCTCGATCGCGTTTACGTAAAAAAATCAATTACTAGGAAACATTGACGCGCGCGCGCGGAGGCGCTGTCCATGTTTCCATAGTAATTGATTTTTTTACGTAAACGCGATCGAGAAGTATTTTGGTGAAGTAAAACTTATACTAAGCGTACTGTATGCTTAGTATAAGTTTTTACTTCACCAAAATACTTCTCGATCGCGTTTACGTAAAAAATTCAATTACTAGGGAAACATGGACAGCGTCTCCGCGCGCGAGCTTCCATGTTTCCATAGAATTGATTTATTTACGTAAACGCGATCGAGAAGTATTTTGGTGAAGTAAAACTTATACTAAGCATACTGAACGCTTAGTATAAGTTTTACTTCACCAAAATACTTCTCGATCGCGTTTACGTAAAAAATTCAATTACTAGGGAAACATGGACAGCGCCTCCGCGCGCGCGCGTCTATGTTTCCAAAGAATTGAAATGTTTACGTAAACGCGATCGAGAAGTATTTTGGTGAAGTAAAACTTATACTAAGCGTACTGTACGCTTAGTATAAGTTTTCCTTCACTTCAATACTTCTCGATCGCGTTTACGTAAAAAATTCAATTACTAGGGAAACATGGACAGCGCCGCCGCGCGCGCGCGTCTATGTTTCCATAGGATTGAAATTTTTACGTAAACGCGATCGAGAAGTATTTTGGTGAAGTAAAACTCATACTAAGCATACTGGTTGAGTTCGAAATGCGTCACGGTAGTTTGGTGGTGGTGATAGATGGGTTTCTGTGATTTGTGTGTGTTCGTACAGTGTTGAGGTGGAGAAAATGCATGAACACACATTTCTTGCATAAATGTAGCTATCATAAGGTCGCGGGTGAGCAAAGTAATTGTTTCAATTCATATGTTTGTACACCGTTTTTTTTTTTATTTCCTTTGAATTCGACACGTTGCTCGGTACGTTAACAGAAACTATTTGGGATATTGATTTTTGATAAATCGAAAAAAAAAAATTAAATCGCGGCAATGTTTACGATTATGACATTGATGTGACACATAATAGGGTCCCGCCGGAAGACCAGCGCTGGCTCCTCCTCAGGAGTCCGCATTTATGCTGAGGCGGGACCTTTTTCACACACATTTTAATGTTTTTTTTTTCTTTCTTTTGTAATCTTATGTGTGTTTTGTGTGTGAAATAAACTTCTTTCATTTTTTTTTTTTTTTTTTTAAATATCACGGGACAATTCACACCAATTGACCTAGTTCCAAAGTAAGCTTAGCAAAGCTTGTGTTATGGGTACTAGGCAACGGATAAACATACTTATATAGATAGATACATACTTAAATACATATTAAACACCCAAGACCCGAGAACAAACATTCGTATTTTTCATACAAATATCTGCCCCGACACGGGAATCGAACCCGGGACCTCAAGCTTCATAGTCAGGGTCTCTAACCACTAGGCCATCTGGTCGTCTAAATTTTCATTCATGTTTGAATTTCATTCATTCATTCATTCACATAATAAAAGAAAAAGTATATGTAATGTAATGTCGAACGAACTCGTCTCAATAATCTCCTTGTAGCGAATAGCTATGAATGGACAACTCTTTACTGACGAAATTTAAAAGATAAATAATAATATGACGTAATGAAGGACCTTTTACACTGGTTCAGTCATTAAATTTAACTAGGTATTGAATATCTCAAAAACAGTAAGAGTTAAGACACTAGTTTCTTCGGGAAATTGATTCAGTTTTACCTGAATAATCTTCCCTTAAAGTTAACGGGAATAAAAAAAACTCGATGTACTATCTGTTCATCAGTAAAGGCGTGCTGATTACGGTGACCGGCGCATGCGTGACAGTGACGTGGGTGTGCGCAGGCAACTCGGTCGCGCTCAAATGGATCGCGAACGCCACCACGTCTGCTCTCCGGCAGCACTTCAACAAGAAGTACAGCGTCAAGCGGATGGCACAGGTATCCACTGTACCTATAGGACCTAACAGCTGTTCCAAAGCTTCAAAGGCGCTATATTCTACACGGGATTCTCGTAGAGACGCGGCATTCTTTTAGAGACACGGGATTGTCTTAGAGACGCGGCATTTTATTAGATACGCAATTTCTCATAGAAAGGCGGCATTCATTTAGAGACACGGGATTGCCATACTTAGTTCTCACAGAGACGCGGCATTCTTTTAGAAACACGGGATCCTCTTAGAGACGCTGTATGCTTTTAGAAAATCTTTGATTTTGCCGATCAAAATGTCCTCATATATTCAAAATGAAAAGTATAACTGTCATAGTGAAAATAAACGGATCACTCACGTCTCAAAACGAGTTTAACTCGACATGTTTCGGGCTAATCCGTAGCCCTTCCTCTCGGAGTCGCACGCACGCCCTGGTCGCGTGGCTACTCGACGCAACTGACAGCGACACACAACTACGTCGTCGACGTCGTTTTGAGACGTGAGTGATCCGTTTATTTTCACTATGAGTGAGTCTCTCGGTAGTTTCATGTTTAAAGTATAACTGTCTTCTCAATTTTTTTTTTTGGTGTTCGATTGGTCAGTTAGATCGTGTTTGCTTCCAGATAATGCGTGAGGCGGCGTGTGACTTCTTCCCGGACTTCGACGGCCACAGCCACGTGGAGGGCTCGTGTCCGAAGGAGTGGGTTGCGGAACGGCACAACTACCACGCCATGGCTTTCATGTCCAGAGCTTACAACTTTCAATGGAGCAGGTATTGTCGGACTGAGAGTTAGTCATACGA
This sequence comes from Archips xylosteana, assembly GCA_947563465.1. NCBI lineage: Eukaryota > Metazoa > Arthropoda > Insecta > Lepidoptera > Tortricidae > Archips > Archips xylosteana. The sequence continues at coordinate 7,857,273 of OX387373.1, forward strand.
GTACCTAGAAATAATGGACAAAAACCAAATAAGTAGGTATGCACATTTTTTTTCCAAATCCAATTTTTAACAAACGGCCACACTATACATTTTTAAACTATCAACACTATCTATCTAATCTATATAATACCTTTGAACGAGCAATTCTTGTGTATATATATATATATATATATATATATATATATATATATATATATATATATGTATATGTATTTTATTTATTTATTTATTCATAAAGTTCATACAAGATACAAAATATAAACATGAAATAATCTTATATCTAGTTAGTAAATTTAGTTTAGTCTAAGCTAGGTTACAAGTGTAACCTGTGGTATAGACAAAAGGAATCTAATGAATTATAATAGGTACAACTCGAGCATTTAAACATCGCAACACAATATCTTAAAACATAATACTTAATTGGTAATTAAACTATAATAATGTAATCAAGTGTCAAATAACAAAATAAACAAAGAACAATTGGCTACACAGCGTAACCCTCACCTTGCAATCGTCAGCAGATTTTCAGTAGTATACATATCAGTTATATATATATATATTGAGCAGTACCTGGGCGATCGAGCTCCACTCGGGCTGAAACTCGGTACCAAACGTTTTCCCAGAGATAAGATCAAGCTAGATCAATTTTTCATCCCCGAAAACCCCCACGTACCAAATTTCATCGAAATCGTTGGAGCCGTTTCCGAGATCCTGATGATACTGATTATATATATTATACGACATTCAAGGGACAGCAATATTTGGTCGTTAAACACGGTTGGTCATTATAACCAGTGTTACTTTAGTATAAGATCGTGTTGGGTTTTTTTCTTGGTCGTACATCCAATATGTCGTTGTAATTGGTGTCGCTATAAACGGTTTTGACTGTATATATATAATATATGAGCTCGGTAGCCCAGGTGCTGCTCATATAACTGATGATCATAACTGGTAAAGTCCATGAATGGTGGGCTATAAGGCATTGAATCTTTGCTGTCCATTACTGGGTAACTACTAGGTACTGTGCGTCCATGATTGGTGCCGTCACCCAAACTATATGGGTAACTTTCGTTCTTAACAGGAAGGAATCAGTTAAATTTTAACTGGAGTCGTGTCTTCGAATTATTTTTTAATGGCGCCAACATCCCTATCATGCACAATATTTGAAAACGACTAAACTAAGTACTTAATAATTTATTGCATCGGGGGCTTAAAACTAGCGACGACTACGTGCGTGACGTGCAGATATTCAATTTAGAATCATCTTGATTTAGTCGTTCTTTATCTCAACAGATGGAACGCTTCTGCAGGCAGCAGAAACATAATCATGCAATTAAGAGAAGCCGTCGACAAGAAGCGAGAGGTAAACATATTCCCCTGTTGCACTACTTACTCTCAGTTAAAACCAGTTTATGAACATTTTTGTGAAAATTTTGTACTATCCGAGCAAACTGAATCGCGTACCTAAGTGGCCTGTAAAATATTGGTGTTGTGTGATTTGTGTGTGTTCGTACAGTGTGGAGGTGGAGGAACTGCATGAACACACATTTCTTGCATAAACGTAACTATCGTAAGGTCGCGGGTGAGCAAAGTAATTGTTTTAGGTCCCCCTTAAATATTTATTTTGTTCTGTTTTTAGTATCTATAGCGGCAACTGAAATACGTCATCTGTGAAAATTTCAACTATCTAGCTATCACGGTTCCTGAGATACAGCCTGGTGACAGACGGACAAAAATTCGATGCACGCTTCTCAAGCAAAGCTGCTGTGCTGTGCTGTGTGTGAGCGAGAGAAAATGAGCGCGGATGCTTGACGATGAATGAAGCATGTTTGTCAAGCATTCGCTTACAGCGGTTCGACCTCCATGCAAACCATACAGCCAGTTGCATTGCTTTGGGGTTTCGGTCCGCTGGCAGACGTTGCCAACAAGCACTAAGCCCGCCACTGTCAAGTGAAAAGGATTGTGTCATCAGCTCGGCCTGTACATATACATTGTGCCAAGCTTCTTGCGGTGCATTCTTCTTGGCAATCATGGTCTTTCCGAAAGCGCTGGTAGATTTAAAAGAAATGAAAACATAATTAGTAGAGCCATCTTGTTTTGAATAGTTGTACTTACTGTACATTGCTATCTAGTGACAAAATAATAGCAGTACTACAAGTTAAGCGACATCTATTGAAGACCAGAGTAATCTTTGAAATTATATTTATACTACTCACCGCTAGATGCCATATCAAAACCAGCATCTTTTCTTAGAATCTTAGAATAAAACATGCAGCGCCATCTGTTAATGAGTAGATGTAACATAATTAGTAGAGCCATCTTGTGTTGAATAGTTGTACTTACTGTACATTGACATCTAGTGACAAATAGTTGCACTAAAAGTTAAGCGACATCTATAGAAGACCAGAGTAAACTTAAAAATAATAGTTCTACTACTCATCGCTAGATGCCGTAGCAAAACCAGCATATTTTCTTAGAATATTTAGCACAACTTAAAAAATAAATGAAAAGTGATGTTGGCATGCAAATTTTTCACTTTTGTACATTGTCATTCATTTATTATGGCAAATACCAAGGAAGATATAGACTGGATTGGCAGTCGCCATATTACGGATCGGCCGCGGTTTTTGTAGTTCGATTATTAAATCTAGATGGCGCTGAAATATAGCCAGAAGCTTTGAAGGCAAAAAAATAAGACTACAGATATTTCATATCACTGCAAATGTATTATTATGCAATATTATTGAAAAATAATACATTTGTAGTAATATGAAACGTCTGTAGTCTTATTGTTTTGCCTTCAAAGCCTCTGGCTATATTTCAGCGCCATCTAGATTTAATAATCGAACTACAAAAACCGCGGCCGATCCGTACTATGGCGACTGCCAATCCAGTCTATATCATCCTTGGTAACAGCGATAACCACAACGGGGGGTTCCTTTACTCTGCAGCTGACCGTACATTTAATTTTGTACTCACTCAGACTTGCATAGAAATTTATCTATATCTATCTAGCCGAAAATTCAAAGTTTAGAGAGATTAAAAGTAATAGAGCGAGAAAATACATAACAAACGAAGCGTTTGGGTTCACTACGTCCACATTCCCACTTTGTCCACATTCCCATGTCGTCCACATTCCCATGTCGTCCACATTCCCAAGACAACCACACTCCATTTATACCGAACGGGATTACTGTGAAATAAAATTCAGCCGTTACGCACTAGCAAACAACCATGTAGGTTACCAATAGAAATATGAAATAATAAAAATTGCATTTCATTTTGTTTTAGTTTGATTGTTTTATTCCACTCTGATTTTATTTTACGCGTGTTAGTTAAGCTAGGAATGTTGACGAAGCGGGAATGCGGACGAAATGGGAATGTTGACTAAGTGGGAATATGAACGAAATGGGAATGTTGACAACATAGGAAGTGGACGATTTGGGAATTGATTGTCGACGAAATGTGATTGTTGACGATCTAAGAAGTTGACAAAATGGGAATGTGGACGAAGTGAACCTAAACGAAATGTCGAAATGAAGGACGCCACTTCGAACAATATTAGAAGTGTTAAAAAATTTAATAAAATAATAAACTCTTATAATAAACTTGTAAAATGCATTCTTAGGGCGTTTGTGCACTACAATGAATTTTACTGTCCGGCAGTCCGAGTTTTTACCGGTCCGATATGGCACGCCATTAAGGGCCGATTTTTTAATCATCGAATAAATATTATCTGACGGATCGTGTAAAGCGGCTAAATTGTAGCGTCATGCATACAGTGCAACTGACGCAGTGCTGTTAGTCAACTTATTTAGCCATTCTATAATTTAACCAGTTGATAATATTAATCCGTTGATTGAAAAATCGGCCCTAAATGTATAGGGCGCTTGTGCACTACAATGAATTTTACTGCGCAGTCCTACATTTAAGGCATGAAAAAAACGGACCATGAAAACTCAGACTTCCGGGCAGTAAAATTCATTGTAGTGCACAAACGCCCTTATTTAGAATTATTTATGGAAAACATTGGTTTAAGGCTTTACTTGCTATGATATTATCAAGAGATGAGTTCCATGTGGCTGTACTAAATGTATGGAAGCTGGAAACGTTGAGTTTTCGGATAGATCCGGTTTATTCTGTAATAATAATTGATACCGTTTGATAGAGCTCGTGAAGCACTTTCAAGATCAGTAACCAGTTTTTCGATATCATGTATAGATTAGAAATAATCGAGTGAGACCAGCAAGTATGTTTAACCGGTGCTTAGTACCCATAACACAAGCTTTGCTTAGCTTACTTTCTTTGGGACTAGGTCAATTGGTATGAATTGTCCCGTGATATTTATTTATATTTACCGTTTAAACCTTTGATCAATTATAACTGTAGATCCACAGTCGCGCGCCCGAAAATGTCCGAGCCAAATGAGCGCCACTTTGATAAAAGTGGCCTTCTTTTTTCTCAGTACGTTGCGTGAAATTGTCAAGTTTAGCTGTCAAGTGTCAAACGAAATTCGACTGTAATGAAGTAAAGACTACGTTCAAATTTCTGTGTAGGTGATGATTTTAATTGTTATGCAAACAAATAAAAAAGTTCGGACATTTTTTGAAGGGGATTTTGTTCGGCAATGTGTATCTTCAGTTATAATTGATCAAAGGTTTAAACCCTGTAAACATTGACAGTCCTCTATTAAACCAGCCTTAGCCACCAATTAGTTACTTCCAGATATAAACTAAAACGTACTATTTCAGGCGAAATTGAACCTTCTTATTGCCTCGCCTCAAAGAGCCACGATCCTAAAGTGCAATGAACTCAGCACAGAGCTCTCCATGGAACCTATGGTGGGACTTGGAGTAAGTCAGTTTTTTTTTTCAATTAAATGCAGAAATGGTAGCTTTTGGTTTGACCTTATGACCTCTCAAACAGAGTCGTGGGTTCGAAACCGGGCTCGCAGAATGCTCTCAGAATGACAAAGCTTGGGCCGTAGTTCCCACACGGGGGCAGCGTGGATTGGCAACTTTACACACACCACTGAATTATATACTTCGTAGGTCTTAACGATGTTTTCCTTCACCGTAAAGCTCATGGTAAAAGACCCCGCAGCAAATATAGGGAGAAAGTGGTTTCAGTCAAATAAAAAAAAAAAGTTTGTGTCATTTTCAAAAAAAGTGTACACAATTAGGGATTTAATAAAAACAAAACTGAATTGATTCTTTTGTGTGACGAAAGTTACCCATATATTTTGTATGACTAACTTTCGTAACACCAAGGATCAATATAAATAATAAATATTGCATATGTAGCGACTACTAGCGCCATCTAGTCATCACATAAGGAACTAACTACTACAATCCTACATCACGCTATCGAAGTTTCTCAATTCGGCTGCATAAATACAACTTCCAACATTCATCCATCGGACTTCGGTCCCCAGGCATAACATCTGCTTGGAGAGAGATCTCTCTATTGCAGCTACCCCCAAATTGGTGACCCACGACATTGGACAAAATCGCAACCTTCAGACACACAGAAAAACGATGACGCAGTCTCACAGCAAGCCATACTCACCGCACTGTGCACCATTAGCATGTATCTATTATCTGCCTGGTGTCTACAGTTCGCAAATCTTCCTCCCACTACTTCCACTTGCCTATCAATCAACCAACGCTCGCCAACAAGGCTCCGAGCAATCACGCAACAGGCATGCATCACAAGTAGCAGAGGAACAACAATGCTCGCCGACGAGGCTCTGAGCGACTGGCCCTTGCAAGCGCCCACATGACGCACAGACTGCACTCCACTGCAATTCGTATCGACCTCCGGTCTAAAAGGGGGGCTGATGTAGCGACTACTAGCGCCATCTAGTCATCACATAAGGAACAAACTACTACAATCCTACATCACGCTATCGAAGTTTCTCAATTCGGCTGCATAAATACAACTTCCAACATTCATCCATCGGACTTCGGTCCCCAGGCATAACATCTGCTTGGAGAGAGATCTCTCTATTGCAGCTACCCCCAAACATATATTATGCAATATTTTTGATATACATTTGTAGTAATATGAAACATCTGTAGTCTTATTGTTTTGCTTTCAAAGCCTTGGGCTATATTTCAGCGCCATCTAGATTTAATAATCGAACTATTTTTCTGCGGACGATCTGTACTATGGCGATTGCTAATCCAGTCTATATGATCCTTGGTAACATTTGTGTTACCATGGAAAGTAGTGTAGTAGTGTTTGTGTAGGAAGCGATCGTGATTTTGTTATGATTTCCTTAACTATGTACAATTTTTTTGAAAACGACTTTTACAAAATATGTGAAACATCATCCCAGCCTTTACACGTCCCACTGCATTGCACAGGCCTCCTCGCAGAATGAGAGGGCTTGGGACGTAGTACCCACGCGGACCCAGTGCGGATAGGATTAGACTTACAAAGGCTAATGTTAAATATTTGTTCCACAGTTCTACCCGGACTTGTTCACACTGAACATGTCCTACGGCTCGGTGGACGCACGTCGGGCGACGTTCGACATGAAGTTCCGTCTGACCGAAACGGTGTTCAACATGCTCCAAGAGCTCAAACTCTCCAGCTACTCATAAACATATAGGGTGACAGCAACAGCCAATTATGGATTTTTTTTTCGTAAACCTAAATTTCAAGAAACGGCCACACTACATTTTTAGGGTTCCGTACCTCAAAAGGAAAAAACGGAACCCTTATAGGATCACTTTGTTGTCCGTCCGTCCGTCCGTCTGTCTGTCAAGACCCTTTTTCTCAGGAACGCGTGGAGGAATCAAGCTGAAATTTATATCAAATACTCAAGTCTACTGTCCCTTGGAGCTGTGAAAAAATCAAACTTCTAAGCCAACGCAATCAAAAGATACAGTCGCTTATGACGCAAATTTCCGCATATTTTCGACACTCGCAAGGGAATCAAAACCTAAAGGGTACTTCCCGTGAACTCAGAATCTTGAAATTTGGTACGAAGCAAGGTCTTATAGCACAGATAAAGGAAAAATTGTGAAAAGCATAATTTTTTTTGTCTGTCTGTCTATATCAGTAAACAACGCACATTGTCGACACTCGCAAGGGAATCAAAACCTACAGGGTACTTCCCGTGAACTCAGAACCTTGAAATTTGGTACGAAGCAACAAGGTCTTATAGCACAGATAAAGGGAAAATTGCGAAAAGCATAATTCTTTTTGTCTGTCTGTCTATATCAGTAACCAATCTACAATGATCCCACACTACGCACATTTTGCTTAGGAGCAGGGGTCTGCTAAGACTGGATGTTTATAGATACATATAAATTTGTACGGAACCCTCGGTGCGCGAGTCCGACTCGCACTTGGCCGGTTTTTTAAACTATCAACACTAACTGATGGTTGTAATTATAACTGGTTAAGTTCGTGAATGGTGGGCTATAAGGCATTGAATCTTTGCTGTCCATTACTGGGTAACTACTGTGCTTAACATGCCCATCATTGGTGCCGTCACCCTTCTGGGCATAATCAATAAAAAGTGTACCCCTTAACTTTTTTAAAAAAGGAAATTCTGGGGTTTTTTAATTCAATATCACCTTTTAACCCCATCTCGTAGCTGGCTTAAGAATGGGAGAAATAATCCCGATTCGAAGCTGGCTACGAAACCAGAATTCTTAAGTTCCATCTCGTAGCCGGGTTTGGTAGCTGGCTTCCAAATAAAAGAAATAGTTTCGATTCGAAGCTGGTTACGAAACGAGAATTCCTAGGTCAGGCACGTCCGTTGGTGTCATCCCTGTTGTATTCATCACTTTAATGTAAGAATCCTTTTTGTAAATCAAATCAATGGTTTTTGTAAAATAATACACATGTTACAATAAACAAATTCTCTATTCATTTATTTTCACGGATAAAAAAAAACTAAAAACTACCAACAGAGTAAAAAAAGAACCTCCCTCCACTATGCGAAATACAACGTAGAAAAACAAATGTCGCCGTAACAAATTACATTAAAACATTGTGGTACTTGCTTCCCGACAGAGACGGAGCTATGCGTTAGAAAGAGATAGTTATACCATCCAAATTTCGACTTATCTTTCTAAGATCACATTAAACTTCGGATTGTGACTCAAAATCAGCTTGTAAATATGCCATGGAAATAAAATGCAACTATTAAATATTTGATGTTATTATTAAAATTATTCTTTTCCTCACTGGCGTACAAAAGGTTAAGAAGTCTGAACGCCAAAATCTAGCAAAACTCTTATGTCGTCACTACTTCGAGACAAGCTCTTATCTCAAATCAATAATCAAACCAAACTGAACCTTGATACACACCAAGTAAAGTTCACTTCGCCATATTATCGATTTCGAGATACGAGTTTTTTTCCAAGAGATATTATACCCCTTTACTATAATACATAGCCACATCTCTTGTACACTATATGACAATCGTCTATTGTGCTTTAATAAGCGTAAATGCTGAGAATTAATCTTGTCGCGTAGTCTCTCTTTTACCCCTTAAGAAAGAGACTACTCGGTAAGCCGAATTATCAATCAACATGTAGCATCCAAAGGGTCTAACTTACACACCTGAGGCAAACTAATAGAGCGCTATAATAGAACTAATATGAAAGCTTAAGAGTTCCAATGCGTGTGAAGAGTAAGTATTAAAAAGTGATCGTTCGACCGCGGCAATGTAAGACGATTTTTACAAATCTATATTTGTGAGTTAGCAATTAAGTTATGAGTAATGTAGTAAGGCCAAATTGGATGAACAAAGTCGGGAAGCAAGTAAAAGGCATTGACGCAAACTTGGCAGTTGATTTTTTTATATATAATAATATATACAATTTATAAATTACGTTTATAATTAGAGCGAAATATCTCAATGCTTGCTGTAAAAATACGGAGTTGAATTTGTTTTGAGGGTCACAGAGCGGTCGTGCTTTAGCCAATGTGTGAGTGTCGGCCGACTTCTGAGAATTAAGTAAATGGTCTAATGCGATCCAGAAATTTATACCAATGAAGGGCGGATAGAATGGCTCCGATATTTCTAAAGTAAAGCATTGAGGTATCTCTACAAAATATTGCGCAAAGTTACTACATAAAGGACTCTTTTGTCTAAAATTTTCGAGTCGTTTTATTATTGAGAAAAAAGTTTTTTTTACATTAATTTTCAAGCTAGTCACATTAGGTTTAAACAAATGTCGAAATGTGATTCTGCTAGAGGGCCAACTTTTAGAAGCGAGCTAGATAATTATAGCTAATTATCGCCCCGGAAAATTAATAATTAACAAAAAGTCGGACCCCAAGTTTTTTTTAATCCACGAACTTTTATGGACTGAAAACATATATCCTCCATAGTTCAAAATTCAATGGATATTTTTATATATTTTATATTAACCCAGTGCTGACGTTCTGCGATAGAAGCGACATTAAATTAAAAAACTAATTCTAAAGTTACCTGTTTTATCTCTTAATATTTACACAAATAAATGAATAAATGATTTTAAAATGTTTTTTTTTTAAATATATTTCCAGTTTCTTTTTTTTTTCACTATATTCTGTACAATACAATGCGACCCAAGGAACCAATTTTCTTAGATTTTTTAAGTAAAATAAAATAAGACATATTTTCGCGTAATAGTTACTAATTATTAATAAAACATATATTAGTGTAACTTTGCGTCCGAAGCAAAATACATACACGAAAAAAAAAAAATTTTTTTCAATTTCAGAAGTAGAAAAAAGTGGATAATCAATACCATTGATTAAAAACCGAATGTTTTTTTTACATAATAACAATCTGATACATCGATTAAGCCAGTTCTATATAAAATCGATGGGACTATACTCTATTATTTTAGAAATCTAAAAAAAACATAAAAATCAAGACTAATTGTCTTCCTAACTCAAAATAATAGAATATAGACATTCTTGTTACACTATGAGTCCTGACATAAAAGTTCCTTTTACACTAGATGTATACTGTGCAAAATGGACATACAGTATATATTCGTATCTTTCCTTTAGACCAAGGACGATAGTCAACGGCCGCTAAAAAGTAAATCCTGACACATTGCGCAACTATAAATTTTCTAAATATTGACAATGTCAACCATACAAAAATAAACGCTATACATACTGCGTGTGACAGAACAGTAAGTACAGCATTTTTTTCCCATGGGCCACATTGTCAATTATTCAGAAACTTTATAGTTGTGCAATGTGTCAGAATTTACTACTTAGCGGCCGTTCACTATAGATCTAGAGGACTGTAAATGTCTATACCGTTTAGATTCACTTCGTTCATATTCCCATTATGTCAACTTCCTGGCTCGTCAACAATCCCATTTCGTCCCACTCAATTCCTAAATCGTCCACTTCCTATTTCGTCCACATTCCCATGTCGTCCACATTACCAAGGAGGTAAAACACATTAAAAAAAACTTTCAACCGAATTGAGAACCACCTCCTTTTATTAAGCGAATAAGTATGGGTGCGGACGTTTCGGGAACTTGGACGAGATGGGAATAAGGACGATATGCGAATGTGGACGAAATAGGAATGTTGACAAAATGGGAATATGGATAATAATTTGGTCTACACGTCTCGTTCCTTTAAATAATAAACCTGTTGTATCTAGTTTCACAATAGATGTCTCTGTACCTCTTCTTGACAGAATAGCAGAATGTAAATGTCAAGAAAGCACGTAAATGTATGACCGGACTTGCAGGTGATCAATCGAAGGGAAAAGATTCGTCCTGTCTGTTGGCTATGGAATGTACGCAAGGAAAGCACAAGAGCAGTGGTTTATCCCGGGAAACCATTTGCATGATATAGGTTATAAGCTAGATTTATAGAAGCAATAGCATTAACGATAGTCTAATCGTACCGTCCCGTACTGTTTCAAGTTACATAAGGTATTGTAAATTTTAAATAGGTTAAATTTAGGTCGGTAATGCCATAGCGGTAACCGATTCTCGAGCTGTAGACGTTTTCAAAGTTTACATCTGCATACTTTGGTTAAGAAATGGACGCTCTGACTCCAGATGATGTCTTACTTCGGTTTTTACTAGTTCTGTGTTCGTCCCTATACTTATCTAATACTCGTCTCAAACTTCTTCTGACGGCCTTAGGGTGTGTGTCACGCCCCGTCTTCTGTTGGAAATAGCCCTCTAAAAGGTTCTTACTACTATTTCAAACCAAGGATGATATAGACTGGATTGGCAGTCGCCATAGTACGGATCGGCCGCGGTTTTTGTAGTTCGATTATTAAATCTAGATGGCGTTGAAATATAGCCAGAGGCTTTGAAGGCAAAACAATAAGACTACAGATGTTTCATATTACTACAAAAGTATTATTTTTCAAAAATATTGCATAATAATACATTTGCAGTGATATGAAATATTTGTAGTCTTATTGTTTTGCCTTCAAAGCCTCTGGCTATATTTCAGGTAGGAGTAACAATGTTCATTTTGAACGCTAACGTTATCCAAGATGGGATCCTTTTTCTTTTCTTAATGGAAATAGCCCTCTAGAAGGTTCTTACACTATCTCAAACAATGAAATGAGAAAGGATTTGAAAAGGTAGGAATAGCAATGTTCATTTTAAACGCGATTGAGTTGTTTTTGATGATTTGCGATAAAATAGTAGATATCTAGTACCTTTTTCTCCCTTGGTGGGACTAGTGCCTTATAGCGAAACTAGCTGTAGGCTTCATTTTAAAAAAACGCAAATTTGTGTAGACATTTACAGTCCTATTAATATCGTCCCTGCTTTAGACTTTACAAAAGGTTCATGACTCGTTTCATATGCATAGGAAACACATTTTTTTTTCACATCGTGAATGACCCGAAACTACTTTCAGTTTAGATGATACTGCTCTAGTGTTGCTGTCTTGCTTTAGTTGCAATCAAAATAAAAAAGAGCTTAGTTTTACACATCAGCCGTTTAAGCACGATAGGTCAGTTCCTAAAAACATCCGCATCCTAAAAGATCCCAATAGTATCCATAAAACATCCATTTACCAAAACATGCAAATACTAGGTCCGTTTGAAAACTAATGTGATATCGGACGATCGTAGCGGATGTTTTGGGCAACGGGTGTTTCCAAGACGGATTTTTTAAAGATTTTTTTAAAGCGGATGTTTTCGAGAGATCTAGATCGAATCGGATGTTTTAGGGAACCGATCTTTCGAACCAAAACGACATAGTTTCAATAATAATTATTTCTTCAGCGTTTCTATTCATCACTGAAAGCGAATGTTCCGGTCCGTTATAATTTGTCCGTTAAAAATAGCAGTCCCTTTCATAAAATTAAAATCATAAACACACTAGAACATGATACATACATAAAGTTACATAGTATACATAAATTATACATGCCTTGTGATTACAAACATACAATTACAGTTGTCAAAATAATTGATGCATTCAACATGACCAACAAGCGTGTCACATGATGGTAAGTAAAGTTATGTTATGGACACTGGCAATATCGGATCCGATGTCAAAAAACGATCAAATAATTTTAAAAATGGGTCTTTGAAGCACTTCAACCGCCGTATCCGTGTTACGAAAGTCGACTAACATGTCCATCAAAAATACTAATGAAAATGCATGATTTGTGGTCGCAGAATTACGACATTATTAATTGGTTTTAGCTCATGGACATTAGCCTTCGATTTTTGTAGCATACGGGATACGGCGGTTAATACGCCAAGCCCCACATATATAGTCATTACTTGCATTTTGCTGCGATTTTGTTTTAATTTAAACACGATATTTCCAAAAATATCCGTTCCCAAAACATCCATATCCATTTGAAAACAAATTGAACTTACATGGATTTTTTCATAGCAAATGTCTTGAACCAAACGGATGTTTTTGGAAATGAATGTTCCATGTATAATCGGCCAAGTGCTATCCCTTTACAAGTCTAGAATTTAAAAAAATAACTGATTGTCACCTTGACTTTTAGGGTATGGATCTTGGTCGGTAATACATTGATGTTTTAAACCACATAGATTTTTAGATAAATCATTTGTGCCTGAACAATAAAAATTACAGTGATCTTTTCAATACCTAAGTTTCACTAGAGGCAATCACAATTCTCTATTACATTTAACCGTTTCGGTTAATTACATACTTTTCGTTGTCATAGATATTATCGAGAACTTTGGACTAAGTGACGGTCAAGAATACTTTCAAATTACAGATAGCTGTAGGCCATTTTGGGTGATGAGATTATGTTAGAGTATACGTTCACAATGTGGGCGACGACGCCCCCTATCGAGCGGCAAAAGCTTCTAGCAGGGCAGTAGAACATTCAGAAAGTATTAGGTGTTATTAAGTACTCAAGTAAAAGAAAAGGGAGAACTTTAGAAAAGCAATCTCTAGAGCTTGTGGCTAGAATAAGCACGAAATGGAAAACAACAACAAGGTGTTACTTAATAATTATGTAAAAGAAAACTTTAGAAAGAAAATCTCGGGGTGCTAGAATGGATTGGTCGACGTCGATCGCAAGTTTATACTACACTAATTGATCGATCGATGGTAGAATGGATTGGTCGACGTCGATCGCAAGTTTCTACTGCACCAATTGATCGATCGATGGTAGAATGGATTGGTCGACGTCGATCGCAAGTTTCTACTACAGCAATTGATCGATCGATGGTAGAATGGATTGGTCGACGTCGATCGCAAGTTTATACTACACTAATTGATCGATCGATGGTAGAATGGATTGGTCGACGTCGATCGCAATTTTATACTACACTAATTGATCGATCGATGGTAGAATGGATTGGTCGACGTCGATCGCAAGTTTATACTACACTAATTGATCGATCGATGGTAGAATGGATTGGTCGACGTCGATCGCAAGTTTATACTACACTAATTGATCGGTCGATGGTAGAATGTATTGGTCGACGTCGATAGCAAGTTTCTACTGCACCAATTGATCGATTGATGGTAGAATGGATTGGTCGACGTCGATCGCAAGTTTATACTACACTAATTGATCGGTCGATGGTAGATTGGATTGGTCGACGTCGATCGCAAGTTTATACTACACTAATTGATCGGTCGATGGTAGAATGGATTGGTCGACGTCGATCTAGTTTCTACTTACACCAAAACCTATCACACCAATCGATCGACGTCGAACAGTAGCAGCCATCGATCGGTTGTTAATCAAACATCTATCGATCGGTATCCCTCGATCAGCCAGATCAGAATAAGAACGGAATAGAAAAAAAAAAACAATAGGAAGGTACCCAAAACCTTTACAATTGGTCTATACGAAACCAGTGTCGCTGGAAACGCTGACATGCGCATAATAAAAAAGCCTACTCTTTTCTCAAAGGGCCGGCAACGCATCCGCAACTCAACTTGTGTTGTGAGTGTCTACGGGCGGTTGCTTTCCATCAGGTGATCCGCCTGCTCGTTGAAATCTTGGCGATTAGTAGTCGTAGCTTCTATTAGGAGTACTTTATTAAGTAGTACACATCTGATATGGCTCACCGATGTGCCTGCGCAGAATACGCGTTTTAGAAGCGCGGGAAATGAAATTGACCAATCGGCATGTGCCACGCAAGGCGTGCCTTTCTCCTGCGCCGCTATTGGCGGGTTGCTCCCGCCATGTAAAACAAAATTTGAATATCACATGTCAAAAAAATACTGGCCCTCGAAAGGTAGAATGATGCTTGATGTCTCTAAAACATTGCATTGTAAAATGAACTCTATGCAAAAGTATTTAGATTAGAGATGCCACGAATATTCGGCTACTATTCGGTATTCGGCCTATTCGACCACTCTTTTTGGTATTTGTATTCGGCCGAATACCGAATACCAAATCTTGAAAAAACACACCTCATATTACTCAAGATTATAATGTATTTATTACTACATAACAAAACTTTAGTAAATAAAATTGATCAGTGGTAAATTGTGATGGCTAAAAACAAGCTTTTCAGCATTTATTTTGTTGGTAGGAAACGATTAAATGATAACGTAAATGATACCAGCTTCAGAAAATAACCTCTTACTTACTATACACCAAATTTCGAATGGTTTGGGTATTGTTTTTAGTTGGCTGACCACCACTTGTACCTATACAGATCAGCCGTCAGATTTAGGCGTCAGTTAAATACCCGCCGGCGCTCCCGTATGCACCGCAACGAGGGAGACAGGTTGCGACATGTCTTAATCTTGTTTACGCTGTCGACAAGCATGTATTTTGTGCTGAATATTCGGTATTCAGCCAAATCATTATTCGTGGCAACTCTAATTTAGATTCAACACGGCTCAATACTTGGCTATAGAACTACTGGAGGCTACGGTACTCAAATTATCAAATTTCTCTTAGCTTAATTTAACATTAAGCTCGTCTCGTTGACCTTGATCCTCTTGTTTTTCTCTATTTCTGTATTTCTAACTCGCTATTAGTAAAATTGAAGTATCAGTCCGTACTTTTTAACATCCGATTCAAACTGGTATCCCTAAGTATTTTATTTACACACCAAGCAGTACCAGATATATGAGATACAGCGATGTATATGCGACTGCGGTATGCGATGCTATTGCCGACTACCCATACATTTTACATTGCAGTCGGCAAAACAGCACGCAACCTGCGCGCTATAGCTAAACCGTTTACCCGAGTCCTCGCTCGCGCGGTACAAGGGCTGGAGGGTATGACGACAAAGGGGGCCGCACCTCTCTCGACCCCTTTGTCGTCTACCCCCGCGCCTCTCTACCCTCCGGGCAAGGACTCATATAAACGGTCTAGCTAGTTTCGTCCTTCGGTACAGTTTCGTAGCTAAAAGTCCGTAACCAGCTTCGAAACGGGAAAAAATCAATTCTTAACTGGCTTCAAAATGACTTTTCCCATTACGGATTCGTAGCCGCGGTTGGTCACCAGCTTACCAATTGGCTATTGGCACTACGCAGGCCCATTACGTAGCCAGCTACAAACAGGGAATTTCGGATTCCCATTTTGTAGCCAGCTCAGGGGCGTAGCTACCGCCGTATCTGCCGTAGCAATTATACGGGCCCCCCGGGCCACGGCGGCCCCCGACGTGCGTAAGCAAAAATTAATAAAAACTTCCCAAATTTTTTTTATTTCAGAAATGACAAAAGTCAAAAAAAAGCAAAAGTGACAGATGGATAATTATGGTGAATAAATGGGTGAATCAACTTGTTTGTGTTGTTTACTCTGTCCCCGGTTGTCCAAGTGACACTTCAGACTGTTTCATAGAAAAATGCAGGTTGTCCAAGGGACATAACCATAGCAACGGGTGTCATTAAAATGTTGATTCACCCAAATATTTCTTTTAATTTTATGCAAACATTTTTTTTTCTTTTGTGAGAAATCTTTACCCTTCATAGGGGCCCCCAAACAAATTTTTATATGGGGCCCCGCCAAGGTACGCTACGCCACTGAGCCAGCTACGAAAATTGGCTGCGAAACGGTACCAAAGGAGTTTCGTATCGGTTAAAGGGTTCTGCGTTGAAGTAGCAAAGCCGTACGTTCAATTCCATTTTCGACGTCTACTTTTTGCTCCATGTCGCGTGTACTAATGACGTTTTGCGACGCTCCGTTGTCGTGACGCTCTGGCGACGCTCCGCGACGCTCGCGCCATCAGCAGAGGTGTTTCGTCAGCTGTTCTGTTACGTCAGCCTTAGACAGGTCCACGAATTCCGCGCTTTTGCCTGCAGAAGAAAAGTTTAGGTGAAAATGTAATGTTTGAAAAGTTTTGTCGACTTGTTTCATAGTACATTCACTGCTTAAGACCTACACAATCGATATCTAAATAGAAATAGTGTTAGTTTTATTTTTCAAAACGTCCGAGTTCGATTCCCGAGCAGAGTAAAAGTTTTTTTTAAATGTATGAATGCAGTTTTACTTATTACGAAAATCGATGACATGAATATTATTTATTTTTATTAGCAGTACGGCTGCTCACCGAATCTAAGATTATTTAAAAGCGAAAAAGTTTTTCGGGTGCGCCGGTGGGATTCGAACCCACGTCTCCTGGGTATGCGCCCCAACGGGTGTTCTACCAATTGAACCACGTCGCATCCAACCGAATCCCCCGAAATTCTTAATCGCTTACATACGCCAACAGTGGCGTGTGGTAACATCCATCGCAACTATTAGAAGCTACGACTCCTACGTTCCAAATTACATTGGAAATGCGTAAGAAATGATGTACCACATCTATTTATTCAAATATTATTTATTTTTATTAGCAGTACGGTAATTTTTTTCGCTTTTAAATAATCATCGATGACATGGTTCCTAAGAACAGATCTTCGTATGTATTATAGTTTCAGACTTTCCCATACTGACCGATTTAAAAGAGACAACCTGCAAATCGAAGCTCTGCAAGGATAGCGGGTCAAGCCAGAAAGTTCCCAAGCTCTATTAACCAGTATTACCTCTCTGCAGTATCTCGATGGTGGTCCGACTCTCCAGCTGTTTAAGACTCTAAAATCTTCAGGAGCTTGGACCATTGCCGTTCGTCGGAGGTCTCTTCTGCGGTGTTAACTAGGACGGACGCCTTCTCTATCATCGCGCAGACGCAGCTTTAGATGTGAAATATTACAATTACCTCTCTGCAGTATCTCGATGGTGGTCCGACTCTCCAGCTGTTTCAGATGATGCATCAGTTTGCTTTCGGACATCGGTACCACGGGTCTGGCGACGCCGACGGCGGCGGTCTTGAGCGCCCGAGTTAGAGTTTTCAGGAACTTGGACCATTGCCGTTCGTTGGAGGTCGCTTCTGGGTGTTAACTAGGACGGACGCCTTCTCTATCATCGCGCAGACGCAGCTTAGGGTTAGCTGTGGAATATTACAATTACCTCTCTGCAGTATCTCGATGGTGGTCCGACTCTCCAGCTGTTTCAGGTGATGCATCAGCTTGGTCTCGGGCATCGGTACCACGGGTCTGGCGACGCCGACAGTCGCGGTCTTGAGCGCCCGAGTTAGTCTTCAGGAACTTAGACCATTGCCGTTCGTTGGAGGTCGCTTCTGGGTGTTAACTAGGACGGACGCCTTCTCTATCATTGCGCAGACGCAGCTTAGGGTTAGCTGTGGAATATTACAATTACCTCTCTGCAGTATCTCGATGGTGGTCCGACTCTCCAGCTGTTTCAGATGATGCATCAGTTTGCTCTCTTCTGAGCTGTTAACTAGGACGGACGCCTTCTCAATCATCGCGCATACGCAGCTCAGGGTTAGCTGTGAAATATTACAATTACCTCTCTGCAGTATCTCGATGGTGGTCCGACTCTCCAGCTGTTTCAGGTGATGCATCAGTTTGCTCTCGGGCATCGGTACCGCGGGTCTGGCGACGCCGACGGTCGCGGTCTTGAGCGCCCGAGTTAAAGTCTTCAGGAATTTGGACCACTGCCGTTCGTTGGAGGTCGCTTCTGGGGTGTTAACTAGGACGGCCGCCTTCTCTATCATTGCGCATACGCAGCTTAGGGTTAACTGTAAAAAAAAAATAAACTGTGAAATATATGGATTTCACGGGATGACCCTAAAAGTAAAAAAATTGAAGTTGAAATACTAAAAAATACAAAATGATACTTCAAACCACACTTGTTACAGCAAAACTACATAAAGTTTACCACTGACAGATGGTTTGCCTTCATTTCATATTCAACTTTAACGACCTACAAATAAAGCCAATTTTAGAATACTGTTACCCACGTTTGCAGATTTTGTAATAGCTACTTTATTTGTATGGTGTTAAAGTTGGAAATGAAATGAAGGCAAGCCATCTGTCAGTGGTAAACTAAAAGTAAAAGTATTGTAAAAGTATGGCCTTGTCATCTCTTGACATCTCTTGTCCGGGTGAGCGGTTAGTTCCGAAGGAGTGTTGATGTTTCTCGATGAGAACTGAACATAGATGGCGCTGTATCACTGCAAAAGTGATGATGGCAGGCTGGAATGTATGATGCATAGGAAAAATTTGCGTGTATATGTGTGACCAGTGGTGGTGTAGGGCACGGAATGCCGAGGACCTGGGTTCGATTCCCAGCATTGGTCTTTTTTCTGGGGTTTTTTCTGTGCATCTACGTTTCAGTTTGTATTTAGTATGAAATATATGGATTTCACGGGATGACCGTAAAAGTAATAAAATTGAAATTGAAAAAATAAAAAATACAAAAAGATACTTCAAACCAAACTTGTAAAAAAAAGGTTGAAGGAATAACGTCTGGCTGGAGAGAGACATTGAGGCTTATCTCCCTATGCTGTTAGTGTTAACATTTCGGCGATGTTTTACTGAACTGTTTTCAAAACATCGTGCGGGAGTACGGAATCCTTCGTGTACGAGTCCGACTCGCACTTGACCGGTTTTTGTAGCCCGTGTAATAAACAAATACTTTTCTGACTTACCGACGAAGTGAGGGCGTAAGGCGTCCTCGCAGGATCTAACGCCTCGGCGAGTAGTACGCACGATTCCAAAATGGCCGACCAACCCGACGACGCCTGGATGTATCTACAGACAGACATGCAAAAACCGTTTAATTTTGGGCGTTTTCAATAAAGTTATATACTTATAAAAAAATATAAGGATTTTTTACAGGCTTTTTTTAAACTCGCAATGTATCTTGGAAGTCGAATTTAACCCACTTCCAGCTATTCACTTGAAATTTGGTATACTTATGTAAGTTAGATGACAATGCTTTTTTGAAATTTGGTATACTTATGTAAGTTAGATGACAATGCATTTTTGAAATTTGGTATACTTATGTAAGTTAGATGACAATGCTTTTTTGAAATTTGGTATACTTATGTAAGTTAGATGACAATGCATTTTTGAAATTTGGTATACTTATGTAAGTTAGATGACAATGCATTTTTGAAATTTGGTATACTTATGTAAGTTAGATGACAATGCATTTTTGAAATTTGGTATACTTATGTATATTGGATGACAATGCAAGTACAGTCAACCAAAAGTCCGGCAGCGAAAAAGCTTGAATTTAAAATGAAATTTTTAACAAAACTTGTTTTATTCATGAATTAGTACTCGTGACTAAAGAAATTACAAAAAGATACTTCAAACCAAACTTGTTGAAGTATGGCCTAGTAGCGACATCTCTTAGTCTGGGTGAGCGGTTAGATCCGAAGGAGTGTTGATGTTTCTCGACGAGAACTGAACATAGATGGCGCTGTATCACTGCAAAAGTGATGATGACAGGCTGGAATGTATGATGCATAGGAAAAATTTGTGTCTAAACTCCTGACCAGTGGTGGTGTAGGGGTTTAGCACGTGGCACGGAATGCCAAGGACCTGGGTTCGATTTCCAGCATTGGTCTTTTTTTCTGGGGTTTTTTCTGTGCATCTAAGTTTCAGTTTGTATTTAGTATGAAATATAAAGACATTAATTTAAAAAGTGTCCCTATTTACGCGCGACCACACGCCGCGGAGACGCGCGTGCGACGGGACGCGCGTCGCCCCAGTCCCTTACCGTCTGTAGTGCGGCGCGAGCGCGTGCAACCCCGCGGCGTCGCGTCGCGCCGCCAGCGGCAGAGCGCGGAGGACGCGCGACCACACGCCGCGGAGACGCGCGTGCGACGGGACGCGCGTCGCCCCAGTCCCTTACCGTCTGTAGTGCGGCGCGAGCGCGTGCAACCCCGCGGCGTCGCGTCGCGCCGCCAGCGGCAGAGCGCGGAGGACGCGCGACCACACGCCGCGGAGACGCGCGTGCGACGGGACGCGCGTCGCCCCAGTCCCTTACCGTCTGTAGTGCGGCGCGAGCGCGTGCAACCCCGCGGCGTCGCGTCGCGCCGCCAGCGGCAGCGCGCGGAGGACGCGCGACCACACGCCGCGGAGACGCGCGTGCGACGGGGACGCGCGCGACAGGAAACGCGCGATCAACGCCTGAAACACACAAACACGTCAGTGCCCTGTCGGTTGAAGCCTTTCAAACTGGTGTACCTAATGCGCAGAGGGATCAAGTCGCGTTGTGCCTAAACTTCATTTTAAATCAGCTTTAATTCTAGGACAATGTTAGCCTTTTTGAGCGTTTATAGCTGCTGAGCTGGCAACGTTGCATTTTTGTTAGTTTTTCTCGATTATTCCATAAAAATTTAATGAAAATTAAAAATGTGGTCAATAAGAATTGTTTTAATATTATAAGTTAATACGTCTACTGCAATAATTATTCGTGGTAGACTTTTATTTTCTTTAAAAACCGTTAGGTAAATAAATTTGTTCATTTTTAAAAAAAATAAAAGTCTATCACGTGGACGTGATTTTCTCCCTACGTCCTTTGTGATTATTTTTTTCTGGAAACCATTTACATAAATTATAGTATTAGTAGCTTGTTAGAAAGCTAGAAAAACGTACATGTTTTTCGTACAATCTGCACGCCAAATGTAGTAGTAAAATTTTCTGTTCAACCTGATAAAAATCATATTTTTTTTTACTTTTTGGTCTTGCATTCCTAAACGTGTACAGATAATTATACTTTTAATATTGCATAAGAGTACATAAGAAAATAAAAACAGTAGACTAAAATGGCCAACTTTTTTTTGCAATAATGTTTTGAAGATGTGTTTCAGACTTTTTTTGCAAAAAACTGAAATTTCAATTATCTCAGAAATGGTTCATTTTTGCATAGGGCATCATGGGACAAAAATGATTGCAAATGACCTCCCCCATAACCCCTTAACGGGAATAGGTCGACATACCAATAACCCTGTATAAGATAAATACTTAGATACTGCAGCGAAAACGCTCCGTGTAGGTTGTTATGTACAATTAAGGTTTTCGAACTTTATGGTGAAAGTGGCCACTGGTAACAGGCCGCTTGTTTTGTCAAATTTTGAAATTTTGTCGTCTGGTTCTAGATGAAAAAAAGTGAGGCTAGACATTCATTCTTTGGCTTGATGTCATACGAGGAGCAAGACTCTAAAATTGTGCCTTTTTTCCATTAGGAGACGTAGGTTTTGCCCGTCTTCCAGTAGTGTTTCTTTAAAAGTTTGCGCCCGAGTTGTGGGCTTAGTGTGAAACTGTGCAGTACCAGCGTTCGACACAGTCGAACAAGTTGAAGAGTTGAACAGTCTTTCCCAGTTTCTAGCCGGAAGTTGTGGTGTCCCGCTACGCCTTATAATCAAGAAGCCAGCTGCGTCTTACGCCTGGGTAAGTGTACCGCTACGCTCTCGACCCCGTTGTGATATTTCCTCGACTTAATTTTGGCTAGTCCCCAATAGTGTTCTTATTGTGGGTAATCTTGTTGTTTGTAGCTTCCCGGGAGAGGGACCTGACCTCGTTACCAGCGCGAGGCGTGGGACCGAACCGCTACCGCGAAGAGGAAGGGACGGAGATGGCACGAAGCGCGAGTCCACGTATTTAGTCGATTTCCCCAATAACCAACGTATAACCCCGGAACCGGTACACTGTAATATTTCTTATATCACTAGGGTGCCTGTTTGTGCTACTTTTATCCTAAGGCCACAAACGGCGCGCAGTCCGCCTAGGGCATTACTTCCGGACTGAATGCATGGCGATTAGTATTATTTTTAAATCCATTTTCAAAATTCGGAAATGCGCACTGTCCGCCCACGTATCGCTCCATAGCGAGTTTTTTCGGCCCCTTTTATTGATAAACAAGTAGATCATAATCATAACGCCTTGCGACCTTGCATAGTTTGTGAACTTGTAAATTTAGTGTGCTCGCCAGGCGAATTACTACCAGGCGACGATCATTCACCCCATCATATTCACGCCCATTACATCATTCACTGTTGCTTGGGGGATTCCTTTCCGTATGGCAGCCACGATTGGCTCCTTTACATGCGTGTTTGCTCGGCGTTTAACCTGTTTGTATTTTAGAAATGTTACCTCATCCCGTAACCGGGGTGTTTTTACTGTATAATCTCCGATAGCCCTACGACATCTAGCTCCCGGTTCTTGTCAAACGGTTGTAAATTAACCCTTTGTGTTACGTGAATTATTGTATAATCGTTCGGCCTTTAGATTGAAATAAAAATTACCGTCGTGTGTTACGAAAGCTACTTGTTGTTTTAATTCTTCGTAGCAATACATAGAAAATATCCATGACTCAGGAACAAATATTCGTGCTCATCACAAAATGAATGAATGCCCTTACCGGGATTCGAACCCAGGACCTCTTGCTTCGTAAGCAGGGTCACTACCAACTAGGCTAAAGCGGTCGTCCAATAGAATTTGATTGATTTGACAATAGAATTTGATTCTTTTTAAATTTATTTCTGGAAGCAGGGCGTTCAAGGGATCTTTTACAAGTCATTCGTCAAACTGAAAGGCACAGGAAGTGTGCATTACTACAGACTGAAAAAGCACAGTGTCCCTGCTCCATCAAGCAGGTTCAATGACAGCACTTGATGGGATGCTCAGTGGAGTATTTCTGAATTGACAACAAGGACATTTAAAGACAGAGGAGTGGCTTATTGTGTTGTTCATAGATCGCCACATTGCAGAAAGAATAGCTTTCGCATCCCTAGAGCTCTTAGGAATAATTATCGGCCTTTATCGCTGCCTCGGGCTAAGACTAGATACCGTCAGAACTCTTATTTCTATCGAGCCGCAAAGTCGACGAATGAATTTTGTCAACAGAATGAGGACCTAGATTTGTTTTTATTGAAACCCACTGCAGTTAGGAAGCGAATAGCGTCCGTTTTCTTTGATCCCCAATCCGATTGTACTAGGTTATTAACTTATTAAGATTCTGAATGGTTTTTCTCTTTCTTTTGTGTAATTTTTTTTTCTCTCTTTTTGCAATCAGGTCACTGTTTTGTTTTGATTAACTTGTGCCTGTTTCTGTTTATATAATAGTATTATCTGTGAAGACCTGTAATTGGTTTTTCTGATATTAACTTATAGTATCTACTTTTAAAATGAAATAGCTGTTGTTTTTCCGAATAAAATAAAATAAAATAATAGAGGAAAAAAAAAATTGGTCATCGATCCAAACAATTACCTTTCCCTTCCTAACGGCGAGCATGTGCGCGATCCTGTCGCCAAGCAGCAGCCCCGCGAACATGCGGTCAACGAGCTCGTCCTTGTTCTCGTCGAGAAGGTTCTTCACGGGCACCGGTTTCTGGTTCACCGCTAGATTCACCACCTGGGGAATTTGTTTTATGATCATCATTATAGAAAGAAAGAAGACATTTATTTATTTTCACAGGAAGACAAATAAGTTAACAAAAACCGGCCAAGTGCGAGTCGGACTCGCGCACGAAGGGTTCCGTACCATTATCTACACATAAAAAATTGCGGTTTACGATTTATGACGTATTAAAAAAAACTACTTACTAGATCTCGTTCACAAACCAATTTTCGGTGGAAGTTTACATGGTAATGTACATCATATATTTTTTTAGTTTTATCATTGTCTTATTTTAGAAGTTACAGGAGGGACACACATTTTACCACTTTGGAAGTCTCTCTCGCGCAAACTATTCAGTTTAGAAAAAAATTATGTTAGAAACCTCAATATCATTTTTGTAGACCTATCCATAGATACCCCACACGTATGGGTTTGATGAAAAAAAAATTTTGAGTTTCAGTTCTAAGTATGGGGAACCCCCAAAATTTATTGTTTTTATTATATTTTTGTGTGAAAATCTTAATGCGGTTCACAGAATACATCTACTTACCAAGTTTCAACAGCATAGTTCTTATAGTTTCGGAAAAAAGTGGGTGACATACGGACGGACAGACAGACGACAGACATAAAATAAATAAATAATAATAAATAAATATTAGGGGACAATCTTACACAAATCGACCTAGTCCCAAACTAAGCAAAGCTTGTACTATGGGTACTAGACGACGATAAACATACTTATATCTATCTAATACCTTTAAACGAGCAATTCTTGTATATATGTATATATATATATATATATATAATCAGGATCTCGGAAACGGCTCCAACGATTTCGATGAAATTTGGTATGTGGGGGTTTTCGGGGATGAAAAACTGAACTAGCTATGTTTCATTTTCAGAAAATCGCTTTTACTCGTGTTTTCCGGCTATTTTTGTTTGCATTAGAATATAAAGCTAAATTTCGGCTACTTCGAGCAGATCATAATGGCACATTAGAAATCGGGTGGTCGCGGATCCAGCCGACCTCGGTTCGATACCACGTTTTTTTTCAAGATTTTTAGTTTTTTTTTAAGTTTATTTTTTATGAGAAAACGTCAAGTTTCTTCTTTTGTGAGAAAAAGTTACTTTTTTGTGAGAAAAAGTTACTTTTTTGTTAGAAAAAGTATTATAGGGAACGTGCAGTAACTATAGGCGGCAGCACTAATGCGACAGAAGAGACACTATGCGGACAGTAAAACAAACTTATCAAGGTAAAACTTTCAAATTGATGGCACCCTTATGGCACCAGTTGGCAGCACCGTCTATGTGCTCGTTTCCTATTGGGAGCACAGAACAGGAAAAGCCGGTTGTCTGTAAAGTCGGTTTACGGACGATAGTTTAACGTGACTCACCCCCCCCCACCCCCTCCGGTGTTTTTGTCAAATATCTTGAAAACGGTGCATCCTACGGCAAAATCAATGAAATTTTCATCCCCCCTTTAATACCCCCGCGCTCCCTCCCCCGCATCCCCTCCCCCCCTCTCACCCCCCAGCCCCTACCCCTCCGGTGTATATAATCAGGATCTCGGAAACGGTTCCAACGATTTCAATGAAATTTGGTATTTGAGGGTTTTCGGGGATGAAAAATTGATCTAGCTTTGTCTTATCTCTGGGAAAACGCTTGGTACCGAGTTTCTGCCCGAGCAGAGCTCGGTCGCCCAGGTACTAGATATATAAATACTTCAATACATAGAAAACATCCATAACTTGGGAACAAATATTCGTGCTCATCACACAAATAAATGCCCTTACCGGGATTCGAACCCAGGACCTCTTTCTTCGTAGGCAGGTTCACTACCAACTAGGCTAAAGAGGTCGTTAACATTAACACCATACAAATAAAGTAGCTATTACAAAATCTGCAAACGTGGGTAACAGTATTCCAAAATTGGCTTTATTTGTAGGTCGTTAAAGTTGAATATGAAATGAAGGCAAACCATCTGTCAGTGGCAAACTTTATGTAATTTTACTGTACCTGTCTCTTGTCGATGTTTTCGCTCTTGGGGCTGTCCTGCTTCGGCCGCCGCTGCACGGACTCGATGTTCCTGAGGAACAGGTTCGAGTCCTCTTCCAGATCGTTCTCCGCCTCCTTCTGCGCCAACTCCAGCTGCTTTTGCTTTTCTTCTCTCTCCTAGAAAGGTAAGTATTATTTGGGTTATTTATAGAGATGTGCCGATTAGTCGGCGACTAGTCGGTAAAGCAGACTATCCGGCCACTATCACAGTCGTCGACTAGTCGGCTAAATTATCTTCCCATGAAAATTAAACTTTCCAAACAGGAGAGATGAAAAACTATTGATTGTTTTGGGGACCAAGAACAGACCATCTTTCGCCACATTTCTGAGCAGTGGCGTGAAATAGTTAATTCTTTTTAGCTACACCACTCGTTAATCCTTTTCAGCTACGGCCCATCACAGTACATGGACTTAATACCTAACCTGGAATGAGTACTACGACAAAAAAGTGAGGCCGAAAAAAAAATCAGAGAGTTGCATCTCGTTCTAATTAGGGTGAGAGTGCGACACAATTCTCTAGTTTGTTGTTATCTCTCGGACCGCTGTCTCTAGTTGCCATTATTAAACAGTATGGCTTGGTAATATGGGTCACTTTTGATTGACTAATAAAAGTTAGTACTCAGTTCAGGTTAGGTATTAAGTCCATGGTACTGTATTTATCTTACCTTCAGTATGAGCGCGTTTGATATCGCCAAGGGATCATTTAACTCCTCCAGCCTTAGCAGGATGAGGTAAAGCGCTTCGATGTCCAAGAGCAGCTGCTTTGTTCGTCTCATCTCTCTCGGCGCCTGCGATAAAAACAA
Organism: Archips xylosteana; assembly: GCA_947563465.1. Classification (NCBI taxonomy): domain Eukaryota; kingdom Metazoa; phylum Arthropoda; class Insecta; order Lepidoptera; family Tortricidae; genus Archips; species Archips xylosteana. The sequence continues at coordinate 7,884,245 of OX387373.1, forward strand.
GGATAGAATGAGTTTTGACGTGACGTCTAATAAATCGATGAACGCCGGCTGCACGCACGAAAAAGGATTACTCAGTGTAACATACATAACACATTGTCCCGTTACGCTCGAGCCGATGAACGATCGGAGCGAGAGCGCGGCACGAGCGAGCGAAAGGCACAATCGGCAAAAGTATGCAATCATTTCATCAATGTTTTGTTATGACGTGTCACGTTAAACTATCGTCCGTAAACCGACTTTACAGACAACGGTTTTTTCAATGAACACTTGTTTTTCCAATACTCTGTCTATTTTACAGAGTTAGTACTAGAAAACAGAGAATGCACGTAGTTGGTCAGCGATAAGGACGATGCACCTGTCACATACGTCTCACTGCAGGGCACATATTTAAATATTATTATCTACTACTTTAAATTATATAATTATGATTAATAGATGAATAAACATGACAAACGTGCCACGAGAAAAATCAAAAAATAACGAGAAATATTACGAATATTCCAACAAACGGCATGTAAGCCGAGCCCGCCATCGACGTGCGTTTGTTGACGCCCACCGACAGTTTCTTGTCCCTTTCATTTGCATACAAAAGTGCAACAAAGAGAACGCCTTGCTAACTCTCTTAAATAGACAGGGTATAGGGTAGGATAGGGTGGGGTGTACAAAAGGTATACCAGCCACAAGTTTCACGTCGACTATCTTGTGTAGTGTCACGCTCCGCCCCGCGGTGCCCCTATTACGCGTATACTAACCTCTGCCGAATTGGTTGTACTAGCGATACTAGACTCTCGCGAAGAGCGACAGAGGAAGGCTCATTACCAGCCACTAATTCCATGTCGATTATCTTCTGTAGTGGCACGCTCCGCCCCGCGGGGCCCCTATTCCGCGTATACTAACGTCTGCCGGATTAGTTGTTCTAGCGCTGGAGGCTCGCAAAGGGTGAGCGGAAAAAGGTATACCAGCCACAAGTTCCACGTCAAGATAGTTCTTGTATAGTGTTGGGCTGGGCCCTGCGGTGCCCCTATTCCGCGTATACTAACCTCTGCCGAATTGGGGATGTCTATTTTTTTGCAATGTATAGTAAATCGAAAACCATTTCGAGATAAATGCTTTTTAAATCGTTTTCCGTAGTTATTTAATTTTAATATTATGTAATGAATTTATTATATAACAAATAAGCAATGAACTTCATTTGACATTGGTGTAATTTGCGTGACCGGTTCAAGTCGTACTTTATTCTGTGTGGTTAGAATTCTTCACAATTTACGCGTGGATTATACTACGGAGTTTGATTTGGACCCGCTGTCTGACATCTAGCACTTTGTCAGTGCCAGTAAAGTGACACAGTGTATAGTGTACCACTACGCAAAAAATAATTAAAGGGGTTGCCTTATCGTAAGCATTTAGATAGATTTAGAAATTTGGCATTGTGGGAGCCCTCAATTATAATCTGACGTCATCAACTAAAATAAATTCAATAATTAATTTTGAAAAAAGTAGAGAACTAAATGACAAAATATTGAAATTTGTTTCTTATAATTGACTTTTCTATACAAAAAAAATATAAAAACCACTGGTAATTTTTTTTAGACATTCCCAATTGGTTGTACTAGCGATACTAGACTCTCGCGAAGAGCGACGGAGGAAGGCTCATTACCAGCCACTAACTCCACGTCGATTATCTTGTGTAGTGTCACGCTCTGCCGCGCGGGGCTCCTATTCCGCGTATACTAACCTCTGCCGGGTTTGTTGTGCTGGCGACGCTGGACGCTCTCGAAGGACGAGCGGAAGAAGGCTCATTACCAGCCACTAATTCCACGTCGATTATCTTACGGGGTGCTGTCACACTGCCACACTGAAAAAAAAACATACTGCAGTGAGTTTGGTTGAAATCATCATCATCATCCCAGCATATATGTCTCAGATAGAATAACTATTACTACAAACGGGACTTATCACGCAAACTAAATTTACCTCGAGTCACGAGTTGCGTCACGTTCGTTTAGCCGCGCGAGTCTTTCGAACTACCCGCACTAAATACTGTCGAGTTAATGACCGGATAGCTTAGTTGTTAGAGAAACCGACTACGAAGCTCGAGGTCCCGGGGTCGATTCCACGTCAGGGCAGATATTTGTGTGAAAAACACAGTGAACCACTACGCAAAAAATAATTAAAGTACGCATTTAGATAGATTTAAAAATTTGGCTGTGTGGTCCCGGGGTTGATTCCACGCCAGGGCAGATATTTGTCTGAAAAACACAGTGTACCACTACGCAAAAAATAATTAAAGTACGCATTTAGATAGATTTAAAAATTTGGCTGTGTGGGAGAGCCCTCAATTATAATCTGACGTCATCAACCAAAATAGTTTCAATAATTAATTTTGAAAAAAGTAGTGAACTAAATGACAAAATATTGAAATTAGTTTCTTATAATCGACTTTCGTATGCAAAAAAAAATGTAAAAACCATTGGTGGTGAACCAGTGAAACCAGTGGTGGAACCAGTGAAACCAGTGGTGGAACCAGTGAAACCAGTGGTGGAACCAGTGAAACCAGTGGTGGAACCAGTGAAACCAGTGGTGGAACCAGTGAAACCAGTGGTGGAACCAGTGGTGGGTCAAATATATACTTATTTGTAAAATATAATTTGTACGTCATATAGTGACAAAACATGTGAAACTCTTTCTTCCATGCCACAAAATATGTACCATGTTTTATGCAAATAAATGATTTATGATTTTATGATTTATGGTAATTTTTTTTAGACATTTTCAATTGAGAACTTCACAAACACACTTGAAATTCTTCGCATGTATGTTTTCCTTTGGCATAAAAGCTAATGATAAATTAAAAAAAAAAGATAACAAACCTGCAATTTCCCGAGGGAATTTTCAAACTGGGTGGGCACGTAGGCGCGCGGCGGCGCGTCCTCGCTGGTTGAGTTGTGACGGTTCGAGTTGTGGCGTTCCCTGGTATGCGTTTCTTGTTTAACACCTGCGTACGAACGGACAGAGTCAATATTATGCTCACCATCTTCGATCATATAATGCGTAGATGCAAGGTCCTAAACAAAATGAACTCAGAAATCTTCTCCGTCGCGCCAATACTGACTTATGACAACACTGACAGATTAAGAGTGATACAGTAAAATAAATGTAGTACATTTTAATGGGTCTCATTCTAAATCCCTAACATCGTTTGTCCTAATGTAATGTTTGTCCTAATGATCGTTTGTCCTAACACTTTTTTTCACGGAAACCGTAAATTTTTCAGGAACTTTTTTGTGATTACCCTCTAGAACTCTATAGGTTAGGTTAGGTTTGTTTTATAAAAATCCAGAACAATTAATAGATTTTAAATAAAAAGAGCTAGGACAAACGATCATTAGGACAAATAATCATTAGGGATTTAGATATAGAGCCCATTTAAATATATACCTTACTGTGGGAACTTCACACACACCTTCCATTGAATTTCTTCTCAGGTGTATGTAGGTTTCCTCGCGATATTTTCCTTCACCGTAAAGCTCATGGTAAATTTACAAATGTAATTTCGCACATAAATTCCGAAAACTCAGAGGTGCGAGCCGGGATTTGAACCCACGACCCTCTGCCTGAGATAACATAGGTCAAACCAACTAGGCCACCACGGCTTTCATTTCTTATAGTAGAGATAAACTACTATAACATGGCCCGCCCCTCCACATTACTATTTCAATGTGTTCAGTCACATATTTACGAAATTATTTTTATTAAGTAGTACAGTAAAATTACATAAAGTTTACCACTGACAGATGGTTTGCCTTCATTTCATATTCAACGTTAACGACCTACAAATAAAGCCAATTTTAGAATACTGTCACCCACGTTTGCAGATTTTGTAACAGCTACTTTATTTGTATGGTGTTAAAGTTGGAAATGAAGTGAAGGCAAGCCATCTGTCAGTGGTAAACTAAAAGTAAACGTATTGTATCTGCTTTTGTTTGACGGCTGTCTCGACACGCGCACATGCGTTGAAAGTTTTGGTGTGCTTTATAAATACTTTCACAATACATTGAAGACTTCTTGATTTGTGGAGGGGCGCTCTACAATCATCTAAATTGTGTCACTCACCCCCACTATAGAACGGATGGTTCTGCTGGTTCGCCTTGTGCGCCTCTTTCACACCTTCCTTCTCTTTCTGCGATTGTCTTTCTAAGAATACCTGGAAAAAATGATGTTTAAAGATCACTTTTAATCCTTTTTCAGATATGGGCCAATCAACTTTTAAACCGACGTTTTTGGCGTCTCCTGCGTTACCAAAATTGTCTCTGGCGTTACCAAAAAATCGTACTTCCAACAAGATATTTTACGGTTTAATAGGTTAAACTTACGTAGGATGGCATTTATTCATGCTATTCATCTATTAAATTACAGAAAAACATGTTTACTTACAAAAATCTGCAATTGTTTGAAAAATGTCGCGGACAGATTAGTGTCGGTTTAAAAGTTGATTGGCCCATATACATCGACAGCAAAAAACCACATTAACGTTGCTATTAAATAAATAAAATAAATAAATAAATATCACGGGACAATTCACACCTATTGACCTAGTCCCAAACTAAGCAAAGCTTGTACTATGGGTACTAGACAACGGATAAACATACTTATATAGATAAATACATATTAAACATCCAAGACTCGGGCACAAACATTCGTATTTTTCACACGAATATCTGCCCCGACACGGGAATCGAACCCGGTACCTCGAGCTTCGTAGTCAGGGTCTCTAACCACTAGGCCATCTGGTCGACTAAGGTTATATGAAAAAAGAAAAATTATAATATGCTTAGTATTGCGTAACTGTTTCATCATAAGATCGTGTAACTCACATTTTCATTCACTCACTCCTTTCATTCATTCGCTACTTTTTTGCAATCAGTATTTTATGTAGCTCTGTGTGTGTAACCATTCGCGTTTTCGTGCATATTTATAACATTTTTCTTGCATATAACCCGGTCTCTACTGATAAACAAACAAATAAATAACTACCGTATAATAGAAGTCGTGTATGTACGGCGTTCCTGTGTTCAGCTGCAGCATTTGTATGTTGATCAGCCACTGCTTCTCCCGCTGGGTCATGAGGCCGCCGTACTCGTCGGTGTCGCTAAGTGACGACACGTCATCGCCGTTCATATGCCTGGAAACACAGACAGACAGGTTGTATTTCACAAAATTTTAATCACAAAAAAATTATAAAATAAAAAAACCGGCCAAGAGCGTGTCGGACACGCCCAAGGTAGGGTTCCGTAGCCATTACGAAAAAATCAAGTAATATTTTTCTAAGGATTTCGTATGTGTACGGAATCTTCCAAGTTTAGGTATGTTTTATACCTTAGGCTACTATTTACTCTTAAACTACAAATAATTTCCAAGCAATCTTAGCCGCTATAATTTTCCTAGTAAATATACTACCATTCCGAATTTTTTCAAATTTTTCCACCCAACAGTTTAGATTTTAGAGGGAGGGGGACGGTCAATTTTAATGAAAATTTTCACTTTAAAGTTGAATATTTCGCAAACAGATCACTGAATAGAAAAATCATGTTAGCAACCCCGCAATGGTTTTAAAATACCTATCCAACGATACCCCACACTTTAGGATTAGTCGAGAAAAAAAAATCACCCCCCCTTTACGTCTATGGGAGGTACCCTAAAAAAAAAATTTTTTATTTTTTATTTTATCACTTTGTTGGCGTGACTGATTTGTATATTCATGCCAAATTACAGCTTTCTAGTACTAACGATCTCTGAGCTTAGCCGCGGACGGACAGACAGACAGACAGACATGGCGAAACTATAAGGGTTCCTAGTTGACTACGGAACCCTAAAAATTGAACAGATTCCAGGAAATATAAAGTTTGGTTGGCTCAGGCTTGAAATGTCCGTTTTCCTAAAATGTATTGTAGTTTAATTTATCTATAAAGGAACTCCCTACCTGTCATTAAATTTTGCCCCCTTAATTCCTATGTCTGGTTATGTTGCTAGGTACCTATGGGTATGTATTACAATACCGAAGTACGAAAGACCGAATGTATAAAAACATCGAATGGGTCAAAAGACAGACACGATTTTTTCTGAAACCGTTAAATTTTTAAGATTGTTATAAAACAAACCTAACCTAACCTAATGGGTTCTGTATGATGCCGTTTTAATAAATTCTGAGAAGTTTACGGTTTCAGAAAAAAACCGTGTCGGTCTTTTGACCCATTCGATGTTTTAATACATTCGGTCTTTCGTACTTAGGTATTGTAATACATACCCGGTACCTATACCTATTTGTCAATCAAAAATCGAACACAGAGAATTTGGCATTCCCAACGACGATATCGGTCATATATTCGGAAGATGACTTAGTTAGGACATCGAACGAAAGCTTATAAACTCACCTGATATTATTATTCCCGTAGCTCCCATTAACTCGCTGGTTGTACACGACATTATTATACTGTCCATTCCCGTATCTGTTCAGCATGGGGTGGTGGTTCGCATTATGGAAACTGTTATTGAACTGCAGCATCGGGTGAGTGTTCTGTATTAGCTGGACCAAGTTTTGGGAAGTCATGTTGGGTTGTGTTTTGGAGTTGTTGTATATTCTGCTTTTTACGAGCTTCGTCGGCGTTTTGTTCTTCGGTGGCGATTGGGTCTTCTGGTTCATCATAATGTTTGGCTCGGGCTTTTGTTGGATGGTTGGACCCTGGAAAAATCACAGATAAATATTTAACTGACGCACCCGGGGCGGATGCTGTAAGTGTCACCGCAAAACTCAATCAAAACTGTTAAAATAAATAGTAAAAGAATTTTTTTTGCCACAGTTTTAGGAATTTAAATTATTATTTATTTGTATGTTGGTACGGATTTCCGATCACGGGCCCATGGGGACCCGGTCATTTGAAAGGCATTCATGGGGCCGAAGCCAACATGAAGAGGCCTTTGGTACCATATAATATAAATGAGATGGGCGCAACTATGGAGGTCTATCCCCTAATACACCATGAGGATGTGCTAGCGGACAGTCCTCCACAGTTGCCAAACTATTGCCAGGTAGGAAGCGACATGGAATTGGCTATGGGGTTGGGATGTTGTGGACAGGATTACCGGGCTATGGAGTGAGATAACGGACACCTACCATTTCAATATCTCATTAGATTTTTATACGTAATGCCAGTTGGATCTGACTTGTATGTTTATTGATAAAAGTTCCATGACATATAAAGACCTAAAAAAGAACTTTAAAGTAATACTTACACGAAAATTGTGGTTAAATTGACCCACGTTAGGGTTAAAATTCTGCCGAGGCATTGGCATGCCAGGCGGAGGCATCATTCGGGGCTGCATCATGTGTGGAAACTGGTTCATTCCCGGCCCGAACTGGTTGCCGTTCGGCACCATGTTGCCACCCATCTGGTTACCCATTTGGTTGCCCTGCCCTATCTGGTTACCCTGACCCATCTGGTTACCCATTTGGTTGCTGCCCATCTGGTTACCGTGACCAATATTTCCGTGGTGGTTCATACCCATGTTACCCATATGCATATGCATGTTATTTTGCATGTTGTTCTGATAGGTCATCTGGTTGGCGTTTTGCATGAATTGGTTCACGTTTTGGGTGGCGGGCTGGTGGTTTTGACCCATGGGTAACTGGTTGCCGGGACCCATGAGGTTGTTGGGCATCATTTGGCCCATGGGGGGGTTGATCGGCATGTTTTGGGGGGCGAAGGGGAGGGGCACCGGCGCCTGGAGCCCTGGCGGTCTCTGGAGTATTACTGGGGGGAACCTTGGCTGTAAAAAAAAGGGGGGATATTTTTAATTTTTTTTTTATTTGAAGCATTAGGAATCGAATCCTCTCAAAAATTTAGTAAAGGACAGTCAAGAGCAAAAATATACACGTATACCTATTCTAACTTTTCAAAATATGTCATCATCATCATCATCATCATCATCATCATCATCATCCCAGTCTATATACGTTCAACGAACCTACGTACGTTCGTTTGCAATGTCACTGTACTGTTTTTCGTGTTCAATAAAGAAGTACCTGGGCGACCGAGCTCCACTCGGGCTGAAACTCGTTACCAAGCGTTTTCCCAGAGATAAGACCAAGCTAGATCAATTTTTCATCCCCAAAAACCCCCACATACCAAATTTCATCGAAATCGTTGGAGCCGTTTCTGAGATTCTGATTATATATATACAAAAACTAGCTGGTGCCCGCGACTTCGTCCGCGTTCATCTTTGATGCTCCGCTCCTATTTATTGGTCTTAGCGTGGTGATACTTATAAAGCCTATAGCCTTCCTCGATAAATGGGCTATCTAAAACTGAAAGAATTTTTCAAATCGGATCAGTAGTTTCTGAGATTTGCGCGTTCAAGCAAACAAACTCTTCAGCTTTATAATATTAGTATAGATGCTCGTTTAAAGGTATTAGATATTTGTATTGTATTGTGTCACTGCAGAACTATAACTATATTGATCAAAGAACACACATTAAATTCCCAAACAGTCCACTTCCTATCTCGTCTACATTCGCAACTCGTCCGCATTCCCATGTCGTCCACATTCTCAACTCGCCCACATTACAAACTCGTCCACCTTCCCAAGTTATGCACTTTCCCATAGAGGTAAAAAACATTCAAAATTAATGTGGACGAGTTTGGAATAAGGACAATATGGGAATATGTATGTATGTATGTAAACTCTTTATTGCACATAAAAATAAAAATACAAATAAACAGAGAGGAGAACAAAGGCGAGTTTATCCCTAAAAAGGGATCTCTTCCAGCTAACCTAGAATATGGACGAGTTGGAAATGTGGACGAGATGGAATTGTGACCGCTTTAGCCTAGTTGGTAGTGACCCTGCCTACGAAGCAAGAGGTCCTGGGTTCAAAACCCGGTGAGGGCATTTATTTGTGTGATGAGCACGAATATTTGTTCCTGAGTTATGGATGTTTTCTATGTATTTAAGTATTTATTTATTTATATAAGTATGTTTATCGTCGTCTAGTACCCATAGTACAAGCTTTGCTTAGTTTGGGACTAGGTCGATTTGTGTAAGATTGTCCCCTAATATATTTCTTTTTTTTTTAAATGTGGATGAAATAGGAATATTGACAAAATAGGAATATGGACGAAGTGAACCTAAACGAAAGCCACAGCTGGAATGACTACGACAAAGTTCCATTTCAGCTCAACAACTTACCTGATAATAGTTCTGCGTCGGATACTGCTGCTGTTGTTTCTGCCGCATCTGACGCTCCAGCTCCTCGACCGTGCATAGGTTCTTGAGCGACGACGCCGGCTAAAGACAAACATACACAATAACTACACGTACTAATATAAAAATCTCTATTATTTATAAGTTACGTGAGACATAAAATTTGGCCATAATCATTGAGGATCTTAAAGGTAAACTAAGGAAAAATTCGAAATTCTCACGGGATAAGGAGTCAGTATTTTCTACGGGGCAAAGCAAGATATTTCAGATTACTTTTTTACCCTGTAAAATAATGTAAAAAATATTTAAAAATAAATAAAAACGGCCTGTCCCGTATTTTAACCTCGAATCTCGTATTTTCAATGCGGCTGTCCCGTAAAACCGGAAATCACATCTTCATTCTGTTTCATAGAAAAATGCTTATGTTGTCCACGAGACAACATTTGTGTAACCATGGCAACGGGTGTGGCAAGAAAAAATTGATTCACTCATAAAAGCCCTCGCTGCGCTCATTTATTATGGCTCGCTGCGCTCGTTTATCGCGGTCGCCAAACTCACCGGGTGCGGGGGGTAGAGGGGCACATCGGGACGCCACACGCTGGAGCCCAGCGCCGCGCAGCCTGCCCCCTCGTCCAGTACTAGCTGGGATAGAGACGCCTCTGCGAAGAAAAAATATTACGATCGTTTAAAAAAAAAGATCATCAGGAAGGAAGAGGAAACAAAGGACTATGAAATGCTGTTTTCGTATTTTTTTTGTAGGATGCAGTTGTCCCTTTCATACTCTTTGCCAAGGAATTTGAGGGACGCAAAAGCAATATTTTATCATCATCATCATCCCAGACCAGCCTATATACGTCCCTCTCACAGGCCTCCTCTCAGAATGAGAGGGCTTGGGCCGTAGTTCCCACGCGGGCCCAGTGCGGATTGGGAACTTCACGCACTCCATTGAATTTCCTTGCAGATTTCTGCAGGTTTCCTCACGATGTTTTCCTTCACCGTAAAAGCTCATGGTAAATTTCAAATGTAATTTCGCAGATAAATCCGAAAAACTCAGAGGTGCGAGCCGGGATTTGAACCCACGATCCTCTGCTTGAGAGACCATAAGTCAAACCGCTAGGCCACCACGGCTTTTTTATGTATGTAAACATTGGGCAATCATATTTTTCTCCAAGATGCAACCAAACGTTAACCTTACGTTCCAAATAATAGGCCGGGACATACAATACGTTTACTTTTACATAGTTTACCACTGACAGATGGCTTGCCTGCATTTCATTTCCAACTTTAACACCATACAAATAAAGTAGCTATTACAAAATCTGCAAACGTGGGTAACAGTATTCTAAAATTGGCTTTATTAGTAGGTCGTTAAAGTTGAATATGAAATGAAGGCAAACCATCTGTCAGTGGTAAACTTTATGTAATTTTACTGTATCACGTTGCGGGCGCGGTTAGACGAGTGCTATGTAATGGATTTTCATACAGAATTGCAGGCCTTGGCCGGGAAAGCGATCGTCTATTGTTTCATGTGACACAGCATCATGACGTTTATAGGTCTATGGCATCATGGCATTCAGCCCTAAAAAAATACAAGCAATAGTTGCTTTCTTTCCAATTTTAATTTAAGAAAAGCGCTATACAAGCCTCGGCCGGAACAGGGGTTGCCGGCCTCGTGTAGCACTCGGCCGTCAAACTTACTCGCCCAACAACCCCTTACTTCGCGGCCTCTGTAGTAATGTAGTCAACCAATTCGATTCCTAGACCACTATAGAACCATGTCATAATTAATTAATTTGTTTATCGTCTACGACAGTAATTATTGCGCGAAGCATGGACTTAATACCTAACCAGCAGGCTTATTGTCTAACGCTTCTGACGCTAGCCTTCGCAATCACTATTTCTTTCTGTCAAACGGTATAAAATGATGCCAGAAAGAGATGGTGAAAGCGAAGGCAAGCGTCAGAAGCGTTAGACAATACGGCCTCAGGACTGAGTACTGCGACAAAAAACGGAGGCCGAAAAAAAACAAACCAGAGTTGCATCTCGTTCTAATTAGGGTGATCAAGCACTGGTGCGAGTGGGACACAATTCTCTAGTTTCTCTAGTTTGTATGTTATCTCTCGGACCGCTGTCTCAAGTTGCCATTATTAAACTGTATGGCTTGGTAATTATGGGTCACTTTTGACTGACTAATAAAAGTTAGTACTCAGTCCTGGTTAGGTATTAAGTCCATGGCGTGAAGTATGCCATGATGACTTCTTGATCTTTGCGAACATTATGTCAAAGACAGTGAATAGGAAAGGAGTTTACTTATAACTTACAACTTGAATTGTCACTGTAGCGTCTGTCAAAACTTCTTTTTCATCACACTTGCTCGTCAATGGTGTTATTCCATGCCTGTATACTAAATGACAATGGCCTAAATTGTTCTTAAGGGAGTAATGGATTTACGTACAGTTTTTCTACCCAAGGGAGTTCTAACTTTAGTTTTAAAATTTGCAAACAAGTCATTTCAGACTAAGGAGGTTTCAAGTCAGCCAACGTTTTATTTATTATCTTTAAAATTGAGCTATAACCCAAATTTTACAACACAAAACTTATCTACGCTTCATGAAAATTCGTTATTTTTATATTTTAAATTTATATCAAATAGTTTTGCAATAAATTTAGTAAAAATATATTTTTAAACATGTTGGCAGAATCTGGCCGTATGACTTTTCGAATTCTAAACTAAACACAGTTTACATTATCTATGGTAGATGACTCGAGAAAAGTGACAATCTGTATTGGCGGGTAGCCATTATTTTATTGAATTTAAGTGTTTAGAGACAAAATAATTTTATTTTTGGATTTTTTTTCTCGCAATGTGATGAAAATCATTGTGTGTATCACGGGCAGTAAGGGGATTACAAACTCGAGTCATTAAAAGCCCTCCGCCTTCGGCGTCGGGCTTCTAATAGACTCTCGTTAGAAATCCCCTACTTACGGCCCTAGATGCACAATGTACTATTTCCTCTCAAGTCATGGAGCGAAAACGTTTATAAATTCTTTACGTTTATTGCATGTTGTGATCGGAAAGTTGATAATCCTTTGACCCGCACTGACATTGTAATTATCTAGTAGTATGCGACAAGGTTTTACAGTGGCCTAGAAATCAAAATGGTTGACTTTACTATCACAGCATTTGGGCCGTGCCTGTAACTATTAACTTTTCACGACACTGCTCGAAAATGTGGCCATAGATAACCTAAATCCAGTACTCAAAACTGCCTATATATGTACATTTAACAGCTGACTCATTTATGGCGCGCAAACACGACAACAATGTTACACTAATCGAAAACAGGACGTATCAGTATATGTATTTCATAATACGATACGACTTTTTGAAAGATAATTTCTGAATTTCATTCCCGGCATGCTTAAACGACATTATTGGACCAATCAAAACAAATCGTCTGCTGCATGTGAAATTAAATTGACCAATGAGAATGCATCATTCATGACTTTAATGAGGTGTTTTTTTTCTTAAACGCATAATATGCACAAAATGCTTTAATTTTTTTAAGTATGAAAAAACGCCACAGCATTAACTTCTTAAGCCTGCTGCACACTACGCAGGTCGGACATGACGAGGATGAGGTTTTTATTTTTTAATTATGTGGTTTTGGGTACTGGCCACTAAGAATGGCCGCACTCGTTTAATAAAAAATTATGTCACAAAAGAAAAAGTAATTTCGGCGGGAGTAACGCAGTGTTTCGATTGTTTAATTGTTATTTCCTCGCATTAGTAGTGAAAAGCACAATGTTTAGTCGCGGCCAAAAGTACAATAGATGGACTCGTACTATCGAGGGCCTTCGCTACGCGTCGGCCCTCAAACTAACTCGTCCATCTATTGCTTACTTTCTAGCCTCTACAACAATCTACTATTGGCAAGACTCACCGAGCTGGTCGTTCGCCTCGTCCATCGACGCGGCGTGCCGTCGGTTGTTCTCGAGCTGCGAGGCATGTTGCTCGTGCTCCAATTCCCAATCGAAACCGTCCGCTAAAAAAAAATACGAACCTCAGATCAAATAAAAATCAGGGTTGGCATGATTAAAACATTTTGATACTGAAATCTATTTCTTTGGTTTTTCTATTCTTCGCAGACGGAGTCGCGGGCTACAGCTAGTATCAAAATAAAAAACATTAACTTTCGGTACAAAGGTTGCACCTAATGACAATACTCATTTTATAGTAGGTAATTTACAATAATTATGTATACTTAATCAACATTATTGAATTGATAACTTAATTATCAATTTCATAACTTCTCAATCAAAATGTTGTTAATTTTAGAAACATTGGAAATATTTTAATGTTCTAAATCAAGTTTAGTATTGCTTAGTTGTTTACGCTCGTGGAATTTTACTATATTTTCCTTGAAAATAAATACATACATAGTTCATACACATCACGCGTATACCTCCAAAGCGGGTAGGCTGAGCACAAAAAACGTTACATTTACTTTCTGGGCTAAATCCTAGCATTTTTAAGTTAGGTAAAAGCGTTAAGAGGATACGATGCGCACCATTTCTCCATACAAACGTAGTCAGGCCAATCAACTTTTAAACCGACTATAATCTGTCCGCGACATTTTTCAAACAATTGCAGATTTTTGTAAGTAAACATGTTTTTTCTGTAATTTAATAGATGAATACATGCCGTCCTACGTAAGTTTAACCTATTAAACCGTGAAATATCTTGTTGGAAGTAAGATTTTTTGGTAACGCCAGAGACAATTTTGGTAACGCAGGAGACGCCAAAAACGTCGGTTTAAAAGTTGATTGGCCCAGTCCCCTGTTTCCTCCCTGGATAATGGCTTTAGAGCCAATTTTTTTTTACTGTGTAATCTGTATCTACCACAGCTATGCCCCTATGTTTAGTTTTTTTCCATATTTCAATTAACATAAGAAATATGAGCTTCCAAAAACTGAAAAAATTGCCCAATTTCAACGTCATTTTCAGACACTCATCATCATAGGGGCTTAGCTAAATCAATTCTCGACTTATTTTTGAAAAAAGATATTTTATTGGTCCAGTTTTCGAGAAGAAAACGGGACTACGAAATGCTGTTTTGGTCAATTTTACGCGCCTATTAACGGTCTGAGCTGCAGTTGTCCCGCTCTCGCTGTACTGACACGGAGGGGTTCGGGCGAGACAGCAACATTTCATTAAAATACCTATTTCTCAAAAGTCTCTCAGCCATCGTATCCTCTTAAGGCATGAGAGATCCGTTTCTTAAAACATCGAAATCATAAAAGATATTTTCCACAATATTAAAACCCTAGAATATCCGTTTCCTAAGATATCCAAATCCGAGAAGATACGTTTCCCATGGCATCCAAATTCTAGTAGACACGCTCCCAGTAATAATCAAATTGTAGAAGATCCGTTTCCTAAGATATCCAAATCCCAGAAGTTAAGATTTTTTAATGTTCCATAATAAATGAAATAAAAATAAAGCGAAATAAAATGTATCCAGTAAATTAAAATCAAGAATAATAATAGTAATGGAATAAATGCTAATAAAAGGAAGTTAATGTTGTTAAATTGCTATTAAATTGCTTCTAAATTGCTATTAAATGAAACTAAAACTATAGAATAATTATGAATTAGTATCAATATGAATTACCGTGAGGTGAAGATTAATTTTAATTTAATTATGTATAAAATTAAAAGCTATTATAATATTGCATATAATGTAATTTATTAGGTTATTTTTTTAGGTTTAAGTTTTTTATTTTGCAATGCCCTCCCAGGGCTATTGTATAATGATATTTTAATAAATAATGTATGTTTTATGATTATGCAAATAAATGAAATGAAATGATACGTATCCCACAGCATCCAAATTCTGGTAGACGCGTTTTCAGTAACAACCAAACCCTAGAAGATCCATTAGAAGATCCTTTTACAATATGAATATTAGTTATTTAAACATGAAACTACCATGAGACTCACTCATGGCGGAAGTATATGGATTAATCACGTTTGTGTTCTTTCTTTCTTAAAACGAGTTTAACTCGACATGTTTCGGGCATGTGTGGCTCCGAGAAAAAGGACTACGGGTTACCCCGAAACATCTCGTTTTAAGGCTTAAGTAATCCGTATACTTTCACTATAATATTATACGTAGTTATTGTTATTGATTTAAATTAACGGGCGTTTTGGGAAGTTTATTTTATACGGTAACGGGCGTTTTAGAAAATGAACGTGACGGGAAAATGGTATTTTAGCTAAATTGACAGACGATGCGATTGATTGAATCGATTGACGTGAGTTATCCGTATTTTTTTAGTATAAATTGACATTTTGGGAAATTTATCTATTAGGGAACAATTAACGGAATTAATTAAAACAAAACTTAATTGATTCCTTTGTGCAACGAAAGTTACCCATATAGTTTGTATGACTAAAAACGACCCAAATGGGTGTTCTGGAAAACAAAGGTTCTGCGTGTGTTATTTTTTGGGAATATTATTCTGTGGGAAGTAGATGTTATAGAATGTGGATGTTTTGGTACATGGGGGTCTTAGGAAAGAGATGTTTTAAACCCAACGGATATTTTAGGAAACGGATATGTCGTGCCTAAACGGATAAGTGGTACAATAGTGACAGGTTGCTAGCAGACTCTTTATTGTACAAAACTAAGGAAAAAATAACTCTATTGATTGTTGAGATACACATATCCTTCTGAGGCCCACGAAAATTTTGTTTCAATGAACTTCAAACTTTATGTCACTTGAGTGAGTTCGATATCACATTAGAAGTAAGTCCTGGTTACCTATCATATCCAATTTTTTTTCCGAATATTTAAAATCCCCAATGCTTCATTTATCCGAAAGCATTTTTTTCTGAAACTAAATATTTCAGGATTTTTATAAAACAACCCTAACCTAACCTAAGGGTGGCACTTCGCTTGGCGTTGCGTGTTCGCGTTGCGCTATTGCCATCTCCGTCTTTCACGCTAGAATCGGCATAGTGCTCCTCTCTCGCACACGCAACTATTTCGTGAAATACGACAAGTGAAGTGCCAGCATAAAGGGTTCTACACGATGGTCCTGAAATATTTACAGTTTCAGAAAAAAATGCTTTCGGACAAATCAAGTTTTCGAGATTTTAAACCTTCGGAAAAAAAATCTAAACATCGATAGGTTCCCGTAAGTACTATATAAAGGACTAATTCTAATGTAACATCGAACTCACTCATAAGTGACAAAGTTTAAAGTTCATTGAAACAATATTTTCGTGGGCCTCAGGAGGATACAAAGGCGAACATATCCCTTTAAAGGATCTCTAACATCAAATGTCCCAATGAAGTTAAAGGATAGCAAAAAAAATCACTTACCCTGGCCGAAGGTTTCATCGTTGAGCGCATCATACTCGTCCTCGGACGGCTCTCCTCCCCCCTCGTCATTTAGGTTCTGGAAGAACTCCATTTTGTTAATATCTTCAACTTTCTCCTTTTTGTCACACGGACAACTGAATAACGAAGGGCCGCAACGGCACTCCATGTTAGGAGCACAATCACGACCGAGCTACACGAATGCAGAATCGAACTGACTAATTCTCAATGGACAGTCCAGTCTATAACATTACATGCGAATCATTAACGGCCTCATAGAGGGGCAAATGAGAGGCATTAGCAAGTAATTAGTACCTAATAACATAATTAAACAATCCAGTTTTTCGGAATTTACGTTTGTATTTTTGTTATTTTATCGAACGCAGTGTTTTAAAAACAAAAACTGGCCACCCGAGTCGGACGCGTGCACTGAGGGTCCAGTACAACTTTTTAGATATGTCAAAATATCGATACCGGAAATCTCAAATGGCGTAAAGGACAAAAATGCGAAAATGAGTCTTAAATGCCATTCGATAGGAAAAAAAAAGCTGTATACGATGGCATTTAAGACTCATTTTCGCATTTTTGTCCTTTACGCCATTTGAGATTTCCGGTATCGATATACGCCGTAAACAGCCGTATCTATTTGAATCCAGTGTTAGCAGAGCCCTGCTTTTAAGTGAAATGTACGCTTTGTGGAATCATTTTGTATTGGTTAGTCGGGAACCCCTTAATGTTTAATTTAATTATAGATTATAGATCTTTGCTAGATCGATTCAAAACCATGCGATCCAGATCGTAGATCGAAAAGATCGATTCAAATCAGAATAGTTTTGTGGTGGTAGAGCCATTTGGCGCGAGGTGGTGCAAAATAGGGAAGAGTGGCGTTCTCTGGTGTCGGAGGCCAAGATCCTCTTTGGGTCGCTGAGCCAGTGTAGTAAGTAAGTAAGTAAGAGCCATGTTGTAGTTATAGAGCCATGTTGTAGCTAGCCGCTGCATCACGAACGAGCCGGCTCGTCCGGGGCAGTACCACCCTCTCACAGAACACCTGCGTGAAGCAGCAGTACTCCTGCTGCGTTTCGTACGGTCACTGAGAGCGCGGGGGCCCAATACCTCTCCCCCGTCCCCATTCCCTAATCCCTCTCCTTTTTTACAGACCGGCAAAAGATCAGTGACCCTTTGAGTTGTTGATATTTATGGGCGGCGGTGATCATTTTCCATCAGATGACCCGCTTGCACGTTTGCCTCCCTCTTATAATCTATACATATAATAAATCTGTAACAAGTCGGTGTCTGTACATTGAAGATATTTGAGAAAAACTGTCACTAGGGCTATTTACTAGCGCAATAGAACCCAAAACAATGTTTTTTAGAATTATTGTCTGTTTGTCTGTTTATCTGTTTGTCTGTTTGTCTGTGCGTTTGTGCGCGCTAATCTCAGAAACGGCTTAACCTAGAAGGATGCGGTTTTCACTGATATGTTGGTATTTTCGTGGATTAACATTTAGTGTTTGTTTCATTTGAATCGGTTCACAAATAAGAAAGATACGTCTATTTTAAGAATTTATAGAACAGTTTTAGAAGTAGTGACTTGGGAGAAGGTACGGTGGTGAACGTGAACGCGGGTGTGCGGGGGGGTTCGGTGAGGGGGGGGGTTGCGGAGGGGGTAATTTTTTTTTATATCGATGAACTAAGGAGTGCCATAATTGATGAAAAAGCAAATTGGATAAAAAAAAATAAGCTGCCCAAATTACTAATTCCACGCGGACGGAGTCGCGGGCAAAAGCTAGTAAAATATATATATATAAGTATATATATTGGGCATCCCTATTCCTAGCATACTGGTGGGGCATGGTCCATGTCTGCGCGGCCGTGTTACGATAGATATGTTCGTTAATAGATACTGAAAAAGAAGAATATTATTTAACGACCGCTTTAGCCTAGTTGGTAGTGACCCTGCCTACGAAGCAAGAGGTCCTGGGTTCAAATCCCGGTAAGCACGAACATTTGTTCCTGAGTTATGGATGTTTTCTATGTATTTAAGTATTTATTTATCTATATAAGTATGTTTATCGTCGACTAGTACCCATAGTACAAGCTTTGCTTAGTTTGGGGCTTAGTCGATTTGTGTAAGATTGTGCCCTAATATTTATTTATTTATTTATTTATTTATTTTGTCTGTCACGGCACGTGTGTGTCCCTTTGGCAAACAGTGGACACGGAACCCTAGAAACTAATAATCAATCCGGTTTCGGGTTTTTCGTAAATACGTACGCATTTTTTAAGTTCAAACCTAATTTTTGCGAAATAATTGGTATGACACCGGCAATTAATTGAAGAGCTCGTTATGCGCTTTCAAAACATGATCCTCACATATATTTTGTATGAAAATTGCTACTTATGACCTTATGACGTCACTTCTACATATACCAACTACTAACTATTTACTTGCTTTTAAGTAAATAAAAATCTAATTTAGCAGCTAATTGCGATGATGAACCAACCCATTAAAAAATAATTCGGAGACACGACTTAAGTAAAAAAAAACGGCCAAGTGCGAGTCGGACTCGCGCACGAAGGGTTCCGTACCATTATTTATAAAAACGGCGAAAAAATCACGTAATACAACAAACGTGATTTTTTACTCGATATTGATAAGACGCTTGAAATATTCACAGAATAGTTATTTATATAGCCTCTTTAAAAATAAGTAATATAATTAAAATAAAACAAATATTTCAAGGGGGCTCCCATAGAACAGACGTGATTTTTAGATAATGGTACGGAACCCTTCGTGCGTGAGTCCGACTCGCACTTGGCCGGTTCCCAGCATGTGCTCGCTCCGGACACCCGCCGCGGGCCAGCGAGTCCGCGACGGGCGTCCGCGGCGGGCGCACGCCTAACTCAGCGCTGCTGCTAGTATACTTTTGGTCCCCAGCGTGTGCTCGCTCCGGACACCCGCCGCGGGCCAGCGAGTCCGCGACGGGCGTCCGCGGCGGGCGCACGCCTAACTCAGCGCTGCTGCTAGTATACTTTTGGTCCCCAGCGTGTGCTCGCTCCGGACACCCGCCGCGGGCCAGCGAGTCCGCGACGGGCGTCCGCGGCGGGCGCACGCCTAACTCAGCGCTGCTGCTAGTATACTTTTGGTCCCCAGCGTGTGCTCGCTCCGGACACCCGCCGCGGGCCAGCGAGTCCGCGACGGGCGTCCGCGGCGGGCGCACGCCTAACTCAGCGCTGCTGCTAGTATACTTTTGGTCCCCAGCGTGTGCTCGCTCCGGACACCCGCCGCGGGCCAGCGAGTCCGCGACGGGCGTCCGCGGCGGGCGCACGCCTAACTCAGCGCTGCTGCTAGTATACTTTTGGTCCCCAGCGTGTGCTCGCTCCGGACACCCGCCGCGGGCCAGCGAGTCCGCGACGGGCGTCCGCGGCGGGCGCACGCCTAACTCAGCGCTGCTGCTAGTATACTTTTGGTCCCCAGCGCGTGCTCGCTCCGGACACCCGCCGCGGGCCAGCGAGTCCGCGACGGGCGTCCGCGACGGGCGCACGCCTAACTCAGCGCTGCTGCTAGTATACTTTTGGTCCCCAGCGTGTACTCGCTCCGGACACCCGCCGCGGGCCTGCGAGTCCGCGACGGGCGTCCGCGGCGGGCGCACGCCTAACTCAGCGCTGCTGCTAGTATAGTTTTGGTCCCCAGCGTGTGCTCGCTCCGGACGCCCGCCGCGGGCCAGCGAGTCCGCGACGGGCGTCCGCGGCGGGCGCACGCCTAACTCAGCGCTGCTGCTAGTATACTTTTGGTTCCCAGCGTGTGCCCGCCGCGTGCGCACGGAGCGGACGCCCGCCGCCCGCCGCGCGGATTATAGTCCGTCGCACGCGCCCGCGCCAGTTAGCGATGTTCATACAATTTCATGTTAGACGGGCGTCCGTTCCGGGTAATCCGCGTCAACTAGCGTAGGCCCAACAACGGTATATGTGAATTTCCCAATCCGCACTGGGCCCGCGTGGGAACTACGGCACAAGCCCTCTCATAACACATACGTACACACTCGCACGCTATCCAGACTAATATCCATACTTTAATGACAGACACAAAGAGAACAGAAGAGGTAACAACCTCTTCACGCTAAAACCGCTAAACTGATTTAAATGAAATTTAGTATAGATAGTTTGAGTCCCAGGAAAGGACATAGGATATTTTTTATCACGGAAAATCGCATAGTTCCCTTGGAGTAGAAACAGGGTTCGAAAATATCCGATATTTATGATATATCGGATATATATCATAAATATCGGATATTTTCGAACCCTGGGTAGAAATAAACAAATTCTGCATAGATGGAGTTGCGGGCAGCATCTAGTACTCACTTATAATGAAACAATAATATGCTGAACAGGGTTTGCCGATATATATCATGATATATCACAATATATATCAATTGATTTTTGTCTTGATAATATATATCAATTGATTTTTTCCTGTCTTCTGAACTAAAAATTTTGGAGATTAATGTTTACCCTGGCAACACGTAGCAAAAAACTACAATTCAGAGTAATTTAGATTGTTTCCCAAAATGGCAACCTCATTTAAAGTTGGGGAAATCCCCTTTAACTTACCAGTACGGCTAGCTTTTTATTGAAATTCAATTCAAACCTTAACTTCATATCATATAAGGTTTATTTTACAAGGTAATAAAAAAATGGGGATTCCCTGGTGCTCCTAGTGTTAATAATGATAACAAATTGTTATTAAAATTAGTTGATTTATCTCATAAACAAATGAAGATTATTATAGTAATAGATACTTGGTTTTTAAGTGTTCATTAAAAAATTATTTCTCAAATAAACACTTAATTCTTTTGTTACTTTTTTAAATAAAAAAATTTGATAATTTGACACTTATATTATTTCGTTGTTGAGAATGCCAAATCCGCTATGTGTTCGATTTTTGATTGACAAATAGGTACCTAGAAACATAACATAATAGGTATTAATTGATTTGATTAAAATCAAACTCAACGGATTTGGCAATCTCAACAACGATTTAACAAATTCCTTTCACATTTTTAAGTGTTTAATCCCCTTACAGAATGAAATTCGCTTCTTGTTCTTAGCCTGGATATAATGATAGGTATGTTTATGCAAGAAATTTGTGTTCATGCAGTTCCTCCACCTCCACAGCCACACTGTACAAACACACACAAATCACACAAACCCTCACCACCACCACACTAACTAATGCATTTCTAACTCAACCTCATCTTCAGAGCAACACAACTGTTCATCATGCTACAAAATGTTAGACATAGCATAAATATAGCTATCTTATGATAGCCTTATGGTTGCGGGTGACCAAAGTAACTGTTTCAGTTTATTGATATGGACCTCTCCAAAGTAACACCGGATTCAATAAATTATTCAAACTCTAGTTTATAAATTTTTTAGTAAATAATATGTAAACAATAATTTTATGGGTCATTTTCTTATCATGTTGAAGGTGAATCACCTTTTTAGCGCCACCCGTTGCTATGGTTACACAAATTTTGTCCCTTGGACAACCTAAGCATTTTCCTATGAAACAGTATGAAGATTTCACTTGGACAACCAGGGACAGAGTAAACAACACGAAAAAGTTGATTCACCCTGAAACTTTTTCCAGTAAATTGTTTTGTGTTTTGTTGTGTTTAAAATGGTCCAGCTTTATGGTTTCCATGCATAAGGATCCTGAACTCTCTGACCATGTATATATGACTTAAAACACATAATAAACTACTCCAACTAGTTGAATTTCCATGTAAATTCTGTGGTTATTACTGCACATCAAAATCAAGAGAGTCTAAACAAGGGATATAACATACATACTACCAATATGTTGTCGTCTCCTAATATAAGACATGCATTGCACAATGATGAAATCACCATTCAAAAGTATTTAGCAATACTATAGAGTTTAAAATCGAGATACTCAATTTTTTAAAAACAGTGTCATAACTTCGTTTCTGAGTATTATTATCGTTTCCAAGGATGAAAAACGAGCGGGGACATATGAATCGCACATTTGTGACGAATTTGCTTGCACTCTCGATGTAAACAAGATACAGAAATAACAAGTACATATCTATATGTTATATACCACACAGCGTTTCTGTATTTTCTAGACGTATACGGGGTAATTAAGATGAATATAGTTGGTACGTGTAATTAACGAGCTTTTAGGTGGGCTCATGTTAAATAGAAAGGCTAGAAAGTGTTGAAAACTGGCTCCATTTGAGTCACACTAGTTTGGAACAGCACGCTGGCACCTAACTTGTTAGGCGGAATACAGCAAGTAACTCGCTGTTTTTATAGTTTGATGTGGTGGAGATGTAAAGAAGCTTACCGATAGCGAAGTATCGTATCCGAAGAAAGAATCTGCCATTGGATTTTCTCATATATCATGGACAAAAATGACATGACTTGTCACACAAATTAACGTTGCAACGGTGATGGCGGCGGCCATTATGTGTGGGTTGCCAACGACAACGAAAACGAATCTACCAAATGTCACGAAAAAGTTTTACAAACGAGGTAGATTAGATAGATTTCAGTGTGAAGGAAAATTAACATTGCGGAAAAATTTTAAACTATTTTGCTGTTGGATTTTAAATAATTCATCTTCATTTTTCTCTCTGAAGTTAAGCGTATGTATGTTTGCATCTGTGCTCTTTTATGTACATAATTTAAATAACACATAAAAGTAACACTAAAAGGTTAACACTTAGACTGAGCCACAGGACTGAGCAGATGAACCAAGGCGAAATTTTAAATACCTAGAGTGATCTGCTTTTATTTGTTTTTACATGACTTTTTATTTAACTCCTCATTTCAATTTCATAATAATTATTTATTTGTTAATTAGGCAATCGGCTCCACTCGGGTTTTGTTCATCTACTAACCATTTAGAGATTTTAGAGGAATAAGCACTCTCATTCCTCTGAGGTTTCCCAGTTTTTAGTTAGATGAATTAATTATTATAAGTAGTAAGTTTCAACACTTTCAACAGTGGCAACATTTCTAATATCGCCAGTTGTCAAAAATTTTTAGTACTAGCAATAGTTAAACCTGACAGCCACTTTTACCAATTCCTTGCTTTTACCATACAGCCTTATTTTCAAGTTTAATTTTGCCGTTTAATCTAGTTTATTGATGCCCATAGTTATTATTTTAAAAAGCAAAGATATAATTATAGTGTTTTTTAATTACATTTCTCTTTCCTTTGCAGCAATTGAACACAATCCTTTTTTTTGGTGGGCTTATCTGTATCAAGGTGGCGGCAAATTACAAAACTTTGAACAATTATTTTGACAGGTTATTTTTATACTCGCTATAACTTTAGCACGTAAAATAAGTTGTGGTTCATAGAAAAATTATAGATAATATTAATATAGTGTATTATTAAGTCTAATCAACCCAGACCCTAAGCTGAAAGCTCCCGTTCTGATCAATTTAAATTGTTTTTCTTGTGTTCTAATACTTCGGCACGAGTATACTTAGCTCATACTGAAAGTTTCTGGATTCTTATAAATAAGACTACGCATTCTCGTTATGACACATTTATTGTGTTTCAAAGTATATACGCTCCCTATTTACACACTTTTGCATTCGCTGGAACCTTTGTGAAAAGCAGTGGGTCCAGTCTTCCGTAGGGACTTCTTCGATGGCCTCGTAGAAAGCGTTCACTGCCATTTCCGGACTTGTAAACCATAAACCTCTAAGTTTATCTTCGAGAGCAAAAATAAATCGCATGGTGCAAGATCAGGGCCGTATGGCGGACTATTTATTTATTTATTTATTTATTGGAACACAAACAGTCATACATAGCTCAATACAAATAAAAATAAGGTAAGTTAACTCATTGACAAAATAGTGTTCACATTACAAGTAACAAATTTGAAAGAAATTCAGCATCCTAGCTGAATATGGCGGACGCGTAAGATCACTAGAAATATGTACCACTGATACGCTGTATGTACTAGTCATTAATTCTACATTTGAGGCCTCCAAATACACATTCGTTGCTTTAGCGGAATGTGTCGACGCGTTGTCGTGATGAAGGACTATTTTGCTACGGGGACGCTTTTCACGAATTTTGTCAAACACTTAGGCAAGCACGTGTTCACATACCAATCTACAGTTACTGTCTTTTGGTTTTCAAGTGACACGGTGGTGTAATGTGCTTCGACTTTTTTTTACTTTCGTCGGCATGTCTTCAAAAGGAAAGACCCATTCAGCCGATTGACTTTTTCTTTCCGGTTCAAAGTAGTATACCCAGGTTTCGTCACCTGTCACGATGTTATATGTATACAACCATTGATTGTCCTCCATCAATTTTTTTTATCATTTTGCGGCATCACTCTACACGCAGTCGTTTCTGGTCTTCCGATAAATCTTGCGGTATCCATCGAGTGCAAAGTTTCCGAACCTTCAGATGCAAATGCAATATCTTTTGCACCTGGCTCATTCCAATTCCTAAGGTAGTACAAATTTGCTGACATATAATTTTTTTGTCAGTTTCAATTAGTTGTCGTACAGGATTAATATTAATATCGGTAACCGCAGTTGCTGGCCGGCCTTTACGTTCATTGTCATAGAGATGGTCACGTCCTCCTCTAAACTCACTAAACCACGAATAGACAGAGCTACGACATGGGGCTTCATCACCTAATGCTAAGAGAAGTCGTTGACAACTCTCTTGCTGACTTAATCCACATCGGAAATCGTAAAAAATCATGGATCGAAAATTTTCACGACTTAAATTCATTGCAACAGCGACACCCAAATTTCAATCCAACACCACGATGAAAAAACAAATGACAGTCTCGCAAATTAAAAAGTAATACACTGCCAGAGAGTTACTTTTTCAAATCCTATTATTTATTGCTTTTTTAATTTTCTTTTTATAAGTACTTAGCCAGTTCCAGAAACTTTCAGTATGCCCCACGTATAAGCAAGCACGATGTTTTTGCGTGTTGTATGTCACTGAACTCCCCTTGCTATCAAATGGCCGGATATAGACCATTTTGTGTGTGTTGCTGTTAAGTGGATCCCTGGATTATTAATAATTGGACCCATTAGGACGTCTGCATAAAAAAACGCAAAAATACTCACTGACGGATCAATCATCGCCAAGCTCTAACGTCGGGTTTTCACACTAAGAGTATATTATCCGAGTGGCAATACAATCCGAACTTCGTACATTTTGCATAGAAATTTCCTTTGTCGTGTAGACAAAGGATTTAGAACGGATTTTGTGAGATTCTTTAGTAATAGGGAATCCTGTCCTAAGGAGATGCGAGTCGGTTAAAAACACACATTATTTCATGTACTATACTTTAATAATTATCTATCCGTCATTTACACTAATCCATAATCAAGCATATATATTATATCTATATACAAATAAGAATACAATTCAATTTTCATCATTTCTTTTAACTTTGGACCTAATTTGTTCATTTTAATTAAATAACGAAACTTATCTCAATAATTCATGCCAACAATTAAGACTAGTAACTTTTAAAACCCAACTACTAAAATTTTTTCTGGCATTACTAACTGACATGTCTGCATGGACAACATTTCGTATGCCTATCCCTAGCTAGAGGGATGATTAAAAAAAATATGCCAGACATGTGTGGAAGAATGCAGGTGAAACTTTTGACCGTCAGTGAGACACCATTCAGGCTTATTAAAAAGAACTTAGAGACAACAAATAGGTACGTTGAACGGTTCTTTTTCGCTGACATACATGTACCAAATTTCAAATCAGTCCGATCCGTTCACAGAAGTTAATTAAATTCCGGATCAAATAAGTTTTAGAATTGATACTAAATGCGCTAGTTTGTGAATCTCTGAAGTACTTTGTCACTGTAATTAATTTGAAACATTCCTAACTGTCTCAGTATCGTAATTGCTGCGGCAAAGTACATCGTAAAGCTACTCTGTAAGATTGATTGTACATAGTCGGGTTTATCTAGTTATAAATTTAATCAGTATTTCCAAAGGCACAAAAATATAAGGTATCTAAAAAGGCACTTTAAATTGTTGCAAACTTTTAAAAATGATATGTGCCATAAAAATAAATACAGAGAAAAACATTCAAAAATTCCAAAGAAAACTTAAAGTTACAATTTATTCACCAATAAATAGACCACCTAAAAATTAAACGGGATACAAATAAAAATTACATACAACGGAATGTTAGGAAAATATAAATTAGAAAAAAAAACTTAATTACAAAATTATGGCTGCATTCACTTTTTACCACCGAGCGATTCGAAGAAATTCACAAATTTGTTGACCCCGATGTTCTTAGGCAAATCATCCTCTGGAGGGTCATTGGCTCTGATCACATCCTTGGGCACTCCATTATTTTGCACCATCTTAATCTCATTCGAAGGTCTTGGTTTCCTCTCTGCATCACCATTAAATCCATTTTCGTGCCCATTTGCTTGAGGCTCGACATCGACAAGCGTCTCCTCAACTATTTCTTGCACAACTTCGCCTGTTTCAGGTTCAACGGGTTCAACTGCTTCTACCTCTACGGGTTCGGATTCGACCGCTTCTGCTTCTACCGGTTCAGGTTCAACTTCTGCTTCTACAACCGGTTCCTTATGTGCTTTTACTGGTGATTCTTCAGTGTTCGTCTGAGGGTGTTCCCATATTTTGAAGTATTTGCTGTACAGCTCATCCCAGAACTCCATCTTTTCTTTGTCTGGGTTGGTTTGGATGGACAGTTCGGAGCCAATGTTGAGGTAGTACAAGTTGTCTTTCGTCACTGGTTGCCAGGTGACGTTGATGTAGTGGTTCTCGTCAGGAGTTGGGTTGCTGTGGAAGACAGTTCTGGTTAGTTAAGTAACTATAAAATAAATAAAAAATAAAAAACCCCGAACGCAGTTAGGCTCCACATATGTTTGAAAATAAAGTAAATGCCCATTATGCGTCTAAGATCCCTTCCGCAGCTAACAAAAGAACATGCTTTCAAATAAAAAAACCGCATCCAAATCGGTTCACCCGTTTAAGGGCTATGATGCCACAGACAGACACACATAGACAAACATCATACGTACTTATGTACTCCCAAGTTAATACTATTATGTTAAGTTAATGCTGGAAAATATAATGCATTATCTTGATTGCTTAACATACATCCATATGCTGAAAATGATGATGGCACATGTTTTTCTTATTGACAATTCTTCTCAATGGAGAAAGGGACTTGTGACCGGGTTTTTTAGTCCGTGCAAGTCGGACACTCTCTGGGCCCTCCATTCCCAGTTCGTCCGCAGGGATTTTTCCCGAACACAAATCCCTTCCTACCCTAAAGTAAATAAGCAAGGACGCGTCTTTGGCCCCTCTGTCGACTCATTCCAAAATAAAAAACCGGCCAAGTGCGAGTTGGACTCGCGCACCGAGGTTTCCGTACAAATTTATATGTATCTATGAACATCCAGTCTTAGCAGACCCCTGCTACTAAGCAAAATGTGCGCAGTGTGGGATCATTGTAGATTGGTTACTGATATAGACAGACATACAAAAAAAATTATGCTTTTCGCAATTTTTCCTTTATCTGTGCTATAAGATAAGACCTTGCTTCGTACCAAATTTCAAGATTCTGAGTTCACGGGAAGTACCCTGTAGGTTTTGATTCCCTTGCGAGTGTTGAAAATTTGCGGCATAAATGGCTGTATCTTTTGATTGCGTTGGCTTAGAAGTTTGATTTTTTCACAGCTCCAAGGGACAGTAGACTTGAGTATTTGATATAAATTTCAGCTTGATACCTCCACGCGTTCCTGAGAAAAAGGGTCTTGACAGACGGACGGACGGATAACAAAGTGATCCTATAAGGGTTCCGTTTTTTCCTTTTGAGGTACGGAACCCTAAAATGATGATGATGAGTCGATTGCGCGCAAGATACGGGCAAAAGCTGGTTGAATAGAAATAGTTTACAAATTACCGATTGCAAATACGAGTAGTAATTGTGACTAGAGGCACAGAAAACTTACCCAGACTTGGCGAAGTTCGTCCAGAGACGCACCATCCGCTCCCTCATCTTAATATCATGCGCAGTCGGCTCTACAGCAGCCAAAGAATCATTCTTAAACAGATAACCCAGCTCATCGGTGTGTGCCGCGTGCTGAACATTCAACGCATCAATCGTCTTCTTAGAGTGATTCAGCTCGCCGACGTAATCAAATCTGTAATAATACACCGGCTTCGTAGACGCATGTACCCAATACTGAACGTGTCTGTGAGTATCTATATTTATAAGTTTATCCGATAAGAGGTCGAAATAACCATTTATATTCTCGACAGCTGTATGATTCCCTGTGAAATATAAAGTTTTCAGTCTGTTGGCTATCTGGAGAGCTTCTTCTGAATTCCTCTCGATATTCAAGTCGTTAGGTATGAAGATTTGCAAGTCCTCTGAGTCGACCTTGTGCATAAATTCGACGGCAGTCGAACCAATCATAATAGGTACTTCAGCCACCCTTCCTGAAGTAAGCAGAGCTAAAAATGACTCGGTTAAAGCTGCTTCTACACCGGGGAATTCCTTTTCAACAACAAATGCAAATCCAAGCTCTTTGCCTTCGAAAAGCAAGTCGAGCGGGAACAGTTTGTGTGTTGCTTCAACTAAATCTTTCGTGGCGGTTGCTCGCAAAAACTCAAGGATTTCGTCGACGTCGTCAGATTCGCAGCCAATGTAATGTGCGAGCTTCTTCGCATTCTCAAACGGATTGCTCTGCCACACCCAGCTGTTTAAGCCAGTGCCTGATTGTATCACAGCTCTGCTTATCA
The DNA here is from genome assembly GCA_947563465.1 of Archips xylosteana. Classification (NCBI taxonomy): domain Eukaryota; kingdom Metazoa; phylum Arthropoda; class Insecta; order Lepidoptera; family Tortricidae; genus Archips; species Archips xylosteana. The sequence continues at coordinate 7,913,723 of OX387373.1, forward strand.
AATCTTTCGTCAACGGACTAGCCGCCAACAAGGAAACAGCGGCACCTCCAGCGCTCTCACCAAAAAGCGTGATATTACCAGAATTACCACCAAAGTTTTTAATGTTCTCTTTAACCCACCGTACAGCTGCTACCATGTCTTTCAAACCAGCGTTCCCAGGAACTTCAGGAGTGTTTAGGCTAAGGAAACCTAACGCTCCTACCCTGTAGTTGATAGTAACGAGGACAACATCTTTTTCGACTAGATAATCAGGTCCGAATTTGCTGGCGCTTCCTGATCCGAATTTCAAGCCACCTCCGTGAATGTAGAGCATGACTGGAAGGAATTCTCCATCTATGTTTGGGGTGTATACGTTCAGGAATAGACAGTTCTCGTCTCCTGCGTAGACCTTGTCGCCGTTGATTTGAGCACTGACGTTGCCCTCCGCTGTGGCATCTCGGACGCCTTCCCATGACTCTGGCGGTTGAGGAGCCTGGAACGACAAATTTTTAAGGATTAATAGAGACAAGACCATCGTATTAAGCTGACGTACTAAGAAAATTATTGACATGATCTGATTTATTTAGTCGTGTAAGGCCGTTCGCTGCAGAGCTGGTTCCCGCTTGTCGGATGTCGGACCCGGATTTTAATCGGTTGTTGGCGCCTCTTTTCACGCCCCGACGGCGAACGAGACCTGACACAATTTTTTTACGGAAGTCGGCTGGCAAAACAAACACCCGACATTTATTGTCGGCACCGACACAAAATCGGTGTCGGTCAAGAGTGAATAGCTTCGTATAAATGTTCTGCCACTAGAACGTCCGATTAAAATCCGGGCCCAACATCTGACAAGTAGGAACCAGCTCGCTGTGTCTTAAATCAAAAGTCGCCGCAGTGACTCAAGTCCAGTCTTTGACCAGTGTGTGTCGCCAGTGATGGTGACTTATGGCACTGAGACGTGGCCGCTAACGATGGGCCTCATAAGAAAGCTCAAGCCCACTCAGAGCGCGATGGAGAGGGCTATGCTCGGAGTTTCTCTGCCAGACCCCATCAGAAATGATGAAATCAACGCAAGAACTAAAGTCACCGCCAAGCTCTAAGAATCGCCAGACTCAAGTGGCAGTGGACAGGGCACATCGCTCGTAGAACTGATTGCCGATGGCGCCAAAATGTTCTCGAATGGCGTCCACGGATTGGTAGACGCAGCATAGGTAGACCTCCGACGAGATGGAGCAACGACCTGGTTATGGTTGCTACGCGTTGGACGCGGATAACGCGGGAACGGTCTGTTTAGCGAGCCTTGGGGGAGGCCTATGTTCAGCAGCGGACCGTCTTTCGACTGTAACGATGAAAGCCGTTCGCGATCGTGTGACGCTACGTGGTGATGGGTTTAGATTGTTTTCATTATCATCGTATCAGCCAATAGACGTCCACTATTGGACAGAGGGCTGCCCCAAAGAGTCCCACAACGATCGTTCCTGCGTTGCCCGCATCTAAATGGTTTAACCTTTAGAAAAAAAAAAAGTCGTGCATTCTAGCCTCAACAGTTTCATATAAATCCAATGATACAGATTTAAAAAAAAATACAAAAAGAAAGCCTTAAATTGGGTACGGATCCGGTACAAGGCATACGAAGGGTTTAATGAGTCCTCGCCCCCGCGGTACAGTGTGCCTGCCGCCCGCGCCTCTCCCGGCCCCCTTTGTCGTCATACCCCCCAACCTCAGTTAAACGGTTTAACTATAGATCGTCGATCAATCTTGTTGGTGGCCTTCCTATAACGCAAACCTAAAACGTTTTGGAAAACCGGTGCCGGTTTTCATCATCATATTCATCATTATCTCTATCTATATACGCTCACTGCAGGGCACAGGCCTCCTCTCATAATGAGAGGGCTCGAACTGTAGTTCACACGAAGACCCAGTGCAGGGTGGGAACTTCACACACAACATTAAATTTCTTCGCAGGTTTCCCTCACGATGTTTTCCTTCACCTTAAAGCTTTGGTAAATTTCGAATGTAATTTCGCACATAAATTTCGAAAATCTCAAAGGTTCGAGTTCATGGTTTCGGTATTGGTTTTAGGACAATGAAAATATTTACCGCTTTCATATTCTTCTTAAAAATACTCAAGAGTTTATTTATACACGTTTGCATTTTCGCGAATCCATTTCTGACTTTGTCAAGAAGACAGTGAAGTATGGCGAATTTTTTTTGTTTTTTTTTTATTAGCTTGGGCTACGATTGCCATCAGGTTGAAAATGATACATTCAAGAGAATTATTTACAACGAGATATAAAAGAGAAGATTTACTGTTATTAAACTATGTAATAACAAGTGCTAGTCGGACTCGCGCACGAAAGGTCCGTACATTACCTCTAAAAACGGCAATAAGAACACGTTTGTTGTATGGGAGCCCCCCTTAAATATTTGTTTTATTTTAATTTAATTATTTATTTTTAAAGTGAATATATAACTAATTATTCTATGAATATTTCAAGCGTCTATCAATATCGAGCAAAAACAAGCAAAAAATTACGTTTGTAGCATTGTATGCGAGCCCCCTTAACTATTTATTATATTCTGCTTTTTAGTATTTGTTGTTATAGCGGCAACCGAAATACATCATCTGTGAATATTTCAACTGTCTAGGTATCACGGTTCGTGAGATACAGCCTGGTGACAGACGGACGGACAGCGAAGTCTCAGTAATAAGGTCCCGTTTTTACCCTTGGGCACGGAACAATAAAATAATAAAAAACAATATCTTCTAAAAACTCTTAAGCTTCGGCATAAGAATAAATAATAACAGAGTAGAAGGGAAACTCCCGCTCCGGCCGGACTCAAGGTCACGATATTAGAGTACTCCCTAAGAGAGAACTCAGTCAGGGTGTCACGGCCGGCGTCGCCGCACGCGCGTTTGGCTGTTAACTGTTTGCGCGTTCGTTTTATTGGAAACAAATAACAATTAATGACGTCAAGTTATTGTGGTGTATTTGGGTGTATAAACAATTCAAAAACGATGCCAAATCACCTTAAATGGCTTCTTTTGGTATGGCACTTGTAATAAATTCTTACTTAGAAGTACCTACCTATAATATGTAGGTACGTACAGTCAAGGATTTTAATTGTTAGGCCACTTGCCACTGTTCGCATTTTAGCCGTGTAATGCAAATCGGGAGAAGCCGCTTATACTGGTATATGCTGATTTGCATTACACGGCTAAAATACTAACAGTGGCAAGTGGCCTAACAATTAAAATCCTTGACTGTACCTAATGATTTATAAATCTCACATTTTGTAAAACTAGAATAAAATAATGATTTCAAAGTAAATAATAACTTAATATTTTAGCGATATTATCTTTAGAGTAAGTAATATTTAACAGTAAGCAACCCTAGCAACACGCCTGGCCGTCAGAGCGGTGTAACGACGTGAGGGGGGAAGTAGGTATATGAATGGCGGCGTTTTGGACGCAGTCAAAAGAGATTCCCTTCTACTCTGTCATTATTTATTCTTATGGCTTCGGTTTCTCCAGCATCTGATACGTTATCAGTGAAGTATTTGCTAGTCTTATCTCCAGCATTCGGCAAACATTTGCTTGAACCAGGCAATGCAGTTGTTGCGTCATAGGCCTTGACGAAATTGAGAGAAAGTTTAAATAGGTTTTATTTTACTTAATTACATAATAACGTAACTAGAATACATAAGTATATTTAAACAAGTGCGAGTCGGACTCGCGCACGAAAGGCTCCGTACCATTATCTAATACCTTTAAACGAGCAATTCTTGTATATATGTATATATGACGGAGAAGGAGGTCTCTCTTGCTGGATATCACTCATATTGTCAAACACAGTAATCTTAAATAACAGTTTTAATTGTCTTTCACTGTGGGCTTCTTATTAATTACACTATAAGCTACTGTAAATGTCTTAATTATCAATAACTACTGTAAACTAATTATTCTAATGAACACTACTAAACGTAAGACAGTTCCTCGGTATGCGTCTGTCGCATGCTCGCTCCAATGCTTCACTGTACCAAGACTCTGCCGAAGCAACACTTATGGCTGTCATATTGTGTTACTTGCGCTTGTAGTTCCATGGTCTATGGCTACACTCCGACCGCCATGGTCTATAGCTATAAGGAGGTCTCTCTTGCTGGATATCACTCATATTGTCAAACACAGTAATCTTAAATAACAGTTTTAATTGTCTTTCACTGTGGGCTTCTTATTAATTACACTATAAGCTACTGTAAATGTCTTAATTATCAATAACTACTGTAAACTAATTATTCTAATGAACACTACTAAACGTAAGACAGTTCCTCGGTATGCGTCTGTCGCATGCTCGCTCCAATGCTTCACTGTACCAAGACTCTGCCGAAGCAACACTTATGGCTGTCATATTGTGTTACTTGCGCTTGTAGTTCCATGGTCTATGGCTACACTCCGACCGCCATGGTCTATAGCTATACTCCGACACGGCCATCCTGCGAGACACACGTCCTCGTGTGTTTACTCTGCAAAAGAAACAATTTCTCCAAAGTATTATCCGCTCGGCCAACTCTGACCCATTGAGGTAAACAATAGTTTCCTCATATAATCGTTTTAGATCACAACTTGACATTTTATTTCTCTTTCAGACTGAGTCTGACTTTTCAAAGACGCATTGACAAACATTTTCACATTGAAACACATTGTATTTCACATCATGTACTAAAACACATTACTATAATGTAAACGTTTTGCATTCTCAACTCTATGGCTTCTCTTTTTTTTTTCACTAGCAGTTCTCAAACTGCCATCTCTCGCAATCTCCTCGAGATCACCACACTTTCGCAATCTCCTCGAGATCACCACACTCTCGCAATCTCCTCGAGATCACCACACTCTCGCAATCTCCTCGAGATCACCACACTTTCACAATCTCCCTCGAGACTGTACCACCTTACGATTTCCTCGTAATCACTCTCCACCATGGTAACCGCGCACCGCGTACTCACGGACTACAGATGTAGATACCGATTTCTCTTAAGCTACGGCTACGGAATACCACTGGTGCAAACACACATCGCAAAGAATGCAAAGCTATTCTATCATCTCGGAACCTGATTGTTCCCTTTCAACAAAACTCTGTTCAATATTAAGTTCGTCAATGTCTCTTTGATCACTAGGCATTATTTTCAGTCTATCGTGTGCATATTTGTATGTGCGCTTAGAATTTAAAGCCTGTAAAGTATATCGGTCACCATCTAAAATTTCTATCACCTTGAAAGGTCCACGATATTTAGGATCCAACTTTGTTTGATTCCGTTCTCGTTTTCTATTAATACGAAATCACCTATAGAGAATTTATTAAGTCTTGTTTTATTTTTGTCAAATCTATGCGTTTCTTATCTAGATTGTATTCTATCTGAGTCTGTTGCAGTTCAGGAATATTTCGTGACAAGAAATCTACGTGAGCCATATCTTTGGCAGAATTGTAAACAATATCAAAGTCAAATGACTGTAAGAATTCCCACCAACGGTGAACACGTGGTGTTAAGGCGATCTTTTTTTTTTGTACGGGAACACTTCAATGAGTTACAGTCCGTTACGACTGTGAATTTACGGCCACTTAAGTAGTGTCGAAATTGTTTGATTGCGTTGACAACAGCGAGTGTTTCGAGTTCATTCATAAGAATGGTACTTTGACTCCACCGCCGAAGTTCGTTTACTGTAATAAGAGACTACGTGGCGTTTGCCGCCTTTGACTTGAAAGAGTATTGCGCCGTACCCTTCAGCACTGGCTTCAGTATGTAATTCTATAGAAAGCTGGGGGTCAAATATCATGAGAATCGGCTCTTTGATAAGAATCGAGATAACATTCTAACGTATTTGTTCATGACACAATGAACACTGAAAAGGAACTTTTTCTGAAGTCAAGTTTTAGAGTGGTTCCATAATTTGGGAGAATTTAGGAATGAAATTGGCTTTCAGTACTAACTCATTAATTTTCTTTCGCATTGATTCACGTTCGTCTGGAGTCAGTCTGTATGTTCGTCTCTGTGTTGTTTTGTTACTATCAATTAATCGAATTTGAAGTTCACCTGTATTTACTCTTGTTTTGGGCATTTCTGTAGTGAAATAAGCTGAAAAATTTTCTAGTACTAACTGCAGTTCATTTCTATACTGTGACGGTACGTCCGTATCGATATCATAACAATTTAACTCTTTAGAAGTTAAACTATTCACGTGTATGCTTTTCTTTGTTATCGTAACCTGAGATTCCGATAAACCAACTACAAAGCTCTTTGTAAAAATTTCTTCCTCAACATTATGTTGCTACGCATATAGACATCCGGCAAGACAATAAAATCTCTATAGAATATTCGTTTACAGTAAAATTACATCACCTTTTATATCAAGTTTTCCGGTAGGGGGCTGCACAATGCATATGTACACGCCGCTCGGCGTGTCCAGCTGCGCTGCTCCGTGTTGAGCTGACGGTGTTGCCGCTGGCGCCGCCGCCACTGTTACCGCTGCTACTGCTGCTGTCGTTTCGGCATCGTGACGCGATGTGACCCGCCACACCGCATTTGAAACATCTTATGGAGTCGGTTGCTGTTGTGTGATAGATTCCTCCTCGCTTGGCTGTAGTCGAAGTCGATGATGTTTATGAAATTATCTTCTTATCCGATGCCTTCAGTCGGCATTCTGCCAGTTTGTGCCCAATTTTTCCACAATTGTAACATTTTATCATATTGGGCTGAGTGAATCGCATCCGTTTAGTGTCTGGTCCGTTTTTACCATGCGTATCTTCAGCCTTTTGTTTTCTGTATGAAAACGCTTGTAGCTCTTTCTGCAAGCTTTGGCGCGTAGTAATTTCAGTTGTGAACGCCATACGTTGTAGTCGAGTGTCCATTCGAGCCAAATGTGATAAAACTGTAGAAATTATGATTTGCTCAGAACTCACATTCTTCCATTGAGAAGTTAAAGATGATATCAGCCGGTTCGCGTAAGCAGCATAGCTTTCGTTTTCGTTTGGCTTATCGTTATTTAAGTTGATGAGAGTAGCGGTAAGTGTTTCGGAAGCTACAAACCTCTCAAGAAATATGTCCTTGAATTGTTCCCACGTTATGTCGGGATAAGTGACGCGAGCAAACCAAGTAGATGCCGCTCCTTTTAAGGCCTTACTTATGGCTATTATAAGTTGGCTTCCTTTAAGTGGGCAGTCACTGAAGCATAAATCAGCCGTAATGCACCATGATTTAGCGTCTGCGTCTCGATTATCGGGATCAAACTCTGGCAGCGTGATGTGGGTACTCACATGTGGTGTCCTCAGCGAATGGATAAGTGCACGCATCTGCTCACTCTGTACTTTAAACATTAATCGCCACCGAGAGTCATTCTGATTATCTTCCAATGAAGGTAATTCTGGAACAGATCCCACTTCTGATGACGGAGAAGGAGGTCTCTCTTGCTGGATATCACTCATATTGTCAAACACAGTAATCTTAAATAACAGTTTTAATTGTCTTTCACTGTGGGCTTCTTATTAATTACACTATAAGCTACTGTAAATGTCTTAATTATCAATAACTACTGTAAACTAATTATTCTAATGAACACTACTAAACGTAAGACAGTTCCTCGGTATGCGTCTGTCGCATGCTCGCTCCAATGCTTCACTGTACCAAGACTCTGCCGAAGCAACACTTATGGCTGTCATATTGTGTTACTTGCGCTTGTAGTTCCATGGTCTATGGCTACACTCCGACCGCCATGGTCTATAGCTATACTCCGACATATATATAATCAGGATCTCGGAAACCGCTCCAACGATTTCGATGAAATTTGGTATGTGGGGGTTTTCGGGGATGAAAAACTGATCTAGCTATGTTCCATTTTCAGAAAATCGCTTTTACTCGTGTTTTCCGGCTATTTTTGTTTGCATTAGAATACAAAGCTAAATTTCGCCGGCTTCGAGCAGATCATAATAGTACAGTAGAAATCGGGTGGTCGCGGATCCAGCCGACCTCGGTTCGATCCCACGTTATTTTTTTAAGGTTTTTAGTTTTTTTTTTAAGTTTATTTTTCATGAGAAAACGTCAAGTTTCTTCTTTTGTGAGAAAAAGTTACTTTTTTGTGAGAAAAAGTATTATAGGGAACGTGCAGTAACTACCTATAGGCGGCAGCACTAATGCGACAGAAGAGACACTATGCGGACAGTAAAACAAACTTATCAAGGTAAAACATTCAAATTGATGGCACCCTTATGGCACCAGTTGGCAGCACCGTCTATGTGCACGTTCCCTATTGGGAGCACAGAACAGGAAAAGCCGGTTGTCTGTAAAGTCGGTTTACGGACGATAGTTAAACGTGACTCAGACCCCCCCCCCCCCCACCCCCTCCGGTGTTTTTGTCAAATATCTTGAAAACGGTGCATCCTACGGCAAAAACAATGAAATTTTCATCCCCCTTTTGAAACTACCGAACCCGAGCAGAGCAGAGCAGAGCAGAGCTCGGTCGCCCAGGTACTCTATAATAACCCTCCTACGACAGTCGGGTGAAAACGGCCAAAAAATCACGTTTGTTAATCACGCCCCCTTAAATATTTATTTTATTCTGTTTTTAGTGTTCCGTACGAAAGGGTAAAAACGGGACCCTATTACTGAGACTTCGCTGTCCGTCCGTCTGTCTGTCACCAGGCTGTATCTCAAGAACCGTGATAGCTAGACAGTTGAAATTTTCACAGATGATGTATTTCGGTTGCCGCTATAACAACAAATACCAAAACACAACAACAAACGTGATTTTTTTACTTGTTTTTGCTAAATATTGATAATGATAACGGCAAAAGGTAGACGCTTGAAATATTCACAGAATATTTAGTCATATATTCACTTTAAAAATAAATAATTAAATTAAAATAAAGCAAATATTTAAGGGGGGCTACCATGTAACAAACGTGATTTTTTTGCCGTTTTTATAGATAATGGTACGGAACCCTTCGTGTGCTAGTCCGACTCGCACTTGGCCGGTTTTTAGTATTTGTCGTTACATCATCGGTGAAAATATCAAAAGATAAAGCCCTATGATAGACGGACGGACAGACATCGGAGTGTCAGTAATTGACATCCTACTTGGATAAGGAACCCTAAAAAGCTCGTATCTCAAAACCAATAATCAGGCCAAGTGAACTTTACTAAGTGGGTATCAATCAAGGTTCAGTTTGTTTTACATATTGATTTAAGATACTAACTTTCTAACAACTGGTGTGTAATAAATGTTGAGTACAGTTGTAATAAGTAATTGTATTGTATTTACACTATTTTCTTACTGTTTTGTTTACAATATGTACTTAATTGTGCCGTATCAATAAATAAATAAGACCTTTTCCAAAGTATTGACGATATAGTTCTACTTATAGCTTTTAGACGAGGTCCTTTGTTTATTGTTCATTGAACATTACTCGCGCGACCGATGAGTTAGAAGGTAGTCTAAACATAGAACCTTTCTCGTACCATAACAGGGCTAAACATAGAACTTGATAAGAATAATATTATTTTATGCAACGGTTGTATAAGTGAGGTCCTAAAAGGCGAGTGACGTGAGTTGCGATACGAACGAACGCGAGTATCGCAATGGAAGACGGCACGAGCGATTTCGACCAAATTATACTCTTGCATAACAATAATTTTTTCATCACACTTGCTCGTCAATGGTGTTATTCCATGTCTGTATACTAAATGTCAAAGGCCTAAATTGTTCTTAAGGGAGTTATGGATCTACGTACAATTTTTCTACCCAAGGGAGTTCTAACTTTAGTTTTAAAATTTGCAAACAAGTAATTCCAGACTAAAGGAGGTTTCAAGTCAGCCAACGTTTTATTTATTATCTTTAAAACTTAGCAATAACCCAAATTTTACAACACAAAACTTATCTACGCTTCATGAAAATTCGTTATTTTTATATTTTAAATTTATAACAAATAGTTTTGCAATAATTTTAGTAATATTTCTTTAAAATGTTGGTAGAATCTGGCCGTATGACCTTTCGAATTCTAAACTAAACACAGTTTACATTATCTATGGTAGATGACTCGAAAAAGTGATAATCTGTATTGGCGGGTAGCCATTATTTTATACAATTTAAGTGTTTAGAGACAAAATAATTTTATATTTGGATTTTTTTTTCTCGCAATGTGATGAAAATCATTGTGTGTATCACGGGCAGTAAGGGGATTACAAACTCGAGTCATTAAAAGCCCTCCGCCTTCGGCGTCGGGCTTCTAATAGACCCTCGTTAGTAATCCCCTACTTACGGCCCTAGATGCACAATGTACTATTCTTCTTCATCCTTGTTATCTTCTATTAATTTTAATTATGGCAAAAGCAAACTGTACCTAATCGAGCGGAGCCAGTGAAATGTTATTTATCTCACTAACTAGCGGCATTGAGAGCAGGACCTGGGGCTAAATTCGGGAATGGCCCAACACGGTTTGCGAGCGGTAATTCAATCGTATAGGATAGGAATGGGCTGAACCTGGGATGAGCTTTATTTTCCAGTTAATTCACTTTGTAAATAAATAAATGAAAAAATAAATAAGGCTCATCCCAATCTCAGCCCAAACCTCTCGCAAACCAGTGATTTTTGGCGTTCCTGAATAAGCAGTTCATCCCTGTCCTCTCGCAAACGATTGAATTTCATTCGCAAACCGTGTGGAAACGGTCACAATAGTTTTGTAGCGTAGCTTTCTCACCCGCGAAATATAACTGCCTAGCATATCTGGGTGGAAAGACACCCTTATGAAAGAAGAGAGAGAGAGAGAGATATTTATTTACACATTCGATACACAGGAAAAATGCGTTTGGCAGGAATAACAGGAGTTGTGTGTGAGGGTGTGGTGTTCCGTTGTTTTAGGCGCAAAACTACATAGATAGAAGAGACGTGGAACGGGGGGGCGCGTCTCAGACGCGGCGCCCCCCTTGAATCAGTTTTCATACTAAATGTATAGAAACGTCGCGATCACACGTCTCTTCTATCCCACGGCTTGCGCCTTAGGCAAGCGATGAAGACGACTTTCAAAAATCCCTAAATAGTATTTTTTTTATTTATAGTGGGTATTTTTGAATTATCAGCACATTGATTTGTTACTGTAATGTGCAGTAATGCTGTTATTTTTGACGAGACAACGTCTAATAAATCGATGAACGCCGGCTACACGCGCGAAAAAAGATGACGCAATGTAACGTACATGTCCCGTACAGAGCAGTGAAGGCCAGGATGTACAAGAGAGCAGCGCGCGCCAGGATGTACAATCTTAGTACTAGCGCTCGGGTAATTTTTAATGGGGGGGTAGGTTGAGGGGGGGGTGCGAGGGTATTATAGGGGGATGAAAATTTCATTGATTTTGCCGTAGGATGCACCGTTTTCAAGATATTTGACAAAACACCGGTTCTCGTCCGATCACCGAGGTTAAGCAACGTCGGGCGCGGTCTTTACTTGGATGGGTGACCGCCTGGTTTCATTTTTGTTCTTTGAATGTTTTGTTATGACGTTGTCACGTCCGTAAACCGACTTTACAGATAACCGGTTTTTTTTATTCATGTATAAATAAATGAATGCAATGATGAATAATAATGATCTATTACCTGAAACCGCAGAGACCCCAGGGGTGGTTTGGCGTAAGGTATCCCCTGGAAGCTGAAGAACTGCTTCCCGGAAGGGCTGGTCACCACTCCACCTTGCAGCTGGCCCTGTTCCACCTGGACTATCGGCGCTTCTGTCATTTTGCCACCCCTGAAAAGAAGAAAACGCTTTTATACTAGACTAGATAGCCAGAGTTTTAGGAACCATTTAAAACGCTAGTAGAACTATGTTAGTAAAAGTGCATTATTTATTTCAGCATCTGTTATATTTTTAGACTTTATGTAATTCACTACGTGACTGGACCAATAGCGATTGTTTAAAAAATTTAAGTAAGTAGCAACATTTTTTTTAGTGTAGAAAATCTACTATATAAAAAAAAAGTCGGGTTTTCCTTCCTGACGCTATAACTCCAGAACGCACGAACCGATTTCCACGGTTTTGCATTCGTTGGAAAGGTCTCGGGCTCCGTGAGGTTTATAGCAAAGAAAATTCAGGAAAAATTTCAACAGAAAAGCGGGAAAATCTTTTTTCACATACAGCGCCATCTCTGATACATAGCATGTACTACAAACCAATATACAGCGCCATCTCTGATACATAGCATGTACTACAAACCAATACTATTCTCCGCGGACGGAGTCGCGGGCAACAGCTAGTTCAATTATAAGAAACTAATTTCAATATTTTTTATTTCATGGCGTCAACATCCCAATTGTGCTACGTATATTAAATTCACGCGCTGCATTATGCATGGTTTGATATTGCGCGCGATTGTTATCATTGGTATTAACAATCGAAGTACAAATGAACGAACACCACTTTTTATCTTACTTCCTACTAATACTACAAATATGGAAGTTAGCTTGTTCATTCACGAGTAAATGCTACCTATACATAACTTTTCATAGCTAGACCGTAACGAAGACGGACATAGACAGGGTACTTTTTGTCCAAGGAAATTGCATAATTTTTGCATATTGTTTTTCTCACACGACATTTACAAAATATCATTCTAATTAATATAAGTATAAAACGTAATCGTGTCGCGGTGTTTGTTATCGAACTCTTCCGAAAAGTCTTGACCGATTTTTATGATTTTTTTTGTCTATACATAACATATACATATTTTGGTAGGTCTGAGAACGTCTTAGGATATTTTTTACACCCCTATTCTTCGCAGAAAAACTAATACTGAATATTAGCGAAATTATATAAGTAAAAACGTTGTCGAGATTTTGTGCCGCATTACCTTCCTGAACTGCGACTTATTCCTAATCTAATGAGAGAGGCAAGTACCAGCCCTGGCTGGGGTCGCTATACGGATCCAAAGTCAAAGTCAAAACTCTTTATTCAATTTAGGCATCAATTGATGTTCCTATGAACGTCGAAGAATCTACCACCGGTTCGGAAAAACCCTGTTGAGAAGAAACCGGCAAGAAACTCAACAAGGTATATTTTTTTCAATCAGATCTACATTATTATGACCTTAGGTTTTTAATATGTATTTAAACTTGTACATAATTTATTAATAACATAACATTAACGTAATTAACTAATTATACAGAAATAAAAAAAAATTATTACAATTAACCTAAAACTAAAAACCTTAAAAAATATAATATTGTTATTAAATTACATACATCTAAAGTATTTAATACAATTAATTTTTTTTAACACAGTAGATACGCTATTTGAGACTAGGGATCGCCAATGCGGATCGGAATTATTTCCAAACATCCCATATCATATGTTCATCATATTTTTTTTTCGGACGGATTGTTTACATTTTTTTGTAGTTTCTACAAGCGTTTCACCGCTATCAGTATGTTGTCGCGTATAGTAAGTATATGCTCCCATATTGACATACATGGGACTTAACCACAAAGGGACCCTTGGCCTCATCTGCACTTATCATCAGGTGAGATAGTGATCATCACGGCTCAGCTGTAAAGGGGATTTTCAAAAAAAGTGTACAATTTCCTTTTTTACGGTTCCGTACCCAAAAGGTAAAAACGGGACCCTTTTACTGAGACTTCGCTGTCCGTCCGTCTGTCACCAGGCTGTACCTCATGAACCATGATAGCTAGACAGTTGAAATTTTCGCAGATGATGTATTTTGCATTCAGTATGAAAACTGACTTAAGGGGCGCCGCGACTGCGACGCCTCCATCTCACGTCTCTTCTGTGAGGCGTGTGAATAAGACACTAGTAGAACTACGCTTCTAGACAAGTTAGCGGGTAGCGATCCATATTCTACAAAGACGAAGTCACGGTAAAGTAAATGAGGCACAACAAATGACTTATCGCCATAAAGATTGTGTATAAATAAAAATAACACAGGAATGTTGTTATCAAAAGCGGATAATGGTTATAATCGGTTAATTATCCTTATTATAGATTGTGTAGCACATAATTTTATGCAAATTTAATGCATCTAACATACACATTTTTTTAACAAATTTTACAGTCAATGAATTCAATTTCCAATCCACCTAAGTTTGAATATCGTACAACAAACAGTCACCATAAGAGCTAGCAATACTATTACTGAACGAGACCGAAAAATAATTTTCGAACTTATGCATTGCGAATGTCTAGCGACATTATTACGAAATGGGTAGGGAATTAAATTATTTGACTTTACCGCAAGCAAAGAGGCTACTCGGCGTCGCAGGAGACGGAAGAGCTATAGCTAGACCGTTTAGATGAGGCTGGGGGGCAGGGGCTGGGGGCATGACAAAGGGGGCCGAGAGAGGTGCGGGCGGCAGGCACACGAGGCGCGCTCGCCGCCCGCACCTCTCCCGGCCCCCTTTGTCGTCCTACCCCCAGCCCCTGTACCGCGCGAGCGAGGACTCATTTGAACAGTTTAGTTATAGCAAATCTTTCGGACAAAGAATTAACTTAGAGGGACAATAAAACAAAGAAAAGTTGCATAATCGGTTCATATTCTCCGACACCAACAGTTTCGCCTTCTGCAAACCATCATGATGGGCAAAATAGCCGGAAAATGTAAGGTCAACACGGACAACTCTACCGTACTTGAAAAGTCGTTTGGTAGTGTCTTATCCAAACTCGACAATGGCGGAAACATACCACACCACGGATCCATGGAGTCCTGCTTAGGTATACATATTTTTGCATTAGACCGTACTAAAATTGTAGTGTTGTTTTATCCTAACTAAAAGCTTATTAAAATGAAAACCCGGACACTAAGTAACTAGACTAATAATATTAAGAAATGGGCAGTATAAGTGAATAAATAATTATCAATCTATTAAGCATTAAAGGAAGTAGATATACCTATGACATCATGTCTGCAATGACAAAACAAAAGTATATCTCATTTGATGTAATTTTTAACTAGGCCATCTGTTCGGTAGATTAAAGAATATGATTATAATTTATACATTTTTGGTACCTAACAGGTCATTTTGGTACAAATGACAAAATGCATAAAATGTTGAGGTGTAAAATTGTCAAAAAGTACAAAATGTTTGTGCCACCAGGTCATTTTGTATGAATATTAAAATAAAGAAGCATTCATTGTGGTCTAGATGTCTTTGAGCCAGGAAGTTTTCAGAGCAGAATAAGTACTCCGGGGCCAAAATGTACAAAAAGCGATGTGCTCGTTGACATTATTATTTCTATATTTTGTCCGTGCCGTGGTGGCATATCAAGCAGAGGGTCGTGGGTTCAAATCACAGCTCGCACCTCTGAGTTTTTCGGAATTTATGTGCGAAATTACATTGTGAAGGAAAATATCGTGAGGAATAAGTAAATGTGACAAAAACGAAAGGGAAGCACGACGAATGAGTGCAAGGAAGACCGTGACGAAAAACGAATAAGACGTATTAAGTACAATAGTAGAGTAGTTACAGAATTTGAACAAATAAGATAATGACGGATAGCGAACAAGACGAATATAGAATGAGTGACAAATACAGAATGAGACGTAATAAGAATTAAACGAAAGACGAATGAGGCGAGATAATAGGATACCTCAGAAACTCTTAGGGAGGACTTCGTCCAGCAGTGGATGTCTTTCAGCTGATATGATGATGATGAAAAGCAGGATAAACTTCAGTCAGATTTAAAAAAAAACTCACCAATAAATATATCGAGCACAACGATAGCTACAAAAGCTATTGCACACTAAATTCTTGTAAACATTATCACGGTGGTGATAAGATATGTTAACATTATATGTTTAGGTGACGAAATGATGAATCACTTTTTTTTAAGTTAAATGATTACGTATGTCGTACTATCTAGAGTTAAGGACACGGTGACAGACCGAAACTATAGGTAAACCGTGAGGTGAGTCGTCGCCCGCGCGGTACAGGGGCTGGGGGGTATGACGACAAAGGGGCCGGGAGAGGTGCGGGCGGCAGACACACGAGGCGCGCTCGCCGCCCGCATTTCTCTCGGCCCCCTTTGTTGTCTACCCCCGCGCCTCTGTACCGCGCGGGCGACGACTCATTTAAAAGGTCTAGCTTAAGAGGATACGATGCGCACCATTTCTCCATACAATCTTAGTCCCCTGTTTCCTCCCTGGATAATGGCTTTAGAGCCAATTTTTTTTTACTGTGTAATCTGTATCTACCACAGCTATGCCCCTATGTTTCGTTTTTTTTTCATATTTCAATTAACATAAGAAATATGAGCTTATAAAAACTGTAAAAATTGCCCACTTTCAACGTCATTTTCAGACACTCATCAGAAAAGAATCCTTCATATAAACAAAAAAGAAAAACATAGGGGCATAGCTAAATCTGTTCTCTAATTATTTTTGAAAAAAATAATTTTATTGGTCCAGTTTTCGAGAAGAAAACAGGGGACTACGAAATGCTGTTTTGATCAATTTTACGCGCCTATTTACGGTCTGAGCTGCAGTTGTCCCGCTCTCGCTGTACTGACACGAAGGGGTTCGGGTGAGACAGCGACTTTTCATTAAAATACCTATTTCTCAAAAGTCTCTCAGCCATCGTATCCTCTTAAGTATCATCATAAGTTCATATGTACCTACTTAGTATCTCAAACAGAGGCTCCATTTACTAACACGCGGGCGCATTCACCATCTACCGTCCTACTCTGTGTGACAGAGGTGAAAACGATTGTAATTCCGACTATTAGACAATAAGGCCTAGGTACAAAATATCTTAAAACAAACTCACCGGTTGACCTCTTCGGCATGTCATTTAAAACAATAGCTCGCCGTTATAAACATCAAACATTGTGAGAAACTCAAGTACCTACATTATTCAATATTTTTAAAACACGCTATATTGCTTTGAGTTGGCTGGCTATCATTAATATCGATGGGCTGATTGTATTTAATTTTTAAACTCGTTCTTGTCAGATAAGTAGGATTGGTTTTGGGTAATTTTCAAATTTTACGCAGACAGAACATAATGTTACTATTTGTATGGAGCTATAATGATAAGTCTGCAACGATTTTGACAGCACGCGCAGTGCAAGTGTTATATTAAACGTCAAACTTCTATGAAATTCTGATGCATAAATAACACATGCACTGCGAGTGCTGTCTGTCAAAATCGTTGCAGACTTATCTTGGTCTAACTCTACTACTATGTTACCATGCATTGTTATAAGTATTACATACATAAATACAAAGCATTTTTTTCGAATAACTGCAGAAAATAGTGTAAACGAAAACAAGTTATTTTAAGTTGGAACAACTTACCTGCGTAAAATTTGAAAATTACCCTTTTACCCGTCTTCCTGAGGAAGATTTTCTCAAGCGTACCTATGTTTTCACCCGACTGTCGAAGGAGGGTTATGTTTTTCGAGCGTATGTATTTATGTCTGTATCTATGTATGTATCATTCTTTGGCACGCCCTGCAGCCTTTAGGCCGTTTACGGCTCAATAAATTTTGAAGTGTGAGGTGTCATTAGATTCGTCTCAGTTCCGAGAGTGACATAGGGTATGTATTTTCCCGGAATTCCCATAGGAACGGGAATTATACAGGTGGGTTTTTTCATCTAGTATTGAAATTAAAGTTATTACCCGACTGCCCAAGGAGCGTTATGTTATTCGAGCGTATGTGTTTATGGATGTACCTACTTATCATTCTTTGCCACACCCTGCAGCCTAAACGGCTCAATGAATTTTGAAGTGTGAGGTGTCATTAGATTTGTCTCAGTTCCGCGAGTGACATAAGGTAACTATGTATTTTTCCGGAATTCCAGTGGGAACGGGATTTACGCAGAAAACACGGATTTCCGATACTACTTATACGATTTCAAAACTTCCTATAGGTAGTATTTGAGTTGAAATTTGATACTCATTATGTATTTAAGTCGGTAACCCAAAGACGGACGGACTTAAATAAATGAATGGCCACTTTTATTAGGGGAAAATAAAAAAATAATTTTACGCAGTCGGTTTTTTTTTTTCAAATCACATCTGCGATGTTATTTATTTATTTCAATCTTAATGGCACGATAGCAGAGCTTCCGAATTTGAAGGTAATTTACCCCAAGGGGTAGAACTATTTTCGCGGGGGTAATTTGAATTTAATTAAAGAATCTTTTTCTCACCAAAATCTCATTTCGTAATGCGTCAAAATATCCCTTGAGGTAGAATCCAGCCTATATCTCCTGGGCACAGTATTGTGTTTACAGTCCCCTGTTTTCCACTCAAACACGTTCAAATTCCTCGTCAAGTCTTCATTCATAGAGTCCATAAAATTAGACCACACATTACTTTCCTGTACTTCTTGATGAGTTTTTATAAAGTTAGAAATCTTTTTATTAACTGGCCTTTTGCCTAACGCCAGTAATCTACTTTCTCGGGCAAATAAATATCGCAACGCAGTTCTCTTTAATAAAATGAGCTCTTCTAGACTCCTTGCCATAAACTATATTTAAAAACTGGCCACACTGCACTCTTTTGAATCCCGAATTAAAAACAAAAAAAAATTACAGGCACACACGGCTTTTTTTTAATTTGTTTTTTTTTTCCTAAACACGTCGCGCGAGGCTAAGGTAAAGACTGAACAGCCCCGCGCTTCTGTAATCAATTAACGCTTTCAGAAACTTGACAAGACCGATGGTGTAAATTGAGCAAGGAGCAATTTCTGTCTATATTTAGTAAAGCATCCTTATCTTCTAAACAGAAAAGGTTCGAATCGTATGGAAATGAGTAAGCGGACCGCAATCTATGTTTGTAAAGGTTACATAATTTGAAATGTCACCGTGTAAAAACATGATGTAAAATTATGAAACACTAGCCTTCCGTCCGCAGCTTCGCCCGCGGTAAAAAGTAGCCTATGTCACTCAGTGATAATGTAGCTTTCTAACGGCAAAAGAATTTTTGAAATCGGTCCAGTAGTTTCGGAGCCTATTTAATGCAAACAAACAAACATACAAACAAACAAACAAACAATCAAATCTTTCCTCTTTATAATATTTATGATTATGATGATGATGATGATTATGATGAAACATGAAGAACAGAGATTTTTTTTGTACCTAAACTGTTTATGTAGTGATAATATTACTCGTAAATCAAGGAAACTAGACGGGATCGAACGCAGTTTTATTACAAGTTCCTATCCCTCCAGCCTCCAGCTCCATCATCAAATCAGCTCCATGTCATAATAATATTGCATTGTCATATTGATTTATGCAATGCAAATTTCAGCTCAATCGGTTGATGATAGGCAACTAAGTACCTAATTTAAATTTTAGTTGATAGATTCCACCCAAACATACATTGAGTTAAGTAGTAAGTTTATAGTAACAAATGGATTAGCATAATAAATTATATTGGAATTTCCAAATTTTGCACGGTTTCCCGTAATTCCACAGGTGTTAATACGTCTTGGTCACTCGAATCACTTATTTTTAATAACAAAATAACTAGAAAAACATGCGAATATTTAACGTTGACTTGAAAAGTTTTAACTTAAGTTTTTTTTTATTATTTCGGATGCGTTTTGTTCGCACATCGACTTACTTGGACTGTCATAACATTTAATCCGTTTTTACAACAAGAATGAAGGTTAATGTTGAATGCTGATATTTATGAATTAAAATAAAGTTGTAAGACTGTATTTATTGTTTTTAACTCGATGCAATTCATTAATTGTGATGTTAAAAATTCAGCACTTTTAACGTTTTACGTTTTGTTAGCTGTCAAATATCACTTAAGCTGCCTTCAAATGTCAAAACTCTTTCTTCACATGTGGATAAAAAGCGATTTTCTCAATAGATGTCAAACAAACAAAAAGGGCTTTCCGAGCTAGTGAGGTGAAAAAGTATTATTCCGTATCTAAACGAAGTACACCATAATATAGTCAAATCGTGACTAAGGTTGTTTAATATTCTATCGGGATATAATTTGTACGTTGAATGTTCGTTTTCAGGGTTAGCAGACATCCAGCTGCCGGACTTTTCATCATCATCATCATCATCATTTCAGCCGAAAGACGTCCACTGCTGAACATAAGCCTCCCCCAAGGCTCGCCAAACAGATCGGTCCCGTGCCATCCGCATCCAATGCCAACCAACCAGCCAACCTTAACTAGGTCGTCGCTCCATCTAGTTGGAGGCCTACCTACTGCATCTTCCGGTCCGTGGACGCCCCTCGAGCACCTTTTTGCCCCATCGTGGCCGATGGCAGTATTTTCTGTTTTTAAAAATAAAGGAGTCGCCTTTACATAGAATATGCTATTTCTAATATTTAAAGTCGCCCTCCATTGCGGCATTCGTTTTTTCCACCCTGTATATACTCACTTTTTTTTTTTTAGCATTAGAAAGAAGGTAAGTGACTTAACGTGTCTTTTTATTGCAAAACACTTTTGAAAAATAATTTACAGCAAATATCTAACAATTAGCAAGGACATAAATATGGTCATTACATTTTTAGGGTTCCGTAGTCAACTAGGAACCCTTATAGTTTCGCCATGTCTGTCCGTCTGTCTGTCTGTCTGTCTGTCCGCGGCTAAGCTCAGAGACTGTTAGTACTAGAAAACTGTAATTTGGATGAATATACATATTAGTCACGCCGACAAAGTGGTTAAATAAAAAAAACTAAAACAATTTTTTTTAGGGTACCTCCCATAGACGTAAAGCGGGGGTGATTTTTTTTTCTCGACTAACCCTATAGTGTGGGGTATCGTTGGATAGGTCTTTTAAAACCATTGGGGGGTTGCTTACATGATTTTTGTATTCAGTGATTTGTTTGCGAAATATTCAACTTTAGAAGCCGCTTATACTTACTCGTATTTGCTGATTTGCATTAGGTACACGGCTAAAATACGAACAGTGGCAAGTGGCCTAACAATTAAAATCCTTGCCTGTACGTACCTACATATTGTAGGTAGGTACTTCTAAGTAAGAAGTTATTACAAGTGCCATATCAAATGAAGCCATTTAAGGTGATTTGGCATCGTTTTTGAATTGTTTATACACCCAAATACACCACAATAACTTGACGTCATTGATATTTTTGTTTCCAATAAAACGAACGCGCAAACAATTAACAGCCAAACGCGCGTGCGGCGACGCCGGCCGTGACACCCTGACTGAGTTCTCTCTTAGAGAGTACTCTAATATCGTGACCTTGAGTCCGGCCGGAGCGGGAGTTTCCCTTCTACTCTGTTATTATTTATTCTTATGCTAGTGGGTCACCTGATGTTAAATGATCACCACTGTCCATGGACACCCGCAGCGCTTTACGCGATGCCAGTGCGTTGTCGGCCCTAATGGGCGAGGAAAAAGGAGAAGGAATAGGGAGGGGGGGGGGGTTTAAAAGCGTTTTTTAATAAAGAGACTCGTCAAGATTGTTTACCCTCTTTCTAATGCTAAAAAAATGAAGTATAATATAAGCTGGGATGATACGCTTTATGTTATGGCAAGCTGGCAACCCTACGGCCGGCGCTAAGTGTCACTAAACGGCGGAGTATGCACGACCTTGCAAAGTTCGCTGCGCGCGCGCAGCATGCCGAATGCGACCTAATTTGTGCCTCAGAAGATGGGCTAAAATCTGACGGTAGGCTGCGGACATTTTGATATCAGAGTACCATCGTAAGTGTGCAACCTTTTCTTTTTAGGATTCCGTACCCAAAGGGTAAAAAACGGGACCCTATTACTGAGGCTCCGCTGTCCAGTCTGTCTGTCCGTCCCTCTGTCACCAGGCTGTACCTCATGGATCGTGATAGCTAGACAGTTGAAATTTTCACAGATGATGTATTTCGGTTGCCGCTATAACAACAAATACTAAAAAACAGAATAAAATTAATATTTAAGGGGGCACCCATACAACAAACGTGATTTTTTGCTCGATATTGAATTGATAACGGCAACAGGATAGACGCTTGAAATATTCACAGAATATTTTTATTAGTTACATATTCACTCTAAAATACAGGGTTATTTGTAATTCACTAGCATCCTTTTTACCCTAAACTCCTACCACTTAAACAAATATTTTTTGTTCTACGACTTTTGTCATAACTTTATATTTTTGGTGTAATAACGTTTTGAAAATTTGAGATTACCAGTATTTTTACGATACTCTGTGCCGTGTATGGAAAAAAAATTTATGCCATTTTAAAAAGTCGTATAACAAAAAACATTTGTGTAAGTGGTAGGAGTTTAGGGTTAAAAGGATGCTAGTGAATTACAAATAACCCTGTAGATAATTTAATTAAAATAAAACAAATATTTAAGAGGGGCTCCCATACAACAAAGTGATTTTTTTGCCGTTTTTATAGATAATAGTACGGAACCCTTCGTGCGCGAGTCCGACTCGCACTTGGCCGGTTTTTCAATCTATAAGTAGGTACTTTTACAGTAAGTACCTACCGTCTCATGTGTAAATGTTATGCCCTCGCTAGGCTACGATTTTGTCTAGGGGAGCGTGTCTGGCTGGAGGCATACAGCTTTGTATCTCATAATTTTAGTTTTTCATATTTTTTTTCTCCTCGAAACCGTAAATTTTTCAGGAGATACGGAACCCTTTACTTAGTACGAGTCCGACTCGCACTTGACCGGTTTTTATCATTCTTCTACGAGACCGATATCGATGCCATGGGAATCACCTAGTTCCAACTTAAAACTCTTTGACTTTACAAATTCATATTATGAAAGTAAGTATTTAAAAATTTAAAAACTTGCTTCTAACGTTTCCCGTTATCAGACAAACTTTTCTCTGCAGCTGGTAAAAATTGGAACTAATTTTCATCTCGTACTAACTCCACGTGAACAGTTCGACGGTGGCGCCACAATTGGCTGCAAACTTAAAATTGTAATCACATTACGACCTGTCAATATTAAAATTTAAATAGAAGGTCGTCACTACGTTGTAAAAGCTCGTATCTCGTATCAATGTGCAACTAAATTTAATCTTGACTCGAACTAAGTAAAGTTCAATTTGTAAACTACAAATTGTGAGATACGAGCTTTATTAATACCGACAAAATATCACAGTTATGCATTAATTAGAGGGAATTTAACTTTCTTAGATGTTTTGGTTCAAATTAACTATTATTAGTTAGGTGAGAGCTGTTAAATAAGCGATTGGTGCCATAAAATTTAATTACCTACTCTAGTAATCGCCATACGGCATCTTGAAAATTTCTCTTTCAAAATGCAAAAATTTTGATCGATATTAATCCCACTAATTCAAACTTCGTATAATAATAAGTATAAATGCGAAAGTGTGTCTGACTGTTTGTTGCCTCTTCATGTTTAACCCGCTAAACCGATTTAGATGAAATTTGGTATGGAGATAGCTTAAAACACTGGGAAGGACATTGGATAGTTTTTGTACCGGAAAATTGCATAATTCCCGCGGGATAGCGATTAACGAATTCTTAGCAGACGGAGTCGCGGGCTAGTAGTTACTAAAATTGTATTGATCTGCCTAAATTGAACAAAATATAAAATCCCAGATTCCCAGAACATTCAACCTACAAATGACACCTAATGTAATAATGATACTCGTGAACAAAGCCACAGGTAAGAGCTAGTTAGTAGATCTAATATTTAAAAATCTCGTGTCACGGTGTTTGTTATCGCACTCCTCCGAAACGGCTTGACATTTTTATGAGACTTTTTTCTCTGTATTCGGTAGGTCCGAGAATAGGTCATAGGCCATTTTTAGGGTTCCATAGCCAAATGGCAAAAAACGGAACCCTTATGGATTCGTCATGTCTGTCTGTCCGTCCGTATGTCACAGCCACTTTTTTCCGAAACTATAAGAACTATGCTGTTGAAACTTGGCAAGTAGATGTATTCTGTGAACCGCATTAAGATTTTCACACAAAAATAGAAAAAAAAACAATAAATTTTGGGGGTTCCCCATACTTCGAACTGAAACTCAAAAATTTTTTTTTCATCAAATCCATACGTGTGAGGTATCTATGGATAGGTCTACAAAAATGATATTGAGGTTTCTAATATCATTTTTTTCTAAACTTAATAGTTTGCGCGAGAGACACTTCCAAAGTGGTAAAATGTGTCCCCCCCCTGTAACTCCTAAAATAAGAGAATGATAAAACTAAAAAAATATTTGATGTACATAACCATGTAAACTTCCACCGAAAATTGGTTTGAACGAGATCTAGTAAGTAGTTTTTTATTTTAATAAGTCATAAATCGTAAACCGCAATTTTTTATAGATAATGGTACGGAACCCTTCGCGATCCGATCTGATCGCGTCCGACTCGCACTTGGCCGGTTTTATACCTACCCCTATTCTTCGCGGACGGAGTCGCGGGCAACAGCTAGTATCTCAATAAATAAGTACTATGTAAGCAACTCTTGTTATGTATTAGTGACAACATATAATATCAAGTTAGTAAAAGCTATAATATGTAATTTATTATGCACAACAAAAACCAACACTGTATGTCAGTCTGTTAGCCACCAACAGCTTACCGCAAATCGTCGAGGAAGTCATTGACCGCTGATATCATGGCGATACTGCAAAGTAAATACATAATATACATATATTATGTCAACTCTCGATGTCTGGAGAAAGTCCGTGCGTTTAGATAATATGGATGACAAAGGTCTTCTATGTTGAATGCATAAACATCTTTTAACCGACTTCAAAAAAAGGAGGAGGTTATATGATCGACTGTATGACTGTATGTATCTTTTTAAATAAAAAATAAAACCGTCTTCAAAAAACACCCAAAAACTAAAAAGCACAAAAAAAATTATGAAATAAAAATTGAAACCCTTAAATTTTATAGGCACACCTATGACAATTTTGGCATTTTTAGCATCAAGTCAAGCATTTTCATTCAGAAAATGTCATTTGGTAAACTGGATCTGATGAAGAAGACCACAGATGACCAACGGAACTACTTAACGGGTCAAATCTTGCAAGTTAAATTTGACCCACTTTGCGGTTCCCGACTGAGCATTAAGTCATTTTTAAAATTAGTCCGATAAAATTTAGGACGTTCATACTTAGTTGAAATGAAATCACGAACTCAATGTACGGACACCTCAAATTTAATAAGACAAGACCAGGTAATTAAGCAAATGAGTTAGAGCATTAACCGAGTAAGAAATACTAATTTGTATCACCTTTTTTGTGTCACCCTGTAGATAACTTGATGACTGTATCTGTACTTATACAATTTTCAGAGCTGATAGGTAACTCCTCAACACTTATCTTAAACCAAAAACCTACTAAGAAACCTTTACATAATTTTTTAAAACCAATCTAAATGCCTCGCACGCATACGGCGTACGCTAAAATTATTTCTTTAAACGCTCAGTTTTTTTATGTAAAACCCGGAGCATACCTAATAACGAATCGATTGATCGAAAATCGGATGAGTAGTCTCGACGCTACGGTGGGTGGAACACATAAATACAAACATACATAGACTGCCAAAATCATTACACTTCCTATTGGCTTTGCCGTAGTCGTGTCAAAAGAGGGGTATCACAGCCAGCACGACTAATGTCCAAAAAAAAATGTCCACGGTTATGTGGGGTTTTGGGGATCTCTGTCCCATCCTCTTCATCTACCGGGAAGGGGAGGGAGGTTTGTAGGGGCCGGTGGTCCCAAAGATTCTGCCACGAACGGTCATGGACCCTAAGATTTAGATACCTAATAAAATTTAGATAGGTTCACACACAAACAAAAGGCGGAAACATGGGGCAGACTTGGAACCGTCCTTTTGAAATGCCGACGAACTTTTATGTTAATTTTATATAATAATTATGGCCGTCTCAGATTTTTTATATGAACCCAAGAGTGGGTTGCTCCGTTCACAGCTACTTGTTTATCAAACAAACATAATGTGTTTACGAGTAAGTAAGTTCTTTAATTTTGATACAATATTTTACTGAGTGAGCTACTTGCCCGCAGGTGGAAAGGCCAAGTCCTCTTACCTCTGATGCGACTACCTTAAATGTATAAATACCTATGTGTTTTTTTTTTTTTTTTTTTTTTTTTTTATGTTAGTTAGGCCAGACAAACGAACTAGTGGGTCACCTGATGTAAAATGAACACCACTGTCCATAGACACCCGCAGCGCTTTACACGATGCCAGTGCGTTGTCGGCCCTAAAGGAGAGGGATTAGGGGAAGGGGGAGAGGGAGGGGGAGAGGGAAGGGGTGAGGTATTGGGCCCCCGGCACTCTCACTGACCGTACGAAACGCAAGCAGGATTACTGCTGCTTCACGCCGGTGTTCTGTGAGAGGGTGGTACTGCCCCGGACGAGCCGGCCCATTCGTGATGCAGCGGCTAGCTACAACATGGCTCTACCACTACAAAAATAATATAATGTATAACTATGTATAATTGAAATAAATAATAATAAAAAAGAACTAACTCCCACTATAATATATTGTATCTATTTATTTGTTGCACACTTTTTATACAGAATTTGTTTGTGCTGATTCCGGTCCAACAGGTTTGATGCACGGATATGAAGGGTTTGACTGAAAATCAGCGCTGCAGCAGGCATCTACTGAAGCTTATGCTGAGTCAAATTCCTTTTCGACATGTACAATTACGTTTTTTGTTTTTATTGTTATTATTGTTGTTTTTATTTTTCTCAGTGTATTAGTCAGTGTATTTTCTTTTTTGATGTCGAATAAAGTTATGTCTATGTCTATGTCTAATGACCTTAAGTTAACGCCTAGCCCAGATCCTTGGTACTAGATGGCTGAAATTTTCCCGTGTCTTCCCCGCCGGATCCCCTGGGGGAGACATCAGGAATATGCCAGCCCTAGTGTCTCCCGTTTCTAGGGGGGGTTTCAGAACTTGCTTCTTAATAATATTTCAAGTACTCGTGCCTTTAAGAATTTTACGATGTAAGCTAGGAATAAGGAAGGATTTCTCATTATGACAAGGTTTTGCGCTTGCTTATGATTATTTATGAATATTCAGTATAAAAAAAATATCATTTTTGTGGCAAGCTTTTATTCCTCACTGTACTGTAGGTAGTACTGTTCATTGTACGATCATAAACTATATTAGGTACTCATCAAGATAGATCAAACGAGCCCAAACACGATAGGATGTTGGATGTTGGGTTGTTGAGGAGTTCCTATACCTTCCTTCTCCATCATCAGATCATTCAGATCAGTACCAGGGTACTTAATATTGTATTGTCACCTGGATTACTAGTAAGTATGTAAAATTTTATCTCAATCGGTTGAGAATTCCGCTTTCAAATTCAGATCAAATCAAAATCAAATCAAATGTAAATTATTTGCCAGAACACAGTACAGTAAAGGATTTGCACATTAATCAACCGACGCGACAAAAAACCTGTATCGATAACATAGTAAGTAATGTAACAGGGGTAACTGGGAGAGCGCACGCTGTTGGTCTATCGGATCACGATACTGCTCAGACTATTGAATTTAATTTAACTACATCGCACAAAAAAATAAATAAATTTGAATTTATTTATAAACGAGACTACTGTGATGATAACATGATTAAATTCCAGCAATGTATAAACAGCTTAACTTTCTCAGATGTAATGTCATCAACTAATGCAAAAGAGTCATTTGAAATGTTACACGAGACGATTTTGCTCTTTTTTAGATTATGTTTCCCAGTCATCAAGGTTCGTCTGTCAAAAAATTCGAAAAGAATTCCATGGATCACAATAGGCTTACGTAAAAGTTGTAAAACTAAATGCGTGTTGCGGTTCCGATATTATAAAAATAAATCTGAACATAGCAGAATGCAATTTCGTAAATATTCTAGGCATCTCAAAAATTGTTTTAGTAGTGCTAGAAGATTACATTACCAGAATATTCTTCATAAGTCTGACAATAAGGGGAAAGCTACTTGGGATATAATAAAACGAAATACGGGTCAGAGCAGAAATTCATTAGAAATAAATACCATTGAAAATGAAGATACGATTCTAACTGATCCAGTTAAAATTGCAAATGCCTTCAATGATTACTTTATTGATTTAACCAAAAATAATTGTCAAAGTGAAAACTACGTTTGCACTCTAGATCATTCGAACAACACAATTTTTCTAGAGCCTACAGATCCTCATGAAATATGTAGGATAATAAAATCCTTGCGAAATACGAATTCTGCGGGAATCGATGATATTAACATCAAAGTACTAAAAGCAGTTGCTGATAGTATAGCCGCACCATTAGCTCATGTTGTAAATTTATCTTTTGAACAAGGTTATTTTCCTGATGCACTAAAATTTTCAATCATAAAACCTTTATTTAAGAAAGGAAAACGAACGGACAAAAGTAATTACAGGCCTGTGGCAATTTTACCCGTTGAATCAAAAGTTTTTGAAAAGGCTATATATATTAGACTATTGAAATTTTTTAATAAAAATGATACTCTGTGTTCGGAGCAAAATGGTTTCCGTAAAGGAAAGTCGACTACACATGCTGCGTTCGAGTTAGTTAGGAAAGTATTACAGTCATTAGATGCAAATGATATGGTGGCAGGCTTATTTTTGGATCTGAGTAAAGCGTTCGATTTTGTAAATCACGCAATTCTACTTAAAAAATTGGAAAAGTATGGTATCAGAGGACCAGCTTATAAACTGTTAGAGAGTTATCTGTCTAACCGTCAGCAAATAACACGGATTAACAGAAAAGACATAGTAAATAACACCTCGGGCATTGTTGACTCAAATCCTAGATTAAATCAAAGTGGTGTACCGCAAGGCAGTATACTGGGACCGCTTTTATTCCTATTATATGTTAACGATCTGCCAGCCCATATTAAACATAGTTGTATTTTGTTTGCGGATGACACGACCGTAATTATCCGAGGAAAAAGCTATGAAGAACTAAGGGAAAATGTACACTCTAATTTAACTGGCATAAAAAATTGGTTGAGTAGCAATGGTCTTTGTATGAACGTTTCGAAGACCAAGTTAATTAACTTTGTCACCCGAAACCGTAACAAACCAACATTAAATGTAACAATTGGTGGAGAACAAATAGAAGAAGTCACACAAACTATTTTTCTTGGTCTTGTTATTGACGAAAATGTGAATTGGAAGCAACATATAGATTTCGTATCAACCAAAATTAATAAATTTATTTACGCTCTCAAACGAATGAGATATATCACTTCAGAGAAGACCGCTCTACTGGTCTATCATAGTTATATTAGTTCTGCATTACGCTACGGAGTGGTATTGTGGGGAAATTCTACAGACTCACAACGTGTATTTATAGTGCAAAAAAGGTGCTTAAGGACGATAGGCGGCTTGAAGCGGTCCGAGTCATGCAGGCCGTTGTTCAAGAAATATAGAGTTCTGACATTTCCGAGTCTGTATATTTTCGAAATATGCAAGTTTGTGAGATGCAACTTGGAATTGTTTGACAGACATTGTAACGAAGGTAAGCGAAAGGTCACACATAGGGCTTTAGATGCTCCTAGAAGCAGATTACAAGTAAGTAGGAAAAATTGCTATCACATGGCAATAAAAATTTACAATAGTCTGCCGATGCAATGGACAGAGCTCACAAGTAATAGATTATTCTCTAAGTTACAACGCTTTCTGCTTGATGAATGTTTTTATTCCTTGGAAGAATTTTATAACAAAGTAAGAAATATTAATATTGACAATTGAATTATGGTTATACGGCTGTATTATGCAATTTAAATTAAATGAATACTTTTAATTATTATTATATTTGTGACATATTTATAGGTATCTTTAATTATTTAACTCATTCTCTTATCTTTGACATGTTAAAATTTAATTGAATAATTATTGGATAAAATTGTAGATTAATAATTTTTAAGCATGTTGACTTTAGGTACCTAAAACATTGTATACCGTAAATCGGTTGATTGTGACGCACTACTGAATTATGTAACATCTGTATAATTATCGACAATCTGGCAATAAATGTATCTGTATCTGTATCTGCCACACTGGATGCGTTCTGCGGTCGCGGTCAGGTCAAATTGAACGCAGCCCGCATTATATATGAACCGTGCGGTCCGTGCGGTCAGATCGCATATCTATACAAAATATATAGAGACCGACAATGTTGTTCATATACATAATGACTGTGGGCTGCGTTCAATTTGAGCTGATCGCGACCGCAAAACGCATCCAGTGTGACAAATCCTTAAGGTCTTACTGTATGCTTAGTATAAGTTTAACTTTACCTAAATACTTCTCGATCGCGTTTACGTAAAAAAATCAATTACTAGGGAAACATGGACAGCGCCTTCGCGCGCACGCGTCCAAGTTTCCATAGAATTGAAATTTTTACGTAAACGCGATCGAGAAGTATTTTGGTGAAGTAAAACTTATACTAAGCGTACAGTATGCTTAGTATAAGTTTTCCTTCACTTCAATACTTCTCGATCGCGTTTACGTAAAAATTTCAATTCTATGGAAACATAGACGCGCGCGCGCGGAGGCGCTGTCCATGTTTCCCTAGTAATTGAATTTTTTACGTAAACGCGATCGAGAAGTATTGAAGTGAAGGAAAACTTATACTAAGCATACAGGCCATGACATCGGAATGTCAAACGCGGTAGATATCGCTCTGCACGCCGTGACTGGTGACTGATACATCAGTCGCTGGCGTAGAACCTGCGGTGCTGATATGTGTCGTTGGTGTCGAAAAGGTTAAATAAAAGCCTGTAAATTGGTTGATTTCTACGGAATCCTTTGTGTGAAGTTTCTAAAAATATCTTTACCCCGAGTGTAATACATGTCAGCCGTATCAAGAACAGATATAGTATGTTTAGATAAGTTGATAACGTCAGATAAACTAGCAAATGTTTGTGTGAAACTGATGGGCTTGCTATCTCGGTTCAAGCTGTTGGATATTAGGAATTTATTGAAAGTATAAATAAATATAACCATGGGACATTTGACGCCAATCGACCCAGTCCCACTAAGCAAAGCAGTAACATTCGAGGTCAGACATACATATACAGGGTTATTTTTAATTCACTGACATCCTCTTAACCCTGAATTCCTATCACTCAAACAAATGTTTTTTGTTTTACGACTTTTTAAAATGAAGCACTTTTTTTCCCATACAAATACACAGAGTAACGTAAAAATAAGAGGAAATCTCAAATTTTCAAAACGTTATTACGCCAAAAATATTAAGTTATGACAAAAGCCGTAAAACAAAAAACATTTGTTTAAGACGCTGTCGTCGGCGTCACCGTCGTCGGCGCACACTGTCTATTTGTATCGGAGTAAACGAGATGCCACTATTACTGGGCAGCCGGGTATATTGAAATTTAGCGGGCAAATATTTAATTAAAAAAAAACTGTGGATTATTTGTGAAATATGACTCGTTAGCGGTTTAGGTATGAATATGTTGACTTCATGTTTTTAATTGCAGACGCATACGCCAAAAAAATAAAGACATAGAACCGTTTAATGATGATTTTAAGACCTATCTTTGCAATTATTTTCTATCGAGCCGATTTCGTCCAATTATGTATCGAGTCCGTCCACGGTCTTTGAAATATGATGAATATTAACATATAATTTTTTTGATGTGCTAGAACAAGCAGTTTTTCTTAAAAAACTGTTTAAATGACATCAATTTCAACAAAATTAGGTGTTGTCAGCCTCTTAAGTGGTAGGAGTATAGGGTTAAAAGGATGCTAGTGAATTACAAATAACCCTGTATACGTTTCCATTTCTCTACGTTTTATAATAAAATTCTAAAATCTATAAGCCACCATTATATCCAAGGCGTTTAAGGATTAACCATCAGGCAGAGTAGGCAAGTGCCTGAGGGTCCCGCATCAGCTAGGGGCCCCGCGTGCGCAAAAAAAAATAGAATAAGTTCCATGCAATGAAAATTAAATTGGAAAAGTAGCCTCAATGATAATACAACACAATGACTGTTTGTGACAATAACAATAAAATACACTAAATAACTTTAATTTCAATACTAGATAAAAAAAACCCGCTTGTATAATTTCCGTTCCCATGGGAATTCCGGGAAAATATATATCCTATGTCACTCGCGGAACTGAGACGAGTCCACAGAATATATAATAGTACTGACGTACAGAATGGAAACGGTCCGCCCCGCACCGATTCGAATTACCCCACCCCTCAAGGCGCAGATAGCCGGAAACCGCCCGAATCCAGAAGAGTGCGCGCGCGATGTATGTAGGCGTACGCGTGTACAGACGTCGTCATGTTTATGTAGATTCAAGAAAGCGTATCTGTACGTCGTGTCCGCCGCGTGACGAGTCTAATGACACCTCACACTTCAAAATCCATTGAGCCGTTTAGGCAGCAGGGCGTGCCAAAGAATGATGTATCACCATAGAGTAATATTATATACGGGAAATGTATCATAGGTACATAAATACATACGCTCAAAAACCTAACCCTCCTTCGACAGTCGGGTGATAAATAAATGACAATAGCTATTATTGTTTCTTTTTTCTCGGCGCATGCCGTAGTTGATTTGATATAATTGAACTTGAAAAGTAAGGGTCCCCTTGATAGGGTCCTAAGAATTGCATCGCCTAGGGGCCCGACATAGTTGACCCGAACCTGAAACGATGTACGAGTTCATAGCTCAAAACTACAAACTATGGCCCTAAACCTTGATTATCATTATAACTTTGGTTTCCACGTAAGGCTTAGATACAACTTTGGTATTTTATCTGTATTTATCATGGATTATCGTAATCGCCTTCGTTAGTATCATGATACGATTTTTTTACTACACTAAAAATATCGTAGTTTAGAATGTCTCGTGAAATCATTCATTTAAATTCTAATCTCGTATATGGAATGCGACAAGGTCCAATGGAGGGTCGGATTTCGGCGAACATAGAAAATAAAAATAAAACTGCCTTCAAAAAACATCTAGAAACTATTTAAAAACAAAAAAAAATGAAATAAAAATTGAACCGACTATTTATAGCATGAATATACTTTCTACAAATTTGTTCGAAGTCGGTGACTCAGCACGAGCCAGCAGGAGTAAACCTATCGGTTACGTATCAAAATATCTAAAATTAAAAAACCTAACGTAATATAACCTACGTTCAAAATACGTAAAATCTAATTACCTAATGATTATAAATACCTAAGCAACTAACACCTACCTACGAATTACCTAAGTTTAAAATACCTAATGGAGTAAATGTCTAATGTTTAAAATATCAACAGCTATGACACCTGAGTTTGATACACCAACATTTGAAATATCAAATGGTCAAAATACCTAAATGAATAAATAAATAATAAATAAATATTAGGGGTCAATCTTACACAAATCGACCTAGTCCCAAACTAAGCAAAGCTTGTACCTACTATGGGTACTAGACGACGATAAACATACTTATATAGATAAATAAATACTTAAATACATAGAAAACATCCATAACTCAGGAACAAATATTCGTGCTCATCACACAAATTAATGCCCTTACCGGGATTCGAACCCAGGACCTCTTACTTCGTAGGCAGGGTCACTACCAACTAGGCTAAAGCGGTCGTTACATGAAACGAACATTGCTTAATTTTCGGCGAGCGAGCGAAGCGAGCGAGCAAGACGGTTCGGGGCGGAAGCGACTCGGAATGGTTAGGTTCAAAGGCTAAAGGCTTCGCTCCGCTACGCTCCCGGATTAGCCTTTGGTGTTAGTTATTTTTTTTATTACAACGTGAAAAATCTTATTTGTTTGATAAAATTTGGTATATGATATACATTTAGGTACATTTCATAATGTTAAAGACAATAATAACAATAACTAATGGAAATAATCATTTTCTGTGCTGTTACAAAAAAAATACCTAACATCGAAGGCTAAGGCGGGAGCTACGCTACGCTTCGCTCCCGCCTTTAGCCTTCTGAACCTAACCTATCCGAGTCGCTTCTGCCTTAAAAAGTCTTGCTCGCTCGCTGCCAGCGAGATACCGGTTAGGATATACGAAAGCTTTCGGTATTTTGAATATAAGTGAAAAAATCATTAGGTATTTAGATTTTAGGTATTTTGATCGTAGGTTATTTTACGTTAGGTTTTTTAATTTTAGACATTGCAATACGTAGGCATTTTAAGCTTTCGGTATTTTGAATATAAGTGAAAAAATCATTAGGTATTTAGATTTTAGGTATTTTGAACTTAGGTTATTTTACGTTAGGTTTTTTTATTTTAGATATTTTGATACGTAACCCGGTTTTATTTTTATTATACAAGCTTTTATTTAGCTTCACCTGTCCCGTTGTCTGGGTGTCATCAAAACTTGCAAGTTAAATCTGACCATTCCCGATTTCCGATTGAGGTGAAATTTTGCATGGATGTGGAAATCAGATGACGATGCAATAAGTAAACTAAGTATTTATTTTTAATCTCTTTACAGTTTTTTAGGGTTCCGTACCTCAAAAGGAAAAACGGAACCCTTATAGGATCACTTTGTTGTCCGTCTGTCAAGACCCTTTTTCTCAGGAATGCGTGGAGTTATCAAGCTGAAATTTAGATCAAATACTCAAGTCTACTATCCCTTGGAGCTGTAAAAAAATCAAACTTCTAAGCCAACGCATTCAAAAGATACAGCCGTTTATGCCGCAAATTTCCGCAAATTTTCGAAACTCGCAAGGGAATCAAAACCTACAGGGTACTTCCCGTGAACTCAGAATCTTGAAATTTGGTACGAAGCAAGGTCTTATAGCACAGATAAAGGAAAAATTGCGAAAAGCATATTTTTTATTGTCTGTCTGTCTATTTTAGAAATTATTCGATACCTACTACACAGACAAGAAACTTTTGGTTCAGCATTTAAAAAGCGTTCACCTGTAAACAACACAATATTTCAAAATGTTTGCAGAAACTTGCATGTTATAAAAGCTCGTAAAAACTAGCCACACGTAATTAGTGCATACATGTTTACGCAGTCGGCATGAAATGCACTTTTTGCAGCATCCGGTAGTAAGTAAAAGTAAAGTAAGAGGCCGAGTGAAAACGAAATTTCGGCAACCGGTTCGAGGTTGGTCCTACATTATTAAGACGCTGTCAACACCAACGTCGGCGCACACTGTCTATTTGTATCGGAGTAAACGAGATGCCGCTATTACTGGGCAGCCGGGTATATTGAAATTTATCGGGCAAATATTTAATTTAAAAAAAACTGTGGATTATTTGTGAAATATGACTCGTAAGCGGTTTAGGTATGAATATGTTGACTTCATGTTTTTAATTGCAGACGCATACGCCAAAAAAATAAAGACATAGAACCGTTTAATGATGATTTTCAGACCTATCTTTGCAATTATTTTCTATCGAGCCGATTTCGTCCAATTATGTATCGAGTCCGTCCACGGTCTTTGAAATATGATGAATATTAACATATAATTTTTTTGATGTGCTAGAACAAGCAGTTTTTCTTAAAAAATTGTTTAAATTACATCAATTTCAACAAAATTAGGTGTTGTCAGCCTCTTAAGTAAGTACTTATTTATACAAGCGAGGGGAATTGATTAAGACTGCGAGATGGTACTCGCTCCGACCAGATATAGAGCACTTCTCAGCTGTACCATCTTTCTGTTTGGAGTTCCGAGTTCTGCCTTTTGCCTCCGATGTTTATTTTTTCTTACCTAGACCTCGGGGGGGGGGGGGGGGGGGGGGTCAAAAAACTATACCTATATGTTTTTTTTGTTTTCGTTTAAGTAGCTCATTGTTTTCTTTAAGTTTAGGTTTCATGGCGCATTGGATGTTCTGTAAGGTCATGTAACCATAAAATTTTCAAATAATAGTTATTTGTTATACAAGGGGGGAAAGTTGTATTTTACCAGCGAGTGTTCATTTGAAACAAGAGCTATCGAAAGAATTCTATGATTGACCACGAGCGAAGCGAGTGGTTCAAAAATAGAATCCTTTCGATAGTGAGTGTTTCAACACACAAGACGTAAAATAACTTTTCACCCGTGTATAACACAAAACTTTTCACCTCACTACAGCGAGGAAAATAATTAGAAAAACATGCGAATATTTAATTGGAAAGTTTTGACTTAAGTTTTTTTTTTATTATTTCGGATGCGTCGCACATCGACTTACTTGGACTGTCATAACATTTTATCCGTTTTTACAACAAGAATGAAGGTTAATGTTGAATGCTGATATTTATGAATTAAAATAAAGTTGTAAGACTGTATTTAGTGTTTTTTACTCGATGCAATTCATTATTGTGATTTTAAAAATTCAGCACTTTTAACGTTTTATGTTTTGTTAGCTGTCAAATGTCACTTAAGCTGCCCTCAAATGTCAAAACTCTTTCTTCACATGTGGATAAAAAGCGATTTTCTCAATAGATGTCAAACAAACAAAAAGGGCTTTCCGAGCTAGTGAGGTGAAAATAAATAAATGTTTTTAACCAAAATTTCAACTCTCCTATCGCAGTCGGGTAAAAAGATACCACACACGTCCACATAATGAGTAAGCTGAACAATAATAAATGTTAATGTTAATGTAAAAGGGTGAGGAACAATCGCAGACGTTTTAAAATGTCATTGTATGATAAGAAGTGACGTCAACGCAGAGGATGCGCTAATGACGTCTAGTCCACCAAGATATCATGTCCCTTTACCACCCTAAGGTTGAAGTCAGTTGTGTGGCTTAAAAAGTCGAAGGCTATTTTTAACCCCCGACACAAAAAGAGGGGTGTTATAAGTTTGACCGCTATGTGTGTGTGTGTGTGCGTGTCTGTCTGTCTGTCTGTAGCATCACAACTCTTATAGGTAACGCCACCAGAGTTGAGGCCACGCACACAACCACATCTCATTACAAGAGATGTGGTTGTTTGCGTGGCCTCAACTCTGGTGGCGTTACCAATAAACGGGTGAACCGATTCGGATGCGGTTTATTTATTTGAAAGCAGGTTTCTTGGCGATGGTTCATAGACATGTTTTATCAAAATTGGTCCAGCCGCTTCAAAGTTATCGGCTCTTTTGCTAGATGCGGAAATTATCTTAGACGCAGAATGGGTATTTACTTTATTTTCAAAATATATGCGACCAAATTGCGTCGGGGGCTTATAATTTTTTTCATCCAGTATTAAAATTAAAGTTCATCAAATTCTACCTGGCAACACTAGGACACTATTCGAAGAATGTTAGCCGCTGGGGCCAATGTGTCCTCAAATACCGGAATAATTTAGTGACACAGTGATTCAAGTTAGCAAGCCAAACCACAGAATTCCTGTATCACCTACGTATCCGGTACATAATAATATATTATATCGTGACTCAGCCCGATAGAAATCAATTGGTATCGCCGTGCAAGCATCACTCAACCGAGGCAGGCAATCAGAGTAAACAGTTTGAAACAGAGGGGCTACTACGAAATACGATTTTCGAAGTTCGTATCGTGCCATCCCTTACACTCTTATGTTTGGTACTATTAGCGTGAACGGAACGGCACGATACGAAGTTCGAAAAACGGATTTCGTAGTATAAGGCCTGGGTTCCTTCATGGAATCCTATTGACACGAAGAGACGTGGGACGGGGGCGCGTCGCACTCCGCGTCGTTTGTTCGCCGGCCGCGTCTCCGCCCCGTCTCTTCTGTCTGCTTTGGATCGCGACGCTTCTATACATTTAGTATGAACACTGATTTAAGGGGCGCCGCGACTGCGACGCGCCCCCGTCCCACGTCTCTTCTGTGTGGCTTGCTCCTTCTTGACCGATATTTATGAAACTTTTTTATCTGTATTTGGTAGGTCTGCGAATAGGTCGTAGGCTATTTTTGAAGTGAAACCTCTAATGCGACTTCCAACAAGGTTGCGTTAAACGTTTAACGCTACCATGGAGGGGGTATGAAAGCATTAGTATATGTTCTGCCGAAGCAAGTAATCTCGCATTGTATATATACTAACGGATGTTAAAAACTTCGATAGTGCGATGCAGAACTCATACTGTCTGTGCAAATGTATGAGACTTGATAAAAGCGCCATCTAGTGAGTAATTTAAACACATAGATGCATAAGTAAATTTAGTTCTTTAAGTTATTGCAATAAGGTTCATATTGATGTAGGTATAAGTGTCTTTTTCATTTCCACATTACGAAGTTTCACTTCCTCCGCGCGGAGGAACTGCACGCACGATTTTTATGCCCCTATTCTTCGCAGACGGAGTCGCGGGCAACAGCTAGTAATACCCTTCAAGCTAGTAATGCCTTCTTTCAAGTCAAAACTGAGCGACTTTGCCGTGATTTTTTGTATGGACATAGTTGAAGGGCTGGAGAATGACATAGGCTACTTTTTACCACGGGAAAATATATCATTCCCACGGGAAAACACGTTTTAATCTACTTAGCGAGGGCGAAGCCGCGGGCATAAGCTACATAGTATACCATATATCTCATCATCATATACCTATATACTGGGTGACCTTAGCCTCTGGACAAATACTAAATACTACTGGTTTAGCAAGATATTTAAAACCAAACTACAAAGTATCATAACAATCAGTCCAATATTTACCGAAAAACTAACGGTTTTCAATGTATCTTTTACGACCTCTTTAGCCTAGTTGGTAGTGACCCTGCCTACGAAGCAAGAGTTCCTGGGTTCTAATCCCGGTAAGGGCATTTATTTGTGTGATGAGCACGAATATTTGTTCCCGAGTTATGGATGTTTTCTATGTATTTATAAGTATTTATTTATCTATATAAGTATGTTTATCGTCGTCTAGTACCCATAGTACAAGCTTTGCTTAGTTTGGGACTAGGCCGATTTGTGTAAGATTGTCCGCTAATATTTATTTTATTTATCACTTTGGAGGAGCCTGTTTATTTTGGATGAATGATTTCATAGATTTTTTTTTGTTTTCTTGTCTAATTAAGCAAATAACTATTTTACGATATTGCTAAGTATCAGTCTTATACATGGTTTCATTATTTGTCCAGTCAAGAGGCTAAGGTCACCTTGCATACGTCCCATTGATTGCTGGTTACAGGCTTTCTGTCAGCATCAGAGGTTTTGGGTTGTAGTTTCAACGCGTAATTCTGTACCATGATGATTTTTTTTCACCGAAAAGTCCGAAAACAAAAATTCAAGATAAGTACTAGTAGGACAGTGACGTACATTCGGACGTTTACCATTAATATAAAACTAATTTTAAGTATAATAACTCTAATATTAAAGTCCCCTGAATTTCCTAACGCATCACTCAGAAACGTCACATTCTAACTGAAGAGTTAATCACTACGTGATAAGGTTCAAAATTCTATCAAGTGTTAAATGAAATCATGAAAAATGCATTGGCGCATTAGAGCATACATTAAAATATTAGCATACATTTTGAGGTTAATTACATTACGATCGTAAACTAGCTTCTACTCGTGGTTATTCTTGCGTAAAACGTCCAGTCATCGTTTCAGTTGAAAGACGTCCACTGCTGACTTTAGGCTTCCCCAAGTGGTCGCTCCATCTTGTTGGAGGCCTACCTACACTACGCCATTCGAGAATCAGTTCTACGAGCGAGCCCTGCGCTAAGTCTGACGATTCTTCGAGTTATGGCGGTGGCTTTTCTTGCGCGGATTTCATCATTTTCTAACGTGATCCCGCAGAGAAACTCCGAACATACTTCTCCATTGCCCTCTGAGAGATTTTTGGTTTTCTTATGAGATCGACCCACCTCTTCACTCTTAAACCGCTGAACCGACTTTAACAATAACAATAAACAATAATTTATTTTCCAAAAACAGTATTACAAAACAAGGCAAAGGTTGAGGCTTCCCAGTAGGTATATTGATGATATTTGGTATAGAAATAGTATGTGACCCTGGGAAGGATATAGGGTAGATTTTATCTCAGAAAATTGCATCGCAAGATGGTGA
This sequence comes from Archips xylosteana, assembly GCA_947563465.1. Classification (NCBI taxonomy): domain Eukaryota; kingdom Metazoa; phylum Arthropoda; class Insecta; order Lepidoptera; family Tortricidae; genus Archips; species Archips xylosteana. The sequence goes on from OX387373.1 coordinate 7,953,634, forward strand.
TAAAAGAGTTTTTCGCAGGCGGAGTCACGAGCAACAGCTAGTGTACCTACATGAGTGCGTATATGTATCTCGGCCACTAACGGTGGTAGAAAAAATGTAGTAGGTACCGAGATAAGCTCAAGGCACCTCCTGGCATAAGTGCCCTATGCACACGTTTATCTCCAGAAGAGGTTTTTTTATCTTTCACTTTCTACGTCAGTTACTGACTGTTTGACTTGTTTAAAGTTACTAAGCCCGAACTGATACTAGTAACGTCTTAGTCATACTTTAGTTTTATGATGTGAAATTAGAAACGCGATAACAAATGCATACTTTGTGAAAAACACACTAGGGAAAAACAACTTTTTTACTTAAAGGCAGTATGGACTAAGTATCCTTGGCTTTTCTCGAAGGGACATAAAACAAAAAAAATTGAGGAGTTTGTAATAGAGGCTGTATAGACGGACGAACCAGGAAAAAAAAACCGGCCAAGAGCGTGTCGGACACGCCCAAGATAGGGTTCCGTAGCCATTACGAAAAATCAAGTAATATTTTTCTAAGGATTTCGTATGTGTACGGAATCTTCCAAGTTAGGTATCGTCAATACTTTGAAAAAAGCTCGTATCTCAAAATCGTTAATCTGGCAAAGTGAACTTTATTACGCGCGTATCAAGGTTCAGTTTTGTTTACATGCTGATTTGAGATACGAGCTTTTCAAAGTAGTGACGGTATGTTTAATACCTTAGGCTACTATTTACTCTTAAACTACAAATAATTCCCAAGCAATCTTAGCCGCTATAATTTTCCTTGTAAATTTGATATATTTACTACCATTTTGAATTTTTTCAAATTTTTCCACCCAACAGTTTAGATTTTAGAGGGGGGACGGTCGATTTTAATGAAATTTTTCACTTTAAAGTTGAATATTTCGCAAACAAATCACTGAATACAAAAATCATGTAAGCAACCCCCCAATCGTTTTAAAATACCTATCCAACGATACCGCACACTATAGGGTTAGTCGAGAAAAAAAATCACCCCCACTTTACGTCTATGGGAGGTACCCTAAAAAAAATTTTTTTAGTTTTTTTTATTTAACCACTTTGTCGGCGTGACTAATATATATATTCATGCCAATTACAGTTTTCTAGTACTAACAGTCTCTGAGCTTAGCCGCGGACAGACAGACGGACAGACATGGCGAAACTATAAGGGTTCCTAGTTGACTACGGAACCCTAAAAAGAGGCTGTATAGTCAACAGGTTATTGACCCTTATTCATAATGATAAGATATGATTACGAGAGTGAAGGTATTGGGTTCGATTCGTGCAAGGAACTAATAGGTATTACTATTAGTAGGTATAATTAATAAAATCATAACATAAACATGACGTCCTTAAAATAGTTATGTACAGCATGCAAATAAAGTCATAGGCGTATACGCGTACTAAGGCAAACGTGTCCATCGTCAATTTTTTTTGTTTTAAATGAAATGTTATAAAACAAAACTATAACAAAGTAAGGTATATCAGGAATATTTTTATAATTAAATCATTTTATGAAATAAAAATTTCAAATCTTAAAATATTCTGTTTATCCATCAACCGAAAAATATACTTTTAATTCTATCTACCCACTAACTTTGAAAACATGTTATGTAGCTATCGATCTTTTAACGCACACAATACCGTTCTTGATAGCCTAGAATGAATGAATACAGTTAAAATTATAGGAAACGGGCTAAAAATTCAAAAGTTTCACAAAACAAAGAGTACCACAAACCTGTTTGCTAAAAATCTCACGACTGTGAATTCGCGCGGCCGGCGAAGCAACTTTTTTTTATTCAACTTTTTTAATAGCCCAACAACTTGGTTATACTGCCACAATGCACAAAAAATACCAAATTGAGTAATATAAAGTCGGAAATTACTTACGTTTATTTAATTTTGTTGCACAATATAATCCTTAACTTAATTCTGATAGCACAGGTATTTAAAACCGCGATGTCTGGCGGACTCGTGACCAAGCGGGCATTAGCACTAGCAGTACTGCCAACGTAACGAAGTTTATCAATATTTCACGTTGCTGTCTGATTTGCAATGTTTCCAGCATGAAAAAAGAGAAAACGAGCGATATACAATAGAATGTACATATAATAGAAGCTTTTATTTTCTGTCTTGCTTAGCATAATTTAGAGATAAAATTTATATTTTAGTCTAATTCGTATTAATTGAATATTAATCAACAAATATTTATCATCCTTCACTAAAATTGTTCGACTTATAGTTAAAACCATCGAGAAATATTGTTAGAGTATTGTTCAATATTTTCAATGTATTATTTTATGTAATTATTGAATATTTATTAAATATAAATGAGTGATTGGTTTTCTAAACGGGATTTTATAAATACATTTCATCTATAAATTTCTAAATGTTGTTAAAATTGTAACTCGTACAACCCCACAACAAATTCAAAAGTTATTTGGAACAGAGGCGGTTAACCGTCAATACTCGAAAACGTTTGCTTGTTTTGAGAAGCGTAGCGGATTTTAAATAGAAATTATCGACTTTGTGCTGTTTTAGTATTATTTAACCATGGAATCTGTCGAAGTACGATTAAACAAGCTAAGAGATGAACGTATCGCGAGGGAAAAGGCTAGAATTGACAAGGTAAATTATTTTCTTTACCACTAAACACTATTAACGATTTACGCTATTTACTCAGTATTTTTGATGACTTCTTATCACTGTGAGTTTATAGTTTTGTTTTAAAGGAGTTTCTTAAAGTTTCTATGCATTTGAATTCATGAATTGTTCCGTAAAGGACTGTTTCTTTTATTTTTCAGTTGCGCGAACTGAATCTGAAAAAATACAATAAAAGTGAACCTTTGAGTACCCCGAAACCTTCTTTAAATGTTTCCACGGCCAATAAGGCCGTTAAAACTGTTAATAAACCAAAGAATGACATAATCAAAAGCAATATTGAGAAATGTGCCTCAAACCCAGTTAAGAACAATTTTCACGTAAATGGGACTTCGAAACGGCTAGTTTCAGCCCCCGTGCCTCCTAAAAAACTGGAAAATAAATTGATAAACAAACCCATTGTAAGTAAATATGAAAAACCAACGAATAACAAAATACTTGAAGTAAAAGTTGCATTACATAAAAATGTGCCTAAAAACAATGCAAAGAACTTTGTAAACAGCAATAAAATTCTATCTAAACCTGAACCCAAAATGTCTGTTAACATGGAATCTAAGAATTCCAGAAAAAGCTTAGCACCAATCAAATTTAACCAGCCTAAAGTAACAGAGAAGAAGCCGGACTATTCTAGAAAAAGCATGCTCCCTTCTAAAGTAAATGAGAGCCGGGAGTCTGTGTTTGACCGCTTGTACAAGCCAAAAACACAACAAAAGAAAGATTTAAATGATGTCATAAGGCTGCAGAAAGACCCTGTTTTCTTAGAAAAAATTTTACATCAAGGCAACCTGATCTCTAATAAACGTCACACTGTATTCGAGCCCAAAACTAAGGCTGCCCCAGTACGTAGATCAATATCTGCTGTACATTTCAAACGAGTAAGCAAGAACGAGCTTGGAAACTGCTTCCACAAATGGTCCTCCATCGGGGAGAAGATAAACGAAGTACATCTAACAAACATAAATGAAGATGACTCTGTCAAACAGGACATAGTAACCTCTGCCATCAAAAGCGAGCGCAAAAAGGTCCGCTTGCAAACGCCGTCTTCATTCAACACGCCACAGCCAGAGGAGCTTCAAAATCGTCTTACGAAATGGCTGAAGTCTCGTGGAAAATCCATAGATTCCTACCACCATTTACAATGTTTCGGTATCCACCATTTAGCGGCCAAACAGTTCAATCCTCTGTACTTGCCCTCAGAGCCTGTTGATGATGACGAGAATAAAGAAAATGTAGCATTGGAGCATGATAGTGACAACGAATCATACACGAATAATATGAATGATCGTGCCAATGATTTTGATGATGTTAAGAACAAGTGGCGTAGTAGAGTCAGCTATGCCAGCGACAGTATTTGTATGAATGACAGTCAAGACACTTCGTTGAACTCTGAAGAGCTGCCGGTTGATGATTTACTGTTAGGAGCCTTGAATGATCTCACCGAGTTGCTCCGTGAGGTAAGATGGCTATGAAACGTGAAAGCTTTTATTCCACTTGCCCCATTGAAGTAAGTAGGTTTGATTGACTCTGGAGTATGTAGGGCCAATAGGCTAGACGACTAAAAAAAACTGTTTAGTCCGTCAGTTAGATTATTAAAAAATATTTTACACGTATTTTTTCTTTTGTTTGACAAACAAAAAATGAGGAGGATACAGTGCTTAGAAGTTTCGAGTGACGTCACTATATGGTACAATTTTTACCTAAGGGTGACGTCACAAGCCCCCACTCCGGAAGTTTGATGATCTATATCTTGGTTGTTTTTTAATAATTTGATAAACCAAAAAATACGTGTCCCATATTTTCCCATAATCTAAATGACGGACTAATTAGAATGACCAATTTTTAACCCAGTCGTCATCCCTATTATCAGAATTTTCTGATGTCAAAATGTCAAGAAAGTGATGTCCAATCGTTAAAATGCCCAGTTGTCATTATACCAGTTGCCAAAACAACAAATTGTTAAAAAGTCTAATTGTCATAATGTCCAGTTATCAAAACACTCAATTGCTAAAACGTCTAGTATCCTTAATGTCCAGTCACTACAGCACTCATTTGCTAAATTGTCTAGTTGCCATAAATTATACATGGGTTCAGTTTTTGGCATTTTGAGTATGGAACCCTAATACTAAAGACACAAGAGAGTAATGGCCTTTATAACATCTGGACATTATGTATGACTCCTTGCACATATTGACTGTTGGCCCAACATACTCCGGAGGTGTTTGATTTTATGGATCACATTGGTCATCCCTATTCTAATTTGCAATTCTTCATTTCTCATTTGGTCTACCATTATCATCATCATCAGCAGCGAACGCGGTGTGTTCGTCCCAGAGGCGCGATGGATTCGCGGCGAACGCGCAACATATAAAATAAAATAAACAATAATTGCTGTTAGTTTTTAAACATTTGAAAAATAGAGGTAATAAAAGTAACTAACTAACTACTTTGTAATCTCTACATTCAGTTGTTCCCCTTCTTCACAGCTTGTCTTTCGACAAAGATCTCTAAGGTTTTCCATTTATTTGTCTATTGCTATTCATAGCCATTTTGGACCAACTACTTTCTTCAATTCATCCTCCTATCGTTTTGTTTGTCTTCCCTTAAAAATGGCAATGGGCGGGACACATGCTGAAAGGAAAAAGAAAGAAAAATGGACCAGAATAGTAACCAAATGGTACAGTAAAATTACATAAAGTTTACCACTGACAGATGGTTTGCCTTCATTTCATATTCAACTTTAACAACCTACAAATAAAGCCAATTTTAGAACACTGTTACCCACGTTTGCAGATTTTCTAATAGCTACTTTATTTGTATGGTGTTAAAGTTGGAAATGAAATGAAGGCAAGTCATCTGTCAGTGGTAAACTAAAAGTAAACGTATTGTACCTCAGGGACAGTAAAAGAATGTATTAAATACTTGTGTCTAACTACGTTGGGCGTTGGCGGAGAATCGCGGCCTCCGCTTCGAATACGTTCGCAAATCGCCAGTACCGGCAGTATCGGCTTTTACTTAAGTTTTTCACCAACAAATCAAGTGAACTATAGACTAGTGCTCCATATTTCCAGGGATTCGACTGGGAGCAGTGCGCCCGCTGGCTCAGGGCTCTCCGGGAGAGGTTCCCCGACGCGTCCCGTCTTGCTGCTTACTGGGAGTGCCGGGCTGCGTTGGAGGAGCGTCGTGGGGACCTGCCGGCCTCCGTGCAGTGCTGGGAAGAAGCCATCGCTAAAGGGACCAAGGTAAGGTTTCTTTTCCACTGGAGATGTTTTTTTTTTTTTATGTTAGAGAGGCCAGACAAACGAACTAGTGGGTCATCTGATGTTAAATGAACACCACTGTCCATAGACACTCGCAGCGCCTTACGCGATACCAGTGCGTTGTCGGCCCTGCAGAAAATTGTACACTCGCCTCTTAAAGGCACCCAGGTCGTAACTCGATGGGAAGACCCCAGCGTGCTACGTATGTGCTACGTATTTCATATTAAATACAAACTGAAACATGGATGCACAGAAAAAACCCCTGAAAAAAGATAGCGGTGGGAATCGAACCCAGGTCCTCAGCGTTCCGTGCCGCGTGCCATTCCCCTACACCACCGCTGGTCAGGAGTTTAGACACGAATTTTTCCCATACATCGCACATCTCAATCTGTTAGATTATCAAATCACCTATAGCAGTGATACAGCGCCATCTATGTTATACCCTCATCGAGAGACTTCAACACTCCTTCGGAACTATCCGCTCACCCGGACAAGAGATGTCGCTACTAAGCCAAACTTCAACAAGTTTGATATGATGTATCTTTTTGTATTTTTTATTTTTCAACTTCATTTTTTATTAATTTTACGGTCATCCCGTGAAATCCATATATTTCATACTAAATAATAAAAAATGAAGTTGACAAAATAAAAAATACAAAAAGATACTTCATATCAAACTTGTTATATGCTATGCAGCTATGCTGCGAGGATTGACAGCTCTACGAAACTATGCTACCGTTTCCACTAATGAACTAAAACAATTACTTTGCTCACCCGCGACCTTACAATAGTTACGTTTATGCAAGAAATGTGTGTTCATGCAGTTCCTCCACCTCCACACTGTACGAACACACACAAATCACATAAACGCGTTCGAAACGCGTCAGTGTAGCTTGGTGGTGGTGATAGTTGTGTTTATGTGATTTGTGTGTGTTCGTACAGTGTGGAGGTGGAGGAACTGCATGAACACACATTTCTTGCATAAACGTAACTATTGTAAGGTCGCGGGTGAGCAAAGTAATTGTTTTAGTTCATTAATATGGACCTCCGCAAAGTAACGCCTGATTCAATAAATTGTTTCCACTAATGGTAAGCAATGTCGCCGTTCGAGGAAGAAAGACCCAGAGAACACATCCAACAACAAAATATTATTATTATTAGCCTTATATTCAGATTTCCTTCCTCTTTAGTTGAACTCTACTATTTGCATCTTGGTCTTCCTTTGTAAATCTGATTGCCCCTCGGCAAAGGCCAGCCTCTCCACCAGCCTTTTCCACCCATGTCTGTTGCGTGCAACTCTGTACCACGTCTTTCCTGCCGCCTGGCATATATCATCGTCCCATCTCTTCTGTGGTCTGCCTCTCCTTCTCTGTCCTTCTCTTGGATACCACTCTGTGACTATTTTGCACCACGTTTGCTTTCCTCTTATCATATGGCCTGCCCAACGCCATTTAAATCTTTTGGATAATGTCAACGACTTTTGTTTTATTTCTAATGCTAGACGATTTTATTTTGTCAGATTTGCGCACACCCAACATGCTCCTCTCCATAGCTCGTTGGCAGGTGATGAGTTTGTACAGACAACAAAATATACTAAGAATAAAATAACTTTAATTCCAATGCTAGATGAAAAAAAACCGCCTGTATAATTCCCGTTCTCATGGGAATTCCGGGAAAATATATATCGTATGTCACTCGCGGAACTGAGATGAATCCAATGACACCTCACACTTCAAAATCCATTGAGCCGTTTAGGCTGCAGGGCGTGCCAAAGAATGATACATACATACATAAATAATACATACCCTCGAAAAACATAACCCTCCTTCGACAGTTTGGTGATAAATTAAAAATTAAAGAGTGCTATGCTCGGAGTTTCTCTGCGGGATTGCATTAGAAATGATGAAATCCGCGCAAGAACTAAAGACACCGACATAGCTCGAAGAATCGCCAGACTCAAGTGGCAGTGGACAGGGCTCGCTCGTAGAACTGATGGCCGATGGGGCAAAACGGTTCTCGAGTGTAGGTAGGCCTCCAGCAAGATGGAGCGACCTGGTTAAGGTTGCGGGATCGCGTTGGATGCGGATGGCACGGCACCGATCTGTTTGGCAAGCCTTGGGGAGGCTTTTTTTTATGCTAAGCGGGTAAACAAGCACGGATGGACACCTGCGACACCAGAAGAGTCACAAGTGCGTTGCCAGCTTTTTAGGGTACGCTCTTTTTTTGAAAGCTTGAGGTCATATCGGTCCGGGAATACCGCTGCAGATACTTCATTCCAGAGCTTTGCTGTGCAATGTGTGTTCAGCGGTGATGATGATATATTTAACCAAATATTTTGCCCACAGCATTCAGTGGCGGATGCTAACCTGGACCAGCTGTTGGATAAGTTCATGCAGCTCAAGATAAGCCCCAACAGTGGGCGGCGCGAGCGCCCCGACCCCAAACTCGTGGACATCAAGAACGTGTTCAAAAGCACCATCATACGGTTCGCTGTGCAGCAGGCTAAGCTGTAAGTTTGGGGTTGCAAAATTACGTAATTTTACCGAAAACGCTGGTAAAATACGGGTATTTTACGGTAATTTATATAAATTACGGTAAAATTACCGCTACTTAGGTATGGTGAATGGTGGTACAGTATTACCACTTATATAAGTTACGCCGATGTACCTGCGCAGAAAACTTATTTTGATGTGGAGTGAAAAATTTTCAGCCAATCATAGCACACCACGCGTACGTGCGTCACGTGACTGTCCACTATAGGTTGTTTCCCTGTCATCTATGGTTTTCAAGTGGTTAGCAACCAAGCTTGTTTATGCTGTCATGTCATAAAGCTTGAGTAAATTCGGTAAAGATTCCATTGATATTTTATTGTGCTATTTTATACAATAAATTCGATGCCTCACGTTAGAAAAACCTCACATGTACAGCACGAGTCCGTGTTGTTCTTGTATTTGAAGCCATAAGGTAAAATAAAAAGGTGTTTATGTCATTGGTATGATCACGCTCGGTTTCAGCCGGTGTTAGGTTGCACTATTCTGCGCAAACGATTATTGCCGATGTAACTTATATAAGTGGTAATACTGTATTGGTGGTATGACGACGCGCGCGCGCGAGCGTATATTTGCGTGCCTTCTGCGTGCGTGCGACGTTGCCGATTAGTGCAGTCTGCCATAATATTTTGCGCTGTTGCCGTACTCGCAATGAGTGACTGGCTCCATCTTATCTGTTGCACGGACTCGGTGCTTTTCTTAGTAGTAGTTTAATTCTTTTTTACCCAATCTTACCGTATTTTACCGAATTTCACGAAAGTAATTTTACCGCTTTACATCCCTAGTTGACCTGCAGGCTTTTTGTCAAACGTTTCTCACGCTTGCCATCGCAATCACTATTTCTTTCTGTCAAACGTCATAAGATGACTAGCTGTAGTCCGCGACTCCGTCTGCGAAGAATAGGGGTATAAAAAATAGCCTACAACCTATTCTCAGATGTACCGAATACAGAAAAAAAAGTTTCTTAAAAATCGGTCAAGCCGTTTCGGAGAAGTTTGATAGCAAACACCGTGACACGAGATTTTTATATATTAGAAGACTAGCAGTTGCCCGCGACTCCGTCCGCGAAGAATAGGGGTATATAAAATAGCCTACGACCTATTCTCAGACCTACCGAATGTACAAAAAAAAGTTTCATAAGAATCGGTCAAGCCGTTTTGGAGGAGCTCGATAACAAACACCCTTTTTTTGTATGCCTACTATTTTTTGCGGACGGAGTCCTAGTCTACTATGTAAAAATAAGTCGGGTTTTCCTTCCTGACGCTATAACTCCAGAACGCACGAACCGATTTCCACGGTTTTGCATTCGTTGGAAAGGTCTCGGGCTCCGTGAGGTTTATAGCAAAGAAAATTCAGGAAAAATTTCAACAGAAAAGCGGGAAAATCTTTTTTCACATACAGCGCCATCTCTGATACATAGCATGTACTACAAACCAATATACAGCGCCATCTCTGATACATAGCATGTACTACAAACCAATACTATTCTCCGCGGACGGAGTCGCGGGCAACAGCTAGTATTAGATAAATTTCTACTATTTGTGGCTGTTTGCGCGTGAGTGCCTTGGTCTTAGACGAAGATTTTACTTTATGCACTAGCTAGATCATAAAATACCATTTTATGCAGCGTTCTCTCTACATAAAGAACAACTTTACGAGCAAGAAAAGTGAAAATTATTTTTGACGTGACAATGTCTAATAAATCTGCATACACGAAAAAGGATGACGCAATGTAACGTACATGTACTGGCCATTGTATGGGACATGTCCCGTACATGTACCTACAGAGCAGCGAAGGCCAGTTGCAAGAGAGCGGCACTTGGGTGTGGGTAGGGGGGATGAAAATTTCATTGATTTTGCCGTAGGATGCACAGTTTTCAAGATATTTGACAAAACACCGGTTCTCGTCCGATCACCGAGGTTAAGCAACGTCGGGCGCGGTCAGTACGTGGATGGGTGACCGCCTGGTTTTTGAATGTTTTGTTATGACGTTGTCACGTTAATCTATCGTCCGTAAACCGACTTTACAGACAACCGGTTTTTTAACAAAATCTTATATATTCCAGACGACAATCTCAAGATCATCCTAAATACACTATGACGCCGGTACGTCGCAGCTCACGTCTCAGTAGCCATTGGAGTTCGAAGAAAACGCCCTTGAAACTGTGTACGTCTATCAAGCAAGCTGACGTGTTGGGAGATGTACTCTTTGTACCTAACGCCACTTTATGTGAGACACCCTGAGGTGAGGTGAGACCTGTGTACTCGTTGGGTGTCAGGAATGAACGACTGATGCGAATTTGGTCAGATTTGAGAATCGTCAGATTTGTTAATTGTCAGATTATTTTAGGGTGACACAAATAACACACACTTCCCTGTCAGCAATGTGCTATGCAGCTAATTTGACGAATTGCAAATCTGACGGTATACGGGTCCGACGAAGAACGCAATATAAATCTGACGATTAACGAATCTGACTGAAAACGCATCTGACGGATGTCATATTGTCCGTTTTATTAGTAGTTGTGTGTTTTTATGGTTATTAATTATTATTAAATTAAGGTATTCTCATTAATAAAATGCAATTCTTTTTTTAATTACGAACGCAATAACCCAATATTTGATCAATTGACTTGGTTAAATACCTACTGATTTGGATATAAACTTATTTTAGTGTCATAAATAGTCATAAACCATAATATATTAACGATACAAAATCATATGTTATGAAAATGGAAAAATACCCTTTAATGTATATGGCTTATTAGTCATATGTACGCCTCGTGGTTTTAGCCTGCATAATAATTCTATTAGTTTTATTATATCTAGGTTCTAGGTACCGATATTTGAAAAATTTCACTCGGAAAGAGTCATCCATAATTACATCACACATTTAGATGGGGAGTGTCTGGCCATTAGTGACACACAAATATAATCTAGGCTCCCAAAAAAAATATGAATCCGTCAGATTATGAAAAAACTATTGTGCACCAATTCTTTCTTTTGTCAAACAAATTAAAAAATGATTAAGACATGACTTATTAAAATTCGTTGTGATGTCACGCATGTGAACAGGCGACTACAAAGATTTGTACTACTTTATTGGCTTTACATTCAATATTTACTCGACTTTTAGTGACTACAAAAGACTTGACGTCTAATGCTTGAAGCATTTGGACTGTTTTCATTTGCACTGCGGACTGCTGGGATTTTTTGTCTCAGTTACTCCCACTAAAGAGTGGAATAATAACCCAGTAGCCCGCACTGGCATAAGTGCGGAATACTGGGATTTTTTCCCACTTATCCATAGTGCTAATAACGGGAAATAGCCCGGTATTTTTTCATAATAAATATAAATTATGTACGCAATTGAATTGCTTTTAATTGTAAAATTATGTAACGATGTATTTAGATTTAAGTTCGTATAAGTTTTACTGGTATTTTGGAGTATTTCGTGCAGAGATTGTTTAATTGGCTAAAGTATGCGAGTGTGACTATCGACCCTCAATGGAGTCCACCAATTTGGTTCCTAAGCCAAATGGGCACTACGCAGATTGTACAATACGTTTACTTTTAGTTTACCACTGACAGATGGCTTGCCTTAATTTCATTTCCAACTTTAACACCATACAAATAAAGTAGCTATTACAAAATCTGCAAACGTGGGTAACAGTAATCTAAAATTGGCTTTATTTGTAGGTCGTTAAAGTTGAATATGATATGAAGGCAAACCGTCTGTCAGTGGTAAACATTATGTAATTTTACTGTACTAGCTTTTAAAACGTACATATGCATATTGTAGAATGTGCAGAATGTATCTACACCACGCGAAAGTGGCAAAATGTACAAGAACGTTTAACACGCTAATTGTAAATTAATAGAAAATAACTAAGTCTACGAAAGAATTATTATATTATTATTCGTAGCAGTAAGTACACAAAATTTACATAGTTCGGTGAGTCAGAATGGCGGGTGACGCAAACAGATTTACTTTATTCAGGTATATTTTGCGTATTGTTATTTTTCAGGAATGTACAATTATTAATTACATTTTACCGCCGTGTACATTTTGCGTATGTAGTACGTACTAGTTTGTACATTTTGCTTGAGTACAATATGCGTACAATACGTTTACTTTTAGTTTACCACTGACAGATGAATTGCCTTCATTTCATTTCCAACTTTAACAACATAATAATAATAATAATTTATTTTCCAAAAACATTTTTTTTTTTTTTTTTTTTAGTAGCCCGTAGGGATCCCACTGCTGGGCAAGGGCCTCTCCCAAACATTTGGGAGGAATTGCCATAATCGCCACGCTTGGCAGGCGGGTTGGCGATCGCAGCAAGATGTCAAACGGTTCAGAGACGCTGCTGCCCGTCTTCTGTGTTCCTTTATTCCCTTAGTCGCCTTTTACGACACCCACGGGATGAAATGGGTTGGTACTATTCGCCGCCGGCACCACACAGCTTCCAAAAACATACATCAGCAAAATACAAGGGAATATCTGGCAGACCCCAAACTAGGCAGAGCCTGTATCTTGGGGCCTTGGAGTGCACTATACATATAGTTTACTTAGAAAGTTTACCAGAGGACTAGAGAGAAAATTTACTTACTAAACTAGATTTACAGTAGGTACAATTTATATTTATAGTTACGCGTGCGAGTGTGTGTGTGTGTGTAAGTGTAGGTGTGTGTGCGTGTGTGTGCACACCTATAAAGTGGCTATTACTATTAGTGATAGTATTCTAAAATTGGCTTTATTTGTAGGTCGTTAAAGTTGAATATGAAATGAAGGCAAACCATCTGTCAGTGGTAAACTTTATGTTATTTTTACTGTAAGAACATTTTACGCCGTGTACGTTTTGCGTATGTACGTTTTGCTTGACAGCACATTTTGCGTGTAGTTCGCATTTTGCGCGTTGCTCATTATCAGCCGAAGGCCGAGAAACTTTAATTTATGGTAGTGCACATCTCTACATTTTGAAGTGCTTCATTATGGCCTACGTGCTTTCTTATTATATAATAATGGATTAGAGACTCGAGGCCTGTTACACCTCTCTGATAACATCCTGATATTTTAACGGACAGATATGTTTTAAATCAAACGAAAACAGACTGCATCACATATGCTACTTACATATGATATCAGGTATTTATCAGAGTGTGGTTATACCGGCTTTAAAGGTTATTTTAGGGTTGATCAACTCTTCTTTGTCACTCGTTGCTATAGTGACGGTCTCCTGAGTAACTCTTTAAACCGTACGTTTATTTGATTAAAATGTGCCAAACATGCATTTTTGTGGTAGTTTTAAACCCCTTCTACAATTGGTCATCTAATAAGCATGTTAGTTAATGTGACACAACATTTCTTCTAATCAAACTGTACTACTTTTGTCCCATCGCTGACGGGACAGAATAACAACAAGAAATAGTTGATCCACCCTTTATCATTGAGACTCTTTGTCATACGTGCAAAACAGTTTATTCTGCGGGAGACATGTATATTGCTCAAAAGAAAATACATACAGTCGAACATAGAATGTCCTCCTTTTTTGAAGTTTTATTGGTGAAGTTGAAAACCAGTAAATATCATAATTTCTGTCATTCCTGTTTATTCCTTATCCTCTGAGATTTTTCCGTAAGAACTTCCTACAAAGTATAGGAAATCTTTTAAAATAAAACCGGTCAAGTGCGAGTGAGTCGGACTCGTACATGAAGGGTACCTTACCTCCGTACGATGTTTCAAAAACTGTTCAAATGTGAGTTGAAATGTGAGCACTAAAATTGTAAAATTATAGGTAGGTAAACGTCCGAACAGCATAGGGTCGATCGCGTTGCCTAGCAACTGCCGGCTGTCGCCTAGCAACCGTCGCCGGAGTTGAAAACGCTGAAAAAAACGCTACTTGTATGACGAACCCCTTTAATTTTTGACTTCATTTTATTTTTATTATTTGTTGTTATAGCGACCACAGTAACACATAATCGGTGAAAATTTCAAGTGTCAAGTTTCAAGTGGCCTCATGCATGCCATGTACTTACGCGCGATATTTACCTACCGCGGGGACGATCTGCTGCGATCGAAATTCCAGTAGGTTGTCACAAGCGCGCGCCGACGCACGTTCATTCGTGTTCCACGGAAAAAATATGCCGCCTGGACTTTTATAAGTGAATGGTGAAACAGGGGGCAAATTTTAATACGACTATGCTAAAATTAATAGCTAATATAACAATTTGGGAGTTCGTATCGTACTGTCCCTCTTACTCTTCTATAAAAAGCTATAAGCGTGAGCGGGATGGCACGATGCGAAGTTTGAAAAATTGACCTTCGTATCTAGTATAACGCTAGGGTACTGTGAGCATGGCAATGTGTTCTGCGCATTACAATAAAATATCCTTTTTGTTAGGATTCCAGAGCTAAAGGGCAAAAACGGAACCCTTTTAGTTTCGCCATGACCGTCTGTCCCTTTGTCCGTCCGTGGCTTAGCTTAGGGAATATTAGTGCTAGAAAGTTTGCATTGATATAATATATAGCAATTATCCCGACAAAATGGTAAAACAACATGTAGAAAAAATAATTTTATCCCAAACTGCCAGCCCTTGTCACTGTCGGCACGCACACATTCTTAAGGAGACGGAGTAGTATAATCTGTGGCTATAATCGCGGTAAGTACCAAAATTTTGTACGGGATGCAGTATCTGTTACGAAGTAACTATTAAGTAATCTGTGCTATTACGGTTCAAGATTTAAGAGCCGTGTGACAGACGGGCATAACGTCTAACGTCCATTGCTGAACATACACCTCCCCCAAGGCTATCCAAACAGATCGGTCCCGTGCCATCCGCATCCAACGCGATCCCGCAACCTTAACCAGCTCGTCGCTCCTCTTGTTGGAGGCCTACCTACACTGCGTCTTCCGGTCCGGTTGTTGAGGCATATCGCCACAATAATCTACTGTAATGTCGTGGATACTAACGATTTCTATAATGGTATTACATAACTAGATACATGCTGAGAGGAGGCCTGTGCCCTGCACTGGGACGTATATAGGCTGCGATGACATGATGATGATGATTAATTAGATGCTTGAAATCTTCACCTATTGTTTATTTTATTTTTGTATCCACTACGACAACAAATAATAATAACTTTATAGTTAATTTATATTAAAAACTAGCTGTTGCCCGCGACTCCGTCCGCGGAGAATAGTATTGGTTTGTAGTACATGCTATGTATCAGAGATGGCGCTGTATGTGAAAAAGATTTTCCCGCTTTTCTGTTGAAATTTTTCCTGAATTTTCTTTGCTATAAACCTCACGGAGCCCGAGACCTTTCCAACGAATGCAGAACCGTGGAAATCGGTTCGTGCGTTCTGGAGTTATAGCGTCAGGAAGGAAAACCCGACTTATTTTTATATAGTAGATTTAAAAAAACCCCAACGCAACAACGTCACTCGTATGTTTGAACATTAAGTCAATGCCCGTTATGCGTCTAAGATCCCTTCCGCAGCTAACAAAAGAGCTTATAACTTTGAAACGGTTGATGAAACATATCTAAGAACCATCGCCAAGAAACCTGCTTTCTATTAAATAAAAACCGCATCCTAATCGGTTCACCCGTTTAAGAGCTATGATGCCACAGACAGGCAGATACACACACGCACATAGCGGTCAAATGAATGAAATTGTTTATTGCACGAATGTGAGTAATTACAAAAGGTGTTATGTACAATATGGTATAAAAAGTGCGTCACAATCAGCCGTCGTCCAGCATGCAATATATTTATAAGCTGTTTTAAACTTTCAATATTTAGTATAAACTTAATTACTATTAACAACACCCTCTTTTTGTGTCAGGGTTAAAAATATAATTGAATTAAATATTAAGGGGGGTCCCAACTAACCAATATAAAATGATTCCACACGGCGTACCCTCTAGTTGCAGTAGTTCGGTTGATTTGTCCGGGACCGAACTGCTGCAACACTTTTTGTCTCAGTAGTTCGGTTAACACGTCAAACCGAACTGTTGGGAAGACTTTAGTTGCAGCAGTTCTGTTGACTGTCCGGGATCGAACTACTGCCACAATTTTAGTCTTATTAGCTCGGTTATGACGTCAAACCGAACTACTGAGAATTGAAACGACTCAAAAGGACGTTTAAGGATTAGATTGTACAATAAGAGCATAAAACGAGCCATTTTACCCGAGACGTTTGGTTGACATTGACGTTGGATTTAATGCTAGAGTTTTAGGTACACTCTTCTTTTCACTTCGATTGCAAGGAAATGAAATAAGTAGCAACATTGCAAATAAAATTAACTAGCTCTTATTTTTCATGGATTGTGTATTTAGCTATATTTTTAATCGCGCTTTTGAGTTGTTTTAATTTTCAGTAGTTCGGTTTGACGTCACAACCGAGCTAATGAGACTAAAAGTGTGGCAGTAGTTTGTCCCGGACAATCAACCGAACTACTGCAACTAAAGGTTTCCCAGCAGTTCGGTTTGACGTCTTTACCGAACTACTGACACAAAAAGTGTTGCAGCAGTTCGGTCCCGGACGAATCAACCGAAGTACCGCAACTAGAGGCGGCGTACATTTAAACACTGGATTATTATAGTTACAGCTGTTTATCTAACGATTTGTACGGAACCCTTAGTGCGCGAGTCCGACTCGCCCTTGGCTGGTGTTTTATACATATGTGTTATATGTGGGTTTCATTTTGTATCGCACAGTCAGAGCTGTTTTGCACGTATGTATGCATAGTCATATAGTAGCGATACTGTAGTAAAGCTTAATTTCATCAATCATAATGTTTTTCATTTTATTTTTACATATTACCTCTAGGGCTGGACTATATTCTTGCCTTTTCTTCTATCTAATAAAAACGTTTCGTTGTATTATTTTATCTAAGACTATTTGAGCATTTCTCAAAAAAAGTCACTTTTTTATATTCTAATAATTTTATTATTCCTACTCAGAATCACGAGCTCTTTTAATCTTAATATGACGAATAAATGTCCCTAAGTTTTTTCTCTATTTTGTTACTATTTCATACACTTTGTATGGCGTAACGAAAAGGAAGAACATAAATATGCATATGTATGACATTTTCGGAACATTTTTTCTCCCCTACAGGGATGGAAAGAGCTCGTGGTTCTGAGTATGAATAACATAAAATTGTTGGGAATATAAAAAAATATGGTGGCATTTTTTTTGAGAAATGCTCATCGATACTATCTTTGACTAGCTAAATTTAATAATATTGTCAGTTGTATTCATTTTTATTTTTCATGTGTAAATGACAATAAATGAATTTTGTTTAAGATTGTGGTTTCACTATTCAAACCCGCAGTTTCGTTTTGCGTGAACCAAATATAAGAAGTTCCGTGATTTTACAAAAGGGGGTAAGTATAATACAAAATATAAGAACGTATGATATATCAGTCATACATAACTGTCTTGGCTATGTGCGAAGCGGGTGCTGGGGTACAGAAAACGATCGCAGCGCACAACATGGCAAAAATTGGAAGTAAATGTAAACGCTACGCGGCGCCACCGTCGTGCACGTAGCCAGAAGCGGGTGGTGGGGGTACAGAAAACGATCGCAGCGCACAACATGGAAAAAATTGAAAGTAAATGAGGAGGAAATGTTGTCAACGCTACGCGGCGCCACCGTCGTGCGTCGTGGACCGCCCAATACGCTCACTTTGTATAACGTTAGTTTAGTTTAACGTTCACTGGACGTTCAAAACGAATCAAAATGTATGTAGGCGGATAACTTCCGATCGACTGCACCAAATTGGAGAATTATTTTTTGTAGCGTTTGTTATTATCAGGAGTAGGTTCTTATGAAAGAAATATTAGAAAAAATACATCGGGGGCGAAGCCGCGTGCATCGATGCAAATAAATGCAAATTCAACGAGGTAAATTACTGCCATCTCGAGGATTGTAGCTAAACTTGTGTTGATGACTGCCATCTTACGAGGAGTAGGAGAACTAAAACCAAGTTGCAGCATGATAGTCGTAATATGTAACACTTATAAACTACAATAGATGGCTCTGTAAGACTAAAGTT
The DNA here is from genome assembly GCA_947563465.1 of Archips xylosteana. NCBI lineage: Eukaryota > Metazoa > Arthropoda > Insecta > Lepidoptera > Tortricidae > Archips > Archips xylosteana. Next base: position 7,972,200 of record OX387373.1, read on the forward strand.
TTTGTATATGGCAACAATTATTGACTTTACAAGTTCGAAAACCTGCCAAGCTATTGATAACCAAATTTTTCTCATCTTGTTACATTAACGTCACTAAAACGTTGAGATGAAGTTCACTTAAAACTGCTTACAATAAAATTTATAAATTTGTGTTATTTTTTAAATAATATTGGAAAAGGTTGCTGCGTTATTGAGGAAACCAATCAGGTTTCCGAACTACAGTGACCTTGCTCAGTCATTCATTTCCATTCGTCCGTACGGTTTTTTTGTTTCATTAAGGTTTCATTCGCTAGATTCTGACGTTTCGATGTGACACTGTCAAGTGGAAGTGGAGTGGCACAATTTGAAAAACTGCTTTTACTTTGGCTGTGTGTTTCTGTTCTAGATGTTTATTTTCAATGTAAATAATTATTCGTGATATATAAAGAAACTGTATTAATTTGTATTGGTTCGTGTGTTGATGATATTTGTGTCAGTGATTTTAATCAGTGTCTACTTGTGGTTCTTTGGATCAGCTGACATTTGATTTTTCTATTTCGGTAAGTTTATAATGCCCCTATTCTTTATTAAATATGAATCAACTTTAGGCGTCACTTTTCTGTATCAAGTTTCGTGTGGTCCTTTTAAAATAAAAAAGTATTTTAGTCGGCTTGCCTTGCCATAGTATGAGATTATTTTAAAAAAATATCGCAATATTTTTTTATGCATGAAATTGTAAAATGCCACATTCGTTCATCCATAAAAACTAAGGAGTATAGAAAGAAACGTAAGGAGGTGTATATAAAAATATGTTATGAAATAGCAGGAAATAATTATTTCGCAATGTTTTTTTCACTGGTCTTTATTGGCAGTGTGTTCCAGATTGGGTTTCGTCTGGAAAAAAGTTTTCTAAATAAGTTTACTTGAAATCTTGTTTTTTTTTTATAGCTTCAGTTTCTGCTTTGATTTATTATTAAACATTGTCACATTATATAACATAATAATTATAGGGTTTTAAATTAAAATTAAACTGAAAGCTAACTAATTTTATGATTTAATAAAAGAAATACCTACTCTGTTTTTTTTTTCACTTAAACTCAGGCAAATTTACAAATCCTAGATCTAGATTTGGCATCTTGTTCATAGTCTGTTTATTATAAAGTACCTGGGCGACCAAGCTAGGCTCGGGCTGAAACTCGGTACCAGGCGTTTTCCCAGAGATAAGAGCAATCTAGATCAATTTTTCATCCCCGAAAACCCCCACATACCAAATTTCATCGAAATTGTTAGAGCCGTTTCTGAGATTCTGATTATATACTCGTTTAAAGGTATTAGATGTGACTAGCTATTGCCCGCGACTCCGTCCGCGAAGAATTGGGGCATAAAAAATAGCCTACAACCTATTCTCACTTCGTAGACCTACCAAATATAGAGAAAAAAGTTTCATAAAAATCAGTCAAGCCGTTTTGGAGGAGTTCGATAACAAACACCGTGACACAAAATTGTTATATACTAGATTATATGTTGTAGTACTTAGGACATACTAAAATAACTTACTATTTATTATTACTATGGTTCTTCTATCTGTCCATCCAACGGTTACAAAGTGTTATCTATTGAAACATAATAGACTGATATCTGCTTGAAATGTTCAGGTTTCATAATGGTTAGTTGAACTACAAGTAATATGTTAAAATAAAATTAATGGGGTCACCTTACAAGACCTATGAAGGTATATTGTCAATACTATTTAAAGTAACTAAATTCATAACTATATTTATGTAGTTTTTATTTATTTTGTTTCCTCTTTTTTTTATTGTAGTCATGTATGAAAAATGTATTATATCAGTGGTTCCCATAGTATATGTATGGGGGTTCGCGGTAAACAGTTATAAGTACCTATTTTGTATCTGTAATAACTAAAATAAATACCTAATCTGAATTTTTTTGCTGTTTATTTTAAAAGGGGTCTGTGAAAACTGTGCTTGATTCCCTAGGGGTCCGTGGCTGAAAAAGGTTGGGAAACGCTGTATTATATTATTAAATAAACTTATAATTTTAACAAAAAAAAAAAAAACTGAATTCATGAGGGAATTCCCAAAAATTTAGTGTGGTTTTTTTATCTATGTTACATTTGTCTACAAAGAATTAGTTTATTAATTTACCACGGGAATTATACTATTACTTTATTTGATTATTTTCTATCGCAAGTATTGCGATGAGGCCTGGTTCAAGGCACTTGCTGACAACAGACAGAAGCGACATCAAGGCAGCTCTGCACCAACCTCCGCAAACTTCTCTTGTCAGGCCAATGGACGAACGTGTCGCTCTCGCATCGGGCTAATCAGCCACGAAAAACGTGCACAGGCAATACGCCATAATCAGTGGCGTAAGTATAGGGCGGCAGGGCTGGCGAAATGCCACGGGGCCCCGACTCTAGAGGGTTCTGGCTCAAGAGGCCGCGAGCTCAGGAATAACATTAAAATTAAAAGAACGTGACGATTTTTACTGTGAGGGTCCCATCTAAAGTATTTGCCACGGGCCTCAGTAGTTATAGTTACGCCACTGGCATAATTCGTGTGAAACAGACGCATAGGCCTAAGGGCTCCCACACAATACGAACCTTGCGCTTACCGCACGAAAAAGCATCGCAGCAATTCGCATCGTAGCAATTCGCATCGTTAGTTCCTGCGATGCGGCGCCGCATCGCATCGCATCGCAGTACTGTGTGGGAGCCCTAAGGGCCTAAGCACACGGCGTTTTTTGAACGCGCCGTCGACGCGCGTTCTGGGAACGCGCGTTTACAGCGCGTTTTTCATTCCATTAGAACAGCCTTAAGGCCCCTAGCACACGGCGTTTTTTAAGCGCGTTAAAAATACGCCGTGTGCATGTGCTTAGGCCCTAAATGTATGTATGTATGTATGTAAATTGTAAATACTAAAAAAATAATACAAAACAACAAAACAAAAAGAGTACAAAGGCGAACTAAAAGCCCTTCTACACGGTCGGGACCAACCGCCGACCATCGTGTCCTTGGTCGGGTTGATTGAAGCGATCGCGTCGGCCGACAGCGTTCCATACGGTTGGGGCCGACCACGGACAATGCGCTCGCGTCGCGACCAAGGCCGTTGACATCAACCAAATATCGGTCGGGTCAACCGATTTCTACACTGTCCACTTTTAAATCAACCCGACCAAGGACACGATGGTCGGCGGTTGGTTCCGACCGTGTAGAAGAGGTTTTATCCCTAAAAGGGATCTTAAAATAAAAAATCTAAATGAATATGTTAATCCCAGTTATAAACTACCTGTGGACCTAATTTTAACAGAAACCGTCAAACCGTTTTAGCTGAAAGAGTAACAGACATCCAAACACCCATCCATACAAACTTTTGCATTTACAATATTAGTAAGACAGAACAGTAGAGCATTTCATCAACACAATTAAACCTGTGATCATCCTTATCTAGATATACCAAGATGTCCGAGATGCATGTCAGCAATCAATAGATAAGGTCATCGATGTCCCTAGCTTGTTAGAGAGTTGCATCACATTTTGTTTTCTATTGTTGATTTATTTATCTTTAGATTGTGTGATATAAAGTTCCCATTCCTCACTGTGTCTTCTCATTGTGAGCGGAGGCCTGTGCTCAGCAGAGGGATGTATTTACAAAAAACCGGCCAAAGGACTCGCGCACGAAGGGTTCCGTACCATTATCTATAAAAACGGCAAATATTTGTTTCATTTTAATTTAATTATTTATTTTTAAAGTGAATATAAAATAAATAAATAAATAAATAAATATTAGGGGACAATCTTACACAAATCGACCTAGTCCCAAACTAAGCAAAGCTTGTACTATGGGTACTAGAAGACGATAATCATACTTATATAGATAAATAAATACTTAAATACATAGAAAACATCCATAACTCAGGAACAAATATTCGTGCTCATCACACAAATAAATGCCCTTACCGGGATTCGAACCCAGGACCTCTTGCTTCGTAGGCAGGGTCACTACCAACTAGGCTAAAGCGGTCGTTAAACTAAATAACTAAACGATATATAACTAAATATTCTGTGAATATTTCTAGCGTCTACCTGTTGCCGTTAACAATATCGAGCAAAAAAGTCAAGTTTGTTAGGGGTGCATCCGATACCGATACCGATACCGATATATCGGCGATATTTTGGGTTTGCCGATATATCGGCATCGGCGATATTTTTATTGCCGATACAACGATACTTTTCAAATTTCGCGCTTTAAAAAAGTAATGTAAACGCGCATCTTGCTTGATCTAGTTCGTTGCAAACGAGGCTAAACAAAATCTTATTAATGTTAATTTTAATTATTAACAGTTAATGATTTCATTTTAATTATTACCCTTAATTCTTAATTTTAATAATCTTATTCAAAGTCTGTAACTGTTTATATATAATAATACAAATTAAAAATATTTAACCAAAATTGTGTGTGTTTTATATATTTTACCTTAATTTAATTTTAATTCACTAATCGTTTGTATCGGTATCGGTATCGACGATATTTTTATAAGAGTATCGGTATCGCATCGGCAAAAAGGCGTATCGATGCATCCCTATTTTTTAGTATTTGTTGTTATAGCGGCAACCGAAATACATCATCTGTGAAAATTTCAACTGTCTAGCTATCACGGCCCTGTGCGATTTGGGAACTTCACACACACCATTCATTCATTTCTACTCGGGTGTGTGCAGTTTCCTCGCGATGTTTTCCTCCACAGTAAAACTCACGGTAAACTTCAAACGTAATTTAGCACATGAATTCGGAAAAACTCAGAGGTGCAAGCCCGGGCTCAAACCTACGACCCTCTGCTTAAGAGACCATAGGTCAAACCACTATGCCACCAGGGCTTGGTCTTGGGTCGTCCCATTCGTTTTTTGTCAAGTTCTTAATTCGTCTCATTCTGATTTCGTCATCCATTCTTCATTCGTCACTTTCGGTGGTAGTCTTTGTCGTTTGTCTTTTTCTTATTCCGGGTCATTCCGCTATTAGTCTTCATAATTTTTTGGTCATGATCGGTGTTAGTCTATCTCTTGTTTAGTCTCATTCGTTATTCTTCCTATCGTCTTTGGTCTTATTCTAAGTTCGTATTTTTCTTATTTGGCTACTTTAGAATTTTTTTTTATTTTATTTTATTTATTTATTCAAACATTTAAGCAATTATCATTACAGGCATTGCCTAATGCGATAATGTAGCCAAATATTACAATATAAATTAAACTTAATTACAGTAAGATATCTTAAATAATGCAACCTTTGTGAACTCACTCAGAGTACAATAAAATAAGTCAACATCTTCAGCAACTATGCTGAGAGTGCGAAACGCGCGGTTCAGCGGCGCCTCGCGCTGCAGGTTGGTGCGCGCGCGCGGCACGGCCAGCAGCGGCAGTCGGCACCGGCGCGTCGCGAATTGATCTCATTCTTTATTGGACACATTCACTATTTGTCCCGTTTGATATATTATTTACAATTTGACTTGTTTCGTTTCAGGCGACTAGAATCACGAAAATCACGAAAAGAGAAATTACGAAAATTATCAAGTATAAAATTGTCTACTATACTTAGGTAGTTTCAGCCACTTGAAACCTTAAGCATTATTATCTTTGAGTGGCCAGTAACGTAATAGCGGAGGTTGTATAACTAAAGCGGGAATTGAGATGAAAACCGGACAATTCGAGTTATGAATGGACCTAAAAACGAAAGTGACTTACTGCTAATGGGACCAACAACGAACGTGTCGAAAAAAAATGTGACGAGTAACGAATGAGACTAAAAAATAAAAAGACTAACCCTCTAGTCTCAGTAGTTCGGTTGATTAGTCCGGGACCGAACTACTGCCACACTTTTGTTCCCAATAGTTCGGTTATGACGCCAAACCGGACTATTGGGAAGTGGTGTGTAGTTTGGTTAATGATGTGCAAACAACTTTTATTATAAAAAAAACCGGCCAAGTGCGAATCGGATACGCCAATAATTAGTATTTTGGATTGAGAGACAAACTTAACTTCTCCATTGGAAAAATGTTATCGTGGTTAGTTTATAAACTGCAATTTAGTTTGTAATCACAAACAAAACTTTTTATATTGTGATGTAACTACAAAATTACCATTTTTGGATTTTTTTCTCTACTTTTAAAGCGTGAGTGACCCGTTTATAATATATTTAATGCGAAGAAGTTACTTTAACATTTTTGTTTTATTAAAAAAATGTAATGAAAAAAATCCTCTTTGATTTTTTATTTAGCTGCATCCTTAACCGTACTTTTGAGTCGTTTTAACTCTCAGTAGTTCGGTTTGACGTCATAACCGAACTATAGGGAACAATAGTATAGCAGTAGTTCGGCCCAGGACTAATCAACCGAACTACTGGGACTAGAGGAGACTAACACCGAACATGTCAAAAGAAGAAGAGACGAAAATCGAATGAACCTGAATAAGAACAATACAAACAACAACTATGACCCAAGACGACAATGACTAACAGCGAAAGTGACGAATGAAGAATGGATGACGAGAGCAGAATGAGACGAATTAAGAACTTGACAAATAACGAATGGGACGACCCAAGACGATACCGGCTATAGAATTCACTAATTTCTATATCAATTTCGCGGGAATTTTGCACTTTCCTGGCATTATCTTAACGTTATTGTCTTCGCGAACGAAGTCGCGGGCAAAAGCTAGTATTATTATAATTTTTACTATAGGTATCAGACATAAGATACTCGTACTAAATCAAGGTGAACGACCGAATTTTAACCCGGACAAGCAAATAGAAAAAGAAGTACGTTCACGCGTCATTGTTTTACATTGTGTATGAAAAGGCTTTGTACAATGTCCTGTAAAAATTTAATACCGACCGTATTTTCTAATTTTTTAACGACCGCTTTAGCCTAGTTGGTAGTGACCCTGCCTACGAAGCAAGAGGTCCTGGGTTCGAGTCCCGGTAAGGGCATTTATTTGTGTGATGAGCACGAATATTTGTTCCTGAGTTATGGATGCTTTCTATGTATTTAAGTATTTATTTATTTATATAAGTATGTTTATCGTCGTCTAGTACCCATAGTACAAGCTTTGCTTAGTTTGGGACTAGGTCGATTTATGTAAGATTGTCCCCTAATATTTTTTTATATTTATTTATTTATTTAAAAATTGAGTCAAAATTAACGCCCCCCCCTTAAAATTTACCGTCCAGCTCCAGCGTATTCTGCCTGCTGGTAACCCACACTGGATCCATACTATCCATACCATCTAATCTACAAAAATCTCGTGTCACGGTGTTTCTTATCGAACTCCTCCGAAACTGCTTGACTGATTTTTATCAAATTTTTTCTCTGTATTCGGTAAGTCTGAGAATAGGTTGTAGGCTATTTCTCGAGCTCCGTACCCAAAGGGTAAGAACGGAACCCTATAACTGAGGCTCCGCTGTCCGACCGTCTGTCTGTGTTTTTATAGATAATGGTACGGAACCCTTCGTGCGCGAGTCCGACTCGCACATGGCCGGTTTTTAGGATAGGATAGTAGGATATAATAGGATTGCTATTGAACAACACTCTTGTATATGCAGAATTAATTCTATTGGACCATGTATGTTTTCGCGCATGATAAATCATTAAACAAATGAACAAATGATACACACAAAGAGAAACGGAGCGAGATGATTCATGCGCCGAAGTATAATTGCAGCATTGTTCTTGCGAAAACATTATATTAATACGGCCATGTATTACTATATATCCTTGTGAGTCCCAGCGTACTTTATGAAGAACAAGTCAACAAGAATAACGGCCGAATGTACTTTATAAAGTAAACATTATTCAGTGAATAAAGAACTTTAAAGACATTTAAATAAGTTTCAAAATTACACAACGTTCTCTTATCTAGGTCTTAAGTTCTACATCGGTTAGAAAAGGCCAGCAGGTTTATTGTCTAACGCTTCTGACGCTTGCCTTCGCTTTCACCATCTCTTTCTGTCATCATCTTATACCGTTTGACAGAAAGAGATAGTGATTGCGAAGGCAAGCGTCATAAAGCGTTATACAATAAGCCTGCCGGACTCAGGAGGCTAAATAGGTAATTATTCCGTACGCTTCGAAGCAAAATCTACAATACGCAAAATGTACTTATGCAACACGCAAAATGTACTTAATATTGCGAAACACGCAGAACTTACAAAAATCAAAAATTTGTACTTTTTAAATATGTGCTAAATTATATTTGAAATGCACACACTTGAAGAAATTCAATGGTGCGTGTGTGAAGTTCCCAATCCGCACTGGGCCCGAGCATTAACTACGTCCCAAGCCCTCTTATGAGTACGATTATCGCAGTTCTTTGGCCATGCGTGTTCGGTTTTTCCCCGAATCCAATTGAGGAAAATTGTGAATGTTTTTTTACTTACAACATAGTATCATTGCCAGCATAGCTCTGCCGGGAAATTTAATTCTAATTATCTTTACTATATGGGTGAATCAAATTTTACGTGTTGTTTACTATGTCACCGGTTGCCCAAGTGACATCTTCATACTGTTTCATAGAAAACTATAAATTAAAAAAATTAAAAACCCCCAACCCAATTAAGTCTAAGATCGCTTCCGAAGCATACAAAAGAGCTGATAACTTTGAAACGGCTGAACCGATTTTGATGAAACATATCTAAGAACTATCGCCAAGAAACCTGCTTTAAAATAAAAAAAACCGCATCCAAATCGATTCACCCGATTAAGAGCTATGATGCCACAGACAGACAACATACACATAGCGGTCAAACTTAAAACACCCCTCTTTTTGTGTCGGGGGTTAAAAAATGCTTAGTTTGATCAGGAGACAAAATTTGTGTAACCATAGCAACAGGAGGAAAGAAAAAGCTGATTCACCCAAATAATATTGATAAATAAAATAAATAAATAAATATCACGGGACAATTCAAACCAATTGACCTAGTCCCAAAGTAAGCTAAGCAATGCTTGTGTTATGGGTGGGTACTAAGCAACGGATAAAACATACTTATATAGATAGATACATACTTAAATACATATTAAACACCCAAGACCTGAGAACAAACATTCGTATTTTTCATACAAATATCTGTCCCGACGTTTTGGGCTTAAAACCACTAAATTTCATAATACCTCATTCACTAATACCCCTAATTTTCAAATTACCATGGGCTCATAATACCTAAAAATATCTAAAATTTCAAATTTAAAGATGAGACAATTTTAAATTTTAGGTATTTTTAGGTATTATGAGCCCATGGTAATTTGAAAATTAGGGGTATTAGTGAATAAAGTATTATGAATTTTAGTTGTTTTAAGCCCAAAGCGTCCCGACACGGGAAACGAACCCAGGACCTCAAGCTTCGTAGTCAGGTTCTCTAACCACTAGGCCAGCTGGTCGTCGTCTGATTGATGATTGATGGACTGGCTCACTGGCTGACTCATTAACGGGCATACCAAACCCTTAGCCCTAAATCGAAATTTTGCGTAGAGCTTGCATTTATAATGTTGACAAGGAACGAGGGCGGATTTGTTGACATTCCCACGGGATAGGGAAAAAAACGGGTCAAAAGACAAACAGATATTAGCTCAACAACTTTCTTGCTTTAATGTAAAAAGAAAAAAACGTGAAAATTATGTTAACAATAAAAAAAATAGCTAAGTGCGATTGGAGCTTGCGCACTTGGGGCAAAAATATGAATACCTAAAACAAAAAAAAAAAATTGTGGTGTATACATAGGGGGGCCATCCATAAATTACGTCACACCAATTTCGTTCAATGTGGACCCATCCCCCTTTGTCAGTCTTATTACTATGAAAATCGCCATTATTTTGTTCTAGTGTCACAGATCGCTTGACCCCCCCCCCCCCTAAATGTGTGACGTACTTTATGGACGGCCCCATATTTTTGTTACTTTTTTTTAGAATAATGAATAGTAGTGATTTTGAATAAAAAACCCCAAAATTTTCATGTAAACATAAAAGTAAATGGCACCTTTAAATTGAAAATTTCCAAATTCGTTTCTTTTATGGAGGAGACCCCCCTTAACTTTCTTTTTTCGGCTGTACCATGCGGCAGAAAGACGAAGTTTGTGATTCTTCAGGTAAAGAACCCTAATAATGAAATGTTGGCTTTAAGACTCGGAATTCGTTGAGGACGTGGCATTGTCGACCACTTTTATGTCCACGGTAACGTTTCTATGATCTGAAACAAAAGAAAAAGAACAAGTAGTTAGTCGGTTGAAGGATCGCTGTGTTGTCAGCATATCTATACTTCGTTTTATTTAGCATTAGAAAGAAGTTAAGCGGTCTTGACGTGTCTTTTTATTGAAAAACACTTGAAAAATAAGTCGGCTAATATGTAACAATTTGAAAGAAAAAAATATGGTCACTTACACTCTTTCGGTTTCAAAAGTAATAGTTACTATGTTTTTAAAAGAGTTTTTCAATAAAAAAGACTCTTCAAGATTGTTTACCTTATTTCTTATGCTAATAAAACGAAGTATAGGGCTTCGGCTGATAATACTAATACGCAAAATGCCAACTGCACGCATAACGTGCTAACAGTCAAAATGTACATACGCTAAATCTACATCAAGACAAATGTACAGTACGCAAAATGTACTTTCGCTGAAAGCACACAACGCAAAATGTGTAAAATGAAAAATACACATTTCGCGAATTATTCAGTGCGAAATGCATAATCCGCAAACTAAGCAAAAATATTATACAAAAAGCAAAATATTCTATCGCCTAACGTACAGAACGGCAAATGTACAAGAAGCTAAATGGATAATGATGCTTACTAGGCAGGGTGGTTTACCGAAACCCCGACGCAAAAAGAGTAGTATAGCTTGTCTAATTTAAAATGACGCGCCCCACCACCGCATTTGACATACAGGATTTCAAATCCTCTATGTCAAATGCAGTGGTGGGGCGCGTCATATTAAATTAGACAAGCCCTACAAAGCAAGTGTGTAGTACATTTTGCGTATTGTTATTTGCGTGTTGATCATTCTAATTTTGCACATTTTGCCACTATTGCGTTATCATTGTTTGTACAATCAGCGTGCGTACTGTACTATCGCCCTAGACGTCAGCTTGCCATTTTCAAAACAAATTTGCTTGCAACCGTTGATGTTTATTGCTATGGATTGGTATGGACAGATGTCTAGCCACTGCACGCAAACTGGGCCTTTAAGGTGCCAAGCTGGCGTCTTGGCCGATAGTACATTTGTCATGTTTGCACTATATTCGATCTACACTTTCTGCTGGCGTTCGTGTCGTCACAGTATGGATGCCTTTATGTTTAGTTTTTAAACGGGTCCCACAGCTTTATGCTGAGTGGGGCCCAATTTATACTATTCTATGTTTTTTTTTTATATTGATATCTTTTCCTGTCAAATGTATATCTTTTTTCCTAATCGAATATGTGTAAATAAATCTCTCTCTCTTATTTATGCGAGCTATGGATGCGTTCTCTGGATTTGCCTCGAACGTCTACATAGCTTAGCATTAATGGTAACAGGCACATAGTTCCGTAGCGTAGTTTTAACATACTGCAGCAGAACTGCATAGCACACCTCTAAGCTGGCGGAAAAGCACCTCATGATGTTATCTTAATAACATCATGAGGAAATCTGTGCACTTCTGCGAAAAAAATCAATGGTGTGTGTGATATTCGAAATCCGCACTTGGCGCGCATTGGAACTACATCCCTAGCTTGATTCTGGTAGGCCTTTGCCCAGCAGTGGTACGTACAGGTCGATATGACTTACCAATAGCTTCCAAGTTCAGTACGCATGTAGCTTTCGTGACTTTTCTACCGAAACGGTTTAATGCGACAGGCTCCACCGACCCATTCGTTCTTAACTCATAGAAACACTCCCATCTACCTTGCAGTGACTTACTGAAATGAAAAGCCTAAAACAAACATAAAAACACACTGTAAATTTTTCTGTTAAAAAAAACTATTTTTAATACAAGCGTTTTTTCACTGAGTGTAATTTTTGCCCCTGGTTACCATCTAGGAACAAAGTACTCGTTTTGACGAATCAAACAAGCCCAAACTCGATGGGGTCATGTCGTCTTATTACAGAGTTCCTATAGCCTCCGTATAGCTCCATAATGAGTTCAGCTCCATATCATAATAATATTGCATTCTCCACCCGATTTACATATACATGCAAAATTTCAGCTCAATCGGAAATCGGGAAGTCAAATTTAACTTGCTAAATTTGATGACACAGACAACGAGACAGGTAAAAAAAGCTGGTATTTGTTTTTAACTTAAACTTTAAAATTATTGTAATTTTGTTTTCATTATGCCCTTAATTATCTAATTATTTTTTTCCAAAACTTCCCAATAAACAATAATTAGCAGTATTCTTTGTTTCGACTTTTCTCCCAGTTGGGTGAATCAACTTTTTCTTACCACCCGTTGCTATGGTTACACAAATTTTGTCCCCTGAACAACCTAAGCATTTTTCTATGAAACATTATGAAGATGTCACTTTGACAACTGGGGCCAGAGTAAACAACACGAAAAACTTGATTCAAGTTGATAACTTCAGCCTGATCCCTCGCTTTGGGCTTAAAACCACTAAATTTCATAATACCTTATTCAATTATACCCCTAATTTTCAAATTACCATGGGCCCATAATACCTAAAATTTAAAATTTTTAGAATGAGACAATTTGAAATTTTAGGTACTTATGATGAGGAAATTTTAGGTAGCCCATGGTAATTTGAAAATTAGGGGTATTAGTGAATAAGGTATTATCAAGGATGATATATAGACTGGATTGGCAGTCGCCATAGTACGGATCGGCCGCGGTTTTTGTAGTTCGATTATTAAATCTAGATGGCGCTGAAATATAGCCAGAGGCTTTGAAGGCAAAACAATAAGACTACAGATATTTCATATCACTGCAAATGTACTATTATGCAATGTTTTTGAAAAATAATACATTTTGAAACATCTGTAGTCTTATTGTTTTGCCTTCAAAGCCTCTGGCTATATTTCAGCGCCATCTAGATTTAATAATCGAACTACAAAAACCGCGGCCGATCCGTACTATGGCGACTGCCAATCCAGTCTATATCATCCTTGGTATTAGTGAATAAGGTATTATGAAATTTAGTGGTTTTAAGCTCAAAGCGATCCCTCTCACTCTGAAAGGCCTGAGCCCAACAGTGGGCCCTGTAAGTGTGTGGTGATGATGGTGATCCGTAACTTACGCTGTAACATAGCTGATCTCCATCGTGGACACAGCGGTTTGCTATTAAGTTCCCTTTGTCATTTTGACACCTGAAATAAATAAAATACGCGTAATATAATAAATACAATTGGGATTGTCTAAAAAAAGTCTCCAAGGTTTTTTTTTTATTTTTTTTTGTACATTATAGTTATGAAACTAATTTATTTTTCTCAAACATGCTTTGAAATGTATGCGTTAATGTCACGGAATGAAGCCGTGAAGTTTGTTGTTTATGGCTCCCTACATTACTTCTTGGCCTAGGCCATAAAAATAAGTATGAAAAACCATTATTGTTGCTGTAACTTTTTAAATTTGCTTACTAACACTAAACTGACAAAGGAAAAATTACATACAGCCAACTTAAAAAAAAATCTATCTTCTTTTATTTCTAAAAAACCGCCTAAACTACTGGTGATGGATGGATGGATGTATGGATGTATGGATGGATGGATGGATGTATGGATGTATGTATGGATGGAAGTATGGATGGATGGATGGATGTATGTATGGATGGATGTATGGATGTATGGATGAATGTATGGATGGATGGATGTATGGATGTATGGATGGATGGATGTATGGATGGATGGATGGATGTATGGGTGGACGGATGGATGGATGGATGTATGGATGGATGTTTATATGTATGGATGGAAGTATGGATGGATGGATGTATGAATGTATGAATGAATGTATGGATGATGAATGGATGGATGGATGTATGGATGGATGGATGGATGGATGTATGGATGGAAATATGGATGGATGTATGGATGGATGTATGGGTGGACGGATGGATGGATGGATGTATGGATGGATGTTTATATGGATGGATGTATGGATGGATGGATAGATGGATGGATGGATGGATGGATGGATGGATTGATGGATGGATGGATGGATGGATGGATGAATGGATGGATGGATGGATGGATGGATGGATGGATAGATGGAAGGATGGATAGATGGATGGATGGATGGATAGATGGATGGATCGATGGATGGATGAATGGATGTATGAATGGATGGATGATGATGATGATGATGATAATGATGATGATGATGCATGTTTGAGAAAAGCTCTATACAATCCTCGGCCGGAAGAGGGATTGCTGGACTAGTTTTATCCGGCCTCGTCTACGACTCGGCCGTATACCCCAAATCTCGTCCATCAATCCCTTACTTCACGGCCTCTGCAGTAATGTACTATTTTTTTCATTTGGCACACTACTTTTTCAAAATGAATTATTGAAACTATGGTAGGTACAGATATTACAATTTATAATCAGCATGAAATCAACATTTTCTGCCAGTTTTGGCGTAGAAATATTAACAAAAAAATCTCGTGTCACGGTGTTAGTTATCGAACTCCTCCGAAACGGCTTCACTGATTTTTAGGAAACTTTTTTGCGGTAGGGCTGAGAATAGATAGGTCGTAGGCTATTTTTTACACCTACCCTTATTCTTCGCGGACGGAGTCGCAGGCAACAGCTAGTCTAATATATAAAAATCTCGTGTTACAGTGTTTGTTATCGAACTCCTCCGAGACGGCTTGACCGATTTTTATGAAACTTTTTTCCCTATACTCGGTAGGTCTGAGAATAGGTCGTAGGCTATAATTTATATGGCAAAACAACGTTTGCCGGCATAGCTACCTAGTTACTAATATTTCAAGAAAATTTTATTAAAATTAATAATTAAATATTTTTTGTACATTTAGCTCCGAAGCGCCAGAAACGACTTTTTGGATGTAGCCAGTCTGTAAGATGGCACTTTAACCTTTGCTCCCTGAATTCCGTTGTTTGCCTATGGCGCAAGCCACACACAAGAGACGTGGGACGGGGGCGCGTCGCACTCCGCGTCGTTTGTTCGCAGGCCGCGACTTCGCCCCGTCTCTTCTGTCTGCTTTGTATCGCGACGCTTCTATACATTTAGTATAAAAATTGTTTCAAGGGGCGCCGCGCCGCGACTGCGACGCGCCCCCGTCCCACGTCCCTTCTGTGTGGCTTGCGCCTACGATAATGACGCGTTTCCATCCTACGGTGTATACTTACTTACCACATAGCTTTCACGTGGTACGGAACGTTCGCTTCTAAGTGAACAAGTTCTCCGTCTATTAGTCTTTCCTGTTCATTCCGGCTTACGCATTCCACTCTCGTTTTATCATCGTTTAGTTTTATGTCCACGGTAACAGATCTGTATTCTATAACTAGACAATAAAACAATAGTCAATAAGTTAGACGACTGATATGTCGACAGTAATAATGATTCAGCACGACATTAAATGGTTTACGCTGATAATGTACAATACGCAAAATGCTAACTGACGCATAATGTACAAACAGTCTAAATGCACATACGCAAAATCCACATCATGATAAATGTACAGAACGAGAAATGTACAATACGCAGATAGTACAAACAATAAAATGTACATATGATGTTTGTACAATATGCAAAATGTACTCCACCCGGTAGTGGCAAAATGTGCAAAGTTAGGAGTAAGTTGTCGTAGGGTACTTGAGAGATTGTAATATATGGGTAGACCTAACAGTTTAAAATAAATCAGTTACTCTTGACAAGCCAACCAGCGTGTATTATTTATATCGTTCCCTAAATACTACATGGTGTCAGGTGTGGTTTGGGTTGGTTTCGGTGGGATAAAAGTGGTACATACAGTGTAAAAATCATGCCCAATCAAAGTGAAAAGAAAACTCCCGGCGAACCGGCGCCGGATGCAGTGTCGAGTGCGACGAGCTCAGTGCTGCAACTGCAGCAACCGGCGGCCATGATTGAAGACGGCAATTTATCGTGTAATTGGCGAGAATGGAAGTTAGCATTCGACTATTATTTGATCGCATCGAATAAACAAAACGCACCATCAGGGGAGAAGTGTGCATTATTCCTACACGTTATCGGAAGATATGGCCGAGAAATCCTTGAGGAACTAGATGTTAGCGAGACAGATAAAAGTAATTATGAAAAGTTAGTTGCAAAATTCGTTAAACATTGTGTTGTGACCCTGCTCGTAATGTCAATTTTGAAAGACATGGGTTCTTCGAGACCTATCAACGAGAGGACGGGTTTGATAAATTTTTAAGTAATTTGAAAATTAAAAGTAAGTCATGCGAGTTTGACGAATTGCGCAATAGCTTAATTCTCACGCAAATAATCAGAGGACTCGAGGATACGTGTATGCGTGAAAGATTGTTGGCGAAACAAGGATTATTATTGGAGGACGCAGTGAAGTGGTGTCGAGCGAGCGAGAGCGCCGGCCGGCAAGCGGAGGAATTATTAGGCGCAATCATAGTTATATCCTAAAATTCTACAACAGTACCGGAAGTACCGGGAAGGATCATAACAGATACGAACCGCTGTCCTGGGATCAGGATCCGACCGACTCGCGGCAGCCTGATCCGCCGACGGCGCCGCCCGCCGCTGCGCCCGCGCCTGGCCCGGCGGCGCCGCGGCCGGCCGCGCCGGTCGTAACTCGAAGCGATCGTGTTGTACGTTGTCCAGATCGATATTAATTGATTATCATGCAATTCTTGTATACTTTTACTTGTAATTTTTTTTTTAATTATTTTTTCTTTCAATCTTTTGTTAGACATTGTGTGAATTTGACAATGTAGCTACATAACAAACAAAATTAAAAGTAGACCTTAAGAAACTTCTTATTCTTGTATAACTAGGTATATCAGATAATAAGTAGTAAAGCTTTCGCTTACTGTTTGGGTGAGTTGGTATTGTCACTTACCTACCTATTTACAGTTAAATTATTTTGGTGGTGGGAAAAGAATACAGGGTTATTTGTAATTCACTAGCATCCTTTTAACCCTAAACTCCTACCACTTAAACAAATGTCTTTTGTTTTACGGGTTTTGTCATAACTTAATATTTTTGGTGTAATAAAGTTTTGAAAATTTGAGATTTCCTCTTATTTTTACGATACTCTTTGTATTTGTATGGGAAAAAAAGTGCTTCATTTTAAAAAGTCGTAAAACAAAAAACATTTGTTTGAGTAACAGGAATTCAGGGTTAAGAGGATGTCAGTGAATTAAAAATAACCCTGTATAATAGTATAAGAAAACAGTTGGTAACTTCCCGCTGTTCACTTCATTACCATAATCTTACATAATTTTTGTTATCTTTCATAGTTTGTTTAATTAATCAGAAAAAGGGAGATGTCGTAGGGTACTTGAGAGATTGTAATATGTGGGTAGACCTAACAGTTTAAAATAAATCAGTTACTCTTGACAAGCCAACCAGCGTGTATTATTTATATCGTTCCCTAAATACTACAATGATCAACACGCAAATTGTTCATTACGGAAAAATAACAATACGCAAGATGTACTGATAAATTATAAATTATAGTTTTTGGTTCTAATAAGTGTCCGTTGGAATCTAACATTCGTAATAATAGGTCATAAAAAATCCATTACCTATCGTATATATAACATATTTGTTGAATCATATGCGGAAATCGGCATTGTCCTTTGCAATTGGTGTGAGTGTTAGCTTTTGTAACATTTTGCGGATTATACGTTTTGCATTGAACAATTCGCGAAATGTAGATTTTTCTTTTTACACATTATGCGTTATGTGCTTTCTGCGTAAATACATTTTGCGTAATATACATTTCTCGTTCTGTACATTTATCATGATGTGGATTTTGCGTATGTGCATTTTGACTGTTTGTACATTATGCGTGCAGTTAGCATTTTGCGTATTGTACATTATCAGCGTAATCCCATTAAATGAATGCAATAAATGCGTCAAAAGCTCGTTAGGGCCTTAACACTGGAGAGACTTACATCCCATAGATCTGACGTCGAATTTGCATGTTGCTTTGGAGTACTTTTTTATACCATCGACATATGCATTTCGCTCAACCATTCCATTAGTATCCATTAGGTACGTGCACTTAAATTGACTGCGTAATAGCTGCGCACCCCTAAACCCAAAAAGCTAAAACAAATAAGTTTTTGTTAAAAATTAAATTTTTAATACAAACTTTTTTCGCTGGCTGTAAGCATTTGAGCTTTGGATAAATTTTGACTAAAATAACATGTTGGCCAAAGCATATTCTGCCCCTAAAATATTCATACAAAATGACCTGGTGCCACCAACATTTTGTACTTTTTGACAATGTTACATCTCAACATTTTATGCATTTTGTCATTTGTACCAAAATTACCTGTCACCTGCCCGCTAGTGCCCAGTCCCTGGTCTTAAATTTTAAATAGGCCATTCATTTAGATGGAAAGGAACTTACTTTGGTACATTGTTTTCCTGAATTAGTACAGCCGTCCACTAGGGCATTTTCTTTACCAACATCGCACCTGAAATAAAAAAAAATATATGTAAAATACTAAGTGATTATCTTGCTACTCCATGACCATGACCATACGTGTAATACCTTTGATCACACGTACCGAGTAAACAGGCGAGACAGTGCTCTCGGCAGAGTACTCGGTGCGTATAAACAAGGGTGCCTTATTCTAAGTGTCAGATCTAAGTGTGTGTGTGTGTGCGGCGGCACATCAGTTAGACGACACGACAGGATAGCTTAGTGAGAAGTAGGTTGGAAGCTTCTGCCATTGTATGGAACCCGTATGAGTCAACGTACATCCTACTATTGGAAAAGGTACAAAAGGCCTTTTTAAGAATGTTGTACAAAAAATTGCATGGATATTACCCGTATTTATATCCAACAAAGTTTCTTCTTGGCGCTCTAGGCTTTAATTCTTTGGAGGTGAGGCGGAACCTCGGCCTTCTTCTATTTGTGTGTCGTGTTCTGCGAGGGGATGCTGACTGTCCCAAGCTCGTGGAGCAATTAGTCAGATTGTCCGTCCCGGACGTGCCCAGAATTACCCTGAGACCGCGTATGCGTCCCCTGCTGTGTGTGCCGGCTGCGCGCACCGCGGCGCGTAGGCAATCGCCGCTGCCCCGAGCCCTGGCGCTGCTGAACTCACTCCTGGTGTCGACACCGGAGTGCGACTTGCTGGCGGGGCGGTGGGCGGCAGTGTCTCAGCAAGTACTGATTTTTTGCGAGAAGAGGGATGACAGGCTGACTACGGTTCCTACTTGATATTCCACAGCTTATTTTTGTTTGTTTTTATGGTTATGTTATTTATCTTATTATATACTGTATTTTTTCTTGTGTTCTCTTGCTTTTGTTTTTTTTTTTTTTTTTGTAAATTTTATAGCGCTTTGGGTAATACTGTTATGCTGTAAAATTGTATTTTTGAAATAAATAAATAAATAAATAAATAGCCTAGCTAGTAGTTACTGGTAACAGGTACTCATGAAGCTAAAGGTAAATGCCATGACGAGCTCGTAAAGGGTCCTCACGATTTTGACGGAAATCTAGAATTAGGGATTTTCCGGCTAGGACTCCAGGACAACTAGGCTCTGTTAGGATTTATTTCCGATAAAATATTTTAAGGTAGATATTTTAATTTTGGGAAGGATAGATACGGAAAGCCTTTGCCCATCAGTGAGGCATCCTTACAGACAAGTACCTTTATATGATGAAAATTAAATCGTCACCACTGTGTGATGGATGATTGTCAGAAGTGTGATGACTTGACTCATGTGTTGTTAGAGAGTGTCAAGGCTCGCTACGCCACTGCAATTTCTAAAGTGTGAAGGAAGGGAGGGGATGGGGGTTTTCAGAAAAAAATGTACCCGTTTTGCCTTCATCATCATTATCATTTCAGCCGTAGGACGTCCACTGCTGGACATAGGCCTCCCACATTGATGCCCAATCATTACGATTGGAAGCGATTTGCATCCACCCTGAACCTGCGGCCTTCACCAAATCGTCCGTCCATCTCGTTGGTGGACGTCCCACGCTGCACTTGCCAGTCCGTGGTCTCCATTCCAGAACTTTTGGGCCCCAACGGCCATCTGTTCTACGTGCTTGCTATATGGCCTGCCCATAGGCCGTTTTGCCTTAACTATCCTAAATTTTCCATACAAAAAATTCTATTTACTTCTATGTGTAGACTTACCACATATACTCTATTTTGTACGGAGTATTCGCTATTATCAAAAACTGTTCTTGAAACATAACTCTATCCTCCATATTCTGAGTTACTACGCATTCTAGTTTCTTTTCATTACCGACTTCTTTTACATCCGTGGTAACACTTGTACTTTCTGAAACGAAACAGCAATCACCATCCCAGCCCTGTATACGTCCCACTGCAGGGCACAGGCCTCCTCTCAGAATGCGATACCTTGAGCCGTAGTTCCCACGCTGGCCCAGTGCAGATTGGGAACTTCACAGATACCATTGAATTTCTTCAGGTATGTGCAGGTTTCCTCACGATGTTTTCCTTCACCGTAAAGCCCATGGTAAATTTCTAATATGATTTTAGATACGAAGGCCAACTTTCGAACTTCGCATCGTGCTCACGCTTATAACTTTTTATAGAAGAGTAAGAACACGGGGCACGATACGAACTCCAAATTACCGCTGCAAACGACCGCTTTAGCCTAGTTGGTAGTGACCCTGCTGCCTATGAAGCAAGATGTCCTGGGTTCAAATCCCGGTAAGGGCATTTATTTGTGTGATGAGCACGAATATTTGTTCCTGAGTTATGGATGTTTTCTATGTATTTAAGTATTTATTTAAATATATAAGTATGTTTATCGTCGTCTAGTACCCATAGTGCAAGCTTTGCTTAGTTTGGGACTAGGTCGATTTGTGTAAGATTGTCCCCTAATATTTATTATTATTAATTATTATATTAGCTATTAATTCTGGCATTGTCATATTAAAATTTGCCCCCTGTTTCACCATTCACTTATAAAAGTCCAGGCGGCATATTTTTTCCGTGGAACACAAAAAATGAACGTGAACGTGCGTCGGCGCGCGTTTGTGGCAACCTACTGAAATTTCGATCGCAGGAGATCTATACCACTACCATGAGTTTACAGTGACGGTACTCGATAGCGACTGCGTAAATGATTTGTATGGAGTCTCCATACAAATCACTTACGCAGTCGCTATCGAGTACGGCCACTGTAAACTCATGGTAGTGGTACTGTAGCCGTTCGTCCCCGCGGTAGTAAATATTGCGCGTAAGTACATGGCATGCAGGAGGCTTGGCGCTGGCATTAAGCAGTAATATGTTGTTGATTA
Organism: Archips xylosteana; assembly: GCA_947563465.1. Taxonomy (NCBI): domain Eukaryota; kingdom Metazoa; phylum Arthropoda; class Insecta; order Lepidoptera; family Tortricidae; genus Archips; species Archips xylosteana. The sequence continues at coordinate 7,993,640 of OX387373.1, forward strand.
ATAAATAAATAAATATTAGGGGACAATCTCACACAAATCGACCTAGTCCCAAACTAAGCAAAGCTTGTACTATGGGTACTAGACGACGATAAACATACTTATATAGATAAATAAATACTTAAATACATAGAAAACATCCATAACTCAGGAACATATATTCGTGCTCATCACACAAATAAATACCCTTACCGGGATTCGAACCCAGGACCTCTTGCTTCGTAGGCAGGGTCACTACCAACTAGGCTAAAGCGGTCGTTAAATTCGTAGGTTTGCTAGGTGTACTAAGGAAGTGAAAGTAACACTATTCAAGGCTTATTGTCAGTCCTTTTACACGTGAGCAGACCGATTGTCCATCCGAAATTATCTGTATTTTATTTGAAATCTCTTAAAATTTCAGCGTACCTACCTCGAAAACATTCATTTTTTATCATTTGCAAAATTGTCTGTCAAGCATCTAGCAAAGTTTAAGTCCCGACTAAATGGTCTGGCTTTATTTTCTCACTCTTTAAATGTCAAGTTTTAAAATATAGAAAATTTGGAAATGCTTCAATGACATTATCTTTAAAAAAAAATATCTGTAAAAATATGAGGCCACCCCGCCGTCAGGTCTGTGGTGTGCTTGAAGCATTAGACAAGTTTTCAGCGTGCCTCAAATACCTACTCAAAAATGTCCATCAGCTCTCGGACTATAGGTATTTACTGTAGGGAGCTCTCTGTACCATTCATTTCGTATGGCATTTTACTTGTGCTTAACGCAATAGCGCCATTTCTGTTTAGTTTCTTCACTGAGTTCAGTGCTATTGCTATTGTGTTAAGCAGAAGTAAAAATGCCATACGAAATTAATGGTACAGAGAGCTCTCTATAGTACAACTAGCTGGTTTCATCATTGAGTTCATCGACTCAATGATGAAACTAAATAGAGATGGTGCTATTGTGTTAAGCAGGGGTCTCATTCTAAATCCCTAACATCGTTTGTCCTAATGTAATGTTTGTCCTAATGATCGTTTGTCCTAACACTTTTATTCTCGGAAACCGTGAATTTTTCAGGAACTTTTTTGTGATTATCCTGTAGAACTCTATAGGTCAGGTTAGGTTTGTTTTATAAAAATCCAGAACAATTAATAGATTTTAAATAAAAAAAGTTAGGACAAACGATCATTAGGACAAACATTACATTAGGACAAATAATCATTAGGGATTTAGATATAGAGCCGTTAAGCAGAGTCTAAGTAACATACAAAATTAATGGTTCAGATAGCAGTCTATAGCGAAACTAGTTACATCAAGCTTATTATTTTAAAGGAACTCGACGTTGTGTCAACATTGGCAGACCTCTTGATTTCATCGTGCTTAGTAAAGACTTACTTTCAACTTCGAAGTTCAATTTGCATATTGCTTTGGTGTATAACTTTCCATTGTAATATTCTGCTGGATTTATCGTTTCATTGGTATCCATTAGATATATACATTGCCATCTGCCTTGCATTGATGTACTGAACTGAAAGAGCTGAAACCAATAGTCTTCATTAACCTCTCGACAAATGATGAAATCCGCGTGAAAACTAGTCACTGATATAACTGAATCGTTTTCAAAAAAAAACCTAAAATTTAATTTACTCATAATCATACTCATTTATTCATAATATTTATTACATGTCATTTTTAAAATTATTTTATTATATTATTCCATAGTCATCATAATAATTTGTAAGTTGAAGTTTCTAGCTGAAAGTTAAGGAATTCATCAACAGTGTAGAATGTGTGTTCGAGAAGCCAAGACCACACGACTGAAGTAAAACTTCTTTAGCTCGATCTATGTATATGATGACGTATATATGTCTACAGTAATATATCAAACGTAACTCTCAGTCTTTCTATCTTCACCTCATTTTTTTTTTGAAAATGTCTCAGCTAGAAAAATCGCCAGGCTCAAGTGACAGTGGTCAAGGCACATCGCTCGTAGAACTGTGGCTGATGGGACCAAAAGGTTGGCGTCTATGGACTGGGTGACGGTGTGTAGGTAAGCCTCCGACAAGATGGAGAGACGACCTTGCTAAGGTTGCGGGAACGCGTTGGATGCGGATGGCGCAGGATCGATCTGCTTGGCAAACCTTGGGGGAGGCCTATCTTCGGCAGTGGACGTCTTTTCGCTGAAATGAAATGATGAACGTCTCGACCTATATCCGTCCCACTGCAGGACACAGGCCTCCTCTCTGAATAAGTTGGCTTGGGCCGTAGTTCCCACGCGCGTTTTCCTCCACCGTAAAGCTCATGGTAAATTTCAAATGCAATTTCGCACATATTTTCTGAAAAGTTCAGAGGTGCGTGCTCGGGAGGCCTAGGGGTAGGCCTCTAGGCTCGGGCTTTTTTATAGTAAAATAGTCTGTCTGTCTGTTTGTTACCTCTTCGGATGAAGATATTTTGAGACCCTGCGACGTACATGGAATAGTTTTTATCCCGGAAAATTAAGTCCCGCGGGATAGAGATAAACGTATTATTTGCTGACAAAGTCGCGTGAAACGTCTAGTTTCTAATATTACTGGGATTAGTAGGCCTAGGATGCTAGGAAACTTACATGGGTACATTGAGTTCCTGTTCGGTTACAACGGGTCATTAGGAATGTATGATTATCATTGTGACACCTGAAATAAAAAGAAATGTTTATTACGAACTAAAACCAATTGATGCGTGGACACTTAAAATTAAATTTGGCATGTAGATAATTGGACTGGAATAATACAGGAGCTACTTTTTATCCCAACATCAAATCAAATCATTTATTTTTGTTCAAACATACTCAAGTCACGATCTAAGTTTTGAATATTGCCATGGGAATCTCAATTCGACTGGTGAACATTTAATACCTACAGTATATCCATCCGAGAACTGTCTATACATTGTCGCGTTCCTTTAAAATAAGCCTGCTGTGCTGTAGCTAGTTGCACTATAGAGAGCTCTCTGTGCCATTCATTTCGTATGGCATTTCACTTTTGCTTAACACAATAGCGCCACTGAACTCAGTGAAGAAACTAAACAGAAATGGCGCTATTATGTTAAGCAGAGGTTTAAGTAACAAACAAAATGAATGTTTTAAATAACATAATAGTGTCATCTACAGGGTAACTTTTTAATCAGTGCACAAATTTTGATAAAATGATTAACTGTTTGAGATTTTTTTTTTACATTTTCAATTTTGGGATGTTCATGTAAAAAAAATAAGTGATAAATATTATAACGAAAAATACTTATATTTGTTATTTTAACGACACTGTATCACATATTAAAATTTGTGCATTTATTAAATTACCCAGTATAACTCAATGGAGACTTATTAGTAGTTTAAGAGTAAATAGCACCCTGAACTATAAAATATTGCTTGTTTAATACGGACAGTATAATTAATAAGATATGCTAGGATTTTTTCATAACGGCTGCGGACTCTATCCTGGGCGTGTCCGATGCGCTTTTGGCCGGTTTTTTAATCGTCCCTGGTACACATAGAAAGACTTACTGCATATAAGTCTCAGCGTCGTACGGAATGTTCGCTACTAGTTGAATTTGTTCTCCATCTGTTAACTGTATATTCTGACTCGCGCATTCGACTATTTCGTAGTCTTCGTCTTGTGTTATGTTCACGGTAACAATTCTGGCATGTTCTGGAACTAAGCAACGGAATACGTCATTCATTATCATTCAAAGTCAATGTCAAATCTTTTTATTGTATACTGTGGGTACATATATACAGCAGTTGTTAAACTTATTACAGACGTGCCGCCACAATCAGCCAGTTTTGGCTAGGGGTCGCAAACCGGAATCCTGACTCTCGAAAATACCGGAAAACCGGGCAGAAAAATGAACATTTAAATACCGGAAATAAATTAATCAAAACCGGGATTTTCGGTAATTTCGGTATTAGCAAAGATTAAAAAACGAAACAGTATTTTCGTTCAATTATGCGCGCAAAATGATTATTTCTAACAATTTTTTAACTGGCAAAGTTGTACGCACAGCGGTGGCGGCCTAACCAGCCCGAGAGCTCAAGCTCACGACGATTAGTCACACGACTCACACACAGGTATACCTAGTGCCATCCACGAAGACGCATCAATTTGTCAAAATTAGTGCGATCAAAGTTAGCCGATAACTCGCTAGAATCGCTAGATAATTTATCTTTACTACGATCTCATTAAATCTCATTAAACAAAGTACAGAAGTGATTTTAAACAAGTACCTCAATTAGTAATTAGTTTATTTGTTTTTGATTTTATAATTTGATTTATGTATACGTATTTGTTGTGAGACTGTTCAATTTTTTAAAGTCTAAGTAAGACATTCTAGTTTTTTGTTGATTTTATTATTCCCATTTTGTTCTCTTCAACGTACAATTAAAATTATTGTCATAGCATAATTATCTTGATCAATGCATATTTGTTACGTAAGATAAGAGACTTTGTTTTTGATTGAATTTTGATAGTCTACTGTACAATTACAATTATTCTAATATGTAATGTAACAACTTGAATTTAAAATATTTTTTTGTTTGTTTGTTTGTAGGATAGGAAGTTGATCAAAGACTGATTTTATTTAATACTCAATACTCAATACAATATTTAGAGCCATTGTTGGTTATTTGTTACCTACAATCTTGTGATTTTTCTGTGATTTTATAAATCTTTTGTTGTTTACGTAACAGTATCTAAATAAACTACCTTATGCTAATTATACTAATCTTTTTTGTGATTTTATACAGGGTTATTGGTAATTCGACCTATTCCCGTTAAGGGGTTATGGGGGAGGTCATTTGCAATCATTTTTGTCCCATAATGCCCTATGCAAAAATGAACCATTTCTGAGATAATTGAAATTTAAGTTTTTTGCAAAAAAAGTCGGAAACGCATCTTCAAAAATTTATTTAAAAAAAAGTTGGCCATTAAAGTCAATTTTTTTTTTTATGTACAAGATAAAATAGCTGTTCTTATGCAATATTAAAAGTATAATTACCTGTACACGTTTAAGAACGCAAGACCAAAAAGTAAAAAATATGATTTTTTTATAAGGTTGTTCAAAATGAATGGCACAAGAACAGAAAATTTTACTATGACATTTGGCGTGCAGATTATACGGAAAACATGTACATATTTCTAGCTTTCTAAAAAGCTATAAATACTATGATTTTTTTAAATTGTTGTTAGAAAAAAATTAGCACAAAGGACGTAGGAGGAAAACCACGTCCGAACATTTCTTAAAATTAACTCACTAAATCTATGAATAATAACTGTTATAAATACAACTAACAACAATAACTAATGTAAAATACCAAAATAAAATAACAAAGTTCATTTTCTCAAACATGCTATGAAATATTGACGTTATGTTCCTTATAATACGCCACGAACTGTCACGTTGCAGCTGCAGGTGCAGCCGGTGGTGGAGGACGACGAGACGAGAGGTCAATAATGGAATTTCATACAACATTGCTGGCCAAGGCCAGCAAAGTGATCGTCTATTGTTTCATACCATGACGTTTATAGGTCTATGGCATCATAGCATTTAGCCATTAAAAAAAACTATAAGCAATATTTGTGTTTTGGTTCATTAAGACATTCTGCCACTACGCTTATTTAAGGTAAGGTAAGATGATGATGGTGATGATGATGGTGTGATGATGATGGTGATGATGATGGTAATGATGATGATGGTGATGATGATGATGATGGCGATGATGATGATGATGATGATGGTGATGATGAGATGATGATGATGGTGTGATGATGATGGTGATGATGATGATGATGATGATGGTGATGATGATGATGGTGATGATGATGATGATGATGGTGATGGTGATGACGATGATGTTGATGATGATGTTGATCATGATGGTGATGATGATGATGGTGGTGATGGTGATGCATGTTTGAGAAAAACTCTATACAAGCCTTGGCCACGAACAGGGATTGCCGGCCATCTATAACTACTCGGCCGGCAATCCCCTATTTCGCGGCCGCTGCAGTAATGTACTATTATGCGCTAGACGTCCTTAAAGTAAACACGGATCTTGAGACTGCGCTGTCTGCTTATTTTGCGTACATTTATTCAAACCTCCGATATGGTGTGGTTATGTGGGGAGACAGCACTGATGCCCATCACCTATTTGTCAAGCAAAAAAAGTGCATTCGAATTCTAGGCAATATACGTGTCCCAAACACTAGCCGATATTTTTTCATTCGTAATAAACTTCTCACGCTACCCTCCATATATATAATGGAAGCGGCAATGTTTGTAAGAAAACACCCACATTTGTTTGAGGTAAAAAAAGACTAGGGAAAATATAGAAATAAGTTATTGGTTCCGAAAACTAACCTTGCTATGCAAAGAAATGGCCCTTACTATAAATGTATATTGATCTCTAATAAAATTCCAGACTCAATTAAACAGAATGCAGTTGATAAATTTTTTAAAAATAGATTAAAGGCTTTGCTAATAGAGAAATGTTACTACTCGGTGAATGATTTTTTAACTGACGAGAATATTATGAAATAATAATGTTAAATAACTATAATAATTATTAATATTTTTTTATTGTAATCAAATTTTATGGGTTATTTTAGGACTTAATTGAAATATAAATGTAATATAATGACGTTTAATGTAATAATATAATGTTTTGTTAATTAATTATTTATGCATAAGTTCATAACGTTAAAATTATTGTGTGCCCAGTCAGGGTGTCATGGATTGACTTGAATTTTAAATGTAACATCTTATAATATGTAAACATGACATAACAATGAATAAATAAATAAGCTTATTTCCACAATCGCGTTTTTTTTCTGATTTAAATCGACACAGAAACATAGGTAGGTTTAGGTTATGTTAAGTTTGCATCGGCCCGAAGGGCCAAAAGTACACATATAGAAGAAGGAGCTCCGCCAGCGGAAAAATGCTACTGTGAAAATAAGTTTCAGTAAAAAACCGTAATGAGATAAAAAGCATCTGGGAAAAAAATGCGAATGGGAATTTTGCTACTCGCAAATTACGATTCTGGCAAATTAATCTCGAGTTTCGATTCTGCAAATTTTGAAACCACAACTTCCATACAAACATTGCAAGTTAAATAAAAGCTTCTGAAAGTAAGGTACAATACTTACCACAATTTGCAATGGATATAGAAGAAAATAATAATATAAAGACGAATTGATACATTATAAATAAAGTGTTATACTTGTCTACTCAGAACTCAAACTGTGTCCAAAAATGTTTTTTCGTTATTATCTTCATATGAATCCAAATAACATGTTGATACTTTAATCATGAACACTATAACATGTTGATAATTATTTTTAGGGTACCGTAATCGACTTAGAATTGTAAAACCCTTGTCCGAAATTTGAACTTTCTCGAACTTTCTTAGACGAAAAATGGGCATTTACTTTATGTTCAAACAAACGTGTGACATAATTGCGTTGGGAGTTTTTAATTTTTTTAATTTATAGTCACCTTTAATGTAACGTGAATTGCAATAAACGATTCTATTCTATTCCATTTTAGATCTGTTTTGAAAAAAAAACCCGACGGCGTTAACATATTCTCTTATTTACGCCCAAAAGTAACCTCGTGTATAAAATGCATTTATTTACGTTACAAAGAAAGAAAGAAAACATTTATTAGTTACAAAAAAATTACAAAAAGAACAGATGGATTTTGGTATTTATTGTATTTATTTGACTGTGTTTTATAAGATTAAAACATTAACTTGTGTGGAAACTGTTGAGAAAACTGACTCGCCAATTAAACTTATTTCTTAAAAGAACAGATATTTATATAAAATTGTTACGAAACGGTTCCAACTCAGCATGATGTCGGTCTTGTAGCACTTACATATATGAGTACCAAATTTCAACTCAAATTCTATAGGAAGTATTGAAATAGGGTACGTAGCAAAATATATAACGTTTAAAAATAATAATAGTATAACCCCCTGTTTCACCATCCATTGATCAAATTTATTTGACGGATAAGTGTAATACCGTCTCTGTTTGTTTTGTTCGAATAGACGGAGACGGCATCACATTTATCCGTCAGTTAAAATTAATCAATGGGTGGTGAAACAGCCCCTTTTAATCTACTTAATTATAAAGCATGAATTAATTTTACTATGCATAGTCCAATTAGTTTTATTTAAAATAGTTCTCAAGTTTGAATCTGCTGGCTAAATATGCAAGCATTTAAAGCGTCACTTTAAAAAAAAAGAAAAAAAATGCGGAACTAATTTATTTTGCTATTTCTGAGCGTGCGTTGTAAAAAAGTAATATTGTAATTTTGCATAGAACGTCGATTCTTTTTAACCGACTTCAAAAAAAGGAGGAGGTTCTCAATTCGGTTGTATGTTCTTTTTTTTTTTTTTTAACGTGTGTTACCTCAGAACTCCGTCATTTATGAACCGATTTGGAAAATTTTTTCGTTGTTTGAAAGCACATGCTTCAAGGTTGGTCCCGTTGTTACCAAAATCCAGTTCTGATGATGGGATCCATGAGGAATTGAAGAAACTCCTCAAAAATTCAAGAGAAATGTATGGCGATTTTAGTATTTTCGGTGACAAGTCGACCATTTGCATTCAGAACAACTTAAAAGCAAAAAATAAAAAAAAATTAATAAAAAATAAAACCTTCAAAAAACACCCAAAAAACTATGAAATAATAATTGAACCGAACCGACTACAATAAGCATGAAAATTTCTTTTCACGAAACTGCTCGAAAATGTGGCCATAGATAACCTAAATCCAGTACCCAAAACTGCCTATATATGTACATTTAACAGCTGACTCATTTATGGCGCGCAAACACGACAACAATGTTACACTAATCGAAAACAGGACGTATCAGTATATGTATTTCATAATACGATACGACTTTTTGAAAGATAATTTCTGAATTTCATTCCTGGCGTGCTGAAACGACATTATTGGACCAATCAAAAGTAATCGTCTGCTGCATGTGATGGATGGATGGACGGACGGACGGACGGATGGACGAACGGACTGGATGGACGGATGGACGGATGGACGGATGGACGGGATGGACGGGACGGATGGACGGGATGGAAGGAATGGACGGAATGGACGGGATGGACGGGACGGATGGACGGAATGGACGGGATGGACGGAATGGACGGGATGGACGGGACGGATGGACGGAATTGACGGGATGGACGGAATGGACGGGATGGACGGATGGACGGACGGACGGAATAGACGGGATGGACGGGACGGATAGACGGAATGGACGGGATGGACGGATGGACAGATGGACGGGATGGACGGGATGGACGGATGGACGGATGGACGGGATGGACGGGATGGACGGGATGGACGGGATGGACGGATGAACGGACGGACGGACTGGATAGATGGGTTGGACGGGATGGACTGGATGGACCGGATTGACGGGATGGACGGGATGGACGGGACGGATGGACGGGATGGATGGACGGATGGACGGGATGGACGGGATGGACGGGACGGATGGATGGACGGCATGGACGGGATGGATGGATGGATGGATGGATGGATGATTATGATGATGATGATGATAATGATTTCCTCGCATTAGTCGTGAAAAGCACAATGTTTAGTCTCGGCCAAAAGTGCAATAGATGGACTCGTACTTTCGAGGGCCTCCGCTACGCGTCGGCCCTCAAACAAACTCGTCCATCTATTGCTTACTTTCCAGCCTCTACAACAATGTACTATTCTTCTTATCTGTATGAAGTCGGTGCCTCAGCACGAGCCAGCAGGAGTGTAGAAGCCCTATAGATAGTAGGTATGTATGTAGGAAAGTTAGTTTACTAGGTCCACTCCTGCTGGCTCGAGCTGAGGCACCGACTTCATACAGATAAGAAGAAAGATATTTTCATGCTTATTGTAGTCGGTTCGGTTCAATTATTATTGCATAGTTTTTGGGTGTTTTTTGAAGGAGTTTTTCCTTGCATTCTAATTGAAAAGTAAAGTGTTTCGCGAGACTAAACAATCACAATGACACGCGAACTATAGCCACTCTGGGTGGCTAAGAAACATTTTATGTCATTATGGCTTGTTTTAATCCCTTGTTGAACAATCTACTATTGCGTACAGAATCCTTCATGTGCGTGTCCGATACGCGCTTGACCGTTGTTTTTGAACGTACAAAGAATTAGCCTAGTGTATAGGTCTTTTTTGCATAATATGTTGATAGATAACCCTTGACGCTTCTTATTACTATGTAATTAAAGGCTATATTCGGGAAATGAATCGGTCTTGCTGGAATGGAAATTTTTTGAAGCGATACTACTATCACCAAGATTTGTGCAGTCAAGAGGTCAATGTTAGGTTATCTGAGGTCAACCAGTTTTACGCGAGGATCGTGGGTTCAAACCCCGGGCGCGCACGTGTGAGTTTTTCAGAATTCTTGTGCGAAAAGCTTAACGGTGAAGGACAAACATCGCGAGGGAACCAGGACACACTTGCACTTGGTTTCGTTTCGTTTTTTAGGGTTCCGTACCCAAAGGGTAAAAACGGGACCCTAATGCTGAGGCTCCGCTGCCCGTCCGCCTGTCACCACGCTGTATCTCATGAACCGTGATAGCTAGACAGTTGAAATTTTCGCAGATGATGTTTTTGGTTGTACTAAAAAACAGAATAAAACACCGTGACACGAGATTTTTTATATTACAATAGCTTCTGCCCGCGACTCCGTCCGCGTGGAGTTAGTAATTTGGGCAGCTTATTTTTTTATCCAATTTGCTTTTTCATCAATTATGACTCTCCTTAGTTCCTCGATATAAAAACAGTGCGTGGAGTCCCTCCGCGCGGAGGAAGTGAAACTTCATAATAAACCAACCCGCTCCCAATCCGCCCCCAACCCGCTCCTAACCCGCCCCCAACCCGCTCCCAACCCGCCCCCAACCCGCTCCTAACCCGCCCCCAACCCCTCCCAACCCGATCCCAACCCGCCCTGAACCCGTTCTCAAGTGCCTATAGAAGTTATACTTCAAAAACAAACGTCTCGTAAACGTCAACTTGCGTTGCGTTGCGTATTTAACGCTTGTTGGAAGTCGCATTAGAAGTTTCACTTCAATAAATTTTGCTTCTCTTTTAAACTGGCTGGATGGCTGATCTACGAACCTAGTCCTCTCATTCTAAGCGAAATCTAGTGCGCTGCAGTGAGACTGGGGGTTGCTAGGTGGCATGAATCTGGCAACCCTAAGTGAGACGTATATGGGTTGATACCTCATTACCAGCAGTGCCTGACTAATTTAAATATAATGTAGCTTTCATTTAGTACTCTATGCAGATAACTTTCTATACCGGTTTGTGAACGTTCACTTTCAGTTTCGCACGCGTCTTTTGCTACACTCGGAACATAAATACTTACCTAGTCTGATGGATAGGTTTCATTTTATCGTGCCGTTAAATTTTGAAGGCCATCGGCATGTTTTAAGTTCGCTTCATAGGTTACGGCTTTTTCGATTTCTTTCCCCGAGTTCAGCTAGCGCTTTAACCCCCGACACAAAAAAGGGGTGTTATAAGTTTGGCCGCTATGTGTGTGTGTATCGCTATCTGTCTGTCGGGCATCATAACATAACTCTTAAACGGGTGAATGCGGGTTTTATTATTTGAAAGTAGGATTCTTGGAAATGGTTCTTAGACACATTTCATCAAAATTGGTTCAGCCGTTTCAAAGTTATCAGCTATTTTGTAAGATGCGGAAGGGATCTTAGCATAATGGTATTTACTTTATTTTTAAACATTTAATATAAGTCAATTGTCAATTTACAATAGCAGCACAGCCAATATAAAACTCAACCATTTATCAGGTCAGTCATTTAAAATAGAAAAAGGAGTAAAACAGGGCGACCCGCTATCTCCCAAATTGTTTACAAGCTCACTAGAAGAGATATTCAAGAACCTGGCGGAAGCTTGGAGGGAGAAGGGCATTGTGGTCGACGGCAGAAGACTAAAAAATCTTCGGTTCGCCGACGACATAGTCCTTTTCTCTTCCTCAGCATCAGAACTTGAACTGATGCTTCAAGATCTCAGCTTTGCAAGCCTTCAGGTTGGACTTCTGATGATCCGAATCAAAATAAAAGTTATGACCAATAGCACGAAACGTAGGGTCGAGGTAGATGGGCACGTCATACATTATGTCGATGAGTATATTTACTTGGGCCAGATAGTTTCTTTTAACAACAGGCAAGACAAAGAGGTCGAAAGACGAATTGATAAAGCCTGGAAGAGCTTCTGGTCCATGAAAGAGCTGTTGAAGGGTAACCTTCCATTGTCACTTAAGCGAAAACTCGTCGACACATGTATACTGCCCATCCTAATATACGGTGCTCAAACGTGGTCCCTGACCCCTGACTGAGATTCAGAAGTCCAAATTGAAGGTCTGCCAAAGAGCTATGGAGCGCAGCATTTTAGATGTAAAAAGAACCGATCGAGTCCGGAACACTGTACTGCGCTCCAAAACATGCATTGTAGATGTAGGCAAAGCAACCGCCAAGATGAAATGGGACTGGGCTGGCCATGTCTGCCGCACGCATCCAGAGAGGTGGGCGCGGGTTACAACTCAGTGGGGGTTGGGTCCTGAAGGACTTATTTGCATTTAGCCTTGGCATTCAAAACGTCTCATTAGTACACTGACCAAGTATGCAAAATGACTTGTTTATCTAATGCCATGATTACAAAATTGTCTAAGTATTCATATTCATTTATTCATTCAGATTCATGTTCATTACATTAATAGATGGTAGTTTTACAAGATGGTAGGTACATGACACCCTGTCAGGGTATAGAATGTTAATCTATTATAACAATATGTTTCAAGAAGACTTTCTTAGCAAAACGTCCAGGACGTGAAATGCACAAGTAGGCAGAATGACTCAATATTGTATAAGGTCTTGATTGTATTATATTGGTAATGAAGGTTATCCAGACCATTTACCTATTGAAACATTATGACATTAAGTCGTTTTTAACCCCCGACACAAAAAGAGGGGTGTTATAAGTTTGACCGCTATGTGTGTGTGTCTGTCTGTGGCATCATAGCACTTAAGCGGGTGCACCGATTTGGATGCGGTTTTTTTAATAGAAAGCAGGTTTCTTGGCGATGGTTCTGAGATATGTTTCATCAAAATCGGTGCTGCGGTTTCAAAGTTATCAGCTCTTTTATTAGCTGCGGAAGAGATCTTAGATTCATAACGGGCATTGACAGTGACATAATTGCGTTGGGGGTTTTTAAAATTTTTAATTTATAGTTATACAGGCAAGTCATTCAGTCTTATAGCAGTGAGGGTGTTTTACTGACCAAGACATTTTGCTACGCGGACAACTATACAACTAAGGTGCTCCGCTCGGCCTTTGCCCAGCAGTGGGACACTGAAACAGGCTATTAAAAATATATATATAAGTGACTCTTAATTGCTTCGGGGGTTTTTAAATTTTTAAATTTATAGTTATTATTGAAAGAAAGAAAGAAAGAAAAACATTTATTTTATAACAACAATAACACATACACAGGCAAAAATAAGAGTACAAACATAGACATAGACATAGGAATGTAGGTACATATTAGTGCTGCTACAAAAAGGGACCCGGCTCAGCATGTCGCTAGTTAAAAACCAGCACTGGTCTTCCGCCGGGCCACAGTACAGCAACATCACGGAAGGCCACACAAAACACACAAATTATATAATTATTATAAAAAAAGAGAAACTTATCATTCTAACAAAAAACTACCTGACTACGGAACCCTAAAAACTAAACATTCAAACATTCAAGGCTACCACAGACCGAAGCGCGGGGTGCGCGCGCGTCGGCAACGAAAACGCTTCGGTTTGTGGTGGCCCTAAAAGAATTTACTATGTTCCTGAGACCTTTGCCTCTTCCTAGCGGAACACGGAACACTAAAGAAACAAAAACAACAACAACCCAATCAAAACCCGATTAAACTAAATAAAACCAGTTCTTTCCTCTGATCTGGGAAACAGATCTAAAACTAAAATTATAACAAACAAAGAAACACAGTTTAAATTAAGAAAAAAAAAGTTAAGCTACAGTGGCAGACCCTTCGATTGCATGAAGCAACCATACATACACATGAAAAAGTTGCTCAATAATTTCAAAAACAGTTACAGTTACATCCGCTCCGATGCATATGGGACAAAAACTCAAGGTATGTACTACATCTATTTGAGACATGAAATTCGACAAACAAAGAACACTCAAATTACACTCGTATCATGGCTCAGCATTTCTTGAGCCCTTTGGTGCTCAAACATCATTTTTTTAATCTTTAATTTAAAATTTTGTGTACATTTTAGGTCTCTGATCGGGGGCGGAATGTTGTTCCAACATTTCGTGGCTGCATACCTGAAACTGCCACGAAAAGCAGCTGTCTTGTGGCGAGGCATAAGCAGTTGTGTGGCACGCTTCCGCTCTCCACTTGACCTCAGGCAAGACGAAAGTGTGAGTTTGCTGACAAGATACATTGGAGCTCTGTGCTTAAGTACGTCAAAAAGCAGACAAGCCAGATGAAGTTTACGTCGGTGATGCATTTTAAGCATTAAGTGTTTATTTAGGAATGGAGTAACGTGAGCCCTTAACGGAACATTAAAACAGAAGCGTGAACAGGCATTCTGGACTCTCTGGATAAGTCGTTTAGTTTTTGCAAGCAAACGCGGTCCATACACTACATCCATGTAATTCAATTTCGATAGCACCAGTGACTCGACAAGCTGTACTCTCAACTTCTCACTCAAGAACGCCCTAGCTCTATACAGCACTTTTAGCTTATAAAAGCAATTATTGTTATTGAATATTTTATCTTGTTTGAATCTTTCCAGTATTTCTGAAGGCGGGTTTTTGATAGGGTTCCGTGCCCAAAGGGTCCGTCTGTCACTAGGCTGTATCTCACAAACCGTGATGATGTATTTCGGTTGCCGCTATAACAACAAATACTAAAAAAAATAAAAATAAAAAAAATAAAAAAAAAAATTCAATTCACTATTCTTATAGTGCAGTAAAAAATCTTAATAAGCAATTATTATATTGTTATATCCAGATCAAAATTTGTAAACAATTCTAAATATTGATAAAATAAATAATAATAGTTTAAAATATTTTATTGTAAAAAAAGCGTGGGGTGCATGGTGTCAATTGTCAAGGATTATCATTTTGGTAACATCTTAAAAAGCACCCCACGCTTTTTTTACAATAAAATATTTTAAACTATTATTGTTTATTTTATCATATCAATTGGTTGTGTCGTTTTATTACAGAGTTCCTATGGCCACCATCCAGCTCCATCATCAGATCAGCTCCATGTTACCATAATATTGCATTGTCATCCAATTTACACATACGTGCAAAATTTCAGCTCAATCGGAAACCGGGAAGTGGGTCAAAATCGCGCCCTAAGGAGTCGGTTACAAACATACATACATACATACAAACAAACAAACAAACATACAGGTGAAGCTAATATAAAGCGTGTAAAAACAGAATAAAATAAATATTTAAGGGGCTCCCATACAACAAACGTGATTTTTGCTCGTTTTTGCTCGATATTGATAACGACAACAGGTAGACGCTTGAAATATTTACATAATATTCAGTTATATATTCACTTTAAAAATAAATAATTAAATAAAAATTAAACAAATATTTAAGGGAGGCTTCCATACGACAAACGTGATTTGTTTGCTGTTTTTATAGATAATGGTACGGAACCCTTCGTGCGCGAGCCCGACGCGTTCTTGGCCAGTTTTTTTTTTATTTTTCACTTCTCATGCTCTTAAAATGTTACTTTAGTCTCTGCATATCGGGACTAAAGCTCTTTTTTGATCACTAGGGATTAAAATAAAAAAATTTTAATAGACTATGGAAAACCCTAAACTGTCAATCACGGTGTTTGTGAATGGAGGATTTTCGCCATTTTCGGTGACTGGGTATAGACAATTTTAAAGCTTTCCACAGATCGAAGCGCACTGCGGACGCTCCGTAGCGCCACGCGCTTCGGTCTGTGAAAGCCTTTAGGGCGTGGAAATAACCTCAAAATGACAATTGTATAAAAAATATTTAAAAAATAATAATTTCGTGAAACACGATGAATAATTACGAATATTAATCTATTTAATTATAAAATATTAAAGATGAATTCGTTTTATTCTGCATGTAAAGAAAGATTTCCTTTAGCTTAGGTGTTTTTTAATTTGTTTTTTTTTAAAAGCGCTGTCGGCAAAGCAGTTCCCTGCTCTGTCGATAAAATAGCAAACCGCACTGTCGGCAAAGCAGTGCTGGAGTGTAAAAGTTAATATGGCGTGACTTCAAAATAATGCGATGTCAGTTGCATTTAATAGTAAATAGAAAGTATAATTAGATATAATTTAACAAAGAATTGGCATATAGAAAATAAACTTAAAACGTCGTTTCTTTATTCACGGGTAAGTGTTTCAGTTAACAATATATTTTGTGTGTGAACTCAGATCAATTAGGTTAATTTATTTGCCGATTCTAATGAATGAACAATTATCATTCTTACATGCATAGTCCAATTAGTTTTAACATAGTCTTTAAGTTAGAATTTGTTGGCTAAGCAAGCATTTAAAGCGTCACTTTACAAAAAAATATAAAAGAAAAGACAGCGGATTTTTTTTTGCTATTTGAATTTTGAAGAAATGTCCATTGCTCGTATTGAGCATACGTTGTAAAAAAGTAATTTTGTACGTCGTTTTTTTCCTCGCATTCAAAGTGAAAAGTAGAGTGTTTAACGCGAGACTAAACTAGCATAATGACAACTCGAATTATAGCCTCCCTCGCTATCGCTCGGGTGGCTAAATATCTCGTGTCATTATGGCTTGTTTTAGTCCCTTGTTGAACAATCTACTATTTCTTTCACCTGATATGTGCTGGGCTATAAGGGATCTTAGATACTAAAACAATGGCTTCTTGATATGAACAACCTTAGCCGTATCAAGTGTTATCTTAAATAAATACTGAAATGAAAATAAACGTTTTCTCAATTGTTTAAACTACTCTATAAAACAGGTTTACACAAGTTTCAAGTTAATATTTAACCACTTCACTCTGAGCCGTCAATTAAGTTAAGAGGGTTTAAACCTGCTGAGCTGGCAACGTTGCATTTTTGTTAGTTTTTCTCGATTATTCCATAAAAATTGAATGAAAATTAAAAATGTTTTGAATACAAATTGTTCTAATATATAAGTTAATGTGTCTACTGCAATAATACAATACAATACAATGACTCTTTATTGTACACCACAAATAATACAATACAGTAAAACAAGTACATGAAAAAAAAAGAAATAAGGTAAGCAATGGGCGGCCTTATCGCTTCGAAGCGATCTCTACCAGGCAACCTTTAAAAAAAAAAAAAAGAAAGAAAGCAAGGAATGCATTTCAGCAGGTGGTGCAATATAAAATTTAATAAATAATAACAAAAAAAAAACAAACATTTTAATAAAACAACTGAAAACATCCAATAATACACATCATAAATCATACATAGATAAGTGATATACAATATACTTGTAAATAAAAGGACTATAATACAATTAATAATATTATAATTCGTGATAGACTTTTATTTTCTTTAAAAACGAACAAATTATTATCTAACGGTTTTTAAAGAAAATAAAAGTCTTATCACGAATTATTATTACAGTAGACACATTAACTTATATATTAGAACAACTTGTATACAAAACATTTTTAATTTTCATTCAATTTTTATGGAATAATGGAGAAAAACTAACAAAAATGCAACGTTGCCAGCTCAGCAGGTATAAACCCTCTTAAGGGTGCTCCATCGAATGTGGTATGTCATAGCTAGACCGTTCAAATGAGACCTCGCCCTCGCCGCGCGGTACAGGAGCTGGGGGGTGACGACAAAGGGGGCCGGGAGAGGTGCGGGCGGCGAGCGCGCCTCGTGTGCCTGCCGCCCGCACCTCTCCCGGCCCCCTTTGTCGACATACCCCCCAGCCCCTGTACCGCGCGGGCGACAACTCGTTTAAACGGTATAGCTATACGTTGCTATGGATGCATTCGATATCCACCAATCATATTCATTGGTACACATGGCATTGCACTGAAGCTATGTTTTTAGGGTTCTCAGCCAAAATTCCAAAAACGGAACACTTATAGTTTCGCTGTCTGTCTGTCCGTCCGTCCGCGGCTTAGCTCAGAGACTGTTAGGGCTAGAAATCTATAATTTAAAGTAAAAAAATGAAATATAGATTTTTTTTCCCATAGTACGGGATCCGGCTGCAAAATTAGTACATTCATAATGTAGTTAACCGAGACTTAATTTTTACATATTTTTATAGATGGGGGAACCCCTTTCTCTTGAGGTGCCAATTAAAAAGTGGCCGCCATTACTATTAATTATATTATTAATTGGCTGATTAATAAATGATTAATTGATTGAATGATCGTTTAAGAAGTGTTTAACAATGCATCTTTAACGGCAGGAAACTCCTATTTGTGGCTTTTTTTAATAGGCAGACATATTAACATTTCCAACGAAATGTTTCACGAAAAGCCAATTAATAATATTTTAATTAATAGTTAATGGCGGTCACTTTTTAATTGGCACCTCTTGAGAAATGGGTTCCCCCATTTATAAAAATACGTAAACATTAAATCTTGGTTATCTACATTATGAATGTGTACTAATTTTGCAGCCGGATCTTAGACTATAAAATGGGGGTGATTTTTTTTTCTTGTCTAAACTTATAGTGTTGAGTACCTATCGTTAGATAGCACCATAAAATGAATTGTTAGTTAAGTAACCCTTAAGGCAAGGTGGCTTGGCATGCGACTACGGCTCTCCTCTGAAGTCAATGTAATAGGCTACTTTCCTAACTAGTCAGTCTTTTAGATTATCAAAAAATATTGGACACGTATTTTTTATTTTGTCAATTAAACAAAAAATTACTAAGATATGGCGCGTTGAAGTTTCGCGTGACGTCACTTGTTCTACACTTTGTATGAGCGTTTTAGGAACAAGTGACGTCACGCGGAACTTCAACGCGCATTTTTTGTTTAATTGTCAAAAGAAAAATTACGTGTCTAATATTTTTTGATAATGTAAAATGCGGACTAATAAGAATTATTATTTTTTTACCTAGGAAACATCCCTATTGTATAAGAATTTTGGACAAGAATATTTTCTAGCTTGATTGAATCAGGCGTTACTTTGCGGAGATTTAGGCCCATACTACACGGGCGGTTCTCCCGCCGCGGGAAACCGCTTCTGAACCGCACTAGACACAATTTTATATGGAAGTTGTATGCTGCATACTACACTGCGCGGTTTCCCGCCGCGGTTCACGGGCGGGAGAAATTCGACCGCCGCATGCAGCGTTAAACCGCCGCTGATAACCGCCGCTTCAAACTACACGGGCGGTTTCCCGCTATTGCGTCATTCTGTGCGGCGCGGGGCTTTGCGCGAGGGCGCTCGTTCGTCGTGCGTATTTCGTTTTTTTAGCATTAGAAATAAGGTAAACAATCTTGACGTGTCTTTTTTATAGAAAAACGCTTTCAAAAGAATATTAACTAGGTATTTTATGAAACCAAAAGCGTGCAAATTAACATATTTCCTTTCAAATTGTTACATTATTAATTAAGCGCAGTTATCATTGGCGGATCCATGTTGAAATGAACAAAAGACAGCGGTAAACCGCGTTCCGTGTAGTTTGACGGTCTGCGGCAGCTCCGTCGTGCGGTTTCCCGCGGCGGGAAAACCGCCCGTGTAGTATGGGCCTTATATTCGTAGTCGCGGAGGAGCAAATTAATTGTGTATACATAGTTCTTGCACATTTTCTTATTTCATACTTTTCAGAGCGCGTTTTTTCCGTAGTCAAGTTTCAGTTTTCTAAACTATTTTTTTTTTGATAAATATTTGAGAGTACATCAGGTATTTTATTAACGTAAGTATTTTTCAACTACCGACTTAATTCCGTAAACATTATGTACATTCCTTGTTTAAATAGATAAGGAAAATAGTAAGACTTACAGATTATATAGGCTTAAGTAATTAACGTCGGGGTTTTTCTGTTTGTTCGTGTGCGTTTAAAAACAACGCCGAGGGCGCGCTTTTATTTGCGACATGAATAACCCTCCGGCAGTCGGGTAAAAATCCGTCCAATCGCATTACTTGGAATTAAAGAGAATCAACTTTTTCTTGCTACCCGTTCCTATGGTTTTTGTCACAACACAAATTTTGTCCCTTGGGCAACCATTTTTCTATGAGACAGTATGAAGTGTCACTTGGACAACTGGGGACAGAGTAAACAAGACAAAAAAGTTGATTCACCCAAAGATGTTCGACTCTGATTTCGGAACTTCGTGATATTAGAACTCCGATTTCGATTTCGCTATCGATAATTTTAAATCGGAAGTTAAAATCGGAGATTTAGGTACTAAACCCGAGCTATATAAGTTCTTATCTTACATTAAAAATATTTTTTGAAGCATTATTTTTTTTCGAAATCGGCTGAAGGGCTCGTCCGTCTCCCACGGCTAGATTTTTTGACGTGACAAAGACGAAAAGACGAAAAAGGATGACTCAGTGTAACGTACATAACGCATTGTCCCGTTACGCGTCCCGTTACGCTCGAGCCGATGAACGATCGGAGCGAGAGCGCGGCACGAGCGAGTAGCTAGCTACACACGTAACGATAAATCGTAACGATTAATCTGTGCAAACCGATTTGTGCAGACTTATCGGACGTGTGTATGACAATAATCTGCAACGATTTGTCATACACACGATCGATAAATCTGCGCAAATTGGTTTGCACAGATTAATCGTTACGATTTATCGTTACGTGTGTAGCTAGCATAAATCACAATCGGCAAAAGTATGCAATCATTTCATCAATGTTTTGTTATGACGTTGTCACGTTAAACTATCGTCCGTAAACTGACTTTATTTTTTAAAACATTTGAAATGCATGCATGTATGCAATCGGATGTGAAATCGGATGACTATGCAATATTATTATGATCTGATGATGGAGCCAGAAGGTGGCCATAGGAACTCTGTAATAAAACGACATAACCCCATCGAATATGTATTCACTTGATTCGCCTTGACGAGTTCTTTGGTCCTAGATAGTAACCAGGGTTAAAAAGTACAACCAGTAAAAAAGCTTGTATTAAAAATGGAATTTTCTACTAATCTAATATACAGGGTTATTTTTAATTCACTGACATCCTCTTAACCCTGAATTCCTATCACTCAAACAAATGTTTTTTGTTTTACGACTTTTTAAAATGAAGCACTTTTTTTCCCATACAAATACACAGAGTATCGTAAAAATAAGAGGAAATTTCAAATTTTCAAAACGTTATTACACCAAAAATATTAAGTTATGACAAAAGCCGTAAAACAAGAAACATTTGTTTAAGTGGTAGGATGCTAGTGAATTACAAATAACCCTGTATAAAAATATCGTGTCACGGTTTTTGCTATCGAACTCATCCGAAACGGCTTGACCAATTTTTTTGTGTATATTTGGTAGGTCTGAGAATAGGTCGTAGGCTATTTTTATACCCCTATTCTTCGCAGACGAAGCCGCGGACAATAGTGGTACACAATAATATTGCGTATTCTATGGCGACGTCGTACATTTCCTGTATCTGTTTCTTAGTATTGCAATGTTTGGAGCTAATTCTCACAATATCGCATGTTTTGAAAGCATCATATTGTTGTGACTGGAGGCCGAATCAGGTTTTTCAACATAAATGGATAGATTGAAGGAAATGCAACCTTAATGGAAGCTTTTACAGTAAAATTACATAAAGTTTACCACTGACAGATGTTTTTCCTTCATTTCATATTCAACTTTAACGACCTACAAATAAAGCCAATTTTAGAATACTGTTACCCACGTTTGTAGATTTTGTAATAGCTACTTTATTTGTATGGTGTTAACGTTGGAAATGAAATGAAGGCAAGCCATCTGTCAGTGAGTTTAATGCCTAGAGATCAAAAAAGAGCTTTAGTCCCGATATGCAGAGACTAAAGTAACATTTTAAGAGCATGAGAAGTGTAAATTAATTTTATCGCGGGCGAAGCTGCGGACGGAAGGCTAGTTAGGCATAATATGATATTTTCTTAGACTAACCTATCTGTTTATTTCTACTCTTTCTCAAATCCCGATGTCTGTACTTATCTAGCACATAGTATATACAAGCTTTGCTTAGTTTGGGACTAGGTCAATTGGTGTCAATCGTCCCGTTTATTTATTTGAGAACATCCAAGTACCTCTATAGCTCTCACTGTAGCGTTGCATTACTCCGAGCCTCTCCAAAAGGCCAACAATCAAGGTCTAAAAGAGAATAAGTCAATGAAAAAATCGAATGCCTTGACGTTAACCAGGTTTAATACTTTTTCCACCATAATCATAATCACAGTTCTTGTTTCTGTCTGCTAAGACAAAACGAAGGCAAGGTCAAACAGATCAACGACCTACGAGTAGGTAAGTGTTAAAAAACGTATTGCAATAACTCACGCGATTATAGACTCTATACCTTCTCGTTACCAACTTCTGTGTGTACTTGAAATTAGACCTTTTCTCGTGCTGCGTAGGACACAATTTGAATAATTATTTGTATAATTATACAATTCATAGGACTTTTGTAGCTTAAGTCATTGACTGTTTCCGTGTCAAATTACTTTTGCAACGTTTAAAATGCATAGTTGCTAATTATTTGTGTTTTTTAGGGTTCCGTAGTTCAAACAGGAATATTTATTTTTTACTTTGCAACTGTGGTCATTCTGCGGCACCGTTTTCAAGATATTTGACAAAACACCGGTTCTCGTCCGATCACCGAGGATAAGCAACTTCGGGCGCGGTCAGTACTTGGATGGGTGACCGCCTGGTTTCATTTTTGTTTTTCCTCCCAAGGGAGTTCTAACTTTAGTTTTAAAAGTTACAAACAATTTTTAACCCCCGACACAAAAAGAGGGTTGTTATAATAAGTTTGACCGCTATGTGTGTGTCTGTCTGTGGCATCATAGCTCTTAAATGGGTTCAAACAGTCTCATTTCACCGTGCTCGATAGCGACTGCGTAAATGATTTGTATGGATTCTCCATACAAATCATTTACGCAGTCGCTATCGAGTGCGGTCACTGCAAACTCATGGTAGTGGTGTAGTCGAAATGAGACTGTTGACGAGTTGGCACTGGGGTCGGAATAGAAATGTTGACGAGTTGGTACCTACTGTGGCCCACGTGGGAATGCGGATAAGATAGGAAAGTGACGATATAGGAATGTTGGCGATCAGAACAGTAGATCATATAACAATGAGGACGGTTTAAGGGATTCTCCATACAAATCATTTACGCAGTCGCTATCGAGTGCGGTCACTGTGAACTCATGGTAGTGGTACAGTGCTAACTCGTCAACTCCTATTTATACCAAGCAACACTGTGGTCGATAAAGGTATGTTCAAATTCAAATTCAAAATTCAAATTAACTTTATTTGTAAGAATACAGTAAAAAAATACATTGGTCATACATAATTATAAGTTTTGTCCTTGTATTCAGCTTGCAAGCAAGCGTACAAATATTTCATTAAAGAAGCTAAAGGTAATTTTATAATCTAATTAAAATAAATAATAATAATAATAAATGTACAAAAAAAAAATAATGTCAACAATATTGTCTATAATTTAAGTAGTCCTTGACACTATAAAAACACTTTGTCAGTAACCATTTCGTCAAATTGCGTTTGAACATTTCTCCCGACAACACCTTTAATTCATCTGGTAAATTATTAAAAACTATTATGCACATGTTGAAAGCGTTTCTTTTATAAATATCTTTACGATAGCGTGGCCTGTACAAAAGAGACATAACGCATGCTCTTGTCCGCCTCTGAATAACTTCACTGCGTTTTTTAAAACACTAAACTGCGTTGTTTGTGGAGGAAAGTGAATGTGATAACTTTAATTTCAATACTTGATGCAAAACCCGCCTTTATAATTCCCGTTCCCATGGGGATTCCGGGAAAATATATATCCTATGTCACTCGTGGAACTGAGACTGAGACGAATCTAATGACACCTCACACTTTAAAATCCATTGAGCCGTTTAGGCTGCATGCCGTGCCAAATAATGATACATAAATACCTACATACGCTCGAAAAATATAACCCTAGTATTAAATACAAAAAATAATAACTTTACAAACATTAATAAAAAAGTTACGAACGTTTAAAGGTGGGATTTCGGGAAATTTTAGAAAAAATCATATCCCCAAAACAGTAACCCTTAGGACCCTAGTTCCAAGGGAGAAAATATAGCAAGTAACCTAATAGTAATCTTAATAAAAAAAAATGAAGCGAAAGATTTTTTCCTATTTAATAATCAATACATATTGTTTAAACAATATAAATAATTATTTCCCTCCTTTAAAAAGGTTTCTGATTTTAATTAATATAAAAAAAAAAAACAAAAATTAAAAAAAAAAATGATCAAAATCGGAGCTGTTTCTGAGGACTTTCGACGAAAAAGCTTCATTGACCCGACATTAGACGCCGTCAAACATTGTTTGACGATTTTGCGTCGGCGTCCCGTCGACGCCCGCTGTGTGTCGAAGGCTTAAGGGTCATAGAAGTGCAGTAAGACGGGATTTTTAGAATTTCCCGCGGGATAGAGATCGGGAGTTGTCTAAATTTTATCTACGTGCGGACGAATACGCGAGCAAAAGCTAGTACTTAATATAAGAAATAAATAAAATTATTTCCATGAAATTCAATACTTGTCGCGAAACCATGACTAGTTCGATAATATTCAAGATAATTTGTTCTTAAGTGGTTAAAATTAGGTCATTGACACAGGGGTTTGGCACAGTATAAACACAGTAAGTAATCTACCAACAAAACAAATTTGTTTTCGCGCGCGCTGTCCGTATGCAGACCTTTTATATATTTCATTGTGCAGCATGTAGGTACGTTTTGCGACAGTCTTGTAAAAAACATAAACTAGCTTTAGTAATTAAACCAAGTTTAAATTTTGCAGGCCACCTACCCCTACATACATACCCCTTTAGTTGCAGTAGTTCGGTTGATTTGTCCGGGGCCGAACTGTTGCAACACTTTTAGTCTCATTAGTTCGGTTATGACGTCAAACCGAACTACTGAGAATTGAAACGACTCAAAAGCGCGGTTAAGAACTAAGCTGTGGTAGCCTGGTGGTTTGACGTATGGCCTCTCAAGCAGAGGGTCGCGGGTTCAGAGCCGGCTCGCACCACTGAGTTTTTCAGAATTCATGTGCGAAGTTATGTTTCAAATTTACCATGAGCTTTACCTTGAAGGAAAACATTGCGAGGAAACCTGCATCACCTGGGTGGAAATTCAGCAGTGTATGTCAATATGTGGTAGTGGCTGACTAATTTTACTAATCGATGTTTTTTATGCGTCTGTATAGTTAGTCCGAATTTAATATAACATAATGTATAGTTTTCTATGATTTTCATTAGTCATTAAGTGATTTAACAGCATTTTCTTCGGAATTGTTATACAACTTAACCTAACCTACTGCATTCTATAAGATGGCATTTAAAAATATCAAAAAACCAAGGGCCCCGTTTTTATATTTGTATATTTTCCTGCCAAATGTTTTTTTCCTAAGTATCGAATGTGTGTAAATCTTTCTCTCTCTTTCTCTTTCAAATGAGTTAGGACGTGCGTTGTTCGTAGATTACTAACTGCTGTACAATGTGGTTCGCATTAAGGTCGTACATGAACGTTATCAATTGCAACCGTCTGTTTTAATTATAGTTTGATTCAATATTTAATTAACATCTGCAAAGGAATTGAGTTCGCAGAACAGCCTGTGTTCTCGCAAAACTGGTAAACAACATACACAGAAAGACTCTTTGAAACAAAGGAAAGATGGAAAGTACACTAAAAGAACATGTCTAAACTAGAAATGTGTGAGTGGGGGTAAGATGAAAAGCAGTGTAAGATGAAAAACACTTGGGTGCTACGAGTAGTTAGTTTTTCATCTTACACTGCTTTTCCCCCACTCACTATACTTAACTAAATCTAAATAAACATGAACAACCAACAGTTATGGCGTCGGGTTAACCAGCCAAATGCAATATATGTAATTGACTTTAACGCGTCGCATTATCGACGTAATTACTATGCAACTAAACTAAAGAGTACGTCGATAATTATCGAGCGAGTAAACTAAATACCTGAGGCCGTATTCTCTAACTCTTCTGACGCTTGTCTTCGCTTTCACCGTCTCTTTTTGTCATCATCTTATACCGTTTGACAGAAAGAAATAGTGCTTGCGAAGGCTAGCGTCAGAAGCGTTAGACAATAAGCCTGCTGGTTTACACTCGCGTACGAGTGGCGAGACGAACTGCGGGACGAGCCACGAGACGAGAGTGTGAACAGGCGCGCCTCGCGCCTCGTCTCGTGATTTGCCTTGATTTGATACCTGCAGGCTTATTGTCTAACGCTTCTGACGCTAGCCTTCGCAAGCACTATTTCTTTCTGTCAAACGGTATAAGATGATGACAAAAAGAGACGGTGAAAGCGAAGACAAGCGTCAGAAGAGTTAGAGAATACGGCCTCAGGTATTTAGTTTACTCGCTCGATAATTATCGACGTACTCTTTAGTTTAGTTGCATAGTAATTACGTCGATAATGCGACGCGTTAAAGTCAATTACATATATTGCATTTGGCTGGTTGACCCGACGCCATAACTGTTGGTTTTATGTACAGGGTTATTTGTAATTCACTAGCATCCTTTTAACCCTAAACTCCTACCACTTAAACAAATGTTTTTTAATGAACTAAAACAATTACTTTGCTCACCCGCGACCTTACAATAGTTACGTTTATGCAAGAAATGTGTGTTCATGCAGTTCCTCCACCTCCACACTGTACGAACACACACAAATCACATAAACACAACTATCACCACCACCAAGCTACACTGACGCGTTTCGAACTCAACCAGAGCTCATCCTCGGAAATGAGCATCGCATACAAATTCCATTATTGTCAAAACTCGAACTTTTTAAAAAGTTAAAACGGCCATGGTAATAAGTTGGCACTATTCGTATACATACAGCCAACTCAAAAGATCGGTATCAGATGTTTTTTTGGAACTCCGTACTTTTTTATTGTGTTTGAAACAGCTTGTGTTGTTTTCGGTGGAAAAATACACCTGCAGTTTTTTCTAATGAAAAAAGGCGGGATAGGGCTAAATTACATTTAATTTTAAGTGATTTGCAATTCTTTCTACCTATTTAAGTTAATAAAAGTTTAGTCTATTTTTTTTTCCTTCACCATTTATTTTTGAGAAAAGCTTTATATCTTAGATTATTTCTAAGCTTTATATTAGTCTCGGCTGGAATAGCAATTGCTGGCTTCTTATTAATTAAACGCTAGCTAGCTACGTTAGCTAGTTTAATACTTAGGCTTGATTTCCTCCTACGCTGACGTCGGTCGAGCGTACCGTCGGTCGCGTATGACAAATGCGCGGCCATCAGCGTGGCTGTGCGGTGCCCCATAGAATATAGTGTTTATTCGTACGCGCGACCGACGTCAGCGTTCGATGTCAGCGTAGGAGGAAACCAAGCCTCATACTCAGCCAGCAATTGCCTACTTCCAGGCCACGACAATAATGTAACTAACTACTGTAAAAAGTTCTTCGGTATGCGCCTGTCTCAAGCTCCCTCCAGTGCTTCACTGCATGTACCGAGGCTCTGCTGAAGCAATACCTATGGCTGTCATGTGTTACTTGCGTTAAGTATCGCCATGGTCTATGGCTATACTCCGACATATAAAACTTACTAGCTTTTGCCCGCGACTCTGTCCGCGTGTAATTAGTAATTTGGGCAGCTTATTTTTTTTATCCAATTTGCTTTTTCATCAATTATGGCTCTCCTTAGTTCCTCAATATAAAAAAATAATTACCCCCCCCCCCCCGCACTCCCGCGTTCACATTCACCACGGTACTCCCAAGTCAAGCGTGCCTATAAATTACCCCCGTGCCCCGATTTTAAAACATTCTTCCGCTCCGCTCCGCTCCTATTGGTGTTAGCGAGATGATATATAGCCTTCCTCGATAAATGGGCTATCTAACACTGAAAGAATTTTTCAAATCGGAGCAGTAGTTCCTGAGATTAGCGCGCTCAAACAAACAAACAAACTCTTCAGCTTTATAATATTATTAGTATAGATTCATTTGGTAAACCTATCTTTAACCCTATGCTATTAAACCGAGGTAAACAATGCGCAACCCTACGGTAAACAGGTTAAAGGTCAGATCGATGGCAGGTCAAGGTGGTTACAGCTATGGCTCGCTATGCCGAATTGATTAGGTATACCGATTTCAATCCGAGGCGGTGACCTAGTCACGGGGTGGCGAATACATAATCGACTGGTTTATGCGTTAAAATGCGAAGACCATAGTTGAAATACAATATAATGAGACTTCTTGACCGACGGTGCTGGGTGAAATTCGGCGCTGGGTTGCTATAGACACCTTAGCAGTATGTTGAGCCGTGTCCGATTTGCAACTGCATTGATACACTCTATATTTATCCTTCGTGTTGTCTGTTTGTAATAATTTTGATGTGTCTTGTGTTACCTATCTATACATATAATAAATCTGTAGCAAGTCGGTGTCTGTACATTGAAGATATTTGAGAAAAACTGTCACTAGGGCTATTTACTAGCGCAATAGAACCCAAAACAATGTTTTTTAGAATTATTGTCTTTTATCTGTTTGTCTGTGCGTTTGTGCGCGCTAATCTCAGAAACGGCTTAACCTAGAAGGATGCGGTTTTCACTGTTAGGTTGGTATTTTCTTGGATTAACATTTAGTGTTTGTTTCATTTGAATCGGTTCACAATTAAGAAAGATACGTCTATTTTAAGAATTTATATAACAGTTTTTAGAAGTAGTGACTTGGGAGTAGGTACGGTGGTGAATGTGAACTCGGGTGTGCGGGGGGGGGGGGGGGGGGGGTTCGGTGGGGGTCGGTGAGGGAGGGGTTTGCGGGGGGGTAATTTTTTTTATATCGAGGAACTAAGGAGAGCCATAATTGATGAAAAAGCAAATTGGATAAAAAAAATAAGCTGCCCAAATTACTAATTCCACGCGGACGGAGTCGCGGGCAAAAGCTATTGTAAATAAATTTATTTTCTTTATTTCTTTATTATATGTGTACCATAACCACGTAGAAAAAAAATACAGAAAAAAGTAGGTATACTGAGAAAATATAGGTAAAGCAATAAGAAGTCTTTCGGCATCAACGTCTTTTTCCCTCTCATTTAAAAAAGAATGAAATAATTTATTTGTGACAGCATCGAGAAAAACAATTAGACAAAACAAGAATGTAACAAAAAATATGAGAGTCACAAAATGATCCCAAGCAAATCACAAATGATCAACAAGCTGACGGTCTTAGGATTTTTCGACCAGGCCAGGGGCTAAATTCAGGAAAGGCCCAAAACGGTTTGCGAGCGGTAATTCAATCGTTTGGGAGAGGATAGGAATGGGCTGAGCTTGGGATGAGCTTTATTTTCCTGTTGTAAATAAATAAATGAGTAAATATATAGGGATGAACTGCTATTCAGGAACGCCAAAAATCACTGGTTTGCGAGAGGTTTGGGCTGGCTTAGGATGAGCCTTATTTTTTCTTTCTAGGAAAATAACGATTGAATTATCGCTCGCAAACCGTGTAGGTAGGGCCGTTCCTGAATTTAGCCCTAGTAGTTTTGTTTCTATTTCAGAACAGTTATCAACAGTAAGAGAAGTCGAGACGAATTCGGCTGTTGATACAACATGCGTATTGTCCCTCTAGCTGCAGTAGTTCGGTTGATTTGTCCGGGACCGAACTGCTGCAACACTTTTTGTCTCAGTAGTTCGGTTAACACGTCAAACCGAACTGCTGGGAAACCTTTAGTTGCAGTAGTTCGGTTGATTGTCCGGGACCAAACTACTGCCACACTTTTAGTCTCATTAGTTCGGTTGTGACGTCAAACCGAACTACTGAAAATTGAAACGACTCAAAAGCGCGATTAAAAATATAGCTAAATACACAATCCATGAAAAATAAGAGCTAGTTAATTTTATTTGCAATGTTGGTACTTATTTCATTTCCTTGCAATCGAAGTGAAAAGAAGAGTGTACCTAAAACTCTAGCATTAAATCCAACGTCAATGTCAACCAAACGTCTCGGGTAAAATGGCTCGTTTTATGCTCTTGTTGTACAATCTAATCCTTAAACGTCCTTTTGAGTAGTTTCAATTCTCAGTAGTTCGGTTTGACGTCATAACCGAGCTAATAAGACTAAAATTGTGGCAGTAGTTCGATCCCGGACAGTCAACAGAACTACTGCAATTAAAGTCTTCCCAACAGTTCGGTTTGACGTCTTAACCGAACTACTGAGACAAAAAGTGTTGCAGCAGTTCGGTCCCGGACAAATCAACCGAACTACTGCAACTAGAGGGTATTATCACGTCTCACTTGTTTCGGCTCTATCTGATATGATTTGACAAGTCATTTTGTTACTGAATCACAAGTTGAGACAGGTCTTCCATGATTGCAGTGGCTGCTTTAGGCTAACAATACACCAGAGGCCGTATTGTCTAACTCTTCTGACGCTTGCCTTCGCTTTTACCGTCTCTTTCTGTCATCATCTTATACCGTTTGACAGAAAGAAATAGTGATTGCGAAGGCTTGAAGAAACGTCAGACAATTATGCCTGCAGGGATGTGCTAAGCCACGTTGGTATGGATGCGTTTGATATCCACCTATAATATTCATCGATCCGCATAACATAGCGCAGGTGGAAACCTGGTCAACTAAGCTATAATAATCAAATCAATAATCATTTCTTCCCAGGTGCGTGCTGTTTTCATAACGATTTTTTTCTTCGCCACCGTAAAGCTTACGGTAAATTTCAAATGCAATTTCACATATGAATTCCAAATAACTCAGAGGCACTTGCCCGCTCGAGCCCACGACCGAAAGACTTGAAACCATTTGGGCGTCACGGCCGTATTGGCATTGCCAAATTGATAATCTTCGAACCAATGCTACTCTTTTTGATCACAAACTTTGACGGTTTTTGACTATTATATTTATATTTTGTATTTTTGGCATTATGAAATTTCATTCATCATCATTTCAGCCGTAGGACGTCCACTGCTGCATAGGCCTCCCTCATTGATGCCCAATCATTACGATTGGAAGCGATTTGCATCCACCCTGAACCTGCGGCCTTCACCAAATCGTCCGTCCAGCTCGTTGGTGGACGTCCCACGCTGCGCTTGCCAGTCTGTGGTCTCCATTCCAGAACTTTTGGGCCCCAGCGGCCATCTGTTCTGCGTGCTATATGGCCTGCCCATTGCCATTTCTACGAGCTAATCCGTTTGGCTATGTCAGTAACCCCGGTTCTTCTACGGATCTCCTCGTTTCTGATTCGATCCCGTAGAGAAACTCCAAGCATAGCCCTCTTATGAAATTTATGAACCTTAATTACTACGACTCGTACCATCAATAGGGATGTTGACGCCATTAAAAAATAATTCGAAGACACGACTCCAGTAAAAAAACGTTTTATTTTAGCTCTGAAAACCAGATTAATTTTCGTTCAACTGCAAAATTAGATCTTTTGTTGCTTTAAAACAAATAAATAGTTAGTTGACTGAGTTGGCGAACAAGTGACGTCATAAGTTGCTATTGCCAAGTCAGATATGAAGTATCTTTTTTATTTATTTTTCAACTTCATTTTTTATTACTTTTACGGTCATCCCATGAAACCATATATTTCAAACTAAATACAAACTGAAATATAGATGCACAGAAAAAACCCCAGAAAAAAGACCAATGCTGGGAATCGAACCAAGGTCCTCAGCGTTGAGGACCTGGGTTCGATTCCCAGCATTGGTCCTTTTTCTGGGGTTTTTTCTGTGCATCTATATTTCAGTTTGTATTTAGTTTACTATTGCCATTCAAACTCTACGGGAGAATTGTGTTTTGACAGCTCATAAAAAGTACGTCAGTTGATTGGTGGTGACAACATCCCTATTAGCTTACATGACAATTAAAGCCACAGATAACGTAGGTATAATTAAAGATTTTTTCTCAAAGAAATATGAAATTTCGCGCAAATTTTCAACATTTTACGTAGGTACTTAAGATTAAATCAATCCTTTATTATCAGTCTATGTCTACAGTAGTCAATATGAGCAATACAAATAAAGATAAATGTATCTAAGCCAATATTACCTTGTTATAAGATAAGATTTATCTAAAACGTGTACTATGTATGATAAGTTATCTTTATCATGAACATAATTATGGAATTAGTCAGTTGTTGCGGCGGCGTGTGTGAGAGAGAACACTTGTTTATGCGCGAGTGTATATTAAAAAAAAAAAAATATATTAGGGGACATTCTTACACAAATCAACCTAGTCCCAAACTAAGCAAAGCTTGTACTATGGGTACTAGACGACGATAAACATACTTATATAGATAAATAAATACTTAAATACATAGAAAACATCCATAACTCGGGAAAAAATATTCGTGCTCATCACACAAATAAATGCCCTTACCGGGATTCGAACCCAGGACCTCTTGCTTCGTAGGCAGGGTCACTACCAACTAGGCTAAAGAGGTCGATTATTGTGAGTGCCCGGCAAAATTCAGTGAATCGTCGTTGAAAACCTATCTACACAAATATCTTTTGACGCGGTACACTCCATACTCAAACGGAATCACCGAGAGCGTAAGTAACACCATGATTACATCGAGATTCTTTCCCAATACGAACTGTTAAGGAATGGAATTCATTTCATTCTGTATTTCTAGATAAATAAAACGTAGGGCTCTTAGTAACAAACTTATATTACTTTATTTAACAATAAAAGTAGGTATAAAAACAGGGAGTAATTTTAAAATTAACATAAATAAAACTAACTTAAAATAGATACTATAACTATAAATAAAATAAAACTAACTTAAACTAAAACTAAATAAAATTAACAAAAGGTTCCCCCCGCGGCATGGACCCAAAGACACTGGCAGCATTACCTCGCTGTATAGCAATGCTGATACGTTGTGCGAGGTAGCTGCCAGCTCTTTGGTCTCCTGTAGTGTCACAAAGCCGTTTACAAATATCTTTGTAAAGACTATCTGTCTTTTAATATCATGTGTTTTATATTATGTACAATAAATTACTTAAAATAGCTAAACAAAAATTAAAACTAAAAATTACAATCTAAATTTGGACCCTTAGGTAGCGTGTCCATCACGCAGGCAGCATTCCCACGTTGAATTGCTATAGCAAGTCTTTGTGCGAGAAAGCTGCCTGCGCGAGGGTCACCTGTTGCCTCTCTCAGGCGCTTGCTTAGAGCTCCGTGGAGCCCTCGTGCGCCCTTGCCCCAAGAACCGAGTGTCTCGACACCGAATGCGACGAACTCGTACTGGGCGCCGAGACACTCGTATTTATTGGCCTTAAGCTGTTCTCGGGTGTCCGCCGCTGCACCGGCACGTCTGCTCGTTGTTGGGAGGTTGGACGCTGCCAAGGTGTCGGCGCAAGTGGCGTCCCACACCAGTGCACGGCCCATCCTCCATGGAATTAACGACATCCCGTCAGGGCGCTTGCCATCACTCCGCAGCTTAGTAACAGGTCATTTTGGTACAAATGCCAAATACCGCAGTGGTAGCCGGATCGCTGCCGGGGTTTCTTAGCACCTGTTGCCCCACCATTACCCATGGCGCTGCCATAGCCTCACTTCGCAGTTTAGGTATGTTCGGCCGGCGCTCCTCCCGGGGAGAAGTAGGTATGGCAGTAGGTTGTCGCGCGGCTTTCAGTTCGCACACTAGCCGCGTCGCGCGTAATCAAGCATCTTTTTTTCAGTGATTGTTGCAACAAACAATTACTTCTAAACGATCTTATAATTATAAATTCAAAATTCAAATAACTTACTTATACTTACTAAAGGTAGTTTACTGAATTAATACACACTGTTATCTTTCTTGATTTATATACCTTACCTACCAAATATCGGCGAGTGGGAACCCTGTGCCCATGGTTTCGGATCAGCGGTGCCCAACGGAATATGAACGTTCGTATCACTTTTTTTTTTTTATCAGCCCGTAATAGTGTCCCACTGCTGGGCAAAGGCCTCTCCTCTTGACCTCCACAACTCCCGTTCCGGCGCAATATCAGACCAGTCCTTTGCATACACGTCCAAGTCGTCCCGCCATCTCCTTCTTGGTCTGCCGCGCCGTCGCTGGCCGTTCTCCGGCACCCACCAAGTAACTGTGTGAGCCCATCTTTGTGGGTGCATGCGACAGACGTGTCCAGCCCAGCCCCACATGATAAGTTTTAATTTCGCATGCAAGCAGTAAGAGTAGGCATGTTTTTATAGCTCAGGGAGTGATCCTTCTGTACGTTAGTACTATTACTTATCCTATGCCAGAGACTGGAGGCCGTTATTTTTTGGACTCAGCTATAGGGGTGCCATAGTCGCCACGCTAAAATAAAATAAAATAAAACATTTAGATGTAACATTGTCAAAAAGTACGAAATGTTTGTGCCCCCTAGTAATTTTGTCTGAATATTTATTTTGTTTTGAGGCAATTTATGATGGGTAAATAAAATAAGGATTTTACTTATTGTAATTTCAAATTAAGATTAGAATTGAGTAAATAATTGGAACAATCTTACAGTTTTTTGCTATTCTTTTCCAATTATCTTGTAGATTCAATTTCCTTCCGACGCTTTAAGCTCGATGATACTTGTTACGTATTTTCGAATCCGCTTGATGTCCGTAGGTACTGAAGTAAGTAGTTGGATGAGATGCTCGGTGCTTGTAGAGGGCCGTGAAGAAATTTGAGTTCGTAACTTGCACTTCGCGGCAAGACCTCAGCTTTAAGACGATAATCTCTAAGTCCACTGAAGACACGGAGTTAGATGCGGAGAGAGTAACGCGCTGCGGCACTTGTTGACCCGTTGTGATGGTCACGATGATGAAGAGTAACAATCCAAGGGCCACAATTTCACAGTCGATCTTGGTCACTTAATTACGGCGAGATTAGGACCATATGTTGAGTCTAGATCCCTAGTGCACGTTAGAGGGGTAATCTATTCTCGATGGATCCTTCAATAATACGTGGACTGTATAAAAAAAGAGTATAATAAAAATAATCGAACTGAAAACAATTATAATGCCAGTGCAAGCGCGGCGCGTACAGAGATGCGGTAGCGTACGGAGGGTAATCTCTTGCAATACGAAAGGGTTCAAAGTCCGAGGCGCGAGGTGGCGGCCGGGTACGTATCCGCGCCCCCCGCGCTGTAGCGTCGATGCGGCCTGGTGATGCGGGCATCAGGCGCTTGACCTTAACAGGGGCAGAATATGCTTTGGCCAACATGTTCTTTAAGACAGTATGTTTCCAAGGCAGCATTCACTGTGGTCTAAATGTCCTTGTGTCCGGAAGTTCTTACGATATATGTAATACTCTGGGGACAGCGATATGACTAGGCATGTTCTTTCCGTGTACTCTGCAGTTAATAATTTGATAACTATATATTAAACTTGCAAAACTCGAGGATAAACATTCGTATTTTC
This sequence comes from Archips xylosteana, assembly GCA_947563465.1. Classification (NCBI taxonomy): domain Eukaryota; kingdom Metazoa; phylum Arthropoda; class Insecta; order Lepidoptera; family Tortricidae; genus Archips; species Archips xylosteana. Next base: position 8,029,329 of record OX387373.1, read on the forward strand.
ATACATAATATCTATCCAGTATGCTTAGTATAAGTTTTACATCACAAAATACTTCTAGATCGCGTTCACGTTAAAATTTCAATTACTAGAGGCGCTGCCGCGCTGTCCATGTTTCCATAGTAATTGAAATTTTAACGTGAAGAAGTATTTTGTGAAGTAAAACTTATACTAAGCATACTGATCGGGAATCGAAGCTTTGTGGTATCCATTCTCTAACCAACCAGCTGTCTGGTCAGCAAATGAAGTGTGACTTATTATTTAGTAGCTTAGCAGGCACGTAATCGCGGCGTTCCTAACATATTATGCAAACAAATTACTGGGGAAGCCCGAATAACATATAAATGTGGCTTTAAAGCTGAAAAACCCGCTTGAGACTGACTGGCTTGTTATAACTAACCTTCGAATAGTATCCGCGCAAGAACTAAAGTCACGGACATAGCTCGAAGAATTGCCAGACTCAAGTGGCAGTGGGCAGGGCTCGCTCGTAGAACTGATGGCCGATGGGGCAGAAAGGTTTTCGAGTGGCGTCCACGGACCGGAAGACACAGTCTAGGTAGGCCTCCAACAAGGAGCGTCGACCTTTAAGGTTGCGGGATCGCATTGGATGCGGATGGCTCGGGATCTGTCTGTTTGGCGAGCTTTGGGGGAGGCCTATGTTCAGCAGTGGACGTCTTTCAGCTGAAACGATGATGATGAATGAATATATTAATTTTCGATGTCCAAATAAACCGCAAAGGCAATCTTTCTGCAAAATTTCAGTCTTCTGAGGCCAAGGGTTGAGGCTGGGCGTCGTTGATGAGTCAGCCAGTGAGTCAATTACTAAGGACTTTTTCTGTTATATGTATAGATAGAATAGCGACCCGCCCCGACTTTACACGGGTGCAATTATGAATGCATTATACATATAAACCATCCTCTTGAATCACTCTATCTACTTATTAAAAAAAAACCGCATCAAAATTCGTTGCGTAGTTTGAAAGGTCTAAGCATGCATAGGGACAGACAGACGAAAAGCGACTTTGTTTTATACTATGTAGTGATACTTAGTGGTAAAATGATTCTATACTAGAGCCTCGTGGAATTATTTTTTCATGATGTCATTTAACCTATTGTCTTATATTTATTGATCTGGTATCAAAGTCACCTTCCTTTTATTTCACAACAGCTACGTGCAAAGACAACCTTAGCTGGTTATTTACTATCTGCATAATACATGATACATCATCAATTCATCATCATCATTTCAGCCGAAAGACGTCCACTGCTGAACATAGGCCTCCCCCAAGGCTCGCCAAACAGACCGGTCCCGTGCCATCCGCATCCAACGCGATCCCGCAACCTTAACCAGGTCGTCGCTCCGTCTAGTTGGAGGCCTACCACACTGCTTCCGGTCCGTGGACGCCACTCGAGAACCTATTTGCCCCATCGGCCATCAGTTCTAAGAGCGAGCCTGCCCACTGCCACTTGAGTCTGGCGATTCTTCGAGCTATGTCGGTGACTTCATCATCACCATCTTCATCATCTCAGCATATATTCGTCCCACTGCAGCTTACAGGACTCTCAGAATGAGAACTTCACACACCATTGAAATGAAATGAAATGATTTTTATTTGCGGAATATGGGTTACATAGGGTGTTACATTATTAATAATAAACGCAGCCATAGGACGCGATTCTACAGCGGCCGCTAAAATTCCTAATTTTATTTAGGCGTTGCTAAATCACTTTGCTATTCTATGAGCAGCTGTCATAATCAAATGACAACGCTAATTTGAATCTGACATTTCTTATTTTAGGCGGTCTATTCAATTTAGGTTTAGCTGCTTAAATGCTATTCTTTGCATGTCCTTTTTAAGCAAATGTCAAGCTAAGCTGGCTAATTTTAGCGGCGACTAAAATAGTCGCATTTAAAATAAGATTACGAAACGTCAAGTGGTGCAGGATCAATCCCATAAAATAACATATTTAATTTATATTAGTTTCTTTAATAATTGGTTGTATTTTTGTTAATTCGCTGTACTGATATGTGTTGTATTGTATCGTGTATTATCCATTAGAAATGGATGAAGAATATGTGATAGCTGCTGTGGTGGGCGAAGAGAGGGAGTATGGCGAGGGTGAGGGTGAAAAAATGTATTTAAAGAGGTTGCGAGATCAATCCGACCCGTTTGACCGGTCCGAGCGGAAGTTTAGAAAATTATTTAGGCTGTCACGAGACATGGGCCGACACGTAGTGGACACTTTGTGTGCAGGGGATGCGCTACGAGCGGGCACGGTGCCCCCACATTTAAAAGTTTTGAGTGCCCTGAACTTTTTTGCCCATGGCAGCTACCAAACTGCTGTGGGAGAAATTAATATTCTAGCTCAAAGCCAACCAACCATAAGCCGCAGTCTGGCAGCTGTTTGTCCTATAATAATAGAAAGATTGACCCCACTGTGGATCAAGTTCCCAGTGACTAGACCGGAGAAAGAGAGGACAATGCAGGAGTTTCAGACCCATTTTGGAATGCCGTATACACTGGGTGCGGTAGATGGGAGTCACATCCCTATACATAAACCCCCAAATAACCACCCAAGAGCCCCAGGTAACATTTTCTTTAATAGAAAAGGGTTTTATAGCATTAACAGTCAAGTGGTGTGCGATGCCACTGGTCGGATCACCAGCGTCAACCCAAATTTTCCGGGCTCAACCCATGATGCTGCTGTTTGGAGGAGCAGCAATGTGCACCAGCACCTTGAAGGGCAATATGTTCAGCACCAAGCTATGGAGTGGCTTCTTGGAGACAAAGGCTACCCACTTCTCCCGTGGCTAATGACTCCTCACCCTGACCCAGTTGCCGAGTCACCGGAGGCAAGATTTAATAAGTGCCATGCACAGGCGAGAGGGGTCATAGAGATGTGCTTTGGGGTTTTGAAAAATAAATTTAGATGCCTTCATCGCCACCGTACTCTGCATTACAGCCCAGAAAAAGCTGCCAAAATTATAATTTCATGCTGCACGATGTATAATATGATACACGGATTAGAAATGAATGATGATTCAGACAGCAGTGACGATTCTGAGAGTGATGAAGACATAACAGATCAAAGTGAAGAAGAGGATGATGAAGAGCAAAATGACCTTGAAGATCTCCCAGAACAACCAGGAAATGATGCAAATTTTTTAAATGCAGCTCGTGGACGACGTGCAGCTTTAATTAACAGATTTTTTAATTAAGGTGCAGGTGTGGGCAAATAGACTATTTTTGGGAGCTCTTAATTAAAACAAAGTGAACTTCATTATAGTCTTTTATTACAGCTATCTATTTTTAACCCCCGACACAAAAAGAGGGGTGTTATAAGTTTGACCGCTATGTGTGTGTGTCTGTCTGTCTGTCTATCTGTCTGTCTGTGTGTCTGTCTGTGGCCAGGGCTGGGCAAAATACATGCTTTGCTTTAATTAAAATACAAATTACAAAATACTATCTCGCATGTATTTAAAATACGAAATACAAAATAGTTTTAAGTCGGGTATTTGAAATTAAAATACAAAACACAGTATTTCAGGTAATTTTTATTTAAGATACAAAATACAAATTACAAAAACTAAGTAGAATTAAAACGAATCCAACCCGGCATGGACAAGCAGAGTAAAAGAAAATACTCTCTTTAAACATGAAACTACCGCGAGGTCGTGAGACTCACTCATAGACATAGTGAAACAATAATAAGTACAGAATTACTCACGTTTCAAAACGAGTCGAGTTTAACTCGACAGTTTCGGGCTAATCCGTAACCCTTCCTCTAGGAAGAACACGCTACGGCTGTGCCAAACGTGCACTCAAGTACGCTACGGCCTGAAATACCTATGTGACTTAAACTCGTTTTGAGACGTGGATAATCCGTATTATTTTACTAAAAATTACTCTCATGAAAGGAAACTCTACTTTTACTAATTAGAAGCAGATTTTCCTTTCCTAAACACCAGACTTTTAAAAGTATCTGCCTCTCGTAGGGGAATGAATAAAGTCATCACCTGCGTTTTCATAATATGTTCAACTTAAGATCGCTAAATGAAATCTAAATGTATTTATGTTAAAATGTATTTTGAAGTCATAAGTATTTGAAATACTAAATACAAAATACCTTGGCGTCAGGTATTTGAAATACGAATTACAAGTTACATTTTCAGCGAATAATTGAAATACAAATACCAAATACGTATTTGTATTTCAATTACGTAGTTCAATTACAAGTAATTCAAATACTGCCCAGCCCTGTCTGTGGCATCATAGCTCTTCAGCGGGTGGACCGATTTGGATGCGGGTTTTTTTAATAGAAAGCAGGTTTCTTGGCAATGGTTCTTACATATGTTTCATCAAAATTGGTTCCGCCGTTTCAAAGTTATCAGCTCTTTTGTTAGCTGCGGAAGGGATCATAGACACATAACGGGCATTGACTTAATGTTCAAACATACGACTGACATAATTGAGTTGGGGGTTTTAAATTTTTTAATTTATAGTTATTCACCTATGATGAGTTCTGGGACGTTTCGAGTTTGACAGTTTTAGAAATGTACTTAGGTACCATTTATAAAGTAAACTATCGATTTTTCTAAGAGTTATTTATTAGTGCCTATTTTTGGATAAGTTGCATTATATTTTAAAAATAATATTTTTCCAGTTTTCCGCCCACGGCTTCATTCGCGTGGAACGTGTAAAGTCTGGTTACATCAGCTAATAGAGATGCTTATCAACGTGCAGTTTTCATAGCAAAGTATGGTCGGCAAACAAATAATATATCTACCTACCCTAATACCTATAGAATAGAAAGTATTGTATGTGCTAATCAATGCGTTAAAATAAAACAAAAAACTGGCCAAGTGCGAGTCGGACTCGCGCACCGAGGGTTCCGTACAAATTTATATGTATCTATGACATCCAGTCTTAGCAGACCCCTGCTCCTAAGCAAAATGTCCGCAGTGTGGGATCATTGTAGATTGGTTACTGATATAGACAGACAGATAAACTAGATCTCGTTCAAACCAATTTTCGGTGGAAGTTTACATGGTAATGTACATCATATATTTTTTTTAACACACACTTTGGAAGTGTCTCTCGCGCAAACTATTCAGTTTAGAAAAAAATTATATTAGAAACCTCAATATAATTTTTGAAGACCTATCCATAGATACCCCACACGTATGGGTTTGAGGAAAAAAAAATTTTGAGTTTCAGTTCTAAGTACGGGGAACCCCAAAAATTTACTGTTTTTTTCTATTTTTGTGTGAAAATCTTAATGCGGTTCACAGAATACATCTACTTACCAAGTTTCAACACAACAGCTCTTATAGTTTCGGAGAAAAGTGGCTGTGACTTACGGACGGACAGACAGACAGACAGACAGACAGACATGACGAATCCATAAAGGTTCCGTTTTTTGCCATTTGGCTACGGAACCCTAAAAATACAAATATTTCTTTATTCGCCAGTTTCAGAAGAAATTGCACCCTCATTACTACTGTCAGAATCTGTGGTATCCCTGACCGACAGGTCGGTTTTCTGCTAAACGCCTGAGCGATTTTGCGGTCCAAGTTTCGGTTTACAGGTCGCGCTCTTCGGCCGCTTTTTGGTGCATCATAAAAGGTAAATTCCTCATCATACTTCCAATTAGCTGTAAAGAAAATGTCAGCACTGCAAATTTGTGCTTATATTTTCAGGAACACCCGATAGCCGCGTTTACAAAAACTTGCAAGTTTTGTTTAAAAATTTAAAATATCTTAGTGTTCACTGCTATCGAATAATGAACCGAGGCAATTGCCGATAATGTTGTGTCACGTCACTACTCTGTTCCGTTTCACACATTGCGTCATTTAAAAAATAAATATTTTTCTATCGTATTCAATGGAGTCTATTTAATGGACACTGATATTGCTATATATTTTTTAAAAGTACAGGTTTACATTTTTTTGATTATTGTGCTTCAAAATATAAATTACTTTTATAAAATATTTTGGGAATATAGTATGCGTAATTCGGAAAATTTTCAAGTGTCACAGAACTCATCATAGGTAAAAAATACTATAGTTAGGTACATTCTTATTCTAATTGATCTTCGTCTAAATATTCTGCCAACTGCCCATCACCATTATTGTTTCTTAAGCCACCATGGTTAGTAATAGCCGAAGAAATGGCCATCCCTGCGTCTCTGATGGCAGTGGCTAAGGTCTCCGCTGCCTGTGCTATTGTAGACCGGAACAATTCATGATTCCGGTCTAATGACCCTTGAAGTATTTCTGCTGCTTTGGGCCGGTAAGGTCTTGTCCGTTGTCGTCGTCGTGACAAGGTGCGCGAGCGAGCTGGAGTACGTTCTGGCACAGCAATTGGCGGCTGGACGGCAACTGGACTGGATGGTGCTGGTGGTGGCACAGCAGGTGTCGGTGTAGAGTTTTCCACAGGAGCAGACTTAAACAAAACGACAAGTAGTTCAGTTAATTAATTTTCGACATTACTACAACTAAAGAAAGTCTAGAGCCGTAATGGTTTCGTACTGCCCGGTTTCAAAGGTGTTTCCTTTCAAGGACCATAAAGCTGTGGACTGTATTGCCAGTTGAAGTTTTCTCTGGTGATATCTCTGGTGTTACAAACGTCCACAGGTGCTCTTAGTTTTATTAGTCACTAACTTTTACCCGCGGCTTTGCTCGCGTGAACCATAAATATTTCAGAGAAGCAAGCAATTAAGCAACCAAGCTATTATGCAAGCAAGCCTGAAGCAAGCATGCACGCAAGCATGCAAGCAGCATGCAAGGAAGCATGCAAGCTTGCAAGAAAGCATGCAAGCTTGCAAGGAAGCATTCAGGCATGCAAGCGAGAATCCAAGCGAGAATTCAAGCAAGCATGCAAGCAAGCATGCAAGCAAGCAAGCATGCAAGACCGAATGCAAGCAAGCAAGCATGCAAGCAAGCATCCAAGCAAGCATGCTAGCGAGCATTCAAGCAGGCATGCAGGCATGTAAGCGAGCATGCAGGCAGGCATGCTAGCAGGCATGGAAGCAGACATGCAAGCAGGCATGGAAGCCGTTTAGACGTGAAGAAGTAACAAACATACACACTCAACACTCACAAACTTTCGCCTTTATAATATTATAGTGTGATCGATTTTCCCATGGGAATAAGATATTTTCCCGCAGTAAAACGTAGCCTATGTGCAAATCCAAGGTGTCAGCTAGCTCCATACCAAATTTTATTAAAATCGCTTAAGCCGTTTAGACGTGAAGAAGTAACAAACATACACACTCACAAACTTTCGCCTTTATAATATTATAGTGTGACTAGCTTTTGCCCGCGGCTTCTAAGTAGTAACAATCATACACACACACACAAACTTTACCATTTATATAATCCCACTACCTAATACTATATTATAGTCGTAGGAATAATAATAAATCAATTTGAATATAATATATCTTTGAATGTAGATTCAAAGATATATTATATTCAAATTGATATATTATTTGAGGTCCTACATTCAAAGTTATAATCAGGACATACATCTCATCATTAATAACTATAAATTAAAAATTTTTAAAACCCCTAACGCAATTTGGTCGCACATATAGGTATTTTAAAATAAAGTAAATGCCCATTATGCACCCAAGATCCCTTCTGCTGCTAACAAAAGAGCTTATAACTTTAATACGGCATAACCGGTTTTGATAAAACATATCTAAGAACCATCGCAAAGAAACCAGCTTTCAAATAAAAAAAACCGCATCCGATTCGGTTCACCCGTTTTAAAGTTATGGTGCCACAGACAGACACGCAGCCATACAGACAGACAGACACACACACATGTTTGTGTCATTGTGTATAATGCATTGTTATATTAGTATTGCCGATGTCGGTGCGTGCGGCGCAGCGCACAGCGTAATTCCACCTTCATATTAAAAATACTAATCAATAACAAAGGGCCGCGGCGCGCTGTGCCTGCGCAGCCGGCACCGGGTTTGAATTTTTAATAAAACGGGACAAGTGAGTGTCGGAACCTTATTAATTTAAGTAGTGAGAGTTATAAATTTCTGCCAACAAACTGCTATGCAACAAAAACATAGCGGTCAAACTTATAACACCCTTTTTTTGTGTCGGGGGTTAAAAAATACATAATGACGATGAAAAACCCTCCTTTTGGGCTCCGCCGCAGTCGGGTAAAAAAAGGTGTCTCCAGATTGGCAAATCCATCCACTGCAGCTGTTCCTACAACCTCCAAAACCTTGAGTTCGGTGTCTGTCAGTGGGCGGACTACTGCAGGACCTCCACCAGTGCCCTGGGTTTGCTCTCTCCATTTTCTATATTTTGATTTGACTTTTTGTGCCCACTGCGACCAAATCTGCAATTATGAAGGAATTTTAAAACATCATGTAATTTAAAATATGTGGAATATCTTCTGAAGGCGTATGAACTGCGGCAACCTTAGTAAGCAAGCATCAAACATGCAAGCAAGCATGCAAGCAAGCAAGCAAGCATACAATCAAGTTTGCAGACATAACTATAGTTATTTACACTTTGTGAAAATTAAGGATGTGTGACTGTAAAGATACATAGTCCTGTGATAGACAGACGGACAGCGGAGCCCTAATAATAGGGTTGCCCGTGACATCATCCGCGAATAATTATTTTATCGCGCGCCCGCGGGAACTGCGATTTCCAGGGAAAAAAACTATCCTATGTTCTTCCCAGGGTCTCAAACTATCTCCATTCCAAATTTCATCTAAATCGGTCCAGCGGTTTAAGCGTGAAAGCGTAACAGACAGACAGACAGACAGAGTTACTTTCGCATTTATAATATTACTAGCTTTTACCCGCGGCTTCGCTCGCGTGAACCATAAATATTTCAGAGAAGCAAGCAGACAACAAGCAAACAAGCAAGCATGCAAGCAAGCACGAATGCAAGCAAGCAGGCATGCAAGCAAGCATGCAAGCAAGCACGCATGCAAGCAAGCAGGCATGCAAGCAAGCATGCAAGCAACCACGCAATCAAGCACGCAAGCAAGCATGCAAACAAGCAAGCAAGCATCCAAGCAGGCATGCTAGCGAGCATGCAAGCAGGCATGCAGGCATGTAAGCCAGCATGCAGGCAGGCATGCTAGCAGGCATGGAAGCAGGCATTGAAGCAAGCAAGCATGCATGTAAGCAAGGATGCATGGAAGCTTACCAAATTTCGTCTAAATCGGTTGAGAGGTTATTGATTCTCCATACAAAGTTTCACCCCCCCTTTTCACCTACTTAAAGGGTGATTTCCGGGATAAAACTATTCTATGTTCTTTCCCGGGACTCAAACTATCTGTATAATAAATTGGTTCAGCGGTTTAAGCGTGAAGAGGCAACAGACAGACAGACGTAGACAAACAGACAGACGGACAGATACACTTTCGAATTTATAATATTAGTATGGAATTAGTATGGATAGAGCTGTGAGCTGTAGTAGATCTCGCGAGTTTTATGAAACGCACCTCTCTCGGCCCTTTTCTAATCATACCCCCCAGCCCCTGTACCGCGCGGGCTAGGACAAATTTAAACGGTCTAGCTATAATACCATACCAAATTTTATTAAAATCAGTCCAGTTGTTTAGACGTGAAGAAGTAACAAACATACAAACACACACTCACAAACTTTCGCCTTTATAATATTAGTGTGAATTAGTGTGATAGTGTGATCGATTTTCCCATGGGAATAAGATATTTTCCCGCAGTAAAACGTAGCCTATGTGTTAATCCAAGGTGTCAGCTAGCTCCATACCAAATTTTATTAAAATCGCTCCAGCCGTTTAGACGTGAAGAAGTAACAAACATACACACTCACAAACTTTCGCCTTTATAATATTATTGTGATAGTTTATAGCCTTCCTCAATAAATGGGCTATCTAACACTGAAAAAATTTTTCAAATCGGAGCAGTAGTTGTTGAGATTAGCGCCTATAGAAGTTTTACTTCCAAAATCCCCGATTTTTAAACATTCTTCCGCTCCGCTCCGCTCCTATTGGTGTTAGCGTGATAATATATAGCCTATGTCCTTTCTCAGGCTCTAGACTATCTGTGCACCAAATTTCATTTAAATCGGTTCAGTAGTTTTAGCGTGAAAGCGAGACAGACAGACAGACAGACAGACAGAGTTACTTTCGCAATTATAATATTATAGTTAAGATAGTAGGGACTAGGGGGATGGAGCGACGACCTGGTGAAGGTAGCGGGAACACATTGGATGCGGATGGCGCAGGGCCGATCTGTTTGGCGAGCCTTGGGGGAGGCCTATGTTCAGCAGTGGACGTCTTTTGGCTGAAATGATGATGATGATGAGTAGGGACTAACTGTTGCTCGCGACTTCGTCTGCAAAGAATTAGTTTATCGCCCACCCACGGGAACTGTAGCTTCAAATTCAAGGGTCTCAAACTATCTCCATAGGTACAGTCAAGGGCAAAAATATTATGTATACACTTTTGTACTTTGTCACTTTAACCACTGTGACAGTTCATATATGGCAGTTCAAATATGTCGCAAATAGACAAGATACTAAAGTGTACACATATTTTTGCCCTTGACTGTACCAAATTTTATCCCGATCGGTTGAGCGTGAAAGCGTAACCAACAAACATACTCACTTTCGCTTTTATAATAATTACTAGCTTTTGCCCGCGACCACAGAATAAATAACGCTTACCCTACCCTGTAGGTTTTGATTCCCTTGAGAGTGTCGAAAATGTGCGTTGGTTACTGATATAGACAGACAGACATAAAAATTTATGCTTTTCGCAATTTTTCCTTTATCTGTGCTATAAGACCTTTGCTTCGTACCAAATTTCAAGATTCTGAGTTCACGGGAAGTACCCTGTAGGTTTTGATTCCCTTGCGAGTTTCGAAAATATGCGGAAATTTGCGTCATAAACGGCTGTATCTTTTGATTGCGTTGGCTTAGAAGTTTGACTTTTTCACAGCTCCAAGGGACAGTAGACTTGAGTATTTGGTATAAATTTCAGCTTGATACCTCTACGCGTTCCTGAGAAAAAGGGTCTTGACAGACGGACGGACGGACGGACGGACGGACAACAAAGTGATCCTATAAGGGTTCCGTTTTTTCCTTTTGAGGTACGGAACCCTAAAAACAAAGAAAGTTTAGATATTTCCCTATCCTGTGGGAATTTCGAAAGATGTATACTGTGGCGGACTTTTTTGTAGGACTACCTATTTAAGATAAACATTTCCATCATACATTACATATGTGTAACTCTAGCGGTTTTGGCATTCCTGCGAAGAATTCGTTTATCGCTATCCCGCGGGAACTATACAATTTTCCGGGATAAAAAGTATTCTATATGTTAATCCGGATTATAAACTATCTGTGTGCCAAATTTCATCAGAATCCGTCAAACCGTTTTAGCGTGAAAGAGTAACAAACATCCATCCATCCATCCTTCCATCCATCCATTCATCCATCCATCCATACTCACAAACTTTCGCGTTTATAATATTATAGGATATCTATAATTAGTATTACACTCTGCCACTCCACCACGGTCCTTCGACAGCCATGCCCTGCCCATTTAGAGTGACAGTTAGGGCCGCCCAGAAAGCTGCCACTTGGGGGCTTGCTATATTTCCTGTAAAGATAACATTTATTTTATAAGTATGTACATAAATACATGTGTCTTCGCCGTAATGTTAATATTCCAAGGCTCTTACAACTGAATCTGCAGTACTTTCATGGACCTAATCTGATTATTCTGGCAGTTTCAGTTTCAGTGCAGCGGATGTGGTGAAACGTTGCCGTTACGGTTGCGAAGCGATATTTTCGCCTATTCTCCACAAAAGTAGTAGCGCAGTCGTCAAAGCCACGCAATGACGCGTTACGCAAATAGGTAGTTATTCTGTTTAGGAGTCTAAGATGCGCAGCTAGATCGAACTCGATGCACGTAAAATTGAGTACTATTATCTCCAATCATTGTGATTTTCACCTTTTGTCACCTTAGTAAATAAACATGCTTACCTCTCGCTAAACCCAAACTGGAGTGCAGCTGTTCCACGAGTAAATCCTGCTGGATTTTATTTATTCGTTTTCGCATAGGTTTTAGCGACATTTTAATTTAAATGACATGGACAGAAGCTTTTTTCTTAAATGTTGCCCACTCAAATTTTAGTAAATTATTTGAGAAAATCCTATACTTTTTACACATTTCATTAATTCATTCGCTCACTTATTTTTTCCAAGCAGCAACACACTCAATTTAACTTAGAAATTTTAGAATACGGATAAAATCCGGCTTAATTTAGTCAGCTTGACTTTCTGGAATAGCACTTGTTAAATCCGCCGTCTAAATTATAATTAAAATTTAGAAAATTTAGATTTAGACTATTTAGCCGACGTGCACGTAGAATCGCGTCCATCTACTTAATTAAGCATGCAAACTTTAGTGTTTAGGTAGGTACATTTTGTTGATGGTTCTTAAAATTATGGACATTACATTACATTATTAATACTGAGACTATCAATTTACTCTAACAATGGGTAGAAATAGTAGTCGTGAATAAACATTTACTTATTAGGAAATTTCATATTCAGAAACTCTTTTGGTTGAATAAAGGTTTAGTTCACATGGCAATGAGTATTGAATTTCCTCGTAGGTTTTCTCTCGATGTTGTCCTTCAACGTAAAGCTCATGGTAAATTTTGTACTTAAATTCCGAAAAATTCAAGGGTGCGAGCCCGCGGGACTCGAACCCACGGCCCTCTGCTTGATAGGCCATAGGTCAATTAGGCTACAATACGTTTACTTTTAGTTTACCACTGACAGATGGCTTGCCTTCATTTCATTTCCAACTTTAACACCATACAAATAAAGTAGCTATTACAAAATCTGCAAACGTGGGTAACAGTATTCTAAAATTGGCTTTATTTGTAGGTCGTTAAAGTTGAATATGAAATGAAGGCAAACCATGTGTCAGTGGTAAACTTTAAGTAATTTTACTGTACCACTGCTTTGCCACTTTAGTGTTACGGAACGGTATATCAACTGGCCATGAACAAAATAACAGGAAAACTCTGTTATTTTAGTTGGTCGAGGTAAGCATTACTATACTTTATTGGCCATTCATAGAATGTCACATAGGTATAGTCGGGATAAGAAAAGGTTCAATATTTTAGACTATCGCGGTCATTACTAATTTTATGAGTTATAACTAGATTTTAAAATTTTTAAAAACCCCCAACGCAATTATGTCACTCGTATCTATCTATCTATCTAATACCTTTAAACGAGCAATTCTTGTATATATGTATATATATATATATATATATAATCAGGATCTCGGAAACGGCTCCAACGATTTCGATGAAATTTGGTATGTGGGGGTTTTCGGGGATGAAAAACTGATCTAGCTATGTTTCATTTTCAGAAAATCGCTTTTACTCGTGTTTTCCGGCTATTTTTGTTTGCATTAGAATATAAAGCTAAATTTCGCCGACTTCGAGCAGATCATAATGGCACATTAGAAATCGGGTGGTCGCGGATCCAGCCGACCTCGGTTCGATACCACGTTTTTTTTCAAGATTTTTAGTTTTTTTTAAGTTTATTTTTTATGAGAAAACGTCAAGTTTCTTCTTTTGTGAGAAAAAGTTACTTTTTTGTGAGAAAAAGTTATTTTTTTGCGAGAAAAAGATACTTTTTTGTTAGAAAAAGTATTATAGGGAACGTGCAGTAACTATAGGTGGCAGCACTAATGCGACAGAAGAGACACTATGCGGACAGTAAAACAAACTTATCAAGGTAAAACATTCAAATTGAGATGGCACCCTTATGGCACCAGTTGGCAGCACCGTCTATGTGCACGTTCCCTATTGGGAGCACAGAACAGGAAAAGCCGGTTGTCTGTAAAGTCGGTTTACGGACGATAGTTTAACGTGACTCACCCCCCCCCCCCACCCCCTCCGGTGTTTTTGTCAAATATCTTGAAAACGGTGCATCCTACGGCAAAATCAATGAAATTTTCATCCCCCCTTTAATACTCCCGCGCTACCTCCCCCGCATCCCCTCCCCCCCACTCAACCCCCCCCCCCACCCCTCCGGTGTATATAATCAGGATCTCGGAAACGGTTCCAACGATTTCGATGAAATTTGGTATTTGGGGGTTTTCGGGGATGAAAAATTGATCTATCTTGGTCTTATCTCTGGGAAAACGCTTGGTACCGAGTTTCTGCCCGAGCAGAGCTCGGTCGCCCAGGTACTTACGTTTGAACAATAAGTCAATGCCCATTATGCGTCTAAGATCCCTTCCGCGGCTAACAAAAGAGCTGATAACTTTGAAACGGCTGAACCGATTTTGATGAGACATATCTAAGAACCATCGCCAAGAAAATTGCTTTCTATTAAAAAAACCGCATCCAAATCGGTTCACCCGTTTAAGAGCTATGATGCCACTAGACAGACAGACAGACAGACAGACACACACACACACATAGCGGTCAAACTTATAACACCCCTCTTTTTGTGTCGGGGGTTAAAAATCGGGTTTTGTTCCGCGTACCTTGATTTTGAAGAAGCCCGATATTTCGGCACAGTTGCATGCGCCATGATCACGAGACGACTCTCGTGAGTCGTGACTCTCCTTTTCGACTCTATGTCAATGAGTTAAGGTCGTAAAGTGACGAACCTTTTCTTACCCTGACTATACAGTCGACGGCATAAATATAAAGCACAATTGGGATGTCTATTTTTACCCCCGACACAAAAAGAGGGGTGTTATAAGCTTGACCGCTATGTGTGTGTGTGTCTGTCTGGCTATGTGTCTGTCTGTGGCATCATAACTCTTATACGGGTGAACCGATTTGGATGCGGTTTTTGTTTTTTATTTGAAAGCAGGTTTCTTGGCGATGGTTCTTAGATATAATTCATCAAAATCGGTTCAGTCGTTTCAAAGTTATCAGCTCTTTTGGTAGGTTCGGAAGGGATCTTAAACGCATAATGCGCATTTACTTTATTTTTAACCCCCGACACAAAAAGAGGGGTGTTATATGTTTGACCGCTATGTTTGTGTCTGTGTCTGTCTGTATGTCTGTCCGTGTGTCTGTTTAAATAACTAAAGGTGCCACATACTTACTTGTGTTGTGATTTGATTTTGATCTCTGTTAATTAAATCTTTAGGATAAATATTATTTTAAGTTCATTTTATAATTGTTTGTTAGCCAAACTAAGAGTGTTTATGAATGTGATAAATAAATATCACGGGACCATTCACACCAATAGACCTAGTCCCAAACTAAGCAAAGCTTGTACTATGGGTACTAGACAACGGATAAACATACTTAAATACATATTAAACACCCAAGACTCAGAACAAACATTCGTATTATTCACACAAATGTCTGCCCCGACCGGGAATCGAACCCGGGACCTCAAGCTTCGTAGTCAGGTTCTCTAACAACTAGGCTATCCGGTCCTCCAAATCTCTCGCCGTGATCTATCTAATCTAAGGTCTACTTGGTAGGCTAGGCATTAATGAATAATTAAAAAGAAGTATTTCATGCAATTTGTTTTATTTGTAGATTTTGTGGGTATAAACTATCTAAGAATATGGTTTTACTGTTCAAATTCAACCATTACTACCATAATAAAAAAATATTTAAGAACATTGCCAAAACCGGGGAAAAAACCGGTTTCCGGTTTTGGGCCCTCAAAACAGCAATTCAAAACCGGTTTTGACAACTTTCCGGTTTTGCACGCCCTAGTTCAAACATACGAGTGACATAATTGCGTTGGGGGGTTTTAAAATTTTTAATTTATAGTTATCAAACGTATATTTGACTTAATTGGGTGGGGGCAATTTTTTTAATTTATACTTTTCTGACGATATAATTGACGAAAACTTTTCTTTTGTTACAGTTACGCAAAATGGCGCCATAGCGCCGCCCGACGTTACAAAAAGGTGCCAAAAACTCTAAGCATAAGATTGTTGATATATTTATAGTGTAATATAAGAGAACAAGTTTATCTTGGTGCCCAACATGGACCCCGGATACTTTGACATCGAGAGGAAACGGAACCCTAGGGAGACGGCGAATCCACTGTCTAAGCTCACTTTTTGGTAAGTTTTAATACAAATATTCTTTATTGATCTGATCACCAAAAAAGTACAGAAAAAATTAATAACAATAAAAATTCAGGCAGACAATAGACAAACAATAGACATTGTTTGCGTCGTATTGAGCTGCTAACGCCATCTAGTCTCAAAACATTAAAATTGTATCCTAGGTAGGATCGGGAAATCATTCAATAAAAATTAGTCAAAACCACTACTTTCACCTACGCACACTTTTCTTCCTGTTTCCCTATCCCTTTCCTTCATACGAAGTGTTTGTGCGCGCGACAAGGATAGATCAAGGTGGCGCTGTGATCACTTCACCTCGACTCACCAGTGATTGGCTGAACGCTGGAAGACCGGGAGCAGAGACGCGCGAACGTTTCCGGAATGGTGGCAGTTCCGTTTTTCGCGAGAGTTATGTCGCCGAGACATTCGCAACGCTCTGCCCCGACACGGGAATCGAACCCAGGACCTCAAGCTTCATAGTCAGGGTCTCTAACCATTAGGCCATCTGGTCTGGTCTGGTGGTGGTCTGGTCGTCTGGTCGTCTGGTGGTCTGGTGGCACATGAGATGTGGTTGTGTGCGTGGCCTCAACTCTGGTGGCGTTACCTTTACCAAACCTTCGTTTTGCTTTCCTACTCTCATTCCTCGTTTTCCTATGTGTGCGTAGCGTTGTAACTTAATGTAAAATTTATTCTATAATTATCCTTCCTTCCTTCGATAAATTAAAAATTCTTGACTTAGGCATTTAAGGATGTTTAGGCCTTACGCTTAGCCTAGCGCCACCAGACATATTGTAAAGCTCGCTGTTTGTTTCCCACTGTCAATAAAATATAAAATAATATAAATATAAGTTTTTGTTAAAAATTTCATTTTCAATTCAAGCTTTTTCGTTGACTGTACTTGCATTGTCATCCAACCTAAGTATACCAAATTTCAAGTAAATCCGACCACTGGAAGTGGAGCAAATTCAACTTCCAAGATTTGACCCCTACATACATATATAACATACATTGCAAGTTAATAACGAAAAAGCTTTTAAAAATAAACTCGGCTTTATGGTGTACTAGCTGTTGCCCGCGACTCCGTCTGCAAATAATTCGTTTATCGCTATCCCGCGATGCATTTTTCCGGGATAAAAACTATCCTATGTCCTTTCCAGGGTCTCAAACCATCTCCACACCAAATTTCATCCAAATCGGTTCAGTGGTTTAAGCTTTAAGAGGTAACAGACAGACAGATACACTTTCCCTAGTATAATATTAGTAAGGACATAAAACATGTAGTTGTCTTGTTTTTAAACCCCAACACAAAAAGAGGGGTGTTATAAGTTTGACCGCTATGTGTGTGTGTCTGTCTGTGGCATCATAGCTCTTAAACGGGAGAACCGATTTGGATGCGGTTTTTTTTTATAGAAAGCAAGTTTCTTGAAAAAATCAAAATCGGTTCAGCCGTTTCAAAGTTATCAGCTCTTTTGTTAGCTGCGGAAGGGATCTTAGACGCATAATGGGCAATTACTTTATGTTCAAACATACGTGTGACATTTGCGTTGGGGGTTTTTAAATTATTTAATTTATAGTTATTACCCTCAGTTCTTTATTCAACAGGTATACCCGAGAACTATTCGTGAAAGGTCGGACAGGACAGCTCAGCATATCAGATGTATACAGGTGTGCAAATATATTATTGCGTTGAATCAACTTTTTCTAGTTGTTTACTCAGTACCCAGGTGCCCAAGTGACATCTTCGTACTGAAAAAAATGAAAAATGAAAAATAATTTATTCAGTAACTTAGTTAGTTATGACAATAACTGTGCTGGTGCCTCTTTTTGAGTATCATGATACTCGTACTAAGAGAACACCGCTCCTCCATGTTATGTAACTTAAAACTACTTAGGTGTAGGTATAGGTAACGCCACCAGAGTTGAGGCCACGCACACAACCACATCTCATGTAATGACAGCGGGATTTTGACGTTGTGTTGACGTTTAACGACAACACAACGTCAAAATCCCGCTGTCATTACAAGAGATGTGGTTGTGTGCGTGGCCTCAACTCTGGTGGCGTTACCTCTACTCTAAACTATTTTTATTAAGTTTTATTAAAATATAACAACAAAAAATAAAAAATAAAAATAAAGTGAGGCAACGTATGTATATTAATGGTAGGTATGGTGCGGCTGTGTGTGTATAAGTGTGTGTGCGTGTGTGTGTGTGTGTGTGTGTGTGTGTGCGTTAATGCGTGTGCGCGGGTATGATAATCATCATACAGGTTTCTGAATTAAATTCTCAATATCAATATAGCTTTTAGTTTTTAACAATTTAGTTAATTTAGCTTTACACTCATATGCAGTCAAGGAATAAATGTTTCATAGAATAACCGGCCAAGTGCGAGTCGGACTCCCGCACGAAGGGTTCCATACCATTATATATAAAACCGGCCAAGAGCGTGTTGGACACGCCCAGGATACGGTTCCGCAGCTGTTACGAAAAATCCTTGCAAATCTTTTGAATTTTACTATTATTTATACTGTCCGCTTTGATCAATTATAACTGTAGATCCACAGTCGCGCGCCCGAAAATGTCCGAGCCAAATGAGCGCCACTTTGATAAAAGTGGCCTTCTTTTTTCTTAGAACGTTGCGTCAAATTGTCAAGTTTAGCTGTCAAGTGGAGTTTTGCCGCTACCGAAATTCGACTGTAATGAAGTAAAGACTAGGTTCAAATTTCTGTGTAGGTGATAATTTTATTTAATACGCAACCAAATAAAAAAGTTCGGACATTCTTTGAAGGGGATTTTGTTCGGCAATGTGTATCTACAGTTATAATTGATCAAAGACTGTCCGTTTTAAACAAGCAATATTTTATAGGTCAGGCTGCTATTTACTCTGAAACTACTAATAATTCTCAAGCAAACTTGGCCGTTATAGTTTTCCTTGTTAATTTGAGATGTTTCCTCTCATTCTGATTTTTCAAAATTTTTATACCAACAGTTCAGCTTTTTTAGAGGGCCCGGGGCTAGATTTTAACAAAAAAAAAACACTTTAAAGTTGAATATTTCGCAAACGAATCACTGTATCCAAAAATCGTCTTCACAACCCTGTAATGATTTTAAAAGACCTATCCAACGATACCCCACACTATAAATATAGACGAGAAAAAAAATCATCCCCACTTTATTAAACATACCCTAAAAAAATTTTCAAATTTTATTTTATCACTTTGTCGGGGTAATTGCTATATGTATAAGTATATCCATGCAAAATTACAGCTTTCTAGCACTAATAGCCACTGCGCTATGCCGCGGACAAACAGACAGACAGACGGACGGACAGTGGAGTCTCAGTAATAGGGTCCCGTTTTTACCCTTTGGGTATGGAACCCTAGAAAGCTTTCTGCGCACTAAAGTGCATTAAAAAATGAAAATCTCTTTTCTCGTAGTCCGCTTTTTATTATCAAGTATTGATTTGATTTTAAAGTTATTTAAATGTGAAATTACAGATGTACGCCGGGTCACAGAGCCGCGCCGCGGGGCGACGAACTCGGGGAGAAATGGAAGGAAGAACTGGAGAAACAGGGTGAGTAATTATAGCTATAGACTTTATAAATGAGTCCTCGCCAGCACGGTACAAGGGCTGGGGGGGGGGTGACGACAAAGGGAGCCGGGAGAGGTGTAAATAAAACTCGAGAACCTTTTGGCTCCATCGGTCATCAATTCTACGAGTGCCCTGCCCACTGCCACTTGAATCTGGCGATTCTTCGAGCTATGCCGCTGTCCACGGCTCGGGAGATGCAGTGCAGGCAGGCCTCCAACTAGACGGCGCAACGACTTGGTTAAGTTTGCGGGAACTACAGATGTGCAAGTTGTGGAAAGTTTGTAAAAAGTTGGAAAAGTTCTCGGAAACCGCTTTAGCCTACACGGTAAAAACAGATTTCTTATAATAAGGCAAACTACTTTGCGTTAAGACAGATTTAGTAACTCGAAGAAAATGATTCTCTCCCTATAGACGCAACAGAATATTTTCTTAGTAAAAGCACAAAATCTTCTTAAAAATGTTCATTTGTTGCAAGAGAAATAAATTTAATCAAAGAAAACAGGTTGTTTCATTTAAGAAACCGCTATTTATATGTTGAGTTAAATTTATTCTTCATATAAAAACTTTTCTTTATCTATCTAATACCTTTAAACGAGCAATTCTTGTATATATGTATATACAGTGGTGGTCATACAATTAAGAACGATTTGAAGTTTCCGATTTTTTTTTATCTAAATCATGTCATATGTCTAGTTGTGTTCCTTCTTAGAAGTAACAAGTTATGTTATAAAATAGCCACATGGATAGAGCAAACGGGATTAAGAATAATAGTGTATAATTGCTAACATTTTTTTTTACAAATTTTATTTGTTCTCTATACTAATAAATTCAAATAGTAATGAAGCTGGACAAATAATTAAGAACGATTTATTAAACTGCTCGAGAGTTGTTTTATATGAAACTTAGATTAAATAAATCATATTAATGTGAAGTTGGTATAGAAAAAAAAAAGCAATTTAATACATTTGAATTAAAATTAATAGTTAGTAGCATATCCACGGCTTTTAATTACGGCTTTACACCGGCGAGGCATTGAATCTATCAATTTTTGACATTTCGCAAGAGAAATAGAGTTCCATTCTTCTAAGAAAACGTCGTACAGCTCTCTCAAATTGCCACACTGTCGATATGAAACCTTTTTCTTGACTTCGCACCAAAGATGCTCTATTGGGTTAAGATCTGGGCTGTTGGCTGGCCAATCTAAGACAGAAACTGATTGTGATGTGAGGAATTCCTTAACGGTGCGTGCAGTATGCTTTGGATCATTGTCGTGCTGGAATGTCCAAATAACCGGAAGCACGTCTTCGGCATATGGTAACATTGTTTCTTGCAGTATATTTTTGTATTGGAATTGATCCATGTTTCCTTCTATCAGCCTAACAGGTCCAACGCCATGTCCAGAAAAGCACCCCCAAATTTTCACATTTCCCCCGTCATGCTTTAATGTCACTTTTGTGTACTTTGGGTCGAATGCTTTATTCGGAGGGCGTCGTACATATCGTTTTCCATCAGAACATACCCTATTTATTTTTGTCTCGTCAGAAAAAAAAGGACGTTTTTCCACTGTCTGACTGTCCAGTTTTCATACCTTCTTGCAAATGCAAGTCGGGCTTGCCTATGACATCGTTTCAACATAGGCACCTTCCTTGCTATCCTTCCGTTCAACTTATTTTCTACCAAACGCCTTCGAATAGTGCGTGCAGAGATTGCTGAAGGGTTTTTTTCGCCAAAATATTCTTTTCTCAACTCATTAGACCCTTTAAAAGGATTTTGTTTTGCCAAACGAACGATATTTCGATCATCTCGACGAGATGACTTTCTCTGTCTAGGTCCACGTGGAACGTTTGAAGTAGTTTGATACGTGGAAAAATGCTTTACGGCATGGAAAACCATTGTTTTTGAACATTGCAGATAGTCGGCTATCTTTTTATACGACCAATTCTTCTCGCGAAGTTTTATTATTACTTCTCTTGTAGATTTATCACAACTTTTATTTTTCCCCATTGTTTTTATACGAAGTAATCACTTTTAAGACTTTAACAGCACGAAATGGCGCCAAAATTATACGAATAATAATCTACAACCACAGAGCCACACAGTGTTCTCTATTTAAATTTGAAAAAATAATAAACTATTCAGCGTTCTTAATTACGTGACCAGCCAGTAAGTACTAATACTAGGTTCAGATCGAATGTATTAAGTTTCTCTATTAATTTTTTAACCAACTATGTTGCATAAATGAATGTACCGGTAGTACGGAAAAGTTTCGCAATACCGAGAGAAATAATAAAAATACGGGCAATTAGTTATACTTGTTACTTTGAAAAAATCATCTCAATAAATAATCGTTCTTAATTATATGGCCACAACTGTATATATATATATATAATCAGGATCTCGGAAACGGCTCCAACGATTTCGATGAAATTTGGTATATGGGGGTTTTCGGGGATGAAAAACTGATCTAGCTATGTTTCATTTTCAGAAAATCGCTTTTACTCGTGTTTTCCGGCTATTTTTGTTTGCATTAGAATATAAAGCTAAATTTCGCCCACTTCGAGCAGATCATAATGGCACATTAGAAATCGGGTGGTCGCGGACCCAGCCGACCTCGGTTCGAATCCACGTTTTATTTTCAACATTTTTGTTTTTTTTTAAGTTTATTTTTCATGAGAAAACGTCAAGTTTCTTCTTTTGTGAGAAAAAGTTACTTTTTTGTGAGAAAAGTTACTTTTTTGTTAGAAAAAGTATTATAGGGAACGTGCAGTAACTATAGGCGGCAGCACTAATGCGACAGAAGAGACACTATGCGGACAGTAAATAGTTATTTGTTATACAAGGGGGGAAAGTTGTATTTTACCTGCGAGTGTCCATTTGAAACACAAGCTATCGAAAGGTTTCTATGATTGACCACGAGCGAAGCGAGTGGTTCAAAAATAGAATCCTTTCGATAGCGAGTGTTTCAACACACGAGACGTAAAATAACTTTTCACCCGTGTATAACACAAAACTTTTCACCTCACTACAGCGAGGAAAATAAGAAAAAGGGTTTGTAATATCAATTATTATTTATTTATTCACTCAAAATAATTAATTGAAAAGTTTTGACTTCAGTTTTTTTTTATTATTTCGGATGCGTTTTGTTCGCACATCGACTTACTTGGACTGTCAGAACATTTTATCCGTTTTTGCAACAAGAATGAAGGTTAATGTTGAATGCTGATATTTATGAATTAAAATAAAGTTGTAAGACTGTAATTAGTGTTTTTTACTCGATGCAATTCATTAATTGTGATGTTCAAAATTCAGCACTTTTAACGTTTTACGTTTTGTTAGCTGTCAAATATCACGTAAGCTGCCTTCATATGTCAAAACTCTTTCTTCACATGTGGATAAAAAGCGATTTTCTCAATAGATGTCAAACAAACAAAAAGTGCTTTCCGAGCTAGTGAGGTGAAAACAAACTTATCAAGGTAAAACATTCAAATTGATGGCACCCTTATGGCACCAGTTGGCAGCACCGTCTATGTGCACGTTCCCTATTGGGAGCACAGAACAGGAAAAGCCGGTTGTCTGTAAAGTCGGTTTACGGACGATAGTTTAACGTGACTCACCCAACCTCCGGTGTTTTTGTCAAATATCTTGAAAACAGTGCATCCTACGGCAAAATCAATGAAATTTTCATCCCCCCTTTAACACCTCCGCGCTCCCTCCCCCGCATCCCCTCCCCCCCCTCTCACCCCCCCCCCCCCCACCCCTCCGGTGTATATAATCAGGATCTCGGAAACGGTTCCAACGATTTTGATGAAATTTGGTATTTGGGGGTTTTCGGGGATGACAAATTGATCTAGCTTGGTCTTATCTATGGGAAAACGCTTGGTACCGAGTTTCTGCCCGAGCAGAGCTCGGTCGCCCAGGTACTTTATTATAGAATGACATTACTTCCGAGTTAAATATTATTATATTTGATTTACATTTAAGAGATTGTTTACTTGGCTGGAGTAGTTTCTGATCTTTGATGAAAGAAATTGAATGAAAAATTGAGATCTTTTTTTATTAGATGAAGATTTATATTTTTTTGATGTTAATTAATCAGTACCTGGGCGACCGAGCTCTGCTCGGGCAGAAACTCGGTACCAAGCGTATATAGATTTTTCTTTTATATATATATATATATATAGATTTAAGCCATTTTGCTTGTTCAAAACAAGAGCACTTTTTACTCAATTCAATATGACTATACTATTCATTTAAGATTTTAGTCTCTTGCGTCAAGGCATTGGGGTGTTTTGATTTAAACCACTTTGGTTCAAAACAAGAGCACACTATAGTTGGTAGTGACCCTGCCTACGAAGCAAGAGGTCCTGGGTTCGAGTCCCGGTAAGGGCATTTATTTGTGTGACGAGCACGGATATTTGTTCCTGAGTTATGGATGTTTTCTATGTATCTATGTATTTATTTATCTATATTAGTATGTTTATCGTCGTCTAGTACCCATAGTACAAGCTTTGCTTAGTTTGGGACTAGGTCGATTTGTGTAAGATTGTCCCCTAATATTTATATTTATATTTATTTTAAATTGCTGGCAAATTTTCACAAGAAATATAGGAAATTTAAATTTAAGAAACGGAAAGCTTCAATCCCCATACAAAATTATGAGAAGTTTCCGAAATTTTCCTATATGAAAAATTCCGCAATTGGGGATGTCTATTTTTTTGCAATGTATAGAAAATCGAAAACCATTTCGAGATAAATGCTTTTTAAATCGTTTTCTGTAGTTATTTAATTTTAATATTATGTAATGAATTTATTATATAACAAATAAGCAATGAACTTCATTTGACATTGGTGTAAATTGCGTGACCGGTTCAAGTCGTACTTTATTCTGTGTGGTTAGAATTCTTCACAATTTACGCGTGGATTATACTACGGAGTTTGATTTGGACCCGCTGTCTGACATCTAGCACTTTGTCAGTGCCAGTAAAGTGACATAGTGTATAGTGTACCACTACGCAAAAAATAATTAAAGGGGTTGCCTTATCGTAAGCATTTAGATAGATTTAGAAATTTGGCATTGTGGGAGCCCTCAATTATAATCTGACGTCATCAACTAAAATAGTTTCAATAATTAATTTTGAAAAAAGTAGAGAACTAAATGACAAAATATTGAAATTAGTTTCTTATAATTGACTTTTCTATACAAAAAAAAATATAAAAACCACTGGTAATTTTTTTTAGACATTCCCAATTTTGGAAAGTTTCCTTTAGCACATCAGTAGCGGGAACACTTTGGAAGTGGATGGCGCAGGTCTGGTTTGTTTGGCTACCCTTGTGGCCGGATGATGGATGATTATTATTATGAGTAAGATAAAAGTTCAACAGAAATGTCCTTGTTTCAGGAAAAGGAAAGAAACCGTCCCTTCTGAGAGCTATAATTAGGATATACGGCCTTAAGTTTATAATAGGGAACATATTGTTCGCGTTCGTTGATGCCAGCATTAGGTGAGTACCTATACCTTTACATAAAATAATTATATAAGTATTATACTAAAAGGGACTTATCACGCAAACAATACTTACCTCGACGTTTCGGCCACATTGCAGCAGCCGTGGTCACGAGTTGCCTGAAGTGTAGGGTGTCAAGTTCATTTAGCCGCTCGAGTCTGTGAACTACCCGCACTTGATTCCGATTAGAATCAGCACCCGTATCTCGAACTACCTGCACTTGATCAAAACATTTTTGGGATGGGTTGCCGTTAAGGTGGAAGCGCACGCTCTAGGCGCGAAATTCAAACTTTTAACAGTTTTTAATTTATTGTGGGTAAACGGTGTAACTGTTTAACTTCATATGGTACTTGCGATTTTAAAACAGTGTTCTTTATATTATTGTGTAAAGCTTTTTAAGAATAAAACTGTTAGCTTGATATAAAAGTTGTCAAACATAGAAATTCGGACTTTCAACGTTTTGACAACTTTTATTTCAAGCTAATAGTTTTATTCTTAAAAAACTTTACACAATAATATAAAGAACACTGTTTTACAAGCGCAAGTACCATATGAAGTTAAACAGTTACACCGTTTACCCACAATAAATTAAAAACTGTAAAAAGTTTGAATTTCGCGCCTAGAGCGTGCGCTTCCACCTTACAGCAAAGTAATGTATTTTCTGTTTATTTTCAGATTATCGATTCCGATGTGCCTTGAGGGTTTAATCAATTATTTTTCACCGTCTCACAATGGTATTAGTACCAACACTGCGTATTTGTACGCTGCTGGAGTAGTGGGGTAAGATATTGGGCCTTACTCTATGTTTACCACATCGCCAGACCTATCTTGACGATTGATTTTTTGATTGACGACCAATTGGTTAGAGAACCTGACTACGAAACTTGAGGTCCCGGGTTCGATTCCCGCGTCCAGATATTTGCATACAGATAAGAGATGAAAATACGATTTTTTTTCTCGAGTCTTGGGTGTTTAATTTGTATTTAAAAATGTATTTATCAGTATAAGGTTTATCAGGCATGTTTATCCGATACCTGGTTCCCATAACACAAGCTTTGCTTACTTTGGGACTTGGTCAATTGGTGTGAATTGTCCCGTGATATTTATTTATTTACTTTATTTATATCATGAACACAAATCTCATGTACTGATGCAGTACACTCCACAATGAAACGGAATCACCGAGCGACTACGTAATAACGGTATCCTATTATCTCGCCTCATTCGTTTTTCGTCTAGTTCTTCTTTCGTCTCATTCTGTATTCGTCACTCATTCTTTATTCGTCATTATCTTATTTGGTCAAATTCTGTTACTTGTCTCTCTCTTAATAAGTCTTATTTGTTTTTCGTCACGGTCTTCCTTGGACTTTTTCGTTGTTCTTCCCTTTCGTTTTTTGTCTCATTTACTTACGAACGTTTATTTACCAGCACCGAAAGTATCGAAAAAATTTTGGCGAATAAGTAAATGAGACAAAAAACGAAAGGGAAGAATGACGAAAGAGTACAAGGAAGACCGTGACGAAAAACGAATAAGACGTATTAAAAGATAGACAAGTTGCAGAATTTGACCAAATAAGATAATGACGAATAAAGACTGAGTGACGAATACATAATGAGACGAAATAAGAATTAGACGAAAAATGAATGAGGCGAGATAATAGGATAGCGTAATAATAATATCATTAGCGTCTCTTGTTTCCTAAAAACCATTGGAATCAGAATGATTCAATTATTATTAAAGGATAATAATTATTTTTTTTACAGTTTCATGGCGATAAATGCAACCATGATGCACCCTATGCTGTTATGGCTGCTAGACATGAGTATGAAAATCAGAGTGGGCTGCTGCTCTCTCATATATAGAAAGGTAAGACTTTAACAGTCATACACTTACTTACCATAATATATGAGCCAATTTTAATTTTGCAGTCTGTTTTGAATTATTTTTTAATTTTGAAAATTTCATGTGTTTTCTGTTCAGAATCACGAGCTTTTCGATCCTATGAATTAGCTACCGTTATAGTGATATAGTGTAACTGACATTAAGGACCACTTACAAGTCCAGGGTTAAAAAATTAAATCGTTAACCCTGGGTTAAGAATGACATCCGTCATTGTCATGAGAAGCCCGCCTAAGTGTGTTAACTTACTTTAGTGTGTCAAATTATTGGTATCCTATTATCTCGCCTGATTCGTTTTTCATTTAATTCTTATTTCGTCTCATTCTGTATTCGTCTTCGTCTTGTTCGGTATCCGTCACTATCTTATTTGGTCAAGTTCTGCAACTTGTCTATCTCTTAATACGTTTCATTCGTTTTTCGTCACGGTCTTCCTTGGACTCTTTCGTCGTCCTTCCCTTTCGCTTTTTGTCTCATTTACTAATTCACCAAAATTATTTTGATACGTTCGGTGCTGGTTCGTAAGTGAATGAGACAAAAAACGAAAGGAAAGAACGACGAATGAGTCCAAGGAAGACCGTGACGAAAAACGAATAAAACTTATTAAGAGAGAGAAAAGTTACGTTGAGTTTAGAGGTAGGGAATTTAACTAAATAAGATAATGATGGATAGCGAATAAGACGAATAAATAATGAGTGACGAATACAGAATGAGACCAAATAAGAATCAAACGAAAAACTAATGCAATGGAGGGCAATGGAGAGCGCTATGCTCGGAGTTTCTCTACGGGATCGCATCAGAAATGATGAAATCCGCGCAAGAACTAAAGTCACCGACATAGCTCGAAGAATCGCCAGACTCAAGTGGCAGTGGGCAGGGCACATCGCTCGTAGAACTGATGGCCGACGGGGCAAAAAGGTTCTCGAGTGGCGTCCACGGACCGGAAGACGCAGTGTAGGTAGGCCTCCAACAAGGAGCGACGACCTGGTTAAGATTGCGGGATCGCGTTGGATGCGGAGGGCACGGGACCGATCTGTTTGGCGAGCCTTGGGGGAGGCCTATGTTCAGCAGCGGAAGTCTTTCGGCTGAAATGATAATGAAAAACGAATGAGGCGAGATAATAGGGTACCAAATTATTTTTCACACCTTTCATTCGGAAAAGTAGATTTTGCTCCCTGACGACTGGGATCAAAATGCTACTTTTCTGTTCAAGCTACTTTTTAGGGTTCCGTAGTCAACTAGGAACCCTTATAGTTTCGCCATGTCTGTCTGTCTGTCTGTCTGTCTGTCTGTCCGTCCGCGGCTAAGCTCAGAGATCGTTATTACTAGAAAGCTGTAATTTGGCATGAATATACATATCTGTCACGCCAACAAAGTGGTAAAATAAAAAATGATTTTTTTTAGAAAACCTCCCATAGACGTAAAGGGGGTGATTTTTTTTTCTCGACTATCCCTATAGTGTGGGGTATCGTTGGATAGGTCTTTTAAAACCATTGCGGGGTTGCTAACATGATTTTTCTATTCAGTGATCTGTTTGCGAAATATTCAACTTTAAAGTGAAAAATTTCATTAAAATCGACTGCCCCCCCCCCCCCCTCTAAAACCTAAACTGTTGGGTGGAAAAATTTGAAAAAATTCAGAATGGTAGTAAATATATCAAATTTACTAGGAAAATTATAGCGGCTAAGATTGCTTGGAAATTATTTGTAGTGTAAGAGTAAATAGTACCCTAAGGTATAAAACATACCTAAACTTGGATGATTCCGTACACATACGAAATCCTTACAAAAATATTACTTGATTTTTTCGTAATGGCTACGGAACCCTACCTTGGGCGTGTCCGACACGCTCTTGGCCGGTTTTTTAATTTATTCATTGGCATGTATCATTTACGCAATGTGCCAATGAACACAGACCTTAATAAAATATTTGATTGTGATTATTTCATCGTAATCGATTAAAAATGCACATTTCATGTTTTAACTTTAACAACGTTATATGAAAATTGATGAATTTTTCGTAGTAGTTTAAAAAATGTAACAACAAATTATACGTTTTACTTAAATGAAAACTATCGTTGATTATTATTGTGATTTAATTAATATTGATATCCGATACCATTGTAATATTCGATTCCATTCGATTATTTCTTAACATTGTTAAAAGTAGCACAGGAAATCTTTATCTGTGGTGACTTTTCCGTATCTATCACAACAATCCATTTTCCTCATAGTCGGTGTGAAAAATTGTATGTGTCACTCAGGAGCAAAACTATTTTCGTCGTGGGCGTTAACACTTGAATCCTTCGTTACGTTCAGGATTCTAACTTAGAATCCCTCGCTGCGCTCAGGATTCTATTGTAGAATCCATCGCTTCACTCTGGATTCAATGTACTGCCCTCGCCGTAAATATATCATTTTGCTCCCTTGTGACACAAATAACTATAGTTAACACACTGTGTGTTCATAGGTAATAGTGACGGAACCGGGTTCGGGAGGCTTGGCGGGCAGAGTGCTAACCCTGCTGACGGCAGACGCCCCCCGCTTCGACATGGCCTGTCTCTTCATGGTGGACTTAGTCCGGACGCCTATAGAGAGCGTGCTGATAGTCTACCTGATGTACAGACAGATTGGGGTGGCGACACTGGTCGGGGTGGCGTTTCTGTTGCTGTTTATACCGCTCCAAGGTGAGTTTGGTTCTGGTGTTATCTCCACACTTGTTAATGTTTTATAGTATAGATAAAATAGCTGCTGCCCGCGACTCCGTCCTCGAAGATTAAGGGTAGGTATACAAAATAGCCTACGACATATTCTCAGACCTACCGAATACAGAGAAAAAAGTTTCATAAAAATCGGTCAAGCCGTTTTGGAGGAGTTCGATAACAAACACAGTGACACGACATTTTTATATATTAGAAGATTACCGAGAGCGTGGAATTGCATATGAAGTAGTATTGTGTGTTTAGAGGCATTGGAGAGAAAGAGATCTTTATATTTTTGTCTCTCTCACTAAAGTGGAATGCCTTTAAACACATAAAAGAAACACACATTACACAACCTGATAATCATTTATTCATGTATTACCCTATACTGAAGCACATACAAAGTAAGTAGGTATAATCTATGTATAACTAGCCATATCTGACTACCCACCGTAAGGAATACTGAAACTGAATTATTTACACAAAGCATTAAAGCAAGTAACTGGAACTTAATCTATGCCTCAGGATTTTAAGGACACAATCAGATATATTTAAGCAATTTACGGTGTATAAAGTCTAGGATTAGCAATCAAGGCTAAAATAGGAAATACGGTACGATATATATAGATAAATTATAGCTATAGTATTACCACTTCGATACAAGTACTCTTACTCAACCGTTCTGGACGCTGGTCGAAGGCAAAGTGAGTGTTTCTCATGTTTTCCCTCCTCCGTCACACTTCTGTTCGTTGGATAGAGGGCGCTGTCAGCTATTTCAGGTTAGCCAACCTATGCAAACCAACCGGAAACACCAGGGCGACAACACACATAATACCACTACATATGCAATTCCACGCTCTCGGTAATTTACCTATACCAGATAGCCGAGTTGTTAGAGAACCTGACTATGAAGCTTGTGGTCCCGGGTTCGATTCCCGGTCGGGGCAGATATTTGTGTGTTTATACGAATGTTTGTGCTCGAGTCATGGATGTTTAATATGTTTTTAAGTATGTGGGTGAATCAAGTTTTTAGTGCCACCCGTTGCAATGGTTACAAAAGTAATACATCATCTGTGAAAATGTCAACTGTCTAGCTATCACGGTTCATGAGATACAGCCTGGTGGCAGACAGACAGCGGAGCCTCAGTAATAGGGTTCCGTTTTTACCCTTTGGGTACTGAACCCTAAAAATGATCCTCCCTCCACCCCTTCGTCTAAACTGTAACTGTTTCGTCCGCAGGTTACTTGGGCAAAATATCGAGCAAACTTCGTCGGAAGACGGCGATACGGACGGACAACCGCATCCGCCTCATGAACGAAGTCATACAAAGCATAGAGGCCATAAAGATGTATGCGTGGGAGAACGCGTTCGCCAGAATCATCGGGGAGGCAAGGAAGTGAGTAATAAAAACTTGTTAACCTTTTCAACGCCACGCCTCGACAAAACGTAAACCTGCTTTGAATCTTATGTCATTGTGTCAAGATCACTTTGACACTGTACTATGTGACACCTATATGTGTCGTTGGCGTTGAGAAGGTTAACAAAAAATTAAACCACCGAAAAAACTGAAAAGCTAAAAATAATAAACCTTTTGACGTGAAACGTCTAATAAATCGATGAACGCCGGCTGCACGCACGAAAAAGGATGACGCAATGTAACGTACATGTACCTACAATCTTAGTACTAGCGCTCGGGTAATTTTTAATCGGGGGGGGGGGGGGGGGGGGGGTGAGGGAGGGGGGGGGGGGTATTAAAGAGGGGATGAAAATTTCATTGATTTTTCCGTAGGTCAAAACACCGGTTCTCGTCCGATCACCGAGGTTAAGCAACGTCGGGCGCGGTCAGTACTTGGATGGGAGACCGCCTGGTTTCATTTTTGTTTTTTGAATGTCTTGTTATGACGCTGTCACGTTAAACTATCGTCCGCGAACCGACTTTTTTAGCAAAAACTTATGTCTATTTTTTTTTTGTTTTCCCTTTCAGAAAAGAAATGAACATAATAAAGAAAATGTCCTGGCTTCGAGCAGTCATGATATCCTGCGTCAAACTAAATACTAAAGTGGCCATCTTTCTTTCGATCATCTCGTTCCTTTCATTCGACAACGACCTGACAGCGGCCAAAGTGTTCGTCATATTCTCTTATTACGAAATACTGAAGTACACGCTCGTCGACTTTCTCCCTCTGGCCATCACTTTCACGCTGGAGGCGTACGTGAGTGTGAAGAGGATGCAAGAGTTCCTGTTGATGCCGGAGGTTGAGAATAAAGATGAAGTTGATCTGTTGAAGATTGAGGAAAAGGTGAAGGCTAACGGGGTTTTTGAGAAGATTGGTAATGGGTGAGTTATTTTATTGATCTACTAGCTCTTCAACCTTGGTGCACACTTTTTAAAGATCACTTGGTCTGATTATTGAAATATTGACGTTGAGATACGAGCTTTTCAGGGTTCCGTACCCACAGGGTAAAAACGGGACCCTATTGCTAAGACTCCACGGTCCGTCTGTCTGTCTGTCTTAGTGAAAATAAACTGATCACTCACGTCTTAAAACGACACGGTGCGGTGGTCTTGTTTGACTGTTTTATTTTTATACAATATAGGCTTGCGTTTGGCCACAATCACGCCTGATGGAAAGCGAAGATGAGGCCTACGATGGAGCACGCTTGCCTAGTAAATGCTCTTTCACCCTGGACTTGGTTTGGGGGATGAAGAAGAAAGTAGTGAGAGAATATAAGCTAAGTAATAATAATAATAATAAAGTAATGCATATTTTTTTCAGCCAACAAACTTACATAAAATCAGAGACGAACCTAGAGAAGCTGATCAAGCCCCCAGTTTTAATTAAAATGAAAGATTATACCGCGCATTGGACAAACTCTGATGCTGAAGTTGAAAGGAAAACACTGGCGCTCAGCGACGTCAACTTAGTTGTGAGTATTGTGTTAGCACGGGTGAAACCGGTAGAAGATGATATCAGAGACCGCAATTTTGATACCAGATACTGAATGTCTGATACCAGATACCGGAATTCTGATACCAGATTCCGGAATTTTGATACCAGATACCGGTGCTATGATACCAGATACCGGAATCAGGTGACCCACTAGTTCGTTTGTCTGGCCTATCAAACATAAAAAAAAAAAAAATCTTATACCAGATTCTGGAATTCTGATACCAGGTACCGGAATTCTGATACCAGATACCGGAATTCTGATATGAGATACCGAAAATCTGATACTAGTCAAATAACAACACATTGGAGTGTGCGGGGCTTGGTATGAATGTCTGCGGGATCACATTAGAAATAAAAACTACAAATTTTCATACTTAATTGAGTATGCAAGGATTTTTTCGTAACGGCTACGCCGACACGCTCTTGGCCGGTTTTATTCCTAATGTGATCCCGCAGAGAAACTCCGAGCATAGCCCTCTCCATCGCTCTCTGAGTGACTTTGAGCTTTCTTCTGAGACCCATCGTTAGCGGCCACGTCTCAGTGCCATAAGTCATCACTGGCAACACACACTGGTCAAAGACTTTTGACTTGATACACTGCCCAGCTGAGTCGGATTCGTCGATTGACCTCGAAGTTGGACCTACCTAGTTAGTTATTATAGTCGTCAACAACTTCGAGCAAAGAGTCTCCGATTATAATCGTAGTCGGTATAACATGGGCGTTCGACATGACTTTCGTCCAAGGATGATATAGATTGGATTAGCAATCGCCATAGTACAGATCGTCCGCAGAAATATAGTTCGATTATTAAATCTAGATGGCGCTGAAATATAGCCCGAGGCTTTGAAAGCAAAACAATAAGACTACAGATGTTTCATATTACTACAAATGTATTATTTTCAAAAAAATTGCATAGTAATACATTTGCAGTAATATGAAATATCTGCAGTCTTATTGTTTTGCTTTCAAACCCTCGGGCTATATGTCAGCGCCATCTAGATTTAATAATCGAACTATTTTTCCGCGGCCGATCTGTGCTATGGCGATTGCTAATCCAGTCTATATTATCCTTGCTTGCGTCTAACAAGTTTTGGGTACGGAACAAAAAAAAATTTTTGTTTTTTTTTTTTTTCAGATAAAACCGGAGACCCTTACCACGGTATTGGGCACCGTGGGCGCGGGCAAGTCCACTCTGCTGCTGGGCATACTGCGGGAGCTGTCTCCGAGCGAGGGCCGGCTGGAGGCGCACGGCGTCGTCGCGTACGCAGCGCAGGACCCCTGGCTGTTCGAGGCTTCTGTGAGTCCGTAGTAGCATAATGGTGATCGATAATTGGCTAGTGGTCGCCAGTAGCTTAGTGGTCGACAGTTGCGTAGTGGTCGCCAGTAGCTTAGTGGTCGCCAGTAGCTTAGAGGTCGCCGATAGCTTAGGAGTTGACTGTGCTTTAGTGGACGACCTAGTAATCTAGTGGTCGCCAGTAGTTAAGTGGTCGTAAGTTGCCTAGACATGGTCGACCGAGTAATCTAGTGGGCACCGTGTTCGCGGGCAAGTCCACTCTGCTGCTGGGCCGTCATCGCGTACGCAGCGCAGGACCCCTGGCTGTTCGAGGCTTCTGTGAGTACTCTAGAGGTCCATAGGAGCCTAGTGGTCTACGGTAGTCTAGTGGTCGCCAGTAGCACAGTGGTCGCCAGTAGCTTAGTGGTTGCCGATAGCTTATTGGTCGCCAGTAGCTCAGTGGTAGCCAGTAGCTTAGTGGTCGCCAGTAGCTTAGTGGTTGCCGATAGCTTATTGGTCGCCAGTAGCTCAGTGGTTGCAAGTAGCTTAATGGTCGACAGTAGCTTAGGGGTTGACTGTGCCTTAGTGGACGACCTAGTAATGTAGTGGGCACCGTGGGTGCGGGGAAGTCGGGGGTGGCTGTTCGAGGCTTCTGTGAGTCCGCAGTAGCATAATGGTGAACTATGAGCTCAGTGCTCGCCAATAGCTTAATGATCGCCAGTAGCTTAATGGTCGCCAATAGTTTAACGGTTGATAATAGCTTAAGAGGTCAACGGTACCTTTATGGTTGACATTAGCCTAGTGGTTGATAGGAGCTTAGTGGTCCACAGTAGCTTCGAGGTTGACAGTAGCTTAGTGATCACCAGTAACTATACTTTATTTAATTTAGAATTGAAAACTACAACATTATATTGCGGCTCGTCAACTATTTCTTACCTAGCAAATAGTACAGTACAATAGTCTGGGCGCCGCAAAATAAAATTGTTTTAATGTCACTTTATTTGCGTGTCGTCAATTGTTACTCTAGTACAAATTGTAAAGAGATTACAGTTCACGAGCCGCAATATAATGTTGTTGTGGTTTATAATTCCAAATTAAATGGAGTATAAGTGGTCTATAGTTGAAAAACTAGTTGTCGGCAATAGCTCAGTGGTTGCCAATAACTTATTGGTTTACAGTAAGTTATTGGTCGCCAGTAGCTCAGTAGTCGCCAATAGTTTATTGGTCGACAGTAGCCTATAACGGACGATCGAGTATTTTAATGCTTGACGACTGAATAGGTCGACGATAGCTTTGTGCTTAACTAACGAATAACGTAGTGGTTGACAGCAGGTATTTTTTAATTCTAAAACAGTTCCAAGATTATTTATAATTTCTATTGCTAAAATAACTCAAATTATAGTGATCGGATCGATTTGAACCGGAAATCGCAGTGTAGGTAGGCCCCTACACTGCGATTAGAACTGCGTTTGGAACTTGCACGGATATATTGGATGACAAGGCACGTACATTACAACAGAGATGACTTAATGATGAGTCAATCAATCAAGTTTTTGCTGGCAGGTCCGACAAAACATACTCTTCGGGCAGGACATGGATCTCAGGAGGTACAAGCAAGTCATCAAATGCTGCCAGCTGAAGAGTGACTTGGAAATACTATCGCATGGAGACAAGACCATCGTTGGAGAGAGAGGTAACTATATTACATAGTCTACATTACGTTTACTTTTAGTTTACCACTGACAGGTGGCTTGCCTTCATTTAATTTCCAACTTTAACACCATACAAATAAAGTAGCTATTACAAAATCTGCAAACGTGGGTAACAGTATTCTAAAATTGGCTTTGTTTGTAGGTCGTTAAAGTTGAATATGAAATGAAGGCAAACCATCTGTCAGTGGCAAACTTTATGTAATTTTACTGTAATTGATTTATTGAATCAGGCGTCACTTTGCAGAGGTCCATATTAAAGAACTGAAACAATTACTTTGCTCACCCGCGGCGTTCTACGCAAAGCAGACACAAACGCGGGTGAGCAAAGGAATTGTTTCAGTTCATTACCTAATTGATAACCTCCTCCTTTTTTTTAAGTCGGTTAAAATTGTGACAGTTCATTGTTTATGGGCAAAGTTGTAATTATTCTTAATAACACTATAAATTAAAAATTTTAATAACCCCCAACGCAATTTGGTTGCACATATGTTTGAAAATAAATAAAATGCCCATTACGCGTCTAAGATCCCTTCTGCAGTTAACAAAAGAGCTTATAACTATTAAACGGCTGAACCGATTTTGATGTAACATGTCTAAGAACCATCGCCAAGAAACCAGCTTTCAAATAAGAAACCGTATTCAAATACGTTCCCCGTTTAAGAGCTATGATGCCACAGACAGACACACACACATAGCGGTCAAACTTATAACACCCCTCTTTTTGTGTCGGGGGTTAAAAATGTGACAGTTCATTGTTTATGGGCAAAGTTGTCATTATTCATCCCACCTACTTTCCCCCAGGTGCGTCTCTCTCTGGCGGGCAGCGTGCGAGGATCTCGCTCGCTCGCTGCGTCTACCAGCACGCCGACGTTTACCTGCTTGACGACCCGCTCGCCGCCGTGGACGCCAAGGTAGCGCCGGACGCACATGTGCGTCGTTCGCGTATAATGCGACATTTTAGCGAAAGTAAACGGATCACTCACGTCTATTGTGATTCAACCAAAGCAATCACAAATAATAGTATCATCTAAAGTAAAGTCAAGTAAAGTAAAGTTTATTGTTCAAACTGTGTACATTTGTGGTAGTATTTATAGCTTAAATCGTCTCAACAGCTTGTCCTTTTCGGACATATAGTCGGGGTAAGAAAAGGTTCGTCACTTTTCGACTCTATGTCAACGAGTTAAGGTCGAAAAGTGACGAACCTTTCCTTACCCCGACTATACAATGTCATTCACTGGATCTAATCGTAATCACCTAAAACTACCTAACAGATTGAAATATTTACAATAGAATTAACAATTATTTAACTTACAGAACGATTACACATGTCAGTGTTTTAGTAGTGGTAGAGCCATGTTGTAGCTAGCCGCTGCATCACGAATGGTCCGGCTCGTCCGGGGCAGTACCACCCTCTCACAGAACACCGGCGTGAAGCAGCAGTAATCCTGCTTGCGTTTCGTACGGTCAGTGAGAGTGCCGGGGGCCCAATACCTCACCCCTTCCCCTATTCCCTCTCCTTTAGGGCCGACAACGCATTGGCATCGTGTAAAGCGCTGCGGGTGTCTATGGGTGTTCATTTAACATCAGGTGACCCACTAGTTCGTTTGTCTGGCCTATCTAACATAAAAAAAAAATAAAAAAAAAATATAAACCCTTAAACCTAATACAAATAATAATAATAATTTAAAAGCGAGGAAAAAATCAAAAATCCCCGTCCAGTGGCGTAGCTACCGTAGGGCAAGCGGGGCAGTGCACCGGGGCCCCCAAGCTCAGGGGGCCCCTCGGACTCTGAATTACAAACTATAAACGCGGACCTATGAGAAACGCGGCTATAAAACGCTACTAGTGAATTTACAAGCGCGCGAGTCTAGTGAATTTAAAGTGCATTCATCCTTACTTGTCTTATCATGTAGGTAAACAAACACGGGTTGGGGCCCTAGTTTATTTTTTGCCCCAGGGCCTTTGGTTAACTAGCTACGCCACTGTCCCCGTCCCGAACCGCGGCCGGCCCAAAGGTCCCCATGACGCTGGCAGCGTTGCCCCGCTGAATAGCTAAGGAAATCACGTCACGCTCACGTCTTCAAACGAGTTTAACCCTTTCCCACGCCTCGACAAAACGTAAACCTGCTTTGAATCTTATGTCATTGTGTCAAGATCACTTTGACAATATGATGATGATGATTGATGTCATATTTAACGGGCTAGGTAGTTGTTTTAGTTTTTTATTTTTATATGCTTTGATCAATTATAACTGTAGATCCACAGTCGCGCGCCCGAAAATGTCCGAGCCAAATGAGCGCCACTTTGATAAAAGTGGCCTTCTTTTTTCTCAGAACGTTGCGTGAAATTGTCAAGTTGAGCTATCAAGTGTCAACCGAAATTCGACTGTAATGAAGTAAAGACTAGGTTCAAATTTCTGTGTAGGTGATGATTTTAATTGTTATGCAAACAAATAAAAAAGTTCGGACATTCTTTGAAGGGGATTTTGTTCGGCAATGTGTATCTTCAGTTATAATTGATCAAAGTTTATATGTTTTAGTTTTATTAGTTTAACGATCTGGTGGCGTTGTGGTTGATGACTAGGTCAATTGGTTTCAATCGTCCTGTAATTTATTTTGTACTGTCATTATTTTTATTGATTAGAAATTGTAGTTAATTTTTTTTTTATGTATCCAATAATTGATTATTTTTATTATACGATTGTTTTCTTTGTCAATAATAGTTATTGTTCTGTAGTTAATTTTATTGTATTGTAGCATTATGGGCGCTTTGGTTCTTGCTGTAAGTCCTTAATTGTGTAATTAATAAATAAATAAATAAATGTACTTTGTGACACCTATATGTGTCGTTGGCGTTGAAAAGGTTAACTCGACATCTTTCGGGCTAATCCGTAGCCCTTCTTGGAGTCACACGTCACGGCGGCTGCCAAACGCGCATTCAAATCATCATCATCATTCCAGCGTATATACGTCCCACTGCAGGGCACAGGCCTCCTCTCAGAATTAGAGGGCTTGGGCCATAGTTCCCACGCGGGCCCAGTGCGGATTGGAAACTTCACAGACACCATTGAATTTCTACGCAGGTGTATGCAGGTTACCTCACGATGTTTTCCTTCAACGACCGCTTTAGCCTAGTTGGTAGTGACCCTGCCTACGAAGCAAGAGGTCCTGGGTTCAAATCCCGGTAAGGGCATTTATTTGTGTGATGAGCACGAATATATGTTCCTGAGTTATGGATGTTTTCTATGTATTTAAGTATTTATTTATCTATATAAGTATGTTTATCGTCGTCTAGTACCCATAGTACAAGCTTTGCTTAGTTTTGGACTAGGTCGATTTGTGTAAGATTGTCCCCTAATATTTATTTATATTTATTTATTTACTTCAAATAAAAAAATGTATTTTAATGTGTCTGACATTTTCTTTACTTTTTAGGTTTCTATACTATGTCGACGCAGTAAGAGTGAAAAAAACGTCGATCGGCTCGGCTACGTGGACCGAATGGAGCCGAGCTGATCGACGTCTTTTTCGCTCTTATTGCGTTGACACAAAGTTTTCCCGATCGGCTAAAGCCGATTCCGCGTCTTTAGATTTGGGGAGACCCTAATGCGAACAAAGGCGCTAATCCGTCCGATCCCACATGACGGGCCATTCTACTTTTAAGTAACCATTAATCTTTTGTGAAATATAAGGCATACCTGGTGATTTTTTTCAAGTGTAAATAACTTATATACAAACTGAAACACCTAAATTTAATGTTTTAAAGCAATAAAACTTTAAATTCAAAGAAGTTTTGTAGAAAAAATTGGTAACTCAGCGGAAAATACATCAATTTTCATACAAATGGCGGGGACATGCATGTCCACTGCGTTACCTACTTTATAGATAATAGAGATTACTTTTTATACGTAGTGATAATTTTAAATGTAAGCTTAATTATGTGCCTATGTAAGGGTAGCGACCCTTAAATTATACCCGTAGCACGCGACGAACCGATATACTACGAGTACCCTTCTTGGATGATGTGAGATGTGAAAAGAAATTGTTTATGTTTAAAACTGTTTAATTAATAATGTTAAATAATAATGTTACAAATGAATACAAGAATACAACAAGAATACAAGAATACAAGAACTTTATTGTCAGACTATAGGTAAAAATATAAGGTGATACATAAAAAAATAAGACCTATACCATAGTCTACCAAACTTATGGTGTACAATATTATAAAATCGAAATGTCAGACAGTAACTTAGATTATCAAAATAAAAAATAAAAATATTATAAACACCGAGCAATGTCGATATGTAATTCAATAACAAATAATGCAATTATGAAACAAATGTCATTTGGAATCTAAAAAATAATAAAAAAAAAAAATTAAAACATTAAAACATTAAACTTTGCCCTTATTGTTTAAAAAATCTATAGTGCAGTAAAACATTTTTGTTAATAGCCAATTATTGACAGCATTTTTGAATTTCAAATCATCATAGGCCTTAAAAATGTCAGGAATATTATTGAAAATTTTAATTGCCATTACGTAAATACTATTTCTGTAAAAGGCGGAATGGTGACGATATACATAAGTAAGCTTATCGTTATTTCGGAAAATTCTATTATATTTACTATTCCGCTCAAAAAGTTCCGAATGCTTTTTCACAAACATAGCTACCTCCTTAATATATAGGCAGGGAAGTGGCAATATCCTATATTTAGCAAAGAGAGGTCTACATGAGTCTCTCTGAGTTGCCCCACATAAAGCTCTGATACATCGTTTTTGCATTTTGAACACCTTTAACCAGTCTGTAGAGTTTCCCCAAAATATAATGCCATATGCCAAGTTAGACTGAATATAACCGAAGTAGGCCATGGTGCCTGCCTCGACTGACGAGTTTCGAATTAACCTGCGCAGAGGATAAAGAAATCTAGACAATTTTGTGCATAACTCTTCAATATGATGTTTCCAATTGCAATTGCTATCAAGTGTAAGACCTAGAAATTTAGTATTTTCCGCCTCAGCAATACTTTCACTTTCATGTGATAATGCAATTGACAGTGGTGGCCTACGACTACTATGGAACTGCATAAAATGGGTTTTAGCTAAGTTTATACTTAGTTCATTATTAGACAACCATGAAACCAAATCCGCAAGAGTGTTGTTTATATTAAGATGATATTCATCCACAGTAGATAAGCATTCTATTAAAGCAGTGCTATCATCTGCGAAAAGTACCATCTGATTTTTTGTTTGCCTGGGAAGATCATTAATATAAAACAGAAACAAAAGGGGTCCCAGGATACTACCCTGAGGCACGCCCCTTGCATTTATTCTGTAGTCTGATCTTAGAGTTGTTACAGTTTTAGTCTTGGGACAATGGAGTCTGATTGCTGTGCACTGTTGCCTGTTCGAAAGATAGCTTTTCAGCCAATCGTGAGCTTGCCCACGCACTCCGCACCGATCCAGTTTATCGAGCAGTAAACTATGATTAACGCAGTCAAACGCTTTTGACATGTCAGTAAAGATGGCTGATACATGAACACGTCTATCTATGCATTTATGTACAGTTTGCAATAGTTGGTAGATTGCTAGGTTTGTAGACCTATTCCTTCGAAAACCACTTTGTTCATTGGTTAAAAGCTCAAACCTAACAGAGAAATCAATTAGCCGCTTATACATCAGTCGTTCAAATAGTTTAGAAAAAATCGTATTTAATGATATGGGTCTATAGTTACTCATTAACGTCTTGTCACCTTTTTTAAACAATGGTTTTATTTCGGACATTTTGAGCCTTTCCGGGAATGTCCCATTTTGGAAAGAGAGGTTTACAATATGTGCTAATGGAAAAGAAATTAGATGAGCAGTTGCCTTTATTATCTCAGTACTTATTTCATCAACGCCAACCGCTTTAGTACTTTTTAGTGACTTTATTGCTTTGTAGACTTCTTGTGGACTTACAGGAAGTAGGTACATACTGGGTAATGCGCGATCAACGTTTTTAAGTACATTTTGTTTCTTAGTAGGTGCGACAGTTGGTATTGAATCAATAAAGTAATTATTGAAGTAGGTTGCAATTTTCTTAGGATTTGTCACTAGTTCGCCTTGGTAGTCAATCTTATCGATCAAACTCGGCATAATGTTTTTTCCACTATATTTTTT
This sequence comes from Archips xylosteana, assembly GCA_947563465.1. Lineage (NCBI taxonomy): Eukaryota > Metazoa > Arthropoda > Insecta > Lepidoptera > Tortricidae > Archips > Archips xylosteana. Next base: position 8,071,225 of record OX387373.1, read on the forward strand.
AATAATGTTCCATGAGGCCTTACACTTATTTGTTGATTTTTCTATAAATCTATGATTAGCCAACTTAAGAGAGGCTTTGACACATTTTTTCAGTAAGCAGGAATAGCTGCGATACCTATCCTGCTTACATTTTAGACCCTTGTAGCGACAATCTGTGTACAAACATCTCTTTATTTTACTAGAAATTCTAATTCCCTTCGTAATATATGAATTTTTATTTACAGATTTAAATTTTAATTTTATTTGCGGAAAACACAGATCATAAAATAATTTATATTGATCAATGAATTCATTATATGCTGTATTTACATCGGAAGACCGAAGTACCTCCGCGAACGATAGAGAGTTTAAACAGTCCAAAAATTTTCTTAAATTTTCGCAATCGTAATCACGCCTATAAATGAACCAGTATTTTGGTTGCGGTTTTCTAATTAATTTCACTTTAATGGACTGGGCAGTATGATCTGATAGGGCTAAGTGATGCACTTTGGTGGTTCCACCTTTAAAATTACAAATTATATTATCAATACAAGTTTGCGTTTCATATGTTATTCTAGTAGGTAAAAGTATGCGTGGATGAAGATCGAACGAATGCAGTATGCTTCTAAATGTGCTTTTTATTGAATTGTTTTTACTACTTTCTAGAAGGTCTATATTAAAGTCTCCACATAAAATTATTTTCCGATTTTTGTAACATATTTTCATTAGCAATTGTTCTAACTTTTCGAAAAAAATATTTATGTCACCATTTGGAGTGCGATACATGCAAATTAAGGTTAACATTTCCACCGGCAGTGATATCGCGCAACATTCAAACACTCTCTCCACACTTAAGCGCTTTATATCAGGAAGTACATCATAATCTATTCCCCTCCTAAGCAAAATACAACAACCTCCTCTTTTCACATTTTGTTTGCTAAATGAATCCTTAACTTTACTTCTTGCAAATATATCTGCCAACACGTAACCATCCAACTGTAAGTTATCCTCATGCCCAAGCGGGACAAAATGTTCCGTTAAGCATAAGGCATCAGGATGTATTTCTTGTTCGACCATAATATCATTAAGTGCAATTGAAAGTTGGTCTAGCTTAGATAAGACCCCCGCAATATTCTGATGAAGGACACAAAACGTTGACAAATTTGTGGGTGCTTCGTCCTTTTTTTTTATTTTATTTACGAAAAAAAGATTTCTTTATTACAGGGAAATAATATGAGATAGTTCCTTTTTTTGGCGGTGAGATTATTTTTTCAATTTTAATCAGATCCGTACCAGCACTTTTATTGATCTGGAAATCACTTTGAGCAAAGTAGAATGGTATGGTTCCCTTTTTTGGACTGGTCACAATTGCTCCAGACTTCTGACAAGAGTTTTTCCGCAATACCAGTTTCTTAAGTTCTTTAGCATTCAAAAATTTGGCTTCGTAATCAATACAGTCAACAATATGATTTATTTTTTTGCATGTATTGAAAACTGAATCACATTCTACAAAATTACAATTTTGATACTGATTACATACATTTTTTATATTTGTATTTAAAATAGTTGCATTCAAATTGGTACTTCTTTTTACACTTAATACAATAGTTGCATTTCTACAAAATTTATCCAAAAATAATCGCAATTGTAATAATACTGCTGGCAAATTGTGGTCATTCTCACCAAGGCATACAATTATTTTGTCATTTGTTTTACATTGCATATTTGTGCAGTTGTTTGTTATCTCCTTACTATATGCATACGGCTTTGTTTCAGCCATTATATCATACTTAACATACGCTGTTTTTTCTCTTGATTTTTGCAGGGATGCTGCTAATCCGACACATTGTTGAGCTCCATAAATTCTTATTGTATCTTTTGTTCTTGCCTTTCTAACTTGAACGGTTTGTGGTGGCTCAGTATTCTTTGTTGCAGACGAAGAAGATTGATTTTCAGTGGATGTTTCTTTTTGATTTAGATCTAATTGCTTTTTAAAACCGCCTTTCAGTTTGACTAGATCTTCATCTTCAGTTTCGCTTGATGCCTTTTTTAATTGCTGCTCCAGAAACATAATTTTACGTTGCATCCGTAGTACATTAATATCACTATGCGCGTCTACGTCAAGATGAGTAACAGGTTCCGAATTCAAGAATGGCGTTGAGGACCCTTTTGGAATCATCAAGGAGTGTCTATATGATGCTCTAGTGTTTTTAATGTTGCAATTTTCATTTGTAGACGTATAGCACAACGATTGTAAAAATTTAACTTTCATGTTTTGTTTATTTAGTTGTGTTTGTAGTTCGTTTTTCTCCAATATAGTATTTTCTAGTTCATTTTGGGTAGTAATGAGGTCAGTTGTCAGTTTGGCAATCGTTTCTTTCATTTCCTGCAATCCTATACTATGGTTAATACTATGGCTTATAGAAAAATCCACACTTCTTGACAGCAAAGTCGCCGTTAATTGAGTCGACGCAGACACGGAATCATCAGACGCGCAAGTTGTGTCAAGTACTGTGTGGTTTGATGATTGTGAAACACACGCATCCAGGTCACTACCATCACAGTCACTACAATGTGAACCCAAGAGCGCAGACTGAAGATCCTCGATACAATAAACTCGCTGAGAGATATGTGATTCCTCCAAATTAAGTGGTGCCAACTGTATTTCTTCTGATATGTTTTTATTATATCCTGCTGACATTGATGATTTGATTAATGAATGTTTTTGTTTTTTTCTGAGTGTGACATTAGATGTTTTATCATCATGTTGCATGGCAAGGCATGATTTACATTTCCATCTCTTTTTTGAATCTTGGCTCTTTAAAAAATATAGTTTTTCCGAGACTCCTGCGCAGTTGAATTCATAGCGATTATTACACGATGGGCATAACAAAGTATTTTTTACATCAACTACTTTTTTGCATTTATGGCAATTTACCGATGCCGTCGTCTTACAGCCCTTACTTGTATCAGTAGTAGTTGTTTTACTTCAATGTTAAATGTTAGTTGAATCACTGATCTAGGTACTAATGTCTATACAAAATGTTACTGTTCGCGGTTAGAGTACTAAGACGTGACTAAATGATATCATCTTAAGCAATATTGAGGTAAATTGGGAATGTCTAAAAAAAATTACCAGTGGTTTTTATATTTTTTTTGTATAGAAAAGTCAATTATAAGACACCAATTTCAATATTTTGTCATTTAATTCACTACTTTTTTCAAAATTACTTATTTAACCTTTCGTATGCCGGAATTTAAAAAAAAAAAAAGTCGTGCATTCTAGCCTCAACAGTTTCATATAAATCCAATGATACAGATTTAAAAAAAAATACAAAAAGAAAGCCTTAAATTGGGTACGGATCCGGTACAAGGCATACGAAGGGTTAAACTATTTTGGTTGATGACGTCGGAGTATAATTGAGGGCTCCCACACTGCCAAATTTCTAAATCTATCTAAATGCGTACGATAAGGCAAACCCTTTAATTATTTTTTGCGTAACTAGAGTCACTTTATAGGCGCTGTCAAAGTGCTAGATGTCAGACAGCGGGTCCAAATTAAACTCCGTAGTATAATGCACGCGTAAATTGTGAAGAATTCTAACCACACTGAATAAAGTACGACTTGGACCGGTCACGCAATTTACACCAATGCCAAATGAAGGGCGTTGCTTATTTGTTATGTAGTAAATTCATTACATAATATTAAAATTAAATGACTACAGAAAACGAGTTAGAAAGCATTTATCTCGAAATGGTTTTCGATTTACTATACATTACAAAAAAATAGACATCCCCAATTAGATGTGCATTGACAGCAGTGACGATAATTGGGGTTACACGCGTAGTGAGCCTAGTAACTTAAATGTACGCTGACCGTACAGCCTATTTAAATCTTAAATGATTTAAACCGAGCACTGTACCGTTTTTGTAAAAAAAATATTTGAAGAGCACAGTACAAAAAATTACTGGTCAACGAAAAGTAGAATGGCCCACGTATCAAATGTGTTTTTGACGTGACAACGTCTAATAAATCGATGAACGCCGGCTGCACGCGCGAAAAAGGATGACGCAATGTAACGTACATGTCCGTACATATTGTCCCGTACAAGAGAGAGCGGTGAAGGCCAGGATGTACAAGAGAGCAGCGCGCGCCAGGATGTGCAATCTTAGTACTAGCGCTCGGGTAATTTTTAATGGGGGGAGGGTTGAGGGGGCAACGTCGGGCGCGGTCAGTACTTGGATGGGTGACCGCCTGGTTTCATTTTTGATTTTTGAATGTTTTGTTATGACGTTGTCACCTTAAACTATCGTCCGTAAACCGACTTTACAGGCAACCGGTCTTTTTTATAATTTTAAGATAAATAGTTTTGAAGTTACGTAGCTAGAACTCAACGATACCTGGAGCCAGCCGATAGGACAATTAGCTATCGTTGAGTTTTGGAATAAGTTTTATAAGAAATTAGGAAAAAAACTATCATGTTTGGAACTACTCTTTGACAGGTGGCGCAAGCGATCTACGAAGAATGCATCCGCGGCTTCCTACGACACAAGGCGACTGTGCTGGTGACGCATCACGCGCAGTACGCCCGGCATGCGGACAACGTGTGCGTCATGCGCTCCGGCAAGGTACGGCGGGATGACGCACATGTGCGTCATGGAGTAAGTTAGGTTAGAACGAGGAGTCAGGTTCAATTCTCAGCCCCCAGATTTATTTTGCGGCGTGCAGAGAAGGTACGGTGGGATGACGCACATGTGCGTTCGCGGCAGTTGACCAAGTTAGGGTAGGACGAGAAATTGCGTTATATTCCCAGCCCCTTGATTTACTATGCGGCATCCGGTCTGGTCTAAATTACGAGGCAGGATAACTCTGATTTCATTTTTTTTAATTCATAAACAATGAGTCGATTCCGATGCTCAAGTCGATTGTAATATTCGAGATTCAAAAATAAATGTATGAAACATGTATTTCACATAGAATGAAATTACAAATCGGCAAATTCGAAAATCAATCACGACCAAATTTAATTCTTTTGTTTTAATAATAATATGCTTGAAATGTAGCCACAGATAGAGATATATCGATCAGGAATTTCATAATTTATAAAAAAATACACATTTTTTTTAGGCTACTTGCTTAGCGCTTTTGAACATATTGTAGCCCAGGGAAGTTATTATATGTAGATAAATATATTTTAATTAATTTATTCACAGATTGTGGCCCAGGGTACGTACCACGAGCTACAAAATGGCGTGCCCGAGTTCGAGACCTTAATAGAGATGGGCGAAAAGAACGAAGAACAAAAACACAAGCAAAACGCAGTTGCCTATGAGAAACAGGAGAGCGTGGTAAGTTGGGCAATCTTACCGTACTATAGTACGAATTTTTGAAGTGAAACTTCTAATGCGACTTCCAACAAGATTGCGTCAAACGTATGAAAGCATTAGTATATGTACTGCCGAAGCAAGTACACTTGGTACACATATCGCATTACACTTCGATAGTGCGATGCAGAACTTATACTGTTCTGTGAAAATGTATGAGACTTGATAAAAGCGCCATCTAGTGAGTAATTTAACCTTTTCGATGCCAACGACACATATATCAGCACCGCAGGTTCTACGCCAACGACTTTTATATCAGTCACGGCGTGCAGAGCGATATCTACCTACGTGCATTTCTGTAGGGTTCAACTTCGCGTTTGACATTCCGATGTCATGGCGTACGAGTGAGAGCTGTTGTATTTGACAGAGCGCTGAAAAGGTTAAACACATAGATGCATAAGTAAATTTAGGTCTTTAAGTTATTGCAATAAGGTTCATATTGATGTAAAGTGCCTTTTTCATTTCCACATTACGAAGTTTCACTTCTTGCGCGCGGAGGAGCTGCACGCACGATTTTTTTTGAGGTGTCCCGATCACGTTAACAGCCCACCTTTCGAAGAAAGCCATTGTATCCTATTATGTCCTCAAGTGCATAATCCTCAGTTTAAAATGAACGGAAGTATAAGATAAAATAGCTCATTGAAATAACGACTTTATTATTTACAGTAGAGAGTTCATTATTTACATACATATAAATAGGTGTAGTGCGAAAGAGATAGCTAAAGCCGACTCCTGTTCTACATTATGTGCTTACATACATACATACATACAATCACGCCTTCTTCCCAGCAAGGGGATAGGCAGAGACTATTTGTTTCCACCTGCTACGATCCTGACATACATCTTTCGCTTCAGCAACACTTATTAGTCTTTTCATACATGCTCGCCGGTTTCGGGTACTCTTGACCTGACCCTTCTTCAAGACATCCCCAATCTGATCATGAAATGTCCTTCTTGGTCCCCCTCTTCCAATATTTCCATCTACACTCGCATTATATATCTCTTTCGTAATTCTTCCTTCGTCCATCCTCTCCACATGTCCAAACCAACTTAACATCCCTTTCTCTATACGAGTCACAACATCATCTTTCATGCCACAACGTTCCCTTATTAGACTATTCCTCATTCGGTCACTCAAGTTCACACCAATCACACTATTATGTGCTTTGTGGGTGAAATATGTTTTTTAAACTAATTTATTATTTAATTTCTAAGGTATTGTACAACGTTATAACAACTACAGATAACTACAAAGCCGAAGCCAAAAGAAGTGTATGTCACTTTCTATTAAATACATTTTTTGTACAGTATATTATCGTCACTACTCGTATCTCAAAATCGATAGTCTGACTAAGTGAACTTTAAAGTGTGCATCAAGGTTCAGTTTGGTTTACATATTAGTTCAAGATACGAGATTTACAAAGTAGTAACAATATAATTATTTTGTCAGTAAATCATATTATTTTAGACCACTTATTCTGCGTTCCATAGTGTGTATAGTATAGCAATTTTAGAATTCGTTCAATAGCTTCAAAGTTCAGCCCTAGATGTATGTTAGCGGTTACTTTAGATTTATGTAATTTAATAGAGTGAATCAACTTGTTCCTGTTGTTTACTCTGTCCCCAGTCGTCCAAGTGACGTCTTCATACTGTGTCATAGAAAAATGCTTAGGTTGTCCAGAAGATAAAGTTTGTGTAACCATAGGGTTGTAAGAAAAAGTTGATTCATCCAATAACATTGTAGATCTGTTAATAGTACATTGTGCATCAAGGGCCGTAATCCCCTTACTGCCCGTGATATAAATGACCGCTTTAGCCTAGTTGGTAGTGACCCTGCCTACGAAGCAAGAGGTCCTGGGTTCGAATCCCGGTAAGGGCATTTATTTGTGTGATGAGCACGAATATTTGTTCCTGAGTTATGGATGTTTTCTATGTATTTAAGTATTTATTTATCTATATAAGTATGTTTATCGTCGTCTAGTACCCATAGTACAAGCTTTGCTTAGTTTGGGACTAGGTCGATTTGTGTAAGATTGTCCTCTAATATTTATTTATATATTTTTTTATTTATAAATAAGTATAATTCCTATAACGAGGAAATCAATTACACGAACGTCGCCGCACTTGACATTTGTCATTAACTTATTGTTAAATGTCAACGAAGTTTGATCACGAGGAAGCATAATTCCTCATGGTCAAACTGGTTGGACTAATAAGTTTGATTACGTGGAAGAAGGGCATAGGAACTCTGTAATAAAACGACACGACCGCGTCTAGTTTGGGCTCACTTGATTCGTCTTGTCGATTATTTGGTCGTAGATGGTAAACAGGGGCCAAATGTACAGTCAGCAAAAAAGACTTTTATTAAAAATGGAATTTCTAATTTTCAACAAATACTTATTATAATAATTTTCTGACAGGAACACAGTCACAAGCTGAGGTCCCAGCGCTCAATGTCGGAGGCTTCTCAGCTGTCGTTCAACCTCGATTTGGACAGCAACTTAGACCCCGCCTACGAAGGTAAGCCCCTTAGCGGCCCCACATGTGGGTCACGGGACAATAACCCCTCCCAAATTGGGATGTCCCAATTTTTGACAACGTATAATAAATCGAAAACCGTTTGGAGAAATAGGCATTGTGAATCGTTTTCAGAAATCAGATTCCAGAAATATGATAAATTGAATTAAATAAAGAAAATTTAAGTAATGACCTTAATTTGACCCCTGCAGTGAATCGTCACAAAGGCAGATATAAAGCAGGTCTACACTCTAAAGCAAATTGACAGTTTAGAATGTTGCTGTCCTGCTTATAATAGCAAAGAGTGACAAAGACAGAACTTTAATCACATGATGCGCACCTGGCTTTAAACAGTTGTAATTTATCATAAAGTTCGAAATGTATACAATACTCGCAATGTATTTTTACAAATTAAATTATTAAATTACTACGTTACAAGTAAATATGAAAGAATTTAAATATCAGATTTTAGTAAAAATATCTATTTACTATCACACCATTAAACAAACAGGAATAATCGAAGCTAAAAGAAGATAAATAAATAAAACTATTTGTCATGGTTCATTTAGGACCCTAAGCCGTGCTTGTATTATTGGCAGTGACAAGACAAATCAGTAGTGCCACAGATTATGTTATGTATGGCTTGAATTTTTGTAGGCAATGGAACGTGGCTCTCTCACTGTGACGTCATCCAACGTATTTCTTAAAAAAAATATAAAAAATTAAATACTCAACCAAATTCAAAATCGATGAAAATGGTATCTTAAAATATCCTATTCTTTCCAAAAAAAATATAAAAACTATAGGTTATTTTTTTTGGTACATCCCAATTGGGGATGTCTATTTTTTTGCAATGTGTAGTAAATCGAAAACCATTTCGAGATAAATGCTTTTTAACTCGTTTTCTGTTGTTATTTAATTTTAATATTATGTAATGAATTTATTATATAACAAATAAGCAATGACCTTCATTTGACATTGGTGTAAATTGCATGACCGGTTCAAGTCGTACTTTATTCTGTGTGGTTAGAATTCTTCACAATTTTACGCGTGGATTATACTACGGAGTTTGATTTGGACCTGCTGTCTGACATCTAGCACTAGTGAAAGTGTACCACTACGCAAAAAATAATTAAAGGGGTTGCCTTATCGTACGCATTTAGATACATTTAGAAATTTGGCAGTGTGGGAGCTCTCAATTACAATCTGACGTCATCAACCAAAATAGTTTCAGTAATTAATTTTGAAAAAAGTAGTGAACTAAATGACAAAATATTGAAATTAGTTTCTTATAATTGACTTTTCTATACAAAAAAAATATAAAAACCAGTGGTAATTTTTTTTAGACATTGCCAATTGTACTCCTAATTACATCAGTCATAACGGGAAATTCAAAAACCTTTACCTACACATTTAGTTTTCACTTCTCAAGCTCGTTAAATTCGTGTTTATTCGGGATGATAGCTGCATAAAATTGCTTTTATGCTCCAGTGCATAAAGTAAAATCTTCGTCGTAAACCCAAGGCAATCGGGCGCAAACGGCCACGAACATCTAAAAATTTTAAAATATATGTTTATTTTTTTATAACCTTTTAGTACATTATTATAGAAATTATAAGGCTGAAAAATAAAAGCTTGTAAGCTTTCTTGCTTGGATATTTATGTCCAATGTTGCTTTTTAATTTACTTACAATCGAAGTGAAAAGCAGAGTGTAAAACTCGAGCATTAAACCCATTTTCCCCTCGACGTGTCTATCCCGTGGCGTAACTATACCATTTGAGGCCCATGACAAATTCTCCGGATGGGGCCTCCCGCTAAAAATCGTCACGTAATTTAATTTTAATGTTATTTCTGAGTTCTGAACCTCTTGGACCGGGGCCCGTGGCATTTTGCCAGCCCGGCCGCCCTATAGTTACGCCACTGTGTCTATCCACCCTCGCCGTACCCGGGTGGCAATATGAACGTCTCGGGTAAAATGGCTCGTTTTATGCTCTCGTTGTACAATCTACTATTTTTTTCTTTCAGGTGAAGTCCAACACAAGGGATCAGTAGATAATAGCGTGTACATGGCGTACATAAAAAGCGGTGGCAGCAAATGGTCAATGACCCTCATGTTCACACTGTTCGTGCTGGCGCAGGTGTTCTACTCGTCCACTGACGTGTGGCTTAAAGAATGGTCAGTCGTAGTCACTTTAGTCATGGTCACAGTCACTTTGGTCATCTTCGTAGTCATTTTAGTCATGTAGTCGCTTTAGTTGTCGTCATAGTCAATATTTATATGGATATGATGATATGACCAATGATATTATATAACAAAAAAAGAGGTAGATACGCCACCGACGCACCAAAACGTGTGCCGCGAAATGGTCCTCATTGTGACCATTGGAATTAGTCGGAACTCCTGCGACGTTTGCTTACACTTGCGCGCAAGTGATAAACTATCTTTGTCTTTTTTCTTCATATCGTCGTTATTAAGCCATCTCTCTTATACCGTCTGTCAATGTAATAAAATGTGAGTAAAATGAAACGTGTATGTGTGTGTGCCTGGCGCCGCGTGCGGAGCATTTGTTTTGGGCATCATGTGAGGCATATAACGTATCTACACTTAAAATATCATTGGATATGACTGGTTAATTTATTATTTTTTCACGACACTGCTCGAAAATGTGGCCATAGATAACCTAAATCCAGTACACAAAACTGCCTATATATGTACATTTAACAGCTGATTCATTTATGGCGCGCAAACACGACAACAATGTTACACTAATCGAAAACAGGTCGTATCAGTATATGTATTTCATAATACGATACGACTTTTTCAAAGATAATTTTTGAATTTCATTCCCGGCGTGCTGAAACGACCAATCAAAAGTAATCGTCTGCTGCATGTGAAATTCAATTGACCAATGAGAATGCGTCATTCATGACTTTAATGAGGTGTTTTTTTTCCTTAAACGCATAATATGCACAAAATGCTTTAATTTTTTTAAGTATGAAAAACGCCACAGCATTAAACTTTTTAAGCGCTGCAAGGTTAAGGTTTTTATTTTTTTAATTATGTGGTTTTTGATACTGGCCACTAGGCCGGTAAGGCGACCGGCGACGCGTCGTGACGGCGACTAAATCAAACATAGTAGTTCGAGTTATGTGAGCGGCCGTAGCGGCCGCGCCGGCCGCTCACATTAACTCTAACTATGTTTGATTAAGTTCCCGACCGACTGAAATGACGCAGAACACTAAAATCAGCTTTCCAGGGAAAAACATCACAATGAGTTTTAACAACTGCAAACATTAACATAAACTTTAATTAAATATTTATTTTTATTATAAGAAACGTTTTTTATTTCCTCGCATTAGTCGTGAAAAGCACAATGTTTAGTCTCGGCCAAAAGTGCAATAGATGGACTCGTACTTTCGAGGGCCTCCGCTACGCGTCGGCCCTCAAACAAACTCGTCCATCTATTGCTTACTTTCCAGCCTCTACAACAATGTACTATTTCTACACACAAAAATAATGTAACTTATCGGAACAAAAAAGTAATAACCTTTTTGGTAGCTTTTTACTGTGCATTGTGCAGAAGAAATAAAGAAAAACTTTAAATAAATAAACTATTTCAAAAATCAACAAACTACGTTTTTATTTATTATCATCCTAATTTTTGCCCAATATTTGCAAAAGCTTCCAAAAAGGTTTTTACTTTTTTGCTCCGATAAGTTACACTATTTTTCATCCATCCATCCATCCATCCATCCATCGATCCATCGATCCATCCGTCCGTCCGTCCGTCCGTCCGTCCGTCCACCATCCATCCATCCATCCACGTCGACCTATTAAACGTCATGGTGCTGTGTCACATAAAACAATAGACGATCACTTTGCTGGCCAAGGCCAGCAATGTTGTATGAAATTCCATTATTGACCTCTCGTCTAGGCGCACCTGCAACGTGACAGTTCGTGGCGTATTATAAGGAACATAACGTCAATATTACATAGCATGTTTAAGAAAAAATAATAAATTACACCAGTCATATCCATATAAATATTGAGATCGCTACTTCAAATCCACTCTCTAGTTATCATCAACTGCAGTTCGTGCCGGTCTCATTAGTCACTTTAGTCATAGTTATTGTGAATATTGTCAAGGATGATGTAGACTGGATTGGCAGTCGCCATAGTACGGATCGGCCGCGGTTTTTGTAGTTCGATTATTAAATCTAGATGGCGCTGAAATACAGCCAGAGGCTTTGAAGGCAAAACAATAAGACTACAGATGTTTCATATTACTACAAATGTATTATTTTTCAAAAATATTGCATAATAATACATTTGCAGTGATATGAAATATCTGTAGTCTTATTGTTTTGCCTTCAAAGCCTCTGGCTATATTTCAGCGCCATCTAGATTTAATAATCGAACTGCAAAAACGCGGCCGATCCGTACGATGGCGACTGCCAATCCAGTCTATATCATCCTTGATATTGTGAGGTAACCTTCAAACACTTGCGAAGTTCCCAATACGCACTGGGCTCGCGTGAGAATTACAGCCCAAAACCTCTCATTCTGAGAGGCATGTGTCCAGCAGTGGGTATAATAACGTAGACCGAGACAGTGATATGTTTTGTTTCTATTTTTCTAGGGTGAATATGGAAGAAGCAAACAGCGCTGCTGTTATTGCGATAAGGAACAATACGCCCGGAGCGCCTCCTCCAGGTTAGAGACAGCATAATATTATTTTATACGCCGTTAATTAGGTAAAAATATATGTATGTATGTAAAACTCACTGTTGTACATAAAACACATGAAATTAACAAATAACAAGAGACATTAACAGATCTATAAAGGTGAAATAATTCCTTAAAGGGATCTCTTTCAGTTAACGTTTGACCGATTAACGGGACATTAGAAAGTATACATGGAATGATAAACAGTGTGAACCGAAATGTACAATTCAGTCAAACAAATTGTGCATTGAAAATTATTTCATGGGCTTTACGAGGTTAGAATATTAGTAGCTATTGAAGGCTGTATAGCGCCTGCATGAATAATGGCCTAGTAATAAAGTGTAATCGTATTACATGATTCAAATATTGACTGTCTGTAACAATCGGACGTACACACGTCGTTAGCTTTATATTTATTGTTTTTACTTTAATACAGTTATTTCTTACTATTACTACTACTGTTAAGAACAGCGCCATCTATGTCCTTTATGTCAACCTGTCGGGTAGATCAAAGGCAATGAATTAAGTTCCCAAATATGCTAACATGTGGCGCTGTAATAAAACTGTCTTTATCTATATATATATAAAAATGAATCCCTATTTCCCTTGGTCACGGCATCACGCATGAACGGCTGGACCTATTTCACTAATTCTTTTTTTGTTGTGTTCGTCATTGTCAGGAGAAGGTTCTTATGAAAGAAAAAATTAAGAAAATTGCGCGGAAAATTAGAAAATTTAAGAATACTTAACCACCATATTTATTTCTAATCTAACCTTAGCGCTTTGGACAATATAATTAAACTTTTTTAATGTAAGTAAACTTTTTTAATGTAAACTTTTTTGATGTTTGACATAGAATTGACAGAATGCTTGCTGCAAATATCGTCAAATGGGATGTAAACAAACTGAAATAATTAATTTATCATTTCTAACAAAAAGAACGTATTCGAATTCAATATTCATAGTTAAGACAGGACGACGTCTGTCGGGTCAGCTAGTTAGTTATATAATTTAGACGACCAGAGCCCAATTGCATAATAAAGTACAACTAATATTACAAGCGGAACTCTCGCTTCAGTTATATTAACTAGAAAGGGAGTTCCGCTTGTAATATAAGTTGTACTTTGTTATGAAATTGGGCCCAGATGGCCTAGTGGTTAGAGAACCTGACTATGAAGCTTGAGGTCCCGGGTTCGATTCCCGTGTCGGGGCAGGTATGAAAAATACGAATGTTTGTTCTCGGGTCTTGGGTGTTTAATATGTATTTAAGTATGTATCTATCTATATAAGTATGTTTATCCGTTGTCTAGTACCCATAACACAAGCTTTGCTAAGCTTACTTTGGGACTAGGTCAATTGGTGTGAATTGTCCCATGATATTTATTTATTTAATTTATTTTGTTACTCTTTAAATTCATTCCGATGAAGACACACGGCTCTTCTTTCCATCTCCCGCACCTGTCTTACCCTTATTCACGAAGAAACAACTACTATTCCACATAACTTCATTTGTAGCATTGATATTTGACTTTTCAGTGGTGGACTTCACAACTGTAAAAGGCAACTTCTTCAACCTGACGCGGAACCAATGCGTGTACGTGTACGCGAGTCTCATCGGCATCTGCATATTCTTCACGTGGAACAAGCTGGTCGTGTTCTATAATACGTGCATCCGCGCGTCCGTGACGCTGCACGACACTATGTTCAGGTTAGTAGTCGCTTTGGTCGTTAGTAGTCACCTTAGTCATTAGTAGAATCTTTAGTTATTGAGTTGTGCTACAAGCTGGTCGTGTTCTACAATACGTGTATCCGGGCGTCCGTGACGCTGCACGACACTATGTTCAGGTTAGTAGTCGCTTTGGTCGTTAGTAGTCACCTTAGTCATTAGTAGAATCTTTAGTTATTGAGTTGTGCTACAAGCTGGTCGTGTTCTACAATACGTGCATCCGGGCGTCCGTGACGCTGCACGACACTATGTTCAGGTTAGTAGTCGCTTTGGTCATTAGTAGTCACCTTAGTCATTAGTAGAAGCTTTAGTTATTGAGTTGTGCTACAAGCTAGTCGCGTTGTATAATACGTGCATCCGCGCGTCCGTGACGCTGCACGACACTATGTTCAGGTTAGTAGTCGCTTTGTTCATTAGTAGTCACCTTAGTAATTAGTAGAAGCTTTAGTTATTGAGTTGTGCTACAAGCTGGTCGTGTTCTACAATACGTGCATCCGGGCGTCCGTGACGCTGCACGACACTATGTTCAGGTTAGTAGTCGCTTTGGTCATTAGTAGTCACCTTAGTCATTAGTAGAAGCTTTAGTTATTGAGTTGTGCTACAAGCTGGTCGTGTTCTACAATACGTGCATCCGGGCGTCCGTGACGCTGCACGACACTATGTTCAGGTTAGTAGTCGCTTTGGTCATTAGTAGTCACCTTAGTCATTAGTAGAAGCTTTAGTTATTGAGTTGTGCTACAAGCTAGTCGCGTTGTATAATACGTGCATCCGCGCGTCCGTGACGCTGCACGACACTATGTTAAGGTTAGTAGTCGCTTTGGTCATTAGTAGTCACCTTAGTCATTAGTAAACGCTTTAGTCATTCAGTCGTGTTAGAGACAGTAGTTATTACATTAGTTATCTCTTTCTAGTGTTTCTCGTCTACTCTATACGAGTTATTATACATTACAAGAATTCTTAGATGAAAAAGATACACAAATAAAATAAGCTTTGGTCTGCCTTCGTCCATTTTAATGTAACAACCCTTGTTTTTTTAATGTTCTATGATAAATGAAATAATAATAAAGCGAAATAAAATGTATTCAGTAAATTAAAATCAAGATTAATAATAATAATGGAATAAATGCTAATAGAACTACTACTATTATATCTATCTATAAGATTTAATTATTATAGTTTTAGAAGATTGACATTGATATTAATATTTTATTTTTCTGAATTATTATTTAACATAAATTGTATTGACAAAAAATAATTTATCCATGCATGCATATTGTTAGAATAGATTGACATTCTATGCCCTGACAGGGTGTCATGTACCTACCATCTTGTAAAACTACCATCTATTAATGTAATGAACATGAATCTGAATGAATAAATGAATATGAATATGAATAACCTTTCAACTCCCGCCGGCTACCGGGGGAGTCAGCGAAAAAAGTACTGTCAAGCCAATTGGAGCCAAACGCAAATATTCATAACTAGCTTTTGCCCGCGACTCCGTCCGCGTGGAATTAGTAATTTGGGCAGCTTATTTTTTTTATCCAATTTGCTTTTTCATCAATTATGGCTCTCCTTAGTTCCTCCATATATAGATAGATGTTCTTGGGTTTTGACAGTACTTTTCTTTTGTTGGAGGGGCCGTCCATAATTTACGTCACACCAATTTCGATCAATTTGGACCCCCCCCCCCTTGTTACACTTATTACTTATGAAAATCGCCATTATTTTGTTCTAGTGTCACAGATCGCTTGACCCCCCCCCCCCCCCCCCCTAAATGTGTGACTGTAATTTATGGATGGCCCCGTAGTGCTCGGGTTTTGAAAGGTTAAGCTCGACACCGTGGTCGTTTTCTTTATTTTACATTGTAACATTTCGCCAGGGGTGTGACCAACGCGCCGATGTGGTTCTTCCACCACAACCCCTCCGGGCGTATCCTGAACCGGTTCTCCAAGGACATGGGACAGGTAGACACTTTGCTACCGGTCGCGCTCGTCGACTGCCTTGGGGTGAGTACCGTCGGCAAAAAGGTCGCATAGCCACCTTGATCAATTATAACTGTAGATACACATTGCCGAACAAAATCCCCTTCAAAGAATGTCCGAACTATTTATTTGTTCGCGTAACAAATAAACTCATCACCTACACAGAAATTTGAACCTAGTCTTTACTTCGTTACAGTCGAATTTCGGTAGCGGCAAAACTCCACAACGCTTGACACTTGACAGCTAAACTTGACAATTTCACGCAACGTACTGAGAAAAAAGAAGGCCACTTTTATCAAAGTGGCGCTCATTTGGCTCGGACATTTTCGGGCGCGCGACTGTGGATCTACAGTTATAATTGATCAAAGCGTTGCCACCTTAAATGCCCATTTTGCTTGCAGTGGCTAGACATCTGTCCATACCAATCCATACCAATGAACTTCAACGGCTGCAAGCAAATTTGTTTTGAAACTGGGCAGGCCTCGGTTTCGTTGAGTGTACCTCAACTGTGTGTTGGGTGTGCCTTATTGTGATACTAGCTGTTTCCCGCGACTCCGTCTGCGAAGAATAGGGGTATAAAAAATAGCCTACGACCTATTCTCAGGCCCACCGAAAAGACGAAAATGTTTCATAAAAATCGGTCCAGCCGTTTCGGAAGAGTTCGATAACAAACACCGTGACACGTGATTTTTATACAGGGTTTCCCGTAAGTATTACGACAAACTGAAATGGGAGATAGGTGGGCAGGTCGTCTACCAAATATCAAAAAATGACATCAGTAAAATTCGCACCGCTTTTGAGAGATTTCGATTTATAGGAGTTATTCGAAAAAAAAAATTAAAATCGAAATTTCTCAGTTGGTCGTACTCGCCGCTTACCCGGTTTTTTTCCCCTAGCTTTATTTGCACCATTGACTAGCACCATTACGGTATTGCTATGTATGGTGATGGTGCAATGGTGCAAATGAAACTAGGGTTTTTTTATTGACTTCATCTTGTATTTGCCCACAGTTTTTCCTGGAAGTGGTATCCATCCTAATAGTGGTGTGCTTAGTGAACTGGTGGCTGCTCCTACCGACAGCCTTCGTCGCGTGCCTTCTGTTTCTGATGCGAGGCCTGTTCCTCAGCACGAGCCGGGAGCTCAAGAGGATCGAGGCTATTGGTGAGTGAGTCTATGCCCCGCCCGGCGGAGCTTCTATTCCTTAACATATTTTAAAACTGTTATATCGTTAATCCTGTAGCTTAGAAATAAAAGAAAAAAATTTGATATGTAATTGGAAATAGACAATAGTTACAAAAAATCGGCCAAGTACGAGTCGGACTCGCGCACGAGGGTTCCGTACCATTATCTATAAAAACCTCAAATATTTGTTTTATTTTAATTTAATTATTTGTTTTTAAAGTAAATATATAACTAAATATTCTGTGAATATTTCAAGTGTCTACTTGTAGCCAAAAACGAGCAAAAAAATATCCAGCAAAAACGAGCAAAAAAATCATGTTTGTTGTATGGGAGCCCCCTTAAATATTTATTTTATTCCATTTTTTAGTGTTTGTTGTTATAGCGGCAACCAAAATACATCATCTGTGAAAATTTCAACTCTCTAGCTATCACGGTTCCCGAGATACAGCCTGGTGACAGACGGACGGACGGACGGACGGACAGCGGAGCCTTAGTAATAGGGTTTCCGTTTTTACCCTTTGGGTACGGAACCCTAAAAACCCCAGAAAAAGACCAGGCGTGCTATTCCCCTACACCACCACTGGTCAGGAGTTTAGACACAAATTTTTCCTATGCATCATACATTCCAGCCTCATCGCTTTTGCAGTGATACAGCAGTGATATAGTGGTGGTGTAGGGGAGTAGCACGCGGCACGGAATGCCGAGGACCTGGGTTCGATTCCCAGCATTGATCTTTTTTCTGGGGTTTCTTATATGCATCTGTTTCAGTTTGTATTTAGTATGAAATATACCGTATGAAGTGTCACTTGGACAGAGTAACAACAACAAAAAAGGTAAAGTTGTGAATCAACAACAAAAAAGTTGATTCACCCAAATGTGTTTGTTCGCAGCTCGAAGCCAGTCCCTGAACCACGCGACGGCCACAGTCTCGGGACTCACCACTATACGTTCGACGCGCGCCGCTCCAATAATCATCGCAAGGGAGTTCGACAAGCTACAGGTAGAAACCACACTTAACGTTTTCAAAAAAACGATAGATTAGAGGCATAATGAAAACAAAGGAAAATCGTGTGTTTTTAACCCCCGACACAAAAAGAGGGCTGTTATAAGTTTGACCGCTACTTGTGTGATTGTGGCATCATAGCTTTTAAACGGGTGAACCGATTTGGATGCGTTGTTATTCGAAAGCAAGTTTCTTGGCGATGGTTCTTTGATATGTTTCATCAGAATTGGTTCAGCCGTTTCACAGTTATCAGCTCTTCTGTTAGCTGCGGAAGGGATCTTGGACGCATAATGGGCATTTACTTATTTTCAAACATAATGTGTGACCAAATTGCGTTGGGGGGGTTTTAAATTTTTTAATTTATAGTTTTGGAGACTTTTTGTATTTTTATTTTTCAACTCCAAATTTTTTACTTTTACGGTCATCCCGTGAAATCCATATATTTTTCATACTAAAAAACGTGTCGCTACGTAAGTGACTATAGAAACACAAACTGAAATATGTCGTTATATAGAAAAATTTGTGTCTAAACTCCTGACCAGTGGTGGTGTAGGGGTTTGGCACGCAGCACGGAATGCTGAGGGCCTGGGTTCGATTCCCAGCGCTGGTCTCTTTTTCTGGGTTTTTTCTGTGTATCTGTTTCAGTTTGTATTTAGTATGAAAAATACAGGGTTATTTGTAATTCACTGACATCCTCTTAACCCTGAATTCCTATCACTCAAACAAATGTTTTTTGTTCTACGACTTTATAAAATGAAGCACTTTTTTCCCATACAAATACACAGAGTATCGTAAAAATAAGAGGAAATCTCAAATTTTCAAAACGTTATTACACCAAAAATATTAAGTTATGACAAAAGCCGTAAAACAAAAAACGTTTGTTTAAGTGGTAGGAGTTTAGGGTTGAAAGGATGCTAGTGAATTACAAATAACCCTGTATATGGATTTCACGGGATGACCGTAAAAGTGATAATTTAGAGTTGAAAAATAAAAATACGAGAAGACTCCAAAAAACCAATCTTAAATTTAAACTTGCCCCATGATGCAGCACTGGGATGCAATAGTCATAGGTTTAAATAAATAAATAAAATAATTTTGACATTGTTACCTATTACATTATTTATGAATTATCTTGTTTATTATATGTTGTTTTAAATGTAAATTGTAACTTTATTCAAATTTTGATTTTAATTTTAACTTTGATTTAAATTTTAATGTTGATTTTTTTGAATTTTTATTTTTTTTTTTTTTTTTGACTTTAATTTTTTAATTTAATTCTGATTGCAATTTTGGTTTTAATTAAATTCATAGTTATTTTATTTTATGCTCTTACTAACATAGATATTAAGAATGTAACTAACACATTGTATATGGGACCCTTTGATCAATTATAACTGAAGATACACATTGCCGAACAAAATCCCCTTCAAAGAATGTCCGAACTTTTTTATTTGTTTGCATAACAATTAAAATCATCACCTACACAGAAATTTGAACCTAGTCTTTTCTTCTTTACAGTCGAATTTCGGTTGACACTTGACAGCTAAACTTGACAACTTCACGCAACGTACTGAGAAAAAAGAAGGCCACTTTTATCAAAGTGGCGCTCATTTGGCTCGGACATTTTCGGGCGCGCGACTGTGGATCTACAGTTATAATTGATCAAAGATGGGATCCCTAGTCCTGAAATAAATGTTTTTTTTTTTTTTATTAAACTTATCTAGATTGTTATTGGTCGCAGGATCTCCACAGCTCCGCGTGGACGCTGGTTCTGAACACGAACCGGGCGTTCGGCTTTTGGATGGACATGATCTGCTGTCTCTATCTGGCGTGCGTCACGTTCAGCTTCTTCTTCTTCGCTAGCGAAGGTAATACGGCTAAAAACCGGTTGTCTGTAAAGTCGGTTACGGACGATAGTTTAACGTGACAACGTCATAACAAAATATGCAGAAACAAAAATGAAACCAGGCGGTCACCCATCCAAGTACTGACCGCGCCCGACGTTGCTTAATCTCGGTCACGCGGCGGACACGACGTACAAATACGCGTTCTTGAATCTACATAAGCACGACGACGTCTGTACACGCGTACGCCTACATACATCGCGCGCGCACTCTTCTGGTTTCTGGCGGTTTCCGGCTATCTGCGCCTTGAGGGGTGGGGTAATTCGAATCGGTGCGGGGCGGACCGTTTCCATTCTGTACGTCAGTACTATTATATATTCTGTGCCTCGGTGATCGGACGAGAACCGGTGTTTTGTCAAATATCTTGAAAGTGTTGCATCCTACGGCAAAATCAATGAAATTTTCATCCCCCCTTTAGTAACCCCCCCCCCATTAAAAATTACCCGAGCGCTAGTACTAAGTTTGTACATCCTGGCGCGCGCTGCTCTCTTGTACATCCTGGCGTTCACTGCTATGTAATCCTTTTTCGTGCGTGCCCGGCGTTCATCGATTTATTTATTCGTTGTCACGTCAAAAAAGGCAAGGCAAATAGGAAGGCCATTTAGTGGGTTTTCTCTTTTTTATGTACAATATAAAGGCTTGCGTTTGACCATAATAAAGCCTGATGGAAAACGAAGGTGAGGCCTATGATAAAGCACGCTTGCCTAGTAAATGGGCCATTCTACTTTTAAGTAACCATTTATCTACGCTAACCGCACGTAGCACGTGCGCTAACCGGTTCTGCTCGTTGACAGAGCGACCGGCCGATGCGCCGCGATAACAAACTAATAAATAAATAGTGACTGTGTGTTAGACTTAAATTTTGCATCATGAATTGTAAAATAGCTATTTGTGTAACTATTGCATGATTTTGTTAGTAGACTTTAAGTAACTGCGGAATGGAGCATCGAGACAAACCACTCTGGTTTAACGATGGTCTTATATTATTGTTATGTAAATTTGATTTATCTCTGTAATAAATAAATAAATAATAAATAATCTTTTGTGAAATATATGGCATACCTAGTGATTTTTTTCAAGTGTAAATAACTTATACTTATATAAAAACTGAAATAACTAAATTTAATCTTTTAAAGCAAAAAAACTTTAAATTTAAAGAAATTTTGTGAAAAAAATTGGTAACTCATCGGAAAATACACCAATTTCCATACAAATGGCGGGGACATGCATGTCCACTGCGTTACCTACTTTATAGATAATAATGATTACTTTTATACGTAGTGATAATTTTAAATGTAAGCTTAATTATGTGCCTATTTAAATGATTAATGATATAACCGAGCACTTAACCGTTTTTGTAAAAAAATATTTGAAGAGCATTTACATAAAATTACTGGTCAACGAATAGTAGATTGACCCAATAATGCTCATTAATTCTTTGTACAGGGTCTTTCAGTAAGATTAATTGTCTTTGCCCATAAATAAATAAATAACTTTAAATTATTTTGCCGCCATTTTGTGAAAAAATTAAACGTCAATAGCGATCTAAAGATCACTGACATTTTTTTAATTTGTTTAAATGTTTTACAGATACGATCGGTGGAAACGTCGGTTTGGCCATAACCCAAGTCATCGGTTTGGTCGGCATGTGCCAGTACGGGATGCGACAGACGGCCGAAGTCGAAAACCAAATGACGTCGGTGAGACATTATGTTCTATATGGAAGGTGCAACCCTAATTGATCATACTTTTTTGACGGAACCCTAGCTTGCTATTTTGACCATAAAACTCGGTCAAGCCGTCTCGGAGGAGATCGATAACAAACACCGTGACACGAGATTTTTATATATTAGAGATTTATAAAAGTCAAAATATATTTATTCAATTTATGGGTGAGTCAACTTGTTTGTGTTGTTTACTCTGTCCCCGGTTGTCCAAGTGACACTTCGTACTGTTTCAAAAAAAAATGCTTAGGTTGTTCAAGGGACAAAATTTGTGTAACAATAGCAACGGGTGGCATTAAAAAGTTGATCCACCCATGAAGAGTCACTTGGAAATCTTTAATTTTAAATATAATAAATAATAATTATGTCGCATATAAATTACAACAATGCAACTTCGAGAAAGAGGTCAATCGACGAATTAGACTCGGCTGGGCAGCGTTCGGGAAGCTCCGCAATATCTTGTCATCCGATATACCGCAGTGTCTCAAGTCAAAATTCTTTGACCAGTGTGTGTTGCCAGTGATGACTTATGGCACTGAGACGTGGCCGCTAACGATGGGTCTTATAAGGAAGCTCAAGGTCACTCAGAGGGCGATGGAGAGGGCTATGCTTGGAGTTTCTCTGCGGGATCGCATTAGAAATGATGAAATCCGCACGAGAACTAAAGTCACGGACATAGCTCGAAGAATCGCTAGACTTAAGTGGCAGTGGGCAGGGCACATCGCCCGTAGAACTGACGGCCGATGGGGCCGAAAGGTTCTCGAGTGGCGTCCGCGGACCGGAAGACGCGGTGTAGGTAGGCCTCCAACAAGATGGAGCGACGACCTGGTGAAGGTAGCGGGAACGCATTGGATGCGGATGGCACAGGGCCGATCTGTTTGGAGAGCCTTGGGGGAGGCCTATGTTCAGCAGTGGACGTCTTTCGGCTGAAATGATGATGATGATGATGATATAAATTACAAAAAAATCATTAGTGCGAGACGGTGTTTGAACCAACGATCTTCTACACAGTTTTAGTTATTTTATTATCATTAAAACAATTTTCTTTTGCAGGTGGAAAGAATGTTAGAATACACGAATCTGCAGCCGGAGACGCCCGTTGATGTCAACGAGAAGGCATTGAAGACACAACATCCTAATCTAGACTTCGAACACTGGCCGGCCAAAGGTAAACTATTCTTTGTGAGATCTAAGTGCCAAAACACAATTACACGCTGCGATGTCGTGTCGTGGCACGACGCGGCGTCGTATCACGTTGCGACGTCGTGGCGTGGTAATCTACGACGTAAACCGTAAATGCTTACGACGCGGCGTAGTATCGTTAAAACACACGTAATATTCGTGGGCGGTTTTTATAATTGAATTAAGCCCTCACGTTTATTTTAACTACACGACGACGTCGTGCCGTACATCGTACCACGATACGACGTCGCAACGTGATACGACGCCGCGTCGTGCCACGGCACGACATCGCATTGTGTAATTGTGTTTTGCCCCTAACGTCCAACATTTGACGTCTATTGAAGTTTGTAGTGATGAGGCTGTATCGTTTGTCAAACCTAGCGATTATTAACGAATTGTGCGAATCGATTTCACAGTTGATTTTAGCACAATTATCACATATTTATGACTATGACAGTCTCCTCAAACAAAAATAATGTTACTAATTGTGTATGGCATAGGGAAACGAATACTTGGAAAGTTGACTTTCCCATTGGATTTTCATTCAGTCGTCATTTCCGCAATTGACAACATTTCAAAAATAAATCATTCTTGTTATTTTGCTTTTATAATAGCTGGTTAAAAATCAGACTACCCGTGTTTCTCGGTTTTTCTTTATTTTGCTTAAATTGGTCGTTAATAATTAATTAAGGAAATGATCATTAAAAAGTCCGTATCTACAAAGATAGGAATAATAATGTCGCAGTCTTAGCATGATATAAAATTTAAAAAAAAAACATAACTGTCATAATATGTCATTATGTTGATTATGTCAATTCGCGTCACATATTTTGTCAACCATCCGTTGCAAGTTCACGAATTTGTTATTTTCTGCGTTTTTTGCTTTGAGTTTTCAAATATTACTTTATAATGACGACCGGAAAAAAGTAGCATCAATGTTACTTGTTTAGGGACCATGACATTTAATTTTATTGTCATTTTCATTTAGTTTTAAACTTATCCTTTTTTATTACAAATCTCTCTCTCTCTCTCTCTCGCTCTCAAAATTAAAAATCCGCGCGAAAGAAGTGAAACTTCGTAATGTGGAAATGAAAAAGGCACTTATACATCAATATGAACCTTATTGCAATAACTTAAAGAACTAAATTTACTTATGCATCTATGTGTTTAAATTACTCACTAAATGGCGCTTTTATCAAGTCTCGTACATTTGCACAGACAGTTATGAGTTCTGCATCGCACTATCGAAGTTTTTAACATCCGTTAGTATATATACAATGCGAGATTACTTGCTTCGGCAGTACATATAATAAGGTTAACTGGAAGAGATCCCTTTATGGGATAAGTTCGCCTTTGTACATCTGTTTTTCTTGTTAACTGTTATTTTTCATGTTTTACGTACAATAAAGAGTTTTACATACATACATATACTAATGCTTTCATACCCCCTCCATGGTAGCGTTAAACGTTTAACGCGACCTTGTTGGAAGTCGCATTAGCAGTTTCACTTCAAAAACGTTCCCACAGGTGAGATAGCCTTTGAAGACGTCTCACTGGAGTACGAGAAGCCTCCGAAGAAGGACTCTGAGCCTATCAAGGCTACTGACCCGGTGTACGCCATCCGGGGCATCAGCTTCGTGGTGCGGCCGGCTGAGAAGGTGGCCGTGGTTGGGAGGACTGGCGCCGGGAAGAGTTCGCTCATACAGGCTCTGTTCAGGTCATTATAACATACTGATTACCAGAGGTAGGAATTTTCACGGCAGAAAAAAAAACAAAGTGCGAGTCGGACTCGCGCACGAAGGGTACCGTTAGCGATATGCCGAGTACGGCTTGACTCGAGTCAGACTCGATTCCTGCTTAGGACTCGCCTACTCGAGTATAAAAATATTTTGATTCGATTACGCCAGACTCGATTCGGTACTCGAGTCAGAGAGAATCGGTTTCGTACTCGCTTATTCGATTCTATTATGCGAGTACAACTGACCCGAGTCTAGTATTCGGGTCAGATTGACTCGCTTGAATTCAATCTCTTTTTACTTAAGCAATGAATGAATACTATGCTGTTTGAAGATACTCCTTTTTGATTTTTCCTTTTTGTTATAAAATTGGTAACGGACTTGATTTCTGGACTCGAATTTCTTAATTCGAATAAACATTCGAATAGATACCAAACATAGACTCGAGTAGTTCTTCACTGGACTCGAATCGCGGAATCGAGTCAGGATTCGAATACCACATAAAATGACTCGAGTCGACTCGATCCTTCAAAACAGCGACTCGGCACATCACTAGGTACCGTACCATTATCTACAGGGTTATTTTTAATTCACTGACATCCTCTTAACCCTGAATTCCTATCACTCAAACAAATGTTTTTTGTTTTACGACTTTTTAAAATGAAGCATTTTTTTTCCCACACAAATACACAGAGTATCGTAAAAATAAGAGGAAATTTCAAATTTTCAAAACGTTATTACACCAAAAATATTAAGTTATGACAAAAGCCGTAAAACAAAAAACATTTGTTTAAGTGGTAGGAGTTTAGGGTTAAAAGGATGCTAGTGAATTACAAATAACCCTGTATAGAAACGGCAAAAAATCACGTTTGTTGCATGTCGAAAACGTCTTGTTATCTCCAGGTTGGGCAAAGCCACGGGCAGGATCACAGTGGACGGCGTGACCCCGGACGAGGCGGGGCTCCGCGCGTGGCGGCGGCGGCTCGCTGCGCTCCCGCAGCGGCCCGCGCTGTTCGCTGGAGCCCTACGGGACAACCTGGACCCGCAGCACGCCCACAGCGACGCTGCCATCTACAGCGCGCTGCACGAGGTGACATAGAGGCCCCGCCGGGAGGAGCTTTGCCAAGAAACCCATAGAGCTCTACATTTTTTTTATAAAAAATAGGCTTACGTTTGGCTCCAATCTCGCTTGATGGAAGGCGATGATGAGGCCTAAGATAGTACACAAAACATCAGGTAAGGATATATTAGTGCATCTGGCTCGAAGGACCAGACAGGAGCTCCGCTGAGAGGAGCCGCTCGCCGGGTCTCTACACGAGGTGAGGACATGATGATTATACTATAGGAGTTCCGCCGAGACAAGATTTGCTAACAAACGCATAGCGCTCTACATAAAAAAACCGGCCAAGTGCGAGTCGGACTCGCGCACGAAGGGTTCCGTACCATCTATAAAAATGGCAAAAGCCTTAAACATTTGTTTTATTTTAATTTAATTCTTTATTTTAAAGTAAATTTATATCTAAAATATTCTGTGAATATTTCAAGCGTCTACCTGTTACCGTTATCAATATCGAGAAAAAACGAGAAAAAAAATCACGTTTGTTGTATGGGAGCCCCCTTCAATATTTATTTTATTCTGGTTTTTAGTATTTGTTGTTATAGCGGCAACCGAAATACATCATCTGTGAAAATTTCAACTGTCTAGCTATCAGGGTTCATGAGATACAGCCTGGTGGCAGACGGACAGCGGAGCCCCAGTAATAGGGTCCCGTTTTTCCCCTTTATGGGTACGGAACGCTAAAAAAGGATAGAGTAGCTCTTGCAGCGCCCCGCGATGTTCGCTGGAGTTTAATAAAACTAAGTAAATCTAGTAAATTATTACAGAAATTGCAATGCGCGAAAAATAAGAGCTTGTAAATTTCCTATTAATCGAAGTGGAAAGTAGAGTGTAAAACGCGAGCATTAAACCCATTTTCCCCTCGACATATCTATACACCCTCGCTGTACGGCTCGGGTGGCTAAATGAACATCTCCGGTAGAATAAAATGCATCTTTTTGTACCATCTACTATTTTTTACAGGTGGAACTCACAGAGATGGTGTCCAACCTGACGGCCGGTTTGTCTACTAAGGTGGGAGACGGGGGCGGCAACTTCTCCGCGGGACAGAGACAGCTATTGTGCCTGGCGCGCGCCGCTCTCGCTCGCTCCAGTGTCTTAGTGTTGGACGAGGCTACTGCTAACGTGGATACAGAGTGAGTTGTGTTATAAGAGAGAGCGAGAGAGGGTAGGGGAGAGGGAGGAGAGATTTACACATATTGTATACACGGAAAAAAATTTTTTTTTAATGTTCCGTAGCCAAAATGGCGAAAACGGAACCCTCGTAACGACCGCTTTAGCCTAGTTGGCATTGACAAGCAAGAGGTCCTGGGTTCGAATCCCGGTAAGGGCATTTATTTGTGTGATGAGCACGAATATTTGTTCCTGAGTTATGGTTGTTTCTATGTATTTAAGTATTTAATGTATAAGTATGTTTATCGTCGTCTAGTACCCATAGTACAAGCTTTGCTTAGTTTGGGACTAGGTCGATTTGTGTGAGATTGTCCCCTAATATTTATTTATTTATTTTTATTCTCATAGTTTCGCCATGCCTGTCTGTCCGCGGCCTAGCTCAGAGACTATTGGGGCTAGAAAGCTGTAATTTTGCATGGACACGGTGTAGCAAATATCCGGACAAACTGAAAAAATTAAATGTAGAAAATAATTAATATAATTAATTATTCGGTTTACTAATGTTTCGGCAAAAACCTTTCGCAAAATGATTCATTTGGCAAATGTTTCATTTCCCAAATGTCTATTTTTTTTGAAACTGTATACTTTTCAGGATTGTTTTAAAACAAACCTAACCTAACCTACAGGATAGTCCTGAAATATATCCTGAATAGTTTACAGTTTCAGAAAAAAATAACATTTGGGAAATAAAACATTTGCCAAATGAATCAGTTTGCGAAAAATAATTCGCCGTAAAGGCAGTACACGTAAAATATACATATAGTCGTAAAGTGAGGGTCTATTTTTTTCTCGTTTAACCTTATAGTGGGTATCGTTGTATATGTATTTTTTCATCACACTTGCTCGTCAATGGTGTTATTCCATGCCTGTATACTAAATGACAATGGCCTAAATTGTTCTTAAGGGAGTTATGGATTTACGTACAGTTTTTCTACCCAAGAGAGTTCTAACTTTAGTTTTAAAATTTGCAAACAAGTCATTTCAGACTAAGGAGGTTTCAAGTCAGCCAACGTTTTTTTTATTATCTTTAAAACTTAGCTATAACCCAAATTTTACAACACAAAACTTATCTACGCTTCATGAAAATTCGTTATTTTTATATTTTAAATTTATATCAAATAGTTTTGCAATAATATTAGTAAAAATATTTTTTAAACATGTTGGCAGAATCTGGCCTAAACTAAACACAGTTAACATTATCTATGGTAGATGACTTGAAAAAAGTGACAATCTGTATAAGCGGGTAGCCATTATTTTATTCAATTTAAGTGTTTTTTAGAGACAAAATAATTTTATTTTTGGATTTTTTTTTCTCGCATTGTGATGAAAATCATTGTGTGTATCACGGGCAGTAAGGGAATTACAAACTCGAGTCATTAAAAGCCCTCCGCCTTCGGCGTCGGGCTTCTAATAGACTCTCGTTAGTAATCCCCTACTTACGGCCCTAGATGCACAATGTACTATAAAATCATTCCAAGGTTGTGAAGACGATTTTTCCATATAGTGATTCGTTCGCGAAATATTCAACTGTAAAGTGCATTTTTTTTAAATTGAGCGTCCCCCTCACCGTCTCCCTTTTAAAAGCTGAATTGTTGGTATAAAATTTTTGAAAAAATGTAAAATGAATTATTAGCGTTTAAGATTAAATAGCAGCCTGATCTATAAAATATTAATGAACTAAAACAACCTAAAACGACCTAGGTCGCGGGTGAGCAAAGTAATTGTTTTAGTTCATTAATATGGACCTCCGCAAAGTAACGCCTGATTCAATAAACTATAAAATATTGTTTGTATAATACGGACAATAAAATTAACAAGCGTGTAACTTGCCAGGTATTTTTAACTTAGGCTGCGTATCCACCGGAGCTGTGCGAGGATGCGTTGCGAGGGATGTGTCATTCACTTAGGACCTTTTAAATCAAGTGTTTCTATTGGTTCATGACAAACACATCCCTCGCAACACATTCTCGCACATCTCTGGTGGAAACGCAGCCTTACAATCTAACTCACTCCAATCTAAGTCTTTATATTCTACCCACTTTGTTTTTGTTAGCATGACCGTTCGCGCT
Organism: Archips xylosteana; assembly: GCA_947563465.1. Taxonomy (NCBI): domain Eukaryota; kingdom Metazoa; phylum Arthropoda; class Insecta; order Lepidoptera; family Tortricidae; genus Archips; species Archips xylosteana. The sequence goes on from OX387373.1 coordinate 8,100,634, forward strand.
TCTGAATTAATTATTAAGTAAGATAGATATGTTTTCTCAGTAAGTGATTGTAAATCTTTTTGAGAAATAAATAATCTTAAACCGTAGATATGCAAGGATTTTTTCGTAACGGCTGCGGAACCCAATCTCGGGTGTGTCCGGCACGCTCTTCGCCGGTATTTTAAACTAAACTTTTTTTTGTTGTTTAGGACGGACAAGCACATCCAGCACACGATTCGGACGAAGTTCGCGACGTCAACGGTTCTGACCATCGCTCACCGACTCAACACCGTCATGGATTACGACCGGGTCATTGTTATGGACAGGTTAGTGGTCTCATTGCAGCAGCAATCACCAAAGATACGTCCACTAAAGCACGGAGAATAACGTATCGTTTTTTGGGTCAATTTTTTTTTAATGTCCCAAAATGTAATATAAAAATCTCGCGTCGCGGTGTTTGTTATCGAACTCCTCCGAAACGGCTGGATCGATTTTTATGATTTTTTTTTTCTCTATATTTGGTAGGTTGAGAATAGGTTAAGACCTATTCTCGGGCTATTTTTTATACCCATATTCTTCGCGGTCAGAGTCGCGGGCAACAGCTAGTCTAATATATAAAAATCTCGTGTCACGGTGTTTGTTACCGACCTCCTCCGAAACGGTTTGGCCGATTCTTATGAAACTTTTTTTACTTGATTCCGTAGGTCTGAGAATAGGTCGTAGGCTATTTTTTAAACCTCTATTCTTCGCGGACGGAGTCGCGGGCAACAGCTAGTGTTATGTAAAAATCTCATGTCACGGTGTTTGTTATCGAACTCCTCCAAAACGGCTCGACCGATTTGTATGAAACTTTTTTCTCCGTATTCGGTAGGTCTGAGAATAGGTCGTAGGCTATTTTTTATCCCCCCCCCCCCATTCTTCGCAGACGGAGTCGCGGGCAACAGCTAGTGTAATATAAAAATCTCGTGTCACGGTGTTTGTTATCGAACTCCTCCGAAACGGCTGGATCGATTTTTGTTTTTTTTTTCTCTATATTTGGTAGGTCTGAGCTATTCTCAAGTCTTAGGCTATTTTTTGTATAGGTACCTACGCCATTCCTCGCAGATGAAGTCGCGGGCAACAGCTAGTTTCCATATAATTTTCGATTCTTCCATTTAGTTACGGTCATATAAAGTCTATGAAAAATGGTAAATCACTTAGGACACTTTTGTTCTCTTAGCAGTAAAAGCTCGTGATTCTGAGCAGAAATCACATAAAATTTACCAAATGAAAAAATTAAAAAACAGAAAACAACATTAAAATTGGTCCACTTTTGTATTCTTTTTATTTATTTATTTATTTATTCAAGGAGAGCAAACAGAAGCAAGCGTACATCATTTACTTATAAATAAATCACTGACTAACATGCACTTACTCCCTAAACAGCTCCCGCTAAAACATATAAGTGGTATTTGTTACAAACTACTGCACAGCACTGAACGCACAGTTGAATTTTAAATTCATAGACAATCTAGACTCAGATTCAGACTATCAAATCGGTCGGAATATTCTAGATTCAAAAATATTTGGAACAAGAATTTCAATCTGAACGAAATTACAAATCCACTAATTCGATAATCGATTCGACAATCCGAAATCAAAAAAACCACAAGATATCTCTTCTGTATATATATAACAGGGAAGTTAAGATAAGGATGTAGATAAGACTATTTAGGTACCTACTTAACTCAAACTGTAGCTATAAACTTAACTTAGAATTTCATATAATTTGTTTTTAAATTTCTGTTTAGACATACTAAAAATATCGGCTGACAGGAATTGCTTATTGTTCGAAAGTAAGTGGTTATATATATAAATCTATTGAATGGTAATGACGACCAGATGGCTTAGTGGTTAGAGACCCTGACTATGAAGCTTGAGGTCCCGGGTTCGATTCCCGTGTCGGGGCAGATATTTGTATGAAAAATACGAATGTTTGTTCTCGGGTCTTGGGTGTTTAATATGTATCTAAGTATGTATCTATCTATATAAGTATGTTTATCCGTTGCCTAGTACCCATAACACAAGCTTTGCTAAGCTTACTTTGGGACTAGGTCAATTGGTGTGAATTGTCCCGTGATATTTATTTATTTTATTTGATATTTAATGTAACAGGGTGATTCAACTATTCCGTGTTGTTTACTCTGTCCCCGGTATGTATCATTCTTTGGCACGCCCTGCAGCCTAAACGACGCAATGGATTTTGAAGTGTGATGTGTCAACAGATTCGTCTCAGTTCCGCGAGAGTGACATAGGACAAATATTTTCCCGGAATTCCTATGGGAACGGGAATTATACAGGCGGGTTTTTATTCAACTAGTATTGAAATAGGGATGACGACTGGGTTAAAAATTTGTCATTCTAATTAGTCCGTCAGTTAGATTATGGGAAAATATTAGACACGTATTTTTTGGTTTATCAAATTATTAAAAAACGATAAAGATATAGATCATCAAACTTCCGGAGTGGGGGCTTGTGACGTCACCCTTAGGTAAAAATTGTACCATATAGTGACGTCACTCGAAACTTCTAAGCACTGTATCCTCCTCATTTTTTGTTTATCCAACAAAAGAAAAAATACGTGTACAATATTTTTTAATAATCTAACTGACGGACTAAACAGTTTTTTTTAGTCGTCTAGCCTATTAAAGTTGTTGATTCTTACGCTGTGTGTGTAGGTATGACGTATAACCCCACTATTGTGTTGCAGAGGCCGCATAGTGGAGTCTGGGCATCCGTTCGAGCTGTTGTCGCAACACGCGCCGCTGAGAGCCGACGCGCCGCAGAGACGCTCGTTACTCTCCAAGAGCCAGGTAACTGCCCCACTCAGAGACCTCAATTTAGAGCCCGTTGTTTGATCAATAGTTAAACAAAGTAATAGTTAAAATATATGGCAAAAATGACAATAGTTAACACATTTCAAAGGCAATTTGACTATTAGTATTTTTTTTTTATGTTAGATAGGCCAGTCAAACGAACTAGTGGGTCACCTGATGTTAAATGAACACCACTGTCCATAGACACCCGCAACGCTTTACACGATGCCAGTGCGTTGTCGGCCCTAAAGGAGGGAATAGGGGAAGGGGGAGAGGGAGGGGTAGAGGGAAGGGGTGAGGTATTGGGCCCCCGGCACTCTCACTGACCGTACGAAACGCAAGCAGGATTACTGCTGCTTCACGCCGGTGTTCTGTGAGAGGGTGGCACTGCCCCGGACGAGCCGGCCCATTCGTGATGTAGCGGCTAGCTACAACATGGCTCTACCACTACAAAAATATAGTATCTAGTAGTATCTTTAACTACTGATCAAACAACAAGCACTAAGTCTTGCAGGCCCTGCCAATCTAGACACACTACCCAAGCAGCAAAACTAAGTCGTATAAAAGTTGAGAGCATGTTCCTATTTTTACCTTAAGCTGAGAAAGGGGTCTATAAACTGTCGAGTAATAGCGCTGTAAACGTTTACTCGACGCGATTTGGGCACAAATCTATCAGCTTAAAGTGCTATAATTGAATGTTCTTTCAAATGATATGTTTTCGATGTTAGCTATTATTCGTGTAACATACTAAATTTCAATGTGAAATTTTATTTTTCGATTAACTTCCTCATATTTCTAGTTATTATTTTAATGGGCCGCCTTATTTTTGAAGTATTAAGAACGATGATTAAATATTATTTGGTTCCAGGCGCCGCTCGCGATCCCCGAGAACTTTACATTCGACGCCGAGCGCAGCGACGAACAGAACGAGACCTTTGTATTGGCTCGTGATAGGACCAGGACGTATTCCAACAGGTAAGAAGGTTCTGATCCACTATTGAATCTATCACACCTTTAGAATTGACGAGATTTCATTTTTTTTAACACCTGAAAATTACTACAGGAACGGAAAAATATTTATTATAATTTATTGCTTTAAGTTATAAAAATATATCTGCATTTACCAATACTACCACAGAATAGATATGTTCCCTTTGCCCTTTTCACCAGAAAAAAGAACTGTGATAATTTTAAATTTGATAACGACCTCAGCGTCAGATTTACGTCATCACTTTTTTTTAATAGAGACTAGACCAAAGTAATGTATATATTGTGTGGTAGTTTTGGAGTTATGCCCTTCTAGAATAAGCACATCTTTAAAAAATAGTTATATTATAAATTAATTAATCCTAGTGAAAATTTAAAACTATCAGCGTCTTTCTCTTTCCAAAACAGAATACAGAGAGCGAATCAAATTATAGCCTAGAAAATATGAAATCGTGTCAATTAGACTGACACAATTCGAGTTATTATCATTTCAAAACTAAAACTGATTTTCTTTTGGCACATAGTTTATTTCTGAAGTGAGAATAATTCGAATTGTGCGAGTCTAATTCTAAAGGTGTGCTGTGTTCAGCACTTCTCTCCCAAGGTTCGCCAAACAGGTTGTAAGATGATGTACAGTCAAGGAATTTAATTTCCTACCCATCTAAGTTTGAATATCGTACAGCAAACTGTCACCATAAGAGCTAGCAACGATGTTGTTTTGACGTTTTGCAATTGACATTTCGACCTTTGCATTGCTAATATTACACGACATTATTACGAGATTGGTAGGGAATTAAATTCCTTGACTGTACTGTAACTAGGTAATCCATCAGTGCCAATGTATCATTCTTTTTTGATGTCGAATAAAGTTATGTTATGTCTATGTCTATCATATCAGGGCCAAAGTTACCTATCAGGTCATAGTTACCCAAAAGGCCAAAGTTACAAACCAGGGCCAAAATTGCCCATCAGGGTCAAAGTTACTTACTAGACCAAAGTTACTCATCAGGGCCAAAGTTACCCAAAAGGCCAAAGTTACAAACCAGGGCCAGAGTTATTCATCACGGCTAAAGTTACTCACCAGGGCCAAGGTTACCCATCAGGACCAAGGTTACCCATCAGGGCCAAAGTTACCTAACTGGGCCAAAGTTACCCGTTAGGGCCAGAGTTGCCACTTTAGAGTCTTAGTTTAGTTGCCCATCAAAGCCAAACTCACCTATCAGGGCCAAAGTAAGATTTTATGGTGGTTTTACTGACTACTTTTGTCTCATTTTTCAGGTCGGAATTGAGTGAGCCAGAGACCAGCGGCATATTCAAGTCTTTGGTGGAACAGACAGGGCGCGACACAGCCGCCATGCTGTATGAAATGGCGGAAGAAGTGAGCATCCTCGAACATGCTACAATACGTTTACTTTTAGTTTACCACTGACAGATGGCTCGCCTTCATTTCATTTCCAACTTTAACACCATACAAATAAAGTAGCTATTACAAAATCTGCAAACGCGGGTAACAGTATTCTAAAATTGGCTTTATTTGTAGGTCGTTAAAGTTGAATATGAAATGAAGGCAAACCATCTGTCAGTGGTAAACTTTATGTAATTTTACTTTATGAAATAATGACGTTATGTTCCTTATAATAGGACGCGCCTAGACGAGAGGTCGTAACTTTAAAGTGCAATTTTCTAAATGCTAAACTGTTGGTAAAAAAAATTTAAATAAATCAGGATGGGAGGAAATTGTCAAATTAACAAGGAAAACTATAACGGCCAAGTTTGCTTGATAATTATTAGTAGTTTTTTCGTAACGGCTGCAGAACCCTATCCTGGGCGTGTCACACACGCGTCGTTTTTTTTTAAATTCGAAATCAAGAGTTCTATTAATTTTCTGATTATTACGGAGACTCCGCTGTCCGTCCGTCTGTCACTGTATCTCATGAACCGTGATAGCTAGACAGTTGAAATTTTCACAGATGATGTATTACTATATATAGCCGGTACAACGACAAATGATGATGATGATGATGCGTTCCTGTTATCCCTTCGTTAGGGACATAGGGCTCATAGAAGAGTTTACCGACAAATAATAAAAATATAATTATATTAAATATTAAGGGGGTCCTGACTAACCAATATAAAATGATCTCACGCTGCGTACATTTTACTTAGAAGCAGGGTTCTGCTAACACTGGATTATTATAGTTACGGCTGTTTACGTCGTATACCGTAAACTGGGGCTACTTTAGAAAACAGTTTTTTACACCGTATCCTTATTTTTTAAGACCATCTGTGGCAGTGAAATAACTACTTTGATAAATCACCTAACTTTTTACGTCATTTACTCAATCGAGCTATGAATATTTGCGTTTTTATAACCATTTTAAATCTATCAAAGTAGCCCCAAAATTTCCTAAAGTAAACCCCAGTTTACGGGTATTTTGAATAACCTATAAATTTGTACGGAACCCTCGGGGCGCGAGTCCGACTCGCACTTGGCCGGTTTATTTGAGTCGGTTTTGTAATTTTTTTTCATTCAGTTCATAAGGTCCTGGTTCATGGGTATGGGTCTTGATTTTGAATAATAAAACCCTTTGATCAATTATAACTGTAGATCCACAGTCGCGCGCCCGAAAATGTCCGAGCCAAATGAGCGCCACTTTGATAAAAGTGGCCTTCTTTTTTCTCAGTACGTTGCGTGAAATTGTCAAGTTTAGCTGTCAAGTGTCAACCGAAATTCGACTGTAATGAAGTAAAGACTAGGTTCAAATTTCTGTGTAGGTGATGATTTTAATTGTTATGCAAACAAATAAAAAAGTTCGGACATTTTTTGAAGGGGATTTTGTTCGGCAATGTGTATCTTCAGTTATAATTGATCAAAGATAAAACCCCTAAGTTTCATCATTTAAAAAAACTGTATAGTTATAAGTGAAAATGCCTATCTACCCTGTTTAAATATAACAATGTGTTTGTTTCAGAGTTACAACAAAATGATGGCAAGGAAAAGCAAAACAGAATGAAAACGTTACAAAATGTATCTACAGGAACTGAACAGTATTTTTTCATATTTAACTCGATTCTGGTACTTATTTTAGGTATATAATTTTGACAAAATGATACTTTAAAAAAATCTTAAAAATTAGTAAAACTATTTGAGATATTCTCGAACTAAATTCGAATTATTAGTGTATTAGGAACAAAATTTTTATTGATCAAGTACTATATTTCATTTTATATATTTTTAAATTGTCTCGTGTATTTTGTCTTCCGGTTACTGCCTTTTACATTTAATTGCTTAGGTACTTAAAAATAATTTAGCACGTTCTGAATTAAGTCAATGCTTAGAAAGTCAATTTTAGGGTCTCCCCAAATCCCTTAAACTTAAACCTTAATGTCAACGCAATAAGAGCGAAAAAGACGTTTATCAGCACGGCTCCATTCGGCCCGCGTAGCCGAGCTGATCGAAGTCTTTTTCGCTCTTATTGCGTTGACATAAAGATTTAAGTTTCCGCGTCGATAGGTTTGGGAAGACTGAAATATTCAATAATGTGTGAAATATTCAATATTCGCACTTACTAACGTACTTAAGTGTTAATTATTAGAGCTAGGATGCTGGATGGTTCTAGAATCCATGTAGTCGATATCTTACTAATGGGTGAATCAACTTTTTCGTGTTGTTTACTCTGTCCCCGGTTGTCCAAGTGACACTTCATACTGTTTCATAGAAAAATGCTTAGGTCGTCCAGGGGACAAAATTTGTGTAACCATAGCAACGGGTGGCGCTAAAAAGTGGATTCACCCAAAAACGCGAAAATTTGTTTGGATATTTTTTAATCTTTCACGCTAACAGTTTGACGGATTATGACGAAATTTGGCACACAGGTAGTTTGTAACCTGGATTAACATATAGGATACTTTTTATCTCGGGAAATTGCATAGTTCCTGCGGGATAGGGATAAACGAATTCTTTGTAGACTGAGTCGGGTAACATCTAGATTGCTATTATTTTTGAAGTCAAAAGTCTTAAGTATAATATTGCTGTCAAGCCAGTATGTAAAGGATTTGTCGCACTGAATGCGTTCTGCGGTCGCGGTCAGGTTGTAGCGACTACTAGCGCCATCTAGGCATCACATAAGAAACTAATTTCTACAATCCTGCATCGCACTATCGAACTTTCTGAACTCGGCTGCATAAATACAACTTCCAACTTTCATCCATTGGACTTCGGTCCCAAGGCATAATCTGCCTGGAGAGAGATCTCTCTATTGCAGCTACCCCCAAAAGATCAAATTGAACGCAGCCCGCGTTCAGTTTGACCTGACCGCGACCGCAGAACGCATCCAGTGTGGCAAATCCTTAATGGATCACCTAAATTAGTGTTGATCGATATTATCAATAAAAATGCACATAATCTCAATGACATACATAAACAATAACTGGTTTTAAAGATACACAGTAAATTTTTTTTTTTTTTTAGCCTGTTAAAGTGTCCCACTGCTGGGCAAAGGCCTCCCCTTTTTTCCGCCATTCGTCCCTATCGAGAACATGCTCCTGCCAACCAGTGGCGTGCCTAGGGTATCAGGCTATGGCAAGCCGAGAGATATGTTTTAGTATTTTTTTATAATTTAATGTAGGTAAATCCATCTTGTTGCCGCTTTACTCAGTTTGGGCTAGCTTACCAAAGCACACTTCATTCTATTACTAGACAGAATTTTAAATTTTACAGACTCATTCTCACACGCAACGCACTAAAACAAGAATACATATTTGTTTTGTAATTACATTAATTCACGCATTTTACAACGCCTTGCATGGTATGGCCCACGATTCGATATAAACAATCGTGTAGTTATTCATCTCACCCGCGCACTCGCGTTCTAAACCAAACGCAGCAAACTTCACACCGTAAGCCGGATTCAAAATTGCAAAGAAAGCGCTATATATGCAGCTATACATATATATTTGCAAAACTAACGTTTTCCTAAGTATGAAGAGAGCGTTTCGAAGCCCCGTAAAAGCCCACAAGAGCGAGCGAGATGTCATGCTATTTATAACGTCGCTACTATCGCCTATCGCCGCGTCGGCCGCCGTACAGCGCCGCTGGGCCGCGCAGCGGATTTGTTATGCAATTCTTGGTATTTTACGTAAAATAAAGCGCGTTATTATGAAAGTGATTTTATTAGAACTTTTTTCGTTTGGACGAGGTTTGGCTTTTATTTTTAATCTTGATTTGAGATTTATAAGGCAAGCCCGGCTTTTGGGCTTCTATGTAAGGATCGCCACTGCTGCCAACCTACTTGATATGCGTCCAAGTCGTCCCGCCATCTTCTCTTCGGTCTGCCTCTGTCTCGATGGCCATCCCGCGGAACCCAATAGGTGGTAATTTGGGTCCATCGCTGTGGGTGCATGCGGCAGACATGACCAGCCCGGTCCCACTTGAGCTTAGCGGTCTTAGCTCCCACATCTGCAACGCGGGTTTTGGAGCGCAGTTCGGTGTTTCTGATGCGATCAGTTCTACGAACACCCAAAATACTGCGCTCCTTTGCCCGTTGGCAAACCTTGAGCCTGGACTTTTGAGCTTCAGTGAATGACCAAGTTTGAGCGCCGTAAGTTAGGATGGGCAGAATGCACATATCGACGAGTTTGCGCTTTAGTGAATGTGGAAGGTTGCTTGATTGTTTGTTGTTGAAGTTGATTAAGTTTGAAATATGTAGGGAATATCAGGACTAATCACGGTCTTTATCCCGTGGAAATATTTCTAAAACAATACTAAATACTTTGACATTAAAATTATGTTTGTAACAAATAACGACTCCATGGATTTTAGAACCAAACACCCTAGCTTTAAAGGTGTACCAAGCTACATGAGGTTTAAAAATTATACCAAATGACCATTATGTATAATGACAATTAAACATTTGCAACTTTATGCATTTCGACACGCGTTACCAAGAGCTTGCCTTAAACAGTGATATCAGAGTATATTAGGTGCTATGTTACTTATAAATAGGCAACTAAGTATTTTAATTTAGTTCATTCCATTAATATTTTTACTTACCGTAAACTCGGGTCACTTTTACCCAATTAAGGGTAACTTGTGAAAATCAAATATGTACTTCGTTTAATAAGTCATAATGTACCATTCATAATCTACGTTAGTCATATAGTCAATTATTTCTGAAACAGTATTTTACTCGGGATTTTTTTGTAGGCCATCTTGTAGAATGCAGTAGGTTAGGTTTATTTTATAACGATTCCGAGAAAAAAACCGTTTCTAAAATAAATCACTTTATGACTAACGTTGATTATGCATTATACATTATGACTTGTTAGCATTATACATTATGACTTGTTAGATTATGTGAAACTATAGTGACCCCACTTAAATTGTATAAACGTTTAAGGAAGTATTCGTATCAATTTTATTTTGTTTTCGTTAGAAACAAGAACAATGAAAGCTTAAATCTTGGAATATAAAAACCTGAAGGCTGAATTGTAAGCGCTTGTAAATCAAGTTAATAATAATTGACACGTTAATTTATTTACTTTGGTAGAAAATTAAACAAGGTTATGTCAAAAGAAGGTCAGTAAGGTTATCATTACAGCTCCAAACTCACAGACAGCGGGGGCGTGGCAGTGACGGTTGTAATATTCGAACTTGTATGAACAAGTTCGCGGTACGGTACCGCACAACCGTTCATACAAGTTAGAATATTACAACCGCCGCTGTCTGTGCGTTTGGAGCTTAATATTAATCATACGTACAATAAAGTAAGTAAATGATTAATCATACTCGCCAACCCTAACATAAAACTGTCATGTGCTAAGGCTTTGCGGGTATAGTCATAATGTAACATTTGTCATAATAATAACTTGACATAACTCTTTTTCTCTATAAGTCTATCCCCACACGTCCATATGGACGCCGTTTCGACTGTGTCCGAACTTTTCAATGATCGCGATCAACCAAAGAGGGGATCCCGTGTAAGTTCGCTGTTTTTGGACAAGCTCGTCACAGTTTTTTCGTTTCTATATTCTAAGCTTTAAAATAAATCACAAAATTTGTCCACTATGTCGCAACTAGCTACTTAATTAATTTAAAGTAATTATGATTTATTTTATCTGACATTTTTTTGTCCAACTTCTAAAAAAAATGCTTGATCAAATTTATTGAAATATAAATCAATTTGCTGATCAACATTTTAAAACGGCTCAACCGATTTGGTTGATTATATATTATATTTTGTATTTGTACCATTTTTTAACATACCATGTACCATTTGTATTTTGTACCATTACAAAGTTAGCGTAGAAGAGTTTTTTGAATAAAAATGTTTTACTTGTTAGTATCAACAACAAACTCGCTGTATTATAATCATATTTGGTTTAATTATGCATCCTCCAATATTTAGTTTAATAAATGCTAGCCAATTTATTATTTTATCACAAATGTTACCGTATGTATGCAGTAAATTGTATATAATAAAATAAATAAGTACTTAAGTCAATTGGTTATTTATTGATATAGTCCTTTGATTGTACTTTGTGATATAGTAAATAAATATTTTAAATTAATCGTTGTTTTCTTTCGTCAATCGGTTGTACAGAACATAAGGGCAATAGGTATCTTATAAATCGGAGATGTAGGTATGTAATTGTAGAGAAGGGCATATAAAAAACCGGCCAAGTGCGATTCGGACTCGCGCACGAAGGGTTCCGTACCATTGTCTATAAAAACGGCAAAAAAATCACGTTTGTTCTATGGGAGCCCCCTTAAATATTTATTTTATTCTGTTTTTAGTATTTGTTGTTATAGCGAAATACATCATCTGTGAAAATTTCAACTGTCTAGCTATCACGGTTCCTGAGATACAGCCTGGTGACAGACGGACAAAAATTCGATGCACGCTTCTCAAGCAAAGCCTTCTGAGTGCTGTGTGTGAGCGAGAGAAAATGAGCGCGGATGCTTGACGATGAATGAAGCATGTTTGTCAAGCATTCGCTTACAGCGGTTCGACCTCCATACAAACCATACAGCCAGTTGAATTGCTTTGGGGTTCCGGTCCGCTGGCAGACGTTGCCAACAAGCACTAAGCCCGCCACTAGTTATTGCAAGTACTGTCAAGTGAAAAGTATTGTGTCATCAGCTCGGCCTGTACATAATATACGTTGTGCCAAGCTTCTTGCGGTGCATTCTTGGCAATCATGGTCCTTCCGAAAGCGCTGGTAGACTTAAAAGAAATGAAAACATAATTAGTAGAGCCATCTAGTTTTGAATTTGTACTTACTGTACATTGCCATCTAGTGACAAAGAGCAGTACTAAAGGTTAAGCGACATCTATGGAAGACCAGAGTAAACTTTGAAATTAGCATCTTTTCTTAGAATCAAACATGCAACGCCATCTGTTTAAGAGTAGTAGTAACATACTTAGTAGAGCCATCTTGTGTTGAATAGATGTACACTGTACATTGCCATCTAGTGACAAATAGCTGCACTAAAAGTTAAGCGATATCTATTGAAGACCAGTGTAAACTTAAAAATAATATTTCTACTTATCATCGATAGATGCCGTAGCAAAACCAGCATATATTCTTTTCTTTTACTCGCCCTTAGCACACCAAATAAATGAAACTTGATGTTGGCATGCAAATTTGTCACTTTTGTACATTGTCATTCATTTATTATTATGGCAAATACAAAACGTCGGTGATAATGCAATACCGCGTAACTAGCTTTTTCCATAAGGCTCAACTTGAAATGAAATAACAGGGTAAATTAGATAAAATAGACCTTATGGGTAAAGCTAGTTACGCGATATTGAAGTATCACCGACGATAACTGATAGCTTTAGTCATTAACTAGCAAAGCTACAAAATCTAATATATAAAAAAAAATCTAGTGTCTCGGTGTTTGTTATCGAACTTATCCGAAACGGCTTTACAGATTTTTATGAAACTTTTTCTCTGTATTCGGTAGGTCTAAGAATAGGTCGTAGGCTATTTTTTATACCCCTATTCTTCGCGGACAACAGCTAGTATTATTCCTTATACGTTTTGCGGAAGACAGATTTTAAAATTAATATCTGTAAACATTTTTTGGTTGTGTTATGTTTCTTTAGACATCTGTACCTAATTGAAAACCGGCCAAGTGCGAGTCGGACTCGCGCCCGAAGGCACAGATTACTTAATAGTTACTTCGTAACAGATTCTGCATCCCGTACAAAATCTTGGTACTTACCGCGATTGTAGCCACAGATTATACTACTCCGTCTCCTTAAGAATGTGTGCGTGCCGACAGTGACAAGGGCTGGCAGTTTGGATTAAAAAAAATTTTCTACATGTTGTTTTACCATTTTGTCGGGATAATTGCCATATATTATATCCATGCAAACTTTCTAGCACTAATATTCTTTAAGCTAAGCCACGGACGGACAAAGAGACAGACGGTCATGGCGAAACTATAAGGGTTCCGTTTTTGCCATTTTAGCTCTGGAATCAGTGGCGTAGCTACCGTAGGGCAAGCGGGGCAGTGCACCGGGGCCTCCAAGCTCAGGGGGCCCCGAGAAACCCAGGGGGGGTATGAGAAACGCGGCTATAAAACGCTACTAGTGAATCTTAGATTATTTATACACTAGATAGAGCTTCGGCGGCATGAAAACGTCCCGAAAAATATAAGCCAACTTGGCTTATATGTCATTTGCCTCCCTTCAGTTTGAATGACGTAACGCGATCGTAATATGAAGCTGTCAAAAGAAATTTTTGGACGTTTTCTATCGCAATGTTTGCTACTGACACTATCTAGTGCATAAATAATCTAAGTAGTGAATTTACAAGCGCGCGAGTCTAGTGAATTTAAAGTGCATTCATCCTTACTTGTCTTATCATGTAAACAAACACGGGTTGGGGCCCTAGTTTATTTTTTGCCCCAGGGCCTTTGGTTAACTAGCTACGCCACTGTCTGGAATCCTAACAAAAAAGGATATTTATTGTAATGCGCAGAACACATTGCCATGCTCACAGTACCCTAGCGTTATACTAAATACGAAGGTCAACTTTCGAACTTCGCATCGTGCCGTCCCGCTCACGCTTATAGCAGGCCTCTTGCATGCCATGTACTTACGCGCGATATTTACCTACCGCGGGGACGATCTGCTAAGATCGAAATTTCAGTAGGTTGTCTCAAGCGCGCGCCGACGCACGTTCATTCGTGTTCCACGGAAAAATATGCCGCCTGGACTTTTATAAGTGAATGGTGAAACAGGGGGCAAATTTTAATATGACTATGCTAAAATTAATAGCTAATATAACAATTTGGGAGTTCGTATCGTGCTGTCCCTCTTACTCTTCTATAAAAAGCTATAAGTATGAGCGGGGGTGGCACGATGAGAAGTTCGAAAATTGACCTTCGTATCTAGTATAACGCTAGGTACCAACTGTGAGCATGGCAATGTGTTCTGCGCATTACAATAAAATATCCTTTTTGTTAGGATTCCAGAGCTAAAATGGCAAAAAAAAACCCTTTTAGTCGGTCCCTTTGTCCGTCCGTGGCTTAGCTTAGGGAATATTAGTGCTAGAAAGTTTGCATGGATATAATATATAGCAATCATTCCGACAAAATGGTAAAACAACATGTAGAAAAAAAAAATTATCCAAACTGCCAGCCCTTGTCACTGTGGGCACGCACACATTCTTAAGGAGACGGAGTAGTATAATCTGTGGCCATAATCGCGGTAAGTACCAAGATTTTGTACGGGATGCAGTATCTGTTACGAAGTAACTATTAAGTAATCTCTGCTTATAGCTTTTTATAGAAGAGTAAGAGGGACAGCACGATACGAACTTCCAAATTGTTATATTAGCTATTAATTCTAGCATAGTCATATTAAAATTTGCCCCCTGTTTCACCATTCACTTATAAAAGTCCAGGCGGCATATTTTTTCCGTGTAACACGAATGAACGTGCGTCGGCGCGCGCTTGTGACAACCTACTGGAATTTCGATCTTAGCAGATCGTCCCCGCGGTAGGTAAATATCGCGCGTAAGTACATGGCATGCATGAGGCCTGCCGAAGGGTTCCGTACCATTAGCTATTGGGACCGTGCACGACGGTGGCGCCGCGTAGCGTTGACAACATTTTCTCCTCATTTACTTCCAATTTTTGCCATGTTGTGCGCTGCGATCGTTTTCTTTACCCCACCACCCGCTTCGCACATAGCCATAAGAGTCACGTTTGTTGTATGGGAGCCCCCTTTAATGTCAGTTTCGTGACGAGCCATTTAAACTGTATAAAAAATAAAGTCACAAAAAAAACTCAAAAAATGGTTCGGCGGTAGCGTAGTGTTCGACAGTAGCCTAGTGTTCGACAGTGCACTAGTGGTGACAGGAGCCTAGTGTTCAACAGTAGCCTAGTGGTCGACAGTAGCCTAGGGTCGACAGTGGACTAGTGGTAACAGTAGCCTAGTGGTCGACAGAAGCCTAGTAGTCATCAGTAGCCTAGTAGACGGATTCCTGTCTGATCATAACCTATGCACACGTACGTCACGTACGTACGTACGTACGTTTCACGACCGCTTTAGCCTAGTTGGTAGTGACCCTGCCTACGAAGCAAGAGGTCCTGGGTTCAAATCCCGGTAAGGGCATTTATTTGTGTGATGAGCACGAATATTTGTTCCTGAGTTATGGATGTTTTCTATGTATTTAAGTATTTATTTATCTATATAAGTATGTTTATCGTCGTCTAGTACCCATAGTACAAGCTTTGCTTAGTTTGGGACTAGGTCGATTTGTGTAAGATTGTCCCCTAATATTTATTTATTTTATTTATTTATTATTTTATGCATTTCTCTATGAAACAGTCTAGATAGAGTGTCAGTAGCAAACACTGGCATACAAAAAGTCCAAAAACCCATTTGACAGCTTCATATTAATATCACGTTACCAGTGGCGAAGCGTGAAATTTTTTTCAAGTAAAGCCGTAGCGAAAACCAGTGGCGGCGCAGAACCTAAATTTGGTGTGGGCAAGACAAGACACAATTTGCGAGGCCCTGTGATGGCGCGCCACACATTAGATTACGGATGTAATGAGCAAAAAACGGGAAACTTTCGAGGCGCGAGTACCCTCAGACAGACGGTGGCCCACGTCGCCCTTACCCAGCGCCGCCTCTGGCGAAAACTACTAACCTTTATCTTACCCTTTTTATTTATTCTCTTCTTGAAAATTAGGACATAACTTCTAAAATCGTCACTCAACAAATTCGCATCCACAATCAGTTTTAATTTAAGGAGCCTTTTCTACTTTTATTAAGCCTAGTAAATACAAAATAATTTATCTAGCGAGTCCGACCGAAGATAAAATATAAATTAAACTGACCACTTGACACTATAAGTTTGCACAATCCGATATTACGAAATTTCACTGGTTTCGAGCATCAACACTAATCTGGCTATGTATTTTTTTATTAAATTAAAACAATATATGTACTACTAATAAACAATAATAATACTTCACAACAAGAAACGAAATATGAAGTTTGTAATCAATGACAAATCAATCGTAATGTTGCCATTACAATTATTTCCAATAAGTGACGGTGTTATTTTATAAAATTCTAATCTAATATTAATTTCGCCAGTTTATAAACCTTAATAATAAAAGCAGATAAAATATAATCGTTTTTGTTTTACACTAAATCATGGATATTTTACGTTCCATTTCGCTGCAGTAATTTTGTATAAGTAGGCGATCGTAGCGCCAAAAATGTTCCAAGAAGCCGCTCACGGCTCGCGGCTCGCGGCTTCGGCAGGCAAAGTGAAAGTGAGCCTTACGCACAACACACAAAGTCTTTTTTTAAATGTAATAAGCCGCTTAATCCCGGGTTATCTAAGTAGCATACAGGGCTGGGCAGTATTTGAATTACTTGTAATTGAAATACGTAATTGAAATACAAATACGTATTTGGTATTTGTATTTCAATTACTCGCTGAAAATGTAATTTGTAATTCGTATTTCAAATACCTGACGCTAAGGTATTTTGTAGTTAGTATTTCAAATACTTATGACTTCAAAATACATTTTAACAAAATACTTTTAGATTTCATTTAGCGATCTTAAGTTGAACATGAAAACGCACCGGTGTAGACATAACTTTATTCATTCCCCTATGAGAGGCAGATAACACTTAAGTCTGGTGTTTAGGAAAGGAAACTCTGCTTTTAATCAGTAAAAGTACCTAGTTTCCTTTCATGAGAGTAATTTTTAGTAAAATAATACGGATTACCCACGTGTCAAAACTAGTTTAAGTCGACATAGGTATTTCAGGCCGTAGCGTACTTGAGTGCACGTTTGGCACAGCCGTAGCGTGCTCTTCCGAGAGGAAGGGTTACGGATTAGTCCGAAACTGTCGAGTTAAACTCGACTCGTTTTGAAACGTGAGTAATAGTAGGAGAGCTGGCACCAATTTTTGGGTAGGTGTTTGAGGCAAGCTGAAAACTTGTCAGATACTTCTCCTATTATACCCCAACACAAAACTGCAGACCTGGCTGGTGATTAGCGGGGCTAAATGAACCTATGAATTTTTAATTTTTATTTTTTTTTTGGTACCAAAAATAGATTTGAGGCAATACGCAATTTTTATATGTTGTAGTTTAAAGAATAAAAAAAAATAAGCCAGACGATTTAGTCGGGGCTTTAACATGTTGGGCATGTTATCCATATTTTTAACCCCCAACACAAAAAGAGGGGTGTTATAAGTTTGACCGCTATGTGTGTGTGTCTGTCTGTCTGTCTGTGTATGTATCTGTGTATGTAGCTGGATATCGATATATTTAACTGTAATCTTTCTACGGTGAGGCGGCGGTTGGTGGGGGGGTGGTTTGATTGAGCGTGCTTAGGTAGTGACTGCTTTTTACTAATATGTTTTATTTTTGTATAGAGATTAGTTTTTGTTTTATTTTTGTATCAAAATTTGTGTGGCACAACTTTGCGATTGTTCGCGTACTTTCTTTCTTTTTATTTTTCTTGGTTCTATTTGTGAGATCCTATAATTGGCTCCTATGTTATTACATGTTTAACCTACTCTGTAATTTGTAGCTGTTGGTTCTCCGAAAATAAATAAATAAATAAATAAATAAATAAATTATAACTTTTAAACGGGTTAACCGATTTGGATGTTTTAATAGAAAGCAGGTTTCTTGGCGATGGTTCTTAGATATATTTAACGACTGCTTTAGCCTAGTTGGTAGTGACCCTGCCTACGAAGCAAGAGGTCCTGGGTTCAAATCCCGGTAAGGGCATTTATTTGTGTGATGAGCACGAATATTTGTTCCTGAGTTATGGATGTTTTCTATGTATTTAAGTATGTATTTATCTATATTAGTATGATTATCGTCGTCTAGTACCCATAGTACAAGCTTTGCTTAGTTTGGGACTAGATCGATTTGTGTAAGATTGTCCCCTGATATTTATTTATTTATTTTATTTTATATTTCATCAAAATTGGTCCAGCCGTTTCAAAGTTATCAGCTCGTTTGTATGCTGCGGAAGGGATCTTAGATTGAATTGCGTTGGGGATTTTTAAAATTTTTAATTTACAGTTATAATAATGTTTAGTGTTATTATACCTATATGATTTTATTAGGATTTACGAATAAAAAAAATATAGGTTTACAATCAATACTTTCCTGACTGAATACTTTATTTTACAGCATACGCAATGTACTATCTTCTAATCGAAGGCAACGCGTTCCTATGGCACCAAATCAGATGCATCATGGGAGTATTGATACTCATTGGACAGGGGAAGGAGTCCCCTGATATAGTTAAAGAGCTGCTTGACATTGAGAAGTATCCCAGGTAATCCATGAGAATCATACTAACATTAAGAATACGTAAGTTTTTGTGTTTATAATAATAATATTTTTATACTAAATACGAACTGAAACATGGATACACAGAAAAATCCCAGAAAAAGAGACCAGCGCAGGGAATCGAACCCAGGTCCTCAGCATCCCGTGCTGCGTGTTTATACCCCTACACCACCACTGGTCAGGAGTTAAGACACAAATTTTTCCCTATATATCAACATTTTTCAGTTTGTTTTTCTATAGTCTCTTTACGCAGAGACACCTAGCGACATCTATGTTTCATGTTCTCAACGAGAAACGTCAACACTCCTTCGGAACTATCCGCTCACCCGGACAAGAGATGTCGCTCTAAGCAAACTTATCAAAATTGTAGATTGGAATCTTTTTGTATTTTTATTTTTTAACTCCAAATTTTTTCCAAATCTTAATATTAAGATTTCACGGGATGACCGTAAAAGTAAAAAATTTCGAGTTAAAAAATAAAAATACAAAAAGACTCAAAAACCAATTTATATAATCATAATATCACGGGACAATTCACACCAATTGACCTAGTCCCAAAGTAAGTAAAGCTTGTGTTATGGGTACTAGGCAACGGATAAACATACTTATGTAGATAGATACATACTTAATACTTATACATATTAAAAACTTAAGACTCGAGAAAATATTCGTATTTTCATCCGACTGTCGAAGGAGGGTTATTATGTTTTTCGAGCGTATGTATTTATGTATGTATGTATCATTCTTTGGCACGCCCTGCAGCCTGAACGGCTCAATGGATTTTGAAGTGTGGGTGTCATTAGATTCGTCTCAGTTTCGCGAGTGACATAGGATATATATTTTCCCGGAATTCCCTTGGGAATGGGAATTATACAGGCGGGTTTTTTTTCATTTAGTATTGAAATTAATTCACACAAATATCGGCCCGAAATCGAACCCGGGACCTCAAGCTTCGTAGTCAGGATCTCTAAACATTAGGCTATCTCATCATCATCATCACAGGCCTCCTCTCAGAATGAGAGGACTTGGACCGTAGTTCCCTTTGCAGGTGTATGCAGGTTTCTCACGATGTTTTCCTTAGGATTAGGCTGCACGGCTGTCTATCCGGTTTAATTTTTGAAGTGAAAACTTCTTTAGCGGCGTTGTACACTAAACTCGCGTCGGGACATGTGCCCTGATCGAAAATTCATAAGGACGGGGGGTTCGTAAGACGGCACAACGTTAATATTCAAGTTTTCACTTCTGCCGACACTCCCGGAGCGCAACCCGTTGTTTTATTTTATTAATTTTGTTATTAAACCATTATATATTTACTTATAGGAAACCGCAATACTGCATGGCCTTGGATGTGCCTCTGAATCTCTTCCATTGCAGCTACGATATAGAAAATACACATAAATGGATCTACGATAAAGACGAGCTGAGGACAGTCATAACTCAACTGCAGGGCGCCTGGACCTTGTATAACATCAAGTCAGTATGATTTAAGATCACAAACTGATCGATATCGGGTTGCATACATTTTTTTTCACTTCTCATGCTCTTATAATGTTACTTTAGTCTGTGCATATCGGGACTAAAGCTGTTTTTTTAGGTTACCTATCATATCCTCAAAAAAACTCAGTACCGAATATTAAAATTCTGAAAACGAAACGCCTTCTTTTTAACCCCCGACACAAAAAGAGGGGTGTTATAAGTTTGACCGCTATGTGTGTGTGTATCTGTCTGTGGCATCATAGCTCTTAAATGGGTGAACCGATTTGGATGCGGTTTTTTTATTAGAAAGCAGGTTTCGTGGCGATGGTTCTTAGATACGTTTCATCAAAATCGGTTTTGCCGTTTCAAAGTTATCGGCTCTTTTGTTAGCTGCGGAAGGGATTTTAGACGCATAATGGGTATTTACTTTATGCTCAAACATACGTGTGACATAATTGCGTTGGGGGTTTTTAAAATTTTTAATTTATTTGCCGCGCGGCTAAAATCGACCGTCTAAATGGCAAGTTTTCCGTCCGAATTGCCATTTAGACGGTCGATTTTAGTCACCCGTGTAAAGCCCTCAATTACAATCTTACGTCGGTTCTAATGACTCCCATAAAATTTTTGTTCCGAATTTTCAAGCCCATAACATAACGTTTTCTGTCATAATTTTTCTCCGTCATATTATCGGAAGTCATAATATTAAACAACATAAATTGGAGTTCCGATTTTCTTAAGTCATAATTATTGTAAGGACTAAATAATTAAAGTCATATCATTCAGTGTCATCACACTTTATAAAGTTTAAGGTAATAAAGTCACTCATAATAGCAAGCCGGAACAATGGGGAGTTCTGACATGTTATTTTTATTATGTTTTGAACAATTTTACTAATTTTCAGCTTGATGTTAATTCATGTATCTTCACTCTTATTTTCTTGTCTAATTTGACCGGATTAAATCGGGTGAATTAATCTTGACAATTGGGCCCTAGGAAGTAGGCTCCAGCAGAGGCTCTTGCTGTCTTATAATTGCCTGGTATCTTTTTTGTCTAATTATGTGATTGGTTAATCTAGCTTCATGCACGTGTGCGTGACGATCGTGTATGTATCATACTTGTGTGTGTGTGTGTGTGTGTGTGTGTGTCTATTTTAATTGGCCAATTATCTGAGGACCCGTAGCCAATTGGCGATCAAAAGACTTCGGTCTTTGTTGATCCTTCCAATCACAGGACGTTTGTGTAGTCCCGTGCGTTTTATGGGAACCTAGTAGGTACATAAGTATGGTTCTGTTTTCTAATTGGTAGACTCTCAGCCAATAGAAAATCAAGAAAATAAATGCTCTGGTCAAGCCCCTCCCATTGTTACTGGCCACGCCCACATTCAATAGAACAAAGCTACCGTGAATGAAGGTAGAAGACTAGTAAGTGCTCTTGTATTGCTATGGGTTCCTAGTCTTCGTGGAGCATCAAAATATCACAAACATTCATTCAGAATTTCGAAAAATCTCACAAGAAAAAACCGGTGTAAAGGAAATAACACAATTGACGAGCAAGTGTCATTTTTCATTCAAGTCGGATTTACAAACTGTATGGAGAAGTGACCTCTTAGCAGGCCGTTTGTGTTGTCTAATTTTCAAATTAGATGTTTAGTTCTTGACTAGGAAAAAATTGAATTTACACAGTCATTATTTCGCCGGAAGGCATGCGAGACGTTTGGGTCATAAGAATTTTAGTTATTTCTTCGTTGAAGTGAGTTCGTCTGTTGAATTGCTGTTGCATTGCGCATGTCCCGCATCACCTTTAGCAACCAAAGCCAGATGCTTGTTACGCCTGGGTAAGTTTCCAGTGACGATCTCGATTTGTTTTGGCCCCGACCGAATCTCGGCAATTTTCCGATAGGGTGCTCATGTTAGGTATTCTTGTTTTAGCTTCCCCGGAAGAGGCACCAGATATCCGTCACCAGACGATCATATTCGCTTGAATCGGACCGGCTCGAAGCGCTGGGCTGACCGGCCACGGCGAGGTGTCTAACTCGCATAGAAGGAGACTTTAGCGGGAGCCATCGCCTGGCATCGACTCCTAGGATATTTTTTACTTAGGTACGGATTTTTCGCCCAGTGGTTATTTACTTTAACTATTAGACTTATTACCCAAATTCAAACCAGCAATTTGCTCGCTAACGTACTACCCCTGTTAATCGGCCCATTAGGAACAGCAACGATTTATATAGACCTTTTTTTATACGTATGTAAGGTGCCTAAATTAACTACCTTTTTTCTAACCTGTTACCCTAGTTTGCCGGCGAAATTTACGTTGGCCGTGCGATCTGGTTCGCGGAATCGTAGACTTCCAAGCCACCCTTTTTACCCGACTGCGAAGAAGGAAGGGTTATGTGTTTGACCCGTATGTATGTATGTATGTAATTATGTAAGTATGTATGTATGTATGTCCATTCCTATGTCCTCTCGTAACTACACAACGGCTGAACCGATTTTGATAAATGATACGTCATTGAATTCGTCTTGATAACGCGAGTAACACTGGATACATGAAATTCTTGAAAAATTGAAATGGCGGATTTGGCGCCAAATTGTGAGTCTTCAAAAAAATTTTTTTATTCAAACCTATCGAGTAGGGTATCAAAATAAAGGGATTTTAAAAGACATTACAAAAATATATACAAGTTACGTGTTTAAATTTAATTTGGAATAGTAAATTGACAATCAATGCATTAAAACGACGACGTACCTTACTTACTAACGACCGCTTAACGACCGCTTTAGCCTAGTTGGTAGTGACCCTGCCTACGAAGCAAGAGGTCCTGGGTTCAAATCCCGGTAAGGGCATTTATTTGTGTGATGAGCACGAATATTTGTTCCTGAGTTATGGATGTTTTCTATGTATTTAAGTATTTATTTATCTATATAAGTATGTCTATCGTCGTCTAGCACCCATAGTACAAGCTTTGCTTAGTTTGGGACTAGGTCGATTTGTGTGAGATTGTCCCCTAATATTATTTATTTATTTATTTATTTAGATTCCCATTCCCATTCGAGAAAACTACAAAAAATACCAATGAGAGAAAACCCAACGGAGTCTACTTAATATGAAAATGGCGACAAAGCGCAATGCCATCATTTGTAATGTATTGTGTATTAATCTGTTTATTGCCGCCATTAACGGAATAAGGGTCTTTTATGTAAATTAACAAAAAAAAAATCGCTTTGTTTGCGACATTATTGTGCGTATACATTGTAATAAAGCATTACTGATTCAAAATTCAAGCGAAGCCCAATGGTTGGACCTACGGCCTCTTAAGCAGCGTGCCGTAGATTCGAACCCGGAACGCATCTCCAAGTTTTTCGAAATTTTACTTGAGCTTTTGGTGAAAAAAAACATCGAGAGCAAACCTGCGTACATCTGCGAAGCAATTAAGCCAGTTTGTGAAGTTCCCATTACGCACTGCGCCCGCGTGGGAACTTCAGCCCATGCCCTTTAAAAAAATGTTGACCATCTATAATTAAACATGCTAAACTTCATCTGTTTTAGTTTGAAAAACTCTAAACCAGAGCAAAGGAACTATAAATACTGGCCAAGTGCGAGTCACACTCGCGCACGAAGGGTTTCGTACCATTATCTATAAGAACGGCAAAAAAATCATGTCTGTTGTTGTATGGGAGCCCCTCTTAAATATTTGTTCGACAGTGGACTAGTGGTAACAGTAGCCTAGTGGTCGACAGAAGCCTAGTAGTCATCAGTAGCCTAGTAGACAGATTCCTGTCTGATCATAACCTATGCACACGTACGTCACGTACGTACGTACGTACGTTTCACGACCGCTTTAGCCTAGTTGGTAGTGACCCTGCCTACGAAGCAAGAGGTCCTGGGTTCAAATCCCGGTAAGGGCATTTATTTGTGTGATGAGCACGAATATTTGTTCCTGAGTTATGGATGTTTTCTATGTATTTATGTATTTATTTATCTATATAAGTATGTTTATCGTCGTCTAGTACCCATAGTACAAGCTTTGCTTAGTTTGGGACTAGGTCGATTTGTGTAAGATTGTCCCCTAATATTTTTATTTTTTTTTTAAGATATCTTTGTGCAATAATTTTCTCTATGAAACCCATGTGGAAAATTAAGTACCTACATATTTCAAAATTGGTTTTGAACTAACTAAATAGCAACGGATTCCTAATTCAAATACTCAATAATTTATCTGGGTCTCAGGAGGTTACACTAAAAAGCAAGAAATAAAAAAAGTAATTAAATAAACTAAAAACCCGCCTGCGGTGTAAATAAAATAATAAATTAAAAAATCAAAAACCCGCCTGC
This sequence comes from Archips xylosteana, assembly GCA_947563465.1. Taxonomy (NCBI): domain Eukaryota; kingdom Metazoa; phylum Arthropoda; class Insecta; order Lepidoptera; family Tortricidae; genus Archips; species Archips xylosteana. The sequence continues at coordinate 8,125,125 of OX387373.1, forward strand.
AGATATACTGAAAAGGTGGAAACAAGATAAAATGTTCAATAACAATAAAATTTAAAACACGTCGATGGCAGTCTTTCAAAATTTAACGCAACGATAAAATGCAGTCGGAGGCATGCATGAAGTGACATTAAATCCCATGCAGCCACTGCATTTGCCTCCGACTGCATTTTATCGTTGCGTTAAATTTTGAAAGACTGCCATCGACGTGTTTTAAATTTTATTGTTATTGAGCATTTTATCTTGTTTCCACCTTTTCAGTATATCTGCAGGCGGGTTTTTGATTTTTTAATTTATTATTTTATTTACACCGCAGGCGGGTTTTTGGTTTTTTTAATTACTTTTTTTATTCATCTCACAACCATTAAGTCATACACCCTCCCCTGTAGCTTGGAATTCTAACTTAACCTGCGAGTATACGCCTGTAAATTTAAGCCGGCGACCCGCGTAGCTTTTGTATACGGCTTTTTGTAACACCCGTACACCAGCCGAATGTGATTTTTGTCATACAGTGTTCGCCCTACGACCCAGGCGGTACCTTTTATACTCGTTTTTGCGCGTTTGTGACTTGTATTTTTTATATCAACCGTTCCGGCTTGTTTTAATAGAATAAATTCTACATATTAGCTACTCGTTATTGTTTTCTTTTTATGTAGCACCGTATACTAAATGACAAAGGCCTAATTTGTTCTTACGGGTTTTTCTTCCCAAGGGAGTTCTAACTTTAGTTTAAAAATTTGCAAACAAGTTAGAAGAGATAGAAGGAGTGAGTACCTATATAAAATTAAATATCTTCTGAGGGGAGGAGAGGAGGGCTTCCTATACAGGAGGTCTATCTATGCCCAGCAGTGGGACATAATAATATGTAGGTCGAGATAATAATGAGATGATTAAGTAGGCTGGTAGGTAATTGTTATAAAAAGGCTACCACGAAATTCTTTCTTAATTCGTATAATGCCGTCCCTTTCACTTTTCTGTTTCATACTATTAGCGTAAACGAAACGGCACGATACGAAGTTCGAAAATCGAATTTCGTGGTATGAAGATTACTGTATTCTGTATTACCCGCGTCCAAACCTCACGCTCTTTATTGTCTATTGTGACACGTGCCGCTCGGATGTCGCCAATTAACTGACTGGATCCTGGAATTGCCCCAATCGTACTACACTTGCGGCAACCTAGCAGGGCGGTAGATACAACCTAGGGAGCTAGTAAGGTCTTGCGCCCCTGCCGCCCTGCCGCAGGCCCAATCTAAAAATTGCCCCTGCTTGCCTATACACAGCACAATTAAGGGGGCAGTTAAGGGTCCAATTCCAATATTGCCCCTGCGGCAGGTGTGTGAGTAGTCGGGTTTAATCTTGACAATTGGGCCCAAGGAAGTAGGCTCCAGCAGATGCTCTTGCTGTCTTATAATTGCCTGGTATCTTTTTTGTCTAATTATGTGATTGGTTAATCTAGCTGCATGTACGTGTGCGTAATGATCGTGTATGTATCATACTTGTGTGTGTGTGTGTGTGTGTCTATTTTAATTGGCCGATTATCTGAGGACCCGTAGCCAATAGGCGATCAAAAGACTACGGTCTTTTGTTGATCCTTCCAATCACAGGATTTTTGTGTAGTCCCGTGCGTTTTATGGGAACCTAGTAGGTACATAAGTATGGTTCTGTTTTCTAATTGGTAGACTCTCAGCCAATAGAAAATCAAGAAAATAAATGCTCTGGTCAAGCCCCTCCCATTGTTACTGGCCACGCCCACATTCAATAGAACAAAGCTACCGTGAATGAAGGTAGAAGACTAGTAAGTGCTCTTGTATTGCTATGGGTTCCTAGTCTTCGTGGAGCATCAAAATCTCACAAACATTCATTCAGAATTTCGAAAAATCTCACAAGAAAAAACCGGTGTAAAGGAAATAACACAATTGACGAGCAAGTGTGATGAAATAAAAAAAATTCATCGCACTTGCTTGCTCGTTCAACTAATTCAACTAATTTGATTGGTCAAATTGTGCACATCTCTGTTCCGCTCCCTTCTATTGTGCCCCTTCGTTCGGAACATTAGGCAAGGTGTGATAGCTGCAAACTCAGTGTGCTGTTGTGCTAATTGGTACTGGGAAGATCTTCGCATTCGTGCTACTCTGGTGTGTACCAATCCTCGGTCAAATTACAGTCGGATCAGCCAATAGACAGACAATCAGTAAATGGCAAGATGGCTTGCCACCAGACGGAGTCACGCTGGTGCCGTGGAAGCTCGGTAGGGCTCTGGTGTGGGACGCTACATGCGTTGATACTTTCGCTCTGTCCCACATCAAAGCAACTATCTCACAAGCCGGCGCTGCGGCTGATCAGGCCCAACTCCTCAAGCGCCGCAAGTACTCATCTTTATTAAAGGATTACGAGTTTGCGGCGCTTGCTGTTGAGTCCTTAGGGCCTTGGTCAGCCGACATGAAGTCTTTCATGAAGGCCCTTTCTTCCCGGTTGGTCGACACCTCTGGGGAACCAAGAGCTGGCGCATATTTATCTCAGCGGATCGCACTTGCGGTCCAAAGGGGTAATTCGGCCAGCATCAAGGGAACCCTGCCACAGTCAGATCTTTTAGACGGGGTATTCTTTTTATAATTTTTATTTTTATAGTATAATGTATATATACTCAGCGGCACAAAATTTGGCCCAGTCACCATAGAAAATTACCTATATTTCATAAATATGAGGGCCACATTTTTTGCCGCTGAGTATATTTAGTTAAGTTTTCTTAGGTAAGTTATCTTTATCTTCTTTTTAACTGTTAATTTCATGTGTTTATGTTGTTTTATTTTATGTACAGATTTTTCATTTTCCAAATTATTATTTGTCCGAAGTTTTATTTACCATAATTTTCTTTTGCCAGATGTTTTAAAATCCGTTTTTTTATTTGACAAATGATTCAAAACCCAACTGCATGAAATTTCGTAGGATCATTTGCGAAATATATATTTATTCCGCAAAATCATTATTTGCGTAAGAGGTGCTGTACGGGTTACCGCACGATAATGTATAAGTGTGAAGTCAATGATTCTTTAATTTAGGTCATTTCGTAATAATATTATAGCTATTTACGCACACATGTATGACATCGGCGCGCTGCCTAAGTAAGCATATTTTTATTGTTAATTGTGAATAAAATCAGTGTTAGAACAACTACCATTGGGTTTGTTTCGTACATTAACTTTCCCTTACAAATTATCTCGCACTCATCTTATAAATTGTAGATACACACTACAGGTGCGCTTCGCTCCATGCCCGTAACCGCGTCAGCCCTAACAGAATCCTAAGCGCATTGACTGACCGGTGGGATTCTCCGCTTTTGAAGAAGTGGATGAAACTCCACACTTCTTAGTAGTATAGTTTTTTTTTTTTTTTTATATATATATATATAAGAAGTGGCAAACGAGCAGACGTTACTATTATTTTGATTTTTTATTATTTTACTAACTCTAGAAATAAGTCTGTCCAGTAATACAATGAGTCTTGTTACTTGAAAATAAATTATTTGAATTTGAATTATCCCGCAAAGGTCAGGGGTACAAAAGGCGACCATACAATTATGCGTGGAGTAATATTAATTTAACCCCCGACACAAAAAGAGGGGTGTTTATAAGTTTGACCGCTATGTGTGTGTGTGTGTGTGTGTGTCTGTCTGTCTGTCTGTGGCATCATAGCACTTAAACGGGTAAACCGATTTGGATGCGGGTTTTTTTTATTAGAAAGCAGGATTCTTGGCGATGGTTCTTAGATATGTTTCATCAAAATCGGTTCAGCCGTTTCAAAGTTATCAGCTCTCTTGTTAGCTGCGGAAGGGATCTTAGAAGCATAATGGGCGTTTACTATAATGTTCAAACATAGGTATGTGTGATATAATTGCGTGGGGGGTTTTTAAAATTTTTAATTATAGTTATGTTGTTTAATGTTTCCCAAATGTTTTATTGAATTTGCTATGTGGGTAGGGGGTTTTCTAGGTGGTTATAAAAAAATAACTATCACCAAAGGCTAATTAATCTATACGAGTTGCTTAGTTCGCACGATGAATAATAACACCAAATACCTTTTAATATTGCCAGGCGCGAGTAGTTGTAAATTGGGTATTCTGGATCACTGACTTTTCGAATAGACTGGCAGCTCTCGCGCTGCCTATTCGAAAACTTAGCCAGCGCCCCAGAATACCCAATTTACAACTTAAAAACTAACCTTAGCTTTTATTCACAATCTTCATTGATAACTGATAACTGATTGGTGCTGCCTATTCGAAAATACTGACAGCGCCCAGAATACTCAATTTACATCTTAAGAACTGACCTTTTAATCATAATCTTCATTGATAACTGATAACTGATAACTGATTGGCGCTGCCTATTCGAAAACACTGACAGCGCCGCAGAATACTCAATTTACAATCTTCATTGATAACTTATAGCTGATTGATTTTCTTTTTAAATAGAGTTTAACTAGTTAGGTTACATAAAAAGCTTAGGTAAATAAAAGAAAGGCTTAGCTGTTGCTGAAAGTTTATTGAAAAACTAGTAATTAATAGGTACTGTTGACTTGAAACAATGAATTAAGTATATATGTAACTACTACTTATTTAATACACAATCATGTCAACTAAATTATACTTAAAGTAAAGCAAGTAAGTAATTTGAAGTATTATAGGTACATAACTAGCATGATAATGAATAACAGAACGATTTACAAATATTTTACAACTTCTTTTCAATATTCTTATGTATTTGTAACAGTAAGTCTTTAGCATTTCTGTAAATGTTGTCCGCGAAGGCGAGGTTCTCTACTACATACTGCACACATATATTAGCGTTACAGCTACATATTTCAGAATCGGTCACCTTTTCCGCATCGTAGATTTCTAGTTTTATAACTTTTGACCCGGTCTGAGATTTTTTAATGTAGGTCGTCAGGGGGATCCGTTTTCTTTTAGCACCGCTGCCACCATCGTTACTATCATTATCCATTAGATTAATGCTGCGGTTGTTTATAAATGGAAAAAGATCTTCAGTATTGTCCTAGAAAAATAAAACACAAAGTTAAACTTAATCAAATATTAACAACAATAATTTTAAAACAGAAAATTATAATAACTACTATTGAAATGCATATTTAAAAAATACTGTAAATATTTTATTCATTATATGTAATAATATACACAAAAACTATTTACTAGTTTAATTAAATAAGAACTTATTTCATAAGGTATTAAACTTACCGACATTGTAGATCAATGCTCGAAGTAAAAATGTCTTTTTTGTCTCTTGATTTACTCTCTTATATACTTTATTCTATAAAAAAATTTTAGTGAATAAGGTTTAAAATAGATGATATTATTTCGACATAATATTACGTACAAAAATGGAGGCTGACATCCGAGTCTTGCTGACTATGCTAGCGCTGGAAACGATTTGTTTACTGTCGCAACTCTTCTACCTAATTTGGAGGCACGCGGTTGAATCAATTGAAATTAAAACACTGCAATCATCCTTGCCTATATACGTCTCACTATAGGACACAGGCTTCCTCTCAGAATGAGAGGGATAAGGCCGTAATTTTCACGCGGGTTCCAATGCGGATTGAAAACTTCACACATAATGAATTTCTTCTCAAGTGTGTGCAGGTTTCATTACGATTTTTTTCTTCACCTCATACTTAATAAGTTTAATAAGTAGAATAGTAAATAGATTCATTCTGAGAGGAGGCCTGTGCCCTGCAGCGGAGACTTACTTAGCTGGGATGATGATGATGATGAATAGTAAATAAAGCTCATAGGCTCATAAGTTCTCAGAATGAGAGGGGATAAGGCCGTAGTTTTCACGCGGGTTCCAATGCGGATTGAAAACTTCACACATAATGAATTTCTTCTCAAGTGTGTGCAGGTTTCATTACGATTTTTTTCTTCACCTCATACTTAATAAGTTTAATAAGTAGTAATAGTAAATAGATTCATTCTGAGAGGAGGCCTGTGCCCTGCAGCGGGACTTACTTAGCTGGGATGATGTTGATGATGATGATGATGATGAATAGTAAATAAAGCTCATAGGCTCATAGGCTCTCAGAATGAGAGGGGATAAGGCCATAGTTTTCACGCGGGTTCCAATGCGGATTAGAAACTTCACACATCATTGAATTTCTTCTCAAGTGTGTGCAGGTTTCATTACGATTTTTTTCTTCACCTCATACTTAATAAATTTAATATGTAGTAATAGTAAATAGATTCATTCTGAGAGGAGGCCTTTGCCCTGCAGTGGGACTTAGCTGGGATGATGATAATGATGATGATGAATAGTAAATAAAGCTCATAGTAAATTAAAAGTGTAATTTTACACATAAATTCCGAAAACTCAGAGGTTTGTGACTATAGAGACATTTTACGTGCCTATTTATACGTAAAGTGTGTATATTTCGCTAGTATCGTGGTTAACACGCAATCAACTATTTGAATTGTGACCCACTGTGGAACCTTTTCTCAATAAATTTTCTGTCATAATACTATCTATATACATTATCTTGGCAATTCACATTATCATATGTCTATTTGTTTATTAAAAATTAGAGCTATAGCTATACATCCGAATACCTCGATTATTGCGAAGGTAAAGTCTGGTCACTTTGTTAGTATATACAAATGGGATCGGGTGCACTGCCTTATTTTGCATAGGCGATATTGCAGTTCAGGCATTTTTTCCTAATTAGGGTGAAATGACGTCGATTGACGCATATTTAAATCACCACGACGAGCCCTCAAGTCATCACTCTGCTCTCTACAAAGACGCGATCTGGTACATCCAAAAGAAATCAGCAGAAATCGAACGAAAAATGTAAGTTAAAAATGTATATTATATTTATTTCATTTATAATGTTGCAATTGTTATCAACAGTTCATTCTGTTTTCGTGTTTTAATTACTAGTAATTTATTAAGTAATACTTATTAGTAACTGTATTGTAACAAAAAGTCTAGTTTTCGTTAATTAAGACATCCATTCTAAATTCTCGTTATAGGAGGATTACAGTTAACACTTTATACTTAAAACCGTTTTCACTAAGTAAAGCGCGTTTCACCTTTTAGTATAATTCATATGTTATACTATGAGAGTTAAGTTAATTTAACGCTTAGTTCGGTACTTAGGTATTCTCAATTCTCACTTGTTGATTGTTTAATGTTAATCCTGTCATAAAGTACTTTGTTATCATATTGATCGTGTTAACATTATGATGTACATATTAGTATTTAAAGCTGTAGTATCAATTAAAAGTGATTATTAACCGTTTAAAATTTTTTTCAGGGCTTCACTCCCAGTGATTAATGCCGACGAACTTTTTCCATCGGAAAACGAGTCTTCAGCGCAAGAGGAACCACCAGTCAATATCAACAAGAAGAAAGAAAGAAAGCGTTCAAAGACGCTGACCTCTGAAAAAATGATGGCAGCTTCAGAAAAGACATCTACTTCTGAAAAGACGTCGGCTTCAACAAAGACACCGTCTCATTCGAAGCATTATGGGCCAGGCAGTTTTCCATCGTCAGCAGTTCCGACAAAGAAAATTAAAATTAACCCAGTCACAAAACCACAACTGACAGCTATGGATTTATTTGGCAGCGATAGTGAAGAAGATGAGGACACCGCTGAGCAGCCTGGTAAAAAATACCCTCCGCTAATTTCGTATCTCTCTCGTAGGGTGCCGCGAGGCCTTGAGCGTCAATCATTCATAAATAAACCCGGTTCGCATTATATTGAGCTTAAGGTGTATAACTGTGGCGAAATTGAGCGCGTGTCGCCTATGAACAGGTGGCGTCAGGCCGTAATAACAGTTAAAAATCGTACTGACGAAGGCACCGTCGCTTGGGGGCATCTTTCAAAATTTATTCAAGAGACACGCAATGAATACAAAAGCTGCCCGAAAACGTTCATGAGCTCTTATTACTAATATTACATATCCCAGTGTCTATGTCATGTGCTCAGCACTCAATTAACTCTAGAATTGTATCAATTTATGAATAATTATACCTATTATATACAACTTGCTTATACTTATACTTAACTGAGTGGAATTATAATTATATTACGTTACAAAGAAATCATTAAAAATAAAACATGTATAACTTTTAATTGCAATGTATTTTATTTCCAGTTACACCCAGCGCAAACACCTCTTCATCGAGTGTTTTAATTCAGTGCGATAAATGTCAAATTGATGTACCCAAGCATAAATTTCAATACCATACGAGAACTAATGTACATAAATCGAATTGCTTACTGAAAACTGAATTTGAAAATATTGAAATTGTTGCCACTGCTTTTCGACATAGAATTATTACATATCGTATAAGTCCAATGCCGAAAGTAGTGTACCTCACGCCAGAGGAGTTTCTATGTGAAAATAAACACAATGTTCTAAAAGTGATTGAAATATCACTACACAAACACAACTGTATAAAAGTAAATTTTGAACTCTTTGCATACTTTATGTTGCCAAAAATAGACGAGCGGCAGCAGCAGTTAAAGTCTTTTAGTACCAAGTATGAGGTTGTTTGTAAAAATCACGACTTAGATGAATTGTATGCGAACGCAATAAGCACATTCCAAAGAAAGTTTATGGAATTTAACGAATGTGAGTCTGGTTGGTCATTTAACACCATGAGTCACTTAGAAATTAATATCAATAAATATTGTCCTATGAAAGGTGGCACTTATGTAGAACTACCACAAGCAATTAAGAATACATTGTATTGATTGTGTCATTATACTGTAAAATGTTTGTAGAACTGTACATGTAATTTGTTTATATAAGCTAGTCAATAGGTGAATAATATATATTATTGAAATAGAAAAATCCTTTTATTTGATTTCCTTTATTGAAAACAAATTAAATATAAAGAAACAATAACCATGAAATACTTCATGCGTAATAAGTAGTTTCAAATTTCTAACAGATAACTGAGTACCTATATAAAGGCTACAAACATACAATTCCTTCTCAGTTCACAATGAAATTCGTTAAACAAAGTCAGACTTTAGAAGTAAAAAATATTAAAGTAATCAATGAAGCTGAAAAAATAAAGCATAGTTCGCTGTTACCTAATACAATCCGCTGCATAATATGTGGGCCTTCAAACTGCGGTAAAACAAACGTTATATTAAATTTACTGTTACATGAAAATGGTTTGAAGTTTAAACATGTTTATTTGTACTCGAAAACAGCATTTCAACCAAAATATATTTTTTTAAGACAAGTTATAGAAGGTGTTCCCGGAGCAGAATTGTTTTTATTTAATGAAAGTAAGGAAGTTCTTCATCCGAACGATGCTTCGGCTAACTCCGTTATGATTTTCGATGATGTCGCATGTGAAAACCAAATTAATATTCGTAATTATTTTGCAATGGGGAGACATAGGCAGATAGACTGTTTTTATCTATCGCAAACTTATTCAAAAATACCTAAGCAATTGTTAAGAGATAATGCCAATTTGTTAATTATTTTCAAACAAGATGATATTAATTTAAGACATATATACAATGAGCACGTAAACACAGACTTAGACTGGCTGAAATTTAAGCAACTTTGTGCTGGTATATGGCGTGACCGATTCAGCTTTTTATTAATTAATAAAGATTGCGCAATAAATAAAGGAAGATATAGAAGAGGATTCGACACATTTATTCACTTTTGATTTTAATATTTATAGCAATCCACGATTGTAAGACCTCACTAGAAGACAAGTGTTTGTATAAAACGGTGGACGTTGCTATAAGTTAGCACAATGGAAATAAATTTAAAAGAACAACTTGTCAAATCGGTGAATAATATAAAGAATAAAATAAAAATTATTCAATGTGATGAAGATAAAGCTAATTTAAAATATAGAAGAGTATTTAAACCTATTACAGATCCTCTAGAAATGTTGATCAACAAAAATCGAAAGGCTCTGCCTGCTATAAATTCAACAACCAAAACAGATAAAACTGACGCAAAAGAAGACTTGAACACCTCTATAGACTATGAAGATTTCAAAGATATAATTAACGCAGATTGTGATCAGCATTCAGAATATTATGAATATATTAATGATAACCATAAAAGTTCTCTAAATGAAAGCAAATCAAATGATACTCTGTTATCTTTGAAAAAAGAAGACATAATGGAAATGTATGAAAATTTAAATGTACCATTCGGGATTCATAGCAAAAATAATGAACTCATGATGGGAAACAGCGTTGTAAGTTTATCTTTAGTAAACAATGCTTCTCATGAAGGAAAAAAATACATGATCATTATCAACAATAAAAAATACGAATTAACAGCTGGTTTGAAGGAACTTTTAATGCGCAACAAATCCGATCTGAATATTGTAACTGAAAAAGATAAACTTGATTACAAAGAAATGTTAATAGATACTAACGCACACAAAAGGGATTTTGATCCGAACGGCCAAATAAGAGGCGACAAAGGACTAAAATATTGCAAAATTATCAAACCTTTATTTTTACAAATAACTGATGATAACAAAGATTTTATTGAACGATTACCAGAACTAAAAACCGGAGGAAGCTTGCCCGAGTTAAAACAGTATAAAAAAAATACTGATTTTATTTATTGGGATGATCCAAATGAACTCATTGAAAGACTGAAACTCTTAATTGCATCTAAAAACGCGGGCAACAACAACCATGATAATGAAATTTTATCTATTCTTGAAGAGTTAAAGGAAGCTGGTATAATAAAATAATGAAATCCAATTAATATCATCATTATCCTCTGTAATTTAATAAAGTTAAGACATGAATCTAGAGACAAAAGAAAATATTAATATTACCTGTCATAAATTAAGGTTACTCAAAATCTCAGGCAAATCCAAGTTACTCGAACTTGTTAGTAAAGAGGATGTTGATATAATCGATAAGAAGAATTCGGATAAACTATTACATTTAGAAAAGTTAATTCTAACATTGATTAATCGTATAAAAAATATTGAAAAAGGCATTGTTTTAAAAGAAATTGAAGAAAAATTTAACCGGCATTATGAGCAAAGCCGATGTCGTTAATGAAATTCATAGGAACGTTAGAGTGAACTTTCCTCGGAGAAGCGTATCGTTAAGGGACATAGATGACCTTTGGCAAGCAGATTTGATAGATATGCAGGCTTTGTCCAAATTAAATGCTGGTTACAAATACATATTGGTGATTATTGATTGTTTTTCAAAATATGCTTGGGCCTTTCCACTCAAACAAAAGACTAAAGAAATCGTATCTAAAGAATTTGAAACATTGTTAACGAAGGGACGTCATCCAAAGAATTTACAAACTGATATGGGTAAAGAGTTTTATAATAATATATTTAAGAAAAATATTGAAAAGTATAAAATTAATCATTACTCTACATATTCTACGAAAAAAGCCTCAATCGTGGAAAGACTTATAAGAACTCTCAAAAGCAGCCTATACAAAGAGTTTAGTTTAAAAGGAAATTATAAATGGATTGATGGCACTCTTGAAAATATACTCTTTAAATATAATCACACCTTTCATAGAACAATAGGAAAACCACCGGCTGCGATTAATCAAAATAACAAAGACACTGTATTACAAAGATACATTAGGAAATCACTATGTAAGAAAGTGTTAACTCGCAATAGATTTGTAGTTGGAGATTTCGTAAGAATAAGTAAATATAAAGGATGTTTTGAAAAAGGGTTTACACCTAATTGGTCTACAGAAATATTCAAGATAACAAAAGTCCAACATACTAACCCTACTACTTATTTACTGGAAGACGCAAAGTCAAGACCAATTTTAGGAGCATTCTATGATCAAGAAATTCAAAAAACTGTACACCCGGAGGTATACCTTGTTGAAAAAGTTCTGAAAAAAAGAGGGAACAGAGTATATGTTAAGTGGTTAGGTCTTCCGTCTAGTGAGAATAGCTGGATTGATAAAACGAATCGTTTGTAGTTGTAAAATATTCCACCTATAAATATGCTATTTGTAATTCATGAAGTCATTTGCATTAAGATCTTTACTCAACAAAGACCGCTTAAACGAAATAATCGCTTCATATGAGCCAATATTATTGAAAAATGAAACGTTTACAAGATCATGGTAATATAAGTGAAAATAATAAAGACAAATTATCAACAGTTCAGAAAAGCGGAGCTGGTTTGAAAAAAACCTTCACTAATATTATTTCGCATACTAAAAAACATATCCGTAAACTGAAACCAAAATGCAAGAAAATGTTAATAGAATTAGCATATGCAGCTGCTCAAGAATTAGCTTCGGAGTTACCCGTACCACTACCGAGAGTGATACCTGTACCTAAAACCGGCGGGTTCCTACCATTAATTCCTATTTTCGCTGGATTGTCTGCTACAGGAAGTTTAGCAGGTGGTGTTGCTGGCATTACCAAAGCTGTCAATAATTACAAATCGGGCAAGAAACACCTAGCAGAATTGAAACGGCGTAATATGAAAATGGAGCCAATGTACATCGGAAAAGGGTTACATCTTAAACCATACAAGAGTGGTTTAGGAATCTATGTCTCAAATAAAAAAAACTAGATAGCAGGCTACCCAATAGAGCATTAACTAACATCGATATTACATTGCACTCGGAAACAATTCCTTATTTTCGCGGTGTATTTATGAGAGACGAATTACCAGACGCGCCATGGTCGTTAGAATGTGGTGTGATTAATTTAGATTCTTCTAAAAGTTCTGGCACTCATTGGGTAGCTTATGGAAAAATTAAAGATTACATCGAATATTTCGATAGTTACGGTAACTTAAAACCGCCGAAAGAATTTATAACCTATGTGGGACCGCAAATTCATTACAATTATGGAAATTTACAAGGGAATCATTTATACAACTGCGGACATTTATGTTTAAAATTTCTAAAATCATTTTGGAAACGTAAATCATTGAAAGTGAAATAAGAAATATTAAGTTAATTATTTAATTACTTCATACTAATAAAATGAAATGCTAAAACCATGAGGCACATTTCTTAACGATCGTTGCTCAGTATTAGATGTAAATTAAGCGCTTCGCTTCACATTAAATCAATATGTACGTTTTTAATAAAAGCTTTCTGAATGCACAGAAAATCAATATTCAACTTCCGGCATTCAAAGAAAGAAGACGCATAAGAGCAACAAGGAAAATAAGTAAAACAAATAAAGACTTTCTTCATTCTCTCGGTTTAACAGTAACATCTAAAAAAAATGTTGCAAATATCCGACCCACCACAACAAGATAATTCTATTGAAAGCTATGAAATCCATACTTACAACCCCTACAACCATAGCTTTAAAGAAAACGATGAAATCAGAATACCAATTCATCAGCAAGACGTTTACGTATTACCGTCTGCGAGCTCCATTTTTATTGAAGGGTACGCCAGTGCATATGAACTAGACGCGGGTGGAAAGAAAATAAAAAAAGAAATTAATTTTTCGAATAATCCAATATTGTTTTTATTTCAAGATATAAGATACGAATTAAATGGTGTTGAAATAGATCATATTAAAAATACTGGAATCACAACAACCATTAAATCTGTTATCTCAATGAATGAAGGAGAAAGTAAAAGTGCGAAATTGTGGGGTTGGGATTTAAATGGATCTAAGCAAAAAGATGGACATTTCTCTGCTATTATACCCCTGAATAAAGTCCTTGGATTTGCGGAAGACTACAATAAAATTGTCATCAATTGTAGGCACGAACTTATACTCCATCGAAGTAATTCAGTTTTAAACAGTGTTATAGCTGATAAAAATGACAATGTTTCTATAAACATCCAAAAAGTTCAATGGCGTGTACCACATGTTAGAGTTTCTGATCGTAATAGATTATTATTACTTAAGAATCTAGAAAAGGATAGATCTATACAACTAGCTTTCCGGAATTGGGATTTGTATGAATACCCTGTTTTACCTAAAACGACAAAACACTCATGGTCAGTTAAAACGGCTTCTCAGTTAGAAAAACCAAGATATGTTATATTTGGTTTACAAACTAATAGAAAACTGAACAAATTAGAGAGTTCGTCTAAGTTCGATCATTGTAATATAACAAATGTCAAGTTGTTTTTAAATTCGCAATACTTTCCTTACGATTCCCTAAATTTGAAATTTGATCAAGATAAGTACAGTATATTATACGAAATGTATGCTAATTTTCGTCAGTCGTATTATAACACAAGCATCGATCCCTTGCTTAATTTGAATACATTCGGAGAAATAGCTCCACTTTTCGTAATTGACTGCTCAAGACAAAATGACACACTGAAAACCGGGCCAGTTGATGTTCGATTAGAAATTGAATCTTCAAAAGATATACCTGATAATACAACAGCCTACTGTCTGATCATAAACGATCGTCTTATAGAGTATAAACCTTTAAGTAACATCGTTCGAAAATTATCATGAACATGATTATAGATGTTCAAGGTTTTAAAAACGAAAACAATAAATTTATACCGAAAGAAATAGCGATTATTTGCAAGAAGAGTCTGCTTGTATTTTTAATTAAACCACCGTATCCATTTTATAATTTAACCAAGAAGGAACGTTTACAAGTTTCATGGATAGAAAAAAATAGAGGAATATTATGGAATGAGGGATTTGTGCCGTACTGTAGTTATAAAAGCTTGATATTAGACTTCTGTAAAAATAAACAAATTTATACAAAAGGTTGTGAAAAAGTACTATGGTTAAAGGAGATACTAGAAAGTAATGATGTTCATAATTTAGAAGAAAAAAATTGTCCTAAGTTAGAAACACTAAGTGAAAAATATTTAATGTCATTGGATGTTCAGAATTGTATTTACCATACAAATGTTTGTGCTTTAAAAAACGTATCATGTTTAAATAAGTGGTGCATAGATAATAATATTTTTATGTAATAAACAAATGCAATCCATAAAATAATGTTTTATTTTCTCCAATAAGTTAAAGACCTCTGAAGAGAAAACAATTGTTAAATAAGTACTCTAGTTATACTTATTGACGGCCTAAAGTCATTATTGGCCTTTATATTATTATATAACATTATAGGTATCATTAGTACATTGATAGGAAACCACTAAAATGGATATCAATATCGGGAGCATTGTAGAAGTTCTCATTCATAAAAGGAAGCTTAATGGTTTTCACGAAGTCAAAATAATAAATGCCGAACACTATTGCGCTGTGTTAATAACACCAAGTTATTTTCAAACTGGGCGTTTGCGACTTTATTATACGGGATTACAAATAACAGCGCAAGTAATTAGAAAAGACAAATGTTTTATAGACTTGGTGCCCTACCAGAATATAGTGTGACAGAAAATTAACATATTTACGAAGAACTTGATCGTTACAAATACAAATTATGAAATACCTATTGTGCAGTCCTACAGTATAAATAAAGCATTCATAGCACATCTGAGTCATTCAAATAGTGAACAACACGTGTATCAGGTCAACTGCATCGTACAAAAAATCAAAATGGTTAATTACTGCTGCCCGCTTAAATGCTTCGAGTGCCCAGATACTCAACTCGACGGCGTTGCATGTCTTCGTTGCCATGCGTTTCTCTACTGCCACTGCCGATGTGTCACATACATGGCGGAGAACGAGGGCTACATCCAAATTGAAAACGAAAAGGGGAAGTTCATGGGCATGAAAAGAAAATTTGAAAATGCTGTATATTGTGATTATAATATCGGCTGCTGCCTAAAATTTTTGGATAACATGAGGGAACATTTAGTTAATCTTCAACAGTTAAAGAAAAAATGGGGTTCTCGGTGATTTTAATGTATGTTATATCTACGTATGTGCGCGTGTGCGCATTACAAATCGTGATTAGTTTTAACAAGTGTTATTTTGAGAATAGATAAAGCATTTATTTTACTGTCTCATTTACATAATTAAAATCATATCAACATATTGTTACAGAAGTGCTAAAGACTACTAGTACAAATACAATTGAATATTGAAATGAAATTGAAAAATATTTGTAAATCGTGCATAAGATGTCATCTATCTCGCTATAAATCATATCATGCTATACATATAATAACTTCATGCGTTGTTTGAAGTAACTAATATTAAATAACTTAGTTTCTCAATAAACTTTCACCAATACCTAAGCCTTTTTTTATTTACCTCTTTTTAGTTATGTGCATAATAGAGATTGATCAGATTGGTTGCTTTGTTCACTGAGGTCGAAATCAGATAATAATTATAATAATCAGTCCTTGAGTTGTAAATTGGGTTATCTGGAGGCGCTGTTAGTGTTTTTGAACAGAAAGCTGTAAAATAATAAACTACATCTATTCGAAAGTCAATGATCCAGATAACCCGATAACCCAACTAGTTGACCTCTATTTAAAAATAAAATTAATCAGTTATCAGCTATCAATGAAGATTGTGAATAAAAGGTTAGTTCTTAAGTTGTAAATTGGGTATTCTGGGGCGCTGGCTAAGTTTTCGAATAGGCAGCGGGAGCTGCCCGTCTATTCGAAAAGTCAGTGATCCAGAATACCCAATTTACAACTACTGGCGCGTGCAAAAATATTTATATTTTTTAAAAAAATATAAAAGTAATAAGATTCTCAAAAAGACAGGTCATTTTGGTGGGACTTTCTACCTGCCAGGTGATCTAACAAATGATATATCCGTGCGAGTGAGTATATTTGTTAGATCACCTGGCAGGTAGAAAGTCCCACCAAAATGACCTGTCTTTTTGAGAATCTTATTTTTTAGTTATAAATAATACCCTATTAAAATTTCAAGTTGCCTCAAATTACATTTTTTTTATTTTTATGAAAAATATGTTTGCACGCGCCTGGCAATATTAAAGCCCCGACTAAATCGTCTGGCTTAATATTTTTTTTATTCTTTAAACATTAAACAACAACATATAAAAATTGCATATTGCCTCAAATATATTTTTGGAAACAAAAAAAAACACAAAAATTAAAAATTCATAGGTTCATTTAGCCCCGCTACTCACCAGCCAGGTTTGCAGTTTCGTGTTGGGGTATAATAGGAGAAGTATTTGACAAGTTTTCAGCTTGCCTCAAACACCTACCCAAAAATTGGTGCCAGCTCTCGGACCATAATCTGTATTGTTTCACTATGAGTGAGCCTCACGACCTCACGGTAGTTTCATGTTTAAAGAGAGTCATTTTCTTTTACTCTGCTTGCCCATGCCGTGTTGGATTAGTTTTAATTCTACTTAGTATTTTGTAATTTGTATTTTGTATTTTAAATAAAAATACCTGAAATACTGTATTTTGTATTTTATATTTCAAATACCCGACTTAAAAGTATTTTGTATTTCGTATTTTAAATACATGCGAGATAGTATTTTGTAATTTGTATTTTAATTAAAGCAAAGCATGTATTTTGCCCAGCCCTGGTAGCATAAATACGCGATGTTTCCTGGAGTGGTGTGGGTGTTTGTCAATGAATTATTTAAATGTCTGAGTGTACAATTTCTGATATTTCCGACCGGCATTTACTATTAGAGATCGTGAATGAATCGTTTTTGTGAGAGTATTACGTTGCGTTTTGATTCTGCATCGTGTTGAAAAAAAGTTAAGTTTATTAGGGAAGAGTATGCCTGTATTACACACAAAGGGTTATTAATAGAAGCGTTTGATTACTTCAAAATTTTAGGCAACCCGGAAGGAATCGGGTTGTTAGCACCCTTCGCCACTGTACGTTACGTCATTCATACTGAAGGGGGACAACTGACATAAGCCAACCGTTGGCTTATATTTTCGGGACGTTTTCATGCCGCCTAAGCTCTATCTAGTGTATAAATAATCTAAGGAAACAGTATTAAGATCTAGGAATGAATGAAGGATCTTTTTGTATTCTAACTCAATGCTAAATACGAACTGAAAAATGATGCACAGAAAAACACATAAAAAGACCAGCTATGGGAATCGAACCCAGGTTCTCCGCATACCGTGCTGAGTGCTTTTTAGCCCTACACCATAGACTGGTGGTTTATTAACCCTTAAATAAGGTAGAGGCGATTGAGCGACCACATGCATTGAATTGGAAATTCAACCTTATTGATTTCACTATACGTCACAATTTTCATTGTAATTATTGAAAATACGACTAGCTTTAAAATTATCCATTGTCCTGTGGTAGTTTGCTCCAATAAATTGGGCCTGATTAAGGGTTAACCTTTTCGACGCCCACGACACATATATCAGTCAAAAGGCAATACATGTGGTCGCTAAATCACCTCTACCTTATTAAGGGCTAATTTCACGTGTTTTGCGTACAATAAAGAGTTTTACACACATACATACTTATGTATGGACTGGGTATCAGACCAGCGCATAAATGATTCCAGTGTCAAAAATTGGTGTGACTTTTGTTACGAAAGAATAAAATTGCGAAAATCTTCGTCTTCAAGTACGATTGAGACGCTTTCCCAAAAACGACGCTCGGGGCAACAAGAACCCCTTCCCCCCTCTAAATCGCTCTACCTCCTTTCAACCATGTCATCCACGTACACACCTGTAAAAAAACCTGGAAAAAAGGGCGTATTGACGTCTGCCCGAAACCCTAGAAAAATTTATTGTGGCGGTCACATTTTTTTTTCAAACAGCCATATTTTGTACAAAACAAAAGTATACCACAAGCCACTTTTTTCTTGTGTTACAAAACCGGGACCGCCTTTAAAATATGCACTGACTTCAAAAATATATTTTCACGCCGTCGTCTCTTTTCGGCAAATGGGTCTTGTTATTTTTTTTTTACAATATACAACATGTCAGATACATCACTATAGCTAACTTAGTATTAAACAAGCAAAAATCAAGTTAAAAACAAAATTATATACAATTTAGTATTTTAACGTCTCGCAGACTTAGTTCTATACCTCATAGCTATGCCAAAAAGGTAAATAGGTATACAATCAAACCATTTGATACGTGACCCATACTTTGAGCTTATGTTGTTGCTACACAAAAAAATCTGTCATGTTTTTTAAGCGCATCTTTGCAATTCTTTCCTACAACGCTGATAGGATAGACTAAAAGACATGTTAAAATGTCAAATGTCCGAGACACCGCGGAAAATCATTACAACGTAATGCGAAAACGTTCTAATTTAGATCAAGAATCAAATAGTTCGACTGTAATATCACTGTCAAATCATTGTTACAGTAAGTCTGCAAGTTCAGCAAATGACAACGTCATAGCTAAATACATTAAGACAAATTAACAATTTAAACTGTAAAAATAACGGTACATAAGTAACAGTACTAGCGACAATCAAACCTTAAAAATAACTGCATTACAATCATCATCTAACGTGGTAACTACTATACCAATTGAACAAATCTCATTTCCAGGATACAAAGTCGTTATATCTTAATCGCCAACTAAATCTGTAAAAGAAAAATGTTCATAACTCATTTTAACCTTTTCAACGTTTTGTCAAATACAATCACCCAAACGCCATGACATCGGAATGTCAAACGCGAAATTGAACCCTACAGAAATGCATGTAGGTAGATATCGCTCTGCACGCCGTGACTCATATATCCGTCGTCGGCGTTGAACCTGCGGTGCGGATATATGCGTCGTTGGCGTCGAAAAGGTTAAATTTAATAATACAATGCAGTAACAATCTTTTTTCTAACTCAATCTGCGATTAAAAGAACAAAAGCACATGTATTCTGGTAGTGAGCGCTCAGTTAGAACAGTAAAGACTATACCACAAAAAATTAGACAGTCGTTGAACGTGTGTTCAACATAAAACGTTATTAATAATAAACCAGTACCAATAAACAACACTTGAATTTGCGTTAAAAGTAACTACCGGTTAGAATTTTTTTGATTGTGTCTAAAAATTCGCTCAATTCATTTTGATATTTTAATTTTTAAAACCTATAGCAATGTAGATTGAATCAATAGGTAAATAGTACAACGTTGCGTTCCTTTAAATAATAAACCTCCTGTAGGTAGTTGTACTATAGAGCTCTCTGTACCATTCATTTCGTATGGCACTTTGACCTCTGCTTAACACAATAGCGCCATCTATGAACTCAATGAAGTAACTAAATAAAGATGGCACTAGTGTTAAGCAGAGGTCCAAGTAACATACAAAATGAATGGTACAAAGAGCTCTGTATAGCGAAACTAAATACATGAGACTTGTTATTTTAAAGTAATTTGACATTGACCCCCTGTTTCACCATCCATTGATCAAATTTATTTGACGGATAAATGTGATGCCGTCTCTGTTTGTTTTGTTCAAATAGAAGGATGCGGCAACACATTTATCTGTCAGTTAAAGTTAATCAATAGGTGGTGAAACAGCTCCTGAGTCTTTTTGATTTAATTGTCCTTGCCTATGAGCCAAAAAGTACGTAACTTAGAAAACAAAGTATAAGTGTATTGATACGAGCTAACATTATTATTTCTAAAAAAAACCTTAGACAGTCAACAGTTCTTCTCGTAGTGAAACTACACACGTTTTTGTATGTTGTAGTCAAAAAAATAATTAGGAAAAAAAATGTAAAATTACTCTAGTTTAGTTTCACTAAAAGATTTAGAAATCGAGCCTCGAATATTTTACATTTCAAATATTAACTAACCTAACGATTTTTAGCCTAGTTAAAGAATCTTTTTAAATATTCTAAAGAAAAAAACAGCAAAATGACTAACGCCTACGGCGAGATATTTACATTTATACAATAACCATTATAGTGATTACCCTACGTCTGTCGGTATGTCTAATAAACACCTACTAGTGGATAATATGTGTTAAATAGAAAATCAGTGAGATTTTTGAGTCTAATTTTACTCCAGTTAAAAAAGGTAATTTAAATTAAAATAAAACGTTGATTGTTGGTAAACAATTAAGCATATCAATTCATTTGGGAATGGTTGGACCTCAGATTAAGCTACGTAAAAAAAAAATTTGGCTATTACTAAACGTTTTTTCCAGGATATTTTCAGAGTAAAATACAGATAAGGTCCCCCTCTAATAAGAATAGTTCAAATGGTAAGGATATTTTGGGATCCAATGTAGATATTTTGACAAAATAGTCTTCAAAATTTGAGAAAGAAGTAATTCTGGGAAACTGATGTAAGATGCTTTTGGACGTTTAACCCTTTTTTACGAATACACCATGGCATAGTAGTTTGGAACTTCAATTCAATAGTACTCTACAATTCTAAGGCATTACTATTTGATGAGGTTGTAAGAGTATAGCGTAATAATGTATAATAGTGGGCAGACTCCTTTGTGTCGAATCAATCTTTGGATGCAAATCGCTTCCTATCGTAATGATTGGGCATCAATGAGGGACGCCTATGTCCAGCAGTGGACGTCCTACGGCTGAAATTATGATGATGATGATGATAGTGTGACGGAAGACTGGTATAATGCGGATGGACTAGGCCCTGCGAATAGTCGAGGAAGCGTCGCCCCGTATCGTACATCGTTCCGACGAGTCGCCTCACTAGTTGTCATTATTACGCTAAAGTAAAGGCAAATTCTTTGATCAATTATAACTGAAGATACACATTGCCGAACAAAATCCCCTTCAAAGAATGTCCGAACTTTTTTATTTGGTTGCGTAACAAATAAAATCATCACCTACACAGAAATTTGAGCCCAGTCTTTACTTCATTACAGTCGAACTTCGGTAGCGGCAAAACTCCACTTGACAGCTAAACTTGACAATTTCACGCAACGTTCTGAGAAAAAAGAAGGCCACTTTTATCAAAGTGGCGCTCATTTGGCTTGGACATTTTCGGCCGCGCGACTGTGGATCTACCTACAGTTATAATTGATCAAAGGGCAAATTACTATTTTTTCCTGCCACGTTTGACGATATGGTGTTATGCGAAACGTTCTGATTGTTTCAAATGTCAACACATACAAGTTGTACCTATAAACTACTTGTAAATAAGGCATTTTAAATAAGCTAACACCAATTATGTTATTGCGTAAGTTATTAAGTTAACGTTTCGTTTATTCAATTTGTACTTTTTTTTAGGATCCTAACAGTCGCGCGCACAGTACTCAACAAACAGAACCAATTAAACCTTCAAATGTTTAAGGTGTCAAATCGTTGATTAAATGTAAATTGACGACTCTGGGTGCGACATAAACGTACCTAACTGTTCTTTGGAAGCAGATCAGATTTCATACTAATTTATACTAGTTTTTTTTCACTGAGATATTATCAAAATATTTCAAACGCTACGTAACTAAAATGAATGGTCAAAAGGATATTTTTAAAAATCTGTTTTCTTTATGTTAGCTAAAAAAAATAGTATATTGTATAGCAAAAAGCGCATACTTTATTATTGCTTGTTTTGGTGTGTATCTGTTAAGTATATTGGTGCACTGGCTAGTAAACACTGTTTCTTCAATGCCAAATAATGGCCCTAATTTGTCGACCTCAAATGACCGACAATGCACGCCCTGGTTACTTATTTAAGTATTAAGTGAACTAAAATTTACACAGTATTACAGCTGTGAGCAAATTCACTGGAAATTTAATTTTAAAACGCTTGAAAACTGGATATAAAAACAAAATTATACATTTAAGAAAAAGGTAACAATTTCAACGCCTCAGAGAACCTCAGCATGTGCGACAGACTTCGGCCCATCGACTTGCAAAGAGGTCAGATTCGGGTGCTGATGACAGAAGCGAGTCGAGGCACGTCAGTGCCCGAACGACAGGGGCATTACGGTGTGATACAGTACGAGTCTTTGGTACCGCCAGCAAACTATTGTTACGCGGTTTTTTGGGGAGAATGGGACTGCTAACCATACGATCATCGCTACTAGATCAGGACAATGTGTTTGCATTGAGTGCAATTAGTAATCGAAACCCTCATGTCATTGCCTCTTGTGAATGAAGGATTTGGGGGCAGCACAAACAGTCTACTAAGCACCGTTGCTGATAGCTGTCAGGGTCGGTTTCAGGAGCACTGGAACAATTTAAACTGCCCAAGGACATATTGCCTGCATGATAAGTATTTTTTTTTTTTTTTTTTAATCTATTTATTTATCAATTATTTACTATTGCAGTTACAATTTTAGTGTTTTAATGGATGTTTAATTTTTAATTGTTTAATTCTTGATTTAGATTACTTAAATTTTAATTTTCAATTTTAATTTTATTTATTTTATTTTAAATTTTTGAATTTATTTTATTGTATTTGTGACATTGTTAATATAATGGTATGATTTTAATGTAAGATAATGGGTTACCTATCAAAACTTAGATTTTTATTTCCAAATATTTAAAATCCCAAATGCTTCATGTATCCAAATGCATTTTTTTTTCTGAAACTGTTAATATTTCAGGATTTTTATAAAACAACCCTAACCTAACCTAAAGGGTTCTACACGATGGTCCTGAAATATTTACAGTTTCAGAAAAAAATGCATTTGGACAAATTAAGCTTTCAGGATTCTAAACCTTCGGAAATAAAATTTTCTAAACATCAAAATAGGTTCCCAAGATAATCTCCTATTTTCACTAACTGTAGTCTGATTCGGCGAGGAAGGCTGCCTCATGCAGATACGCAAAGAGGCTTGGCGGACTCGGCTATTCAGCAAGGCAAGATGAATGGCCTAGAGCGATGGTAGAGGGCGTATAGTTGCCATCGGTCAGACACATCATCTGAACTCTCCTTCAGTCGTAACGGTTTACCGTTCCACTGAACCAAGGAGAGAGAGGAAGAGTACGTGCGCCTGCGTCTGCGCAAACGCTTGCGCACCTTAACCTTTCCAACGCCAACGACACATATAGGTGTCACAAAGTACAGTGTCAAAGTGACCTTGACACAATGACATAAGATTCAAAGCAGGTTTACGTTTTGTCGAGGCGCGGCGGTGAAAGGGTTAAAATATCCTGCGCATTTGACCGCTTCCGATTTGGACTCCGATGTAAATAGGAGTCGAAGTGGTCGCCATGGCCGAAATCGGTCGGATCATCATCATCAGTCCTAACCAACCCATGTTACTAGCAACTATGGGCATGTTTTCTGTTATCTAAAATAAATTATTATCATTATTATTATGTTATTGGTAAAAGTAGAAATCCGTGCATGGCGTGAAGAACTTGATAAGTCGAAATGTACGGTTAAAGAAATTTGAATCTAGAACATAATGTCCTAAATTCAAATTTCTTTAAACGTATATTTCGACTTATCAAGTACTTCACGCCATCCACGGAAATACCATCTCGTGTATTGTCGGTCATTCCGAGCCGAGAAAAGCAGGTCATGTAATTAACCGTTACCGCCTTATTTTATCAACGTTGCATTAATCTGAGACCGTATCGTCTAACGCTTCTGTCGCTTGCCTTCGCTTTCACCGTCTCTTTCTGTCATCCTTTCATACCGTTTGACAGAAAGAAATAGTGATTGCGAAGGCTAGCGTCAGAAGCGTTAGACAATAAGCCTGCTGGGACCCCGTTCGGCAATGTAAATGTGTAATTTTTTGACACTTAGTATCGGATTGAAATGACAGTTTGACAGCTGGCTGTTTCCGATACCAATTGTCAGCCCATACAAGAACTGTCAAAATGAACGCGATGGCGAATGCGAGGGAGTTAGACAATTAGCCTGCAGGTTGGATGGACGGACACGCGTCACTGAGTATCCACCTTATGATGACTGTTTTAAGTTGGATAAAGGGAACAAGTCCGATTGCAGCGTGTATAAGTATTTTTTCCGTAGCGTGGCATAAAAAACCGTGCGTATTTTATTTATTGTTTGCGTCTGTGTCCAATTTGTAGCAATACTATCTGATTAGAGCTTGTCTAGTTTGAAATGACGCGCCCCACCACCGCGTTTGCGCACGGGATTTGGAGCTCAATTTGAGCTACAGTAGAGTCTATTGTAATCCTGTGCGTGAGTGCGGTGGTGGGGCGCGTCATTTTAAACTAGACAAGCTATACGTGCAAGTCAATATTCTGTTAACTGTAGCTTCAATTTCTTGTAGATCATTTTGAAGACTCCACAGGAAAAACAAGTCACTTTTCGGCTTATTGGTGTATTATATTATTGCGGCAATTAGTTTAACTTTCAATTAACCATACATGTATCGGGTCACAACAACCCGATAGCGCAGCGAAAGTGTTAACAGGCCAGTTTCACAAAAAAAGTGACTTACATTGTTTTTCCCGTGCCGTGGAATCTTCGTTTTAGGAGTGGGTTTTGTGTAAGCCCCGATTTAAGGAAAATAAAACCTGATAACTAAACGTTAAATTTAAGAAGAAACAGATGTATATCAGGAGTCTTAAAATTAGGAATATTTCAGTTAGGTTAGTCTGATTAAACACCTTGACTGTACACTTTGAATATCAATCAAAAACAGTTATTTCCATCTGTTACTCTAAAGAATTCACCTTGAGGAAAATTCTGGGAAACGCATGTTCGAGAATTCTCCCTATGATTTTTATGATTGTTAAAAACAAACACTCCTGGATAAGTTTTATATCACCCATTAGTATAATTTTACAATGTATTTTTTCCATATCGCGTGAAGTATTGGAAAAACTCTAGTCAAGTGTACATTATCGAGGCGATAAATTGGAAGTGAATCTAGATAAACAATCCTATTTTTTTTTATACAACTTAACGTAATTTCTCGGATATACGTTACTCTGGGGTAACAAATCGGAATAACCGGATCAAAACCTGAAAAGTATCTACAAGAATATTTAATTGCACATAACCGTCTGAAATATAGCTTTTTGGTGATTTTTTCAGCTCTGCAGGTGTTTTAGATGTGTAGTAAAGTGACCGACGATTCGGTCGCAACTCTGGGATTAAAGACAATCATTATGCTAGTATGGATATGCCGCGGAGGGCTTCATATTTTTAGGCAAGGACATTTTTTTATAACATATCATCAATTGCTGTTATGCGTCAGCTTACTGAATAAAGTTCTTCCAAATTGACTCAACGCAAGGATGTTAATAAAACATAAGCTAAATATAGTATGTATTTATAAACATCACTGCATTCTAAATGTTTTCTATTTTATAAATATTCTATACACTTTCATAACAAGTTATTCTCGAACATGCTGCATGCTGCATGGCTGCTATGAAGTAAATCCTGTGTCAAGATTTTGGACATTCCCAATAAAAAGTGTACCCCTTCTTTTCTTTTAAAATCACGACTAATATTAATTTTCATAAAAAAGTATCCATATTTATTTGAGTCAGTTTTGGGACGTTTCATCTGACACGAAAAAAGTAGCAGCTTTAAAATGAGACTGACACAATTTAAATTGTTCTCATTTCAAAAATAAACTTGGTGTAAAGAGAAACGGGTTTAGTTTTGAAATGAGAACATTTCGAATGTGTCAGTCACATTCTAAACGTGCTACTTTTTATATAAAACGCCCAGAACGGCCATTGACTTGACTAGTGGCGTATCCATATTAACATTTCTACTCGACATCCCGTCAACCAAACCGCCGATCACTTTCAACAAATCATGGACTTAATACCTGACAGGACTGCGTACTAACTTTTATTGGTCAATCAAAATTGACCCATATTACCAAGCCATACAGTTTAATAATGGCAACTAGAGACAGCGGTCCGAGAGATAACAACAAACTAGAGAAACTATACTCTGTCTATTTAACAGAGTTTAGTACTAGAAAAACAGAGAATGCACGTAATTGGTCAGCGATAAGGACGATGCACCGGCACATACGTCCCACTGAAGGGCACTTATTTAAATATTATTATCTACTACTTTAAATTACATAATTATGATTAATAGATGAATAAACAAGACATGTAATTATTTGAGGTGCCACGAGAAATCAAAAAAAAATCACGAGAAATATTACGAATATTCCAACAAACGGAATGCAAGCCGAGCCCGCCATCGACGTGCGTTTGTTGACGCCCACCGACAGTTTCTTGTCCCTTTCATTTGCATACAAAAGTGCAACAGAGAGAACGCCTTGCTAACTCTGTTAATGGGTCGATCAACTTTTTTTTGTCACTCGTTGCTATAGTGACGGTTTCCTAGGTAACTCTTTAAACCGTAAGTTTATCTGATTAAAATTTGCCAAACATGCATTTTTGTGGTAATTTTAAACAATTTTCTACAATTGGTCATCTAATAAGCATGTTAGTTAATGTGACGCAACATTTCTTCTAATTAAATTGTACTACTTTTGTCCCCTCGCTGACGGGACAGAATAACAACAAGAAATAGTTGATCCACCCAAATAGACAGGGTATAATTAGAACGAGATGCAACTCTCTGGTTTGTTTTTCGGCCTCACTTTTTTGTCGCAGCACTCAGTCCTGGTGAGGTATTAAGTCCATGCAACAAACCTACTGGCTCACAATGGTTACTTATGCTCAGTACAATACGTTTACTTTTAGTTTACCACTGACAGATGGCTTGCCTTCATTTCATTTCCAGCTTTAACACCATACAAATAAAGTAGCTATTACAAAATCTGCAAACGTGGGTAACAGTGTTCTAAAATTGGCTTTATTTGTAGGTCGTTAAAGTTGAATATGAAATGAAGGCAAACCATCTGTCAGTGGTAAACTTTATGTAATGTTACTGTATGTTACATAGACGGCGTGTCCGCTGGCGTGGGGCGGCCTACCGGCCGGCGCGGCGTCAACGGCGCCACGAGCGATCTTCCTCGTCCTCGTCTTCTTCGTCGAAGCGGAGGAGGGCGTCCGCTGCTTCCTGCGCCGTCTGCTAGTGAAAGAATCGGCTTATGCTCAAAAAACTCACTTTCCCGAAATGTGGACATTTTCTAAGGGTACACTTGTTTAGAAGGATCACTTTCTCGGAAGGCGCACTGTCTCAAAAAGTGCACTTCCCAATTGGTGCACTGTCTCAGATAGAGCACATTATCAGAAGGTGCACTTTCCCAAAAAGTGCACTAGACTTGGAAAAGTACGTAAGTACTATACAGGGTGTTTGGTAGCTACGTGCATAGCTTTAAGGGGGTGATAGCCGAGGTATTTTTGAACATTTTTAGCCATATACAGTTGTGGCCATATAATTAAGAACGATTATTTATTGAGATGATTTTTTCAAAGTAACAAGTATAACTAATTGCCCGTATTTTTTTTTATTTCTCTCGGTATTGCAAAACTTTTCCGTACTACCGGTACATTCATTTATGCAACATTGTTGGCTAAAAAATTAATAGAGAAACTTTATACATTCTATCTGAACCTAGTATTAGTACTTACTGGCTGGTCACGTAATTAAGAACGCTGAATAGTTTATTATTTTTTCAAATTTAAATAGAGAACACTGTGTGGCTCTGTGGTTGTAGATTATTATTCGTATAATTTTGGCGCCATTTCGTGCTGTTAAAGTCTTAAAAGTGATTACTTCGTATAAAAACAATGGGGAAAAATAAAAGTTGTGATAAATCTACAAGAGAAGTAATAATAAAACTTCGCGAGAAGAATTGGTCGTATAAAATGATAGCCGACCATCTGCAATGTTCAAAAACAATGGTTTTCCATGCCGTAAAGCATTTTTCCACGTATCAAACTACTTCAAACGTTCCGCGTGGACCTAGACAAAGAAAGTCATCTCGTCGAGATGATCGAAATATCGTTCGTTTGGCAAAACAAAATCCTTTTAAAGGGTCTAATGAGTTGAGAAAAGAATATTTTGGCGAAAACAACCCTTCAGCAATCTCTGCACGCACTATTCGAAGGCGTTTGGTAGAAAATAAGTTGAACGGAAGGATAGCAAGGAAGGTGCCTATGTTGAAACGATGTCATAGGCAAGCCCGACTTGCATTTGCAAGAAGGTATGAAAACTGGACAGTCAGACAGTGGAAAAACGTTCTTTTTTTCTGACGAGACAAAAATAAATAGGGTATGTTCTGATGGAAAACGATATGTACGACGCCCTCCGAATAAAGCATTCGACCCAAAGTACACAAAAGTGACATTAAAGCATGGCGGGGGAAATGTGAAAATTTGGGGGTGCTTTTCTGGACATGGCGTTGGACCTGTTAGGCTGATAGAAGGAAACATGGATCAATTCCAATACAAAAATATACTGCAAGAAACAATGTTACCATATGCCGAAGACGTGCTTCCGGTTATTTGGACATTCCAGCACGACAATGATCCAAAGCATACTGCACGCACCGTTAAGGAATTCCTCACATCACAATCAGTTTCAGTCTTAGATTGGCCAGCCAACAGCCCAGATCTTAACCCAATAGAGCATCTTTGGTGCGAAGTCAAGAAAAAGGTTTCAAATCGACAGTGTGGCAATTTGAGAGAGCTGTACGACGTTTTCTTAGAAGAATGGAACTCTTATTTCTCTTGCGAAATGTCAAAAATTGATAGATTCAATGCCTCGCCGGTGTAAAGCCGTAATTAAAAGCCGTGGACATGCAACTAACTATTAATTTTAGTTCAAATGTATTAATTTGCTTTTTTTTCTATACCAACTTCACATTAATATGATTTATTTAATCTAAGTTTCATATAAAACAACTCTCGAGCAGTTTAATAAATCGTTCTTAATTATTTGTCCAGCTACATTACTATTTGAATTTATTAGTATAGAGAACAAATAAAATTTGTAAAAAAAAATGTTAGCAATTATACACTATTATTATTAATCCCGTTTGCTCTATCCATGTGGCTATTTTATAACATAACTTGTTACTTCTAAGAAGGAACACAACTAGACATATGACATGATGTAGATAAAAAAAAATCGGAAACTTCAAATCGTTCTTAATTGTATGACCACCACTGTATGTCTTAGCCGAAATTTGATATTTTTTTGTTAAATTGGTAACTTAGAAATTTTACGAAAATATCCAGAATTTGATAGTCACGAGTCAATATTGCCCCAATGAGCGTTAATTTGAAAACCAAATCTTTTATTTCTGATAGTTTAATGTGTATTGATTGGACCAAATGAAATAATTTTTAGGTGTCTTTCTTGCCAAAAAAACAAAATGGAGGCATTCGAAATTACTAAAAATGTCTTAGGTTGGAACAGAGTTATTTTTAGTGCCATAAAAAAATTTAAAAAAAATCCTTGAAATGTTCAAACATTTTTAGAAACATGCCTGTTTATTGTTCTTTCTTTTAAGGTATCACTCATTGACATTGCTTCTGATCTGAAATGAAAAGTAAAAACCTAACTCAGGGAGCACTCGCTAAGAATGCACTAGTCTTGAAATTTTACTAGTAAATAACATGTGAAAAAGACAAGTCTACGTCATTTTTGTATGCCATACTTAAAATTTCCAAATTAATGCTCATTGGGGCAATATTGACTCGTGACTATCAAATTATGGGTATTTTCCTAAAATTTCTAAGTCTTCAATTTAAAAAAAAAAAAAACAAATTTCGGCTAAGACATATATGGCTAAAAATGTTCAAAAATACCTCGGCTATCACCCCCTTAAAGCTTTGCACGTAGCTACCAAACACCCTGTATATCTATGTATAGATAGATAGACTATTCGATAAACGGTAAAAATGAACATCGCCATCATAGCTTCTTAGGATCTTCGTCTAAGGAAAACTACATCTTATCTCTATAGTGTACATTTTGGGAAAGTGTGCGTTTTGAGGTAATGTATGTAATGAGGTAACGTTGTAATAAATTAATTAATAATCCTAGTGAAAATAAAACTATCAGCGTCTCTCTCTTTCCAACCAGAACACAGAGAACGAATCAAATTATAGTCTTAGAAATATGAAATCTTGTCAATTAAGGAGGCAATCAAGGGTCCAATTCCAATATTGCCCCTGCGGCAGGTGTGCAGCCGGCTACTTTGGGACTAGGTAAATCGGTGTGAATTGTCCCATGATATTTATTTATTATCTATTATCTGGCACCCACCTCTGGATCCTTAGCGGGTTCGGCGGCGTCGGCGGCGCGGGGCGAGGCGGCGCGCGCGGCGGCGCCCGTAAACGCCTTCGCATTCGCCACCCACGTTATCTGCAAACATATGCGTGTTAATATTTCATACTAAATACAAACTGAAATATGGATGCACAGTAAAAAAGACCAGCGCTGGGAATCGAACCCAGGTCCTCAGCATTCCGTGCCGCGTGCTAATACCCCTACACCACCGTTAGCGTGCGTAACAGTATTCTAAAATTGGCTTTATTTGTAGGTCGTTAAAGCTGAATATGAAATGAAGGCAAACCATCTGTCAGTCGTAAACTTTATGTAATTTTATTGTAGCTACGCGGAGTACTCACAGTGAGCGTGCGGTCGTTATAATGCTTCCCCTGTTGCGCGGCTAACTCTGCGTGCGCCCTTAACTTGTACACGACGACCAACTCTGGGACTGTCGGGTTCAGCTCCTTGCTGACAATCTCGCCGAATTGCTGCGGGGAAACTCAAGAGTCAATACAGGATATAATACATAACCGTTAAGGGGTATGTATTACAATACCGAAGTACGAAAGACCGAATGTATTAACATCGAATGGGTCAAAAGACCGACACGATTTTTTTGTGAAACCGTAAACTTCTCAGAATTTATTGAAACTGTATCATACAGAACCCATTAGGTTAGGTTAGGTTTGTTTTATAACAGTCTTAAAAAGTTAACGGTTTCAGAAAAAAATCGTGTCGGTCTTTTGACCTATTCGATGTTTTAATAAGAATACAAGAACTTTATGGTCAGACTAACCAAAAATATAAGGTGATACATAAAAAAATAAGACCTATACCATAGTCTACCAAACTTATGGTGTACAATATTATAAAATCGAAATGTCAGACAGTAACTTAGATTATCAAAATAAATATTAAAAATATTATAAACACCGAGCAATGTCGATATGTAATTCAATAACAAATAATGCAATTATGAAACAAATGTCATTTGGAATCTAAACACATTCATACATACATTCGGTATTTCGTACTTCGGTATTGTAATACATACCCCCGTTAAGTGTGACCAGGCGATTATTCCGTAAATATAACAGATATCAGAAAACTTTAGCACGATATCTAATAAGTAAAATGACATCGATAACATTCTTTATAAATAAAATAAGAAATATCCAAAATTTGGACATTAAATACTCCATTTAGTGCGGGATTAATAGTAAGGTTTTAATAATAATAATAATAATATCACGGGACAATTCACACCAATTGACCTAGTCCCAAAGTAAGCTCAGCAAAGCTTGTGTTATGGGTACTAGGCAACGGATAAACATACTTATATAGATAGATACATACTTAAATACATATTAAACACCCAAGACCCGAGAACAAACATTCGTATTTTTCATACAAATATCTGCCCCGACACGGGAATCGAACCCGGGACCTCAAGCTTCGTAGTCAGGTTCTCTAACCACTAGGCCATCTGGTCGTCTGGTTTTAGTTTTCTTATTTTAAAAAGTTACTGATATTTAAGCAAACTGTTATGAAGTATGAACCTAACTAATTAATAAAACTATATTTTAAACGAATGAAATAAATATTATTTATTTATTTATTAGTAAGTAAGGATAACAAGTGCTTCCAGACAAGTATGACATCGGGGCTTTCAAGAAAGGGTTTATACTTCCTTTAAAGGCCAGCAACTGATCAGTGACCCTTTGAGTTGTTGATATTAATGGGCGGTGGTGATCATTTCATTCATTTCCCATCAGATGACCCGCTTGCTCAATTGCCTCCCTCTCATAATAACGAAAAAACAAAGACGTCACCGCGAACAACGGCTTTCAATACAAAATGTTGTACTTATGGTAGGGGAGCCCAAGAGGGGATTTTTGAAGTTACTCGAGAGCGGCAGATTAATATACGGGGGGATACTTTATACCCTCTAGAGTACCCCTATTGAATATGAGCACTTCATGTGGGGGGGTTTGCTTGGGGCATCCCGTCAAAAAACTAAAAAATAAAAAAAAAACTGAAATATTAGAGCGGGTCAGATTTTGATAATTTGATACTCCAGCGTGCCACTGATAATAAATGTATGATAATCTGCCACTTTGCATGGTGGGGGGTGGCCATACGGAAGGGCGCGCGTCAAGTTTTCATAGGGGATGTTAATTCCAAAGACTGACGATTTGGAAGTGAAATGTGCATTGTTCTGCTAATAATCATAATCTGACGCGCTCGAGTATTTTAAAGAATCAATTTTTTTTACTAAATATTTTGACGGGGTGTCCTAGGCAAACCGCCCCACATGAAGTGCTCTTATTCAATGGGAGTACTCTAGAGGGTATAAGGTATCCCTCCGTATATTAATCTGACGCGCTCGAGTAACTTCAAAAATCCCCTCTTGGTCTCCCCTACTATTACTAAGAAGTAACTAATATTGATTTTCACGGGGGTGGTGACTGATTACCATCAAATGACTCGTCTGTTCGTTTTCCCCGTATCATATAAAATAACTCACAGCGAAATGCGTCTCCAGCGCTTGCGATTCGTCACTCTCGAAGCCAGACACCAGCAGAGCCCTAGGCCTGTGGTCCACGCTCTGGTTGACGAACTGCGGTGCGCGAGTAAACCGGTTGGACGTGCTGAAACGGCCGCCCCTGTAACAAACATATCCATATTCGTATTCGTTTATTGCGATCATGTTCATTTGTACAATTATTGCAGGTCTTAGATTAAATATAGTAGGTACATGATACCCTGCCTGCTAGGGCACTGCAATTACCTTATATTCTAAACTAGCTGGCCCGGCAAACGTTGTTTTGCCATATCACTTACGATTCGCCCCGGCTTCGCACGGGTGCAACT
This sequence comes from Archips xylosteana, assembly GCA_947563465.1. Taxonomy (NCBI): domain Eukaryota; kingdom Metazoa; phylum Arthropoda; class Insecta; order Lepidoptera; family Tortricidae; genus Archips; species Archips xylosteana. Next base: position 8,158,917 of record OX387373.1, read on the forward strand.
ATTTTATGCATGTATTATATATCCCCCTTTAATACCCCCCCCCACCCCACCGCACCCCGCATTGTACAACCTGGCTTTCGCCGCTCTCTTGCAACTGGCCTTCGCCGCTCTCTTGCACTAATTTGCAATAAAATATTGCGACTATAAATTGAGATGTAAGCTATCATATCTCTCCAGTTGGATCAAACTGCACACGGGGGGGGGGTTGAGGGGGAGGAGGTGCGGGGGTTTTTGAAGTAAAACTTCTATAGGCACGCTTGACTTGGGACGAACGCGGGTGTGCGGGGGATGCGGAGCGGTGCGGGGGGGGTGCGGGGTTGCTGTGCGGGGGGAGCGGATTGGAGGGTGTGGTGGGGTTGCGGGGGGCGGGTAATTTTTTTTTATCGAGGAACTAAGGAAAATAAGCTGCCCAAATTACTAATTCCAAGCGGACGGAGTCGCGGGCAAAAGCTAGTTTAGATATAATTTGCATGCATTACTAACTTACCTACGCCAACTGAAAGGTCAGAAAAAAATAGAATAACAAAGCATATAACATACTAATCTATACATCTAATTTGTACGAATCTCACCTGAGTTTCCTCTTCACAATACGATAGCTTGGAAAATAATTACACATGTTATTTTGATAGAAAAAAATCAAGGGCCCCATTTAAGTCCCTGATAATTTATGTGACAGATACCTACAATGCGAGAGTTGAGAGACTATTCCATGGAATAAAAAAACCGGCCAAGTGCGAGTCGGACTCGCGCACGAAGGGTTCCGTACCATTATCTATAGAAACGGCAAAAAAGAACACGTTTGCTGTATGGGAGCCCCCTTAAACATACGTTTTATTTTTACTTTAATTATCAATTTTTAAAGTGAATATAATAACTAAATTTTCTGTGAATATTTCAAGCGTCTACCTGTTGCCATTATGAATATCGAGCAAAAACGAGCAAAAAAAAATCACGTTTGTTGTGCCCCCTTAATTATTTATTTTATTCTAATTTTTAGTATTTGTTGTTACAGCAGCAACACCAGACAGTCTTCGCCGTTCTCGGCGTTGTCAGGCTCGTTTGGTGCCCAGGAGACAGGGATTTTGGACAGAGGAGTTCCTGGTGAAATTATTTACTGCCTAGTCACCGATACGTGTGATCAGCGCCACGGTGTTTTCTCTATCCATAGCGGGGCTGATACGCTCGTTGCTCAGTAATTACTTGACAGCATACGCAATGAGCAGGAAAAACGCTACTGAGTGGTTGCACCGGACAAGAGTCTATTAACTCCAAATAATCGACCATTGTAAATAGACTTTCCAGAAACTCAATTAAATCTAAATTAAAATGGTAGAATTTGAGTTAAGTAATACCTAGTCTCTTGATTTAGGATTGCGCTATGTATGTGAAATACATCATCTGTGAAAATTTCAACTGTCTAGCTATCACAGTTCATGAGATACAGCCTGGTGACAGACGGACGGACCGATAGACGGACAGACGGACGGACAGCGGAGCCTCAGTAATAGGGTCCGGTCCCTTTGGCCACAGAACCCTATAAAAGATTCCGACGAATTGAGAACCTCTTCCTTTTTTTGAAGTCTGTTAAAAATTGCTAAAGCAATACTCTGCCCAACCCCTTTTGGGATACAAACGTGATTTCTTCAGAATTAAACTGACTTAATTCGATTTTTTTTTTTTTAATAAATAATTAAATAAATATTACGGCACAATCTTACACAAATCGACCTAGTCCCAAACTAAGCAAAGCTTGTACTATGGGTACTAGACGACGATAAACATACTTATATAGATAAATAAATACTTAAATACATAGAAAACATCCATAACTCAGGAACAAATATTCGTGCTCATCACACAAATAAATGCCCTTACCGGGATTCGAACCCAGGACCTCTTGCTTCGTAGGCAGGGTCACTACCAACTAGGCTAAAGCGGTCGTTAAATTTTAAAACTAAACCTGGGGCTAAATTCAGGAACGGCCCCACACGGTTTGCGAGCGGTAATTCAATCGTTTGCGAGAGGATAGGAATGGGCTGAGCTTGGGATGAGCCTTATTTTCCTGTTAATTCGCTTTGTAAATAAACAAATAAATAAGGCTCATCACAAACTCAGCCCAAACCTCTCGCAAACCAGTGATTTTTGGCGTTCCTGAATAGCAGTTCAAACCTTTGATCAATTATAACTGTAGATCCACAGTCGCGCGCCCGAAAATGTCCGAGCCAAATGAGCGCCACTTTGATAAAAGTGGCCTTCTTTTTTCTCAGAACGTTGCGTGAAATTGTCAAGTTTAGCTGTCAAGTGGAGTTTTGCCGCTACCGAAATTCGACTGTAATGAAGTAAAGACTTGGTTCAAATTTGTGTAGGTGATGATTTTATTTGTTACGCAACCAAATAAAAAAGTTCGGACATTCTTTGAAGGGGATTTTGTTCGGCAATGTGTATCTTCAGTTATAATTGATCAAAGGTTCAAACCAAACGATTGAATTACCGCTACTCCCTAAACCCGTGAAGGCCCGTCCCTGAGTTTAGCCCCATATCGTTTTTGTATAAAGTTGGTTATTGAGATGAGAATATTTCGGACTGAGTCAGTTCAATTCTGAAGGTGCAAGTGTGTGTGTATGTGTGTAAATACACTAGGGTACCTGGAGTGTGGTCTCCGCATGGCAGGATGCACTGGGAACTGCATGGCCATCTGTCTGCGGAGTTCGGAGATTCTCTTCGCTAGTTCTGTCACGTCCTGCCCTTCCTGTTGAATAAGGATGTCATTTTAGTCATTATCATTCGCCGAATCCACTCAAAAAATTGTCCACTGCCAAAAAACCGGTTGTCTGTAAAGTCGGTTTACGGACGATAGTTTAACGTGACAACGTCATAACAAAACATTCAAAAAAACAAAAAATGAAACCAGGCGGTCACCCATCCAAGTACTGACCGCGCCCGACGTTGCGTAACCTCGGTTATCGGACGAGAACCGGTGTTTTGTCAAATATCTTGAAAACGGTGCATCCTACGGCAAAATCAATGAAATTTTCATCCCCCCTTTGAGACCCCCGCACCCCCCGCATTGAAAATTACCCGAGCGCTAGTACTAAGATTGTACATGCTGGCGTTCGCTGCTCTCTTGTACATACTGGCCTTCACTGCTCTGTAGGTACATGTACGTTACATTGCGTCATCCTTTTTCGTGCGTGCAGCCGGCGTTCATCGATTTATTAGACGTTGTCACGTCAAAAACTGATTTTTAAATGTATTTATGTATGTCTGTATGTCATCGTGATCAGCATCACTTATGGCACTGAGACGTGGCCGCTAACGATGGGTCTTATAAGGAAGCTCAAGGTCACTCAGAGGGCGATGGAGATGGCGATGCTTGGAGTTTCTCTGCGGGATCGCATTAGAAATGATGAAATCCGCGCAAGAACTAAAGTCACGGACATAGCTACGAAGAATTGCCAGACTCAAGTGGCAGTGGGCAGGGCACATCGCTCGTAGAATTGACGGCCGATGGGACCGAAAGGTCCTAGAGTGGCATCCACGGACCGGAAGACGCAGTGTAGGTAGGCCTCCAACCAGATAAATAAATAAATAAATAAATGTTAGGGGATAATCTAACACAAATCGACCTAGTCCCAAACTAAGCAAAGCTTGTACTATGGGTACTAGACGACGATAAACATACTTATATAGATAAATAAATACTTAAATACATAGAAAACATCCATAAGTCAGGAACAAATATTCGTGCTCATCACACAAATAGATGCCCTTACCGGGATTTGAACCCAGGACCTATTGCTTCGTAGGCAGGGTCACTACCAACTAGACTAAAGCGGTCGTTAAACACACTAGGGTACTGGGATGGAGCGACGACCTGATTAGCTGGTTAGGTGAGCTTTCTTATGAGGCCCATCGTTAGCGTAGCGGCCACGTCTCAGTGCCATAAGTCATCACTGGTCAAAGACTTTTGACTTGAGACGGTATATTGGCTGCGGTATATTGGATGACAAGATATTGCGGAGCTTCCCGAACGCTGCCCAGCCGAGTCTAAATCGTCGATTGACCTCTTTCTCGAAGTTGAACCTACCTAATTGGATTGATTGGAACGCGTTGGATAGGGATGGCGCTGGGCCGATCTGTTTGGCGAGCCTTGGGGGAGGGCTATGTTCAGCAGTGGACGTATTTCGGCTGAAATTATAATGATGATGATGTAGTATGTTTGTTACCTGTTGCTTGGTGAACATGTCTAGTTCGGCGTCCAGAATCTCCTTTTGCGCTTCTTCTCTAGATTTTGGTCTCTTCGCGTTCGCCTACAGACAAACATACACATTAAAAAATATCTGTTTCATATAAGCATGCGTGTGTACCCGTGCTATATGGATTCATGGGTATGTTGATAAATAATGTATCTTTCATCACAAATTTGTCAATTTTGTCTGTTGTGAAACAAAAAAAAACAATAAACAATTTTTGCATTCATAGTGAAAGTATACAGATTACTGAAGTCTTAAGACGAGTTTAACTCGACATGTTTCGGGCTAATCGCTCTTCCTTTTTTTATATAAAACGGGGCAAACGAGCAGACGGGTCACCTGATGGAGAGCGATCACCGTTGCCCATGGGTAACACGAGGGGAATCACAGGTGCATTGCCGACCCTTTTAGGAATCGGTAGGCTCCTTTTTTAAAGAGCCCTAAGTTCCCCTCCTCCCGGAGCCATATGAACTCGAACCCGATTTAAGACGTGAGTACCTAATCCGTATACTTCCACTAAGAGTGATTATCACGGTAGTTTCATGTTTAACACGTTCGCAGTCCAGTGACCCATACGTGGGGCACGATAGCTCTTATTCCTTTGTAATAAGATTCTACTTTAAGGCAAGGCCAGGGAACGTGTTAAACTATTTTTGCATTGTGTGTAAAATTACGTGTATTTATTTACTTACGTTGCATTTTTTGATTATATACAAAGCTCATTTTAACTCACAGCTACATGTACATAATACAGACATATTAAACCACACACATACTACAACATTACCAATGATATTAATAAAAAGTGAATACCAACGACCGTACAATGAATGATGAGATTTCAAATGGCACCATACTTTTTACAATGTATGAATAGGGTACTTGACTCTTGCTTGCTTGCTTGAATGTATTAGTTGCTTTTGGAAGTATTGTCGACCGGTCAGATCAATTTACCAAAATCGTTATTTCCTAGTAGCAAAATTTTCATTCGCATTTCTTCTCAAATGCTTTTTTTACCGCAGCTTATTTTCACAGTAGCGTTTTTCCCCAATTTGAATTGGGATGCACCAAAAAAAATAACCTATAGTTTTTATATTTTTTTTGGAAAGAACAGGATATTTTAAGACACCATTTTCATCGATTTTGAATTTGGTTGAGTATTTAATTTTTTATATTTTTTTTTAGAAATACGTTGGATGACGTCACAGTGAGAGAGCCACGTTCCATAGCCTAGAAAAATTCAAGTCGTACATAACATAATCTGTGGCACTACCACGGCACTACTGAGACCCTACTACGAAGTGCATAATTCGAACTTCGTTTCATGCCGTCCCGCTCACGCTAATATGATTTGACACGAGAGTGAGAGGGATGATACGATACGAACTTCGAATTTTGTAGTAGTGCCCCTGATTTGTCTTGTCACTGTCAATATTACAAGCACGGCTTAGGGTCCTAAATGAACCATGACAAAATAGTTTTATTTATTTCTCTTCTTTTAGCTTCGATTATTCCTGTTTGTTTAATGGTGTGATAGTAAATAGATATTTTTTATTAAAATCTGATATTTAAATTCTTTCATATTTACTTGTAACGTAGTAATTTAATAATTAAATTTGTAAAAATACATTGCGAGTATTGTATACATTTCGGACTTTATGATAAATGACAACTGTTTAAAGCCAGGTGTGCATCATGTGATTAAAGTTCTGTCTTTGTCACTCTTTGCTATTATAAGCAGGACAGCAACATTTCAAACTGTCAATTTGCTTTAGAGTGTAGACCTGCTTTATATCTGCCTTTGTGACGATTCACTGCAGGGGTCAAATGAAGGTCATTACTTAAATTTTCTTTATTTAATTCAGATTATCATATTTTTGGAATCTGATTTCTGAAAACGCTTCACAAAGCCTATTTCTCCAAACGGTTTTCGATTTATTATACGTTGCCAAAAATTGGGACATCCCAATTGACACAGAAGCAATGTCGACGGAGCTCCGCTTAGCGGAGCTCCTTCTTCTGTGTGCTTTTGGCCCTTCGGGCCGATGCAAACTTAACATAACCTAAACCTACCTATGTTTATGTGTCGATTAAAGTTGAAAAAAAAAACGCGATTGTGAAAATAAGCTTCAGTAAAAAACCTTAGTGAGAAAAAAAAGCATTTGATCATCAAGCAGCATCATTGAGTTTTGGCCAAACCTATTATGTATAATAAAGTCAAGTACTCTTCTAACTTCTATACCAACATTTTACTTACTATATTAATGCGTTAAATGACGATGAATGATGACTTCTACTCAACAGGTCTTGCCGTAACCATGCGATGTGCAATACAGCATATTCAATCCTTATTACTTCAAATGTACGCGTACAAATTAATGACACTTGTCGAGAAAAAAAAACTACCGTGGCGTCAAACTGCCAAAAACATTTTCTAGGATCTTTGATCAATTATAAGTGAAGATACACATTGCCGAACAAAAACCCCTTCAAACAATGTCCGAACTATTTTATTTGTTTGCTTAACAAATAAAATCATCACCTACACAGAAATTTGAACCTAGTCTTTACTTCATTACAGTCGAATTTCGGTAGCGGCAAAACTCCACTTGACAGCTAAACTAGACAATTTCACGCAACGTACTGAGAAAAAGAAGGCCACTTTTATCAAAGTGGCGCTCATTTGGCTCGGACATTTTCGGCCGCGCGCGACTGTGGATCTACAGTTATAATTGATCAAAGTCTAGGATATTAATGTTTACAGATACGGCAATACTTCTAATTCGATCAAATAGCCTGTTAGAGAATCTGACTAGTAAAAATACTAATATTTGTGCTCGAGTCTTGGATGTTTAACATGTATTTAAATATGCATATTAACGACCGCTTTAGCCTAGTTGGTAGTGACCCTGCCTACGAAGCAAGAGGTCCTGGGTTCAAATCCTGCTAAGGGCATTTATTTGTGTGATGAGCACGAATATTTGTTCCTGAGTTATGGATGTTTTCTATGTATTTAAGTATTTATTTATCTATATAAGTATGTTTATCGTCGTCTAGTACCCATAGTACAAGCTTTGCTTAGTTTGGGACTAGGTCGATTTGTGTAAGATTGTCCCCTAATATTTATTTTTATTTTATTTTTATTTATTTATTTTATAAATATACTAGCTGTTGCCCGCGACTCCGTCTGCGAAGAATAGGGGTAGGTATACAAAAAATAGCTTACGACCTATTCTCAGACCTACCGAGTACAGGGAAAAAAGTTTCTTAAAAATCGGGCAAATCGTTTCGGAGAAGATCGATAACAAATACCGTGACACGAGATTTTTATATATTAGACTAGCTGTTGCCCGCAACTCCGTCCGCGAAGAATAGGGGTATAAAAAAAAGCCTACGACCTATTCTCAGACCTACCGAGTACAGAGAAAAAAGTTTCTTAAATAACAGGTCAAGCCGTTTCGGAGGAGTTCGATAACAAACACCGTGACACGAGATTTTTATATGTTAGATTTATCCGTAGTCTAGTAACCATAGTACAAGCTTTGCGTAGTTCGGGACTAGGTCAATTGTAGCCATAATGTTTAATAATACCTAATATTATTACTTCTAATTGTGTAAACAATAATTTCAATACGTGACTAGTATAAACACTACTTTAGCGCTGAAAATCGGATTTATTTTTACTTTTTTTAAAGCAAATAATCGATTGAGTTGGCAAATGCTGACGTCATAGCTAGCTATTGAAATACAAAATCTATGGAAGCATCGTGTTTCGAGAGCTCATAAAAAGCACGTCAGTTTATTGGTGGTGTAATTATCCCTATTTGTTTTGGTTTACAAATGTTAACAAACCAGGGCATTTTTTTTTATATTAAAAATGTAAGTTTATTATTTGTATAGTAAAGAAAACGCATGCCACACATCACACGATATACGAAGAAGCACAACAAGGCATATTGTAACATAAAAAGAACACATTTAAAAAAGTGTCAAACACCCTAAACTTTTGTACTTAGTAAAAAAAAAAAAAAAAATGTTTTTGCTAAATCTAGACGTTTTTATTTCAATTTTGCAAGTTTGAGTCGCCACAAGAAAAACCAGTTTTTTTTCACCGAATGAAGTACATAATATGATTATGATTATTTCACAATGCGTTTATTCATTCCCATACAGCATTGCACGGCGCATGCGTACGTATCACCGAAACGTATGTAACACTGGACGGACAGACAGTTTTTGTACGTTTAAATATACATAAATAAATTTGGCATTATAGCTTCACAAAACCCCAGACGAATGTAAATAATGGCTTTACGCGCGAGCGACAGAGACAAGTAGTGAATGTCATTGTGGCTCATTCTACCGCTTAGGTTCACTTCTAGCGTTGCCAACAATAGATAGAACTATCGATAGTATCGGCAATACTATCGTGACCTCGAAAAATAGTAACAATATCGATAGGTCTATCGATAGTATCGATAGTAATTTCAGACCAATACTATTGATAGACATCAATACTATTGATCTTTTATTATCAATACTATCGATAGTATTGATACTAGGTATTACATTAATGGGTCTGTTTCACCACCCATTGATTAATTTTAACTGACTGATAAGTGTGATGCCGTCTCCGTCTATTCATACAAAACAAACAGAGACGGAATCACATTTATCCGTCAAATAAATGTGATCAATGGATGGTGAAACAGGGGGTAACAATACTATTGCATTTTTACAAACTATCGATAGTGCAATACTATCGATAGTATTGATAATAAAATATCAATAGTATCCATAGTATCGATACTATTGAAAACAATACTATCGATATTATCGAAACTATCGATAGGCCTATCGATATTGTGACTATTTATCAAGGTTTACTATCGATAGTTATGCAACGCTATTCACTTCGTCCACATTCCCATTTCGTCCTTATTCCACTTCGAGCGTCATCGTCAAACGGCCATCGTTTAAAGATCGTCAAACGATCTTTAAACGATACTGAACCATATGAGCACTGTTTTTAAGTCTATATTACCAAGCTGCCCACAACAGCTTGACTGCGGGCGTCTTGCGCGACATGTGACGATCATAGCTGTTGTGCGCCTTTCGTATAGCTTGTCTAGTTTTAAATGACGCGCCCCACTCACACTGCACTCACGCACAGGATTCGAAACTCAATTCAAGCTACAATAGACTCTATTATAGCTCAAATTGAGCTCCAAATCCCGTGCGCAAACGCGGTGGTGGGGCGCGTCATTTCAAACTAGACAAGCTCTAGCATAGTACCAAATTCGCAGTGCCGTTTGGCGTTTCGTGAAATGTAATTTTTTGTCTATGGAAAATACGACTTGCTAGTACTATGCTTAATGGCACTAAGCGATTTTGGTATTCTGAGAATATGGTGCTTTGCGTACTAAAAAAATTACATTTTGCGAAACGTCAAACGGCAATTTGCAAAATTGGTACTATGCTACAAAAGGGTTGTGCGCAGCTTGATAATATAGACTTAATAAGAGTGTTGTGAGGTTGTTCGGTAGCTATGTACAAAGCTTTAAGGGGGTGATAGCCGAGGTATTTTTGAACATTTTTAGCTATATGTCTTAGCCGAATTTTTTTTTTTTTTAAATTGAAGACTTAAAAATTTTAGAAAAATACCCCGAATTTGATAGTCTTTTTCACATGTTATTTACTAGTAAAATTTCAAGACTAGTGCATTCTTAGCGAGTGCTCCCTGAGTTTGGTTTTTACTTTTTATCTCAGGTTTAGCAAGCAATGTCAATGAGTGATACCTTAAAAGAAAGAACAATAAACAGGCATGTTTCTAAAAATGTTTGAACATTTCACAAGGATTTTTTTTTAATTTTTTTTTTATGGCACCGAAAAATTACTCTTTTCCAACCTAAGACATATTTAGTAATTTCTAATGCCCCCATTTTGTTTTTGTGGCAAGAAAGACACTTAAAAATTATTTCATTTGGTCGAATACACATTAAACTATCCGAAATAAAAGATTTGGTTTCCAAATTAACGCTCATTGGGGCAATATTGACTCGTGACTATCAAACTCTGGGTATTTTCCTAAAATTTCTAAGTCTTCAATTTAAAAAAAAATATCAAATTTCGGCTAAGGCATATATGGCTAAAAATGTTCAAAAATACCTCGGCTATCACCCCCATAAAGCTTTGCACTTAGCTACCAAACACCCTGTATGATTCAGTATCGTTTATAGATCGTAAAATTCATTCCATTCCGATTCGAAGCCGTCCGTTTGGTGGACCATAGTCCATATTGAACCTCTACAGCCCGTCTATTCTTATCTTTGGTCTGACGCCGCCCAGTGCCATACAAATCGGCGTCGACCGATACCTGAGCCAGTTGTAGTCTCGACAAGGAACGCGCGACCGTGTCTTCCTGCCATACATCATACATTGCTTTAATACATTGTCACAGAAAGAAGGTAGTTTGGTTTAAATTATACACCATCTTTAAAACACCAAAAATTACATTGTCGTGTTGATAATTCATAAACATAACATAAAAAACATCCGTGGCAAATTTAATTTCTCTAAGCCTGGGCCCAATTGCATAACAAAGTACAACTAATATTACAAGCGGAACTCTCGCTTCAGTTATATTAACTAGAAAGGGAGTTCCGCTTGTAATATAAGTTGTACTTTGTTATGCAATTGGGCCCTGTGCGTTATTCCAGACGTCCTGCTACGTAGATACCACATTTCGTTCAAATCTGTCCAGTAGTTCTCGCGTGAAAGAGTAAGACAGACGGGTATGTATTACAATACCGAAGTACGAAAGACCGAAAGTATTAAAACATCGAATGGGTCAAAAGACAGACACGATTTTTTTCTGAAACCGTAAACTTCTCAGAATTTATTAAAACGGCATCATACAGAACCCATTAGGTTAGGTTACGTTTGTTTTATAACAATCTTAAAGAGTTAACTGTTTCAGAAAAAACTCGTGTCGGTCTTTTGACCCATTCGGTCTTTCGTACTTCGGTATTGTAATACATACCCAGACAGACAGACACACGCACGCAAGCCAAGCACACACTACTGCCGCTACAACAGCAAATAATTAAAATAAAATTTAAAAAAAATCGAAAAAAAAATATAATAAAAAGGGTAATACTAAAAGAAATGCAGACTATCTTTTATTTTTATTTTTCTACGCAGTCCCCGTCGAGGGTTCGTAGCATTTCTAAAATTAAAATTCCTAAGGACGAAAAAATTTAAAGACTAAACTTCGAAAACTAAAATTTATAATGTACGAAATTCCTAAATATGTACATATATCCTACGTCCAGTTGGCTTACTCTTAAAATTTCTAATGTACGATACCCTAAGTTTAAAATTTATAAAGTGCGAAATTTCGAACGACATTTTGCACTTAGAACACCATACATAATAATCATTTTCAGTGCTGTTACAAAAAAAACTTTACGACTGAACCTAACCAATCAGAGTCGTTTCTGCCCCGAAATGTCTTTCTCGCTCGCTTCGCTTGCTCGCTGCCAGTGAGACACCGGTTATCATTAGGCTTTTTGTACACGTAGCTATTTTGAGCACTAGAAATATTGAATTCCAAAGTACTGTCATTAGGCATTTTGTACAAAGGAATATTGATTTTCGAAAATGAGACCATTCGATTAAAAGTGCATAAGGACATGCATCTTTACGAATTACGTACATTAGACATTACGATTTTCGAAGTTTTATCTTTAGCAATTTTGCTACGGACCCCCCCGTCGAGCTCAATGCACTTGTTACACCTAAATTCTAGAGCCATTATACGTTTTTTGAAGAAATTTTCCTCCAGACCTTCAAAATAGGTGTTCGCCTCAGCTAGGACCTCGGCGTTGCTTGAAAATAGGGATGTTGACACCACCAATCAACTGACGTACTTTTTATGGGCTGTCAAAACACTCTCCCATAGAGTTTGAATGGCAATAGCAACTTATGACGTCACTTGTTCGCCAACTTAAGTTAATCGAAAATTAATCTGGTTTTCAGGGCAAATAAAGCGTTTTTTACTGGAGTCGTGCCTTCGAATTATTTTTTAATGGCGTCGACATCCCTATTTCATACCACCCATGTTTTTTTTTTAATTAGGGAATAGGCGAAAGTCTGTTGGTGCTAAATCGGCCCATTAAGGTGGAACGGCACGCTCTAGGCGCGAAATTCAAATTTTTTACAGTTTTTAATTTATTGTGGGTAAACTTCATATGGTATTTGCGCTTATAAAACAGTGTTCTTTATATTATTGTGTAAAGTTTTTTAAGAATAAAACTATTAGCCTGAAATAAAAGTTGTCATTCTTAAAAAACTTTACACAATAATATAAAGAACACTGTTTTACAAGCGCAAATACCATATGAAGTTTACCCACAATAAATTAAAAACTGTAAAAAATTTGAATTTCGCGCCTAGAGCGTGCGCTTCCACCTTAAGGCGGGAGAGGCAATCCAAACCCACGTTTGTCAATTTCAATTTCCACCATCGGTTTTAGGGAAGTGTGAACACGTGCGTCCTAGTGAAAGAGCTTTCTTTAGCAAAACTCCTCGTCTTTCTAGCATCAGAACCTCACGTAATCGACGTAAAAGTTTGCAATAATAACTAGAGTTTACAGTGGCATCTTTTTGTAGATAGTCGACCATTATTATTCCTGAACTGAAACAATTACTTCGCTCACCCGCGACCTTACGATAGCCATGTTTGTGTATGTACAAAATGCGTGTTCATGCAGTTCCTCCACCTCCACACTGTACGAACACACAAATCACACAAACCCAACCATCACCACCACCAAACTACACTGACGCATACACACACATAGCTATCGTAAGCTCGCGGGTGAGCAAAGTAATTGTTTCAATTCATTAATATGGACCTACGCAAATCATTCATTATTATTCCATTTGCGTCCCAGAAAACTGATGCCATGACTGTATTGGCCGATAAAATCGCTTTGGCTTTTTTAGGAGGTGGAGATCCACCCTTCATAATAATAAACTACAAACGTACAATACGTTTACTGTTAGTTTACCACTGACAGATGGCTTGCCTTCATTTAATTTCCAACTTTAACACCATACAAATAAAGTAGCTATTACAAAATCTGCAAACGTGGGTAACAGTATTCTAAAATTGGCTTTATTTGTGGGTCGTTAAAGTTGAATATGAAATGAAGGTAAACCATCTGTCAGTGGTAAACTTTATGTAATTTTACTGTAACTCACCTGCATTTGCTTTAACTGTCGCGTGTACGCCACCAGCTCCTTCCTCAGTTTCTCAATGCCTTCCTGGGCAGAGTTGATCGCCTCCATGAGTGCAGTCTTCTGGGCACCGGTTACGTTGCCTACGTAAGGAATAAACTTCAGTAAACAAGCCGTTGTCCAACAAAATGATTGACTTGGCCAGTTTTTACCAGCAAATCTAAGAGAAAAGTTCCCACCAAAAACATAAATGTGAAAAGTGTTAGCCACGATCAATGAGTGAATCAACTTTTTTGTGTTGTTTATTCTGCCCCCAGTTGTCAAGTGACCTCTTCATACTGTTTCATATAAAAATGCTTTGGTTGTCCAAGGGGCAAAATCAGTGTAACCAGAGCAACCAATGGCATGAAAAAGTTGATTCACCCCAATAGGGACCAAAGTAATGGACAAGAACCAATTATGGACATTTTTTTTCCGTAAACCCAAATTTTAATAAACAGATAACTGATGATTATATATAACTAGTTAAGTCCATGAATTGTGCGCTATAAGGCACTGAATATTTGCTGTCCATTACTGGGTGACTACTGTGCTTAACATGTCCATGATTGGTGCCGTCACCCTACTTAAAATATGCTTGGTTGTGGACTTCACCGATAAAAGGATTTAGATATAAGTAAATGGATGCCAAGTTCTGCAGCTAATTAGTAGGGCTAACATTTTTCACATTTGTTTTCGATGGGATTCATTTATTCTTTAATCAAAAATGTTCCCCATTCCAAGACCATCGTGCGTCTATAGAAACGCACGCATATCGGTCCCAGTACGGAGGTACCGTAATTTAGCACACTTATGACTCAAGCGTCGCGCATCGAAAGCGGGACGGATCTAAGGAGCGTGCGAATTGGTATCGGGTACCAACTTCTATACTTAGACTTTGGTACACCAGTACCAATTTTTATTCTAACACATTTCTGGGTTCACGGTACCAATTTTGTACCAACTTTCCGAACAGATTTATTTTAGTTTGAAATAAATACAAAAACCGTTTAGATAGCATTTTGTAGTAGGATTCGAACCCACGACAGTCGGTTTCATAGTCAACTAGTGATACCACAGGACCAACTGGCCAGTCAGAAATGGGCTCTAATATTGCTAATACTAACAACTTGACCGTAGTTCTGTTTGTACTGATCGAGTTTTTATGACATCAATCAATACTGTACCATTTAGTTTTCTTTTATTCAAAATCACGAGTACTGTTCTTTTTCATAAGGAAAAAAAAAGTGTCGTCATTATGAGTCAGTTTTGTGGCTTTTTTGTCATACAGTTTATTATGGTTCATACATAACAAAACTAAGTAAAAAAATATATATTGCTATTGATTTTGATTATAAAAAAAATGTCGCAAATTTTTGTCTCAGTTTTGTGGCATTTTTTTCTTACTGCTCGACACTAAACAAATACTACAAAAAAAAAAACGGTTGTCTGTAAAGTCGCTTTACGGGCGATAGTTTAACGTGACAACGTCATAATCAAACATTCAAAAAACAAAAATGAAACCAGGCGGTCACCCATCCAAGTACTGACCGCGCCCGACGTTGCTTAACCTCGGAGATCGGACTAGAATCGGTGTTTTGTCAAATATCTTGAAAACAGTGCATCCTACGGCAAAATCAATGAAATGTTCATCCCCCCCCCCCCCCACGGCACCTTTACATAGCGGCCTTCACTGCTCTATAGGTACATGTACGTTACATTGCGTCATCCTTTTTCGTGCATGCAGCCGGCGTTCATCGATTTATTAGATGTTGTTACGTCAAAAACAAAATAAAGTCAACAATTGAAGGGGGTCGTGATACAATGTACGTACCTCCCTCCAGCCGCTGTATCAGCAACACCTGCTGCTGTAACTGAGTCTCCAGCAGCGCTTGGGCCCGCTTGTGCATCTCCATTACTTGCTTGCTCTTCTCCAAGGGTTTGGGAGTTTCCTTCTTCATGTCCATGCCGTTCGCGAGCTCTTTCGCCTGCGGGAAAGTTTTATTTTACTAATACTCATGTAAGTTTCTATGGATGTACGGATGGTTTTGTGGATGTTTGTCGTTTCGCGCTTAGTAATAATAATAATGTAAACGAATATTCCAAGAAATTAAAATCTTTTTTTACTTACACGACCATTTTACAGTCTGAAAGGATGTTTTGATAAGTTATACGAATAGAAATTAGTTATTGAATTGTATTTAGAATAAGACTTTTGCGTGCCATATTGTGGCGGGGCATGCATTCATGTAACTGCATCCAACTAACATGTATATATAAGTAACACCTGTGTATGCTCCATCGAAATAAATTCATTTCATTAAAACGGTTTGATGGATGCTGATAAAATTTGGCAGACAGACTTTGATCAATTATAACTGTAGATCCACAGTCGCGCGCCCGAAAATGTCCGAGCCAAATGAGCGCCACTTTGATAAAAGTGGCCTTCTTTTTTCTCAGAACGTTGCGTGAAATTGTCAAGTTTAGCTGTCAAGTGGAGTTTTGCCGCTACCGAAATTCGACTGTAATGAAGTAAAGACTAGGTTCAAATTTCTGTGTAGGTGATGATTTTGTTTGTTACGCAACCAAATAAAAAAGTTCGGACATTCTTTGAAGGGGATTTTGTTCGGCAATGTGTATCTACAGTTATAATTGATCAAAGCAGACAGATAGTTTATTACAATTGGTGGAAAATACAAATGATAAAGGTCTCACTGGGTCAGTGATAGCCTATCCACTCTAGCCTTGAAGAGCCACGTTATATCTATCTAGAAATAAAATACAGACGAAGGGAGCGAATTGGGGATGTCTATTTTTTTGCAATGTATAGTAAATCGAAAACCATTTCGAGATAAATGCTTTTAAACTCGTTTTCTGTAGTTATTTAATTTTAATATTATGTAATGAATTTATTATATAACAAATAAGCAGTGACCTTCATTTGACATTGGTGTAAATTGCGTGACCGGTCTAAGTCGTACTTTATTGTGTGGTTAGAATTCTTCACAATTTACTACGGAGTTTGATTTAGAGCTGCTGTCTGACATCTAGCACTTTGACAGCGCCAGTAAAGTGACACTAGTTACAGTGTACCACTACGCAAAAAATAATTAAAGGGGTTGCCTTATCGTACGCATTTAGATAGTTTTAGAAATTTGGCAGTGTGGGAGCCCTCAATTACAATCTGACGTCATCAACCAAAATAGTTTCGATAGTTAATTTTGAAAAAAGTAGTGAACTAAATGACAAAATATTGAAATTAGTTTCTTATATAATTGACTTTTCTATACAAAAAAATATAAAAACCACTGGTAATTTTTTTTAGACATTCCCAATTCCATTCTAAACAGTTCGTATTAAGAAAGATTTATCAAACCGCTTCGTGCGGACCATTGGAATACTGATCACATAAGGGTGAAGACCTAAGATCATAATAACTATAAATTAAAAATTTTAATAACCCCCACCGCAATTTGGTCACACATATGTTTGAAAATAAAGTAAATGCCCATTATGCGTCTAAGGTCCCTTCCGCAGCTAACAAAAGAGCTGATAACTTTGAAACGGCTTTGAAAAGAACCATCGCAAAGAAACCTGTTTTCAAATAAAAAAAAACCGCATCCAAATCATTCAAGAGCTATTTTGCCACAGACAGACAGAGACACACATACACACATAGCGGTCAAACTTATAACATCCCTTTTTTGTGTAGGGGGTTTAAAAGGAATAGAATAGATATGTGACGGCGCGCCATGGTGTGGGCAACCGCAAGTTTGATATAATTTAGTTTTTTTTATTTACCTTCTCGGCAGCCAGCGCCATCTTGGTGTCGGCCGTGGCCTTGATGTTTTCTCTGTTGATGAGCACCTTGTTGTGCGACGTCGGTGGCTGGCTGTTGATTGGCTTCGGTTGGCCCGCCGGCGCCATGTTTTCTTGCTTGTTCTGTGACATAATTATTGGAATATAGATTCAACATTTAAAATAACTATAAATTAAAAATTAAAAAAAACCCCCGACGCAATTTTGTCACACATATTTTGAAAATAAAGTAAATGCCCATTCTGTGTCTAAGGTCCCTTCCGCAGCTAACAAAAGAGCTGATAACTTTGAAACTGCTAAAGAAAACCTACTACTACTGGTTAAAAAAAGCGAAAAAAAAAACGCGAACATTATAAAACGCTTTATGAAAAAATCGCTACATGGAAAAACGCGATGTGAAAATTCGCTACTATGAAAAAAACCGGTTGTCTGTACAGTAAAATTACATAAAGTTTACCACTGACATATGGTTTGCCTTCATTTCATATTCAACTTTAACGACCTACAAATAAAGCCAATTTTAGAATACTGTTTACCCACGTTTGCAGATTTTGTAATAGCTACTTTATTTGTATGGTGTTAAAGTTGGAAATGAAATGAGGGAAGTATAAACGTATTGTAACGTCATAACAAAACATTGATGAAATGATTGCATACTTTTGCCGATTGTGCCTTTCGCTCGCTCGTGCCGCGCTCTCGGCTCGAGCGTAACGGTACAATGCGTTATGTACGTTACACTGAGTCATCCTTTTTCGTGCGTGCAGCCGGCGTTCGTCGATTTATTAGACGTTGTCACGTCAAAAATGGTTTTGTGAAACTTGTCGAACAAATCTCCGCCGTCCGTGCTTTTGGAGCTTGAAGGATGCGGGCTTACCTCTGAATTGTGCCAGAAAACTTTGATGAATCTATTATTCAGCACAGCCTCTGTGCTCTTGTAGGCCACATTCGCTTCCGTGTGGTTCGAGAACGTGATCAGAGCGCCCTCGGGATCTCCCTCGAAGCACACCTGCATACAAAATAAAATTAATCCAGTTAAAATTGTAATTCCTAAGAACTACATCAAATCATTTATTGTCTGAAAGTGAGTATCAGAAACTAAAAAAAAAAAAAAAATCAAAATCGTTTATTGACCAAAATAATTTTACATTAAATACAGTGTCTAGTGGGCCCCAAACTAGGCTTAGCCTGTATCTTGGGGTCCGAGAGTGCAGTTGACAATAATATTTTAACAGTATAGGCTTTGATCAATTATAACTGAAGATACACATTGCCGAACAAAATCCCCTTCAAAGAATGTCCGAACTTTTTTATTTGTTTGCATAACAATTAAAATCATCATCTACACAGAAATTTGAACCTAGTCTTTACTGCATTACAGTCGAATTTCGGTTGACACTTGACAGCTAAACTTGACAATTTCACGCAACGTACTGAGAAAAAAGAAGGCCACTTTTATCAAAGTGGCGCTCATTTGGCTCGGACATTTTCGGGCGCACGACTGTGGATCTACAGTTATAATTGATCAAAGCAAGCTAAGCTCAAAATCATACCCATATGACGACCCTATAGCATTTTGTTCTATTTTTTTCCAATTTGTGTTCGATAATGTATGGCCGAGTGCCTAGATCACTTTTACCAAAATCATTAATTCCTAGTAGCAAAATTTCCATTCGAATTTTTTCCCAAATGCTTTTTTAGGGTTCCGTAGTCAACTAGGAACCCTTATAGTTTCGCCATGTGTGTCCGCGGCTAAGCTCAGAGATTTAACTTTTTAATTTAATTTAATTTAATTTAAAGTTACGCCAATAAAGTGGTAAAATAAAAAATAAAAAATAATCTTTTTTAGGGTACCTCCCATAGACGTAAAGGGGGGGATGATTTTTTATTCTCGACTAACCCTATAGTGTGGGGTATCGTTGGATAGGTCTTTTAAAACCATTGTGGGGTTGCTAACATGAGTTTTCTATTCAGTGATCTGTTTGCGAAATGTTCAACTTTAAAGTGAAAATTTTCATTAAAATCGACCGTCCCCCGTCCCCCCCTCTAAAATCTAAACTGTGGGGTGGAAAAATTTGAAAAAATTCAGAATGGTAGTAAATATATTAAATTTACAAGGAAAATTATAGCGGCTAAGATTGCTTGGGAATTATTTGTAGTTTAAGAGTAAATAGTAGCCTAAGGTATAAAACATACCTAAACTTGGAAGATTCCGTACACATACGAAATCCTTAGAAAAATATTACTTGATTTTTTCGTAATGGCTACGGAACCCTATCTTGGGCGTGTTCGACACGCTCTTGGCCGGTTTTTTTATTCTCACTACAGTTTTTTACTGAAGCTTGTTTTCACAATAGCGTTTCTTCCCAATTCGAATTGACACAGAAACAGTGAGCGGAGCTCCTTCTTCTGTGTGCTTTTGGCCCTTCGGGCCGATGCAAACTTAACCTATACTAGTGGCCATAATTCGAGAGACAAGCTTGACAATTAGCTAAGTAAAGTTTTTTGAAGAGGTGCTAATTATATTTTTTTTCGACAGTGGTCGAATTCAACACCAAGAAACTGGAGCTGTTTTATTTTTATCTCCTTTTATTTATTGGAAATATTTTTTTAAGTGTTCGAGATGACATTTGTGAGATTTTACGGCTGACAAGCGGTTGGTGCTCAGTACTAAGAAGAAATAGAAAAAAAAACGAAGTCAACTGTCGCTTCTGTCAATGTCAAATGAATCTAACAGTTTGCGTTTCGTTTGCTTTGCGTTGTTCAAGAAGCAGTTCCAAAATAGTGAACGAAAGTATTCAATCGTGATCCAATTATCGTGCTTAGGTCGTGGAGAAATGCGGTAAAATTGAAAGTCCGGATTTCATGCGGAGGTCGATAAAAATAGTCCAAAAATCACACTGAGCACACCAAAATGCAAAGCAAACGAAACGCAATCGATTTGACATTGACAGAAGTGACCGCTCACTTCGGTTTTTTTTCTGTTTCTACTAAGTTCTGAGCACGTACGGCTAGTCAGCCATAAAATCTCACAAATGTCATCTCGAACACTTAAAAAAATATTTCCAGTAAACAATAGGAGATAAAAATAAAACAGCTGCAGTTTCTCGACCTCCAGAACGTCGACTGTCGAAAAAATATATAATTAGCACCTCTTCAAAAAACTTTACTTAGCTAATTAAAGGGTTACCGGGATTAGACACAAACTACAGCACTACCCTGTCTGTGGCAACATTTGAGCAAAATTAATTGTCAAGGTTGTGTCTCGAATTGGCATTGATCATTTTTTTACAATGTGGTCTAATTCCAAAACCATTTCGAGAAATAGGTTTATTAAATCATTTTATAACATTGTAGTAAAAAAATATTAAATGATTGTGTGTATTTTTGCAAAATAATGTTTGACCTTTGTTTGACCTTTCTGTGGGCATTAACTTTGAAATTCTTTGCAATAAGAAAAAAAAAGCCGTCCGTCTAGTTTCTCTATAAGGACTATTCTCTGTCACTTCGACGTAGTTATCATCTGTCAGTTTAAGGATACTATTTTGAAAAACATTCTTCGCGTTTTTTACATTTTAATAATGGATTTATACAGGAAGTGTTTCATTCCTACCTTGTGGAAATGATTCTATCAATAGCCCAAACAAATTAATGGTTCGCATTAGAGAAGATTTACAAGAGAAGTGGTGCCGCAAAGTTAATTCAAAGTTTACAAGATGTACTTATTGTTGCGAGGATCATTTTAATGTAAGTATGGATTAAATCCGCCAAAGAACTTTCAAGCGAATACTTCTGACCATTATATGTTATACGTACAAAAATACTGTAGCCGTAAATCGTTTTTTTTACCTATTCTCTTGGAAGAACCGGCAACTTTAGTGTTATTGTTATTGTAATGTAAAGTGACATTGTCAGATGAAAACTAACCATCGATTGTGACACATTTTTTTGTCATTATGACCGTGGTTTATGTACACAGATTCTGCCGCGGCATGCAATTTACGAGAAGTCGTATCTCAAATTTTCAATAAATTATAAAAAAATATTGGAGTGATGAATTGCTGAAATATTCACATTAGTTTCTTAAAATGCTCTATATTTTTGATAAAAAAAAAATAAAAAGGGGGGTTAGAAAAAATGATCAATCCCAATTATGGCCACTAGTATTGGCTACGTGCACGACGGTGGCGCCGCGTAGCGTTGACAACATTTCCTCCTCATTTACTTCCAATTTTTGCCATGTTGTGCGCTGCGATCGTTTTCTGTACCCCCACCACCCGCTTCGCACATAACCAATAAACCTACCTTGTGATTGTGAAAATAAGCTTCAGTAAAAAAACCATAACGAGAAAAAATCATTTGGGAAAAAATGGCTACTAGGTAATAACAACGAACGTTTAACGACCGCTTTAGCCTAGTTGGTAGTGACCCTGCCTACGAAGGAAGAGGTCCTGGGTTCAAATCCCGGTAAGGGCATTTATTTGTGTGATGAGCACAAATATTTGTTCCTGAGTTATGGATGTTTTCTATGTATTTAAGTATTTATTTATCTATATAAGTATGTTTATCGTCGTCTAGTACCCATAGTACAAGCTTTGTTTAGTTTGGGACTAGGTCGATTTGTGTAAGATTGTCCCCTAATATTTTTTTTTTTTTTACAACTTTGGTAAACTGATCTAGGCACTCGTATGGCCTCTTAACGAACAACTTAGTACCTGTATGTTGACGATCTTGCCGAACTTGCCGAAGTGATTGTTGAGATGCGTGATGTCGTTGAGGCCGCGAGGCACCTTCTTGACTTCCAGGGAACAGTTGCCGCCGCCAGTGGGCGGGGCACGAGGCGGGCCGGCTGGAAAACATAGCTCACGATGAACCATCATCAACGTGCCAACCGATTTGCAGTCACACCAATTGGGGATGTCTATTTTTTTGCAATGTATAGTAAATCAAAAACCATTTTGAGATAAATGCTTTTTAACTCGTTTTCTGTAGTTATTTAATTTTAATATTATGTAATGAATTTATTACATAACAAATAAGCAATGACCATCATTTGACATTGGTGTAAATTGCGTGTCCGGTCCAAGTCGTACTTTATTCTGTGTGGTTAGAATTCTTCACAAGTTACGCGTGGATTATACTACGGAGTTTGATTTGGACCCGCTGCCTGACATCTAGCACTTTGACAGCGCCAGTAAAGTGACACTAGTTACAGTGTACCACTACGCAAAAAATAATTAAAGGGGTTGCCTTACCGTACGCATTTAGATAGATTTAGAAATTTGGCAGTGTGGGGAGCCCTCAATTACAATCTGACGTCATCAACCAAAATAGTTTAAATAATTAATTATGAAAAAAGTAGTGAACTAAATGACAAAATATTGAAATTAGTTTATTATAATTGACTTTTCTATACAAAAAAAAATATAAAAACCACTGGTAATTTTTGTTAGACATTCCGAATTTGACGTGACCGCGCCCGCAGAACGCAGCCAGTGTGGCAAATCCTTTAAATTCTTTTTTGCAATTTAGCATGACATATTTCTTTAAAAAATAAAAAATAACTTCGATTTATGAATTTAAGATTTAAAAAATAATTTTAAGGCGAGGACTCATTTAAACGGTTTAGCTAATAGGAACGTGCACATAGACGGTGCTGTCATCAATTTGAATTATTGACCCTGCTAAGTAAGCAAGAGGTCCTGGGTTCGAATCCCGGTAAGGGCATTTATTTGTGTGATGAGCACGAATATTTGTTCCTGAGTTATGGATGTTTTCTATGTATTTAAGTATTTGTTTATCTATATAAGTATGTTTATCGTCGTCTAGTACCCATAGTACAAGCTTTGCTTAGTTTGGGACTAGGTCGATTTGTGTAAGATTGTCCCCTAATATTTATTTATTTATTTATTTAAGTTTCTTTTACTGTCCGCATAGAGTCTCTTCTGTAGCATTAGTGCTGCCGCCTATAGTTTCTGCACGTTCCCTATTAGTGATGATACTTACAGCGGCCAAGGCGGTTGTAGTCGAAATTCTTCTTGGGCGGCGCGGGCGGCCGCGGCGCGCCCATGTTGGGCGCCGCTCCCGTGGGCGGCGCCGCCTCGTGGATCCTGACAACAACGGTAATTTTATTAGTTATGCTACTGTGCACAAAACAGCGCTTAGTCGACAGTTCAGTCACTCGTCAACAGCCAATACAGAGTGTAAGTGTAACATTTAGGAGTAGTTTTCAAAAAGTGTACACAATTAGAGTATTTAATAAAAACAAAACTTTAATTGATTCTTTTGTATGAAGAAAGTTACCCATATAATGTATGACTAACTTTCGTTATACAAAGGAAACGATCGTGATTTTGTTTTCATGAAGCCCTTAATTGTGTACAATTTTTTTGATATTGACTAATCTCTTACTCACTCACGCACACCGGCCGGTATAGTGAAAGTACAGTAACATCAACCAGTTCAATCCTCGTTCAAGAAATCACCATCAGCTCATCTCCATCTCCCGCCGTACGACGCCATCATCATATCAAGTAAGCCCTTCATTTAATCTTTCCTACCTCAACCTCGCCGTCGAGTGTTATTGCCTCCAGCGATAACAATACCTAAAATAGATTAGAAAGAAAGAAAGAAAAATATTTTATTTATGGTTACAAGAGTACCACCACCAAACAGTAGAAAACAACATTAACAACTAATAACACAAGTTTGTTAAGGTAGTGACACCAATTTGTCACCGAAAAAGGGTCTCCACACAGCATGTGTTGCTACACAGTGAGTGCAGCAACGCTGGTTTTCTGTAGAGCCCAGATTTGAGCTACACGACAGCTCCACCTGTTACAATTATACCCACAAGCCTATGTTTTAAACTAAAGAGAAGAGCGCCAAGCAAAAGGTGTGGTGCAAAATAAAATATCAATTTTACATCATATATATACATACCTACACAACATTATATACTATTACATATCATTAGAAGGATATAAACACTGCACAGACAGACTGTGTGATTTTTTTGCACGTCCAGCAAATACTTATTGAATTTATATTTGAAAGAACCAATCGTATTTGAATTCCTTATTGGTGGTGGTATACAGGGTTATTTGTAATTCACTGACACCCTCTTAACCCTGAATTCCTATCACTTAAACAAATGTTTTTTGATTTAAGACTTTTTAAAATGGAGCAGTTTTTTTTCATACAAATAAATAATAATAAATAAATACTTCTAACACAACTTCGAACTCTTTGAAATTCGAGGGCGGGGCCACGCGCCGCGATCGTGGCGGGCAATGAATGCGGCACAGGGTATCGTAAAAGTAAGAGTTAGTCTCAAATTTTCAAAACGTTATTACACCAAAAATATTAAGTTATGACAAAAGCCGTAAAACAAAAAACATTTTCATCACACTTGCTCGTCATACCAGATTTACACTCTCGCCTCGTCACCTCGCCTCGCGCCTCGCCTCGTCGTCTCGCTCCGGACGCGAGCGTCAAAATCAAGGCAAATCACGAGACGAGGCGCGAGGCGCGCCTGTTCACACTCTCGTCTCGTGGCTCGTCCCGCAGTTCGTCTCGCCACTCGTACGCGAGTGTAAACCAGGTATTAATGGTGTTATTCCATGCCTGTATACTAAATGACAATGGCCTAAATTGTTCTTAAGGGAGTTATAGATTTACGTACACTTTTTCTACCCAAGGGAGTGCTAACTTTAGTTTTAAAATTTGCAAACAAGTAATTTCAGACTAAGGAGGTTTCAAGTCAGCTAACGTTTTATTTATTATCTTTAAAATTTAGCTATAACCCAAATTTTACAACACAAAACTTATCTACGCTTCATGAAAATTAGTTATTTTTATATTTTAAATTTATATCAAATAGTTTTGCAATAATTTTAGTAAAAATATTTTTTTAAACATGTTAGCAGAATCTGGACGTATGACCTTTCGAATTCTAAACTAAACACAGTTTACATTATCTATGGTAGGTGACTCGAAAAAAGTGTCAATCTGTATTGGCGGGTAGCCATCATTTTATTCAATTTAAGTGTTTAGAGACAAATTAATTTTATTTTTGGATTTTTTTTCTCGCAATGTGATGAAAATCATTGTGTGTATCACGGGCAGTAAGGGGATTACAAATTCGAGTCATTAAAAGCCCTCCGCCTTCGGCGTCGGGCTTCTAATAGACTCTCATTAGTATTCCCCTACTTACGGCCCTAGATGCACAATGTACTATTGTTTTAAGTGGTAGGAGTTTAGGGTTAAAAGGATGCTAGTGAATTACAAATAACCCTGTATAGATTAGCGCAAGAAGCTCGGTGCGGCCTAGGCGTAACTCACCGCGGTATGGGTATCAGTTCCCTGGGCGGCAGGGGCGGATGCGGCCGTGGAGGCGGGTACGGGGGGTAGCCGACCCCGCACCAGATGTCCGGCGTCAAGGGGTTGTATTCTGAAATGAAAAGAAACATGCTAGAAACTAGTGCAAAAAGCCGTCTCCGGAGTATGTTGGGCCAATTGACAACATTTCATATTTCCAAGACTATAATTTGATTTGTTCTCTGTATACTGTTTGGAAAGAGAAAGACGCTGATAGTTTTAATTTTCACTGGGATTATTAATTAATTTATTACAATTTTCTAAAGATGTGCTTATGCTAAAAGAGCGCAACGATAGAATAGATCCATTTCTTTTGTCTAGTCTCTATTAAAAAAAAGTGATGACGTAAATTTGACGTTAAGGTTGTTATCAAATTTAAAATTATGTCAGCTCTTTTTTCTAGTGAAAAGGGTAAAGGAAACATATCTATTCTGTGGCAATATTTGTTACATATATGTTTTTTAAATTTGTTGTGTTTTTTTAAATATGGAGAAATAAATTATAATAAATATTTTCCGTGATCAGGAGGCGAAACTCTTTCGATTCCTGTAGTAATTTTAAGGTGTTAAAAAAATCAAAGGTTGTCAATTATTGGTATGTCCAAGGAGTCATAATGTCCAGATGTTGTAAAGATCATTAGTCAATATGTACAAGTGTCAGTCAGTATGTACCATCGACAAAAAGGTGGCCTTGACACCTTAAATGTCCATTTTGCTTGCAGTGGCTAGACATCTCCATACCAATCCATACCAATGAACTTCAACGGCTGCAAGCAATTTGTTTTGAAACTGGGCAGGTCTCGGTTTTGTTGAGTGTAGAGTCAACAGCATAAATAAGTGATCATTTATGTACCTTGTCACTTTAACGTCATGTTTGAAATGTCATACAAAATTGTCAAACGATTGAAAACGACAAGGTACAGAAATGACCACTTATTTATGCTGTTGACTGTACAACCATTAAAGCCTTTTGTCGACTAAGGTCAAAAAGTAAAAATGACTATGTATAAAAATAACAACATGAAAAAATTACCTACTAAGTTTTTTTTCTAACTTTAATACCCATATTACAAGGTTGTGTCGTTTTATTGTGGAGTGCCTTTGGCCATACTGAATTAATGAAATTACGAATTATCCCATTGAGTTTGGACTCGTTCGATTCGTCTTGACGAGTACTTTGATCCCAGATGGTAACCAGGGTCTGATGATGGAGCTGGAAGATGGCTAAAGGCACTCCACAATAAAACAAAAAAAAATCCATGAACACTTTTCGATAGGCAAGTTATCATAGGCATATTTGTTTATAAATTATATTTAATAAAAAATATGTCTCATCGAGTTAACAGATCGGTGAAGGTCGATCTTCCACGTCTCCTCTACTATGTGTGATTTTGGCCCTATGGGCCGATGCAAACTTAACATAACCTAAACCTACCTATGTTTCTGTATTAAATCTAAATCCAAATACAAACTGAAATATAGATGCACAGAAAAACCCCAGAAAAAAGACGAATGCTGGGAATCGAACCCAAGTCCTCAGCATTCCGTGCTGCGTGCTAAACCCTACACCACCACTGGTCTAGAGATTAGACACGAATTTTTCCTATACATCATACATTTCAGTCTGCTAAATCATCACCTTATGCAGTGACAAGCGCACATCTATGTTACACCCTCTATCGAGAGATTTCAACACTCCTTCGGAACTAACCGCTCACCTGGACAAGAGATGACGCTACTGTGCAAATTTCTAGACCAGTGGTGGTGTAGGGGTTTAGCACGCAGCACGGAATGCTGAGGACCTGGGTTCGATTCCCAGCATTGGTCTTTTTTCTGGGGTTTTTCTGTGCATCTATATTTCAGTTTGTATTTAGTATGAAATATATGATTTCACGGGATGACCGTAAAAGTAATAAAAAAATGAAGTTGAAAAAATAAATACAAAAAGATACTTCATAGCCAACTATGGTTCTGTGTTGGGAAAAAAACTTAGTAATTTTTTCATGTCATTTTTATACCTCGTCATTTTACAATAAAGACATTAGTCGCCCAATTCGATTAAAGTACAACTTGGACCGTCTGGGTCATCTACTTCAATGTCAAATGAAGGTTATTGCTTATTTGGTATCCTATTATCTCGTCTCATTCTTGGACTGATGACCTTAGGAGGACAGCGGGCAGTGGATGGATGAGGGTAGCCCAGGATCGCGAAAGTTGGCGCAATATGAGGGAGTTTTACGTACATCGGTGGACGGACAATGGATGTAGATAGATAGAGCATATTTACCTGGCACTGAGGGCATAGTAAGCACGGACGTCAGAGCGGAGTCTTCCAGCACGACTGGGTCTGTGCCGTGGTCCCACTGGCATAAGTCACCTCGCATGCAGTATCCTTTCTCTGCAGACGAAATACATAATCAATAAAACTTAGTATTTATTGTTATAGCGGCAACCGAAATACATCATCTGTGAAAATTTCAACTCTCTAGCTATCACGGTTCCCGAGATACAGCCTGGTGACAGACGGATAGACGGACGGACAGCGGAGCCTCAGTAATAGGGTCCCGTTTTTAACCGTTGGGTACGGAACCCTAAAAACTAGCTGACCCGGCGAACTTTGTTCCGGCTTAGAGTAGAGGCAATAAATGAGCAGATTTTGGATTTTATTAATATTTTAGTAGAATTAAAAAACATTAAAAAAACATAAATGAAACCCCCTTTAATACCGCCGCACCTCCCCCCCCCCCTCTCGCGAGAAAACGATCCCACGAACGCTCGCGCTCTCTGTCGCGAGACATCCTGTCCCGCTCTAGCTCGCGCAGCGGCCGCAGCCTGTCCCGTTCAGACGGAGTCACAGACAACAGCCGCTCTATATCAGTTAACTACACCCTCACCGTCAAAGTCTCGGCATCTCCTCTTGTAGTGTTCGGGCGCGCGCGGCGGCGAGCCAGAGTGCGAGCGTTCCCGGGAACGATCCCGCGACCGCTCGCGCTCTCTGTCGCGAGACATCCTGTCCCGCTCTAGCTCGCGCAGCGGCCGCAGCCTGTCTCGTTCAGACGGAGTCACAGACAACAGCCGCTCTATATCAGTTAACTACACCCTCACCGTCAAAGTCTCGGCATCTCCTCTTGTAGTGTTCGGGCGCGCGCGGCGGCGAGCCAGAGTGCGAGCGTTCCCGGGAACGATCCCGCGACCGCTCGCGCTCTCTGTCGCGAGACATCCTGTCCCGCTCTAGCTCGCGCAGCGGCCGCAGCCTGTCTCGTTCAGACGGAGTCACAGACAACAGCCGCTCTATATCAGTTAACTACACCCTCACCGTCAAAGTCTCGGCATCTCCTCTTGTAGTGTTCGGGCGCGCGCGGCGGCGAGCCAGAGTGCGAGCGTTCCCGGGAACGATCCCGCGACCGCTCGCGCTCTCTGTCGCGAGACATCCTGTCCCGCTCTAGCTCGCGCAGCGGCCGCAGCCTGTCTCGTTCAGACGGAGTCACAGACAACAGCCGCTCTATATCAGTTAACTACACCCTCACCGTCAAAGTCTCGGCATCTCCTCTTGTAGTGTTCGGGCGCGCGCGGTGGCGAGCCAGAGTGCGAGCGTTCCCGGGAACGATCCCGCGACCGCTCGCGCTCTCTGTCGCGAGACATCCTGTCCCGCTCTAGCTCGCGCAGCGGCCGCAGCCTGTCCCTTTCGCGCTCGTGCTCTCTGTCTCTGTTCGGCACTGGGGAGCGTGATCTGTTGAAAAAATGTTACCAATGATTTTGTAAGGAAAGAGAAGTCATATGTTAACAAAACAACCGAAAAACAAGTTCATACACGCTTTATGTGTAACTATTCTTTCTAGAATTATTCTTTCCGCTGGCGTTCGTGTCGTCACTGTGTATACGTATGTTTTATGTGTTTAGTTTTAAATGGGTCCCACTGAAAAACAGCGTTGTGGCTTGCCACAACATTATGCTCAGTGATTCATATCACTGCAAATGTATTATTATGCAATATTTTTGAAAAATAATGCATTTGTAGTAATATGTAACATCTGTAGTCTTATTGTTTTGCTTTCAAAGCCTCGGGCTATATTTCAGCGCCATCTAGATTTAATAATCGAACTATTTTTCTGCGGACGATCTGTACTATGGCGATTGCTAATCCAGTCTATATATGATCCTTGGTTTAAGTAAGCAATGGATAGCCTGTTATTGGCCTTAATGATGTAACAGATTATGTACCTAAGTTGTATATCTACGACTGTTGTTATCCCTAATACAAATAAATAAATAAAATCGATTAGCGCCAAAAGCTCGGTAGGGCCTCAAGGTTACCTGGAGCGAGTGTTGGGTCTGTCAGGCACGACGGGCGGCGGACTCCTGTTTCGGAAACGGCCGCGCGGCGACGGCGAACGAGACAGCGGTCTCCTGCGAACGTTATTACGTCTCAATATGAAGTAGTGTTGCCTATCGATAGTCCAATATCGATAGACTATCGATAGTCTATCTATAGTTAAGACAAAACCAATAGTATCGATAGTATCGCAACTATCGATAGTTTTATGTTCAATATTAAGCAATAACGACCGAAAACAATCGATACTATCGATAGTATCGATGGTTTTCGGTCATTATTGCAATACTATCGATACTATCGATTGTATTGGACATAAAACTATCGATAGTATAGCATTTATCAATAGTATTGCTTATAAATCACTATCGATACTATCGATAGTATTGACATGTGCGATACTATCGATAGTAATATCAAGGATGATATAGACTGGATTAGCAATCGCCATAGTACAGATCGGCCGCGGAAAAATAGTTCGATTATTAAATCTAGATGGCGCTGACATATAGTCCGAGGATTTGAAAGCAAAACAATAAGACTACAGATGTTTCATATTACTACAAATGTATTTTGTTCAAAAAAAATGCATTACAATACAATTGCAGTAATATGAAATATCTGTAGCCTTATTGTTTTGCTTTCAAATCCTCGGACTATATGTCAGCGCCATCTAGATTTAATAATCGAACTATTTTTCCGCGGCCGATCTGTACTATGGCGATTGCTAATCCAGTCTATATCATCCTTGGTAATATCGATATCCTGAATAGTTTGCGAGGTCAACGATCGATAGTCAAACTATCGATAGTTCTGCAACACTGATATGAAGTAGTTTGACGCCGTAACAACAGGAACAACTCAACCTCAACAACTCGACTCTGCTTGGTCGGTAGATTGTTTCAATTTTTACAAGCTTTTATTTACAAGCCATGGTGGCCTAGCGGGTTGACCTATGGCCTCAGAAGCAGAGGGTCGTGGGTTCAAATCCCGGCCCGCACCTCTGAGTTTTTCGGAATTTATGTGCGAAATTACATTTGTAATTTACCATGAGCTTTACGGTGAAGAGAAAACATCGCGAGGAAACCTGCATTGCATACACCTGCGAAGAAATTCAATGGTGTGTGTGAAGTTCCCAATCCGCACTGGGCCCGCGTGGTAACTACGGCTCAACCCCTCTTGCTCTGAGAGGAGGCCTGTGCCCTACTATGGGACGTATATAGACTGGGATGATGATATAGATAAATTACCGAGAGCGTGGAATTGCATTTGTAGTGGTATTGTGTTTATAGGCATTCCATTTTAGTGAGAGAGAGTCAACAGTATAGAGATCTCTCTCTCTAATGCCTATAAACACACAATACCACTACATATGCAATTCCACGCTCTCAGTAATTCATACCAGTCGTTTAGCGCCGTAACAGCTCGATAACCGGTTGCTTCGATCATACAATACTACCGTCGTATTTATAAAAGGCACAACTGCAAACTTGCTCAAAAAAGGAACAGCATAAGTTTACAAAGAACAAGGTGTGCACTTAGGCTTTTTCTGTTTCCCAAAAAATGCCAGTTGTGCCTCTTTCTTACGACGGCAGAATTCGTAGATGCATGCAAGGTCCTATACAAAATCAAACTCATAAATCGTCTCCGTCGCGCCAATACTGACTTATGACAACACTGACAGATTAAGGGGCTGTTTCACCACTTTTTTTAAAGTTCGGATTAGCTTGATCATAACCTTATTTGTCACATGGAATAAAAAATTCTGTTTCACCAGTCTTGATTAGCGCTAAGTGACGGACAAACTATTTCTTAATTTGACCATCAGATCTGGTGGCATTTAGCATTTTTATCCGTCACATCTTTTTAATTAGTTAGTTTATTTTTTTGTGGCCATGGTTGGAGAGCCCTTCAGCCGATTTCAGAAAAATAAATCAAAGTATTTTTTATTTTTTAAAGAAAGAAGTCATGCTAAATTGCAAACGAGAATTTAAATATCAAGATTTTAATAAAAAATATAGGTACGCTTTTAGTATTTATAAATAAATCCAAAATTTCTTAATATTTTTTAATTACAGACTTTTTTTCAGTGGCACAATCGTGTTGTACCTGAACTTGTACATCGCCATTAAAAAAAATAATAGTTAATCTGTCAAAGGGTTTGGCGCCACTTTTCGATTCGTTTTACGTGATTTTATTTTTCTTTGTTATTGTTAACCAAAGTATCGTAAATAAATACCGTTTTTGGATTAATTATAATGTTACACATTTGTTTATGCAAAAAAATAGATGTGTTTAAAAATTACATAGTTTACGATTTATTTTGCTTTAATAATGAGCGACTCTTTGAACGAAAATATGTGAACAGGAACCCGTGGTCGTGAAATGGGACGTTGCTATTCCGACTTTTTGTTATACCGACGATTAGTTAAGTGGTACTTAGTTTGCACAGGACCGGAGTGGTGAAACTGAAAAAAAACTGGCCGACAGATTTGTGCAGTACTTAGTTTATTCATTGGTTACGTAACCAGTAGTTTGACAATAAGGTGGTGAAACAGCCCCTAAGAGTAACATAGTAAATGTAGTACATTTTAATATATACCTTACGTAGTAGAACATAATGTCGTAAATCATCTGTGTGAACTTCAGTTTTGTTACTAAAAATGGAATGACAACAACGAACGCATGACAACGGTATTGAGATATAAACAAAATATCTATAAGCAAGTGTATTGTAAAATGGACCTTAAAGTAAAGGCTCTACCAAGCTTCTTGCGCTAATCGATTTTAGGTATTCTATGCACTCGTGTATTTGTGCGTGAGAGCTAGAATCAAAGCCGTGCGTATTTTATTTTTTTTTCTTTATTAACTTCACCTGTCTCATTTGTCTGTGTGCCAACAAATCTTGTAAGTTAAATTTGACCAACTTTTCCACTACCGATTGATCTGGAATTTTGCGTGAATGTGTAAGTCGAGTGACAATGCAATATTATAATGACATGAAGCCGACGATGGACGATGGGTCTTATAAGAAAGCTCAAAGTCACTCAGAGGGCGATGGAGAGAGCTATGCTTGGAGTTTCTCTGCGGGATCGCATTAGAAATGATGAGATCCGCGCAAGAACTAAAGTCACGGACATAGCTCGAAGAATCGCCAGACTCAAGTGGCAGTGGACAGGGCTCGCTCGTAGAACTGATGGCCGATGGGGCAAAAAGGTTCTCGAGTGGCGTCCGCGAACCGGAAGACGCAGTGTATAGTCAGCGCCATAATTCGAGAGACAAGCTTGACAATTAAAGGGTTACCAGGGTTAGACGAAATTAAATAGTGATGTGGCCGATATCGACAATCAGTGTCGACTGGACTATATGATTTGATATAAGACGGGTTGTTTTACTTCTTTTAATGATATCTTACATTGAAATGTAAAGTATTACATTAATTTAATCATATCACCGTAAGTAATGAATAAATACCACAGGTAGCCAAAGCCGTAATGTTTTTTTTTATTATCGACACGAACAGCACTACCCTGTCTGTGGCAACATTTGGACGACCAGATGGCCTAGTGGTTAGAGAACCTGACTACGAAGCTTGAGGTCCCGGGTTCGATTCTCGTGTCGGGGCAGATATTTGTATGAAAAATACGAATGTTTGTTCTCGGGTCTTGGGTTTTTAATATGTATTTAAGTATGTATCTATCTATATAAGTATGTTTATCCGTTGCCTAGTACCCATAACACAAGCTTTGCTGAGCTTACTTTGGGACTGGGTCAATTGGTGTGAATTGTCCCGTGATATTATTTGAGCAAAATAAATTGTCAAAGTTGTCTCACGAATTATGGCGCCGACTATAGGTAGGCGTCCAACAAGTGGCCGATCTGTTTGCCGAGCCTTGGGATTTGTTAGATCAATTAACCAGAATCGTTACTTCTTAGTAGCAAAAATTCCACTATGTTTTTTTTACTAGAGCTTATTTTCACAATCGCGTTTTTTCCCAATTTAAATTGACACAGAAACAGTGTCGACGGAGCTCCTTCTTCTGTGT
Source organism: Archips xylosteana (assembly GCA_947563465.1). NCBI lineage: Eukaryota > Metazoa > Arthropoda > Insecta > Lepidoptera > Tortricidae > Archips > Archips xylosteana. Next base: position 8,193,027 of record OX387373.1, read on the forward strand.
GCTTTTGGCCCTCCGGGCCGATGCAAACTTAACATAACCTAAACCTACCTATGTTTCTGTGTCGATTAAAATTGCGAAAAAACGCGACTGTGTAAATAATCTTCAGTAAAAAACCATAGCGAGAAAAAAAATATTTGGGGAAAAATGCGTATGGAAATTTTGGGGTTAGGTTCGTAAGGACTAGATTGCATAACGACTCTATAAGCAAAACGTCTTAGTTGCATAAGGTCGTGGTAAGCACAATGTCTTTTTTGCGGAATGCCCTAGTGAGTAGGATGTCTTAGTTGTTCGGTCGACAACTATAGCATAACGCCCGAAGTTGCAAAATGACCAATAGAGTTTACGTCCAAGTTATTAATAAGTCTTGATTGTAAAACGACGCATAAGGAAAAGTGTCTGGATAGCATATGGTCTTGGTAGCAAAACGTCATGATTGCATACCGGCCAGCAACTCGACTTTGAAGTTTCTTTATCAAAGAGTTCCTTCACAAACTACGTTTGAGTTTTTCTTGTCATTCAACCATCTAGTCGTTATGCCATTTAGACGTTATTAATGTTTGACGATATGCTTACCTAGTCGTTTTGCTATTACACCATTTTGATATTAGGGCGTTATACAAACAAGACGTAATAGAACTAAGTCCAGTCTTAAACCCGGGCATTCTACTATTAAGACGTTTGTACAATTAGACATTTAGCTACCAAGACCTTATGTAACTAAGACGTTTTGCTTATAGAGTCGTTATGTAATCTAGTCCTTACGAACCTAACCCAAATTATGCTACTGAGACATAACGATTCTGGTAATTTGATCTGACAAACCCCTATGTTCAGCAGTGGACGTCTGTCGGCTGAAATGATGATGATGACGATGGAGCCGTCTGGGGTATGTCTGGGGTGCTGTACCTGCGCATATCGGGGTCCCTTTCGGCGTCCCGGTTGTGTCTGCGGGCGCGCGCGCGCCGCTCCCACGAACGCGACCGCCGCCGACGACGATCCTCTCGCATCTGGAACAATATCATTTGCAATCGCACAAGAGCCGTGGTGGCCTATATAATATAAATATTCCCAGGTGAATTTTTCGCTTCGAGCCATTACATTAAATCTGAACCTTAATACTATGACGATACCGTTTGTTTTAAAAGATAAGGGCTCGGAGCGAATAATTCACCTGGGAAGATTTATATTATACTAGTGGCCATAATTGGGGATGTCTATTTTTTTGGAATGTATAGTAAATCGAAAACCATTTCGAGATAAATGCTTATTAACTCGTTTTCTGTAGTGTATTTAGTTTGTAAATAAAAAATAAGCAATGACCTTCATTTGGGATTGGTGTAAATTGCGTGGCCCGTCCAAGTCGTACTGTATTCTGTGTTGTTAGAATTCTTCACAATTTACACGTGGATTTAATACTACGGAGTTTGATTTGGACCCGCTGTCTGACAACTAGCACTTTGACAGCGCCAGTAAAGTGACACTAGTTACAGTGTACCACTACGCAAAAAATAGTTAAAGGGATTGCCTTATCGTACGTATTTAGATAGATTTAGAAATTTGGCAGTGTGGGAGCCCTCAATTATAATCTGACGTCATCAACCAAAATAGTTTCAATAATTAATTTTGAAAAAAGTAGTGAACTAAATGACAAAATATTGAAATTAGATTCTTATAATTGACTTTTCTATACAAAAAAAAAATAAAAACCACTGGTAATTTTTTTTAGACATTCCCAATTCGAGAAACAAGCTTGACAAAGGGTTACCTGGGTTAGACGAAATTAAATAGCGATATGGCAGATATCGATAATCTAGTCGATGATTTACTATTTATTTAATCGTATGGCGTAAAACATTAAACAATTACACTAAAGAAAGAAACTACATACTAGCTATAAATCCACATTCAGGGTCCCTAGCCACGAGATTGCGTCAGGTGTCAGATTGTACAGATCTCCAGGGGAGCCCGAGTATGAGTGTGGAGGGCAGCGCTGTACAATGTGCTCTATAGTTTGAGCCTCCTCGCCGCATACGCAAAGGGCCGAGTCCCGCCAACCCCACTTGTGTCGGAAGTAGTTACAGCGTCCGTGCCCTGTTCTCAGTCTGTTTAAGCGACACCAGAGCTTGCGTGGTAGACGGAAACCATCTGGTTTAACCGTGGGGTCTATAGTTGGCAGGGCAGTTCCAGTAGTTCGTGTATACCACTCGTCCTTCCACCTCTGTCCGATGTCAAAATCCCCTAGGTTTTGGGCTGTGACACAAGCAGGGTGCCGAGATTTACTATAATAAGACGGTTTTTTTTTTACTTCCTTTAAGGGGGTACAATACGTTTACTTTTAGTTTACCACTGACAGATGGCTTGCCTTCATTTCATTTCCAACTTTAACACCATAAAAATAAAGTAGCTATTACAAAATCAGCAAACGTGGGTAACAGTATTCTAAAATTGGCTTTATTTGTAGGTCGTTAAAGTTGAATATGAAATGAAGGCAAACCATCAGTCAGTGGTAAACTTTATGTAATTTTACTGTACTTACATTTTCTCTGCGATCCCGCCTTCTTGGCGGCTGGTCCACTGGCTCCTCCAATAGTTCTGTTAATGGCAACACCTGCGCAAACAAATTACGTAAATTAAATTAATTATTATTAATTAATTACTTGTATTGTATTGTATCCTCGGTAGGTTACAGTACACCTCGCTAGGTTACAGTAGGGCAGTGCCACCTTGACTAGAGTGTGTTCCCGGGGCGGCAGCGGCGGGGATTGCACACCACGACGCGGTTAGACGCCGCTTGAATTGCGGGTAACCTCGCTAGGTTACAGTACACCTTGCTATGTTACAGTAGGGCAGTGTCACCTTGACTAGAGTGTGTTCTTTAAGTGACGGCGGCGGAACTTTGGCCGTGCGGCACACCACAACGCGGCACTTCGATGCCCGAGTTACAGTAGGGCAGTGTCACCTTGACTAGAGTGTTTTCCCGGGGCGTCAGCGGTGGGGGGTGGCAGACCACAACGCAGTTAGACGGCACTAGAGCTGCGGGTAACCCTCGCTAGGTTACAGTACACCTCGCTATGTTACAGTAGGGCAGTGTCACCTTGACAAGACTTGTGTTCCCGGGGCGGCGGCGGCGGCGGGGGTGGCACACCACAATGCAGTTAGACGCCGCTAGAATTGCGGGTAACCTCGCTAGGTTACAGTAGGGCAGTGTCACCTTGACAAGACTTGTGTTCCCGGGGCGGCGGCGGCGGGGGTGGCACACCACAATGCAGTTAGACGCCGCTAGAATTACGGGTAACCTCGCTAGGTTACAGTAGGGCAGTGTCACCTTGACAAGACTTGTGTTCCCGGGGCGGCGGCGGCGGGGGTGGCACACCACAATGCAGTTAGAAGCCGCTAGAGAATTGCGGGTAACCTCGCTAGGTTACAGTAGGGCAGTGTCACCTTGACTAGTGTGTTCCCGATGCGGCCACGACGCGGTTAGACGCCGCTAGAGCTACGGGTAACCTAGCTAGGCTACAGTAGGGCAGCGTCACCTTGACTAGAGTGTGTTCCCGGGGCGGGGGCAGGGGCGGCGGCGGCGGCGGCACTTTGGCCGTGCGGCACACGACGAGGCGGTGGCGCGGCGCGGGCGCGAGCGCGGCGTGCGGGGAGCGCGCGCGCGGCAGCCCCGCGCGGGGGGAAGCCGCGCCGTTGGACGCCGGGGGAGCTTCCGGTAACAGATAATAGTACATCAAGGGCCGTAAGTAGGGGATTACTAACGAGAGCCTATTAGAAGCCCGACGCCGAAGGCGAACGGCTTTTAAAAGGATACGATGGCTGAGTGACTTTTGAGAAATAGGTATTTTATTGAAATGTCGCTGTCTGGTCCGAACCCCTCCGTGGCAGTACAGCGAGAGCAAACCACAGCAGCAGCTCAGACCGTTAATAGGCGCATAAAATTGACCAAAACAGCATTTCGTAGTCCCCTGTTTTCTTCTCGAAAACTGGACCATTAAAATTATTTTTTTCAAAATTAATTAGAGGACAGATTTAGCTATGCCCCTATGTTTTTCTTTTTTTGTTTATATGAGGGATTCTTTTCTGATGAGTGTCTGAAAATGACGTTGAAGTTGGGCAATTTTTTCAGTTTTTGAAAGCTCATGTTTCTTATGTTAATTGAAATATGGAAAAAAACGAAACACAGGGGCATAGCTGTGGTAGATACAGATTACACAGTAAAAAAAAATGGCTCTAAAGCCATTATCCAGGGAGGAAACAGGGGACTATGTTTGTATGGAGAAATGGTGCGCATCGTATCCTCTTAATGACTCGAGTTTGTAATCCCCTTACTGCCTGTGATACACACAATGATTTTCATCACATTGCGAGAAAAAAAAATTATTATTTTGTCTCTAAACACTTAAATTGAATAAAATAATGGCTACCCGCCAATACAGATTGACACTTTTTTCAAGTCATCTACCATAGATAATGTAAACTGTGTTTAGTTTAGAATTCGAATGGTCATACGGCCAGATTCTGTCAACATGTAAAAAAATATTTAGTAAAATTATTGCAAAACTATTTAATATGAATTTAAAATATAAAAATAACGAAGTTTCATGAAGCGTAGATAAGTTTTGTGTTGTAAAATTGGGTTATACCTAGCTAAGGTTTAAAGATATAAATAAAACGTTGGCTGACTTGAAACCTCCTTAGTCTGAAATGACATACCAACTAACTTGTTTGCAAATTTTAAAACTAAAATTAGAACTCCCTTGGGTAGAAAAACTGTACGTAAAACCATAACTCCCTTAAGAACAATTTAGGCCATTGTCATTAAGTATACAGGCATGGAATAACACCACTGACGAGCAAGTGTAATGAAAAGTTATATAAAGTAATGATGGAACGATTTACCGCATTCGGTTTCGCGAATATTCCCATATTTTTTGCAATTCGCATCAACATACGTATTCGCAAAAAACGAAGCTAATCTTTGGCGAATGTATTTGAGCAAAAATAATAAATACTGCATTTTTGATTTTTGAAAAATCACTTGTCTTAGTTCTATACTTCATTTAATTTAGTATTGAAAACCACAACATCATCATATTGCGGCTCGTCCACTATTTCTTACCTAGCAAATAGTACAGTACAATAGTCTGGGAGCCGCAAAATAAAATTGTTTTAATGTCACTTTGTTTGCGTGTCGTCAATTGTTACTCTAGTACAAATTGTAAAGAGATTACAGTTCACGAGCCGCAATATAATGTTGTTGTGGTTTATAATTCTAAATTAAATGGAGTATAGGTAAATGACATCATCATCATTTCAGCCGAAAGACGTCCACTGCTGAACATAGGCGTCCCCCAAGGCTCGCCAAACAGATCGCCATCCGCATCCAACGCGTTCCCGCAACCTTAACCAGGTCGTCGGTCCATCTTGTTGGAGGCCTACCTACAGTATCTTTATTCCTAATATTAATCGAGATAAAATTAATCTAATTAACTGATTGAATAAAAATTTAGTCGCTCGAACTAATCGAAGATTAATTTAATAGCGACTAAATTAATCGAAAGCCGTTGTAGCGTGGGAACTACGGCCCAACTCCCATCATTCTTATACCTGATTTACACTCTCGCCTCGTGCTTCGTCTCGTGTCTCGGCTCGGCGTCGCGAGCGTTGCGAAGTACGAGACTGGGCGCGAGGCGAGGCGAGCCGCGAGCGTCTATTCACAATCCCGTCTCGTTAATTAATTCGTCTCAGTGTAAATGAGCTATGAGAGGAGGCCTGTACCCTGCAGTGGGACGTATAATAGGCTGGAATGATGATGACTATCAAAAAAAAACTTTGCTCACCATGGTTCTCCGCTTCACCCTCTTTCTCCGGCTCCTTCTCCGCCGCCGGAGAGGGCATCTTCTCCATCAGCTGCAAGTATTCATTGGTCTCTAGAGCCTTGAAGAGCATGTCCACAAAGGGTTTTGTTTCTGGAAAATTAGTAAAACAACTGTTACAATTACGTGGGTATCAAGCTCTATAGTAAAACTAAGTACATATATATAGTTACTTTGCGGCGGTCTATGTTAATGAACTAAAACAATTACTTTGCTGTTAACAGGGAGTTAAAATTTGTCCGTTTGGTTAGAAGAATAGAATAGAATAGAAAATATTTATTTTTGAACAACTACAATAATACAGCTAAAATATTACACAACAGACCTTAAACATGAATGTAGTTGCTACAAAAAAAGGACATCACTCAGCATGTGTCACGGCACGAAGTGCCACGACGCTGGTTTTCAGTGGGTCCACAGAAACTTAAAACTAAACTAAGTGAAAAACTCACAACATATTACACTACATACAATGAAACCTAAAAAAAAATAAAGAAAGAAAGAATTTAAGAATGAAATGACATTACGCAGTGCAGTATATAGACAAAAACAAAAACAATCTAATGCAAATAAACACAAACACCTGGATATTGGAACAATCACAAGACAAGTCTCAATTCAGACATAATAGACAAAAGCCGGCCAGGCTAGGCAGAAGAAAGCTGTTCATGGTAAAGGTGGAGATTTAATTTATTTTTGAATGTGAACAATGAACGTGTTACGCACTTTTTCAAATCGTTACAATAAAAAAAACTTAACAAATCGGACAATTCTTCACTTCTTGTTAACCTTTTCAACGCCACGCCTCGACAAAACGTAAACCTGCTTTGAATCTTATGTCATTGTGTCAAGATCACTTTGACACTGTCCTTTGTGACACCTATATGTGTCGTTGGCGTTGAAAGGGTTAATCATTATTAAACTTGTCCGATTTATTACATTTTTTTTATTGTAAAGACATGAAAAAGTGCGTAACCAAACGGACTAATTTTGGGTACAACAAAAAATAGAAACGCCCATATTACATATTTATTTAATAACTGTTAATAACTTGTATGGACAACTCACCCTGTTGGAGGAATACGTCGAGCTGATCGAGCATGCCGTCTCTGAGCTCCTCCAGTTGCTTGTCTTTCTTCACGAGGGCGTACACGTACTTGGCAAGGGCCGCCGGGTCCGCGTCGCATCTGGGAAACAAACTTGTTACTTATAACTGAGGTACCCAAGCAGTCAATAGCCTCGTACTGAGGCAGCCTCGGGCGTTTGCCTCGGCGAGGCAGCCTCGGGTAGTAAAAAGACGTATAACATTTGCCGCGCGAGGAAAGGCCGAGCCAGTTTTGCTCAAGATCGCCATGGGGCCGCAAGTTCGGAAAGATATCGCCATCACTGCCTTACTAATAATTATTGTAAAAAAAAGAAAATAGAAACCTAAACGTTTTTGAATAAAACTGTTATAATCATACATCGTTATCGCGGGAGCAAGAACAAATCAGTTAAAGAACATATATAACAGAATGTCTGTTTAGTATACGGATATATTCTGCCTACAAGTTCTAAGCATCTAAGAAGTTTTAGTAACACTAAAGTTTTCGCTGGAAAAGGTGAATCAAATTTGTCTTATACTTACTGTTTAAACGTTTACATACATAGAAGTCAATGTGTCTACTTGAATAATAAGCCAGCAATGTGTGTAATTTTTATTAACGTATATTTACTCGGATTTTATTTGGATTTCGTAATAGATCACAAATAATTATGTTGTAAACACAGTTATTATTACGAATAATTAATAAATGACAATGTCAAGCAAGAAAAGTGGCTGAAGAGTTTGACGCTGCGATTGCGTAATTAATATTTTTTATGTATGTAAGTAATCAAGTCAAGTATGGAGGTCTGATATTAGTAATATAGTTGATAAATTTTGAACTCTTAGTCAAAATTGTCATAAATGTTGCTCGATATCAGTGTTGCTTCTGTTATTGCTAATTTCCATAATCTTCCGCGATAACGATGTATGGTTATAATGTTATATTAATGTAACGCTGACACGCCACGAACAAGCGAGGCAAAACACAAACCTCAAGAGAGTGAGCGAGACAAACGTACCGAGGCGCCTTTGAGCATGGACTAAAACCGACAACGCTCGGCTCGGACGTCCTGACTGCCCGAGCATTTGGTTTGAGGCAAACGCCCGAGGCTGCCTCGCCAGTCAGTACGCGGCTAATCAGTATTAACACATTCACAGTCCTATCATCATCAGCCTATGCCCGTCCACTGCTGGACATAGGCGTCTCCCATGGCACGATCCTCGGCCACTCTCATCCAGCATTTGCCAGCCGCCTTGCGAATATCATCCATACAACAAACGTGATTTTTTGCCGTTTTTAGGCTTCCGTACCCAAAGGGTAAAAACGGGACCCTATTACTGAGACTTTGCTGTCCGTCCGCCCGTCTATCACCAGGCTGTATCTCACGAACCGTGACAGCTAGACAGTTGGAATTTTCACAGATGATGTATTTTGGTTGCTGCTATAACAGCAAATACTAAAAAACAGAATAAAATAAATATTTAAAGGGGCTCCTATACAACAAACGTGATTTTTTTGCTCGTTTTAGCTCAAAATTGATAACGGCAACAGGTAGATGCTTGAAATATTCACAGAATATTTAGTAATATATTCACTTTAAAAATAAATAGTTAAATTAAAATAAAACAAATATTTAAGGGGGGCTTCATACAAGTAACGTGTTTTGTTTTGCTGTTTTTATAGATAATGGTACGGAACCCTTTGTGCGCGAGTCCATCTCGCACTTGGCCGGTTTTTTTATAGATAATGGTACGGAAGCTTTGTGCGCGAGTCCGACTCGCACTTGGCCGGTTTTTGTAATATGGCAATATCAATACATTCAAGAAACATAGTTATCTACAACGCAATATCACTGCTGTATTATGGTAACAATCTTATCATAAAGATAAGATGCCTACTGTACATCATAATTATTTATATACTTTTATGTAATTTCCGCGTTTTGAAATTGTTTTCAAAACCTGTCCAGTCATTGTGAGGAAACTTATGAGTATACTCCGTTACAAACGGGCAGTTTGGTGGCTACGTAACTTTAGTAATGTGCATTTAGCGGTTTCTGTAAGTCCATAAGAATTTATGAATAAATAAATACAAAATATATACAAGTCTTAACAACTAGGGTTTGCTCCCAGTACTGGATTTCCCGGTTCTCACCATACAATCTCAGTACCAGGAGAATCCCCTAGTCTCGACTTTAGCTATGTATGGGGAACTCCAAAATTTATCTGAAAACTTAATTTTATTCTATTTATTGACATTGCACATTATTAATGTTAGGTAGCCATTAAACTGCACCAGACGAGAACTATACCAGAAGAGTAAGGCCCTATGTGATGCACAGACATAGGAATTTAGGGGGCAAAATTTAATGACCGGTAGGGAGTTCCTTTTTCGATAAACTCAACTATCAACACTGCACAGAATCCTAAGCGCACTGACTGACCGGTGGGATACTCCGCTGTTGAAGAAGAGGATGAAACTCCACACTTCTTAAGAGTATAGTTATTATTATTTTTTACTAACTCTAGAAATAAGTTTGTCCACTAATACAATGAGTCATGTTACTTGAAATAAATTATTTGAATTTGACTTTGATCAATTATAAATGAGCGCCACTTTGATAAAAGTGGCCTTCTTTTTTCTCAGAACGTTGCGCAAACATGCGTGAAATTGTCAAGTTTAGCTGTCAAGTGTCAAGCGTTGTGGAGTTTTGCCGCTACCGAAATTCGACTGTAATTAAGTAAAGACTAGGTTCAAATTTCTGTGTAGGTGATGATTTTATTTATTACGCAAACAAATAAATAGTTCGGACATTCTTTGCAGGGGATTTTGTTCGGCAATGTGTATCATCAGTTATAATTGATCAAAGGAATTTGAACAAATTTTTCTATAATAAAGGAACTCCCTTCCTGTCATTAAATTTTGCCCCCTAAATTCCTATGTACGGTGATGCAGAAGTTCAGTTTTGCCTTAGAAATAAAGAAAGAAAAACATTTATTCGTAATAAAATTAAAACAATAAAACGGAAACAGATATAAATAAAATTGTCACAAAATGGTCCCGACTCAGCATGATGTCGGCCTTGGAGCCAATGCTATTTTTCCATTGGAACCATAATTAAAGTCTTTAGGTCTGGCGCAATTTACTTTTATACTTTAAATAGAAACTGTGGGAGAGTGCATGGAAATATCAACATGCACATACAGATGGAGGTGGAATTGTATAATTAGAATAGGTGTGTGGTAACCTAACATACAATAGGCTAATTTTAGTACATTAACTGGAGTAGAAATGTCCCCAAAATGGTCTATATTCTATATCATTCTATAAGGGCCAGGAAGGACCTGCAAGGGGTCTAAATAAGAAAAAAACAACTGGATTTGATGTTGATTCCTTTGCATAAATTCAACTAATATTAAAAACATGAAAGTTTGTATGTACCAAGGATGATATAGACTGGATTGGCAGTCGCCATAGTACGGATCGGCTGCGGTTTTTGTAGTTTGATTATTAAATCTAGATTTTTTTTTTTTTATAATATCTACAATCAGTCGACAGACTATAATTAGATAGTTTGAAAGCGATGGATCTTTGCAGAGGAGCAGGGCCAATGCCCTGTCCTCATTCAGTCAGGGAGCACATGCGCCCGCTTCAGTTTTTTGGTAGTACCTTGGTTAAGCAGCATGTTCGCCAGAGGGTTGGGATGAATATTTAACCTCTCTTTATGTTTTATTCTGTAATGATTAATCTCTTTGGCTATTGTTGGTATCTCTACGTAGTTGTGGACTTCGGTATTTCGGGCAAACCAAGGTGCACATGTGATTGTCCTGAGTATGTTGTTTTGAACTCGTTGAAGGCATTGTATGTTTGATTTACTTGCAGTCGACCAAAGCTGGATTCCATACAGCCAAATAGGCTTTAAAATGGCACAATAGATCATTAATTTATTTTCCAGTGACAATGCTGATTGTCGGCCCAGTAACCACAGCAGATTTCTGAATCGATTATTTATCTCATCTCTCTTGCATTTAATATGGGTTTTCCAAGTCAATCGTCGGTCCAAGTAGAACCTTAAGTATTTGACAACTGCTGTCTCAGGTAAGGTTTCCGACCCGAGAGTGACGGGGGGGCAATCGCCTTTTCTAAGCGTGAATGTAATATGGAACGACTTTGGGGCACTTGCTTTTACACGCCATTTTGTAAGCCAGTCATTTGTAATATCCAGTTGCTTTTGGAGTTGATTGCTTGCTTCGTTTGCTTCCTTGTTGCATGACAGGAAAGCTGTATCATCAGCAAACGTTGCTATGGTGATGTCAGACGTAAATGGTAGGTCACATGTAAAAATGTTATACAATATGGGTCCAAGTACAGAACCCTGTGGCACTCCAGCCTCACAGTAATACAGCTTGGATCTGGCTTCTTCATGTTTCACTTGAAATAGTCTTTCAGACAGGTATGAAGCTATCACTGGATACACAGAGTGAGGTAAATATTTTTTTATTTTGTACAAGAGGCCTCTATGCCAAACCCTGACAAATGCCTGTTGGACGTCTAAAAATGCTGCTGAACAATATTGTTTTTCTTCAAGACATTGCTTGACTGTGTGGTAAACTCTATGCACTTGTTCAGTGGTTGAATGGTGCTGTCGAAAGCCAAATTGATGTTGTGGGATTAGGTCAGTTTTAACCAGGCAGGTCTTAAGTCTTGCTAGAAATATTTTCTCCCATAATTTAGAGGCTTCAAAGGCAAAACAATAAGACTACAGATATTTCATATCACTGCAAATGTATTATTATACAATATTTTTGAAAAATAATACATTTAATATTTTAGACTATCGTGGTCATTACTAATATTATGAGTTGAAATTGGGTTTTGTTCTGCGTACCTTGATTTTCAACTCATAATAATAATACATTTGTAGTAATATGAAACATCTGTAGTCTTATTGTTTTGCCTTCAAAGCCTCTGGCTATATTTCAGCGCCTTCTAGATTTAATAATCAAACTACAAAAACCGCGGCCGATCCATACTATGGCGACTGCCAATCCAGTCCATATCATCCTTGGTATGTACAGATGTTATGTTTATTACTCTTTCATGCTTAACTGTTTGATTGTTTCTGATGAAATTTGGCACACACAAGTGGCATCCCATACTGTAAGTAGAAACATGAATGTTTAACATTATGACTATAGTCCGACAAGCTTGTGGGCTCTCCGCGGAACCCTGTCACAGTAAGCATTTGCCGCACTTATTAAAAACAATCTTGTTAAAGTCAGCAGAGGCTCCCTGCAACAGGGTTCCGCCGAGCGCCGCGCACAAGCTTGTCAAGGTATAGTACCATGATTAATATAGAATACCCAGTGTTCAAGGAAAAATATATTTTTCTACCCAGTCCTAACCACTCTATATTATGTCTTCTTGTGAAGAATAGGTGTTTTAGCTCACCTATACTTCATTTTTATTTAGCATTACAAAGAAGGTAAGCAATCTTGTTGTATTTTTAATGAAAAACACTTTTGAAAAATAAATCACAGCAAATATGTAACAATTAGCAAGGAAATATGGTTCTTTACATAATTTTGGTTTTATAAGTAGTAGATAAATTGTTTACCCTATTTCTAATGCTAAAAAAATGAAGTATAATTCCGATCATTGATGCCAAAGGATCAACAGAATATTTATTTGACCAAACAGTTTCCCAGTGTACTTTTACTAAAATCAACACAGCATGATTTTTGCAAACAAATCAATATTGGTTTGATAACTAATACCTTTATAACACACATTCATAACATAAGATGCTTAAACCAGCATCAATTTAAGTACAAATAAAAATTCTGGAGTGTCCTAACCTCAAAACGTTAAAACTATCAAAGTATCTACAATTTCCATGTAATGGCGGGAAATATAATGATTTAAAGAAGCAATGATCAAAACCGGTGGTTAGTTGAGGTTAATAGTACAACTTAATGGGAGAAATGATCTTATTTCAGTAGCAAGTAATTCTTCGAGAAATCCTTGACGTAGGGTATGTAGGTGTTAGATGAGGAAAACATTGTTAAATCGGGAAGCAGCGCGTCATAATCATAATAAGCAAAATGGGATTAGAAAAAGCGAAGTAGGTCTTCAAGGAAGAAATTAACTATTCATAGAAAAAAATACCGAAAAATCAATTGTGAAAGCTGTCATGTACACAGATTAGGTTCTGCTACGCGCTAGTAGTAAAGATAAAGAACTATTACGAAATTCGTAATGTGACATTTTTAAGGTGGTGAAAGTGTTAAAAAGGCAAAAATAGAAGGAAAACCACTCTCACATCTGAAATATTCATGTAAGTGTCATGCTTTTATTAAATTATAGAACCACGGTGGATTAAAATGGCTGCGACGTAAGCCAGATCTACTTACAGAGGTTCCAATATGGAAGTCAACCATGACTTGAAAGCCTCGGGATTTTCAATGATCATCTTGACGGCACTAATTATTAACTAAATAAACGATTATCCATGTAAATTGCACTAGTTAAAACTTGTGACTAAAATAGAATCAGAGGAAAGAATTATTATTCACTTGTTTCACGTCTCTCTCGAATAAATTCTTTTCCTAACTGCCACAGATACCGAAGAATCGAAAATGTCGAAGTGCTGTGTTGCCAGCCTTTTCAACATACTGACTGTGGATACTGGTTATTTGGCCAATTGAGTTTTGTTACTTCCTTAAATTGGCTACTTTACTAACACAACTTTAATTTTCAAATTAAATAAAAAAATCCTAATAAACATAAACTAAAACAACATAAAAAATGACGTTAAATACACTTGTTTTTTTTTTCTTTTTGTGTGATACAAGTGTGATACAAGATTGGAGTAATTGTTTATTACTTTAGTGATTTCGTTACTCTCCACTCAAAACGGTACGATACGAACTTTGATATTGAAATTTCGGAGTAGCTCCCCAGAACATGGACCCCGTAAGCCCTGGCAATGGAATTGGAAGAGCAATCTAACGCCTGCTTAAAAATGTATCGTGTAGTAATCATCTGTAATTCATATTGCGGCCAACATTTTTGCTGGCGCTGTTTCTTTACGAGAATTCGCATTAAGATAACATAATGACCAATATAAGTTTTAGTTAAAAACAATTACATTTTTAATACAAGATTTTTTGTTGACTGTACTTTTTGACCTTGGTTATCTATCATCTAAGGCCAAAGTGATCGTCAAGACAAATCAAACGAGCCTAAACAAGATGCGTTCGTGTGGTTTTATTACAGAGTTCCTATGGCCACCTTCCAGCTCCGTCATCAGATCAGCTCCATGTCATTATAATATTGCATTGTCATCCGATTTACGCATGCTCGCAAAATTTCAGCTCAATCGGAAATCGGGAAGTGGGTCAAAAGTGGTCCCGTTTTACCCTTTGGGTACGGAACCTTAAAAATGACTACTATCAGAGTATAAAAATGTCTAGAATCATAATATAAAAATTTCTAAATTACAAATTGACAACAAATAAAAAAAGACTGTGAATAAACATTTCATTTCATTTCAAAGGTACCTAAGTAAATAAATTTCAAAGTGGGCACGATATACCAAATTGTCAATAAATGGTAGTCTAGGTATATGTTCGATATTTGGTACTGAAACATATTCATGCTGTTTTTGGTTGTAAAAACCATGCAGATAGGTACATCAAATTTACAGAAAGATGGAATATTATTTCATTTTAGTATGTTTTCGACATCTTTATATTCCGTCTAATATACATGTGGGCATTTTTGTATATTGTCAAAAATACACTGGGAGACAATTTTTTAAGCGGACATTTTTATACATCGCCATATTTCCTTATAGTCCGTAGTCGCATAAACCTCATAAAGGAGTGCATGGCGCCTTATTGTGAGAATCATCGCCGTCTCACGTCTCTGCGGAGAGGGATGATAATTTTTCACGAGCAGTAACCGAATAATACGTAATGGGTCATAGTGTATCGCTTCTTACCGGTCTAAAGTCTGTTCACCACGCGTGTATCGCGCTGCGAAATAAAAATCGTGCGTGTAGTTCCTCTGCGCGGAAGAAGTGAAATTTCGTAATGAATGTGGAAATGAAAAAGGCATTTATACATAAATATGAACCTTATTGCAATAACTTAAAGAACTAAATTTAATTATGCATCTATGTGTTTAAATTTCTCACTAGATGGCACTTTTATCAATTCTCATACAAATTTGCACAGAGAGTATGAGTTCTGCATCGCACTGTCGAAGTTTTTAACATCCGTTAGTAGATACACAATGCGAGATTACTTGCTTCGGCAGTACATATACTAATGCTTTCATACCCCCTTCGTGGTAGCGTTAAACGTTTAACGCGACCTTGTTGGAAGTCGCATTAGAAGTTTCACTTCAAAAGCAATGATTTGTTGAAGGCCTTAGGCAGGGGGGGTTTCACAGAGTTTCACTCCGCACTTTAGGCACACGGCGGACACGACGTACAAAATACGCGTTCTTGAATCTACATAGGCACGACGACGTCTGTACACGCGTACGCCTACATACATCGCGCGCGCACTCTTCTGGATTCCGGCGGTGTCCGGCAATCTGCGCCTTGAGGGGTGGGGTAACTCGAATCGGTGCGGGACGGAGCGTGTCCATTCTGTACGTTAGTACTATTATACAGGGTGTTTGGTAGCTACGTGCAAAGCTTTAAGGGGGTGATAGCCGAGGTATTTTTGAACATTTTTAGCCATATATGTCTTAGCCGAAATTTGTTTTTTTTTTTTAAATTGAAGACTTGGAAATTTTAGGAAAATACCCAGAATTTGATAGTCACGAGTCAATATTGCCCCAATGAGCGTTAATTTGGAAATTTTAAATATGGCACAGAAAAATGACGCAGACTTGTCTTTTTCACATGCTATTTACTAGTTAAATTTCAAGACTAGTGCATTGTTAGCGAGTGCTCCCTGAGTTTGGTTTTTACTTTTTATCTCAAATTCAGCAAGCAATGTCAATGAGTGATATCTTAAAAGAAAGAACAATAAACAGGCATGTTTCTAAAAATGTTTGAACATTTCAAGGATTTTTTTTTAATTTTTTTTTATGGTACAGAAAAATGACTCTGTTCCAACCTAAGACATTTTTAGTAATTTCGAATGCCTCCATTTTGTTTTTGTGACGAGAAAGACACTTAAAAATTATTTCATTTGGTCCAATACACATTAAACTATACGAAATAAAAGATTTGGTTTCCAAATTAACGCTCATTGGGGCAATATTGACTCGTGACTATCAAATTCTGGGTATTTTCCTAAAATTCATAAGTCTTCAATTTAAAAAAAAATATCAAATTTCGGCTAAGAGATATATGGCTAAAAATGTTCAAAAATACCTCGGCTATCACCCCCTTAAAGCTTTGTACGTAGCTACCAAACACCCTGTATATTATGTGGTTTAGGTATGTTCGGCCGCCGCCGCGCCTCCCGGGCAGGCGTATGGCAGTAGGTTGTCGCTCGGCATTTGGTTCGCACGCTAGCCGCGTCGCGCGTAATTATTTTTCTGTGATTTTTGCAACAAACAATGACTTCTAAAAGATCTCATAATTAACTTGCTTACTTACCAAAGGTAGTTTACTGAATTAATGTGTATTAATATTAACACATTGTTCTTTCTTATATCGGGGGGTGGGAACCCTGTGCTCCTTGGTTCCGGATCAACGGTATATGCCAACGGAATATGAACGCTCGTATTACACGATAACTTTCAATTTCGCGTGCAAGCAGTTAACGGTCGTTAGAGTAGGCAAATTTTTATACCTAAAGTTGACTTTTGTTCGAGAGTGATCCTTCTGTACGTTAGTAGGTACTATTAGTAATGCTGTGCCTTATATTATATAGGTTTACTACGGAATTCGATTTTTGAACATAAGAGTGAAAGGGATGGCACGATACGAAGCTCGAAAACTAACTCGAAAATTGAATTTGATTTGACAAGCTTGACAATAAAATTAAAGGGTTACCAGGTTTCGACGAAATTAAATAGTGATGTAGCCAATATCGATAATTAGTGTCGACTGGACTAAGTATAATGATTTACTATAAGACGGAATTTTTATGCCAATTCGGGAATATCGTTGTTGTAATTGTCACTTTCATTTACATCTAGAACGCGATCTTCAGAATAGAAATATAATTTATTTAAGCTTCCAAGTACTAGAGTAGGAACTAGAAAGTACTTTGAGTAAGCGAAAAAAGACCAAGTAGGTATTATTACATGTAGTATTTATTCGGGATCATAATCAGTTAGTTCATCAGACACATTAATGATAAAGCCATCGGATGTAGAATCAACTAAATTATCTAGACGACCAGATGGCTTAGTGGTTAGAGACCCTGACTATGAAGCTTGAGGTCCCGGGTTCGATTCCCGTGTCGGGGCAGATATTTGTATGAAAAATACGAATGTTTGTTCTCGGGTCTTGGGTGTTTAATAAGTATTTAAGTATGTATCTATCTATATAAGTATGTTTATCCGTTGCCTAGTACCCATAACACAAGCTTTGCTAAGCTTACTTTGGGACTAGGTCAATTGGTGTGAATTGTCCCGTGATATTTATTTTTTATTTATTTATTTTATTTTTATCTAATTGCAACATTTGACTATTTATTTTTATTAAGTGATTGACGCATTCTCTCCATCTTCCTGGTATTATTTTACTCGATTTTTCATTATTTAATTACATACGTCTAAATTGTATAAAAATAATTATAATAAATCTTTATTTCGAATCATTTAATTTGTTTTTTTACGAAGTAAATACGCTATTTGGAACTAAGGATCGCCAATACGGGTCGGAAATAATTCCAAATATCCCTGTCAGTGATATAATCATTAATTTCATAAATATAATATGTACCTTAGATATTCGTGTCTTGACGATGGATTTGAATTTTGCATCTGTTTGATCGGTTAATGTAGTTTTTACTATTGTAAAGTCGTATGTAATTTCGTACAAACGTCTTTTTTGGCTTTAGCCAGTAATCGTAGCTTTTTCTGACATTTTTTTTCATATATATAAATAAATCTCTCTCACTCTCTCTCTCTCTATAATTATCCAGCAAGTAAATTAAAAAGGTACCTACGTTATTATGATTCATTATAAATCAGAATTAATATGATTCACGTTATTTTGGTTTCGCATGTGTAAGCTAATCTTATCTGTATCTAATCGCTTAATTTCTCTATTGGCCTGAATATAACCAGCTGAACAATCTTTAAGTGGTTCGACAGAGTAACCATATCGTACGAATATCAAGTTCACTGGGATCATACGATAGTATTCCGAACACACTCAGCGGAAACAGCGCTTGAAGGAATAATGCTATAGATTTACGCGGTCTGAATGGAGCGCTTGCAACGCGCCGCTGGATTCGATGTACTATTTCCCTGATTGCCACTACGTGAATAAAGCATGTTGCTTACCGTGTTCTCCTCGAAGTTCTATTAACGGAATAAATTGCAAAGCGACTTAATTACAAATACAATGTTCAATTTTATCAGCTCCTTGTTTTTGTTACTTACTTCGTCAACGTCGTGTTGAATTAAATTCCTAATCTAATTTTGAATGGCACTCGATTGCCCGATTACGGCGCGGGAACAGTTGCTTGTCAATCTTGGCGGGAACGCGTTGTTTTTTTTTATTTTATTTTTTAAGACATGTGATATTGGCAGTGTTGTGATGTGTTGTTTTTATTGATGTTAACAATTGCGTTCTTCATAGGAGTCGCTGTTCTTTGTTTTATTTTTAAAAAGTTTTTGAGTCGTAAGCCGAAGGATTGCACTGAAGGTATGTTCACTTGTTATTTTTTATTTTTTACGATTTCACTGACGCACACATATTGTGAAAAACATTTTTTTTTCTTTTATAGAATGTGTGTTCTTATGACGCTGAAAACCTTTATTAGCATTGAATTGTGAATAATTTAAGCTGCTGTAGTATTTTAACTATTGGAATACATTATACATGTCAAGTGAATTAATTACCTTTGGCAAGTATGCTTTTCTACGTGTTTCGGCTGAGCAGTCTAAAGTTGGAATGTTTAAAACAACTTATTACTTAATGTTTATGAAGAGTTAAACTGGCTTGTAAAAAAAAATTATTTTTGACGTGACAACGTCTAATAAATCGATGAACGCCGGCTGCATCCACGAAAAAGGATGACGCAATGTAACGTACATGTACGTAACGGTACGTACAGACCGACTAAGGCCAGTTGCAAGAGAGCGGCGAACGCCAGGATGTACAATGCGGGGTGCGGGGGGGGGTTTGAATGTTTTGTTATGACGTTGTCACGTTAAACTATCGTCCGAAAAACGGACTTTACAGACAATCGGTTTTTATTTTAATAAAACACTGTTACATAGCTAGAGGTAGCGACAGGAAGTTATCGATAAGTATTTTTAGAACTCTTGAAGTTTCAACTTACGTAAAATTTAGTTCCCAATGTGATCCAATTAAATATAATAATTTTTTGCCAGCCAACCAAACAAAATTTTAATGATTATTTTATTAAAGCATGAAAGTTTTGATGTTCAATATTAAATTAGGATAATCTTCCTGTTATTTAACTTTACAACTAAGTACATAATTACGAGGGAGTTGACGCATAGTCGATCAAGTAATTGCTTTACCATTTTTTATGACAGTTCCTACATCAGAATAAAAACAACAAGGCTGATTGTCACATTGCCCTGACATTGAACCTTAAGATGGTTAAGGAATTTCTTCATCGACTATAATACAGTCGGTAGTAGCGAGAGTATAGGTAATATAAATGGCGAAAAAAAAGTTCATTAAACAGTATCGCTTTACAAAATGCTTGTCGCTGGTCCCACACTAGGCAATGCCGACCAGGATTCGAAATACAAATAATTTACTTAAATAATCATCAAATTAAAACAAAAACTTGGCTATAGGTTAAAATAAATGCGAAAATCAAACAAAAAAGTTATGACAGTAATAATGCAATACAATACAATTACTCTTTATTGTACACCAGGAATAGTAAGCAATACAGAAAGCAGGTACACAGAGAGAAAGTTACAAGGTAAGCAATAGGCAGCCTAATTTGTATTAGTTCTTTTCATAATAGCTTTTTTTTTTGCGAGCCGATACGTAACGTATATGTATGTATACCTACGTAGCTATATTTTTAACAACAAGAAGAGGAAAACTGAAAGAGATCGCTGATTGCTTGCACTTATAGGTCATCGAGATTGCTTGCTAACATGTAGTCAGATGCAAATAAGCTGAATTAGATTAAAAATGAGCTCTAATTATAACTTTGACACGATGGTTCGATTCAAACGAAGGTTTGACATTGTCGTAAGCCATCTTCATCATCTGTTTCATCAACAAATTATACAAAGAGCCATATATTACATTCTAGTAACTGCGTAACGCCTTTGCTTACTTTGTAATTTTTGCGCTTTATTTTCTGTATTGTTTATTATAATAATATGGTGTTTAATAAGAAGTCATTATATTAACAATAACAGACTCGATCCTTGTATTTGAGAACCAATAAGTATTCACTTACGGTATTTCATTAGAGATGCGCAAAACAGTGCTCCGAAATGTAATGCCATATCACACAACATCTCGGGAAATGTAATATTACATTGAGATATCACATCACTCGAAACATCACCCCATTGCTGGACATATTACATCACAGGCATCGTACTATAAATAATATCAGAAAAGAAAATGAGTAATGTAGTTTCTATATTTATGACGTAATATTTTAAGGTAATGACGTAGAATGTATAAGTTGATTCCCCTTCATACTTATTGGAACATCGAATAACCGCTATGTGTGTATATCACACCAACTCTTTCTTTCATCACACACGGTAAGAGTCGATCGAGAGCCATCACCACGCTCGGGGAATATATCGCAACGAGTGATGTTCGGTGTAATATGGCATCTCGCGGTCGAGTAATATTACAATTGTGATATTACTCGCATTACTTACATATGTCTTTATTTAATTGATGCTTTGTCAGAGCTCTACATATAAGTTTGAGTTGCATCAAGTTACTAGAATGATTGAAAGTTTACTAGACACATATACACGGTGATTTTTTATCGGTGATCAGGAAACATCTTTTCTAGATCAGTATTCGATGACAACCACGTTTAAGTCGCAGTTACACGAAACAACACTTTTTTTTTTATTTAATGAAATATTAATTAAAATCATTGTCACCCTACACTTTGCTTTGTCTAAGAACGTAAAACCTCTTTGAAACCTTTTTTTACGGTGCGGAAAATGCGCCTTACGCATTCGTCTCTGTTCGGGGAAACCGAGGGTATGTGGGGCTCTCCTCTCCCACAAGGAGCCTACCCACTAAAAACCGCACGGATTCCCTCGTTGCCATTGTGAACGCCACTGGCCGCCCCGGGATGAGGTTCCTCTGTCGACACCGTGCATGCGGACTCGACTTTTCCCGGCCTCCCCCGCTGGTGTCGGTTAACCTAATCTAACCTAACCTGCTGCATTCTACAAGAAGGTATTTAAAAAAAATGCAGTTTCAGAAATGAAACACTTTATGACTAACGTTGATTACGAAGAAATTATGTCTTATTAAATTATGGAAAAACAAGGTGCTCCTGGTGCGACTCATACTAAATATACCAAAGATCCAGTCGATCGAACATATTTATGGGCGTTGGTGGTCATTTTCCATCAGATGACTCCCTCGAATAATAAAAAAAAAAATAACGTACCGAAATTAGCTAAAATATTTTAAATCGAGTTGTAATTTTGCACTCAAGTTGCAGACAGACGTGACTGAGTAAGTAACGTTCCAAACACCTTTAGGTTAAAGTTCAACCATGGCAATCACGCGTTTATCGACACGCGATATTTTTTATATTTTACTATGTTTACATATCGATATCGATAAGCTGATCAGTAAAGAACA
This sequence comes from Archips xylosteana, assembly GCA_947563465.1. Classification (NCBI taxonomy): domain Eukaryota; kingdom Metazoa; phylum Arthropoda; class Insecta; order Lepidoptera; family Tortricidae; genus Archips; species Archips xylosteana. Next base: position 8,214,983 of record OX387373.1, read on the forward strand.
ACACGGCAACATGAGAGACTGCGTGTTAATGTCACCTATCTTGTTACTAATAATAAGGTTGTGCTTCGAAGAGGAGAGGAGATTATTTATCAGGACCGTGCACGACGGTGGCGCCGCGTAGCGTTGACAACATTTCCTCCTCATTTACTTCCAATTTTTGCCATGTTGTGCGCTGCGATCGTTTTCTGTACCCCCACCACCCGCTTTGCACAAAGCCAATAATCTAGTTCAATAGAAATGGGAAATCATAAGAATAAACAAACATGGATAACGACAATTGCATTTATTGTCTACTAGCGACCCGCCCCGGCTTCGCACGGGTGCAGCTATATTATGCATGTATTGTACATATAAACCTTCCTATTGAATCACTATCTATTAAACAAAACCGCATCAAAATTCGTTGCGTACTTTCTGTGGTAGTTTTAAAGATCTAAGCATACATAGGGACAGATAGCGGGAAGCGACTTTGTTTTATACTATGTAGTGAGTGATTGATAAATTAAATTATGAATTACTTAGTGATGGGATTTAAGGTTAATCAATCCATTTGACACTCGTGAAATTATTATTAACTTTCCTGAATATTTACCAAATTAGAACTAGTGGTGTTGATAATATTTGCAAGTAACTAAAATAAAACCGGACAAGTGCGAGTCGGACTTGCGCACTAAGGGTTCCGGTCTATGAAGACGGCAAAAAGCACGTTTTTTGTATGGGAGCCCCCCTTAAATATTTGTTTTATTTTAATTATTTGTTTTTAAAGGTAATATACATATAACTAAATGTTCTGTGAATATTTCAAGCGTCTACTTGTTGCCGTTATCAATATCGAGCAAAAAATTCCTATGACCAAGCTTTAGCCTTACCAAAATCAATCCTGATTGGTCGACAAAGAACTGAATTATTTACGCATTTAGGCCACGCACTTCCGCGGTTATTGTCACAATGGACTAGGTCGACTATGTTTTATCAAGGATGATATAAACTGGATTAGCAATCGCCGTACCTACTATGGATTATCCGCAGAAAAATAATTCGATTATTAAATCTAGATGGCGCTGAAATATAGCCCGAGGCTTTGAAAGCAACACAATAAGACTACAGATGTTTCATATTACTACAAATGTATTATTATGCAATATTTTTGAAAAATAATACATTTGTAGTAATATGAAACATCTGTAGTCTTATTGTTTTGCTTTGAAACCCTCGGGCTATATTTCAGCGCCATCTAGATTTGATAATCGAACTATTTTTCCGCGGCCGATCTGTACTATGGCGACTGCTAATCCAGTCTATTATCATCCTTGGTTTTATACATAACTATCTGTTGCCTTGTTTACATTTGTAATTTACCATGAGCTTTACGGTGAAGGAAAACATCCTGAGGAAAGCTGAGAAGAAATTCAACGGTGTACTAACAACCTTTGCTTTCTGAGGGCAGTATATGCCTTAATTAATTTCCTTTAGGTAATCGTATTTTATTATTTCAATGTAAATATCATATTATCATATAGAAAGAAAGAGTTATACATACATACGTGAACAAAATAGACCTTGAGATGGCTAATACGTGACGTCGTATTTAAGGGCGGTCAATTGATTTCCATATCACACAATAGATGTGCGTATTTATTTGTGTTATACGCGTTCATCTGAGGTAGCAAGGAGGTCACATTCAGATTATCGTCATCATTTCAACAGAAAGACGTCTACTGCTGAACATAGGCCTCCCCAAGGCTCGCCAAACAGATCGATCGGCCCTACGCCATCCGCATCCAACGTGTTCCCGCAACCTTGACCAGGCCGTCGCTCCATATTGTTGGAGGCCTACCTACACTGCGTTTTCCGGTCCGTGGAAGCCACTCGAGAACCTTTTAAATAGCGTCCCAACCAATCAGTACAAAATAATTTCACACTGGGTACATTTTGCGTAGAAACAGGGCTCTTCTAACACTGGATTTATTGATACGGCCGATAGCGTACACTTCGACATACATACAAAATACGGAGCCCGCATACATAACAATCATGATTTATAAATCGGACAAAAGCTCGCAAAAATCTCTCATTTGCCCTCTATTTCACTTCCTTACCCCGATATCGTACGTCCTAAGTCACCTTCATAAGAATTCGTTACGTCAAATGACTTTTGACACGACATTTGACACATTATGATAAGTTATACAGCTAATATCAACACATGGACATGCTTTTATCGATAAACGCCGGTCTTTCCTCGCACTGAGGCGGCTATATATACTTGGCTCAAATGTCTAGTATCCAGGTTAAAAGGTAATAAAATATAATTTTCACTTCTCGTGCTTGTATTTCGTATTTAACTTTGGTATTTAAGCATGTAGGCTGCATAGAATTAAGTAAAATCTTCGTCTGAGACCAAGGCATTCAGGCGCCATGGCGCCCACGACGCCAAAAGCTTATAAAATAATGAGTTTTTCTTTTAGTTTTTTAATTTGTAATAACAATTTAAAAAATTAAAATTAATATATTGTATTTTATTGCTGTTTAATTTCCTCGCAAATACCTATACTTAGTTTACTTTATTTTTATAAAGAAGCTGTAACGTTACTGTTTTAAACAAACTACCTACACTTAAGAACTACATAAAGAAAAATATTTTAAGTAGGTACTTACTTATTTTTTGTACTAATTTCAGTTCAGTAATAGGAAAAGGAAAGAATAAGTGAGGTTTTCTTGATTCACAAATTATAACGGTCATTTTTTCGTCAACTTGGTAGCAACGAACGCTGGCAACATTTAAAGATAAAACTGTGGGCGCCCCATAATAAAAATGGACTGGCTAAAATGACCTAGCATCCAAGGCCGTCTTGCTTGTGGCACCCCCGCGATCCTCAAACAATTTACCACCATATCTATCTATTTCCCATTAAAGGCATTCTCTGCGAAATGCCAGGCGCGTTGAAATGAATGAAATGCAAGGAATTGCTTTGGATGAAACGGAACAAACTGCTAGTAGAATTTGAGCCTTGCGTGAACGACAGAAGGTTGCTTTGTGTATTGGCGGGAAATAAAATTTTGTAGGTTATAAGGGTGACCATGGTATCGTAACTTTTTCCTTTTTTTCTGGACGTCTGTTCCTCGACTTTTGGAAGGATATCCTTATAACTAAAATATGATTGTTTGCCGCTATCCATTTTCGCAGTCTAGAGTTAAAAAAATAACCGGTTAATCCTGGGTAAAGATGGACAGTTCCATGCATTTTGACACTATTTGACCCTGGGTTATCAATTGACGCGGTATATAGTAAACTCTGGTTTTTGCAAGCGAGCTATACTTCATTTAATTTAGCATTGAAAAGCACAACAACATTATATTGCGGCTCGTGAACTGTAATCTCTTTACAATTTGTACTAGAGTAACAATTGACGACACGCAAATAATGTGGCATTAAAACAATTTTATTTTGCGGCTCCCAGACTATTGTACTGTACTATTTGCTAGGTAAGAAATAGTTGACCAGACGCAATATAATGTTGTTGTTCTTTTCAATGCTAAATTTAATGAAGTATAGGATCATCATCCCAGCCTATATACGGCCCACTACAGGGCGCAGGGTCTCCTCTCTGAATTAGAGGGTTTGGGCCGTAGTTCCCACGCGGGCCAGCGCGGATTGGAAACTTCACACACAGGTTTCCTCACGATGTTTTCCTTCACCGCTAAGCTCGTTGTAAATTTCAAATGTAATTTCGCACATAAATTCCGAAAAAAAAAAAAAAATTCCGAAAATTGCGAGCCGGGATTTGAACACATGAACTTCTGCTTGAGAAGCCATATTATGTCAAACCTCTATACTTCATTTAATTTAGAATTGAAAACCCCAACATCATTATATTGCGGCTCGCCAACTATTTCTTACCTAGCAAATAGTACAGTACAATAGCCTGGGAGCCGCAAAATAAAATTGTTTTAAAGCCACTTTATTTGCGTGTCGTCAATTGTTACTTAGTACAAATTGTAAAGAGATTACAGTTCACGAGCCGCAATATAATGTTGTTGTGGTTTATAATTCTAAATTAAATGGAGTATAGGCCAAAACGGCTTCAACCCTGTTGTTAACTTAAAATCTATTAATTAAACTCTTATAAGTAGTTAAAACAATGTCATCAATTTCTCCACGGATTAACATTAGTCATGGCTCGCAAATTTTATTAGGTCGTAACTTTTACTTTTCTCTAAATAGTATTATTTTTATACAGTCTCAATTATGATTTCGTTTGAGTAACATCTGTGTAGTTTTTGGGTTAAAAATACATAAAATGGCAGCGATGCTGTGCTTGAATATGTTTTGTATACCTGGAGGTTAGTGACCTGATGATTTTACTAGCTTTTATTTAACTTGCCTATGTATGTAGGTATGTCTTTGGTATGATGGAATGGCATACTTTTTACTAACCTTTAGTACTTTTTTTCGTTTGGTCTTTATGAAATTAGATTCAATAATTGAGTAACTTTGTATGGATCAAACGAAATAAAAGCACTAAGTAATAATAAGGCGTCGCGATGGCTGCAAAACCATTACCCATGCATATTTATTTCTCCAGCTCAGTCTTAACGAAGCGCCACTCGGAATAATTAAAAAAAATTGTTGTGTTTGTGGTTTAAAATATAACTATAAATTAAAACATTTAAAAATCCCCAACGCAATTATGTCATAGGTATGTTTGAACATAAAGTACATGCCCATTATGCGTCTAAGACCTCTTCTGCAGCTAACAAGTGAGCTGATAACTTTGGAACGGCTGAACAGATTTTAATGAAACATATCTAAGAACCATCGCCAAGAAACCTGCTTTCTAATAAAAAAAACCGCATTTAAATCGGTTCACCCATTTACGAGCTATGATGCCACAGACAGACACACACACATACATAGCGGTCAAACTAATAACACCCCTATTTGTGTTGGGGGTTAAAAATTATCAAAAAGGAAAATTATCTAACGGCGTTTTTGTTATCGAACTCCTCCGAAACGGCTCGACCGATTCTTATGAAACTTTTTTCTCTAGACTCGGTAGGTAGTAGGCTATTTTTCACGGACGGAGTCGCGGGCAACAGCTAGTGTATTTTATAGTTAATGAACTAAAACAATTACTTTGCTCACCCGCGACCTTACAATAGTTACGTTTATGCAAGAAATGTGTGTTCATGCAGTTCCTCCAACACACACACAACACACACATAACACATGTTTAACATTTGGTAGCATAGCATACGGTTGTGGTAACTCCGAGGATGAGCTCTGGTTGAGTTCGAAACGCGTCAGTGTAGCTTGGTGGTGGTGATAGTTGTGTTTATGTGATTTGTGTGTGTTCGTACAGTGTGGAGGTGGAGGAACTGCATGAACACACATTTCTTGCATAAACGTAACTATTGTAAGGTCGCGGGTGAGCAAAGTAATTGTTTTAGTTCATTAATATGGACCTCCGCAAAGTAACGCCTGATTCAATAAATTATTTTATAGTTGTTTTGTTCAATTACAGGTCAGAAAATGGGTGACCAGGAGCAAGCCCGTTGCTCGTCGAGCGAGAGCGACAACTTCGAGAAGATAGACTCAGATGATGTCAAACCTGAAGAAAACGTAAGTTGCCACACTCACTTATTTAAGGCCCTACCGAGCTTTTGGTGATAACCGTTGGGGTAGACGAGTTCTTGAGTGGAGACCACGGATCGGCAAACGTAGCGTAGAGCCACAGAATAAGTAATATATAACCAGTAATCCAACTTCATACTAGAGCGCCCGAATCGACGCACGCACACAGCCAAGCGTCTTACAAGGCGCGAGCATGGGAACTGCATTGTTTTGTCTAGCGAAGATTGGTTAGCGGCCGTGTAAGACGCTTGGCTGTGTGCGTGCGTCGATAGGGCGCTCTAGTATGAAGTTGGATTACTGGTTACTTTTATTACTTATTCTGTGGTAGGACGTCCTCAGACACGGTGGAGCGATGATCTTCACAAGGCGGCTGGCAAGAGCTGGATGAGAGTGGCCGAGCATCGTGCTCAGTGGCGTGCAATGGGAGAGGCCTATGTCCAGCAGTGGACGAACATAGGCTGATGATGATGATGATGATAATAATGATGAGCTTTTGGCGCATTTATTGCATTAATTTAATCTCTTGCTGTAGGTATCATTACTAGCAAAGCATTAAGGTATAAGTTGGCAGCCGACTCCACGCAGCAGTAGCAGACGACGTGTCGCTAGCTACGGAGGGAATTTCATAGAAATAAGGTATAAGTTCGCGTAGCTAGCGACACGTCGTCTGCTGCTGTTGCGTGGAGTCGGCAGTCGGCTGCCAACTTATACCTACCTTAAGTTCTGAAATTCTACGCCACTGTTCACATACACCACTGCTTTTCTCCGCACATGTATCCTCACGATGTTTTCTTTCACCAAAACTTTTTGTAGTGGTAGAGCCATGTTGTAGCTAGTCGCTGCATCACGAATGGGCCGGCTCGTCCGGGGCAGTATGTACCACCCTCTCACAGAACACCGGCGTGAAGCAGCAGTACTCCTGCTGCGTTTCGTACGGTCAGTGAGAGCGCCGGGGGCCCAATACCTCTCCCCCTCCTCTATTCCCTTTCCTTTTTCCTCTCCCTTTTAGGGCCGACAGCGCACTGGCATCGCGTAAAGTGCTGCGGGTGTCTATGGACAGTGGTGATCATTTAACAATCAGGTGACCCACTAGTTCGTTTGTCTGGCCTCTCTAACATAAAAAAAATTTGCTAAATTTCAAATGTAAGTAATTAACTTCGCATATGAGTTCAAAAAGTGTGGCCAGGCTCGAACCCATGGCCCTTTGCTTGAGAGGCCATATCGCTAGGCTTACTACTAATCCTTTATATCTACGTTCCAGTCCAAACCCAGCTTCGTGGTTGGCGAGGAGGCCGAAGACGAGCCATCGCACGAGGGGGGCGACTCGTTCCCCAACGCCCCCCCTCCGAACCTGCGTCCGAAGCTCACTGCCGCCCAGCAGTTGGCCCTAGCCGAGAGGAGGAGCAAACTCAAGTAAGTTTAGATATAGGTACGCTCAGGTATAGTATAAATCTTCCCAGGTGAATTTTTCGCTTCGAGCCATTACATTAAATTTGAACCTTAATACTATGACGATACCGTTTGTTTTGAAAGATAAGGGCTCGAAGTGAAAAATTCACCCGGGAAGATTTATACTATACTCGTAGCAGCAAATACTTTTCATCACACTTGCTCATCAATGGTATTATTCCACGCCTATATACTAAAGGGCATAGTATAGGTAACGCCACCAGAGTTGAGGCCACGCACACAACCACATCTCATGAAATGACAGCAGGATTTTGACGTTGTGTTGAAGTTTAACGACAACACAACGTCAAAATCCCGCTGTCATTACATGAGATGTGGTTGTGTGCGTGGCCTCAACTCTGATGGCGTTACCTATAATGGCCTAAATTGTTCTCACGGGAGTTATGGATATACGAATAGTTTTTCCTCTCTAGGGAGTTATGAGCTTAGTTTTAAAATTTCCAAACAAGTTAGTAAGTAGGTTTGTCATTTCAGACTAAGGAGGTTTGAATTCAGCCAACGTTTTATTTATATCTTTAAAACTTAGCTATAACCAATAACCCAATTTTACAACACAAAACTTGTATACTTTTCACGAAACTTTGTTATTTTTATATTTTGAATTCGTTTCAGATTGTATTGCACTAATTTTAGTAAACATTTTTAGACCTGGTCATTTGAAAGGTATTCATGGGGCCGAAGCCAACATGATACATAGTAGACGCAGTGTAGGTACGCCTCCAACATGATGGAGCGACGACCTGATTAAGGTTGCGAGAACGCGTTGGCTGCGGATGGCGCAGGAACGGTCTGATTAGCGAACTTTGGGGGCCTATGTTCAGCAGTGGACATCTTTTGACTGAAATGATGATGATGATGATAGACAATTTATTTCCGTTTCGATAAGCAAAAGCTCCTGCTTATTTTGAATAGAAATTTTAACGAGTACTTATAGTATACTGAATTAAAATTGCAGGCGTTAAATAGTTTTCTTTTAGCTTCTAAAATAACATAGTCTCACAATTAATTTGAATCGTGGTCACTTGAAATGAAACGGTTTAAGGCCACAACAGACCGGGAGCGCGGGGCGCCGACGGAGCGCGCGCCCAGCGCGGTCAATAACACTGGATCAAATACGGTGTGCCGCGCTGCCGGTGTGTCACCGTGTATTTGATTCAGTGTTATAGAGCGCGCTGGGCACGCTCCGTCGGCGCCTCTGATGATCAACGCCTCCGCGTCCTTGCAGCTAAACAGCTGGTTAGATGAGTCACGATAACGGCAACGATATCAATAAAAGGGAAAGTATGAGAACTATTCAATTAATTATAATAACAGTAGGTAATTATTCTTCTTGGTTATGTATTACAATACCGAAGTACGTAAGACCGAATGTATTAAAACATCGAATGGGTCAAAAGACCGACACGATTTTTTTTTTGAATCCGTAAACTTCTCAGAATTTATTAAAACGGCATCATACAGAACCTTAGGGTTAGGTTAGGTTTGTTTTATAACAATCTTAAAAAGTTAACGGTTTCAGAAAAAAATCCTGTCGGTCTTTTGACCCATTCGATGTTTTAATACATTCGGTCTTTCGTACTTCGGTATTGTAATACATACCCTTCTTCTTTGTACAGTCAAGTGTAAAATATGGGTGCATACATCTTGCCCGTAAATATAGCTCTAACTGAGTAAGACCTACTGACCTAATTTGCATAATACCCAATTCGATAAGTAAATTTACTTAATTTCAAATTGCCATGGGCTCATAATACCTAAATATCAAAGTCGTCTCATTCTCATTCCTAAAATTAACAAATGTCATAATAACTTTGACCTAAACATTGATATGCCTAAATATTGATATGCCTAAATATTGAAATGTACCTACATCTAATACCTTTAAATGAGCAATTCTTGTATATATATATAAAATAATAATAATAATAAATCTTTATTAAATTTTACATTTAGGTACAATTAGATAACTTATACACTAAAATATTTTAAATTAGAACAAAAACAGTTATGTATACCTGAACTAGGAAAATTCCTGTGTTTCAGGTGTAAAAGAGCTAACAAAACTAAACTTAAATATTAAATTACATGCAAAAGAAACAAAATTATTTAGGACAATTTAAATTGTTTTAAGTAATTTAAGTAACCAACTAACTAATAGAATTATCTAACTAACTGAACTATACTATGTTTATTTTAGAACAACTAATAATAGTTCTGTATCTTCATAGGACATGTGTTGAAGTGCTTCTTGAAGAATTTTCTTAGTTTGGATGTAATTAAGCGCATAAAACTCAACTTTGGCGTTTAACCTGTTATAAAGGAAAGGTGCCAGGAATGCATGAAATCTGGAGGAGAAAGGGTGTTTCTTATTTAAATTTGGTGGGCAAACTATATCCTTACGTCGCTTGTTAGTAGTTTCAATATTATATGGCAAAGCAGCATGCTGTTTTAGAACCGTGTTGATTATAAATAATTGTCTCACTGTTAGTACCTTGCAGGATTTATACAGAAGGTCCGTTGGATACAGAAAAGAGCGAAAAGTAGAGACCTTTAGGATTGCTCGCTGTGCCCTTTCAATGGTTAATAATGCAGATTTGTATGTGCCACCCCATGACGTAATGCAGTATGTTAATATAGACTGACACAAACCAAAGTAAACTAGACGCATCGTTGTAGAGTCTGCAAATTCACGTAGTTTTTTAAAAACATATATTAGCTTCCGGACTCTACCACTTAAGGCGGCAATGTGTTGTTTAAATGAGAGTGTGTCATCTATTATAACACCCAGATATTTAATATTTTTTGCCTTTGTAATCATAGGACATACGCATGAGTCTGAAGTGCAGTTACAATTATGTGCAATTATTGTTTGGTTAGTTGTGGCATAATTCGATTTACGCATTGTGAATCTAATACCTTTAAACGAGCAATTCTTGTATATATGTATATATATATATATATAATCAGGATCTCGGAAACGGCTCCAACGATTTCGATGAAATTTGGTATGTGGGGGTTTTCGGGGATGAAAAACTGATCTAGCTATGTTTCATTTTCAGAAAATCGCTTTTACTCGTGTTTTCCGGCTATTTTTGTTTGCATTAGAATATAAAGCTAAATTTCGCCGACTTCGAGCTGATCATAATGGCACATTAGAAATCGGGTGGTCGCGGATCCAGCCGACCTCGGTTCGATACCACGTTTTTTTTCAAGATTTTTAGTTTTTTTTTTTAAGTTTATTTTTTATGAGAAAACGTCAAGTTTCTTCTTTTGTGAGAAAAAGTTACTTTTTTGTGAGAAAAAGTTATTTTTTTGCAAGAAAAAGTTACTTTTTTGTTAGAAAAAGTATTATAGGGAACGTGCAGTAACTATAGGCGGCAGCACTAATGCGACAGAAGAGACACTATGCGGACAGTAAAACAAACTTATCAAGGTAAAACATTCAAATTGATGGCACCCTTATGGCACCAGTTGGCAGCACCGTCTATGTGCACGTTCCGTATTGGGAGCACACAGAACAGGAAAAGCCGGTTGTCTGTAAAGTCGGTTTACGGACGATAGTTTAACGTGACTCACCGCTCCACCCCCTCCGGTGTTTTTGTCAAATATCTTGAAAACGGTGCATCCTACGGCAAAATCAATGAAATTTTCATCCCCCCTTTAATACCCCCGCGCTCCCTCTCCCGCATCCCCTCCCCCCTCTCACCCCACCCCCCACCCCCCACCCCTCCGGTGTATATAATCAGGATCTCGGAAACGGTTCCAACGATTTCGATGAAATATGGTATTTGGGGGTTTTCGGGGATGAAAAATTGATCTAACTTGGTCTTATCTCTGGGAAAACGCTTGGTACCGAGTTTCTGCCCGAGCAGAGCTCGGTCGCCCAGGTACTTGTACATAGTCAGTCATATATAATCAGGATCTCGGAAACGGCTCCAACGATTTCGATGAAATTTGGTATGTGGGGGTTTTCGGGGATGAAAAACTGATCTAGCCATGTTTCATTTTCAGAAAATCGCTTTTACTCGTGTTTTCCGGCTATTTTTGTTTGCATTAGAATATAAAGCTAAATTTCGCCGACTTCGAGCAGATCATGATGGCACAATTAGAAATCGGGTGGTCGCGGATCCAGCCGACCTCGGTTCGATACCACGTTTTTTTTCAAGATTTTTAGTTTTTTTTTTAAGTTTATTTTTTATGAGAAAACGTCAAGTTTCTTCTTTTGTGAGAAAAAGTTACTTTTTTGTGAGAAAAAGTTACTTTTTTGTGAGAAAAAGTTATTTTTTTGCGAGAAAAAGTTACTTTTTTGTTAGAAAAAGTATTATAGGGAACGTGCAGTAACTATAGGCGGCAGCACTAATGCGGAGACACTATGCGGACAGTAAAACAAACTTATCAAGGTAAAACATTCAAATTGATGGCACCCTTATGGCACCAGTTGGCAGCACCGTCTATGTGCACGTTCCCTATTGGGAGCACAGAACAGGAAAAGCCGGTTGTCTGTAAAGTCGGTTTACGGACGATAGTTTAACGTGACTCACCCCTCCACCCCCTCCGGTGTTTTTGTCAAATATCTTGAAAACGGTGCATCCTACGGCAAAATCAATGAAATTTTCATCCCCCCTATAGTACCCCCCGCGCTCCCTCCCCCGCATCCCCTCCCCCCCTCTCAAACCCCCCCCCCCACCCCTCCGGTGTATATAATCAGGATCTCGGAAACGGTTCCAACGATTTCGATGAAATTTGGTATTTGGGGGTTTTCGGGGATGAAAAATTGATCTAGCTTGGTCTTATCTCTGGGAAAACGCTTGGTACCGAGTTTCTGCCCGAGCAGAGCTCGGTCGCCCAGGTATTTCCTTAAAATACCGAATCACAATTACCTACAAAAACATTTCAAAATAACTTAAACAGAACAAAGTGTAAGAAAAAAGTTAGGCATCCTGAAATTTTGACACTAAGTCCTTTTGAAATGTAGGAGTAATTACTCTACTAAACGGGACTTATAACTCGTGACCACGGCTGCTGCACTGCAATGTGGTAAATAAATAAATATTTATTGCGTGACAAGTCCCGTTTAGTATAGTAATTATGAGTGAAAATCACGAAAGTTTAAAACAGTAAATCTAGGAGTATTGGTAAAAAGGTAAAATGAAATTGAGACGTACTTAATGAGACCAACTTTTCCAACTAAGGTATCGCTACATAATGCTGGGGCGCTAGTGAAAAAGGGGTTAAGCAGAAATTAACCCTTTCACCGCCGCGCCTCGACAAAACGTAAACCTGCTTTGAATCTTATGTCTTTGTGTCAAGGTCACTTTGACACTGTACTTTGTGTCGTTGGCGTTCAAAAGGTTAAACAGCTATTTTCAATTTTGTGTGTAGGTAGGTAGTGTAAAGGGAGTTAAGTCGAAATCAGCTGTTCTAGAGGTACTCAACTCCTGCAGAATTAACCCCTTTTTCGCTAGATCCCCAGAATTTATGATGAGAGGATTGCATCGATACATACCTAAGTACAATGATATTTTAAGTGTAGATACGTTATATGCTCACATTATGCCCAAAAAAAATGCTCCGCACGCGGCGGCAGGCACACACACATACACGTTTCATTTTACTTAAATTTTATTACATTGACAGACGGTATTAAGAGAGATGGCTTCATTAAGACGATATGAAGAAAAAAGACAAAGATAGTCTATCACTTGCGCGCAAAGTGTAAGCAAACGTCACAATCCGACTGATTCCAATGGTCACAATTAGGACCATTTCGCGGCACACTTTTGGTGCGTTGGTGGCGTATCTACCTCTTTTATGTATATAATATCATTGCCTAAGTACCTATTTTTGCACTTGCCCGTACCGTACCTACATATTTTCTGGCAGCATATTAACCTACCCACCCAGCCGCCTCAGCTTGCGTGCGTTAGCATTTTCTGTTTATGTCATTTTGCATTCACGTCATGGAGCAAAGAACTCTCGTAGTGCCTACCTAAATGACAATGAACCTTTTCTTCCAATGTCTATCAAGGCATTCGACTATCATCAAATTAATTCGCTATTTACGATCTCCCCGTATTAATCAAACACGTTGTAAGTAACTAAAACGTAAACAAACTGCATTTTCCACCCGAATTTCAATTATCAACCGTATGCATAGCTACACAGTCTTAAAAGTAGCTTAAATGATTAGCAGCTCCTCCGATCAAAATGGTGACGCTCCGACTTCGCAGGTGCCAGAAATGGCGGCAAAAACTAGTAGGTATCTAACCTTCGCGCTTAAAACACGTTCGCATTGAGAATTATCACAACCGAATACGGAAAAATATTATAAAAATAATAAAAGGTATTAATTTCGTTAGATTAGTGATTCCAGTGGGCGCGTCACGTGTAAAAGTGTCTGTGGCGATTAAAAATTCAAAGTGCGTGCGTTCGAAATTTGGTCCGGATTTTTAATTTTTGCCGAGTGTTGCCCGTGTTCGAAATAGTGCTGTGCAAGTAACGATATTCTATCGATATTTTTAAGGTCAATCAGTAAGCTTTAAATCCATTTGCGATAAAAGGTGTATGATTAATGGTATGATGTCGTGGTGTGTGATCGCACCATATAGTGATAATGAATGATAAGATATTATAACATCATAGGCGTTATTATCCTATCATTTCGCGAAAAGAAGTGATTGTTATCAAATTTTTTACATCAATATTTGGTTTTATACAATAGATATGAATCAGGTTAACAAGATTATCTCTCTAAATAGTACTTAAGTAAAAGTAGCGGCATATTAGTGAATAAGTAACGCTTGTACTTTCAAATAAATGTACCTGTTTGATTGTCATGTAGCTGCTTATTAAATAAGAACAATTCGTAATCTTGTCTATATAAAGCCAGGCGTAATTAACCATTGTATTTAATGAATGCCGTGGTGACCTAGTGGTTTGACCTATGGCTTCTCAAGAAGAGGGTCGTGGGTTCAAATCCCGGCTCGCACCTCTGAGTTTTTCGGAATTTATGTGCGAAATTACATTTGTAATTTACCATGAGCTTTACGGTGAAGGAAAACAGCGTGAGGAAACCTGCATACACCTGCGAAGAAATTCAATGGTGCGTGTCAAGTTCCCACCCCGCACTGGGCCCGCGGGGGAACTACGGCCCAAGCCCTCTCATTCTGAGAGGAGGCCTGTGCCCTGTAGTGGGACGTATATATGTAGGCCGGGATGATGGCGATGATGATGATGATTTAATGAAAGACATTTATGTGTTATGAACACAACAATTGTAATAAGACAATATTTTTAGACGTAGGTATAAAAGTCAGATTTTACTAAGTGCATAATGCGTTAAAAAAGTATGATACCTGTCCTAGAGTAGTTCAAATTTACTAAAGATGCTTTTTTATTTCAGTAAAACTACAAATTTGTCATTAATTTCATTAAAATAGGGTTAAGTATCTAACAGAGTAAAAAACAACAGGGGCCCTTTTATACATAATTATAACGTAAGTTTTGATTACGTTATTCATTCTTAAAATTTAAAACCTGTTTGTTAGGTACCTGTTTTGATAAAGATATTGTGCAAATTGTACATTATTGGCCCAGTTAAACTTGTTTACAATTTGATTAAGCATTATAATCGAATTTTTCTCGAACATTCTGACTATAAAAGGTGTAACGATCTACAGGAACCCTTTTGTCGAAAGGACGCAATAACGAATTGCAAAATATTAAGTTCTTACTGATATTTTTAATGAATGCTGTGCTAGCCCAGTTTGTACTATAATGTCTCGTACAGTTGAAATTTATACATAATATGTTTTTTTATTGATGCTACAATAATAAAAAAATAGGGGGTAATGTAAAACTACCCCACACTGCGTACTTTTTACTTAGAAGCGGGACTCTGCTTACAATGATTTTTTATAGATACGGCAAATATATAGCAAACATTTTGACACATCTCCAAGTTTGTGCGACTCACTATAGGCATGGCCTATAGTATATTGCTTTTCTTATTAATTTATTTTAGGTAAGCTACAGTTTTCGGTTTTAAATTATCGTTATTACTTTGAAAAAAGCTCGTATCTCAAAATCGATAATCTGGCTGATTGAATTTTACTAAGTGTGCAATAAGGTTCAGTTTGGTTTACATATTGATTTGAGATACGAGATTTTTTCAAAGTAAGTAGTGACGTATAGTACTTATAACAGATAATAAACAAAAACTGTAAAGCAAAAACGTATCGTCGTTGGACTTAGTTTTCATTCTCGTCAAACCCAATGTTATCCAACATCCATCAAAGTGATATAACTCAGCCTTTGCTTCGTTGTTAAGTGTCTGTTATTTGCATCGACCTTAACGTGACAACGTTTACCTAGTCAAGCAGTACAGACAGAGTAGCAACTAGTGATGAGATTGAAAATATCGATAATCGATGGAAATGGAGAACCTTTGATGCTGTTACACTAGTAAATAAAGAACCAAATGATGTTTTCAGGATATGTATTTGATAAGTGACGAATTTAATATCTTATAAAATATAAAAATTTCTTGTCACGGTGTTTGTTATCGAACTCCTCCGAAACGTCTTGACCGATTTTTATAAAACTTTTTTCTCTACATTCGGTAGGTTAGAGAATGGGCCGTGTTCATATGGCAAAACAACGTTAGCTGGGTCAGCTAGTCCAATATCACGTGACGACCAGATGGCCTAGTAGTTAGAGAACCTGACTACGAAGCTTGAGGTCCCGGGTTCGATTCCCGTGTCGGGGCAGATATTTGTATGAAAAATACGAATGTTTGTTCTCGGGTCTTGGGTGTTTAATAATTATGTATTTAAGTATGTATCTATCTATATAAGTATGTTTATCCGTTGCCTAGTACCCATAACACAAGCTTTACTTAGCTTACTTTGGGACTAGGTCAATTGGTGTGAATTGTCCCGTGATATTTATTTTATTTTTAATATATAAAAATCTCGTGTCACGTGTTTGTTATCGTACTCCTCCGAAACGGCTTGACCGGTTTTTGTGAAATGTTTGGTCCATATTTGATTGGTCTGAGAATAGGTTGTAGGCTATTTTTATACCCCTATTCTTCGCAAACGGTAACGCTGGAGTAACGGCTAGTAAAAATATAAAATGCATTGTTTTAGACAATCACAATCAATAAATCAAAGTCAAGTCAAAGTCAAAGTCAAAATTCTTTATTCAATTTAGGTATCAAATACAGTCCATGATACTGTTGACTTTGACTTTGACTTTGACTTTGAATAAATTAACAATACAATAAAATACTTATTGAACACCAAAATGGCATCGATTGTGGCACCCTCAGGACTTTTCTTTTTATACATATACGTACTTAGCCTTCCGTCCGCAGCTTCGCCCGCGATAAATTAATTTTCCCATAGGAAGAGGCATTTTTCCGCGGTAAAAAGTAGCCTATGGCACTCAGTGATGATGTAGCCTTCTAACGGCAAAAGAATTTATGAAATTAGTTCAGTAGTTTTTAAGTTTATCGTTACATACAAAAATACAAATCTTTAATCTTTATAATATTAGTGTAGATAGATAAGATTTAATTAAACCAAGAAAAGTCTGCAACGATTTTGATAGCACACGCAGTACATGTGTTATTTATACGTCATAATTTCATAGAAGTTTGACGTTTAATATACTTAACACTTGCACTGCGCGTGCGCGTGCTATCACAATCGTTGCATGTTTTATCTTGGTCTGACTCTGTCACTTGGCGTACCAAGTGCCCTGGCATCGGTTTGCGAGGTTGCGTAAAGACCACGGATGCCAATACGTGATACATTGCGTGATAGCTTGTTTTTATTGTAATGTTAAGTAGGTCGACAGAGTGCATCAAAAGATGTGACAGAAGAAATGCTCTAGGTCGAACCTTGACCTCTAAAATTTACAACACAATAGTGAGCGCTTGTTTTGTACACTATAGCAATAAAAGGAGTGGAAGCCCATTGGCCAAAAATTATTTTCCAAATAAAATTACCATTTTAGGTACCAGCCGGTGGGGGGTGGGGATCCCCTGCCGGCCGTCATGGCCCACAGGTCTAGGGGGAGTCAAGTTTTCCCGACTTTCCCCTGTATAGGCGCGGAGCCCCGGCGTAGGCTGGGGCGGCCAGCGGATGCCGCGGTGTCCCATTTTGCTCCCACGGCATCCTCAAATGGCAAGAGAGGGAATACCGGTAGGTTTTTAGTGGGTAGGCCTCCCCCCCCTTCCTCTAGGGAAGGGTGGGGAAGGAGAGTCCCACATAACTCCCGCGTAGTCCCCACGCGCGGGAGTAGGCATGCGTAATGCATTTTCCTACCGATAAAAAAAAAATGCGAATATTTGTGCTCGAGTCTTGGATGTTTGATGTGTAAGTATTTAAGTATGTATTAATCTGTATAAGTATGTTTATCCGTAGTCAAGTACCCATAGTACACGCTTTACTTTGTTCGGGACTAGGTCAATTGGTGTCCATCGTCTCATGGTTATTTTTTTTTTCAATCAACGGGTAATGCTCTGAGGAACTCTTTGACCTCATTCCACCTGCGGGGTTCCATTACAAATCCACCCGTCGTAAGCGTTCATTTCATCGACATCATGTTGATGAATGGCAGTCTTCGACGGTGCGTTTTAAGCGGTCTTTTTTGCCATGAACGCGAACTTGCAAAATCTGAAACAAGCTTCCCGCTGGGGTCTTCCCTTCGAGTTACGATCTGGGTGTACAATCTGGCGAGTGTACAATTTTCTGCAGGGCTGACAACGTACTGGCATCGCGTAAAGCGCTGCGGGTGTCTAAGGACAGTGGTGACTTGTTCGTTTGTCTGGCCTCTCTAATATAAAAAAAAATCAAGATCTCATTATACAATTTTTTGAAATCTCTATTCAATTCCTAAATCGGTTCACCCAAAGACCATTCAGCGTTTAAAGTATGATGTGGTAATGGTATAGGTAATTTGTGAGCGTTCGGGCTCCACATATCTAATCTTTCTACAGCAAAAGCAGCAAATATTATAATCTCTCGAGAGAATCGTTATATTTAAATGATTTTAGTATCCCGATTAACTCAATTCAAGCATTTAGGTTTACCACTTTTACCAGTGCTTGCAGATATCACAGCCAAACAATTGTTACTAGCTTTTCCGCACCGGCTAATGCGAATAATTATCGTTCAATCATTATTGACTCTCCTTGACTGTAATTATAGCTTCAGCCGTGTTTTTTTTAATAGTAAATATTTAAGAGCATCATTTTTCAAAGCTTCCTTGTCAACAACGGTGTTTGTTTAAGTATACCGTATCATTAAATTATGGACGATACCAATATTTAATGACTTTTAGCATTGGCTTGACCTTTAAAATTTAATTCCGTGATTAAAACAAATTGGTCCTAAGGTCATAACATAGATTTAGTTAAGTAAGGGAGACCGAGGACAGTTGACACAGAGGAGAGTAGACACAACGTCGATTTTTTAGAACTTATTAACTGCTAGCGAGCTCGCAATAGCGCGTGTTTGATAGCTCGAGACTTGAACTAAAAAATAAAAAATAAAACCTCCTTCAAAAACATCCAAAAAACTATGAAATAATAATTGAACCGAACCGACCACAATAAGCATGAAAATATCTTTCTTCTAATCTGTTTGAAGTCGGTGCCTCAGCTCGAGTCAGCAGGAGTGGACCTAGTAATCTAACTTACCTACATACCTACTATCTATAGGGCTTCTACACTCCTGCTGGCTCGTGCTGAGGCACCGACTTAAAACAGATTAGAAGAAAGATATTTTCATGGTTATTGTGGTCGGTTCGGTTCAATTATTATTTCATAGTTTTTTGGATGTTTTTTGAAGGAGGTTTTATTTTTTATTTTTTGCTTTTTAGTTGTTTTTGTATAAAATAGATGCGTAGGATAAAATCATCAGTTTGACTTCGAAATAAGTTTATGTTGAAAATTTTATTTTTAAAACTCGACAGGGTTATGTCGTTTTATTACAGAGTTCCATGATACTTTCTGAATGCAAATGCTCGACTTGTCACCGAAAATACTAAAATTGAATTTTTGAGGAGTTTCTTCAATTCCTCATGGATCCCATCATCAGAACTGGATTTTGGTAACAACGGGACCAACCTTGAAGCATGTGCTTTCAAACAACGAAAAAATTTTCCAAATCGGTTCATAAATGACGGAGTTCTGAGGTAACATACGTTAAAAAAAAAAAAAAAAGAAAGAACATACAACCGAATTGAGAACCCCCTCCTTTTTTTGATGTCGGTTAAAAACGCGCGCAATTGCTAGCTCTCTAGCAGTTAATAAGTTCTAAAAAATCGACGTTGTGTCTACTCTCCTCTGTGTCAACTGTCCTCGGTCTCCCCTACTTAGACGTAATGTGAACTTTTCATACGCACCAAATTTCTTCTCAGGTGTGCTGGTTTCCTCATGATGTTTTCCTTCACCGTAAAGCTCATGGTAAATTACAAATGTAACTTCGCACATAAATTCCGAAAAACTTAGACGTGCTAACCCGGAAAGCCGTGGTTGTCTATACTTCATTTAATTTAGCATTGAAAAGAACGACAACATTATATTGCGTCTGGTCAACTATATTTTACCTAGCAAATAGTACAGTGCAATAGTCTGGGAGCCGCAAAATAAAATTGTTTTAATGCCACATTATTTGCGTGTTGTCAATTGTTACTCTAGTACAAATTGTAAAGAGATTACAGTTCACGAGCCGCAATATAATGTTGTCGTTCTTTTCAATGCTAAATTAACTGAAGTATAGTGGTTTGGTCTATGGTCTCTCAAGCAGAGGGTCGTGGGTTCGTTACTGTCATTTGAACGGTTTTTTAACGGAAGTTAAAATATCGCTTGTGCGAATTGGGCTTTAAGTGCAAGAATGCATTGTTCGGTTAGACCAGGGGTTCCCAAACTGTTTCAGTTCGCGGCGCACTTTGAGGTTTCGTATCTTGTTTCGGCGCCCCAAATAATTGAAAGAATGAAAAATCGATTAGCAAGTGAGCGTTACATACAGTTTCACGGCGCTTCTCTTTACCCTGTACCCCTGGGTTAGACGATTCCGTGTCGTTGCCCCAAAATCTAATAAACTTAAATCTACGAAAACAATGGCGCGTAACGCCATAAGGTCAAAGTCCGACGTTACGTTTGCGTACGTGTAATTTGAAGAATGTTAGTGTAAATGTCATGGTCATTGTTATACGTAAACTATGCGTTTCGAAGACTATCATAGGATCGATTCAAATTATGGGAAACCGTAGAGACCCCACATTAACAGGGTTCCGTTCTTTACGATACATTTACAGAACCGCAGAACAGAACAGAAATAGCGACTTAACCGTTCATTGGTTCTAAAAATATCATAGTCATAGAACAAAACTTTGTTCAACGTGTACAAAAAGTGACAAGTTAGGTATGAAGTATCTTTTTTCTGTATTTATTTTTCAACTTCATTTTTATTACTTTTACGGTCATCCCGTGAAAACCATATATTTCAAACTAAATACAAACTGAAATATAGATGCACAGAAAAAACCCCAGAAAAAAGACCAATGCGCCATCTCTTGGTCCAGGTGAGCGGTTAGTTCCGAAGGAGTGTTAAGTCTCTCGATAGAGGGCATAACATAGATGCGCGCTTTATCACTGCATAAGGTGATTATAACAGACTGGAATGTACGATGTATTGGAAAAATTCGTCACTAACCTCTAGACCAGTGATGGTGTAGGGGTAAGCACGCAGCACGGAACGCTGAGGACCTGGGTTCGATTCCCAGCATTGGTCTTTTTTCTGGGGGTTTTTTCTGTGCATCTATATTTCAGTTTATATTTAGTTTGAAAAAGTGACAGTTGATTAGAATACGTGACGTCAGATTATGTAAATTAAAATCGGATCATACAACGTCACCAGTGAGGCGATAATGACCGGAAGCAAAAAGAAAAGTTCTTTGAACTTAAGTATTTAACGCATGTGTGAAGCACATTTTATTCAATACTATCCTCATCATTTCAGCTGAAAGACGTCCACTGCTGAACATAGGCCTCCCTCCCCCAAGGCTCGCCAAACAGCTCGGTCCCGTGCCATCGCCAATGCGTTCCCGCAACCTCAACCAGGTCATCCATCTTGTTGGAGGCCTACCTATATTGCGTCTTCCGGTCCGTGGACGCCACTCGAGAACCTTTTGGCCCCGTCGGTCATTTCTTACGAGCGATGTGCCCTGCCCACTGCCACTTGTGCCTGGCGATTCTTCGATATCTCGTCCTAGCCTGCTAATAATGTAAATGAGATGTTTGGATGTCTGGCCAGGAGTCAGTTGACATAAAATTTAATAAGCCGTGCCTAGTTATTCGGAATTTATGTGCGAAATTACATATTTCAAACTAAATACAAACTGAAATATAGATGCACAAAAAAAACCCCAGAAAAAAGACCAATGCTGGGAATCGAACCCAGGTCCTCAGCGTTCCGTGCTGCGTGCTTACCCCTACACCATCACTTGTCTAGAGGTTAGCGACGAATCTTTCCCATACATCGTACATTTCAGTCTGTTATAATCACCTTATGCAGTGATAAAGCACTCATCTATGTTTATGCCCTCTACCGAGAGACTTTAACACTCCTTCGGAGCTAACCGCCCACCTGGACCAAGAGATGGCGCTACTGTGCAACTTTAAACAAGTCAGATATGAAGTATCTTTTTTATTTATTAATTTACCATGAGCTTTACGGTGAAGGTTAAACATTGTGAGGAAACCTGCACACACCTAAGAAGGAATGCAATGGTGTGTGTCAAGTTCCTAATTAATCCGCATTGAGCCCGCGTAGGAACTACGGTCCAAGCCCTCTTATGCTGGGAGGAGACCTATGCCCTTCAGTGGGTTAGGCTGAGATGATGAATATGGCGCCTATATTTTACGTACTATCGCCCCAAGCGCCAGATAACCACCTTAAAGGCCCAGTTTGCGTGCAGTGGCTAGACATCTGTCCATAACAATCCATAGCAATAAACATCAACGGCTGCAAGCAAATTTGTTTTGAAAATGGGTATCTGGCGTCTGGGGCGATGCGATGGTACCTAGAAGAGAAGTAGTAGTTTTAAAAGGAGTTGCTGCAAATGTTTCGAAAGTTTTGAAAGAAGTACGCAAGCGTTATTAAATTTATTACCAGATAAAACAAATGTAAGAAGTTTGGTATGAAGTATCTTTTTTCTTGTATTTTTATTTTTCAATTCCATTTTTAATTTTACGGTCATCTCGTGAAATCCATATATTTTATACTAAATACAAACTGAAACATAGATGCAGAGAAAAAACCCCAGAAAAAAGAGACGAGCGCTGGGAATCGAACCCAGTCCTTGGCATTCCGTGCCACGTGCTAAACCCCTACACCACCACTGGTCAGGAGTCTAGACACGATTTTTTCCTATGCATCATACATTTCAGCGTGCTATCATCACTTCTGCAGTGATACAGCGCCATCTATGTTCAGTTCTCACCGAGAAACGTCAACACTCCTTCGGAACTTACCGCTCACCTGGACTAAGAGATGTCGCTACTAGGCCATACTTTAACAAGTTAAAACAAATGTAATAAAATACAGGTTAAATTAGATTTTGATTTGTGCGCTTTCGCATAAAAAAAAATTTGTGGAATCTTACCAGATTTTACTAACCAAATATTTAGTCGAGATATTAAACTAAAGTCATTGTCGAAGCAATCAAATTCGCCTTAAAATGTCGTTAGCTGATAAATATCGTCATAGTTTAATCTTCAAATTGACGTATAGGTACTAAAAGACGTAACACCTTGTACTTTAGTCTTGGTATCGACACGGACAACATGTACGATGTCGTTTTACAAGCTTTGAAAATATTCTGACGCTCACTAATTAGTTCTAAAAATAGTTAATGTGTTTTTGTTTTTTTAATTAAGGTCGTAAGGCCTAGTTTTTGAGACGTATCAACCATTTTTTGGTAATAGAAAATAGTTTCTATTTTTATTCATAAAAATGTGATCGTTTTAGAATCTCGTACTTGAGTGTATTTCGAACTGTTTTTACCAAAATAACTACTTAAGACTTTATATTTAATAGATATTTTAAAAAATCCGGACCACATAACTTGGTTTTTACACAGCAAAAAATGACAAGGTGATGTGAATCAATGTTAGACGTGTGTAGTGTATGACACCACCCTTGTTTGGTCCTTTCGCCGCCATTGCGCATTTTGTTTACCACCTCTACGCCATGTTGAAACGACGGACATCCAAGCGTTTCGTCCTCGGCGACAATGAGGAACAACCATCGTGGGATGACGCTACGGAAGTGTTGCCAGATGTACAGAAGTTCCAGATGACGCTGGAAACGGAACCGGAGAGCGAGAAGGAAGATAATAAAGTACAGGACAGCAGCAAAGGGCTGCTGCGTCCGCCTAATCAGACTTTGCAGTAAGTTTGTTCGTTAATTATTAGAGTTTAACTATGAATGATTAAAATGATAAGGTTCTACATAGAAGCCTTCATTGTAGTCGGGTCTAAAATAGTTTAAAATGGTGGTCAAACGACCCGACGCATAGTCAAGTTGGTTGACTGTACCGGGTTTGAAGATTTGTAAGAGCAGATAGATATTTTGTCTAACAAACATGCATTTTTGTGCTCGAGTCGTGGGTATTTAAGTATAAGAAGTCGTGTACTGCCTTTTCGGCGAATTATTTTTCGCAAACTGATTCATTTGGCAAATGTTTAATTTCCCAAATGTTTTTTTTTCTGAAACTGTAAACTATTCAGGATATATTTCAGGACTATCCTGTAGGTTATGTTAGGTTTTTTTTATAACAATCCTGAAAAGTTTACAGTTTCAGAAAAAATAAACATTTGGGAAATGAAACTTTTGCCAAATGAATCATTTTGCGAAAAGTTTTTCGCTGAAACATTAGTAAACCATAATAAGTATATATAGTTAAGTATACATATTTATCTATGTATAAATAGGTTTCCCAATCCCAAAACTCATCGATAACGATAACTTAGTACCTACCGGGTGTCCGGGGCCACATTATAACAGTTCTGGAGAAAATAAGAAAAAATCTTTCTCTCTTATAGCTAAACAACTATTAAACCGTTATATAATCCGTGATTAAACCGTTTAAATGATACCTCTCTAGTCTAGCTATAGTTTATATATATTTAAATATGCGCTAATTTTGCATTATAATTTTGTTAAAAATAGTTGATTCAGAACATCTGCTAAAACCATGAAGACTAACATCTGTGACAATGTAGTATCATGTAGGTATGTCATGTATTATGTTTTCCCATTAAAATTGAATAGGTAATTTTAGGGGCGTAAACGTCAATAATGTTTGCTTGAAGGACGTTACATATCGATACATTGCTTTAGTGATGCGGAAGCTTAAATTTTTGAATTATCGATACTTTTATTTGATCTCGACTTTGCGCGCGATCAGCTATTTTTTAACATTTCTATATCGCATGACTGAGTGTGTTGCTGATTGCAATAATTTTATTTAAAACAAAGTATCTTTTTTCAATTTAGGTATAACATGCATTTATGAATTTCGAAGAATTTACCTCTGATTCGGAAAAAGCCTGTTCAGAAAAATCCGGAGAGAAGCTCAACAACGTACATATTCCTCCCTCTCGAGAGAAAAATAGATTTATTTACACATATTCAATAGATACACATTGGTTGGAAAAGACACTAAAAAAATATATCCAAAAATTAAAAGTCAAAATGGTTGAAAATTAATACAATTTTTGTGATAGGTGACCCTCATAGAAGCTTGGTGGGTCGCAGATGGTTTACTAATGTTTCGGCGAAAAACTTTTCGCAAAATGATTCATTTGACAAATGTTTCATTTCCCAAATGTTTATTTTTTCTGAAACTGTAAACTTTCAGGATTGTTATAAAAAAAAACCTAACATAACCTACAGGATAGTCCTGAAATATATCCTGAATAGTTTACATTTTCAGAAAAAAGTAACATTTGGGAAATGAAACATTTGCCAAATGAATCAGTTTTCGAAAAATAATTCGCCGAAAAGGCAGTACACGGTCGCAGGTTGAAAGCTTTCTTACATAGGTATACCCTCGCATTGACAACACTGCACCGTAATTTTACGTCGATATTTATATATGCGAGTGCTCATTTGTATAGGTGATAATTGCGTAGTAAACACTAATGTTGTCATTGTCAATATTTGTAAATTTGTATTTATGTACTCTCATGTGCAGGTCTGAACAGGATGCGGATGTGGAAGGGTAAAATGGAGTTCAATTATCTATATGCTACCTTTGACGGGTCACATTCTAAATCCCTAACATCGTTTGTCCTAATGTAATATTTGTCCTAATGATCGTTTGTCCTAACACTTTTTTTCTCGGAAACCGTGAATTTTTCAGGAACCTTTTTTTGATTATCCTCTAGAACTCT
The DNA here is from genome assembly GCA_947563465.1 of Archips xylosteana. NCBI lineage: Eukaryota > Metazoa > Arthropoda > Insecta > Lepidoptera > Tortricidae > Archips > Archips xylosteana. The sequence continues at coordinate 8,240,560 of OX387373.1, forward strand.
ATAGGTTAGGTTAGGTTTGTTTTATAAAAATCCAGAACAATTAATAGATTTTAAATAAAAAGAGTTAGGACAAATAATCATTAGGGATTTAGATATAGAGCCCCAGAGCTGCCAGACGTTACTTATTTTCTCACGAGTAAAATATACCGGATAATGTAGTGTTCTGTACTAAAGTAAAACATCAATGCTACCTTGAGCCGACGGCCAATCTACAGATACCAGGTGCTAAATGTACGTGAAAACGACTACTTAGTTTTCTTAATTTCATACGGCTGATTTTTATGTGTCTTTTAGAGAATATAATTATAAATTAGAATTCAATTCTTTTTCACTTCTGCTGGCACTCCCGGAGTGCAACCCGTTGTTGTTTTAATTCAATTCATTTGTTGCTTGAAATCGACTTAAATATACATATTCAAAAAATCAACAAAAAAAAACAAATAAGTTTATTTGGTTTTACAAGATTGTGGTTCCCAGTAAAACAAGGTTGGAACCTTCCAATTATTGTTAGGTACAATACAGTTCATTGTTTCGTTGCTCTACGGGCATGCAACATACATTAATATATATATTTTGGTGTCTATTGTTGTATGATATCTATCTATCTATTACATATATCTAATACTTTTAAACGAGCAATTCTTGTGTATATATATACATATATATATTCTGATTATATATATATATATATATACTTATATTATATAATCAGAATCTCAGAAACGGCTCCAACGATTTCGATGAAATTTGATGTGGGGGTTTTCGGGGATGAAAAATTGATCAAGCCTGTTCTTATCTCTGGGAAAACGCTTGGTACCGAGTTTCAGTCCGAGCGTAGCTCAGCCGCCCAGGTATAGTCGGGGTAAGAAAAGGTTCGCCACTTTTCGACCTTAACTCGTTGACATAGAGTCGAAAAGTGACGAACCTTTTCTTACCCCGACTATACTTTAATATAACATATGCATTTATACTAGTGTTGCAACAGAACTCTGCATCTGCTTCCGCATTTGCGGAAGTTCTGCATGCCTTTTCACTTTCGTTTCCGTTTCTGGTTCCGCAAACTTTATAACAGTACGCTTAGTATAAGTTTTACTTCACCAAAATACTTCTCGATCGCGTTTACGTAAAAATTTCAATTCTATGGAAACATGGACGCGCGGCCGCGGAGGCGCTGCACATGTTTCCCTAGTAATTGATTTTTTTATGTAAACGCGATCGAGAAGTATTTTGGTGAAGTAAAACTTATACTAAGCGTACAGAGTGCTTAGTATAAGTTTTACTTCACCAAAATACTTCTCGATCGCGTTTACGTAAAAATTCCAATTCTATGGAAACATGGACGCGCGCGCGCGGAGACGCTGTCCATGTTTCCCTAGTAATTGATTTTTTTACGTAAACGCGATCGAGAAGTATTGAAGTGAAGGAAAACTTATACTAAGCATACAGAGTGCTTAGTATACGTTATACCTCACCAAAATACTTCTCGATCGTGTTTACGTAAAAATTTCAATTCTATGGAAATATGGAAGCGCGCGCGCGGAGACGCTGTCCATGTTTCCATAGAATTGAAATTTTTACGTAAACGCGATCGAGAAGTATTTTGGTGACGTAAAACTTATACTAAGCGTACAGAGTGCTTAGTATACGTTATACCTCACCAAAATACTTCTCGATCGTGTTTACGTAAAAATTTCAATTCTATGGAAACATGGACGCGCGGCCGCGGAGGCGCTGTCCATGTTTCCCTAGTATTTGATTTTTTTACGTAAACGCGATCGAGAAGTATTTTGGTGAAGTAAAACTTATACTAAGCGTACAGAACTCTAAACGGAAGTCTACAGCTGGTTTAATAATACGAAGAACACCAAAACAGACTGAAATGTGTAAAAGCGGCCAAATTACTTTTCATTAAATATAACTTGCCTTTACTTTATTATATGTAACGCCACCAGAGTTGAGGCCACGCACACAACCACATCTCATGTAATGACAGCGGGATTTTGACGTTGTGTTGACGTTTAACGACAACACAACGTCAAAATCCCGCTGTCATTACAAGAGATGTGGTTGTGTGCGTGGCCTCAACTCTGGTGGCGTTACCTTTACCTATGGATGGATTGATTAATTCTAATCTGAAATAAATAATTTCAATTTCAATTTACTTAATTTTGAGTATTAAAGTACAAATTTAATAAAAAATCTTATAAAATAAAACATAGTATTATCACTTCCGCTTCCGATTCCGCTTCCGCTTCTGCTAAAATTTACTTTTGATATCTGTTTCCGTTTCTGTTTCCGTTATGACACTTCCGTTGCATCACTAATTTATACCTGCATAATATTCTAAAGAGTGCCCAAAACTTATCTAGCTATAGCTAATCTGCCCTTCAATGGCAGAACGCTGTAAGTCAAAAACCCTAATTTATGAGTAATTGTTTCTGCTGTATGGCTGAATAGTCCAGTAACTATTATTTAATACTATTAAAATAATATGGACGATAAAGTGTTTTGCCACAAGATATATTATAAAAAAATGCAGAAATCGGCTTGGCAAAACGCTATATGTTGTAAATTAAAGCGTTATGCCGTGTTTTTTACCATACGATGTTTTGCAATTTTCACTTCTTGCTTGTTTCTTTTAAACAACAATGTAAAACCTGAATAAAGGGACAATCCTGAAGTCCGGTAACTTAAGATTGACCAAACGATCATTGTTGATCATACAGGTTTACGCTCCAACTTCTATAGCTATATATGAGGATATCTCCAGAGGTATGCATAGCTTCGGAATTCAGTTCGAATTCAGTTCACAGTTGTTATGGGGATCTTCAACGCAAAAATGGGCAAACGGTATGGTCAAAAGCTGGGAATGGGGAAAATTTGGAGTAGGGCGTAGGAATCACTGGGACTACCTGGCCGGCTTCATGGAAAAGGAAGGACTCTATATTATGATGTGATGAACCTTTGTTTTCGAAGCGAGTACAGGAAGTAGACTCGGATGAGCTCTGACAGTGTAACGAGGAAAGAAATAGACTTTATCACATCGACAAAGAAGCAAACATTCAATGATGTCTTCGTGGCCAGTGTGGTTAAAACTGGGAGCGATCGCCATATGGTACGAGACACATTGAATATTCGGGCCAAGCTTGGAAGATCTTGACTGATGAATCCATCCAATTCTAAAATCCGGAAATGCTCCAGCTAAAACATCAAAACCATTTCGAATACATAGGAGGCGATGTGGAAGATTACAATGACGGGTTTGTGGAAGCTGTCCATAGGGTTAGGTCTAAGTTCTTTAAGACCCACCGTACAAACTGAACTAAATTAAAGAGATCACATACTCTACTCTAAAGCCTATGGAAAAGCGACGTGACAATCTCACAGACATCTGGTGACGCTTGTCTTTACCGGCGGCTCAACAGACAGATCTCGAAGTCTCTGAGACGCGATATATGCCAATTCAATACTAATAGTGTTGAGGAGGCAATAGAGCACAACAGAAGCTCTATAAAGTTTTTGCGAAGAATCTGTTTGTTGGGCAAAGCCAATCGGCAAAGCTGATGAAGCAAGACCGATGACAGTAGGATCGTGACCTCGTAAAATTATAGGCCGATGGGGCCAAAAGGTTTTCGAATGGCGTCCATGGACCGGAAAACTCAGTGTATGTAGGCCTCCAACAACATGGAGTGACAACCTATTTAAGATTGCGGGAACTCCCTGATCTTTTTGGTGAACCAAGACCGACTATGTTCAGCAGCAGTGTTGCAGCAGTGGACGTCTTTTGGCTGAAATGAATTATCATATCACTCTATATTATAACTAGCTGTTACCCGCGACTCCGTCCGCGAAGAATAGGGGTATAAAAAAATAGCCTACGACCTATTCTCAGGCCTAACGAGTATAGAGAAAAAAGTGTCATAAAAATCGGTCAAGCCGTTTCGGAGGAGTTCGGTAAGAAACACCGTGACACGAGATTTTTATATATTAGATTAATTATTCTGAAACTTTTACATTGTTCTAGTATATATCATTGTAATATATTTAATTTTTAACCCACAAACATTGTTTGTTTGTTTGTTGAACGACTAAATACCCCAAACTAATTTTAAAACAAGTGCAAGTTTCACTCTGTTGCCGCGTTTTGACTTAACGGTGACGCAGGCGACGTAGCCCGTAAATCAGGCAAAACGCTGCCATTTAGTACTTACAGCGTTCTGTTGTGACAAGTCGGCATTAAAGGTCTTGATATAAAACATCATAATTGCAGTTATCCATTAATTATTCAGAATTGTTATAAAATAAACCTAACCTAACCTATAGTGTCCTACAGGATAACAATTTCGAAATTCTAGAATAATTAATGGTTTCTCAGAAAAAAAGAGTTATGCGAAATGATGAAATATCTATCTAATCTATCTATCTAATCTATCTATCTATCTAATACCTTTAAACGAGCAATTCTTGTATATATGTATATATATAATCAGGATCTCGGAAACGGCTCCAACGATTTCGATGAAATTTGGTATGTGGGGGTTTTCGGGGATGAAAAACTGATCTAGCTGTGTTTCATTTTCAGAAAATCGCTTTTACTCGTGTTTTCCGGCTATTTTTGTTTGCATTAGAATATAAAGCTAAATTTCGCCCACTTCGAGCAGATCATAATGGCACATTAGAAATCGGGTGGTCGCGGATCCAGCCGACCTCGGTTCGATTCCACGTTTTTTTTCAAGATTTTTAGTTTTTTTTTTAAGTTTATTTTTCATGAGAAAACGTCAAGTTTCTTCTTTTGTGGGAAAATGTTACTTTTTTGTGAGAAAAATTTACTTTTTAGTTAGAAAAAGTATTATAGGGAACGTGCAGTAACTATAGGCGGAACCACTAATGCGACAGAAGAGACACTATGCGGACAGTAAAACAAACTTATCAAGGTAAAACATTCAAATTGATGGCACCCTTATTTATGGCACCAGTTGGCAGCACCGTCTATGTGCGTGCACGTTCCCTATTGGGAGCACAGACCAGGAAAAGCCGGTTGTCTGTAAAGTAGGTTTACGGACGATAGTTTAACGTGACTCAAACCCCCACCCCCGCCCACCCCCTCCGGTGTTTTTGTCAAATATCTTGAAAACGGTGCATCCTACGGCAAAATCAATGAAATTTTCATCCCCCCTTTAATACCCCCGCGCTCCCTCCCCCGCATCCCCTTCCCCCCTCTCACCCCCCCCCCCCCACCCCTCCGGTGTTTTGATCTCGGAAACGGCTCCAACGATTTCGATGAAATTTGGTATTTGGGGGTTTTCGGGGATGAAAAATTGATCTAGCTTGGTCTTATCTCTGGGAAAACGCTTGGTACCGAGTTTCTGTCCGAGCAGAGCTCGGTCGCCCAGGTACTATTCATTACAACCCATTTACATGATACTTAAGATTTTTACGAACGTTAACTCAGTTTTACGTGGCAATTGGCAATTTTTTTCTCGTAAATAAAAGATAATGAAAAACTTTGTCGCGTGCGCTTACTGAAATTTCATTCCACATATTTTTTTTTTTTTTTTTTTTTTTTTTTTTTTTATGTTAGATAGGCCAGACAAACGAACTAGTGGGTCACCTGATGTTAAATGAACACCACTGTCCATAGACACCCGCAGCGCTTTACACGATGCCAGTGCGTTGTCGGCCCTTAAGGAGAGGGAATAGGGGAAGGGGGAGAGGGAAGGGGTGAGGTATTCTAGCCTTTCAAGCCGGATTTTGGATTTTTGTAGTGGTAGAGCCATGTTGTAGCTAGCCACTGCGTCACGAATGGGCCGGGTTGTTCGGGGCAGTACCATCCTCTCACAGAACACCGGCGTGAAGCAGCAATACTCCTGCTGAGTTTCCTACGGTCAGTGAGAGCGCCGGGGGCCCAATACCTCTCCCCCTCCCTTATTCCCTCTCCTTTTTCCTTTTCCTTTTATTTTAGGGCCGACAACGTACTGGCATCGCGTAAAGCGCTGCGGGTGTCTATGGACAGTGGTGATCATTTAATGGGCCAATCAACTTTTATACCGACGCTGATCTGTCCGCGATTTTTTTCAAACAATTGCAGATTTTTGTAAGTAAACATGTTTTTTCTGCAATTTTATAGATGGTGTACATGAATACATGCCATCCTACGTAAGTTCAACCTATTAAACCGTGAAATATCTTGTTGGAAGCACGATTTTTTGGTAACGCCAGAGACAATTTTGGTAACGCAGGAGACGCCCAAAGTGTCGGTTTAAAAGTTGATTGGCCCTAATATCAGGACCCACTAGTTCGTTTGTCTGGCTTCTCAAAACATAAAAAAAAATCACCAAAGTGCTTTCGGCCAATCCTTCCTAATAACTCGATCGCTTGCTTTTGTTGCACACGTTTTTATTTCGACAAGCAAACTATTTAATGTACCCCGCCTTAGCTTGTTTTATTCCTAAAAGTTCAAGCTACGATCTCGATTGACTGTATACTCGTATATGGGTGCTGACTACCTACCTAGTGACATAATATAATATAAAGTAAGAAAATGGTTTCTCGAAGGTCGTGCGGTTAGAGACAGGTTATTTACGCACTACAGCCTGTTTTTTGACGTAACACACCACTACGTTTAAGTTAACAGTGAGTTTTTTTTCAAACATTTGTTTAACTCTTGAACTGTGGTTGTAGAGCGTACAAAATGGCTTCAAGCTCTAAGCTACTCGTTCACTAGCACTGTACGAGGTAGCTCTACCAATAGAATTACATCATTTGCCTTGCCTTGCTATGCCTAGCTTTCATCAACATATTCAACGTCAGTAGGCCTCCCCCAAAGTCGAGCAGATAGGGTTAACATTAATTCAAACTGTAATGAATAAAAATACTTTAAATTAATTGTATTATGTAGTATTATTAATTAAGCCCTGATCCAGATTAATTTTCAATTAACAGTAAAACATTTCTAATTGAATTGAAATAAATAAATAGTAGATTCAGTTGGAGAATAAGTGATGTAACATCTTGGTAGTGTCGTATAAATTTTATAGGGGTATTTTGACAGATGGTAAAAGTATAACACTTGATTAATGTTGCCAACAACTTTGTCACCATTACAAGGTTTATTAGCAATGGAAGGAAAGACTTTCGCTCGCTGTGTGCATAATTTACGCCACTATGTGCCTGTCTCAAACTTCGCAATTTTTAGAACCGGAGTTGGAGGCTATTTTTCGACATCAATTTGATACCATTCGACAGTGTCGATATAAGATATGAAGAATTTTAAATATGAGTTGACTAGAATTAAATTATAGTTCTGGTTTTATGTATCAATTAGTTTGGACCGTAGATTTGCTGTTAATCCCCCCCCCCCCCTAAATTAAGTCAAGGCTGAATGAGCATTTACTAGGCAAGCGTGCTCCATCGTAGGCCTCATCTTCGCTTTCCATCAGGTTTGATTATGGTCAAACGCAAGCATACTGTAAAAAAAAACATGCTAAGTGTGCAAAACCGTTTTCCAGCTCGAGGGCACCGACCCCGTATTACGATTAAAATCAGGATGCCATAATAATACCAACGTACACGTACGTTTCACGTACTTTCTGTTGAACGAAGAACTTTACGTGCCTTATCAAAACGAATAACCAATTCAACTGTGTCAACCTTGAAGAAGACCGACGGATTTGTTCGAAACATGTCAGGCATGCCTCGACTTTTATCATATTTTAATAATTATGTCTTTGTAACAAGGTACTTTTAATTCAAAGATCATTCACGTCTTTTTTTTCTTCTAATTCCTCTGTTGAGAAGTGCGAGATATTCTCAAATTTTATTTTAATAATATTATGTTTTATCTTAATGTACCATTTGGCATGATTATTTCATCATTTTCTCACCAAGTTCAGCTTTAAACTTTATGATTTACAATTTACATATCTTCGATACTCATTTTGGCGAGTTTTTCTAGTACCTAAAACATATATGTGAGAATTGCTCTTGTTTTCTTATAGGAGTTTAAGTTAGCTATGTTTTATGTGCCGTTTTATGCTATTTTTAGCTATTATAAGATAAAAAAGGTATTCGTATTTATGTATTCATTCAGATTCATGTACATTAGATGGTAGGTCAATTTCAATCTATGATATTAAAAAATATTAATTATTTATGACACATTACCTACCTATCTTAAGGATGAATTGATTCATGTCAATACAATTAATATGTAGGCAACTAGCTGATGCCCGCGGCTTCGCCCCAGAAAAGTAGATTAAAACGTGTTTTCTTGTGGGAAAGAGATATTTTCCCGTGGTTAAAAGTAGCCTACGTCACTCTCCAGCCCTTCAACTATGTCCATACAAAAAATCAGGGCAATCCGTCGCTCAGTTTCGACGTGAAAGAAGGACAAACAAAAACACACTTCAACATTTATAATATAATATTAGTACAGTAAAATTACATAAAGTTTACCACTGACAGATGGTTTGCCTTCATTTCATATTCAACTTTAATGACCTACAAATAAAGCCAATTTTAGAATACTGTTACCCACGTTTGCAGATTTTGTAATAGCTACTTTATTTGTATAGTGTTAAAGTTGGAAATGAAATGAAGGCAAGCCATCTGTCAGTGGTAAAATAAAAGTAAACGTATTGTATGGAGTATGGATGTCAACAATCTTAAAGTAATGTAGTTATTATACTATTCTATTTTTTGCAGTTAGACTTGGAAAAAAAGAACTTAACAATATTAATTAAATACGGGATTTTTTTTATGTTAAAATTTGTGACTTAAAAAGTCAAAGGCTAAATTAACTAAATACACTTTTAACACACATTAGTCGACCTCGATTAGAAATTCTTGGAAACCTTGTGCAGGGGGTATAGGTGAAAAACTTATGTAAAGGACCTGTTGTATGTAGTAGTAACGTGTTCGTATAGAAAAATTGTCGTTCCAAATTAGAAAATTGACTTAGCTCCATATCAATTCAGTACACTACTATACTTCATTTAATTTAGAATTGAAAACCACAACACCATTATATTGCGGCTCGTCAACTATTTCTTACCTAGTAAATAGTACAGTACAATAGTCTGGGAGCCGCAAAATAAAATTGTTTTAATGTCACTTTATTTGCGTGTCGTCAATTGTAACTCTAGTACAAATTGTAAAGAGATTACAGTTCACGAGCCGCAATATAATGTTTTTGTGGTTTATAATTCGAAATTAAATGGAGTATACATGCAACAGTTCCTTTACAATACGTTTCTCACCAATATTGAGTTGCATATGCATGCAACCCAGACGGAAAGATTCCGAATTGATATGGTGATTTATTATTGATTAATGGGTACTATTCTGCACGGACAGAACTTAAAGATATGTACAAATTGTTAAGTTATTTATGGGATAGCTTTTATTTCAATTGTACCCTTGTTATTATTCGTAAAATAAAAAGACGAAAAAAATTGGTGATACCTCGGATATCTTACAAAAATATTATAATTTTTTTTTATACCTACGTAGTTGACCTAATTTAGGTAGTACCTACGTAAATAAATTTCCTTAATCTAAACAACAAAACCAGTTCAATGAAGGAAACACGATAACGAAATGGGATGTACCTGTCGTACGCAATACTAGACGTCATCGTCATAACATCAAGTAATTCCAGTTAGTGTTAGCAAATTTCAAACCCGTTGAACAAGATTGCAAAACTAATGGAATTCAGTTGATTGCTTAAAATTTTTAAAATTTAGTAAGTGTACGATCGGAGTCGCTACATCAACTGTAGTTTATTTTTGTAAGATTCTAGCTTGTTTTTAAAGTTCTGTGTAAAATTTTGTAGGTCTATCAAAGTACATTTGAAACTTGTCGACCTTAATCTTATTGTCAAAGCGTTATACTAATTATTTTCTAATAATCTTCACCTTTTAACGAGAACGTTTAGATAACCAAAGCGAATTACGGCTTAAGATAACAATAAATAAACAATCTATTACTGTTTGTTTACATTAGATTTATCGATATGACCTTTTCCCTTCTCTAGTATAAACACGCGCAAAAACAAATTATGAAATTATTGCAACCTTTTGCTAACGGCAACTCTGATTCAATTACGGTTCATCCCGCTCTAACTCCAGTTAATCAATAGGAGTGAGAAGGAGCACACGATCGTACGATCCGTCAAGAAGCTCAATTGGACGACGAAACGTCAAATAGCGAAAACAAAACTACGTTTTGCGGCGAAATGTTGTGTTTGTGTTCTTACAATTTGAAGAATTAATTAAATACACTTTATGTGTAATTTGTGGCTTGCTAGTGTATTTATGGTATCGTGTACAGTGAAAAATGTATCGTGAAATGAAAGGATTGTACTCTGACGGCCCTTACAGGTTAGAAAATAATATTTTTAAAAAGTTTCACGTTTCCTGTTCGAATTCAGATTTATTACATTTTTATTGGAAAGCGTGCATGGTGTATCCGGTTTATTGTTTTTAAAATGTTTTTCTTTTCTTTAAAACAACGTAGGCACAGGTTTAAGTAAGTATGCCACTGATTTCACTTAAGGTTTCACTTGATACACTTACTCAAATTTCATTCACGTAATTTTTAATTGATATGCATGGATAACACCATCTGTGGAGTCAGAAATATGGTTTGATTTTTTTTCACATCTCTGAGTTAAGTTAACAAGTTTAAACATCTTTACTTACAGAGACATTGTATGCCAATTGCCATAGATTTAGAATTACACTGCCATTGGATTAAAAATGTCTGATAAGAAAATTAATAATACCCTTTAATTTGAAATTATTTAAAATGTACAATGTAGGTAGTAAATAAAAAAATATTGTTTTTAAAACCTCCCTAATTTCAGCATGCCTTTTGGTCTCCGCTACTGACATCTGTCATTTACAACGCTTCTCCAATGTGGACCCACAATCATCTTCTCATTTAAGTCCACAACAAACAGGGAGCGCGGGGCGCCGAAGGAGCGTGCCTAGCGCGGTCAATAACACTGAATCAAATACGCTGTGCTGCACTGCAAGTCTGTCACCGTATATTTGATTCAGTGTTATAAAGTGTGTCCTCTCTGTTTTCTCATTCTCCATTATCTCTTCCCGTCTCTAGGGTATTATTTATTTATTTATTTATTATATCAATACAAACATTAATTAAATTACACTGTATCACTTCACACTCATAAACTTTACACAAGTTTGTGCGAGTGTTGCACATTCCCTTACCTCGCGCTATAATAATACAATACAATACAATACAAATATTCTTTATTGATCACCAAAAACAGTACAGTAACATTACAAAAATAAAAAATTCAGGTAGACAATAGGCGGTCTTATCGCTAAAAAGCGATCTCTTCCAGACAACCTAATGTAGGTATATCAAAAAACTAATGTAGGTGGCAGAAATAACAGACAAGAGAAACTTAGTATTAATAGACAATAAACAATAAAATCAATACAAACATAATATAAATTTTATAAATAAACACATATATTCAATATAATACATATACACTACATATACTTAATACAAAATATCAATGGAAAAATGTCAAAAAGCCGCATGTGAGAAAAGGATTTAAAAAGGAAATTAAAGAAACAATATAAACAAAAAACAAAAAGAACAAAGAAGTGTTCAATACAATAAAGAAGTGTGTATTATGTTAGTGACAAATAATGAGCCTTTAGAAGGTTTTTTAATAACATCGCACGGGGAACCGGTTTAAACCACATTACCTGCTGATACCGCGCGGGCTGTTCCCATTCGCACCATACTCGCTATGAAATTTATGTATAATATCACTCGGTTATTGCCTTGGTCCATGGCCCTCTTGAGTCTTGCATCATGTGATCACCCCATCACCACTTTTTCAACATAGGCACAGTGTTCCTAATTTGGTCTTGTCTTTGTGTGCTTCTCATACTCCATTGCATTCAGGATGCCACCTTTTGGGAAACAGAAATCGAAACAATTGGATGGTTATAAATAGATCAATAACTGTGAGTGTGGAATGGTATTTCATCATTTCACCGAAAAACGTTTCAAAACTGATTTGTTTTGCAAAAGTATTGTTTCAATACCTGCATTTTTTTCTGAAACTGTAAATATTTCAGGATTTATTTCAAGACCATGGTGTAGAACCCTATAGGTTAGGTTAGGTTTGTTTTATAAAAATCCTGAAATATATACAGTTTCAGAAAAAAATGCATTCATTGAAACCATAATTTTGCGAAACGAATCAGTTGTGAAACGTTTTTCGATAAAATGATAGCTACCCGTGTGGAAATGCTTAAAGGCATTGGAGAGAGAGATCTCTATATTGTTGTCTCTCGCTCACTGAAGTGGAATGCCTATAAACATACAGTACCACTACTCACTCTCGGTATATCAGAGACGGTCCAATTTTAGTCTAATTCAGGTCATTAATAGGCCATTGGGACGTGAGACAATATCATTGAAATTGGGACTGTCCTGACAAAATCGGGACGGGTGGCAACTCTGATTCCATTGCTCTTTGAGAGGTACTTAGTAGCCCAAAATTTTCATACAAATGCGTCAGGCCATTTTGGAAGCCTGTGCTTTTTCGAGTACGGTCAGGTCATGTACCATTAAACAAATTTTTAAATATGATGAAAGTTGTCCAATCCCCAATGTGCATGGATTGTAATAGGATTGAGGACTTGATACATTTTTTGGTGGAATGTATACACACCAAGGATAACCGTGAGACATATTTGACTGATTTGGACCTTTTTAATGGGGCAGTAAATATTGTTTTGAGTTGTCCTGGGTCGGAGGATGCAGTACGAGTATACAGGTTCATCAAACATTCCTTTGCAGCCAGAGAATCTGGACATAGCGGGAGAAGTGTTTGATGAATTTGGCCATTGAGTCTCCCAATGAGGCTGGCATAGTCACACAGGTGCACTTAAGCCTCGAAAAAAAAGAGGAAAAAAAAAAAAAGCCTGTGCTAGTTAGACTCAGTTGCCGAGTCAAACCAAAGCGTCCATAGGGGACTAGTTTGAAAGATAGAAAGAAAGAAAATACATTTATTTACAACAACACAAGACACAAATATTTTTACAAAAAGGACAATACAAAGGCTAAAATACAGTGTGTCATTGCGGTTGCAAATTGGACACTGGCTCAGCATAATACTGAGGCGTTTATAACACCCCAGCGCTGATTTTCAGCCAGCACCGTCGATAATACCGATAGTTCTATACTGGATTGGATTTTTTTTTTTTTTTTATGTTTGAAAGGCCTGACAAACGAACTAGTGGGTCACCTGATGTTAAATGATCACCACTGTCCATAGACACCTGCAGCGCTTTACGCGATGCCAGTGCGTTGTCGGCCCTTAAGGAGAGGGAAAAGGGGAAGGGGGAGATGGAGGGGGAGAGGGAAGGGTGAGGTATTGGGCCCCCGGCACTCTCACTGACCGTACGAAACGCAAGCAGAATTACTGCTGCTTCACGCCGGTTTTCTGTGAGAGGGTGGTACTGCCCCAGACGAGCCGGCCCATTCGTGATGCAGCGGCTAGCTACAACATGGCTCTTTTTGGTAATGGATGTTTCGTAACTCCTGTATTTGGAATATTAAAGGCTTTTTTATTTATTTATTTTATATTTATACTGGATTCCTACACCAACTACTTTCAATTAACTGCAAGCTTTTTAGCTCTCGTTCCCTTAATATCAGAATTGCAAAATACTAGATTGTAGTGCCAAAAAAGCTTGTTTTCAGTACACCATGTTCCATTCAAAACCGAATTCCCATAATACCAGATAGTGAAATCATCAGGCTCATCAGGCAGGTTGTGGTTGTTGTGGGGACGCCAGGGGATTGTGTTTTATGAATCCTACTAATATTATAAACGCAAAAGTTTGTAAGTATGGATGGATGGATGTTTGTTACTCTTTCACGCTAAAACGGTTTGACGGATTCTGATGAAATTTGGTACACAGATAGTTTATATCCTGGATTAACATATAGGATACTTTTTATCCCGGAAAATTGTTTAGTTCCCGCGGGATAGCGATAAACGAATTCTTGGCAGACGTAGTCGCGGGCAACAGCTAGTAGTGCAATAATAGTGCCATCATAAGGGGTCATCCATAAATTACGTCACACTAATTTAGACATGCTAAGAAAACCACCCTTTGCTGAGCTGCCCGTCTGGCAGCTCGCCCTCTCTCCGGTAAGCTGTAAAAGCCGTCGAGGCTAACAGCAACAGTAAAGCAAAAAAACTAATTTTGATCAATTTGGACCCTTTTTACTATGAAAATCGCCATTATTTTGTTCTAGTGTCACAGATCGCTCGACCCCCCCCCCCCTCTAACTGTGTGACGTATACTTTATGGACGGCCCCTACATAAAAAATATATGGAAAAATCGTGTTTTACAGCTCATAAAAAGTGGAATTCAGAATGGCGGGTGTACCTTCACAAATATACTGTACCTATTAAAAAATGTACTTAAAATGTGCTATTTAGTACAACCTACTTTAATAATAATTGTACCACCCAGTACATACATAAAGCTTTTGTTTTTTTTTTCTTGGCTTTCACCCTTGCTACTTTAGCAAGGCGTATTTTGCCAATGTCGACGTAGAGACAATATAACACACATGAGGAGACTGTTCGACCATCGCACGCGCCATAAGCCATCTGACACCACTACGCTCTCCATTCGCTGGCCCATTATAGTGGACCATCGTGTAGTGCTAGCATTATTTGCAATTAGCAAATTATATGTATTCATTGAAAATTAGAAATGCAGGGTAGTAATATGTTTATAGGTACCCTCACCTACACTTTACTTTTACTAAAAGTTGTATTGTAGCTATTACCTATTACTTTATCTGACAGTTTTTCATTTTTCGAGTGTTATGTATTTATGCATGTATACTCAATATCCAACCCTATATGGTATAGCTTGTCTAGTTTAAAATGACGCACCCCACCACCGCACTCACGCACAGGATTCGAAACTCAATTCAAGCTACAATAGACTCTATTGTAGCTCAAATTGAGCTCCAAATCCCGTGCGCAAACGCGGTGGTGGGGCGCGTCATTTCAAACTAGACAAGCTCTAAAGCAGAGTTTAGATCTGCAAGAAAAATCGTGCAAGTTGCATTACATTGCGAGAGAGTAAAGGGAGCAAGTTTGAAGTGGTCAATCGAGCGCCGCAATGTAATGCAACTTGCACGGTTTTTATTGCAAGTCTAAACTGGGCTTAACAGGTAATTTTGACACAAATTATCAAAATGCACTTACCATGGTCAAAAAGTATGTAAATGTTAACATGTTATAATGAACAAAAAAATAATTCTGGCATTCTGACTTAACCCTTCCAACGCCAACAACACATATGGGTGTCACAAAGTACAGTGTCAAACTGATCTTGACACAATGACATAAGATTCAAAGTAGGTTTACGTTTTGTCGAGGCGCGGCGGTGAAAGGGTTAAAGAATATGTTGGCCAAATTATGTTCTGCCCCTAAAATATACTCTGCGTCAAAAATATCGCCCCTCCGCGAAAATCAGATTCAAGCTAATCCTAGACCTTAGCGAAATTATGTTACCTAATTAACCCTTTCACCGCCGCACCTCGACAAAACGTAAACCTGCTTTGAATCTTATGTCATTGTGTCAAGGTCACATTGACACTGTACTTTGTGACCTATATATGTGTCGTTGGCGTTGAAAAGGTTAATATTATGTAGTATCAATTAAGAGCATGTTTAATGTGATTTTTTTTTCTTTTTTTTATGTTAGAGAGGCCAGACAAACGAACTAGTGGGTCACCTGATGTTAAATTATCACCACTGTCCATAGACACCCGCCGCGCTTTACGCGATGTCAGTGCGCTGTCAGCCCTAAGGAAAAAGGAGAGGGAATAGGGGAGGGGGAGAGGTATTGGGCCCACGGCGCTCTCACTGACCGTACGGAACACAGCAGTACCCCTACCATGAGTTTACACTGGCTTACAGTGACCGTAGTCGCTAGCGACGGCGTAAATTATTTGTATGGAGAATTGTACAGCGCCTCTAGCAGTCACTTACGGAAGTACAATTCTCCATACAAATAATTTACGCCGTCGCTAGCGAGTACGGTCACTGTAAACTAGTGTAAACTCGTGGTAGAGGTACAGGAGTAGGTACTGCTGCTTCACGCCGGTGTTCTTTGAGAGGGTGGCACTGCCCCGGACGAGCCGGCCCATTCGTGATGCAGCGGCTAGCTACAACATGGCTCTACTACTACAAAAGTTGTTTTAAATTAACAATGTTTAATTTAAACGAAACATAATGGCTTGTGAATCAGAGCGTATCGGAAAAAAGTGCACAAATAGGATGCGCGATATTTTTGGCGCCGAGTATATTTGAACAAAATGACTTGGTGGGACAGACATTTCGTACTTTTTGACAATTTTTTTTTTTTTTTTTTTTTTTTTTTTATGTTAGAAAGGCCAGACAAACGAACTAGTGGGTCACCTGATGTTAAATGATCACCACTGTCCATAGACACCTGCAGCGCTTTACGCGATGCCAGTGCGTTGTCGGCCCTTAAGGAGAGGGAATAGGGGAAGGGGGAGTGGAAGGGGGAGAGGGAAGGGGTGAGGTATTGGGCCCCCAGCACTCTCACTGACCGTACGAAACGCAAGCAGGATTACTACTGCTTCACGCCGGTTTTCTGTGAGAGGGTGGTACTGCCCCGGACGAGCCGGCCCATTCGTGATGCAGCGGCTAGCTACAACATGGCTCTACCACTACAAAACATTTGTACCAAAATGATCTGTTGCCCATTAGGATTCGGCTTTGTTTTTAGTAGTTTTGTAACGTTTTTCTTTACTCCACAGACCGTCCATGTCCCAGGGCACGGTGATCCACAGCCAGCGTTTCCAAGAGAAGAACTTCACCGTAGCCACCCCTGAGGAGTTCGTCAAGCGGTTCCAGGGCACCAGACCCATTAATAAGGTAAAATACACCTTGTCTCTTGATCTGAGGTGAGGGTAGTGTTGTAAGAAGCTCGAGTCTTGGAGTCTTATTTAATAAAACTTGAGCTTAAAGAGTCTAGTCTTATAAATAATATATATATATATATATATATATATATATATATATATATATATATTTATATATATATATATATATATATATATATATATATTATATTATAAAGAGGAAAGATTTGTACCTATTTTTGTATGTTTGTAATGAATAGGCTCAAAAAGTACTGGGCCGATTTAAAAAATTCTTTCACCAATAGAATGCTACATTCTTCCAATTTGACATAGGCTACATTTCATTTTGAAAAAAATTAGGGATCCTTGGTAAAATTTGAACAATGTAACCGAAGGTGTAGAAAAATGAGTCTTAAAATGTCTTTCGTCGAATGCGCTGCCGAAACTATTAGCGATAGAACAAAATAATGTACAACAATATTGAAGAACATCATAATGTCTACAAAAAACTCCGCGGTAGCATATGTCCAACTATTGTAGTTATGTCACTACAACAACTTTTTTCATTTTAAACATTAATGAAAATGCTAACCAATGTATAATATAGTTGTACCCGTGCGAAGCCGGGGCGGGTCGCTAGTAAATAATACTTAGAGCTCAAGTCTTTCAGAATTTGGAGTCTTTTGTAAAAAGACTTGAGTCCTGCCAAAAAGAACTCAAAGACTGAGTCTTTAAAATAACTCATGATAAGGTTATTTGCGTTTAACTCTCGTGGCGAGACCTATAGTTTCTGTTAATTTACCGAGCTACGTATCGAATTTAATGGAAATAAAAAAACACGGTATTTATGACCATGACTACCTACGTACAGTCAAGGGCAAAAATATGTATACACTTTAGTACCTTGTCTATTTTTGTCATATTTGAACTGCCATACAGGGTTATTTGTAATTCACTAGCATCCTTTTAACCCTAAACTCCTACCACTTAAACAAATGTTTTTTGTTTTACGGCTTTTGTCATAACTTAATATTTTTGGTGTAATAATGTTTTGAAAATTTGAGATTTCCTCTTATTTTTACGATACTTTGTGAATTTGTATGGGAAAAAAAGTGCTTCATTTTAAAAAGTCTTAAAACAAAAAACATTTGTTTGAGTGATAGGAATTCAGGGTTAAGAGGATGTCAGTGAATTAAAAATAACCCTGTATATGAACTGTCACAGTGGTTAAAGTGACAAGGTACTAAAGTGTATACATATTTTTGCCCTTGGCTGTACCTAGTAACTATACTCCATTTAATTTAGAATTATAAACCACAACAACATTATATTGCGGCTCGTGAACTGTAATCTCTTTACAATTTGTACTAGAGTAACAATTGACGACACGCAAATAAAGTGACGCAATTAAAACAATTTTATTTTGCGGCTCCCATACTATTGTACTGTACTATTTGCTAGGTAAGAAATAGTTGACGAGCCGCAATATAATGGTGTTGTGGTTTTCAATTCTAAATTAAATGAAGTATAATTACTTGACGTAGTTAGCGTCTAACGCTATCTTAGGTCAATGCGCAGGGCTATTTGCGCAGTAGATTGAACTGCAAGAATGCATAAATTATTTATAGGCTAGTATGTATGTATTTAAACCCATTATTGCACAAAAATAAAGAAAAAAATAGTTTTTATTAAAAATGTCATTTACAGTGCAAGTTTTTCGCTGACTGTACTTTTTGTTGATTGTACTTGTATTGTCGTCCAACCTACATAAGTATACCAAAATTCAAGTTAATAACACCACTGGAAATGGGTCAAATTCAACTTCCAAGATTTGACCCGTACATATAATACTAACATACATTGCTTTTTTTTTTTAAAAAAAATTTCTTTTTTGTCATATGAAGCCTTGAGTTTAGAAATAAAAAATATTATTATTATTGCAAGTTAATAAAAAGCTTTTAAAATTATAAAAAACCTCAACGTAATTAGGTCACACATAAGGTTTATGTCTTGGAATGATTCATTTTAAAGAGTTGCGTCTTAGAATGCAGAAGTCCACACGAATTTGGTGCCTGAGTTCTGTGTACCTTCCCGATTTTGACTTCTTATACCTAATTTATAAAAGAAATAATATTTTTATCTCATAAAGTTCGCTTTGGTAGCTATCAGAATAATAACCTCTAAGCATTTGGCAAAAATCGTGTATTTTTATTCATCAATTTCATCATCGTATAAAGTACAAAAGCAAACTTTTTTTTATAAATTGAGTTTTTGGTGTTTTTTCAATGTAAAAAATCAGACAGTAGTCATTAAATAAAAAAACGTAAAAAAAAGGTTTTTTTTTGTTGACTTGTGTTATTTTTTAAAGAGTCTCGTTTCGTAATGATTGTTTTATGATGTCATCATTCCTATTATAATATTAATAGTATTATTAACCTATTCTTTCTCCGCAGGTCCTAATAGCGAACAACGGGATCGGCGCTGTAAAATGCATGCGCTCAATCCGAAGATGGTCCTACGAGATGTTCAAGAACGAGCGGGCGGTGCGATTCGTCGTCATGGTAACGCCTTTTTGGACTTTACAATACAATAGAGTAGTGCCACGAATAGTGATTTGGCCGAATACCGAATATTCGGCCACGCTGTCGGCCGAAGCGTCGAATATTCGGCCGCCGAATATTCGGCACATGCTTGTCGACAGCGTAAACAAGAATAAGACAAGTCGCATTCTGTCTCTCTCGTTGCGGTGCATACGGGAGCGCGGACGGGTATTTGACTGTCGCCTAGAGTGGTGGTCAGCAAACGAAAAACAATACCCCAAACCACTCGAAATTTGGTAAAGTTTATCTTTCATCTCCTGGGAGTAGTGTGTATAGTAAGAGGTTATTTTCTGAAGCTGGTATCATTTACGATGAAAAGCGTAATCGTTTGCTACCAACAAATACTGAAAAGCTTGTTTTTATCCATCACAATTTACCACTGATCAATTTTACTTACTAAAGTATTGTAATTTGGTAATGAATACATAATTATAATGTTGAGTAATATGACGTGTCTTTTTTTCATGATTTGGTATTCGGTAAAAAAGTGGCCGAATAGGCCGAATACCGAATAGTAGCCGAATATTCGTGGCATTTCTACAAAAGAGGTTTTTTTTTATACAATTTAGGCTTGCGTTTGTCCACAATCACGCCTGATGGAAAGCGAAGATGAGGCCTACGATGGAGCACGCTTGCCTAGTAAATGCTCATTCACCCTAGACTTGATTTAGGGGAATAAGCAGAAAGAAGGCAGTTGAGAGCGATTTTAAGATGCCCAAGACGGTCCATAGACGGGCTGTTTATAGCCCACCCAACGAAGACCACAAATTGCCAGTCAGGGGAAAAAACTCGTAAACTAGGCAAGCGTGCTCCATCGAAAGCCTCATCTTCGCTTTCCATCAGGCGTGATTGTGGTCAACGCAAGCCTATATTGTAGAAAAAAAGCTAATTGGGATGCACCAAAAAAAATAACCTATAGTTTTTATATTTTTTTTGGAAAGAATAGGATATTTTAAGACACCATTTTCATCGATTTTGAATTTGGTTGAGTATTTAATTTTTTATATTTTTTTTTAGAAATACGTTGGATGACGTCACAGTGAGAGAGCCACGTTCCATAGCCTAGAAAAATTCAAGTCGTACATAACATAATCTGTGGCACTACCACGGCACTACTGAGACCCTACTACGAAGTGCATAATTCGAACTTCGTTTCATGCCGTCCCGCTCACGCTAATATGATTTGACACGAGAGAGAGAGGGATGATATGATACGAACTTCGAATTTTGTAGTAGTGCCCCTGATTTGTCTTGTCACTGTCAATATTACAAGCACGGCTTAGGGTCCTAAATGAACCATGACAAAATAGTTTTATTTATTTCTCTTCTTTTAGCTTCGATTATTCCTCTTTGTTTAATGGTGTGATAGTAAATAGATATTTTTTATTAAAATCTGATATTTAAATTCTTTCATATTTACTTGTAACGTAGTAATAATAATTAAATTTGTAAAAATACATTGCGAGTATTGTATACATTTCGGACTTTATGATAAATGACAACTGTTTAAAGCCAGGTGTGCATCATGTGATTAAAGTTCTGTCTTTGTCACTCTTTGCTATTATAAGCAGGATAGCAACATTTCAAACTGTCAATTTGCTTTAGAGTGTAGACCTGCTTTATATCTGCCTTTGTGACGATTCACTGCAGGGGTCAAATGAAGGTCATTACTTAAATTTTCTTTATTTAATTCAGATTATCATATTTTTGGAATCTGATTTCTGAAAACGCTTCATAAAGCCTATTTCTCCAAACGGTTTTCGATTTATTATACGTTGCCAAAAATTGGGACATCCCAATTTTGGCATAGTTGTAGGGAATGGCGTTTTAAACCTCATACTAAAAGTACTGATGGGTGGGGGTGAACCTAACGGGTGGAGGGGGGGGGGGGGTGTGAAGGTCCCTTTTTTAGTTTACAAAGGTACCCAAACTGTGACAACTATGACATCGGAGCTTTCAAGAAAAGGGTTTATATTTATACTTACTTTAAAGGCCGGCAACAGATTGGCGACTCTCTTTGAGTTGTTGATATTTATGGGCGGTGGTGATCATTGGGTGCTTGCTCGTTTGCCTCCCTCTCACAATAAAAAAGCTCTAAATTTTATATTGAAGCTGCAGATCACCCAACAGCGACGGTTTGAAGCTTTTGGCACTGAGTGCTCTAAGCAATCCGTCTATGGAGGCCCTTGATAAAATAAAAATATTTTTCTCAAACATGCTATGAAATATTGACGTTATGTTCCTTATAATACGCCACGAAGGGTCACGTTGCAGGTGCAGGTGCAGCCGGTGGTGGGGGACCGCCTAGACGAGAGGTCAATAATGGAATTTCATACAAGTGATCGTCTATTGTTTCATACCATGACGTTTATAGGTCTATGGCATCATAGCATTTAGCCATTAAAAAAAAAACTATAAGCAATATTTGCGTTTTGGTTCATTAAGACATTCTGCCACTACGCTTATTTAAGGTAAGGTAAGATGATGATGATGATGATGATGATGGTGTGATGATGATGGTGATGATGATGGTGATGATGATGATGACGATGGTGATGATGATGATGATGATGATGATGGCGATGATGATGATGGTGATGATGATAGTGATGATGATTATGATGTTGATGATGATGTTGATGATGATCATGATGGTGATGATGATGATGGTGGTGATGGTGATGCATGTTTGAGAAAAACTCTATACAAGCCTTGGCCACGAACAGGGATTGCCGGCCTCGCATCTCTAGATGGCCTCGTTAACACTCGGCCATCTATAACTACTCGGCCGGCGATCCCCTATTTCGCGGCCGCTGCAGTAATGTACTATTCTTTAGGTGACCCCGGAAGATCTGAAAGCGAACGCGGAGTACATAAAGATGGCGGACCACTACGTGCCTGTGCCTGGCGGCAGCAACAACAACAACTACGCCAACGTCGAGCTCATCGTCGACATCGCAATTCGAACACAAGTTCAGGTATACAATACGTTTACTTTTAGTTTACCACTGGCAGATGGCTTGCCTTCATTTCATTTCCAATTTTAACACCATACAAATAAAGTAGCTATTACAACATCTGCGAACGTGGGTAACAGTATTCTAAAATTGGCTTTATTTGTAGGTCGTTAAAGTTGAATATGAAATGAAGGCAAACCATCTGTCAGTGGTAAATTTTATGTAATTTTATCTATATCATCCTTGATAGGTATAAAACATCCAAGACTCGAGCACAAACATTCGTATTTTTCACACAAATATCTGCCCTCTAACCACAATTCGATCGTATTATTATTATTTATTATTTATTTATTTGGTTCACCAACAATTGTTTACACTAGTAATGGCAATAAATACATTCACTTAGCTTATACGGGCAAAGTGTAACAATCACTTACAGGTAAACACAGCATGCAATTAAATAGAGAAAAAAAATATATAAATATAGTTATTAACTGTGACTAGCTTACAAGTTTAGTTCTCATCACTTTTTCACTAACTCAAGCTTATATGAGGTTAACTACACTTACTAGGCTCCTACGTACACCTATTTTAAATTTACGTATCGCATCAAAGTGTATATCCGTATTGTCATCGTATGATTGATATACATATGTATTATTAATTCGATAAAACTCTGAAAAAATAATTTATTGAATCAGGCGTTACTTTGCGGAGGTCCATATTAATGAACTAAAACAATTACTTTGCTCACCCGCGACCTTACAATAGTTACGTTTATGCAAGAAATGTGTGTTCATGCAGTTCCTCCACCTCCACACTGTACGAACACACACAAATCACATAAACACAACTATCACCACCACCAAGCTACACTGACGCGTTTCGAACTCAACCAGAGCTCATCTTCGGAGTTACCACAACCGTATGCTATGCTACCATTTTTTGTTTAACATTTGGTAGCATAGCATACGGTTGTGGTAACTCCGAAGATGAGCTCTGGTTGAGTTCGAAACGCGTCAGTGTAGCTTGGTGGTGGTGATAGTTGTGTTTATGTGATTTGTGTGTGTTCGTACAGTGTGGAGGTGGAGGAACTGCATGAACACACATTTCTTGCATAAACGTAACTATTGTAAGGTCGCGGGTGAGCAAAGTAATTGTTTTAGTTCATTTTTCTGAAAAAATACGTTTCTTCTATGACCCCCTTTAATTTTAACCTGACTGTCGAAGCGTATTTATTTAAGTATGTATGTATGTATCATTCTTTGGCACTCTCTGCAGCCTAAATGGCTCAATGGATTTTGAAGTGTGAGGTGTCATTAGATTCGTCTCAGTTCCGAGAGTGACATAGGGTATATATTTTCCCGCAATTCCCATGGGAGCGGGAGCTATACAGGCGGTTTTTTTTAACACGATTTTATTAGGTCGACCTGTATGTAACTAACTATGTAATGGAAACTTTGATCATGATTTTGACCCACTTCCCGGTTTCCGATTGAGCTGAAATTTTGCACGTATGTGTAAATTGGATGACAATGCAATATTATGGTAACATGGAGCTGATCTGATGATGGAGCTGGATGGTGGCCATACTGGCCATAGGAACTCTGTAATAAAATGACACAACCCCGTCGAGTTTGGGCTCGTTTGATTCGTCTTGTTTCATCTACTATTGAAATTAAAGTTATTCTTTGTACAGCCATGGTCCGTCCACTGCTGGACGTAGGCCTGCCTCATATTGCGCCAACATTCGCGATCCCGGGCTTCCCTCATCCATACACTGTCCGCTGTACTCCTAAGGTCATCAGTCCAACGTGTCGCAGGGCGTCCCACACTACGCTTTCCTAAACGTGGTCTTCACGCCAGGACACGTCTGCTCCAACGATCGTTAGTTGTACAGCAAACGTGACCAGCCCATTGCCACTTCAGCGTGCTATCCGCGTGTTAAAGTCTTTGATCCTTCGATCAATTATAACTGTAGATGCACAGTCGCGCGCCCGAATATGTCCGAGCCAAATGAGCGCCACTTTGATAAAAGTGGCCTTCTTTTTTCTCAGTACGTTGTTGTCAATGCAAGCGTAACGATGCCCACGTGCGTCTTTAAAAAGTGCAAAAATCACTCGCAAAAACGGAACAAATCTGATGGAATATCATACTTTCAGTGAGTATATGTTGTTTTTTCTATTAAATTCTAAGAATCAGAGAGTAATATTGATTTAAATTAATTTTAAAGCCACACACATATGCCTTGTCTTTGTCACACGCACAGGAAAGCTTATCAGTAAAACGAAACAGATAAACAACAGAACATAGAACAAAAGTGTAGTGGAGTTGCCATCACCCTATTTTTTTATTTCTAGAATTTTATGTGTTTTTGTTTGAAGTTTTGATTTCCTGGATGTGTATACGTATGTCATGTATGTGTGTATGTGTTACTGGTAAACGTGTGCGATAGTTTGACTGATTGAATATAAAAATTAATAAAGTTATTATATTAAAAACAAATTTTATTCATAAATTTTAATCAATGTAGCAAGTGAAATTAATCACTCTGCCGTTTCTGATAAGGCTTACATTCATATCCGACCAAACGTGTGGAAATTGTGGAGTTTAGATGTAAAGTGTCAAGCGTTGTGGAGTTTTGCCGCTACCGAAATTCGACTGTAATGAAGTATAGACTAGGTTCAGATTTCGTCACGTATTCACGTATTTGGGATCAGTTTTCCCTACGCACACGTAAATAAATTTTTAACTGTGAAGTAGCGAAATTCAACTGTAATTAGAGGTAACGCCACCAGAGTTGAGGCCATGCACACAACCACATCTCATGTAATGACAGCGGGATTTTAACGTTGTGTTGACGTTTAACGACAACACAACGTCAAAATCCCGCTGTCATTACAAGAGATGTGGTTGTGTGCGTGGCCTCAACTCTGGTGGCGTTACCTATAAGTAAAGACTAGGTTCAAATTTCGTCACTTATTCTTTTCACACAAAGTAATTACTTTGTGTAGGTGATGATTTTATTTGTTACGCAAACAAATAAATAGTTCGGACATTCTTTCAAGGGGATTTTGTTCGGCAATGTGTATCTTCAGTTATAATTGATCAAAGGTTAAAGTTATTATTTTTATCATATTCCAGGCTGTGTGGGCGGGATGGGGACACGCCTCCGAGAACCCTAAGCTCCCCGAGTTGCTGCATCGCGCCGGGGTCGTGTTCATAGGGCCCCCCGAGAAAGCCATGTGGGCTCTCGGAGACAAGATCGCTTCGTCCATCGTAGCGCAGACTGCTGATATACCCACGCTGCCTTGGAGTGGGAGCGGTGAGTAGAAAAAACACATCTATCTTGGCTATGTAATCTATACCTAGATATTTTTCTGGCATGAACGTCATGTGGGTTAGTGTTTGATATAATAATAACATCGTCAATCCTGTTATCGATAAGTACCGCTTCGACGTATACATATTTCATTTCATTCCTCTAATTAATACCAACGTTAAGTAAGTAATGAAAACTTTTCAATGTCCTTATTCATTGAAGTAGAAAAAAATTGGCATGAATCACTGTCAATTCTTTTGCATTGCACATTAGGCAAAGCAAATACTAACAAAAGTCTGCAGTTTAAAAATAGTACATTACTACAGAGGCCGGGAGTGATTCCCATCTCATCTTATAATGGAAACTCAGTGCCATCTTCTAACTTGCCTCAGGATGGATAGTGGGAATATAATTGATAGTTAATTTTTCTTCCCATCTTCCAACCTGTACTGAATAGGGTACAGTAGTGATGTGCCGAGTCGCTGTTTTGAAGGATCGAGTCGACTCGAGTCATTTTATGTGGTATTCGAATCCTGACTCGATTCCGCGACTCGAGTCAGTTAATATGTTATTCGAATCCTGACTCGATTCCGCGATTCGAGTCCAGAAATCAACTCCGTTACCAATTTTATAGCAAAAAGGAAAAATCGAAAAGGAGTACCTTTAAACAGCATAGTATTCATTCATTGCTTAAGTAAAAAGAGATTGAATTCAAGCGAGTCAATCTGACTCGAATACTAGACTCGAGTCAGTTGTACTCGCATAATAGAATCCAGTCAGCGAGTACGAAACCGATTCTCTCTGACTCGAGTACCGAATCAAGTCTGGCATACTCGAATCAAAATATTTTTGTACTCGAGTAGGCGAGTCCTAAGCAGGAATCGAGTCTGACTCGAGTCAAGCCGTACTCGGCACATCGCTAGGGTACAGTCACAGGTAATTCTGTACAGTCAAGTTGTTGGTATGTGTGTATTTATGTATGTTTGTATACAGGGCGTCCCACGGCTATGCCACATGGAGGGGATGTACCTTAAATATTGTAGATAGACAATTTTACTGAAAAGAGACTTCATTTTGATTTTAAAAACAATTTTAACTGCATTAATTGATTTTTGAATAAACGCCTGTCTGTACCGGGCATCGAATCCGTCAAATGGTAAAAAAAAACACCCGTTATTTTACGGCACCGATCAAAAGGCTCAATCGAAAGGATTATCTTTTCCAAGTAACATAGCATTGTAAGTAAAAGGAAGGCCATTTTCTCAACAGAGCTGAAAGCCGAATACAACAGCAAGAAGATAAAGATATCGTCGGAGTTGTTCGCAAAGGGCTGCGTGACGACTCCCGAGCAGGGCCTCCACTCGGCCACCAAGATCGGGTTCCCCGTCATGATCAAGGCTTCGGAAGGCGGCGGCGGCAAGGGCATCAGGAAAGTCGAGAACCCGGATGACTTCCCGAATATGTTTCGGCAGGTTAGTGAGGAGTTGATTGTCTTTGACGTGACAACGTCTAATGAAGCGATGAACGCCGGCTGCAAACACGAAAAAGGATGACGCAATGTAACGTACATGTAACGTTACTAACGTTACTAACGTTACATGTATAGTTGGAATTTTATAAGCTGGGGGCTTAGGACTCCAGAACCATCTGGTAAAGATAACATTGTTCTCGTTTGTTGAAGCCTACCGCTAATAAAAAATCAGAACAAGTAACAAAGAATGCAAACAAATAGCTACCGTCTTCTCTATGTTACAAGGTTGAAATTGCAAAAGCTTAACTCATTAAGAAAAGCCTTTCGTCATTGTAAGCGGTACTCAGGTGGATCGTCGGCGTTGTAGTGCGTCCATAATAGAACAAACGAGAACAATGTTATCTTTACCCGATGAGGTCTGCAGTCCGAAACCCCCAGCTTATAAAATTCCAACTATACCTACAGAGCAGTGAAGACCAGTTGCAATATTACATAATACAATCTTAGTACTAGCGCTCGGGTAATTTTCAATGCGGGGGGGGGTTGATGTTTTGTGTTATGACGTTGTCACGTTAAACTATCGTCCGTAAACCGACTTTACAGACAACCGGTTTTATATATACAGGTCCAAGCCGAGGTGCCTGGTTCACCTATTTTCGTGATGAAGCTCGCCAAGTCTGCCCGGCATTTGGAGGTCCAGTTGATCGCTGATCAGTATGGTAAGTTACGTACAATACGTTTACTTTTAGTTTACCACTGACAGATGGCTTGCCTTCATTTCATTTCCAACTTTAACACCATACAAATAAAGTAGCTATTACAAAATCTGCAAACGTGGGTAACAGTATTCTAAAATTGGCTTTATTTGTAGGTCGTTAAAATTGAATATGAAATGAAGGCAAACCATCTGTCAGTGGTAAACTAAAAGTAAACGTATTGTATCTATTGTGTTCAAAAATTTAATTGTATTAAATACTTTAGATGTATGTAATTTAATAACAATGTATATCTGTTTGAAAAAATATACCTTGTTGAGTTTCTTGCCGGTTTCTTCTCAACAGGGTTTTTCCGAACCGGTGGTAGATTCTTCGACGTTCATAGGAGCATCAGTCGATGCCTAAATTGAATAAAGAATTTTGACTTTGACTTTTTACTGTATAATGTTTTAAGCTGTCGTCGTGATTTTCACTCATAGCATATGAGTCCCTCGCGCTTTTAGCTAGCGTGACTTAATTCTGTAGCAATAATCACTGGGCGATGGTGTCGAAAGCACAAGGTGGATAAGACTAATGCAATTTTGAGTAATAATAAATTTCCAAATAATGGTATATATAAAGTATCACTTTACGAATAAGCATCTCTTAAATCTGTAGACGGGTTATTTTCCCTGTATAAGTGGATAATGAACTATAAAAGGAATAGATTAAAAATATCTTTTTTATATCTTTGACGACCGGATAGTCTAGTTGTTAGAGAACCTGACTACGAAGCTTGAGGTCCCCGGTTCGATTCCCGGTCGGGGCAGATATTTGTATGAAAAATACGAATATTTGTTCTCGAGTCTTGGATCTCTAATATGTATTTAAGTATGTATTTATCTATGTAAGTATGTTTATCCGTTGTCTAGTACCCATAGTACAAGCTTTGCTTAGTTTGGGACTAGGTCGATTTGTGTGAATTGTCCCGTGATATTTATTTATTTATTTTATTTATCTAATATGGGATAAAATAATGATTATTTAGTTCAAGAATAAAATTTCATAACTTCTTTACAATTATGTTATTTTTTTAATCAATCAATTGTAGTCTTATCCATATTACGTATATCTTTCGACATTATCTTGTCGTAATTTGTATTCGTCAGCCGCCCACCAGCAATAATGCACTATTGTTTCTCAGGTAACGCTATCTCCCTCTTCGGCCGCGACTGCTCTATCCAGCGTCGACACCAGAAGATCATTGAGGAAGCGCCCGCCGCCATTGCCAAACCAGACGTCTTTATTGAGATGGAGAAGGTAAAACGATAGATTTTTATGCTCTGGTGCATAAAATAATATCTTCGTTTAAGACAAGATAATCAGGATAATCAAATTTATAAAATTTAAGATTCTTGTTTTTTTTATATTACGTTATTAACAGGGTTCGGATTTTTCTTCGCACGGTAAGATGAAAGAAAACTATGGAGTCGATATTAAAGTTAAAATTTAACTCGTATTCATACTCGCTCATTTTCTTAGTCTCGTTTAACAGGCTGACAAATCGAAAATGTCAATCGAAAGTTAATCTTACTTACTTAATGTAATTCAAATGATTTTTTGTAGTACGATGCGAGAAGTCTAGAAATTCTATAAAATAGGTGATGCAGTGGACATGCATGTCCCCGCCATTTGTATGGAAATTAATTAGTGTATTTTCCTCTGAGTTACCAATTTTTTCCACAAAATTTCTTTAAACTTAAAGGTTTTTGCTTTAAAAGATTAAATTTAGTTATTTCAGTTTTTATATAAGTTATTTACACTTGAAAAAAATCACCAGGTATGCCTTATATGTATTTCACAATAGATTAATGGTTACTTAAAAGTAGAATGGCCCAAGTGCCTGTAAATTTTAATTCTAATGTTGCTGCTTAATTACCTTGCAATCGAAGTGAAAAGCAGAGTGTGAAACTCGAGTATCAGGCTGCGTTTCCACCAGAGATGGGCGAGGATGCGTTGCGAGAGATGTTTGTCATGAACCAATAGAAACACTTCATTCACTTAGGGCCTTTTAAATGAAGTGTTACTATTGGTTCATGACAAACACATCCCTCGCAACACATCCTCGCACAGCTCCGGTGGATACGCAGCCATAAACCCATTTTCCCCTCGACGTGTCGATCCATGGCTATATGGTCTCGGGTAAAATGGCTCGTTTTATGCTCTCGTTGTACAATCTACTATTATATTATTCCACAGGCCGCAGTTCGTCTGGCCAAAATGGTCGGCTACGTGTCAGCGGGCACTGTGGAGTACCTCTACGAGCCTGGCACAGGACAGTACTACTTCCTGGAATTGAACCCGAGGCTGCAAGTGGAGCATCCTTGCACGGAGATGGTCGCTGACGTGAATCTGCCAGCGGCGCAGTTGCAGGTCAGTCGGATGAAAATAAATAAATAAATATTAGGGGACAATCTTACACAAATCGACCTAGTTCCAAACTAAGCAAAGCTTGTACTATGGGTACTAGACGACGATAAACATACTTATATAGACAAATAAATACTTAAATACATAGAAAACATCCATAACTCAGGAACAAATATTCGTGCTCATCACACAAATAAATGCCCTTACCGGGATTCGAACCCAGGACCTCTTGCATCGCAGGCAGGGTCACTACCAACTAGGCTAAAGCGGTCGTTAATTTACTTCCCGTATTGTCCATTACAGATAGCCATGGGTCTCCCTCTGTACAACATCAAGGACATTCGTCTCCTCTACGGCGAGAGCCCTTGGGGTCTCTCGGAGATTGAACTGGACGATCCCAAGCAGCGCCCCTCGCCCTGGGGACACGTCATCGCCGCCAGGATCACGTCTGAAAACCCTGACGAAGGTAAGAAATGGTTTCGCACCTTTCGGACCGTTCTATCCGTTTCCCAAAACATCCGTTTCTCAAAACATACAGTTTCCCAAAATGTCCGTTCCTAAGACATCCGTTCCAAAATTACAGCTTTTTTAATGAGCGTTAGGCCAAAACACCCGGTTCTTATAGCATCCGTATGCCAAAACACCCGGTTCTCATAACATCTGTATGTCAAAAGATCCGACTTCGTCGTCAAAAAAAAGGTCGAGTACCAAGAGCTCAATGAGGTGGTAACGTTAAGTCTCCATACTTGATCAGTGTTTTAAAGTAAAATATTCTCCGACAGGTTTCAAACCATCCTCGGGCACTGTTCAAGAGCTGAACTTCCGCTCCTCGAAGAACGTATGGGGCTACTTCAGCGTGGCAGCGTCCGGTGGACTCCACGAGTTCGCTGACTCGCAGTTCGGGCATTGCTTCTCTTGGGGCGAGACCAGAGAGCAGGCCAGAGAGTGAGTAGACCGAAAGACCATGAGTAGACGTAGTAGAATGATGAAATTAGTCGTGGACTTCGCTTTCTTGGGGCGAGACCAGGGAACAGGCCAGAGAGCGAGTAGACCGAAAGCTCATGAGTAGACGAAGTAGACGGAGTAGACTGACAAAATGGCTCGCAGTTCAGACATTGCTTCTCTCGGGGAAAGACCAGAGAGTAATCCAGAAATTGACTAGACCGAAAGACCATGAGTAGACGAAGAAGACTGACAAAATGACTCGCAGTTCAGACATTGCTTCTCTTGGGGAAATACCAGGGAGTAAGCCAGAGAGTAAGTAGACCGAAAGACCATGAGTAGACGGAGCAAACTGACTGAATGACTCGTAATTTATACATTGCTTTTCTTTCGGCGTGATTAGGGAGCAGGCCAGAGTGAGTAGACCGAAATACCACGAGTAGACCATGATTGGATGAAGTAAACTGACAAAATTACTAGCAGTTCGGATATTCAGAGGCTGTTTCACCACCCATTGATGGTGAAACAGGAAGTTAGTTTCTTAATTGAGTTCATAGTTAAAAATGGATGGTACAAAGACAAAACACCAAACACAAACAATAACAAAACTACCTACAGCAGGCTTATTATTTTAAAGTAAAGCGACGTTGTACAGACCTGGGGCCCAATTGCATAACAAAGTACAACTTATATTACAAGCGGAACTCCCTTTCTAGTTAATAGTACAGAAGCGAGAGTTCCGCTTATAATATAAGTTGTACTTTGTTATGCAATTGGGCCCTGGTTAAGGTTACGGGATCGCGTTGGATGCGGAGGGCACGGGACCGATCTGTTTGGCGAGCCTTGGGGGAGGCCTATGTTCAGCAGTGGACGTCTTTCGGCTGAAATGATGATGATGACGTTGTACAGACATTGACAGCCCTACTAGTAGCCGACAATATGGTACCCAATACAAAAATTAACCTACCCACATCCGCTTAAGAATCCATTTTGTTCGTAGCAAAAACGATGTGTGGCGTTCGAAAGATTCGCCTTTAGTGGTTTCCTAATGTTTCGGCGAAAAACTTTTCGCAAAATGATTCATTTGGCAAATGTTTCATTTCTTAAATGTTTATTTTTTCTGAAACTGTAAACTTTCAGGATTGTTATAAAACAAACCTAACCTAACCTACAGGATAGTCCTGAAATATATCCTGAGTAGTTTTACAGTTTCAGAAAAAAATAACATTTGGGAAATGAAACATTTGCCAAATGAATCAGTTAGCGAAAAATAATTCGCCGAAAAGGCAGTACACGGTATTTAGTATAACCCGCCTTTGATTTCAGGAACCTGGTGATAGCTTTGAAAGAGCTGAGCATACGAGGAGACTTCCGCACAACTGTGGAGTACCTCATAACCTTGTTGGAGACCAGCGCCTTCCAGAACAACGATATCGACACCAGCTGGCTTGACGCTTTGATCGCCGAGAGGGTAAGTGCATTATCAGTGTCATTATCCTAGACTGTATCACAGAATAAGTAAAAGTACTAACGTACACTACCCGGCGATAAAGATTGCACATCGGCCTTTATAGGTGTAACAGAATCTGATGGCATTTTTAAAAGTAAAAAAATATTGTTTTTCATATGGCAACTGTCAACTGGCAGCTGTTCCAAA
Source organism: Archips xylosteana (assembly GCA_947563465.1). Lineage (NCBI taxonomy): Eukaryota > Metazoa > Arthropoda > Insecta > Lepidoptera > Tortricidae > Archips > Archips xylosteana. Next base: position 8,273,615 of record OX387373.1, read on the forward strand.
TCGTTTGTTTACCGTTGTTTACATTTTGTAATTCGTCTTTTCACGATTGTTATCTGGTGAAAATGTCGAGGAAACCGCTTAGATCACAAGCGAGCAATATTGTATACAACGCAACGCATCGAGTTTGGGCTCGTTTGATTCGTTTTGAAGAGTACTTTGGTAACCAGAGGCAAAAAGTCGATACAGTCAGCAAAAAGAGCTTGTATTAAAAAAAAAACCGGTTGTCTGTAAAGTCGGTTTACGGACGATAGTTTAACGTGACAACGTCATAACAAAACATTGATGAAACGATTGCATACTTTTGCCGATTGTGCCTTTCGCTCGCTCGTGCCGCGCTCTCGCTCCGATCGTTCGTTGGCTCGAGCGTAACGGGACGCGTAACGGGACAATGCGTTATGTACGTTACACTGAGTCATCCTTTTTCGTGCGTGCAGCCGGCGTTCATCGATTTAATAGACGTTGTCACGTCAATATAGTTTTTAACAGAAAGTTATTGCTCTTACTACAGATGCAATCAGAGAAGCCGGACATAATGCTTGGTGTCCTCTGTGGCTCCATCCTCATAGCGGACAGCATCATCACCGCGCATTTCCAGGAGTTCAAGAGCGGTCTTGAGAAGTAAGTGACGTGTCTGTGTGGTTTTGCCTTTTATAGGGTTCCGTACTTTAGTAAATCATCATCGTGTTGGCCTTTTGTTGATCCAATCTTGGATGTAGGCATCTTCCCTTTTGTAAGCTAGGTCAATTGGGAATGTCTCAAAAAAATTGCCATTGGTTTTCATTTTTTTTTTTGTATAGAAAAGTCAATTATAAGAAACTAATTTCAATATTTTGTCATTTAGTTCACTACTTTTTTCAAAATTAATTACTGAAACTATTTTGGTTGATGACGTCTTATTTTAATTGAGGGCTCCCACACTGCCAAATTTCTAAATATATTTAAACGCGTACGATAAGGCAACCCCTTTAATTATTTTTTGCGTAGTGGTACACTGTAACTAGTGTCACTACTGGCGCTGTCAAAGTGCTAGATGTCAGACAGCGGGTCCATATCAAACTCCGCAGTATAATCCACGCGTAAATTGTGTAGAATTCTAACCACACAGAATAAAGTACAACTTGGACCGGTCACGCAATTTACACCAATGTCAAATGAAGGTCATTGCTTATTTGTAATGTAATAAATTGATTATATAATATTAAAATTAAATAACTACAGAAAACGAGTTAAAAAGCGTTTATCTCGAAATGGTTTTCGATTTACATTCCAAAAAAATAGACTTCCCCAATTGTTGTTGTTGCTTCCGCCAGTGGTCCGCCATTTTTTCATTTGTTTTTTTTTTCTCAGAGGCCAAATCCAAGGCTCCAGCCAGCTCTCCAACTGCGTAGAAGTGGAGCTCATACATACTGGCAGCAAGTACAAGGTGCAAGCTTGCAAGTCCGGCACCACCACCTACTTCCTGGCCATGAATGGGAGCTTCAAGGAGTTGGAGGTGCACAAACTGACAGACGGAGGTGAGTAAAAAGATAGTCAAGGTCATAAATATATCGTCACTACTTTGAAAAAACCTCTTATCTCAAATCAATACGTAAACCAAATTGAACCTTGAAAAAACGATTTTGGGAAAAATAATGCCATACCCTTTGACAGTCGGGTTTGAAAACTAGTAAACAATTAATTTAAACATTGAAAACTTTCGTTTTACAAACACTCGCTCCGCTCGCTAATTTTCCTCTCCCTGCAGGCACCCTCCTCTCAGTCGACGGGGCTTCCTACACGACATACCTCAAAGAAGAAGTCGACAAATACAGAGTGGTCATCGGGAACCAAACCGTAGTGTTTGAGAAGGAGAAAGACCCGTCCAAACTGAGGGCGCCATCTGCCGGCAAACTAATAAACACTCTGATAGAAGACGGCGGCCATGTTGATAAGGGACAGCCTTACGCTGAGATTGAGGTGAGTGAGAGAGATTGACACTACTAATAATCAGCTGTAGAAAATTAAGGGGAAAAATTTATGACAAGCAGGGAGTTCTTTGATCGCCCCCAGCTTTGGTTGTAAGTCTATATTTTTAACCCCTGACACAAAAAGAGGGGTGTTATAAGTTTGACCGCTATGTGTGTGTGTCTGTCTGTCTGTGGCATCATAGCTCTTAAACGGGTGGACCGATTCGGACGCGGTTTTTTTTATTTGTAAGGTGGTTTCTTGGCGCTGGTTCTTAGACATGTTTCATCAAAATTGATTTAGCCGTTTCAAAGTTATCAGCTCTTTTGCTAGCTGCGGATGGGATCTTAGACGCATAACGGGCATTGACTTAATGTTGAAACATACGAGTGACATAATTGCGTTGGAGGTTTTTAAAATTTTCAATTTTTCACACAAATATCTGCCCCGACCGGGAATCGAACCCGGGACCTCAAGCTTCGTAGTCAGGTCCTCTACCCACTAAGCTATCCGGTCGTCATATGGATCAAAATTGTATTTCTTTTCATCAGGTGATGAAAATGGTGATGACTCTATCAGCTCCAGAATCTGGCAAAGTGACTTGGAGTTTAAGACCGGGTGCGGTATTGGAGAGTGGCTCTCTTATTGGTATTCTAGGTAAGCCCCCATTATAAATGTATTTTAATTAATAATAAAATCCCGAATACAATAAAATCGGAATCCCGAAACACATTATTTAAAAACAAATTGGAGAAATTATTGATTGATAAATGTTATTACTCGGTTAAGGACTTTTCATAATGATGATAGTTTATAATGTAATTAAATCTTTGTAAAAGTATAAATATTCTTTGATACTGTAAAAATATTGTTTAGTTGTAAGTTTATACGTATTGTGTGCCCTTACAGGGCGTCATGTTCTGACTTATGATATTTTATAACACCCTGATGATATGTACCTGACTATACAATGAATAAATAAATAAATAAATAAGTGGTTCTTCATCATCATTAGGCTTGGGACTTTTGGATGCTCGCCGTGGTTCTAGAATCCATGGAGCCGTCATTATGTTAAAATGAAATTTTCGAAGTCAAAGTCAAAGTTTTAAAATAAATTTTATACTAGAAACCATAATCTATTATTTTAGTAGTCACAATTCACGGATGACGCGATATATATGATTTATCTAATTATGCATCCTCTTTGATACTTGTGTTGTGACAGACTACTGAAAACTTTTCCTTACTTAAAATGAAGAAACATTTGAGTATTAAATTGTCGCTTTTGATTAAATATGATTAAAATAATTGGTACAATTACTGATATAATTTAAACTGTTTAATTTTACGACTGGCGAAATTGATTACTGGTAAGAGCCATATAAGGAGTTAAAATATGATGAAGACAAGTCTAGAGTATATTTTGTTCTTTGTGTGATGTGTATTTCAAAGCAGCAAAAAATTTTTGTAGTTAACCATATTTCCGATCTAATGTTTTATAATGTGTCTATTAACGATGTAACAACATAAATTATGATTTCTAACATAAATTTTATTTTAAGACTGACTTTCACTTCGAAAATTTTATTTTAACATAATGACGACTCCATGGATTCTAGAACCACACGGTAAGCATCCAAAAGTCCCAACCCTAAATAAATAAATAAATAAATAAATATTAGGGGACAATCTTACACAAATCGACCTAGTCCCAAACTAAGCAAAGCTTGTACTATGGGTACTAGACGACGATAAACATACTTATATAAATAAATAAATACTTAAATACATAGAAAACATCCATAACTCAGGAACAAATATTCGTGGTCATCACACAAATAAATGCCCTTACCGGGATTTGAACCCAGGACCTCTTGCTTCGTAGGCAGGGTCACTACCAACTAGGCTAAAGCGGTCGTTAATCATCATCATTGTACGAGTCCGTACTACTTTTAGCGCTGACGCGGCGTCTCACACGCGTCAGCTATTGCAAATAATTAGTTTATCTTATGACACTGGTTTGTACAAATTACTAGTTTAATAAACTCAGTTAACCTTCACGGTCGTGTAATTCCTAGTGGTTACTGTCCGTGACCTAACCTAACCTAACAAGTCAATGTAAAGGTTCTTCATAAACCTTACAATCATCATCATCCCAGTCTATACTTCGTTTTTTTAGCATTAGAAAGAAGGTAAGCGTTCTTGGCGTGTCTTTTTATTGAAAAACACTTGAAAAATAAGTCACAACAAATATGTAACAATTTGAAAGGAAATATGGTCATTTTCTCAAAAATATCCGTAAAAGTTGACATTATTCTTTACATATCAGAACGTGAAGTGCATAGTTTATGGTCAGTAAAAAAATTAAAAAGTTAGAAACATTGCAGGCTCGATAAACTCGACAACAATGTCGCATACGAATTCCATTATTGTCGAGTCTCAAACTTTTTAAAAAGTTAAAACGGCCATGGCAATAAGTTGGCACTATTTGTATACAGCCAATTCAAATGACCGGTATCAGTTGTTTTGTTGGAACTCCAGACTTTTTTTATTATGTTTGAAACAGCTTGTGGTGTTTTCGGTAGAAAAATACACCTGCAGTTTTTTTTTAATGAATAAAGGCGGGAAAGGGTTTAATGACATTAAATTTTAAGTGTTTTGCAATTCTTTGTACCTATTTAAGTTAATAAAAGTTTATTCTATTTTTTTTCCTTCACCATTTTTGAGAAAAGCTTTAATAATAATAATAAATAATAAATATTAGGGGACAATCTACACCAATCGACCTAGTCCCAAACTAAGCAAAGCTTGTACTATGGGTACTAGACGACGATAAACATACTTATATAGATAAATAAATACTTAAATACATAGAAAACATCCATAACTCAGGAACAAATATTCGTGCTCATCACACAAATAAATGCCCTTACCGGGATTCGAACCCAGGACCTCTTGCTTCGTAGGCAGGGCCACTACCAACTAGGCTAAAGCGGTCGTTATATATTAGTCTCGGCTGGAATAGCAATTGCTGGTTTCGTATTTGTTAAACGGACTCGCAAGCTCGTCCGTTTAATACTCATACTCAGCCAGCAATTGGGATGTCCCAATTTTTGACAACGTATAATAAATCGAAAACCGTTTGGAGAAATAGGCTTCGTGAAGCGTTTTCAGAAATCAGATTCCAAAAATATGATAATCTGAATTAAATAAAGAAAATTTAAGTAATGACCTTCATTTGACCCCTGCAGTGAATCGTCACAAAGGCAGATAGATATAAAGCAGGTCTACACTATAAAGCAAATTACTAGTTTGAAATGTTGCTGTCCTGCTTATAATAGCAAAGAGTGACAAAGACAGAACTTTAATCACATGATGCACACCTGGCTTTAAACAGTTGTCATTTATCATAAAGTCCGAAATGTATACAATACTCGCAATGTATTTTTACAAATTTAATTATTAAATTACTACGTTACAAGTAAATATAAAAAAATTTAAATATAAGATTTTAATAAAAAAATATCTATTTACTATCACACCATTAAACAAACAGGAATAATCGAAGCTAAAAGAAGAGAAATAAATAAAACTATTTTGTCATGGTTCATTTAGGACCCTCTAAGCCGTGCTTGTATTATTGACAGTGACAAGACAAATCAGGCCTTATACTACAAAGTGCAAAATTCGAACTTCGTATCGTGCCATTCCTCTCACGCTAATAGTATTTAATACAAGAGCGAGCAAGACGATGCCATACGAACTTCGATTTTCGAATTTCGGAGTAGCCCCCCAGTAGTGCCACAGATTATGTTATGTACGACTTGAATTTTTCTAAGCAATGGAACGTGGCTCTCTCACTGTGACGTCATCCAACGTATTTCTTGAAAAAAATAATAAAAAATTAAATACTCAACCAAATTCAAAATCGATGAAAATGGTATCTTAAAATATCCTATTCTTTCCAAAAAAAATATAAAAACTATAGGTTATTTTTTTTGGTGCATCCCAATTGCCTACTTCCAGGCCACGACAATAATGTACTATTACGCTCTTTTGGTTTCATAAAAATAGTTACTATTTTTATAAAAGCGTTGTTTTAAAAAAAGACACATCAAGATTGTTTACCTTATTTCTAATGCTAAAAAAACGAAGTATATATTATAAGGCTCAAACCTCTTCTTAGAATTAGTCGCCGCCCCATCTTATTGAAGGCCTACCTACACTACTTCCAGACCATGAAAGCCATTCGAGAACCTTTTGGAAATTAAATCTTAATTGTATTTTATTCTTGTTTCAGAGCTCGACGATCCCTCCCTGGTGACGACAGCTCAACTCTACAAGGGGCAATTCGCCACAGTAGATAACCCGCACCTCTCTGAAAAACTTAGCCAACAGCACAACAAGTACAAAGCTATACTCGAGAACGTGCTCGCAGGTCAGTCTATATACAGTAAAATTGCATAAAGTTTACCACTGACAGATGGTTTGCCTTCATTTCATATTCAACTTTAACGACCTACAAATAAAGCCAATTTTAGAATACTGTTACCCACGTTTGCAGATTTTGTAATAGCTACTTTATTTGTATGGTGTTAAAGTTGGAAATTAAATGAAGGCAAGGCATCTGTCAGTGGTAAACTAAAAGTAAACGTATTGTATCATCTTCTGTTTGGGTTACAATACAATACAATACAAATATTCTATATTGATCACCAGAGATCGGAATTTTCACGGCAAAATATGACTGTCGCGATTAAGCTAGTGTGAGAACCAATTTTTTATCTATATCGATAGTGCAATAGAAGAAAAAAACGGTCCACTAAAAAGAAAAAAACATATTTAATACAGAAGAGGCCGTATGTGAGAAAAGGATTTAAAAAAGAAATAAAATAAACAATATATACAAAAAACAAAAAGAATATCAAAGGATAAAAGGGTAAATATTCAGCATTTTTACGGCGGTTTTTTTTTGTCATTACCATTTGAGCAGAAATTATTAAAATGGACGATGCTTAGGGTTAACTTTTTATGAAAACTTAAGAGAGTACCGATGTTGAATCTAGTTTGATGAAATTTCGCGCGATTCGTCCTTCGGTTGTGGTAATAATCGTCGAATGGTAATGACGTCTAACCGCGCGGTCAAAACGCTCGAATATTCACCCAAAAGACTCGAGGATTATGTAACCAAAATAACAGATTTTTTTTAATACTGCATTACCAGATGTCTAGAATTAGACATTCACTTCCTTGAGTAAACTTCGATTTTGTAAAGTGGTGCAACTAGAATCTGGTAAGCTGGAAATGTGGTAAATATGTGATGTACAGAGATCGAAATTTTCACGGCAAAATATAAGACTGTCGCAATCAAGCCAGTGTTAGAACCAATTTTTTATCGATATCGATGTCTAATGGAGTATTCATTTTCTGAAGTGTCCATTATTTTAAATGAGGTGGTATAGTCCCTTCATTAAAAGTTTTACCTCTTTGTTACCCGACTACGGCAAAGCCAAAAGGAAGAGTTATTAATTAATTACTTAATATGATAAAAAATAGTTAAGGTTTAGATGGAATAACAAATAAGTATAAAACAATCCCTTAACTTACCACTTATTTTGCATATTATAAATTAACTGTGGGAATGATTTATTTATTTATTTATTTTATTTATTTAATGATTATAAAATAATGTATCTAAATATATCGGCATGACTTTTTATATATAATATATATACTCGATATCGATAAAAAATGGTTCTAACACTAGCTTGATTCCGACAGTCTAATGTTTTGCCGTGAAAATTCCGATCTCTGGTTATTTAGTATTTTGAAACATCTGGCATTTTGGGAACGTGGTATTTTAAGCACGAACAGTATAGTTATGTAACTTATGTTTACTTTGACTTTAACAGGTTACTGTCTTCCGGAGCCCTACAACACCCCCCGTTCCCGTGAAATCGTCGAGAAATTCATGCAGAGTCTCAGAGACCCGTCGCTACCTCTACTAGAGTTGCAAGAGGTAAGAATATGAACTAAGTTCTAGGTTTTTCTTAACAAACCATGACTATACTCCGTTTAATTTAGAATTATAAACCACGACAACATTATATTGCGGCTCGTGAACTGTTATCTCTTTACAATTTGTACTAGAGTAACAATTGACGACACGCAAATAAAGTGACATTAAAACAATTTTATTTTGCGGCTCCCAGACTATTGTACTGTACTATTTGCTAGGTAAGAAATAGTTGACGAGCCGCAATATAATGATGATGTGGTTTTCAATTCTAAATTAAAAGAAGTATAGGCATTTGCAATAATAATAATAATAATAATAATAATTCTTTATTTCCATAATAATGTACAGGTATCTTATACAAATATATGTGGAAACTAGATAAAATCATTAATAAAGTGGGCCACAGCTGCCAAACTAGGTTTAAAACCTGTATTTCAATGTCTTTTTAACGCCAAGCCTAGTAAATCGTAAAGCTATATTGAACCATGACTTGACTTTGACGTTGTACTTTGTGACGCATGCATTCGACGCTGGCGTTGAAAAGATTCAAATTTTTAACGACTACTGTTCATTTTCGTAAAGAAAAAATCCTTATTTTTCGAGTCAGTTTTGTTACTTTGCAGGGTTCCGTACCCACAGGGTAAAAACGGGACCCTATTACTGAGACTTCGCTGTCCGTCCGTCTGTCCGTATGTCACCAGGCTGTATCTCACGAACCGTGATAGTTAGGCCGGGGCCGCACTGGTAAGGCGACCGGCGACGCGACGCGACGGCGACTAAATCAAACATAGGACACGCCCAAGATAGGGTTCCGTAGCCATTACGAAAAAATCAAGTAATATTTTTCTAAGGATTTCGTATGTGTACGGAATCTTCCAAGTTGAAAAAGCTCGTATCTCAAAATCGTTAATCTAGCAAAGTGAACTTTATTACGCGGGTATCAAGGTTCAGTTTTGTTTACATGCTGATTTGAGATACGAGTTTTTCAAAGTAGTGACGGTATGTTTAATACCTTAGGCTACTATTTACTCTTAAACTACAAATAATTCCCAAGCAATCTTAGCCGCTATAATTTTCCTTGTAAATTTAATATATTTACTACCATTTTTCCACCCAACAGTTTAGATTTTAGAGGGGGGGGGGGACGGTCGATTTCAATGAAAATTTTCACTTTAAAGTTGAATATTTCGCAAAAAAATCACTGAATACAAAAATCATGTAAGCAACCCCGCAATGGTTTTAAAAGACCTATCCAACGATACCCCACACTATAGGGTTAATCGAGAAAAAAAAAATCACCCCCACTTTACGTCTATGGGAGGTACCCTAAAAAAATTTTTTTTAGTATTTTTTATTTAACCACTTTGTCGGCGTGACTAATATATATATTCATGCCAAATTACAGTTTTCTAGTACTAACAGTCTCTGAGCTTAGCCGCGGACAGACAGACAGACGGACAGACATGGTGAAACTATAAGGGTTCCTAGTTGACTACGGAACCCTAAAAACAGAATAAAATAAATATTTAAGGGGGCTCCCATACAACAAACGTGATTATTTTTTGCTCTTTTTTGCTCGATATTGGTAACGGCTACAGGTAGACGCTTGAAATATTCACAGAATATTTAGTTATATATTCACTTAAAAAAATAATTAAAATAAAACAAATATTTAAGGGGGGCTCCCATACAACAAACATGATTTTTCTGTTACGTACCAATGTCAAACGTACCAATGCTCGACACCTCAACGCCCAGTAGGTGACACTCATCTGTCACCTCTGATACTATGACATAAGATTGAAGTTGCCATGTATTGGGTCAGTGTCGTGCACAGAGACGCTTACCCTACTACGGCGTCTTTGGGTACCTCTTGGTTAAGTCATTATTTTTACTTCAGGTACTGTCGTCTGCATCTGGACGCATCCCGGTGGCCGTCGAGAAGAAAGTCCGCAAGTTAATGGCGCTCTATGAGAGGAACATTACTAGCGTACTGGCTCAGTTCCCTAGCCAACAGATCGCCAGTGTCATTGACCAGTGAGTTACTAGCTTTTGTTTACAGGGTATGTCGGTAGGTGGCGGTAGTGGTAACGATACCAAAATAAAGACAAAAAGATGACGTGCATATATACCTTTATTAATTATGTTCTCGCTGTTGAGGTGAAAATTTGTATGTGTCATCCGAGACCAAAGTTTTTTTTGTATCTCGTGAGTTTGAATCCCTCGCGCACTCTCTAACGTAGAATCACGCGCTACACTCGTGATTCAATTATAGAATCCTTCGCTTGCTCGGGATTCAAAATCAATACTCGCAGAAAAAACCAACTTTGCTCTCTTGTTGCACAAATACCTAACTATTTTTTTTTGCATTTCTTTTTACAGCCACGCCGCCTCCCTGCCGAAGCGAGCGGATCGCGATGTCTTCTTCATGAGCACGCAAGCTCTCGTTGTTCTGGTGCAGAGATATAGGTAACTATACTAACAGGCAAAAATATAGCGTATTAATTGTTAATCAAGGGGCGGAATTTTCATAGCAAAAATCAAACATCAAGAGGGATTGTTAAAGAAAATAAAAGTCTATCATGAATAATTATTGCTTATGTTAATATACCTTTTAAATATTTATCACAAACCGTTTTTTTCTTAATCTATAAGGATAACTTCAGTAATATATAAGAAACAATCTAGATTCACTTACAATGCGAGAACTACCTTCCGTCACAAGAAAAATCATTAGAATGTGGCGCGCCCCGCCGTTAACTGTCAGTTTTAAACACACCAAAAAGGCGGGACGGGCTCGACGCTGATTCGTGGGATTATTTAGTTCGAGAGGTTGGCAACTGGTGGCGCGGCCGTTCTTTGTGACGTTTCGTTTGACAGATGTCATCCCGGAAGCACCACAACGCTCGCAGATGGCGCTAGTTAGAAGATTGCCAACACTTATATATTAGAACAATTCTTATAGACCACATTTTTAATTTTCATTAATTTTTTTATGGAATAATCGAGAAAACTAACAAAAATGCAACGTTGCCAGCTCAGCAGGTATAAACACTCTTAAGTGTGGATTACAATGGTGTTAGTTTAAGGGTTAATAATACACACTTAGCCAGTTCTAGCTAGCATGCAAATATTATTGTTATTAAATTATTCTAAATTATTGTAAAATATTAATTACAACATAATTACATACTTATAACTAACATGAATTAATCTTCAGAGTTAGAATTAATTCTACAGTAACGCGAAATCAACTTTCACCTTTTTCTATTTAGGTACCTACTCGAAATGTCTGAAAGTGAGTTACAATGTTTTGCCTTCTGAGGGCAGTATGTTCAGCAGTGGGCATACTGGACATCTTTCGACTGAAATTATGGAGATAATAAAATAATAAATAAATATCACGGGACAATTCACACCAATTGACCTAGTCCCAAACTAAGCAAAGCTTGTACTATGGGTACTAGACAACGGATAAACATACTTATATAGATAAATACATACTTAAATACATATATTAAACACCCAAGACTCGAGCACAAACATTCGTATTATTCACACAAATGTCTGCCCCGACCAGGAATCGAACCTGGACCTCAAGCTTCGTAGTCAGGTTCTCTAACAACTAGGCTATCCGGCCGTCAATAACGACTATAACTTTTTTTTATCAGGAATGGTATCCGCGGCAGAATGAAGGCAGCGGTTCATGATCTGCTACGACAGTACTACCAGGTCGAGAGTAATTTCCAACTGGGTGAGTGCATCGACACCGTGTTAACTTTAAGAGAATATTACAATACGTTTACTTTTAGTTTACCACTGACAGATGGCTTGCCTTCATTTCATTTCCAACTTTAACACCATACAAATAAAGTAGCTATTACAAAATTTGCAAACGTGGGTAACAGTATTCCAAAATTGGCTTTATTTGTATGTCGTTAAAGTTGAATATGAAATGAAGGCAAACCATCTGTCAGTGGTAAACTTTATGTAATTTTACTGTATTAGGTTTATGCGACTCTGGCCTATAAGGAAATATGGCAATGTATAAGAATGTCTACTTTTAACTTTGATCAATTATAACTGTAGATCCACAGTCGCGCGCCCGAAAATGTCCGAGCCAAATGAGCGCCACTTTGATAAAAGTGGCCTTCTTTTTTCTCAGTACGTTGCGTGAAATTGTCAAGATTAGCTGTCAAGTGTCAACCGAAATTCGACTGTAATGAAGTAAAGACTAGGTACAAATTTCTGTGTAGGTGATGATTTTAATTGTTATGCAAACAAATAAAAAAGTTCGGACATTCTTTGAAGGGGATTTTGTTCGGCAATGTGTATCTTCAGTTATAATTGATCAAAGACTTTTAATAAATAAATTTGCCTGAATATTAGAAAGCCAATACTTCAGAACGTTTGAGTCTTTTCAAGCCGGAATATAAAAATGACAACTATCAAAGTATAAAAAGAAATGTCTAAAGTATGTAAATGTCTAAAATAAAAAATGACGATGACTAAAAACGTCTACCACAAAGGTGCCTATATAAAAAAAAAAAACATATATTTTGTCAATAATGCGCTGGGATAAAGTTATTACAGTGGACATTTTTATACGTCGCCAAATTTTCTTATAGTCCATGGTCGCAAATCCGTCTAATATACATTTAGACATTTTTATACTTGGTCAAAATTATAATAGGAAGAAATTATTCAAGTGGACATTTTTATACACCGCCATATGTATTTCTGACAGTCTATTGTCGCATAAATCTATTATTAAGGCCAAATAGAGTTGATTTCTCAAAGAAACGATTGGGGTTCATTAAAATAAAATTGCATAATGCCTTATTAACTGATTTGACTAAATTTCAAATGGCCATGATTCCATAATGCCTAAATATCATCGAGTTCGCGGTACGGTACCGCGAGCTCGTTCATACAAGTTAGAATATTACAACCGTCACCGCCACCGCATCGCCACGCCTCCGCTGTCAGAGCGTTTGGAGCTTAAGGGGGTACCGACATTTTCGCGCTAATCGATTTTGGGTGGGCGATTTCGGGCGTGGGGCCGCTTGGGGGAGGCACGATGGCTCAAGATAGGTTGGTTGGATTGCGCGTGTTTTTGGGTATTTTCATCATATTACTAAAACAAATACATATTTTAAAAATGTAACCAGACTACGCCCTAGAAAACATCTTGTTTTATTAACATTCAAAAAGTCATGTCATAACCTTCGAGTACTACGAGTTTAATTTATATTTTAGAGACGATTTTGGATTTTTTTTCTATCGAGCGAACTACAAGTAATCGTGTTTCGAAAAAGACTAGTCGCTAGAGTGAATCCTCAAATATCTTACATATGAATTTCAGGACTATAGCATTGGTAGTAATGATACAGCACGAGTTTAAATGAATGCAATAAATGCGCCAAAAACACTGTATCCCCTTATGCTTTGGGCTTAACATCACTAAATTTCATAATACCTTATTCACTAATACCCCTAATTTTCAAATTGGGAATGTTTAAAAAAAATTACCAGTAGTTTTTATATTTTTTTTGTATAGAAAAGTCAATTATAAGAAACTAATTTCAATATTTTGTCATTTAGTTCTCTACTTTTTTCAAAATTAATTATTGAAACTATTTTAGTTGATGACGTCAGATTATAATTGAGGGCTCCCACAATGCCAAATTTCTAAATCTATCTAAATGCTTACGATAAGGCAACCCCTTTAATTATTTTTTGCGTAGTGGTACACTATACACTATGTCACTTTACTGGCACTGACAAAGTGCTAGATGTCAGACAGCGGGTCCAAATCCACGCGTAAATTGTGAAGAATTCTAACCACACAGAATAAAGTACGACTAGAACCGGTCACGCAATTTACACCAATGTCAAATGAAGTTCATTGCTTATTTGTTATATAATAAATTCATTACATAATATTAAAATTAAATAACTACAGAAAACGATTTAAAAAGCATTTATCTCCAAATGGTTTTCGATTTTCTATACATTGCAAAAAAATAGACATCCCCAATTACCATGGGCTCATAATACCTAAAAATACCTAAAATTTCAGATTGTCTCATCTTAAAATTTTAAATTTTAGGTATTTTTAGGTATTATGAGCCCATGGTAATTTGAAAATTAGGGGTATTAGTGAATAAGGTATTATGAAATTTAGTTGCTTTAAGCCCAAAGCCCCCTTAAAGCGTGCATAAATCAATATGCACTTTTTACGCAGGCTCATACGACAAATGCGTGATGGCGCTCCGTGACAAACATAAGGACGACATGCAAGCTGTCGCTGACATCATATTCTCGCACAACCAGGTCGCAAAGAAGAATCTCTTGGTATGTACTACGACAAGTTTATTTTAATTTTTAAACTAAATACAAACTGAAATATGGATACACAGAAAAACCCAGAAAAATAAAAATACAAAAGACTCCAAAAACCCATCTTGATAGGATTGCTTAGAGCGACATCTCTTGTCCGGGTGAGCGGATAGTTCCGAAGGAGTGTTGACGTGTCTCGTTGAGAACATGAAACAAAGATGTCTGAAACAGAGATGTCTGCGTAAAGTGTCTATATCAGTAAACAACGCACATTTTCGACACTCGCAAGGGAATCAAAACCTACAGGGTACTTCCCGTGAACTCAGAACCTTGAAATTTGGTACGAAGCAAGGTCTTATAGCACAGATAAAGGAAAAATTGCGAAAAGCATATTTTTTTTTGTCTGTCTATATCAGTAACCAATCTACAATGATCCCACACTGCGCACATTTTGCTTAGGAGCAGGGGTCTGCTAAGACTGGGATGTTCATAGATACATATAAATTTGTACGGAACCCTCGGTGCGCGAGTCCGACTCGCACTTGTTTTTAGAAAATTAATAAAGATATTTTTTCTTCGATTGAATATTGTATATGTTCTGTTCAGGTGACTCTACTGATAGACCACCTGTGGTCCAACGAGCCTGGTTTGACGGACGAGCTGGCGGCCATCTTGAATGAGCTGACGTCGCTGCACCGCGCCGAACACAGCCGCGTAGCTCTGAGAGCGAGACAAGTGAGTAACACCTTTAGTGTTATTGCGGTCGGTTGAGAGAGAGAGAGAGAGCGGGAGAGAGGGGGAGAGAGGAAAAAAAGGGAAGAGAAAGGGAGGGAGGGTAGAGAGTGAGGGAAGGGGAGAAAGAAAAAGACAGGGAGATAGAGGGAAAGAGAAAGGGGGAAGAAGGAGGGAGAGAGAGGGAAAGAGAGAGGGAGGAAGAGAGAGGAAGAGGGAGGGAGAGAGAGTTCACATCCACGCAGCATAGCTGTATAGCATATGCTCTATATTGTTCATGGAATAAGTTTCTCTGTGATCCATTCATTCACTCATCTCTCTCTCTTACTTTTCACCTAAAACATCAAGCACGCACGCTCTGTAATTAATTGTGTTTAAATTAAATGAACCCAGTTTTTAAGTTAAAAACGTTTGTTTTATGTTCCCACGAACAGCATAGATCTAGTAGAAAAGCATTCTAACCAAATAATCGATTAATGCCCATCCCTGCTCCGATTAATACGACGATCATTCCCCCCCCCCAGGTACTAATAGCAGCCCACCAGCCGGCGTACGAGCTTCGCCACAACCAGATGGAGTCGATATTCCTCTCCGCGGTCGACATGTACGGCCACGACTTCCATCCAGAGAACCTTCAGAAGCTGATACTGTCGGAAACGTCCATATTCGACATACTGCACGACTTCTTCTATCACACCAACGCTGCGGTGAGTGCTAGTTTTAAGCTTAAATGGGTAGTCAGCCGCAGCCGCAAAATCGTAGAAGTAAATCGCTGGTGTGGTAGGGCCCTTATCGGGGAGCGCGTTAAGCAAAAGTCACCAAATACCTACTTAAAACAAAGCTCGTATCCCAGTATGAAATTAAATGATAAATGATAAAAGTTTATTGTACGAGAAATGCTTACAAGAAGAATCATTGACACTGGATCCTGTGCTAGGGGTCCCTGTGTTACAAGATCCAGGTAAAAAAAAAAAAAAACACCAAATAATGAGCACTGTACATCATCGTACAGAAAAAGTGAATACAAAGATACAAAACTATTTGCTAATCATTTAGGTCTACTTATATCTAACCTAAAATTAAAATTACTACATATATCTACAAATTACTAACTAGATACGACTTTTTGAAGAGCAGCGACAGAAATTTTTGTGAGTTTTGCTTGTCGTCCGGCGATAGCTTAGATTATTTACACACTAGATGCGAGTGTCAGTAGCAAACACCCATTTGACAGCTTCATCTTACGATCGCGTTACGTCATTCCGGGTGAAGGAAGGGGGCCATATGACATATAGGTATAAGCCAAATGTTGGCTTATATTTTTAACCCCCAACACAAAAAGCAAAAAGAGGGACGTTATAAGATTGACCGCTATGTGTGTGTGCGTGTCTGTCTGTCTTTCTGTCTGAGTGTCTGTCTGTGGCATCATGGGTGAACCGATTTGGATGCGGCTTTTTTATTAGAAAGCAGGTTTCTTGGCGATGGTTCTTAGATATGTTTCATCAAAGTCGGTTTAGCCGTTTCAAAGTTATAAGCTCTTTTGTTAGCTGCGGAAGGGATCTTAGACGCATAATGGGCATTTACTTTATGTTCAAATATACGTGTGAGTGTGACATAATTGCGCTGGGGGTTTTTAATTTTTTAATTTATAGTTATTCGGGACGTTTTTATGCCGCCTAAGCTCTATCTAGTGCATAAATAATCTAAGAGACGTAATAAAAATCTGTTCTGAGGTACCATATCATCGATTTTAGTGTCAAGAAAAACTACTCAGACCCCAGTATTTCTTTTCTGTTTTTTTTTTTCGATGTTTTCTATTTACTATTATCTATTCCCAGAGATATATTTTAAGATATATTTATTTATATTTATTTTCTCCACCACCAAGATACAAAGTAAAAGTAAAAAACAGACAAATATAACGTAGTAAAAATTAACTGAACTTGAGTGGGGGAGGCTGGTGCCTGAACTAGGTAGAACCTGTGTTTCAGGTCACCAGGTCTCCAACCCTCTGTCGTCCGCAACAACTTAAATACAATAATAACAATTAACAAGATTAAACAAAACTTATAGTGCGTAAGAGAATATGAGCGCATGCGTACGCATGAGAGTATGTGAGTGAAAGTGTGTGTATGTGTGTGTGTGTGTGTGTGTGTGTGTGTGTGTGTGTGTTTGCGTAAGTGAGTAAGAGTGTGAGTCTGTGTAAGTGAGTAAGCGCGTCAGTGAGCGCGTGAGAATGAGTAAGAGTGTTAGACCTAAAATTGATGTAAAAACTTTAATATAAATTTAAGAGACTGGGCGAAGTAAAACTTCAGTAGCATCATAGTCAAGACCCTGTAGCCATTTGGATACAGTCAATTTGCACCGAGATAAAGTAAGGGGATAAATGGTTACTTCCTTGCTGATTTTATTATAGAGGAAACCTCCTAAGTAACAGAAAAATCTGTGAGTGAAACATGTGTTAAACTTCGATAGTAGACAAACCTTATCCTTCCTACGTTTAAATGATAAAATATTCGGATCATAATGAGTAAGTGAGTGTTGCTTTAAAACTATGTGAAGGATGAAGAGTTGACGTACGGAAAGGACTTCTGATTTTTTATAAAGACTAGCTGTAGGGTAAAGGTAAGGTAAAAAATGGATCACTTTCAGAATAGCCCTTTGGGCTCGCTCAAGCTTAAGGATGTGGGTTTTATAAGCACCACCCCACGACGAAATACAGTATGTGAGTAGCGACTGACACAGTGCAAAGTAAACGGTTTTGATGATTTTAGGGTTAGCAATATGGCGAAGATTCTTAAAAATGAAAATCAGTTTGCGAATTCTTGCTGTAAGAAGATCTATGTGCGAATGGAACGACAGACCATGGTCAAACTGGATGCCCAGGTATTTGATATAGGACACGTGTTCAAGGCAAGGACAGTGACAATTTGAGATATGTGGACAAGAACGAGAATGAGCGATAATTGAATGGGGATACGTATCAATTGAGGAAGGAGCTTTGAGAGAAAAAGTTAAATATTTGGTTTTGTCTACATTTAGTGAAAGTTTATTTTGCGCGAGAATTTTAGAAATGATGTCAAAGCCGGTTTGCGCGTATTGATACACTTCACTCCAAGAGTCTCCGTGGAATAAGATGGCCGTGTCGTCAGCAAAAGTAATGATACGGCCATTCATAAGCTGTTGACGACACAGGACGTCAATATAAACCAGGAAAAGGGTTGGTCCGAGGATGCTTCCCTGAGGCGCCCCGTAAGAGATCACTACTTCCTCACTAATGTGATCACCTATTTTTACGCACTGGGTACGGTTTACAAGGTAATCCTCGAAAAGACGCAATTGTAGCCCTCTGATACCCATGCCTTCCAGCTTTTCCACAAGTATGGGGACAGAGACTGTGTCAAAGGCTTTCGCCAGGTCCAGAAATATAGCCAAAGTTTTTTGCTTGCTATCCAACTTATGAACGATGAAGTCTGTAAGTTCGTGAACTGCGTCTGAAGTAGACTTGCATTTGCGGAAACCAAACTGAGATGGAGAGATGAGACCATTGGATTCTAGGTACTTGGTAAGCCTTGTATTCATGATTCGCTCAAGGATTTTAGAAAGCGATGGGAGAATAGATATAGGCCTGTAATTGTCTACGCAGCCTCTGTCCCCCTTCTTATGGATAGGAATGATAAGAGATCTTTTAAATAATCGTGGGAATACACCAGTAGAAATGGCTAGATTGCATATGTGGGTGAGGGGCGGTGTCAAAATGTTATTAAAGTGCTTGACCACGGTACTGGGTACTGGGTACTGGGTATAAGACCAAGCTAGATCAATTTTTCATCCCTGAAAACCCCCAAATACCAAATTTCATCGAAATCGTTGGAACCGTTTCCGAGATCCTGATTATATACACCGGAGGGGTGGGAGGGTGAGAGGGGGGAGGGGATGCGGGGGAGGGAGCGCGGGGCTATTAAAGGGGGGATGAAAATTTCATTGATTTGACGTTTTCTCATGAAAAATAAACTTAAAAAAAAAACTAAAAATGTTGAAAAAAAACGTGGAATCGAACCGAGGTCGGCTGGATCCGCGATCACCCGATTTCTAATGTGCCATTATGATCTGCTCGAAGTCGGCGAAATTTAGCTTTATATTCTAATGCAAACAAAAATAGCCGGAAAACACGAGTAAAAGCGATTTTTCTGAAAATGAAACATAGCTAGATCAGTTTTTCATCCCCGAAAACCCCCACATACCAAATTTCATCGAAATCGTTGGAGCCGTTTCTGAGATCCTGATTATATACATATATACATATATATATACATATATACAAGAATTGCTCGTTTAAAGGTATTAGATAGATAGATAGATAAAAGGATCGCGATGTACTGAAACAAAATTATGAATTTAGAGTTGTGTAATTTATATCGATATAAAGAGTGAGTGAAACAGAAGATGCTTGCAGGTATTTCTCATTCTCTTCAACGTGGCACGCTGCTAGTTTGAAATGCTTGCAAGACTTGCTGTGCTTCATTTAAACAACTAGGGTCTCAGAAGTGTGAACAGCGAGTAAGACTTTTGCATTATCTGTAACAATAATTTTAACTTCAATACTAGATGAAAAAACCCTCTTGTATGATTCCCGTTCCCATGGGAATTCCAGGAAAATATATATCCTATGTCACTCGCGGAACTGAGACGAATCTAATGACCAGAGCTCGGCGGGGGTGAGCTGTTTTCAGAGTTTGCATAACATGGACATGCCTTGTCATCCAATGGTATATGTCTTTGATCAATTATAACTGTAGATCCACAGTCGCGCGCCCGAAAATGTCCGAGCCAAATGAGCGCCACTTTGATAAAAGTGGCCTTCTTTTTTCTCAGTACGTTGCGTGAAATTGTCAAGTTTAGCTGTCAAGTGGAGTTTTGCCGCTACCGAAATTCGACTGTAATGAAGTAAAGACTAGGTTCAAATTTCTGTGTAGGTGATGATTTTATTTGTTACGCAACCAAATAAAAAAGTTCGGACATTCTTTGAAGGGGATTTTGTTCGGCAATGTGTATCTTCAGTTATAATTGATCAAAGGTATATGTGGTGTAATTTAATAACTAAAGAAATTATTTTATTTAGGCTGCCTTTCCGCTACGATCTTATAAGAAATGAATTTTTATAGTAAGTTTTTTTAGAAAACTTCTTTAAATAATATGCATATCCATCCATATGATACTATTAAATGATATCAAACCTCTTTAGATAAGCAATAAATCTGTTTAAGGATGCCATATTCAACTGAGTGAAATATCATGACAACGTCATTTCATTATCCTATTATTCTGTTGTATTATTTTGTAAGCAGCCTCTCAATTTGAAGTAAGCGAATAAATAATTAATAGTATTATTAAAAGAAAGATTATTCCGATTTTAAGTATGCCGAAAATTAAATTCCTAAAGTTCTAAAGTGGAATCTATATTAATATCTATACTTGACATAAGTGACGTCAAAATGGCTCACCCCTGCCGAGCTCTGCTAATGACACCTCACACTCAAAATCCATTGAGCCGTTTAGGCTGCAGGGCGTGCCAAAGAATGATACAATACATACATAAATTCATACGCTCGAAGGCTCAGGACTACATCGTTTTCATACACCATATAGATGGAGCTGAACAAGTTTTACTTCAGTTGTGTGGTCTCAAGCACACTCTCTGTTTTGTTTTACATTTTATTTTATCACTTTCTCGGGGTCATTGCTATATATGTACATGCAAAATTACAGCTTTCTAGTACTAATAGCCACTGCGCTAAGCCGCGGACAGACAGACAGACAGACAGACATGACGAAACAATATATGTTGGCCGAGCGTCGCCGAGTGAACGCCAATACCAACGTATAGACAGTACATTTGCATTGTCTTGCCATCGCTCGGTGTCGCTCGCCTAGTTATCCGAGTAAAGTCGAGCGCCAGCGTGTATAGAACCAAGGATGATATAGACTGGATTGGCAGTCGCCATAGTACGGATCGGCCGCGGTTTTTGTAGTTCGATTATTAAATCTAGATGGCGCTGAAATATAGCCAGAGGCTTTGAAGGTAAAACATAAAGACTACAGATAATTCATATCACTGCAAATGTATTATTGTTATTATGTTATATTTTTGAAAAATAATACATTTGTAGTGATATGAAACATCTGTAGTCTTATTGTTTTGCTTTCAAAGCCTCTGGCTATATTTTAAATACATAAATAAATATTAGGGGACAATCTTACACAAATCGACCTAGTCCCAAACTAAGCAAAGCTTGTACTATGGGTACTAGACGACGATAAACATACTTATATAGATAAATACATACTTAAATACATATATTAAACACCCAAGACTCGAGCACAAACATTCGTATTATTCACACAAATGTCTGCCCCGACCAGGAATCGAACCTGGGACCTCAAGCTTCGTAGGCAGGGTCACTACCAACTAGGCTAAAGAGGTCGTCATTTCAGCGCCATCTAGATTTAATAATCGAACTATTTTTCTGCGGACGATCTGTACTATGGCGATTGCTAATCCAGTCTATTATCATCCTTGATTTGGGGTAAAAAAATATGACAGAAAAACTTACAGACACGAAAAGATCCATGTCAAAGTTGATCATATTGACAGCGGTTATGTTGAGTGGGATCTGCGCGCGCGCGATCATGAAGACGATCATGCGGCGCGCGCGCAGGTCTCCTGTACGCTCCCAGCCGCAGCAGTATACGCTGGTGGCGATGTCCGCTGCCTGTAATTAATTTAGGGATCGGGAATTGACGAGATTTCATTTTTTTGTCACCTGAAAATTACTACGGGAATCGAAAGAGTTTTGCAGTTATATTTAGTTTAGTTTAGGACCTCCTGGCGCAGATATCTTTATATTTAAAAGGAGGTCCCAACCTTGATGTTAATATGTAAGGTTAAAAACGAAATAAACATTTATCATTAGTTTTATTTATCAGAAAGGGAGTTCCGCTAGAAACGAGATAGAGCCGTCGATGGGACTATTAAAGCACAACACTTGATTTTCGAAGTGAGGTTTAATGCTTTTCAACACAAAAGGTGCAGTTACAGATATAACGAAATTACTTGCTAACTTAAATTATTGATCAGGATCGATCACACGACCTTACGCGACCGCGATGGTTAACGAAAGACACCTCCGGCACTTCACTTCACACCAAAGTAACCGCGGATGAGCTAATTGTCTTTATTGTCCACTCTGCATTTTCGTAACAGTCAGGCGATCGATTTATCGGGAAAAGCAGATGATTCAATGAGAGCGGCTGATGCATGGGTGGTCTGCCGGCGTGGGAGCCTTGTGGCAGCAGGCCCATGATCACCATTAAAAATCACCGTGTATGAATGACTTACTGCTGCTTGAAGTTTGGCTGCATAATGGCACGGCATGAAAATATGAATGGCTGTAGCAAAGATGAACATGAGGTACCTAGGGTCGATGCCGTAACCCTGAAAACAAAACCATATACAATACGTTTACTTTTAGTTTGCCACTGACCGATGGCTTGCCTTCATTTTATTTCCAACTTTAACACCATACAAATAAAGTAGCTATTACAAAATCTGCAAACGTGAGTAACAGTATTCTAAAATTGGCTTTATTTGTAGGTCGTTAAAGTTGAATATGAAATGAAGGCAAACCATCTGTCAGTGGTAAACTTTATGTAATTTTACTATACATTGCATAGCATCCCTACGCGGGACAGCAATTAACAAATTCTTCGCGACGAAGTCGCGGGCAACAGCTAGTTCTTTATATAGTCCGAGCTTACCTCCATAACTTGGTACATGCAGTTACAAATCTGCGCTATCGTGCCGAACACTAGTAGACCCAACCAAACATTGAATGTCACTTGTATGACGTCCACCATCCTGCAAACATTGTTACAGTAAAATTACATAAAGTTTACCACTGGCAGATGGTTTGCCTTCATTTCATATTCAACTTTAACGACCTACAAATAAAGCCAATTTTAGAATACTGTTACCCACGTTTGCAGATTTTGTAATTGCTACTTTTTTGTATGGTGTTAAAGTTGGAAATGAAATGAAGGCAAGCCATCTGTCAGTGGTAAACTAAAAGTAAACGTATTGTACAAATTGGGATTAAATAAATAAATATCACGGGACAATTCACACCAATTGACCTAGTCCCAAAGTAAGCTAAGCAAATCTTGTGTTATGGGTACTAGGCAACGGATAAACATACTTATACTAGCTGTTGCTCGCGACTCCATCCGCGAAGAATAGGGGTATAAAAAATAGCCTACGACCTATTCTCACAGACCTACCGAATACAGAGAAATCGGTCAAGGCGTTTCGGAGGAGTTCGATAACAAACACCGTGACACGAGATTTTTATATATTAGATAGATAGATACATACTTATTTAAGTATGTATCTATCTATCTAATACATATTAAACACCCAAGACCCAAGAACAAACATTCGTATTTTTCATACAAATATATGCCCCGACACGGGAATCGAACCCGGGACCTCAAGCTTCGTAGTCAGGTTCTCTAACCACTAGACCATCAGACGGCAGATATCACATCACATAGGCAGGCACACGAGGCGCGCTCGCTGCCCGCACCTCTCCCGGCCCCCTTTGTCGTCATCCCCCCCCAGACCCTGTACCGTGCGGGCGAGAACACAGATAAACGGTTTACCTATAGTTTGCGTGAGTGTACCAAGTAAAATATCGAAGTTAGGAGAATAAAAACATGTATACTCCATTTAATTTAGAATTATAAAACACAATAACATTATATTGCGGCTCGTGAACTGTAATCTCTTTATAATTTGTACTAGAGTAAGTAGAGTTATTGGCTAAGTAAAGTTTTTTGAAGAGGTGCTAATTATATATTTTTTCGACAGTCGGCGTTCTGGAGATCGAGAAACTGCAGCCGTTTTATTTTTATCTCCTGTTGTTTACTGGAAATATTTTTTTAAGTGTTCGAGATGACATTTGTGAGATTTTACGGCTGACAAGCGGATCGTGCTCAGTACTAAGAAGAAATAGAAAAAAAAACGAAGTCAACTGTCAGTTCTGTCAATGTCAAATCGTCTGCGTTTCGTTTGATTTGCGTTTTGGTGTGCTCAGTGTGATTTTTGGACTATTTTTATCGACCTCCGCATAAAATCCGGACTTTCAATTTTACCGCATTTCTCCACGACCTATGCACGTTAATTGGATCACGATTGAATACTTTCGATCACTTTTTTGGAACTGCTTCTTGGACAACGCAAAGCAAACGAAACGCAAACGGTTATATTTCATTTGACATTGACAGAAGCGACAGTTGATTTCGTTTTTTTTTCTATTTCTTCTTAGTACTGAGCACGGATCGCTTGTCAGCCGTAAAATCTCACAAATGTCATCTCGAACACTTAAAAAAATATTTCCAATAAATAAAACGAGATAAAAATAAAACACCTGCAGGTTCTTAGTGTTGAAGTCGACCACTGTCGAAAAAAAATATAATTAGCACCTCTTCAAAAAACTTTATTTAGCCAATTGACGACACGCAAATAAAGTGACATTAAAAAAAAATTATTTTGCGGCTCCCAGACTATTGTACTGTACTATTTGCTAGGTAAGAAATAGTTGACGAGCCGCAATATAATGATGTTGTGGTTTTCAATACTAAATTCAATGAAGTTTTGTTTTATGTGGAAGAAGAGGGCGGGTCCTGCTTGTTTTGTTTGTTTTTGGTGCGGTTGTTTGTTGTACACATATAGTTGTTGTGCACTTATACTAGTCACTAAATACCTGAACACTTCGTTATGTTGCTTAATAACGTCCACCATTTTGTTGAATATAATATCAGAGTCGGTCTCCAACATGGCGTCCTCCAATCCCTTGCATAGAAGTTCCATCTTGAGACATACATGGTTTGTAATTATGCCAAAAAACGCATCGAAACCTGTGAAAAAGTAAGGAAATTGAAAAATATAATAATACTAGCTGACCCCGCTAACGTTGTTTTGCCATAAAAATAAATAAAAATAAAATAAAATAGGTATCTTTATTCTTAGACAACTTTCAGGTCCATAGAGCGTTAGTAACAAAAGTGACTTTAGAACTATATTAGTACAGTGTGTTAGGCTGCGTATCCACCGGAGCTGTGCGAGGATGCGTTGCGATGCGAGGGATGTGTTTGTCATGAACCAATAGAAACACTTCATTTAAAAGGTCCCAAGTGAATGAAGTGTTTCTATTGGTTCATGTCATGACAAACACATCCCTCGCAACGCACCCTCGCACATCTCTGGTGGAAACGCAGCCTTAAAGTAGCTAGCAATCTACACTTAAAATATCATTGTCCGTACCATTATCTATAAAAACGGTAAAAAAATCACGTTTTCAAGCGTCTACCTGTTGCCGTTATCAATATAAATAAAATAAAAATAATAATAATAAATATTAGGGGACAATCTTACACAAATCGACCTAGTCCCAAACTAAGCAAAGCTTGTACTATGGGTACTAGACGACGATAAACATACTTATACATATAGATAAATAATTACATAAATACATAGAAAACATCCATAACTCAGGAACAAATATTCGTGCTCATCACACAAATAAATGCCCTTACCGGGATTTGAACCCAGGACCTCTTGCTTCGTAGGCAGGGTCACTACCAACTAGGCTAAAGCGGTCGTTATATTGAGCAAAAACGAGCAAAAAAATCACGTTTGTTGTATTGTATGGGAGCCCCCGTAAATATTTAACAACCGAAATACATCATCTGTGAAAATTTCAACTGTCTGGCTATCACGGTTTATGAGATACAGCCTGGTGACAGACAGATGGACAGACGGACGGACAGCGAAGTCTCAGTAATAGGGTCCCGTTTTCACCCTTTGTGTACGGAACCCTAAAAATTATAAAAATCGGTCAAGCCGTTTCGGAGGAGTTCGACAACAAACACCGTGACACGAGATTTTACGCGACTGCGGCAAAGCCAAAGGCAGTGTAATGATTTTAGCAGTCTATGTTTGTATTTACGGAAGCTCCACGGTAGCGTCGAGACTACTCATTCGATCAGTGCGGCCTCAGCCTTAGGAAGTACACTCACCTGTGAAACTCAGAACGAAAATGAACGAGCAATAAGTCATATAGACGAACGTGAGCTCGAAGAACGGTGATGAGAATCTGTCTTCTGGCTGCGAGAACGGCTTCTCCAGGTCATGTACCATGTACAAGACCGGATCAGACTTGAAGAGGCAGTTGTAGAAGTTCAGTACGACCGCTGTTAAAGGGCAGGGGGGGGGGGATATAACAACAAAATACAGGGTTATTTGTAATTCACTGACATCCTCTTAACCCTGAATTCCTATCACTTAAACAAATGTTTTTTGATTTACGACTTTTTAAAATGGAGCACTTTTTTTTTCCATTCAAATAAATAATAATAAATAAATACTTCTAGCACAACTTCGTACTCTATGAAATTCGAGGGCGGGGCCACGCGCCGCGGTCGTGGCGGGCAATGAATGAATGACTTACACGGCACAGAGTATCGTAAAAGTAAGAGTTTCACAAATTTTCTAAACGTTATTAGACCAAAAATATTAAGTTATGACAAAAGCCGTAAAACAAAAAACATTTGTTTAAGTGGTAGGAGTTTAGGGTTAAAAGGATGCTAGTGAATTACAAATAACCCTGTATACAGTTTCTAACTGAACGAATGGCAAAACTGGATACCAGTACGCTTAGTATAAGTTTTAAGCGGAGGCGCTGTCCATGTTTCCATAGAATTGAAATTTTTACGTAAACGCGATCGAGAAGCATTTTGGTGAAGTAAAACCTATACTAAGTATACTGGTTGGTGGCGCTCGTTCCCTAAATATAAGAATTGCAAAATACTAGATTGCCGACTTATCCTATTTCTAAAATACCAAGTTCCCAGAATACCAGACTTTCCTGTCACCGTGTTTTTCTCTATATCGGATTGCCAAAAAAGCTTGTTTTTAACCGACTTCAAAAAAAGGAGGAGGTTCTCAATTCGGTTGTATGTTCTTTTTTTTTTTTTTTTTTTTTTTTTTTTTGTCGTGTGTTACCTCAGAACTCCGTCATTTATGAACCGATTTGGAAAATTTTTTCGTTGTTGGAAAGCACATGCTTCAAGGTTGGTCCCGTTGTTACCAAAATCCAGTTCTGATGATGGGATCCATGAGGAATTGAAGAAACTCCTCAAAAATTCAAGAGAAACTTATAGCGATTAGAGTATTTTCGGTGACAAGTCGAGCATTTGCATTCAGAAAGTATCATGGAACTCTGTAATAAAACGACATAACCCCGTCGAGCATTAAAAATAGAATTTTCAACATAACCTTATATCGAAGTCAAACTGATGATTTTATCCAACGCATCTATTTTATACAGAAACAACTAAAAAGCAAAAAATAAAAAATTTTAAATAAAAAATAAAACCTCCTTCAAAAAACATTCAAAAACCATGAAATAATAATTGAACTGAACCGACTACAATAAGCATGAAAATATCTTTCTTCTAATCTGTTTTAAGTCGGTGTCTCAGCACGAGCTTGCAGGAGTGTAGAAGCCCTATAGATAGTAAGGTATGTAGGTAAGTTAGATTACTAGGTCCACTCCTGCTGGCTCGAGCTGAGGCACCGACTTAAAACAGATTAGAAGAAAGATATTTTCATGCTTATTGTAGTCGGTTCAGTTCAATTATTATTTCATGGTTTTTGAATGTTTTTTGAAGGAGGTTTTATTTTTTATTTAAAATTTTTTTCAATACACCATGTTCCATTCAAAACCGAGTTCCCATAATACCAGATAGCGAAATCAACAGGCTCGTAAAACACGACCTCCTGGCCTCCCCACGACGACCACGAGCTGCCTGACGAGCCTGTTGATTTCACTATCTGGTATTATGGGAACTCGGTTTTGAATGGAACATGGTGTATTGAAAACAAGCTTTTTTTGGCAATCCGATATAGAGAAAAACACGGTGACAGGAAAGTCTGGTATTCCGGGAACTTGGTATTTTAGAAATAGGCTAAGTCGGCGGTCTAGCATTTTGCAATTCTGATATTTTGGGAACGAGTGCTTGATGGCAAAGTGGAGTGTGATGGAATGACATATGTTTATTAACTTTTCGATAATTTATTGAATCAGGCGTTACTTTGCGGAGGTCCATAGCCATATCAATGAACTGAATCAACTACTTTGCTTACCCGCGATCTTACGATAGTAACGTTTATGCAAGAAATGTGTGGTCATGCAGTTCCCCCACTTCCACACTGTACGGACACACACACAAAAATGTATTTAACAATTTTGGTAGCATAGTGAACGGTTGCGATACTCCGAGGATGAGTTCTGTTTGAGGTCGAAATGCGTCAGTGTAGTTCGGTGGTGGTGATACACTGACGTGCAAAAATAAAGGGTCAGTTACAAAAATGACGATAACTACAAAACCCGCTGTGATAGCTTCTTCGAGTGAAATGAGTTTAGTAAAGAGTTTTATTCTCAACTAGCTTTTGCCCGCGACTCCGTCCGCTAGGAATTAGTAATTTGGGCATTTTATTTTTTTTATCCTACTTGCTTTTTCATGAATTATGGCTCTCCTTAGTTCATCGATATAAAAAAAATCCCCCCCCCGCAACTCCCCCCCACCGGCCCCCCACCAAACCCCCCCGCACACCCGCGTTCACATTCACCACCGTACCTACTCCCAAGTCACTACTTCTAAAAACTGTTCTGTAAATTCTTAAAATAGACGTATCTTTCTTATTTGTGAACCGATTCAAATGAAACAAACATTAAATGTTAATCCAAGAAAACACCAACATATCAGTGAAAACCGCATCCTTCTAGGTTAAGCCGTTTCTGAGATTAGCGCGCACAAACGCACAGACAAACAGACAATAATTCTAAAAAACATTGTTTTGGGTTCTATTGCGCTAGTAAATAGCCCTAGTGACAGTTTTTCTCAAATATCTTCAATGTACAGACACCGACTTGTTACAGATTTATTATATGTATAGATTAAACTGTTTCTTGTTAAGAATAAAACTCTTTACTAAAATCATTTTACTCGAAGAAGCTATCACAGAGGGTTTTGTAGTTATCGTCGTTTTTGTAACCGACCCTTTATTTTTGCTCGTCAGTGTAGTTGGGTTTGTGTGATTTGTGTGTGATACACTGTGGAGGTGGGGAAACTGCATGAACACACATTTCTTGCATAAACGTACTTAAATTCAACAGTAAAGCTTTTCGCACATCCCAGAAGAGGCGCAAATACTTCTCCGTGGCTAATTTGTAGGTAGCAAATACACGTAGCGATGAAACTAAATAAATCCGTTTAAAAACATATTACGTTTTGTGGTTTATTAAAATAACGTAAAATGCGTTTTTGTTAAACACCACTTAATTCATTCCTTCCATAATTTCCTAAAGCTCCTAATCCTTTCCCTACTTTAAATTTCATGTGACATTATCAAAACATAACTGAAGAGTGGCAGCCCTATCGCGAATTTGTGTGCCGAGCGTAGGTAATTATAATCAAGGACGCTGCCGAGACGTTCTACTGCTCCTTTTTTCTTTTCTGTGCACGAGATGTACTCGTAACGACTAAATGTAAACTGAATGTACGAGTAGGTACCTGTCAAAGGGAAGGTCATAACGCTCATCAGCACAATCCAGGACCAACAGTACTCGCTATAGAACTTGTTGTCCCCTATGCCTCTTCGGGCTATAGCTTTGTGGTCTTCCGGCAGACTGTTGTACTTCGAATGATCTGTGTCGATTGTTTTTATTATTTGATAGACTTCCGTGCGTCGTATGTAAAGGAGCATCATCTGGAAAATTGGAAATGATGAACTGCAGGCTTTTTAGGGTTCCGTAGCCACATGGCAAAAAACGGAACCCTTATGGATTCGTCATGTCTGTCCGTCTGTCTGTCTGGCTGTCCGTCCGTATGTCACAGCCACTTTTTTCCGAAACTATAAGGACTATGCTGTTGAAACTTGGTAAGTAGATGTATTCTGTGAACCGCATTAAGATTTTCACACAAAAATAGAAAAAAAAACAATAAATTTTACTTAGAACTGAAACTCAAAAATTTTTTTTTTCATCAAACCCATACGTGTGTGGTATCTATGGATAGGTCTTCAAAAATGATGTTGAGGTTTCTAATATCATTTTTTTCTAAACTGAATAGTTTGCACGAGAGACACTTCCAAAGTGGTAAAATGTGTGTCCCCCCCTGTAACTTCTAAAATAAGAGAATGATAAAACTGAAAAATATATGATGTACATAACCATGTAAACTTCCACCGAAAATTGGTTTGAACGAGATCTAGTTTGTCTGTCTGTCTATATCAGTAACCAATCTACAATGATCCCACACTGCGCACATTTTGCTTAGGAGCAGGGGACTGCTAAGACTGGATGTTCATAGATACATATAAATTTGTACGGAACCCTCAATGCGCGAGTCCGACTCACACTTGGCCGGTTTTTAGTGTACAATGCCGGAAAGGTGTCAAACGGAAAACCATTATGAGTATTATGACAAACGGTTTTCTATGATTTCTCTGAATTTTATATTATTTACTAGCTGTTGCCCGCGACTCCGTCCACGAAGAATAGGGGTAGGTATAAAAAGTAGCCCACGACCTATTTTCAGACCTTCCGAATATAGATAACTAGCATTCCGTCCGCAGCTTCGCCCGCGATAAATTATTTTTCCCGTAGGAAAAGGTATTTTCCCGCGGTAAAAAGTAGCCTATGTCACTCTGTGGTAATGTAGCCTTCTAACGGCAAAAGAATTTTTGAAATCGGTCCAGTAGTTTCGGAGCCTATTCAATGCAAACAAACAAACAAACAATCAAATCTTTTCTCTTTATAATTTTAGTATAGATAAAACCGGCCAAGAGCGTGTTGGACACGCCAAGATAGGGTTCCGTAGCAGGTACGAAAAAATCTTTGAATACTTTATTTATGTGGTTGTTTTGGTCCCAACTCCCATCGCGCACAAGGGTTAACAGCGCGACGCGACGTAGAATTTCAACGTCGGCGGTATAGCGCCATCTATCGGCGAATTGGGTAACTAATCTAACCTGCAGTCTACTAGAACTAGTATCTATGTTGATGGTTTTTCAGATGTAATTCTTTATTATATGAACCGATTTAAATTTTTTTATTTGCGGCTCTGGTTTATCTCTCGTCAACTCATTTGTAAAACCTTACTTACCAACCTTGGTGTGGCGAATCTTATTTTTTGTACATAAATAAAAAATCAAACACCAAGGTGGTGGCATATTTAGCGGTGCACTTTACTTGTGCTTTTCAGTCACCTAGTGCTTGTTTGGTTTGGGTAATGGACTGTATAGGATAAGGGATAAGACAACCTAATAATATCAATTGTAGCCACTTAGTGCTTAAGGAAAAGGGCAGCTGTTTTTGGAGCTGGACCAGGATGACGAAGAGCAGCTGTCCTGAAGGTGTACGAGGGAAACCATGCACACTTACTTGTAAAAGTACTGCAGCAAGTCCACGTCCTCGTGCTTGCACTGGAGCCACTTGCCAAAGCTCGATCACCGCACCAATGTCCAAAAGCGCCTTTTATTTCACACGCACAAACAGTCTATGAAGGATTCACAGATATATTCCGAAAATATTACACGGGTTTTCAGAGATTTAAATAGATTTTTCATGAGAGCACGCGCACAGCAGCTCGTATCGAAATCTTGCAAATTGAAGAGTGCGGTTGAAAAACAGCCGCTAGAGGCGCTGCTGTTGCGTTGACGTCACATGATTGTGCGACAGAGAAGACACGATCTACACGTGTGCATGGGTGAAAGGAAAGGAGATAGGGATGATAGAAGTGGCCACAAACTAATTCTTAATTATTTAGGGTAATACCAACAACGGAACCCAACAAACCTCGTATCACAAATAACCATTAACATACTTTTAACTGGGTCAGTAACAATGGTCCAACGATGGTGACGTGCCGAATGATGTTGACAAAGTCTCGGCGTTGCCAGCTTTTGTATATGTCCAGATCAATCATCGCAACCACTGGTGCCACGGAGACCATCGACAAAGCTGAAACAAACCATCGGGGACGTCTCACGAGATATGACCCGGCCACGATCTCGCGCGTTTGGCGGCGCGGCAAGCGTTTTATCAGTTCATTGCGTGTGCCGCCAGGTAACCCACTTTACGGCGAGCGTCTCGGCCGCGCAACGAACACAGAAAACGCTTGCCGCGCCGCCAAACGCGCGAGTTCGTGGCCGGGCCGTAACAAAGTGTACGGTAAATCGCCAATAACTGGCCACCCTTCCACAACTGGCTCCCTCATACCGTAAACTGGGGTTACTTTGAAATGCGCTACCAGGCCCTATACTACGAAGCGCGAAATTCGAACTTCGTTTCATGCCGTTCCGCTCACGCTAATGGTATTTATTACGAGAGTGAGAGGGACCGCACGATCCGAACTTCGAACTTCGAATTTCGTAGTAACCCCACAGGCCTCATGCATGCCATGTACTTACGCGCGATATTTACCTACCGCGGGGACGATCTGCTGCGATCGAAATTCCAGTAGGTTGTCACAAGCGCGCGCCGACGCACGTTCATTCGTGTTCCACGGAAAAAATATGCCGCCTGGACTTTTATAAGTGAATACAGGGGGCAAATTTTAATATGACTATGCTAAAATTAATAGCTAATATAACAATTTGGGAGTTCGTATCGTGCTCTGTCCCTCTTACTCTTCTATAAAAAGCTATAAGCGTGAGCGAGATGGCACGATGCGAAGTTCGAAAATTGACCTAACTGACTGTAAATCCACAGTCGCGCGCCCGAAAATGTCCGAGCCAAATGAGCGCCACTTTGATAAAAGTGGCCTTCTTTTTTCTCAGTACGTTGCGTGAAATTGTCAAGTTTAGCTGTCAAGTGTCAACCGAAATTCGACTGTAATGAAGTAAAGACTAGGTTCAAATTTCTGTGTAGGTGATGATTTTAATTGTTATGCAAACAAATAAAAAAGTTCGGACATTCTTTGAAGGGGATTTTGTTCGGCAATGTGTATCTTCAGTTAT
This sequence comes from Archips xylosteana, assembly GCA_947563465.1. Lineage (NCBI taxonomy): Eukaryota > Metazoa > Arthropoda > Insecta > Lepidoptera > Tortricidae > Archips > Archips xylosteana. Next base: position 8,306,794 of record OX387373.1, read on the forward strand.
AATTAATCAAAGTATCTACGCCATAATTACGTGTCTAATATTTTTTTATTATGTAAAATACGGACTAATAAGAATTTTTTTTTTTTTACCTAGTTAGTTAGTTAGTTAGTTATTTTTTTACCTAGGAAACATCCCTATTCGCCTGGGAAGATTTATACTATAATAATCGTTTAGGATCACCTCGTCCACATTCCCATTTTGTCAACTTCCTAGTTCGTCAGCAATCCCATTTCGTCCACAATCAATTCCCAATTCGTCCACTTCCTATTTTGTCAACATTCCCATTTCGTCCACTTTCTCATTTTGTAACAAAATAGTAACGAAATTGGTAGTGTTTTTCTTAACATGAATACCTAAATCACAAAATAAAATCTTCCCTGAGAATTAAGCTAAGTGATAGCGAAAACCGCATTAAAATCGGCTAGGAATGTGGACGAAGTGGGAAAAGGATGAAATGGGAATGTTGACGAAGTGGGATTGGGGACGAAGTGGGAATGTGAACGAAATGGGAATGTGGACGAAGTGAACCTGAACGGTAATTCCGTTTTACTGTACTGTATATCTTTAATTCTATTACACACCTATACAGATAGCCCGCTGGCGGTCCCTCTCTGGGTTAGGGTACAGTTGTCCCACGACCATGGTGAACGTGACGATCTTGTACGTCTCCCGGAAAGGTTTAAACTCCGCTTCCATGGATGCTGAAACGTATATATTAATTACTAGCTGATTTTTTTGTTCATCTAATACCTTTAAACGAGCAATTCTTCTATATATATATGTATATATATAATCAGGATCTCGGAAACGGCTCCAACGATTTCGATGAAATTTGGTATGTGGGGGTTTTCGGGGATGAAAAACTGATCTAGCTATGTTTCATTTTCAGAAAATCGCTTTTACTCGTGTTTTCCGGCTATTTTTGTTTGTATTAGAATATAAAGCTAAATTTCGCCAATTTCGAGCAGATCGTAATGGCACATTAGAAATCGGGTGGTCGCGGATCCAGCCGACCTCGGTTCGTTTCCACGTTTTTTTTCAAGATTTTTGTTTTTTTTTTATGTTTATTTTTTATGAGAAAACGTCAAGTTTCTTCTTTTGTGAGAAAAAGTTACTTTTTTGTGAGAAAAAGTTACTTTTTTGTGAGAAAAAGTTACTTTTTTGTTAGAAAAAGTATTATAGGGAACGTGCAGTAACTATAGGCGGCAGCACCAATGCGACAGAAGAGACACTGTGCGGACAGTAAAACAAACTTATCAAGGTAAAACATTCAAATTGATGGCACCCTTATGGCACCAGTTGGCAGCACCGTCTATGTGCACGTTCCCTATTGGGAGTACAGAACAGGAAAAGCCGGTTGTCTGTAAAGTCGGTTTACGGACGATAGTTTAACGTGACTCACCCCCCCCCCCACCCCCTCCGGTGTTTTTGTCAAATATCTTGAAAACAGTGCATCCTACGGCAAAATCAATGAAATTTTCAACCCCCCTTTAAAACCCCCGCGCTCCCTCCCCCGCATCCCCTCCCCCCCCCCTCTCACACCCCCCACCCCTCCGGTGTATATAATCAGGATCTCGGAAACGGTTCTAACGATTTCGATGAAATTTGGTATTTGGGGGTTTTCGGGGATGAAAAATTGATCTAGCTTGGTCTTATCTCTGGGAAAACGCTTGGTACCGAGTTTCTGCCCGAGCAGAGCTCGGTCGCCCAGGTACTAATGAATGATATTTCATACTAAATACAAACTGAAATATGGATGCACAGAAAAACCCAGAAAAAAGACCAGCGCGATCAACTATATTAATATGTCTTTCTCTTTTACCGACACGGGATCTTTATCTTTTTCATCACACTTGCTTGTCAATGGTGTTATTCCATGCCTGTATACTAAATGTCAAAGGCCTAAATTGTTCTTAAGGGAGTTATAGACTTACGTACAGTTTTTCTACCCGAGGGAGTTCTAACTTTAGTTTTAAAATTTGCAAACAAGTCATTTCAGACTAAGGGGTTTCAAGTCAAACAATGTTTTATTTGTATCTTTAAAACTTAGCTATAACCCAATTTTACAACACAAAACTTATCTACGCTTCATGAAACTTCGTTATATTTATATTTTAAATTTATATCAAATAGTTTTGCAATAATTTTAGTAAGTATTTTTTTAACATGTTGGCAGAATCTGGCCGTATGACCATTCCAATTCTAAACACAGTTTACATTATCTATGGTAGATGACTTGAAAAAAGTAACAATCTGTATTGGCGGGTAGCCATTATTTATTCAATTTAAGAGAGAGACAATATAATTTTATTTTTGGATTTTTTTCCTGGCAGTGTGATGAAAATCATTGTGTGTATCACGGGCAGTAAGGGGATTACAAACTCGAGTCATTAAAAGCCCTCCGCCTTCGGCGTCGGGCTTCTAATAGACTCTCGTTAGAAATCCCCTACTTACGGCCCTTCATGCACAATGTACTATTGTTCGTTTCTTGAGCGAGTAAATAGCCGATAACTAGTCGCTAACTCTCCCTTGGTGGGACTAGTGCCTTGGCGATGCGGGGCCGCTAGGCAGTTGCCTACTCAGCTTAATGGATAATCCCGGCCCTGGCCGTCTAACTAACAAGTCATTACACTAACGAAGTGTACAAGCTGCGCAGTTCTATTTCAGTCAATATCAAAGTCAAGGTTATTAAAGTAGCCAGTAAACACAGTAATCGAACCCAGGTCCTCAGCATTCCGTGCCGCGTGCCATTCCCCTACACCACCACTGGTCAGGAGTTTAGTTACGAATTTTTCCCATACATCCATATCTCAATCTGTTAGATAATCACTTCGCTGCTTTTCTAAAACAACGCTCTAATCCAAAATACCTACTACGATGTGCAACTTAATACTTTAATTTTTGCAAATAAGGTGTATAGTTTAATTACACAGCACATCATTTGGAATTAGTCCGTTGTTTCAGAAAAGCAGCGACTTAATTATATAGCAGTGATCTTCATAATATAATAAATGAATCAACGTTTTGTTGCTACCCGTTCCTATGGTTGCAACACAAATTTCGTCTCCTCGAAAACCTAAGCATTTTTCTATGAAACATTGTGAAGATGTCACTTGGACTTGAAATAAAAAACTTACTTACAATTTCGAACACAACAAAAAAAAGAGTTATCCAATTTGGTGAAGTGGTTTTCGAGTTGCGCGCTTGCGCCTAAAATACCACGTTCCTAAAATGCCACACTTTTACAGGCTTTTTATTAACTTTCAATGTACGGTCGGCCAAGAAAGTGGTGTACCAGTTTTGACAAAAGTTTCTGTGAGATCTAAATATCGCTAAGGTTGACTTTTCTAACTCAGTGGAGACATTAGTCACTGTCATCATATTATCGCAAGGGAAAATCGACCGTGTTGTATCATGACGCGCAAATGAACTTCAACCGTAGGGTGGTAGACCATATTTTTGGCCGATGGTACCTATCTATGTACCTATGTATGTACGGGTCAAATCTCGGAAGTCGAATTTGACCTACTTACAGTTGGCGGATTCACTTGAAATTTGGTATACTTATGTAAAAAACAGAGACTTGATTGCTTGAGACCTCATCTATTAAATTCCATATTGGCTAGTGATTAATATTTTTCAACTCCTCATCACCGATCATAAATTATCGTGTATAAATAAATCGCCAAATGTGGTGTTCAGCGCAAAACCGCCGTGTCTAAAACACCACGTTCCAAAAATACCAAATGTCCAAAATAAGAAGTCCACCAAAACAATAAATTTCTGATTCAAAAATTGTTCGTATGGATGTCGATATTTAACTAAACACTAGTGAAACGTGCATTTTTGCAGCCGTCGCGTCGTCCGGGCTTTGATATGAGATATTATTGTGAGTTTATACAAATGGTCCTTACGAAAGCGCTGGTAGTTTAAAAAAAAATGACATGTAAAAGAGCCCTTTGCGGCCTACTTGCAGAATAAACGTTTTGATTTTTGTTTTTTTTTTTTTGAATAAATACTTAAAAATGAAATGAAAAATGAAATAGTTTATTTTGCTTTAGACATGGCAAAATCGGTCATAAAAAATAGTGATAATGAGCTGTGACATATCTAACCAGTTACAATGGCATGCAAACAAATCTTATTTTCTAGAATTGAGTTTTTTTTAAATAAAGGGTTATTTTTAATTCACTGACATCCTCTTAACCCCGAATTCCTATCACTCAAACAAATGTTTTTTGTTTTACGACTTTTTAAAATGAAGCACTTTTTTTCCCATACAAATACACAGAGTATCGTAAAAATAAGAGGAAATCTCAAATTTTCAAAACGTTATTACACTAAAAATATTAAGTTATGACAAAAGCCGTAAAACAAAAAACATTTGTTTAAGTGGTAGGAGTTTAGGGTTAAAAGGATGCTAGTGAATTACAAATAACCCTGTGTAATATTATAATACATTTAACAACAACATTTGTTCACCAAGTTTAAATACTGATTATTAATGAATTTTATGAGGTCTAATCTCTCTCTCTCTCACTCTGAGGTCTTCTGTTAATATTCCTTGAGTAATCTTCGATTTTGTAATGTGGCGCAACGAGTCTGGTAAGCTAGAAATGTGGTAGACAGATAATGTAGTATTTTGAGAAATGTGGTATTTAGCGAACGTGGAATTTTAGGAACGAGCGAAATAATAGTTACGTATTTCGGTCTCTTGCTCAACCAAAGCATCCGATTTCCGTTTGGACCACTTCATTTCGTCACCATTTAGGTTCACTGTAGAGCATTCCCTTCGTCAAATGACTTTTTTTTTGTACGCAACGACATGTTACAGCCAAAGGAATAGGTACCTATAGAATATTTAAACAAAGAGAAATTTTAATGGGTGACAGCTTAATATTTAGGGTTCCGTTTTTGAATCTAATTTTATATTAAATTAGCCATTGCCCGTGGTTGAGTGAACCGTCAAGTTTAGCAGTTACAAGTTTTTGTTAAAAATTCTTTTTGAATACAAGCTTTTTTTTGCTTACTCAAATTATTGCCCCTGGTTGCCAAAGTACTTGTCAAGACGACTCAAACGAGACCAAACTCGATGGGGTTATACAATACAAATACAATACAATACAAATATTCTTTATTGATCACCAAAAAAGAACAGAAAAAATTAATAACAATAAAAATATGTGGTTATGTTGATTTACTAGTGAGTTCCTACGGTCCTTGCAGCACCATCATCAGATCAGCTGCATGCACATGCATGCAAAATTTCAGCTCAATCGGAAACCGGGAAGTGGGTCAAATTTAACTTGCAAGATTTGACTCTATACTTATACTCTATACTTTTATCTATACTAATATTATAAAGAGGAAAGATTTGATTGTTTGTTTGTTTGTATGTTTGTTTGCATTGAATAGGCTACGAAACTACCGGACCGATTTCAAAAATTCTTTTGCCGTTAGAAAGCTACATTACCACAGAGTGACATAGGCTACTTTTTACCGCGAGAAAATACCTTTTCCTACGGGAAAATTAATTTTATCGCGGGCGAAGCTGCGGACGGAAGGCTAGTTTAATAATAATAAAATTAAAAATTTCATTTTCAATGCAAGCTTTTTCGCTGACTGTACTTGCATTGTCTTCCAACCTACATAAGTATACCAAATTTCAAGTAAATCCGACCACTGACTGGAAGTGGGTCAAATTCAACTTTCAAAATTTGAGCTTTTAAAAAAATTAAGTTAGTAAATAAATAAAAATAAATAAATAAATATCACGGGACAATTCACACCAATTGACCTAGTCCCAAAGTAAGCTAAGTAAAGCTTGTGTTATGGGTACTAGGCAACGGATAAAAATACTTATATAGATAGATACATACTTAAATACATATTAAACACCCAAGACCCGAGAACAAACATTCGTATTTTTCAAACAAATATCTGCCCCGACACGGGAATCGAACCCGGGACCTCAAGCTTCGTAGTCAGGTTCTCTAACCACTAGGCCATCTGGTCGTCTAAATATCGCGGTGCAACTGTGACCAATTGACACAGTCCCAAAGTGAGCAAAGCTTCTTGTTGTTAAGGGTACTAGTCAATGGATGAACATACTGATAAACACACTTAAATACATATTAAACACCCAAATACCTACATATTTTTTCACTTTATCGACATTGTATGTATATCTAACTTTTCAGCCACCATTTTTCTCTAACGCTACGTATTTTTCAATTCTTATTTTGCCCTTGTCAATAAATCGCGAACTTGTTCTATCAAAAATTCCTTTTGTCACCGCTTTTAAATAATACTGCCTAATCTGAGGAGTTATTAGTATTCAAAAAGCTAGTCCTGGAAAACTTGCAGGTGCCGGCTCAAAGCTTTGAAGGTATTACGGTAATTGGTAATTGCGGTAATCATTTGACCCGGGGGTTTAGATTTGAAACCGGCCAAGTGAGAATCGGACTCGCGCACCGAGGGTTCCGTACGGTCAAGGGCGTATATACAAACCACAAAAGCTTAAAAAACCGGCCAAGAGCGTGTCGCACACGCCCAGGATATGGTTCCGCAGCCGTTACGTGTACTATATGTATTCAACAAGTAATCTTCTTTTAATCTTCTCTAATATATAAAAATCTCGTGTCACGGTGTTTGTTATGGAACTCCTCCGAAACGGCTTGACCGATTTTTATGAAACTTTTTTCACTGTATTCGGAAGGTCTGAGAATAGGTCGTAGGCTATTTTTTATATAGCAAAACAACGTTTGCCGGGTCGGCTAGAAATCTTATATATAATAAAAAGCTCGTGTCGCGGTGTTTGTTAACGAACTCCTCCGAAACGGCTTGACAGATTTTTATGAAACTTTTTTCACTGTATTCGGAAGGTCTGAGAATAGGTCGTAGGCTATTTTTAGGGTTCCGTACCCAAAGGGTAAAAACGGAAACCCTATTACTGAGGCTCCGCAGTCCGTCCGTCCGTCCGTCCGTCCGTCTGTCACCAGGCTGTATCTCGGGAACCGTGATAGCTAGAGACTTGAAATTTTCACAGATGATGTATTTCGGTTGCCGCTATAACAACAGATACTAAAAACCGGCCAAGAGCGTGTCGGACACGCCCAAGATAGGGTTCCGTAGCCATTACGAAAAAATCGAGTAATATTTTTCTAAGGATTTCGTATGTGTACGGAATCTTCCAAGTTAGGTATCGTCAATACTTTGAAATAAAACCGGCCAAGAGCGTGTCGGACACGCCCAAGATAGGGTTCCGTAGCCATTACGAAAAAATCAAGTAATATTTTTCTAAGGATTTCGTATGTGTACGGAATCTTCCAAGTTAGGTATCGTCAATACTTTGAAAAAAGCTCGTATCTCAAAATCGTTAATCTGGCAAAGTGAACTTTATTACGCGCATATCAAGGTTCAGTTTTGTTTACATGCTGATTTGAGATACGAGTTTTTCAAAGTAGTGACGGTATGTTTAATACCTTAGGCTACTATTTACTCTTAAACTACAAATAATTCCCAAGCAATCTTAGCCGCTATAATTTTCCTTGTAAATTTAATATATTTACTACCATTTTGAATTTTTTCAAATTTTTCCACCCAACAGTTTAGATTTTAGAGGGGGGGACGGTCGATTTTAATGAAAATTTTCACTTTAAAGTTGAATATTTCGCAAACAAATCACTGAATACAAAAATCATGTAAGCAACCCCCCAATGGTTTTAAAAGACCTATCCAACGATACCCCACACTATAGGGTTAGTCGAGAAAAAAAAAATCACCCCCACTTTACGTCTATGGGAGGTACCCCAAAAAAAATTTTTTTAGTTTTTTTTATTTAAATACTTTGTCGGCGTAACTAATATATATATTCATTCCAAATTACAGTTTTCTAGTACTAACAGTCTCTGAGCTTAGCCGCGGACAGACAGACGGACAGACATGGCGAAACTATAAGGGTTCCTAGTTGACTACGGAACCCTAAAAATGGAATAAAATAAATATTTAAGGGGGCTCCCATACAACAAACGTGATTTTTTTACTCGTTTTTGCTCGATATTAATAACGGCAACAGGTAGACACTTGAAATATTCACAGAATATTTAATTATGTATTGACTTTAAAAATAAATCATTAAATTAAAATAAAAAAAATATTTAAGGGGGGCTCCCATACAACAAACGTGATTTTTATAGATAATTGTACGGAACCCTTCGTGCGCGAGTCTGACTCGCACTTGGCCGGTTTTTTTTTTTATCTTCGCAGACGAAGTTGCGGGCAACAGCTAGTCTAATATATAAAAATCTCATGTGTTTGTTATCGAACTTCTCCGAAACGGCTGGATCGATTTTTATGAAATTTTTTGTCTATGTTTGGTAGGTCTGAGAATAGGTTGTGGGCTAGTTTTTAGGTTATGTAGCATTATTTCTAAAATCAAATAGGTATCCTAAGTAAGAAATTCCTAAAGACTGAACATCGATAATCAAAATTTCTAATGAACTAAATTCCTAAAGATGCATGTCCTACGGTTAATTAACCTATTTTTAAAATGTCTAAAGTACAATACTGCTAGTGCACGAAAATACTAACGCCATTTTTCCTACGTCCAGTTGACCTAAGTTTAAAATGTATAAAGTGGGAAATTTCGAACGACATTACGTTCAGCTGAAAATCTAAAAGTTTTGGAATAAGAACAACTTAGAACAACATAAAAATTTTCAGTGCTGATCCAAAAAAAAACTAACATCGAAGGCTACGGTGGGAGCTACGCTACGCTTCACTCCCACCTTAGCCTTCTGAACCTAACCAATCTGAGTAGTTTCTGCCCGAAATGTCTTGCTGCCAGTGAGACACCGGTTGTCGTTAAGCTTTTTGTACGTAGCTATTTTGAGCACTAGAAATATTGAGTTTCAAAGTATTGTCATTAAGCATTTTGTACAAAGGAACATTGGTTTTCGAAAATGAAATCATTCGATTAAAATTGCATTAGGGCATTCATCTTTAATAATTTCGTACATTAGACATTGCGATTTTCGAAGTTTCATCTTTAGGAATTTCGTACTTAGGATATTTGATTTTAGAAATAATGCTACATAACCATTTTTTATATCCTCAGGTGATATTATGGCAAAACAACGTTTGCAGGGTCTGCTAGTTATTATAATAAAAGGATCACGGATGTACAGAAACAAAATTAAAAATTTAGAATTATTATTATTTTTTTTTTTTTATTTTTTTTTTTAGACTTGTGTATTGTGTAATTTATATCGATATACAATAGAGTGAGTGGAACAGAAGAAGCTAGCAGGGACTTCTCATTTTCTTCAGCAGCAAGCCCGTGCGATGTCGGGGCGCGCAGCTAGTTTATAGTCCGAGCTTGCTTTGCTTGATTTAACGACTAGGGTCTCAGAAGTGTGAACAGCGAGTATGACTTTTGCATTAGCTGTAACAAAGATATTAACTTGCAGAGTAGAATGAAATCCATACTTATCTATACTTCTGTACTTCTATACTAATATTATAAAGAGGAAAGATTTGTATTTTTGTATGTAACGAATAAACTTAAAAACTACTGGACCGATTCCAAAAATTCTTTTGCCGTTAGAAAGCTTACGTTACCGCGAGAAAAGACCTTTTCCTACGGGAAGATTAATTTATCGCGGGCGAAGCTGCGGACGGAAGGCTAGTTCGAATATGTAAAAATCTTGTGTCACGGTGTTTATATCGAACTCCTCCGAAACGGCTTGACTGATTTTTATGTTTTTTTTTGTCTGTATTCGGTAGGTCTGAGAATAGGTCGTAGGCTATTTTTTATACCCCTATTCTACGCAGACGGAGTCGCGGGTAACAGCTAGTATTTAGTATAAATGTGAAAGTGTGTATAAAAAAATAATACAATACAAATATTCTTTATTGAACACCAAAAGAGTACAGAAAAATTAATAAAAATAAAAATTCAGGCAGACAATAGACGGTCTTATCGCTCAAAAGCGATCTCTTCTGGACAACCAATGTTGGATATATGTAGAAATATGAACAGAATCTTTTTATTGCAAACTAGCCTTCCGTCCGCAGCTTCGCCCGCGGTAAATTAATTTTCCCGTAGGAAAAGGTATTTTCCCGCGGTAAAAAGAAGCCTATGTCACTCAGTGATAAGATAATGTAGCTTTATAACGGAAAAAGAATTTTTGAAATCGGCCCAGCAGTTTTTAAGTTTATTCGTTACATACAAAAATACAAATCTTTCCTCTTTATAATATTAGTGTAGATAAAAACCGCTTGTCTGTAAAGTCGGTTTACGGACGATAGTTTAACGTGAGAACGTCATAACAAAACATTCAAAAAACAAAAATGAAACCAGGCGGTCACCCATCCAAGTACTGACCTCGCCCGACGTTGCTTAACCTCGGTGATCGGACGAGAACCGGTGTTTTGTCAAATATCTTGAAAACGGTGCGTCCTTCGGCAAAATCAATGAAATTTTCATCCCCCTTTTAAACCCCCCGCACCCTCTGCCCCGCACCCCCTTGTTTGTCTTTCTTTCACCTCGAAACTGAGCGATGGATTTTTTTATTGAAAACGTCCATACCTACATACATACATAAAAACATAACCTTCGGCAGTCGGGTCAAAAAAAATGACATAAAAAACTTACAGACACGAACAGCTCCATGTCAAAGTTGATTATATTGAAAGCGGTTATGTTGAGTGGGATCTGCGCGCGAGCGATCATGAAGACGATTATGCGGCGCGTGCGCAGGTCTCCTGTACGCTCCCAGCCGCAGCAGTATACGCTGGTGGCGATGTCCGCTGCCTGTAGTGTTGCCAACCCTAACTTATAGTCAACGGCCGCTGAGAAGTAAATCCTGACACATTGCACAACTATGAAGTTTCTGAATATTGTCACAGTACAGAAAAAGGAGCAGTAGAATGTCTTCATACAACGGCCGGAACGCGAGTTATAGGCTGGTTTTAGTGTCAGGCCAGTGGCGATCCTTACATAGAAGCCCAAAAGCCGGGCTTGCCTTATAAATCTCAAATCAAGATTAAAAATAAAAACAAAACCTCGTCCAAACGAAAAAAGTTCTAATAAAATCACTTTCATAATAACGCGCTTTATTTTACGTAAAATACCAAGAATTGCAACAAATCCGCTGCGCGGCTCAGCGGCGCTGTACGGCGGCCGACGCGGCGATAGGCGATAGTAGCGACGTTATAAATAGCATGACATCTCGCTCGCTCTTGTGGGCTTTTACGGGGCTTCCAAACGCTCTCTTCATACTTAGGAAAACGTTAGTTTTGCAAATATCTATGTATAGCTGCATATATAGCGCTTTCTTTGCAATTTTGAATCTGGCTTACGATGTGAAGTTTGCTGCGTTTGGTTTAGAACGCGAGTGCGCGGGTGAGATGAATAACTTCACGACTGTTTATATCGAATCGTGGGCCATACCATGCAAGGCGTTGTAAAATGCGTGAATTTATGTAATTGCAAAATAAATAGGTATTCTTGTTTTAGTGCGTTACGTGTGAGAATGAGTCTGTAAAATTTAAAATTCTGTCTAGTAATAGAATGAAGTGTGCTTTGGTAAGCTTGCCCAAACTGAGTAAAGCGGCAACAAGATGGATTTACCTACATTAAATCATAAAAAAATACTAAAACATATCTCTCGGCTTGCCATAGCTTGATACCCTAGGCACGCCACTGTGTCAGGCGGACCGTTCGTACGGATTCCTACGCACGGACCAATACGTATCAAAACTGCTGTCCGTGCGGATGGTCTTCCGTACGGAGCCCGCATTACTCTAAAACGCTCCCTAAGCTTAATACATATTGGTCCATGCGTAGCAATCCGTACCTACTGACTGACCGTCCGCGTGACACTAAAACCAGTCTTATACGTATCGCCACGAGAGTAGAGGTCACGCACACAACAACATGTCATGTATTGACAGCGGGATTTTGACATTTATTCGTACCGATAGCAAGTTCAACAGACTCAACAGTGAATCGCAGAATAAAGCTTTTCGCACATCCCAGAAGAGGCGCAAATACTTCTCCGTGCCTAATTTGTAGGTAGAAAATATACATACCTAGTGATGAAACTAAACAAAACCGTTTAAAAACATAATACGTTTTGTGGTTTATTGAAATAACGTAAAATGCATTTTTGTTAAACACCACTTAATCCATTCCTTCCTTAATTTCCAAAAGCTCCTAATCCTTTCCCTACTTTAAATTTCATGTGACGTTATCAAAAGACGCTGCCGAGACGTTATACTGCCCCTTTTTTCTGTACTGTGATATTGACAATGTGACCCAAAATGCTATAGTGTTTACTGTTATGTCACACACAACAAGTATGTACATCATTTATTCTTGACATTGTCAATATTCAGAAACTTTATAGTTGCGCTATGTCTATGTGTCAGGATTTACTTCTTAGCGGCCTTTGACTATAGTGAAAAACTGCATATATGTACGCTTAGCAAAATCAGTAAATATTAATTTCAATACGGCCAATCGTTTCCTACTTTTTTCAGTTTATGGGTGAGGCCACACGAGCGTAATTTTGTGCGCCATACAATATGCGCGACATCACGTGACACTCACGTGTCACAATGTATGGCGCAACCGAAATTCTGCCGCTCACATCTCACAAAATTACTAATTAATTGGCCTCACCCTATTTGTTTTTTATTTATTACGTTGCAAATCTCACAATTTATAGTCAAAATTTTTTAAGCTGGGGGTTTAGGACTGCAGAACTCATCTGGTAAAGATAACATTGTTCTCGTTTGTTGAAGCCTACCGCTAATAACAAATCAGAACAAGTAACAAAAAATGCAAACAAATAGCTACCGTCTTCTCTAAGTTACAAGGTTGAAATTGCAAAAGCTTAACTCATTTAGAAAGGCCTTTCGTCATTGTTTTTTTTTTTTTTTTTTTTATGTTAGATAGGCCAGACAAACGAACTAGTGGGTCACCTGATGTTAAATGAACACCACTGTCCATAGACACCCGCAGCGCTTTACACGATGCCAGTGCGTTGTCGGCCCTAAAGGAGAGGGAATAGGGGAAGGGGGAGAGGGAGGGGGAGAGGGAAGGGGTGAGGTATTGGGCCCCCGGCACTCTCACTGACCGTACGAAACGCAAGCAGGATTACTGCTGCTTCACGCCGGTGTTCTGTGAGAGGGTGGTACTGCCCCGGACGAGCCGGCCCATTCGTGATGCAGCGGCTAGCTACAACATGGCTCTACCACTACAAAATATCTCGGTACTCAGGTGGATCGTCGGCGTTGCAGTGCGTCCATAATAGAACAAACGAGAACAATGTTATCTTTACCAGATGAGGTCTGCAGTCCTAAACCCCCAGCTTATAAAATTTTAACTATACACTTAATGGTGGTAATAATAATGGAAATCAAATTTGTAATCAAATTATTAAAAAAAAATGGAAATGAAATGTGTATAGCATTCATTTATAGTACAATTATGACACGTGCTGCAAAAAATTGTACACAATTAAGGGATTTAATTAAAACAAAAGTTATTGATTCCTTTGTGTAACGAAAATTACCCATATGGTTTGTATGACCATCTACTATAGTATGTAGATATATCCTTCGCCAATGCTGGCCAGATTGTATGATAGACTTACTGCTGTCTGAAGCTTGGCTGCGTAGCGGCACGGCATGAAGATGTGAATGGCTGTAGCAAAAATGAACACGAGGTACCTAGGGTCGATGCCATAACCCTGAAAACAAAACCATATACAATACGTTTACTTTTGGTTTGCCACTGACCGATGGCTTGCCTTCATTTTATTTCCAACTTTAACACCATACAAATAAAGTAGCTATTACAAAATCTGCAAACGTGGGTAACAGTATTCTAAAATTGGCTTTATTTGTAGGTCGTTAAAGTTGAATATGAAATGAAGGCAAAACCTTCATCTTCTTCTTTCTTCAAAGGCCTGAAAAACGCGAAATTACATTAAATTAAAATAATTAAATTAAGTACTTGTGTCAATAATACTAATGTTTGCGCTCGAGTCTTGGATGTTTAATTTATACATATATATTTAAGTATGTATTTATCTATATAAGTATGTTTATCCGTTGACTTATACCCGTAGCACAAGCTTTGCTTAGTTTGGGACTAGGTCAATTGGTGTCGATCGTCCCACAATTTGTTATTATTATTATTCAATATTTGTTATCATCAAAACATCTTCACAAACTCTTATTTTTCTCCTTCTGCACTTTTATCAGTTTTTTACATGGTCACGAACAATTAAATAATAACATAGATAATGTGACTTCAGAAAAGACTATACTCTGTGCAATGTCGTTATAACGATACGCCTAGCTGCCACAGATTATTAAATGTAGGTTACACTCAACACTAAAGCCCAGTTTAGACCTGCACGCTTTAGCACTACACTTGCTCGATTTTTCTTGCAGATGTATTTATGCAGTATTTATTTAACCTTTTAGACGCCAACGACATATATCAGCACCGCAGGTTCTACGCCAACGACTGATATATCTGTCACGGCGTGCAGAGCGATATCTACCCACATGCATTTCTGTTGGGTTCAACTTCGCGTTTGACATTCCGATGTCATGGCGTATGAGTGAGAGCTGTTGTATTTGACAGAGCGTTGAAAAGGTTAAAATATAACTTTCCGCGATATTTTTTTACTGACAACACAAGAAAACTGTATTTTTTAATATCGAAAGTCAATAAAAAACGGTGCGGTGGAAACGGCGGGTCCTTGGTGCTCTGAGGCAAAGACTTTTATAAAGGCTTTAGGGTTGCGGATGCGTGAAAGGGGATGTGATCCTAGGTCGGGCTCGTACCTGGTTCAACGGATATCTTTAGCAATACAACGCGGCAGGGCTGCCAGATCGTATATTTGGATACAAAATTTGTATAATCGGACGGTGTATTGTATCCATGATCGATCATTTTGTATAATTCGATATGATGTGTAAGTTTAGTTTTAAGAAATTATGAAGAAAAATCGATTTATAGAATTTTTCTGTATAATGCGATCAAATTTCGTATAATCGCAGATACTAAACCGTGTAGCCGCGGTTTGTTTGCTGGCAGCCCTGCAACGCGGTAATGCAGCGGGTGTTTTCGGCACTTTTGGGCCGGGTGCGAGTCAGTTTGCAACCTGAGACGTATACGTGATGGAGAAAGGCGTTTTTTTTTTTTTTTTTTTTTTTCTCATAAAAAACAAAGTTAAACATAGACAATCACATATTTTAAATATATGTCTAACGCTTTTAAACATAATTAAAGTTAATAGAAGACAACATGGATGAAGTAGAAAAAATATTGTATCCAACGGTGTATAATTCGGTCAAAACGGCTCGTGCCGTCTTCCATTGCGATACCTACTCACATTCGTTCGTATCACTCACGTCACTCGCCTTTTAAGACCTCACTTATACAACCGTTCCACAAAATACTATTGACGACGATATGACGACTTACCTCCATAACTTGGAACGTGCAATTACATATCTGCCCTATTGTCGCGAACAGTATTACACCCAACCAGACATTGAAGGTCACTTGCACGATGTCTACCATCCTGTAACCGTATCAAACATGAGGCGGTATTGTATGGCACTACACGATGGGCCATCGCAATGGCACATGAATAGATAAACGGAACAGAATAAAAGCTGTCGAACAGAGCTCGAATTTATTACCTATTATCATAGGGTTGTCACTCGGTAAAAAAAAAAATTAAAAATAAAAATATTTTATTCAAACAAGTACTTAAGTATCTAATATTTGTATATCTACAACACTACAACAGGTAGGCATCTTTAAAAACAACCGAACACCCGAACTATGTAGCTAAACGCTAAACGGTCGCGTCGTCGCTGGCGGCACACCTGAACTTTGTCTACTCACTGAGCTGGTTCAAACCGGTTTGTCTCCGAGCGGGCGCCGGTGCACGCCCCCCCGTCCTGTCTGTGACAGGTCACGCACACATATGTTGTGCGTGTAGTAGTGTAATACGTGCGCGGCGTTGTTTGAAGCATTTATTCTGTTCCGTTTATCTATTCATGTGGCAATGGTCCACTATGATGGGCCAGCGTGTGAAGGGCGTAGTGGTGTCGGATGGCTTTGGGTCTCCCCAAATCTACAGACGCGGAATCGCCTCCAGCCAATCGGAAAACCGGTTGTCTGTAAAGTCGGTTTACGGACGATAGTTTAACGTAACAACGTCAATAAAAACATTCAAAAAACAAAAATGAAACCAGGCGGTCACCCATCCAAGTACTGACCGCGCCCGACGTTGCTTAACCTCGGTGATCGGACGAGAACCGGTGTTTTGTCAAATATCTTGAAAACGGTGCATCCTACGGCAAAATCAATGAAATTTTCATCCCCCCTTTAACCCCCGTACCTCTCCCGCACCCCCTCAACCCCCATCGCCCCCCCTCCCGCACCCCACCCCCCGCATTGATAATTACCCGAGCGCTAGTACTAAGATTTTACATCCTGGCGTTCGCTGCTCTCTTGTACATACTGGCCTTCACTACTCTGTACGTACATGTACGTTACATTGCGTCATCCTTTTTCATGCGTGCAGCTGGCGTTCATCGATTTATTAGACATTGTTACGTCAAAACCTTTATGCTAACGCAATAGGAGCGAAAAAGACGTCGATTGGCTCGGCTACGCGGGCGCGGGCCGAATGGAGCCGAGCTGCTTGACGTCTTTTTACCCGACTGCGAAGAAGGAAGGGTTATGTGTTTGACCCGTATGTATGTATGTATGTCCATTCCTATGTCCTCTCGTAACTACACAACGGCTGAACCGATTTTGATAAATGACACGTCATTGGATTCGTCTTGATAACGCGAGTAACACTGGATATATGAAATTCTTGAAAAATTAAAATGGCGGATTTTTGGCGCCAAATTGTGAGTCTTCAAAAAATTTTTTTTATTCAAACCTTTCGAGTAGGGTATCAAAATAAAGGGATTTTAAAAGACATTACAAAAATATATACAAGTCATGTGTTTAAATTTAATTTGGAATAGTAAATTGACAATCAATGCATTAAAACGACGACGTACCTACTTACTAAGACATCTTTGAGCAATAATTTTCTCTATGAAACCCATGTGGAAAATTAAGTACCTACATATTTCAAAATTGGTTTTGAACTTTAACTAAATAGCAACGGATTCCTAATTCAAATACTCAATAATTTATCTGGGTCTCAGGAGGTTACACTAAAAAGCAAGAAATAAAAAAAGTAATTAAAAAAACTAAAAACCCGCCTGCGGTGTAAATAAAATAATAAATTAAAAAATCAAAAACCCGTCTGCAGATATACTGAAAAGGTGGAAACAAGATAAAATGTTCAATAACAATAAAATTTATAACACGTCGATGGCAGTCTTTCAAAATTTAATGCAACGATAAAATGCAGTCGTAGGCATGGGAGTCAGTGGCTGCATGGGATTTAATGTCACTTCACTCTCGCTCGCCTATACATAAGTATTGTTGAAATACGCAGCTTTATCAAGCCTACAATTGACTGGTTATTGAATCAACGTTTTCCAAGTGGCAATTTTCCATCGTCAATGGGTAGCGGTTCTGGCGACAGATCATGGATCACCTGGTTTTGTACCCTTGTGTACCCTTCAACGGCCAAGTCACACAACATTAACTATAATAATAAAGAAATCGCAGTAAGGAATCTTAGACTTGGCACGACTTTGTCTAGATTTCATTACTTTTTAGAGATAAACAAGCAGCTCCATCGAGACTTGGCTGGTTTTTTACAGAATGTTTTTGGTGGGATTTTATTTTCTGTTTTGTTTGAACTAGATGTAATTTTCCTACATTATTCTTAAAGAAGGTTGAAGAAATTTTTAGTCAATCTTGTACATCTATGTTGAGTCTGTTGAACCTGCTATCGGTACGAATAAATGTCAAAATCCCGCTGTCATTACATGACGTGTTGTTGTGTGCGTGACCTCAACTCTGATGGCGTTACCTGTTCAAAGCGCAACGCACACAGGGCGGGAGCGACCCGGGTCGTTTCGGCAGCGCGGCTCGTGGTATAGTATAAACAAGGAGCGGAATTTCTCATAGCAAAAATCAAACATCAAAGGGATTGACCATAAGTTTTATCGACTATTCCAGCTATCGATGTTATCGAATCGACTCTTCGCTTGTTATCGCCTTTCAACATTATTCTGTAACATTTGACCTCTTTGGTAAGCGACTTGCAACTCCGTATTAAAATAAATCACGTTGGGTTAGTTAGAAAAAAAATATTAAATAAGTACCCAGTATTAAATTGCTATTAAGCATTAATAGACTCTTTCTTAATACTAGACCATGTGAGGATTATCGTTGAGTGGTGTGGATGTAATGAAGTGAAACTAAAACTCGAAAAAATACTAGATAGGATTCCGGACTATGACCTAATTCGCGACTATGCTGATTTTATAGCAAAAACTGAATACTACAAAAATGCTCCTGTTACATATATCAACGGAGGTAGAACACTCTTTCTCGAACTATAATTGGATCTACAATCATAACAGGACCAATTCAAAGGGTGACAATATAGAATAAATTATGACAATTCTCTATTACTACAGAGAAGATGAAGAAAATGCGATTAGTACAGAAATAGATTCGATTGTTATTTTGAATAAAGGTTAGATTTTAGTTTCGTTGCATTTCTGTTTTATTTTTTAATTGTAATTAACTTAAAAAGTGCTATTTTAAAAGTACCTACTATTTTCTGTTTTATTATTGCTGAAATATTTATCGATAGTCGATAAAACTTATGTTCAATGCCTTTGACGTTTGATTTTTATTTATTTATTTATTTATTTATTTAAGGTTTACTAACAATTGTTAACACTAGATACATCAGAAATTGCAGCTTATATAAACATGTTGAGCTGAGTGTCACAATCACTTATAAGTAAACACCGCATGCAAAACAAAAAGTGAAGCATAAACATTAAATTTACATAACAGTAAATTTTGCTCTCAAGAATTACAATCCAATATTTTTTTATTAATTATTAATTATTATTTTTAAATTAGACAGAAAACAAACTTGGGCAGGAGGTTTAAATTATTTTACTATATTTCTAATTATTTTACTGGGTGGGTCATAGTGAATATCCGTCATGTCACTGCAATCATTGGCTATTCTAGTCAGCCTGCATATGGGAGAGTTTCTACCAGACACCGAGCTTCGTGGCGGTGGACATAAAGGAGTAATGTGATAGCGGGGGAAACGGGAAGGTGCACGAAAGCGCAGGAGCGCTAGTAGCTGTGGACAGTCAATTCTGTGCCGGATCAACTTATGCAAGAACAATGCATCTAAAATGGTTCTTCTGGTTTCCAATGAGTCGACTTTGAAATGCTGTAGCCTGCGTTTGTAAGACACAGATTTTTTCGCCACAACTATGAGAAATTCCGCTCCTTGAGTATAAATCTTCCCAGGTGAATTTTTCGCTTCGAGCCATTACATTAAATTTGAACCTTAATACTATGACGATACAGTTTGTTTTGAAAGATAAGGGCTCGAAGCGAAAAAAACACCTGGGAAGATTTCTACTATATTCACACAGAGAGCGGGTCGGGTCCTGATCGCTATTCGATTAGATAACTTACTGTGTTCCCTTTCTCTCACATTCACTCCAAGATCACTTTCAAGTGCCAGTATTTTAACTGCTTAAAACCTACATACGGGACCTATCTTTGATACCGGTGCCCCGGTACAACTGTATACTTCAGCAGTTTATTAAATACCTGAACACTTCGTTATGTTGTTTAATAACGTCCACCATTTTGTTGAATATCATATCAGAGTCGGTCTCCAACATGGCGTCGTCGAGTCCCTTGCATAGAAGTTCAATCTTGAGACACAAATGGTTTATAATTACGCCAAAAAACGCGTCGAAACCTGTGAAAAATGAAGAAATTGATAAAGTAAAATCGAAGATTGAAATTGGGATGCACCAAAAAAAATAACCTATAGTTTTTATATTTTTTTTGGAAAGAATAGGATATTTTAAGACACTATTTTCATCGATTTTGAATTTGGTTGAGTATTTAATTTTTTATATTTTTTTTTAGAAATACGTTGGATGACGTCACATACCATAGCCTAGAAAAATTCAAGTCGTACATAACATAATCTGTGGCACTACCACGGCACTACTGAGACCCTACTACGAAGTGCATAATTCGAACTTCGTTTCATGCCGTCCCGCTCACGCTAATATGATTTGACACGAGAGTGAGAGGGATGATACGATACGAACTTCGAATTTTGTAGTAGTGCCCCTGATTTGTCTTGTCACTGTCAATATTACAAGCACGGCTTAGGGTCCTAAATGAACCATGACAAAATAGTTTTATTTATTTCTCTTCTTTTAGCTTCGATTATTCCTGTTTGTTTAATGGTGTGATAGTAAATAGATATTTTTTATTAAAATCTGATATTTAAATTCTTTCATATTTACTTGTAACGTAGTAATTTAATAATTAAATTTGTAAAAATACATTGCGAGTATTGTATACATTTCGGACTTTATGATAAATGACATCTGTTTAAAGCCAGGTGTGCATCATGTGATTAAAGTTCTGTCTTTGTCACTCTTTGCTATTATAAGCAGGACAGCAACATTTCAAACTGTCAATTTGCTTTAGAGTGTAGACCTGCTTTATATCTGCCTTTGTGACGATTCACTGCAGGGGTCAAATGAAGGTCATTACTTAAATTTTCTTTATTTAATTCAGATTATCATATTTTTGGAATCTGATTTCTGAAAACGCTTCACAAAGCCTATTTCTCCAAACGGTTTTCGATTTATTATACGTTGCCAAAAATTGGGACATCCCAATTATGTCCAATGTCAAATTCCAAAATCTTGACCGCTCAGTCTCATCTTCGTTCTAGCCTGCACTGCACTGTTCTAGCGTCCCACTGCAAGGCACAGGCCTCATCTCAGAATGAAAGGGCCTCGCAGACCCAGTGCAGACTTTATACACCATTGAAATTCTTCGCATGCACATGAAAATGAAAATGAAATGAAATTTTTTATTGATGCAGAAACAGTAACATAAAAACATTGTCAGCGGGCCCCAAACTAGGCATTGCCTGTATCTTGGGCGCCCTGAAGAGTTGGTATTCCAAACAGAAACGACATCACAGTGCATAGTGCTTTAAAAATATTAACAGTTATATAGAGAAGAGGAAGAAAAATATGCAGAAATAAGAACAATAATAACAATAACTCTCATCGCAATGGTATGTGAGTGTGTGTGTGTGTGTGTGTGTGTGTGTGTGTGTGTGTGTGTGATTGCGTGCGTGTGTGTTCACCTACTTACTGGAGGAGAACAAGTTCTCCGTTTCTAAATATGTTAGCCGCTTTAGCCACTCCCCCACAGATCTCTTCACACGGCCAGGCCCCCATTTTTTTATCATTATCATTTTTATTTACATGCAAGGTTTCCTCACGATGTTTTCCTTCACCGTAAGGCGCAAGCCACACAGAAGGGACGTGGGACGGGGGCGCGTCGCAGTCCGCGTCGTTTGTCCGCAGGCCGCGTCTCCGCCCCGTCTCTTCTGTCTGCTTTGGATCGCGACGCTTCTATTAAATAAATCTATACCCAGTGCGGATTGGCAATTTCCCACACATGCGACGTTTTTATTGGCGCGTGTTTGGTGTCCCTAACGGGCTCGCGCTGTACGGCCATATTTTTATGCTGCGCTGTAAACAACTGATTATCGATATATATATCTGTACAAGTAAAGCTATAGTCTTGAAATTCATGTGTAAGATATTTGAGGATTCACTCTAATGACAAGTGTTTATCGAAACACGATTACTTATAGTTCGCTCGATAGAAAAAATCCAAAGTCATCTCTAAAAAATAAAATACATTCGTAGTACGACGCTAATACTGCACGGCAAGTCACGACTTTTTGAATGTTAATAAGACAAGATGTTTTCTAGGGCGTAGTGTTGCTACATTTTTAAAATATGTATTTGTTTTAGTAATAAGAGATGAAAATACCCAAAAACACGCGCAGTCCAACCAACCTATCTCGAGCCATCGTGCCTCCCCCACGCCCGAAATCGCCCACCCAAAATCGATTAGCGCGAAAAGCTCGGTATAGGCCCTTAAAAAAAATTTCAATCCAAACACAAGAGCCGAAGAAATTTCAAGGTACAGTCACGAGCTTTATTTTGGGACCCACTTAAGGTTGACAGTCCTATCATGTTGTATAGGAATTCAAAGGATATTTTTTCGAAATGGGTCCCAAATTAAAGCACGCGACCGTACATACATGGCTGCCATGTTTAGTAGGTATAATAACGCACTTACAAGCGTGTAAATGGCATTCAACCCTTTGTAATAGTTACCGCCACGAGCCAGGAGAGTTGAGGCGAATGATTACACACACAGCTATATAAAGTACTGATTGCAAAAAAGTAGTGATTGAATGAAATGAGTGAGTGAATGAAAATGTGATCTTATGATGAAATACCTACGCAATACTATGCATATTATAATTTTTATTTTTTCATATAACCTAAAACTATTTGAAACTGATAAGAGATATTCGCAACAAAAAAATCGGTATTTTATTAATAGCGAAAAATGTGCTATCTGATTTAAATAAAATAGATCAAAATATTTTATTTTCTGTTTTGTTCGAATTAGATGTATTCTCCTAAATAATTCTTAACGAATTAGGTTGAAGTAATTTTTAGCCAATCTTTTGTTGAACTTGCTATCGGTACGAATAAATGTCAAAATCCCGCTGTCATTACATGTTCGTGACCTCAAATCTCGTGGCGATACCTATACACATACAGGCACAGATTACTTAATAGTTACTTCGTAACAGATACTGCATCCCGTACAAAATCTTGGTACTTACCGCGATTGTAGCCACAGATTATACTACTCCGTCTCCTTAAGAATGTGTGCGTGCCGACAGTGACAAGGGCTGGCAGTTTGGATTAAAAATTTTTTTTCTACATGTTGTTTTACCATTTTGTCGGGATAATTGCTATATATTATATCCATGCAAACTTTCTAGCACTAATATTCTTTAAGCTAAGCCACGGACGGACAAAGAGACAGACGGTCATGGCGAAACTATAAGGGTTCCGTTTTTGCCATTTTAGCTCTGGAATCCTAACAAAAAAGGATATTTATTGTAATGCGTAGAACACATTGCCATGCTCATAGTACCCTAGCGTTATACTAAATACGAAGGTTAACTTTCGAACTTCGCATCGTGCCATCCCGCTCACGCTTATAGCTTTTTATAGAAGAGTAAGAGGGACAGCACGATACGAACTTCCAAATTGTTATATTAGCTATTAATTCTAGCATAGTCATATTAAAATTTGCCCCCTATTTCACCATTCACTTATAAAAGTTCAGGCGGCATATTTTTTCCGTGGAACACGAATGAACGTGCGTCGGCGCGCGCTTGTGACAACCTACTGGAATTTCGATCGCAGGCGATCGTCCCCGCGGTAGGTAAATATCGCGCGTAAGTACATGGCATGCATGAGGCCTGATACAGGCTTGGAGCTCAAGCGTCTAAATGTAACATAAAATTGTCGAAAGCGCACTCACCCGTGAAACTCACAACGAATATGAACGAGCAAAAGGTCATGTAAACAAACATAATCTCGAAGAACGGCGACATCAGCCTGTCTTCTGGCTGCGAGAAAGGTTTCTCCACGTCGTGTATCATGTACAAAACCGGATCTAGCTTGAAGAGGCAGTTGTAGATGTTCAGTATGGCAGCTGTCAAAGGGGCGGGGGTATAATTAGGGCTCGGAAATACGGATACATATAATTTACCTGAAGTTGACGAAACCCCGTAAAAAGCTAAGCAAATATGGAGTCTGCTTCTTAAATAAAACCGGCCAAGTGCGAGTCGGACTCGCGCACGAAGAGTTCCGTACCATTATCTAGGTATAAAAACGGCAAAAAATCACGTTTGTTTTATGGGAGCTCCCCTTAAATATTTGTTTTATTTTATTTTAATTATTCATTTTTAAAGTAAATATGTAACTAAATATTTTGTGAATATTTGAAGCGTCTAACTGTTGCCGTTATCAATATCGAGCAAAAAAAGTGCAAAAAATCACGTTTTTTGTAAGGGAGGGAGCCCCCTTAAATATTAAATCTCGGGAATATTTGTAATAAAATTAAATTAAGTCCGCTTAAAGCCCATTAGTCAATCTCTCTTGACGTTTGATTTTTGCCACGTTGATTATGTTCTGACTATTATATCATACATTCTTATATATTTTATTACTTACCTGTTAAAGGGAACATCATAACGTTCATCAACACAATCCAGTGCCAACAGTACTCGCTATAGAGCTTGTTGTCCCTTATGCCTCTTCGGGCTACAGCTTTGTGGTCTTCCGGCAGACTGTTGTACTTCGAATGATCTGTGTCGATTGTTTTTATTATTTGATAGACTTCCGTTCGTCGTATGTAAAAGAGTATCATCTGGAAGATTGAAAAGGAATAAGAGAAAGAATAGTACATTGTTGTAGAGGCTAGAAAGTAAGCAATAGATGGACGAGTTAGTTTGAGGGCCGACGCGTAACGGAGGCCCTCGAAAGTACGAGTCCATCTATTGCACTTTTGGCTGAGACTAAACATTGTGTTTTTCACGACTAATGCGAGGAAATAACAATTAAACAATCGAAACACTGCGTTTGCTCCATAAATCTTATCAGACAAACCCACAACGTAAGAGATGCTAGATCTATATTTGTTAGTAGACTGAGAAGGTAACGCAGCGTAAAGCATGCTATTTACTAACCGTGCCTGCTTCTTTTGAACTAAGCTATCTACCATTGATTTTGTATAACCATTTGAGATCGCTATCTGATAAATAGTACTCAACTCTAAATCAAAATGTTCCTTAGAAAGAGGCACAGTCAGCAATCTATTAACATAACAATGGAAAGCAGCCAGTTTATGCTACCACGGATGATTAGAAGATGCTGGTATAACAGCTTGGGCTTGGGCTTTCTTACGTTGGGGGTTTGTCTGATAAGATTTATGGCATTTTAAAATCAAACAATGTTAATGTTGCCTTTAAGACTAACAACTCTTTGTACTCTAGGCTATGTAACCACAAAGAACAGGTAGATAAGGGAACTAGATCGGGGGTATACAAGCTTACTTGTAATGACTGCAATGGGATATACTAGATTTAAAGAGCATGTTTCGGCATATAGGAATCAGCATCCAGGTAGATCGAATTTTGCAAAACATTTGTTGGAATCAAATTATTCATTGTTAGATTCAGATTCTTATGAAGTGTTACATTATTGTTGCGTCTGGATGCTCTGGAATGCATGGAAATAATTAGGTACAACACTATGGGGTCTATTATTAATGAACAGGTAAATTTAGTATCTTCTCCTTTACTGCGGCTTGGGTTTAATTTGAACAGTTAGTATTAATAAAATATGCTTTATAAATAAATAAACAAAAATTTAAGGTAGTTTTATAATATGTCAATAAAAGTTAATTTTTGTGGGGTAGTTTGAGAATAAGAAAAATAAAGTGGGTACTTAAGAAGTTACAGTGACAAGTTAAAACATTTGTTTTGGTTTGTTAGTTTAACATTTGGTAGCATAGCATACGGTTGTGGTAACTCTGAAGATGAGCTCTAGTTGAGTTCGAAACGCGTCAGTGTAGCTTGGTGGTGGTGATGGTTGGGTTTATGTGATTTGTGTGTGTTTTTACAGTGTGGAGGTGGAGGAACAGCATGAACACACATTTCTTACATAAACGTAACTATTGTAAGGTCGCGGGTGAGCAAAGTAATTGTTTTAGTTCATTAATATGGACCTCCGCAAAGTAATGCCTGATTCAATAAATTAATTTATTTGTGACATGACAACATAGGGAAAAGGAATAAAAAAAAATGCGCATATCACATTAACATCGCAGCCTATATACGACCCACTCGAGCGCGGCAGATTAATATATGGGGGGATATCTTATACCCTCTAGAGTACCCCCAGTGAAAATGAGAGCACTTCATGTGCCAGGGGGGTTTGCCTGGGGCACCCCGTCAGAATACTTAGTAAAAAAATAGATTCTTTGAAATACTCGAGCGCGTCAGATTTTGATAATTTGATACTCCAGCGTGACACTGATAATAAAGGAATGAATCTGCCGCTTTGCATGGTGAGGGTGGCCATAAGGAAGGGTGCGCGTCAGATTTTCATAGGGGATGTTAATTGACGAGATTTTTTTTTTGACACGTGAAAATTACTACAGGAATCGAAAGAGTTTTGTCTCCTAAACAAGGAAAGATATTTATTTCTCCATGTTTAAAAAAATACAAGAAATTAAAAAAATATATCTGAATTGACCAATACTACCACAGAATAGATATGTTTCCTTTGTTTCTTCACCAGAAAAAAGAGCTGTAATAATTTTAAATTTGATAACCTCAACGTCAGATTTACGTCATCACTTTTTTTTTTATTAGAGACAAGACGAGCGTAATGGATCTATTCTGTGGTAATTTTGGACTTATTTTTTTTTAAATAAGTAAATAAGTAATAATCGTAGTGAAAATTTAAAACTATCAGCGTCTTTCTCTTTCCAAACAGAATACAGAGAACGAATCAAATTAAGTCTTAGAAATATGAAATCTTCTCAATTCCAATTGGAATTGAAATGTACACTGTTCTTCTAGCAATTAACCCACTTTATCTTAATCTGACGCGCTCGAGTATTTCAAAGTATTCTGACGGGGTGCCACAGGCAAACCCCCTACAAGAAGTACTCATATTCGCTGGAGGTGCTCTAGAGGTATCCGCCCCATATATTAATCTGCCGCGCTCAAGTGACTTCTCAAATCCCCTCTTGGGGTCCTCTACTATAGATTTAACGTACTTTTAACTCAGCCAATAGCAACGGTCCAACGATGGTGATGTGTCTAATAACGTTGACAATGTCTCCGCGCTGCCAACTTCTGTATGCATCCAATAGCACCATCGAAAGCGCTGGTACCACGAAGGCGAACACCAGAGCTGAAACAAATACCAGCCGGAAGATGTCCTCTTTTGAACAAATTCCTCCTGCCACAATCGGGTCTATAGGTAATGACATAACAAAACATTCAAAAACCAGGCGGTCACCCATCCAAGTGCTGACCGTGCCCGACTTTGCTTAACCTCGGTGATCGGACGAGAACCGGTGTTTTGTGAAATATCTTGAAAACGGTGCATCCTACGGCAAAATCAATGAAATTTTCATCCCCTTTTTTATACCAAAGCCTTTTTAATGAAATACAACCTCGTGTAAACATAACTGCCACTACAGATGCTATCTTAACATTGGCCACTTAAAGTATGACAATCGAGAATTTAGTGTATTTTGGGAACAGGCCATTTTGTGAATCAATCATTATGGGAATCGGGTGTTCTGCAATTTCAAATTCAGGGTATTTTGGGAATGAAGCCTTCTGTGTATCGGCTTTTATGAGCTCCGATCCATTTGAAATTGGCTCATATTGAGAAAACTGCAAATCGGACGGTTCATTAGGTTCATTTTGGTAATAAGTTAATTTGGGTTTCATTCGTTATGAGAATAGTTTTTTTTAGCTATTGGGTAGTATTGAGTATTGGTGTATTTTGAGATTAGTGTCGAATGCACCGGAAAGGTAGCATGTCCTATACACACACGTAGCATTTGCTCGTCAGTAGCATGCTTTCGTGCTAGTAACGAGGATGCGTAACAGCCCGACCATGAACTCGCGCGTTTGGCGGCGCGGCAAGCCTTTTATCAGTTCATTGCGTGTGCCGCCAGGTAACCATTGTACGGCGAGCGTCTCGGCCGCGCAATGAACACAAAAAACGCATGCCGCGCCGCCAAACGCGCGAGTTCGTGGTCGGGCCGTAACAGTAGCTTTACACACCTATAAACATAGGCCGCTTGTGGTCCTTCTCCGGGTTGGGGTACAGTTGTCCCACGATCATGGTGAACGTGATCATTTTGTACGTCTCGCGAAACGGCTTGAATTCCACTTCCATGGATGCTGAAACGTACAGTTTATTAATTACTAGTTGATAGCTTTCATAAAAACCGGCAAAGTGCGAGTCGGACTCGCGCTCGAAGGGTTCCGTACCACTATCTATAAAAACGGCAAAACAATGACGCTTGTTGTATGGGAGCCCCCCTCCCCCTTCAATATATTTTTTTTTTTAATTTAATTATTTATTTTTAAAGTGAATATACAGGGCGTCCCACGGCTATGCCACACGGAGGGGATGTACCTTAAATATTGTAGATGGACAATTTTACTGAAAAGAGACTTCATTTTGATTTTAAAAACAATTTTAACTGCATTCAATGAATAAACGCCTGTCTGAACCGGGAATTGAACCCGTAGTTATACGACACCGATCAAAAGGCTCAATCGAAAGGATTATTTTTTCCAAGTAACATAGCATTGGTTTCCTACGATGTGCTTTGGAAAAAACTTAGTAGCGCAAATGTACCTATAGAACTCGTTAACATTCTCAAATACTGGTATGGAAACCAGGTCAACAGTGTTCGGTGGCAAGGAGCATTATCTCGACCATACGGGTTGGAGTGCGGGGTGAGGCAGGGTGGGCTGACCTCGCCGACGCTCTTCAACCTCTATGTGGACGGGCTCGTGCGCGAGCTCAGCAGCACCAGGGTCGGATGCCACATTGACGGGGTATGTGTGAACAATTTGAGCTACGCAGATGACATGGTGCTGCTGAGCGCGTCAGTCTGTGGTTTGAGAAAGCTGGTGGAAATATGCGAGAGGTACGCGGGAAGTCATGGATTGCTGTATAATGTTGCAAAGAGCCAAATTATGGTCTTCGAGGCCGGGAGTAAACGTTATGAGATTATTCCAGAAGTTATCCTCAATAATAAACGTTTAGTTAGGGTGTTTAATTTCAAGTACCTAGGTCACGTTTTAACTCCAGACCTGAAGGACGACATGGAAATCGAACGCGAACGGAGGGCGCTGTCGGTCCGGGCGAATATGCTGGCACGCAGGTTCGCAGGTTGCTCGCGTGACGTCAAAGTCACTCTCTTCAGAGCATACTGCACCTCATTCTACACGTGCAGCCTGTGGGCTAGATATACGCAGAGGGCCTATAGCGCCCTTCGAGTGCAGTATATTAATGCGTTCAGGGTGTTGTTGGGGCTGCCTCGCTTCTGCAGTGCGTCGGGGATGTTCGCCGAAGCGCGCGTGGACTGATTCTACGCGACCATGCGCAAGAGGTGCGCATCCCTGGTGCGCCGGGTGCGGGGCAGCGCCAACAGCGTGCTGAGCATGCTCGCAAACAGGCTAGACTGCACCTGCTTGAGTCACTGCTGTGCTATCACAAGTAGTGAGGCACGATTTTATTTAGTTTAATTTTATGTTTTTAATATTTTTATTTCATAACTAACATAGAATAAGAAATTTGTATCCACTAACAATTTATGAGTCTTGTCACTTGAATAAATGAATTTGAATTGATATAGCATCGTAACGTAAATAAAAGGAAGACCATGCAATTTTACGTTTATAATTTCAGGAAAATAAATACAGAACGGGACACATTTTGAGCATTTGCTAAACTAAATTGATTGTAAGCAGAATGTAATTATTTTAAATAAACGTAAAATTGCATGGTCTTCCTGTTTCCGTGTGAACCACGACATTTTGTCACCATTTGGGTAAGGCCGCGGATTTTGACCAATTGTGACATAGAAGTAACATAAAAAAATACGTTACGTTACTATAAAACGTAACGTAAGTTCCTATAAAGCTTAGATCATACTGACACAATTTTATTCGATAACGAAACTAAAACTAAAAAGACAAGTAATAAAGAAAAATAAAGTTTTTATTAACAAAAACAGTGTACTTTTACAATTACTTAAATTAATTCTATCATTATGATGTAAAATGAAATGTATTTTTTGTATTATTCGATTTTTTACATTTTATTGAAAAATAATTATAAACGTATTCAGTGTCAAAATTATCCGCCTACCCTATTTTTTTATTTATCTATTAAAAGAGCGTTAATTGAAACACATTTTTACAGTAATAAAAAAAATAGGGTGAGTGGATTATTTTCCCGATGAGTGTATAATCGTAACAACTATGCACATGAACTGAACGCAATAGGTATTGCACAGTTAATAAGTTTAGCAACCTGATGAACGGTGATGGAATTAAGTATCTGATCTCTCTGATCTTTTATATCTGATCTTTAAGTTTGACGGAAGACCGAGGAAATTGGAAGAAGAAAACATGTGCCAACCGCATTTTTGTAGGATAAGGGCAGCGCAAGAAGAAGAGATCATTAACTTCGAAACTACGGTACTTAAATAAATTTTACGCACAAGTAGTTGCAGAAAGTTTTATGTTCTTTAACTAATTTTAAATTAACTTACTTTGTTTTTTATGCTGCCTCAATTGCTTTGGGCCGATTTCCGTACCTCCTGTACGCACTGTATTGCAAATTTATTTATCTTATTGAAAATACCCACCTAATTGTGTTTTTCATACAAAAACCACACAAATATATTTTTATAAATTTTTTTGAAGAAGTTTAAATCAATTATTGCAATTGCGACCTTGACAGTTTTTGTCGCTTTAGATACTAAAATTTTTTTCAAACCTCTAGGTGTCACCAGTAATTTATAATAAGCTAGGTAAATTTGAAACGACCGAATTGGTCAAAATCCGCGGCCTTACCCATTTAGGCTTTAGGTTCACTGTAGACCATTCCCTTCGTCATATGACTTTTTTTATACGTAACGACATTTTACGGCCAAAGGAGTTGTTACCTATAGAATATTTAAACAGAGAGAAATTGTGAGAATCAGCTTAATAATGTTTAGGGTACCGTTTCGACATCAGATTTTATATTAAACTGGCTGTTACCCGCGACTCCGTCTGCGAAGAATAGGGGTATAAAAATAGCCTACGACCTATTCTCAGACCTACCAAATATAGACAAAAATGTTCATAAAAATCGGTCAAGCCGTTTTGGAGGTTTTTAACCTTGTCGACGCCAAGCCGAATGTCAAAACACTCATTTATACGCCAATCCTTTTTCTTGCAGGAAGGGATGTCACATGTAACTATCGATACTTTAACATTGTGAAGATTTTGGTCTAAAATAATAGTCCTACGCACGCTGTTCACACAAAATCACACAAACCCAACTATCACCACCGCCAAACTACACTGACGCGTTTCAAACTCAACCAGTATGCTTAGTATAAGTTTTCCTTCACTTCAATACTTCTCGATCGCGTTTACGTAAAAATTTCAATTCTATGGAAACATAGACGCGCGCGCGCGGAGGCGCTGTCCATGTTTCCCTAGTAATTGAATTTTTTACGTAAACGCGATCGAGAAGTATTGAAGTGAAGGAAAACTTATACTAAGCGTACTGAGCTCATCTACAGAGTAGGTACCACAACTGTACGCTATGCTACCAAATGTTAGACAAATTGGGATTGTTCATTTTTTCTAACCCCCCCTTTTTATTTTTTTATCGAAAATATAGAGCATTTTAAGAATCTAATTTGAATATTTCAGCAATTCATCACTCCAATGTTTTTTTATTATTTATTAAAAATTTGAGATACGACTTCTCGTAAATTACATGCCGCGGCTGAATCTGTGTATAAACCAGAGACATAATGACAAAAAAAATGTGTCATAATCGATGGTTAGTTGTCATCTGACAATGTCACTTTACATTACAATAACAATAACACTAAAGTTGCCGATTCTTCCAAGAGAATGGGTAAAAAAACGATTTACGGCTATAGTATTTTTTGTACGTATAAAATAAAATGGTCAGAAGTGTTCCCTTTAAAGTTCTTTGGTGGATTTAATCCAAACTTACATTAAAATGATCCACGCAACAATAAGTACATCTTGTAAACTTTGAATTAACTTTGCGGCACCACTTCTCTTGTAAATGCGAACAATTAATTTGTTTGGGCTATTGACAGAATCATTTCCACAAGTAGGAATGAAACACTTCCTGTATAAATCCATTATTAAAATATGAAAAACGCGAAGAATGTTTTTCAAAATAGTATCCTTAAACTGTCAGATGATAACTACGTCGAAGTGACAGATAATAACTATAGAGAAACTAGACGGACGGCTTTTTTTTTCTTGTTGCAAAGAATTTCAAAGTTAATGCCCACAGAAAGGTCAAACAAAGGTCAAACATTATTTTGCAAAAATACAGACCATCATTTAATATTTTTTTACTACAATGTTATAAAATGATTTAATAAACCTATTCCTCGAAATGGTTTTGGAATTAGACCACATTGCAAAAAAGTGATCAATGCCAATTATAAACTATTTTTATTACGAACGAATATACGGCACAGAACCCTTCTTGTACGAGGCCGAATCACACTTGCCCAGCTTTAAAATTTATCTCATTTTGTCCTAATCAATAAATCGCGTACTTGTTCTATCAAAAATTCCTTTTGTCATCGCTTTAAAATAATACTGCCTAATCTGAGGAGTTATTAGTATTCATAAAGCTAGTCCTGGAAAACTTGCAGGTGACGGCTCAAAGCTTTGAAGGTATTACGGTAATTGGTAATTGCGGTAACCATTTGACCCGGGGGTTTAGATTTGAAAACGGCCAAGTGCGAGTCGGACTCGCGCACCGAGGGTTCCGTACGGTCAAGGGCAAAAAGCATTAATACTTACGTCCAAACCTCCATGCTGGCATAATGCTGCTGGCCAGTGCTGGCTGAATGTGTGTGAAACATAAGACGGTTTGCCGCGATAAATTTTCTTCCGCTCTGTTACAAATTGCGTATACATTTTTAACATAACGGTTTTTCTTTATTTCCTCGCATTTGTAATGAAAAGTAGTGTTCAACTCGAGTGTAAAATGATGCTCGTGTGCCTAAATATCATGGGTACTTCTATACTATTACATGTTTGTTTGTTTGCATTGAATAGGCTCCGAAACTACCGGACCGATTTCAAAAATTCTTTTGCCGTTAGAAAGCTACATTACCACAGAGTGACATAGGCTACTTTATACCGCGGGAAAATACCTTTTCCTACGGGAAAATTAATTTTATCGCGGGCGAAGCTTCGGACGGAAGGCTAGTCATAATTAAAATTAACCTCGATGGTGCATATTTTCCGCGGGATAGCGATAATCGAATTCGCAGACTGAGTCGCGGGCCACAGCTAATGTTACTTTACTTATATATCTTGTTCTCAACAGGTGTGCAACGCTTCTCTGGAGGTATACGTGCGTCGCGCCTACACGTCGTACGAGATACAATGTCTGCAACACCTCGCCTTGTCCGGGGAACTGGGTGTGGTGCACTTCCAGTTCGTACTGCCGACTGGACACCCCAACAGGTTATTCTGACTGTATTAATATATTTTATATTATTATCTAGCCTGGATTGATGTCCCACTGCTGGGCAAAGGCTTCCCCCCATGTTTTTTTTTTTTTTTTTTTTTTTTTATGTTAGATAGGCCAGACAAACGAACTAGTGGGTCACCTGATGTTAAATGAACACCACTGTCCATAGACACCCGCAGCGCTTCACACGATGCCAGTGCGTTGTCGGCCCTAAAGGAGAGGGAATAGGGGAAGGGGGAGAGGGAGGGGGAGAGGGAAGGGGTGAGGTATTGGACCCCCGGCACTCTCACTGACCGTACGAAACGCAAGCAGGATTACTGCTGCTTCACGCCGGTGTTCTGTGAGAGGGTGGTACTGCCCCGGACGAGCCGGCCCATTCGTGGTGCAGCGGCTAGCTACAACATGGCTCTACCACTACAGCATTCCTCCATTTCTCGCGATCCAAAGCAGCCAGGTCGTCCCGCCACCGCCGTCGGGGCCTACCCCGTCGTCGCCATCCATCCTGAGGCGCCCACTCAGTGGCATTTTTAGCCCACCGCAGTGGATGCATTCGGCTGACGTGGCCGGCCCATTCCCACTTCAACCTGGCGGTCTTTGCACCGACATCGACAATGCGTGTTTTAGAACGCAGCATTAATATTATAACTGACGAAAAAAATAATTAAGCAGATTAAATACAGATACAGGGTGTAATCGTTAAGTGTAGCCAGGCGATTATTCCGTAAATATAACAGATATTAGAAAACTTCAAACTGATATGGAAAGTGCGTTACCCAAAGAGTAAAAATGGCTTGTCTTCATTTCATTTCCAACTTTAACACCATACAAATAAAGTAGCTATTACAAAATCTGCAAACTGGCTTTATTTGTAGGTCGTTAAAGTTGAATATGAAATGAAGGCAAACCATCTGTCAGTGGTAAACTTTATGTCATTTTACTATATGTATGTTCCCCCAGGATACCTCTCAGCCAGTCAGAGATCGAGCTGGCATCGGCCCAAGACGCGGAAGGCATCCCGGCGGAGCTATGCACGGCGGCGATGAAGAAATGCCACCACCGCACCGGGGCGTTGGCGGCGTTCGATTCCTTCGACCAGTTCGCGCAATACGCTGATGAACTGCTGGATTTGGTGCATGACTTCGCTAGCACGGCTTCTGTGAGGCGAGAGGTGAGTTCCCATCACTCACAGCCTGTATTATCAAACCGCGTTTGGAAAGGGATTCGAGAGTACCGTTTAGCACTGCAGTACCTACTTATAAATGACTAGCTTTTGCCCGCGACTCTGTCCGCGTGGAATTAGTAATTTTTTTATCCAATTTGCTTTTTCATCAATTATGGCTCTCTCCTTAGTTCCTCGATATAAAAAATTACCCCCCCGCACCACCCCGCACATCCGCGTTCACATTCACCACCGTACTCCCAAGTCAAGCGTGCCTATAGAAGTTTTACTTCAAAAACCCCCGATTTTGAAACATATTATTATATTTATGTAGTGGTAGAGCCATGTTGTAGCTAGCCGCTGCATCATGAATGGGCCGGCTCGTCCGGGGCAGTACCACCCTCTCACAGAACACCGGCGTGAAGCAGCAGTTTTCCTGCTTGCGTTTCGTACGGTCAGTGAGAGTGCCGGGGGCCCAATACCTCACCCCTTCCCTCTCCCCCTCCCTCTCCCCCTTCCCCTATTCCCTCTCCTTTAGGGCCGACAACGCACTGGCATCGTGTAAAGCGCTGCGGGTGTCTATGGACAGTGGTGTTCATTTAACATTGTACCGCTCTAACCAAGCTGGATTAATTAATATAATATATATTTACTTATCTCTATACTTAACCTACGAGTTACCCTACGTGTTACTCTAACGTAATACTAACTCAACCTAAACTTATTATTTACGGCACCTTATTTAACTAACCTATATTAAAAATAACACCCTTAATATTTCTTAAAACCTGGACAAGTTATGGATAATTAATCTGACATGTAATATAAATTTGGCCACGTGATCGTCTAGTACCCTACGTTGTCATAGTAAACCAACTCCGTTTAGCAGAAATAAGGAATGCCTATCAATCAACCTTTAACTCTAACGACCTAAACCTAAGTACTATCTTAAATAAAATTGAATAAAGTAGTTACAAAGCTTCTAACAGGAATGACTTATTCTTTAGTGTCTAGAAAACACTATCGGTGAAACTATGAACAGAATGAGTATTATGATAGTAAAAGAGCAATTATATTATGTGTTAAAGCTGGGGCCCCGTCCTCCGCCCCGGAGATAATCTCCCTGGCTATTTACCAGCAGCTGTGTCTCACGTACCATAGACCCTATGAGACTCCAACACAAAGACAGTAGAATTTACTTGTCATCAGTCGGTAAGTTGGGTATTAGTATAATAAAGGGAAAAGAGGGGACAAGAAATCAGGTTTTATAGTGTTACTAGATTTCTATTGGCCCTAAGCTGACCTTTCATATAGGTACAGGTGGTAAACTACTTTAATCTTTAATTATAATTTGGGTGTTTCTTTGTTCGTTTTGTTAGTTATAAAAATATTTAAATCAATCCCTGATTTCTAATTTAATGGGACCTAAATAATACAAAATATTTACACCCAATAAAAGTCAAAATGAAACGGCAAGTAATAAAGTATCAATAATCTCTTATGATAGGTATTTCAATAGCACTAGTACTAATGTCAGTCAATGATTCAGTAATCTGTCAATAGCTGAGACACTGATATTGGAAATAAAGTAAAATCCAACCCAGAAACAAAACAATTTCTATTAAATAAATGCAGTTTTAGTTAATCCTCCCTTTGTTAGGTAAAGACAACTACGGATCGCTTTTGTCGTCTCCTAATTTAATTATCTGGGAATTAATTAGTACACATTTGCTAATAATAATCAATCTCAGCGAATGACAGTTTCCAAATCTTTATAGGAACAATTTATGGTTTAATATAGTTAGTAAAATGACCTTCCTTTAAGTGAAAATCGGGCAGTTAGATTATTTTTCTAACAATTATCAAAATTAAAGTTTAGCTTTAAGTTAAAACAATAGCGAATATTTACGACGAGTAAACCCTATCAAACGGCCTATCAAATCCTAAATATCTAGCTAATCTAGACTATTCTAATACATATACCAATCTTACCTTGAGGCGAACCTCACAGTTTTCCGAAGTGCAATGGAAAACTCCTAGACTAACCTAAGGGATCGAGGCGGCAACCTCTGTCTAACTAAATTACCTAACCTAGGCCACCCTAAGAATCTCACTCGCTGAAGTCAGGGATGCTTATGAGATTCAGCAGAGACATAGAGGGGGGAATATATAAATATGTAAATAGGGGACCAGCGCCACCAGTCTCACACGCACTGACCCAGCAGATACGTGAAGTCTGGGTACACGCTAGGAGGAAGTAGCTCGACTGCCAATTGCTTAAGGCAAAGGAAGTCGAACGCCAGGTCGATCCTCAACGCCTGATCCCGTCCTTTCGGACGTTAAATCTCCAAATCGTCGTTGACACCGTTAGGATCCGGACTTGGAGACCGAGTACCTCGACTCGTAGGGTCCCTACTTTAAGCAGATAAAAACCTAACAATGTAGCGTATTCTATAGTCACAAATTCAGGATTAATTATTGGCAACAGGAAAAAGGATAGACACTGGAGAGTCGCCCCGAGCTGCCTAGGTAGGATTGGTTCCAAAGAGTAGCCTCGGCAAACCAAAGGTTAAAGGTAACAGGTAAGGATAGACACCGGAGAGTCGCCCCGAGCTGCCTAGAAAGGATTGGTTCCGAAGAGTAGCCTCGGCAAACCAAAGGTTAAAAAAGGGAAAATCAGGTGAATTTATGAGCACAGAACACGAAATAATCTACCACTGTTCACAAAGTTA
The DNA here is from genome assembly GCA_947563465.1 of Archips xylosteana. Lineage (NCBI taxonomy): Eukaryota > Metazoa > Arthropoda > Insecta > Lepidoptera > Tortricidae > Archips > Archips xylosteana. The sequence continues at coordinate 8,344,192 of OX387373.1, forward strand.
CTACGTAGTTAATTGATTAATTCAAAATGACTAAATAAACTGTGAGCCGGTCTCACTTAATTTACACCAAACTTCTGCTTAAAGAACCCGCGTATTCGAGCGATCGAGAACGACTGACCTCTGTCCCTATGCCTCCTGCCCTATTCTCAAATCCCACGCTACGATTCCCGAAATCCAATCCTTCAAAGCAATTCTTGAAACCTTAAACTAACGCAATCCATCACAGTAATTATCCGAGATAGACAATAAGCCAATTGTTTGAAACGAAACAGTAAAAGGCACCGCATGAGATTAGTTTACACTTACAAACGCATAAAATATGTTGATTTATTTGTATGTTAGTAACAAGGTTTTGCCCGTGACTTCGTCCGTGCTGAATTAAATAAAATCATATGAGTTTTTCAATTTATAGAAATATAATTATATTCATGTTTATTTTATTTCATATTTAAAATATAATTATATTTGTGAATTTGACCAATGTCAAGGCTTGACTTGGTACAACATCAGGTGACCCACTAGTCCGTTTGTCTGGCCTAACATAAAAAAAAAATCATTCTTCCTCTCCGTTCCGCTCCTATTAGTGTTAGCGTGATGATAATATATACCCTATAGCCTTCCTCGATAAATGGGCTATCTAACACTGAAAGAATTTTTCAAATCGGGGCAGTAGTTCCTGAGATTAGCGCGTTCAAACAAACAAACAAACTCTTCAGCTTTATAATATTAGTATAGATTAAATATAATCATAAGTCAATCTTTGATATCTTCATAAGTGCATACACTTATTGATAATAGAATTGATAGATTTAACAGAGTATTAATTACATGCTTTGCATATTTGGACTCTATTCTCGGTAAATGTCATTTGTTTTATAAATAGTAGATTGTTCAACAAGGGACTAAAACAAGCCATAATGACACAAGATATTTCGCCACCCGAGCAGAGCGAGGGTGGCTATAATTCGCGTGTCATTATGGCAGTTTAGTCTCGCGTTAAACACTCTTTTCACTTTGAATGCGAGGAAAAAAACGATGTTTTAGGTAACTAATCTACAATATTACTTTTATACAACGTACGCTCAATACGAGCAATGGACGTCTGTTCAGAATTCAAATAGCAATTTAAATTTGTTCCGCCGTTTTTTTTTTGTTGAGTGACGCTTTAAATGTTTGCATATTTAGCCAACAGATTCAAACTTGAAAATTATTTCATAGCTAATTGCACTAAGTATGCATAATAAAATGAAATTCATCTTTAATATAATTAAATAGATTAATATTCGTAATTATTCATGGTGTTTCACGAAATTATTATTTTTTTAAATATTTTTTATACAGTTGTCATTTTGAGGTTATTACCACGCCCTAAAGGCTTCCACAGACTGAAGCGCAGGGCGCTACGGAGCGCTACGGAGCGGGCGCTACGGAGCGCTTCGGAGCGTCCGCAGCGCGCTCCGGTCTGTGGAAAGCTTTAAAATTGTCTATGCCCAGCAACTGAAAATGGCAATAATCCTCCATCCGCAAACACCGTGATTGGCAGTTTAGGGTTTTCCAAAGTAAATTAAAAAAAAATTACTTTAATCCCTAGAGATCAAAAAAGAGCTTTAGTCCCGATATGCAGAGACTAAAGTAACATTTTAAGAGCATGAGAAGTGAAAAAATATTAATATCATGCGATATGATGTTGATTCGCAATGATACCAGAGACAATTTATTTTTTACTCAAAAAAGGGTTAAATAATTTATTACGCCAAAACAGTTAGATCAAAAATTATTTTAACTACGTATCTAATTAATGATTTATTGCATTATGTCAAATTTTAATGTGTATAGTAAGGAATTTGTGCTCTGTATTTCCTAGTTTTTGTTTTATCTCGTTTAAATTTTCGGGAAATATTTTTGCCTGGTAACACTAAGAAATGTCAGAATTCCACGAAATTAAAAATCGTAGTTTAGAATATAAACCTCTTTTAGTATAAATGAACCGAAACAATTACTTTGCTCACCCGCGACCTTAAACTCTTTTAGTATATGAACAGTTTACCGCAGTATAATTGAGTGTAAAATAAAATTAAACATTATTATTCAAAGATATTTATTTATTTTGCTACCCTTACCGAGTGCCATGAAATTCGAACGTTGATACCGATGTTTAATAATAATATAATACATTTGGAACGTTATTAATTTAGGCTTTTATTCTCTTTCAGGATCTGCAAGCGTTGCAAGATGGCAGCGAAAACAGAGACAGTACGAGCATCAATGTCGGCATGGACTACAAGCCGACAGACGCCGAAGAGGCGGTGAGTTGATGATGACTATACCGTCTCAATTAAAAAAAATCTACCAGTCAACCTTTTGAATGGTCGATGAGAGGACTGGTTAGATCAATTTACCAAAATCGTTATTTCTTAGTAGCACAATTGACGAGATTTCATTTTTTTGACACCTGAATATTGCTACAGGAATCAAAAGAGTTTTGCCTCCTAAACACTGAAAAATATTTATCATAATTTATTTCTCCATAATTAAAAAAATAAAAGAAATTCAAAAAATATATTTGCATTTACCAATACTACCACAGAATAGATACGTTTCCTTTGCCTTTTTCACCAGAAAAAAAGAGCTGTAATAATTTTACTAGACAAAAGTAATGGATCTATGGTGTGGTAGTTTTGGAGTTACGCCATTTTAGAATACATCTTAAATAAATTAATAATCCTAGTGAAAATTTAAAACTATCAGCGTTTTTCTCTTTCCTAACAGAATACAGAGAACGAATCAAATTACGCCTTACCGCAGAAGTTGTTTGATGAGAAAGTTAGAATAAATAATTTTATGAATAATGTCAAAAAATTCATTATAAATAACTATTAGGATAAAGGGCAGTGAGAATGGATAACTCGTATTCAATCGGTACCCACTTTTCACTGCTTTTAGTCCTCACTAAAATTAAAATGTCAAATTGCTTAGTATTTTTGTATACCTAGTAAATAATAATAATAATGCATGAATATAACTAATTAGATGTAAGACACAAGGTGTATCAAGAGCAGTACCTGGGCGACCGAGCTCTGCTCGGGCAGAAACTCGGTACCAAGCGTTTTCCCAGAGATAAGACCAAGCTAGATCAATTTTTCATCCCCGAAAACCCCCAAATACCAAATTTCATCGAAATCGTTGGAGCCGTTTCCGAGATCAAAACACCGGAGGGGTGGGGGGGGGGGGGGGTGAGAGGGGGGAGGGGATGCGGGGGAGGGAGCGCGGGGGTGTTAAAGGGGGGATGAAAATTTCATTTTTTGCCGTAGGATGCACCGTTTTCAAGATATTTGACAAAAACACCGGAGTGGGTAGGGGGGGGGGGATGAGTCACGTTAAAATATCGTCCGTAAACTGACTTTACAGACAACCGGCTTTTCCTGTTCTGTGCTCCCAATAGGAAACGTGCACATAGACGGTGCTGCCAACTGGTGCCATAAGGGTGCCATCAATTTGAATGTTTTACCTTGATAAGTTTGTTTTACTGTCCGCATAGTGTCTCTTCTGTCACATAAGTGCTGCCGCCTATAGTTACTGCACGTTCCCTATAATACTTTTTCTAACAAAAAAGTAACTTTTTCTCACAAAAAAGTAACTTTTTCTCACAAAAGAAGAAACTTGACGTTTACTCATGAAAAATAAACTTAAAAAAAAAACTAAAAATCTTGAAAAAAAACGTGGAATCGAACCGAGGTCGGCTGGATCCTCGACCACCCGATTTCTAATATGCCATTATGATCTGCCCGAAGTCGGCGAAATTTAGCTTTATATTCTAATGCAAACAAAAATAGCCGGAAAACACGAGTAAAAGCGATTTTCTGAAAATGAAACATAGCTAGATCAGTTTTTCATCCCCGAAAACCCCCACATACTAAATTTCATCGAAATCGTTGGAGCCGTTTCCGAGATCCTGATTATATATATACATATATACAAGAATTGCTCGTTTAAAGGTATTAGATTCGAACTGCCAACAAACTGCTACGCAGTTTTTTTTTTTTTTCTTTTTTTTTTTTTTTATAGTATAGTATAGGGGGCAAACGAGCAGACGGATCGCCTGATGGTAAACAATTACCGTCGCCCATGGACACCTGCGACACCAGAAGAGTCATAAGTGCGTTGCCGGCCTTTTAGGTAGGAGTACGCTCTTTTTTTGAAAGCTTGCAGGTCATATCGGTCCGGGAATACCGCAGCAGGTACTTCATTCCAGAGCTTTACTGTGCGAGGCAGGAAATTTCTGGAAAAACGCACAGTAGAAGATTGCCAACCATCCAGATGGTGAGGATGGAAGTGTTGTCGCGTAGGGCGGTGGCGGAAGGATGCGGCAGTTTGGCAGTACAATTAATTTATCTATACGTCGTCGTCTGTACATTGTTAAGTCGGTGTCTGTACATTGAAGATATTTGAGAAAAACTGTCACTAGGGCTATTTATTAGCGTAATAGAAACCAAAACAATGATTTTTAGAATTATTGTCTGTTTGTATGTTTGTCTGTGCGTTTGTGCGCGCTAATCTCAGAAACGGCTTAACCTAGAAGGATGCGGTTTTCACTGATATGTTGGTATTTTCTTGGATTAACATTTAGTGTTTGTTTCATTTCACAAATAAGAAAGATACGTCTATTTTAAGAATTTATCGAACAGTTTTTAGAAGAATTGACTGACGATCGCTCGCCGGACTTCCCCGAACGCAGTCCCATCTGGAGGGCACGATCTCGCAGTCCACGCGGATGGGTGTCGCGGGCGCAGCTATCTATACTAATATTATAATTATAAAGCTGAAGAGTTTGAATTTTTTTTTATATCGAGGAACTAAGGAGAGCCATAATTGATGAAAAAGCAAATTGGATAAAAAAAATAAGCTGCCCAAATTACTAATTTCACGCGGACGGAGTCGCGGGCAAAAGCTAGTGTAAAAATGTGTGTGTCAATAATTCTGAAATAAACGATAATAATAATAATAATATAGTCTAAAATATGAAATGTTGCCAATTCCCGTTCACATTTTTTCCCTTATGCTTTTTCCTCACTATGGTTTTTACTGAAGCTTATTTTCACAATCGCATTTTTAGGGTTCCGTAGTCAACTAGGAACCCTTATAGTTTCGCCATGTCTGTCCGTCTGTCTGTCTGTCCGCGGCTAAGCTCAGAGACTGTTAGTACTAGAAAACTGTAATTTGGCATGAATATATATATTAATTACGCCGACAAAGTGGTTAAATAAAAAAAACTAAAAAAAATTTTTTAGGTACAGTGGGGTACGTGAAGTGGGGGTGATTTTTTTTTTCTCGACTAACCCTATAGTGTGGGGTATCGTTGGATAGGTCTTTTAAAACCATTGGGGGGTTGCTTACATGATTTTTGTATTCAGTGATTTGTTTGCGAAATATTCAACTTTAAAGTGAAAAATTTCATTAAAATCGACCGTCCCCCCCCCCCCCCTCTAAAATCTAAACTGTTGGGTGGAAAAATGTTAAAAAATTCAAAATGGTAGTAAATATATTAAATTTACAAGGATAATTATAGCGGCTAAGATTGCTTGGGAATTATTTGTAGTTTAAGAGTAAATAGTAGCCTAAGGTATTAAACATACCGTCACTACTTTGAAAAACTCGTATTTCAAAACAGCATGTAAACAAAACTGAACCTTGATATGCGCGTAATAAAGTTCACTTTGCAAGATTAACGATTTTGAGATATGAGCTTTTTTCAAAGTATTGACGATACCTAACTTAGATTCCGTACACATACGAAATTCTTAGAAAAATATTACTTGATTTTCTCGTAATGGCTACGGAACCCTATCTTGGGCGTGTCCGACACGCTCTTGGCCGGTTTTTCCCAACTGTCATTAAACTTTGCCCCGTATACCCGATCTGTTAATGACGAAACCACCTTCCGTCGGCAGGAGTTGGAGCCGATACACATCCTGATGATAGGCGTCCGCGACAACGGGGAGTCGGACGACGTCGCGCTGGCCCGACGCTTCGGCGGCTTCTGTCGCGTGCACCGCAACGAGCTGCATCAGAAGCGTGTGAGACGTGTCACGTTCATGTCGCTGATAAAGTGAGTATATACATGACACCTCGGCATTAACGATAAAAGCTGCTAATGTTGACACGTACAGTAGTACCACGTTTATAAGTTACGCCGATGTACCTGCGCAGAAAACTTATTTTGATGTGGAGCGAAAAAAAATCAGCCAATCATTGTCGCGAATGATCGCGATTAACACTTGCTGGTGAGTTCCTTATAATATTTCTGAACGTAACGTCGATAACTGGCAACACTAGTTGTGACGTAGTTAGTCTGGAGATGGATGGAAGGATGAACGTTCGGCCAACGGCCAAGAGAGTTTCGAGTGTTGGTTTGTGCGAAGCAGATGGTTAAGGGGTGAGTCCCCAAAAAACGCTTGAAAGATGTTTGCGGTTTGCAATAATGCCACGAAATTCACCGTATATTTAATACTACAAAAATTATTTTAGAAACTTAATAGATGTATCTACAGCTTCACCGCGCTACATTTGTAAAATAATAATTAATTTCCGAGAAATAAAATCCCAAAGTCTTTCAAAAACATCGAAATCGTCATTTTCTATTTACGCTTTTTAGATAATAATGGAACAAATTCATGAAAATCTCTTTGGTTGAATCGTAACACAAAAGTATGAAAAATATTATCACCGTTTCATTTTAGGCTAAATATAATCTCTATAATGATAATATGCATCTAAACATTATCTATTTTTTACGCAAAAATGTTTGCCGTTTTACATACTTTTTACTATGGAGCGAACATTTCCCGTAATTCGATTTTTAAATAGCGATCGCGGCCGAAAAATATTCAGTGCTGTCAAGGAATCCAAGGAGAGAGCACGCTCCGTTTGTAGCCGCGCACGCACACACTCGCACAAAATACTACTCCTGTGGTAGGGTAAGGGTGGATCCCGACTGTTCGATTTCAGCTGTCAAAGAGGTCAGACTTTTACTAAGGTAAGTAAGTTTTCTTAATAATTACAAGCTTTTATTTGTAATTATTGCAATCGTCGTATATAATTATGTGTGTTTTTAACACGTTTTTACAAGCTTTTTTTTAAATTGCCCTGTTAGTTTAGGCCAAATCTTGTAAGCTTTATTTAACCCGCTTCTAGTAGTCGGATAGACTTGAAATTTGGTATGTGTAAAAAAACGAAAAATTAAAAATAAGTTTGTAACAAAATGTCTTGTGCCATCTTCTTTACTAATGTCCTTTTTGTCGATAGGAAAGTTCTTTGGTCTTTGTCAAACTCACATTGCACCTGATTGATTATAAGAATATTGTTAAATCTTATATCTTTATACTATTTATTTGATGTCTGTATCAAGACAATGTCAACTTTTTAATTAAATGCGTGTTGTACTTTATAAACAATCGAATCGTCTCGCACGCAGGTTAGACAACTTCCAGCCTCCTGAACAAGTAGGATTCTGAAAGAGCTTTAGCACCGTAGACCACATACATGCGTTGCAGCAGGTTATACAGAAAACCGAGGAGTTTAAACGCCCCCTTCGCCTGACATTTATAGACTATGAGAAAACCTTCGATTCGATCGAGACTTGGGCTGCACTGCAGTCCTCCAACGGTGCCAAGTAGACTACTGGTACAGTACATTACATCGAAGTGTTGAAGTATCTATATAATAGCGCCACAATGTCCGTCCGACTTCAGGACCAGATGTCGAAGCGTATTCAATTGCAGCGGGGAGTCAGACAAGGAGATGTTATTTTTCCAAAACTGTTCACCGCTGCACTGGAGCTGAAGGATGCTTTCAAGACTCCTGACAGGGAAGGGCGAGGCATCAATGTAAATGGTGAAATACATCCCTTCGACCTAAGTGCGATGCTTTCTAACCTCGGGACGATCTCCGAGCGAGTTGGACTTTAATTGAACATAGAAAAGACGAAGGTCATGTCGAACGCCCATGTTGTACCATTTCCCGTCATAATTGAAGACTCTACGCTCGAAGTTGCTGACGACTATAACTATTTGGGATATAAGTACAATCCAATTAGTGGGTTTAACTTCGAGAAAGAGGTCAATCGACGAATTAGACTCAGCTGGGCAGCGTTAGGGAAGCTTTGCAATATCTTGTCAGCTAATACACTGCAATGTCTCAAGTCAAAAGTCTTTGACCAGTCTGTGTTGCCAGTGCTGACTTATGGCACTGAGACGTGGCCGCTAATGATGGGCCTCATAAGAAAGCTTAAAGTCACTCTGAGGGCGATGGAGAGGGCTATGCTCGGAGTTTCTCTGCGGGATCGCATTAGAAATTATAAAATCCGCGCAAGAACTAAAGTCACCGACATAGCTCGAAGAATCTCCAGACTCAAGTGGCAATTGGCAGGGCACATCACTCGTAGAACTGATGGCCGATGGGAAAAAAAAAGTTTCACAAGTGGCGTCCATGGACCGGAAGACGCAGTGAGGTAGGCCTCCAACAAGATGGAAGACGACCTGGTTATGGTTGCGGGATCGGGTTGGATGCGGATGGCACGGGACCAATCTGTTCAGCGAACCTTGGGGAGGCCTATGTTTAGCAGTGGATGTCTTTCGGCTGAAATGATGATGATGATGATGACTTGACAATAACTGCGCACTATATCTCCTCTACGAGATTTGGAATTGGAATTGTAAATACACGGACAGGTCAACAATAATTTATTGAATCAGGCGTTACCTTTCGGAGGTCCATATCAATGAATTGAAACAACTTCTTTGCTCACCCGCGACCTTATAATAATTACGTTTATGCAAAAAATACGTGTTCATGCAGTTCCTCCACCTCCACACTGTACGAACACACACAAATCACATAAACCCAACTATCACCACCACTAAACTACACGAGCTCTAGTTGAGTTTCGAACTAAACCAGAGCTCATCTTCAGAGTAAGTATCGCAACCGTTTACTAAGCTGCATAAGCATATACATTTATTTTGCTTTTCTTGCATAAGTATCATAAGGTCGCGGGTCAGCAATGTAATTCTTTCAGTTTTTTTTAGGTCAACAATAATAGTAATTTTGAATAAAGACATTTTCGATGTTTATATTTTTTTGATGTTATTAAAGTTCTGATTATTAATAAAAAGATCCTTTAATAATGTAAAATCGTTTTAGTGAAAATAAACGGATCACTCACGTCTCAAAACGAGTTTAACTCGACATGTGAGTCTCACGGTAGTTTCATGTTTAAAATCGTTTTATTTGTACTTACACCAAGTTTGAATATCGAAAGTCATCAAAATAATGTAGATTACATTTGTACAAAATCGGAAGGCGACTCTTTAATGTTCCCTTGTAAGTACTTACACTGGGACTCCACCCTTAGCTGACGGCTGTATAGCGTATCAGGCAAAATGGTTCTGTGTAAGTGAAAACTGTCAATGTGCGTACGAAAAATAAATTCTCAAGGTCAGGGAACTCACTCTTAAGTATATCCCTACTTGGTGAGTGCTTACAAATCCTAATTAGTAAAGTAATAATATTGAGATATAGATGAAAAGAGCATTGAACTTAGCTGGAGGTTTGGGTTGATCTATGGGGAATGGAGGAGGATCACCATGGGGCCTTCGGGCCCCTGTTCTGTGTCTCGCTCATGGCAACAGGTGTACCCGTCTAATGAGAGGATCCTACCACTATGTGGCTCTCGGGTATATTTGTAGTGTTGGTAGCGTTACACAGATAGTTTGAAGGTAGCTGTAAATTGCCTTAGCGCAATCATACATCACTATATCTCTTTATTATCACGAATGAGACTTTGTGGGGCATGAGAATTGATATTATATTGAACCAAGGCTATCCGACATTATGACTATACATGTAGGATACAGCTAAATTCCCCACAATCATAGCACACCACGCGTACGTGCGTCACGTGACTGTCCACTATTGGTTGTTTCCCTGTCATCTATGGTTTTCTAGTGGTTAGCAACCAAGCTTGTTTATGCTGTCATAACAAAGATTGAGTAAATTCGGTAAAGATTCCATTGATATTTTATTGTGCTATTTTATACAATAAATTCGATGCCTCACGTTAGAAAAATCTCACATGTACTTATATCAAGAGCGAAATAAATAAATAAAATAAAATAAATAAAATATTAGGGGACAATCTTACACAAATCGATCTAGTCCCAAACTAAGCAAAGCTTGTATTATGGGTACTAGACGACGATAAACATACTTATATAGATAAATAAATACTTAAATACATAGAAAACATCCATAACTCAGGAACAAATATTCGTGCTCATCACACAAATAAATGCCCTTACCGGGATTTGAACCCAGGACCTCTTGCTTCGTAGGCAGGGTCACTACCAACTAGGCTAAAGCGGTCGTCAAAACAGCATGAGTCCGTGTTGTTCTTGTATTTGAAGCCATAAGGTAAAATAATAAGGTGTTAATGTCATTGGTATGATCACGTTCGGTTACAGCCGGTGTTAGGTTGCACTATTCTGCGCAAACGATTATTGCCGATGTAACCAGGGATGTCACGAATGTCAAAATTTACACATTCGCGAATGCGAATGTCCGGGATGCGAATGTTCGAATGCGAATGCGAATGTTCGGAAAATTGAAATAGTTGAAAGAAGTTGAAATAGTAATTTTTAATGAAATCAAACATAAAAAAGTTATTGTTACAAAATCAATATTGTAATTTAATACAAAAACTATTTTTTAATGAAATCTAACAAAAAAAAATATTGTTACAAAATCAACATTGTAATATTTGTAATTGGATACAAAAAGATTTTTTTATTGAAATCTAACATAAAAAATGTTATTGTTACAAAATTTACATTGTAATTTAATACAAAAAAAGTTATTTTAATATTTGTAATTTTTACCAAGTAATATTTTTTATTGCAACATAATTTACTCTCAAATAATTTATTGAATCAGGCGTTACTTTGCGGAGGTCCATATTAATGAACTAAAACAATTACTTTGCTCACCCGCGACCTTACAATAGTTACGTTTATGCAAGAAATGTGTGTTCATGCAGTTCCTCCACCTCCACACTGTACGAACACACACAAATCACATAAACACAACTATCACCACCACCAAGCTACACTGACGCGTTTCGAACTCAACCAGAGCTCATCTTCGGAGTTACCACAACCGTATGCTATGCTACCAAATGTTAAACTCAGTATTTTATTGAATTTAAGTGTTTAGAGACAAAATAATTTTATTTTTGGATTTTTTTTCTCGCAATGTGATGAAAATCATTGTGTGTATCACGGGCAGTAAGGGGATTACAAACTCGAGTCATTAAAAGCCCTCCGCCTTCGGCGTCGGGCTTCTAATAGACTCTCGTTAGTAATCCCCTACTTACGGCCCTAGATGCACAATGTACTATAATCATATCGCCGTAAGTAATGATTAAATACCACAGGTAGCCAAAGCCGTAATGTTTTTTTTTAATATCAAACACGAACAGCAAGTCTGTGGCAACATTTGAGCAAAATGAATATGAATTGTCAAAGTTGTCTCTCGAATTATGGCCACAAGTATAGTTAGTATACATATTTTTCCCATATACACGTTTTTACAATAGTCAATATACAGGGTTATTTGTAATTCGCTAGCATCCTTTTAACCCTAAACTCCTACCACTTAAACAAATGTTTTTTGTTTTACGGCTTTTGTCATAACTTAATATTTTTGGTGTAATAACGTTTTGAAAATTTGAGATTTCCTCTTATTTTTACGATACTCTGTGTATTTGTATGGGAAAAAAAGTGCTTCATTTTAAAAAGTCGTAAAACAAAAAACATTTGTTTGAGTGATAGGAATTCAGGGTTAAGAGGATGTCAGTGAATTAAAAATAACCCTGTATGTACTTTAATGACATGCAGATAAATTGATAATAGTTCAAGATATCCTAAATGCTTCAAGTTTAATTTATAGCTCATGAAATTATATCTCAACCAGTCCACGAATGACCTATCACATTATAATGGGTGGATGGGTGTCAAAATATATGAAGATCGTACCCGACAAAATTTTAAATAAAAAATAAAACCTCCTTCAAAAAACATTCAAAAAACCATGAAATAATAATTGAACCGAACCGACTACAATAAGCATGAAAATATCTTTCTTCTAATCTGTTTTAAGTCGGTGCCTCAGCTCGAGCCAGCAGGAGTGGACCTAGTAATCTAACACCTACATACCTTACTATCTATAGGGCTTCTACACTCCTGCAAGCTCGTGCTGAGGGACCGACTTAAAACAGATTAGAAGAAAGATATTTTCATGCTTATTGTAGTCGGTTCGGTTCAATTATTATTTCATGGTTTTTTGAATGTTTTTTGAAGGAGGTTTTATTTTTTATTTAAAATTTTTTATTTTTTGCTTTTTAGTTGTTTCTGTATAAAATAGATGCGTAGGATAAAATCATCAGTTTGACTTCGAAATAAGGTTATGTTGAAAATTCTATTTTTAATGCTCGACGGGGTTATGTCGTTTATTACAGAATTCCATGATACTTTCTGAATGCAAATGCTCGACTTGTCACCGAAAGTACTAAAATCGCTATAAGTTTCTCTTGAATTTTTGAGGAGTTTCTTCAATTCCTCATGGATTCCATCATCAGAACTGGATTTTGGTAACAACGGGACCAACCTTGAAGCATGCGCTTTCAAACAACGAAAAAATTTTCTAAATCGGTTCATAAATGACGGAGTTCTGAGGTAACACACGTTAAAAAAAAAAAAAAAAAGAACATACAACCGAATTGAGAACCTCCTCCTTTTTTTGAAGTCGGTTAAAAAACGGTCTTGACGGAATGACAAAGTAGTGGCCCTATAAAAGTTCAGTTCTTCCCTTTTGAGATATGACACCCCAAAGCACCATTACTCAATAAGTTTTGACACTACTGTTTTAATATTTTTATACTAAATACAAACTGAAACATGGATACACAGAAAAAACCCAAAAAAAGAGAACAGCGCTGGGAATCGAACCCAGGTCCTCAGCATTACGTGCTGCGTGCCATACCTCTACACCACCACTGGTCGGTAGTTTTAGACACAAATTTTCCCAATATATCACATTTTTCAGTTTGTTTTTCTATAGTCACTTTACGCAGCGACACTAGCGACATCTATGTTTCATGTTCTCAAGGAGAAACGTCAACACTCCTTCGGAACTATCCGCTCACCCGGACAACTGTCTTCTCCACAGGCGGCAGTTCCCCAAATTCTTCACGTACCGCGCCCGCAACGACTTCACGGAAGACACAATATACCGGCACCTCGAGCCCGCTTCAGCCTTCCAGCTGGAGCTGTACCGGATGAGGAGCTACGAGCTGGAAGCTCTGCCGACTAGTAACCAGAAGATGCATCTGTATCTGGGCAAGGCTAAGGTAAGGGCTTAGATTTTTTTGAGGGAGTTTAGAGGTAAGGCTTGTCCATCATACAGGACGCGTTTGACGATCCCCATCGTCGTCGTCGTCGTTGTCGTTGTCGTCATCGTCGTTGTCGTTGTCACCATTCATCGTCAGCGACGTCGTGTTCGTCATCGTCGTCGTCGTCGGTTTCGTCGTCATCGTCGTCGTCGTCATCGTCGTTGTCGTCGTCATCATCATCATCAGTTTGAATGGTAATAGCAACTTATGACGTCACTTGTTCGCCAACTCAATCAACTAACTATTGTTTTAAAGCAACAAAAATCTAATATTGCACTTAATCAAAAATTAATCTGCTTTTCAGGGCTAAAATAAAGCGTTTTTTACTGGAGTCGTGTTTTCGAATTATTGAAGTATAACTTCTAATGCGACTTCCAACAAGCGTTGCGTTTGCGAGAGGGGCGAGGTGAGGGGGGGGGGGGGGGGGGTGAGGGGGAGGTGCGGGGCTTCACAGGGGGATGAAAATTTCATTGATTTTGCCGTAGGAGGCACCGTTTTCAAGATATTTGACAAAAACACCGGTTCTCGTCCGATCACCGAAGTTAAGCAACGTCGGGCGCGGTCAGTACTTGGATGGGTGACCGCCTGGTTTTTTTATTTCTTATTATGAAGTTTCACTTCTCCCGCGCGGAACTCCACGCACTATTTTTTTTTTTAATGGCGTCATCATCCCTATTCTAATTTTCTTAAGATCGCATATTAATTTCGAATTCCCTCTCACCAGGTCAAGAAGGGTCAAGAGGTGACCGACTACCGTTTCTTCATCCGCTCCATCATCAGGCACCAGGATCTGATCACCAAGGAGGCCAGCTTCGAATATCTGCAGAACGAGGGGGAGAGGTTAGTGTACCTACATCTTGGTTTGAAACTGGTTTGGGACCGGTATAGTCTTGGACCCTATACCAGGGGGGGGGGGTTTCACTCCGCAGTTTAGGTATGTTCGGCCGGCGCGCCTCAGAGGCAGGCGTATGGCAGTAGGTTGTCGCTCGGCATTCGGTGCGCACGCTAGCCGCGTCGCAAGTAATTATTTTTTCATCACACTTGCTCGTCAATGGTGTTATTCCATGCCTGTATACTAAATGTCAAAGGCCTAAATTGTTCTTAAGGGAGTTATAGATTTACGTACAGTTTTTCTACCCAAGGGAGTTCTAACTTTAGTTTTAAAATTTGCAAACAAGTCATTTCAGACTAAGGAGGTTTCAAGTCAGCCAATGTTTTATTTATATCTTTAAAACTTAGCTATAACCCAATTTTACAACACAAAACTTATCTAGGTACGCTTCATGAAAATTCGTTATTTTTATATTTTAAATTTATATCAAATAGTTTTGCAATAATTTTAGTAAGTATTTTTTTAACATGTTGGCAGAATCTGGCCGTATGGCCATTCGAATTCTAAACACAATTTACATTGTCTATGGTAGATGACTTGAAAAAAGTGACAATCTGTATTGGCGGGTAGCCATTATTTATTAAATTTAAGAGTTTAGAGACAAAATAATTTTATTTTTGGTTTTTTTTCCTGGCAGTGTGATGAAAATCATTGTGTGTGTCACGGGCAGTAAGGGGATTACAAACTCGAGTCATTAAAAGCCCTCCGCCTTCGGCGTCGGGCTTCTAATAGACTCTCGTTAGTAATCCCCTACCTACGGCCCTTGATGCACAATGTACTATTCTGTGATTTTTGCAACAAACAATCACTTCTAAACGATCATGTAATCCGTATAAAAGATACTGTTGCGTTTAAAGGTAACTTACTGAATTAATACACACTGTTATCATTCTTCTGTCAAGTATATACCTACCTAAATATCGGCGAGTGGGAACCCTATGCTCTTGGTTTCGGATCAGCGGTGCCCAACGGAATATGAACGCTCGTATCACACGACAAGTTTCAATTTCGCGTGCAAGCTGTTAACGGTCGTAAGAAACTGTATAGGCAAGAATATTCTGGATAAATAAATAAATGAAGGTTTTTTTAAACACTTTTTTATTGTCTACAGGGTGCTGTTAGAAGCTATGGATGAGCTCGAAGTGGCGTTCTCCCACCCTCTGGCAAAGAGGACGGATTGCAACCACATATTCCTCAACTTTGGACCCACTGTCATCATGGATCCGTCTAAGGTAAGTTGAGAGAGGGAGGGAGAGATAAGGGGAGCGAGAGGGAGAGAGAGGAAAGAATCCCAAGTTTTTAGCTGTTATAATTAAGTAATGCCAATTTTTCCACCCGCAACTACATATGCCTTATTGACCCACTGTCGTCATGGATCCGTCTAACGTTAGTTGAGAGAGAGGTAGTCCGCACTTCGAGGAACCGTCTGTCTTTCCATCCTCACCATCTTGATGATTAGCAGTCTAGTACCGTGCGTTTTAAGCGAAACTTCTTTCCTCGCACGACAAAGATCTGGAATCAGCTTACTGCGGCAACATTCCCGGAGCGTTACAACTTAGGGATCTTTAAAAAACGAGCCTACCAATTCCTAAAAGTGTCGGCAGTGCACCTGTGATTCCCCTCGTATTGCGGGTGTCCATGGGCGACGGTGATCGCTCTTTCCATCAGGTGACCCGTCTGCTCGTTTGCCCCCTCTTATATAAAAAAAATGTAGAGAAAGGGGGAGGGAGGGAGAGGAATAGAGAGGGGGAGAGGAAAAGTGAGAGCGGGAGAAGATGATAGAGAGAGGGAAGGGAGAGAGGGAGGGAGAGAAAATCCTATAGTTTTTAGCTGTTATAATTAAAGAAAGAATGAAAAAAAGACGCATCAATATTATTACAAATAGACAATACGAAGGATAAAGAGAGTGTGTCATTAACTGATGCCAATTTATTTTCTACAGATCGAGGAATCGGTTCTGGGCATGGTGATGCGATATGGACCTAGGCTTTGGAAACTGAGGGTTCTCCAAGCTGAGATCAGGTTCACACTGCGAATAGGTAAGTTACACTTTCAAGCTTTTTATACCAATCTTTAAGAACTATATATAGTACATTCTACATCAAGGGCCGTGAGTTGGGGATTACTAACGAGAGTCTATTAGAAGCCCGACGCCGAAGGAGACATTGTTCTAGCAAATAAATAAATATCACTGGACAAAATTCACACCAATTACCTAGTCCCAAAGTAAGCTTAGCAAAGCTTGTGTTATGGGTACTAGGCAACGGATAAACATACTTATATAGATAGATACATACTTAAATACATATTAAACACTAAAGACCCGAGAACAAACATTCGTATTTTTCATACAAAAAATCCCCCGACACGGGAATCGAACCCGGGAATTCAAGCTTCGTAGTAGAGTTCTCTAACCACTAGGCCATCTGGTCGTCTACTTTGTATGTTGTAAATACTTTGATACGGACCGGCAAACGTAGCGTGGGACGTCCTCAGACTCGGTGGAGCGATGATCTTCGCAAGGCGGCTGGCAAGAGCTGGATGAGAGTGGCCGAGGGTCGCGCTCAGTGGCGTGCCATGGGAGAGGCCTATGACCAGCAGTGGACGAGCATAGGCTGATGATGATGTTGATAAAATACTTTGAATTTGTATTGTATTGTATTGTATTTGTTCTAGGTCCCGGCGCCCCCACAAAGAACGTGAGACTGTGTCTCTCCAACGGATCGGGTTACACTCTCGACGTGTATACGTACGAAGAGGTCTCGGACCCCAAGATTGGCGTTGTAAGTACATTTTGATATATTCTTATCTTTTACTAGCCGTTTCTCGCGACTCCGTCTGCGAAGAATAAGTTTGGCGCTATGCCGCGGGAACTATACAATTTTCCGGGATAAAGAGTATCCTATATTTTAATCCAGGTTATAAACTATCTGTGTGCCAAATTTCATCGGAATCCGTCAAACCGTTTTAGAGTAAGAACGATTTCAAAAACCGGCCAAGTGCGAGTTGGACTCGTGCACGAAGGGTTCCGTACCATTATGTATAAAAACTGCAAAAGAATCTCGGTTTTTGTATGGGAGCCCCCCTTAAATATTAGTTTTACTAAATATTCAAGCGTCTACCTGCAGCTGTTATCAATATCCAGCTAAAACGAGCAAATATATCACGTTTGTTGTATGGGAGCCCCCTTAAATATTTATTTTATTCTGATTTTTAGTATTTGTTGTTATAGCGGCAACCGAAATACATGATCTGTGAAAATTTCAAATGTCTAGCTATCACGGTTTATGAAATACAACCTGGTGACAGACGGACGGGAGAATAGGGATGACGACTGGGTTAAAAATTTGTCATTCTAATTAGTCCGTCAGTTAGATTATGGGAAAATATGGGACATGTATTTTTTGGTTTATCAAATTATTAAAAAACGACAAAGATATAGATCATCAAACTTCCGGAGTGGGGGCTTGTGACGTCACCCTTAGGTAAAAATTGTACCATATAGTGACGTCACTCGAAACTTCTAAGCACTGTATCCTCCTCATTTTTTGTTTGTCAAACAAAAGAAAAAATACGTGTACAATATTTTTTAATAATCTAACTGACGGACTAAACAGTTTTTTTTAGTCGTCTAGCCTATTGTTTTGACAGCTCATAAAAAGTTGGTATAGTATAAATCTTCCCAGGTGAATTTTTCGCTTCGAGACCTTTATCTTGCAAAACAAACTGTATAGTCATAGTATTAAGGTTCAAATCTAATGTAATGGCTCGAAGCGAAAAATTCACCTGGGAAGATTTATACTATATGTCAGTTAACCAATTTTACGCATAATGACACATTTTGAACACGCGAAATGTCGTACACGCAGAATGACAGACACGCGGAACGACATCTACGCGAAATGACACAAAATCAGTTAAAACCTACAAATTCGAAGCGGGGCTCCTATTTCTGGGCGGTTTGCTCTACGGGCAGGAAGAGCTACCTAACTAACCTAACCTACCCATTTTCTGAACTGAAGTGGCCGTTAGGAGAATATGCGGTATTATTAGATGGCATTATGAGTATGTCATTACCAGTATGAGTATCATATCATCAAGTTGTATGTTTCATTATGCGTAGATATTACAATGTGAAAATTTTTTTTTTCGTAGATATGGCATTATGCGTACCTACCGTGTAAACATCCCAAAAATACGACGGAAAACCACTTTGCACTACACCTGTACTATGTTATTTTACTTATTTTTATTCCACAGATCATGTTCCAATCGTTCGGTAACCGACAAGGGCCAATGCACGGTCTACCGATATCTACTCCATACGTCACGAAGGACTACCTGCAGCAGAAGAGGTTCTTGGTAAGTTTTATCTGTCTATACTCATCAGAGATCGGAATTTTCACGGCAAAATATAAAGACTGTCGCAATCAGAACCAATTTTTGACGTGGCAATGTCTATTAAATCGATGAACGCCGGCTGCATACACTAAAAAGGATGACGCAATGTAACGTACATGTACCTACAGAGCAGCGAAAGCCAGTATGTATATGTATATAGTCCTCATCGGTTGCGATGACGGCGACCCCACTATTCTATGAATTAAGACGCCTATCATGGGCTCTGATACGGCTGGCTAGGCCGAATTTACTTTTAAATAAAGTATGTATAAGAGAGCAGCGAACGCCAGCATGTGTTTAATGGGGGGGGGGGCATTAAAGGGGGGATGAAAATTTCATTGATTTTGCCGTAGGATGCACGGTGCACCGTTTTTGAGTTGTCATTAGGGACTTCTCGTTTATCGACTTCCGATATACATATGTGTTTCGATAAATACAGAATTCAATATGTAAAATATGATTACGAGTAGAAGTAAACAACATGCAGTCTTATTGCAAATGAGCGATCTCTTCGAGATAACCTTTGGATACCAACTTTGACAACTAAAACAGGCTTTGAAAATGAAATTGATAAATGTTAAATTAAAATACTGAACTGAACTGGCTAAATGTAAAATTGTTAACTTTTTGTTGTTTTCATTTCAAATCTCTATTTAACATTTTCAGCCACTCGAAACTTATCTAAAAGAGATCGCGCTTTAGCGATAAGACCGCCTGTTGTTTACCTCTACTTTAAATCTTCTTTGATTTGATATGTTGTGTTGTGTTCTATAATGTATCGATATACATATGTATATCGGAAGTCGCTAAACGAGAAGTCCCTAATGACAACTCAAAAGTGCTACGAGAATTGCGGGCTCTGATCATCATCATTTCAGCCGAAAGACTCTGGCTCGGCAGATTGATCGGTCCCGTGCCATCCGCATCCAACGCGTTCCCGCAACCTTAACCAGGTCGTCGCTCCATCTTGTCGGAGGCCTACCTACACTGCTTCCGGTCCGTGGACGCCACTCAAGAACCTTTTGGCCCACCATCTGTTCTACGAGCAAGCCCTGCCCACTGCCACTTGAGTCTGGCGATTCTTCGAGCTGTCTTTAGTTCTTTAGTTAATTTTTATCTTGTTCGCAGGCAACGTCGCAGGGCACTACGTATGTGTACGACATGCCTGACATGTTCAGACAGATGGTGGAGAGACGATGGCGCGAGTGTATCGAGGACGGCAGCGTTGAAGGTAACATCACAGAATAACTAATAGTACTAGCGTACAGAAGGATCACTCTCGAACAAAAGTCAACTTTAGGTATAAAAATATGCCTACTCTTACGACCGTTAGCTGCTTGCACGCGAAATTAAAACATATCGTGTGATACGAGCGCTCATATTCCGTTGGACACCGCTGAACCGAGACCAAGGGCACAGGGTTCCCACTCGCCGTTATTTAGTTAGGTATATAAATCAAGAAAAATAACAGTGTGTATTAATCCAGTAAACTACCTTTAGTAAGTAATTAAGTTAATTATAAAATCGTTTAGAAGTCGTTTTTTGTTGCAAAAATCACGGAAAAAAATATGCTTAATTACGCGCGAGGCGGCTAGCGTGCGAACTGAAGGCCGAGCGACAACCTACTGCCATACTCCTCCCGGGAGGCGCGCCGGCCGAACATACCTAAACTGCGGAGTGAAACCCCCCTGCTAATATACAGATGTATATTACCTATGACCTATGCCGTACCAAATAATACTATAGCTAAACCGTTTATAAGTCCTCGCCCGCGCGGTACAGGGGCTGGGGGGTATGACGACAAAGGGGCGAGGCTTTGATCAATTATAACTGAAGATACACATTGCCGAACAAAATCCCCTTCAAAGAATGTCCGAACTTTTTTATTTGTTTGCATAATAATTAAAAACATCACCTACACAGAAATTTGAATCTAGCCTTTACTTCATTACAGTCGAATTTCGGTTGACACTTGACAGCTAAACTTGACAATTTCACGCAACGTACTGAGAAAAAGAAGGCCACTTTTATCAAAGTGGCGCTCATTTGGCTCGGACATTTTCGGGCGCGCGACTGTAGATCTACAGTTATAATTGATCAAAGAGGCGAGGACTCATTTAACCTCCTGAGGGCCGATGTCCTATTATTAGGACTTATTCTAATATGACATTGAACTCAACTCACTAGTGAAAAAGTTTAAGTTTCATTGAATCAAAATTTGACGTGGGCCGCAGGAGGATAAAACGGTCTAGCTATAACTATTATTGCTCAAATTACATAGACCCAAGCCGCAGTAAGGGAGATGATACTTAGGCTCACTTGCACAGTTCAGGGTTAAAAAATTTAATCGGTAATCCTGGGTTAAGAACAGATGACAGATCCTTACGTTTTGACACTTGTTAACCCTGGGTTTGCAGTTAACTCGGAGTTAAGTAGCTAACCCAGGTTCGCGCAAGCCCGCCTTAGGGACTTATCCTTTAAGTGAGGGAGGGGGTTATCGTCGAGTCTTGGACGCCCTGTATAGCGTTACACATTACGTTTAATTTCAGTTTACCACTGACAGATGGCGTGCCTTCATTTCATTTCCAACTTTAACACCATACAAATAAAGTAGCTATTACAAAATCTGCAAACGTGGGTAACAGTATTCTAAAATTGAAAGAAAAAGAAAGAAAAAATATTTATTTGTGACAATCTTATAGTAACAGGTGAAAACACGGTAACAGATACAACATTGTCACAAAATGGTCCCAACTCAGCATGATGTCGGCTATGCAGCTGACGCTGGTCTTCCGTTGGAACCATTTTACCCACAAATCAAACGATAACTGATCAGTGAAATCGACAACTAAAATTTAAAAATAAAATTAAAATTTTAAAATTGGCTTTATTTGTAGGTCGTTAAAGTTGAATATGAAATGAAGGCAAACCATCTGTCAGTCAGCGGTAAACTTTATGTAATTTTACTGTACTTGTTGTAGGCCCTGCACCGGACAACGTGATGTCTTCCGTCGAGCTGGTGGTGGAACCGGAAGGGGAGCGGAGAGTTGTCGAGGTCACGAGGCTGCCCGGACAGAACACCGTAAGTAAAAAAAACGGCCAAGTGCGAGTCGGAGTCGCGCACGAAGGGTTTCGTACGGTCAAGGACTTTAATTCATGAGCCACCATGGAACCATTTCACAGTAAACGTCATAGTGACATCGCATTAATTAACAAGGAAAATCGTAATGACTTTTCCTTTGAAAAGGTTCCATGGTGGCTCATGAATTAAAGTCCTTGACTGTACCATTATCTATAAAAACGGCAAAAAAAATCACATTTGTTGTATGGGAGCCCCCCTTAAATATTTGTTTATTTTAATTATTTATTTTTAAAGTGAATATATAACTAAATATTCTGTGAATATTTCAAGCTTCTACTTGTTGCCGTTATCAATATCGAGCAAACACGAGCAAAAAAGTCGCGTTTGTTGTGTTACTTGGGAAGTTCCGTACAAAATCCTTAGAAAAATAATACAGATAGGATAGTACACGTCGTAACGGCTGCGGAACCCTATCCTGGGCGGGGGCCGTTCAGTAGTCATACAAACTTTTAGCATAATTCATCATTTGTCAGAAATTACCATTTCGCATAACTTTTTTTTCTCAGAAACCATTGATTATCCAGGAATTTTGAAATGATTATCCAGTAGGACTCTATAGGTTAGGTTAGGTTTGTTTTATAACAATTCTGTACAATTAATGGATCCAGAGCAAAAAGAGTTACGCGAAATGATAATTTCTGACAAATGATAAATTCGGACAATAGTTCTTACACACCCATCCTGGGCGTGTCCGATACGCTCTTGGCCGTTTTTTTTTAGTAAAATGTTTGTCCTCAGGTCGGTATGGTCGCATGGCGTTTAACCCTGCTTACGCCGGAGTGCCCCAAAGGCCGGGACATAATCGTCATAGCGAACGACTTAACCTATTACATGGGGTCCTTTGGGCCTCAAGAAGACTGGGTGTACTACAGGGCCTCGCAGTACGCCAGGGAACTAAAGATACCGAGGGTAAGTTGTATTATTCAATGTATTTTAACCTTCCATCATATAATACGTTCACACGATCGTCGCTCGACAACTGGAGTCATCAAAACAAGGCATAAATCGTCAACAGATCAGAGAGAGAATTTTATCGACATTTTCAGCTATCTATAAGTTTTGTCACCTTTTACATAGATTACAATACTGTTTTATACGATGAAAATTAGTTCACAGGTGATTTGGTTGTATTATTGAAACTTAGGTAGTTTTAATAATGCAGTACTAAGTTAAGTAGTTTTTAAAATTATCGTTTTATATTGTCTTTTATTTAAATTTTATTCCGTAATGTTCATATGAAGTCTATTATTGTTTGCTTGTAGATTTGAGATTTAGTTTTGTTAATAAATATAATTAAGTAGGTAAATATAATTTCAGTTTATTGATAAAACGTTTGATTTTTGCCAGGAGCAATTCCGCCCTCTGATCATCAATTGCCTTCCTTCGCTCTAACCAAAATAAAGAAACTCTCACATTTTAGTATCGTGATTGTACCTTATTACTTAACTTTAAGGTTCGTTTTATAATACACTTTCTTTTAGATATTTTGTTTTATTTCTCAACACCATTGTCATGTGTCAATGTTGTCATTCTATTTTTGGTAAAAGGTAACAAAACTTAAGCGCGCACAGATGATTTACGACGTTATGTTCTGCTACGTAAGGTATATATTAAAATGTACTACATTTACTATATCACTCGTAATCTGTCAGTGTTGTCATAAGTCAGAATAAGCGAGATGGAGGCGATTTTTGAGTTTGTTTTTGTATAGGACCGTGCATTTACGTATTATATGATCGAAGGTTTTAAACCTTTTTGATCGCCAGCGTTGTCTATACACGACAATACGGTAGTAAAAAATGAACCTACCCTTAAGAATCTTACCGCATAAGAATCAATTTTGTTCGTAACAAAAACGATGTGTGGCGCACAAAAGAATTAAATCATCATCATATCCTCAAAATGCCTTGTTTTGCTCTCAGTCGCCTAGTAACCTTCAATGTGAAATGTCATTTACAATGCCGAAATGCGTGGTTAAAAACTGCAAAAACTATACGTTAAAAGTGCCACGCTAGACAAAGACCACAATATATTTTTAGGAATGACTAAATAAAAAAAAATCACGGGACAATTCACACCAATTGACCTAGTCCCAACGGAAGCAAAGCTTGTGTTATGGGTGCTTGGCAACGGATAAACATACTTATATAGATAGATACATACTTAAATACATATTAAGTAAATAATAAATAAATAAATAAATATAAGGGGACAATCTTACACAAATCGACCTATAAAGGACTTAAATCCTTTACATAGAAACATCCATAACTCAGGAACAAATATTCGTGCTCGCCACACAAATAAATGCCCTTACCAGGATTCGAACCCAGGACCTCTCGCTTCGTAGGCAGGGTCACTACCAACTAGGCTAAAGCGGTCGTATTAAACACCCAAGACCCGAGAACAAACATTCGTATTTTTCATACAAATATCTGCCCCTACACGGGAATCGAACCCGGGACCTCAAGCTTCGTAGTCAGGTTCTCTAATCACTAGGCCATCATAGGTTTCCATTTCAACTGTCAGACGACGTCGCGGGTAAAAGCTGGTTGGGTTATAAACCGATCATCATTACAATACGTTTACTTTTAGTTTACCACTGACAGATGGCTTGCCTTCATTTCATTTCCAACTTTAACACAATACAAATAAAGTAGCTATTACAAAATCTGCAAACGTGTATAACAGTATTCTAAAATTGGCTTTATTTGTAAGTCTTTAAAGTTGAATATGAAATGAAGGCAAACCATCTGTCAGTGGTAAACTTTATGTAATTTTACTGTACAGATCTACTTGAGCGTTAATTCCGGCGCCCGCATCGGTGTAGCTGAAGAAGTGAAATCAGCCTTCAACATCGCTTGGATTGACGCTGAACGGCCAGAGAGGGGATTCAAGTACCTATACCTGACGCCGGAAGGATACAGCAAGCTGAGTCCTCTGGGTTCCGTGAAGACTCAGCTGATTGATGACGAAGGAGAATCGCGGTACAAGATCACCGACATCATTGGTGAGTATCTACGTCATTTAATGATTTCCCTCCGAATGCTCCCGAAACAAGCGGTCGCGATGAAGCATCGGTGAGGATGATCAAAAGGGTACCTTCTTAAATCATTGGTAAGTTAGTACAATCTTTATGTATAAGAGGGTAAGGTTACTTGATTACAAGATCACCGACATCATTGGTGAGTGTCAACGTCATTTAATGATTTTTCCCTCCGCATTCCCCGGAAACAAGTGGTCACGATGAAGCATCGGTGAGAATCCTCAATAGGGTCTCTTCTTGAGCGTGTTGCAGTAATGGTCGCTAAAATCATTGGTTAGCCATTACAATCTTTATCTATAAGAGGGTAAGGCCATTGACTGGCTGCCTTCAATGTTTCTGGATTATTGACGCTTAGCGGCCAGAGAGGGGTTTCAAGTATCTATACCTGACGCCGGAAGGATACAGCAAGCTGAGTCCTCTGGGTTCCGTGAAGACCCAGCTGATCGACGACGAAGGAGAGTCGCGGTACAAGATCACAGACAACATCGGTGAGTGTCCACGTCATTTAATGATTTCACTCCGAATACTCCCGAAACAAGTGGTCGCGATGAAGCTACAGTGAGAATCATCAAAAGGGTCTCTTCTTGAGCGTGTTACGGAAACTCTCCTGAATCATTGGTAAGTTATTATAATCTTTATTTATTAGAGGGTAAGGTGACTTGATTACAAGGTCTCGACATCATTGTTGAGTGTCTACGTCATTTAATGATTTCCCTCCGAATGCTCCCGAAACAAGCGGTCGCGATGAAGCATCGGTGAGGATGATCAAAAGGGTACCTTCTTAAATCATTGGTAAGTTAGTACAATCTTTATTTATAAGAGGGTAAGGTTACTTGATTACAAGATCACCGACATCATTGTTGAGTGTCTACGTCATTTAATGATTTCCCTCCGAATGCTCCCGAAACAAGCGGTCGCGATGAAGCATCGGTGAGGATGATCAAAAGGGTACCTTCTTAAATCATTGGTAAGTTATTATAATCTTTATTTATAAGAGGGTAAGGTGACTTGATTACAAGATCAGCGACATCATTGATAAGTGTCTATATCGTCATTTAATGATCTTCCTCCAAGTGCCCCGGAAATAAGTGGTCACGATGAAGCTTCAGTGAGAATCATCAAAAGGGTCTCTTCTTGAGCGTGTTGTGGAAATGGTCGCTAAAATAATTGGTAAGCCATTACAATCTTTATCTATAAGAAGGTAAGGCCATTGGCTGGCTGGCCTCAATGTTTCTGGATCGACGCTGAGCGGTCAGAGAGGGTCTCTAAATAACTATACCTCATGCTGGAAGGATACAGCAAACTGAGTCCCCTCCGTTCAGTGGAGACGCAGCTGATCGAAATTCAGATACATTTTTTTTATACAATATAGGCTTGCGTTTGGCCACAATCATGCCTGATAGAAAGCGAAGATGAGGCCTACGATGGAGCACGCTTGCCTAGTAAATGCTCATTCACCCTAGACTTAAAAGCAGCCAAATTGTAGTGTTCAGGGAACACAGACGCAGGCAGGGAATTCCACTCCTTAGCTGTGCGGTTGATGAAGGAAGAGCGAGAACGCTTTGGGCGGATTTATAGATAGCAGCCAAAAGACGTCCACGTAGTGTTAGCACCATTAATTGCACTGGCATCTTGTAAAGCGCTGCGGGTGTCTATGGACAAAGGTGATCATTTAACACCAGGTGACCCACTAGTTCGTTTGTCTGGCCTCTCTAACATAAAAAAAAATGTTTAACGTCGTTAAATGTTAATAAATGTGTTGTTGTGTGTTGTCAACAGGCAAAGAAGACGGTCTGGGAGTGGAATGTCTGCGCGATGCGGGTTTGATAGCCGGCGAGACCGCGCAGGCGTATGAGGACGTCGTCACCATATCGATAGTCACGTGCCGCGCCATCGGCATCGGCGCCTATGTCGTCAGGTAGGTTTACCGTCAATTCGTAAGCACCATTTTATAAACTTCGAGAAAGAGGTTAATCGACGAATTAGACACGGCTGGGCAGCGTTCGGGAAGCTCCGCAACATCTTGTCATCCAATATACCGCAGTGTCTCAAGTCAAAAGTCTTTGACCAGTGTGTGTTGCCAGTGATGACTTATGGCACTGAGACGTGGCCGCTTGCGATGGGCCTCGTAAGAAAGCTCAAAGTCACTCAGACGGCGATGGAGAGGGCTATGCTCGGAGTTTCTCTGCGGGATCGCATTAGAAATGATGAAATTCGTGCAAGAACTAAAGTCACGGCTCGAAAAATCGCTAGACTTAAGTGGCAGTGGACAGAGCACATCGCTCGTAGAACTGACGGCCGATGGGGCCGAAAGGTTCTCGAGTGGCGTCCGCGAACCGGAAGATGCAGTGTAGGTAGGTCACCATCAAGGTGGAGCGACGACCTGGTGAAGGGTACGTATCAAAATATATAAAGTTTAAAACAAATAATGGACGAAATACATAATGGTCATTTGATATAATGCAATTTTCTTGGAAATTCTCAACTTTACAGGATTTTCATAAAATAAACCTAACCTAACCTAAACCAATCTGTAGATTACACTATTAAAAAAATTCGTTTAATCATTAGTTTCATAGAAAATTTTAGTATGTATTATAACCATTATGTATTTCGTCCATTATTTGTTTTAAACTTTATATATTTTGATACGTACCCCCTGGTGAAAGTGGCGGGAACGCATTAGATGCGGATGGCGCAGGGCCGATCGGTTTGGCGAGCCTTGGGGGAGGCCTATGTTCAGCAGTGGACGTCTTTCGGCTGAAATGATGATGATGATGATGACGATTCACAAACTATTAATTTCACAAATCTATCATCCCTCAAAATGCACATACTATAAATAATTATTGCAAATATTACACTAAACAATATTGAAACATAAATTGTCACTTTAAAAAAGATAATTTCACAAATAAATCGTTTGTAAAATAAGTGATTTTGCAATCTAACCTGCTTTACTCGTAGCAGTTCGTTTTGTGCCCTTGACTGTACCAACATCTGGTTAACTCGTTTCAGACTCGGCCACCGCGTCATACAAGTGGAGAACTCCTACATAATCCTAACCGGCTATGCCGCCCTGAACAAGGTTTTGGGACGTGCCGTATACGCCAGCAACAACCAGCTGGGAGGCATTCAGATCATGCATAACAACGGGGTGGCGAGTGCGGTCGCCGCTACTGACTTGGACGCCGTTGGCGCCGCGTTGCGTTGGCTGTCTTACATGCCCAAGGTACGTGGATAGCCTTAGTGGCAACCCTAGGTGAAGGTGACAACCCTAGTGACATTTAGTGACAACCTTAGTAAATACACTAGTGACAGCCCTACTGGTAACCTTAGATGCAGGTGACAACCCTAGTGAGAACACCAGTGACAGCTCTAATGACGACCCTAGTGACCTCTACGACAACCCTAGTGACAACCTACATGCGAGTGACAACCTTAGTGGCGACCCTAGATACAGGTGACAATCCTAGTAACCTCTAGTAACAACCCTAAAGATAACACTAGTGACAAGTCTAATGACTAGTAGCCACCCTACGTGCAGGTGACAGCTTTAATGATAACCCTAGTGACTTTTACTGACAGCTCTAGCGGCAACTCTAGAGATACCTTTGCGACCTCTAGTGACAATACTAGTGACACAGTGACCTGTGACAACCCTAGTGGCAAACCTAAATGCAGTTGACAATCCTAGTAACAACTCTAGATACAGGTGACAACCCTAGCGACGGCTTCTAAATACTCGTGCATCGTCATACACAACCCTATACTAGAAATGTTTAGGCTCTTAAGCAAATGTAAACAAACATGAACCACCAACAGTTATGGCGTCGGGTTAACCGATCAAATGCAATACATATTTGTAATTGACTTTCACGCGTCGTATTATTGACGTACTCTTTAGTTACAGTAAAATTACATAAAGTTTACCACTTTCAGATGGTTTGACTTCATTTCATATTCAACTTTAACGACCTATAAATAAAGCCAATTTTAGAATACAGTTACCCACGTTTGCAGATTTTGTAATAGCTACTTTATTTGTATGGTGTTAAAGTTGGAAATGAAATGAAGGCAAGCCATCTGTCTGTGGTAAACTAAAAGTAAACGTATTATACTTTTCCAGGACAAACTCTCCATGGTGCCGATAATGCGCGTGTCGGACCCCATCGACCGTCCGGTGGAGTGGAAGCCGCCTCGCGCGGCGCACGACCCTCGCCTCATGCTCACGGGAGACGGGGCCAGGGGGGGGTTCTTCGACGCTGGCACATTCGATGAGGTCATGCGGCCGTGGGCGCAGACTGTTATTGCTGGTGAGTGCTCTTAGGTATAGATAACGCCACCAGAGTTGAGGTCACGCACACAACCACATCTCATTCAAATTCAAAATTCAAAATTTGTTTTATTGGTGATAGCCTTTTATAAGCTAGAGAAGGTTGGGACCTCCCAGTAAGTACAAATACCTGTGTTAGGAGATCCCGCTCTTCCTCAAGTTTAGCAATTACATAATGTGAACAACCAATAACAAGAGTATTATTAATTAATTATACTAAATAATAACTAAAACTAAGAACAAAAACACTTTGATAATGATAAAATGTGAGTGTGTGTGTGTGTGTGTGTGTGTATATGTGTGTGTGTGTGTTTGTGTGTATGAGTGTTGTGTGTTTATGAGTGTATTGTGTGGTTACAAAAGTATTGCTTCAGCCTCCTCATAACTTAGAATTTCTAACCATGCTCTTAACGTTAACACAACGTCAAAATCCTGCTGTCATTACATGAGATGTGGTTGTGTGCGTGGCCTCAACTCTGGTGGCGTTACCTATAGTACACTGAGACACTGGGACACTGGAGAGGTACCTAAGTACTGAAAAAGTCAACTTTAGACATTGGGTGTGAAGACTTTAGACAATGCATGTGATGACTTGAGCCACGGGAGGTGGTGATTTTAGACACTTTAGGGGCGACTAGGCGCTGGAGGTAACGGCTTTAGAGACTGGAAAGGTCAAATTTAAACATAGGAGGTGGTGGATGTGACATTTTTAAATAGGTACTGGAGATAACGATTTTAAATACTGAAGTGGTCAATTTCAAACACTGCATGTAGCGACTTTCGGCAGTGCAGAAGTCAATTATAGACACTGAAAGGGTCAACTTTGGACACTGGATGTGATGACTTTATGAACTGGAGCGATCAATTTCAGACTGGAGGTAGCGATTTTAGACACTGGAGGGAGGCGTCAATTTCAGACGCTGGCGGTAGCGATTTTGACACGGGGTGGACTCCTCCAGTGTCTTAAAACTGACTCCTCAACTTTAGACACTGGAGGCGTCAATTTCAGACGCTGGCGGTAGCGATTTTGACACGGGGTGAACTCCTCCAGTGTCTTAAAACAGACTCCTTAACTTTAGACACTGGAGGCGTCAATTTCAGACGCTGGCGGTAGCGATTTTGACACGGGGTGCACTCCTCCAGTGTCTTAAAACTGACTCCTCAACTTTAGACACTGGAGGCGTCAATTTCAGACGCTGGCGGTAGCGATTTTGACACGGGGTGGACTCCTCCAGTGTCTTAAAACTGACTCCTCAACTTAAGACACTGGAGGCGTCAATTTCAGACGCTGGCGGTAGCGATTTTGACACGGGGTGGACTCGTCCAGTGTCTTAAAACTGACTCCTCAACTTTAGACACTGGAGGCGTCAATTTCAGACGCTGGCGGTAGCGATTTTGACACGGGGTGCACTCCTCCAGTGTCTTAAAACTGACTCCTCAACTTTAGACACTGGAGGCGTCAATTTCAGACGCTGGCTGTAGCGATTTTGACACGGGGTGGACTCGTCCAGTGTCTTAAAACTGACTCCTCAACTTTAGACACTGGAGGCGTCAATTTCAGACGCTGGCGGTAGCGATTTTGACACGGGGTGGACTCCTCTAGTGTCTTAAAACTGGCTCCTCATCTTTAGGCACTATACTCGTGATACTTCTCATTTTACACTGTTCATGTTCATCATTGTCATCAGGCCGTGCCCGGCTGGGCGGTATACCGGTGGGCGTGATCGCCGTGGAGACCAGAACCGTGGAGCTGACGCTGCCGGCTGACCCCGCCAACTTGGACTCGGAGTCCAAGACGCTGCAGCAGGCTGGACAGGTCAGATAATAAACACACCATTAAAAGGTTCCCTGTCCTATGAGGCACATGCGCCTCACGGTCCTTGCGGATACACTTGGACCCGTAGGGATCTTTTTTGTAATTACCCCTCCTTCGCACTTACTCCATTGCTTTTATCACCTTAAAGTCTTATTGCCTTAAAGTCTCCTGGTGCGGGGTATCCGTGCCAAAGAGTCTAATTCTTAATCTGGCGAGGGCGTCACATTCACATATAATAATGTGTTCCATTGTTTCGTCTTGGAGGAGCAAGATAGGTACACGTATTCCTAGGGTTGCCAACTATTTCTTAAGCAAATATAGTATTTTCTGGCCCAAGGTACAAAAAATATAGTACTCAGAATAAAAAAATAGTACAAAATACTGAAAAGACTGAAAATTGATTCATTAAACATTAGTATAGTAAAAATGGCCTACCCAAACCACATGCGTAAGGACTGACTGAAATATAGTACTTTTGCGTACTATATATTTCTTCAACAGTATATAGTACACAGAGTCAAAATATAGTACAATACTATATATTATAGTACGGTTGGCAACCCTACGTATTCCATTTATTTTAACTGTCCTCGTCCGTACGCAGGTTTGGTTCCCGGACTCTGCCTACAAGACTTCCCAGGCCATCAACGACTTCTCGCGCGAGGGTCTCCCCATCATCATATTCGCCAACTGGCGAGGCTTCAGCGGTGGTCAGAAGGGTAAGTTATGGAGTTTAACATCAGAGGTCGGAATTCTCACGGCAAAACAAGAGACTGCCGCAGACTATACTTCGTTTTTTTAGCATTAGAAAAAAGCACATAAAGTGCTCATATTCAATGGGGGTACTCTAGAGGATATAAGTTATCCCCCCGTATATTAATTTGCCGCGCTCGAGTAACTTCACAAATCCCCTCTAGGGCTCCCCTACTATATGTACCATAATTATATTGTATACCAGGACCTGGCGGTTGTGGTGATCAGCACTTTTGTATTGTAAGATCTTTGTGTCTACTCACTTCCTTGCAATAAACGATTTGAATTTGAATTTGTGATAGTAATA
Source organism: Archips xylosteana (assembly GCA_947563465.1). NCBI lineage: Eukaryota > Metazoa > Arthropoda > Insecta > Lepidoptera > Tortricidae > Archips > Archips xylosteana. The sequence goes on from OX387373.1 coordinate 8,376,386, forward strand.
GGAGTAGATAATCATTAATACTCGATATCGATAAAAACACGTTTCTAACTCTAGCAATACTAACTTTTTTTTAGCATTATATTTTGGGCTCCCCTGCTATTAAGCCTAAATACAACATAATCATAATACAATAAAATAAACAGCAGCAGCAGGTGGAAACCAATGGTCTCTGCCTATCCCCTTGCTACTTGAAAATAAAATGTCATGTGCTTCTGTGTGTACTGACGTGGACTTCGAAGAAGGAATTGCATCTGTAATACGGATCCTGTACTATCTGCAGACATGTACGAGGAGATCCTCAAGTTCGGCGCGGAGATAGTCCGAGCGCTCCGCCGGGCCACGGCGCCTGTGCTGGTCTACATCCCCCCCGGCGCGGAGCTTAGGGGGGGAGCGTGGGCGGTCGTTGACCCCAGTGTTAACAGCGCTCGCATGGAGATGTATGCTGATCCTGAAGCCAGGTGAGGCTAAGCGGTCACGTAACTAATAAATACATCGGCGACTCGTGGCATTTAGGTAGCATTTGACGTTTCTGACAGACTAGTGAAGTGACTATGTTTCTCTGTGCGAGTCGAGCAAAAGGAACCAATTAGACAAAACCACTTGGTGTAAGAAAATTATATTTCGATTTCGACTGATGTGATTTCTTGCGTATTTTAAATACTTTTACTCTTTGATTGCAACTTCTTTATTTTGTAATAAGCTATAAAAAATATTATTGTAAGATATCCTGGATTTTCGATAATACTATTTTTAGCTTTTGATAAACAAGTTTGCCTTTTGGATACAGTCTCGGTAATAAATGTAACCTTTCAATTTTAAAGACTTATTTTATCTTATCTGAAAAGACACTTGAAAACTACTAGTGCCACCTAATTGCCACGAGCCACCGATGTCTACTAATAATCTGAATCCGTATCCATATCCGTATGTATGTAGGTATGTAGAACTCTTTATTGTATACATAAACATAAAATTAAAATGCGGGCCCTGTGGCATGCGTTAAGGAAATCTTCCGCACCCCGCATGCGGCCCTATCGACTAATGGAACTGAGCCATAACTCCTTTGCCCATATTCCCTAATCTTCTAATCCCGTCGTCGCATGTTATCGCTCTTACAATTAACCTGTTTAAACATGGTCTTTGTCAACAGAGGGGGCGTTTTGGAGCCCGAAGGCATCGTAGAAGTTAAGTTCAAGCAACGGGATACCGCCAAAGCGATGCAGAGACTCGACCCGCAGTTGCAGCGACTCAGCGCTAGGATAGCTGGTAAGTCAATAGTGTCACAAGCACTGGTATTCATCCTTAGCTTCGCGCGTAAAACATAATCTGACAGTGAAATTAGACTTTACCCTTAGCTTCGCGCGCGTGAAACATTATATCTGACAGTGAAAAACGTTACCTTTAGCTTCGCGCGCGTGAAACATTTATGTCTGACAGTGAAATTAGACTTTACTCGTAGCTTCGTGTGCGTGAACATTATATCTGACCGTGAAATTAGACTTTACTCGTAGCTTCGTGTGCGTGAACACTATATCTGACCGTGAAATTAGACTTTACCCGTAGCTTTGCGGGCCTGAAACATTATATCTGACAGTGAAATTAGGCTTTATCCTTAGCTTCGCGCGTGAAACATTATATCTGATAGTGAAATTAGACTTTGCCCGACGCTTCGCGCGTGTTATACATTATATCTGAAAGTGAAATAAAAATTCCGAGATTTCTCAAAAAAGAAAACAAAAATGACGCCATTTTATAGGTGTACATCCTGTAGGAATATAAGTAGGAAAGGAGAGAGGGAGAGATAAGGAGAGGAAGAGATAGGGAGAGGGAAAGACAGGGAGAAATTGGGATAGGGAGAGATAGGGATAGGGAGAAAAGAGAGCGGCTTGTACACGCTCTTTTTTTTACAGAACTAAAAGAGCAAATAGCAGAGCTGAGCAAGAACTTTGACCGTCGCGGCTCCATAGACGACGTGTTGGTCAAGACCGACGCGGGAAGAGAGGCCGAGAGCAGAGCGAGGGAGATGGAGACCGAGCTGCTGCAGTGCGAGAAGAGCGCCAGAGCGAGAGAGAAGGAGCTGCAGCCGATATATCACGAGGTATGGAAATATCAACAAAGAAACAAAGAAAACACATTTATTTACAACAACACAAGACACATAAACAGAGCCCGGACTATCGCAATCTGGCTAACATCTGCCAAGAGAAATATTTCTCTGTTGTAGCTTAAATTACAGCTAATGCTACTGCTACAGCTAATGTTACGGCTAATGAATTGTTTAAGACTGAAATGTATGATGTATAGGAAAGATTCGTGTCTAATCTCTAGACCAGTGGTGGTGTAGGGGTATGGCACACGGCACGGAATGCTGAGGACCTGGGTTCGATTCCCAGCATTGGTCTTTTTCTGGGGTTTTTCTGTGCATCTATATTTCAGTTTGTATTTAGTATGAAATATATGATTTCACGGGATGACCGTAAAAGTAATAAAAAAATGAAGTTGAAAAAATAAATACAAAAAGATACTTCATAGCTAAGCTGAATTGTTTAAATTATTTATGTATTTGTGCTATGTTTGCCTGTTTGTTTTCCAAATATAAAAAATAAAATAATACACGTTCGGCTGCGGCGCATAGGCCTCCTCTCAGAATGAGAGGGCTTGGACCGTACCCACGCGGGCCCAGTGCGGGTTGTTAACTTCATACACACCATTGAATTCCTTCTTAGTTGCGTGCAGGGTTCCTCACGATGCTTTCCTTCACCATAAAGGGGCCATCCATACCACTTGACCCCCCCCCCCCCCCTTAAATGTGTGACGTACTTTATGGACGGCCCCAAAGCTCATAGTGAATTTCAAATATAATTTCGCGCATGAATTCCGAAAAAATCAGAGGTCCAATCGCGCCCGGATTCGAACACACGATCCTCTGCTTGAGAGGCCATTTGGCTTTTTGTTGTGTTGTGTTGACTTGAAATTAGATACGGATATGTAGTTAGGCAAGGCAAGTACAGTCAGCAAACAATATACAGGGTAGCTACGTGTAAAGCTTTAAGGGGGTGATAGCCGAGGTAGAGGTAACGCCACCAGAGTTGAGGCCACGCACACAACCACATCTCATGTAATGACAGCGGGATTTTGACGCTGTGTTGACGTTTAACGACAACACAACGTCAAAATCCCGCTGTCATTACATGAGATGTGGTTGTGTGCGTGGCCTCAACTCTGGTGGCGTTACCTGTATTTTTGAACATTTTTAGCCATATATGCCTTAGCCGAAATTTGATTTTTTTTAAATTGAAGACTTAGAAAGTTTAGGTAAATATCCAGAATTTGATAGTCACGAGTCAATATTGCCCCAATGAGCGTTAATTTGGAAACCAAATCTTTTATTTCGGATAGTTTAATGTGTATTGGACCAAATGAAATAATTTTTAAGTGTCTTTCTTGCCACAAAAACCAAATGGAGGCATTAGAAATTACTAAAAATGTCTTAGGTTGGAACAGAGTCATTTTTCTATGCCAAAAAAAAAAATTAATAAAAAATCCTTGAAATGTTCAAACATTTTTAGAAACATGCCTGTTTATTGTTCTTTCTTTTAAGGTATCACTCATTGACATTGCTTGCTAAATCTGAGATAAAAAGTAAAAACCAAACTCAGGGAGCACTCGCTAAGAATGCACTAGTCTTGAAATTTTACTAGTAAATAACATGTGAAAAAGACAAGTCTACGTCATTTTTCTGTGCCATATTTAAAATTTCCAAATTAACGCTCATTGGGGCAATATTGACTCGTGACTATCAAATTCTGGGTATTTTCCTAAAATTTTTAAGTCTTCAATTTAAAAAAAAAAACAAATTTCGGCTAAGACATGTATAGCTAAAAATGTTCAAAAATACCTCGTCTATCACCGCCTTAAAGCTTTGTACATAGTTACCAAACACCCTGTATAAATAAATATAAATATCACGGGACAATTCACCCAATTGACCTTGTCCCAAAGTAAGCTAAGCAAAGCTTGTGTTATGGGTACTAAGCAGCGGATAAACATACTTAATATATAGATAGATACATACCTAAATACATATTAAACACCCACGACCTGAGAATAAACATTCGTATTTTTCATACAAATATCTGCCCCGACGCGGGAATCGAACCCGGCACTCTAAAGCTTCGTATTCAGGTTCATTAACCACTAGGCCATCTGGTCGTCAAAGCAAAAATGTATTACTAATGATATTTATAACAATTTTTTTTTAACAGATCGCCATACAGTTCGCAGAGCTTCACGATACCGCCGAAAGGATGCTCGAGAAAGGCTGTATATTTGTGAGTACTGATTATTATTATTTTGGATATACAGTCGAACTACCTGAATCTGTGGAATCTTCAAGAAATCCATTATGACGTTTACTGTGAAAACGTTTACGAATGGTTCAGAAATCAAATGGTTCGACTTTGTACAGTTTTTACATAGTTTATTCTACACCTAATAAAAGCCATGGTAACCTAGTGAAAAAAGTGGTCAAGAGCGTGTCGGACACGCTCAGGGCTGGTTTCCGTAGCCGTTACGAAAAAAATCCTTGCATACACACACAGACGCACCATACCTACCATTAATATACATACGAAAGCACTTACGTTGCCTCACTTTTTTTTTTTTTTTTGTTTAATAAACTTAATAAAATAGTTTAGAGTATCTACACCTAAGTATTTCTAAGTTACATAACATGGAGGAGCGGTGTTCTCTTAGTAAGAGCATCACGATACTCAAAAAGAGGCACCAGCACAGTTATTGTCATTAGTTAACTAAGTTACTGAATAAATTATTTTACATTTTTTTTTTTTTTTTCATTTTTCATACTTATTGTTATATTGCGTAACGTAATCTCCTACGTGTTCTCATGAACGTCAACTTTGTTTATAATTGCTACTATGTTATTTACTCATAATTTTACTATTAATTATTCTGTACCTATGTATAAATCCTATCGAGTTTGGTCTCGCTCATTTGATTCGTCTTGACGTGTACTTTGGTGACCAACCTTTGGATTCATATTTTCGCTGCAAAATAGCCATTATGTCCGTAACTATAATTATTAGAGACTTCAAATTTGGCATGCAAGTAGGTAATTATAAAAGTAAAAAACTAATTTTAGGATTTTCGGAAAATCCCCGGGATAAGGAGATAATGTGATTTATATGTATATTCAATTCAATGGGACCGGAATCCTATATCAGTAACCATTCCTTTAGGATCATAGAGGTCCGCGGGATAGAGATCGGAAGTTACCACAAATTTTCGTTCAAAATAAATAAATAAATAAATAAATATTAGGGGACAATCTTACACAAATCGACCTAGTCCCAAACTAAGCAAAGCTTGTACTATGGGTACTAGACGACGATAAACATACTTATATAGATAAATACATAGTTAAATACATAGAAAACATCCATAACTCAGGAACAAATATTCGTGCTCATCATACAAATAAATGCCCTTACCGGGATTTGAACCCAGGACCTCTTGCTTCGTTGGCAGGGTCACTACCAACTAGGCGAAAGCGGCTAAATCGCGAGAAAATTTAGTTAGATAATAAAATTCTTTTCATCCATTAAACAGGTTAGTGAAGGTCGCGTCTAGTATGGATCTTAGACTGTATACTTTTAACATACAAAAGCTTTTTATTAACATGCAATGTATGTATATTATGTATGTACGGGTCAAATCTTGGATGTTGAATTTGACCCGCTTCCAGTGGTCGGATTTACTTGAAATTTGGTATACTTATGTAAGTTGGATGGCAATGCAAGCACAGTCAACAGAAAGTGCAGTCAGCGAAAAAGCTTGCATTGAAAATTAAATTTTTACCAAAAACTTTTTTCTCATTCGTTCGCAGGACATTATCCCGTGGCGCGACTCCCGCCGCTTCCTGTATTGGCGCCTGCGCCGGCTGCTGCTTCAGAACGAGCAAGAGCGACGCATCCAGAGCGCGGTCCAGACGGCGGACAGTATGGACCACGGGGCCGCCTCGGCTACGCTCCGACGGTGGTTCACTGAGGACCGCGGCGAGACACAGGTACATACATACATGCATGCTTCCAGTTTGTATTTAAGTTTTGAGTGTCAATCCCCCCCTTCTCTCACTCTCTCTCTCTCTCACTCAATCACTCATTCACCAAACCATAAAAATCGTGGTGCTGCTTAAGTAACTTAAAGCTGAGATAGATGCATAGGAGAAAGGCTTCCACAGTAATGATGTTCTTTAGATAGATTTGCATCGCCACCCGAAAATCTAATACTAGTTATCGTATAAAAAAAGAAAAAAAAGACCAAATTAAAAAAAAAACATTTTTTTTATGTGGTTGTGAAGTAGTGACACCTCTAGATTTTATTCTCAAAATCTCTATTTTGCATACATTGGCCTACTACTTGCCTAAATCTTAAAATTTTCCAGGCGGTACTTCCTACAAAAAATCAGCAAAATATGTGACTAAGTTCTGTATTCAATAAGTGTTTTTCAATGTAGTATACAAACTGTTCGATTATGTTAGCATTTTACTCTTAAATACGACAAACTGATAAGAAAAACTCAAACATAATCGAAGAGTTTGTATACTACATTGAAAAACACCAATTGAATATAGAACTTGGGGTAGGAACGTAGGGGTGTCCCGTTCGCATTCTTTAGTTAATAATCTTAAATATTTAAAGATTGTAACTAAGTTTAAGAATATATTTTTTTTTTTGTAATTAATTTGCAATAAACAGATTAAAATTTAAAATTTAAAATTTAATTTTTTTTAACACATTTTGCTGATTTTTTGTAGGAAGTACCGCCTGGAAAATTTGAAGCAAATCGCTTGAATACATCCTGAAAAATTAAACATTAAAAAAAAACTTGAAAAAATCATAAGTCAAAAACTATTACATGTAGGATGTTCATACTCGGCTGAAATATTTTTCATTACAAGAGGTACTCAGAAAAAAAAACCCGAGCCCATTTGATGTAAGGGCCGACTTACTATGGAAACCCGGCGACTATAGCCTTTGTGTCTAAATCTCCTGACCAGTGGTGGTGTAGGGGCTTAGCACGCAGCACGGAATGCTGAGGACCTGGGTTCGATTCCCAGCGCTGGTTTTTTTCTGAGTTTTTCTGTGCATCCATGTTTTAGTTTGTATTTCGTGTGAAACATAAAAATGGGTAAATCAGCTTTTTCCTGTTGTTTGTTCAAATCTAACAAAAATAAAGGTAGCTAACACTAACTACTTTTTAACTAATATTATAATGTCTCTGTATCCTAAAACAGATATATGTATCTCTGTTAGGTATACTTCACTACTCTTGTATTATATTATGCTGTACGTTTAGACGACCAGATGGCCTAGTGGTTAGAGAACCTGACTACGAAGCTTGAGGTCCCGGGTTCGATTCCCGTGTCGGGGCAGATATTTGTTCGAAAAATACGAATATTTGTTCTCGGGTCTTGGGTGTTTAATATGTATTTAAGTATGTATCTATCTATATAAGTATGTTTATCCGTTGCCTAGTACCCATAACACAAGCTTTGCTTAGCTTACTTTGGGATTAAGTCAATTGGTGTGAATTGTCCCGTGATATATTTTTTATTTTTTTTTAAATCTTCGAAATGATGTGGTCTTAACAAATTGGCTTGTCAACAGTCCCACCAATGGGAGCACGACAACGAAGCTGTCTGCAAGTGGCTCGAGGCGCAGGTTTGCGACGACAACTCCGTGTTGGAGAGGAATCTTCGGGCCATCAAGCAGGACGCCGTCATGCAGGCTGTCAATGGACTTGTTATGGTATGTTTGTCTCTTGTTTGCTAGAGGCATAACGGTGACGACGACGACGATGATGATGATGATCATGATGATGATGATAATGATGATGATGATGATGTTGACGATGACGACGACGACGACGACGACGACGACAACGATGATGATGATAATGATGATGACGATTGCGTTGACGATGGCAATAATGATGTTGACGATAACGATGACGATAATGATGTTGACGATGACGACGACGACGACGACGATGATGATGATAATGATGATGACGATTGCATTGACGATGGCAATGATGATGTTGACGATAACGATGAGGACGACGATGACGACGATGTCGACGACTAAGATGATGATCATGATGATGATGGTGGTAATGATGACTGACGGGCTTGCGATGACAACTCCGTGCTGGAGAGATTCGGGCCATCAAGCAGGACGCCGTCATGCAAGCAGTCAATGGACTTGTTATGGTATGTTTGTCTCTTGTTCGTCAGAGGTATGAGTTCTACACGGCGTAAGAAACGAAATCCCTATGACGATGATAATGATGATGATGACGATTACGATGACGATAATGATGATGATGATGATGATGATGATGACGACGTGCTTGCGACGATAAATAACTCCGTGCTATAGAAGAATCTTATGTTTACCATACCACTTGTTCGTCGGAGGTATGGGTCAAACACGGCGTAAAAAACAAAATCCCTATGATGATGATGATGATGATGATGATAATGATGATGATGATGTTGACGATGACGCTGATAATGACGATAACGATGATTATGATGATGACGATGTCGATGACTCTGACGGGCTTGCGAGGAGCCCTTTGTTCAATGTACATCTTCTGCCTGATGATAATGATGATGATGATGATTTTTTTTTTGCAGGATCTGACGCCATCCCAGCGAGCGGAGTTCATAAGGAAACTCACCGCGTTAGAAATGGAGCAATAATATTTTTCTATTTAAATTATAGATAGAACAAAATAAATCCAGGCCATATCTCTAAAATGTAGTAAAGCAATATCAAAGATATTGTATTAAACTAAAGTAAATGAAGCTTTTCTCGCCACACAGCACAAGCAATTACTTAGTGTTCCAAAAGGCTACTCGAGCCTTTTTTATTTTTAGGCTCGCCTCATTTTTTAAACCAATAAAAGGCTAGAAGTTTCAAAAGCTAGCTTCCTAGTCTAGTTGTATTTAAAAGCCTCGACTTTAAACGTTATTATATTAAGCTGATTGTAATTTTAGGTCCTTTTCAAGAATTTCGAGACTTTCTAATGGCTTTTAGATACAATTTTGACAATTTATAGTGTAATTTTGATCTGATAAGCTTGAATTTGATATTAATTTTTAGATTAACAAAATTTAAGCTTTTAAAAAAAGCTGGAGCCTAAAACAGGCCCGAGTTTATAAAAAAGGCTAGCCTTCAAGGCTGGGTTGCCTTTCCCGCCCTAGCCCTTTCTCGAAAGCCTTTTCCGTCAACTCGTGTAAAAAAGACTCCGAGGTTGAATTTGGGGCTAAAAGGCTAGAGTCTTTTCGAACACTAAAAAACAATTAACAGACACGCTTCCCACGCCGGTTGCGCGTAGTCGTTACTGTAAAAGCACCGTTAGTTGCTTAACTATCAGGACGCTTGAGTGTAAATGAGCTATTAGGAAAACAGCGATCGTCGATTCGGTTGTACCTGGAGGTCAAACCTCAAACGTTATGTTAGTGTGGATATGTCGCGGAATCCCGGACTTTTTGTTGTTAGAAAGACAATTTTTTATATTATTACATGTAATCAATTTCTGTTACATGTCAACGTTTTCAAGTAAATGTTTTTACTATTGGATATAGTTCTGAATGGATTATTATAAAGATTTTAAAGAAATCATGCGATAAAATATATGTATGTATCTATAACAAGGGAAACAGATGCAAAGGTGAACTTACCCTTAAATGGAATCTCTTCCCGTTAACAAGAGCGGACATCCAATGAAAAGTAAAGAAAACCGAACTCTATTGTTAGTTTTATGGTGTTGTATCTGTTAGCAAACCAATAAAAAATAGGTAAATAAATTCGTCAAGATATCTACAACTCTATGCCATTAACCATAAGGCTCGTGTTTGCATATATGTCGCGCTATGGTTGTACACACTAATGTATGGTGAATGCAGTAAACTAATAATATCAACAATAAAACATAACAATCAATGTATGTATGATCAACGCTGCTTATGAAATGTCTAATTAATTTATTGAATCAGGCGTTACTTTGCGGAGGTTATTAATGAATTGAAACAATTACTTTGGTCACCCGCGACCTTACGATAGTTACTTGTATGTAAGAAATGCGTGTATGAACATGTTCCTCCACCTCCACACTGTACGAACACACACAAATCATACGAACCCAACTATCACCGCCACCAAATCCACCGTTTTTCTTTTGCTAATTTAAGATTATGTCACTAATAAATTTTTCTTTCTGTTTCAATTCTATTTTGTCTATTTTATAAATATTATTTCTATTCAATCGGTGTTGTGGGGATAGTGGTGTATCCATATTAACATTTACTCGATATCCCGCGGGATCAAATCGCCGATCGCTGGTAACAAATACGTAATAACAGGCGGGATGAGAATTTCGTATTCGCTTTTATATTTATGTTAAATTTAAGATAAAGTATCCGAATATGTTACCTTTCGTATAATGTGTATAGGGACCGTCCTTGCTAAGACCAAGAGTCTATAAAAGCTTATGTTCAAAATATTAGGACACACAAGATAGCAGGATTAAGCAGGATTAAAATTATCAAGATATATGTTTATTTATGTGGATAATTAACAGATGATTATCAAACGAATAATATATACACAGGGTGTTTGGTAGCTACGTACAAAGCTTTAAGGGGGTGATAGCCGAGGTATTTTTGAACATTTTTAGCCATATATGTCTTAGCCGAAATTTGTTTTTTTTTTTTTAATTGAAGACTTAGAAATTTTAGGAAAATACCCAGAATTTGATATAGTCACGAGTCAATATTGCCCCAATGAGCGTTAATTTGGAAATTTTAAATATGGCACAGAAAAATGACGTAGACTTGTCTTTTTCATATGTTATTTACTATTAAAATTTCAAGACTGCATTCTTAGCGAGTGCTCCCTGAGTTTGGTTTTTACTTTTTATCTCAGATTTAGCAAGCAATGTCAATGAGTGATACCTTAAAAGAAAGAACAATAAACAGGCATGTTCCTAAAAATGTTTGAACATGTCAAGGATTTATTTTTTATTTTTTTTATGGCACAGAAAAATGACTGTTCCAACCTAAGACATTTTTAGTAATTTCGAATGCCTCCATTTTGTTTTTGTGGCAAGAAAGACACTTAAAAATTATTTAATTTAGTCCAATACACATTAAACTATTCGAAATAAAAATTTGGTTTCCAAATTAACGCTCATTGGGGCAATATTGACTCGTGACTATCAAATTCTGGGTATTTTCCTAACATTTCGAAGTCTTCAATTTAAAAAAAAAATATCAAATTTCGGCTAAGATATGTATGGCTAAAAATGTTCAAAAATACCTCGGCTATCACCCCCTTAAAGCTTTGCACGTAGCTACCAAACACCCTGTATAAACGAATATAGTTGACATCATCAATCAATTGTAGTGAAAATTGCTGAGTTGTGCGATGCATGGGAAAAATTTGTGTCTAAACTGACCAGTGGTGGTGTAGGGGTTTAGCACGCAGCACGGAATGCTGACGACCTGGGTTCGATTCCCAGCGCTGGCCTTTTTTCTGGGTTTTTCTGTGCATCCATGTTTCACTTTGTATTTAGCATGAAATATATGAACTCTACTTTGTTTTAAAGCTCAGATTAGTTTCAAAATTGATTTGAAATACGAGCTTTTATCAAAATGGTGACGAGATTCATCCTCAACATTCCTCACTTCTATTTCCATTATCCAACCCTGGAGAAAGTAAATCAGGTAGATGGGCATTTTTAATATAAGTGTACTTTTTATTCATAGTGAAATAGGACGCATTGCTCACGCCTCAAAACTAGTTTAACTCGACATGTTTCATGTTGTTGAATGACGATGAAAACTTGGGTAGTTGTATTGTAGTGCGGTGGCGCGTAGTGCGCGTTTGGCAGCAGCCGTAGCGTGTTCCTCCGAGACGAAGGGCCACGGATTAGCCCGAAACATGCCAAGTTAAACTCGTTTTGAGACGTGAGTGGTCCGCGCATATTTTCACCATGAGTGAATCTCACGGTAGGTAGTTAAGTGGAATGATAATAATGAATTTTATTCAATCACGATCGCGTTCTTTGTGTACCGTAACGAAAATTAGTCTTACAAACTATATGGGTAACTTTCGTTACACAAAGGCATCAATTAAGTTTTGTGTTAATTAATGCCCTTAACCTCTTCGACGCCAATGACATATAAAATATATCCGCGATGTATTACTCATGGCGTGCAGAGCAATATCTACCTACATGCATTACTGTAGGGTTCAACTTCGCGTTTGACATTCCGATTATTCCGATGTCATGGCTAGACATCGGCGGCTCGTAGCATTAAGGTAGCACAAGTGATGAAACGTTTTTCCAGTGCTTTTTCAGATAGGATAAAATAACCATTGAATACTTATTTTATTAGGTTTCAACCTATAGTTTTAACATATCTATGAAAAAGTAGGTTTGATCGCTATTCAAAAAACATCAATTGTGAATATTAGGTATGTCATTGTCATTAATTCAATAATTATTAAAAGACGTGTCGCGAGTGTTGCGGATGTTACATATTGTTCCAAATAATGGAGGAAATCATAAAAAAAAACGCCCAGAACTCCTGCTAGAAGACGACAAGATATAATGCACCCGTTGCAATGTTTTTATACTCTGTAAGACACATAACATAAACAAGCATTTATAATTGTATATAACGAATGTCATTTATTAAATAGTCAAAAATATTTTTCTAATTGGCGTCCTTTGCTCGACTCGTATCTACGCGTAAAAACACTGTTACATCACTAGTCTGTTAGAAACGTCAAATGCTACCAAAATGCTACGAGCCGCCGACGTCTAGTCATGGCGTATGAGTGAGAGCTGATTTTCTTTTAAACTTTTGAACGCCAGCGTCGGCTATAGACGATAGTACGGTAATACAAAATTAAACCTACCCGCATCCGCATAAGGATCAATTTTGTTCCTAACAAAAACGATGCGTGACGTTCAATAGGAACGACCAATATATTCTCTCCTCCGTCTCTTAATTACCAGTTGGTCTAGCCGCTTTTAACGCTATAGTTAGCCAATTAATTTATCTGTTATTGTTGGGCAATTAAAACATTTTTATTTGTAGAAAATGTTATTTTAGTGTAATAATTTATTTTCGTTAAAATATGGGGTTTCTTGTTAAATACTCTTTCGAATTGCTCGGTTTTATTAATAAGTTGCGTTATAGTTTTAAATGATTCCATTGAACAGCTTCGAAGCGAAATGCACAAAACGCAAAATGTTCACTACGCGCAAAATGTACTTGTACGCAAAATGTACACAACGCATTATTGTGAACGCGGAACGTACAAAAAGCGACAAGTACATTCGTAAAATGTACAAATCGGAAAAGGAATAAATAAACAAATAATTTATGGAGCCTGCAAACCAATATTCCAAGAATTGAAAATCTTGCCCTTGCCTTGTTTGTACATATTAGAAGTTGCTAAATTTGCCAGAAATCATCCACAATATTTTCCGCTACATAATGTTGTTCTTAATAAATTGAATGGGAGAAATCCACATAAATTATATGTACCCAGACTCATAAAACTTTTCAGCAAAAATATTTATGGCATTGCAATAAATAGTAGATTGTTCAACAAGGGACTAAAACAAGCCATAATGATACGAGATATTTAGCCACCCGAGCGATAGCGAGGGAGGCTATAATTCGAGTTGTCATTATGGTAGTTTAGTCCCGCGTTAAACACTCTACTTTTCACTTTGAATGCGAGGAAAAAAACGACGTACAAAATTACTTTTTTGCAACGTATGCTCAATACGAGCAATGGACATCTGTTCAAAATTCAAATAGCAAAAAAAATACCGCTGTCTTTTCTTTTCTTTTATATTTTTTTGTAAAGTGACGCTTTAAATGCTTGCATAATTAGCCAACAGATTCTAACTTAAAGACTATGTTAAAACTAATTGTACTATGCATGTAAGAATGATAATTGTTCATTCATTAGAATCGGCAAATAAATTAACCTAATTGATCTAAGTTAACACACAAAATATATTGTTAACTGAAACACTTACCCGTGAATAAAGAAACAACTTTTTAAGTTTATTTTCTATATGCCAATTCTTTGTAAAATTATATCTAATTATACTTTCAATTTACTATTAAATGCAACTGACATCGCATTATTTTGAAGTCACGCCATATTAACATTCAAACGTAACTGCTCTATCTACCGTACACTCCAGCACTGCTTTGCCGACAGTGCGGATTGCTATTTTATCGACAGAGCAGGGAACTGCTTTGCCGACAGCGTTTTTAAAAAAAAAAACAAATTAAAAACACCTAAGCTAAAGGAAATCTTTCTTTACGTGCAAAATAAAATGAATTCATCTTTAATATTTTATAATTAAATAGATTAATATTCGTAATTACTCAATGTATTTCACGAAATTATTATTTATTAAATATTTTTTATACAGGCCCTATACTACGAAGCGCGAAATTCGAACTTCGTTTCATGCCGTTCCGCTCACGCTAATGGTATTTATTACGAGAGTGAGAGGGACCGCACGATCCGAGCTTCGAACTTCGAATTTCGTAGTAACCCCCCAGTTGTCATTTTGAGGTTATTTCCACGCCCTAAAGGCTTCCACAGACCGAAGCGCAGGGCGCTACAGTGCGTCCGCAGCGCGCTTCGGTCTGTGGAAAGCTTTAAAATTGTCTATACCCAGTTACTGAAAATGGCGATAATCCTCCATTCACAAACACCGTGATTGGCAGTTTAGGGGTTTCCATAGTCAATTAAAAAAATTTTACTTTAATCCCTAGAGATCAAAAAAGAGCTTTAGTCCCGATATGCAGAGACTAAAGTAACATTTTAAGAGCATGAGAAGTGAAAAATATATAATAAAATTACCTAATGACATGAAATTTCTTCTGTGATAACAAATTTCCTAAAATTTTATTTAAATGGTTACTTGACAAATGTTTTTACTCCGTTACTGAGTTTTTAAATTACGAAACTTAACTTAATTTTCTTATTATTTATTATTTTCTATCGACTTTGAATAATAATGTTTCTAATCTAATTTACCGTTTTTTGTTTCGTTAATATTTCTACGCCAAAACTGGCAGAATGTGTTGAATTCTTGCTGATTATAAATTGTAATATCTGTACCTACCTTATTCTAAGAAATAAATCTAGAAATGATTCTATTCTAATAAATATTTTTTGTTCTATTTATACTTTTTTCTCTTTGTACGTTCCGCGTGTTTCACAATATGCATTGTGTTCATTTTGCGTATTGTAGATTTTGCCATTGGTTACATTTTGATTCGATTTGGTTTGATTTTGCTCCGAAGCGAAAATTAGGTCTTCAATAACCCTGTTTGACATTTAATGTGAGAAAGTACCGTAGCTGTGTTGTACTGTACGAAAGAGTGGATATTGAATCTAGTTTTGGACACTATTTGTAATGCAATATAATTGTTTCGGTGTATTTATTTTATATGAAAAAATAGCTGTATGCTTGTATAGGTGACTGTTGGTATAATGTATGTGGTTAAATAAAAGGCTGTTTTATAAAAAATGGTTTTATTTCGTATAAAAGTTATCATAATATAAAATCTACGCAGCAACATTTAAAAATACGGAGGAACTTTGTGCTAACGTAAAAGTTATAGGACTAAACACAGGGGCGTAGCTACCGCCGTATCAGCCGTATCAATGATACGGGGCCCCGGGCTACAGACGCCCCTAACGTGTGTAAGCAAAAATTAGTAAAATGTTATCCTCAATGTAACTTAATCATAGGGTTGCCAACTATTTCTAAAGCAAATATACTTAGTATTTTCTAGCCCAAGGTACAAAAATATAGTACTCTGAAAAAAAAATAGTACAAAATACTTAAGAGTGAAAATTGATACATTAAACATTAGTATAGTAAAAATGGCCTACCCAAACCGCACGCGTAAGGACAGACCGAAATATAGTATTTTTGCGTACTATATATTTCTTCAACAGTATATAGTACACAGAGCCAAAATATAGTACAATACTATATATTTAGTACGGTTGGCAATCCTACTTAATCTCGTTCTTCAACTAATTTCGACACAGGGCCCCAAGACACGCTACGCCACTGAGCTACGGTCTCCTATTTTACCAATGATATTATATACAAAAGAGGTAGATACGCCACCAACGCACCAAAAGTGTGCCGCGAAATGGTCCTAATTGTGACCATTGGAATCAGTCGGATTGTGACGTTTGCTTACACTTTGCGCGCAAGTGATAGACTATCTTTGTCTTTTTCTTCATATCGTCTTAATGAAGCCATCTCTCTTAATACCGTCTGTCAATGTAATAAAATGTAAGTAAAATGAAACGTGTATGTGTGTGTGCCTGCCGCCGCGTGCGGAGCATTTTTTTTGGGCATAATGTGAGCATATAACGTATCTACACTTAAAATATCATTGTATTTTACGCTATACGCGACGTCTGACGTCGGCGTCAACGTTCCCATGGACGTCTGAACGCAACAACGCCGGCGGTGAATACGTCAACAGTGGACGTGGGCGTTTTAGTCGCTGCTCGCGTACTTTATACACGATGAGTTTTAATAGGTGATCAGGAGTTGAAAAATATTATTCCTGGCCAAAATGGAACTTAATAGGTGAGGTCTTATACAATTACCTAAGTCTCTGTTTAATTAAAAAAACCGGCCAAGTGCGAGTCGGACTCGCGCACCGAGGGTTCCATACAAATTTATATGTATCTATGATCATCCAGTCTTAGCAGACCCCTGCTCCTAAGCAAAATGTGCGCAGTGTGGGATCATTGTAGATTGGTTACTGATATAGACAGACAGACAAAAAAATTTATGCTTTTCGCAATTTACCCTTTATCTGTGCTATAAGGCCTTGCTTTGTACCAAATTTCAAGATTCTGAGTTCACGGGAAGTACCCTGTAGGTTTTGATTCTCTTGCGAGTGTCGAAAATGTGCGTTGGTTACTGATATAGACAGACAGACAAAAAAATTTATGCTTTTCGCAATTTTTCCTTTGTCTGTGCTATAAGGCCTTGCTTCGTACTAAATTTCAAGATTCTGAGTTCACGGGAAGTACCCTGTAGGTTTTGATTCCCTTGCGAGTTTCGAAAATAAGCGGAAATTTGCGTCATAAACGGCTGTATCTTTTGATTGCGTTGGCTTAGATGTTCGATTTTTTCACAGCTCCAAGGGACAGTAGACTTGAGTATTTGATATAAATTTCAGCTTGATACCTCCACGCGTTCCTGAGAAAAAGGGTCTTGACAGACAGACGGACGGACAACAAAGTGATCCTATAAGGGTTCGGTTTTTTCCTTTTGAGGTACGGAACCCTAAAAAAACGTTAGTGTTAAAATTTCTTGCTCCAACCGAATGCATGGTCGTCCTACATTTGTTGAATTTAGGTAAGTAGTTTCGTCAAGTGTCATCCGCTTTGGCGGGGAATTTGACAGGTCTCATGTCAGTTAGTTTATGAAACTGACTTGTATTCTATGGAAACATGGACCCGCGCGCGCGGAGACGCTGTCCATGTTATTGATTTTTTTACGTAAACGCGATCGAGAAGTATTTGGTGAAGTAAAACTTATACTAAGCGTAGAGGTAACGCCACCAGAGTTGAGGCCACGCACACAACCACATCTCATGTAATGACAGCGGGATTTTGACGTTGTGTTTACGTTTAACGACAACACAACGTCAAAATCCTGCTGTCATTACATGAGATGTGGTTGTGTGCATGGCCTCAACTCTGGTGGCGTTACCTATATAGATCTGATCACAAATTAAAAATCATTGCGTAAATGACAATAGGCACGACTTGATATGATACTGCAATAGTTAGAAATAACTAGAGACATGCAGAGTTTGAATTCCGCTTACGTCAAGACGCCAACGTCGACGTGTGAAAGAGACCACAACTGTTTTATAAAATAAACCTTATCTACAGTACATACATACACTAGTAGAAAAAGAAATACACTTCTAAAGAGAGGTACTTACTAGCTACAGGAACATGTTTTTAAAATATCTTAAAATTTGATCGTATCAATTTGTCGGCGTGATAATTAGACACCATGCCTAATTACAGCTTTCTACCGAAATCAAGATTTAGTCGTTAATCTCGGTTTTAGCTTGACAGTTATACATTTTGACATTACTAAACAGTTTAACGCTTCATCGAAATTTATTTGTCGCCATGTACAGTCAAGTGTAAAAATATGAACTTATTCAAAGTTTAAATAAGTACTACAGAGTCTTATTCCAACGCAATAAGGCCGTAGTAACATATTTTTGAGTGGTTCGAATAGATACTTATTTTTGCACTTGACTGTACACATGGATAAGTAGACGGACATGACGTAATTGTAATGGTTCCATTTTTACCACTTTGACTAAAACACCCAAAAAAGGTAAAAGCTTAGATTAGTTATTTATACACTAGATAGAGCTTTGGAGGCATAAAAACGTTCCCAAAAATATAAGGCAACAATTGGCTTATTATGTCATTTGCCCCCTTCAACCGGAATGACGTAACGCGATCGTCAGATGAAGGGTCGATTTCAGAACGTTTTGTCAGCGTTTTTCAAATTTCATTAGTGTCACTCGATTATTGCTGTAAAATAATGATAAATCGTGACAACTTTGGATAAAATCAGACTAAGCCTCGGTACCGCCACACATTTGTATAAAAAGTTAACTCTGATCATCATCCCCCTCTGCGATATTTACGTCGACACTAATGAAAAAAAACGCGGCGGTCAAAACGCTCTGAAAAAAGTTGTCAAATGGGTTTTTGGACGTTTTGTATCGCAGTGTTTGCTCCTAACACTCTAGTGTGTAAATAATCTAAAGGTAAATATCACTGAAAGAACAGATTACTGTTTTGCAATGACCTGTTCGAGCATGTTTATGGGGCGGAATTTTCATTGCAAAAATCAAACGTCAAGAGGGATTGACCATTATGTTTTAATCAACAATTTCAGTCATCGATTTTATAGAATCTCTTCGCAAGTTACCGACTTTACTATGATATCCCAAGTCACTGCACTGCAGGGTAAAGGCCTCCGCCATTACAGGGCTAATTTCTTTGCTTAAAACATGTCGTGCTGACCAATCAATCATCGATAGTTCATAAAACAGTGGTCAATCCCAATTGACGTTTGATTATTGCTATGAACATTCCACCCATTGTTTATGACACTTTAGACCCTGTTTACATTATTCCAGTAACATGATATCTCGGGGCCGCCACGCTATCGAGTAAAGATCGCCTTATATCTACAGTTAGAGCCCGTTCCCACTATGTCGTTGTCGGATTCCGATTTTAATCGGGCATTTTAATCGTAAATCGTGTCCGACAAGTGTGAACAGCTTCATATAAAATGTTCTGCCACTGGAACGCCCGATTAAAATCGGAATCCGACACACGACATAGTGGGAACGAGCTCTTACCGAGCGCGTCAGACAAAATAATAATCTTCTATACAGGGCAGATGCCCCATTTCTGGCCACTTTAAGACCATAGACTTGTCAAGTTGTCTATACCTTAGTAAACTCAACTTAAAGTTGAAAATGGCCAAAACCGGCCCGTGGCCAGAACTGGGGCATCTGCCCCATCTGGAATTCACTATAGTAACACGACCGCGAAGTCGCGGGTCGTGCCCGGCGTATGCGCAATAGTAGATTGATAAACAAGGGTCGTAAGTGATCAATTACACCCAAGATATTTAGGCGCACGAGCGAGCAAAGCGAGCGAGGGTGCTTAAAGTTCGCGGGCGTATAGGTAACGCCACCAGAGTTGAGGCCACGCACACAACCACATCTCATGTAATGACAGCGGGATTTTGACGTTGTGTTGACGTTTAACGACACACAACGTCATAATCCCGCTGTCATTACATGAGATGTGGTTGTGTGCGTGGCCTCAACTCTGGTGGCATTACCTATACCTAATTGATCATTTACACTCGAGTTGAACACTCTTTTCACCACAAATGCGAGGAAATAAATAAAAACCGTTTCCTATGTTAAAAATGTAGGTATACCTACGCAATTTGTAACAGAGCGGAAGAAAATTTATCGCGCCAAACCGTCTTTTGTATTTTTTTTTAATCGCGCTATTTGGCTTTGGCACGTTCAGCCAGCACTGGCCAGCAGCATTATGCCAGCATCTATGGAAGTTTGGAGGCAAGTATTACGCATTACGATCTCCTTGTTTACCAGTTCGTGAATACAAAGGAGCACCATTCGATTTTTAAATTTACTTACAATCTCTAAACATGTAAATCGAATTTACAACACGGATTTCTAGTTAAATGCAACCTACTTTCAGAGCTTAAGTGATGAACAGAATATTTTGTCAGTGTCTGATACAGCATGTGTCTGACACGTATGGTGTTTGTAGATAATCGTTTTAATCGTTTTACAAGAGTCTCAGCTGAGAATTGAATATCGCAGCGTCAGGCTACTGGAATGATTTTACTGGAATATTGTAAATAGGGTCTTAAATTGAAAACGCTTGTCATGTTCATTATATAACGTAGTTTTTCTTGACGCTCTCGAACCTCACGACGAAGGTCCGTATCTGGGTGGGCCGGAGGGTCACTATGAACTCGGGCTCCGCTTCCGACTCCTCGCCTGGAGGGTTTATCCGGACTTCGTCGTCTTTCGACGTCGCCCTGCCGTAGAGAAACAATTATCATCATTATTGCTACGGTACTCCACTCTCGGATAGATCACCGTTTTTAGGGTTCCGTATCCAAAGGGGAAAACGGGACCCTATTACCAAGGATGACATAGACTGGATTGGCAGTCGCCCTAGTACGGATCCGCCGCGGTTTATGTAGTTCGATTATTAAATCTAGATGGCGCTGAAATATAGCCAGAGGCTGGTTACCTATCAAAATTTAGAAATATTTTTTTCCGAATATTTAAAATCCCGAATGCTTCATTTATCCGAATGCATTTTTTTCTGAAACTGTAAATATTTCAGGATTTTTATAAAACAACCCTAACCTAACCTAAAGGGTTCTACACGATGGTCCTGAAATAAATCCTGAAATATTTACAGTTTCAGCAAAAAACGCTTTCGGACAAATGAAGTTTACGGGATTCTAAACCTTCGGAAATATAATTTTCTAAACATCGATAGGTTCCCCATAATAATACATTTGCAGCGATATAAAATATCTGTAGCCTTTTTGTTTTGCCTTCAAAGCCTATGGCTATATTCTAGATTTAATAATCGAACTACAAAAACCGCGGCCGATCCGTACTATGGCGACTGCCAATCCAGTCTATATCATCCTTGCTATTACTAAGACTCCGCTGTTCGTCCGTCTGTCTGTCTGTCCGTCTGTCACTAGGCTGTAAGTACCTATCTCATGAACCGTTATAGTTAGACAGTTGAAATTTTCACAGATGATGTATTTCTGTTGCCGCTATAACAACGAATACTATTTGCGTGATAAGTTCCGTTTAGTGTAATAGTTGTTATGAAAATCACGAAAGTTTCATACAGTATAAGGCAGTGGTTCCCAACCAGTGGTCCGCAGAAGCCAAAATATGGTCCGCTAATGATTTTAAGTTTTTTTATTAAAGTTTCAGTTTGATTATTACAGTTTATTATTTTTATTAAATATACACCTATATAGTGGTCCCTGCTAACAAGAATAATATAAAAGTGGTCCCTGACCATGAAAAGGTTGGGAACCCCTGGTATAAGGCATTATGTGTCTCATACGCGTTTCAGGGTTTGAGCACTCCGCAAAAATTCGGTAGAAGATGCCGCCTGTGAATGAGACAAACGAACCTCTTTCTCCTTCCCTCCCGGTCATCGTAATAGGAGTCGTAATCCAAGTCGAGCCGGCGGGATGTAGTTGACTCTGCTTTTAGGCCAGAATCTGAAAACAGAATGAAATGTCAAAAAGAAAACACGTTAAAACAAAAAAAACCGGTTTTCTGTGAAGTCGGTTTACGGACGATAGTTTAACGTGACAACGTCATAACAAACATTCAAAAAAACAAAAATGAAACCAGGCGGTCACCCATCCATGTACTGACCGCACCCGACGTTGCTTAACCTCGGTGATTGGACGAGAACCGGTGTTTTGTCAAATATCTTGAAAACTGTGCATCCTACGGCAAAATCAATGAAATTTTCTTCCCCCCTTTAACACCCCCACACCCCCCCATTAAAAATTACTCGAGCGCTATTACTAAGATTGTACACCCTGGCACGCGCTGCTCTCTTGTACATCCTGGCATTCACTGTTCTCTCTTGTACGGGATATTACATTGCGTCATCCTTTTTCGTGTATGCAGTCGGCGTTCATCGATTTATAAGACGTTGTCACGTCAAAAATTTTCAAATCTGGTTCGACTATAAAATTTACAAACTTCTATTGTTTACCTTTCTCCTCCTCGTCGTCTTCAAGAGTCTCCATCCTTCGCCTGTCCAGACTGAAGTCATCCATACCACTGGTTATGAAGAAAGGCATATCCACTTTTTCGGTATTGTCTTTGCGTTTCGATCTAAAAAACATTTGTAAAAAAAAAATTATACTGATATTGTTTATTAATTTTACAACAAATAATAAAGAGCTGATATAAAAATCCTGTCCACAGCATCCCAACGTCATAGTCGATTCCATGTCGTTTCCTACCTGGTAATCGTTTGACAACTGTGGAGGCTTTTCCGCTAGCACACCCTCATAGTGTTTAAGGGAAAGAGCTCCATGGTTGCGCTCATCATTTACATTATCATTTCAGCCTCGATCATTGACGCCCAATCATTACGGCTGGGAGTGACATGCATTCACCCTGAACCCACGGCCTTCACCAAATCGTCCGTCCATCTCGTTGGTGGACGTCCCACGCTGCGCTTGCCAGTCCGTGGTCTCCATTCCAGAACTTTTGGGCCCCAACGGCCATCTGTTCTGCGTGCTATATGGCCTGCCCATTGCCATTTCAACGAGCTAATCTTTTTGACTATGTCGGTGACCCCGGTTTTTCTACGGATCTCCTCGTTCCTGATTCGATCCCGTAGAGAAACTCTGCTGAAACTCTGTTGTTGCGCTAATCTTATTTATATTATGGAAAATTGGATAATTCCCGCGGGACAGTGATAAACTCATTTCTCGCACACGGAGTTGCAACAGCTAGTCAGCGAATAAGATAATCTAAGTAAAAGTAGGTATTAGTTAAAAAAATTGTTTAAATGATACTTATTAAACGGGATGAATGGAGAAAATGGGGGAGGCCTTTGGCACGCCATTTGCAGGAAGAATAAACTTTTCGAGGCCTACGACGCATATATCCGCACTGCAGGTTCGTCCAACGAACGATAACATTTATTGAATCAGGCGTTACTTTGCGAAGGTCCATATTAATTGAAACAATTACTTTGCTCGCCCGCATCCTTTTTTTTTCAAGTTTTACGAGGTCGCGGGTGAGCAAAGTAATTGTTTCAATCATTGACGGATATATCAGTCACGGCGTGCAGAGCGATATCTACCTAACAAGCATTTCTGTAGGGTTCAACTTCGCGTTTGACATTCCGATGCAGGGGCGTAGCTACCGCTGTATCAGCCGTATCAATGGTACGGGGCCTTCGGGCTACAGAGGCCCCTAACGTGTCTAAGAAAAAATTAGTAAAATCTAGTGCTTCTCGGGAAAGCCCCCCCAACTAATTTTGATAAAGGGCCCCTCCAAGGCACGCTACGTCACTATTCCGATGTCATGGCGTATGAGTGAGAGCTGTTGTATTTAACAGAACGTTGATAAGTTTTATAATAATACTTATTCCGTCTGTTGCTTTCAGTCCTCTCCTCCGTCTTCGCCCGGTACCCGCGCGACTTCTTCCGCCTCTTGACCCGGGTCACCTCCGCCGCCTCTTCGAATGTCCGCGGGGGCCGGGAGCTGGGCTTCGTCTTGTAATACATCTCGTACATGGACTTCGTGACGCCATCATCCGTCTCGTCAGTATTCATGTCAGTGTACAAAACTGGAAAAAGTGTGAGGACCTGTTTTATTTTTAACCTTTTTAAATTTTCTATCGTTTGCCCAAATTTCACTTGCCATTACGTCCCTTTTGCCATAATTTTAATTTGTCATTAAAGTAATTTTTTTCTGATGCAGTCTTTTCTTCAGAATTATTCTTAAACTAACCTAACCTATTTGGTATATTCTTTAAGACACATTTATAGAAATAGAAATAAACTTTATTGCATAATTTAAAATTATTATTTAGCTATTACTTAATGAGTGAGATACACCCTTGGCCACATCTACACATTTCATCAGATGAGATAGTGGTCAATCACAGGTCAGTCATCATTTCAGCCGAAAGACGTCCACTGCTGAACATAGGCCTCCCCCAAGGCTCGCCAAACAGATCGGCCCTGCGCCATCCGCATCCAATGCGTTCCCGCTACCTTCACCAGGTCGTCGCTCCATCTTGTTGGAGGCCTACCTACACTGCGTCTTCCGGTCCGCGGACGCCACTCGAGAACCTTTCGGCCCCATCGGCCGTCAGTTCTACGGGCGATGTGCCCTGCCCACTGCCACTTAAGTCTAGCGATTCTTCGAGCTATGTCCGTGACTTTAGTTCTCGCGCGGATTTCATCATTTCTAATGCGATCCCGTAGAGAAACTCCAAGCATAGCCCTCTCCATCGCCCTCTGAGTGACCTTGAGCTTCCTTATAAGACCCATCGTTAGCGGCCACGTCTCAGTGCCATAAGTCATCACTGGCAACACACACTGGTCAAAGACTTTTGACTTGAGACACTGCGGTATATCGGATGACAAGATATTGCGGAGCTTCCCGAACGCTGCCCAGCCGAGTCTAATTCGTCGATTGACCTCTTTCTCGAAGTTGCACCTACCCAATTGGATTGTATGTCCCAGATAGATATAGTCGTCAACAACTTCGAGCAAAGTATCTCCGATTACGACGGGAGTTGGTACAACATGGGCGTTCGACATGACCTTCGTCTTGTCCATGTTCAATTTAAGACCAACTCTCTCGGAGACTCTTCCGAGGTCAGCGAGCATCGCACTGAGGTCCTCCAAGGTCTCAGCCATAAGCACCACGTCGTCGGCAAATCGAAGGTGAGTGAAGTATTCGCCATTTACATTGATGCCACGCCCTTCCCAGTCCAGAGTCTTGAACGCATCCTCTAGTGCAGCGGTGAACAGTTTCGGAGAGATAACATCTCCTTGTCTGACTCCCCGCTGCAATAGAATGGGCTTCGACATCTGATCCTGAAGTTGGACGGACATTGTGGCGTTATTATACAGACACTTCAGCACTTCGATGTACCGGTAGTCTACTTGGCACCGTTGGAGAGACTGCAGTACAGCCCAAGTCTCGATCGAATCGAAGGCCTTCTCGTAGTCCACAAATGCCAGGCAAAGGGGGCGGTTATACTCCTCGGTTTTCTGTATAACCTGCCGCAACGCATGTATGTGGTCCACGGTGCTAAAGCCTTTTCGAAACCCGGCTTGTTCGGGAGGCTGGAAGTCGTCTAACCTGCGCGCGAGACGATTCGTGATGACTCTCGAAAACAGCTTGTAAACATGGCTCAGAAGTGAAATGGGTCTATAATTCTTCAATAAGGTATTATCGCCTTTTTTGAAGAACAGCACCACTACACTTCTGTTCCATGCTTTTGGTGTTTTCCCTTCACGGATGGCGGTATCGAATAGTTTCTGAAGGGCTTTGAGGATCGGTTTTCCACCCGCCTTCAGAAGCTCGGCTGTTATTCCGTCATCACCAGGGGCCTTGCCATTCTTTAGTTGTTTGAGAGCCGTACTAATCTCGTACAGGCTGACGTCCGGGATGTCTTCGGTATAGTGCCGGGTTAATCTAGCTCTCGGGTCTTCAGCTAGATCCATGACGGGTTTCTTCGTTGATGTGTACAGCTGTCCATAGAACTTCTCAACTTCTAACAATAGCTCCGGTTTAGAGGTCACGATCCTACCTTCATCGGTCTTTAACTTTGCCAATTGGCTTTGCCCAACAGACAGATTCTTGGCAAAAACTTTAGAGCCTCTGTTGCGCTCTATCGCCACTTCAATACTATTAGTATTAAACTGGCGTATATCGCGCCTCAGAGACTTTGAGATCTGTCTGTTAAGCCGCCGGTATTGGCAAGCGTCACCAGATGTCTGTAGGATCATTTTACGTCGATCTTCCATGAGCTTTAGAGTAGAAGGTGTGATTTTTTTGGTTCTATTTGTACGGTGAGTCTTAAAGAACTTTGACCCAACCGTATGGACAGCTTCCACAAACCCGTCATTGTAGTCATCCATGTCGCTTCCTAGGCATTCGAAACGGTTTTGAAGTTCGAGCTGGAACGTTTCGAGGTTTTGTAGCTGGGCTGGTGCCGGGCGGAGCGTAGACTTTATCAGTCGCGATCTTTCAAGCTTGAACCGAATATTCAATGTGCCTCGTACCATACGGTGATCACTCCCGGTTTTAACCGCACTGATCACGGAGACATCATTGAATATTTGCTTCCTCGTCGACATAATAAAGTCTATCTCATTCCTCGTTACACCGTCAGGGCTCATCCAAGTCCATTTCCTGTGCTCTCGCTTCTTGAAGAAGGAGTTCATCATATAGAGTCCCTCCTTCTCCATAAAGCCGGCCAGTAGGTGGCCCCGGTGATTCCTACGCCCTACTCCAAATTGCCCCATTCGCAGCTCTTCACCATCCCGTTTACCCAGTTTTGCGTTGAAGTCCCCCATAACAACCGTGAAGTGAGTTCCGGACACAGGTCAGTATTATGTAAAAAAAGTCGGTTTACGGACGATAGTTTAACGTGACAACGTCATAACAAAACATTCAATAAAAATTACCCGAGCGCTAGTACTAAGATTGTATTACGTAATATTGCAACTGGCCTACGCCGCTCTATTGCAACTGGCCCTCGCCGCTCTGTAAGTACATGTAACGTTACGTAACGTTACATTGCGTCATCCTTTTTCGTGTTTGCACCCGGCGGCCGGCCTTCATCGATATTTTATGGCAAATTAAAATATGGTAAACAAAATAACCCGCTTTTCCAGGCCCCGTCTATTTAGATTACCTACTACAAATTGCAGGATTCATATAAAAACAAAGCAATTAAACGAATTCAATTGATTCTCTGTCTTATTGTAAAGGGAGCAAGGTCGCATCTTTGTGCAGTTTTATATGTATAGTCGCTATAAAGCACTATCCTGGAAAAGGGTTAAGTAAAAACGCCATTCCTAGCGCCATCTAGTAATCTGATAGAGAAATTGTTACATCCTGCATTGCGATATCGAAGTTTCTCAACTCGTCTGCAAAAATACAGCTTCCAACTTTCTTCCATCGGACTGCGGTCCCCAGGATAACATCTGCCTAGAGAGAGATCTCTTTGTGGTTTACCCTCACATGATATTTATCCTACCCCCCTTTCCCCTACCTACCCTTGTACCCTTAGTAGGTATCTCTGACCTCTCGTAGGTCTCGCATTTCTAAGTTCTTCTAAATTAGTGTGCTTTTCGATGAAGGATTATGGTGTCTACAGTCCCAGCTCCAAACAGACTTAAGCTGATCAACCTAAGAAGTTTTTGCCCAGCAGTGGAAATTACAGGCTATAGTCATCTCTACTCATGTAGGTAGACCCCGGATCTTTGTGGCAATGACGTCATAGAGTAGTTTGGGGAGTAAATGGAACGGTGTTAATTAATACAAAAAACTAACGGGTTTTAACCGAGTACATTTTATTAATTCAGGATAAAAGTTACATAGTACCTAAATTAAATAAATTAATCAATATTATTTTTTGGCATATTACTGCAAACTATACATTTGTACGTTGATTTTGACTGAAGTGAAAATGTTATTATGTTTCACTGTTCCATTTCTTGAATGGAACTTTGGTTTTTACGGCCGCTTGCTTTTTATTCGTCAGCCAATTTACCCTACAAATGTGTGGTTTACAGTTAAGTAATATATCAAAAGATAATATTGATCAATTTATTCAATTTACTAAGTAATTTTTATCGTGAATTACTTATTAAAACGTATTCGGTTAAAACCAGTTAGTTTTTCGTATTAATTAACACCGCGCCATTTACACCCCAAACTACCCTATTGTGACGTCTTTGCCACAAAGATCCGGGGTCTAGAAATGAGACATATTTACCTGCTGGTCGCTTCTTCCTGCCGTTCTTCCTCCTCCACCGTTTCCTCAGAGTGATGGAGGAATCCTCCTCCGAGGAGTGGAATTCAGTCAGATAGTGCTTCCTCTGCTTCGGTTTTCTATACAGCACAGACTTGGGCGTGTTCGTCGCAAATGGCGTCTCCACTCTCTTAAGAGACATGGGATCTACAAAGAAAATAATGTTGGAATTAACGCATTTACTATAGGTAACGCCACGAGAGTGAGGCGAATGATTACACACACAGCTACATAAAGTAGGTAATGATTGCAAAAAAAGTAGTAAATGAATGAAATGAGTGAGTGAATGAAAATGTGAATTATATGATCTTGTGGTGGAATACCTACGTAATAATATGCATATTATATATATTTTTTTATCATATAACCTATTTTTGAAATAAAACAATTTGAAACTGATAAGAAATATTCGCAACAAAAATCGATGTTTTATAAATAGTGAAAAATATGCTTATCTGATTTAAATAAAATAGATCAAAATTATTTCATTTTCTGTTTTGTTTGAACTAGATGTATTTTCCTAAATAATTCTTAACGAAATATGTATGTATGTTGAAGAAATTTTTAGTCAATCTTACAAGACATTCACTGTTGAGTCTGTTGAACTTGCTATCGGTACGAATAAATGTCAAAATCCCGCTGTCATTACATGACATGTTGTGTGCGTGACCTCAACTCTTGTGGCGTTACCTATACCGGCATTTTTTTGGTAGACTTCCGCCAGTGGTCGGACTTTGTTCAGTAGGTACCTCAAAAGCTTATTAAGCTTAGTTTATAGTTAAGCTTAGTGATAGTTTAGTTCAAAAGAAGCAGGCACGGTTAGTAAATAGCATGCTTTACGCTGCGTTACCTTCTCAGTCTACTAACAAATATAGATCTAGCATCTTTTACGTTGGGGGTTTGTCTGATAAGATTTATGGCATTTTAAAATCAAACAATATTAATGTTGCCTTTAAGACTAACAACTCTTTGTACTCTAGGCTATGTAACCACAAAGAACAGGTAGATAAGGGAACTAGATCGGGGGTATACAAGCTTACTTGTAATGACTGCAATGGGATATACGTAGGACAGACAGGCCGAAGTTTTAATACTAGATTTAAAGAGCATGTTTCGGCATATAGGAATGAGCATCCAGATAGATCGAATTTTGCAAAACATTTGTTGGAATCAAATCATTCATTGTTAGATTCAGATTCTTATGATGTGTTACATTATTGCGGCAAGGGGTTGCGTCTGGATGCTCTGGAATGCATGGAAATAATTAGGTACAACACTATGGGGTCTATTATTAATGAACAGGTAAATTTAGTATCTTCTCCTTTACTGCGGCTTGGGTCTAATTTGAACAGTTAGTATTAATAAAATATGCCTTATAAATAAATAAACAAAAATTCAAGGTAGTTTTATAATATGTCAATGAAAGTTAATTTTTGTGGGGTAGTTTGAGAATAAGAAAAATAAAGTGGGTACTTGTGAAGTTACAGTGACAAGTTAAAACATTTGTTTTGGTTTGTTAGTTTAACATTTGGTAGCATAGCATACGGTTGTGGTAACTCCGAGGATGAGCTCTGGTTGAGTTCGAAACGCGTCAGTGTAGCTTGGTGGTGGTGATAGTTGTGTTTATGTGATTTGTGTGTGTTCGTACAGTGTGGAGGTGGAGGAACTGCATGAACACACATTTCTTGCATAAACGTAACTATTGTAAGGTCGCGGGTGAGCAAAGTAATTGTTTTAGTTCAGCTTATTAAGCGTCTACTTGATTTTAGAAGGTGTATCATATCCTTTAGATTGTATTCACATTAAAAATATAATGACTTATGATGTATTCCTGTTCCTTAGCTAAACATAAAAACAATTTACCTTTCGCTGTAACGTTAGCTTTGTACGCAGCCTTATTTTCAACTTTAAACTGATCCGTTGTGTACTTCCTCCTAATATTGTCCATATTATCAAATTCGCTGTTGTTAATCACATTATCAATGAAGTTTTCAGAAATATTTATGGATCTCTTTCTCCTCATTTCTTCCTCCAGATTGGCATTCTTTATTTTAGATTTCAGCTTATCACCACGCCGCTGCGGTTTTCTTCGGATGAAATCTGGTTCTTCATCAGAAAAGTGACCTGCAAAATCGTTGAGCACATTTAATGACCCTAAAACAATCTAGTAGAGCGCTATAACAGAACTTATAACAGTACTTGATGATTCTTAATCGGTGATCAGGAGTTGAAAAATATTAATCCCTATCTAAAATGGAATTTAATAAATGAGGTCTCAAAGTCTGTTTGATTAAGAAAAAAAAACGTTAACGCTAAACTTCGTCCGTCAACCGAATCTATCGCAACAACTCTGATGCGTAACACAACACTGATGTAGAAGAATGGCTCCCAAGATCGTCTGGGTATGTATTACAATACCGAAGTACGAAAGACCGAATGTATTAAAACATCGAATGGGTCAAAAGACCGACACGATTTTTTTCTGAAACCGTAAACTTCTCAGAATTTATTAAAACGGCATCATACAGAACCCATTCGGTTAGGTTCGGTTTGTTTTATAACAATCTTAAAAAGTTAACGGTTTCAGAAAGAAATCGTGTCGGTCTTTTGACCCACTCGATGTTTTAATACGTTCGGTCTTTCGTACTTCGGTATTGTAACACATATCACACATCGTCTGCTGTCCGCTGTTAGTTTCTCGATTGAAATTCTAGAAGATAATAGTATTTTATGCAACTATATCGTAATAGGGGACCTTAAAACACGAGTATGGTGTCATGAAACGAGGCGTAGCCGAGTTTCATAAAGGGTCACATGAGTGTTTTAAGGCCTAATTACGTACAGTTGCATACAATATTTTATCTACATCCATATATTAAATCCTCTATCATGCGTTCAAGAACCTTTGAGAAATGACCTACATTAACGAAAACTAGGTACAATACGTTTACTTTTAGTTTACCACTGACAGATGGCTTGCCTTCATTTCATTTCCAACTTTAACACCATACAAATAAAGTAGCTATTACAAAATCTGCTAACGTGGGTAACAGTATTCTAAAATTGGCTTTATTTGTAGGTCGTTAAAGTTGAATATGAAATGAAGGCAAACCATCTGTCAGTGGTAAACTTTATGTAATTTTACTGTATGTCTGCCCCACGACCTACACCCGGTGCGCGCCCGACGACCTGCGCGACGTGAATGCACGCTCCTCCTGCACCGGTACCTACTGTAATGTAATGATGTATGGATCTCATTACGATACAGAAATCTGTATCGTAATGATCATTAGGATACAGATTTCTGTATCGTAATGACCATTACGATACTGCCGTGTTCATAATAGAATCCAATGTCGTAATGCTGGTCATTATCTATGGTTTTTGAACGCATAATGGAGGATTTACTATATGGGTGTAGATAAATTCAAATTTACGAAACAGCGATCACGGTTTCGTCCGTCCATCTCGTTGGTGGACGTCCCACGCTGCGCTTGCCAGTCCGTGGTCTCCATTCCAGAACTTTTGGCCCCCAACGGCCATCTGTTCTACGTGCTATATGGCCTGCCCATTGCCATTTCAACGAGCTAATCCGTTTGGCTATGTCGGTAACCCCGGTTCTTCTACGGATCTCCTCGTTTCTGATTCGATCCTGTAGAGAAACTCCAAGCATAGCCCTCCCCATAGCTCGCTGAGCGACTCTGAGCCTATTCATCAGGCCCATAGTGAAGCACCACGCCTCGGATCCATATATCATCACTGGCAACACACACTGATTAAAGACTTTTGTTTTGAGGCACTGAGATATTTTGGACGAAAAGATGTTGCGATTTGGTGAAGGCCGCAGGTTCAGGGTGGATGCAAATCGCTTCCAATCGTAATGATTGGGCATCAATGAGGGAGGCCTATGTCCAGCAGTGGACGTCCTACGGCTGAAATGATGATGATGATGATGATCACGGTTTCGGTGGCCAGTGTCTACAATACACACGAACAAACGTAAGCAGGGTTGCGTCACCTGAGTCCTTGTTGTCAACTTGCTTATTTTTAGTATCATCTGTATAATCCAAATCTTCAGGTAGGATGCCGTCATCACCACCACTGTAGACATATCTGGAATTGGATGCTACATTAATACAATCCGTTGAACGATAAAAGCTGATGGTAATATTTAAAACTAGCTTTTGCCAGCGACTTCGTCTGCGTGGAATTAGTAATTTGGGTAGCTTATTTTTTAACCAATCTGATTTTTCATCTTTTCATCAATGTGCTTATTAACTATTTTATTTCCTACCTCACAACTCAAACTATCTCCATACCATATTTCATCTAAATCGGTGCAGCGGCTATTTATTCCCCTTACAAAATTTCACCCCCCTTTCACCCCCATCAAGGGTGGTTTCCGAGATAAAAACTATCCTTTGTCCTTTCCCGGGACGAAACTATATGTATGTATTTATACATCCCAATCGGTTCAGCGGTTTAAGCATGAAGAGGTAACAGACAGACAGACACACACTTTGTACTGACACTTTGCACACACACAAATGTACCGTTATCAAAATTATCAGTTGTAGCAAAAAATAGCCATGTAATGTTTGTTTGACGACCAGATGGCCTAGTAACTAAATATTCTGTGAATATTTGAAATGTCTACCACTTCCCGTTATCAATAACGAGCAAATAATCACGTTTGTTGTATGAGAGCCCCCTAAATATTTATTTTAGACGACCAGATGGCCTAGTGGTTAGAGACCCTGACTACGAAGCTTGAGGTCCCGGGTTCGATTCCCGTGTCGGGGCAGATATTTGTATGAAAAATACGAATGTTTGTTCTCGGGTCTTGGGTGTTTAATATGTATTTAAGTATGTATCTATCTATATAAGTATGTTTATCCGTTGCCTAGTACCCATAACACAAGCTTTGCTAAGCTTAATTTGGGACTAGGTCAATTGGTGTAAATTGTCCCGTGATATTTATTTATTTTTATTTTTATTTTTTTAATGTGCATTAAAATCTATAATAAACTGCCTGACTCATTAAAGGATTTGACTTTCTGTAAATTTAGAATAATGTTAAGAAAATGGCTGGCTGAAAAGTGCTTTTATAGTGTACAGTCAAGTGTAAAAATATGGGTGCACACAACTTGCTCATAAATATGTCCCATAGCTCTTATGTCGTCGAATTAAAGTTAAGGTATATAACGATGGGAGGATTAAATCGATACTTATTTTTGCACTTGACCGTACAAGAATTTTAAACTATAATATTAAAGTTAAGTTATTGTTTTTATTTTTAAGTAAATTTCGAATGGCTTGTTTGATAGATTTTAGTGAGACTTAAGTAATGTAATTCATGTAATCTTATTGTATCTGAAATCAAGTGAAATAAATTGAGTTTGAATTTGAATTAGATGGCAACGTTTTCAATCATTCATTATATTTGAGATACCATAATTAACCAAAACTTTAATAGTTAATCGAAGTTTTATCGAAATCATTTCTGTTTGTATTTGGCGGTTGGTTAACGGATAAGATGGTAGTAGCTATAGGGATGGATGCCACACGATGCACTACCAGCAAACTACTTTGTAGATATACAGTATTTTTACCCTTACCTTGTGCTCCAGTCCATCTGTCTGGCTTCTTCTAACCACTGGTTAGCGGCTAGCGTTGTCTCTCTCACAGACCTGACCAACATTACATTACTACAGAAGCCGGGAAGTAAGGGGTTGCCAGCCGAGTATTTTTTACGGCCGAGCGTTAGCGAGATCAGATAGTTTATGAGGCTGGCAACTCCATTTCCCACCGAGTTATGTATAGTAAAATAGTTTTTTTCTCAAATATGCAATGAAACAAATTAAAAAAAAAACTCCAAAAAAATCAAAGGTTTCAAACTCACGCATTTGTGTTGGCATTCGCTATTATTTGTCGATGTCGGGTGTGTAATGATCGATATAAAAATAAATAATATAATTTCTTTTCAAATAACAACATTTGATATATTTTCAAAGGGTATAATCACTCATTTTATACAAATAACGTTACATATTTAATTATATATTTTTATTTTGTATAGTTATCGTTTGGTAGAACACTTATTTCTGATAACCATCTTGTGGTATAATGTTCATTTGATATACAAATCATATAACTATCAAGCGGTATATATTTTATAATTAACCTAACCTACTTTTCAGGTAGCAGTTTGTTTTTGCTGGGGAATGCAGTTCTAACCTAACCTACTTTTCTACCTAAATTAATCTTTTGGTTTAGTTTTATTAATGTGGGGGGCTTCGCCTCCCGAGCCCTCTTGTGGGGGGCTTCGCCCTCCCGTCCCCCCTATTTCTTTATGCCCTAATAGATTACCCATGCAGAGTCGTTTTATAGGCTGTTATAAAAATGATCGTCTCGTTTTTGCAATAAATATATAATATAGATTAGATATTTTTAGTATGTAGTAAATCTGGGATTATATCTGTAATACATTTATATCAACAAAGGTTATGCCATTTGAACGTTAGATAAAATAAACGTTATATCATAAGTTTATTACAAAAAATATGCATTAAACAATAATTATATCGAATGTTAATATATTAAGTGTTGTTATAAGATTCAATAATTATATCAAATGAGCGTTATTGCGACTGAAGTTATATCAAAAGTTTTTAGATCCATCGTTACACACCCGTCGATGGCTTTATCACTCTTCTTTTGTTAACATGTCAAAAATTTTCCTGATATTGGACAATGACGACTTTATTATAGCGATTTTAAAACTATCAAAGTTGCCCCAATTTTGGGATGTCTATTTTTTGTAATGTATAGTAAATCGAAAACCATTTCGAGACAAATGCTTTTTAAATTGTTTTCTGTAGTTATTTAATTTTAATATAATGCAATGCATTTATTAGGTACATATCAAATAAGCAATGACCTTTATTTGACATTGAAGTAAATTTTGTAGACGGTCCAAGTTGTACTTTAATCGGTATGGAATAGCATTATTTAGAATTCTTTACAATTTACGCGTGGACTATACTACGGAGTTTGATTTGGATCCGCTGTCTGACAAGTAGCACTCTGACAGCGCCAGTAAAGTGACACTAGTTACTATGTACCACTACACAAAAAATAATTAAAGGGGTCGTAAGAATTTAGAAATACGGCTGTGTGGGAGCCCTCAATTATAATATGACGCTATCAACCAAAATACTTTCAATAATTAATTTTGAAAAAGTAGTGAACTAAATGAATAAATATTGGAATCGGTTTCTTATAATTGACTTTTCTATAAAAAAAACTAGCTGTTGCCCGCGACTCCGTCTGCGGAGAATAGGGGTAGGTATACAAAACATAGCCTACGACCTATTCTCAGAACTTCCGAACATAGAGAAAAAAAAAATAAAAATCGGTCAAGCCGTTTCGGAGGAGTTCGATAACAAACACCGTGACACGAGATTGTTATATATTAGATATAAAAACCATTGGTAATTTTTTTTAGACATTCTCAATTTGGTCAAAGGCACCTGGTTTACGGTACTTGTTTTTCTGTATCGTTTTCTTTGTGGTGGACAATAAAGAGTCATTGTATTGTAGCCAAAGTACAATACGTTTACTTTTAGTTTACCACTGGCAGATGGCTTGCCTTCATTTCATTTCCAACTTTAACACCATACAAATAAAGCAGCTATTACAAAATCTGCAAACGTGGGTAACAGTATTCTAAAATTGGCTTTATTTGTAGGTCATTAAAGTTGAATATGAAATGAAGGCAAACCATCTGTCAGTGGCAAACTTTATGTAATTTTACTGTAATATAAGTAAGTAATTAATTGATCGACTGACTTGATCTGAAGGTGCTGGAACATCTTGCGCAGTTCGACGGTGATGTGCGCAGGCTTCGGGAACTCTTCCGATATTTCTGATCTCGAGTTGGCTGCAAGATGATATACAGGTTGTTTAAAAAATCCCGTACGATCCAAAACCCAGTGACAGTACTCATGAAACCGAACAACTTTCCCCAAGGAACATGGGTCGAACTTAGATTATTTATACACTAGATAGAGCTTCGGCGGCATGAAAACGTCCGGAAAAATATAAGCCAACAATTGGCTTATATGTCATTTGCCTCCCTTCAGTTTGAATGACGTAACGCGATCGTAATGTTACGGAGATAGGTCAACGAGAAACCCGCAAAAACATTTTTATGAAATTAGTAGCCCTTGCAGTCGTTTTCAGCAGGCTGAAACATGTTTCAGGCCGTTTCAGGACACTAACTGTCACATGGCACCATTTCCTGAAAACCCGTTTTCAGGCCGTTTCAGGCCAAGTTACAGTCCACCTGTCTCTGGAACATTCTAGAAGGTGTGTGACAAGGATAGCCTATATGTGTGAAAGAGACAGACGATCTTGTTTCCGGAACATTCTAGAAGATGTGTGACAAGGATAGCCTATATGTGTGAAAGAGACAGACGATCTTGTTTCCGAAACATTCTAGAAGGTGTGTAACAAGGATAGCCTATATGTGTGAAAGAGACAGACGATCTTGTTCCGGAACATTCTAGAAGGTGTGCGAGCGAGACAGCATAGCGTACTCGTGAAAGAGACAGATAAATGGTCCTGATTCCGGAATATTCTTGACGTATATGCCAGAGAGTTCTAGTTGGATTATTCTCGAACCTTGTGGACCGATGTGTTGGGACTATATAAGCCGAACGACGTTGCGACAAAGTCGGTTTTGGAAGAGATACCGAGAGATAAACATCGAAGAGAGATCAAAGTGATTACTAAGTGATTTAAGTGAATAAGTTTAGTGTTAAAGAGATTCCTTTTTGTTCAATTAAATTAGTTTTACGTTAAAGGCGTATTATCTATCTAACGAACCCTACGGCTCGTAACAGTAATATATGAAGCTGTCAAATGGATTTTTGGACGTTTTGTATCGCAATGTTTGCTACTGACACTCTATCTAGTGTATAAATAATCTAAGGGGTCGAAATATTAAATAAAATTTCGGTCTCTTCATACTAACTCTGTCAGCTGATCGGATGTTTTGTATGGACGGTCCAATTTTTTTTTTGTATATCTGCCCCTGTTCCTTGGGGAAAGTTGTTCAGTTTCATGAGTGCCGTCACTAGTTTTCGGATCGTACGGGATTTTTTTAACACCCTGTATACAACGTGTCTCTACTCTCTGGTCGAAGACCGAAATCCTGAGTAGAGTTCTCAGGAATGTTCACCTTTGTAAAATTACTAGATTAGATTTTTTTATCAAAGTTTAATTAACACCCACAAACAAAACAGCAACAATAATATCATCAACATCATTATCATTTCAGCCGAAAGACGTCCACTGCTGAACATAGGCCTCCCCCAAGGTTCGCCAAACAGTTCGGTCCCGAACCATCCGCATCCAACGCGATCCCTCAACCTTAACCAGGTCGTCGCTCCATCTTGTTGGAGGCCTACCTACACTGCGTCTTCCGGTCCGTGGACGCCACTCTAGAACCTTTTGACCCATCGTCCATCAGTTCTACGAGCGATGTGCCCTGCCCACTGCCTTTTAAGTTTGGCGATTCTTCGAGCTATGTCGGTGACCTTAGTTCTCGCGCGGATTACATCATTTATAATGCGATCCCGCAGAGAAACTCCAAGCATAGCCCTCTCCATTGCCCTCTGAGTGACTTTGAGCTTCCTTATGAGGCCCAGCTACATTTGAGCAGCTTATGAGGCTCGGCTACGTGGACCGGATGGAGCCGAGCTGATCGACGTCTTTTTCACTCTTATTGCGTTGACACAAAGGTTTTCCGATCGGCTGAGGCCGATTCCTCGTCGATAGATTTGGGATTACCCTTTCTTTGAAGGTGGATACTTTATCACGAAGCTACCTCGATCACTCTTCTCCAAGGTGTTTTCCAGCCTCAGCAGCACAGATCCAGCCTTCCACGGCTCCAGGGTGAGGACCCTGATGTGGCGAGGAAGACCATGGAGACGAAGCGCCGAATACTGCACATAAGTATTTGTCAAGTATATGTGATTGGGTAAAAGCCGAGGTAGCGTGGTAGAGATAAAAGAGAGAGAGAGAGAGAGAGATAGCGTGGCAGAAAGAGAGAACGTGGTAGGCGAGGGAGAGAGAGAAAGAGCGTGGTAGGGAGAGAGACAGAGAGAGAGAGCGAGAGAGATGTACACATCTTAAATTCTCATCCAAATCCGTTAACCTTTGTTGCGTGAATTGTTAACAAACATTCAAACATCTTCATCAAGTTCCTCAATGGATACACGGAAGGAATATGTCTTGAGACTCTAGTTACAAGCAACTTTTTGAGTTATAGCGTTTTGAAAGTTAGTCAACCATCACGAACAATTACAATGGTAACTATTTCTTTAAAAGTGAAAATTATATGTATTGTATTATTTTTAGATATCCATATTTAATCTAGTAATACTACTAATGCTCTGAGGAACTCTTTGACCTCATTCCAGCTGCGGGGTTCCATTACAGATCCTCCCGTCGTAAGCGTTCATTTCATCGACATCATGTTGATGAATGGCAGTCTTCGACGGTGCGTTTAAAGCGGTCTTTTTTGCCACGAACTTGCAAAATCTGGAACGAGCTTCCCGCTGGGGTCTTCCCATCGAGTTACGACCTGGGTGCCTTTAAGAAGCGAGTGTACAATTTTCTGCAGGGCCGACAACGCACTGGTATCGCGTAAAGCGCTGCGAGTGTCTATGGACAGTGGTGTTCATAAAAATAATACTTTGCGAGCACTACATTTTGAGATTAAAAACTTGTTTTTCAAAAAAGTTGACTGGACGGACATGTTCTTTATTTATAATATTTGTAGGATTTACCCGTTTGTTCCTGACGTTCTGCCACTTCCTCCGGTTGACCTTCTCCCCCGAGGTCACGAAGAGCCAGGGCTCCATCTGCCATCGGTGGGCAGCGTGACTGACTCGTTCGGAGAACGTCAAGTCGTCAACTGTTAAAAAATGGTATAGCTAGCTTAGGGATTTTTGAAACTCGTCCTCGTCGCCACCTCCAATGAACATTACACCAACCTCAATTGGGGCATTTTCTGTTTTTGATGTAAAACGATCCAGTATTGCGCTATTATTATTTATTATGCTTCCTGAAATTTATGAAAAATAAACCAAAAACGAAAAAGTTTTGAGATTTGCGTAACGCCAAGAGAACACTTTTGGAAATCATGAGACGAATATTCCACCCACTTGAGTTAGCGGTGTGTCTGCGCAGGGTGCGTTCGCTATGCTCACAGGAATATACCGGAAAAAAGAAAGTTTTATAAAAAGATATTGGATTGAAGTAAGCAATTACAAAGCCCTTTGGCGGCTAAGGTCTAAAAGGAAAAATTACTAAGTATAAAATGAAGACAAGAAAAGATTACTAAGTTTTTTCCCAACTTTAATCGACACAAACGCACAGGTAGGTTTAGGTGGGTATGTATTACAATACCGAAGTACGAAAGACCGAATGTATTAAAACATCGAATGGGTCAAAAGACCGACACGATTTTTTTCTGAAACCGTTAACTTTTTAAGATTGTTATAAAACAAACCTAACCTAACCTAATGGGGTCTGTATGATGCCGTTTTAATAAATTCTGAAAGTTTACGGTTTCAGAAAAAAATCGTGTCGGTCTTTTGACCCATTCGATGTTTTAATACATTCGGTCTTTCGTACTTCGGTATTGTAAAATACACCCGTTTAGGTTATGTAAAGACTGCATCGGCCCGAAGGGCCAAAAGCACGTAGAAGAAGGAGCTCCGCGCATTGTTTCTGTGTCGATTAAAGCTGGGAAAAAATTTAGTAATTATTTCATGTCGTCATTTTTATTCTTAGTCATTTTTCCTTTTAAACCTTCATCATCATCATTTCAGCCGTAGGACGTCCACTGCTGGACATAGGCCTCCCTCATTGATGCCCAATCATTACGATTGGAAGCGATTTGCATCCACCCTGAACCTGCGGCCTTCACCAAATCGTCCGTCCATCTCGTTGTTGGACCAAACCAGTTGGTGGTTGGTTGGTTTAAACCTTATTTTATTTAATTTATTTAATCGTTTGGCATAAAACATTAAACAATTACACTAAAGAAAGAAACTAAAAACTAGCTATAAATCCACTTTCAGGGTTCTATATTAGTCGCCAAAAGGATACAAAGGACTAGCTTTATTGGTTGGTTGTATCACCTATTTGTCATGCAAAAAAAGTGCATTCGAATTCTAGGCAATATACGTGTCCAAAACACTAGCCGACATTTTTTCATTCGTAATAAACTTCTCACGCTACCCTCCATATATATAATGGAAGCGGCAATGTTTGTAAGAAAACACCCACATTTGTTTGAGATAAAAAAAGACACATATAAGACTAGGGAAAAATATAGAAATAAGTTATTGGTTCCGAAAACTAACCTTGCTATGCAAATAAATGGCCCTTACTATAAATGTATATTGATCTCTAATAAAATTCCAGTCTCAATTAAACAGAATGCAGTTGATAAATTTTTTAAAAATAAATTAAAGGCTTTGCTAATAGAGAAATGTTACTACTCGGTGAATGATTTTTTAACTGACGAGACTGTTATGAAATAATAATGTTAAATAACTATAATAACAATTAATATTTTTTTATTTTAATCAAATTTTATGTGTTATTTTAGGACTTAATTGAAATATAAATGTAATATAATGACGTTTAATGTAATAATATAATGTTTTGTTAATTAATTATTTATGCATGAGTTCATAACGTTAAAATTATTGTGTGCCCTGTCAGGGTGTCATGGATTGACTTGAATTTTAAATGTAACATCTTATAATATGTAAACATGACATAACAAGGAATAAATAAATAAATAAGTTTTTCGGTAAGGGATAGTTAAATGAATGGGCTAGCTGTTCGAACTGGTAAGTCTTTTACCGGAAGCCTTTTTAAAAGGCGTTTAGTGATAGGCTTTTATAGAGGAAAGGGTTGTCCGGTCCCTGATAAAAAGCATTATTTCCTACCTTCCTGCTTGTAGTTCCCGAACATGAGCCGATGCTTTCCCCTGATCACGATGCCGACGCCGTTCTCTTCCTCGTTCAGCGTCTCGTCCAGACCGAAACCGTCGTCTGTCAGGAGCCGCCTATGCACCTGTCACATTGTGTCAAAACACATGCGGTTTTAAAAGAACGTACGAAGTACCATTCGATTTAAACATGAAACTACCGTGAGATTCATTAATAAAAAATAAACGGATCGCATCGACATGTTTTGGGCTAATCCTTAGCCCTCTTCCTGGAGGCATACGTCACGGCGACTGCTAACTTTTTCCGGAAAGAATTAGCCCGAAACATGTCGAGTTAAACTCGTTTTAAGACGTGAGTGAAGCGTTTATTTTCACTACCATTTGATTTCTTATTACTTGGTTTTCGCTAACGAATAGCCTCATAAGAAAGCTCAAGGTAACTCAGAGGGTCTACGAGAGGGGTATGCGGTACGGAACCCAAGAAAAGAGAGAAAAAGTAATAGACTGCCATATCGATTCAGTAGTCGGGGTAAGAAAAGGTTCGTCACCTTTCGACCATAACTCGTTGACATAAGAGTCGAAAAGTGACGAACCTTTTCTTACCCCGACTATACAATCTCTTACAGGCAACATTCAACAACAAAGAAGTTAAAAAATTAAGAATCTACCTTCCTTAAGTAAGGAGTCTACCTTACTTCATTGGCAATGTTATCTACATCTACACTATCTACATACACTAATATTATAAAGAGGAAAGATTTGTATTTTTGTATGTAACTAATAAACTTAAAAACAACTGGGCCGATTTCAAAAATTCTTTTGCCGTTAGAAAGCTACATTATCACTGAGTGACATAGGCTACTTTTTACCGCGGGCAAATCACAAACACCGTGATTGGCAGTTTAGGGGTTTCCATAGTCAATTAAAAAAAAAATACTTTAATCCCAAGAGATCAAAAAAGAGCTTTAGTCCCGATATGCAGAGACTAAAGTAACATTTTAAGAGCATGAGAAGTGAAAAAGTACCTTTTCCTACGGGAAAATTAATTTAGCGCGGGCGAAGCTGCGGACGGAAGGCTAGTAGTACTTAAATAGTTTGTGAAGCTGATATTCTTACCATGAGTTCTACTTCTCCTTCCCCATACGAAGTCCCGCCCTGACAGCGATCAGGCAGCACACACAGTCCTGAAAATACGTAAAACATTATACGTGAAACACTTGAAAATGATCTGTTGTAATTACTAGCGATGTGCCAAGTACGGCTTGACTCGAGTCAGACTCGATTCCTGCTTAGGACTCGCCTACTCGAGTACAAAAATATTTTGATTCGAGTACGCCAGACTCGATTCGGTACTCGAGCCAGAGAGAATCGGTTTCGTACTCCTGACTCGATTCTATTATGCGAGTACAACTGACTCGAGTCTAGTATTCGAGTCAGATTGGACTCGCTTGAATTCAATTTATTTTTACTTAAGCAATGAATGAATACCTACTATGCTGTTTGAAGATACTCCTTTTCGATTTTTCCTTTTTGTTATAAAATTGGTAACGGACTTCTTTTCTGGACTCTAATTTCTTGACTTGAGTAAACATTCGAATAGATACCAAACATAGACTCGAGTAGGTCTTCACTGGACTCGAGTCGCGGAATCGAGTCAGGATTCGAATACCACATAAAATTACTCGAGTCGACTCGATCCACCAAAACAGCGACTCGGCACGTCACTAGTTACTACCATGGATTTTTGGTAGCTTGGCCTCACGCTCGCTACCAGGATACCAGATTCAGAAAACGAGAGAGAGAGAGTGAGAGAGAGAGTGAGTGAGTGAAGGGAGAGAGGGGGAGAGAGAAATCAGTAAGTTACCCTACTTTGGGCCAACGACGTTACCTGTGCTGCTGTTGGTTGCGTGGATGCAGATGCGTGACGTGACCGGGAAATAGCAGGATGCCACGGGTTTTTTGGCCGATTGATCTGAAAAGAAAAGTTACCTATAATTTAACTAGCTGTTGCCCGCGACTCCGTCCGCAACTTTTTGTTGATTTATCGCTATTCCGCGGGAACTATGAAATTTTCTGGAATCAAAACTATCCTATGTCCTTTAGGCACTAGTCCCACCGCCGGCGAGTGAGATATGAACTATCGCCTTTTTTCTAGCCCAAGAAACGAACAAAAGATAATCGCATCCGTGTAAATAAAAGAGAGAGATATATATTTATAGTTCATCGCTGGCTGTTCACACTGCCGGCGAGGACACTCTCCCAACGCCCGGCGAGTAAATATACAGGGTGTTTGGTAGCTACGTGCAAAGCTTTAAGGGGGTGATAGCCGAGGTATTTTTGAACATTTTTAGCCATATATGTCTTAGCCGAAATTTGATTTTTTTTTTAAATTGAAGACTTAGAAATTTTAGGAAAATACCCAGAATTTGATAGTCACGAGTCAATATTACCCCAATAAGCGTTAATTTGGAAATTTTAAATATGGCACAGAAAAATGACGTAGACTTGTCTTTTCACATGTTATTTACCAGTAAAATTTCAAGACTAGTGCATTCTTAGCGAGTGCTCCCTGAGTTTGGTTTTTACTTTTTATCTCAGATTTAGCAAGCAATGTTAATGAGTGATACCTTAAAAGAAAGAACAATAAACAGGCATGTTTCTAAAAATGTTTAAACATTTCAAGGATTTTTTTTTAATTTTTTTTTATGGCACTAAAAAATGACTCTGTTCGAACCTAAGACATCTTTAGTAATTTCGAATGCCTCTATTTTGTTTTTGTGGCAAGAAAGACACTTAAAAATTATTTCATTTGGTCTAATACACATTAAACTATCCGAAATAAAAGATTTGGCTTCCAAATTAACGCTCATAGGGGCAGTATTGACTCGTGACTGTCAAATTCTGGGTATTTTCCTAAAATTTCTAAGTCATCAATTTAAAAAAAAATATCAAATTTCAGCTAAGACATATATGGCTAAAAATGTTCAAAAATACCTCGGCTATCACCCCCTTAAAGCTTTGCACGTAGCTACCAAACACCCTGTATATCTCTCTCTTTTATTTACACGGAAGCGATTATCTTTTGTTCGTTTCTTGGGCTAGAAAAAAGTCGATAGTTCATATCTCACTCGCCGGCGGCGGGACCAGTGACTTAGAGGGTTTTAAACTACCTCCAT
The DNA here is from genome assembly GCA_947563465.1 of Archips xylosteana. NCBI lineage: Eukaryota > Metazoa > Arthropoda > Insecta > Lepidoptera > Tortricidae > Archips > Archips xylosteana. Next base: position 8,420,945 of record OX387373.1, read on the forward strand.
GCCAAATTTCATTTAAATCGGTCCTGTGATGTATGAGTGAAGAAGTAACAGGCAGATACACTTTCACATTTATCTATGCCTATAAAAAAGTACCGTGACTGACTGATACTGATAGACAACGCGCTGCCTAAATATTGGTGCTAGAGACTTGAAATTTGACAGACGGAGTCGCAGGCAACAGCTAGTAAATAAGTAATAACTGTATAGATTCAGGCGATATCTTGTGGAGTTCCATGTTCAAATACTCTAAGAGGACGTTCATTAATTATGTGAAGCGTTTTCGAGGAGAAAATAATTAGGTATTTACGTGGTATCTGCCCCCTTTCTCCCTAGTGAAATTTGGCTTGACCTCCTCCCCCCCTAAATATCTCACGTAATAGGGATGTTAACGCCATTAAAAAAAAATCGTGCGTGCAGCTCCTCCGCGCGGAAGAAGTGAAACTTCGTAATGTGGAAATGAAAAAGGCACCAACTAAAAGCAACCAACTACAGCGCTAGCGAAACAAGTTACATAACTCCTTTTAGTATGTCTAAACAGAAACTTAAAAACAAATTATATGAAATTCTAAGTTAAATTATAGCTACAGTTTGAGTTAAGTAAGTACCTAAATAGTCTTATCTACATCCTTATCTTAACTTCCCTGTTATATATACAGAAGAGATATCTTGTGATTTTTTTTTTGATTTCGGATTTTCGAATCGATTATCGAATTAGTGGATTTGTAATTTCGTTCTGATTGAAATTCTTGTTCCAAATATTTTTGAATCTAGAATATTCCGATCGATTTGATAGTCTGAATCTGAGTCTAGATTGTCTATGAATTTAAAATTCAACTGTGCGTTCAGTGCTGTGCAGTAGTTTGTAACAAATACCACTTATATGTTTTAGTGGGAGCTGTTTAGGGAGTAAGTGCATGTTAGTCAGTGATTTATTTAAAAGTAAATGATGTACGCTTGCTTCTGTTTGCTCTCCTTGAATAAATAAATAAATAAACTCGTCGCTAGATGGCGTTGCTCCTCGTGCGCACGTTATTTTCAATAATTTTTCTTAATTTTTCTTAATTCTCAAAGATATTCAATATTTTTTTAACTAAATACGTTTAAAATACTTTATTCTACGATCTACCATTAAAATAGTTTTGATTTTTACAAGTTTTCATACTAAACCACGCAATTGTTCTGGATCGCATTAACGAAGTTATAACATCCGTTTGTATATATACAATGCGAACGTCTCGTAAACGTCAACTTGCGTTGCGTTGCGTTGCGTTGCGTTGCAATACGCAACGCTTGTTGGAAGAAGTTTCACTTCAATAATTCTAAGACACGACTCCAGTAAAAAAAACGCTTTATTTTAGCCCTGAAAACCAGATTAATTATCGATTGACTGCAAAACTAGATTTTTTGATGCTTTAAAACAAATAAATAGTTATGATTGAGTTGGCGAACAAGTGACGTCATAAGTTGCTATTGCCCTTCAAACTCTATGTGAGAATTGTGTTTTAACAACTCATAAAAAGTATGTCAGTTGATTGGTGGTGTCAACATTCCTATTAATGGACGCTAAGCAGTGAGGGCAAGTTATGATGTCTTTGGGCTGATGATGGTGTGTAGGATAAAGACAACACTTACTAGCTGTCTCGTTCCAGCAGGATCTCTTGATCATCTGTCTCATATTGGAGTCTGTGAAGAACTCCCCTCGGTTTGTGATGTTGGTGGAGAATATGCTCACGATCTCTTTGCCTTGGTCGTTACTAAAACAGAGACATTCCATCATCTAGGAGTCTTCGTAGTCTTACACACACACCTATATAGGTATATACCAAGGATGATATAGACTGGATTGGCAGTCGCTATAGTACGGATCGGCCGCGGTTTTTGTAGTTCGATTATTAAATCTAGATGGCGCTGAAATATAGCCAGAGGCTTTGAAGGCAAAACATAAGACTACAGATGTTTCATATTACTACAAATGTATTATTTTTCAAAAATATTATTTTTCTTATTGTTTGCCTTCAAAGCTTTTGCCTATATTTCAGCGCCATCTAGATTTAATAATCGAACTACAAAAACCGCGGCCGGTCCGTACTATGGCGACTGCCAATCCAGTCTATATCATCCTTGGTATATACCAATAAATATAGTATCGCTGCAATAACTGATTAAGCAAGCTGAGATGAGTGATGCATAGGAAAAAAATTGTATCTAAATCCCGACCAGTGGTGGTGCAGGGGTTTAGCACGCAGCACGGAATGCTGTGGACCTGGGTTCGATTCCCAGCGCTGGTCTTCTTTTTTCTGGGTTTTTATATGCATCCATGTTTCAGTTTGTATTTAGTATGAAATATATGGATTTCACGAGGTGACAGTAAAAGTAAAAAATTTGGAGTTGAACAATAAGAAAATACAATAAGACTCCAAAAAACCAATCTTCACACAACTAGAGGTGAATATTTAAAAACCCCCAACGCAATTAGGTCAGACATACATATATTGTGCATTGTGCTGTATAAATAGAAAAAACATTGTAAATAGTGTTATCTAGTACTAATGATAAATAACGGACATGCCGTGACATGTGACGTTTGTCAGTCGTTGTTCAGGTGCCGTAGGGTACGGACGCGTTCTAGTTAAAATATATAATAGGTATAGTTATTGAAACCCCCCAACTTTAAATTGCATGATGTATTACACTGATAGACTAATAATAAATACGGCTGATAGTGACAGTGATATTGACCAAATTGAGAGCACAGATAGTGAAATGGAAGAAATTGAGATATTTGAAAATTTAAATTTACGAAAAAATAGGTGTCTTTTAATATACTCTAATCTCTTTTTTGACTATCCTTTTTCTAGTAGTTGCAACAACCCTTTATAGATAGCAAAACTTTACATGTCATTAATTTGACGTAAACTAATTAAGTCCATGGAGTGCAGTATTTATTTGATATCAAACGTCACTTAATAAATACGGCAATTAATGGACGGTCGCCAGTGTTCGGAAATCGTCGTAAACTGCGAATTGTCTCTTGCTAAAGGCCGATGTGCATTCTTTATCGCCGGTACTGTAAATTGTTGTTTAGTTTTAATGCTGTATAGAAACGAATAACTACGGCCTTGGTGGCAGTCACTATATATCGAAGGTTTTAATGAACACATAGAGTCCCTTTTTCGTCGGGGGTTCATAAGCTAGTAACTGATAACCCTTACTACCCTATAGGTACTGGGCCGACCACCCACTCCAGCTCCAGGAACTCCTCGCCGCGGTACAGCCTCAGGGTCTGATGGAGCCAGTCGTTGAAGCGCTGCCGGATCTCCTTCACCAGGGCCCCTCTGATGCAGTTGTAGGATACCTTAGTTACCACCTGGAAGAGGATCAAGAAATAAAAATCGTGCGTGCAGTTCCTCCGCGTGAAAGAAGTGAAACTTCGTAATGTGGAAATGAAAAAGGCACTTATACATCAATATGAACCTTATTGCAATAACTTAAAGAACTAATGAACTAAAACAATTACTTTGCTCACCCGCGACCTTACAATAGTTACGTTTATGCAAGAAATGTGTGTTCATGCAGTTCCTCCACCTCCACACTGTACGAACACACACAAATCACATAAACACAACTATCACCACCACCAAGCTACACTGACGCGTTTCGAACTCAACCAGAGCTCATCTTCGGAGTTACCACAACCGTATGCTATGCTACCAAATGTTAAACTAACAAACCAAAACAAATGTTTTAACTTGTCACTGTAACTTCACAAGTACCCACTTTATTTTTCTTATTCTCAAACTACCCCACAAAAATTAACTTTTATTGACATATTATAAAACTACCTTGAATTTTTGTTTATTTATTTATAAGGCACATTTTATTAATACTAACTGTTCAAATTAGACCCAAGCCGCAGTTAAGCTACAGTGACAAGTTAAAACATTTGTTTTGAGTGAATCCAGTCTATATCATCCTTGGTAGTAATAAACTTTGAAGTACTTATACTTACAGGGGTAGGTCGTTCCTTATCAGGTCGGAAGCTGTACGCGCCTGACTGAAGAGTCCTTATCCCTTGGCCATAGAAATGGAAGTTCTGGGACACCATTATCTTCATGCCATCGATGTGCTGGACTGAATCTAGAAGACCCGTCTCCTTGTTCACCGTAATTTTGAGGTACTGTGGAGTAAGAATACTAGCATTAGATAACAAATGAATTAATTCAAGCAAAGATTTCGGCACTTTATATGTTTATGTTTCGATTTCGCGAGAATATCGTACCTATATATGTATGAAAATCCTTTATTATACCAAGGATGGTATAGACTGGATTGGCAGTCGCCATAGTAAGGATCGGCCGCGGTTTTTGTAGTTCGATTATTAAATCTAGATGGCGCTGAAATATAGCCAGAGGCTTTGAAGGCAAAACAATATCACTGCAAATGTATTATTATGCAATGAAAAATAATACATTTGTAGTAATATAGTAATATGAAACATCCGTAGTCTTATTGTTTTGCCTTCAAAGCCTCTGGCTATATTTCAGCGCCATCTATATTTAATAATCGAACTACAAAAACCGCAGCCGATCCGTACTATGGCGGCTGCTATTAAAAACCGTTGAGATACATGACAAAGGCGAAGTTATCCCTTTAAGGGATCTCTCCTAGTCAACCTTTGAGTGGATGAAAGGATCATTTAGCAAGAGACCAACAATGAGAATATTGTTATGAAAAGAAGCCGGTATGTTATTCCAGAAATTCTACTATCTGCATACCAAATTAACAGACACACATAGACACAAACTTTTGCATTTGTATAATAATATAATAATAATAATAATAATAAACCATTTATTTCAGATTCTTAGATCCATAGTAAATTACATAGCTTACAAAACAAATCGAATTAAAATCAGAAGTAGTCAAAATATATTAAAACAAATTCAATTAATATAAGTAGGATTGCCACTCAAAGTAATTATTTTATAGTTTAGATACCTCGTTTGAAATCTGCGGGATAATTTCTAGTTCAGGACTTGATTTCTGTTTCTTGACGTATTCGTTTTCTTCCTGAAAATTAAAATAATTGACAACATTTCATATTTCTAAGACTATAATTTCATTCGTTCTCTGTATTCTGTTTGGAAAGAGAAAGACGCCGATAGTTTTAAATTTTCTCTAGGATTATTAATTATATTATTGTAAAAGAGCGCAACGATAGAATAGATCCATTACTTTTGTCTAGTCTCTATTAAAAAAAAGTGATCACGTAAATTTGACGTTAAGGTTGTTATCAAATTTAAAATTATGACAGCTCTTTTTTCTAGTGAAAAGGGTAAAGGAAACATATCTATTCTGTGGAACTATTTGTAAGTACATATATGTTTTTAAATTTATTGTATTTTTTTAAATATGGAGAAATAAATTATAATAAATATTTTTCCGAGTTCAGGAGGTGAAACTCTTTCGATTCCTGCAGTAATTTTCAGGTGTTAAAAAAAAAAAAAAAAAAATATATATATATATATTAGGAGACAATCTTACACAAATAGACCTAGTCCCAAACTAAGCAAAGCTTGTACTATGGGTACTAGACGACAATAAACATACTTATATAGATAAATATAAACTTAAATACATAGAAAACATCCATAACTCAGGAACAAATATTCGTGCTCATCACACAAATAGATGCCCTTACCGGGTTTTGAACCCAGGACCTCTTGCTTCGTAGGCAGGGTCACTACCAACTAGGCTAAAGCGGTCATTAAATCAACAGTGACACCGTTGAACGTATAAAACAAATTATTGTTTATTTTTGATAATTGACAACCAGACGATTAAAGCAAGAGCTCAGTTTGTTACTGAACCAGTGAGCTTCATCTTCAACCTCATCTGCTCACGATCAAATGTCAAATAACATGCTTAGAAATTTTGTATACCTAGATACCTAGTAAATAATAATGCATGAATGTAACTAATTAGATGTATGACACAAGGTGTATCAAGTGCATTCGAACTGCCAACAAACTGCTACGCAGTTTGGCAGTACAATTAATTTATGTAAAAATGTATGTGTCAATAATTCTGAAATAAACGATAATAATAATAATAATCAGGTGAAATAAAGGTCGATCACTGGCACAGAATATATAATAGTACTGACGTACAGAACGGAAACGGTCCGCCCCGCACCGATTCGAATTACCCCACCCCTCAAGGCGCAGATAGCCGGAAACCGCCAGAAACCAGAAGAGTGCGCGCGCGATGTATGTAGGCGTACGCGTGTACAGACGTCGTCGTGCTTATGTAGATTCAAGAACGCGTATTTGTACGTCGTGTCCGCCGTGTGTCACTGGTCAAAAATAAAAAATTGTTTAAATAAAAAAGTACATACCAATTGGTCTCGAACAGGCGCAATGTAGAACGCAGTATAACCCAAAGGTGGGATGTTCTCTGCCTCAAACACCAGTTCTTGAATGGCGTTGGAAGTACGGCCTGGTAAGTTTATCACCGCCGTAGGGAGTGGTATCAACTGGTATTCTACTTCTTCATCTGAGGAACAATAGAGTAAAATTAAATTTAAGGGAATACTGAAACAGCAATGACGTAACGACATACAGCTCAAAACTACAGAGGCAAGGAGCTTATAATTTTGCAAAGAGCTTCCTTTCATTACACTTCATATCAAAATATTTTTATACTTACTAAATACAAACTGAAACATGGATACGCAGAAAAAACTAGAAAAAGAGACCAGCGCTGGGAATCGAACCCTGCTTCTCAGCATTTCGTGCTGCGTGCCATACCCCTACACCAGCACTGGTCAGGAGTTTAGACACAAATTTCCCTATATATCGACATTTTCCAGTTTGTTTTTCTATAGTCACTTTACGCAGCGACACTAGCGACATCTATATCACGACTATTCATACCAGCCAAAGACGTCTACTGCTGGACAACGCCCTCCCCCAAAGAGTTCCACGTCGATCATTCCTGCGCTGCATCTATCCAAGTAGATCCTATAAACTTGTTGGGGACCTTCCTACACTACGGCTTCCGGGTTCTGATCTCCACTTTGAACATTACTGCCACCTTGGTCGTTGGTTCTACGACCAAAGTGCAGTGGCGCAGCGTGCTTTGGAGCCCTGTATCAATATTAGTTGGGGGGCTTTCCTGGGAAGCACGAGACTAAGTGACATTGTGGATAACATTTTACTAATTTTTGCTTGCACACGTTAGGGACTTCTGTAGCCTGGGGGCCCGTGTCATTGATACGGCTGTTACGGCGGTAGCTATGCCCCTGCAATGTGCCATGTCCACTGCCACTCAATTCCAGCAATATTCCGGACTATGTCAGTAGCATTGGTTCCCCTGCGGAAGTCCTCATTTCATCTTTATATATTTAATTCTACTGTACGTGTGTTTGTCACTGAACTCCTCCTAAACGGCTGGACCGATTTGAATGATTTTTTGTATGCGTTTGGGTGGCGCCCTGGATGGTTTAGATTCACAAAACAGCCCGGCAGTTGGCGCTGCAGTCGGTATCTAGGTTCATGACAACGTCTGTCGGGTCCGCTAGTATAACTATAAATTGAAAATTTAAAAAACCCCCAACGCAATTATGTCACACGTGTGTTTGAACATAAAGTAAATGTCCATTGTGCGTCTAAGATCCCTTCCGCAGCTTACAAAAGAGCTGATAACTTTGAAACGGCTAAACCGATTTTGATAAAATACATCTAAAAACCATCACCAAGAAACCTGCTTTCTAATAAAAAAAAAATAAAAAGTAAAAATAAATTAATAAATTTCAATTCACTATTCTTATAGTGCAGTAAAAAATCTTAATAAGCAATTATTATATTGTTATAACCAGATCAAAATTTGTAAACAATTCTAAATATTGATAAAATAAATAATAATAGTTTAAAATATTTTATTGTAAAAAAAGCGTGGGGTGCTTTTTAAGATGTTATCAAAATGATAATCCTTGACAATTGACACCATGCACCCCACGCTTTTTTTACAATAAAATATTTTAAACTATTATTATTTATTTTATCAATATTTAGAATTGTTTACAAATTTTGATCTGGTTATAACAATATAATAATTGCTTATTAAGATTTTTTACTGCACTATAAGAATAGTGAATTGAAATTTATTAATTTATTTTTACTTTTTATTTTTATTTTTTTAAAGCGTGTTTTTTAGTTTTTTTAAACTATTATTTATTTTCTATTTTTTAGTTGCATTTTTTTTACAGTGACAGTTTCCATGTGCTAAAAAGAGACCCCCCAACCCCCTAAACCCAACCCCCCAACATCCCCCAACCCATTTCCCCAACCCCCCCAAACACCTAACCCCAACCCCCACCCCATTTCCTCAAACTTCCCCCAAACCCCTATCCCCAACCCCCCTTACCCCCCAACCCCAACCCCCTAAAACCCCAACCCCGAACCCCCCTTACCCCCTCCCCATTTCCCACAACCCCCCCAACCTCCCTAACCCACGAACCCCTCCAACACCCCACACCCTTAACCCCAACCCCTTAAACCCCCTTCCCCTCCCATTTCCCTTCAACCCCCCACTTCTCCACCTACCCCCCTTCCAGCTCCATCATCAAACCCTTGTTACCATCTAGGCCTCTTACCCCCTCCCCATTTTCCACAACCCCCAAAATCCCTAACCCCCGAACCCCCAAACACCCCCACCCTATTTTCCCCAAACCCCCCCTAACCCCCCCCACCCCCTAACCCCAACCGCCACACCCTTACCCTCAACCCTCTAAACCCCCGACCCCCTTACCCCACCCCATTCCCCCCCCCCCGCCACCTGCCCCCCTTCCAGCTCCATCATCAGACCCTTGTTACCATCTAGGACCAAAGTACTCGTCAAAACGAATCAAACGAGCCCAAACTCGGTGGGGTTGTGTCGTTTTATTGTGGAGTGCCTTTGGCCATCTTCCAGCTCCATCATCAGACCCTGGTTACCATCTGGGATCAAAGTGCTCGTCAAGACGAATCAAACGAGCCCAACTCGATGGGGTTGTGTCGTTTTATTGTGGAGTGCCTTTGGCCATCTTCCAGCTCCATCATCAGACCCTGGTTACCATATGGGATCAAAGTGCTCGTCAAGACGAATCAAACGAGCCCAAACTCGATGGGGTTGTGTCGTTTTACTGTGGAGTGCCTTTGGCCATCTTCCAGCTCCATCATCAGACCCTGGTTACCATATGGGATCAAAGTGCTCGTCAAGACGAATCAAACGAGCCCTAACTCGACGGGATTGTGTTATTTTATTACATAGTTCCTATGGCCACCATCCAGCTCCATCATCAGATCAGCTCCATGTTACAATAATATTGCATTGTCATCCAATTTACACATATGTGCAAAATTTCAGCTCAATCGGAAACCGGGAAGTGGGTGAAAATTATGCTCAAAGATTCCGTTACATACATACATAGTTAGTTACAACCCAAGCTAATATAAAGCGTGTTAAAAACCACATTCAAATCGGTTCACCCTTTTAAGACTATGATGCCACAGACAGACACACACACATAGCTGTCAAACTTATAACACCCCTCTTTTTGTGTCGGGGGTTAAAAATAGTGGTCCTCAATCATACGTACCAAATCTCATGTTTCTTCTGCGAGCATTTAGCTCTTGCGCTCCAATCTAGGCGGCCGACATAAAGTATAGAAGAAGTATATTGACTTACCATTAGGATCACGTACTGTATAATGCAAAGCGATTGCGGGTAGTTTCACAAAGAAGTACGTTTTCACGCTGAGGGGGTTGTAGACGATCAGCAATGCACTGTCTTGTGTTTCTGCAAACTAAAAATAATCTATGATAAAAAAAGTTATTTAGAGACGAAAAACTTAGAAGCTAATTTTTTCCACAGTTCCAAGGTTGTCGAAAATTACTTTACTCGCGGTTACGCCCGCATTAACTACTATATCTGGCATTTGAATTCAAATGCCACATTCTCGCAAAAAATCCTGCGGGAATTCCCAAAAATTATATCATTCCATTTTTAATACAAGGTTTTTTTTTGCTGTCTATTACTTTTTGCCCCTGTTTTAGGACCAAAATACTCGTCAAGACAAATCAAACGAGCCCAAAGTAGATGCAGTCGTGTCCTTTTACTACAGAATTCCTATGGTCAATTCCAGCTCCATCCTCAGATCAGCCCCTTATCATAATAAAATAATATTGCATTGTCATCCGATTTACACATGCAAACAAAATTTCAGCTCAATCGGAAACCAGAAAGTGGGTGAAATTTAACTTGCAAGATATGAATTAATAATTATCACGGGACAATTCACACCAATTGTCCTAGTCCCAAAGCAAGCTAAGCAAAGCTTGTGTTATGGGTACTAAGCAACGGATAAACATACTTTTACAGATAGATACATACTTAAATACATATTAAACACCCAAGACCCGAGAACAGACATTCGTATTTTTCTTCTCTCTAACCACTAGGCTATCTGGTCGTCTACATACAATATGAAACATACATACATTGAAAGTTAACTAAAAGCTTGTAAAAGACTCGTGCCCGTCCCCTGGTTTGGACCGATCAGGACCGACGACACGACGAACGGTGGAACAGGCGCGTTTTGGGAATGGAGACCCCAGATAGGCAAAAGAAGTGTGGGCACACCGCTCGATGGTCCTATGACATTAGAGAGATAGTAGGACCAGTCTGGAAATGGGAGACAATATATCGGATCTGGACAAGGACGGATTTAAAGGTCTGGAGGCCTCGGGCCATATACGTAAAAGGAGTTGAGGCCCCTTGGCCGCAAATTATTTTCCAAGTAAAATTACCATTTTTTTCAGTAAAGTTTTCACTAAACAATTTTTCGAAGTCTCTATTTGTGGGGACCCCTTTATTGTGGAGGCCCCGGATGCCCTACCCTAAATCCAACCCTGGATGATGGAAAAAGGTTGGAGAGGCTCCAAACGGTGTGCAAAAACGCACTGAAGAAGAACAAGAAGAAGGAGGAGAATGATAACTCACTCTGCATTGGCTGAGGTTCAGATGGTGGCACGGGTTGAATTGTTGGTTGTTTTTCGATCTCCTACTGCCTCCCCAAGTGGGTGTGAGGTAACTGAAACAAAAAAATCAAAATTAGTATATCTTTCACTTTCTTTATGATTTACTCGACCTGAAAGAAGTTTTTCATTCATCATTTTTAGCCGTAAGACGTCCACTTCTGAACAAAGGCTTCCCCCAAGGCTCGCCAAACAGATCGGCCCTGAGCTATTCGCATCCAATGCGTTCCCACCACCTTCACCAGGTCGTCGCTCCAACTTATTGGAGGCCTACCTTCACTGCGTCTTCCGGTCCACGGACGCCACTCGAGAACCTTTCGGCCCCATCAGTCGTCAATTCTACGGGCGATGTGCCCTGCCCACTGCCACTTAGGTCTAGCGATTCTTCGAGCTATGTCCGTGACTTTAGTTACCTTTATGGGACTCTACTTACCTCAATAAATTAGAGACTTTCTTGGAGCAGGCGTCGACTGCTTCGCTCACGATCCTCACGAAGTCATTCGCGACATGTTGCTGACTTGTACCTGCCACAGTGAAAAAACGCGCGGTGTAACGTGTCCTAGGTGATCGACACATTGTGGCAAATCATCATCATCATTCCAGCCTATACACGTCCCACTGCAGGGCACAGGACTTCACTCAGAATGAGAGGGCTTGGGCCGTAGTTCACACGCGGGCCCAGTGTGGTTTGGGAACTTCACAACAACACTGAATTTCTTCACAGGTGTATGTAGGTTTCTTCACAATGTTTTCCTTCACCGTAAAGCTCGTGGTTAATTTACAAATTAATTTCGCACATAAATCCGAAAAAACAGAGGTACGAGCCGGGATTTGAACCCACGACCCTCTGCTTGAGAGGCCATAGGTCAAATGACTAGTCCATCACGGCTTACACACTCATACTCCTACTCATACTCATCTTCATACTCTTCACAATACTCGATCTATTATAATTCTCATTCCCATTCTCAATTTTAGGCTCAATATAATCCCATTCTCATTCTCATTCACGTTCCGGTTCCGGTTCCCGTTCTCGCCCCTGTTCCGGTTCCTATTCCCGTTCTTATTCCCATTCCCGCTCCCATTCCCATTCCCATTCTCATTCTCAACCTAATTCTCGATTTGATTCTCGTTCTCACCGTCGCTCTCAGTTTAGCCCTCGTTTTCATACTCATTTTCATTATCATTCTCATTAATTTTAGACTCCCACTCACATCAACCTTCATTCATACTCATACTCATTCTCATGCCTATCTTTATATTCATCCTAATACTCTGTTTTATGCTCATTTTCATACTCATTCTTCCATTTATACTTCTTTGGGGGTAGTTACAATAGAGAGATCTCTCTCCAGGCAGATGTTATGCCTGGGGACCGAAGTCCAATGGATGAAAGTTGGAAGTTGTATTTATGCAGCCGAGTTGAGAAACTTCGATAGCGTGATGTAGGATTGTAGTAGTTAGTTCCTTATGTGATGACTAGATGGCGCTAATAGTCGCCACATCAGCCCCCCTTTTAGACCGGAGGTCGATACGAATTGCAGTGGAGTGCAGTCTGTGCGTCATGTGGGCGCTTGCAAGGGCCAGTCGCTCAGAGCCTCGTCGGCGAGCATTGTTGTTCCTCTGCTACTTGTGATGCATGCCTGTTGCGTGATTGCTCGGAGCCTTGTTGGCGAGCGTTGGTTGATTGTTTGGCAAGTGGAAGTAGTGGGAGGAGGATTTGCGAACTGTAGACACCAGGCAGATAATAGATACATGCTAATGGTGCACAGTGCGGTGAGTATGGCTTGCTGTGAGACTGCGTCATCGTCTTGTGTATCTGAAGGTTGCGATTTTGTCCAATGGCGTGGGTCACCAATTTGGGGGTAGTTACAATAGAGAGATCTCTCTCCAGGCAGATGTTATGCCTGGGGACCGAAGTCCAATGGATGAAAGTTGGAAGTTGTATTTATGCAGCCGAGTTGAGAAACTTCGATAGCGTGATGTAGGATTGTAGTAGTTAGTTCCTTATGTGATGACTAGATGGCGCTAATAGTCGCCACACTTCTTCATGTTCTACTATAGCGAATGCCGAGACCCAAACATTAAGTTACTTATGATATGGTGCGGTTACCCGTAATTGCATCATGATGCATCATCAGAGCTATGGCGTGCCGAAGCAGATGGAGCTCGTAGGAATCCCCCATGCGGGCTATCACCGTCAGTTGCTTCACCACCTGCAATTATAAAGATAAAGTCAAATTCAAATAGATTGTACAACAGGAGCATAAAACGAGCCATTTTACCCGAGACGTTCATACTATAAAGAAGAAGCTAATGTCCGCAAAGCTAAAGAAAGGGTTACCTGCTGGCTAAATAGTCTTGACTATCAGAAAACTGAAGGATTACTGAAGCTATAATTACGCCTTAATTACACACACACACACACACACACACACACACACACACGCACGCTTTCAAACACATTTTACTCACACCCATTCACACTCAAATCCACGTATAATTGCCGTTTCACTAAATATCGGTAGACTTCAAGTAAATAAGTAGTCCTAATTTCATGCTGCACTAAAATTATAAATAGGTATCTATACATATAATAAATCTGTAACAAGTCGGTGTCTGTACATTGAAGATATTTGAGTAAAACTGTCACTAGGGCTATTTACTAGCGCAATAGAACCCAAAACAATGTTTTTTAGAATTATTGTCTGTTTGTCTGTTTATCTGTTTGTCTTTTTGTCTGTTTGTCTGTGCGTTTGTGCGCGCTAATCTCAGAAACGGCTTAACCTAGAAGGATGCGGTTTTCACTGATATGTTGGTATTTTCTTGGATTAACATTTGGTGTTTGTTTCATTTGAATCGGTTCACAAATAAGAAAGATACGTCTATTTTAAGAATTTATAGAACAGTTTTTAGAAGTAGTGACTTGGGAGTAGGTACGGTGGTAAATGTGAACGCGGGTGTGCGGGGGGGTTGCGGGGGGGTGCGGGTAATTTTTTTATATCTAGGAACTAAGGAGAGCCATAATTGATGAAAAAGCAAATTGGATAAAAAAAATAAGCTGCCCAAATTACTAATTCCACGCGAACAAAACATACTTTATTTACACTATTGTTGCTCTCGTAGTTACTTAATCTGGAGTAATGTAATCGGGGCATTTTAAATCTGTAATTTAAAATTGTAATCCGAATCCGGTCACTACGTGACAGGCATTGCGTAGTGTGGGACCACTTGGTAAGCCGAAATTTATTGTAAAAGTGGATTTCTTTTTTTTATTATAGGGCACTTGAATAGAAATTTCGGGATTTCCCAGAAACTCCAGTGGGAATCAACAAAAATTACATGGTTACCTTCATTTATGTTGCATAAAAATCTATTTAGCCCATATTTTTTAGTCAATTCTGCATCGATAACATAGGACGCCTGGGTAACTTTTAGCCTAAAGTTTACTGACTCAAAGGCGCTAATTTTATGTCCACAAGAGTGATTTGTTTGATTCTTACTCTGTGTATGACCCCAATTTTCAAACTGACCTGTAGGTAGACATGAGCGTGTTGAGCCAAGTATTTTGTACCAGGGCGGGAGGTGTAGAAGCCAGTCCAGTATGTACTAGCATCGCTACCATACGGCAAATGCTCTCCCTGGAAAAAAAAGGATAGCAACACTTCAGTAAAAGTGTCGCCACGAGAGTGAAGTTGAGATCACGCACACAGCAATCAATCAACATGTCATGTAATGACGGCAGGATTTTGACATTTATTTGTACCGATAGCAAGTTCAACAGACTCAACAGTGAATAATACAAGATTGACTAAAAGTTTCTTCAACCAATTTAGTTAAGAATTATTTAGGAAAATACATCTAGTTCAAACAAAACAGAAAATAAAATATTTTGATCTATTTTATTTAAATCAGATGAGCATATTTTTCGCTATTTATAAACTACTGATTTGACTACTGAATATTTCTTATCAGTTTCAAATTGTTTTGTTTCAAAAATAGTTTATATGAAAAATTATAATAATGCATAGTATCGCATAGGTATTTCATCATAAGATCAATAACTCACATTTTCATTCACTCACTCATTTCATTCATTCACTACTTCTTTTGCAATCAGTACGCCTCTCGTGGCGTTACCTATAGCACAGGTTACATGTAACAGATACTCGTAGAATCTAAGTATACTAATATTATAAAGCTGAAAAGTTTGTTTGTTTAAAAGAAAGCATTTATTTGTGACGACATGGATACAAACTATAAAATAAAACCATAATGAAATAAATAATTTATTGAATCAGGCGTTAATTTGCAGAGGTCCATATTAATGAACTGAAACAATTACTTTGCTCACCCGCGACTCCGTGACCTTACGATAGCTTGGTATTTGGGTTAGCTATTCGATTTAATTGAATTTAATGATTATTTACATTGTATTATATAACTATTTATGTTTCAAGACTATTTTACATTGACTACTTTTAGGTGTACGTTTTGCATGCCAGCTACCTGGTGGAATGTGTGTAACATCTATACTAATATTATAAAGAGGAAAGATTTGATTGTTTGTTTGCATTGAATAGGCTCCGAAACTACTGGACCGATTTTAAAAATTCTTTTGCCGTTAGAAAGCTACATTATCACTGAGTGACATAGGCTACTTTTTACCGCGGGAAAATACCTTTTCCTACGGGAAAATTAATTTATCGCGGGCGAAGGCTAGTATATCATAAATGTATACCATCTTTTTGTACCACGTTTTAAGAAAAATAAATGACTTATGACTTTTATGTAAAAAATGCGTGTTCATGCAGTTCCCCCACTTCCACACTGTATGAACACACACAAATCACACAAACTCAACTATTACCAGCACCAAACTACACTGATGCGTTTCGAACTCAACCAGAGCTCATCTTCAGAGTAGGTACCACAACCGTACCCTATGCTACCAAATGTTACCGCTAACATAACACTATATAAACGTAACTATCATAAGGTTACGGGTGAGCAAAGTAATTGTTT
Source organism: Archips xylosteana (assembly GCA_947563465.1). Lineage (NCBI taxonomy): Eukaryota > Metazoa > Arthropoda > Insecta > Lepidoptera > Tortricidae > Archips > Archips xylosteana. Next base: position 8,437,048 of record OX387373.1, read on the forward strand.
CAGGTCATTAAATGTAAAGCTTTCTTCGTATACCTATTCTTAATAGCATATCTCTTTCACTTACCCTCTCCGTATATATGGCTTTGTCTCTCCTCCCATACAGATATAGAGCTTTCAAATAGCAAGACGGCGTCGAGTAGAATATGTTGATGTCCGACATGTTCGCGGGATGCGTGTTCACATGGCTGAAAAGAAACATAAATAATATTAATAATCTTATTTTTTTACACTTGTAAAACTGTACCGTGCCTGACTGACTGACAGACAACGCACAGCCTAAACTACTGGTGCTATAGACTTGAAATTTGGCATACATGTATCTTGAGTATTGTAGAGGTGCACTAAGAGAGGATTTTTCGAAATTCCCATGGGATAGGAAAATATCTAAACTTTCTTTGTTTGTAGCGGAATCTCTGAAACTGCGTTTTAAAAAAATCTTTCTTTGGTACCGTTTCGTAGCCAATTTTCGTAGCTAGCTACAAAATGGGAATCCTAAAGTCCCTGTTTGTAGCTGGCTACGTAATGGGCCTGCGTAGTGCCGTTTGGTAACCAATTGGTAAGCTGGTGACCGACCGCGGTTACGAATCGGTAATGGAAAAGTCCCATTTTTAAGCCAGTTACGAATTGTTTTTTTTTTCCCATTCCGAAGCTGGTTACGAACTTTTAGCTACGAATCTGTACCAAAGGAAAATCTTTCACCATTAGAAAGCTACAATATCGTTGAGGATAACTCCTTTCAAATTCAGTTACAAGATTTCACCCGAACAAACTTACATTGCGAGTTAAATAAAAGCTTGTAAATAAATACTTGCTTGATAAGTTTGTCCATATTCATAAACCAGTTGGCAGCGCTTTGGTAAGTAAAATCTCCACCCATGGTAACCATGATGTTGTCGTGTTCGTAGTATTTTGCTTGCCGTTCAATTTGGGAAATAAAGTCGTTCACCTGTGGGGAAAGAAGCACATGATCTCTCGCGTTTTTAAGTCCATAATGCCCCACAGTGGAACACAAGAGCCCACAGTGGCCCACAAGAGCCCACTATAGGCCAGATTACACATACGTCAATAAGTTTGCTTATGCAAAGCGCGCGACTTTAAAATATAGGCGATACTCTCCACTTCAGGCCATCGTAATTGTGTACACACCAAAATCCGCAAACTTTGACAAGTTTGCCCAGAAACAAAGCAAAAACGCGCGGTTGTATATAAAATATCAGCGATACCTTGTTATGGGTTGCGGTGAGAGAAAATGATACTACACGATTACAAGTTAATAAACTATATTACAACTATCGTGTTCTAAACCTATCTTATATTAACTAACTTATGAACTAGTATTGGACGCCAGGAGGGTTTTACGGGCAGACTGAAGGAACCCTGCCAATCCTAATTGCCACCGGCTAGCTCTCAACGACTAACTATTGCAGAATTCCCAGGCTAATAAAAAGGGCAGTTCGTCAAGCTAAAACAAATAATCACAACATGTAGTTGTATGGTTGAAAGAATAAAAACATCTGAGATCCTAATTTGCTTATAACCTAAACTTACCCCTTTCTATTTCTTCTGGCACTTAAAACAAAATTTCTAAATTACAATGAATAGTTATTTACGGAGTGTAACGTATGTACAGCTGATTTTAATTATTTCCGTAACTATATTTGAGTACCACACAACAGCTGTGACTTGTCTCCGAGAACCGTAATCAAATGACTTTTAAATCTTATCCTAATGTCGTAATATTTTTAATAAATACAAATTTGCGAGGGTGGTTGTTTTGGCTTTTAAATTGAATACCAACGAATCATGTTAACTGTTACGTTTTAAGGAAACTAAATAAACAAGGAAAAAGATACCAAACATTTCCAGATTTGAACTCCGTTCATCTGCTTTGCAGGCAGCGGCCTAGACCGTTAAGCCATCACGATGCTTAAGATACTCAGTGAATTTTACCTATGCTATTGATCGGCCTTATGACGTAGCTGACCAAATCAAAGTACATAACAACCTTCCACTATAGGCGATCGTAATTTTGTACAGGTGAGAATTAGCGCAGATATAAAACGTAAGCGATAGCGATGGCCTATAAAGGAGCGCCACTACAGGCCATCGTCATAGTTTATACTTTGCAAATTCGGTGAGTGTGCGGCGGTTTTACATAACCTGATACCCCCTTCCCCTTTCCGTCACCGAACGACTGGGCGCGGCGAGCAGTTTCACCCTTATGTTGTAGATATTCCTCCATTACGCACGAAGCGGTTCGCCTCTTCTTTCATTATACGGACGGCTAAGGAGTGGGACTCTCTGCCGAGGTCAGTTTTTCCGGAACACTATAAAATCTGGACATCTTTAAGCTCAAAGTAACGGCAGGCCTCATGCATGCCATGTACTTACGCGCGATATTTACCTACCGCGGGGACGATCTGCTAAGATCGAAATTCCAGTAGGTTGTCACAAGCGCGCGCCGACGCACGTTCATTCGTGTTCCACGGAAAAAATATGCCGCCTGGACTTTATAAGTGAATGGTGAAACAGGGGGCAAATTTTAATATGACTATGCTGGAATTAATAGCTAATATAACAATTTGGAAGTTCGTATCGTGCTGTCCCTCTTACTCTTCTATAAAAAGCTATAAGCGTGAGCGGGATGCAACGATGCGAAGTTCGAAAGTTGACCTTCGTATTTAGTATAACGCTATGGTACTGTGAGCATGGCAATGTGTTCTGCGCATTACAATAAATATCATTTTTTGTTAGGATTCCAGAGCTAAAATGGCAAAAACGGAACCCTTATAGTTTCGCCATGACCGTCTGTCTATTTGTCCGTCCGTGGCTTAGCTTAAAGAATATTAGTGCTAGAAATTTTGCATGGATATAATATATAGCAATTATCCCGACAAAATGGTAAAACAACATGTAGAAAAAAAAATTTAATCCAAATTGCCAGCCCTTGTCACTGTCGGCACGCACACATTCTTAAGGAGACGGAGTAGTATAATCTGTGGCTACAATCGCGGTAAGTACCAAGATTTTGTACGGGATGCAGTATCTGTTACGAAGTAACTATTAAGTAATCTGTGGTAACGGCCTCCTAGCCTAGTTGGTAGTGACCTTGCCTGCTAAGCGGAGGTCCCGGGTTCAAATCCTGGTATGGGCATTTATTTGTGTGTTTATCACGAATGTTCCTGAGTTATGGGTGTTTCTATGTATTTAAGTATTAATATGTATGTATCTATTATATATATCGTCGTGTCTCGTGTCTAGTATACCTACAATACAAGCCAAGCCTTATTGAGCTTACCGTAGGACTAGGTCGATTTGTGTATGTTTGACCTTTAGTATTTATTTTTTTATTTATTTTATTTTAAGTGAACAGACACCTTCTAGGCTAACGTGTACCCTTAGGCCTCATCTTCGCCTTCCATCAAGCGAGATTGAGGCCAAACGTAAGCCTATTTTTTATAAATATTACTGTTTAAAATTATTAATAATAAAATTGACTCCCCATACCTTCTTAATAAATTAAGTTATAGAGTTCCACGCCCCAATCCTCGACATATTAATAATCTGTTTCATATCCCCGTTATACGTCCTAAATATGTTGGAAATTCTTTTGTTAATAGAGTTTGTAAAATGTATAATTCCAGTTTTTCTGAAGTTGATATATTTAACACATGTCTCCGAGAGTTTACAGCTTTAGTTAGGGAGCAAATTGTTACTTAGTTATTATTTTTCTTCTTTACGTTACACGTTTTCATGTTAATGTTAATTTCCTGCCTCTATAGGTATCCATAGTCTTTTAAAGTAATGTCACGATTTTATATTGCTTGGTTAGTAACATGTATAAGCAACCTGTGGTAACTTTACTGGTTGATGTATAATCTAAGATTTCTATTGTAATTAGCTATATTATACCGTTTGTACCCAAATAAACATTAAAACATTAAAACATAAAAAAAATCCAGAATAATTAAAACTGTTCTTCAGTTCACACCAGACCGAAGTTTCCTTGTACACCAAAACAATTAACACAACATTTCAGCAGAAAATTATGTCGTGTATCTTCGGAAAAGTGCGCTTGCATCTTACCCGTTTCTCGGCGTTGTAGACCCTGTTGTCAGGATCGTCGACGATCGGCTCCTCGCTGCAGAGGAAATCGAAGCAGAAACCGTCTGGGGCGTTGTAGAGGTTGTACAGTGTGTGGGTCATTATGTCTGACATTTTGCCTGGTGAACAGAAAGCTACACCATTAGGCTCATCTGTACTTTATATTAGACTAGCGGACCTGACAGACATTGTCCTGCATGAACCTAGATACCGACTGCAGCGTCATCTGCCGGGCTGATTTGTGAATCTAAACCATCCAGGGCGCCACCCAAACGCATAAAAAAATCATTTAAATCGGTCCAGCCGTTTAGGAGGAGTTCAGTGACAAACACACGTACAGTGGAATTATATGTATATATAAAGACTAGCTGTTTGTTGCCCGCGACTCCGTCCGCGAAGAATATAGGTTGGGGTATAAAAAATAGCCTACGACCTATTCTCAAACCTACCGAATGTAGAGATAAAAGTTTCATAAAAATCGGTCAAGCCGTCTCGGAGGAGTTCGGTAACAAACACCGTGACACGAGATTTTTATATGTTAGATGAGGTAGGGTCAATTACGGGTCAGTTTTACGTAAAAAAACATAGTACAGTACATAGACGCGGGCGATACATTAATTAAAAGAAAGGAATAAAGAAGAAAGAAAATAAATTTTATTTTACAACATCACAAGACACATCATCAACATTTTTACAAAACAAAATAAACAAAACAATAAATAAATAAATAAAACAAAATACCACTAAAGCTAAAGAAAATTCAGAATCCAGAGGGTTCAAATATTCGGCCGGCAACTCCTTACTTCGCGGGCTCTGTAGTAATTAATGTATGTACTATTTCTAATTTTAAACGTAAATTTGCTTATACATACACTTTACTTAAGTTTTTCACCTATATGCACGCTGACTTTATAGTACTAAGAACTATATTTATTAAAAATACGACAGCGAAATTACAGATTTTTATTCATTACTTCATTACATACCAAGAATATCACTCCCTCTCCACATGAACTCCATTCTGTCCTCTTCTAACATGGCTTCTCTTTCTTTATGATCCACTCTACCTGTAATCAGAATACACCGCATTTTTTAAATTTGAAGGGAAGTTTTTTAAGGTTGTTCACGCCGCCTGCACATTGCACAAGACACACAAGACACATTTTGCATTGTATCGAGTCGCGTCCAATCAAAATGCTAGCACATCGCGTGATAGTTTTTAATGGCCAATCACAGCCGTTTTTTTAGACATGTCATACGAGGTAGCCTTGCGCCAGGGGGGTTTCACTCCGCAGTTTAGGTATGTTCGGCGGCGCGCCTCCCGGGGAGGCGTATGGCAGTAGGTTGTCGCTCGGCATTCGGTTCGCACGCTAGCCGCGTCGCGCGTAATTATTTTTCTGTGATTTTAGCAACAAACAATGACATCTAAACGATCTTATCTAAATACAACATAATGTGTATATTTTTATACTAAGAGTATAAGCTGATTCCGCGTCAATAGATTTGGGGAGACCCATATGGTACCGATAAACAAGCCGTCGTATCCCATCTGGGCCAGCAAAGAAGCATGCTCTCTCGTATGTCCGTATGAGTCGATCTGCCAAGCTGCTTTCGGCTTGCCGCATGGTCCCAGCGTGTCGTTCATTTTTCTGCAACAAAAGTAGACCTTTTATCATCATCATCACCGTCATTCGTCAGCCTTAGTTTGGGGTCCACCGGATACTGCTACATGTAAACTTTTAGATTGTGTCATAAATTATTTTGTGTCTTTTCTTTCTTTCTTGTTCATTATCATCATCATGATCTTCATCATCATCATCACCATCATCATAACTACCATCACCACCACGAACATCATCATTACCATCATAATCATCGCAATCATTCATCATCATCATTATCATCTCCTGCTTAAATAGTAAGAAATCTGTGGTCAGTGTTAGTCTGGTTTGACATTAGCATGCGTAACTTCTGTCATCTTAGTTCATTGACTCTATAATAGTTGACGTTGGGTATGTATTACAATACTGAAGTACGAAAGACCGAATGTATTAAAACATCGAATGGGTCAAAAGACCGACACGATTTTTTTCTGAAACCGTTAACTTTTTAAGATTGTTACTATAAAACAAACCTAACCTAACCGGTTCTGTATGGTGCCGTTTTAATAAATTCTGAAAAGTTTACGGTTTCAGAAAAAAATCGTGTCGGTCTTTTGACCCATTCGATGTTTTAATACATTCGGTCTTTCGTACATCGGTATTGTAATACATACCCTTGACGTTAGTATCTATACCTCAGCCTCCAACCTAGTCATCGTAGTTCATCGACTGGATACTAGATGGGGTTAGTGTCTATACCTACCTCAGCCTCCAACCTAGTCATCGTAGTTCATCGACTCGACACTAGATGGGGTTAATATCTATACCTCAGTCCCCAAGTGTACTGGTCCAGTAGCATCAGATAATCGGCTGTGGCTTCGTCGTTCTGCACCCAGCCGCCTCCTGCGAACTCGATCCTCCCCTCCTGCACTAAGGATCTGAAGGTGGCACGCGTTGCTGGACGTTGCTCCTTCCACCAGCGCCAGAAGTAACCAGCTTCGGAGAAGGTGAATCTGACGACAAATACGATTGTAATAGTATCATTGAAGGATGAAAGATAGTATCTTAAGACGCTGTCAACACCAACGTCGGCGCACACTGTCTATTTGTATCGGAGTAAACGAGATGCCGCTATTACTGGGCAGCCGGGTATATTGAAATTTATCGGGCAAATATTTAATTAAAAAAAAACTGTGGATTATTTGTGAAATATGACTCGTTAGCGGTTTAGGTATGAATATGTTGACTTCATGTTTTTAATTGCAGACGCATACGCCAAAAAAATAAAGACATAGAACCGTTTAATGATGATTTTAAGACCTATCTTTGCAATTATTTTCTATCGAGCCGATTTCGTCCAATTATGTATCGAGTCCGTCCACGGTCTTTGAAATATGATGAATATTAACATATAATTTTTTTGATGTGCTAGAACAAGCATTTTTTCTTAAAAAACTGTTTAAATGACATCAATTTCAACAAAATTAGGTGTTGTCAGCCTCTTAAGAATAGTACATTACTGCAGAGGCCGGGAAGTAAGGAGTTGCCGGTTGCCGGCCGAGTAGGTTTGATACGAGGTCGGCAACCCCTGTTCCGGCCGAGGCTTGTATAGTGCTTTTCTCAAACATGCAATGAAATAAATAAAAAACTTCAAGAATTAAAATTGCAAAGAAAGCAACTATTGCTTATTTTTTTTTATAGGGCTGAATGCCATGATGCCATAGACCTATAAGGCTAAGTTCAGATGAACGCGCGACGACGCGCGGTTTAAGATTGTTACTAATCAATGTTGTTGTGTACCTACATGACCGCGCGTATGCGAGCACGCGCGTTGACGCGCGGTCATGTACACTACAACATTGATTAGTAACAATCTTAAACCGCGCGTCGAGCCTACCGCGCGTCGTCGCGCGTTCATCTGAAATTAGCCTAAACGTCATGATTTGTATTGGTGGGTAGTTTTTAAGTCTGTGAGTAGCACCCTAAATTCCAACACAAACTAAATAAATAAATAAAAAAATAAATAAAATAAACTTTATTTGCATTTAACAGAAGTTTTACATAAAAGGTTGAGGCCTCCCATTAAGTTGGAACTTGTGTTAGGAGGCCTCGCTCTTCCAAGAAAAAAATTATTACTAAGACTATAACTAAAAAAAGACTTAAACCTAAATAAAGTGTGTGTGTGTGTGTGTGTGTGTGCGTGTGTGAGTGTGTATGAGTGTATGTATGTGAGTGCGTGAGAGTGCATGAACGTGAGTGAATTTGTGTGTGGAAGTGAAACTGGGAGCGCGGGGCGCCGCCGCCGGAGCGTGCCCAGCGCGGTCAATAACATTGAATCAAATACGGTGCGCCGCGCTGCCGGTGTGTCACCGTATATTTGATTCAGTGTTGTAATATTATTTATTTTATTAGCAGTACGGCTGCTCACCGAATCTAAGATTATTTAAAAGCGAAAAAGTTTTTCGGGTGCGCCGGTGGGATTCGAACCCACGTCTCCTGGGTATGCGCCCCAAAGGGTGTTCTACCAATTGAACCACGTCGCATCCAACCGACTCCCCCGAAATTCTTAATCGCTTACATACGCCAACAGTGGCGTGTGGTAACATCCATCGCAACTATTAGAAGCTACGACTCCTACGTTCCAAATTACATTGGAAATGCGTAAGAAATGATGTACCACATCTATTTATTCAAATATTATTTATTTTATTAGCAGTACGGCTGCTCACCGAATCTAAGATTATTTAACTAACTTTTAACTTTTTCGCTTTTAAATAATTTCAGTGTTGTAGTTAGAGCGCGCTGGCCACGCTTCGTCGGCGCCCCGCGCTCCCGGTTTGTGTTGGCCTTAAGAGTTATAATTCCAGCCGACATTATCATCATCATTTCAGCCGAAAGACGTCCACTGCTGAACATAGGCCTCCCCCAAGGCTCGCCAAACAGATCGGCCCTGCGCCATCCGCATCCAATGCGTTCCCGCTATCTTCACCAGGTCGTCGCTCCATCTTGTTGGAGGCCTACCTACACTGCGTCTTCCGGTCCGCGGACGCCACTCGAGAACCTTTCGGCCCCATCGGCCGTCAGTTCTACGGGCGATGTGCCCTGCCCACTGCCACTTAAATCTAGCGATTCTTCGAGCTATGTCCGTGACTTTAGTTCTTGCGCGGATTTCATCATTTCTAATGCGATCCCGCAGAGAAACTCCAAGCATAGCCCTCTCTATCGCCCTCTGAGTGACCTTGAGCTTCCTTATAAGACCCATCGTTAGCGGCCACGTCTCAGTGCCATAAGTCATCACTGGCAACACACACTGGTCAAAGACTTTTGACTTAAGACACTGCGGTATATCGGATGACAAGATATTGCGGAGCTTCCCCGACATTAGGTCATATTTAAATGTAATAATAATAGGCCTTAACATCTGTGACAGATGATTTAAGTAGCACCCTGGCGACACTTGCGCTCGTGGCTAAAAAGACCGATACGGGATAGGATCCCTCGGCCGCACTCGCGACAAGTGTACGCAGCCCCAGATGGTCGAGGTTTGGTGGTCCGGTTGTGGCGCTTTATGCGTTTTTCCCTCAGCAACTCAAACCAGGCATCGTCGTGCTTTGATTGGCCTTTGTGAACAAGTTGTCGCCACTTGCCACGATTTTCGGCTAGCTCTTCCCATTGGTTGCTAGGGATATTAAAAGCAACCATGTCACGCTTGATTTAAATGTAACACCCTTAAAATTTGTTATACTTACTTTCTTCGCTTGTCGTGCAGCAATTCGGAGAGCACAGAATGAAAGATAAGCTGCACATTCGCCGTACTGATGGTTGTTTTGGCTGCAAATAAATAAGATACTTATCCTCCTGATTCCCGGCCTTTTCTAACAGAGTAGAACTTAAGACCAAGATAAGAGTCATACGTTTTGAAATTTTGGAACTTAAAGCGTTTTTGAAGTTCATTATTCATTGAATAATTTGTCTACACTAATATTATAAAGAGGAAAGATTTGTGTTTTTGTATGTATATAACGAATAAACTTAAAAACTACTGGACCGATTTCAAAAATTCTTTTGCCGAAAAAGCTACATTATCACTGAGTGACAAAGGTATTTTTTACAGGAAAATTAATTTATAACGGGTGAAGCTGCGGACGGAAGGCTAGTATTTTATATAGTACATTCGGCCGTTATTCTTACTGATGATTTGTTCTTTATAAAGTATGCTGGGGACTCACGGGGTTATACGTAATGTAGTGGCCATAATTCGAGAGACAAGCAGGGTTAGACGAAAGTAAATAGCGATGTGGCCGATATCGATAATCAGTGTCGACTTGACTATAATTATGATTTACTATAAGACGGATTTTTTTTACTTCCTTTAATGATTTCTTACATTGAAAAGTAAATTGTTAAAATAATTTTTTCTACTCGTTGATTTTAATCTGTCAATTATGTGTTTATTGACAAAATTGCAATCACATACTTTTTAATCTTGAATAGTCTATGGCACTTCAGACTCAACTATAATGATTATTATATTATTATACAACGCTCTAGACGTCTATAATAATTTCAAAATTAGAACTTAGTACTTCGATTGAGCGTCGTGAGCGCTTAGTGGAACGCACCCAATGTAAAGTTGGAAATATCTGGCAAATTTGCTTCCATTTGAACACACTAACTTTTTTCTTCTGTTACGTGATTAGTTAGTAATTGAAGTAATTGGCCAATCAGAAACAGTCTTATAACGACGTCTCATTAGTTCTTTTTTGTGCTACGAAAATTAAAAAGTTTTATTTGTTATTTGACGCGAAATCGATGGTGTTAAATAAATAATCCCTAATTCGAATTAAACTTGAGTGACAGTGACGAGATTAGTTTCGCCGCTACTCCAGAGGAGATAACTACTATTGCAGAGAAAGCAACGCTTACCTTGTTGCCAGAAAAATCTAAAAAGCTCTACAACAGGAGTTATGCTAACTTCATGGAATGGCGGACGAAAAAAGGTTATGTATGTACCTCGATAGACGATGATGATGATGACTCGTAGAAAAAGTATTGTATACAATTGTTACATAATTAGCTCTTAAAATCTCGTACCTTACTTAGGCCACTCGGCAAGCCTCGTGGCCTAAACAAAGTACTCGACTTTAAGAGCCTTCATTATGCAACGATTGTATAAAATACTATAATCATATCACCGTAAGTAATGAATAAATAGCACAGGTAGCCAAGCCGTAATGTTTTTTTAATATCAACACGAACAGCACTATCATGTCTGAGGCAGCGTTTGTGCAAAATGAATTGTCAAAGTTGTCTCTCGAATTATGGCCACTAGTTTATGTTCGAGAATAAACAATAACCAAAATTAAAGCTGCCTCAAAAGGAGCACGTGCTTGAATATTGGAATTAAATATATATCGAATGTCTTAAAACGAGTTTAGCTCGACATGTTTCGGGCTAATCCGTAGCCCTTCCTCTCGTAGTCGCACCTCTGAGTTTTTCGGAATTTATGTGCGAAATTACATTTCAAATTTACCATAAGGTTTACTGTCAAGAAAAACGTTTTGGGAAAATACGCTAATATATTAATTAATAGTGTACCTAAGAAGAAACTATTGAACCATTTCCCAATCCGCACTGAGCCTGCGTGGGAACTACGGCCCAAGCCCCCTCATCCTGAGAGGAGGTCTGCTCTGCAGTGGGACGTAAATAGGCTGCGATGGTGAAAAGAGACCAAGAATAAACAAGATGGTGGACTTACACCCAAAGTAGTATTCGTCGAAAGTCTTCACCCATCCGGCGTCCATGTGCGAGTGGGGTATAAGGTGCACGTTTAGGGCTCCGTCGCGGGTCTGGGGGCATTGCTGAACAGACAAATGCACAGTTAAACCAACTTGTCGTCATACCCCCCAGCCACTGTACCGCGCGCGCGAGTACTCATTTACAGGAAAATTACATAAAGGTTTACCACTGACAGCTGGTTTGCCTTCATTTCATATTCAACTTTAACGACCTACAAATAAAGCCAATTTTAGAATACTGTTACCCACGTTTGCAGATTTTGTAATAGCTACTTTATTTGTATCGTGTTAAAGTTGGAAATGAAATGAAAGCAAGCCATCTGTCAGTGGTAAACTAAAAGTAAACGTATTGTAAACGGTCTAGCTATAGCAATTTACTTGAAGCACCTGGGCGACCGAGCTCTGCTCGGGCAGAACCTCGGTACCAAGCATTTTCCCAGAAATAAGACCAAGCTAGATCAATTTTTCATCCCCGAAAACCCCCAAATACCAAATTTCATCGAAATCATTGGAGCCGTTTCCGAGATCCTGATTATATGGGTGTTTGGTAGCTACGTGCAAAGCTTTAAGGGGGTGATAGCCGAGGTATTTTTGAACATTTTTAGCCATATATGTCTTAGCCAAAATTTGTTTTTTTTTTTTTAAATTGAAGACTTAGAAATTTTAAGAAAATACCCAGAATTTGATAGTCACGAGTCAATATTACCTCAATAAGCGTTAATTTGGAAATTTTAAATATGGCACAGAAAAATGACGTAGACTTGTCTTTTTCACATGTTATTTACTAGTAAAATTTCAAGACTAGTGCATTCTTAGCGAGTGCTCCCTGAGTTTGGTTTTTACTTCCTATCTCAGATTTAGCAAGCAATGTTAATGAGTGATACCTTAAAAGAAAGAACAATAAACAGGCATGTTTCTAAAAATGTTTGAACATTTCAAGGATTTTTTTTTATTTTTTTTTATGGGATCGTGGGGGAGAGGTTTCAGAGGCTGCCAAGGGTGATACTGATAGTACTGAGCAGATTGTTGATGGATCGTTTGCTGCCGTTGTGAAATCTTCGGCAGGCTTGGGCACATCTAGAATAATTGTACGATTGCGCCGGTTCGAGAAAAAACTGGCTTTGCTTAAAGAAGTAAAACATCGTCGTAAGGCAAGTGGGAACTCTGAGGCCGTTACAACTGCCGATCTGGATATAACTGGTCAGGCTCAGAGGGTTTACATCAACGAAAATTTATCAGCGGCAAATAGACGTCTTCTGCATCTTACAAAGGAAGTTGCAGCAAAGAAAGCTTATAAATACGCATGGTTTGGTTACGGCAATATATTTGTACGCAAATTGGAGAAGCAACCTGCATTACAGATTGATTCGGTTGGAGACCTTAATAGGCTGCCTTAGGGAGATTCTGCATTCTCACGTGTTTTTTTTTTTTTTTTTTTAGTTATATTACTTAATAGTTACTTAGTAGGTTATAAGCTTTTTGTATAAATAAGTTTTGTAATGTTTAATAATAGAGGTAAAACAATAAACTTTAAGCTGAGTCTCATCAATGTGCGTTCCTTAAACACAGGTAGAGATGAACTTTTGGAGACTATTAGGGAGGAAGATCCTGATGTTACGGCTGTGACGGAAACGTGGTTGCAGGAGTCAACTGACTCAAAACATTTTATTGTCCCCGGATATCGCTTTATGCATATTGCTCGCAAAACTGGGCAACGTGGTGGTGGTATCGGGGCGTATGTACGTGACTGTTGGCCAGTGCGTAGAATTCAGGTGCAAAATAGTTCATTAGAACAGCTTTGGTTAGAAATAAAACTAAATAGCCTTAAAGCGGCAATTGGTATTTTCTATCGTCCACCCAATTTTAATTTTCAATGTTTCATTGCACAGTTGGAAGATACCTTATCTGGTATTTCTCCTGCCTACGATCTCGTATTCTTGAGTGGTGATATAAATATAGATATGCTTGGCGCGGTTGGTAATCATCAAAGAATATTTTTGGACACTTTATCTGAGTATGGTCTATGCCAATTAGTTACAGAAGCCACGCGAGTTACGTCTTCATGCAGTTCCCTTTTGGATGTCATTTGTTGCACTTCAACTGTTAAGCCTAAGAGTCTGAAAGTCAAATACAACGATTCATTGAGTGACCATGCCTTTGTGTCAGCACAGTTCCCGATTAAATTACAAAAACCAGCTCCACGTATAGTCTCGTATAGGGCATTTGACCAGGTAGACCTGGACACGTATCGATTTGCTTCGTCTGTGACCCCGTGGCACTGGGTAATCGATTGCTGCGATAATATTGACAATATGGTTGAGTGTTTTAGATTTTTGTTATTGCAATTGTTTGATCATTTTGCTCCGGAGCGCACGCGAACGTTTAGAACACCAGCAACGCCATGGATTACTGACAGTTTAATGGTGATGCGGAAGGACCGAGATAGGGCATGTTTGAAGGCTAAGAAGACTAAAAAACCCGAACATATCCAGACTTACAAAACACTTAGAAATTTAGTAACTAGTATAACTCGTACTGAGAAATTGCATTACTTTGAGGCTAGAGTTAATCGAAACGTGAAAAACCCGCGGCAAATGTGGAACGAAATAAAGAAATCATTGGGCTCATACACGAAGGCTATGTTACCTCCTCATCTGTGTGATCCAGATAAAATTAACAAATCTTTCCTGGACAGTCTTCCCTCTACAGGTCTGCAGCACAGTGGTTATAAGAAGTATACTGTAGGGAATTTCATAGGCGAAAAATTTTCTTTCCGACTTGTGAGTCAGGATGATGTTGGTAAAGTGATTCAATCGATTTCTTCCAACGCTACAGGTATCGATGGTATTTCAATTAAGATGTTGAAACTGACACTTCCTTATTCGCTGCCTGCTATTACTGCAATTGTTAATACTTCCCTGTCCTCTGGGAAGTTTCCCACAGCATGGAAATCAGCTTTGGTAAGACCATTACCCAAAAAAGACAACCCGGAAACAGTAAAAGATATTAGACCAATAGGCTTGTTACCCATCCATTCAAAAATTTTAGAGAAAGTAGTTCATTTGCAATTAACAAGATTCCTCGAATGCAACAAAATAATTCCGCAAAATCAGTCCGGATTTCGAAAGCAACATAGTACTACCACAACTCTCATACATGTGGTTGACAAAGTGTTAGCGACATCAAACGATGGTTTTGCTTCTATCCTGGTGTTGCTGGACTTCAGTCGCGCATTTGATTGTCTTGACACAGACCTGTTGGTGGCAAAATTAGGATACTATGGTTGTGATGACACTGTTCGTTCATGGTTTTCAAGTTACTTTTTTGATCGAAAGCAAGTTGTGGAGATGGTGGATGTGTCGGGCGACAAAATGAGGTCTCAACCACTGCCCGTTGTAAGAGGTGTAGTCCAGGGATCTATTCTGGGTCCGACACTGTATTCGTTGTATACAGCAGATATGCTCGATTGCGTTACTTCTGGTTTGGCCCATATGTATGCCGATGACACACAAATCTTGATAGGTGTAAAATCCTCGGAGTCTATTCAGGGGTTAAACAAAGATTTGAGTGAGATATGTAGCTGGTCGAACTACCATGGACTAATGCTAAACCCCCAAAAGTGCACGTACATAACCCTCGGTACAAAACACCAAACCGATATTGTTCGCAGTTTTAATCCTGCGATAATTGTGAACGGTCTTCCTATCCAGGAATCTAATGTTGTTAGGAACCTGGGAGTCCTCTTTGATCGTGGGCTTACTTTTGAGGATCACGTTAAACTTAAGGTGGGAAAATGTTATGGGGCCTTAAAGTCTCTATACAAATTAAGACCATTTTTAAGCACCACTGTGCGCATTAAACTGATGGACAGCCTGGTTCTTTCTGTTCTAGATTATGGCGATATAGTATACGGGCCTTGTCTAAATAAGAAAACTGAAAGAAGAATTCAGAGGGTTCAAAACTCTTGCATGCGTTTCTGTTACAATGTAGGAAAACGGTCACACATCACTCCTTGGCTTAATACTCTTGACATTCCAAATATGAAAAATAGGCGCATATTGAAACTTAACTGTCTTGTTTTTAAACTGAAGAAATCTAGCTCGCCAACATACTTGCGACGTAAATTGAAGTGGTGTAGTGAGAGGGAGGGATGTTCGAGGCCGACACGCAACCCTAGGTTGGAATTGCCATTGCCTCGCTTGGTTGCTTTCAGAGGCAGTTTTCGGTTTGCAGCATCGAAGTGTTGGAATGATTTGCCTCCACCCATTCAGAAATGTATATCAATCGACAGTTTTAGATTTAAATGCAAAAAATGGATTGTTGAACAACAGAAAACAGCATGTTGCTGGACAAACCTTCTGAAGACTAATTTATTGTAAAGAGTTATTTTTCTCTCATCCTTCAATGGTAGATTGTTCAACGGGAACATAAATCGAGCCATTTTACCCGAGACGTTCATTATAAAGCTCTTATATTTCATGCATTGCGATTTCTACAATAATGTACTGGATTTGTCTAGTTTTAATAATTTTTTTTTTTTTAATATAAAACGCCAGTTAAAAGAAAAAAACTATTTTGTGAAAGTGAAGCTGAATTTTCTGAATTTTTGGACTTATAGCTTTAGTTTAAGTATATGTATCTGTTTGGGTGGTGTGGCATTGTTTTGTTTGACAGCCACACTACCACTTTCCTCGTATTGGGTGAGGACTGAAAACCAGCAACTTTGCTGAGTCCTCACCTTTTCACAAAATTGTATTTGTCTTTTTTTCATTGTTTTTTGTTTTATTTTAAGTTTGTGAATAAACATTCTTTTATTCTTTTATTTTATTTTATTTATTTATGGCACTGAAAAATGACTCTGTTCGAACCTAAGACATTTTTAGTAATTTCGAATGCCTCCATTTTGTTTTTGTGGCAAGAAAGACACTTAAAAATTATTACATTTGGTCTAATACACATTAAACTATCCGAAATAAAAGATTTGGTTTCCAAATTAACGCTCATTGGGGCAATATTGACTCGTGACTGTCAAATTCTGGGTATTTTCCTAAAATTTCTAAGTCATCAATTTAAAAAAAAAAATATCAAATTTCGGCTAAGACATATATGGCTAAAAATGTTCAAAAATACCTCGGCTATCACCCCCTTAAAGCTTTGCACGTAGCTACCAAACACCCTGTATATATATATATATATATATATATATAAGAATTTCTCGTTTAAAGGTATTAGACAGATAGATAGATAAAACTTTCTACAGAAGTTAGAGGGTTTAGTCACTTTTTAGTACCTACTTTAATACTCCAAAGAGGTCGAGATCACGCAGCTAAAAAAAATTCGTTTTGGTTACTTTAAACTACTCTCTAACATATTATATTAGTCATAATCGACGTTAGTCATACAGTGATTTATTTCTGAAACAATTTATTTTTCGGAATTGACAATATATGGATATGTTTAAGACTCTAATTTGATTCGTTCTGTGTATTCTGTTTGGAAAGAGAAAGACGCTGATAGTTTTAAATTTACACTAGGATTATTAATTAATTTGTTACAATTTTTTAAAAATGTGCTTATTCTAAAAGAGCGCAACGATAGAATAGATCCATTACTTTTGTCTAGTCTCTATTAAAAAAAAGTGATGACGTAAATTTGACGTTCAGGTTGTTATCTAATTTAAAATTATGACAGCTCTTTTTTCTAGTGAAAAGGGTAAAGGAAACATATCTATTCTGTGGATGTATTTGTAAGTACATATATGTTTTTAAATTTGTTGTATTTTTTTAAATATGGAGAAATAAATTATAATAAATATGTTTCCGTGTTCAGGAGGCGAAACTCTTTAGAAAAATGAAAGGTTGTCAATTGTTATAAAACAAACCTAACCTAACCTAACCTACTGCATTCTGATGGCATTTAAAAAAGTCCTGAAAAAAATACCGTTTCAGAAATAAATGAATGAATGAATGAATGAATGAATGAATGAATAAAATTTATTTCGAAACAACAACAACAAAAAAAAAAACAGTTTACAAATTTTTAAATATAAATACGATTATTTTAACATCTATTTTTAAATTTTCATCAAAATAGAATACTATGAGAAAATACATCAAACAAATAATATTATTTAAAAAATAATTCTACTGTTTGAATATAAAAATGTATTGAGGCAGTTGTCTCGAAAAAGGAGTTCACTCAGCATGAGTCGAGGCAGGGGGCCACGACGCTGATTTTCAGTGGATCCTATAACGAATAACCTAAAAATATTAATAAAACTAAAACTATAAGCTTACGGGCTCATATCTAAATATATTACTAATTCTTAAGTCACTGTATGACTAACGTTGATGATGACTAAAGATACATTATGACTTAAAATTTTATGGGAGAAAAGGGGCACCGAGGGTGTATCATTTAGATCGGTCAGTATGGGAAAGTCTGAAACTACAAGACATACGAAGATCTGTTCTTAGGAACCATGTCATTGATTTTAGTAAAAAGAAGAACTGCATTCATACATTTTAATAAAACTTTTACTCAGCTCGGGAATCGAATCCGGACGTTTTGAAGAATAAAACTAACACTATTTCTAACTACGAAACATGATGTTTAAAATTAATAAAATGCATTGTTTTCATATCCTTTCATTTATTTTAGTAGATAAGTGTTCGAAATGACTACCATTTTTTTTTCAATTCAACATTCTTATAGTTTCAGACAGCCCTCTTATTCTGAGAGGAGGTCTGTGTCCTGCAGTGGGACGTATATAGGCTGGGATGGGATGATAGTTTCAGACTTTTCCATACTGAGCGATCCAAATGTTACACCTTGTATATATAAATAAATTAATTCGGAGACAAACATTTGGGCACCTTTTCTTGTCACTAACAATCAAACGACACGAAAATCAAGACAGTATAAATCTGCGGTAGAAATAAAAGGTTAAACAGCGAAAATTTAATTAAAATCTGGTCAGTTATGTATCGAGAAAATTGTGATCATCAGAACTCTGAATATATGCGGCAAAATGTAAAGCCAGGTAAAGAGTTTATATGCGGTGCGGATACACTCAATTATCGATGCTTTTCTCATATACTAGGGATGGCTAAGCCGCGTTAGGACTACGAATAGTCCTAGCATGGCTTAGATAGATAATGTTCGAGCTAGAAGGCTACAATTGAAGGTATTTTACTACCCAAAAAAGTGGTAAAATAAAATCTCAAAAAATTTATTCGCTCCTGCAATTTTGGTAGATACCTACTGATCTTAGGAGTAAGTTCGTAAGGTAAAAAAGTGAAGAGTCTTACGAGTGAACAAGAGGGAGGGGGTAGAAGGTTTAAGGTGATGCTTGTAAAGGTTTGAGCGGTTATTTTAAATAAGTTTTTATTTAAATGAAGCCAAGCGATCATTTAAATATTTATGTTGTTTTAACCAACATTAAATTAACTCTTTGATTGCTTATGAGCTGTTTTATCATCCTTCTTAGTTTTGGCGTTGATTTTAAGAACAACTCTGCATGATACAGAATTTTAATCCTGGCCACATCACCAATTGTAACGCTCCCTTACCTTATATCCACACTCAATTTTCTTCACAGATAAAACGTGACATTCTTTTATAAAAACAATTAACAAAGTCCATAAGGTCTTATACATCTTACAATACAAATAAACATTAAAAATCAAATTAAACCGTGTAGTTATAAAATAACTGTTGATTGTTGGAGTCTTGGTAAGTTCGTGTAATGAACTGCGAAGTACTCATCGCGGAATGTAATTTGAGTTTGTTTGAAATAAAGACGCGTGCATACTGAAATGTAAGATACTTTAGTACCTACCTAATTATTTATGCATTAAGGAAACGGGAAAGCCAAGCTATAGGTTTTGAACATTAAACTACAGTGAGACTCACTCATAGCGAAAAAATACGGGTAACTCACGTCTATGATTGAGTTTAGCTCGACTTGTTTCGGGCTAATCCGTAACGTTGCAGTGGCTGCCAAACGCGCACTGCGCACACCGTTCTGTTCGCGCTACTGCTCGACGAAACTGACAGCGACACACAACTACCCCTGTTTTCATCGTCATTTTTATTATAATTGTCAAATGTAGGGTAGTACTCAACACTAACAACAGGCTAAGCTATAGGTGCCTAAAAACCGTAGTAGTACCTAGTGACTGATGGCCAACATTCGCCAGCGTATGGGAAAGAAGGTTGAACTGGTTTGGACAGTAAAGCAAACGAAAATCTATTTGGACCAAATTCTCAGACACCAACAATAACCACCGATACAGCCACTGCTCAGCACAGCTCGAAGAATCGTCATACTCAAGTGGCAGTGGGCAGCAGAGCACTCGTAGAACTGATGGCCGATGAAGGCAAAAGGTCTTCGAATGGCGTCCACGGACCGAAGACGCAGTGTAGATTTGTTTGTGATGGGAAATCAAAAACTTATTCAATAAATCTAAATCAATTTTAAGTTGTTGTCTAGTTTGGTCAAGGATCTGCTGCTATTTTTGGACTTATAGCTATAAGTATCTATTTGGGTAGAGACGTCTGTGAGTTGACAGCTACACTACCCTAGTATCGGGTAAGGACTGAAAACCAGCAACTTTTCTGAGTCCTCACCTTTTCACAAAACTGTACCTATTTGTTTTTTGTATATCATTCTGTTTTCATTTTTTTTGTTTAAAGTTTGTGAATAAACATTCTTTTATTTTTTACTTTTATTTTATTTATCAAACTTGTTTGTCTATATTCGGTAGGACTGAGAATAGGTCGTAGGCTATTTTTTATACCCCTAGGCAAAACGATTGCGGGGTCAGCTGGTATTCGACTAAAAAAATCTGAAACGAAGATATAACTACGCCAACCGATAGTGCTTTTATCAACGTCGACATTGACAGAATCATTGATAGTAGGTATCGATCGAGCTATATATTTTTTAAATAATTGAAAATTGAGACACAACTACGACATGTCACTAAGCGGTTGAGCAGCGAATAGTTCCACTTCCCACCCTTCTTAAACCTCTATAGTTCGGAGTTTTCCCTTCTGGAAGTCCTTGAGCTGAAATCCCGGATGGTCTCGTCTAAATTCAGTCCTGACTCCATGTGAACATGTCCTATCTGAGCCTGTGTGAACCGACGTCACACGGGTTCAAATAATAAGTAAACAATGAGTCAGGTTAACTTAAACATTAAACAACCCCACGTAATTACCTGGTACAGTCAGTTTGAGGATACCGAAGCGTTAGTATGGTCGAGTACAGTGGTCAAGGGAGATATGGGCAGCATGATATTAAGGGAGCTGGCAACCTTAAATAATATACATGATAGATAAGAAACAAAACTTGTCGCTCCTGTCTTTGATCAATTATAACTGTAGATACACATTGCCGAACAAAATCCCCTTCAAATAATGTCCGAACTTTTTTATTTGGTTGCGTAACAAATAAAATCATCACCTACACAGAAATTTGAACCTAGTCTTTACTTTATTACAGTCGAATTTCGGTAGCGGCAAAACTCCACTTGACAGCTAAACTTGACAATTTCACGCAACGTTCTAAGAAAAAAGAAGGCCACTTTTATCAAAGTGGCGCTCATTTGGCTCGGACATTTTCGGGCGCGCGACTGTGGATCTACAGTTATAATTGATCAAAGGCTGCTGTGATAAAATTAGCGACATTCTGCCGGCAAACTTATTATTTGAATGGGTAGAAAGTTTTCCAGGCGTCCCATACGCCGATGTAGATTTGATTAAAAAATATTGGCTTTGACCATGACTTTAACCATGCACGCTGGAGAGACTTAAAGAAAAAATGTGTATAACCCATAACAATGAAGAGAAACTATAAGAAGAAGAATAACTCAACGACTGACAAACTGACTGGACTAATTTATTGAATCAGGCGTTACTTTGCGGAGGTCCATATTAATGAACTAAAACAATTACTTTGCTCACCCGCGACCTTACAATAGTTACGTTTATGCAAGAAATGTGGGTTCATGCAGTTCCTCCACCTCCACACTGTACGAACACACACAAATCACATAAACACAACCATCACCACCACCAAGCTACACTGACGCGTTTCGAACTCAACCAGAGCTCATCTTCGGAGTTACCACAACCGTATGCTATGCTACATACGCATATATATGTATACGCATATATATGTATATGTAGCATAGCATACGGTTGTGGTAACTCCGAAGATGAGCTCTGGTTGAGTTCGAATCGCGTCAGTGTAGCTTGGTGATGATGGTTGTGTTCATGTGATTTGTGTGTGTTCGTACAGTGTGGAGGTGGAGGAACTGCATGAACACACATTTCTTGCATAAACGTAACTATTGTAAGGTCGTGGGTGAGCAAAGTAATTGTTTTAGTTCATTGACTGGAGTAAGAGACCTCAAATTTGGGAGGCAATTATCTTGACAATCATATGTTTCTCGAAGGTAGACCTAATTATAAGATAAGTAGCTGTTGCGCGCGACTCCGTCCGCGAAGAATAGGGGTACGAAAAAAATAGCCTACTACCTATTCTCAGACTTACCGAATATAGAGAAAAAAGTTTCATAAAAATCGGTCGAGCCGTTTCGGAGGAGTTCGATAACAAACACCGTGACACGAGATTTTTATATATTAGAAGATGATAAGTCCTGTTTAGTATAATATATAATAATTATATAATTTGCGTCTGTTTCGTGTGGCCTTCCGTGATTTTACTGTAGTGTGGCCCGGCGGAAGACCAGTGCTGGTTTTTAACTAGCGACATACTGAGTTGGGACCCTTTTGTAACAGCATCAATATGAACCTATGTCTATGTTTGTACTTTTACTTTTAACCTCTGTACGTGTTATCCTATCGTAATATTATAAATGCGAAAGTAACTCTGTCTGTTTGTCTGTCTCGCTTTTACGCTAAAACTACTGAACCGATTTAAATGAAATTTGGTACACAGATAGTCTAGCTATGGTCTGAGAAAGGACATAGGCTATATATCATCACTCTAACACCAATAGTAGCGGAGCGGAACGGAAGAATGTTTCAAAATCGGGGGTTTTTGAAGTAAAACTTCTATAGGCACGCTTGACTTGGGAGTACGGTGATGAATGTGAGGTGAGGGGGTCTGGGGGAGGGGTTATTTTTTATATTGAGGAACTAAGGAGAGCCATAATTGATGAAAAAGCAAATTGGATAAAAAATAAGCTGCCCAAATTACTAATTCCACGCGGACGGAGTCGCGGGCAAAAGCTAGTTGTTTATAACTCTTTCTTTCTAATTGGACTGTTTGTCCTAGGTATACATACGCGTCAACAACTTCAAGAGCCCGCTCGATGACGCCATTATTATCCCAAAAATTGAATCGAACTTCAAGAGCCGAGTTCTAAGCCATATCGGGGGTAGGAAGGGGGTAGGACATTACACATGACTTTTGTGAATGTTTAAATTTGAAATTAAAACTGTCCGAACAAGCTTCATGGGTACGAGACCCTTCAAACTGGTTCTTGGACGGAAGACAGACATTACGACTGCTCTACATGTATCAGTATATTTACGTGTATCACTGATTGTGCAACGAGTTGTAAAGCCACAACCAAGGTGCGCGGGAGTGACAAAACAACCGATATATAGTTAAGGGGTTACCGCGTTTTTCGCGCTAATCGATTTTGGGTGGGCGATTTCGGGCGTGGGGCCGCTTGGGGGAGGCACGATGGCTCAAGATAGGTTGGTTGAACTGCGCGTGTTTTTGGGTATTTTCATCATATTACTAAAACAATTACATATTTTTAAAAATGTAGCCAGATTACGCACTAGAAAATATCTTGTTTTATTAACATTCAAAAAGTCATAACCTTCCGTGCAGTATTAGCGTCGTACTACGAGTTTAAATTATATTTTAGAGACGACTTTGGATTTTTTTTCTATCGAGCGAACTACAAGTAATCGTGTTTCGAAAAAGACTAGTCGCTAGAGTGAATCCTCAAATATCTTACATATGAATTTCAGGACTATAGCATTGCTAGTAATAATACAGCACGAGTTTGAATGCGCCAAAAACACGGTACCCCCTTAAGGGGGAGAAATCAACTTAAGACCGCACTGAGCGTCTTGCGCTAATAGATTTTAGGTATTCTATGCACTCGTGGCATGTGTGCGTGAGAGCGGCTAGAATCAAAGCCGTGCGTTAAACGCAAGCAACACAAGTTCCCGTCCGATGGCCGAAGGAGAACTAACGCAACTAAATATACGGACAAGGGGGAAGCACGACGGCTCAAAATAGTTTGGTCAGACCGCGCGTGTATTTAAGTATTTTCATCGTATTACTAAAACAAATACATATTTTTTTTTGCTATTTTTTTTTTTGCCTGTCTTGCTAGTGATAAGGTGCCTGGAACCGCCTCACGGAAGCTGCAGGTTCACCTTCATAAAATAGACCAATGTCTTGAAAGGTGGAGGATCAGAGCCAGTGTCAATAAATCAGTACAAATAACTTTCACCCTCCGTAAAGGTGATTGTCCGCCAGTGTCAATGCAAGGAGAACCACTCTCAAGTGAACCTACTGTAAAATACTTAGGCCTCCACCTGGACAGGAGATTGACATGGAAAAATCACATAATGATGAAGATAAAGGAAGCAGATATCAGATCTAAGAATCTACAGTGGCACATAGGACAAAGATCTACCCTAACTCTTAACAACAAACTATTGATATACAAAACTGTTATAAAACCAGTATGGACATACGGAATCCAGCTGTGGGGATCAGCTAGCAACTCCAACTTGGAAATATTACAAAGATTTCAAAATAAAATATTGAGACAAACCACATGTGCCCCGTGGTTTACAAGAAATGATGAGCTGCATGAGTACACTGAACTACCCACTATAAAGCAAGAAGTGAATAGATACTGCAGTAGCTATAAGAACAGATTACGAAGACACTCCAATGAACTGGCCAGGGACCTGGTGAGCGAAAACGAATATACTCCAAGATTGAAAAGATGGCAGATATTAGAGCTAGACCAGAGAGACTAAGCCTTACATAGATTGGTGATGGTGTTCAATGGAACCCTCCCAAAGAAACCTAAATATAATTGAGAACTATCTGATTATGGCCAGAATGGCCGATTGCAGATTTAAAGAAAAAAAAAAAATTTAACAAGTTAGTATGAAGTCAAAGTCAAAGTCAAAATTCTTTATTCAATTTAGGCATCAATTGATGCTCCTATGAACGTCGAAAAATCTACCACCGGTTCGGAAAAAACCCTGTTGAGAAGAAACCGGCAAGAAACTCAACAAGGTATATTTTTTTCATTCAGATCTACATTGTTATTAAATGACATATATCTAAAGTATTTAATACAATTAAATTTTTTAACACAGTAGATACGCTATTTGAGACTAGGGATCGCCAATGCGGATCGGAATTATTTCCAAACATCCCTGTCCATGATATAGTCATTAATTTTATAGTACGCCTTAGATATTAATGTCTTCTTCACAATGGATTTGAATTTTGTATCAGTTTGTTCGGTTATTGTTTTCGGAATTTTATTATAAAAACGTAAGCACTTCCCAGAAACGACTTTTTAGTTTTAGCCAGTCTGTAAGATGGAACTTTAAGCTTCCCTGTGTTTCTAGTAACCTTTGGCTTATCGACGTTAGTGGAAAAATCACATACGTTTTTTTCTTACATACATGATTATTTCAAATATATATAACGACGGCAGGGTTAGGATACCTATTTCTTTAAAAAAAGATCTTAAAGAATCGCGTGTCCTTAAGTTATATATCGCTCTGATAGCCCTCTTTTGCAAAATAAAAATTGAATCCAAGTCTGCAGCAGATCCCCATAAAACGAAATGACATGACTAGGCCCTAGAAAACATCTTGTTTTACTAACATTCAAAAAGTCATGACCTGCCGTGCGGTATTTACGCCGTACTAAGGATTTATTTATTTTTTTAGAGATGACTTTGGATTTTTTTTCTATTGAGTAAACTACAAGTAATCTTGTAGCGAAAATCACTGGTCATTAGAGTGACCTCAAATATCTTACACATGAATTTCAGAACTAAAGCTCTGCTAGTAATGATACAGCAAGGGATTTGAATGCAATAAATGCGCCAAAAGCTTGGTGCGGCCTTAATATCCCATCAAAAACATAAAATAAATAAATATTAGGGGACAATCTTACACAAATCGATCTAAAACTAAGGTAAGCTTGTACTATGGGTACTAGACGACGATAAACATACTTATATATAGATAAATAAATACTTAAATACATAGAAAACATCCATAACTCAGGAACAAATATTCGTGCTCATCACACAAATAAATGCCCTTACCGGGATTTGAACCCAGGACCTCTTGCTTCGTAGGCAGGGTCACTACCAACTAGGCTAAAGCGGTCGTTGAAATGTGAATGTTAGCCAAATTCAATATGATGTTTTATTCTTCCACAGGTCGACCAGAAGTAGGCGGGATTTCCACCCTTACGTTGTCAGTATTCCCAAAATCCGCACAAAGCGTTTTCGCTCTTCCTTCATCAACCGCACAGCTATGGAGTGGAATTCCCTGACTGCGACTGTGTTCCCTGAACACTTCAATTTGGCCACTTTCAAGTCTAGGTTGAATGAGCATTTACTAGGCAAGCAGGCTCCATCGTAGGCCTCATCTTCGCTTTCCATCAGGCATGATTGTGGTCAAACGTAAGCCTATATTATATAAAAAAAGGATTTTTTGCAATCGTATAAGTAGTAAGTATCGGAAATCCGTGGTTCCTGTGTAATTGCCGTTTCCACGCATGATTCCGGGATAATATAATTATAGCCCTAAGTCATTCTCGCACCTGAGACGAATCTAATGAAACCTCACACTTTAAAAGCCATCAAGCCTTGTAGTTCGTTGAGGTCTTCGCCTTAATTCAATGTACAAGGTTTAAATCTATTTCCGATTTATGTAAAAAAGTAACGTCCATATAAAGTGTAATTTATAAACATCTACTTATTTCCTGTCATCATCATCATCATCATCATCATCATCATCAGCCTATGTTCGTCCACTGCTGGACATAGGCCTCTCCCATGGCACGCCACTGAGCACGATCCTCGGCCACTCTCATCCAGCTCTTGCCAGCCGCCTTGCGAAGATCATCGCTCCACCGAGGCTGAGGACGTCCCACGCTACGTTTGCCGATCCGTGGTCTCCACTCAAGAACTCGTCTACCCCAACGGTTATCGGTTCTTCGGGTTATATGGCCTGCCCATTGCCACTTCATCGTGCTAATGCGGTGGGCTATGTCGATGACGATGTCGATGTCGATTATTTCCTGTGGATTATAGCAATTATGTAAACTATGTAAAATGTGTCCTATTAACAGGTATCCAAAATAAAGACTCTGGTAGCTTTATTTACGAGAAAGTAGATGTTTTAGCTAAAAATGGTGCATTTTGAGGTTACAAAGTTGTTTACCAAATAAGGCAAGTATTGATGAATGCAATATACCACAGGCGTGATGTGTGTGTATAATATAATGTAGGAAGTAGGATTGGTTTGATTAAGTCGTAATTTTATTATACGTTTATTTAAAAACCACATTACGACATGTCAATCAGCGGTTTTTAAATAACTACGGAGCTTGAGGTTTCACTCGTATTTTTATTTCGACTTCTTGCCGGAAGGCTTAGTGTATCGTCTCTTTGGATGGAAGCGAATACCCTAAGGCACTGGACCCACCGCCGGCGACGAGCGATAAACGAGTAGAAGTAGAAACTAGAAACGAGTGGGCGAGCGGCGAGAAGCGAGTGTGTAGTTTCGATAGTTTTGTCCCTCGGTTTGGGGGTTTGTCGGGGGTTCGGGGATTTTATAAGCGAGTGTTCGAGTGCGACGGGCGATTGTACGGTAGAATGATCGCTCTGATCGCCAAGCGTTCATCGCTGAGTACCGCTGAGCGAGTTGTATCGTTGATAGCTTTTATCGCTGCGATCAACTGGGGAAGAGAGAGAGAGAGAGAGTGTGAACAGCCAGCGATGAACTATAAATATATATCTGTCTCTTTTATTTACATGGGAGCGATTATCTTTTGTTCGTCTATTGGGCGAGAAAATCGCTGATAGCTCATCGCTTATAGTGAAAATAAACGGATCACACACGTCTTAAAACGAGTTTAACTCGACATGTTTCGGGCTAATCTAAATCTAATGTTTGTGTGCGCGTTTGGCAGCCGCCGTGACGAGCGACTCCAGAGGAAGAGCTACGGATTAGCTTGAAACATGTCGAGTTAAACTCGTTTTAAGACGTGAGTGATCCGTTTATTTTCACTATGAGTGAGTCTCACGGTAGTTTCATGTTTAAAGCTCATCGCTTGCTCGCCGGCGGTGGGGCCAGTGCCTAAATGCCGTAAGATCGAGATGCTTTGACCCTGCTGGTTATATTTGATTGAAATAAAACTGGCCAAGAGCGTGTCGGACATACCCAAGATAGATAGAGTATGAACCCTTGGCTTCTTCTATACTTTTCTCTAGGTGAGATAGTGGCCAATCACGGGTCAGTTCTATTGACCTTGCGATTCCGACTCATACTTGGCCGGTTTTAAAAACCGGCCATGTGCGAGTCGGAACCGCGCACGAAGTGTTCCGTACCATTATCTATAATAAAAACCGGCCAAGTGCAGTTATCTATAAAAACGGCAAAAAATCACGTTTAATTAACGACCGCTTTAGCCTAGTTGGTAGTGACCCTGCCTACGAAGCAAGAGGTCCTGGGTTCAAATCCCGGTAAGGGCATTTATTTGTGTGATGAGCACGAATATTTGTTTCTGAGTTATGGATGTTTTCTATGTATTTAAGTATTTATTTATCTATATAAGTATGTCTATCGTCGTCTAGTACCCATAATACAAGCTTTGCTTAGTTTGGGACTAGGTCGATTTGTGTGAGATTGTCCCCTAATATTATTTATTTATAATATAATTATCCTTACTAATATTATAAATGCGAAAGTAACTCTGTCTGTCTGTCGCGCTTTCACGCCAAAACTACTGAACCGATTTAAATGAAATTTGGTACACAGGTAGTCTAGAGCCTGAGAAAGGACATAGGCTACTTTTTAACCTTCCCACCCAAAGTCACTATTCCACGCGGACGAAGTCGCGGGCACAGCTAGTTTATTATAAAAGTGCATATAAAGCAAATATTCTGTGAATATTTCAAGTGTCTACCTTTTGCCGTTATCAATATCGAGCAAAAACGTGCAGAAAAATCACGTTTGTTATAGCGGCAACTAAAATACATCATCTGTGAAAATTTCAACTGTCTAATTATCACGGTTCATGTGATACAGCCTGGTGACAGACGGACAGACAGACAGACAGACGGACGGACAGTCTCAGTAATAGGCTCCCGTTTTTAACCTTCGGGTACGGAACCCTAAAAAGACTTTTTGATTCATGAATACCTACTGATCTAGAAAAATTGATTCCTGATCACCGATAAAAAAATCATCGTGGTTATTTAACCACTAATAATTATATCATTGATTTTCGATGCCAAGGTCTTCAGGGTGGGCGACGCTCACGTCACTTCTGGTGTTGCAAGGTCCATGGGCTGCTTATTAGACGAAACCGGTCGACATCTGCGTCACGTTAAGTCACATTCACATTTATCTGACGTGTCGTGTCACGACGCATCAGAACAGTCTCGGTTTCATATATTCACGGTCATAGAGGTCGATTCATATTTACAGATAGCGAGCGTGTCAGATACGTGCCGTGGAAGACAAAATATTATTATTCTATACCACAGAAATAATAATAAAGAGGATAGAAATGCCTTAGTTCCTATTTTGTTCCGGGACCAGTGGCGCTAGTTTGTCCCCTCTACTTACTATTAATGCACACACGCAAAAGACCGGAACCGTACTACGCAACCACGCACACAATTACTAATAATTTTTGCTTACAAAGAATTATGAACCTAACCACTTAGAGACAGCGTTGAATAACACTCACCGTAAGTCATACCCACACTTACACAACGGCGTTCTTCATTGGCCGCGTCGGCAATATGGTTGTAGTGTACACCGGTGTAGTCGTAACCTGTCTTGTGTTCGTACCATGAACATTTGTGCGAGGCAGAAGGTTTATCAAAAATTACATTACATTGCTGCGTATACTTCAAAGCAATCTGTGTTTTTAAGGATATGAGCAGCAATGGTACATGAAGTTTCGTGTTAATAACGTGTATACCAATATTTCATAATGAAATGTTTTCTCAAGTTGTATTACATTAAATTAATACATACCAATGAAATGTAATCCCCTTATTAGTGTAATTACACAGTGTGGACGAGTTTCCGCAATTGCTAATGCTGCAAAACACCATTTTAAAGCACTTGTTATCATACCCACGTTTCAAATAGCACTGAGCCACAAGTCGCGCGCTTGTGACCTATGAGTCACAAGCGCGGCGCCAAGGTCACGCGTCTAAGGCACTTCTATCCTCTTTATTATTATTTCTGTGTTCTATACAGTTTCTATTAATAGTAGAGGAGCCCAAGAGGGGATTTGGGGGATACCTTATACCCTCTAGAGTACCTCCAGCGAATATGAGCACTATATAGGTGGAGGGGTTTGCCTAGGGCACACCGTCAGAATAATTAGTAAAAAAAAATAGATTCTTTAAAATACTCGAGCGCGTCAGATTAAGATTTAAGCAGAGGTCGGCGGGGGTGAGCTGGTTTTACGTCATTAATGTCATTTAGTTGTGTCTTGTAGATATTAATATGGACAAGGTGTAATATGTTGTAATATGTTGGGGGGGTTGGGGGGGATTGCGAGGGTATCAAAGGGGGATGAAAATTTCATTGATTTTGCTGTGGGATGCACCGTTTTCAAGATATTTGACAAAACACCGGTTCTCGTCCGATCGCCGAGGTTAAGCAATGTCGGGCGCGGTCAGTACTTGGATGGGTGACCGACCGCCTGGTTTAATTTTTGTTTTTTTGAATGTTTTGTTATGACGTTGTCACGTTAAACTATCGTCTGTAAACCGACTTTACAGACAACCGGTTTTTTACTAAGTATTTTGACGGGGTGCCCAAGACAAATCCCCCCACATGAAGTGCTCATATTCAATGGGTGTACTCTAGAGAATATAGGGTATCTGCCACGCACGAGTGACTCCCCAAACCCCCTACTATAATGAATCTAATACCTTTAAACGAGCAATTCTTGTATATATGTATATATATATATATAATCAGGATCTCGGAAACGGCTCCAACGATTTCGATGAAATTTGGTATGTGGGGGTTTTCGGGGATGAAAAACTGATCTAGCTATGTTTCATTTTCAGAAAATCGCTTTTACTCGTGTTTTCCGGCTATTTTTGTTTGCATTAGAATATAAAGCTAAATTTCGCCGACTTCAAGCAGATCATAATGGCACATTAGAAATCGGGTGGTCGCGGATCCAGCCGACCTCGGTTCGATACCACGTTTATTTTCAAGATTTTTAGTTTTTTTTTAAGTTTATTTTTTATGAGAAAACTTCAAGTTTCTTCTTTTGTGAGAAAAAGTTACTTTTTTGTGAGAAAAAGTTATTTTTTTGCGAGAAAAAGATACTTTTTTGTTAGAAAAAGTATTATAGGGAACGTGCAGTAACTATAGGCGGCAGCACTAATGCGACAGAAGAGACACTATGCGGACAGTAAAACAAACTTATCAAGGTAAAACATTCAAATTGATGGCACCCTTATGGCACCAGTTGGCAGCACCGTCTATGTGCACGTTCCCTATTGGGAGCACAGAACAGGAAAAGCCGGTTGTCTGTAAAGTCGGTTTACGGACGATAGTTTAACGTGACTCACCCCCCCCCCCCACCCCCTCCGGTGTTTTTGTCAAATATCTTGAAAACGGTGCATCCTACGGCAAAATCAATGAAATTTTCATCCCCCCTTTAATACCCTCGCGCTCCCTCCCCCGCATCCCCTCCCCCCCTCTCAACCCCCCCCCCCCCCCACCCCTCCGGTGTATATAATCAGGATCTCGGAAACGGTTCCAACGAGTTCGATGAAATTTGGTATTTGGGGGTTTTCGGGGATGAAAAATTGATCTAGCTTGGTCTTATCTCTGGGAAAACGCTTGGTACCGAGTTTCTGCCCGAGCAGAGCTCGGTCGCCCAGGTACTTAATATCTATCGTAACACGACCGCGCAGACGCGGGCCGTGACCAACCAGTACGCGAGGTTCATGTCTGTATGTGTCTGTAGCTATAGGTAACGCCACCAGAGTTGAAGTCAACACAGTGACGTTAAACGTCAAAATCCCGCTGTCATTACATGAGATGTGGTTGTGTGCGTGGCCTCAACTATGGTGGCGTTACCTTTATCAGCTGGTCAGTGTGAATACGGTAGTGATGCAACGGAAGTGTCATAACGGAAGCAGAAACGGAAACAGATGTCAAAAGTAAACCTTAGCAAAAGCGGAAGCGGAAGTGTTTCTATGAAAAAAGCACAATTTAGTTTTTAAGATTTTTATTAAATTTGTACTTTAATATTAAAAATTAAGTAACTTAAAGGCAAGTTATCTATCTAATACCTTTAAACGAGCAATTCTTGTATAATTATATAGTACCTGGGCGACCGAGCTTCGCTCGGGCTGAAACTCGGTAGCAAGCGTTTTACCAGAGATAAGACCAAGCTAGATCAATTTTTTATCCCCGAAAACCCCCACATACCAAATTTCATCGAAATCGTTGGAGCCGTTCCCGAGATCCTGATTACAAGAATTGCTCGTTTAAAGGTATTAGATAATCAGAATCTCAGAAACCGCTCCAACGATTTCGATTTCGAATTTGGTATGTGGGGGTTTTCGGGGATGAAAAATGGATTTATCGTGGTCTTATCTCTGGGAAAACTCTTGGTACCGAGTTTCAGCCCGAGCGGAGCTCGGCCGCCCAGGTACTATTTAATGAAAAGTAATTTGGCCGCTTTTACACCTTTCAGTCTGTTTAGGCCGCACTTCACCTCTCTCTCTCTCTCCGCTGTAGACTTCCGTTTAGAGTTCTGTACGCTTAGTATACGTTTTACCTCACCAAAATACTTCTCGATCGCGTTTACGTAAAAAATTCAATTACTAGGGAAACATGGACAGCGACTCCGCGGCCGCGCGTCCATGTTTCCATAGAATTGAAATTTTTACGTAAACGCGATCGAGAAGTATTTTGGTGAGGTATAACGTATACTAAGCACTCGGTACGCTTAGTATAAGTTTTACGTCACCAAAATACTTCTCGATCGCGTTTACGTAAAAAATTCAATTACTAGGGAAACATGGACAGCGCCTCCGCGCGCGCGCTTCCATGTTTCCATAGAATTGAAATTTTTACGTAAACGCGATCGAGTAGTATTGAAGTGAAGAAAAACTTATACTAAGTATGCTGTTGTAGTTTGCGGAACCAGAGACGGAAACGAAAGTGATAAGGTATGCAGAACTTCAGCAGACGCGGAAGCAGAAGCAGAGTACTGTTGCCACACTAGAATAGGGCTGCCGTGGCATGACAAAACACTGTATCTAAAAAACACATATTTTTCAGAAATCGCAAAAAACTTTTACTCTATTTAATTGGCTACAGAATAGTGAATATTGATCGGATTGCAATAAAATTTGGACAAATCACGGATAATGTGCTACTAGTAGTGGACAAAGAAAAATAATATTAAAATTTTTACTTTTTACATGAATTTTCAAGCATAAACGTGTTATGTCGTAATGTGCTTTATCAACAATATATGAGAGTTGCTGTAACAAAACACTGTAACGTGATACTTAATGATATAGCACTCATATGAAAATGCTACTTTAAATTTAATTAGTAATATATAGCTAACATCACAATTCAACAAGGACTTGGACTAATTTCTCGTGTGATTGTTGCGACAAAACACTGTAACTCTTGATACTATACTAAGAAAATGTGAGTTTGTTTTGGCAAAACACGGTATCTGGAGATAATACAGTGTTTAGTCTAATCAAGACCCTACGTTTTAAGAGTTACAGTGTAAATTGCATTGACGTTTTTCAATGTTTTTGTTAGAAAATCAGTTACTCTAAGCATGCATATATAGATTAGGGTCCGAATAGTTCATTTAAAGGTGTTAGCACAAAACACGGCAGAGGGCACCGGAACCGCGCGTTTGGTTCTTGACGACGGTGTCGGTCGATGTCTGATACGGCACGCTCCTGCTAGATGTGAATAAAACAGAGTCTGTCCCGGCACATGTCTGATGTCTGATGCGCTGCCGGCAGCATGCACGAAAAAGGATGACGCAATATAACGTACAGGTACCTACAGAGCGGTGAAGGCCAGTATGTACAAGAGAGCAGCGAACGCCAGCATGCTCGGGTAATTTTCAATGCGGGGGGTGGGGTGCTGGAGAGGGGGGTATTGATAAGAGGGACTGAAATTTCATTGATTTTGCCGTACGATGCACCAACAACGCAACAACGCGCAGCAGCGTCGGGCGCGGTCAGTACTTGGATGGGTGATCGCTTGGTTTCATTTTTGATTTTTAAATGTTTTGTTATGACGTTGTCACGCTAAACTATCGTCCGTAAACCGACTTTACGGACAGCCGGTTTTTTTTTACGTTAACTTAGGGCCGGCGCCCACTGACGGCATGGCACGGCGTGGCATTTTATTACTATCAAGTTATTTTAAATCTTATTTCAATGTGTTTAGAATTCATGTTTCTTTATTTCGATACCAAGATGCCGCGACGTGCCGAGGGATGACGCAACGCATAACCAATAAAGTAACATGAATTCTAAACTCATTGAAATAAGATTCAAAATAACTTGATAGCAATAAAATGCCACGCCGTGCCATGCCGTCAGTGGGCGCCGGCCCTTAGAAGTTTGATTTTTTTACAGCTTAAAGGGACTGTGGACCTGACTATGTCGTTTTAATTTCAACTCGATACCTTGACGCGTTCCCGAGACGAAGGGTCTTGACAGACATACAGAAGGACTACAAAGTGATCCTACAAGGGCTCAGTTTTTTCCTTTTGAGGTACAAAACCCTAAAAATGAAATCGTTAAACCTGGATTACATATACCGTGCCATAGATTTAAGCCTCTAGTCCCAGTTGTTCGGTTGATTAGTCCGGGGCCGAACTACTGCCACACTTTTGTTCCAAATAGTTCGGTTATGATGTCAAACCGGACTATAGGGAAGTGGTGTGTAGTTCGGTTAATGATGTGCAAACAACTTTATTATAAAAAAACCGGCCAAGTGCGAATCGGATACGCCAAAAATCAGTATTTTGGATTGAGGGACAAACTTAACTTCGCCATTAGAAAAATGTTGTCCCTATACATCGACATAGGTCGTGGTTAGTTTATAAACTGCAATTTAGTTTGTAATCACAAATAAAACTTTTTATATTGTGATGTAACTACAAAATTACCATTTTCGGATTTTTTTCTTTACTTTTTAAGCGTGAGTGACCCGTCTATAAATATATCTAATTCGAAGAAGTTACTTTAACATTTTGTTTTTTTTTTATTAAAAAAATATAATGAAAAAAATGCCTCTTTGATTTTTTATTTAGCTGCGTCCTTAACCGTACTTTTTTTGAATCGTTTTAACTCTCAGTAGCTCGGTTTGACGTCATAACCGAACTATTGGGAACAAAAGTGTAGCAGTAGTTCGGCCCCGGACTAATCTACCGAACTACTGGGACTAGAGGGATTTAAGACACCTAACTGACTCGGACTGCTGAACTATCTCGGAGTTAAAAGTTAACTCTGTTCCTGCCAGCCCGTTTACGTCCATTTGACGACGCGTTCAACAATTAAACCGCTAAATAACCAGTAAGTATTTGACCCTGCAAATTGGCGAACAGACAATGCGTTCGTTAAAGACTTTCCCACGGGTGGGCGACCTCGAAGTTTGTCCTGCGGCAGCAATCTAGACCAACGAGTGAATTGAGACAGTATAGCATTAAGAAAGAGAACGTGACAAAACAATAATAAATAACTTTAATTTCAATACTACCTAGATGAAAAAAAACCCGCCTGTATAATTCCCGTTCCCATGGGAATTCTGGGAAAATTATATATCCTATGTCACTCTCGGAACTGAGAAAAATCTAATGACACCTCACACTTAAAACCCATTGAGCCGTTTAGGCTGCAGGGCGTGCCAAAGAATGACACATACATACATTTCATAAATACCTACATACGCTCGAAAAACATAACCCTCTTTCGACAGTCAGATGAAAAATAGTAAAATAATAGAGAAAAGTATTAAAAATCATAATAATAAAATAAATAATAGTGAAATAATAATAGTGGGTTGTGCGTGGTAGGGAAGTGTACCTACTAACAATTATGTATTATGTACAATGGGCCACGCGGCCTGAAAATATATTATAATTTTTTTTTAATTTTTTTTTATGAAAAAATTTTATTAAAATCTTTGGTACTTTTATAACTATAAATAAATAAAACCGGCCAAGTGCGAGTCGGACTTCGTACCAAGGGTTCCGTACCATTATCTATAATAACGGCAAAAAAATCATGTCTGTTGTATGGGAGCCCCCCTTAAATATTTATTTTATTTTAATTTAATAATTTATTTTTAAAGTGAATATAACTAAATATTCTGTGTATATTTCAAGCGTCTACCTGTTGCCGTTATCAATATAAATAGAGCAAAAACGAGCAAAAAAATCACGTTTGCTGTATGGGAGCCCCCTTAAATATTTGTTTTATTCTGTTTTTTAGTATTTGTTGTTATAGCGGCAACCGAAATACATCATCTATGAACATTTCAACTGTCTAGCTATCACGGTTCATGAGATACGGTCGGACAGACGGACGGACAGCGGAGCCTCAGTAATAGGGTCCCGTTTTCACCCTTTGAACCCTAAAAATTCACCTGTTTAAGAGCTATGATGCCACATACAGACACACAGACAGACATTAGCTGGGATGATGATGATGAAATATTACAAGACGAACAAACAATTTGGGTCAAAAATAATTTGACTATTTTTGGTTTAATTTCATTTTAAGACGCCGCCATATTTGTTTCTTAAATTGCATCATAAGTGGCCAATGGAGAGACCGTTTAAACTAAAAGCCTCTATCGAACCTTTTCGCATTAAGCGAGAGAACAATTCCCAACGCCTGCTAAAGAAGTGGTTGCAAAATTGACTGCGATAGAGATCCTGAGCCGGTTGAGTGGTAATTGGTTTTGTTGGACACTAAAAGTAATAATTGACTGTTAACTTTATGGGTTCTTTGTTTTTTTAACGTTCCATATATGGAAAAGAATAAAGTGAACAGAAATAAGAATGAATTTAAAAATATTTAGGTTTCATTGCGAATAGTTAGTAGTAACATTATTGTATTATTATAATAAAATAAACGTAAGTACATACTAATTTATAATGAATAGAGTTTACGAACATGAAGTTTCTAATAAGTATATAAAAATCTCGTGTCACGGTGTTTGTTATCGAACTCCTCCGAGACGTCTTGGCCGATTTTCACGAAACTTTTTTCTCCATGTTCGGTAGGGGTGAGAAACAGGTCGTAGGCTAATTTTTATACCTACCCATATTCTGCGCATACGGAGTCACGGACAACAACTAGTACCTTTAAAAAAATAGTAACTATTACTTATGAAACCAAAAGAGTGTAAATGACCATATTTCCTTTCAAATTGTTACATATTTGTTGTGACTTATTTTTCAAAAGTGTTTTTCAATAAAAAAAAACACGTCAAGATCGCTTACCTTCTTTTTAATGCTAAAAAAACGAAGTATAAATAAAAATAAATAACCTACTCTTTTTTTGAAATCGCTTAAAAAGACAACTACTTAATTAGTAACTACGTGGCTCAAGTAGGTTACTTGCAGATAAAATCTAAGGATGTGGTTTTCGCAACTCTTTCACATAACAACCTTATCTTTTTGACCTCATAACAAACTCAAGAATATCGGGCGTTTAATTTAATTGTCAATTAACATAATTTAGAGGTTTCAATGTCCTATTTTTTATTGCTTTTCAATACGCGGTAGAGCTTGTCTAGTTTGAAATGTCGCGCCCCACCACCGCATTTGCGCACGGGATTTGGAGCTCAATTTGAGCTACAATAGAGTCTATTGTAGCTTGAATTGAGTTTCGAATCCTGTGCGTGAGTGTGGTGGTGGGGCGCGTCATTTTAAACTAGACAAGCTATACTCGTAATTATGATTAGACAATGTCATATTAGACAATGTCACAGTCGAGGTTATAAATCGATAGGTGCAGTCACCGCGTCAGTTAGGTATTTATGTACGATCAAGGACTTTAATTCATGAGCCACCAGGAACCATTTCACAGTAAACGTCATAGTGACGTCGCATCAAGGAAAATCGTAATGACTTTTCTTTTGAAAAGGTTCCATGGTGGCTCATGAATTAAAGTCCTTGACTGTACAGATGAAGCAACTGAATCGTGACCTAATATGGAACCTTTTTACAGAAAATGTCACAGTGACATCACGTTGCTTGAGAAGGAAAATCATAACTATCACCACTTACAATACGTTTACTTTTAGTTTACCACTGACAGATGGCTTGCCTTCATTTCATTTCCAACTTTAACACCATACAAATAAAGTAGCTATTACAAAATCTGCAAACGTGGGTAACAGTATTCTAAAATTGGCTTTATTTGTAGGTCGTTAAAGTTGAATATGAAAAGAAGGCAAACCATCTGTCAGTGGTAAACTTTATGTTATTTTACTGTACAGGACTTATCACGCAAATAATCTATTATAATAAATGGATCCCTATTTCCCTCGGCCGCGGCATCACGCGTGAACGACTGGACCGATTTCGCTAATTATCTTTTCGTTGTGTTTGTTATTGTCAGGAGAAGGTTCTTATAAAAGAAAAAATCGAGAAAGTCGCGCAAAAAAATAAAAAATTACGAAAACTTAACGATCGTCGTTATCTATAATAATCTTATAAATATCCGCGTTTGACAGTTGGCGTGATTGAGAGAATACCTACGCGCTGCAAATAATATTTGCAATTTAATATTTGATACTATATTATGTATAGTATCGGCATTACAGGTATTGATAAAATAATTTAGCTATCATTTCATAGTCGATTCAGTCGGAAAAAACCGGTTGTCTGTAAAGTCGGTTTACGGACGATAGTTTAAGGTGACAACGTCATAACAAAACATTCAAAAAACAAAAATGAAACCAGGCGGTCACCCATCCAAGTACTGACCGCGCCCGACGTTGCTTAACCTCGGTGATCGGGCGAGAACCGGTGTTTTGTCAAATATCTTGAAAACGGTGCATCCTACGGCAAAATCAATGAAATTTTCATCCCCCTTTAATGCCCCCCCACGCACCCCCCCATTAAAAATTACCCGAGCGCTAGTACTAAGTTTGTATACCTTGGCGCGCGCTATAACGCGCGATGACGCAATGTAACGTGCATGTACGTTACATTGCGTCATCCTTTTTCGTGCGTGCAGCCGGCTTTCATCGATTTATTAGACGTTGCCACGTCAAAAAATCTTGATCAAGTGCGGGTAGTTCGAGATACGAATGCTACGAGTAATTCTAATCGGAATCAAGTGCGGGTAGTTCGGAACACTTTTAACTGAAAATGTCCCAAAAGTAAAGCCACGAGCGAACGCCTGTATGCGGCGAAGGCGTGACTAACTGGTTCGCCTTGGTCCTTACGCGTCGTGAACCGCTCTCATTACGGCGGATGCTTATGTACACAGAGTTTATTATTGAAACATATTTAATTACGTACTGGAGTATTTCCATAGCAGATGGTAATATGTACCTACAGTCAAAGAGACGGAACACACCGAAAGGCTGCGTTTCCACCAGAGATGTGCGAGGATGCGTTGCGAGGGATGTGTCTGTCATGAACCAATAGAAACACTTCATTCACTTAGGACTTTTAAAATGAAGTGTTTCTATTGGTTCATGACAAACACATCCCTCGCAACGCATCCTCGCACAGCTCCGGTGGATACGCCGTCTAAATATTTATCTACTAGCTCATTTTTAGGGTTCCGTAGCCAAATGGCAAAAAACGGAACCCTTATGGATTCGTCATAATATTGTCTGTCTGTCTGTCCGTCCGTATGTCACAGCCACTTTTTTCCGAAACTATAAGAACTAAGTATGCTGTTGAATCTTGGTAATTAGATGTATTCTGTGAACAGCATTAAGATTTTTACATAAAAATAGAAAAAAAAACAGTAAATTTTGGGGGTTCCCCATACTTGAACTGAAACTCAAATTTTTTTTTTTCATCTAACCCTTAGGTACGTGTGGGGTATCTATGGATAGGTCTTCAAAAATGATATTGAGGTTTCTAATTTCATTTTTTTCTAAACTGAATAGTTTGCGCGAGAGACACTTCCAAAGTGGTAAAATGTGTGTCCCCCCCTGTAACTTCTAAAATAAGGGAATGATAAAACCAAAAAAAATATTTATGATGTATTACCATGTAAACTTCCACCGAAAATTGGTTTGAACGAGATCTAGTAAGGTGAGTGGGGGTAAGATGAAAAACACTTGGGTGCTACGAGTAGTTTTTCATCTTACCCCTACTCACTATAAGTCATCATCATCATCATCATTTCAGCCGAAAGACGTCCACTGCTGAACATAGGCCCTGTGCCATCCGCATCCAATGCGTTCCCGCTACCTTCACCAGGTCGTCGCTCCATCTTGTTGGAGGCCTACCTACACTGCGTCTTCCGGTCCGCGGACGCCACTCGAGAACCTTTCGGCCCCATCGGCCGTCAGTTCTACGAGCGATGTGCCCTGCCCACTGCCACTTAAGTCTAGCGATTCTTCGAGCTATGTCCGTGACTTTAGTTCTCGCGCGGATTTCATCATTTCTAATGCGATCCCGCAGAGAAACTCCAAGCATAGCCCTCTCCATCGCCCTCTGAGTGACCTTGAGCTTCCTTATAAGACCCATCGTTAGCGGCCACGTCTCAGTGCCATAAGTCATCACTGGCAACACACACTGGTCAAAGACTTTTACTCACTATAAGTAGTTTTTTTTTAATACGTCATAAATCGTAAACCGCAATTTTTTATAGATAATGGTACGGAACCCTTTGTGCGCGAGTCCGACTCACACTTGGCCGGTTTTTTTTGTTTTTTATTATTCTGGTCTAGTCTAGGTTTAATAAGGGAACGTTATTGCATGAAAGATAATGTTGTGACTCGTATACAGGGTGCAATCGTTAAGTGTGTCCAGGCCTTTGATCAATTATAACTGTAGATCCACAGTCGCGCGCCCAAAAATGTCCGAGCCAAATGAGCGCCACTTTGATAAAAGTGGCCTTCTTTTTTCTCAGTACGTTGCGTGAAATTGTCAAGTTTAGCTGTCAAGTGGAGTTTTGCCGCTACCGAAATTCGACTGTAATGAAGTAAAGACTAGGTTCAAATTTCTGTGTAGGCGATGATTTTATTTGTTACGCAACCAAATAAAAAAGTTCGGACATTCTTTGAAGGGAATTTTGTTCGGCAATGTGTATCTTCAGTTATAATTGATCAAAGTTCACCCCTTTTAGAGTTATGGTGCCACAGACAGACACACATAGCGGTCAAAATTATAAACCCCTCTTTTAGTGTCGGGGGTTAAAAAGATTATTAAGCATAATAAAAGATTATAAAACAATAATAACTAATTAGTTGATTTGGTTTTGAGCATTCTTAAATAAATGTTATTTTTAACCGACATCAAAACGGATTAGTTTGTTTTTATTTTCTTAAGGGAACAGTAGGTCTATGTAGTGCATAGTCTTAAGTTAAACGTACCAATGCTCGACACCTCAACGCCCTGTGAATGACACTCATCTATCACCTCTCTTACTATGACATACTAAGATTGAAGTTATCACAATGTATTGGGTCAATGTCGAACACATGGGACGTTTACCTTACATGACGAAGTCACAGAATATATAATAGCACTAACGTACAGAATGGACACGCTCCACCCCGCACCGATTCGAGTTACCCCACCCCTCAAGGCGCAGATTGCCGGACCCCGCCGGAATCCAGAAGAGTGCGCGCGCGATGTATGTAGGCGTACGCGTGTACAGACGTCGTCGTGCTTATGTAGATCCAAGAACGCGTATTTGTACGTCGTGTCCGCCGCGTGACGTAGTTAAAAGATTTTATTACATCAATTTGTCAATTTGATTGCTATTACTTGGCTTATGATTTCGTGCTTTTAAATTGTGTCTCACCTTACATAAATCCAACATAACCTTACCTGTCGTACTTGCACATTTTAGGAGTTCCGTGCATCAAACTCAAAGAACGGAACCTTTATTACTTCGTTGTATGTGGCTAATTATACGAGCGTCTCAACCGCCATCGTTTCCGGTCCTAAATCGTGGAGAAAT
Organism: Archips xylosteana; assembly: GCA_947563465.1. Lineage (NCBI taxonomy): Eukaryota > Metazoa > Arthropoda > Insecta > Lepidoptera > Tortricidae > Archips > Archips xylosteana. The sequence goes on from OX387373.1 coordinate 8,479,033, forward strand.
AAGTCGCACCGAACGGAAGGTTTTTGTAAAACGATACAGTGCGCTCGCTGTAAAATAAAAATTCATTGAAATCCCATGCAAACAATAGCTCATTTCTTTGATATATGGGTCCTGGTAATGATAGCGGTAGAAACGCTCGAATTATTAGCCATTGTATGTTTGTATAAGTCCCGCTGAAAAACAACTATTGTGGCTTGTAATTCATTGAATCAAGCGTTACTTTGCGGAGGTCCATATTAATGAACTGAAACAATTACTTTGCTCACCCCTTACTTACTTTACTTTTGTTTACGGGTGAGCAAAGTGATTGTTTTAGTAAATTTGTGGCTTGCCGCAACATTATGCTGAGTGCGGCCCAATTTATACAATTCGAAGATTTTTTATTTGGATCATTTCTTTCCAAATGTTTTTTCCTGTATATTGAATATTAGCTATTCCCGCGACTCTATCTGCAAAGAATTCGTTTCGCGGATACTATGAAAATTTCCGGGGCAAAAATACCTACCTTATATGATGAACTAGGTAATAAGAAAAGTATTTGTGTGCCGAATTTCATCAGGATCCGTCAAACCGCTTTAGCGTCAAAGAGCAACAAACATCCGTCTATCTCTTTCCTGAACAAGTGAGCTAGATCTTCGGTCTCATTTGCAATTGCTATCAGGTGAGACATGAGTCTCACCTGATTTCTTTTGTAAAATATATTTTTTTGGTTCGACATAAAGTGAAAAATTAAAACAAAATAAAAATTAAACCACCTGCATAATCCAATTAAAATTATTTACATCTGATCTGTTTTAAATCAGTACCTCACGAGCCAGCAAGAGTAAAAGCACAATAGTTAGTAGGTTAAGTTTTGTGACAATCTGTATAAAACAAAAAATCTAAATCTGTATCTACGACTCGCGCTTGAACTTTTTTTAAACGGAACTATAGTGAGTTCCAGGCACACCGACGCCCACGGTCATTGACCTTCATTGGTGTCCGGTAAGTGACATGCGTTTAATCGTGATTTAAGTTAACTAATACGCATGCGTGAACAAATAAGGCTGAGGCTATACTGGCTAGCTACGCGTTCTAAAACTATAAAACACTCACTGATAAGAAACTGACTGGAAAGCCGTGGTGGCCTAGTGGAAAGTAAAATAAAAAAAAAAAATATTAGGGGACAATCTTACACAAATCGACATAGTCCCAAACTAAGCAAAGCTTGTACTATGGGTACTAGTCGACGATAAACATACTTATATAGATAAATAAATACTTAAATACATAGAAAACATCCATAACTCAGGAACAAATATTCGTGCTCATCACACAAATAAATGCCCTTACCGGGATTTGAACCCAGGACCTCTTGCTTCGTAGGCAGGGTCACTACCAACTAGGCTAAAGCGGTCGTTAAAGTCGTGGTGGCCTAGTGGTTTGATTCTTCGCTATTTATATAATACCGATTTTTTTGTTGCGAATATTTCTTATCAGTTTCAAATTGTTTTATTTAAAAAAAAAATTAAATAGTATGCGTAGTATTGCGTAGGTTTTTCATCATAAGATCATATAACTCACATTTTCATTCATCATTCATTTCATTCATTCACTATTTTTTTTGCTAGCAGTACTTTATGTAGCTGTGTGTGTAATCATTCGCCTCATCTCTCGTGGCGGTACGTATACATTGCTATGGATGCGTTTGATATCCACCAATCCTATTCATTAGTTCACATAGCAAAGCACTGTTGGAAAAGGGTCCAACTATATTAGTGGCCATAATTCGTGAGACAAGTTGACAATTAATTTTTCATCTCTCATACTCGGAAAGTGAGGCAAATCATATCTGACATACGGGAGGAAAACTATTATTTTCTTCCCAAGGGTAGAAATGAATTAAAAAAAATAATGGCATGGCAATGGCATTACGGCATATACATGGAATAATAAATATAAATAAAATTGTTAATTTACATTAGTTTCTTATTTAGTGACTTACACCAGAAAAGTTTAAAAATGTTAAGGAAAAAAACACGGTAAACGACAATGTTATATGTCCACACAGCCTATCTCTATACAGCCTGGTGACAGACGGACGGACGATCGGACAGACAGACAGACAGACGGACAGACGGACGGATAGTGAAGTCTCAGTAAATGGGTCTCGTTTTTACCCTTTAGGTACGGAACCCACAAAAGGGAGCGTATCTGGTGGCATAAAATTTTTAGTCATAATGTAAAGATTTTGTAACTCTTTAGCTTTATAATATTAGTATAGATTAACTAGCTGTTGCCAGCTACTCCGTCAGCAAAGAATAGGGTATAAAAAATAGCCTACGATCTATTCTCATACCTACCGATTACCTATAGAGAAAAAAGTTTCATAAAAATCGGTCACGCCGTTTCGGAGGAGTTCGATAACAAACACCGTGACACGAGATTTTTATATATTAGAAAGATTTTTAAATGAATTTGCATTAGCTTATAAACACGCACTTTAGTCACGCAGTCGGATAAGGCTGCACGCGTCAACAAAGTCACATTAAACGGAAAAAACTATAATATAGTAAACCACTCATTCAACAATTGACAGTAAAGTCCGTCGACCTTGCCCTAGATATGGTGCCTTATAATCTATTACATAACTATTGTATAACGACGATGTTCTATTATGTTTTTTGGCGTGACGAATTGTATAATAATTGCTTTTGTGTACAAAAACTTTACGGTTGTTTTGATGAATATCCATGTTTCCTATGTTAGTATTCATAAAATATGTTAAGTATTTATTTGATAGCAAGAGACCGGACGGAATGTTTTTTTTCCACGTTTTATTTTTTACATTCTTTTATTTAACTTGCAATGTAATATGTAATGTAATATGTACTGTTTGGTTTCATTGATCGATAGGGCCCGCATGCCGAGTGCGGTAGATTTCCATAACGCATGCCATAGAGCCCACATTCGGGGAACCGTTTTCATTGGTCAATAGGGCCCGCACGCAGGATGCGGAAGATTTACATAACGCATGCCATAGAGCCCGCATTCCGGGGAATCGTTTTCATTGGTCGATAGGGCCCGCATGACGAGTGCGGTAGATTTCCATAACGCATGCCATAGAGCCCGCATTCCGGGGAATCGTTTTCATTGGTCGATACGGCCCGCACGCAGGGTGCGGAAGACTTACATAACGCATGCCATAGAGCCCGCATTCCGGGGAATCGTTTTCATTGGTCGATAGGGCCCGCACGCAGGGTGCGGAAGATTTACATAACGCATGCCATAGGGCCCGCATTCGGGGAACAGTTATAGCCGTAATACCGCCTGCGAAAAGTCATCGTATGCTAATATCGACCGAGTTGTCGACTTATGAGTTTCACTAGTCGTTACACCACCTACGGGGCGTCACCGCATGCTGCATATCGGCCGAATTATCGATCAATGAAACTGAGCCTTTATTGTCTACTGTTCTGATTCGCCAACATTCCTAGGTATATCGTCAATTTCCTATCTTGTCCGCTTTCCTACGAGGGCCACAGCACCGACTCGTCAACATTTCTATTCCAACCACAGTGCCAACTGGTCAACAGTCTTATTTCGACTACAGTGGTAACTCGTCAACATTCCTATTTATACCAAGCAGCAGGTCGATAAAGGAACATGGACGAGTTGGCTAAATAAATAAAAATAAAAATCATTTGATTCAGACCACAAACAATCCATAGTTTTGTTAGTATACATTTACAACCTATAAACTATGTTAGTAATGAATTAAAATAATAATTTAAATAATCTAATCAATTAAAAGCAATAAATATTAAAATGAAAAAAAAGAAAATGTCACATGTAATAATAATAATAATTTAGAAACGCTAATAACCAATAATTAATTTAATATTCATAAAATAAAAATGGAACTAAAATTAGAATTAGAATTGACGACTGCTACCGGAACACGACCTCTTACTAACTATGATGTGCATGAAATGACACATAATATGCGAGTCATATCTGTCAGCAATGGTCGTCAAGATGGTGTTGGGACTGGCGCGCAGACGACTGAGCAAAGAGGCTGTTTTCTTGCGCATTATTGCATAAAAATCATTAGTGTGCACTACAGAAGCGCGGCAGTCCCATTAGCATCCTGAAACCATTGTTGTACTGGACTGTTGTACTGGATTGTTGTGCTTTGAGTACTGTGGTCGATAAAATAAAGTTTCACGAGATGACCGTAAAAGTAATAAAAAATGAAGTTTAAAAAATAAATACAAAAAGATACTTCATACCAAACTTGTAAAAGTTGGCCTTGTAGCGCCATCTCTTGGTCCAGGTGGGCGGTAAGCTCCAAAGGAGGATTCTCGATAGAGGGTGTAACATAGATGTGCGTTTATCACTGCATAAGGTGATTATTTAGCAGACTGAAATGTACGATGTGTAGAAAAGATTCGTGTCTAATCTCTAGACCAGTGGTGGTGTAGGGGTTTAGCTCGCAGCACGGAATGCTGAGGACCTGGGTTCGGTTCCCAGCATTGGTCTTTTTTCTGGGGTTTTTTCTGTGCATCTATATTTCAGTTTGTATTTAGTATGAAAAAAAAAAAAAAGTTGGCCAGCTGGCACTGTGGTCGAAATAGGAATGTAAGTAGACAAAATGGGATACTGTAGATAAATATCAGAAAGTTGACGAGCTAGGAAGGTGATGTTTTAGTAATTGTAGGCTGAAGACGATTTAAGAAGGTCAGTGAGCAAACGTAGTCATCCTAAGCCATATTTTCGACATTCATAAGTGATAAATTCACCGACATAGCTCGAAGAATCACCAGAATCGCATACAGCGCAGAGCGTGCCGACTTGTCGGCAACCCCTCACTCTCCGTTAAACTCGATCCTCTTGCTCTCCGCAGAGACGTTAGCTCCCTTTGCGTGTTCTATAAGATCTACAACGGGGAATGCTCTGAGGAACTCTTTGACCTCATTCCAGCTGCGGGGTTCCATTACAGATCCTCCCGTCGTAAGCGTTCATTTCATCGACATCATGTTGATGAATGGCAGTCTTCGACGGTGCGTTTTAAGCGGTCTTTTATGCCACGAACTTGCAAAATCTGGAACGAGCTTCCGCAGGGGTCTTCCCATCGAGTTACGACCTGGGTGCCTTTAAGAGGCGAGTGTACAATTTTCTGCAGGGCCGACAACGCACTGGTATCGCGTAAAGCGCTGCAAGTGTCTATGGACAGTGGTGTTCATTTAACATCAGGTGACCCACTAGTTCGTTTGTCTGGCTTCACTAACATAAAAAAAAGAAAAAAAACTCAAGTGGCAGTGGGCAGGTCACTCGTAGAACTGATGGCGATGGAGCAAAAAGGATCTCGAGTGGCGTCCACGGACAGGTAGCAGTGTAGGTAGGCCTCCAGCAAGGAGTGACGACCTGGTTAAGGTTGCGGGAATGCGTTGGATGCTGACGGCACGAGACCGATCTGTTTTGCGAGCCATGGGGAGGCCTATGTTCAGCAGTAGACATCTTCCGGCTGAAATGATGGTGATTAGTGCTTGTTAAAATCTATAGCCAAAATTGGATAATGATATTTTGACTCTAATTAGACTTTGGTGATTCAGAAAAACTAGATCAATTATAGTTAAATGATATGTTCTATTCAATCGTACGGTAGAAGGCCTTGATGCACTATTATTACAAAATAAAATGATGTCCGAAGCTATCAAAATGAATTTTTAACGAAAATAATGTTTTTTCAACAAAAAATGTAGCAAAAAGCAAGAGCTGTAATTTTGCTGTAGCTTTATTAAAATATAGTGCTAAGAGTTAGATCCTATTGATAATCATCATCATCATGCCAGTATGTATGCGTCCCACTGATTTATAAATATATTATACTCGTACCTAATAGTAAAGTCTAGTTTGAAATAAATGATACTTACTCTTTTTTAATATTTTATCTACACCCATATAGTAAATCCTCCATTATGCGCTCAAAAACCATAGATAATGAACACGGCAGTATCGTAATAGTCATTACGATACAGAAAGTCGATCGTATCATCGAATGTGTCGAGGTAAATTAAAACATTTTAAAAACCCCCAACGCAATAAGGTCTCACATAATTTATGTTTAAAAATAAAGTAAGTGTCTAAGATCCCTTCCGCAACTAACAAAAGAGCTGCACTTTAAAACGGCTGAACCAATTTTGATTAAACATGACTAAGAACTATCACCAAGAAACCTGCTTTCAAAATAAAAAAAACCGCATCCAAATCGGTTCACCCGTTCAAGAGTTATAATGCCACTGACAGACAGACACACACACACACACACACATTTGTGGTCAAATTTATAACACCCCTCTTTATGTGTCGGGGGGTTAAAAATAACATACATCAGTCAACTAAAAACAGTCACTTAGGAACGCGATGTCATCACGCAAAAACCTCACCTTCCGTCGAAGGCCAGAAAAACCAATTAAATCTAGACATTAATCTAATTATGCTTAAAACTAATTAGTTGGACAGAACTTGGCAATTATTTCGAAGGGTTCAGCACAGTTGATCTTTTAAGATCCGGTCAAGTACGAGCTGGATTCATACATGAGGAGTCCCTACCTTCGTACTGTCAAGGACTTTAATTCATGAGCCACCAAGTCACAGTAAACGTCATAGTGACATCGCATTAATTAACAAGGAAAATCGAAATGCCTTTTCCTTTGAAAAGGTTCCGTGGTGGCTCATGAATAAAAGTCCTTGACTGTACAATGTTTTGAAAATATTTCAGAAAAAAACTTATAAAAATCGAGTTAAAAATGCTGAAATAAACACGTCTCTTGTATGACGACCCCTATAATTTGTTTTTAGTATTTGGTTTTCAGTACTCATCACAAGCTTTAGGGGCTGTTTCACCACCCATTGATTAATTTTAACTGACGGATAAATGTGATGCCGTCTCCGTCTATTCGAACAAAACAAACAGAGACGGCATCACATTTATCCGTCAAATAAATTTGATCAATGGATGGTGAAACAGGGGGTGGTAAATGGGAACTGGTCCGGGCATGTCTGACGGATGCACCCACGAAGATGGGCGAACACAACACGTGGTGGGTGCCGCGCGACTACCACCGACGGCGAGGCAGGCCGAGGTGGAGATGGTGAGACGACCTGGACGCGGAATCGAGTGAGTGGCCCAGTATATCTCTAGATAGGGACATGTGGAAGTCAAGAGGAGAGGCCTTTGTCCCACTGGACACAAAAATAGGCTAAGTAAAAAAGTAGGTACTTATTTGTTGTTATAGTGGTCAGTTATATATATTACCTAATTGATGAAAATTTCAAGTCTTCATGTAAGTATTATGGTTCAAGAAATAGAGCCTTGTGACAGATGAACGGACAGACAGACAGACTGACGGCGGAGTCTCAGTAATAGGGAGTCTCAATAATGGCAGTCTACCACTGTACGTTTTCTTCGGCACTTCCTGCCACGTACGCTGAAACTGTGGAACCAGCTTCCGGCAGCAGTGTTTCCAGACAACTATGACATCGGGGCTTTCAAAAGGGTTTATATTTACTTTAAAGACCGGCAACAGATTGGTGACCCTATTTGAGTTGCTGATATTTATGGGCGGTGGAGATCATTTTCCATCAGATCGGTCGCTTGCTCGTTTGCCTGGATCACATAATAATAATTAAAAAAATAGGGTTTCGTCGGCACCCTTTGGGTGCGGAACCCCAAAGTAGAGACAGTTTAAGTTTCGCTGAGAAACATGATTTTGGATACTGAATTTTTAGACATGGTAATTTTTTAATAGATGCACAATAAAATTATAATGTTTGCTTCGCTATTGTTAATCAATAACACATGTGCGTTATTTTTAATGTTGTTAAAGAATATTAGAGCCGATGAAATGATTCCACTAACTTAATGATATTCATGGACCCTCTAATTAATGCTGTGTAATTCGCAAATATAAAAAAAAATCTTGTAAGTAATACGTACCAAAAAAATACCCTGTAGATTCAGCCGCTTACAGCGAGTCCGTCTCGCACTTGGCCAATTGTAGTTCTAAGAGTCAGACACCGAAACTAAACTTTTTGATAATGGGCTTTGTAAAAGGCACCCAAGGAACCCTAGACAGTGCTAAAAATAAGACAACCCAACCGTTGCGGGTCGACGCGCGGGTCGAAAAAAGCACTCACCTACTATGAAGGCTTGTTTTTTGTTCCAATAAAAGGTCCAACTGGTGATGATTCAGGAAATAACACTCGATTGATTTAATCAACCAACGGCCTTTATTCGGAACGAATTATTATAATAAGATTTTTGTAAAAAATACTTAGTAACTGTCACACTTTTTAACGAAATATTGTAGGAAATGTAACACGGGGAACACATGTCTTGTCACTTTTTAACCCCCGACACAAAAAGAGGGGTGTTATAAGTTTGACCGCTATGTGTGTGTTTGTGCCATCGTAGCTCTTAAACGGGTGAACGGCTGAAATCGGTTCACCCGTTTTTTTATTTAAAAATTCTTAGAGAAATTGGTTCAGCCGTTTCAAAGTTATCGGCTATTTTGTTAGCTGCGGAAGTGGTCTTAGACGCATAATGGGCATTTACTTTATTTTCAAACACACGTGTGACCAAATTATATTCGATTATTATTCGATATTTTTTATTTGTATATTTCCTGTCAAATGTTTTTTTTTCTGTGTTTGTATCGAATATGTGTAAACAAACATCTCTCTCTCTCTCAAATTGCGTTAGAGGTTTTTAAAATTTTTATTTTTTTGTAATCTGAGATTTTAATCTCAAAATGTAGACCTCGCAGAGTACTATAATTTTCCATCAGATTATATATGGATAACTGAAACTATAAAAATCTCGAGTCATGTCATGGTATAATTTGTTATCGAACTCCTTCGAAACGGCTTGACCGATTTTTATGATTTTTTCTCCATATTCGGTAGGTCTGAGAATAGGTCGTTCCTCACGATGTTTTCCTTCACCGTAAAGCTCATGGTAAATCTTCTTCTATACATATAATAAATCTGTAACAAGTCGGTGTCTGTACATTGAAGATATTTGAGAAAAAATGTCACTAGGGCTATTTACTAGCGCAATGGAACCCAAAACAATGTTTGTTAGAATTATTATCTGTTCGTCTGTTTATCTGTTTGTCTGTTTGTCTGTTTGTCTGTGCGTTTGTGCGCGCTAATCTCAGAAACGGCTTAACCTAGAAGGATGCGGTTTTCACTGATATGTTGGTATTTTCTTGGATTAACATTTAGTGTTTGTTTCATTTGAATCGGTTCACAAATAAGAAAGATACGTCTATTTTAAGAATTTATAGAACAGTTTTTAGAAGGTAGTGACTTGGGAGTAGGTACGGTGGTGAATGTGAACAAGGGTGTGCGGGGGGGGGGGGGTTCGGTGGGGGGGTCGGTGAGGGGGGGTTGCAGGGGGATGCGGGGGGGGGGGTAATTTTATTTATATCCAGGAACTAAGGAGAGCCATAATTGATGAAAAAGCAAATTGGATAAAAAAAAATAAGCTGCCCAAATTACTAATTACACGCGGACGGAGTCGCGGGCAAAAGCTATTTCAAATAAAATTTCGAAAATCTCAGAGGTGCGTGCGAGCCCGGATTCGAACCCACTATCGTCTGCTTAAGAAGACCACTCAAACCACTAGGCCACCACGGCTTCAGGAAATGAGTGATTGGAGTAAATTCAAATCAAAGCAGACGGAAGACATTTTCTTAAAACGCCGTATGACGTCTCGAGTTACCTTCACTTAAAAGGGCTTTAAGAGCTTTGCGTTCATTTAAGTCTAATCATTATGACATTTAATGGGACCATTCACTGCCGAATTTGATAACTTTTTAGGGTTCCGTAGCCAAATGGCAAAAAACGGAACCCTTATGGATTCGTTATGTCTGTCTGTCTGTCTGTCGGTCCGTCCGTATGTCACAGCCACTTTTTTCCCAAGCTATAAGAACTATGCTGTTGAAACTTGGTAAATAGATGTATTCTGTGATCCGCATTAAGATTTTCACACAAAAATAGAAAAAAACATATCGGGATTCCCCATACTTAGAACTGAAACTCTTATTTTTTTTTTCATCAAACCCATACGTGTGGGGTATCTGAGTCGTTTTCAAAAAAAGTGTACACAATTAAGGGACTTAATAAAAACAAAACTTAATGGATTCCTTTGTGTGACGAAAGTTACCCATATATTTTGTATGACTAACTTTCGTAACACAAAGGAAGCGATCGTGATTTTGTTTTTATTAAGCCCTTAACCATGTACAATGTACATGAAAACGACTCATCTATGGATAGGTCTTCAAAAATTATATTGAGGTTTTTAATATCATTTTTTTCTAAACTGAAAAGTTTGCCCGAGAGACACTTCCAAAGTGGTAAAATGTGTGTAACTTCTAAAATAAGAGTAATGATAAAACAAAAGAAAAAATATGTAATGTACATTACCATGTAGGTAAACTTCCACTGAAAATTGGTTTGAACGAGATCTAGTAAGTAGTTTAAATTTTAAGACGTCATAAATCGTAAACCGCAATTTTTTATAGATAATGGTACGGAACCCTTCGTGCGCGAGTCCGACTCGCACTTGTTTTATACAATATAGGCTTGCGTTTGGCCACAATCACGCCTGATGGAAAGCGCAGGTGAGGCCTACGATGGAGCACGCTTGCCTAGTAAATGCTCATTCACCCTAGACTTGAAAGCGGCCAAATTGTAGTGTTCAGGGAACACAGTCGCAGACCTGTGGAAGAAAGGAACAGGTGGAACAAGGTCGTGCACTTACTAGCTGTTGCCCACGCCCATGACTCCATTTGGACATTTCTATTTTCCCTTGTAACCAATTAAGAAATTGTTAATAGAGTGTTAAAATTAGTCCGTTTGCTTTCGCACTTTTTCAGTCCTTGACAATAAATAAAACGTAACAAATCGGACTTGTTTAACACTGTTTAACAAGTGAAGAATTGTCCGGTTTGTTACGTTTTTGTTATTGTAAAGGCTTGAAAAAGTGCGTAACTAAACGGACTAATTTTGACTCCCTGTTAAAATTTTTTTAATTGGTTATGAGGACAAATAGAAATGCCCATTTGCGAAGATCGGCAGGGTAATTTGTATAACTGTTTTGATACTCGGCATCGGATTGAAATGACAGCTTTTGTATGGCTGTGACAGCTGGCTGTTTTCGATACCAATTGTCAGCCCATAGAAGAACTGTCAAAATGAACGCGATGGCGATTGCGGGGGAGTTAGAAAATTAGCCTGCTGACTAATTCACTTTTCAAAAAAAACAAAATTAAAATTGTTTCATTCGTTCGGGAGCTAGGATACCACATACAAACATTTCATACTAAATACAAACTGAAAGATGGATAGGTACACAAAAAAAAAAAAACAGAAAAAGAGACCAGCGCTGGGAATCGTAACCAGGTCCTCAGCATTCCGTGCTGCGTGCCAAACCACCACCACCACACCACCACTGGTTAAAATATATGGATTTCACGGGATGACCGTAAAAGTAAAAATTATGGAGTTGGAAAATAAAAATACAAAGAGACTCCAAAAAAGAAACAATCTTGATAGGATACTACAGACACACACACACACACACACGCACACACAGACACGTCAAACTTATTATAGCACCCCGTCGTTTTTGCGTCGGGGGTTAAAAACTGGACACCACAATTTTTAGACGTAAGAGCGTCACAAGAAGTTGATAATACTGCCCTATATTAAATTATCGACAAAAGTGGGGGATAACGCTCCATGTTTAATAAAAAGCGTCTGTAACCTTGCGCGTACGCAGTCGGTTAAGCCGAGGCATTCGCGCCGTTAGTAATTGAACTCTACAGTTTAGTACTAACCCTAGTGGTATTTAGATTGTCTAGGACTTTGAGATATCACTGTGTTGTGTTGTGAGTGCCAGCTTTGAAAAGGGGCGCTAAGGTTCGAGATTTGTTTTTTTTTTGTGACTTTCGTATGTAGAGCTTGTCTAAGCTAAAATGACGCGCGCTCTACTGAGTGATTTTGATGTGTAAGTGTAAATATTAATTACGACTCTACATTTGTTTGGGAGCGTAGACTATTCCGTTGACCAACATTAGTGTCCAACATCACGATCGACAAATCCCATGAAAAGTACTGTGCGTTAATGCGGTGGTAGGGCGCGTCATTTTAAATTAGACAAGCTATAAGTATGTTTATTTTCAAAAGAAGGGTGGATTAGCTTTAGACCAATAAGAACGAGATGCCACTAGATAGCTTATTCTAAGTTCTAAAACTATACTGTGGCAAGTGGTTTCAAATTTATGTGTGAAAAAGTTATCGCTGCATAAAAGAGTTGAAACTGTTATGTTGGTTTTTTCGATACTATGTCCTGTGTCGCTTTGCAGATTATGAAGGTTTTGTAAATGTCGATGATTTTGTTATAATTTTTTTTATGCGTTTTCGTATGTTTTTATTATCTTGCCATACCTTTTTTAACCCCCGACACAAAAAGAGGGGTGTTATAAGTTTGACCGCTATGTGTGTATGTGTCTGTCTGTGGCATTATAGCTCTTAAACGGGTGAACCGATTTAATAATAATAATAATTTTATTCATTTTTCAGACATTGTTTACATCCATTTTGTGTTAGTAAAAAGCATACAAATAAAAATTTATCATCTATTGTTAGTAAAATTATAATTAAAATGTCACAATTTTAAATGAAAATAAAAATAAAAATACATATTAAATCAAAGGACATGTCACAGCACAGATTACAATTAAAACAAAAAAAAATAAAAATCCAATACAAAAAATTACAAACTTAAATCATATAAGCCGTTGAAATGGAGGCATTTGAATGTAGTTTTTTTTTAATAGAAAGCAGGTTTCTTGGCAATGGTTCTTAGACATGTTTCGTCAAAATCGGCTCAGCCGTTTTAAAGGTATAAGCTCTTTTGTTAGCTGCGGAAGGGATCTTAGACGCATAATGGGCATTTACTTTGTTTTCACACATAATAATATAATGTGCGACCAAATTGCGTTGGGGATTTTAAATTTTTTTATTTTTAGTTATTTACACAGAAATTCAAGATTTTTGCGATACAAAAAGTTAAATGATAAGGTAAACGTCCCTGTGCTCGACGCTGACCCAGTACATGGCACATTCAATCTTATGTCATAGTAAGAGAGATGACAGATGGGTGTCATCTACTGGGCGTTGAGGTGTCGATCATTGGTACGTTTACCCTATATGGCTTGTCGTTATTGGTCTCTAGGTCAGAGTCCATACAAATCTGCTCATCCACTTTTGAAAGCCATTTTTCAACTACTTTTTTGCAGCTATTTGTGCCGAAATTTGGCATACTTATGTACGGTCGGTTTCAGAAGTCGTTGAACACTTAAGGGCCTACCGAGTTTTTCGCGCTAATCGATTTTGGGTGGGCGATTTCGGGCGTGGGGCCGCGTGGGGGAGGCACGATGGCTCAAGATAGGTTGGTTGGACTGCGCGTGTTACACTAAAAAACAAATACATATTTTAAAAATGTAGCAAAACTACGCCCTAGAAAACATCTTTTTTTATTAACAATCAAAAAGTCATGAAAGGTCATGCAGTATTCGTGCAGTAGTCGTACTATGAGTTTATTTTATTTTTTAGAGACGGCTTTGGATTTTTGCTATATCGAGCGAACTACAAGTAATCGTGTTTCGATAAATAATTGTCACTATATAGAGTGAATTCTCAAATATCTTACATATGAATTTCAAGACTATAGCATTGCTAGTAATGATACATCACGAGTTTAACTAAATGAATGTAATAAAGTGGGGACGAACGTGACGTATTTCAAACTTCACAGAATAACTGGCTTTGGCGACAAAGTGCTAAAGTGTTCGGCGAATTCTTAGGCTGACTTAGTGTTCGGGGAATTCTAAGGCTGACTTTTATTTAGTCCGGTGATGGTAGAATACGGATTCCTTTTGTTTCCTATAATTTCATTTTCCGTACCATCGTTTTCCTCAAAATATATAGAAGCGAGATGTTTTTAGATTTTTTTAAATATCATTTAATAGTAATAACTAGATGTTGCCCGCGACTCTGACTGCCAAGAATAGGAGTATAAGAAATAGCCTACGACCTATTCCCAGACCTACCGAATACAGAAAAAAAAGTTTCATAGAAATCTGTTTCGGAGGAGTTCGATAACAAAGTGTGACATTTTAACCCCCGACACAAAAAGAGGGGTGTTATAAGTTTGACCGCTATGTGTGTGTGTCTGTTTGTCTGTCTGTGTGTCTGTCTGTGGCGTCATAGCTCTTAAACGGGTGAACCGATTTGGATGCGGTTTTTTTTATTAGAAAGCAGGTTTCTTGGCGATGGTTCTTAGATATGTTTCATCAAAATGTTTATTGGCTCTTTTGTTAGCTGCGGAAGGGATCATAGACGCATAATGGGTATTTACTTTATGTTCAAACATACATGTGACATAATTGCGTTGGGGGTTTTAAAATTTTTTAATTTAGGTATAATTATTAGATCACTACATAGTATAAAACAAAGTCGGTTCCCGCTGTCTGTCCCTATGTATGCTTAGATCTTTAAAACTACGCAACGGATTTTGCTGCGGTTTTTTTAATAGATAGAGTGATTCAAGAGGAAGGTTTATATGTATAACTAGCTTTTGCCCGCGACTCCGTCCGCGTGGAATTTTTATTTTATCCAAACAATTTATTTTATCCAATTTGCTTTTTCATCAATTATGGCTCTTCTTAGTTCCTCGATATAAAAAAATTAAGCCCCCCAACCCCGCACCCTCCTCCCAACCCTAACCCCCCACTGAACCCCCCCCCGCACACCCGCGTTCACATTCACCACCGTACTCCCAGCTTCCTCGATAAATGGGCTATCTAACAATGAAAGTATCGTATCTTTCTTATTTGTCAACCGATTCAAATGAAACAAACACTAAATGTTAATCCAACAAAGTACCAACATATCAATGAAAACCGCATCCTTCTAGGTTAAGCCGTTTCTGAGATTAGCGCGCACAAACGCACAGACAAACAGACAAACAGATAAACAGACAAACAGACAATAATTTTAAAAATCATTGTTTTGGGTTCTATTGCGCTAATAAATAGCCCTAGTGACAGTTTTTCTCAAATATCTTCAATGTACAGACACCGACTTATTACAGATTTATTATATGTATAGATAGATAGATACAAGCATTGCACCCGTGCGAAGCCGGGGCGGGTCGCTAGTATTAGATAAAGTAGGTTAGGTTAATCGTCATCATTTCCCAGCCCATATATACGTTACACTGGAGGACCCAGGCCTCCTCTCGGAATGAAAGGACTCGGGCCGTAGTTCCCAAACGGGCCCGTGCGGATTGGGAACTTCACACACCATTGAATTTCTTCGCAGGTGTGTGCAAGTTTCCTTAAGATGTTTGTCTTCATCGTAAAAGTCGTGGTAATTTTAGAGGCACGAGCCCGGACTCGAACTATACTTCATTTTATTTAGAATGAGAAACCACAATAACATTATATTGCGTCTGGTCAACTATTTCTTACCTAGCAAATAGAACAGTACAATAGTCTGGGAGCCGCAAAATAAAATTGTTTTAATGCCACTTTATTTGCGTGTCGTCAATTGTTACTCTAGTACAAATTGTAAAGAGATTACAGTTCACGAGCCGCAATATAATGTTGTTGTGGTTTCTAATTCTAAATTAAATGAAGTATAGGTTACCATGACTTAATTGTTTTATAGTTATTCTAGAATAGGTATTTCTATATTTTTATTTAAATTATGATTGACAAACAATACAAGGGTAGAATGACACCAATTGACTTTAGTCCCAAACTAAGCAAAGCTTGTACAGTCGACGTCATAAATAAGTGATCACTTTTGTACAGTCAACTAATTTCATTCCTAGGCCACTAAAGAACCTTGTCGCATTATCTACTAGACAATTACAACGTCAGTGCGGGTCAAAGGATTACCAACTTTCCGATCACAACATGCAATAAACGTAAAGAGTTTATAAACGTTTTCGCTCTATGACATGAGAGGAAAAAGAAGTTTTGACAGACGGCCAGTGACAATTCAAGTTATTAATACACAAGCAAACTCCTTCCCTATTCAATATCGTTGACACACGTTCGCAAAGATAGAGTTTGTCATCATGACATACATCACCCAATAATCACTGTCGAAGAAGATAAATAAATTGATTCGTTTTGATATGGTTCTATAGTGGCCTGGGAATCAAATTGGTTGACTGTACCTTGTCGCTGTCAGTTGTTACATAATTTCGTATGGCTTTTCAAACATGACGTTAAAGTGGCAAGGTACAAAAGTGATCATTTATTTGTGACATGATACTTATATCTTACTTAACATTATAATTATGCGAAAGTTTGTATGGGTGGATATGCGGATGTTCGTTACTCTTTCAAGCTAAAACTGTTTGATGGATTGTAATAAATATTGTCACATACATTTTTTATAAACTGGAATCATTTCTTTATATTCCGGAAAATGATCCCGCGGGATGGATAACTATAAACGAATTCATAGCAGACATTCAAAAATCAACACCAGAAATGAAGAAGCAATTACTTACCACAAAAAATCGCGGTAGTACCTAAGACAAAAATTGTTTTTTCGATGACTTATTTCGTTTTTAGGGTTCCGTAGTCAACTAGGAACCCTTATAGTTTCGCCATGTCTGTCCGTCTGTCTGTCTGTCCGCGGCTAAGCTCAGAGACTGTTAGTACTAAAAAGCTGTAATTTGGGATGAATATACATATCAGTTACGCCAACAAAGTAGTAAAATAAAAAATTATAAATATTTTTTTTTAGGGTACCTCCCATAGACGTATAGTGGGGGTGATTTTTTTTTTCTCGACTAATCCTATAGTGCGGGGTATCGTTGGATAGGTCTTTTAAAACCATTAGGGGGTTGCTAACATGATTTTTCTATTCAGTGATCTGTTTGCGAAATATTCAACTTTAAAGCGAAAATTTTCATTAAAATCGACCGTCCCCCCCCTCTAAAATCTAAACTGTTGGGTGGAAAAATTTGAAAAAATTCAGAATGGTAGTAAATATATTAAATTTACAAGGAAAATTATAGCGGCTAAGATTGATTGGGAATTATTTGTAGTTTAAGAGTAAATAGTAGCCTAAGGTATAAAACATACCTAAACTTGGAAGATTCCGTACACATACGAAATCCTTAGAAAAATATTACTTGATTTTTTCGTAATGGCTACGGAACCCTATCTTGGGCGTGTCCGACACGCTGTTGGCCGGTTTTTTAGTTCCTGCCATGTTAAGTGTAAAGGTGTAACTTTACACTTAACACATAATTTGAATTTTTAGTACGTGCTGATGTATTTCCTGGTTATTTAACATAAATTAAAAAAAAAACTCATTTAAAGTAGACACTTTAGTAGCAGCCTTGTGCTTAAATTGAGTCCGGTTAAAACCAAAATATCACATAATTATTCAATATAATAAAAATTCAATAAACAGCGAGGAAATGAATATATAATATTGTCATAGTCTTTTATAAATACACCGTTTATTTTTTATTTCCGTTAATTCGTCACGGTGCTCGGTACGTAAACAGAAACTAGGTGGGTACGTATCAAAATATATAAAGTTTAAAACAAATAATGGACGAAATACATAATGGCCATTTGATATAATGCAATTTTCTTGGAAATTCTCAACTTTACAGGATTTTCATAAAATAAACCCAACCTAACCTAAACCAATCTGTAGATTACACTATTAAAAAAAATCGTTTAATCAATAGTTTTATAGAAAATTTTAGTATGTATTTCGTCCATTATTTGTTTTAAACTCGATCCTCTTGCTCTCCGCAGAGACGTTAGCTCCCTTTGCGTGTTCTATAAGATCTACAACGGGGAATGCTCTGAGGAACTCTTTGACCTCATTCCAGCTGCGGGGTTCCATTACAGATCCTCCAGTCGTAAGCGTTCATTTCATCGACATCATGTTGATGAATGGCAGTCTTCGACGGTGCGTTTTAAGCGGTCTTTTTTGCCACGAACTTGCAAAATCTGGAACGAGCTTCCCGCTGGGGTCTTCCCATCGAGTTACGACCTGGGTGCCTTTAAGAGGCGAGTGTACAATTTTCTGCAGGGCCGACAACGCACTGGTATCGCGTAAAGCGCTGCGAGTGTCTATGAACAGTGGTGTTCATTTAACATCAGGTGACCCACTAGTTCGTTTGTCTGGCTTCACTAACATAAAAAAAAAAAAACTTTATATATTTTGATACGTACCCAACTAGGTACCTGGTATATTGATTTTGGATAAATTTGATATAATAAAAGAAGGTTAGCTTTTCACAGAGGAAACGCTGCCAGTATCTTCGGCACCTTGCCTAAGGGCTACTTTTAGCTACCTTTCAGAATATTTTTTAGTTATAATTATGATTATTTTATATATATTTGTTTTCTTTTTTCTTATTGTACATACTTTTTTCTAGTCTAGTAATTGTGTTGTAAATAAATTTTCTTACTTAAATAACTATAAAATAATAATAATTATGTGTCACTCGTATGTTTGAACGTTAAGTCAATGCCCATTATACGTCTAAGATCCCTCCCGCAGCTAACAAAAGAGTTGATAACTTTGAAACGGCTGAACCGATTTTGATGAAACATATCTAAGAACCATCGCCAAGAAACCTGCTTTCTATTTAAAAAAAACCGCATCCAAATCGGTTCACCCGTTTAAGAGCTATGATGCCACAGACATACACACAGACAGACAGACAGACACACACACATAGCGGTCAAACTTATAACACCCCTCTTTTTGTGCCGGGGGTTAAAAAGGAAAAGTATGTAATGAGTAATGTCGAACGAACTCGCCTCAATAATCTCCTTGTAGCGAATAGCTATGAATCCACCACACCACCATACCAAATGACCTAGAACCTAGACCTAGAACGACCAAATGGCCTAGTGGTCAGAGAACCTGACTACTAAGCTTTAGGTTCCGGGTTCGAATCCCGCGTCGGGGCAGATATTTGTATGAAAAATACGAATGTATGTATCAACATTGGTTTTTTGGAGTCTTTTTGTATTTTTCATTTTATTTTTCAACTCCAAATTTTTAGCTTTAACGGTCATCCCGTGAAATCCATATATTTCACACTAAATAGAAACTGAAACATGGATGCACAGAAAAACCCAGAAAAAGAGATCAGCGCTAGGAATCGAACGTAGGTCCTCAGCATTCCGTGCTGCGTGCTAAACCCCTATACCACCACTGGTCCAACACCACCACCACCACCGGTCTGGTCTGGTCTGGTGGTGGAAGTGTTCTGATGATTTTCATCACATTGCGAGGAAAAAAAATCCAAAAATAAAATTATTTAGTCCCTAAACACTTAAATTAAATAAAATAATGGCTACCCGCCAATACAGATTGTCCCTTTTTTCGAGTCATCTACCATAGATAGTGTAAACTGTGTTTAGATTTCGAACGGTCATACGGCCAGATTCTGCGAACATGTTAAAAAATACATACTAAAATTATTGCAAAACTATTTGATATAAATTTAAAGTATAAAAATAACGAAGTTTCATGAAGCGTAAATAAGTTTTATGTTGTAAAATCGGGTTATAGCTAAGTTTTAAAGATATAAATAAAACGTTGGTTGACTAGAAACCTCTTTAGTCTGAAATGACATACATACCAGGATCGTTTTCAAAAAAATTGTACATAGTTAACGGCTTGATCAAAACAAAAATCACGATCGCTATTTTTTTGTGTAACGAAAGTTAGTCATTCAAAGTATATGGGTAACTCCGTTACACAAAAATAATTAAATAAATTTTGTTTTTAATTAATCCCTTAATTGTGTACAATTTTTTTGAAAACGACTCACCTACTAACTTGTTTGCAAATTTCAAAACTAAAGTTAGAACTCCCTTGGAGGAAAAACTGTAGGTACCTACCTACGTAAATCCATAGGCCATTGTCGTTTAGTATACAGGCATGGAATAACACCATTAACGAGCAAGTGTGATGAAAATGATATTATAGCAACAAAGATTTTTTTAAATGAAAAAAAAAAAATGAATGCATGAATTTCTTATTTTTTTAATACCTACTTAGTGCAAAAATATTAACATGCTGTTGTCGCCAGTGAGAGCGTTGAAGACTAATTACTAGGTATTACATATATCTTTATATAGAATAACAACCATTGTAACCGCTTCTCAAGTAAATAAATTTTGATTATGATTATGATGCTATCTAATCTATGCTTAAGGTGTACTATCTGTCATCTTGTAATAATTAGCTTTGTTATAGTTTATTTATTTATTTATATGTGGCTGTTTATCCCACTGCTTATATTTGTTTTAGACGTGTACCTATTATAATGTAAGTTTTATATATAAATAAATAAATAAATAAATATTAGGGGACAATCTTACACAAATCAACCTAGTCCCAAACTAAGCAAAGCTTGTACTATGGGTACTAGACGACGATAAACATACTTATATAAATAAATAAATACTTAAATACATAGAAAACATCCATAACTCAGGAACAAATATTCGTGCTCATCACACAAATAAATGCCCTTAACGGGATTTGAACCCAGGACCTCTTGCTTCGTAGGCAGGGTCACTACCAACTAGGCTAACGCGGTCGTTAAAATATGCATGAGTAGATGTACTATTTTTGTTGCGTTTTAATTTTCTGATCCACTGTTGATGCACCACCTGCTGTAAACTAGTCCTTCCTTCTTTCTGTTAAAGGGTTGCCTGGAAGAGATCGCTCTTAAGCGATAAGGCCGCCTATTGCTTACCTTGTAACTTTCTCTCTGTGTACCTGTTTTCTGTATTGCTTACTATTCCTGGTGTACAATAAAGAGTCATTGTATGATGATTAAATAATGATTAACAATGAGAAATAAATAAGAAATAAGAAATTTATTTGATTTCTCCACCACCAAGTACAATGTAGGAACTTAAATATTACAATAAAGATGTAATTGGGAGACTTGAGTGGGGGAGACTGGTGCCCGAACTAGGGAGACCCTGTGTGTCAGGTCACCAGGTCTCCTGCCCTCAGATGTCCGCAACTACTGAGTTACAACTTAAAAATAAAGAAAACAAAAGTGGAAATATTAGATTACATACCTACATTCTTATGTTCTTCCTTTTTGTCACGCCGTACAAAATGTATGGAATAGTAACAAAACAGAAAAAAAAACTTAGGGACATTTTTTGTCATATTAAGATTGAAAGAGCTCGTGATTCTGAGTAGGAATTGGTAGGAATAACATAAAATTATAAGAATATAAAAAATAAAAGTGGCATTTTTTGAGAAATGCTCCTAAAGCATTGTACGGATGTACGGAACCCTCCATGTATGTACGAGACCAACTCGCGCTTGACCGGTTTTAAAGTATTGACAGCTGTCAATCGTAACTGTTACATCTCTTTTAGTCACGTAACATTTTTTTTAAAACAACGGAAAGGATTACCGTCAAGTACATACTCCTCAATCAGTAGCCAATGAGGTCATTGCCACTATGCTTATTTATCGTCACAGTTTTACAACTCACACTAAAATCACACTAAAGCAACATGTAATAAGGGTTAGTGTATATTTAACGAGCGTTAAAATCAACTTTGCACTTGTCGAGATGGTAATAAAAATTGCGAGCGTTCAAACAAATGAAAATTGTTGTAAATGGAATCTTAAGTGCATATTGTTAAGAGTTTGTATTGATTTAATGAGATGTAAATATAGATTGGTAATGGTTTGGATGCAAATTGCTCTGGTAGGTCAGTTGAATGAATATGGGTTTTATTGCAATGGGAGAAAGATTGTTTTGGACGCGTTAGATAAAGTGGCGAAGATGCTATTAAAAAGTCAAGTAAACGAACAATAGAGTGTTTAAAAATTAAAATTGTATTTAAGTAGGTTCGTCTTTTGTTCGAAACTAGCTTTTAGCCGCTACTTTACTTACGTGAACCGTTAGATTTAGCACTTACATTGAAATACTCGGATTTTCAGAAAGAAAGAAAAGAACGAAAGTAAGAAAAAATATTTGTGACAACATTGACAAAAACAATAAAAATAAAACAATAAAACTCGCGCACGAAGGGTTCCGTACCATTGTCTATAAAAACGAGCAAAAATAATAATAATCATTATTCTGGTTTTTAGTATTTGTTGTTATAGCGGCAACCGAAATACATCATCTGTGAAAATTTCAACTGTCTAGCTATCACGATTCATGAGATACAGCCTGGTGACAGACGGACAGACGGACGGACAGCGGAGCCTCAGTAATAGGGTCCCGTTTCTACCCTTTGGGTTCGGAACCCTTAAAGTGGAATAAGATAAATGCGCGTGTCACAAAATGGTTACAAATCAGCAAAAACTGCCGATCTTGCGAACGGCGCTGGGCTGGTCTTCCTTTGGAACCAAACCTTTCAGACCATCATCATCATCATCATCATCATCATCATCATCATCATCATCATCATCATCATCATCCCAGCCTATACAGGGTTATTTTTAATTCACTGACATCCTCTTAACCCTGAATTCCTATCACTCAAACAAATGTTTTTTGTTCTACGAGTTTTTAAAATGAAGTACTTTTTTCCATACAAATACAAAGAGTATCGTAAAAATAAGAGGTAATCTCAAATTTTCAAAATGTTCTTCTTCTTCTCATTCCTCTCCTATCGGAGGTTGGACAACATCATGGCGATTCTGATCTTGGAGGCCGCTGCTCTAAACAAGGATGTGGTACTGCAGTTGAACCAATCACGCAAATTCTTCAGCCACGAGTGTCTTCTCCTGCCCACGCTTCTTTTTCCGGCAATCTTCCCCTGGATAATAAGCTGGAGAACTCCGTACTTGGCGTTTCTCATCACATGCCCAAAGTAACACAACTTTCTTTGCTTGATGGTCTTCAGAAGCTCAAGGTGCTTGCCCATTCTTTGCAATACTACCACGTTGGTTACTCTGTCACGCCAGGAAATCTTCAGAATGCGGCGGTAAATCCACATTTCGAAGGCCTCCAACTTCTTCATGGTGTTCTGCGTAAGGGTCCATGATTCGACTCCGTATAACAGCACTGAGAATATATAGCAACGTACTATACGCATTCTCAGTTCGAGGCTCATGTTTCTGTCACACAGCACCTCCAAAATGTTATTACACCAAAAATATTAAGTTATGACAAAAGCCGTAAAACAAAAAACATTTGTTTAAGTGGTAGGAGTTTAGGGTTAAAAGGATGCTAGTGAATTACAAATAACCCTGTATACGTCCCACTGCAGGGCACAGGCCTCCTCTCAGAATGAGAGTTCATTGTTTGTTGCCAGCTGAAGTTTGTTTACATAAAGTCAAGTATAAACCTTTCTAGAATAGTATACTTTTTCCGCGGATCTATACTAATATTAAAAGTAGTAAGAATCGCAAGGTTAACACTAATATATAAATCTTAACGCACAGTCACTAAGAAAATTTATTAGTGTCGATGAAATACTGCATTCAAGGACTCTTTTAGTGCACAAAATAACAGTAGAACGTGCGGTATTATAAGTTTTTGGTAAAAAAATACAGTTTTATTTGATAACTGTACTTTTTGTTGACCATACAACACTAACAATACAATGACTCTTTATTGTACACCACAAATAATACAATTGCTTACCTTATATATTTAATACTTCACGACCGCTTTAGCCTAGTTGGTAGTGACCCTGCCTACGAAGCAAGAGGTCCTGGGCTCAAATCCCGGTAAGGGCATTTATTTGTGTGATGAGCACGAATATTTGTTCCTGAGTTATGGATGTTTTCTTTGTATTTAAGTATTTATTTATCTATATAAGTATGTTTATCGTCGTCTAGTACCCATAGTACAAGCTTTGGGACAAGTTTGGGACTAGGTCGATTTGTGTAAGGTTGTCCCCTAATATATTACCTATTACCTTATATTTACCTTATATATTTTTTTCATGTAGGTACTTACTTGTTTTTCTGTATTGTATTATTTGTGGTGTACAGTAAAGAGTCATTGTGATGGGTACCTTGGCGCCAGGGACAACTCGTGGCGGACGTTTCGACTACACTTAGGCTAGTCTTAAATAATATAAGCTTTAAAGTAAAAATACAAAATAAAAACAAACAAAACAAACAAAAATCAATGAGAAAAAAAAGAAGTAAATTAATAATAAAAATATACTACAATTAGATGTGACATTGGGTCCTAGTCTCACCATAAGCTGGGCAACATTTTTTTTGTATATCTTTATTATTAAACTAATTCTTTGTCCGAGGTAGCTGCTGGCAGTCTCCTGTGATGTCGACTAACCTTTTTGCTATTACCTTAAAAAGCCTTATAGCGCTAGGAACCCACGGACCAAGGGTCTCGACACCGAATGGGACAAGACCATATTAAAATTAGAAGTTGACCTACTTGTTTCTACATCTATTACTTGACCAAGTATGGCGAAACGAAAACTGGTATAACTACGCTAAACTACATTACTAACTGTACCTTATTTGGTTCAATTTGGTTCATGGATAGGCACACCCTAGAACGTGAAATCATTGATATTTAAGGGCCTACCGAGCTTTTCGCGCTAATCGATTTTAGGTAAGAGATTTTCCTCTAGTTGCGGTAGTTTGGTTGATTTGTCCGGGACCGAACTGCTGCAACACTTTTTGTCTCAGTAGTTCGGTAAAGACGTCAAACCGAACTGCTGGGAAACCTTTAGTTGCAGTAGTTCGGTTGATTGTCCGGGACCAAACTACTGCCACACTTTTAGTCTCATTAGCTCGGTTGTGACGTCAAAACGAACTACTGAAAATTGAAACGACTCCAAAGCGCGATAAAAAAATATAGCTAAATACACAATCCATGAAAAATAAGAGCTAGTTAATTTTATTTGCAATGTTGCTACTTATTTCATTTCCTTGCAATCGAAGTGAAAAGAAGAGTGTACCTAAAACCCTAGCATTAAATCCAACGTCAAAGTCAACCAAACGTCTCGGGTAAAATGGCTCGTTTTATGCTCTTGTTGTACAATCTAATCCTTAAACGTCCTTTTGAGTCGTTTCAATTCTCAGTAGTTCGGTTTGACGTCATAACAGAGCTAATAAAACTAAAATTGTGGTAGTAGTTCGATCCCGGACAGTCAACAGAACTACTGCAACTAAAGTCTTCCCAACAGTTCGGTTTGACGTGTTAACCGAACTACTGCGACAAAAAGTGTTGCAGCAGTTCGGTCCCGGACAAATCAACCGAACTACTGCAACTAGGGAGATTTTGGTATGGGGAAGCACGATGGCTCAAGATAGGTTGGCTAGACTGCGCGAGTATTTAAGTATTTTCATCGTATTACTAAAATACACATTTTAAAAATGTAGCAACACTACGTCCTATTAACACTACGTATTATTAACATTCAAAAAGTCATGGCCTGCCGTGCAGTATTTACGTCGTACCACGAGTTTGTTTTATTTTTTAGAGACGACGTTGGATTCTTTTTCTATAGAGCGAACTACAAGTAATCGTGTTTCGATAAACACTTGTCATTAGAGTGAATCCTCAAATATCTTCAACATGAATTTCAGGATTATAGCTTTGCTAGGAATTATATAGCACGAGATTAAAATGAATGCAAGAAATGCGTCAAAAGCTCGGTAGGGCCTCAAGTTCGGAAAAAACTGCAGAACTCTAACCTATAAAATTAAATATAAGGTTAAAGGTTTAAGATTCTTTATTCCCACTAAGAATTTTAAAATTCACTTACATGAGAACTTAAAGCTATTTAATACATTTTATGGAATGAGTAAAAGAAACAACAAAAACAAAGAGGGTAATTTAACAGAAGTAACAAATATCTGCCTATACACTTCAACGCAAACAAGGTGATTAATGCGGTGATTTCGGTTTGCCAGTGATAAACTCGTTAAACATTGTACTACGAGTATAACTCTTAGTGCTTCAAAAATAGGGTCTTAATGGTCGCTTATTTGTCACTAGCTATAACTTTGTAAAGTGCAGGTAACTCACGGAGTTAGGGTGACTAGAAGCGACATCGAACGAACGAACTTATGGCTTATATTCTTACGTAATTATAGCTATACATTTATAATCTATAAATATATTTATGTTTATACATGCATAAAGTGTGTGTGTGTGTGTTTGTGTCTCAATTTAAAAAGTTTATCGCTTTTAAAACCGTAAAGTCTGGGTCATTTCATTATCATCATCCCAGCCTATTAACGTCCCACCTACATACTCTCGAAAAACATAAGCCTCCTTAGGCAGTCGGGTAACTGCCGGTAACGTGGGCATCTGCGGAAGCCACGAGGAGTAAACCTCTTTAAACAATCCTTCACCAGCGGGGGAGGCCGGGGAGTGCCGAGCCCGCATTGCACGGTGTCGACAGAGGAGCCCATCCCGGGGCGGCCGGTGGGCGTTGCGGTGGCTCCTTGTGCTCCCGTGACGTTCACAATGGCAAACGAGGGAATCCGTGTGTTTTTAGTGGAGCCCCACATACCCTCCGTTTCCCCGAACGGAGACGATGCATAAGGTGCATTTTCCAAACCAAAAAAAAAAAAAAAAAAAGCAGTCGGGTCAACATGGTAGACGGTAAAGTAATTCACAATGTTGTAATAATAGTAACTCTATTTTGTCGCCTTAACAGTCAAAACTATAATGAATAATGTTCAGCGTCAAAAGACATTTCAATTATTCATTGTCAAGTGGTAATTTACATAGCATCATTATTTTTATCTGTTGCGGAATTGCGAATGTTTTTGCAATACCTATCAATATTTCATAAACATGGTCAAGCGAATGTAATATATTATTATAGTTTCCTCTCGTACACACGTTTCTTATTACTAGTTATTATTTTTTATGACACTGTGACACAGAATAAGTAATATGTAACCAGTAATCCAACTTCATACTAGAGCGCCCGAATCAACGCACGCACACAGCCAAGCGTCTTACACGGCGCGAGCGCGGGAATAGTATTGTACCTCTACCATGAGTTACACTAGTTTACAGTGACCGTACTCGCTAGCGTCGGCGTAAATGATTTGTATGGAGAATTGCGTACAGTATGCTTAGTATAAGTTTTCCTTCACTTCAATACTTCTCGATCGCGTTTACGTAAAAATTTCAATTCTATGGAAACATAGACGCGCGCGCGCGGAGGCGCTGTCCATGTTTCCCTAGTAATTGAATTTTTTACGTAAACGCGATCGAGAAGTATTGAAGTGAAGGAAAACTTATACTAAGCGTACAGTATGCTTAGTATAACTTTTACTTCACCAAAATACTTCTCGATCGCGTTTACGTAAAAATTTCAATTCTATGGAAACATGGACGCGCGGCTGCGGAGGCGCTGTCCATGTTTCCCTAGTAATTGATTTTTTTACGTAAACGCGATCGAGAAGTATTGAAGTGAAGGAAAACTTATACTAAGCGTACAGCGCCTCTAGCGGTCACTTACGGAAGTACAATTCTCCATACAAATCATTTACGCCGACGCTAGCGAGTACGGTCACTTTATACTAGTGTAACTCATGGTAGTGGTATTGTTTTGTCTGGCGAAGATTAGTTAGCGGCCGTGTAAGACGCTTGGCTGTGTGCGTGCGTCGATCGGGCGCTCTAGTATGAAGTTGGATTACTGGTTACATTGTTACTTATTCTGTGACTGTGACGTCAAACATCTGTCAAGAATGATTTTATTACTAGCTGTTAAAGCCGTGGTGGCCTAGTGGTTTGACCTATGGTCCCTCAAGCAGAGGGTCGTGGGTTCGAGTCCGGGTTCGCACTTCTGAGTTTTTCGGAATTTGTGTGCGAAATTACATTTGTAATTTACCATGAGCTTTTTACGGTGAAGGAAAACATCGCGAGGAAACCTGCAAACGCCTGCGAAGAAATGCAATGGTGTGTGTGAAGTTCCCAATCAGCACATGGCCCGCGTGGGAGCTACGGCCCAAGCCCTCTCATCCCCATTCTGACTAGCTGTTGCCCGCGACTCCATCTGCGAAGAATTCATTTAACGCTATCCCGCGGGAACTACGCAATTTTCCGGTATAAAAACTATCCTATGTTATTTCTAAGGTCTCAAAATATCGCCAAACCAAATTTCATGTAAATCCGTCCAGCCGTTATTGCGTGATTGAGTAACAAACATCCAAACATCTGCACAAACTTTCACATTTATAATATTAGTAGGATTCCAGCAGGGGTGATAGGTACCAACAATCAACTGACGTACAGTAAAATTACATAAAGTTTACCACTGACAGATGGTTTGCCTTCATTTCATATTCAACTTTAACGACCTACAAATAAAGCCAATTTTAGAATACTGTGTACCCACGTTTGCAGATTTTGTAATAGCTACTTTATTTGTATGGTGTTAAAGTTGGAAATGAAATGAAGGCAAGCCATCTGTCAGTGGTAAATTAAAAGTAAACGTATTGTACAGATGTACTGCAAAATGATTTTCCTTCGTACTTTATCGGAAAAGTTCGTATTTATCGTGCTCTCTCAATAGCTTCAGTACCCATCTTACAGCCGTGTAGCCATCTTACATTTTTCACTTTGACATTTGACACTAAACATGAAGTTTCATATTAATGGATATGAAAACGTCACTCATTTAATACACAAGTCAGATATGAAGTATCTTTTTTTTATTTATTTTTCAACTTCATTTTTTATTACTTTTACGGTCATCCCATGAAACCATATATTTCAAACTAAATACAAACTGAAATATAGATGCACAGAAAAAACCCCAGAAAAAAGACCAATGCTGGGAATCGAACCCAGGTCCTCAGCGTTCCGTGCTGCGTGCTTACCCCTACACCATCACTGGTCTAGAGGTTAGCGACGAATCTTTCCCATACATCGTACATTTCAGTCTGTTATAATCACTTTATGCAGTGATAAAGCGCTTATCTATGTTATGCCCTCTGCCGAGAGACTTTAACACTCCTTCGGAGCTAACCGCTCACCTGGACCAAGAGATGGCGCTACTGTGCAACTTTAAACAAGTCAGATATGAAGTATTTTTTTTTTTAACATAGATAAGCGCTTTATCACTGCATAAAGTGATTATAACAGACTGAAATGTACGATGTATGGGAAAGATTCGTCGCTAACCTCTAGACCAGTGATGGTGTAGGGGTAAGCACGCAGCACGGAACGCTGAGGACCTGGGTTCGATTCCCAGCATTGGTCTTTTTTCTGGGGTTTTTTCTGTGCATCTATATTTCAGTTTGTATTTAGTTTGAAATATATCATTTAATACAATCATTGATTGACAGTTCGGGTGCCATCGTATTCCGATTGAGATCCGAGTTTTCCCGATGGAAAATCATTTTTGCACTATAGCTTGTCTAGTTTGAAATGACGCGCCCCACCACTGCACTCACGCACAGGACTCGAAACTCAATTCAAGCTACAATAGACTCTATTGTAGCTCAAATTGAGCTCCAAATCCCGTGCGCAAACGCGGTGATGGGGCGCGTCATTTCAAACTAGACAAGCTCTACATCTGTACATCGGTGTGTCTATTATTAACCATGTCTATTACGGTTGAAGATATAGAGCCCTGTGAGAGACAGACGAATAGCGGAGTCTCATTAATAGGGAAAACCCGGACTCGCGCACCGAGGGTTCCAACAAATTTATATGTATCTATGAACATCCAGTCTAGCAGACCCCAGCTCCTAAGCAAAATGTGCGCAGTGTGGGATCATTGTAGATTGGTTACTGATATAGACAGACAGACAAACTAGATCTCGTACAAACCAATTTTCAGTGGAAGTTTACATGGTAATGTACATCATATAAGTATATTTTTTTTAGTTTTATCATTCTCTTATTTTAGAAGCTACAGGGGGGACACACATTTTACCACTTTGGAAGTGTCTCTCGCGCAAACTATTCAGTTTAGAAAAAAATGATATTAGAAACCTCAATATCATTTTTGTAGACCTATCCATAGATACCCCACACGTATGGGTTTGATGAAAAAAAATTTTTGTTTCAGTTCTAAGTATGGGGAACCCCTAAAAATTATTGTTTTTTTCTATTTTTGTGTAAAAATTTTAATGCGGTTCACATAATACAACTACTTACCAAGTTTCAACAGCATAGTTCTTATAGTTTCGGAAAAAAGTGGCTGTGACATACGGACGGACAGACAGACAGACATGACGAATCCATAAGGGTTCCGTTTTTGCCATTTGGCTACGGAACCCTAAAAAGGATGTCGTAGAGGAGTAGTGTTTTTGTGTGAGTGTGTTTTTTGTCAACAAAAACTTCTTTATGTATTTTCTATATCCGTTTCTTTGTTGTCTTGTGGAGTCTTAGGCTAC
This sequence comes from Archips xylosteana, assembly GCA_947563465.1. Lineage (NCBI taxonomy): Eukaryota > Metazoa > Arthropoda > Insecta > Lepidoptera > Tortricidae > Archips > Archips xylosteana. The sequence continues at coordinate 8,509,501 of OX387373.1, forward strand.
TGGGTCAAAGTAAGCTTAGTAGATTAATGTAGTTTAAAATTCAAGTGACATTACGGCGCGAGGCTCGTTGCATCATAGTCAAGGTGATACGATCTTATTTGTGTTTTAGTTTGCCTAATATAACGTTGCTACTTAGGTACTATGTTTAGGTAAATTACTAGCTTCATTCCAGCTTGGATCCCTTAGAAAAATAAATAAAAATAAATAATAAATAAATATTAGGGGACATTCTTACACAAATCGACCTAGTCCCAAACTAAGCTAAGCTTGTACTACGGGTACTAGACGACGATAAACATACTTATATAGATAAATACATACTTAAATACATAGAAAACATCCATAACTCAGGTACAAATATTCGTGCTCATCACACAAATAAATGTTCTTACCGGGATTTGAACCCAGGACCTCTTGCTTCGTAGGCAGGGTCACCACCAACTAGGCTAAAGCGGTCGTTAAATCAACAGTTATCCCGTCCGTGTTAGACACTTGCCGTGGCAGACAAAATAATATTCTTGTATACAGTTTCTATTAACGAATTGTTACCATAAGAATAAATAATAACAGAGTAGAAGGGAAAGAGATTTCTTTTGACTGCGTCCAAAACGCCGCCATTTATATACCTACTTCCCCCCTCACGCCGTTACACCCCTCTGACGTCCAGGCGTGTTGCTAGGGTTGCTTACTGTTAAATATTACTTACTCTAAAGATAATATTGCTAAAATATTAAGTTATTATTTACTTTGAAATCATTATTTTATTCTAGTTTTACAAAATAATTATGAGATTTATAAATCATTAGGTACAGTCAAGGATTTTAATTGTTAGGCCACTTGCCACTGTTAGTATTTTAGCCGTGTAATGCAAATCAGCATATACCAGTATAAGCGGCTTCACCCGATTTGCATTACACGGCTAAAATGCGAACAGTGGCAAGTGGCCTAACAATTAAAATCCTTGACTGTACGTACCTACATATTATAGGTAGATACTTCTAAGTAAGAATTTATTACAAGTGCCATACCAAAAGAAGCCATTTAAGGTGATTTGGCATCGTTTTTGAATTGTTTATACACCACAATAACTTGACGTCATTAATTGTTATTTGTTTCCAATAAAACGAACGCGCAAACAGTTAACAGCCAAACGCGCGTACGGCGACGCCGGCCGTGACACCCTGACTGAGTTCTCTCTTAGGGAGTACTCTAATATCGTGACCTTGAGTCCGGCCGGAGCGGGATAGTTTCCCTTCTACTCTGTTATTATTTATTGTTATGTTGTTACATCGTAACACACGTAACACGGGCATTGCCAATTCACACCAATTGACCTAGTCCCAAACTAAGCAAAGCTTGTACTATGGGTACTAGACAATACGGATAGACATACTTATATAGATAGGTAGGTACGTACGGTCAAGTGCAAATATAAGTATCGATTTAATCCTCCCATCGTTACATACCTATACCTTAATTCGACGACATAAGAGCTATGGGACATATTTATGAGCAAGTTGTGTGCACCCGTATTTTTACACTTGACTGTACATACCTAAATACATATTAAACACCCAAGACCCGAGAACAAACATTCGTATTTTTGATACAAATATCTGCCCCGACACGGGAATCGAACCCGGGAACCAAGCTTCGTAGTCAGGTTCTCTAACCACTAGACCATCTGGCGAGCGGTAATTCAATCGTTTGGGAGAAGATAGGAATGGGTTGAGCTTGGGATGAGCCTTATTTTCCCTATAATTCGTTTTGTAAATAAATAAATAAACAAATAAATAAGGCTCATCCTAAACTCAGCCCTAACCTCTCGCAAGCCAGTGATTTTTGGCGTTCCTGAATAGCAGTTCATTCCTATCCTCTCCCTGAATTTAGCCCCTGGTCGTCTAATATTTTGTCGTTATCTGATACGGCACGCGACTGACATGCTCGGTGTCAGTCTGTCGGTAGGTACATATGAATCGACCTTAAATGTACAACTTATTTGAAAGAAAATTTATCCTAACTTAATAGTTAGGGATCATGCACTTAGACGGTGCTGCCAACTGGTGCTATCGATTTGAATCTTGTACCCTGATAAGTTTCTTTTACTGTCCGCATAGTGTCTCTTTTGTCGCATTAGTGCTGCCGCCTATAGTTTCTGCACGTTCCCTATCAGGGAGCATAGACGGTGCTGCCAACTGGTGCCATCAATTTAAATGTTTTACCCTGACAGGTTTCTTTTAATCTCCACATAGTGTCTCTTCTGTCGCATTAGTGCTGCCGCCTATAGTTTCTGCACGTTACGTTCCCTATAGTCCATCAAAGCTTAATCCTACTAATATATAATCGCGAAAGTTTGTAAGTATGGATGGATGGATGGATGGATGGATGGATGGATGGATGGATGGATGTTTGTTACTCTTTCACGCTAAAACGGTTTGTCGGATTCTGATGAAATTTGGCACACAGTTATTTTATAATCCGGGTTAACATATAGGCTACTTTTTATCCCGGAAAATTGCATAGTTACCGCGGGATAGCGATAAACGAATTCTTCGCAGACGGAGTCGCCGGCAACAGCTCGTCTTCTATAATATAAAAATGAATCGCTGAATGTGTTGCTAAGCGCATAACTTCCGATCGACTACACCAAATTGAATAATTCCTTTTTGTTGCGTTTGTGACAATAGTCAGGAGAAGGTTTTTATGAAAGAATTTTTTGAAAAAATACAACTGGGGCGAAGCCGCGGGCATCAGCTAGTTTTGAATATTTATCGCATCTAAAGTACGAAACACTGCGTGGACCAACTGTCGCTTGACCGCTTGTTAACAATAGAAATGAAGTAAACAGCCTTGGCGAGTATTTATCTTTAAATGCCTTTTAATAATTAACGACCGATATGTAAAACCAATCACTGTAAATAACTATATCACTCCTTCCTATTCAATTTTTACTTGATCTTTCTCAATTTATAAAAGTATTTTTCAATATAGACAGGTTACGACTGTTATTTGTAATTCTATTGATAAAAACCGGCCAAGTGCACGTTGGACTCGCGCACGTAGGGTTCCATACAAATTTGTAGTATGAGATGAGACTGAATGATAGGGATGATTTGTAGGTAGGTGTGAGATTGGAAGCGTTCGAAATGTGGTGTTGGAGGGGGACGGAAAAGATCAGTTGAAAAGAAAAGTTTAGTAATGAGGAAGTTTTAAATATAGTTAACGAAAAAAAGATCTTTGTGGAATATAATTGAGAACAGAAAAAAATTAAAAAATAAAAATAAATATTAGGGGACAATCTTACACAAATCGACCTAGTCCCAAACTAAGCAAAGCTTGTACTATGGGTACTAGACGACGATAAACATACTTATAGAGATAAATAAATACTTAAATACATAGAAAACATCCATAACTCAGGAACAGAAGAACAGAGAAATGTTCAAACGCAATTTGACGAATAAGGCTTTTTAAGGAAATTACAAAAAGGTTAGTCGACATCACAGGAGACCGAAGAGCTGGCAGTTACCTCGGAGAAAGAATTAGTCTAGCTGTTCAAAGGGGGAACGCTGCCAGTATCTTCGGAACCTTGCCTAAAGGGACTCCTTTTAATAATGTATTTTAGTTATTTACTATATTATATTTTTTAAGGTTTTTAGTTTTAGGTTAATTGTTCTAGTATATATAATTTTTTTTTTTATTTCTGTATAATTAGTTAATTACTTTAATGTTTAATTTATTAGTAATTATTAATTGTTACAACCCGGTTCGCTATGTCAGTATTAGAAACTAGCTTAATGTTGATGCCGTCGTGGAAACATAAAACTCGTGAAAAATTATAAGTCAGTCATTTGACGAAATGGTTACTGACAAAGTGTTTTTATAGTGTCAAGGACTACTTAAATTATAGACAATATTGTTGACATTATTTTTTTTTGGACATTTATTATTATTATTATTTATTTTAATTAGATTATAAAATTACCTTTAGCTTCTTTAATGAAATATTTGTACGCTTGCTTGCAAGCTGAATACAAGGACAAAACTTATAATTATGTATGACCAATGTATTTTTTACTGTATTCTTACAAATAAAGTTAATTTGAATTTTGAATTTGAATTTGAACAAATATTCGTGCTCATCACACAATTACCGGGATTTGAACCCAGGACCTCTTGCTTCGTAGGCAGGGTCACTACCAAATAGGCTAAAGCGGTCGTTAAAGGAGAGGAAAGATGTTGGGCCATCTCTTACGGCACGATAATTACATTAAGACTATAATAGAAGGAAAGATAGAAGGGAAAAGGAAAAGTGGAAGACCAAGTAGGACATATTTTGGAGCAAATAAAAGAAAAAAAAATGTTTCATTATATAAAGAAATGAAGGAATGAGCGGAATGTAGAATAAAATGGAAATTACTCCACCGACAAGAGCCTATAGCTCTTAAATATTATGATGATGTGATGGATGATGGTCTAAATATACGCTGTAAGTAAACTTAGCGCTATTATAAAATTCGAGTTAAAGCACAAAAAGCACCATTCTTGTATGACGACCTCCTTTAATTTTTAACTCTATTTTATTTTTAGTATTTGTTGTTAGAGCGGCTACGTAATACTTACATAATCGGTGCAAATTTCAAGTATCTCGGACGGACCGATAGACAGACAGACAGCGAAGTCTCAGTAACTAAGTATAGATTTGGACAAGCGGGTGGGGTTGTATGATCTATGTATATCAGTGGTATCACAAAATTACAATGTTTTTAATTTTTTTAAAGGGAATAATGTCACCTTAACGGAATACCAGTACGGATACCTACGTAGTTTGGATGACAATGCAATTATCGTCAGAATAAAAAAATCTTGTATACTTATTTAAAAAAAACTTTTCTTTTGTTACAGATAAAAAACACAGTAGCTAAGGCATGTACTGAGGAACGAAACGCAATAAAAGATGGCGCCACAAGAGCGAACTTCATGCTGCGAAGAGGATTCCCGCCAAAACCATGCCATAGACAACCTGTCAAACATAGATTTGAACGGTTTCGTGAATAAAGGCTACAGAACAGACAGCGGCGATGTTGCCAGCCCCGAAAAAGAGGGAAAAAAAGAAAAAAAGGCAACGGATTTTGATGACTTACTGCCATACGTTGGAGAGTTTGGTCTTTATCAGAAACTGTTGTTTTTACTTATGATACCTTTCGCGTTTTTTGTGGCGTTTGTGTATTTTTCGCAAATTTTTATGACGCTCGTGCCAGAGCAGCATTGGTGTTGGGTGCCAGAGTTAGCCAATTTGACTGTTGAAGAAAGGTAAGAAAGATTTTTAATATAACTCCTTAGTTTTTACCGTGACTGGAAAAATCCCAGACTTTAGATACAGTAAAGCTTCTTCATCTCTTTCATGAAAAAAAATCTGGCTACGGCGACATCCATAAATCCACCACCATTATCGGTATCAGTTAAAGAACAAAAAAACCGGTTGTCTATAAAGTCGGTTTACGGACGATAGTTTAACGTGACAACGTCATAACAAAACATTCAAAAAACAAAAATGAAACCAGGCGGTCATTCATCCAAGTACTGACCGCGCCCGACGTTGCTTAACCTCGGTGATCGGACGAGAATCGGTGTTTTGTCAAATATCTTGAAAACGGTGCATCCTACGGTAAAATCAATGAACTTTTCATCCCCCCTTTAATGCCCCCGCACCCCTCTCCCCCATTAAAAATTACCCGAGCGCTAGTACTAAGATTGTCCATCCTGGCGCGCGCTGCTCTCTTATACATCCTGGCGTTCACTGCTCTCTCTTGTACGGGACATGTACGTACATGTACGTTAAATTGCGCCATCCTTTTTCGTGCGTGCAGCCGGCGTTCATCGATTTATTATACGTTGCCACGTCAAAAATCTAATTTTTTTCTTATCTCGTAGGAACGAAATGAAATTTTCTTTTAGTTCTTATAATTAACTACACGCATGCTTAAGAGGGTTTATACCTGCTGAGCTGGCAACGTTGCATTTTTGTTAGTTTTTCTCGATTATTCCATAAAAATTGAATGAATATTAAAAATGTTTTGAATACAAATTGTTCAACTTATATATTAGAACAATTTGTATTCAAAACATTTTTAATTTTCATTCAATTTTTATGGAATAATCGAGAAAAACTAACAAAAATGCAACGTTGCCAGCTCAGCAGGTATAAACCCTCTTAATTTGAAGAGTAGTATAAATAAAAACGGAGATAAGGCCCCGTCTAATTGAATATAAAAGTCCCGTGTTTTTTCCTATCCCGTGGGAATTTCGTGGGAATCCGTCCTTTGTCGTTGCCTACATAACAAAGGGAAACTCTATGCACAATTTCAGCCTTCTAGAATCAAATGGGAAAGATTCGTCGCTAACCTCTAGACCAGTGGTGGTGTAGGGGTAAAGGACGCAGCACGGAACGCTGAGGACCTGGGTTCGATTCCCAGCATTGGTCTTTTTTCTGGGGTTTTTTCTGTGCATCTATATTTCAGTTTGTATTTAGTTTGAAATATATGGTTTCATGGGATGACCGTAAAAGTAATAAAAAATGAAGTTGAAAAAATAAATAAAAAAGATACTTCATATCTGACTTGTTTAAAGTTGCACAGTAGCGCCATCTCTTGGTCCAGGTGAGCGGGTAGCTCCGAAGGAGTGTTAAAGTCTCTCGGTAGAGGGCATAAACATAGATGAGTGCTTTATCACTGCATAAGGTGATTATAACAGACTGAAATGTACGATGTATGGGAAAGATTCGTCGCTAACCTCTAGACCAGTGGTGGTGTAGGGGTAAAGGACGCAGCACGGAACGCTGAGGACCTGGGTTCGATTCCCAGCATTGGTCTTTTTTCTGGGGTTTTTTCTGTGCATCTATATTTCAGTTTGTATTTAGTTTGAAATAGATCACTGATCAGTCAAAACTTTTATTTTTATTTTACATATAATATGTATAGATTGTAGAATACATTTCTTTTACTTTGTACGTGTGTCCTCGCCTCACTTTAAATTGAAGAAATACATTCTTAAAGCCAATTTGTAGTTTAAATGCTGCAATAGGAAACGCGAGTGGAAAGAAGGAAGTCACGTTTACTTCAAACACTTTACTGTGACCTTAATTCTGTCTTTTAATGGACATTTAATTTTATTCACCCTTCATTATATGCGTCACGATATGTACGTGTTGTTAAAAATGTTTCGGCGCTTTATGACTTTATTAGGATAATGAAAAAATGTAATGTTTATTGTATGAGAAATGCTTACAAGAAGAATCATTGGCTCTGTATCCTGTGCTAGGAGTCCCTGTGATACAGGATCAAGGTAAAAAAATACACCAAATAATGAGCATTTTACATCGTACAGAAAAAGTGAATACAGAGATACAATATCTATTTGCTAATCATTTAGGTCTACTTATATCTACCTAAAATTAAAATTATTACATTTTTATATTTCTCCACTACAAGTATGCGAGTGTACCTACATTTAAGGGTGAATGAGTGGATGTCCGTTTGAGTGAATTTGTGTGTAAATAATGACCAACATGTTGGTTATTGGGGACAAAATAAATCATTAATATTCAATAAATCTTTGAGTTTTAAAACAATAAGTAAAATGATGAAATCCGCGCATGAAAAGTCACCGACATAGCTCGAAGAATCGCCAGTCTCAAGTGGCAGTGGGTAGTGGCTCGTAGAACTGATGGATGGCCAAGGTTCTGGAATAGCGTCTGTGGACCGGAAGACGCAGTATAGTATGTTGACTTATGTCACTGAGAGGTAGCCACTAAAAATGGGTCTCATTGGAAAGCCTGGAGTCACTCAGAGTGCGATGGAGAGGGCTATGCTCGGAGTTTCTCTGCGGGATCGCATTAGAAATAATGAAATCCGTGCAAGAACTAAAGTCACCGACATAGCTCGAAGAATCGCCAGACTCAAGTGGCAGTGGGCAGGGCTCGCTCAAAGAACTGACGGCCGATTGGGTCGCAAGGTTCTCGAGTCGTCCACGGACCGGAAGACGCGGTGTAGGTAGGCCTCGAACAAGATGGAGCGGCGAACTGGTTAAGGTTGCGGGAATTGGATGCGGATGGTGCAGGACCGGTCTGTTCGGGGAACCTTGGGGGAGGCCTATGTTCAGCAGTGGACGTCTTTTGTCTAAAACGATGATGATAGTTTGAGATCCTGGGGAGGACATAGGATAGTTTTCATTCCGGAAAATTGCGTAGTTTCCATCACCATTATTTCAGCCGTAGGACGTCCACTGCTGGACATAGGCTTCCCTCATTGACGCCCAATTATTACGGTTGGAAGCGACTTGCATCCACCCTGAGCATGCGGCCTTCACCAAATCGTCCGCCCATCTCGTTGGTGGACGCCTCACGCTGCGCTTGCCAGTCCGTGGTCTCCATTCGAGAACTTTTGGGTCTAAACGGCCATCTGTTCAACGATTTCCGTTTGGCTATGTCGGTGACCCCTGTTCTTCTACGGATCTCCTCGTTTATTCGTTTATGGTTTACGGATCTCGTAATTTCCATGGTTAACGATAAAATAATTTTTCCCGAACGGAGTCGCGAGCAATAGGTAGTGTGCAGTAGGTAGGTTTTTTAGGCATCGTTAACTAATTTGATAACTATCTCTAAACAAAATTTCATCTAAATCAGCGTGAATACGTAACAGACATACAGAAATTCCCATTTTTAATAATATGTATATTTAAATAAAAGGCAACCGTTATTGACTGATCTACATATTAACGCACAGTTTAAACCACTGAACGGATTGTGCTAAAATTTGGCACACAGACAGCTATTAGGACGTAGGGATTCGCTAAGAAAGGATTTTTCAATATTAGCACGATAGGAATACTTAGATGCGATTTATATTTTCGCATAAAAGTAGCCATATCTCTGTAACTATAATTATTAGAGACTTTAAATTTGAGATACAAATACTTAACTAGGTGATTAGATTATAAAAGTAAAAAACTATTTCTAGGATTTTTGGAAAATCCCATAGGATAAGGAGAAAATGAGATTTATATAAAATCATAAATCATTTATTTCTTTGCAAAAATGTAGTTTTACAAAACAAGTTTTTCAATTCAATTGGACCGGGTCCCTATCTCAGTAACCATTCCTTTAGGATTATAGAAGCGATTTTTGGAATTTCCCGCGTGAATTTTATTTGTGCGCGGACGAAGGAGCGAAAAAATCTAGTTTTAAGGAAGTAAGGATTAATAGAATCTTACAAAATGGATATCGATCAATCTACGTTTAATGATGCCTAAAAAAAATACGGAAATGTTTCTGACACTTCGACGATATAGCTAATTGATTATGCAATAGCTCTGTGGTAGACTCTGTACTCGTAAATACGCAATAAAAAACTGTACTTAAATAAGTTCCGTGATTTTGAAATAATTGGGTCATTTTTTGCTTGATCTGTTTTGGAACATGAATTATGTATGTGTGTGTGGAAGAAAACCAGTCCAGTCAATCGGCAATCACAGGCGAAGGTTTCTCACATTTTTTTAGCATAATCAATCATGAATAATTTATTGAATCAGGCGTTTATTTGTTGAGGTCCATATCAATGAACTGAACAATTACTTTGATCACCCGCGACCTTCATCAATAGTCATAAATATTCTCAAAAAGACCATAATTACTTAATCTAATATAAAAAATCTCGTGTCACGGTGTTTGTTATCGAACTCCTCGGAAACGGCTTGACCGATTTTTATCAAATTTTGTTCTTCATACTCGGTAGGTCTGAGAATAGGTCGTAGGCTTTTTTTTATAACTACCCCTATTCTTCGCGGACGGAGTCGTTGGCAACAGCCAACCAAAAATCTCGTGTCACGGTGTTTGTTATCGAACTCCTCCGAAACAGCTCGACCGATTTATATAAAACTTTATTCTCCACATTCGGTAGGTCTGAGAATAGGTCGTTGGCTATTTTTATACCCCTATTCTTCGCGGACGGAGTCGCGGGCAACAGCTAGTACTTTTATAAATGTGAATGTGAAACTGTGTTTGTTTGTTTGTCCATCTTTCACGTCGAAACTGAGCGACGGATGACCGTGATTTTTTGTATGGACATAGTTGAAGGGCTGGAGAGTGACATAGGCTACTTTTTACCCCGGGAAAATATCTCATTCTCACGGGAAAACACGTTCTAATCTACTTCAGCGTAGCGAAGCTGCTGGCATCATCTAGTTTACTATATTAAACATCAAATACTCAAGCATAAACATACGTATTCGTCAAACAAATATCTGCCTCGACCGGGGATCAAATCAAGGACCTCAAGCTTTCTGTAGGTAATGTGTAGGTAATGATAAAATTGTAATCTGCTTTTATAAAAATATGACTTGGTGCCAAGTTTCTACCAGAACCTTCTTCTTGGCAATCATGGTCTTTCCGAAAGCGCTGATAGACTCAATAAAGCCATAAGTATGTAAGAACCCCGGCCTACTTACAATTATACATCGGTATCAACGTTCCAATTTCATGGCAATGTATGGTCGGCAGAAAAACAAATATAAATAAATACACTTAGTATTTTTAACTTTTATTTTGTATAAATAAAGAAGGACTCTAAAAATGTTTTGAGGGTTAGAATAGATTACTAAAATTTGTTCCATGGATTTTGCTGTCAATCTTTGACGTCTACAAGAATATATCCATTTTAAATGACTAAAAGACCTTTCCGCACTGACTGAGGTTACAGAAAACTATTATTTGACTTTACAGATTATTTTGCACGACAGTTAAATTGGCATTCTTTGGGATATCTAGCATTTATTATTTTTCGAATGCAAAATGAGTATTAAGTTTTATGACGTATTTAGAATAGCTTTTTTAGTATATGTACAGTCAAGTGTAAAAATATGAACCAACGCCAACGTGCGGTCGTCGGCTAGTCGAGACGATCGTTGTACTTACCACGCTACTGTGGTAATCTACCCTGTTTATACATTTTACGAAAATAATCATGTTTGTTTTTGTTAAATAATTGTCATAGCACCGCATGTTGTTACTATAAATTATTGTCATGTACTGCACGATCTGAATTAATTGAAACTATTTTAATGTTCTCATTTAAGTGAATTTATGTAATTCTTTTGAGAATAAATTATATCTTTAACCCGAATATGAACTTATTCAAAGTTTCAACAAAATAAGTACCACAGACTCGTATTCCGACGTAGTAACATATTTTTGAGTAGTTCGAATAGATACTTATTTTTGCACTTGACTGTACAGTTTACCGCAGTATAATTGAGTGTAATTTAAACACAAAAAAATATATATATTATTATTACTCAAATATTCGAATGTATTTATTTATTTTGCTACCCTTACCGAGTGCCATGACACGAAATTCGAAAGCTGATACCAATGTTTATACTTACAATAATAAAATTTTGATTTTGGTCCTCCAACCACTAGACTAGGCTAACCAGTTGTATCCAAACAAACAAAGAACAAGAATAACATTATGTAAGTTAAATGTTACGTCCAAATTACTGGCAAGACGTTTTTTACTGCGGATGCCGGCTTGGCCGCGGTGGCAAGCCAACCATGGCGTCTGCTTTTCAATGCCGTCAATATTGTTATTTTCGCAGATATTTATAACACCTGTGATCTTAATTTTACTACCCACTATACTCCATTTAATTTAGAATTATAAACCACAACAACATTATATTGCGGCACGTGAACTGTAATCTCTTTACAATTTGTACTAGAGTAACAATTGACGACACGCAAATAAAGTGGCATTAAAACAATTTTATTTTGCGGCTCCCAGACTATTGTACTGTACTATTTGCTAGGTAAGAAATAGTTGACGTGCCGCAATGTAATGATGTTGTTGTTTTCAATTCTAAATTAAATGAAGTATAGAATTTATTGAATCAGGCGTTACTTTGCGGAGGTGATTAATGAACTGAAACAATTACTTTGCTCATATCCGACCTTACGATTACGTTTGTGTAAGAATTGCGTGTTCATGCAGTTCCTCCAACCTCCACTCTGTACGAACACACACAAATCACACAAACCCAACTATCACCACCACCAAACTCAAGGCACTAAGACGTGGCCGCTAACGATGGGCCTCATAATAATAAATAATAATAATAATAATAATAATAATAAATTTCTTTATTAAGGTATGTACCCATTGAATTAAAATTACAAATTACAAAAATTACAAATGTCAAATCCTAAAAATAAATTAAATTAAATTAAATCAAACATAAATAAATAATAAGTTCAATTAAATTCAATGTAAAATAAATTAAATTAAATCAATAAAATAAATTGTAACTTATTACTAACGTGCACGTAAATAACCATGATATCTCATGCGGGAGACCACAGCCGAAAGACTGAAATCTCACGCACGAGGTAGCATGACTCATACACCACTGTAACTATCGAGTTTGCCGATTCGCTAACCCTCGCTATAAAAGACCAGTGCCTCTTACGCATTATGGCGAAAAAGTCATCCACTCTGTTCTCGGCAAACATGCCCGACGCACTACACCGCCACGGCAACCGCTTCATAAGTAAGCTTACCACGTCTTAATGCCTTGAGTTTGGAGGTGATGATAGATGGGTTTGTGTGATTTGTGTGTATTCGTACCTACAGTGTTGAGTGTTGAAAACGACTCATTTATGATATTTTAGTTTTTATATTTTTTCTATTATTGTATAATTAGCGGTTTTGAATAGTCTTCTCCTAATAAATATTTTTTTAATACACCTTTAGTGCCTAACTTCAGTGGCATTTGGAAACGAGTGATGAAGTTTGGTAAAGTTATACTTAATTTAGACGTCAAATGACATGTGTCTTGCCCGTTGTCATTTGTGTCTGGCAATTCTTCGAGCTATGTCGGTGAATTTAGTTCTTGCGCGCCCTTATTAAGCCAGTGGTTTTTATTAATTAAATAAATAAATATCACGAGACAATTGGGAATGTCTAAAAAAAATTACCAGTGGTTTTTATATTTTTTTTGTATAGAAAAATCAATTATAAGAAACTAATTTCAATATTTTGTCATTTAGTTCTCTACTTTTTTCAAAATTAATTATTGAATTTATTTTAGTTGATGACGTCAGATTATAATTGAGGGCTCCCACAATGCCAAATTTCTAAATCTATCTAAATGCTTACGATAAGGCAACCCCTTTAATTATTTTTTGCGTAGTGGTACACTATACACTATGTCACTTTACTGGCACTGATAAAGTGCTAGATGTCAGACAGCGGGTCCAAATCAAACTCCGTAGTATAATCCACGCGTAAATTGTGAAGAATTCTAACCACACAGAATAAAGTACGACTTGAACCGGTCACGCAATTTACACCAATGTCAAATGAAGTTCATTGCTTATTTGTTATATAATAAATTCATTACATAATATTAAAATTAAATAACTACAGAAAACGATTTAAAAAGCATTTATCTCGAAATGGTTTTTGATTTTCTATACATTGCAAAAAAATAGACATCCCCAATTCACACCAATTGACCTAGTCCCAAAGTAAGCTAAGCAAAGCTTCTGTTATGGGTACTAGGCAACGGATAAACATACTTATATAGATAGGTACATACTTAAATACATATTAAACACCCAAGACCCGAGAACAAACATTCGTATTTTTCATACAAATATCTGCCCCGACACGGGAATCGAACCCGGGACCTCAAGGTTCAAAGGCAGGTTCTCCACTAGGCTATCTGGTCGTCTAATTAAGGTTGTGTTAAAGTTTTTTTTTAAAACAACCCTAATACAAACATAATTACCTACTAAATTATTTTATAGTCGGGAAACTCTCCACCAGAGTTCGATTTGCACTCGTTTTCCTTTTGAAGTACTAAAGGCCTATGAGTCTGTTTCAGACGAATTATGGCTATTGCCTGTGCACAATGCCAACAATGCTCAGAGGTGCGAGCCGGGATTTGAACCCACGCCCCTCTGCTTGAGAGGTCATAGCCCAAACCGCTAGGCCACCACGGCTATTTGTGAAATTACATTTGAAATTTACGGTGAAGGAAAACATCGTGAGGAAACCTGCATTCACCTGCGAAGAAATTCAATGGTGTGTGTGAAGTTCCCAATCCTCACTGGGCCCGCGCAATTGTCGTGGCTGATTAGCCCGATGTTAGAGAGACATGTTCATCCACAGGCCTGACAAGGGAAGTTTGCGGAGGCTGATACAGAGCTGCCTTGATGTCGTTTCTGTCTCTTGTCAGCAAATGCCTTGAACCAGACCTCATCGCATTACTTGCAACCCTCCAACACACGTTCGCGCCAAACAGCGCGGTTTTCCGCCAGCATTCCCCAGTCGTAGTGTTCAGTTTTAAACGTGGCGACATCATGCATAGCACAGTCCTTAAATCTGAGCAACGGCACAGAATATATAATAGTACTAACGTACAGAATGGACACGCTCCGCCCCGCACCGATTCGAGTTACCCCTCCCCTCAAGGCGCAGATTGCCGGACACCGCCGGAATCCAGAAGAGTGCGCGCGCGATGTATGTAGGCGTACGCGTGTACAGACGTCGTCGTGCTTATGTAGATTCAAGAACGCGTATTTGTACGTCGTGTCCGCCGTATGGCAACGGTCAATGTACAGAACCCCAAATACAAGGTTATTTGGCATCAACAGAACTCATCCATATTACAGCGATGATGAGCATAACAAGAATATCGAAGAGAATTTTTTCTTCATATTTTTTAACATTTAAAACGACGACCGCTGAGATGTTTATCAGTTGTTGTGCTCGAAGAATCATGCCTTGCATTTTTTGCATTAAAATTATACTTATACGTCAGTAGATACATCCGTTTATAGTCACGATTTTGATAAACAAATTATTGCTAAGATACTAAAGCAATTTTGAATGATTTGGGTCTCTAGTTTTTTTATTAACAATAGGTATTTATTTTTCCAGCATGCACAAATAGCTCGACAAACTGTTTGTAAAATGTCAAATTATGTAAGAACTTAAATGACTTAAAACTATAATTAAAAGTAAAAGTAACTAATCATTAAAATAATACTAGAAAAGAAGTACCTATCTCTAAACCCAGCGATTGAGATTGTCTAAAAAAGTGGACAATGGTTTTTATATATTTTTTTGTATATAAAAGTAAATTACAAGAAGCTAGTTCAGTACTTTTTTAGGGTTCCTTACCCAAAGGGTAAAAACGGAAACCCTATTACTGAGGCTCCGCTGTCCGTCCGTCCGTCCGTCCGTCCGTCCGTCTGTCACCAGGCTGTATCTCGGGAACCGTGATAGCTAGAGAGTTGAAATTTTCACAGATGATGTATTTCAGTTGCCGCTATAACAACAAATACTAAAAAAATGGAATTAAATAAACATTTAAGGGGGCTCCCATACAACAAACATGATTTTTTTGCTCGTTTTTGCTCGATATTGATAATGGCAACAGGTAGACACTTGCAATATTCACAGAATATTTAATTATATATTGACTTTAAAAATAAATCATTAATTTAAAATAAAAAAATATTTAAGGGGGCTCCCATACAACAAACGTGATTTTCATAGATAATTGTACGGAACCCTTCGTGCGCGAGTTCGACTCGCACTTGGCCGGTTTTTTTAACATTAATTATTGAAACCATTTTGGTTGATGACGAAGTTAGTGATCCTACACAGCCGATTATAATTCCCTAGCCTTCCGTCCGCAGCTTCGCCCGCGATAAATTAATTTTCCCGTAGGAAAAGGTAGCTTTCTAACGGCAAATGAATTTTTGAAATCGGTCCAGTAGTTTCAGAGCCTATTCAATGCAAACAAACAAACAAACAATCAAACCTTTCCTCTTTATAATATTAGTATAGATAAACTTATCTAAATACGCATGTTGGAGCCGCTTTACTTATTTTTTACCTGTGGTGAAGTGGTAAACTGTCACTAGTGTCAATGTCAATGTCAGATTGCGGGTCCGAATCAAACTCCGTAGTATAAATTGTGAAGAATTCTAAATAAAGCTATTCTACATAAATAAAGTAAAAATAAAGTACGATTTAGACCGACTATTTGTTATGTTATAAATTCATTAGGTACATTATTTTTAAGAATTACTACAGAGGCCGGGAAGTAAGGGGTTGCCGGACGAAATCATAGTAGAGTAGATAGTTATCTGACTTATGAGGCTGGTAATCCCATTTCCCGCCGAGGTACATATAGTGCTTTTCTGAAACATTCAATGAAATCAATAAAATAAAAAACTTGTTGCTAATAACAAAAGAATTTAGAATTTCCTACCTACTTACCAGTTACGGAAGAGCGGGGCATCCTAAAACAGGTTTACTACCTAAAGGGAAGTCCCAATTTACAGCATGCATTGTATTGTGTAACAAAGGAAAATAAACAATTTTTCATTTTCATTTTCATTTTCAAAAGAATACAATAAAATGACTCTTTACTGTACACCACAAATAATAATACAATACAGAAAAACAAGTAAGTAAGTACATGACAAAATAATTATAAGGCAAGCAATGGGCGGCTTTATCGCTTCGAAGCGCTGTCTTTCAGGCAACCTTTAAAAACGAAAGAAAGCAAGGAATGCATTTCAGCAGGCGGTGCAATATGAAATAACTTTTTATTTAATATCTTTTACTTCTTTAGCTTTATTACTGTCAGTTTTCACGTAAACGACGTTACTGTATTGCACTTTTTCATTATCTTTTTGTGAATTGAACAGTGCCCTCTTCTTCGTAAGGTCGTTAGTTGGTAAAGAGAATACCGCTGATTACAAAAAAGCGATAATATAATATATTCTAATAATCCATGTGGTCAAATAATCACGTTTGCGGTTGCTGTATTTAAAATTGTTAATACATCCTCATTGTTAGATTATGATCTTCTGAGTATGTACCTTTAGCAAAAACCACAAGATTCCAGGTTACATTACGGTCAAGTACGACCATTATAATTCTACTAAGTAATATTTATAACTCAACTTTACTCGCATTAAGTTCGATCTAACAGTTGAAAATCAAAAGTAAATCAAAACGAAAACGTTTATTCTGTAAGTAGGCTACAAAGGGCTAATAATTAACCTATAAAAACGGCAAAAAAAATCACGTTTGTTCTATGGGAGCCCCCCTTAAATATTAGTTTTATTTTATTTTAATTATTTATTTTTAAAGTGAATATTACAACCTGACGGCCAGGTGGCCTAGTGGTTAGAGAACCTGACTATGAAGCTTGAGGTCCCGGGTTCGATTCGGCAGATATTTGTATGAAAAATACGAATGTTTGTTCTCGGGTCTTGGGTGTTTAATATGTATTTTTAAGTGTGTATCTATCTATATGTATAAGTAGTTTTCCGTTGCCTAGTAGGTACCCGTAACACAAGCTTTGCCTAGCTTACTGTGGGACTAGGTCAATAGATGTGAATTGTCCTGTGATATATATATTTTTTTTAATATTAACTAAATATTCTGTGAATATTTCAAGCGTCTACCTGTTGCCGTTATCAATATCGAGCAAAAACGAGCAAAAAAATCACGTTTGTTGTATGGGAACCCCCTTAAATATTTATTTAATCTGTTTTTAGGGTTCCGTAGTCAACTAGGCCTTTGTGTAACCGTCATAAGATTATGATGTGTAGTTTCTTGTACCTGAGGGTGGAGAGTGCCCTGTTGCTGGTTGGAGTTACCGTGTTGCGGTTTGAGTCACAGTTTCGCCAGGCTACAATAATTTTGTGTGGGGTGCTGTGTGAGCAATTTGTGTTATGTAACTTATGTATGTTTGTGAAATTATTTATTGTATATCTATGAATTTGTGTTAAATAAAGAGAGACATAATATTTATTTATATTTATAATCATATTGGGTGAGTTTGTGGGAGCATGTGTGCCGTGCGGCTCTGTATCGGATGCTAACCAGGATCCACATAATATCAGCGTCGAGCCACCTTTAGTGACCCGACGAGTGCTGAGTGGACTCCTTTTTCGTATAAGTAGCTTATCTCTATTTTCAGTTATTGTTTTTATTACCGTTACTTATGCGAAATAAAGATTTCTTATTCTTATTCTTTATAGTTTCGCCATGTCATTCCGTCTGTCTGTCTGTCTGTCCGTCCGCGGCTAAGCTCAGAGACTGTTAGTAGTAGAAAGCTGTAATTTTGCATGAATATATATATCAGTCACGCCGACAAAGTGATTATATAAAAAAATCTAAAAAAAATTTTCTTAGGGTACCTCCCATAGACGTAAAGTGGGGGTGATTGATTTTTCTTTTCTCGACTAACCCCATAGTGAGAGGTATTGTTGGATAGGTCTTTTAAAAACCATTGCGGAGTTGCTAACATGTATTTTGTATTTAGTGATTTGTTTGCGAAATATTCCCCCCCCCCCCCCCTCTAAAATCTAAACTGTTGGGTGGAAAAATTTGAAAAAATTCAAAATGGTAGTAAATATATTAAATTTACAAGGAAAATTATAGCGGCTAAGATTGCTTGGGAATTATTTGTAGTTTAAGAGTAAACAGAAGCCTAAGGTATAAAACATATCGTCACTACTTTGAAAAACTCGTATCTCAAATCAGCATGTAAACAAAACTGAACCTTGAGACGCGCGTAATAAAGTTCACTTTGCCAGATTATCGATTTTGAGATACGAGCTTTTTTCAAAGTATTGACGATACCTAACTTGGAAGATTCCGTACACATACGAAATCCTTAGAAAAATATTACTTGATTTTTTCGTAATGGCTACGGAATCCTATCTTGGGCGTGTCCGATACGCTCTTGGCCGGTTTTTTTACTATTTGTTGTTATAGCGGCAACCGAAATACATCTGTGAAAATTTCAACTGTCTATCACGGTTCCTTAAATACAGCCTGGTGACAAACGGACTGACGGACGGACGGACAGCGAAGTCTCAGTAATAGGGTCCCGTTTTTATCCTTTGGGTACGGAACCCTAAAAACATAAGTACTACCTATCGCCCCAAGCGCCAGATAACCTTAAAGGCCCAGTTTGCGTGCAGTGGCTAGACATCTGTCCATAACAATCCATAGCAATAAACATCAACGGCTGCAAGCAAATTTGTTTTGAAAATGGGTATCTGACGTCTGGGGCGATGGTACATTAAAAAACGGAAAAAAAAAACGCAAAAAGTCACCTTAGGCAAGATTCTGAAGATACTGGCAGCGTTTGCTCTTTGAAGAGCTAAACTAATTCTTTGTCCGAGGAAAAACAAAACTACGTAAGTACGTAGATCTGACGTAGATTGCGAAATGATTTAAGTAATTTGTTCGTAAAAATACGCCAGTAATATTATATTAATTGGGCCATTCTACTTTTAAGTAACCATTAATCTTTTGTGAAATATAAGGCATACCTGGTGATTTTTTTTAAGTGTAAATAACTTATATACAAACTGAAACACCTAAATTTAATGTTTTAAAGCAATAAAACTTTAAATTCAAAGAAATTTTGTGGAAAAAATTGGTAACTCAGCGGAAAATACATCAATTTCCATACAAATGGCGGGGACTTGCATGTCCACTGCGTTACCTACTTTATAGATAATAATGATTACTTTTTATACGTAGTGATAATTTTAAATGTAAGCTTAATTATGTGCCTATTTAAATCTTAAATGAGTTAAACCGAGCACTTTACCGTTTTTGTAAAAAAAATATTTGAAGAGCACAGTACAAAAATTACTGGTCAACGAAAAGTAGAATGGCCCAATTATTATTTTTTATTTCAATGGAATGATGAATATTATTTTAATCAATTAGTATCAATTTAATTGTGATTTGATTGGCTTCGGCTGAATTATAAATGGTATAATAAATTGTAGTAATGAATCTATATAATAACTAGCTGATGCCCGCGACTCCGTCTGCGAAGAATAGTAGCCTACGACCTATTCTCAGACCTAGGTACCAAATACAGAGAAAAAGGTTTCATATAAATCGGTCGAGCCGTTTCGGAGGAGTTCGATAACAAACACCGTGACACGATATTTTTATATATTAGATATGTCATTTAAAATTTTTAATTTTATTAATATGTAGTGGTAGAGCCATGTTGTGTAGTGGTAGAGCCATGTTGTAGCTAGCCGCTGCATCACGAATGGGCCGGCTCATCCGGGGCAGTACCACCCTCTCACAGAACACCGGCGTGAAGCAGCAGTAATCCTGCTTGCGTTTCGTACGGTCAGTGAGAGTGCCGGGGGCCCAATACCTCACCCCTTCCCTCTCCCCCTCCCTCTCCCCCTTCCCCTATTCCCTCTCCTTTAGGGCCGACAACGCACTGGCATCGTGTAAAGCGCTGCGGGTGTCTATGGACAGTGGTGATCACTTAACATCAGGTGACCCACTAGTTCGTTTGTCTGGCCTCTCTAACATAAAAAAAAAAAAATGAATATGAATAATATGAATAATAATTAATTACGTCGGTAAAGCGAAAGTTGTAAAACGATGTCTTTAACAATGCAAACTGGATGAAACCCCTTCTCCCAGGAAAACCTTGGCTACTGCCCTTGGCAAGACTGGACTTTATTGATTTTAGTCCAATGTAATTGCTTTAACTAACAGCGAATTTATAATAATTTAATGACTTGTTTGTACAGTGTAGGGGTCATTGTGAATTATAAATAAAAAAATAAAAAGCATTTAATTCAGACCACTAAGAATCCATAGTTCTGTTAGTATACATTTACATCCTATAAACTATGTTAGTAATCTTTGATCAATTATAACTGTAGATCCACAGTCGCGCGCCCGAAAATGTCCGAGCCAAATGAGCGCCACTTTGATAAAAGTGGCCTTCTTTTTTCTCAGTACGTTGCGTGAAATTGTCAAGTTTAGCTGTCAAGTGTCAACCGAAATTCGACTGTAATGAAGTAAAGACTAGGTTCAAATTTCTGTGTAGGTGATGATTTTAATTGTTATGCAAACAAATAAAAAAGTTCGGACATTCTTTGAAGGGGATTTTGTTCGGTAATGTGTATCTTCAGTTATAATTGATCAAAGTTAGTAATGAATTGAAATAATAATTTATATCTAATATATAAAAATCTCGTGTCACGGTGTTTGTTACCGAACTCCTCCGAAACGGTTTGACCGATTGTTATGAAACTTTTTTGTCTATAATCGGTAGGCCTGAGAATAGGTCGTATATAGGCTATTTTTTATACTCCTGGGTGATGTATGGCAAAACAACGTTTGCGGGGTCAGCTAGTAATTTAATAATAATTTTACATTACTAGCTAATGCTAGCTAGCTAGTAAGACGTATTTTCCCGCGGGAATACGATATTTTCCCGTGGCAAAAAGTAGCCTATGTCAGTCTCCAGCCCTTCGACTATATCCGTAAAAAAATCACGGCAATCCGTCACTCACTTTCGATGTGAAATATTTATAATATTACTAGCTGTTTCCCGCGACTCCATCTGCGAAGAATTCGTTTATCACTATCCCGCAGGAACTATCTAATTTTCCGAGATAAAACCTCGGTGATCGGACGAGAACCGGTGTTTTTTTTTTTTTTTTGTAAGAAAGGCCGGACAAACGAACTAGTGGGTCACCTGATGTTAAATGATCACCACTGTCCATAGACACCTGCAGCGCTTTACGCGATGCCAGTGCGTTGTCGGCCCTTAAGGAGAGGAAATAGGGGAAGGGGGAGAGGGAAGCGGTGAGGTATTGGGCCCCCGGCACTCTCACTGACCGTACGAAACGCAAGCAGGATTACTGCTGCTTCACGCCGGTTTTCTGTGAGAGGGTGGTACTGCCCCGGACAAGCCGGCCCATTCCTGATGCAGCGGCTAGCTACAACATGGCTCTACCACTACTAAACATTCTTCATTCATTATTTCTACTACGGTGTTTTGTCAAATATCTTGAAAACGGTGCATCCTACGGCAAAATCAATGAAATTTTCATCCCCCTTTAAACGCACCCCTCCCCCCCCCTCAACCAGGCTCCCCCCCCTCTAGCATGTGCATTCGAGGCACCCGTCATAAATGGAAGCCAGCAGCGAAGCTTGGCTTTGATGATGGTGCTGCCCTACCACACTCCGACTGACAGACTGACTTGACAATTTTTTCATAGTTTATTAATTTATTAGTTTTCCATTTTTATTTGTTATTGCTTTCTAATGTATTGGCCACGTGCACGACGGTGGCGCCGCGTAGCGTTGACAACATTTCTTCCGAATTTATTTCCAACTAGCTTTTGCCCGCGACTCCGTCCGCGTGGAATTAGTAATTTGGGCAGCTTATTTTTTTTATCCAATTTGCTTTTTCATCAATTATGGCTCTCCTTAGTTCCTCGATATAAAAAAATCACTGCTGGCTATCTAACACTGAAAGTATCGTATCTTTCTTATTTATCAACCGTTTCAAATGAAACAAACACTAAATGTTAATCCAAGAAAATACCAACATATCAGATCAGTGAAAACCGCATCCTTCTAGATTAAGCCGTTTCTGAGATTAGCGCGCACAAACGCACAGACAAACAGATAAACAGACAAACAGACAATAATTCTAAAAATCATTTTTTTGGGTTCTATTGCGCTAATAAATAGCCCTAGTGACAGTTTTTCTCAAATATCTTCAATGTACAGACACTGACTTGTTACAGATTTATTATATGTATTTTTTTTTTATTTTAATGAAGCCATACAAACGAACTAGTGGGTCACCTGATGTTAAATGAACACCACTGTCCATAGACACTCGCAGCGCTTTACGCGATACCAGTGCGTTGTCGGCCCTGCAGAAAATTGAACACTCGCCTCTTAAAGGCACCCAGGTCGTAACTCGATGGGAAGACCCCAGCGGGAAGCTCGTTCCAGATTTTGCAAGAATGTATAGAAGAAGATATAGAATAGATAGAATATAGAAGATAGATATAGATTTTTGCCTTGTTGTGCGCTGCGATCGTTTTCTGTACCCCAAAATCTCAAAAATATTCTGTTCCTGATTATGGACTATGTCCGATATGCGCTTGGCCGCTATATTTCGCATACTATATTTATGCTTATCTTTCAACATAAATATAGGTAATTTCTCGCTATCACAAGGGCGGCCACAAGGTCTTGTTTGATCGAGCGCCTAATTCGTGTCCGGTAGCGATCCGGAAACGTTATGTTAGCTATTTTAGCAGTCTAGCTCGCGAATGGAACAGAGTGGGTCCAGTAAGGGTTCAGATTTTTTTCTAGGGTTCCGTACCCTAAGGGTAAAAACGGGACCCTATTACTGAGACTCTGCTGTCAGTCCGTTTGTCACCAAGCTGTATTTCATGAACTGTGGTAGCTAGACAGTTGAAACTTTCACAGATGATGTATTTCGGTTGCCGCTATAACAACAAATACTAAAAATAAAATAAAGTTAAGAATTAAAGGGGGTTGTCATACAAGAAACATGATTTTGCAGCGCTTTTAGGGTTCCGTACCCAAAGGGTAATAACGGGAACCCTATTGCTGAGGCTCCGCTGTCCGTCCGTCTGTAACCAGGCTGTATCTCATGAACTGTGATAGCTAGACAGTTGATATTTTCACAGATGATGTATTTTGGTTGCCGCTATAACAAAGAATACTAAAAAACAGAATAAAATAAATATTTAAGGGGGCTCCCATACAACAAATGTGATTTTTTTGCTCGTGTTTGTTCGATATTTATAAAGCAACAGGCAGATGCTTGAAATATTCACAGAATATTTAGTTATAATATAATCACTTTAAAAATAAATAAATAAATAAAAATAAAACTAATATTTAAGGCGGGGCCTCCCATACAAAAACCGAGATTCTTTTGCCTTTTTTCTAGATACGGAACCCTTCGTGGGCGAGTCCGACTCGCACTTGGCCGGTTTTTTGTTCTTTAATAGAGGACAAACCGAAACTATTAGGGTTCGTTATGCCCTTTTGGCTTCGGAACCCTACAAACCCTCATTAACAAATAATATGAATGGCTCCCGATCTCTATGCCGTGGGAAATTCCAAAAATCCATTTTTACCGGACTCAAATCCAAAAGTCCCGTTCTTTCCTTATCCCGTGGGATTTTTGGAAAATCCTAAAATTATGTTTTTCTTGTTATAATCACCTACCAAGTATATAGTACATTTCAAATTTGAAGGTTCTATTTAATAGTTATAGTTACGGAGATGGCCACATTGAAGCGAAAATATAAATCAGATTCATTCCCTATCCCGTGCGAATTTCCAAAAATCCTTTCTTAGCGGAAGTTGTAGATTCGTAGCGTTGATATATCAGTCAGTAACGGATGCCTTTTATATTTATAGCTGAAGAACCCTAAAAAATCTAAAACTACTTTCTAACGCTGTAAAAATACAATCTCTCGAACGCGAACTTCCTTGACCCGCGCTGCAGCGTTATTAACGCTGTGCCCTAACAATTCGCGAGCATTTCCGCACACGAAGAATTAGCCAGTTGATTAGACATGGCCTCGCTTCTAACCTTTTGAATGGCCTCAGAATAAGGCCGTCTAGGCGCGTAGACAATATTTAGGTATGCAGGAACAGGCGAGTGGATTTTGTCAATCAAAATCATCTCCAGCCACCACGTCTTTTATTAGGGTTCCGTACCCAAAGGGTAAAAACGGGACCCTATTACTGAGGCTCTGCTGTCCGTCCGTCTGTCCGTCTGTCACCAGGCTGTATCTCATGAACCGTGATAGCTAGACAGTTGAAATTTTCACAGATGATGTATTTCGGTTGCCGCTTAACAACAAGTACTAAAAACAGAATAAAACAAATATTTAAGGGGACACCCATACAACAAACGTGATTTTTTACCGTTTTTATAGATAACGAGCTGCTGCCCGCGCAGCCCGCGACTCCGTCTGCGAAGAATTTGTTTATCGCTATCCCGCGGGAACTATGTAATTTTCCGAGATTAAAAATATCCTATATGTTAATCCGGATTATAAACTATCTGTGTGCCAAATTTCAACAGAATCCGTCGAACCGTTTTAGCGTGAAAGAGTAACAAAGATCCATCCATCCATCCATACTTACAAACTTTCGCGTTTTTATAATATTAGTAGGATGGTACGGAACCCTTCGTGCGCGAGTCCGACTCGCACTTTGCCGGTGTTTTATATAGAGGTAACGCCACCAGAGTTGAGGCCACGCACACAACCACATCTCACGTAATGACAGCGGGATTTTGACGTTGTGTTGTCGTTAAACGTCAACCCAACGTCAAAATCCCGCTGTCATTACATGAGATGTGGTTGTGTGCGTGGCCTCAACTCTGGTGGCGTTACCTATACTAGCTGTGTTGCACGCGACTCCATCTGCGAAGAATAGACGACCTCTCAGACCTACCGAATTCAGAAAAAAAGTTTCATATTCAAATTAACTTTATTTGTAAGAATACAGTAAAAAATACATTGGTCATACATAATTATAAGTTTTGTCCTTGTATTCAGCTTGCAAGCAAGCGTACAAATATTTCATTATAGAAGCTAAAGGCACAGAATATATAATAGTACTGACGTACAGAATGGAAACGGTCCGCCCCGCACCGATTCGAATTACCCCACCCCTCAAGGCGCAGATAGCCGGAAACCGCCAGAAATCAGAAGAGTGCGCGCGCGATGTATATAGGCGTACGCGTGTACAGACGTCGTCGTGCTTATGTAGATTCAAGAACGCGTATTTGTACGTCGTGTCCGCCGCGTGCTAAAGGTAATTTTATAATAATAATAAAATTCGAACAAGCCGTTTCGCAGGAGTTTGATAACAAGCACCGTGACACGAGATTTTTATATATTAGAAAGAAAGAAGATATTTTAAAAGCCATGGTGGCCTAGTACTTTGACATGTTGCCTCTCAAGCCGAGGGTCATGGGTTCAAATCCGGGGTCGCACCTCTGACTTTTTCGGAATTTATGTGCGAAATTATATTTGAAATTTACCATGAGCTTTACGGGGAAGGAAAACATCGTGTGGAATCTGCACACACCTGAGAAGAAATCCAATGAAGTATTTGAAGTTCTGGGTCTCCAAGGAACTACGGCCCAAGCCCCTTGTGTCTGAGAGGAGGCCTGTGCCCTGCAGTGGGACGTATATAGACTGGGATGATGATGATGATGATGATGAATCGTCTCAGCCAGTCCCAAAACTTAACAATAGCTTGTACTGGAACAGAGATCAAGTTATACCACCCCGTAAAGAATAAGAAACATACAGTTCACTCCCACTTGACCGAATGCCATAAAAGCTTAATTCATTAGGTCTACCAACGTTTGATATAATTTTCACTGGCCCTAATATCATGACACCTAAACTTGTATGTCCTAATTGATTACTAGACCTAAAGTTATACGCCCTAACGTTTTCCTTTAAATCGCTTTAGCGGTTTAATCGTGAAGAGGTAACAGACAGACACACATTTTCGCATTCATAATATTAGTATGGATATGGATGTTGATTTATAAAGTGTTTATTGCATTCTTGGGCAAATTGATTGATTCGTGCAGACTTTGTACCTAAGTAATTATGATTTATACACGCATTTCTGGTACTTATGTGTAGAGATTCGTTAGCTAAACATTGAAACGGGATGTATCGACTGCAGCAATAACATTGTCGTATGTGAAAACCGGTTGTCTGTAAAGTCGGGTGATAGTTTAACGTGACAACGTCATAACAAAACATTCAAAAAACAAAAATGAAACCAGGCGGTCACCCATCCAAGCACTGACCGCGCCAGACGTTGCACCCGTCGCGCGATCGGGGACTTTTTTGGGTAATTTTTTCTAAGTATCCTATGTTAAAAGGTGATCGAAACTGGAAACAAAAATTAGCAAATTTTGACAGTTAGTTTAAGCACCGCCGTGTGTGCCTAGGACGCTCGAGGGGTTAACCTCGGTGACCGAACGAGAACCGGTGTTTTTGTCAAATATCTCGAAAACGGTGCATCCTACGGCAAAATTCAATGAAATTTTCATCCCCCTTAAACAAACTGATGCAAACTTAACAGAACCTAAACCTACCTATGTTTCTGTGTCGATTAGAATTGGGAAAAAACGCGATTGTTAAAATAGGCTTCAGTAAAAAACAATTTTGGGAAAAATGCGAATGGAAATTTTGCTACTAGAAAAAATAATAAAATAATAGAAAAGGTTCTCCACCCCAAAAAACACACATTTGCCAGTTTGACTGCGGAATTGTTAAGACAAATGAACTAATAAGTTTTTTATCAGCTTTTTTTAAAGAGTTATTGACCTTGCCGTATTTCCGATCGGAAAAAATCACGCCTCCGTAACCGTAACACTCTTAGCCGAGAATTAATAATTTAATTATACGATTCCTGCAATTATCCGTATTTCTTTGTTCCACTGAATATGTATTTTTTATAATAAGTTTGCTTGTTTACTTCTCCGATGCTAATGTACTCCGTATGTGAAGGGTTCCGTACTTTCGTGTGTTTGGTCATATAAGTACAGTTTTTTGTTGGCGTCTCCCTGGACATAGATGTACGGGTCACATCTTGGAAGTTGAATTTGACCCACTTCCTGTGGTCGGATTTACTTGAAATTTGGTATACTTATGTAGGTTGGATGACAATGCAAGCACAGTCAACAAAAAGTACAGTCAGCGGAGAAGCTTGCATTGAAAATTTAATTTTTAACAAAAACTTATTTAATGTCAATGTCGACTCCATAGTTCGCTTTCGTCTTACTGTGCTACGAAAACTCCGAACACTTGGATGAGATTCATTTGCAGTCGCAAATATTCCTTCCGATCGGGTACTACTTGGTTGACTTCACAATATAGGTCACCTTGATTTAAAACCATTATCACATAACGTACTTAATAAGACGCGCAATTACGTTAATTATGTGTTTAAGGAACAATTTTTTAAACGCTGCTTTTATGATTTTTCCTGTTACAAAACAATTAGATGGACAAAGTACATCATCATCATCATCATCATCATTTCAGCCGTAGAACGTCCACTGCTGGACATAGGCCTCCCTCATTGATGCCCAATCATTACGGTTGGAAGCGACTTGCATCCACCCTGAACCTGCGGCCTTCACAAAATCGTCCGCCCATCTCGTTGGTGGACGTCCCACGCTGCGCTTGCCAGTCCGTGGTCTCCATTCCAGAACTTTTGGGCCCCAACGGCCATCTGTTCTGCATGCTATATGGCCTGCCCATTGCCATTTCAACGAGCTAATCCGTTTGGCTATGTCGGTGACCCCGGTTCTTCTACGGATCTCCTAGTTTCTGATTCGATCCCGTAGAGAAACTCCAAGCATAGCCCTCTCCGTAGCTCGTTGGGCGACTCTGAGCCTATTCATCAGACCCATAGTGAAGCACCACGTCTCGGATCCATAATGTCATCACTGGCAACACACACTGATTAAAGACTTTTGTTTTGAGGCACACTTTTGTTTTGGACAAAGTACTACGCTTTGTGTAAAAAATACCAATGTGTGTGTATAGTCAGCCAAAGGACAATAGGGTAGAGCGAATTTTAATATTGAAAATGTCGCGCAGAGTGCGACTTCGCCCTAGTGTCGTGAGTTTTAGGGCTACGTGAATGATTGAGGTCTCAAAAGATGCCTCTCAGGGAGAGCTACAAGTTTGTGAAAAAAAATTGGAAAAAGTAAAAAAAAATTGAAACTGCTAAAATGTCGAAATATGTCGCATTTTTTCGGGGTGTTTTCTCACTAAATCGATTTTATTTCGGAAACGAAATGCGATATCGAAAAAATAACAAAATCGTGAAAGTCGAATGCATCACTGCATTCTTCTGCATTGTTAATGTCAAGCAAAAGAACTGTTTTGCGATGTTGTTTGTTTGCAAAAAATGATTATTTTTACTTTACGGATTTTTTACATCGTGCATTTGAGCTCTAGTACTTCAAAGACGATACTAGGTAAATCTATTAGGTCTAAGTTCATTATCAATGTACCCGAGGGTCGTTTTGATGTAGAGCACAAGATCTGTGAATTTTTTGTTTTACAATACAATACAATACAATGACTCTTTTTATTTTGAATTTTGAGTCCTAAAAAGATTTGACTCCTAACCCCTACTGCCTTTCAAAGATTAGTCCTGTTTACTTCTACTTTTAATCTTCTTTAACATGTTCTGATCTATAATGTATCGATATAATATGTAAGTATATCGTTAGTCAACAAAATGAGAAGTCTCTCTCTATGACAGCCTCAAAAGTGCCACAATTCCAGCCCCTACAAGTTAGTCAGTCACGCAATAACGGCTGAACAGATTTAAATGATACTTGGCGTAGAAAACGATTTGGTAGTTTTTTGTGGATTTGGAAGTTTCAACTTTTATAAAAAGGCGAAGACAGGTATCCCAGTCGACGACCCGAGGTTTTACGGTATCTGAAAATTTCTACGGAACTCTCGGTGCGCGAGTCGTGGCCAATTTAATAAACAAAAACTTTTCTTTTTCAGACGAGCTCTGGCTATCCCGCCCAAAACGGAAGGGCCTTTCTCCCACGACCGTTGTCACATGTACTCCACGAATTGGACGATCGCGCTCGCCGAGGGACGAACTACGCCGGACGACGAATGGCCCATCGTGCCGTGCGTACGATGGGAATACAACAGGAGCGACGTGCCATACGAAACTGTAGCCAGTCAGGTTAGAAGTTCAGCTAGTCGCCGCTAGATGGCGCTTTTATTAACTTCACTGATACTAATATTATAAAATGCGAAAGTATGTCTCTCTGTTGAAAAGGTTTTCACGCTTAAACCGCTGAGCCGATTTAGATGAAATTTGATATGGCGATAGTTTGAGACCCTGGGAAGGACATGAAAAGTTTTTATCCCGGAAAATTGTAAAGTTCCCGCGGGAAAGCGAAAAACGAATTCTTTGCAGGCGGAGTCGCGGGCAACAGCTAGTACACTATAAAATAAGCCGTGGTGGCCTAGTGGTTCGACCTCCTCTCAAGCAGAGGGTCGTGGGTTCAATTCCCGGCTCGCTCCTCTGAGTTTTTCGGAATTTATGTGCGAAATAGCATTTGTAATTTACCATGAGCTTTACGGTGAAGGAAAACTTAAACCTGCATACACCTGCGAATAAATTCAATGGTGTTTGTGAAGTTCCCAATCCGCACTGGGCTCGCGTGGGAACTACGGCCTAAGCCCTCTCATTCTGAGAGAAGGCCTGTGCCCTGCAGTGGGACGTATACCTATAGGCTGGGGTGATGATTGTAGGTAGGGTTGTATAGGGACAGTGGAGATGTCAGGAAACATAAATGTGTATGATTGTTTTTAACCCCCGACACAAAAAGAGGGGTGTTATAAGTTTGACCGCTATGTGTGTGTGTCTGTCTGTCTCTGGCATCATAACTCTTAGACAGGTGAACCGATTTGAATGCGGTTTTTATTTGAAAGCAGGTTTCTTGGCGATGCTTCTTAGACATGTTTCATAAAAATTGGTCCAGCCGTTTCAAAGTTATCAGCTCCGGCCGCCGGCCGTGACACCCTGACTGAGTTCTCGCTTAGCGAGTACTCTAATATCATGACCTTTGAGTCCGGCCGGAGCGGGAGTTTCCCTTCTACCTTTGTTCTTATTAAGGATGATAATATTTATAGACTGGATTGGCAGTTACGGATCGGCCGCGGTTTTTGTAGTTCGATTATTAAATCTAGATGGCGCTGAAATGTAGCACGAGGCTTTGAAAGCAAAACAATAAGACAAGTGTTTCATATCACTGCAAATGTATTATTATGCAATATTTCTGAAAAATAATACATTTGTAGTAATATGAAACATCTGTAATCTTATTGTTTTGCCTTCAAAGCCTCTCTGGCTATATTTCAGCGCCATCTAGATTTAATAATCGAACTACAAAAACCGCGGCCGATCCGTACTATGGCGACTGCCAATCCAGTCTATATCATACTTGGTTCTTATTTATTCTTATGCTTAGACTTAATTGCGTTGGGGTTTTTACTTTGATCAATTATAACTGTAGATCCACAGTCGCGCGCCCGAAAGTGTCCGAGACAAATGAGCGCCACTTTGATAAAAGTGGCCTTCTTTTTTCTCAGAACGTTGCGTGAAATTGTCAAGTTTAGCTGTCAAGTGGAGTTTTGCCGCTACCGAAATTCGACTGTAATGAAGTAAAGACTAGGTTCAAATTTCTGTGTAGGTGATGATTTTATTTGTTACGCAACCAAATAAAAAAGTTCGGACATTCTTTGAAGGGGATTTTGTTCGGCAATGTGTATCTACAGTTATAATTGATCAAAGGGTTTTTAAAATTTTTAATTTATTAACTTATTAACATAAACATTTTGTCGACAGTTGGATTGGGTGTGTGAGAAGGACAACCTGGCTGCAACATCTCAAGCTATCTTCTTCTGTGGTGCTATAGTAGGAGGTTTATTATTTGGCTGGATTGCTGACAAATATGGCCGCATACCTGCTTTAGTAGGTGAGTATAAGCAATGCGTGATATTTCTGATGTTTTGATGAATTAAGTAAGTAGTAATCCCTCCTACCTCAAAGGTATTACTCATCATAATATCGAAGTTCAAAATACCAAACTTGACAAGACTTATGAACGGAAGTTTGTACGAATATTGAAACACCGAATGTTTTTTTCACCGATAGTTTTTAATCCCGAATGTACGTTCCACCGAAAGCATACAAACCCGAAGATGAAAATACCTAAATTTGATTGTACAATCAAATCGCGTAGATTGCGCGATAGCGTTTCCCCGGCCGCTGGCGTGACTCGCTCGCTTCGCTTGCTCGGCTCGCTCGTTGTGGTTGCGATTGCTCGTCGCAGTAACTAATTTTCTAGTATTAAGATGATAAACTGTGAGTTTAGATGGAAAAAAATTGTGCCACGTATTTTATTGTAGCAAAATAATCATCATCGGGGGCATCCGTTAATTACGGGAGGTATTTTTGGCGATTTTGGGAAGGTGAGAGTTGTGAGATTTGGCACAACCCCCTCCCCCAACCCCCAATCTAACGTGAATTTTTTGAAAACGCGTGTTTCTAGTGTAAATATTTTAAAAATTGGCCAAGTGCGAGTCGGACTCGCCCACGAAGGGTTCCGTACCATTATCTATAAAAACGGCAAAAAAATCACGTTTGTTGTATGGGAGCCCCCCTTAAATATTTGTTTTATTTTAATTTAATAACTAAATATTCTGTGAATGTTTTAAGCGTCTACCTGTTGCCGTTATCAATATCAAGCAAAACGAGCAAAAAAACTCACGTTTGTTGTATGCGAGCCCCTTAAATATTTATTTTATTCTGTTTTTTAGTATTTGTTGTTATAGCGGCAACCGAAATACATCATCTGTGAAAATTTCAACTGTCTAGCTATCACGGTTCATGAGATACAGCCTGGTGACGGTCGGACGGACCTACGACCTACGTTTAGCTTTAGCTTCGGTTGTTGTGAACATGTTTCGTGTTTCTTCCAGGCACGAACCTGGTGGGTTTCGCAGCGGGCGTGGCTACAGCATTCAGCTACAACTTCTGGACATTCTCCATATGCAGATTCCTGGTCGGACTGGCGTTCGACAACTGCTTCACCATGATGTACATCCTCGGTTAGTCGTCAGTCATAATCATCATAATTTCAGTTTGAATTTAAAAACTGCTTTCGCGTTCTACGTGATAATAACTAGGTGCAGTTGGTGCAGGTCTCCCTTTATGTCTCTTTGAATGAATGAATGAATGAAATTTATTTATTCACAATGAACATAATAATAATGGCTAGATAAGGTCTTAAACAGTATATATACTATTGCTTCCCATTGTTCAGTCAAGTTAGGCATGTGAAAATTTGAGCTCACTGATTCAATCACTCGGTCTGGGGATGTCTATTTTTTTGCAATGTATAGTAAATCGAAAACCATTTCGAGATAAATGCTTTTTAACTCGTTTTCTGTAGTTATTTAATTTTAATATTATGTAATGAATTTATTATATAACAAATAAGCAATGACCTTCATTTGACATTGGTGTAAATTGCGTGACCGGTTCAAGTCGTACTTTATTCTATGTGGTTAGAATTCTTCACAATTTACGCGTGGATTATACTACGGAGTTTGATTTGGACCCGCTGTCTGGCATCTAGCACTTTGACAGTGCCAGTAACGTGACACAGTGTATAGTGTACCACTACGCAAAAAATAATTAAAGGGGTTGCCTTAGCGTACGCATTTAGATAGATTTAGAAATTTGGCATTGTGGGAGCCCTCAATTATAATCTGACGTCATCAACTAAAATAGTTACAATAATTAATTTTGAAAAAAGTAGAGAACTAAATGACAAAATATTGAAATTAGTTCCTTATAATTGACTTTTCTATACAAAAAAAAATATAAAAACCACTGGTAATTTTTTTAGACATTCCCAATAGTAATTAAAATGTTTTAATATAATTCATTGAGCAAAAGATTATTAATAAAAAGATAAAAAATAAAAGACACTTAACTGATACACGTCAAAAAATTAAAATAATAATGAATTGTCAGACAAATTTCCTTATATTGAAGTAGAATAAAGTAAACAACGCGTTGAAGCGAAAATATAAATCCCATTTATTCCCTATCTCTTGGAAATGCCGAGAATTCCTTCTTATGATACGGTGCGGACTTCGGCAAGCGCTTAATCGAAGTCAACTACATTGAGATTTGTGAGTCATAAAATTCTTAGAAAATTGTTCTTTAGATTTTGCTGCAAAGGAAATAAATTAAATAAACCAAGACCTTGGTTCCAGTCACATAATTAATCGAAGGTTTTATTTAACAAATTTGGATTACTTTTAAAACTTCTTAAATATCAGGCGCTTTATCGGGAAGTGGTAGGTAGGTACAAGCCGTACGTATTACTCGTGTTTGTTGAACTAGTGATTGAGCGAAAATTCGGTTTCAGCCGGTTTCGGCCGCAATTTTGGTTTCGACCAATTTTTAGCCGAAATTTTGTCTTTGTATTTGTAAATTGTCGCGCGTTCGACTTTTGGCTGACGATGTTGAAGTTAACAAAAACAAAGAATTAATTTTGTTACATATTAAATAAATAAATAAAATAGCTTCATTTCGGACCTGGTTGATCAATAATGATTTTAGTTACAAAAGTGACTTATAAGCTATTTTAGCTATTGCCCGTAACACCGTCTGCGAAAAAAAGGAGCAAAAAAAACATCCTACTACCAAACTGGTCAAATATAGTTTTTTTTTTGTAAATCTTAGTCAAGCCGTTTCGGAGGAGATTGTATAAGAAACACTGTGTGGGATATTGATGTATTAGAATTGTTCGAATTTTCCAAAAAAAGTTTAGTACTGGTAGTTTTTATCGATGTAGCCCTTTTTCGAAGCTGACGGAGATTTACTTAATATAAATATTCAACGAGCAAACGTTGCCAGCCTTTTGGACTCAACGCGTGGGAGCCAAGTTTAGATTTAATAAACTTTAGTTTTAAAATTTCCTTACTCAATACAAAACCGAGTTAATGAAAATTAAAATCAAAGGAGTGTTAAACATGTTTCGGTTTCGGCCAGAACTCTAATTTCTGTCGCACACTATTTTAAACTTAATGTTTGCCCCGAGATTATATGCAAGCACGTATTCACAAGTAATAAAACATAATAACTGGCCCAAGGTTTTTGCGCCGGGCCGTGTCTCTTTGTACGTAGTCACGACTAAGGATCTACGATTAGGTACGTGAAGAAGTTAAGATCACATAATAGACGGTCGACCGGATGGCCTAGTGGTTAGAGACCCTGACTACATAGCTTGGGGTCCCAGCTTCGATCCTACCAGTGGCGAAGGGTACTTACAACGGAACAACACAACTTGAAATCACAACTAATTTTAATTAAATTTTGAATTTTAAATTTTGTTGGATACACAAATTTATAAGTCCATATGTCATGGTTTTTCCTTCATTTAATTTACCAAGTTTGTTAGAGAGATTTGATCCGTATGATTAGATAGATAGATACAAACTTTATTCACAACAAACACGTACAAAGCTCAAAGATAGATAATTTACACAGAAAATTCACAACAACAGAAAACGAAATTAAATTTAGACAAATGAAACAAATTTTCTTACATAATCCCCAAATTAAGAGCCATGCGATGATGTTACGAATAGGCGCTGACTCAGCATGTACTGCAGTAACCTGCAGTGCTCATATTCTGTCAGAAACCTGAGGTGTTTGCTGTACAAGACAAAAAATATAAAAACATTAAAAAATAATTACAAATAATCACAAATAATTACAAAATCACATTTATAATATGGAGAATATATCTACGTAACAAATAATACCATTATATACCATTTTATTTCATTGATTGACCCTATCACTATACTATTTTGTTCAGATTTTAGCCGGTTCGATTCCCAGGTGCGGCAAGCGAGTTTTCGAAAATCTTTGAATGCAGTTTTGTTTCGTTTCACAAATAAAGGAATGTTTCCTTTGAGAAAATTTTCATATTTTCATTATTTTGAGTACTTTCCCTAGAGGTGGCATTGTAATGCAGGGAATATTGTAATATTCCAGCCTGTATAAGATTAACTAGCTATTCCCTGTGACTTCGTACGCGTAGACTACACTTCTGTCCCGGATTGAAACAGGCTTCCTTATCCCGGAAAAGCGCAAAGTTCCCTCGGGTTTCAAATAAATAAATAAATATAAATAAATATTAGGGGACAATCTTACACAAATCGACCTAGTCCCAAACTAAGCAAAGCTTGTACTATGGGTACTAGACGACGATAAACATACTTATATAGATAAATAAATACTTAAATACATAGAAAACATCCATAACTCAGGAACAAATATTCGTGCTCATCACACAAATAAATGCCCTTACCGGGATTTGAACCCAGGACCTCTTGCTTCGTAGGCAGGGTCACTACCAACTAGGCTAAAGCGGTCGTTAAAACTAATAACTCTTTAGATACTGAAAAATCTCTTTTTTTACAGTTCTGGAATACGTTGGTCCAAAATGGCGGACGTTCGTGGCCAACATGTCCATAGCTCTATTCTTCACGCTCGCCGCGTCGCTCCTACCGTGGATAGCGCTCTGGGCGGACGACTGGAGGATGTTCGCTTTGGGGACAAGTCTGCCGTTCATCATGGCGGCGGCCACGCCGTGGGTGGTACCCGAAAGTGCCAGGTACTTTGTCGATTGATATTTTCATCATTATTATATGACGACATCGATGATGGAATAACCCAGGGTCCATTGCATATTTAGGGCGTTGGCGATCTGTGAAGCCATGGAATAATTCCAGACAACTACTAAGTATAAAACAGTATAAATCCAGACATTTACAAAAGAGATGTTGACGCCATTAAAAAACATTTCCAAGACACGACTCCAGTAAAAACACGCTTTACTTTAGCCCTGAAAACCAGATTCATTTTCGATTAACTGTAAAATAAGATTTATTGCTGCTTTAAAACAAATAAATAGTTAATTGAGTTGACGAACAAGCATAAGTTGCTATGCCATTCAAACTCTTATGGGCGAATTGTGTTTTGACAGCTCATAAAAAGAACGTCAGTTGATTGGTGGTGTCAACATCCCTATTAATAAAGCTGATTATCTTTTCACGGTTTTCCAGATGGTTGGTGTCACAGGGTAAAATAGAAAAAGCACTAACAATAATGAAGAAATTTGAGAAGATAAACAAAACGAAGATACCGGAGAAGGTGCTCAGCGATTTCACGGTATGTGTTCCTTTTACGTAGACGACATACCTCCTATGTGGTTGGCGGTAGCCATAGACAATGCATGTGTACTTGTGCTACCTATAAATGTATAATAGTTTTTGAAGTGAAACTTCTAATGCGACTTCCAACAAGGTTGCGTTAAACGTTTAACGCTACCATGGAGGGGGTATGAAATTAGTATTGGTACACATCTCGCATTGTATACTAACGGATGTTAAAAACTTCGATAGTGCGGTGCAGAACTCATACTGTCTGTGCAAATGTATGAGACTTGATAAAAGCGCCATCTAGTGAGTAATTTGAACACATAGATGCGTAAGTAAATTTAGTTCTTCAAGTTAATGCAATAAGATTCATATTGATGTATAAGTGCCTTTTTCTTTTCCACATTACGAAGTTTCACTTCTTCCGCGAGGAGGAACTGCACGCACGATTTTTTTTATCCTTACTAATATTATAAATGCGAAAGTAACTCTGTCTGTCTGTCGCGCTTTCACGCCAAAACTACTGAACCGATTGAAATGAAATTTGGTACACAGGTAGTCTAGAGCCTGAGAAAGGACATAGGCTACTTTTTAACCATCCCACCCAAAGTCACTATTCCACGCAGACGAAGTCGCGGGCACAGCTAGTATACAATATAAGCTTGCGTTTGACCGCAATCACGCCTGATGGAAAGCGAAGATGAGACCTACGATGGAGCACGCTTTTCATCATCATCATTTCAGCCGAAAGACGTCCACTGCTGAACATAGGCCTCCACAAGGCTCGCCAAACAGATCGGTCCCGTGCCATCCGCATCCAACGCGTTCCCGCAACCTTAACCAGGTCGTCGCTCCTTGTTGGAGGCCTACTTAAACTGCGTCTTACAAAGATCATCATCAGCCTATGTTCGTCCACTGCTGGACATAGGCCTCTCCCATGGCACGCCACTGAGCACGATCCTCGGCCACTCTCATCCAGCTCTTGGCAGCCGTCCCACGCTACGTTTTCCGATCCGTGGCCTCCACTCAAGAACTCGTCTACCCCAACGGTTATCGGTTCTTCAGGTTATATGGCCTGCCCATTGCCACTTCAGCGTGCTAATGCGGTGGGCTATGTCGATAACTTTGGTTCTCTGTCGGATCACTTCGTTACGAATTCAATCTTTTAGAGAAAACATAACAAGATAGCTCACCTAAAACCTCTAAATTTTCCAGGAATCTTCCCTAAAGACCATCAAGGAAAACGAGGCGGAAAACCGTACCTACTCAGTCCTGGACCTCTTCAGGACGCCCCGGCTGCGGCGAAACGCTATCCTCCTCATCGTAATCTGGATGGCCATATCCCTGGTCTTCGATGGGCACGTCAGGAACGTGGGGTCTTTGGGCTTGGACGTATTTCTAACGTTCACCGTGGCGTCAGCTACTGAACTGCCTGCTGATACTTTCCTCACTGCTGTGCTGGACAGGTAAGTGGGCCATTTTTTATTTTGTTGTACGTACCTACCTTTTGACTTTTTTTTTAATTCGGAAAGTTTTATGTGATTTCTGCTCAGAATCACGAGCTCTTTCGATTCTACTACGAGATGAAAAGTGTCCCAAAATTTTCATAAAATTTTCAATTCTTTCATTCCGTTACGGATGAATAAAGTCTATGAAAAAAGAGAACGGAACGAAAAAACAAAATTGCGACACTTTTTTTTCTCCTAGTAGGATCGAAAGAGCTCCTGATTGTGAGCAGAATTCACATAAAACTTTCCGAATTAAAAAAAGTCAAAAGGTATAACAAAATAAAAAATGGCCCAAGTCTAGATCTTTATTTTCATTCATCATCATCATCATACTAGCTTATATACGTCCCATTTAACGGCACAGGCCTCCTCTCAGAATAAGAGGGCTTGGGCGTGGGGTCCAATAAAGATTGGGAAACTGATAGAATGGTCCGAAATGGACGGTTCGATGATAATACTGATGGTGACTTTGTCAACAGATGGGGCAGAAGATGGCTGGCCTGTGGGTCCATGGTGATCAGTGGTATCTTCAGTTTGCTCGCCACAGCTGTTCCAGTAGGTAAGTCAAATTGGTGTGGGGATAAGAGACAGTAAAGACTAAAGAGACCTCTCTCCATGCAGGTCTTATGCTTGGGAACCGAAATCCAAAGGAAGATAGTTGGAAGGTGTGTTTACTCATCCGAGTTGAAGGATTTCATTGCATTAAATAAATAAATAGGTATAATAAAAATAAAGGTTGTTCACGGCTGTTTCATTGTCGAAGCGTCAAATTAGCTGTCAGATAGTATCGAAAAGTGACACTAGCTTTTGAGGCTGTGGACGAGGTTACTTTAGAGAAATTAGAGAGGGAATGTATGTGTGTCTGTGAGTGAACGGGTATTATTTTTCATATTTTAAATGTTCGCTAACGTTTTTCTTGGATGAACGTTTTGCGTTGGATGTTTTTTTAATTTAAAATTAAACTTTTTTTTTTCTGTGTTGCTGGCGATTTGTTGTTTGCGGTTATGAAATTATATTCTGTACTATTTGGGCTAATTTTTATTTTGTTGTATGTTTTGACTTAGTTTTAATTTGGAAAATATTATGTGA
The DNA here is from genome assembly GCA_947563465.1 of Archips xylosteana. Classification (NCBI taxonomy): domain Eukaryota; kingdom Metazoa; phylum Arthropoda; class Insecta; order Lepidoptera; family Tortricidae; genus Archips; species Archips xylosteana. The sequence goes on from OX387373.1 coordinate 8,548,864, forward strand.
TTTCTGCTCAGAATTTTCAGCTTTTTCGATCTTACTAGGAGAACAAAAGTGTGCCAAGTTCTTTTTCCGTTGAGTGACCATTTTTTATAGACTTAATATGACCATGACTAAATGGAAGAACCGAAAATTATATGGAAGTTTTGGGACCCTTTTTAACTCCTAGTAGGATCGAAAAAGCTCATGATTCTGTGCAGAAAGCACATAGGTACAATTTTCCAAATTTTAAAAAAGTCGTTACATACTAAAATATAAAAATTTGCCCATTATTATTTGCGGTTATATTAGGTACATCCTATACTTTTTTGTTTGCATTTTTTAAGTTACAAACTGTACCTATTCTTTTTCTTTGCAGGCGGCCCGTCAGCCTCCCTGGCCATCCTTGGCCGTTTCGCCGTGAACATCTCTTACAACATCGGCTTGCAATACGCAGCGGAGCTGTTGCCGACCGTCGTGCGAGCTCAAGGCGTCGCCCTCATACATATTATGGGCTATGTTGCGAGTATTGTTGCACCGTTTGTTGTCTATTTGGTAAGTTAGTCTTCAAGTTTTATAGAGAGGCTCTATAACCACTAGACCAGAGGTCGCCAAATGAGCAAAAAATTACATTTTCCTCTTTGATTACAAAAATACCTTTGTTATTTCCGTAATTACATTTGTTTTATAAATATTTTTTTCTATAAAATGTTGTGCGGACCACGATGGTCATTTCATTTCTTAAAACGAATCCCGAGCGAAACCAATGACCTCTGCACTATTCATTTAATTTAGAACTGAAAACCACAACATCATTATATTGCGGCTCGTCAACTATTTCTTACCTAGCAAATAGTACAGTACAATAGTCTGGGAGCCGCAAAATAAAATTGTTTTAATGTCACTTTATTTGCGTGTCGTCAATTGTTTCTCTAGTACAAATTGTAAAGAGATTACAGTTCACGAGCCGCATTATAATGTTGTTGTAGTTTATAATAATTCTAAATTAAATGGAGTATAGACCATACAGTACGACCACGTCTCCCATTTTCGCGAGCAGCTTCACTGGCTGCCTATTAGGCGGCGGAGAGACATTCACATTCTGTGTCTTCTTTTTAATGTATTATTTAATCCTCCCTCTCCCTCGTATCTATCTGAAAGCAATAAATGACTGAATACTGAATACTGAAAGGCTACTTGGCCACCGGAAGCGGGCACCGTTTGCGGCCCAGCTCCAAACTCACACTTGCCTTCCCGCCGAACACGGCGCGTTCTTACGCTAAATCTTTCAGTATCCATTCCGTGAAGCTGTGGAACGAGTTACCTTTGCTCGTTGGGGAGTCCCCGTCTGTGGCCTCGTTCAGGGAGAGGTTGAAGAAACTGTGGAAGTAGGGTACTTAATCGTATTCTTTTTATTTACATGTACCTACTGTGTTTTCATATGTGTGTATTTTGTTCTGTGTAAAGTTAGGTATAAGTATATTTGTCGTAGTCACTTATTGTTGTTTAGTTTGTGTATTTATTTATATGTTATATTTTCCTTTCTTTTCTCTGTACATAAATTATTGTTTGCCTATCGTATTTTTAAGTTTTTCCTTTCATGCTAGGTTAGCTTGAAAAGATCCCTTTTAGGGATAAGTTCGCCTTTGTACTCTTTTTGTTTTGTTGTTTTGTATTATTTTTGTGTTTTATGTATAGTCGGGGTAGGAAAAGGTTCGTCACTTTTCGACCTTAACTCGTTGATATAGAGTCGAAAAGTGACGAACCTTTTCTTACCCCGACTATACAATAAAATGTTTACATACATACATACATACTATCACATCTCCATCTAGTGCACTTACTGACTAAAGTCTTCTCTATCCACAGGCAACAGTATCTCAGGAATTGCCGCTCCTCATCCTCGGAGCGTTGGGTATCGTTGGAGGCCTACTGTGCCTGTTTCTGCCTGAGACCATGGACACTGAGATGCCGCAGACTCTCCAAGATGGAGAGGACTTTGGGAAAGACCAAAGGTTCTGGGATAACCCTTGCGCTAGGAAGTAAGTTAAAATCCTTCTACTTACTAGTACAGGTTGTGGCCTGTAGCTAAGTTTAGCTATAGCTAAACCGTTTAAACGAGTCTTCGCCTCGCGGTAGGTACAGGGGCTGGGGGGTATGACGACAAAGGGGGCCGGGAGAGGTGCGGGCGGCGAGCGCGCCTCGTGTGCCTGCCACACTTTGACATTGTATTTATTGTAATAAGTGAGAATGCTGCATGCTATACCTAATGCACGCTATTTGTATGCCGCTAGGCAAAGCATAGTGAAACAAATTAATGTAAGTAAACCTAATAACTTGTATAAACCTATGTTTTGACAAATAAAATTCTGATTCTGATTCTGATTCCAATAAAAAAAGAATCATCAAAATCCGACTACTCTGCAATAAGTTATGCGTGGTCATATAGTACAATCAGTAACTGAAAAATCAATCATCCCATGTTTTTCTACCCTTAGGGTAGGAATATTGTTTCCAAATTTAAATGGGACCACCCGCAGGGTATACGCTTTCCATTAAAAAAAGAATCATCAAAATCGGACTAATCTGTAAAAAGTTATGCGTGATCATACATAAAAAAAAAAATATATACACGTCGAATTGAGAACCTCCTCCTTTTGTTTTCGTCGGTTGAAAAATGAAAAACTAATCGTCAGTCTGTCAGTCGGAGTGTGGTAGGGCAGCACCATCATCAAAGCCAAACAGATTCGCTGCTGGCTTCTATTTATGACGGGTGCCTCGAATGCACTTGCTACCTAGTTGCTCTAAATATGGAAGTTATTATTCGAGCTCTCAGCCAGCCTAAGACGCAAGACAAAGATCGGTCCCAGCGAGATGCAAGTGCTTCCCCGAGGTGTTTTACAAAGGTGGCCATTTGTGGTGCAAAAACTCCATCAAACTCCCACGACTGCTATAGGTCAAACCGCTAGGCCACAACGGCTTTTACTAAGTTATAATTTTCTTTATTCCAGAAAAACAGTAGAAGAAGAGGTAGAATCACCAGGCCGCTACATCAAGCGGCATTCGGTGTCCCAAAACCAGGAGTTTGTGAGAGCGCTACCCTCAATAGGGTCTAGGGCGTCCATGCGAGCTTCAATAAGGGTCTCTATGAGGAGTTCTACGAGACAACGGCAGGAGAATGGAGTATGAAAAGACTGGATGATGATGGATTCCGTAACGGTTTCCACGCGTTGGCTAAAGACAATTTCGGCGATGGTCAGGAATTATTGTGAATAAAATTAATGGAGCAAGATAGCGGAGAGGAGTGGTGTTGTGGAATACGTCTGTCTATAGACGTGGAGCTAGATAGCCTAGGGGGGGGGGGGGGGGGTAATCGGAGCGGAGCGGAGGAGTTGCGGAGCTAGTAGCACACGACAAGTCAGGGGGCGTCCATTAATTACGTGATGCATTTTTGGGGATATTTTTACCTCTCCCCCTCCTCCTTCGTGATATATCACGATATATCGTGAGATTTGCCTCGATCCCCTCTCCCTAATCTCACGTGAGATTTTTCTAATTTATATCGAGTATAAATGCGTAAGTAAGTTCCCAATATTACTTTGATACCTGGTTTACACTCGCGTACGAGTGGCGAGACGAACTGCGGGACGAGCCACGAGACGAGAGTGTGAACAGGCGCGCCTCGCGCCTCGTCTCTTGATTTGCCTTGATTTTGACGCTCGCGTCCGGAGCGAGACGACGAGGCGAGGCGCGAGGCGAGGTGACGAGGCGAGAGTGTAAATCAGGTATTATAAGACTACTATTTGAGATTATTCAGAGACGTAAACCATTAGATTTTGCATACTTTTAAATTTAACCTGAATTTCTCGCATTTTGGCACTGTTCTTTGGCAGAAAAAATATGTGATATTTGCTGAGACCCCCCGTCTCTCCCAAGTAAGTTTTGGGTTGACCCCCTCCCCCCCTGAATACCACACGTAATTAATGAACGCCCCCCATTTGCCGCTGCAACCTACCCCGCTCGTTTCTCCGCCCCGCTTCCCCGCACTTCCTCCCTCCGCTTACCGGTTTTGAATTTTAAGCTAGTAACTCCCTGTCCACTGAAGAATGCAGATTTTATGGAATTCTATTGGTGGATAAATAAGTTGGTCTGAATTTGAACGGTCGATACAAGGAGTTGCCTAGCCTGTGCAGAATGAAGAAAGCTAAAAAAACCGGTTGTCTATAAAGTCGGTTTACGGACGATAGTTTAACGTGACAACGTCATAACAAAACATTGATGAAATGATTGCATACTTTTGCCGATTGTGCCTTTCGCTTGCTCGTGCCGCGCTCTCGCTCCGATCGTTCATCGGCTGGAGCGTGACGGGACTATGCGTTATGGACGTTACACTGAGTCATCCTCTGTCGTGCGTGCAGCCGGCGTTCATCGATTTAATAGACATTGTCACGTCAAAAAACACTAAAGAAAACCAAGTAATAAATTTAATTTAATTTACTAAAGACAAATCATCTTCTTTATAGAAATAAAAAATGTACAAGTTGTAGTAAATGATGCCTACAATGTTAGAAACAAATTTATGTGCAGTTGTTAGTGGCGCTGTGTCCTTGCTGCAGATTTACAAATTGTATGAAATGACGTTAGTTCCCACTTTGACCACCGGCATGCGTGAAGTTTGTGATATTACTTTGGTTGCTATGATTTTTTTGTAGGCGCCAGAAAAATCTTGCCTTAAAAAGTCCAATGAATGGTTTAATTACAATTTTCGAACTGAGAAAGAGTTATGGAGTCTTACATAATTTAATTTGTAATTTTTGTTGTACCATTTGGACCAAAATAGCCCAAAATAACACAATTATAAAATTTCAAGATCACGTACAAAGGCGTACGTACCCCCTTAAGGGTCTCTGCCAGTCGACTAAGCTTCCTCAGTTCAAGTAGTTCCTAAAATTTTAAATTAAAAAATGTGAATATTTATTTTTAAAAAATTGTGATAATTCTATAGTACCATAGAGTTGCCTCTATTTAGTCCAATCACTGAAGTTTTTTTTGTATTAATCTATGACAATAATACAGTTGTTCGTGTTTTTGTGTGATCTGCTGTAGATATATTTACAAGGTGTATAAGTTTGAGGCCATACCATTTCTGAAAGAAAAAAAAGACCATGTCACTTAATTAAGCGATAATAGACATTTTTTCGAAAATATCTACTTAATACTGAAAGTTATGTTATTTAGGACTATTGATTTTAAATGGCTTTCAGTTACTAAATCTGAAAAGTGGTTTCTGATAACATCACCGATGTCATTCTGTTGTATTGTTACATCTCTAAAACACTGACAGTAATAAAACTTATACTAAATTAAAACGAAAGTCTGTAGAAATAAAAAGCAAAGCAGATGTGATTGACTGATCTATCAACGCACAGCTCAAACCACTGAACGAATTGTGCTGAAATTTGGCACACAGATAGCTATTATGACGAAGGCATCCGTTAAGAAAGGATTTTATCAAAATTCACCCCCCAAGATGATTAAACGGGGCCCAAAGTTTATATGAAGATTCAAGATTATATAGATATTTTTTTTTGAAACTTCACAAAAGCACTTCTGTGTAAAAAAGTAAATATGTGCATTAGCTTCTTCAAAATAAAACAAAGGGTAAAGCCGTTAACAAAAGCTAGTTAAATATAAAATAATAGTAACTAATAATCAAACTAAAACTAGAAAAAATGTACCTACAAAAAGTTCCCCCCGCAGCATAGCCCCCAAGATGCTGGCAGCAATTCCTCGCTGTGCAGCAATGCTATACGTTCTGCGATGAATCTACCACCTCTTCGGTCCCCCATGGCACCCATCCAGACACTCTGACTTTTGAATTTATTATGTTTTTCACATAAAAAATGTAATATAATTTCCAAAAGATCAAAAATTAATCTGTAGATTTTCTGGGCATTTTCAAAAAAGTGTACACAATTTCTTTTCTTACTCAGATTCAAGAGCGCTACTGATTTTGATGACATCGTTTAAAATGATTGACAGACAGACGAACAACAAAGTTTATAAGGGTTCCTTTTTCCCTTTTCGGGTACGGGAACCCTAAAAAAAGAACTGAACCATTAAACCGACCCGAACTCAACTTCCATTCCATGGCGAAATTATTTGTGTGATGACGAGATTACACCCCTCCATTTCTTCCGTGGATGTCGTAAGAATCGACTAAGGAAATAAGTTAATTTATATTGTAGGCGATAGGCTAGCAACCTGTCACTATTGAACCACTTTTATCCAACTTTAAACCTAAAATGGCTAATAGTAGCCCCGAAACGTAAATGCAGAGTCGCAGATTACTTACTCGTAGTAACTTCGTAATTTCATATACTTTACCTACCCCCTTTGAGATACAGGCGTGATGTGTGTTCGTAATTTCCCATTGCGTTCTCGAGATATGGAGTTACTATTTTGTTATTTTAATTTAAAAATCTTTAGACGCCAAGCGCCGAAACAAAAACAAATGAATTATTGTCACAGTTGAATTCTCATTGATTGGACTATAACTCAAAAATAGTAATAGTAAGTTATTCTAAAACTTAAGTTTTACTGTTTAAGAATAAGAATGTGTATAATATTGTTAATAGAACATAAAAGATTATTCTAGTAGAGATCGGAGTCAAATTAATTTTACTTTTAGTTTAATTTTATTATAAATTAAGTTAAGTTCAATGAAAAATCAAACTTAATAAGCAGTGATCATATATAAAACACAAATTGTTTCTATAGCTAAACCGTTTATGTGAGTCCTCGCCTGCGCGGTACAGGGGCTGGGGGGTATGACGACAAAGAGGGCCGGGAGAGGTGCGGGCGGCAGGCACACGAGGCGCGCTCGCCGCCCGCACCTCTCCCGGCCCCCTTGGTCGTCATACCCCCCAGCCCCTGTACCGCGCGGGTGAGTCATTTAAACGGTCTAGCTATACCTATGTTTATTATAGACTTTGAAATCATCCAACAGATGTAAACCACACCGATTTCATTTGAATGACATAAATAATGTAGAGATGGTTTTAAATTACTAAAACAATGAATTACTTAGTGATATCAAGGATGATATAGACTGGATTGGCAGTCGCCATAGTACGGATCGGCCGCGATATTTGTAGTTCGATTATTAAATCTAGATGGCGCTGAAATATAGCCAGAGGCTTTGAAGGCAAAACAATAAGACTACAGATATTTCATATCACTGCAAATGTATTATTAAGCAATATTTTTGAAAAATAATACATTTGTAGTAATATGAAACATCTGTAGTCTTATTGTTTTGCCTTCAAAGCCTCTGGCTATATTTCAGCGCCATCTAGATTTAATAATCGAACTACAAAAACCGCGGCCGATCCGTACTATGGCGACTGCCAATCCAGTCTATATCATCCTTGGTGATATTCAATTCGTTCATGAGTCGATTACACGGACAAAGTGATGGGAAAAACCTACTTTGAAATAAAAATCCATTCAATCAACTTTGAGATGTTAAATGATTTTTTTTGAACTATGTAACATTGCTAAATACAGCCCCTCAAAACAAGAGGGCTTGGGAGTGTACTAGGAACTGTGTGTTAACTATAGGTACACATCGGTAACTCGTGGCATTTAGGTAGCACTTGACAGTTTCTTACAGACTAGTGATGTGACAATGTTCTTCCTGTACGAGTCGACAAAAAGAAACCATTAAGAATTTTAATCATTTAATACCTATATGACATTCGTGATAAATAATTAATATTTGTTCTAAATTTTTACAAGTCAACCTACGTCTTCTACCTGAAAAAATTCACTTTGTGTAAGAAAATGATCTTTCAACCTCTACTGACGTAATGGGTAAAAAAAGCATTTTATTGTAATGTTGCAGCGTATTTTTATTGATATTCTCTTTGATTTCAACTTCTTTATTTTGTAATAAGTTATTGATATTTTTTGTTGTAAGATATACTGGATTTTTTGATAATACTATTTTCAGCTTTTGATAAACAAGTTTACCTTTGTGGTGCAGTCTCAGAAATGAAAGTGACTTTTCAATTTTAAATACGATCTCCAAAGACTCTTTTAGTTTAAGGCTTCTACCTTCCAATTCCTTGACTGACGTGGCAAGAATACCAAAATTATGATCGATAAAACTTATGTCACTTAATAAATCACTCAGCGAAAATAATCGCTTCGCTTTTGCTATTGCTGCGGCCTCTGAGGAGTAGGTTGACTTGTAAAAATTTAGAACAAATATTAATTATTAATCACGAATGTCATATATTAGATGATTAAAATTCTTACTGGTTTCTTTTTGTCGACTCGTACAGAAAGAACATTGTCCCATCACTAGTCTGTTAATAACTGTCAAGTGCTACCTAAATGCCACGAGTTACCGATGTGTAGTGTTAACACATCATTGATTTCTTCACAGGGTTAAAGGCCATAGTCGGGTTTCCATAGTAAGTCGGCCCTTACATCAAATGGGCTCGGGTTTTTTTTCTGAGTACCTCTTGTAATGAAATGTTTTTTTTTTCAATTTGGTCTTTTTTCTTTTTTTTATAATATAACTAGTATTAGTTTTTTGGGTGGCGATGTCAATCTACCTAAAGAACATCATTTCAAAATTTGAAGCAAATCGCTTGAAATACATCTTGAAAACCAAACCTTAAAAAAAACTTGAAAAAATCATAAGTCAAAAACTATTAGAAGTAGGATGTTCATACTCGGCTGAAATATTCTTCATTACAAGAGGTACTCAGAAAAAAAACCCGAGCCCATTTGATGTAAGGGCCGACTTACTATAGAAACCCGACTATAGCCTTTTTAGAAGTGATATTTCCAATGTTCGATAGTGATCTAAAATCATTTTAACTATTTTTTGTTGTCAATCAGTGAAAACTGGAATAATGAGTGTAATATTTAGAATGGAAACAAAATTAGCAGTATTTTTTTACGATGCCATTGTAATTTAAAACTTTATGCAAAATTGTGATTTTGGGAATAGAAATTCTGTGATAAATGTATGTATGAATACAAAGTTACCAAGCTATTTTGTGTTTTATTTTTGACCTAGGTACTCAGAAAATGACTTACCTAGAACATGACCTACTCAGTACAGTAAAATTACATAAAGTTTACCACTGACAGGTGGTTTACCTTCATTTCATATTCAACTTTAACGACCTACAAATAAAGCCAATTTTAGAATACTGTTACCCACGTTTGCAGATTTTGTAATAGCTACTTTATTTGTATGATATTAAAGTTGGAAATGAAATGAAGGCAAGTCATCTGTCAGTGGTAATAGGTAATAGGTAATAACGGGCTAATTTCCGCAACTCGACGTCTTTTACGCGCCTATTTTGCGTAACTGGCTGTAGGCACTATTCATGCCAGCCCAACTCCATAAGGAAGCCTAGCAGACCCTTCACGTTGCCGACGACTTCCTGGAGCGACCTCGGTGTCCCGAGATGTAGTGCCCTGTAGCTCGCCACACTAACACACTCCAGCAGGACGTGTGAGGCCGTTTCTTCCGCCTCCATGCACGCTCTGCATAGGGGGCTGTCTGTAACACCTAAATTGTGTAAGTGTTTGTTAAGTAAGGCATGTCCAGTTAGAGCCCCAACCAATAGTCGGAGCTGAGTTCTTCCATAACCGCGAAGTTTGCGGGATAATCCGGGGTTGATCTTCGGAAGAGCTTCTCTGGTCTGCCTGCAGGTTACTAGGTTTGTCCAATATTCTTGGTGCATTACCTTGGTGTTGTGGCGCAACTGGCCGCGCAACCATCCGAAAGGCAGGGGCAGAATGGGTTCAGGTCCATAAACCCTCAACTCCGATCCCTCCCTCGCCAGTCGATCGGCCGCGTCGTTGCCTCGCGATCCACTGTGACCCTTTATCCATTGAAGGGTAATGGTGTTTGTCTCACTTACCTTCGTCAGAGCTCGATGGCACTCGTATATTAGCCCCGATGTCATAGTGTTGCTCTGCAGGGCTTGCAAGACCGATCTGCTATCAGACAGTATACGGATTGGAAAACCCTGTACCTCTCTGGAGTTAATCGCTGTTATTGCCATTATGATACCCATGCATTCCGCCTGAAAGACGGTATTATGGATCCCCAATGGCGATGAGATGTTGATATTCAGGTCCTCTGAATGTACTCCAGAGCCTGTACCTGTTGACGTTTTCGATCCATCCGTGAAGATCCTCAACTCCTTGAGGTTGAGGCCCTCCCCTGGGTCTTCGTGTAATTGTATCTGTCAGTGGTAAACTAAAAGTAAATGTATTGTAAATGACTTACCAAGTCCTATCTTATTTAATGGCATCCGCGAACCGGAAGACGCAGAGCGACGTTTTGGTTGAAATGGCTGGAACACGTTGGACGCGGATGGAGGGAGGGACCTTGAGGGAAGCCTATGTTCAGCAGTGTCTTTCTGCTAAAAATGAAGAAGATGATTACTGCCTAACAAAAATATTTCATGAACACCACTGCTAATTAGTAACGTCATAGGTTATGTAGGTACTGAACTGGCACGGTCAAGCAGAATGCAGCTAGCGGCAGCCGTTTGATCATTAGCTATGATTGAAACTTGCGCGCGCGTCGATTGCTCAAGAAGACTTCGTAACGGACAGACATGGCTAAAAAATATATAAAAATCTTAAATAATGGCCTGAGCGTAATTTTGTGAGTTGTGAGCGGCAGAATTTCGGTGAATGAATGAATGAAAATTTATTTGACATACTTTTAGGTACATAAATTTTTTAGCACATAGCCCTGCAAAACTGTTTACACAGTTTTTTTGCAGGATACAGTCTGTATAAAAATATAAAATTATATAATAATATATAACTTATAATTACAAAAATGTTTATATTGCTACATTATCTTACTGTCTTAAGGACATACATTGTGTCATGTGAGTGTCACGTGATGGCCCGCATATTGTATGGCGCGGACCGAAATTCTGCCGCTCACGACTCACAAAATTACACTCGTGTGGCCTCACCCTAAAGATTGTAACTAAGTATATAAAGAAAAAAATTTTGTAACACTTTAATTTGTAATAAACAGTTTTTTTTTATACAGTTTGACCATTGTGATTTATCGACCATTCTTAAACACGTATAATACAAAACTATCTCACTTATGTATAGCTAAACCGTTTAAAAGATTCCTCGCCCGCGCAGTAGGTATAGTACGAATTTTCTGAGGTGTCCCGAGGCCGTATTGTCTAACACTTCTGACGCTTGCCTTCGCTTTCACCGTCTCTTTCTGTCATCATCTTATACCGTTTGACAGAAAGAAATAGTGATTGCGAAGGCTAGCGTCAGAAGCGTTAGACAATAAGCCTGCCGATCTCGTTAAGCCCACCTTTCGAACAAAGCCATTGTATTCTATTGTCCTCAAGTGCATAATCCTCAGTTTAAAATGAACGGAAACATAAGATAAAATAGCTCATTGAAATAACGTCTTTATTATTTACAGTAAAGAGTTAATTTTAAATGTAAAATGTTTCCTAGGATTTCACTTTTTTGCAAGTAGGTAACTAAAGATTTTTTTTTTCAAATTTCCAATTTTTTTATTGTTTTTGTTGTTTTGTGTACTGAAACTAGCTTACATACAGAATTTCAGCTTCCTAGGACTTCAGGAAGTACCCTAAGAATTTTGATGATCATCAGTGTGTCAGTGACGAAATTAGGGTTTTTAGATATCAATAAAATTTAAAGTATAAGAACTATACATATTTTTAATTAATTTACTATTGGCATCATATCCCGAGAACTTTGTTTATCTGGTATACTACAAACTCAAGTTATGATGGTTCAAAAAAACGGCGAAACGCTTCGAAAAAACGTAGTAAGTAGTGTCCTTGCGCTTCGCTTGACTCGTCTCGGCGGGGGCACTACTGTGTCCCAAGAACATGGGGCCCACTTTTGGGGTAAATACGAAATTATTTTTACGCAGTCGGGTTCTTTTTACAAACAGCACTATTGATATTCAACCCATTTAACGGTATTTTATGATATTTTTTTTCTGTCGCTTCTGTAACTTCCAAACTCTTGGTTCATAATGACCATAGATTAATATTGGTACTGCCAATGACAACGGCACTCAGCTCAATAAACGCCCACATGCGCGCACGCATTTCATACGTTAAGTTGTCGGTTACACGTATTGTGTCTATAGAAGGAGCACTAGGAAAAGCAGGTAAGTTTATTATTGTTTTTGTTCAGTTCATTCCATATACGTCCCACTGCAGGAATGTTAGAATCAGAGGGCTTGGGCCGCAGTTCCCACTTGGGCCTAGCGTGTAATGGGAACTTCACACAGACTGTGTTAAAAAATTTAATTGTAGTAAATACTTTATATGTATGTAATTTAATAACAATGTAGATCTATTGAATCAGGCGTTACTTTGCGGAGGTCCATATTAATGAACTAAAACAATTACTTTGCTCACCCGCGACCTTACAATAGTTACGTTTATGCAAGAAATGTGCGTTCATGCAGTTCCTCCACCTCCACACTGTACGAACACACACAAATCACATAAACACAACCATCACCACCACCAAGTTACACTGACGCGTTTCGAACTCAACCAGAGCTCATCTTCAGGGTTACCTAAACTCACTCTCTAATAATATTAACTCTCTAATGGTAACTCTGAAGATGAGCTCTGGTTGAGTTCGAAACGCGTCAGTGTAACTTGGTGGTGGTGATGGTTGTGTTTATGTGATTTGTGTGTGTTCGTACAGTGTGGAGGTGGAGGAACTGCATGAACGCACATTTCTTGCATAAACGTAACTATTGTAAGGTCGCGGGTGAGCAAAGTAATTGTTTTAGTTCATTAATGTAGATCTGTTTGAAAAAAATATACCTTGTTAAGTTTCTTGCCGGTTTCTTCTCAACAGGGTTTTTCCGAACCGGTGGTAGATTCTTCGACGTTCATAGGAGCATCAATTGATGCCTAAATTGAATAAAGAATTTTGACTTTGACCACTGAAATTCTTCGCAGGCCTGTACAGGTTTATTAGCAAATATTCGTATATTTCCTTCGATCAACAATACAACTGTATTGTTGATCGAAGTATATTTCATACCTAACTCTACCTCGACCATCGATCCAACCTCAAGCAAATAGTCATCATCATCATCATCCCAGTCTATTAACGTCCCACTGCAGGGCACAGGCCTCCTCTCAGGATGAGAGGGCTTGGGCCGTAGTTCCCACGTGGGCCCAGTGCGGATTGGGAACAGATGTGGACTTATTTCAGCTGAAATGATGATGATTTTAACAAATAGTTTACCATAAACGTTCGTTGCAGACGTTAATTAGCTCCAAACATGTCGTGTTTGTAACACAGGAGTGCTTCCTAAAATAGAATCATTAGTATCATTCCATTTCGCCATGTTTAGCAGCATGAGTCATTGATCAATTGGTGCGTTATTTCGATCTAGTTACTGTGCGAGCCAATTCACGGTTGTCAAATGTTACCATGGGCTTTATTACTACATAGCTAAACCGTTTATGAGGATACGATGCGCACCATTTTCTCCATACAATCTTAGTCCCCTGTTTCCTCCCTGGATAATGGCTTTAGAGCCAAATTTTTTTTACTGTGTAATCTGTATCTACCACAGCTATTCCCCTATGTTTCGTTTTTTTCCATATTTAGATTAACATAAGAAATATGAGCTTTCAAAAACTAATTAAATTGCCCAATTTCAACGTCATTTTCAGACACTCATCAGAAAAGAATCCCTCATTTAAACAAAAAAAGGAAAACATAGGGGCATAGCTAAATATGTCCTCTAAATATTTATGAAAAAAATAATTTTATTGGTCCAGTTTTCGAGAAGAAAACAGGGGACTACGAAATGATGTTTTGATCAATTCTACGCGCCTATTAACGGTCTGAGCTGCAGTTGTCCCGCTCTCGCTGTACTGACACGGAGGGGTTCGGGCGAGACAGCGACATTTCATTAAAATACCTATTTCTCAAAAGTCTCTCAGCCATCGTATATTCTTAACTTAGTTCTCGCCCGTAAGGTACAGAGGCGCGGGGGTAGACGACAAAGGGGCCGAGAGAGGTGCGAGCGGTAGACATACGAGGCGCGCTCGCCGCCCGCACCTCTCCCGGCCCCTTTGTCGTCATACCCCCCAACCCCTGTACCGCGCGGGAGACGACTCGTTTAAACGGTTTAGCTATAGATCGATTGTTCACCACGGAAAACCCGGAAAAGCTTTCATAGAAAACGTTACAACCATTTCTGACCTACCTAGTAGTAGTTTTTTGTAGTTGGAGTAAAAAAAAACCGGTCAAGTGCGAGTCGGACTTGTGCACCAAGGGTTCCGTACGCATTTTTAGTTATGTCAAAACATTATACGCCGTAAACAGCCGTAACTAAATCTAAGTAAAATGTACGCAGTGTGAAATCATTTTATATTGGTTAGTCGGCACCCCCCTTAATATTTAATATAATTATATTTTTATTATTTGTTAAGTCACTGTTTAATTAAAAAAAAAGTTGTTGTTCTAACTTTCTCCACACACCGAATATGTATACTTAGTCATCCTACTTCTGTTGAAGTTAAGTAGTTTCGTCAAATGTAATCGCTTTGGCGGTGAATTTGACAGGTCTCACTATGATTTGCTACCCGGTAATATATCCCGCCCCGTTAATGTTAATTTTCTACTAACTCTGGTTTTCTCTCCATTTTGCAGTATACTAGACTCATTTTTATCTAAAAATAACATCAGATTATAATATAATTAAATAGTCTCATAAATACTTATTTTCCAAATATATTCCTTCTAATCCATTAGATTTGTCCCATAATATATGGACCTAACTTAGTTGCTAGTTATAAGTATGTAGTGTTGTATCTATAGTGGTGGCAGTTTTTAACTTGTTTGTTCTAGATCGGTTGTGGCTGGTATTCTACCGAACACGGACAGCTCTACCGTACTTGACCAAAGGTCGTCTGGCAGTGTCTTATCCAACCTCGACATTGGCGGAATCATCGCACCGTTCGATGGGGCCATAATTATCCCAAAAATTGAATTGAATTGACAGGTCTCACGTCAAAGTTTGTTTAAGGTACTGACTTGTCAAAGAGGTTTTAGGCTCATAGACTCAACCATGACATAGACCATAGACTCAAAATTAGCCTCAAAAAACTGTTTCATGATGTGTATTACTATTTTTAATAAATTACCTGACCCATTTAAAATGATGGAAAGACAGCAATTTCAAAAATCAATTAAGTCATGGTTGCTGGACAAATGTTTTTATAGTTTAAAAGAGTTCATGGGACATCAATGATTGTAATTATGTGGTAATATATTAAGTAGTTAGTAGTTAAATTTATGCTAAATATTGAAAGTTTTAAACAGCTTATAAGTATATTGCATGCTGGACAACGGCTGATTGTGACGCACTTTTTATGTCATACATAACACCTTTTGTAATTACTCACATTCGAGCAATAAACAATTTCATTCATTCATTCATTCATGTGTAGGGAGACAATGATTTAAATCAAAAAATGATTTTACAAATATTCATTATTTAAAAAAATAAACGTTTTCTTTCACGTAATTGCGACTTAAACATAATCGCTATTGAATACTGATCTAGGAAAACTGGTTCCCGGGGCTAAATGCAGGAACGGCCCAATACGGTTTGCGAGTGGTAATTCAATTGTTTGGGAGAGGATAGGAATGGGTTGAGCTTGGGATGAGCCTTATTTTTATGTTAATTCGCTTTGTAAATAAATAAATAAACAAATAAATAAGGCTCATCCCAAACTCAGCCCAAACCTCTCGCAAACCAGTGATTTTTGGTGTTTTTTTTTTTTTTCCATATTAGATAGGCCAGACAAACGAACTAGTGGGTCACCTGATGTTAAATGAACACCACTGTCCATAGACACCCGCAGCGCTTTACACGATGCCAGTGCGTTGTCGGCCCTAAAGGAGAGGGAATAGGGGAAGGGGGAGAGGGAAGGGGTGAGGTATCGAGCCCCCGGCACTCTCACTGACCGTACGAAACGCAAGCAGGATTACTGCTGCTTCACGCCGGTGTTCTGTGAGAGGGTGGTACTGCCCCGGACGAGCTGGCCCATTCGTGATGCAGCGGCTAGCTACAACATGGCTCTACCACTACAAAAATGTTATTACTCTGTTAATGAGTTCTTGAATGACGAAACTGCAATTTAATTTTTATTGATATAAATTAGGAAAATTATTATTTTAATAAATATTGACAATTTGAGTAATTATAATTTTAATTTGATTCGCATATTATTTAAAAATGACATTTTTTTCAATAACTCATTGACATAAAATACTTATAATGACAATTAATATTGAATGCATGATTGTAGTAATAATGTAATTTTATATAATTTGTAACTGCTAATCTTAAGTTTGGTTATAATTATTATTATTATGTGCCCTTACAGGGTGTCATGGACTGACTTAAATATTATAACACCTTGTTTCTATATGTACATGACTTAATAAATAAATAAATAAATAAATAAAAACTACTGGTGTTCCTGAATAGCAGTTCAAACCAAACCCGTGAGCCCGTTCCTGAATTTAGCCCCTGATCACCGATTCAAAATCATCCTGTGGACCCCTTAAGTTCACTTAGTAGGAAGCTTCCCAAAATGTTGTCTTTCAATTCGTGGTCGTCACTCGAGAACCACACTCCAAACGGTCTTGAAGTTAAATTAAACAAATATTAATATTTTAAATAATACTGGTATTAACTAGTTACACAACGTGTGACGTACTTTCTGTTATCAGACGTTTAATTATGGTAGCGAGCAACGAGAATAAATAATAAGTAGGTAAAGTGTGCGCCAAGTTCTAAGCGGTCGAGACTAATTGCCGCAAATACTCAACGCGCTCTACTCCTGAACAAAAGCCTGCCCAGTAGACTTCTTTAGTGTTTGAAATTACTTCTAATTAACAGACATTTCAGCCGAAAGACGTCCACTGCTGAACATAGGCCTCCCCCAAGGCTCGCCAAACAGATCGGTCCCGTGCCATCCGCATCAAAAGCGATCCCGCAACCTTAACCAGGTCGTCGCTCAATCTTGTTGGAGGCCTACCTACACTGCGTCTTCCGGTCCGCGGACGCCACTCGAGAATCTTTCGGCCCCATCGGCCGTCAGTTCTACGCGCGATGTGCCCTGCCCACTGCCACTTAAGTTAAGCGATTCTTCGAGCTATGTCCGTGACTTTAATTCTTGCGCGGATTTCGTCATTTCTCATGCGATCCCGCAGAGAAACTCCAAGTGTTGTGTTCGCACATCAATAATATTTAGATTTTTTTTTGTCTTAATTTGGAACGCATCTGTTAGTGACAGTTTTTCGCGGTAGATATAGTTTTTTCTTTTGTTATTAATGCCAATTGAAGGTAGATATTGGAGTGGGCGGCTCATGGACAGTCGCATTTTCGCTGTGTCTTTCGTGTGTCGTATCGGATAAGTAAGGAGCACTAAAAACCAGCCCAATTTGAACCTCTGGAAGAGATTCCCCTGCAGCATCAGCTCGTGAATCCAGGACGTCGGTACCGACTGGACTGCAGACCACGAAGGCGCTGGGTGAGTCGGCCTGCACTTTCTATCTGCTTTCACTGGCACTCTATTTTGTTTCGTTTCGTTGTTTCTCGTACAACAGGTCCTTCACCAATAAAAGTTTCGTTTAATTTCGTTTTGAAAAATACGGTTTCCCGGCTTGCGGGCGACTGTACACCAAGCATAGCTCTCTCCATCGCCCTTTGAGTGACTTTGAGCTTTCTTATAAGACTCATCGTTAGCGACCACGTCTTAGTGCCATAAGTCATCACGGTCGAGACTAATTGCTGCAAATAAGTACTTAACGCGCTCTACTCCTGAGCAAAAGCCTGCCCAGGGGCTAAGTTCAGTACGCTTAGTATAACTTTTACTTCACCAAAATACTTCTCGATCGCGTTTACGTAAAAATTTCAATTCTATGGAAACATGGACGCGCGGCTGCGGAGGCGCTGTCCATGTTTCCCTAGTAATTGATTTTTTTACGTAAACGCGATCGAGAAGTATTGAAGTGAAGGAAAACTTATACTAAGCGTACAGGAACGGCCCTACATGGTTTGCGAGCGGTAATTCGATCGTTTGCGAGAGGATAGGAATGAACTGTTATTCAGGAACGCCAAAAATTACTGGTTTGCAGAGGTTTAGGCGCCTTATTTTTTCTTTCTAGGAAAATCCCTAAATCGTCTTACGTAATAAATGAATAGCGCCCTACCTGTCATTAAATCATCCTCATAATTTCAGCCGAAAGACGTCCACTACTGAACATAGGCGTCCCCCAAGGCTCGCGAAACAGATCGGCCCTGCGCCACATGAATAAAAAACGAACAGAATAAAAGCTACCGAACAGAGCTCGAAATTCTTACCTATTATCGTAGGGTAAAAAAAAAAAATTAAAAATCAAAATATTTTATTCGAACAAGTACTTAAGTATCTAATATCTGTATATCTACAAACACTACAACAGGTAGGCATCTTTAAAACAACCGAACACCGGAACTATGTAGCTAAACGCTAAACGGTCGCGTCGTGGCTGGCGGCACACCTGAACTTTGTCTACTCACTGAGCTAGTTCAAACCGGTTTGCCTCCGAGCGGGCGCCGGTGCACGCCCCCCCCCCCCCCCGTCCTGTCTGTGACAGGTCACGCACACATATTTTGTGCGTGTAGTAGTGTAATGCGTGCGCGGCGTTGTTTGAAGCGTATATTCTGTTCGTTTTTATTCATGTGCCTGCGCCATCCGCATCCAACGCCCAAGTCAAAAGTTTTTGACCAGTGTCGTGTTGCCAGTGATGACTTATGGCACTGAGACGTGGCCGCTAACGATGAGCCTCATAAGAAAGCTCAAAGACACTCATGTCGATGGAGAGGGTTATGCCTGGAGCTTCTCTGCGGGATCGCATTAGAAATGATGAAATCCGCACAAGAACTAAACTCACGGTCATAGCTCGAAGAATTGCCAGATTTAAGTAGAAATGGGCAGGGCACATCGCTCGTAGAATTGACGACCGATTGGGCCGAAAGGTTCTTGAAAAAATATTGCCCTTAGATTCCGATGTCGCACCATGACCAACGATACATTTTGCAACTTGGCTCCACACTGCCGTGCGCTCAACAAACGATACTTTTAAAGCCGCATATGGAGTTCTATGTTCTCATTTTATTGTCACGGCTCACACTTCACAGTCCACATCTGAAACGCGTTTAAAATCCATATCATTAACCACTTGGAAAACAGGAGGTATTCAGTTCGTCGGAATCTTTTTTCTACTGAAGTTTTGAACTCAACTTCTGATAACTGGTGTGGTAAGTTAAAAAAAAAACAAAAAAATCAAAACGTTTATTCTGCAAGTAGGCCGCAAAGGGCTCTTTTACATGTCACTTTTTTAAAACTACCAGCGCTTTCGTAAGGACCATCATTGCCAAGAAGAAAGCGCCGCAAGAAACTTGGCCCTAAAGTTAAGCTAAGTTAATCTTCTTATCTCCTTTAGGCACACTAGCTCCGTCCCAGCTAATCTAGCTGTTAATTACTAAACTAAACGGGACTTATCACGCAATAAATATTAATTTATTTACCTCGACGTTTCGGCCACAATGCAGCAACCGTGGTCACGAGTTAACAAAAACCACCTCGGTTGCTGCAATGTGGCCGAAAAGTCGAGGTAAGTAAATTAATATTTAAATATTTTAATTAATTTTTTTTTTTATTATTTTTTTTTTAATAAAATGATCCAATTTTCTAATACAATAATAATCAGAACAACAACACAATCAAAGTTAAATAAGTACTTCAAGAAACCTAAAAACTATTATCATTCAGAAATTCATTAAGATTATAATAACATTTTTCCAGTAACAATTCCATCATCCTCTTCTTAAATATGCCAATAGTACAATTCCTAACTTCTAATGGTATTTTATTGTAAACTTTAGGCGCTAGACCAAATATACTTTTTTTTAATAGGGCAGTATTGGTGACCCTGCTCACTATCCTATCATTATCACGTGGTCTGAGATAGTTACTTACACAATGACGTTGAAATTTATCAGGGTTATTTTTAACGAATACAGCTACTTCATAAATATAGGTTGAAGGAATTGTCAGTAACTTATATTTTTTAAAATATGGTCTGCTACTATCTAGCGGTTTAAGGCCAAACATTGCTTTAATACATCTTTTTTGTGATATTAATACCTTTTCTCTATCTGTGCAATTTCCCCAAAAAATTACGCCATATCTAAGAATGGATCCTACTAGTGCGTGGTATGCTGACAAAACTATTTCCGCATTCACTACCTGTCTTAACTTGTAAAGCGCATATGCTAACGCTGCCAGTTTTGAACAAACAACTTCTACATGATTTTTCCAATTAATATTTTTATCAATTCGTACCCCTAAGAAGTTAATTGTTTCTGCCTCATCTAGTACTCTACCTTGATGTTCAATGCTAATCTGCGGTGCAGTCTTACGTTGGCTAAATTGCATCGACTTAGTTTTTGTAAGGTTAACTTTAAGGTTGTTTCTTTTTAGCGTGTTAAGTAAGTTATTGCGTGATAAGTCCCGTTTAGTTTAGTAATTATGAATGAAAATCGCGAAAGTTTATAACAATCAGGCTGTTTTTGTTTTAGTTTATTTATTAGTTAGTTTTATTTTACTTTTAGTAATAATTTTAATTAAGTTTAAGATATTATGTAAAGTATTTAATTATCTATTTGTGTTTATCTGCTCATGACCTCTGATCGCCGTCGCTAACACCCGCATGTCAATTGCCCCTAAAACGTCATCAATACGAGTCGAATTGTTGTCTCTTCTTTGTCGCTTAACACCAGCACCGACACCCAGCGCTTACAAGTTTGTATGCAGCGCATACAGACAATATATAATGTTTTACTTTTAAGTTTGTACTGACTTTTGTATTTTTGTTAATCTTGATTGTGTGTGCTTGCAGTACCAAATAAACGTCTTTATCTATCTATCTATCTATCTATCTCATCTTAAGGATTGACGGATGATATGGTAAAGGCTGTAAGGTTCTCGGTGGTTGCAAGCCGCTTCCGATCGTCAAGATTGGATCAATGACTATGTCCAGCAGTAATCTACTTTAATTTTTAATAGTTTGATTGATTTAGGCAGTGGTGAAGCGGGCTCATGCTCGCGGTCTTACGGTTTGAGGGGTATTCCGAAAAATCGGTTATTTAATCGAAGTCAAAGTTTCTTAATCAATTTACTTACGCCATAACAATCACTTATAAATGTCGAAGATTCTACCACCGATTCGGAAAACCCTTTTGAAAATGCGTCCTGTGAATGCATACTCTGGATCTTCTTCAAACATAGCTTACCATTAGTAGAAACGGTCATATAGTAGCTCATTTCTGGTGAAAAATCACAATAAGGCCACCACTCTAAAAGCGTTTTTTGTTTCAGATCAAAACACTATTATATTCGTGTCCGTAAACGTCTAAAACGTCGCGAAAAGTGTCTTTAAAGGGAAAGGCCGAATTCGAGGATGGAATCACATGAAAAAGCAGACGGGGCCGGGTTGAACACCCTAGCTACCCTGGACAATGCAGGTTAGAATATATCGCCTTCAGATGTGGCAACTAGGTCTACTCTACGCACGCTCTACTAGTCTAAGGTCGTACTACAATACGTTTACTTTTAGTTTACCACTGACAGATGGCTTGCCTTCATTTCATTTCCAACTTTAACACCATACAAATAAAGTAGCTATTACAAAATCTGCAAATGTGGGTAGCAAGTTTCTGATTGGGGCACACGTAACTTAGTGCAGTTTAACCCCTCCAAAACAAAAGTTTGCGTATTTACTGTCAAAAAACACCCGTTTGTCGCTGCTCCATGCTTCCAAGGATCACCCCTCAACACTTCGGAGAGTGTTGGGATCCTCGGTGTCGATATTTCGAGTACAGTGCAATTTCGCGATCACCTGGAAGGTAAAACCAAGTCGGCTGCTAGAATGTTGGGCGTGCTTGGCCGCTCTAAGCGATACTTCACTCCGAAGCAGCGGCTTCAGATATATAAAGCCCAGGTTCGGCCAATGATGGAGTATTGCTCTCATCTCTGGGCTGGCGCACCCCAATATCAGCTGCTTTCACTTGATCGCAAACAGCGCAGAGCGTGCCGAGTTGTCGGCAACCCCTCACTCTCCGTTAAACTCGATCCTCTTGCTCTCCGCAGAGACGTTAGCTCCCTTTGCGTGTTCTATAAGATCTACAACGGGGAATGCTCTGAGGAACTCTTTGACCTCATTCCAGCTGCAGGGTTCCTTTACAGATCCACCCGTCGTAAGCGTCCATTTCATCGACATCATGTTGATGAATGGCAGTCTTCGACGGTGCGTTTTAAGCGGTCTTTTTTGCCACGAACTTGCAAAATCTGGAACGAGCTTCCCGCTGGGGTCTTCCCATCGAGTTACGACCTGGTTGCCTTTAAGAGGCGAGTGTACAATTTTCTGCAGGTCCGACAACGCACTGGTATCGCGTAAAGCGCTGCGAGTGTCTATGGACAGTGGTGTTCATTTAACATCAGGTGACCCACTAGTTCGTTTGTCTGGCTTCACTAGAGGTAACATAAAACAAAAAAAACAGTATTCTAAAGTTGGCTTTATTTGTAGGTCGTTAAAGTTGAATAGTTAAAGACAAGCCATCTGTCAGTGGTAAACCTTTTGTAATTTTACTGTACAAGCGACCATCGCCCATTTGTTTAATCATCATCATCATTTCAGCCGTAGGACGTCCACTGCTGGACAGAGGCCTCTCTCATTGATGTCCAATCATTACGATTGGAATGTTTTGATTCTTTCCAGAACCCCCGAAAAGGGTGAAAGACTTCGACGACCTCCTCCCCTACATGGGGGAGTTCGGGTGGTACCAACGCCTCCTGTTCCTCATGATGATACCCTACGCCTTCTTTTTTGCGTTCGTCTACTTTGCGCAGATCTTCATGACCTTGGTGCCTGAAGAGCATTGGTGCTATGAGGAGCAGTTGGAGAACTTAACAGTCGATGAACGGTAAGAATTACCCTATCCTTTATACGTCCAATTACTGGTCACAAACCTTTCAGAATGAGAGGGTTTGACCCGTAGTTCCCACGCGAACCAAATGCTGATTAGGAACTTCACATACACCATTGAATTTATTTTCTTCGCAGGTTTATGCAGGTTTCCCCACGATGTTTTCCTTCACCGTAAATTTGGTTTAAGAAAGTTTTTCTTGCTGGCTGTACAGTAAACACAGTAAACCAATTTGATTCCTAAGCCACTATAGAACCTTGTCGCATTAACTACTAGATAATTACAAGGTCAGTGCGGGTTAAATGACTATCTATCAACTTTCCGATCACAACATGCAATAAACGTAATGAGTTTATACGTTTTTGCTCTATTGACAGACGGACAGTGGCAATTCAAGTTACACACACAAATTACACACACAATACACAAGCAAATTCCTTTATATTCACTATCGTTGTCATGTTTGCAAAGATCGAAATGTTATCATGTCATGTCATGACATAATATATCATGCAATAATCACTGTCGTTGAAGATGAACAAATTGATTCATAATGACATGGTTATTATAGCGGCCCAGGAATCAGATTAGATAACTGTACGGTTAAAGCTTGCGCTAATCGATTTGAGGTATTCTATGCATTTGTGTATGTGTGCGTGAGAGCGGCTAGAATCAAAGCCGTGCGTAAGCGCAAGCGACACAAGTTCCCCGTCCGATGACCGAAGGAGAACTAACGCAACTGACTATACGGACAAGGGGAAAGCACGACGGCTCAAGATAGATTGGTCAGACCGCGCGTGTATTTAGGTATTTTCATCGTACTACTAAAACAAATAGGTACATCATCATCTTCTTTGCTCCATCCCACTTTAGGTGGCGTCGGCTCTCCTTATCTTGAGGCGCCAAGACATTCTGTCTTGGGTTGTCGGGTCGGGTAAATTGTTTTTAGTGACAAGTTTCCTCATACTGGTCCACCAGGTTGACGGGGGGCGCCCTCGGCCTCTTTTGCTCTCAGGTAGGCATAACGCTTTCTTGACCACGTGTTCCTGATCTCTACGCATCACGTGGCCGTACCACCTCAGGCGACCTTCTGTAAGTTTCTCGGGTATAGGGGCTACCTTGAAGCTGCCGCGTATATATTCGTTCCGGACTTTATCCCATCTTGTTACCCCTCCCGACCATCTCAGCATTTTCATCTCGGCAGTATGCAGTTTTTGTGCATGCGTCTGTTTCACCGTCCAGCATTCGGAACCGTACAGCATCGCTGGTCTCACCGCCATCTTGTACACTTTTCCCTTAGTGCGAATAGGTACATATTTTAAAAATGTAGCAACACTAGGTATCTTGTTTAATTAACATTCAAAAAGTCAACAGTTCAAAACACTGCTCACTAGAGTGATCCTCAATTATCTTACACATGAATTTCAGAACTAAAGCTTTGTTAGTAATGATACAGCAAGGGGTTAAACGAATGCAATAAATGCGCCAAAAGCTCGGTAGGGCCTTAATGACCAATGATTATCATTCGACCTTTTTTTCAGACGCCATCTTTCCATACCATTCAAAAACGGCAAACATGACAGATGCCAAGTGTACGACGTCAACTGGACAGCGATATTACAAAATGGCGTCTCTTCGCCCGACACAAAATGGCCGCTCAAGAAGTGTCAAACGCAATGGGAGTTCAATTTCACGGATGTGCCATATGAAACAATCGCCACACAGGTAAGATTGTTTGGTAGTTATAGCACAGAATAAGTAATAGTACTAACGGGTATGTATTACAATACCGAAGTACGAAAGACCGAATGTATTAAAACATCGAATGGGTCAAAAGACCGACACGATTTTTTTCTGAAACCGTAAACTTCTCAGAATTTATTAAAACGGCATCATACAGAACTCATTAGGTCAGGTTAGGTTTGTTTTATAACAATCTTAAAAAGTTAACGGTTTCAGAAAAAAATCGTGTCGGTCTTTTGACCCATTCGATGTTTTAATACATTCGGTCTTTCGTACTTCGGTATTGTAATACATACCCGTACTAACGTACAGAAGGATCACTCTTAAACAAAAGTCAACTTTAGGTATAAAAACTTTCCTACTCCTACTGCTTGCACGCGAAATTAAAACTTATCGTGTGATACGAGCGTTCATATTCCGTTGGGCAACGCTGATCCGAAACCAAGGGCACAGGGTTCCCACTCGCCGATATTTGGTAGGTATATAAATCAAGAAAGATAACAGTGTTATTAATTCAGTAAACTATCTTTAGTATGTAAGTAAGTTATTTATAATATCGTTTAGAAGTCATTGTTTGTTGCAAAAATCATAGAATAAATAGATGCTTAATCACGCGCGACGCGGCTCGCGTGCGAACTGAATGCCGAGCGACAACCTCCTGCCATACTCCTCCCGGGAGCAGCGCCGGCCGAACATACCTAAACTGCGGAGTGAAACCCCCGCTGGTTAAAGCTAGATCGTTTTTTTTTTTTTTTTTTTAATGAGTCGCCAGAGGGGCCAAAGACGCGAAGTCTTTGCTGTTTTTTTACTTTAGGGTACGAAGAGTGACTTGTGCTCGGGAAAAATCCCTTCGGACGAACTGGGAATGGAGGGCCCAGACAGTGTCCGACTTGCACGGACTAAAAAACCCGGTCACAAGTCCCCTTCTCTATTGATTATTAATACAAAAAACGTGTGCTTTATATTTTGAGGAGGGGAGGGGTAGGGAGGGGACTTAATCTACCCACAGTGTCCTGCCTCAGCCATTTGCTGGAAGGCCGGGAGAGGAGCATGCATTCTCCCGCTGGGCACTGGGGGGTGCTTAGGTCGGTCTTTTATGTTTTTACCCGTTGGTTTATTCCTTGACCGACCCTCGCCCGTTTCTGTACAATTACTTAGAGCTATTGGTTGAGTTGGTGGGATTTCCTGTCATATGCATTTATCTATAACTACGGGCTTCTTTTCTTTTGCCCTGCGATGGAAGGGTGGGTCGGAGATCTTTTGGGCCCATTGTGTGGCTTTGGATGCCATCTTTTGGGTGGGGCTACCCTTTATACCTGATGGTTTTTTGGCATGCTGTGTGTTTTTTTGCGCTTGTCTCCTAGCGCTACCCTCTTTACGTTTCGCTAGATCGTTTAAATGAGTCCTCGCCCGCATTGAGATTTGAGACCTGATAAGAGGCCGCATTATGTTGAGCCAAAAAGTTGTAATTACTATGGGGAAAGAACATTGGACTATTTGACTCCTCAAATTTTTAATACCATAAAGTTTCCGTATGATAATATAAGTAAAGCAGCATTTAAGATTAAGCTTAAAAATGCACTATTAGAGCCGTATATCAAGTAGCAAAAGTGGTTGGTAATTTAACTTGCTTCGTCTTAGTGTTAATATGCATGTCTTCGCTAATTACTAATTTTAATATCTCTAACCTTATAAACCTTATAAACCTTGTTAAGTAGTAATGTGATTTGAGCGTGGCGCGCCAACAAACTGGTCACTCCAGTTTGGCGCATTTAGTGAAATTTAAATTGTATTTGTTTTTTATTTGAATAAATGATTTCTATCTATCTATCTACAGACACAGAGGCGCGGGGGTTGACGACAAAGGGGGCCGGGGAGGTGCGGGCGGCAGGCACACGAGGCGCGCTCGCCGCCCGCTCCTCTCTCGGCCCCTTTATCATCATACCCTCTGTTTTAAAAGCCTTAAGTCAAAGACTATCTCTCTCAGTAGGTCTCAGTAGATACTGACTCTTTCTCCCATTGCAGCTGAATTGGGTGTGCGACAAGGACAACTATCCGGCCACAGCTCAGTCCCTCTTCTTCTGCGGCGCCATAGTCGGTGGTTTGGTCTTTGGATGGATTGCTGACAAATATGGCCGCATACCCGCTTTAGTCGGTAAGACCCTCGAGCTACTTATGAATTCGAATGAGATTTTGTATGTTGAAAATGTTTTGCATTCCTAGTTGATCTAGATGGGTCACTAGTTAGGAAAAAGTACCTGGGCGACCGAGCTCTGCTCGGGCAGAAACTCGGTACCAAGCGTTTTCCCAGAGATAAGACCAAGCTAGATCAATTTTACCAAATACCAAATTTCATCGAAATCGTTGGAGCCGTTTCCGAGATCCTGATTATATATGTGCGGGGGAGGGGGGGGCGGGGGAGGGGATTCGGGGGTTTCAAAGGGGGGATGAAAATTTCATTGATTTTGCCGTAGGATGCACCGTTTTCAAGATATTTGACAAAAACACCGGAGGGGGTGGGGGGGGGGGTAAGTCACGTTAAACTATCGTCCGCTTTTCCTGTTCTGTGCTCCCAATAGGGAACGTGCACATAGACGGTGCTGCCAACTGGTGCCATAAGGGTGCCATCAATTTAAATGTTTTACCTTGATAAGTTTGTTTTACTGGCCGCATAGTGTCTCTTCTGTCGCATTAGTGCTGCCGCCTATAGTTACTGCACGTTCCCTATAATACTTTTTCTTTCAAAAAAGTAACTTTTTCTCACAAAAGAAGAAACTTGACGTTTTCTCATGAAAAATAAACTTAAAAAAAAAAAACTAAAAACCTTAAAAAAAACGTGGAATCGATCCGAGGTCGGCTGGATCCGCGACCACCCGATTTCTACTGCGCTATTTTGATCTGCTCAAAGCCGGCGAAATTTAGCTTTGTATTCTAACGCAAACAAAAATAGCCGGAAAACACGAGTAAAAGCGATTTTCTGAAAATGAAACATAGCTAGATCAGTTTTTCATCCCCGAAAACCCCCACATACCAAATTTCATCGAAATCGTTAGAGCCGTTTCCGAGATCCTGATTATATATATACATATATACAAGAATTGCTCGTTTAAAGGTATTAGATTAGATAGATTAGATAGATAGATAACTTGACTTAAATAAACTGTACAGAAAATGCGAAATATTTCTGGTTATTTCACCAATTAATATTATTATAGGTATGACGCAGGCTTTTTCAAGCTTAAAAGGAGGCTCCGACCACTATTATATATACCTAGTCCTATTACCTAACAAATAAAACATTTTTTTTTTTCTGTTGTGTTCTATTACTGGACAAAGGCTTCTCCTCTTGACATCAACATCTCCCTTTCCAGAGTAAATATGAAGATTGTTTTTTTGGAGTCTTTTTTTTTATTTTTATTTTTCAACTCCAAATTTTTTTTTTACTTTTGCGGTCATTCCTTGATATCCATATAGTTCACACTAAATACAAACTGAAACATGGATAACCAGTGACCAGGTGACCAGTGGTGGTGTAGGGGTTTGGCACGCAGCACGGAATGCTGAGGACCTGGGTTCAATTCCCAGCGCTGGTCTCTTTTTCTGGCTTTTTCTGTGTATCCATGTTTCAGTTTGGTTTTAGTATGAAATATATAGAGTAAATATAAACATGTCCACTCCCTTAGTTAAAAAAAAATAAAAAAATATTAGGGGACAATCTTACACAAATCGACCTAGTCCCAAACTAAGCAAAGCTTGTACTATGGGTACTAGACGACGATAAACAAACTTATATAATATGTATAGATAAATAAATGCTTAAATAAATAAATAAATAAATAAATATCACGGGACAATTCACACCAATTGACCTAGTCCCAAACTAAGCAAAGCTTGTACTATGGGTACTAGACGACGATAAACAAACTTATATAATATGTATAGATAAATAAATGCTTAAATAAATAAATAAATAAATAAATAAATAAATATCACGGGACAATTCACACCAATTGACCTAGTCCCAAAGTAAGCTTAGCAAAGCTTGTGTTATGGGTACTAGGCAACGGATAAACATACTTATATAGATAGATATATACTTAAATACATATTAAACATCCAAGACCCGAGAACAAACATTCGTATTTTTCATACAAATATCTGCCCCGACACGGGAATCGAACCCGGGACCTCAAGCTTCATAGTCAGGGTCTCTAACCACTAGGCCATGGTTGGGTTGGTTAAATACATAGAAAACATCCATAACTCAGGAACAAATATTCGTGCTCATCACACAAATAAATGCCCTTACCGGGATTTGAACCCAGGACCTCTTGCTTCGTAGGCAGGGTCACTACCAACTAGGCTAAAGAGGTCGTTAAAGTTTCGCGACTAGTACCGATTTCTCAAAAACGATCTATACTATTGAAAAATCAGCAGACGTGATTGAAGTGTTCATCATTATGCACTTGTTAAAGTTTCAACTCTGAGCGTTGCATAATAAGAAAGTTTAATACAGATTTTAGCGCAAGAAAAGGGTTCACTGATTATTCATTTTCTTGTGATAAAAACTTGTGGCATTATCAAAGCCCGGATGACGGGAGTAAATATGTGTTGACGTCTCAATAGTGCGAGGACACACATTTTATAAGTCGATAAAAAAGCACGATGTACTGGACCACCGTTACGAAATTCAGAACAATTATAGGTAGTTGTAAACAAAATTAAAATGAGCTGTTTGTATTTTTTTTTTAACATTTTATATAATTTTCGTATTAAACAATTAGTATTTTTTCTACATTTTCCGATTTTAAACTCCTTCGCCTAGGTGATAAAATCCATTTCAGCCAACCAAAGGAACGTTCTAATTCTACTGTAGTAATCGGGGCAAATTTAAATAATGCATAGTGGTTATGTATGATTTACATCTGTACTACGCAGTCCCACTTCTTTTCCAGATATCAAATTATTTAAGATTTATAAAGTTGAAAAGCCAACGTCAACAATGGAAATCGATAGAATTGTCGATATTTAATTAAGTACTAGTGAAAAGTGCATTTTTGCTCCCGTCGTCCGGGCTTTGGACATTATCCACAGAACTTTAACCCTAAAATTGGCAAAATTTTTAAAAGTTTGTAATTCAAACCCAGTCTTAAATTTTATTAGAACTCCGGAAAGTTCTACATCTAAAAAAATACAAATAAGTGGTGCTGAATAATGTGCCTTATCGAACACATTATCAAGTTAAGGGTCAATGTTTATACAACGTTAAAGCAAACTATAAGCGACGTAAAAACAGCGAATTCGGAAGAATATCCCCTTAAGACTTAAATATTACAGGTTGGGAAAATGTTGTGCGAGTGGTTTTACATTGCCGGCCGCGTAGGTAAAGATTTCTAGCCAGCCAATCATTGACAGCAATGTACCGGAACTCGAATATTTCTCGCACTGACTTGTAACTTCATAATCTGTTTCAGGTACGAACATGTGTGGCTTTATAGCTGGTGTCGGCACCGCGTTTACCAACTCCTTCTGGTCGTTCTGCCTTTGCCGTTTTCTGGTTGGATTGGCTTATGACAACTGCTTCATGGTTATGTATATTGTCGGTATGTACTATTTTATACTCGTGTTAAGTAGTTGTGTCCATAATGTTTCGGCTTTTTTTATACAATATAGGCTTGCGTTTGACCACAATCACGCCTGATGGAAAGCGAAGATGAGACCTAAGATGGAGCACGCTTGCCTAGTAAATGCTCATTCACCCTAGACTTATAATAACATGGTATGTTAGAAAATGTCTGCTTTCATAGTTCAACTTATTAATTATTTTTTTCCAGTGATAGAATATGTCGGCCTTAAATGGCGAACATTCGTAGCGAACATGTCGATAGCAGTATACTTCACATTCGCGGCATGTCTACTCCCGTGGATTGCTCTCGGTGTCGCCGACTGGCGGATCTACACTTTGGCTACTAGTGTACCGCTGGTGTTAGCTGTGTTCACGCCTTGCCTGGTTCCAGAGAGTGCTAGGTAAGATCCATTATCATTTTCATCACTAACTACGCCATCATCTTCATCTCTATCATTATCATCACGATTTTGATCGTCAGCGTTGTTGGTACTATTTACATCATTATCATCGTCGTAGTGGTCATCATCATAATCATCATTAAAATCATATATTACTATAGCTAATATCATCGTTGCTTCTACTACCTTCATCATCATCATCATCATTAAAGTTATCATTATTGTCGTCTTCGCCATCTTCATAGCTTGTCGCGAGATTGTTCGTAGCACAAGACATCACGTTCGAGGCCTGCCTACTCATGTGGATCGTGTCGTGGCATCACCGACTGGTATATCTACACTGACGACTAGTGTAATGTTAGTGTTAGCTGTGGCTTGCCTGGTATCTATGAGCTTCATCAACATTTTAATCATTTACTCGCCATGATCTTCATCATGATCGTCATTATTACCATTACCATCAACACGTTTATAATCACCATTATAATCATCATCATGATCGTCACCATAATCATCATCATCGCCATCATCACGAGATAAAATGGCGTTATGAGATCTCTCCCTACTCCAAAGGTAATAAGAAAAAAGCTTTGTGTGTATACATCCAAATATACAATATGGTTGCAGATGGTTGATATCACAAGGAAGAATAGAGGAATCTATCCAGATAGTTGAAAAGTGCGGGAGAATAAACAGGAAGAAGATACCTAACGAAATCATCGAAGAGTTCAGAGTGAGTTTTACAAAAACAATTTATAGGAAATACGTTTAGTTCAGAAAGACTCTGATAGATTTAATTGCAATGCAGTGGCATATCAAGTAGAAATGTCGAATGGATGGTGTATGAAGAGGTTCAAAGACAATGTCAAAATGCCTTTGTTCAATTTAGATTATGGCAAAGCTCGGAAAGACCCTGTTGAGAAGAACCTAGCAAGAAGCTCGATCAGGGGCCTGTTGCATAACAAAGTACAACTTATTTTACGAGCGGAACTCCCTTTTTAGTTAATATAACTGAAGCGAGAGTTCCACTTGTAATACTAGTTGTACTTT
This sequence comes from Archips xylosteana, assembly GCA_947563465.1. NCBI lineage: Eukaryota > Metazoa > Arthropoda > Insecta > Lepidoptera > Tortricidae > Archips > Archips xylosteana. Next base: position 8,580,803 of record OX387373.1, read on the forward strand.
GTTATGCAACAGGCCCCAGGTTTATATATTTTTTGAAACAGATCTGCAATTATTATTTAATTACATACATCTAATGTATTTATCACAACTAAATTTTTTAACACAGTAGATACGCTATTTGAAACTAGCCTAGGGTAAATTTCAAATCATACAAATTCCGAAAAACTCAGTGGTGCGAGCCCGTATTCAAACCCACGACCTTCTCTTTGAGAGCCCATAGGTCAAACCACTATACCACCACGGCTGCGAAGAATTTCAATGATGTGTGAGAACTTCTCAATCCGCCCTGGACAGGCGTCGGAACTACAGCTCAAGCCCTCTCATTCTGAAAGGAGACCTGTGCCCTAAAGTCAGACGTAAATAGGCTGGATGGTACCAACGTTATTTTAAATCTTGATTGCTTTCTTAAAAGTGAGAACTCTTGGTCCGTACAGTTGAGAGCATTTAACATAGATGTCGCTAGTATAGCTGCAAAAGTGATTAAGCAAGCTGAGATGTGTGATGCATAGGAAAAAAATTGTGTCTAAGTCTAAGTCCCTGGTAGTGCAGGGGTTTAGCACGCAGCACGGAATGCTGAGGATCTGGTTCAGATTCCCAGCGCTGGTCTTTTTTCTGGGTTTTTCTGTGCATCCATGTTTCAGTTTGTATTTAGTATAATGGATTTCACGGGATGACCGTAAAAGGAAATATTTGGAGTTGAAAAAATAAAAATACAAAAAGACTCCAAAAACAATCTTATTACTTTTCAGGTCACAGCAACAGAAATAGCGAAATCCGAACAAGAGAACAGAAACTATTCTGCTTTGGACCTCTTCAAGACTCCTCGTCTGCGACGGCACAGCATCTTACTGCTCATGATTTGGATGGCCACAGCGATGGTCTTCGACGGCCACGTGAGGAATGTGGGGTCTTTGGGGCTGGACATGTTCCTGACTTTCACCGTGGCTACTGCTACTGAGCTACCAGCCGATATACTTCTGACTGCTACACTGGATGTGTAAGTTGTTATATTGATGGTGACGAAGATGATGTTGGTTGTGATGGTCATGATGATGGGGACGACGTTCACGATGCTGATGGTGATGATGGTGTGGACGATTATGTAATCTTCTTCTTGTTCTACAAGTGCCTCCCCAACTAGTGGAGGTTGGCAGTCAGCTCCGCATATCTAACTCGGACTTTAGCCAGTTTGAAAAGCTCCGCGGCGCTCTTAATTCCCGTCCACTCCCGGATATTGCGCAGCCACGATTTCTTTCTTCGACCCACTGATCTTTTGTCTGCCACTTTGCCCATCATTATCAGTTGCAGAAGCTCATATCTGTCGTGTCTTAGCACGTGACCTAAATAGGCAACTTTTCTTTCTTTGATGGTCTGCAGCAGCTGGCGTCCCATTCCAATACGGCGCAGCACCTCAACATTGGTCACTCGGTGTGTCCAGCTAATGGCCAACATACGCCTATAGGCCCACATTTCGAATGCTTCTATACATTTCCGTAGTTCCTCCTTAATTGTCCAAGCCTCGCATCCGCAAAGAAGTACAGGCCATATGTAACATTGTAGTAGACGAGTGCGCAAGAACCTTTTTCATAGTACTAAAAGCACTACGGGCGATCTCAATGCGGATTATGTAATAGCGCCAGAAATAACGATATTTCCTACATGCTTTTTTTCTCACTATGGTTTTTTTATTCAAGATTATTTTCACAATCGCGCTTTTTCCCTATTTTGATCGACATAGAAACATAGGTAGGTTACGGTTATGTTAAGTTTGCATCGGCCCGAAGGGCCAAAAGCACACAGATGGAGGAGCTCCGAGTGAGCGGAGCTCCGTCGGCACTGTTTCTGTGTCAATCCAAAATGCGAAAAACACTGCTGTGAAAAAAATCTTCAGTAAAAAACCATAGTGAGAAAAAAGCATCTGGGAAAAAATGCGAATAGAAATTATGCTATTGGAAATAACTATTCTGGCAAATTGGTCTAACCAGTCATCTGAGTCATAGTCCTAATATCAATGTTCTGTTGCAGTTTGGGTCGCCGCTGGCTGGCTTTTGGTTCTATGGTAATAAGTGGTATATTCAGTCTCCTAGCCACTACCGTATCTCAAGGTAAGAAGTTTTTTATCTACTATATAAAAATAAGTCGGGTTTTCCTTCCTGACGCTATAACTCCAGAACGCACGAACCGATTTCCACGGTTTTGCATTCGTTGGAAAGGTCTCGGGCTCCGTGAGGTTTATAGCAAAGAAAATTCAGGAAAAATTTCAACAGAAAAGCGGGAAAATCTATTTTCACATACAGCGCCATCTCTTATACATAGCATGTACTACAAACCAATACTATTCTCCGCGGACGGAGTCGCGGGCAACAGCTAGTATTGGATAAATGCTACTAATATTATGATTCAAACTTCGTCATCTCTTCCATTAATTTCTTCTATATAAGACCCACTGCAGGGCACGGGCTTCCTCTCATAATGAGAGGCATTGAGCCGTAGTTCTCACGCGGGCCTTGTGCTGATTGAGAACTTCACACACACCATTGAATTTCTTCGCGGGTGTATAAAGTTTCCTCACGATGATAAATTTCAAATGTAATTTCGCCCATAAATTCTGTAAAACTCAGAGGGTGCGAGCTGGGATTTGAACCCACGACTCTATGCTTGAGAGACCTTAAGTCAAACCACTAGGCCACTATAAATCATAAAAATCATAAATCATACATATATTTATTCACTTGAGTAGCGGTTACAGAGATGTTCGATAGGTACATAAAATGAGTATGTTCAGCGCTCTCGCCGGCATCACCAGCATGCGAATATAAAGGTGTGCATAAAAAAAAATTACATTTATAAATTATTAATTTATCATTGGAACTCTATAATGAAACGACATAACCCCTTTGAGTTTGGACACGATTGATTCGCTTGACGAATACTTTGGTCCTAGATAGTAATCAGGGAAAAAAGCACAGTCAGTAAAAGCTTGTATTAAAAACGGAATTGGGGATGTCTATTTTTTTGCAATGTATAGAAAATCGAAAACCATTTCGAAATAAATGCTTTTTAAATCGTTTTCTGTAGTTATTTCATTTTAATATTATGTAATAAATAACCTTCATTTGACATTGGTGTAAATTGCGTGACCGGTCCAAGTCGTACTTTATTCTGTGTGGTTAGAATTCTTCACAATTTACGCGTGGATTATACTACGGAGTTTGATTTGGACCCGCTGTCTGACATCTAGCACTTTGTCAGTGCCAGTAAAGTGACACAGTGTATAGTGTACCACTACGCAAAAAATAATTAAAGGGGTTGCCTTATCGTACGCATTTACATAGATTTAGAAATTTGGCATTGTGGGAGCCCTCTATTATAATCTGACGTCATCAACTAAAATAATTTCAATAATTAATTTTGAAAAAAGTAGAGAACTAAATGACAAAATATTGAAATTAGTTTCTTATAATTGACTTTTCTATACAAAAAAAATATAAAAACCACTGGTAATTTTTTTTAGACATTCCCAATTCTAACTTATTAATTTTGAAAAGAGCTGATGCTCTTCCAACGGGTGAAGATGGGACCCAAGAATTGCATGGCCTAGAGGCTCTTCATGGTTGTTCTGCCCCTGCGCGTAGAATTGCTAACGGTCAAATACTTTTTCCAGGTATACCAACAGCCTCCCTAGCCATCGTCGGCCGCTTCGCCGTGAACATCTCTTACAATATCGGCATGCAATACGCAGCAGAGCTGTTACCGACCGTCGTACGAGCTCAGGGACTGGCTCTCATTCATATATCCGGCTATGTGGCTACTATAATGGTGCCGTACATAGTTTACATGGTAAGTCGACAACAGAACTAATTTTACCAGAAATAAATATATATGTAGCGACTACTAGCGCCATCTAGTCATCACATAAGGAACTAACTACTACAATCCTACATCACGCTATCGAAGTTTCTCAACTCGGCTGCATAAATACAACTTCCAACATTCATCCATTGGACTTCGGTCCCCAGGCATAACATCTGCCTGGAGAGAGATCTCTCTATTGCAGCCTACCCCCAAATTGGTGACCCACGACATTGGACAAAATCGCAATCTTCAGACACACAAGACGATGACGCAGTCTCACAGCAAGCCATACTCACCGCACTGTGCACCATTAGCAGCATGTATCCATTATCTGCCTGGTGTCTACAGTTCGCAAATCCTCCTCCCACTACTTCCACTTGCCGATCAATCAACCAACGCTCGCCAACAAGGCTCCGAGCAATCACGCAACAGGCATGCATCACAAGTAGCAGAGGAACAACAATGCTCGCCGACGAGGCTCTGAGCGACTGGCCCTTGCAAGCGCCCACATGACGCACAGACTGCACTCCACTGCAATTCGTATCGACCTCTGGTCTAAAAAGGGGGGCTGATGTAGCGACTACTAGCGCCATCTAGTCATCACATAAGGAACTAACTACTACAATCCTACATCACGCTATCGAAGTTTCTCAACTCGGCTGCATAAATACAACTTCCAACATTCATCCATTGGACTTCGGTCCCCAGGCATAACATCTGCCTGGAGAGAGATCTCTCTATTGTAACTACCCCCAAATATATCATACTAAATACAACTGAGAAACATGGATGCACAGAAAAACCCAGAAAAAAAGACCAGCCCTGGAAATCGAACCCAGGTCCTCAGCATTCCGTGCTGCGTGCAAATTCCTACACTGCCACTGGTCAGGAGTTTAGGCACAAATTTTTCCTATGCATCGCACAACTCCGCTTGCTTAATTACTTTTGCAGTGATGCTAGCGACATCTATGTTACGCTCTCATCGAGAGACGTCAACACTCCTTCGGAACTCGGAACTTACCGCTCACCCGGACCAAGAGATGTCGCCACCCCTCTTTTTGTGTCGAGAGTTAAAAATAAAACATTTCATTGTACCTGCTTGTCTTCCAGTTTATTGAAGTGAAACTTCTAATGCGACTTCCAACAGGCGTTGCGTTAAATACGCAACGAGTTATGTAACTTGTTTCGCTAGCGCTGTAGTTGGTTGCTTGCGCACGAGGAGCAACGCCATCTAGCGACGAGTTATTTAACTTGTATCGCTAGCGCTGTAGTTGGTTGCTTGCGCACGAGGAGCAACGCCATCTAGCGACGAGTTATTTAACTTGTATCGCTAGCGCTGTAGTTGGTTGCTTGCGCACGAGGAGCAACGCCATCTAGCGACGAGTTATTTAACTTGTATCGCTAGCGCTGTAGTTGGTTGCTTGCGCACGAGGAGCAACGCCATCTAGCGACGAGTTATTTAACTTGTATCGCTAGCGCTGTAGTTGGTTGCTTGCGCACGAGGAGCAACGCCATCTAGCGACGAGTTATTTAACTTGTATCGCTAGCGCTGTAGTTGGTTGCTTGCGCACGAGGAGCAACGCCATCTAGCGACGAGTTATTTAACTTGTATCGCTAGCGCTATAGTTGGTTGCTTGCGCACGAGGAGCAACGCCATCTAGCGACGAGTTATTTAACTTGTATCGCTAGCGCTGTAGTTGGTTGCTTGCGCACGAGGAGCAACGCCATCTAGCGACGAGTTATTTAACTTGTATCGCTAGCGCTGTAGTTGGTTGCTTGCGCACGAGGAGCAACGCCATCTAGCGACGAGTTATTTAACTTGTATCGCTAGCGCTGTAGTTGGTTGCTTGCGCACGAGGAGCAACGCCATCTAGCGACGAGTTATGTAACTTGTTTCGCTAGCGCTGTAGTTGGTTGCTTGCGCACGAGGAGCAACGCCATCTAGCGACGAGTTATTTAACTTGTATCGCTAGCGCTGTAGTTGGTTGCTTGCGCACGAGGAGCAACGCCATCTAGCGACGAGTTATTTAACTTGTATCGCTAGCGCTGTAGTTGGTTGCTTGCGCACGAGGAGCAACGCCATCTAGCGACGAGTTATGTAACTTGTTTCGCTAGCGCTGTAGTTGGTTGCTTGCGCACGAGGAGCAACGCCATCTAGCGACGAGTTATGTAACTTGTTTCGCTAGCGCTGTAGTTGGTTGCTTGCGCACGAGGAGCAACGCCATCTAGCGACGAGTTATTTAACTTGTATCGCTAGCGCTGTAGTTGGTTGCTTGCTAGCCGCTTCTTTGCTTTGGGTTATTGCAATAAGGTTCATATTGATGTATTTATAAGTGCTTTTTCATTTCTACATTACGAAGTTTCACTTCTTCCGTGCGGAGGAATTGCACGCATTTGGTTTTTAATTGAAATGTTTCTTAATACTTACCCCAATGGAATATAGGATTTAGAATTATTTTTACAGGGGACGATCGCAGTGGAGATACCGTTGTTGATACTGGGCACGCTGGGCATAGCGGGCGGGGCACTTTGCCTGTTCCTACCAGAGTCCATGGGGAAGACCATGCCGCAGACCATCCAGGATGGCGAGGATTACGGCGAGGACCAGAGGTTCTGGGACTTCCCTTGCTGTGCCAGGTACTTCACGGTTTGTTTGTTTTTTACCGGATACATGTATAGGTAACCGGTTGTCTGTAAAGTCGATTTACGGACGATAGTTTAACGTGACAACGTCATAATAAAACATTCAAAAACAAAAATGAAACCAGGCTGTCACCCATCCAAGTACTGACCGCGCCCGACGTCGCTTAACCTCGGTGGTCGGACGAGAACCGGTGTTTTGTCAAATATCTTGAAATCGGTGCATCCTACGGCAAAATCAATGAAATTTTCATCCCCCCTTTAATACCCCCGCACCCAGAAATACATCATCTGGGAAAATTTCAACTGTGTAGCTATCACGGTTCATGTGATACAGCCTGGTGACAGACGGACGGACGGACGGACGGACGGACAGACGGACAGACAGATGGACGGACAGACGGATGGACAGCGGAGCCTCAGTAATAGGGTCCCATTTTTAGGGTTCCGTAGTCAACTAGGAACCCTTATAGTTTCGCCATGTCTGTCCGTCTGTCTGTCTGTCTGTCTGTCCACGGCTAAGTGGTAAAATAAAAAAATATATAAAATTTTTTTTAGGGTACCTCCCATAGACTTAAAGTGGGGGTGATTTTTTTTTTCTCGACTAACCCTATAGTATGGGGTATCGTTGGATAGGTCTTTTAAAACCATTAGGGGAATGCTAACATGATTTTTCTATTCAGTGATCTGTTTGCGAAATATTCAACTTTAAAGTGAAAATCTAAACTGTTGGGTGGAAAAAATTGAAAAAATTCAGAATGGTAGTAAATATATTAAATTTACAAGGAAAATTACAGCGGTTAAGATTGCTTGGGAATTATTTGTAGTTTAAGAGTAAATTGTAGCCTAAGGTATAAAACATACCTAAACTTGGAAGATTCCGTACACATACGAAATCCTTAGAAAAATATTACTTGATTTTTTCGTAATGGCTACGGAACCCTATCTTGGGCGTGTCCGACACGCTCTTGGCCGGTTTTTTACCCTTTGGGTACGGAATCCTAAAAATGACGTTAGCTCGAAATCAATTTAAAAGCACTACTCACTAGGTACTGTAGTTGTCAACAGGTACTTTAATTAAGATTTCACCTTTAGATGTGAGTGTGCAGGATTTACATGAACTTATATAACCATCTCCGTTTCACCACCTCCGATCCGTTAAATCAATTTATGACTAACGTTGATTATGGAGAACATACCGTAAACTGGGGTTACTTTAGAAAACAGTTTTTTTACGTCGTGTCATTATTTTTTTAGACCATCTGTGGCAGTGAAATAAAGTAACTATCTTGATAAAACACCTAACTTTTTACGTCATTTGCTCAATCGAGCTATGAATATTTGCGTTTTTATAGCCCCGAAATTTCTTATATTACTATAAGAACACCCCTAGTTTACCGGTACATTCACCATCGTCATTTCAGCCGTAGGACATCCACTGCTGGACATAGCCTCCCTCATTGATGCCAAATCATTACTGTTCGGACGAACTGGGAATGGAGGGCCCAGACAGTGTCCGACTTGCACGGACTAAAAAACCCGGTCACAAGTCCCCTTCTCTATTGATTATTAATACAAAAAACGTGTGCTTTATATTTTGAGGAGGGGAGGGGTAGGGAGGGGACTTAATCTACCCACAGTGTCCTGCCTCAGCCATTTGCTGGAAGGCCGGGTGAGGAGCATGCATTCTCCCGCTGGGCACTGGGGGGTGCTTAGGTCGGTCGGGATTTTTCCCGAGCACAAGTCACTCTTCCTACCCTAAAGTTAAAAAACAGCAAAGACTTCGCGTCTTTGGCCCCTCTGGCGACTCATTCAAAAAAAAAATCATTACTGTTGGAAGCGACTTGCATCCACCATGAACCTGCGGACTTCACCAAATCGTCCGTCCATCTCGTTGGTAGACACATTACATTACGTTGGATGATACATTATGACTTTTTAAATTATGGGAAACCAACGTGCGCCATATGAAACATATACTAACTTATTATTTTTTTCTAACAATTACTCATTATTATATCACGTTTAACCGTCACGCCACTCCTTTGCTCCGTTTAAGATTAGCGATTATGAATTTTTACTTGTGTAACCGATGTTTGTAATTTTTTTATTTTTCAGAAAAACTGATACACAAAACGCAAAGACGGAAGATCTGGAGAAGTATTAGCCGCCTCCTGTTGCTGAGAGCATGGACGAAGAACATTTTCAAAATATATTGCATATTATATTATAATAACAGTCAATTACTTCAATACAATACCTAATAGTCACGCAAAACAGGCGCACAGAGACGTCGAGTTGCGGAAAACAGCCCGTTACTATCTATCTATCTATATATAACTTTAATATAACAGATATTTCTGATTTAAACTATCCTTAGGCACAGTACCTATAAACAACAAGAACGACATTTGGAATAATGCATATTTCGACCAAATAAAATGTATAAGTTACATAAATATGTTTTACTAAAATCTCCATTCCGTGTTAAGATTGATTCATATCTGCAGATACCGAGCATGTCAGATGTGTGCCGTGGCAGACAAAATTATATTCTCTTCTATACCGAGAGCGTGGAATTGCATATGTAAAAAATAAATAAATAAATATCATAGGACAATTTCACACCAATTGACCTAGCCCCAAACTAAGCAAAGCTTGTACTATGGGTGCTAGACAACGGCTAAACATACTTATATAGATAAATACATACTTCAATACATATTAAACATCCAAGACTCAAGCACAAACATTCGTATTTTTCACACAAATATCTGCCCCGACCGGGAATCGAACCCGGGGCCTCAAGCTTCGTAGTCAGTCATTAACGAATTCATGTCTATCGTAACATGCACCCCCTCCCCTCACCCCCCCCCTCACTACACAAAATGTCAATTTAATTAATCTGACTGAAGGTACGTGTTGTTTAAGTAGTGCAGCAAATTAGTTTTTTTTTAATAGCCTATGTTTGTGTCCCACTGCTGGGCAAAGGCCTCTCCTCTTGACTTCCACATGTCCCTGTCCAGAGTTGTAACATCTGCCTAGAGCTTAGTTCTTAAAAAGCCCAAGAATGGTCAATAGAATTTTGACGCCTATCGGCGTCAGCGGCTCTGTGTTTAGGTCAATAATGACGACAATCGGCGTCAGCGGCAATGAATTGGTTAAGCACCAAAGCTCCATATCAATTCTGTGTACTACTACAATACAACAGGTCCTTTACCTAAGTTCTACGATAAGCATCAGGGATAGAAACTGAATGTTTTGGTAATGTTTCCCAAAACAACGCCGCCTACCCAAATAAATGAAGTAAGTATGCCAAATTTGCAAAGAGATTCCCACGAATGTTAAAACAATAACACGCGACGGAAGCTGCGTGCCTGTCGATGGTGCGCGCGAGTCGATGGATAAGTATCGATAATACAAATTTAAATGCTCACCAAAATTATCTTAGTGCTTCCCAGAATGAATGTTTTGCTCACCAAATACCTATTAGGTTATGTTAGGTTTGCATTCATCCGTTTTGGCAAGCATTAAGAATATATTTGGTAGGCTTTTAAACACAAGCCATACTAATAATTCTCAAGCAAATTTAGCCGTTACAGTTTTCCTTGTTAGTTTGACATATTATTTTCTCACATCCCGAATATTTCACAAACGAATCGCTATAACGAAAAATCGTTTTGACAACCCTGTAATGATTTTAAAAGACCTATCCAACGACACCCCACACTATAAAGTTAAACGAGAAAAAATAATCGCCCCCACTTTATGTCTATAGGAGGTACATTATAAAAAATAGTGTCCGACCGAAACACGATTTTTAGCCGAAACCGAAACCGAATATTCGGTTTTTTTCTGATTTCGGACGAAACCGAAACCGAAATTTTTGAAGACGTATCATATCAAACAAAATATTCAAAATTACTGTACAAATCGTAAGGAAAAGGTAGGATTTCTTATATGAGAACAGTTACTTTTTTTGTTAAACAAAATAAAAAACGTTTATTTTTAATGAAAAATGACTTGGCGTAGGTATTATATTATTCAAAACAAACAACCTATTCTTATCACGTCTAAACTAAATTCACAATCCTAATATCAAACGTATTGTTCATTAATCACAGAATAAAATGCAGTAACAGATTCTAATAAAAAGTAAATAATGATTTTATAAATAAACAACATTCACCATATTTTGTCGCGCGCCATATGGTTCACAAACAAACGTCACAAACTGCATGCATACTAATATCGCTGGTCCCCTAGCTGGGCCGGCCGCCGATGCATTACCTATACCTAAAGGTAACACCACCAGAGTTGAGGCCACGCACACAACCTCATCTCATGTAATGACAGCGGGATTTTGACGTTGTGTTGACGTTTAACGACAACACAACGTCAAAATCCCGCTGTCATTACATGAGATGTGGTTGTGTGCGTGGCCTCAACTCTGGTGGCGTTACCTTTACCCGGCCGAGCGTGGTCGGATTAAGCCGAGTGCTCACGATGCGAGAGCCGCGAGAGGCCGCGAAGTAATTTCGGCCCGGCCGAAGGTTTCGGCCGGATTCAGGCCGAAACCGAAACTTCCGCCGAAATCACTTTTTTGGCCGAAATTGGCCGAAACCGAAACCGAAACCGAAACTTCGGTCGGACTCTATAAAAAAATCTACTTTATTTTAGACTATCGCGGTCATTATTAATATTATGAGTTGAAATCGGATTTTGTTCCGCGTACCTCGATTTCAGAGAAGCCCGATATTTCGGCACAGTTGCATGCGCCATGATCACGAGACGGACGACTGGAGAATTGCGGGTATGCTGGTATAACTGTCAGTCAAGAAAAATAAATCGGACGTAACCGATTTACCCTCTTCCTAACAAGTTGCCCAATACTACTGGAACTCGAACTCACTTCAAAGTCACGGCAAAATACACTCACAGTATCACTCACTTTCCTCGTATCATCACGAACACGATCCGGTTTAACTATATTCAGCACGTACTTGACAACTTAAAACCGTCTTCTCGATTAAAGTTAGGGTATTTCGTAATTTCAATAGCTTCCCTAACTAATCGTGGTATGTAGATAAGATTCCAAGATGTGTTGGGTAATGGCAGACTTACAGCTTTGTGCTCATTTACCCGACATGATATGGTTCGTTTAGTTTGTCCTATATACGATTTCCCACAACTACAATCAATTTTGTAAACACCCGGATGCTCTAAAGGAAATGTATCTTTAGGTGATCTCATGCTTTGTGATATTTTCTTAAAAGGAGTAAAAATGGTCTTTATTGAATATTTGTTCAATAATCTTCCAATTCTATCAGTTACTCCTTCAAGATAGGGCAGATATGCTGGTTGTCGAGCTACTGATTGCAAACAATTTCCCTTTACCTTCTCTACTTTATGTTTAACCTTATAAACATTAAAAAAAAAGAAAAAAAATATTAGGGGACAATCTTACACAAATCGACCTAATCCCAAACTAAGCAAATCTTGTACTATGGGTACTAGACGACGATAAACATAAATATATAAATAAATAAATACTTAAATACATAGCAAACATCCATAACTCAGGAACAAATATTCGTGCTCATCACACAAATAAATGCCCTTACCGGGTTTTGAACCCAGGACCTCTTGCTTCGTAGGCAGGGTCACTACCAACTAGGCTAAAGCGGTCGTTATTGCTACGTAGATCACGTTTTACGTGTGTTAACTCCTGCTGCAAGTTTTCTTGATCACAAAGGCCATACGCTCGTCTTGTAAGAGAAATAGCAACCAAATTTAACTCACGCGGGTGGTGATGTGAAGATGCATGTAGATACCGATCTGTGTAAGTTGGTTTTCGGTAAACCGTATGGCCAAGAGTGCCATCACTACGTATCATCACTTTCACATCAAGGAATGCTAGGGTTCTGTTCTGTTCCAATTCGTATGTAAACCGCATTCTGTTGTGAATGTTATTAATAAGGTCTACATAATGTCCAACCTCAACCCGTCCACCCTCAATAATGCAGAAAATGCCATCCACGTACCTTTTCCACATCTTAATCTTAAAAGGCGCAATGGCAATGGCTTTTCCTCAAAATGCTCCATCCATAAATTAGCTACTGCTGGAGCTACCGGGCTACCCATCGCCACCCCATCAACCTGTACTGCCCCTGGTAGATGAAATAGGCAGAAGAAAGACAATGCTCAGTCAAAGTCATATATATTTGCGGTATGTTATTAGCTAGCAGTTTATTTTCAAGTACTTTGAGAAACTCTGTCACAGGTACATTGGTACACAAACACGTTGTACAACGTCAAAACTAACCATAATCTCCCCCGCACTAACCACAGTGTCACGCAAAAGACTTACAAAGTGACGGGAGTCTTTGACATATGAGTTGGTTTTTCCAGTCAAAGGATTGAGTACGTCACCTACATGCTTAACCAATTCATAAGTAGGTGAATCAATTTGACTGACTATAGGTCTCAGAGGACTTTTGGCAAACCATACATTATCGGCGGTTGTGCTATACGGGGACGCAATAAGGATTTATGTCTATCCTCATCAATTTCCTTGCTACATTCCCTAATGAGTTTAGTGGTCCGGGAAGACACTCTGGCAGTAGGATTATATTTCACCGGTTGATATGTGTTAGTGTCACTTAGTAACGCAACAATTTTGTCCTCATATTCAGCGCCATTCATAATCACAGTTGCGTTTCCCTTGTCTGCTCTAAGGACAAGTAAGTCTTCATCAGCCCGTAAGTCATTGAGTGCAATACGCTCATATCGAGTTATATTACTCTTGGGCAGCTTAGCCTTCCGAAGAATAACCGCTGTGTCCTGCCGAAGAACTTCCGCATCAGGAGGTGTAATTTTGTTCTTACGAATAACATCTTCCATGTTTCCAATTATCGCCTCATAAGGAATCCGTGTTGGTGTAGGTGCAAAATTCAATCCCTTTTTTTTGTCCGATTTATTTTTCTTGACTGATCGGGCTTCTCTGAAATCAAGGTACGCGGAACAAAACCCGATTTCAACTCATAAAATCTACTTTTTATTATACCACTTTGTCGGGGTAATTGCTACATATTATTATACCCATGCAAAATTACAGCTTTCTAGCACTAATAGTCTCTGAGCTAACCCGCGGACGGACGGATAGACATGGCAAAACTATAAGGGTTCCGTTTTACCATTTCGGCTACGGAACCCTAAAAATGGGGCCACGGAATTGAGTCGGTTAGCACGCTCGAATAATACCCCTGAACCAATAATTTACCGATATCGATAAAGCGCAAAAACATCACTACCCGTGTTTACAAACTCCGAAATCGTGAATGGCCCAAATTTTTCGCCTCAATTCAACAACAGTCATTGCACGCGTACCACCCACAGAAATGTTAATCAAAGTTGATAATTAATTAATTATGTTACATTCGTTATTACATATCGGGTTTTTGGTCGGATTGGTGAGATGCTCGGTCAATATGGAGACAGATTGGGACATAATAAAACCACGGTTAGAGAAGAATAAGATTAACAAAGGTAAGTACATCAGCCTCATCCAAGCTTGTATAAGCACACTGGAGGGCACAGGCCTCCTCTCAGAATGAGAGGGCTTGGGTAGTAGTTCAAAGCGAGTCCAGTGCGGATTGGGAACTTCCCACATACGCGCTTCGGTTTGTGGAAGGCTTTAAAATTGTCTGTACGCAGTCACTGAAAATAGCTACACCGTGATTGGCAGTTTATGGTCTTCCAAAGTAAATTAAAAAAAATTACTTCAATTCAATTTATTTATTGCATATCGTCGGGGATAGTGCAACACCGCGTAACTAGCACTGGTAAATACTGCGTACCTGCACAAAACCCATATGGAAAATCCGTGTAACTGGCATTGGTTAATACCGCGTATCTAACAAATGTAGCCAAATTAAGTTTTCCCGCCAACGAACGTCCTCGTTTCGAATCCTGATTAGAAACGTTTTAAGCTTCTCCTGTAAAGTTGGGTGTTGTGTAGATACGCGTATTTACCAGTGCTAGTTACGCGGTATTGCACTATCCCCGATGATATCACATTACAAACATAGATGTTATTATAGGTAAGCAGGTATACATGTGACGCCCTGTAAGGACACAGCTTATGTTAGGCACAATTATACTAGGCACTTTACTTAATCTATGTTACGTATTATATCTACATAGGTACTAGACTAATGCCTCGACTTTAGCGTCTAACCGCCTTTACGCCTTCTACAAGAAGACTAACTGGTCACTACTAAAATATAATGCTAAACTAGGATACATAAGTAGCCTGTATCTTAGGCAAAAAATAATGGTGCTTAAAATTTACATAATTACCAGATTTACATAATTAACTATTATTTAAACTTAGAATTAAATAAGTAAAGTAAGTATCTACGGCTTAATTAATTGAATAGAGTACCTGGGTGACCGAGCTCGTGCAGAAACTCGGTACCAAGCGTTTTCCCAGAGATAAGACCAAGCTAGATCAATTTTTCATCCCCGAAACCCCCAAATACCAAATTTCATCGAAATCATTGGAGCTGTTTCCGAGATCCTGATTATATATGAGCGGGGGAGGGGGGCGGGGGAGGGGGTTCAGGGAGCTTCAAAGGGGGGATGAAAATTTCATTGATTTTTGCCGTAGGATGCACCGTTTTCAAGATATTTGACAAAAACACCGGAGGGGGGGTGAGAGGGGGGAGGGGATGCGGGGGAGGGAGCGCGGGGGCATTAAAGGGGGATGAAAATTTCATTAATTTTGCCGTAGGATGCACCGTTTTCAAGATATTTGACAAAAACACCGGAGGGGGGGGGGGTGAGAGGGGGGAGGGGATGCGGGGGAGGGAGCGCGGGGGTATTAAAGGGGGGGATGAAAATTTCATTGATTTTGCCGTAGGATGCACCGTTTTCAAGATATTTGACAAAAACACCGGAGGGGGTGGGGGGGGTGAGTCACGTTAAACTATCGTCCGTAAACCGACTTTACAGACAACCGGCTTTTCCTGTTCTGTGCTCCCAATAGGGAACGTGCACATAGACGGTGCTGCCAACTGGTGCCATAAGGGTGCCATCAATTTGAATGTTTTACCTTGATAAGTTTGTTTTACTGTCCGCATAGTGTCTCTTCTGTCGCATTAGTGCTGCCGCCTATAGTTACTGCACGTTCCCTATAATACTTTTTCTTTAAAAAAAGTAACTTTTTCTCACAAAAGAAGAAACTAGACGTTCTCTCATGAAAAATAAACTTAAAAAAAAAACTAAAAATCTTGAAAAAAACGTGGAATCGAACCGAGGTCGGCTGGATCCGCGACCACCCGATTTCTAATGCGCTATTATGATCTGCTCGAAGTTGGCGAAGTTTAGCTTTGTATTCTAATGCAAACAAAAATAGCCGGAAAACACGAGTAAAAGCGGTTTTCTGAAAATGAAACATAGCTAGATCAGTTTTTCATCCCCGAAAACCCCCACATACCAAATTTCATCGAAATCGTTGGAGCCGTTTCCGAGATCCTGATTATATATATATATATATACATATACATATACAAGAATTCGCGTCGTCGTCGTCGTCGTCGTTTTCCCGTCGTAATCGGAGATACTTTGCTCGAAGTTGTTGACGACTATATCTATCTGGGACATACAATCCAATTGGGTAGGTGCAACTTCGAGAAAGAGGTCAATCGACGAATTAGACTCGGATGGGCAGCGTTCGGGAAGCTCCGCAATATCTTGTCATCCGATATACCGCAGTGTCTCAAGTCAAAAGTCTTTGACCAGTGTGTGTTGCCAGTGATGACTTATGGCATTGAGACGTGGCCGCTAACGATGGGTCTTATAAGGAAGCTCATGGTCACTCAGAGGGCGATGGAGAGGGCTATGCTTGGAGTTTCTCTGCGGGATCGCATTAGAAATGATGAAATCCGCGCGAGAACTAAAGTCACGGACATAGCTCGAAGAATCGCTAGACTTAAGTGGCAGTGGGCAGGGCACATCGCCCGTAGAACTGACGGCCGATGGGGCCGAAAGGTTCTCGAGTGGCGTCCGCGGACCGGAAGACGCAGTGTAGGTAGGCCTCCAACAAGATGGAGCGACGACCTGGTGAAGGTAGCGGGAACGCATTGGATGCGGATGGCGCAGGGCTGATCTGTTTGGCGAGCCTTGGGGGAGGCCTATGTTCAGCAGTGGACGTCTTTCGGCTGAAATGATACAAGAATTGCTCGTTTAAAGGTATTAGATATAGATGACTTTGAGCTTTATTATGAGGCCCATCGTTAGCGGCCATGTTCTCTGTGCCACAAGTCATCACTGCCATGCCAACACATGGTCAAAGACAATTGTTTCAATTCATTGATATATTACGACCGCTTTAGCCTAGTCGGTGGTGACCCTGCCTACGAAGCAAGAGGTCCTGGGTTCGAATCCCGGTATGGGCATTTATTTGTGTGATGAGCACGAATATTTGTTCCCGAGTTATGGATGTTTTCTATGTATTTAAGCATTTATTTATCTATATAAGTATGTTTGTCGTCGTCTATTATCTTTGCTTAGTTTGGGACTAGGTCGATTTGTGTAAGATTGTCTCCTAAGGGCCCTCGCCCACGGCGACTTTTTGTAGCGATGCAGTAGCGATGCTGTTGCGCGTTCGCATCGATACAGTCGCGATTCGGTCGCTAGCTGTGTACCCTCGCCCACATAATACGATTCAGTCGCGATGCAAACGCGATACCGTCGCGCTTCTGACGCGATGCAAACGCGATACCGTCGCGCTTCTGTCGCGATGCAAACGCGCGGTTCTCCACTAACGCGCCACCCTCCCTCCGTTCCCTCCCCGATGTCGTCCGACACGGTCGCGCGTTTGCATCGATACAGTCGCGATGCTGTAGCGCGTTAGTAGCGCGTTGGCATCGCTTCTATAGCGCGTTACAAATGCGACTAACGCGCGTTAGTTGGTTAGTTGCATTTTTGTTTAGCTGTGGGCGAGGGCCCTAATATTTATTTATTTATTTATTTTATTTTATTTTTAACATCATTCAGGAGTTTGGCTCCGGGATAGAGGCCATGATACCTTCGAGAAGCCGGTGCAGGGCGAGTTCATCTTTCAAGCGAACTCCTTGGATGCGGAGAGCTTCCAGAACGACTTCGACCCCTTCTACTCCAAGCAGGAGGCGCTTCTGGTCGGCAATGGATACCTGGGGCGGGACAAACGATCAGCTCACAGTAAGTGACCATGAACATAGTCATAGATAGGGTTTCATCAGGGACATAGGAATTTAGGGGGGGGGGGAATTTAATGACAGGCAGGGAGTTCCTTTATCGATAAACTCAACTATCGACGCTATTCCCATGTACTAGTGATCACCCTAGCTTTGTTTGTAAATTTGTATTATTTTGTAAGACTTGTTTCGGAGACAAATTTTAATATTATAATAAAGTTTACCCAAAGCATATTTTAAATGATAGCTGGGTAATGATAACCATTGCACTATAAAATATTTTCAACAACCTCTTAAGGCCCAACATACTAAATTTAATACATACGACCAACATACGACATAGCAAATTTCAACTTTTCTTGATTGACAATAAGTTTCAAATTATGATAGACATAATTTGACGTGGGCTTTACGGGGATAAAGAAAAAGAGAATTGATTTATTATCTTGTTTCATTTTCATCATCATCATCATCCCAGCCTATATATGTCCCACTGCAGGGCACAGGCCTCCTCTCAGAATGAGAGGGCTCATTCATTCATTTTTATACTTTCTATAAAATTATATTTAAAAAAAAATGGATCACTAGTATATGAAAAAAGCATCGATAGTTGTGTTTATTGATAACGAAACTCCCTACCTGGCATTAAATTTTGCCCCCTAAATTCCTGTCTGATAAATCTAATGAAAATGTGACAATTTCAGTGATTTGCGTTTAAATCAAGGCATATTTATAATTCCTTTTTGATAAATGACAGTATTATAATTTTAATTCTTGTAGTTTATTATCTTTCAGGTAAAAACAAACACCGATTCAGAAAGAGTTTGAACAACAAATCAAAATTGAATATGAAAGCTTCAACTGTTTTCAATGATTATCCATACGAAGTAGCTGTACTCCATGATAGCCCAAACAATAAAAACATAGATTACAATGTTTATCCCAAATTTGATATCAAGGTACCTAAAGTCGGAGATTCCAATGATACAGACTCTAAGAAAATAAGTGAATTAAATCTCATCGCCAGTAAAGATAAGAAAAAGCATTTCGTTAAGAAAGATGAAGCCAAATTTGAACTGAATCACAAAGTCAACACAACTGAGGGTAATGTGTCTGTACCTAAAAGAAGCATGAATTATGGTTTAGAAATAGATAGGATAAGTTTCCTTGAAGTTTTGAATAAAAGTAAAGATGTACATCCAATAACAATGGTTAAAGAAGAAAAAGTGGTTCAACCTGTTCCAGCAAGAGATGTGACGTATGAAATAACACCTAGTGAACGTAAAGTTGAAGTCGAAATGCCAAAACCAGTGAGCGAAAGAGGACTGATAAAAGTACTATCGATGCTAACGAAAACTTTTAGAAAGATAATGAAACAGCATAGTGATATAAAAACCATGCATGATGAAATGATCAGTGTTGATGAAGACTTCACAAAGAAAATTGAAGAAAACAAAAAGAAACTCGATGATTTCGACACTAAATACATACTTTTCTTGAAAATGGTTGAGAAAATGAAAACGGTTCAAGAAAAAATTAAGACTAAGGAGGAAAGTTACAAGAAAAAGGAAGAACAGATGTCGAAGAATTTGATTCAGTTTGAAAGTCAGCAGAAGAAGTTCTTAGCTCAGCAACAACAGTTCTATAATATTCAAAAGTTAATGCTGGCACAGAATGAAAAGATAAACCAAAGACAAAACACAATAGCTAAAACACAGAATGAAATATCTCATAGACAAAACAATTTTGCCAGAGTACTAAAGAAAGCAAAACAGCTGTACATAGATACCAAGTACCCCAAAATGAATACCACTATCGCTGCCCCTAAAGAAGTTTATGAATACAAAGAAAAAGAAACACAGGTAAATGCCACTAAAGAAAAAAAAATTGAAGACACAACATCACGAGCAACGACAGAATCAGTGAAAATCAACCTTTTCTCAATCCCCGCCAGCAATCCTATTGAAAATCAAGACCAAATGATACTAAAAGAAAAAGACGAGAAACCTGTCGACGACTTAATTTACAAATATTACTTCAACAACACTTTTATAGACACCATCATGAAAAATAAGATACTATCTGGAATTTTCATTGGTGATAAGGTAGCTATAGCAAGAAATGCAAAGCAGAAGAGGAACAAACATAGAGCAAATCACAAAGGTAAACAGAATTTTACAATAATGCTACCAGTTTACAGTGAAACAAAACCAGTTGCATTGAATAGAGAAAGAAGATGGATTAACCATCATTCGAGGAGGAAGCATAGGAGGAAGCAACGTGGTAAAGGGCAAGTGCCAAGCCGACAACCTTTGTACTTAGACGATGAAAAAACAACTGCACGATATACAGAAACCACTGAAGTGCCTGTAAGAGAATCCACGACTGCTATTGATCCATTTCTGAAAATGGCTAACAGCTTCTGCAACGGGATTGGTCAAAATGAAACGAAACAAATTTTGGATTGGTGCGTGGAAAAGGCGTTACGAAGACTGAGGAGTCTTGGTAAGTAATAACGCAAGTTTCGAATCTACGGGGTGACATCGGAGACCTAGTCAGAAACACGACTTTATTAAGCATCAAAGTGGGATCGTAATAGTAATAACATAGGTATATGGATGATTAAATGCAGTAAGTAGGTATACCTTAATGACAATGTTCAAAATTAAATAATTAGGTGCAAACATTGTGTTCCCTACTGACAAGAAAGATACAAAGATAAACTTATCTCACGTGCTTCAAATGTCCACTTCACCATTGCAGTCATTTGCCTTTTTAAATGCTATTGGGAATGTCTAAAAAAAATTACCAGTGGTTTTTATATTTTTTTTGTATAGAAAAGTCAATTATAAGAATCTAATTTCAATATTTTGTCATTTAGTTCACTACTTTTTCCAAAATTAATTATTGAAACTATTTTGGTTGATGACGTCAGATTATAATTGAGGGCTCCCACACTGCCAAATTTCTAAATCTATCTAAATACGTACGATAAGGCAACCCCTTTAACTATTTTTTGCGTAGTGGTACACTGTAACTAGTGTCACTTTACTGGCGCTGTCAAAGTGCTAGGTGTCAGACAGCGGGTCCAAATCAAACTCCGTAGTATTAAATCCACGTGTAAATTGTGAAGAATTCTAACAACACAGAATAAAGTACGACTTGGACGCAATTGCCACGCAATTTACACCAATGCCAAATGAAGGTCATTGCTTATTTTTTATGTGATAAATTCATTACATAATAATTAAATTAAATAACTACAGAAAACGAGTTAAAAAGCATTTATCTCGAAATGGTTTTCGATTTACTATACATTCCAAAAAATAGACATCCCCAATTACTACACTTCATCATTAAAATAGCTAAGGGAGAAATTAGCAAAAAAAAACCGGCCAAGTGCGAGTCGGACTCGCGCACTGAGGGTTCCATACAAATTTATATGTATCTATGAACATCCAGTCTTAGCAGACCCCTGCTCCTAAGCAAAATGTGCGCAGTGTGGGATCATTGTAGATTGGTTGCTGATATAGACAGACAGACAAAAAATTTATGCTTTTCGCAATTGTTCCTTTATCTGTGCTATTTCACTGGAAGTACCCTGTAGGTTTTGATTCCCTTGTGAGTGTCGAAAATGTGCGTTGGTTACTGATATAAACAGACAGACAAAAAAAAATATGCTTTTCGCAATTTTTCCTTTATCTGTGCTATAAGACCTTGCTTCGTACCAAATTTCAAGATTCTGAGTTCACGGGAAGTACCCTGTAGGTTTTGATGCCCTAGCGAGTTTCGAAAATATGCGGAAATTTGCGTCATAAACGGCTGTATCTTTTGATTGCGTTGGCTTAGATGTTTGATTTTTTCACAGCTCCAAGGGACAGTAGACTTGAGTATTTGATATAAATTTCAGCTTGATACCTCCACGCGTTCCTGAGAAAAAGGGTCTTGACAGACAGACGGACGGACGGACGGACAACAAAGTGATCCTATAAGGGTTCCGTTTTTTCTTTTTGAGGTACGGAACCCTAAAAAGAGTATTTATTTGGGTCCTACTGAAAAACAGCGTTGTGGATTGCTGGATGCTGAGTGGTTTTATACTATTCGTTTTTTTATTGTATTTCTGCTAAATGTATTTTTTTCCTATGTATCGAATATGTATAAATAAATCTCTCTCTTAATTCGTGTAAGGACTATTGATTGTTAATGTCTCCGCGACGTCACCCTGTATAACAAAGTAACTGTATGTAATCTGTGGACTAAGTCTAAGTTTTCGAAGTGAAACTTCTAATGCGACTTCCAACAAACGTTACGTTAAATGCGTTGCCTTAAATAGGCAACGCAATGCAACGCAACGCGGTGCGGGTGCGGGGGAGGGGGTGCGAGAGGTTTCAAAGCGAGAATGAAAATTTCATTGATTTTGCCGTAGGATGCACCGTGTTCAAGATATTTGTCAAAAACACCGGTTCTCGTCCGATCACCGAAGTTAAGCAACGTCGGGCGCGGTCAGTACTTGGATGGGTGACCGCCTGGTTTTGTTTTTATTTTTTATTATGAAGTTTCACTTCTTCATAACAATTCACATAATTTCAGAGACAAAATTGGTACCTCCTCCACCGCAGCTGCCAGAACAAGATGTCACCCAAGTGGCTGCGACGGAGACATCGTACACAACTCAATCGTCTACAGAAAAAACTACGGCTCAAATAAACACTGAAGGTAACAGACTAGCAGTTTGCTGTATCAAAGATTAAGGGGCTGTTTCACCACCCATTGATTAAATTTAACTGACGGATAAATGTGATGCCGTCTCCGTCTATTCGAACAAAACAAACAGAGACGGCATCACATTTATCCGTCAAATAAATTTGATCAATGGATGGTGAAACAGAGGGTTAATAAAGAGGACTGTCAATTGTCTACACAACGTCGCATTCCTTTTAAATATAAGCCTGTAGCTAGTTTCGCTATACAGGGTTATTTTTAACCCTGAATTCCTATCACTCAAACAAATGTTTTTTTGTTTTACTTTTTAAAATGAAGCACTTTTTTTCCCATACAAATACACAGAGTATCGTAAAAATAAGAGGAAATCTCAAATTTTCAAAACGTTATTACACCAAAAATATTAAGTTATGACAAAAGCCGTAAAACAAAAAACATTAGTTTAAGTGGTAGGAGTTTAGGGTTAAAAGGATGCTAGTGAATTACAAATAACCCTGTATAGAGAGCTCTCTACATATACCATATATTTCATACTAAATACAAACTGAAATATAGATGCACAGAAAAAACCCCAGAAAAAAGACCAATGCTGGGAATCGAACCCAGGTCCCCAGCATTCCGTGCCGTGTGCTATACCCCTACACCACCATTGGTCTAGAGGTTAGACACGAATTTTTCCCATACATCGTACATTTCAGTCTGTCAAATAATCACCTTATGCAGTGATACAGCGCGCATCTATGTTATGCCCTCTATCGAGAGACTTCAACACTCCTTCGGAACTAACCGCTCACCTGGACCAAGAGATGGCGCTACTGAGGAACTTTTTAACAAGTCTTAGATATGAAGTATCTTTTTGTATTTTCTCTGTACCATTCATTTTGTACGTCACTGAAAACTCTGCTTAACACAATAACGCTATATATACTTAGTTTCTTCATTTATTTCATAGATGGAGCTATTGTTTAAAACAGAGGTCGAAATGCGAACGGAATAAATTGTACATTCATTAGGTATGTTACCTGGACCTCTGCTTTACACGAAAGGGTCATACAGTAAAATCACATAAAGTTTACCACTGACAGATGGTTTGCCTTCATTTCATATTCTACTTTAACGACCTACAAATAAAGCCAATTTTAGAATACTGTTACCCACGTTTTGCAGATTTTGTAATAGCTACTTTATTTGTATGGTGTTAAAGTTGGAAATGAAATGAAGGCAAGCCATATGTCAGTGGTACAATAGTGTTTCAAATTTAACCTTTTTATAACCATAGAGGTCTTGTCAACTCATTACAGCAGGCAGTTTGGAAAAAAAAGTTGTCAATTTTTAGTAATTGTTTTTTTAAAACGGAGTTGTGGCCGCCAAAATTGAAGTAACGCGAGAAATTTTAAGAGCTATGAATTTTTATGATTTTATGAGTGGTTTATATCAAAAATAATGCCTTGATCGGACGACTTATGCATTTGGGGAGGGAGTTGCATGAAAGACGACTGTGTATCGCTGGTTTTCCGAATTTTACCGCGATCATGTGAAACTCAGTGATGATTTTCGTGAAGGGCGGCCCAAATCTGGGGTTACTCAAGAAAATGTCGATGCAGTGCGGGACCTGATCAACAAAGATCGTCATGTCACATATCGTGAAATTCAGTCATGTTTAGGGATTGCAATGAGTCAAATCCAAACTATCTTGCAAACAGAACTGATCGTGAGAAAGCTATTTTCCCGTTGGGTCCCACACCAACTTTCTGATGAACAAAAGGGGGCCTGGGTCAATTGGTGCCTTATAAATTTAGAAAGGTTTAACACAGGAACTTCCAACGCAGTATATAAAATCGTGTTGGGTGATGAAACGTGGATACATGCTTACGAACTTGAAAATAAAAACCAATCACGAGTTTGGGTGTTCGAAAACGAACTCCGACCGACCAAGATTGTTCGCTCCCGAAGCACGGCGAAAAAGATGGTCGCCACTTTTGTCTCGAAATCAGGGCAAGTTGAGACTATTACACTTGAGGATCGCAAAACGGTTAATGCAGACTGATATACTACAAATAGTCTGCCTGAAATCTTTGATATACTCAAAATAGAAAACTCCAACCGATGCATCATTCTCATCACGACAACGCTAGCGACTTCACTGCTCATCAAACAAATGAGTATTTGGGCTATTATAACGCCAAATTAATGACCCATCCACCATACAGCCGTGACTTGGAGTCTTAATGATTTCTATACATACCCTAAAATTAAATATAAGCTACGCGTTCAGCGATTTCTGTCACTCGAAGTAGCAGTGGACACCTTCATAAGTGCCATTTCGGGGACTACATCTTTGGAGTGGAATAACTGTTTCAATATTTGGTCTAAGCGAATGAAAAAATGTATAAATATGCTTGGAGAATACTTTAAAAAACAGTTAAAGTACATTTAACTCTTTACGCTGGTCCATTTTTTATATTCCCGAAACTTTCAGTGTGACCCACGTACATTCTTCATTGAGTTCATTAGATGGCGCTATTGTGTTAAGCCGAGCTCAAAATCTATACTAGCTGAAGAGTTTGTTTGTTTGTTTGCTTGAACGTGCTAATCTCAGGAACTACTGCTCCGATTTGAAAAATTCTTTCAGTGTTCGATAGCCCATTTATCGAGAAAGGCTATAAGCTATACATCATCACGCTAACACTAATAGGAGCGGAGCGGAGCAGAAGAATGTTTCTAATTCGGGGGTTTTTGAAGTAAAACTTCTGTAGGCGCTAATCTCGGGAACTACTGCTCCGATTTGAAAAATTCTTCCAGTGTTAGATAGCCCATTTATCGAGAAAGGCTATAGGCTATATATTTTTTTATAGCGAGGAACTACGGAGAGCCATAGTTGATGAAAACGCAAATCGGATAAAAAAATAAGCTGCCCAAATTACTAATTCCACGCGGACGGATTCGCGGGCAAAAGCTAGTATCAAATAAAATTAATGGTACAGAGAGCTCTCTACAGGAAACTACAGCTAGTTCTCACTATAGCTAAACCGTTTAAATGAGTCCTTCGCCCGCGGGGTACAGAGGCGCGGGGATAGATGACAAAGGGGACTCTTGGCCCCCTTTGTCGTCATATCCCCCATCCCTGTACCGATAGAGCTATACAGGGTTATTTGTAATTCACTAGCACCCTTTTAACCCTAAACTCCTACCACTTAAACAAACGTTTTTTGTTTTACAGCTTTTGTCATAACTTAATATTTTTGGTGTAATAACGTTTTGAAAATTTGAGATTTCCTCTTATTTTTACGATACTCTGTGTATTTGTATAGGAAAAAAAGTGCTTCATTTTAAAAAGTCGTAGAACAAAAAAAAATTTTTTGTGTGATAGGAATTCAGGGTTAAGAGGATGTCAGTGAATTACAAATAACCCTGTAGAGGTCTCTATACTTATGATTTTGTTTTGTTATTTTTCAGCCCCAATATTAATAAAGTCTACGTTGCCAGTTATTTTAACCACAAATCTACTGATATCTCAGAACAAAGCGACGGAAGCGAAAAATGACGTTATGGCAGCTTTCAATGCCTTTTTCCCAAGTAAGAATGTTGAAGACAAAAATGTTGAATGTTGAATGTTGAATGTTGATTTGTTGTTGTTGTTGTATAGATGTTGAAGATTCGTAGAACAATCACCGACATAGCCAAACGGATTAACTCGTTGTTTGGCATTTTTATATTTTCTTGTACCTTTTGACTTTTCTTTTAATTCGGAAAGTTTTATGTGATTTCTGCTCAGAATCACGAGCTCTTTCGATCCTACTAGGAGAAAAAAAGTGTCCAAAGTTTTTTTCCCGTTCCGTTACCATTTTTCATAGACTTTATATGACCGTAACGGAATGGGAATAATTCCGATCCGCATTGGCGATCCCTAGTCTCAAATAGCGTATCTACTGTGTTAAAAAATTTAATTGTATTAAATACTTTAGATGTATGTCATTTAATAACAATGTAGATCTGATTGAAAAAAATATACCTTGTTGAGTTTCTTGCCGGTTTCTTCTCAACAGGGTTTTTTCCAAACCGGTGGTAGATTTTTCGACGTTCATAGGAGCATCAATTTGATGCCTAAATTGAATAAAAAATTTTGACTTTGACTTTTGACTTTGACTTTGAATGGAGGAATCGAAAATTATATGATATTTTTGGGACACTTTTTTTCTCCTAGCAGGATCGAAAGAGCTCGTGATTCTGAGCAGAAATCACATAAAACTTTCCGAATTTAAAAAAAAGTCAAAAGGTACAAAAAAAAAATGCCCTGTAACGGCAATGGGCAGGCCATAGGGCCATTCTACTTTTAAGTAACCATTAATCTTTTGTGAAATATAAGGCATACACCTAAATTTAATGTTTTAAAGCAATAAAACTTTAAATTCAATGAAATTTTGTGGAAAAAATTGGTAACTCAGCGGAAAATACATCAATTTCCATACAAATGGCGGGGACATGCATGTCCACTGCGTTACCTACTTTATAGATAATAATGATTACTTTTTATACATAGTGATAATTTTAAATGTAAGCTTAATTATGTGCCTATTTAAATCTTAAATGATTTAAACCGAGCACTTTACCGTTTTTGTAAAAAAAATATTTGAAGAGCACAGTACAAAAAATTACTGGTCAACGAAAAGTAGAATGGCCCCATATATCACGCAGAACAGATAGCCGTTAGGACCAAAAAGTTCTCAAATGGAGACCACGGACTGGCAAGCGCAGCGTGGGACGTCCAGCGAGGTGGATGTATGCTTTGGTAAAGGCCACAGCTTCACGGTGGGTGCAAGCCACTTCCAACCGTATTGATTGGGTATCAATGAGGGAGGTCCATGTCCAGCGGCGGACGTTCTACGGCTGAAATGATGATGATGATGATGGTGGTGGTGCTGCTCGCCGTGATATACTAGGTGCCAGATAACGCTGCCTAAAATTTCATTACTCCTCAAGTATTATGTTATCTCAAGTTTAAAAACGACTGTCGCTAAATGTATGAACATTATCGCTAAATCAACTTTACGCGGTTATCGTGGTACAGGGTTGAATTCACTTGCAGTCATTGCAGAAATTGTCAACATTTTCTCACTATTAGATTACACATAAGTAAAACTGCTATAGAAGCTCCACCTATATCATGTATATATTCGTATATATGTCTACAGTAATATACCAAACGTTACTCTCTCTCTTTCTATCTTCACCCCCCCCCCTGCAAATCTCACCATGTGCGAGCAGGGCGGGGGTGCGAGGGGCGGCCGTATTACATCAGCAATAATTCAGCTCTACGAATTAACAAAATGTTAAATTAAAAATTAAGTTAAGTACGAAAATGGTTGCCAAACGTTCTTTACCTTTTCGTAGCAATGAACTTTTAGGCAACGTTATTTGGCACCTAGTATAGCTTAGTGGTTTGAACTAGGATTTTCAAGCAGAGCGTCGTGGGTACCTCTGAGTTTTTCGGAATTTACGCACTAAAGGATTTGTCACACTAGATACGTTCTGCGGTCGCGGTCAGGCCAAATTGATCATCATCATCATCATCATCAGCCTATAACAGTCCACTGCTGGACATAGGCCTCCCCCAATGAGCGCCATTGCGCCCTGTCCTCGGCTAGACGCATCCAGCTTCCACCAGCAGCCTTTCGCAGATCGTCACTCCACCTGGCCGGAGGGCGTCCTACACTACGTTTACCAAGACGCGGTCTCCACTCAAGAACTCGTTTACTCCAACGGTTGTCGGTTCTACGACAGATATGACCAGCCCACTGCCACTTCAACTTGCTAATTCTCTGAGCTATTTCGATGACCTTAGTTGATCACAGCCCGCATTATGTATGAACAACATTGTCGGTCTCTATATATTACGCGTGCGTGCGATCAGTGCCTCTACCATGAGTTACACTAGTTTACAGTGACCGTACTCGCTAACGACGGCGTAAATGATTTGTATGGAGAATTGTACTTCCGTAAGTGACCGCTAGAGGCGCTGTACACAATTCTCCATACAAATCATTTACGCCGTCGCTAGCGAGTACGGTCACTGTAAACTAGTGTAACTCATGGTAGAGGTACTGAGTGCTTAGTATAAGTTTTACTTCACCAAATACTTCTCGATCGCGTTTACGTAAAAATTTCAAATCTATGGAAACATGGACGCGCGCGCGCGGTGACGCTGTCTATGTTTCCATAGTAATTGATTTTTTTACGTGAACGCGATCGAGAAGTATTTGGTGAAGTAAAACTTATACTAAGCATACTGATCTAGGTATACAAAATATAAAGAGACAGACTATGTTGTTCATACATATTGCGGGCTGCGTTCAATTTGATATGACCGCGACCGCAGAACGCATCCAGTGTGGCAAATCCTTAAATCATGAGGAAACCTACACACACCTGTAAAAAACTTTATTAGTATGTGTGTAGTTCTCAATCCGCACTGGGGCGGCTTGGGAACTACGGCCCAAGCCCACTCATTCAGTGGGGGTATGTATTACAATATCGAAGTACGAAAGACCGAATGTATTAAAACATCGAATGGGTCAAAAGACCGACACGATTTTTTTCTGAAACCGTTAACTTTTTAAGATTGTTATAAAACAAACCTAACCTAACCTAATGGGTCCTGTATGATGCCGTTTTAATAAATTCTGAAAAGTTTACAGTTTCAGAAAAAAATCGTGTCGGTCTTTTGACCCATTCGATGTTTTAATACATTCGGTCTTTCGTACTTCGGTATTGTAATACATACCCTTCAGTGGGATGTAAACAATTAAAATAATAAAGTCAGTATGAATCTCATTAAGTATGTTTATCACATTTTATATTTTTACAGACAATGATGAGTTAGAATTAAACTTGAAGCAATTCGGTAAGTACTATAGCGAAATCAACTGAGTCCTCTCCCACACGTTACAGGGGCTGGGGAGTATGACGACAAAGGGGGCAAGCACATGAGGCGCGCTCGCCGCCCGCACCGCTCCCGGCCCCTTTTGTCGTCATACCCCCCAGCCCCTGTACCGTGCGGGTGAGGACTCAATTAACAGGATACGATCGATGGCTGAGAGACTTTTGAGAAATAGGTATTTTAATGAAATGTCGCTGTCTCACCCGAACCCCTTCGTGTCAGTACAGCGAGAGCGGGACAACTGCAGCTCAGACCGTTAATAGGCGCGTACAATTGATCAAACAGCATTTCGTAGTCCCCTGTTTTCTTCTCGAAAACTGAACCAATCAAAATTATTTTTTTTTCAAAAATAATTAGAGGACAGATTTAGCTATGCCCCTATGTTTTTCTTTTTTTGTTTATATGAGGGATTCTTTTCTGATGAGTGTCTGAAAATGACGTTGAAATTGGGCAATTTTTTCAGCTTTTGAAAGCTCATATTTCTTATGTTAATTGAAATATGGAAAAAAACGAAACATAGGGGCATAGCTGTTGTAGATACAGATTACACAGTAAAAAAAAAATTGGCTCTAAAGCCATTATCCAGGGAGGAAACAGGGGACTACGTTTGTATGGAGAAATGGTGCGCATCGTATCCTCTTAAACGATTTAGCTATATAATAGCCTGAAGTACAAAGTGTTTTCTTAAGGGTATATTTTTAGTTACAGACCCCTAAAACATGATTGTTTTACAGATCTAACTCGGGATACAGTCGGAAACTTTTATTATGACGGCAGCCTTCACGAAAGCGACATTCGTAAGTAGCTATACTTCATTTAATTTAGAATTGAAAACCCCAACATCATTATATTGCGGCTCGACAACTATTTCTTACCTAGCAAATAGTACAGTACAATCGTCTGGGAGCCGCAAAATAAAATTGGTTTTAATGTCACTTTATTTGCGTGTCGTCAATTGTTACTCTAGTACAAATTGTAAAGAGATTACAGTTCACGAGCCGCAATATAATGTTGTTGTGGTTTATAATTCTAAATTAAATGGAGTATAGAGGTTTTAATCCATACTAACATTATAAAGATTCTTCAGCGAATGGGAAAGAAAATTGCCTGTCTGTGGCATCATAGCTCTTAAACGGGTGAACCGATTTGGATGCGGTTTTTTTATTTGAAAGCCAGTTTTTGGCGATGGTTCTTAGATATGTTTCATCAAAATTGGTTTAGGCCGTTTCAAAGTTACCAGCTCTTTTGTTAGCTGCGGAAGAGATCTTAGACGCATAATGAACAATCTACTTTATTCTTTCAAACATATGTGTGACCTAATTTTAATGAAAAATATATTACAAATTCTTTCAACTATTGATACAAGCAATACAAAGTAAATTAAAAACTTGTAAAAGATAAAAATTACATGGTAAAAGCAGCCTCAATTTTGGTTTGAAGTAAAGTTATTATCCCACGGGAACTTAAGATATTAAGTAAATATCCTTTGTCTCAATCCAGATCTACATGTTCAGCCATCATTGTATGATTGACTTACAAACATTTCAACATCCAAGCATCCAAACATCTTCACAAATAATATTAACTAGGATAAGATGTCTCGGTGAAGAAATAGGGATGTTGACACCACCAATCAACTGACGTACCTACTTGAGCGTATGAGCTGTCAAAACACAACTCTCCCATAGAGTTTGAATGGCAATAGCAACTTATGACGTCACTTGTTCACCAACTCAATCAACTAACTATTTATTTTCACCTCACTAGCTCGGAAAGCCCTTTTTGTTTGTTTGACATCTATTGAGAAAATCGCTTTTTATCCACATGTGAAGAAAGAGTTTTGACATTTGAAGGCAGCTTAAGTGATATTTGACAGCTAACAAAACGTAAAACGTTAAAAGTGCTGAATTTTTAACATCACAATTAATGAATTGCATCGAGTAAAAAACACTAAATACAGTCTTACAACTTTATTTTAATTCATAAGTATCAGCATTCAACATTAACCTTCATTCTTGTTGTAAAAACTGATAAAATGTTCTGACAGTCCAAGTAAGTCGATGTGCGAACAAAACGCATCCGAAATAATAAAGAAAAACTTAAGTCAAAACTTTTCAATTAAGCCGTCAACTTTAAATATTTGCTTGTTTTTCTACTTATTTTGTTATTAAAAATTAGTGATTCGAGTGAATAAATAAATAATAATTGATAGTACAAACCCTTTTTTTCTTATTTTCCTCGCTGTAGTGAGGTGAAAAGTTTTGTGTTATACACGGGTGAAAAGTTATTTTATGTCTCGTGAGTTGAAACACTCGCTATCGAAAGGATTCTATTTTTGAACCACTCGCTTCGCTCGTGGTCAATCATAGATTCCTTTCGAAAGCTTGTGTTTCAAATGGACACTCGCAGGTAAAATACAACTTTCCCCCCTTGTATAACAAATAACTATTGTTTTAAAGCAACAAATCTAATTTTGCAGTGAATCGAAAATTAATCTGGTTTTCAGGGCTATAAAGCGTTTTTTACTGGAGTCGTGTCTTCGAATTATTTTTTAATGGCCTCAACATCCCTATTAAGACGCTGTCAACACTAACGTCGGCGTACACTGTCTATTTGTATAGGAGTAAACGAGATGCCGCTATTACTGGGCAGCTGGGTATATTGAAATTTATCGGGCAAATATTTAATTAAAAAAAAACTGTGGATTATTTGTGAAATATGACTCGTTAGCGGTTTAGGTATGAATATGTTGACTTCATGTTTTTAATTGCAGACGCATACGCCAAAAAAATAAAGACATAGAACCGTTTAATGATGATTTTAAGACCTATCTTTGCAATTATTTTCTATCGAGCCGATTTCGTCCAATTATGTATCGAGTCCGTCCACGGTCTTTGAAATATGATGAATATTAACATATAATTTTTTTGATGTGCTAGAACAATCAGTTTTTCTTAAAAAACTGTTTAAATGACATCAATTTCAACAAAATTAGGTGTTGTCAGCCTCTTAAATGGTGCATGTGAAGTTCCGGATCCGCATTGGGCCCGTATAGGAACTGCTTTCTAAGCCCGCTCATTCTGAGAGAAGACCTGTGTAGAGAGAGCTATGAGTAGGGTGCTCTACAAATATTAATAGATATTTTTTCCACAGCCAATAAGGACCAAAGCGACCCGGTATCAGATTTCTTGCCAGAATTTGACAGTAACTCAAGAATTGACATTGACACTCGGGCAATGGAGCTGCAGGCAAAGAGGCGTTACTCAGCGAGGAGGTAATTTTAAAAAAAGCTTTTTATGTATAACTAGCCTTTTATGTACAGCTATCTTTTATGTACTACTATCTTTTTATGTACAACTAGCTTTTTATGTACAACTAGCTTTTAAGGTACAACAAGGTACAAGGTAACGACCGCTTTAGCCTAGTTGGTAGTGACCCTGCCTACGAAGCAAGAGGTCCTGGGTTCTAATCCCGGTAAGGGCATTTATTTGTGTGATGAGCACGAATATTTGTTTCTGAGTTATGGATGTTTTATATGTATTTAAGTATTTATTTATCTATATAAGTATGTTTATCGTCGTCTAGTACCCATAGTACAAGCTTTGCTTAGTTTGGGACTAGGTCGATTTGTGTAAGATTGTCCCCCTAATATTTATTTATTTAACTAGCTTTTTATGTACAACTATATTTTTATGTGCAACTATCTTTTTATGTACTATGTACTATTGTTTCAGAATGACCAAAAGTTTATTACAAAAGAAACGGGAGGCGGCAAATAGAACAGAGAAAAGAACGGAAAAATATGAGAGTATTTTCAAGTACTGAATAAGAATGAACTAAAGAAATCCGTCTTAAATTATCTTAGAAAATGAATGGTACAGAGAGCTCTCTATGGCACAGAAAAGAACGGAAAAATATGAGAGTATTTTCAAGTACTGAATAAGAATGAACTAAAGAAATCCGTCTTAAATTATTTTAGAAAATTAATGGTACAGAGAGCTCTCTATGGTACAGAAAAGAACGGAAAAATATGAGAGTATTTTCAAGTACTGAATAA
Organism: Archips xylosteana; assembly: GCA_947563465.1. Classification (NCBI taxonomy): domain Eukaryota; kingdom Metazoa; phylum Arthropoda; class Insecta; order Lepidoptera; family Tortricidae; genus Archips; species Archips xylosteana. The sequence goes on from OX387373.1 coordinate 8,614,254, forward strand.
GAATGAACTAAGAAATCCGTCTTAAATTATCTTGAAAATGAATGGTACAGAGAGCTCTCTAAGGTACAATTAACTACAGCAGCTTTATTATAAAGAAATGCGACGTTTTATATACATCGACATCGTTTTGATCTAATCGTCTTTGGTAATATTAAGATGGATATCTTTAAGTGTAAATGAAGTTGTGATAGTTATAGTGTTAAGTGTCTTTGTATGTAATAAAGTATTTTAATCCCACTGTATTTGATTGTTTTTTTTACCGTCAATAAATATATACACCGTTCTTAGGGTTCCGTAGTCAACTAGGAACCCTTATAGTTTCGCCATGTCTGTCCGTCTGTCTGTCTGTCTGCCCGCGGCTAAGCTCAGAGACTGTTAGTACTAGAAAGCTGTAATTTGACATGAATATATATATATCAGTCACGCCGACAAAGTGGTTAAATCAAAAGCTAAAGAAATTTTTTTTAGGGTACCTCCCATAGACGTAGGGTGGGGGTGTTTTTTTTCTCGACTAACCCTATAGTGTGGGGTATCGTTGGATAGGTATTTAAAAATAAATAGGGGTTTGCTAAAACCATTTTTTGATAAAGTGAATATTTTCGGAGATATTCACTCCGAAAGTTCAAAATAATGTGTCTCGCCTCTAAATTTTAAACCGCACGTCTAAAAAATATGAAAAAAATCACGTACGTTAAACTTAACAAAATCTTTCTAGGAAAATTATTTTCAACTTAATCATTTGAGCAGTTTTTAAGTTTTTGTAAAAAAATATTTCTAAACTAAGATTGTAATTTAACCGCCATTGCAAGCATTTTTTTAAGTAGGTACCTATAAGATCACGCTAACAGTATCATCTTTCAAATAAAAAAAAATAAAATACATCTGAAAATAATCAACATAATCTACATACTAGTTTCTAGTAGACCGCAGATTAGTTACCCAATTCGCCGATAGATGGCGCTGTACCGCCGACGTTGGGACCAAACCAACCACATTAATAAAGTACTTACCTATGTAAAGATTTTTTCGTACCTGCTACGGAACCCTATCTTGGGCGTGTCCGACTCGCTCTTGGCCGGTTTTTTTTATTACCGCTAGACGGTCCATAGGCGGACTGCTTAGAACACTCGAGACACACGACACGAGAGCAGTCGTGGAACGTATCAAAATAGGTATATAATAAAACGAATAAAGGACGAAATAAATGGTCATTATAGGTATAATATAATAATACTAAAATTTTCAATGAAACTATTAATTAAACGAACTATTTTAATCGTGTAGGTAATCGACAGATTGGTTTAGGTTAGGTTAGGTTTAATTTTATGAAAATCCTGTAAAATTGAGAAATTCCCTAGAAAATTGCATTACATCAAACTAGCTGATGTCCGCGGCTTCGCCCCCGTTGTATTTTTCTTAATATCGTTGTATCTTCTTTCATAAGAACCTTCTCCTGACAATAACAAACGCAACAAAAAAGAATAATCCAATTCGGCGCAGTCGATCGGAAGTTAGGTATGCGCGTACAAACACTACCAACCACCACCATTAAGTATATATTTCGTCCATTATTATTTTTAAACTTTATAATTATGTATAATTTGATACGTGCCCGAGCAGTCATGTTGCGTTGGAGTAAAATTCAACCCGAATGTTTTGAATTTTGTATTGCAAGCTTGAAGCTGTTGGCACTGACTGCTCCAAGCAGTCCGTCTATGTCCAAAAGTTTAAAGGTTACTTGACCTGAAATGTGTTTTTAACACAATCATTTTTAATTATTGTGACATTGGAAGACATCTCCAATATTTTTATTTTTTATTTTTTCCTTATTATTTTTTTTTTTTTGACGGTGGAAGCATTCTACACTTCCACTTAACGTAGATATAGTTAAGATGTAGGTTTTGTTTTAGTTTTTTAACTAAGGGAGGGTTTTTTTATATAATTATTTTTTTTATTTACTTAATTCTATATTTGTATGATTTTTTTAATTTGTAATTTATTATATTTTAATTTGAAAAGATGACTTTCTGCCAAGTTTCTTGCGGCGCATTCTTCTTGGCAATGATGGTCCTTACGAAAGCGCTGGTAGTTTAAAAAAAATGATATGTAAAAGAGCCCTTTGCGGCCTACTTGCAGAATAAACGTTTTGATTTTGATTTCTTTTTGTGTGGATTCACTAAAATCCGAAGATACAATACAATACAAATATTCTTTATTGATCACCAAAACAGTACAGAAAAAATAAGAATAAGAAGAAGATTTCATAATAAAGTAAGACAAACTGAAAAATGTTGATATATAGGGAAAATTTTTGTCTTAACTCCTGACCAGTGGTGGTGTAGGGGTATAAGCACGCAGCACGGAATGCTGAGGACCTGGGTTCGATTCCCAGCGCTGGTCTTTTTTTCTGGGTTTTTTTTCTGTACATCCATGTTTCAGATTGTATGTAGTATAAAAATATTAAGATTTCACAATATTGCTTAAGTGGTTATGAGATATTAACGTTTGAAAATTGATGTTAATCAATAATCAATGTTTAACTGACATATTTAAGTATTATTATAGTTTAATTACCAACTAAGTATTATGTTTTAAGATATTGTGTTGCGATGTTAAATGCTCGAGTTGTATTATAATTCTTTAGATTCCTTTTGTCTATAACACAGGTTACACTTGTAACTTAGCTTAGACTAAACTAAATTTACTATCTAGACCTAAGATTATTTCATGTTCATGTGTATATTTTGTATCTTATATGAATTTGATGACTAAAATAAATAAATAAATAAATGCCTAACCCACTTCCAGATGATCTATAAAGTTAAAATTTGACGCCAAGCTAGGTCATCATCATCATTTCAACCGAAAGACGTCTACTGCTGAACATAGGCCTCCCCAAGGTTCTCCGAACAGACAGGTCCTGTACCACCCGCATCCGACGCGCAACCTTAATCAAGTATATTTAGTAGCTCTATCTTGTTAGAGGTCAAGCTGCGCTGTGTTTTCTGGTTCGTGAGCGCCATTCGAGAACGTTTTGGCCGAGAAGCAAGGCAGCTAGGTACTCGTGTGTGTACAAAAAAGAATCAGAAACCAGTAAACTTTTACGATTAAAAAGAATCAAGCTATCGATTTTTTCACACCTAACGCCTGTTCAAAGTGTAACAGCAAAAAGTGTATTAACGTGAATCGAATAAAAATCGTACAGTTTACTGAATGATGGATTAAAAGTGGCCAAGTACGAGTCGGACACTGAGGGTTCCGTACAAACTAGTAGTAGAAGAGTGTCGAAATATGCTGTAAACTGCCGTATTTATAAAAATCCAATGTTAGCAGAACACGGCTGCAAAGCAAAATTAAGACAAAAGACGAATCTATCTAATTGCGGTCCTTGAACCAAAGCTCGGTGACAGACCGACGGATAAACGGACGGACGAAGAGCTTAGCGAAATTGATAGGGTTTCATTCGTCACTTCAAGTACGGAACCCTAAAAAGTACACAAAAAGTGAGTGAGAAAGTAAGACAACATGCTTGCCGAGATTTAGTCTCATTTTCTTTAGTTATAAACAAAGCCAGGGCGGGCAGGAGTATTGAATGCGTTCCACTTAATATGGAGCTTTGCATTGCGTGACCCGACACTCTCTTGACTGGTTTTAATGAGAAAAATGCGGCACAACAAGAGAAAATTGCTACGACACTTTTTTGCCATTTTTTTGCCATCTTTTTGCCATCTCTCGTGTTTCGTAAACTTCCTAGCCTTATCGCATTCACATTCACTGGATTCACTGAAAGTAGAACACGCATTGTTTATTGAACTGTGTTAGTTTGAAAATTAGCTGGAAAGTGAGTACATTTTTTTTCTATACTAATGTTTGGTCAAACATTCCCCAAAATATCGCATCCCGAACTCAAATCTGCTCACAAATTAAAATCAAAATAAATATTCTACTCTAATTTTCATTTGACATAAACATTATTTTGGTAAAACAACTTATCGCAATTTTGGAGTTAAACACTTAACACAATAACTTAACAAATTATTTAATTAATGAACCCAATGGAGATGGCGCTATTTTGTTAAGCAGAAGTCGAAACAACATCCAAAATGAATGGTACAGAGAGCTTTCTTTTCTTTATCTTTATCCTCTTGATTTAATCGACCTTGATTTAGAGTTTATGGTGCTACTGCTTTCTTTCTAGTCAAGATGATTGATATGATTTAAAGTCATTGGAAAACGGAACCTCCTTCAAATAAAGAGACTCTAAATACAGGAATATGAATTGTGTTTTTGTGTTTTTTTTCGCTTATACCAACGGTCCGATTTTAATTATAAATATCGAATGAAACCGTTCTGCTTGACCAGTTCTTGTGGGATTGGTACGCTTCTTTGAGAACTGACTTAAAAGTATTTCTTTGCAGACCACGGGCGATAAAGGGTGCCCAATGACACGATGCGACAACGAGGGTGTCTTCTACAGGGTGTTCTGCGTGGGGTTGCTCATCATTGCGTTCACCTTCACAGTTATACTCACCAACGTGTTTATTGACATTGATGGGCTGCTCAGCAAAAAAGAGCGAGGTAATCTCAGGCCAACTAAGACGACTAATATTAACATAAGTAAGTAAGAAGAAGTAGTACGAGTAAGATAGTACAGGGATAGTCGGGTATCGAGTTTAGAATGACGCCTCTTCATTTCGTCCGTGGATGTCGTAAAAAGCGACTAAGAAAATAGGTTAACATATATTGTAGGTGACAGGCTTGCAACCTGACACTGTTGTACCACTTTCATCTAACATTAAACCTAAAATTGCTAATTGTGTGATGTGTGTGTGTCTCTCTCACTCTCTCTCTCTCTCTCTATTATCAATAAAAAATGTTACAAACTGAATCGAACTTCTAGAATCTTCGGAAAACCAGGCATCAGGTCACGTGACAGAAGTATACGAAAGGACTTCTGACCCGCGGGAATATTATGTCGGTGAGAGGAACGACGACGGTAACAGCGCCTTCAGGACCAAACGTTCCCTTGGTACGTAATCAAAATCATAATCATCGGTCATTGCAACCATATGACAAAGCCGTGGTGGCCTAGTGGTATGACCTATGGCCTCGCAAGCAGAGGGTCGTGGGTTCAAATCCCGACTCGCACCTCTGAGTTTTTCGGAATTCATGTGCAAAATTACAATAGTAAATTACCATGAGTTTTACGGTGAAGGAAAACAATGTAAGGATATCTAAATACACCTGCGAAGAAATTCAATGGTGTGTGTGATGTTCCCAATCTGCACTGAGCCCGCGTAAACTACGGCCCAAGCCCTCTCATCCTGAGAGGAGGTCTGTGCCCTGCACTGGGACGTATATAGGCTGGGATAATGATGATGATGATGATGATGATTATGATGATGATGATGATGATGATGATGATGATGATGATGATGATGATGAACCATACGACATATATGTTAGACGACCGGATGGCTAAGTGGTTAAAAGAATTTAACGACCGCTTTAGCCTAGTTGGTAGTGACCCTGCCTACGAAGCAAGAGGTCCTGGGTTCAAATCCCGGTAAGGGTAATTATTTGTGTGATGAGCACGAATATTTGTTCCTGAGTTATAGATGTTTTCTATGTATTTAAGTATTTATTTATCTATATAAGTATGTCTATCGTCGTCTAGTACCCATAGTACAAGCTTTACTTAGTTTGGGACTAGGTCGATTTGTGTGAGATTGTCCCCTAATATTTATTTATTTATTTATTTATTTAATCTGACTACAAAGCTTGAGGTTGGTTCGATTCCCGGTCGGGGCAGATATTTGTGTGAAAACTCTAATGTATGCTCTCGAGTCTTGGATGTTTAATATCTATATAAGTATGTTTATCCGTCGCCTATGTGTGACTGTCCCTTGATATCTATTATTATTAACCACGGTATTTACAGAATTCGCATTTCATATTAGTCACATCTGTTGTCATTTACCATCTTTATGCTGATGATTTGCAAATTTATTTATCTTTTCATCCACGCGATTTTGACGCTGCTATTGCCAAGGTTAATGCGGTTCTTCGGAGTATTTTTGAGTGGGCTTGCGTGAACTCTTTAGTTTTGAATCCGTCAAAGTCTAAGTACATGATTCTTGGTTCCTCGGATCAGGTCAGTAAGATTTTGGCGTGTGGACCTAGGGTTGAGATAAATGGCGTGGAAGTTGTTCGTGTTGACGAGGCACGTAATCTTGGTGTTTTGTTTGACAGTAATTTACGATTTGAAAAGCATGTCGTAGAAGTAGCTCGCAACTGTCTTTATCGCTTGAAAGTCTTATATAATGTGCGTGACTTATTGACTGTGGACCTGCGCGTTAGACTTTGTGAAGCCCTTGTTCTATCTAAGATGAATTATTGTCTAACTGCTTTCGGGCCCTGCCTTCTGGCACGTTCTAGGCGTCTCCTTCAAAGGGTTCAGAATGCTTGTGCTAGGTACTGTTATAAGATACCTCCGCGTTGCCATGTGTCTCCGTTTATTAACAATGCTGACTGGCTCCGAATGTCGGGTCGACAGGAGCTTTTGTTAGCCTGTCTTTTATTTGACATTGTTCGTACCGAAACTCCAAGTTACCTTTTTAAAAAATTAACTTGGACTGGGCAAAGAAGGTTGTGTGACGCTAGGCCCTCGCGATCGATCGTGTTGGCAATGCCTCCTCATAGGTCAGCCGCATTTAGGGGAAGTTTTAGATATTCTGCAACTAAGTGTTGGAATAACATACCTCCACCGCTTCGTAAACTCAAGTCGAAAAATTCTTTCAGGAAAAAATATCGCACGCATTTAATAAATATGCAAAAGAACTCATAATTTCTAAAATGTTCCCTTCCATTTTATGACGGTTAATAAGTATTGTTGCGTCGGATATATATATTTATTGTTTGTTTACTATTTTTATGTGCATTTAAATCATATTATGTCATCATATGTGCTATTCCTTCTTATTGATTCATTGTTCAGGGTTTTTAATCATATATACGTACTTATTTTTATTTATTTTTCGTAACACTTATAATTTTAACTTTACTACCTTTTTTATACCACTTCCTCAGATCTCTCTGTATGGTTCTGGCAGAATATCAGTGCTGCGGTTTCCGCAGTTTTATGCTGAGTCAGCGCCTTTTTTTTCCATGGCACATGGTATCCACTGTTTCATTTTCTGATTGTATATTGTATTTTTAATTGTATTTCATTTTCTTTTTCATTGTTTTGTAAAATTTACTATCTTAATTAGTATTGTCTGTTTTTGTATCTCATGTTTTGTATTTTTCTTTTTCAACATGTGTTATGGAGGAAATAAAGTTTCAATCAATCAATCAATTATCATTAAAATATCCTTTAAATTCTCATACAATATGACAGGACTGTCAACCTTAAGCGGGTCCCAAATTAAACCTCGTGACTGTACAACTGCGATGGTGTTTCATTTCAGACACTCCTGACTTCCTTCTGCACATCAAGAATCCTAAAATGAAGAGTATCCTCACACATCGACTAGCTACCCTGCTAGAAGAACTAGACGAAGAAGAAGGCACTGTACTTAAAAAAGAAAACGATAAAGTACAAGACAGCAACGACATTTACGTTAAAACTGACAATAATAAAGCTAAAGAAGTAAAAGTTGTTAATACTAGTGAAAAGAAGAATAATGAAGAAAAGCTGCATATGGCTATGCATAATATACTGCTGAAAGGGGTTATAGGGCACACGGATTTGAGTGAAGTTTATAAGAAGGTGCATACGCTAGTGCGGACATTTAAGCATAAAGAGAGAATGGTTAAAGGTAAGTTGAAATATCCTGTTACGCTCACACCTCATAAGGCCCATCATACTATACCGAGTACATCCCCATCCCAGTCTATATACGTCCCACTGCAGGGCACAGGCCTCCTCTCCGATTGAGAGGACTTGGGCCGTAGTTCCCACGCGGACCCAGTGCGGATTGGGAACTTCACATACACCATTGAATTTCTTTTCAGGTGGATGCAGGTTTCCTTACGATGTTTTCCTTCACCGTAAAGCTCATGGTAAATTACAAATGTAATTTCGCACATGAATTCCGAAAAACTCAGAGGTAACTAAAATCTCTGTCACTTATCTCAGCGATAAAAGTATACGTATCACTTTTAGTAGGTATATTCCTCATTTTCTTCTTCTTTAAGTGCCACTTCAATTACTCAAGGTCAGCACTCAGCTCTTTAAACTTTTCTCTCTCCAGAACAAGCCTGAACAGCTGTTCTACTGATCATTCTCTGATGATTCGAAACCTACATCTTACGCCTACCAATCCTGCGCTTTCCAGATATTTTATCCATCATTATTATTTGCATCTTGTTGGAGGCCTACCTACACTGCGTCTTCCGGTCCGCCGACGCCACTCGAGAACCTTTGCCACTGCCACTTAAGTCAAGCGATTCTTCGAGCTATGTCTGTGACTTTAGTTCTTGCGAGGATCTCATCATTTCTATCTAATGCGATCCCGCAGAGAAACTCCAAGCATAGCCCTCTCCATCGCACTCTGAGTGACTTTGAGCTATGAATAAGGCCCATCGTTAGCGGCTACGTCTCAGTGCCATAAGTCATCACTGGCAACACACACTCGTCAAAGACTCAAAATGGAGCGACAAGATGGAGTGATGCGACGACCTGGTGAAGGTAGCGGGAATGCATTGTATGCAGATGGCGAAGGGTCGATCTGTTTGGTGAGCCTTGGGGGAGGCCTATGTTCAGCAGTTAAGTAGTGGACGTCTTTCGGCTAAAATGATGATGATGATGATATTATTGGCATGAGACGGTACTGGTCGTTTCTCAAAACAATGCCCGTTTTGTTGGAGCTGTTAAAAGGAGATTCTTATATTAATGTCGATGTTACAGACAATGATCTACTCACAGCCATTGAAGACGAAAATGAGGCTACAGCCAAATCTGCAACTATACAACCTACAACGCCTCTCAATGAAGAAGACAAATTCTTTGAAGAACTTGTGAAGTGTACGAAATTGCAACAAGAAATAATAGAAGCTTCGACTGTGAAAGCTAGCACGCAAACAACAAAGAAAGTCACTGAAGTTAGCATTAATAGGAAATCCAATATTGCTAGTAAGTGTTATGTTAGCGAATCGACCAATGCTAAGGGACACAAAGGGATCAGATAAAAAAAAATTGGTCGGATTAGAAGTTGCTTTGCGGAGGACAGTAGAGATATTCTACGATAACATGGCCCGCCCCTCCACAATTCAAGAAGTCTTCAATGTATTGTGAAAGTATTCATAAAGCACACCAAAACTTTCAACGCATGTGTGCGTGTTGAGACAGCCGTCAAACAAAAGCAGATACTACTACATAAAACTCTTTCGTAAATATGTGACTAAACACATTGAAATAGTAATGAAGAGGGGTGGGCCATGTTATCGTAGTTTATCTCTATCAATGTATTTCCTTATCTTTGCTCCTCTAATAGTAGATTGTCCAACAAGAACATAAAACGTGTCATTTTAACCGAGACGTTCATATAGCCACCCGAGCTGGTACGGCGAGGGTGGATAGACACGTCAAGGGGAAAACGGGTTTAATGCTTCAGTTTTACACTCTGCTTTTCACTTCGATTGCAAGGAAACTACACAGCAACATTGGAAATAAAATGTACAAGCTCTTATTTTTCATGCATTCCAATTTCTGTAACTATGTACTACGTTTGTCTAGTTTTATTAATTTCGTAAGATAAAACACCAGCTATGTTATAAAAAAACAAGAAATTCATACTTTATAAATTTCTACTGCTTGTGGCAGTTTGCGCCTTATTGACTTGGTCTTAGACAAAGATTTTACTTTATGTACTAGAGCATATAAAGCCATTTTATGCAGCATTCTCTCGACATCAAGAACAACTTTACGAGCATTAGAAGTGAAAATATAATTTATATGGGCTCCCTTTATCTTGCACTAGCTGTTGCCTGGGACTCCGTCGGCGAAGACTTCATTTATCGCTGTCCCACGTGAACTGTCCCATTTTCCGAGACAATAATTATTATATGCCAGCATCTTCGGCACCTTGCCTAAGGGGACTAGCTTTTAGAATATGTTTTAGTTATATTTTATATTTTTGTTTTTTTTGTATTTTTTTTAGGTTAGGATGGTTGTACATATGTAATATATATTTAGTTATTAATGGATTAAAAGTAATAATTTTTTATATTATCCGTCCAGGTTATAAATTATCCGTGTGTCAAATTTCGTCAGAATCCGTCAAACTGTAGCGTGAAAGTGTTACAAACATCCATACATCCATCCATTCTTACAACTTTCACGTTTATAATATAAGTAGGATATCATCATCATCATCATTCCCAGCCTATATACGTCCCACTGCATGCCACAGGCCTCCTCTCAGAATGAGAGGGCTTCGGCTGTATTTCCCACGCGGGCCCTGTGCGGATTGGGAACTTCACACCGTGTACTGCGTTTTCGGCGAATTATTTTTCGCAAACTGATTCATTAGGCAAATGTTTCATTTCCCAAATGTTATTTTTTTCTGAAACTGTAAACTATTCAGGATATATTTCAGGACTATCCTGTAGGTTAGGTTAGGTTTGTTTTATAACAATCCTGAAAAGTATACAGTTTCAGAAAAAAAAATTGTAGTGGTAGAGCCATGTTGTAGCTAGCCGCTGCATCACGAATGGGCCGGCTCGTCCGGGGCAGTACCACCCTCTCACAGAACACCGGCGTGAAGCAGCAGTAATCCTGCTTGCGTTTCGTACGGTCAGTGAGAGTACCGGGGGCCCAATACCTCACCCCTTCCCTCTCCCCCTTCCCCTATTCCCTCTCCTTTAGGGCCGACAACGCACTGGCATCGTGTAAAGCGCTGCGGGTGTCTATGGACAGTGGTGTTCATTTAACATCGGGTGACCCACTAGTTCGTTTGTCGGGCCTATCTAACATAAAAAAAAAAAAAAAAAAAAAAAAAAAAAAAAAAAAAAAAAAAAAAAAAAAAAAAAAATGGGAAACGAAACATTTGCCAAATTAATCATTTTGCGAAAAGTTTTTTGCCGAAACATTAGTAAACCACTTCACACACACCATTGAATTTCTTCGCAGATGTATGCAGGTTTCCTCACGATGTTATCCTTCACCGTAAAGCTCATGGTGAATTTCAAGTGTAATTTCGCACATAGATTCCGAAAAACTCAGAGGTGCGAGCCGGGATTCGAACCCACGACCCTCTGCTTGAGTGGCCATAGTTCAAACCGCTAGGCCACCATGGCTTTATTAGAAAAAATTTTAGCCGAATGCTTAGATTATTTATACACTAGATAGAGTGTCAGTAGCAAAAACTACGATACAAAACGTCCAAAAGCCCATTTGACAGCTTCATCTTACGATTGCGTTACGTCATTCAGACTGAAGTGAAGGGTGGTAAATGACATATAAGCCAACTGATGGCTTATATTTTTCGGGACGTTTTCATGCCGTCTAAGCTCTATCTTACTTACTTACTTACTACACTGGCTCAGCGACCCAAAGAGGATCTCCGACGCCAGAGAGCGCCACTCTTCCCTATTTTGTACCACCTCGCGCCAATTGGCTGCGCCGAGGGCGGTTGTGTCTTTCTGCACTTCGTCCAACCAGCGGTATCTAGGGCGACGCACCGGACGTTTTCCGCTCGGTAGCCCCATAAACGCTCTCTTCACTGCCCGATCCTCTCCTATCCTCTCTACGTGGCCGAGCCAGCGCAGTCTCGCCGCCTTGGCTTCTCCAATTACATTGGGCTCAGACACCAGGTCTTCCAGCTCCCGGTTCTTTCTCCTCCTCCACTTGCCATCTTCCTCTTGAATCGGCCCTAGCATCTTCCTCCAGATCTTCCGCTCAGCCACTAAGCTTGCCCTCTTCTTTTTTCGTAAGTGTCCAAGCCTCGCATCCATACAACAAAATTGGTCTAATGACAGTCTTATAGATACGAATCTTGGTAGCTCTGCTGATCAGCTTGGACACCAGCACTTTGTGGAGCGCTGCAGAGCATCTTAGGGCGTTCTGGATGCGCATGGTAATCTCCTCTTCACGTTGGTTGGTGTCAGTCACGGTGCATCCGAGATACTTAAAGCGGTCCATCCCTGTATAGGTGGTACCTCCGACTACTAGATTAGCTCTCTTGGCCCTGACGTTCCTATACCTCTTCATGAGAAGATATTCCGTTTTTCGGTGGTTGATTCCAATGCCGATTTTATTCCCTTCCTGTTCCACAATCCTCGCCATGGCTTCCAGGTCTGTTCTATTTTCCGCCAGTAAAGCCAGATCGTCAGCATAGCCAATAACTTTATACTTTCCATTTAACTCAACCCCTCCATCATAATTTAATAATTTCCTGATGACGTATTCAAGGGCTAAATTAAAGAGCGTTGGCGATAGCGCATCTCCTTGTTTCAAGCCAGTGACTACCTCGAACTCGTCTGACAGGTCTCCACTCACTCTAACTCTCATCCTACTAATACTAGTGGCGACCATGACCATCAAAGTCAACTTGTTGGGTATTCCAAATGATCGCATAACGTTTACAGAGATCCCCTGTCGACACTATTAAGCTCTATCTAAGGCCGAATGATACTTTTGCATAAATAGCAGAACATTCTGCATTCTGTTAATGATTCACGCGTATTTAATATGTACTTATTCAATATTTTTATTTCAGGTCCCAAATTCCTCATAAAAACTTTAATAGATATACAAAAGAATGATAAGGATCTAGACAAGTAAGTACAAGAATTTCACTGAACTTTTGTACATAATTGAACATTTTCAACCTCCAGACGAAATATTCTCGATTCATTTTGTGACGCCTTAAAAACATACAAATATCCAAATAAATCAGAGTAAAAAATCAATCAGGAAAGTTATTTGATAATCATAATTTTCAATTTCAATTAAACTTTTTGTTTCAGAAACTCCAAAGAAAATATTAAAGGCATTATAAAGTTGATATATAATGGTAAATCGATCAAAATCAAAAGCATGGATGATGAAGAAATAACAACTGTGGCTAAACCAACAACATTAGAAACAACAACTACAACCACTACCACAGTTAATAGAGACGTTGAAATCATTTCTGATATACTAAAACAAAATTTCGGAGGTAGAGACATACCTAAATCATATGTTAACTCAGTACTGATTGAATACCTAAGCAAATACAAGAAAAAAAGTCAAACAGAACAGCCAATCAAATACACAGAGAAACGTCTCAAGAGAAATATTAAATTCGGTCACACAAAAGACACAAAAAGGTTTAGAAAGCCAGTTAAAAAAAAGGACGATGATGAACTCTATGTAGAAATTGAAACGCATTTTGATGATAAAGGCATGAAAGGTAAAAAAAAGAAGGAATTAATAAAACAACTTATAGAGAAAATACAGAAGGCAATACATTCGAATCAAGAAATTGTTAATCAGAAAAAACCAGTTAAAGATGTGAGGAATCAGGAAATGCATATAAGGAAAAGAACGCAAAGTTCACTCGCACACAAAAATGATACTCAACCATCATTTATAGATAAAGATGATAAAAATATTATATCGTACGATGCTAATATGTATAGAGAACAGGCTCCAATCAGTAAAGTATCGCCGGTTTCGAAACCTTTAACAAGAGTGTCAGATGAGAATGGTCAAGACTGGAGGAAGAAAGAAGTCGGTCCCAAATTCTTTTCTACATCAAAATCAATCAACTCAGCAGAACTTAGTCAAGTAGATGTAGATTTCAGTAAAGTTATGACTCTAACAGGGGTACCTCAAAGATTACAAGTACCTTTAAATACAGATACAAACGTAAGTGATGAAAGTCCTAACGCCTATCTTGATTTAGGCAACTTACAGTTTATGATCAAAGATATAGAAGGAAGTGGTTTCTCTATTGGTTTAAATCAGTATGTGGACCATGCACCGGATCCTGAAAGTATTAAATTATTTACTGGGCTTGAAAATCTTGTTAACACATACCATCAAACTTACGATCAGAATAATCCTGATTATTCGAGACAAGGAATTGCAGTGTTAAAACATGAAATGAAAAAACGAGACATTGAAATTAGTAAACTGGATGGTATAAAGGTAAATGAAGATAAAGACAAACATGCTATTAACAAGCGTTCAACAGATATTCAAGGTGCTGATTACCATTCTAACGAATACAAAATCATATTTGACGACAAATTTCTACCATATGACAACTATCAAGAAATATATGAGCACAAACAAAAAAAAGTTTCACTTCCAGTTCTAAAAATAAGAAAAAAGGTAGATTCCGAAGCAAACGAAAAAAAGACGGAAATAACATCAGACTTGGACAGTATTTTCAATCAAAAATTGAAGCCGTCAGAAATATTTGATTTGGCGAATTTTTTAGATAGGAAAAAACGTTCGCACAGCGTTCAAAAAATTATGAATTTGAACACAAAAATACGACTCAACAGATTCATAAATACTAAAGCAATGCCGAAACAAAAGTTTTTTCTTAAAAGTAAACGGAATAAGAGACAGATTGGTAAAATAAGAATAATTGCTAAAGATATGAAAGGACAGAGCGATTCTGATGAGAACATTTTCATAGTGTCCGATGAAAATATGTATGCTGACAGAGCAGTAGTAAGACATACAGATGTAGCTGAATCTCAAGAAGATAAAGCAGAAGACACTGGAGATAACGAACCACTAGTGTTTGAAGAAAAACCAAAAGTGTTTGCTGTAGAAGACTATGTACGACATAATACTTTAATGTCTAAATACCCACACGTTTTCGTCGAAGAAGCGGACGATGGTATTCCCACTCCTATACCAGCTGAATTAGGGAAGGCTTTTGTTAATCCTAACAATCGTAAAACAGCAACTGAAGTTTTCAATGATCCAGATGGTGTGATGGAGGGACGGATGCCTAAAGTACAAGATTTAGTTCACGCTCTCGTACCGTACCCTAAAGCTAACTACAAAGTCACAGTCAAACTCTTACCTAAAGATGAAAATGACACTAGATCAGGATTCAAAGAAGTGCACACTAGTATAAACAAAACTTTTAACAAAAATGGTTTACTGTATTCCTCACTAGTTAATGTATCTGAGATATCTAAAATAGAAGCTGCAAATGGCACTAATGATAGTAATCTACCGAATGGTTTCATTGATGCTTTGCAAACAATCGGGCTCCCATATCATGAAATGAAATCATTCGAGCATCATAACAATAAGAATAACGATGTACATTTAAGAATAGCAACAACACCTGCAGTCGTACAAACCAAGCACGATGAACTAACACGCCTGCTGCAAGCACAAAAAGAAAGTATAGACAGTCATTTCAATAATTTAAGAAACAAAATACAAAAGATAACAAAACCAAAAACAGAAGCTCCTATAGAAGCTAAAAAAGATTTGATGGATATCTTAGCGTCTTCACAACCTGATGCTTTGCAAATGAACAAAGATTACATCAGTGAACTTCTGTGTCAGCATCTTAAAGAAAAAGAAAAGGAAAAAGATACTACAACAACTACAACTACAGCAACTACTACTACAACAACAACAACGACGACGACAGTGAAACCAGAAGTAGTAGAAGCACTCAAAGTGAAACTCCTATCGGCGATATCTCAAAACGAACGCTTGACAAGCCGCATATTAAACAAAATAGATCAAAACACAGACATACTACAGACATTCTTAACAAAAATCACAGACAAAATGCAGAGCATCCCAGAACTAACCAAAGTGTTGACTAAACAAATAAACGAAGATAATCACGAACACAATGTAAACGCTCATCCAGTTTTTATGAGACAGCCAAACAATAACACAGACGTTCCTTTCATATACGCATATAAACCTTGCAGACCCACAACCAAAGTGGAATCACCGGTAGCAAGCATAGTATACAATGAAGGCATACCAAAAACGACACACAAGAACGAAATAATTCATAACCACTTACCAGACGCCAATAAAAAAGATTTTGATTTCGAAACATTAATACAGAAAGATAACACTAGATATTTTATAGACGAAGATTATTTTAAAACATTTGCGTTGCCAAATAAACCAGGTGAAGATGTTAAGAAAGACGATCAACTTAAAATGATTGATAAGAGCCCGATGGTGATGCCAGGAATTCCAGGGATACCAGTAGACCATAATATTGTCCAGCCAATGAACAACAATAATAATGTAATACCGTTTAGATACAAAAGCAATGCTCCTGCTCCTAAACCAAATTACAATATGACTAAGGTTATGTAAACTATTCAGTTCCATGCAAAATCAAAGTCTTCAGGAATAAATGTGACGACAAACGAAAAATTAGAGATCGTCAAAAAAACGAGCTCCTAAAAAGAATGTCTGTAACTTCGATAGTATAATACGCAGATGCAAGGTCCTATACAAAATCAAACTCAAAAATCGTCTCCGTTGCGCCAATACTGACTTATGACAACACTGACAGATTAAGAGTGATATAGTAAATGTAGTACATACCTTACGTAGTAGAATATAACGTCCTAAATCATCAGCTTTAGTTTTGTGACCTGTTGTTACCAATAGTAGAATGACAACGAATGACAACGGTGTTACGAAATAAAACAAAATATCTAAAAGAAAAAGTACTTTAAAATGAACCTTAAAGTTAAGTAATAAGGTACAATCACGATACTAAAATATGCGAGTTTCGTTATTTTGAATTGATGATTTACGCCTTGTTTTGATGGCTCCATTTTTCCAGCAGCGAGTGCATCTACGTATTCATCATCATCATCAGCCTATGTTCGTCCACTTCTGGACATAGGCCTCTCCCATGGCATGCCACTGAGCACGATCCTCAGCCACTCTCATCCAGCTCTTGCCAGCCACCTTGCGAAGATCATCGCTCCACCGAGTCTGAGGACGTCCCACGCTACATTTGCCAATGCGTGGTCAACACTCAAGAACTCGTCTACCCCAAAGGTTATCGGTTCTTCGGGTTTGAAAGGGGGGATGAAAATTTCATTGATTTTGCCGTAGGATGCACCGTTTTCAAGATATTTGACAAAACACCGGTTCTCGTCCGATCACCGAAGTTAAGTAACGTCGGGCGCGGTCAGTACTTGGATGGGTGATCGCCTGGTTTCATTTTTGTTTTATGAATGTTTTGTTATGACGTTGTCACGTTAAACTATCGTTTGTAAACCGACTTTACAGACAACCGGTTTTTTTGCCGTTTTTATAGGTACAGAACCCTTCGTGCGCGAGTCCGTCTCGCACTTAATCGGTTTTTCATTCGTATATCTCAATCCTGAGTTTTGTCTATCTATATGCCAAGTTTCATCCAAATCCGTTAAGCCGTTACTAACAAACATCTTAAAATCTTCACAAACTTTCACAGTTATAATATTTGTAGTGTGATAGGCTTAGATTATTCATACTCTAGATAGAGTGTCAGTAGCAAACACTGCGATACCAAACGTCCAAAAACCCATTTGACAGCTTCATCTTGCGATCGCGTTACGTCATTCCGGTTGAAGGGCAAATGACATATAAACCAACAGTTGGCTTATAATTTTCGGGACGTTTTTATGCCGCGTAAGCTCTATCTGGTGTATAAAATAATCTAAGGTGATTGGATTGATCTGTAAAATATTATTAGTTAACCTAGGTTTAAGTAATTATATTATAGTAAAATTTCTTAAATACGTGCATTTCATTTATTTTAATAGATATGTTACCTTTATCCGGTTACCTAAGTACATTTATCATCATCATCTCTCTCAGAATGAGAGGGGTTGGGCCGTAGTCCCCACGCGGGCAGAGTGCGGATTGGGAACTTCACACACCATTGAATTTCTTCGCAGGTGTAGGCAGGTTTCCTCACGATGTTTTCCTTCACCGTAAAGCTCGTGGTAAATTTCAACTGTAATTTCGCACATAAATTCCAAAAAACTCAGAGTGCGAGCCGGGATTTGAACCTACGATCCTCTGTTTGAGAGGCCATAGCTCCAACCACTAGGCCACCACGGCTTTCAAAGGAGGTTAGGAGGTTCAAAGCCGGGCTACAGTAAAATTACATAAAGTTCACCACTGACAGATGGTTTGCCTTCATTTCATATTCAACTTTAACGACCTACAAATAAAGCCAATTTTAGAATAATGTTACCCACGTTTGCAGATTTTGTAATAGCTACTTTATTTGTATGGTGTTAAAGTTGGAAATGAAATGAAGGTAAGCCATCTGTCAGTGGTAAACTAATAGTAGATTGTTCAACAAGGGACTAAAACAAGCCATAATGACACGAGATATTTAGCCACCCGAGCGATAGCGAGGGAGGCTATAATTCGAGTTGTCATTATGGTAGTTTAGTCCCGCGTTAAACACTCTACTTTTCACTTTGAATGCGAGGAAAAAAACGACGTACAAAATTACTTTTTTACAACGTATGCTCAATACGAGCAATGGACATCTGTTCAAAATTCAAATAGCAAAAAAAATACCGCTGTCTTTTCTTTTCTTTTATATTTTTTTGTAAAGTGACGCTTTAAATGCTTGCATAATTAGCCAACAGATTCTAACTTAAAGACTATGTTAAAACTAATTGGACTATGCATGTAAGAATGATAATTGTTCATTCATTAGAATCGGCAAATAAATTAACCTAATTGATCTAAGTTCACACACAAAATATATTGTTAACTGAAACACTTACCCGTGAATAAAGAAACGACTTTTTAAGTTTATTTTCTATATGCCAATTCTTTGTTAAATTATATCTAATTATACTTTCTATTTACTATTAAATGCAACGGACATCGCATTATTTTGAAGTCACGCCATATTAACATTCAAACGAAACTGCTCTATCTACCGTACACTCCAGCACTGCTTTGCCGACAGTGCGGATTGCTATTTTAACGACAGAGCAGGGAACTGCATTGCCGACAGCGTTTTTTAAAAAAAAACAAATTAAGAACACCTAAGCTAAAGGAAATCTTTCTTTACGTGCAAAATAAAATGAATTAATCTTTAATATTTTATAATTAAATAGATTAATATTCGTAATTATTCAATGTGTTTCACAAAATTATTATTTTTTAAATATTTTTTATACAGTTGTCATTCCCTAAAGGCTTCCACAGACCGAAGCGCAGGGCGCTTCAGTGCGTCCGCAGCGCGCTTCGGTCTGTGGAAAGCTTTAAAATTGTCTATACCTAGTTACTGAAAATAGCGATAATCCTCCATTCACAAACACCGTGATTGGCAGTTTAGGGGTTTCCATAGTCAATTAAAAAAAATTTACTTTAATCCCTTGAGATCAAAAAAGAGCTTTAGTCCCGATATGCAGAGACTAAAGTAACATTTTAAGAGCATGAGAAGTGAAAAATGTATTAATGGTGTTAGTTTTTTTTATAACCACCTGGAAAATCTATGACAAAACATATTTCTGCAATGATAGTTTTCGGCTAAATAATTTTACTGTCATATATTTCAAACTAAATACAAACTGAAACATGGATACATAGAAAAAACCCCAGAAAAAAGACCAGCGCTGGGAATTTAACCCAGGTCCTCAGCATTCCGTGCCGCGTGCCATTCTCCTACACCACCACTGGTCAGGAGTTTAGACACATATTTTTCCCAATCACACTATGCAGTGATACAGCGACATCTATGTTACACTCTCATCGAGAGACGTCAACACTCCTTCGGAACTACCCGCTCACCCGGACAAGAGATGTCGCTACTAAGCCCACTTTAACAAGTTTGCTATGAAGTATATTTTTGTATTTTTTCTGGGCTTGTCAATTTCTGGGGTTTTTTATGCATCCATGTTTCAGTTTGTATTTAGTTTGAAATATATGGATTTCATGGGATAACCGTAAAAGTAAAAGAAATGAAGTTGAAAAAATAAAAAATACAAAAAGATAATTCATAGCAAACTTGTTAATTTTATTGCCCTTTAGTTTATGCGTATACATGATACAAAGCATGAAAAATACGACCAAATAATATTCGGACTAACGAAATTCTGCGTAATCAAACGATACAAATTTAGATTCTGCGATAACAGTTCAAAATTATAGTTTAACAGGGTGAACCATTCTAGATAGAACACCAAGCCAGTGAGTATTAATTTAATTATTATCATCATACAAATAGTCATATCATGACCCAAGCAATAATAAACTCATTATTACATTTCTTTGAATCATACATTGAAATTTCTGGCGGTACCTTAGTTACATTTAGAGAAATCTTATTAAAAATGAGACGTATTTATATCTAAACGACATGTTCGATTACTAGTCGAAGTAACACGATTATTTATTTAGAAACAAACAGTCTCTTATAGTTTTAGTTTTTTAAGAATCATAGACTTCCAGTTTCAGTATAAAGGTAAACCATCCAGCTACCGCCCCCGCACCAGCAATCGACAACTCCAATAGTAGGGGATTTGTGAAGTTACTCGAGCGCGGTAGATTAATATACGGGGGGATACCTTATACCCTCTAGAGTAAATATATAATATATTGATTGAATATGAGCACATCATGTGGCGGGTTTGCCTGGGGTACCCCGTCAAAAAACTTAGTACAAAATATAGATTCTTTGAAATATTCGAGCGCGTCAGATTTTGATAATTTGATACTCCAGCGTGCTACTGATAACAAATGTATGATAATCTGCCACTTTTCATGGTGGGGGTGGCCATACGGAAGGGCGCGCGTCAGGTTTTCATAGGGGATGTTAATTCCAAAGACTAACGATTTGGAAGTGTAATGTGCATTGTTCTGTTAATAATTAACCCACCTTATCTTAATCTGACGCGCTCGAGTATTTTAAAGAATCAATTTTTTTTACAAGTATTTTGACGGGGTGCCCTAAGCAAACCCCCCCACATGAAGTGCTCATATTCAATGGGGGTACTCTAGAGGGTATAAGGTATCCCCTCGTATATTAATCTGCTGCGCTCGAGTGACTCCCCAAATTCCCTCTTGAGCTCCCCTACCATTACTATGGCATAAGATTGAAGGTGCCATGTTTTGAGTTACAAGGACGTTTACCTTAGGTACCGCAACCATTCGCTATGCTACCAAATGTTAGACCCACATTTTAATTTTTTTTTCTCATTTTCTGAGTCTAACTTTGCAATGAGTAAATGATTATAAATAAATAAATAAATAAATATCACGGGACAATTCACACCAATTGACCTAGTCCCAAAGTAAGCTAGGCAAAGCTTGTGTTATGGGTACTAGGCAACGGATAAACATACTTATATAGATAGATACATACTTAAATACATATGAAACATCCAAGACCCGAGAACAAACATTCGTGTTTTTCATACAAATATCTGCCCCGACACGGGAATCGAACCCGGGACCTCAAGCTTCATAGTCAGGGTCTCTAACCACTAGGCCATCTGGTCGTCTAAAATTATGGATTATAAAATAAAATAAATATTAGGGGACAATCTTACACAAATCGACCTAGTCCCAAACTAAGCAAAGCTTGTACTATGGGTACTAGACGACGATAAACATACTTATATAGATAAATAAATACTTAAATACATAGAAAACATCCATAACTCAGGAACAAATATTCGTGCTCATCACACAAATAAATGCCCTTACCGGGATTTGAACCCAGGACCTCTTGCTTCGTAGGCAGGGTCACTACCAACTAGGCTAAAGCGGTCGTCATTATGGTTATGATTATCCCGGAAAATTGCATAACTCCCGCGGGATAACGATAGACGAATTCTTTGCAGACAGAGTCGCGGGCAACAACTAGTTAGCTATAAAATATAGCCGTAACTCATATTATTCCCTCACATGCCAGTGTGGTGTCAGGTTCAGAATTAGACCTCTCCATTTCTTCCATGAACAAAACAAGAACAAGATGGAGCGACGACCTGCTTAAGGTTGCGGGATCACGTTGAATGCGGATGGCACGGGACCGATCTGTTTGGCGAGCCTTGGGGGAGGCCTATGTTCAGCAGTGGATGTCTTTTGGCTGGAATGATGATGATTTCTTCCATGGATGTGGTAAGAAGCGTCTAAGGCAGTCCCAAAGTGGTCCAGGTGGACCCCCAGGGGTCCACGGGAGAGGGAGACTCGACGGGGGTCCATAGTTAGTTCCAATCTTCACATTTTTGTCGAGTTTTGGGAATATGGTAGAAATGTAGCTGCAAGGGGTCCACCGGAACCAGCTAAATTTTGAAAGTGGTCTATCAGAGAAAAAAGTTTGGGAACCTCTGGTCTAAGGGAATAGGAATAGGAATAGGCTATCTATACATATAATAAATCTGTAACAAGTCGGTGTCTGTACATTGAAGATATTTGAGAAAAACTGTCACTAGGGCTATTTACTAGCGCAATAGAACCCAAAACAATGTTTTTTAGAATTATTTGTCTGTTTGTCTGTTTATCTGTTTGTCTGTTTGTCTGTTTGTCTGTGCGTTTGTGCGCGCTAATTTCAGAAACGGCTTAACCTAGAAGGATGCGGTTTTCACTGATATGTTGGTATTTTCTTGGATTAACATTTAGTGTTTGTTTCATTTGAATCGGTTCACAAATAAGAAAGATACATCTATTTTAAGAATTTATAGAACAGTTTTTAGAAGTAGTGCCTTGGGAGTAGGTACGGTGGTGAATGTGAACGCGGGTGTGCGGGGGGGGGGGGGTTGCGGGGGGTGCGGGGGGGTAATTTTTTTTACATCGTTGAACTAAGGAGAGCCATAATTGATGAAAAAGCAAATTGGATAAAAAAATAAGCTGCCCAAATTACTAATTCCACGCGGACGGAGTCGCGGGCAAAAGCTAGTAGCTAAATACGTTTAAATGAGTCGTCGCCCGCGGGGTACAGAGGCGAGGGGGCAGACGACTAAGGGGGCCGGGAGCGGTGCGGGCGGCAGGCACACGAGGCGCGCTCGCCGCCCGCACCTCTCCCGGCCCCTTTGTCGTCATACCCCCCAGCCCCTGTACCGCGCGGCGAGGACTGATTTAAACGGTTTAACTATGAGGTATATTGTAGGTCAGGGGTCACCGATTAGTTTCACGCGGGGTCCGTTTTATAGTACATTGTGCATGGGCCGTAAGTAGGGGATCACTAACGAGTGTCAATTAGAAGCCCGACGCCGAAGGCGGAGGGCTTTTAATGACTCGAGTTTGTAATCCCCTTACTGCCCGTGATACACACAATGATTTTCATCACATTGCGAGGGAAAAAAAACAAAAATAAAATTATTTTGTCTCTAAACATTTAAATTGAATAAAATAATGGCTGGCTATACAGATTCTCACTTTTTTCGAGTCATCTACCATAGATAATGTAAACTGTGTTTAGTTTAGAATGGTCATACGGCCAGATTCTGCCAACATGTTAAAAAAATATTTACTAAAATTATTGCAAACTATTTGATATAAATTTAAAATATAAAAATAACGAATTTTTATGAAGCGTAGATAAAGCAATAAGCGTAGTTTTGTGTTGTAAAATTGGGTTATAGCTAAGTTTTAAAGATATAAATTAAACGTTGGCTGACTTGATACCTCCTTAGTCTGAAATGTCTTGTTTGCATATTTTAAAACTAAAGTCAGAACTCCCTTGGGTAGAAAAACTGTACGTAAATCCATAACTCCCTTAAGAACAATTTAGGCCATTGTCATTTAGTATACAGGCATGGAATAACACCATTGACGAGCAAGTGTGATGAAAAGAAATGAAATGACCATCGCGGTCCGCACAACATTTTATAGAAAAAAAAATTTATTAAACTAATGTAATTACGGAAATTAGACGACCGGATAGCCTAGTTGTTAGAGAACCTGACTACGAAGCTTGAGGTCCCGGGTTCGATTTCCGGTCGGGGCAGATATTTGTGTAAAAAATACTAATGTTTGTGCTCGAGTCTTGGATGTTTAATATGTATTTATTTATCTATATAAGTATGTTTATCCGTTGTCTACAGTAGTACCCATAGTTAGTACAAGCTTTGCTTAGTTTGGGACTAGGGTAAATGTACCAGTGAATGAACACTTAAGGAAATTTTCGACTTTGAAAATTAATTTTAGGCAGTTGGGCACAGTTTACTTAAAATATTACTTTTTCTATAGCACAACCAACTACTCTAGTTGGCTGACATCATCATTATTCAACAGTATTACTGCACAGTTTGAAGATATATCACTATTTAAGTGAAAAAATGGAAAATCACCAGTGAATGAACGCAAAATTCTAGTAAATGAACAAATAAAACCAGTGAATGAACAACTTTGAATATGATGTTTTGTTATACTATAAATATACAAAAGTGAAGTTATATTAATACAACTACATTCAATATACTTATTTGGTCGATTCCATGTTCTAAAACAATTAAAATACAAAAATAAGAGTAGTGTTCATTCACTAGATCTTGGAAACTAGTAAATGAACTAGCTATAAGTGACATAGTTCATTCACTGGAAAACTTGAACCAGTTAATGAACCTATATTTTACGTTTGTTCCAATACTGGCCATTCGGTAGATAATATATTTGGATCAATGTCACTGAAAACGAAATCTTAATATGACTACTAGAAGGACAGATATTGCACAAATAGAAAATCCTGCAGTCCCAGTGAATGAACACCCCCGTTCATTCACTGGATTAAAAGGTATTGTTTGTAAATAAATTACATTAAACTAAATATGAATAGCACTAACAGGTCTTTAAAGCTTAAAAAAACCATACCCAATGAATGATAGATGGCGGGGACAAAAATGCAGTAACACATTAGAAGTAAAGTAGCTTTCGTTCTTCCTTAATACTGCTCCATAGAAAAATGTACAACATACGTACGTCCACTTTACATCGTCGCCATTTCAAAACTGTTGCTTAGGAGTCGAAGCAAATTTACCAGAACCTGACAAGTAAAGGTGCTAGTCGAAAAAAAAATACGAGGCGTGGTAGAAACGTACCAAATTCTTATTATTTCAAAAAAATATCGTTATGTTCATTCACTGGTACGCTTACCCTAGGTCAATTGGTGTGAATTGTCCCGTGATATTTATTTATTTAAATAACAAAGGTATTTTTTTACATATCAATGAGGAAAAAGACATTTTTTTTATTACGGACTATTTGTCTAAAGTTTGTAGTAAGTTAGAAGTCTATCTCGCTTGTGAGCTCGTTAATTCGCTCGGCCGTTTTCGAATTGATGTCAACAAAGATATTACGGGGAATATATTTTTAGAAATTTATACATTATAGTACATTTATGTACTCTGTAGTGCAAGTTGCTGTGTTCTTGCGGTCCGCACGAAATGGGTCATTCGGACCGCGGTCCGCCATTTGGCGACCCCTGTTGTAGGTGATAGGCTAGCAACCTGTCACTGTTGTATTGTACCACTTTTATGTACCTATCATCTATACATATAATAAATCTGTACAAGTCGGTGTCTGTACATTGAAGATATTTGAGAAAAACTGTCACTAGGGCTATTTACTAGCGCAATAGAACCCAAAACAATGTTTTTTAGAATTATTGTCTGTTTGTCTGTTTGTCTGTGCGTTTGTGCGCGCTAATCTCAGAAACGGCTTAACCTAGAAGGATGCGGTTTTCACTGTTAGGTTGGTATTTTTTTGGATTAACATTTAATGTTTGTTTCATTTGAATCGGTTCACAAATAAGAAAGATACGTCTATTTTAAGAATTTATAGAACAGTTTTTAGAAGTAGTGACTTGGGAGTAGGTACGGTGGTGAATGTGAACGCGGGTGTGCGGGGGGGGTTCGGTGGGGAGACGGTGACGGAGGGGGGGTTGCGGGGGGTGCGGGGGGTATTTTTTTTTATATCGGGAACTAAGAGCCATAATTGATGAAAAAGCAAATTGGATAAAAAAAATAAGCTGCCCAAATTACTAATTCCACGCGGACGGAGTCGCGGGCAAAAGCTAGTTATACCTAAAATTGCTTAAAGTAGTTCCATAGCGTTTCGTGTGCTCTGCCTTCCCCTTATTAACCCCCGACACAAAAAGAGGGGTGTTATAAGTTTAACCGCTATGTGTGTGCTATGTCTGTATGTCTGTCTGGGGCATCATAGCTCTTAAACGGGTGCACCAATTTGGATGCGGTTTTTTTTAATAGAAAGCAGGTTTCTTGGCAATGGTTCTTAGATATGTTACATCAAAATCGGTTTAGCCGTTTCAAAGTTATCAGCTCTTTTGTTAGCTGCGGAAGGGATCTTAGACGCATAACGGGCATTGACTTAATATTCAAACATACGAGTGACATAATTGCGTTGGGGGTTTTTAATTTTTTTAATTTTGGAATACAAGCGTGATGTATGTACGTATGTGACTAATATTCTTCTTCGAAAAAAGGAATTATAGATCTGATTTTCTTAAACATCTTTTATTATCCATTAGCTGACCGCAATCATTCATCGAATTAATGATTCAACGTTAGTAACCATATGACGTCGGTTTACGGACGATAGTTTAACGTGACAACGTCATAACAAAACATTCAAAAAACAAAAATGAAACCAGGTGGTCACCCATCCAAGTACTGACCGCGCCCGACGTTGCTTAACCTCGATGATCGGACGAGAACCGGTGTTTTGTCAAATATCTTGAAAACGGTGCATCCTACGGCAAAATCAATGAAATTTTCCTCCCCCCTTTGGAACCACACCTCCACACCCCCTCAACCCCCCCCCCCCTCACCCCGCACTCCCGCATTGAAAATTACCAGAGCGCTAGTACTAAGATTGTACATCCTGGCGTTCGCTGCTCTCTCGTACATACTGGCCTTCACTGCTCTGTAGGTACATGTACGGGACATGTACGTTACATTGCGTCATCCTTTTTCGTGCATGCACCCGGCGTTCATCGATTTATTAGACGTTGTCACGTCAAAAAGACTACGTGCTCTAGTTTTGCATGGATAAATTACCGAGAGCGTGGAATTGCACATGTAGTGATATTGTGTGTTTATAGGCATTCTACTTTAGTGAGAGAGAGACAACAATATAGCTCTCCAAAGCCTATAAACACAAAAAGCAAAAAATCACGTTTGTTGTATGGGAGCCCCCTTAAATATTTATTTTATTCTGTTTTTAGGGTTCCGTAGTCAACTAGGAACCCTTATAGTTTCGCCATGTCTGCCCGTCTGTCTGTCCGCGGCTAAGCTCAGAGACTGTTAGTCCTAGAAAACTGTAATTTGGCATGAATATGTATATTAGTCAAGCCGACAAAGTGGTTAAATAAAAAAAACTAAAAAAATTTTTTTTAGGGTACCTCCCATAGACGTAAAGTTGGGGTGATTTTTTTTCCTCGACTAACCCTATAGTGTGGGGCATCGTTGGATAGGTCTTTAAAAACCATTGCGGGATTGCTTACATGATTTTTGTATTCAATGATTTGTTTGCGAAATATTCAACTTTAAAGTAAAAATTTTCATTAAAATCGACCGTCCCCCCCCCCCTCTAAAATCTAAACTGTTGGGTGGAAAAATTTAAAAAAATTCAAAATGGTAGTAAATATATTAAATTTACAAGGAAAATTATAGCGGCTAAGATTGCTTGGGAATTATTTGTAGTTTAAGATTAAATAGTAGCCTAAGGTATTAAACATACCGTCACTACTTTGAAAAACTCGTATCTCAAATCAGCATGTAAACAAAACTGAACCTTGATTCGCGCGGAATAAAGTTCACTTTACCAGATTAACGATTTTGAGGTACGAGCTTTTTTCCAAGTATTGACGATACCTAATTTTGAAGATTCCGTACACATAGGTACGAAATCCTTAGAAAAATATTACTTGATTTTTTCGTAATGGCTACGGAACCCTATCTTGGGCGTGTCCGACACGCTCTTGACCGGTTTTTTTAGTATTTGTCGTTATAGCGGCAACCGAAATACATCATCTGTGAAAATTTCAACTGTCTAACTATAATAAAACTTTAATTGTTGAGTCTAGATCCCTAGTGCACGTTAGAGGGGTACCTAATCTACGCTCGATGGTTCCTTCAATAATACGCGGACTGTATAAAAAAAGAGACTGTATAAACTTGTCCGATCCACAGGTGACCAAAGGCTGGCTCTTTCCTCGGTCAACGTATTGGCGTTGCCATACAACGAGGAAACGCAGCCAGCATTATGGGCGCCCTGCCCATTAGCAGCGATCTGGGAGATATTTGTAAATACAGGTTTTTAGGTTTAGATTAAGTAAATTTAAGTTTTTTTTATTTTTGTGTTTTAAAATATGTTTATTAAGCTATTACAAAAAAAAAAAAGAGTAGTTATAATAAAAATAATCGAACTGAGAACAATATAATGCCAGTGCAAGCGTGGCGCGTACAGACATGCGGTAGCGTACGGAGGGTAATTTGTTGCCATACAATACGAAGAGTCCAAGGTACGAGGCGCGGGGTGGCGGCCGGGTATTATTCGCCGCGATTAGAAAGGGATTGGAGTTGACAGTAATTCTATATGCTTACGTATAAATATGTATGAAATGACAGTTCTGTCAGTCCCATTCTGATTGCGGTTTGATTACCCCCGCGCTGTAGCGTCGATCAGCGTTCGGAACCGTACGATAATTATCGTACACATACGATAATTTTGTGCCTACGTACGATGTACGATAGTGTATTATTATCGTACGCAGATTGTACGATAATTTCTATCATGATGCAAAATTTGAGAATTTATATTATTTCAATCATGCGCTGATAGTCTAAATCGCAGTAGCATGATTTTATTTTGTCCAATAAAATCTTGGGAAAATACCGGGAAATACAAGTTCTCTATTCCTATTGGTTCTTACGATCCGCTCTGCTAAGTTTCACCACTGTCGATACTGTAACTTTATCCAGCGCCTCCAGCGCCTGCTGTACACGCTTTCTTATTGGTTAGTATAGCATCTACCAATGCGAACAAGAGAATATTAGTTCGATATTTCGATTATGTTCACACTACTTTCAGTGTTCTGTTGATTTGACAGCGGTGGTTTAAAAAAGATAAACTATAGAGTACTTGCATGCATATCAATATTATAATTTATATGATGTATTTATCTATAATAGACATTATCCTAAAAAATACGATAATTTCGATCCATGTACGATAATTTTACGCCGAATTACGCCCCTGGTACGATAGTCAGTCCACTTCAAGTTGCTAACACTGGCGTCGATGCGGCCTGGTGATGTGGGCATCAGGCGCTTGGCCTTAACCATTAATTGATATATGGAAACAAATGTCGCTTAAGATAGAGGGTCTAGAGACAGATAAAAATTCAATTTGTCTTCTATATAAAACCGATGCCCCAGCCTAATCTCACATTTAATGAAGAGATAGCACGAACATCACAAAGTACAACATGAAGGCGTTATTGGTAAGTTTGAAATAATTATAAAATAATATTTTTTGTAACTATAATAAATAAATATCACTGGACGATTCACACCAATTGACCTAGCCCCAAAGTAAGCTAAGGAAAGCTTGTGTTATGGGTACAGGCAACGGATAAATATACTTATATAGATAGATACATACATATTAAACACCCAAGACCCGAGGACAAACATTTGATACAAACAATTTTGATACAAATATCTGCCCCGACACGGGAATCGAACAAATAATACTACAACAAATAGAAATAAATCAATACATTGCATATCTTGAAATGGATTAAAACTAAAATTTAATTAAAAATAAAAGTAACTGTTATTTTTTCTTAATATTTGTATTCAAGTTTCAATAAATTTTAGAAAAAGAAAATAATCATAAATTAAAAACCCCCAACGCAATTATGTCACTCGTATGTTTGAACATTAAGTCAATGCCCGTTATGCGTCTAACATCCCTTCCGCAGCTAACAAAAGAGCTGATATCTTTGAAACGGCTGAACCGATTTCGATGAAACTATCTAAGAATCACTGCCAAGAAACCTGCTTTCTAATAAAGAAAATCGCATCCAAATCGGTGCACCCGTTTAAGAGCTATGATGCCACAGACAGACACACACACATAGCGGTCAAACTTATAACACCCCTCTTTTTGTGTCGGGGGTTAAAAATAATAATTAATCTGGTTTTCGGGCCGAAATAATTATAGTGTTTTGTTTATTACAATAGTAATTTGGAATTGTTATTTTGTGGCATCAATTCGCAAATAATCGGTGAAGGTGTTTAAAGAAATTTCTAACGAAAATAGATGATTGCTCTTTAAGAATCAGTTAAAAAGTGCTTTTAGGTCGTTTGTGTAAAATAATTATTTGAGTGATTTTATATTTTATGTAGTTCGAGCAACTATACTTATATCCTAGTAATTTTATTCTACAACGTGAATATCTCACAAACGGTGGCTCTTGACCTTGAATTTTTTTTTTCCACATGCCGGAACAATGGGGAGTTTTGACATGTTATTTTTAATTATGTTTTGAACAATTTTACTAATTTTCAGCTCGATGTTAATTCATGTAGCTTTGAATGTCTAGATTGACCGGATCATATAGCCTAAATGCTACCAAATAATGAAGTTTAGGCAAAACGCGACACGGGCATGATGCGTTTTAGGCAGACGTCGAACAAAGGACCGCACACCGCAACAACAGTGTAAAGAACATGTAGCTATAGCTAAACCGTTCAAATGAGTTCTCGCCTGCGCGGTACAAGAGCTGGGGGGTATAACGACAAAGGGGGCCGGGAGAGGTGCAGGTGAGCGCGCCTCGTGTGCCTGCCGCCCGCACCTCTCCCGGCCCCCTTTGTTGTTATACCCCCCAGCCCCTGTACCGTGCGGGCGAGGACTCATTATAATTGCCTAGCTATACAGATAGGTTAGCATTATTGGAAACGGCCACATACCTACTCGTGGAATGGCCTAGTGGTTAAGAGGCTGACAACACCTAATTTTGTTGAAATTGATGTCATTTAAACAGTTTTTTAAGAAAAACAGCTTGTTCTAGCACATCAAAAAAATTATATGTTAATATTCATCATATTTCAAAGACCGTGGACGGACTCGATACATAATTGGACGAAATCGGCTCGATAGAAAATAATTGCAGAGATAGGTCTTAAAATCATCATTAAACGGTTCTATGTCTTTATTTTTTTGGCGTATGGGTCAGCAATTAAAAACATGAAGTCAACATATTCATACCTAAACCGCTAACGAGTCATATTTCACAAATAATCCACAGTTTTTTTTTTAATTAAATATTTGCCCGATAAATTTCAATATACCCGGCTGCCCAGTAATAGCGGCATCTCGTTTACTCCGATACAAATAGACAGTGTGCGCCGACTTTGGTGTTGACAGCGTCTTAAAGAACCCGAGGTCCCGGGTTCAATTCCCGGTCGGGGCAGATACTTGTGTGAAAAACACGAATGTTTGTGCTCCAGTCTTGGATGTGTAATATGTATGTATGTATGTAAACTCTCTATTGAACAAAAAATAACACAAAAAAACTACTGACGCCTATCTCCAAATTAATCTACAGTTTACTTTTAGTTTACCACTGACAGATGGCTTGCCTTCATTTCATTTCCAACTTTAACACCATACAAATAAAGTAGCTATTACAAAATCTGCAAACGTGGGTTACAGTATTCTAAAATTGGCTTTATTTGTAGATCGTTAAAGTTGAATATGAAATGAAGGCAAACCATCAGTCAGTGGTAAACTTTATGTAATTTTACTGTACCTACTACTTATTATTTGGATTCCATTTGTAGCATTCGAACATGGCGGATGTAGACAGTGTATAATTTAGGTATTTCTGTTTCTTTGGCTAGTTGAAGTATAATTTTGACAGTGTTTTGTGTGGCGATTAACCTTAATTAACAGTGATCACAAAATTCTATATTGCGCTCGTGTCTGACATTTTTTAATGCGCAAGTTGTCTCCACGTGGTTTCTGGAATTTTACTATCAAGTTGCAAAAACTACAATCACCGTACAACGTCGCTCCCAAAGAGAGCTTACTTTGACACTGGCGAAATTGTCCCGAAATGGGACAGAAGCCATAATTTAAATAAATAATAATAATAATACTTATTATTTATTTCATTATTTATTAATCAATATAAAATTACAGCATTACAGTATAATACCAATGCGCTGTAAAATTCAATAATAAACATATTTAGGTACTTACATACACGATGGATTTTAATCGGTGATCAGATCAGGAGTTGAAAAATATTAATCCTCAGCCAAAAACGAATTTAATAGATGAGGTCTCAAGCAATAAAGTATCAGTTTAATTAAAAATAAATAGGTTATAGAAAAATAAATAGGTTAAGGAAGCTCAAGGTCACTCAGTGGGTGATGGAGAGGGCATGCTCGGAGTTTCTCTGCGGGATCGCATTAGAAATGATGAAATCCGCGCAAGAACTAAAGTCACCGACATAGCTCGAAGAATCGCTAGACTTAAGTGGCAGTGGGCAGGGCACATCGCCCGTAGAACTGACGGCCGATGGGGCCGAAAGGTTCTCGAGTGGCGTCCGCGGACTGGAAGACGCAGTGTAGGTAGGCCTCCAACAAGATGGAGCGAC
The DNA here is from genome assembly GCA_947563465.1 of Archips xylosteana. Taxonomy (NCBI): domain Eukaryota; kingdom Metazoa; phylum Arthropoda; class Insecta; order Lepidoptera; family Tortricidae; genus Archips; species Archips xylosteana. The sequence goes on from OX387373.1 coordinate 8,646,857, forward strand.
GACCTGGTGAAGGTAGCGGGAACGCATTGGATGCGGATGGCACAGGGCCGATCTGTTTGGCGAGCCTTGGGGGAGGCCTATGTTCAGCAGTGGACGTCTTTCGGCTGAAATGATGATGATGAAATAGGTTATTGTTATAACATACTCCATCCACAGAATGCATGGTCATCCTACATCTGTTGAAGTTAGGTAGTTTCGTCACATGTCATCGCTTTGGCGGGGCATTTGACAGGTCTCACGTCAAAGTTTGCTTAAGAAACTGACTTGAGGTTTTAGACTCATAGACTAAACTATGAGTGATTTTAATCAAAAAAATATTTTCCAATTTATCATTATTTAACAAAATAAACGTTTTGTTTCACGTAATTGCGACTTAAACGTGATCGCCACCAAATACTGATCTAGAATAACATCGTGTATAATGAAAGTGCTGTGCTATGGAAAGGGCTATGCTCGGAGTTTCTCTAAAAGATCGAATTCGTAACGAAGTGATCCGACAGAGAACCAAAGTTATCGACATAGCCCACCGCATTAGCACGCTGAAGTGGCAATGGGCCGGCCATATAACCCGAAGAACCGATAACCGTTGGGGTAGACGAGTTCTTGAGTGGAGACCACGGATCGGCAAACGTAGCGTGGGACGTCCTCAGACGCGGTGGATCGATGATCTTCGCAAGGCGGCTGGCAAGAGCTGGATGAGAGTGGCCGAGGGTCGTGCTCAGTGGCGTGCCATGGGAGAGGCCTATGTCCAGCAGCGGACGAACATAGGCTGATGATGATGATGATGTATAATGAATGAATGAATGAATTAAATTTATTTCAGAAAACACAAGAAACCATTTAGGAATTTTCGAAGTACTATATAGTATAACGTATAACGTCGTGGTATGGTAGTATGTTTATCCGTTGTCTAGTATAGGTAACGCCACCAGAGTTGAGGCCACGCACACAACCACATCTCATGTAATGACAGCGGGATTTTGTCGTTGTGTTGTCGTTAAACGTCAACACGACGTCAAAATCCCGCTGTCATTACATGAGATGTGATTGTGTGCGTGGCCTCAACTCTGGTGGCGTTACCTATACCCATAGTACAAGCTTTGCATAGTTTAGGACTAGGTCAATTGGTATCAATCATTCCCAAGATTTATTATTATTATTAGTTTACCAAGCGACTTTCGTCGTGTTCCGGCCTGTTGCCTATAGAAGCCTTCTGGAAGAAGGGTCTGAGCAGTTCTGCAGAGCGCATACCGATTACAGTGCCCCGTATTTGTTGTATACGGTTTGCACTGCTTGGGGGCGTGCACAACACCTCGCTCAACTGCCTTCTTCCTGCCTATTGCCCTAAATCAAGTCTATACTTCAGTTAATTTAGAATTGAAAACCACAACATCATTATATTGCGGCTCGCCAACTATTTCTTACCTAGCAAATAGTACAGTACAATAGTCTGGGAGCCGCAAAATAAAATTGTTTTAACGTCACTTTATTTGCGTGTCGTCAATTGTTACTCTAATACAAATTGTAAAGAGATTACAGTTCACGAGCCGCAATATAATGTTGTTGTGGTTTTTTAATTCTAAATTAAATGGAGTTCAGGGTAAACGAGCATTTACTAGGCAAGCGTGCTCCATCGTAGGCCTCATCTTCGCTTTCCATCAGGCGTGATTGTGGTCAAACGCAAGCCATGCTGCCCTGCAGACTCTAAAACGCAGTAAGAGGGTTTTTACGTTTGTTGAATATTGAACTATAACAAGCAAAGCGCAAGGAACATAATGGTCTAATCGCTTTTTGCTCTTACTGCGTTTTAGGGTCTGCAGGGCAGGTTGTATAAAAATAAAAGTTTCGCAGTGTAGTTCCCACATCCTCGCGGCATAGTTGCATCTAGTTTTAAATATATTAACGTTTTTTTTTCAGATATTTTGTATGCTTCTATTGTTAGGGGTGACCCTAAATTCTGGACATTATATCTACAAAGTTGAGGTAAGAAAATAATGATTAAGAATTTTTCTCGTTGTCATGTCTCAAACAGAGGAAAGCTGATTTAATTAGGTATTTAAGAAAGCTCGTATCCTTAATTATTTTAGGACAAAAAAATAGGTACTACATGAAATCCTGTGAGCATTTAAAAAAACGTTTGGAATCCACTAACAAGTAAGCAGAAAAAAAAGAACTAAAAAGCTGAAAATAGTTTAATTCTGGTAACAAATAGACCATGCATTAAATCTTTGCGTTTTTATCATGTAGAGATACTTATGTTGGGATATAAATATACTATGTCACCAATGTACTGGTGTACGTAAGTATGCAGTTAACTAACGTAGTACTGTAGCTACTGATCTGACTCCTTAGTAAGTATGGGGAAAGGTTGCGGCTAGAGATGATGGAAAACATTCACTACCAACTAGATATTACAAATATTAAGGGACGAGTGTCGGTAGTGAGTTGCGGCGCGGGACTGAAGTGCATGTCTCGAGTCGTAGAGGTAACGCCATCAGAGTTGAGGCCACGCACACAACCACATCTCATGTAATGACAGCGGGATTTTGACGTTGTGTTGACGTTTAACGACAACACAACGTCAAAATCCCGCTGTCATTACATGAGATGTGGTTGTGTGCATGGCCTCAACTCTGGTGGCGTTACCTATACGAGTCGCATGTCGCTGACTATGCACTTATGTCCCCAACAATCACAGTCCCATTTTTTTATTCAATAAAAGCGTGTTACATTTTGAAGTATAAACGTTGAAAAATAGAATTTTTAACAAAAAAATATTTTGTGTCAGTTTTGTGGTGACCCAAATAAACTATATGAAAAAAACCGGCCAAGTGCGAGTCGGACTCGCGCACGAAGGGTTCCGTACCATTATCTACATATAAAAATGGCAAAAAAAAAAACAAGTTTTTTGTATTGAAGTCCCCTTAAATATTTGTTTTTTAATTGTTTATTTTTAAAGCGAATATATAACTAAATATTCTGTGATTATTTCAAGCGTCTACCTGTTTCCGTTATCAATATCGAGCAAAAAAAATCACGTTTTTTTGTATGGGAGCCCCCTTAAATATTTATTTTATTCTGGTTTTTAGTATTTTTTGCTATAGCGGCAACCGAAATACACATCATCTGTGAAAATTTCAACTGTCTAGCTATCACGGTTCATGAGATAGGTACAGCCTGGTGACAGACGGACAGACGGACGCACAGTGGAGCCTCAGTAAGGGTCCCGTTTTTATCCTTTGGGTACGGAACCATAAAAGACGTCACAAAGCTGACCGAAAAAATAAGGACACCTTTTTCATAATGAAAATGAAATGTGCACGAGATTTTGAATAAAAATCTCAGAAAAAAAGTAAAGGACAAGTACACTTTTTCTAAAATGCCCAAAATCAAGAGTAATGGGAGCCCCTTTTCTCCCATAATCTTTTTTATCCGAATTTTGAAAGTCAGAAATCGATGTCCATAATATTCTTGCTCATAAATATCGATGGTCATAATTTTTTTAAAGCATATCGCTTAATAGTTCTAACTGCAATGATCCATAATCCTATTAATCATAACTTTAAAAAGTCATAATATTGATATCAATAAAATTTAACGGAATATCGTTGATTATTCAGAAACATTGTAAGGCATATATCTTAAAGTGATAATTGTTTTCAGTCATAATTTTGCATTACCTAAAATGCACTATAATATCGAAATCTATAACATCTAAAGGAATATCGATAATTATTCAGAAACAATGTAAGGCATATCGCTGGCAGCGAGCGAGCGAAGCAAGCGAGCAAGACCTTTCAGGGCAGAAGCGACTCGGACAGGTTAGGTTCAGAAGGCTTCGATGAAAAGAAAGATGAGAGGCAAGGCCTTCGATGTTAGGTTTTTTTTTTTGACAGCACAGAAAAGGATTATTACCTTTAATATTATGAAATGTCATACAACCATGACACTGAATGTTATTACAAAGTAATATTATGCCTAAAAATAATTATGACCTGCGAAAAAAGACCATGCAATAATTATTATGAGTGACTTTATTACCTTTAACATTATGAAGAGTGATGCATTCATGACATTGAATGATATGACTTTACTTATTGTTCCTTACAATAATTATGACTTAAGAAAATCGTAACTCTAATTTATGTTGTTTAATATTATGACTTCCGATAATATGACGAAGAAAAATTATGCCAGAAAACGTTATGGGTTTGAAAATTCGGAACAAAATTTTTATGGGAGTCATTATAGACCCGTAAGGGATACTTATTAAGTACTTGCTGATGCCCGCGGCTTCGCCCCCGTTGTATTTTTTTTTTTAATTTCTTTCATAAGAACCTTCTCCTGACAATAACAAACGCAATAAAAAAAGAATTATCCAATTTGGTGCAGTCGATCGGAAGTTATGCGCTTAGCAACACATTCAGCGATTCATTTTTATATTATAGATGTTCTACCAAGGATGATATAGACTGGATTGGCAGTCGCCATAGGATCGGCCGCGGTTTTTGTAGTTCGATTATTAAATCTAGATGGCCCTGAAGTATAGCCAGAGGCTTTGAAGGCAAAACAATAAGACTACAGATGTTTCATATTACTACAAATGTATTATTTTTCAAAAATATTGCATAATAATACATTTGCAGTGATATGAAATATCTGTACCTAGTCTTATTGTTTTGCCTTCAAAGCCTCTGGCTATATTTCAGCGCCATCTAGATTTAATAATCGAACTACAAAAACCGCGGCCGATCCGTACTATGGCGACTGCCAATCCAGTCTATATCATCCTTGGTTCTACTTATAACTGAAATAGTTATTGTTGCAGAAAGAAGATGAACCGTCTTATGACGTGGAGTCCGGCCTCAACGGGCTGGTGATCGTCAACAGCAAATACGAGAGGCCCTCATTAAGAGACATCCTGTACAGCGACTTGTTTGAACATTCACATGGCATAGAGGTAAGACACCTATACACTAAAGGCCACCATAAACTGGGAGCGCGGGGCGCCGACGGAGTTTGCCCAGCGCGCTCTATAACACTGAATCAAATCTTAGATTATTTATGCACTAGATGGAGCGTCAGTAGCAAACATAGCGACACAAAACGTCCACAAATCCATTTGACAGCTTCATATTACGATCGCATTACGTCATTCCGGTTGTCACTGTGTGCGTGCTTAATGATACCAGTTAATTTCACATTTCCCAAAATGTGGGGAAAGTGAAGCTGATTGGGGATTGTGTGGGGAGAGCTTCAATTCGGGGAAAATGAGGGGATTTTAAGTATGAACACAAATACGCGACATTTGACTTCAAATTTCTGCTAGTCTTGATTAATTTCCTACAATTATTTAAAAGCGAAAAAATTTTTTCGGGTGCGCCGGTGGAATTCGAACCCACGTCTCCTGGGTATGCGCCCCAACACGGGTGTTCTACCAATTGAACCACGTCGCATCCAACCGACTCCTCCGAAAAACTTTTTCGCTTTTAAATAATCTTAGATTCGGTGAGCAGCCGTACTGCTAATAAAAATAAATAATATTTTAATTTCCTATAACTATTATAACTATAACTATTAGAAGCTACGACTCCTACGTTCCAAATTACATTGGAAATGCGTAAGAAATGATGTACCACATCTATTTATTCAAATATTATTTATTTTTATTAGCAGTACGGCTGCTCACCGAATCTAAGATTATTTATAAGCGAAAAAGTTTTTCGGGTGCGCCGATGGAATTCGAACCCACGTCTCCTGGGTATGCGCCCCAACACGGGTGTTCTACCAATTGAACCACGTCGCATCCAACCGACTCCTCCGAAAAACTTTTTCGCTTTTAAATAATCTTAGATTCGGTGAGCAGCCGTACTGCTAATAAAAATAAATAATATTTTAATTTCCTACAATTCATTATTCGCAACCGCTCTAAACTAAGTCACTCGGCCCACATAATTTTTCATTCCCCACACGTGGGGAATTTCGGCAATGCGTTTGGGGATTTTAGCATATTACTATTGGCAACCCTGCAAATGACGCAAATGACATATAAGACAACTGTTGGCTTATATTTTTACGGGACGTTTTCATGCCACCAAAGCTCTATCTGGTGCATAAATAATCTAAGAATCAAATATACGGTGACACACCGGCAGCGCGGCACACTGTATTTGATTCAGTGTTATTGACTGCGCTGGGCACGCTCCGTCGGCGACGCGCGATCCCGGTTTGTTGTGGCTTTTAGATAACCTAGTTTGACAACTGGTTAACTAGGTGAAACATTTCTTCCGCCCAGAAAACCAGTTGATCAATCTACCAGAATCGTTATTTCCTTGTAGCGCAATTTCCATTCGCATTTTTCCTAAATGCTTTTTTCTCACTATAGTCAAGGATGATATAGACTGGATTGGCCTTTGATCAATTATAACTGAAGATACACATTGCCGAACAAAATCCCCTTCAAAAAGTGTCCGATCTTTTTTATTTGTTTGCATAACAATTAAAATCATCACCTACACAGAAATTTGAACCTAGTCTGTACTTCATTACAGTCGAATTTCGGTTGACACTTGACAGCTAAACTTGACAATTTCACGCAACGTACTGAGAAAAAAGAAGGCCACTTTTATCAAAGTGGCGCTCATTTGGCTCGGACATTTTCGAGCGCGCGACTGTGGATCTACAGTTATAATTGATCAAAGAAAGTGGCCTTCTTTTTTCTCAGTACGTTGCGTGAAATTGTGAAAGTTCGGACATTCTTTGAAGGGGATTTTGGTCGGCAATGTGTATCTTCTGTTATAATTGATCAAAGACTATAGTCAAGGATGATATAGACTGGATTGGCAGTCGCCATAGTACGGTTCGGCCGCGGTTTTTGTAGTTCGATTATTAAATCTAGATGGCGCTGAAATATAGCCAGAGGCTTTGAAGGCAAAACAATAAGACTACAGATGTTTCATATCACTGCAAATGTATTATTATGCAATTGAAAAATTATTACATTGTGCATCTAGGGCCGTAAGTAGGGGATTACTAACGAGAGTCTATTAGAAGCCCGACGCCGAAGGCGGAGGGCTTTTAATGACTCGAGTTTGTAATCCCCTTACTGCCCGTGATACACACAATGATTTTCATCACAATGCGAGAAAAAAAAAAATTTGTCTCTAAACACTTAAATTCAATAAAATAATGGCTACCCGCCAATACAGATTGTCACTTTTTTCGAGTCATCTACCATAGATAATGTAAACTGTGTTTAGTTTAGAATTCGAAAGGTCATACGGCCAGATTCTGCCAACATGTTTAAAAAAATATTTGTACTAAAATTATTGCAAAACTATTTGATATAAATTTAAAATATAAAAATAACGAATTTTCATGAAGCGTAAATAAGTTTTGTGTTGTAAAATTTGGGTTATAGCTAAGTTTTAAAGATAATAAATAAAACGTTGGCTGAATTGAAACCTCCTTAGTCTGCAAACTTGACTTGTTTGCAAATTTTAAAACTAAAGTTAGAACTCCCTTGGGTAGAAAAACTGTACGTGAATCCATAACTCCCTTAAGAACAATTAAGGCCATTGTCATTTAGTATACAGGCATGGAATAACACCATTGACGAGCAAGTGTGATGAAAAATACATTTCTAGTAATATGAAACATCTGTAGTCTTATTGTTTTGCCTTCAAAGCCTCTGGCTATATTTCAGCGCCATCTAGATTGAATAATCGAACTACGAAAACCGCGGCCGATCCGTACTATGGCGACTGCCAATCCAGTCTATTATCATCCTTGCTATAGTTTATTACTGAAGCTTATTTTCACAGTAGTGTTTTTCCCAATTTGAATTGACACAGAAACAGTGTCGACGAAGCTCCGCTCCTGTGTGCTTTTAGCCCTTCGGGCCGATGCAAACTTAACATAATTTAAACCTGCCTATGTTTCTGTGTCGGTTAAAGTTGGGGAAAAAACGTGATTGTGAAAATAAGCTTCAGTAAAAAACTAAGTATATAGTGAGAAAAAAAGAATTTGGGAAAGAATTAGGAAATAACGATTTTGGTAAATTGATCTAAGCAGTCCCGTGCGTATGTCAGATTCAGATCAGAATCCGTCGAACCGTTTTACAATTTTATATTCTAATTTTTTTATTATATTCGAACCGTTTTACATATTATAATATATTCACGTTTATAATATAGAAAGATAGTTTTAATTCAGTGTTATACAAAGCCTGACCAGAAATATGAGATGTGAGCATTGTCAAGAGGGCGCTACTATTTTCACTTGTGTAAACATTTTAGTATAGTCTGAGCAATGTGGATTGGCAACTCGTTATTTTGACTTAGGTACCTACTTTTATTCACCGTAAACAAAATCAGAATCCAAATTCGGTGTCCATAGACAAGTGGGTTACCTATCATATTCTCGAAAAGCTCATTTCCGAATATTACGACACTCCTTTTTTTCATTTTACAAATTATTGTTTGTCCGAAATTTTATTTACCATATTTTCTTTTGCCAAATGTTTTAAAATCCATTTTTTTATTTGCCAAATGATTCTAAATCCAACTGCATGAAATTCCGTAGGATCATTTGCCAAATATATATTTATTCCGCAAAATTATTATTCCGCAAAGGTCAGGGATACAAAAGGCGACCATGCAATTATGTGTGGAGCGTAATATTCATTTTGTTGTTTAATGTTGCCCAAATATTTTATTGAGTTTGCTATGTGGGTAGGGGGTTTTGTAGGTGGTTATAAAAAAAATAACTAACACCAAAGGCTAATGCGGGAGCTTCGCTCCGCTACGCTCCCGCATTAGCCTTTGAACCTAATCTATCCGAGTCGCTTCCGCTCCGAACCGTCTTGCTCGCTCGCTTCGCTCGCTCGCTAAAAATTAAGCAATGTTGTCTTACTCTGATGATAGGTTAGGTAGATAATAAAAACTTACTTTCGGCTTTTCGTTATATTTAGATTATGAAAATATGGCAACTGATTAGGTTGGCAAATAAAAAAATGGATTATTGTAATTCGGGATTTTGAATTTGTTGGCAAATAAAACTGTGATTAAATGAATCCGTGGCATTGTGAAGTTGTGGAAAAACAAAACATATGGATTTTAAAAAGTCGGAGAACCGTTTTCGGATAAATGAAATTCGAGTAAAGGAGTTTCTAAACATCGATAGGTTCCCAGACAAGTGGCTTCAAATTGAGACCCAGAAGTTCCAATTAAATCCGCAACATGGCGCATGTTCATGTATTACTGGTCAGGCTTTACTTATACCTGACAGATGAAATAAAGAGTTGGCAATTCAATCAAATTAAATCAATATTTTTTCGAATAAGTTTTAAGTATGTGTTCCGAATAAGACGGAAGCTATTGCCGTCTCTCTCTCTCTCTCATGGCTTCCAAGCTGTGCACGTCGCTCTCGACTATTTAATTACAAATAAATACTTATTGTGGTGAAAACCAATAAAGTTTGTGATAATCTGCCTGCGCGTATAATTTAGAACCAGTCCTGCATAAGAATCCTTCAGTATGTATATGATGTATTTTATTTTGTAGGAACCTAGCATCACGGAACGAGCTTTTACAAACAGCCATGGTCTGCCATTTTTAGAAGAATTGGATAACGAAAATATGTCACAAAACGATGGATTGGAGGACTCTGGCGACGGTTCGTTTAAGGTACGCAAGTATTAGGTACATCGTCCCAGTCTAACGCGATGATTGTTATTCAGTGACCAGGAACCAGTTTTTCTAGAACAGTATTCGGTGCAGTCACGCTTAAGTCGCAATTACGTGAAACACAATATTTATTTTTTGAAAGAATTATTATTTGGAAAATCATTTGTTGATTAAAATCATCGCTCAACTGCCTTCTTTCTGCTTATTACCACGCGGCGGACACGACGTACAAATACGCGTTCTTGAATCTACATAAGCACGACGACGTCTGTACACGCGTACGCCTACATACATCGCGCGCGCACTCTTCTGGATTCGGGCGGTTTCCGGCTATCTGTATGCTTAGTATAAGTTTTACTTCTCCAAAATACTTCTCGATCGCGTTTACGTAAAAATTTCAATTCTATGAAAACATGGACGCGCGCGCGCGGAGGCGCTGTCCATGTTTCCCTAGTAATTGATTTTTTTACGTAAACGCGATCGAGAAGTATTTTGGTGAAGTTAAACTTATACTAAGCGTACAGCGCCTTGAGGGGTGGGGTAATTCGAATCGGTGCGGGGCGGACCGTTTCCATTCTGTACGTCAGTACTATTATATATTCTGTGTTATTACCCTAAATTCAAGTCTAGGGTGAATGAGCATTTACTAGCCAAGCGTGCTCCATCGTAGGCCTCATCTTCGCTTTCCGTGAGGCGTGATTGTGACCAAACGCAAGCCTATATTGTATAAAAAAACCGGTTGTCTGTAAAGTCGGTTTGCGAACGATAGTTTAACGTGACAACGTCATAACAAAACATTCAAAAAAAAAATGAAGGCGGTCACCCATCCAAGTACTGACCGCGCCCGACGTTGCTTAACCTCAGTAATCGGACGAGAACCGGTGTTTTGTCAAATATCTTGAAAACGGTGCATCCTACGGCAAAATCAATGAAATTTTCATCCCCCTTTAATGCTTAATATAACTGAAGCGAGAGTTCCGCTTGTAATATTAGTTGTACTTTGTTATGCAATTGGGCCCAGATGGCCTAGTGGTTAGAGAACCTGACAACGAAGCTTGAGGTCCCGGGTTCGAACCCCGTGTCGGGGCAGATATTTGTATCAAAAATACGAACGTCTTGTTCTCGGGTCTTGGGTGTTTAATATGTATTTAAGTATGTATCTATCTATATAAGTATGTTTATCCGTTGCCTTGTACCCATAACACAAGCTTTGCTTAGCTTACTTTGGGACTAGGTCAATTGTGTGAATTGTCCCGTGATTAATTTCGCGTAAGGATTTTGAACAAAAATTATAACAAGGGTTTCCTAAAAGTTTTAAGTTTTAGATTTTTTATATATTTTTTTTTGTTACTTTTCAGGAGCCGAAAACTCTGACCGACGATGCTGTCAAAGAGGTAAGTTTCATACAATTAACACATGGCAGTGTGTCCGGCCATGTTAAAAAAAAAAGCTGAACGAGTGCAGAGTATATTTACGCAAATCTTTTTTGAGCGTTGTTACTCCCAGTTACTTTTACTCAGTATACTCAGTTATAGCTAAGCTGTTTAACTGAGCCTTCGCCCGCGCGGTACAGGGGTTGGGGGGGTATGACAACAAAGGGGGCCGGGAGAGGTGCGGGCGGCAGGCACACGAGGCGCTATAGGAAACGGTAAACGGTTTGGCTATAGGAATTTGATTTAATAAAATCAGGTCTATGATTCTACAGACCAGTACAAAAATAAAGATAAAATAAAATGTAAAAAATATAGCGACTGATATTGTAGGCTCAGGTTTTGCTCTCAGTCTTTGATCAATTAAACTGAAGATACACATTGCCGAACAAAATCCCCTTCAAAAAATGTCCGAACTTTTTTATTTGTTTGCATAACAATTAAAATCATCACCTACACAGAAATTTGAACGTAGTCTTTACTTCATTACAGTCGAATTTCGGTAGACACTTGACAGCTAAACTTGACAATTTCACGCAACGTACTGATAAAAAAGAAGGCCACTTTTATCAAAGTGACGCTCATTTGGCTCGGACATTTTCGGGCGCGCGACTGTGGATCTACAGTTATAATTGATCAAAGCTCTCAGTAAATTGATTTACTATTAATTACTTTAAATAAAAATTATTTTCGTTACAGGCTTACAAATCAAAAAGCTATCTTTTTGACCAGATGCGTCAGAAAAGTGATGTGGTAAGTTATTTTTTTTTATTAGCCTGGCGTAGTGTCCCACTGCTGGGCAAAGGCCTCTCCTCTTTAGTTAATTTATGCTACTAAAATTAGAAATGTGAAAGTTCGTGAGTGTATGTATAACGCAATATTTGTTTTCGTTTCAGGCTTCCGAAGATTTTATAGAAAGGAGAAAAAGACAAGCTGAGATACCTGTAAGTTTCTATGTGTGGAATAAATACTAACACTTGCCCTTTTTAACCCCCGACACAAAAAGAGGGGTGTTATAAGTCTGTCTGTATTTTTGTGTGTCTGTCTGTGGCATCATAGCTCTTAAACGGGTGGACCGATTTGGATGCAGTTTTCTTTATTAGAAAGCAGGTTTTTTGGCAGTGATTCTTAGATATGTTTTATCAAAATCGGTTTAGCCGTTTCAAAGTTATCAGATCTTTTGCTAGCTGCGTAAGGGATCTTAGGCAGGCTTGCGCGGACCTGAGTTAGCTACTTAACTCCGAGTTAACTGCTAACCCAGGGTTAACAAGGGTCAACATGTATGGAACTGTCATTCTTAACACCGGGTTACCGATTTAATTTTTTAACCCTGAACTGTGCAAGTGGCCCTTAGACGCATAATGGGCAGTTAAGACAGCAGAGAGCATTTAATTTATGTTCAATCATAGGTAGAGCTTGTCTAATTTAAAATGACGCGCCCCACCACCACATTTGACAAACAGGATTTGAAATCCTGTATATCAAATGCGGTGGTGGGGCACGTCATTTTAAATTAGACAAGCTATACGTGTGACATAATTGCGTTGGGGGTTTTTAATTTTTTTAATTTATACCTAGTTTTTTTTTTTTATTTTTTTTTTTTTTTATTTACACAAAAACAAACAAAAGAAGTACAGAAATACTTATGCTAAAATACATCTGCCAAACTGCATAGCAGTTTGTTGGCAGAATATAGTTATTCTACCTTCTAAAGTTTCTTATGGACAGTTGCCGTAAATCTATTATTATTCTATGTTAGTTTTGGTCTCTATGCTTATACGGGAGTGATAGGCAGAGCTAGTGGGAGAACCTTCGGGTACTTCGTCTTACCGCCCGGCCACGACTTCGTGCGTTTGGCGGCGCGGCAATCGTTTTCTGTGTTCATTGCGCGGCCGAGACGCTCGCCGCACAGTGATCATCTGGCGGCACACGCAATGAACTGATAAAACGCTCGCCGCTGCCGTCAGTCGCACGATTTCATGACAGGCCGTATTGTCTAACGTTTTTGACGCTTGCCTTCGCTTTCACCATCTCTTTCTATCACCATCTTATACCAGACAGAAAGAAATAGTGATTGCGATTCGATTTGTAGCATTCGAACATGGCGGATGTAGACAGTATCTAATTTTGGTATTTCTGTTTCTTTGGCTAGTTGAAGTATAATTTTGATAGTGTTTTATGCGGCGATTAACCTTAATTAACAGTGACCACAAAATTCTATAGTGCTCTCGTGTCTGACATTTTTTAATGCGCAAGTTGTCTCCACGTGGTTTCTGGAATTTTACTATCTAGTTGTAGAAACTACAGTCACCGTACAACGTCGCTCCCAAAGAGAGCTTACTTTGACACTGGCGAAATTGTCCTTAAATAGGACAAAAGCCATATTTTAAATAAATAAATAATAATAGTGATTGCGAAAGTAAGTGTCAGCGCGTGAGACAGCTTAGTAAGCCTGCAGGCCGCTAATCAGCTTTCATTATTTTCAGTACTTACCCGAAGCACAAGAAATGAGTGAATACGAACAGGAGCCGTTTGCTCCACCCAAGACCTACGGCATGAACCTTAAATCGAATAGCGGCTATGTATGGAATGTAAGTTTTAGCCAGCCAAACCCAAATTCAGGCCAACAGTTTGGCCTAGGCCAAACCGGTTCATACTAACGTTACTGATTTGGTCTGGGCCAGACAGTATCGACCAAAGTGTTCATCATACTAATCTAACTGGTTTGGCCTAGGACAAATAGTATAGTCTAGACCTGCAGGATAATTGTCTAACTCCCTCGCATCGCTATCGGGTTCATTTTGACAGTTCTTGTATGGGCTGACAATTGGGGATGTCTATTTTTTGCAATGTATAGAAAATCGAAAACCATTTCGAGATAAATGCTTTTTAAATCGTTTTCTGTAGTTATTTAATTTTAATATTATGTGATGAATTTATTATATAACAAATAAGCAATGAACTTCATTTGACATTGGTGTAAATTGCGTGACCGGTTCAAGTCGTACTTTATTCTGCGTGGTTAGAATTCTTCACAATTTACGCGTGGATTATACTACGGAGTTTGATTTGGACCCGCTGTCTGACATCTAGCACTTTGTCAGTGCCAGTAAAGTGACATAGTGTATAGTGTACCACTGCGCAAAAAATAATTAAAGGGGTTGCCTTATCGTAAGCATTTAGATAGATTTAGAAATTTGGCATTGTGGGAGCCCTCAATTATAATCTGACGTCATCAACTAAAATAGTTTCAATAATTAATTTTGAAAAAAGTAGAGAACTAAATAACAAAATATTGAAATTAGTTTCTTATAATTGACTTTTCTATACAAAAAAAATATAAAAAACACTGGTAATTTTTTTTAGACATTCCCAATTGGTATCGGAAACAGTCTGCTGTCACACACAACCATACAAAAATTGATATTTCAATCCGATGCCAATTGTCAAAAAGTAGGTACACAATTAAGTACCCTGCAGAGCGGTCTATCCTGTGTTCATCATATATATTAACAGTTAAGTTACTTAAACTAACCGGTTTGACCTAAGATAAACTTTGGGGGTAGTTGCAATAGAGAGATTTCTCTCCAGGCGGGTGTTATGCCTGGGGACCGAAGTCCAGTGGATGAAAGTTGGGAGTTGTATTTATGTAGCTGAGTTGAGCGATGCAGGATGCAGTAATTAGTTTCTCATGTGATGACTAGATGGCGCTTGTAGTCGCTACAAAACTACTATAGCCTGAGCCCTGCCCGAGCAGCAGAATCGACTTTTTCTTGGCCCCGTTGCTATGGTTACACAAATTTGGTCCCCCGGACAACCTAAGCATTATTCTATGAAACATTATGAAGATGCCACTTGGACAACTGGGGACAGAGTAAACAACACGAAAATGTCGATTCACCCTAACCTAACCATACCATACTAACCTAACCAGTTTGGCCTAGGCCAAACTAGTATGGTGGAGGTGAAGTTCCCAATCCGCACTGAACTGGCGTGGTAATTACGGCCCAAGCCCTCTTGTTCTGAGAAGAGGCATATGCCCAGCAGTAAACATATATAGACCGAGATGATAACGATGAACCGAACCAAGTTAAATGTGAAATGAAGGCAAACCATCTGTCAGTGGTAAACTTTATGTAATTTTACTGTACCAAAATTTCTATGGCTTAATGGCTTGATCTATTCATCAAAACAAGTAACTTTTATTCTAACATTTAAATATTTGACTAAAAATCTCGCTGTCCAGTTTTCCGTTTAGATGGATATGTATGAAAAGTTTGCGTTTTTTTTTCAGATTTTAAAAAGTTGTTAGAATAAAAGTGACTTGTTTTGATGAGTACTTAGATTAAGCCCTAGAAATATTGGTAAGTACTAAGTACCTAATTTACTAGCACCCTATATAAAACTCGAAAAGTCTTGATTTGTATTAAAGGGATTATGTTATGTTTATTATGCAATATTTTTGAAAAATAATACATTTGTAGTAATATGAAACGTTTGTAGTCTTATTGTTTTGCCTTCAAAGCCTCTAGCTACATTTCAGCGCCATCTAGATTTAATAATCGAACTACAAAAACCGCGGCCGATCCGTACTATGGCGACTGCCAATCCAGTCTATATCATCCTTGATAATAGTCATTATATTGTATTGCATTTCATTTTCAGAATCTCAACAATCCCCCTTCACTGTATGAGGTCGGGCAGCCGTCAAATACGGTAATACTAATTCCACTTCTTCTTAAAATTACAACTGTCAAAGTTTGAGTGTGTATTACTTTACTGCCTATTTCACGCTCAAATGACTTTAGATGAAATTTGGTATGCAGATAGTTTGGTCTTTGAAATGACACTTTGGTATTTAGATAGTTTGATCTCTGTGATGATACAAAGGTAGGCAGATAGTATGCTCTCTGTAATGACATAAATTTGGTATGCAGATAGTTTGGTCTCTGAACTGACACAAATTTGGTATGCAGATACTTTGGTCTTTGAAATGACACTTTGGTATTTAGTTAGTTTGATCTCTGTAATGAAACAAAGGTATGTAGATAGTATGCTCTCTGTAATGACATAAATTTGGTTTGCAGATAGTTTGGTCTCTGAACTGACACAAATTTGGTATGCAGATAGTTTGGTATTTGAAATTACACTTTGTTATTTAGATAGTTTGATCTCTGTAATGAAACAAAGGTATGCAGATAGTATGCTCTCTGTAATGACATAAATTTGGTTTACAGATAGTTTGGTCTCTGAACTGACACAAATTTGGTATGCAGATAATTTGGGCTTTGAAATGACACTTTGGTATTTAGACAGTTTGATCTCTCAAATGACTTTAGATGAAATTTGGTATGCAGATAGTTTGGTATTTGAAATTACACTTTGGTATTTAGATAGTTTGATCTCTGTAATGAAACAAAGGTATGCAGATAGTATGCTCTCTGTAATGACATAAATTTGGTATGCAGATAGTTTGGTCTCTGAACTGACACAAATTTGGTATGCAGATAGTTTGGTCTCTGAACTGACACAAATTTGGTATGCAGATAGTTTGGGCTTTGAAATGACACTTTGGTATTTAGACAGTTTGATCTCTGTAATGAAACAAAGGTATGCAGATAGTATGCTCTCTGTAATGACACAAATTTGCTATGCAGATAGTTTGCCCCCCAACTAATTTTGATACAGGGGACCAAGGCACGCTACGCCACTGCTACGAGTGTTTATCTGTTTTGTGTGACCGTGAATTAGCAATATTTATTGCATTTCAGGAGATGCCTGAAGCACCGACTCTTCCTCCCCTTAACTACGAAGGTCTACCTGACTACATTAGGGAGTCTATATCAACGACGGAAAAACTAGTAAGTGATGATATTTAGGGGAGGGGTGGCATGAAAAGGAGACGTATTGAAAGGGACAATAGGGATGTTGACACCAACAATCAACTGACGTACATTTTATGAGCTGTCACAACACAATTCTAGAGAGATAGAGTTTGAATGGCAATAGCAACTTATGACGTCACTTGTTCGCAAACTTAATCAACTAACTATTTATTTGTTTTAAGGCAACAAAAATCTGATATTGCAGTTAATCGAAAATTAATCTAAAATAAATAATATTCTGTTTAATAATAGTCATGATATTGTATTGTATTTCAATTTCAGAATCTCAACAATCCCCCTTCACTGTATGAGGTCAGGCAGCCGCCAAATGGATTTGAAAATACGGTAAGTACTAGGTAATTCCTCTTAAAACTAGAAATGTCAAAGCTTTAGTCTGTATTACTAGATTACTGCCTATTTCACGCTCAAATGACTTTAAATCCTCATCCTTAGGCTCATTTCCTGAACTACTGAAAATATCCAAAATAAAACCAATATTAAAACCAGGAGGTGACGCCACTAATCCAAGCCATCACCGCCCCATAGCGCTTCTACCATCGGCTTCGAAAATATTCGAAAAATGCATGATAAATCGTGTATATCACTTTTTAGAAAAATTCAAGTTGTTGGATAAAAATCAATACGGATTCAGAAAGTTACATTCGACAACCCTAGCAGTATACAAATACGTACAAAACATTTTAGAACAAATTAATAATAAAAAATATGGCGTCGGGTTACTCTTGGATATGACCAAAGCGTACGATCGAGTATCTCATGACATCCTACTTACAAAATTATATAATATGGGAATTCGCGATATGGCTCATAAGTGGTTCAAATCTTACCTCCAGAATCGTAGGCAGTACGTAGAAATTGATTATTACAACCACAACACCAAAGACGTAACTGCCATCACCTCACAAATGCGCTATACAACTTGTTCCATTCCACAAGGAAGTGTTAGTGGTTGTCTCTTGTTTTTGGTCTACATCAATGACCTGACCAGGGTGCTTGACCCAGACACGGAGTGCGTCATGTTTGCTGATGACGTGTCACTATTATGTAACGGCACAAACAACACAGAATGCAACCAAAAACTCACATCAGCTCTAATCTCCGTGACAGAATGGCTTAGTGATAATAATTTGGACATAAATTTAAACAAAACTAAAATTATACAATTTAAACCTAGACAAAAAAATCCTTTGCAACTTAAATTACAATTTAACAATAATCACATAGAAGAAGTAACCAATTTCAAGTTATTAGGTATAACAATAGACATGAATATTAACTGGCAAACACATATTCAAAATGTTAAAACAAAATTATCTAAATTTATATATGCACTAAGTGTACTGAAAGTAAACACGGATCTTAATTGTGCATTATCTGCTTATTACGCGCATGCGTTCGCATGGCTCCGATACGGCGTGGTACTGTGGGGTGGGACCACAGAAGCCCAGCAATTATTCATCCTACAAAAAAAGTGCATTCGGATACTAGCCAATATACGCATACCAGAGAGCTGCCGTCAGCACTTCATAAAACACAAATTGTTAACCCTACCCTCAATTTACTTACTGGAATCGGCATTGTTCGTACGAAAACATCCTGAACTATTTAAAGAAAAAACAGACAAAAGTACAACTAGGACACAATATAGAAATAGATTATTATTACCAAAATCAAATATAAAAATGTTCAAAAATGGTCCTCAATATAAATGTATTCAAATAACCCATAAAATCCCAGAATCCATTAGACAAGAGACCCGTAACAATATCTTCAAAAATAAATTCAAGACATTTTTAATTAATAAATGTTATTACTCTGTTAATGAGTTCTTGAATGACGAAACTGCAATTTAATTTTTATTGATATAAATTAGGAAAATTATTATTTTAATAAATATTGACAATTTGAGTAATTATAATTTTAATTTGATTCGCATATTATTTAAAAATGACATTTTTTTTCAATAACTCATTGACATAAAATACTTATAATGACAATTAATATTGAATGCATGATTGTAGTAATAATGTAATTTTATATAATTTCTAACTGCTAATCTTAAGTTTGGTTATAATTATTATTATTATGTGCCCTTACAGGGTGTCATGGACTGACTTAAATATTATAACACCTTGTTTCTATATGTACATGACTTAATAAATAAATAAATAAATAAATAAATGAAATTTGGTATGCAGATAGTTTGGTCTCTGAACTGACACAAATTTGGTATTTAGATAGTTTGATCTCTGTAATGGCACAAAGATATGCAGATAGTATGCTCTCTGTAATGACACAAAGGTATGCAGATAGTATGCGCTCTGTAATGACATAAATTTGGTATGCAGATAGTTTGGTCTCTGAACTGACACCAATTTGGTATGCAGATAGTTTGGTCTTCGAATTAACACTTTGGTATTTAGATAGTTTGATTTCTGTAATGACACAAAGATATGCAGATAGTTTGCTCTCTGTAATGACATAAATTTGGTATGCAGATAGTTTGGTCTCTGAACTGACACCAATTTGGTATGCAGATAGTTTGATGTTCGAATTAACACTTCGATATTTAGATAGTTTGATTTCTGTAATGACACAAAGGTATGCAGATAGTTTGCTCTCTGTAATGACATAAATTTGGTGTGCAGATAGTTTGGTCTTTGAAAAGACACTTTGGTATTTAGATAGTTTGATTTCTGTAATGACACAAAGGTATGCAGATAGTTTGCTCTCTGTAATGACCAGTGATCGGAACTCTGGGTGCAAAACTTTAACAAAACTTGTAAAGCTGACATTAAGGAGAATTTACAACCAAGTTAAATAAGAATATTATTGGCAGATTAGTGTTCAATTTAACTCTACATCGAAATCTCAGATTTTCAGTAGTTTATTAATATTTTCATGTCTGTAAGCACTGTTTCATGCCCGCTTGGCAAGTTTTGTTAAAGTTTTGCACCCAGAGTTCCGATCACTGGTAATGACATAAATTTGGTATGCATATAGTTTGGTCTCTGAACTGACACAAATTTGGTGTGCAGATAGTTTGGTCTTTGAAAAGACACTTTGGTATTTAGATAGTCTGATCTCTGTAATGAAACAAAGGTATGTAGATAGTATGCTCTCTGTAATGACAAAAATTAGGTATGTAGATACATAGTTTAGTTTCTGAAATCTCACAAATTTTGCACGAGTGTTGTTGAGAATTGTCAAATTACGAAACCACCAGAAGTCAGGAGAGGAGACTAGTGAGCCTTGGGGGACCCAAAAGCTGGCACGGTTGCTCTCGAAATCTAAAGGGGTAATGTTACCAGTATTATGGGGACCATGCCACAGTTTGACCTTTTAGTTATTCTCTTTATAAATATTTTTTTTTAATTTTGTTTGATTGCAAATTAATTGATTTTGTCTTATGGGTAGGTACTAAAATTATATCATTTTTCTTTTTTTTTACAGTCTGCATTGCTTTTATCTATTTTTAATATAGTAATATCTATTCTTCTTTCTAGTTACCTACAGTATTATGAAAATAAATTCATTTTCATACATGTGTAAATATGTAAATATCTAAATAAAACAATTCAATTTTACATATAATTTGGTAAGTACACATATAGGGTTCCGGATTGGGAACTTCCGAAGTCCCCAATCCGCACTGGGCCCGCGTGGGAACTACGGTCCAAGTTCTCTCATTCTGAGAGGAGGCCTGTGCCCTGCAGTGGGACGTATATAGGCTGAGATGATGATGATGATGATGATGATGATGATGATGATGATGATGATGATAGGGTTCCATTGACAGCAACAATTAACTACCAGCAAAACGAACTTGTGTTAAAAAGTAACATTTCTTAAATCATTTCATTTTTCCAGAGCGAAAACCCACCGGAGAATTCAGAAGCTCCTGCTCCATCATCAGCACCAGAAGAAACTCCTGATATCGCACCAGCAGCCCCAGAAAACCCTGATTCCGGCGATTCTGAAGACATTTACGTCAACATTAACAGCCCCGCACCTGGAATCATAGGCTTACAAAAAGAACTTAAAGAAATTCCTGAAGAAAATGAAAACCCATCAACGACTGATAATCCCGATACTTTTGAACCGGAACAGCTTACAGAAACTGTATCAACTGAAGCTAATCCTGAAGAGGAAAAAGCAATTGAAGTTACTGAGTTTCCTTTAGAGCCTGTGAGTGAACTAAACGGTCAATACAAGCCAGATGAAGAAGTGAAGTCAGAAGAACCTGCGCCTGAGAACGAAGATGCCGTAGATCCGAAGAGTTACATAATACCTGATGATGTTGTGGCGAGTTCTGGAGAAGCTGTAGAAAACTCAGGAGACACGGTCAAGGTAGGGTTTGGAGTAATTTAGCTTTTTGTTAACACGCTAGATTGTACTAAAGTTGATAGTTACTACGGATGAACACATGATACAGCTTAAGATACTTAGTACTTAATGTCGTAGTTTTCAGTTGAAGAATAAGCTTTAGGGTGATGGCACCAATCATGGACATGTTAAGCACAGTAGTTACACAGTAATGGACAGCAAAGATTCAATGCTTTTAGCCCACCATTCGTGGACTTTACAAGTCATGACCATCAGTTACCTCAGCATAGTGTTGCAAAAATGTAGTGAGACCGTTTCTTAAAATTTGGTTTTACGGAATAAATGTCCATAATTGGTTCCTTTCCATTACTAGTGCAGTCACCCTACTTAGTTCATTATTCAAGAAGGAAACGCTGCCAGTATCTTCGGAATCATGCCTCACTCAGATGATTCCCTTAATAAGCAAGCACCAGATTGAAAAAAAATCTCGTTATTCATAAATTCATAAATCAACTTTCAATAGTATCTATTTATGGTCTCTGAGACTGCAGGATCGCCGTAAAATCGAC
Source organism: Archips xylosteana (assembly GCA_947563465.1). Classification (NCBI taxonomy): domain Eukaryota; kingdom Metazoa; phylum Arthropoda; class Insecta; order Lepidoptera; family Tortricidae; genus Archips; species Archips xylosteana. The sequence goes on from OX387373.1 coordinate 8,668,774, forward strand.
GCATTAGAAATGTGGTGCTGGAGGCGTCTCCTAAAGATCCCGTGGACGGCATTTCGCACCAATGTTTCCATCCTCAAAGAGCTTCATATTAAGGACCGGCTTTCGTCGACTGTGCAGTTGCGGATACTGAAGTTCTTTGGTCACATCTCCAGGAATGTGAACTCAATGGAGAGGTTGGTGGTCCAGGGTCAGGTGGAAGGCAAGAGGGCACGCGGACGTTCACCAACTCGCTGGACTGACCTGATTAAAAAAGCTACTGAGTCCACCATGGTCCAGTGTACTCGCAACGCCTCTAACCGGCAGAAATGGAAGCAAATTGCTAAGAGGGCTGTCCTCGAAAAAGTCTGCGACCCACCGAACATCTCTCCGTGCACATCGTCTGCGCAACCACGACCACTCTGACAAGAGTGTCCGACTAAGAAGATTTATGGAAAATAAAAAAATAATGTATCCATATTGAAAATTTCTACCAAATGCGTGGATACCTATATTATGTTGGTGCTCGTGCAGTCATAAACTACAGATAATTTATATTAGTGTTCGTGTCAAGGGGAACTAGGTCCATACAGTCCGCCAAATCTTTTAAGGTCTTATAAATCTAAAAATCGTTGTTACACTCCTTTTCAGCGTGAGGCAAACGACTTTTAACTGAGCTAGCTTGAAGGTCTTGCATGAGAACCTACGAGTCGGGATGTAGCTACTGCCGTATCAGCCGTATCAATGATACGGGGCCCCCGGGCTACAGAGGCCCCTAACGTGTATCAAAAATTAGTAAAATGTTATCCACAATGTCACTTAATCTCGTGCTTCCTGGGAAAGCCCAAGCCCCCATAATTTTGATACAGGGGTCCAAGGCACGCTACGCCATTGCTACGAGTATTTATCTGTTTTGTGTGACCGTGAATTACTTACTTACTTACTACACTGGCTCAGCGACCCAAAGAGGATCTTGGCCTCCGACACCAGAGAGCGCCACTCTTCCCTACTTTGCACCACCTCGCGCCAATTGGCTGCGCTGAACCCTCAGTTATGTCTTTTTGCACTTCGTCCAACCAGCGGTATCTAGGGCTTTCCACCGGACGTTTTCCGCTCGGTCGCCCCATAAACGCTCTCTTCACTGCCCGATCCTCTCCCATCCTCTCTAGGTGGCCGAGCCAGCGAAGTCTCGCCGCCTTGGCTTCTCCAATTACATTAGGCTCAGACACCAGGTCTTCCAGCTCCCGGTTCTTTCTCCTCCTCCATTTGCCATCTTCCTCTTGAATCGGCCCTAGCATCTTCCTCCAGATCTTCCGCTCAGCCACTAAGAGCTTGCCCTCTTCTTTTTTCGTTAGTGACCGTGGATTAGCAATATTTATTGCATTTCAGGAGATGCCTGAAGCACCGACTCTTCCTCCCCTCAACTACGATGGTCTACCTGACTACATTAGGGAGTCTATATCAACGACAGAAAAAGTAGTAAGTGATGATATTTACTTGGTTCTGTTCTCGTGATCAGTTTTGATAGCCAGCTTCGAACTGATATGTAAATGTACGGTTATTATATAAATTTAATGTACGGTTAAATGTATGGTTATATAAATACCTGAGTTGGCTATGGGGACGTAGCATTTACAAGAATTCTAATTGTGGTGGTGGAGCGGAGGGGGAAAAGATTTTGATTACTTGCTAAGTAGGGTCCTATATCGGGCTGCATAAAATTTATTTGTCAGAATTCATCATTTCGCCGAACTCTTTTACTCTGAATCCATTAATTGTACAGAATTGTTATAAAACAAACCTAGCCTAACCTATAGATTCCAACAGGAAAACCATTTCAAATTTCCTGAATTATTAATGGTTTATCAGGAAAAATAGTTTGGCGAAATGATTTTATGCCAATAAGAGGAGCCCCCTACTAGCTAAATGGTATGCTAGTTTTCTTATTTCGAAACTAGCGACCAAATCAGGCCATACGAGATACGTTCCCATTTTTAAAACTGTCTACAAGACGGGAAGATACAACCTCTTTTACCTCTATTGAGGCCTATATCCACAGCAAAATTATCGTAGCGTTGGGAATTGGGCGTTTATATTCCATATTCACTCATTTTCAAATTATTATTTTTTCAAGGAGGAATTATTGGATTTTTTTTATTCAAAATCACGAGTAGTATCTATTCATTTTCATAAAAAAACGCAATTATTTTTTTCATTCAGTTTTGTAACTTTCTTTTATACAGTTTATATACCTACTTTAGCTCGTCAAAAAACTGTCGCCAAAAACATGTATGAAAAATTATGTTTTTTTAATGATCGACATGAATGGCACTTTTGATTTTGAGTAAGAAAACTGCTAAACTACCTAATTCTCAAACAAAAAGTATTAGGTACATTGTACATTGCAAATACCCATCTATCAATCTCCACGAAAATCTGGGGTAAAAGTTTTGTGTCTAAAAATCTACTTTTGTTGAATGTATCTATGTTTTTAGGACAACGAACAAACCGACAATCCATTCCTTAACCCTGAGCTAAGCCCTGAAGATAAGGAGATAGAAGGTATCATGGTCACAGCTCAGCCTGTGGAAGACATTCCGAAGACTTATGGAATGAATCTGACATCAGGCAGCGGGAAGGTGTGGAACGTAAGTGTTGACAGTTTCTAGAAAACATCTCCGTCATCATCACCATCATCATCATCAGTAGGGTGTTTCACTTTTGTAGGTGAAAAAAATTTATGTGATATTTTTTCTGACTTTGCTCAGCTTCCGGTTCTAGGTTATGTTAATAGAATATTTTCCAAATTTCAAGTGGATTGGACCATGTTTAGAGGTTGCACAGAATGAACAGCTCTAAATAAGAATCGAAAAAAAGAAGTAATTACTTTTATTTAAAGATAACACAATATGGTAGCCACACATCGTTAAGTGAAAGAAAATTAAATTAAGCATAAAATAGAACATTAACTACTCAATAAATAATTTACTACTTAGACTACACAAGTTACAACCTCATCTTTGGTTCGCTTGACCACGCATTTTCTGTTGCATGCTTGTTTCGCCTATTCGTCTCTGATCGAATCATTAAATAAAGAATAGTTACTCTGTCTTCTAGAATCTTACAGGATGCAATTGATGGCAACAATTTACAGTTTCAATGTTAGAGTAAAGGTTAATGATGTTTTAATTTTTTGAACCATTTGGCTTCTTTTGGTCACCGAGTTCGATGAATAGTAGACGGCGATATAGAAACATTTGAGACATCGTGACCAAGGCTTTTAACAACTGTAATAACCGAAGTACTAGCTTGCCGAGTGGATAGTTGTTTGCGGTCCTATGCAGCTATGAGTGTCCAATCGAGAGATTTTAGTTTACTTATAAATAGGACGTGACATTTTTGCTGGTGGTACAGAGAATAGAATTATTTTCATCGTCTTCATGACTTGATGACTAGTTAATGAAGAGCATTCTTGGTCCAAGGTCACTGACATGTTGATTTCTTTAATCGATTTTAATGTTACATTTTATAAGCATCCACTTTGTCTTGTCTCTTACGCTTTCGGATAATTTCTAAGGAAAACGTTAACAAATTATGGTAATTGTTCCTTATAAAGTTATTAAACGTTAGCTCTAACGGTTACTGTCTTGACATATATATTAGCCTTCTTCCACGCTTCTTGCAGTTTAATACTTGTCTACTTAGTGGCGTCCGAAAGAGTTTTTTTTCTTTGTGATGGTGTAAAATAAACCAACAGCACTTGTTCCTTGGAAGGAAGTCCAGCTCCTAACAAAATATCACAAGGAAACTTATTATTTACGTTAAAATATGCTTCAATCTTTTAAACGACACACTTAAATCACTTATAACCCTCCACTTCAGATAAAAAACTTGAAAATTTTGCTATCCTCTAATACACCGATATCAATTATTTGACATAAAAGTCATCAAACTGTGCAACCTTTAGATGATAATCGATTTTACTGATTTTTGGCGTATGAACTTTACATATGAGTGGAAACAAGAATTCGAGCAAAGTCAAAGAAAAATCAAAAATTTTGAAAAATGAAACACCCTAATCATCAGCTATAGGTCCCACATTTCAATAAAAAGACACGTCAAAATTACTTTTTCAAAAAAAAGTAGTAGGTACATTTTAAATTGCAAATACCAATCTATCAATCTCCGCGAAAATCTGAGGTAAAAGTTTTGTGTCTAAAAATCTACTTTTGTTGAATGTATCTATGTTTTTAGGAAAACGAACAAACCGACAATCCATTCCTTAACTCTCAGCCAAGCCCTGAAGATAAGGAGATGGAAGGTATCACTGTCACAGCTCAGCCTGTGGAAGACATTCCGAAGACTTATGAAATGAATCTGACATCAGGCAGCGGGAAGGTGTGGAACGTAAGTGTTGACAGTTTCTAGAAAACATCACCGTCATCATCACCATCATCATCATCCATCATCATCATCATAGGTCCCACATTTCAATAAAAAGACACGCCTAGATCGCTTTCTCAAAAAAAAGTAGTAGGTACAGTAAACCAATTTGATTCCTAGGCCACTATAGAACCATATCAAAATGAATCAAATCGTTTACCATCTTCGACAGTGATTATTGGGTGATGTTATGTCATGATGACAAATTCTATCTTTGCGAACGTGTGTCAACGATATTGAATAGGAAAGGAGTTTGCTTGTGTATTAATAACTTGAATTGTCACTATCCGTGTATCAAAACTTCTTTTTCCTCTCATGTCATGGAGCGAAAACGTTTATAAACTCTTTACGTTTATTGCATAAGGTTCTTTAGTGGCCTAGGAATCAAATTGGTTGACTGTACATTTTAAATTGCAAATACCCATCTATCAATCTCCACGAAAATCTGGGGTAAAAGTTTTGTGTCTAAAAATCTACTTTTGTTGAATGTATCTATGTTTTTAGGAAAACGAACCAACCGACAATCCATTCCTTAACCCTCAGCCAAGCCCTGAAGATAAGGAGATGGAAGGTATCACTGTCACAGCTCAGCCTGTGGAAGACATTCCGAAGACTTATGAAATGAATCTGACATCAGGCAGCGGGAAGGTGTGGAACATAAGTGCTGACAGTTAAAAGTTTTGTGTCTAAAAATTTACTTTTGTTGAATGTATCTATGTTTTTAGGACAACGAACAAACCGACAATCCATTCCTTAACCCTGAGCTAAGCCCTGAAGATAAGGAGATAGAAGGTATCATGGTCACAGCTCAGCCTGAGGAAGACATTCCGAAGACTTATGGAATGAATCTGACATCAGGCAGCGGGAAGGGGTGGAACGTAAGTGTTGATAGTTTCTAGAAAACATCACTGTCATCATCACCATCATCATCATCAGCTATAGGTCCCACATTTCAATAAAAAGACACGTCAAAATCACTTTTAAAAAAAAAGTAGTAGGTACATTTTAAATTGCAAATACCAATCTATCAATCTCCGCGAAAATCTGGAGTAAAAGTTTTGTGTCTAAAAATCTACTTTTGTTGAGTGTATCTATGTTTTTAGGAAAACGAACAAACCGACAATCCATTCCTTAACTCTCAGCCAAGCCCTGAAAATAAGGAGATGGAAGGTATCACTGTCACAGCTCAGCCTGTGGAAGACATTCCGAAGACTTATGAAATGAATCTGACATCAGGCAGCGGGAAGGTGTGGAACATAAGTACTGACAGTTAAAAGTTTTGTGTCTAAAAATCTACTTTTGTTGAATGTATCTATGTTTTTAGGACAACGAACAAACCGACAATCCATTCCTTAACCCTGAGCTAAGCCCTGAAGAAAAAGAGATAGAAGGTATCATGGTCACAGCTCAGCCTGTGGAAGACATTCCGAAGACTTATGGAATGAATCTGACATCAGGCATCGGGAAGGTGTGGAACGTAAGTGTTGATAGTTTCTAGAAAACATCACTGTCATCATCACCATCATCATCATCAGCTATATAGGTCCCACATTTCAATAAAAAGAATGAATAATTTTTGGGCTGTGGAACTCCCTGCCAATAGACCTCAGGCGCGCAGTCTTTGCCTATTTTCAAATCCTTGCTTAAGGAACACTATTTGCTGTCTTGGGAGGGTTAGTTAAATTTACCAAAATCGTAATTTCCTTGTAGCAAAATTTCCGTTCGCAGATTTTCCTATATGCTTTTTTTCTCACCATAGTTTTTTACTGAAGCTTATTTTCACAGTAGCGTTTTTTCCTAATTTGAATTGACAAAGAAACATAGGTAGGTTTAGGTTATGTTAAGTTTTCATCGGCCCGAAGGGCCAAAAGCACACAGAAGAAGGAGCTCCGCGTGAGCGGAGCTCCGTCGACACTGTTTCTTGTCAATTCAAATTAGGAAAAAACGCTACTGTGAAAATAAGCTTCAGTAAAAAGCTATGGTGAGAAAAAAGCATTTAGGAAAATTTGCGAACGGAAATTTTGCTACAAGGAAATTACGATTTTGGTAAATTGATCTAACCAGCCCTGTCTTGTGTGTGAAAATTATAGCCCGTTTATATATTTACAAGTTTATTGTTGTGTATAATTTATCTATGTGTGTTTTATGATGTACCTATATATTGTATATTAGGTAGTTCTTGTATAATGTTTATATTACTATTTATTTTTATTTTCTATTCTTATATTGCACCACCTGCTGAAATATATTCCTTGTTGTTTTTCCTGCGTTAAATGGTTGCCTGGAAGAGATCACTTCGAAGCGATAAGGCCGCCTATTGCTTACCTTGTATATTTTTTCCATGTACTTGTTTTTCAGTATTGTTTTCTTTGTGGTGTACAATAAAGAGTCATTGTATTGTATTGTATTGTATTGTATTGTAAAAAGACAAGTCAAGATCGCTTTTCAAAAAAAAGTAGTAGGTACATTTTAAATTGCAAATACCCATCTATCAATCTCCACGAAAATCTGGGGTAAGACTTTTGGGTCTAAAAATCTACTTTTGTTGAATGTATCTATGTTTTTAGGAAAACGAACAAACCGACAATCCATTCCTTAACCCTCCGCTAAGCCCTGAAGATAAGGAGATGGAAGGTATCACTGTCACAGCTCAGCCTGTGGAAGACATGCCGAAGACTTATGGAATGAATCTGACAGCAGGCAGCGGGAAGGTGTGGAACATAAGTGCTGACAGTTAAAAGTTTTGGGTCTAAAAATCTACTTTTGTTGAATGTATCTATGTTTTTAGGAAAACGAACAAACCGACAATCCATTCCTTAACCCTCCGCTAAGCCCTGAAGATAAGGAGATGGAAGGTATCACTGTCACAGCTCAGCCTGTGGAAGACATGCCGAAGACTTATGGAATGAATCTGACAGCAGGCAGCGGGAAGGTGTGGAACGTAAGTGTTGATAGTTTCTAGAAAACATCACCGTTATCATCATCATAATCATCATCGGCCTACATAGGTCCCACAGCAGGGCACAGGCCTTGAAAGAATGAAAGGACTTAGGCCGTAGTTCCTACGCGGGCCTTGTGCGGGTCGGAAACTTCACACACACCATTGAATTTCTTATCAGGTGTGTACCTGCACATATTTTCCTTCACCGTAAAGCTCATGGTAATTTTCACCATGCCCATTTGAGCTTGTTGGTCTTTCTTCCCACGTCGGCTATTCGGGTCCTGGAGCCGGGAGCCTCAAAGGTAGGTGCACTCAGCCACGTGGTGGGTGCCGCACGACGGTTACCGACGGCGAGACGACCTGGACGCGGAATCAAACTATTGGCCAGATTTGGCTCAGGACAGGGAGCAATGGAAGACCAAAGGGGGTATGTATTACAATACCGAAGTACGAAAGACCGAATGTATTAAAACATCGAATGGGTCAAAAGACCGACACGATTTTTTTCAGAAACCGTAAACTTCTCAGAATTTATTAAAACGGCATCATACACAACCCTTTAGGTTAGGTTATGTTAGTTTTATAACAATCTTAAAAAGTTAACGGTTTCAGAAAAAAATCGTGTCGGTCTTTTGACCCATTCGATGTTTTAATACATTCGGTCTTTCGTACTTCGGTATTGTAATACATACCCCAGAGGAGAGGCCTTTGCTCAGCAATGGGACACTATTATAGGCTAGTAAAAAAAAAGCCGTGGTGGCCTAGTGGTTTGATCTATGGTCTTTCAAGCAGAGGGTCGTGGGTTCGAGTCCGGGCTCGCACCTCTGAGTTTTTCTCTGAAATTAAATTTGTAATTCACCATGAGCATTACGGTGAAGGAAAACGTGAGTAAACCTGCATACACCTGAGAAGAAATTCAATGGTGTATGTGAAGTTCCCAATCCGCACTGGGCCCGCGTGGGAACAGACACGACCATTTGCTTGAGAGGCAATAGGTCAAACCACTAGGGCACCATAGCTTCTGACATCATCATATCAGCCGAAAGACGTCCACTAGGTACTGGACAAAGAGTTCTAGAACGACCAGTCTTACGCTTCCCACATCCAAGTGATTGCTACGATCTTTACCAGAAAAAATAACAATAACTTAACTATATGCCCTCGTGGCATCATACCCAAAAGGCTGGCAGCATTCCTTCGTTGAATGGCGATGGAGATTCTTTGAGAGAGATAGCTGCCAGCCCTTTGGTATCCAGTGGTGTCGACCAGACGCTTATTGCACTTCTTTAATCAAGTTGTGTGTGCCGGGACCCCAAGATTGTAAGCCGAGCCCGCCATCGACGTGCGATTGTTGACGCCCACTGACAGTTTCTTGTCCCTTTCATTTGCATACAAAAGTGCAACAGAGAGAACGCTTTGCTAACTCTGTTAAATAGACAGGGTATAAAGAATCATTTCTTTTTCAGGAATCGAAAGAAACTACGCAAGCACCAGCTACCATTGAACCAGCAACATCAGAACAACCAGAAGCTAAAACCCCTGCTGAGGAACCAGAGAAAGATAAAGAGCCTGCTAACCCTGAAGAAAACCACACGCCTATTGAAATCGAAGTAACGGAACTACCAGAATACGTATCAAATGAACCTGACCTTGTTTTACCAGGCACAGAGACTAATGAAGAAAGCAAGCCTTCTGAGCTTCCAGAAGCTAAAACCCCTGCTGAGGAACCAGAGAAAGACAAAGAGCCTGCTAACCCTGAAGAAAACACCAAGCCTTTTGAAATCGAAGTAACGGAACAACCAGAATACGTATCAAATGAACCTGACCTTGTTTTACCAGGCACAGAGAATAGTGACGAAAACAAGCCTTCTGAGCTTCCAGAAGCTATAACCCCTGCTGAGGAACCAGAGAAAGACAAAGAGCCTGCTAACCCTGAAGAAAACACCAAGCCTTTTGAAATCGAAGTAACGGAACTACCAGAATACGTATCAAATGAACCTGACCTTGTTTTACCAGGCACAGAGAATAATGAAGAAAGCAAGCCTTCTGAACTTCCAGAAGCTAAAACCCCTGCTGAGGAACCAGAGAAAGACAAAGAGCATGCTAACCCTGAAGAAAACACCACACCTTTTGAAATCGAAGTAACGGAACTACCAGAATACGTATCAAATGAACCTGACCTTGTTTTACCAGGCACAGAGAATAATGAAGAAAGCAAGCCTACAGAGTTTCCAGAACCTACAAGTGAAACTCCTGAAATTATTTATTCTACTGAACCCGCTACAGAAACAGAAAGCCCGGAGACTGTGGTGCCTATAATTGAACCAGTTACTGAAGAAATTGAGCTTAGTACTGGTGTACCAGAAATTCTAAGTACTACTGAACCAGTTTTTATTGAAGATAATAAGCCTGACAATGAACCGGTAGAACTTGTGACAACTGTTACACCAGAGGAGCCAGAAGTGGAAGAACCAGGAGACGGGTGGTTGGGTGGTGAAGAAACAGGAGACGAGGTAAGTCGTAATTACTATACTGAACGGGACTTATCATGCAATAGTACATTATTGCAGCGGCCGCGAAATAGGGGGTTGCCGACCGAGTAGTTATAGATGCCCGAGTGTTAACGAGGCCATCTAGAGATACAAGGCCGGCAATCCCTGTTCGTGCCCGAGGCTTGTATAGAGCTTTTTTCAAACATGCATCTCAACATCATCACTTCACCATCATCACCATCATTATCATCATCATCATCATCATCACCACCAACATCATCATCATAATCCACCAACACCATCACCATCATCATCATCATAATCAGCACCATCACCCTCACCATCATCATCATCACCACCACCACCACCACCATCATCAACATCATCAATATTATCATCACCATCATCATCATCGTCAACATTATCATCACCATCATCACCACCACCATCACCATCGCCACCATTACGTGATCATGATTATTTGTATTTATTCATTTTTCACTACAGGTGGCCGAACCAGAGGAAGAACCTACCGGTGTTGAAGAAGAACCCGACATGATGAGTGAACTATTGAAGAGCGTAAGTATCACTCTCTCTCTGCGGGATCGCATTAGAAATGATGAAATCCGCGCAAGAACTAAAGTCACAGACATAGCTCGAAGAATCGCCAGACTCAAGTGGCAGTGGGCAGGGCTCGCTCGTAGAACTGATGGCCGATGGGGCAAAAAGGTTCTCGAGTGGCGTCCGCGGACCGGAAGACGCAGTGTAGGTAGGCCTCCAATTAGATGGCGCGACGTCCTGCTTAAGGTAGCGGGATCTCATTGCATGCGGATCGCACGGGATTGATCTGTTTGGTGAGCCTTGGGGGAGGCCTATGTTCAGCAGTCGACGTCTTTCGGCTGAAATGATGATGTTGATCACTCTAAGGTTGGAGTATTTTGATCATATATTTTTTTTAGTTTTATCATTCTCTTATTTTAGAAGTTACAGGGGGGACACATTTTACCACTTTGGAAGTGTCTCTCGCGCAAACTGTTCAGTTTAGAAAAAAATGATATTAGAAACCTCAATATCATTTTTGAAGACCTATCCATAGATACCCCACACGGGTTTGATGAAAAAAAAATTTTGAGTTTCATTTTTAAGTATGGGGCACCCCCAAAATTTATTGTTTTTTTTTCTATTTTTGTGTGAACATCTTAATGCAGTTCACAGAATACATCTACTTACCAAGTTTCAACAACATAGCTCATATAGTTTCGGAAAAAAGTGGCTGTGACATAGGGACGGACAGACAGACAGACATGGCGAATCCATAAGGGTTCCGTTTTTTGCCATTTGGCTACGGAACCCTAAAATCGCTCCTCGCCTCGCTTGATTGAAAGACTGATGCATTGAGCGAGGAAGCTGCCAGCTCTTCGGTCTCCTATGGTATCTCTGAGTCTCTTTGACAAGTGTTTGAAGAGACTCAGAGCACGCCCCACGGACCAAGGGTCTCGACGCCGAAAGGTACAAAATTATACAATACAATACAACAAAAACTCACGCCTTCATTCCCAGAGTGGGGTAGGCAGAGCTACAGAATTACCAACAACTCTAAAAAAAATTCGGTGTATTTTCCTGTCTTGGCAATATCTGCTGTTTCTACTGATTCCGCTGCCCTAACAGATGTTCGGCTTAAAATTAATTTCATATTTTTAAATTACAGGACCAGTTCTGGGACTGGTTACGTGATTGGATGGTGGCATATACGTCAATGCTGGAAAAGGTACTTCATTTATATCGCAAGCAAGGGCGGTTAACTCATGAGGGCTTTTAATGTCCAAAAAAGAGCATTTTTTAGTACATAGATGGTGCTATTGTGTTAAGCAGAGATCAACTAAATGAATGGTACAGAGAGCTCTCTATGCTGCCGTGCTAAGCCAAAAAGGTCTATGTCCGTTTTAACGGTTTCGAGAAAAACGTGTTTTTATGTTTTTGTTTCTTAGTATTTGAGTGAAAAATAAGCCTTTCTTAGCTATTTTTAAGGCACTTCTAACAAAAATATGACTTTTTCGTTAACAGAACTTTATTCCTTAAAGCTAAGGAATCCAACGCAAAAAAAAAACAGAATTTGGTCATTTTCGGACATAGGTCCTTTTGGATTAGCACGGCAGTATAGTACAACTAGCTACAGCATGTAATTTTAAAGGAACGCCCGTTTCGTGACGACCCTTATAAACTTTATGAAAAAAAAGTCATAAAACTATCTCAAAAGAAAAACACTTTTTTCTTTATGAAAATTAATAAATTATAATTAAATTAATAATTAATAGTAATTAATCTCGATAGATTTTCAATAAGAATACCCAAATCCTTATTTAAAAGAAAAAGTGAAATGCACACTTTAATATTAAAATACTACAGCGTCGCGTTCTTTTAATTACAATAATTATTAACCTAGTTAGTTGTACTATAGACAGTGGCGTAGCTACCGTAGGGCAAGCGGGGCAGTGCACCGGGGCCTCCAAGCTTAGGGGGCCCCTCGGACTCTGACTTACAAACTATAAACGCGGACCTATGAGAAACGCGGCTATAAAACGCTACTAGTGAATTTACTACAAGCGCGCGAGTCTAGTGAATTTAAAGTGCATTCATCCTTACTTGTCTTATGTAAACAAACTCGGGTTGGGGCCCTAGTTTTTTTTGCCCCAGGGCCTTTGGTTAACTAGCTACGCCACTGACTATAGAAAGCTCTCTGTACCATTTATTTCGTTTGGCATGACAGCTTAATACAATAAGAAGGCGATAGTGATCAAAAACAATCGATAGTATCGGATTTCCAGTACTATCGATAGTATCGATTGTATTTGGTCACTATTGGCTGATTTTGCAATACTATCGATTCTATTTTTTTTTTTTTTTTTTGTTTGTGCAGTCAACTCCTAGGTGAAGTGAAAAATCGGTATCCGAAGGATAAAGATTTTATTTTAGATTTTATAAATCATATTTAAAGAACAAAGTATACTGACTGCTTATTTTTTGGTTGTCCATACCACGCTGTGCGAGTATTTAACCGTAATAAAATGCGGTTAAATAACCGTTAATAACGAAAAATGCGTTTTTAACCGCTTGGTTAAAATCGTTAATAACCGGCTTCGCATCTGTAGTGTCGTTGGCGTTGAAAAGGTTAATTATAAACCCGACATCACACTAATCCCAAAGGGTTAGGCTCGTAAAACACACTTTACCGAAATGTGCACTGTATGGTCGAAAGGTTGAGGAAAGTTTGTTTGTTAGTAGAATAGAATAGAATAGAATGATTTCATTTCAGGCTGCATAGGCCCATATAAAAATACCTTAAAGACTAACATACATATTTATATTACACTTAATTAACAACCTAATTACAAGCACGTGAAGTCTGTGACGTGGGCACTTTTGCAGTGTCACTTAACCGGCCACGAAACCGCCGGTAAGCGACACCTTTCGGCCAAAACTCCTCTCTTGTGAAGGACGACAGTTGATCAGTCGGAACCCTCGCCACAAATGAATTGAAATTCACGTCATGGCGGGACTCCAACCGCTCGACCCTCAGAGTGAGCTTGCTCTTCACATGCACATATTCCACGATGTCCGTGACCTTCGTGGAGTGATGCAGGCGGGACACGTACGTCGCGTTAGTGGTTGCAAGTTGAGTTGAACACAAAATCACCGTTTCCCGTAAAAGTTATTAAAGTTTACTGTAAAAAGTAGTATGTTAAAGTAAAGTGCTTGACTGTGTCCGATCGCGAGTGGTGTTATTTGTCAACTAAACTTATTTGTTTTCGAGGCGACAAAACTAGGTCGCAAAGTTGGCAATAATATGTACGACGTCGATCGTACATGCACTTTCCCTAAAGGTGCACTTTCCGCAAAATGAACACTCCCAAAAACCTCCTTCAAAAAACATCCAAAAAACTATGAAATAATAATTGAACCGAACCGACCACAATAAGCATGAAATTTTTTATTTAAAATTTTTTATTTTTTGCTTTTTAGTTGTTTCTGTATAAAATAGATGCGTAGGATAAAATCATCAGTTTGACTTCGAAATAAGTTTATGTTGAAAATTTTATTTTTAAAAGTCGACAGGGTTATGTCGTTTTATTACAGAGTTCCATGATACTTTCTGAATGCAAATGCTCGACTTGTCACCGAAAATACTAAAATCGCTATACGTTTCTCTTGAATTTTTGAGGAGTTTCTTCAATTCCTCATGGATCCCATCATCAGAACTGGATTTTGGTAACAACGGGACCAACCTTGAAGCATGTGCTTTCAAACAACGAAAAAATTTTCCAAATCGGTTTATAAATGACGGAGTTCTGAGGTAACACACGTTAAAAAAAAAAAAAAAAAATGTACACTTGCCCATTACGGGCACTTCCCCGTAAGTGCATTTTCTCAAAACGTACACTTTCCCAAAATGTACACTAGTCAAAAATGTCATCTTCACCACAAAGTTTTCCTTAGATGAAGATCCTAAGCTATAAAAAAAAAAATATATAAGGGGACAATCTTACACAAATCGACCTAGTCCCAAACTAAGCAAAGCTTGTACTATGGGTACTAGACGACGATAAACATACTTATATAGATAAATAAATACTTAAATACATAGAAAACATCCATAACTCAGGAACAAATATTCGTGCTCATCCTTTGATCAATTATAACTGAAGATACACATTGCCGAACAAAATCCCCTTCAAAAAATGTCCGAACTTTTTTATTTGTTTGCATAACAATTAAAATCATCACCTACACAGAAATTTGAACCTAGTCTTTACTTCATTACAGTCGAATTTCGGTTGACACTTGACAGCTAAACTTGACAATTTCACGCAACGTACTGAGAAAAAAGAAGGCCACTTTTATCAAAGTGGCGCTCATTTGGCTCGGACATTTTCGGGCGCGCGACTGTGGATCTACAGTTATAATTGATCAAAGGGGCGATGTTAACATGTTTACCCATGTACCTAGATAAATCCTTCGTGCTCGTGCATTTTTACCGTTTATCGAATAGTCTATATAGTACGTACTTTTCCAAATCTAGTGCTCTATTTGCGAAAGTGCACTTTTTGGGAAAATGCACCTTCTGAGAATGTGCTCTGAGAAAGTACCAATTGGGAAGTGGACTTTTTGAGACAGTGCACCTTCCGAGAAAGTGGTCCATCAAAACAAGTGTGCCTTTAGAAAAAGTGCACATTTCGGGAAAATATGTTTTACGAGCCTATCCCATCCCAAACAACTCCCAAAAACACTATATATTTTTTATTTTACAGCATATAAGAAAAATCGCAGTCCAAGAAATATGTAATTCAAGACACCGCGTCGACATGTGTCCATTAAACAAACCGGAAGATCCAGAATCCATAATTAATGATGGTAAAGTAACTATTGACGGTAAACAAATAGATCTAAATGATAATTTCAATCAATTGAAAAGAGGTAACAAAGGTCAGAGTGTGGGTGCAACGACCATTTATGGCAATTCAGTTGGTAATGACAAAGTAACGAATGTATTTATATTTAATCCGAACAACGAGAAAGATATTTTGGAAGGTCTCAAGCCTGAGGATAATTCAAATGCTAACGTCATTACTGAAGAACATAAAGAAGATAAAGGCCAATTTCAATTACCAGGAATAGAAGAAAACAAGGAAATAACAGAAGATAAGGGAATAAAAGAAAGAGGGGATGCAGAAGCAGGAGCAGTTCCAAAGAAGTTATTGAGGAAGCAACTGAAACACTAGCTGAATCTGTATAAATATCTAAATTAAATATGAAATCAAATTGGAAGATGTGAAAGTGGTTGAAAGTGTAAGAGGCTGTAAAACCCAAAGACGAAAATACAGAAGTCGCAGATGTGAAAGAAGTGACGACGAAGTCTAGTGAATTGGGTGTGGAAAATGTAACAGAAGGCAACGTACAGTCGGTATTATAACTGTACAATTGTACCTAGTGTAATAAGTAATAATCAATTTGTACCTATAAATAAATGTATATCTTTATAAACCTCATAGATTACGTATCAAATTACATAAACATTATAGGTTTCGCTTAATATGTAATCAGCGGTGCCCCTTTTCTCCCATAAAATTTTAAGTCATAATGTATCATTAGTCATAATCAACGTTAGTCATACAGTGATTTATTTCTGAAACGGTATTTTTTTCAGGACTTTTTTAAATGCCATCTTATAGAATGCAGTAGGTTAGGTTTGTTTTATAACAATTCCGAAAAATAAATTGTTTCAGAAATAAATCACTGTATGACTAATGTTGATTATGACTAATGATACATTATGACTTAAAATTTTATGGGAGTCATTATAGACCCATGTAATCAGTTTTCTTTACTCGTAATATGCATATTAATATTGTAATAATTTGATATCCGTGTAGCCAATGACCGTTATGATTAATTATAATCGTATATGCTTTTTCAATGACCTATAACTAATAATAAAACAAATTAAATAAAATTAAAAACAGATTTTATTAAAACCACGATCTGGATATGGCACGATTTAATGAACAATATAATTACTTAACTAAATTACTTATTAATTATGAATAATTATTTAACAGCTTTAAAGTTCAATTACCTTTAAACTTGATCTAGATAAAACGGTTTAACGATTCAAAGAGAAAAGATCTCAAATATTTAATTAAAAACCATTCGACTTAAACCTTCATAGGAAGAAATTCAAAATCAAAATACCGAACATGACAATTCTATATTCTAAAACTTGACTTTGTATATATTATAAAATAGTAAGGTAGTTGACACAATTTTAAAAAACTCTTTTTTTTAGTCCTGAAAAACAGACTAATTTTAAATTAACTGTAAAATTTAATTTTGACTTCCATTTAACTAAATAAATAGTTAGAGGTAACGCCACCAGAGTTGAGGCCACGCACACAACCACATCTCTTGTAATGACAGCCGGATTTTGACGTTGTGTTGTCGTTAAACGTCAACACAACGTCAAAATCCCGCTGTCATTACATGAGATGTGGTTGTGTGCATGGCCTCAACTCTGGTGGCGTTACCTATACTCAATTGAATTGACAAATAAGTGATGTTACAACTTGATATTGACACACAAAATGGAGGAATCGAATTTTGACAGCTCATAAAAACTATTTCAACTGACTGATGGTGTCAACTACGCAATTGTAAGGTACAAGAGAGTATTTTTTAAGGCTTCTCCATTTTCTGTCTGTCTGTCACGTGCCTATATCTTATAAACCATAATAAGTGTATACTTATAATGGCAAATAAAATTAATTCATTACTATGACCACTGGAAGTACGTGATGGATTAGAAGAAAGAGGTCGTGTGCGGCTTCATATCCGATTTGTACGAGAGCCTGTGTCAGTTGAGACTACGAATGGATTATCAATTGTCGGATACCGACACATGCACACGGGTGGATCAACTATTTCTTGTTGTTATTCTGTCCCGTCAGCGAGGGGACAAAAGTAGTACAGTTTGATTAGAAGAAATGTTGTGTCACATTAGATGCTTATTCGATGACCAATTGGCTAAGTAAAGTTTTTTGAAGAGGTGCTAATTATATTTTTTTTCGACAGCGGTCGACTTCAACACTAAGAAACTGCAGGTATTTTATTTTTATCACCTTTTATTTATTGGAAATATTTTTTTAAGTGTTCGAGATGACATTTGTGAGATTTTACGGCTGACAAGCGGTTCGTGCCCAGGACTAAGAAGAAATAGAAAAAAAAACGAAGTCAACTGTCGCTTTTGTCAATGTCAAATGAAATCTAACCGTTTGCGTTTCGTTTGCTTTGCGTTGTCCAAGAAGCAGTTCCAAAATAGTGATCGAAAGTATTCAATCGTGATCCAGTTAACGTGCATAGGTCGTGGAGAAATGCGATAAAATTGAAAGTCCGGATTTTATGCGGAGGTCGATAAAAATAGTCCAAAAATCATACTGAGCACACCAAAACGCAAAGCAAACGAAACGCAAACGATTTGACATTGACAGAAGTGACAGTTGACTTCGTTTTTTTTTCTATTTCTTCTTAGCACTGAGCACGAACGGCTTGTCAGCCGTAAAATCTCACAAATGTCATCTCGAACACTTAAAAAAATATTTCCAGTAAACAATAGGAGATAAAAATAAAACAGCTGCAGTTTCTCGATCTCCAGAACGCCGACTATCGAAAAAAAATATAATTAGCACCTCTTCAAAAAACTTTACTTAGCCAATTGTAGAAGGGGTTTAAAACTACCACAAAAATGCATGTTTGGCAAATTTTAATGAGATAAACTTACGGTTTAAAGAGTTACTCAGGAGACCGTCACTATAGCAACGAGTGACAAAGAAAAGATGATCGACCCACACAGCAAACGCAATAAGAGTAACTGCAGTGCGTCTTGTTTTTGGTTAAGGAACATTCGCACAAAATTGCGACGCTCGTTACGCCAAAAACAATGTGGTCTAAACCGTAAATTACCAAATAACCTACGTAACAGATTGGTTATGCATTATTATGTACTTATAGGTTAATAAAAAACGTGCTTCCCGCATATTTCCTATGTATTTGTATGCTTCATGGTGCAACATACATTTAAGATCTTCGTACAAATAAAATGATTGATTGATTGACACTCTCGTTTGACAGCTGCTTATCTTCAATTTTAGGTGAACACTAACTTTTTTTTGAATGAGGAAATTGTAGGGGTTTCTTATGTTCAAAATCACGAGTATTTATTTTTATAAAGCAAAAAAGCATCTTTATTTTTCAAAGTCAGTTTTGTAACTTTTTTCGTATAGTTTATATGCCTTGTCCCGAAACGGATACAAAAAAAATGTATGAGAAACATAATTCTAAGTAAAAAAAAAAAAACTAACCTACCAATGACAGCTGTCGGAAAGTATTCTATGCAGTTACGAAGCACTCCCTAAACCTCTTTCTTCTATTTCACGTTAATATCATTAACAAACAAATAAGTGACAAAATTTTAAGTATTTTTAGTATAAGATTTAGACTAAAATAATAAGATAACAATGACACTTAAAAACTAAAATGGCAGTAATGAAGGCTAATTTATACTATAAAATAAATGACAACTCGCATTTACAGATGCCTTATTATAATATATTAGATTTTTCATTCGTGTTTGTAGGTAATCCCTGGAATTATGAAGACGATTCTATTTTTTTTTAAACAGAAAGCTACTAGCGTTTCAAATAACATTACGATAGGATTTGCTAAAATTTTAACCGTTTTATCGTGTGCCATGCAATTTTCTAAAATAAACACATACCTAAAAAGTTAATTCGTCTGTATGTTTTTCCAGAGCAGCAGCTCCAGAATATACCGAAGTATATGACATTGTGTATGCTTGAAAATCACAAAACAACCGAGGTATCATGAAAACGAGTTGTCAAAACCTCTATATTCAAAGAACGAACTCAAATTCTGAGAGGACTACTTATTTCAAATAAGTACCAACTGCCTCGTTCAGAAACATGTTTTAATTGAAATAAAAGAAAATACAAATACATATTAATAGGGACCGCTTTCGAACCAGCAGCATTATCTGCTTCGGCTTGAAGTAGTGGTTCGCTAGACCAAACTCGTCTACGGAGTCAGCAGTGGGTTCCACAGACAAGCATAAGCTGACCCGTATGTCCGCAAGGATTATATGGAGTCTGATATCTTGGCGTTGGTTGAGCGTCGAGATTGCATTAAAATAAAATGTACGTTGCCTTGAAATAAATAAATGGTCAACTGAGTTGACCGATTAGTGACGTCACACCGTTTTGCTAGCTCATAAAAAGTGTGAATTGATTGGTAGCGCCAAATACCTTATTTTCCTTTTATTTAAACAATTTAGTTCGTTCTTGAATCCAAGCTACCTATTTAAAATACTAAATATATTGTACATCCTGATACGCCTTAAGTATAAGAAAATACATAAATTGATTTTGCTTAACTAAATATAAAAATATATTTTTAACAATTTAAAATATCCAATATAACATTATAAACCCTTCTACCAAAATAAAAAAATATATTAAAATTTTTGAGGTGGACAAGTCTAAAATAGAACACATAATATCATGCTTTTCCTGTGGGCATTACAAAAAATTACATTTTACAGATATTTATATGTTTTTGTAAATGTTTTACGCATCTTTTACGCAAAGCAAAATGTAAGTTTCTTCAAAGCTTACGGATTAAAAATTAAAATCATTTTAGCTCCTGGTAGTGGCACCGAAAGTCTATCTTTTCTAAGAACAATTAAATTGGCAAGAGCGATTCGATGAAAATATCATCATCATAGTTAGCTGGAAGACGTCTAATGTTGAACAAAAGCCACCCTCAAATAACGCCACAGTGAACGCCAACTTGCCATCTGCATACGCCGGTTGCCCGCAATTCTCGGAACGTTGCGATTAAAATACATAGAGAAATACCGAATAATTATTGAATTATAAGTAAACGACATATAAGGCACGCTAAAACTATATAATGGAAAGTACATAAAGGCCAGTTCTAAAAAAATTATCATCAAAACAATGTTTATTTTATATTTTTATTTGCTATTAACAAGCGTCCAGGAATGGATGCGTTTTGGATTTTAACCATTTAAAATTCCATATTTTAATGAAATTAAACATTTACTTTGCTCACCCGCGACCAAAGCGGGTGAGCAAAGTAATTGTTTCAGTTCGTTAATATGGACCTCCGCAAAGTAACGCCTGATTCAATAAATTATTCCATATTTTCTTTCTGTTCTTTATTGGACGAAAGCAGTCCAATACAATACAGTATTTATACTGAAGGCATTTCTTTACTACACTGTCGTTAGATCTACTTACATCTGCCAAAATTCAACTCAATGCAATTGGGTAGTTGATACCACTAGCCATTCACTTATTGAGCCCTGAAAACGAGACTAACTATAAGTACTTTTCGTTGATTGTAAGTGCATTTTCATTCAAACTGCACATCCGTACCAAGTTTCAAGTGGATGCCAGTAGCCGTTGAAGACTTCCGTCCTCCGGAGACGGTCTAGCCTGCACCACCAGACCACCACCAGATTATTGTATCGTCACCGGCCTTACATAAGTATGCCAAAAATGGTTTGCAAATTTTGTAGCCACAACTTTATGTAACGTTGCAAGATAAATAAAAGCTTGTAAAATATAAGTTGCTTTAGAATAAACGAATAGTCAATTGAGTTGACAAATAAGTTATGTCACAGCACGCTAATGCCATACAAAACCTATGGCGAAATTGCGTTTTGACACCTAATAAAAAGTACGTCAACTGGCTAGTGGTGGCAACTGCCCAATTTGCAAATAAATAAATAGATAATTATTTGTGTTGGCAAATAAGTGACATCTCGCTATTTCCATACAAAAAATTGATTTTGACAACTAATAAAAAGTATGTCAATTGATTGGTGTGTCAAGTGCACAGCTAAAAGTTGGTCAATTAGACTTTTAATATTTGATTATGAAGCTAGTAAAAAGCGAAACAGTATGAAATATAATATTGCCGGGTTTAATTGTCGGTTATCCTCAATTCCGCCAATTCCTTCTCTTCGTCTACCTCGTCTTCGTCATCAGAGCCGTGAACTGATGCAGCAGGGGTCGTCGCTCCTGGAAAAAACAATGTTTTGTTAAACTAAGCTTGCAAGCTTGTTAAACACGATCGACCGATTGGTGTGGTTACACCCTTAAATAAAAGTGTAAAACAGTGAAGTGACACTAATAATAAGAGGAACAGAAAACTTAAGCGCCTGTATGGCTTTAAAGCCACATGTTCATTTTTTCGTTTTTAAAACGCCGCTTGGGTTAACAAGGAAAAATAGATTAAGTTTTCATGTGCGCTTGACGGGATTCGAACCCGCACTGTTTGGCTATACTCGAAGAGTATGCTACAAACTGCGCCACGTCGCCCCTAATCGATCCATGCGAAAACATTAATCACTATATACACCAACAGCATGTATAAACGTTATAGTATAAATCTTCGCAGGTGAATTTTTCGCTTCGAGCCCTTATCTTTCAAAACAAACGGTATCGTCATAGTATTAAGGTTCAAATTTAAGGTAATGGCTCGAAGCGAAAAATTCACCTGGGAAGATTTATACTATAGTAAAAAATGAAAACATTTCTCTTCCTCTTATACTTAGTTTTGTGACAAAACCAAAAAAATGCAATTAACACATCATACTAAGTGTGTGGAACAACATGTGTTTGAAATCTCTCTATACGAATACAGGTGTAAAGGGGAATTGGTCAAAGGTAAAAGGTTATACCATCTAACAGTACAAAGTTGCTTTGTCAAAATCATATTGAGGTCATAGATGGCGCTATTGTGTTAAGCAGTGCTCAAAATGCCACACGAAATGGCATAGTAGGAATTTTATAAGCTGGGGGTTTAGAACTGCAGACCTCATCTGGTAAAGATAACATTGTTTTCGTTTGTTCTATATGGACGCACTACAAAGCCGACGATCCACCTGAGTACCGCTTACAATGACGAAAGGCCTTTCTTAATGAGTTAAGCTTTTGCAATTTCAATCTTGTAACTTAGAGAAGACGGTAGCTATTTGTTTGCATTTTTTGTTACTTGTTCTGATTTGTTATTAGCGGTAGGTTTCAACAAACGAGTACCACATGAGTTCTGCAGTCCTAAACCCCCAGCTTATAAAATTCCAACTATACAGAGAGCTCTCTAATAGTATTGTACAACTAGCTACAGAAGGTTTATTATTTTAAAGCATCGCAATATTATGTAGACTAGGGGTCAGCAAATGGCGGACCGCCAACATATTTTGTGCGTACCTCAGTAAACAGTAACTTGTATTACTGAGTAAGTAATTTAATAAATTGCATCCCACGCTTCGTCTCTGCTGCCGTCTATTCGACAGCAAATTCGAAGATGAACTTCACCGTTTGAACGCCACGCATCGTTTTTGTTACGAACAAAATTGATTCTTATGCCGATGCGGGTAGTTTTTTTTTTATGTAAGTGAAGCCAGACAAACGAACTAGTGGGTCACCTGATGTTAAATGAACACCACTGTCCCTATGGTGTCTATACACTCGCAACGCTTTACGCGATACCAGTGCGCTGTCGGTCATTTTTGTATTAGCGCATTTGTCGTCTATAGACGACGCTGGCGTTCAAAAGGTAAATAAATTTCGATCTCGACTTAATAATGAACATCTCCAGGATTTAATGACAATAGCTTGCACCAAATTTACTCCAAACTTCAACCTAATAGTTCAAGTAAAAAAATTAAATTTTTCATATTGATATGTAAAAATAAATTCTTGTTACTTCTGTACATTACATTTGCTTATATAATAAACTCAAGTACAAACTGACCGCGATGGTAATTTGATTTTATAAATCGGACCTCTGTAGAAACTAATTGGTGATCCGCGGTGTAGAGATTGACAGTCTTCTTGATTTTATCGTCCTAGGGAACCACCAAACTAACCCAATACGTTGAGAAATTCAACGACCTAAGTATACAGTGCATAAAACAACGCAATCTATGTATATGTTTCCAATCCAGTAACCCAAAGGATCTAGCTAGTCAATCAATTCGTAAAATCTACAAGATATCTCAAAATTAATTTGAAATATTTGGTCAGGTGGGTTTTTTTAATGAGTCGCTAGAGGGGCCAAAGACGCGAAGTCCTTGCTGTTTTTTAATTTGATTAAACCCCTTAATTGGGATACCCCTTAATTGTGTACAAATTTTTTGAAAACGATTCACCAAAGCCAAATTCAAATCTGTGTTTTGAGATATCATGCGTAAAGTGCGCAAAAAGAAACGCAACCTATTTGTCTTCGACGGCGTTCAACTTCGATATCAGCTCGTCGATCTGTTCCGACACGTCGCCCAACGGCTCCAAATAATTCTCATTTGGCGTCCGAAAGTTCTCGTCTTCGTTAAATTGCTTCTCGAAGTTAACATCTTCGGTGGACTCGTCTTTTATATCGAGTATTTCGAGCGAGCTTTGAGTTATAGATGTCTGTGTGTCGGTGTCTTTGGTATCTCTTATGAACGTCGGGCGGGATTGGCGACGCACTGGTTTTGTATTGATTAAAAACGGATGAAAGTTAATGAGCTGACTAAGAATATATACTTAAACCAAGGGCAATTAAAGAGTCAATCAATGTCTACGGAATGTCCTAAAGCTCAACGATAATCTGGTACAAGTTATAACCAGGGTTTGGATTTTTCATCGCACGGCAAGATGAAAGAAAACTATGGAGTCGATATTAAAGTTAAAATTTAACTCATATTCATACTCATACTTATTTACTTATTGTTTGTGTGATGAGCACGAATATTTGTTCCTGAGTTATGGATGTTTTCAATGTATTTAAGTATTTATTTATCTATATAAGTATGTTTATCGTCGTCTAGTACCCATAGTACAAGCTTTGCTTAGTTTGGGACTAGGTCGATTTGTGTAAGATTGTCCCCTAATATTTATTTATTTATTTTATTTATTTTTATTTATACTCACTTATTTTCTTAGTCTCGTAATACTTTTATCCCTTTATCAGGCTGACGGCTACTTAATGTAATTCAAATGATTTTTTGTAGTACGATGCGAGAAGTCTAGAATATACTACTAACCAATATAAAACCTCTTTTATTCTAGAAAATATGAAAAACGTCGCCATGACAGTATACTTATTTTACGATTGTAATTTTGAAATGGACAATACACACACCATACCTACCTTATCAAGATTTTGACGCCCATTCCTGTATCTCCATGCCCCATGGATATTACGAAATAGAAGCATTCTAAATGTTCATTTTTTTATTGTGCGGAAGTTCGTTTTTTTATTCAAAATATAATTTGAATTCAAATTGTTTGTTTCATTTAAAATTTACTCTCTGTATTAGTTATATGAATGAGTATGAATATGAGTTAAATTTTAACTTTAATTTCGACTCCATAGTTTTCTTTCATCTTGCCGTGCGATAAAAATCCGAACCCAGGTTATAACTAACTAACTAACTAGTTTGGCTCAGTGACCCAAAATGAGTCTTGGCCTCCGAAACGAGAGCACGCCACTTAGCCCGATCCTGCGCAGTTTCACGCCAATTACCGGAAATAACAGTTATAACAGTTCTGGAAAAAATAAGAAGACAAAAACCATGCCACTTAGTCAAGCGATAATAGTCACATAACATATCACTTTTCAGTACCAGATATTTTTGAAAAAAATAGGAGCTCCGCCAAGCGAAGATCTGTTGAGTCAGTTTTATTTTTTGTGGATTATACTAATTTTTGGTTTTAAGTGTGTATTTAGTATGTTTTGGCATTACCCTAATGGTGGAAGTAGTGATTTTAAATGATTTGAAAGTTTTTTTTTTTCAATAAGCAAGCAAATAATTTATGTTTGCTGAAAAAATATCAGATGTAATCTACTTGATTTTTAAAGCATACAGTTTTATCACAATGTTCTGGTGTCAACAAAACATGCTATGTTAAGATTACATAAACTAATTTAAATATTTACCGCTTGGAAACATAAATTTTTGCGAAATGCCTGTAAAACAAATAATATAATAATTTAAAGTTTTTACTGTGCAACAATAACTTACAAAAAAATGTAGTAATGTTACAAATTATAGCTAAACCGTTCAAATGAGTGGTCGCCCGCGCGGTACAGGGGCTGGGGGGTATGACGACAAAGGGGGCCGGCCCCTTTTCCAAAATTCTTATACATAGACTTCAGAGGAGTGTGCACATATTTTCCGAAAATCAATTTTTCTTCGTGGCAATCATTCCATTCCCATATTTTCCCAGTGGCATTTTTCCCAATATTTTGTTTTCTATGGGCATTATTTCTCTAAATTGATTTTTTGTATTGGCATACTTTCTCGATCTTTTTTAATCTCAATGGATACCTGTCCTAGAATACTAGGTAGGTTAGGTTAGTTAGGTAGTTTCTTGTGCTTGAAGGGCAAATCGTCCAGAAATAGGAGGCCACCGCAAATGCGCATGCGCAAGTTTTGTTTTTAATTAGGTTGCCTAACTAAAATTATCAGGCAAAGGTTCGACGCGTTCAGCCACTGCGATTTATTCGAATAAATAAAAGGTGGAAATCATTAAAATCTGAGGTAAATTAAATTACAGTTTATAATAACTACAATCAATATTGCAAATTCATTGCTTAGTTTTGTATATTTACACATTTATCTACGTACACATAAGTCGATATTTTTTTATTTTTGTCATTTAAAACTCTTTGCTTGTAAACTTTTAAAATGGAGAAACCCATTCAACGCCACGCCTCGACAAAACGTAAACCTGCTTTGAATCTTATGTCATTGTGTCAAGATCACTTTGACACTGTACTTTGTGACACCTATATTGGCGTTGGAAGGGTTAAGAAAAACTGTAAAAAAAATCGCACTAGTGCGGTAAAATGAACTTACGGACCATGTATATCCTTTGAAAGTGAAGTTTTCGAGTAAAAGTATTGAAAAATTTTTATTTATGGGATATCGCTTTTGCGCCTAGCACGGCGGTATTATAGTCTTTAAAAATGCGCTTACTCGAGTGCGTCGGGCTGGGGGGTTCGGATATCGGCCGGGGGTAGTTGAACCTCTTCCCGAGTTCCAGGTCCATGTGGTCCACATAATCAGGATACACTATCTTGAGGGCCTGCGCTCGCGCTTGACGGTAATACTAGAAAAAAAGATACACACTGTGTAATACAGACACATCCTTAATAAAACCATATGCAATAAATAAAAAATAAAAAAATAAATATTAGGGGACAATCTTACACAAATCGACCTAGTCCCAAACTAAGCAAAGCTTGTACTATGGGTACTAGACGACGATAAACATACTTATATAGATAAATACATACTTAAATACATAGAAAACATCCATAACTCAGGAACAAATATTCGTGCTCATCACACAAATAGATGCCCTTACCGGGATTTGAACCCAGGACCTCTTGCTTCGTAGGCAGGGTCACTACCAACTAGGCTAAAGCGGTCGTTAAAATGGCGGACAACGGATGCAATATGGTGACGAAAGCATATGGATAAGACTTTCATTAAATTTTAAGTAATTGGGGATGTCTATTTTTTTGCAATGTAGTAAATCGAAAACCATTTCGAGGTAAATGCTCTTTAACTCGTTTTCTGTAGTTATTCAATTTTAATATAATGTTATTAATTTATTACATAACAAATAAGCAACCTTCATTTGACATTGGTGTAAATTGCGTGACCGGTCGTAAGTCGTACTTTATTCTTGTGGTTAGAATTCTTCACAATTTACGCGTGGATTAAACTACGGAGTTTGATTTGGACCCGCTGCCTTACATCTAGCAGTCCGACAGCGCCAGTAAAGTGACACTAGTTACAATGTACCATACCACTACACAAAAAATAATTAAAGGGGTTGCCTTATCGTAAGAATTTAGAAATTTGGCTGGAGCTCTCAATTATAATCTGACTTCGTCAACCAAAATAGTTTCAATAATTAATTTTGAAAAATTAGTGAATTAAATGAAAAAATATTGAAATTAGTTACTTATACAAAAAAAAACATTGGTATTTTTTTTTAGACATTCCCAATTATACACACGTACACATATCACGCCTGTATTTCATTGCATGATTGAGAAAGGCACTATACAAGCCTCTGTCCCGAACTGGGATTGTCGGCCTCGTTGACACTCGGCCATCTATAACTACTCGGCCGGAAATCCGCTATTTCGCGACCTCTGCAGTACCGGTAAACTGGGGTTACTTTAGGAAATTTTGGAGCTACTTTGATAGATTTAAAATGGTTATAAAAACGCAAATATTCATAGCTCGATTGAGCAAATGACGTAAAAAGTTAGGTAATTTATCAAGGTAGTTATTTCACTGCCACAGATGGTCTAAAAAAATAAGGACACGGTGTAAAAAAACTGTTTTCTAAAGTAGCGCCGCATTTCAAAGTAACCCCAGTTTAAGGTAATGTAATATAACCTATATCCTTCGGTCTTTCGACATTGTTTGTTGATGATTGATGATACTTACAATACCAAGATTCCTCCAGTCCATCATGTCAGACAGACGCTCCGTACGATTCCTCTGAATAATACGCTGCCTTCTGGACATCCTAAATAACAAACAAACAAACTTTAGAGCCGCGACAGCCGATGGCGCATGACCAGACTGTTTAACCCTTACGTTCCGGCAAAGTCATACACAAAGTCTAAACAGTATACCAGGTTCAGTGAAATCATATCTGCTCTTTAGTCATGTAGGCGAGTTAACTCGTTAACAGAAATAAGAAGAATAAAGAATAAGAATAAGAATAAATTTATTTATAAAAATCATTATTGAGAAATGATCTTCTTAAGCCGCGTTCTGAGCGAGTAATCGTTCATTCGTGAGTAAATGAAAACACTTGAGCGAGCGAACGAGTTTGTTCAGTGATGATCGGCTGGACGCGGCGAACGATTGCTCGCTCACTCATTCATTCAGTGAGAACCACATCACGGGCGAGCGAGCTATGTTCAGTGCATTCGCTCGCTGTTGTAACATGCTCGGTGGGTCTCCGATCTTGTACCTAAACATTTTGAATTGGATCTTATACAATGGAATGGAATCAAGAAAGAAGTTTGCAACTGATTGAAATTTATCGGATTCATCCCTGGTTATTGGATCGGAAAAGCAAAGATTACAAAAATGTGGCATTGAAAAACGATGCTTTTAAATACATAGCTGACATTATGTAATGTACACCACTGGATGTCAAAAAGAATATTGAATCTTTAGCGGCGTCTTTTTACTGCACTAGCCAAAAGCAAATCACCACCGCCCATGACCGCTGATGAAAACGCAACTCCGACAGCGAACTGTTCAGTACGATTTTTTGTTCTAAACAATTGTTCGTTCCTCATTGAATGAAAACAGATGTTTTCTGTTCCGAGCGAGCATTGGACGAATTGCAAACATTTGCTCAGAGCAAAGTGTTCGCTCTGAGCACTAGATGAAAACGCGGCTTAACGTCCGAAAGACGACTAAACTCCCCCAGGTTAAACTCTTTTCAGAGCCGGTAGACGAGATAACTCGTTAGCTAATAATATCAAACGGAGGGTAAAACTAATGTATAAAAATCTCGTGTTACTGTGTTTTGGTTGCACTTATCCAATACGGCTCGACCGATTTTTATGATTTTTTTTAACAGCATGACACATATTTAGGTACATTTAAATTACATTTATCTACAAGAGTACGGGACGCCATATTTCCGGCTGTCAAAGTGATTGCCGAATCCCCTAATCCAGGATGTAGTGACAAAAAATTTAAAACGAGTATACTCGTCTACCGGATCTGAGAGCTCATCGCACAAAACGAGTTAAGTACAGCAAAATTACATAATGTTTACCACTGACAGATGGTTTGCCTTCATTTCATATTCAACTTTAACGACCTACAAATAAAGCCAATTTTAGAATACTGTTACCCACGTTTGCAGATTTAGTAATAGCTACTTTATTTGTATGGTGTTAAAGTTGGAAATGAAATGAAGGCAAGCCATCTGTCAGTGGTAAACTAAAAGTAAACGTATTGTATCTCGCCAGCCGGACTGAAAGGGTTAAAGCTCCAAACGCAGAGACAGCTGAAGCGTGGCGTGCGGTGGCGGTGTCGGTTGTAATATTCTAACTTGTATGAACGAGTTCGCGGTACCGTACCGCACAACCTTCATACAAGTTAGAATATTACAACCGCCGCTGTCTGTGCGTTTGCAGCTTAATGGGGGTAAGTAATACAAGATATAACAACTTATTATCTAATATTCATAATATATACGCTCACTTTATATAAACTCGTTTATTTATAACGTTCACTGGATATAATGAACGAAAAGTATAATTATAAAATATCTAATTTTGTAATGTATAACGTTTTTTATATATAATATCAATTGATATAACGATCAAAGCGTATAATGTTCATAACACTTAAGATTTAAAACGTATAAATTCATTAAAACTTTGATGCAAACAAACAATCAAGCAATCCATTCATTTTTTCCGCTCTGTTACAAAAAAAAAACCTAGCATCGAAGGCTAAGGCGGGAGCTACGCTACGCTTCGCTCCCGCCTTAGCCTTCTGAACCTAACCTATCCAAGTCGCTTCTGCCCCGAAAAGTCTTGCTCGCTCGCTTCGCTCGCTCGCCGCCACATAATTTAACATTTACACATATTGTTATATATCATGACTGTTATACCTAATGTTTGTTATGTTAAAAGAAATTAGTCCATATAAATCTTATACAAATTGAAGTTATATAAAAATAACGTTATATAATTTAAGTGTTATACGTTAATAAATTATACTTTTTGTAGTTATAGCTAACGTTCATTATATCCTGTGAACGTTATTAAGATGAAATTAGATATTTTGTAGTTATATCTTGTGGGGCGCACCCGCTTAGGGGTTAACAAACCTACTGAACTGCGTTACGACACTTACTTGGTAAAATCAAACATATATTGCGCTAGCTGTTGTACAGAACCCTCCAACGATATATATCTTCTATCGACGACATATATGCCATATGACATAGGATCAGCTATATGTTCCTGCATGAAGCAGCCAAAACCTGCAAAAAAGAGTTTGTTGTTAAGGTAAAATGGTTTATTTTTGCGATTACGTTTCGTTCAAGAAACAGTTTTAATATTGAGTTATTTTCATAAATATTGAGTGATATGTAAAAGTTGAGTGATTTATTAAGTGATCCAAGATGTTGGCTTTTTAAGCCGGTGTCGGATGATGCGGTACTGATATACAAATTCATCAGAAATGCTTTTATACAGAGACTTCATCTCTGAGTTAGGAAACAGTTAAGAGTGTTGTAGTTTCCTGTGGCTTCCCATGAGGCTGACATAGTCACATTAGGTGTACTCAAGCCTCGTTAAAATATTAGATTTAAAAAAAAAAAAAAAAAGATGTTGGCTTTGTCAATGAAGATTGATGATTATTTACGTCATCGACTGATAAATAGAGGTTAAGTTAAGATTTTTCGATCCTTTTGTTTTATTGGTAGTGGCGATATATGTACATATTATTATGACGGTACAGACAACCGCAGTATAATTCAACGGTTCTTAAAACTTGTTCTTTAAGGCGATGAATGAGTGATATAAGTTGAATTCTTACTGAGGATCGAGTAAAAGTGTAGTTAACATTTCGTGTGGATGACGATTAATTTTATTGAGTGTAAATTAAAGTTGAGTGACAATTTAAGTACAAGTCATTTGTAATTTTGAATGCGTATTAATTGTCGGACAAGTTAATTGAGTGCATCTCAAAAGAATGTAGAGTGTCATAAAAATAAATACTGAGAGTTAAACTTACTGACTATAAAGTAAAAGTTGAGTGGTAACTTAACTAAAAAAGTTGAGTGACCATCGATGTTCATAGCCCTGCGGCTCGTAGTAAGGGTCAAGATAAAAAGCGATAAATGAGTGAGATAAGTTGAACGAAAGAATTATATCGCGTGTCGGGTGAGTGTTAATTGGGTGCATCCCAAAAGGTGTAGTTGAACTTATGCATCTATACTCCATTTATTTTAACATTTGAAACTTAACGGTAAAATTTGAACACTTTTTTAAATTAAACAACGAAACTATTTAAAATTGTGTTAACTTCTATAATGAAAACATAATAGATACCGCTAATAAATGTGCATGTATTTTTAGTCCATTTGTGTTCGAAATACCGGGAAACGTGTGTTACAATTTGACCGTTAATTCAAACCTTAAATTAAACGAAGTATAGGGTCCTAAGAAAATATCGCCAGTTATAGTGATTGAGTGCAAAGTAAAAGTTGAGTGATGACTAAAATAAAAGTTGAGTGACAGTTTAAATAAAAGTTAAAGTTAAGTGACCATGAAGTACAAATAATTTAAAAGCGGTAGTTTTGCTGTAGCACCTTGTGATCGTCATTTGTGATTGTTTTTTTTTTTTTTTTTTTTTTTATGTTAGATAGGCCAGACAAACGAACTAGTGGGTCACCTGATGTTAAATGAACACCACTGTCCATAGACACCCGCAGCGCTTTACACGATGCCAGTGCGTTGTCGGCCCTAAAGGAGAGGGAATAGGGGAAGGGGGAGAAGGAGGGGGAGAGGGAAGGGGTGAGGTATTGGGCCCCCGGCACTCTCACTGACCGTACGAAACGCAAGCAGGATTACTGCTGCTTCACGCCGGTGTTCTGTGAGAGGGTGGTACTGCCCCGGACGAGCCGGCCCATTCGTGATGCAGCGGCTAGCTACAACATGGCTCTACCACTACACTGTGACACTGACCTAACAGGTTTGTAGTGACACTGGGTATACCCATTACGGTATACTCGGCAGGGGTATAGCCCCACGGCTCGTAGTAAGAGGGGAACACGACCAGATGGCAAGCAATAAATGAGTGTTGACAAATCGAATTCGTATTGAGTACCGGGTAAGTTGATTGGATGCATTTTAAAAGAGTGTGGTGTCATAAAGAGAAATATTGACAGTTAAAAAGCACGAGCACTGCTTATTCTAAAGCACAAGTTAATACCTATTTAGGGAGTGTAGTTCTAGTTTTTAAGGAACTTATGTTAACGATGATTCGTTAATTATTGTTAATAAAAAAGCGATTGAGTGCTAAGTAAAAGTTGAGTGATGACTTAAATTAAAGTTGAGTGACAGTTTAAATAAAAGTTAAGTGACCATGAAGTACAAATAATTTAAAAGCGGTAGTTGTGACACTGACCTGATAGGTTTGTAGTGACACTAGGTATACCCATTACGGTACACTCGGCAGGGGTGTAGCCCCACGGCTCGTAGTAAGAGGGGAACACGCCCAAATGGCACCCTCTGACGAACTCCTCGTAATCCAAGCCGAAGAGGGGGTTCGTCGAAGTTAGGAACTCTGGGTGGAATATTACCTGAGAAAAAGTAATCATCATCATCATTTTATCCGAGACGTCCACTGCTGAACATAGGCCTCCCCCAAGGCTCACCAAACAGACCGGTGCTGCGCCATCCACATCCAACGCGTTCCCGCAACCTTAGCCAGGTCCTCGCTCCATCTTGTTGGAGGCCTACTACCTACAGTACCTACACTGGTTCCGGTCCATGGCCACTATGCGAGAACCTTTTGGCCCCATCGGCCATCAGTTTATAAGACGACCAGATGGCCTAGTGGTTAGAGAACCTGACTACGAAGCTTGAGGTCCCGAGTTCGATTCCCGTGTCGGGGCAGATATTTGTATGAAAAATACGAATGTTTGTTCTCGGGTCTTGGCTGCTTAATATGTATTTAAGTATGTATCTATCTATATAAGTATGTTTATCCGTTGCCTAGTACCCATAACACAAGCTTTGCTTAGCTTACTTTGGGACTAGGTCAATTAGTGTGAATTGTCCCGTGATATTTATTTATTTATTTATTTAGTTCTACGAGACCCCTGCCCACTGCCACTTGAGTCTGGCGATTCTTCGAGCTATGTCCGTGACTTTAGTTCTTGCGAGGATTTCATCATTTCTGATGCGATCCAGCAGCTGTGAGTTATTCAATGAAGCACTTATTTACGGAGCTGACTTTACTCACTTTGACATTGTCGTTGACGGTGTTGAACATTTGACATCTCCTGACAGAATTCAGGACCGGGTCGCTCCAATCGTCCACCTAAAAAAAAGAATATTATACAATACGTTTACTTTTAGTTTACCACTGACAGATGGCTTGCCTTCATTTCATTTCCAACTTTAACACCATACAAATAAAGTAGCTATTACAAAATCTGCAAACGTGGGTAGCAGTATTCTAAAATGGGCTTTATTTGTAGGTCGTTAAAGTTGAATATGAAATGAAGGCAAACCATCTGTCAGTGGTAAACTTTATGTAATTTTACTGTATATGATATTATGCCCGCATTCATCCGCATGGAAGAAACCGCCTAAAGCTCCAAACCCACAGACAGCGGAGGCGTGGCAGTGACGGTTGTAATACTCTAACTTGTATGAACGAGTTCGCGGTACGGGACCGCACACGTTCATACAAGTTAGAATATTACAACCGTCACCGCCACGACTCTGTCTGTGCGTTTGGAGCTTAAGTGCAAGTCAGATTCGCGCAGTAATAATAAATTCCGTTATTTTTCTTATATTTTAATAGTTTTGAAGAAAAACTACTCCAAACGGACACGAAATCAACAAACGAAAAATCATTGAAAGCGGTCCAGCCGTTCTCGAGTTATATTTAAATAAAAAACCGGCCAAGTGCGAGTCGGACTCGCGCACGAAGGGTTCCGTACAATTATCTATAAAAATCACGTTTGTTGTATGGGAGCCCCCCTTAAATATTTTTTTTATTTTAATGCGGTTGTCTATGGACAGTGGTGATCATTTAACATCAGGTGTCACACTAGTAGCAGTAGTGTTCGTTTGTCTGGCCTCTCTAACATAAAATATAAAAATATTTAATGAATTTTTAAAGTCAATACATAATTAAATATTCTGTGAATATTTCAAGCTTCTAGCTGTTGCCGTTGTCAATATCGAGCAAAAACGAGCAAAAAAAATCATGTTTGTTGTATGGGAGCCCCCTTAAATATTTATTTAATTCCATTTTTTAGTATTTGTTGTTATAGCGGCAACCGAAATACATCATCTGTGAAAATTTCAACTCTCTAGCTATCACGGTTCCCGAGATACAGCCTGGTGACAGACGAACGGACGGAAGGACGGACGGACGGACCGACGGACGGACGGACGGACGGACGGACGGACAACGGAGCCTCAGTAATAGGGTTTCCGTTTTTACCCTTTGGGTACGGAACCATCAAAATACAAAAAAAAGACTCCAAAAATCAATCTTGATAAGATTGCTTAACCATTTCAACGCCAACGACACATATAGGTGTCACATAGTACAGTGTCAAAGTGATCTTGACACAATGACATAAGATTCAAAGCAGGTTTACGTTTTGTCGAGGCGCGGCGTTGGAAAGTTTAAGAGCGACATCTCTTGGTCCGGGTGAACGGATAGTTCCGAATTGATGTCTCTCGTTGAGAGTGTTAACATAGATGTCGCTAGTATCGCTGCAATAAAGTGATTAAGCAAGCTGAGATGTGTGATGCATAGGAAAAAAATTGTGTCCAAGTCCCGACCAGTGGTGGTGTAGGGGTTTAGCACGCAGCACGGAATGCCGAGGACCTGGGTTCGATTCCCAGAGCTGGTATTTTTTCTGGGTTTTTCTGTGCATCCATGTTTCAGGTTGTATTTAGTATGATTTACCTATATTTAAATGTTTCACTGTTTCATTTCCTGGATAGAACTTAAGTTTTTTCGGTCGCTCACGTTTTATTCGTCAAAAGCCAGCTTAACGTACAAATGTATGGTTTACAGCAATATACCACACCATAATAATGATCAATGTTGACACCACCAATCAACTGACGTACTTTTTATGAGCTGTCAAAACACAATCCTCCCATAGAGTTTGAAAGGCAATAGCAACTTATGACGTCACTTGTTCGCCAACTCAATGAACTATTTATTTGTTTAAAAGCAACAAAAAATCTAATTTTGCAGTTAATCGAAAATTAATCTGGTTTTCAGGGTTAAAATAAAACGTTTTTTACCGGAGTCGTTTCTTCGAGTTATTTTTTAATGGCGTCAACATCCCTATTTACTTGGTAATTTTTAGGCTCTATATCTAAATCCCTAATGAATATTTGTCCTAATGTAATGTTTGTCCTAATGATCGTTTGTCCTAACTCCTTTTATTTAAAATCTATTAATTGTTCTGGATATTTATAAAATTAACCTAACCTAACCTATAGAGTTCTAGAGGATAATCACAAAAAACTAACCTATAGAGTTCTAGAGGATAATCACAAAAAGTTCCTGAAAAATTCACGGTTTCCGAGAAAACAAGTGTTAGGACAAACAATCATTAGGACAAACATTACATTAGGACAAACGATGTTAGGGATTTAGAATGAGACCCTAATTTTTATCATGAATTATTAAAATTTATTCGGTCAAAGATCGTTATTGTCGTATTAATTGACAACGCTCCATTTACTACTCCCCAAACTACTGCATCGTGACGTCATGGCGACAAATGTCGGGGTCTAGTGACGATAGTAAACTCACCACATTGTGTGTGGTGACCGGCGGCAATCCGTCTCTTTGTAACGCGTAGAGACACCTCTTTAGACGCACTGTGTCTTCTTTGTTTAGAAGATCCGAAGGCTCGGGGAGGTGGCCTCTGTGAAAAAAATAAGGTTTATCAAAATATAAGCCGCCAACATCCTTCTATATTACAAATGAACTTTTTTTTTTTTTTTGGGACAATCTTACACAAATCGACCTAGTACCAAACTAAGCAAAGCTTGTACTATGGGTACTAGACGACGATAGACATACTTATATAGATAAATAAACACTTAAATACATAGAAAACATCCATAACTCAGGAACAAATATTCGTGCTCATCACACAAATAAATGCCCTTACCGGGATTTGAACCCAGGACCTCTTGCTTCGTAGGCAGGGGCACTACCAACTAGGCTAAAGCGGTCGTTAAACAATTACTTTGCTCACCCGCGACCTTACAATAGTTACGTTTATGCAAGAAATTGTTTTAGTTCATTAATATGGACCTCCGCAAAGTAACGCCTGATTCAATAAATTATTCTATATTACAATCCAGTGTTAGCAGAGCCCTACTTTTAAGTAAAATGTACGCAGTATGGGATCATTTTATAGCCGGGACCCCCTTTTAAAATTACAAATGTATAGTTTTCAGACTTTCCCCGATACTTGTAGTATAAGACGGTATTACTTGCCAAATTTCATAGTTCTAGGGCAACGGAAAATACCCTATAAATTTTGATTCCTTTGATTTCATTCCCACGGTGTGCCCGCGAAGACTTTCCACGTTGATATTGTGAGTAATGAAATGAGCGAGTGAGTAGTTGAGCGAGTGGTGTAGCGAGCGAGCGGTGTAGTGAGGGAATGGTGTAGTGAGCGAGCGGTGTAGTGAGGTAGTGGTGTAGTGAGCGAGTGAAGCAGGGGGGTAAGTGAGCCAGTGAGTAAGTTATTGTGAGTGTGTGAGCGAGTGGTTAAGTTTGTGACTGTCCTGAGGCATATGTGGTACATCCGCTTGCCTACTTTCTGCTGTATGTCGCTGATGGTGTCACTCAAAGCCTTGGTGACGGCGTGCCCGCGGAGACTCTCCACGTTGAAGTTGTGAGTAATAAACAAGTGAGTGAGTTGTGTAGTGAGAGAGTGGTGTAGTGAGCGAGCGGCGTAGTGAGCGAGTGGTGTAGTGACGAGTGGTGTGGTGAGCGTGTGGTGTAGTAAGTGAGTGGGTGATTAAGTAAGTTTGTGACTGACCTGAGGCATATGTGGTACATCCGCTTGCCTACTTTCTGCTGTATGTCGCTGATGGTGTCCCTCAAAGCCTTGGTGACGGCGTGCCCGCGGAGACTCTCCACGTTGAAGTTGTGAGTAATAAACAAGTGAGTGAGTTGTGTAGTGAGAGAGTGGTGTAGTGAGCGAGCGGCGTAGTGAGCGAGTGGTGTAGTGACGAGTGGTGTAGTGACCAGTGGTGTGGTGAGCGAGTGGTGTAGTGAGCGAGTGGTGCGGTGTGAAGTGAGCGAGACATAAGGTGAGTAAGTGTTTGTGACTGACCTGAGGCATAAGTCGTACATCCGCTTGCCAACCTTCTGCTGTATATCGCTGATGGTGTCCCTCAAAGCCTTGGTGACGGCGTTCCCCCGAAGACTCTCTACGTTGAAGTTGTGAGTAATAAACAAGTGAGTGAGTTGTGTAGTGAGAGAGTGGTGTAGTGAGCGAGCGGCGTAGTGAGCGAGTGAATAAGTGAGCGAGTGGTGTAGTGACGAGTGGTGTGGTGAGCGAGTGGCGTAGTAAGTGAGTGGGTGATTAAGTAAGTTTGTGACTGACCTGAGGCATATGTCGTACATCCGCTTGCCAACCTTCTGCTGTATATCGCTGATGGTGTCCCTCAAAGCCTTGGTGACGGCGTGCCCGCGAAGACTCTCTACGTTGAAGTTGTTCGTCTTCGCCGGGAAGATTAGGAACGCTACCACTGTCACGTCGGAGCCAGAGGACTGCAATAAAAATGAAAATAAAATAAAATTGTCATGCAATCTATTTTGGTGGCTGGGCTTGCGTTGTTAAGAGGATACTAAGCGTATTACCAAGGATGACATAGACTGGATTGGCAGTCGCCATAGTACGGATCAGCCGCGGTTTTTGTAGTTCGATTATTAAATCTAGATGGCGCTGAAATATACCCAGAGGCTTTGAAAGCAAAACAATAAGACTACAGATGTTTCATATTACTAAAAATGTATTATTTTTCAAAAATATGGCATAATAATACATTTGCAGTAATATGAAATATCTGTAGTCTTATTGTTTTGCTTTCAAACCCTCGGGCTATATGTCAGCGCCATCTAGATTTAATAATCAAACTATTTTTCCGCGGCCGATCTGTACTATGGCGATTGCTAATCCGGTCTATATCATCCTTGGTTCTACAGTGGCTTGGGAATCACACTGGTTCACTTAATGACTAACCTTCAAGTAGTGATTTAGTCGTGCCAAAGCCTCTATGAAGATGTCCGCTCCCTTGTTCCCGAATTCGTATCTACCAGCGATGAAGAAATACAGCGTCTTGTCCAAGTCGAAATTGAAGTGGCTGGAATAGAAGATCGTATTCACTCAACATAACATAAGATAAGATGAATAAGTAAAAAAATCGGCCAAGTGCGAGTCGGACTCGCGCACGAAGCCTTCCGTACTAAAAACAGAATAAATAATAAATAAATAAATAAATAAATATCACGGGACAATTCACACCAATTGACCTAGTCCCAAAGTAAGCTTAGCAAAGCTTGTGTTATGGGTACTAGGCAACGGATAAACATACTTATATAGATAGATACATACTTAAATACATATTAAACACCCAAGACCCGAGAACAAACATTCGTATTTTTCATACAAATATCTGCCCCGACACGGGAATCGAACCCGGGACCTCAAGCTTCGTAGTCAGGGTCTCTAACCACTAGGCCATCTGGTCGTCTAAAATAAATATTTAGGGGGCTCTCATATAACAAACGTGATTATTTGCTCGTTATTGATAACGGGAACTGGTAGACATTTCAAATATTCACAGAATATTTAGTTATATATTTACTTAAAAAAAAAACAAATATTTAAGGGGGGCTCCCATACAACAAACGTGATTTTTTGCCGATTTTACAGATAGTACGGAACCCTTCGTGCGCGAGTCCGACTCGCACTTGGCCGGTTTTTATAGATAATGGTAGAGCTTGTCTAGTTTGAAATGACGCGCCCCACCACCGCGTTTGCGCACGGGATTTGGAGCTCAATTTGAGCTACAATAGAGTCTATTGTAGCTTGAATTGAGTTTCGAATCCTGTGCGTGAGTGCGGTGGTGGGGCGCGTCATTTTAAACTAGACAAGCTATACGGTAACCCTTCTCGCGCGAGTCCGACTCGCACTTGGCCGGTTTTATTTAGTAACTATGTCCCGCTTTCAATGAAAGAATCCCGCTTTTTTTACTCAAAAGTTTTAAAAAAAGCTTAGCCCAAAAAAGAACTGGTAACTCTGATGTCGACAGTCGATATATGAGAAGTCCCTATGGCAGCTCAAAAGTGCCACGAGATTTGCGTCCTCCGGTGATAACTTATTGACGTTGACCCTATTAACAAACCGCAATCAGAATGGGGGTTACGTATCAAAATACATAAACTTTAAAAGTAATAATGTACAAAAAATAAAACCTCCTTCAAAAAACATCCAAAAAACTATGAAATAATAATTGAACCGAACCGACCACAATAAGCATGAAAATATCTTTCTTCTAATCTGTTTGAAGTTGGTGCCTCAGCACGAGCCAGCAGGAGTGGACCTAGTAATCTAACTTACCTACATAGCTACTATCTATAGGGCTTCTACACTCCTGCGGGTATGTATTACAATACCGAAGTACGAAAGACCGAATGTATTAAAACATCGAATGGGTCAAAAGACCGACACGATTTTTTTCTGAAACCGTTAACTTTTTAAGATTGTTATAAAACAAACCTAACCTAACCTAATGGGTTCTGTATGATGCCGTTTTAATAAATTCTGAAAAGTTTACGGTTTCAAAAAAAAAATCGTGTCGGTCTTTTGACCCATTCGATGTTTTAATACATTCGGTCTTTCGTACTTCGGTATTGTAATACACACCCACTCCTGCTGGCTCGTGCTGAGGCACCGACTTCAAACAGATTAGAAGAAAGATATTTTCATGCTTATTGTGGTCGGTTCGGTTCAATTATTATTTCATAGTTTTTTGGATGTTTTTTGAAGGAGGTTTTATTTTTTATTTAAAATTTTTATTTTTTGCTTTTTAGTTGTTTCTGTATAAAATAGATGCGCAGGATAAAATCATCAGTTTGACTTCGAAATAAGTTTATGTTAAAAATTCTATTTTTAATGATCGACGGGGTTGTGTCGTTTTATTACATAGTTCTATGATACTTTTTGAATGCAAATGTTCGACTTGTCACCGAAAATACTAAAATCGCTATACATTTCTCTTGAATTTTTGAGAAGTTTCGTCAATTCCTCATGGATTTCATCATCAGAACTGGATTCTGGTAACAACGGGACCAACCCTGAAGCAAGTGCTTTCAAACAACGAAAAAAAATTCCAAATCGGTTCATAAATGACGGAGTTCTGAGGTAACACACGTTAAAAAAAAAAAAAAAAAAAAAATATACAACCGAATTGAGAACCTCCTCCTTTTTTTGAAGTCGGTTAAAAATACATAATGGTCATTTGATATAAAGCAATTTTCTTGGAAATTCTCAACTCTACAGGATTTTCATAAAATAAACTTAACCTAACCTAAACCAATCTGTAGATTACACGATTAAAAAAGTTCGTTTGATCAATAGTTTCATTGAAAATTTTAGTATGTATTATGACCATTATGTATTTCGTCCTTTATTCGTTTTAAACTTTATATATTTTGATACGTACCCCAGAATGGGACTGTCAGAACTGTCATTTCATACATATCTTGACGTAAGCATATAGAATAGGGTAGTGTCCTGGGTAAAAAAAACACTATTACAATTAGTCCGACATTTAAATTATCAAAAAATATTGAACACTTTTTTTTTTCTTTTGTCAATTGAACAAAAAACGACAAAGATAAAGCGCGACAAAGTTCGGGAGTGGGGGCTCGTGACGTCACGGTTCGCTAAAAAGTGTAGCGAATCGTGACGTCACGCGGAACTTCAACATACAATAACTCCGTCATTTTTTGTTCAATTGACAAAAGAAAAAATACGTGTCCAATGTTTTTTGATAATTTAAATGACGAACTAATTAGATTTTTTTAGGAAACTAGCCTATTACTGTCAACTCCAATCCCTTCTGATCGCGGGCGAATAATACAAGCCATCGACTCACCCATAGAAGTGTCCCCTCACAAACTCGTGTATTTTGTCTTTGGCCAACGCGTGAAGGTTCTGGAACTCGTGTAGGGCGGAGAACTTCTTCACGTTCAACCCGTTTGGTGTAATGATGTCCGCCTTGCGTTTCAACAGGTGCTCTGCCTCGTATCCTGGAAAATAAAAGTATAGTTAAATTCATTCGCATAGAGTTCATTTTACAATGCATTGTTTTAGAGACATCTGTCGGGTGATGGATTTTTTTCGCTATTCCACGCGAGGTGCCAGATACTGTTGTCTATCGATAGACTATCGGTAGTCTATCGATAGTATCACCACGTGTCAATACTATCGATAATATCGATAGTATTGATAGTGATTTATAAGCAATACTATTGATAATGGCAATACTTTCGATACTATCGATAGTTTTATGTCCTGTCCAATATAATCGATAGTATCGATAGTATTGCAAAATTAGGCAATAATGACCGAAAACAATAGATAGATCGATAGTATTGCCATTATCAATAGTATTGCTTATAAATCACTATCGATAGTATCGATAGTGTCGATATTATTGACATGTGCGATACTATCGACAGTAATATCGATATCCTGAATAGTTTGCGAGGTCAACGATCGATATTTCTGCAACACTGGTGCCAGAACATTTTTCATAAGACAAAAGACATTTTCTAAAAATATGCAGTCTTATAATAAAATGCATACCAGTAATATCAGACACAGTTGTGAATATGTGCGTCATGTGAGCGGCTGCCCTTTCCATGCAGTAGCGGTGGTATATCTGTCTCTTTCCCGCCTCCTCGTCCACGGCGAACTGAAAGAGATAGCATGTGTCAATGAGTTCTTTAAATGACCAATGTCAAGTTCCGCTTTTCGAAAGTTATTTACCACAATTTGAATTTGAATTTTCAGGTTGTATCCTAGTAAGGATACTCATACTCATACTCATTCTCATTTATTCATTGCACCCATGGTACTTACAAGATGTTTTTAATTCTAGCCAGTACAAACATGGACCATACTAGGGCTAGGACCCTACTAGGATGATATAGACTGGATTGGCAGTCGCCATAGTACGGATCGGCCGCAGTTTTTGTAGTTCGATTATTAAATCTAGATGGCGCTGAAATATAGTCAGAGGCTTTGAAGGCAAAACAATAAGACTACAGATATTTATATTACTGCAAATGTATTAAAATGCAATATTTTTGAAAAATAATACATTTGTAGTAATATGAAACATCTGTAGTCTTATTGATTTGCCTTCAAAACCTCTGGCTAAATTTCAGCGCCATCTAGATTTAATAATCGAACTACAAAATCCGCGGCCGATCCGTACTATGGCGACTGCCAATCCAGTCTATATCATCCTTTCTAATACAATACCCCTAATTTTCTAATTACCATGGGCTCATAATACCTAAAATTTCAAATTTTAAGAATAAGACAATTTGAAATTTTAGGTATTATGAGCCCATGGTAATTTGAAAATTAGGGGTATTAGTGAATAGGGTATTATGAAATTTAGTGGGTTTAAGCCCAAAGCGTCATTCCAGTGTTACCTTATCTAAGTTGTTATAGAAATCTGTGTTGCCAGCGCAGAGGTAGCGGCCGAGAAGCGTAGCGTGCGTCGTGAACACAGTGGCGACATCTACGTGGCGGACCCTGCAAACAAGTTCTCAGTTCACACTAACTTATACTTCATTTAATTTAGAATTGAAAACCACAACATCATTATATTGCGGCTCGTCAACTATTTCTTACCTAGCAAATAGTACAGTACAATAGTCTGGGAGCCGCAAAATAAAATTGTTTTAATGTCACTTTATTTGCGTGTCGTCAATTGTTACTCTAGTACGAATTGTAAAGAGATTACAGTTCACGAGCCGCAATATAATGTTGTTGTGGTTTATAATTCTAAATTAAATGGAGTATACATTAGCAATGATCGGAATAGGTAGTGCAATTTTGGGTGCATCCTTAACATGGACAATGATTAAGGTCTTCTTCTTTACCCTCGTAAAGCCCGCGTCAAATTGTGTATATCATAATTTGAAACTTATTGTCAATCAAGAAAAGTAGACATTTGCTTTGACAAAATGTATTAAATTAACCATGTTGGGCCTTACGCGGTTACTGTAAATATTTTATAGAGCAATGTTACAATACGTTTACTTTTAGTTTACCACTGACAGATGGCTTGCCTTCATTTCATTTCCAACTTTAACACCATACAAATAAAGTAGCTATTACAAAATCTGCAAACGTGGGTAACAGTATTCTAAAATTGGCTTTATTTGTAGGTCGTTAAAGTTTAATATGAAATGAAGGCAAACCATCTGTCAGTGGTAAACTTTATGTAATTTTACTGTACTCCTCATCCAGCTATCATTTCAAATATGCTTTGTGTAAACTTTATCATATTTGTCTCCGAAATAAGACTTACAAAATAATACAAACATACAAACAAAGCTGGGGGCGATCACTAGTATATAGGAAAAGCGTCGATAGTTGAGTGTATCGATAAAGGAACTCCCTACCTGTCATTAAATTTTGCCCCCTAAATTCCTATGTCTGATGATAACTCTTGTTTGATAACTAAGACTCAACCACAACATTTTCAGTGGCGTTCAGATGTTTCCGTGAGGCATCAGAGAGCACAGTATAGGGATCTTCTTCATCATCCACCATGTCATTCAGATGTTTACAAAAGGAATGCCTTTAACATGTCCATTGTGTTGTTTATTAATCTTCCGAGTGAACTGAGGTCGTTGCATGGTACGAATTTCAGGAGTAAATTGACGGTATGGCTCCAAGAGCATAGTTTTTATAGTGTCAAGGAATATTTGGATTTTTCTAAGCGATGCAATCGGTCATAATAAATTTATTTATAATGTTATTTTGAATAGTAATTAATTATATTTTGTCATCCCTGTAAATTCTATTTTTATTATTTTGATTATTATTGTTTAGCTTGTAGTTCGACTTTTTAATATTTTCTTTTGTTCATATGTTAATTTATAATTTTATTTTTGATGACTTGATATTTTTTATTTTTATTTTGTTTTTGTATCATAATTTGCATGCTGGTATGCCGGCTGAATAATGTTACCTTTTTTATTTATGTCACCTTTTGTTACGTATTCTAAAAGCAAATAAACATTTCTACATTCTACATTCTATAATGAATATTGCTACCATAAAATGTGGCTTACCTAAGCATGATAAGGCCTATTCCAGCTTGCCACTCGTGGAAGTGAGTTACGACCCTTGGTGGCGTATCGCTGTAGTTTTCAGCCGCCTTCCTGAACTGTAACAAGCGATTTACAACTTAATTATTTCTTCAGACATGCAAACGAATAAAATGA
The DNA here is from genome assembly GCA_947563465.1 of Archips xylosteana. Lineage (NCBI taxonomy): Eukaryota > Metazoa > Arthropoda > Insecta > Lepidoptera > Tortricidae > Archips > Archips xylosteana. Next base: position 8,713,607 of record OX387373.1, read on the forward strand.
GCGAATGAACGAATGATTTTAATGAACGAATGATTTAGTGAGGAGTACGAATGGCATGAAAATATACTGCATGATATGAACGAAATGGAACGGAACGGAAAGAAATGAATGAATGAAAATATTAACAATAACATTAATTTCTTACCGCAGTTATTTACACGCGTCGATATTGAGGTTATATACTCGAACAAAATGAAAATATTACAATAGTCAACGAATGAATGAACTAATAGGTGAAAGAACGAATAAATAGAATTAAATAAAATAAATAAATAAATATCACAGGACAATTCACACCAATTGACCTAGTCCCAAAGTAAGCTAGGCAAGCTTGTGTTATGGGTACTAGGCAACGGATAAACTTACTTATATAGATAGATACATACTTAAATACATATTAAACACCCAAGACCCGAGAACAAACATTCGTATTTTTCATACAAATATCTGCCCCGACACGGGAATCGAACCCGGGACCTCAAGCTTCGTAGTCAGGTTCTCTAACCACTAGGCCATCTGGTCGTCATTAATGTCTGGTCGGAATTAAACAAGTAAAGTAAATAATTAATAAAAACGAGTGAATGAATAAATGAATGGAACTTATAATTGAATACCTAAATATGAACGCTTGAATGAATTACAATGAGCGATTGAAAATGAACCAATTGTCAAGTGAGTGAATGATTGTACGAATGGTCGAGTGAATGAATGAATGGAAATTATTGGACGAATGAAAACTACTCAAACTCGCGAACATCCTCACCTCGGTGATAAACTCGGCCACCATGAATCCCAGTATGACGGCGTCGTTGGCCTCTACATATATCCAGATGCGGTATGCCCAGCGAGCAGGTATCCCATAGCTGTTGTTTGTACGCGTCCAGCTGCCAGGCCGCTGAGCCGATGTCGAACAGGATTGGTTGCATCCACCCCCCCCCCCCTACCCGCACCCCCCACCATTAAAAAATACCCGAGCGCTAATACTAAGATTGTACATCCTAGCGTGCGCTGCACCCCCCTATTAAATACATGCTGGCGTTCGCTGCTCTCTTGTACATCCTGGCCTTCACTGCTCTGTACGTACATGTACATTACATTGCGTCATCCTTTTTCGTGCGTGCAACCGACGTTCATCGATTTATTAGACGTTGTAACGTCAAAAAATAAAATGAATGATGAATGAAAACGAGTGAATGAATGAAAGCGAACGATTGAATGAATGACAATTAACGAATGAATGAACTAATTGTCGAGTGAATGAATGATTGAACGAATGGTTGAGTGAATGAATGAATGGAAATTATTGAACGAATGAAAACTACTCAAACTCGCGAACATCCTCACCTCGGTGATAAACTCGGCCACCATGAACCCCAGTATGACGGCGTCGTTGGCCTCTATATCCAGATGCGGTATACCCAACGAGCAGGTATCCCACAGCTGCTGTTTGTAAGCATCCAGCTGCCAGGCCGCTGAGCCGATGTCGAACAGGATTATTTGGGGGTTGCCATCCACGAGCCACGTGCCGGTGTGGAGCTGAGGAATGTTAATATTTATAGTGTTAAGAGCGGGTATGTTTTACAATACCGAAGTACGAAAGACCGAATGTATTAAAACATCGAATGGGTCAAAAGACCGACACGATTTTTTTCTAAAACCGTTAACTTTTTAAGATTTTTATAAAACAAACCTAACCTAACCTAATGGGTTCTGTATAATGCCGTTTTAATAAATTCTGAGAAGTTTACGGTTTCAGAAAAAAATCGTGTCGGTCTTTTGACCCATTCGATGTTTTAATACATTCGGTCTTACGTACTTCGGTATTGTAATACATACCCGTTAAGAGGGTTTATACCTGCTGAGCTGGCAACGTTGCATTTTTGTTAGTTTTTCTCGATTATTCCATAAAAATTGAATGAAAATTAAAAATGTGGTGTATACGAATTGTTCTAATACATAAGTTAATGTGTCTACTGCAATAATTATTCGTGATAAGACTTTTATTTTCTTTAAAAACCGTTAGGTAATAATTTGTTAGTTTTTGAAGAAAATAAAAGTCTATCACGAATAATTATTGCAGTAGACACATCAACAATTCGTATACACCACATTTTTAATTTTCATTCAATTTTTATGGAATAATCGAGAAAAACTAACAAAAACATAACATTTTTGTAGTGGTAGAGCCATGTTGTAGCTAGCCGCTGCATCACGAATGGGCCGGCTCGTCCGGGGCAGTACCACCCTCTCACAGAACACCGGCGTGAAGCAGCAGTAATCCTGCTTGCGTTTCGTACGGTCAGTGAGAGTGCCGGGGGCCCAATTCCCTCTCCTTTAGGGCCGACAACGCACTGGCATCGTGTAAAGCGCTGCGGGTGTCTATGGACAGTGGTGTTCATTTAACATCAGGTGACCCTCTAGTTCGTTTGTCTGGCCTGTCTAACATAAAAAAAAAAAAAAAAAAATGCAACGTTGCCAGCTGAGCAGGTATAAACGCTCTTGAGGTGCACTTTCACGCGTGCGCAGCGTCGCATTATCGACGTATATACTCTTTAGATTAGTCGCTTAATAAATGAGTACGCAAAAACGAGTACATAATAGTTTATCATGCGACTGAATAAAAGAGTACGTCGATAATGCGACGCGTGAAAGTCAATTGCAAATATTGCATTTGGCTGGCTAACCCGACGCCATGACTGTTGTTTGTTCATGTTTGTTTACATTTAGTTAAGTACTTAAACATTTCTAGTATAATGGGAAGTGCACGATTTTTCTTACAAGTCTAAACTGGATTTTAGATTCGTCTTAACTATTGGAGTGACATAGAGTATATAGTATTTCAATATGGAATCCACTAAAAAATTATTGAGGGGGGTTAAATTTTTTTTTCTATTTTTAAAAATAAAATAAAAATGAATTACATGGGACTAATTGACCTAGTCCCAAACTAAGCAAACTAAGCTAGTACTAAGGGTACTAGACAACGGATAAACAAACTTATATAGATAAATACATACTTATATGCATATTAAACACCCAAGACCCGAGAACAAACATTCGTATTTTTCATACAAATATCTGCCCCGACACGGGAATCGAACCCGGGACCTCAAGCTTCGTAGTCAGGTTCTCTAACCACTAGGCCATCTGGTCGTTTTCTTTTGATAGCATACCTTGTAGCCTTTGCTCCTCATAGCATTGACAGCGATCGCGAGAGGTCCGTGGGGGGGGAACTCCGTTTCTTCCACTTCCTGGCGAGCGCAGTGCTCCTTGTAAGGACCTTGAATGCAATACGGACAGTTTTTATTCATTCTTTCGTTCATTCATTCATTGATTCGCTCATTCACTCATTCGTTCGTTCATTCATTCATTCGTTGGTTCATTCATTCAATACAATACAATACAATGACTCTTTATTGTACACCACAAAGAAAACAATACAGAAAAACAAGTACATCGGTACTTCGTTCGTTCGTTCATTCATTATAACCCTGATATTTATTAAGCTGGTAAAATAAAACAATACACCCACATAGACCCCACAAATGTCAGTATGGGCATATGGGTCCGGTCGATTGATTTCAGAATTCATGTGCGAATTATCAAATTTAACTATGAGCTTCACGGTGAAGGACAAACGTCGTGAGGAAACCCACACACCCGCGAATAAATTCAATGCCGTGTAAAGTTCCTAATCCAAACTGGGTCCACGTGGGAACTACGGCGCAAGCCCTCATCTGAGAGTTGTGTCATGCAGTGGAACCTATAGACAGAGATGATGATGATGACTGAACTTAATTGACTTACCAAGCAAGCAGTAGTTATCGCCCATCTCTTCGGTGGACACGTAGGCCTTCGAGCGTATCACAGTATAGATACCACCAACTGAAATATTAATATATATGAATTAAATAACGGCAAGACACTACAAGCATAGCCCTCTCCATCGCCCTCTGAGTGACTTTGAGCTTTCTTATGAGGCCCATCGTTAGCGGCCACGCCTCAGTGCCATAAGTCATTACTGGCAACACACACTGGTCAAAGACTTTTGAATTGAGACACTGCGGTATATTGGATGACAAGATATTGCGGAGCTTCCTGAATGCTGCCCGGCCGAGTCTAATTCGTCGATTGAACTCTCTCTCGAAGTTGAATCTACCTAATTGGATTGTGTGTCCCAGGTCGATATAGACGCCAACAACTTCGAGCAGTCACTCTGTTCACGAACGGGAGTTGGTACAACATGGGCGTTCGACATGACCTTCGTCTTGTCCACGTTCAATGTTGAGCGATGGAGAGGGTTATGATTGGAGTTTCTCTGAGGGATGAAATCCGCGCAAGAAATAAAGTCACCGACATAGCTCGAAGAATCGCCAGACTCAAGTGGCAGTGGGCAGGGCTCGCTCGTAGAACTGATGGCCGATGGGGCAAAAAGGTTCTAGAGTGGCGTCCACGGACCGGAAGACGCAGTGTAGGTAGACCTCCAACAAGATGGAGCAACGACCTGGTTAAGGTTGCGGGAACGCGTTGGATGCGGATAGCGCAGGACCGGTCTGTTTGGCGAGCCTTGGGGGAGGCGTATGTTCAGCAATGGACGTCTTTCGGCTGAAATGATGTTGATGAATCACTACATAGTAAAACTAAAACAAAGTCGCTTCCCGCTGTCTGTCCCTATGTATGCTTAGATCTTTAAAACTGCACAACGGATTTTGATGCGGTTTATTTTAATAGATAGAGTGATTCAAGAGGAAGGTTTAAAACATGCATAATATCAGCTTTGCATCCGTGCGAAGCCGGAGCGGGTCGCTAGTGAATTAATAAAGCTGGTAATTCGGTACTCATGCGAGTATCCTCTCCGCTCCTGAGGCGCATCCATCTCACGCTCTATTTCCCGCTCCCCGCCGAGTAAACAAGACACTTCATTATTGTAACGCAAGATGCATAACTAAAGACGTTCAACAAGTACGCCCGGTTTCTCATTGTTTTAGAACTAGACCAGACATTTTGCAAAGCTGCGCACCACCTTCGCGCGTCCGCGTGAGCATTGTTCGACCGCGGCAAACCTGTGTTTTGGGGGAAGGTCCCACTTGTTTTATGGAACGGACATATTTGGTACGATTTTGAACTCTGTTACTTCACGATTTCGTAGTTCTATAGGACATATGGGACCCACCGTTTCGGCACGTTCCAGCAATGTCCGAGTTGTCTTGCGCGGCGGCACGGTATTCATAGTGCGCGGCTACCGCGCAAGCCGTTGTGTCATATGCATTAAACACCATTGACTGGCATCATTATGGTATGGTACATTGCTGTGTTGTTTGCACCATTGATGGTACTAGTCAATAGCCGCGTCTCCACTGAGCGAACTGCCTCGCGAGGCAGCCATTTTCGGCGCGATTTTTAACCTTGTGTCGAAAAAACTCATGCGCTAGCATCGCGCGGCAGCTCGCTCAGTGGGGAGGGGACCTAGCTATTAGTGCATATGAAACTACGGCGCCACACGAGCCAATGTTCGATGGTTTGCCGCGCGAAGTCGAAAAGCAGCTTAAAGCTACCCCGCAGAGAAACTCCGAGCATAGCCCTCTCCATCGCACTCTGAGTGACCGCGTGCTTTCACATGAGGCCCATCGTTAACGACCACGTCTCGACATTAATCATCATTGGCAATACATATCAAAGATTATTGCCTTGAGACACTGCGGTATATTGGACGACAAGATTGCGGAGCTTCCCGAACGCTGCCCCGCCGTTGGATTTCTTTGTTTGTTTGACCGCTTGATATAAGAGCTGTTACCTTTGTTGGCGGCTTCCCAGGCACATTCGAAGGTCCACCGGTTCTCGTCGCTGGCAGCCTGCCCCCGGTCCATGAAGGAGAGGAGGTCGTGCATGGACTCCGCGCGGTAGAAGCGGCGGGAGGAGCGGTCGCGCGACATTGTTCTGGAAAAAAAACCGGTTGTCTGTAAAGTCGCTTTACGGACGATAGTTTACCGTGACAACGTCATAACAAAACAATCAAAAAACAAAAATGAAACCGGGCGGTCACCCATCCAAGTATTGACCGCGCCCGACGTTGCTTAACCTCGGCGATCGGACGAGAACTGGTGTTTTGTCAAATATCTTGAAAACGGTGCATCCTACGGCAAAATCAATGAAATTTTCATCCCCCCTTTGAAACCTCCGCAACCCCTCCCCCCTCATGTACGTACATGTACCTACCTACATGTAACGTTACATTGCGTCATCCTTTTTCGTGTATGCAGCCGGCGTTCATCGATTTATAAGACGTCACGTCAAAAATATGGGACGATTGACACCAAGATTTAGTTTCAAACTAAGCAAAGCTTGTACTATGGGTGCTAGACAACGGATAAACATGCTTATATAGATAAATACATACTGAAATACATGTTTATGGGTGTTTTCAGTAAAAAAATATACACCTCATTTTTAGGGTTCCCCACCTCGAAAGAAAAAGCGGAACCCTTATAATAGTCTCACTTTGTTGTCCGTCCGTCCGTCCGTCTGTCAAAACCCTTTTTCTCAGGAACGCGTGGAGGTATCAAGCTGAAATTTATATCAAATACTCAGGTCTACTGTCCCTTGGAGCTGTGAAAAAATCAAATTTCTAAGCCAACGCAATTTAAAGATACAGCAGCCGTTTATGCCGCAAATTTTCGACACTTGCAAGGGAATCAAAACCTACAGGGTACTTCCCGTGAACTCAGAATCTTGAAATTTGGAAAGAAGCAAGGTCTTATAGCACAGATAAAGGAAAAATTGCGAAAAGCATAAATTTTTTTGTCTGTCTTTCTATATCAGTAACCAATCTACAATGATCCCACACTGCGCACATTTTGCTTAGGAGCAGGGGTCTGCTAAGACTGGATGTTCATAGATACATATAAATTTGTAAGGATAAAGGAACCCTCGGTGCACGAGTCCAACTCGCACTTGGCCGGTTTTTTTTTGAAAAAGCCCTTAAACATCCAAGACCAGCCCCAACACGGGAATCGAACCCGGGACCTCAAGTTTCGAAGTCAGGCTCTCTAACCACTAAGCTATCTGGTCGTCACGTGAAATGTCATTCTAGTTATTGCGTAAATTGCACTTGACGATTGGCTGTCATCCAAATGTATGAATAATAATGTGTTTTACGTCAACACAAACATTACATATGTTAATGTATGTAAACGACTTCATACATACATAGTTTAGTAAGTGCCAGTATGTGAATATATTGGTGATCAACATCAATGAACGGGATAACAATTTTAGGGAAAAAACCGGCCAAGAGCGTGTCGATCATACATACCCAGAATAGGGTTCCGTACTTAGATTATTTAGGAGAAATTTGCGTCTAAACTCCTGACCAGTGGTGGTGTAGGGGAATTAGCACGCAGCACGGAATGCTGAGGACCTGGGTTCGTTTCAAGAGCTGTAGGCTTATTGTCTAACGCTTCTGACGCTTGCCTTCGCTACCACTATTTCTTTCTGTCAAACGGTATAAGATGATGACAGAAAGAGACAGTGAAAGCGAAGGCAAGCGTTAGAAGCGTTAGACAATACGGCCTCTGGTCTCTTTTTCTGAGTTTTTCTGTGCATCCATGTTTCACTTTGTATTTCGTGTGAAATATCCGGCTTAGTTCCATACCTATCTATACATCCCTTCATTCTATACATTCTTCAACAGTTAAGCGAGTATTAGATAATTTCTATTCGTACTACACTTTCTTCATCCACAAAAAGACTTAAGCGTAACCCTCGTGTTATTCTATTCTAGACCTTATCACGTGCGACATAAGCGCGTTAATACGGCGTGCTAGCCATGCGTGTTTATCTAACTGATAAAGAAGAGCTTATTGACACGATATTCGGGAGTTGTTAACACGTTTATGAAATAAACACTTTGGAAATAATCTAGTTTATTTTATCGCTATGGTGTTAATGAATAAACTGGGCAAGTTCGAGACTGTTTTACACTAGATTTCGCCAGCTACTACGTCCATCATCATCATTTCAGCCGAAAGACGTCCACTGCTGAACATAGGCCTCCCCCAAGGCTCGCCAAACAGACCGGCCCTGCGCCATCCGCATCCAACGAGTTCCCACTACCTTCACCAGGTCGTCGCTCCTTGTTGGAGGCCTACCTACACTGCTTCCGGTCCGCGGACGCCACTCGAGAACCTTTCAGCCCCATCGGCCGTCAGTTCTACGGGCGATGTGCCCTGCCCACTGCCACTTAAGTCTAGCGATTCTTCGGGCTAAGACCGTGACTATAGTTAAAGTGCGGGAATAAATAAAAAATTGATCTCCTAATCATCGAAACTACTGCGTCCTCAATCCACCCCTTATTTCACCCCTTTAGGGGTTCATCATCATCATCATCATTTCAGCCGTAGGACGTCCACTGCTGGACATAGGCCTCCCTCATTGATGCCCAATCATTACGATTGGAAGCGATTTGCATCCACCCTGAACCTGCGGCCTTCACCAAATCGTCCGTCCATCTCGTTGGTGGACGTCCCACGCTGCGCTTGCCAGTCCGTGGTCTCCATTCCAGAACTTTCGGGCCCCAACGGCCATCTGTTCTACGTGCTATAAGGCCTGCCCATTGCCATTTCAACGAGCTAATCCGTTTGGCTATGTCTTTAGAGGTTGATTTTTAGAAAAGTAGCTGATGCCCGCGGCTTCGCCTCCGCTAAGTAGATTAAAACGTGTTTTCCCGTGGGAATGAAATAGTTTCCCGTGAAAAAAAGTAGCCTATGTCACTCTCCAGCCCTTCAACTATGTCCATACAAAAAATCACGGCAATCCGTCGCTCAGTTTCGACGTGACAGAAGGACAAACAAATAAACACACTTTCACATTATAATCTTCTAATATATAAAAATCTCGTGTCACGGGGTTTGTTATCAAACTCCTCCGTAACGGCTTGACCGATTTTTATATTTTTTTTTGTCTGTATTTGGTAGGTCGTAGGCTATTTTTTATACCCCTATTCTTCGCAGACAGAGTCGCGGGCATTAGCTAGTCTTATATATAAAATTCTCGTGTCGCGGTGTTTGTTACTAAACTCCTCCGAACCAGCTCGACCGAATGAAATTTTGTGTGCATATCGGGTAGGTCTGAGAATCGGCCAACATCTATTTTTCATACCCCTAAATGTTAAGGGTGGTTCACCCCTTAATTTATTCTAATAAATCGATGAACGCCGGCTGCGTACACGAAAAAGGATGATGCAATGTAAGTACATGAGCGACGTAGGCCAGTTGCAAGAGAGAGGCGAACGAGTTGCAAGAGGATGTATAGACCTTAACTCGTCGACATAGAGTCGAAAAGTGACGAACCTTTTCTTACCCCGACTATACAATGCGGGGTGCGGCGGTATTAAAGCTAGTAGGTATATAAAAATCTCGTGTCACGGTGTTTGTTATCGAACTCCTCCGAAACGGGTTGACCGATTTTTATGAAACTTTTTTGTATACATTCGGTAGGTCTGCCGCAATACTATCGATATTTTCGATAGAACTATCGCACTATCGACTATTTCTCAAGGTCAAACTATCGCTATTGCAATAACACTGGCTTCTACATCCTCACCGCGTCGTATAGCACATCTCAGGTGGAGAGACACCCTGAAGCCGACTATCAGATAGTCTGTGGCAACAGCAATGTCACGACATAGACCCACTTCTCAACAGTAATCTTGAACTCGCGTGCTTCCACATGATAACAACATTATTATACATTACATAGATAACAAACATGCGGGTGTACTGTATAATGTATTAGAGCATAATAAAGGTACTTAAACTGTATCGTAATGACCATTACGATACTGCCGCGTTCCTAATAGAATCCAGTGTCGTAATACTGGTCATTATCTATGGTTTTTGAACTAATGGAGGATTTTCTATATGGGTGTAAATAAAATATTTAAAACAATCTATTCAGTGACTGTGGGTGGTCAATGAGATAATTTCTCCTGTTATCAGAAATACTTAATTGAATTCACTTTAACAGTAAAATGGTTATGATAACTTTTACCTTGTGTAATGTGCTTTTATCTTTTGAGAGAAGAAATTGATAAATTATCATTGTTCTATTTCCATACTAATCCATATTCTAATATTATAAACTAGCCTTCCGTCCGCAGCTTCGCCCGCAATAAACTAATTTTCCCGTAGGAAAAGGTATTTTCCCGCGGTAAAAAGTAGCCTATGTCACTCAGTGATAATGTAGCTTTCTAACGGCAAAAGAATTTTTGAAAACGGTCCAGTAGTTTCGGAGCCTATTCAATGCAAACAAACAATCAAATCTTTCCTCTTTATAATATTAGTATAGATTATATAGTATAGAAGTATAGATGAAATAGTTTGTGAAGATGTTTGGATATTTGGATGTTTCAATCACACAATAACGCAGGGCCGGATTTGGACGTGTGGAGGCCTCGCGGCATAAAAGGAGTGGAAGCCTTTTGGCCACAAATTATTTTCCAAATATTATCCAAATACCCAAGGGTACACAAGTCCTTAATTACCCGGGTATACGTGGCCCCGGGTACCCGGGTAGAAAACCCTAGTACTGTCCTGCTCAGTGTGTAAACAAGATATTGTACTAATCTGGATGCAAGTCTGTTTGTTTCTTAGTGCCCCATATGTGGGCACAGACCAGTGAAGCTAAGTCGCTGTGCCCCTTACCTGGGGCACTGGACTGTGAAGTGTTAATACAGTCAAAACCATTTATAACAACATTCAAGGGACAGCAATATTTGGTTGTTAAACATGGTTGGTCATGGTAACCAGTGTTACTTTGGTATATAAGATTGTTTTGGGTTTTTTCTTGGTTGTTACATCCAATATGTTGTTGTAATTGGTGTTGTTGTTTTGACTGTATATATTAAAGTATTAAGTAGATTAATGTAATAAATTTAATGCAGTTTACTTTTTAACTCTTATCAGATTTTACAAAATGTGGCTGTTAATAAGAGATTCCAGGTATATTTATAATCACTAATTAAAAAAAACTGTTTAAATACCAGAACTAAAGTAGGTGCATAAAAAAAGTAATTTAACTCATTACTCAAAGTAATAACTAATTAAGTAATAACTCAAAGATAATTATATTGTAGCATAATTTGAGTGTAACTTGTTTAAAAAAACGTAGTTATTTTATCAAAATGAAATACATTTAATACTTTATTTAGAAGTAATTTTGAGTGACATAAAATAATAATAATAATACTTATTACTGTTTTAAATAATTCCATCAACTTGCTTGAACTTTTGCCGCCTATTCAAAAAATTACTCTGCAAATAACCAAGAGGTTATCATAATCTTGCCAAAAACAAGTCAGAAATCGAACCGATCAATGCCGCTATAAAAAAAAACTTTAAAAAGTTAAAAGTTATTCTAAGAGAAAATCGATGGCGAGTTTTGTTTTCCAAATTACGTAGCGAAACCGGAAGATATCGAAGACTATTTTTAACCACGCCGCTTGAATGAAAAGCAGCGACGTACGAATGAATTATTTCAATAAAAATTTACTCACCGATTTAAAAAAACACGTACGTATTCAGCGAAAACAAAAAGGTAGTATTTCACGGATTTATCACTAAAAACACTTATTGACGATGTTACGGAAACTCAGTTGGCACTGAAAAAGTAATTACGGAATATATTTACGTAAATTCATGTACGTAATACATGACTTCGCGGGTAGAATATCGGAATGAAAATAGTTTTTGTAGGTTAACTAACTAACGTCAAACCAGTTTGACTGCAAGGTCACCTTGGTGTGACAGTCGTGGGACGTTTTTCATGATATAACTTGATGCGTGCTTGTAGCGTGTTTTATGTCAAATTTGAAAAAAAAAAGCCTCGATCGTGTTTTTCTTCTTCTTCTTTGTCGGTATCACTCTTTACAGAGTGGTCGTGGTCATCACTTCAGGTGTTGCCACCAACACGCCGCCACTCCTCTCTGATGGCCGCCTTCCTCGTGCATTCATGTAGTGATGATGAATGAATGGAAATTCATTTGCCATAAGAATTCTGGATTTCATAGCTAGACTTTTGTGTAGGCGTCTGTCACTTCCCAAAAATTATCATCATACTTTTGAAAACTCGCGCTGTAATCGTTATTTCCTTATGTCATCATTACCTCACACATTTTTTTGTGTACAACGGCAAAATTGTCTTATTAATGGACAGAACTATATTTAAAAAAAACCGGCCAAGTGCGAGTCGGACTCGCGCTTGAAGGGTTCCGTACCATTATCTATAAAAACGGCAAAAAAAAAACACTTTGTTGCATGGGATCCCCCTTAAATATTTATTTTATTCTGTTTTTTAGTATTATTTGTTATAGCGGCAACAGAAATGCATCATCTGTGAAAATTTCAACTGGCTACTTATCACGGTTCATGAGATACAGCCTGCCTGGTGACGGACAGACGGACGGACGGACAGCGGAGTCTTAGTGATAGGGTCCCGTTTTATCCTTTGGGTACGGAACCCTAAAAAACTAACCAATTAACTATACTTACTAGGAAGACCCAACCTGTCTCTGTATTGTTAATCTTTTTAAAGAAATAAATATTTTCATATTCATTTTCATTTTCAATTAACATCCTTTGTGTATAAATAATCAAAAAGCATGTCAAAATATTTTAATAACTTTATGACGGAAAGGAAATCATCTGTGGAAATCATGCACCTACCAGCAACAGATGTCACGCTGCTTTCATGCTTTTGATGAGACAATAGTAACATTTTTTGTCATAATTCATAATGCATACCAGTTACAACTTTCTCACAATAAATAGATGCCAGGCAATTGACTTAGTGTGTATAATGATAGCCTACTGAGATGAGATTGAACTTCGTTTGTTGCATACAAACTACTACAATACTATGTTACGTTACTATTACAATCAGAAGTGCTACTTCGAAATTTAAAAATCGAAGTTCAAATTGTACCATCTCGCTTACTCTTGTATTAGCTTGAGCGCTTTTAAGCTTGAGCGGGACGGCACTAAACTAAATTCAAATTTCAAACTTCGTTGTAGAAAGGCTACCACAGGCCGCAGCGCGGGGCGTGCGCGCGACGCCAATGGAGCGGGCCCAGCGCGTTTTATAACACTGAATCATAGACGCTGCACCGCGCTGCCGGTGTGCGTCACCGTATATATAATTCAGTGTAATACAACGCGCTGAGCACACTCCGTCGGCGTCGCGCGCACGCCCCGCGCTGCGGTCTGTAGTAGCCTTAAGGCCTATGCGTCAAAACCTTCCCACCCTGTTTTTCGAATAAAACAAGTATCCAACAGGAACATACTTTAATAACATTATACAGTATACATAAATACAAACTGATTATTAATAGGGAATAACAAAAACAAGGCACTTCTTGAACTTATTACTATTTTAACATTATAAATATTTACAAAAGTTAAACCTTTTCTTAAACATTATGAAACAACATCAGAATCAAGACTTAGAGGCGGACTGGCTTCAAAATCATCGACAAAATGATCAACACTGTCATTCAAATCATTTTCTATGGCAACACTGTTTGAAAAATTCAATTTCACTGGATTCACTCTTTTCACAAACGTCCTATTCAAACCAACCGGGCTGGCATCATTTTGTAAGTTTTCTTTTCCTACGCTGGTATCATTTCGGGGAGTATTTTCACAACTGGCAATCTTGTCTTTCGAAATCAAAGGGCTTTTGTACGTTGCAGAGGCGTTTTTCGACTTGTTAATAATATGTATGGAACTTAGAGGAGGTGGTTCTCCGTACATTTTTAATTTTTCTATTCTTTCTTTTACTCTCTTCTTTCTCAGCAACTGTTCAGGTGACATTTCCGTGGTAAAACTGGACTCAAAATCCAAGCCTGTAAGATTTAAATTCGTATCGCAGCTCATGGGTGATTCTAACCTTTTAGGCGTATTGTGAATACCAAATCTGTATGGTGACACATTTTCAACATTCCTATGTTTGAAAGCAGAATAATTATTTTTCAAAACCACACAATCTTCGCAGAATTTTTCTTTGATTTTTGACAGCTTATCTGACAGTTCGCTTGTCAGCTCCGAAGCACGTTTGTCCTTAGGCGTTTTTGTGAAATACGACAACTCGGTGACTCTGTACTGTGGTATGCTTTTTCTAGAGTTGCCAGCTCTTTTCTGTAAATTGACACAGGTTACTATCTGGCCAGTATCGAGAAGGTTTTCGTAGCCGAACTTTTTTAATCCGCCCCAGAAATTGACGCAGATCATGTGTTTATCAGCGTCAGCCAGGAAGACGTTTTGGAAGCTTTGTTTTTTTTCATCGAAATCTATAGTCGATGGTTCTACTTCGAAAATAATGCCGACTGTGTCTATTTCGTTATAGTCTGTGCTCATATTAGGATTTTGAGCCAGTTCTTTTATTTCGTAACATTTCCGTTTCAGGGTATTGGCATAGAGCTTGTATTTTTCGTTTTTCTGTATGTATGGCTTGAAAACCGTCTGTCTGCCTGCTGATAATTGAATTTCCGAGTTACTGTAAAAAGAATATTAAAAAATGCGGGTCAGGATGACATCTTCCACAGTCCCATTTCGTCACGTTCGTAATAAACTCCAAATACACAGACAGCGGTGGCGGTGACGGTTGTAATATTCTAACTTGTATGAACGTGTGCGGTACGGTACCGCGAACTCGTTCATACAAGTTAGAATATTACAACCGCCAGAGCACCGCCACGCCTCGTGTCTGTGCGTTTGGAGCTTTAAATCGTCCACAGTGCCATGTCGTCAACCTACAATTCCTAAAGCTAGGTTTACACGGGCTTAGTAGCTAATGCTTAGTACTTGTCACTTACACTTGTCACATGTGTGTAAACATGTTGCATAAGTGCTTAGTATTAATGCAACTGCAAGTGTAAGTGTAAGTAAAGCACCTACCCACAGAGAAATCTACTAATACTTGTCACTTGTCGAGTGGTGTAAACATTTAATGACAAGTGTACTGATTAGTGATTACTCAAAGCTCTTATAAACTAATACCATTCTCTAACACCAATGTGTAGACGGTTACTTGCCACTTGACACTGTGCATATACATAAGTCCCTAACCACCTACACTAATGACAAGTACTAAGCCCGTGTAAACCTATCGCCATCTTGCTAACTCGTCCATTTTCTGATATTGTCAATAGTAAATAATAAAGTAGTTATTTCAATGAGCTATTTTATCTTATATTTCCGTTCATTTTAAACTGAGGATTATTCACTTGAGGACATGATAGAATACAGTGGGTTTGTTCGAAATGCGGGTTGTTAACGAGGTGTACTTTCTTTTGGCAAATTATTTTTCCCAAACTGATTCATTTGTCAAATGTTTAATTTCCCAAATGTTTATTTTTTCTGAAACTGTAAACTTTTCAGGATTGTTATAAAACAAACCTAACCTCACCTAACCTACAGAATAGTCCTGAAATATAATCCTGCCTGAGCAACTTACAGTTTCAGAAAAAATAAACATTTGGGAAATGAAACATTTGCGCTTCGTTGTTAATGAGATCGGGACACCTCAAAAAATTCGTACTATACTATGGCTCACGTAGGAAAGCCGACAATGAGGACGATGTAACCCTTTATAAGGCCCCATTTACTGGAGCATATTACCACAGAATCAAAAGTAGCTATCGAATTACCTGACAAAGGATATTTTTAAAGCTAGACGTAATTTCAATAATTACAATGGAAATTGTGACGTATAGTGTAATCAATAAGCTTGAAATTCCAACTCAATGCATGTGGTCGCTAAATCGCCTCTGTCTTATAAAGGGTTAAGATGACGAAATGGAACTGTGGAAGATGACATGAGTCAAAAATGAGATGAAATCCATATTAATATTATAATTGCGAAAGTGTGTCTGTCTGTCTGTCTGTTACCTCTTCACGCTTACACCGCTGAACCGATTTAAATGAAATTTGGTATACAGATAGTTGGGGTCCCACAAAAGGACATAGGATAGTTTTTTATCCCGGAAATCACCCTTTAAGGGGGTGAAAAAGGTTTGTATGGAAAATCAATAACCGCCGAACCGATTTAGATGAAATTTGGTATGGAGGTACAACACGTTTACTTTTAGTTTACCACTGACAGATGGCTTGCCTTCATTTCATTTCCAACTTTAACCCCATACAAATAAAGTAGCTATTACAAAATCTGCAAACGTGGGTAACAGTAAAAATAAAAAAAAATATCACGGGACAATTCACACCAATTGACCTAGTCCCAAAGTAAGCTAAGCAAAGCTTGTGTTATGGGTACTAAGCAACGGATAAACATACTTATATAGATAGATACATACTTAAATACATATTAAACACCCAAGACCCGAGAACAAACATTCGTATTTTTCATACAAATATCTGCCCCGACACGGGAATGGAACCCGGGACCTCAAATAAAATAAATAAAAATAAATAAATATTAGGGGACAATCTTACACAAATCGACCTAGTCCCAAACTAAGCAAAGCTTGTACTATGGGTACTAGACGACGATAAACATACTTATATAGATAAATAAATACTTAAATACATAG
Source organism: Archips xylosteana (assembly GCA_947563465.1). Classification (NCBI taxonomy): domain Eukaryota; kingdom Metazoa; phylum Arthropoda; class Insecta; order Lepidoptera; family Tortricidae; genus Archips; species Archips xylosteana. Next base: position 8,730,207 of record OX387373.1, read on the forward strand.
AAAACATCCATAACTCAGAAACAAATATTCGTGCTCATCACACAAATAAATGCCCTTACCGGGATTTGAACCCAGGACCTCTTGCTTCATAGTCAGGGTCTCTAACCACTAGGCCATCTGGTCGTCAAAACACAGTATTCTAAAATTGGCTTTATTTGTAGGTCGTTAAAGTTGAATATGAAATGAAGGCAAACCATCTGTCAGTGGTAAACATTATGTGATTTTACTGTAGTTTGAGTTCCGGGAAAGGACATAGGATAATTTTTATCCCGGGAAATTACACAATTCCTATAGGAATCGCGATAAACGACTTCCACGCGGACAGAGTCGCGGGCAAAAGCTAATAAAAGTTCAATTATGGATGTGAAGGTTTCCGAACGTGCAAGTAAGGTGCACTTTAGTGTATTTGGAACACGTAAGGTTTTGTGAGTAAGTAGATCTGGTAGATGCAGACATGTTACCTCATTCCAGTGGGTATGAAGTTCAGTATCTCGACCCAAGCACCCTCAATCATCAGTTCCATGACGGCTGCAGAAGGATTCCATATTGAGAGGTAACCTAAAAAAAACCTTTTCTAATATAAACTCACCGGCAAAAAATTTGGCCCGTAGTAAATATTTCATACAAACGAGGCTACTTTGATGCCTTATTTCTACACCAGGGTAGTGCCCCGGCACGCGGCGGACACGACGTACAAATACGCGTTCTTGAATCTACATAAGCACGACGACGTCTGTACACGCGTACGCCTACATACATCGCGCGCGCACTCTTCTGGTTTCTGGCGGTTTCCGGCTATCTGCGCCTTGAGGGGTGGGGTAATTCGAATCGGTGCGGGGCGGACCGTTTCCATTCTGTACGTCAGTACTATTATATATTCTGTGGCCCCGGTTTAGATCTGATGATGGATATCCCGAGCATCGATAATGGTGGCCCAGAGTTTCTAACACACACAACTGATTCAACAACCAGTTTACACCACAGCGAGAGGATTTGTACAGCACTGAGATTTTCATTCATTTTATTGCCATTTAAGCTGTTTTTCTAAATGTGTATAATTTCCGTGTTAAACGCAGATTCAATGAGGTGGGTATCTTAGGAACTCTGAATGTCCTTTATCAATGCTCGGAGTAGCCATCATCAGATCACAGCCAAAGCACCGCCTAGTGGAGAACCAAGACATCAAAGTGAACTCGTTTGTATGAAAGGTGGACTGTGGGCCAAATTTTTTGCCGGTGAGTGTATAAAAATCTCGTGTCACGGTTTTTGCTAAACTAACTCCTCCGAAACGGCTTGACCGATTCACATGGAATTTTTTGTCTATATTCGGTAGGTCTGAGAATAGGTCGTAGGCTATTTTTTATACACCTATTCTTCGCAGACGGAGTCGCGGGAAACAGCTAGTATATTATAATAAATTACATCAAAGGGCGTTTTCAGTAAAAAATGCAACCTTCACTTTTTCTTTTAATGAGGAAATTTTGGGTTTTTCTCACTCAAAATCAAGTGCGCTTTAAATTTAAAAATATAAAAGGCGGTCACCCATCCAAGTACTGACCGCGCCCGACGTTGCTTAACCTCGGTGATCGGACGAGAACCGGTGTTTCGTAAAATATCTTGAAAACGGTGCATCTTACGGCAAAATCAATGAAATTTTCATCCCCCTTTAATACCCCGAAACCCCCCGAAACCACCCCCCTCCCCCGCACCCGAGATTACCCGAGCGCTAGTACCTTTGATCAATTATAACTGTAGATCCACAGTCGCGCGCCCGAAAATGTCCGAGCCAAATGAGCGCCACTTTGATAAAAGTGGCCTTCTTTTTTCTCAGAACGTTGCGTGAAATTGTCAAGTTTAGCTGTCAAGTGGTGTTTTGCCGCTACCGAAATTCGACTGTAATGAAGTAAAGACTAGGTTCAAATTTCTGTGTAGGTGATGATTTTATTTGTTACGCAACCAAATAAAAAAGTTCGGATGATTTTGTTCGGCAATGTGTATCTTCAGTTATAATTGATCAAAGGCTAGTACTAAGATTGTACATCCTGACGCGCGCTAAATATAACGCTCGATGACGCAATGTAACGTACATGTACGTGCGTACTTTTTCGTGCGTGCAGCCGGCGTTCATCGATTTATTAGACGTTGTCACGTCGAATAATTTGAACCCACGACCCTCTGCTTCAGAAGCCATAGGTCAAACCACCACCACCACGGCTTGCATGTTACATACCTTTGTTCACTTCAACGCCGCTCCCTGTATCTTTAAACTCAACCAGTCTAACTTTCAGTATACGAGTAGCATTTTCTTTTTTCATCCCACATTTCTCCAATTTCTCTTCAAGCTTGGCTCTTATTTCTTCCATTTTCTTCTCCCTCTTTCTCTGATGATACTCTTCTAGTAGTCCGTTCTGTGACGCGGTTAAGTGTGTCTGAAAATAAGAGTGGTAACTCCTATAGGGGTTCTATTATTCCCGGTAGGGAACCCTAAAAATGAACGGGACAAATAAAATGGCCACCAGACAAGATTTTCAAACATACTTTATTTACCTAGAAGCATTGATCAATTATAACTGTAGATCCACAGTCGCGCGCCCGAAAATGTCCGAGCCAAATGAGCGCCACTTTGATGAAAGTGGCCTTCTTTTTTCTCAGTACGTTGCGTGAAATTGTCAAGTTTAGCTGTCAAGTGTCAACCGAAATTCGACTGTAACGAAGTAAAGACTAGGTTCAAATTTCTGTGTAGGTGATGATTTTATTTGTTACGCAAACAAATAAAAAAGTTCGGACATTCTTTGAACGGGATTTTGTTCGGCAATGTGTATCTTCAGTTATAATTGATCAAAGGATATCTGTGTCTGAACCATACGTCGTTAACGCGGGAGCAAAACCGATTTGACAGTACTGAAAGATTATGACAAACTAGCTTTTGCCCGCGGCTTCGCTCGCGTGTACCATGAGTATTCCAAAGAACCAAGATATCAAGCAAGCAAGCATACAGGCAAGTGGCTTCAAATTCAGACCCAGAACTTAGATTATTTATGCACTAGATGGAGCGTCAGTAGCAAACATTGCGATACAAAACGTCCACAAATCCATTTGACAGCTTCATATTACGATCGCGTTACGTCATTCCGGTTGTCACTGTGTGCGTGCTTAATGATACCAGTTAATTTCACATTCCCCAAAATGTGGGGAAAGTGAAGCTGATTGGGGAATGTGTGTGGAGAGCTTCAATTCGGGGAAAATGAGGGGATTTTAAGTATGAACACAAATACGCGACATTTGACATCAAATTTCTGCTAGTCTTGATTAATTTCCTACAATTCATTATTCGCAACAGCTCTAAACTAAGTCGCTCGGCCCACATAATTTTTCATTCCCCACACGTGGGGAATTTCGACAATGCGTTTGGGGATTTTAGCATATTACTATTGGCAACCCTGTAAATGACGCAAATGACATATAAGCCAACAGTTGGCTTATATTTTTACGGGACGTTTCCATGCCACCAAAGCTCTATCTAGTGCGTAAATAATCTAAGACCCAGAAATTAGTTCCAATAAAGTCCGCAACATGACGCGTGATCATATATTACTGGTCAGGCTTTAGTTTCAGACTTTTCCATACTGACCGATCTACATACAGTTGTGGCCATATAATTAAGAACGATTATTTATTGAGATGATTTTTTCAAAGTAACAAGTATAACTAATTGCCCGTATTTTTTTTATTTCTCTCGGTATTGCGAAACTTTTCCGTACTACCGGTACATTCATTTATGCAACATAGTTGGTTAAAAAATTAATAGAGAAACTTTATACATTCGATCTGAACCTAGTATTAGTACTTACTGGCTGGTCACGTAATTAAGAACGCTGAATAGTTTATTATTTTTTCAAATTTAAATAGAGAACACTGTGTGGCTCTGTGGTTGTAGATTATTATTCGTATAATTTTGGCGCCATTTCGTGCTGTTAAAGTCTTAAAAGTGATTACTTCGTATAAAAACAATGGGGAAAAATAAAAGTTGTGATAAATCTACAAGAGAAGTAATAATAAAACTTCGCGAGAAGAATTGGTCGTATAAAAAGATAGCCGACTATCTGCAATGTTCAAAAACAATGGTTTTCCATGCCGTGAAGCATTTTTCCACGTATCAAATTACTTCAAACGTTCCACGTGGACCTAGACAGAGAAAGTCATCTCGTCGAGATGATCGAAATATCGTTCGTTTGGCAAAACAAAATCCTTTTAAAGGGTCTAATGAGTTGAGAAAAGAATATTTTGGCGAAAACAACCCTTCAGCAATCTCTGCACGCACTATTCGAAGGCGTTTGGTAGAAAATAAGTTGAACGGAAGGATAGCAAGGAAGGTGCCTATGTTGAAACGATGTCATAGGCAAGCCCGACTTGCATTTGCAAGAAGGTATGAAAACTGGACAGTCAGACAGTGGAAAAACGTTCTTTTTTCTGACGAGACAAAAATAAATAGGGTATGTTCTGATGGAAAACGATATGTACGACGCCCTCCGAATAAAGCATTCGACCCAAAGTACACAAAAGTGACATTAAAGCATGGCGGGGGAAATGTGAAAATTTGGGGGTGCTTTTCTGGACATGGCGTTGGACCTGTTAGGCTGATAGAAGGAAACATGGATCAATTCCAATACAAAAATATACTGCAAGAAACAATGTTACCATATGCCGAAGACGTGCTTCCGGTTATTTGGACATTCCAGCACGACAATGATCCAAAGCATACTGCACGCACCGTTAAGGAATTCCTCACATCACAATCAGTTTCTGTCTTAGATTGGCCAGCCAACAGCCCAGATCTTAACCCAATAGAGCATCTTTGGTGCGAAGTCAAGAAAAAGGTTTCATATCGACAGTGTGGCAATTTGAGAGAGCTGTACGACGTTTTCTTAGAAGAATGGAACTCTATTTCTCTTGCGAAATGTCAAAAATTGATAGATTCAATGCCTCGCCGGTGTAAAGCCGTAATTAAAAGCCGTGGACATGCTACTAACTATTAATTTTAATTCAAATGTATTAAATTGCTTTTTTTTCTATACCAACTTCACATTAATATGATTTATTTAATCTAAGTTTCATATAAAACAACTCTCGAGCAGTTTAATAAATCGTTCTTAATTATTTGTCCAGCTTCATTACTATTTGAATTTATTAGTATAGAGAACAAATAAAATTTGTAAAAAAAAATGTTAGCAATTATACACTATTATTCTTAATCCCGTTTGCTCTATCCATGTGGCTATTTTATAACATAACTTGTTACTTCTAAGAAGGAACACAACTAGACATATGACATGATTTAGATAAAAAAAAATCGGAAACTTCAAATCGTTCTTAATTGTATGACCACCACTGTATATGTTACACCCTGTATAGATGCTCAACGATCAATAGCCAGTTGAAAATAAAACCGTAGAAACTTACTCTGTATTCGTCTGGATCTCGGCTTCTCTTCATCATTTTAGATATTTGCGACCCGCTGTCCAAACACGTTGATTTGTCATTCGTATAGCTTTCAGAATCCTGGGATTCCTGAAAAAGGAGGATGATATGTATGTAATAGATACTGTAAACAGAGCCCGTACATTATATGCCGATGTCGTCACGCCGCGTACGCGATGATTGCAAATTGAGTATCGTAAAACTACGTAACTATAGTCCTCAGCCTATAACAGTCCACTGCTGGACATAGGCCTCCCCCAATGAGCGCCATTGCGCCCTGTCCTCGGCTAGACGCATCCAGCTTCCACCAGCAGCCTTTCGCAGATCGTCACTCCACCTGGCCGGAGGGCGTCCTACACTACGTTTGCCAAGACGCGGTCTCCACTCAAGAACTCGTTTACTCCAACGGTTGTCGGTTCTTCGACAGATATGACCAGCCCACTGCCACTTCAACTTGCTAATTCTCTGAGCTATGTCGATGACCTTAGTTCTGTGTCGGATATCCTCGTTGCGGATACTCTAGTCCTAGCCTGCAACAATAGTCCAATTTTCGTCCTTATATTATCCTTAAAATATTATAGCTTACTACTATTATTTCTGGGTATATAGTTATGTTGTTAGGCCTAAAATAATTTGCTTTAGTCTAGCCATGTAGCTATCATATTTTAAGGATAATTAAGAATGAAAATTGGACTATTGTTGCAGGCTAGGACTAGAGTATCCGCAACGAGGATATCCGAGACAGAACTAAGGTCATCGACATAGCTCAGAGAATTAGCAAGTTGAAGTGGCAGTGGGCTGGTCATATCTTTTTTTTTTTATGTTAGATAGGCCAGACAAACGAACTAGTGGGTCACCTGATGTTAAATGAACACCACTGTCCATAGATACCCGCAGCGCTTTACACGATGCCAGTGCGTTGTCAGCCCAAAGGAAAAAGGAGAGGGAATAGGGGAAGGGGGAGAGGGAGGGGGAGAGGGAAGGGGTAAGGTATTGGGCCCCCGGCACTCTCACTGACCGTACGAAACGCAAGCAGGATTACTGCTGCTTCACGCCGGTGTTCTATGAGAGGGTGGTACTGCCCCGGACGAGCCGGCCCATTCGTGATGCAGCGGCTAGCTACAACATGGCTCTACCACTACAAAAGAACCGACAACCGTTGGAGTAAACGAGTTCTTGAGTGGAGACCGCGTCTTGGCAAACGTAGTGTAGGACGCCCTCCGGCCAGGTGGAGTGACGATCTGCGAAAGGCTGCTGGTGGAAGCTGGATGCGTCTAGCCGAGGACAGGGCGCAATGGCGCTCATTGGGGGAGGCCTATGTCCAGCAGTGGACTGTTATAGGCTGATGATGATGATGATGAGGACTAGAGTTATGTGGTTTTACGGTAGTTGTGATAATCCGCTTTTGATGTTAATTTCAACTTGATAGGTACCGCCACGCGTTCCAGAGAAAAAGGGTCTTGACAGACAGACGGACAACAAAGTGACCCTATAAGGGTTCCGTTTTGCCTAAGACGTTCGACACCCTAAAACTTGCCTGATCAGCCAACTCCTTCTCCAATTCTTCGTACAGTTTCTCCATCAGTGCCTGCTGTTCTTCTTCTTGCTTCATCAGACGGATTTGCTCCAATCTTTCTGACAGTATAACTGGAACCAAGAAAACTTATACTTTAAAGGCCACAACAAACCGGGAGCGCGGGGCGCCGACGGAGCGTGCCCAGCGCGGTCAATGACACTGAATCAAATACGGTGTGCCGCGTTGCCGGTGTGTCACCGTATATTTGATTCAGTGTTATAGAACGCTGGCACGCTCCGTCGGCGCCCCGCGCTCCCGGTTTGTGGTGGCCTTAAGAGAATAAAAGGGCGTTTTGAATAAAAAGTGCAGTTGCGTGAAGACCCATATAAACTGTATGAACAGTGGCACAATAGTAACCAAAAAATTTAAGACACTTTTTTCTTTATAAAAATAAATTGTGTTCGCGATTTTGGATAAGAAAACCCCAAAATTACTTACCTTATTTGAAAAAAGTAAAAGGGTATACTTTTTATTTAAATGGCCAAAAGCACTGATACCTACCGCTAATCCTACTAAAATTACAAATGTAAAGGATTGTGAGTGTGTGCGCTTGTCACTTTTTCACACTAAAACGACTAGACGGATTTGGATGAAAATTAAATAAATAAATAAATAAATATTAGGGGACAATCTTACACAAATCGACCTAGTCCCAAACTAAGCAAAGCTTGTACTATGGGTACTAGACGACGATAAACATACTTATATAGATAAATAAATACTTAAATACATAGAAAACATCCATAACTCAGGAACAAATATTCGTGCTCATCACACAAATAAATGCCCTTACCGGGATTTGAACCCAGGACCTATTGCTTCGTAGGCAGGGTCAAGACCAACTAGGCTAAAGCGGTCGTTAATTGGTTAGACAGCTGGATTTCACGATCAGATAAGCTACTTTTTACCCCGTTATTACCGACAACTTATGACATATCGGGCAGCGAGTTTGACTAGCGCACCGACGACTTATGACACCGTGGGCAGCGAGTCAAATAACTAACGCATCGACTGCTTATGACGCCGTGGGCAGCGAGTCTTTAATATAACACCGTGGTCAGCGAGTCTTCATACTAACGCATCGACTACTTATGACACCGTGGGCAGCGAGTCTAACTAACGCATCGACTACTTATGACGCCGTGGGCAGCGAGTCTGACTGGCGCGCTGACGACTTATAACACCGTGGGCAGCGAGTCTTTTATTAGCGCATCGACGACTTATAGCACCGTGGGCAGCGAGTCTTTTATTAGCGCATCGACGACTTACAGCACCGTGGGCAGCGAGTCTTTGACTAAAGTATCGACTACTTATAACACACCGTGGGCAGCGAATCTTTGACATCAGCATAGACGCTTCTAGCGCATCGATGACTTATTACGCCGTAGGCAGCGAGTCTAACTCTAGCGCATCGACTACTTATAGCACCGTGGGCAGCGAGTCTAACTAACGCATACACGACTTTATAACACTGTGGGCAGCGAGTCTTTAACTAGCGCAACGACTACTAATGACACCGTAGGCAGCAAGTCTTTAACTGACGCATCGATTCTACTTATGACATCGTAGGCAGCGAGTCTTTAACTAACGCATCGACGACTTATAACACTGTGGGCAGCGAGTCTAACTAGCGCAACGACTACTAATGACACCGTAGGCAGCAAGTCTTTAACTGACGCATCGATTCTACTTATGACATCGTAGGCAGCGAGTCTTTAACTAACGCATCGACGACTTATAACACTGTGGGCAGCGAGTCTAACTAGCGCAACGACTACTAATGACACCGTAGGCAGCAAGTCTTTAACTGACGCATCGATTCTACTTAAGACATCGTAGGCAGCGAGTCTTTAACTAACGCATCGACAACTTATAACACTGTGGGCAGCGAGTCTAACTAGCGCAACGACTACTTATGACACCGTAGGCAGCAAGTCTTTAACTGACGCATCGATTCTACTTATGACATCGTAGGCAGCGAGTCTTTAACTAACGCATCGACGACTTATAACACTGTGGGCAGCGAGTCTAACTAGCGCAACGACTACTAATGACACCGTAGGCAGCAAGTCTTTAACTGACGCATCGATTCTACTTATGACATCGTAGGCAGCGAGTCTTTAACTAACGCATCGACGACTTATAACACTGTGGGCAGCGAGTCTAACTAGCGCAACGACTACTAATGACACCGTAGGCAGCAAGTCTTTAACTGACGCATCGATTCTACTTAAGACATCGTAGGCAGCGAGTCTTTAACTAACGCATCGACGACTTATAACACTGTGGGCAGCGAGTCTAACTAGCGCAACGACTACTAATGACACCGTAGGCAGCAAGTCTTTAACTGACGCATCGATTCTACTTATGACATCGTAGGCAGCGAGTCTTTAACTAACGCATCGACGACTTATAACACTGTGGGCAGCGAGTCTAACTAGCGCAACGACTACTTATGACACCGTAGGCAGCAAGTCTTTAACTGACGCATCGATTCTACTTATGACATCGTAGGCAGCGAGTCTTTAACTAACGCATCGACGACTTATAACACTGTGGGCAGCGAGTCTAACTAGCGCAACGACTACTAATGACACCGTAGGCATCGAGTCTTTAACACAATTTGTAATTTTGTAAGCTCCTAGCACACTGACGACTCTTGGCACCTCAGGCGGCAAGTATTGAGCACACTATGGGTTTACAACACCGTGGGCCCCCCTCCGCCCGCCCCCGCACTCACCCGCGCCCCCCCTTCCCCCTTGCGCCGCCAGCGGCGGGTACGCCCTCGCGAGCTGCGCGCGGGCGGCGCCGCGGCCCCCGCCCGCGCGCGCGCGCAGCCCGCACGCCACTGCGCCGGCGCAGCCGCCGAGCGCGGCGCCCCAGCGGGTGGGACGGGTGCTGTTGCCGTGGAGCTTGAGACGGACTGATGACGTGTCCTGGAAAGGTGGGACACTGAAGACGATGTATACAGACGAAGGTAAGTATACTAGGTGCCAGATAACGCTGTCTAAAAGTTCATTACTCCTCAAGTATTATGTTATCTCAAGTTTAATAAAACCTCCTTCAAAAAACATCCAAAAAACTATGAAATAATAATTGAACCGAACCGACCACAATAAGCATGAAAATATCTTTCTTCTAATCTGTTTTAAGTCGGTGCCTCAGCTCGAGTAAGCAGGAGTGGGCCTAGTAATCTAACTTACCTACATACCTACTATCTATAGGGCTTCTACACTCCTGCTGGCTCGTGCTGAGGCACCGACTTAAAACAGATTAGAAGAAAGATATTTTCATGCTTATTGTGGTCGGTTCGGTTCAATTATTATTTCATAGTTTTTTGGATGTTTTTTGAAGGAGGTTTTATTTTTTTCTTTTTAGTTGTTTCTGTATAAAATAGATGCGTAGGATAAAATCATCAGTTTGACTTCGAAATAAGTTTATGTTGAAAATTTTATTTTTAAAACTCGACAGGGTTATGTCGTTTTATTACAGAGTTCCATGATACTTTCTGAATGCAAATGCTCGACTTGTCACCGAAAATACTAAAATCGCTATACGTTTCTCTTGAATTTTTGAGGAGTTTCTTCAATTCCTCATGGATCCCATCATCAGAACTGGATTTTGGTAACAACGGGACCAACCTTGAAGCATGTGCTTTCAAACAACGAAAAAATTTTCCAAATCGGTTCATAAATGACGGAGTTCTGAGGTAACACACGTTAAAAAAAAAAAAAAAAAAAAAAAAAAAAGAACATACAACCGAATTGAGAACCTCCTCCTTTTTTTGAAGTCGGTTAAAAACGACTGCCGCTAAATGTAGGAACATTATCGCTAAATCAACTTTACGCGGTTATCGTGGTACAGGGTTGAGTTCACTTGCGGTCATTGCAGAAATTGTCAACATTTTCTCACTATTAGATTACACAGATTAGGCAGCGTTATCTGGCACCTAGTATAACACGGTTTGCGAGCGGTAATTCAATCAACAAGTTTGGTTTGAAGTATCTTTTTGTATTTTTTTTTCATGTTTCTTGTCAAGAACTAAACAAAGATGGCGCTGTATCACTGCTTAAGTGATTATGGCAAGGTGGAATGTATGATGCATAGGAAAAATATGCGTGTAAATTCCTGACCAGTGAGGTGTAGGGGTAAGCACGCGGCACGGAATGCCGAGGACCTGGGTTCGATTCCCAGCATTGGTCTTTTTTCTGGGGGTTTTTTCTGTGCATCAATGTTTCAGTTTGTATTTAGTATGAAATATAGGTAATTCAGTCGTTTGGGAGAGGATAGGAATGGGTTGAGCTTGGGATGAGCCTTATTTTCCTGTTAATCCGCTTTGCAAATAAATAAATAAAAAAATAAATAAGGCTCATCCCAAACTCAGTCCAAACCTCTCGCAAGCCAGTGATTTTTGACGTTCCTGAATAGCAGTTCATACCAAACCCAACACAAACGATTGATTTACCGCGACCAAACCCGTGAAGGCCCGTTCCTGAATTTGACCCCTACTATCTCGCCTCATTCGTTTTTCATTTAATTCTTATTTCGTCTCATTCTGTATTCGTCTTCGTCTTGTTCGCTATCCGTCACTATCTTTTTTAGTCAAATTCTGCAACTTGTCTATCTTTTAATACGTCTTATTCGTTTTCCGTCACGATCTTCCTTGGGCTCATACGTCGTTATTCCCTTTCATTTTTTGTCTCATTTACTTATTTACCAGCACCGAACGTATCGAAATAATTTTGGCGAATAAGTAAATAAGACAAAATACGAAAGGGAAGAACGACAAATGAGTCCAAGGAAGACCGTGACGAAAAACGAATAAGACTTTTTAAGATAGAGACAAGTTGCAGAATTTGACCATATAAGATAATGACGGATAGCGAACAAGACGAATAAAGAATGAGTGACGAATACAGAATGAGACGAAATAAGAATTAAACGAAAAACAAATGAGGCGAAATAATAGGATACCACATCGGATACGTAAACTGTTTTACAGTAAAATTATATAAAGTTTACCACTGACAGATGGTTTGCCTTCATTTCATATTCAACTTTAACGACCTACAAATAAAGCCAATTTTAGAATACTGTTGCCCACGTTTGCAGATCTTGTAATAGCTACTTTATTTGTATGGTGTTAAAGTTGGAAATTAAATGAAGGCAAGCCATCTGTCAGTGGTAAACTAAAAGTAAAAGTATTGTAAAGCTTTCGTGCTTTTCACTCATAATAGGGATGTTGACACCACCAACCAACTGACGTACTTTTTATGAGCTGTGATAAGAGCGATGATGCCACAGACAAACACACACAGATAGTGGTCAAACTTATAACATAACACCCCTCTTTTTGTGTCGGGGGTAATGAATAGTACTTATGATTTTGAAGAAGAAAACCCCACAATTTCCTCATTAAAATAGTTTAAAAAAACTAAAAAACACGCTTTAAAAAAATAAAAGTAAAAAATAAAAAAAAAAAAATAAATTTCAATTCACTATTCTTATAGTGCAGTAAAAAATCTTAATAAGCAATTATTATATTGTTATATCCAGATCAAAATTTGTAAACAATTCTAAATATTGATAAAATAAATAATAATAGTTTAAAATATTTTATTGTAAAAAAAGCGTGGGGTGCATGGTGTCAATTGTCAAGGATTATCATTTTGGTAACATCTTAAAAAGCACCCCACGCTTTTTTTACAATAAAATATATTAAACTATTATTATTTATTTTATCAATATTTAGAATTGTTTACAAATTTTGATCTGGATATAACAATATAATAATTGCTTATTAAGATTTATTACTGCACTATAAGAATAATGAATTGAAAGTTATTAATTTTTTTTTATTTTTTATTTTTATTTTTTTAAAGCGTGTTTTTTAGTTTTTTTAAACTATTATTTATTTTCTATTTTTTAGTTGCATTTTTTACAGTGAGAGTTTCCATGTGCTAAAAAGAGACCTCCCAACCCCCTAAACCCAACCCCCCAACATCCCCCAACCCATTTCCCCAACCCCCCCCCCCCAAACACCTAACCCCAACCCCCACAACCTTACCCCCAACCCTCTAAACCCCCCTTACCCCCTCCTCATTTTCCAAACCCCCAACCACCTAAACCCAACCCCCTAAACCCGGACCCCCACCCCATTTCCTCAAACTTCCCCCAAACCCCTAACCCCAACCCCCCTTACCCCCCAACCCCAACCCCCTAAAACCCCAACCCCGAACCCCCCTTACTCCCTCCCCATTTCCCACAACCCCCCAACTTCCCTAACCCCCGAACCCCCCCAACTTCCACACCCTTAACCCCAACCCCCTAAACCCCCTTCCCCTCCCATTTCCCTTCAACCCCCCCCCCCCCCAGCCCTCCACCTACCCCCCTTCCAGCTCCATCATCAAACCCTTGTTACCATCTAGGCCTCTTACCCCCTCCCCATTTTCCACAACCCCCCAAAATCCCTAACCCCCGAACACCCCCACCCTATTTCCCCCAAACCCCCCCACCCCCTAACCCCAACCGCCACACCCTTACCCCCAACCCTCTAAACCCCCGACCCCCTTACCCCCACCCCATTCCCCCCCCCCCCACCCCGCCATCTACCCCCCTTCCAGCTCCATCATCAGACCCTTGTTACCATCTAGGACCAAAGTACTCGTCAAAACGAATCAAACGAGCCATGGGGTTGTTTCGTTTTATTGTGGAGTGCCTTTGGCCATCTTTCAGCTCCATCATCAGACCCTGGTTACCATATGGGATCAAAGTGCTCGTCAAGACGAATCAAACGAGCCCAAACTCGACGGACTCGTGTCGTTTTATTGTGGAGTGCCTTTGGCCATCTTCCAGCTCCATCATCAGACCCTGGTTACCATCTGAGATCAAAGTGCTCGTCAAGACGAATCAAACGAGCCCAAACTCGACGGGATTGTGTTGTTTTATTACATAGTTCCTATGGCCACCATCCAGCTCCATCATCAGATCAGCTCCATGTTACAATAATATTGCATTGTCATCCAATTTACACATATGTGCAAAATTTCAGCTCAATCGGAAACCGGGAAGTGGGTCAAAATCGCGCCCTAAGGAGTCGGTTACAAACATACATACAAACATACAGGTGAAGCTAATATAAAGCGTGTAAAAACCGGTTGTCTGTAAAGTCGGTTTACGGACGATAGTTTAACGTGACAACGTCATAACAAAACATTCAAACACCCCCCCCGCGCAAACAAACCCCCGTACCCCTCCCCCGCATTGAAAATTACCCGAGCGCTAGTACTAAGTAAGACTGATCGTATGTAATATTGCAACTGGCCTTCACTGCTCTGTACATGTAACGTTACAGAGCAGTTACATTGCGTCATCCTTTTTCGTCGTGCATCCGGCGTTCATCGATTTATTAGACGTTGTCACGTCAAAGAAGTTAAAGGGGTTCTTTGCAATGTATGTCGCGGGCAACAGTTAGTAATAAATAAATACTTTGTTGTGATCATACCTCCCACGGAGCAATTCCCTGCTCACAGTTGATGAGCTCAGCATTGCTAGTAGCAATTTTACAACCAACAACTATAGAACCTTTGCACACTAGCTGGCTAAGCATGCGATCTATGACAGCACGCACACAGTACCAGCCGTCTGTCAAAAGCAGCTCTATATTGTTTGGCTGTGTTGGTGCGCTGTAAAAAAAAATATTTTTCACTTCTCATGCTCTTAAAATGTTACTTTAGTCTCTGCATATCGGGACTAAAGCTCTTTTTTGATCTCTAGGGATTAAAGTAAATTTTTTTTAATTTACTTTGGAAACTCCTAAACTGCCAATCATTGTGTTTGTGGATGGAGGATTATTGCCATTTTCAGTGACTGGGCATAGACAATTTTAAAGCTTTCCACAGACCGCAGGCGCTGCGGACGCTCCGAAGCGCTCCGTAGCGCCCTGCGCTTCGGTCTGTGGAAGCCTTTAGGGCGTGGAAATAACCTCAAAATGACAACTGTATAAAAAATATTTTAAAAAATAATAATTTCGTGAAACATTATGAATAATTACGAATATTAATCTATTTAATTATATTAAAGATGAATTCATTTTATTATGCATACTTAGTCCAATTAGCTATGAAATATTTTTCAAGTTTGAATCTGTTGGCTAAATATGCAAACATTTAAAGCGTCACTCAACAAAAAAAACCACGGAACAAATTTAAATTGCTATTTGGATTCTGAACAGACGTCCATTGCTCGTATTGAGCGTACGTTGTATAAAAGTAATATTGTAGATTAGTATACCTAAAACATCGTTTTTTTCCTCGCATTCAAAGTGAAAAGTAGAGTGTTTAACGCGAGACTAAACAGCCATAATGACACGCGAATTATAACCACCCTCGCTCTGCTCGGGTGGCTAAATATCTTGTGTCATTATGGCTTGTTTTAGTCCCTTGTTGAACAATCTACTATTTTTTACTTGTCATACTCGTAAAGTTGTTCTTTGGCAAGAGAATGCTGCATAAAGTGGCTTTTTATGCTCTGATGCATAAAGTTAAATCTTCGTCTAAGGGCCGGCGCTCACTGACGGCATAGCACGGGCACGGCGGGTTACATACGAATTTTACCGCACGTCGCGACATCGTGGTATCGAAATAAAGTAACATGAATTCTAAACTCATTTAAATAAGATTCAAAATAACTTGATAGTAATAAAATCCTTTGCCGTGCCATGCCGTCAGTGAGCGCCGGCCCTAAGACCAAGACAATCAGGTGCAACTCTAGATAATTGAAAATGTCCCACAAAAGGTCCCACGGGATAATGATTGACGAATTATAGACAAAGTCGCGCGCGTCACCTAGTATTCAGTAACGTAAAAACTTATTACATACCTTGTAACACTGATACCATCCACATATATAGCTGTAACACATAGCACCATAGTTTTGGATGGCACATCATCCTTTTCCAGAATCTTCCTCAAAATAGGTCTCTGTACATTGTAGAGTTCCCTATCGTATCTATATTTCAATTGATCCATAATATTTTTAATAGAACATACATGTTTCATCACATTAGGAAACTTCACTTCATAAGAAAGCAGTTTCCAGATTATTAATTTAATATGATTGTCTAACCAACCATCTGGTACTATTTTTTTATTAACAGAATCTAAGAAAAGCTTTTTGATTTGATTCACATTGAATTTCCCGTCGTTATAATCATTTCTTGCACCAAAAAATTCGAAATTTAGCAAAGTTTTATAGGTAAAAGTTGTTATATATGGATCTATGTCAACTTTAGCATCTTTTTCAAGTTTTTGTAAGTCCTTAAGTGTGTATACTTTGTTTTTTTTGTAATCTTCTTTAAAATTATATGTGTTCGCTAACTTTGGAGGTACAAAGGAAGCTGCTGGTTGTATTTTCTTGTCATTTCTATATGGCGTTTCAAACCTTCTTTTTTTAGCTCTAGGACACGATAAAATAGGACTTCCAGATCTCTTAGATTTGGGCGTATTTTTGCAAAAATCTTCTGTGTTTAGACTGTCTTGGAAATCATTTAAAACTTGTGTATCTATTATATCCTTATTTACAATCGTTTTATCAAGTTTTACTTCACTTGCCATGTTGGATTTAGTTAGTTCAACAGCTTTCTCTAATTCAAAATCTGCTGTCATAGCAGTTTTTATAGGTTCATTTAGTTCTTCATTAAATATTGCTTTTGTCCTTGCTATAGCCTGTTCAGATATAACCACTTTTTTATTACTAGCTGTCTGAAATCCTGCAAAACCTTTTTCAGTAACAGCTGTAAGATTATCTTCAGTTTTCGTTTTAAACGAGCTACAAAGTTTGTCAGCTGATCTCTCTTTCTGACTGAATTCTATACCATCAAATAGTTTTTTAGTCATTGCTATAGCTTTATCAGAAATTTCAACTTTCTTTTTACTAGCCGTTTGAAAGCCACAAAAAACTTTTTTATAGCCTTTCCCTGTATCGTCATTTTTATCTTGAAACAGTTGTCTGGATTTTTCTAAAGCTTTTTCGGATATTTTTACCTGTTTATTACTTGCTGTTTGGAATCCCTTAAATGCTGGGCTCACTTTATCTGTCACTTCAGCTATTTTATCATTATTTTCATAATCATTTATATCTTTGAAAATTGATTTGCTCTTAGCCAATGCCTCATCTGATATTTTCACTTTTTTATTGCTTGCGGTATTAAAGCCAACAAATTTAGTCGTTTCTGGCTCTTCATTATGATCATCTTTAAACTCAATATCATTGAAAACTTGTTTACTTTTAGCCAAAGCTTTTTCGGAAATTTTAACTTCATTGTTGTTAGCTGTTTTGAAACCAACGAAATTAGTCTGCACTGCATCATTTGACTTGTCTTTGTTGAATTCTAATTCGTTAAACATTCTTTTACTTTTGGCCAAAGCATCTTCTGATATTTTGATTTTTTTGTTATTAGCCGTTTTGAAGCCAATGAAGTTATCTCCTGTTTTATCATTATAAACACTGTCGTTAAATTGAAATTCATCAAAAATTTGTTTACTTTTAACTAAAGCGTTCTCAGAAATTTTAACTTCTTTATTACTAGCTGTATGGAAACCTACAAACTTCTTTGGTAACTCCAAACTTTCTCTTTTATTACAATCATTGCCATCGCTATTATCTTCAAAATCAAAGTCATTAAATACTACCTTAGTTTTAGCTAAAGCATCAGCTGAAATATTGATAGACTTAGAACTGGCAGTTTTAAAGGCAACAAATTGATCGAGATTATTTTTATCAGATTCTTCTTCTGGAAGTTTCTTTGATTTCTCGATTGCAGTTTCATCACCAGCTTTACTTAAATTCATATCTTGAAACAGTTTTTTACCTTTAGCCAATGCTTCAACTGATATAGTAACTTTTTTGATACTATCAGTTTGAAAACCTTTAAATACTGGTGATTCTTTATATACAGTACTGGATTCATTGTTTCTCATATCCAATAATTTCTTGTTGGCTGCTATATTTTTAGGGTCTTTAGCTGTAGCAAAAGGAACAGATGCTTGAACTTTTTCATTATTTGCAACGTTATTATGTTTCACAACTTTGTTTTCATCGTTGCTAGGTATTTGTATATGTTGTCCTTTAATATTACAATCTTCATTGTCATCATCAGTAATATCTGCAAACAATTTTTTACTCATTTGAAAAGCCTTTTCGGATATTGTAATGGCTCTGTTGTTAGCTGTTTGAAAACCTCCAAATACAGGATTTTTTGTTTCTTTGCTTTCAATAGCACTGTCCTTAAAGAAGTCTTCATTTAAAACTAATTCTTCGGCGAACAAGTCTTCTGTGTCTGTGGCTATATTTTCGGTGTTAGGGTCTTTTTCTTCAGTTTGTTCAGAACTGTCACAATTTACGTATGTATTAAAATCATTGTCTATTTCTTTGTAAAAGTTTTTGACTTTATCTAAAGCTTGTGAAGATATTTTAATTTCTTTATTTGCAGCCGTTTTAAATCCAATAAATTTACTAGTTGAAGGTTTAGCAAATTCAAAATCATCTACGTCGAGCTCATTTTTCTTAACATCTAGTAATGATTCTTTAGATTTGATGGGAGCTTTTTTCGATACTTTAGGTATTTTAAATATATTATCATCTTCATTGTTCAAGTTATTGGATATGCCACTTTCCTCTGATAATACTATAGCATCATGAAATATAACTTCTGCTTTAGCTGTAGAACTGTCCGATACATAATTATTCTGTTTTTCGAATGGCATTTCATTATCATCAAATTCCTGTAAAAAATCTTGATCGCTTATTAGCAAATCTGCTACATCTTCTTTTCTAAGTTCTGGCTCTTCAATAATGGTCCCTTCAACACCACTATCCTCTTTTATTTCGAAAATATCTTGGCTTATATTCAAATTATCTGTTTGGTTTTCGATTTCAATTTTAACACCGTCCTGATCAAAACCTACTTCAATATTATTAACATCATCAAAATTTTCATCGAAATTGATATCTTGGAAGACTTTCTTGCACCTAGCTAAAGCTTTGTCAGACAGTTTGATCCTCTTATTGCTTGCTGTTTTAAACCCTTCCAACTTACGTTTAGTAATCAAAGATTTATCAAATTTATCATTGACACTTTTATTAGGCTTTATCGTTGCGATTCTTTTAAATGGAATAACTTGGCTCATCAGAATATCATCATTATTTTCTCTGTTTTCTTCTAAAGCTGTCAGACATTCATTTTTAAGCGTTGCCACAATTTTTTCTTCAGTTTTATTACTTTGAACATTTACATTTTCTTTCTTGGTAAAATTATCTTTGTTAGCACGGCCACATAAATTGGTGAATAAATTTTTGCCTTTTCCCTTGTCTGTGTCAAATATTTCAACAAGATCTTGTAGACTTGTTTCATCATTAACAACAGCACTTAAGATACTTTTAGCTTTACTAAAAGAATCAGTGCTAATTTGTATTGACTTATTACTAGCTGTTTGAAACCCAACATACATAGTTTTATCAAGTACATCAGATGTTTCATACAAAGAGGATTCTAACACACATGTTAACGGTAACTCCTGCACTTCTTTATGTAAATATTCGACTTCTTCATCACTGCTAAATAGTATTTCATCTTTTAATTCTGTTTTTATACCTATTTCTAGTTGTGTTGGGTTTTGTTCATCATTTTCAACTTCAACAAAGATTTCAGACGATTTAGGTAAATCCTTTTCATCTGATTTAATGGTTTCTTTATCTGTTACATTTTTATCAGCATTTATAGAAATATACTTGATATTATTTAATTCTGAACCATCCCTATCATCATTTTCATTAATATGGTTTGGTATAAACAATTCACCTCCAACAATTTGTGAATTAATTATATTCTTTGCTGTTTGTAAATTAGAGTGTTCTTCGATGATAGGGTAAGCAAGATTTTCAAATTTTTCAAAAGTGTACAAACTGAATACTAGTGGAGGTGATATTCCTTTAGCATTTAATACTGGACTTGGCTTTCTATCTGTATCATCATCAAATTTACGATCATCAATTTCAATTTCCTGACGATTATCACTTGGTTTTGATTCATCATTAATGATATCACATTCAACACATGTCAAAGTGTCCATTTCACTTGTATCATCTATGGTTACTTTTAAATCAGTAGATTTAGCTGTTACATCATCTAGCACAATATCCTCTCTCTCATATGGATTTACATCTGTAATTTTATGCTTTATTAATATATTTTTATCACCTTCACTGTCACTATCGTCACTTTTTTGACAGAAAGTAGTGTCAAATTCTTGAGTGACACCTCTATTTTTATCAATAATTTCGGCATTTTCTATGATATTGAACAATTGTGTGTCCGAGACGCATTGTGTTTCGAATTTCGTGTGTTTGATTTGATGTACCTTAAAATAAAAACTAAGTGAGATTATTATACTCAATAATCCTAAAAGCGTGCATATGTCTGTATGTCTGTCTGTATAAGTCTTTATTGTACATAAAACACGTGAATTTGACAGATAACAAGAGAAACAGATGTACAGTCAGCTGCAGAGAAAAGATACCCCCTGTAAGAGCAGTAACCACACCAAAGCCTTCTCATTCACAGAGAAGGCCTGTGCCCTGATGATGTAGTAATAATATCTCCAAAAACTCGAAAATTGAAACTTGAATATGAAATAGTACCATTGTCTCCTCTACATTCTATGAAAATGAGTTGTGTGGCAACACCTATATCTGTATGGGTTGACATACTATTGCTTGCCAGCATTCAATTGCTGAAGCAACACTTTGTATGAATAACATACCTGGGTTGATCAACTTTTTCTTGTCACTCGTTGCTATAGTGACGGTCTCCTGGGTAACTCTTTAAACCGTAAGTTTATCTGATTAAAATTTGCCAAACATGCATTTTTGTGGTAGTTTTAACCCCTTCTACAATTGGTCATCTAATAAGCATGTTAGTTAATGTGACACAACATTTCTTCTAATTAAACTGTACTACTTTTGTCCCCTCGCTGACGGGACAGAATAACAACAAGAAATAGTTGATCCACCCACCTACAAATATACTTGATAATCTTGGTACCAAGCAGCAATTTTGGCAGTTGGGTTTTGGGGCAGTAAGATAGCCTATCAAGGAAATTAACTTACAAGTTTACAAATATGTCTAACCTCTTTGTCAACAGGCATCATATCAAGAGTTAAGAATTCTTTCCTTTTATATTTATTCAGAATACCACTTCGCCTGGAGCTCGCTACATCAGCATTTTGTATAGCTTTAATCTGCTTACAAACGTTCACTAAGACATCCTTAACACTGTAGGAAATGTGCTCAGTTTCAGGATTATTTTGTGTTTCACTGCTAGAATATAGTCTTAGGGGCTTTTTCGATGTCTGTTTCTTGAGCAGAGACTCGAAATTATCAATAACTTCTGAGTTTTTGTCCATTTTGCGTAACACAAAGTATTTTTGTTAATAGTTCTGAATGGGCAAATACAGCTCTAATTGAAGCTTTTTATTAATAAAATAATACAATTTTTATATTTACTACGTTATTATGAACTATATTAGACAACTTTGTTGCAAAATTATCGCAAAAATAAGTTTTATATCGCGCATTGTTTTGACTTTTGACGTTTTGTTGACGTTTTGCCCGCCATGTCAAAAACGTTTACATAACTCCTTTTCGATTTTGCTGTTGCGATTGCGATAGCTAATATTCAATTGAATATGAAATTAAAACAGTTCCTTCTGAATTTCTCATGATTAGTAAAAAGAATTATATACTTATTCCTTAAAAAAATTGTAATGGAAACAAAAATATTCTTTAAAACAAGGAAATATCTGCGTGGAACGTAATGGCTTTATTAAGGCCTTCACTGACCGCAGCGTGGGGGTGCGCGCGACGGCGACGGAGCGTGATCAGCGCGCTCTATAACACTCATAAAACACTGAATCAAATAAATATACGGTGACAACACACACCTGAGTACTGCCATACGCCTGCTCGGTAGGCGCGCCGGCCGAACATTTTTTTTATAAACTGTGCAGTGATACCCCCTGGCTACGGTCTGTGAAGACCTTTATACTTATTAATGTTCGTTTAGAAATTACGCAAAATTAGGCTGTTTTTTGGGAAATTATCTATAACTATAATATTTATCAAATTACATTGCAAATTTAGTATTTTCCTTTTCTTTGTTCTAACCTAACCGTTTATTATTATGGTATAAACGAAATTGAGCTTGTTTAATTTGGTTTAATTGAACTGCTTAGAAACGCAAGCTCTGCGTTACTACTATAATTCCTGAACGAATCTCAGAGGGTACACGATTTGTTGAGCCAAACAAATTTTCTCTACGAGATCGTTATTCTACAATTTTCATCTAAATTTTGCGTTTTCAGCGCATTATTCCAGAAAAACCTGTCCCCAAGTACCCTTTCATTTGAAAATGGTAAGTAAAATCAAAGTTTTAGTGATA
The DNA here is from genome assembly GCA_947563465.1 of Archips xylosteana. Lineage (NCBI taxonomy): Eukaryota > Metazoa > Arthropoda > Insecta > Lepidoptera > Tortricidae > Archips > Archips xylosteana. The sequence continues at coordinate 8,752,758 of OX387373.1, forward strand.
AAATTGTTTTGATGAAAAAAATGGCGGCAATTGAGGTTATGTTTTTTCCAGTCTCACACAATATTGCTGGTTCAGCCAGGCCCTAGGCCAGAAACAAGGACCTACTCCGACTATGAGAGCGTAAACGAGTGCATGGAGGGCGTATGTAAGATATACGAGGAACATTTGAAGAGACGAAATCCGAATTCGCCGACTATTACTTACGACATTTCGCAACTATTCGATTTCGTTGATCAGGTAAGTTTATCAATAGTAACATAATATAGAGGTAAACTTTGTTTGTTCATGAAAACTATATTTAGATTCAGGGGTCTGCTTATAAGCGCATTTTATTGTAAAGTGTAACCTAAATTGTTGTTTTCTCTGCATGGAAAATTTCAGAGCACTGTTTACAAATAATAATTACACAAAATTTTATATTTAATATTTGCCGCGTGTAAATATGAAACCCTCCACGGGTTGAGTTCAAAAAGATAGACATTTAACAGTGATAGTATGATTGAATTTTAATTTAGCAAAAAACGACAAAACTGGGTCTTCCGGTCCGTTGACGCCACTCGATAACCTTTTGGCCCCATTGGCCATCAGTTCTATGAGTGATGTGCCCTGTCCACTGCCACTTGAGTCTGGTGATTCTTCGAGCTATGTCGGTAGCCCTTGGGGGGGGGCCTATGTTCAGCAGTGGACGTCTGAAATGATGATGATGAAAAAACTAAAACTTCTCGAGGTGTAAGGCCATGGTATATTTTAACTCCACTCACATGGCATGTTTTTCGACTCACTTGACTAGATCTTACCTTTCTTCATTATGTCTTTCAGCTTGCAGACCTGAGTTGTTTGGTGTACCAAAAATCCACAAACACATATGCTCCGTACAACAAAGATTGGATCAAAGAAAAGATCTATGTGTTATTACGTCAAGCGGCCGGACAGAGTGATTAAGTAGTCATATTCATGTTCCTATAGTCTTCAATTTAATTAAAACACCGATTTACTCACATTAATCGAGTATATTTGAACCTAAGAAATGTAACAACTAAAATTACTTTTTATTACATGTCAAACTGTTGGATATTAACTTGAATAAGTTAGTAATTGAGGTATAGTAGTACACATCTGATATTGCTCACTGATATACCTGCACAGAAGACGTGTTTTAGAATCGCGGGAAGTCAAATGACCAATCGGCATGCTCCACGCCCAACGCGTCTTTTTCCTGTGCTGCTATTGGTGGGTTTTGCCGCCATGTTAGCGCGCGTCGTGTGTAATGTCAGTCAGCCGCCATTGATGGATAACGGGTGCACTGTAATTTGCACCTTGTAACTATATGACATAAGACTTATTTAAAGTTTGAATGTATTTTCGTCTATCATCGGCGAGTTCGCACGACGCGCCATATAAAGTGTACTACTGTACAAACCTCGACGTCCAAAATGTTTCAATCCAGGCCATGGTTGTTTCTCAAGATTAGTTTGAACAAGAAGCCAACTATAGCTAAACCATTTAAATAAGTCCTCGCCTGCGCGGTACAGGGGCTGGGGGGTATGAAACGGTATAGCTATAAACTGCGTGCCAGCACTCTTGCAGCTAGGCTACTCGGCGCCTGTTAAACAATAACAGGATAGCTAGCAACAAACATAATCTTCATAATTTTCAACCCTGCTCGTTTTATAATCAATATTGTTACATTTTCATTTCTGCTGGTGCATGACATGCTAAGATCATATTGTATTAACTGTGAACTAATTCTGCCATCTAGACAAGGAAACTATGCCACAGAATAAGTAATATGTAACCACTAACCAGTAATCCATCTTCAAACTAGAGCGCCCGAATCGACGCACGCACACAGCCAAGCGTCTTACACGACGCGAGCGTGGGAACTGCATTGTTTTGTCTGGCGAAGATTGGTTAGCGGCCGTGTAAGACGCTTGGCTATGTGCGTGCGTCGATTGGGCGCTCTAGTATGAAGTTGGATTACTGGTTAGATATTACTTATTCTGTGATTATGCCGTGCTGTTCAGGGATTTGTGACTCTCAATCGAGAATTATAGGTTCTAGTCCAGCATTCTGTGTTTGTAGGGACTTGGACGATTAGGAATAAAGTCAAAGATGTACGCTCACTATTAGAAATTAGTATGCTTATGTGGGCCAATCAACTTTTAAACCGACTATAATCTGTCCGCGACATTTTTCAAACAATTGCAGATTTTTGTAAGTAAACATGTTTTTTCTGTAATTTAATAGATGAATAGCATGAATACATGCCGTCCTACGTAAGTTTAACCTATTAAACCGTGAAATATCTTGTTGGAAGTACGATTTTTTGGTAACGCCAGAGACAGTTTTGGTAACGCAGGAGACGCCAAAAACGTCGGTTTAAAAGTTGATTGGCCCATGTACTATATTGACAAGTGAATATGTTTACTAAAAATATATATTGAAGACTATAGGGACTATTATTGTAAGTTTTTATTGAGAATTGAACATTGTCTGTAATTTTAGACTGTACAAGCAATAAAAAATAAATCACTTTCAAATTAACACAATTATGCAAAACTAACAAACAGCATTTGCTAGAAAATTTATACCTACAATTGTGTTACCATCTATTTTAGCGGATTTAATTTTAAAAATATTGTTTTTGTTTTCAGTTAAATCCAATGGTCTATTATCATCTATGATTTATGGACTAAATTCATCCATGTGTACAAATAGCAACAGTAAGAATTATAATTAGCAGAAAGCGTTAGTTATAAGAAGCTACAAGTTTTCTTCCGCATAATTTTATTATACGCAAACATTTTATAAATATGTTCAATTCTTAATATACTTTTATGACAGGGATGTTTGTTAAAGAAAATCAGTCTTCTAAGTCAGTGTAATAAGTGTAGCTATTATCTAAAATTCAATTTGACAACTAGCCAACCAAAAATGACCTATAACAGCAATGATTAAGGTATTGTGACATAATAACTATCACGCACCAAAGACAATTGAATCCAGAGGACAGCCAATATCTACGCAATGTCGCATTCCTTAAAAATAATAAGTCTGAAGCTAGTTTCGCCGGAGAGAGCTCTCTGTACCATTCATTTTGTATGTTACTTAGACCTCTGGTAAAACAATAGCACTCTCTATTTAGTTTCTTCATTGAGTTCATAGATGGCGCTATTGTGGTAAGCAGAGGTCAAAGTGCTATACGAAATGAATGGTACAGAGAGCTGTCTGTAGTAAAACTATACTTCATTTAATTTAGAATTGAAAACCACAACTTCATTATATTGCGGCTCGTCAACTATTTCTTACCTAGCAAATAGTACAGTACAATAGTCTGGGAACCGCAAAATAAAATTGTTTTAATGTCACTTTATTTGCGTGTCGTCAATTGTTACTCTAGTACAAATTGTAAAGAGATTACAGTTCACGAGCCGCAATATATTGTTGTTGTGGTTTATAATACTAAATTAAATGGAGTATAGCTAAGTAGGCTTATTAATTTCGATGTTGTATAGACATTGACAATACTCTTGATTTAATCGTCCTTGTTTCATACATTAAATTTTTCTACTTTGACAAACATCCAAAAGAACATACAAGATTTACTGACACTTTGTTTATAAGTTTAGCTATAATTATCCAATCTTATTTTCTTCTAAAACGTTGTAACTCACGAGAGCACGTCACTTTAGTTTGTGTTGACGTACGCGTATTGACACGACTACCGTTTCCCAAAGCATCCAGTTTCCAAGAAACATCCAGTTCTGAAAACATCCAGTTTCGCAGTTTTCTAATATAGAATTTCAAATGAAACTTCCGTTACTATATCAATCATCATTTATAAGTTGATCTTTGAATGTTTTTGGATTTGAACAGAATGAAAATTGATCTGCTAAGATTTGGGTGAAAAAAACCGTCTTTATCTTTGGATATTTCAGGAAACGTCTATCATATTCAACACTGAGTGTGTGTTAGTAGTTCGCTGCGTAGTTACTCGTTTTTGGTGACGAACTACGTATAAATGTCATACACCTTGAAATGCAATTATACCTTGTGCACTTACTTTCATGTCCATATTTTCCAATGATGGTTTCTGACTGGTGGAAACTCGCTATAGCTAAACCGTTTGAGTCCTCGCCCGCACCTCTCCCGGCGCCCTTTGTCGTCATACTCCCAGCCCCTGTACTGTACTGGACTCGTTTAAACGGTTTAGCTATAATTGCCCACCCTGTACGTCAATAATCCTCGACCTGATAATTCACCTCATGTAATAGCCAAGGGTTTGAATTCACAGGTCCTTAGGTCACGGCTTAGTTTGGTCAATTTACAATTTGCCAGAATCGTTATTTTGAATATGAAACTACCGTGAGACTCGCTAGCACACGCCACGCCCAACGCTCCAGATGAAGGGCTACGGATTAGCCCGAAACAGTCGAGCTAAACTTTTTTCTTAGACGTGACTTATCCGTATTTTTTCACTATAAGAATAGTTCTTGCCTAACAAAATTTACATTCGCATTTTCCCACTGGTTTTTTACTGGAATTTGAACACATCAAATTCAGTTAAGTTTGTTATCAAAAAATTCTTACTCCTACGCTGGTGACACGTATTCATATTCCCAGGCCCCTCTTTCTCACTGGACATTAGTGTTGCCTATCGATAGTCCAATATCGATAGTTAAGACAAAACCAATAGTTTCGATAGTCTATCGATAGTGGGTCAATCAACTTTTTTTTGTCAACGATTTTCTGCAACTTTCTATGAAAACCGAAATAATTAAAAAACTAATTATTTTTCCTTATTTAAAGTATACTTTTCAAAACGCTAGATTTTTGTAGTCAATAATGGTATAATTGCCATATTTATTTTATTTTGTTTAGCTTCTATTTCGTTGGTGACCCAGGGGACAATGATGTCCCCGAAATTTGTATGGAAATAGTGGTATGTCCCCTGGGTCATCGGATTTTTTCATAAAAATACTTATTTTTTTTGGTTTTCACATACGCACTATGATAAACAGTTTATCTAGTTACTACAAAATCATGGTTTCACTGGTTAGAGATTACAGAGTTACTTGTAAAGGAGTAAATAGAAGAAAACAATAAAAAGTTGATTGGCCCTAGTATCACCACGTGTCAATACTATCGATAGTATCGATAGTATTGCAAAATTAGGCAATAATGACTGAAAACAATCGATACTATCGATTGTATTGGACATAAAACTATCGATAGTATTGCCATTATCAATAGTATTGCTTAAAAATTACTCGATACTATCGATAGTAATATCGATATCCTGAATAGTTTGCGAGGTCAACGATCGATAGTTCTGCAACACTGCTGGACATTATAGGCATGTTGCCCGTGCCCCCGTGGACGATGGGGCCCACTAGTGCCTATAAAAAAACACAGTTTAATACTTGTAGATTTGGTTTATCTACTCCATATGTTGTCTCCATAGCCTCTGGTGGCACTCTTAAGTGCCCAGCGCCCCTAATAATATACAGACGGCCCTGCAAACTCCTATGCTAGTGACACTCATTTGTGACTACGATAATTTCGGCCTAGATAGCGTAAGGGCTTAGCGAATTTGACTGAGCAGAACGTGTTAATCGACACAGAAACAGATAGGATTAGACGTTAAGTTTGCCTCGGCTCGAAGGACCAAAAGCCCACAAATAGTGGTCACTTGGGGATAAAAGCTACTGTGAAAATAAGCTTCATTTAAAAAAACATTCCCAAAAAATGCGAATGTAAATTTCCCTACTAGAAAATAACGATTCTGGTAAATTGATCTAACCAACCAACCAGATCAAGGTCGTAGAATAACCGCACCTATGATGGAATAGCCAAGTTTATTTGCTAAAGGTCGTACATTCATAAGCAGTCTTTTACGATTGATTATCTAAAGAAGTCTTTTTTTTTTATTGCAAATGTGACCTTTGATTTTGCCCTCATTACTATATCAGATAGTATTTCTATGTTGATTTGATTCTATTATAAGTTTAAATAGTTCTTTGTAAGTATTAATTGTAAGGATTAAAAGTTTTTTCAGAATTTCTCGTGGTTTTTGTTTTAATTAAGTGTATACCCTGTAGTTAACAAACTAGTAGAGAACATTAGCAGCATATAATTGGTTAAAAATACGTTACCACGCGTAAACCATTCATATAGCGGTGTATCTTGAACCAATCACGTGCAGCTGCATTCCCTCTGTACTAGCTCGTTAACTCGAATAGAGTATAGTTTTCCCAGCTTTTTAGATGTCATTAAAACTGAACCAACCCCAAGTCTTGGTAGCCTGGTTTGACTTATGGCCTCACAATCAGAGGGTCGTGGGTTTGAACCCAGATTCATACTTCTGAGTTCTTTGGGAATCTGAATCCGTATTCAGAAAATACTAAAGCATTCTGTGTACCATTCATTTCGTATGGCATTTTGACCTCTGCATAACAATAGCGCCATCTATGAACTTGTCGGGGTATAAGTTTGGATGTCACTTCAAATTATCCTACTTCCTACTAATATAATAAACGCGAAAGTTTGTAAGTATGGATGGATGGATGGTTGTTTGTACTCTTTCACGCTAAAACGGTTTGACGGATTCTGATGAAATTTGGCACACAGATAGATGGGCCAATCAACTTTTAAACCGACGTTTTTGGCGTCTCCTGCGTTACCAAAATTGTCTCTGGCGTTACCAAAAAATCGTACTTCCAACAAGATATTTCACGGTTTAATAGGTTAAACTTACGTAGAACGGCATGTATTCATGCTATTCATCTATTAAATTACAGAAAAAACATGTTTACTTACAAAAATCTGCAATTGTTTGAAAAATGTCGCGGACAGATTATAGTCGGTTTAAAAGTTGATTGGCCCAGATAATTAACATATAGGATACTTTTTATCCCGGAAAATTGCATAGTTCCCGCGGGATAGCGATAAACGAATTCTTCGCAGACGAAGTCGCGGGCAGCAGCTAGTATTTCATATTCCAGTTTGACTACAATTATTGCGTTTCGCACGTTATTACATACTGGTGGGCGAGAGACTACTGACTCTTGTACCTGCAGCCCGGGGGAGTGTTGGGGACGCTGACTTGTGTAGTACAGCCGTAGTTGAATATGAGCCGCCGCAGCACTCTGTTATAGGTAACGCCACCAGAGTTGAGTCCACGCACACAACCACATCTCATGTAATGACAGCGGGATTTTGACGTTGTGTTGACGTTTAACGACAACACAACGACAAAATCCCGCTGTCATTACATGAGATGTGGTTGTGTGCGTGGCCTCAACTCTGGTGGCGTTACCTCTACAATGTCTCCCTACAAACTCAACGAAGAACACAAAGTAACACAAAGTGAATGGTACAGAGAGCTACAGCAGGCTTATTATTTTAAAGGAACGCGACATTGTGACCAGGTTTTTTTATTCATCAATATGATTTAATGAAACTCAAGTTTAAAAGCACTTATTTATTTGGATAAATATAAAATGATTTCGTACACAATAAAATAAAAAAAATAAATGCAAGTAATAATAAGAGTGACGTTTTAATTTAGTTTTCTCAGCTTAAAATAAATCAGACTTCATTTGAGATTCTTAAATTTAAAAAGTCATTGGAGATAACTATGATACAACAGAGAATAATAGAAAATTGATGGAAAACCAGGCAAGGGAATAGTCTTCAAACTAATGCAATCTGCTAATAGAATTTTTAATTTATACGAAACTTTCACTTGGCTGGTTTTAACGTCATTCCACTGGAATCAGGAATTATAGGTAACGCCACCAGAGTACACAACCACATCTCATGTAATGACAGCGGGATTTTGACGTTGTGTTGTCGATAAACGTCAACACAACGTTAAAATCCCGCTGTCATTACACGAGATGTGGTTGTGTGCGTGGCCTCAACTCTGGTGGCGTTACCTATACTAATAATTCGATGAAGTGAGAGTTCGACGAAACTAGTATTCGGCGAAACAAGAGTTCTACGAAACGAATATTCGACGAATCGATCTAATCTCAACGTGGTAATCCTGAACATAACAAGTCATGGTTCATAATCAGCTATACATAATATTTGGCAAGCAATAATACTAATATAATACATTAAAAATACTAATTCTAAGGTCGTATCTCAAAACAACTATTCATACTAAGTGAACTTTGCTACTAATGTATTAAGGTTCAATTTCGTCTACGTAGTGATTCGACATACGAGCTTTTTGTCGTAGTGGCATTCAGGGCCAGATTTAGGGAAGGCCATGCCTCACAGACTCTTTATGAGTGGGCCCCGTACGACAGAGGTTTTAAAAAAAAAAAAAACATTTTTTTTAAGTAATGTTTTCGCCTTTGGATCTTCTGTTCCTTCATTACCCAAAGCTTCCACACTTCTAAATCAGGGATGTTGGAAGTGAAAAAAAATATCGATATTTGGGCCAATCAACTTTTAAACCGACGTTTTTGGCGTCTCCTGCGTTACCAAAATTGTCTCTGGCGTTACCAAAAAATCGTACTTCCAACAAGATATTTCACGGTTTAATAGGTTAAACTTACGTAGGATGGTATGTATTCATGTACACCATCTATTAAATTACAGAAAAAACATGTTTACCTACAAAAATCTGCAATTGTTTGAAAAATGTCGCGGACAGATTAGTGTCGGTTTAAAAGTTGATTGGCCCATTTATTAAAATAAAATATCAATATCGACGTCGATATCTCGAGGAAAAAATATCGATATATCGGTGTCGCATGATCACGAATGAAAGTGCCGGTGCCGCGCACACACACGCACGCAACGCAGACAAAACCATAGACATTACAATTTCTTTTTATCCTTCGTTTCTATCTTTTAGATAGTATAGTAAGTCCATGATGCTTTACGATTTTGGATTCTAGCGATTTTAGTTACACAAATAAAAATATATATCGTTTTGATACAATACAATACAATACATTACATCTTTATTGTACACCAGGAATAGTAAGTAATACAGAAAACAGGTACACAGAGAGAAAGTTACAAGGTAAGCAATAGGCGGCCTTATCGCTTAAGAGCGATCTCTTCCAGACAACCCTTTTGACAGAAAGAAGGAAGGACTAGTTTACAGCAGGTGGTGCATCAACAGTGGATCAGAAAATTAAAACGCAACAAAAATAGTACATCTACTCATGCATATATAGTACTTACATTATAATAGGTACACGTCTAAAACAAATATAAGCAGTGGGATAAACAGACACATATAAATAAATAAATAAACTATAACAAAGCTAATTATTACAAGATGACAGATAGTACACCTTAAGCATAGATTTAAAGATTGACAGAGATTTTGCCCGTCGCAAGTCAATCGGTAAGGCATTCCACAACCGAATAGCCTGGACAGTATAAGAATAGACATAGAATTTGGAGTTAGAGAGAGGCACGGTAAGGAGAAAGTTCTGAGAGCATCGAATAGAAGTACAATACAATCGAATCGAATCAATATAGTCGAATAGAAGTAGAAGTACAATTTTCGATATTGGATAGGTAATATGTATCGATATATCGGATCAACATATATCGGCCAAAAATATCGATATATCGATACTTTTTCAACATCCCTATTCTAAATCCGGACCTGGTGGCGTTGACTTAAAATAAGTCATGTTTCTTACTTTAAGAAACATTTACGTGGAGCATTGAAGCATTTCAACCACCATATTATGTGTGTTACGAAAATCGACTAATAATATCCGTCAACTAAATACTTCCTTTATTTTAGCATTAGAAAAGTGGTAATACAATCTTGACGAGTCTAATTTGACTGCCATAAAATTAAAGTTTCAAATGTATCGTTTGTCATAATTATCATTTGCCATAGTGTTTTATCAAGGATGATATAGACTGGATTGGCAGTCGCCATAGTACGGATCGGCCGCGGTTTTTGTAATTCGATTATTAAATCTAGATGGCGCTGAAATATAGCCAGAGGCGTTGAAGGCAAAACAATAAGCCTACAGATGTTTCATATTACTGCAATATTTTTGAAAAATAATACATTTGTAGTAATATGAAACATCTGTAGGCTTATTGTTTTGCCTTCAAAGCCTCTGGCTATATTTCAGCGCCATCTAGATTTAATAATCGAACAACAAAAACGCGGCCGATCCGTACTATAGCGACTGTCAATCCAGTCTATATCATCCTTGGTTTTATTAATAAAACTGTATTTTTTATTATAAATTATAATTATACTAATCTAATCTAATGAACATTTCAGTTAATGGTTGAATAATCTACTTAATACCCTTACATAAGTTTATTTAGCCTGTCATAGAAACTCGAGATTAACATGTTTCACTTCATTTATCTGATGCTCAAAATATAACTGAGGGGTCCGATTCGTAATAAAATTGCGTAAACATATTAAAAAAAAAACCTGAAACCGTGCGGCATAATATTTTTATGACTAATAAAAATTATGACTAAAATTAGGAACAATAAATTAATGACTAAGAGTTCCCTATGAGCACTACCATGATTCAATGTTAACATTGGAATAAAAACTTAAAACTGTGTTCAATTTTGATTGGCTGAATCTCCGTAAAGGCCACAACAAACCGGCAGCGCGGGGCGCCGACGGAGCGTGCTCAGCGCCCTCTAAAACACTGAATCAAAATTTCACTGTATATTGTATATTGTACACACCGGCAGCGCGGCACACCGTATAAAATTCAGTGTTATTGACCGCGCTGGCCACGCTCCGTCGACGCCCCGCGCTCCCGGTTTATTGTGGCCTATAGCCTAAGACTTAAAACAATGGGACACTTGGGTTATACACATTTTTCTGATCGCGTCTCTACTGTGAACATGGGAAAAGTTAAGGGTCTATAGGCAATATTTTTTAGTCAAGTCTTCATCGGCGTGCGAGACGCCTGGCCCACTTACGGCCTGTTTCAGTAAGTATTTTTTTAACATGTTGGCAGATTTTGGCCGTATGACCATTCGAATTCTAAACTAAACACAGTTTACCTTATCTATGGTAGATGACTCGAAAAAAGTGACAATCTGTATTGGCGGGTAGCCAGTATTTTATTCAATTTAAGTGTTAGGAGACAAAATAATTTTATTTTTGGATTTTTTTCCCTCGCAATGTGATGAAAATCATTGTGTGTATCACGGGCAGGAAGGGGATTACAAACTAGAGTCATTAAAAGCCCTTCGCCATCAGCGTCGGGCTTCTAATAGACTCTCGTTAGTAAATCCCCTACTTACGACCCTTGATGCACAATGTACCATCGGCCCAGACGCCAGCTGAGCACCTTAAAGGCCCAGTTTGCGTGCAGTGGCTAGACATCTGTCCATACCAATCCATAGCAATAAACATCAACGGCTGCAAGCAAATTTGTTTTGAAAATGGCAAGCTGACGTCTGGGGCGATAGTACTATACTTATAGAAAATATTAAGTCAAGAAGAAAATAGGCCAAGTTAGTTAAGACACGAAATAGGAGCATAGGAACGTTTCGGATGTATGTACAATACGTTTACTTTTAGTTTACCACTCACAGATGGCTTGCCTTCATTTCATTTCCAACTTTAACACAATACAAATAAAGTAGCTATTACAAAATCTGCAAACGTGGGTAACAGTATTCTAAAATTGGCTTTATTTGTAGGTCGTTAAAGTTGAATATGAAATGAAGGCAACCCATCTGTCAGTGGTAAACTTTATGTAATTTTAAAGTGCCACATTGCGGTAAGTTGGTTTTTGAGCCTAAACCGATGAGTATAAGCTTCGATCATATAATACGTAAATGCAAGGTCCTATACAAAATCAAACTCAAAAATCGTCTCCGTCGCGCCAATACTGACTTACGACAACACTGACAGATTAAGAGTGATATAGTAAATGTAGAACATTTTAATATATACCTTATGTAGTAGAACATGACGTCGTAAATCATCAGTGAGAGCTTCAGTTTTGCTACCAAACATGGAATGACAACATTGACAACGGTGTTGAGATATAGAACAAAATATCTAAAATAAAGTGTATTGTAAAATGAACCTTGAAGTTAAGTAACAAGGTACAATCACGATACTAAAACATTCGAGTTTCGTTCTTTTGGTATGAGAGCGAAAGACTGCAATTATTGATGATTTACGCCTTGTTTTGAGGACTCCATTTTGCTAGCGGCGATCGTGCATCTACGTAATATATGATGGAAGAGTATAAGGTCATTTTAAAACATCTGTCAACTGATACAATAGCGATGTTGACACCATGGAAGTAATAAGTACTACGTACAACGGGAATGAGCTGTTGTCGCAAAATTGAAGCCGAACGAGAGCTCAGTAACTATACCTCTTATCCCTCTCTGGCGATGGTTGATTGGTTGCATGGTTCATGTGGGGTTGTCAGGTCAGGTGTCCGTATTTCATACAAATAAAAGAAAACCTATACGCGAATCGCAAAATTTTTGCGTTAATTATTATTATTAATAAGGCTTTACACGTAGCAACAAATAATATTGTTTTATCATGTCGGTATTAAATTATTATTTATATTTAGAAACATTTTAGAAGTAAATGTTTTTACTTCATTACATTACATCAATCGCATATTGTTCTACAAAAAACGATAGGATTGAAATCTACTTAACTCTGGCAACTCTAAGTCACTGTTAGAACGGGACACAGCGTTCAGTGGTTGCCCTCTCACTCGGCATCAACAAGACTCTTACAAACTTAGCGTAAGGATTTATTTTCTTTATTTTAGCTGCAAGATGCACAGATAGAGCTCATTCCCGTTGTACGTAGTACTTATTACTTCCATGGTTGATACCACCAATCAACTGACGTACTTTTTATGAGCTGTCAAAACACTCTCCCATAGAGTTTGAATGGCAATAGCAACTTATGACGTCACTTGTTCGCCAACTCAATCAACAAACTATTTATTTGTTTAAAAAAAAATCTAATTTTGCAGTTAATCGAAAATTAATCTGATTTTCAGGGCTAAAATAAAGCGTTTTTTTACTGGAGTCGTATCTTCGAATTATTTTTTAACGGCGTCAGCTTCCCTATAGTACCTACTTGAATCTTCGAAAATCGAAAACAGGACAGGAGTATCATTCTCAGGACTTTGAAACATTTCCTCAGCGTTTTTTTACCCGACTCGAACCGTGCGTTACCAGTTGTCCAGAAAGTCATAACCCGACTTTGGTACGGACTCGGTCAACGTCTCTGTGGATTGGAAGTCCGTTCCCGAAGACGCTAAACTGGATGAGAGCAGACCGCGGTTTTCTTCTGACAAATCTGAAAAAAAAAACGTTTTAAGGATTACGAAGAAGACCCGTTATTAAATAAAAAATAAAACCTCCTTCAAAAAACATCCAAAAAACTATGAAATAATAATTGAACCGAACCGACCACAATAAGCATGAAAATATCTTTCTTCTAATCTGTTTTAAGTCGGTGCCTCAGCTCGAGTCAGCAGGAGTGGACCTAGTAATCTAACTTACCTACATACCTACTATCTATAGGGCTTCTACACTCCTGCTGGCTCGTGCTGAGGCACCGACTTAAAACAGATTAGAAGAAAGATATTGTCATGCTTATTGTGGTCGGTTCGGTTCAATTATTATTTCATAGTTTTTTGGATGTTTTTTGAAGGAGGTTTTATTTTTTATTTAAAATTTTTTATTTTCTGCTTTTTAGTTGTTTCTGTATAAAATAGATGCGTAGGATAAAATCTTCAGTTTGACTTCGAAATAAGTTTATGTTAAAAATTCTATTTTTAATGATCGACGGGGTTGTGTTGTTTTATTACATAGTTCTATGATACTTTTTGAATGCAAATGTTCGACTTGTCACCGAAACTACTAAAATCGCTATACGTTTCTCTTGAATTTTTGAGGAGTTTCTTCAATTCCTCATGGATCCCATCATCAGAACTGGATTTTGGTAACAACGGGACCAACCTTGAAGCATGTGCTTTCAAACAACGAAAAATTTTCCAAATCGGTTCATAAATGACGGACTTCTGAGGTAACACACGTTAAAAAAAAAAAAAAAAAAAAAAAAAAAAAGCATTTGAGTTTAGGACAAACGATATAATGGTTTACCAAGGAAACCCGGTCTACATATTCGTTTGCCGTTAACCGTATCACCGCAGGAAATGTTAAATGACCCACTTCCATTTCCAAGAAATAACAGTAACTCAGTTGTATGTCATTAGTCACTAATTACACGATATATGTAAATGGATGACGCTTATCGTCGTTTAAAACCGGCCAAACGCGAGTCCGACTCGCGCACGAAGGGTTCCGTACCATTATCTATAAATCTATAAAAACGGCAAAAAAAATCACGTTTGCTGTATGGGAGCCTCCCTTAAATATTTGTTTTATTTTAATTTAATTATTTATGTTTAAAGTGAATACCGTAAAACGGGGTTACTTTAAAACGCAGGGGCTACTTTGGAAAACAGTTTTTACGCCGTGTTCTTATTTTTTTAGACCATCCGTGGTGGCAGTGAAATAACTACCTTGATAAATTACCTAACTTTTACGTCATTTGCTCAATCGAGCTATGAATATTTGCGTTTTTGTAACCATTCTAAATCTACCAAAGTAGCCCCAAATTTTCCTAAAGTTCTGTAAACATTCTGTAAATATTTCAAGCGTCCTGTTGCCGTTATCAATATCGAGCAAAAACGAGCAAAAAAATCACGTTTGTTGTATGGGAGCCCCCTTAAATATTTATTTTATTCTAGTATAAATATCACGAAATAAATATCACGGGACAATTCACACCAATTGACCTAGTCCCAAAGTAAGCTAAGTAAAGCTTGTGTTATGGGTACTAGGGAACGGATAAACATACTTATATAGATAGATACATACTTAAATACATATTAAACACCCAAGACCCGAGAACAAACATTCGTATTTTTAATACAAATATCTGCCCCGACACGGGAATCGAACCCGGGACCTCAAGCTTCATAGTCAGGGTCTCTAACCACTAGGCCATCTGGTCGTCTAAAAGTATGTGTTGTTGTTTGTTACGGGATCGCGTTGGATGCGGATGGCACGGGACCGATCGGTTTGGCGAGCCTTGGGGGAGGCCTATGTTCAGCAGTAGAAGTCTTTCGGCTGAAATGATGATGATAATGGCCTGATATAATCCTTTTGCGGGCCGTACTTTGCCCATCACTGATCTTAAATAAAAAAAAAATAAAAATAAAAATCGTTTATTCATTCACTTATGGATACATAGTAACAAAGGTTGGTGCCTCTTTTTAAGTATACGTGATACCTGTGCTAAGAGACACCGCTCTTCCAATGTGGGTAACAGTTTTTAAGTAAGAGTAAGAAAAGTAAAGTATATAAAACTAAGAAACTAACTCATACTAGGCAATAGCAGGCTGTTCTTCATTTTACTTTTTAAAACGACCGCTTTAGCCTAGTTGGTAGTGACCCTGCCTACGAAGCAAGAGGTCCTGGGTTCAAAACCCGGTAAGGGCATTTATTTGTGTGATGAGCACGAATATTTGTTCCTGAGTTATGGATGTTTTCTATGTATTTAAGTATATATTTATTTATATAAGTATGTTTATCGTCGTCTAGTACCCATAGTACAAGCTTTGCTTAGTTTGGGACTAGGTCGATTTGTGTAAGATTGTCCCCTAATATTTATTTATTTTTTATTTTTACTTATAAGTACTAATTTTAACACACTTAGATAAGCAAATAGGTACATCACAAAATTAAGAGGGTGTGTGTGCATGTGTGTGTGTGTGTGCTTGTTTGTGTGTATGTATGTGTGTGTGTGTGTGTATGTTTGTTTGTGAGTTTTTTTTTTTATATTAGAGGTGGCAAACGAGCAGACGGGTCACCTGATGGAGAGCGATCACCGTCGCCCATGGACACCCGCAACACGGGGGGTATCACAGGTGTGTTGCCGACCCTTTTAGGAATTGGTAGGCTCGTTTTTTAAAGATCCCTAAGTTGTAACGCTCTGGGAATGCTGCCGCAGTAAGCTGATTCCAGATCTTTGTCGTGCGAGGAAAGAAGTTTCGCTTAAAACGCACGGTACTAGACTGCCAATCATCAAGATGGTGAGGATGAAAAGACAAACGGTTCCTCGAAGTGCGGTAGTGGAATTTAGCCGCAGGCAGCAATTCGAACAGTTCGTCAGAACATTCCCCATGATAAATACGGTATAAAATACAGAGAGACGCCACATCCCTCCGCAAAGCCAAAGGATCGAGTAGGCCAGAGAGTGCCTGAATACCAACAAATCGAGCAGCTCTACGTTGGATGCGGTCAAATGGAAGAATTTGGTACTTGCTTGAGTGCTGCACAGAGTTCAAAAAACATCACGCAGATGCAGACCTTAGCTAATGTTATGAGTAACGCCACAGAGACGTGCCTTATCATTATGTATGCTATGTTGAAACTAACAACTGTACACAATGCTGTACGTGTTATAAATGTTATACTAATAGCCCGTGTTGTTACAATCAGGGGCTAACTTCAGAAACAGCCCAAGACGCTTTGCGAGCGGCAATTCAATCGTTTGAGAGAGGATAGGAATGGGTTGAGCTTGGGATGAGCCTTATTTTTATGTTAATTCGCTTTGTAAATAAATAAACAAATAAATAAGGCTCATCCCAAACTCAGCCCAAACCTCTCGCAAACCAGTGATTTTTGGCGTTCCTGAATAGGAGTTCAAACTAAACCCGACCCAAACGATTGAATTACCGCTACCAAACCCGTGAAGGATTACATTTTACAATCCTAAGAATAGGACGTTGGGCCTCAGGAGGTTAAGAGGATACGATGGCTGAGAGACTTTTGAGAAATGGGTATTTTAATGAAATGTCGCTGTCTCGCCCGAACCCCTCCATGTCAGCACAGCGAGAGCGGGACAACTGCAGCTCAGACCGTTAATAGGCGCGTAAAATTGATCAAAACAGCATTTCGTAGTCCCCTGTTTTCTCCTCGAAAAATGGACCAATAAAATAATTTTTTTCATAAATAATTAGTGGGCAGATTTAGCTATGCCCTTTGATCAATTATAACTGAAGATACACATTGCCGAACAAAATCCCCTTCAAAGAATGTCCGAACTTTTTTATTTGGTTGCGTAACAAATAAAATCATCACCTACACAGAAATTTGAACCTAGTCTTTACTTCATTACAGTGGAATTTCGGTAGCGGCAAAACTCCACTTGACAGCTAAACTTGACAATTTCACGCAACGTTCTGAGAAAAAAGAAGGCCACTTTTATCAAAGTGGCGCTCATTTGGCTGGCTCGGACATTTTCGGGCGCGCGACTGTGGATCTACAGTTATACTTGATCAAAGATCTACAGTTATAATTGATCAAAGGCTATGCCCCTATGTTTTCCTTTTTTTGTTTATATGAGGTATTCTTTTCTGAGGAGTGTCTGAAAATGACGTCGAAATTGGGCAATTTTTTCAGTTTTTGAAAGCTTGGAAAAAAACGAAACATAGGGGCATAGCTGTGGTAGATACAGATTACACAGTGAAAAAAAATTGGCTCTAAAGCCATATCCACGGAGGAAACAGGGGACTACGTTTGTATGGAGAAATGGTGCGCATCGTATCCTCTTAACCTTTTCACCGCCGCGCCTCGACAAAACGTAAACCTGCTTTGAATCTTATGTCATTGTGCCAAGATCACTTTGACAATGTACTTTGTACACTTCTGGGAAATTTCGAAAACAATAACCGAACAAACTGATACAAAATTCAAATCCATTGTGAGGAAGACATTAATATCTAAGGCGTACTATAAAATTAGTGACTATATCATGGACAGGGATGTTTGGCAATAATTCCGATCCGCATTGGCGATCCCTAGTCTCAAATAGCGTATCTACTGTGTTAAAAAATTTAATTGTATTAAATACTTTAGATGTATGTCATTTAATAACAATGTAGATCTGAATGAAAAAAATATACCTTGTTGAGTTTCTTGCCGGTTTCTTCTCAACAGGGTTTTTTCCGAACCGGTGGTAGATTTTTCGACGTTCATAGGAGCATCAATTGATGCCTAAATTGAATAAAGAATTTTGACTTTGACTTTGTGACACCTATATGTGTCGTTGGCTTTGCAAAGGTTAAGGTACGAAAATGTAAACTCACCGCTACTACTCTTGGCCACGCTGCTCCTATACTCCTTCTCGAATTTGGACTCGGAGTTAGGACTCTTGAAGTTGGTCCTGAAGAAGTTATCACTGGACGCCACTATTTGGGACTGGTTCGCTGCCACGAGGCACTCCCGCTCCTCATCTTTGGCTTTAAAATTACCTGGAAATAAAGTAGAATAATTTACTTTTCATTTGATCGCACTACAAACGATGAAATCCACAGATATGAGATATGATGATATAAGATTTTCCACAGATAGGAATATAACTAAATATTCTGTGAATATTTCAAGCGTCTACCTGTTGCCGTTATCATTATCGAGCAAAAGCGAGCAAAAAAATCACGTTTGTCGTATGGGAGCCCCCTTAAATATTTATTTTATTCTGTTTTTTTAGTATTTGCTGTTATAGCGGCAACCGAAATACATCATCTGTGAAAATTTCAACTGTCTAGCTATCACGGCTTATGAGATACAGCCTGGTGACAGACGGACGGACAGCAAAGTCTCAGTAATAGGGTCCCCATTTTGACATGACAACGTCTAATAAATCGATGAACGCCGGCTGCACGCACGAAAAAGGATGACGCAATGTAACGTACATGTCCCGTACAAGAGAGAGCAGTGAACGACAGGATGTACAAGAGAGCAGCGCGCGTCAGGATGTACAATCTTAGTACTAGCGCTCAGGTAATTTTTAATGGGGGGGGGGGGGTGCGGGGATATTAAAGGGGGATGAAAATTTCATAGATTTCGCCGTAGGATGCACCGTTTTCAAGATATTTGACAAAACACCGGTTCTCGACGTCCGATCACCGAGGTTAAGCAACGTCGGGCGCGGTCAGTACTTGGATGGGTGACCGCCTGGTTTCATTATTGTTTTAACCTTTGAGTATGGAACCCTAAAAATAAAACCTCCTTCAAAAAACATCCAAAAACTATGAAATAATAATTGAACCGAACCGACCACAATAAGCATGAAAATATCTTTCTTCTAATCTGTTTTAAGTCGGTGCCTCAGCTCGAGTCAGCAGGAGTGGACCTAGTATTCTAACTTACCTACATACCTACTATCTATAGGGCTTCTACACTCCTGCTGGCTCGTGCTGAGGCACCGACTTAAAACAGATTAGAAGAAAGATATTTTCATGCTTATTGTGGTCGGTTCGGTTCAATTATTATTTCATAGTTTTTGGATGTTTTTTGAAGGAGGTTTTATTTTTTATTTAAAATTTTTTATTTTTTGCTTTTTAGTTGTTTCTGTATAAAATAGATGCGTAGGATAAAATCATCAGTTTGACTTCGAAATAAGTTTATGTTGAAAATTCTATTTTTAAAACTCGACAGGGTTATGTCGTTTTATTACAGAGTTCCATGATACTTTCTGAATGCAAATGCTCGACTTGTCACCGAAAATACTAAAATCGCTATACGTTTCTCTTGAATTTTTGAGGAGTTTCTTCAATTCATCAGAACTGGATTTTGGTAACAACGGGACCAACCTCGAAGCATGTGCTTTCAAACAACGAAAAAATTTTCCAAATCGGTTCATAAATGACGGAGTTCTGAGGTAACACACGTAAAAAAAAAACATACAAAGAACATACAACCGAATTGAGAACCTCCTCCTTTTTTTGAAGTCGGTTAAAAATAGATACTCACCCATAAATTTACTAATGAACCCGGAGCCGTTCTCCCTGTCTTGGGTCTCCTTGTGTTTCAACACGTCGTGCGACTTGAGAGCGTTCTTCAATTCGCTTACGACTTTGGAGTGCGACATGGCCAGTTCTGATAGGACGGGGGGCGGCAACGTCGGCGCATCTTTTGGTGGCCTAGGAATCAACAAATATGAACAGAATAATGTAGCTGGCAGAAACAACAGACAGGAGAAACGCAGAGTTAATAGACAATAAATATTAAAAACAATACAGATATAATATAATACAAAATATCAATGGGAAAAAATGACAAAAGGCCG
This sequence comes from Archips xylosteana, assembly GCA_947563465.1. Lineage (NCBI taxonomy): Eukaryota > Metazoa > Arthropoda > Insecta > Lepidoptera > Tortricidae > Archips > Archips xylosteana. The sequence goes on from OX387373.1 coordinate 8,772,925, forward strand.
CATGTGAGAAAAGGATTTGAAAAGGAAATTAAAGAAACAATATAAACAAAAAACCGGCCAAGTGCGAGTCGGACTCGTGCACCGAGGGTTCCGTACAAATTTATATGTATCTATGAACATCCAGTCTTAGCAGACCCCTGCTCCTAAGCAAAATGTGCGTAGTGTGGGATCATTGTAGATTGGGTACTGATATAGCCAGACAGACAAAAAAAATTATGCTTTTCGCAATTTATCCTTTATCTGTGCTATAAGACCTAGCTTCGTACCAAATTTCAAGATTCTGAGTTCACGGGAAGTACCCTGTAGGTTTTGATTCCCTTGCGAGTTTCGAAAATTTGCGGCATAAACGGCTGTATCTTTTGATTGCGTTGGCTTAGAAGTTTGATTTTTTCACAGCTCCAAGGAACAGTAGACTTGAGTATTTGATATAAATTTCAGCTTGATACCTCCACGCGTTCCTGAGAAAAAGGGTCTTGACAGACGGACGGACGGACGGACAACAAAGTGTTCCTATAAGGGTTCCGTTTTTACCTTTTGAGGTACGGAACCCTAAAAATGGGAAGGGATTAACGCCAAAGGAAGAGAATTCCAAAGACGAATGGCAGTCATAGTGAAGGATAACTCCCACTGCTACGGCTACGACGTCTTTTTCGCTCTTCTTACGTTGATATAAAGGTTTCCGACTCCGCGTCGATAGATATGGGAGACCCTAATAGTTCATAATCATATCAGTTTAAAATCTCCAACATACCTGTGTTCGCTAAGCACACAAAGATTCAACTGGCTCTTCGTCTGATACAAGAATGGAGCTGAATGCTCATCCCTGTACGTGGTACTCTCATCCTGGACGAGCCTCTGCCCCTGTTCCCTCCCGAAGAAGGACATGAGGTCATCCTGGCGTACCGGGGGGTTGTCCAGGTCGAACTCCAGAGTATCCAGGAGTGCGTACTTCAGTGATATCTCCGGTTTGATTATGGATTCGTTTATTATTTCAATCTGGAACAAAAGACAAAATGATAGATTGAGAATCTCTGTACTGTATTTTTTTCTATAAATAGGAGTATATAAATTCGAATTCGCTCGCTAAAAATGAGCAACACGCAAAATGTGCAAACAAGCAAAGCGTACGTACGCAAAATCTGTACGGCGTAAAATGTACTCGCATTTTGTACACAAGCAAAATGTATAAAAATAAATAAATATCATGGAACAATTCACACTAATTGACCTAGTCCCAAAGTAAGCTAAGCAAAGCTTATGTTATGGGTACTAAGCAACGGATAAACATACTTATATAGATAGATACATACTTAAATACATATTAAACACCCAAGACCCGAGAACAAACATTCGTATTTTTCATACAAATATCTGCCCCGACACGGGAATCGAACCCAGGACCTCAAGCTTCGTAGTCAGGTTCTCTAACCACTAAGCCATCTGGTCGTCTAATGTACACTGCGTAAAATGTACAGTTGGGGTACGAAAACTCGTCCCTTATTAAAGTTACTCCATAATCAAATCAGTCTAGCGTACGCAGCCTTAAACCTCAAACCTTTTCTTACCCCCACTGTACTTACGCATATTGCACACAAGCAAACAATCAAAACGTCATCATCATCATTAATTTAAGAGCTTAGCTCTTGTCGGTGGAGTAAACGCCACTCTTTTCGGTTCTCTGCCAGCGTTTTCAGCTCCTGATACATGACATTGACTTTTTCCTTGGCTTGGTCTATAAATGACCGTCTCGGTCTTCCCCTGCCTCGCCTGCCTTCTATTTGCCCTTCCAAAATAGTTTTTATGTAACTGTCATGTCGTATCAGATGCCCCAGCATATTCCCTCTCCTATTTTCAATCGTCCTTAACAGCCGCCTTTCCTCTTCCACCAACTCTAAAACCTCCTCATTAGTTCTCCTTTCAGTCCAGCTAATCCCCTCCATTCTCCGCCAGCACCACATCTCAAACGCACTCAATCTGTCTCGGTCCCGCTGAGTCAATGTCCAAGTCTCGCTCCCATATAATGCTATACTCCAGATGTAGGTCTTAATAAATCTTTTCCGAATGTTCCTTGAGATTTTGCCTTTAAAAATGTGTTTTTTATCATTGAATGCTTTCTTAGCCATGGCTATTCTTGTTTTGACATCCGTGGTGCATCTGGAGTCACAGGTAATTACGCTGCCTAAATATTTAAAACTATTGACCTGCTCAATGGTACAATTTCCTATATGTATTTGATCTATGACTTGGGTATGCTTTGATGTTATCATAGTTTTTGTTTTCTTAATATTAATTTAAAGTCCAAATTGTCTGAATACGTTGTCCATTTCTGTTACAAGTTGTTCCAGTTGTGCGGAATTTTCTGCTAAAGCTGCGATGTCGTCAGCAAACCGTATGAAATGGAAACTTTCTCCATTAATTTTGATACCTCCCTTCCCAGAATCTAACAACTTTCTAATGGCAGTTTCAATAAAAATGTTGAAAATTAAAGGAGAAAGTGGACATCCCTGGCGTACACCCTGTCTTATCTTAGCTCTTCCCTTTTCCTGTCCTACTTCTATTATAGTTTCCTGTTCCTTATACAGTTCGTAGATAATTTTCCTGTCTCTGTAGTCTATGCCTATTTCTTTTAAAATGCTCATCATCTTTACCCAGTCTATCCTATCAAAAGCCTTTTCTAGATCTATGAATGCGATATGCGTGTCCAAGTCTAAATCCATCCTTCTATCTATTATTAGGCGAAGGGCAAGAATAGCCTCTCTTGTACCTTTATGTTGCCTGAAACCGTATTGATCAGGCCCTAAATAGCTCTCTGCTATTGGTCTTATTCTACCCTGCACAATCTTGAGTAGGATTTTTGACGCATGAGATATAAGGCTTAATGTTCTGTGCTCTTCGCATTTAAGTGTATTTAGCTTTTTAGGTAGCGTTACTGTCTTACTAATTTTAAAATCTTTGGGTACTTCTCCTGTGCTATACATAAGTTTAATTATATCAAAAATCTCGCTCTTCAATGGATCACATTCTATTTTCTTTATAAATTCAAATCAAAACGTACATACGCAAATTGTATACGGCGTAAAATCTACTTACGCATATTGTACAATGTGTAAATTTGGAATGCAACACGCAAATTGTATATTCCTGAAAAAAAGCAATACGCAAAAAGTACATAGTTTGTACGCTCCACAGATACTCAAATACAGCGTCTTACTTCTTCATGTTAGGGGTTTTCAGCCTACTAGGACTAGGTCTGTAGGTTTGGTTAGACTCCCATCCAAACAATGTAAATTTCGCGTATTGCTATTTTCAGTAATGTACAATTTGCGTGTTAAGCATTCTACGCCGTATATACCTATTTTGCGTATGTACGGTTTGCTTGTCCACAATATGCGTAAGTACATTTTACGCTGTAAGTATAAATTTTTTTTTTTTTTTTTATAAATAATGCGTATGTACGTTTTGCTTGTTTGCATATTTTGCGGGCAGTTCGCATTTTGCGTATTGCTCATTATCAGCCTAAGCCTATAATACCAATTCACAGCCCAAACCTTGGGTATCGTAGAGCTACGCTAAGAAACGATATTTCGAGCCTAATGTATCACATAGACTCATTAAAATAAAATAATCCATACTAATATTATAAAGCTGAAGAGTTTATTTGTTTGGTTGAACGCGCTAATCTCAGGAACTACTGCTCCGATTTGAAAAATTCTTTCAGTGTTCGATAGCCCATTTATCGAGGAAGGCTATCATATCATCACGCTAACTCCAATAGTAAAACTTCTATAGGCACGCTTGACTTGGGAGTACGGTGGTGAATGTGAACGCGGGTGTGCGGGGGCGGGTAATTTTTTATATCGAGGAACTAAGGAAAGCCATAATTGATGAAAAAGCAAATTGGATAAAAAAATAAGCTGCCCAAATTACTAATTCCACGCGGACGGAGTCGCGGGCAAAAACTATCAGTGTTTATAAACATTGGATTATGATCATTATGGACATCTAACAAGCTAGATTAACAAAGCATCATTAGCTCATTGTTAGTTAAGGATCTCATAACAAAATCTTTGGTGACTCGTCACCTTACGTGATTTGTATTCAAACTAAGATTAACATATAGCTATGGTTTATGTATGTAAACATTTTATTGCATAATAACAAAGAAGCAATTTATTGAAACAGGCATACTTTGCATAGGACCATATTAATCAACTGTAACAATTACTTTGCTCACCCGCGACCTCAACCACCCAAGGTCGCGGGTGAGCAAAGTAATTGTTTCAGTTCATGAACAAAGAAACAAACCCAACTGAGAAACTTTGAGATACAAGGGCGCACTTATCTCTTTGAGGGATCTCTACCAGTCGACCTTTGAGTGGATGAGGGGAGCATTTAGTTTGGATGAAATTTGCTGTGCATATAGTTAGACGTCTGGAATAAGACACAAACTATTTTTTTTATCTAGATATTTCAACCTTACACTTCAGGTTGCGGGGCATAGAAATTTATAATGTTATAAATATTATCAAATCAAAATATTTTATTTGCTAGAAATATAGTGAACTAAAACAATTACTTTGCTCACCCGCGACTTTACGATAGCTACGTTTATGCAAGAAATGTGTGTTCATGCAGTTCCTCCACCTCCACACTGTACGAACACACAAATCACATAAACCCAACCATCACCGCCACCAAGCTAGCTTTGATTTGTGTGTGTTCGTATAGTGTGGAGGTGGAGGAACTGCATGAACACACATTTCTTGCATAAACATAGCTATCGTAAGGTTGCGGGTGAGCAAAGTAATTGTTTTAGTTCATTAATATGGACCTCCGCAAGGTAACGCCTGATTCAATAAATTATCTAGAAATATAGTGCAAAGCTACTCATTACACAAATAAAAAATGCTTTGTGTAAACTTTATCATTGTCTCCAAAATGATACTTACAAAACAAAAAAAAAACAAACAACAGTTTTACCAATGCAAGGCAATGTAGGTAATTATCACAAATATCTGTCTTTTGTTTAACCTAATTTTTACACATTGTCAAAAATCTCATCAACACTGTAAAAGCAACTTCTTAACATAATTATAAATGAATTTTACTTCAGTGTTTTCTTTTGCTAGAGTCACCTCTTGAACTTATTGTTTTGTAGTGTCTTTCTTCATCCATATTAATAATAATTTTACAGAAACAGTTACAGGCAGAAATCCCTTAAAGGAATAAGCTCACCTTTATACTTGTATAGATGCAGATTGACAATTATGGCTTCTTTCTTTATTATTTTACAATAAGGTATTTTCATACATACATACAAAAATAAGATTAAAAGGTAGCCTTGAGTTTTCAATGACAATTTATTATATCAACGTTTTTCACTCAAATAATTTCTCTTACAATTAAAATATCAAGCGTGTGCATTAGATAAGCAATTTCACTGGTAATTACATATTTTCACTATTTACGGTAGATGAAACACGTTCGTTTCAGTTGGGTCAGAATAATCTATAATTAGCAGGTATAGAGTTCATTGGCCTACACAAACAGACATAAGCCAAAGCTTACGTGATTATTATTTACTGTGTAATCAGTTGTTCAATAAGTGAAAATGGGCAACGAGGAAGCAAGAAAACTTACTTTTTCCTTCTCTGACAGCGTATCCCAGATGTTTTCGTATGAGTTTTTCGCTTCGCAAATGTCTTCGTGTATTTTTGACGCCAAAGGATTCATTGAACGGAAGTAGTCTTCCGCTATAGCGCTCAACGCCATATTTAGTCACTTTAATTGAGTTTTTATAAGGAGTTAAGTTATTTATGAATCACGCAAATAAATAACTACTCAATGCGATGCGACCATCTTTGACAAACGTCAAAGCTACAATGAAAACCGGAAAAGAAAATCAATGAAGGACAACATTGTCATAGGGTTGGAAGCACTTGAAAAAATACCGGTTTTATAGGGCACGTTTAAAGCTCACCATGCATGAGTACTGAGAAATTAATTTAATTACAACAAATTTAAAGCAATTTGGTTCTTTTATAATATGAATTGTATTTTCATTTGATGTTAAGCAACTTTACTATGAATAAAAAATAATAAAGGTACGTTTTTGAGTATTTCTGACACTATAATAATCGAATGAATCGATTCACGTTAACGGTAAATGGCGCTCGTAACAACACTCTATGTACCTTATCACCGGTTTTTGGGTGGACGAGATTAACGTCAAAATGGCTTTCTACACCTACAGCCGTGTTTACTTTTCACTTTTAACACCAAAAATGGGTTTAAAATCCAATTAGACTGTGAATTTCAGTGTTTGTTCAACTATGTTACATAACAGTGGGTTATTCGGGCCGAACGACGCGCCAATAAGCATGGGGGCGCCTGTTAACATGACCCCGATTCCAAACGCTATGACTATCGGTAATAACATAAATAGTCTGGCTAAAATGCCTCAACAGGCACCACAGTCGTCTACGCCGCGCTTAACTATGCCAGAATATCCGTCGTTTGGTCATCCTCCCTTAAATTTAGGGCATTCTATGAGCCCTTTTACGAATTACCACAACTTTAACTTTCAACAAAGTTACGGTCATCCGAATTCTGCCTTGTCCCATCAAACCAGTTTAAACAATGTTCAAAACGGTATGATGCCTATGAATTTGAACATACAAAGCGATCAAAGCTCTACGTTGGCGAATTATCACAGTTTTGAGACCAAAACTAATGAAGTAAACAATCCTCACTATAGAGAAAACTACAGTCGAAAAATGCCTATAAATATCCCACAAATACACACGAAAGCCTTTCACAAGCACATAGGCATAGACGACTACCCCCAGTACAATAATTTGCAAGAAAATCCATTTTATAACCATGACTTATCAAAGGTGCCAGAAAGAACTCTCATAGATAGTAATCGAAGAAAGAGCTTAGAAAATACTGTCAAACTTATTGAAAACATTCTTATCAACAATTCGTCTAAAGACAAGTTAAAAAATGTACAAACAGAGGTAACAACCCCAAATACTAATGTAAATAAGTCTTTAAACAGTACAATTAGCAATGACAAGTCGAAAACATCTGAAAATCCAAACACTGAAATGGATCTTAGTGTAAACAACGACTTAAAAACAGATAAAGCAACAAACATATCCAATGAAACTGAAACTATAAAAAGTGTAGAAGACACAGTGACTCTGCAAAGTAAAATACATTGTGAGCCGCTCAAACGTAGCTTATTACAGACTAGACTCGAAAAGCCTCTGCCCGAATCAAAAAAAGATACAGAAAAAGAAATTGAAGTCAAAGAAGAGTTTGAAATAATTCACATAAAGGTAGAACCTGTGGCTACGTGGACAGAACATGACAATTTGCAACCATTCTTGAGGGATACCAATGCTACGGATAAAGATGATCTCGAAGATGATGCAGTGATAGTTGATGGAGACAATTTGGGAGATGCTATAAGCGCTGTACTGAATGGTGGTAAGATTTTGAGTCTCCCTCAATGGGCATAATTGTCGTATTAGGTATAATGTTGAAGTAATACAATAAATAAAAATATATCAGGGATGTTGATGCCATTAACACATTGGCTGCGAAACCATGTCTTTTCCGCACGGTACGCGTCTTACCGCCTGTGCGGGCGGGGCTGTGTGTCGCGTATGTAACGCACGGTCTGAATGTACGTAAAAATCAGCGCCGCAGCCAACGTTTCAAAAAATAATTTTAAGACACAACTCCAGTAAAAAAACGCTTTATTTTAGCCCTGAAAACCAGATTAATTTGCAATTAATTGCAAAATTACATTTATTGTTGCTTTAAAACTAAAGTTTTAGTTGATTGAGTTGGCGAACAAGTGACGTCATAAGTTGCTATTGCCATTCAAACTCTGGGAGAATTGTTTTGCATGCTCATAAAAAGTACGTCAGTTGATTGGTGGTGTGTCAACATCACTATTGACACTAATTGATCTAGTCCCAAACTAATCAAAGCTTGTACAATACGTTTATCTTTAGTTTACCACTGACAGATGGCTTGCCTTCATTTCATTTCCAACTTTAACACCATACAAATAAAGTAGCTATTACAAAATCTGCAAATGTGGGTAACAGTATTCTAAAATTGACTTTATTTGTAGGTTGTTAAAGTTGAATATGAAATGAAGGAAAACTATCTGTCAGTGGTAAACTTTATGTAATTTTACTGTACTATGTGTACTAGACAAAGGATGAACATATCTAGGTATATAGTTAAATATGAACTTAAATACATAATAAACATCCATAAAACAAATAAAATGCCATAGTATGTATTATTATTGTGGTCTAACGCTAGCCTATACCTATAGTATAAAAAACCCTTGCTGTTGCCATGGGAGAGGCCTATATCAATATATCTTTGACCTTGACTGTACCACATTTACAATTTTCATTCACTCTTTTTCAGGTACCAATTCAAACACATACTACGAATGTTGCCATTGCAGTGTACTGTTCAAACATCCCAAGAGATTCCTCATTCACACAAAATGGCATTCCTTCGGTTTGACAAATGAAAAGAGACAAGAGGTGTTGAGGGAGAAAGAAATGAGGAAGAATATGAAGAAGGAAGCCAGGATTATTGAGAGGTGAGGCCAAATATATTGCTAGTAGGGGGCAGAGCTTAAAACTGGTACCAAAATAATGCTACTGCTTATTCCGTACCTAATGGGACCCTATTACTATAATTATCTCTTGAACCGTTATAGCCAGACACTTAAAATTTTCACGGACTAGGAATTAGGGTGAGGCCACACGAGCGTAATTTTGTGAGTTGTGTTGTGAGCGGCAGAATTTCGGTTGCGCCATACATTGCGTCACGTGATGGCCCGCATATTGTATGGCGCGGACCGAAATTCTGCCGCTCACGACTCACAAAATTACGCTCGTGTGGCCTCACCCTTACTGTGACCGCTATAACGACAAATACTAAAAATAAAATAAAGTAAAAAAAATTACACATCGCTCGTAGAACTGACGGCCGATGGGGCCGAAAGGTTCTCGAGTGGCGTCCGCGGACCGGAAGACGCAGTAGGTAGGCCTCCAACAAGATGGAGCGACGACCTGTTGAAGGTGGCGGGAACGCATTGGATGCGGATGGCGCAGGGCCGATCTGTTCGGCGAGCCTTGAGGGAGGCCTATGTCCAGCAGTGGACGTCTTTCGGCTGAAATGATGATGATGATGATGATGATGATGAAGAAAAATTAACTTGATTTTTATAATGCCATTAACTAGATAGGTACAGTCGGCCAAAAATATGGTCTACCCGCCTACAGTCGAAGTTAATTTGCACGTCATGATACAACAAGGTTGATTTTCCCTTGCAATAACATGATGACAGTGACTTAGGGATATTTAAATGTCACAGAAATTTACACTGATTATGTATTAGTATGTCTGCTACAGTAAAAAATAATAAAAATAGAATTAAATTTAACAATAAGGGGGGTCCCGATTATCTAATATACAGTTGTGGCCATATAATTAAGAACGATTATTTATTGAGATGATTTTTTCAAAGTAACAAGTATAACTAATTGCCCGTATTTTTTTTATTTCTCTCGGTATTGCGAAACTTTTCCGTACTACCGGTACATTCATTTATGCAACATAGTTGGTTAAAAAATTAATAGAGAAACTTTATACATTCGATCTGAACCTAGTATTAGTACTTACTGGCTGGTCACGTAATTAAGAACGCTGGAATAGTTTATTATTTTTTCAAATTTAAATAGAGAACACTGTGTGGCTCTGTGGTTGTAGATTATTATTCGTATAATTTTGGCGCCATTTCGTGCTGTTAAAGTCTTAAAAGTGATTACTTCGTATAAAAACAATGGGGAAAAATAAAAGTTGTGATAAATCTACAAGAGAAGTAATAATAAAACTTCGCGAGAAGAATTGGTCGTATAAAAAGATAGCCGACTATCTGCAATGTTCAAAAACAATGGTTTTCCATGCCGTAAAGCATTTTTCCACGTATCAAACTACTTCAAACGTTCCACGTGGACCTAGACAAAGAAAGTCATCTCGTCGAGATGATCGAAATATCGTTCGTTTGGCAAAACAAAATCCTTTTAAAGGGTCTAATGAGTTGAGAAAAGAATATTTTGGCGAAAACAACCCTTCAGCAATCTCTGCACGCACTATTCAAAGGCGTTTGGTAGAAAATAAGTTGAACGGAAGGATAGCAAGGAAGGTGCCTATGTTGAAACGATGTCATAGGCAAGCCCGACTTGCATTTGCAAGAAGGTATGAAAACTGGACAGTCAGACAGTGGAAAAACGTTCTTTTTTCTGACGAGACAAAAATAAATAGGGTATGTTCTGATGGAAAACGATATGTACGACGCCCTCCGAATAAAGCATTCGACCCAAAGTACACAAAAGTGACATTAAAGCATGGCGGGGGAAATGTGAAAATTTGGGGGTGCTTTTCTGGACATGGCGTTGGACCTGTTAGGCTGATAGAAGGAAACATGGATCAATTCCAATACAAAAATATACTGGAAGAAACAATGTTACCATATGCCGAAGACGTGCTTCCGGTTATTTGGACATTCCAGCACGACAATGATCCAAAGCATACTGCACGCACCGTTAAGGAATTCCTCACATCACAATCAGTTTCTGTCTTAGATTGGCCAGCCAACAGCCCAGATCTTAACCCAATAGAGCATCTTTGGTGCGAAGTCAAGAAAAAGGTTTCATATCGACAGTGTGGCAATTTGAGAGAGCTGTACGACGTTTTCTTAGAAGAATGGAACTCTATTTCTCTTGCGAAATGTCAAAAATTGATAGATTCAATGCCTCGCCGGTGTAAAGCCGTAATTAAAAGCCGTGGACATGCTACTAACTATTAATTTTAATTCAAATGTATTAAATTGCTTTTTTTTTCTATACCAACTTCACATTAATATGATTTATTTAATCTAAGTTTCATATAAAACAACTCTCGAGCAGTTTAATAAATCGTTCTTAATTATTTGTCCAGCTTCATTACTATTTGAATTTATTAGTATAGAGAACAAATAAAATTTGTAAAAAAAAATGTTAGCAATTATACACTATTATTCTTAATCCCGTTTGCTCTATCCATGTGGCTATTTTATAACATAACTTGTTACTTCTAAGAAGGAACACAACTAGACATATGACATGATTTAGATAAAAAAAAATCGGAAACTTCAAATCGTTCTTAATTGTATGACCACCACTGTAAAAGGATCCCATACTGCATATAGTTTACTTAGAAGCAGAGCTCCGGTAATACTGTATTATTATAATTAGTTGAGTTAGCGACGGATATTTTGACACACCTTAAAATTTTTACGGAACTTTCGGTACAAGAGTCTGACTCGCGCTTGGCCGGTTTTTTTGACGTAACAACGTCTAATAAATCGATGAACGCCGGCTGCTCGCACGAAAAAGGATGACTCAGTGTAACGTACATAACGCATTGTCCCGTTACGCTCGAGCCGATGAACGATCGGAGCGAGAGCGCGGCACGAGCGAGCGAAACGCACAATCGGCAAAAGCGTGCAATCTGTTCATCAATGTTTTGTTATGACGTTGTCACGTTAAACTATCGTCCGTAAACCGACTTTTTAATAGTAGCTGAATAGTGCTTTAGTAGAGATGTAATTTCGCGCATAAATTATAAAAAATTCAGAGGCGCAAGCATCATGAGTTTGGGCTTGAACCCACAACCCTCTGCTTGAGAGTTGAACCACTAGGCCACCAAGGCTTCACTACCCCTATACTCCATTTAATTTAGAATTATAAACCACAACAACATTATATTGCGGCTCGTGAACTGTAATCTCTTTACAATTTGTACTAGAGTAACAATTGACGACACGCAAATAAAGTGACATTAAAACAATTTTATTTTGCGGCTCCCAGACTATTGCACTGTACTATTTGCTAGGTAAGAAATAGTTGACGAGGCGCAATATAATGATGTTGTGGTTTTCAATTCTAAATTAAATGAAGTATATATTAGGAAGTCCAAACCTTGAGAGCGCGCGCAGACAGAGAGCGGTCTGGAGTTCCGAGTTCAGCGTTTTGGTCGCTTGAGAGTCTCAACGCACACAAGAGGCGGTCAAATTCTGGCGTTCCATGTTTTTGTATGTGCAACATATCGCTAGAGAGTTCATCTTTCGAAGAAGAAACATTGATTTTGTGGAGCCTAGAAACTTGTAAAAAAGTAGAAAATATTGGGTGCACCTAATTAACACAACACGAGAAGAATCCCTTGACGCGGCCATTTCAAGCCAAGTTTCTGCTTTTTTTTCACGATTTTCGTAGTGTACTTGACTTAAATCATATAATAATCTCCTTTTTCTAACCAATTTGATCAGTTTTTCCGTATTTGTAATCAGGGGCGTAGCTACCGCCGTATCTGCCGTATCAATTATACGGGGCCCCCGGGCAATGGGGGCCCCCGACGTGCCTAAGCAAAAATTAATAAAACTTCCCAATTTATTTTTATTTCAGAAATGCCAATAGTCAAAAAAAGCAAAAGTGACAGATAGATAATTATGATGAATAAATATTTCTTTTAATTTTATGCAAAAATTTTTTTGAAGTGAAACTTCTAATGCGTCTTTCATCATGCGTTGCGTTAAATGCTTTGCGTTAAATACGCAACGCAAGTTGACGTTTACGAGACGTTCGCATGTTAAAAACTTCGTCAGTGCGAACCAGAACAATTGCGTGGTTTAGTATGAAAACTTGTAAAAATCAAAACTATTTTAATGGTAGATCGTAGAATAAAGTATTTTAAACGTATTCAGTAAAAAAAGTATTGAATGTCATTGAGAATTGGGAATGTCTAAAAAAAAAATACCAGTGGTTTTTATATTTTTTTTGTATAGAAAAGTCAATTATAAGGAACTAATTTCTATATTTTGTCATTTAGTTCACTACTTTTTTCAAAATTAATTATTGAAACTAATTTGGCTGATGACGTCAGATTGTAACTGAGGGCTCCCACACTGCCAAATTTCTAAATCTATCTAAATGCGTACAATAAGGCAACCCCTTTAATTATTTTTTGCGTAGTGGTACACTGTAACTAGTGCATAACTAGTGTCACTTTACTGACGCTGTCAAAGTGCTAGATGTCAGACAGCGCGTCCAAATCAAACTCCGTAGTGTAATCCACGCGTAAATTGCGAAGAATTCTAACCACACAGAATAAAGTACGACTTGGACCGGTCACGCAATTTACACCAATGTCAAATGAAGGTCATTGCTTATTTGTTATGTAATAAATTCATTACATAATATTAAAATTAAATAACTACAGAAAACGAGTTAAAAAGCATTTATCTCGAAATGGTTTTCGATTTACAATACATTGCAAAAAAATAGACATCCCCAATTACGAAAAATCAAGAAAAATTATTGAAAATAACGTGCGCACGAGGAGCAACGCCATCTAGCGACGAGTTATGTAACTTGTCTCGCTAGCGCTGTAGTTGGTTGCTTGCTAGCCGCTGCTTTGCTTTGGGTTTTTATTATGAAGTTTCACTTCTTACGTGCGGAGGGACTCCACGCGCTAGTTTTTTTCTTTTGTGAGAAATATTTACCCTTCATAAGTGCTCCCAAACAAATTTTTATACGGGGCCCCGCCATGGCACGCTACGCCACTGATTTGTAACTTCAGACATCGCGGTGAACGCGGCGTTCTCTGTCTCGGCGGCAAAAGAACTCTTAGAACGCGGCGTTCCGCTTTGACCGCCCGCTGTGTGCGTTATCGTAAGGGACTCAGTACATTCGAAAGCCAAACCGCTCTCTGTCTACGCGCTCTGACTCCGTGTTGTAAATCTTTTTGAAGAAATATTTTTATTTTCACAGGTTAAATTCCAAGGAGGTCAAGGAAAAGGAGACGGAAGGGGGCGTCCATCCGTGCAAAGACTGTGATAAGGTGTTCAAGGTTAAAAGCAGCTTGAAGAACCATCGGCAGAGGTGAGGGACTTAACCCGGCCTAGTGCAAGACGGACTTGCGCGCTGAGAGTTCTGTAAAAATTAAAAACCGGTTGTCTGTAAAGTCGGTTTACGGACGATAGTTTAACGTGACAACGTCATAACAAAACATTCAAAAAACAAAAGTGAAACCAGGCGGTCACCCATCTAAGTACCGACCGCGCCCGACGTTGCTTAACCTCGGTGATCGGACGAGAACCACACCGGTTCACCTTTGTCAAATATCTTGAAAACGGTGCATCCTACGGCAAAATCAATGAATTTTTTCCCCTTTACTTTACTGAGGCTCCGCTGTCCGTCTGTCCGTCCGTCTGTCACCAGGCTGTATCTCGGGAACCGTGATAGCTAGAGAGTTGAAATTTTCACAGATTGTGTATTTCGGTTGCCGCTATAACAACAAATACTAATAAACGGAATAAAATAAATATTTAAGGGGGCTCCCATACAACAAACGTGATTTTTTTGCTCGATATTGATAACGGCAACAGGTAGAAGCTTGAAATATTCACAGAATATTTAATTATGTATTGACGTTAAAGATAAATCATTAAAATAAAATAAAAAAAAAAATTTAAGGGGGGCTCCCATACAACAAACGTGATTTTTATAGATAACTAGCTGACCCTGCAGACGTTGTTTTGCCTTATATCACCTAGGGGTATAAAAAATAGCCTACGACCTATTCTCAGACCTACTGAATACAGAGAAAAAAGTTTCATGAAGATCGGTCAAGCCATTTCGGAGGAGTTCGGTAACAAACACCGTGACACGAGAATTTTTTTATATTAGATTGTACGGAACCCTTCGTGCGCGAGTCCGACTCGCACTTGGCCGGTTTTTTTTAGTCGAGATTTCATTAAACTATTTGATTTGATTAGTGGGAAAAGGACAAAATGGGAATATGGATGAAATGGGAATGATGACAAAGTGGGATTGTGGACGAAGTAGGAATGTGAACGAAGTGAACCAAAACGAAATATACCTCTAATATACCTCTGGTCATAAATGGTACAATACGTTTACTTTTAGTTTACCACTGACAGATGGCTTGCCTTCATTTCATTTCCAACTTTAACACCATACAAATAAAATAGCTATTACAAAATCTGCAAACGTGGGTAACAGTATTCTAAAATTGGCTTTATTTGTAGGTCGTTAAAGTTGAATATGGAATGAAGGCAAACCATCTGTCAGTGGTAAACATTATGTAATTTTACTGTAAACCACTTGGTCGACTACATGTCACATTAATTCCAGGTACCATCCGACGCGCGTGCGTGAATGCAAGATATGCCACGTCACCGTCGTAGGCTGGATGGCGCTCAGGGAGCATTTGAACACGCATACAGGGGGCGGCGGGTACCAGTGCGGCGAGTGCCCCAAGAGATTCAAGTACTCGCACTCGCTGGCAAAACACAAGGACACGCATCTGGTGAGTGTTTACAATTGGTTGTTACAATAGGTTGATGAGAAGTTATACTTTTTACAATTGGTTGTTGAGAAGTTGTGGTTTTTTTCAAATAGGTTGTTGAGAAGTTGTCGTTTTTACAATCAGTATTTGGTAGTAGTTGTGGTTTTTACAATAGGTTGTTGAGAAGTTGTAGTTTTTACAATTGGTTGTTGAGCAGTTGTAATTTTTAAAATCTGTTGTTGGCAGAAAATGTGGTTTTTACAATAAGCAGTTGAAAAGATGTAGTTTTTACAATCGGTTATTGAGAATGTGTGGTTTTTACAAACTTTTGTTGGTAGAAAATGTAGTTTAACAATCGGTTGTTGAGAAGCTGTTGATTTTAAAATCGTTTGTTGAGAAGTTGTTGTTTTTTACATACGGTAGTTGGTAGTAGTTGTCGATTTTATAATCGGTTGTTGAGAATTTGTGGTTTTTACCAAGGTTGTTGGTAAAAAATGTAGTTTATGGGTGAATCAACTTTTTCTTGTCACCCGTTTGCAATGGTTACACAAACTTTGTTCCTTGGACAACCTGACTATTTCTCTATGAAACAGTATGAAGATGTTACTTGGACGGCCGGGACAGAATAAACAACACAAAAAAGTTGATTCACACTTTCTAAATCAGCCGTAGGAAAGTTCTGGTTTTTATAATCGGTTGTTGGTAAAAAATGTGGTTCTTACAATCAGTTGTTGAGATGTTGTGATTTTCTATTATCAGCTGTAGAGAGGTTATAGTTTTTACAATTGGTTGTCAAGAAGTTGTGGTTTCTACAATGGGTTGTTGAGAAATTTTGATATGTCTTGTTTATTGTTTCTAGGAAAAAACACACGGATGCGAGCAGTGCGAGAAGAAATTCGGCTCCCAGGCGCTTCTGAAGATGCATATGAAGTGTCACGAGCGCACCGCGCGCGGTGCGACGTTCCGATGTACTTATTGCGGGAAAGGATTCTTCGAAAGCTATAACCTTCAGGTAAGCGTCCCACGTCCCACTGTTGGGCACAGGGCTCTTAAAGCAGAGGTTAGATCGTGTATGGTACTGCTGCCGTCTTTGAGACGGTGCCGCCAAGTACTTAAGATATACAACTGTCCTAAATTAGAAAGGAAGAAATAAAAACATTTATTTGTGAACTGAAACAATTACTTTTCATCACACTTGCTCGTCAATGGCGTTATTCCATGCCTGTATACTAAATGTCAAAGGCCTAATTTGTTCTTAGGGGAGTTATGGATTTACGTACAGTTTTTCTTCCCAACGGAGTTCTAACTTTAGTTTTAAAATTTGCAAGCAGACTAAGGAGGTTTCAAGTCAGCCAACGTTTTATTTATATGTTTAAAACTTAGCTATAACCCAATTTTACTACACCAAACTTGTCTACGCTTCATGAAACTTCGTTATTTTTATATTTTAAATTTATATCAAATAGTTTTGCAATTATTTTAGTAAGTATTTTTTTAACATGTTGGCAGAATGTGGCCGTATGGCCATTCGAATTCTAAACACAGTTTACTTTATCTGTGGTAGATGACTTGAAAAAAGTGTCAATCTGTATTGGCGGGTAGCCATTATTTATTTAACTTAAGTGTTTAGAGACAAAATAATTTCATTTTTGGATTTTTTTTCCTCGCAGTGTGATGAAAATCATTGTGTGTATCACGGGCAGTAAGGGGATTACAAACTCGAGTCATTAAAATCCCTCCGCCTCCGGCGTCGGGCTTTTAATAGGCTCTCGTTAGTAATGTAAGAACTGCGTGTTCATGCAGTTCCTCCACCTCCACACTGTACGAACACACAAATCACACAAACCCAACCATCACCACCACCAAACTACACTGACGCGTTTCGAACTCAACCAGAGCTCATCTCCAGAGTTGGCAAAGTAATTGTTTCAGTTCATTAATATGGACCTCCGCAAAGTAACGCCTGATTCAATAAATACATTTATTCGTGACATTTTTATAAAATGAAAGAAAAGCCGGGTCCTCGCGAGGCAAGCGCATGAGGCATGATTTTGTTCGACACAAAGCTCAAAATCGCACCGAAAATGGCTGCCTCGCGAGGCTCGCTCAGTGGAGGCACGGCTAAAGAGAAACCAGAACCGAGACAAATATTGTCACGAAATAGTCCCAACTCTGCGTAATGTCAGCCTTACAGCCGACGCCGGTCTTACGTTGGAACCATTTAAACCTCAGTTTAACATAACACCAACAATGAACTCGACAACTAAAATTTATTACAATACACAAACCAATAATTTAAACCACAAAAATATTCTAAAACACAAATTACATAAAGTTTACCACTGACAGATGGTTTGCCTTCATTTCATATTCAACTTTAACGACCTACAAATAAAGCCAATTTTAGAATACTGTTACCCACGTTTGCAGATTTTGTAATAGCTACTTTATTTGTATGGTGTTAAAGTTGGAAATGAAATGAAGGCAAGCCATCTGTCAGTGGTAAACTAAAAGTAAACGTATTGTATTGCTATTGCTTAAATTAGGTACACATGAAAAAAAAGTATATATACAACAACTAGCTGTTGCCCGCGACTCCGTCCGCGAAGAATAGGGATATAACAAATAGTCTACGACCTTAGATTATGACACTAGATAGAGTGTCAGTAGCAAACACTGCGATACAAAACGTCTAAAAACCCATTTGACAGCTTCATCTTACGATCGCGTTACGTCATTCAGACTGAAGGCAAATGACATATAAGCCAACTGTTGGCTTATATTTTTCGGGACGCTTTCATGCCGCCTAAGCTCTATCTAGTGTATAAATAATCTAAGCCTACGACCTATTCTCAGACCTAACAACTTGTAGGTCTACGCAAATTTAAAAATATAAAATTGTTTTCTAGGTACACGAGCGCACCCATAGGAACGAACGCCCGTTCTTATGCGACATTTGCAACACCAGTTTCGGGACGAATTCCAGCCTCAAGAGACATTTGAAAGTCGTAAGTATAATCTATCTATATCTATACTTCTATACTAATATTATAAAGAGGAAAGATTTGTACCTATTTTTGTATGTTTGTAATGAATAGGCTCAAAAAGTACTGGGCCGATTTAAAAAATTCTTTCACCAATAGAATGCTACATTCTTCCAATTTGACATAGGCTACATTTCATTTTGAAAAAAATTAGGGCTCCTTGGTAAAATTTGAACAATGTAACCGAAGGTGTAGAAAAATGAGTCTTAAAATGTCTTTCGTCGAATGCGCTGCCGAAACTATTAGCGATAGAACAAAATAATGTACAACAATATTGAAGAACATCATAATGTCTACAAAAAACTCTGCGGTAGCATATGTCCAACTATTGTAGTTATGTCACTACAACAACTTTTTTCATTTTAAACATTAATGAAAATGCTAACCAAATTCAAACCATGCTATTTATGTGTTTATATTAATCCTTATCCAAATAAATTATTTTATGGTCAAGACCATTTAACTACCTATAAAATAGTTTTTAAATTATTTAAATTGGACTTTCCATTCAAAAGATATTACGAATTAAAAAATTCAAACAGTAAACAAAACCGCCATAGCGCCGTGGCCGTTGTTTGCGATGCAGTCTGAAAAGCGCGCCGGGCATCGCGGCGGGCGGGGTGGAGGGGGCACTGAAATACAGGAGTGGGGCGTGCACGTCTGTAAGATCCGGCTCCTGACGCAGCGGACGCTACCGATATTGAACATTTAGATTTTTCCATAGAACACATTTCAGATAGAGCACATTTTCTTTCTATCGATTAGGAGTTATTTTCAAAACCTTAATATGTAAATATTACTTATTTAAGTGCCCGCCACTTAAACCATCAAAGAAATTGAACATAAATAGACTTACATAAAAATATAACTGTGGGTTTTTTTTAATATATAATTAATAAATAAATAATAAATAATAATTTTTTAATAAATAAAAATATTTGTGAAAAAAAGTTTTATATCCAAATTTCCAAAAATAAATAATTGTCTACCCCGTG
Organism: Archips xylosteana; assembly: GCA_947563465.1. NCBI lineage: Eukaryota > Metazoa > Arthropoda > Insecta > Lepidoptera > Tortricidae > Archips > Archips xylosteana. The sequence goes on from OX387373.1 coordinate 8,792,417, forward strand.
CGAAGCCGGGACGGGCTGCTAGTATTATATATAAAAATTGGGTGAATCAACTTTTTCTTGCCACCCATTGCTATGGTTACACAAATTTTGTCCCCTGGTCAACCTAAGCATTTTTCTATGAAACAGTATCGAGATGTCACTTGGACAACCGGGAACAGGGTAAAAGTCACGAAAAACTTGATTCGCCCTAATCCTTATTCCCCTTGAGAACGACTTAACCGATTTCATACATTTCTTTTTAAATTTTGTAGAAATATGTGCTTTGTAGAAGCTTCTTACAATTGAAAAAAAAAACACAAAATTTAATTATTGTTTTTACATCTTTTACAATTGTCAACTAAACAACAATGGAATTTGTATTCAACATTGCTGGAGGACTAAACATTTCATCACTTTTTGAAATTTTAAATAGACCATTACTGAAACAATTACTTTGCTCACCCGCAACTTTATGGTAATAATGGGGGTTTTCAGAAAAAAATGTACCAGTCAGTTTTGTGACGGTCCATACAACATGTATAGTTAACTGCGTCTCAAAACTGACAATTAAAAGTGGGACACTTTTTTTATTGCTTAAATCGATATAGTGATTCTGAGTAGCAATAACCCAAAATTTGTTAGGTTTTTTAAAAAGAAAGAAAAGAAAGAAAGAAAGAAAAACATTTATTTTATAACAACAACAGGGTGTCCACTTTCTGGAAAGTCAGGGAAAAGTCAGGGAAGCTCAAGGTGGTCAGGGAAAGTCAGGGAAAATCAGGGAAATTTGCTAGAAATCGAAAAAGTCAGGGAAAAACTCGTACTTTCCCAATGATTGTAAAATGAGGAAAATTTCATGCTCTAGTCTGACCCTTTAACCAGACTATTGAAGCATTTTTTTCAGGTTTGGAGTGATCTACATTATGACAAATACATTTGCAGTGAATTCCCATCATCGGGTCTAGCTTAGTATCTCGGGCAGTAAAAAAAAATCATAAGAACCTGCTTTGAAATGTACATGATTATCCAGGGAAATTTATAAATGTGGTCAGGGAAAGTCAGGGAAAAGTCAGGGATTTTTTTTAAGATTTGTAGTGGACACCCTGAACAATAACACATACACAGGCAAAAATAAGAGTACAAACATAGACATAGACATAGGAATGTAGGTACATATTAGTGCTGCTACAAAAAGGGACCCGGATCAGCATGTCGCTAGTTAAAAACCAGCACTGGTCTTCCGCCGGGCCACAGTACAGCAACATCACGGAAGGCCACACAAAACACACAAATTATATAATTATTATAAAAAAAAGAGAAACTTATCATTCTAACAAAAAACTATCTGACTACGGAACCGTAAAAACTAAACATTCAAACATTTAAGGCTACCCCCGACCGAAGCGCGGGGCGCGCGCGCGTCGGCAACGAAAACGCTTCGGTTTGTGGTGGCCCTAAAAGAATTTACTGTAATTGGGATGTCCCAATTTTTGGCAACGTATAATAAATAGAAAACCGTTTGGAGAAATAGGCTTTGTGAAGCGTTTTCAGAAATCAGATTCCAAAAATATGATAATCTGAATTAAATAAAGAAAATTTAAGTAATGACCTTCATTTGACCCCTGCAGTGAATCGTCACAAAGGCAGATATAAAGCAGGTCTACACTCTAAAGCAAATTGACAGTTTGAAATGTTGCTGTCCTGCTTATAATAGCAAAGAGTGACAAAGACAGAACTTTAATCACATGATGCACACCTGGCTTTAAACAGTTGTCATTTATCATAAAGTCCGAAATGTATACAATACTCGCAATGTATTTTTACAAATTTAATTATTAAATTACTACGTTACAAGTAAATATGAAAGAATTTAAATATCAGATTTTAATAAAAAATATCTATTTACTATCACACCATTAAACAAACAGGAATAATCGAAGCTAAAAGAAGAGAAATAAAGAAAACTATTTTGTCATGGTTCATTTAGGACCCTGAGCCGTGCTTGTAATATTGACAGTGACAAGACAAATCAGGGGCACTACTACAAAATTCGAAGTTCGTATCGTATCATCCCTCTCACTCTCGTGTCAAATCATATTAGCGTGAGCGGGACAGCATGAAACGAAGTTCGAATTATGCACTTCGTAGTAGGGTCTCAGTAGTGCCGTGGTAGTGCCACAGATTATGTTATGTACGACTTGAATTTTTCTAGGCTATGGAACGTGGCTCTCTCACTGTGACGTCATCCAACGTATTTCTAAAAAAAAATATAAAAAATTAAATACTCAACCAAATTCAAAATCGATGAAAATGGTGTCTTAAAATATCCTATTCTTTCCAAAAAAAATATAAAAACTAGAGGTTATTTTTTTTGGTGCATCCCAATTATGTTCCTGAGACCTTTGCCTCTTCCTAGCGGAACACGGAACACTAAAACAAAAAAAAAAGTACAGGTTACATCTTTTTCTGAAAATGCCCTAATATCATTTTCGAGAGACGTTTACATCGGTCAGTACTAACAGTGCACCTCCAGTCCCACAGCACCTCAAAACCCTTCCCGTGCCCGACGTGCCACCGCTGCTTCGTCTCGGCGAACACCCGAGCCCGGCACACGGCTCGTGTCCACGCCGACCCGGCATCGTGCCCGCACGCATGCGCACTGTGCCCCCGACGCTACAAATCGTGCAAGGATCTACAGAAACACGTGTACAAGGCGCACCCCAAACGGAAGCGAGAGGAAAAGCAGGAGTAAAAAAAAAACAGATAAGTTGCGTTGATTTAAGACTCGCTGCCCGCGGTGCCGTAGGTCGTTGGTACGGTTGGCCGCAAATATGGTCTACCACCCTGCGGTTGGAGTTCATTCGCACGTGATGATCAGAGATCGGAATTTTCACGGCAAAATATAAGACTGTCGCAATCGCAATCGTTTAACGACCGCTTTAGCCTAGTTGGTAGTGACCCTGCCTACGAAGCAAGAGGTCCTGGGTTCAAATCCCGGTAAGGGCATTTATTCGTGTGATGAGCACGAATATTTGTTCCTGAGTTATGGATGTTTTCTATGTATTTAAGTATTTATTTATTTATATAAGTATGTTTATCGTCGTCTAGTACCCATAGTACAAGCTTTGCTTAGTTTGGGACTAGGTCGATTTGTGTAAGATTGTCCCCTAATATTTATTTAATCAAGCTAGTGTTAGAACCAATTTTTTATCGACGTCGATAGTTGTGCAATAGAAGAAAAAACCGGTCCACTAAATAAAAATACATATTTAATACAGAATTTTAGGCCAGGTTTGTATAAAATTATATAGAGACAGATACAATTTCTTCTGCTAAGTCCGCGTCAGTAAGGTACACACAGTAGCACATGACATTTTATTTGGTTTGTGATAGTGATAGGAGTAGATAATCGTTAATTTCTCAACATTCTCTGGGAGTGGCCTGTTTCGTTTATCACCTGACCTAAAATTCTGTATTAAATATGTTTTTTTATTTAGTGGACCGGTTTTTTCTTCTATTGCACAACTATCGACGTCGATAAAAAATTGGTTCTAACACTAGCTTGATTGCGAAAGTCTTATATTTTGCCGTGAAAATTCCGATCTCTGGTTATGATACAACAAGGTCGATTGTCCTTTGCAATAATTATGATGACAGTGACTAATGACTTCACTCAGAAATGTCAACCTTAGCAATTTAAATTTAAATCTCAAAGAAACTTGTCAAAACTGGTAGACCACTTTCTTAGTCAACCGTACGCTACTAGGTGGTTTTAAAACCAAAAACTTAATTGATTAGTCATATACTTAGATTATTTATACACCAGATAGAGCTTAGGCGGCATGAAAACGTCCCGAAAAATATAAGCCAACAGTTGCCTTATATGCCATTTGCCTCCCTTCAGTTTGAATGACGTAACGCGATCATAGTATGAAGCTGTCAAATGGTTTTTCGGACGTTTTGTATCGCAATGTTTGCTACTGACACTATCTAGTGTATAAATAATCTAAGGTCATATAGTATACGACCAACTTTACGACCACCAAACGTCGAGACGAAATAAGAATTAAACTGAAAACGAATGAGGCGAGATAATAGGATACCGGTGAATCAACTGTTTTGTGTTGTTTACTCTGGTTTTCTACAAATTGACAGACTATACTCTGTCTATTTAACAGAGTTAGTACTAGAAAACAGAGAATGCACGTAATTGGTCAGCGATAAGGACGATGCACCGGCACATACGTCCCACTGCAGGGCACATATTTAAATATTATTATCTACTACTTTAAATTACATAATTATGATTAATAGATGAATAAACATGACATGTAATTATTTGAGGTGCCTCTAACTACAAACAAAAATCACGAGAAATATTACGAATATTCCAACAAACTGCATGAAAGCCGAGCCCGCCATCGACGTGCGATCGTTGACGCCCACTGACAGTTTCTTGTCCCTTTCATTTGCATACAAAAGTGCAACAGAGAGAACGCCTTGCTAACTCTGTTAAATAGACAGGATATAGACAACGGAGTTCTATTAATAGGATCCTATGGCACTCTTTGGGTACAAAAGCTACAAAGCAACGGCTCGAAACATGGCAATTCGTTAGTAGTATTATATTGTAAATCTCATCATAGAATAAATAATATAAATAAATTAGATGCAATTTCTTAATGTTTCTGACACGAATCTCTTCTATCCCATAGATTTTGTGGCAATGATTATGTATGACGTTACATCTATGTTAACTATTTGTTTTAAAGCAGCTAAAAATCTAATTTTGCAGTTGTTTGATAATTCATCTGGTTTATAGTGCTAAAATAATGTGTTTTATTTATTTATTAATTTTATTACAGTCTTGAAATTATTGTTTTATGACGTCATCGTGTTTTATGTCATCATTCCTATTTAAATATTCTTAAACTGTCGAAAAATTGGGCATTCTAGACGTTAGATTAAGTCTTTTTAAGTAGCGGTTTGAAGCTAAGAAATAGGAGCTCCGCGTAGCGGAGCACAGTTGGCTTAATTTACAAGAAAGAATAGTATGACATGAATGCAAACTAGTGTCCAAATGGTTAATCCGTTTCGGAGCTACGATGTTATAGACATACGTTAAATGTATGCCGTCTATATCTTTATTTGTAGGGGTTTAAGTGAAATACAAAATAAAATTAGTTTTAGCTTGAATTTAGTATTAAATTGTATGTATATTATGGATCTTTTAGACAAATAAGTAATGTGTAAAATATGTTTTTTTTTCTATAGATGTATTTTATTATTCTAGTATTCCAAAGGATTTTTAAAACGCCTATTTTTGATTTTTAATTTTTAAAAAGACATCTGTAATTTTAAGGGTGTACGTGTGTATAAAGTTTTTATATGTTTTAGTTTAGTATATGGACGATTGGGTAGTTGATCTATTGACATAATAGCTGTTGCTATGCGATTTTTGTATGGTAATAGCTAGATTCGACACTTATTTATTTCAAAGCTACTAAAAATATTCTTCTACAGTTTATTGGTAATTAAATATCGTTGAATTATTAAACCTTGTATCAACTACCTAATTAAAGCAAAAAATTATAGCACTTAATATAGTAAGGGTGAAATGTGAGTTGTAAGAATTTATGTTCAGAAATTTTGATGTTTAAAAATTTTACGCTATTTTTTCCAACGAAATTCTGCAGTTTTGGAGAAAATCCTTAATCGGCATATCTTGGACACTACTAGGGTACCGCCTGCCTTTTCTGCTGCAAATTTTGTACTATATCCCCATAACCTTTTCAACGCTTCAAATACAACAGCTCTCACTCGTACGCCATGACATCGGAATGTCAAACGCGAAATTGAACCCTACAGAAATGCATGTAGGTAGATATCGCTCTGCTCGCCGTGACTCATACATATATAGACCCCGGATCTTTGTGGCAATGACGTCACAATAGGGTAGTTTGGGGACTAAATGGAACAGTGTTAATTAATACGAAAAACTAACGGGTTTTAACAGAGTACATTTTATTAATTCAGGATAAAGGTTACCTAGTAAATTAAAAATTAATCAATATTATTTTTTGGTATATTACTGCAAACCATACATTTGTACGTTGAACTGGCGTTTGATCTTTGATCAATTATAACTGTAGATACACATTGCCGAACAAAATCCCCTTCAAAGAATGTCCGAACTTTTTTATTTGGTTGCGTAACAAATAAAATCATCACCTACACAGAAATTTGAACCTAGTCTTTACTTCATTACAGTCGAATTTCGGTAGCGGCAAAACTCCACTTGACAGCTAAACTTGACAATTTCACGCAACGTTCTGAGAAAAAAGAAGGCCACTTTTATCAAAGTGGCGCTCATTTGGCTCGGACACTTTCGGGCGCGCGACTGTGGATCTACAGTTATAATTGATCAAAGCTTTTGATGAATAAAAAGTGACTGAGGTGAAAATGTTGTTATGTTCCACTGCTCCATTTCCTGAATGGAACTTTGGCTTTTACGGCCGCTTACTTTATATTCGTCAAAACCCAATAATAATAATAATTTTTATTTCAAGTATCAAGGACTCATATTGTTAATAGCTTAAGTTTTGTTAGTAAAGAAAATTATGAAATTAATTCACTGGCTAGGACCATGTAACCCCTGACAGTGAAGCAAGTAAGGGCAGTCAATTCTGTCCCCTATCATATTCAAAATGTTGTTGGGACCGCCGCGCACCCGGCGCACCAGGGAAGCCGCCCTCTTGCGCATGGTGGCATAAAAACTGTCAACTCTAGCGTCTGCGAACATCCCTGATGCGCTACAGAAACGAGGCAGTCCCACCAACACCCGGAACTACAGATGCGAAGCCGGTTATTAACGATTTTAACCAAGCGGTTAAAAACGCATTTTTCGTTATTAACGGTTATTTAACCGCATTTTATTACGGTTAAATACTCGCACAGCGTGGTATGGACAACCAAAAAATAATCAGTCAGTATACTTATGTTCTTTAAATATGATTTATAAAATCTAAAATAAAATCTTTATCCTTCGGATACCCATTTTTCACTTCACCTAGGAGTTGACTGCACAATAAAAAAACATTACCCTTTTACGTTGTCGCAGTCGGATAATTAACCGTTAATAACTGCATTTTATCGGTAGCTAACCATAAATTTGGTTGATTAACGGTAGCTAACGGATTTTTTACAACTAGCCGGAACGCGTTATTAAATTGGACACGAAGAGCCCCGTAGTCCCGCTGCGTGTACCGCAGCCACAGGCTACGCGTGTACAGGGAGGTGCAGTAGGCCCTAAACAAGGTTACCTTCACCTCTCCCGTACAACGCGCAAACCTGCGTGCGATCATGTTCGCCCCGACTGACAAGAGCCCTTCGTTCCCGTTCAATGTCACTATCATCTTTGAGGTCCCACGTCACTAAATGGCCTAAATACTTAAAAGAGTCCACTCTACTCAAGGGTACCCCATTGAGGCATATGCGTGGCACTTCAGCTGTTCCCTTTGATCAATTATAACTGAAGATACACATTGCCGAACAAAATCCCCTTCAAAGAATGTCCGAACTTTTTTATTTGTTTGCGTAACAATTAAAATCATCACCTACACAGAAATTTGAACCTAGTCTTTACTTTATTACAGTCGAATTTCGGTTGACACTTGACAGCTAAACTTGACAATTTCACGCAACGTACTGAGCAAAAAGAAGGCCACTTTTATCAAAGTGGCGCTCATTTGGCTCGGACATTTTCGGGCGCGCGACTGTGGATCTACAGTTATAATTGATCAAAGGCTGTTCCCTACAAATTGCTGTGTGCAATGCCCTACAAATGTGTGGTTTACAGTCTCTGGGTCTATGACATGATAGGAAAAAGAAGTTTTGACAGAAGGCCAGTGACAATTCGAGTTATTAATACACAAGCAAACTCCTTTCCTATTCAATATCGTTGACACACGTTCGTGAAGATCGAGTTTGTCATCATGCATGACATACATCACCCAATAATCACTGTCGTAGAAGATAAACAAATTATTCATTTTGACATGGTTCTATAGTGGCCTAGGAATCAAATTGGTTGACAGTACAAGGACGAAAAAAAAACTGACAATGTCTATACAACGACGTGCTGCTTAACATACAAAATGAATGGTACAGAGAGCTCTCTTTAGTGAAATTAGCTACAGGTTTATTATTTTAAAATATGTTTTATCATATTTGTCTCCGAAATAAGACTTACAAAAAAAAATCGTACGTGCAGCTCCTCCGCGCGAAAGAAGTGAAACTTCGTAATGTGGAAATGAAAAAGGCACTTATACATCAATATGAACCTTATTGCGATAACTTAAAGAACTAAATTTACTTATTCATCTATGTGTTTAAATTACTCACTAGATGGCGCTTTTATCAAGTCTCATACAAATTTGGACAGACAGTATGAGTTCTGCATCGCACTGTCGAAGTTTTTAACTTCCGTTAGTATATATACAATGCGAGATTACTTGCTTCGGTGGTCCATATACTAATGCTTTCATACCCCCTCCATGGTAGCGTTAAACGTTTAGCGCGACCTTGTTGGAAGTCGCATTAGAAGTTTCACTTCAAAAATACAAACTTACAAACAAAGTTGGGGGCGATCACTACCATATGAGAAAAGCATCGATAGTATAGTTTATCTATAAAGGAACTCCCTACCTGTCATTAAATTATGCCCCCTAAATTCCTGTGGTCATTACGGAATTAATGGTACAGAGACCTCTATAATCCATTTAATTTAGAATTATAAACCACAACAACATTATATTGCGGCTCGTGAACTGTAATCTCTTTACAATTTGTACTAGAGTAACAATTGATGACACGCAAATAAAGTGGCATTAAAACAATTTTATTTTGCGGCTCCCAGACTATTGTACTGTACTATTTGCTAGGTAAGAAATAGTTGACGAGCCGCAATATAGTGATGTTGTGGTTTTAAATTCTAAATTAAATGAAGTATATAGTAAAACTAGCTGCTGCTAGTGCCGTTCCATTTACTCTAATAGTATTAAACAAGAGTGAGAGGGACAGCAAATGACGAAATAGGTGGATGAACTCGCCCAGAGCCATGGAGCTAATAAGTATAGTCTGGTGTTGGTGTTAATGTAAATATGTATTATTAATTTATGACTTCATCGAATTATTTTTTGTAGTTGTATGTAATCGTTATTAAATGATAGTATTATAATGAAATTATAGGAGATTAAACGTGGTCACATATCTGAGTGTTTATTTCATTTATTAGGTTAAGCGTAGAGCTTGTCTAATTTAAAATGACGCGCGCCCAACCACCGCATTCACGCACATCTGCCAAGGGAAATATTTCTCTATTGTAGCTTAAATTGAGTTTCAAATCCTGTGCGTAAATGCGGTAGTGGGGCGCGTCATTTTAGATTAGACAAGCTATAACACAGGACGGCAACGGGTCGGGTCGGGAGTACGACGACGGCGGGGGGGGGGGGGAGTATTCGAGGAGGAGGAAGCGAGGACTCATTTAAACGGTTTAGCTATAGTTTTAAAAAATATTTTTGATGAATATTTCTGAATAAATAAAAAAAAATCGAACAGACTCCAAAGAAACAAAAAATACAATCGAATTTATAACCTCTTCTTTTTGAAGTTTGTAAATAAAACAACATTTTCTATGAATATTTATTTGAAAACTTCAAAATCGTTCCATTATTATAAATATATTCGATATTATGCTTGAAACGTACTCAATGTAATTCCATTACATAACCAAAACCTTTATGATGCCTACACTCGGCGTAGGTATTCGTCAAAATATTTACGGAGCGAAAGAGATACACTTATCGTTTCTTGCGGGAGCGACCGAGATACAAATAGCGCAACGCCAAATGAATTATAGTCGACCAAGAAATTTCTTTACCACCTGGTTCAATGCCAGTTGTACGGCTTAAAATATCACTATTTTCACTTACAAGTCAATGTTACAATCAGCCTTATGGTCTTTTCCTGTGTGAAATCGTTTAGGTTAACTTCGTCTAAATTCCCATTTTTTCAACTTCCTATACTTCATTTAATTTAGAATTGAAAACCACAACATCATTTTATTGCGGCTCGTCAACTATTTCTTACCTAGCAAATAGTACAGTGCAATAGTCTGGGAGCCGCAAAATAAAATTGTTTTAATGTCACTTCATTTGCGTGTCGACAATTGTTACTCTAGTACAAATTGTAAAGAGATAACAGTTCACGAGCCGCAATATAATGTTGTTGTGGTTTATAATTTTAAATTAAATGGAGTATAGTTTCACATTTGATGACTAGATGGCGCTAGCAGTCGCTACACCTGTGATAAAGGGGCTGCCATATAAAATGGTAAAACACTTACTTGGTCGACTATTACACGCTTTAAATCGTATAAAAAGTACGTCTGGGATTTAATAACCGGTGATAATCATTCCCTTTTCGACAGCGTCAGACTTCTCCTTGCCTTCCAGGAGCTCAACGAGACGCAGCCCGAACCAGTAGGCAGTACCAGGTCCCTGAAAAGCAAATAGGAATGTTTCCTAGGTAAAAAAATAATAATTCTTATTAGTCCGTATTTTACATTACCAAAAAATATTGGACACGTAATTTTTCTTTTGACAATTAAACAAAAAATGACGAAGATATGGCGCGTTGAAGTTCCGCGTGACGAGGCGTGACGTCACTTGTTCCTAAAACTCATACAAAGTGCAGGAACAAGTGACGTCACGCGAAACTTCAACGCGCCATATCTTCGTAATTTTTTGTTTAATTGACAAAATAAAAAATACGTGTCCAATATTTTTTGATAATCTAAAAGACTGACTAGTTAGGAAAGTAGCCAATTACCCAGGTTTAGTAACACAGCCACTTTTTTCCGAAACTATAAGAACTATGCCGTTGAAACTAGGTAAGTAGATGTATTCTGTGAACCGAATTAAGATTTTCACACAAAAATAGAAAAAAAAAACAATAAATTTTGGGGGTTCCCCACACTGAGAATAGAACTGAAACTCAAAATTTGTTTTGTCATCAAACCCATACGTGTGGGGATTACCATGTAAGCTTCCACCGAAAGTTGGTTTGAACGAGATCTAGTAAGTAGTTTTTTTTAATACGTCATAAATCGTAAACCGCAATTTTTTATAGATAATGGTACGGAACCCTTGTCACCTGATCACCAACGGGACAACGATTTTTTTAAGGATATTTTGGGCAGAAACACACTTTTGTTTTACAATAACAAACATCATACTACCCAATTTTGTATTTTTTTTTTTCGATGCGCAAATATACTTTAATACTTACTGGGTATTTTATTACTTAGTACTTACGACTACAAAAATGTGTACAATACGTTTACTTTTAGTTTACCACTGACAGATGGCTTGCCTTCATTTCATTTCCAACTTTAACACCATACAAATAAAGTAGCTATTACAAAATCTGCAAACGTGGGTAACAGTATTCTAAAATTAGCTTTATTTGTAGGTAGTTAAAGTTGAATTTGAAATGAAGGCAAACCATCTGTCAGTGGTAAACTTTATGTAATTTTACTGTACGGGCCCTGGAATGCCTAAGCAACCAACGCACCATTGGGGCCTCACCTTTTTATTATTTAAATTTATCAACGAAACTCAAGCTACCCATTTTTCTTTTGACTATTATACTTACATTTCATACTAAATACAAACTGAAATATGGATGCACAGAAAAAAGACCAACGCTGGGAATTGAACCCAGGTCCTCAGCATTCCGTGCCGCGTGCCAATCCCCTACACCACCACTGGCCAGGAGTCTAGACACGAATTTTTCCTACACATTCATATCTCAATTTGTTAGATCACCACTTGCGTGATACAGCGCCATCTATGTTATACCCTCATCGAGAGATTCCAACACGCCTTCGGAACTACCCGCTCACCGCTCTTTTCTTTTTGCTGGATTTTTCTGTGCATCCATATTTCAGTTTGTATTTGGTATGAAATATATATGGTTTTCACGGGATGACCGTAAAAGTAAAAAAGTAAAACCGGCCAAGTGCGAGTCGGACTCGCGCACGAAGGGTTCCCCGTACAATTATCTATAAAAATCACGTTTGTTGTACGGGAGCCCCCGTTGAATATATTTTTTATTTTAATTTAATGATTTATTTTTAAAGTCAATACATAATTAAATATTCTGTGAATATTTCAAGTGTCTACCTGTTGCCGTTATCAACATCGAGCAAAAACGAGCAAAAAAAATCATGTTTTTTTTATTCCATTTTTTAGTGTTTGTTGTTATAGCGGCAACCGAAATACATCATCTGTGAAAATTAACTCTCTAGCTATCACGGTTCCCGAGATACAGCCTGGTGACAGACGGACGAACGGACAGCGGAGCCTCAGTAATAGTGTTCCGTTTTTACCCTTTGGGTACGGAGCCCTAGGAATGAAGTTGAAAAATAAAAATACAAAAAGATACTTCATATCAAACTTGTTAGTATACATACCCTGCTAGTCACAATGTTGCCGTCAACAACGACCCTTTCGCCCTCGACATAAGTGTAGTCACCCGTAATCTTGTCCTTAGTGGTTGGGTAGGAGGTCACTCTCTTGCCATGCCCGATGCCGTGGGCCACGAAGGCTGTGGGGGCTGGAACAAATTAATAGTACAGTAAAATTACGTAAAGTTTACCACTGACAAATGGTTACTACTGATAGATGGCGCTGTATCACGCAAGTGGTGATCTAACAAATTGAGATATGAATGTGTAGGAAAAATTCGTGTCTAGACTCTTGGCCAGTGGTGGTGTAGGGGAATGGCACACGTCACGGAATGCCGAGGACCTGGGTTCGATTCCCAGCGCTGGTCTTTTTTCTGTGCATCCATATTTCAGTTTGTATTTAGTATGAAATGTAAGTATAATAGTCAAAAGAAAAATGGGTAGCTTGAGTTTCGTTGGTAAATTTAAATACTAATAAGGTGAGGCCCCAATGGTGCGTTCCGGTGCGTTACGTCGCGCCATCACCCTTAGGCATTCCAGGGCCCGTACAGTAAAATTACATAAAGTTTACCACTGACAGATGGTTTGCCTTCATTCCATATTCAACTTTAACGACCTACAAATAAAGCCAATTATAGAATACTGTTACCCACGTTTGCAGATTTTGTAATAGCTACTTTATTTGTATGGTGTTAAAGTTGGAAATGAAATGAAGGCAAGCCATCTGTCAGTGGTAAACTAAAAGTAAACGTATTGTACATTACTACAGAGGCCGGGAAGCAAGGGGTTGCCGGCCGAATACTTATAAACGGGCAGTTATGACGCTGGCAACACCATTTCCCGCCGAGGTGTGTATGCCTTTCTTAAACATGCAATGAAATAAATAGGAAAAAAACGCCAAAAAATCCAAGGAAATTAAAGAAACTAGATAAAAAATATAACCAACAAAAATATATTATTGTTAATTTCATTAATAGAGAACAGAGATAATTCGTAAATATTTATTTTTAATAAGCACAGTGGCAGAATGTCATCATGAACCAAAAAGCAAATATTGCTTATAGTTCTGTAGCGACTACTAGCGCCATCTAGTCATCACGTAAGGAACTAACTACTACAATCCTACATCACGCTTTCGAAGTTTCTCAACTCGGCTACATAAATACAACTTCCAACTTTCATCCATTGGACTTCGGTCCCCAGGCATAACACCTGCCTGGAGAGAGATCTCTCTATTGCAGCTACTCCCAAATTGGTGACCCACGACATTGGACAAAAACGCAACCTTCAGACACACAGGACGATGACGCAGTCTCACAGCAAGCCATACTCACCGCACTGTGTGTCATTAGCATGTATCTATTATCTGCCTGGTGTCTACGGTTCGCAAATCCTCCTCCCACTACTTCCACTTGCCTATCAATCAACCAATGCTCGCCAACAAGGCTCCGAGCAATCACGCAACAGGCATGCATCCACAAGTAGCAGAGGAACAACAATGCTCGCCGACGAGGCTCTGAGCGACTGGCCCTTGCAAGCGCCCACATGACGCACAGACTGCACTCCACTGCAATTCGTATCGACCTCCGGTCTAAAAGGGGGGCTGATGTAGCGACTACTAGCGCCATCTAGTCATCACGTAAGGAACTAACTACTACAATCCTACATCACGCTATCGAAGTTTCTCAACTCGGCTGCATAAATACAACTTCCAACTTTCATCCATTGAACTTCGGTCCCCAGGCATAACATCTGCCTGGAGAGAGATCTCTCTATTGCAGCTACTCCCAAAGTTCTTTTTAAGGCTGAACGCCATTTTGGTGAGCAGGGTATATCTAGGGGTGTAGGAATCTGGTACAGAACTTTCCATGATAGCCCCCGGTGGACGCCTTGGTTTGACTCAGCCAGCCTTGCTAGAAGAGTATTGGTGTCTGCTTTTAGAGTTCGTTCCGGACACATCCCTACAAATAAGTTTCTATATATGATGAAAATCAAGTCATCACCACTATGTAATGATTGTCAGAAGTGTGATGACTTGATCCATGTGTTGTTGGAGTGTGTCCGGAATTCAGACTTGAGGAGAAAAGTACTTGGGGATTTGGGTTCCATGCACAATGGCCAGGTGAATTGTTGGCTATCTGAGCCGTTGTCAGACAAAGCAATCGGCATTTACCATTTTATCGATATGTCCCTTGAATAAGGAATTGTGTAAGCACCCATGAGGCTGACATGATCACCTGGAGTGTTCAAAGCCTCGACAAATATCAGAATAAAAAAAAAAAAAAGGCTGAACGGAATTATGCCGTGTCAATAGTAAATTACTACAGAGGCCGGGAAATAGGGGCTGCTGACCGAATATTTTTACACTGCTTTCCTCAAACATGCAACGAAATAAATAATAAAAAATCGTGCGTGCAGCTGCTCCGCGAGGAAGAAGTGAAACTTCGCAATGTGGAAATGAAAAAGGCACTTATACATCAATATGAACTTATTGCAATAACTTAAAGAACTAAATTTACTTATGCATCTATGTGTTTAAATTACTCACTAGATGGCGCTTTTATCAAGTCTCATACAAATTTGCACAGACAGTATGAGTTCTGCATCGCACTGTCGAAGTTTTTTTTTTTTTTTTTTTTTATGTTTGAAAGGCCAGACAAACGAACTAGTGGGTCACCTGATGTTAAATGATCACCACTGTCCATAGACACCCGCCGCGCTTTACGCGATGTCAGTGCGTTGTCGGCCCTTAAGGAGAGGGAATAGGGGAAGGGGGAGATGGAGGGGGAAAGGGAAGGGGTGAGGTATTGGGCCCCCGGCACTCTCACTGACCGTACGAAACGCAAGCAGGATTACTGCTGCTTCACGCCGGTTTTCTGTGAGAGGGTGGTACTGCCCCGGACGAGCCGGCCCATTCGTGATGCAGCGGCTAGCTACAACATGGCTCTACCACTACTAAAAACATCCGTTAGTATATATACAATGCGAGATTACTGGCTTCGGCAGTACATACACTAATGCTTTCATACCCTCTCCATGGTAGCGTTAAACGTTTAACGCGACCTTGTTGGAAGCCGCATTAGAAGTTTCACTTCAAAAAAAAACCGCAGCTAGTTGCCAGAATTGTTTTCTTTTAAATTCACATGTATTATGTATCTAAGGGATAAATGCTTGTAATAAGAAACATAACATCAATATATTACCTGGCCACAAAGATTGCACACGGTCTTTGAAAAAAGACTCGGCAAATGTCGGACATTTGCAGTCTTTTTCCAAAGACCGATGTGTTTTTTTTGTGTGTGTAAAAAAAACCAAGGATGATATAGACTGGATTAGCAATCGCCATAGTACAGATCAGCCGCGGAAAAATAGTTCGATTATTAAATCTAGATGGCGCTGACATATAGCCCGAGGGTTTGAAAGCAAAACAATAAGACTACAGATGTTTCATATTACTGCAAATGTATTATTATGCAATATTTTTGTAGTGGTAGAGCCATGTTGTAGCTAGCCGCTGCATCACGAATGGGCCGGCTCGTCCGGGGCAGTACCACCCTCTCACAGAACACCGGCGTGAAGCAGCAGTAATCCTGCTTGCGTTTCGTACGGTCAGTGAGAGTGCCGGGGGCCCAATACCTCACCCCTTCCCTCTCCCCCTCCCTCTCCCCCTTCCCCTATTCCCTCTCCTTTAGGGCCGACAACGCACTGGCATCGTGTAAAGCGCTGCGGGTGTCTATGGACAGTGGTGTTCGTTTAACATCAGGTGACCCACTAGTTCGTTTGTCTGGCCTATCTAACATAAAAAAAAAAAAATATATATATATATTTTTGAAAAATAATACATTTGTAGTAATATGAAACATCTGTCTTATTGTTTTGCTTTCGAAGCCACGGGCTATATGTCAGCGCCATCTAGATTTAATAATCGAACTATTTTTCTGCGGACGATCTGTACTATGGCGATTGCTAATCCAGTCTATATCATCCTTTTAAAAACACATCGGTCTTTGGAAAAAGACTGCAAATGTCCGACATTTGCCGAGTCTTTTTTCAAAGACCGTGTGCAATCTTTATGGCTAGTTACTGTTATTAATTGCATGTTTGAGAAAAAAATGTTTGCTCTATTTACCAGCACAAATGGCCGCGACAATCTTTCCGGCCTTCTCGTGTTCTTTCAGCACAGTACCAACGACTGAGGACTTGGAGAGACGCTCGGAGCCCTCTAAACCTCCGGGGAGGATCACCTGTCAAAAAATAACAAACAAAATTAAAAAAAAAATCTATCTAATCCAATAATAATCTCATTATTCAACAACACATAAAAGTATCAATACAAATTAAAAACTAAATAAAGTAAAAATAAAACTATAAACTAAAACTACATCCCTCCTGAGGAGGGACTGAGGGTGGGGCTCAGGATCAATTCGGGAAAGACGGAGTACCTACACATGAAAAGGTATAAAAATACTAGGGAAAAGCGTCAAGATCTTAAGGCTGGAGGCACCACGTACAAGGGTGTGGAAAAATTCAAGTACAAGGGGTTGTACAGTAACTGATACCAACCGGAGGGAAGACGAAATAGATATCCGCATCCAGAATGCCCTAAGATGCTCGGCTGCGCTTCACAAGGTTTTAGTGTCCGGGATAATTAGCCGAAAAACCAAGATTCGCATCTACAAAACGATCATCAGGCCAATCTTGACGTACGGTTGTGAGTCTTGGACGCTTACGCTGAAAGAGGAGGAAAAGCTCTTAGTGGCGGAGCGGAAAATTTATAGGATGGGAGAGTCCGAAAAAACAAAGAAATCGAAGACCTGGTGGCTGAGCCCAATATTATCGGCGAAACAAAATCTGCCCGACTGCGTTGGCTGGGCCACGTTGAGAAAATGGAGGAGGATCGTGCCGCTAAGAGAGCATATTTGGGGCGTCCGATCGGTAAGCGGCCGGTTAGACGTCCCAGATATCGCTGGAGCGAGGTAGTCACAAAGGCCCTGAACGCCCTAAGAAGATCCGACTGGCGTGAAGTGGTGCAGGACCGTGCTGAATGGCGTCTTCTGGTGTCGGAGGCCAAGATCCTCTTTGGGTCCTTGAGCCAGCGCAGTAAGTAAGTAAGTAAAACTACATACAAACTAAAGTTATAAATAAAAATTTGCCCAAAATCACTGCCAGGTGGTAAGGTGCCCAGAAGGCTGGCAGCATTGCCACGCTGTATGGCAATGCTTATTCTTTGTGCTAAGAAAAAGCCAGCCCTCTGGTCACCTGAAGCTGCAATTAATTTTGACGACACTGATTTAAAAAAAAATTAAAAACCCATGATGGTTAAAACGTAATTGAAAAAGGATAAAATATTTTAAAAACCTCCGACTTAAGGAATTTATGTAACACTAGCTTTTGCCCGCGACTCCGTCCGCGTGGAGTTAGTAATTTGGGCAGCTTATTTTTTTTATCCAATTTGCTTTTTCATCAATTATGGCTCTCCTTAGTTCCTCGATATAAAAAATACCCCCCCCCCCCCCCCCCCGCACACCCGCGTTCACATTCACCACCGTACTCCCAGCATGATGATATTATAGCCTATTAGCACAGATTACTTAATAGTTACTTCGTAACAGATACTGCATCCCGTACAAAATCTTGGTACTTACCGCGATTGTAGCCACAGATTATACTACTCCGTCTCCTTAAGAATGTGTGCGTGCCGACAGTGACAAGGGCTGGCAGTTTGGATTAAAATTTTTTTTTCTACATGTTGTTTTACCATTTTGTCGGGATAATTGCTATCTATATATATAAAAGAAGAAACTGACTGACTGACTGACTGACTGACATATCAACGCACAGCCCAAACCACTGGGCCTAGAGATTCCAAATTTGGCATGTAGGTTCCTTATAAGGTCTAGGGGTGCACTAAGAAAGGATTTTTCAAAATTCACTCCCTAAGGGGGTGAAACGGGGGTCCAAAGTTTGTATGGGGAAACAAGATTCGTTCGACTATTTTATTCGAAACTTCACAGAAGTACTCCTAATGTTAAATGAGTAAACACGTGTTTCAGGTTTTTTGAGAATTCTACCCCTAAAAAGGGGAAAAGGGGTAACAAAGTCTGAAAATCAACATGGGTGTTGTTTCTATGGTTTATCGGGTCGCTGGTTATGAAAACAACAACGGTTTTTAAATCCGACGTGGCGGACGTAAAATACCATCTCCCTGGATGGGGTGCGATGGGGTTGAAATCTATATATATAAAAGAAGAAACTGACTGACTGACTGACTGACTGACATATCAACGCACAGCCCAAACCACTGGGCCTAGAGATTCCAAATTTGGCATGAAGGTTCCTTATAAGGTCTAGGGGTGCACTAAGAAAGGATTTTTCAAAATTCACTCGCTAAGGGGGTGAAAAGGGGGTCCAAAGTTTGTATGGGGAAACAAGATTAGTTCGACTATTTTATTCGAAACTTCACAGAAGTACTCCTAATGGTAAATGAGTAAACACGTGTTTCAGGTTTTTTGAGAATTCAACCCCTAAAAGGGGGGAAAGGGGTAACAAAGTCTGAAAATCAACATGGGTGTTGTTTCTATGGTTTATCGGGTCGCTGGTTATGAAAACAACAACGGTTTTAAAATCCGATGTGGCGGACGTAATATACCATCTCCCTGAATGGGGTTGAAATGTCTAATTAAACTAAATGACTGTTGATATATCAACGCACAGCCCAAACCACTGGACCTAGAGACTTGAAATTTTGCACATAGATACCTTATACAATTTAGGCATCCAGGATTTTTGGGAATTCCCACGGGGACGGGAAAAAACGGGATTTATATAATCGATTCCGAGTGACCCTATCTCATTAACTATAATAACTAGACTCTTCAGACTTGATACACAAGTAGGTAAAAGTAGTTAAAACATTGATTTCAGGATTTTTCAAAATTCCCACGGGATAAGGAAAAAACGGGATTTATATATTCAGTTCAACGGGATCCTATGAACTATAATAACTAGACTCTTCAAATTTGCCATAGAAGTAGGTAATTATAATAGTAAAAAACAGTTTGAAGGATTTTCCAAAATTCCCACGGGAACGGGAAAAAACGGGATTTTTCGTTTTACTGGTCGTAGAAAGCTGAAATTCGGCATCTAGGTTGCTTGGAGAGTGTAGAGGAGGATTAAGAGAGGACTTTCCAAAATTCCCACGGGAACGGTAAAAAACGGGATTTTTCGTTTTACTGGTCGTAGAAAGCTTAAATTTGGCATGAAGGTTGCTTGGGAAGTGTAGAAGAGCATTAAGGGAGAACTATACAAAATTCCCACGGGAACGAGAAAAACGGGATTTTTCATTTTACTGGTCGTAGAAAGCTGAAATTCGGCATGAGGTTGCTTGGGGAGTGTAGAGGAGCATTGAGAAAGAACTTTCCAAAATTCCTACGGGAACGGGAAAAAACGGGATTTTTCGTTTTACTGGCCGTAGAAAGCTGAAATTTGGCAAGTGGGTTTCTTGGGGAGTGTAGGGGACTATTAAGAAAGAATTTCCCGAAATTCTTACGGGAACGGGAAAATACGGGATTTTGCGTTTTACTGATTGTAAGCTAAAATTTCATAATTCATAAGTTTATACTGTAAGTAGGCCGCAAAGAGCTCTTTAACCGACTTCAAAAAAAGGAGGAGGTTATGCATTCCACTTTATGTATTTTTTTATGTAAGTATGTTCACCGATTTCTCGGTCAATTGTGGACCGATTTTAAAAATTATTTTTTTATTCGAAAGAATATAATATACTGCTGAGATGGTCCCATTGTCACGCAAGCAAGCAAGCGTGCATGCATGCTTGCATCTTGCTTGCATGCTTGCTTGCTTGCCTGTATGCTTGCTTGCTTGATATCTTGGTGCTTTGGAATTCTCATGGTACACGCGAGCGAAGCCGCGGGCAAAAGCTAGTATATTATATCCATGCAAACTTTCTAGCACTAATATTCTTTAAGCTAAGCCACGGACGGACAAAGAGACAGACGGTCATGGCGAAACTATAAGGGTTCCGTTTTTGCCATTTTAGCTCTGGAATCCTAACAAAAAAGGATATTTATTGTAATGCGTAGAACACATTGCCATGCTCATAGTACCCTAGCGTTATACTAAATACGAAGGTTAACTTTCGAACTTCGCATCGTGCCATCCCGCTCACGCTTATAGCTTTTTATAGAAGAGTAAGAGGGACAGCACGATACGAACTTCCAAATTGTTATATTAGCTATTAATTCTAGCATAGTCATATTAAAATTTGCCCCCTGTTTCACCATTCACTTATAAAAGTTCAGGCGGCATATTTTTTCCGTGGAACACGAATGAACGTGCGTCGGCGCGCGCTTGTGACAACCTACTGGAATTTCGATCGCAGGCGATCGTCCCCGCGGTAGGTAAATATCGCGCGTAAGTACATGGCATGCATGAGGCCTGCTATTAGCCTTCCTCGATAAATGGGCTATCTAACACTGAAAGTATCATATCTTTCTTATTTGTCAACCGATTCAAATGAAACAAACACTAAATGTTAATCCAAGAAAATACCAACATATCAGTGAAAACCGCATCCTTCTAGGTTAAGCCGTTTCTGAGATTAGCGCGCACAAACGCACAGACAAACAGACAATAATTCTAAAAATCATTGTTTTGGGTTCTATTGCGCTAATAAATAGCCCTAGTGACAGTTTTTCTCAAATATCTTCAATGTACAGACACCGACTTGTTACAGATTTATTATATCATACTGTTTCATAGGAAGATGCTTAGATTGTACAGGAGACAAAATTTGTTGTAGAGCTTGTCTAATTTAAAATGACGCGCCCCACCACCGCATTTACGCACAGGATTTTGAACCTATTCAAGCTGTATTTAGGGCCTTTTTCTACTTTCAAATCCTGTGCGAAAATGCGGTGGTGGGGCGCGTCATTTTAAATAAGACAGACTCTACGTTGGTATGTTTACACAAATTTTGTCCCTTGGACAACCGGGGACAGAGTAAACAACACAAAAAAGTTGATCCAACCAAAACCCAAGAATATCCATCGGAGCTGCCCCACCAGTATACTATCAAGGATGATATAGACTGGATTGGTAGGCGCCCTATCAGCCACGGTTTTTGTAGTTCGATTATTAAATCTAGGTGGCGCTGAAATATAGCCAGAGGCTTTGAAGGCAAAACAATAAGACTACAGATATTTCATATCACTGCAAATGTTTTGACGACCAGATGGCCTAGTAGGTAGAGAACCTGACTACGAAAGCTTGAGGTTCCGGGTTCGAGTCCCGCGTCGGGGCAGATATTTGTATGAATAATACGAATATTTGTTCTCGGGTCTTGGGTGTTTAATATGTATTTAAGTATGTATCTATCTATATAAGTATGTTTATCCGTTGCCTTGTACCCATAACACAAGCTATGCTTAGCTTACTTTGGGACTAAGTCAATTGGTGTGAATTGTCCCGTGATATTCTTTGATCAATTATAACTGTAGATGCACAGTCGCGCGCCCGAATATGTCCGAGCCAAATGAGCTCTACTTTGATAAAAGTGGACGACTTTTTTCTCAGTACGTTGTTGTCAATGCAAGCGTAACGATGCCCACGTGCGTCTTTAAAAAGTGCAAAAATCACTCGAAAAAACGGAACAAATCTAATGGAATATCATACTTTCGGTGAGTATCTGTTGTTTTATCTATTAAATTCTAAGAATCAGAGAGAAATATTGATTTAAATTAATTTTAAAGCCATTTCTAAATTGCTAATTAAAAGATTAACGTTGTCAGAATTCCACAACATTGACATATGCCTTGTCTTTGTCACACGCACAGGAAAGCTTATCAGTAAAACGAAACAGATAAACAACAGAACATAGAACAAAAGTGTAGTGGAGTTGCCATCACCCTATTTTTTTATTTCTAGAACGTTATGTGTTTTTGTGTGAAGTTTTGATTTCCTGGATGTGTATACGTATGTCATGTATGTGTGTATGTGTTACTGGTTATAAAGTAAGTCAAGACCACCTAGAATTGTTTTTTGGCCAAATAAGAAGCCAAGGTGGTTTCAATAACAATCCCAATGCGGTGCAATTCAAAGCTGCATACAAAAAAATTTTGACACACGTTGAAGTCGGAGAAAAGTTTACTGGAAATTGCATACCACTGGAAAGCATACCAGTTCTAAGCGGAAACACAGTCGCCAACATTAATAACACTTCGGCTGGCTATCGCTTGGACATTGACTTGGAAGAATCTGCGTCTATGGGGGCATTTAAAGAAAGATTAGAGGAGTCCGAAATTCAAACATACACAAACAACTGCAATATAGTTTCTGCCTCATTGGATTGCGATCATCTTGATTCCGAGCTGATCAAGCAGATCGTAGGATACATCTCCGGTTTCGTAGTGAGATATTTACTGAAGCATCTAAAATGTGAAGATTGTAAAGACCACTTGCTAGCCAAAGAAAAAAAATCATTTCATAAATTAATTGACATGAAAGACTTAGGAGGATTGTGCTATAGCTCCGGAGATGTATTTGTTATCTGTGACAGGGCGGAGGTAGTGCTCAGAAGGCATTTACGTTCAGGCGGTAGCAGGTGCGAAAAAGAAATAATTTGCGTGCAAATTTTAAAAGAATTATTGTATAAAAAGACATTGACTGAAGTTAAACACAACTATCGCAACTGGTTAATAAAGTCCATAATTATGAAATATGTTGACATACGTCTCCATTACGAAGCTAGAAAGACAAGCCAAGACCTGAAACAAAAATCTAAACGACAATTATATAATAAACTTACCTTGTTTCAAGGACACTGATTGAAAATAAAAATTAATAAAGTTATTATATTAAAAACAAATTTTATTCATAAATAATGAAATTTGTTTGATTTTTTTTTTGTTTCATTATAATAGGTACTACCCACCATTACAAAAAAAAAAATACACGGTGACTTCAAATACATAATATTAGGGAGAAAATTATACTACAATATTTTAGACTATCGCGGTCTTTACTAATTTCATGATTTAAAATCGGGTTTTGTTCCGCGTACTATCGCCCCAAGCGCCATATAACCAACTTAAAGGCCCAGTTTGCGTGCAGTGGCTAGACATCTGTCCATAACAATCCATAGCAATAAACATCAACGGCTGCAAGCAAATTTGTTATGAAAATGGGTATCTGACGTCTGGGGCGATGGTACCTTGATTTTGAAGAAGCCCGATATTTCGGCACAGTTGCATGCGCCATGATCACGAGACGACACTGTGTCAAGGTACGCGGAACAAAACCCGATTTTAACTCATGAAAATTATACTTTCTGGATTTTCTCATGATTACGAACAACTTTAAGTACTCCCCTACACTCTCCAAGGAACCTAAATGGCAAATTTCAGCTTTCTACGACCAGTAAAACAAATAATCGATCCTGTTGAACTGAATAATATAAATCCCGTTTTTTCATAACCCGTGGGAATTTCGAAAAATCCTAAAAATATTTTTCACTATTATAATTACCTACTTTTATGCCCAATTTGAAGAGTAGTAATTATAATATACATAATTACGGAGATACATAGGAATCCCGTTGAACTGAATATATAAATCCCGTATTTTCCTTATCCCGTGGGAATTTCCAAAAATCCTTCCTTGTTGGATGCCTACATTGTATACACACATTGTACACATTGTACACATTTGCAAAATTTCAAGTCTCTAGGTGCAGCGTTTTGGGCTGTGCGTTTATATACAACAGTCAGTTAGTCAGTTTATCATTTTATACTTATATCTCGAAAACGGTAAACATTAGGAGTAAAGAAAATTAGGTTTAAAATTATCTAAATGACGTCCCCATTCATTCTGTAAAGTGTTGGCGTTAACCTTAATTTCACCGTTTTTTATTGCATTAATTGACAAAAACTTTTTGTAAAGAAAGTCCTCTCCTAAAGTCGGAATGCATTCTTTGTTCTACAACATCATTTCGTCTGCCAAAGCAACGTCAAACTCGTCAAAGCAATCTTACAACGTCGCCTTCAATGTAGCAAGTGAAATTAATCACTCTGCCGTTTCTGATAAGGCTTACATTCATATCCGACCAAACGTGTGGAAATTGTGGAGTTTAGCTATCAAGTGTCAAGCGTTGTGGAGTTTTGCCGCTACCGAAATTCGACTGTAATGAAGTATAGACTAGGTTCAAATTTCGTCACGTATTTACGTATTTGGGATCAGTTTTCTCTACGCACACGTAAATAAATTTTTAACTGTGAAGTTGCGAAATTCAACTGTAATTAAGTAAAGACTAGGTTCAAATTTCGTCACTTATTCTTTTCACACAAAGTAATTACTTTGTGTAGGTGATGATTTTATTTGTTACGCAAACAAATAAATAGTTCGGACATTCTTTCAAGGGGATTTTGTTCGGCAATGTGTATCTTCAGTTATAATTGATCAAAGGTGATATTTATATTTATATTTAATGTATTATTATGCGATATTTCTGAAAAATAATACATTTATAGTAATATGAAACATTTTTAGTCTTAGTTTTGCCTTCAAAGCCTCTGGCTATGTTTCAGCGCCATCTAGATTTAATAATCGAACTACAAAAGCCGCGGCCGTGTCGTACTATGGCGACTGCCAATCCAGTCTGTATCATCCTTGATACTATGCAGTATACTTACCGCATCGTACTCCGGTTTGTCAGCTAGTGCATCAGTTAGGGACCGGTCTGGCACCAAGGTGACTTGACGAGAGCAGAGCACCGGGTCACTACCGTCCAAGCCTGCCAATATTACTGTGACCTGAGGAAATAAGACAAGCGACCGCTTTAGCCTAGTTGGTAGTGACCCCGCCTACGAAGCAAGAGGTCCTGGGTTCAAATCCCGGTAAGGGCATTTATTTGTGTGATGAGCACGAATATTTGTTCCTGAGTTATGGATGTTTTCTATGTATTTAAGTATTTATTTATCTATATAAGTATGTTTATCGTCGTCTAGTACCCATAGTACAAGCTTTGCTTAGTTTGGGACTAGGTCGATTTGTGTGAGATTGTCCCCTAATATTATTTATTTAATATTATTTAAGCTGCAAACGAAGGCTATAGTAACGGGGCATTTTTATTTTTCTTGTACCTTTTTTACTTTTTTTTAAATTCGGAAAGTTTCATGTGATTTCCGCTCAGAATCACGAGCTCTTTCGATCCTACTAGGAGAAAAAAAGAAAGTTCTGAGCAGAAATAACATAAAACTTTCCGAATTAAAAAAAAGTCCCAACAGCAATTTATTTCAGTCACAACTATTTTTTAGGAGTATTTCAGGAAAACTAATGTGTCGCAGGGAAATGGGCAAAACGGTTTATATTATAACTAGCTTTTGCCCGCGACTCCGTCCGCGTGGAATTAGTAATTTGGGCAGCTTATTTTTTATCCAATTTGCTTTTTCATCAATTATGGCTCTCCTTAGATCCTTCCGGAAGAAGTGAAACTTCATAATAAACCAACCCGCTCCCAATCCCCCCCAACTCGCTCCCAACCCGCCCCCAACCCGCTCTCAACCCGCTCTCAACCCGCCCCCAACCCGCTCGCAACCCGCCCCCAACTCGCTCTCAACCCGCCCCCAACCTGCTCCTAACCCGCCCCCAACCCGCCCCCAACTCGCTCTCAACCCGCCCCCCCCCGCTCCCATTCCGCCCCCAACCCGCTCTCAAACCGCCCCCAACCCGCTCCCAACTCGCCCCCCCACCCGCTCCCAACCCGCCCTATCTAACTGGGCTATCTAACACTGAAAGAATTTTTCAAATCGGAGCAGTAGATCCCGAGATATAGAAGTTTTACTTCAAAAACCCCCGATTTGGAAACATACTTCCGCTCCGCTCCGCTCCTATTGGTGTTAGCGTGATGATATATAGCCTATAGCCTTCCTCGATAAATAGGCTATCTAACACTTAAAGAATTTTTCAAATCGGAGCAGTAGTTCCTGAGATTAGCGCGTTCAAACAAACACACAAACAAACTCTTCAGCTTTATATATTAGTATAGCTTTTGCCCGCGACTCCGTCCGCGTGGAATTAGTAATTCGGGCAGCTTATTTTTTTATCCAATTTGCTTTTTCATCAATTATGGCTCTCCTTAGTTCCTGGATATAAAAAAAATACTATTAATTGGTTCATAAATACACTATGGCTGAAATAGGATTGATTATGTCAATTATCTTATTGATTTTATATAAATTCCCTGACTTTCCTGAAAATGGACTTCTTGTAATCACTACTTACTCCGGCCCTTCGCAGCATGTCAACAGTTATAATGGTTTCCATCTCCTCAGCGCCTTGTGCCAAGATTACCAAAGCTGACTTCATCATTTTGGATGTAAGTAACCTAGAGAAAACAGTAAAAACATTTTTTTGTCGAAAAATTCAATTCAAATGCAAATAAATTTGCTGAGTGTATTTTTAGGGCTATAAAAATACAATATATCTAAATCCCTAATGATTAGACGGCACTGATGAAGCACAACGTCACTACAATGGCTCCAAAAATTTATAATAAGCTACCTAACTGGCTTAAAAACGCAAATTTAAATAATTTTAAGAGATTATTATTGAAACTATTGATACATAAATGTTATTATAGTGTTAAAGAGTACTTTAGCGATCCTGACTTATGATTATGAATTTAGCTTTTGTTTACTTTATTGATTTGTGATTTGATTATTATTATATTTATGACATAAGAGTGTATTAATTTGACATATTTAGATGGAATACGTAAAATACTTGTTTCTTATTATTTATATATTTTTTTTTACTTTTATTAATGAATTGTATTTAAATTGTAATAATTCTTAAAATGATGTAAATTTATAATACTTGTAATAATTCGTATGCCCGTTCGGGTACGACATAGCTGAACATGACTAATCATTGTAATTTAACCTGCAGTGTATATACCTATGTTCGACGAATAAATATATTGATTGATTGATTGATTGATTGATTATTTGTCCTAATGTAATGTTTGTCCTAATGATTGTTTGTCCTAACTCTTTTTATTTAAAATCTATTAATTGTTCTGGATTTTTATAAAACAAACCTAACCTAACCTATAGAGTTCTAGAGGATAATCACAAAAAATTCCTGAAAAATTCACGGTTTCCGAGAAAAAAAGTGTCAGGACAAACAATCATTAGGACAAACGATGTTAAGGATTTAGAATGAGACCCTATTTTTAGTTGGCTGTACATGCCGTCTTCTGGCCTACTTACATAAGGTACCTAAATTTCAAGATTTGACATAAAGAATTACTAATAAGGGTGATTCAACTTTTTATTGTCACCCATTGCTATGGTTACACAAATTTAGTCTCCTGGACAACCTAAGCATTTTTCTATGAAACAGTATGTAACAGTATGAAGTGTCACTTGGACAACCGGGTCTCCGTCTATTCGAACAAAACAGACGGAGACGGCATCACATTTGTCAGTCAAATGAATTTGATCAATGGATGGTGAAACAGGGGGTAAAAGTAAGGTAAATAATAAAACTGTATCGCCTTGTTTAAGATTAGAAATATTATTGTTTTGTACCATAAGTTAATATAGAATTTAGATGTCAGGTGAATGAATGAATGATGAGGGATGAATGGGTGTATGCCTGAACCCATAAGGGTACCACTAGAAAATAAGATAAAAGTTGTGAAAATGATTAAGTAAAGATTAATAATGGCCTTGTCTATGACAGGGGATAATATTGTAAAAATAAAAAAAAAAAAAAAAAAAAAAACCGGGGTCAGAGTAAACAACGCGAAAAAGTTGATTCACCCATAAAGTAAGTTAAATAGAAGCTTGCAAAAAGATTGGAGTGGAATAATTCAGTTGGATACTTTATTTCACCCAGAGATGGACATTAATCGATTAATTTTTTAATTAACTATCTTTGATCAATTATAACTGTAGATCCACAGTCGCGCGCCCGAAAATGTCCGAGCCAAATGAGCGCCACTTTGATAAAAGTGGCCTTCTTTTTTCTCAGTACGTTGCGTGAAATTGTCAAGTTTAGCTGTCAAGTGTCAACCGAAATTCAACTGTAATATAGTATAGATTAGGTTCAAATTTCTGTGTAGGTGATGATTTTAATTGTTATGCAAACAAATAAAAAAGTTCGGACATTTTTTGAAGGGGATTTTGTTCGGCAATGTGTATCTTCAGTTATAATTGATCAAAGTTAACTATGCAATTTATTGAACAATCAATCGTCACAAAACTAATCACAATTAATTTAGTCGCAATTTATTAATCATCATTTTAATCAACTAAATTTATAGATTAAATCTCCATTTAAAATTGGAACACGCATGTTACAAAATGGAATATGTCTTGTCATGTGTAGTTCACTTGGAAAATGCTTTGGCATGTTATTTATCAAGTAATAAGCACAAACACCAGCCAGCCCCATAATAATAATAATAAATAATTAATTGATTAAAAATTTAGTTGCTTGAATTAATCAACAATTAATTTGATGGTGACTAAATTAATCAAGATTAATCAATCTTAATCATTTATCATAATTGTATAGGTTATTCTTAATCGTTAACCGATTATATTTTGCCCATCTCTGAGTCGACCTGATACGCCAAAATGTCTTCTTTCTAAATATTTGAGAAGGCAGGGCAGGATTGAGAAGTCGAGAGATAAGATTCAGTATGAGACACACTATGAGATAGCGCGAAGCCTAGAATAACATTTCTAAGCCAAATAAAGTAAACCGCCTCGTATGAGGACCTGAAAAGACTGGCTCAAAGAAGAGAGACTTGGCGATTTCTCCACCGACAAGAACATAGCTCTTAAGTAAATGATGATGATGATGATTTTAGTCCATGAATTTATCCAAATTCACGTGAAAAGAACGAATAGATAGACGAATAGAGAATTATACTTTTATGATGCTAAAAACCGGCATTACCATTAAAAGTATTTATAGGTTATATATCTGTATCTGTCAATTATTTCATTTAAATTTGAGTTCATAAATAAATGGCTGATATAGAACCATAAAATTGTTTTACCTTTTTTGTAAATCGCAAATTCCAAGAGGATTAACGATTTCGTGATTATACTTTGAGAGTTTCGGTAGAATAGAAGTCGTTTTGACCAGAATTCTACGGAATAACATTAAAATATTGACAGCCGTAACTTTTTAAATATTAGCTCAGCCGTGCTGTACGATGACCTCTGTGTATAAGCTTAAGCTAATTTATCTAGAATGTTGTGTTATTTATTATAAATAACGATTACGTAATTAAAGGTCAGTCAATGACCTTGACTATTACATATCATGATAATTTAAATTTTACCCAAACTGAATAATTGCAATACAACATTGCATTACATTTGGTTTTGTTTTGAAGATGAAATTTGACCGAAAAATTGCTTTTATTTTTAATCTCGATTTCCGAACGTAAACCGGTCGTGAGACAGGGGGGTTACTACGAAATTCGAAGTTCGAAGTTCGGATCGTGCGGACTTCGTTTCATGCCGTTCCGCTCACGCTAATGGTATTTATTACGAGAGTGAGAGGGACCGCACGATCCGAACTTCGAACTTCGAATTTCGTAGTAACCCCCCAGGCTTGACAATTAAAGGGTTACCAGGGTTAGACGAAATTAAATAGTGATGTAGCCGATATCGAAAATCAGAGTCGACTAAACTATATGATTTACTGTAAGACGGAATTTACGTCCAAATTGTTGTAATTGTCACAAAATATGAATATAAATTGAATCTGCTTCCTTACCGCTCGACGTCACCCCCGTTGTCGAACTTTAAGTAAATATATATCCGAATAGCCGATTCCTTTATTATATATACATATTAACATTAAGAATAAGAATAAGAATAAGAAATCTAACACCAAGTATCTAATTTTTATTTTACTAACCCGGTCGGCCACCATATTTTATACTAGCCTTCCGTCCGCAGCTTCGCCTGCGATAAAATTAACTTTCCCGTAGGAAAAGGTATTTTCCCGCGGTATAAAGTAGCCTATGTCACTCTGTGGTAATGTAGCTTTCTAACGGCAAAAGAATTTTTGAAATCGGTCCGGTAGTTTTGGAGCCTATTCAATGCAAACAAACAAACAAACAATCAAATCTTTCCTCTTTATAATATTAGTATAGATAGAACATAATTTTTAATTTGCAAATGATTCAAATATTATTTATTTTTATTAGCAGTTACGTCTGCTCACCGAATCTAAGATTTCAGTTGGTAGAACACCCAGGTTGGGGTGAATACCCAGGAGACGTGGGTTCAATCCCACCGGCGCACCCGGAAAACTTTTTCGCTTTTAAATCTTGCAAATGATTACGTAACTTGCCTGGTAAATAAGCAATTTATAGAGGCAAATCGATCTTCAGTATCAGTGGCGTAGCGCGCCTTGGAGGGGCCCTGTATCAAAATTAGTTGGGGGGCTCAAATGAAGGGTAAAGAGATTTCTCACAAAAGAAACAGTTACATTAGGGGCCCTGTAGCCCGGCGGGCCCGTATAATTGATACGGCTGAAACGGTGGTAGCTACGCCCCTGTTCAGTATGATGTGTTTTTAAAACTTGGTCAACTTGGTAATTACATGTACAGAGTATCAACACTATCAACCCAAGCTCCACACTAATAAAGTGCATTTTAAAAATTAATGTGAGACTATGAACGATAAAAATTAAATATTAACTTGATTGGCGCACTCGATGACGACCATAAAATCATTCGCCTATTTAGATACAGAGCAGCGGATTTAAGGTGAGGTCAATCAAAACTAATACTTAATAAGCGTCGTTGGTGGATCTTTGCACTTCCTTTAATGATATCTTAAATTAAGGAGTAAATTGTTAAATTAGTTTGATCATGTCACCATAAGTAATGGAAGAAGTAAGTAATGGATGACAGGTAGCCAAAGCCGTTATGATTTTTAAATATCGACACGAACAGCACTACCCTGTCTGTGGCAACATAGAGCAAAATGAATTGTCAAAGTTGTCTCACAGACTATGGCCACTAGTTTATTGTTTATGGTTTTTGGCGCTATGTTTAATGCTGTGCCGAAAAATTACAGAAATTAAGCACTGAACTAGAGATTACACAAGCAATTTAATAAAAATAAACTGTATATGAATTTTAATTTATTTTCTCTGCGATCATTAGCGTCGGGGTAATAGAATAAAAAAAATGTTAAATGGCACATTTTTTTTATCAAGCCGTAGCAAGGTCGACAGATGTTCGTTGATGTGAACTCTACATTGTCTATGACCAGCTTCCTTTCTTTGGCTCTGTAGATTTATATATTGGACAACGAATTTTTTAATTTCATTTTCTCTTTTTTGCTACAAAATGTGGAATTTAACATTTTCATAATATATCAATGTTTACACGCTTCCAACAATTTTTTTGAAGTGCTTTATAAGGTTATTTTTAACTGCGTTTGAAGGGTGTTGAGGTTAGAATTTGATTGTTCGGAAAAACTTTTCAGTAACGAATTCCTGTTTCATGCAAGAGAAAGCATGGATTTCGTGAAACGTGAAGAACAAGCCGTAGTCGACGATGAACACTATAAGGCATACTTGGAAAACGTGAGTGAAGCATGCATTTTATCAAATTTTAACGGACATCGTACCGTAACAAAGCAATACCACTTTTATTCAAAACGTACTCTTTTAAACATTTCGTTTCTATTTCCAAAACCATTCGCAGTGCTAAATAGGAATTATCAAGAAAATGTCCCATTTTTAATATATTATATGGTTATCAATAGAAAAAAAAATCCACGCGCGGGGTTTCCCATTTAAAAAAAAAACTATTAAAAATATTGACCCTTTGCCCGCACTGTAATACTTAGGCTTAAAAAAATTTAAGCTATGTATACTTAGATGTACTTTATTTATTAAGTATAGAATACTAAAAACCATGGGGTTATTGTCAGTCTGCTTATTTAAATTTAATAAAACTCGAAATAAATTTGCATTCTTCCAAAATGTTGTTTTCAATCGATAATTAGATCAAAAACAAAAAAACACAAAGTTTGTTTGCTTAACTAAAAACTGATTTAAGATTTAGATAATTCTGTCATTTAGATTTAATCAATCATTAGGGATTACTAAAGTATTTGTGTGACATTGTTGTTGCTAAGGTCAGCTGAAATGAAAGATAATTAAAAATAAATAAAAACAAATTTTACTACTTTGCAACCACATGCACGGGCTGTTTGTACAGCACATCTACTTTGAAAAAAAAAACTTGTTTGAGTCATTTTAAAAAAAAATTGTACACAAGAGATTTAATAACAACAAAACTTAAATGGTTCTTTTGTGTAACAAATGTTACTCATATATTTTGTACGACTAACTTGTGTTACACAAAGGAAAAAAACTGTGATTTTGTTTTGATTCAGCCCTTTTGTACATTTTTTTGAAAACTATCTGTATGTCAAACATGCTAAAATTTGGCAGTTTTTTTTTATAACTTTGACTTTGACCCTTGCTATTTCAGCAAGGCGTATTTTGCCAATGTCAATGTAGATTATCTATTTGGAGATATAGTAGGAATTTTATAAGCTGGAGGTTTAGGACTGCAGAACTCATCTGGTAAAGATAACATTTTTCTGGTTTGTTGAAGCCTACCGCTAATAACAAATCAGAAAAGTAACAAAAAATGCAAACAAATAGCTACCGTCTTCTCTAAGTTACAAGGTTGAAATCGCAAAAGCTTAACTCATTAAGAAAGGCATTTTGTCATTGTAAGCGGTACTCAGGTGGATCATAGTGCGTCCATAATAGAACAAACGAGAACAATGTTATCTTTACCAGATGAGGTCTGCAGTCCTAAACCCCCAGCTTAGAAAATTCCAACTATATAAGCTTGTGTCAAAGTACTGACAATGTGATTTACTGTCATTCCGTTGTCTAGTACTCCCGGTACAAGCTTTGCTTAGTTTGGTTTGGACTAGGTCAATTGGTGTCAATTGTCCCATAATTATTATTATGAATCAACTTTGGAAGGGAATTATACAGGCGGGTTTTTTTTTCATCTAGTACCTATTGAAATTAAAGTTATTAATACTTAAGATAAAAGTTGTGGTGTAAATGCTGAATGTCAACTATCAATATGAATTGGAAATGAATGGTAATAGATAAAGATAGCATATCTTAACTCTAATGATGGATTATTTTATAATGTAAGCAAACACTAAGGATTTCATGCATCAACAAGCTCTTATTTTTACTTGCAATGTTCATATCATAAATCTAATATATAAAAATCTCGTGTCACGGTGTTTGTTACCGAACTCCTCCGAGACGGCTCAACCGATCTTCATGAAACTTTTTGCTCTGTATTCAGTAGGTCTGAGAATAGATTGTAGGCTACATTTTATACTCCAATTCTTCGCAGATGGAGTCGCGGGCAACAGCTAGTAAGTCTATATAAATAAAAATGCATCACTAAAATAAATAAATAAATAAATATTAGGGGACAATCTCACACAAATCGACCTAGTCCCAAACTAAGCAAAGCTTGTACTATGGGTACTAGACGACGATAAACATACTTATATAGATAAATAAATACTTAAATATGTACATAGAAAACATCCATAACTCAGGAACAAATATTCGTGCTCATCACACAAATAAATGCCCTTACTCGGATTCGAACCCAGGACCTCTTGCTTCGTAGGCAGGGTCCACCAACCCCAACTACTAGGCTACTAGGCTAAAGCGGTCGTTAAAATGTGTCGCAAACTGCCTAATTCGAGAACAACTTTATCAATTTCATTCATGTTATTTTTTCATTCTGAGAGGAGGCCTGTGCCCTGCAGTGGGGCGTATATAGGCTGGCATGATGATGATGATTTTTTTAATAATTTGTGTAAGGTTAATATTTTCAAATTTTAATGACAACTATCTCTTTCCAGCTCCAAAAATCGCACCAAATTGACACAACGGATTACCAGCACGCCATATCTATGGAACAACTACACCAAGCCATGCAAACGTCCATCAACACAACCATAGCCCACAATTTTCAGCTGCCTCTCTCCCCGCGCCAAATATCCACGCTGATGCTAAAAACCAACCATTTTAACAGGAACTTCAATGAGATCCCCGCTCACTTGCAAAGGAATTTATCAGAAATTGACTTTGTTCATAATTTGACAAATGATTTGTCTCAGAACCTGAGGAACGAGGATATAATCAATCAGAATCTAAATCTGAGATTGAACGAGATAGAATTGCAGAATACTCTTGCACAGAACATACAGTTGAATGAACAGGAACTATCTAGAATCAATCATGATTTGAGGATGAATGATTTGCCCCAGAATTTGGGGAGGGATATGGAGTTAAGTGATTTGAGTGTGGCTCATTTGGGCGATGATAGGCGGTTGGTGGATAACATGTTGGAACCAAGGTTGGACCAAAGGTTGGTGGGTTTGGAAGATCCGAGGCAGTTGGATGACCATTTGATACCAATGCCTTTTCATATAAAAGCTGAGCAAGACGATGATGGTTATTTTTATGATAATAATGTCAATCAAGGGGTGGGCAATGTCAATGGTAAGATTTTTTTTCTTTCTTTCTGGAGTTTTGGACCCAAAGGGTGATAAATACAGCCTTATTAACCCATTTCTTGGCTACGCCTCAAATACCTACTTTTCCCGCAGTGCCGCCGCTTTAAAGCGAGGACGTTAAAACGCGTCCGCGGCATTACGATAGGGAATTCTCCGGACGCGAATTGACAAGATTTCATATTTCTAAGACTATAATTTGAACTAACGCCTGAAAGAAACGCCTGATTCAATAAACTATAATTTGATTCGTTCTCTGTATTCTGTTTGGAAAGAGAAAGACGCTGATAGTTTTAACTTTTTAAGATGTGCTTATTCTAAAAGGGCATAACTCCAAAACTACCACACAATAGATCCATTACTTTATTCTAGTCTGTATTAAAAAAAACCCGGCCAAGTGCGAGTCGGACTCGCGCACGAAGGGTTCTGTACAATTATCTATAAAAATCACGTTTGTTGTATGGGAGCCCCCCTTAAATATTTTTTTTATTTTAATTTAATGATTTATTTTTAAAGTCAATATATAATTAAATATTCTGTGAATATTTCAAGCGTCTACCTGTTGCCGTTATCAATATTGAGCAAAAACGAGCAAAAAAATCACGTTTGTTTTATGGGAGCCTCCTTAAATATTTATTTTATTCCATTTTTTATTATTTGTTGTTATAGCGGCAACCGAGGTTTGTTGTATGGAGCATACAACAAACGTGATTTTTATAAATAATTGGCTAAGTAAAGTTTTTTGAAGAGGTGCTAATTATATTTTTTTTCGACAGTGGTCGACTTCAACACTAAGAAACTGCAGGTGTTTTATTTTTATCTCCTTTTATTTATTGGAAATATTTTTTTAAGTGTTCGAGATGACATTTGTGAGATTTTACGGCTGACAAGCGGTTCGTGCTCAGTACTAAGAAGAAATAGAAAAAAAAACGAAGTCAACTGTCGCTTCTGTTAATGTCAAATGAAATATAACCGATTGCGTTTCGTTTGCTTTGCGTTGTCCAAGAAGCAGTTCCAAAATAGTGATCGAAAGTATTCAATTGTGATCCAATTAACGTGCATAGGTCGTGGAGAAATGCGGTAAAATTAAAAGTCCGGATTTTATGCGGAGGTCGATAAAAATAGTCCAAAAATCACTTTGAGCACACCAAAACGCAAAGCAAACGAAACGCAAACGATTTGACATTGACAGAACTGACAGTTGACTTCGTTTTTTTTTTCTATTTCTTCTTAGTACTGAGCACGAACCGCTTGTCAGCCGTAAAATCTCACAAATGTCATCTCGAACACTTAAAAAAATATTTCCAGTAAACAACAGGAGATAAAAATAAAACCGGTTTTTACTCTTTGAAACAGCTTGTGGTGTTTTCGGTGGAAAATACACCTGCAGTTTTTTTTAATGACAAAAGGCGGGAAAGGACAGGATCTAATGACAGTTTTTTTTATTATGAGAGGGAGGCAAACGAGCATGCGGGTTATCTGATGGAAAATGATCGATGATTTGATGATGATGATGAGGTTAACCTTTCTCTGTAATTTCTGCATACTTTTATGAAACATTTCGACATTTTAAGGCGTTTTTGAATCGCGCACTCCGCATACGTGTCCCGCGCTGTCACAATGCAGACTGAGGGGCGGAAAATGACGTATAAACCAACTGTTGGCTTATATTTTTCGGGACGTTTTCATGTCGCCTAAGCTCTATCTACCTAGTGTATAATAATCAAGGAGTACAAGCTTTGCTTAGTTTGGAACTAGGTCAATTGGTATCAGTTGTAAACTTTTTTTTTTTTTAAACTATGGATCAACAATGCGGCTCAATACTTTATTGTACATAATGGTTTTACACTGGGCGCAGCAATTAAGCTTACAATTATTACCTATTAATTGATTATTAATTTTACACTTTAAATTGGTTACATACATACTATGATTAGTAGTAGACGCATAATGTATTATAAATTGCTTTTTAAATTCGCAATAATTTAATGATTAATAGGTACATCCATGCTATAATTTATCTCCTAAATATTCTTGAATATTAATATGATTTTATAATTAATAGTTGTTTTAAATTATTTATGAAAACTAAACTAAACATTCTCTCGTTTGGTAAATTATTTCCAAACAGCCCTTTATTTAGTCACTATATTGATGTAATTCCTTTATTTTTCAGGGCATGCATCAGTTCACACAGATCACACCCAAACTATGCATCAGGAACAAATGTACACAGTATACAACAATCATTTACCTAGTATACCACCTTTAAATTCACTAGATTTATACGCTCGACCCCAAAGCTACATACAAAACTACGTAACAACAAGAGATAACCCCGAAAACTTAGTAGTACATAAACAATTCGACAATTCTAGCTCGTATACTGAGGAATTTAAGGAGCTACGAGATGAAACTAAGGAAACCAAGACTGAACAACCTAAAGAAAACTTAAAACCCACAGACCAGAATAAGATGTTGTACGCTAAGTATCTTAACGAATTTGTAGCCGAAAAAGAAACTCAAGTTGATCATAATAAAGGGCAAGAAGACTTATCTATGAATATAAAAGGAGAGTACTCTTGTTATAAGTGCAACGACGTCTTTTCATCCAAACGTGGTTTGAAACAACACGCTAAGACGTGCACAGAACCGACGGAAAATGCTGATGTCATAGAGAAACTAGGGAAATTTAGCTGCACGCAATGCGTGTATCGTTGCCAATCGCCTGCCATCTTGAAAATTCACGAGCGTACTCACACAGGTGAAAAGCCGTTCTCTTGCACGTTTTGCGATTACAAATCCGGGCAAAAGAACAACGTAGCCAAACATATACTCGTACACATGAAGGAGAAACCGTTCCGCTGTCAATATTGTGAATACAGATGCGCGCAGAAGAACAATCTAGTTGTCCATGAGCGTACGCACACCGGCTACAAACCGTTCGCATGCCCTTACTGTGACTATAGAACTGTGCAAAAACCTAATTTGGTGAAACATATGTACCTCCATACGGATCAGAAACCGTTTTCTTGTGACATGTGTAACTACAGATGTGTGCAGAAGACGAATCTAACCAAGCACAAGCAGCGGCATTTGAATGAGAAGAACGGGGAGAAAGTGGATTTGAAAAGTCAAGTTAAACCATACAGGCCACGTCAGAAGTCTGTGAAGTGTCCGCAGTGCCCTTACAAGTGTGTGCAAAAGTCTAGTCTGGATAAACACATGCAGTTTAAGCATTGTGATACGCAGTCGGCCGATTATGTTAGGACTGAGAGTGATGTGATACAAAATTTGAGTGTCAAAAAGGATTTTGAGTGCCAAGATAAAGATGCGGAAGTGTCATAGTGCGTTGTGTACTTTGATAGGTTAAAACTAAGCGCTGGACAGCTTAATGCTAAATACATCCTTAGGATCAAGGGATATATTCCTGATAAAATAAGCGTTTTAGCAATTATTCGTGAAATTTGTGATAAAGGAAGGTTTTACTCAAAATTAGCTCCATTCAGTCGACTTGTTTGGATAACTTAATCGCACACGGGTCGTAAGCGTAGACCTGCAGTGTA
Source organism: Archips xylosteana (assembly GCA_947563465.1). Taxonomy (NCBI): domain Eukaryota; kingdom Metazoa; phylum Arthropoda; class Insecta; order Lepidoptera; family Tortricidae; genus Archips; species Archips xylosteana. The sequence goes on from OX387373.1 coordinate 8,831,122, forward strand.
CCACAAACGTGTCGTCGCGGAGACGTAACGGTACCAGATGTTTTGGGTGAATTTGTTGAGCGTCTTACTTCAGACAAATAGGTCAGTAAGAAAAAACCAAAAAAGAAATCAAATCGGAAATAACTGCTAGAAACCTTTTGAATGCCAGCGTCGGCTATACACGACAATACGTACAAAAATTAATCTACCCACGTCCACGTCGTGTGGCGTTCAAAAGGTTTGGCTTCAATAGGCTACTTTCCTAACTAGTCAGTCTTTTAGATTATCAAAAAATATTGGACACGTATTTTTTATTTTGTCAATTAAACAAAAAATTACGAAGATATGGCGCGTTGAAGTTTCGCGTGACGTCACTTGTTCCTACACTTTGTAAGAGCGTTTTAGGAACAAGTGACGTCACGCGGAACTTCAACGCGCCACATCTTCGTCATTTTTTGTTTAATTGTCGAAAGAAAAATTACGTGTCTAATATTTTTTGATAATGTAAAATACGGACTAATAAGAGTTATTATTTTTTTACCTAGGAAACATTCCTTTTGTTGCCCAATATGACTATCCTCTTTGATCAATTATAACTGAAGATACACATTGCCGAACAAAATCCCCTTCAAAAAATGTCCGAACTTTTTTATTTGTTTGCATAACAATTAAAATCATCACCTACACAGAAATTTGAACCTAGTCTTGTACTTCATTAGTCGAATTTCGGTTGACACTTGACAGCTAAACTACAATTTCACGCAACGTACTGAGAAAAAAGAAGGCCATTGGCGCTCATTTGGCTCGGACACTTTCGGGCGCGCGACTGTGGATCTACAGTTATAATTGATCAAAGACTATCCTAGGTTTTTCCTCTCGGCGGAGTTGTGCATAAGTGGTGGGCGAAACCCTTTCTCATCATGCTCATCAAATTTGGGCGTATTTTACATCATTATCATATATTATCATAAACAAGGGTACGCTTCAACAATCGTCGTAACGTCATAAAAAACGTCAATGACGTCGCGGCGTTTCTGCTTTGACGCTGCGCGACAACACGTAAACGCTAGAAAGGCGCTATAGTTAAAGCGTTTAACTAAATCCTCGCCCGCTCGGTACAGGGGCTGGGGTAGGACGACAAAGGGGGCCGGGAGAGGTGCGGGCGGCGAGCGCGCCTCGTGTGCCTGCCGCCCGCACTTCACCTGTACCGTCGGCGAGCACTCGGTCAAACGGTTTAGCTATAGTATGAGACTCAAATTGCGGCATAAAATACAAGCCAAGTACGCTTTTTTTACAACGAAATGAAATTATACAACTAGGTTTTGAAATTAATCAAAATATGCTGTTCTTTATTACAGTCAACTGCTGTTTTAAAGTCCCGAAATATAGCACAACTATGAAGTTTGTGAATATTGATAATGTCAATAATAGGAAAACAAATGCTATACATACTTGTTGCGTGCGATAGTAATAATAAATGATAATGATAAAGTTTATTGCAGAAAATAGGTACAGTCAAGTATAAAAATATGGGTGCACACAACTTGCACATAAATATGTCCCATAGCTCTTAAGTCGTCGAATTAAGGTATAGGTATGTAACGATGGGAGGATTAAATCGATACTTATTTTTGCACTTGACCGTACATGCATCATCATCATCATTTAAGAGCTAGGCTCTTTTCGGTGAAGGAATTTCCATCTAGGGGCTGCGAGTTTGCTATCGATCACATTGTCAGTACATATACATGCATATCCCTGTATTTTTTTTTTAAATATAATTTCTCATTAGCTTTATATTGTAGGTAATTATGTTTTTTTCTTTGTAAGCGTAACCAAAAACCAATCAGTTTCGCGCATAAAGTCTAGATTCAACCCTTCATACTACAAGATTCGCCTGCCAATAGAATCAACTTAGTTTTTGTTTATTAATAGGCTACAATACGTTTACTTTTAGTTTACCACTGACAGATGGCTTGCCTTCATTTCATTTCCAACTTTAACACCATACAAATAAAGTAGCTATTGCAAAATCTGCAAACGTGGGTAACAGTATTCTAAAATTGGCTTTATTTGTAGGTTGTTAAAGTTGAATATGAAATGAAGGCAAACCATCTGTCAGTGGTAAGCTTTATGTAATTTTACTGTACCAACATACTACTTCACGGTTTGTGATCATTCCTGAATCTTCTGGAGAGGGGGGGGGAGCTATCCCCCTGCCCGTACCTCGCTATACCCTTGTTTATATTTATTTTATTTTCTTTACAAAAAACTACTTTCTGCCAAGTTTCTTGCGGCACATTCTTCTTGTCAATAATGGTCCTTCCGAAAGCGCTGGTAGTTTAAAAAGTGACATGTAAAAAGGGCCCTTTGCGGCCTTATTGCAGAATGAACGTTTTTATTTTGATTATGATACTTCATAGTTATGCTATATGTCAGGATTTACTTCGTAACGGCGGTTTACTATAGTCCACTTCACAATACATTCCCTTCTGTGGATAAAAATCACACAAAGTATCTTAAAATGTACAAAAAATTTTTTAGTTAGCGACGATTCAATCAATGGAACGTCGTGTTCCTTTAAATAATAAGCTGTAGCTAGTTTTACCATAGAGAGCTCTCTGTACCGTTCATTTCGTAATAGCGCCATATATGAACTCGGTGGAGAGACTAAATAGAGATGGTGTTATTCTATTAAGCAGAGGTCTAAGTAACATACAAAATGAATGGTACAGTGAGCTCTCTTTGGTAAAATTAGCTGCACCGTGTGTCTGTTTGGACTTGCTTAACCGCTAAATGATATATTCTGGATTCTGGGATACATTGTATGTAATATTTGTTTTAAAAATATGTAATAACTACTGTAAAGGACGCACACGCTGCGTTACGGGCACTCGATTTAAATTTAGGACCCTGTTTTTTGTGATATCTTTAGTGTTTAATGGATTAAGTACCTCTTAATTCGTTCCTAATATTGTTAATATTGTAAATGTGAAATGTGTAAATAAGGTTTGGATAAGTTTTAATTTGTGTATTATAAAAGTTTTTTAACGATACAACGGGCGCTGTTTTGGTTGCCGTTCCACAAGAGATATAGATACATACTTTATATAAGCACCCAGCTACATACAACAGGTTCAATCAAATGTATTGCAGGTGCGGTCTCCACACACATACCGCCGTCTCTTTCTTTTGTATGCTCGGTTTACACGAGCTTAGTAGCTAATACTTGTCACTCTTGTCAGTCTTGTCACTTACACTTGTCAGATGCATGTATACATGTTGTACATGTGCTTAGTATTAGTGTAACGGGTATGTATTATAATACCGAAAAATCATAATACCTACAGTTGAAATATAGACGCTTAACACATCGAAATTCAGAATAACGAAAGTATAAAATACCGATAATCGATAACCGATATATCGAAGCTCGAAATATCTATTTTCAAATGACCGAAAGTACGAAATCCCGAAAACAGAAGAAGCCGAATATTAAAAGGTGGAATAGGGATCCAAATACAACACAAACGACAAAAAGTTGAAAAATCATAGTCATAGTATAAGTTCAGTGCTCTAACCTAACAGAGTCGCTTCGCTCTCTCGCTACCTTAAAGGAAATTATATATATCGAGTGAAGTTTGATAAATCTAAGTGTTTTGTTTCCTTTCTGTTCCCAGATCTTTTTACTAATACCTTTCTCTAACACCCATGTTTAGACGGCTACTTGTCACTTTTCACACTCCTAAAACACCTAAACCCCTAATCAGAAACACTTAAGACCGGGTAAACCTAGCATTACCAACGGAACGAAAACGCTGTATGTTTGTGGTGGCCTACCAAACGATTTTTTTAAACGAATTAACTGTCATTGCATTGGAAACTAGAGTAATTGTCGGAAAATAACTAAGTTTCCTAATTAATTGGAGATGGCATTGTGATTTTAAAGCAGATTATTCCAAGATGGAGGTAGTATTGAGAATTAAAAACCTGTTAAAAATATTTCGAAACATGAAATTGTTTTTGAGATGTTAAATGTGATTATGTTTTCCAAAAAAGCTTCTCGAACGCTGTTACCGATTAATCCATTCTACAATCGATTATAGAATGGATTGGTCGACGAGGATCAATAGTTATAGTAAATCGATCGATCGCCGATAGATGGCAGAACGGATTAGTTGACGTCGAGTTTCTATTACTACAATTTTATTAATCAAACCAAGGATGATATAGACTGGATTGGCAGTCGCCATAGTACGGATCGGCCGCGGTTTTTGTAGTTCGATTATTAAATCTAGATGGCGCTGAAATATAGCCAGAGGCTTTGAAGGCAAAACAATAAGACTACAGATATTTCATATCACTGCAAATGTATTATTATGCAATATTTTTGAAAAATAACACATTTGTAGTAATATGAAACATCTGTAGTCTTATTGTTTTGCCTTCAAAGCCTCTGGCTATATTTCAGCGCCATCTAGATTTAATAATCGAACTACAAAAACCGCGGCCTATACGTACCATGGCGACTGCCAATCCAGTCTATATGATCCTTGATCAAACGTACTCGATCAATAGGGAACGTGCACATCGACGGTGCTGCCAACTGGTGCCATCAATTTGACTGTTTTACCCTGATAAGTTTCTTTTACTGTCCGCAGTGTCTCTTCTGTCGCATGAGCGCTGCTGCCTATAGGGTACGTGTACATAGACGGTGCTGCCAACTGGTGCCATCAATTTAAATGTTTTATCCTGATAAGTTTCTTTTACTGTCCGCATAGTGTCTCTTCTGTCGCATTAGTGCTGCCGCCTATAGTTACTGCACGTTCCCTATAGTTGAATAGATTAGATGTTGACCAATAGATTCTGCCACACAGAGATCGATGGAAGAACGGAGTACTTAATTATAATTAGTCTACGTCGAGTTTCTGCTACCTCAATCCATCGATGGTCAATCGTTGCAATCGATCACTGGTGGAATAGATTCATCGACGTCAATCGATAGTTGCTGCCACACCTTGCGAACGACGTCCAATCGTCCATCGAGGTCGTAGGATGGCATCGATCGATATTCTTGATCAAGACAACCACAAAATTTATTTATAAACCAGTGTGTTCGAGAATTTTGCGTCAAAAATTGAGCATGTTAGGTCTTTCCTTGGTCTAGTTAAATATACGCTTAAGCTGTGATTTTGTAAGTTACTTGGACAGGCGGGACTGCCAAAACATAGGTTTTTAATTTTATTTTCGCGTAGCAGCTGCTATTGGGTAGTATCCTGGTCAAAAAACAATATTATTGCTCCGTCAGTTAGTTTATCAAAGTACCAATTAAAAACCGACTAAAAATATTTTTTTAATTACACACAAAAAAAAAAACACCCAAAAGTGGCCCCATGTTTAAAAATTCATTTATTTACGTAACACGTTCGTCTTTGGGTCACTGACTTACATATAAATAAATAAATAAATATCACGGGACAATTCACACCAATTGACCTAGTCCCAAAGTAAGCTAGGTAAAGCTTGTGTTATGGGTACTAGGCAACGGATAAACATACTTATATAGATAGATACATACTTAAATACATTTTAAACACCCAAGACCCGAGAACAAACATTCGTATTTTTCATGCAAATATTTGCCCCGACACGGGAATCGAACCCGGGACCTCAAGCTTCATAGTCAGGTTCTCTAACCACTAGGCCATCTGGTCGTCTAATATGACTCATATGAGTATCAAAATTCAACTCAAATTTAATAAGAAGTTTTGAAATCGTATAAGTATATACCTTAAGTCACTGTGTATTGAAATTAAAGTCATTGAAAATGTAACTCAACAAAAAATTTAAGGCATTGATCATGTAACTTAACTAAAAGTTAGGCATTGATAATGTAACTCAGCTAAAAATAAAAGCCATTGATAATGTAACTCAGCTAAATATTAAAGTAATTGATAATGTAACTGTCGGAATAATTATATGTTCTTGGATTCTAGATTGTTGATGATAGGAAACCACTTGGACCGAAGTAAAATGACACTTACTGGGTAGGTAATACGGACGGGGGACTCCTTTCGTACAATTGCAACTACTTTGGCAGCCCCTTCTGAAATGTATGCCTTGTGTTATTCGATCAATGAAATGTAATTGTTACCAAGAGATTTATAAAATACTTGTGTCATCACAAAAGCCCGTTCACTTTATAAAAAAAACCTGGAACTATTTTATATGTAGTTACAGATATTAAACATTTTGGAAAGGTGAAGAAAACTGTATACATTTGCTAAGAAATTCAATGGTATGTGAGAAGTTCTCGATCCGCACTGGGCAAGCGTGGGAGGGAACTACGGTCCAAGCCCTCTCTCTCATTTTGAGACGCCAGTGCCCTGCTGTGGGACATAGGTATATAGGCTGTGATGATGATGATGATGATGACGATGAATTATGATACTTATTTACTATGGTTTTAAAATTATGAACTTGTGAAAGTCATATCGCCCGTGGCTGTTTGATGAAATAAAAAAATAAAAAAATGGCGAAGCAGGACCACGATTTTGTGTGAGCAAGATATATTTAGCGATGCCCTATGGTAGCGCATCACTTAAAGGCCATAACAAACCGGGAGCGCAGGGGACAGCGGTCAATAACACTGAATCAAATACGGTGTGCCGCGCTGCTGGTGTGTCACCTTATATTTGATTCAGTGTCATAGAGCGCGCTGGGCACACTCCGTCGGTGCCCCGCGCTCCCGGTTTGTTTTGGCATTAAATGTTGTTTGAACAAAAAACGTGGAAATTTCGTGGGCGTGGGACTGCTTCGCCCACTTCTAGCTACAACTGGTTATTTTTATGAAGTTCTGTACCATTTTTCATCGCCCTAAAGTGACAGACTGGTGATAAGTGAACGGGTTGAAAATAGTTTTAAGTTTTTTAGTGATAATTTTCTGTAATCATTATTTTACGTATTTTTTGTAATAACATGCCGCTTACCAAAGTGATAATTGTCTTTTATTGATTCTTTACCCGCCTATAGCAACTTAATTGTGTCTCTAAGCGCTTTTAAATCAAATTGAAATATTGAAATTTAAAACTCACGTCTTAAAACAAGTTAAACTCGACATGTTTCGGGCTAATCGGTAACCCTTCTGCCCGGAGCCATACATCACGGCGGTCACAGTGTGCACGTTTGGCAGCCGCCGTGACGTGTGGCTCCGGGAAAAAAAGCTACGGGTAAGCCCGAAACATGTCGAGTTGAACTCGTTTTAAGATGCGAGTGGTCCCTATATCTTCACTATGAGTGAGTCTCACGGTAGTTTCATGTTTAAACATAAGTATACAAATGATAAAAACTTCAAATAGGCCCCGGGTCTACGATTTCTTTCGAAAAAAAGTTGATAGTGGCGCCCCCTCCAGCGTTTTCGAATCGGGGCAGAAACTTGGGGGCCATCCATAAATTACGTCACACCAATTTCGATCAATTTGGACCCCTCCACCCCCCGTCTCACTATGAAAATCGCCATTATTTTGTTCTAGTGTCACAGATCGCTTGAACCCCCCTATAAGGCTGCGTATCCACCGGAGCTGTGCGAGGATGCGTTGCGAGGGATGTGTCTATCATGAACCAATAGAAACACTTAATTTAAAAGGTCCTAAGTGAATGAAGTGTTTCTATTGGTTCATGACAGACGCATCCCTCGCAACGCATCCTCGCACATCTCGTGGAAACGCAGCCTTAATGTGTGACGTAATTTATGGATGACACCTTGATAGTGGGGCCCCTCCACCGTTTTCGAATCGGGACAGAAACTTGATAGTGGCGCCCCTCTCCAGTGTTCGAGTCTTACAAGTCGATGTCAGCATCATCATTTCACGAAAAACGTCCACTGCTCTGCTGCACATAGGCACAGATTACTTAATAGTTACTTCGTTACAGGGGGGTTACTACGAAATTCGAAGTTCGAAGTTCGGATCGTGTGGTCCCTCTCACTCTCGTAATAAATACCATTAGCGTGAGCGGAACGGCATGAAACGAAGTTCGAATTTCGCGCTTCGTAGTATAGGGCCAGATATTGCATCCCGTACAAAATCTTGGTACTTACCGCGATTATAGCCACAGATTATACTACTCCGTCTCCTTAAGAATGTGTGCGTGCCGACAGTGACAAGGGCTGGCAGTTGATATATTTTTTTTTCTACATGTTGTTTTACCATTTTGTCGGGATAATTGCTATATATTATATCCATGCAAACTTTCTAGCACTAATATTCCCTAAGCTAAGCCACGGACGGACAAAGGGACAGACGGTCATGGCGAAATTAAAAGGGTTCCGTTTTTGCCATTTTAGCTCTGGAATCCTAACAAAAGGATATTTTATTGTAATGCGCAGAACACATTGCCATGCTCACAGTACCCTAGCGTTATACTAGTTACGAAGGTCAGTTTTCGAACTTCGCATCGTGACACCCCGCTCACGCTTATAGCTTTTTATAGAAGAGTAAGAGGGACAGCACGATACGAACTCCCAAATTGTTATATTAGCTATTAATTTTAGCATAGTCATATTAAAATTTGCCCCGTTTCACCATTCACTTATAAAAGTCCAGGCGGCATATTTTATCCGTGGAACACGAATGAATGTGCGTCGGCGCGCGCTTGTGACAACCTACTGAAATTTCGATCGCAGCAGATCGTCCCCGCGGTAGGTAAATATCGCGCGTAAGTACATGGCATGCAGGAGGCCTGACATAGGCCTCCCCCAATGCTCGCCAAACAGATCGGTCCTGCACCATCCGCATCTCACGCGTTCCTAACCTTAACCAGGTCGTCGCTCTATCTTGTTGGAGGCCTACACTGCGTCTTCCAGTCCGTGGACGCCACCTGAGAACCTTTCGGCCCCATCGGCACAGTTCAACGAGCGATGTGCGCTAACTGTTTAATACAGCGCCATCTACAATGGTTAAGTATAACAATCGATACCTGTTGACAACCAATCACCTCAGTAGTTCTTATTTTGCACACAACTTGTGGTGGCGCTAGTTATGTATATGTATATAAATTAAGGTTTGAGAGTATGTCTGTCTGTTCCCGAGCAATCGGCTTCGAAATATAAGCTCCCAAAAACACCCTATCTCTCATATTCTGGGCACCCTATTTTACACTAACTAAAAACTAAACTGTACAAGAACTAAAGTCACCAACATAGCTCGAAGAATCGCCAGACTCGAGTGACAGTGGGCAAGGTAAATAGTTCGTCTTTAAATGAAATTACTTGAGTTTTTCCTTGTATTCGCAATGACAAATACGTAGATAAAAATGACAGTTCGTTTGTTTTTTCCTTAGTTAGTATCCTTAAAGCCGTTAGTGCGTGCTAAAAATCCCACGATGTTTTTAGTGAAATTAATTTTATACTTACTAGTTTCCGTCGTTGAAATGGTTTTTACGGAAGCGAACTTCAGAAACGCTAGCGAGGATCTTGCTATACACATACCGAGCATAGGTAATTATAAGTTTTTATCATGTCCAGCTTACCGATCCTTCCAAATACATAATTTGTGTCCCACCAAAAACATATTCATGTAAATTTTTGCCACGACGAGACCCTACAGGGTGGAATAACTGTAAAAGATAATAATTTTAAAAACCCCCAACGAATTAAGTCACATTATGCGTCTAAAATCCCTTCCACAGTTAACAAGAGCTAATAACCTTGAAACTTTGAACCAATTTTAATAAAACGTGTCTAAGAACCATCGCAAAAAAAACTGCATCCAAATCGGTTCACCTGGTCAAAAGCTATGATGCCACAGACAGACACATTTTATTAACCGCTTTCAAGTAAAAAATGTTTATACTTAACTTAGTCAACGGTTCCAAATCAAAATGCATTTTTTGCTGCAACTCTGGCGCTCCATTAGGTACCTACCTACTTGAATTTTCTGGCCCCCATGAAGGAACTTTGCCAATCACTAGCCCAAGCCCATGATGATGATTATATTTATGTAACCTATGTTATGTACCCGTTTGATGTTTGGGTACACAAAGAATGCCAGACAAACATAAAAGGCATAGGTACTTAGAGCAGGGGCGAAATCCAGGAACGGCCCAACTCGAATTGCGAGCGGTAATTCGATCGTTTGCGAGAGGACAGGGATGAACTGCTATTCAGGAACGCCAAAAATCACTGGTTTGCGAGAGGGTTGTGCTGAGATTGGGATGAGCCTTATTTATTTATTTACAAAGCGAATTAACAGGAAAATAAGGGTCATCCCAAGCTCAGCCCATCCCAATCCTCTCGCAAACAAATTCAAAATTCAAATTCAAATTGTTTATTAATATAAATAATTATTTACATGAAAAGTCGTTAGTAAGCGCTGAGATTATGTCTATGTGTTAGTAAACAAAGACCGACATACTAAAGTACTGACTCGATACAAATTGACCTTAATGGAACACTAACAACCTAAACATAACAAAATAAACATAATACAAACAATACCGTGCTATATTCATAAATAACTTAAATGCCTAAACTAGGATACTAAAGTAGCCTGTTTCTTAGGCAAATAAATATTTTGAGTGCTAAAGAATAAATAACATATCTAACTAATTAAAATATTAGTTCGTGTTTTGCATATAGAAGGTAGATATTAAATTACACAACTATCATAAGCAAGTTTTCAGTTTCCTCATAAGACATGCTTTTTAGCCACTCTATAAGTTTAATTTTGCAGCTACTATAATTTGAATCATAAATATTAAGACGCCTATTGATTTTATTGTAAATAAAAGGACCCAAAAATGCAGAGAACCGGTGCATAAAAGCGTGATTTGCGCGAGGTTGTTTAAAAACGATATCGGATCGTCTTTTATTATAGATATCGGGGTTGTAGGATGCAAGTTTATGCTGTTCTAAGATTAAATTCGTGATAAAAAGCTGGCGAACTGTGAGCACTCTACATGTTTGGAACAACTCTTTGGTGGGAAAGAAGAAAGGTCGAAATGAAACGATTGAATTACCGCTCGCAAACCGTGTTTGGCCGTTCCCGAATTTAGCCCCAGGGGTAAACTTTTTCAGTTCGCGGCGCACTTTAAGGTCTAGGTATTAAGGTTTATTTTGTCTTGGCTTGAAAGAAAAAAGATAGTGCGTGCAGTACCTCCTCGCGGAAGAAGTGAAACTTCGTAATGTGGAAATGAAAAAGGCACTTATACATCAATATGAACCTTATTGCAGTAACTTAAAGAACTAAATTTACTTATGCATCTATGTGTTTAAATTACTCACTAGATGGCGCTTTTATCAAGTCTCATCTTTGATCAATTATAACTGAAGATACACATTGCCGAACAAAATCCCCTGCAAAGAATGTCCGAACTTTTTTATTGCACAAAAATTGTTTAATTCAAAACATACATATTTAACAGAGTAAATGGAATTAAATATACATAAACATATTTTAAAACACAAAAATAAAAAAAAAAAAACTTTTTTATTTGTTTGCATAACAATTAAAATCATCAACTACACAGAAATTTGAACCTAGTCTTATGAAGTATCATTACAGTCGAATTTCGGTTGACACTTGACAGCTAAACTTGACAATTTCACGCAACGTACTGAGAAAAAGAAGGCCACTTTTATCAAAGTGGCGCTCATTTGGCTCGGACATTTTCGGGCGCGCGACTGTGGATCTACAGTTATAATTGATCAAAGAGTCTCATACATTTTGCACAGACAGTATGAGTATTATGGCACTATCGAAGTTTTTAACATCCGTTAGTACAAGTATATATAAAAAGCGAGATAAACGTAAACGTCAACTTGCGTTGCGTTGCGTTGCGTGTTTAACGCTACGCTTGTTGGAAGTCGCATTAGTAGTTTCACTTCAAAAAAAATCAATTAATTGCCTACGAGAGGTGAGGAATATCGACAGTTTCGGAACGTAAGTATCAATCAGCAAGTGAGCGTTACATACAGTTTGACGGCGCCTCTCTTTACCCTCTACGGCGCCCCAGGGCGCCGCGGCGCATACTCTGTGAGCCCTGATTAGAGTGAAAATATACGAATTATAGTAAACTCTGGTAATTACGTGACTCGCTTAGGCTGCGTTTCCACCGGAGGTGTGCGAGAATGCGTTGCGAGGGATGTGTTTGTCTTCATTCACTTAGGACCTTATAAATGAAGTGTTTCTATTGGTTCATGACAAACACATCCCTCGCAACGCATCCTCGCACAGCTCCGGTTGATACGCAGACTAAATGAGGGCTATCGTTTTTTTTCTCACCAGCAGGCTTATTGTCTAACGCTTCTGACGCTTGCCTTCGCAATCACTATCTCTTTCTGTCAGACGGTATAAGATGATGACAGAAAGAGACGGTGAAAGCGAAGGCAAGCGCCAAAAGCGTTAGACAATACGGCCACAGGTGGCGCACTGTAGAGTGAGGTCCTAAAGTACGGCTGTCAAAGTTTATTATTACGGGTGCCAAAACAAAAATTGTCATTTAATTACATATTTTTTTCTTATTTAATACAATAGAACTGTAGAGTAAACGTATTGGCCATGCCACAGTGTTGCACAGTCCCATTTTGCTCGGAAAAGAAAGGCGGACATAAGTTTCCGAATGATAAGTGTCTCAAAGCAGTGTTTAGTAGCGATATTTGCCATAATTAATCGAACGTATTGCTAAATATTCGCAATATTAATATACATAATGTAGATAGAAATAAAACTGCGGAGCCAAACCGTAAACAGTGACATTTGACATTTCGAAGACCTCAAGCTACACTAGCGCCTCTAGCGGCGAATTCATACGCGATAGCCCTCATTCCGTGATACTATGTTTGAAGCTTTTCGTGGTGTTACACGAGCAAATATCATGCTATCTTACGACGCAGAAAATAAGTCTTCTTTTAGTTTGAAAAAGTCTCATAGTGCTGGGTGAGCGAGAAAGGAACAATTTGCAATTTCTTCTAAAAACTGATTTGTCAAGAAATTACCCGAGTTTACTATACTCACGTCCTGAACGAGTTTAATTCGACATGTTTCGGGCTAATCCGTACCGTAGCACGTTTGGCAGCCGCCGTGACATAATGTGTCACGTATGTGGCTCCAGGAAGAAGGGCTACAGCTACCCGAAACATGTCGACTTAAGACGAGCAATCCGTATATTTTCACTATAAGTGAATCTCACGGTAAAATTTTAACTTGTTCCAGATAAACTGTGGTTCACTGGTTTGCCTCTGAACCGCACCAAAATAACCCCCCTTAGATTTGATAAGGGCGCCAACTACATCTACAAGTATAGGGAGGGGGAGCTCCTGAACATCACCTGTGAGACAAACGAAAACTGTTACAAAAAGGACTTTCAATTTTTCAGTAAGTACCTAAAGCAAAGGAATTATCCGGTCCCGTTCGCAATTCGCGCCCCATTAGCAGATCGTCCCGCAATCGCATTTTCTCCCGTTCGCATACTGCCCCGTTCGCAATTTCTCCCGTTCGCATACTGCCCCGTTCGCAATTTCTCCCGTTCGCATATTGCCCCGTCCGCAATTCGTCCCGTTCCGTTAGCAGATCGTCCAGCAATCGCATTTTCTCCCGTTCGCATACTGCTCCGTTCGCAATTTCTCCCGTGCGCATACTGCCCAGTTCGCAATTTCTCCCGTTCGCATATTGCCCCGTCCGCAATTCGCCCCGTTAGCAGATCGTCCCGCAATCGCATTTAATCCCGTTCGCGAGTGGTTCAGTATTCAGTATTTATTCAATTGCAACATTTCTTACAAAATAATGTACAAAAAATTATACCCGCCAATACCACAATGATTCGTACCAATTTAGTTAGTAACATTAACTATAGGTAGAAGGTTCATTTTATATTAAGTAAATGTAACTTTTAAAACTAAACTTTCATGTTTCGAAGGCATAGGTACATTCGATGACACGAAATTTAAAAATGTATACCATAACTTTAAGTGGCAAATCGTGAATTTAAATAATTTAGACTACGGTGAACTATCACGTGACAGGGTCGACGTAGCTCCGCTTCACGGGGCTCCTATTCGACGTAGTTAGCGCTTCACGCTTTAACTTTATCCTACAATATTTTACCTACCTTGATTGATCTAATCTGTTAAATGGTTCTTTTATGGCGGAGGAAATCGATGCAAAATATAGCATAGTGGTGTGGTGGCTTTGAGTGCATCACCGTTGAAATGATTTTCTACGTTAATAATAATAAAATTTTGGGAACTGAAACTTACGTTGAAACAAAATTATAGGATAGATTGAACGACTATGTCGGTGTGCAAATAAAATAATGAAGTACAATTCGATGAATCGATTGGTGTGTAACAGATAAGTAATTCTATGAGCGATCTAACGAAGTTCGATGAACGTGAACGATTAAGGCGAGGTACCTCGAAGAAACGTAATTTTTAATTTCATTTTATTTAGAAACGGTAATGATTAAACACGTGAAAAAAATATATGTTGCTTTTGAGACCTTTCTGTAAGTACGTCGGGCACTCGTTACATAATTGGACAAACTTCGCTCGATAGAAAAAAAATCCAAACATACCCCTATTTTGTACCTTTAAACTCATTTCATTTCAATATTATACTACTTGATGTATTGAAAGTCACATCAAAATAAACGTCTGTAATGATGTAATGTCCGTCGGGTTTAATTTTGTTAATTTTGTAAAATATATAATTTTTAAGCCAATATTAACGAAGTTCACGGCACGATTTACTGGCGCCCCGCTGCCAGCCCGCCGCTCAGTCCCGAGCGGAACGTGTTGGAGGTCGGACGCTTGCCAATTTTTGAAGCGCTCCACATTAAGACTAAATAGGTATCCTTGATGTGGGTAGTAGTATCGTCATTTATTTCTGTTATTTACCACTACTCGTATTCAATGTAACCGCCACACACAAAAAGAAACACCCATCCACGCAACTACAGGGTGTTACATTGAACGTAATACAACTCTTGTTTTTTAATTTCGTCTCCCTGATGCTAAACGCCTCTACTAGGTCTCGTGTTGTTAAAGTCATCTTAATTAATTAATATTGCTGTTTAAATTTTTCCTATTTTTTGGTCTCATCGTGGTTACCCTAATTAGAGAGTTAAAAGAAAAAAGTTTGAATCTAGTTTTGTAGTGAACACTTACCTTTTTGCTTTCCTATGTTGATAATTTATGAGTAAAATTCATTCTGACACATTACTGAAGTTATTTGTCATAACAAACCAGCATTTCGTTTGATTCTTTATTGTCGCAGTTTAATTTTAAACAGAAGTCATGCCTCCTGCTTATCCGTTTACTAATATTCAGCGATCAGTGATGGTAGAACTTTATTTCACATCGCAGAGTACGATGAGGGCACAAGAACTATTTCATGAGCGATACCCGGAGAGTTCAATCCCCACTCGTCAATTGATCAACACAATTGTACAGAATTTGAGAGACTATGGACAGTTTACGGTCCCAGCTCATGCCCAAGGTAGAGGCCGGCGTCCAAGGTACTCAGGGGTTTTTAAAATACGAGTACTTAGGTATTTTATCCGCCACGCAGACGCCAGCACCAGAGAAGCCGCGGCACGATTTGGTACAACCCACATTTTTATTTGGAGACTTTTGAATGCCGAAGGATTACACCCGTTTCACTTTCAACGGGTGCAAGATATTGTCTTAGCAGATTATTCCAGGAGAGTACGGTTTTGTCGTTGGCTATTACAAAACCAACACCTTAACATTTTATCACTAGACAAAATGGAATTTAATAGACGAGATCTTAAAGCAATGAGGTCTCTGGTTAAATAATAAATAAAAAAAAATGTTAAAACTTCTTTCATCCACCGAATGCATGGTCATCGTACATTTGTTTTAGTTAAGTAGTTCTGTCAAGTTTAGTGTCATCGCTTTGGCGGGAAATATGACAGGTCTCACGTCAAAGTTTGTTAAAGAAACTGACTTGTCAAAGAGGTTTCAGGCTCATAGACTAAACCATGCGTAGGGTGACAATGATTTTAGTTAATTATTGTTTAAAAAAATTGATGGATTTTTTCGTGTAACTGCGACTTAAACGTGGTCGCCATCGAATACTGATCTAGAAAAATTGGTTCCTGATCACCGATTAAAAATCATCGTGTATAAAAGAAGAAACTGACTGACTAAATGACTGAAATATCAACGCACAGCCCAAACGGCTGGGTCTAGAGATTCCAAATTGCCAAAAGGTTCCTTATAAGGTCTAGAGGTGCACTAAGAAATGATTTTTCAAAATTCACAACTTAAGGGGGTGAGACGGGGGTCCGAAGTTTATATGGGGAAACAAGATTAGTTAGACTATTTTATTCGAAAATTTTCAGGAGAACTAACGATAAATGAGTAAACACGTGTTTCAGGTTTTTTGAGAATTCAACCCCTAAAAGAGGTCACAAGACCAACATAAGGGACAAGGTCTGGAAATCAACATGGGTATTGTTTCTATGGTTTAGGGACCTTATCGGGTCGCGCTGGTTACGAAAACAATAACAATTTTAAAATCCAACGTGGCGGACGTGAAATACCATCTCCCCCGGTGGGGTGCGAGGCGTTGAAATATCTAAATATCAATATGGGTATAGTTTTAATGTTTTTTTTGGGACGTTAATTACGAAAATGACATCGATTTTGAAATTTAATATTGTGGACTCCTGACACCTATCATTATCCTAAAGTTTATAATCTCAGTGACTTTTAGGTTATAAACAATATGGAAATGACAGGTGTCAGGATTTACTTCTTAACTGCCGACCACTATGTATATGCTCATTTTTTCATAAATCTCAAATTCGGTTTTTACAATATTGACTTAGACCGCTGACTACCGAGACAGTGCCACTTTTAGCAATTTTTGTAGTGTGTGGGAGCGTGAGAAGTATGGTGTCATATGGCTTACGAGGCTCCTGCGAGTGTATACATATTTTTGACCACTTGATCCGTGAAGAATGACCGACAACTACCGTTATTTGTATTTTAGCGCCATATATAGTTTAGTTTTGTATCTAACTGAAATTCTGGAACTGTACAAGCTGCGGACAAAGAAGTATCCACTTCGAAAACGTTTCATATTTTACATTTATAACACAAAAGTAATTTAAGTAATTGCACCTAAACATTTAAATTACAGCGTGATCTTGGTCTCGGTCGCAACTTACACTACTGTAAATTATATTACACTGTTGCTTGCAAGCGTGACCTCCGTCGGCGAGTTCACGGCGCGCGCGGCGATCGTAGCTTTTGCGCGGGCGGGGTGCGGGGTGTAAATTAACGTGGCGCGCTTCAAGAACCTCGCCTTAATAATGTTATGATAAAATACTGCGAATAGTGTTATGGGAAACGATAGTCGATAAAACGATTTTCGGTAAAATAATGGACTATCCAAATTTTTATTGCATTTCATTCTTAATTTTAAAAGATTTTTATTAGTATGTCCGGGTCAAATCTTGGAAGCTGAATTAGACCCACTTCCAGTGGTCGGAATTACTTGAAATTTGGTATACTTATGTAGGTTGGATGACAATGCAAGTACAGTCAACAAAAAGTATAGTCAGCGAAAAAGCTTGCATTGAAAATTAAATTTTGAACATCTTATTTTGTTTTATTTTTTACAGATGCGTCATCCGGCAAGGTCATTCAGTTGAACAAGACTTTCGAGGAATATCGTAATTTGGATGGGTCGAGCGTGTTCTGTTCGTGTGAAATTACAAGAAATGAGACGTATACTATAATACTTGAACTGAAAATGGATAAAATTGGTAAGAATCCAAGCATTGTTTGTTTGAGTTTATTTATAGTATAGTATGTAGGTACTTTGTACAACCTTTGAATGAGGGCTTTGCCGAGTGGCTCAAGTTATTTGTGCAACAAGAGAGCAAAGTTGTTTTTTCTGCGAGTGTTGATTTTGAATCCCGAGTAAGCGAAGGATTCTATAATTGAATCACGAGCGCAAGCGAGTGATTCTAAGTTAGAATCCTGAGTGCGTGAGGGATTCAAATATAAGAGATGCAAAAAAAATATTTTGGTCTCGTGTGACACAACTTTTGACCTCAGCAGCGAGAACATAATAAATAACTATTAAAGGTATAGGTATGCACGTCGTCTTTTTGTCTTTATTGTGGCTTTCAACATTGAGTAAATACTCCATATTGTAGATAACTATACAGTCCCCGAAAAAATGTTAACTTGCACTTTGCTAGTCTCCATTGCTTAAATATCATAAGCTTTTAAATATTTTTCGCGAGATTTTTCAGGCAAGGAACATAACTCTGCATTTTGTATTACTGCTTTTCGACTTCCTGAGATTGTACACATTTTAAATAGCAGACATTTTGAGAATGCTGACATAGTAGAAATGCTAACATTGTGAAAAGTTGAAAAAGGAGACGTTTTGAGAATTGTACATTTTAGGAAAACAGATATTATTATTGAGCCGTTTTATCGACGCTATGTGCCTGTACTTACTTGTGTGTCATCTTCATTTATTGTAATAAACATAACTTGACAATGAATATATAAATATTTCAGCGAAGCTGTTTTTCACCGGTTTACATCCAAATCAAGAAATAATGGGACCAGACAACGTGATTAAATACAGTTATAAAAAAGGCGAGTTCTTGAATATTGGCTGCGAAAGTGACCCTCATATAGAAACAAAACGATTCGTGTTTCACAGTAAGTAAAACATTATCTCATAAGAAATGCTTACCGAAATTACACCCCCATTTCAAAATAAAGTTAGGTACAACCAAAACTAAAATTAGGGCGATTAAATCATCTATAAATATTTTATTTATGATGTTTCACGAAATTAAATCTTTTTTTTTAAATATTCTGTGAACCGAATCTATAAATTTTTTTTTAAAAACCTCCAACGCAATTAGGTCACACAGATGTTTGAAAATAAAGTAAATGTCCCCTATTTTGATGAAACATGTCTAAGAAGTATCGCCAAGAAACCTGCTTTAAAATAAAAATAAAACCGCATACAAATTGGTTCATCCGTTTAACTATGATACTCCAGACAGACAACACACACACAGCGGTTAGTCTTATAAAATAATTGTACCATAGAGGGCTCTCTGTACCATTCATTTCGTATGGTACGAACTCTGCTTAACACAATAGCGCCATCTATGACCTCAATGAGGAAACAAAATAGAGAGTGCTCTGCGCTATTGTGTCACGCAGAGGTCTAAGTAACATACAAAATGAATGGTATTGAGAGCTCTTTATAGTGAAACTAGCTACAACAGGTTTTATTATTAAAGGAATGCGAGATTGTCTAAAAATTGAGAGTCCTCTTGATTTCATCGTTCTTGATTTTACATTATATTTGTATGAATACGGAATATTTCGTCTACAATTTGTTGTATTTAAAAAAAAAACGCCTTTTTAGGCCTTTTTATCCTCTATTACCTCGCCTTATTCGTTTTTCGTCACGGTCTTCCTTGGACTCATTCGTCATTCTTCCCTTTCGTTTTTTGTCTGTTACTTATTTTGGCGAATAAGTAAATGAGACAAAAAATTAAAGATAAGTACGACGAATGAGTTCAAGGAAGACCGTGACGAAAAACGAATAAGACGTATTAAGAGATAGACAAGTTGCAGAATTTGACCAAAAAAGATAGTGACTGATAGCGAACAAGACGAAGACTAATACAGAATGAGACGAAATAAGAATTAAATGAAAATCGAATGAGGCGAGATAATAGGATGCCTTTTAGACTACAATTTTTTTTACCATCTTCCGGTACCAAAATTATGTGGATTCGAAATTATATATTAAAAAAGCCTTGGTGGCCTAGTGGTTTGACCTATGGCCTCTCAAGTAGAGGGTCGTGGGTTCAAATCCCGGGTCCCACCTCGTGAGTTTTTCGGAATTTATGCGCGAAATTACATTTAAAATTTACCATGAGCTTTACGCTGAAGAAAAACATCGCGAGGAAACCAGCGAAGAAATTCAATGGTGTGTGAAGTGCCCAATCCGCACTGGGCCAGCGTGGGAATGACGGCCCAACCCTTCTTATTCTGAGAGGAGACTTGTGACCTGCAATGGGACGTACCTATACAGATTGGGATGATGATGATGATTAAAATTCTTCACGTCGCCAATTCCACAGAGTCTAAAGACGAAAGTCTTCAATCAGTGCGTCCTACTCGTCATGACATACGGTGCCGAAACATGGACACTCACTGTAGGGCTGGTCCACAAATTTAAAGTTGCTCAACGTGCTATGGAAAGGGCTATGCTCGGAGTTTCTCTAAAAGATCGAATTCGTAACGAAGTGATCCGACAGAGAACCAAAGTTATCGACATAGCCCACCGCATTAGCACGCTGAAGTGGCAATGGGCCGGCCATATAACCTGAAGAACCGATAACCGTTGGGGTAGACGAGTTCTTGAGTGGAGACCACGGATCGGCAAACGTAGCGTAGGACGTCCTCAGACTCGGTGGAGCGATGATCTTCGCAGAGCGGCTGGCAAGAGCTGGATGAGAGTGGCCGAGGATCGGGCTCAGTGGCGTGCCATGGGAGAGGCCTATGTCCAGCAGTGGACGAACATAGGCTGATGATGATGATGATGACCGTATATAAAAAAACTGATATTGATGTTTTTTTCTTATGACAGGGAGGTAAAATAGCAATCCTCATCTAAAAAAAAATTGTATTTTTCCTGGGATAAATGTTATAATATATATATTCGGGGACAATCTTACACAAATCGACCTAGTCCCAAACTAAGCAAAGCTTGTACTATGGGTACTAGACGACGATAAACATACTTATATAGATAAATAAATACTTAAATACATAGAAAACATCCATAACTCAGGAACAAATATTCGTGTTCATCACACAAATAAATGCCCTTACCGGGATTTGAACCCAGGACCTCTTGCTTCGTAGGCAGGGTCACTACCAACTAGGCTAAAGCGGTCGTTTATAAATGCGAATGCTTGTATTTGCGTGCGTGCGTGTGTGGTGGGATTAATAAATATGGCGACACAGGATCGTAGTGTTCGTGAACTTGTTAACAAATCATTTTACCTATGTTTTAGATTCAATATCAGGCAGGTCTACGTCTAGACATTTGTTCCACAGTCGTCTTCAGGAGATTGGTGCTTATAATATAACGCGCTCAACATTGCATTGTTCTTATGAAAGTCCGGAAGGCAAATACTATGTTATAAAACTCGAGTTAAAATTTAATGTCACAAGTAAGTTACACTACCTCAATGTGCTTGTATAGTTGACCAATAAATTTCTTTACCACTTTAAGGTTCAATGTCAGTTTCACGGCTTAAAACATTAATAGTAGGTATAGGTAACGCCAGCAGAGTTGAGGTCACGCACACAACAACACGTCATGTAATGACAGCGGGATTTTGACATTTATTCGTACCGATAGCAAGTTCAACAGACTCAACATAGAATTACAAGACTGACTAAAAATTTCTTCAACCTTTTTCTTTAATAATAATTTAGGAAAATATTTATAAATATTTTGATCTATTTTATATAAATCAGATATGCATATTTTTCGCTTTATATAAAATACCGATTTTTTTCTTGCGATTATTTCTATCAGTTTCAAATTGTTTTATTTCAATTAAATAAAAAATAAAACCGACTTCAAAAAACACCCAAAAACTAAAACGCAAAAAATAAAATAAAAATTGAACCGACTACAAACAAAAAGTATAGAAATACCTTCCTTCTAACGGTGAGGCCACACGAGCGTAATTTTATGAGTCGTGAACGGCAGAATTTCGGTTCGCGCCATACAATATGCGGGCCATCACGTGACACTCACATGACACAATGTATGGCGCAACCGAAATTCTGCCGCTCACAACTCACAAAATTACGCTCGTGTGGCCTCACCCTAATCTGTTTGAAGTCGGTGCCTCAGCACGAGCCAGCAGGAGTGGTAGAAAGAAACCCAATAGATATTACGTACGTAAGGTCGATGGCTAGGTCCATTTGACCCGTTGAGGAGTTCCGTTGGCCATCTGTGATCTTCTTCATCAGATCCAGTTTACCAAATGACATTTTCTGAATGAAAATGTTTGACTAGATGCTAAAAATTCTAAAATCGTCATAGTTGTGCCTATAAAATTTAAGGGTTTCCGTCGATTTACCCAAGATTCCATCATCAGATCTTGACTTGGTGCCAATGGGACCACTTCGGAAGTATACTCTTTCAAACAAAAAAAGAATTTTGAAAATCGGCCCACAATTGGCGGAGATATCGATGAACATACATAGAAAAAAAAAATATATATATATAAACAGTGGAACATAGAACCTCCTCCTTTTTTGAAGTCGGTTAAAAATAGGTTATATGAAAAAAGAAAAATTATAATATGCATTATTATGCATAGTATTGCGTATCTATTTCATCATAAGATCATTCATTCACGCAGTCATTTCATCATTCACTATATTTTTTGCAATCAGTACTTTATGTAGCTGTGTGTGTAATCATTCACCCCAGCTCTCGTGGCGTTACCTATACATTACTACAGAGGCCGGGAAGTAAAGGGTTGCCCCTGCTCCGGCCGAGTCTTGTACAGTGCTTTTTCTCAAAAATATAATATCCGTAATAGTTGACATTATTCTTTACATATCTATCAGAACGCGAAGTGCATAGAGCTACTAAAGTGGTCGCCAGCGGACTTGTAAATTTTGTACATAAAATGGATTTATGGGTTTCGCATAATTTAACAAAGTCATAATTCTAATTATTCTTCATAATCAACGTTAGTCATAAAGTGATTTATTTCTGAAACAGTTTTTTCTCCAAATTGTTATAAAACAAGCCTAACCTAAACTACCGTAAAACCGGGTTACTTTAAAATGCAGGGGCTACTTTGGAAAACAGTTTCTACGCCGTGTGCTTATTTTTTAGACTATCTGTTGCAGTGAAATAACTACCTTGATAAATTACCTAACTTTTTACGTCATTTGCTCAATCGAGCTATGAATATTTGCGTTTTTATAACCATTTTAAATCTATCAAAGTAGCCCCAAAATTTCCTAAAGTAGGTAACCCCAGTTTACCAGTACTGCATTCTATAAGATAGCATTTGAAAACTCCTGAAAAAGTACTGTTTCAGAAATAAATCACTGTATGACTAACGTTGATTATGAAGAATGATGCATTATGACTTATTAAATTATGCGAAACCGAGGGATCCCTGGATTTGTATTTGTATTAAATGGATTTACTTTAATATTAGAAGGATTAAATTAATGTTATGTTTTTTAGGATCGAATCGAACCAAAAAAACCGACCGTTCAGCTTTTTCGTTCACGGACATAATAGTGATCGTATGTATGGGCACAGGCTTAGTGATATTACTTTTAGTTTTTGACCCGAGAGTCGTTCTTGGATTATGTAGCGACGCACTCGTTCTCTGTAAGTCAGCGTGGGAAACTGTTGCCCTCTCTTTCGCACAGTTGGGTAGAAAGCTAAGAAGAAAGAAGACACATGCAACTGCGGTTTTAGCGGAGAAGTGGACTAAAGTGGTCAGGGTTCAAATGCACGCTGAGGATGCGTCGGTAAGTTTTTTATGACTTTTTTAACCCCTGACACACAAAGAGGGGTGTTATAAGTTTTACCGCTATGTGTATCATGTGCATGTGTGTGTCTGTGACAGCCCCGGTACTGGGTCATTATTCAAGCGTTTGTTCCAAATCCCTTTCATGGACACTTTGTTGTAGAAATGGTGAAAGATACTGACACAGTTTTTAATTATGTGGTAGAAGTACAGGACCTCTAACAAATAACTGGGGCAAAAACTTGACAGTGGCGCCCTCTCCCTTCACTTGTTCGATACTTCGAATTCTTGCCTCAAGGATTTGGCACCTCCATGAAACTGCCCAATTTATAGTTAATATTGGGACAGGCAAGCAAACGAGCAAGTGGGTCATCTGATGGGAAATGATCTGATCACCACCGCCCATGAATACCTACTCAAGGAGAATCACTGGTCTGTTACCAGTCTTTAACCTTATCGAGGCCAACGACACATATATCAGCACCGCAGGTTCTACGCCAACGACTGATATATCAGTCACGGCGTGCAGAGCAATATTTACCTCCGCGCATTTCTGTAGGGTTCAACTTCGCGTTTGACATTCCGATGTCATGGCGTATGAATGAGAGCTGTTGTATTTGACAGAGCGTTAAAAATGTTAAGGCCGCACTGAGCTTCTTGCGCTAATCGATTTTAGGTAAGTATTCTATGCACTCGTATGTGAGCGTGAGAGCGGCTAGAATCAAAGCCGTGCGTAAGCACAAGGGACACGAGTCCCCGTCCGATGGCCGAAAGAGAACTAACGTAACTAACTATACGTACAAGGGGGAAGCACGACGGCTCAAGATACGTTGGTCAGACCACGCGTGTATTTAAGACGAGACAAATATATATTTTAAAAATTTAGCATGACTAGGCCCTAGAAAACATCTTGTTTTACTAACATTCAAAAAGCCATGACCTGGCGTGCAGTATTTACGCCGTACGAAGGATTTATTTTATTTTTTAGGGATGACTTTGGATTTTTTAGGGTTCCGTAGTCAACTAGGAACCCTTATAGTTTCGCCATGTCTGTCTGTCTGTCTGTCCGTCCGCGGCTCAGCTCAGAGACTGTTAGTACTAGAAAGCTGTAACTTGGCTTGAATATACATATCAGTCACGTCCACAAAGTGGTAAAATAAAAAAATCACAAATATTTTTTTTTAGGGTACCTCCCATAGACGTAAAGTGGGGGTGATTTTTTTTTTCTCGACTAACCCTATAGTGCGGGGTATCGTTGGATAGGTCTTTTAAAAGCATTGCAAGTTTGCTAACATGATTTTTCTATTCAGTGATCCGTTTGCGAAATATTCAATTTTAAAGTGAAAATTTACATTAAAATCGACCGTCTCCCCCCCTCTAAAATCTAAACTGTAGGGTGGAAAAATTTGAAAAAATTCAGAATGGTAGTAAATATATTAAATTTACAAGGAAAATTATAGCGGCTACGATTGCTTAGGAATTATTTGTAGTTTAAGAGTAAATAGTAGCCTAAGGTATAAAACATACCTATAAATCATAAATCATGAATCATTTACTAATTGTAAACTTGGAAGATTCCGTACACATACAAAATCCTTAGAAAAATATTACTTGATTCTTTCGTACTGGCTACGGAACCCTATCTTGGGCGTGTCCGACACACTCTTGGCCGGTTTTTTCTATCTGGAAAACTACATCATCAGTAATATATTGTTAATCTGTGCTTCTATTTTCAGATAGTGCCGATTATAAGTATAGAAAGAGTGAGATACACCGAGTTCGCAGGCAGGAACGCATCGGGGTTATCCACAGAATACATTCTTCCTGTGGATACCAAGTGGGAGCTGCCTCGTCAGAATCTATCTTTCGGCGAAGTTCTGGGGGAGGGGGAGTTTGGGAGAGTCCTGAAAGCCGAGTATACCGGGACAGCTGATTCGAGATTGCCGAGTATCGTAGCTGTGAAAATGTTGAAAGGTCAGTGGGTTTCTTTTCATGGTTTCTAAGGTACATTAAGGGTGATTTTGCACCAGAAATGTTGTTCAGCCATACATACAGCCATAGCATACTGCGAGCATGTGAATGCTACGCTACAAAACTTTGTGATCGTTTTCAGTAATGCTTAAATTGTATTCCATTCCATACCATTAAATTATAATAATCGTATATTTTCTCCTCACAAAAGTACATAGGTAACAGCAATAGTTATAAATAATACAACATTAAATTAATTATGGATGTGGTTTCCTCAGATGAACACACGGACTCCGACATGACGGCCCTGGTGTCTGAGATGGAGATCATGAAGATGATAGGCAAGCACGAGAACGTGGTGAACTTGCTCGGCTGCTGCACCCAGGAAGGGCCGCTTTGCGTCGTCGTCGAATACGCCAGCAATGGCTGCCTTCGAGAGTTTCTGAACAAACATAACCCCACGTACGTATTTTTTGGCGACAAGACAACCAGAGTCCACATTGTCTAACGCACGACCGTTTCCGTTCATTCACCGTATCTTTCGCTCGCGCGTTAGACAATATGGTGACAGGTCTAAACAATATCGCGTTCCTTTAAAATAATAAGTTATTTTCGCTATAGAGAGCTCTCTGTATCAATCTTTTGTATGTTATTTAGATCTCTGCTTAACACAATAACGCCCTTCGTTTAGGTTCTTCATTGAGATCATAGATGGCGCTATTCTGTTAAGCAGAAATCAATATTTCACGCTAAACGAATGGTACAGAGAGCTCTCTGTAGTACAACTAGCTACAGTAGGCTTATTGTTTTAAAGGTACTCGACGTTGTATATAAATTTACAGGCCTCTTGACTTAATCGTCCTCGGTAGTGGTATCAGAAAATGTACAATACAATATAAAGACTCTTTATTGTACATCACAAATAATACATTACAGAAAAACAAGTATATGAAAAAATATATAAGGTAAGCAATGGGCGGCCTTATCGTTTTGAAGCCACCAACCAACCAACCAACCATGTACCAAGTTAAACCTGACTGTTAAAATGCGAAATCAATCCCATTACAAACATTTCCTATAAGTTGACGTAAAAAATGATTTAGCTTGGCCTTTTCATGATAATTTTTTTCCATTTTTCGAGGTACGTACGTCACGAAGTTATTTCAATAACGGTTTCCCAGTTCCTTGTTCGTCATATTCAAAACATTTCGTCTACTCGTCACGAGATGGTGCTATTTTCAATTCAAAATTTAAATCTATTTTCATCAGGTGTTCTTCTGACGGTGTTAGCCAACTGAATGAGCGAAATTTGGTTGAATTTGCGCTGCAAGTCGCCACGGGGATGGAATTCTTGGTGTCACGAGGGGTGAGTATGGCCTTTAAACCACCCCCGCTGGTATCGGCTCCTGCTACTGCGAGTCCCGAGTCTTAGTTCTAATGCTAGAATTATTTCTATTTCTGTAATTCTAGTCCGGATCAGAGACAGTCAGAGTCATATATAGACATCGGATTATATGCATTTGCATGTTTGCATATGCAAATGCATATTATTGTATTTTTTATAGCGTTTTTGCATATTTTGGTACTTTTTCACTGATAGTGCTTATTTCAGTAGTTATTCGTGTTAGGCGTGTCGTATTATGCCTTAAATTGATGCATTTATCAACGGCACCGAACAAACTCTGCCTGAAGAAGTCTCTGCAGAAATGGCGCCAAACTTCAAGTTCTGTCTGGTAGCGTCAGTTGACGTCGAAAGGTCATTTTCAGCCTATAAATTAATATTAAGTGACTGACAGACGTCGCAATTTTGCTGCAGAAAATATGGAAAAATATGTTATTGTGAAAATAATCGTAAGTTCTAATTTTATTTAACTATAAAATAAGGTATAAAAACAGGGACTAAGTATAAAATTAACATAACTAAAACTAACTTAAAATAGCTAAACAGAAATTAAAAACTAAAAATTATTATCTAAATTTGGACCCTTAGGTAGGGTGCCCATCACGCAGGCAGCATTCCCACGTTGAATTGCTATAGCAAGTCTTTGTGCGAGAAAGCTGCCTGCGCGAGGGTCACCTGTTGCCTCTCTCAGGCGCTTGCTTAGAGCTCCGTAGAGCCCTCGTGCGCCCTTGCCCCACGATCCGAGTGTCTCGACACCGAATGCGACGAACTCGTACTGGGCGCCGAGACACTCGTATTTAATGGCCTTGAGCCGTTCTCGGGTGTCGGCCGCTGCACCGGCACGTCTGCTCGTTGTGGGGAGGTAGGACGCTGCCAAGGTGTCGGCGCAAGTGGCGTCCCACACCAGTGCACGGCCCATCCTCCATGGAATTAACGACATCCCGTCAGGGCGCTTGCCATCACTCCGCACGATCTGGGGCTCCAGAGCAGCAGGAACGTTGGCACTGACGAGCGCTCTTCTGAGGATGTCGTTAAGGGCGGCATGGCGGGACAGGCGGCCGGCACCCGAGGAGCAAGCAAGTCCGTGGTGGCCGAGGCAATCTACGGGGGCTCCACAGGAGGCACAACTGTGGTCCACGCAAACCTCAACACCAAGCCGGAGACCGACGGCTATTCGGAGTGTGCATGGGTCTATAAATGTACCGATGTTGGGTGATGGATAGGCATGGAGCCAGTGGCCTGCTTCAGGTCTAGAAACAGCCAAGAGTCTGGCACGGTCTCTGCCTGTGGCGGTATTAATCAATGAATTTAGGGTTGACTCGGAAGCTATGGTATCCCAGGCCCTTTGAATTTTGAGTCTGGATGGAGGATTTGGG
Source organism: Archips xylosteana (assembly GCA_947563465.1). Lineage (NCBI taxonomy): Eukaryota > Metazoa > Arthropoda > Insecta > Lepidoptera > Tortricidae > Archips > Archips xylosteana. The sequence goes on from OX387373.1 coordinate 8,859,451, forward strand.
CTCGGTCCAGCTAGCCTAAGTTCTAATAATATATGGTTTTTTGATTGTGCATATTTCGTGCATATTTCGTCCTTTTTAGTGCATATTTGCATGCATATTTAGGCATTTTGAGAGTGTATATAATCCGATGTCTAGTCATATACCATATCCGGGTCTGAGTATTAATGAAATAAAAGAAAGAACAGTAGCGCCATCTCTTCTCCGGGTGAGCGGGTAGTTCCAAAGGAGTGTTGAAGTCTCTCGTTGAGGGTATAACATAGATGTGCGCTGTATCACTGCATAAGGTGATTATTTAACAGATTGAAATGTAGGTACGATGTATGGGAAAAATTCGTGTCTAACCACTAGACCAGTGGTGGTGTAGTGGTATGGCACACGGCACGGAATGCTGATGACCTGGGTTCGATTCCCAGCATTGGTCTTTTTTCTGGGGTTTTTTCTGTGCATCTATATTTCAGTTTGTATTTAGTATGAAATAAATAGAAAGAAAAACATTTATTCGTGAAATTTTTATAAAAAATAAAACGGAAACCGAGACAAATATTGTCACGAAATAGTCCCAACTCAGCCTGATGTCAGCCTTACAAATTCAAATCAAATTTAAATAATTTATTTCAAGTAACATGACTCATTGTATAGCTTGTCTAGTTTAAAATGACGCGCCCCATCACCGCACTCACGCACAGGATTCGAAACTCAATTCAAGCTACAATAGACTCTATTGTAGCTCAAATTGAGCTCCAAATCCCGTGCGCAAACGCGGTGGTGTGGCGCGTCATTTCAAACTAGACAAGCTCTATTAGTGGACAAACTTATTTCTAGAGTAAGTAAAAAATAAAAATAATAATAACTAAGTATACTACTAAGAAGAAGCGTGGAGTATAGGAAAATAAAAAATTGGTGATAGGGCAAACCTTGGGTAATTGGTGATACGAGGTAATTCGGTGATAGTCCCCTTCTTCTAGCTCTATCTGCCAGGAAAATGTAAGAATATCTATGAATTTGAAACCAAAAATCAAGGTTTAAAATCATGGTTTGAAATTTATAGATATTCTTACATTTTCCTGGTAGATAGAGCCCTAGCTCTCCTAAGAAGGGGACTATCACCGAATTACCTCGTATCACCAATTACCCAAGGTTTGCCCTAGTCTTCCAATGTCAAAATTATTAAAAAGATTCAGATAATATACATAGGTACATTATATTCCAGGTCACGTACCTAACCACATTTTTAGTCTACATCGGCGTGTGGGACGCCTGGTCATTTAAATAAACCTTAAGTTTGGTGACTCAGAGTCACTAAGTATATCTCCATAGGAGAGCCAACTTTTTTTTACTCTATGTATGACCTTTAAAAATGTACCTACATTTTACTGCAGTGCATTCACCGAGACCTGGCAGCGCGCAACGTGCTGGTCTCAGAAGACCTCACTCTGAAGATAGCGGACTTCGGTCTCGCTCGGGACGTGCGGGACTACGCTTACTACAGGAAGCTGTCAGCCGGCAGACTGCCCGTGCGATGGATGGCGCCGGAGTCGTTGGAAAACAACTACTATACCGAGTGTTCAGATATGTGAGTTTCAAAGGCAAAGTCATAATAACTTTATTTAATTTAGGCACAGAATATATAATAGTACTAACGTACAGAATGGACACGCTCCGCCCCGCACCGATTCGAGTTACCCCACCCCTCAAGGCGCAGATTGCCGGACCCCGCCGGAATCCAGAAGAGTGCGCGCGCGATGTATGCAGGCGTACGCGTGTACAGACGTCGTCGTGCTTATGTAGATTCAAGAACGCGTATTTTGTATGTCGTGTCCGCCGTGTGATTTAGGTTAGGAAAGCATTTATTTGACGAACAGATGGTCTAGTAGGTAGAGAACCTGAGTACGAAGCTTGAGGTGCCGGGTTCGATTCCCGCGTCGGGGCAGATGTTTGTATGAATAATACAAAAATCTGCCCCGACACAGACGACACAGCTGTACGAGTCCCGCCTGCATCACTCCACGAAGGTCGCGGACATCGTGGAATATGTGCGTGTGAAGACCAAGCTCACTCTGAGGGTCGAGCGGTTGGAGTCCCGCCATGACGTGAATTTTAATTCATTTGTGGTGAGGGTTCCGACTGATCAACTGTCGACCTTCACAAGAGAAGAGTTTTGGCCGAAAGGCTTTGATCAATTATAACTGAAGATACACATTGCCGAACAAAATCCCCTTCAAAGAATGTCCGAACTTTTTTATTTGTTTGCATAACAATTAAAATCATCACCTACACAGAAATTTGAACCTAGTCTTTACTTCATTACAGTCGAATTTCGGTTGACACTTGACAGCTAAACTTGACAATTTCACGCAACGTACTGAGAAAAAAGAAGGCCACTTTTATCAAAGTGGCGCTCATTTGGCTCGGACATTTTCGGGCGCGCGACTGTGGATCTACAGTTATAATTGATCAAAGCCGAAAGGAGTCGTTTACCGGTTTCATGGCCGGATAACTGACACCGCAAAACTGCCCACGTCACAAACTTCACGTGCTAGTAATTAGGTTGTTAATTAAGTGTAATATAAATATGTATGTTAGTCTTTAAGGTTTTTTTATATGGGCCTATGCAGCCTGAAATGAAATTATTCTATTCTATTCTAATACGAATATTTGCTCTCGGGTCTTGGGTGTTTAATATGTATTTAAGTATGTATCTATTTTTTCAAGTTAAGTATGTTTAAATCCGTTGCCTTGTACCCATAGCACAAGCTATGCTTAGCTTACTTTGGGACTAGGTCAATTGGTGTGAATTGTCCCGTGATATTTATTTATTTATTATTATTATTATTTACTTATGAATGTCGAAGAATCTACCACCGGCAGGCTAATTGTCCAACTCCCTCGCAATCGCCATCGCGTTCATTTTGACAGTTCTTGCATGGGCTGACAATTGGTATCGGAAACAGCCAGCTGTCACAGCCATACAAAAACTGTCATTTTAATCGGACGCCAAATGTCAAAAAAGTGACACAATTAATAACCCTGCTGTTCGGAAAAGTCCTGTTGAGAAGGATCCTAGAAACTTAAGTCTTTAAGCGGGTTTAACTTAACATGTTTTGGTGTAAAATTATTCACGTATTTAAACGAGTTTAACTCGACTTTTCGGGTTAATCCGTAACCCTTCTTCCCGAGCACAAGTCACCCTTCCTACCCTAAAGTAAAACACAGCAAAGACTCTTCGTGAAAGAAGTCTTCATGTCTTTGGCCCCTCTAACGACTAAGTAATTAAAAAAAAAGAACTCTTCTTCCCGGAGCACACACTACGGCGACTGCTGGCAAACGCGCACTAACTATTTCTGTCATCATCTTATACCAAATAGCGATAGCAAGCCCAAGCGTTAGACATTATAGCCTTAGGTTCTAAACTTTACGTGTGCCAAATTTCATCCGAATCCGTCAAACTGTTTACTATAGCGTGAAAGGTAACAAACATCCACATATCCTTCCATCCATACAAACTTTCACGTTTATAGGTAATATACTTAAGTAGGAAGTGGGAGGTTTTTATGGCTTAAACGCTGCTCAAATTTTTTTGCAACACATTTATTTATACAAGTGTTCTCACTTAGAAGTTTCTTTTACAGATGGTCATTCGGAATCTTGTTTTGGGAGATCATGACTTTTGGCTGCACTCCGTACAGAAAGCTGCCCGTACACTTTCTATATGATTATCTTAAGTCTGGAAAACGCTTGGGCAAACCCGATGGGTGCCAAGAAACAATGTAAGTCTGTCGTCATCATCAAGGAGGATTAAATCAATTTTAATTTGTTTATTTTTTTATTTAAAAATGAGGAGAAAATAAGTAATATTTATTTATGTCGAATAACATTTAGATGTTGGCAATATATTTTTTGTCGATAATAGTAGATTGTACACCAAGGGGATAAAGCACTGCATTATGTCACGGGCGCGATATTGAATTCTGAGCGTATCGAGGGACTCCAGATTTAACTCCCGAGCGTAGCGAGGGGGTTTTTAGTTGATTCCCGAGCGAAGCGAGGGAATTAAGATGGAGTCCTGAGAGCAGTGAAGGATTTAAGTGCGCCCAAGGCAAAATCAGTTTTATCCCCGAGGAGTATACTCTACTTTTCTCACCTTTTGCGAGACAATAAAAACCAAGGCTATTAGAAAAATACTCGAAATAGACCCAGAAGCAGCATCTTTGTAAGCTTTTAAGTATTTTTCCTTCGACTTCTCTGGGAGTACATTATTAACAATTTCTAAGGCTGGCTTGCGCAGACCTGGGTTAGCTACTTAACTCCGAGCGAGGTAACTGCTAACCCAGGGTTAACAAGTGTCAAAATGTATGGAACTGTCATTCTTAACCCAGGGTTACCGATTTTTTTTTTTTACCCTGAACTGTGCAAGTGGTCCTAAGGCGTCTAATTTAATGGAATCAGGAGTCAAATCACTTTCGTCACTCGATATTTTCTTAATGTTTTATCTTCTTTTCCAGTTTTGATACTTAAAATTGCAGCGTATTGAAACACTCGCGGCTTTTGTTTAAGTATTTGACTTTGTTTTCGTTCGGCCGCGGAACTGCAAATAAATGAGGCGCGGCGCGGCCCCCGCGGAGCTGGCCACGTTGAGCACCAGCACCAGCACGAGCTGCGCGCCGGCCTGCACGCCGGGCGATTTTGAAATTAGACTTTAAGTGCATACCAATAAGAACTACGAGAAGTGAGAATCACATTACTGCCCGGCGGGTTATAATGAAATTCAGTACAACATTACGCCCCGGCGAAAGCCAAGGGCTATAATGATTTACTTTGAGAGAGGTTTGCATGATATATAATAAGGCATTGTCGAGCAGGTGGTGTGAAAAATATTTTGCTACATCACATTCGTATAGATACCCCGAGTTATCCCAGGTATGATCATTAACGGTTTTTGATTTTTTTTCAGTTACTCATTGATGTTGGACTGCTGGAAGTTTGATCCTGAGGAGCGGCCACGTTTTTCGGAATTAGTAGTTAGGTTACAAGGGATACTAAACGGAACGTAAATCTGTGTTGCAGAGTTATTCGTTTGGGTAACACTTTTTCAAGTCTTTACAATAAAAAAAAACATAACAAATCGGACAATTCTTCACTTCTTGTTAAACATTGTTAAACTTGTCCGATTTGTTACGTTTTTTTTATTGTAAAGGCTAAAAAAGTGCGTAACCAAACGGACTAATTTTAACTCCCTGTTATGGTATAAATCTTATTTATCTTTCAAAACAAACGGTATCGTCATACTATTAAGGTTCAAATTTAATGTAATGGCGAAAAATTCACCTGGGAAGATTTATACTATAACAATTTCTTAATTTTCGGTACCTACAACGAAAAATAGAAATGCCCAAACGACTTAAGCTCCAACAATTCAGTGCACTACTAAGTACATGCAACAGATCATTTACTTAAGTCTTTCACCTGTAGGTACACATTCTTTAGTCCTCATGAGGAATGTCACGTACGTCAAAATGTACAGTACGATTTTTTTGAGGTGTCCCGATGTCGTTAGCAGCCCACATTTCGAACAAAGCCATTGTATTTTATTATGTCCTCAAATGCACAATCCTCAGTTTAAAATGAACAGAAATATAAGATAAAATAGCTCATTGAAATAATTTTATTATTTACAGTGGAGAGTTCATTTTCAATGAAACTTTGTTGGCAGATAATATTTTTCAACATTGAATGCGTCGTAGACATGCAACCAAAACAAACAAAGTTTCAATCAAAATGAACTCTCTACTGTAATTAATAAAGTCGTTATTTCAAAGAGCTATTTTTCTTGAGAAAATAGCTCAATGAGTTATTTTTTCTTGAGAAAATAGCTCATTGAATTGGAAAATAACCAGTTTCGATGTAGCGCATCGCTACATACCTAGTATAAAACAAAGTCGCTTCCCGCTGTCTGTCTGTCCCTATGTATATAGTAGTTCCAATCATTTATTTTCTCGATGACAGATCTAGTTTGAAAGTTATAGTGTTGTGACCAAATAAGTGATCAGTAGATACGATATCGATCCAATTTTAAAATTAATAAATAAAAATTACCTGTTGTTATAATTATTTAATTTCATTGTCGATTACCTATCTATACTTATATTACTTATATTATAAAGAGGAAAGATTTCTATGTTTCTAATTAATAAGCTAAAAACTACTGGACAAATAAAAATTATTTCACTTGAGTAACATAACTTATATGTATTTTTTTTTTGGTACGGATTTCCGATCACGGTCCCATGGGGGCGGTCATTAATTGAAAGGCATTCATGGGGCCGAAGCCAACATGAAGAGAACTTATATAAATGAGATGGTTAATACCTATTTCCTGTGTCTACATGTTGCCGTTATCAATATCGAGCAAAAACGAGCAAAAAAATCATGTTTGTTGTATGGGAGCCCCCTTAAATATTTATTTAATTCCATTTTTTAGTATTTGTTGTTATAGCGGCAACCGAAATACATCATCTGTGAAAATTTCAACTCTCTAGCTATCACGGTTCCCGAGATACAGCCTGGTGACAGACGGACGGACGGACAGACAGACGGACGGACGGACGGACAGCGGAGCCTCAGTAATAGGGTTTCCGTTTTTACCCTTTGGGTACGGAACCCTAAAAATGACTACTACATACATTTCATTTCATTTCACCTATGATTAAGCGAATCGCGAGTATTCACTGAATACTATTCACATAAGAAAAAGCTTCACTAGCGACATCTATTTATTACCTATTAATTACAACTCGAACAAGTTAAAAAGTAACTGCGAGGCAGATTTACGGTGTAGTTTTGCTACTCCTCAACAGATGACGTAAAACTCCATTCTATCCTTCTTCACGAACTCTACTCACTGATAGATGTCGCTGGTAGACGAAAACCTGTTACGTTTTTCCGCAAAGCAAAATCAAAAAAATTGAATTTGACCCACTTCTTTAGTTTTAAACGTATCGTTTATTATTACTAGTGATCGTTATCAACGGTGCAGTTTTCGTAGCAAAGTATATGGTTGGCAAAAAAAAAAATAAAAATAATGTGAAAATTCAATATTAATTTTTACTGTTAAACATTTACTTCAAGATATAATTCTTGTCTTGTGCTACATTTTAAACACTTCAATTACCTTCTTATAGCTCCGTCAACGTGGAAAGTCACTTTTATTAAAAACCGGCCAAGTGCGAGTCAGACTCGCGTACGAAGGGTTCCGTACAATCTAATATATAAAAATCTCGTGTCACGGTGTTTGTTACCGAACTCCTCCGAAACGGCTCGACCGATTTTTATGAAACTTTTTTCTCTTTATTTGCTAGGTCTGAGAATAGGTCGTAGGCTATTTTTTATACCCCTAGGTGATATGGCAAAACAACGTTTGCGGGGTCAGCTAGTTATCTATAAAAATCACGTTTGTTGTATGGGAGCCTTTAAATATTTTTTTTATTTTACTTTAATGATTTATTTTTAAAGTCAATATATAATTAAATATTCTGTGAATATTTCAAGTGTCTACCTATTGCCGTTATCAATATCGAGCAAAAACGAGCAAAAAAATCATGTATGTTGTATGGGAGCCCCCTCAAATATTTATTTAATTCCATTTTTTAGTATTTGTTGTTATAGCGGCAACCGAAATACATCATCTGTGAAAATTTCAACTCTCTAGCTATCACGGTTCCCGAGATACAGCCTGGTGACAGACGGACAGACGGACGGATGGATGGATGGACGGACGGACGGACGGACAGCGGAGCCTCATACGGAACCCTAAAAATTAGCTTTTTTCTGATCGACGTGAAAAACTGACAGCCATACCTAATACCTACCTATACGTTGAACTGATTTTGATTGTTAATTTTAATAAGTGTGAATAATAAATAAGTTTAAAAATACTTGTGTATTTTTTGCCAACCGTACTTTGCTACGAAAACTCCACGTTGATAAAGATTACTAAATATTACAAATCGATCTTAATCAACTTACGAAAATGTCAAATAATCGAAACGACAAACTCGGTCACAACACTGCTTTTTAAAAATAAAAGACAGAACGGGTCTATACCGACAAGCCCGTGCGCGACCCTCCGCGGAACCCTGTCCAAAGAGTATTGTAATATTATATGAACAAGAGTGGCAACTCTATGGTCAAATATGCATGTATGGAAGGTGCTGCCGCCCTACGGCAGCTCAAGAACTAATGTGACGTATCTATAGATATATACCTATCTATATTTATATATTGGTAGTGATGTACAGCTATAGATACGCGTACCTATAGCAATGTACAGTCAAGGATTTTAATTGATAGGCTAATTGCCACTATTCGTATTTTAGCCGTCTAATTCAAATCAGCATATACGAAGTAAAAGCGGCTAATCCCGATTTGCATTATACGGCTAAAATACGAGCATTGGCAAGTGGCCTATCAATTAAAGTCCTTGACCGTACAATTTGGTACGCCATGGCCATGGCCGATGAATGACAACTGACAAGTTTGACAAGTCAACCAAGATGGCCGCTAATTTAGTTCTTCGTCAAACACCTAACACCAAAGGTCGCTGCTTTCGCATGAAAAGTTTGATATATGTAAGTGTGCCCCCCCTGACCCTGTCGCAGTCAGTATTTGCTGCACTTATTAAAAACAATCTTGTTAAGGGCAGCAGAGGCTCCCTGCGACAGGGTTCCGCCCAGCGCCGGGCACGAGCTTGTCAAGGTATCGGTAACGTTTACGTGATAAATTTTAATCGGAAAATCTATACATATAATAAATCTGTAACAAGTCGGTGTCTGTACATTGAAGATATTTGAGAAAAACTGTCACTAGGGCTATTTACTAGCGCAATAGAACCCAAAACAATGTTTTTTAGAATTATTGTCTGTTTATCTGTTTGTCTGTTTGTCTGTGCGTTTGTGCGCACTAATCTCAGAAACGGCTTAACCTAGAAGGATGCGGTTTTCACTGATATGTTGGTATTTTCTTGGATTAACATTTAGTGTTTGTTTCATTTGAATCGGTTCTCAAATAAGAAAGATACGTCTATTTTAAGAATTTATAGAACAGTTTTTAGAAGTAGTGACTTGGGAGTAGGTACGGTGGTGAATGTGAACGCGGGTGTGCGGGGGGGGGGGGGTCGGTGGGGGGATGGTGACGGGGGGGGGGGGTTGGGGGGGCGGGGTAATTTTTTTTATATCGTTGAACTAAGGAGAGCCATAATTGATGAAAAAGCAAATTGGATAAAAAAAATAAGCTGCCCAAATTACTAATTCCACGCGGACGGAGTCGCGGGCAAAAGCTAGTAATAAATGACTGTGATCTAAAAAAAATAAGTTAAGAAAAGCGAGATACTGTTTTTACGTACTTGACAAGCCCTAATATTATTATTGTTGCGGGGTTTTATTTATAATTGCAATGGATCGTGCGCATTTAGGTACCTACTTTATGTGCGGGCGTTGTGGTATGTATCATATGTTGGAAGTTCTCACAGACCATAGTTTGAACGACAATGCAAGCACAGCAAGCATTTTAACGCCTGTTTTTTTATTTTTATTTATCTCAACAAAAAGAAATACATTACATTTATGACAAATACTTTGCCAAACTGCAAAACAGTTTGTTAGCGAATACTACACTCCTTATTTTTAACATAAATAAATAAATATTAGGGGACAATCTCACACAAATCGACCTAGTCCCAAACTAAGCAAAGCTTGTACTATGGGTACTAGATGACGATAGACATACTTATATAGATAAATAAATACTTAAATACATAGAAAACATCCATAACTCAGGAACAAATATTCGTGCTCATCACACAAATAAATGCCCTTACCGGGATTTGAACCCAGGACCTCTTGCTTCGTAGGCAGGGTCACTACCAACAAGGCTAAAGCATTGTTTTCTATATATACTCATACCACCACTACCTACCCTATGATGTTTAATTTAGCAATAGGTACATACTATTAATAATTCAGTTACATCACCTCTCTGTTAAAAAGTCTTTAGTAAGAAAAATTGGCCAAGTGCGACTCGGACTCGCGCACCGAGGGTCCTGTATAGTATAAATCTTCTCAGGTGAATTTTTCGCTTCGAGCCCTTATCTTTCAAAACAAACGGTATCGTCATAGTATTAAGGTTCAAATTTAATGTAATGGCTCGAAGCGAAAAATTCACCTGGGAAGATTTATACTATACAAATTTATATGTATCTATGAACATCCAGTCTTAGCAGACCCCTGCTCCTAAGCAAAATGTGCGCAATGTGGGATCATTGTAGATTGGTTACTTGATATAGACAGACAGACAAAAAATTTGTGCTTTTCGCAATCTTTCCTTTATCTGTGTTATAAGACCTTGCTTCGTACCAAATTTCAAGATTCTGAGTTCACGGGAAGTACCCTGTAGGTTTTGATTCCCTTGCATCTTTTGATTGTGTTGGCTAAGAAGTTTGATTTTTTCACAGCTCTAAGCGACAGTAGACTTTTTTTTTTTTTTTTTATTTATTTATTAACTTGAGTATTTGATATAAATTTCACCTTGATACCTCCACGCATTCCTGAGAAAAAGGGTCTTGACAGACGGACGGACGGACAACAAAGTGATCATATAAGGCATAATAAAATCCTTCACCGTTCTTCCAAAACATTTTTTAAAATTTACTCCTGGCCATGAGCATAGCCATTCAGCCAAATTAAACAAAATAAATCATTCATCTAATGACGCGTGAAATGTTGCCATATATTTATTGTATAAACGTTCAATAGGCATTTTGCACGTTAGTTACGACTCCGCATATGGCCGTATTAATTTCCAATAAAAACAACCCCTTTTTGTGTTTGTTGTGATTCTGCACAATACAAAAATGGGGACAGATTTGGAATTACATCACTACAAAGTGATAAATATCTGTTATTGCCACTAGTAACACAATGAATCTTAAAGCCCCATCTTACAGACTGGCTAAAAGCAATGTCGTTTCTGGGAAATTGGGCATGTCTATTTTTTTGTAATGTAGGTATAGTAAATCGAAAACCATTTCGAGATAAATGCTTCTTAAATTGTTTTCTGTAGTTATTTAATTTTAATATAATGTAATGCATTTATTACATATCAAATAAGCAATGACCATAATTTAACGACCGCTTAGCCTAGTTGGTAGTGACCCTGCCTACGAAGCAAGAGGTCCTGGGTTCAAATCCCGGTAAGGGCATTTATTTGTGTGATGAGCACGAATATTTGTTCCTGAGTTATGGATGTTTTCTATGTATGTAAGTATTTATTTATCTATATAAGTATGTTTATCGTCGTCTAGTACCCATAGTACAAGCTTTGCTTAGTTTGGGACTAGATCGATTTGTGTAAGATTGTCCCCTAATATTTTTATTTTTTATTTTATTTGAAATTGAAGTAAATTTCGTAGACGGTCCAAGTTGTAATTTAAACGGTGTGTAATAGCATTATTTAGAATTCTTCACAATAAATGTGTGGATTAAACTACGGAGTTTCATTTGGACCCGCTGTCTGACATCTAGCCAAAGAGTATTGTAATATTATATGAACAAGAGTGGCAACTCTATGGTCAAATATGCATGTATGGAAGGTGCTGCCGCCCTACGGCTGCTCAAGAACTAATGTGACGTTTCTATAGATGTATACCTATCTATATGTATATGTTGGTAGTGATGTACAGCTATAGATACGCGTAATTTTAATTGATAGGCTAATTGCCACTATTCGTATTTTAGCCGTCTAATTCAAATCAGCATATACGAAATATAAGCGGCTTAACCCGATTTGCATTATACGGCTATAATACGAACATTGGCAAGTGGCCTATCAATTAAAGTCCTTGACCGTACAATTTGGTACGCCATGGCCATGGCCGATGAATGACAACTGACAAGTTTGACAAGTCAACCAAGATGGCCGCTAATTTAGTTCTTCGTCAAACACCTAACACAGGTCGCTGCAGTCGCATGAAAAGTGTGATATATGTAAGTGTGCCCCCCCTGCATCTAGCACACTGACAACGCAAAACTACACAAAAAAAATTAAAGGGATTGCCTTATCGTAAGAATTTAGAAATTCGGCTGTCAATTTATAATGTGAAGTAGTGAAGTAAATGAAAAAATATTGAAATTAGTTTAGTTAATAATTGACTTTTCTATACAAAAAAATATAAAAACCACCAGTATTTCTTTTAGACATTCCCAATTGCATACGTTTTTATGATAAACATCAAAGTTCAAACTGAATATCAATAAGAGAACTGCTAAGCTGCGGTGGCCTAGTGGTTTGACCTAGTGGTTTGACCTTATAGTCTCTTAAGCAGAGGGTCGTGGGTTTGACCCCGGGCTTGCACCTCTGAGTTTTTCATGTGCTAAATTAAGTTTGAAGTTTTGTTTTGAGCTTTACAGTGAAGGAAAACATCACGAGGAAAGCTGTACACACTTGAGAAGAAATTCAATGGTGTGTGAAGTTCCCAAATTGCATTGAGCCCGCATGGGAACTACGGCCCAAGTCCTCTCGTTCTGTTCGGGCTGTGCATGATTGAAATAGGCTTATTTTATCCCGGGAAAGTGCAAAGTAAAGTTCCCGCGGGGTAGAAATAACCGTTTATGACCTATTATGAAAAACAGAGACGGAGTAGCTTTTTATTAGTGAAGTACCTACCTAATTTTAAAAATCAGTCCATAATTAGGGTTCCGCACCTCGAAAGGAAAAAGCGGAACCCTTATAGGATCACTTTGTTGTCCGTCCGTCCGTCTGTCAAGACCCTTTTTCTCAGGAACGCGTGGAGGTATCAAGCTTAAATTTATATCAAATACTCAGGTCTACTGTCCCTTGGAGCTGTGAAAAAATCAACTTCTAAGCCAACGCAATCAAAAGATACAGCCGTTTATGACGCAAATTTTAAATTCGACACTCGCAAGGGAATCAAGGGAAGGTAATAGAATGTATGGGAGTCTATTACCGACCCATTCAATGTTTATTTGGGTCGGTGATAACTATCACCTATTTCTTAAGGAAATATCTATTACCGAGTGACATTTTAGTCTTATATTAAAATAGATCACATTTAGGGTACCGTAAGTGCAGATTTTTTTGATAAAGTTGAGACTTTTACTCATCAGTCAGAAATACTCATAAGAAATTTAATTATTTGCAATATTGTGACAAATTACAAAAGAAAATATATAATCATGTAAGACATATTTTGACGTTTTATTTCTAGTTTTCCTTAAAAAAATATGTACAAAAACATTATACAGAACCAAAAGTCATTATTTTTTATTTCCCTTGGTGTTAGGTTCCAAATTATGAGTCGGGTTCCTAATACCGATGGTAGAAAGTTGTTGCTTTTTATACACTCGGTAATGGAAGCTCAATTCGCGGTAATAGAATCATAACCTGTCCATTGCCACGGTAATAGAAGACTTGGGTATTTTGGTTTCAATAATTATTTTATCAAATAATTAATAGTAAAACGAGTCCAGAATGTTACGACGACGAAAGTTCAATCAACAATCTTAATCCTTGTTGTTTAGATTCCTTGATACCCTTATTTTTTGGACTAATTTCAAAACTCCCTTAAGTACCACGGTAATAGGCGCCGTTACCTTAACTGTGTTTTAAAAGCAGTTAGCGTGTTATGACATATTCAATGCCGTATTGTTGTATTCCTTTCATGCAATTATTTGGATTCGTCGCGGGCAGTTAAAGGGGTTGCCATATCGTTGATGCGGAACTGATTTGTGTTTTAGCGTTTTAAAAAGTAGGGCTCCATCATCATCATCATCATCCCAGCCTATATCTGCCCACTGCAGAGCACAGGCGTCCCCTCAGAATGAGAGGGCTTCGGCCGTATTTCCCACGCGGGTCCCGTGCGGATTGGGAACTTCACACACACTTTTGTAGTGGTAGAGCCATGTTGTAGCTAGCCGCTGCATAACGAATGGGCCGGCTCGTCCGGGGTAGTACCACACTCTCACAGAACACCGCCGTGAAGCAGCAGTACTACCTGCTGCGTTTCGTACGGTCAGTGAGAGCGCCGGGGGCCCAATACCTCTCCCCCTCCCCTATTCCCTCTCCTTTTTCCTTAGGGCTGACAACGCACTGGCATCGCGTAAAGCGCTGCGGGTGTCTATGGACAGTGGTGATCATTTAACATCAGGTGACCCACTAGTTAGTTTGTCTGGCCTCTCTAACATAAAAAAAAAACTTTTCTTCGCAGATGTATGGCTTCCTCACGATTCCCTTCACCGTAAAGCTCATGGTAAATTTCAAATGTAGTTTCGCACATAATTTCCGAAATACTCATGAGGTGCCAGCCGGGATTTGAACCCACGATCCTCGGCTTGAGAGGCCATAGTTCAAACCACTAGGCCACCACGGTAGGGTTCCGTATAAATAAACAAGATGACGTGGCTGCTAACGATGGGCATAAGAAAGCTAAGGTCACTCAGAGGGGGATGGAGAGGGCTATGCTTGGAGTTTCTCTGCGGGATCGCATTAGAAATGATGAAATCCGCGCAAGAACTAAAGTCACAGACATAAATAAATAAATAAATAAAATAAATATTAGGGGACAATCTTACACAAATCGACCTAATCCCAAACTAAGCAAAGCTTGTACTATGGGTACTAGACGACGATAAACATACTTATAATAGATAAATAAATACTTAAATACATAGAAAACATCCATAACTCGGGAACAAATATTCGTGCTCATCACACAAATAAATGCCCTTACCGGGATTCGAACCCAGGACCTCTTGCTTCGTAGGCAGGGTCACTACCAACTAGGCTAAAGCGGTCGTTTATACATAGCTCGTAGAATATTGAATAAGGTAAGGTAAGGTCGCGGGTGAGCAAATTAATTGTTTTAGTTCATAATCATAGCTCGAAGAATCGCTAGACACAAGTGGCAGTGGGCAGGGCTCGCTCGTAGAACTGATGGCTGATGGGGCCAAAAGGTTCTCGAGTGGCGTCCATGGACCGGAAGCAGTGTAGTAGGCCTCCAATAAGATGGGCGACGACCTGATTAAGGTTGCGGGATCGCGTTGGATGCGGATGGCGCAGGGCCGATCTGTTTAGCGAGCCTTGGGAGAGGCCTATGTTCAGCAGTGGACGTCTTTCGCCTGAAATGATGATGAATGATGACATTTCTTTAAAAAATTGTGATTGTGTATCTGTCAAATTGTACTTCAAAATAAATGGTTCAGTTTTGGCCGGCGAATTAAAAAAAAATGAAATAATTTATTTTTAACACGTTTTGACAGGTGGTGTCGAATCCTCCTTTTAAGTAAAAGCACTTACTTGTATTAGGACGAATTCGCTCCTTCATACAGGCTGTATCTTATGCTAAAAATAATAACTAAAACATACTAAGTAACAAGATTATTAAAAAACTAAATTGGAAAGGTTTGCTTGGTCTTTTTCCTTATTTGGGTAGGTATCTATAATAAAGAGTGCATAAGAGGTGACAAGCATTTTTCAAAAAAACATGATATGAGAAGATTACTTAAGTGTGCAAATATTATATAATATTTAGAGCGT
The DNA here is from genome assembly GCA_947563465.1 of Archips xylosteana. Lineage (NCBI taxonomy): Eukaryota > Metazoa > Arthropoda > Insecta > Lepidoptera > Tortricidae > Archips > Archips xylosteana. Next base: position 8,875,054 of record OX387373.1, read on the forward strand.
TTTCAGATTATCCGATCCGATATCGGTATCGGACGCCGATACCGATATCGGGACAAGTAAAATGTATGAAATATGTACCTGTCTTTCAGATTATCCGATCCGATATGTGAAAACGCTCTCATTTGGCATCACTTCGTGTTTTGCTGAAAATCGAACGTCTATGGTCCCTAAAAAAAACAATCATAGACTACAAAATGCTGGCACAAAGCAATGCTGGAAGGAAAGCCGTTTGCTGACCTGAGAAAGAAATCGTTCCAATTTTGAAATTAGCCACACCCCCTATATTGTTATTGGCTGTGATACACTTATCCGAACGACGTATGTAACTGATTTTGACGTGATCTTTTTTGAGCTTTAAATGTAATGTCCATAGGGTTGGTTTTTATGTGACTGTAGAAAGGTATGAATTGAAGTATATTTTCCTTGGTGGTGAATAATTTTAGCATATTGATTGATAGAGTTACGTATTTTAACGGTGTCTTTTATAGCTGGAATGAAATCTAGTTAGTTCTACTTTCGCTAATAGGTATTTTAATTGCGAAAGTGTGGGTGTGTGTTCGTTACTCTGTTAAGGGGATCCTGCTTTTTCGCAAATATTTTTTCCAACTGATTCATTTCCCAACTATTGTTTTCGGTAAGTGTAATTTTGTATTCAATATATATTTCAGGAGTATCCGGAGAACCTTATAGGTTAGGTCGGTTTTGCAACATCCCTGAAGAGTTTACGGTTTCAGAAACAAAAACGGTTTTGAAATGAATCGCTGGGAAAGAATATTTTTGGGAAAAAATTTGAAAACCTTAAAAGGCTGGACGGGTATGGATAAAATTTTATACTTAATTGAAATCCTTAAACATACCTGGGCCAATTACTTTTTGTTGACCAGTATTTTTTTCTACTGTGCTCTTCAAATTTTTTTTTTACAAAAACGGTAAAGTGCTCGGTTTAAATCATTTAAGATTTAAATAGGCACATAATTAAGCTTACATTTAAAATTATCACTACGTATAAAAAGTAATCATTATTATCTATAAAGTAGGTAACGCAGTGGACATGCATGTCCCCGCCATTTGTAAGGAAATTGACGTATTTTCCGCTGAGTTACCAATTTTTTCCAAAAAAACTTATTTGAATTTAAAGTTTTATTGGTTTAGAACATTAAATTTAGGCGTTTCAGTTTGTATATAAGTTATTTACACTTGAAAAAAATCACCAGGTATGCCTGATATTTCACAAAAGATTAATGGTTACTAAAAAGTAGAATGGCCCACCTATAGGCTCCATTCTATAACTCCCTGTGTTGGCACAGGACTCCTTCCACAGTGAGAAGTTTTAGGCTGTATATTGTCTAATGTGATGTGACCATTTGTTGTCACTTTAAAACTTGACGACTTTTTAAGAAGATTTTCGGCAGTATTTTCTTTTTACAATAAAAACGTCTTACAAAAAATCAATAAAAGTTTCCCCCCGGCAAGTTCCCAAAGAATACTGGCAGTATTTTCTCGCTGTAGGTACTTATAGCGATGCTTTGTTCTACAGGGTTATTTTTAATTCACTGACATCCTCTTAACCCTGAATTCCTATCACTCAAACAAATGTTTTTTGTTTTACGACTTTTGAAAATGAAGCACTTTTTTCCCATACAAATACACAGAGTATCGTAAAAATAAGAGGCAGAATCAAATTTTCAAAACGTTATTACACCAAAAATATTAAGTTATGATTATGACAAAAGCCGTAAAACAAAAAACATTTGTTTAAGTGGTAGGAGTTTAGGGTTAAAAGGATGCTAGTGAATTACAAATAACCCTGTATATTCTATTTAAGTATTTTTATCCGTTGTCTAGTACCCATAACCCATAACACAAGCTTTGCTTACTTTGGGACTAGCTCAATTGATGTGAATTGTCTCGTGATATTTATTTAGTTACTAGCTGTTGCCCGTGACTCCGTCTGCGAAGAATAGGGGTATTAAAAATAGCCTACGTACGACCTTTTCCCAGACCAACTGAATATGGACAAAAACATCATAAAAATCGGTCACGCCGTTTCGGAGGAGTTCGATAACAAACACCGTGACACGATATTTTTATATATTAGAATTTAGATTATTATTTTGAGGATTGAATTTATTATTTTCGATTCAGCGTGACCCTTGCAAGTAGGTAGGTACTTAATTAGAATTTTTTGGAATTTTTACGGGATAGGGAAAATATGGAATTTATAATTATTCAATTTAATGGCATCTCATACTTGGCAGATAGTATTTTAATCCTTTAGGATCATAGAGGATCAGAGAGAAGGGATATTCGAAATTTCCCGCGGGATTTCGTACGAAGTCGCGGACAAAAGCTAGTCTAGCTACAATAAAGCATAAGATACCTACTTTATTCCCATATTTTGGATCGGGATTACCGAAATGCCAACGGTTGAATAATTAATATAAAAACGTGAAATGAAAATTCGTACGTCTTAAACATTAATGTTTTCTTGACAATGGATATGAATTTTGTATCTACATTTCGTTAGTTATATTGTTAAAAATAACTCTATGAAACCTAAATGCACAAACAGAGTATTTGTGGTTACATTATTAATACAAAATATATTTTTTGCAATGAATAGGACTTAACGAAATCTATAAAAACATACTTACACCCTTTCCTCCACCTTATGAATAAACGAATACATATATAGACTAATCTCTTGCACTAACTTAGTAAAAAAACCGAGAAAAGACCTTACCTTTAAGCGAATAAGGGCTAAATTCTATTTAACCCGACCGCAAAACCAAATTTGTAAGTCGCGAAAAACCAGCATATCTTAAGCTCTCACCCTCCATAGGAAACCCCAGCTTTTTACGTCCTAGTTCAAGTAAGAGGGGAGCGCGGGAGCTCTCAACAAAACGGTGGTCCCACACAAAAGGGCGCCCAAAAACGCCCCTTTCCTAACCACTCCTCTTTCGAATCAGTTGCTCTTTGAATTTCGAACGAACCGAACGTTCCGTTTCAATTCGAATGCCGCGTTCGAGCCACAGACACTTTTTTATTTTTTTATAATCCAAAGCTCAGACTTTAAACAGCCAGTGCGTTCTATTAAATTAAAAAAATATGACATCGTTTTAATATGTACCCGAATGACAAAAATGGACTGAAATTGCCGTTCAATCAGAAAATAGATCACAATATGTTGAAAACTATACAAAATTTTTGTTACAACAAAACAAATGCGCCTTTCAACATGACCTCACCTTTTCTAGTAGACAACATTCTGCACCATCAGAAAGCGAATCTTCATAATCAATACCTAAACCAACAAATCGAATACGTCATGCAAAGAAACTACGAACGTTCACGTGAAACTTCGCCTGAAGTGGAAAAAGCTGACGACGAAGAACTAAATCGGGAAGAAAACAAAATGGACGACGACTCCAAAACAGATGACGACGAGTTCAACAAAACAGAATATTACAATGGCGACTTTAAACACGAAGAGAAAGAAGTACTAAACATACCTAACTTGGGAAGGCGCTGTCAGAATTGCAACGGTTTTGACTGTTCGCCATTCGCTTGCAAGAAATCTGGTATTGCGAGACTTGAAGAGTTGGAGAAACGGTTCCAAATGGGGTACCAGGATGGGTCTGATGAGGATGGGAAGGATAAGGCGTTCACGGATGAGCTGGTGCGGTGTGAAGAATTGGAGAAGAAGCCGATGTTGAAATTTAGTGTTAGTGCCATTCTCGGGGACAGAGAAGATAGTAGTGCCAAGAATAGTGTCAATGGTGAGTTTCTTTGTTGTTTCAAACTGATTCTAGAAACGTATTAGAATCCAAACCCAGTTAATTACAGGCTAGCACTTCATAGCAGTACCGGTAAACTCGGTACTTTAGGAATTTTTGGGGCTACTTTGATAGATTTAAAATGGTTATAAAAACGCAAATATTCATAGCTCGATTGAGCAAATGACGTAAAAAGTTAGGTAATTTATCAAGGTAGTTATTTCACTGCCACAGACGGTGTAAAAAATAAGGACTCAGCGTAAAAACTGTTTTCCAAAGTAGCCCCTGCATTTGAAAGTAACCCCAATTTTAGTATAGTAAGATTCTCGAGCATTTATCGAGCATTTACATTTCAAATTTTTTTTATATGAGAGCGGCAAACGAGTAAGCGTGTCATCTGATGGAAAATGATCACCACCGCCCATAAATATCAACAACTCAAAGAGATTCACCAATATGTTACCAACCTTTAAAAGAAGTACATAAAACCCAATTTACTTTTTTTAAATGAGGAAATTCTGGGGTTTCTGATTCTGACTAAGAATTGAAAACGCTTTTGATACTGATGATAAAAAAATTCCTTAGTTTTCCAGACTTTTTTATATCCGTTTCGTGATGATTATAAACTACTTATGGGAAAAAGAAGTCACAAAACTGACTCAAAATGAGGACACTCTTTTTCTTTATGAAAATTAATAGTGCTCTTGATTTTGAATTAGAAAGTCCGTAATTTCCTCATTTGGAAAGCGAATTGCGCCCTTTAAAATGATAATATCCTGGTAGCTAGTGGTATGACCTGTGGTCTCTCAATTAGAGGGCCGTAGGTTTGAACCCGAGACCATTATGGATTGGATTGGACATGGATTTTTTTTCATATTTTTCCAGAACTTGTACTTATAACTTGGCTTCTCGACTGATACCAGGTTATATTAATAATTAATTAAATTATTCAAACAACTACATCCATTTTTAACCCCCGACTTAAAATACTAAAAAGACTTAAAAGAGGGGTGTTATAAGTTTGACCGCTATGTGTAGCCTGTGGCCTCATAGCTCTTAAACGGGGAAACCAATTTGGATGCGGTTTTGTTTTTATTTGAAAGCAGGTTTCTTGGCAAAGGTTCTTAGACACATTTCATCAAAAATTGGATCAGCTGTTTCAAAGTTATCAGCTCTTTTGTTAGCTGCGGAATGGATCTTAAATTTATAGTTATGTTGGTAAAAAACATACATATAACTTATCACTTATTGTGTGCGTTGAGTTTTGAGACAGTCTAGATATAAAACACAAAAAATATTTTTACCTACGTCCGTCGTATACTTTCAAACTATCCAACCAATGCACCCCAAACCAATACATTTGAAAGGCTATAATATAATATTGATTTTTGGAGCTAAAACAATGTATAGGCACATTCGTAAAAAAGGGATTTTTGGAATTTCCCGCAGAATAGAGAATAAGAGCAGAAAAGTTCTGGAATGGAGACCACGGACTGGCAAGCGCAGCGTGGGACGTCCACCAACGAGATGGACGGACAATTTGGTGAAGGCCGCAGGCTCAGGGTGGATGCAAATCGCTTCCAATCGTAATTATTGGGCATCAATGGGGGAGGCCTACTACGTCCAGCAGTGGACGTCCTACGGCTGAAATGATGATGATGATGAGAGATCGGTAGTTAACCATAAATTTTGTATGTTCGCGGATGAAGTCTACAAAGCTAGTACATAAATTAAGGCAAACTTATCGTTTAAACGCAACCCTTAGTTAACGTTTAAGCGATATGTAGGTAAGCTTTACATAAAGGGGAGCACCTACTAGGTATAAGTACTCTCACAGCCCTTTCGGGTGGGGTATTGCCTTTTTTCAGTCGATTCATAATCGTTACTTATAAGCATACTCCGAATTGACGGTAGCAATTGCATCAGTGCTAGTGATTCTTTAAATATCGACTAAGAGTTTATTGTCATCGATAAAAAGCAATTTGAATCTATATTATCATAACTAATGGCCGAGTTTGAATACCTTTTAATGTGCTCTTTGCAAGCCTCTTTTTAACCGACTTCAAAAGAGGAGGAGGTTATATGTTTGACTGTATAACATGTATCTTTTTTTAGCTTTTTTTTCTATGTATGTTCATCGATATTTCGGTCAATTGTGGACCGACTTTCAAAATTGTTTTTATATTTATACTTACTTATACTTCATTTAGTTTAGAATTGAAAACCACAACATCACTATATTGCGGCTCGCCAACTATTTCTTACCTAGCAAATAGTACAGTACAATAGTCTGGGAGCCGCAAAATAAAATTGTTTTAATGTCACTTTATTTGCGTGTCGTCAATTGTTACTCTAGTACAAATTGTAAAGAGATTACAGTTCACGAGCCGCAATATAATGTTGTTGTGGTTTATAATTCTAAATTAAATGGATAGATATAGCAATATAAACAATCGATATCCTGACATTGACTCTGGACTCGAGTCACTTTTGGCATAAAAATCTAATATATAAAATAAAAAAAAAATAAATATCACGGGACAATCTTACACAAATCGACCTAGTCCCAAACTAAGCAAAGCTTGTACTATGGGTACTAGACGACGATAAACATACTTATATAGATAAATAAATACTTAAATACATAGAAAACATCCATAACTCAGGAACAAATATTCGTGCTCATCACACAAATAAATGCCCTTACCGGGATTCGAACCCAGGACCTCTTGCTTCGTAGGCAGGGTCACTACCAACTAGGCTAAAGTGGTCGTTAAAAAAAAAAAAAAAAAAATCTGGTTAATATGGATAAAAATCTGGGTATGTATTACAATACCGAAGTACGAAAGGCCGAATGTATTAAAACATCGAATGGGTCAAAAGACCGACACGATTTATTTCGGACACCGTTAACTTTTTAAGATTGTTATAAAACAAACCTAACCTAACCTAATGGGTTCTGTATGATGCCGTTTTAATAAATTCTGTAAAGTTTACGGTTTCAGAAAAAAATCGTGTCGGTCTTTTGACCCATTCGATATTTTAATACATTCGGTCTTTCGTACTTCGGTATTGTAATACATACCCAAAAATCTCGTGTTATCGAACTCCTCCGATTGGCTTGACCAATTTTTATGAGACTTTTTTGTCTACATTTGGTAGGTCTAAGAATTAGAGGTCGTAGGCTATTTTTAGGGTTCCGTACAAAAGGGTAAAACGGGACTCTATTACTAAGACTCCGCTGTCCGTCCGTCTGTCTGTCCGTCTGTCACCAAGCTGTATCTTATGAACATCAGAAATCATCATCTTCCCAGCCTGTAAGCGTCCCACTGCAGGGCACAGGCCTCCTCTCAGAATGAGAAGGTTTGGACTGTAGTTCCCATGCGGGCCCAGTGCAAATATGGAAGTTCACACGCACCATTGAATTTCTCCGCATGTGTGCAGGTTTACTCACGGTAAAGTTCGAATGTAATTTCGCACATAAAATGTAGTGTTAAATCTTCAAGTAAAATACTTAGATGGACGGAATAAACATTATATTTAAATCAAAACTTAAGAAAACACCATTTTTAGGGTTCCGTGGTCAACTAGGAACCCTTATAGTTTCGCCATGTCTGTCCGTCTGTCTGTCTGTCTGTCTGTCCGCGGCTAAGCTCAGAGACTGTTAGTACTAAAAAGCTGTAATTTGGCATGAATATACATATCAGTTACGCGAACAAAGTGGTAAAATAGAAAAATAAAAAATATTTATTTTTAGGGTACCTCCCATAGACGTAAAGTGGGGGTGATTTTTTTTTTCTCGACTAACCCTATATGTAGTGCGGGAAATCGTTGGATAGGTCTTTTAAAACTATTAGGGGGTTGCCAACATGATTTTTCTATTCAGTGATCTGTTTGCGAAATATTCAACTTTAAAGTGAAAATTTTCATTAAAATCGACCGTCCCCCCCTCTAAAATCTAAACTGTTGGGTGGAAAAATTTGAAAAAATTCAGAATAGTAGTAAATATATTAAATTTACAAGGAAAATTATAGCGGCTAAGATTGCTTGGGAATTATTTGTAGTTTAAGAGTAAATAGTAGCCTAAGGTATAAAACATACCTAAACTTGGAAGATTCCGTACACATACGAAATCCTTAGAAAAATATTACTTGATTTTTTCGTAATGGCTACGGAACCCTATCTTGGGCGTGTCCGACACGCTCTTGGCCGGGTTTTGTTTTACAATATTACGTCGTCACTCGCACACATCCATCTTTCTCCTTTCTTTCATTCACTCTGACTGGCTCATTTTATCGCCTCGTTCGATCAACCATTCAATCCTACATAAATTCCGAAAAACTCAGAGGTGCGAGCCCGGACTCGAACCCACGACCCGCTGCTTGAAAGACCATAGGTCAAACCATTAGCCACTTCTGTATATAAATACTAGCTGTTGCCCGCGACTCCGTCCGCGAAGAATAGGGGTAGGTATGAAAAATAGCCTACGACCTATTCTCGTACCTACCGAATATAGACAAAAAAGTTTGATAAAAATCGGTCGAGCCGTTTCGAAGGAGTTCGATAACAAACACCGTGACACGAGATCTTTATATATAAGAAGATTATAAATGCGAAAGTTGTCTGTCTGTTACTTTTTCACGCTTAAACCGCTGAACCGATTTAGATGAAATTTGGTACCTATAGAGATATGTAGTTTGAGTCCCGGGACGGGACATAGGATAGTTTTATCCCGGAAAAGTGCATAGTTCCCGCGGGATAGCGATAAACGAATATTTCGCCGACGGAGTCGCGGGCAAAAGCTTTAATAAATGACAAAACATTGTTTGCCGGGTCAACTAGTTATCTATACTAGATTCCTTGAATACCATTGGAATGCACTATGGAACATGAAACGGTCTTCGAAACTCATCAAAATAACGTAGTTAAAAACAACCAAACGTTAATAATAACGTTTACGCCGTAATAACCGTAACAGCTCCCTCTATCCGACATCTTAATTTACTAAACGAAACGCAATATGGCGGACTTTTTCAATAAAAGCGGCAACATCTGGCTGGACACTTAGGAGCGGGGGCGGAGAGAGACAGAGCTATAGCAGCCGGCGCGGGCGAAAGGGACGGGCGATGGGGAGTCCGAAATTAATATGTCTTTTCTTAGGTCGGTGTTTATTATTGGTGGAAATATCTCTATTAATAATTGTGTTATTGGGAGGAATATTAGGATTTTATTGGTTAGAAAAAGGCGAGGATGCGGTCGTAAATATGTAGTATTTACACGTACCTACGTACCATCGCCCCAGACGTCAGATACCCGTTTTCAAAACAAATTTGCTTGCAGCCGTTGATGTTTATTGCTATGGATTGTTATGGACAGATGTCTAGCCACTGCACGCAAACTGGGCCTTTAAGGTGGTTATCTGGCGCTTGGGGCGATAGTACATTATGAACTGAAACAATTACTTTTCACACCCGCTATCTTACGATAGTTACGTTTATGTAAGAAATGCGTGTTCATGCAGTTCCTCCACCTCCACACTGTACGAACACACGTAAATCACACAAACCCAACTATCACCACCACCAAACTACCTACACTGACGCGTTTCAAACTCAACCAGAGCGGGTTGGTGGTTGGTTGAGTTCGAAAGTCTGGGAGCCGTTCGATAGTCATACAAACTATTAGCATAATTCATCATTTGTCAGAAATTATCATTTCGCATAACTCTATTTTCTCAGAAACCATTAATTTTATTCAGGAATATTGAAATGATTATCCTGTAGGACTCTATAGGTTAGGTTAGGAGGTTAGGTTTGTTTTATAACAATTCTGACATTTAATGGATTCATAATGCATAAGATACAACCTGTATGAAGGAGCGAATTCCTCCTGATACAAGTGCTTTACTTAAAAGGAGGATTCGACACCACCTGTGTAAACGTTTTGCAAAATAAATAATTTTGAATTTTTTTTTTAATTTTGAATTCAGAGCAAAAATAGTTATGCGAAATGATAATTTCTGACAAATGATAAATTCGGACAATAGTTCTTATGACGATTATTACACACCCCGAAAGTCTGTGTGGTTTGGTGGTGGTGATAGTCGGGTTTGTGTGATGTGTTCGTGTGGAGGTGGAGGAACTGCATGAACACGCATTTCTCACATAAACATAACTATCGTAAGGTCGTGGATGAGCAAAGTAATTGTTTCAGTTCATTAACGTGGACCTCCGCAAAGTAACGCCTGATTCAATAAATTACGTACATTATTGTTGATGACCGTGGTTAGTAAGCCTGACTATGTTCAAAGCTGACTCCCAGGTTCGATACTCGATCGGTGCAGGCCTTATGTTTAATGTTTAATGTTTATTTGGGCAAAAAACGGCACAATATAATGAGTGAACTTAAAGAAAAACTTAAGTAATACATAGGCCAGCAAATATGCCACAGTTAATTTATACTACGAAGTGCAAAATTCGAACTTCGTATCGTGCCATTCCCCTCACGCTAATAGTATTTACTACAAGAGCGAGCGAGACGATGCGATGCGAACTTCGATTTTCGAATTTCGGAGTAGCCCCCCAGTTTCTTCCAGTTTCATAAGTACTTCATTGCCATCTTCAATTCAGCCGAAAGACGTCCACTGCTGAACATAAGCCTCCCCCAAGCCGTCTTCGCCTTTCGGCTGAAAGGATGATGAATGATGACAATTCTATAACAAATTGTAATTGTATTTGTCAAATTGTACTTCAAATACCGGATAAATAAACGACCAGATATAGCCTTTTTGCTTAGTTGTTTGAGAACCTCACCACAAAGCTTGGGGCCCCGGGTGCGATTCCCGATCGGGACAGTTACTTAATTGGACTTACTGTCATTAAGTAAAAATGGAAAATTGTCTTGAATTGAGAATTGACTGTTTCAAATTTTGACCTAAAATGAATTTTGGAAAAATGCAATTATTTTTCAGCGCAATCAAATTTTGTTAAAATTTATTTTGAACAGTATTTCTTAGGTGAAAATTGAAAACAGTCAATTCAAGTGGACGATTTTCCAATCATTAATTATATGAAAAATACGAATGCTTGCGCCCGAGTCTTGGATTTTTAATATTTATTTATCTAGGTAAGTATTTAAATATGTATAGTATATAGTACCTAGTAGTGTAGTAGTTGCAATCAATGGTCAGTTTCAATAAAAAAAAAACAAAAACACCGTTTTGTTTAGCCGCCGAAAATACGCCTAAACCTTCCCAGTCACGTACCAGCATACTAAAACAAACGAGAAAATCAAAAATCGAACTCCTACCATAAAATTATGCATATCGTCTCCCGAGCCCATATTAACATGTCATTGGCGCCATATTGCCATAATATTTGAATTCGGAACGCCATTCGAACGCCCACCCCTTTACCGTTGTCAAAGCAATATTCAAACGAATACCCACTCTAACTCGCTAACATAAAGACTGTAGATGTGTTCGCCAAGTGCACATAAAAAATGGTACAGTTTTAGAATATTACAGTTGTCAAAGGTTTAGATAAAGGAAAATGGACGTTGGTGCACTACTAATAAGAGTCTCAAGGGGTTTGGGGACAGTTTAGCTAAAGTGGTAGAATATTACGTTTTTTGTGAATTCCAGTGGAATCGGAATAACGTTATGGATAAATCTTTTTGAAGGTAGTCGCAGAAATGGGTGGCAGGTGTCGCTTATATTGTTATTAGGCGTTTTAGGGTCGTTGGGAAACGTAGTTGGATGTAGTTTCACGACTATGGTCTAAAATGGGGTGATGGCACGGTAGGTATAGAAATGTTGGTAAGCTTAGGCCGAATTTATATTTAGCAACTAATTTCATGCATTGCAACTCGTTAGCTCATCAGTGCCTAATAGTATAAGGCTTAGTTACGTGAAAAATGTCGTATCTCTAATATATATATTTTAATTAATAAGTCATAGAGCAAAATTTACTGTTATGTAAATTTAATGTTTATGCTTCACTTTTTGTTTTGCATGCGGTGTTTACTTATAAGTAATTGTGACACTCAGCTCAACATGTTTATATAAGCAGCAATTTCTGATGTATCTAGTGTTAACAATTGTTAGTAAACCTTAAATAAATAAATAAATAAATATAAAAAACTCGTGTCACGGTGTTTGCTACCGAACTCCTCCGAAACAGCTTGACTGATTTATATGAAACTTTTTCTCTACATTCGGTAGGTCTGAGAATAGCTAGGTCGTAGGCTGTTTTTTGTATGCCTACTCTATTCTTCGCGAACGGAGTCGCGGGCAACAGCTAGTAATACTATGTAATTGCATAGGATTATTAATAGGGATGTTGACACCACCAATCAACTGACGTTAGGTACCTACTTTTTATGCGCTGTCAAAACACAATTCTCCCATAGAGATTGAATGGCAATAGCAACTTACAACCCCAACTCAATCAACTAACTATTTATTTGTTATAATATAAAGCAACAAAAAAACTAATTTTGCAGTTAATCGAAAATGGGAACGCATCAAAATATATAAGCTTTGATCAATTATAACTGTACATCCACATTCGCGCGCCCGAAAATGTCCGAGCCAAATGAGCGCCACTTTGATAAAAGTGGCCTTCTTTTTCTCAGTACGTTGCATGAAATTGTCAAGTTTAGCTGTCAAGTGTCAACCGAAATTCGACTGTAATGAAGTAAAGACTACGTTCAAATTTCTGTGTAGGTGATGATTTTAATTGTTATGCAAACAAATAAAAAAGTTCGGACATTTTTTGAAGGGGATTTTGTTCGGCAATGTGTATCTTCAGTTATAATTGATCAAAGTATATAAGTAAAGTTTAAAACGAATAATGGACGAAATACATAATGGTCATAATATATACTAAAATTTTCTATGAAACTATTGATAAAACGAAATTTTTTAATCGTGTAATCTATAGATTGGTTTAGGTTAGGTTAGGTATATTTTATGAAAATTTTGTAAAGTTGAGAATTTCCAAGAAAATTGCATTATATCAAATGACCATTATGTATTTCGTCCATTATTAATTTTAAACATTATATATTTTGATACGTACCCATCGAAAATTAATCTGGTTTTCAGGGCTAAAATTAAGCGTTTTTAGGGTTCCCTATTACTGAGGCTCCGCTGTCCGTCCGTCTGTCCGTCTGTCACCAGGCTGTATCTCGGGAACCGTGATAGCTAGAAAGTCGAAATTTTCACAGATGATGTATTTCTGTTGCCGCTATAACAACAAATACCTACTATAAAATGGAATAAAATAAATATTTAGGGGGCTCCCATACAACAAACGTGATTTTTTTGCTCGTTTTTGCTCGATATTGATAACGGCAACGCTTGAAATATTCACAGAATATTTAATTATATATTGACTTTAAAAATAAATCATTAAATTAAAATAAAAAAAAAATTAAGGGGCTCCCATACAACCAACGTGATTTTTATAGATAATTGTACGGAACCCTTCGTGCGTGAGTCCGACTCGCACTTGGCCGGTTTTTATTTTACTGGAGTCGTGTCTACGAATTATTTTTTAATGGCGTCAACATCCCTATAGAGTAAAGAATTTTGATTTTGACTTTGATAATTCCTATTACTGCTATTCTATCGACAATCTATCAATAGAGTAGGTGTACTATATTAATCGGCATCACTAAACAGAAAACATAAATTAAAAATTTTAAAAACCCCCAACGCAATTATGCCCCTCGTATATATGTTTGAACATTAAGTCAATGCCCGTTATGCGTCTAAGATCCCTTCCGCAGTAAACAAAAGAGCTGATAACTTTGAAACGGTTGAACCGATTTTGATGAAACATATCTAAGAACCATCGCCAAGAAACCTGCTTTCTATTAAAAAAAACCGCATCCAAATCTGTTCAGCCGTTTTAAAGCTATGATGCCACAGACAGACACACAGACAGACAGACACACACACATAGCGGTCAAACTAATAACACCCCTCTTTTTGTGTCGGGGGTTAAAAAGAGAAAATGAACCGCCACCGCGCACTCGTGGGCGGTTAAGGTTTCGAACGCGCCACACATTTCAAATGTGGAACGCTCGTTTAAATTCGGAACGCGTCTGCGGTCGTGTTAACGCTAGGTTGGTACACCTGTCGGTTACGTTAGTTAATCGGTTGTCGTTACGTTGGTAGTTCCGGTGTTCATTATAATTTGAATGCGCGTAGTTTACGGTAAAATGGGAAGGTTTAAACTAGCGTGTTACCATGAAGACTTGGACGGATGTTGAATATGTGTTAAACACGTGTGTACAAGGAAAACTTTTAAAGCATTTCTAAGAATTTTACAAGCTTTTATATAACTTTCAATGTACCTGTTTTAGGAACCAGAGGCGTATATGAAATAAAAAAACAATTGTCAGGCTAGTTTACTTAATATTTCAATCACAAATTTATTATTAATGTTAAAGATCACACATCTTTTAGAGGAAACAATCTACTACATCTATACACAATAATTCACAGAAAATAGCCACAAAATAAACCACTTAGCTGAAACCTCTCCGCGCGAGCACCGACCGGTAAAAAGCCCGGTAAACCAACTGACACCTAGTTTTATTGAAGTTGCCGTGACGTCACAGATTCCTACCATGCGAAGTTTAGTACTACCCTAACACCTGTACCTACTTCGTTTAGTTTAAGGTTTGAATTAACGGTCAAATTGTAACGCACGTTTCTCGGTATTTCGAACGACTAAAAATACCTACATGTATGTACATTTCTTAGCGGTATCTATTACGTTTTCACTATAGAAGTGGACACAATTTTAAATAGTTTCGTTGTTTCATTTAAAAACGTGGTATGTACGGATCAAAATCAAATCTTGGAAGTCGAATTCGACCCACTTCCAGTGGTCGGATTCATTTGAAATTTGGCATACTTACGTAAGTTGGATGACAATGCAAGTACAGTCAAAAAAAAGTACAGTCAGCGAAAAAGCTTGCATTAAAATGACATTTCTAACAAAAACTTATTTTTAGTTTCTGTACTGGGATCATTAAATGTGCAGTATTATTTGAATGCGTCTAAATTACGGTAAAATGGGAACTAATATACATACATCCAAATGCGTTATTTATTATTTATAGTATGTAACAAATAATGCATGCATGATACATACACTCTAGTCGTCAACTAGAGAAACCTTTCTGCATCCGACTATCGAAGTTTCTTAGACACGAAAAAGGAATAAGAGAAGAGGCCAAGTAAATCTGCCAGTATTAATGAAATAAAATAAGCAAAGAGTTTAAAAACCAAAAATGCATGCGGCATTATAACTAACTATATTGCGAAGAAATCTAATATATCAGTGACACTAGAAAAAGTGAATATGAAAATAAGTAAAGACTATGACTCTTACATAGTATTTGTGCCTAAGCATAATATGTATTTATTTTTGAGAGATGATTTCTGGCCGGATGGGATTGCATATCGGCGTTTCATTGAATTTAATCACTTAAAAAAGGATCTTTATGAACTCCGCAACAACAAAGCTCATTAGTTATAATTGTAAGAGCATTACTCGCTCGGTGCAATGTGTACGAAATCTGTGATGACTGGGGACATTATATGTCTTCAGGAAACCTGGTTATTGCCCGATGAGATGGCGTTCCTCGGTGGTATAGACAGTAACTTCGCATTCACTGGTAAGTCCGCGGTGGATACTTCTACGGGCATTCTACGTGGTAGGCCATTCGGCGGCCTTGGAATTCTTTGGAAAAAATCTATGTTCCCGTGTGTATCGGTAGTAAGTTGCAATAGTGTGCGTCTAGCGGCAATAAAAGTTATGTTAGATGATCGGTCCATGTTAATAGTAATAATGTTTACATGCCGACTGCGTCCGCTGATAACCTAATCGAGTTTACCGAGTGCTTAAGTGAAATCAGTGCGATAATTGAAAGTTACTGTGTCGAGACGGTATTTATTCTCGGGGACTTCAACGCGCACCCAGGTGACCGATTTGCTAATGAACTTTTAGACTTTTGTTGTGATCAGTCATGGTCGTGCGTAGATATGGACCTATTGCCTGCGGACTCGTACACGTTCGTTAGCGATGCACACGGGTCGCACCGATGGCTTGATCACTGCGTGGTAACGAGCGCGGCGCGTCAGACTGTGCCGGGAGCTAAGGTTTTACAGGATGTGTTCTGGTCAGACCATTATCCATTAGTAATCGAATGCAATATGAATAAAATTACATCTAAATTTGTAGCCCCAAATGTAACATGTAACAAAGTGGTATGGGGTGAGAGGGATAGTAAACAGATTTCACAATTTCACGATATATGTAATGACAGGCTTAGGCATATACAAATGCCTATGGAATTTGTTTCATGTGCCGATAAGCGATGTAATCGTCACGACCATAAGTTTTTATTAGATACCATGTATAGAAATATAATACATATTATCTCGGATGCCTCTGAAGCGAGTTCTACCAGTCGTAAAAACGTTAAAAAACCTAAAAAAGTACCGGGGTGGAATAAGCATGTTAGTGGTGCTCACCGGGAGGCTCGACTGTGGTATCAAACGTGGATAACGCATGGTAAACCGGTCTGTGGTGATATTTATAATAAAATGTGTGAAACTCGGCGCATTTTTAAGTCTAAATTAAAGTTTTGTCAGAATAATGAGGAGCGGATCAAGATGGACATTATTGCGCAGCTCCATTCCAGTAAACAGTTTTGGTAAATTCTGGAAGACCACTAATAAGTTTTGTCCTAGGCCGAGCCTTCCTGTGAGTGTGGCTGGCTTGCACGATCCAAACGATATTGCAAACGCTTTTCGGCGACATTTTAACGTGCAGCCGGCGGTTGCACCGGGTCGGGTGTTCGGAGCTGAGAGCTGTCTTCAGGCCATAAACGTCCGTTTTTCTGCCCATGACGTAGAATCAGTAATTATGAAAATGGTACGAGGAAAATCACCTGGAAAGGATGGTCTCAGCATCGAGCATTTAAAGTTTTCTGGTGCACATCTGCCCAGGGTACTAGCATTATTTTATAATTTATGTGTTAGTCACTGTTATTTGCCAGAGGATCTCATGTACACAGTGGTTGTTCCTATTGCTAAAAACAGGACTGGGGATGCCTCTGACATGTCCAATTACAGGCCCATATCGCTCGCAAATGTTGTTGATAAGGTGCTGGATAGTTTGCTTGATAAACAGTTAGCTAATCACATTGAATTGCACGATACGCAGTTTGGCTTCAGGCCTGATCTATCTACAGAAAGCGCGATTCTCTGACTCAAGCAGACTGTCCAGTACTACACGGCTAGGGACACACCTGTATTTGCTTGTTATTTTTGGACTTGTCAAAGGCATTCGATTTCGTATCTTATAACACTCTGTGGCATAAAATACAGCATGAGACTGATGTACCAGCTGAGATTTTGACAATACTCCGGTACTGGTACGAAGGACAGGATAACAGTGTAAAGTGGGCAGGTGCACATTCGGACGTGTATAGGTTGGGGTGCGGGGTGAGACAGGGGGGGTTGAGCTCTCCTCGTATTTTCAACCTGTATATGAATCGATTGCTGCGGGAGCTTAGTTGCACCAATGTCGGCTGTTCGATAGATGGGGTCTTTATTAACAACATCAGCTATGCTGATGATATGGTGCTACTATGTCCCTCGTTTTCCGCGCTGCAAGAACTGCTGAAAATTTGTGAGTCGTATGCGGAGGCTCATGGCCTCAAGTACAATGCGAGTAAAAGTGAGTTCATGATATTCAGGGCGGGCAAAAAAACATACGTGGATTTGCCACCTGTAACTCTGTGTGGTGCTCCATTGAAGCGTGTTCAGCATTTTAAGTATTTGGGCTACTGGGTCTCCGAGGACCTGAGCGATGTCATGGACATAGAGAGAGAGCGCAGGGCGCCGTCCGTGCGATGCAATATGCTGGCGCGTAGGTTTGCGCGATGTAGCGACGAGGTTAAGCTGACACTATTTCGCGCGTACTGTCAGTCCTTCTATACGTGTAGCTTATGGGTCAAGTTCACGCAGCGCGCGTACTATCGCCCCAAGCGCCAGATAACCACCTTAAAGGCCCAGTTTGCGTGCAGTGGCTAGACATCTGTCCATAACAATCCATAGCAATAAACATCAACGGCTGCAAGCAAATTTGTTATGAAAAATGGGTATCTGGCGCTTGGGGCGATAGTACAGTGCACTGCGCGTGCAGTATAACAACGCGTTCAGGGTGCTGTTCCGGCTGGCGCGGGGCTGCAGCGCGTCGGGCATGTTTGCCGCGGCGCATACCGACGGCTTCCACGCCATCATTAGGAAGCGCAGCGCCTCCACGCTCAGCCGCCTGCGCGCCAGCTCGAACAGCATCTTAAGGGTGTTGGCGGACAGGTGGGACTCGCCGATGTTGGCAAGGTGGATGGCCCTTTATTCCCCGAGTTGTGGTTGTGATATGTAAATGTAACTACTATTCTAATTGATTTCATTAGTTTAATTTATTTATTTTAATTTGTTTTTGTGTTTCTATTGACATTTTATTCTGATTTCATTTGATTAATTAATTAATTTTTATTTTAAATTTAAATTTTAATGTTGACCTTTATTTTTATTTAATTTAAATTTGTTTTAATATATTGTGACTATTGCTGATTTTAATTTGATTTGTTTTGTAAACTATGTAATTAACTATGGATGTAAGAATCTGAAATAATTTAGATAGAGCCAAATTGTACTTAGTGTTCAGGGAACACAGTCGCAGGCGGGGAATTCCATTCCTTAGCTGTGTGGTTGATGAAGGAAGAGCGAGAACGCTTTGTGCGGATTTTGGGAATACAGACAACGTATAAAATAGTTTAGTTTTTTATTTAAGTAGGGTACAGCTGATGTTAAAGTGAGCGCAGTATTCGCCAGTAAACAGCATAGGTAGTTAGTTTGGCGAAATTAGTGATGTAATTAAAACCATGTACCTTTTGAGAATAATAAATAAATAAATATCACGGGACGATTCACACCAATTGACCTAGTCCCAAAGTAAGCTAAGCAAAGCTTGTGCTATGGGTACTAAGCAACAAATAAACATCTTCTATATATAAAAATCTCGTGTCACGGTGTTTGTAATCGAACTCCTCCGAAACGGCTTGACCGATTTTTTATGAAACTTTTTTGTCTATATTAGGTAGGTCTGAGAATAGGTCGTAGGCTATTTTTTATACCCGTAGGTGATATATGGCAAAACAACGTTTGCGGTACAACTAGTACTTATATAGATAGATACATACATAAATTACATATTAAACACCCAAGACCAGAGATCAAACATTCGTATAGTCTAATATATAAAAATCTTATATCCGTGTTTGTTATCGAACTCCTACGAAACGGCTTGACCGATTTTTTATAATTTTTTTGTCTATATTTGGTAGGTCTGAGAATAGGTAGTAAGCTATTCTTATACCCCTATTCTTTGCGGACGGGGTCACGGGCAACAGCTAGTCTAATATATAAAAATCTCGTGTCACGGTGTTTGTTATCGAACTCCTCCGAAACGGCTTGACCGATTTTTATGAAACTTTTTTTCTCCATACTCGGTAGGTCTGAGAATAGGTTGTAGGTTAATTTTATACCCCCATTTCTTCGCGGACGGAGTCACGGGCAACAGCTAGTATTCGTATAGTAGTGAATTGTGAAACACGGAATAATGCAGTGAATTGCGGAATTTGTGGACAAACATAATAATGTTGGAGGCGCCGTAACCGACCGCGTTCTGGTTTACGAAATCGTTATCATTGCTTCGCGCAAACCATTATGGGGCTGGCAGTGGAATTGAAACTACGGTATTTCCCAAAAAAAACACGCAAAAAATTTCCAAAAAACGGCTAAGCAAAAATTTTGAAGAGGTGCTAACTATAGGGTATGTATTACAATACCGAAGTACAAAAGACCGAATGTAAACATCGAATGGGTCAAAAGACCGACACGATTTTTTTCTGAAACCGTTAACTTTATAAGATTGTTATAAAACAAACCTAACCTAACCTAATGGGTTCTGTATGATGCTGTTTTAATAAATTCCGAGAAGTTTACGGTTATTTTATATCGAGGAACTAAGGAGAGCCATAATCGATGAAAAAGCAAATTGGATAAAAAAAATAAGCTGCCCACTTACTAATTCCACGCGGACGGAGTCGCGGGCAAAAGCTAGTAAACTATATGTGTGCCGAATTGCAATAGAATCCACCAAACCGTTTACACATATACATATTTGAAAATAAAGTAAATTCTCATTATGCGTCTATGATATCTTCCGCAGCTAACAAAAGAGCTAGTACTTAACTTTGAAACGGCTGACACAATTTTGATGAAACTGTCTAAGAACCATTGCCAAGAAACCTACTTTCACATAAAAAAACTGCATCCAAATCGGTTCATCCGTTTATGAGCTATGATACCTCAGACAGACACACACACACACATAGCAGTCAAATTTATAACACCCCTCTTTTTGTGCCGGGGATTAAAAATTACAAAGAAAGTACAATAGGGATGTTGACACCACCAATCAACTGACGTAGGTACCTACTTTTTATAAGCTGTCAAAACACAACTCAAACTCAAACTCAATAGTTTGAATGGCAATAGCAACTTATGACGTCACTTGTTTGCCAACTCAATCAACTAACTATTTATTTGTTTTAAAGCAACAAAAAATCTAATTTTGCAGTTAATCGAAAATTAATCTGGTTTTCAGAGCTAAAATAAAGCGTTTTTTTTTTACTGGAGTCGTGTCTTCGAATTATTATTTAATGGCGTCAACATCCCTATTACCAATCTATGTTCACTCGTTTTAAATAAATCCCCACACACAATAAAATGCAATCAAAGCAGTGCCAACATACAAAAGCTAAACGTTCGGTAAATAACCAATTACGGTTTCGATAACGTTATTTAATTATGGGATGGGGGTGGAAAAACGCCCAAAGAATCGTTTTAAAACGATCCCCCCTAGGGACGTCACTGAGCCAAAGACAAGGGGAATTAAGTAATCATTTGAATCCTACTTAAATAATGCGAAAGATCTTCGTCGTTCCAGCCTATACTTATTTTTAATTCACTGACATCCTCTTAACCCTGAATTCCCATACAAATAACAAGCACTTTTTTCCCATACAAATACACAGAGTATCGTAAAAATAAAGGCAGAATCAAATTTTCAAAACGTTATTACACCAAAAATATTAAGTTATGACAAAAGCCGTAAAACAAAAAACATTTGTTTAAGTGGTAGGAGTTTAGGGTTAAAAGGATGCTAGTGAATTACAAATAACCCTGTATACGTCCCAGTGCAGCACACAGGCTTCCTCTCAGAATGAGCGGCTTGGGCTGTAGGTAATTCATCTAACATTTTAACATTAACATTTGGTAGCATAGCGTACGGTTGTGGTACCTACTCTGAAAATGAGCTCTGCTTGAGTTCGAAACGCGTCAGTGTAGTTTGGTGGTGGTGATAGTTGAGTTTGTGTGTGTTGTGAATTGGAGGAACTGCATGAACACGTATTTTTTAAATAAACGTAGCTATCGTAATATCGCGGGTGAGCAAAGTCATTGTTTATTAATATGGACTTACGCAAAGTAACGCCTGATTCAATACATTATTTAAACGTTGATATGACAAACTAAATTATGGGAAACCAAGGGTTCCCGTCAAAATATACGTAAACAGCCACATCTATAATAATCCAGACAGACTGCGGAGTCTCAGGAATAGGGCCCCGTTGGCACCCTTTGGATATGGAAACCTTAAAACTAACAATCGATAACGTTATCGGTAACAATTAATTACTGAATTTGCACCTCTCTATCCCATTGCTACCAACCGTTTCGATATTGCGTTCGCGCCAATTTTTTCGCGGCAAGCGACAAAATAATTGATGCGGAGGGAGCGCTTTATTGGAAACGCGTTTGCCGGTCAATTTTGGGTTAAGTTTGTGATGTTGGCGACTGTGGGTTTGGAAGGGAATTTCTATGGTATTTTATTAAATAATAATAGCTATTTATGTCACTGCTGTATGATAAAAAACATTAAAAAAACTTACAACCCAATTGAGGAACACCTTATATTAAGTTGTATAAAGGAGGAATGTTTATTGATAATCTATTTTAAGCATAAAACTACCGTGAGACTTACTCGTAGTGAAATAAATTAAAAATTTCAAAACCCCCCAACGCAATTGTCACTCGTATGTTTGAACATAAAGTAAATGCCCGTTATGCGTCTAAGTTCCCTTCCGCAGCTAACAAAAGTGCTAATATCTTTGAAACGGCTGAACCGATTTTGATGAAACACATCTAAGAAAGAACCATCGTCAAGAAACCAGCTTTCCATTTTAAAAAATACGCATCCGAATCGGTTCACCCGTTTAAGAGCTATGATGCCACAGACAGACAGACAGAGACACACACACACACACACATACACACACACACACACATAGCGGTAAAACTTATAATACCCCTCTTTTTGTGTCGGGGGTTAAAAATAGGACATAAATTTCAAGTCGATCATTGACGTGACGTAATTTATCCGTATTATTTCACTATGATAATCTATTTGCTTGTAAACAATATCCAAATCAATATCAATAATAAATATGGTGTATGTGAAGTTCGCAATCCGCACTGGGCCCGCGTGGGAACTACGGCCCAAGCCCTCTCATTCTGCGAGGTCTGTGCCCTGCAGTGGGACGTATATAGGCAGGGATGATGATGATGAAACAATATCCGAAGGTGAAATTGTGATAGAATTTGTACTTTCCTACAGCGAACTACTGATGTGGGCAATTTCGGAATGTGGACGAGATGGTAAAATGGACGAAGTAACCTAAACGGTCTAAAAACCCGATTGCATTGAGCAAAACCATTTTTAATAATACCGCACACAATAAATTCGAACACTTGAGAAAACAAAACGCGCAAATCCTCAGTTGCGTCTGTTAACAATGCAGCCAACATAACGGCTAATCCGCCACAGATAATTTAAAAAAGATCCCTCGACAATAGAGATGGGCAGAGGCGTTTTTTATTTACCATACTCTATTTCATGTATGGGATTATATTAAAATAATATTAAGCTTTTTTATGGACTATTTATTATTTCGATCTAAGGGTATTAATAATGACAGTTAAATAATGAGAGTTTTCACGCCTACTTTTTGTAAACGTTGCGGGTTTTATAGGGGTTTTAGTTAAATGCAATATTGATAATACAAGATTTTTTTTTATTATAAGTGGGCCGGAAGAAGCTTTGTGGTATGCTTTGTGGTATGGAAGCTATGGTCTCTCAAGCAGAGGGTCGTGGGTTCGAATCCCGGCTCGAATTTCTGAGTTTTTCAGAATTTATGTGCGAAATCCCCCACACACTTACACTGCATATTCACACGCATGCGCACACTCTCACACACACCCACACTCACACTCTCTCACACAACACTCTCACTCTCACTCTCTCTCTCACTGTGCATGAGTGTGTGTGTGTACACACACTCATGCACACCCCAAACAAATTCGAACACACTCTATTCGCGTATTCCGTTTTTTATTTTGTATCTTATAACAACTTCTGTAACACTTTAGTTCTGTTAATCAGTAAATCGCACTCGCAGGCTACCAAAATACAGGCTCAGCGTAATTTGGAGTCTGATAGATGTACCGAATTTTATGTAACAAGTGTTTTTTTGGTAAATAAACTATTTTTTTTTTTTTTTTAATTACATTTGAAATTTAACATGAGCTTTCCGGTTAAGGAAAACTTCGTGAGGACTGCATACATCTGCGGAGAAATTCAATGGTGTCTGTGAAGTTCCCTTGACTGACACGTGGTACTAGGGCCCAAGCCTTCTGATTCTGAGAAAAGACCTGTGCCCTGCTGTGGGACGTATACCTACCTATCCTATAGGCAGCGAGTCTTGGAGGTTTAATAAAA
This sequence comes from Archips xylosteana, assembly GCA_947563465.1. NCBI lineage: Eukaryota > Metazoa > Arthropoda > Insecta > Lepidoptera > Tortricidae > Archips > Archips xylosteana. The sequence continues at coordinate 8,898,821 of OX387373.1, forward strand.
TAAATGTACAGCGAGGTAAGGACAACGGATAAACTTACTTATACTTACTTATATAAATTAAGCTCTCGTATGCGGATCCGCGTCAGATTTAAGGCTATCTTTTTGTATTTTATTTTTAAATCTGTAAATTTGGTACTATTTAAAACAAGCGAGACTAGAATCCAGTTTTTTTTTACTTCCGGCAGACAAGAGAATACATACATAAATAAATATTAAAACCCAAGACTCGAGCACAAACATTCGTGTTTTTCACACAAATATCTGCCCCGACCGGGAATCGAATCCAGGACCTCAAGCTTCATAGTCAGGTTCTATAACAACTAGGCTATCCGGTCGTCTAAACACCAATAAGACATATCCGGATCCGCTTATACAACGACCGTCACCGAGCTGGTTAATGGATGAAAATTGTTTTATATGAAATTAAATATGTTGATAAATAAGTATATTGAAAGAAAAGAAAGAAAGAAAAACATTTATTTATAACAACAATAACACGCACACAGGCAAAAATAAGAGTACAAACATTGACAAAGACAAAGGTGCACATATTATTTATTTATTTATTTATTTATTTTAGGGATAACAAACAACTGTACAATAGGTAGTATAAAAAATTAACAAGCATAGGGTACTAATAGTACAGTCAACGACATTATCCACATATTACTAAGTATTATATAATGACAAAAATATCGTAGTGCGGACATTGCAATCTCCGCTTTTTAACAGTAAGTACCTTACATACAAGGCAAATACAAGAAAAGTAGAAAAATAAAAAAAGATAATAACTATAAAATAAATAAACTAATAATACTGAATTCATATAGATACTACAATTATACAATTACTGAGTTCAAATTCATTTGAGGGTGTCCAAAATAGCTTTTTTATAAGGCGCTGTAGACAGGTGAAATATATCTACATCGGTAAACAATTCATTATAAGTGGCAAGAAGCCGTCGAAGAGGCGCTCGCGCACCAGCATTTAGTCCGGCAGGCAGTTGTCACAAATAGCCGGTAGGCGCGCGCCGCGCGGCGGTTCACATTTCGGGGGATAACGTAACATATTTTTCTCAAACATGCTATGAAATATTGACGTTATGTTCCTTATAGTACGCCACGAAGGGTCACGTTGCAGGTGCAGGTGCAGCCGGTGGTGGGGGACCGCCTAGACGAGATGTCAATAATGGAATTTCATACAACTTTGCAGGCCTAGGCCGCCAATGCGATCGTCTATTGTTTCATGTCACACAGCACCATGATTTTTATAGGTCTATTATGGCATCATAGCATTCAGCCATTTAAAAAAAAACTATAAGCAATATTTGCGTTTTGGTTCATTATGACATTCTGCCACTACGCTTATTTAAGGTAAGGTAAGATGATGATGATGATGATGATGGTGTGATGATGATGGTGATGATGATGGTAATGATGATGATGGTGATGATGATGATGATGATGATGGCGATGATGATGATGATGATGATGGTGATGATGAGATGATGATGATGGTGTGATGATGATGGTGATGATGATGATGATGATGATGGTGATGATGATGATGGTGATGATGATGATGATGATGATGATGGTGATGGTGATGACGATGATGTTGATGATGATGTTGATCATGATGGTGATGATGATGATGGTGGTGATGGTGATGCATGTTTGAGAAAAACTCTATACAAGCCTTGGCCACGAACAGGGATTGCCGGCCTCGTATCTCTAGATGGCCTCGTTAACACTCGGCCATCTATAACTACTCGGCCGGCAATCCCCTATTTCGCGGCCGCTGCAGTAATGTACTATTGTTGACAAGAGATGGACAATCAAACCTGTTATGGCACAGTCCGTGTAGAAACATGGCTTGCAAAAGCGACCGTCTACTTTTAAGAGTCATCAATCCATACTTGGATAGAAGTTCTTCATAGGATGAGTGCCTTTTTCTGTACAGTTTATAATTTAAAACTGTTTATTAAAGCTGTTACAAAAAGAGTGTCGACTCAGTACCTACTTATATCGCTAGTTAAAAAAACCAGCACTGGTCTTCCGCCGGGCCACAGTACAGTAAAAATAAAAAAAATAATTGTATTGCAAGTAGGTTGACTAAAAAATTTCAATCCAGAATATGATTAATTATTATTTTTTATTAAACATTTTACCGTTTCGGTTAATAGACAAATGACGTACCAATCAAAAGTATGTATAAAGCGTATAGAATATGCAATTGGGTTGACTAACCAGACCAGTGCAAATATCGATTTACCTGTTTTTACCTGTTAAATAGACAAGAAATAGACTTCTTTTGAGAGCATGTAAAAAGCATAATGATTTATTTTCTGGTGTTGCACTTACTTACTTCTTTACTAAGAAGTGAATAAATGGCTACAGATTGTGTGTGAATTTGAATATATTTGCTGCTTTGTAATATAAAGATAATTTTTAATTTTAATTTTTGTGTATACATGGTAGGCTACCTATACAGGGTTATTTGTAATTCACTAGCATCCTTTTAACCCTAAACTCCTACCACTTAAACAAATGTTTTTTGTTTTACGGCTTTTGTCATAACTTAATATTTTTGGTGTAATAACGTTTTGAAAATTTGAGATTTCCTCTTATTTTTACGATACTTTGTGTATTTGTATGGGAAAAAAAGTGCTTCATTTTAAAAAGTCGTAAAACAAAAAACATTTGTTTGAGTGATAGGAATTCAGGGTTAAGAGGATGTCAGTGAATTAAAAATAACCCTGTATTTAAAAAGACTTGATTATTTAAATAATTACAAGTACAAATCTTATTTTGTTAACAAGGTACTTTGTTAATTTGCATGAGAATTGTTTTTTTTTTTTTATATTGATTACTCGTAAAGCTCGAGCAATTTTCTAAAAATGAAATGTGTACTTCCCACCATGACTTATGGGTGCCAACATGGGCTTTAACTGCTCAAAATATGGAGAAATTACAAACATGTCAACATAACATTGAAAGAAGCTTACTAAATGTTAAACTAAAGGATAAAGCAAATTTAAAATACATTAGAGGGAAAACAAAAGTCGCTGACGTGTCATACACAATTAAAAGATTGAAATGGAAATGGGCAGGCCATCTTATCTGGAACAAAACAGAAAAATGGGCTAAATTAGTTTCTGAATGGTATCCTAGAGAGGGAAAAAGGAAGAGGGGACGGCCGTTTCGGAGATGGGATGATGATTTAAAGGCGGCTGCGGGAACAATGTGGAGAAGAAAATGTCATGATCGGAACCTATGGACAAATTTGGGGGAGGCCTATGCTAAAGCAAAACAATCTTTACCGATGTCTGAAGACGCAAAATAAAATTATAATATTACATTTTTTAATAGATTGTTAATAAAGGCTATTATTATTATTATTAAAGCTCGAGCAACAAAAAAAAATGTTTTTTGTATATAAGTGGACACTGTGTTGGCTTATGTATATGTTAATGTAATGATATTCAACTGTGTTATATTTGCTGTTTGATTCCCAAATAAATAAACTAAAATAAAATGAAATAAAGTTCAAAAGTTCCGTTCCGTTCCGGTCAAAAGTTATGACCGGAAAAAATAGTCAACCTAACGTTTGCATATTCTATAGGCTTCATACTTTTGATTGGTAGGTATTGCATTTGTCTATTAACCGAAACGTTGAACTTTTTTTAGTCAACCCACTTGCAATAAGCTTGCTTTTTCTTTATTGTATTTATTTATTTACATATTATGCTACGCAATAATAAATCTAATTTATTTATTAATTCATTATCATTTTATTAAGTAGTTTATATAGTATACATATTTGTGTATCGTTCCGTGAGTCACAGACGGTTCTGGCAGAAAATCAGCGCTGCAGGCGTCTAACACCTCAGCATAATGCTGAGTCAGCGACCGTTTCACTTTTGCATGGACACACATGCAGATCTGTGTATTTATTACTTCGTTGTTTTGTGAAATTAACGACCGCTTTAGCCTAGTTGGTAGTGACCCAGCCTACGAAGCAAGAGGTCCTGGGTTCGAATCCCGGTAAGGGCTTTTATTTGTGTGATGAGCACGAATATTTGTTCCTGAGTTATGGATGTTTTCTATGTATTTAAGTATTTATTTATCTATATAAGTATGTTTATCGTCGTCTAGTACCCATAGTACAAGCTTTGCTTAGTTTGGGACTAGGTCGATTTGTGTAAGATTGTCCCCTAATATTTATTTATATTTATTTATTTTTATTTAATTTGGTTATTTGTATGAATTTGTGTGTACTTTCTTGTATTTGTGTGTCTTGTAAAAGTGAATAAATAATGTCTTCTTTCTTTCTTTCTTTCAATATATTTATCAACATATTTAATTTCATATAAAATACTTTTCATCCATTAACCAGCTCGGTGAAGGTCGTTGTATAAGCGGATCCTAGGCTAACAAATATTCAACTCTAACCTCCACACAAACGATCGCCAATTAACGACCAAACAACAATTCGAAGGGCACTTAAAAATCCGATCCATAAATTAAAGATTAAAAACTTTTCAAATCAAAAAACGAACTATTAAAAACAATTCCGGTGTCTCGCAGTTCCCCCAGGGGTAAAGGGAGGCGTTTCCCCGTAAAATTTACCCTGATTTGCCCCGCTTAACGACGTACCCCGGGGCAATTATTTTAAGCGCCTGGGGTAGCTGAGGTGTGTTATAATTTAATAATTCTTAAACGCAAATGCGATGCGGGAGAATGAAAGGTTAATAAGCTTTTGTGAAAAATTTCATTTTTAAAGGAAGCTTTTTGGCTGACTGTACTTGCATTGTCCTCCAACCTACGTAAGTATGCTAAATTTCAAGTGAATCCGACCACTGGAAGTGGGTCAAATTCGACTTCCAAGATTTGACCCGTACATAGGGTAACGGCACCAATCATGGACATGCTAAGCACAGTAGTTCCCCTGAGGCGCTAGGTACAACGAAATTCGAGAATCCAACTTCGTATTGTATTATCCCTCTCACTCTCGTGTCAAATCATATTAGCGTGAGCGGGACGGCACGAAACGAAGTTCGAATTATGGACTTCGTGGTAGGGCCTCTGTAATAGACACCAAAGATTCAATGCCTTATATACAGGGTTATTTGTAATTCACTGACATCCTCTTAACCCTGAATTCCTATCACTCTAACAAATGTTTTTTGTTTTAAGACTTTTTAAAATGAAGCACTTTTTTCCCATACAAATACACAGAGTATCGTAAAAATAAGAGGTAGTCTCAAATTTTTAAAACGTTATTACACCAAAAATATTAAGTTATGACAAAAGCCGTAAAACAAAAAACATTTGTTTAAGTGGTAGGAGTTTAGGGTTAAAAGGATGCTAGTGAATTACAAATAACCCTGTAGCCCACCAATCATGGACTTTACCAGTTATAACCACCAGTTAACTGAGCATAGTGTTGATAACTTCAAAATGTAGTGTGGCCGTTTCTTAAAATTTGGGTTTACAGAAAAAAAATGCTGTCACCCTACATTGCAAGTTAAATTAAAGCTTGTATAACTATAAATTAAACAATTTAACCCCCAACCCAATTAAACCCAAGATCCCTTCCGTAGCATACAAAAGAGCTGATAACTTTGAAACGGCTGAACCAATTTTAATGTCTACGATCCATCGCCAAGAAACCTGCCTTTAAATAAAAAAAACCGCATCCGAATCGGTTCACTCATTTAAGAGTTATGATGCCACAGACAGACAGACACACACACATAGCGGTCAAACTTATAACACCCCTCTTTTTGTGTCGGGAGTTGAAAAATGATCGACGAGATGGGTCAGATGCGGCGAAGAAACTAAAGTCGTCTCCGCTCTCCTGTGCACATAATCATCATCTCCCACTTTAGGGCACAGGCCTCCTCTCAGAATGTGAGGGCTTGGGCCGTAGTTCCCACGCGAGCCCAGTGCGGAGTGGGAACTTCGCGCGCACCATTAAATTTCTTCGCAGGTGTTGCAGGTTTCCTCACGATGTTCTCCTTCACCGTAAAGCTCATGGTAAATTTGAAATGTAATTTCGCACATAAATTCTGAAAAAGTCAGAGGTGCGAGCCGGGATTTGAACCTACGACCCTCTGCCACGCGGCGGACACGAGACGTACAAATACGCGTTCTTGAATCTACATAAGCACGACGACGTCTGTACACGCGTACGCCTACATACATCGCGCGCGCACTCTTCTGGTTTCTGGCGGTTTCCGGCTATCTGCGCCTTGAGGGGTGGGGTAATTCGAATCGGTGCGGGGCGGACCGTTTCCATTCTGTACGTCAGTACTATTATATATTCTGTGCCTCTGCATGAGAGGCCATAAGTCAAACCGCTAGGCCACCACGGCTTTTTGGTGGACATATACTAAAATTAAAAATTTAAAAAACTCCAACGCCATTTGGTCACGGATATGTTTAAAAAAAAAGTAAATGCCCATCACGCGTCTAAAATCCCTTCCGCTGATAACTTTGAAACGGCTGAACCAAAACATATCTAAAAACCATTTTTTTTTTTTTTTTTTTTTTTTTTTTATTTTAGATAGGCCTGACAAACGAACTAGTGGGTCACCTGATGTTAAATGAACACCACTGTCCATAGACACCCGCAGCGCTTTACACGATGCCAGTGCGTTGTCGGCCCTAAAGGAGAGGGAATAGGGGAAGGGGGAGAGGGAGGGGGAGAGGGAAGGGGTGAGGTATTGGGCCCCCGGCACTCTCACTGACCGCACGAAACGCAAGCAGGATTACTGCTGCTTCACGCCGGTGTTCTGTGAGAGGGTGGCACTGCCCCGGACGAGCCGGCCCATTCGTGATGCAGCGGCTAGCTACAACATGGCTCTACCACTACAAAAACATTGACATTGTCAAGAAACGTGATTTTGAATAAAAAAACCACATCCAAATTGGTTCACCCGTTTAAGAGCTATGATGCCACAGACAGGCACACACATAACGGTCAAACTTATCACCCCTTCTTTTTGAGTCGGGGGGTAAATAAACCAGCCAGCCGTTACTATAATAATCCAGTGTTAGCAGTACCCTGCTTCTATGTAAAATTTAATTTGCAAAGTGTGAAATCATTTTATATCGGTTTGACAGGACTCTCCTTAATATTTAATATAATATAATCATATTTTTAGTATCTGTTGTTATACCGTCCACAATAAATACATAATCGGCGAAACTTTCAAGCGTCTAGTTAAGGGCCGGCGCTCGCTGACGGCATGGCACGGCATGGCATTTTATTACTATCAAGTTATTTTGAATCTTATTTCAATGAGTTTAGAATTCATGTTACTTTAATGGTAATGCGTTGCGTCATCCCTCGGCACGTCGCGGGATCGTGGTATCGAAATAAAGTAACATGAATTCTAATCTCATTGAAATAAGATTCAAAATAACTTGATATTAATAAAATGCCATGCCGTGCCATGCTGTCAGTGAGCGCCGGCCCTAACGCAATTATAAAGATCAATTTAAAATCGCTAAAAAAACACGTCTCTTGTTAAACGAGCCCCTTTAATTGTTAACTATATTTTATTTTTAGTATACAGACGAACAGCGGAGTCTCAGTGATAGGGTTCTTTTGGCATCCTATTACTGAGACTCCACTATTTTAATTTATGAAATGATGTAAAACGTACAGAGCGCTGTAATTTGACCAACGCAAATCTTTACTTACCTACCTACGCATACTTAACTCCCCTCGGACGGCGAATTTTGAAATTTAACTCGACGCCCGCCCCCTTTCTTGGCTGTCACACGCACGCCGCCGCTAATATATCGCCTTTATGCCATTAATCAGTCGTAAATGTTTTTGACTCCGATATCAGGGGTAAGTAGATTTGGATCGGTATGTGCAATATGCTATGTTTGGATAATACTTATGTTCATTAAAACCTTCGATATATAGTGACTGTCACCAAGGCCGTGGTTATTCGTTTCTATGCAGCATTAAAACTAAACAACAATTTATGAACCACAAACCTCAAGGAAGCCGACTTCGATAAGCGCTCGCTTAGCCCGTCCGTAGAGCCGCAAAGTCCGCACCGCCACTTGCTATTACGTATTACACCAAATAATGTCCGTTATTTATCATTAGTACTAGATAACACTATTTACAATGTTTTTTATTTACACAGCACTATTCACAATATAATATACGTCCGCCGATAAATTTAAGAAGTGCCGCCCTGACAGCTCCTTTCTTTTTTGCCGCGGTGCATGGCATGGGCTTAGCGCCAATCAGCCACCGACAGCCAAAGAGGATGATAATCCAAAAAATTGTTGCCTATTTAAAATACTTGCACAACTTAGATTAGTGACACAGTCTTTTAAGACGTTCACGGGCACAAGACCTCTTCCAATAATTTGTGCTGTGGCAAATAAATTTCCCGTACATAGAATCATTACGTCTGGGGATGGATTGTCATAGTGTTTCGTTTCTAACCCGCGACAAAAAGAGGGGTGTTATTAAGTTTGACCGGTATGTGTGTGTGTCTATCTGTGTGGCTGTCTGTGGCATCATAGCTCTTAAACGAGTGAACCGATTTGGATGCGGTTTTTTTTATTTCAAATATCAAATAATTTATTGTATGGTTATGAGTCAAACAGGTCTTATTAACAATAACAATGTCCTTCATATCCTACCTCAATGAGGTGCACAATGTCAACTTAATATTAATTACAAATTATAATAAACTAATTACAAATGTAATATAAAAAATACAACCATATCCTACTTTATTATTATTATTAAATAACAATTCCAAAATAAATTATTAATTGTAATTAAATCATTATTAATCAATCATTAAATAATCATTATTTAATCATTATTTGAAAGCAGGTTTCTTGGCGATGGTTGTTTGGTATCTTTCATCAAAATCAGCTCAGTCGTTTCAAAGTTATAAGCTCTTTTGTTAGCTGCGGAAGGGATCTTAGACGCATAATAGGCATTTACTTTATTTTCAAAATATGTGTGACCAAATTGCGTCGGGGTATGTATTTTGTGTGTATTTCAGTAATAAAAACTTATGCTAAAAAATATCTTATTCTAGAATCTAGGGTAAAAACACCCAGTGCCCATCCTTTCAATAAAATACCCCAGTACTCGGCCTCTACCAACTTTCGCACGAGTGGGAAGAGCACGCCAGATATCTTTCGTACTCTTCACACTCATTGGCTTTCTACTGGTGCCCGGCCGACTACCGGGTATATTTTACCCTATTTGTCTTCTTTGCAATGTTGTCAGACCAAACTTCTTTCTCCAGATTACCGCCAACCAATGATGACGCCGTGGCCCATAGCCAAGCCAATAGCGAGCCGGCCCATCCCCGTGCAGCATCAACACCTGCAACACCTGCTGGCACATTGTCATCACCCCTATTTAGCTGGTGAGCTTAACTAATTACTAAGTTTGAAAGAAAGAAAGAAAGAAAACATATTTATTTACAACAACACAAGACACATGAATATTTTTACAAAAAGGACAATACAAAGGCTAACAATAGAGTGTGTCATTGCGGTTGCAAATCGGCCACTGGCTCAGCATAATGCTGATTTATAGCACCCCAGCGCTGATTTTCAGCCAGCACCGTCGGTAACACCCGGAACGCCGCACAGATATATAAACTGTACACTTATAGCTAATAAGTCATGTAAACTAACACAATATGGACTTGTTCTGAATTAAATTATTATTATTATTATTATTATTATAAATATAAGCGATAAACTACATAAACTACATGCGTAAATGGATAATTTGTAGATCATAAAAGCAAATAATTTTAACAAAATTAGTTAAACATAATTACTATAACTCACTTGCCAAGTATACAACCCTGCGCGGACTAAAACAAAAAGTGAAATTCCGAGACAAAGAAAAATCAAAGAAGTTTTGTGAAATAGTGCTGGAAAGGAGAGGAATTAAGTTTTCTAATTTATTGAATCAGGCGTTACTTTGCGGAGGTCCATATTAATGAACTAAAACAATTACTTTGCTCACCCGCGACCTTACAATAGTTACGTTTATGCAAGAAATGTGTGTTCATGCAATTCCTCCACCTCCACACTGTACGAACACACACAAATCACATAAACACAACTATCACCACCACCAAGCTACACTGACGCGTTTCGAACTTCGCACAAGAACAAGTTCGAAACGCGTCAGTGTAGCTTGGTGGTGGTGATAGTTGTGTTTATGTGATTTGTGTGTGTTCGTACAGTGTGGAGGTGGAGGAACTGCATGAACACACATTTCTTGCATAAACGTAACTATTGTAAGGTCGCGGGTGAGCAAAGTAATTGTTTTAGTTTCTTAATTAAGTTTTCTGAAATGACAACAAATAGCCTTTAAGCTTTCGCCCAAAGGAGTACTTGCTAGTCACTCCTAGGATGGGAAGGGGGATATCATTTCAGCACTTGACGCCGCAAACCCGAAACTGCCTCGAAACGCCGCCGATTGCTATCTTCTGTCTGCTTTGGATCGTAACGCTTCTATACATTCGGTGTGAAAGCTGATTCAAGTCTCTCTTCTGTGTGGCTTGCACCTAAAAGTGTCTCTCCCGTGGACTTAAAATTAGAGACTTCGAGACACCAAACTTTTCATTTATATGGGCTCAAAGTCGGCCAGGTCCCGCACGCCGATGTTTAAAATATAAACCTTAACTTTTGCCACGTTCGCAGGAGAGATGCGAATAAATAAGTGTTTGTTAAAAATTTCATTTTCAATGCAAGCTTTATCACTGGCTGTACTTTTTGTAGACTGTACTTGCATTGTCATCTAACCTATATAAGTATACCAAATTTCAAGTAAATCCGACCACAGGAAGTGGGTTAATTCAACTTCCAAGATTTGACCCGTACATATATAGGTACTTACATACATTGCGAGTTAATAAAAAGCTTTAAAAATGTGTAAGTATGACCCAATTGTAACCTTAATGTCGCACTCATAGACGCAAATTAAACAAACCAGATGCTTGTGTTTACTTTAAGGATAAAACCTTTGCGTGAGAAATTAGGCGTATTCCCTTTGTTGTTTTTTTGCAACAATAGACACAAAGTACGAATTGCTTTTTTAGTGGCTCCATTGGAGGTATGTGACAATGAAACAGAAATGTTGTGTTTATTGTGCGTTTCTGTGGTATACTCTTTTTTGTGGGGGTTTGAAGTTGTCGATGTTTCTGTCGTTAAGTCTTTTGGAAAAGACTAAACTTGTGATGGGTTGTCTTTAGCTTAAGTTTCCACTACATTTTTAAAAACGGGACCCTATTACCAAGGATGATATAGACTGGATCGGCCGCGGTTTTTGTAGTTCGATTATTAAATCTAGATGGCGCTGAAATATAGCCAGAGGCTTTGAAGGTAAAACAATAAGACAATATTTTTGAAAAATTATGCATTTGTAGTAATATGAAACATCTGTAGTCTTATTGTTTTGCCTTCAAAGCCGCGGCGGATCCGTACTAGGGCGACTGCCATAATCCAGTCTATATCATCCTTGCTATTACTAAGGCTTCGCTATCCGTCCGTCTGTCAGCATTAGTGGAAACGGGTTCAACTAAGCTATGATTTTTTTATGGAAAGATGCGTGCTACGGATGGTCGCGAGTCGTGTAGCAATGTCCCCCCTCACCGCGCTGCCGCTCCGCGCACCCCTGTCGATACATCGCATAGCTCGAGCTGCGCATCTTCGCACAGCTGCCTCGCGGCTGCTCATCTACATAGCGCATCTTCCTCGCACAGCTACATAGCCTAGCATTGGTGGAAACGGTCACACAGTTTCGTAGCGTAGCTTCCACATCTTCGCAGCATAGCTGCATAGCATATCTCTGGTAGAAAGGCACCCTAAATGCTGTTGCTGAACCAGTGAGATTCACCTTTGATCTCATCAGCACTTTTATCAGGTGATATAAGGGGTAAAGAGTTCTTGAGTGGAGACCGCGTCTTGGCAAACGTAGTGTAGGACGCCCTCCGGCCAGGTGGAGTGACGATCTGCGAAAGGCTGCTGGTGGAAGCTGGATGCGTCTAGCCCAGGACAGGGCGCAATGGCGCTCATTGGGGGAGGCCTATGTCCAGCAGTGGACTGTTATAGGCTGATGATGATGATGATAAGGGGTATATTCGGAGGTCAATAACTGCTTTATTATAAGCTTTTTAACTTCAACTCACCGTGTAATAATCCAATAATATATACGCAGTTAAATGGACAACAGCTTAGTTTTTTTGGCCATTTTTTACTTTATTCTATTGATCCCTTTTGCCATTGTGGAACATAAAGCGTCTGTGCTCTTTTATGGTGTGTTTATTCGCTATAATAATATTGGCGTTGAATTTATTGCCAGCATAATTTTTTTTTTTGGTTTTGCACGCGTCAGATTCCAAAATGTTGTTGGCATTTTGGGTTGTTTTTAAAATGGAATTTTGTTTGATTCTTCGACATGTTGACAGTATTTTTGATATGAACTTAAACCACAAGTATTTAACTGCTACTTTTTTGGCATCCGGTACTTTTTACCCGAGTGGAGTGCTGTGCCGAAGGAGAGTTATATTTTTCGAACGAATGTTTTTATTTACTTACGTATAGCTGTTGCCGTGTTGTCTGAAAAGAATTCGTACCTATATCGGTATCCCGCAGGAATTATGCAAGTTTCCGGGACAAGAGCTATGCTATGTCCGTCTCAGGGTCTCAATCTATATGTATCTCAATACCAAATTTCATATAAATCGGTTCAGCGGCATATGTGAAGAGGTAACAGTCAGGTAATCGTTTACCATCAGGCGATCCGTCTGCTCGTTTGCCCCCTATACCATAAAAAAAGACAAACATGGGCTAAATCCAGGAACGGTCCATCACGGTTTGCGAGCGGTAATTCAATCGTTTGCGAGAGGATACGGATGAACTGCTATTCAGGAACGCCAAAAATCACTGGTTTACGAGAGGTTTGGGCTGAGATTGGGATGAGTCTTATTTATTTATTTTCACTTCTCGTGCTCTTAAAATGTTACTTTAGTCTCTGCATATCGGGACTAAAGCTCTTTTTTGATCTCTAGGGATTAAAGTAAATTTTTTTTAATTTGCTTTGGAAACCCCTAAACTGCCAATCACGGTGTTTGTGGATGGAGGATTATCATGTGCTACTGCTCGTACTGCCATGCTACATACGATATCTTTCTTGCTTCCTTCCTCTTTTAATCTCTTCGGGCATTGATCAATTATAACTGAAGATACACATTGCCGAACAAAATCCCCTTCAAAAAATGTCCGAACTTTTTTATTTGTTTGCATAACAATTAAAATCATCACCTACACAGAAATTTGAACCTAATCTTTACTTCATTACAGTCGAATTTCGGTTGACACTTGACAGCTAAACTTGACAATTTCACGCAACGTACTGAGAAAAAAGAAGGCCACTTTTATCAAAGTGGCGCTCATTTGGCTCGGACATTTTCGGGCGCGCGCACGGTGCTTTCACTTCCAACAATGTCTATATTTAGTTCCGTCAATTTGCACTAGATGGCGGTATTATTTATCAAATCATGTAGAAAATAGATGAAAACAACTTTAAATTCTAGTTTCAAAAAAGCTGTGGCTGTGACCCATGCGTAGTGGCACAGCAGGGCTGGTATTGGTACGTGTGATTATTGGTCCTTGATATTATAGGTTTGGTTCCTAATAGTAGTTACGGAAATTTGCGTTAGATTGCGTTGTGCCGTTGAATAGAGTGATATCTCTATCCTCCTATATATAATGTACTCTGTGGGCGCGCGACTGTGGATCTACAGTTATAATTGATCAAAGTCTTCGGGTCATTGCCCCTATACTATTCCAGCTAATCTAACTATACTTATACTACTAAATCCGTTCATTCTTTTTCTCTTAGTCATTCTATTCCATCATTTGTTTTGCCGTCCTCTTTGTCACTCATCATCTTTCTTATTTACAACTTATATAATAGTTCGGGAATGGGTGGGTTTCGCCAAAACACAGTTTCTTTTATTAATAGGTACATGGCCAAAATGAAGGTAGATTACATATGCTTACTCTGTCATACATTTAACTTATATAATTCTATTTACTTTACAGTATCTTAGCTACAATTTTATCTATTTTACATTTTATACAAATTTTACGTATGCTAAACAATAATATACTGCATTATATCATCCTAGCATACTTTTATCATCTATTTTTGTTCCTTGCTATTACTCTATTAGCTATCTTAATACAATAATGTATAAACTTGTCTCTGTCTTTACTTTTAATTATATCCTTAATATTTACTGATGTGACGATGGATTTCAAAGTGTGAGGCGTCATTGTTAAGGCTGAAATTTGGACGATTTGTTGGTATAGTAGGAATTTTATAAGCTGGGGGTTTAGGACTGCAGAACTCATCTGGTAAAGATAACATTGTTCTCATTCGTTGAAGCCTACCGCTAATAACAAATCAGAACAAGTAACAAAAAATGCAAACAAACTAGCTGCCGTCTTCTCTAAGTTACAAGGTTGAAATTGCAAAAGCTTCACTTATTAAGAAAGGCCTTTCGTCATTGCAAACGGTACTCAGGTGGATCGTCGGCGTTGTAGTGCGTCCATAATAGAACAAACGAGAACAATGTTATCTTTACCAGATGAGGTCTGCAGTCCTAAACCCCCAGCTTATAAAATTCCAACTATAGTTTTTATATTTCAAACTAAATACAAACTGAAATATAGATGCACAGAAAAAACCCCAGAAAAAAGACCAATGCTGGGAATCGAACCCAGGTCCTCAGCGTTCCGTGCTGCGTGCTTACCCCTACACCATCACTGGTCTAGAGGTTAGCGACGAATCTTTCCCATACATCGTACATTTCAGTCTGTTATAATCACTTTATGCAGTGATAAAGCGCTTATCTATGTTATGCCCTCTACCAAGAGACTTTAACACTCCTTCGGAGCTAACCGCTCACCTGGACCAAGAGATGGCGCTACTGTGCAACTTTAAACAATATTTCAGTTTGTATTTAGTTTGAAATATATGATTTCATGGGATGACCGTAAAAGTAATAAAAAATGAAGTTGAAAAATAAATAAAAAGATACTTCATATCTGACTTGTTTATAGTTTTTATTTTGCTAATGGATGTTTTTGTTGCAGTACGACCGTCGCAGGCGCATACCCAAGTGTTCCCCCTCCCCGGAGCCTTCCCCTGGGCGCACAGTTCGAGAGGTAATTGTCTATAACTAGCTTTTTCCCGCGATTTCGCTTATGTAAACATTAAAGTTAAATTAAGTTGTATTAAAGTTCCCAATCCGCACTGGGCCCGCGTGGGAACTACGGCCCAAGCCCTCTCATTCTGCGAGGAGTTCTGTGCCTTGCAGTGGGACGTTTACAAGCTGGGATGATGAAAGCATTAAAGATAACAGTTTGAAATTCCGGGATTTTATTAGAATGGGAGTTCGCAAAAATACTAAGTATACCTTAGATTATTTATGCACTAGATGGAGCGTCAGTAGCAAACATTGCGATACAAAACGTCCACAAATCCATTTGACAGCTTCATATTACGATCGCGTTACGTCATTCCGGTTGTCACTGTGTGCGTGCTTAATGATACCAGTTAATTTCACATTCCCCAAAATGTGGGGAAAGTGAAGCTGATTGGGGAATGTGTGGGGAGAGCTTCAATTCGGGGAAAATGAGGGGATTTTAAGTATGAACACAAATACGCGACATTTGACATCAAATTTCTGCTTGTCTTGATTAATTTCCTACAATTCATTATTCGCAACAGCTCTAAACTAAGTCACTCGGCCCACATAATTTTTCATTCCCCACACGTGGGGAATTTCGACAATGCGTTTGGGGATTTTAGCATATTACTATTGGCAACCCTGCAAATGACGCAAATGACATATAAGCCAACAGTTGGCTTATATTTTTACGGGACATTTCCATGCCACCTAAGCTCTATCTAGTGCATAAATAATCTAAGAAGTATACCTACTTAACTTACCATTGGATTAAATATGGATATCTGAAAAAATGGTATGAGAAGAAATACAATGGTGTATGTGTGAAGTCCCCAATCTGCACTGGGCCCATGTGGGAACAACGGCCCTTTTTTTTTTTGGTGTGGAAAATGCACCTTATGCATCGTCTCCGTTCGGGGAAACAGAGGTATGTGGGGCTCTCCCCAAGGGGCCTACCCACTTAAAACCACACGGATTCCCTCTTTGAATGAATGAATGAATGAAAAAAGTTTATTTCACACACAAAACAAAACACATAAAATTACAAAAGAAAAAAAATATATATATAAAAAGAGATAAAAAAAATAAAACATTAAATTGTGAGTGAAAAAGATCCCGCCTCAGCATAAATGCGGACTCCTGAGGTGGAGCCAGCGCTGGTCTTCCGGCGGGACCCTTTTCTATCAGTCACAGAAACCCTGTCGTGCAACACGGCCTTAAGCGGTATGCTGAACGCAGCCGTTGCGACAGCAACGAGCAGCGCTGTCTGGCGGCGAACAGAACAAACTCAGACATTTATAACCAAAGAGTATTGTAATATTATATGAACAAGAGTGGCAACTCTATGGTCAAATATGCATGTATGGAAGGTGCTGCCGCCCTACGGCTGCTCAAGAACTAATGTGACGTTTCTATAGATGTACCTATACCTATCTATATGTATATGTTGGTAGTGATGTACACCTATAGATACGCGTACCTATAGCAATGTATAGTCAAGGATTTTAATTGATAGGCTAATTGCCACTATTCGTATTTTAGCCGTCTAATTCAAATCAGCATATACGAAGTATAAGCGGCTAAACCCGATTTGCATTATACGGCTAAAGTACGAACATTGGCAAGTGGCCTATCAATTAAAGTCCTTGACCGTACAATTTGGTACGCCATGGCCATGGCCGATGAATGACAACTGACAAGTTTGACAAGTCAACCAAGATGGCCGCTAATTTAGTTCTTCGGCAAACACCAGAGATCACTGTAGTTGCATGAAAAGTGATGATATATGTAAGTGTGCCCCCCCTGTTTATAACCTAAAAGACCGTGCGCACGACATGGTCACTGTGACTGTAAGATTTACTAAATACAACAAACAACTTACGCAAAACGGATGTAAAAAAAATATAAAATTAGCCTAATTACACAAAAAAAAAGAAGACAAAATTCTTTGCCATTGTGAACGCCACGGGAGCAAAATGTGTCACCGCAACGCCCACCGGCCGCCCCGGGATGGGGCTCCTCTGTCGACACCGTGCAATGCGGGCTCGGCGCTGGGAACTACGGCCCTAGCTCTCTCATTCCGAGAGGAGGCCTTTGCCCTGCAGTGGGACGTATTTAGGCTGGAATGATGATGTTTTTTTTTTTATTTTAGATAGGCCAGACAAACGAACTAGCGGGTCACCTGATGTTAAATGATCACCACTGTCCATAGACACCCGCAGCGCTTTACACGATGCCAGTGCGTTGTCAGCCCAAAGGAAAAAGGAGAGGGAATAGGGGAAGGGGAGAGGGAGGGGGAGAGGGAAGGGGTGAGGTATTGGGCCCCCGGCACTCTCACTGACCGTACGAAACGCAAGCAGGATTACTGCTGCTTCACGCCGGTGTTCTGTGAGAGGGTGGTACTGCCCCGGACGAGCCGGCCCATTCGTGATGCAGCGGCTAGCTACAACATGGCTCTACCACTACATATGATGATTTGAAAGTAACGTTGGGGCCCAAAACTTCTCGAATGGAGACCACGGACTGGCAAGCGCAGCGTGGGACGTCCACCAACGAGACGGACGGACGACTTGGTGAGGGCCGCAGGTTCAGGGTGGGTGGAAGTCGCTTCCAACCTTAAGAGGATACGACGGCTGTGAGACTTTTGAGAAATAGGTATTTTAATGAAATTCGCTGTCTCGCCCGAACCCCACCGTGTCAGTACAGCGAGAGCGGGACAACTGCAGCTCAGACCGTTAATAGGCGCGTAAAATTGATCAAAACAGCATTTCGTAGTCCCCTGTTTTCTTCTCGAAAACTGGAGCAATAAACTTATAATTTTCAAAAATAATTAGAGGACAGATTTAGCTATGCCCCTATGTTTTTCTTTTCTGATGAGTGTCTGAAAATGACGTTGAAACTGGGCAATTTTTTCTGTTTTTGAAAGCTCATATTTCTTATGTTAATTGAAATATGGAAAAAAACGAAACATAGGGGCATAGCTGTGGTAGATACAGATTACACAGTGAAAAATATTTGGCTCTAAAGCCATTATCCAGGGAGGAAACAGGGGACTACGTTTGTATGGAGAAATGGTGCGCATCCGTATCCTCGTAATGATTGGGCGTCAATGAGGGAGGCCCATTTCCAGTAGTGGACGATGATGATGATGAATAGACACGTCTTAATATTTATGTATAATACAAACTATGGTAACTGCGAAATAAAACTCATAGAGTGGCTAAAAGCATGTCTTACGAGGAAACTGAAATCTGCTTATGATGGTTGTATAGCTTACCTAATATCTACCTTTTTATCTTCGAAATACGAAGAAATAAAATATATGTATAGTTCTGTAATTTATCTTTTAAGTACCGTAAAACGTGATTAGGTAGGTACTTTAAAATACAGGGGCTACTTTGGAAA
This sequence comes from Archips xylosteana, assembly GCA_947563465.1. Taxonomy (NCBI): domain Eukaryota; kingdom Metazoa; phylum Arthropoda; class Insecta; order Lepidoptera; family Tortricidae; genus Archips; species Archips xylosteana. Next base: position 8,917,506 of record OX387373.1, read on the forward strand.
ACAGTTTTTTACGCCGTGTCCTTATTTTTTAGACCATCTGTGGCAGTGAAATAACTACCTTGATAAATTACCTAACTTTTACGTCATTTGCTCAATCGAGCTATGAATATTTGCGTTTTTATAAACATTTTAAATCTATCAAAATAGCCCAAAATTTCCTAAAGTAACCCCATAGTTTACCGTACTCAAAGTATTTATTTGCCTACGAAACAGGCTACTTTAAATAAATAAATAAATACTATGGGTAAATACTATAGGTACTATGGGTACTAGACGACGATAAACATACTTATATAGATAAATAAATACTTAAATACATAGAAAACATCCATAACTCAGGAACAAATATTCGTGCTCATCACACAAATAAATGCCCTTTATTTTATTTATTTATTTATTTCAAAAAAAAAACAATTTTACAGCATAACAGTATTACCCAAAACGCTATAAAATTTACAAAAAAAAAACAAAAGCAAGAGAACACAAGAAAAAATACAGTATATAATAAGATAAATAACATAACCATAAAAACAAACAAAAATAAGCTGTGGAATATCAAGTAGGAACCGTAGTCATCCCTCTTCTCGCAAAAAATCAGTACTTGCTGAGACACTGCCGCCCACCGCCCCGCCAGCAAGTCGCACTCCGGTGTCGACACCAGGAGTGAGTTCAGCAGCGCCAGGGCTCGGGGCAGCGGCGATTGCCTACGCGCCGCGGTGCGCGCAGCCGGCACACACAGCAGGGGACGCATACGCGGTCTCAGGGTAATTCTGGGCACGTCCGGGACGGACAACCTGACTAGTTGCTCCACGAGCTTGGGACAGTCAGCATCCCCTCGCAGAACTCGACACACAAATAGAAGAAGGCCGAGGTTCCGCCTCACCTCCAAAGAGTTAAAGCCTAGAGCGCCAAGAAGAAACTTTGTTGGATATAAATACGGGTAATATCCATGCAATTTTTTGTACAACATTCTTAAAAAGGCCTTTTGTACCTTTTCCAATAGTAGGATGTACGTTGACTCATACGGGTTCCATACAATGGCAGAAGCTTCCAACCTACTTCTCACTAAGGCGTTAAATAGCAGTTTTATCGCCACAGGATCTTGAAAATCTCTGGCGTTGCGAAAAACAAAGCCATATCTACGAAAACTAGTAGCAGCCAACGCCTTTATATGATCGTGGAAAGTTAGACGCGTATCAAATATAACGCCCAGATCTTTTACTGAGAAGAGTCTGTTTATGGGCTCGACTCCCAGCACATACTGATTGAGTATGGGAAAACAAGCTCGACTGAAAGAGCACACTCCACACTTGGCCGTATTGAAAGACAACTTGTTTTCAACACTCCACCGCCACACAGAGTCAATATCCTCCTGCAGTGAGATTTGATTTACCTTACCTTACCGGGATTTGAACCCAGGATCTCTTGCTTTGTAGGCAGGGTCACTACCAACTAGGCTAAAGCGGTCGTTACTTTGGTATCTTAGTTTAGTTTAAGTTAATTAAGGAATGTATCACGGAATCGTATTATGTTTAGGTAGTTAGTGATCCATTTATGCCAATTTATATTATATCGAGTAAATAGTTTAGTACCTAGGTATCTCGGTCTTTGTTCAGGTACTAAGTAACACATAAACATAATTTCAGCGCTTATTAACGACTTTTCGTGTAAATAATTATTAATAATAATAACTAATAAGAGTATTAAGGGAACGTTGTGGCATTAATATGATGTTGTGACTCGTATAGAGAAAGGAATGTTTGAGCTTGTGGAGACGATAGACGAAGGAAGAATTACGAAAGAGATATGAATATAATGCGAGTGTAGATGAACCAAAGTAATCGACATAGCCCATAGACGAGTTCTTGAGTGGAGACCACGGATCGGCAAACTAGCGTAGGACGTCCTCAGACTCGGTGGAGCGATGATCTTCGCAAGGCGGCTGCCAAGAGCTGGATGAGAGTGGCCGAGGATCGTGCTCAGTGGCGTGCCATGGGAAAGGCCTATGTCCAGCAATGGACGAACATGGGCTGATTATGATGATGATGATGAGTGTAGATGGAAATATTGGAAGATTGAGGATGTCTTGAAGAAGGGTCAGGGCAAGAGTACCAGAAACCGGCGAGCAAGTGTGAAAAGACTAACGAGTGTTGCTGAAGCGAAAGATGTATGTTAGGATCGTAGCAGGTGGAAACAAATAGTCTCTGCCTATCCCTTTGCTGGGAAGGAGGCGTGATTGTATGTATGTATCACTACATAGTATAAAACAAAGTCGCTTCCCGGGACAAAAAGCAAAGACTTCAAAGTCGGGACGGGTGGCTAGTGTACCTATTTTATAAACAACTAGCGACCCGTCCCGGCTTCGCACGGGTCAACTATATTATGCATGTATTGTATACATAAACCTTCCTCTTGACTCACTCTATCTATTAAAAAAATCCGAAATTTAAGTTTTAAAGATCTAAGCAAACATAGGGACAGACAGCGGGAACCAATAATACTTTATTAACTAGTCACAGGCCCGCGACGTCGAAGTTCCCAAAACGGTCCCATAAGGCTCATGGGAACGGATGCGATACATGCCCTCGGTACCGCTCTGCTTTCAGAGCATGACATGAGTGCGTGTGAGCCAACTTTGGGGGCGGCAGGCGTAAGCTTGCCTTTGGAATCCAAAAGTTTAATGGTTGCTTGACCTGAAATGTGTTTTAACAGAATCATTTTTAATTATTGTGACATTCCAATATTATTATTTTTTATTTTTTCCTTTTTTTTTTTGACGATGGAAGCATTCTACACTTCCACTAAACGTAGATATAGTTAAGATGTAGGTATAGTTTTAGTTTTTTTAACTAAGGGACCCAATACATCCCTGTATTGTTTTTTTTTATATACTTAATTATTATTTTTTTTTACTTAATTTTATATTTGTATGGTTTTTTTAGTTTGTAATTTATTATATTGTAATTTGAAAAGATGACTTCCTGCCAAGTTTCTTGCGGCGCATTCTTCTTGGCAATGATGGTCCTTACGAAAGCGCTGGTAGTTTTAAAAAAGTGACATGTAAAAGAGCCCTTTGCGGCCTACTTACAGAATAAACGTTTTGATTTTTTTTTGCCACTTTGTTTTATATTATGTAGTGATTTGATTTGACTCTTAAACAAATGGTTATTAAATATGGAATCTCTTAGAAGATCCTGCAGCCTTGTGCAAGAGTTAAATTGCACAATTATCTACCTTTAATAACTAGAAATCATCTTTATCTGCGTTTTTTTCTGTAACAAATAAAATAACCGTTACAATGTATCAATCTTAATTTTAAATGAAATTTGTCTGATTTATGGAAACGTAAGAAGCCGTCATATGGAACTGTAAAACAACATTTTAAACACTGCTATAACCTTTGCGTTATTTGAAACTGATTGGGTGTAATCATCAGAAGTTATCGGATCTGTGGGATTTTATTGCTATAAGTACATACACGGTGAAATTACATGAACGATATTGTAATTTACCAAACATTAAATTCTACTTATATGTATATCTACGTACAAAAGAACGTGCTGTCTGAAGGCGGCCAAAAGGACGGGTTTTTATTTTTTTCAGCAAGCTTTTTATCTAAAAAATAAGTAGAGCCAAAAGCCTGGTTGTAGAGGCAAAAAATCAAAGAAATAATGGGTCAAAGTGGATTTGCTCGAAACAAAAGTGAAATGCACAAGGCTGCAGGAAGTCTTACTTGTGTGGTTGTGGTTACTATTGTTCGTGATGACTAACTTTCAAACCGCTATAACGAGACATATTCTTTCTGTGTACCCTTCAATTAGTGTCCTGACCAGGGGGGGCACACTTACATATATCACACTTTTCATACGACTGCAGCGACCTGTGTTAGGTGTTTGACGAAGAACTAAATTAGCGGCCATCTTGGTTGACTTGTCAAACTTGTCAGTTGTCATTCATCGGCCATGGCCATGGCGTACCAAATTGTACGGTCAAGGACTTTAATTGATAGGCCACTTGCCAATGTTCGTATTTTAGCCGTATAATGCAAATCGGGTTAAGCCGCTTATACTTCGTATATGCTGATTTGAATTAGACGGCTAAAATACGAATAGTGGCAATTAGCCTATCAATTAAAATTACGCGTATCTATAGCTGTACATCACTACCAACATATACATATAGATAGGTATACATCTATAGAAACGTCACATTAGTTCTTGAGCAGCCGTAGGGCGGCAGCACCTTCCATACATGCGTATTTGACCATAGAGTTGCCACTCTTGTTCATATAATATTACAATACTCTTTGGTCCTGACTCAGCCTGACACCCGTGTCCCGTGTTTATTGTTATTATTTAAAACTGTATGATTTAAAACAGTGGATATATTCGTAGGGAAACCTCGGCGGGGTATGATGCGGCGGGCCGTGTTCTCCGACTTGCAACGGAAGGGGCTGGAGAAGCGGTTCCAGGTCCAGAAGTACATCTCCAAACCGGATCGGAAGAAGTTGGCGGAGAAGCTGGGCTTAAAAGATAGTCAGGTAAGTCTAGCTTTGAAAATACAAAAAGATGCTTCATATCAAACTTGTTGAAGTTTGGACAGGTAGCGACATCTCTTGTCCGGGTGAGCGGGTAGTTCCGAAGGAGTGTTGAAATCTCTCGAGGGTGTAACGTGTAACATACCTAGATGGCGCTGTATCACGCAAGTGGTGATCTAACAAATTGAGATATGAATGTATAGGAATAATTCGTGTCTAGACTAGACTCCTGACCAGTGGTGATGTAGGGGAATGGCACACGGCACGGAATGCTGAGGACCTGGGTTCGATTCCCAGCGCTGGTCTTTTTTCTGGGTTTTTTTTCTGTGCATCCATATTTCAGTTTGTATTTAGTATGAAATATATATTAGCCTTAAGGGCTTTTGGCTTAGCACTTTACGTCCGTGCAAGATTCCTGCGAGAATTTCAAAAGATAATTTGACCATAGTTGTGCAGAAAGCGACCAACCCCATTTTTTCGAGAAATGTGTTAGATATACTTTTAAAAGCCTAAGTACATTTCTGCATATTCTGGTCAGTAATTTTTAAAACTTAATTTCAATGAGAACTTAAATTAAGTTTAAAACGACTATCTGCAAATAGCGTTTTTTAGGGTGAGGCCACACGAGCGTAATTTTGTGAGTTGTGAGCGGCAGAATTTCGGTTGCGCCATACATTGTGTCACGTGATGGCGCGCATATTGCATGGCGCGGACCGAAATTCTGCCCCATCCTTAATGTCAAAAACAAGTGCTTCTACCGTAAAAAGACTAATTTTTTAATCGGCAGAAAACAGCCAATTTACCATCCGTCCACCTGGTCGGATTTTCAATAAACGAAGTATGAGTTAGCACATTCATTTGATCTACTAAAAACGACCAGACATACGGTTGCTTTCAGCAATACTGTACCGCTGTCATTTCTTATTTTCGAATTGCACCTCCAAGTAGTGATGTGCCGAGTCGCTGTTTTGGTGGATCGAGTGGTCTCGAGTCATTTTACGTGGTATTCGAATCCTGACTCGATTCCGCGACTCGAGTCAGTTAATATGTTATTCGAATCCTGACTCGATTCCGCGATTCGAGTCCAGTGAAGACTTAGGTACTCGAGTCTATGTTTGGTATCTATTGAGGCAAGAAATTCGAGTCCAGAAATCAATTCCTTTGCTAATTTTAAAACAAAAGGAAAAATCGAAAAGGAGTATCTTCAAACAGCATAGTATTCATTTATTGCTTAAGTAAAAAGAGATTGAATTCAAGCGAGTCAATCTGACTCGAATACTAGACTCGAGTCAGTTGTACTCGCATAATAGAATCCAGTCAGCGAGTACGAAACCGATTCTCTCTGACTCGAGTACCAAATCGAGTCTCGCGTACTCGAATCAAAATATTTTTGTACTCGAGTAGGCGAGTCCTAAGCTGGAATCGAGTCTGACTCGAGTCAAGCCGTACTCGGCACATCGCTACCTCCAAGGTACCTAATCAAAGCACATGACGCACTTGGTCCTAACATAGATACACAAACTGAGTCTCTTGCCGGTTTCTTCTCAACAGGGTTTTTCCGAACCGGTGGTAGATTCTTCGACATTCATAATTTTCATAAATGCTTGCCTGAATTGAATGACTTTAGGACAAAACGTTCTTGGCCAGTTTATATGTATCTGCCATTTTTAGACGAAATATTAACTGCAAAACTAACTGAAAAGAATGGTTTGAAAAACTAAAAAAACACCTAAACAGTTAGGTTACGTTGTTCTATCTTGGAGTTTCAGTATCTAGATTAAAAATTCAAGAAGTATTTTATTCAAAAACAATACAAGTAGGTATCGTGTTTGAAAATACTGTTGCAGCAGGTTAAGCTCTTGACTCCATCATCAGATCAGCTCGATGGTACCTTTATTGTATTATCATCAGAACTACGCATAATTGCCGAATTTCGTGTCAATACCACTATAAAAAGTGGGCGAAAATCAAGTTCAAAACTTACTTAATTACAAAGGCGTGTTAAAAAAATCACGCTACTTTTAATCCCAAGTCAAAGTGTCAAATAAACTCCAGTACTACCAACGTAAAGCGTTAAACGAAACCCTTCAAAAAACTACAGTTTACCCTCTGAATTTCAGACCCCATAGGGGAGGGGGTGTTACAAAAAAGCGGACCCTCATTCTCTCGAGGGGTGAGGCTGTCAACAGCAGAACTCTCCCCTAAAGGTTTAAAACAATTACCGTTGGAAAACGATATTCTGATTTGGAATTTTGGTAGCTTTGATTAGTTTAGGCCATTTTTGGAGGCGTTTTTCGGGGCGCTTAACGTAATCGCGTTTGGCGCGGTTTGAGTGTTTGCTGATGGTTCGGTGGTGTTTTTTTAATTATCTCAGTCAATATACATCCCACTGTAGGGCACTGGTCTTTAAGAATGAGAGAGTTTAGGCCGTAGTTCCCACGCGGGCCCGGGTATCACGATATTCGTCAGATACGATTTTGGATACATTCGCTTATCATACGATTAAACCGCCCAGTTTATTGCCAGATTTGTTTAGAAGCCACAAAATGAATAAGCAATTGGACGTATCTGTTAAATAAATGATCTGACGATTAACTAAACTGACGACTCAAACTGCATCTGACCAAAAACGTAACTGACGGGTATCGTGACATCCCGCGGGCCCAGTGCGAATTGGGAACTGATTTGTTTTTACGGTTAATTATATGAGTGACAAAAACTAACCTTATCTAACCTAACCTACAAAATATAATACAGCGACTAAATTAATAACGCAGCGACAACTTTATTACCTGGGGACTGGTCGCCAAGTTAATTGAACTTGCTCGCTTTATTAGGTACCTATATATTTTTTAAATAATTTATTGAATCAGGCGTTACTTTGCGGAGGTCCATATTAATGAACTGAAACATTAAGTAAGTAGGTACTTTGCTTTTGCGCGCGGTTGAGCAAAGTAGGTACCTAATGGTTTCAGTATTTAAAAGACTCATGTCATGATTTTAAAAGACCTATCCAACGATACCCCGCACTGTAAGGTTAGACGAGAAAAAAATCACCTCTATTATACGTCTATGGGAGGTAATATAAAAAAATATTTTTTAAAAAATATTTTTTTCATTTTGTCCAGCTAATTGCCACACATGTTCATGCAAAATTACAGCTTTCTAGCCCTAATAGTTTCTGAGCCTTATACCTTTGTTTTTTTGCCTTTGCTTTTTTGGTTTGACTTACCGCGGACGGACAGACAGTCATGGCGAAAGTATAAGGGTTCCGTTTAGCCATTTTGGCTTCAAAACCCTAAAAACTTTTAAAATTGTTTTTGTAGGTACGTCGACTTACCCCTATAAACAAATATATTGGCACAGACATATAACCCTGAGACAAGATTAATTCTATTATAATAATTCCATTATATTATAATAGGAGTCACCCTTCGATTAGGGATAATCTGGAGGTATGAAGTAAAAATCACCCTCCGGGAGGCGCGCAGAGCTACGCGCCGGGTAGAAAGGACCAAATTAAAATAACAAAGCCTTTTAAGGCCCTACTGAGCTTTTGACGCATTTATTGCATTCGGGTACGTATCAAAATATATAAAGTTTAAAATTAATAATGGACGAAATACATAATGGTCATTTGATATAATGCAATATTCTTGGAAATTCTCAACTTTACAGGATTTTTATAAAATAAACCTAACCTAACCTAAACCAATCTGTAGATTACACAATTAAAAAAGTTCGTTTTATCAATAGTTTCATAGAAAATTTTAGTATATATTATGACCATTATGTATTTCGTCCATTATTCGTTTTAAACTTTATATATTTTGATACGTTCCCGTTGCATTCATTTAATCTCGTGCTGTATCATTACTAGCAAAGCTATGGTTCTGAAATTTATGTGTGATATATTTGAGGATTCACCCTAATGACAAGTGTTTGTGGAAACACGATTAAATTACTTGTAGTTCGCTCGATAGAAAAAAATCCAAAGAAGCCTCTAAAAAATAAAATAAATTCATAGTACAACGTAAATACTTATTGCACGGCAGGTCATGACTTTTTGAATGTAACTTCTTGTTTTATTAACATTCAAAAAGTCATGACCTGCCGTGCAGTATTTACGCCGTACTAAGGATTTATTTTATTTTTTAGACACGACTTTGGTTTTTTTCTATTGAGCAAACTATAAGTAATCGTATTTCGAAAATCACTTGTCATTAGAGTGAATCCTCATATATCTTAGACATGAATTTCAGAACTAAAGCTTAGCTAGTAATGGTACAGCACGAGATTAAATGAATGCAATAAATGCTCCAAAAGCTCGATGTGGTCTTAAATAACCGTGCTATTGTATAGCCGTGGTGGCCTAGCGGTTTGACTTATGGTATCTCAAGTAGAGGTTCGTGGGTTCAAATCCCGGCTTGGGTGGGCCGTAGTTCCCACGCGGGCCCAGTGCGGATTGGGAACTTCACATACACCATTGTATTTCTTCTCACGTGTATGCAAATTCCCTCACGATGTTTTGCTTCACCGTAAAAGTCATGGTAAATTACAAATGTAATTTCGCACATAAATTCCGAAAAACTTAAATAAATAGTAGTAGGATATTATATTTACTGCCATGTCTATTCGTCCGTCGGTTCGTTACAATTATTCGCCGTCAAACGCAAAGACTGCCGCCCTAAGCTTATACTTGCATACTTATAGCTGAGATAATCCCGCTATGTTGGTAGAACGGCTCTTCAATTCAATTTTATATGGTTTGGGATAAATTTGTTATTGGCGTTTTTTTTTTAATTGCTGGCCGTTATTATTGATGTACGAAAGCTTGCGTTTATGTTGGTAGCTCGCATTTTCATTTGAATTTTATATGATTTGGAATTATTGTAGTTTTAAAAAAATTACAGGCCTGTATTTTTATTTCTTCATAAAAACCTTACAATACCTACGTATGGATCAAATAATCTCGTTGTTTTGGTAGCACTGTTTTGCAATAGAATTTTACCTATATGGTTTGGGACTAATTAATGGAACAAGTAGGTCATGGTCATTTTGGTGAGATCATATTTTTTAAATAATTTTGCGCAGTTATCACTTTGTCCGGCTGACATGACATGCCTATGCAAAATTACAGCTTTTTAACCCATTAAGCTGAGCTAAGCCGCAGACTGACGGACGGACATGACGAAACTATAAAGGTTCCGTTTTCTCCTGTTTGACTCCGGAACCCTAAAAATCATTTTTGATACAACCTTTTTCGCTGACAGTTCTCATCCGTACCAAGTTTCATGTGGATGCTATTGGCCGTTGTAGATTTCCATCCTCCGGAGACGGTCCTGGCCGTACCACCAGACCACCACCAGATTATTGTACCGTCATCGGACTTACATAAGTATGCCAAATTTCAACTCAATCGGATACCGGGAAGTAGTCGGACAATGGTTTCAAATTTTGAAACTAAAACTTAAGTACATACCAACGTTGCACGTTTAAAAAAATTGTGAAAGCTCCATAACCATTGTAACATCCAATTTAATTCCAACAAAACGCTCCAATTCCCAAAACAGACCCAAACGGCGACTTAATAACTCGAAAACATTCAATAAACCGAAAACCTGCTTGCGAGTGCCTAATAAAAATCAGATATCGTAAAAAAAGCGCACCAAAAAAGCCAAACTCCACCGACCAATAGAAAACCGGGAACACTTTTATTCGATACAAATCGGCCAATAGAAACGGGGTATAAGACGCCGTTCTAACGCTATATCCATCCCGCTCTACCGCCAACTTTTTACGTAAGCTCCTCTCGTTCTCCCGGGTTGAGGGCAAAGGCGTATTTTTGTCTTAAGACCGTTTGTATATTTTATTGTTATGTCACTGTCGAGTTTTTTTTATTATGTTGGCGGAGTGTTTTTGGCGGATGATTTGCTCGGGATCTCACTAACGTTTTGTTTATGGAATAAAAATGGCGCCTTGGAATAGCAACACGATTTTATTACTTCGGATGTCGATGGATATTCAGCTAGATGTTATGGAAGGGTGTTTTATTAAAGCTTAGCGTTTGTATTGTATATTTTGGTAAATTAGGAAGCATATTAAAGTACTGAAAGCTATTAAAGTAATGAATAATACCTTATTGTTCTATTCAATTCTTCTTCTTTTTCTTAGTTCACATTGTGCGAGACTAGTTATAACGATAATCATTATTGGAAGTGATTTATTTTGTACTTGGACAAGTGCTACGAAGCTCTTGTACGGCGTAGCCCGAGACGTAGCTGTCTACGAGATTATGCGATCACTTGTACCTACTGTTATAACTATACTTAAATTAAAAATTTTAAAAACCCCCAACGCAATTATGTCACTCGTATGTTTGAACATTAAGTCAATGCCCGTTATGCGTCTAAGATCCCTTCCGCCGCTAATAAAAGATCTTATAACTATGAAACGGCTCAATCGATTTTGATGTAACATATCTAAGAACCATCGCCAACAAACCTGCTTTCTATTAAAAAAACCGCGTCCAAATCGGTTCACCCGTTTAAGAACTATGATGCCACAGACAGACAGACAGACAGACACACACACATAGCGGTCAAACTTATAACACCCCTCTTTTTGTGTCGGGGGTTAAAAATATAGTTTGTAAAGCTGCTGCCAACGACTCTGTCTCCGAAGAATTCGATTAGGTATCACTATCCCGCGGGAACTGTACCGCGGGAACTGCGCTGTGCTGTTTTCCGGGATAAAAACTATCCTACAGTAATTTGACCTATGGCTTTTCAAGCAGAAGGTCGTGGGTTCGAGCATGGATTTTAACCTCTGACTTTTTCGGAATTTATGTGCGAAATTACATTTGAAGTAGTACTTACCATGAGCTTTACGGTGAAGGAAAACATCATGAGGCAACCTGGACACACCTGAAGAGAAATTCAATGGTGTGTGTGAAGTTCCCAATCCGCACTGGACCCGCGTGGGAACTACAGCCCCAGCCCCATATAGGCTGGAATGATGATGACTGATGAAGCACTCTAACATTTAACATTACAATTTCGAAATCATGGAATAACCCCTTTGGCTTTTGAGATAAAAAGATTTGTTTAATCAAAACATTCAAACTCTCAGCGTATCAATTTAAAAAACAAAAGAGGGGAAACCGGATTTTCCCGGTTCCGGCGTTTTAATGTTCGTTAGGGGAAAGAAAAGCTTTCTTTATTTTGTCGTCAAATTTAAGGGCGTAGGTATAGTCACAGAATATATAATAGTACTAACGTACAGAATGGACACGCTCCGCCCCGCACCGATTCGAGTTACCCCTCCCCTCAAGGCGCAGATTGCCGGAGCCCGCCGGAATCCAGAAGAGTGCGCGCGCGATGTATGTAGGCGTACGCGTGTACAGACGTCGTCGTGCTTATGTAGATTCAAGAACGCGTATTTTGTACGTCGTGTCCGCCGTGTGGCATAGTATAAATCTTCCCAGGTGAACTTTTCGCTTCGAGCCCTTATCTTTCAAAATAAACTTTATCACCATAGTATTAAGGTTCAAATTTAATGTAGTGGCTCGAAGCGAAAAATTCACCTGGGAAGATTTATACTATACCGAGTGTATATGTACGGAATGACGGCTCGACTCGTACGTAACTCGTAAACTAAAACCGGCCAAGTGCGAGTCGGACTCGCGCACGAAGGGTTCCGTACCATTTTCTATAAAAACGGCAAAAAAATCACGTTTGTTCTATGGGAACCCCCCTTAAATAATTGTTTTATTTTAATTTTATTATTTATTTTTAAAGTGAATATATAAATATTAAATATATTTTATTCTGTTTTTTAGTATTTGTTGTTATAGCGGCAACTGGAACACACCATCTGTGAAAATTTCAACTGTCTAGCTATTACGCACGGTTCATGAGATACAGCCTGGTGACAGACGAACAAACAGACAGACAGACAGACAGACAGACAGACGGACGGACGAACAGCGGAGTCTAGTAACAGGGTCCCGTTTTTACCCTTTAACATTGTAGTTCGATGGTTAACGATTCATTATCTTTTACTGTAGGTGTAGGGTTACGTATACGTCTCCCGAATTACCCTCTATATGTTATTCAGTATATCGTATATCTTATATAACATATACAATGTATTGTTGGAGCTTTATCGCTCCGAGTTCTGTCTCTCCTTTGTGAAGTTCCCATAGATATTATCTGATCCTTTGATGTTGATTAAATTTAATTGAGATTTAAATCCAATTAATATCTCGTAATTGTTATCTGCATGCTTGTAGGCTTTTATATCTATTCACTGAAGGCGCGTTTTTCGTATTTTACGAATAATACGTCGTAGTATTTCGTATTTAACGACCGCTTTAGCCTAGTTGGTAGTGACCCTGCCTACGAAGCAAGAGGTCCTGGGTTCAAATCCCGGTAAGGGCATTTATTTGTGTGATGAGCACGAATATTTGTTCCTGAGTTATGGATGTTTTCTATGTATTTAAGTATTTATTTATTTATATAAGTATGTTTATCGTCGTCTAGTATCCATAGTACAAACTTTGCTTAGTTTGGGACTAGGTCGATTTGTGTAAGATTGTCCCCTAATATTTTTTTTTTTTTAATAGTAGATTGTTCAACAAGGGACTAAAACAAGCCATAATGACACAAGATATTTAGCTATAATTCGCGTGTCATTACGGCAGTTTAGTCTCGCGTTAAACACTCTACTTTTCACTTTGAATGCGAGGAAAAAAACGATGTTTTAGGTAACTAATCTACAATATTACTTTTATACAACGTACGCTCAATACGAGCAATGGACGTCTGTCCAGAATTCAAATAGCAATTTAAATTTGTTCCGCGGTTTTTTTTGTTGAGTGACGCTTTAAATGTTAAGATATTTAGCCAACAGATTCAAACTTGAAAATTATTTCATAGCTAATTGGACTAAGTTTGCATAATAAAATGAATTCATCTTTAATAAACCTAATTAAATAGATTAATGCGATGCGATGATCAGTGCGATGCTCGCTGACCTCGGAAGAGTCTCCGAGAGAGTTGGTCTTAAATTGTACATGGACAAGGCGAAGGTCATGTCGAACGCCCATGTTGTACCAACTCCCGTCGTAATCGGAGATACTTTGCTCGAAGTTGATGACGACTATATCTATCTGGGACATACAATCCGATTGGGTAGGTTCAACTTCGAGAAAGAGGTCAATCGACGAATTAGACTCGGCTGGGCAGCGTTCGGGAAGCTCCGCAATATCTTGTCATCCGATATACCGCAGTGTCTCAAGTCAAAAGTCTTTGACCAGTGTGTGTTGCCAGTGATGACTTATGGCACTGAGACGTGGCCGCTAACGATGGGTCTTATAAGGAAGCTCAAGGTCACTCAGAGGGCGATGGAGAGGGCTATGCTTGGAGTTTATCTGCGGGATCACATTAGAAATGATGAAATCCGCGCAAGAACTAAAGTCACGGACATAGCTCGAAGAATCGCTAGACTTAAGTGGCAGTGGGCAGGGCACATCGCCCGTAGAACTGACGGCCGATGGGGCCGAAAAGTTCTCGAGTGGCGTCCGCGGACCGGAAGACGCAGTGTAGGTAGGCCTCCAACAAGATGGAGCGACGACCTGGTGAAGGTAGTGGGAACGCATTGGATGCGGATGGCGCAGGGCCGATCTGTTTGGCGAGCCTTGGGGGAGGCCTATGTTCAGCAGTGGACGTCTTTCGGCTGAAATGATGATGATGATGAGATTAATATTCGTAATTATTCATGGAGATTCACGAAATTATTATTTTTTAAAATATTTTTATACTGTTGTCATTTTGAGGTTATTTCCACGCCCTAAAGTCTTCCACAGACCGAAGCGCAGGGCGCTACGGAGCGCTATGGAGCGGGCGCTACGGAGCGCTTCGGAGCGTCCGCAGCGCGCTGCGGTCTGTGGAAAGCTTTAAAATTGTCTATGCCCAGTCACTGAAAATGGCAATAATCCTCCATCCACAAACACCGTGATTGGCAGTTTCCAAAGGGGTAGGGGTAGGGGTTTCCAAAAAAAATTAAAAAAAAAATTACTTTAATCCCTAGAGATCAAAAAAGAGCTTTAGTCCCGATATGCAGAGACTAAAGTACCTAACATTTTAAAAATAAGGTTATGTTAAAAATTTCATTTTTTAATGCTAGCTTTCTTGTTGACTCTACTTTTTGTTTTTTATTTTACAACTTTATCGGGGTAATTGCTACTTATATCCATGCAAAATTACAGCTTTCTAGCACTAATGATCTCGAGCTAAGCCGAGGACGGACGGGCGAACAAACAAACGGACAGACAGACATTGCGAAACTACAAGGGTTCCGTTTTCGCCATTTTTGCTACGGAACACTAAAAATGTATGAAATTAGAAAAAACCGGCCAAGTGCTAGTCAGACTCGAGCACGAAGGGTTCCGTACCATTATCTATATAAAAACGGCAAAAAATGACGTTTGTTCTATGGGAGCCCCTCTTAAACATTTGTTTTATTTTAATTTAATCAGGTATTTATTTCTAAAGTGAATATACAGGGTGTTTGGTAGCTACGTGCAAAGCTTTAAGGGGGTGATAGCCGAGGTATTTTTGAACATTTTTAGCCATATATGTCTTAGCCGAAATTTGTTTTTTTTTTTAAATTGAAGACTTAGAAATTTTAGGAAAATACCCGGAATTTGATAGTCACGAGTCAATATTACCCAATAAGCGTTAATTTGGAAATTTTAAATATCGCACAGAAAAATGACGTAGACTTGTATTTTTCACATGTTATTTACTAGTAAAATTTCAAGACTAGTGCATTCTTAGCGAGTGCTCCCTGAGTTAGGTTTTTACTTTTTATCTCAGATTTAGCAAGCAATGTCAATGAGTGATACCTTAAAAGAAAGAACAATAAACAGGCATGTTTCTAAAAATGTTTGAACATTTCAAGGATTTTTTTTTATTTTTTTTTTATGGCACAGAAAAATGACTCTGTTCGAACCTAAGACATTTTTAGTAATTTCGAATGCCTCCATTTTGTTTTTGTGGCAAGAAAGACACTTAAAACTTATTTCATTTGGTCCAATACACATTGAACTATCCGAAATTTAAGATTTGGTTTCCAAATTAACGCTCATTGGGGCAATATTGACTCGTGACTGTCAAATTCTGGGTATTTTCCTAAAATTTCTAAGTCATCAATTTATAAAAAAATATTAAATTTCGGCTAAGACATATATAGCTAAAAATGTTCAAAAATACCTCGGCTATCACTCCCTTAAAGCTTTGCACGTAGCTACCAAACACCCTGTATAACTAAATATTCTGTGAATATTTCAAGCGTCTACCTGTTGCCGTTATCAATATCGAGCAAAAACGAGCAAAAAAATCACGTTTGTTGTATGGGAGCCCCCTTAAAAATTTATTTTATTCTGTTTGTTACAGAGATTGTAGAACCGGTTTATAAATTGTCAAACTATTACCGCTAAAAAAATAATACCTATATTCAACTTAGTTAGATACACATACCACTCGCTCAGAAAGTTAAAGCTTCTTTAGAATAGGTACAGATATCATATCTGTGACAGCACTTTCATTTGTCTCTAGCGTCAAACTCAACTCAAAACAAACTCTATATTCATCATCATAAACACTATATTCCATCGACTGCCGCAACCAATGAATCTGATTTCGGACGGTCTGTCCCAAATTTGAAATATTCATATTTGGAATGAATATTCAAACGTATCCTGTTTACATTCAGCGTCCAATTTCAAATATTCTGCATTTATTTATTTTTTGGCGGGAATTTTTTACTCTGATTGACAGGTCGGCCATGTTTTGTTTGTACGGAGTCAACACACTGCTTTTTTTATTCGAGTTATTTTTTGCCATTCAAATTTGCTGTCGTATTAAATTGTAAGCGGTTGTAAATATTATTGTTTAAATTTAAATGACAATATTTGTTTAAATGCAACCCTTGTTCCGGGTTGACTTTTATTCAAATGCTAATTTGGTGTCGCTGATGCATGTCATAGACAATTTGAATGTTTTTTTTATTTATATTTGAAATCGAGACTGCAGATCGTTCTGAAGCAACTGTTTTATGATTTGTAAAATATTTCTATGTATTTTTTTATTAAAATAAACATTGTTCTGGTACAGTGCACGTTTAGTAGCGTTAGATCAGCGAACGAAAAAATTTTTTCGTTCGCTGCGTTAGATAAGATATTATAAGTAAGGAATAAAGCAATCTTAACTTTGAGAGTGTATATTTGAAGTTATGTAAATTTGAGTGCGTTTGAAATTTGACCCTGAGCTTTCCGATGCAGAAAAACACCGTGACGATAGTTGTGTACACCTCCGATGCAATTCAGTGACAAGTGACATGTAAAGTTCCCAATATGCAATGTGCCCGCGTGGAATCACAGTGCGTGAACTTTTATTCTGAGATATCAAGAATATATTTAAGAAAAAATAACAAAGAATAAAACTTAATTATAAACTAAATATTACAAACTAAATTAAAAACTAAACTAGATCTAAAAAAGGACCCTGCGGCATTGTGCCGAAGATGCTGGCAGCGTTACCTCGTTGAATCGCTAGGCTAATTCTTTGAGCGAGGTAGCTGCCAGCTCTTCGGTCACCGGTAGCATCTATAAGCCTCTTCGAAATCTCTTTGAAGAGGCTTAGTGTTCCTGGGCCCCACGGACCAAGGGTCTCGACACCGAAAGGGATGAAATTATATTCGGCGCCGAGACCACTATATTTGCCAATTTCTGAGATTAAGTAGATAAGCACCTATGCTCAGCCGGCACGAAGGGAGGCCGGACACAACTCTAATACCAACCTGTTAATTTATCTATGGTCATAGACAATTAAAAATCCCACTTATTAATTTGCGAAACTCGTTAAAACCGCCACATGCATTGAACAACCCCAATCACGCACGTTTATTCGATACAAATTACTACAAAAGCGAATGTGTCCGCGATGCCGTCTCCCCTAGCCGAGGGATGGGGTCAATTTGCGATTATATCGATACATCGAGTCATCGAATTCAGATTATGACAAATAGGTAAGTCCAAGGATTATACAAGTCTTAAAAACCGGCCAAGTGCGAGACTCGGTTCCATACAATTTTTTAGGTATGTCAAAATATGCGCCGTAAACAGCCGTTACTATAATAATCCATTGTTAGCAGAGCCCTGCTTCTGAGTAAAATGTATCTACTGCGTGGGATCGTTTTATATTGGTTAGACGGGACCCCCTGTAATGTTTAATTTAATTCCAAATCGTCTGCTTACTCTGCCTCATCGTCAAAAAATACATCAATATATTTATTTAATAAAAAACTTATTCATCCTTCTGGAGCGGGCAAAGGAGTGACGCCCACACAGCCAATTGCAATGGTCCTGTCTGCTAAGTTTTAACTGAATCCGAGGAGTCATTTACACGCCAAAGGAAACAAACATACTTAACTATAGTAGGATTATACGTTCGTATTTAGTTTCCACTAGCCCCATCCCTTACCCAGCGGTTCTCTAAGTGTAGCAAGCCCCTAAGGGTTTGCTAGTTGATCGTAGGGGTTTCAAAAAAAACATCTTGTATAGAACATTTATCTAATCTAGTCAATTTTTATAAAAAACCGGTCAAGTGAGAGTTGGACTCGCGCACGAAGGGTTTCGTACTATCTACAAAAACGGTAAAAAAAATCACGTTTGTTGTATGGGAGCCCCCTTAAATAATTATTTTATTCTGTTTTTTTTCGTATTTGTTGTTATAGCTGCAACCGAAAGACATCATTTGTGAAAATTTCAACTGTCTAGCTACCACGGTTCGTGAGATACAGCCTGGTGACAGACGGACAGCGAAGTCTCAGTAATAGGGTTCCCGTTTTTACCCCTTGGGTACGGAATCCTAGAAAATGGTTACGATAGTAATTGTTCGTGATGGACTACTATTGAAAACCGCAACAACTCATAAAGTTACTGAGGTGACTAGAAATATTTTCTCCGTGTAGAGGTAACGCCACCAGAGTTGAGGCCACGCACACAACCACATCTCATGTAATGACAGCGGGATTTTGACGTTGTGTTGACGTTTAACGACAACACAACGTCAAAATCCCGCTGTCATTACAAGAGATGTGGTTGTGTGCGTGGCCTCAACTCTGGTGGCGTTACCTATACCTACCCTCAACATTGTAGGACCTTAGATTTGAGCATCTCTGGCGTCAGGGCCCGAAAAGGGCGCGGCAGCTGGCGGCGCTTTGTCGCGCGGTCAAGACGGTAATTGATAACCCGGGGGTAGTGTTTTTACTCTACGCTAACTACAGTAACACTATCATCATCATCATCATCATTTCAACCGAAAGACGTCCACTGCTGAACATTGGCCTCCCCCAAGGCTCGCCAAACAGATCGGTCCCGAGCCATCCGCATCCAACGCGATCCCGCAACCTTAACCAGGTCGTCTACCTACGCTGCGTCTTCCGGTCCGCGGACGCCACTCGAGAATCTTTTTGCCCCATCGGCCGTCAGTTCTACGAGCGATGTGCCCTGCCCACTTCCACTTAAGACGCTGTCAACACCAACGTCGGCGCACACTGTGTATTTGTATCGGAGTAAACGAGATGCCGCTATTACTGGGCAGCCGGGTATATTGAAATTTATCGGGCAAATATTGAATTAAAAAAATCTGTGGATTATTTGTGAAATATGACTCGTTAGCGGTTTAGGTATGAATATGTTCACTTCATGTTTTTAATTGCAGAATACGCCAAAAAAATAAAGACATAGAACCGTTTAATGATGATTTTAAGACCTATCTTTGCAATTATTTTCTATCGAGCCGATTTCGTCCAATTATGTATCGAGTCCGTCCACGGTCTTTGAAATATGATGAATTATTAACATATAATTTTTTGATGTGCTAGAATAAACAGTTTTTCTTAAAAAACTGTTTAAATGACATCAATTTCAACAAAATTAGGTGTTGTCAGCCTCTTAAGTCTAGCGATTCTTCGAGCTATGTCCGAGACTTTAGTTCTCGCGCGGATTTCATCATTTCAGTAAAACTATACTGGGGCCAAACACAGGAACGGCTCAACGCGGTTTGCGAGCGGTAATTCAATCGTTTGGGAGAGGATAGGTATACAACCGTCATAGGAAACCAAATTGCAATAGTTAAATTCCACTACACAATAGCCTTGTTTATTTTATGTTATAAAAGGATTTTATATGTATAGATGAAAGCTCTCAACAGATGGCGTTAGCGCACACAATTCAGGACATTTAAACCTAATTTCATTTTTGCATACAATTTTTAGTTCTCATGTTTTTCGTTAGATGTCACTATCAAATTCAGTCCCCATCCTGCATCGCGCTGTTGAGATTTTTCCTGAGTTAATGACTTAGCCGAAGATGGACAATATTTATTATCCACTTTACTGATATAATAAATTCCCGTAGAGCAAGCAGTTCAGTATCATTTTTGGGGACCGTCGTGGTGTAAACAATAGGAATGGGTTGAGCTTGGGATTGGGATTGATTTTTTTATATCGAGGAACTAAGGGGAGCCATAATTGATGAAAAAGCAAATTGGATAAAAAAAATAAGCTGCCCAAATTACTAATTCCACGCGGACGGAGTCGCGGGCAAAAGCTACTAAATAAATAAATAAACAAATAAATAAGTCTCATCCCAACTTTGATCAATTATAACTGTAGATGCACAGTCGCGCGCCCGAATATGTCCGAGCCAAATGAGCTCCACTTTGATAAAAGTGGTCGACTTTTTTCTCAGTACCAGGGGGGGCACACTTACATATATCATCACTTTTCATGCGACTACAGCGATCTCTGGTGTTTGCCGAAGAACTAAATTAGCGGCCATCTTGGTTGACTTGTCAAACTTGTCAGTTGTCATTCATCGGCCATGGCCATGGCGTACCAAATTGTACGGTCAAGGACTTTAATTGATAGGCACCTTGCCAATGTTCGTATTTTAGCCGTATAATGCAAATCGGGTTTAGCCGCTTATACTTCGTATATGCTGATTTGAATTAGACGGCTAAAATACGAATAGTGGCAATTAGCCTATCAATTAAAATCCTTGACTATACATTGCTATAGGTACGCGTATCTATAGCTGTACATCACTACCAACATATAGATATAGATAAGTATACATGTATAGAAACGTCACATTTGTTCTTGAGCAGCCGTAGGGCGGCAGCACTTTCCATACATGCAAATTTGACCATAGAGTTGCCACTCTTGTTCATATAATATTACAATACTCTTTGCTCAGTACGTTGTTGTCAATGCAAGCGTAACGATGCCCACGTGCGTCTTTAAAAAGTGCAAAAATCACTCGAAAAAACGGAACAAATCTAATGGAATATCATACTTTCGGTGAGTATCTGTTGTTTTTTCTATTAAATTCTAAGAATCAGAGAGAAATATTGATTTAAATTAATTTTAAAGCCATTTCTAAATTGCTAATTAAAAGATTAACGTTGTCAGAATTCCACAACATTGACATATGCCTTGTCTTTGTCACACGCACAGGAAAGCTTATCAGTAAAACGCAACAGATAAACAACAGAACATAGAACAAAAGTGTAGTGAAGTTGCCATCACCCTATTTTTTTATTTCTAGAATTTTATGTGTTTTTGTGTGAAGTTTTGATTTCCTGGATGTGTATACGTATGTCATGTATGTGTGTATATGTTACTGGTAAACGTGTGCGATAGTTTGACAAATTGAAAATAAAAATTAATAAAGTTATTATATTAAAAACAAATTTTATTCATAAATAATGAAATTTGTTTGATTTTTTTTTGTTTTATTATAATACTACCCACCATTACAAAAAATATACAATGTGACTTCAAATACATAATATTAGGGAGAAAATTATACTACAATATTTTAGACTATCGCGGTCATTACTAATTTCACGAGTTAAAATCGGGTTTTGTTCCGCGTACCTTGATTTTGAAGAAGCCCGATATTTCGGCACAGTTGCATGCGCCATGATCACGAGACGACACTGTGTCAAGGTACGCGGAACAAAACCCGATTTTAACTCATGAAAATTATACTTTCTGGATCTTCTCATGATTACGAACAACTTTAAGTACTCCCTACACTCCCCAAGGAACCTAAATGGCAAATTTCAGCTTTCTACGACCAGTAAAACAAATAATCGATCCTGTTGAACTGAATAATATAAATCCCGTTTTTCCATATCCCGTGGGAATATCAAAAATCCTAAAAATATTTTTTCACTATTATAATTACCTACTTTTATGCCCAATTTGAAGAGTAGTAATTATAATATACATAGTTACGGAGATACATAGGAATCCCGTTGAACTGAATATATAAATCCCGTATTTTCCTTATCCCGTGGGAATTTCCAAAAATCCTTCCTTGTTGGATGCCTACATTGTATAAGGTACACATTTGCAAAATTTCAAGTCTCTAGATGCAGCGTTTTGGGCTGTGCGTTATATACAACAGTCAGTTAGTCAGTTTATCATTTTATACTTATATCTCGAAAACGGTAAACATTTGGAGTAAAAAAAATTAGCTTCAAAATTATCTAAATGACGTCCCCATTCATCCTGTAAAGTGTTGGCGTTAACCTTAATTTCACCCTGTTTTTTATTGCATTAATTGACAGAAACTTTTTATAAAGAAAGTCCTCTCCTAAAGTCGGAATGCATTCTTTGTTCTACAACATCATTTCGTCCGCCAAACAAACGTTAAACTCGTCAAAGCAATCTTACAACGTCGCCTTCAATGTAGCAAGTGAAATTAATCACTCTGCCGTTTCTGATAAGGCTTACATTCATATCCGACCAAACGTGTGGAAATTGTGGAGTTTAGCTGTCAAGTGTCAAGCGTTGTGGAGTTTTGCCGCTACCGAAATTCGACTGTAATGAAGTATAGACTAGGTTCAAATTTCGTCACGTATTCACGTATTTGGGATCAGTTTTCTCTACGCACACGTAAATAAATTTTTAACTGTGAAGTAGCGAAATTCAATTGTAATTAAGTAAAGACTAGGTTCAAATTTCGTCACTTATTCTTTTCACACAAAGTAATTACTTTGTGTAGGTGATGATTTTATTTGTTACGCAAACAAATAAATAGTTCGGACATTCTTTCAAGGGGATTTTGTTCGGCAATGTGTATCTTCAGTTATAATTGATCAAAGCATCCCAAACTCAGCCCAAACCTCTCGCAAACCAGTGATTTTTGGCGTTCCTGAATAGCAGTTCAAACCAAACCCAAACGATCCCGAACGAAGGCCCGTTCCTGAATTTAGCCCCAGTTACTTATACTTCATCATCATCATTCCAGCCTGTATACGTCCCACTGCAGGACACAGGCCTCCTCTCAGAATGAGAGGACTTGGGCCGTAGTGCCAGGCGGGCCCAGTGCGGGTTGAATTTCTACAGTATTCAGTCAATTTTATTGCTTTAAAGAATTCCATGCAATACTAATGTATTCTATGTGATCTACAGTTATAATTGATCAAAGAATAGAATAACTAAGAACTATAATAGTTAAATTCAGCCTAGAGAATTACACTAATGCAAAGTTTAAAAAAATATTTTATTCTATTCTATTCTATTCTTTGATCAATTATAACTGTAGATCCACAGTCGCGCGCCCGAAAATGTCAGAGCCAAATGAGCGCCACTTTGATAAAAGTGGCCTTCTTTTTCTCAGTACGTTGCGTGAAATTGTCAAGTTTAGCTGTCAAGTGTCAACCGAAATTCGACTGTAATGAAGTAAAGGCTAGGTTCAAATTTCTGTGTAAGTGATGTTTTTAATTATTATGCAAACAAATAAAAAAGTTCGGACATTCTTTGAAGGGGATTTTGTTCGGCAATGTGTATCTTCAGTTATAATTGATCAAAGACTCTAACTATAAAAAAACGCATCAAAATCCGTTGCGTAGTTTTAAAGATCTAAGCATACATAGGGACAGAAAGACAGCGGGAAGCGACTTTGTTTTAAGTATACTATGTAGTGATAATGTCAAAGGAGACAGGAGGATGAGGGTCATACAATTATAATTTACAAAATCGCAGGTGGGTGCTATAACCTACACTGCACTATACTCGAGAACCACTGCACCAAAATGGATGTCTGGATAACGTTTTTAAGAAAATAACCTCAGCGGCATCGCATATTGGTCCAACTCCTCTCATTCTGAGAGGAGGCCTGTGACCTGCTGTGGGAGCGTATATAAACTCGGATGATGATGATGTATGATTAGTACGGAACCCTACACTATAGGTACGTCCGACACGCATAATCACAAAAGAAAAAAATAAACCGTTAATAGTACATAACTGCAGCGGCCGCGAAATAGGGGATTGCCGGCCGAGTTGTTATAGATGGCCGAGTGTTAACGAGGCCATCTAGAGATACGAGGCCGGCAATCCCTGTTCGTGGCCAAGGCTTGTATAGAGTTTTTCTCAAACATGCATCATCATCATCATCATCATCACCACCATCATCATCATCAACATCATCATCATCATCGTTGTCGCCGTCGTCGTCGTCATCATCACCATCACCACCACCACCATCATCATCATCATCATCATCATCATCATCATCATCATCACCCACCATCACCATCATCATCATCATCCACCATCACCATCATCATCACCATCAGCATCACCACCACCATCACCATCACCATCACCATCACCATCATCATCATCACCACCACCACCATCATCATCACCATCACATCATCACCATCACATCATCACCATCATCATCATAATCATAACCACCACCATCATCATCACCATCATCACCATCACCATCATCATCATCATCATCTTACCTTACCTTAAATAAGCGTAGTGGCAGAATGTGATAATGAACCAAAACTCAAATATTGCTTATAGTTTTTTTTAATGGCTAAATGCTATGATGCCTATAATGATGATGATGATGATGACGATGATGATGATGATGATGATGACGATGACGGACGATAACGATGACGATAATGGTGGTGATGGTGATGATGACAAAGACAATGATAATGATGATGATGATGTTGATGATGGTAATGATGATGCTGATGATGATGATGATGATGATGATGATAATGATGATGGGTGATGATGATGATGATGATGGTAGTGATGGTGATGATGATGATGACAATGACGATGATGATGATAATGATGAGTGATGGTGATGATGATGATGACAATGACGATGATAATGATAATGATGATGATGTTGATGATGATGATTATGATGATGGTGATGATGATGATGATGATGATGATGATGATGGTGGTGATGATGATGATGACGATGATGATAATGATGGTGATGATGATGACAATGACGATGATGATGATAATGATGATGATGATGATGCCGATGATGATGATAATGATGATGATGGTGATGTTGATGGTGAAATATTTCTCTAGGTAGATCACCATTGCCATCACCATCACCATCTTACCTTAAATAAGCGTAGTGGCAGAATGACATAATGAACCAAAACGCAAATATTGCTTATAGTTTTTTTTTAAATGGCTAAATGCTATGATGCCATAGACCTATAAACGCCATGGTGCTATGTCACATGAAATAATAGACGATCACTTTGCTGGCCAAGGCCAGCAAATTTGTATGAAATTCCATTACTGACCTCTCTTCTAGCCGCACACCACGCCGCGCCTGCATCGTGACACTTCGTGGCGTATTATAAGGAACATAACGTCAATATTTCATAGCATGTTTGAGAAAAAAATTGATTCATCACATTACTGTAAAATGTAATAAAGATATATCCAAAGTAACGTCTTTTCTACATCTATTTCACTAACGATGCCAAATCCAAACGAAATCCAAATCGATTACAAGCCCAGTTGCTTTTTAAAAAAAACGTTCCATATTCAAAATTGACAAATGGCGCGAACTTTCAAATATCGAACGTCTATCAATAACTGATTGGCTACGCCAATCGGCGGTCATTTGTCATTCCGCGTTCAAATTTGTTTTTTAATCGGCGCAAGTTTTTTTTAACGCTTGTCTATGGCAAATTGACACGTCACTAAATAGTGAGGTGATGAATGATCGCGCGAGGTGCGAGCGCTGTGCATCTGTCAATGATTTCGCGCCACAAATTTAATTTCGTTGTTACTGGCCGTTCCGATAAAAACGATAACATTTTTATGGACAAAGTGAATTGAGGCTGAGACCAGAGTAGATTTGTTTCTGATTCATCATATTCCTAATTGTTCATATTCCTTAATTCGACACTTTCCTAACTGACCATATTCCTAACTCGTCATTGTAAAGTCAAATGTAATGTGTGCGCGTGTCGTGAACTTTAAGAAATACACAACGAGCAATAATAAATTCAACGACAATTTATTTTTCGAGTAACAAACGTTGCTAGGTAACGATAGAAACTTATCTCAACATCCCATCTCCTTTTTTTAAACAAAACGTGGAGGTTCCTGCTAGCTTGCACAATTCCTGAAGCCGAGGTCTAAATAGAGGCTCAGTTAGAAGATCAGTACGCTTAGTATAAGTTTTACTTCACCAAAATACTTCTCGATCGCGTTTACGTAAAAAAATCAATTACTATGGAAACCATGGACAGCGCCTCCGCGCGCGCGTGTCCATGTTTCCATAGAATTGAAATTTTTACGTAAACGCGATCGAGAAGTATTTTGGTGAAGTAAAACTTATACTAAGCGTACAGCCAGCTGATTCTTCGTGGCTAATCTTTTCAACTCTTAAATCTTTAACAACAACGCACTGCCTCACAAAAAAATGCCTTAGCTTTATGTACTTCGTCCGCTGATGAGTTTCATACGGTGGATCATGAGCCAATCTTATTGCAGATTCACTATCAATAATTATCTTCGTTCCATCAATTTGCATGAAGTCAATTATCCGTGTAATCTATATTATCTCCCTTGCGGCCTCGCTAGCAGCCACAATTTCAGCTTCGGTAGAGGATATAGCGACAGTAGATTGACGCTTGCTTTGCCATGCTATAGCACCGTTGGCGTAGAGGCATATCATGCCACTCGTTGAGCGTCCAGTACATCTGTCACCTCCGTAATCAACGTCACTGTAGCACCGTAAACCTTGGAGCACAATGGAAGGCTTGTAAGTAATTCCGTAGTTTACGGTGCCCACAAATAAATAAGGCTCATCTCATCCCAAACTCAGCCCAAACTTCTGGCAAACCAGTTATTTTTGGCGTTCCTGAATAGCAGTTCAAACCAAACCCAACCCAAACGATTGAATTACCGCTACCAGTATGCTTAGTATAAGTTTTCCTTCACTTCAATACTTCTCAATCGCGTTTACGTAAAAATTTCAATTCTATGGAAACATAGACGCGCGCGCGCGGAGGCGCTGTCCATGTTTCCCTAGTAATTGAATTTTTTACGTAAACGCGATCGAGAAGTATTGAAGTGAAGGAAAACTTATACTAAGCGTACAGACCAGACCCGTGAAGGCCCGTTCCTGAATTTAGCCCCGAGTTTTTTTGCACGGACTGATATTTTTCACGCTTGTTCTTTGTAGAATATAGTTCACGCAAGCCAAGTTACGGGTAAAAGCTAGTTAAGTACTAATATTTTGTATATTTTTTTTGTTACGCAAAAAATCGACTCCACGCAACTAAACTAATAAATAAAACTGTATCACAATAATAATCACAAGTAATAAAAGGAATGATACATCAAATAACGATAATGACGTTCATAATCCCAACAATAACCCCAAAAAATACGAATCGATTCGCAATTCGAAATGAGAATTCTAACAGTTTTTTGGAAACACCGTGTCCGCGCATTGTGCTTGTGACGTTTCGTTTATTGATGGCTGGAAGGCGTGGCGGCCGTTGCCTAAAGAAAAATAAATGCGTTTTGGCGGGAGCGTCTATGGTTCTATAGTTTTTTTTTATTGAAATCGAATCGTATGGTTTTGGAAATGGTTTTTAGTGCATTCGTTTGTTTATTTTGGAACGTCAAGTCATAGTCAAGTATCTTTATTTAATTTAGGGTAGGTATAATAAATAAGCCTTAATGAATGTCGAAGAATTTACCACCAGTACAGAAAAACTGGTTTAGACGAATTCGGCAAGAATCTGAAAAAGTGGTTTCTGATAACGTCTCCGACGTCACCCTGTTTAGCTGGTTTTAGGTTTCCGCACCCAAAGAGTAAAACGGGACCCTATTACTATAAGACTCCGCTGTCCGTCCGTCTGTCTGTCTGTCCGTCTGTCACCAGGCTGATAGTTACACAGTTGAAATTTTCACAGATGATAATATTTCTGTTGCCACTTGCCGCTATAACAACAAATACTAAAAATAAAATGAAGTTAAAAATGAAAGGGCATCATCATACAAGTAACGTGTTTTTTTAACGTTTTTAACTCGATGGCGTGGGTTAATGGCGTTAACTAGACTCTTGAAATTTTCACCGATTATGTATTACTGTGGCGCCGGTACAATAACAAATAATAAAAATCTAATTATATTAAATATTAAGGGGGTCCTGAAGTCCTGAATAACCAATATAAAATGATCTCACAATCGTACATTTTATTTAGAAGCAGGGTTCTACTAACACTGGATTATTATAGTTACGGCTGCAGTTTACGGCGTACATTTTGACATAGGTACTTACCTAAAAAATTTTACGCAACCCTCGGTGCGCGAGTCCGACTCGCACTTGGCCGGTTTTTTATTATGATATTGCGGTTTATTTAATGTAGATATCTACTACACACTTAATTTTTTTCAACTTGCATTTCCGCTGAATAAAAAATTGTTTCAGTGAAATAATTTTCAACTCGCTCAATTCCAAAGTAGCCAGAGGCGCCCCGTTTTGACATTTACCAATTACAGACCTGTCAGGAGCATACGTCAGCTGTCAAATACTACGACTTAGTTGTGCGGAACCGTCCGCTTAGTTTTACCGAAAGTTTGTATGTAGTTTTTGGATGAAAGGATAGGATAGGTTTTGGCGTCTAAAAAAACTCAACTAAGGAAAAAAAGAATATTTATTTAGCTTCTCCGCGAAGTAGGAAGTAGTCATGCAAAAGAGCTACGTTAGTGTTCAAATAAGTTTTTGTTTAAAATTTCATTTCCAATTCAAGCTTTTTCGCTGACTGTACTTTTTGTTGACTGTACATGCACTGTCTACTGACCTACATAAGTATACCAAATTTCAAGTAAATCCGACCACTGGAAGTGGGTCCAATTCAACTTCCAAGATTTGACCCGTACATATATATACTTACATCCCTACATTGCAAGTTAATAAAAAGCTCTTATATACCTACGCTTTTTCATGCGATTTTGCCGCTCTTCCTCCACATAACGACGACCAAATGGCCTAGTGGTTAGAGAATCTGACTACGAAGCATGAGGTCCAGGGTTCGATTTCCGCGTTGGGGCAGATATTTGTGTAGAAAATAAGAACATTTGTTCTCGAGTCTTGAGTCTTTGGTGTTTAATAATTATGTGTGTATGTGTTTGGGTGACTATTTATATAAGTAAGTATGTTTGTTTATCCGTTGCCTAGTGCCCATAACACAAGCTTTCTTTGATCAATTATAACTGTAGATCCACAGTCGCGCGCCCGAAAATGTCCGAGCCAAATGAGCGCCACTTTGATAAAAGTGGCCTTCTTTTTTCTCAGTACGTTGCGTGAAATTGTCAAGTTCAGCTGTCAAGTGTCAACCGAAACTCGACTGTAATGAAGTAAAGACTAGGTTCAAATTTCTGTGTAGGTGATGATTTTAATTGTTATGCAAACAAATAAAAAAGTTCGGACACTTTTTGAAGGGGATTTTGTTCGGCAATGTGTATCTTCAGTTATAATTGATCATAGCAAGCTTTGCTTACTTTGGGACTAGGTCGATTGGTGTGAATTGTCCCTTGATATTTATTTATAAAAAAGTTAAATTAGCCAAAAAAATAACCATACGTTTCTATTCTCTTGCCACTTGAAGAATTATTTTAACTATAAAAAAAAAATTCTTCTAACTAGCAATAAATATACAGCCGCATCTTAGCCGCATTAATAACTATAACCTCCTCCTTTTTAAGCCAGTTATTATTATTATTATCGTTTATTTTCAGAATTATTGACACATACATTTTTACATAAATTAATTGTACTGCCAAACTGCATAGCAGTTTGTTGGCAGTTCGAATGCTCTTGATACACCTTGTGTCTTACATCTAATTAGTTATATTCATGCATTATTATTTACTATGTATACAAAACTACTAAGCATGCAATTTGACATTTTAATTTTAGTGAGAACTAAAAGCAGTGAAAAGTGGGTACCGAATGAATACGAGTTATCCATTCTCACTGCCCTTTATCCCAATAATTATCTATAAAGAACTTTTTGACATTATTCATAAAATTATTTATTCTAACTTTCTCATCAAACAACTTCTGCGGTAAGGCGTTATAAATTTTAGGAGTCATGTACTCAAATGTGCGTTCTCCATAGTAATTAGTTGCGTTATATTAAAAAAGGCGAAACAAAAAACTCAGAGAAGTTTCGTGTAGAGGGCTAAAATAATCCCAACTTCAGTAGTTTATAAATTCATCATTATTCCGAGTAGGTATTTTGTTTAGTAATCTCGAAAATGCGAAATGTATACCTCCCTTATTTATTCGTACATTTTAATGAGACAAAACTTTGGCAATATTTCTCAAAGTCGCAAAGTTTCGTTACGTCTTAGAACTTGGCGGTATCTTTTACGAGCTTTAGAATATTTTAAGTAGTTATTTGTGTTTTGGGAAAATAAATTCCATTATTGTAAGTGTGAATAAATAAATAATTACTGATATTGCGCCAAAATCAAGAGATTATTACAACATTTGATAGTTGAAGCAATAATAGTAGATTGTTCAACAAGGGAGGAAAAGATACTATCACACGAGATAACCGGGACTTATCACGCTAATCAAAAAGAGTAGGTAATAATAATCTACACGTTTCGGCCACATTACGTGGCCGTGGTCAAGAGTTGGCTTACTGACTGCAATACAAGGTTCATTATTTAACTGTAGTTATGTTCAAAATCCACAGCCAATGCGTAAAAGGTGACCACGAAAATGAGGCGTGAGGTGAGACGTCTCAAAATTACCCACGTATCAAAATTACAAAGTTACCCAAACATCAAAATTACCCACGTCTCAAAATTAACCACGTATCAAAATTACCCACGTGTCAAAATTACAAAATTACCCAAACATCAAAATTACCCACGTCTCAAAATTACCCACATATGAAAATTACCCACGTCTCAGTATTACCTAAATAAAAAAATTACACACATCAATATTACCCATATATCGAAAATTAGGTAACATTCTCCCTCTTCCCCTCAGGTCAAGATCTGGTTCCAAAACCGCCGCATGAAATGGCGCAACTCCAAGGAACGAGAGCTCCTGGCTTCAGGAGGGTCCCGGGAGCAGACGCTGCCCAACAAGAACAACCCTCACCCGGACCTGTCTGACGCGGAGGCCGACAAGAAGCCAGCTCCTGACGACGAGGAGAAGTTCGCGGCTGCTGCCGAGTTCAGAGGTATATAAATGAGCAATCAATCAAGACTAATGATAAAGGATCTAAGTCGATTATCGCCAATCAAACCAAGATTGAGTATATTGAAATTTAAAGATTTATTTCTCAAGCTTCCAGTATTACAAGTGCCATGGTAACGGCTGTCAAAATCGAAATCGAATTGTATAAAAAAATGACGTTTATCTTAGTGTTGCTATTACATCAAAAAAAAAAATCCACATTATAAAGTATTGTCAATTGTCATACAAATCAATTACTACGCCCCTTAATAAGGAATGTGTTACAATCGCCATCGCCTTGCGCCTTAAAACGAGGGAATGCTGCCAGCCTTTTGGGTACGATGCCACGGGCCCTTTTTTGGACTTGGTCACAGAATATATAATAGTACTGTAGTAATTTTTAGTAGCGTGGGCAGGAGAAGACACTCGTGGCTGAAGAATTTGCGTTATTGGTTCAACTACCACTTCCTTGTTTAGAGCAGCTGCCTCCAAGATCAGAATCGCCATGATGTTGTCCAACCTCCGAGAGAGGAATGAGAAGAAGAAGTAATTTTTAAGTTAGAAAGATATTTAGTTAATAGTTAAGTTTTATTTACTTATCGTTATTGTTTCTTAATATTTGTATTCTATGAATAAAAGTTGTTAATTAGTTTCAAAATAAATTGAACGCATTCTTTATTCCAGGCTACGAGGATAAGATGGCGACCCCATTTTACCGCGAAAGTCAGCCATTTTCCAACATGGAAGACGGCGAAGACTTTGACAGTGACAGCGCCAGCGACGAAGAAATAAATGTGACCTGACGTGTTTGTCTATAGATTTCTGTAAATAGTATAGTTTTAGTGATCTAGTGGATCGTAGAAATAAGGGTATTTGATAGAATCTGATACGCGGGAATATGTTTAAGGGTCATAGATAGAGATAAACTGCGATAACATGGCCCGCCCCTCCAAATTACTATTTCAATGTGTTATGTCACATCCTTACGAAAGAGTGTGTATGTAGTAGTCTGCTTTTGTTTGATTGCTGTCTCAGCACGCACACATGCGTTGAAAGTTTTGGTGGTGCTTTATAAACACTTTCACAAATACATTGAAGACTTCTTGAATTTTGGAGGGGCGGGTCATGTTATCGTAGTTTATCTTCTACACATTTTTTGGTTTTCTCTTGCGTGGACATAGCAACAGTTAAAGGCCACCACCAACCGGGAGCGCGGGGCGCCAACAGAGCGTGCCCAGCGCGCTCTATAACACTGAATCAAATATACGGTGACACACCGGCAGCGCGGCACACTGTATTTGATTCAGTGTTATTGACCGCGCTGGGCACGCTCCGTCGGCGCCCCCGCTCCCGGTTTGTTGTGGCCTTTCGGATCTACAGCCATTATTTTTGAGTCAAGCGAGTCAAGTCTAAGTACATTGGAATTTGAGACGCTTGGCAAACTTTGGGCTCATTTAAAAAAGGCCTCTAAGGTCATTCATAATGTCTAACGCTCGGGGCTTGGTATAATATTTATTTTACTATTTCTTGCCATATCGAACCGTAAAAAATTGGAGTGCCGGGCCGGACAGTAAAATTACTTGTAGGTAGTGCACAAGCACCCTATGGGTTAAGACTCTCCCGCCTGGATGTCCGTTGGTAAAATGGAGATGGTGGAATTAGGTAAACCATGCGATTCCTGACTCACCAAAAGTTTTTCGATACAATATCCTTATTTCTGCGATTCGAGCTAAGAATAACATTTTTAATGTGATTACCTACTACTTAGAAGCGATGAAAACATAAAATAGTAGGTAATTATAAGACGCGACTCTAGACTGTATTAAAAAAAAAAAACTTTGTTTTAGCTCTGAAAATTATTAGCTGTTTAAAAAAAATGCACTCCCAGATCAACAGCGCATTAACTCGAAATAAATAAATACAATTTTAAGACCTTTTAGTAATAAAAAAATATTTAAAAACAAAAAATATGGAAAATTACAAAAAAAACCAAACACACCACTTACACACTCACATAGAAATTGGCTGAAGTCTAAATTAAAATGGTAATGTAATGTTGAGTTCATGCTCTATTGATCTAGGAGTGTGAATTATTAATGCAATTTCCACGCAAAATCTATTGGTCTATCGTTTTTTGCTAGCTCCTAAAAAGTCTGTCCACGTCAGTTGCTTGGTGGAACCTTTGTAAAGTTTTTCATCGGAATTTTTGAATAAAGATGAATTCTCGCTTTTGACGCGGTACAGTCGGCATCATATACGTCGGAGCATTCAAGGGGGTCAAAAATGCATATTCAAATATTTTTGAGCACCTTTAAATGTTCCGATACGTACACTTGCAAGCATTTTGTCAATCACAATTAAAAAGTCCAATCAAACATATACTTGCAGTAGTATTCAGTGACACTGACTCAAATATCTGCTGAAAATCTGATATAATTTAAAAAAAAAATATTTATTTAAGTCGGCTTACAAAAAATCACATTAAAAATGATTACTTTATAGATTTAAAATTAAGAAAAACAATGTAAAGTACCTATAGTAGTTATGGAATAATAGAGCATTTTTGTCATATCTAATTTAAATGCACTTATTGATAAATATAATAATTTTGTAGAAACAACTCAAATATTTCGCCGCCGTAGTGAAATCGCAAAAGGAGAAAACTCGTTTGCACATATAAAATACTACTGAAATAATTTAAATGAATCGTCAATAATTATTCCAGCTTTCTTAAAGCTAAAATATTAAAACAAATTAAATTTTTTAAACAATTTGGTCGCAAATATGTTTGAAAATAAAGTAAATGCCCATTATGCTTCTAAGATACCTTCTGCAGCTAACAAAAGAGCTTATAACTTTGAAACGGCTGAACCGATTTTGATGAAACATGTCTAAGAACCATCGCCAATAAACCTACTTTCAAATAAAAAAACCGCATCCAAATCGGTTCACCCGTTTAAGAGCTATGATGCTAAGACAGACACATAGCGGTCAAACTTAAATATAACTCCCCTCTTTTCGTGTCGGGGGTTAATAACTATTTTCACAACATTTTTCTTTCTTTGTTTGCTTCAAATCATGCAAACGTATTTCGATCCATTTCTAGTGGTTGGTTTGACTTGATTTTTGGTGCACTCGAAGCAACTGAATCGTGACTCAATGAGGAACCTTTCACAGAAAATGTCACAGTGATATCCTGACATCACATTGCCTAAAAGCGTAAGCCACACTGAAGAGACGTGGGACGGGGGCGCGTCGCAATCCGCGTAGTTTTTCCCATTCCGCGTCTCCGCCCCGTCTCTTCT
Organism: Archips xylosteana; assembly: GCA_947563465.1. Lineage (NCBI taxonomy): Eukaryota > Metazoa > Arthropoda > Insecta > Lepidoptera > Tortricidae > Archips > Archips xylosteana. Next base: position 8,952,007 of record OX387373.1, read on the forward strand.
GTCTGCTTTGGATCGCGACGCTTCTTACATTTAGTATAGGTAACGCCACGAGACTTGCGGTCACGCACACAACAACATGTCATGTAATGATAGAGGGATTTTGACATTTATTCGTACCGACAGCAAGTTCAACAGACTCAACAGTGAATTACAAGTTTGACTAAAAATTTCTTCAACCTATTTCGTTAAGAATTATTTAGGAAAATACATGTAGTTCTAACAAAACAGAAAATAAAATTTTTTGATCCATTTTATTTAAATCAGATAAGCAATTTTTTTATTATCAATACCGATTTTTTTGATGCAAATATTTCTTATCAGTTTCAAATTGTTTTATTTCAAAAATAAATAAATAAATTAAATAAATATCACGGGACAATTCACACCAACTGACCTAGTCCCAAAGTACCTAAGCTAAGCATAGCTTATGTTATGGGTACTAGGCAACGGATAAACATAGTTATATAGATAGATACATACTTAAATACGACCCGACACGATACGATACGTTTAGACGACCAGATGGCCTAGTGGTTAGAGAACCTGACTACGAAGCTTAAGGTCCCGGGTTCGATTCCCGTGTCGGGGCAGATATTTGTATGAAAAATACGAATGTTTGTTCTCGGGTCTTGGGTGTTTAATATGTATTTAAGTATGTATCTATCTATATAAGTATGTTTATCCGTTGCCTAGTACCCATAACACAAGCTTTACTTAGCTTACTTTGGGACTAGGTCAATTGGTGTGAATTGTCCCGTGATTTTTTTTTTATACATATTAAACACCCAAGACCCGAGAAAAAATATTCGTATTATTCATACAAATATCTGCCCCGACGCGGGAATCGAACCCGGGACCTCAAGCTTCGTAGTCAGGTTCTCTACCTACTAGGCCATCTGGTCGTTTAAAAATGGTTATATAAAAAAAGAAAAATTATAAGATGCACAGTATTGCGTAGGTATTTCATCAAAAGATCATATAACTCACATTTTCATTCACTCGCTCATTTTATTCATTCACAACTTTTTTGTAACCAGTAGGTACTTTATGTAGCTGTGTGTATAATTATTCGCCTCAGCTCTCGTGGCGTTACCTATATGAAAGCTGACGTCTGTTCTATGTGACTTGCGCTTAGGAAAATCACTATGACGCTTACAGTGATAACGTTCTACGATAGTTAAAACTCAAATGGTACATGTAAAGAGATAATATTTGATTTTACCGTAACACTTTTGTTTTGAACGTAGGGAAATTGTAATTTAGGTCTAAGCTATCTTATTAGGTAGACCAGAAAGTCAATCGAATTGATTTTTTTCTTATTTATAATCAGGGTTAATAATTATCAAGATAATTATCTTCATTTATCTGCGATAATTATCTGATAACTGTCGGATAATTATATGAAACGGAACTAATAATAATCATAGCTCGGACAGGTCATAGCAAAATCGAATACGTAAACAGAACAAGATTCAATAGAGTCGTGATAGTGCAACTAAGATTATGATTATCGAAAGCAGATATTATAGCGATTAACAATAGACCTTTTTTTCGTTGCATTTCTGTCATAGTTTTGCCGAAGTGGCATTCCTGAAACAGTTTTATGACAGCTAAAATAAGTGAAATTATTTACATATGGTTATTTCTAAATATTTTATTTAAAATAAACCGCCATATTTATGGTGAAATTAAAAATGGTAAACAAGTGGATTAAGAACCATTCCGAGCTCTTTTATGGTAAAAAAGTCTATGAAATATTGTGTATGTACGTACGCGGCATTCGTATTTGACTGTTAAATAAAGACAGTATTTACAAACACGTTACCCCAAAAAAATCACAAAAATGTAATGAAAAAACATAATTAATTAATACTTTACGTAATACGACTTTTGTTCTATTACCGTGTTGCGTTTGTTTTGCGATGACCTGTCCGAGCTATGATAATAATACCATACCTAATTATCGAATGATTATCTGATAAATGTCGGATAATAATCCAGTTGCGATTCAACAAAATAAGGTTAGTATTTGAATAATATACTCAATCAACGCGACGCAATAAGAGTGATACGCAATATTTATGACCCGCGTTCGAAAATCGATAGACTTTACGAATAATAATTGCACGCAGTTATGAACGTTATTATCATTGATAATTATCTTGATAGTAATTTTGATAATTATCTTGTAATCTTGATAATTGTCTTGTACCTAATCTTGATAAAATTATTCAATAATTGTCTTGATAATTATCCCGTGCGCCTCTGTTTTTAATAGGCTTCAAAAGTCGGTCCTCAGCACGAGCCAGCAGGAGTGGACCTAGTCATCTACCTTACCTACATACTGCCTATTGGACTGGGTACCGACTTCTAATTTTGATCAGTAGGAAACGCGCACAGAAACATTATTTAAATTTTTTATATAATAGAGGCTTGCGTTTGACTACAATCACGCCTGATGGAAAGCGAAGATGAGGTCTATGATAGAGCTCGCTTGCCTAGTAAATGCTCATTCACCCTAGACTTGAAAACGGTCAAATTGTAGCATTCAAGGAACACAGACGCAGGTAGTTTTAGTAGTGGTAGAGCCATGTTGTATAGCTAGCCGCTGCATCACGAATGGGCCGGCTCGTCCGGGGCAGTACCACCCTCTCAAAGAACATCGGCGTGAAGCAGCAGTACTCCTGCTGCGTGGTTGGCGGTGGCACCAGTGCATGAGTTTTGACATATTTGATTTTTATAGTTTTTAGTATATTGTTTATAAGGGTACGTATCAAAATATCTAAAGTTTAAAATTAATAATGGACGAAATAAATAATGGTCATTTGATATAATGGAATTTTCATAGAAATTCTCAACTTTACAGGATTTTCATAAAATAAACCTAACCTAACCTAAACCAATCTGTAGGTTACATGATTAAAAAAGTTCGTTTTATCAATAGTTTCATAGAAAATTTTAGTACGTTCCCTGTTTATTAGCATACTTGTCGAAAATTAAATATTAAAAAACTTTCAAATAAATGGTCCCATACGGTGCCGCTAGTCAATGGGTTACTTAAGAGTCTTTGCAAGGAATCTGTCTTCAAATTTTGGAAATTGTTTTAAATTCCCTTCTTGTGGTTCTATTGACTTGATATTTGTTATACTTATGAAGTTAGGGTGGCAATGCTAGTACAGTCAGCAAAAAGTTTGTATTAAAAAATCTTATAAGGTAAGTTTAAAATTAAATATCAGTTCGATTGATGTTTTGATCAGTAATTGAATATGATGCACCAAATGTATATAGTAGCATATAACTCAGTGATCTCTTCAGTATGTAAGCTTTGGACTCCGTTATGTTATAAATAATAATAATGTCATAATTAGTTATGTGTAATTAAAAACGGTAAAAGTATTTTGCATTTTTATTAACACCTTTTTGCATTATGGCCATCATAAACCGGGAGCGCGGGGCGCTGACGGAGCGCGCCCAGAGCGCTCTATAACACTGAATCAAATATACGGTGACACACCGGCAGCGCGGCACACTGTATTTGATTCAGTGTTATTGACCGCGCTGGGCAGGTTCCGTCGGCGCCCCGCGCTCCCGTTTTGTTGTGGCATTTAAGAGGGTACCATGGCTGAGAGACTTTTGAGAAATATGTATTGTAATGAAATGTCGCTGTCTCGCCCGAACCCCTCCGTGTCAGTACAGCGAGAGCGGGGCAACTGCAGCTCAGACCGTTAATAGGCGCGTAAAATTGATCAAAACAGCATTTCGTAGTCCCCTGTTTTCTTCTCGAAAACTGGACCAATAAAATTATTTTTTTCAAAAATAATTAGAGGACAGATTTAGCTATGCCCCTATGTTTTCCTTTTTTTGTTTATATGAGGGATTCATTTCTGATGAGTGTCTGAAAATGACGTTGAAATTGGGCAATTTTTTTCAGTTTTTAAAAAGCTCATATTTCTTATGTTAATTGAAATATGGAAAAAACGAAACATAGGGGCATAGCTGTGGTAGATACAGATTACACAGTAAAAAAAATTGGCTCAAAAGCCATTATCCAGGGAGGAAACAGGGGACTACGTTTGTATGGAGATATGGTGCGCGTCGTATCCTCTTAAGGACTTAAGTAAATAGTGGGATATGAAAACAAGTCTGTTTAAATCACATAGGATATATGTATATGTACAGGATATCCCAAAACTCGACGATAACCGGGTACCGGTGGTAAAGGGTACTAGCAACCCGATTCCCCGGGTTGACTTAACTTTCAAAGTTATCAAACGCTTCTCTTCCATTACTTACTGCTTTTTTAGGATTCCGTCGCCAAATGGCAAAAAACGGAACCCTTATAGATTCGTCATGTCTGTCTGTCTGTCAGTCCGTATGTCACAGCCGCTTTTTTCCGAAACTATAAGAACTATGGTGTTGAAACTTGGTAAGTAGATGTATTCTGTGAACCGCATTAAGATTTTCACACAAAAATAGAAAAAAAAAAACAATAAATTTTGGGGGTTCCCGATACTTAGAACTGAAACCCAAATTTTTTTTTCATCAAACCCATACGTGTGGGTTATCTGTGGATAGGTCTTCAAAAATGATATTGAGGTTTCTAATATCATTTTTTTCTAAACTGAATAGTTTGCGCGAGAGACACTTCCAAAGTGGTAAAATGTGTGTCCCCCCTGTAACTTCTAAAATAAGGGAATGATAAAACTAAAAAAAAATATATGATGTAAATTACCATGTAAACTTCCACCGAAATTTGTTTGAACGAGATCTAGTTTGTCTGTCTGTCTATATCAGTAACCAATCTACAATGATCCCACACTGCGCACATTTTGCTTAGGAGCAGGGGTCTGCTAAGACTGGATGTTCATAGATACATATAAATTTGTACGGAACCCTCGGTGCGCGAGTCCGACTCGCACTTGGCCTGTTTTAAGAAGAGGATAAATGGGTTCTAGGTTTTTACTCCGGCTTTACTTTGAGAGGGGAGAGTTTAAAGCTCTGGAAAAATTAAGAAATATAAATCCACGTTATCCACTCAAAGCCACAACAAACCGGTGCTCGTATTGTCTAACGCTTTTGGCGCTTGCCTTCGCTTTCACCATCTCTTTCTGTCATCCTTTTATACCGTTTGACAGAAAGAGATAGTGATTGCGAAGGCAAGCGTCAGAAACGTTAGACAATAAGCCTGCGGGAGCGCGGGGTGCCGGCGGAGCGTGCCCAGCGCGCTCTATAACACTGAACCAAATATACGGTGACACACCGGCAGCGCGGCACACCGTATTTGATTCAGTGTTATTGGTCAATAACACACACGGGCGGCGGTGTCGTCCGACATCAAAGGCGATTCTAAACTGTATGGATGGTAAAACTGCGACAATGCCACTGACGCCGATCGGCGTCAAAAAACTACTGAACTTTCTAGGAATCTTATTTTGAAAGTAAAACACTTAATAAATTACATAGAAAAATATTTAATCAATTATTTATTACACTTTCACGCTACTTCCTATTCTAGCTACTCATAATTTTCAGTGCATCCTCTTTCATATTTTTGTTGTGATCTGAAAAAACATGAAGGTATTATGTCGATAAAATATACTTACACATTTTAATCGTTGTAGTTTAACATGGGTAGGTATATTCAGTTTTAGTTTTCTGATTACAAGCAGAGGAAAAGCAGGTTTTCGGAAATAGGGATGACGACTGGGTTAAAAATTGGTCATTCTAATTAGTCCGTCATTTAGATTATGGGAAAATATGGGACACGTATTTTTTGGTTTATCAAATTATTAAAAAACGACAAAGATATATCATCAAACTTCCGGAGTGGGGGCTTGTGACGTCACCCTTAGGTAAAAATTGTACCATATAGTGACGTCACTCGAAACTTCTAAGCACTGTATCCTCCTCATTTTTTGTTTGTCAAACAAAGGAAAAAATACGTGTACAATATTTTTTAATAATCTAACTGACGGACTAAACAGTTTTTTTTAGTCGTCTAGCCTATTATGTGCGAAATTACATTAAAACCTGCATACACCTGCATACACCTGTGAAAAAATTTGCGATGGTGTGTGTGAAGTTCCCAATCGGCAATGGGCCTGCGTGGGAACTACGGCCCAAACCCTCTCTTTCTGAGAGGAGGCCTGTACCCTGCAGTGGGACGTATAACAGGCTGGGATGATGATGATGATGATGATGAATTAATTACGAGTAATTTAATTATTTTATAATATCTTAGGAAGCAAAAAATACTCACCGAATCAAAATTTTCCTTTTTTCATTTCACAAAAATACACGTACATTCCATACAATATTAGGGCCAAGATACCCCAATCCATTTTCCGTAAAACTCACAATTCCAACTTATATGTATGTCAATTGTATGTAAAAACAGCTTTCGTCTTTCCCACACAATTCCTTTGTTAGGTATCCCACGAGAACTTTGTCAATTTTTCGGGATAAAAATTTTTTTTTTTACGCTCAAACTCTTTGCGATTCTTTACGATCGTCGTAGATATTTTGGAGTAAGCAAAGAGAACACTTTAAGTAGTAGACCTTTTTCGTACACTTTTTAATACATTATTTTTTTATTTTATTTAATTTTTTTTTGTTTGCTTGTTTTTATTTTTTTATTTCTTATTGTTTTTTTATATTTTAAAATTGTATTGTCTTTAGTAATAATTGTTTGTGTTTTTTATTTTTGTGTGTGCGAAATAATTTTTTTTCATTTCATTTCATTTGTATTTAAAAATGTATAACGAATCAAAAAAAACTGCGTGCGCTTATACTTTGATAGGCGTATCGATGAATTGAGGTATTGACAGCGTTCCTTCTATTTATAGGTTATAATATAGCTGGGGTTACCAGTCAAGCATGGCATTTTTATTTTAAAGTATAAAAAAACTTTTTTTTAATTCGAAAATGTTGGTGTTTTCTTTCTAAGAATCAAGCGCATCAAGAGCACTATTGATTTTGATGATAATTGATAAATAACTATAAATTAAAAATTTTATAAACCCCCAACGCAATTAGGACACACATATTTTTGAAAAAAAAAGTAAATGCCATTATGCTAAGATCCTTTCCGCAGCTAATAAAGGAGCTGATAATTTTGAAACAGCTGAACTAATTTTGATGAAACATATCTAAGAACGATCCCCAAGAAACCTGCTTTCGAATAAACAAAACCGCATCCAAATCGGTTCACCCGTTTAAAAACTATGATGCCACAGACAGATACACACACACACATAGCGGTCCAACCTCTTTTTGTGTCGGGGGTTAAAAAAGTGTTCCTAATTTTCCGTATTACCATTTTTTTTAGTCCGTTTTGTAACGAGCCATACAAACTGTATAAACAAAAAGTCACGAAATGGCTCAAAAATCAGGACACTTTTATTATGAAATGAATAGTGCTGGTAAATCTGAGTAAAAAAACACCAAATTTCCACATTTAGAAATAAATTCTGCACACTTGAAAGTGAAAATACCCACATAAATGACAAGTTACAAGAATTTTATATTTAAGTCGTCGAAAGCAATATATGAATAAGATTAGAGGTAAAAAATCTACCAATTACCTCTCCACGCTTAAATCGCTGAATCGATTTGCATGAAATTCGGTATGGATATGCCATGAGACCCTGGGAAGGACATAGAATAGTTTTTATCCTTGAAAACTGCATAACTCCCGCGGGATAGCGATAAACGAATTCTTTATATATGGAATAGCGGCCAACAAACATGTACTTAGCAAAAATAACAATTTTATTAAAAAGCTATCAGTCTTAAAAATCCTGAAATCTCAGCAGAAATACCGAGATGTGGCAACACTCAGTGTAATTGTCTATTCAACATCAACTGTAAATAAAAACAATGATTTCATTCGTTTTGTTTTCGATATAACTGTTTGTAAACTATTATCTAAATAATTTTTACACGCGGGTTTTCTCGAGTAGACCGTCACGCGGGTGAAGATTTAGATGTCATTATACTTCATTTAATTTAGAATGAGAAACCACAATAACATTATATTGCGTCTGGTCAACTATTTCTTACCTAGCAAATAGTACAGTACAATAGTCTGGGAGCCGCAAAATAAAATTGTTTTAATGTCACTTTATTTGCGTGTCGTCAATTGTTACTCTAGTACAAATTGTAAAGAGATTACAGTCCACGAGCCGCAATATAATATTGTTGTGGTTATAATTATAGGAAAAGCCTGACCAGAAATATATGACTATTCGCCATGTTGCGGAATTTCATTGGAACTAATTTCTTACACTGGCAATAATTTTAATGATTGTCAGTGTCACTGTGGCGGTTTCTTCGAACAATAACAAAAATGCCCAAAACGACTCGTAGTCAACAACGGATCATTATAAATAATGTTTATAATAAAGTACTGGAAAAAAACGCTTGGGGAATGAAACTATTTCGCTACAAATCCTTTCCAAATTAACATCAGAGCTAACAGGTAAACGTTGTAGACAAGTCAAGATATCATTTGATGTCATTGTTCCGACTATACTGAACTATTGCCATATAAATAAGAACAATAGCGCCCTCTTGACATTAGTCATATATTTTTGGTTTACCTTTAATTTTTTTTAATATCCATAGTGTGTTTGTTTGTTTGTCCTTCTTTCACGACGAAACTGAGCGACGGTTTTTTTTTTTTTTTTTTTTTTTTTTTTTTTATGTTAGATAGGCCAGACAAACGAAGGAAGGAAGGGGAGAGGGAGGGGGAGAGGGAAGGGGTGAGGTATTGGGCCCCCGGCACTCTCACTGACCGTACGAAACGCAGGCAGGATTGCCGTGATTTTTTGTACGGGCATAGTTGAAGGGCTATAGATTGACATAGGGTACTTTTTACTACGGGAAAATATCTCATTCCAACGGGATAACTTAATAACAACGGGTTAAGCTAGTCACCTATAAAAGGTGCTTACAAATTAGATGCCAATACTTTAAGAGACGTTAACTTACGGGCCAATTTTTAACCCCCGACACAAAAAGAGGGGTGTTATAAGTTTAACCGCTATGTGTGTGTTTGTCTGTGGCATCATAGCTCTTAAGCGGGTGAACCGATTTGAATGCGGTTTTTTTATTTGAAAGCTGGTTTCTTGGCGATGGTTCATAGTAGGGTTTTCTACCCGGGTACCCGGGGCCGGGTATACCCGGGTAATTAAGGACTTGTGTACCCGGGTACCCGGCAACTACTTTAAATACTACTTTTGCTAGTACAAAGTGACTAATACTAATACTTCAAGTTAGAAGTGGCTAATGCTAATACTTCATTTGAAGCAAATTTAAATGAAGCCACTACATATAATACAGCACCCTTAAATGCAGGCATCAAATTAAGGAAAGAGTTTCAGTTATATGAGGTTTCCAGGAATCGTACTCCAAATTTGGAACTTCTTTATAGGGCCCTCTTGTCTGTTAAGCCTACATCTACGGACAGCGAAAGAACGTTTTCGATTGCAGGAAATTTTGTAACAAAAACTCGAAACAGGCTTTCGGATCGTTCTATTAATGCCATAGTTGTTTTTGAAAGATGAGAAAGGATCTTTTCACCTCACTAGCTCGGAAAGCCCTTTTTGTTTGTTTGACATCTATTGAGAAAATCGTTTTTTATCCACATGTGAAGAGTTTTGACATTTGAAGGCAGCTTACGTGATATTTGACAGCTAACAAAACGTAAAACGTTAAAAGTGCTGAATTTTGAACATCACAATTAATGAATTGCATCGAGTAAAAAACACTAAATTCAGTCTTACAACTTTATTTTAATTCATAAATATTTTTTGTAGTGGTAGAGCCATGTTGTAGCTAGCCGCTGCATCACGAATGGGCCGGCTCGTCCGGGGCAGTACCACCCTCTCACAGAACACCGGCGTGAAGCAGCAGTAATCCTGCTTGCGTTTCGTACGGTCAGTGAGAGTGCCGGGGGCCCAATACCTCACCCCTTCCCTCTCCCCCTTCCCCTATTATCTCCTTTAGGGCCGACAACGCACTGGCATCGTGTAAAGCGCTGCGGGTGTCTATGGATAGTGGTGTTCATTTAACATCAGGTGACCCACTAGTTCGTTTGTCTGGCCTATATAACATAAAAAAAAAAAAAAAAAAAAATCAGCATTCAACATTAACCTTCATTCTTGTTGCAAAAACGGATAAAATGTTCTGACAGTCCAAGTAAATCGATGTGCGAACAAAACGCATCCGAAATAATAAAAAAAAACTTAAGTCAAAACTTTTCAATTAATTATTTTGAGTGAATAAATAAATAATAATTGATAGTACAAACCCTTTTTCTTATTTTCCTCGCTGTAGTGAGGTGAAAAGTTTTGTGTTATACACGGGTGAAAAGTTATTTTACGTCTCGTGTGTTGAAACACTCGCTATCGAAAGGATTCTATTTTTGAACCACTCGCTTCGCTCGTGGTCAATCATAGAATCCTTTCGATAGCTTGTGTTTCAAATGGACACTCGCAGGTAAAATACAACTTTCCCCCCTTGTATAACAAATAACTATAAAGATCTCATCATGCAAAAATGATGAGAATCTATTTTAATATTAATTCAAGGAGAGAGAAGACTTTTGTTTTGAAATTGTAGTGTTATATTTTGTTATTGAGTTTAGACTTCGTTATTTTCAAGTGTTTTTGTTTTATTTCAAAGAATTTAAAACAATGTAAAGGAGTGAAATGTATCGTTAATTTTATGTTCCTGAATGATTAAGATATTTAAGATAGATCCTATATGAAAAGAACGACGATTAATAAAAGAAGATTATTTTAATTCATTCTTTTTCTTTCAAATATTCGGTACCCGGGTACACTCGGGTACCCGGGTATTAAAAATAAAAATACCCGTTACCCGGGTATCGAAAATGGCCGGGTATTCGAAAACCCTAGTTCATAGACATGTTTCATGAAAATTGGTTCAGCCGTTGCAAAGTTACCAGCTCTTAAGATAGTTGACGCATAATGGGCATTTACTTGACCAAATTGCGTTGGGGGTTTTTAATTTTTTTTAATTATAGTTACTTATTACTTATTTTGTTGTATGTTTTGACTTTTTTTAATTTGTGAAATTTTATGTGATTTCTGCTCAGAATCACAGCTTTTTTCGATCCTGCTATGTCTGCTAGGAGAATAAAAGTGTTTGCTCGAACCCACGACCCTCTGCTAGAGAGCCATAGATTAAACCACTAGACCACGGCCATATTTACCAAAGAAACCCAATTATAACATTGCCGATATATTTGTATCACACATCTGGGGTCCCGAAGCGTATACATTTAACGTGTTTTTGTGACACCATGAGATTTAATACTGGCGTAGGGGAGAATAGGCCCTTTCAAAAGTACCATAGACGCCTTTACAGTTACCTAGTACCTACTCGAAGTTCTTCGCTCGAAGTTGTTGACGATTCTACCCGGGACATACAGTCCAATTAGGTAAGTCTAACTAGTTACCTACTCTACTATAGTATGTTCCAGTTAAAATTACGAAAAGTACTTAAAACCAACATCTATTGTTTAATTGTTATCTTCAAAGTGGGGTTGTAAAATAATTATGCAGGTGTATCGGTCGGTAGGCCATACTTCGGTCAGTTTTATTATGTCTCTTTGTTATCTTTTCCTTTCATATTCAGCAACAAAAGAAGTTGTAAAATGTTAAGTGCATTTTCGTCATTTTAACTGGAACATACTATACACAACAGTTTCGAAGCTTTTCGCTCGAAGTTGTTGACGACTACCTGGGACATACAGTCCAATTAGCAGAGATCGGAATTTGCACGGCAAAACATGAGACTGTCGCAAACAAGCTAGTGTTAGAACCAGTTTTTATCGATATCGAGTATTATTATACATATATAAAAAAAGTCATGCTAATATATTTAGGTACATTATTTTATAATTTATTTATTTATTTATTTCAATAATTTTACACGGCATTACAGTGTTCACCAATACACCGTGAAATTAAAGTTATACATATATAAAAACAAAACAGAAATAGAAAATTTTACTCAAACATAAACACTAGACTGCCTATCATCCATCAACTCACAAAAAGTCAGACATTCACGGCACACAATCGGCCAACGAGAAGCAAATAGGTCACAATCAGGTGCTGACGTCAGGAACGTATTGATAATCATTCGCACAGGTAATTTATAATATGCAAAAGAAGTGGTAAGAGAATGTTGAGAAATTACCTCATGATGATCTACTCCTAACGTGGGTCACACTGAAAGTTTCGGGAATACAAAAAATGGATCAGCGTAAAGAGTTAAATGTACATTTCCGGTTTTTTAAAGTATTCTCCAAGCATATTTATACATTTTTTCATTCGCTTAGACCGATTATTGAAACAGTTATTCGACTCCAAAGATGTAGTCTCCGAAATGGCACTTATGAAGGTGTCCACTGCTGCTTCGAGTGACAGAAATCGCTGAACGCGTTGCTTATCTTTAATTTTAGGGTATGTATAGAAATCATGAAGACTCCAAGTCGCGGCTGTATGGTGGTTGGGTCATTAATTCGGCGTTGTAATAGTGATTCGTGATTGGTTTTTATTTTCAAGTTCGTAAGCATGTATCCACGTTTCATCACCCAACACGATTTTATATACTTCGTTGGACGTTCCAGTGTTAAACCTTTCTAAATTTATTCGGCACCAATTGACCCAGGCCCCCTTTTGTTCATCAGAAAGTTGGTGTGGGACTCAACGGGAAAATAGCTTTTTCACGATCAGTTCTGTCTGCAAGATAGTTTGGATTAGACTCATTGCAATCCCTAAACATAACTGAATTTCACGATATGTGACATGACGATCTTTGTTGATCAGGTCCCGCACTGCATCGACATTTTCTTGAGTAACCCCAGATTTGGGCCGCCCTTCACGAAAATCATCACTGAGTTTTACACGATCGCGATAAAATTCGGAAAACCAGCGATACACAGTCGTCTTTCATGCAACTCCCTCCTTAAATGCATAAATCGTCCGATCAAGGCATTATTTTTGAGATAAACCACTCCTAAAATCATAAAAATTCATAGCTCTTAAAATTTCTCGCGTTACTTCAATTTTGGCGGCAACAACACCGTTTTAAAAAACAATTACTAAAAAGTGTCTACTTTTTTTTTCAAACTGCCTGCTGTAATGAGTTGACAAGACCTCTATGGTTATAAAAAGGTTAAATTTGAAACACTATTGTACCATTAAATAATCGATTCCCGAAACTTTCAGTGCAGCCTAGTATCACTATCACAAACCAAATAAAATGTCATGTGCTGCTGTGTGTACTGACGCGGACTTCGAAGAAGAAATTGCATCTGTCTCTATATAATTTTATACAAACCTGACCTAAAATTCTGTATTAAATTATGTTTTTTATTTAGTGGACCGTTTTTTTCTTCTATTGCACAACTATCGATATCGATAAAAATTGGTTCTATCACTAGCTTGATTGCGACAGTCTTATATTATGCCGTGAAAATTCCGATCTCTGCCAATTAGGTAGGTCTAACTTCGAGAAACTTCGAAGTGATTATGGCTGAGACCTCAGTGCAATGGTCGCTGGACTCGGAAGACTCTCCGAGCGAGTTGGTCTTAAAATGAACATGGACAAGACAAAGGTCATGGCAAACGTCCATGTTGTACCTGCCAACTCCCGTTATAATCGAAGACTCTTTGCTCGATGTTGTTGACGATGTCGACTATATCTACCTGGGATCTACAGTCTAATTAGGAGACTCCTTATACTATCAGCCAAATCCTGCGCAATGCGTGACGGTGTAACAAACATCCAAGATCCAAACATCTGAACATCCAAACTATAGCGCTTGTTAGAAGGATGCATGGAAATCGTCTATCCTTGGTCAAATTCCACACATTATGTCCATATCGCAATAATAATAACCTGATAACAATACGCTAAACAAAATCAAAAGCCAAAACAATACGGAATGACCAACAAAACGAAGATAAAAAGCTAAAAAACGCCTCTTCTATTCAGCCCCGGTACTGCCAACTAAAAAGGATAAAAGAATAAACAATATATTTTTTTAAAAGCCGCGGCAGCGGGCAGGGGGCGTGACGGTATAAATATAAAGGTGTGAACATGTCAGGGGCAGCGGCCGTTGTGTCACCTAGTGTGTAGGCGTCTTTAGGTTATTTTTAGAACGGATTAAAACGCTTTTAGCGTGCCGTCATTAAAATGGCGAAAAAGGCACTAACAACAATAGTACAAACATACATACATACACACATTACGCCTGTATCCCATAGGGCTAGGCAAAGCACAGGAAACGCTAGATTTGCTCTTACTTTTCGAGGCTACTTTTAGCAATAATTTTAGGTTTAAAGTTAGATAAAAGTGGTACAATATTATAATTACTTACCTTGAACTATTTCCTTAGCCTTGATACGACGCCGACTACACCAATATTTACAACAATACGATAACAATAGTAAAACCCATAAAGAATTAAATTAACCCTTCGTATGACTTAGCACTGATCAGTGCCACCCCCGTCGCATGCCAAAACACTGATCAGTGACAAAATCACTAAAATCAAATTAAATAAGCGAATTTAATAAATCATAATTCAATAAAACTTAGCTGTTGTGATTTTGGGGCACCGTTGAACAGCGCCATTTAATACTAAGGATTAAATCCCAATTGTCAAAGTTAGTGTTCAAGGCCAACGTAACAAGACTTTACGCGGCTTTATACGCAACTAGCTTTTGCCCGCGACTCCGTCTGCGTGGAATTAGTAATTTGGGCAGCTTATTTTTTTTAAACCAATTTGCTTTTTCATCAATTATGGCTCTCCTTAGTTCCTTTCAGAAGAAGTGAAACTTCATAATAAACCAACCCGCTCCCAATCCGCCCCCAACCCGCTCCTTACCCGCCCCCAACCCGCCCCCGCCCACTCCCAACCCGCCCCCAACCCGCTCTCAACCCGCCCCCAACTCGCTCTAAACCTGCCCCCAACCCGCTCTCAACCCGCCTCCATCCCGCTCCCAACCCGCTCCCAATCCGCCCCCAACCCGCTCCCAACGCGCTCCCTACCAAATCGGAGCAGTAGTTCCTGAGATTAGCGCCTATAGAAATTTTACTTCAAAACCCCCGATTTTGAAACATTCTTCCGCTCCGCTCCGCTCCTATTGGTGTTAGCGTAATAATATAGCCTATAGCCTTCCTCGATAAATGGGCTATCTAACAATGAAAGAATTTTTCAAATCGGAGCAGTAGTTCCTGAGATTAGCGCGTTCAAACAAACAAACAAACAAACTCTTCAGCTTTATAATATTAGTATAGATTAAGGTATAAGTTGGCAGCCGACTCCACGCAGCAGCAGCAGACGACGTGTCGCCAGCTACGCTACGCTAGCTACGGAGGGAATTTCAAAGAAATAAGGTATAAGTTCGCGTAGCTAGCGACACGTCGTCTGCTGCTGCTGCGTGGAGTCGGCTGCCAACTTATACCCTAGGTTTCAAACTAAATACAAACTGAAATATAGATGCACAGAAAAAACCCCAGAAAAAAGACCAGTGCTGGGAATCGAACCCAGGTAACCTCTAGACCAGTGATGGTGTAGGGGTAAGCACGCAGCACGGAACGCTGAGGACCTGGGTTCGATTCCCAGCATTGGTCTTTTTTCTGGGGTTTTTTCTGTGCATCTATATTTCAGTTTGTATTTAGTTTGAAATATATGGTTTCATGGGATGACCGTAAAAGTAATAAAAAAATGAAGTTGAAAAATAAATAAAAAAGATACTTCATATCTGACTTGTAATATATTTTTTTATTTGAAAGAAGATACTATTAGCGTGATCTTAAGGTACTTAGAGAAAAATATGCTTGCAATTGCGGTTAAATTACAATACAATCTTAGTTTAGAAATATTTTTTTACAAAAACATAATAACTGCTCAACTGATTAAGTTTAAAATAATTATCCTAGAAAGTTTTTATTAAGTTTAACTTACGTGTTTTTTTTCCTATTTTTTAGACGTGCGGTTCAAAAGTTAGAGGGGGGGACACATTATTTTGAACTTTCGGAGTGAATATTCCGAAAATATTCACTTTATCAAAAAATAGTTTGAGAAAACCCCTATTTATTTTCAAATACCTATCCAACGATACCCCATACTATAGGCTAGTCGAGAAAAAAAAATCACCCCCACTTTACGTCTATGGGAGGTACCCTAAACAAAATTTTTTTTTTTTTTATTTAATCACTTTGTCGGCGTAACCGATATATATATATATTCATGCCAAATTACAGCTTTCTAGTACATACTAACAGTCTCTGAGCTTAGCCGCGAACAGACAGACAGACAGACGGACAGACATGGCGATACTATAAGGGTTCCTAGTTGACTACGGAACCCTAAAAATTAAGACAATCGATATTTATGAGCAAGAATATTATGGACATTAATTTCTGATTTTCAAAATTCGGATAAAAAAGATTATGGGAGAAAAGGGGATCCCATGTCAGGCTCGTAGCAAATGGAAACAAATAAACTCTGGCTACCCCTTTGCTGAGAAGGAGGCCTGATGTAAGTAAAAAATAAATTATCAACAAAATCTATTTACTTCTGCCATACAAGGAAAATGATCTTTTAACTGGATCCTTTCTCTATCGGTTAAAAATGACTAAACCAATTTAATCGTTCGCGAGCCGATCAAAGGGCTGCTACTGGCATATGCAGCCCTTGGGGGTAGTTTGCGTATTGCTTCTGAACTTCAAAGGGGATCTTTTAAAATACGGTAGATAATATCACGTAAACCATACATGGCGATAGTATACTCGTAAATATAACTACAAACACACACATACACCAGACCAGCTATATGTTATGGGTGGTGTAATTCACGCCAGAGTGGCTTTTTGAAGTGAAACTTCTAATGCGACTTCCAACAAGGTCGCGTTAAACGTTTAACGCTACCATGGAGGGGGTATGAAAGCATTAGTATATGTACTGCCGAAGCCAGTAATCTTGCATTGTATATACATATACTAACGGATGTTAAAAACTTCGACAGTGCGATGCAGAACTCATACTGTCTGTGCAAATTTGTATGAGACTTGATAAAAGCGCCATCTAGTGAGTAATTTAAACACGTACATGCATAAGTAAATTTAGTTTTTTATGTTATTGCAATAAGGTTCATATTGATGTAAAGTGCCTTTTTCATTTCCACATTACGAAGTTTCACTTCTTCCGCGCGGAGGAGCTGCACGCACGATTTTTTTTTAGGTTTCCGTACCCAAAGGATAAAAACGGGACCCTATTACTAAGACTCCGCTGTTCGTCTGTCTGTCTGTCACCAGCCAGTATCTCATGAACCGTGTAGCTAGACAGTTGAAATTTTCACAGATAATGCATTTCTGTTGCCGCTATAAGAACAAAATTAAATACTAAAAAAAAATACAATTAAAAATTAAAGAAACAGTAATATTTATTTACACAAAATACGCATACCTACATATTTACAGAAACATATTTTAAAAGACAAAAAAAAATTGTTACTATGTAAGTACATATAAAAATTATTGAATGATTAACTGACTCACTGACTGTCTGTCTCATAAACGCCCAAACCAAAACCCCTTTGCGTTAGAAGACTGAATTTTTTCATAGACGTTACGTTGCCTCTATGATGAAGGTAAACGAGGAATAAGAACCGAGAGACTAAAAATACTAATAAATCGTGGGATAATTGACACCAGTACTAATATACTTATATAGACAAATACATACTTAAATACATATTACACATCCAAGACTCGAGCACAAACATTCTTATTTTTCACACAAAAACCTGCCTCAACTAGGAATCGAACCCGGGACTTCAAGCTTCGTAGTCAGGTTCTCTAACAACTAGGCAATGTGGGCCCAATTGCATAACAAATTACAAGCTAAGAGTATTAGCTATTTTGTATTGAAATTCACTAATACTATTTGCTTGTATTTTGTTGTGTAATTGAGCCCAGGGGGGCTACCACGCTCTCTTAATACGATTCAGTTTACGCTCTAAACTGAACTGCATCGCTATTTGGTACCACGACGTTACTTTTGCGATTCAGTTCAAGTGCGGTTCAGCGGTAGCGATACAGACATTTTCATTCACTCACTTCAAGTGGTTTTATTTTTTTTTATATTTTTATTTATTCAGAAAGAAACAAACAGTCACACTGGTACAATAGTAACCATAAAACAATGAGTAGAAAATAGACCTATAGTTTCCTTAATTGTATAGGTACAATAATGTTTTCGTACCATGACGCTTAACTTGAGTGGGAATTGAATCGCTTCAGTGTCAAATGGTGTCAAATTTAGCGATTCAGTATAAGTTACTCATTCCGCAGGTCGTAAAATTTGCAGTAAAAATACTGCAAATTAAATAAAAGCTTTTAAAAACTCTTTACACGTAAACACACACGTTTCAAAATCACAACAACTTTGATCAAGTATCACAGATTAAACAAATCGATGGTAACCAGATGGCGCCACGTGCGCGGCACACTCCCGCCAAAACTAACGTCAAACGCACTCGGTCCAAACGAATGTCATTACAAGCGCTTTGCTGCGCTCAAGATTGCAATGGCGGCGGTGAGGGGGATTTTGACGCTGTTTATTATAGTCTTGTCGGACCCGTATCAAAATCAGTTGAAAGTCGTTCAACTACAGAACTATTAATAAATTAAGTGAAAAACTAAAGTAAATGGTGTGTTGTATGTAGTAGTAACGTGTCCGTTTAAACAAATTGACGTTCCAAGTTTGAAAACCGGCCAAGTACGAGTCGGGCTCGCGCACGAAGGGTTCCGTACCATTATCTATAAATCGGTAAAAAAATCTCGCTTGTTTTATGGGAGGGAGCCCCATTAAATATTTGTTTTATTTGTGAATATTCTAAATATCTTGTCAATATTTCAAGCGTCTACCTATTGCTGTTATCAATATCGAGCAAAAACGAGCAAAAAAAATCATGTTTGTTGTATAGGAGCCCCCCTAAATATTTATTTGATTCTGTTTTTTAGTATTTGTTGTTATGGCGGCAACCAAAATACATCATCTGTGAAAATTTCAACTGTCTAGCTATCACGGTTCGTGAGATACAGCCTGGTGACAGACGAACGAACAGCGAAGTCTCAGTAATAGGGTCCCGTTTTTACTCTTTGGGTACGGAACCCTAAAAACCATTGGTATTTTTTGAGAAAATCCCAATTGGCGTGAATTGTCCCAAGTTATTTACTTATTAATATGCCGTCGATCTTGTATCCTGTAATCCGTTGGCCCCCTCATTTAAACATATTGCATCGCCCCCGTCTTGCCGCCAGAACTGTCCTACGCATCTGTCTCCGTTAATCGTACTAATTCAAAAACAAAGCTTTCTCCCTCTAACAGTGTGGCACAGATAACATAAAATCAAAGAACTCCATTTCAATAGAATCTGTCTACGAAAACCATTTCGAGATAAATGCTTTTTCAACACAGTTGCTCGTAAATTGACTCTTACTACACCGTTTTTAGTTTCATAATTCAGCATATTACCACACTTGTGCTGTAAAAACATTACCGTACAAGTGCTGTAATATAAACTTTTTTTTAATTTAAGCAAAAGTTATTAACCTAACCTAACCTAACCTAACGGCTCGCGCTTACAATAATACCTCGTGTGTAATGACCAACGTAGCACACTTGTATCATAATGTACTATTTAACTCGTTTTCTGTAGTTATTTAATTGTAATATTATGTAATGAATTTATCACATAACAAATAAGCAATGACCTTCATTTGACATTGGTGTAAATTGCGTGACCAGTCCAAGTCGTACTTTATTCTGTGTGGTTAGAATTCTTCACAATTTACGCGTGGATTATACTACAGAGTTTGATTTGGACCCGCTGTCTGACATCTAGCACTTTGACAGCGCCAGTAAAGTGACACTAGTCACAGTGTACCACTACGCAAAAAATAGTTAAATGGGTTGCCTTATCGTACGCATTTAGATAGTTTTTTTAGAAATTTGGCAGTGTGGGAGCCCTCAATTATAATCTGACGTCATCAACCAAAAACAGTTTCAATAATTAATTTTGAATAAATTAGTGAACTAAATGACAAAATATTGAAATTAGTTTCTTATAATTGACTTTTCTATACAAAAAATATAAAACCGCTGGTATTTTTTTTTAGACATTCCCAATTGATATGGGCGCCGTACGCCAGGTCCTTAGTAACATGATTAATGAAACTGTTTTTGGGGTTCCGTACCCAAAGAGTGCGCTGAGACTCCGCTGTCTGTCTGTCTGTCCGTCTGTCACAAGGTGTTATCTCTTGAACCGTAATAGATAGACACTTGAAATTTTCACCGATTAGGTATTACTATAGCCGCATTAGCAACAAATAATAAAAATATAATTAAATTAAACATTAAAGGGGATTCCGACTAACTAATATAAAACGATCCCACACTGCGCACATTTTACTCAGAAGCAGGGTTCTGCTAACACTGGAATTACAGTTCGGCTGTTTACGGCGCATATTTTGATCTTAGATTATTTATGCACTAGATAGAGTGTCAGTAGCAAACATTGCGATACAAAACGTCCACAAATCCATTTGACAGCTTCATATTACGATCGCGTTACGTCATTCCGGTTGTCACTGTGTGCGTGCTTAATGATACCAGTTAATTTCACATTCCCCAAAATGTGGGGAAAGTGAAGCTGATGGGGAATGTGTGGGGAGAGCTTCAATTCGGGGAAAATGAGGGATTTTAAGTATGAACACAAATACGCGACATTTGACATCAAATTTCTGCTAGTCTTGATTAATTTCCTACAATTCATTATTCGCAACAGCTCTAAACTAAGTCACTCGGCCCACAATGATATTTTAAGTGTAGATACGTTATTATGCTCACATGATGCCAAAAAAAAATGCTCCGCACGCGGCGGTAGGCACACATACATACACGTTTCATTTTACTTATCTACATTTTATTACATTGACAGACGGTATAAGAGAGATGGCTTCATTTAGACGATATGAAGAAAAAAAAAAAAGATCTTCTAAGCTCGCAAGTGTAAGCAAAAGTCACAATCCGACTGAATCCAATGGTCACAATTAGGACCATTTCGCGGCACACGTTTTGGTGCGTTGGTGGCGTATCTACCTCTTTTTTGTATATAATATCATTGCGGCCCACATAATTTTTCATTCCCCACACGTGGGGAATTTCGACAATGCGTTTGGGGATTTTAGCATATTACTATTGGCAACCCTGCAAATGACGCAAATGACGCAAATGACATATAAGCCAACAGTTGGCTTATATTTCATCGGGACGTTTTCATGCCGCCTAAGCTCTATCTAGTGCATAAATTTATCTAAGATTTTGACATACCTACTTAAAAATTTGTACCGAGTCCTCGGTTTTTTCGTGTTTTTGAACACACCCGAATTGTCCATATCCATAACATTGTAGAAAGTCCCTTTCAATGTAATGTTAGCCATCTTTCTTCACTGAAATCGAAAATTTTTCAGAGACTGAACTCTGTGGATTTTGTTAGGTTTATTACATAACAATCCAGAACAATTAATACTTAAGTAGATTCAGTGAAAAAACTCTTATGGCAAATGATCATTATGGCAAATATTTATGACTTTCAATATTTATGAATCCCAATAGACCCTTACGCTGAAAAGTCAACACCAAATAAACCAGAACTAATCCAAACTAAACCTATAAAAAGAGTGTAAACGCATGAAAACAAAGTTATAAATTAACGAATGGCACGCGCCTGTCACGTGGCGCGTCATATGGTGTGCGAGTGAGAGCCAAGAGGGAGATGGAGGATCATTTTCGAAAGACTACCAATGGTTTGTGCAATAGATATACTTAGTATTAATCTTGATCTGTATAGATTCAGGCGTTACTTTGTGAAGTTCTATGTCAAAATATATAGAATACTTACTTAGGTACTGATTTAATTTAAAAACTCACAATATTATCTCATATACACTAACAATCTATAAAAATTAAAACTAACTATATTAAAATAAAATAAACTAAAAATAACATCTAAATCTTAAAATGGCCCCTTTGACCGAAGACGCTGGCAGCATATCCTCGCTGATGCGTTGAGCGAGGAAGCTGCCAGCTCTTCAGTCTCCTATGGTATCTCTGAGTCTCTTTGACAAGTCTTTGAAGAGACGCAGAGCACCAGGGCCCTACGGACCAAGGAAGGGTACAATAGTTATTTGTTATACAAGGGGGGAAAGTTGTATTTTACCAGCGAGTGTTCATTTGAAACAAGAGCTATCGAAAGGATTCTATGATTGACCACGAGCGAAGCGAGTGGTTCAAAAATAGAATCCTTTCGATAGCGAGTGTTTCAACACACGAGACGTAAAATAACTTTTCACCCGTGTATAACACAAAACTTTTCACCTCACTACAGCGAGGAAAATAATTAGAAAAACATGCGAATATTTAATTGAAAAGTTTTGACTTAAGTTTTTTTTTTATTATTTCGGATGCGTTTTGTTCGCACATCGACTTACTTGGACTGTCATAACATTTTATCCGTTTTTACAACAAGAATGAAGGTTAATGTTGAATGCTGATATTTATGAATTAAAATAAAGTTGTAAGACTGTATTTAGTGTTTTTTACTCGATGCAATTCATTAATTGTGATTTTAAAAATTCAGCACTTTTAACGTTTTACGTTTTGTTAGCTGTCAAATATCACTTAAGCTGCCCTCAAATGCCAAAACTCTTTCTTCACATGTGGATAAAAAGCGATTTTCTCAATAGATGTCAAACAAACAAAAAGGGCTTTCCGAGCTAGTGAGGTGAAAAATTATATTCAGCGCCAAGACCACTGTATTTTACGTACTTATTTTGCTCCTCCGCGAAGTAGTGATGCCAAGTCATGCGAAATAGCTTCGTTCGCGTTAAAAATATATTTTTTTGTGCATTTTTATTTATATTTTTTTAGTGTTCCGTACTCCACTTTCCTTCTTTTTTTTTTTAATTTACTCAAGAAAAAAGAAAATTAAGTATACATATTAATTATAAACAGCGAGCGAAAATCGCGAACGATTTATCTGTCGCTGATAACGACCTTCCGTCCGTCCGTCTGTCACAGGCTCTATGTCTTGAATTTTCACCGAGTTCTTTGGCATTTTACTTTAAACGGATCAAAATCTATAGCGTTTTGATTCTGAGTAAGAAAATAGCAAAATCTCCACATTAAAAAAAAAAATTTTTTGCTCCATTTAAATTTAGTCTAAGAGTAACAAACACATGAACATAATGGCATGGCCATTGAACATGGCCCAAGACGCTCTTGGCTGGTTTCTAAACTTCTTTTTTTAGCATTAGAAATAAGGTAAACATATCTTGATAGGTCTTTTTATAAAAACCGCTTTTAAAAAAATAGTAACTATTACCTATTAAGTACTTATGAAACCAAAAGAATATAAATGACCATATTTCCTTGTTAATTGTGACATTTCGACGGCGTAGTAGGGTCAACGTTATAAATAAGCGATCACTTTTGTACCTTGTTTGAAAAGTCATACGAAATTATGTAACGACTGAAAGCGACAAGGTAAAAAAGTAATCACTTACTTATGACGTTGACAGTACCATGAACCCATAACTAACATTTTGATGATTTGTATGTTAGATGCGCTTTACATTTAATTTGGCATCATTACTGAAGACACTGATTTTCTACTCTTTTAATCGTCTATTGTAAAATTAGGTTTTTGTTGGAGTTCATGGTACTTCACCGTCGATAATTGCCGTGATTAATTTTGTCAAATGTGTTTTTCAATAGAAAGACACGTCAAGATCGCTTACCTTTTTTCTAATGCTAAAAAAGAAGTGTACTAACTTACTTACACCATACCATAATGTACAGTGGTCTACGCATCAATCCACAGTCACCCGATACGGCTGCGAGTGTTTCGCAAACATGTTTGCAGAGTGTTGGACGTCAGTGAATTTTATAGGGTGGTTAACATGTTGTGTTGCTCTAGGGGCAAGATTTGTACCTATTTATTGTGTAAACAATGTAATAGGGGGATAACTTCATTATCCCAGATCCAAGATACATTCCCCTGATTTAAAATCTGCGTAAAAACGGGTAAGCAGCAAACGGTAAAAATTAAAATTTTGAATGAAGTACACTTCCCGCCAATTTGGCAGAAATATGGGCATTTTGACTTTAAATGGGGGGGGTAGAAAACTATTTTTAAATAAGTAAATATTGGTGCCTTCTTGCTCAGATTTGTGAGCTCTACACATTATTTTTTATAAAGAAAAAAAGTGTCCTAATTTTTAAGTCAGGGGGGTTACTACGAAATTCGAAGTTCGAAGTTCGGATCATGTGGTCCCTCTCACTCTCGTAATAAATACCATTAGCGTGAGCGGAACGGCATGAAACGAAGTTCGAATTTCGCGCTTCGTAGTATAGGGCCAGTTTTGTTCATACAGGTAGTTTGTATGGCTCGTTACGAAACGGACGCAAAAACCGGCCAAGTGCGAGTTGACTCGCGCACGAAGGGTTCCGTGTCATTATCTATAAAAACGGCAAAGAAATACTTTTGTTGTATGGGAGCCCCCTTAAATATTTAATTTATTTTAATTTTTTTTTAAAGTGAATATATGTATAACTAAATATTCTGTGAATATTTCAAGCGTCTACCTGTTGCCGTTATCAATATCGAGCAAAAAAAAACACGTTTGTTGCCCCCCTTAAATATTTATTTTATTTTGCGGTAACCGAAATACATCGTCTGTGAAAATTTCATCTGTCTATAATACTCCATTTAATTTAGAATTATAAACCACAACAACATTATATTGCGGCTCGTGAACTGTAATCTCTTTACAATTTGTACTAGAGTAACAATTGACGACACGCAAATAAAGTGGCATTAAAAAAAAATTCTTTTGCGGCTTCCAGACTATTGTACTGTACTATTTGCTAGGTAAGAAATAGTTGACGAGCTGCAATATAATGATGTTGTGGTTTTCAATTCTAAATTAAATGAAGTATAGCTATCACGGTTCATGAGAAACAGCCTGGTGACAGACGGACATACGGACGTGTGGACAGACGGACGGACGGACGGACAGCGAAGTCTCAGTAATAAGGTCCCTTTGGCTATGGAACCCTAAAAAGATATTTTTTAAAGGTTGGCTATCCCGAATTTAAGTCGCTCTGATATCCTTTTTTATGGTTCTGTTACGTATTTAAATCAAAGGTCTTTTAGTAATTCTATGAGTTTCCCACGCCTCCACGTGCATGCCTCAAAAAGGCAACATTCTCGCGAGATTAAAAAAAATGTAATCCCAAGGCCACACGCATTCCGAAAAAAAAACTATAAACATTACTCACCCCTTCGAATTAAAAAAGTACAAAATCAACGCTTGAACGCACCCAAAAGACACAATTGTCAATTGAACAAGATGGCCGACTAATTTGACGTTTGAAAACGCGCGAA
This sequence comes from Archips xylosteana, assembly GCA_947563465.1. NCBI lineage: Eukaryota > Metazoa > Arthropoda > Insecta > Lepidoptera > Tortricidae > Archips > Archips xylosteana. The sequence goes on from OX387373.1 coordinate 8,977,569, forward strand.
TCGCATTGTCGCGTAATTTATAGACGTTGTGATGACAAAATGCGTTTTATTAATGATATTTTGAGTTTCTTTGTACGTTCAGGACCATAAATAATGCTTTTATGTTTACGCTACAGTTGATTTTTGAGTTAATGTTTACAAATTACTTTTAGTTATTGTTCGGGGCTGGTTTTAATTTTTTTGACGGCTCAATTAAGTGTTACGGAACATAGAACTCCTTGAGAACGTTTATTCATTAGTGAAATTAATTTTGGCTTTACATTTAGTGATGTAGAATATGAGAAGTTTCTTGATTAAAGGGGTGCCATTTTATCCCTTTCGTATTTCATAATTTCATCCTACTCTATCCAACTGATATTATCAATGAGAAAGTATGCGTAGATGTTAGGATCTTAGGAATTAGAATGTTTGTTACTCAACAAATAAAAGGATCATGAGCCAATTTACAATCAACAAAACCGAGGCCTGTCCAGTATTAAAGCAAATTTGCTTGCAGCCGTTGAAGTTCATTGGTATGGATTGGTATGGACAGATGTCTAGCCACTGCAAGCAAAATGGACATTTAAGATGTTAAGGCGACCTTTTTGTCTATGGTACGGTCAATGACTTTAATTCATGAGCCACCTTGGAACCATTTCAGCGTAAACGTCATAGTGACATCGCATTAATTAACAAGGAAAATCATAATGACTTCTCCTTTGAAAAGGTTCCATGGTGGCTCATGAATTAAAGTCCTTGACTGTACACAGGCACTGTCCCCATAAAAAAAGTCGGTTTAACCTATGGCCTCTCAAGCAAAGGGTTGTGGGTTCGAGTCCGGGCTCGTACCTACCTAAATTGATGAAGTCATAGCTATTTCTATTCACGATTTTCTTTAAATATTATTAGCTCGTTGAAATGGCAATGGGCAGGCCATATAGCACGCAGAACAGATGGCCGTTGGGGCACAAAAGTTCTAGAATGGAGACCACGGACTGGCAAGCGCAGCGTGGGACGTCCACCAACGAGATGGACGGAAGATTTGGCGAAGGCCGCAGGTTCAGGGTGGATGCAAGTCGCTTCCAACGTAATGACTGGGCGTCAATGAGGGAGGCCTATGTCCAGCAGTGGACGTCCTACAGCTGAAATGATGATGATTATTTGATACTTGACAATAACACGCCGAAAACTCATCATCATCGTCATTTCAGCCTAAAGACGTCCACTGCTGAACACAGGCCTCCCCCAAGGCTCGCCAAACAGATCGGCCCTGCGCCATCCGCATCCAACGCGATCCCGCAACCTTAACCAGAGGCCGTATTTTCTAACGCACAGACAGAAAGAGAAAAAGTGTTAAAATTTTGTATTAAGTTAGCAAATAAGGTTATTCTGAGGAATAAAACAAAGTAGTATAATTATGTTTTCTTAATATTTGAATATATTATTGTTAAAGCATAAGGAACGTTTTAAAATTTTAATTGTGTATCATAGTGATTAAGGAAAATTTGATCGAAATGTAAGAAGTAGATTATTCTGTCAAAGAATGTAGTGTATTCTTGAGTTAAGAGTATATTTAAGTGACGTCTGTAATTATTTGAACATAATAAGTAGTTTTAGTTAACAAATAAAATTGTCCCCAACCCAATCCCCCCTGATGTGTTTTTAGATAGTAATAAAGTAGTAAAAGAAGATGTGTGGTAATAGAGGACAGCTTGTAAGATCGGATATTGTGACAAAGAGGCCAGAATGATTGATGATAATTAAGTAGTATAAGTTAGTAGATAGAAGAGATAGCACAGATAAATGTTCTCGGGCCCAAGTACTAAAGGTGATGCGTGGCAGAAAGACCAAAGTATGCGGAATGTCAGTACGAGAAGTAGCAAACGCGGGAACTGGCGTGTACGATGTTGTGAATATAGGCTCCTGCATTGTCGGAGGTATAGGGGGGAAAAAAAAAACCATCGCTTTTACCATCTCTTTCTGCCACCATCTTATACCGTTTGACGGAAAGAAATAGTTAGGTATTGCGAAAGCAAGCGTCAACGCGATAGACTATAAGGCTGGTTTTAGTGTCACGCGGACCGTCCGTAGGTACGGATTGCTACGTTCGGACCAATATGTCGATACCTCCTACGTATACTGGTACGTATCGTTAAACGATACGGTCTTTACTGTAAAATCACCATTATGCAGTTATACCAGTATACGTAGGAGGTATCGATGTATTAAAACTGCTGTCCGCGCGGACCTTCTTCCGTACAGAGCCGCCCGCATTACTCTAAAACGCTCCCTAAGCTAAGTCCATGTATAGCAATCCGTACTGACCGTCTGCGTGACGCTAAAACCAGCCTAAGCGTACAGGTTGTCGCTCCACCTTGTAGGAAACCCATCCATACATTTTGTTGCCTAAAACTATCGAAGAAAGTTTACTGAGCTTAAGAGGTACATATATCCCAGGAGTTCCGTAGTTCTAGTTCCATACGGAACAATCGGTACATTGTAAATGTCAAATAAATGATCCCAATAGTTCCATGTGGAAGTACATACTAAGTTTTACACCTGACTTTGGCTTGCTTGACACTAATTTTGGCAAAAAAACGCGAGTTCCATAATATTTAAAGTTAATGAATGTTTGGTTGGAAATAAGGCGTTGGTTTACTCGTGGCATTTTCCTTAGGCAGTTCCTTCGAAGGAACTTGTGCGAAAAACGGGTATCGTATCGTAGTATATACATTATACATGTAAAACATATGTAGGTACCTACAGCCGAACATAGTAGTCCTTTTTTGAAGTCGGTGAAAAGTCGTACTTAGTTACAGAGATTTTTTTATGTTAGAGAGGCCAGACAAACGAACTAGTGGGTCACCTGATGTTAAATGATCACCACTGTCCATAGGCACCCGCAGCATTTTACGCGATGCCAGTGCGTTGTCGGCTCTAAAAGGGAGAGGAAAAAGGAAAGGGAATAGAGGAGGGGGAGAAGTATTGGGCCCCGGCGCTCTCACTGACCGTACGAAACGCAGCAGGAGTACTGCTGCTTCACGCCGGTGTTCTGTGAGAGGGTGGTACTGCCACTACAAAACGAAAAGGAACGTTAGAAATGTATATGTACCAGTAGTTCCATATGGTACAAGATACATGCTCTATCAAATAGAAGTACTTATTCAGATAAACACGCATATTAACCAATTTCCCTCTTAATATTGCAACACGGGAAACAAGCCAACTATAAATTCACCGAGTGGCGTCAAAACACGACGTACATACGCCATTATGTGTATAACAACCTGTTGAAATGACGCTTGCATGGTTTAAACTAATTGATGTGTTTAAATGGAAATGACTTGTCTATCGCTCCACTTGTACCTAATCAACTGTGTGATGTTAATGCCAATTTGAATAACTATCGTGATAATTCTGCTTCAATTCTACATACAAAGCATCTTAAAAATGTTCAGATAAACTGAACAACGTGATTGAGTTAGTTACACATATTATAGAACAAGCTTTTGCCCGCGACTCCGTCCGCGTGGAGTTAGTAATTTGGGCAGCTTATTTTTTTTATCAATTTGCTTTTTCATCAATTACGGCTCTCCTTAGTTCCTCGATATAAAAAAAATTACCCGCACCCCCCCCCCGCAACCCCCCCCCCCCCTCACCGACCCCCCACCGAACCCCCCCCCCCCCCCGCACATCCGCGTTCACATTCACCACCGTACCTACTCCCAAGTCACTACTTCTAAAAACTGTTCTATAAATTCTTAAAATAGACGTATCTTTCTTATTTGTGAACCGATTCAAATGAAACAAACACTAAATGTTAATCCAAGAAAGTACCAACATATCAGTGAAAACCGCATCCTTCTAGGTTAAGCCGTTTCTGAGATTAGCGCGCACAAACGCACAGACAAACACACAATAATTCAAAAAAACATTGTTTTGGGTTCTATTGCGCTAGTAAATAGCCCTAGTGACAGTTTGTCTCAAATATCTTCAATGTACAGACACCGACTTGTTACAGATTTATTATATGTATAGAAGAAAAATAGAGTTTTTATAGTAGAGGTACCTAAAGGGTTTACGTACATACAAAGGGCGATTCTATTTTATCGAATGGACATTAAACACTTAGGTACTACCCCCGTCCCGCCATACGTATCCAGTTGCAGAGCAATTTGTGAACACTTGATACATCGGGAGAATCGTGTACTTTTGTACACATGTTTTGTTTCCTTGTGTTTAAAAAGGATATTGTCGTTTTGACATTCACGTGTTTCGATAAGCAATGTTAGAGGTGAAAAAATTAAGTAGAGTTTGTCAAGCAAGTTGCGTCCCTTGAAAGGGCAGCATGTTCAAAAGTCTTTTATATATCAACACTAATAACACTTCGAAAACTATGATTTATACTTGTATTTATGTAGCTGCCTTTTTAACTACTTACTGCTACATAAATTCGAGTATCAATCATAGTTTCCATTATTATTAGTGTTGAAATATAAAAGATTTTTGAAAAGGCCGCCTTTTTCAAGGGGCACGACTCGCTTGACAAACTCTATATTATCGTCGGGGATAGTGCAATACCGCGTAACTAGCACTGCGTATATACTGCGTATCTGCACAACACCCATGGAGCAAAACCACGTAACTAGCACATACAGTGTATCTACACAGCACCTAACTTTACAGGAGAAGCTTAAAACGTTGTATCTTTATATTTTACATTCGTTGGCGGGAAATCTTAATTTGGCTATATTTGTTAGATACGCGTTATTAACCAATGCCAGTTACGCGGATTTTTTCTATGGGTGTTGTGCAGATACGCAGTATTTACCAGTGCTAGTTACGCGGTATTGCACTATCCCCGATGTTATGACTTGTATGTAATTTGTAAAGTCAATTTCTTTATACGGACACGTACTACATATAAAAGGTCTTTTACTCAAGTTTTTCACCTACATCCAACTTCTTACTTAATATTATAAACGCTAAAGTTCGTATGTATGGGTGTTTGTTGCCTTTTCACGCTAAAACGGTTTGACGGATTCAGATGAAATTTGGCACAACAATAGTTTATAATGTGAATTAATATATAGAATAATATTTACCCCGGAAAAATTACACAATCCCCAAGAGATAGCGATAAGGATTACCGATTTTGTCGCAGATGGAGCCGTGGGCAACAGCTAGTCATCAATAAGTAATTACTTTACAAAGTAGTCGTTCATTTGTAACCTGTAATAAACAATACCCTTTACCAATGGCATTGTTACGATGAACCTTCGCCCACAAAATTAAAAAAGCAACCTGTCAAAATCAATTTGGCCGGTGCTGCCAGCCGACAGAAACAATTACCGGACTGACGCGCCCCCCGGCGCTTGGCAACACTGTTTGGCGTTTGAGCTTCACAAAATTGAAATTTTAATTGTTTGCTGTTACTGTCTATTAATTTATAGTCTTTTTGCAGTGCCACTAACTTACCTGACCAAGTTATACCCGTGTTTAATGTTAAATGTTGCCACCACAAAAAAGTCGAAAAGTCGTTTAAAAGTCGTCGAGAGTGTAGGTGGGAATGTTTTAGTAATTTAAATTAACTAAAAACTATAAATATAAAAACTAAGTAAACGAAAAACTAAAGTCACTAACATAGCTCTATGAATCGCCAGGCTAAAGTGGCAGTAGCCGGGCACATCGTTCGTAGAACTGATGGCCGATGAGGCCGAATGGTTTCGAGTAGCGTCCACGGACTAGAAGCAGTGTAGGTTTGCCTCCAACAAGAAGCGATTACCTAGTTAAGGTTGCTGGAACGCGTTGGATGCGGATGGCACAGGACCAGACCAGACCACACTAATATTATAAGTGTGAAAGTGCGTTTGTTTGTTTGTTCGTCGTTTCACGTCGAAACCGAGCGACGGATTGCCATGATATTTTGTTTAGGACATAGTCAAAGGGTTGGAGAGTGACATAGGCTAATTTTTTCCACGGGAAAACACGTTTTTTAATCTACTTAGCGGGGGCGAAAAACTGTATCAGCTAGTAGAAAATAAAGTTCCAAAAAACCATCAACATAATTACTATGTGATACTTTAAACTTTATCGATCTTAGACCCATACTAATTTAAATGCGAAAGTGTGTGTCCCTACCCTGTCTGTTACCTCTTCATACTTGAACCAATTCAAATAAAATCTGGTATGGAGATAGTATAAGACCCTGGGAAGGACATAGGATACTTTTATCCCGGAAAATTACATAATTCCCGCGGGATAACGATAAACGAAATCTTGGCAGACGGAGTCGCGGGTAGCAGCTAGTCTGAAGTAAATGATTATTATAATAATACTTAATTATTATTATAAAGAAACTGAGGCGTTCAGAAACAGTTTTCTATAACGCAACAAAGTTTTCTCGTTCCAATTTGGAACATTTGAATCGTTCTCGAATAACAACGGATGCGGGGGGCAGCTGCCAGCGCTTTCGGAAATACGTTTTTGGCAGTTTAAAAAGTAAAGGTTTAAGGGGATGCCTGTATGTATACATTTTTGGGATTCTGCAGACAGACGATAGATGCTACCTTTCCGTCTGTGTTTAATATAGAGCTATTTAAATAAATAAAATAAATAAATAAATAAACATTTTACTGCCCATAAAAAAAAAATAAGTACAAAATAATGTGGCAAAGGCTCAGGCTCAGATTCAATGTTCAACCGATACTAATATTTACACTACAAATTCTATTTTCGATGTTTCTTGGCGATACGAACTATTGCATCCAAATTTAAAACTTAATTCGAAGGGGATTGTACCTAGCGTATTTTTTTAAATGCTTTCATTTTAGTTTAAAAAGAATAAAAGTTTATGTTGGAAATAAATCGACAACTTGATTGATTTAAAGAAAGTAAGTAAGCAGGTAGGTACTTTGTCTTTTTTTAATTTACTTATAAATTAATCAATATTAACTGGACTGGAAGAAATCCCTTTAAGGGATCAATTTACCTTTGTACATAGGTTTCTTCTGTTAATTATTTCATGTGTTTTATGTAGGTGTAATTAACAGTTCTACATAAATAATAATATAGTTATTTGTGCAACAAGAGAGCAAAGTTAGTTTTTACTGCGAGTGTTGATTTTGAATCACGAGTCAGCGAAGGATTCTATAGTTGAATCGCGAGCGTGAGCGAGTGATTCTAAGTTGGAATCCTGAGTGCGCGAGTGATTCAAATACACGAGATGCAAAAAAACTTTGGTCTCATGTGACACATACAACTTTTCACCTCAGCAGCGAGAACATAATAAATTGTTTAAGGTATATAAACGTTGTCTTTTTGTCTTTGTTGTGGTTTTCAACATTGAGTAAATACTCCATAATTGTTCCTATATAACAATACAGTATCTGAAAAAGTGTTTGCACCCTTTGCTAGTCTCCATTGCTTAAAAATATCATAAGCTTTTAAATATTTTTCGCGAGACTTCTCAAGTAAGAAACTTAAATCTGCATTTTGTATTACTGCCTTAATTCGTCTGGTGTTCAATTGTTGACTTCGTCACTGGACTCACTCATATCATATTCAAAAATTTATTAAATAAGTACTTATTACTATTCTTATAATTTCCAAATTGCCATTATCGTGTATCAAACTCTAGATATCGAACTCAGCAGCTAGCGAAACAGAAGAAGAAAAGAATTAAAATTTGAATCCCGCTATTTTTTAAAGATGCGTTCCGATACTGCACCCGATATTTATTGTTAAAATTATTAATAATTGTATAGATACATGTTAAACATTGTATTTTTCTACAACATTTTTACTATTTGATTACTTATATAAAAATATAATCCAATTATTAATAAAGTACCATAATTATATTTAAAACCTTAACAGACGAATTACAATTATAAGGTTAAGTACGTATTATGAGTATCCGAACGTTCAATCGTTCGTTTATTTTTTAGGCCTACTAGGTATAGAATTTGAAATCGATCTTAGAATCTATTTGATCTTATCTCTCGCTCTTTTCGTATCGAAATGAAAGTGACAGATCAAACTGAAGTTGAAATCTTTCGAACTCAGCACATGGGAAGGATGAATGATGGCATTGTCCTCGACATTTAAAAAAAATATTTAAAAAGCTACTTTGTCTCACGCAGTGAGCAAAATCGGATTTTGCTCACTGTTTTTTAGTAGCAAAACCTGCCTGTTTGAGGTGCTGAGGTAAAAAACAATAAACTGGCCTTCAGTCGGACACAGGCAAACAAGAAATAAAATTTATTCCAGATAATATATCTATTCATAATCCCTACACAAATCTCCGCAACCCGTTCTCAACTAAAAATCCGTGAACGCATCCTAAACATAATAAATTAATTATTTCACCCTAATCATGAACGCGACTTATGCAAGTGACAGTTGACACACATTTTGGCGCGAAACGGCGGGCACGTGACGCCATCTTTTGTGGAATTAGCGACGCTTCGGACCAATTCGACACGCAGATTTAGATTTGTCATAATTATACATTAACTTTTTATTTATTGCCGAACGTTTATGGCATTTTATGCTACGGTTTTCTAATTGTATTCAATGCGTTTGGGGGTTTAAATTGGTTGTGGCTAATTAGTTTTTTATTAAAAGGAAGATTGTGAAATTTATTCTGTTCGATTTGCCATTGGGTCAAAGGGTGATCCCATTGTGCTATTTTTATTGTATAAATATAAACGTGATTAAGTACGTCCGTCCGTACGTATGTCGTGTACGTTTGTGTTCCAGTATGAGCCCGACTAGGTGTACTAGAAATACATTCAATCCATGTCTTCGGTGTGGTAGGTAGATAAGATAAAATACAATGCTGAATTCGGTTTAATGTTCGCTTGTAGAGTTCGTATAAGAAAGAAAATCAAATGACAAACATTTCGAAAACAATCTTTTTTCTGGTTCCTTAATCAAAATGACAAGGTTAACGTAAAAAAATAATTTTTGAAGCTAAGCTTTTTTGCCGACTGTACTTTCATTGTTGGAATTTCCACTACTTTAATTTCAATACCCCTTGGGATTGGGAAGTAATGTGATAATAATGTTGGGAAAAACTAGTTCCAAATAAAAGCTTGTCAAAGATCAACCATCTTACCACAAAAAATTTAACAATCGTTGAACATGCAGTCAGCAGCAGAAGTGAATGAGCAGTTGTAGTGTCCAAAAAGAACTACACACTCTCTTATTACTTTGGCAGTAAAGTCGCTTCTGTTGCTGACTGCGTAAATTCATAAACTGTAATTTTAGGTAAGTTTTGTGGTAAAGCTCTAGAAACGAAGTTTGAAACAGCTAGCGACATCTGTTGACGAGTAGCGTACTCGAATTTCATCCTAGTTCAGCGACATCTCTTGAGGAGTAGATGTAACGTTAGCATTAGTTACTCATGTACTTCACGCTTGTAGTTTCTTATTAACATAAGAGATGGCACTGATTAAGGAATGCTTTTATTAAGCAGAAGATGGCGCTAGTAAACGAAATTTGTAACCACGCTCTCGAAAATATCAGTATAGGTTCATTGGGATTTTATGGGCTTATAATTCGAGCGATATTCAGTTTCGTGGTCATTTGGGAGGCAAAGCTAAGTTAGATGCTATGAAAACATGTTTCTAGGCGAGCAAAAATTGGTTCAGCCGTTTCAAAATTATCAGCTCTTGTTAGCTGCGGAAGGGATCATAGACGCATAATGGACATTTTTTTCAAACATGTGACCTAATTGCTTTGGGGGGTTTCAAATTTTTTAATTTATAGTTATTAAGATCGCAGCGACTGACTCATGGACCCACTGTTTTGACTCACCAGTAATTTATTTTCTTCGTAGCCGTAGGTTGGGTTAGTTAGGTAGCTTCTTGTACCCGAAGGGCAAGCCATAGAAATAGATTAACGAAGCTAGCCTCCGTCGATTATCCGCTTCACAATACTCAATGAATCTTCTTCTTCTTCAGCGCGTTTTCGCTCACCGTTGGGCATACGCCTCTCCAAACTTTCCATACGACTCTCCAATCCATTTTCTGGATGGAGAAAGGTTGGAGAGGCGTACTCAATGAATACATATACAGTATAACTAGTGGGTCAAAACAGTGGGTCCACGAGTCAGTCGCAGATTTAAATTTCACCCTGTATTATGTATGTGACTCTGTTATCGCTAACTAAGAGACATCGACTTTCTTTTTCCTATTTTCTTCAGAGCTTGTATAACTTCATTTCTCCCAGTTATCAGATAATCGTAGAATTTCGTGAGCCTGTATAGGGTTAGTCGCCAATAACTGGCCACAGTTCAATAACTGGCCACCTCATACTAAAAATGAACTCTATTCACCAATAATAGAATTCACTTTTAGTATAAGATGTTAACTAATGGCCGCCCTTCAATAACTGTCCACGTTATACCTACTAAATTTAATTATTTGTAGGAACAGGAACAATTATTGAAAGGTGGCCAGTTATTGACGATTTACCCTAGATAAATAAAAACGAAACAAATAATTGAAACAAGCACTTTATTACATACAATGATTATTATAGCAAATATACATACATTTATTCACAAACACCTCACTTTGGTCATGTCCGTAGCCATTTAAAACAACAAATTCGAACATTTTGTCCTCAACAAGTAATTTCAACCAAAATTTACAAGATTTTATAGGAAAACACAATTTTAGATAATACCACTAGATGTCGCCAGTTTACTTGTACACGTATTATTCGGTGGGAGAAGCATTATGCTCGCCAAACGGCAAGCTACCCGCGGCCTATAGTCGCTGTAACACACAGGTCAACGGCACTACAGGACGAGCTATTTATTTATTCATTTACAAAATTTCTTTCACGAGTGGTAAACAAATTTGACCTTGAAAAACGTTTTTTAAGAAGACCGATTAAAGAGGATTGTTCACTCTAACAAAGTCACGTTTCTTTATAATAAGCCTGCTGTAGCTAGTTGTATCATAGAGAGCTCTTCGTACCATTAATTTCGTATAGCACGATCTTTGCTTAAAAATAGCGTCATCTATGAACTCAATGAAGAAACGAAATAGAGGTGGCGCTATTGTGTTAAGAAGAGGTCTAAGCAGGGGCGTAGCTACCGCCGTATCAGCCGTATTAATGATATGGGGCCCCAGGCTACAGAAGCCCCTAACGTGTGGAAGCAAAAATTAGTAAAATGCCCCCAACTAATTTTGATACAGGGGTCCTAGGCACGATACGCCACTGGGTCTAAGTGACATACAAAATGAATGGTACAGATAGCTATCTATAGCCACAGTCCTCTTGGTTTAATCGTCCTTGCTGGTACACGTGAAACCATATGTCACTTGCTATTACTCATTTTATAAAAGTATTTCGTCGGTGAAACTGCATTACCGCGTAACTAGCTTTCTCCATAAGGTCTAAGGTCTAATTTTCACTATCATTTCATTTCAAGTTGAGCCTTATGGAAAAAGCTAGTGGTGCTCTATTGCAGTTTCACCGACGGTTTCTAAATTCAAAGATAATGACAATTGTTAAAGTATATCTTGTTTCTAATGCTAAATCTACGTTTGACAAAAAATATTTGAAAATAATTACATTTTTGATACTCGAAGTTATAAATTGTACTAGGCTATCATGATCTCAAAGATCTATAGAACACTTCACACAGCGACATCTAGCGGGTGTTAAACAGGCATACATAACGCACTTAAAATAAAGAGAAACTATGAGATCCAAGTAAAACTAAAATTATAATTATTATCCACTAAGTGGACTGTTTAAAATTATTATGATATTTCTTTAAAAACCGATCACACTTATGCTAACCTATTAAATATCTGTAAAATTGGGGACCAATTTATGAAATCGCATCCCTCAAATGTACCATAGAAATGTGTTTACAAATAGTACGATTAAATCAATAGGACTGTCAATGTCTGTAGCTAGTTGTACTATACAGAGCTCACTGTACCATTCATTTAGTATGCCATGACCTCTGCTAAAACAATAACGCCATCTGTGAATTCATTGAAGAAACTAAATAGGAGATGCTGCTTTTGTGTTAAACAGAAGTCTACGTAACAAACAAAATTAATGGTACAGAGAGCTCTCTATACCAAAACATTGGTCCTCTTGATTAAACAATAATTTAGCTCTAAATAACAGATTAATTTTCAATCAAAAGCATAATTCGACTTTTAGCTGTTTTATAACAAATATTACTCGATTGAGTTGTCATACAAAATCTAGAAAGATCGTGTTTTGACATCTTTTAAAGAGTACGTCCTTCGTTATGGTCGAACGAGACGCGACAGAAAACGGTGGAGGGAGATTATCCGCTCCAGACGCAACCGTGATACTGAGGGCCCGACCTTGGAAGAGTTGAAAAAGTAGGTCTGTTGATTACATTCATATTACAGCTGTATTCATTTTAAACTCAACACATTTTTCAAACACTTTCGTATGGCATTTTCGAGTGATGCAATCCCAAAAACCGGCCGTGCACCGTAAGCATTTTTAATTACTTATAAATATGTCATATTATATTATACTCGGTAGGATAGAAGGCATATTAAAGGCATCCGTTTATTGATAAAGACATGTCTTATAAGACATATAGGGTATAGATTAAAACGTCCTTGGTTAAATTAGAAGCTATTAGAAACAATTTGTTTCTCGGCGGTTTAGTGAATAGGGTAAATCGCCAATAACTGGCCACCTCATAATGTTAGACTTATGCATGTAGATAAAATTACGTATGCGACTGTGCATAATTAGGATTAAAACACTCGTGTAATCTTATGAATCTCACTTCGTTCGTTTCATAAAACCACTAGGGATGCCCGATCTGAATCGATCTATTAGAAGATCGATCTTTAGCAGTACGATTTACGATTTTTTGAATCGATTCACTTCGACGCGACAACTACCCCTCTACAAAAAAAAAAACGGGATGATTCTGGCTCTCTGTTACGTACGACGTTAAGTATGGACAAACAAACAAACTCCCTTCGGAAGTTTCGGATTTACAATATATTATATTATGTAAGTATGGATTACGATACGATTCGATCTTTGCTAGATCGATTCAAAACCATACGAACCAGATCGTAGATCGATTCGATGCGATCCACAGGATCATTCAAATCAAAATAATGGGCATCCCTAATAAACCCCACTCGTGATTTAATGCCTCTCAAATGCATCAGTCACTTCGTTTTTTTTAGCATTAGAAATAAGAAAACAATCTTGATACCTATGTCTTTTAATAGAATAACGCTTTCAAAAAAATAGTAACTATTACTTGGGAAACCAAAAGAATATAAATGACCATATTTCCTTCCTTGTTAATTGTTACAAATTTGCCGTGATTTATTTTTCAGTGTTTTTTTGAGTTATTTCAATAAAAGGACACGTCAAGATCGCTTACCTTCTTTCTAATGCTATTAAACTGAAGTGTATTAATGTTTAAGACGGTAATGAATGATTATCAGGTTGATGCAGAACGTATTTCTACAAACACCGATCCAAAAAACCATAAGAATATAACTAGTAACTACTAAGAAATAGGTATGTGTTAGTAGTCTAATCAAGTGAGCAATTTCAATAAGCCAGAGGAACCAAACGTTAGCTAGTTCATTTCAAGAACAGCGCCATCTAGCGGGGCAGTGTGTAAACTTCACGATTAGACCGCATTGTATTGTGAACATTACAGAATAGTCTTTGAAGGTCACGTACTGGCAGCAGAAGTGGAGTGGATAATGGTGGAAATTAAATTCCTTATTTAAAGGTTGCCTGGACCTTATAAATTTTTTCATGTACTTGTTTTTCTGTATTGTATAGGTAACGCTACCAGAGTTGAAGCGAATGTTTACACACAAAGCTACATAAAGTACTGATTGCAAAAAAGTAGCGAGTGAATGAAAATGTGAGTTATATGATGATGATGATGAAATACCTACGCAATAATATGCATATTATAATTTTTCTTTTTCATATAAACTATTTTTGAAATAAAACAATTTGGTATTTTATAAATAGCGAAAAATATGCTCACCTATCTGTTTTAAATAAAATAGATCAAAACATTTTATTTTCTGTTTTGTTCGAACTAGATGTATTTTCGTAAATAATTCTTAACGAAATAGATTGAAGAAATTTTTAGTCAATCTTGTAATTCACAGTTGAGTCTGTTGAACTTGCTATCGGTACGAATAAATGTCAAAATCCCGCTGTCATTACATGTGATATGTTGTTGTGTGCGTGAGCTCAACTCTAGTGGCGTTACATATATTATTTGTAGTGAATGTACAATAAAAAGTCATTGTATTGAATTGTATGACCAGTTCTGGTGATCAAAAGTCAAAACCTACTGACAACCCTATACTATATCGAAGGTGATAAAAGTGTGTAGATAATTTTGAGTACCACAACCGCTAATCTACTTCTGCTGCTGACTGTACCTTAAAAAACGGATTCTGCGCAAAACTAAAGCCTGTCACACACAGCGCAGATGCGGTAAGATTTTATCTGCGTATAAAAACTTATCCGTCTGCAGGTATCACACACAGTGCAGATGCGAGGTGATAGGTACATTCACTCTAAAATTTCGGAGCTGAGTAGACGTGTTTTGTGGTGCGGATGGCTTTTACAGGGTGTTTTTTTATATAAAAGGGGGTAAACGAGCATGCGGGTCACCTGATGGGGAGCAATCACCGCCGCCCATGGACACCCGCAACATTAAGGGTGTCACAAGTGCGTTGCCGGCCCTTTGAGAGATAGATAGGCTACAATGAATTTTCAATAAAAGCGCGTTACACTTTCTTTATTTCTCTTCACGACAAAATGTAAAAAAATGCGAAAATGCATTTCTACGCAAGGATGACTTGTTGTTTGCTTAAATAGTACGTAATTTTATATTTATTTTATTATACACTGAAGTTCCCAATCCGCACTGGGCCCGCGTGGGAACTACAACCCAAACCCTCTTATTCTGAGAGGAAGCCTGTGCCCTGCAGTGGTACGTAATATAGGCTGGGATGATGATGATGATGATGATGAAAGTGTGCTTTTGCGCATCCACCTGTATTTATCTGCAGATATAATCTTTACATCTGTCGGATTCTGTCGATATATGTCGGTGCTCACAGATACGCAGATAAAAATCTTACCGCATCAGCGCTGTGTGTGGTCCTCCATTGAATTGTATAGGGAGCGATATTGACAGACATCTGTTCAGATACAGATATCTTACCGCATCTGCACTTTAGACGTTAAAAAGTGAATTTACGTTTTAGTGAATGTGCCACCATTTTGGAGATACTTGGAATTTGTTTTTAAGGTTCCCTACCCAATGAGCCTCCAACAAGATGGAGCGCACCTGGCTAAGGTTGCGGGAACGCGTTGGATGCGGGTGGCGCAGGGCCGATCTGTTTGGCGAATGATGATGATGATGATGATCCAAAGGGCGCCAACGGACCCTATTACTGAGACTCCGCTGTCTGACTGGCATTAGCTAGATATCTAGAGGTATCTATCTTTTTCTTACTAAACTATTTTAAAAATATTTTCGAGGTACGGAACCCTTTATGTACGAGTCTGACTTGCACTTGACCGGTTTTATAATTTAGTTCATATATCAAGTTTGCCGACTTCTAAATTAATGTCAGTTTTAAAAGTTATTTTTGGACTCTTAAACGCTCTCATATATATAATACCAGTAACTGTTAAAGAATGACTGTTACGATCAAATATTGAATCAGTGCAAAATCATATTTTTGTAGTTCAGAATTTTAAAAAAATCATAGTAAGACTTTCAGAAGATCTTAAGTTTAGCAAACTACATACGCACGTAGCCAAATACGTCTAAATATAACTAAAATTAAAACTAAATATAATATTTTTTCCCCATTAAAAAATACAACTTACTTAATATTATTTTCAAAGCATTTAGTATTTTACATCTTTACATATGATTGATATATTACAGATCATTAAAAAAGCGAGCGAGCTGCCTATAATCTATTTCATTTATAATAAATCTAATATAAGTCTACGTGTCACTAGTGTCTTCAGCACAGCAGCAGCAGCATCGTACTTCTTGACAGCTGTCAAAGTGACAGCAAAACAAAAATGGCGCGCCACCAACCACTAGTGACACCTAGCGACAATACCTATAACCATAACCAAAATACATGCTAGGACAAGTTTAAATACCTTGTGAATCGATAGGCCAGTGCTCACATTTCCAAACTGGCCAAGTCTAAACAGAAACACATGACACTTGAAGACATGATGACTGTGTTTCCTAAAATATCCAAACATCTTAGAAGATCCATTCCCATAACATCCAACAGACGGATCTCGTAAGACCCGTTTGCAAACTAATATTCAACGTAACGTAACAAATGTTTTGAGAAATCACACGGACGGATGTTTTAGGAACTCGATCTTGTCCTTGTATAATGATGAGTTTCCCAAAATAACCCATTCCCGTAACATCCAACAGCCGGATCTCATAAGAACCGTTGGAAAACTAATTAATATCCACTGTTACATAACATAACAGATGTATTGTGATATCAAACGGACGGATGTTTTAGGAACTCGATCTTATGCTTTGTATAAAATCACTTACAGTATTTGGATGTTTTAGATAACGGATCTTTTCCGCCTAAAAGACAGAATTCGGAGAAAACGGCCTAGTTACTTTTATGCGATGTGGTATCGTGTATTTCTGATCACACCGTACAATATAATTTAGTATTAAATCAATATTATAATTAGTATTTCAGCACAAAAAAGCTTAAAACCTAAAATTACAACTATCGCGTATATCACATCGAAGTTAAATGGAAGATATGTTAGGACGATGTATGTGGCAATCCAAATATGTCAAATTCATACATAACTAATGGATATTACAAGTTCTTGCCCTTCTAAGCGTCAGGGTTAAAAAAAATCGCTAACCCTTGGTTTGCAGTTAACTCGTGTGCTATTATAGGGTAAATCGCTAATAACTGGGCCCCCTCATACTGAGAATGAACTCTGTTCCCCTACAAACAGAATTCAATTTAATATATCGTGGCCAGTTATTGGCGATTTACCCTAGTTAATTCCGGCCAAGGAAATCCGCCTAACACTAATAATACATTACAAAATGGTTCCTGAACATCGAACACTCCTGCTCAATTTGGCATAGGATTGCAGTAGACATAACATAGAGGTTGCGGTCCTTTTAAAGAAAAAGGAACGATAATAGTATCACGGTTGTTTGTCTGTCTGTCAACACCCTTTTTTCAGGAACACGAGGCGGTATCGATTAGAAATTAGCATCAAAAAATTATGTTTGCGGTCCCTTGAAGCTCTAAAAATCAAGCTTCCGATTGAAAGCAATTCCAAGATTGCCTTGAGCCTTGTTTCCTAGTATTTCGCAGGGGGATCAAAACCTACAGGGTGCTTTCCATAGACCTAGAATCATGAAAATTGACATGAAGGAAATTCTTACAGCACATGTAAAGAAAAAAAAACCAAAAACGTTACTTTGTGATTTATTAACTAACGAATTATTTACATACACGTTTGTGCGGAAAACTCGGTGCGCGAGTCCGACTCTCACTTGGCCGAGTTTAAAAAACTAACTAACTATAGCTAGACCGATTAAATGAGTCATCGCCCGTGCGGTAGGACGACAAAGGGGGCCGGGAGAGGTGCGGGCGGCAGGCACACGAGGCGCGCTCGCCGCCCGCACCTCTCCCGGCCCCCTTTGTCGTCCTACCCCAGCCCCTGTACCGCGCGGCGAGGACTGATTTAAACGGTTTAGTACCCTGTCACATAAACCCTCATTACATTCTAGTTTGTTTAAGAAGAAATTTGATCTTATTATAGATTGCCACATGTTTTTTACATAGCTCGAAGAATTCATCGCAAAAACAGAAGATACGGTAATAAAACAAGATCCAATAGAGTCGTAATATACCTAAGATTATGAATATCTAAAGCTGATATTATCGCAATAACATTTGATATCTTTTTGTTCAACACTTCGATGTACCGGTAGTCTACTTGGCACCGTTGGAGAGACTGCAGTACAGCCCAAGTCTCGATCGAATCGAGGGCTTTCTCGTAACACAAATGCCAGGCAAAGGGGGCGGTTATACTCCTCGGTATTTCCATATATCTTTTAGTTGCATTTCTGTTTGTCAAAGTAGCATGATTCTAAAACCGTTTTGTGACTGAATTAAGTAAAAAAAAAGTGGAATTAAAAACGGTTTACAAGTGGATTAAGGATCTATCTCGAGCACACTTATTATGAAAATGTCTGTGAAATATTGTGTACAGTATGTGACATTCGTATTAAAATTGAGTATCAGATTTGACGGTTGCATATCAGACTTTAAAAACACGTTTGGCCAATATGGTCCAAGGTTACCGTTAAAAATGAAGTATAATTAAATAATACCTAGCTTTTTACGTCATTTGCTCAATCGAGCTATGAATATTTGCGTTTTTATAACCATTTTAAATCTATCAAAGTAGCCCCAAGATTTAAACCGGTACTGAATAGATAAATTACCGAGAGCGTGGAATTGCATATGTAGTTGTATTATGTTTTTATAGGCATTGAAAAGAGATCTCTATATTGTTGTCTCTCTCACACACTAAAATGGAATAACCTATAAACACACAATACCACTACATATGTAATTCCACGCCAATTACAATTATCTATACACAACATGACTCTATCAATCTTGTTCTATTACCGTGCTGCGATTGTTTCCCGATGACCTCTCCGAACTAAGATTATTTACCAATAAATTCACTAAACTATTTAATTATATTTGCAGGGCACATTTGGATCACTAAGTTTAAAATTCAAGGCACTTTAAGTTTAGTTTATTAGACGCAAGCCACACAGAAGAGACGTGGGACGGGGGCGCGTCTCTTCTGTGGCTTACGCCTTAAAGATAAGAAAGGGAAGGATGCGTTCGCATAAGATTTGCTCTAAAACCTATATCATATCCGTTGATACAGCAACACGCACAACTGCATCGTGAGCTTAAAATACCGGTATCTTCCGTAATCGGTATTGTCGCCTTACAATCCGGTATTAGCCTTGGTACGGTCGGCCAAGAAAGTGGTCTACCAGTTTTGACAAAAGTTTCTGTGAGATTTAAATATCGCTAAGGTTGAGGTGGATTGGCTTAAGTCATACTAGTGACCCGCCCGGCTTCGCACGGGTGCAATTATGCATGTTTTATACATATAAATCTTCGTCTTGAATCACTCTATCTATTAAAGAAAACCGCATCAAAATCCGTTGCGAAGTTTTAAAGATCTAAGCATACATAGGGACAGACAGCGGGAAGCGACTTTGTTTTATACTTACTATTAGACACTGTCATTATAATTATTATTGCAAGGGAAAATCGACCTCGTTATATCATGACGTGCATGAACTTCCACCGCAGGGTTGTAGACCATATATTTGGCCAACCGTACCTGTACAGGGGTACCGCTACCAAGCGTCCTACATGATACCGGTATAATTAATTAATTTTGCCGGTTTTAAGAAGTTAAAACACCGGTACGAAAGTGCGCGCGGAGTAACCGACCTAAGTTAATGGCAAACTGGTGACATAAGAGTGGTAACCACGAACTGGATGCATCGGAACGCCTCCCAATAGGTGGCCTTATGATGCGAGTTGTTAATAGGGATGTTGACACCACCAATCAACTGACGTACTTTTTATGAGCTGTCAAAACACATTTTCCCATAGTTTGGATGGCAATAGCAACTTATGACGTCACTTGTTCGCCAACTCAATCAACTATTTATTTGTTTTAAAGCAACAAAAAATCAAATTTTGCCGTTAATCGAAAATTAATCTGGTTTTCAGGGTTAAAATAAAGCGTTTTTTTACTGGAGTCTTTTCGTCGAATTATTTTTTAACGGCGTCAACATCCCTATTGTGGGATTCTAAGGAGACCTTTGTTCAACAGGGGATATCTTCCAGCTGTTGTTCGCTTATATCTGCGAAGTGTTTTCAACCTCTTTCTTCTGTACCGTATTTTTCGATCATAATATACTTGTAGATGCACGATCGCCGCTCGAAAAATGGAGACTTCAAAAGAAGGCGTAAATCATCAAAAAAAATGCAAAAACTACATTAAAGTTTACGCACAGACAGCGGAGGCGTGGCGTGGTTCTAACTTGTATGAACGGTTGTACGGTACCGTACCGCGAACTCGTTCATACAAGTTAGAATATTACAACCGTCTCCGCTGTCTGTGTGTTTGGAGCTTAAATAATAAAGTACAAACTCTAGACTAAGTAAGTTTTGTTATTAATCTAGTGCCGTTTCGTTTCGCTTATGAACAGCGGACGCGAGAGTAAAAGGGATAGATGCGTGTACGGCATTTGGCGACAGATAATCAAAAATATTTAAAAATACGCTTAAAATAGTTTGTTAAAAGTATGTCAGTCTTTTAAAGTTTAAAGTTCATTTTATTTTTTGTAATATTTAGTTATATTTTGTTGTATTTCTGAACACTGTTGTGTTTATTACCTGATTTCCATCATTAGTAAAAGGTAACAAAACTTGTGATTTAAAATACAGTATTTACTATTTCCCTATGTATATTTTTGAGTTTGATTTTGTACAGGACCGTGCATCTACGTATTATATGATCGAAGACTATTTCATATAGTTTTTGATAGAGTTTGGAGTAGTCGTGTTTCATACAGTTGTTTTTATTTCTACTGCGATTTATTTCTTATAAAAAACACGATTTTAGCATTTACATTAGTTGCATATTACGTCAGAAATGTACGAGTGACGCTCTCGTCCAAATTCAACTTTTTGTATGGGAGCCTATAGACATCAATATTTAAAAGCACAATGTTGTATGAAAAATCAAACATTCATACAATTGTTATTGCCAAATAAAGATATGAAACCAAAAACCCATATGAAAAAATGTAATTTCTATGCAATTTTCGTATTTTTCAATACAAAAATGTACCAGGGTCACATGAATGAAAGGATATTTCGACTTCTATTTGTCAATATCGATGGTCATCTAAAGAACGTTAAATGACTGAAATAATAAAAAAGGTTGGTCCACAAAGCCCCATGTTTGTTAGTTATCGCACATACGAAGCTGTCTTGTAATAGCAACTCAGTTTTAATCTTATTTTAATACACCATGTTTTTTTTTTATTTCCATTTAATTTGACACGTTGCTCGGTACATTAACATAAAACTACCTGGTACAGTATTACCACTTATATAAGTTACATCGGCATTAATCGTTTGCGCAGAATAGTGCAACCTAACACCGGCTGAAACCGAGCGTGATCATACCAATGACATTAACACCTTATTATTTTACCTTATGGCTTCAAATACAAGAACAACACGGACTCGTGCTGTACATGTGAGGTTTTTCTAACGTGAGGCATCGAATTTATTGTATAAAATAGCACAATAAAATATCAATGGAATCTTTACCGAATTTACTCAATCTTTGTTATGACACGACAGCATAAACAAGCTTGGTTGCTAACCACTAGGAAACCATAGATGACAGGGAAACAACCAATAGTGGACAGTCACGTGACGCACGTACGCGTGGTGTGCTATGATTGGCTGAAAATTTTTCGCTCCACATCAAAATAAGTTTTCTGCGCAGGTACATCGGCGTAACTTTATATAAGTGGTAATACTGTACATTGACTTTTCTTACTCTTAGATTATTTATACACTAGATAGAGCTTAGGCGGCATGAAAACGTCCCGAAAAATATAAGCCAACAGTTGGCTTATATGCCATTTGCCTCCCTTCAGTTTGAATGACGTAACGCGATCGTAATATGAAGCTGTCAAATGGATTTTTGGACGTTTTGTATCGCAACGTTTGCTACTGACACTCTATCTAGTCTAAAAAAAATTAAATCGCGGCGTTTCCATTGACATAAATACGATTATTGATACAATACCAATGTTTACGATTATGACATTCATGTGACACATAATAAAAGAAAAAGTATGTAATGTCGAACGAACTCGCCTCAATAATCTTGTGGCGAATGAATGGAAAACTCTTTACTGACGAACTTTAAAAGATAAATAATAATAAGACGTAATGAAGGACCTTTTAGCTAGTTCAGCCATTAAACTTAATTATTGAATATTTCAAAAATAGTAAGAGTTAAGACTACTATTTGACCTGGACAATCTTCACTTAATGTTAACGCAAATAAAAAAGAACTGTGTATAAACCACAGGGCATTGGGACCAATGTTGTACGAAACTATCCGAAATTTAATCGATTTTTCACAATTAAATCTTCTATCGATGTCTGTATTTGTCAAATTGTCACTATACGTGTTTCAGTTCCTCGTTTTACGAATACCTTGACATAGCTCCCAGCTATTTAGACTTGCACCATAATCAATCCAAATTAACGAGTTAGAACAGAAGGTACGTAACCGCACGTGATTGGGTAATATCGTATCTCTGACCACTGACTCATGATCATGATTTCCTATTTATATGTCCCATGGCTGAGCACAGGCCTCGCAAATGAGAGGGTTTGGACCGTAGTTCCCATGCGAGCCCAGTGCGGATTGGGAACTTCACACATACCATTCACGGTGTTTTCCTTCACCGTAACGGACATTGTAATTTCGCGCGTAGACCCTATGCCTGAGAGAATGAGAGTTTAGGGTGTATTTCCCACATGGAACTGCATACACTATTGAATTGCTTCACATAAGATGAGAAAAAATGTAAAGTGCCAAGGTGTGAACCCACGATCCTCTACGAGACGATACAGGTCACATCACTTGGGTACCACATTTAAACATTGGCTGTTTCACTCAGTCCTAGCTCGTTGAATTGGACATAGTATAGTTAGTCTTTATTTGGCGAGTGTAGCTCGAAATACAACAGCATTACCAAAAGGTTTTCTGTTCGTAAAATAAAAATGTCAGAGGATTTTTCTTTTTTGTGTTTTTTTCTTTTATAACGCTTTTCAGTACGGTTAAAGACATCAGCCAACCATTAGGATCAATTATTAGAGTGCAAACATCAATACAAACAAGGTTTTTTTTCTAATTTTTTTCCAGAACCGTTATAACTTTGTCTTTCCAGATAACAGGTTATTGAGTATATTAACCCCTCGTAATTAAGGTGTTAATAACCTGTTAATAAGGTAGAAGCGATTTAGCGACCGCATGCATCGACTTGGAAATTCAACCTTATTATTTTAGTAATAAGTTACAACATCCATTGTAATTATTGAGAATACTACTAGCTTTAAAAATATCCTTTGTCAGGTATGTATTCGATAGCTGCTTTTGATTCTGTGGTCGTATGCTCCAGTAGATGGGATCCGTGAAAAATTTTAGACATTTGTTTGAAACAGTCGAGACTGTAATGCACATTTTTTCACACGCATACGAGGGCTTAAAAGAAGTCTGTCAAACGGGGATTAGTGACTGATCATTGTAACTATATCCCCGCATTTTTACGTTGTAAGTTTGTTTACAATTGATAATTAATAACACACTCAGAAATATCAAACCTTTTGAACCCCACCGTCGGCTAGACGACAATGCAGTACTACAAAAATTAACCTTCCCTCATCCGCCATAAGAATCAATTATGTTTGTAACAAAAACAATGTGTGGCTGTGGCGTTCAAAGGGTCGATTATTCGCATTGGCCTTTCGCTGTCTAAAATTGGTACAAACAACACTTTTACACTTAATATACCTAAACTTTCTTCGTCCGTCTGTCCGTCCGCCTCTCGATACGGTGGACGGGTGAACTGGTTTGCATAACGTCTAACAAATGCGTGTCCCGTGGCTTCTGCATTCGTTTCGCTGACCTTGTTCTGAACTTGGCGGAGTCTTGGGGTATCAGGCGGTTGGGCGTCAGCGATTTTAAACACCTGAAATGGAAAAACATTATGATAAAGATTCCATATAGAGTAACTTCGTCATCTATCTTTGTTTGCCAATATCCTTATAAAGAGGATTTCTAGAATTTAGAGCTCCTTTCGAGCTATGTCATCCCGGTACTCTACGTAGCTTAATTTGAAACAGTACCTTTCGAACAAAGCAATTGTATTCTATTATGTCCTCAAGTGAATAATCCTTAGTTTAAAATGAACGTAAATATAAGATAAAATAGCTCATTGAAATTACGACTTTATTATTTACAGTAGAGAGTTAATTTTAATTGAAACTGTTTGTTTGTTTTGGTTGTTTTGGGTGCATGTCTACGACGCATTCAATGTTGAAAAATACTATCTGCGCTGGCTGTAAGAGCAAACATGATACCATTTCATCATACAAAGGTAACATTGTTCAGAGCATTTTGGTCATCCTTCTATAGGAGTAGCCTGTGGGTAAACTACGGGTAGAAACAGTACAGCGCTTTGCGAGTCCAATATAATGCATACTAACTTAAGATGTAAGACAATTAGTAACCTGTTACATGTAATTATTTTATTACGGTTATGTAATTTAAGTTATTATTATTTTCATTTTTGCCATATGAAGCCGAGTTTTGAAATAAAATTTATTATTATTAAGTAAATTGCGTTCAAACTCGAGAGTACTCTGTTGAAAGTACTCGCTTGAAGCCCTGGTACTTTAAAACTCAAACCAAGAAGATTTCTAGAACTTTCCATGTGGCTCCTCATTGTAATTACTTCGGGAACAGCTCCTTTAGGCTATGTCATCCTGGTACTTTAAATTTTAAGACTAGCCTTTTTTAACAGCTGTAAGTTACGCATGACAGCTGTCAGAATATCGGCAACAAGTTGTACTATTTTTAATTTTGATTGGTTGTAGTGTGAAAGTATACAAATAAAATGGTAAGTTTAATTAGAAATGACAAATAAAATTTCGGACGCCAGGCTATTTTTAAAGAAAACAAAACAGCCAAAACTCAGACAGCAGAACAAATATTGGACTTTTTTAATCCAGGCCGGGGACTCAGACGTGGCAATAAAAACTAAGTCTCACCTGATAGAGGTTCCCAGTTTCGTCTGATTGCGTCGCAAGCTTGGTTATCGGACTCTTATGCCAAAAATAACTTAACTAAGTTCTATGAGCTAGTTGTACAAATTTATTCGGCGTCAACATTCGCCTTCCATTTTCAAAAAAAAGAATTAAACTAATAGGCCAGAAGGGCGAGTGAATTACACTTCCATATTAAAAAAACTAAAGTCCCAAAATTATTTGACGTTGGTGCATCTTGCGGTATAATAAAGTTTTCCACTGACCGTTTATGGACGAAAAATAGTTAAAAACGCAAACGAAACTTATGGCGGGATCCACATTGCGGCCGGCACCGCGTGCCTTCACATTTGTTTCAGCATGCCGAAAAGCGATGCGTAAATTTCGATAGTTTTAATCCATTGAAGGATTACAAATATGTATTATATAAAGGATATATAAAAAAAAAAAACGCCTCGCGGCTAAAACAAGAAAACCACAAGTTAGATCTCAAATAAAAATTTAAATACCAAAAGGTTGAAAAACAAATAATGGTAAAAACTCACCGTTTTTTCCGAAATCAATACATTTTATTGTAAATCACCATTTGGTGAATCGAAATGTGGTTCTTTATGCCATTTTAATACTGAGCACAATGAGATTTTCTCAGATTACTTTAATTTTAAATTTCAAGCCATCTTTTTCGATGGGATGACGAAAGGGAAGTGAAAAATGTTTTTTTCTAATTACATTAACATGATTCTTGGGCATGGAATCAAGCCTATTGAGCCTCTTAAGCGTCTAATAAACCAATTAAAAATAACACCTACCTCAATTTTGGGACAATCTGTGACAGGTGTGGCTGAAACTACCCTAAAGTTAAAGATTTCTTAAAGGAACTGTCAAATCGATCCAATTTGGTTGTAGTGTTGGGAATACAACACTACAATTCACCCTTTCCCGAAAAAAAAAATAAAGCACTAAAGCTCTATCAAAAGTTTAAAAGACAACAAAGTTTTAATTTATGACTCTACATTCAAAGGGAAAAAAAATAAGGCTGGGAAACCTCAAGAAGATGTTCCTGAACCAAAACCAAAGCTCTAAATCTAAATTCAAAGCATGCAAGATTGCAAACTTCAAACTCTATCATCAAATATTCCAAAACTGAAAGCCAATACATAATTATGAAGATTGAACTCTATGTCCAAAGCCATAACAATAACAAGCTTAAAAGCTTCCAGATGATTATTTCAAATAAGACAAGGAATCCCGATCTAAGATACCAAGTTACTGCTCTACCTTGGCATCACCTGAATTCGCATGACCGACGCTGAAAACAGATGCATCGAGGCCTACGGTAAAACAGTAGAAATAATTAAATTAATAGACAAAGAATATACAAATATCTAACACTAAGTCTAACAACTGCTAATTATTTAACTCTACTTTCATAGAATAGAAACTACATAATGTTACTTGCTTACCCTACCTCTAAGGATAACAAGATCAGTTAGGCACCTTCGCCACTGACTCGAAGCTAAACAAGTAAAATTATCAAAAGCATTAAACTAAACTATTTGAAATAGCCTGTCACCAAGGACCAAAGCTCAGCTAGGCACATTCGCCGCTGACTCTAAACTATTCAAAAGTTATTATTACCAAGTTAAACATGCGAAAATTTTAAACAAAAAACTTATTTGACAAGCGTGTCAAGGAGCACAAGAGATCAGCTAGGCACCTGCGCCGCTGACTCAAGCTTAGCCAAATAATGTTTCTTAAAGTTAAATCAAAATAGCTAAATGAAACTCAAAATCTTACTTGCATAACCTGTCAAAAAAGACCAAGAGATCAGCTAGGCACCTTCGCCGCTGACTCAAGCTAGACAAGTAAAATTTCTAACAAAAGTTTAACTAAGTAAACTGAAATTCAGTAGGCAAATCAGCCACTGATTAAACGCTACGAAGAACGATAACTCCATATCTGCCTAAACACTACCCTTCCAAACATGGGTATCAAAAAACTTGGACGCTCTATGATAGAGTCGTATCTAAGAAAAAAATACACCGTACTGTGGTCGGCACAACTCCACTGACTTTCCGGACACAGACGTGTTCTAAAAGGAAAACATCATGACTGGCACAACACCACCAGACTTCCAGGCATGAGTAACAAAACTTGGGCGCTCTACAATAGAGACGATACCAAGGAAAAAACACCATACTGTGGTCGGCACAACTCCACTGACTTTCCGGACACAGAAGGTTTCTAAAAGGAAAAAAACATCATGACTGGCGCAACACCACCAGACTTCCAGACATGAGTATCCAAAAAAGAGCTTGCACGCTCTACAATAGAGACGTGTCAAGGGAAAAAATATCACACTTAACTGTGGTCGGCACAACTCCACTGACTTTCCGGACACAGAAGCGGATAGGAAAATCTAAAAATGAGGAAACTAAGTCCTATAGAGTCAAATCCAAGAGTCAAAGCAAGGAAAGTGCACGCGTGCTAAGTCTAATCCATGAAATTCCAATAGGAAACTTAATTAACTACATCATGCAAATCCTAAAATTACTTTAACTAAAATTTATAATTCATCACTTAATTGTAAGTGGAGAAATTTGAGCTAAAAAATATGTAAGTTCAAAGTCTATGGTAGAGCTAAATACTACTCAAAACTTGACTATACAAAATATACAAAATAGTTTTAAGATTTTATGAGTTAGAAGAAAAAGTGTTCTTTCTAAACAGAACTACTATTCATGTTTCAAAAAATGAAAGACGAAAGAGCCAAAATTAAATATTTTGATATCTACTTCAGCAATTGGATATTAGTTATACCTATCATACATCCTTTCAAGAGGCATTTATTCATACATCCCTAACACTCTGCCATACAAAACCTCAAACTAAGTCCAGTTACAAAACAAGAGACAAAATTGGTTAAATTTCAAAAATTAATTTGATGACCAAACAAAAGGCAGCCAACAACAAGGTCGAGCTTTCTATATTTTCTAAGAAACAAAATAAACTACGCAAATAACGAAAGAATAAATAAATCGAAAAAGAGTATCGACTTCAAACTAAGACATTCTAACTCACAAAAAATGACTTCCCTTTCCAACAACATTTTTTGCCATGTATATTTAGCAAACAAAAATATTAAAGTGTATGTAAATATAATACACAAAACGCTAAAAGCTATAAAAGCTTGAAGAGCAAAATTAAATTTTAATGATGTCCTTAACATGGTAACGACCAGTTGAACCCTTACTTAAATCTTTTAAAACATAAACGTTATTAGAAACTTTTTCAGTTATTTCGGATTTAACGAACTTTGGAGCAAGTTTAGCTGAAAAATAGTTATACGCATTGGATTGAACAAAATTACGTCTCCAAACTATATCACCAACGTTATATGAAACAAACTTTCTACCCTTATTATAAGTGGCAGCATTCTTTTTATAAGCTTTTAACAAACTACTAGTAACCTTTTCAAAAATAGTACCAAGATTATTTAAAGATTCAGCGTAAGATTGACGGTTTCCAAGTTGAATTTCATCTAAATTATTAACAGAATTACTAACTCTATGTAGAGCAGCATCTACAATGACTTCTCTACCAAACATCAGAAAATTAGGAGTAAACTCCGTAGCTAAGTTTTCGCTACAATTTAAAGCTAATTGAACATGGGGTAAAAATTTTGACCAAGTTCTATGATCGTCTTTTACAAAACAAGAGATACAGGTTTCTAGAGTCTTATTAAATCTCTCAATTACATTATTTTGAGGAGTATAGAGACTATTATAAAATATTTTAGTAATGTTATACTTTTTAAGAAAGTCAACAAAATCTTTAGAAGTTAGCTGGGACCCATTGTCACATATCAAAATTTTAGGAGAGCCAAATTTCAAAAATATATCTTTTTCAAGTAATTTACAAATGGATTTTGTAGTAGCATTAACTAAAGGAAACATCCAGACATACTTAGTGAAAACATCGACCACTGACAAAATAAATCTATGACCTGAATAGGTTCTTGGTAAAATTCCAATTAAATCTAAAGACAACATAACCATAGGCTGATCAACTTTTTTAGGATTAACCATCAAACCAAATGGAGGAGAATTTGAATGTTTATAGGCTTTGCAAGTCTCACAAGAATTTATGTAATTTCGAACATCTTTAAACATACCAGACCAAAAATAGTGTACCTTCAGTTTTTTCAAAGTTTTATGAATACCTAAATGTCCTGAATTTAAGTCATCGTGATTATTTCTAAGAGTCTCTATAATATGTTCTTTGGGGATAACAATTTTCCAATTTAAACGAGAATTAGGATCAAATTTAGCTTTACAATATTTATATAAAGTTTTATTCTCTACCTTGAAACTTTTGTGACGTAAAGGAAATTTTTGACAATTAACAAATATCTTTTTATACCAAGGGTCAATAATATCATCATCAGGATAATCTATAGAAGTAATATCTATGGCATTTATTTCAAGTCTAGACAAAGTATCAGGAACCGTATGTAAACTACCTTTTTTATGTATGACATCAAATGAAAATTGCGCTATTCTAGCGGCCCAACGTGCGAGTCTACCCGACGGGTTAGTTAACCTAAGTAACCACTGGAGACTAGCATGATCAGTAACTATAGTGAAATTCATACCTTCAATGTACGGTCTAAAATGCTCTATTGAATCTAAAATAGATAAAAGTTCTCTTTCAGTTGTACTATAATTTTGTTCACATCTAGATAAAGCACGAGAATAATAAGCTATTGGATGTTGTTCATGTTGTTCGTCTTCTTGACATAAAACGCTACCTATACCAACGGAACTAGCATCACAATGAAGAAAAAAAGGTTTTTCGAAATTAGGGCAAGCTAAAACGGGGGAAGAAACTAACATTTGTTTTAATTTATTAAACGCAATATCGGCTGTCTCATTCCATTCAAGGGGTTTTTTTTTTGAGTTTTTACTACCACCAGTCAATTTTGTGAGAGGGGACGCTATATGAGCAAAGTCTGAAATAAATCTACGATAATAGGAACACATACCTAAAAAACTTCTTAAATCTTTAACGGTTTTAGGGACGGGAAAATTATTTATGACTTCCAACTTAGAAGGATCAGTGTGAAGACCACGACCATCAACAACATAGCCAAGATATTGTAGTTTATCCTTACAGAATTTACATTTTTTAAGATTAACTGTCAAACCAGCAGATTTCAATTTTTCAAAAATAATGTCTAGTAATTTTAAATGAGAGTCAAAATCTTTTGAAATAGCGACTAAATCGTCCAAATAAGCCATTATTTGACCGTCAAATTCGGGACCAAATAATTTATCTACCAATCTCTGAAGTTCAGCTGGGGCATTCGTCAAACCAAAAGGCATACGAACAAATTCAAAAAGTCCTTTGCCAGGAATAACAAAAGCAGTTTTTTCACAAGATGATTTTTCTAATGGAATTTGGAGAAAAGCTTTAGATAAGTCAATAGCTGAAATAAATTTAGCATCTCTCAAACTATCTAAAATACGTGACGTATAAGGAAGTGGATAAGCATCTTTAACAGTCAAAGAATTTAAACGTCGGGAATCTAAACATAAACGAGTGGTACCATCTTTTTTATCTACGCCTAAAACAGGAGAAGACCATGGGGACTTAGAGGGTTGAATAATATTTTCCTTCAATAAAATATCTACTTCATCATATAAAGCTTTTTGTTTTGCCGGACTAAGCGGCCAATAACGTTGTTTAACTGGTTCGCCTACAGTAACAATTTTATGTTCTGTTAAATTAGTAAGACCTAAACCCATCTTTTCATAAGAAATATCTTCAAACTTATTAATGATTTTATCTAATTTATTTTTATCTTCGAAAGAAAGTTCTGAAACAGAAGTGACTGAGCAAATTTGGGTAGAGCTACTATGTTCATAAGTTATATTTTTAAATAAATCTTTTGCTAAATTGAATTTACGCCAAAAGTCAAAACCTAATATTATTGGTGGTTCCAATGAAGGTATTACCATAAAAGAGATAGTATGGGTGATGTCATCACAAGTGACAGGAATGTCCATCATACCAATAATATTTTGAGAAGAACCGTCAGCTGTACGAGCGCTTTTAGAAACAGTACTTATTTTGAAACCAAAATCTAAAAATTTTAAATGACTATTTGAACCTAAAACGCAACCATTCGCTCCACTGTCCAATAAACCTACAAAGTTGCGGTCACGAACTTTGAAGTTTAGAAAGGGACGAACGTCGTCGTTCTTTACAAATAAAATAGGTGCGACTCTATGAATATCAAAAAATGTTTTTAAATAATCAAGCCAATCGGAAAATTCTTTACGTTGAGTGTCAGGTTTAGGTCGACAAATTAGTTTTTTGAATTAGAATTAGAAGTACCAGGTTGTTCATTATTAACAGCCGGGTTGCAATTTGTGCACAACTTAACTGTAGTGTTTGCTTTCTTGCATCTAAAGCAAATCATGCCAGGAATTTTCCTGCATTCTTTAAATGAATGACCACTTTCGTCACACTTCAAACAATTTTTCGCAGAAGGCGGTGATGTAATAAAAGCTATGTTAGGTTTTTTATTAAATTTTCGCGCGTCAATCTGAGGCTTACGCTCTTCAGTTTGAGTCGAATTATATTCTTCAATCATTTTACTAAATTGCACTAACTCATCAATAGAAATGATATTCCTGCCCAAAAGGTGCATGGAATACTTTGGAAGCATGTTGTGTCTTAAAATTTCCAACAAAGTTAAATCCTGAAGGGGAATTGTCAATCTATTCGACATGTCTACTAAGTCAATGATGAAATCTGACAGAGTCTCACCCTGGCGCTGTTTTCTAGTACGCAGGTCAAATTCAAGTTGATAATCAAAATTTAATTTATCAAAACGTTTAAGCAATTCAAGTTTTAAACGCTGCCATGTCAAAATGTTTGTCCGCACAGAACGAAACCATTTCAATGCAGAATCCGTGAGAACTTCAGCAAAAGAATTCAAAATGTGGTTGTCAGCAATATCACGAGCTATGCAATACTCATCTAAATTAGTTAAAAATTCACGAACGCAAGTCTTGCCATTAAATTTGTACTTAAATTTGGAAAGATCAGGTTTTTTATGAAAGTTACCTTTTTGAGTCTGGATTGGTTTTAAATTGTGAGTAGCATTCATTTCAGTTAAATTATTAAGATCGTCCAAGAAACGTCTAGACAAGTCAATGTCTTGAAGATGATTACTCAAGTCATCGGTGCAAGTCGCTACTGAAATCACTAAAGGTTGGTCTAACAAACTATGAGCTTCTCTAGGCTGCGATAGATCCAGTAATTCTTTCTCCATTTTTAAATGAAATTAATATATGTTATCAAAATTTAAAAAGTCAATTAAAAAATTTTCAAAGTTAGTAAAAATTTCAATTCAATCTTGGCCGAGCCGAACAATCTTCAAATATTCTAAGTTATCAAATCCGTTCAAAATCTATATGGTTAATTAAGTTTGTAAATACCAAAATTATTTAATTGTTTTGTTTAACAAAAATACTAAAATAAACAAGCACTGTTGGTATGAAAGTAATGAAAGTACCAATGCATAAAACTTACTTCTCCGCCAAAAATAACTTATTAAAAATGTCAAATCCGAGAATATTTTGCTGAAAACATTCAAAACAAAATGCAAAATAAATGTCAAAACAATAATAAGGAGATGCAACAACCTCAAATTCACAAATAAATGTAAATAAGTCCGAAAAACAAGTGCTTCAGTCCCTGTTCTCTGGCGACAATTGTACTATTTTTAATTTTGATTCGTTGTAGTGTGAAAGTATACAAATAAAATGGTAAGTTTAATTAGAAATGACAAATAAAATTTCGGACGCCAGGCTATTTTTAAAGAAAACAAAACAGCCAAAACTCAGACAGCAGAACAAATATTGGACTTTTTTAATCCAGGCCGGGGACTCAGACGTGGCAATAAAAACTAAGTCTCACCTGATAGAGGTTCCCAGTTTCGTCTGATTGCGTCGCAAGCTTGGTTATCGGACTCTTATGCCAAAAATAACTTAACTAAGTTCTATGAGCTAGTTGTACAAATTTATTCGGCGTCAACATTCGCCTTCCATTTTCAAAAAAAGAATTAAACTAATAGGCCAGAAGGGCGAGTGAATTACACTTCCATATTAAAAAAACTAAAGTCCCAAAATTATTTGACGTTGGTGCATCTTGCGGTATAATAAAGTTTTCCACTGACCGTTTATGGACGAAAAATAGTTAAAAACGCAAACGAAACTTATGGCGGGATCCACATTGCGGCCGGCACCGCGTGCCTTCACATTTGTTTCAGCATGCCGAAAAGCGATGCGTAAATTTCGATAGTTTTAATCCATTGAAGGATTACAAATATGTATTATATAAAGGATATATAAAAAAAAAAAACGCCTCGCGGCTAAAACAAGAAAACCACAAGTTAGATCTCAAATAAAAATTTAAATACCAAAAGGTTGAAAAACAAATAATGGTAAAAACTCACCGTTTTTTCCGAAATCAATACATTTTATTGTAAATCACCATTTGGTGAATCGAAATGTGGTTCTTTATGCCATTTTAATACTGAGCACAATGAGATTTTCTCAGATTACTTTAATTTTAAATTTCAAGCCATCTTTTTCGATGGGATGACGAAAGGGAAGTGAAAAATGTTTTTTTCTAATTACATTAACATGATTCTTGGGCATGGAATCAAGCCTATTGAGCCTCTTAAGCGTCTAATAAACCAATTAAAAATAACACCTACCTCAATTTTGGGACAATCTGTGACAGGTGTGGCTGAAACTACCCTAAAGTTAAAGATTTCTTAAAGGAACTGTCAAATCGATCCAATTTGGTTGTAGTGTTGGGAATACAACACTACAAAGTTTCTCAGCTGTTCCTTGTTTTGACAGTGAAAGATTTTTGGAACCTTTTTTTTCTTACCTAGCATGAAGTTTTTTCGTGAGAAGTTCGTTCTAAAGTTTGATAGCAGCCAGTTCTCTTGTCAGATGTGATTTGCCCGTACTTCCAACATGATGGAGTAGCAGATGCTTACATACTCTACTTACATATAAATTGCTTTCAAACTCGAGAGAACTCTCTAGAAAGCTGCCACCCTGGTACTTCAAATGCAGAGCGAGATTCTAAATTTTCCATACTAACTACTAGCCTCCTTGAAATTACAATATTGACCAGACCTTTAGTTCGGGAGCAGTTTTCCTTTGGGCTATGTCATCCTGGTACTTAAAATTTCAAAGCGAGCCATTTTAAGGTGGAACGGCATGCTCTAGGCGCGAAATTCAAAATTTTTACAGGTTTTAATTTATTTTGGGTAAACGGTGTAACTGTTTAACTTTATTTGGTACTTGCGGTTGTAAAATAGTGTTCTTTATATTATTGTGTAAAGCTTTTTAAGAATAAAACTGTTAGCTTGATATAAAAGTTGTCAAACATAGAAATTGGGACTTTCAACGATTTGACAACTTGTATTTCAAGCTAATAGCTTTATTCTTAAAAAACTTTACACAATAATATAAAGAACACTGTTTTACAAGCGCAAATGTCATATGAAGTTAAACAGTTACACCGTTTACCCACAATAAATTAAAAACTGTAAAAAGTTTGAATTTCGCGCCTAGAGCGTGCGCTTCCACCTTAACAGCTTTAAATAAGCATGACAGCTGTCAAAAGATCGATAGCGTGTTTCACAGCTGTTCCTAACTTTGACAGTGTAATTGTAGATTTTTGTACCTTTTTTTTCTTACCTCGCATATTCATCAAGTTTCTTTGTGAGAAGTTCGTTTTTGAGTTTGGCAGCGGCCAGTTCTCTTGTCAGTTGCGATTTGCTCTTGCTTCCACCATGATGGAGTAGCAGATGCTTACGTTATCTACTTACATATAAATTGCTTTCAAACTCGAGAGAACTCTCTTGAAAGCTGCCACCCTGGTACTTCAAAATGCAGAGCGAGATTTAATTTTTCCAATGAGGATTTTCTGACAGGTGGAATATCGCTAGATGGCGTTAGTATCGTAAGGTCTATTTGACGTTACACCCATACAACAAATGTCAAAGTTGTCAAACGGACCTGACGATACTAGCGCCAAATAGCCTCTCATAGAAAACCCTCATTACCTTGAAATTACAATACCTTTAGTTCGGAAGCAGCTCCTTTGGGCTATGTCATCCTGGTACTTTCAATTTCAAGACGAGCCATTTTAACAGCTTTAAATTAGCATGACAGCTGTCAAAAGATCGATAGCGTGTTTCACAGCTGTTTCTAACTTTGACAGTGTAATTGTAGATTTTTGTACCTTTATTTCTTACCTCGCATATTCATCAAGTTTCTTTGTGAGAAGTTCGTTCTTAAGTTTGGCAGCGGCCAGTTCTCTTGTCAGTTGAGATTTGCTCTTGCTGCCAGCTGGATGGAGTAGCGGATGCTTGCGTAACCTACTCGCTGAGGGTCGCTGGTTCGGGTCTGGGTCGATCATTTTCTGTTGAATTATCAATTAAATAAAAGATAGGTCTAAACTCAAGGTCTGCCGAGCAGGGGTGGCATTAGTATCAGAAAACGGACCGCTTCATAAATATCGAAATACATCCAAAAAATTGCGTAAAAAAAACGGAAGAGAAGACAAATTAAGTTTCCTATTCGCACTGGGCCCTCGTGGGAACTACGGCACAGAATATATAATAGTACTGACGTACAGAATGGAAACGGTCCGCCCCGCACCGATTCGAATTACCCCACCCCTCAAGGCGCAGATAGCCGGAAACCGCCAGAAACCAGAAGAGTGCGCGCGCGATGTATGTAGGCGTACGCGTGTACAGACGTCGTCGTGCTTATGTAGATTCAAGAACGCGTATTTGTACGTCGCGTCCGCCGCGTGACTACGGCCCAAGGTCCTCTCATTCTGAAAGGAGGCCTACGCCCTACAGTGGAAGGTATATAAAAATATCATAAGTCTTAGTTTGTATCGAAACCGCCAAATGCGTCGCCACCTAGCGTCGAATAGCGGAAAGATAATTGAAAGTTGTTTACAAAAAAATGTAGCTGTTTTGTATAAATGCACTGCAAAATGAACTCTATGCAAAATTATTTAGATTCAACATGGCTGAACAGTTGGCTACAAAACTTTCTGATGCTACTGGTACTTTTTGACATAAAACTGAAAAACAATTAGAAACTGATAAGAAATATTCGCAATGTATTATTTTTCAAAAATATTGCATAATAATACATTTGCAGTGGTATTTGCAGTGCTGTAGTCTTAGATTATTTAAAAGCGAAAAAGTTTTTCGGGTGCGCCGGTGGGATTCGAACCAAAGTCTCCTGGGTATGCGCCCCAACGGGTGTTCTACCAATTGAACCACGTTGCATCCAACCGACTCCCCCAAAATTCTTAATCGCTTACATACGCCAACAGTGGCGTGTGGTAACATCTATCGCAACTATTAGAAGCTACGACTCCTACGTTCCAAATTACATTGGAAATGCGTAAGAAATGATGTACCACATCTATTTATTCAAATATTATTTATTTTACCCACCGGCGCACCCGAAAAACTTTTTCGCTTTTAAATAATCTTAGATTCGGTGAGCAGCCGTACTGCTAATAAAATAAATAATATCTGTAGTCTTATTGTTTTGCCTTCAAAGCCTCTGGCTATATTTCAGCGCCATCTAGATTTAATAATCGAACTACAAAAACCGCGGCCGATCCGTACTATGGCGACTGCCAATCCAGTCTATATCATCCTTGATATTGCTTATTCTGTGCCTAAACTGCGGAGTGAAACCCCCTGGTTACTACTTGGTGCTATAAACGTACCGTTAACAGCTGATAGAACTCTCGAGATACGTTGGGCAGCTCCGGCAGAACGCCGTCCCGGATGGACTGCCACGCCGGACCGTTTTTCGGCAGCTCGCCGCCCCCCGCCGCCTCGAATAGCGTTAAACCTGCAAGAAATAAAGTCAGTTTACGGACGATAGTTTAACGTGACGTCATAACAAAACATTCAAAAAACAAAAATGAAACCAGGCGGTCACCCATCCAAGTACTGACCGCGCCCGACGTTGCTTAACCTCAGTGATCGGCACAAACCGGTGTTTTGTCAAATATCTTGAAAACGGTGCATCCTACGGAAAAATCAATGAAATTTTCATCCCCCCTTTGAAATCCCCCCCGCACCCCGCATTGTACATCCTGACGTTCGCCGCTCTCTTGTACATACTGGCCTTCACTGCTCTGTACGTTACATTGCGTCATCCTTTTTCGTGCGTGCAGCCGGCGTTCATCGATTTATTAGACGTTGTCATGTCAAAAATATTCACATGACAAAGAGTCTTAGGTTTTATTGATAACCGCAGATTGGAATTATTGAGGTAAAAGGACTCTCACAAACATCAGTGCTCTTCGATCATATTATACGTAGATGCGAGGTCCTATCTATGTTACTCAGGGATAACATATCATTCTAATGGTGAAAGAATTTTTTAAATCGGCTCAGTAGGTTTTTAGTTTATTTGTTACAAACAAATCTTTCCTCTTTATAATATTAGTGTACATAGTATATTTAGATAAGTTTCTTGTTGTTTTTATACGTGTAACTGGTGTTTTATATTACGAAATTAATAAAATAAGACAAATCTACTACATTATTATAGAAAAATTGCAATGAATGAATGACTTTTAATTTCCTTGCAATCGAAGTGAAAAGCAGAGTGTAAAACTCGAGCATCAAACCCATTTTCCCCTCGACGCGTATCCACGCTCGCTGTACCGGCTCGGCTATATGAACGCCTCGGGTGCAATGGCTCATTTTATGCTCTTGTACAATCTACTATTTAATTGATACGCTTTTTTTAACTTATACTCACCGAAAGCGAATATGTCTGACTTAGTGAGATGTGCGAGGTCTTCCTGTATAATCTCCCTAGTGAGATATCTACAGTCCCCTTCTTCCACTCGCGGCGATGACACGCAAGTCACATGGCCCAGGTCCCCTAAAGAAGACAATATATGAGTTTTAAAATTAATACGTAGTGGGTATGGAAGTGTGGGTATGCAATTGGGATGCACCAAAAAAAATAACTTATAGTTTTTATATTTTTTTTGGAAAGAATAGGATATTTTAAGACACCATTTTCATCGATTTTGAATTTGGTTGAGTATTTAATTTTTTATATTTTTTTTTAGAAATACGTTGGATGACGTCACAGTGAGAGAGCCACGTTCCATAGCCTAGAAAAATTCAAGTCGTACATAACATAATCTGTGGCACTACCACGGCACTACTGAGACCCTACTACGAAGTGCATAATTCGAACTTCGTTTCATGCCGTCCCGCTCACGCTAATATGATTTGACACGAGAGTGAGACGGATGATACGATACGAACTTCGAATTTTGTAGTAGTGCCCCTGATTTGTCTTGTCACTGTCAATATTACAAGCACGGCTTAGGGTCCTAAATGAACCATGACAAAATAGTTTTATTTATTTCTCTTCTTTTAGCTTCGATTATTCCTGTTTATTTAATGGTGTGATAGTAAATAGATATTTTTTATTAAAATCTGATATTTAAATTCTTTCATATTTATATATATTTACTATATATTTACTTGTAACGTAGTAATTTAATAATTAAATTTGTAAAAATACATTGCGAGTATTGTATAAATTTCGGACTTTATGATAAATGACAACTGTTTAAAGCCAGGTGTGCATCATGTGATTAAAGTTCTGTCTTTGTCACTCTTTGCGATTATAAGCAGGACAGCAACATTTCAAACTGTCAATTTGCTTTAGAGTGTAGACCTGCTTTATATCTGCCTTTGTGACGATTCACTGCAGGGGTCAAATGAAGGTCATTACTTAAATTTTCTTTATTTAATTCAGATTATCATATTTTTCGAATCTGATTTCTGAAAACGCTTCACAAAGCCTATTTCTCCAAACGGTTTTCGATTTATTATACGTTGCCAAAAATTGGGACATCCCAATTGTAAGTATGTAGCTGTGTGCATGAAGCTGTGTGCATACAGTTCTCGGCATGTGAGTGTGGGCATGTAGCTATGGGCATGTTGTTGTGGGCATGTAGATGTGCAAATGTAGCTGTGTGCATGTATTTTACAGACAACGTCATAAATAAGTGATCACTTTTGTACCTTGTCACTTACATTTGTTACATAATTTCGTATGGCTTTTCAAACATGACGTTAAAGTGACAAGGTACAGTCAAGGAAACTGAATCGCGCATGGTGGTACCTTTTCACAGCCAATTTCCCGATGGTTACTTTGGCAGATGTATGGAATGTCAACACGACATTTGCAATAAAAAGGGTTCGCCCTGGTACGTGATTCAGTTCCTTCAACTGTACTAAATTGATAATTTATTTATAACGTAGACCCAACAGCCGCCATCATACACATGAAGAGCTGTCTTAGTGTTCAAAAATATCTGAACACACGCGATTGACAAAACGGTCCTGTTTAGATACTTTAGGGCACATGATTGACCGCTTCCCGGCTGTAGATGTGGGCATATAGATTTCGGCATGTAGTTGTGGGCATGTGAGTGTGACCATGTATCTGTGGGCTAGTGTTGCCTATCGATAGTCCAATATCGATAGACTATCGAGTCTGTCAATAGTTAAGACAAAACCAATAGTATCGAGTCTATCGATAGTATCGCCACGTGTCAATACTATCGATAGTTTTATGTCCAATACAATCGATAGTATCTATAGTATTGCAAAATCAGGCAATAATGGCCAAAAACTATAGTGCAAAACTATCGATACTATCGTTTGTTTTCGGTCATTATTGCCTGATTTTGCTATACTATCGACTGTATTGGACATAAAACTATCGATAGTATTGCCACTATCAATATTATTGCTTATAAACAGTGACCGGTTATTTGGATTCTCCCTCGCGGGATATCAAGTAGAAAAGTTAATATAGATAGTTAAAATGCCTTAGAGATAATTTAAATTGTTTTATTTTTGTACGGAAACTGTCGTATCTATCAACTTTTCTACTTGATATCCCGCGAGGGAGAATCCAAATAACCGATCACTGCTTATAAATCACTATCGATACTATCGATATCGATATCCTGAATAATTTGCGAGGTCAACTATCGATAGTCAAACTATCGATAGTACCGCAACACTGCTGTGGGCATATAATTGTGGGCATGTAACTCACCTATCTTATAAATATGCGTGTTGGAGGCATACTCGTCGTCGTCAGAGTCCGCTGTCGGCTCGCCCTCGCGGTTGCAAACGAATATATTGCCGGGTTTTACGTCCATATGGACAAGTTGCAGCGAATGTATGTACCTGTGTGCAAATATAATAATAATTAGTTAATAATAATAAATAATAAATATCACGGGACAATTCACGACAAATGACCTAGTCCCTTAGTAAGCTAAGCAAAGCTTGTGTTATGGGTACTAAGCAACGGATAAACATACTTATATAGATAGATACATACTTAAATACATATGAAACACCCAAGACCCGAGAACAAACATTCATATTTTTCATACAAATATCTGCCCCAACACGGGAATCGAACCCGGGACCTCAGGCTTCGTAGTCAGGTTCTCCAACCACTAGGCCATCTGGTCGTCTAATATATAAAGAATTATGTAATATATAAAAATCTCGTGTCACAGTATTTGTTATCTATCTCCTTCGATGCGATAGTGATGTAGAACGCAGCGGTTTCTCTAATTCACTACAAGATGGCGCTACAAACTTGATATACTTTTTTTTTCCGTACCCAAAGGGTAAAAACGGGACCCTATTACTGAGACTTCGCTGTCCGTCCAGCCGTCTGTCGGTCTGTCACAAGGCTGTATCTCATGAACCGTGATAGCAAGACAGTTGAAATTTTCACAGATGATGTATATTGGTTGCCGCTGAACAAATAATAAAAAACAGAATAAAATAAATATTTAAGTGGGCTCCCATACAACAAACGTGATTTTTTTGCTCGTTTTTGCTCGATATTGATAACGGCGACAGGTAGAGGCTTGAAATATTAACAGCATATTTCAGTTTGTATTTAGTATGAAATATATGACCACATAACTACACAAAGATGAAGACGCTCCCCCCGCCAACGGTAAAATGGAGATGGAGGATACTCACGCCAGTCCATCAGCGACGTGAGCCATCAGCAGCAGCAGTTCGCTTTCCGGCAATGGTCCCTTTTCCATCATCTGCTGCAGACTACCTCCGGAGCAGTACTCGTTTTGGATGATCATGTGGTCATCTTCCGCCCACGCCGAGTAATATCTGTCAAGTGGAAAATGTTAGGCGGCTGTTCAGGTCAGATCAGTATTTAAGTGTTCAAGGGATTTCAAAAGTCTTTCAGCATAATGTCTAAAGAGGTTTACTAATGTTTCGCAAATTATTTTTCTCAAACTGATTCATTTGGCAAATGTTTCATTTCTTGGGAAATTAAACATTTGCCAAATGAATCAGTTTGGGAAAAATAATTTGCCAAACGGAAGTACACCGTCTAAAGCTAAGTTTATTATATTACACTGTCTATAACGCTGACTGGAGTGTCGATAAGCTGTCTGTAGTGTCCACAATACCGTCTAAAGTGTCTATGAAGCTGTCTGAAAACTCTATATCGCTGTCTAAAATGTCTCTAAGGCTGTGTGTGTGTTTAGGCTGTCGAAGGTGGTTGAAGTGCCTATCAAGTTATCTAAGGTGCATATGAAGCTGTCTGAAGTGTCTATAAGGCCGTCTAAGGTAGTTAGCGTTGTCTGTAATGTCCATGACGCCGTCTAAAGTATCTATAAAACTGTCTTAGGTGCCTGACGCCGTTTGAAGTGTCTATGAAGCTGTCTAAAGTGTCTATAAGGCTGTCTAAAGTGTCTATGAAGTTGTCTAAAGTGTCTATAAGGCTGTCTAAAGTGTCTAACGCTGTCTGTAGTATCCATGACTCCGTCTTAAGTGCCTATAAAACTTTCTAAACTGTCTGATACTGTCTGTAGCGCCTATAACGCTGTCTAAAGTGCCTATAATGCTGTCTAAGATGTCTAACACTGTCTGAAATGTCTGTGAACTGTCTGAAATACCTATGAAGCTGTCTTAAGTGTCTATTGCCCTCATCTCTCCGGTTACCTGACGACGTGCGCGTGTTTCCCCAGCACGGCGTGCGCATAGACCTCAGTGAGCGCGGCGCGCTCTGCGGCCGAGCCGGCCACGGGCCGCAGCGACCGCTTCAGCGCGTACACGCAGCCGTCCAGCTTGTTCACGCAGCGTGTCACGCGGCCGAACTCGCCGCGCCCTATCACGCCGAGCTCGATGAACTCGACGTTGTAGCGGGATATGTTGGATTCCTGGAAGATGAATAAATATATATCGTGGAACAATTGACACCAATTCTAGAAGAATATCTAGAAGTCTAGGGTCTAGGGTGATTTCGTAAAAACCGTCTCTTGACAATAACAAACGCAACAAAAAAGAATTATCCAATTTGGTGCTGTCAATCGGAAGTTATGCGCGTACAATCATTTCGGTGATTCATTTTTATTTATATAGATTTCATTAATGTTAGATCTGTAACTGTAACTGTATCAATGTTGAATCTGTGATTTGAAGTTTACCTAACTAATCGTCGGTTTAACAAAAAGTCGGAATGGCAACGTCGCATTTCACGACCACGCGTTCCTGTTCGCTTACTTTCGTTCAAAGAGTGGCTCATTATTAAATCAAAAGAAATAATTAACTATGTAATTTTTAAATACATCTATTTTTTGCATAAACAAATGTGTAATATTGTAATTAATCCAAAAACATTATTTATTTATGATACTTCGTCAACAAAGAAAAATAAAATCACGTAAAACGAATCGAAAAGTGGCGCCAAACCATCTGACAGATTAACTTTTTTTTAGTGGCGATGTACAAGTTGAGGTAGTTAGTTTATTAGGTAATCCGAACTTTGAAAAAAGTGGTGAAACAGTCCCTAAATGTGCCAAAAAAAGTCAAAGATATCTCGCTTACTCTTAATCTCTTGGCAGGCTGTTCGGGCGTCGCGTCGCCCATAGAGGTCGGCGTTTTGGACAGGGATCGCTTTTTCTTGTTCAAAGCTTGACCTGGAAAAAATAGACAAATAAATTACTTCTATTCCCATTTAGTGCCGAAGGTGAGTCTAATTGAAATTGGTGGCCATCACAGAAATAGTCTTCTGAAGACCAATTTATTGTAAATTTAAGTTATTTTTCTCTCATCCTTCAATGGTAGATTGTACAACGGGAGCATAAAGCGAACCATTTTACCCGAGACGTTCATTATCAAGCTCTTATATATCATGCATTGCGATTTCTACAATAATGTACTGGATTTGTCTAGTTTTGTTAATTTTGTAATATAAAACGCCAGTTAAAAGGAAAAAAACTATTTTATGAAAGTGAAGCTGCTGCTATTTTTGGACTTATAGCTTTAGTTTAAGTATATGTATCTATTTGGGTAGTGTGATATTGTTTTATTTGACAGCCACACTACCACTTTCCTCGTATTGGGTGAGGACTGAAAACCAGCAACTTTGCTGAGTCCTCACCTTTTCACAAAATTGTATTTGTCTTTTTTCATTGTTTTTTGTTTTATTTTAAGTTTGTGAATAAACATTCTTGTTTTTTATTATTTTTTATTATTGTATTGTAAAGCATAGCTGGCACCCATAAAAAAAACTAACCCATGGATGCCAGTCTACGCAATGCTACGTATACTTAATATTGCGTAACTGAACTCTGCCATTATCAACTACTACGCAATATTACGTAGTTGGCACTCGTGTTAATCCGCTTGTTAATCGTTGCCCTAATACTTATAAGTACGTACCAAATTTCTATCACTATCTTATTTTTATTTATGGCAAACATTTTATGTATGTAACACTGCCTAAAGTGTCTAGCACTGCCTAAAGTGTCTAACACTACCTGAAGTGTCTAACAAAGTTCAAAATGTGTGTAACACTGCCTAAAGCGTCCAATACCGCATAAAGTGTCTAACACAGCCTAAAGCGTCTAACACTACCTGAAGTGTCTAAAACTACCTAAAGTGTCTAACACTGCGTAATGTGTCTATAGCGCTGTCTGAAGTGTCTCAAGGGCCACTCACCATCGGGTGTGAACGGATTGATGTTGGCAACCGGTCGCTCCTCGTGCATACTCCCGAGAGCGCTGTCCTCGTCCGGTGGGTGGAGGTGGTGACTCGAGCCTGTCGTGATGCCTGCAGAGACAGATAAACAGAAATCTTAGACCGGCGCGGGCATCGGGGGCCACAGCCCCGTGGCCTCATTTGGATATTATTTGGAATAGTAGATTTGATAAACAAGGGTCGTATGTGAGCGAGCAAAGCGAGCGAGGGTGCTTATAGTTCGCGGGTGTAATTGATCAATTACACTCGAGTTGAACACTCTAC
Source organism: Archips xylosteana (assembly GCA_947563465.1). Lineage (NCBI taxonomy): Eukaryota > Metazoa > Arthropoda > Insecta > Lepidoptera > Tortricidae > Archips > Archips xylosteana. The sequence goes on from OX387373.1 coordinate 9,022,062, forward strand.
TTTTCATCACAAATGCGAGGAAATAAAGAAAAACCGTTATGTTAAAAATGTATACGCAATTTGTAACAGAGCGGAAGAAAATTTATCGCGGCAAACCGTCCTTCCTTTTTTTTTTAATGGCCTCGCGCTCTTTGGCTTTGGCACATTCAGCCAGCACTGGCCAGCAGCAGCATGCCAGCATGGAGGTTTGGAGGTAAGTATTACGCATTACAATCTCATTGTTTACCAGTTCGTGTATACAAAGGAGCATATACTAAAGATGTAAATCGAATTTACAACACGGATTTTAAGTTAAATGCTTTGATCAATTATAACTGAAGATACACATTGCCGAACAAAATCCCCTTCAAAGAATGTCCGAACTCTTTTATTTGGTTGCGTAACAAATAAAATCATCACCTACACAGAAATTTGAACCTAGTCTTTACTTCATTACAGTCGAATTTCGATAGCAGCAAAACTCCACTTGACAGCTAAACTTGACAATTTCACGCAACGTTCTGAGAAAAAAGAAGGCCACTTTTTTCAAAGTGGCGCTCATTTGGCTCGGACATTTTCGGGCGCGCGACTGTGGATCTACAGTTATAATTGATCAAAGGTTAAATGCAACCTACTTTCAGAGCTTAAGTGATGAAAAATAATTTGTGGCCAAGAGGCATCCACTCCTTTTATGCCCTGGGGCCTCCAGACCCGTAAATCCGGCCGTGTATCAGCCTATCTACAAATCGGGTCATTCATGATGATGTGTGCCGTAGTTCTTGCGTTGCCATCATTCATCAACATAATGTCGGCCGAAAGACGTCTACTGCTAAACATAGGCCTCCCCAGTGGCGTGCCTAGGATATCAAGCTATGGCAAGCCGAGAGATATGTTTTAGTATTTTTTTATAATTTAACTAGCTTTTGCCCGCGGCTTCGCTCGCGTGTACCATGAGAATTCCAAAGCACCAAGATATCAAGCAAGCAAGCATACAGGCAAGCAAGCAAGATGCAAGCATGCATGCACGCTTGCTTGCTTGCGTGACAATGGGACCATCTCAGTAGTATATTATATTCTTTCGAATAAAAAAATAATTTTTAAAATCGGTCCACAATTGACCGAGAAATCGGTGAACATACTTACATAAAAAAAATACATAAAGTGGAATGCATAACCTCCTCCTTTTTTTGAAGTCGGTTAAAGAGCTCTTTGCGGCCTACTTACAGTATAAACTTATGAATTTTGAAATTTTAGCTTACAATCAGTACAACGCAAAATCCCGTATTTTCCCGTTCCCGTAAGAATTTCGGGAAATTCTTTCTTAATACTCCCCTACACTCCCCAAGAAACCCACTTGCCAAATTTCAGCTTTCTACGGCCAGTAAAACGAAAAATCCCGTTTTTTCCCGTTCCCGTAGGAATTTTGGAAAGTCCTTTCTCAATGCTCCTCTACACTCCCCAAGCAACCTCATGCCGAATTTCAGCTTTCTACGACCAGTAAAATGAAAAATCCCGTTTTTCTCGTTCCCGTGGGAATTTTGTATAGTCCTCCCTTAATGCTCTTCTACACTTCCCAAGCAACCTTCATGGCAAATTTAAGCTTTCTACGACCAGTAAAACGAAAAATCCCGTTTTTTTCCGTTCCCGTGGGAATTTTGGAAAGTCCTCTCTTAATCCTCCTCTACACTCTCCAAGCAACCTAGATGCCGAATTTCAGCTTTCTACGACCAGTAAAACGAAAAATCCCGTTTTTTCCCGTTCCCGTGGGAATTTTGGAAAGTCCTCTATTAATCCTCCTCTACACTCTCCAAGCAACCTAGATGCCGAATTTCAGCTTTCCCGTTCCCGTGGGAATTCCCAAAAATCCTTCCTTAGTGGATGCCTACATTGTATAAGGTATCTATGTGCAAAATTTCAAGTCTCTAGATCCAGTGGTTTGGGCTGTGCGTTGATATATCAACAGTCATTAAGTTTATTTAGACATTTCAACCCCATCGCACCCCATCCAGGGAGATGGTATTTTACGTCCGCCACGTCGGATTTTAAAACCGTTGTTGTTTTCATAACCAGCGACCCGATAAACCATAGAAACAACACCCATGTTGATTTTCAGAATTTGTTACCCCTTTCCCCCCTTTTAGGGGTTGAATTCTCAAAAAACCTGAAACACGTGTTTACTCATTTACCATTAGGAGTACTTCTGTGCAGTTTCGAATAAAATAGTCGAACTAATCTTGTTTCCCCATACAAACTTTGGACCCCCTTTTCACCCCCTTAGGGAGTGAATTTTGAAAAATCCTGTCTTAGTGCACCCCTAGACCTTATAAGGAACCTACATGCCAAATTTGGAATCTCTAGGCCCAGTGGTTTGGGCTGTGCGTTGATATGTCAGTCAGTCAGTCAGTCAGTCAGTCAGTCAGTTTCTTCTTTTATATATATAGATAGATGTAGGTAAATCCATCTTGTTGCCGCTTTACTCAGTTTGGGCAAGCTTACCAAAGCACACTTCATTCTATTACTAGACAGAATTTTAAATTTTACAGACTCATTCTCACACGCAACGCACTAAAACAAGAATACCTATTTATTTTGTAATTACATAAATTCACGCATTTTACAACGCCTTGCATGGTATGGCCCACGATTCGATGTAAACAATCGTGAAGTTATTCATCTCACCCGCGACTCGCGTTCTAAACCAAACGCAGCAAACTTCACACCGTAAGCCAGATTCAAAATTGCAAAGAAAGCGCTATATACGTTTTCCTAAGTATGAAGAGAGCGGTTGGAAGCCCCGTAAAAGCCCACAAGAGCGAGCGAGATGTCATGCTATTTATAACGTCGCTACTATCGCCTATCGCCGCGTCGGCCGCCGTACAGCGCCGCTGGGCCGCGCAGCGGATTTGTTATGCAATTCTTGGTATTTTACGTAAAATAAAGCGCGTTATTATGAAAGTGATTTTATTAGAACTTTTTTCGTTTGGACGAGGTTTGGCTTTTATTTTTAATCTTGATTTGAGATTTATAAGGCAAGCCCGGCTTTTGGGCTTTTATGTAAGGATCGCCACTGGGCCTCCCCCAAGGCTCGCCACAAAGATCGGTCCCGTGCCATCCGCATCCAGGTCGTCATTAGGTAGTAATGATGAAATCCGAGCAAGAACTAAAGTCACGGACGTAGCTCGAAGAATCGCCAGACTTATACTACATTTAATTTAGAATTGAAAACCACAACATCATTATATTGCGGCTCGTCAACTATTTCTTACCTAGCAAATAGTACAGTGCAATAGTCTGGGAGCCGCAAAATAAAATTGTTTTAATGTCACTTTATTTGCGTGTCGTCAATTGTTACTCTAGTACAAATTGTAAAGAGGTTACAGTTCACGAGCCGCAATATAATGTTGTTGTGGTTTATAATTCTAAATTAAATGGAGTATAAGTGGCAGTGGGCAGGGCACATCGCTTGTAGAACTGACTGACGGCCGATGGGGCTGAAAGGTTCTCGAGTGGCGTCTGCGGACCGGAAGACGCAGTGGCCCTCCAACAAGATGGAGCGACGACCTTGCGTTGTCGTTAATGAATAATTATTTAATGCCAGTTAAGTGGATTTACAGCGTATATTTTGACAAACCTAAGTACAAATCTGTATGGAAACATTGACGTGCGAGTCTTGATTAGCATTTGGCCAGTTTTATTAAGTTTGTTTAAAAGGTTTACTAATGTTTTGCAACTATATTTTTCCCAAATGATTCATTTGACAAATGATTCATGATTTCTGATATTGTTCTGTTTATTAAACAAACCTAACCTAACCTACAGGATAGATCTGAGATATATGTATATCCTGAATAGTTTACAGTTTCAGAAAAATAAACAGTTGGGAAATTAAACAATCGGCAAATGAATCAGGTTGGGAAATGATTTTCCGCGAAACGACAGTGGATCGTTCTTCTTTTTTACTTACAAGGGACCATCCATAAATTACGTCACACCAATTTCGATCAATTTGGACCCCTCCCCCCCCTTGTCACACTTATTACTATGAAAATCGCCAATATTTTGTTCTAGTGTCACAGATTGCTTGACCCCCCCCCCCCCCCCCCTAAATGTGTGACGTAATTTATGGATGGCCCCCAATGAATCGGGTCGTTTTCAAAAAAATTGTACATAGTTAACGGCGTAATCAAAACAAAAATCACGATCGCTATTTTTGTGTAACAAAAGTTAGTCATACAAAGTATATGGGTAACTCCGTTACACAAAAATAATTAATTAAATCTTGTTTCTAATTAATCCCTTAATTGTGTACAAATTTTTTGAAAACTCCTCTTCAAAGCTTTTCCGTTTTTTGGGTTTTTGAACTATCAACAATTGTGGCTTCAGTGTACGATTTAAAAAAAAAATGCATTTTTTTTATTAGAACTAATTAAAGTTTCCTTTACGCCCAATACTGTTTTTATTTAATTATTTTTTTTAAATAATGTGACAGAGTGGTATTTTTCAGCGGATACCACACTGGCTTACCACTCTGTCACGGCATTCTACCGAAGAACAAACGTCTGAAAAGAATGCTGGTTAGAAAGACTGAAAAATTACATAACATTAATAGATAGAAAAATATGTATGATTGTAGGTAAAAAAGAAGAACAACCCCAGTACCCCCGTTTAAAATTATCTACTTTTTTATTTGTATTTTGTGTTCAACTTACCCGTTGGAGGGTTCAGTTTGGCGGGAAACAACCTCGACCGGGACGTGTTGTGGGACGGTGTAGAACATTTCTCTAGCAGCGTCTTTGGTGTGCGAGGACTATCGAAGAGCCTGGAAACAAGAACAAGTTAATTGATAAACATATGTTAGTACAATATTTATTATTTACATATTATTATTTTTATTTATTATTTTTTTATTTTTTGCTGTGTATGTACATGTTTATTACTCCATTGTATGTTATCTTTGTTTTTTTTTTTTGTGTTAATTTGTATGTACTTTCTTGTATGTGTGTGTCTTGTAAAAGTGAATAAACGTCTTTGATCAATTATAACTGTAGATACACATTGCCGAACAAAATCCCCTTCAAAGAATGGCCGAACTTTTTTATTTGGTTGCGTAACAAATAAAATCATCACCTACACAGAAATTTGAACCTAGTTTTTACTTCATTACAGTCTAATTTCGGTAGCGGCAAAACTCCACTTGACAGCTAAACTTGACAATTTCACGCAACGTACTGAGAAAAAAGAAGGCCACTTTTATCAAAGTGGCGCTCATTTGGCTCGGACATTTTCGGGCGCGCGACTGTGGATTTACAGTTATAATTGATCAAAGATAAATGTCTTCTTTCTTTCTTTCTTTATTTCCCTTAGTGGCGGCCTTAAGGCTTGGGCCAATGTCAGTTACGATGACAGGTTTACGGTTGCGCCAACAGTTTGACAGCAGCAAGAAAATAACTTAAAAAAAATTGTGCCAAACGCCGTTTGGTGTCACGTAACATTACGAAAAAGACAAGAAATGTTATTATTAATTAGAAATATACTCTGCCCATCTATCTCCCGTTTCTGTTTGTCGTACTAGCAAGGATGATATAGACTGGATTGGCAGTCGCCATAGCACGGATCGGCCGCGGTTTTTGTAGTTCGATTATTAAATCTAGATGGCGCTGAAATATAGCCAGAGGCTTTGAAGGCAAAACAATAAGATTACAGATGTTTCATATTACTACAAATGTATACATTTGCAGTGATATGAAATATCTGTAGTCTTATTGTTTTGCCTTCAAAGCCTCTGGCTATATTTCAGCGCCATCTAGATTTAATAATCAAACTACAAAAACCGCGGCCGATCCTTGCTATGGCGACTGCCAACCCAGTCTATATCATCTTGATACTACTTACGGGACACCCTGTATACAAGTTTTTTTCAAAGTATATGGCTACTGTGTCGCCGTACCTATTGTCTTGACACTACCACATGTCTAGATTCAATATAAGAAAGTAACTACACATGTAAACACTTGTATCTAATACAAAAGAAGGAACACCTGAGCAAGATTCCAAAAAAAAAACTTCTTAGAAAAGCATAAAATGCATCTAAATTTGAACTTTAATTCAAATAACACAAAGATCAAAACATTAAATCAATCTTCAAGCCCAAAATTTGATCCTTAATCCAACAGACCAATTTTTTGTTCATACAAAGGTGATACCATAGAGTCAAGCAAAAAAGATCTGTATACAAGCGACATAAGGTTAAAAATAGGTTGGTGATACGTTTTTTGTGTGATCATATTTTTTGTGTGGACAGCTGTAATCAGATGTTTGTATTATTGCATGCAACTGTACTTTAACTGAATTTCTTAATAGAACGCGTTTTTTCGTTTTGAGTTTGATGAAGCATTAATCATCATCATAATATATCATGTATTTTGACATCATGCATAGGTATTCCGTGATAAAATGACATAACCCCATCAAGTTTGGACCTGTTCGCTTGATTTTGACGAGAATGTTAGTCCTAGGTGGTAATTAGGCTCTGAAGATTGAGCTGGAAGATGGGAACTAAAAAGTTTAAAAAAAAATAAACAAAAAAAACCTTTTTTAAAAACAAGCTTTCAGATGTTAATAAGAAGAACTAATAATAATAGTAATCATTTAAAAAACTGTAAATAATTTAATTCTAATAAAAAATAATAGACCATGCATTAAATCTTTACGTTTTTATCACAGTCTCAATTATTTTCAATAGAAGAGTATTACATTTTGACATCAAGAAAAATAGTGAAAATGTAACAAAAAACTGGACAAGTGCGAGTCGGACTCGCGCACAAAGGGTTCCGTACCATTATCTATAAAAACGGCAAAAAATCACGTTTGTTCAGCCCCCCTTAAATATTTGTTTTACTTTAATTTCATTATTTATTTTTAAAGTGAATATATAACTAAATATTCTGTGAATATTTCAAGCGTCTACCTGTTGCCGTTATCAAGCAAAAACAAGCAAAAAAATCATGTTTGTTGTATGGTAGCCCCCCTAAATATTTATTTTATTCTGATTTTTAGTATTTGTTGTTATAGCGGCAACCAAAATACATCATCTGTGAAAATTTCAACTGTCTAGCTATCACGGCTCATGAGATACAGCCACACAGTGACAACAGCAAAGTCTCAGTAATAGGGTCCCGTTTTTACCCTTTGGGTACAGAACCCTAAAAATTAGGACTGACGCAAAGATTTAATGCATGGTCTATTTTTATCAGAATTAAATTATTTTTATTAACATCTACATAAAAACTTCTTATAAAAAAGTTTTTTTTTTCTATTACCTAAATTTGACTTATATTACCTTTAGCAGATCAGACAACTCGAAAATATTATTGCATAGAAATAAAAGCTATGAAAGTGAAAGCTAGATAATAATAAATTCAAACTTGTCAAAACTTGTCAACCAAAAGGGTACACAGTGAACAAAAACAGGTATAAGGGATCCCACTTAACTGTGACTATTGTAGACATGTTTTAACAAGTCGAATTGCCAACCAGTTTATGGATGATGTACTTTTTAGACCTGGGTACCTGTGTTTTTGTTGAAACATATCAGTTTCTTTCTGGGCCCATTTTCCAGTCCCCAGATGAAAGTATTTGTCAGTTAAAACTATCACTTTCCTTTTCTCGAGTCATAGGAAAAAAAAGGACAGAGCTTACATTTATCTGATTGCTGATTTATTTGAGATGCTTTGGGATTGAAAAATCGGCCTTTAGACAAATTACAGTTTCAAAAACAAGTTACTTATCCTCCTGAGGCCCAAACTATTTTTAGGACATTGGTAATAACAACCCAGTGTCCTATTTATAGGCACTTATACTGGTAGGCCAGGACTTCAATTATTACAAAATCATTATATACTTTAATATACAGGGTTATTTTTAATTCACTGACATCCTCTTAACCCTGAATTCCTATCACTCAAACAAATGTTTTTTGTTTTACGACTTTTTAAAATTAAGCACTTTTTTCCCATACAAATACACAGAGTATCGTAAAAATAAGAGGAAATCTCAAATTTTCAAAACGTTATTACACCAAAAATATTAAGTTATGACAAAAGCCGTAAAACAAAAAACATTTTAAGTGGTAGGAGTTTAGGGTTAAAAGGATGCTAGTGAATTACAAATAACCCTGTATTTTAGACAATATTGTAATTGCTAATTAGTGTGTGTCCTTATTTTGGGACATTGGGATGCTATTTGATGAATTTTAACATTTACTTGGGCTGAAAGGATTACATTTTACAGTCCTGGAAATGGGACCTCGGGCCTCAGGAGGTTAAAAAATGGTTCTTTTGTTGTGGCTAAGTTTTCTTTCAAAGGAAACTCTTTAGGCATTCAAAATGTGTCCTTCAACAAACAATCATACTACTATTATAAATGTGAAAGTGTATTTGTTTGTTTGCCCTCCTTTCACGTCAAAACTGTGCCTGATTGCCATGATTTCTTGTATAGACATAGTTGAAGGGCTGGAGAGTGACATAGGCTACTTCTTATAACGGAAAAATATCTCATTCCCACGGGAAAACCTGCTTTGATCTACTTCAGCAGAGGCGACACCACGGGCATCAGCTAGTTGTTCAATAAAAACCTGTATAAACCCGTCTGTCTGTTACCTCTTCATGCTAAAACCAGTGAGCCAATTTAATGAATTTTGAAATGAAGATAGTTGCAAGACCCTGACAAGGAGATGGTGTTGATTTTAGCCCAGAATTTGCTTAGTTCCTGCAGGCTAGCAATATACAAATTACTAGCTGTTGCCCGTGACTCCGTCCGTGAAGAATAGGGGTAGGTATACAAAAAATAGCCTATGACCTATTCTCAGACCTACCGAATATAGAGAAAAAAGTTTCATAAAAATCGGTCAAGACGTTTCGAAGTACAGTCAAAACCGTTTATAGCGACACCAATTACAACAACATATTGGATGCAACAACCAAGAAAAAAACCAACACGATCTTAATATACCAAAGTAACACTGGTTATAATGACCAACCGTGTTTAACAACCAAATATTGCTGTCCCTTGAATGTTGTTATAAACGGTTTTGACTGTAGTTTTATAACAAACACCATGACACAAGATTTGTATATATTAGATTCACAAGACAACGTGGGCAACAGCTAGTGTATATCTGTTAAAATATGTTGGAATGCACAATGTTAAGCTATTATTATATTACAAAAACCTGGAGCCCAGACTTATTTCTCTAATAATACAAGTTTTACACATAAATATGCAAAATAGAAAATGGTGGCCTTAAAATTTGATTTGATCCATTGCTAAGTATAAAAAAAGCTGAACTATTGTGCCTAAATCACTACTCGAGTGTATAAGATATATGTTACAAGTTTCTGCTAGATCAAAGTACATAATTAATGATTGTTATCAATGGGTAGTTTTCATTGCAAAGTATGGTTGGCAAAAAATGTACACAAGTATGTTTAATATTATATAATTATACAATGTACACATTTAACCCGTGGAACGTCCCGCGCGCCGCACTGGCGCGTAACTTATTCGGGCCGGTAGCGTCCCGCGCGCCGCAGTGGCGCATAACGAATTGTTCGTGATTGGCCAGTTTATTTTAGTAGTTTCGTTTAACTTTAAGGCTATTGGCTATATTTTTCCCAGTCTGTTGTCATTTTTGCCTCAAAATAATTTTTATTGGTCAATATTCAAGCATCCGTTGATTTTTGGTGAATTAATAAAAATGTAACGGCAAACAAATTTTGCACCAGTCCGATACAATCTGTGACGGGTGCGAGTTGTGCGGATTTGTTTTTGTGTAGTGATAAAGTATTAATATGGTAAACTAATGTGTGTAATCGATTCTTAAACTAATTATGTTCAAAATAGTGTAGTGGAAATGTGGAATGTGTCAGTAAATTTAGCTATGTGGCAAAATGTTTTGAGGTTAGAGTGAAAATAATTGAAACAAAACAATAATACATAATTTTCGTTACTATCAGGTGAGTTAGAAATAGCAATGATATTTTAGAAACCTAGTGTGAGTAGTGTGTAATCTCAGCTTTCTAACGATATATAACAGTCAGTATGTAATTATCGTATAAAAGCACAATTTTGTTTTTTCTAGCATGTAGTATGTAAACAGAATGAACCAAAAATCGTTGGTCGCATAGGGCATTTTGCGTGAACGGTGGCCGATCGCGTGACGGGTTAATAAAAATAAATATGAAGAGCTATGGTTGGTTTACATGCACTTCAGATAATGTAACTTTTAGTAATGTATTTTTATGACATGATATGAATGCATGTTATTCAAAATGATGATGTGTGGTGTGGTATTTTTTTAAACATAAAGGGTTAAATAAGCTTTGCCAATGTAAAGAATTACATCTTGAGGTAAATAATTTTATAGTAACAACTAATATTTAATATTTACATGTATTGATATTCCTGCCAACCATATACTTTGCTATGAAAACTGCATGTTGATAATGATCACTGTACATATATAGCAGTTTCATGGACCATGTCAAATTAACAATCCTATAAGCTCTAAATCAGATTTTTAAGTGGAATACATCAAACAATTTAAATACCTATGGAATGTGGTTACCCTTTCAACAAAACTGAATACCATTAACATACTTTCTAGAAGGAAACATATTATTATTACATGAAACACCTGCTTCGAAAACAAAACAAACTGACGTTATTTACTGAGTGTTTTTAACGTTTTGTATGCGATTTAGACACAAGTTAAGCTTAAAATCTACGTTAGAAGCAAAACGTCGTGCTAGTTTTAGATTCAGGTGAAAGTTTTTACCTTAAAGCTCGAACTTTTCTGTAAGGTGGACTCATTGATGAAGTGGGCGGCGAATTGGGTTTGTCTTCGTCGTCAGGATAACTAAAATCCAGCTTCCTAGGAAACACCGGCGGTATTGGACTCAGATTTTCCGAAAATGCATTAAATGAATCTGACATTTCTTCAGACAGTTCTGTCGAGTTTAGATTATTGTTGTGTCCTGTATTCATCCTATACCATTCAGTCATGGTTACCAACTCATCGATAACACTGCACTCGATAATAACACTGAAACTTAATTCAAACACTTCTACGAGACTGAAATTAACAAAAATCCTAAACAAAGCACACTTTTTCAATTCACGTACGTTATGGCGGATGACGCATAGCACCTGTTCAAGTGTGCGGCCAATCACAGCGTAGTATTTAACCGGTGCGATGAATACGGGCCTGCTAGTGGGCAGCGTTATTTTTTTTTAAATAACGATGGCACTTTCGAGTTTTCCATTGGTCGAGTTATGAATGCGATCAAATATAAGAATGCGTTTAGTTTCACATAAAAATTAAGAGCTCTGTTCATATCGTTCAGATATGAAACTAATAAAAACTGAAAATACTTTGAATATAGCCATTTACTGTAAAATTTATTATATAATTTTTACAAGACTGTCTTTTACGATGTTAAAAAATAAAATAACACTGCGGTTTTTACGGAATACATCCAAGAATACATCCATAATTGACATGACATTTTGATTATAGTATTGCTATGTCTATGTTGCGTACCAAACTTCCTTGAATTTTATATTGATGAACCAAACTGAACAAGACGCTACAATAAAATTATGTAAATACAAACAAATTGAATCTATTAGTACATTGTGCATCAAAGGCCGTAAGAAGGGGATTACTAACCAGAGTACTTTAGAAGCCCAATGCCGAAGGCGGAGGGCTATTACTTTTAATAACTCGAGTTTGTAATCCTCTTACTACCCGTGATACACAACAATGATTTTCATCATATAGCGAGGAAAATAAAATACAAAAAATAATATCATTTTATGTCTAAGTACTTCACAGCTCAGCAAAAGAAAGATGCTAAGAAAACAATTGAATAAAATACTGGCTTTTCACTTTTTTCAAGTCGTCTGCCATGGATAATGCTAAGAGATGTGTTTAGTTTAAGGCCACAACAAACCGGGAGCGGGCGTATCGACGGAGCATGCCCAGCGCGGTCAATAACACTGAATCAAATACGGTGTGCCGCAATGCCAGAGTATGTCACCGTATATTTGGATCAGTATTATAGAGCGCACTGGGCACGCTCCGTCGGCGCCCCGCGTTCCCGGTTCGTGTTGGCCTTGGATGTTCATAAATTTTCAAACGTAATGGTGGTACTTCACTTGGCGTTGCGTGTTCACGTTGCGCTATTGCCATCTCCGTCTTTCACGCTAGAATCGGCATAGTGCTCCTCTCTCGCACACGCAACTATTTCGTGAAATACGCCAAGTGAAGTGCCTGCATAATATTTCGAAATAATTTTGGCAAATAAGTATATGAGACAACAAAACGAAAGGGAAGAACGACGAATGAGTCCAAGGAAGACCGTGACGAAAAACGAATAAAGACATATTGAGAGATGGACAAGTAGCAGAATTTGACCAAAAAAAAAATAGTAACGGATAGCGAACAAGATGGAGACGAATACAGAATGAGACGAAAATATAAGAATGAAATGAAAAACGAATGAGGCGAGATAATATAGGTAGGATACCAACGTGTAAATTATAAAGATTTACCGGAAATTTTCAAATAGCACATGGCAACAGAAATTTGTTATGACATTTTTTTTGGGATTCTTTGGCGGGAATTTGAAACGAAAGGGCGTAAAACTTGATTTTTTTGAAAAGAAAATTCATAATATTGTATATATTTGTGTTTAAGTGTTTTTATTTGTCTGCAAATGACTAATATTTAGTGAAGTGTTTAAAAATGGAGGGTAACGAGGGCGGGGGTGGCGTTCCCCTCGCCCCCGGCACAAAACGGGGCAGGACAGTGGACAGTGAAAAGAACAGTGGTGGAGGCGGTGAGGACAATCTTTACTTACCTTTTCACAAACCTGATTACAAGAGACTCTATCCGGAAAACTCGGCTTCCACGGAATTTAAAGTATTCGTCGAATCTAGTAGTACGAACGAAAGACTAGGAAACAAAAGCCCAATTTATTTGAACCACATATTCACAAATGGAATCAAAGGTGTAGTGGCTATTCGTAGAATAAACGCTAGTAAGATTGTGGTGGTATTTAAACAATTTAACACGGCCAACAACTTTATTAACAACACGGCTTTTTTGGAAAAAAATGGCATGCGAGCTTTCATACCCGCAGCTCATATTGAAAAAATAGGAATTATTCGATTTGTTCCAGTGAACATTTCTAACAAGGACTTGTACTCCAAGCTGTCGTCGATATATGAAATAATTTCAGTTAGACGTTTTTCGAAAAAAGTAGGACAAGAACGAGTGCCTTTGCAAACTGTGAGCATTACGTTTCTGTCAAATTCATTGCCTGACAATGTTCAATATGACCTGTTCTCGTACAGGGTATTCGATTATATTCCCCCTCTGCAGCAATGTTACAGATGTTTTAAGTTTAATCACTCGGCCAAGATCTGCAGCGGCAAACAGCGCTGCAGTTGTTGTGCCGGTGATCACCACTACAAAGAATGCGATAAACCAAACGAGCTTTCTTGCGTAAATTGCAGCGGGCCACATATGGCTATTTCAAGGACTTGTCCAATAAAAATGCAAAAAATGATGGAGAAAAAGAGTAAAATTACTTACTCTTCTATTGTAAATACCAAAAACGTTGTGGACTTTCCCCCATTAAAAACTACTCAGCAAACTGTACCAAATGTAAATTTGAATGTAAATAAGCCTTTAAATACCACTGTAAATAAGACACAGAACCTAACGAATTTCACTTCTGTTGCTGATGTTAAAACTCAGCTATTAGGTAATAATGATCTGACTATGGCTATTGTTCGTACATTGATCCAATTGGCTAATAATGGTGATGACACTCCCATTACTACCGCAATAATTAAAGAGATGCTTTTTAAAAATTTATCATAAATGGATTCCAGTTCATCTCATAATTCACAGTTAAGAATCGCTCTTCATAATATTCAAAGTGTTAAAAACAAAAAGCCTTTAATTATTAAGTTTTTAAAAGAAAATAATATAGATATCTGCCTACTGAATGAAACATGGCTTAAAGAAAATCAAACTTTTAACATTCCTGGTTACAATATATTTTATAAAAATGCGAAAAATGAACACGGAGGTGTAGCCATTCTGATAAAATCATTTTATAAGTGTAAATTATTACAAACTGCTTTTTATGAGGACATTCAAGCAATTGCTTTATCGCTGTCTGTTGAAAGTGGTAATATGTCAATTTTATGTGTCTATTGTCCCCCTACTGGGGGCCTTATGCGTATTAATAATTTACGGAAATTAATAAATGATCTACCTAAACCCATTTTTGTAGCAGGAGACTTTAATGCTCACCACATAGCTTTCGGCTGCGTTTCCACTAAGGGTCGTGGCCAACAATTGTTCGACATGATTGACGAGTGTAATTTATGTATATTAAATGATGGCAGCTTTACAACTCTTAATTATCCTAATCGCAATCCTTCTGCTATAGACGTAAGTCTAATCAGTCCTTGTATTGCCCCTCTTTGTGAGTGGTCAGTACATGATGACAACATGGGAAGTTATCATTTCCCAACTATAACAGACATAACACTCTCAATAGACAGATATCAAATAAACCCTCCTGTTGACAAGTTTTTATATAACAAGGCAGACTGGGAAAAGTTTAAAAAATTATCAATTGATATCTTTAACGATTTGACTGTGGACAATGAGAACCCTTTGGAATCATATAATCAGTTTTGTATTTGTCTCAACACACTTAAGCAAGAATGCATACCTAAATTTACTAAAACTTCAACTTTTCGAAGTAAACCTCCGGCACCCTGGTGGAATGATAAATGTGAACAGAGTGTTGTCAACTCTTATGAGGCTTTAAAGTGCTACAGAGTTACTCCTACTATGGAAAATTACATACAATACAAAAAAATTGATGCTATTAAAAAAAGGACTATTGCTGAGGAAAAAAAGAATGGCTGGCAAAGACTTTGCGACAATTTTAATAGAACCACACCAATAAGCATTATTTGGAATTACATTAAAATGTTTAAAGGTATGAATAAAAGTAAAAACAAATCATACAACAATGAGTTTATCGCATCCTTTTTAGATAAGTTGTCGGAGGACAGCACAGATAGTTTCGACAATCTAGATGTATACTTTAATCTTAATAATAATAATGAGAAATCCAAGTTTCTGTTAGAACCTTTCTCAAGAAATGAATTCTTACTAAGCCTTCAGTCACGTAAAAATACAAGCCCTGGTTTAGATGATTTTCCCTACATACTAATTAAAAACTTAGATTCAACTGTACAAGATATTTTATTA
The DNA here is from genome assembly GCA_947563465.1 of Archips xylosteana. Taxonomy (NCBI): domain Eukaryota; kingdom Metazoa; phylum Arthropoda; class Insecta; order Lepidoptera; family Tortricidae; genus Archips; species Archips xylosteana. The sequence continues at coordinate 9,037,402 of OX387373.1, forward strand.
GATATATTCAATGCACTATGGTCAAAACAAATAATTCCTCAGCCGTGGAAAACCCAGTGCGTGATTCCAGTTCTTAAACCAGATAAGTCCCCAGACTGTGCTGATTCATATCGGCCTATTTCCTTGTCATCATGCATTGGTAAAGTTTTTGAAAACATGGTAAAATGTCGCCTCGACTGGTTTGTTGAATCAAATAGCATTATTCCGCAAATGCAATATGGATTCAGACGAGGTAGGAGTTGTGCAGACAGCTTCTTGTCCCTTATATCAGATCTGAAATATGCAAAAAATAGTAATGTTAGTGTTGCATGTGTTTTTTTGGATGTCAAAGGAGCATTTGATAATGTTCATCCTGGAATATTAGTTAAGGTGATAACTAACTTGGGAATACCGGGGTTAGTTGCCAAGTGGGTGCATGAATTTCTAATTAACCGGACATTATATGTGAAACATAATAATATAATACATGGCCCAAGATCTGTGTCTAAAGGCACTATGCAAGGTGCAATTCTGTCACCTTTGCTATATAATTTATATACTAGTGAGATTTGTAAATATGTAAATACAGATTTTGTAAATATTTTACAGTTTGCTGATGACCTTGTACTATATAGTGTCAATAATGATATAGACATAGCCATCCATAAAATTAACTATGCTCTTGAGGAACTACATTTGTTTTACCATAACAGATTACACCTACAAATTAATCCAACTAAAAGCAGTGCTATGATTTTTAGTAAGGACTCTCCTTCTAATAATATTATATTCAATAATGAAGTAATTTCTCAAGTTAACCATCATAAATTTTTAGGCATAGTTATTGAGAATAACTTAAAGTTTGAAAAACATATTAAATATATATCTCAAAACTCAACAAAAGGGCTAAATATTATGAGGTGTCTAGCAGGAGTATCTTGGGGGGCAGACCCAAAGATACTGTCAATGTTGTATAAAGCAATAGTTAGAAGCCATTTTGACTATAGTTGTTTAGCTTACTTAGATAGTAATTATGTACATAGACTAGACATTATTCAGAATAAGGCTTTGAGGGTGATTTCAGGAGCTTTCTGCTCTACTCCCATTAGAGCAATGGAGGTTGAAACAACTATCATGCCTCTTGCATTGAGAAGATTACTACTGGCAGAAAGACATAGTGTGAAGCTATTAGCTTCAAATAATCAACATATAATTAAAAAAATAATACCTTGTGAATTAGACTGCCATGATCCTATGACTACAGGTGCCGATCTTCTCAATGGCCAGGCTCCCAAAGTCTCTCGCATCCTGCTGGAAATGAGGAAGAAATTCCCATCATTGTATGCAATATCACCTTGGCCATGTTATTCACATTCATTCAGTTCTTTATTCCCTCAAGTTTCAGTAATTAGGGCTTCCATCACCTCTAATCAGGATATGTTAGAATTTTTAAGTGAAAATGAGGATTACTACAAACTTTATACAGATGGCAGTAAGGGAGAAAATTATGTTCGTAGTGCTGTTTATAACCCTCAAAATAAGTTTGTTCAAAGCTTTGTTCTGAATAGTAATTGTAGTATATTTACTGCGGAGGCATATGCAGTTTTAGAAGCACTTAAGTTAATTGCATTTACTAATAGTTACCATAAGTTTTTGATTCTTACTGACTCTTTAAGTCTAATTAAAGCTCTGGAAAGCTTCAAAGTTCATTTTAAAACATCATATATGATTTATAAAATAAGAGAAATGATTAATAATTATAGGAAAAAAGGATTAGACATTTCTTTTATGTGGATACCGTCACATAAAGGAATAACAGGCAATGAAATAGCTGATAAGGCTGCATATGATGGAATCAATGCGTTAGATGTGTCTTTAATTGTAAATATTCCGGTTACTGATTGTTATGCCGCCATTAAACATGATATACAAAAATTGTGGCAAGAATTTTGGAAGAAGGACCAGGAAGTCAAGGGAAAATGGTATGGAAGCATTCAACAAGACTTACCAGTCAAACCATGGTATAATAAGCTCAAGTCACCCAGCCGTGATTTTATCACCACAATCAATCGTCTTCGTTTTGGCCATACTAAGACACCTGCACATCTGACCAGACTTGGAATTGTACATAATAATAAATGCAACAACTGCGGCAGTATCGGCGATATAGACCATTTGATGTTTTCCTGTCCGGCATACTCCTTGGATAGGTTAATCCTGGCTAGTGAAGTCAAAGTGTTATCAACTAACGACCCCTCCCGCCGCCTCAGTGAATTGTTAAAAAATGTGGACTGTTATATACCAATCTTTAAATATATTAAAAATACTTTCAAAGAACTCTGACATTACCACAAAAGAAAAACGTAAAAGTGAAACGTGAAACAATTGAAACATACATATATACTTTAGTCAATGTACTGAAACTACTCTTTCATGTGAAATGTGAAGTGAATGACGTGACGTTTAATCAATGGTGTTACCAATGAGCAAATAACCGCTATGACAATATGAAAATAAAGACTTGGCTTAAAGGTCCAGTTACCAGGCCATAAAATTCCAAAAAAAAAAAAAACATTTTTTTTGACACAATTCACTGACATTTACTTGAGATGGTAGGTACGGTACTTAGCAAATACTGCAGTGAAATCTCGAAATACAATTTACACCCGTAAAAAAACATAAATACGTCAGTATGAATTGTAAAAGTGAAATAAAATCAGTGTTTTGAGTGCAGAAATCAAGTTTTTTTTACCAACAATGGCGCGTAAATGCCTACGGTTGTTCGTATTAATATGCCTTCCGTATTTTTCTTTGTGTCAGCATAGTAAAGATGATATCGTGTTTAATTACAACAATACGTAAGTTAATTTGATACTATTGTTTACTTTATTGTATTACGTTCTGTCGTCATTTAGCAAGAAATAATCGAGTGGGCGCTTTTTAAAAATCAATGAATGAAATTTTTAATACCGATCTTGCGATGTTTTAACTGAAAAGCTTAACGCCTTTAGTTAACTAAGCAGCGGATAAATATATCCTGTCGAGTCCTCGCGTACTTTAAGAACCCCAAATGAATTCTAAAAATAAGTATCTTCCAAAAATTTCAAATCTCTTTATAAATGAATGAGTCTTGTAGTAACAAGTACCTATGTTAAATTACATCCCTATTGATAACCTTTTCTTTGAAGTTGGTTAAAAATACACTACACCAGGCTGCGGGACTTCCCTGTGATGATACAAAACTAAATACCTACTTGAGATAAAATATTGCATGTTTATAACGATACCAACACTATACAAAACCATTTTCTTTTCAAAAATAAACCTGATTTTCTTTTAACACAAAGTTAATTTTTGAAATGACAATAATTTCGTATAGTGTCAGTATTGTTATAAATGTGCGATATTGTTTGAATGAACCTCCTATGTCATACATCTTATCTTACTAATATTATAAACGCAAAAGTTTGTATGGATGCATGGATGTTTATTACCAGAGATCAAAATTTTCACAGCAAAATATAAGATTGTTGCAATCAAGTTAGTGTTAGAACCAATTTTTTATCAATATCAATAGTTGTGCAATAGAAGAAAAAAACGGTCCACTAAATAAAAAAACATATTTAATAAAGAATTTTGCTTCAACAAACACTAGAAATGTACATTTTATTACCATACTAATCTAATAGTAGTTTTTATTACATGTTTAATTGCTGTATAATAACCGGATAACTATCCGATTATTATCACATGACTTCCAACCCTGAACCAAGGGTGATTAATAATAATAATCATCATTTATTTCAGATTGCATCCATAATGTGTTATAGTATAGTAGGAATTTTTTGAGGTGTCCCGATTTCCTTACAGCCTACCTTTCGAACATAGCCATTGTATTCTATTATGTCCTCAAGTGAATAATCTTCAGTTTAAATTGAACGTAAGTATAAGATATAATAGCTCATTGAAATAATGACTTCATTATTTACAGCAGAGAGTTAATTTTAAATGAAACTTTGTTTGCTTGTTTATTTTGGTTGTTTTGGCTGCACTGAATGTCTACACGCGTTCAATTTCGAAAAATATTATCTGCCAGCCAACAAGGTTTCATTTAAAATGAACTCTCTGCTGTAAATAATAAAGTTGTTATTTCAATGAGCTATTAGATCTTATACTTCCGTTCATTTTAAACTGAGGATTATGCACTTTAGGAATTAATAGAATACAATGGCTTTGTTCGAAAGATGGGCTTTTAACAAGATCGGGACATCTCAAAAAAATTCGTACTATAACAATGACCCTCATTGACTATGTTAGTAGCAATATACCTAAAGATGTGACATTAAAACAATTTTATTTTGCGGCTCCCAGACTATTGTACTGTACTATTTGCTAGGTAAGAAATAGTTGACGAGCCGCAATATAATGATGTTGTGGTTTTCAATTCTAAATTAAATGAAGTATAGAAGGCATGGAATGGCCATCTATTCTGTTCTGTTCGTATCGAGAGGACAACAGATCCCTACACAATGTCGCATTCCTTTAAAATAAGCCTGCAGCTAGTTGTACTATACAGAGCTCTCTGTACCATTCATTTTGTAAGTCACTTAGACCTCTGCTTAACACAATAGCGACTCTATTTAGTCTCTTCATTGAGTATATAGATGGCGTGTTAAGCTGAGGTAATGCCACACGAAATGAATGGTACAGAAAGCTCTCTATAGTACAACTAGCTACAGCAGGCTTATTTCATTCTTAACACGGTTTTTTTGTGTGATTATTACTTTCTCGGTTTCAGGTACAAATATGACGTCGAATATACTGTATATGTCAGTAAAAACGTGGAATATATCATGGAGTTCGATGGAGTGAGTGCTAGCTATAATTATCGATATGATTGATGTACTTATGTAGTACATGTTTAGTCGTTTCCCGGCATCGTACCATAACTATAAATGTGAAAGTTTAAATGTTTGGAAGTTCGTTCGGATGTCACTCCGACACCCAAAAACGGCTGTACAGAATGCAATTTGGCATACAGATATACACCGTGTCTTTTTTTATTTCCTTTAACTTCAATATATTACGTGGTACACTCAGAAAAACTAGTACTACCTGGTAATTCGTTAATGTTGTAACAAAAAAATTTTTTTTTTCTTTTATAATAATTAAATACTCATCTGATGGTCAATGAATGCATGTATGTAAACATTTTACTGTGCTAAAACAAGAGAGAGAAAACACTATTGACAACCGTTAACATACATGTACAAATGTGAACTTATCCTTTTAAAGGATCTCTACCAGCCAGTGTATATGGCACTTTATGGTCGCAAAAGTTAGTGTCAAGTATTAAAACTCTGACTTTTAGCTTAATTTTCCTCGCCAGGACTCCTATGACACACCAGCACGTGTGACAGTTGCCAGCAACTTCGCTAACAGCACCTTCCCATTGTTCGTGACAGCCAGGCAACAAAAAGGTAAGATCGTCCTACCAGTTGCCCCTTTCGCATCGTCATTATATCAGCCGTAGTCCACATAGGCCTCCCTCGTTGTGGGGGGGAGGGATTGGACCGTAACCAAAAATAAAATGAAAATAGGACGTTTACAAGGTTAAAATAATAAGCTGTAGCTAGTTGTACTATAAAGAGCTCTCTGTACCATTCATTTCGTACGGCACCTCTGCTTAACATAATAGCGACATCTATGAACTCAACGAAGAAACTAAATAGAAATGGCGCTGTGTTAAGCAGAGGTCTAAGTAACACACAAAATGAATGGTACAGACAGCTCCTATACCAAAATAAGTTACAGCAAGCTTATTTTAAAGAAACGACGTTATATAGAAACTAGCTGACCCAGCAAACGTTTTGCTATATAAATTATAGCCTACAACCTATTCTCAGACCTACCAAAAACAGAGTAAAAAAACATTAAAATCGGTAAAGCCGTTCCGGAGGAGTTCGATAACAAACACCGTGACACGAGATTTTTATATATTAGAATTGACAGTCCTTATTTAATCGTTCCTCGTTTACTGTAAATATGAGGCAATTTTGTTTATCATGTATCTTGATATCGTTCTAATGAATCATTGATAACAACAAACGTGATGAGATACAGTTATTTCGTAAATTCACGGATTGATTGTATATTGAACATGTTTTATTTATTTATTTCATTTATAAGTCATTTTCATTACATTACGTGACATATTATGCAGTAGTAGGTACACAACATCCTGTTAGGGTACAAAAATTAAAAATCCCTGACTGTTTTAATTCTAATTACATTATACTACATATTAGTTTATTAGATGGATTAGTTAGATGAGTGATGTCATAAAAAACTAATACTAATACAATATGATATGAATTGAATGTACATTTTCTAAATACAGGGTTATTTTTAATTCACTGACATCCTCTTAACCCTGAATTCCTATCACTCAAACAAATGTTTTTTGTTCTACGACTTTTTAAAATGAAGCACTTTTTTTCCCATACAAATACACAGAGTATCGTAAAAATAAGAGGAAATCTCAAATTTTCAAAACGTTATTACACCAAAAATATTAAGTTATGACAAAAGCCGTAAAACAAAAAACGTTTGTTTAAGTGGTAGGAGTTTAGGGTTAAAAGGATGCTAGTGAATTACAAATAACCCTGTATACTGGTGTTTTATATTACGAAATCAACAAAACTAGACAAATCTAGTACATTATTATAAAAATTGCAACGCATCACAAATAAGAGCTTGTAAATTAAATTTCAAATGTTGCTGTTCAATTTCCTTGCAATCGACGTGCAAAATAGAGTGTAAAATTCTAGCATTAAACCCGTTTTCCCCTCAACGTGTCTATCCACCCTCGCCTCGGCTCGGGTCATATGAACATCTCGGGTAAAATGGCCCGTTTTATGCTGTTGTTGTACAATCTATTTAAACATAGCAAGTTTTGTTTTTGCCTGTATAATAAAGTGTTCTGACCTTCCAGGAGTATCCTCCTGGCAGCTACCCATGCTCGTCCAGACTCCAAGCAGCCTGGAGCAGTTCACCAACATCTCCAGGACCCTGTGCCCGCACAACAACATGTTCTCCGAAGACGAGGAGACCTGTGGTGAGAGGATCCTGTCCAGACATGTTCGAACGGGTTGAGTCTTAAAGGACCTGTACAGTAAAATTACATAAAGTTTACCACTGACAGATGGTTTGCCTTCATTTCATATTCAACTTTAACGACCTTCAAATAAAGCCAATTTTAGAATACCGTTACCCACGTTTGCAGATTTTGTAATAGCTACTTTATTTGTATGGTGTTAAAGTTGGAAATGAAATGAAGGCAAGCCATCTGTCAGTGGTAAACTAAAAGTAAACGTATTGTACAGCTTATGTTATGTGTTTACGGGCGGTCTCCCGAAATGGGTGATTCATATGTATGGAAATTTCCCTTCCAAGGTTCCGTACCCAAAGGGTGCCAAGAGGACCCTATTACTGAGACTCCGTTGTCTGTCTAAAAAAAATGCGTGCAGCTCCTCCGCGCGGAAGAAGTGAAACTTCGTAATGTGGAAATGAAAAAGGCACTTATACATCAATATGAACCTTATTGCAATAACTTAAAGAACTAAATTTACTTATGCATCTATGTGTTTAAATTACTCACTAGATGGCGCTTTTATCAAGTCTCATACAAATTTGCACAGACAATGAGTTTGCATCGCACTGTCGAAGTTTTTAACATCCGTTAGTATATATACAATGCGAGATTACTTGCTTCGGCGGCACATATACTAATGCTTTCATACCCCCTCCATGGTAGCGTTAAACGTTTAACGCGACCTTGTTGGAAGTCGCATTAGAAGTTTCACTTCAAAAAATTATATGTTTATTTCACAAAAGGCATCCATACACCGAAACTTTCGGGGCACGGATGATAGACATTAGCCAAAGAGTAGGTATAGAGTTAAAAAACGAGTGCACTCTAGCTGGTTTCTACCTAATCTATACTATAATAAAACACTAAAAGTAGAGCTCTGTCTGTCTGTATGTACACGCTAATCTCCGAAACTACTGAACGGATTCTCTTGCGGTTTTCGCAGATAGATGAAGCTTAAATTGGAGCAACATATAAGCTTTGTTTCATTAAAATTGGGTCACAATGAAAAAAGTTATCGTCGTTTAATCTATACTGTTGGGGCATTGTAATCCTTTAATATGAGGGTAAGTCACAATACTACGGTCGGTTGGCGGCAGGAAAGCTGTCAAGAGAGTTCGAGGTAAACGAACGTACGGATCACACGTGTTTTTGGTGTGCACTGTTCTTTTAACCAAAGTACTGGTTTTTTGGTGATATTAATATAATACTACACGTTTCGGCAAAAAACATTCGTTTCCTAAAACATCCAGTTCATTGGAAATCTACGATATTCATTCACCAATCGTTAAACTAAGTCCCTTTTCTTGTAATATCCGAATTCAAAAAACGTCAATTTGGTAAAAAACATACCCAGAACATCCATGAGATCCTTTCGATGTTGCATTGGGTATGTATTACAATACCGAAGTACGAAAGACCGAATGTATTAAAACATCGAATGGGTCAAAAGACCGACACGATTTTTTTCTGAAACCGTAAACTTCTCAGAATTTATTAAAACTAGAATTAAATTATTCCTAGAATGTAACTTCTAGATTATGCTTATTACTAGAATGTACCTTCTAGAATTTGCATATTACTAGAATTTACTTCTACTATTTGATAGTTTTACGAAACGGATGTCCGCCTAAACGATGTGTAGTGTACTTATATTTGTATAAATAAGCTGTATAATATAGTATAGTATGTAAACTAGATATATGTTTTTCTGTTCACGCAATCGTAGCGAATGTGGGACAATTGAGGGTCTACTGTGGGCCCCTTATACGTAAATAGAATTTATATTGTTAATATAATCACGTTTTTTTATAACTGTCACAATATGTCACACTATTAAATATATACATATATATCCGTTTGGATGGACAGTGATATGTTAAATGTATACGATATACTCCGTGTTTTTTTACTTGCCAATAACTGATAGTTTGTGGGCCAATATGGACAACGGGTCAAATAGTACTTGTTGATGGATAAAAAAACATATGTACGGGTAAATATTACTTTATCATCTATCCATCAAAACATGAAAATCGTCCCACTTTTAAATGTAATATTTAATTTGGTTTATTTCGAAAATGGCGCCAGAACCGTATATTGATAATAAATCGTCGCTTTTTTTAATTTGGGATAATGATACCGCTAAATAATAATTCCGAAATGCGCCTCTAGTAAAGAAACACTCTGTTTTAACCTTGTTGTTTTAAAACAAATAAATAGTTAGTTGATTGAGTTGGCGAACAAGTGACGTCATAAGTTGCTATTGCCATTTAAACTCTATGGGAGAATTGTGTTTTGACAGCTCATAAAAAGTACGTCAGTAAGTTGGTGTCAACATCCCTATTGGAATAAATCGTTTCATGATTTATTATTATTTTTATATACATAAATTAATACTTAAACACATATTAAACATACAATACTCGAGCACAAACATTCATATTTTTCATGAATCATGCAGTTAGTAATATTCGAAAAGAAAAATGTGAATGTTTCATATAAATCCAGTGGTAAATGATTTGTATACTAAGTTGCGTAAGGCTAATTCGATCGCGTCTCTAGAATTACCTTTTACCTCGTATAAAGCCGAAACTGGTGGTCTTACCCTATTATAATCAAGTGTACCTACCAAATAAAAAAAAAAATCTTGCGCCTCTGACGTCATTAAAAATATTTTTTTTTCTATATGTATGGCAGAATTGCAAAATCGTACAGTTAACATGTTAGCTACAAAAATGTTGCCATAGTTCGAGTTAAATTAGGATTTCTACCGATGATTCTTACCCTAATACATCACAATTTCATTCGTACCAGCTCTTGTCGATCGACCTATCGGAACAAAATCATACTGCAACTGAATTGAGAACCTTATAAAGTCGCTTAAAAAACTGCCAAAACTTTCAAAAATCGATTCTGCACTTCTGCCCTTCAAAACCCATGTGACAGTTAAACCAAGATGGCCGACCCGCCATTTTGACAACAGCATTCCTTCCAGACGTATCCAACCAAAACACGCCGCTGGTCCATCTGACGTCATCCTCTCCAGATCCTATAGAAGTCACCATCGTTGTAGAAACTGTGAAGGATTTCTACATAAAGCTGAATACTACTACAAACATGACGGTGACTCCAAGCCAGCCGAAATATTACTTTTTTCCCTTCAAGCAAGAGAAAAAGATGGATTTGAAAGCTCAGAGCGCTAAGAGACAGTCCATCTGCAGTGATGGTGTGAGCAGCTATTTTCTAGGTAAGTTTTTTTTTAGAATCAAAAGGTAATAACGAACCATTTGATTACTGACCTATCGTAGAACTTTCTTAAACCAAGTTTAGACCTGCAAGAATAGCCGTGCAAGTTGCATTACATAGGAAGTAGTTTTGTAGTGGTAGAGCCATGTTGTAGCTAGCCGCTGCATCACGAATGGGCCGGCTCGTCCGGGGCAGTACCACCCTCTCACAGAACGCCGGCGTGAAGCAGCAGCACTCCTGCTGCGTTTCTTACGGTCAGTGAGAGCGCCGGGGGCACAGAGTACATTATATATAGGAGGATAGAGATATCACTCTATTCAACGGCACAACGCCATCTAACGCAAATTCCCGTAACTACTATTAGGAACCATACCTATAATATCAAGGACCAATAATCACACGTACCAATACCAGCCCTGCTGTGCCACTGCCCATGGACCACAGCCACAGCTTTTTTGAAACTATAATTTAAAGTTGTTTTCATCTATTTTCTACATAATTTGATAAATAATATCGCCATCTAGCGCAAATTGACGGAACTAAAAATAGACATTGTTGGAAGTGAAAGCACCGTGGCCGGGGGCCCAATACCTCTCCCCCTCCCCTATTCCCTCTCCTTTTTCCTTTGGGCTGACAACGCACTGGCATCGCGTAAAGCGCTGCGGGTGTCTATGGACAGTGGTGATCATTTAACATCAGGTGACCCACTAGTTAGTTTGTCTGGCCTCTCTAACATAAAAAAAAAGAAAAAAAAACATAGCGGCGCTGGATTGGCCACTTCAGTCTCGTTCGCTTTATTGCCTCGCAATGTAATACAACTTGCGCGGTTTTCCTTGCACGCCGACTGAGCGTGCCCAGCGCGGTCAATAACACTGAATCTAATACGGTGTGCCGCGCTGCCGGTGTGTCACCGTATATTTGATTCAGTGTTACAGAGCGCGCTGGGCACGCTCCGTCGGTTGTGGTGGCCTTAAAACTAGTGTAATATAATATTTTATTTTTCTAGACAATGATTTGTTGAGGAAAGACACTTGGTTCAGCCAGCCGAAGAGCGTCATCGTGATGATTGAGTCCGATGACGACATATGCGCCGTCATTTCGATACAGAACTTTTCGGTGAGATTTCACAAGCTTTTATTTACAACTTTCGTATGGACAGTCGAAGAAACTAAATCACGTACCAGGGTGAACCCTTTTCATAGCAAATGTCATGTTGACATTCCCTACATCTGCCAAAGGAATTATCGTGAAATTGGCTGTGAAAAGCGTTTAGGTTCATTTCGTCCACATTCCCACTTCGTCAGCAATCCCATTTCGTCCACATTCCCATTTCGTCCACATTCCCACTTCGTCAACATTCCCATTTCGTCCACGACCAGACGGCCTAGTGGTTAGAGACCCTGACTATGAAGCTTGAGGTCCCGGGTTCGATTCCCATGTCGGGGCAGATATTTGTATGAAAAATACGAATGTTTGTTCTCGGGTCTTGGGTGTTTAATATGTATTTAAGTATGTATCTATCTATATAAGTATGTTTATCCGTTGCCTAGTACCCATAACACAAGCTTTGCTAAGCTTACTTTGGGACTAGGTCAATTGGTGTGAATTGTCCCGTGATATTTATTTATTTATTTTATTATTTATTCCCATTTCGAAACAAAATAGTAACGAAATTGGTAGTGTATCTGAATAGTATTGACCCCGCACCGTGCTTAGCAAGTATTTTTCTTAACATGAATACCTAAATCACAAATAAAATCTTCCCTGAGAATTAAGCTAAGTGATAGCGAAAACTGCATTGAAATCGGCTTGGAATGTTGACTAAGTGGGAATGTAGACGAAATGGGAATGTGGACCAAATGGGAATTTGGACGAAATGGGAATGTTGACTAAGTGGGAATGTGGACGAAGTGGGAAAAGGACGAAATGGGAATGTGAACGAAATGGGAATGTGGACGAAATGGGAATGTTGACTAAGTGGGAATGTGGACGAAGTGGGAAAAGGACGAAATGGGAATGTGAACGAAATGGGAATGTGGACGAAATTGGAATGTGGACGAAGTGGGAATGTTGACTAAGTGGGAATGTGGACGAAGTGGGAAAAGGACGAAATGGGAACGTGAACGAAATGGGAATGTGGACGAAGTGGGAATGTTGACTAAGTGGGAAAAGGACGAAATGGGAATGTGAACGAAATGGGAATGTGGACGAAATGGGAATGTGGACGAAGTGGGAATGTTGACTAAGTGGGAATGTGGACGAAGTGGGAATGTGCACGAAATGAACCTAAACGGTGTCAAGGTACCATCCTGGTAAGCGATTCAGTTTCCGACTGTATGTACTAGACATCGTCAGCGAATTGTTTGTTTACCGCTATCCCGTGGGAACTATGCAATTTTCCGGGATAAAAACTGTTCTCAAACTATCTCCATACCAAATTTCATTTGAATCAGTTTAGCGGTTATTGATTTCCTGTACAAACTACCATACCCCTTTTCACCCCCTTAAAAGATAATTTATGGGATAAAAACTGTCCTATTTGCTTTCCCGGGACTCCAACTATCTCTACAATACAATTTTATCTAAATCGGTGAAGCAGTTTAAGCGTGAAGAGGTAACAGACAGACGGACACACTTTGGGATTTATAATACACATATTAGTATGGATGGATTAATTATTTATTCATAAATTGCGTTGGTGGATACCAGCGTTACTTTGTAAAGCTCCATATCTATAGTATGAATTTAATCTTCCCAGGTGAATTTTTCGCTTCGAGCCCTTGTCTTTCAAAACAAACGGTATTGTCATAGTCTTAAGGTTCAAATTTAATGTAATGGCTCGAAGCGAAAAAATCACCTGGGAAGATTTATACTATATGAACTAAAAGTTTTTCTTGTTTTCATTTTAGTGTCCTGTATTCGACAACGAAAGGAACATATTGTACGATGGATATTATTTAACAATGACAAGACGGGGCGGTATCACTTTAAACGTAAGTAATAAACATGTATATATGTTGTTTTAAACATGGATAGAAACCACAAAAGGAAATACGCACGCACATATACAGCAAAATTACATAAAGTTTACCACTGACAGATGGTTTGCCTTCCTTTCATATTCAACTTTAACGACCTACAAATAAAGCCAATTTGAGAATACTGTTACCCACGTTTGCAGATTTTGTAATAGCTACTTTATTTGTATGGTGTTAAAGTTGGAAATGAAATGAAGGCAAGCCATCTGTCAGTGGTGAACTAAAAGTAAACGTGTTGTAAATACGTGCAACTGAGTATAGTTTTGTCAATAGGGATGTTGACGCCATTAAAAAATAATTCGAAGACACGACGCCAGTAAAAAAACGCTTTATTTTAGCCCTGAAAACCAGATTAATTTTCGATTAACTGCAAAATTAGATATTTTTGTCGCCTTAAAACAAATAAATAGTTAGTTGAGTGAGTTGGCGAGCAAGTGACGTCATAACATAAGTTACTATTGCCATTCAAACTCTATAGGAGAATTGTGTTTGACAGCTCATAAAAAGTACGTCAGTGGATTGGTGGTGTCAACATCCCTATTATATACAACCCCCCCTATTATTATATTATTAAGCTTTAGTATTTTTTTTAATAAACTGAAGGTGAGAAAAATGGGTGTTAATCACTATGCGTTTAATTGTTTTGTGATGCTCACATAAACAATATCATTCACTCGTTCAATTCATTCGTGTCAGTTTTCGTGAATATATCGATATATTTATTCGTGTTTCTTTACAGCAAGACACATTCCCTATGGGTTTCTACATAGTATTCATAGTGAAGACGTCAGACGAATATTGTACTGGAGACAATGTGAACAAAACCCTACCCACTATGGCTAGATATTTAGGATGGGAGGAAGAGAGGAAGATAGATCTTTTCGTGGGCGATGGGAGAGTCAAGAATTTCACGTAAGTTTTTTTAACAGACTTCAGAACTCCGTCATTAATAAACCGATTTGAAAAAAAATATTGGATAGAAAATACTTTCGATTAGATTCCATTGTCACCAAAGTCAGGATCTGATGAGTGAATACCGGGGAAATCGACGGAACTCTTCAAATATTGTATGGACACCTATAGTAATTTGGGTATATTTTGTATCATGCATTCTCTCTTGGGAACAAGTATATCAAGCCTGCGTTTTGATTTACCTTAGTAAAGTTGATAAGCAATTTATGTTCTTCTCAATTCACATGGTAAAGCAGCAGAAGGAGTCCTCAATAATTGAAGTCTCTGAATCGGCCAAAGCACAAGGTCCAATTGCCTCCAAAGCTTTTTCAACTATTCCAGAATCTTTCCACTTGCCCAATATCATGTGGCTATTTTTGCCCCAATAGTTCTAGCCAGCTGGCACTACAATGACAGCCAAAGAAAATTGCTGACGGCTGTTGATAGGGGTACGCTTCCGTAGAAGAGGAGCAAAAACGCATTGAATCCGATAAATGAATCAGTTGAAATCCATGTTATCTGAAATTTGAAGTATTTTTCAAAATTCTCATTTTCCTTCACAGCCTTCGCATAATAGCGACCATATCCTACCAGGAGTACATGATAGCCGCGGGGGCGGTTCTGGCCTTCTTCCTGTGCTTCTACGTAGCTTTCGTCATCGCTGTCGTGGTACAGAGGAGGCAGGCGAGACGGGACGCCGAGGCGAATCTGAACGAAGGTAAGCTCTTACTGGATTCTGCTGCCCTGGTACCTTTGATGCCCAAACAATACGGATTCTCAAGGCAAAAAAACAATAGCTAGGCAAAAGGGACAGAGAGGTTGTGGAAGCATCAACAGAGTAACATCAGTTTGACCTCCTCTAACTTACCCTGGTAACAATGAGTTAGAAGTAGACAGATCTATAGTGCTAGCATCGCGGGCGGTTCAGGTCTTCTTCCTGGTCTTTTACGTAGCTTTCATCATCGCTGTCGTGGTACAGAGGAGGCAGGCAAGGCGGGATGCCGAGGCGAATCTGAACGAAGGTGAGCTCTTAGGCCGGGGCCGCACTGGTAAAGCGACCGGCGACGCGACGCGACGGCGACTAAATCAAACATAGTTGATTTAGTCGCCGTCGCCGCTGCGGCCGCTGTGCCCGCTCACATAACTCGAACTATGTTTGATTTAGTCGCCGTCGCGTCGCGTCGCTGGTCGCCTTACCAGTGCGGCCCCGGCTTTACTGGATTCTGCTGCCCTGGTACTTTTGATGCCAACCAATACGTATTTTCAAGGCGAAAAAACTAATATAGCCATAAAGGGACAGAGGGATGGTGAAAGCAGCAACAGAATAACATCAGTTTGATCTGTACGCTTAGTATAAGTTTTTCTTCACTTCAATACTTCTCGATCGCGTTTACGTAAAAAAATCAATTACTAGGGAAACATGGACAGCGTCTCCGCGCGCGCGCGTCCATGTTTCCATAGAATTGATTTTTTTACGTAAACGCGATCGAGAAGTATTGAAGTGAAGGAAAACTTATACTAAGCGTACTGCTCTAACTTACCCTGGTAACAATGAGTTAGAAGTAGAAAGATCTATAGTGTTAGCATTGTGGGAGGGAATCTTCTTCCTGTGCTTACTACGTAGTTTTCATCATCGCTGTCGTGGTTCAGAGGAGGCAGGCGAGACGGGACGAGGGGAATCTAAAAGAAGGTGAGCTCTTACTGGATTCTGCTGCCCTGCTACCTTTGATGCCAAACAATACGGATTTTCAAGGCGAAAAAACCCAACTTTTGGCCAAAAAGGGACAGAGGGATGGTGAAAGCAGCAACAGAATAACATCAGTTTGATCTGCTCTAACTTACCCTGGTAACAATGAGTTAGAAGTAGAAATATCTATAGTGTTAGCATTGTGGGAGGGGGAATCTTCTTCCTTTGCTTCTACGTAGTTTTCATCATCGCTGTCATGGTTCAGAGGAGGCAGGCGAGACGGGACGCCGAGGGGAATCTGAAAGAAGGTGAGCTCTTACTGGATTCTGCTGCCCTGCTACCTTTGATGCCAAACAATACGGATTTTCAAGGCGAAAAAACCCAACTTTTGGCCAAAAAGGGACAGAGAGATGGTTAAAAGCAGCAACAGACTAATCAGTTTGATCTGCTCTAACTTACCCTGGTAACAATGAGTTAGAAGTAGAAAGATCTAGTGCTAGCATTGTGGGAGGTTCAGATCTTCTTCCTGTGCTTCTACGTAGTTTTCATCATCGCTGTCGTGGTTCAGAGAAGCCAGGCGAGACGGGACTCCGTGGCGAATCTGAACGAAGGTGATCCGAGCTCTTACTGGATTCTGCTGCCCTGGTACTTTCGATGTCAACAAATATTCATTTTTAAGTCAAGAAACTTAAGATTTTGGGCAAACCGATAGAGGGATGGCCCAATGGGTAAAACAGCAACAGAGAAATATCAATTTGATCATCTCATAGCTCATTTACACTCGCGTACGAGTGGCGAGACGAACTGCGAGACGAGCAACGAGACGGGAGTGTGAATAGACGCTCGCGGCTCGCCTCGCGCCTAGTCTCGTATTTCGCAACGCTCGCGACGCCGAGCCGAGACACGAGACGAAGCACGAGGCGAGGTACGAGGCGAGAGTAAATCAGGTATAACTTACCTTGCTAACAATGAATTGGAAGTAGTAAGGTCTAGTGCTAGCAGCGTGGGCGGTTCAGGTCTTCTTCCTGTGCTTCTTTCTATCTACGTAGCTTTTATCATCATTCATCGCTGTCGTGGTACAGAGGAGACAGGCGAGGTGGGACACTGAAGCGAATCTAAATGAAGATGAGTTTTTACTGTGTTCTGCTGCCCTGGTACTTTTGGTGGGTTTCTTAGCGGTTTTTTTTACTTTTAACCTCGGGAAATGTAGGGTTGCTAGCCTCCTAACCATAACTATCCAGTCTATATGTATTCAACCAGAAAGAAACCCCTTACTTCCCAGCCTCTGTAGTAATTGAATGTACTATATATAGTACATTGTGCATCTAGGGCCGTAAGTAGGGGATTACTAATGAGAGTCTATTAGAAGCCCGACGCCGAGGCGGAGGGCTTTTAATGACTCGAGTTTGTAATCCCCTTACTGCCCGTGATACACACAATGATTTTCATCACATTGCGAGAAAATAAAATCCAAAAATAAAATTAATTTGTCTCTAAACACTTAAATCGAATAAAATAATGGCTACCCGCCAATACAGATTGTCACTTTTTTCGAGTCACCTACCATAGATAATGTAAACTGTGTTTAGTTTAGAATTCGAAAGGTCATACGGCCAGATTCTGCCAACATGTTTAAAAAAATATTTTTACTAAAGTTATTGCAAAACTATTTGATATAAATTTAAAATATAAAAATAACGAATTTTCATGAAGCGAAGATAAGTTTTGTGTTGTAAAATTTGGGTTATAGCTAAGTTTTAAAGATAATAAATAAAACGTTGGCTGACTTGAAACCTCCTTAGTCTGAAATTACTTGTTTGCAAATTTTAAAACTAAAGTTAGAACTCCCTTGGGTAGAAACACTGGTACGTAAATCTATAACTCCCTTAAGAACAATTTAGGCCATTGTCATTTAGTATACAAGCATGGAATAACACCATTGACGAGCAAGTGTGATGAAAAAATAATCCCCCCTTGCAGCGGAATGCCTCGCCCCCCCTGCCACGCCTCACGACGAGGTCAGCGTGGCACGGCGGCGTATCACGCCCATCAACATGGAGGCGGAGAGTTCCTCACAACACTGCCTGGTCGGGGACGGGCCGAGACGTGATGGTAAGATACCGAAAAATCCAAAAACTATTACTAACTAACGACAAGACAGGCGGGTCTTACACCATATTATAATATAATTCAAAAAGTTTTCAGTTGTCATTTTCACTTAAATGTCAATGTGACAGCCAGCCTTATTGTTTTTCTTGTGATGTAGGTACTGCCATTAGAAATGGTAAAGAACTTACTTGGCCAAGAAAACATTAAGACTAAGACACAAGCATTGTTTTTGCTTAAAAGGAGATCCCAACTCTATTTTGTTAAAACTGTTTGTTTAAACCAATAAACATTTTTATTTTTTTCATTTTCATAATGCCCTTCGCACATGGAGCTACTCAAAGAGAACTAGTTACGAACTTAAATTACTAACGAGTTGCTTGAGCGTCACCGCCCATACATTCAGATGTCAGTAACTAGTCGCGTCGTGTGCGAACTTCAATGCGAGTGTTTGGGCGGTGACGCTCAAGCAACTCGTTAGGCTTGTCTAGTTTGAAATGATGCGCCCCACCACCGCGTTTGCGCACGGGATATGAAGCTCAATTTGAGCTACAATAGAGTCTATTGTAGTTTGAATTGAGTTTCGAATCCTGCACGTGAGTGCGGTGGTGGGGCGTGTCATTTTAAACTAGACAAGCTAAAGCAAATTTAAGTTCGTAACTAGTTCTCTTTGAGTAGCTCCATGTGCGAAGGGCCTTAGGCATACTATACTACTGCTAAATCATTGACAGGGATGTATGGAAATAATTCCGATCCGCATTGGCGATCCATAGTCTCAAATAGCGTATCTACTGTGTTAAAAAAATAATTGATTTAAAAACTTTAGACGTATTTAATTTAATAACATTGTAGATAAGCTTGAAAAAAATTACTTCTCAACAGGGTTTTTCCGAACTAGTGATAGATTCTTCGACATTTTTAAGTGCCTCTTATAGACTGTTTTTTAACTAGGATCCCTTTTACTACGGTTTTTTCAGAATGTAGTTCTTCGTCAGACACGGAATCTGATTATTCCACATTGGACGACATTAACAGAGAAAAGGACCTCAGAATGGGGGGAAGATTATGCGTCGCTAACTTGGCCAAGTAAGTAACGATAAGGGTATGCGCGCACGAGCAACTTTGTCTCCGCGACTATTTTATCAAGTCTGTGTATTTGTACCCTGGGAGTCGCGGCGCTACGTGTGCACACTTCCATACTAACCCATAGACTTGATAAAATAGTCGCGGAGACAAAGTTGCTCGTGCGCGCATACTCTAACTTGACACTACCTAAGTATCACTTGACATTGTTTTTATGACTTGTTAAAACGTGCGCTCATACATTTTAAGAGGCATCTATATGACTCCCCTTGTTTGCGCACTCAGTTATTTCAAAGCAATTAAAAATCTAATAGTGAAAATAAACGTGAGTGACCCGTTTATTTTCACTATGAGTGAGTCTCACGGTAGTTTCATGTTTAAAGTAAACATCTAATCTTACAATTAATTGAAAATTGACCAATTGACACTACCCATCACATGACATACTTTTTATGTGCTGTCCAAATACGATTCGCCCATAAGTTTTAAGACGCTGTGACTTTATTTATTTGCTCATTCAATTGACCATTTATTTAATTCTGAGCAGCTAACAATCTAATTTTGCAGTTGATTGATAATTTGGCAGGTGACACTTGACACCACCAATTCATTTGGCATACTTTTTATGAGCTCTCAAAGCGCGTTTCCCGGTACATTTTGCATGGCAATAGCAAGCAATCAAGTCTCTTACTTGCTAACTCAATTGACTATACCTCATCATCATCATCATTTCACCCGAAAGACGTCCACTGCTGAACATAGGCCTCCCCCAAGGCTCGCCAAACAGATCGGTCCCGTGCCATCCGCATCCAACGCGATCCCGCAACCTTAACCAGGTCGTCGCTCCGTCTTGTTGGAGGCCTACCTACACTGCGTCTTCCGGTCCGTGGACGCCACTCTAGAACCTTTTTGCCCCATCGGCCATCAGTTCTACGAGCGAGCCCTGCCCACTGCCACTTGAGTCTGGCGATTCTTCGAGCTATGTCGGTGACTTTAGTTCTTGCGCGGATTTCATCATTTCTAATGCGATCCCGCAGAGAAACTCCGAGCATAGCCCTCTCCATCGCCCACGGCTATACCTCAAGGCAACTTAAAATCATTGTAATAATAATTGAACTGATAATTGTTTCACAGGTGTCGTCCTAGAGTGCTGCAAGCTAGATCGAAGATGTATCTATGGAATGTTTTGACAGTAGCTGTGTTTTACACTCTGCCTGTCATACAGCTGGTTGTCACATATCAAAGGGTAAGTGATACATATTTATATTTATTTATATTGTAATTGAAGTAAATTAGAAACATATTCTTCTTTTCTAAAAGACCGGCAACGCGCTTGTGACTCTTCTGGTGTTGCAGGTGGGCGACGGTAATCGTTTACCATCAGGCGATCCGTTCGCTCGTTTTCCCCCTATACCATAAAAAAAAATCATAGGTCAAACCATTAGGCCACTACGGCTTTTTATGGAATCGAACCTTGTCTTCCACAGCTCCTGAACCAATCCGGCAATCAAGATCTGTGCTACTTCAACGCCCTCTGTGCTCATCCTCTGTTCGCGCTGTCGGATTTCAACCATGTGTACTCCAATTTGGGCTACGTGGTCCTGGGTGCTTTGTTCCTGGCCGCTGTGTGGAGGAGACACGATTGGCACCAGGCCAGGAGTAGACGAGAGGTCAGTCAAAGCCAGAAAGTAGTTTTCCATAGGAAATGACAGTTAATTAAGGTTTCTGAGTAAGACATTACAGGTAACAAACACTATATATATATACCCTCGATCATCTGGGGCTGCGTACACTTGTCGCGAGTGCGGCCGAGGGATCCTATCCCGTATCGGTCTTTTTAGCCACGAGCGCATGTGTCGCCAGGGTGCTACTTAAATCATCTGTCACAGATGTAAAGGCCTATTATTATTATTATTATATATATATATATATATATATATGGTACTGTCAACGTCATAAATAAGTGATCACTTTTGTACTTTGCTTACAGTCGTTACATAATTTCGTATGGCTTTTCAAACATGACGTTAAAGTGACAAGGTACAAAAACTTATTATGACGTTGACCCTACCAGGATCACAGCTCTTCAAAGAGCTTATTTAAAATCAATTTAGCTTTCGAACTCTGAAGTTTGAAGTAAATTCAAATTTGGAACGCATTATTCATCTACCGCGTTCGAATTTTGAATTTGAAATAATTTGAAGTAGTTTTCCATAGGAAATGACAGTTAATTGACGTTTCTGAGTAAGACATTAACTATAAACAACTATATAAATCTGATGCTGTTTTAACGCCTTGGTACCAGGATCACAGTTCTTCAAAGAGCTTATTTTACATCCAAGTTAGCTTCCGAACTCTGAAGTTTGAAGTAAATTCAAATTTGGAACGCCATTTTCATACCGCGTTCGAATTTTGAAATAGAAAAGAATATTTGGAACGATTCTCGAAGTAAGAGTACCAACCAGGACAACATCCTATCATAAGAGGTCCGTCTTAACCATGGACTGAGTACTAACTTTTATTAGTCAGTCAAAAGTGACCCATATTTCCAAGTCATACAGTTTAATAATGGCAACTAGAGACAGCTGTCCGAGAGATAACAACAAACTAGAGTATTGTGTCCCACTCGCACCAGTACTTGATCACCCTAATTAGAACGAGATGCAACTCTCTGGTTTGGTTTCGGCCTCACTTTTTTGTCGCAGTACTCAGTCCAACACAGAGACTTGAGGTTTTCCCTTTGGAGCTTGCTTCTCTTTTCTGTAAGATTCTAGTGTGTTCTAGACTAGAAAGTTCTTCGATAAATAGAAAAGACATTGAGGTGAGGTTTGCCTATCCTCTGTTCACCCTGTCCTGTCGGACTTCAACCATGTGTACTCCGATTTGGGCTACGTGGTCCTGGGTGCTTTGTTCCTGGCCGCTGTGTGGAGAAGACACGATTGGCACCAGGCGGAGTAGACGAGAGGTTAGTCAAAGCCAGAAAGTAGTTTTCCATAGGAAATGACAGTTAATTGACGTTTCTGAGTAAGACATTACAGGTAACAAACTATATCAATGCTGTTTTAAGGCCTTGGTACCAGGATCACAGCTCTTCAAAGAGCTTATTTTAAATTCCATTTAGCTTTCGAACTCTGAAGTAAGTAAATTCAAATTTGGAACGCATTCATCTACCGCGTTCGAATTTTGAATTTGAAATATATTTGGAACGATTCACGAAGTCAAAGTACCAGGACAACATCCCATCATAAGAGAGAAGTCCGTCCTAACAGAGGGTTGAGGTTTTCCCTTTGGAGCTTTTTAGTCTTTTCTGTAAAATTCTAGAGGGTTCTATAGAAAGTTCCTCGATAAAAAACATTGTGGTGAGGTTTGCCATCCTCTGTTCGCGCTGTCGGACTTAAACCATGTGTACTCCAATTTGGGCTACGTGGTCCTGGGTGCTTTGTTCCTGGCCGCTGTGTGGAGAAGACACGATTGGCACCAGGCCAGGACTACTCCTGGCCAAAGAGAGGTCAGTCAAAGCCAGAAAGTAGTTAGTTATCCATAGGAAATGACAGTTAATTGACGTTTCTGAGTAAGACATTACAGGTAAGAAAGAAACTATGTAACTGATGCTGTTTTAACGCATTGGTACCAGGATCACAGCTCTTCAAAGAGCTTATTTTAAATCCAATTTAGCTTCCGAACTCTGAAGTTTGAATTAAATTCAAATTTGGAACGCTATTTATTTATTATTCATACCATCATACCCGCGTTCGAATTTTAAATTTGAAACGATTCACGAAGTAAAAGTACCAGGACAACTTCCCATCGTAAGAGAGAAGTCCGTCCTAACAGAGTTGGGTTGGGATAAGTTTGAGACTTCAAATTTGGAAGCGCAGGACCATCAGCAGGAACCGCGTTCGAATCTTAAATTCGAAAAAATAAATGGTTCGAACGATTCACGCACCACAAGTACCAGGACAACAGCTTAAGTAAGAGGTCTGTCCAAATAGACTCGAGGTTTCGCGTTCCAACAATATAGAGATTTTGGGCTCCAAGTCCCTTAGCTAGCTACTACAAAATTCTAGAAGGTTCTCGAAACTTCTTTGAGAAATGAAAATTACATTATTGAGTTTTATTTACTAAAATTAAAATTACTATTTAAAATAAATATTTATGAATTATCTCTGTTTTCTATTAAATACGAGTTGGAAATAAAATTAAATACATAGTAATTCTCTAGAAATAAAAATCTTAGATTTTTTTTGGAGTTTTTTTTATTTCATTGCATGTTTGAGAAAAGCTCTATATACAAGCCGCTGCCGCGAACAGGGATTGTCGGCCTCGTATATCTAGATCTATAACTACTCGGCCGGCAATCCGCTATTCCGCGGCGCGGCCTCTGCAGTAATGTACTATTAATGTGTCGCAAGTAATTATTTTTCTGTGATTTTTGCAACAAACAAACACTTCTAATCCGTATAAAAGATACTGTTGGTTGCGTTTAAAGGTAGTTTACTGAATTAATACACGCTGTTATCTTTCTTGATTTATATACCGACCTAAATATTGGCGAGTGGGAACCCTGTGCACTTGGTTTCGGGTCAGCGGTGCCAACGGAATATGAACGCTCGTATCACACGATAAGTTTCAATTCCGCGTGCAAGCAATTAACGGTCGTAAGAGTAGGCAAATGTTTATACCTAAAGTTGGGATTTTGTCCGAGAGTGATCCTTCTGTACGCTAGTACTATTAGTTATTCTGTGGTTTTGGTGACACATTTGTATCGAAATGGGGCGTTCAAAGGGTTAAGTGGTGAACTTCAACTATACGAGTACTATGATTATAATTATTGTCCACAGAAGGAGTTAGGCATACCCCAGCATTTCGGCTTACTGTACGCGATGGGCATAGCTTTGGTCAGCGAAGGCCTCTTGTCGGCCGCATACCACGTATGCCCGAATAGCATGAACTTCCAATTCGGTAAGTTCTCTTAGCGTTCTGTAGCTGAAAGTGACCTATGGGACCTTACTATTAATACCAGTGGCGAAGGGTACTAACAACCCGATTCCCGGCGGGTTGCCTAAAATTTTGAAGTAACCAAACGCTTCTCTTAGTAACCGATTGTTTGTATAGAGACTTACTCTTCCTTAATAAACTTTTAAGTATTTTTCAAAATGGTGCAGTAACAAAGCGCATCAAAATATCCACAAGACCAATCAGTCATTCATAAATTCAGTATGCCGTCAGGAATCTTACACTCACACATGTAAATATTCATTCATAAAACCATAGATTCACTACATAAGCGTCTACTGTAAGAATACGCATGGAATAGGCTCAAAATAAGCCGGTCTCTATCGGCTTATCACATTTAAAAAAAGACTTTCTATATTGCGCATAAGGCTTAATTTCACTTTGACAGAAGATTTTTTTTTAATTAATTTATCCCACTTGGAATAACCGACGGAATTGACATTCATACAGCCATTCGTAAACTTATTTAAAATTACTGGAGCGAAATTGAATTTTAAAATATCGAGTTTTAGTGTAAAACAAAAAGTACGATATTTTATCTATTTATATAATAAGATTTATAAACAGACAAAATTAAACCGCCACAGGCTGTGCTCAGCGCGCTGCACAAAACCAAATCGTATACGCTGCGCCGCGCTGCCGGAATGTGGCACTGTATGTACGATTCGGAGCCATAGAACGTGCCGGACGTGATCCCCTAGCGCGGTCGATTTGCTTGTGGTGTGGTATTTATTGAAATGGCAACATTACGTAATGTCATGTCAATCGCTCAGTGTTTTGTCGTAAATTTTTTATTTATATATTATAATAAAATTAATGTGAAAAACTTTAAGATAAAACACAATATTAGATCAGTGTTGATACGCAATATTGGTGAAATTTAATCGTACATATTATCGTCTGTCAGGTTAAAATCTAATTATAATTCAGTGTCTAATTCATGTATAAGTAACATATTGTTTTGATACTGATATCAGTGAAAGGATAAGTATGCTGCAGTCTTATGGACCGAATTACTACACGCAAGTACTATTTCTCAAGAATATAACCTAGTACTAAATGGGGTATGATTATTGTTAGCTTTTGTACCGTCCGGCTTTACCTGGAAAAAAATTCACGCCTCGCCACTGAATTTAATACTAATATATCGTCACTACTTTGTAAAAAACTCATATCTCAAAATCGATAATCTGGCTAATTGAACTTTACTGAGTGTGCAATAAAGTTCAGTTTGGTTTACATATTGATTTGAGATACTAGATTTTTTCAAAGTAGTGACGATATGTTTGTGATATAGATAGTTAGTTGATGTTGTTGTAGTGATGTGTGTTACGGCTAGAACAAGCAAAACCGGCCAAGTGCGAGTCGGACTCACGCACGAAGGTACCATTAAAAAAAAAAAAAATATCACGGGACAATTCACACCAATTGACCTAGTCCCAAAGTAAGCTAAGCAAAGCTTGTGTTATGGGTGCTAGGCAACGGATAAACATACTTATATAGATAGATACATACTTAAATACATATTAAACACCCAAGACCCGAGAACAAACATTCGTATTTTTCATACAAATATCTGCCCCGACACGGGAATCGAACCCGGGACCTCAAGCTTCATAGTCAGGTACTCTAACCACTAGGCCATCTGGTCGTCTAACCATTACCATTATCTATAAAAACGGCAAAAAAATCATGTCTATTGTATGGGAGCCCCCATAAAATATTTGTTTTATTTTAGTTTATTTTTAAAGTGAATATATAACTAAATATAGATATACTATTGATACTATTGATAGCCGTGGTGGCTTAGTGGTTTGACCTATGGTCTCTCAAGTAGAGGGCCGTGGGTTCAAATCCCGGCTCGCACCTCTGCTTTTCGGAATTTATGTGCGAAATTACATTTGTAATTTACCATGAGCTTTACGGCGAAGGAAAACATCGCGGAAACCTACATGCACCTGCGAAGATATTCAATGGCGTGTGTGGAGTTCCCGATCCGCTATGGGCCCGTGTGGGAACTACGGCCCACGCCCACTTATTCTGAGAGCCGTGTGCCCTACAGTGGGACGTATATAGCCTGCATGATAATGAGCGATCATTTCCAGACACATCGTTCATGTACGTGACATCGGTACTGTGCATGGTCAAGATCTACCAGTCGCGGCATCCCGACATAAATGCGCGCGCGCACGCCACTTTCGGAGTACTGGCGCTCATCATATTTGTGGGTGAGTACGGTATTCAAAAAAATCAAAATTATTTATTTCAATAATCATAGCCTACAAAAACAGTATTAACGTTGGGACTTCCTAGTAAGTATACAATACCTGTGTCAGGAAGTCCCGCTCTTCCATAATTGGGATGTACCAATTTTTGACAAATTTTCCGTTTGGAGAAATAGGCTTCGTGAAGCGTTTTCAGAAATCAGATTCCAAAAATATAATAAACTGGATTAAATAAACAAAATTTAAGTAATGACCTTCATTTGACCCCTGCAGTGAATCGTCACAAAGGCAGATATAAAGCAGGTCTACACTCTAAAGCAAATTGACAGTTTGAAATATTGCTGTCCTGCTTATAATAGCAAAGAGTGACAAAGACAGAACTTTAATCACATGATGCGCACCTGGCTTTAAACAGTTGTCTTTATCGTAAAGTCCGAAATGTATACGAGTATTTCCAATGTATTTTTACGAATTTAATTATTAAATTACTACGTTACAAGTAATTATGAAAGAATTTAAATATCAGAATTTAATAAAAAATATCTATTTAGTACCTATCACACCATTAAACAAACAGGAATAATCAAAGCTAAAAGAAGAGAATTAAATAAAACTATTTGTCATGGTTCATTTAGGACCCTAAGCCGTGCTTATATTATTGACAGTGACAAGACAAATCAGTAGTGCCACAGATTATGTTATGTACGACCTGAATTTTTCTAGACAATGGAACGTGGCTCTCTCACTGTGACGTCATCCAGCGTATTTCTTAAAATAAATATAAAAAATTAAATACTCAACCAAATTCAAAATCGATCTAAATGGTATCTTAAAATATCTTATTCTTTCCAAAAAAAATATAAAACTATAGGTTATTTTTTTTTGGTGCATCCCAATTATTTAATCACTATGAATATCGAAGAAAATTCTTAAATATAAAATTAAAATTACAACAATTCATGACATAACACATGGAGGAATTGCGAGCGCGTGTATTTATATAGGTATGTGTGTGTCTATCTGTGGCACCATAACTCTGAAACGGGTGAACCGATTTGGATGCGGTTTTTTTTTTATTTGAAAACAGGTTTCTTGGCTATGGTTCTTAGACATGTTTCATCAAAATTGGTCCAGCCGTTTCAAAGTTATCAGCTCTTTTGTATGCTGCGGAAGGGATCTTAGACTTAATT
This sequence comes from Archips xylosteana, assembly GCA_947563465.1. NCBI lineage: Eukaryota > Metazoa > Arthropoda > Insecta > Lepidoptera > Tortricidae > Archips > Archips xylosteana. Next base: position 9,065,076 of record OX387373.1, read on the forward strand.
GCGTTGGGGGGTTTAAACTTATTGTTGGGGGTTGTCGTGTGTAAAAAAAAAGAATAAAAAAAAAAGAATTGAAGTCGGGAATTTGTATACTGCTAGGCTCTCTGTTACGGCCGGTGGCAACCGTAACAACGGCAAAAAGGGATCCTTTCTTTTACACACGGACAGTTATTTTTGGAAGAGTGCTATTACTGTTTATACTCACTTCAGCACTGAAGTTGCCGGATATCTCTCGTTTCGCTTGAACCTTTGGGTCAAGGACCGTGTAGTTTAAGGTATATGGTGTCACTCAGCCGACAAGAAAAACAATGAAATCTAATCAACAAACTATATTAGGTTTGAATGAAGCCCTACTGGTGTTACATGGCGGCGAGACCGCAGTGGAACATGTATTTCCCTTAAGAGCTAGGTCGGGCCGTGGCCCTGGTTGGCGAGGGCGGCCGCCTCGGGTCCGGGATTATCGAGCGCAGAGAAAGCGCGGAACCAGCGCAGAACAGCGTGCATCCACGCAAAAGAGCCCGAGGAGCCGCACCCACCAATCAAGTCCACGGGTTAAATTAAAGAAACATCAGTTAGGGTACCCTTGGTTATATGGAAGTCTTAGGCTACGCGAGACGGATACTGCTCGGGCAGTCAAGACGTTAAAGTTCAAAGTTAAAAACGCGTTTCCGCTATGGCCATAGGGTAATGTAAAACGCACTCACGGAGGTGTTCGCATGACGCGGAGACTCGGAGGCTTGTAGAAGAAGCGAAGATCGCTGGAGGGGCTCAAGGCCCACCGAGCGGTTAGAATGGGTGTATGAAGAAAATCCCTGGGGCTCCTCAGCCCTGGCCGGCGAAGTCGCTTAGTCTGGGCTGACGGGCCTCAGGCGTCGCTGCAGAGGGAGTAATATCCGGGTGGCCGCTCCAAATCGGCGCACGCCCTTGTGGAGTGAGGGCACCTGCGCGCCTGTGGGTGCAGGCCTGATCCTTCGGCGTGTAGGGGCTCCCTGCAGCTCCGGTATGCCGATACACGATCCCCGCGCCCACGCGCCTGGGCGCAAAACGCCCCCACGCTTCACTCACACTGCGCATACGATGCGCCATCACTCGGAAGGCACCATAAACAACTAACACTGGCCGCAATAATCGTAAGATGAAAGGTTGGAGTCAGTCCCATGACGTTTCGCGTCCGGTACAAAAGAAGAACGGAGGGAAAAACGGAACCACGGGCGAGACGTCAAAAAAAGCTGGATCCTGAGCGACGTGGTTTCAGGGCGACATCCAGCGGCTGACTGCTGTTTAGATATCTCGTCGCTAACAATCCATCCTCTCCCGTTCGAGTAGACCCTATGATTTTTCGATAAAATCAATACCAAATTTTATTGTTATTATTTGTTAATTTGGTGCTAAACACTTCTTCTTAGCCCAAAAGACATATTCATCGTAATGGATCTCCTCCGAGATGCTTAGCATTATAATTAATAGTATTTAAAGTGAATATCGCTGCTACGTTCGACTGTCGCGCGGCAAGGTTTCAGAACGAACTGTCAACTCGCGAAATTAATAATATTATTGAAAATGGAACGGAAAATAATTGTCGAATTTCGGAAAAGTGATATCACCATCGCCAGGAACGCATTTTTGCGGTCATTTTGATATATCGGACCTGTAGGTTTCGGTTTGTGGTTATCAAGAACTCGGTACAAACATGTCAACAAAACACACCATATTTAGTGTCTTGTTGTGGCTTCTAGAAGACTAAAGAGGTTACCAGCGGTCTCAATTGTGAAAGATCGACTTGTGTTTATGATAATTAGCTAAGCTGTTTGGTGTGAAATATGTTTTTCCGGATTTGCGGCAGTGTCAAAGCTCACTGTAGATTCTAACCTCTAAGAGTATGGTAAGTAGTGTTTATACACTACAATACCCCCATTGCGGAGAAAAGGTTTAGCCGAAGGTTAACCGGAACAGCCGGGGTAACCGGAAAAATCTACACCTCGGGTAAGCTGGTGTCCTAACTCAGATAGCATGCACAAAGCTAGGAGCTTGTTAAAACTAGTTAAAATTGAGTTTACCTTGGCATCGTGTTGACAGCTAACTGTTCAACACACCTACAAAGAGGTCCTACGGTAGTTGGAGTAATCCAGAACTTAAAATAAAATTTTAAAATTATGTCACTTTTGTGACCTTAAAAATTTTATAATTTATGTGGACTTCTAATTTCCTTGTTAGGTCTATGCTAACTTTAATCTTAATTCCTATCATGCATATGTATGAGATATCATGTTTACCTATCTCCTATCCTTATATATTACCCATGTATGTATATAGTAACACTAAGGGCATAGAGCCCACTGATCACTAGGATCAGTGCTATAGAGTTCAAACTCTCCTATTCTAAGCTTACTTGAATAGCATGCCTAAGAGTAAATTCTACAGCCTATTAATGTTAAACTTACAATAGGTACTTAACTACAGGATTGATAGACAGGTCGCGAATCTGTCTAGATCCATCATGCATGGGCATGTACTCTACTGAGGTACAATGTCCTGCAAAAAATTATTCGAGTGGAATTACCACTGAATGAGTCATAAGTCTGGGTGTGATCACTAAAATTGTGGCCTTGGCCGAGTTAAGGAATCCTTACCAAAAGGATTCTGGAAAGGTCGCAATGAAGCGAAAATGGTGTGTGTCCGGAGCTCGACGGATACACCGTTGCTATATCTTTGAAGATAAAGCACCAAAAAATTAGGGCTGAGGAAAATCCTGGCCCGGTATGTGCTATGAGAAAACTTATTTTTTATTTTCCTGGAGAAAATGAGCGAGTTAGAGACTCGAAATAGGGTTGTCTCAGGTCCTCAGAGTATGGTGTTATTGATATAATTTTAATAAACTAAGTTTTTGAAAAAAATAATTTTCCCTATATTTGTATGGAAAACTTAATTTCAATTGTTTTGCAAAAAGTAATAAGTCTACAAATGTAGGAGTTGCATTTCTGAGGTCCTGAGGCAATGCCTGAACAGGAAGTTTTAAGTTTTCACATAAAAAAAATTTTTTTTTTTTTTTTTTTTTAAATTTCCAAAAAAAAACATTTGCCCAATGTTACACACCCGATCTTACTGAACCTTAATTATGTCTTTAACATGATATTTTCCTTTGGATGAAGTAGCAATTTCCTCAAGCTCATAGATAACATCCGATAGTTTTGTAATGACTCTACATTTTACAAATCTTGGTGCTAACTTGGCTGAGAAAAACTTTGCCGCGTTCGACTGGACGAAATTTCGGCGCCAAACCGTGTCGCCTACGTTTAGTCTTAGGTGTTTACGTCGCAAATTGTACCTACTAGCGTTTTGTTGGTAAGCTTTTGTGAGCGCGGACTCTACTTTTTGAAAAATTTCAGCTAACTCGACAAGGGAATCTGCTGTTGTGTCCCTAGGGGTGATTTGAGCGTCATCTAGAGATTGTGGTACACTACTTCGTATGTTGTGTAATGAACCATCCGAGATGATCTCGCGACCTTTGGCTAAAAAGTTTGGTGTGTAACCTGTGGCTATGTTAATTGTGCTATTTAAATATAGCTGAATTTGTGGCAAAAATTTCGACCAGTTTCTTTGGTCTTGCTCTACCAGAATAGCTAAGCAGGTTTGGATCGTAGCATTGTAACGTTCTACTACGTTTGGAGCTGGACTGTAATAAGCGTTATAAAATATTTTTGGAATGGCTCTATCTTTACAAAAATTTTTAAATTCCCTACTTTGAAAAATTGTGGCATTATCGCACGTTATAACGCACGGAGTGCCTTCCTTGAGCAAAATTTCTGATTGTAAGAATGACGTGACAGTTTTGGTAGTGGCAGTCCTAAGTGGATGCAACCAGCAATATTTTGTAAAAACGTCGACTATTGATAATATATAAATATGGCCAGAATATGATTTTACAAGGGGTCCAATTAAGTCTATAGATAGAGTATGCATAGGTGAATTTACTTTTTTTTGATTCGTCATTAAACCGTGTGGAGCGTCATTTGAATGCTTATACGCTTTGCAAACCTCGCACTTGGCGACATACTCGGTAATGTCTTTATGCATACTCTTCCAAAAGTAATTTTGTTTGACTCTATTTAAAGTTTTGTAAGTTCCTGGATGAATAGCCTCCACCTCGTGGGTTTGTTTTAGGCATTCCGCGACAAGCTCTCGTGGTAAGACTATTTTCCACGCGCTTTGGTTCTGCAAGTCATGTCGCGGTTTGCTATACCTCATCAAGGTGTTATCTTTTATCACGTAGTTTCTATGAAAATTTGGATTAGAGCGAACATTATTGAATAACTTGTTGTACCACTCGTCCATAGAAGAGCTACCTCCAGAAAAATTAATTAAATTTATTTGGGCCCTTGAAAGTACGTCTGGGACGACGTGTAAATTTCCTTTTTTATGTTTTATTTCAAAATCGAAACATGATAGTTGCATCGCCCATCTAGCTAAACGACCAGAGGGGTTGTTTAGCGTTTTAAGCCATTTTAAACACATATGGTCTGTCACTACCACAAAATGACTGCCGTCTATATAAGGACGAAAATGATTGATAGAGTCCAACACTGCTAACAGTTCGCGCTCTGTTGTGCTATAATTGCGTTCTGTTCTTGACAGAAGACGCGAGTGGAATGCTACAGGGTGTTCGTTCCCATCTATTTCTTGAATTAATACGCTGCCTATTCCGACTGATGATGCGTCACAATGAATCTGAAATGGCTTGGTAAAGTCTGGGCAAGCTAGTACTGGAGCTTGGGTGAGAGATTTTTTAAGTGCTATGAATGAAGCTTCTGGCTCATCACCCCATGCTATTGCTTCTCTACCTTTTCGTTTACCAAGCAATGCAGTCATTGGCGCGATGATAGACGAGAAATTTTCTACAAATCGCCTGTAGTAGGAACATATTCCTATAAAAGCGCGCAACTGTTTAGCAGTAGTTGGCCTTGGGAAATTTTCTATACATTCAAGCTTCTTTGGGTCTGTCATTAGACCGCGTGATCCTACTATATATCCTAAATAACGCAGCTCATCCTTGCAAAAGTCACTTTTACTAAAATTAATGGTTAAACCTGCTTTAGCTAGAGCGTCACAAACGTCGTTAAGAATGGTTAGGTGTTCTGAAAAAGTGCTAGTCGCGACCAGCAAATCGTCGCAGTAGCCAAAAATCTTTTCACCGTAGCGGTGGTGGAATAAAGAGTCGATGAGGCGTTGTAGTTCACAGCCTGCGTTCGACAGTCCAAAAGGTAAGCGTTTAAATTGGAAAAGTCCGCGATTAGGTACTACAAAAGCAGTCTTTTGACTGGACGTGCCGGTGCCATCGGTATTGTCGGAGTCTGATAACGGAATTTGCCAATAAGCAGCTGATAGGTCGATGGAAGTTAAATAACGTGCACCTTTTAAGTTATCTAAAATTGAACTTATATATGGCAATGGGTATGAGTCCTTGACAGTGACGTCATTCAACTTCCTCGCATCCAAACAAAAGCGAAGTGAACCATCAGGCTTGGTTACCATGACAACAGGGTTTGACCACGGTGACTTTGACGGAGCAATAACACCTAACTGCAGCATGCGATCTACCTCTTCATTGAGAGCTTTAAGCTTTGCTGGTGATAAGGGGTAATATCGCTGTTTAATAGGCTGCCCTTTTGTTATGATTTTGTGCTCAACGATGTCCGTTCTCCCTAGTCCCTTTTCCTCAGTTGAAATTGATTTAAATTTTTCTATTATTTTATTCAACTGAGTGGACTCTAGTGGTGACAATTCGTGCCTAGGTACTACAGAATGCACTAAATCAATTTGTTTACTAAGTGTAGCAAGCTGTGATGGTCGTGAGTCATTAAAATTTAATAGCTGCTTAAGGCCTACTTGATGTATAATATCCATACCTATAATGAAGTCATTAGTTATAGTGGGTATGACTATGAATTTATTGTTATATATTTTTCCGTTAAGTTCAATTGGCAACAACATCTCTCCTAAAACGAGTACTTCCGAACCGTCAGCACACGTAGCAGTCATGTTTGAAATTTCTAAATGAAAACCTAAGTTTACCAAGTTGTTATGAAAATGGTTGCCTACTATTGACATATTGGCACCTGTGTCCAAAAGACCGTGGTACGGCTTGTTCCTTATGCCGAGTTTTACATAAATTCTGTTATCCCCCTGCATGAGAACAATGCCCGGAGTTACCATGCCTAAGTTTGTCGGCTTTGGATGTGATTTTGTAGCTCCGGGGCATTTCAGTTTTTTGAAGCAGAGCCAGGGTTTGATGTTGATTGTTTTGGCGGATTACATTTGGAACAAGCCGATGATAACACGTTCTTTTCGCCACAGCCGAAGCAAACAATGCCAGGGAAGGTACGACACTGCCTATAAGAATGACCTAATTTTTTGCATTTTTTACAAACAATTGTGGCAGTGCGCCTCTCCTGTTTCTGGCTATTTATGACTGTGACGTGTCTTGGTGGCTTAGACAACCTGGTATGTGGTTCAATGGGAGCACCTGCGTATGCCTCGTAGCGTTTACCTAACTCTATGAGCCGGGCTACTGTAGACACTTCGGAGACAACCAGTAGGTGAGCATATGCCGGGGAGATGTTGTGTTTAATTATTTCAATTAGGGTAACCTCCCGTAATGGTATGGTTAACCTTGAATTTAATGCTTGCATCTCCAGGATATACAGGCTTAACTGCTGGCCTACTGTCTGTCTATGGTCGCGGATAGACTTTTCCAGAACAAAATCGCTATCTATTGGTGAAAAGAAATTTTTAAAGAGCTGTAGTAGCTGTGGCAAGGTAGTGACTGTGTCGCGTACCTGCCGATAATAATCAAGAGCCTTACCACTGAGCAAATCCGAAAAACATTTTAAGATTTTCGTTTGAGAAATGTCTCTACTGCGCATGTAGTCATCAATCCGTAAAAGAAATTCGGAGACGTCCGACTCTCCTGTATATTTCAAATTCCACGTCCGCAAATTATCCTCCTTCAATACATGTATAACGCGTTCATCGGGAATCGGCCATCGCGTTTGTTGCTGTTTAAAGTGCGGCGCGCCTATAGGTGGTGATGGCGGTGGCGGTGGCGGTGGTGGTGTCACCTTCGATGTTCCCGGTTGAGGATTATCGTACGCGGTATAGGTCGGATGTTGATTACCTCGCGGCGCGGTATTGATATTACGGTACTGTGCTGCAGCTACTAAATGTGGGGCTATCAGCTGTGTAGGATCCTCAGGCTCATCGCCTGTCGCAACGTCGTGGTACTGCTCCATTTTGAAATATAGTTACCTAACCAATAGGTGTAAGTTATGAAATCTTAGTAAGTGGAGTAAGGTTTTGGTGGGAACTCAAAAATAAATGAAGTTAAGTTAAGACAGTGCTGCAGTGCTACTGTTAAAAAAAATAATTGTTGACACTGTGTTTACATATACAGCAGTGCAACCCGAACAAAAAATAAAATGATTAATGAGTCCACCTTCACTCTCTCACTAAGCTTTGTCAAAACAAAGAATGTTATGGTAAGGTGAGCTTTGCTCCCATAACAATTAAAGTATAATTTAAAATTTCATCAACTAAGTTCTATGTGGACAGAGAGACACCATATTATATAGCAAGCTTAGTAAGTTTTAAATTTTCCTTCGGGCGCCATTGTCGTGTGTAAAAAAAAAGAATAAAAAAAAAATTTTTTTTTTTTTTTTTTTTTTTTTTTTTTTTCAGGTCCCTGTTCGGGCGCCATTGTCGTGTGTAAAAAAAAAGAATAAAAAAAAAAGAATTGAAGTCGGGAATTTGTATACTGCTAGGCTCTCTGTTACGGCCGGTGGCAACCGTAACAACGGCAAAAAGGGATCCTTTCTTTTACACACGGACAGTTATTTTTGGAAGAGTGCTATTACTGTTTATACTCACTTCAGCACTGAAGTTGCCGGATATCTCTCGTTTCGCTTGAACCTTTGGGTCAAGGACCGTGTAGTTTAAGGTATATGGTGTCACTCAGCCGACAAGAAAAACAATGAAATCTAATCAACAAACTATATTAGGTTTGAATGAAGCCCTACTGGTGTTACATGGCGGCGAGACCGCAGTGGAACATGTATTTCCCTTAAGAGCTAGGTCGGGCCGTGGCCCTGGTTGGCGAGGGCGGCCGCCTCGGGTCCGGGATTATCGAGCGCAGAGAAAGCGCGGAACCAGCGCAGAACAGCGTGCATCCACGCAAAAGAGCCCGAGGAGCCGCACCCACCAATCAAGTCCACGGGTTAAATTAAAGAAACATCAGTTAGGGTACCCTTGGTTATATGGAAGTCTTAGGCTACGCGAGACGGATACTGCTCGGGCAGTCAAGACGTTAAAGTTCAAAGTTAAAAACGCGTTTCCGCTATGGCCATAGGGTAATGTAAAACGCACTCACGGAGGTGTTCGCATGACGCGGAGACTCGGAGGCTTGTAGAAGAAGCGAAGATCGCTGGAGGGGCTCAAGGCCCACCGAGCGGTTAGAATGGGTGTATGAAGAAAATCCCTGGGGCTCCTCAGCCCTGGCCGGCGAAGTCGCTTAGTCTGGGCTGACGGGCCTCAGGCGTCGCTGCAGAGGGAGTAATATCCGGGTGGCCGCTCCAAATCGGCGCACGCCCTTGTGGAGTGAGGGCACCTGCGCGCCTGTGGGTGCAGGCCTGATCCTTCGGCGTGTAGGGGCTCCCTGCAGCTCCGGTATGCCGATACACGATCCCCGCGCCCACGCGCCTGGGCGCAAAACGCCCCCACGCTTCACTCACACTGCGCATACGATGCGCCATCACTCGGAAGGCACCATAAACAACTAACACTGGCCGCAATAATCGTAAGATGAAAGGTTGGAGTCAGTCCCATGACGTTTCGCGTCCGGTACAAAAGAAGAACGGAGGGAAAAACGGAACCACGGGCGAGACGTCAAAAAAAGCTGGATCCTGAGCGACGTGGTTTCAGGGCGACATCCAGCGGCTGACTGCTGTTTAGATATCTCGTCGCTAACAATCCATCCTCTCCCGTTCGAGTAGACCCTATGATTTTTCGATAAAATCAATACCAAATTTTATTGTTATTATTTGTTAATTTGGTGCTAAACACTTCTTCTTAGCCCAAAAGACATATTCATCGTAATGGATCTCCTCCGAGATGCTTAGCATTATAATTAATAGTATTTAAAGTGAATATCGCTGCTACGTTCGACTGTCGCGCGGCAAGGTTTCAGAACGAACTGTCAACTCGCGAAATTAATAATATTATTGAAAATGGAACGGAAAATAATTGTCGAATTTCGGAAAAGTGATATCACCATCGCCAGGAACGCATTTTTGCGGTCATTTTGATATATCGGACCTGTAGGTTTCGGTTTGTGGTTATCAAGAACTCGGTACAAACATGTCAACAAAACACACCATATTTAGTGTCTTGTTGTGGCTTCTAGAAGACTAAAGAGGTTACCAGCGGTCTCAATTGTGAAAGATCGACTTGTGTTTATGATAATTAGCTAAGCTGTTTGGTGTGAAATATGTTTTTCCGGATTTGCGGCAGTGTCAAAGCTCACTGTAGATTCTAACCTCTAAGAGTATGGTAAGTAGTGTTTATACACTACAGGGTTTTAAGTTATATAGTTAGTTATAGTTATAGTTTCTTTATTGCAAGTCACATTACAGACAAGGATCTTAAAAATAAATTGGTATACATGTGACGCCCTGCAAGGGCACAGCAAAAACAACAAAAGATGATAGATTTCATTTTGGAGTCACTATTATCAAATTATTATTCAAAGTCAAAATTTATACAATATTCATACAAACATTTTAATATTTGTTAGTATACTTAATTATTATAGTAATGTCATAAGTTATTTACTTAATTAATTTAAAACTAAGAGACATCGAAGTGCTTCGGCAGATTTATTTATTATGACTATCATTTTCAAATTTATCATCAAAAAATTCCTTTAAATTGTAATATCCTTTTTTCAGTAGTAATTTTTTTAACTCTACCATGTAAGTAGTTAGCTTCTGTTGGTTTTTAATATAATTCGGGATATGATTGTATATTTTGATAAGCATGGATGGGGCGCACGACGAAACCAATTTCAATTGGGTAGAAGGTACCTTTAGTTTATTTTGGTACCTATTGTTTCTTCTAATAGTTTTAATCGGGGAATATAGATCTGGGTGTTTTCTAACAAATTTGCATGACTCTAAGATATATATGGATGTGAGGGTTAGTATTTGTTGACTAATAAAATGTGGTTTACAGGATTCAAACTTGTTTATGTTCATTAATATTCTAACACATTTCTTTTGTAGAATGAAAGCTTTGTCAGCATAGCTAGAATTTCCCCAAAGAATTACACCGTAGGAAAAACGTGAGTATGCGTATGCGTAGTATGCCGTTAAGGATGTTTTAAAGTCCGTTACACGTTTAAGATTTTGGAGAGCATAGACGAAAGAGGACATTTTGGCCAATAGTTTTTGGATATGCTGTTTCCAGTTGAGATGTGTATCGAGCTGTATTCCCAGCAGACTAGCAGAGTCTACTGCCTCTAATTTTGTTTGTCTGTAATTGTATGATATTTTTAACGCAGTTCTTTGATGGGGTCTAAATTGGATAAGTTTTGTTTTATTTAAGTTGAGTTGTAGATTGTGTGAGTCCAGCCAATTAGTAATTTTGTTTAGAGTTGAGTTTAGTTTAAGCTTTAATTCCTCTGCGCTTGAGCAGGGGATTAGAATAGAAATATCGTCAGCGAATAATATACACTTTTCATCCAATATATTTGGCAAGTTGTTAATATAGATAAGGAACAAAAGACATCCCAAAACGCTGCCTTGAGGTATGGAACCTGTAACAGGAATTCTGTCTGACCGAGTGTATGTTATTTTACCCGTCTCAAAGTTCGTGAATTCGATTTCTACATGTTGGTAGCGATTAGTAAGGTAAGATTTAAGCCAATCATGAGCTATTCCTCTTATTCCTGTCTGATACAATTTCTCTAATAGGTATTTATGAGAGACTCTATCGTAGGCTTTACTCATATCGAGTAAGAGGCCCACGGCAAATTTTTTCTCGTTTATTGCATCTAAAATTGTTTTGATATATTTGTATACAGCCAGCGTGGTTGAGCGGCTCCTCCTAAATCCCATTTGATTATCGTGCAGAATTTTAAACTTTTCATAAAAAGTATAGAGACGATTTACCATAGCAGTCTCAAATATTTTGGATGACGTTGGTAGTAGTGCAATAGGGCGATGATTATTGGGGTCAGTTGTATCTCCTTTTTTATGAATCGGTTTAATTAATGATATTTTAAGCGCGTCCGGAACAATACCCTCCGAAAAGGACTGGTTTATTAATTTTGTGTATGGATAGGTTAACAGGGCAGCACATTCCTTTATTAGGACGGGGGGAATTTCATCAATGCCAAACGATGTTTTATTTTTAAGATTTTTTATTATTTTAAATATTTCATTTTCATTCACCTGGGTTAAGAAAAACGTGTTAAGCATGGTGTCAGTTGGTAGAGTATCTCTTACATTGGTGGGGTTAGTGCGTGCACTTCCGAACGAAGCAAAAATGCTATTAAAGGTGTTCGCTAATAATTTTGGGTCACAAATATTTCCATCCGGTGTTTTAATTTGTATATTTTTATATTTCCGAGTGTATTTATTGGTTACGTTATTAATAATATGCCACATAGATTTGGTTTTGTTCTGTGACTTTTGAAACTGACGTTTATAACAGATTTTTTTAGATATGTGTATGGCTTTTTTTAGTATTTTGCAATATTTTTGATAGTGATATTTTAGGCTTTTATTTTTGGTTTTACACAATAGTAATTTCAAAAATCTTTTGTTACGGCATGATGTTTTTATTCCTAGCGTTAAATATTTCTTATTACATTGAGTTTTAATTTTTATAAGTTTTTTAGGTATACATTTATTTAAAGCTTTTTTTAAGGTATCAGTAAAATTATTATAGTTTTTATTTATATCGAATTTAAGTAAGTCGTCCCAATCTGTATTTGAGAGTTCCATTTTGAATCTGGTAATATTTGACTCATTGTATATTCGTTTAAAGGTCAGAAAATTTTTCAAATTGTATTTAATAAGAGGTGCAGAGAACATTAAACACCTATGGTCCGAGAAGCCTAATTCCTGGACAACCAATTTTGTGTCTTTTGTTTTAAAGTTTGTGAAAAGGAGGTCAATACACGTGGAGCTTGTGGGTGTGATTCTAGTGGGCTCAGTTACTATTTGGTGAAAATTAAATGTCAACATTAAATGTGACAGTTGGTCTTTTTCTTTACTATTTTTCAAAAAATCTACATTGAAATCTCCTCCCACTATAATGTTTTTTGATTTATCTTTAGTAGAGATAAGTTTGAGAAGCTTTTCTAAGTGTGTATAAAATACTTCGATCTCCCTTTTACTGTTGGGCCAATATAAATTTATAATTAATAGGTTTTCTTTAGGTAATTCAGTTCCACATACTTCAAAGACAGTTTCTACTGACATGGAAGATATATCTAAGCGTTCACGAAACTCTAGTGTATTTTTTAAAAATATGCATACTCCACCACCCTCGTGGTACTCCCGACAGAAGGACGAACATGTTACATAGTTTTCTATATTTAGCAAATCCAACCTTTCTACATTCAACCATGACTCTGATATGCAAATCACATGTAAATTAGTTTTTTCTTGTATAAGTGCTTCTAGCAGGTGGATTTTATTACAAATACTCTGCATGTTTTGAAACATAATATTTAGATTTACATTAGTTACGAAAGGAATTATTAGCTATATTTCCATTCAATGGAACTTGCTCTTTTTTGTGCGTGCTTAGTGCTCTACTATTTTGGATTTTGGGGGAGGGTGAGCACGGGGATATAATGGACTCTAACTGAGGCCTTTGTTCCTCCAGGCTCTGCTGCTCCCGGGCGTACGCTTTTGGCTTCTCTTCATTTTGTGGAGTTTCTTTTCCATTGATGATCAATTTGTTATTTCTTATTATTGCATGATAACCTTGTTGTCTCGCTGTTTGTAGATCATTATATAATTTTCTCCTTTCCTGCAGGGCAGTTGGGTTTAAAAATTCAGTTACACTATATCCAGCATCTTTCAAATATGCAGCGTTTTTCAGTAAGTAATTTTTCATCCTTCTACTGATAAGCTCTATTTTAAGTGGTCGTCTATGACTTCGTTTTCCTATAAATGACACTTCCTCTATATACCCTGACAAATCCACTCTCAGCAAGTCGTAGAACATATTCACGATTCTGTCCATGAGCTCTTCTTCTGATTCCCAATAATTCTCCATTAGTCCATGCAGAACCAGTGTTTTGCTGTCAGTTTCAGCCTTTAGGGGGTTGATTGGCCGTTCACTATTTGAATCTGTTTGTAAGTATTTGATTTCTCTTTGTAATTTGACATTTTCTACTTGAAGTGAAGAGCATTGTAAGTCTAGTTGCGAAATTTTAGAGTTAATTAGAATTAAATCTTGTTTGAAATGCGTTTGTTTCAAGGATATTATTTCAAAGCTTTGTTTGAAGTCTTCTATTATCTCCAACATTGCTTTTTCTATTTCCTTCCGAAAAGATGCTTGTAATGCAGATATTATATCTTCATTGTTCTTTTGTAGTATTAACGTAAACCTTTGTAAGGAAATAAGGTCCTCTTTTGCGTAGCTTTCAATTGGCTTTTTATTTTCCTTTTTCGGGGATTCAATTAGAGTATCTCCCTGAGGAGAACCCAAACTGTCGTCATATTTTTCTAATGAACTTTCATTAGTACAATATATTGTCTTTTTTCTTATAGTAACATTAGGTTCCAACACTTGGGTCTGCGCAAAAATTGAAGTCTCATTTGGGGATGGCGGCGTATCGAAGTGGTGTTGTGGACGGATAGGTGTATTCTTATTATCCGATCTTGGCTCCTTTGACCGACACAGTTGGCATTTCCATGCCAGCTTACGATCCTCAGTCATGATGTTGTAAAAACGCTTTTCCGATACATTGGCACAGTCAAGATCGTAAACTTCATTACATACCGAACATGTTAAAAATCTCCTGTCAATTATCTTCTCGCGACAGCCTGCACACAGAGCCATCTTGCAAATAGTATCGGCGGCTTAGTATTGATAATCGAGGTTACCTAGCTTTTTTATATTGCGTGGAGTAAGTTTCAATAGATGGTGCTATGAAGATCACTAATAATTAGTTACTCAATGATTTTCAACTTTTGAGGTTATTTATCAATAACAAACTAGCCAAGCATCAAGTATTGTAATCCTGGTGCTTAATGCCACTCGTGTTACATAATATTTAAAGTTTTCATCAGTCACTTCATAGGTACAGATTATTATGGTAGGTTTGAACTTCAAATTCTTCTTATATAGTATTAGGTGTTAATTACTGGCCACCCTTCAATAACTGGCCACGTTATACTAATTTTAATTCTGTTTGTAGGGGAACAGAGTTCATTATCAGTATGAAGGGGCCAGTTTTTTTTTTTTTTTTTTTATGTTAGAAAGGCCAGACAAACGAACTTGTGGGTCACCTGATGTTAAATGATCACCACTGTCCATAGACACCCGCAGCGCTTTACGCGATGCCAGTGCGTTGTCGGCCCTTAAGGAGAGGGAATAGGGGAAGGGGGAGAGGGAAGGGGTGAGGTATTGGGCCCCCGGCACTCTCACTGGCCGTACGAAACGCAAGCAGGATTACTGCTGCTTCACGCCGGTTTTCTGTGAGAGGGTGGTACTGCCCCGGACGAGCCGGCCCATTCGTGATGCAGCGGCTAGCTACAACATGGCTCTACCACTACTAAAGTTATTGAAGGGTGAAGTTATTGGCGATTTACCCTAATATGGATATATTTCATACTAAATACGAGCTGAAACATGGATGCACAATTTGCAATTTGATATGGATGTCAATAAGTTACTTTTTAACTATAAATTTAAACATTTTTTATATGTTTGAAAATAAAGTAAACTCGTCTAAGATCCCTTCCGCAACTTACAAAAGAGCTGATAACTTTTAACCGATTATAACCGATTTTGATGAAACATATCTAAGAACCATCGCCAAGAAACCTGCTTGCAAATAAAAAAACCGCATCCAAATCGGTCCACCCGCTCAAGAGTTATGATGCCACAGACAGACAGACACACACACACACACACACAGCGGTCAAACTTATAACACCCCTCTTTTTGTGTCGGGAGTTAAAAAGGTCTGACTCGGTGACGTCAACATTATTATTAAAATGTTTGATTGTCTGTTAACAGGTCTCGTGGGCGTATTGAACGCCAACGTGTACTTCTGGGTGGCGTTCACTATACTGCACCTCATCACTTGTCTAATAATGACGTTCCAGATATACTACCTGGGAAGGTTCAGGCTAGGTGAGTCCTCGAAGATATCTGCAAATGAGTCGTTTTTAATAAAAACCGGCCAAGAGCGTGTCGGACACGCCCAAGATAGGGTTCCGTAGCCATTACGAAAAAATCAAGTAATATTTTTCTAAGGATTTCGTATGTGTACGGAATCTTCCAAGTTAGGTGTCGTCAATACTTTGAAAAAAGCTCGTATCTCAAAATCGATAATCTGGCAAAGTGAACTTTATTAAGCGCGTATCAAGGTTCAGTTTTGTTTACATGCTGATTTGAGATACGAGTTTTTCAAAGTAGTGACGGTATGTTTAATACCTTAGGCTACTATTTACTCTTAAACTACAAATAATTCCCAAGCAATCTTAGCCGCTATAATTTTCCTTGTAAATTTAATATATTTACTACCATTTTGAATTTTTTCAAATTTTTCCACCCAATAGTTTAGATTTTCGAGGGGGGGGGGGGACGGTCGATTTTAATGAAAATTTTCACTTTAAAGTTGAATATTTCGCAAACAAATCACTGAATACAAAAATCATGTTAGCAACCCCCCAATGGTTTTAAAAGACCTATCCAACGATTCCCCACACTATGGGGTTAGTCGAGAAAAAAAAAATCACCCCCACTTTACGCTAAAAAAATTCTTTAGTTTTTTTTATATAATCACTTTGTCAGCGTGACTGATATATATATTCATGCCAAATTACAGCTTTCTACTACTAACAGTCTCTGAGCTTAGCCGCGGACGGACAGACAGACATACGGACAGACATGGCGAAACTATAAGGGTTCCTAGTTGACTACGGAACCCTAAAAAGGCAAAAAAATCACGTTTTTTGTATGGGAGCCCCCTTAAATATTTATTTTATTCTGGTTTTTAGTATTTGTTGTTATAGCGGCAAACGAAATACATCATCTGTGAAAATTTCAACTGTCTAGCTATCACGGTTCGCGAGATACAGCCTGGTGACAGACGGACAACGAAGTCTCAGTAATAGGGTCCCGATTTTAGCCTTTGGGTACGGAACCCTAAAATTGTACACAATTAACCTTTTCAACGCCAACGACACATATAGGTGTCACAAAGTACAATGTCAAAGTGACCTTGACACAGTGACATAAGATTCAAAGCAGGTTTACGTTTAGTCGAGGCGCGGCGGTGAAAGGGTTAAGGGATTTAATTTTGAACCAAGCAAAGCTTGGGTACCTACTAAACAACGTATAAACATACTTGGGTGAATCAAGTTTTTTGTGTTATACCAGATTACGCACCCCACTACGCGCCTGCACCCCAAATGTGATCCGGAGAAGCAAATGAATTGCAATAATAGTACATTGTGCATCTAGGGCCGTAAGTAGGGGATTACTAACGAGGGTCTATTAGAAGCCCGACGCCGGAGGCGGAGGGCTTTTAATGACTCGAGTTTGTAATCCCCTTACTGCCCGTGATACACACAATGATTTTCATCACATTGCGAGAAAAAAAAATCCAAAAATAAAATTTAAATTGAATAAAATAATGGCTACCCGCCAAAACAGATTGTCACTTTTTCGAGTCATCTACCATAGATAATGTAAACTGTGTTTAGTTTAGAATTCGAAAGGTCATACGGCCAGATTCTACCAACATTTTAAAAAAATATTACTAAAATTATTGCAAAACTATTTGTTATAAATTTAAAATATAAAAATAACGAATTTTCATGAAGCGTAGATAAGTTTTGTGTTGTAAAATTTGGGTTATAGCTAAGTTTTAAAGATAATAAATAAAACGTTGGCTGACTTGAAACCTCCTTAGTCTGAAATTACTTGTTTGCAAATTTTAAAACTAAAGTTAGAACTCCCTTGGGTAGAAAAATTGTACGTAAATCCATAACTCCCTTAAGAACAATTTAGGCCTTTGACATTTAGTATACAGACATGGAATAACACCATTGACGAGCAAGTGTGGTGAAAAATAATATTGCGACTATAAATTGAGATGCAATCTATCCTATCTTTCAAGTTGGATCAAATTGCACACGGTGTGCAAATTTTATTAAAATCGGTTTTGAAGTTGAGGAGTCCATCGCGGACAAACAACGTGACACGTAATTTATATATGACATTTGTGCGTGTGTGCCGTCCGTATTCTAAATTTGCGCATGTGTTTAGATGCGGTGGTGGGGCGCGTCATTTTAAATCAGACAAGCTCTAACTTGCAATGTATCTATGTGTGTACGGGTCAAATCTTGGAAGTCGAATTTGGCCCACTTCCAGTGGTCGGATTCACTTGAAATTTGGTATACTTATGTAAGTTGGACGACAATGCAACTTTCTCCTTACCGTGCCTCTCTCGAACTCCAAATTCTATGTCTATTCTTATACTGTCCAGGCTATTCGGTTGTGGAATGCCTTACCGATTGACTTACGACGGGCAAAATCTCTGTCAATCTTTAAATCTATGCTTAAGGTGTACTATCTGTCATCTTGTAATAATTAGCTTTGTTATAGTTTATTTATTTATTTATATGTGACTGTTTATCCCACTGCTTATATTTGTTTTAGACGTGTACCTATTATAATGTAAGTACTATACATATATGCATGAGTAGATGTACTATTTTTGTTGCGTTTTAATTTTCTGATCCACTGTTGATGCACCACCTGCTGTGAACTAGTCCTTCTTTCTGGTAAAGGGTTGCCTGGAAGAGATCGCTCTTAAGCGATAAGGCCGCCTATTGCTTACCTTGTAACTTTCTCTCTGTGTACCTGTTTTCTGTATTGCTTACTATTCCTGGTGTACAAAAAAGAGTCATTGTATTGTATTGTATTGTTGTCAACAAAAAGTACTGTCAGCTAAAAACTTTCTCATAAAATGAAATTTTTAACAAAAACTTTTTACAGATTCTGGTTTGATATGCCGTGCCGCGCGAGAGTTAGTATCGCGCCCTCTGGCGGCAATCACGCCGACCTACGTCGGTCGCTGCGTGTTGCTGGTCATTGCTAACTTGGCCAACTGGGCGCTGGCGGCCTATGGGTGAGTCGCACAGACAGACAGACGAATTGAGGCACGCTGGAAACTTGTGTAATAGTTCCCAAGAACCCTTCTGTAATACCCAAGAACCACAGAACTGGTTGACGGGTAGCGGGACTAAATGAACCCTCATATTTCTTTTGCAAAAAATATCTGAGAGGCGTTTCGAAATTTTTATACCATTTGACATTTAAAGAGTGAGAAAATAAATAAGCCAGATCATTTTGTCGGGTCTTAGACATTGCCAAATTTTGTATTTTTAATTATAAATAACTACTTAGCCTTCCGTCCGCAGCTTTGCCCGCGATAAATTAATTTTCCCGAAGGAAAAGGTATTTTCCCGCGGTAAAAAGTAGCCTATGTCACTCAGTGATAGATAATGTAGCTTTCTAACGGCAAAAGAATTATTGAAATCGGTCCATTAGTTTTTAAGTTTATTCGTTACAAACAAAAATACAAATCTTTCCTCTTTATAATATTAGTGTAGATGTTCTCTTAAAATTTCGGCGTGCCTAAAAAACGGGTCTCATTCTAAATCCCTAACATCGTTTGTCCTAATGTAATGTTTGTCCTAATGATCGTTTGTCCTAACACTTTTTTTCTCGGAAACCGTGAATTTTTCAGGAACTTTTTTGTGATTATCCTCTAGAACTCTATAGGTTAGGTTAGGTTTGTTTTATAAAAATCCAGAACAATTAATAGTTTTTAAATAAAAAGGGTTAGGACAAACGATCATTAGGACAAACATTACATTAGGACAAATAATCATTAGGGATTTAGATATAGAGTCCTAAAAAACATTATTTGTATTATAGAAGAAGTATTACACAAGTTGTCAGCGTGTCTCAAATACCTATCCAAAATTGTCAATCAGCTCTCCTTCCACAGATATAGATACTTACACATAGATAACGCAATGCTCACGATTTGTATTGAACCAAGCGTGTCGACTTTTTAACACTACTGTGACGTCACAGCCGAAATTTAGTGATGGGAAATTCAAACCACAGACATAATTACACTTAATTACAACGCAACGAGGCATTTTCTTAGTTTTCGCGGACGTCCGGCTGCAACAACTGACGCACGCGAACTGTCAGTAGTGGCGGCCAACCCGACGCTTTGTCGGGGTTCGGACACGCGAAGTTGATGCATTTGCGTCATCTATGTGTATCTATATCTGTGTCTCCTACTGTATGTAAATTGGGTAACAGTGTAAGTCAGTAAAAAAAAAAATTATAGCATAATCTTTTTTTTTTAGTGTGGCACAGCACAGCCGTGATTTCGCATCACACCTCCTGTTGGTTCTGATGAGCAACCTCTTCCTGTATACCCTCTTCTACATCGTCATCAAACTGCTGCACAGAGAATCTATTCGGTGGTACAGGTCTGTATACAAAATTGAGAGAGAGAGAGAGAGATGTTTATTAATTTTATTTTTGGAATTGTATAGCATTCATACATAAAATCACGCCTTTATTCCCAAATGGAGTAGACAGAGCACATAAAAAAAAAAAAAAAAAAATATTAGGGGACAATCTTACACAAATCGACCTAGTCCCAAACTAAGCAAAGCTTGTACTATGGGTACTAGACGACGATAAACATACTTATATAAATACTTAAATACATATAAAACATCCATAACTCAGGAACAAATATTCGTGCTCATCACACAAATAAATGCCCTTACCGGGATTTGAACCCAGGACCTCTTGCTTCGTAGGCAGGGTCACTACCAACTAGGCTAAAGCGGTCGTTACATGCAACGTTACATCTACGTTTCGAGGCCACTTGTAGTAATATTAGCAGGAGCCTATCAGCCATATCAATGATACGGGGGTGTACGCTGTTTTATAGACAAATATTTCATAGATTTCCATTTTGTAGAAAAGTTTTCTCATATTATCTGTTCGGACCCGAAAAGCGTGTACCGGAACGCGCTTCGTAAATTAAGAAAAAAGTGGGAGACAGCTGTCAGTTGAACGGTCACTCGCGCTTGAATTCGGACGTGTGGTGCTGCCCCGTTTCGAGCACTTGGTTGGAACTTTCCAGAAAAGTAATTTGGACTTGAGTTTTGGTTTCTGTTTTGGATTTTGAAAACCTTGTGTTGTAATATTATTGGATATAATCATTGACACGGTGCCGTGATTTGTGGGACGGTTTTGACCCCAGGCGCGTGTGTAATAACTGGGGGCATTTGTGAAGGACTAAGTGTTGATAAATCCTTATATCCTTACCTCCCACATAGCGCTATTCCCTTCCCTATTCCCGAAGAGTGGACGGACGGACATTTATGTGTAAGTGGTAGATTTTAAGTTAGTTTAAGTTTCTCAGATCCGCGAATCGCGTGACGGTTGTGCGCTGCCCAGCAGTGGGCATTTCATAGAATAATCAATACGCAGAGTATTTATTTGGGTCATTATTCGAGCGGTTCAACCGCCTCACTTTCGTGGTCACCTTTTCTACGAATCGGCTGTAGATTTTGATGCCGTTTTCGGTTATTTATTAGAGGACCTGTACTTCTACCACATAATTAAAATCTGTATCATAATCTTTTGCCATTTCTACAAAAAAGTGTCCACGAAAGTGAGGCGGTTGAAACGCTCGAAAAATGACCCATTTCGAAGAATTTTAGTTCCTTGATTTTTGTTTCAAATATAATTAATGTTAAGACTTTCACATCATAGAATTTTAATTCAAATATTATCTTGCCTCATATTGTTTAGTTTATAAAAAACTTTGTGCCAAGAAAAACTTTCTGTCGAATGACAGTTTCTAAACCTTTCATTTCATATGTTTAACAAAACGCATAGGTATGCGTATTGTTTCTTAAAGAATGTCGTTTAAGCAGGGTAGGTACCCTCCTTAAATGACATTCTTTAAAAAACAATTCTATACATCGACAAGGTCGTGCGCGGCGCTCGGCGGAACCCTGTCGCAGGGAGCCTCTGCTGTCATTAACGAGATTGTTTAAGTGCGGCAAATGCTTACTGCGACAGGGTTCCGCGGAGAGCCGCGCACGAGCTTCTCGGACTATACAGGGTGTTTGGTAGCTACGTGCAAAACTTTAAGGGGGTGATAGCCGAGGTATTTTTGAACATTTTTAGCCATATATGTTTTAGCCGAAATTTGTATTTTTTTTTTAATTGAAGACAGAAAATTTAGGAAAATACCCAGAATTTGATAGCCACGAGTCAATATTGCCCCAATGAGCGTTAATTTGAAAATTTTAAATATGGCACAGAAAAATGACGTAGACTTGTCTTTTTCACATGCTATTTACTAGTTAAATTTCAAGACTAGTGCATTCTTAGCGAGTGCTCCCTGAGTTTGGTTTTTACTTTTTGTCTACGCCATCACTGCTCATTGCCTGCGCAGCCGCCGCGCATGCGCGGTGGGAGCGCGGGGGGCGGGAAGAAGATGCGGCCGCCGCGCCGCGCCGCCGCCGCCACTGGCCAAACTAACACTCGCGCGCGCGCACGCGTTCCTTTGATACATAGATATATCAATAATTAATGTAATTGCTCTTCTTTTGTATTATACAAGTAAATCCAGCATCTCGTTTTTCATTTAAATCGACAGTACTAGTAAAGTAACAAACACTTTTTATCTCAGATTTAGCAAGCAATGTGAATGAGTGATACCTTAAAAGAAAGAACAATAAACAGGCATGTTTCTAAAAATGTTTGAACATTTCAAAGATTTTTTTTATTTTTTTTTCATGGCCCAGAAAAATTACTCAGTTCCAACCTAAGACATTTTTCGTAATTTGGAATGCCTCCATTTTGTTTTTGTGGCAAGAAAGACACTTAAAAATTATTTCATTTGGTCCAATACACATTAAACTATCCGAAATAAAAGATTTGGTTTCCAAATTAACGCTCATTGGGGCAATATTGACTCGTGACTGTCAAATTCTGGGTATTTTCCTAAAATTTCTAAGTCTTCAATTAAAAAAAAAATACAAATTTCGGCTAAGACAAATATAGCTAAAAATGTTCAAAAATACCTCGGCTATCACCCCCTTAAAGCTTTGCACGTAGCTACCAAACACCCTGTATAATTTCTCTTTCTGGGAATGAGATCGAGATAGCAATACATATTTGGGCATGACAGTCGACGAAGTGGCATTGTGGACGTCTTGGCAACATGGACGAAGTGGACGTGATTTTTATCAAATGTTTCTTTGTCCCCAGCTGGGTGTTCATAGTCCTGACCTATACGAACTGGTTCAGTTCGAGTTACTTCTATTTGGACCAGAGCACTAACTGGGCGGTGAGTGTCATTGTTTTTTACCGCATAAAAAACCGCTTGTCTGTAAAGTCGGTTTACGGACGATAGTTTAACGTGACAACGTCATAACAGAACATTCAAAAAACAAAAATGAAACCAGGCGGTCACCCATCCAAGTACAGACCGCGCCCGACGTTGCTTAACCTCGGTGGTCGGACGAGAACCGGTGTTTTGTCAAATATCTTGAAAACGGTGCATCCTACGGCAAAATCAATGAAATTTTCATTCCCCCTTTGAACTTCCGTACCCAAAGGGTAAAATCGGGACCCTATTATTAAGGCTCCGCTGTCCGTCCGTCTGCCACCAGGCTGTATCTCGGGAACCGTGATAGCTAGACAGCTGAAATTTTCACAAATGATGTGTTTCGGTTGCCGCTATAACAACAAATACTAAAAAATAGAATAAAATAAATATTTAAGGGGGCTCCCATACAACAAACGTGATGTTTTTGCTCGATATTGATAACGGCAGCAGGCAGACGCTTGAAATATTCACAGAATATTTATTTTTATGTATCCACTTTAAAAATAAATAATTAAAATAAAACAAATATTGAAAGGGGGCTCCCATAAAACAAACGTGATTTTTTTGCCGTTTTTATATATAATGGTACGGAACAACTGAATTTCATAATACCTTATTCACTAATACCCCTAATTTTCAAATTGCCATGGGCTCATAATACCTAAAAATACCTAAAATTTCAAATTGTCTCATCTTAAAGTTTGAAATTTTAGGTATTTTTAGGTATTATGAGCCCATGGTAATTTGAAATTTAGGGGTATTAGTGAATAAGGTATTATGAAATTTAGTTGTTTTAAGCCCAAAACTACGGAACCTTTTAAAGTATTGGCACTTGGCCGGTTTCTTTTTACTGGAGTCCTGTCTTCGAATTATCTTTTAATGGCGACAACATCATTGTCCCGTGATATTTATTTACGAGTTATGTTATTGTTGTTAAACTATAATCATTCTCACAGCTTACCCCAGCGCAGTCTCGACAGAGCAACCGTCCGTGCTCCCTCCTCCAGCTATACGACGCGCACGACATTTGGCACTTCATGTCGTCAACCGCCATGTTCTTTTCGTTCAACATGTACCTAACCATAGACGACAACCTCATGGATACACCCAGAAGCGAGATTATGGTGTTTTAGATGTATAAAATGAAAAATGTGTGAATAATAGTTCTTTGAAAGCGATTTAAGGGGGTCTTCAGGAAAAAATGTGCCCGTTTTGCCTGAATTATCCTTAATTTTCCACACAAAATTTATTACAGTAAAATTACTTAAAGTTTACCACTGACAGACGGTTTGCCTTCATTTCATATTCAACTTTAACGACCTACAAATAAAGCCAATTTTAGAATACTGTTCACGTTTGCAGATTTTGTAATAGCTACTTTATTTGTATGGTGTTAAAGTTGGAAATGAAATGAAGGCAAGCCATCTGTCAGTGGTAAACTAAAAGTAAACGTATTGTAGTCAGTTTTGTGACGGTCCATACACATGTATGGTTAACTGCGTCACAAAACTGACAATTAAAAGAGGGGCTTATTGCTTAAATCGTAGTGCTTGTGATTCTGAGTAGAAATAACCCAAAATTTGTTAGGTTTTTAAAAAATGTACAGGGTACACTTTTTTCTGAAAATGCCCTTAAACACTTGAAGGGTACGCGGAAATAATATGTCCAGTCACCTTTTCGAATAATTAGATTTCCAACTTTAACACCATACAAATAAAGTAGCTATTACAAAATCTGCAAACGTGCGTGACAGTATTCTAAAATTGGCTTTATTTGTAGGTCGTTAAAGTCGAATATGAAATGAAGGCAAACCATCTGTCAGTGGTAAACTTTATGTAATTTTACTGTAATCCTTTGGTTTTTTTTCCTTTTACCCTAGTGGTTTGCCCTATGGCCTCTCAAGTATGGTCTCTCTTAAGTTTTAGAATTTATGTGCGAAATTACATACATATATGGGCTGAGATGATGATGATGATTGGTCGATATCCAAAGTGTACCGCATCAAGGGCTTTTAACTACGTCTTGAAACTTTATAGTGGATGTTTAACCAAAGTCATTTGAAACTACGAGCTCAGTGCTTTTATGTGGAACCCTCGGTGCGCGAGTCTGACTCGCAGTTGTTTTTTTATAGTAAACTTTATTAGTTAAGTTTTTAACTTTTCTCTCTGATTGATTGATAGTCTTGAAAATATCTCTCGCTGTAGGGTCACTGACATATAAAGCTCAATAGTCATTTACTCGTTAATGTAAATAATTTAGGAATTACTTAACTTCAAGTTAAATTAACTCGTTTATAAAAATAAAATAGGTCTCTTGCACAGTCTGGGTTTAAAAAAAATTAAGTCGCATAATCTTTTTTATTTTCATTTATTATATGAAATCACCTAAATCATAATATGTGTCCTACATATCTACTCATGAATGATAGTAATACTATACTATTTACAATCATTTATTTTCTCGATGACAGCTCCCGTAGAATGTAACTGCGTTTAGTTACGCAAAAAGAGGTATAAAAATACGACATCCCATATTAATATTGATCTAAGACAAATTGAGTCCATATATGCAGTAATTTTTTTTTTAAAGTACGATAAATAATAAACGTTTTAATAAAGTCACATTCTATGGCAATACAAATAGTATTATATTATATGGGGTCAAGGAACAAAATCAGGCAGTTATTTTTAATACCTCGTTTTTAAAAGTTATTTTTTGCGTAACTAAACGCAGCTACATTCTACGGGAGCTGTCATCGAGTAAATAAATGATTGGATTTCCTCATGGAACTAATAAGTACTACGTACAACGGGAATGAGCACTATCTGTGCATCTTGCAGCTAAAATAAAGAAAATAAAACCTTATGCTAAGGTCGTAAGAGTCTTGTTGCGCGCAAAATAAAAATGAAGCCGAGTGAGAGGGCAACCACTGAACGCTGTGTCCCGTTCCAACAGTGACTTAGAGTTGCCAGAGTTAAGATTATTTCAATCCTTTCGTTTTTTGTAGAAAAATATGCGATTGATGTAATGTAATGAAGTAAAAACATTTACTTCTAAAATGTTTCTAAATATAAATAATAATTTATTACCGACATGTTAAAGCAATATTATTTGTTGCTACGTGTAAAGCCTTATTAACACAAACATAACACCTGACCTGACAACCCCACATGAACCATCCAACCAATGATTGGTTACCAATCAACCATCGCCAGAGAGGGATAAGAGGTACAGTTACTGAGGTCTCGTTCGGCTTCAATTTTGCGACAACAGCTCATTCCCGTTGTACATAGTACTTATTACTTCCATGGATTTCCTATAAATCATAGGATGTTTGACAATCAACAGCTCTCAACAGTTTTTTTTTAAATTAATTACTTTTTTTAAATATTTGTAGTTACTTCAGTCCAGTTTAGGATATAAGGTTAAAATAAGCAAATAAAAAAACATATTATGGTGCTGATTTGAGTATTAAAAAGCATTTAATGTTTGTGGACGTGGGCTTTACGATAAATGCGAAAATTTAGATGTTTGGATGTTTGTTTTGATTACGCAGAAATGCCACAATAGATTTGGATACATCAGGTCATTTAACATCGAATTTGGTTCAGCCGTTGCCAAGATGCGGGACAAATTAGTGGCTGTACGGTTCTTAGTTGATCTCATGTTTTTAAAAACTAAGTTGTGTAACTAACAAATTTTTGGTTATTTTAAAAGCTATGTACTAATTTAAGACTCGCCGTCCGCGGTATCAAGTCATTTACAGATAATTTGCTTCTCTAAAATATTGTAAAAATAAAATATTGAATTGTGTGTTTGTTTCTAATGGATGAAAAAAAAGTTCTGCGACGATTTAAAAAAAAATCAGTAGAAAGCTATATGAACAGGGTGTAGCATAGACTATGTTATATTTTTATTTTTTTTTCTATTTTGTGAATAAACATTATTTTATTTATTTCAAAGCATATTTTAAAATTAATTTTAATGCTTAGAGAAGCAAGTCTATTGAGTAATATAATTGGAATAAAAAAAGGAATATAATTGGAAACATTTTTATTTTTTCACAGTGGTATTTTTCCTTTTTTTTATTGTGTTAAGCGGGGTTTACACGGGTGGTTAAAGCCGCACGATTTTTGCCGCGCGGCTAAAATCGTGCGGCTTTAGTCACCCGTGTAAACCCCGCTTAATGAAATGAATAAATAACGAATGTGCCCATAGAGAGCTGAAGTGCTTGTAATTGAGACTCACTAGTAGTTTTTTTTATATTAATTATAAGGAGTTAATGGTCAACAATTTATTAGGACCAGCACTGCTTTAAATGCATAAATCTTCGCGGGCCGTAATTTTTGACCGTGAGTGTGTTACATTCTTTGGTATTTTACTGTGCTCTATTGGTTATTGTATGATTTCGGTATCAGCTTTAGCACGTTTTTTGTTTTTGTAGTTTTTAGGGCCTCCGCGAGCTGACGCGGACGCCCGCGCGTGCGCACGCTCGCGGGTCTCGCCCCGTAAAAAATGTACCTAAAATCCGTCGCACGCGCCCGCGCCACTTAGCGCGCTGTTCATACAATTTCTTATTAGACGCGCGCACGACGGGCGTCCGTTCCGGGTAATCCGCGTCAGCTAGCGTAGGCCCTAACTCGATTGAGTATGTAAGGAACAATGTATTTAGCTAGTACGTGAATAAATCGATTTTGTAACAAATTGTTTGTTATTTACTTATTTAACGAACCGTTGAATATAGGTATGAAATTTTGCATTATACAATGTAGATTTTATGAAGGGTATGGGTGCAGTGAAAATGAATGACAATGTAGCTCCATTACTATTGACTAGCACCTTTGATCAATTATAACTGTAGATCCACAGTCGCGCGCCCGAAAATGTCCGAGCCAAATGAGCGCCACTTTGATAAAAGTGGCCTTCTTTTTTCTCAGAACGTTGCGTGAAAATGTCAAGTTTAGCTGTCAAGTGTCAACCGAAATTCGACTGTAATAAAGTAAAGACTAGGTTCAAATTTCTGTGTAGGTGATGATTTTATTTGTTACGCAACCAAATAAAAAAGTTCGGACATTCTTTGAAGGGGATTTTGTTCGGCAATGTGTATCTACAGTTATAATTGATCAAAGACTAGCACTAATATACCGTAATACTAAAAACTATGGCTAATGTACGACCTGATCATTCAAGGCCACAACAAACAGAGAGCGCGGGACGCCGACGGAGTGTGCCCAGCGCGGTCAATAACACTGAATCAAATACGGTGTGCCGCGCTGCCGGTGTGTCACCGTATATTTGATTCAGTGTTATAGAGCGCGCTGGGCACGCTCCGTCGCCGCCCCGCGCTCCCGGTTTGTGGTGGCCTTTAAGAGCAACTCGTAAAAGGCTAGCATAGAGAGAGCGAGCGATCAGTTCAGTTCATATTGGCAGCAATTTTTACTGATAATAATTTTTCACGACACTGCTCGAAAATGTGGCCATAGATAACCTAAATCCAGTACACAAAACTGCCTATATATGTACATTTAACAGCTGATTCATTTATGGCGCGCAAACACGACAACAATGTTACACTAATCGAAAACAGGTCGTATCAGTATATGTATTTCATAATACGATAAGACTTTTTCAAAGATAATTTCTGAATTTCATTCCCGGCGTGCTGAAACGACCAATCAAAAGTAATCGTTTGCTGCATGTGAAATTCAATTGACCAATGAGAATGCGTCATTCATCACTTTAATGAGGTGTTTTTTTTCCTTAAACGCATAATATGCACAAAATGCTTTAATTTTTTTAAGTATGAAAAACGCCACAGCATTAAACTTTTTAAGCGCTGCAAGGTTAAGGTTTTTATTTTTTAATTATGTGGTTTTTGATACTGGCCACCTTGCTGGCCACTAGGCCGGTAAGGCGACCGGCGACGCGTCGTGACGGCGACTAAATCAAACATAGTTCGAGTTATGTGAGCGGCCGTAGCGGCCGCAACGGCCGCTCACATTAACTCTAACTATGTTTGATTAAGTTCCCGACCGACTGAAATGACGCAGAACACTAAAATCAGCTTTCCAGGGAAAAACATCACAATGAGCTTTAACAACTGCCCCCATGCAAACATTAACATAAACTTTAATTAAATATTTATTTTTATTATAAGAAACGTTTTTTATTTCCTCGCATTAGTCGTGAAAAGCACAATGTTTAGTCTCGGCCAAACAAACTCGTCCATCTATTGCTTACTTTCCAGCCTCTACAACAATGTACTATTTAATACGTGAATTATGAAGGGAACGAAACAAAACTCAGCGTTATAAATACCACAGTTCAAAGTCAAACAATGAAACAGCTTTGAAACGAAAATATAAATCCCATTTATTCCCTATCCCGTGGGAATTTGGAAAAATGTCTTCTCAGTAGGTATACCTCTATGACACTATAAGGTATATGTGTGCCAAATTTCAACAGTTTAGCTTCAGTGGTTTCGGCTGTACGTTCATATATCAATCAGGATTTTGAATTTTATGTATGGAGATTCGTACGTGCTTAAAATACCACGTTTCCAAAAATACCCCCTTACCAGCTTTTTTTAAATACTACATTACTTGTCTTATTTTTACCAGTTACCACATTTCTCGCTAACTAGATTCTTGTTGCACCACATTACAAAATCGAAAATTACTCAAGGAAGTGATTTTTTTGATGGAATGTCCTTTTTTTGGACAACTGGTATATGTAGTAGGAATGTAATGATTGGTGAAGGGTACGGTAGTATTTTGAAAAATCTGCTATTTTGGGAACGTGGTATTTTAGGCAACGAGTGTGATTGTGCTGGAATAAAACAAAACAAGCTGTAGTTGAATATCGTTTATTCTCTGTCGCTAACGCTACATTAGAAGCGTGTATGTTGCAATTAGTATATACACAACGCATAGCTTAAAGCTCATACACCGAACTTGGCCCTTATTAACACATCTTGGAGAATTAGTCTTCAATACAAAGAGCAACCAAATGATCGTACATCCAACCCGTTTTGATTGCTCTAAAATATTTATAAAAAAAGATTCTGACAAATTGAAAATCTCCTCCTATTTTTGGAGTCAGATAAAAATGGCGCTCGTTTGCGGCATTTGGCAGAATGTTCGTATTCCGTAATTTAAAAAAAACAACGAAAAAAAGAAAAGCGAACATTTGAAAGTAGAACATTATATCGTCGAGCCTTCAAATTAAATTAAGTAAGACCTATACACCGAAACACCGTTGTTGAAATGACTATAATTTTGCATCGGGCTACCTTAGTAAAACAATACTAAATATAGGGAGGATTTTTGTGTTGGTAGTTAAGATCAGTTAATCTACGTCCCAGTTTTCCCCCGGAATGTACGACCTAACAATGCACGGCCTAATAATAGAATTATAATGTGCCCAATTAATAGGAATGATAACACCATAAAATAAACCAAGAAGTATTTCCAAGACGCGAATCTGCTAAAAACACAATTTTAGTTCTGAAAACCAGATTTTAAACCAACTGCAGAATTTGATTTTTCGCTGAATTAAAACAATAAATTTCATTTTAAATGCAAGCTTTTTCGCTGGCTGCACTTGCATTGTCATCCAACTTACATAAGTATACCAAATTTCAAGTGAATCCGACAACTGAAAGTGGGTTAAATTCGACTTCCAAGATTTGACAAAAAAAAAGTAAAAAGTCGAAACTAGACCACGCGACCACGTCAAACTGTATGAAAACCAAGCGTGCCAAATTTTGTGTACCTACTATGACGTCACAAGAGTAAAATAGTGATGGGAAACACATGCTGCGCGAATTCGATTAAAAGTGCGTCACCAAACCGATACAAAGCGTGCCGCCAAATCGATTTAAAGGCCGATGAAGGATTTGCCACACTGGATGCGTTCTGCGGTCTGCGGTCAGGCCAAAATTAACGCAGCCCGCAATATGTATGATCAAAATTGTCGGTCTCTATATATTTTGTATATGTAGATATGCGATCTGACCGTGCGCGCAGACCGCATCCAGTGTGGCAAATCCTTTAGTCCCGTTTAGTCATCATCTACAGCCCATGTTCGTCTACTGCTGGACATAGGCCTCTCCCATGGCACGCCACTGAGCACGATCCTCGGCCACTCTCATCCAGCTCTTGAAGATCATCGCTCCACCGAGTCTGAGGACGTCCCACGCTACGTTTGCCGATCCGTGGTCTCCACTCAAGAACTCGTCTACCCCAACGGTTATCGGTTCTTCGGGTTATATGGCCTGCCCATTGCCACTTCAGCGTGCTAATGCGGTGGGCTATGTCGATAACTTTGGTCCTCTGTCGGATCACTTCGTTACGAATTCGATGTTTTAGAGAAACTCCGAGCATAGCCCTTTCCATAGCACGTTGTGCAACTTTAAATTTGTGGACCAGCCTTACAGTGACTCCCGTTTACGGTTTAGCGAACGAGCAGAAATCACGAAAGTTTAAAACAGTAGATCATAGGTCAAATAATAGTACATTCCGGGACATAACTGCACCCACCAAGTTAAAATTGCATTAGGGGACGCCAGAGTGTAGGTATACCTTGAGAAGCTCGTGCGCGGCGACCGGCGGAACCCTGTCGCAGGGAGCCTTTGCTGTCCATAACAAGACTTTAGACTGTTTTTAATAAGTGCGGCAAATGCTGACTGCGACAGGGTTCCGCGGAGGGTCGCGCACGACCTTGTTGGACTATATTCGACTTTCTATTCAATATAAAAAAAGGAGATATTTTTTAAATATTTTAATCATTACAAGGCCAACCGGTCTCTGTTCATATGAAAGTTTCATATACAATTTATTCATACAAGGAATCAAATATCTCATTATAATAAATCGAGTATTCTTTTTATTTACGTATTATCAAAATTACAAGAAATTAGATTATGTATTTGGCAGTAACAGTCTATTTTCAATGTGAAAAATTTAGTTTGAAATATTAGGAAAACTTTTATTTACTTACGCTCAACAGAAATCAGACAGGATCTTTTGATATTTTAACTCGTTATTTTTAACCATAATATGAAAAAAATAACGTTTTTTTCTCATGTTACAGACTCCCAGCGTCATCTAGTTTTGGAAAACAGAACTAACACCATACAACTTCCAATTCTCTTCCTCATTTTGACTTCGGTCCCGTCGTAAAGTATACTTCACGACATGTCGAGACAAAGTGATGTCTTTTCTGACACCAGAGAGTCTCTTCTGTGGACATGGCAAAAGGGTCAATAGCCAATATTTCTTAGTCAAGTCTACATCGCCGTGCGGGACGCCTGGTCAACTTTCGGGTCATTTAAAAAAATCTTAAGTTACTTGCCTCGGAGTTGCTAATTTTTATGTACACAGGAGCCAAACTTTTTGAAGTGAAACTTCTAATGCGACTTCCAACAAGGTTGCGGTGAACGTTTGACGCTACCATGGAGCAATGAAAGCATTAGTATAGTACTGCCGAAGCAACTACACTTGGTATATAGGTGAATCAAGTTTTTAGTGACACCCGTTGCTATGGTTATGTCCCTTGGACAACCTAGATTTTTCTATGAAACAGTATGTAGTGTCACTTGGACAACTGGGGACAGAGTAAACAACACGAAAAAGTTGATTCACCCATATATACTAACGGATGTTAAAAACTTCGATAGTGCGATGCTGAACTCGTACTGTCTGTGCAAATGTATGAGACTTGATAAAAGCGCCATCTAGACAGTAATTTAAACACATAGATGCATAAGTAAATTTAGTTCTTTAAGTTATTGCAATAAGGTTCACATTGATGTATAAGTGCCATTTTCATTTCCACATTACGAAGTTTCACTTCTTCCGCGCGGAGGAACTGCACGCACTATTTTTTTTCTTACTGTGTATGACCCTCATACCCAATTTGACAAAGAGCTGTGTCGGTTGACGCGATGGTGTTACTCCCACGAAGTTTTTCAAACTTCTTTCTTCATGTTGGCTACAATATCAAACAATTCTGTCATGATTTCCATTGACCAATTTCGAAAAACAGCTCCAGCCGGAAAACTTAACGCTATCCATACGCGCGGCGGTTCGATACCGTTAAAACCGTTATTTTAATCAACCGGTTAATAAAATAACGAAGTAACGTTATCAACCGTTTTGATAACCGTTCCAGAGCCGTCTTAAATCGGTTCAACCCTCCAATTAGATAGTTACAAAGGGAATGCAATATTAAAATTATTGTCCATATTTTTATATTTTTGGATGAGATTTTTATTTATTTTTGTTACAAAGTGCAGATTCTTTATTTACATAGAAGCATATTTATACGAGTGATAATAAATACGGGTTTGTTGTTTGACAAAAAAAAATGGTAAGCTTTAAATCTGACCTAGAATATGTGATACCTTCGTCTGTTTCACGTACGGTCGGTCAGCTTCAGAGAAAAGGTACCCTCCCAGTGTAGTTACCGCCGTTACAGGTGGTCCCTTATCTCTGTAGCTGGCTGTACCAAACCTAACAACTGTGAAATCAGTTCTGGCTAGATGTCACCCGTTCTTGGTCAGAATTATCCAATGCAATTATCATTTTATAAGCTATCATTACAGTTCATAAATTATCAGCCAAAAAACAAACGAATATAAGTTACAATCGAAAACAAATAAAATAACATTTTGATGTTGTGATTATTTAAAATGTTTCGTTTAAAACACGATAGTACCTATAGTATTCACGGTACATATAAAGCTTGCATCGATTTTTTTTACATTGTGGCAGTCATTATACTACGACATCTGTAACACTTGCAATTCATAATTCAATTTCAGGGGCTAGTATCGTGTCGTTTGACGTTAGTCTTACTTGTGATTGCCTCAATCCAAATTGGTGGCATTAACGCGTAGCTGGCACCGAAAAATCTACCCCATGGACGCCAATCTACGCAAAGCTACGTATACGCAATATTGCGTTACTGACCTCGGCCATTATCAACTACTACGCAATATCACGTAGTTTGCACTCAGTGTTTAAATATACAGACCATACAAGCGGCTACAGAATATAGGAAGTTGGAACCTGGGACCTCTAGCTTTAAAGTCAGACTCACTAAACCACTGAGCTAGCTATACTCCATTTAATTTAGAATTATAAACCACAACAACATTATATTGCGGCTCGTGAACTGTAATCTCTTTACAATTTGTACTAGAGTAACAATTGACGACACGCAAATAAAGTGACATTAAAACAGTTTCATTTTGCGGCTCCCAGACTATTGTACTGTACTATTTGCTAGGTAAGAAATAGTTGACGAGCCGCAATATAATGTTGTTGTGGTTTTCAATTCTAAATTAAATGAAGTATAGATCATTTATAACATATTATCACTCGTATAACTTCTTACTATACTAACGGTTTTAAATACTGCTTATAAAAATATAATAAATGCATTTTTCAATACCATCTAATTGTTCGGTCGCTGCCTGAGAGCGAAAGGGTTCCGAATGGGCAGCGCATAAAAGGCCGTTTTAAAACTAACCGAGGATATTTTAGCAGATTGGTTAGTTTGACTGAATACTATATTAAAGTAAATTAGACCAAGGATGATATAGACTGGATTAGCAGTCGCCATAGTACGGATCGGCCGCGGTTTTTGTAGTTCCATTATTAAATCTAGATGGCGCTGAAATATAGCCCGAGCCTTTGAAAGCAAAACAATAAGACTACAGATGTTTCATATTACTCATATTTGCATAATAATACATTTGCAGTAATATGAACCATCTGTAGTCTTATTGTTTTGCTTTCTGACCCTTGGGCTATACAGGGTTATTTGTAATTCACTAGCATCCTTTTAACCCTAAACTCCTACCACTTAAACAAATGTTTTTTGTTTTACGGCTTTTGTCATAACTTAATATTTTTGGTGTAATAAAATTTTGAAAATTTGAATTTTCCTCTTATTTTTACGATACTCAGTGTATTTGTATGGGAAAAAAAGTGCTTCATTTTAAAAAGTCGTAAAACAAAAAACATTTGTTTGAGTGATAGGAATTCAGGGTTAAGAGGATGTCAGTGAATTAAAAATAACCCTGTATTTCAGCGCCATCTGGATTTAATAATCGAACTACTTTTTCCGCGGCCGATCTGACCTATGGCGACTGCCAATCCAGTCATATAATCCTTGATTGGACTCTAAACCGTTCGAAGATACCAGATGACACCCTTTCATTCTCAAGACGCGAAATATGGCCGCTCTCGTTACTATGGCAACTCACTCGCAACTCATATGGCGATATTGGGATGGGTCGTAAGAATTCATTTTATACAAAAATTCAAAGGAAATTGTAACATGATTTTTTATTCATTTTATGAAACATTAGGATCGCGGACTTCAATTATATCATACTTTGAAGCGGCAGTTAAAAATGTTAAGAACCACTGATTTGATTTAGAATTTAGTAACTGTTAAGGTATAAACTGTAATTTTATAAATAAATAAATAATTACAAAAGAAAAATGTCAACAGGGTCAAACAAAGTAAATATTATGGTTTAGATCTTTGATCAATTATAACTGAAGATACACATTGCCGAACAAAATCCCCTTCAAAAAATGTCCGAACTTTTTTATTTGTTTGCATAACAATTAAAATCATCACCTACACAGAAATTTGAACCTAGTCTTTACTTCATTACAGTCGAATTTCGGTTAACACTTGACAGCTAAACTTGACAATTTCACGCAACGTACTGAGAAAAAAGAAGGCCATTGGCGCTCATTTGGCTCGGACATTTTCGGGCGCGCGACTGTGGATCTACAGTTATAATTGATCAAAGGTTTAGATTCATAAAATAGCTACAGAAAAAAACAGTTGGCTACTTCGTATTGACTTAAAAATAATAACATTCTATTGCTAGACCGTTTAAATGAGTCGCCGCCCGCACCTCTCCCGGCCCCCTTTGTCGTCCTACCCCCCAGCCCCTGAACCCTGCGGGCGAGGACTCCTTTAAACGGTCTAGCTATCTATAGTAACCGCCTGATGTTTACTTTATTTTGTTCAAATATATTAATTTAAAAAGCGAGCCGCTAGCGAGTTACCGTAGTAGCACCATCGCTGACGATGAGGTCAGCGACTTATGAATTACAAGATGGCGGATGCAATTTTAAAAGCCACAACCCAGGCCCAATAAAAAAGTCTTTTAAATGATTCACTAGTGACTTTGATGTAATATGAGTATTGTCACATGCAAGAAATTTTAAACTTCAATTTTCGTCCCTAAAGATTCAGTGATGCTTTAATAATAAAGATAAAGATGATATTTCATTTGCTAAAAAAATCTAAACAATTATCGACTTTGAGATACACATTCGTCAACGTTGTGACTTTTAAAATCGTATTTTCGGAGATTCCAGTAACAATATGTAAAAATAAGTTATACATAGTTAAAATAAGTAATACTCGTGTGATTGTGATGTATTTTAGACACATAAAACAATAATATCAGATAATTCCGTACCGTCATAAAATTTAAAACTTGACCGAAATTTATAAACGTTTTTTTTTTTCAAAATTTGTCGATTCAAATAGCGATCTGATTCGGAAAAAGTCACGGGTAACAATTACTGTAAATAATAATAAAAAATACTAACGGCTAGGGCTCATCGTCAGTATTTCTAGATGGCAACCTAGGTCTCATCAAGGCTAGCGTGAATATTTACTGAACCAGTGAGATACTTTGGTCTCTTCAATGCCACACGGCGGCCACGACGTACAAAATACGCGTTCTTGAATCTACATAAGCACGACGACGTCTGTACACGCGTACGCCTACATACATCGCGCGCGCACTCTTCTGGATTCCGGCGGGGTCCGGCAATCTGCGCCTTGAGGGGTGGGGTAACTCGAATCGGTGCGGGGCGGAGCGTGGCCGTTCTGTATTCTGTACGTGTGAAGTTATGTATTCTGTGTCAATGCTTTCCATAAGGCGAGACAGGAATCAATGTCAAAAGAGCAGCGTTATTGGCACTTGTCAATATGTATGACAGCGCCATCTACGAGACCCTATGCGAACTAACATGGCCTCTAGATTGATTTCGTTAATGATCGATAGTTTGTTGTATTTAGATCTACAAGTAAATTCTCTGAAGTGGCGATTATTTTAACCAATTATTTTAACATTTGAAACTTAACGGTAAAATTTGCACTCTTTTTTAAATGAAACAACGAAACTATATTTAAAATTGTGTTATACACAATAACAGGATTTGAAATCCTGTATGTCAAATGCGGTGGTGGGGCGCGTCATTTTAAATTAGACAAGCTCTAACTTCTATAATGAAAACGTAATAAATACCGTTAACAAATGTACATGTAGGTGTTTTTAGTCCATTTGTGTTCGAAATACCGAGAAACGTGTGTTACAATTTGACCGTTAATTCAAACCTTAAATTAAACGAAGTATAACACCCCGATTCCTCCCGGGTCGACTAAATTTTCGAAGATACCAAACGTTTCTCTTTCATTACTGCACTTTCTAGAAGAGGATAAATGAGGTTTTTATGTTTTTTTTGCTCTGGCTTTACTTTTTGTCATCCACAGAGGGCGCCGTAACTAAAATATCTCATCATCATCATCATCAGCCTTCACTGCTCAGCACGCCACTGAGCACGATCCTCGGCCACTCTCATCCAGCTCTTGCCAGCCGCCCTGCGAAGATCATCGCTCCACCGAGGCTGAGGACGCCCCACGCTACGTTTGCAGATCCGTGGTCCCCACTTGAGAACTCGTCTACCCCAACTAAAATACCTTATCATATCAAAAACTTACATTTTACTTTTCTATTACACACCGAAGAAAGCACATCTATGCTCTTTCATTTTTACTTCCCGGCTTTTGCAATCTACGCCTACGAGCCGACAGCAATTGGGATGTCCCAATTTTTGACAACGTATAATAAATCGAAAACCGTTTGGAGAAATAGGCTTTGTGAATCGTTTTCAGAAATCAGATTCCAGAAATATGATAAACTGAATTAAATAAAGAAAATTTAAGTAATGTCCTTCATTTGACCCCTGCAGTGAATCGTCACATAGGCAGATATAAAGCAGGTCTACACTCTAAAGCAAATTGACAGTTTGAAATCTTGCTGTCCTGCTTATAATAGCAAAGAGTGACAAAGACAGAACTTTAATCACATGATGCGCACCTGGCTTTAAACAGTTGTCATTTATCATGAAGTCCGAAATGTATACAATACTCGCAATGTATTTTTACAAATTTAATTATTAGATTACTACGTTACAAGTAAATATGAAAGAATTTAAATATCAGATTTTAGTAAAAAATATCTATTTACTATCACACCATTAAACAAACAGGAATAATCGAAGCTAAAAGAAGATTAAAACTATTTGTCATGGTTCATTTAGGACCCTAAGCCGTGCTTGTATTATTGACAGTGACAAGACAAATCAGTAGTGCCACAGATTATGTTATGTACGGCTTGAATTTTTGTAGCAATGGAACGTGGCTCTCTCACTGTGACGTCATCCAAAGTATTTCTTAAAAAAATTATAAAAAATTAAATACTCAACTAAATTCAAAATCGATGAAAATGGTATCTTAAAATATCCTATTCTTTCCAAAAAAAAAAATATAAAAATTATAGGTGTAACGCGGAGAACCCATCGCCGCGCGAACGGAACCCTGGTGCTCGCAGTAGTTCGCCGCCATACTGCACGGTCGCCTGGCGACGCTCGGTCGCCTAGCAACCGTGCCGCCATTACGTTCCTCATCGCCTGCGCGACTCACGGCGCATGCGCGCGACGCCGCGCAAGGACCTCCGCGCCGGCCGCGCGATTCATTCGATTCGAGATCGACCTACGGTAAACATCGATCTAGGCGCGCGTTATCCGCGCCGCGCCCCGCGCACTCTCGCGTCTTAATATCTACCTGTGTCCTAATAAACTATTATACGTACCAGTGACTATCATTAATCACCTGCATTACAATGGCGCCCCAACTCGAGGCCGAACTCACAGTGCCGAGTTAGTTATGTGACGGATGTGATAATTACGTGACGGAAAACTGTGACCAGTGTGTTCGCACCGCGATACCTATATCTACGCGTCGTGCCTTTCTCCTGTTACGCCGTTTGGTTTACGACGCGCTGTGCTCCTCCATCATGCCGATGTCGACGAGAGCAACCACCGGCCGTCCCGAAGGCGAGCAGTCCCAGAGCATCACGGACGACGAAGACGCCGGCGAGGACGTTCGCGCCGCCGGCGAGGTACAATGCGCCAGGACGGCCCGCGCCGCCGGCCATGCGAGGCACGCAACACCGGAGATGCAGTCGTCACCACCACCATTCTTCAATGCTGAGCAGTTTGTCGCGTCGTTTATGCATACGTTCGCACAATCGCAAGCAGAGATTAACCGAAGTTTGATCGAGAATCTTCGATCAACAACAGCCACGCCCACATCGCGCGCGAGCGAGCCCGCCGCGGCCGCCGCACCGCCCGGGAACTTCAGTACTTGCACCGCGCGGTTCAATGGACAAGCGCAGGACCCCGAGGTACTGGAAGCCTTTCTGGACGCCGTAGAGATGTACAAGGAGTGTACCGCCGTGAGCGACGAGCACGCTGTACGGGGCCTGGCGATGCTGCTGGAAGGGGACGCCGCCGTGTGGTGGCGAGGAGTGAAAAACTCCGTGACGTCGTGGTGCGATGCCGCGGCCCGCCTGCGAGCAGTCTACGGCGCGCCGCGCCCGGCGTATAAACTTCTACGAGAAATCTTCGCCGCCGAGCAACAGGCCGAACGGGCCGAAGTTTTTATATGTAGGCTACGGGCGTTAATCGTTAAATTACCGTACGTCGTGCCGGAAACAATGCAAGTCGATATAATTTACGGTTTATTGCATCGCCGCGTACGCAAACGTTTACCGCGCGACGCTATAGAGTCGGTAGATTCTTTGTTAAGCAAAGCGAGATCCACGGAGGACTCGATTACTGAAGCCGCGATACGAAATTCGACAACTATTGCGAGCAACAGCGATTCCGAGAAATCGCCTTCCGCGAATTTGTCTAGTACGGAGGGGTCTATTCCGGACGCGCCCGATAAGTCGAAACGTAATCGCGTACGATGTTCTTCATGTAAGGTCTACGGCCACGTCGCTGAGGTTTGTCGTAACACGAACGGGGAAAATAGGGTAAATGCACCTATTTCAAATAAGGTAAATGTTCCGATTGCAAACAGGGTAAATGCACCTGTTGCAAACGAGGTAAATACTCCGGCCGCGAATAGGGTAAATGCACCTATTCGTTGTTATGGCTGTGGGAAGCAAGGGGTAGTAAGGTCAAGGTGCGAAACGTGTAATTCTGATAAAAACGCTGACTTTAACTATAGCGACGACATACACTGCACGCCGCACCCGACTTTGATGGTAAGTATTTTTGGTCGTGAAGGCGTAGCGATCATCGACACCGGTGCTACTCACTGTGTAGCGAGTCCTAGCCTTTATACGATCCTAGTGAGTAATAATGTAAGTTTTCAGAACGCACAACGAACCTTGCGCTTCGCCGATGGTACCCAACAGACTAGAGACGTGCTCACTGCTGAGGTACCAATCATCATCGAAGGCCACAGCTTCTCGGCAAATTTCATGGTGCTTCCTGGTGACGACACCCGGACTCTTCTAGGCTATGAGTTTTTAGCCAAAGCTGGGATAGTGCTGGATGGCTCCCGGGACTCTTGGAGTTTCGCCGATGACCCCGAACGCCGCTTCGCTTTTGTGCGTAAGTACCGTCTAACTAATACCAGTAATACTGAGCTGATGCGACTTGAGTCTTCCAGCTTGGCGTGGTATTATGATGAAGTACCAAAACCCTCCCAGGAACAGAAAGAGCCGGTCAAATTCTTGGGTCACGTGACCGTCCAGGGAGGTAACCAAGTGACACCGGATGAAACGGCCACTATCGCAGGTATGAATATCCCACAGAATGTGAACCGTTTGAAGCGTTCCCTGCAAGTATTCAGTCGGTATCGCCGTTTTATACCCAATTATGCCGAAGTCGTGAGGCCGCTCACTATTCTTCTCAAGAAGGCAAGTACTTGGAATTGGGGTACGAAGCAGCAGGAGGCTTTCGAGCGCATCAAGTCTCTCCTCGTATCCGCTCCATCTCTGTGTCAGGCTGACGAGACGAAGCCGTTCTACCTCAGAACCGACAGTAGTAGGTACTCTCTAGGGGCTGTTCTCATCCAGGGGGAGGAACAAGACGAGCGCCCTGTACAGTACGCGAGCCGCCTCCTGAGTGATGCTGAGAAGAACTACACGACTACGGAACGAAACGCGCTAGCGGTCGTGTGGGCCGTGAATATGTTTCGTAATTGTATTAAAAGGGCCCAAGTTATCGTGAAGTCCGACCACCTATCTCTGCGCTGGTTGATGAGCATGCGCTCTCCCAGTGGTCGCCTGGCTAGGTGGGCGTCAACTTTGCGGGGGTTTAAACTCCACATCGAGTACACACCGAGACGAGCGGATGTTGTCGTCGACACGCTGTCACGTCCGGTACGTACCGAAAACGCAAGCCCCAACCTGTGCCTTGCGGTCGTAAATGTACCCTCGAGGGACAGCGTCAACACGCGCAAAGATCGACTCAAGATACCTGAGGTACACAGGATAACTGAAGATATGGAGCCTGACGATCCATTTAGGGGGAGATCGTGGTCCAACAGCATCTCATCCAGGTATGACATTGAAGACGATGACAGTGGGAATGCTCGCCTGGTAGTGCCAGAGCACCTGCGCGCCGCTGTTTCAGCTGACCTCCACGTCTCGTCCACAGCAGGTCGCGTTGGAGTTGAGCGAGCATTCGGCCAACGTTACACGACGACGAACACCGGGAAGCCCGCGGGTCATCAAACACCTGCGATGTATGGTTTTGAGGTTATTTAGGACAGAACCCACTCGTTAAATTATCACGTCTCGCATCTTATTCCTTTCGTGGGCCAAGTCGAAACCCCAGTTAGACAGAAGCGACGTCGCGGTAGACCACGCAAATGCACGCGTCCTAGTCCGACTGCGAGGGCGCTTATTCGGACTAGAGGGGGAGATTGTAACGCGGAGAACCCATCGCCGCGCGAACGGAACCCTGGTGCTCGCAGTAGTTCGCCGCCATACTGCACGGTCGCCTGGCGACGCTCGGTCGCCTAGCAACCGTGCCGCCATTACGTTCCTCATCGCCTGCGCGACTCACGGCGCATGCGCGCGACGCCGCGCAAGGACCTCCGCGCCGGCCGCGCGATTCATTCGATTCGAGATCGACCTACGGTAAACATCGATCTAGGCGCGCGTTATCCGCGCCGCGCCCCGCGCACTCTCGCGTCTTAATATCTACCTGTGTCCTAATAAACTATTATACGTACCAGTGACTATCATTAATCACCTGCATTACATAGGTTATTTTTATTGGTACATCCCAATTCTTTAATTAATTAATTCGAAAATTCGAGTCAAGTTTTAAATTCAATTTTTAGTACGAAAGAAACAATATTTTCAAACGTCGCCCGCATTAAAAAGACACTACAGACAATAAATAAACGTAACAAATAATTAAAACTTTCATATTACTCCGGAGGGATTATTTTTGAATTAAAATCATAGTTCAATCACTTTATACAACGCATCGATGTAAAGTCGACCAAGTCTTCAACAACATAAGGTTCAATGTCAATTTTATGGCTTAAAACGTCAAAGGCTATTTTTCACTTGCAAGTCAATATGACGATCAGCCTTATTATTTTCATTCTGATGTAGGAACTGTCAAAAAAAAGGGTGAATCGACTTTTTAGTGCCACCCGTTGCTATGGTTACACAAATTTTGTCCCTTGGACAACCCAAGCATTTTTCTATGAAACAGTATAAAATGTCACTTGGACTACCGGGGACAGAGTAAACAGCACAAAAAAATTGATTCACCAATAAAAAACTTCACTTGGTTGATTTAGTCAGTAGATGATGAAAGCTATGATTTTATGCTGCATCTATACTTCGTTTTTTTTTAGCATTAGAAATAAGGTAAACAATCTTGAGGAGTATTTTTATTGAAAAACGGTTTTAAAAAAACAGTTAGTACTACTTATGAAAGCAAAAGAGTGTAAATGATCTTATTTCCTTTCAAACTGTTACAATTAGCTTTGAATTATTTTTCAAAAGTGTTTTTCATTAAAAAGACACGTTAAGGTCGCTTACCGTGCCGAGTTAAATCCAATTGCACCATACCGCCTCCAACAAACCTAATCGAACTTCAGCGCTTGCACGCCAATTCTTTGACCTGGGTGATCGACCTTGAATTTGAGAAAAAAAAAAGATTTTTCTGTCAATCAAAAACAATCCCTCCCAAAAAGTATATCATATTCACAATTGTTTGAGTAATCAATTAATTAATAATATTAAATTACTATAATTACTATTCACAGTAGCATATTTTACGTTTACAATAACAATTAATAAAGATCACCGTTTCGACGCACTGGTGCTAGCAATATTGATACGAGCAAGATCTAAACGCGTAGCCCATTTTATTTCCTGTATATAAGTATATAATATAACATAAGAATAAAGACTGTACCTATACAATTTCATATAGCTATGTGGGCGAATCAACTTATTCGTGCCACCCGTTGTTGTTACACAAATTTTGTCCCTTGGACAACCTAAGCATTTTTTTATGAAACAGTATGTCACTTGGACAACCGGGGACAGAGTAAACAACACAAAAAAGTTGATTCACCCTTTACAGATGCAGTGCAAAATGATTTTCCTTCGTACTTTATCGGAAAAGTTCGTATTTATCGTGCTCTTTCAATTAGCTTCAGTAATTATCTTACAGCCGTGTAGCTATCTTACATTGTCCACTTTGACATTTGACACTAAACAATAAAGTTCCATATTAATGGATATGAAAACGTCACTCATTTAATACAATCATTGATTGATAGTTCGGGTGCCATCGTATTCCGATAGAGATCCGAGTTTTCCCGATGGATAATCATTTTGCACTACATCTGTAGCATAATAAGTTACCATGACAGTTGTATGGCTTGTTTAATTATAAACTATTATTAAACTACGACAATCACTATTGTTGTTTATCACATTTCTTTTTTAGGTGTCAGATTTTCCTGTGCCTATGACGCATATACGTTCATAGTGGTTAAGTCCCCTGGACAACCTAAGCAATTGTCACTTGGACAACCGGAGACAGAGTAAATAACACAAACAAGTTGATTCAACCAATTATAATTATCCGTTTGAGCCACTAAATGAGTTAATTTCTATAGGATACAGCCATAAAAATGATAAAGCACTTATCTACTCGACTATACGATACATATCATATTCAAAGCCATTACGAACTTATAGTATTGTAATGCAACAAAATAGCGTTTTTCGCTTTTTTTTAACGCAAATTAAACATTATTCTCGAAACAAATAAGGTTCAAATTCCATTTTTTATTTGTTTAGATGGGCCTTACGAGGTCACGTACCAGTGCGTCGTCTTAAGATAGTTCAAGGTCAACCAGTGTTGGTATTCTGAGATTTCTGCTCAAATATGGCCGCCATGTCCCTTATGTTATACGACGGGGAGATTTTTTCTTTTCTGTAAAAAAAGATTTTTTATAAGATTAAATGCAGAAAAAAATATAAAAAGTTAGGACAAATTATTTGGTATAAAAATAAACAGAAAAAAATGTCTGTCGCAGTCGGGATTCGAACCCGGTATCTTGGGTTTCGTAGCCAGAATCAACAAACTAGAAATGTAGTGAATAATGTTTGGTCATCGGGAAACCTCGGAAATAACGTTTGTTAGTCGTATACCTCGAAATCAAAAAATCCTTGTAGCTTTTAGCAAAAATATGTTCTAATAGAAAAACAGGGATTTATTTTAAATTGATAAAGTCACAAAAATAAAAAATAAATTAGGCGACACGATACTTTGGTATACAAACCCGTTAGTAATTGTTAGTATGCTCACCTCTCGAAATTGCGTCCAGCGCTGCTTT
The DNA here is from genome assembly GCA_947563465.1 of Archips xylosteana. Lineage (NCBI taxonomy): Eukaryota > Metazoa > Arthropoda > Insecta > Lepidoptera > Tortricidae > Archips > Archips xylosteana. The sequence continues at coordinate 9,109,885 of OX387373.1, forward strand.
CGCCTCTTTCACTCCTCTCACTTCTGTCACTATCGCTTCCTCCGACTCTTTCCTTCTCAGGAGTCGTAGGAGACGGTATGGTATCCAAATTATGACTACTCCTCGCAAGACTAAACCTCATCCTCTGTCCTAAGTCTACTGTATTCCTCCTTTCAAATTTAGGACTCTCTGCGTCATCTTTTTTAATCTTAATCCTGGTCAATTGTTCAGGATTGCTTCTAAATGATTGAGAACTATACTTCTCTCTCAAGAAATTCCTTCGTTCTTCTTTATATTTTTCAATACGTTCTCTGCTCAGCTTCTTTTCCGTATCGAAGCCGATTATGTTTTTTAAGTCGGCTTTCTTCGTGTCGAACCTTTGTATCAACGAAATCTTATTCTCCGTTGTAGGCGTCGTCACGTGCTTGTCATTCTCCTCCATGTTCAAATTTAAATTCAAATCGGGGAGAAACTTCGTTTGCTTCTTAACGTCTTTCACTTCAAGACTTTTTCTCCTGTCAACGTAAGTCTTTTCGCTGCCAAATTCTTTGACGAACGCATTCTCATCTAAAGATCTCGCGTTCGTAGAATTCTTGGACAGTTTAAAACATTTCGGCGATACCTGTTCATCTTTTTCAGGGTATTTGACTTCAGTTTTGAATCTTTCGAAGAACGGCCCCTTTTGTTCAGTCGGACTTTCGAATCTGTGCGCAAGTTCTCTAACGTTAAGGGATTCTTTGATTTTAATGGTGTTGCCATTATCCTTTTGTATGAGATCAACGTTCTCATACTGTCTTCCACCGAACGTAACATTTTCGTACAAAACATTCTCTTTTGGCGGTGATTCTAATATCATAGCGTTTACTTCTTCTATACTTTTCTTGAAGAACTTCACTTGGCTGTATACGTCGGTATTGTCAACATCGGAGTCAGTTGGAGTTTCTAAAATGATTAAATCGTCATTGAAATTGTCAGGTTGGCATGCTTGTTGGGTTGGTAGGCTAGCATCCGTTTCCGGTACAGTAGCTTCTTCAACTATAGAAAGGTTCTTCTCTAAATCTATGTCTTCGTAGACTGAGTCTCTTTCGTTAGTAGGCGTCTCATTTTCTATAGGTTCATAATCTGGTGATTTCTTAGTAGGAGATCTGAAGGTGATACTTATAGTGGATTTTAGGGGACTTTTCAGGGGACTTCCTGGGGAGCTTTTGGAGCTGCTCGACTGTAGATTGATATAGTTAGGTCGGCTGAAGCTGTAGCATTCGTACAGTTCGTCAGCTTTAGGACTTATATTGCTATATGTTGATGAGCTTTCGTGCGATGACGTCATGACTTTCATTTCGCAATTTTCGTAGTTGACTTCCTTCTTCTTGTCTGTGCCTTCAGACGTACTTGAGGTTGAGACGGCGGATAGCCTATTTAGATTTTGATAGCTTATGTTAGTTGAATTAGCTGGACTAGTCTCCAAGCTATCTTTTAACGTGTCAGTATAATCTTCTATTTTGATGTTTTCGTAATCTGCAGCTTTCAGTTCGCATTTTAGACATTTCTCTTCTTCACAATTGACACAGTTGCTAATTTTGATAGTTCGCTTGTTCGTCTCTGAGACTTCTGAATCGCTCTCCAAGGGATCATAAGCCGGCGTGATAGGTGTTAAGGGACTGGAATTGAGAGTACTTGTGGTCAAGTTGCTGGCCGAGTTTTCTATGGGCCAGTCGATTCTGATCAGAGTCGAGTGGCCGTCTTTCCCGTGCCAGCTTAGGCGAGAGTTGACAGTGACGTCGTCTGTCATGACAGGAGGATGTACGTTGCTGTAGCGCGCAGCTTTCGTCTTTTTGGGCGACGCTCGCTCTCTGCAAGTTATTGGTGAGGTAAGCGGAAACTTAGTACCATTGATTTTTGATTAATTTTGTATGGTTGGAAATTGTTTGATATTTTGTATGAAAAACGGTAAAGTTTAAAATGCTTCGTGCTTTTAAATCTGGGCTATTTTTTTTTCAAGAATAGTTCAGTAAAAATCATGCAATTTCCAGCCAAAAATAAGCCAATTATCAAGTTTAAAAAAGAAATAAACTACTTATTGACCTGGAACTGACAGCGTTCATAACAAGAAACGTTTAAGGCCCTACCGTGCTTTTGGCGCTAATCGATTTTAGGTATTCCATGCACTCGTGTATGCGTGCGTGAGAGCGGCTAGAATCAAAGCCGTGCGTAAGCGCGAGCGACACGAGTTCCCCGTCCGATGGCCGAAGGAGAACTAACGCAGCACTCACGCGGACATGGGGGAAGCACGATGGCTCAAGATAGGTTGGTTAGACAGCGCGTGTATTTAGGTATTTTCATCTTATTACTAAAACAAAGACATATTTTAAAAATGTAGCAACACTACGCCCTAGAAAACATCTTGTTTTATTAACATTCAAAAAGTCATGACCTGCCCGTGCAGTATTTACGTCGTACTACGAATTTATTTTATTTTTTAGAGAGGACTTTGGATTTTTTTCTATCGAGCGAACTATAAGTAATCGTGTTTCGATAAACACTTGTCATTAGAGTGAATCCTCAAATATCTTACACTTGAATTTCAAGACTATTTATTTTATTTATGCAAAACAATACAATAATAGGCTTAGAGTAAAAAAAACCAAAACGCCTATTACGTTACTTAACAAAAACTTCACATAGATGGACATGGAACACAAATTAATAAAGAATACAATACCTACCTGAAATAAAATAACCAAAAAAAAAATGAACATTTTCTATGTTCTTTGTTTTGTTGTTTTTCTACGGATTTGAATATTTTACAAATAATTATTGGATAAAAACTTCACAATACTAGCCAGCACAGTGCCTCTACCATGAGTTACACTAGTTTACAGTGACCGTACTCGCTAGCGACGGCGTAAATGATTTGTATAGAGAATTGTGTACAGCGCCCCTAGCGGTCACTTACGGAAGTACAATTCTCCATACAAATCATTTACGCCGTCGCTAGCGAGTACGGTCACTGCAAACTAGTGTAACTCATGGTAGGGATACAGAGTGCCAACTCCCAGCAAGTACGTCAGTATCCTGGTGCTTGTCCAACAGAGCGTCAAGCAGGGCTATTGCCCTGGCGGTGGGAGCCTCGTGTTGAGCCCCTCCGGAGCAATGAAGAGCGGATGGCGCCGGCGGTCGCCTGCTCGAACGTATTGATCGGTAGACAAAAAAACGAATTCGTTCAAGAGTAGTCGGATTCTCAATTCTGTTTCGCAAGAGCATACAAAAATGCACTAATAAGTGCATTTTACGTCTATGACGCAAGGTACACAACCGAACCATACCCAGAACGAACGCAGAGGGATACAGGAATGGGTAATACCCGTACATTCTTTTGTACAAATATCTGGCAAATCTACGCTGTACTCTCTCTAGCATTATCGTATAGTTTGCTTCCATTGGATCCCAGATTATACTGAAGACTATACTACTGCTTGCTGCTTTACTTGTAATGATACAGCACGAGATTAAATGAATGCAATAAATGCGCCAAAAACACGGTAGGCCCTTAAGCATTAACCAGGGTTTTTTTTTTAATAATAAACAGGCTTACGTTTGGCCTCAATCTCGCTTGATGGAAGGCGAAGATGGGGCCTAAGATGGTACACGTTTGCCTAGGTGTCTATTCACTTTGAAGATTGTAGCGATTCTTACCGCAATTTCACGTTGGTGATCGAGTTCTGGAAGTCTGCGAGCGCCGTGGGACTGTCGCGGTCCTTGCAGAGTCTGTAAAAATGAGTTCCAGTCAGAATGTTGTTATTTATTTATTGTTTAAATTTATACTTCACTAGCTGATGCCCCCCGATGGAGTAGATTAAAACGTGTTTTCCCGTGGGAATGACATATTTTCCCGTGGTTTTTTTACTTTAAGGATTGGAAGGGTGACTTGTGCTCGGGAAAAATCCCTTCGGACGAACTGGGAATGGAGGGCCCAGACAGTGTCCGACTTGCACGGACTAAAAAACCCGGTCACAAGTCCCCTTCTCTATTGGTTATCAAAACAAAAAACGTGTGCTTTAAATTTTGAGGAGGGGAGGGGTAGGGAGGGGACTTAATCTACCCACAGTGTCCTGCCTCAGCCATTTGCTGGAAGGCCGGGAGAAGAGCATGCATTCTCCCGCTGGGCACTGGGGGTGCTTAGGTCGGTCTTTTATGTTTTTACCCGTTGGTTACTTCCTTGACCGACCCTCGCCCGTTTCTGTACAATTGGTCAGGAGTTTAGACCCAAATTTTTCCTATGCATCATACATTCCAGCCTGCCATCATCACCAAGGAGCGGAATTTCTCATAGCAAAAATCAAACATCAAAGGCATTGAACATAAGTTTTATCGACTATCGATAAATATTTCAGCAATTAATAAAACAGAAAATAGTAGGTACTTTTAGAATAGCACTTTTTAAGTTAATTACAATTAAAATATAAAACAGAAATGCAACGAAACTAAAATCTAACCTTCATTCAAAATAACAATCGAATCTATTTCTGTACTAATCGCATTTTCTTCATCTTCTCTGTAGTAATAGAGAATTGTCATAATTTATTCTATATTGCCACTCTTTAAATTGGTCCTGTTATCATTGTAGATCCAATTGGGATGTACCAAATAAAATAACCTTTAGTTTTTATATTTTTTTTGGAAAGAATAGGATATTTTAAGACACCATTTACATCGATTTTGAATTAGGTTGAGTATTTAATTTTTTATATTTTTTTTTAGAAATACGTTGGATGACGTCACAGTGAGAGAGCCACGTTCCATAGCCTAGAAAAATTCAAGTCGTACATAAAATAATCTGTGGCACTACCACGGCACTACTGAGACCCTACTACGAAGTGCATAATTCGAACCTCGTTTCATGCCGTCCCGCTCACGCTAATATGATTTGACACGAGAGTGAGAGGGATGATACGATACGAACTTCGAATTTTGTAGTAGTGCCCCTGATTTGTCTTGTCACTGTCAATATTACAAGCACGGCTTAGGGTCCTAAATGAACCATGACAAAATAGTTTTATTTATTTCTCTTCTTTTAGCTTCGATTATTCCTGTTTGTTTAATGGTGTGATAGTAAATTGATATTTTTTATTAAAATCTGATATTTAAATTCTTTCATATTTACTTGTAACGTAGTAATTTAATAATTAAATTTGTAAAAATACGTTGCGAGTATTGTATACATTTCGGACTTTATGATAAATGACAACTGTTTAAAGCCAGGTGTGCATCATGTGATTAAAGTTCTGTCTTTGTCACTCTTTGCTATTATAAGCAGGTCAGCAACATTTCTAACTGTCAATTTGCTTGTAGACCTGCTTTATATCTGCCTTTGTGACGATTCACTGCAGGGGTCAAATGAAGGACATTACTTAAATTTTCTTTATTTAAATCAGATTATCATATTTTTGGAATCTGATTTCTGAAAACGCTTCACAAAGCCTATTTCTCCAAACGGTTTTCGATTTATTATACGTTGCCAAAAATTGGGACATCCCAATTATAGTTTGAGAAAGAGTGTTCTACCTCCGTTGATATATTTGTAGTATTCAGTTTTTGCTATAAAATCGGCATAGTCGCGAATTAGGTCATAGTCCGGAATCCTATCTAGTATTTTTTCGAGTTTTAGTTTCACTTCATTACATCCACACCACTCAACGATAATCCTCACATGGTCTAGTATTAAGAAAGAGTCTATTAATGCTTAATAGCATATTTAATAGTGGGTACTTATTTAATTTTTTTTTTCTAACTAACCCAACGTGATTTATTTTAATACGGAGTCGCAAGTCGCTTATCAAAGAGGTCAAATGTTACAGAATAATTTTAAAAGGCGATGACAAGCGAAGAGTCGATTCGATAACATCGATAGCTGGAAGTCGATAAAACTTATGGTTAATCCCTTTGATGTTTGATTTTTGCTATGAGAAATTCCGCTCCTTGATCATCACTTGGCACGGTACCGTTTGGCGAGGTTGTCGGGGCGGGCGGAGTGGCGCTTCTCGGCCGGCTTGCCGCGCGGGGAGTCGCCGTCGATGTACCCGATCGTGGCCAGCTGCTCCTCTAGGGCGCTGCGTTTTCTGTGGGGCAAAGGAATGTGTTTAAAAGTCTGGTATAGGTATACTATAAGGGTTTAGGTTCATTGGGGGCGGGCGCGGCGGCTGCAACGGCCGAAACAGCAAAACGCCGCAGATACGCAAATTTGGCAGACGGCTACACATTTGCGGCTTTTGCTGTTGAGACAAGTGACCATAAGGCTGGCTCTTTCCTCGGTCAACGTATTGGCGTTGCCATACAACGAGGAAACGCAGCCAGCATTATGGTCGCCCTGCCCATTAGCAACGATCTGGGAGATATTTGTAAATACAGGTTTTTGGGTTTAGATTAAGTTAAGTTTTTTAAATTGTGTTTTAAAATATTTTTCTGTAAATATGTATATAATTAGTGTAAATAAAAGCTTCATCACGACCAAAAGTTATCGCGCCGGGTTAACCAGCCAAATGCAATATTTGTAATTAACTTGCACGCGTCACATTTTCGACGTACTCTTTAGTTAAGTCGCATAATATGGAGTTTGTTTAGGTACATTTGGTAAAGTACCTCATAAAAGCAAATAACAATTACAAAATCACTAAATGCGTTAAAATAAAACAAATATGAAGTTAAAACCATCCCCTATTAAACTGCGTACCATGCAGATACGCGGTATTTACGGTACATATATGGCAGATTTGCCCTATTCCCGACGATACACATGTGTCAGTGTGTGCGTAGGTATTACCTCTCAGCTAATTCATTGGCCGCATCTATGTCCACTCGTAGGTTGCGCCGCGGACTGGGGTCCACGCTGCCCGCGCCAGATTCCGCTGGCGTCGTACAGAGAGAGTCGTCCTTTACATACAGACAAACAGACAAGTTAAACGACCAGTTGTTGACAAGATTTCATTTTTTTGATACCTGAAAATTAGTACAGTAATCGAAAGAGTTTTGCCTCCTAAGCACGGAAAAATATTTATTATAATTTATTTTTCCATATTTCAAAAAATAAAAGAAATTCAAAAAATATATCTGAATTTACCAATACTACCACAGAATAGATATTTTCCTTTGCCTTTTACACCAGGCAAAAGAGCTGTAATAATTTTAAATTTCATAGCAACCTCAACGTCAGATTTACGTCATCAGTTTTTGTTTAATAGAGACTAGACATAAGTAATAGACCTATTGTGTGGTAGTTTTGGAGCTATGCCTTTTTAGAATAAGCATATCTTAAAAAATTTGTAATAAATAAATTAATAATCCTAGTGAAAGCTTAAAACTATCAGCGCCTTTCTCTATCCAACCAGAATACAGAGAACGAATCAAATTATAGTCTTAGAAATATGAAATCTTGTATTGAGAATTGTCTTTGATTGACACAATATGGTTGCGACGTTCTACTATATTGGTTTGGGGAGTACAACTGCATCTCACCAGTGCCTGCACACAGTTATGCGTGTCGTCCTCTTCACTGAACATATGTCTGTCTCGCTCTTGCGGGGACAGCCGCAGCCGCATGTCCGCTAATTCCGCTTGCCACGGCTCGAAGTACGAATCGCAGGATGACGACCTAAGAACATGCATTAATCTAATTTAGTATCAATTTTTGTAAAAAAAACCGGCCATGTGCGAGTTGGACTCGCGCACCGAGGGTTCCGTACAAATTTATATGTATCTATGAACATCCAGTCTTAGCAGACCCCTGCTCCTAAGCAAAATGTGCGCAGTGTGGGATCATTGTAGATTGGTTACTGATATAGACAGACAGACAAAAAAAAAATGCTTTTCGCAATTTTTCCTTTATCTGTGCTATAAGACCTTGCTTCGTACCAAATTTCAAGATTCTGAGTTCACGGGAAGTACCCTGTAGGTTTTGATTCCCTTGAGAGTGTACAAAATTTGCGGCATAAATGGCTGTATCTTTTGATTGCGTTGGTTTAGAAGTTTGATTTTTTCACAGCTCCAAGGGACAGTAGACCTGAGTATTTGATATAAATTTCAGCTTGATACCTCCACGCGTTCCTGAGAAAAAGGGTCTTGACAGACGGACGGACGGACAACAAAGTGATCCTATAAGGGTTCCGCATTTTCCTTTCGAGGTGCGGAACCCTAAAAACACTCATAATACAAGTATTTTTAATTTACACACATTTATTGACTGTATTATTAATTTAGTTATACCACATTTACACGCCTAGAAGGTATGTAAAATTAAATCCTAAATATTTCATCCAGTGAATGGGTGAATTGAAATAAAGAAACAACCCTTGCAAAGATTTTTCATCTAAAATTCTCATATAGGATGATGGCACGTTTCAAATCAATTCAATCATTTATTGCAACCATCATGCATGGTGTTTGTACATTGACATCTTACACTTTAAATATCGACTTCATCATCATTTCAGCCGTAGGACGTCCACTGCTGGACATAGGCCTCCCTTAGATGCCCAATCATTACGGTTGGAAGCGATTTGCATCCACCCTGAACCTGCGGCCTTCACCAAATCGTCCGTCCATCTCGTTGGTGGACGTCCCACGCTGTGCTAGCCAGTCTGTGGTCTCCAATCGAGAACTTTTGGGCTCTAACGGCCATCTGTTCTGTGTGCTATATGGCCTGCCCATTGCCATTTCAACGAGCTAATCCGTTTGGCTATGTCGGTGACCCCGGTTCTTCCTCGGATCTCCTCGTTTTTTTTTTTTATGTTAGATAGGCCAGACAAACGAACTAGTGGGTCACCTGATGTTAAATGATCACCACTGTCCATAGACACCCGCAGCGCTTTACGCGATGCCAGTGCGTTGTCAGCCCTAAGGAAAAGGAGAGGGAATAGGGAAGGGGGGAGAGGTGTTGGGCCCCCGGCGCTCTCACTGACCGTACGAAACGCAGCAGGAGTACTGCTGCTTCGCGCCGGTGTTCTGTGAGAGCGTGGTACTGCCCCGGACGAGCCGGCCCATTCGTGATGCAGCGGCTAGCTACAACATGGCTCTACCACTACTTTCTGATTCGATCCCGTAGAGAAACTCCAAGCATAGCCCTCTCCATAGCTCGTTGAGCGACTCTGCCCCTATTCATCAGGCCCATAGTGAAGCATCACGTCTCGGATCCATATGTCATCACTGGCAACATAATTGTCATACACAAGCGCAGCTATTCGGCATAGCTTGACCGTCACAACGCGAACAAACCGACTTTTTCCATTTTATTTCAATGACTGCATATGGCACAGTAGCATAAGAATAAATAATAACAGAGTAGAAGGGAAACTCCCGCTCCGGCCGGACTCAAGGTCACGATATTAGAGTACTCGCTAAGCGAGAACTCAGTCAGGGTGTCACGGCCGGCGCCGCCGCACGAACCGATTTCCACGGTTTTGCATTCGTTGGAAAGGTCTCGGGCTCCGTGAGGTTTATAGCAAAGAAAATTCAGGAAAAATTTCAACAGAAAAGCGGGAAAATCTTTTTTCACATACAGCGCCATCTCTGATACATAGCATGTACTACAAACCAATATACAGCGCCATCTCTGATACATAGCACGTACTACAAACCAATACTATTCTCCGCGGACGGAGTCGCGGGCAACAGCTAGTGATTTATAAATCTCATATTTTGTAAAACTAGAATAAAATAATGATTTCAAAGTAAATAAAAACTTAATATTGTAACGATATTATCTTTAGACGTGAGTAATATTTAACAGTAAGCAACCCTAGCAACACGCCTGGACGACAGAGGGGTGTAACGACGTGAGGGGGGAAGTAGGTATATAAATGGCGGCATTTTGGACGCGGCCAAAAGAGATCCCCTTCTACTCTGTTATTATTTATTCTTATGACAGTAGGCAGCGTGTGTACTGTATTTCATACCTGGTGTGATGCTTAAGAGGTTTCAACGCCCGTTCCGCGAGCGGCGCGACAGTATCGCTGTCAGACGCCAGGGACTCGCACGACTTCACTGGACGCAAGCCCGCCGCCACCATTGGAATATCCTGCAAATAAAATTAAAATTAAATAAATAAAAACCAAATGCGTGCAGCTCCTCCGCGCGGAAGAAGAGAAACTTCGTAATGAAGAAATGAAAAAGGCACTTGTACATCAATATGAACCTTATTGCAATAACCCAAAGCATAGAAGCGGCTAGCAAGCAACCAACTACTGCGCTAGCGAAACAAGTTACATAACTCGTCGCTAGATGGCGTTGCTCCTCGTGCGCACGTTATTTTCAATATTAAACGCAACGCTTGGGGGCCATCCATAAATTACGTCACACCAATTTCGATCAATTTGGACACCTCCCCCCCCCCCCCTTGTCACACTTATTACTATGAAACTCGCCATTATTTTGTTCTAGTGTCACAGATCGCTTGACCCCCCCCCCCCCCTCCAAAAATACCCCCCCCCCCCTAAATGTGTGACGTAATTTATGGATGGCCCCTAGTTGGAAGTCGCATTAGAAGTTAAATCTACAATGACTGTTACCTGTACGGGCTTGGGCAGCGGCGGCTGCGGCGGGGCGCGTAGTTTGTGCCGCTGTTGCTTGCTGCGGGAGAACAAACCGCGCCATCCTGACGGGGATCGTTTCAGGCCGCGCTTCGTTCCTGAGGACACGACGAATTATAACTCACAGAGCTTGAACGGACCAGAGTTAACTTTTAACGGTAACAGATCATTCTGGTACAAACGTCTAAAATATACAATGATTCAAAATGTCTCATTATCAAAATGTAAAACGGTCAAAAAGTATGTAAATGATAACATGTTATAACGAACAAAAGGCAAAAAAAATTAGATGCCACAAAAACCTAAGAGTCTAATTGTATAATAGAAAAAACGAACATGAGATAAATGATCAAGATGCCAAAATGCTCAATGGGTTCGAAAACCCTTTGTCAAATTGTACAAAAGTCAAAAAGTATATTAATGTCGATGAACACATTCAGTCAATCGCATTTTGTTCATTTTGACCCCAGAGTATTCTGTCGTTCAAACTTCCAGACACAAAGACATTTAGACCACAGTGAATGCTGCCTTGGTAACATACCGACTTAAAGAACGTGTTGGACAAAGCATATTCTGCCCCTAAAATATTCAGACCTCTAAACCGGAGCTATTGTTAGAGGTTGAGAAGTTCTATGGACAGCTGTACACATCAACGAAGAAACCCGTCATGGATCTAGCTGAAGACCCGAGAGCTAGATTAACCCGGCACTATACCGAAGACATCCCGGACGTCAGCCTGTACGAGATTAGTACGGCTCTCAAACAACTAAAGAATGGCAAGGCCCCTGGTGATGACGGAATAACAGCCGAACTTCTGAAGGCGGGCGGAAAACCGATCCTCAAAGCCCTTCAGAAACTATTTGATACCGCCATCCGTGAAGGGAAAACACCAAAAGCATGGAACAGAAGTGTAGTGGTGCTGTTCTTCAAAAAAGGCGATAATACCTTATTGAAGAATTATAGACCCATTTCACTTCTGAGCCATGTTTACAAGCTGTTTTCGAGAGTCATTACGAATCGTCTCGCGCGCAGGTTAGACGACTTCCAGCCTCCCGAACAAGCCGGGTTTCGAAAAGGCTTTAGCACCGTGGACCATATACATGCGTTGCGGCAGGTTATACAGAAAACCGAGGAGTATAACCGCCCCCTTTGCCTGGCATTTGTGGACTACGAGAAGGCCTTCGATTCGATCGAGACTTGGGCTGTACTGCAGTCTCTCCAACGGTGCCAAGTAGACTACCGGTACATCGAAGTGTTGAAGTGTCTGTATAATAACGCCACAATGTCCGTCCAACTTCAGGATCAGATGTCGAAGCCCATTCTATTGCAGCGGGGAGTCAGACAAGGAGATGTAATCTCTCCGAAACTGTTCACCGCTGCACTAGAGGATGCGTTCAAGACTCTGAACTGGGAAGGGCGTGGCATCAATGTAAATGGCGAATACTTCACTCACCTTCGATTTGCCGACGACGTGGTGCTTATGGCTGAGACCTTGGAGGACCTCAGTGCGATGCTCGCTGACCTCGGAAGAGTCTCCGAGAGAGTTGGTCTTAAATTGAACATGGACAAGACGAAGGTCATGTCGAACGCCCATGTTGTACCAACTCCCGTCGTAATCGGAGATACTTTGCTCGAAGTTGTTGACGACTATATCTATCTGGGACATACAATCCAATTGGGTAGGTGCAACTTCGAGAAAGAGGTCAATCGACGAATTAGACTCGGATGGGCAGCGTTCGGGAAGCTCCGCAATATCTTGTCATCCGATATACCGCAGTGTCTCAAGTCAAAAGTCTTTGACCAGTGTGTGTTGCCAGTGATGACTTATGGTACTGAGACGTGGCCGCTAACGATGGGTCTTATAAGGAAGCTCAAGGTCACTCAGAGGGCGATGGAGAGGGCTATGCTTGGAGTTTCTCTGCGGGATCGCATTAGAAATGATGAAATCCGCGCGAGAACTAAAGTCACGGACATAGCTCGAAGAATCGCTAGACTTAAGTGGCAGTGGGCAGGGCACATCGCCCGTAGAACTGACGGCCGATGGGGCCGAAAGGTTCTCGAGTGGCGTCCGCGGACCGGAAGACGCAGTGTAGGTAGGCCTCCAACAAGATGGAGCGACGACCTGGTGAAGGTAGCGGGAACGCATTGGATGCGGATGGCGCAGGGCCGATCTGTTTGGCGAGCCTTGGGGGAGGCCTATGTTCAGCAGTGGACGTCTTTCGGCTGAAATGATGATGATGATGAAAATATTCAGACAAAATGATTTAGTGGCACAAACATTTTGTACTTTTTGACAATGTTACAACTAAACATTTTATGCATTTTGGCATTTGTACAATTTACATACAACCGGTTTTTCAAATTCAAATTCAAATTCAAATAATTTATTTCGGACTTTTAGTCCATAGTATTAGTAGTGTTAGTATAGTAGATAAAAATTACAATCTTATTGCTATGGTTAGTTATAGTTATAGTTTTTGTCATCTATGTATGTATGTATGTAAAACTCTTTATTGTACGTAAAACATGAAAAATAACAGTTAACAAGAAAAACAGATGTACAAAGGCGAACTTATCCCATAAAGGGATCTCTTCCAGTTAACCTTTCTATCATTGAAATTAAAGTTATTAAGTTCCTCATCACGACATTTAATGAGAGGCTATTTGGCGCTAGTATCGTCAGGTCCGTTTGACAACTTTGACATTTGTTGTATGGGTGTAACGTCAAATAGACCTTACGATACTAACGCCATCTAGCGATATTCTACCTGTCAGAAAAACCTCATTGGAAAAATTCTAGAAATCACGCTCTGCATTTTGAAGTACCAGGGTGGCAGCTTTCAAGAGAGTTCTCTCGAGTTTGAAAGCAATTTATATGTAAGTAGATTACGTAAGCATCTGCTACTCCATCATGGTGGAAGCAAGAGCAAATCGCAACTGACAAGAGAACTGGCCGCTGCCAAACTCAAAAACGAACTTCTCACAAAGAAACTTGATGAATATGCGAGGTAACAAAAAAAAGGTACAAAAAATCTACAATTACACTGTCAAAGTCAGGAACAGCTGTGAAACACGCTATCGATCTTTTGACAGCTGTCATGCTAATTTAAAGCTGTTAAAATGGCTCGTCTTGAAATTGAAAGTACCAGGATGACATAGCCCAAAGGAGCTGCTCCCGAACTAAAGGTATTGTAATTTCAAGGTAATGAGGGTTTCCTATGAGAGGCTATTTGGCGCTAGTATCGTCAGGTCCGTTTGACAACTTTGACATTTGTTGTATGGGTGTAACGTCAAATAGACCTTACGATACTAACGCCATCTAGCGATATTCCACCTGTCAGAAAACCCTCATTCAATAGCCAGGTATCCACTGAGCGAGCCGCCTCGCGAGGCAGCCATTTTCGGTGCGATTTTGATCTTTTTGTACAACAAAATCATGCCTCATGCGCTTGCCTCGCGAGGCGGCTCGCACAGTGGAGAGTCGGCTAATAAAGAGTTTAGAGTTTGAACTAACCTGGTAATGGGAGATCCAGTACCGTGTGATACTGCGGTAGATTATCAGGGCCAGAACCAACCTGTAACAAAAATAAACACTGTCTCAACTGCCTCACGTTATCTCAAACGATCTCGCACCTCGTCGAATCCGTTTAGGTTCATTTCGTCCACATTCCCATTTCGTTCACATTGTATCCCTACTTCGTCCACAATCCCACTTCGTCAACATTCCCATTTCGTCCATATTCCCACTTCGTCCACATTCCCACTTACTCAACATTCCCAGCCGATTTTAATTCGGGTTTCGCTATCACTTAGCTTAATTCTCAGGGAAGATTTTATTTTGTGATTTCGGTAATCATGTTATAATAGGTAACGCCACGAGGGTTGAGGTGAATGATGACACACACAGCTACATAAAGTACTGATTGCAAAAAAAGTAGTGAATGAATGAAATGACTGAGTGAATGAAAATGTCAGTTATATGATCTTATAATTTTTCTTTTTTCATATAACCTATTTTTGAAATAAAACAATTTAAAACTGATAAGAAATATATAAAATATGCTTATCTGATTTATATAAAATAGATCAAAATATTTTATTTTCTGTTTTGTTTCAATTAGATGTACATATTTTGCTAAAATATTCTTAAAGAAATAGGTTGAAGAAATTTTTAGTAAATCTTGTGATTCTATGTCGAGCCTGTTGAACTTGCTATCGGTACGAATAAATGTCAAAATACCGCTGTCATTACATGACGTGTTGTTGTGTGCGTGACCTCAACTCTAATGGCGTTACCTATACGAAATATACTTGCTAAGCACGGTGCGGGTCAATACTATTCAGATACACTACCAATTTCGTTACCATTTTGTTACGAAATGAGAATGTGGACGAAATGGGAACGTGGACGAAATGGGAATGTTGACAAAATAGGAAGTGGACGAATTGGGAATTGATTGTGGACGAAATGGGATTGCTGGCGAACTAGGAAGTTGACATAACTATAAATTGAAAATCTTTAAAATCCCTGACACAATTTGGTCACACATATTTTGAAAACAAAGTAAATGCCTAATATGCATTTAAGATCCCTTCCGCAGCTAACAAAAACTTTGAAACGGCTGAACCGATTTTGATGAAACATATCTAAGAACCATCGCCAAGAAACTCTCTGCATTGTATGCCTACTCTTGTCTCTGATGTCCTGTCAATCGTTCAAAGGTTAACTGGAAGAGATCCCTTTATGGGATAAGTTCGCCTTTGTACATCTGTTTTTCTTGTTAACTGTTATTTTTCATGTTTTACGTACAATAAAGAGTTTTACATACATACATACAAGAAACCTGCTTTCTATTAAAAAAATCGCATCCAAATCGGTTCACCCGTTTAAGAGCTATGATGCCACAGACAGACATACACACACACATAGCGGTCAAACTTATAACACTTTTTGTGTCGGGGGTTAAAAATAGGCAAAGACATTTGCGCGCCTTAGGTCTATTGGCCTTAGGTCTAATGGGAATGTGGACGAAGTGAGCCTAATCGGCCGAACCGTGTCTCACCTCGATGTACTTGGGCCGCAGATGTCCGGAGGGCCGGAGCTGCGTCTCGGCCGCGGCCGCGATGGCGCCCGAGGGCGCGGGCAGCCTCGGACTCTGGACGGTGCTTGTGCACCTTTCGCGGCGTCTAGCTTCTTCTAGGCTGTAAAAGAGGTAAGATAAGGACCAATCTTCAATTAAAATGAAAAGACGGGTACATATCAAAATATATAAAGTTTAAAGTTAATAATGGACGAAATACGTAATGGTCATTTGATATTATGCAATTTTCTTGGAAATTCTCAACTTTACAGGATTTTCATAAAGTTAAACTAACCTAACCTAAACCAATATGTAGATTACACAATTAAAGAAGCTCGTTTTATCAATAGTTTCATAGAAAATTTTAGTATATTATGAGCATTATTATGTAAAACGTCCATTATTAATAAAATAAATAATAAATATTAGGGGACAATCTTACACAAATCGAAGTCCCAAACGAAGAAAAGCTTGTACTATGGGTACTAGACGACGATAAACATCTAATATATAAAAATCTCGTGCCACGGTGTTTGTTACCGAACTCCTTCGAAATGGCTTGACCGATCTTTATGAAACTTTTTTCTCTGTATTCAGTAGGTCTGAGAATAGGTCGTGGCTATTTTTTATAACCCTAGGTGACATAAGGCAAAACAACGTTTGCAGGGTCAGCTAGTACTTATATAAATAAATACTTAAATACATAGAAAACATTCATGACTCAGGAACAAATATTCGTGCTCATCACACAAAGAAATGCCCTTACCGGGATTTGAACCCAGGACCTCTTGCTTCGTAGCCAGGGTCACTACTAACTAGGCTAAAGCGGTCGTCGGTATTTTGTCACATATTTACGAAATAATTTTTATTTAGTAGTATCTGCTTTTGTTTGACCGCTGTCTCAACAGGCATACATGCGTTCAAAGTTTTAGTGTGCTTTAGAAATACTTTCACAATACATTGAAGACTTTTTTTTTATGTTAGAGAGGCCAGACAAACGAACTAGTGGGTCACCTGATGTTAAATGACCACCACTGTCCATAGACACCCGCAGCGCTTTACGCGATGCCAGTGCGTTGTCGGCCCCAAAAGGGAGGGGGAAAAGGAAAGGGAATAGAGGAGGGGGTGAGGTATTGGGCCCCCGGCGCTCTCACTGACCGTACGAAACGCAGCAGGAGTACTGCTGCTTCACGCCGGCGTTCTGTGAGAGGGTGGTACTGCCCCGGACGAGCCGGCCCATTCGTGATGCAGCGGCTAGCTACAACATAGCTCTACCACTTCTTGAATTGTGGAGGGTGTTCCGAATTGAATTCGGAGCGTTTGTTTTTGCAACTTGAACGCACCGTCAACTGTCACTTGTTATGTTATGTCACTTGTTATGTTAGCGACATGATGACACTTGACGGTTTGGCTTGATTGTGTGCGCGTGGAGTTCTGTTGCCACCATTATTGCTTGTCGAGTTGTTGGTACCGAGTTTGCATATGTTGCCTTGAAATCTGTGATTGAATGTAAAATCATTTGTGATCCTTGTGAAAAGTACGTTTCTTGTGATCGACCGGCACACGAATTATATGCCTACGGGCATATTTTGGGGATTTGTCTTGTCGGTGTGGAATAACCTCGAAGCGCCCGGCCGGCGATTGCTGCACGGACGACAATCAGACATACACGGTACACAAACACAAATACACACCACATTGTCGTTCGCCGCCGTCGGGTACGCCAGGCCTTGACGCAGGCACCTGGGTAAGCGATAGTCTGTAGTATCATTGAAATTATCCTGAACAACCCCTTAATCGTGCCGCCGCTATTTGTAGTTGCTTTGAGGGCTGCGGCGGACTGCCGTTTGCCCATTCAATCCCCTGGGAACAGCCAGGCTCTCCGGGTTACTCATAGGGCCCAGCGGCCCGAATCAGGCCGGTTGGATTGTGGCCCAGGCGGG
This sequence comes from Archips xylosteana, assembly GCA_947563465.1. Classification (NCBI taxonomy): domain Eukaryota; kingdom Metazoa; phylum Arthropoda; class Insecta; order Lepidoptera; family Tortricidae; genus Archips; species Archips xylosteana. Next base: position 9,127,465 of record OX387373.1, read on the forward strand.
ATTGAACAGAGGGGGCGGGCCATGTTATCGTATATTATCTCTATTTGACGTTAGCATAAGAAAACTGCAGTACAAGCAGCCAAATAATGGAAGGTTAGGTCGCGGTACCTGAGCAGTTTGGTGGGCGGGTTGAGCGGCAGACTCTTCGGCCGCCGGCACGAGTCGTGGCCGCGGAACTCCACTTGCTCCATCTGTTCCTGCAAGCAACTGAACATGTACTGCACTGTCATCGGATCTACACAAACTGCCATCATTCAAAATTAAAGGCTTGTTTACACTTTGTTAAGTGGCAAGTGCAGGTGCAAAGTGATTAGTAAAACAACGTGTAAACGGTCACGCTGTTAAGTGGCAAGTGCGAGTGCGAAGTGCAGATGCGAAGTAAAGTGAATAGACGCTCGGTCTATTTTCAACCGACGAAAAAAACGGAGGAGGGTCTCAAGTCGACGCGTATATATGTACTAGCTTTTGCCCGCGACTCCGTCCGCGTGGAATTAGTAATTTGGGCAGCTTATTTTTTTTATCCAATTTGCTTTTTCGTCAATTATGGCTCTCCGTAGTTCCTTCCGGAAGAAGTGAAACTTCATAATAAACCAACCCGCTCCCAATCCGCCCCCAGCCCGCTCCTAGTCCGCCCCCAACCCACTCCCAACCCGCCCCCAACTCGCTCTCAACCCGCCCCCAACCCGCTCCCAATCCGCCCCCAACCCGACCCAACCCGCTCCCAACTTGCTCTCAACCCGCCCCCAACCCACTGCCAACCCGCCCCCAACCCGCCCTATCTAACTGGGCTATCTAACACTGAAAGAATTTTTCAAATCGGAGCAGTAGTTCCTGAGATAGCGCCTATAGAAAGAAGTTTTACTTCAAAAACCCCCGATTTTGAAACATTCTTCCGCTCCGCTCCGCTCCTATTGGTGTTAGCGTGATGATATATAGCCTATAGCCTTCCTCGGTAAATGGGCTATCTAACACTGAAAGAATTTTTCAAATCGGATCAGTAGTTCCTTGAGATTAGCGCGTTCAAACAAACAAACAAACAAACTCTTCAGCTTTATAATATTAAGTATAGATATTTTTTATGTATGACCACGTATGACTTTTTACAGAGTAGTCCGATTTTGATGATTCTTTTTTTATTGGAAAGCGTATACCCCGAGAGGGTGGTTTTTCCATGTTTTTTTCTTGATAAAATAAATCCGCAGAAAGAGCCGCAGCTTCACTTCAAAATGGCCGCACGTGGCTGCCCTATCCCTCTGTCAGTGTCAGTGTCCACGTTTCACATCCATAAAACACATACAAACTCTACACTATAGCTACGATATATTAACGCTCACTTGGTCGAGAGACTCCGGGCCCGATTCCCAGTCCTGCTCCTCGGCGAACAATTCTTCGGCGTAGCAAATGAGGAACTCCGTTACCACCGCCTGTGACAAGAAAAGAACAAATTAGCAAGAGAGAGAGTGAGAGAGAGAGAGAGAGAGAGAGAGAAAGAGAAAGAGAGAGAAAGAGAATATTTATTATTGACAACGTGGAAGAAAAATCCGTCCAATGTTTTAAAAAGAGTTTAATAAAAATATATAAACTTCGAGTGTTAATAAATAATAGTTTAAAAAAACTAAAAAACACGCTTTAAAAAAATAAAAATAAAAAGTAAAAATAAATTAATAAATTTCAATTCACTATTCTTATAGTGCAGTAAAAAATCTTAATAAGCAATTATTATATTGTTATAACCAGATCAAAATTTGTAAACAATTCTAAATATTGATAAAATAAATAATAATAGTTTAAAATATTTTATTGTAAAAAAAGCGTGGGGTGCATGGTGTCAATTGTCAAGGATTATCATTTTGATAACATCTTAAAAAGCACCCCACGCTTTTTTTTACAATAAAATATTTTAAACTATTATTATTTATTTTATCAATATTTAGAATTGTTTACAAATTTTGATCTGGTTATAACAATATAATAATTGCTTATTAAGATTTTTTACTGCACTATAAGAATAGTGAATTGAAATTTATTAATTTATTTTTACTTTTTATTTTTATTTTTTTAAAGCGTGTTTTTTAGTTTTTTTAAACTATTATTTATTTTCTATTTTTTAGTTGCATTTTTTTTACAGTGACAGTTTCCATGTGCTAAAAAGAGACCCCCCAACCCCCTAAACCCAACCCCCCAACATCCCCCAACCCATTTCCCCAACCCCCCCAAACACCTAACCCCAACCCCCACCCCATTTCCTCAAACTTGCCCCAAACCCCTATCCCCAACCCCCCTTACCCCCCAACCCCGAACCCCCCTTACCCCCTCCCCATTTCCCACAACCCCCCCAACCTCCCTAACCCACGAACCCCTCCAACACCCCACACCCTTAACCCCAACCCCTTAAACCCCCTTCCCCTCCCATTTCCCTTCAACCCCCCACCCCTCCACCTACCCCCCTTCCAGCTCCATCATCAAACCCTTGTTACCATCTAGGCCTCTTACCCCCTCCCCATTTTCCACAACCCCCAAAATCCCTAACCCCCGAACCCCCAAACACCCCCACCCTATTTTCCCCAAACCCCCCCTAACCCCCCCACCCCCTAACCCCAACCGCCACACCCTTACCCTCAACCCTCTAAACCCCCGACCCCCTTACCCCCACCCCATCCCCCCCCCCCCCGCCACCTGCCCCCCTTCCAGCTCCATCATCAGACCCTTGTTACCATCTAGGACCAAAGTACTCGTCAAAACGAATCAAACGAGCCCAAACTCGGTGGGGTTGTGTCGTTTTATTGTGGAGTGCCTTTGGCCATCTTCCAGCTCCATCATCAGACCCTGGTTACCATCTGGGATCAAAGTGCTCGTCAAGACGAATCAAACGAGCCCAACTCGATGGGGTTGTGTCGTTTTATTGTGGAGTGCCTTTGGCCATCTTCCAGCTCCATCATCAGACCCTGGTTACCATATGGGATCAAAGTGCTCGTCAAGACGAATCAAACGAGCCCAAACTCGATGGGGTTGTGTCGTTTTACTGTGGAGTGCCTTTGGCCATCTTCCAGCTCCATCATCAGACCCTGGTTACCATATGGGATCAAAGTGCTCGTCAAGACAAATCAAACGAGCCCAAACTCGATGGGGTTGTGTCGTTTTATTGTGGAGTGCCTTTGGCCATCTTCCAGCTCCATCATCAGACCCTGGTTACCATCTGAGATCAAAGTGCTCGTCAAGACGAATCAAACGAGCCCTAACTCGACGGGATTGTGTTATTTTATTACATAGTTCCTATGGCCACCATCCAGCTCCATCATCAGATCAGCTCCATGTTACAATAATATTGCATTGTCATCCAATTTACACATATGTGCAAAATTTCAGCTCAATCGGAAACCGGGAAGTGGGTGAAAATTATGCTCAAAGATTCCGTTACATACATACATACATACATAGTTAGTTACAACCCAAGCTAAAAAAAGCGTGTTAAAAAAGCTGAAAACAACACGTTTCTTGTATGACGACGCCCTTTAATTTTTAACTTTATTTTATTTTTAAACCCCGACACAAAAACGGTCGTGTTATCTTTCTAATATATAAAAATCTTGTGTCACGGTGTTTGTTGTCTTTCTAATATTTAAAAATCTTGTGTCACGGTGTTTGTTATTCCTCCGCAACGGCTTGACCGATTTTAATGTTTTTTTTTTTCTCCGCATTTGATAGCTGTGAGAATGTGTATGTATTACAATACTGAAGTACGAAAGACCGAATGTATTAAAACATCGAATGAGTCAAAAGACCGACACGATTTTTTTCTGAAACCGTAAACTTTTCAGAATTTATTAAAACGGCATCATACAGAACCCATTAGGTTAGGTTAGGTTTGTTATAACAATCTTAAAAAGTTAACGGTTTCAGAAAAAAATCGTGTCGGTCTTTTGACCCATTCGATGTTTTAATACATTCGGTCTTTCGTACTTCGGTATTGTAATACATACCCGTGAGAATAGGTCGTAGGCTATTTTTCATTCCGCTATTCATCGCGGACGGAGTCGCGGGCAACAGCTAGTAAGTTTATAATACCCGATGGTTCTTAGACATGTTTCATCAAAATTGGTTCAGTCGTTTCAAAGTTATCATCTTTTTGCTAGCTGTGGAAGGGATCTTAGACGCGAAATGACCATTTACTTTACTTTCAAACATATGTGTAAATTGCGTAGGGAAGTTTATTGACGTGACAACGTCTAATAAATCGATGAACGCCGGCTGCACGCACGAAAAAGGATGACGCAATGTCCCGTACTACATGTACCTACAGAGCAGCGAAGGCCAGTTGCAAGAGAGCGGCGAACGCCAGGATGTACAATGCGGGGTGCGAGGGGTTTGAATGTTTTGTTATGATGTTGTCACGTTAAACTATCGCCCGTAAACCGACTTTACAGACAACCATTTTTTTTTAATTTACAGTTATACAGGGTTACCTATTTGTAATTCACTAGCATCCTTTTAACCCTAAACAAATGTGTTTTGTTTTACGGCTTTTGTCATAACTTAATAACGTTTTGAAAATTTGAGACTAACTCTTATTTTTACGATACTCTGTGCCGTGTAAGTCATTCATTCATTGCCCGCCACGACCGCGGCGCGTAAAAATCATAGAGTACGAAGTTGTGATAGAAGTATTTATTTATTATTATTTATTTGTATGGAAAAAAGTGCTCTATTTTAAAAAGTCGTAAAACAAAAAACATTTGTTTGAGTGATAGGAATTCAGGGTTAAGAGGATGTCAGTGAATTACAAATAACCCTGTATCTCTTAACGACCGCTTTAGCCTAGTTGGTAGTGACCCTGCCTACGAAGCAAGAGGTCCTGGGTTCGAATCCCGGTAAGGGAATTTATTTGTGTGATGAGCACGAATATTTGTTCCTGAGTTATGGATGTTTTCTATGTATTTAAGCATTTATTTATCTATATAAGTATGTTTATCGTCGTCTAGTACCCATAGTACAAGCTTTGCTTAGTTTGGGACTAGGTCGATTTGTGTAAGATTGTCCCCTAATATTTATTTATTTATTATTCATCTCTAGTAACGTTGAATATACCTGTACTGCGACGTGCTGCAGCGCGTGTTGAGGCCGCGGCGAGCGTAGCAAGTTGGGGGCCCACACGATCGCCATGTTGCGCGCCGTCATGCCGGTCGCTTCGCCCAGCAGGCTCACTCGGCGGAGGTGGCGCATCAGGTATGCTAGCGTTCTGGAAAAACACGTTGCATCACCATCAGCATCATTGTTCCAGCGTAAACGTGAGAAAATGAGAATGCTTTAATTATTTCATACTAAATACAAACTGAAACATAGATGGGCTTAGGCGCATAAGGTCCCACTCGTATAATGTCCCTTTGTCCCTTTCCTAAATGTCCCTTACGCAAAACTACCCTTCTGCAAAAGGTCTCGTTCGCAAAACGTCCCTGCACATAAATAAAGTCCCGTTCGCAAAACGTCCCTTTCGCAAAATGACCCGTTCGATTGGCCATCTCTGATCCCATGAGAAGACTCCTAGTCTCTACTGAAACAAGCTTTTTCCAGACAGAACATTTTGCGAATGGGTCATTACGCAGACGGGACGTTTTGCAAAAGGGGCGTTATGCAGTAGGGACTTTCAGCGAAAGGGGCTTTCTCAGAAGGGACGTTTTGCGAAATGGGTGGGGCCTTTTGAGAAAGGGACGTTTTGCGAATGGCGTATTTTACATAAGGGACCATTTGCCGAGAAGACGTTTTGCGAATGGGACGTAATTTTGGTGGAGGGACGTTTTGCGAGTGGGACGTTATGCGTCCAAACCCATAGATGCACAGAAAAAAACCCCAGAAAAAAGACTAATGCTGGGAAACGAACCCAGGTCCTCGGCATTCCGTGCCGCGTGCTTACCCCTACACCGCCACTGGTCAGGAGTTTACACCCAAATTTTTCTTATGCATCATACATTCCAGCCTGCCATCATCATTTATGCAGTGATACAGCGCCATCTATGTTCAGTTCTCATCGAGAAACATCAACACTCCTTCGGAACTAACCGCTCACCCGGATAAGAGATGTCGCTACAAGGCCATACTTTTAACAAGTTTAGTTTGAAGTATCTTATTGTATTTAAAAAAATACAAAAAGATACTTCAAAAACTTGTTAAAAATGCTTTATTTTCCAGAATACATTAATAAATAAAGGTACAAGATGTTATGGTACATAGTGATGCGATACAGTATTCAATCGACCAGGCTACGACATACAAATATTTAAAAAAAAGTTAAAAATATAAAAAAAATCACGATTGTTCTATGAGAATACATACTTTATTGAATCAGGCGTTACTTTGCGGAGGTCCATATTAATGAACTAAAACAATTACTTTGCTCACCCGTGACCTTTTAGGTCGCGGGTGAGCAAAGTAATTGTTTTAGTTCATTGAGAATATATACCTTAAATATTTGTTTTATTTTAATTTAATTATTTATTTTTTATGATAACTTAACCTTTCGTATGCCGGAATTTTTAAAAAAAAAAAGTCGTGCATTCTAGCCTCAACAGTTTCATATAAATCCAATGATACAGATTTTAAAAAAAATACAAAAAGAAAGCCTTAAATTGGGTACGGATCCGGTACAAGGCATACGAAGGGTTAATATTCTGTGAATATTTCAATCGTCTACCTGTTGCCGTTATCAGTATCGAGCAAAAAATATTCATTTAAGCCTGTTTTTTAGTATTTTTTGTTATATATAATAATCATCTGTGAAAATTTCAACTGTCTAGCTATCATGGTTCCTGAGATACAGCCAGGTGACAGACGGACAGACGGACGGACGGACAGCGAAGTCTCAGTAACAGAGTCCCGTTTTTACCCTTTGGGTACGGAACCCTAAAAAATACAACAATTTATAAACAGAATCATCAATACTATAATTAAATTAAAATATGTCAGAATAAAAATGTTTTTGGTGGGACAGGTTATTCGGAGACCATTTCAAATGTAAACTCACCTATAGTGAATATAAACAGATCACTCACGTCTTAAACCGAGTTTAACTCGACATGTTCCGGCTAATCCGTAGCCCTTCTTCTTGGAGTCACCTGTCACGGCGGCTGCCAAACGCGCACCAACCCGTTTATTTTCACTATGAGCGAGTCTCACGGTAGTTTCATGTTTAAAGTAATCTCACCTGTAATGCGGCGGCGGCAGCTTGACGACGACGTCGCGAACGGCTTTCAGCCGTTTGGACTCCTCCGTTTGGACGGCCGCGACGAAGCTCTCGTACAACTGGTACGTGCAGAGAGGGTTCGGGAGCTCGCTGAAACATGTATTGGAAAGAATTAATAAAAAACCGGTTGTCTGTAAAGTCGGTTTACGGACGATAGTTTAACGTGACAACGTCATAACAAAACATTGATGTCGAACGCTCAAGCCGATTGTGCCTATCGCTCGCACGTGCCGCGCTCTCGCTCCGATCGTTCATCGGCTCGAGCGTAACGGGACAATACGTTACACTGAGTCATCCTTTTACGTGCGTGCAGCCGGCGTTCATCGATTTATTAGACGTTGTCACTCATTTAATACAATAGTTGGTTGACACTTCGGGTGCCGTCGTATTCTGATTGAGAACAGACTTTTCTCTGTAAATACAACATGCACTATATCTGCACGGCCTCTGGGGTACTATGGAGGTTAGGTGTGTGTTGGCGCTAACCGGAAGTAAATCTTGAGGAGCGACGCGGTGGCGTGAGGGTCGTAATACTACACCGCTTTTACCATCTCTTTCTGTCACTATCTTTATACAGTTTCACCAAGCGTCCGCGCGTTAGACAATACAGATGTAGCGCAAGATGGTTTTCAATCGTATTTTAAATAAGTCGATTTGTGTAAGGGGGCAATCTTACACAAATCGACCTAGTCCCATACTAAGCAAAGCTTGTACTATGGGTACTAGACGACGATAAACATACTTATATAGATAAATAAATACTTAAATACATAGAAAACATCCATAACTCAGGAACAAATATTCGTGCTCATCACACAAATAAATGCCCTTACCGGGGTTTGAACCCAGGACCTCTTGCTTCGTAGGCAGGGTCACTACCAACTAGGCTAAAGCGGTCGTTAAAACACCCCAACATTTTATAGGAAAAGTACGTATTTTATCGTTCGTTCGTATCTTCATTACCCAGCATTTTGCAAATGTCACTCATTCAATACAATAGTTGGTTGACACTTCGAGTGCCGTCGTATTCCGGTTGAGATCAGACTTTTCTCTGTAAATACAACATGCACTATATCTGCACGGCCTCTGGGGTACTATGGAGGTTAGGTGTGTGTTGGCACTCACCGTAATTAAATCATGAGGAACGACGACACAGTGGCGTGAGGATGCGGCGGCGGCGGCTCGGGCTTCGATGACTCACCGTAAGTAAATCATGAGGAGCGACACAATGGCGTGAGGATGCGGCGGCGGCGTCCTTTCGTACTCGGCACCACGGCTATTACGAAGGTCAGGACTGTTGGCGCTCACCGGAAGTACATCTTGAGGAGCGACGCGGTGGCGTGAGGGTCGGGCGGCGGCGGCGGCGCGGTCCCGCTGTCGAAGTCAGCCCGGAGCCGCTGCGTGAGCCCCGAGCCCCCGGAGAGACGGTAGATGCCGTCCACGGCGCCCCGGGCCTCGATGGCCTTCGCGCACTCGACTAGCACCAGGGGTACTGTGGGAATAGGAATGTGGTTTGGTGATCGACTTGTTAGAGTTAATTTGGATGGACTATAACTTTGAAAATTAATACTACTAATTCGATGTTTTTTATTTGTATCTTTTACTGTCAAATGTAGTTTTTTCCTGTGTGTGTGTGATATGTGTAAATCTCTCTCTTTATCCATCTCTATCTCACCCCGCCACCTCCCCTTGTTGTGTTTTGGCATAAGTATGCGCATGCGATGAGAAACGTGTGTTTTGGCCTACGGTCATTTAAAGAAACTGTTATATTTAAAAACGGATAGAAAGGTCTGAAAGAAACTATAAGACATACAAAGATCTGTCCTTAGAAACCATGTCATCGATATTAGTGACAAGAATAACAGCATACATAAATTAAAAAAAAAAACATGAACTCAATTCGGGAATGGAACAGGTTAAGCTATAAAAATAAATAATAAATAAATAAATAATAAATATCACGGGACAATTCACACCAATTGACCTAGTCCCAAAGTAAGCTTAGCAAAGCTTGTGTTATGGGTACTAGGCAACGGATAAACATACTTATATAGATAGATACATACTTAAATACATATTAAACACCCAAGACCCGAGAACAAACATTCGTATTTTTCATACAAATATCTGCCCCGACACGGGAATCGAACCCGGGACCTCAAGCTTCATAGTCAGGGTCTCTAACCACTAAGCCATCTGGTCGTCTAAAAGCTATTATCTATTACAATTATTTGTCATATCAGAGTAAGACGAGGTTTATTACCCATCACGCAACAAGACTATCAGTTTTATCTTTTTAGCATACTCGTTGATACAGTTTCATGAGTATTTGAGTGACACAGACAAAATTCTGACCCAAGAAATTTCAATTCTCATGGGATCGGGAGTTCGAGGAGTTAGGGCGTTTATGCACTACAATAAATTTTACTGTCCGGCAGTCCGAGTTTTTACCGGTCCGATATACCACGCCATTAAATGTATAGGGCGCTTGTGCACTACAATGAATTTTACTGCCCGGCAGTCCTATACATTTAAGGCATGAAAAAAACGGACCATGGAAACTCAGACTTCCGGACAGTGAAATTCATTGTAGTGCACAAACGCCCTTAGTGTGTAAGTATAGTCGGGGTAAGAAAAGGTTCGTCACTTTTCGACTCTATGTCAACGAGTTAAGGTCGAAAAGTGACGAACCTTTTCTTACCCCGACATATAAAACTCTTGTAAATAGAATCATGAAATTAACAGTTAACAAGAGAAACAGTCATACAAAGGCGAAGTGAGGATGATGAAGATTTTAATGTCTTGGGGAGGCTATGTTCAGCAGTGGACTATTTTAACAGTAATGATGATGATGGAATTGGGATATAAGGCTACTCACCATCGTGCTCATAGTTGAGCAAATGCTCGCCCAGGTCGCACCCGAACACTCTCTCCCGCAATATGCCCTGCTGCTTCAGCCGGCGGCGCGAAGGACGAGACAGTATAAAGCTCCGGAACAAACTGATCAGCTTGCCGTGTTTGCGTAACACCGGCTTTATTGGTGCCACCGCTACTGATCTGTAGGGAAAGAGCGAAATGTCAATAAAATCATTAAATCTAAGTACACTGCGGACACACAAAACACTCCTAAAATAACTCTAGTGACTTTAGTGACTCTTTGAATTGTTGATATTCATGGGCGGTGGTGATCATTTTAAATAAATAAATAAATAAATATCACGGGATAATTCACACCAATTTTCCATCAGATGACGCGCTTGCTCGATTGCCTCCCTCTCATAATAAAAAAAATAATAAAAATAAAACACTGAATCTAATTACTACCCCTAAACAAACATTGTAGAGAGATATAACATGGTTATGATGATTGATGATGTACATGTTATATCTCTCTACAATGTTTGTTTAGGGGTAGTAATCGAGTACCTAATAATACTCGATAAATATTATAAAGAGGAAAGATTTGATTGTTTGTTTGTTTGTTTGCATTGAATAGGCTCCGAAACTACTGGACCGATTTCAAAAATTCTTTTGCCGTTAGAGAGCTACATTATCACTGAGTGACATAGGCTATTTTTTACCGCGGGAAAATACCTTTTCCTACGGAAAAATTAATTTATCACGGGCGAAGCTGCGGACGGGAGGCTAGTACTCGATATCGATAAAGACACGAAAACTAGCTAGATGCGGAAATATTTTGTTTTGCCGTGTAAATTCCGACCTCTGGTTATTCACTGCCTGCCAACACAGTGATTGAAGACTCTCGTTCACTCGAATTTGGTGAGATATTGGCTGGACCAATTCCTCAGGCGTTTGCCAAGTCTTACCCGACTATAGGCGGAGGCTGGGTCATGTGGCGCGGGACCTTGTCTCCTATGACGGCGACGCAGTGGTGCGGGAAGAACCCGACCCGGAAGCCGCGCTTGCCGCGCCACCATGTGGATTCTTGGGGACCTGGAGAGAAGTTGTTATTAAAATAAATAAATATCACGGGACAATTCACACCAATTGACTTAGTCCCAAAGTAAGCTAAGCATAGCTTGTGTTATGGGTACAAGGCAACGGATAAACATACTTATTATATATAGATATATACTTAAATACATAGTAGCTGCTGCCCGCGACTCCGTCTGCAAAGAATTCGTTTATCGCTAATTTAATTTAATTAATTTTCCGGGACAAAAAGTATCCTATATGTTAATCCAGGTTATAAACTATATGTGTACCAAATTTCATCACAATCCGTCAAACCGTTTTAGCGTGAATCATAATAGCTGACTTACCAGGCATGTCAATGATCGAGATCATATCCCCAACTTCGAAACTGATTTCGTCCCGGGCCTGTGGGCGAAAAAAACAAGTTGTTTATTAAATTTAGATGACAAAAGATAGAAAAACTAAGGCTTCGTAGTTCAAGAGAAAAAAAATAACCTTATATCATCGCTTATTTTACATAATAGGTCGGGGCAAAAGTATTTTCGTATTTTTAATGTATTATTAGAAATCAAACCTCTTTGGCTGTGCTGAATGTAACTGGCTGGTTTTAATACCATTAAATGTTAACATTCTGAAGATGCAATATATAAAAAAAAAACTAGTTCCCGCCATTTTTCAATTGTTTTTCAAGCAAGCAAAATGAACGTATGTGACGAAGAAATTCGGTACATTTTAACCCTTAACCAGGCAACGAGGGTTTTCTTGTCTATGAGTGTTTGATAGAATATGGTTATCAGGGATACTTTTCCCGATAAAAAAAATCGAATCTTATGTGGTCCTATATAGTACATTGCCTGGTTAAGGGTTAAAGTTTAAAAAAAAAAGGTAAAAATGCGACGAACGCCGCGAATAAAATTTGTGCGGTTTATGGACCTAATGCGGTATCAATAAGAGTAGCACAAATGTGGTTCAAGCGTTTCAAGTGTGGAAATTTTAGTGTGAAAGATGAGGTTTTTAGTATGAAACATTTTCCTTTCTATGAAAAATACGAAAATACTTTTGCCCCGACCTAATATGTACAGTCAACCAATTTGATTCCTAGGCCACTGTAGAACCTTGTCGCATGTACTAGCCTACTAGACAATTACAACGTCAGTGCGGGTTAAAGGATTATCAACTTTCCAATCACAACATGCAATAAACGTAAAGAGTTTACAAACGTTTTCGTTTCATGACATGAGAAGAAAAAGAAGTTTTGACAGACAGACAGTGACAATTGAAGTTGTTAATACACAAGCAAACTCCTTTTCTATTCATTATCGTTGACACATGTTCAAAAAATCTAGATGTCATCATGACATACATCACGCAATAATCACTGTCGTAGAAAATAAACAAATTGATTCATTTTGATATGGTTGTATAGTGGCCTAGGAAACAAATTGGTTGACTGTACAAAACAAAAAAAAAACGTAACACCATTGACAACCGATGAGATGCATGTACTATCGCCCCAAGCGCCAGATACCCATTTTCATAACAAATTTGCTTGCAGCCGTTGATGTTTATTGCTATGGATTGTTATGGACAGATGTCTAGCCACTGCACGCAAACTGGGCCTTTAAGGTGGTTATCTGGCGCTTGGGGCGATAGTACGTACAAAGGCGAATTTATCCCTTTAAGGGATACCAGTCAACTTTTGAGTGGACGAGAGGAGCATTTAGTTGGTTATCATCATGATTTCAGCCGTAAGGCATAGGCCTCCCACATTGCTACCCAATCATTATGGTTGGAAGCGGCTTGCATCCACCCTGAACCTGCGGCTTTGACCAAATCGTCCGTCCATCTCGTAGGTGGATGTCCCACGCTGAGTTTTCCAGTCCGTGGTCTCCATTTACGGTACTTAGTAAGGTAAGGTGAGGTTACGGTATTTAGTAAGGTAAAGTATGGAAATCATTATCATTTTTTGTTGTGCTAGAGCCATGTTGCAGCTAGCCGCTGCATCACGAATGGGCCGGCTCGTCCGGGGCAGTACCACCCTCTCACAGAACGCCGGCGTGAAGCAGCAGTACTCCTGCTGCGTTTCGTACGGTCAGTGAGAGCGCCGGGGGCCCAATACCTCTCCCCCTCCTCTATTCCCTTTCCTTTTCCCCCTCCCTTTTAGGGCCGAGAACGCACTGGCATCGCGTAAAGCGCTGCGGGTGTCTATGGACAGTGGTGATCATTTAACATCAGGTGACCCACTAGTTCGTTTGTCTGGCCTCTCTAACATAAAAAAAAATGTTTAGAGGCTTTTTACCTGTGACACATATTTCCGTACGGAATACGCAGCGGCCACGGCCGGCGTGTTGATTGAACTGGAATCCTCGTTCGCCACCAGAAGCTTGTGACCTGAGAAACAGACAATCATCATCATCATCATCATTCCAACATAAAAAACTATAGAAGTGTTATGCAGTCATGTCGAGTGTGGCACAATCACGCGGAGTTCAGGCTTGTGTCGGACGGTTGTGCAATCAAAACGACAATTATAGAGAAAAGATGAGGAAATATGCCTTATTGTTCAGTTTTAGAGTGTAAAAATGATAACCGCACCAAAAACATCACCCATGGTGGCATTTCGTATCATCGCTAAGTAGTATTTCATTTTAATTTAAATAAATTTATATTTTTTCTATTGCGTAAGACATTTTTTAGAAATGCGTAATATAAAAATAGACTTTATACTAATAGGATAACGTCGATTTTTGTCTGTGTCACAGAACCACAGAATAAGTAAAGTGTAACCAGTAATCCAACTTCATACTAGAGCGCCCGATCGACACACGCACACAGCCATGCGTCTTACACGGCCGCTAACCAATCTTCGCCAGACAAAACAATGCAATTCCCACGCTCGCGCCGTTAAGACGCTTGGCCGTGTGCGTGCGTCGATTCGGGCGCTCTAGTATGAAGTTGGATTACTGGTTACATATTACTTATTCTGTGACAGAACTTTTGCGAGACCAGAAAATTCGCTACTAGCAAAGAGCGGAGGTGTTGTTTGTTTCTGAGTGATCAGTGTTAAGGCCACAACAAACCGGGAGCGGGGCGCTGACACAGCAGCGCGGTTAATAGTAATAATAATAATAAAAACACGCCCCCCTGGCCTCCCCACGACGACCACGACCTGCCTGACGAGCCTGGTGATTTCACTATCTGGTATTACGGGAATTCGGTTTTGAATGGAACATGGTGTATTGAAAACAAGCTTTTTGGCAATCCGATATAGAGAAAAACACGGTGACAGGAAAGTCTGGTATTCTGGGAATTTGGTATTTTAGAAATAGGGTAAGTCGGCAATCTTGTATTTTGCAATTCTGATATTTAGGGAACGAGCGATTTAAATGGTATTTTTTTTTATTTAGCTTATTTTTGTGTGCCACTGCTGGGCAAAGGCCTCTCCTCTCTTGCTCCACTCACGCTTATCAAAGGCGAGCTCCCGCCATCCCACATTATAGGCATCTAGGTCGTCCCTCCATCTCCTCTTCGGTCTGCCTCTATTACGGTATCCGTCACTAGGGACCCATTCCGTGGCGATTTTGGCCCAACGTTCTGGGTTCATTCGGCAGACATGTCCAGCCAAGTCCCACTTCAACTTGGCCGTCTTTACGCCCACATTCAAATGCCGCATTTAAATGGTTTAGCTATACTTATTGTATATCTTTGATGACCTTGCCCTCGAACTGACCTTTGTTGTCCATCTGGAGCCAGTTCAGCAGCGGTCCACAGTTGATGGTGTCATCGGCGATGATTGAGAAATGGTGCATGTAGTCGGCTACCAGGCTCCGGTACTCCGCCTCGTCTTGACAGCTGCCGATTTTCTCTGTCAAGTTCGGCAGGCCGGATACCTTGCGGTCGTATATGCATCTGGAACAATAAAATTGACTTGAAAAATGGGTTTGAAAAATAAAATTACAAAAAGATACTTTATATAGCCTACCGCTAATAACAAATCAGAACAAGTAACAAAAAATGCAAACAAATAGCTTCCGTCTTCTCCAAGTTACAAGATTCAAATTGCAAAAGCTTAAGTCATTAAGAAAGGCCTTTCGTCATTGTAAGCGGTACTCAGGTGGATCGTCGGCGTTGTAGTGCGTCCATAATAGATCAAACGAAAACAATGTTTTCTTTACCAGATGAGGTCTGCAGTCCTAAACCCCCAGCTTATAAAATTCCAACTATACCAAACTTGTTAAAGTATGGCTTAGTAGCGACATCTCTTGGTCCGGGTGAGCGGTTAGTTCCGAAGGAGTGTTGGCGTTTCTCGATGAGAACTTAACATAGATGGCGCTGTATCACTGCTTAATGTGATTTAGCAAGTTGAAACGTGCGATGTATAGGAAAAATTTGTGTCTAAACTCCTGACCAGTGGTGGCGTAGGGGTTTAGCACGCAGCACGGAATGCTGAGGACCTGGGTTCGATTCCCAGCGCTGGTCTTTTTTCTGGGGTTTTTTCTGTGCAACTATCTATGTTTCAGTTTGTATTTAGTATGAAATGTACCCATATACAGGGTGAAAAGTTGAGATGGGGGAGCAAGGACAGCAACTAAATCCCTTGCTGCTACGCGAAAATGCTCTTACCTTTACTAACTTTTTGAGTGATGACAATCGACATTCACAGATTTTTGATAAAATGTACAGTCAGCGAGAAAATCGACAGATTTCCCTTTCTTTTTTAATGCCAATCGGTCCCATTTCTATCAAGGATTAAAACACTCTTTGAGACCAACTGAGTACTAGAACACTTTTCCATACAGTTCGTAGGGTAATTAATTACAATGTGAAATTTTCTTTCTTAGGCATAGGTACACCGATTAGCACTAAAAAAAAAAAGTGAAATCTGTCGATTTTCTCGCTGACTGTACATTTTATCAAAAATCTGTAAAGGTCGATTGTCATCACTCAAAAAGTTAGTAAAGGTAAGAGCACTTTCGCGTAGCAGCAAGGGATCTAGTAGCCGCCCTTGCTGCCCCATCTCAACTGTCCACCCTGTATGTGTATGTGTGTATATATTTACTTGTGCAGCATATGGTCGAACTGTTTGCAGTGTTCGGCGTTGCGCGCGAGGGTCCACTCGCGGACGTCGCTCGCCTCCGACCACGAGCAGTGAAGAGCCTTCGTGGACGACTTGCTGTCCCGCCACGACACGTGCGACCTCACCTTTAGGGTTATCCAACCTGGAATAAAGGGGTCGACAGTCAGTGGCGATCCTTACATAGAAGCCCAAAAGCCGGGCTTGCCTTATAAATGTCAAATAAAGATTAAAAATAAAAACCAAACATCTTCCAAACGAAAAAGTTCTAATAAAATCACTTTCATAATAACGCGCTTTATTTTACGTAAAATACCAAGAATTGCATAACAAATCCGCTGCGCGGCCCAGCGGCGCTGTACGGCGGCCGACGCGGCGATAGTAGCGTACGTTATAAATTGCATGACATCTCGCTCGCTCTTGTGGGCTTTTACGGGGCTTCCAAACGCTCTCTTCACACTTAGGAAAACGTTAGTTTTGCAAATATCTATCTATAGCTGTATATATAGCACTTTCTTTGCAATTTTGAATCTGGCTTACGGTGTGAAGTTTGTTGCGTTTGGTTTGGAACGCGAGTGCGCGGACGAGATGAATAACTTCACGTTTGTTTATATCGAATCGTGGGCCATGCAAGGCGTTGTAAAATGCGTGATTTGTGCAATTACATTTCGAAAAATAAATACGTATTCTTGTTTTAGTGCGGCGTACAGTGCGGTGCGTGTGAGAATGAGTCTGTAAAATTCTGTCTAGTAATAGAATGCTTTCAGTGTGCTTTGGTAAGCTTGTCCAAACTGAAGATTGCAGAGTAAAGCGGCAACAAGATGGATTTACCTGCATTAAATTATAAAAAAATACTAAAACATATTTCTCGGCTTGCCATAGCCTGATACCCTAGGCACGCCACTGGCAAAAATGTATTTGTGTGAGTAAGCCTTAGGCTGCGTATCCGCCGGAGCTGTGCGAGGATGCGTTGCGAGGGATGTGTTTGTTATGAACCAATAGAAACACTTCATTTAAAAGGTCCTAAGCGAATGAAGTGTTTCTATTGGTTCATGACAAACACATCCCTCGCAACGCATCCTCGCTCATCTCTGGTGGAAACGCAGCCTAAAAAGGCTCTTTAACATGTCTTTATAGTCTACCAGCGTTTTCGGAAAGGCCATGATTGCCAAGAAGAATGCGCCGAATTTCATCAGTATACATTACAAAATACTAATATTATAATTTATAAACGCGTATCAGACATCTGTATTGTATATGTCGGAGTATAGCCATAGACCATGGCGCTACTCAACACAAGTAACACATGACAGCCATAAGTGTTACTTCGGCAGTCTTGGTGCAGGCAGTGAAGCACTGGAGCGAGCTTGAGACAGACGCATACCGAGGAACTGTTTTACGTTTAGTAGTGCCCATTAGAATAATTAGTTTACAGTAGTTAATGATAATTAAGACATTTACAGTAGCTTATAGTGTAATTAATAAGAAGCCCACAGTGAAAGACAGTTAAAACTGTTATTTATGATTACTGTGTTGGACAATATGAGTGATATCCAGCAAGAGAGACCTCGTTCTCAGTCGGTGTGTCCTGCCGTTTGACCAAAAGTCATTTGGCAAAATTACACTTGACAAACAACGTTTTGCAAAAAAATGTTTCGCCAATTGATCATTTTACTAGTAGTCATTTTACAAATGACTCACTTATTCAAATGATCAACAGTTAAATTTACATTATATAAATAATTATTTGACAAAATGAACATTTAGCAACTGAGTTATCAGACAAAACTACTATTGGTCTAAAAACGTTTGGTACCTACAATGTATTATTTGACAAGTGTTTCGTTTAATAATAAATCTAATAATAGATATTGTATGGGTCAAATCTAGTTTTATTACAGCGAGCGGGCAAGACGGCTCGGAGCGGAAGCGACTCGGATAGGTTAGGTTAAAAGGCTAATGCGGGAGCGTAGCGTAGCGAAGCTCCCGCTTTAAAAAATAAATAAAAAATAAATATCACGGGACAATTCACACCAATTGACCTAGTCCCAAAGTAAGCTAGGCAAGCTTGTGTTATGGATACTAGGCAACGGTTAAACATACTTGTATAGATAGATAAATACTTAAATACATATTAAACACCCAAGACCCGAGAACGAACATTCGTATTTTTCATACAAATATCTGCCCCGACACGGGAATCGAACCCGGGACCTCAAGCTTCATAGTCAGGGTCTCTAACCACTAGGCCATCTGGTCGTCTGGACTGGTCGCATTAGCCTTTGGTGTTAGGTATTTTTTTTATGACCACCCAAAAAAGTCTTGCTATTTAAAAAGCAGCTGCAATTATTAGTGTTTCATTGATTACTAAACAAATTAGTTATGTATTAATACAGATGTGAATAACTTTCTATGAAACATATGCTTAATTTGCGAAACATATCATTTGGTGAAATGGAAAACGGTCAATTGACATTTTATTATTAAACACATTTACCAAGTGTAGTGTTTGCTAATTGATCATTTGCTAAGTGAGTTTTTGTAAAATGATACATTTGTCAAATGTCACGTTTGCCAAATGATAATTTGGTGAAACGTTGTTTGTCAAATGATCATTTGTCAATAATTTTTTGGTCAAACATTAGTAAACCTTCTCAGTCATATATTAGTCTCTTTGCGTATTGTCTCAGTGTCCGTGCAGTGTATCAGTTTGTCTGAGTAGTATATTAGTGCGTTATTTAGTGTCTTATTGTCTGTGCTGTGTGTCAATCTGTGTGTATAATATGTCAATGTGTTTACGTAGTGTCTCATTGTCTGCAGAGTGGTTGTGCAGTGCGTCTGTCTGCATGGCAGTGTTTGTGCATATGTCAGTGGGTCTGTATAGTATCTCAGAGTGTTTGTGTAGTGTATGTGCAGTATGTTGGTCGGTCTGTATGTGTTGCGTAGCATCTCAGTCTGCCCACATGCGAGTGGGCTTGTACTGTGTCAAGAGTAGGGTAAATCGCCAATAGCTGGCCACCCTTCAATAACTGGCCCCCTCATACTGAAAATGAACTCTGTTCCCCTACAAACATAGTTCAATTTAGTATAACGTGGCCAGTTATTAACACGTTATACTAAAAATGAATTCTATTATCGGTGAATAGAGTTCATTCTTAGTATGAGGTGGCCAGTTATTGGCGATTTACCCTATCTGTGCCGTGTCATTCTGCCAATATATCCCATCATTGCGTAACGTACCCTCCCCCTGCGGCGAGTCGGCGCAGTGTCCGTCGGGGGCGGCGACGGGCTCTACGGACACGGTCCCGAGGCACACGCGCTCGTAGTGGAAATGCGCGCATTCCTCAAGCTTGGGGAAGCGGCACGAGGCGGCCGGCGGCGGAGGCTGGAAAAGGACATACAATACGATTACTTTTAGTTTACCACTGACAGATGGCTTGCCTTCATTTCATTTCCAACTTTAACACCATACAAATAGAGTAGCTATTACAAAATCTGCCAACGTGGGTAACAGTATTCTAAAACTGGCTTTATTTGTAGGTCGTTAAAGTTGAATATGAAATGAAGGCGAACCATCTGTACGTTATGAGTAAAAAGAAGGTGCGAAACAACTCATGCAAGCCTATTGTCTCACTTGGACACGGTCGCCATCACAATCATCGTAAAAGTCAAAGGACACTTGACACTAATAGCACAGAATAACTAATAGTACTAGCGCACAGAAGGATCACTCTCGAACAAAAGTCAACTTTAGGTATAAAAATTTGCCTACTCTTACGACCGTTAGCTGCTTGCACGCGAAATTGAAACTTATCGTTTGATACGACCGTTCATATTCCGTTGGGCACCGCTGATCCGAAACCAAGTGCACAGGGTTCCCACTCGCCGATATTTAGGTAGGTATATAAATCAAGAAAGATAAGTGTATACTAATTCAGTAAACTACCTTTAAACGCAACAGTATCTTTTATACGGATTACAAGATCGTTTAGAAGTCAATGTTTGTTGCAAAAATCACAGAAAAAAATATGCTTAATAACGCGCGACGCTTCTAGCGTGCGAACCGAATGCCGAGCGACAAACTAAACCTACTGCCATACGCCTGCCCGGGAGGCGCGCCGACCGAACATACCTAAACTACGGAGTGAAACCCCCATGCTACAATACGTTTACTTTTAGTTTACCACTGACAGATGGCTTGCCTTCATTTCATTTCCAACTTTAACACCATACAAATAAAGTAGCTATTACAAAATCTGCCAACGTGGGTAACAGTATTCTAACATTGGCTTTATTTGTAGGTCGTTAAAGTTGAATATGAAATGAAGGCAAGCCATCTGTCAGTGGCAGTGGCGTAGCGTGGGTGTCAGCCACCCGGGGCGGAAGAAAATTTTGCCGCCCTCTTGTATACCTGGCTACTTCAAAAAATTTTACTTAGCCAATTTAAAAAACTACAATATGGAATTGTCCAAATATTTACAAAATATTTGCCGCCCCCTAAATGTGCCGCCCGGGGCGGGTCGACCCATCACCCCCCTACGCTACGCTACTGGTCAGTGGTAAACTTTATGTAATTTTACTGTAATAGCTTGTAGCCCTGCTGTGACGTCACGCAGTCAAGAACATCGAGCCGAGAATTACCCAGCCCCAACTCTAAAACGCATATGATTTTTAAGTTTGTTGAATATTGAACTATAACAAGCACAGCGTAAGGTACATAATGGTCTATACTAGTGGCCATAATTCGAGAGACAAGCTTGACAATTAAAGGGTTACCAGGGTTAGACGAAATTAAATAGCAATGTGGCCGATATCGATAATCAGTGTCGACTGGACTATAGCGTTGTGTAACTCTTGCTTTTTAAATGAGGATGAGGGAGTAACCCGTTTTGCCTCGCGAGGTACTCGCGAGGTACCCCTCATTTGAGGTGAGGTGAGGTGTGAGGAATTAAAACGATCGTAATTAACAATGAGTTGAATGAGTAAGTGAGTAGCGAGGCGCGCGCATCGTTGCCGCTTCGTATAGTGAGTTATCTGTGCTCGCACCTCGCGCCTCGTACTCTGTGCTCGCGCCTCGTGATAGAAAATGAGGAGCTAAATGAGGTGGTTCAAAGTTGCAATTCGAGTACTCCCTCATTTTGTCGCGATGAGGAACTCAAACGAGATACCTCACGAGTGAGGGACTCATCAGTACTGGACTATATGATTTAATATAAGACGGTTTTTTTTAAATTCCTTTAAAGATATCTTACATTGAAAAGTAAATTGTAAATTTGTTAAATTAATTTAACCATATCACCGTAAGTAATGAATAAATACCGCAGGCAGCCAAAGCCGTAATGTTTTTTTAATATCGACACGAACAGCACTACCCTGTCTGTGGCGACATTTGAGCAAAATGCATTGTCAAAGTTGTCTCTCGAATTATGGCCACTAGTATGAAGAAAGAAAGAAGAAAAATATTTATTACACAAACTAAAAATTTACATGAAGCAGTATCCGGTGGACCCCAAACTAGGCTGAGCCTGTATCTTGGGACCCGTTGAGTTGGATAACATAGTAACTTACATTATTATTTTTACAGTATGAAGTATGATACACATTAACCAGATAGATACACATGATTTACTACAAACTGAGCAAGGACAGGAATATAATAATAATAATAAAATAAAAAAATAAAAATCAATGAACTGATAAAATAAAAACAAAGTACAACGAAACCCTCACAAATAATTAATATAAAGCGAGAAGCGAAAGTGTGTGTGTGTGTGTGTGTGTGTGTGTGTGTGTGTGTGTGTGTGTGTGTGTGTGTGTGTGTGTGTGTGTGTGTGTGTGTGTGAGTGTGTGCGTGTGTGTGTGTGTGTGTGAGTGTGCGTGTGTGTGTGTGTCCTAGGAACAAATAGTGAGAATGGCTTCCGTTTGAAGGAATGTCAGTGAATTTAGCCAATTCCTAGTTACCCGCTTCGCTTTTAAGGTGGGCACATACTTTATTTTCACACTTTTGCAGACTGCGTTATAGATGAAGGGGTGTATGAACCTCGGCGATCTTCTCGCAAGCGCAGATCTAACCCTAGGGACTGGAACCTTATAGATTCGTCTTTCCAAAAGTTGTTCGTGGAGTGGGTATAATTGCAATTTTGTTCTTGCTGCGTTTTAGGGCCTGAAGTGCAGTACCCTACTTATTGCAGACTCACCGAGTCGTCGTCGAGCCCGCCCGCTGGCACGGATTGGCTCATGGCGTTGCTTTGTGACGTCACCGGGGTCAACGTTAACGCTGTCAGCGATATCGAGCCTGGAATCAATAGGGTTATGACTTTAGGTCTCTACCCATTAGACCGTATCATACCATGACCGTGCTATGAACGTATCAGACACGACAGCAACACGACACATGCGACGCGCCGATGTTGCTCGCTGACGGAACGGTCTAGTCGGCATAGTCTCATGTATTTCAATACAAAGAATATTTTTTTGCCTGACACGCTCCTATGACAGCCATGGTATGACACGGTGTAGTGGGAAGATACCTTTAGATTTGACTTAGCGAACGGTTGTGGTACCTACTCTGAAGATGAGCTCTGGTTAAATTCGAATCGAGTCAGTGTAGTTTGGTGGTGGTGATACTTGGATTTGTGTGTTCGTACAGTGAGGAGGTGGAGGAACTGCATGAACACGCATTTCTTACATAAACGTAACTATCGTAAGGTCGCGGGTGAGAAAAAACCAAGTTTTAACTGGCTGTAACCAAAATTAGCGATGAGAAAACTAGCGAGTAGAGATACGATAACATGGCCCGCCCCTCCAAATTACTATTTCAATGTGTTGTGTCACATCCTTAAGAAAGAGTGTGTATGTAGTAGTCTGCTTTTGTTTGATTGCTGTCTCAGCACGCACACATGCGTTGAAAGTTTTGGTGGTGCTTTATAAACACTTTCACAGATACATTGAAGACTTCTTGAATTTGGGAGGGACGGGCCGTGCTATCGTAGTTTATCTCTCTTGTATAGGTAACGCGGCACATTTTAATGTAAAGTAGGTAGTTAATTAAACTAGCGACTCACCCGGCGTTTCCCTCTTGCAGTCCACATCGTTGGAGGTGCGCGTCGAGCTGCGCGACTCAGAACTGAAGCGGACTGATCTGATATTACAAAAAATAGTTTGACTTAAAATCTTCGTGAACACTCCTTATGCACCTAACTTCAACACGGAAAACTGATACTTAAGTAATTTTATTGTGTGTAATTTTACCTGTTTTAGCACATTACTAATTAATTAAATAACAATCACACAAATCACAAATCAAAGGCGCTCGCGCGCACTCGGCCAATAGTGTCCACATGTTTGTCAGCGCGCCATTACAATACGTTTACTTTTTAACCGACTTCAAAAAAAGGAGGAGGTTCTCAATTCGGTTGTATGTTCTTTTTTTTTTTTTTCAACATAAACTTATTTCGAAGTCAAACTGATGATTTTATCCTACGCATCTATTTTATACAGAAACAACTAAAAAGCAAAAAATAAAAAATTTTAAATAAAAAATAAAACCTCCTTCAAAAAACATCCAAAAAACTATGAAATAATAATTGAACCGAACCGACCACAATAAGCATGAAAATATCTTTCTTCTAATCTGTTTTAAGTCGGTGCCTCAGCACGAGCCAGCAGGAGTGTAGAAGCCCTATAGATAGTAGGTATGTAGGTAAGTTAGATTACTAGGTCCACTCCTGCTGACTCGAGCTGAGGCACCGACTTAAAACAGATTAGAAGAAAGATATTTTCATGTTTATTGTGGTCGGTTCGGTTCAATTATTATTTCATAGTTTTTTGGATGTTTTTTGAAGAAGGTTTTATTTTTTATTTAAAATTTTTAGTTTACCACTGACAGATGGCTTACCTTCATTTCACTTCCAACTTTACACCATACAAATAAAGTAGCTATTACAAAATCTGCAAACGTGGGAAACAGTATTCTAAAATTGGCTTTATTTGTAGGTCGTTAAATTAAAGTTGAATATGGAATGAAGGCAAACCATCTGTCAGTGGTAAACTTCATGTAATTTTACTGTACGCGGTTGGCCGAACGTGTAGGCAGTAACACTTGCCTTGTATTAATTTGGCTACGCTCACGTTGGCCTGAGCTCGACCAACATGTATTGCAGGCTTTTTAGGGTTCCGTAGTCAACTAGGAACCCTTATAGTTTCGCCATGTCTGTCTGTCTGTCTGTCTGTCCGTCCGCGGCTAAGCTCAGAGACTGTTAGTACTACAAAGCTGTAATTTGGCATGAATATACATATCAGTCATGCCAACAAAGTGGTAAAATAAAAAATAAAAAAATATTTTTTTTTTAGGGTACCTCCCATAGACGTAAAGTGGGGGTGATTTTTTTTCTCTACTAACCCTATAGTGTGGGGTATTGTTGGATAGGTATTTTAAAACCATTGGGGGGTTGCTAAGATAATTTTTGTATTCAGTGATCTGTTTGCGAAATATTCAACTGTAAAGTGAAAATTTTCATTAAAATCGACCGTCCCCCCCCCCCCCCCCCTCTAAAATCTAAACTGTTGGGAGGAAAAATTTGAAAAAATTCAAAATGGTAGTAATTATATCAAATTTACTAGGAAAATTATAGCGGCTAAGATTGCTTGGAAATTATTTGTAGTTTTAGAGTAAATAGTAGCCTAAGGTATAAAACATACCTAAACTTGGATGATTCCGTACACATACGAAATCCTTAGAAAAATATTACACTTGATTTTTGCGTAATGGCTACGGAACCCTACCATGGGCGTGTCGACACGCTCTTGGCCGGTTTTTTATAGGTCAACATCGGTTTCGTCGGTTTTTTATAGGTGTTTATCAACATAAACAGCAGTCACCTGTGAAAGCCGGAGCAATGCGTGACGTCGGTCTTGTCGGGCTCGGCGAACGCGCGCGCCGCTAGCGACTGGCAGGACATCACCGAGCCGTGCGGGGAGCCCTGGAAACAACAGAGGACGATGGTCAACACACAGAAAAGAGCTATACAGGTAAATAGATTACGCAGAGTTCCCACTCTTAGGCTGGATTTTACCAAACTTTTATTCAGATAGTAATGTCAAACCGTCATAGTAATTTGACATTACTATCTGAGAGGGCTGCGTTTCCACCAGAGATGTGCGAGGATGCGATGCGAGGGATGTGTTTGTCATGAACCAATACACTTCATTCACTTAGGACCTTTTAAATGAAGTGTTTCTATTGGTTCATGACAAACACATCCCTCGCAACGCATCCTCGCACAGCTCCGGTGGATACGCAGCCTAAGCGTTGTGGTAAGCGTTATTCTCAGAATAAAAGTTTGGTAAAATCCAGCCTTATTGGATCATTTCATTTCATTTGTTTATTCAAAAACAATACAGGTACATCGAGTTTGAAATCATAATGGGTGCTTGACAAAATATAAGAGTAGAATTCAAGCCAGTTAAACAAAAAATATATATCACTACATAGTATAAAACAAAGTCACATCCCGCCGTCTGTCTGTCCCTATGTATGCTTAGATCTTTAAAAATACGCAACGGATTTTGATGCGGTTTTTTTATATAGATAGAGTGATTCAAGAGGAAGGAAGGAAGGTTTATAATACATGCATTATATAGTTGCACCCGTGCGAAGCCGGGGCGGGTCGCTAGTATAGTATATTTAGACCTTTTGGACTTGAAGTTTACTTGCGATTTACTTATAGGCGAGGCCCGTTGATCATTTTAACCTACAATTTGTGAAACACTATTTCAACTAAGTCCAAGACAGTACCTAATACCGAGTACAGTGGTCTACATAAACGGCAAAAGCTGTTTAGTACTCCACGAACACGTGGCCTACATTACAGATGGTAATCCGAACGCAAGAGCACTACTAAACGTAGACACTACTCATCTAGGTACTGCCCACTTATTGTAGCAGCCTACGTGACGGGACATCGTAATATCAGTCCTACTAATACCATGACTGCGAAAGTTTGCGTGCTGATACTAGTTCACGGTAAAACGGCTGCATAGGGCCTGTCCGCACAGCGATATTTCACCGCGAGGTTATTACTCTCGCGTATTATATTCGGTATCCTTATCTTTGATCAATTATAACTGTAGACCCACAGTCGCGCGCCCGAAAATGTCCGAGCCAAATGAGCGCTACTTTGATAAAAAGCGTGCTGAACCTGTGGCATCTGACGGTACTTTGACGGCTGTTGACTCTGCGGCGTCCGTCGGCGCAGCAGAACTTGCTGGCCGAGTGATATCTGAAGCTGCGGGGCCTGTTTTTGGCGGTCAACAAAGGAGACCAAAATCGTCGCAGCCTAAGAAGACTAAAAAAAATACTGTTTCGGTGCTGGATCAAGCTGAACCAAGATCGTCACAGCCCAAGAAGAATAAAAGTACTGTTTCGGTGCCGGATCAAGCTGAGGATAAAGGAGAGCCTCAAGGAACATCTGCGTCTGTGATGGCAGGCACGGGTTGGACAGAGGTTCGTAGGCGTTCGCGCAGGTCTCTGGAGGTGACGCGGGGTACTGCGGCACCAGGAGCTACGCAACTTGAAGCTTCTGAGCGGCAGCGATACCTTCATTTATATTATGTAAGATCGGGTACAACTGTTGTGCAGGTGCAAGCTTATTTGTCGGAGATTTGCGGTGAGGATGTGTGCTCAGTAGAGTCCCTTAAAGCAAGAGGAAACTATGCTTCATTCAAACTGACTGTTCCCTCCAAGCTATCTGAGCGTATTTTGAATCCTGCTAATTGGGCTGAGGACATTTGTGTGAAGCCGTGGCGACAAAATTTTCGTGCCCATGATAAAAGCAAGATCTAAAAACAAAGCAGTTATTAAGATCTATTATCAAAATGTGCGCGGCCTCCGTTCTAAGACCGTGCATTTTCATAATAGTGTAGAGTTGTGTAGCGCCGATGTAATAGCTATAACAGAGACATTCCTGAATAGCTCTGTCGCTAACGGTGAATTGTTTCCTCCGAACTACACTGTGCTGAGGAAGGACCGAGCCGGTGATGCGGGATGGGGCGGGGTCCTCCTTGCGGCAAAGGATACATATCAACTACAAGCTATTACTGATATCGATGGGCTGAGTGAGGACAAAGAGATTTTGTTTGCGTTATTATGTAAGAAGAATTTTAAAATTCTAATTAGTGTAGTGTACTTGCCTCCAAATTATAATCAGTCTCAATTCTTAAATGTATTAGAATGCATTGAAAATGCAATTTGTAAATTTCCAAAACTTGATGTCGTAATTATTGGTGACTTTAACTTGAAATCTTTTGGCTCGCACGTCATTGATGAATTTAATAATTTTGTAGATTTTTCTCAGCTATTTCAGTGTAATACAATAACAAACAAATACGGTAGCGTCCTGGATCTTGTGTTAACAAATATATCAGTATCACAGAATAGTGTTGTCGTTTCCGAGTGCATTGACTCGTTGGTGCCGTTGGATGCCTATCATCCTGCGATAGATGTGACTGTTCGCCTG
The DNA here is from genome assembly GCA_947563465.1 of Archips xylosteana. NCBI lineage: Eukaryota > Metazoa > Arthropoda > Insecta > Lepidoptera > Tortricidae > Archips > Archips xylosteana. The sequence goes on from OX387373.1 coordinate 9,155,225, forward strand.
CAAAATGTATTCTTGGGTGGGAGAACTAAGCTGGACATGGGTGTTGGCCCAACCCCCCCGCGAAGTTTTCTCTGGAACTTTAGGAGGGCTGATCTCTTTGCTCTGTATGAAGACATAGCTGATCTGGATTGGTCTCCCATGTGTAGTCTAAGAAACGTCGATGAAGCGGCGGAGATGTTCTATAATATGCTCAATGACTCCCTTGATCGCCATGTGCCGAAAAGGCTGCCATCTAGGGTACATTGTCGATATAAATACCCATCTTGGTACACTCCTGAGGTTATTAGGTATATTGAACTTAAGTATTTCCATCACGTTAAGTTCAAGACTTATGGCCTTGAATTCAATAAACAGCTGTTTCAGTACTATAGAACCCGAGTTAAAGAAGTAATTTCTCTTGCACACCGAGAGCATCTGCGGAAAATTGGATCTAATATTACTCGGGAGCCCGCAGTATTCTGGAAGCATATCCGGAATCTACGGAGTGATCGTTCGTCAGTAGGTACTTACACTCATTATGGTAAAATAGTAGATAGTTGTGAAGCTGTAGATATTTTTGCTAACCACTTTAGTTCAGTGTTTCACGAGAATGTGCCAGTTCTTGATGCTTCAAGCGCCAGTTCAAATGAAACCCCTCTGAAAAATGTGAGTATTTCAATGAATAAAGTCACTTTTAAAGACTTACGTCAAGTGGTGCGTCGACTGAAAATCTCATCTTCTCCAGGGCCTGATGGTATACCCGTATTCTTAGTTAGAGACTGTGTGTCGGCTCTTGAGGAGCCCTTGCTCTATTTGTACAACTTGTCTATACAAGAAATGACATATCCTTCGGTATGGAAACTATCGAGAGTAACGCCAGTTCCCAAGGATGGCTCGTCTACGGAGGTGTCATCGCATAGGCCTATTGCTATTTTGTCGGTATTTGGAAAAGTTTTCGAGGGTTTGATTAATCGCCAAATAATAAACCAAATATCACCCTACTTAACGGACGCGCAGCATGGCTTCCGCGCTGGCCGGTCGACTGTCACCAACAATATCAACTTTTCTGACTTTGTTCTCCAACATATGGATAGAGCCGGTCAAGTGGATACGGCCTACTTTGATTTTAAAAAGGCCTTTGATCTTGTTGACAATGACGTATTATTGAGGAAACTATCGGCATTTGGGTTCAGCAGGTGCCTCTTAACGTTTTTCGCCAGTTACTTGAAAGATCGGAAACAATATGTTCAAATCTGTGGCCACTCATCTAGGGAGTTCTATACCCGGTCTGGGGTGAGTCAGGGGAGTACGCTTGGCCCTACCCTGTTTCTTATAATGGTCGATGATCTTCCGGCCGTCGTCGGTAATTCTCAGTGCCTCTTGTTTGCCGATGACTTGAAAGTGTTTTCAGTTATAGGCGGGGTCTTTGACTGTGATGCGTTACAATCAGACATAAACGCCATATCTGATTGGGCAAGTAGCAACAGATTGTCGTTCAACGCTGGGAAGTGCAAAGTCATCTCGTTCACGCGTTCTCCGGCAGCTGTTGAGTACTCCTATAACTTGGGAGGTAGTATATTGGACAGGGTTCACAGTATTCGGGACTTAGGCTTGATCGTGGATGATAAATTGGACTATCATCAGCACATCATTCGTACATGCAAGAGCGCCAATAAAGCCTTAGGATTTATAATGCGTGCAAGCTCACAATTTCAGAGTGTCACTGTCTCTATTGTCCTGTATAATGCTTTTGTACGTAGTAAGTTGGAATATAATTGCATTGTTTGGGATCCTCGAGAATCAAAGTATAATATGCTCATAGAGAGAGTTCAGCGTAAGTTTGCTCGGCACCTGTATAAGAGGTTATATGGTTATTATCCGTATTTGTTTCCGTCGCTTTTTGTGTCAGGTATGGTTGGACTGGATACCCTAAACCACAGGCGGAAGTTGCATCTACTCGTACATTACTGTTCTTTATTACAGAATAGAGTCAATAATCCCTTGGCACTGCGGCAAATTTCACTATTCGTCCCGCAACAGTATGTACGGGCGGGAGTGCGCCGCCGCCACCACTTATTCGCGGCGTTGGCGGGGCTGAGGACTCGTAGAGCTAGGAACTGTCCAACGGCCAGGGCAATTGCGCTGTTAAATGAATTTCTGTCCGAAATCCAGGACGCTGACGTGTTTGCCGATAGTTGGGGAATACTTTTGTCCAAAATAATGTTATTTTTAGCATAATTATAATACTTAATAATTTTAGTAATGTTTTTTTTTATATTAACGAGTTAGGCGTTTTGGTGCAAACTGTAAGCCTGACTTTGTATTGAATTGAATAAATAAATAAATAAATAAAAGTGGCCTTCTTTTTTCTCAGTACGTTGCGTGAAATTGTCAAGTTTATCTGTCAAGTGTCAACCGAAATTCGACTGTAATAAAGTAAAAACTAGGTTCAAATTTCTGTGTAGGTGATGATTTTAATTGTTATGCAAACAAATAAAAAAGTTCGGACATTCTTTGAAGGGGATTTTGTTCGGCAATGTGTATCTTCAGTTATAATTGATCAAAGTATCCTATTATCTCGTCTCATTCGATTTTCGTTTAATTCATATTTCGTCTCGTTCTTTATTCGCCTCTTTCGCTATCCGTCATTATCTTGTTTGGTCAAATTCTGTAACTTGTCACTCTCTTAATAAGTCTTATTCGTTTTTCATCACGGTCTTACCAGCTTTTCTTTTACCAGCATTTGGCGAGCGAATAGCTACATATGAATGGAAAACTCTTTACTGACGAAATTTAAAAGATAAATAACAATAGGACGCAATGAAGGACCTTTTACACTGGTTCAGCCATTAAATTAAATTATTGAATATCTCAAAAATAGTAAGAGTTACATATAAAAATATGAATAATCGTCCCTTAAAGTTAACGGAAATAAAAATAAAAACACGGTGTTTAAGCCGGGGGGATGACGAGATGTTATATTGTCACCAGGGTCCTAGGTCACCTAGCTACGCCGCTGCACGGGACACTCATATCACAGATTACTTAATAGTTACTTCGTAACAGATACTGCATCCCGTACAAAATCTTGATACTTACCGCGATTGTAGCCACAGATTATACTACTCCGTCTCCTTAAGAATGTGTGCGTGCCGACAGTGACAAGGGCTGGCAGTTTGGATTAAAAAATTTTTTCTACATGTTGTTTTACCATTTTGTCGGGATAATTGCTATATATTATATCCATGCAAACTTTCTAGCACTAATATTCTTTAAGCTAAGCCACGGACGGACAAAGAGACAGACGGTCATGGCGAAACTATAAGGGTTCCGTTTTTGCCATTTTAGCTCTGGAATCCTAACAAAAAAGGATATTTATTGTAATGCGCAGAACACATTGCCATGCTCACAGTACCCTAGCGTTATACTAAATACGAAGGTCAACTTTCGAACTTCGCATCGTGCCATCCCGCTCACACTTATCTATCTAATACCTTTAAACGAGCAATTCTTGTATATATGTATATATATAATCAGGATCTCGGAAACGGCTCCAACGATTTCGATGAAATTTGGTATGTGGGGGTTTTCGGGGATGAAAAACTGATCTAGCTATGTTTTATTTTCAGAAAATCGCTTTTACTCGTGTTTTCCGGCTATTTTTGTTTGCATTAGAATATAAAGCTAAATTACGCCGACTTCGAGCAGATCATAATGGCACATTAGAAATCGGGTGGTCTCGGATCCAGCCGACCTCGGTTCGATTCCACGTTTTTTTTCAAGATTTTTAGTTTTTTTTTTAAGTTTATTTTTCATGAGCAAACGTCAAATTTCTTCTTTTGTGAGAAAAAGTTACTTTTTTGTCAGAAAAAGTATTATAGGGAACGTGCAGTAACTATAGGCGGCAGCACTAATGCGACAGAAGAGACACTATGCGGACAGTAAAACAAACTTATCAAGGTAAAACATTCAAATTGATGGCACCCTTATGGCACCAGTTGGCAGCACCGTCTATGTGCACGTTCCCTATTGGGAGCACAGAACAGGAAAAGCCGGTTGTCTGTAAAGTCGGTTTACGGACGATAGTTTAACGTGACTCACCCCCCCCCCCCCCACCCCCTCCGGTGTTTTTGTCAAATATCTTGAAAACGGTGCATCCTACGGCAAAATCAATGAAATTTTCATCCCCCCTTTAATACCCCCGCGCTCCCTCCCCCGCATCTCCTCCCCCCTCTCACCCCCCCCCACCCCTCCGGTGTTTTGATCTCGGAAACGGCTCCAACGATTTCGATGAAAATTGGTATTTGGGGGTTTTCGGGGATGAAAAATTGATCTAGCTTGGTCTTATCTCTGGGAAAACGCTTGGTACCGAGTTTCTGCCCGAGCAGAGCTCGGTCGCCCAGGTACTAGCTTTTTATAGAAGAGTAAGAGAGACAGCACGATACGAACTTCCAAATTGTTATATTAGCTATTAATTCTAGCATAGTCATATTAAAATTTGCCCCCTGTTTCACCATTCACTTATAAAAGTCCAGGCGGCATATTTTTTCCGTGGAACACGAATGAACGTGCGTCGGCGCGCGCTTGTGACAACCTACTGGAATTTCGATCGCAGCAGATCGTCCCCGCGGTAGGTAAATATCGCGCGTAAGTACATGGCATGCATGAGGCCTGCTCATATCTTATCGTATCATACCCGAAATCATTACCCGCATTCATACAATAACTCAGACTGTAACCGGCCTTATCACAAGTTCTACACGATAAGCTTCTAGTGGCTCCTTTATGGCTATTTAATGGGTTTATCTCAAGTGGTGTGATCTTTTCGAGTGGTTAGCACGCGACATAACATGTATATACCTAAATGTTATATGTAGAGAGAGACCGGATTATATGCAACCTTTGTGCCACATTATAAAAGCTTGAAATACGCATGAAAAAAATAGAAATATACAGGGTTATTTGTATTTTGTTTGTGTGTTAGTATACTTTTTATCCCGGAAAATTGCATAGTTCCCGCGGGATAGCGATAAACGAATTCTTCGCAGACGGAGTCGCGGGCAGCAGCTCGTAATACATAATCGGTGAAAATATCAACTGTCTAGCTATTACAAGCCCTGTGACAGACGGACGGACAGAGGGACAGACAGTGGAGTCTCAGTTATAGGGTCCGAGGGTCCCATTGGTACCCAAAGACAAACCCCTAAAAAGGTTAGTACACCTGTGGCACAGTTAGGTGATTAATCGAATAGTTACGTCTCCGCTTCTAAAGGAACGCGACCATACAAACCACCAATCAGTCGTAGTTTATATCTCCCATACATTATCATACATTTAGCCAGCGTATGGAAGGAATGCCGGTTTAGGGCAGTGGTCCCACCGCCGGCGACGAGCGATAAACTAGTAGAACTAGAAACTAGAAACGAGTGGGCGAGCGGCGAGAAGCGAGTGTGTAGTTTCGATAGTATTGTCGCTCGGCTATAAGCGAGTGTTCGAGTGCGACGGGCGATTGTACGGTAGAATGATCGCTCCGATCGCCAAGCGTTCATCGCGGAGTACCGCTGAGCGAATTTTGTTGTTGACTAGTGAAGAGAGAGTCCTCGCCGGCACAGTGTGAACAGCCAGCAATGAACTATAAATATATATCTCTATCTTTTATTTACACGGGAGCGATTATCTTTTGTTCATTTCTTGGGCGAGAAAATCGCCGATACGATAACTCAACTCATCGCTTACTCGCGGGCGGTGGGACCAGTGCCTATATGAGCCGCCCACGCGCGGAATCATTGAGTGTTAAGGTCGAATGTATAAGACAGTTTTATCACAGATTACTTAATAGTTACTTCGTAACAGATACTGCATCCCGTACAAAATCTTGGTACTTACCGCGATTGTAGCCACAGATTATACTACTCCGTCTCCTTAAGAATGTGTGCGTGCCGACAGTGACAAGGGCTGGCAGTTTGGATGAAATTTTTTTTCCTATATGTTGTATTACCATTTTGTCGGGATAATTGCTATATACAAACTTTCTAGCACTAATATTCCCTAAGCCAAGCCATGGACGGACAAAGGGACAGACGGTCATGGCGAAACTATAAGGGTTCCGTTTTTGCCATTTTAGCTCTGGAATCCTAACAAAAAAGGATATTTTATCGTAATGCGCAGAACACACTGCCATACTCACAGTACCCTAGCGTTATACTAGATACGAAGGTCAACTTTCGAACTTCGCATCATGCCATCCCGCTCGCGCTTATAGCTTTTTATAGAAGAGTAAGAGGGACAGCACGATACGAACTCCCAAATTGTTATATTAGCTATTAATTCTAGCATAGTCATATTAAAATTTGCCCCCTGTTTCACCATTCACTTATAAAAGTCCAGGCGGCATATTTTTTCCGTGGAACACGAATGAACGTGCGTCGGCGCGCGCTTGTGACAACCTACTGGAATTTCGATCGCAGCAGATCGTCCCCGCGGTAGGTAAATATCGCGCGTAAGTACATGGCATGCATGAGGCCTGGTTTTATCATTTAATATCGTGTTGTCGCAGAGCAAATTTGACGGGAGTTGGCTATGTATAGCTTGAATTTACTCTGGCCTCCTAGATATCAGAGTGTTTTACTTTTTTGGGTTCCGTACTCAAAGACATTAGTTACACGTTAATAGGGACGTTGACACCACCAATCAACTGACGTACTTTTTATGAGCTGTCAAAACACAATCATCCCATAGTTTGAATGGCAATAGCAACTTACGACGTCACTTGTTCGCCAACTCAATCAACTATTTATTTGTTTTAAAGCAACAAAAATCTAATTTTGCAGTTAATCGATAATTAATCTGGTTTTCAGGGCTAAAATAAAGCGTTATTTACTGGAGTCGTGTCTTCGAATTATTTTTTAATGGCGTCAACATATAACATATATTCAAGCGTCAGTCAGTCCATCATTCTGGTCAGACCCGATTTTGATCGGTCACTTAGGTCAAACAATATCCCACGAAAACTACATTTTCGATCGATTTAAATATTAATCAAAACAGGATGATTCTATCTCTGTTACGTACGACGTTAAGTACTGTAATCCTATTATCTCGCCTCATTAGTTTTTCGTCTCATTCTGTATTCGTCTTCGTCGTGTTCGCTATCCGTCACTATCTTTTTTGGTTAATATTTGCAACTTGTCTATCTCTTAATACGTCTTATTCGTTTTTCGTCACGGTCTTCCCTAGACTCATTCGTCGTTCTTCCCTTTCGTATTTTGTCTTATTTACTTATTCGCCAAAATTATTTCGATACGTTCGATGCTGGTAAATAAATGTTCATAAGTAAATGAAACAAAAAACGAAAGGGAAGAACGACGAATGAGTCCAAGGAAGACCGTGACGAAAAACGAATATGACTTATTAAGAGAGAGACAAAGACAAGTTACAGAATTTGACCAAATAAGAAAATAGCGAACAAGACGAATAAAGAATGAGTGACGAATATGAGACGAAATAAGAATTAAACGAAAAACGAATGAGGCGAGATAATAGGGTACCATCGATTTAAATCAAATTATTGGGCATCCCTATTCTCAGTTCTTTGAATTTATTATTCGCCCGCGATAAGAAAGGGATTGGAGTTGACAGTAATTTTATATGCTTACGTCAAAATATGTATGAAATGACAGTTCTGACAGTCCCATTCTGATTGCGGTTGGATTGATAATACTGCCAGGTAACCACTATGCAGCGAGCTCAGCCGCGCAATGAATAGAGAAAACGCTCGCCGCTCCGCCGCCCGCCCCGCTGCCCGCTAACAACCAATCCGCGGCCTAATACATCGCTATAACTTATTACTTCATAGACATAACATAAATAATGACGCCAACGACTCTATAGTAAACAATTGTTATAAACATACACTATGCGTTCATAATGAGAGCAGCAGGATAATGTTGTGAATGTTATTCAACGAGCTATGAGGACATCCAAGTGAAAAAAACTATCATAATCCACATCATCATCATCATCATCCCTTCATCAGCCTTAAGGCCCTACCGAGCTTTTGGCGCTAATCGATTTTAGGTATTCTATGCACTCGTGTATGCGTGCGTGAGAGCGGCTAGAATCAAAACCGTGCGTAAGCGCGAGCGATACGAGTTCCCCGTCCGATGGCCGAAGGAGAACTAAAGCAGTACTCACGCGGACATGGGGGCAACCCGATGACTCAAGATAGGTTGGTTAGACAGCGCGTGTATTTAGGTATTTTCATCGTATTACTAAAACAAATACACATTTTATAAATGTACCAACACCACGCCCTAGAAAACATCTTGTTTTATTAACATTCAATAAGTCATGACCCCGTGCAGTATGTACGTCGTACTACGAATTTATTTTATTTTTAACCGACTTCAAAAAAAGGAGGAGGTTCTCAATTCGGTTGTATGTTTTTTTTTTCTTTTTTTTAACGTGTGTTACCTCAGAACTCCGTCATTTATGAACCGATTTGGAAAATTTTTTCGTTGTTTGAAAGCACATGCTTCAAGGTTGGTCCCGTTGTTACCAAAATCCAGTTCTGATGATGGGATCCATGAGGAATTGAAGAAACTCCTCAAAAATTCAAGAGAAACGTATAGCGATTTTAGTATTTTCGGTGACAAGTCGAGCATTTGCATTCAGAAAGTATCATGGAACTCTGTAATAAAACAACATAACCCTGTCGAGTTTTAAAAATAGAATTTTCAACATAAACTTATTTCGAAGTCAAACTGATGATTTTATCCTACGCATCTATTTTATACAGAAACAACTAAAAAGCAAAAAATAAAAAATTTTAAATAAAAAATAAAACCTTCAAAAAACATCCAAAAAACTATGAAATAATAATTGAACCGAACCAACCACAATAAGCATGAAAATATCTTTCTTCTAATCTGTTTTAAGTCGGTGCCTCAGCACGAGCCAGCAGGAGTGTAGAAGCCCTATAGATAGTAGGTATGTAGGTAAGTTAGATTACTAGGTCCACTCCTGCTGACTCGAGCTGAGGCACCGACATAAAACAGATTAGAAGAAAGATATTTTCATGCATATTGTGGTTGGTTTGGTTCAATTATTATTTCAAAGTTTTTTGGATGTTTTTTGAAGGAGGTTTTATTTTTTATTTAAAATTTTTTAGAGACAACTTTGGATTTTTTTCTATCGAGCAAACTACAAGTAATTGTTTCGATAAACATTTGTCATTAGAGTGAATCCTCAAATATCTTACACGAATTTCAGGACTATAGCTTTGCTAGTAATGATACAGCACAAGATTAAATGAATGCAATAAATGCGTCAAAAACTCAGTAGGGCCTTAAGCTCCAAACGCAGCAGAGGCGGGGCGGTGCGGTGGTGGTGACGGTTGTAATATTCTAACTTGTATGAGCGAGTTTGCGGTATGGTACCGCAAACCGTTCATACAAGTTAGAATATTACAACCATCATCGCCACCGCACCACCACAGCTCCGCTGTCTGCGCATTTGGAGCTTTATGCAACGTCATATAAATAAGTGATCACTTTTGTACCTTATCACTTTAACATCATGTTTGAAATGTCATATGACATTATGTAATGACTGACAGCAACAAGGTACAAAAGCGATAATTTATTTATGACATGTCCCACTGCAGGGCATAGATTTCTCATACCAACAGGCATACATTGTCAAGTGTGTTGGAAACATGAGGCATCCGTCTGGCTAAAAAGCCATTGCGAATTAGTGCTTGAGGTTTAAAAAATTATGAAAAAAATACAAGATGAACACATACTAATCTACAAAACCAGACAGGTTAATCAAAAAAAGCAAGTATCATGCATAAATTAAATAAAAAGACAAACATACAGACAACATCAACAGCTAACGGCTCACATTCTGTCCGCAGAGGTACCAGCTCTCCGAACAGACCCCGAAGACTCTCCTCATCGTCAGCGCACCATATTCATCAACCTATACTTTGACAGCAGGTTTTTTTGCTCCGGTAACCCAGTTACTTCAAACTGGCCATTAGGTTCATCCATAACCAATGGAATATTTTTGAAAAAAAGTTGAGTTTGGCTTTAGAAATCAGGTTTAGATCCTATGGATATTTTAAGCCACTTATTTTGAATAAATAAATATACATTCAAAGATATTTAATTATACTTCTCAAACTTCTGGCTGGTAAAACCAATCTATATAGGTATTTTTTTTATCACTCCATATGTAATTAAAAACTTGTTAGTGGCTGTAGAACACTCTCAAAGAGTCTGTTGCATACAAATTGTATTTTAACACTGGCAGTTAAGAATATTAGCACAAACAAATGTAAAATCTGTGGTTGTTCTCAAATCAAACTCACAGCCCGTTCCACTATTAAAATTTCAAGCTATTTCCACAATCTTTGGCACTGTAAGTAGGACAATTTAGTATTTAAGTTGGCACCAAAATTCGAAAGGTTTTTCACTGGATTCCGCCACAAAAGTATTTCACAAAAACTTGAAGCGTTCGAAAAGGCCAAAAAACTCGCCGCTGCTGCACATTACGACAGTAAAAACAATGTTTTACGTTTAACTGGGTTACAAAACAAAAATAGAAACTGGATTTTAACGCCGCACATTCAACATGAAAAGCATCGGGTTTTACATCACTGTGTCGTCCGCCGCGTTGCTATTAACGTAAAATTAAATTAAGCGACGTGCTTTGCATATTTTAGTACGTTATTTTCGTAAAATAAACGCATAACAGCAAATCAAGGAGTACTCGCTAATTCGATTTGACAGCGGGCAGCCTCCCGCCCCGCGCGGACTGCCGACTACGGTCGATGGCGGTATTGCCGGTGGAAGAAATTTACCCCGCTGTGGGGTAACATTCCTTGAGTAAATCATTTGGCATTCTAATGAATAATGCATTGTGTTGCCCGAATGTTAAGCGTTTTAATTATGCTGAGAATAATTTTATCAAATTTGTATAAATATGCGAGACGTTTCAATGGATGATTTTGAATTGGATGGACAGCACGCCTTATGCAAAATAACCTTTGCCAAAACGTTCCCAAATCGGAAATCCGAATGAAAAAAAAGATAAGTGTCTCCTTCAATTTCTACAACGACATTAGCGAAATTATCGATAATCTCGATGGAGCTTCATTAAAAAATGAGGATTTGCAAGCTTTTTTGTTGACTGTATTTTTTGCTGATTGTACTTACATTTGTCATCTAACCTACACTTCATTTAATTTAGGATTGAAAACCACAACATCATTATATTGCGGCTCGTCAACTATTTCTTACCTAGCAAATAGTACAGTACAATAGTCTGGGAGCCGCAAAATAAAATTGTCTTAATGTCACTTTATTTACGTGTCGTCAATTATTGTTACTCTAGTACCTACCTACTAATTGTAAAGTGATTACAGTTCACGAGCCGCAATATAATGTTGTTGTGGTTTATAATTCTAAATTAAATGCAGTATAGGTTTGCGTAAACCAAATTTTAAGCCAATCCAACCACTGAAAGTGGATTCCAATTAGAGTTTCAAGATTTGACACATACTAACAGGGAAACTTAAATAAAAGCTTTTAAATAGTGAATTGAATTATGTTTGGCTGGAGGCCTATCTACACTGAGGCCTATCTCCACATTAATCTACTGTAATAGGCAATAGAAAATAACCCGGCCAAGTGCAAGTCGGACTTGCGCACCGAGGGTTCCGTATAAATTTGTAGATGTTTCTGCTTCTAAGCAAAATTTACGCAGTGTCTGAGTATTTTAAATAATTTATTGAATCAGGCGTTACTTTGCGGAGGTCCATATTAATGAACTAAAACAATTACTTTGCTCACCCGCGACCTTAGGTCGCGGGTGAGCAAAGTAATTGTTTTAGTTCTGAGTATTTTTGTATTAGTTGGTTAGGACCCCCCTTCATTGCTATTATTAGTTTTAGCGGCAATAGAAATACACATTATAGATTTTCAACTATCTATTTCGGTTCTTGACATACACTGTCTGTAGCGACTTTAATAGGGTTCCGTTCGCAGGCTGTAGGTACGGAACGCTTACGGATACTTTTCCAACAGAGATGTCCTATGCAGCTATAAATGCTACGAAACTATCATCATTGAGCATGCCAAATCTGTTGTGTTCGATTTTGATCAAACCAATTAATACCTTATATGTTATGTTGCTATGTATATCTATTTGTCAATCAATAACTATAAATTAAAAATTTAACCTCCAACGCAATTATGTCATACGCATGTTTGAAGATATAGTAAATGCCCATTATGCGTCTAAGATCCCTTTCGCAGCTAACAAAAGAGCTGATAGCTTTGGAATGGCCGAACCGATTTTGATGAAACATATATTTAAGAACCATCGCCAAGAAACCTGCTTTCTAATAAAAAAACCGCATTCAAATCGGTCAACCCGTTTAAGATCTATGATGCCACAGACAGATAGACACACACACACATAGCGGTCAAACTTATAACACCCCTCTTTTTGTGTCAAAGGTTAAAAATCGAACACAACCGATCTGGCATGCTCAACGACGCTATGTTCTCACTAATGCTAAGCTATGTAGCCGCTCGAGGAACTCCAGAGCACGCGTCCACAGCATCCATCCAGCCAGAGTCTCTTTCCATATAAAAAAATTAGTTGACCCCTTTCCACCAGTGCTAAGTCGACCAGTGAATATGATCGGTGGATATCAAACGCATCCATAGCTTAGAATATCACATAACTAGTGAAAAAGCATCCTTAGAGCGCGCGCAGACTGAGAGCGGTCTGAAGTTCCGAGTTCGGCGTTCAGAGTTCTGTGTTTTGACCGCTCGAGAATTCCAGTCGCCTGCTGTGTGCGTTATCGTGTGAAACTCAGTACATTCGAAAGAACGCAGAACTATGAACGCGGAACTCAGAACTCCAGACCGCGCTCTGTCTGCGCGCGCTCTAAGAGTGAGAATTCCCAATGACATGATATTTTATATGCGTGTTAAGAAATGTTCTGAAGAAAACTAACATTCAAAAGGCAAAACTGTCATATTGATAAACGACAAACGGCAATAATTTCACCACGGCTTCCTCCTCGCAAAACTAGCTGTAAATATATTATAATGTATGTAAGTGGACACAATGTTAGCGCAAAACCTGTTTCGATTTAAACACACTCAAAGCCCCGGTCGTAAACTGTGATTTCCTCTAATCAATAAAAACCTGCGTTAGTCATAGCCGTAGGTACCTATACTGCGTAATTGAGGTGTCATTATCATTGCTAAATATTTCTTCAAGTAGGTGAGGCTTAAAAAAATATGTTTTTGATTCAAACCATATAAATCCAGTCAGAGCACAAGAGTTTGTTTTGCAACACCGCCATTCAGTTGTGAATAAAAACTTTACAACTCATCATCTCGTCATGACATACGGTGCCGAAACATGGACACTCACTGTAGGGCTGGTCCACAAATTTAAGGTTGCTCAACGTGCTATGGAATGGGCTATGCTCGGAGTTTCTCTAAAAGATCGAATTCGTAACGAAGTGATCCGACAGAGAACCAAAGTTATCGACATAGCCCACCACATTAGCACGCTGAAGTGGCAATAGGCCGGCCATATAACCCGAAGAACCGATAACCGTTGGGGTGGACGAGTTCTTGAGTGGAGACCATGGATCGTCAAACGTAGCGTGGGACGTCCTCAGACTCGGTGGAGAGATGATCTTCGCAAGGCGGCTGGCAAGAGCTGGATGAGAGTGGCCGAGGATCGTGCTCAGTGGCGTGCCATGGGAGAGGCCTATGTCCAGCAGTGGACGAACATAGGCTAATGATGATGATGATGATGAACTCGTCATCAATATCCCCCAATCAACCAATACCTCTCGTAAGTTGTATGCTAAATACCAATGACTGATAAAACGCAACCGGATCGACCCACGGCTTTAGCCATGTTAATAAAACCGAAACTTCGCATCGACGTAAACAAACTTAAATTTCAACTAACGATACAAATGCTATTATTATATACATAACTCGTAGTATAGTAGCTGTTGCCTTAGTGTTGTAAGAAACTCGAGTCTTGAAGTCGTATTTGATAAAACTTGAGCTATTTTTGAAGTCTCGAGTCTTATAAATATAAATAATACTTAGAGCTCAAGTCCTTCAGAATTTGGAGTCTTTTATAAAAAGACTTGAGTCCTGCGAAAAAGATCTTAAAGACTGAGTCTTTTGCGTTTGATGCAATTAAATTGTTACTAATTTTTCTTGTGCGATTTATTTTCAATCAGATTAACAGTAAATAAATATGGATGACGATATAAAATCACCCAGTATTACCTATTATAATATTTATAATACACCAACTCAAGTTCATGACTAAGTCTAACTCAAAGAACTTAAAAGACTCGATAGGGCTCAGAAGACTCGAACTCATGTGACTAACTAGTCTTAGTCTTAAAAATCTGCTCAAGTCTCGAAATGAAGACTAAAAGACTTGAGTTTTTACAACATTATGTTACCCGCTTCGTTTACGCTATCCCGCGGGAACTATGCAGTTTTCCGGGATAAAACTATTCTATGTCCTTCCTAGAGTTGAGGCTACTTACTACTATCTCCATACCAAATTTCATCAAAATTGGTTCAGCGATTTAAGCGTGAAGAGGTAACAGACAGACACACTTTCGCATTAATAACATTAGTATCGATATGGATTCTCCCGACACGGAATGCCAAATACTACCCTTACAGCCTTTTTCGCTTCGATTTCCATTGCACCCTTGCATCTTTTCATACAAGCTCGTAGGTGATGAATGAGCAGGGAGCGTAACTTTGGTGCTGATGACAGTCGTATGACGTCAAGCTATATATAGTAAAATTACATAAAGTTTACCACTGACAGATAGATGGTTTGCCTTCATTTCATATTCAACTTTAACGACCTACAGATAAAGCCAATTTTAGAATACTGTTACCCACGTTTGCAGATTTTGTAATAGCTACTTTATTTTTATGGTGTTAAAGTTGGAAATGAACTGAAGGCAAGCCATCTGTCAGTGGTAAACTAAAAGTAAACGTATTGTACAGAGTGTTTTTATCTAGCGAGTCATGTTTCAGTTTGTATTTCGTGTGAAAAGAAGGCTCCAAAAAACCAATCTTGAGAGGTCTCTCGATGAGAGCTAACATAGATGTCGCTAGTGTCACTGCTTAAATGACTAATAGCTGAGATTGATGTATAGGAGAAATTTGTGTCTAAACTCCTGACCAGTGGTGGTCTTTGGTTTAGCACGCAGCACGAAATGCTGAGGACCTGGGTTCGACTCCCAGCGCTGGTCTCTTTTTCTGAGTTTTTCTGTGCATCCATGTTTCAGTTTATTTTAAAATTTACATTACCATTACATTATTAGAAATCAACGAAGTTTTGCAATTTTGTTTTAAAAAAAACATCGTGTATGGGACTTTGCGTCATAATGACGCCTCCCGCACCAATGTTTCGCTCCCTGGTGATGAAACTGATGAGTACTTCCTTGAGGCCTTTTTGCCTGACACACGGAATCACAATCGTTTGCACCACTACTTTCTGTCACACGGTTTATCATGAGGGCAGACAGAGATGGAGAATGCTATTATAAGTTTCGAGCGTTAGACAATACGGCCACTGATGTAAGAGTGAGAGAGCTCTTTAGTGCCAACTACAAACTGAAGACTCCAGCGCTGCGGCATGAAAGGAAAGGAGACACCACATTTCATATCCAAGACGAGCAGGACAAGTGACAAGAGTATAGCGACTGAGAAAAAGTATTCATTATCATCATTTCAGCCGAAAGACGTCCACTACCGAACATAGGTTTCCCCTATACTTCATTTAATTTAGAATTGAAAACCACAACATCATTATGTTGCGGCTCGCCAACTATTTCTTACCTAGCAAATAGTACAGTACAATAGTCTGGGAGCCGCAAAATAAAATTGTTTTAATGTCACTTTATTTGCGTGTCGTCAATTGTTACTCTAGTACAAATTGTAAAGAGATTACAGTTCACGAGCCGCAATATAATGTTGTTGTGGTTTATAATTCTGAATTAAATGGAGTATAGGTTCGCCAAACAGATCGGTCCTGCGCTATCCATGTCCAAATCCAAACCTAAACCAGGTCGACGCTCCATCATGTTGGAGGCCAACCTACACTGCGTCGTCCGGTCCGAAGCTCAAGACTACTCATAGGGCGTTGCAGAGGGCTATGCTCGGAGTTTCCTTGCGGGATCACATTAGAAATGTTGAAATCCGCGCAAGAACTTAAGTGACCGATATTATACGCTCACATGATGCCCAAAAAAAAATGCTCCGCACGCGGCGGCAGGCACACACACACATACACGTTTCATTTTACTTACATTTTATTACATTGACAGACGGTATAAGAGAGATGGCTTCATTAAGACGATATGAAGAAAAAAGACAAAGATAGTTTTTCACTTGCGCGTAAGTGTAAGCAAACGTCACAATCCGACTGATTCCAATGGTCACAATGAGGACTATTTCGCGGCAAACGTTTTGGTGCGTTGGTGGCGTATATACCTCTTTTTTGTATATAATATCATTGGATATAGCTCGAAGAATCACCAGACACAATTGGCAGTGGGCAGGGCACGTGCCTATGGGGCCAAAAGGTTCTCGATCTCGAGTGGAGTCTACGGAAAACAGTATTAAATTGCTCAAATGCTGGCCGCCACTGCGCAAGGAGTTGAGCGGTTCCTTGTTTACAAAAGATTGTCATGATTAATACCCACTTCAAAACAAGGTCAACCGGGTCAGTTGTTTTATTTTGGTAAAGTTAACTTAACACACTGGTTATAAGACGAAACTTTCGTGAATAAAACAATTACTCTACACGAATGGAGTTTTAAATAAGTTCTGGTCAAAAAATCATTTTAATACGTCTTTTTCTGCTTCTACACTCGGCGCCACGGAAATCGCACACCTACGGATTTTGCTTTCAAGCGAATATAACTCTTATCTTTATAACTTTTATTGCTTTTTTTACCGATTTTGCATTGTTATCAAATGAAGGATTAAATAACCTTTCATATGAATCCACACACCCATACTTTACCTTTAAGACTGTATAAGGTTTATAACGGCTGGACAAGTTGACACAGAAATCCGTGGGTGTGCGATTTCCGTAACGCTGAGTCTATTTTGTTGCCATCCAAACTAAATTTTATCTCCTTTCAGAATGAGAGTGCTTGGGCCGTAGTTCCCACTCAGGCCCAGTGCGGATTAAGAACTTCACACACACTACTGAATTTCTTCACCGGTCTGTGCAGCTTACCCCATTATTTTTTTCAAATTACGCATATAAATTCCAAAAAACAGAGGTGAGAGCCCGGACTCGAACCTACGACCATCTCTGCTTGAAAGGCAAACCACTAGGCTACTACTAGTCTATATTACCTACTACTACTAGGATAATGTAGACCAAAATTACTTATGATGAGCTCTCAACATTTTGATGCCGTTGAATGCATCATGATTCGCTGCAAATATACGTACCTACAATGACTGTCGCAATTAAAATCAAACAAAATTTCACTTTCATCAACTCCACAACAGCAATAAACGTTGTGCAACGGCCAATAGCGTCTAAAAGAAATGTAAATAAACCATACGCAATCACAAGTCAGAGATGACAGATATGTATTACTTCCGAGCCGAATACAACTGGAACGCAGTATTACTAGTCTTATGGCATTGCAATAAAAACGCCGATAAAGATATCCATAAAATTGCCGATGTTTTTTTATGAAGCGTGGGTTTAAGACACAAATTTACTTTTACAGTTTAAGGTGGCGCTGTTGTCTAAAGGATTAAATTAGTTGGTATGGGGTAATTTTAGTTCCGGCGTTGGCCACCGGTTCGCGTGAATCTGTGGTGAAAATTGCTTTTTCTCACGAGATTGTGTTGCCATTAATAAATAATGGACATTCGTAGTAATTTGTATCGACTGTTTTAGCTATGTCGACAGTGGGAAGGAAAAGTGCTAAAGTGCGAAAATGCTACTTTTTGAACATTAATAATTAAACTTTTTTTTAGATGGAATTCTTTCCGGTTAGTGAATTTCCTCAAATTTACAGTGTTTAACTTAAACAGTGTGTTCCAGTGTAACCGGAAAACCCCATCATTTGATTAATTAATCCTATCGATAGGGTTACCCTATCACTTGATTAACCCATCGATGAGCTTACCCTATGATTGACTTAGCCTAACGTCAGGGTAACCCTATGGAACGGGTTAACCGCTGCCATGGAACTTACCCAGTATTAGGGTTTCGGTAGCTTAATATTTAAGCGTTTAGCACCAACTGGGTTAACCCCATTGATCGTCTCTCTCTTTTTTGCGCATTCGAGAGATTTCCGCTCTCGTTGTCGAGTCACGCATGAGCGACCACGCACTAGATTGTGCAATAAGTCGAAACACTTGCACATAGAGATTAAAACTGCTTGACACCATTCGATTAACTCTAAAATGGGTTACAGATGATAGGGTTTTGGGATAGGGTTTGTGCTTAGTCGAATTACCCGTATCATTTGGTTACCCTTTTATTGGACTAAGACGATGATTGAGTTAGCGTAGCGTATCCTTAGGGTTTGTAAAAACAAGTCTATAAATACCCTATTAAAAATCACTTTAAGACTAAGCGCTTCCGGTCCATGGCTAAAGGGCCAATGCTCTGAGTCAGTCAGTCAGAGCCTCTGACTACTATGAAACTTACATATACATCTTTTTTTATCCGAATTGGCCTTTTAGCACTTTTACTACTACATAACGATGTTCGAGCGAACGGTGTGCTTTTAAAATGGTAACAAAATCTTTGTTTCGGCCCCTACTAGAAGATTGTAAATGTATATTGAAGGTATTTATTTCTACGCGGGTCAAAGTCAAAGTCAAAAAGTCAAAATTCTTTATTCAATTTAGGCATCAAATTGATGCTCCTATGAACGTCGAAAAATCTACCACCGGTTCGGAAAAACCCTGTTGAGAAGAAACCGGCAAGAAACTCAACAAGGTATATTTTTTTCAATCAGATCTACATTGTTATTAAATGACATGACGGGTGAAGCCATCAGTTAGGAACTAGTAACGTATAATATACCAATAGGTACAATATGTCGAATCTCCGCGAAGTGCGTCGATCGGAAGCAGGCTACAAAGCCTCGAACACCGTCGTAGACTTGCTTGATTGTCTGTTTTTGTCGGATACATTTTGGTGAGAAACGTGAGAAACGCAGGAATTACGTGATTTAATTCCTCCGTTTCCATTTCACTAACGGACATCCGTACGAAGGGAGCGTCATCCTTATGTGGTTAGTATTCCATTGGCCCTCAAGAAGCGATTCGCTTCAACTTTGCTAATACGAACTGCTAAAGAATGAAATTCGCTCCTGTCGCAGCATTCTTGCATAGCACGTCTATGGTGGAAAGGTGACTGACTTACGGTGGAGAAGTACTCTTGGAATGCGCTCAGCTCCAAAGAAAAGGTATCCGCCGTTACAGGGGGATATCTTTTCGGTGCAGCTGGCTGTACAATGGCGTGGTGCTGCCTACCCTGGAACTGATCCACTGTACGCCATTAACTCTACTCTATCGTATGAAGTTACGAAGCCAGACCAGGCCTAATCTGATCCTTATAATAATAACGCATTGGCCACGTGTGTCTGCCATTGCGTCATCCCCGTTCTCATATGTTGTCTTATCGTATGGACCCCAGATGGTGCTTTGCCGTAAAGATATGTATAAATTTCAACATATTTCAATGGAGTAAGACAAAAAAGTGGATGCATCTTTTTGCTGTCGACTGAATTCACTCTTGACCTGCCACTTGGGGTGATTGAAGACCTTTTGACCTCTCTATCTCACCTAGTGAAAAGTGCAGATGAGGCTAAAAGTGTACCTCACTGGTTCAGTATACAGCCTATCACTTAAGCTTAAAGAGCCCCAGATTGTAGGTATCTATATGGAAATACAGACAATGGGAACGAATTCCATTCCTTTGTAGGTCGTGTTGGGAAAGATAAAGCGAACCACTTCGTGCGGGTCAGTGGAATACCAACCGCATAAAGGATGAAGATTTCCCCTCCGCTCCGCGCCTGGGTGTCCGCTGGTAAAATGGAGAAGGGAGGAATAAAATCAAGCTAATTACTTATTTAATTTATGATTCATATCAATGAACTGAAACAATTCCTTTGCTCACCCGCGACCTTATGATAGTTCCGTTTATGCAAGAAATGTGCGTTTTTACAGTTCCTCCACCTCCACACTGTACGAACACACATAAATCTGAAATCACACAATCAAAACTATCACCACCATCAACGTACACTGACGCGTTTCGAACTCAACCAGAGTTCATCCTTGGGAGTATCGCAAACTTTCACCATGCTACCAAATGTTAGACTATCATTTGGTAGCATAAACGTAACTATCATATGGTCGCGGGTGAGCAAAGTAAATGTTTCAGTTCACCAATTAATTACTAATGTGTTAAATTACAATTCAAATTTTACTATGAACTATTAGATGAAGTAAACCAGTATGAAGCGAAGCAATGGTGTGCGTGAAATTCCCAATCCGCACTGGGCCCACGTGGTAACTGCGGACCAACCCGTCTCATCGTAAGGTTCAGCAGTGAAGTAAGTGAAAAATTATTATAGACAAACCTAAACACTTTATTACAAGCATCAAAAGCCCGCAAATCACGCCTGACAGATAACCAGCGCTGCCACACTCGCAGCGGGCAACAAAGCGGCCATATTTTCCAGTTTGACAGCCAGCCCCCAGTGTTGCCACGGCGCGACTCGCAATTACCCGTAAACTCCATTCAGATGTCCGTATTGCCGAGTTCCGGGGTAATAAAGGGATTATTTACTAGCTTAACGGACTGTATTAATATCTTTAGTGCTTAGATTAATTTATCAAATGGAATTGAAATGACATATAACTTATTGATACAGGCAAGAGTATTTTAAGTCCAGGATAGTTTTATATAAAGAGTTATGATGCCTTCGCAATATACTCGGTATATTCTGGCCCGAGAGAATATCTAACGCTCACCTGTGGGATCGCTGCGATGAAGTCCCAATCGATCAGCAGATCAAACGACGCAAATGGAGCTGGATAGGCCACACCCTCCGAAGGGATCCCAACCACATCCCGAGGCAAGCCCTAGACTGGAATCCCCAAGGAAAACGCAAACGTGGTCGTCCAAAACAAACCTGGCGGCGGACAATCATTGGCGAAGCGAAGGCCATTGGCAAAACCTGGAGCGAAATCAAGCGAGACGCTCAAGACAGAACGGGATGGCGATGCACTGTGGACGCCCTCTGCCCCATCTAGGGGTCATAGGACCTTAAGTAAGTAAGTATGATTAAATTGTCAATCGCTGTTTTCTATATTGCTTATTATCCTACTTATATTGTGATACAACCAAGTACATACCCGTCTTTGCTAAAAACGTCTTCATTTACTATCAAGATTATGTCATAGCTCGGTTTAGGCCCATTGTTCCGAAGATAAGAGAACACGAACTAACTTCAAGTCATTAAAATCTCATTTCCGATCGCATCATCGCCGGTAGCGACACATTACGCCCATTTGCACAGCAAATATCTCAACAATCTATCCGCCAATCGGATTATGAGCGTACCTACCTACTTTAAGACGCTGTCAACACCAATGTCGGCGCACACTGTCTATTTGTATCGGAGTAAACGAGATGCCGCTAATACTGGGCAGCCGGGTATATCGAAATTTATCGGGCAAATATTGAATTAAAAAAAAACTGTGGATTATTTGTGAAATATGACTCGTTAGCGGTTTAGGTATGAATATGTTCACTTCATGTTTTTAATTGCAGACGCATACGCCAAAAAAATAAAGACATAGAACCGTTTAATGATGATTTTAAGACCTATCTTTGCAATTATTTTCTATCGAGCCGATTTCGTCCAATTATGTATCGAGTCCGTCCACGGTCTTTGAAATATGATGAATTATTAACATATAATTTTTTGATGTGCTAGAACAAACAGTTTTTCTTAAAAAACTGTTTAAAAAACATCAATTTCAACAAAATTAGGTGTTGTCAGCCTCTTAACCGAGGGCGAACAAATCAAGAGGACAGTCTCTAATTACTTTAATTTTAATACTAGATGAAAAAAAAACCCAGCTGTATAATTCCCGTTCCCATGGGGATTCCGGGAAGATATAAATAAACCCTATGTCATTCTCGGATGGAACTGAGACGAATCTAATGACACCTCACACTTCAAAATCCATTGAGCCGTTTAGGCTGCAGGGCGTGCCAAAGAATGATACATACATGCATAAATACATACACTCGATAAACATAACCCTCCTTCGACAGTCGGGTGATAAGGTAGAGGCGATTTCGCGACCACATGCATTGAGTTGGAAATTCAATATAAATAAATAATAAATAAATAATAATAATAGTTTATTTTCCTTAAACAAAAGTGCTTAGCATACAATAAGGTTGAGACCTCCTATTAAGTTATAAACTTGTGTCAGGAGGCCTCGCTCTTCTAAAAACTACATACATTTAAAACAGTTTTACTAAAACTAAACTATTTTACTTAATCTAAACATATTATTTATGTGTGCGCGCGTGAGGGTGTGTGAGTATGTGTGTGTGTGTGTGTGTGTGTGTGTGTGTGTGTATGCGAGTGTCTGTGTGTGCGAGTGAGCGATTGTACTATGTGAGTGGCTGCGTAAGAGGTCCGATTTCACAAAACAACCAAGTACATAAATAAAACTTGTACATAAAGATTGCTCTTATCAGAGAGTACCCCAAAACAAAAATCCGTATTCATACTAATATTAAATATGTGTCTGTCTGTCATTCTGTCCGACTCGTCCTACTGTCTGTCTGTCAGTTACCTTCACACACTTAAACAGCTGAAGCGATTAAGATGAAACTCAGCACGGAGACAGCCTGAGTCCCGAGAAAAGACACAGGACATTATAAACCAGAAAGATTGCAAAGTACCGTTAGGATAGCAATAAAAGAGCCCTTCGCAGTCAAAATCACGGGCAAGAGTCAGTATACAATATACTACGAGATCTCACTCTGCTGGTAGTAAGAGGTTTTCAGTTTTAAGGTAGTCAAGTTTAGAAAGCCAGTCAGTCAAGACCGCTTTACAGTCAAACAGTTTCAGCGGATAAAAATTGAGACTCTTATTCAACTTATTATACAGGTGAGACGAGAGAGCATCATATTGTCTTTTAGCAAAAGTGGATTTATAGCCGGGTATAGGTGCTACAGATTTTATTCTTCTGTATGTGCTATATGACGGGTCAAAAACCAAACCCTTATGAAGTTTCGTCACAACAGATACTATGTAAAGTTTACGCATGCTAAGGAGATTACAGTGGGTATAAAGTTCAGTTGTTGGATATCTATAAGGCTTAAAATACATTATTTTCAATAAGCATCTTTGTGCCCTTTCCACTTCCAAAAATTTAGTTTTATTTGCCCCGCCCCAAACTGGAATACAATATGTCATGATGGATTGCGCAAGAGCTATATAGATCTTATTTAAGAGGGAGGGGGAGGCGATATGTCTAAGTGCTTTAAAGATCCAAATTAATTTGCGTATACGATTATTGATAAAGTCAAGATGCGGGTACCAAGAGAGACGTTGGTCAAACAATACACCCAGGTATTTGGTGGAGCTCACTCTTTCAAGTTGTGTGCAATTGCAGGCAACAGCGAAGTTACAGGTGTGGAGTTTAAGCTTAAAATTGCCCGAGGGTTGACCACTAGAGTTTTTAGAAAAACATATGAAGTTGGACTTGGCAGTATTAAGGGTAAGTAAGTTGGAGATAAGCCATGTGTTGATACTACACAGTCCCCTTTCAGCAGCACCCAACACTAAATCCCAGCTTTCGCCACTAAAGAGAGCCACAGTGTCGTCAGCGTATAGGAAGATGTGCCCCTCAAGGGAACAGACATTGGCAAGATCATTGATGTAGATCAGAAAGAGAGTCGGACCGAGAATGCTCCCCTGCGGTACACCAAAAGAGACCTCCGATTCATCACTGAAATAGCTACCAATCCTAACTCTCTGACTACGATTATTTAGGTAGTCGTAAAAGAGCTCAAGAGGCTTTCCTCTGATCCCTAAGCGCTCCAACTTGAGAAGAAGCAGCGGAATCGAAACGGTATCAAACGCTTTTTTTAAATCGAGGAAAACTGCTACACATTTATCACCTTTATCCACTTCCTTATTGATAATTTGAGATAGGCCAAGTACCGCATCCTCTGTTGACAAGCCATGCCTGAAGCCAAATTGTGATTTCGAAAGTAAGTTAAATTTATGAAGGTAATTATTTAGCCTTTTATTAATTAATTTTTCTACTATTTTGGAAACTGCCGAAAGTAATGAAATTGGTCTATAGCTATTTGGTTCCGTTTTGACTCCACTCTTAAAAATAGGTATAACAATGGACTTCTTTAATGCAGCTGGGAATACACCTTGCGCAAAACACAGGTTTGTCAGGTGACTAATGACTGGGGCAATAGCAACAGCACAAAGTTTTAAAAATTTAGTGGGTATATAATCATAGCCTGGTGCACTGTCTGACTTAAGGGACATTAAGACACTAGTTACTTCGTCGGGATCACAGTCAAAAAGAAAGAACGAGCAACCCGCTGCATTATATAAGTCGGGGTGATGAGACTGGTTAGGAGACTGGTTATTAGGTATTTGAGAAGCCAGGTTTTTACCTACGTTCGTGAAAAAGTCATTTACATAGTTAATAGATTCAGTGGGAGTAGCTTTACACTTGAGCAAGTTCAAATCATTGGAAATAGGGGCTTTATAATTTGTTAATTTTTTAATTGAGGACCATAAGGCTTTAGAATTACTGGCACTTTTTTCCAGGATTTGCTTCTCATAATTACGCTTTAATTTATTAATTAAGTTATTAGTGAAATTGCGATATCTTTTAAAAGTAGTTCGCAAAATATCATTATCAGGGTCAGCTCGCAGTCTTAGTTGCATCTTGTTTCTATTTTGAATACACCTTAGCAAACCAGGGGTTATCCAAGGTTTGATAGTTCTACGACTTCTTGGGATTAATTTTAATGTTTTGCTGTTATTTATGGAGTCCCTCAGAATAAGTAACAGTTGATCTAAAATAAAGTTGGGATCTGTAGAGGTTAATAGACTTTCAAAATTTATTTCCAAAACTAAAGCTGCTGCCTGTTTATAGTTTATAGTTTCAATTGATTTTAGGGTTGTAGTGTTCACGTGATTAAATAATAACAAGGCCGTGGTATTGTGATCTGTTATGGATGTATTAAGGATAGCTGTATATATTTTTGTGGATTTGTTTTTTATATTAAGCATAATATGATCAAGGGATCTGTCTGTTGGGCAAAGCCAATTGGCAAAGTTAAAGACCGATGAAGGTAGGATCGTGACCTCTAAACCGGAGCTATTGTTAGAGGTTGAGAAGTTCTATGGACAGCTGTACACATCAACGAAGAAACCCGTCATGGATCTAGCTGAAGACCCGAGAGCTAGATTAACCCGGCACTATACCGAAGACATCCCGGACGTCAGCCTGTACGAGATTAGTACGGCTCTCAAACAACTAAAGAATGGCAAGGCCCCTGGTGATGACGGAATAACAGCCGAACTTCTGAAGGCGGGCGGAAAACCGATCCTCAAAGCCCTTCAGAAACTATTTGATACCGCCATCCGTGAAGGGAAAACACCAAAAGCATGGAACAGAAGTGTAGTGGTGCTGTTCTTCAAAAAAGGCGATAATACCTTATTGAAGAATTATAGACCCATTTCACTTCTGAGCCATGTTTACAAGCTGTTTTCGAGAGTCATTACGAATCGTCTCGCGCGCAGGTTAGACGACTTCCAGCCTCCCGAACAAGCCGGGTTTCGAAAAGGCTTTAGCACCGTGGACCACATACATGCGTTGCGGCAGGTTATACAGAAAACCGAGGAATATAACCGCCCCCTTTGCCTGGCATTTGTGGACTACGAGAAGGCCTTCGATTCGATCGAGACTTGGGCTGTACTGCAGTCTCTCCAACGGTGCCAAGTAGACTACCGGTACATCGAAGTGTTGAAGTGTCTGTATAATAACGCCACAATGTCCGTCCAACTTCAGGATCAGATGTCGAAGCCCATTCTATTGCAGCGGGGAGTCAGACAAGGAGATGTAATCTCTCCGAAACTGTTCACCGCTGCACTAGAGGATGCGTTCAAGACTCTGAACTGGGAAGGGCGTGGCATCAATGTAAATGGCGAATACTTCACTCACCTTCGATTTGCCGACGACGTGGTGCTTATGGCTGAGACCTTGGAGGACCTCAGTGCGATGCTCGCTGACCTCGGAAGAGTCTCCGAGAGAGTTGGTCTTAAATTGAACATGGACAAGACGAAGGTCATGTCGAACGCCCATGTTGTACCAACTCCCGTCGTAATCGGAGATACTTTGCTCGAAGTTGTTGACGACTATATCTATCTGGGACATACAATCCAATTGGGTAGGTGCAACTTCGAGAAAGAGGTCAATCGACGAATTAGACTCGGATGGGCAGCGTTCGGGAAGCTCCGCAATATCTTGTCATCCGATATACCGCAGTGTCTCAAGTCAAAAGTCTTTGACCAGTGTGTGTTGCCAGTGATGACTTATGGTACTGAGACGTGGCCGCTAACGATGGGTCTTATAAGGAAGCTCAAGGTCACTCAGAGGGCGATGGAGAGGGCTATGCTTGGAGTTTCTCTGCGGGATCGCATTAGAAATGATGAAATCCGCGCGAGAACTAAAGTCACGGACATAGCTCGAAGAATCGCTAGACTTAAGTGGCAGTGGGCAGGGCACATCGCCCGTAGAACTGACGGCCGATGGGGCCGAAAGGTTCTCGAGTGGCGTCCGCGGACCGGAAGACGCAGTGTAGGTAGGCCTCCAACAAGATGGAGCGACGACCTGGTGAAGGTAGCGGGAACGCATTGGATGCGGATGGCGCAGGGCCGATCTGTTTGGCGAGCCTTGGGGGAGGCCTATGTTCAGCAGTGGACGTCTTTCGGCTGAAATGATGATGATGATCAAGGCAATTGCCCAGCCTAGTAGGTTTTAAGAGACCAGGAATTATGCCATGTACACTAAGCATGTTTAAATATCTTTCTCTGTTCGACCTATCAATTAGCTGCTCACAAGTGCGGGGTATTAAATTAATATTGATGTCCCCTGATATTATAATAGATTTACTAGAGTTTAAAGTTTCCAAGTGTCTGTCCAGTGAGTTCACAAAGTTAACTGCATTATGGTTAGAGGGAGAACGATAGATTCCAAGAATGGTAGTGTTTAATAGGTCAACTTGAATACATGATGCATGTTCCAAAACGATCTCTTCAAAACTGGCACTTAGATAGTTCTTTGCAAAGATTACTACGCCATCATTTTGGTTACTATTATTTAATGTAAACTTAGAGGTATAATTTGGTAAATATGGAATTGGTTTCAGAGGATTGATCCAGCATTCTGTTAATATAATTAAATCGGGGTCAAAATCAAGCTGCGAAAGGGTTACTTGCAGATTGGAAAAATTTGTGTAAATACTACGTATATTCTGTGAAATAACAGAAAAACTGGTTCTCAAGCTGGGTACGTGTTTAACAATATCCTGAGGCTCGCACTCAAAAGACTCGGCAATCTCCACGTTGTCAATATCATTTATAATGGATAGATTATTAAACATAAGTAGATTTCAAGGTCATGGGTTTAAACAGGCTGAAAGTGGTAAATAATAACATTCTATTTTGAGTGAGCAGACACGGAAATTTTAAAAAGGAAAAGTTGATTTTGTGATTATTGGACCAGATTAAAAAGTGTGTGAGTGTGTATATGTGTGTGTGTTTATTTGTAGGTGAGATAAGACAATATTTTATGTAAGAAAAAGAGTTCCACAAATCACCAGGGCTGCATAGAGACCAGGAGATTACATTAGTTAGTAGAACATAGCATAAAGATAACAATTCAAAGGTGCGCAACAGTCGCGAACCACCAGGAGCGCATAGAACCAAAGCGGTAGAACGAAAAACTCGAGACAGAAAAAATTGCGCAAGTGAATAAAAGATCCACAAATCACCAGGACTACATAGAGACCAGGAGATTACTTTCGTAAGTAGTATACATAAAAATATCAATATAAAGGTGCGCAACAGTCGCGAGCCACCAGGAGCACATAGGAACAAAGCGATGGAACGAAAAACTTGAGACAGAAAAAATGAAATAATTGGTAATTCTTTGCGGCGCAGTAGTTTCAATCTACCAGGGAGACATAAGTTATACAAAAATAATGCAAAAAGTAAACAACTCACGCAAACCGTAAACATAAACATTACTTTGTAATAACCTAATCTTCCCGCGGTACTAGGGATGCATAAAAGGTGTAGATGATGTACAACACCGTCCCAGAGGAGGATCAATAATAAGCCATATTTAAATGACCATAAGGGACTAAGGCTACATAGACGAGCAGGAGTTACATTCATGTTACTATGAATAACTAAAATTACATTAAACATTACAAAAAATAAAGAGTAGGCACGGTCGAAAAAAAGTATTAGAGATCGATCGATGTTACCAGGAACACATAACAATGAAGAGTCAACTCCAGGGTGACATGGCAATAGTCAAAACCAGGACCAAGAGATGGCGCTACTGTGCAACTTTAAACAAGTCAGATATGAAGTATCTTTTTTATTTATTTTTGGTGAGCGGGTAGCTCCGAAGGAGTGTTAAAGTCTCTCGGTAGAGGGCATAAACATAGATGAGTGCTTTATCACTGCATAACGTGATTATAACAGACTGAAATGTACGATGTATGGGAAAGATTCGTCGCTAACCTCTAGACCAGTGGTGGTGTAGGGGTAAAGCACGCAGCACGGAACGCTGAGGACCTGGGTTCGATTCCCAGCATTGGTCTTTTTTCTGGGGTTTTTTCTGTGCATCTATATTTCAGTTTGTATTTAGTTTGAAATATATGGTTTCATGGGATGACCGTAAAAGTAATAAAAAAAAAAAAATGAAGTTGAAAAAATAAATAAAAAAGATACTTCATATCTGACTTGTTGGAAATTCAACCTTATTGATTTCACTATACGTCATAATTTCCATTGTAATTATTGAAAATAAGACTAGCTTTGTATAGCTTTGTATTTGTTGTATTTAGTATGAAATAAACTAACGCGTGTCACTCCGGGTTTTCTAACGTCAATGTTAGACGACCAGATGGCCTAGTGGTTAGAGACCCTGACTATGAAGCTTGAGGTCCCGGGTTCGATTCCCGTGTCGGGGCAGATATTTGTATGAAAAATACGAATGTTTGTTCTCGGGTCTTGGGTGTTTAATATGTATTTAAGTATGTATCTATCTATATACGTATGTTTATCCGTTGCCTAGTACCCATAACACAAGCTTTGCCTAGCTTACTTTGGGACTAGGTCAATTGGTGTGAATTGTCCCGTGATATTTATTTTTTATTTATTTTATTTAATGTTCACCCAACACCATTGCTAGTTACAGACAAATCATCAACTCCGTACACCGTTACACAAGAGTATGTTATGTCTATACAAGCTTGCGCAGCCAAATCAGCAATGACAACGTCATCACGCGCAACAGCCGAGTCATCGAGTGACTGGCTGGT
This sequence comes from Archips xylosteana, assembly GCA_947563465.1. Taxonomy (NCBI): domain Eukaryota; kingdom Metazoa; phylum Arthropoda; class Insecta; order Lepidoptera; family Tortricidae; genus Archips; species Archips xylosteana. The sequence continues at coordinate 9,184,961 of OX387373.1, forward strand.
TGATTGTAACGTTAAGTTGACGTTAGATTTGACTCTGGTACTGTTATTCACAGGTAACCTGCACACGCCTGAGAAGGAATTTGATGGTGTTTGTGAAGTTCCCGATTCGCAGTGGGAACTACGGCCGAAGCCTTCCCATTTTGAGAGGAGGCCAGTGCCCTGCAGTGGAATGTGTATCATGTGTATAGGCTGGGATGATGGTATGACTGTTATTTCGGGAAATTCGTGATATTTTCTCAGTGCCTGAAGACGGGTTTTCAACCAGTGCGTTGCTAGAATGGCATGTCCTTTCCAGAGCAGAATACCATAATATCAGACTCGTAGAATACCTACCAGATTCGCGGGATACCTACCAGAAACGCAATATATCAGACTCGCGCGGTACCAGATTCGCATAATCCCAGACTCGTAGGATACTGGGGAGTCGCAAAATTATCTGATAGGGTAGTTTTTTATACAATACTAGCTTTTGCCCGCGCTTCCGTCTGCGAAGAGTAGGTAGTGGTATAAAAAATAGCCTACGACCTATTGTCAGACCTACCGAATATAGAGAAAAAATGTCATAAAAATCGGTCAAGCCGTTTCGGAGGAGTTCGATAACAAACACCGTGACACGAGATTGTTATATATTAGATATTCCGTCCGTCTTGCTTGCAGCGTTCTACAAATAATTAAATAACTAATCGTTTCTTATCAAGTTTTCATTACTAACAACTAAAGCGACGTGGAAAACCAATGACAAATTCATTAAATATGAGTCACATGAACAACACGGCAATTAATTTAGTAATAACTAAACACGCATGTCATCTTACATTTTACTCGTAGTTTGTTTGGATGTCCGTTAGCACCACCCAATAACGAGCGGATTTAGATGAAACTTGGCGTAGTTTTTTTTATACAGTAAAGGGTTGCGTTTGACCACAATCACGCCTGATGGAAAGCGAAGATGGGGCCTACGGTAGAGCACACTTGCCTAGTAAATGCTCATTCACCCTAGCTGAAAACGCCCAGATTGTAGTGAGATTGTTGTTGATAGACAAAGATCTGGACTGAAGCCCAAAACAAGCCGGGAGCGCGGGGCGCCGGCGGAGCGTGCAGCGCGCTCTATAACACTGAATCAAATATACGGTGACACACTGGCAGCGCGGCACACAGTATTTGATTCAGTGTTATTGACCGCGCTGCACACGCTTTTTTGTGGCCTTGATACTCAGGATACTCGATATCCCGGTAATACGTTCCCGCGGGATAATGCTTCAAATTTAAACAAGTATAGAGGGCGCTGTCCAAGAACGTTGCAGTATAGGTAACGCCATCAGAGTTGAGGTCACGCACACAACACGTCATGTAATGACAGCGGGATTTTGACATTTATTCGTACCGATAGCAAGTTCAACAGACTCCACAGTGAATTACAAGACTGACTAAAATTTTCTTAAGAATAATTTAGGAAAATACATCTAGTTTAAACAAAAAAGAAAATAAAATATTTTGATCTATTTTATATTAAATCAGATAAGAATATTTATCGCGTCACCTGAGGTAAAACCCACTATGGGGTTATAGCGTTTATTTGAGTTATCTTTTAAACAACGTGAGTTACAACAGCACCTGCCATCTAGTGATAGACACTTTAACTACTTGGAGGACAACAAGTAACATAGAGGGCGTCTTGGTGAATCGTATTCAAGACATCGGTAATTTTGAAATTTAGAACCTTAACAGAGCTACGCAGTGCGTGGGGTAAGTAAATAAAATGCATTTAAATCCTATTTTTTTTAGTTTTGTGGTCTTAAATTGTATTAAAGATGCAGAGTATTAGTTGGTTCACATGTCTGAATTATAATTTGTATTCAAAATGCTTTTCTCTCAGAATTATTATCATTTAAAATTTTTGAAAGTTATTTATGAAATATTGCTAAATGCGTTAGTATAATTGAGGTTATTGCGTCGGTATAACGCATTTTCCCCAATGTCAGTGGTCAATAACCTTTTTCTTTGAGCGTTTTAACACATAAATAAATGAGTGAATCCTGAAAGTTACTTATCAATTCTTTAGCAACATTAGTACCTGCTTATTTGATTTTTCATTAATTTTGAACATAAAACTACCGTGAGACTCACTCAAAAATCTTAAATAAAAATGAAACTGCCTTAATAACCACCCAGGAACTAAAAGCAAAAAAAAATATATAAAAACAACCGATGAATTGAGAACCTCCTCCTTTTTTAAAGTAGGTTAAAAAATGTTTGCAACAACTGTTATTTGGCTTTGGATAAATGCGTCTGCAAAATAAAGACGCATTTTACGTAATTATACTATTTTTGGCCTCAACTGATTATTCGCGGTTCGTGGTTCCTTTTATCAATAATACCTTCTAGAATATGGTATTACGAACATGCGCCATGAAGTTTTAGAGGCCTTAACAAAATCGATACACAATTATTTAAAAAAGATGCATTTTCCCAAATCGAGGTAAAAGCGTCTAAAATCCCGGTTTTAAAAAAATGCTTGTATATTTTTTAATACTAGTGCAGCAAAAAAGTAACTTCGACAAATTTATTGTTAAAGACTTGGATAAAGTACAGGCCCAAACAGTACTTCAAAATACTTGATGCATATTTCACAATTTAAGATTGAAAAAAGATCAAAAAAAATACGAAAAAACACGTACGCAATTACCTCAGGTGACCTTATTTATAAATTACCGATGTTTTTCTTGCGAATATGTCTTATCAGTTTCAAATTGTTTTCCAAAAATACCTATGTTATACGAAAAAAGAAAAATTATAATATTATAGTATTCCGTAAGTATTTCATCATAGGATCATTAAAACTCACATTTTCACTGACTCGGTCATTTCATTCATTCACTATCTTTTTGCAATCAGTACTTTATGTAGCTGTGTGTGTAATCGTTCGCCCCAACTCTCGTGGCGTTACCTATACCTCGGCTTTCGAGATGACTCGTTAACTTCGGCCGCAAATAATAGATGCCGTTGTCCAAGCGATCGTTAATGTTATAAAATAAATATGTGAAAGTGTGTTTGTTTGTCCTTCTTTCACGTTGAAACTGAGCCATGTATTGCCATGATTGTTTGGACATAGTTGAAGACCTGGAGAGTGACATAGGGCAGGTACTTTTTACCACGGGAAAATATCTCATTCCATCGAGAAAACACGTTTCAATCTACTTCAGCGGGGCCGAAGCCGCGGGCATCAGCTTGTATATAATAAAGCCCATTCGCTTTCTTGACTTGCAAGGACTGTAACAAGGAACCCTAATAATCAAGTATGATGATGATTAAACGCGTTTATAAGGGAACAAAAAAACACCGCACAAGCTCATGGCATGATCGATCACACAAAAAACTAATGTCTATTGAGTAGCAATTAACAGATAACAGCTAACAGTTATTATTATTGAATAGATAACTTATAAAGGTACCGCGACCGTTTTAAGAGTTCCGGAGCCAAAAGGGCAAAACGGAACCCTTATAGATTTGTCATGTCTGTCTGTCTGTCCGTCCGAGGCTTAGCATAGAGACTATTTGTGTAGAGATATATGTAGCAATTACCTCGACAAAGTGATAAAATGCAAAATAGAAAAAAAAATTTAAGGTATCTCCCATTCCCATAGACGTAAAGTGGGGTTGATTTTTTTTTCTCGTCTAACCTTATTTTGTGGGATATCGTTGGATAGGTCTTTTAAAATCATTGCGATGTTGTTAAGACGATTTGTGAAGACAGTGATTACTCATTTTGAATTTCGCCACATTTTAGAAGCGTCACTCCCCCTCTAAAGTCGGCTTTGATAATTGAGTATAAAACCGATCCTAACCACAACTAAAACGCTCGCCTCGCGATCGCCGTGTGGTCGTGACTGACCCTAGAGACGGTGCATAAGCAAAACAACAAAAAAGTTAATTGTTCGTTTACAGTTAGTTAGTACCGTTCGCGTATTCATTAACTATGTATATTTTTTGTTTACACCGCGAATAACAACAGATCTGCTGCTATGGACTAACTAGCTGATGCCCGCTTACTTCAGTAGATTAAAACGTGTTTTCCCGAGAGAATGAGATATTTTCCCGTGGTAAATACTTTCCAGCTCTTCAACAATGTCCTTACAAAAAAATCACTTTTGAAGTGTGAAAAATCACTTTGATTTTGAAGTGTGAGGTGTCATTAGATTCGTCTCAGTTCCGTGAGTGTGTCCGGGATATATATTTTCCCGGAATTCCCATGGGAACAGGAATTATACAGGAGGTTTTTTTCCATCTAGTATTGAAATTATTATTAAGACTTTCGTACAAACTCCGTTCAAATTAGCATATAATCAACAAACACGCATGGAAACGCGAATGCTACGGCAATCCATGCTATTTACCGCTCGCGTAACAGTCGTAAGCGCTGGCGCATGGCGAATGACAAGAAAAACATCGCGTTCAGGGATCCGTGGCACACGCAGTGATGGTACGGCCACACATCGCGATAACCCGAATTCGCTTTATCCTGGTACGAAACGAAAACCTTCGTCAGTTACTAAATTCATTTCTTAATGAAGATGAAGTGGAGCGCCGTCTTCGTGAGAGAGGTCTTGACCTTCGCTCTGGGTCGTTTCTGGTGCAAAGGTTGTCCACCGCGGTTCAGCGGGGCAATGCGGCTAGTGTGTTGGACACATTTGCGCCTGGTGCGATCCGGGGCGGTTTATTTGACTGAATTTATATTTTTGTTTTTATTTTATAGTATTTTGTGCGTATTGACAACTTGTAAATTATTCCGTAATAAATGTATTCGAAACTTTCTTAATCAAGTCATAGACGCTTAGTCATCATCATCATTTCAGCTGTAGTACGTCCACTGCTGGACATAATCGTAGGCCTCCCTCATTGATACCCAATCATTACGGTTGGAAGCGGCTATCGAATATCGAATGACTATTTTCACTTAAAATTCAATGTGACAAACAGCCTTTTTGTTTTTGTCACTTAATTGGTCGAATCGAGTCTACGGAACCCTAGTGTCTCGCTCTAGACACAGACAATGGACTTAGACAAACGCGATCGACCGTGAACGCGACAGTTAGGCACACATGCAGAAACCGGAAGCGATTGTTTCAGCTTATTGTATAGCATTAGTCTCTTATGTCATGTTATACAATCCAATGTTTGGGTAGAAAGTTTTGGTATGAGATGCATTTAACAGTCTTGCATGTGCGTATAGTAAAATTATATATTTCCTACCAAATACAAACTGAAACATGGATACACAGAAAATAAACCAGAAAAGAGACCAGCGCTGGAAATCTAAACCCCTACACCACCACTGGTCAGGAGTTTAGACACAATTTTTTCCTATATGTATCGTCATTTTTCAGGTTGTTTTTATAGGCACTTAAGCAGCGACACTAGCGACATCTATGTTAATGTTCTCATCGAGAAACGTCAACACTCCTTCGGAATTATCCACTCACCCGGACAAGAGATGTCGTTCTTAAGCAATTTTATCAAGATTGTGTTTTTGGAGTCTTTTTGTATTTTTATTTTTCAACTCCAAATTTCTTACTTTTACGGTCATCCCGTGAAATCCATATTATATTTCATACTAAATACAAACTGAAATAACCCAGAAAAAGAGACCAGCGCTGGGAATCGAACCCTGGGAATTCCGTGCTGCGTGCCAAACCCCTACACCACCACGTGGTATCCATGTTCCAGTTTGTATTTAGTATGAAATAAACAATTAAAATACCCCCCTATTTTTCAAGTCTCTCAAGCATCGTATCCTCTTAAATCCGTAGGTTTCGTCGGCTACGGTATACATATAATCTAATATACAGGGTTATTTGTAATTCACTAGCATCCTTTTAACCCTAAACTCCTACCACTTAAACAAATGTTTTTTGTTATATGACTTTTTAAAATGGAGTACATTTTTTTTTCACACACGGCACAGAGTATCGTAAAAATACAGGTAATCTCAAATTTTCAAAACGTTATTACACCAAAAATATAAAGTTATGACAAAAGTCGTAAAACAAAAAAGATTTGTTTAAGTGGTAGGAGTTTAGGGTTAAAAGGATGCTAGTGAATTACAAATAACCCTGTATAAATATCTCGTGTCACGGTGTTTGTTACCGAACTCCTCCGAAACGGCTCAACCGATTTCTATGAAACTTTTTTCTCTGCATTCGGCAGGTCTGAGAATAGGTCCTAGGCTACTTTTCTTCGCGGACGGAGTCGCGGGTAACAGCTAGTATATATATATATAATGTTAAATAAACTGGCAGCCACTCCGTGCCGCAGCGAACAAAGCGATATCACAACTTTCTTGCAACAAACGAGCTATTTAAACAAATTCGTGCCACTGACCGTTATTATTTACATAATTATTGCGCGTGCGCAAATAATGCGGGCAGTCGTTTTTGGGAGCACAACAGAAGTTACAGTTCCAGTTAACTGAACTGGTGGTACTGTATTTTTCGAAATAAATCTATACATATAATAAATCTGTAACAAGTCGGTGTCTGTACATTGAAGATATTTGAGAAAAACTGTCACTAAGGGCTATTTACTAGCGCAGTAGAACCCAAAACAATGTTTTTTAGAATTATTGTCTGTTTGTCTGTTTATCTGTTTGTCTGTTTGTCTGTGCGTTTGTGCGCGCTAATCTCAGAAACGGCTTAACCTAGAAGGATGCGGTTTTCACTGATATGTTGGTATTTTCTTGGATTAACATTTAGTGTTTGTTTCATTTGAATCGGTTCACAAATAAGAAAGATACGTCTATTTTAAGAATTTATAGAACAGTTTTTGGAAGTGGTGAATGTGAACGCGGGTGTGCGGGGGGGGGGGTTCGGTGGGGGTCGGTGAGGGGGGGGGGGTAATTTTTATATCGAGGAACTAAGGAGAGCCATAATTGATGAAAAAGCAAATTGGATAAAAAAAATAAGCTGCCCAAATTACTATTATACTCAAATTCCACGCGGACGGAGTCGCGGGCAAAAGCTAGTAAATAAATATATTAATAAATAATGGGACGATTGCCTCCAATTGACCTATACCGTTTTAAACTTTCGTGATTTTCACTCATAATTACTATACTAAACGGGACTTATCATATCACGCAATTAAGGGCCTACCGAGCTTTTCGCGCTAATCGATTTTGGGTGGGCGATTTCGGGCGTGGGGGAGGCGCGATGGCTCAAGATAGGTTGGTTGGACTGCGCGTGTTTTTGGGTATTTTCATCTTATTACTAAAACAAATACATATTTTAAAAATGTAGCAAGTAGCAACACTATGCCCTAGAAAACATCTTGTATTATTAACATTCAAAAAGTCGTAGTTTATTTTATTTTTTAGAGACGACTTTGGATTTTTTTCTATCGAGCGAACTATAAGTAAATCGTGTTTCGATAAACACTTGTCATTAGAGTGAATCCTCAAATATCTTACACATGAATTTCAAAACTATAGCTTTACGTGTAATGATACAGCACGAGATTAAATGAATGCAATAAATGCGCCAAAAACACGGTAGGCCCTTAATATTTACCTCGACGTTTCGGCCACATTGCAGCAGCCGCGGTGGTGGAAATATTAATTGCGTGATAGATAAGTCCCGTTTAGTATTGTATCCCTAGTTCCCCCCTGCTACGCGATTCCGTTTCCTTGACTGTACAATACCGATACTCAGTTTCGGTTGCGTCGATATCAAAAGAAACCGGACCGGTCGTCTGCTTTCTATAGTAGTTCCGGAACCGGAATGTGACGTGCGACTATATATATATATACGAAAGAGATATCTTAACTAAACTAGCGACCAGTAGGCTTATTGTCTAACGCTTCTGACGTTTGCCTTCGCAATCACTATTTCTTTCTGTCAAACGGTATAAGAGGATGACAGAAAGAGACGGTGAAAGCGAAGGCAAACGACAGAAGCATTAGACAATACGGCCTCTGCCCCGGCTTCATAATCATCATGATCCCACACTACATAAGGGAGAATAAGCTATATTGAACCGGCGCTTAAATTGGACCACTTCCGTATTTCTACCAAATTACACTATTTATTTACACTGGCAACAAAAAATGAAGCGATGACAGCGCCACAAACAGTCCGCCATTTTGCATCATCGCTTCATTTTTTGAAGTGAAACTTCTAATGCGACTTCCTACAAGGTCGCGTTAAACGTTTAGCGCTACCATGGAGGGGGTATGAAAGCATTAGTATATGTACTGCCGAAGCAAGTAATCTCGTATTGTATATATACTAACGGATGTTAAAAACTTCGACAGTGCGATGCAGAACTCATACTGTTGTGCAAATTTGTATGAGACTTGATAAAAGCGCCATCTAGTGAGTAATTTAAACACATAGATGCATAAGTAAATTTGGTTTCTTTAAGTTATTGCAATAAGGTTCATATTGATGTATAAGTGCCTTTTTCGTTTCCACATTACGAAGTTTCACTTCTTCCGCGCGGAGGAACTGTACGCACGATTTTTTTTGTTGCCAGTGTAAATAAATAGTGTAATTTGGTAGAATTTAGTGTTGCCAGAAGGTTACAAAAGTAACCTTCAGTCAACACTGCGGCAGCAACCGATCTACGATACTCGATAAACAAGCGCTCTTAAAGGAGTTAAAATTGTTAGAAATCACCTATCATCACTGAGAAATACGGAAGTGGTCCAATTTAAGCGCCGGTTCAATATAATAGGATACTCTCACCTATGTCTCAGTGCAGGCCTCCTCTCAGAATTGGAGATTTCACACACACCATTGAAATTATAGAGAATGAATAGAGTTTGTGCGCGTTGGACAGCAGGCGCCGTGGCGTGTGCTCCGGGAAGAAGGGCTACGGAATAGCCCGAAACATGTCTAGTTGAACTCGGTTGAGTCAAATAGGTAAAGATTTCCTCTTCAAAATCAAACAACTATTTGAAACCTTATTCAACTCACTCCTTCAACGATCTATGACACAGTTCCGTATAAGTTCAGCGTCAATAAAATACCAGCACAATGCCACACGACATTAGGTTCACAATCGAGTGACCCCTTTTAATTCAAAACTGGCTCAACGCGTCGACCGCATGCGGACACGCATGTCTCAACTGCCAAGCGGATTTGAACTGTACACTAATGATTCTTGGGTAGAATTTTCATTGTTTTGCAAGTTTCATTATAATTTGTCAACAGCACAATTGAATTTCCCACGACTATAAAAGCTTGTTAACGGCTTTAATGTAAGTTTTAATGCTATTTTCACTTTAGTTCGAGTTGGCAACGACTATGAAATCCACGCAACTGAAGTCCTCGACATATGTATGTATATAGCTCGATGAATCGCCGCTCAAGTAGCAGTGGGGAGGCCACAATGATGATTATAACAATTTTTATTGTTAAATAAAACATAGGTGGTTTTATAGGTGCTTTGGGTACGTATCAAAATATATAAAGTTTAAAACAAATAATGGACGAAATACATAATGGTCATTTGGTATAATGCAATTTTCTTGGAAATTCTCAACTTTACAGGATTTTCATAAAATAAACCTAACCTAACCTAAACCAATCTGTAGATTACACGATTAAAAAAATTCGTTTAATCAATAGTTTCATAGAAAATTTTAGTATGTATTATGACCATTATGTATTTCGTCCATTATTTGTTTTAAACTTTATATATTTTGATACGTACCCAGGTGCTTTTGTAGACAGACACTGACTGTCTGACTAAAATAAATGGCTTGGTTTTGAATGAGATCTCTGAACTTTTTCCAGTGGAAGAACTGCGTTGCAAGACTGGATTTTAGGGTTCCGTACCGAAAGGTGAAAACGGGACCCTATTTATTTATTTATTATTTATTTATTCATCAATAAAAAATACAGCATTACAGTATACACCAATGCGCTGTAAAATTCAAAAAATACAAACAAAACTTAAATAACTATTTAGGGATTTTTGAAAAACGTCTTCGTCGCTTCCCTAAAACGACGGAACACCACACCCTCTGGCCAAAAGTCAGAGCGCAGGAACACCTGCTGGTGGTTGGCAGGCACTTGGAGCCTAAATGAGCTGAAGTTGTCTATAACTGAGACTATATGAGCCTATATGAGAATATATGAGCTATAACTGAGACTTCGCTGTTCGTCCGTCTGTCACCAGGCTGTATCTCAAGAACCGTGATAGCTAGACTAGACAGTTGAAATTTTCACAGATGACGTATTTCTGTTGCCGCTATAACAACAAATACTAAAAATAAAATACTTAAAGTTAAAAGCTAAGGGGTCGTCATACAAGAAACGTGTTTTTTTCAGTGTTTTTAACTTGATCTTTATAATTATATCTGTTTATTTCATAACAATTATACAATAATGACATACCTAGCCAATCTTTATTTTTAAAGATTCTAATTGCTAGGCTATGAGTTACCCTTAATAAATAAATTCTTAATTATGTTTTTAATGTTCTTAGGATTACTAGTTATTTTATCAATTGAAGTCCTGGGAAAATTATTTAGTATTTGAGGAAGGTAGTAGGACCAGATCCTTTTGCCATAAATATCTTGACATTTTGGAACAATGAAGTGATTAATATTATCTAGGCTTCGGAGTCTTTTTGATCTGTCATATCTAACTAATTCTCCCAGTCTATCCTTATATTCTAAAGCCATGGCTAATTTGACTTTATCAAATACATTCAAAATTCTGCAGTGCTGCAACAATTTATCATAATTATTTCTATACTTAAGTTTAATTTTAAGTGGTACAATGGTTTTCAGTATTCTTACTTGTATATTATATATTTTCTGTAAGTAGGTTTTATATGTCCTGCCATAACAAGAGATGCCATAATTAATAACAGAATCTGCCATTGCCATGTATAGAAGTCTCAAAGTATTAAATGGCATTTTATGTTTTAATATACTAATATTACAAAGAATAGCTCTTAATTTGTTACATATGTATTCAATATGAGGGCCCCAGTCAAATTTACGTTAATTTAATAATATGTATGGCTAGCAACAGTTAACAAGACACTTGAAATTTTCACCGATTATGTATTACTGAGGCCGGTATAACAACAAATAATGAGGATTAAGGTATTCTAAGCTAGGCGAAGCAGCGGATTTAGGCTAGTTTAACGTACATTTTTAAACCATCATCATCATCATCATCATCAGCCTATAGCAGTCCACTGCTGGACTTAGGCCTCCCCCAATAAGCGCCATTGCGCCCTGTCCTCGGCTAGACGCATCCAGCTTCCACCAGCAGCCTTTCGCAGATCGTCACTCCACCTGGCCGGAGGCCGACCTACACTACGTTTGCCAAGACGCGGTCTCCACTCAGGAACTCGTTAACTCCAGTGGTTGTCGGTTCTTCGACAGATATGACCAGCCCGCTGCCACTTCAACTTGCTAATTCTCTGAGCTATGTCGATGACCTTAGTTCTGTGTCGGATATCTTCGTTGCGGATTCTATCTTTCAGAGAAACTCCGAGCATAGCTCGTTCCATAGCTCGCTGAGCGACCTTGAACTGGTGGATTAGCCGTACTGAGAGTGTCCATGTCCACGTTTCAGTTCCGTTGTGAGTTTTAAACCATTGTTAAATCAAATCAAATCATGTAATATGTGTATGTCATCTATCTATATCTATCTATATATTCTATACATATAATAAATCTGTAACAAGTCGGTGTCTGTACATTGAAGATATTTGAGAAAAACTGTCACTAGGGCTATTTACTAGCGCAATAGAACCCAAAACAATGTTTTTTAGAATTATTGTCTGTTTGTCTGTGCGTTTGTGCGCGCTAATCTCAGAAACGGCTTAACCTAGAAGGATGCGGTTTTCACTGATATGTTGGTATTTTCTTGGATTAACATTTAGTGTTTGTTTCATTTGAATCGGTTCACAAATAAGAAAGATACGTCTATTTTAAGAATTTATAGAACAGTTTTTAGAAGTAGTGACTTGGGAGTAGGTACGGTGGTGAATGTGAACGCGGGTGTGCGGGGGGGGGGGGGGTTTGGTGGGGGGTCGGTGAGGCGGGGTTGCGGGGGGGGGGGTATTTTTTTTTATATCGAGGAACTAAGGAGAGCCATAATTGATGAACACATTCGCTGCCACGTATTGCTACGCGCTACGCTCGTAGCCCGTAGCAGCGTTTTCCCGCTTTGTAGCGAAAAGTGCCTACGAACGGAGAACTCCACTGTGGCGTCCCCGGCACTGAATGTGTGAAAAAGCAAATTGGATAAAAAAATAAGCTGCCCAAATTACTAATTCCACGCGGACGGAGTCGCGGGCAAAAGCTAGTACATAATATATTTAATTCATTCATTTCAGCCGTGCGTGTAGTGTAATCATAATCATTAATCATTCACCTCAACTCTAGTTCCGATACCTACATCCACTAAACGGTACATGAGGTCACATCATGGTCAAGCGCAAGTCAAAGGCAATGACCTCACATGAACTAAGTTTGCGCGTCTCTTGCGAACATTTGTTTTAAGAACTTATGAACAACTCGACATGCAATGAAAATTTTAATTTGGGTTTTCTATTTTTTTGTGATGTAAATCGAAAACCGTTTCGAAATAAATGTAATTTCACCACAGTTAAAAAAATAAATTAAGGTGCTTATAATACGCCTTTAAAAAAAATTAAATAAGCAGCTGTGTTGTGGGAGCACTAGATTAAACTCTGACGTCATCGACCCAAATAGTTTCTATGGTTAATTTTGAAAAAGTAGTGAAATATTGAAATTACAAAAAAATATACAGGGTAATTTTTTAATAAGTGCAAAAATTTTAATATGTGATACAGTGTCGTTAGAATAACAAATTTCAGTATTTTTCGTTATAATATTTATCACTTATTTTTTTTATTTTTCATAGTAAAACCTCCGTCCAATCAAATTTATAGGACGAATTACTATGAACAACCCAAATTTCAAAATGTAAAAAATGTTAAAATAAAATCTTGAACAGATAATCGTGATCTATTAACGATACTGAATCACGTATCAAAATTTGTGCACTGATTAAAAAAATTACCCTGTATAAAACCGTTGGCAATTTTAATTAGACAATCACAATTTCACACTAAAACGGCTGGATGGATAAGGACAAAATTTGACATGTAGAGCTAGATCTCGGAATCAGTAGGTATACTTAGGCTGCATACAAAAATAGAACTGTCACACAAATCTGTACCTCACTAAACAAGTTCAATTTACAAGACAATAAAACTAAATCTGTCGGCAAACTTTTACCTAACAAATAAAGGCAGCGATAAAACTAAACGAGGCTTTAATTAAGGAAATGAGATTGTAATAGCCATAAGATAAAGGAATTAAAAGCCTATCTATTAGCTCTTCATCCAAGGCACTTCCAAGCTTCCTCGTCAAATAAGCGATACTATAGAGATAACCGTTTAAATGAGGCTCGCCCGCGCGGTACAGGGGCTGGGGGGTGTGACGACAAAGGGGGCCGGGAGCGGTGCGGGCGGCAGGCACACGAGGCGCGCTCGCCGCCCGCACCTCTCTCGGCCCCTTTGTCGTACTACCCCCAGCCACAGAATATATAATAGTACTAACGTACAGAATGGCCACGCTCCGCCCCGCACCGATTCGAGCTACCCCGCACCCCAAGGCGCCGGTTGCTTGACGCCGCTGTTCACCAGTCGGGTGCGCAACGCGATGCATGTCGGCCGCACGGCACTAAACTTTTGCGAAATGGTAATATATTGTGCGTTATATGGGTGTTTGGCAACAACCAAAGATAAGGAAAGGAGTTTTCTTCGATTTCCGAAGGACGAAAGAAGGTAGATAACCAACTTTAATTAGCAACATGTACAGTGTAGGTAAATAGGTTTAAAAGTTTGTTACCTATAATGTATAAATAGACGTCTTATATTAGTAGGTATTTGTAAAATTAATTTGTTAATTATTTCCTATCAATAGATCAATATCTACAATTACATTCTCTAATTGTCTTTACAAAATGAATTAGGTATACACTCATTCACTTATTTTTAAACACTTAATTTAGACAAACGATAAGTTTAATTATAAGTACTATGATAATTAGATTACCTACTCATTTTATTTTACATTACAACGTTGCTCGCGCTCAACGAACGGCGCGGCATTCACTTTCCGCAGCTATCTCTATCTATCTCTGTTTGCGATGGTCAGCCCTGTGCGTCTTACGCACACATTGACGCGTGTACAGACGTCGTCGTGCTTATGCAGATTCAAGAACGCGTATTTTGTGCGTCGTGTCCGCCGCGTGCCCCCGCCCCTGTACCGCGCGGGCGTGGACTCATTTAAACGGTCTAGGTATAGACATTTTTCGACAATATTTAATGCTAAGGGGCTGTATCACCACCTTATTGTCAAACTACTGGACAACAAAGTACTGGACAAATCTGTCGGCTAGTGTTTTTTCAGTTTCACCACTACGGTCCTGTGCAAACTAAGTACCACTTAACTAATCGTCGGTTTAACAAAAAGTCGGAATGGCAACGTCGCATTTCACGACCACGCGTTCCTGTTCGCACACTTTTGTTCAAAGAGCCGGTCATTATTAAAGTAAAAGAAATCCTAAACTATTTAATTTTAAAATACATCTTTTTTTTTGCATAAACAAATGTGTAATAGTATAATTAATCCAAAAACGGTATTTAATTACCAATAACAAAGAAAAATAAAATCACGTAAAACGAATCGAAAAGTGGCGCCAAACCATTTGACAGATTAACTTTTTTTTGATGGCGATGTACAAGTTCAGGTAGAACAAACGATTGTGCCACTGAAAAAAAGTCTGTAATAAAGTTTTATTTATTTTTACATACTAAAAGCGGACCTATATTTTTTTATTAAAATCTTGATATTTAAATTCCCGTTTGCAATTTAGCATGACTTCTTTCTTTAAAAAATACTTTGATTTATTTTTCTGAAACCGGCTGAAGGGCTCTCCAACCATGGCCACAAAAAAATAAACCAACTAATTAAAAAGTTATGTGACGGATAAAAATGCTAAATGCCACCTAATCTGATGGTCAAATTATAAAACAGTTTGTCCGTCACTTAGCGCTAGTCAAGACTGGTGAAACAGAAATTTTAAGTCCATCTGTCAAATAAGGTTATGATTAAGCTAATCCGAATTTTAAAAAAAGTGGTGAAAAAGCCCCTAAAAGTGATATGTTATGTGATTCTATTATCGGTCTCTCTAGTCTCTACTATTTACGTGACTTATTTGGCCACTCGCCTGGTACCAGGTCATCGTGGACTTTTGGGACACCTGTATACGTCCCACTGCAGGGCACAGGCCTCCTCTCAGACTGATAGGGCAAGGGTCGTAGTTCCCACGCGGGCCCAGTGCGGATTAGGATCATCACACACCCAATTTAATATTATTAGTAGGATCATCTAGAAAGAAACTAGCACAAAAGAACTGTGATTGCACTATTGAGCCATACAAATCTTAACTCCAACTAACTGTACATAGAAATTGAGCCAAACAGCCACTTGAAAAACCTAACTGGCTGAACAGAAAAACGCTGTGTAACTTGGCAACCGCTAAAAAACCTATAGCAGGGATGTGAAAAAATCAATTATGAATAGACACGATTTAATCGGTTTTTGTGAAAGTCGATTAATTAGAAATGTATTTGTTTTCATTGCCGTTACTATAAAAAGTAAATCAACTTACCTACTTATTATTAGTAAATAAACTTAGTATAAATCTACCAAGGTTAGGATTCGTATCTGACTGAATAACGAAAATCAATATATTGGTTATAACATCGAAAAGGTTTTTTTTCTTCTGAAACCTGTATAAATATACAAGAATTGATTTATGGAGGTATTAAAAGCTACGATTAGAGACATAGCAAGTAAT
Organism: Archips xylosteana; assembly: GCA_947563465.1. NCBI lineage: Eukaryota > Metazoa > Arthropoda > Insecta > Lepidoptera > Tortricidae > Archips > Archips xylosteana. The sequence goes on from OX387373.1 coordinate 9,200,878, forward strand.
TAATTTTTATTTTCTAAACAAAATAACAATAGATAAAATGGGACTTTTTTTGGACTGGTTTTTAAGTGCAACGTCACATCCCTATGCGATTGTCGATGGACCGCGTCAACCTAATTGACAGCTAACGGAAGTGCCAATGAACTTGACGGGAAGCGGACGTTCTTATTTTAAAAGTCGAAATGTCAAGCGGCGGTCGATTGTCTATGGAATCGGCGGTTATCGGGTAGATTTTGATTTAACTAGCAACATTGGACAGGGATGCGGAAAAATCCTATGAAATAAATAAATATTTAAGTTAATAGTACATTGCAATATTAGAGTATTCCGTGGTCAGACTTGATGCAAAGATTTCTTCTTTGACAGCAGCTTATTATAATACAAAATTCAAATATGATAATAATAATGGTTTTTAATTTTACAATACTCCTTAGATAAAGTGCCTAATTTATTAATACGCAGAGTCTGGTACGCACAGAATACAGAAAAATAAAAATAAAAAGTCAAAGAGGTGCCCAAAACCCAACACGCTAGCCGCATTGCCCCGCTGAACCGCGATGGACAACCTTTGCACCAGAAACGACCCAGAGCGATTTAAATTGAACATATTTTTACATTTTTAAAATGAGGTGTATTTGTGATCTTCTCATTCAAAATTACGAGTACCTAGCTACTGTTCATTTTCATAAGGAAAAAATTGAGTACTTTATTTTTTGAGTCAGTTATGTGACTCATACAATTCACATGGCTCGTTACAAAACAGGTGACCCTCGCGCAGGCAGCTTTCTCGCACAAAGACTTGCTATAGCAATTCAACGTGGGAATGCTGCCTGCGTGATGGGCACCCTACCTAAGGGTCCAAATTTAGATAATAATTTTTAGTTTTTAATTTCTGTTTAGCTATTTTAAGTTAGTTTTAGTTATGTTAATTTTATACTTAGTCCCTGTTTTTATACCTTATTTTATAGTTAAATAAAATTATGAACAGTTACAAAACTAACACCAATAATTGTATGGAAAATTGGGGCATTTTTTATCATCAAAATCAATAGCGCTCTTGTATCAGGGTAAGAAAAAAAAATTAAAGTTAAGGTTAAAAATTAAAATGGCCTTGTAAGGAAATATTCGCCTTGTTTTAGTACATAATAAAAACCTAATAAATTATCATTATTGCTACATTTTAACTAACTTACGTTACCACCGGTTATATCCAGTTTTCACAACTCATTCCACATTGCGTATCTGAAAAAAAGAAATATAAATCAATATTGATTACAGTGTCTATTAGCGCTTGCGAAAACACGTAAATGCAACGGTTTACAACATAACAGCAATGAGGATTGGTTTTTTGGAGTGTTTTTGGTCCGGGTGAGCGGATAGTTCCGAAAGAGTGTTGACGTCTCTCGATGAGAGCATTAAGACGCTGTCAACACCAACGTCGGCGCACACTGTCTATTTGTATCGGAGTAAACGAGATGCCGCTATTACTGGGCAGCCGGGTATATTGAAATTTATCGCGCAAATATTGAATTAAAAAAAAACTGTGGATTATTTGTAAAATATGACTCGTTAGCGGTTTAGGTATGAATATGTTCACTTCATGTTTTTAATTGCAGACGCATACGCCAAAAAAATAAAGACATAGAACCGTTTAATGATGATTTTAAGACCTATCTTTGCAATTATTTTCTATCGAGCCGATTTCGTCCAATTATGTATCGAGTCCGTCCACGGTCTTTGAAATATGATGAATTATTAACATATAATTTTTTGATGTGCTAGAACAAACAGTTTTTCTTAAAAAACTGTTTAAATGACATCAATTTCAACAAAATTAGGTGTTGTCAGCCTCTTAACATAGATGTCGCTAGTATCGCTGCAATAAGTGACTAAGCAAGCTGATATGTGTGATACACAGGAAAAATTTGTGTCCAAGTCCCGACCAGTGGTGGTGTAGGGGTTAAGCACGCAGCACGGAATGCTGAGGACTTGGGTTCGATTCCCAGCGCTGGTCTTTTTTATGGGTTTTTCTGTGCATCCATGTTTCAGTTTGCATTTAGTATGATATATGTAACAGCAATGCTAATATTTTAAATGCAAAAGTTTGAGAGTCCTCATAAGAACTTCCGTTAGCTCTCCTTCGCTTTTAAATCATTTTTACCCGACTGCCGAAGGAGGGTTATGTTTTTAAGTACAATTGTTACTAACAAAATGGACCAATGTTTTAGTCTGAAATAAATTCGCATTTAGTCCATTCATTCATTCAAATCGTTCGCAAAACCCCAGTGTAATAAGTCTCTAAAGACTTAAAACTCACTAGACTAGGCTCTAAAGAATAAAATATTTACAACAAAGACGAAGGTGGATTCCAAAGCACCTTGAGAAGTATGTAGAGGAACCGCCGAGCATTATCTAATTCTCATGATTAAATCTAATCCGCACAAATCTCAATGTGGAGGGTCTCATTAATTTCAGTACACCGGGGCGACAGCCCACGCGATGCATTCCTTTGTTTATTTGTTTTAATAATCGCGTGCCTGTGGCCTAGGAATCAAATTGGTTGATTGTACAGGAAATCCTATCCTAATGATATTAAAAATAAGAAAGTGTGTGAAAATGTTTGGAAGTTTAGATGTTTGGATGTTCGTTACTCGAATCATGCAATACGGTTGAAAGGATAGAGATATAACTCGGCGTAAGACATACAATAGATCTGGCTTGAGGATACTAAATATCCACATCCAAACTTAATATTATAAATGCTAAAGTGTCTGTCTGTCTGTTACCTTTTCACGCACAAACCGCTGAACCTATTTAAATGTAATTTGCTATCGAGATAGCTTGAGACATTAGGTACAATCGGCCCAAACGCCGGCTTACCAGTTTCAAAACAAATTTGCTTGCAGCCGTTGAAGATCATTGGTATGGATTGGTATGGACAGATGTCTAGCCGCTGCAAGCAAAATGGACATTTAAGGTGTCAAGGCGACCTTTTGTTCGACTGTACTTAGCGTAGTTTTTATCCCGGAAAATTGAATAGTTCCTGCGGGATAGCGATAAACGAATTCTTCGCAGACGGAGTTGCGGCACAGAATATATAATAGTACTAACGTACAGAATGGCCACGCTCCGCCCCGCACCGATTCGAGTTACCCCACCCCCCAAGGCGCCGATTGCTTGACGCCGCTGTTCACCAGTCGGGTGCGCAACGCGATGCATGTCGGCCGCACGGCACTAAACTTTTGCGAAATGGTAATATATTGTGCATTGTATGGGTGCTTGGCAACAGGCCAACAGCCAAAGATAAGGAAAGGAGTTTTTTTCGATTTCCGAAGGACGAAAGAAGGTAGATAACCAACTTTAATTAGCAACATGAACAGTGTAGGTAACTAGGTTTGAAAGTTTGTTACCTATAATGTATAAATAGACGTCTTATATTAGTAGGTATTTGTAAAATTAATTTGTTAATGATTTCCTATCAATAGATCAATATCTACAATTACATTCTCTAATTGTCTTTACAAAATGAATTAGGTATACACTCATTCACATATTTTTAAACACTTAATTTAGACAAATGATAAGTTTAATTATAAGTACTACGATAATTAGATTACCGACTCATTTTATTTTACATTACAACGTTGCTCGCGCTCAACGAACGGCGCGGCATTCACTTTCCGCAGCTATCTCTTTCTATCTCTTTTTGCGATAGTCAGCCCTGTGCATCTTACGCACACATTGACGCGTGTACAGACGTCGTCGCGCTTATGTAGATTCAAGTACGCGTATTTTGTGCATCGTGTCCGCCGTGTGGTTGCGGGCAACAGCTAGTGGACAATAAATAGCAATTTTTTTTCGCATGCCACGTCTATTCTATTCGTTGATTGTGTTAACTTTCCCTAAAAGGTGGGTAAAAGCTCATTCAATGTGCGCAAACGCGTCTGCATTTTAATTAAGAGTCACGTATCGCATGCATAACGATCGTTTTCTAGCACCTGCGACAAGTGAAATGACTACACACTAAGAGCCTATCTCACTGGCGATTTGCGAACGAAGTTCACGTTCGACACGAGCGCGAAATGACTACTAGATAACTAACATCTGTACGCTTAGTATAAGTTTTACTTCACCAAAATACTACTCGATCGCGTTTACGTAAAAAAATCAATTACTATGGAAACATGGACAGCGCCTCCGCGCGCGCGCGTCCATGTTTCCATAGAATTGAAATTTTTACGTAAACGCGATCGAGAAGTATTTTGGTGAAGTAAAACTTATACTAAATACTCTGCTCTATTTTGTATGGGTCTAAGGGCCTAAGCACGCGGCGTATTTTAAACGCGCAGACGACGCGCGTTCCTGAAACGCGCGTCGTCTGCGCCGTAGATGCCCCGATTTTAGTACCGCTATTTATTTAATCGTATGGCAAGCAATTTATGATATACAGAGTCGCTTATCAACAATTACTTAATACTACTAAAAAAAGCTATACTACAAACGAATATCTAAGTTCTTTGCCCGTAGGGCTGCGTTCGCATCAGGAGAGAACAGGTTCAGGGTGTTTCCAGCATATCTCCTCTTTGGGCAGTCATGAATGATGTGGTGGATGGACTGTACAGGTGCACCACAATCGCACGCCGGAGAGCCTCGCCAACCACACTTGAACATGTACTCCCCGCAGAGCCCATGCTCAGTGCGGAGCCTATTTAACTGGCACCATTCTCGCCTTGGACCAGAGAATCCCAAAGGTTTTTGGGTGGGGTCGTGATCTAATAGGGCGGCTTTAGGAGGGTTAGACCGCCATTCGTCCTTCCATCTCATTTTAATGTCGAACGGTTCATCAAACAGGCCCCGAGCCGACTGGTAGGGTGGACTCCGTGACTTCAGACGATGACAAGGGGGATACATGAACTCCTGATGAGCTGGCAGATCTGAATTCTTTGCTATTTTCTTTGCCTCATTTAGTAGGGCCTGTTGTCTTCTAAGGTGTGGCGGAGGTATGTGACTCAACGAGGGCAGCCATTGAATAGGGGTGGATTGAATGGTGCCAGATATGCAGCGCATAGTTCTGCGCAACTGGACGTCGACCTTCTCTGTATGCGCACTGTTGAGCCAGACGGGGGCGCAGTATTCTCCCGCGGAGTAAACCAGACTGAGACCGGTTGTGCGTAGCACGTCCGCTCGCGCTCCCCAGGATGTAGCAGTCAGTTTGTGCAAGATGTTATTGCGAGTTCCCAACTTCTTACCCAGGTTGGTCAGGTGAGAGCAGTACGACAGTGAGCGGTCAAGAGTAACACCAAGGTATTTAGGTTGTGGATTATATTCAAGAGGTCTACCATCAAAACTGATTTTTGGGGCATAAGAGGCCAGTTGATTATGTAGGTGAAAGGTCGATACTACAGTCTTGCTGGCATTTGGAACTAGCCTCCAATTTTTCAAGTAGACATTCAGCTTCTGTAGATCTTTAGTAAGTTGGATCTCTGAAACCGTGAATGTTCTGTGCTGGTGAGCAAAGGCAATGTCGTCCGCATACACAAATTTTCTGGCTGCAGTATCCGGTAGATCGTGGGTGTAGAGATTAAATAGCAGTGGTGCCAGCGTCGATCCCTGTGGAAGGCCATTTTGTAATGTTCTAACACGGCTTTGCTTGTCTCCCAGGTGAACAACGAACTGACGGTTGCTCAACATGTTGTCTATAAGGCTCGTGATCCCACGGCAAGGCACCACTTTCATCAACTTGTAGATCAGACCATTCCGCCACACGGTGTCGTAAGCCGCAGATAGGTCCACGAAAACAGCCACAGTTTTTTGTTGATTTTGGAAACCAGCCTCTATATGTGTAGTAAGAGAAAGGACCTGGTCCGTACAATTCCGACCGCCTCTAAAACCAGCCTGCTCCACGGGAACAGCACTGTCTATAAGTGGGGTGATCCTGTTTGCCAACATCTTTTCCAATAGTTTATACATAGAGCTGAGCAAAGCGATAGGCCTGTAGCTTTTCTCATCGTCCATCGGCTTTTCGGGTTTAAGAATGGCAATTATTTTGGCGAATTTAAAAGCTGATGGTAATATATTTCTAGCCAGTATATCCGAGAAAAAGGCAGTGAGCCACCTTATGCACCTTGGTCCTAGACTTTTAATGAATTCGTTGTATATGCCATCCTGCCCGGCGGCCTTGCCAACTGAGAGTTGCCTGATGGCAGAAGCTGCTTCATCAAATGAGAAAGGCCTGGAGAGATCCTCATCAACTGGTAGTGTATCTCTAAGCTGTGAAGAGAGCTTTTTAACGTTTTTGGTATGATTGCGATCACCCTTGACGCGTGACGTGTCTACAATGAAGTAGTACCGCTTAAAACGCGATACAAACGCGCGTGTGAAGCGCGTTCGAAACTAGTTTGAGGCGCGTATAAACGGGGGAGGGGGAAGCAGAGGAGGGGCGCGCCAACAATCTTCTTTCACTCGTAAATGGGTCTATCCAATACATTCGCTTATTTTTACGTTTTTTCCTATTTAAAAGCAGTACTAAAGCCAGCGTAAGCAGTATAGTCTCAACCGACGCCATTGTACAACTGACAAGTCTCGGAGTCTGATGATCAAAACGCGGAAGGTACGAGCGGCTACAGCGCGTCTGTATCGCTGTATCTGCGCGTATACGCACAGTGTAGACGCGCGGTTCACAATCGCTCCGTGTGCTTAGGTTACAAGGATGCGTTCGAATCTCGCTTGAAGCGCGTATACGCGCGTCTTCTGTGCGTCGTCTGCGCGTTAAAAATACGCCGTGTGCTTAGGCCCTAACATCTGGTAGCATAGTGAACAGTTGCAATACTCTGAGCTCTGATTGAGTTCGAAACGCGTCAGTTAGTTTTGGTGGTGGTGATAATTGGGGTTGTGTGTGTTCGTACATTATGGAGCTGGAGGAACTGTATGAAGACACATTTCTTGCATAAATATAGCCGAGTCGTTTTCAAAAAAAGTGTACACAATTAAGGGACTTAATAAAAACAGAACTTAATGGATTCCTTTGTGTGACGAAAGTTACCTATATATTTTGTATGACTAACTTTCGTAACACAAAGGAAGCGATCGTGATTTTGTTTTGATTAAGCCCTTAACTATATACAATTTATTTGAAAATGACTCAGCTAAGCTATCATACGGTCGCGGGTGAGCAAAGTAATTGTTTCAGTTCAATAATAATAATCTAGAGAACCCTTTCCTGAACACAATAATACCAGTTTATCGCCTCATCATCATCATCATTTCAGCCGAAAGACGTCCACTGCTGAACATAGGCCTCCCCCAAGGCTCGCCAAACAGATCGGCCCTGCGCCATCCGCATCCAATGCGTTCCCGCTACCTTCACCAGGTCGTCGCTCCATCTTGTTGGAGGCCTACCTACACCGCGTCTTCCGGACCGCGGACGCCACTCGAGAACCTTTCGGCCCCATCGGCCGTCAGTTCTACGGGCGATGTGCCCTGCCCACTGCCACTTAAGTCTAGCGATTCTTCGAGCTATGTCCGTGACTTTAGTTCTCGCGCGGATTTCATCATTTCTAATGCGATCCCGTAGAGAAACTCCAAGCATAGCCCTCTCCATCGCCCTCTGAGTGACCTTGAGCTTCCTTATAAGACCCATCGTTAGCGGCCACGTCTCAGTGCCATAAGTCATCACTGGCAACACACACTGGTCAAAGACTTTTGACTTGAGACACTGCGGTATATCGGATGACAAGATATTGCAGAGCTTCCCGAACGCTGCCCAGCCGAGTCTAATTCGTCGATTGACCTCTTTCTCGAAGTTGCACCTACCCAATTGGATTGTACGTCCCAGATAGATATAGTCGTCAACAACTTCGAGCAAAGTATCTCCGATTACGACGGGAGTTGGCACAACATGGGCGTTCGACATGACCTTCGTCTTGTCCATGTTCATTTTAAGACCAACTCTCTCGGAGACTCTTCCGAGGTCAGCGAGCATCGCACTGAGGTCCTCCAAGGTCTCAGCCATAAGCACCACGTCGTCGGCAAATCGAAGGTGAGTGAAGTATTCGCCATTTACATTGATGCCACGCCCTTCCCAGTCCAGAGTCTTGAACGCATCCTCTAGTGCAGCGGTGAACAGTTTCGGAGAGATAACATCTCCTTGTCTGACTCCCCGCTGCAATAGAATGGGCTTCGACATCTGATCCTGAAGTTGGACGGACATTTACGGACGGTTTATCGCCTCGGATTATTTATCTCAATAATTATTGCCTATACGGCACCGTTAGCCGATTTAATTTGCATTGAAAACTTTGTCGGCCGAACGCCCAGTTTGGACCGGTCAAGCGTGACCGTTTTCTCTTCGGGATGAGTAACTAGTTTTTTTTTTTAATGACCTTAGAACTTATACGATAGTATTGGGCCCACCGAGGAACCGTTTGAATAACGATCATAATTACTTCTACTTTCTTTTAATGCTCAACAACGAAAGGTGGCGTCTATACATAAATTACGTGAAGCGTTAGGAAGGGGTGAAGGGGGGGGGGGGGGGTTGAACCGATTCCCACCTACCCCAATCTATCGAAGCTGTAAACAAACTATTACCTATCTGTTTTATATCTGTTTTTAGCACATTTACTGGGAAAACCTTCTACGTTGAATACGTTGAATTGTGATCGGGTTTAAGTAAAATTCGTCTGCACATCACATAAATAAACATAATCATATACACGCCCCAAAAGTCCCCTTAGTAAAATAATTTGTAATATCCCGGCAACACGAGTCAAAATGGCCGTCGCACTTCGATGTTTAAAATAAATGTAACATTATTACTGGCCAGTAACGTAAGCATCTCGAGATTTTCTTGACCTTGTGCACAGAAGCGGTACCCGAAATTGGGTCAATCGGCCACAGCCCGGCTAGCTCAGTCGGTAGAGCATGAGACTCTTAATCTCAGGGTCGTGGGTTCGAGCCCCACGTTGGGCGCATACACTTTTTTATTTTTTATTTTAGTCATTTTATTCAACTTAGTTATTATTATGTTGTATATGACTGTTAAGTTTCAAAATAAAATAAAATAAATTAGAGTGAAATAAACGGCAGACAAAAAGTAAAAGGGCACTACAACATTCCATGCAAAATTGTTGCCGCGTTCAAAAATGTGTCAAAATTTAAACTTCATACATAAAAAAAAAAAATTTTTTTTTGGTATTTTATTTAATTTTTCTTCTTAAAAAAGTTATATTTTACGACATTTTCGTTAGGCAATCCCGGAGAGTGAGAGAAAACAGAGTTAGGGGCATTTATTCGAGCGTTTCAACCGCCTCATTCAACTGGTCACATTTTTTAAGAAATGGCAGAAGATTCTGATATATTTTCCAGTTATAATGGCAGATGTACAGGACCTCTAATATCACTAAACTATTTGTCGAAGTTACCGGCAAAAAAACCGGTCAAGAGCGTTTCGGACTTGCGCACGGAGGGTCCCGTCCGTAAACGTATCTATAAAAACGGTAAAAAATCACGTTTGTTGTATGGAAGCCCCCTTAAATATTTATTTTAATCGGTTTTTTAGTATTTGTTGTTATAGCGACAACAGAAATACATAATCTGTGAATTTTTCAACTGTCTAACTATCACGGTTTATGAGATACAGCCTGGTGACAGATGGACAGACAGACAGACGGATGGACAGCGGAGTCTTAGTAATAGGGTCAGGACATTTGGGTACGCAACCCTAAAGAACCTCGTGTTTAAATTACTAAAGACTAGATTATGGCCTGTCCGCAGAGCGATATTTCACTGCGAGGTTTTTTATTCGTAATTCTGTAAAACATTGAATCTTATGGACGTAGCCGCACCGGCGTTATAAAATTCGGTCGATAAAATCCGTGATTTTATGCAGATTATCGCGGAATATAATACGCGAGAATAAAAACCTTGCGGTGAAATATCGCTATGCGGACAAGTCCTTAGAGATCTACAAACTTTTGTGTCTAGTAGACCCATAACCATAATTTTCAATTTTAGGTAGACCTTACTTAATATTCATTTATCTCAAGTAGATAATATACTTCAAATGTATTTTTTTCGCGCTCGTAAACCCCTCGCAGGTCTTCGTCGACCCCTGGGGGTCGATAGACCACTTTGGCTATCACTCGTTTAGATCCAACATATACACAACAATTTTATCGTCAGCATTCTTTGAGTTGATCGTGAATGCCGCAGCTATTAGAAATTTGATACAAACCGTCGCGCTGACGTCATGAGACGTCGCGGCGCGTCGTCTCGTCTAGCCGGCGTCACGGATCCCACGCGCCGAGACGTCAATAAAGAAACTTGGTAGACGGATAGGGTCGGGTCTCGTTGGCCTTACAGCGAGCAAAACGGCTCAGTAGTACACTGACCAAGTGTGCAAAATTACTTGGTTACTTACCTATATAATGCCATGGTTACAAAATTGTCTTAGTTTCAGGAAGACTTACTTAGCAAAACGTCTAGGTCGTTAAATGCACAAGTAGGCAGAATGACTCAATTGTGTAAGGTCTTGATATTTACATGTCCAGACCTGACCATTTACCATAAGAATAAATAATAACAGAGTAGAAGGGAATCTCTTTTGTTTGACCGCGTCCAATACGCCGCCATTTATATACCTACTTCCCCCCCTCACGTCGTTACACTCCTCTGTCGTCAAGATGTGTTGCTAGGGTTGCTTACTGTTAAATATTATTTACATCTAAAGATAATATCGCTAAAATATAAGTTTTTATTTACTTTGAAATCTAATTTGCGCCACTGGTCACTGCGCTGCGCGATCGCGTCGCGAGGCGAGGCGAACGAGAAAAGGTCAACGACCGATGGCGGGGCTATTAAAGATTTGACGAAAAGCAATAAAATGCTGTAGGTACCTACTCTAAACTAAATTTTACCATTGGGTGAAACAATTGGCTACACAAAAAGAACTGTTCATGTCTTTTTGATTAATTAGGTACGAGAACGAAATAATATTTAGAAAATATTACTTACCGCTCATCATCTTTGGGCAAACTAAAAATTTAAGTGTGGCATCGTTTTTCCATTATTTACACACCCAAATATACAACAATAACTTGACGCCATTGTTATAAAACGAACGCGCAAACAGTAAACAGCCAAACGCGCGGGCGGCGACGCCGGCCGTGACACCCTGACTGAGTTCTCGCTTAGCGAGTACTCTAATATCGTGACCTTGAGTCCGGCCGGAGCGAGAGTTTCCCTTCTACTCTGTTATTATTTATTCTTATGCATTTACCTTACCTACTAAAACATTATGACATTAAGTCGTTTTACAGCCAAGTCATTCCGTCTACTATGGCTTATAGCAGTGAGGGCGTTTTACAGACCAAGACATTTTGCTACCCGGACAAAATACAACTAAGGTGATCTACTCGCCAAGGCTAAATGCAAGTAAGGCCACCGGGACCCGACCCGACGGATAAAGGTATAAATTCATAATTGTCCTTAAGCTGGGATGTCCATTGCGATGAAAACGTTACGCATTTGCGGCGAAATCGTTGTGCGCTTACGACGTACTCGCTGCGTGCTTGCCTCACTTTTAATACGTTAGCAAATCGCCAGTGTTCCATCCTCGGTCGGGATAGATCATCATCATTTCAGTCGAAAGACATCCACTGCTGAACACTGTCCCGTATGCCATCTGCATCCAACTCATCTTCTTCTTTTAGTGCCCTCTCCTACCGGAGGTCGGCGATCATTAGAGTTATCTTTACTTTAGAGACTGCCGCCCGAAAGAGGGGTCTGGGATCCCGAACCAGACTCTAAGGTTTCTTAACCAGGAGGTACGTCTTCTGCCAGGTGGTCTGCGGCCTTGTACCATAATCGGATTAATCGTATTTGGGCAGAAACGTAATTTACCTGGTTCGCATTTGGCCACTATCGCGATTGGACAGCTCTCATGTGGCCAGAATAGCACATTGCCTGTAACGCACTTGTAAAGAAAAGTAAAAGGACAGACTCGCATCTGGCCATTATCGCAATTGGACAGCTCTCATGTGGCCAGAATCGCACATTGCCTGTAACGCACTTGTAAAGAAAAGTAAAAGGACAGACTCGCATCTGGACATTATCGCAATTGGACAGCTCTCATGTGGCCAGAATCGCACATTGCCTGTAACGCACTTGTAAAGAAAAGTAAAAGGACGCAGGGTCGCAGCTCTAACCTAACCTACTGTTCTGTCAGCCGTTTATCTTCTAAGGGGTCGCAGTTCTAACCTAACCTAACCTACTGTTCTGTCAGCCGTTTATCTTCTAAGGGGTCGCAGTTCTAACCTAACCTAACCTACTGTTCTGTCAGCCGTTTATCTTCTAAGGGGTCGCAGTTCTAACCTAACCTAACCTACTGTTCTGTCAGCCGTTTATCTTCTAAGGGGTCGCAGTTCTAACCTAACCTAACCTACTGTTCTGTCAGCCGTTTATCTTCTAAGGGGTCGCAGTTCTAACCTAACCTAACCTACTGTTCTGTCAGCCGTTTATCTTCTAAAGGGTCACAGTTTTAACCTAACCTAACCTACCTAAGGTCTGACGAGTTCTGTTTCTGTCGTAATGCGTTCTGGCTAAATTCTTATATGACCAATTGAGTTTATGGTGTACAGCGTTTATGGTCAACTGCGTTTTAGGAGTGATGAGTTTCTGTCGTATTGCGTTCTGGCCAAATTCTTATATGACCAATTGAGTTTATGGTGTACTGCGTTTATGGTCAACTGCGTGTTAGGAGTGATGAGTTTTTGTCGTAATGCGTTCTGGCTAAGTGCGAATCAGGTAAAACGCTTTTCAGGTCAAATCCGAACCAGGTGAATTAAGTTTCTGCCCAAATGCGATTAATCTCCATAATCCAACGCGTTAGCAACCTTAATCAGGACGTTGCTCCATGTTGTATAGACACTGCGTCTACCGGTCCGTGGACGCCACCCGAGAACCTTTTTGCCCCATCGGCCATCAGTTCTACGAGCGATGTGCTCTGCGTACTGCCACTTGAGTCTGGCGATTCTTCGAGCTATGTCGGTGACTTCAGTTCTTGCGCGGATTTCATCATTTCTAATGCGATCCCGCAGAAAAACTCCGAGCATAACCCTCTCCAACGCCCTCCGAGTGACTGAGCCTTCTTATGAGGCCCATCGTTAGCGGGGTAGATATTATTATAAAAATTCGAATGTTTGATCTCGATTCTTGAACGTTTAATTTACGTATATGTATAGGCATCTATCTATTTAATTATGTGTGTGTATCCGTTGCCTGGTATCCATAACTCAAGCATTCCCTACTTTGGAATTGCGTCAATTGTGTCAGATGTCTCGTGATATTTATTTTTTACTGGATATAAACGGAATTATCTTGATAATCCCCAATCCCGATGATTAAGAACGCTGCTGTCTCTGATGAATGACCAAAGCTGACATCAGTACGCCAGAAGGCCTAAAAGCATGACAATATTGATAATGAGATCACAATGCTCGGAAGCAACCAATATCAGCACATTGTCTGCGAACCATTGTGGCTTTCTTAGAAAACTTAGTGACGCAAGTCACGCAAGCAAATGACAACACATTTGTCAGTCAAAGCCTCGGAGAGACGCACATGCAAACACACACACTGTTGGTAACAGGAGAAACCACAGGAGATGCCTTTGGCAAGCGATTTTATACGACAGAAGGAAAACGACTTCTCGTGCTTCTCGTCTTCGAGTCACGTGATGCAAAGCAACCGCTGCCCATAGACACCGATAAAACAACTTGAGTTACGGACGCGCTCCCGGCCCTTTGAGAAAAGAGCAGGCTCGTTTTAAAGATCCTTAAGTTGCCGGAAATACTGGCGCTGCAAGCTGATTCCAAAGTTACACCGTGCGTGGCAAAAAGTTCCGCGTGAAACAAACTATAGTGGACTGCCAGCTGTTGAGGTGGTGAGGGTGGAAAGCCGGTTGCGAGTAGTGCGATGAAGAAATTTAGCAGCAGGCAATAGATCGAACAACTCCTTAACAACATTACATAGCACCATCATCATCATCAGCCCAGCCTATATACGTCCCACTGCAGGACACAGATCTCTCAGAATGAGAGGGCTTGGGCCGCAGTTCCCACGCGGGCCCAGCGCAGATTGGGAACTTCACACACACCATTGAATTTCTTCGCAGGTGTATGCAAGTTTCCTCACGATGTTTTCCTTGTAATTCCGCACATAAATTCCGAAACTCAGAGGTGCGAGCCGGGATTTGAACCCACGACCCTCTGCTTGAGAGGCCATATCTCAAACCACTAGGCCACCGGGGCTCAACATGACGTATACATACACAATATTCTCGGCAATTCTGTACCGCGAAGGTATCCTATGGCAAGGCCGTTCTATGACTCACGTAGTTTTCACTTCGCAAATGCTTTCCACTTTCAATCAGGCTCGGGCTTCGTAGCATGAGGTTTACGAGGCTGTTTAGATTTAGACTGGCGTTTAACAGTCGCCTTAGATGTAAACCATACAACGGTTGCTTGGCGATAGCAAAATATACTTACCTAAAAAATAATCTTGCCAGTGCGATTTGGCAACGACAAGAACAAAAAACCGGCCAAGTGCGGGTCGGACTCGCGCACGAAGGGTTCCGTACTATAAAAACGGCAAAAAAACACGTTTTTTTGTATGGAAGCCCCCCTTAAATATTTGTTTTATTTTAATTTAATTATTTATAATTACTAAACTAAACGGGACTTATAATCACGCAATAAATATTTATCTATTTACCTCGACGTTTCGGCCACATTGCAGCAACCGTGGTCACGAGTTAATTATTTATTTTTAAAGTGAATATATTTAACTAAATATTCTGTGAATATTTCAAGCGTCTACCTGTTGCCGTTATCAATATCGAGCAAAAAAAATCACGTTTGTTGTATAGGAGTCCCCTTAAATATTTGTTTTAATCTGTTTTTTAGTATTTGTTGTTATAGCGGCAAACGAAATACATCATCTGTGAAAATTTCATCCGTCTAGCTATCACGGTTCATGAGATACAGCCTGGTGACAGACGGATGGACAGCGAAGTCTCAGTACCTAATAGGGTCCCGTTTTTACCCTTTGGGTACGGAACCTGACTTTTACTTTGAACACAGACAAAATTACAGATAACTAACGCATAGATTAACCGAAGATACATCCGGCCATGTTATTCAGTAGCTTCAAGTTATTTTCATTCGTCATTCTATGAGTCAGTGCTGAAAAGCATTCTTGGAACAGGAGGGGGATAAAATAAATCTATATTCAGTAGTCCTTTGTCTAATGTCTAGTCATAGTGTCTGGATGTAGTAGGCACCATGAATCAATGGCGCTGTTCGCGAGACATACGCTTTTAGAATAGGGAATAGGTAAGTAAATTTTGATATCAACATTTCAGCCGAAAAACATCCACTGCTGAACATAGGGCTCCCAGAGTTCGCCAAACAGGCCGGTCCTGCGCCATCCGCATCCTACGCGTTCCGGCAACCTTACGTTAAGTATAAGTTTCAACAAATCTGTCCTAATTCCTTGCCTATATGACATAGTAAAAAAAAAACAGGCCAAGTGCGAGTCGGACTCACGCACCGAGGGTTCCGTACAAATTTATATGTATCTATGAACATCCAGTCTAAGCAGACCCCTGCTCCTAAGCAAAATGTGCGCAGTGTGGGATCATTGTAGATTGGTTTCTGATATAGACAGTAAGAAAAAAAAATTATGCTTTTCGCACTTTTTCCTTTATCTGTGCTATAAGACCTTGCTTCGTACCAAATTTCAAGATTCTCAGTTCACGGGAACCCCCCCGGGGTTCCCTGTAGGATTTGATTCCCTTGCGAGTGTCGAAAATTTGCGGCATAAATGACTGTATCTTTTGATTGCGTTGGCTTAGAAGTTTGATTTTTTCACAGCTCCAAGGGACAGTAGACTTGAATATTTGATATAAATTTCAGCTTGATACCTCCACGCGTTCCTGAGAAAAAGGGTCTTGACAGACGGACAACAAAGTGGTCCTAGAAGGGTTCCGTTTTTTCCTTTTGAGGTACGGAACCCTAAAAAACAAGTCTATGCAGAATTTCAGCCTTCTAGCAACCTTTTAGGGCAAAAGGCTTGGGCTGGGCGATGATGTCGCTCCGTAAGTCAGTAAATCAAGCCAGAACTTTCCTTTTCGTATATATACTTTTCTGACGCTTCAAACTGCTAGATCTATTTTTGCCAAAGCTAGCTAGCTAAAAACCACCGCAAGAAAACTCGCTTTCACGAAAAAAAATCGCATCGAAGTCGGTCCAGCAGTACGAGAGTCGAGAGCTATGATGCCACAGAAGATACAAAACAGATATTGCCGTCAAACTTATAACACTCCTATTTTCGTATACTGTATAGATAATGATGTATGATGTTATACCTCGTATGATAGGTAGTCTTCGATCACATCGAACACCAAAGCTGCACCTTACGAGGTTTCGAGTCCAACTCCAACCGCATTGCGCCAACAGTATTTAGGTCAAGGGGAGAGTTTATGGGTTTCAGGAACTTTCACAGATGTTCTTTGCAAGCTAATATGCCTGGTACAGCCAAGGAATTTAATTTTCATCACACTTGCTCGTCAATGGTGTTATTCCATGCCTGTATACTAAATGTCAAAGGCCTAATTTGTTCTTAAGGTGGAACGGCACGCTCCAGGCGCGAAATTCAAAATTTTTACAGGTTTTAATTTATTGTGGGTAAACGGCGTAACTGTTTAACTTCATATGGTACTTGCGCTTGTAAAACAGTGTTCTTTATATTATTGTGGAAAGCTTTTTAAGAATAAAATTTTTAGCTTGATATAAAAGTTGTCAAACATAGAAATTCGGACTTTCAACGTTTTGACAACTTTTATTTCAAGCAAATAGTTTTATTCTTAAAAAACTTTACACAATAATATAAAGAACACTGTTTTACAAGCGCAAGTACCATATGAAGTTAAACAGTTACACCGTTTACCCATAATAAATTAAAAACTGTAAAAAGTTTGAATTTCGCGCCTAGAGCGTGCGCTTCCACCTTAAGGGAATTATGGATTTACGTACAGTTTTTCTTCCCAAGGGAGTTCTAACTTTAGTTTTAAAATTTGCAAACAGACTAAGGAGGTTTCAAGTCAGCCAACGTTTTATTTATATGTTTAAAACTTAGCTATAACCCAATTTTACTACACAAAACTTGTCTACGCTTCATGAAACTTCGTTATTTTTATATTTTAAATTTATATCAAATAGTTTTGCAATAATTTTAGTAAGTAGGTATTTTTTTAACATGTTGGCAGAATGTGGCCGTATGGCCATTCGAATTCTAAACACAGTTTACTTTATCTGTGGTAGAGGACTTGAAAAAAGTGACAATCTGTATTGGCGGGTAGCCATTATTTATTTAATTTAAGTGTTTAGAGACAAAATAATTTCATTTTTGGATTTTTTTTCCTCGCAGGCTGATGAAAATCATTGCGTGTATCACGGGTAGTAAGGGGATTACAAACTCGAGTCATTAAAAGCCCTCCGCCCCCGACGTCGGGCTTCTAATAGGCTCTCGTTAGTAATCCCCTACTTACACCCCTTGATGCACAATGTACTATTAATTCCCTGCCCAAATCGTAAGAATGTCGTTTAACATTCGCAATGCATTAAGGTCGATATGTCAAATGCAACACGTCAAAGCAACATCGTAGCTAGCTCTTATGGTGACAGTTTGCTGTACGATATTCAAACTTAGGTGGGTTGGAAATTAAATTCCTTTTCCTTGAGTGTACTTGTTCGATTGAAATATGTTATAAACGACTTCAAAATTGAAGGGTAGTTAGTAGGTACACCTACAGGTACACGGAAAGAACAGTCTAGTCACCTAAACAACTTTTTGAGTTATAGCGGTTTAAAAGTTAGTCATCTCCATCCCACCACCACCATCCCAGCCTATACACGTCCCGCTGCAGGGCACAGGCCTCCTCTCAGAATGAGAGGGCTTGGGCCGTAGTTCCCACGCGGGCCCAGTGCGGGTTGAGAACTTCACATACACCATTGAATTTCTTCTCAAGTGTAGCAGGTTTCCTCACGATGTTTTCCTTAACCGTAAAGCTCATGGTAAATTACTAAATTACAAATGTAATTTCGCACATAAATTCCGAAAAACTAAGAGGTGCGAGCCCGGACTTGAACCCACGACCCTCTGCTTGAGAGACCATAGCTCAAACCACTAGGCCACGACGGCTTCTCTTATAAGCTGAAATGTTGTATCCCTTTCAAATGACCAGTGACGTCACATCTCGAAATAGCAACATGAATAAAGCAATAACGCTCGCGTGATCATCCCCCTCCCCAACGAGTTAGGGGGTGGGAAACATACCTATGTATTGCGTCATGCCGCCGCACCCTACCTTTTACTGACCTTACATTACATTGGCTTCAACTCGCGACTTCGTATACATGGTCACCTTCATGATGACTTACAATCTTAGAGTTTGGTCCGAAAAGTCTTACGTCTCTAGAACACAACATGCATTCCCGGGGTGTAGTGCAGTGGTCAAAGCTAGCTAAGCTATGGTATGCTATGAGAGCTATGCTCGGAATTTCTCTGCGGGATCGCCTTAGAAATGATGAAATCCGCGCGATAATTAAAGTCACCGATAAAGCTCGAAGAATCGCGAGACTCGAGGTGTCAGTGGGCAGCTTAGGGTGGGCAGGCCTCCGCTGTCGGTGCGGTGTTGTAACATTCTAACTTGTATGAACGAGTCCGCGGTACGCTACCAGCTACCACATAACCGTTCACACAAGTTAGAACATTACAACCGTCACCAGCGGGGCTACTCCGAAATTCGAAAATCGAAGTTCGTATCGCATCGTCTTGCTCGCTCTTGTATTAAATACTATTAGCGTGAGAGGAATGGCACGATACGAAGTTCGAATTTTGCACTTCGTAGTATAAGGCCAGTCACCACCACCGCACCGCTGTCAGTGCGTTTGGAGCTTAAACTTCTAGCAATTTCAGCTTTAAATTAAAAAAAATATCACGGGACAATTCACACCAATTGATCTAGTCCCAAAGTAAACTAAGCAAAGCTTGTGTTATGGCACAGAATATATAAAAGTACTAACGTACAGAATGGACACGCTCCGCCCCGCACCGATTCGAGTTACTCCACCCCTCAAGGCGCAGATTGCCGGACCCCGCCGGAATCTAGAAGAGTGCGCGCGCGATGTATGTAGGCGTACGCGTGTACAGACGTCGTCGTGCTTATGTAGATTCAAGAACGCTTATTTTGTACGTCGTGTCCGCCGTGTGGTTATGGGATGGGTACCTATACCTACTAGGCAACAGATGAACATACTTACATTGTATATGGATAGATACATACTTAACCCTTTATAAGGCCCCATTTATTGGAGCATACTACCACGCGGCGGACACGACGTACAAATACGCGTTCTTGAATCTACATGCACGACGACGTCTGTACACGCGTACGCCTACATACATCGCGCGCGCACTCTTCTGGTTTCTGGCGGTTTCCGGCTATCTGCGCCTTGAGGGGTGGGGTAATTCGAATCGGTGCGGGGCGGACCGTTTCCATTCTGTACGTCAGTACTATTATATATTCTGTGATACTACCAGAGAATCAAAAGCAGCTATCGAAAGCGTACCTGTCAAAGGATATTTTTAAAGCTAGTAGTATTTTCAATAATTACAATGGAAATTGTGACGTATTGCGTGATTAATAAGGTTGAAATTCCAACTCAATGCATGTGGTCGCTAAATCGCCTCTGCCTTTTATAAAGGGTTAAATGAATATTAAACACCCAAGACCCGAGAACAAACATTCGTATTATTCATACAAATATCTGCCCCGACGCGGAAATCGAACCTTCGTAGTCAGGTTCGTCGTCAAAATCTCTACGTCTTTAAAAGTGGTATAATTGTAACAGGTTGCTAGCCTATCGCCTACAATAGACCTTAACCTATTTTCTGGGTCGCTTCTAACGACATCCACGGATGAAATAGAGAGGTGTAATTCTAAACCTGAAACCATACGTGCTGGACTTATCCAACGAATATGATTGGTGGATATTAAGTTAAACGCATCCATAGCAACGTAGAGCACAACTCTGGTGGGAAGACGCCCTACATCTGCCCCAGATGCGATGCGAGAAACTTAATAAGCAAGCGCAACTCGATCTGACCACAAGCTACAACTGTCGAAGTCTGCTTGAATATCATCATCATCATTTCAGACGAAAGGCGTCCACTGCAGAGCACAGGCCTCCCAGAATGGAAGGGCTCGGGCCGTAGTTCCCACGCGGGCCCAGTGCGGATTGGGAACTTCACACACACCATTGAATTTCTTCTCAGATGTGTGCAGGGTTCCTCACGATGTTTTCCTGCACCGTAAAGCTCATGGTAAATGTCAAATATAATTTCGCATATAAATTTCGAAAACTCAGAGGTGCAAGCGAAACCATTTGGCCAACGAAACGTTACATATTAGGTATAAGGAGCGGAATTTTTCATAGCAAAAATCAAACATCAAAGGGATTGAACATAAGTTTTATCGACTATCGATAAATATTTCAGCAAATAGTAGGTACTTTTAAAATAGCACTTTTTAAGTTAATTACAATTAAAATATAAAACCTTAAACGGAAATGCAACGAAACTAAAATATAACCTTCATTCAAAATAACAATCTAAATCTATTTCTGTATTAATCGCATTTTCTTCATCTTCTCTGTAGTAATGGAGAATTGTCATAATTTTTTCTACTCGTATATTGTCACCCTTTAAATTGGTCCTGTTATCATTGTAGATCCATTTATAGCTTGAAAAAGAGTGTTCTACCTCCGTTGATGTAAGTAAGGGATGTTTTTTATCCATTTGTTAATCGTTTTTCTTTTAGGATTAACCATTTAAATAACACGGGAATGTCTTAGAAAAACTCAAGCGACATAAATATCATAACGTGACGTTGACGCGATTTATTTTAATATGGAGATGCAAGTCGCTTAGCAAAGAGGTCAAATGTTACAAGTAATGTTAAAAGGCGATAACAAGCGAAAAGCCGATTCGATAACATCGATAACTGGAATAGTCGATAAAACTTATGTTCAATCCCTTTGATGTTTGATTTTTGCTATGAGAAATTCCGCTCCTTATAACATACGAAATTTGGGCAAACGCGATCAACCACAGGCATGCGGCTCGCCAGACAAGCGATTATCACTGCCTACAAATGACTACAAAATACTCGTAGAAGCGGTAATTTTTCCTCCGTTAAACAACATTCATTACGCCTAATTACGTAATAATCAACAATTAACAAAGGGCCTATCGTCGCGCGCATATCAATTGAGGGCAATTAATGTAGATTAAGAAACTGTATGAGTTAGTTAATCCCATGCATTACACAACAATAAAGTAGAAAAATTTATTAAAATTTAATGGACTCCAAAAAACCGCTAAAATAATTTTCATTCATATTCAATGAATCAATATTCAGCTTCCACCACTCCTGCTGGCTTGTGCTGAGGCACCGACTTCAAACAGATTAGAAGAAAATTATTTTAGTGGTCTTTTGGAGTACCTACATTCAACGTTTAGGGTTCCGTACCCAAAGGGTGAAAACGGGACCCTATTACTGAAGCTCCGCTGTCCGTCCGTCTGCCACCAGACTGTATCTCATGACCCGTGATAGCTAGACAGTTGAAATTTTCACGGATGATGTATTTCCGAAATGATGAGGTCTTGGCCTCAAGCATATCCAAAGCCTCTTCCATTTAGTGTCTAAGGAGAGTGTCAATCACATTATCAATCAACCTAATTGCTTACGTTAATCAACATCTCTGTGTATGACTTTTAGAACAATAGCCAACTTAAAAGCCTATTAAAAACATCCCACTACAGTGCCATTAACCCAGTTCAATTAAAAATCGCAAATTTAATTAGCAAATGCCAGAAAGAAAGTTGTAAAATGTTGCCAGAAGACAGACCTGTCCATCAATCAAACTGTATGACAAAGAAATACCCCAAGCAGAGTCTGCCAAATACCTGGGTATCCACCTAGATCGTCGACTTACCTGGCAGAAACATATTTGGACTAAACGCAAGCAACTTGATACAAGACTGAGGGAAATGTACTGGCTGACAGGGGGTAAATCTAGACTATCAATGGACAGCAAAATTACTTTATATAAAACAATTCTGAAACCTATCTGGACCTATGGAATACAGCTATGGGGAACAGCAAGCAACAGTAATATTGAAATACTTCAAAGGTTTCAGAACAAAACTTTGAGAACAATGCTGAACATTCCTTTTTACATAAGCAATAAGCTAATACACTCGGACTTGAATATCAACACAATTAAACAGGAAATTGTCAAATATAGCCAATTGTATCAGGCCAGATTATCAAACCACATAAATGAACTGGCATCGAAACTGAAAGGCACAGGAAGCGTGCATTACTACAGACTGAAAAAGCACAGTGTCCCTGCTTTATCAAGCAGGTTCAATGACAGCACTTGATGGGATGCTCAGTGGAGTATTTCTCAGTTGACGACAAGGACATTTAAAGACAGAGGAGTGGCTTATTGTGTTGTTTCATAGATCGCCACATTGCAGAAAGAATAGAGGAAAAAAAAAAAAAAAAAAAAAAAAATCTATAATAAGCATACAAGAAAACAATACCAAAAATGGTGTCTGCACAGACCGAATACCTTTGCCCTTGCCATTTAATATATCCAAACGAAAACAAACATGGAAACATAGACTAATTTAATGAAGGGGTTCACCCTGGTACGTGATTCAGTTTCCTTGACTGTACACAAAATGCTAGACTTTCAGCCTCAAGGGAAACCACAGAACCTATATTAAACACTCCCGAGGGTCAGATTTAGGGGAGGGCATCTGGGGCTACAGCCATGGGGCCTCCACAACAGGGGCCCCCACAATAGAGACTTGAAAAAATTGTGCAATTAATTTGTGGCCAAGAGGCCTCCACTCCTTTTATGCCCCGAAGCCTCCAGACCTCTAAATCCGTTCCTGAACTGAACAATCTCTTAAACAGAAATTCTTTAAACAAAAGCGTGTCTATACATTTGTCATTATAAATGCGAAAATTTGTATGGAGTCCATATATTTTGAAATTGCAAAAACCAACAATGAATATGGTCAAAGAGTATGGAGATGCATTTTACCGCGTATTTTGAATAGATTTTCAAGTGAATTATTAAACTTAATTGAAGGTCGAACGAGTGGACAAGCTAGAAATATTATAAAAAGATACATGTTCAAAATAAGAGGGCAAACTACCAACAAATAATTCAAATTCAAATTCAAATTCGTTTAAATAATAAAAATTGAATTCAAATTCAAATTCGTTTAAGTAATAATAATAATTTACTTAATAATTGTATACCTACACAACCCTGACTAGCAATATCAATTATAATTGTTATTACTCTGTAGAAATAGATTATTTTGTATAATTAAAACGTACAGTCGAGGGCACAAGCATATGGATGGCTCGGAGTCTGATATAATGTATTTTTGACTTCTGACGTGCGTGTGTTTGTGACCTTGAATGTACAGTGGTGGTCATACAATTAAGAACGATTTGAAGTTTCCGATTTTTTTTTATCTACATCATGTCATATGTCTAGTTGTGTTCCTTCTTAGAAGTAACAAGTTATGTTATAAAATAGCCACATGGATAGAGCAAACGGGATTAATAATAATAGTGTATAATTGCTAACATTTTTTCTTACAAATTTTATTTGTTCTCTATACTAATAAATTCAAATAGTAATGAAGCTGGACAAATAATTAAGAACGATTTATTAAACTGCTCGAGAGTTGTTTTATATGAAACTTAGATTAAATAAATCATATTAATGTGAAGTTAGTATAGAAAAAAAAGCAAATTAATACATTTGAACTAAAATTAATAGTTAGTAGCATGTCCACGGCTTTTAATTACGGCTTTACACCGGCGAGGCATTGAATCTATCAATTTTTGACATTTCGCAAGAGAAATAAGAGTTCCATTCTTCTAAGAAAACGTCGTACAGCTCTCTCAAATTGCCACACTGTCGATTTGAAACCTTTTTCTTGACTTCGCACCAAAGATGCTCTATTGGGTTAAGATCTGGGCTGTTGGCTGGCCAATCTAAGACTGAAACTGATTGTGATGTGAGGAATTCCTTAACGGTGCGTGCAGTATGCTTTGGATCATTGTCGTGCTGGAATGTCCAAATAACCGGAAGCACGTCTTCGGCATATGGTAACATTGTTTCTTGCAGTATATTTTTGTATTGGAATTGATCCATGTTTCCTTCTATCAGCCTAACAGGTCCAACGCCATGTCCAGAAAAGCACCCCCAAATTTTCACATTTCCCCCGCCATGCTTTAATGTCACTTTTGTGTACTTTGGGTCGAATGCTTTATTCGGAGGGCGTCGTACATATCGTTTTCCATCAGAACATACCCTATTTATTTTTGTCTCGTCAGAAAAAAGAACGTTTTTCCACTGTCTGACTGTCCAGTTTTCATACCTTCTTGCAAATGCAAGTCGGGCTTGCCTATGACATCGTTTCAACATAGGCACCTTCCTTGCTATCCTTCCGTTCAACTTATTTTCTACCAAACGCCTTCGAATAGTGCGTGCAGAGATTGCTGAAGGGTTGTTTTCGCCAAAATATTCTTTTCTCAACTCATTAGACCCTTTAAAAGGATTTTGTTTTGCCAAACGAACGATATTTCGATCATCTCGACGAGATGACTTTCTCTGTCTAGGTCCACGCGGAACGTTTGAAGTAGTTTGATACGTGGAAAAATGCTTTACGGCATGGAAAACCATTGTTTTTGAACATTGCAGATGGTCGGCTATCATTTTATACGACCAATTCTTCTCGCGAAGTTTTATTATTACTTCTCTTGTAGATTTATCACAACTTTTATTTTTCCCCATTGTTTTTATACGAAGTAATCACTTTTAAGACTTTAACAGCACGAAATGGCGCCAAAATTATACGAATAATAATCTACAACCACAGAGCCACAAAGTGTTCTCTATTTAAATTTGAAAAAATAATAAACTATTCAGCGTTCTTAATTACAGCGGACATACAGCGACTTACGTGTTCAATATAACAACGCCTTTAGGGCGCTGTTGGGTCTGCCATGGCGCTGCAGTGCATCGGGGATGTTTGCGGAGGCGCGGACGGATGGCTTCAATGCCATAATGCGCAAGCGATGCGCCTCCCTGCTGGCGCGGCTCCGTGCCAGCCACAACAGGGTCCTGAGCGTGTTCGTGGACCGCTGGGACACCGCGCTGATGCGTCGGTGGTCACAGCTACATGTCCTCCACAAACCTAGATTCTCAGTTTTACTAACATAGCTTATAAATTTATTTTGTTACTAACATTATTATTATTATTATGGATCGCTGGTCTGAATTAAAGATATTTATTATTATTATTAATTACGTGACCAGCCAGTAAGTACTAATACTAGGTTCAGATCGAATGTATAAAGTTTCTCTATTAATTTTTTAGCCAACAATGTTGCATAAATGAATGTACCGGTAGTACGGAAAAGTTTTGCAATACCGAGAGAAATAAAAAAAATACGGGCAATTAGTTATACTTGTTACTTTGAAAAAATCATCTCAATAAATAATCGTTCTTGATGTGATATATAACTATGTAAAATATAATAAAGACGCGCTGCGGGCACCGCGCCGGAGGGCAGATGTTGGCAACCACCGTGGCGAGCGGACGTACCGCAGTGTACCTAAGAATACTGTGTATTTATTGGACTTAAACCCTATCCCAAATATAAGAACGTCACATTGGCGACGAGGATTAAAAAATGTGAGTACACTAAAGAAAAAAAAATTCGACTACAAAATGGCTGGAGTTATTGGTTGTTAACTATTGCGTAAGTTGTACGGTAATGTTATATGTAGGTACGTAAGTAGGTACTTAACGGATTTCAATTCGATATATCAAAAGAAAAGGAAAAGTCGGGCAAAATAGTTTTATGGTACCTACTTAGTCCTAAGATTATAACGTAAACATACTAATAGCTTCAGTCAATTAGTCAAAAAAACTGTGCCAACTGATACTTACCAAAACAAAAAATTTCTCCGTGTTGTTGTAGTTGATGGTAAGTAGTGAATAATCATCATTCTGACCTTGTTAAATACGCATCTAAGTATTAAAAATTTGTACTTTTTCACCGCGTATGCATGCATACCTACCCTCAAGTAGAAACTAAAACCCGTTTTGTTCGCAACGTATTTTTATTGCTACTTAGATCTAAAATCAACTACACAACAACATTAAAAATGTACCTGTTTGTATCAGTCAAGTTTACCAACAATAATGTCTATTAACTATGAAGCGGAATTTATTGGCTTCTCACACGCTGGCATTTAACTAAGTCAGTGTGTGCAATGGACAACATTTCAATCTCATATGTGCCTACTTGTTCGTTTTGTTTCCATATTAGAGGATCTCCTTTTGAACGACAGGGGACTTATTCGTTCAAATAATTAATCAATCAATGAATCATTTAATTATTTGTAAAACATAGGTATAAAGGTGTTACAATTTTATTTATAGAACGCTATATATTGCCGTGAGGCGTACAATTATGTTCATAAACTCCTAGTCTAAAAATATGCAACATTCATTAAACGAATCAAATTAAATCAGATTACGTAAATCAAATCAAAAATTATATATTGAATTAAATTAAATACTTACATTGAATTAAATTACATTGAATTATTATAATTAATTAAATTACATTAAATTAAATAATAAGAAGAGTATTCTATATGAAGATAAATTTATTTTTATTATGTCACTGAATTTTATCTACTATAAAATCGTTAACAGTGTAGTAAGCTTTCTTAATTAAAAACTTTTTAGAGATTATTCTTTTAAATTCATCAAAAAAAAAAAAAAATTTAAATTCCATTTGAATAGAAATTTTTCCTACTTACTTACAGATCGTCCCACTATGGCGTCACAGGTACCGGTACCTGCTATAGAAGCATTCGATTGCGATGGTGACCCAACGTCGTTGGGTCATCGGTGGGAAGGATGGAAAAGGGCTCTTGAAATATACCTATTATTTTCGGGTACTGATCAACCCTTAAAGAAACGTGCAGCCTTATTGCATTTAGGCGGATTAGGATTGCAAAATATTTACTATAATCTTCCTGGCGCACACGTGGAAGAAAAAGACTCAGATGATGTTTTCGAAGTTGCCCTTAAAAAGTTAGACGAATATTTTTCTCCGAAGCAGAGCTACGTTTACGAACGCCATGTATTCAGACTTATGAAACAGGGACCAGACGAAACATTTGATAAATTCCTATTAAGATTGCGTGATCAAAGCTCGAAATGTGATTTCGCGAAAAAAGAAAATGCTCTAATCGACCAAATAGCTGAAAAATGCGCTTTGCCAGAACTTCGTAAAAAAATTTTGCAATTAGGCGATTCGGTTACCATAGAAAAAGTAATTCACGAAGCTAACTCGATCGAAACCGTAGAAAGACAGCTAAAGGAGTTTCCAGGGAAACAAAATGAACAGGTCAACAGGATTGGAATGAGATCCTATAAACCCCCTGCGCAGGGTAGTCACACAAAATATCGATGTGCCAGATGTGGCAGCGGATCTCATAATAGCAATGATACACACTGTCCTGCTAGAGACAAAATCTGTGACAAATGTGGCTACAAGGGGCATTTCAAGCTCCAATGTCGCACGAGAACCTCGAAACGCAAAATCGACGTGGTTGGTGATAAACAAAAACGAGACGACAAAAGAGTTAAGCCAAACGAACAGCCAACTGAACCACCGGCCAAACACTCAAACCAAAGCATACACTACATATTCCACATTGACGACGATGCAGAAATAGCTTGCAAATTAGGTGGTGTTAATGTGAGCATGTTGATTGACTCTGGAAGTAAGAGTAACATAATAACCGACAAGACCTGGGAATACCTCAAATCAAATGCAATTGTTTTGTCAAATCAGCAACGGGGTTCAGAACAAGTTTTTATGGCATACGGTTCAAAGACACCTCTTGAGGTACTTGGCTCATTTGAGACATCAATTTCGGTTGGACAAGAAACAAAACCCGCTTTATTTTACGTCATAAAAAATGGCACACGCAATTTGTTGGGGAAAGATACTGCAATGTCCTTGAATGTTCTTAAATTGGGTGTAAGTATAGCCAATAGTATTAATTCATTAAATAATGCAGAACCTTTTCCTAAATTCAAAGACTTTAAGTTATGTGTGGCAATTAACCCCGCAGTTACTCCAGTTTCTCAGCCATACAGACGGGTGCCTATTCCGTTAGAAAATAAAATCAACGACAAGCTTGACGAACTAGTAAAGAAAGATATAATCGAGCCTGTCGATCGAGCCACAACTTGGGTTTCTCCCATAGTACCCATTTTAAAGAGCGACGGTAGCATAAGGCTATGCGTCGACATGAGGTGTGCAAACAAAGCCATAATGAGGGAGAATCATCCTTTGCCAACAATGACTCAAATTTTACCTAAATTGAGAAAATCCTGCGTTTTTTCCAAGCTCGACATTAAGGACGCGTTCCACCAAATAGAGATTGAAGAAAATTGTCGGGATATAACAACTTTTATAACGGCCAAAGGTCTGTTTCGTTATAAACGTCTTATGTTCGGGATATCATGCGCTCCCGAACATTTCCAAAAGATTATGGAAAGGATGCTTCTCCCATGTGAAGGCGTTGTGAATTTCATTGATGATGTCGTCGTGTTTGGAAGTGATGTAAACGAACATAATGCTAGACTGAAACATGTCCTCCAAGTATTGAAACAAAACAATGTAGTTTTAAATGACAAAAAGTGTATTTTTAACGCGTCAAAAATAGAATTTTTAGGCCACGAGCTGTCGGCAGATGGCATTAAACCTCTTGACAAGTATGTTAAAACTATTGAATCATTCAGGGAGCCAAGGTCAATTGATGAAGTTCAAAGCTTCTTGGGGCTTGTGAATTACATTGGAAAGTGGATACCTAACTTGGCTACCATGACTGATCCAATCCGACAAATACTAAAATATAACCTTTCCAAACACGCAGACATCAATGAATATTGGAAGGACGAACAGGCAGCCGCATTCATAAATTTAAAAGAATGTTTGAGCCATCTTAGTAGCTTGGGGTTCTATGATCCAAACGATAAAACCCAAGTAATGGCTGATGCAAGTCCGGTAGGTTTAGGAGCAGTACTCATTCAACATGACAAGCATGGACCACGAATTATTGCTTTTGGGCACAAGAGCTTGACCGATGTCGAGAAACGTTATTGCCAAACGGAAAAAGAGGCACTAGCTTTAGTTTGGGCAATCGAACATTTCAATATGTACTTATATGGGCTAAAAGAATTTCAATTGATCACTGATCACAAACCTCTTGAGGTAATATTTGGGCCTCGGTCAAGACCTTGTGCGCGAATTGAACGTTGGGTACTACGATTGCAGGCGTATAACTACAAAATAGTCTATCGCCCTGGTAAAAACAATATAGCTGATCCTTTGTCGCGGCTATGCCAAATGCAACATTCGCACACATATGAAGATGATTACCACATCAATAAAATTGTAGAATTTGCCAAACCAGTAGCTGTGTCTATGGAGGATATAATCACAAAATCTCAAAACGATGAGGATATTAAATTAGTTAAACTAGCTCTTTCCGGAAATAATTGGGACCCCAAAATAAGTAATTATAGGCTTTTTGAGCATGAGCTCTGGGTGCACGATGAAATTTTATTAAGGGGAAACAAAATTGTCATTCCCACTGATATGCGGAAAGTAGTGCTTGCTTCGGCACATGAGGGTCATCCTGGCATTGTAGCAATGAAGGGTAGATTGCGTACCAAGGTATGGTGGCCAAAAATAGATAAGGACGCGGAATTAATTGTTAAAAGCTGTAAAGGCTGTACTCTAGTTTCAGGACCTAACCCTCCTGTGCCGATGAAGCGACGTGAGTTGCCGATGCAACCATGGACTGACATAGCTGTCGACTTCCTTGGCCCATTACCAAGCAGTCACTATCTTTTCGTAGTAATTGATTATTATAGTCGGTATAAAGAAATAAAAATCATGAAATCCATTACATCGCTGGAAACTATAAATGTACTCAAGGAAATATTTTCTAGACTTGGTATTCCAGTCAGTATTACATCCGACAATGGACGGCAATTCACCAGCGAAGAGTTCAAATCCTTCTGTTTGGAGTTTGGCATTAGGCTGTACAATTCGATACCATATTGGCCACAGCAAAATGGCGAAGTCGAAAGACAAAATCGGGACATAATTAAGCGTTTGAAAATTAGTCAGTGCCAGAGATCCAATTGGAAGGATGATCTCTTACGGTACATAATGATGTACAATAGTACACCACATACCACAACTGGAAAGACGCCGTCCGAACTCTTTTTTAACAGGCAATTCAGAGATAAAATTCCTTCTGCCATAGATATTGAGCACCAGCGAGTTGATTTAGAAACCTACGATAAAGATACATTATCAAAAGAAAAAGGAAAGTTGATTGAAGATAGGAAAAGAAGGGCTGATCAGCCTGACATTTGCGTGGGAGAGAAAGTGTACATTAAAAATATGATTAAGGAAAACAAACTGACACCTACTTTTGATTCCACCCCACACACAGTAACAAGTACAAACGGAGGAGATATAAGAGTAACTAATGATAAGACAGGTCAAGAATTAAGGCGAAATATTATTCATCTCAAGAAAATAGAAGGACAGTGGCAAATTCACAATGAAGAGGAAACTCAGGACAAATCTACTGAAGATAAAATCGACATAGAAGAAGGTTAAAGTAAACTCGATTGTATTAGATTAATTAAAGCTAACACTTATTGATTGTTTAAAATTTTCTTTAAATTTGTTCAATGTTTGATATTGTGACATTGAGTAAATAGCAACATGTGTAGATTAAACTGAAACTAATAAAACTTTTCGAAAGGGAGAGATGTGATATATAACTATGTAAAATATAATAAAGACGCGCTGCGGGCACCGCGCCGGAGGGCAGATGTTGGCAACCACCGTGGCGAGCGGACGTACCGCAGTGTACCTAAGAATACTGTGTATTTATTGGACTTAAACCCTATCCCAAATATAAGAACGTCACACTTAATTATATGGCCACAACTGTATACACAAAAAAAAAGACTTCTTAACTTATAAAATCTTTTTAAATTAAGATTATTAGTTAAGATTATGCATGCAATTTTGTAATTTTACTGAAATAAACAGTTTAATTTTTTTTTTATTTTTTTTAAAAATCCGTACTATGGAGGAATTTGGTATGGAGACACCTGCAGGCTTATTGTCTAACGCTTCTGACGCTTGCCTTCGCAATCACTATTTCTTTCTGTCAAACGGTATAAGAGGATGACAGAAAGAGACAGTGAAAGCGTAGGCAAGCGACAGAAGCATTAGGGCCGGCGCTCACTGACGGCATGGCATTTTATTACTATCAAGTTATTTTGTATCTTATTTCAATGAGTTTAGAATTCATGTTACTTTATTTCAATACCACGATGCCACGACGAGCCGAGGGATGATTAAAATGCCATGCCGTGCCGTGCCGTCAGTGAGCGCCGGCCCTTAGACAATACGGCCTCTGGATCTTAAAAATAACACATAGGCTACTTTTTATTCCAATTCTTTTGCGGGATCAAGACGTATCCTTAAACTTCTAAAGTTCAGCAACATTAATATTCCAAGAATGTTTGTATACCACTTAAATCAAGACCTACAGTGCTATTTTTGAGGATTCCCATAGGAATATTGCTAAATTCCCGAATTTCAACTCAACTGTCAGGACTAATGTTTTAAAGCTAGCTACGCAAATAATTTCCTGTAAAGAAAAAAGTACTAGTCCGGTTTTGAAACCACGAACTTCACCTTAAAATGAAGAACATCAAATCATTGGGCTAACAACACAAAAACTTTTTTAAACAACCATTTCGTGTACACTACAAACTCGTAACAAAAATAGAATTTATTTTTAAACCTACCTTCACTGTGGGGGGTGTTGAAATAAAAACAAATCCATTTTTAGTTCACACACATTCACAAACACTAAACTGCACTAATAAGCTACACAAAACCTTTTTACGAAATAAATTTCGTAAAATTCACTTTCGAACCAACTGGAAAACTAACTTTTTTTTAATCCAACATCGGCACAGGAAACTCGCAGTGTGCCAAAAGAAATATTTAAACGCTCCTCCACTGCAGGATGTTTGGTGAAAACACAAAACTGTTTTCTTTTTCACTCATATACGATTTTAATGTTTTCGATTTCAAAACCACACACGTACGCACCTCCGAAGCGATCAATTATAAATTGAAGCACATGATTTATTGTTATTGTATTTGTTTAATCGAATATTCCACAGGATTTGTTTTAATTATTTTCACGATTACATTCGCGGACGATTAGAGGTACACCCGCAGCGGGAGTCAACAACCGTTTGACATTTCGTCTTGGACACAACGCGACGCCATTTTGAAATTGGTATTGTCAGTCCTAGGGATAGAAACTCCCTGGCCTCTTCGTCTGCTTAATAATAATGACTTAATTTAAATTATTGATTTCATTAAACTTCCTTAAGTACAAGTAAAAATTTAGTAAGTTTCTTATTGCATATTTCAGAGTTTATCAATAACAGGAACTGCAGTGACACCTCTTAGACACGGCTCTGTATTAGTTTTTGAGCACTGACGATGACGTTCTCGTTTAAGTGACGTTACATAGATGTCGCTTTGCTTGTATTTATTTCGTCTGACTTAACCCTTCGTATGCCTTGTACCGGATCCGTACCCAATTTAAGGCTTTCTTTTTGTATTTTTTTTTATATCTGTATCATTGGATTTATATGAAACTGTTGAGGCTAGAATGCACAACTTTTTTTTTTTTTAACTTCCTCAATACGAATGGTTAAAACGGGTAAAATAAAACAATCTCAACTTTTAATAACTTTATTTTGGAAGCATTTATATCAGAACATAATAAATACGGCATAACTTTGGCAGTATACATTTTTACATAGATACGAACATTTATCTTTCTACTAAAAGATGTTGCGATTGTTTTTTTTAATCGTCATCAATGACCAACGCCATCAATTTGGAGGATTTGGTATCTTTCTCGACTCCTGGGAACACGCAACCTCTCTTAGCCAGTTCTTCATAAGTTAACTCGTACAGGTCAACGAACCCTGCTTTTTTGGCTGCCACCTGCGAACCTTTGGCTGTGAAGACCGTGGCAGTAATTTTGATGCCAAGACTGCGACAGAGCTTGATTCTGAAATTCATAATAGTTATTAATTTTGTGCTCTAATTGAAAAAAAAACAAAAAATCGTGCGTGCGGTTCCTCCGCGCGGAAGAAGTGAAACTTCGTAATGTGGAAATGAAAAAAGGCACTTATACATCAATATGAACCTTATTGCAATAACTTAAAGAACTAAATTTACTTATGCATCTATGTGTTTAAATTACTCACTAGATGGCGCTTTTATCAAATCTCATACATTTGCACAGACAGTATGAGTTCTGCATCGCACTATCGAAGTTTTTAACATCCGTAAGTATATATACAATGCGAGATTACTTGCTTCGGCAGCACATCTATACTAATATTATAAAGAGGAAAGATTTTGATTGTTGGTTTCTTTGTTTGCATTGAATAGGCTCCGAAACTACTGGACCGATTTCAAAAATTCTTTTGCCGTTAGAAAGTTACATTATCACTGAGTGACATAGGCTACTTTTTACCGCGAGAAAATACCTTTTCCTACGGGAAAATTAATTTATCGCGGGCGAAGCTGCGGACGGAAGGCTAGTATACTAATACTTTTATACCCCCTCCATGGTAGCGTTAAACGTTTAACGCAACCTTGTTGGAAGTCGCATTAGAAGTTTCACTTCAAAAACTGAAAAATTGATAACTTACTTTTTTTAAATAAGATACAATTGTACCTAGTCAGATCAGTGTGACCAGTAACATAAATTTATGACTACGTGAGTAAGAAAAGTAAATAAAACACAAGAAAACAACTAAAATAACTTTAAATAATTGCAAATTATTACAAAATAAACAATCAAAATCTATTTTTGTCAGTTTTATCCAGTTTGTGTCGTTGCTTACAGTCAACTTTAACGACCTTATCTTTCTCAATAAAGTTTCTAGTAATATGTAAAATCGGTTGCGCGTATCCGTATTTTTGTTCGCAGTAATACAGGTGTTTATTTCTATCAGCTGGGTTTGGATAATATGCCGCGTACAAAACTTCGTCAACTTCATAAATTTTGACGTCAATCGTATGTTGAAACAGGGCTCCACTTAATAACATTCTCTCAATGACACCACATGCTACATGACCAAAAGTATTCCCCCAAATATTCAAAAACCTCAAGAAAAACGGTTTCTTCGCAGTATTCAACAAATCCAAAATACCCCGGTCTGATATTTTATTGTAACACACATCCAATGCGCGAATTTTCGAGAATGGCAACCCTTGACTTAAAGCGCGCGCACCAGTGTTTTTAATATCATTGCCCGCCAAATTTAAAAGTATAAGGTTAGGTTGCTCTCTTAAATAATTTGCTAATAGCTCGGCTCCGTATTCACCAATTCTGTTGTAACCCAAATCTAAATACAATAAAGTTTTATTACATCTTAAGCCACGAGCAAAATACTCCATGTCATGGCCGACAAATTGATTCTTTTGCAAATGTAATTCTATGATAGTTTCGTTTCTCTCTAGCAAATACTCAATGTGGTACGCTAGCCATTTGGTTTCATACGAATAACGGTCAAACAGGGGCATAATTCTGCTGAAATCAAACACTTTTACTGTTTTATTCGTACCATAATCAGTTCTCAAGGCAGTTATAATGTGAGCCACTGACGTCAAAGTCTGCCCCGTCTCACCTACATCACAGAACTCGACACTTGTGTTTTCTCTAAGAAATCGAGCAAAATATTCCCCTCCTTTCGTACCAAAATCATTGCCATTCAAACGCAAGTATTTGAGCCTTACGAGAGTTGCGTAGTTCGCTAAATGGCGGATCGACGTCTCTGTCAACTGATTATTCATGATATTCAAATTAATCACGCATGAGCGCCCTTTGATCAGTAACTTTTTAAGCAATTTATAGAATCCAACGTCCGTTATTTCATTGTAACACAAATCGAGCTTGGTTATTCTTCTAGGTAGTTCTCTGACGAACAAACATATAGCTCTTATGTCGCTATCCTTGATCCTTCGTTTATACCTTTCGTAAATATCTTTGCCTTGGAGAACTAAATATCCGCTGCCATCGGAATTCCTCTCAGTGAACAAACTCAACCGTACTTTATTTATTTCAGTGCCCGGCAAAGGTCTAGGGATGCCAGTTATTTTCTTCAATAATTCGTTGGTGTTGCAAATGCATCTTTTCTGTTTCCTCGGCGATTTTACACCCATAATAACTAAAATAAAAATGATTAGAAATAAATTGTTATGAAATCAAAAGCTGTCAAATTTTAATGAGACATGGTGAGTCAACGTAATAAAAAAGACAAGGAATAGTTTAACTAAAAACTCTATGTACTTATAGTTAGTAAAAAAAGTTTGTTAAAAACATCCAAAATTGCAATGACCATGCATGTATTGCAATACCTAATCTGGACTGAGTACTAACTTTTATTAGTCAATCAAAAGTAATTAATAATGGCAACTAGAGACAAAGGTCCGAGAGAGAACAACAAACTAGAGAAACTAGAGTATTGTGTCCCTCTCGCACCAGTACTTGATCACCCAAATTAGAACGAGATGCAACTCACTTTTTTGTCGCAGTACTCAGTCCAGGTTAGGTAATCCATGGCAAAGACTTAATTGGTCGTCGGGAATGATTATTTCTGAGCGAGTTTCTCATTTGTGTAACAGCTTTGTTTTGGCATGAGTTTGTAATGTTCAGCCACAAATGTCAATAGGTCTGATGACAGTGATGACACCACCAATAAAAAAAATAATCTGTTTAACTTATTGCAAATTAGTGTTACAAAAATTTTTCTTATACCTATAGGTAACGCCACCAGAGTTGAGGCCATGCACACAACCACATCTCATGTAATGACAGCGGGATTTTGACGTTGTGTTGTCGTTAAACGTCAACACAACGTCAAAATGTCGCTGTCATTACATGAGATGTGGTTGTGTGCGTGGCCTCAACTCTGGTGGCGTTACCTCTACTTAGTTACAATCCTTAATTATTTAAGATTTTGAATTCTAAAAATCTTAAATAATTAAGGATTGTAACTAAGTAGGTATAAGAAAAATTTTTGTAACACTAATTTGCAATAAGTTAAACAGATTATTTTTTTTTATTGGTGGTGTCATCACTGTCATCAGACCTTTTGACATTTGTGGCTGAACATTACAAACTCACATACTTTTTACGAGCTCTCTAAACACTATTCTCCCGTTTGTGTACAATAGCTAGTTTAACATCACTTCTATGCCAAGTAAATCGACTAACTATTTATTTGTTTTAAAGCGAATAAAAATCAAATTTTATAAAAAAAAAAATCTGGTTTTCAACACCATGGTTAGAATCAAATAAAAATGAATGATAGACATGATAGATGTTAGGAATGGTCTAACATTTGGTAACATAGCATACGCATGCTACCTACTCTGAAGATGAGCTCTGGTTGAGTTCGAAACGCGTCAGTGTAGTTTGGTGGTGGTGATACTTAGTTGGGTTTGCGTGATTTGTGTGTGTTCGTACAGTGTAGTGTAGGTGGAGGAACTGTGTAGTATGGCAATTGGCCACTTTTAGTGTTTAGCAGTAACATAATAGTTTACTGCTACATAAACGCATATTGCTTGTGTCAGCGACAATCCACATGTATATAATTTAAGATTTTCAATTAAACACTCTCTTTCAACGACGCACTCTGGCCTACATCATTTCCTCCGACTCCACGCAAGACCTTTTTGTTCTCCTAATATTACATGGCGACCCTGCCATAAGGACCGAAGAAGGAATCCGCCCTGCCTTAAGAACCGATAAGGAATCGGACCCTGCCAGTGCTGCTGCCTCGTGCGGCACTGCCTGAAGATCAAACACTGGAAGGAAACCGCCGTCAGAAGAAGAGAAAATATGAAGAAATAAAAGAAGAAAGAAGAATAAAACATGTCATCGTTGCCGATGCTGTCACGTGCCGCGCCGTGTCGCCGACCCGCTGCACCACAACGCCTGGCACTTGACCCCAATGCCGACTGCCACGCCAGCAGCCAAGATGGTGCGTGCCACCAGCAAGAACCACGCTGCCACCTACAACAGCCGCCACGTGAACAGCCACAACAGCTGCCACCACGCCGCCAGCCACAACAACCGCCTTGGCGCGCAAACGCAACACCGGCAACCAGGAGGACCATCGACCCCGGAATGCGCAGATGGTCAGCGCAGACGGAGCAGTTCCATAGGAAGGTAGCATCCCAACCAAGGGACTCCTAACTTAGCATACTTAGCGTTCCAATTTTAAGCTATTTTTTTAGTCTATTTTTCCTTTTTTTTCCATTAATTAACTAAAGAGCATTCATTTAGTCATTTTTTTTTCTTCTTCCATTGTTTAATTCAAAATTACGTATATTTTAGTTAATTAATTTCAAACCATTTTAATTAAGGGATTGTCGCTAAATTTACTCATCATTCAATTAATAACTAAATTTTATCTTATTTTCAGTAAAATTTCTAACTTCATTCTAGTGTCACGTTGTTTAATTAGGTCAAAACATTCAGTTCGCAATAGTACCGTGCAAAGGTAAACGAACGTTGCGGCCGCGCCGTCAGCAAAATTTAACTAGGTCGAGCGCGAATGCGTCTATTATTCGATATTATAATTTTAAATGAATGAAATTTGATAACTAATAACTCACTCTTACATTAAATTAATTAATTTCTTTTAAACTCATTTAACTTTTTATAGTTATTTCTATTATGGTACGGTACATTTTTTTTTAGGATTGATAGTTAGAGCACTAGTCCTTCGTACTTGCTCATGGTGTTTGGACTACCGTGCCCTCCGTGAAAGGGGTTGGAGATTTATTAAATCTTAATGCATTTGTGACTTCTAACTTACAGGCACACCGAAATGGGTGACCTGATATGCCAAGTTATTGTAGGGTGACCATGCCCTGGGTGGGTGGCCATGCCCATTTATATTGATTATTTGTGTACGAGTGTACACTAGGGAAGTGATAGGAGCAAAAGACTCCAGTTAAAGGCATTAGTATATTAAAATAGTATTATGGTACCGATACCTTAGTAAGAGAGAACCATTAAAGGATTAATAATTAACAGAATGAGCACAAATAGTAATTTTTTTTTATCATTACCCAAATAGTAAATTAACGCACTCATAATTAAATAGACTTACATTTTTTTTAAAAAAGCAACTATTCTAAAATTAAATATATTCTAAAGTGACACTAGGAAACAATTAAAACTCTTATTGTACTCTTGAACATTGTCTTTAAAAATATTTTCTTATTTTTTTTTACATTACCAAACATGTATGTCTAAACTTATACTAAGTAACTTCATTTTTTTTCCCTCAAAATTATTATTGTAAGCAAGTAACATGCGTTAATTTTTTTTTCCCGCCACCCCGGGGGGGAAATGGACTTTCGGGGGAGGTGTAGTATGGCAATTGGCCACTTTTAGTGTTTAGCAGTAACATAATAGTTTACTGCTACATAAACGCATATTGCTTGTGTCAGCGACAATCCACATGTATATAATTTAAGGTTTTCAATTAAACACTCTCTTTCAACGACGCACTCTGGCCTACATCAATTCCTCCGACTCCACGCAAGACCTTTTTGTTCTCCTAATATTACAACTGCATGAACACGCATTTCTTACATAAACGTAACTGTTCTATCGTAAGGTCGCGGATGAGCAAAGTAATTCTTTCAGTTCATTACTTTTGCAAGTGTTCTTCGATGACGTTGTTTTAACCTTTAAGTTCTTAAGCTCTCGATTTTCTATTCTGCTAAAGGAACTGTCATAAAAATGGCGAAGAACTTGTTCGTCTGTACATATAATCGATGCGACGAAGGAATTTATACCCCACGCCTGACATTCCGGCTTTATTGAAATACCGGAATGCGACGTTTCATTATAGGTTCGATTCTATAGGCTTCCCCTTCATACAAATAACATTAGGTAGGTATCACATACTCCGTGGTTTTTCAGGGTCCCTCAAAGGCCACAACAAACCGGGAGTGCGGGGCGCCGACGGAGCACGGCTACGCGGTCAATAACACTGAATCAAATACGATGTGCCGCACTGCCGGTGTGTCGTCGTATATTTGATTCAGTGTTATAGAACGCGCGGGCACCCCGCCTTCCTGATTTGTGTTGGGCTTTAGGGTTAGGGTCTGTCTGTCTCTCTGTCCGTCCGTTTGTCACGGGGAGTCTTGAACTGCAATAGCTAGACACTTGTAAATAGGCGGCGTAGTTGTAGTAATTATGCCGACAAAGTGTTAAAATAAAATTAAAAAAAAAAATGGTTTTGAGGTACCTACCCTTAGACGTAAAATAGGGATGTTTTTTTATTCTCGTCTCACCTTATAGTGTGGGGTATCGTTGGTATTTTAAAATCATTACGGGGTTGTGTTATTGAATTAAAAGCTAAATTGTTGAATAAATATGGAGTAAATGTATCAAATTTACAAAAAAAAAACTACTTATTACGGCTAACTTTACTTGAAAATTACAGTCACCTTATAAAATATATCTCCTTGGAAATTTTCGTACAAAACACAAAATCCTTAGAAAAATATTACTTTTTAATACGGGCAGATAAAATAATTAGTAGTAAAATTATAAGGAACATAACATACACCAAACAAAAACGTTACACAAATGTGGGTAGGTACTTAATGAGTTTTCAAAAAAGAGTATAGGTACTAAAAAAATTTGAACTGGCACAAAATAAAATAAGAAAACAAAATTTGGAAATTTTGTTCTTTGTCTTTGGAATACTCAATACAACTCAAAGATGTGAAAGAAGTCAACTTGGCTCTATTAATCTAAATAACCACGCCCATTCCTCCAAACCAGACCAAAGAAGTAAAAGAAGTGAAAGAAGTCAACCTGGCTTTCAGGATCTCCTTGGCCACACCCATTCCCCGCCACTCAGGGTCTACCACCAGACCGTAAGCTGTCAAATACTTGTCGACACCGTACTTCTCGAAGATGTCCACTCCTCGGGAAACCAGGTCGACTGCTCCGAAGAGTTGGGCCCAGATCTTGTCATCCGTCTAAAAAGAATAAATAAATAAATATCACGGGACAATTCACACCAATTGACCTAGTCCCAAAGTAAGCTTAGCAAAGCTTGTGTTATAGGTACTATTAGGCAACTGATAAACATACTTATATAGATAGATACATACTTAAATATATATTAAACACCCAAGACCCGAGAACAAACATTCGTATTTTTCATACAAATATCTGCCCTGAAACAGGAATCGAATCCGGGACCTCAAGCTTAGCTATGAATAGTCAGGTTCTCTAACCACTAAGGCCATTTGTGGCCTGTTCCATAACAAAGTACAACTAATATTACAAGCGGAACTCTCGCTTCAGTTATATTAACTAGAAAGGGAGTTCCGCTTGTAATACCTATAAGTTGTACTTTGTTATGCAACAGGCCCCTGGTCGTCAAAACACAATACTTAATTCACACTTCATCCCTCTCCTAAAGAGTTCCTCATCGAGTAATCCTGCGCTGCCCTTATCCATCGGCCGTCACATCAATTTCAGAAAAAAAAAAAAAAAATGAAACAAAAAAAAAAAAAAAAAAAAAATTCAGAACTAAAGCTTTGTTAGTAATGATACACGAAGGGATTTTCAAAAGCTCAGTAGGGCCCACTTGTTTGTAGAACCGACGGAATTATAGAATACCTAAAATCGATTAGCGCAAGAAGCTCGGTAGGGCGTTAACTACTTCAACTGTTGAATTGGAGTAAGGGAAGAGACGTCGACTGTGAGGCCGCTTGACAAGCAATCTCACAGCGTCTTTGATCAATTATAACTGTAGATCCACAGTCGCGCGCCCGAAAATGTCCGAGCCAAATGAGCGCCACTTTGATAAAAGTGGCCTTCTTTTTCTCAGTACGTTGCGTGAAATTGTCAAGTTTAGCTGTCAAGTGTCAACCGAAATTCGACTGTAATGAAGTAAAGACTAGGTTCAAATTTCTGTGTAGGTGATGATTTTAATTGTTATGCAAACAAATAAAAAAGTTCGGACACTTTATGAAGGGGATTTTGTTCGGCAATGTGTATCTTCAGTTATAATTGATCAAAGCACAGCGTAAATAAATGGCAATGCCATCACCACGTACAGTGTTAGACCCACCGTCACGATAACCCGTTCTGTCATTGCGTATCAAGCGTAACGGATGGATGTGTCTGTCATGAACCAATAGAAACACTTCATTTAAAAGGTCCTAAGTGAATGAAGTGTTTCTATTGGTTCATGACAGACACATCCCTCGCAACGCATCCTCGCACATCTCTGGTGGAAACGCAGCCTTTGAGGGTTTCAGCCATGTCTCAGAAATGAGAATGGCGTGAATATTCCTGCCAGAAAATGTAGTGAGTAAAATATAACAGTGATGTTTTACCTCAAATGGCTCATCTTTATCCTCTTTACACACCACAGCCAGTATGTTAACCCCCACCACTTTAGGCGGGAGGCAGTCGTCGTCGACCACGCAGACGAGTGACACGTTATCCTTCAAAGCCTTCCGCCATAGCTGTTCGAGCTCATACATAGCTGTTGGATAGTTTTCTATACCTGAAGCAACACAAATCTGGGTTATACCAAGGATGATATAGACTGGATTGGCAGTCGCCATAGTACGGATCGGCCGCGGTTTTTGTAGTTCGATTATTAAATGTAGATGGCGCTAAAATATAGCCAGAGGCTTTGAAGGCAAAACAATAAGACTACAGATATTTCATATCAGTACAAATGTATTATTATGCAATATTTTTGAAAAATAATACATTTGGAACTAGTAATTGATACATCTGTAGTCTTATTGTTTTGCCTTCAAAGCCTCTGGCTATATTTCAGCGCCATCTAGATTTAATAATCGAACTACAAAAACCGCGGCAGATCCGTACTATGGCGACTGCCAATCCAGTCTATATCATCCTTGGTTATACCATACACAGCGTAACAAACAAAAGTTTTCTATCCTGTAGTACATGAAATTAGCGACTCTGAGTCGGCAAACTTAATATTTAAATGGGCCGAATGATGGCCAGGCGTCCCACAACGCCAATGTAGACTTGACTACAAAATATTGGCTATAGACCCTTAACTTTTGCCAGGTCCACAGGAGAGACCCGAATAAGAAAATCGTGCGAGCGGTTCCTCCGCGCGGAAGTGAAACTTCGTAATGTGGAAATGAAAAAGGCACTCATGCATCAATATGAACATTATTGCAATAACCCAAAGCAAAGAAGCGGCTAGCAAGCAACCAACTACAGCGCTAGTTAAACAAGTTACATAACTCGTCGCTAGATGGCGTTGCTCCTCGTGCGCACGTTATTTTCAATATTTTTTCTTGATTTTTCGAAATTCTCAAAGATATTCAATACTTTTTTTACTAAATACGATCTACCATTAAAAAAGTTTTGATTTTTACAAGTTTTCATACTAAACCACGCAATTGTTCTGGATCGCACCGACGAAGTTTTTATATACAATGCGAACGTCTCGTAAACGTCAACTTGCGATGCGTTGCGTTGCAATGCGCATTTAACGCAACGCAGAATACACTTATTATCGTATTAGAAGTTTCACTTCAAAAAATGTGTACCCGAAACCGATATCAGATGCTTTGGGGGAGGGGGGGGCTTGGGCCCTTTAGCTACCCCAGCATCTGCTATAAGCTACATTATCAATCTCCCTCCAAACATGATATTGCAAGATTTGCAAGTGTCTATAGGAGGTCGCAACCGCGAGTCCAGGATTGTTGTTTGGACTTGACCTCGCTGAGAGTAAAATACAGAAGGAACTGATGAGATGCTTCCGGCCTCTTAGCCACCCCAGCATCTGCTACTACTTATTTTACAACACCTGAGGCTGTATTGTCTAACGCGCTGACGCTTGCTTTCGCATTCACTATTTCTTTCTGTCAAACGGTATAACATGGTGACAGAAAGAGATGGTGTAAGCGATGCCAAGTGTCCGCGCGTTAGACAATAAGGCCCCAGCTCGTTTACTTTCCTTGCTTCACAAATTATCCCTGCGCCATTTCAAGTGTGAGCTTACCAATGCACCGGCAAGGCGGTTCGTCTCTTGTGAAGTAAGTCTTCAGCAGCTGGACGGCCGACTTGTGCAGCTCTGGAGTCAGGTCCTGGATCCTCAGGGCGGTGGAGCGCGCGGCGAAGCTGTGCCACGTCGTCACAGCGGACGGGGCGCGGGAGAACGGCATCTTAGGGTTATGCTAACCAGCTTACACAGCCTTCTTCCAGCAAGAAGGGTAAGATAGTCAGACATTCTGGTAAGAGAAGCTTTATTCTTAAGGCTAGTTGACACATCGTGGCTGTGGAAGCTGTTGAAAATTATATACTTACACAGTTCTACAGAGTGTCTTACTTCATGATCAATTACATCATCAACCATTTGTTGATCTGACTTGTTGCGCTACCAATTGTGTTCCAGCAAAAGTCAGCTCTCTGTTGGCATTGCGACTGTACAGTCGCAAATCGCTGGCGATGGGCTGCAAAAGTGCATGAACAACTCGGGGTGATAATCGCGTGAGCAGTGTTTTGTTTGATCGTTTGTATTCATCAAACATCTTAATATCTTAGCATCGTACATCCATGCACTTTTGCAGCCCATCGTACCTCGATATTTCCTCTAGTATATTACTATAATTACCTTGATATTATGAGTCTCTTTAAGTGTTCGCAGTAACGTATTCAGGATCATTGTTTAGAAGGGGTTTGATCTCGCTGATGACTGCACTGTGACGAACTCTAACATAAACGATTGCTTCCACTCTGCCAGACATCGGGCTACTTGGCGACGCGTCGCGAGAGCAGCGGTGGCGCAGGAGTCGATCGACCGAAGCATGACCAAGACCACTCTGTCAAGAGTGCACGACTAAGAAGAAGAATACCTCGCTGATGGTAGGTTACAGAAGGAACTCGGATACCTCATTTGCTTTCCTAATTCAGGATCTCGCTGAAGGTACATGGAGAGGGGAGCTTGTGCCCTTTAGTCTCCTCAGCATCTTTTACTAATTACTTACTTTACAACACCAGTTCGTTTACTTTCCTTGCTTCACAAATTATACCTGCGCCATTTCAAGCATGAGCTTACCAATGCACCGGCAAGGCGGTTCGTCTCTTGTGAAGTAAGTCTTCAGCAGCTGGACGGCCGGCTCGTGCAGCTCTGGAGTCAGGTCCTGGATCCTCAGGGCGGTGGACCGCGCGGCGAAGCTGTGCCACGTCCTCACAGCGGACGGGGCGCGGGAGAACGGCATCTTGAGTTACTGGGTATGAGATTTTAGATGGTAGTAGCCAAACTCTTGAGGTTCACATGCACGCAGGTGTAATAAGTAATATATTTTTCACTTCTCATGCTCTTAAAATGTTACTTTAGTCTCTGCATATCGGGACTAAAGCTCTTTTTTGATCTCAAGGGATTAAAGTAAAAT
The DNA here is from genome assembly GCA_947563465.1 of Archips xylosteana. Lineage (NCBI taxonomy): Eukaryota > Metazoa > Arthropoda > Insecta > Lepidoptera > Tortricidae > Archips > Archips xylosteana. The sequence goes on from OX387373.1 coordinate 9,245,768, forward strand.
TTTTTTAATTGACTATGGAAACCCCTAAACTGCCAATCACGGTGTTTGTGAATGGAGGATTATCGCCATTTTCAGTAACTGGGTATAGACAATTTTAAAGCTTTCCACAGACCGAAGCGCGCTGCGGACGCACTGTAGCGCCCTGCGCTTCGGTCTGTGGAAGCCTTTAGGGCGTGGAAATAACCTCAAAATGACAACTGTATAAAAAATATTTAAAAAATAATAATTTTATGAAACACATTGAATAATTACGAATAGTAATCTATTTAATTATAAAATATTAAAGATGAATTCATTTTATTTTGCACGTAAAAAAGATTTCCTTTAGCTTAGGTGTTTTTAATTTGTTTTTTTTTTAAAAACGCTGTCGGAAAAGCAGTTCCCTGCTCTGTCGATAAAATAGCAATCCGCACTGTCGGCAAAGCAGTGCTGGAGTGTACGGTAGATAGAGCAGTTACGTTTGAATGTTAATATGGCGTGACTTCAAAATAATGCGATGTCAGTTGCATTTAATAGTAAATAGAAAGTATAATTAGATATAATTTAACAAAGAATTGGCATATAGAAAATAAACTTAAAAAGTCGTTTCTTTATTCACGGGTAAGTGTTTCAGTTAACAATATATTTTGTGTGTGAACTTAGATCAATTAGGTTAATTTTTTTGCCGATTCTAATGAATGAACAATTATGATTCTTACATGCATAGTCCAATTAGTTTTAACATAGTCTTTAAGTTAGAATCTGTTGGCTAATTATTACAAAAAAATATAAAAGAAAAGAAAAGACTGCGGTATTTTTTTTGCTATTTGAATTTTGAACAGATGTCCATTGCTCGTATTGAGCATACGTTGTAAAAAAGTAATTTTGTACGTCGTTTTTTTCCTCGCATTCAAAGTGAAAAGTAGAGTGTTTAACGCGGGACTAAACTACCATAATGACAACTCGAATTATAGCCTCCCTCGCTATCGCTCGGGTGGCTAAATATCTCGTGTCATTATGGCTTGTTTTAGTCCCTTGTTGAACAATCTACTATTGTATAGGTACTTACTTGTAAATATTAGTTAAGTATTTCTCAAAAAAATTGTCAATAAGATTTTCGACTCCGATTTGCAAAAACAAAAAATACAGGGAGAGAGATCGAATGATACTGAGGTGAACTAAAATATTCCCGGAGCTGGTCTTTTTCTGTGCATCTATGTTTCATTTCGTATTTATTATGAAATATATGGATTTCACGGGATAACCGTAAAAGTAAAAACAAAATGGGGGTTGAAAAATAAAAATACAAAAGATACCTACCTACTTCATACCAATCTTCAACTAAAATAGTTTCCCGAAATGTCCTAATTCGTTTGTATGGAAAATTCCTTTTTTAATAATAATAATAATTTATTTCAAGTATCAAGGACTTATAGAAACGAATCTTGGTAGCTCTACTGATCAGCTTGGACACCAGCACTTTGTGGAGCGCTGCAGAGCATCTTAGGGCGTTCTGGATGCGCATGGTAATCTCTTCCTCACGTTGGTTGGTGTCAGTCACGGTGCACCCGAGATACTTAAAACGGTCCACCCCTTTATAGGCGGTACCTCCGACCACTAGATCAGCTCTCTTGGCCCTGACGTTCCCATACCTCTTCATGAGAAGATATTCCGTCTTTTGGTGGTTGATTCCAAGGCCGATTTTATTCCCTTCCTGTTCCACAATCCTCGCCATGGCTTCCAGGTCTGTTCCATTTTCCGCCAGTAAAGCCAGATCGTCAGCATAGCCAATTACTTTGTGCTTCCCATTTAACTCAACCCCTCCACCATAATTTAATAATTTCCTGATGACGTATTCAAGGGCTAAATTAAAGAGCGTTGGCGATAGCGCGTCCCCTTGTTTCAAGCCAGTGACTACCTCGAACTCGTCTGACAGCTCTCCACTCACTCTAACTCTCATCCTACTAATACTAGTGGCGACCATAAGACTGTCATTAGACCAATTTTGTTGTATGGGTGCGAGGCTTGGACACTAACGAAAAAAGAAGAGGGCGAGCTCTTAGTGGCTGAAAGAAAGATCTGGAGGAAGATGCTAGGGCCGATTCAAGAGGAAGATGGCAAGTGGAGGAGGAGAAAGAACCGGGAGCTGGAAGACCTGGTGTCTGAGCCCAATGTAATTGGAGAAGCCAAGGCGGCGAGACTGCGCTGGCTCGGCCACCTAGAGAGGATGGGAGAGGATCGGGCAGTGAAGAGAGCGTTTATGGGGCGACCGAGCGGAAAACGTCCAGTGGGTCGCCCTAGATACCGCTGGTTGGACGAAGTGCAGAAGGACGTGACCGCCCTCGGCGCAGCCAATTAGCGCGAGGTGGTGGAAAATAGGGAAGAGTGGCGCTCTCTGGTGTCGGAGGCCAAGATCCTCTTTGGGTCGTTGAGCCAGTGTAGTAAGTAAGTAAGTATCAAGGACTTATATGTTTGTTAGTAGCTTAAGCTCTAAATGTTAGTAACGAAATTGCAACCCCTGACAGTGAAGCAAGTAAGGTTTTGTTACCAAAAGTCTATGGTTCGTGGTAACAAAAAAGAAGTTTCCATTAAAATTAATTAGGACATTTTGGGAAACTATTAGTTAAGCTGAGTATCATTCAATCTGTCTGGATTATCTGCCTGTATTTTATTTGAGCAGAGAGCTTAACTTTGGTGCCGATAAAGGACGTATGACGCCAAGCTACAATACACAGTGTTTCATCTATTCTTAGTTCTTATAGTATTTACTGATTATAATCAATGTTAGATCATTATACGGTAGTCAATTTTCATAGGTTTGGGATTTGGTGCTATTGTCATCAAAATAAATTGATTTAGATGAAGAAAGGTTGACTTTCAACAATATTTGCTCCAGCGGTCATGAGGCTCATGACCAGGGTACGACGCTAATTTTTATAAATGGCGGGAGATGCAAGTGTTATATTGCACTGAATAACCTACCATAAAAAAAGAAAATGTGATAAGTAATAGTTATGTTTCGATTTTAAAAGTTCTGCATAAGTACTTCGTCATTCAACGAAACATTAAATTACCTAAATTTTGTTGTGTTGTTTCATTAACTCGTGGAAAATTATTTTAGAAGATTTAAATTATTAACTTGCAATGTATGTAAGCATGTATGTACGGGTCAAATCTTGGAAGTTGAATTTGACCCATTTCCAGTGGTCGGAATATACTTGAAAAATTTGGTATACATACTTATGTAGGTTGGATGACAATGCAAGTACAGTCAGCGAAAAAGCTTGCATTGAAAATGAAATTATTAACAAAAACTTATTTGTTAGAATTAATACCTAGTGAAATACTTTATTATATTTTATTTTAATTTATACATTACCACTAAATTACTAAGAATCATTGGAGGGATGCAATTTTGTTTTAAGAATATTCTGTATGCGACTACATCATAATGACGTCACCCGCACCAAAGTTACGCCCCCTGGCTATAATTGAGAATCACGAAAGTTTAAGACATTATATTCACAAGGGTATTCACTAACCAAACCACCAGTTCAAGAAATTCCCAGGGGAATTTTATAAAATCCCAGAATACCGTGTGGTCAAGCGAGAAAAGGAGAAAATACAATTTAAATTACAAATGCATGTTAAACACACGTTAAACGCATGTTTAAAAGGCAAACAGCTTACCTGGAAGTTTCTGGGTTAGAGACAAACGCAGCCGCTCGCTCCCGACCGCCGCCAGGGGTTAAATGCGGTTTATAAGGGATGCTGCCAGCCTGGGATATACAGGGTGCTCGCAATATCTTTTAAAAGCTTTTTATTAACTTGCAATGTATGTAGATATGTATGGGTCAAATCTTGGAAGTTGAATTTGACCCACTTCCAGTGAGAGGGAGAGAGAGACAGAGATGTTTATTTACAGTTATTCGATACACAAGAAATACAATTTACAGGAAATCACCGAATAGTATTTTTTTTAATTGTATAAATTGACTGAAGTGCAGGGGGGGCACACTTACATATATCATCACTTTTCATGCGACTACAGCAATCTCTGGTGTTTGCCGAAGAACTAAATTAGCGGCCATCTTGGTTGACTTGTCAAACTTGTCAGTTGTCATTCATCGGCCATGGCCATGGCGTACCAAATTGTACGGTCAAGGACTTTAATTGATAGGCCACTTGCCAATGTTCGTATTTTAGCCGTATATTGGAAATCGGGTTTAGCCGCTTATACTTCGTATATGCTGATTTGAATTAGACGGCTAAAATACGAATAGTGGCAATTAGCCTATCAATTAAATCCTTGACTATACATTGCTATAGGTACGCGTATCTATAGCTGTACATCACTATAGGTAACGCCACCAGAGTTGAGGCCACGCACACAACCACATCTCATGTAATGACAGCGGGATTTTGACGTTGTGTTGACGTTTAACGACAACACAACGTCAAAATCCCGCTGTCATTACATGAGATGTGGTTGTGTGCGTGGCCTCAACTCTGGTGGCGTTACCTATACCAACATATACATATAGATAGGTATACATCTATAGAAACGTCACATTAGTTCTTGAGCAGCCGTAGGGCGGCAGCACCTTCCATACATGCATATTTGACCATAGAGTTGCCACTCTTGTTCATATAATATTACAATACTCTTTGCTGAAGTGGTCGTAAAGACGGACAAGTTGAAGCGGGACTGGGCTGGACATGTCTGCCGAATGAACCCAGAACGTTGGGCCAAAATCGCCACGGAATGGGTCCCTAGTGACGGATACCGTAATAGAGGCAGACCCAAGAGGAGATGGAGGGACGACCTAGATGCCTATCATGTGGGATGGCGGGAGCTCGCCTTTGATAAGCAGGAGTGGAGCAAGAGAGGAGAGGCCTCTGCCCAGCAGTGGGACACAAAAATAGGCTAATAAAAAAAAAGATTGTATAAATAGTATAAATTGGGCTCCACTCAGCATAATGTTGCGGCAAGCTGCAATATTATGCCGCAACATTAGTGGTCAGATTTACTTGAAATTTTGTATTTATTTAGGTTGGATGACAATGTAAGTACAGTCAACAAAAAGTACAGTCAGTGAAAAAGCTTGCATTGAAAATGAAATTAAAAAAAAGTTATTTTATTATTAGTCTAGCTCAGTGGTTCTTAACCATATTAGCTAGCAACTCAAAGTATAAATATATTTTTCACTTCTCATGCTCTTAAAGTGTTACTTTAGTCTCTGCATATCGGGACTAAAGCTCTTTTTTGATCTGTAGGGATTAAAGTAATTTTTTTTTAATGTACTTTGGAAACCCCTAAACTGCCAATCACGGTGTTTGTGGATGGAGGATTATTGCCATTTTCAGTGACTGGGCATAGACAATTTTAAAGCTTTCCACAGACCGCAGCGCGCTGCGGACGCTCCGTTGCGCTCCGTAGCGCCCTGCGCTTCGGTCTGTGGAAGCCTTTAGCGCGTGGAAATACCTAACCTCAAAATGACAACTGTATAAAAATATTTAAAAAAATAATAATTTCGTGAAACACCATGAATAATTACGAATATTAATCTATTTAATTATGTTAAAGATGAATTCATTTTATTATGCATACTTAGTCCAATTAGCTATGAAATAATTTTCAAGTTTGAATCTGTTGGCTAAATACGCAAACATTTAAAACGTCACTCAACAAAAAAAATACCGCGGAACAAATTTAAATTGCTATTTGAATTCTGAACAGACGTCCATTGCTCGTATTGAGCGTACGTATTATAAAAGTAATATTGTAGATTAGTATACCTAAAACATCGTTTTTTTCCTCGCATTCAAAGTGAAAAGTAGAGTGTTTAACGCGAGACTAAACTGCCATAATGACACGCGAATTATAGCCACCCTCGCTCTGCTCGGGTGGCTAAATATCTTGTGTCATTATGGCTTGTTTTAGTCCCTTGTTGAACAATCTACTATGAAACTCGCGACCCTACAGTTTTTCTTCTTCTTTTTATTCTAATTCGAACTCCTCCGAGACGGCTAGACCGATTTTTATGAATTTTTTTTCTCCGGTTGTTTTTTTTTATACCCTTGTTCTTCGCAGACGGAGTCGCGGGTAGCAGCTAGTATAAAAATAAAATTTCTCTTAATAATTGCGTTAAATAAGTTCTTGCGACCCATCCCAATATCAAACCAATTTAGGTCGTAACCCAAGGCAAGTTGTGTGTCGCTCTCAGTGTCGTCGAGCAGCCGCGCGAGCGGTGGCGCGCAGTGCGCGTTTAGCAGCGGCCTTGACGTGTGCTCCGTGATGAAGGGCCACGGATAGCCCGAAACATGTCAACCTAAACCCGATCATAGACGTGAGTTATCCGTATTTTTTTCATTATCACACTTAAACTTAATTTCGTATGCTTTATTTTATTGCCCAGTGTATCTCCGGCCCATTAAGGTGTCGTCACATTCCAATCTACCAGATAACTTGGAGATAAATTGCTCGGTAAGAACTCTCCTCCTTATTAATAAATACCTATGATACCGCCAACTGAAAATGATATCTCATCAATTATCATCAGGCATTTCAGCTGAAATTATGATGATGGTCAATATGATCATTGCAGACTCTCAGAGTGAGAGGGCTGAGGCCGAAGTACCCACGCGGGCCCATTAGGGATTGGGAACTTCGCACACACCATTGAATTTCTTCTCGAGTCTGTCCAAATTTCCTGGTGAGGTTTTTCTTCACCGTAAATTAAAAAAAACAACCCAAGAGCGTGTTGGACACGCCCAAGGTAGGGTTCCGTAGCCATTACGAAAAAATCAAGTAATATTTTTCTAAGGATTTCGTAGGTATGTGTACGGAATCATCCAAGTTTAGGTATGTTTTAGGTATAAATAAAAAATATAGATTCGTTTACTCTAAAACTACTAATAATTTCCAAGCAATCTTAGCCGCTATAACTTTGCTAGTAAATTTGATATATTTACTACCATTCTGAATTTTTTCAAATTTTTCCACCCAATAGTTTAGATTTTAGAGGGGGGGGGGGGGACGATCGATTTTAATGAAAATTTTCACTTTAAAGTTGGATATTTCGCAAACAGATCACTGAATAGAAAAATCATGTTAGCAACCCCACAATAGTTTTAAAAGACCTATCCAACGATACCCTACACAGGGTTAGTCGAGAAAAAAAATCAACCCCCCCTTTACACCTATGGGAGGTACCCTAAAAAAAAAATATATTTTATTTTTTATTTTACCACTTTGTTAACGTGACTGATATGTATATTCATGCCAAATTACAGCTTTATAGTACTAACGATCTCTGAGCTATAACAAAACATGGCGAAACTATAAGGGTTCCTAGTTGTCTAGGGAACCCTAAAAATACTTGTTCCGATTTATATTATTTGGCGTTCACCGACCGGAAGACGCAGCGTAGGTAGGGCTCCAACTCTCCAACTAGATGGAGCGGTGATGGTTAAGGGACTGGTTAGGTCAATTTACCAAAATCGTTATTTTTCTAGTACCTAGCAAAATTTCCAATCGCATTTTTTTCCCAAATGCTTTTTTTACCCTGCCAGTCTATATGGCGAACCTTGGGAGGCCTATGTCACACGACGGACACGACGCACAAAATACGCGTTCTTGAATTACATTTAAGCACGACGACGTCTGTACACGCGTACGCCTACATACATCGCGCGCGCACCGTACTGGTGAACAGCGGCGACAAGCAATGGCGCCTTGGGGGGAGCGGTAATTCGAATCGGTGCGGGGCGGAGCGTGGCCATTCTGTACGTTAGTACTATTATATATTCAGTGCCTATGTTCAGCAGCCACGTTCTTCCGACTGAAACGATGGCGATGAATTAATTTACGCGTCCGATACTGCGCTGTACGTCAGGTGACTTAGGTCAATATCCAAGGGAAGTTCAACGCGCTGCGAGTTGCACAAAGACTCTTTATTTGGCAGGGTAGATGCCCCAGTTGTGGACTATATGTCCATTCATACCGCTTTGATCCACTGCTAGAGCTTTTGAAGTGAAACATCTAATGCGACTTCCAACAAGGTCGCGTTAAACGTTTAACGCTACCATGGAGGGGGTATGAAAGCATTAGTATATGTACTGCCGAAGCAAGTACAGTATCCGCCGATAAAGAATGCACATCGGCCTTTAGCAAGAGACAATAGCCGTATTTATTAAGTGACGTTTGATATCAAATAAATACTGCACTCCATGGACTTTATTAGTTTACGTCAAATTAATGACATGTAAAGTTTTGATATCTATATAGGGTTGTTGCAACTACTAGAAAAAGGATAGTCAAAAAAGAGATTAGAGTATATTAAAAGACACCTATTTTTTCATAAATTTAAATTTTCAAAAAATCTCATTTCCTTCCATTTCACTATCTGTGCTCTCAATTTGGTCAATATCAATGTCACTATCAGCCGTATTTATTATTAGTCTATCAGTGTAATCCATCATACAATTTAAAGTTGGGGGGTTTCAATAACTCTGTATTATATATTTTCACCGGAACGCGTCTGTACCCTACGGCACCTGAACAACGACTGACAAATGTCACATAAGTAGTGTGTGACAACGCTATACGAAGCCGACATTTGCCGAGTCTTTTTCCAAAGACCGATGTGCATTCTTTATGGCCGAGTACTGTAATCTTGCTTTGTATATATATATATGTGTACTATAGGATGTTAAAAACTTCGACAGTGCGATGCAGAACTCATACTGTCTGTGAAAATTTGTATGAGACTTGATAAAAGCGCCATCTAGTGAGTAATTTAAGCACATAGATGCATGAGTAAATTTAGTTCTTTAAGTTATTGCAATAAGGTTCATATTGATGTATAAGTGCCTTTTTCATTTCCACATTACGAAGTTTCACTTCTTCCGCGCGGAGGAGCTGCACGCACTAGTTTTTTTTTTACTACGAGCTGTCTCCTTGATACCTCCTCCCCCCTTTTCCCTCAATCTTTCCTTCTAAAATGGTCTTAAAGAAGCTGTCGTGTTTTATCGTAAATCAATAAATATCACGGGACAAATCACACCACTTGACCTAGTACCAAACTAAGCAAAGCTTGTACTATGGATAAACATACTTATATAGATAACTGGACCCCCGTGGGAACTAAGACCATTTTATTAAGAGGGAGGCAAACGAGCAAGAGGGGCCTCTAATGGGAATAATTATCACCGCCAAAGTATACCAAATCGAGGATTCAAGATTCAAGAAGTATTTATTCAAGAACAATACAAGTATCGTGTTTGAAAAAACAGTTGCAGCAGGTTAAACATAATGATAAAACAAAACCACTTACAACCAATAAAAAAAAGAACAGATATAAAAACAAAAACAACAAATGAAAATTACATAACGGTCTAAATTATCAATCCTTATTAAATATTTCATCTACAGTGTAAAAACATCCTCTTAACAAAAATACTTTTATTTTCTTTTGAGGAGAGTCACTGGTCTATTGCCGACCTTTAAAGGCCGAAGTGTTGGCTGAAAATCAGCGCTGGGGCGCTAAAAACACCTCAGCAATATGTTGAGCTAGTGGCCGATTTACAATCGCGATGACACGCTCTATCTTTAGCCTTTCGTGTTGTCTTTTTCGTAAACTTTTGATGTGTCTTGTGTTGTTGTAAATAAATGTATTTTCTTTCCTTTCCTTTCAAACTTTAAAGGAAGTATAAACCATTTTCTTGAATGCCCCGATAGTAGGACAGTCTAGGGATCCCCGACATATTTAGAAACAACGCGTGGTTCAGCTCTTTTTCAAAGTTGGTTCACGGTTAGCTTCCTGTTCGAATCAGCATTAGTAATAGTTATTTTCACATTACTTACTCCCCTTCTTAAGGCAATTCGAAAAGGTCCTATAAATCCCGCCTTTACCTTACAACAAACGCAGTACTTCGTATTTGGCGTTCAGCCATCTTGGAAATTCTCCAACTCACTCCAACGGCGTTTCGCGAACCAGTACGAAACAAACTAGCTAACTGAACACACGTTAGAGTTAACTAGTTAACAAAAACAACAATAAAACAACCGTATTTTGTTATAAACACGTTTTTATACAAAATTTGGAGGTTATAAATTTTCGCGGTCACACGCGCTTTTTTCACGCCGAAAAGGCAAAGGTTTTGTGTTTCCAGCCTTTGTGTTTGGAATTGCAACTACGGCTGAAAATCAGGGTGAGTTTTTATGAACGGACTAGCTGAATGCAAATTAAAAATATAGTTTTATTTTTAAAAGTACCTAAAAGGAGGCGGTATTCCGAGAGGTTTGTTTCATGGATCGAAATGAAACACATTTGACTCTGTTTTGTTCCATGCTTCCATGAAATAAGGATGTTGACACCACCAATCTATTGACGTACTTTTTATGAACTGTCTACACCATTCTCCCATTTTTGTATGCCAACTCAATCGACTAAAACTATTTATTTATTTTAAAGTAGCTAAAAATCTGGTAGGTGTTCAGGACTAGAATAAAGCGTTTTTATTTTTCTAAGATTGTTGTTTACCTAATACTTTAAGTCTTCGGAATTTACTTACCATGAGCATTTCAATGTATTAAAACCTTTTAATTTGCTACTCGGCTCGCTCGTGCGTTATTGTAAAGCGTGAATCAATCGTTTATTCAACAGGTGTATTAAATTAGGCCTCAATATTTGATCAAACGACACTGATTCAGCTTGAACAAAATGGGTTCTACCTTTTTTGGCATAATCCCGTATCGCATGTATCGTCTGGCATAAATATCATATCGCCGAAACTCATATCGCATAATCTTGTTTGGTCATACACAGATAATTAGTAATTGTTTATAAAAAGCAGTCTTTCCAGGTGGTCAAAAAAAAATTAACTACACGAATAAAGCTTACCTAGTGTTCCGAGTACGGACACTCCGACATACAGCGGCCACGACGTACAAAATACGCGTTCTTGAATCTACATAAGCACGACGACGTCTGTACACGCGTCAATGTGTGCGTAAGATGCACAGGGCTGACTATCGCAAAAAGAGATAGAAAGAGATAGCTGCGGAAAGTGAATGCCGCGCCGTTCGTTGAGCGCGAGCAACGTTGTAATGTAAAATAAAATGAGTATGTAATCTAATTATCGTAGTACTTATAATTAAACTTATCGTTTGTCTAAATTAAGTGTTTAAAAATATTGAATGAGTGTATACCTAATTCATTTTGTAAAGACAATTAGAAAATTATTACAGTGATTGTAGATATTGATCTATTGATAGGAAATAATTAACAAATAAATTTTACAAATACCTGCTAATATAAGACGTCTATTTATACATTCTAGGTAACAAACTTTTAAACCTATTGGTTCTTTATTAATAAGTCAAAAATACAAAAAATAAAACAATAAATTTATAACTTAAGACTAGCCTAAGTTCAGTCAAAAAGTCCCCCACGAGTTGTCCCTGGCGCAAAGGTACCCATCACACTGGCCGCGTTACCACGTTGAATGGCGATGGACAACCTTTGCACCAGGTACGAACCCGCACGGGCGTCGGATCCCCTTTCCCTGATGCGACGTCCCACTTCCCTAATAAAGGCAATAGCCTCCGACCCCCAGCACCCAGTAGTTTCAAAGGCAAGGGGTATTGGTTCTTTCCCTAGTTACTTACACTGTACATTTTGCTAATTAAAGTTGGTTATCTACCTTCTTTCGTCAATCGGAAATCGAAAAAAACTCCTTTCCTTATCTTTGGTTGTTGCCAATCACCCATATAATGCACAATATATTACCATTTCGCAAAAGTTTAGTGCCGTGCGGCCGACATGCATCGCGTTGCGCACCCGACTGGTGTCAAGCGGCGTCAAGCAATCTGCGCCTTGAGGGGTGGGGTAAGTCGAATCAGTGCGGGGTGGAGCGCGGCCATTCTGTACGTTAGTACTATTATATATTCTGTGGCTCCGACTCATTGTTTTTTTTTTATCAATATTATTGGAAATACGTCTATGAAAATAATATCCGGGGAAACGAATCTTCGGCGATGTAACATTATGCGAAATGACTCTTATACCAAGTACATTTTATGCGAAGTAATTATTCTGCTAAAAGTCTATGCGATACATGTTGCTAAGTGTATTTTGAGCAAACAATATTATGCCAGATGAGCAGTAACTATAAAAATTACGTAAGTATGTCTAATTGTCTGTCAATGGCTGTCTAGGTAACATAGGGCCTAGAAGAAAAAGGAATTGGGCCCCCAAATGTTTGCTTACTATCTTCTCTGTCATATCATATCACAAACATTGGCGTTCTTTAGCGAATAGGAAAAGAGGTTGAATTTTTTCGGATAGTAAAACAAAGGTCGCTTAATTGGGCTATAAGTATTCTCCGGCACCAACAATATCGCTTTCTGCAAATCATTAATTATTGCCCGTTTATATATTTACTAGCCTTCCATCCGTAATTTTCCCGTAGGAAAAGGTATTTTCCCGCGGTAAAAAGTTACCTATGTCACTCAGTGATAATGTAGCTTTCTAACAGTAAAAGAATTTTTGAAATCGGTCTAGTAGTTTCGGAGCCTATTCAATGCAAACAAACAAACAAACAATCAAATCTTTCCTCTTTATAATATTAGTATAGACAAGATTATTGTTGTGTTGTGTATAATTTATTTGTGTATTTTATATGATGATTAGGTTGTTTTTGCATAATGTTTATATTACTATTTATTTTTATTTTTATACTAGCTGTGCCCGCGACTTCGTCCGCGTGGAATAGTGACTTTGGGTGGGAAGGTTAAAAAGTAGCCTATGTCCTTTCTCAGGCTCTAGACTACCTGTGTACCAAATTTCATTTAAATCGGTTCAGTAGTTTTGGCGTGAAAGCGCGACAGACAGACAGAGTTACTTTCGCATTTATAATATTAGTAAGGATTGCACCACTTGCTGAAATCCATTTCTTGCTATTTACCTTTGTAAAATGGTTGCCGGAAAGATTTCGAAGCGATAAGGCCGCCTATTGCTTACCTTGTATATTTTTCCATGTACTTGTTTTTCTGTATTGTTTTCTTTGTGGTGTACAATAAAGAGTCATTGTATTGTATGGGGAAAATTTCTGCAGCTCTCAGAACCAGTAAGTAGTTTAAAGAATTAGCTAAAGCACGTTACATAAATAAGTGACGACACCACTAATTTTGAAACTTGGCAGAGATGTACAGCGTTCATGATTACATTTCGGCGGTTAGATCATTTTAAGTAGCCATAGTAATTTAGGTACTAAGATGACACAGGAAAATCAATTTATACATTCGAATACCTTGTTGAGTTTCTTGCTGGGTTCTTCTTAACATGGTTTTTCCGAACCGGTGGTAGATTCTTCGACATTCATAGGAGCATTTAATCTAAGTATGATTTAATTGTGTAACGATCTATCATGGGGTAGTTTAAAAGCGTCCTTGTTTATTTTATGGGTCAGCTCATCAAAAATCAAATAACTTCAATTCGTCAAAATTAAAAAATATTCCGGCATAGACGGTTTTATTGTTTTACTAGGTGTTGTCAGCGACTCCTTCTGAGAAGAATAGGGGTATAAAAAATAGCCTACGACCTATTTCAAAGACCTACCAAATAAAGAGAAAAAAAATTATAAAATTCGGTCAAACTGTTTCGGAGGAGTTCGATAACAAACACCGTGACACGATATTTTTATACATTAGAGAAGATTGAGTTACTTATTTCTAATCTAACCCATTCCATCAATGAATGAATTAATGAATGAATCATCCGACGTGGACGCAATCAAAGATTTATGTCAGGATCGTAGTAGGTGGAAGCAAATAGTCTCTGCAAAGGGTTGCTGGGAAGGAGGCGTGATTGTACCTATGTATGTATTGTATGTAGATTTTCAAAAGTCTTTGACCAGTGTGTGTTGCCAGTGATGACTTATGGCACTAAGACGTGGCCGCTAACGATGGGCCTCGTAAGAAAGCTCAAAGTCACTCAGACGGCGATGGAGAGGGCTATGCTCGGAGAGACACTGCGGGATCGCAGTAGAAATGATGAAATCCGTTAGAACTAAAGACGGAAATAGCTCGAAGAATCGCCAAACTCAAGTGGCAGTGGGCAGGGCACATCGCTCGTAGAACTGATGGTCGATGGGGCAAAGAGGTTCTCGAGTGGCGTCCACGGACCGGAAGACGCAGTGTAGGTAGGCCTCCAACAAGACGGAGCGACGACCTTTAAGATTGCGGGATCGCTTTGGATGCGGATGCGCGGGATCGATCTGTTTGGCGACCTTGGGGGAGGCCTATGTTCAGCAGTGGACGTCTTTCGGCTGAAATGATGATGATGATGTAGATTTTAATTCAGACATTGTTTGATAAACAAGTTCACGTGTAGGAAAGAATCAAAACATCGTAAAAGAATATTCTTGGCGCCTGCGTAGGTACTTCCTGGCGACAAAACACCTACGTTATTCCCAACGGTTATTTTTAAACGTTATTTATTTGCTTTCAAGCTTTATAAAGTGCGTTTGGTTGTACTTTGCATTATTTATAAATAAGGGCAGTGCTCTGTTAATCCGTAGAGTACTGGTCGTACGCAGCGTAAGGTAACAAATGTGTCTCCCCTGTGGACATAAAATTAGGGATTCCGAGTCAGCAAACTTAAGATTTATTTAAATGGCTTCTAAAACAGCTTTAATGAGAAAACCGGTTGTCTGTAAAGTTGGTTTACGGACGATAGTTTAACGTGACAACGTCATAACAAAACATTCAAAAAACAAAAATGAAACCAGGCGGTCACCCATCCAAGTACTGACCGCGCCCGACGTTGCTTAACCTCGGTGATCGGATGAGAACCGGTGTTTTGTTTTGTCAAATATCTTGAAAACGGTGCATCCTACGGAAAAATCAATGAAAATTTTCATCCCCCCTTTCATTCTGGGTAGACAAATTCGTGCCCTGTTTTACCAGCACTTGTAAAAAATATTTAAAAGTTAAAATAAAACCCTCATTCAATTATAAAACTTTTAATTGCAATGAATACATCCAAAAGATCGCAATCGAGGTCGCCTTTGTTTTTCATCTCAAATATACTTAAACGTCAAGGGTAGAGTTCAAAGCTTGGCGTTCTAAATATAGACGCCATTTTGTTTTGGTTATCCGCCATTTTGAAGCGTCTGGCGGTGTAAATATTTACGGTTTATTTTGATTCTCGATATGGTTAGATACAAACACGCAGTTTCAAAGTTTGTTAATAAATATCATGGGATATTTGACTCTAATTGACCGAGTTCCAAAATAAGCAAAGCTTAATTTAGAAACAATTTAAATACAAACTGCCTTAAGTTGTGGTGAGAAATTAGCTTGCAGTTGTTGTACATGTGCTGAATTATATTATCTATTATAGTAAAATTATTGTAAAATTTAATATACTTAGATACATATTTCTAGTGATCTTACGCGTCCGTCATATTCAGCTGGGAGGCTGAATTTTTTTCAAATTTGTTACTATAATGTGAACACTATTTTGTCAATGAGTCAACTTACCTTATTATTTCTCATGAGCTATGTATGACGGTTTGTGTTCCAATAAATAAATAAACGCTCATATAGAAGATAAGAAAAAATAAAAAAATAAAATCAATCCTCAAACATTTTATCTCATAAACCTTTCCGTATTTAAAATAAATAAGTTTTGACAATGCTGGGCCACGAGGTATTGCTCTCGTCTTGACAACATTTTACATGAAAATGGTATTGGTGGGATCATTTACACAAACTTTTAACATCTAAATTGACGGCGCCGCAGTTGCAGTACGTTCCCGTCAACTATCGAATCGATCAGACAAAAACGGTAAGGGAACTCACACATTTCTCGCAGTCTAAAAGAAGCTTTAATTGTCGCGGTATAATATCAATAAATATTGCTTAAAAATGAATCCGAAAAGACTCGTCTTAATAAAGCTTTGGAAAGTAAACATTGATCTAACAGGCCAATTATCACGTTTGGCCAAAACAAAAGATAAACAGTACATTTTGCACTAAAAAGGAACAAAATTACATCAAAACTAAACTAATTTCATAAATAATTTAACGACCGCCTTTCAAGGTTACCTCGCGCGGAAAAGCACTCATCGCCATAGCAACGGCGTTCTGATTGGCAGCAACAGCAATCAAGTGATGTTCGCAATAACCTTGGCATGACGTCGCGTCAAAATTGATGAATTTACTATAGCAACATAGACGTAATCATATTTAAATTGGCATGAATGATATTACGTCAACAGAGTGAGAAAAAGTGGGAGTTATAAAGTAAGTGAGATAGAGATGCAATATCGTTAGGCATTTGGAATAAATTATGTAATAGTAAAGTCTGCCAATATATTTCATACCGGAAAGGCCTTATGTTGATGTAATTGATAACAGACAGATATAAAAATAAAATTAAGCAGTGACATTAAACATTTTAGAAACAAAATCATTCAAGGAATAGTGAGTATACTCTAAAATGATTTTTCTTGAATCTATATGTTGAAAGGAACAATTCTTGGATATGTATAGGTTATAGATAAACAGTACACGACTTTACCTATAGACGTTTGATGCGTACATCGTAGTACAAAATAGAATGTCAAAAACAAGGTAAATAAACAAGAAAATATAACAAGAAATTGCGCCGTGTGCTTATCAGTAGACTAGCCTTTTACTCGTGGCTATGCTTGCATGAATCATTAGGTTTTGCAGTTAATTTCGTTCCAGCTTTGTGAAAATTTATTTAACTCTCAAAATTTATTTCAAAACAAAATACTTACACAGTAATCTAAACAAAAGAAAAACTTAAACTAAAAATGTAAGAACTGGAACCTATTTATAAGTATAAGAAACTAAATATTTGTTTACACCTACTACGATCCTGACACATCTTTCGCTTCCAAAACACTCATTAGTCTTTTATTACATGCTCGCCGGTTTCGAGTAACTTGACCTGACCTTCCTTTAAGACATCCTCAATCTGATCTTAACCTCCCCCTTCCAGCATTTACATCAACACTCGCCTTATCTCTTTCGTAATTCATCCTTCATCCATCCTCTCCACTATGGAGAAGATCTCCACATGGCGAAACCAAATTTAACAACAAATACTAAATTCTATTATTTCTAGATCTCTCACGATACTCCCGCCAGATCTCTTATGCGATCTCAACATCAGAAAGAAAACATTAATAGACAAAATCGTAAATCACAAAACATAATTCCACAGTAGTTTTATCCAGAAGTAGCATTATGCTGCTGCAAAATTCGGTACGAATACAAAACAACCAGTTATTATGAATAAAAACGTTAACAATATTACATTTTTGAACAAATCACTCCCTGCATTGCATACGCATTTGATGGTCTAAACAATACAAAAAGCACTTTCAAGTAAATTATACAATTAATCATAATTAATATTGACGGCACTACCTTAACAATCATACCAAAGAAATATTCAAGTGTCACTGTAAGAAATGGCATGAGCCATCCGACAACATTTGCGTACAAATAATTATGTTTAATGTCGTTAATACTGATGAAAACTAGGACAATTTCAATGAAGAACATTACAGTTGAGACCATGAGCCAATAGGTGAAACTGGTTATACAAAACGATATCCCAAAGTATTGAATGGCAGGTCCAGCGGCAACGAAAAAGAAATATAAAAGGTGTGAGCACAGCAAACAGAGAAAGACGTAATGACAAAACTGCCGCCACTTTGGTATCTTTATCCAAGACACCAATCCAAATAGTACACTCATTATGGACACCAAACATCCAAAGAAATACAAACACATCACAATTAAATCGTACGTGTCATCTTCTTCTAATACTCGAGTAGATTTCTTGTAGTCTACAACGTCCTCCACATAATCAGATACATTCTGATTTCTGAGTATTGTTTTTATATTCCATGTCATTTTTGGTTATTGTTGAATTCAGTCATTTTGCCTTCAATGCTTTCTTGTTTGTAATTAAATTATTAAACGTCTGTGTAACAAATAAATTTTAATCCAACTGTCTCAAGGAAATTCTGTTTCGTTTTCATTCTTTAAATAACGTCATTTTGAATCTGATTTTATAATATGTAGGTATGTTACTTATGGCGATTGTTTTTGTTCTATTCTACTCATTTTTTTAACTAACCTTTAGAGTTCGGATTTTTTTCTGGAAATGTTTCGAACAGTTTCTTGCTAAAATCAAAAACAGTTTCTTTGAACGCCATTCCCCGTCATACAAGAAACTTGTTTTTTTCAGTGTTTTTAATTTGAAATAAAATTAAATGAACACCGATATTATTATCAAACCGCAATCAGAATGGGACTGTCATAACTGTCATTTCATTCATATTTTGACGTAAACATATAGAATTACTGTCAACTCCAATCCCTTTGTAATCGCGTGCGAATAATACTGTAGCCGCTGTAACAACAAATCAGCGTCACCATCATTATTTCAGCCGAAAGACGTCCACTGCTGAACTTGGGCCTCCCCCAAGGCTCGCCAAACAGATACACGATGGCACGGGAACAACAAATACTAAAAATAAAATAAAGTTAAAAATAAAAGGGGGTCGCCTTACAAGAAACGTGTTTTTTTTCAGCGTTTTTAACTCAATCTTCACAAGTTTATTACTGAACTACATTGTACGGAGGTACGGAATCGCACTTGTCCGGTTTTTTCTCCTTTCTTCATAGACAAACCAGTGGTAATGTACTTAATTGGCTAAGTAAAGTTTTTTGAAGAGGTGCTAATTATATTTTTTTTCGACAGTCGGCGTTCTGGAGATCGAGAAACCGCAGCTGTTTTATTTTTATCTCCTGTTGTTTACTGGAAATATTTTTTTAAGTGTTCGAGATGACATTTGTGAGATTTTACGGCTGACAAGCGGTTCGTGCTCAGTACTTAGAAGAAATAAAAAAAAAAAACAAAGTCAACTGTCAGTTCTGTCAATGCCAAATCGTTTGCGTTTCGTTTGCTTTGCGTTTTGGTGTGCTCAGTGTGATTTTTGGACTATTTTTATCGACCTCCGCATAAAATCCGGACTTTCAATTTTAACGCATTTCTCCACGACCTATGCACGTTAATTGGATCACGATTGAATACTTTCGATCACTATTTTGGAACTGCTTCTTGGACAACGCAAAGCAAACGAAACGCAAACGGTTATATTTCATTTGACATTGACAGAAGCGACAGTTGACTTCGTTTTTTTTTCTATTTCTTATTAGTACTGAGCACGAATCGCTTGTCAGCCGTTAAATCTCACAAATGTTATCTCGAACACTTAAAAAAATATTTCCAATAAATAAAAGGAGATAAAAATAAAACACCTGCAGTTTCTTAGTGTTGAAGTCGACCACTGTCGAAAAAAAAATATAATTAGCACCTCTTCAAAAAACTTTACTTAGCCAATTGTCACAGCGTTACGTTTGAACTTATATTATTATTTTCATCTCAGCCTGTTACGACAAAACAAATTTCTAGGCCAAGATCCCTCACGAATACTGCCAAACACCAAGGTGTGACCATATAAGACCGCGTTCGGACGTTGGCAACACTGCCTGCGGTTGTCATTCAACTGTCAGATTAACCTCGGGGGAGCGATGACCCCGTTCATCGTGTATTTTTAGGTTAAGTTCTATTTTTAATTGATTAGATGAAAACTAAGAATCTTTACAAATATAGGTACCTATACTTACTCATTATCAGTTTACTTATGAAATAGCAATAAGCTTTAAATGTAGCTTTCATAGAAAAACACAAGCGACGACAATTCTATTTCCCTTAGTGATGTAGTATAAAAGAATATAGATAAATCAAAACTTTTATTCTGTTTAACATTAGTTTTAATTTAATGAAATTGAAATAAAAATTGGAAATTATCTAAATTTGTCAAATACGCGGATTTGATTTGCACCATTCCCAATGATTTGTTTTTGGATATTAGTCGTGCAAAGACCTTTAGTTAAGTAGGTACTTAATTCAAAACAACTCAAAACAAACTCTAAATTGAACTGTAAACACATAAACAGTGGCATTGGCAATCAACTAAACGTTACGCAAAACAAATATGAAACAACAAATCAATCCTACTGCGTATCAATTTGCTGCAAACAATAAAATACAAACAGCCAATAAAGTACACGAGTTGTCTGTACTTCGTCACATCTCGATTTAAAACTATAAATCAGTGCTGCCACACGTCAACACGTAATCTTAAATGGTACTGGCCTCTACGAAATTCAATTTTCGAACTTCGCATCGAGCCGTTCCACGCGATAGTATTACACAGAAGAGACGGTATGATTCGAACTTTGAATTTTTAGTCCCGCCACAGTCCCGCTGGCTGTCTACAAAGGATCTTCGTCACGAAAACAAAGATGGCATATCTCCAACCACGTGTTGTCGAACCGCGTGGTTTCTTCAGAAATTTCGCAATGTTTTAAGCTTTATTTATTTGTTTTCCTTTACGGAAAACTTTTTGATTCCAAGAAGCATTTGTGACGGGTTTCTGAGGTTCCGAAGGAACAAGGAATCCTTACAGTTTCGTCCTTCCGCAGCTTAGTTTAAGGCTGAAGCTGTAATTTTGCAAGGGTATTATTAACCACGTGGATATAGTGATACAACAATATATATACGTACTTATACTTATACATGTTAGAGGATGGTCCATGATGGGAAGTCAAACACTGAATCTAACAATAAAATAAATAATAAATAAATAAATAAAATAAATAAATAAATAAACGTTTTATTTCGATGCTTACACTTTGAAAGTTTCAACCATAATGCCCGTTTGACTGATTGCAGCGCCTTTTTATATTACATTGAAAACAAGTCTGTACTTCTAATCAAATTACCGGCTACTATTATTGATATAAAAATACCTTAATAAATAAGCATAGCAACTATACAATCATTAAATAATCATAAAGTATTCTTTTCTTATTTTATTCTTATATAAAATCTTATTTTTTTACATTGCAAATTGTTGATTACATTTTAATTCACTCAATAATACTTTCGTTAAATTGTTAAACAATTATAAAAAATATTGATTGAGTCCACCGCTATCATACATATAGAGTACTTACTCTCTAGGGCCCCCTGTCAAAGTCAAAGTCAAAATTCTTTATTCAATTTAGGCATCAATTGATGCTCCTATGAACGTCGAAAAATCTACCACCGGTTCGGAAAAAACCCTGTTGAGAAGAAACCGGCAAGAAACTCAACAAGGTATATTTTTTCAATCAGATCTACATTGTTATTAAATGACATACATCTAAAGTATTTAATACAATTAAATTTTTTAACACAGTAGATACGCTATTTGAGACTAGGGATCGCCAATGCGGATCGGAATTATTTCCAAACATCCCTGTCCATGATATAGTCATTAATTTTATAGTACGCCTTAGATATTAATGTCTTCTTCACAATGGAATTATCAGCCGCACTTTTCAAGAAGTCAAATCAATACGTCGAAAAAATAGCGAGAATACTCATCGAGGATACAAATTTTCCAATTCAATTTTTGCTCCGAAACCTTTTAAATTTTGTTGCGCGGGCCCCCTAGGCAGTTGCCTATTCTCGCCTAGCCCTCGACACGCACTTTGCCAGTATTTGTGGATTACATTTCCCTATGTTGATAAACACAAAGTAATCGACCACGTGCCTGTTTCCCTGATTACGACGACAATGAGCGCAAGGTCGTTGGACTATATCCACCGACCAAACACACTTGGCCGGCCAACAGAACAAAGAACTATTAAACATTATAGCTGGAGCTCTCAGGTACGAGTGTATGCCACGGACAGAAAAAAGCCCGATGGTTGTACAGTGCCTTGGAGTTTGAGCAAACCTTAAGAAGCAAGCCACACAAAAGAGTCATGGGACGGGGGCGCACAACATTCATACCGACGCCGACATTTATCAATTAATTTTTGCTTTATTCAATTATTAAGAATTTTTATCACAAATTTTAAAGCTAGTAAGTCAGGGAAGAATGGAGGCGTATTGTTAAGCTTGCTACCAGCACCTAGAAAATGATGACCGTGACCACTCTGTCAAGAGTGAAACGACGAAGAAGATTGAACCTGGGACCCCAAGCTTCGTAATCATAACTACTCAGTTATTCTGTGGCTGCGGTTCTCAAATCCCGCCTAGCCACTTTCTTTTGGTTGTACGAAGATCCAAATATACTGGTCTTCACATTAAAAATTGGACGAACTCCAAAATATCAGAGCAACCAGACGTTTCGGCTATTTCCTTTGCGAAGTTTACTTACGCGGGAATAATCTATTTTTACATTTGACAGACAGATGGGTTAACCTTCACCTTAGACTGATTCTAAGAAGTAGGTATGACCAAATGAATCTAGAATTTTCCTTCTAGTCAGGGGCGTAGCTACCGCCGTATCAATGACAGCCTACAAGGCCCTAACGTGTGTAAGCAAAAATTAGTACTTAAATTGTTATCCACAATGTCACTTAATCTGTCAATTGTCACACTGGCCCCTTTACATCTCCACCGAACTATAAGGGCAGCCAGAAACGGCCGAAACTGCCAAGTTAGGAAAATACTGTGGTCTCGGCGCCGAATATAATTTTGTACCTTTTGGCGTCGAGACCCTTGGTCCGTGGGGCCCTGGTGCTCTGAGTCTCTTCAAAGACTTGTCAAAGACACTAAGAGATACCACAGGAGACCGAAGAGCTGGAGTGTAGGATAATGTTGGATAGGTATTTTAAAATCATTTCAATGTCGACACGAGCCATTTCAAGGCAGACGATTTTTCGATATAGAGATTCGTTTGCGAAATATTTAACTTTAAAGTGCATTTTTTTGTTAAAATCGAGCATCCCCCCCTTCTTAAAGCTAAACTGTTGGTATAAAAAAAATTACTTAACAAGGAAACTAAAGCGGCATCCTTTGTTTGAGAATTACTCATCATCATCATCATCATTTCAGCCGAAAGACGTCCACTGCTGAACATAGGCCTCCGCCAAGGTTTTCCAAACAGATCGGCCCTGTGCCATCCGCATCCAATGCGTTCCCGCTACCTTCACCAGGTCGTCGCTCCATCTTGTTGGAGGCCTACCTACACTGCGTCTTCCGGTCCGCGGACGCCACTCGAGAACCTTTCGGCCCCATCGGCCGTCAGTTCTACGGGCGATGTGCCCTGCCCACTGCCACTTAAGTCTAGCGATTCTTCGAGCTATGTCCGTGACTTTAGTTCTCGCGCGGATTTCATCATTTCTAATGCGATCCCGCAGAGAAACTCCAAGCATAGCCCTCTCCATCGCCCTCTGAGTGACCTTGACTTGAGAATTACTAAATGTCTAAAAATGAGATACTGCCAATTGCCTTATGAGGGCAATATTAGTACCTAGTTTAAGACGAAATAGCAGCTTAACCTACGAAGTACTTATTCATTGCTTATTTTTTTTTTATAGCCTATAATTATGTCCCACTGCTGGGTAAAGGCCTCCCCTTTCCTCCGCCATTCTTCCCTATCCTGGGCATGCACCTGCCAATCGAGCTGAAAAGCGCTCAGGTCGTCCCACCATCTCCTCTTGGGTCTGCCTCTGCTCCTTTGGCCATCCCTCGGAACCTTGTTTAATACGGACAGTATATGAGTTAGGATAGTGTCTTAGATTTTGCTAGAGTCATTTGACTTGGTGAAGTAAACACGATGTATTTCAAACTAAATACAAACTGAAATATAGATGCACAGAAAAAATCCCAGAAAAAAGACCAATGCTGGGAATCGAACCCAGGTCCTCAGCATTCCGTGCTGCGTGCTTACCCCTACACCATCACTGGTCTAGAGGTTAGCGACGAATTTTTCCCATACATCGTACATTTCAGTCTGTTATAATCACCTTATGCAGTGATAAAGCGCGCATCTATGTTATGCCCTCTATCGAGAGACTTAACACTCCTTCGGAACTAACCGCTCACTTGGACCAAGAGATGGCGCTACTATGCCAACTTTAACAAGTTAGGTATGAAGTATCTTTTTGTACAAAACAAAAAGATACTTCATACCTAACTTGTTAAACACGATGCGTTATTCAGTAAACAGCTAAGCTTGTAAATATAACGATTTATATCTTTTACCGCGTAGATGTTACGTGGAAAATGCTTTAAAAATACATTCTACTTTAGGATTGAGGTCGTCCGCTGGGCACATTGCCCAATTTACATGTCTATTTACTATTACATTTTAGTCTTCGAATGGATTTATTTTAACAGACACATGTAACTTCATGAAGGGTTCTAACCTCTCTGCGGGCACGTTGTCTACTATATCAAAATATTTATTGTATCCAAAACTATAGATACTTATATTATAGGGAAAAGTCCTGACTGACTGAAAGCCGATTCTTTGCGTAAAGGTTCCGTTTATGATTACTGAGAAGAGAAAAAAAGTATGTTTATAGGTTTAGGGCATTTTGCGTTCAGGGCATTTTGCGTTTTGGGGCATTTTGCGTTTAGGTCATTTTGCGTTTAGGTCAATTTGCGTTTGGGTCATTTTGCGTTCGTAAAATAGGTCATTGTGCGACGGGAGGAACTAACTTACTTACTCGCTGAGTTGTCAACGCCCAGCCCAAACCCTTAACACTAGAAGCTTAAAATTTTGCATTGATGTTGTCTTTATAACCTACGAGCAGGTCAGGAATAACAATGGATTTGTTGAAATGCAGTGTTCAATTCAACTATCACTAGTAAAATTATTCTCTTTTTGGGCAAAATATAGGTATTTATTAAACCTTATAATTAAGACAAAACCTTCCTCTGAAAAGTCTTCTTAATGTGAGGCAAACGAGGTTTTTTTTTTAATTTATTTCGTGGAAAGGTTTCGTGAAAATAAGGCAGTTCCGCATTAAGGGGAATCCTCGTCAACCCTATTTGGCGCAAGCCACACAGAAGAGACGTGGGGCAGGCGTCGCAGTCGCGGCTCCCCTTGACCAGTTTTCATACTAAATGTATAGGAGCGTCGCGATCCAAAGCAGACAGAAGAGACGGGGCGGAGACGCGGCCTGCGGACAAACGACGCAGACTGCGACACTCCCCCGTCCCACGTCTGTTACTACTGTGTGGCTTACGCTTTTGATACATGGACGCTAGAGGCGGACCGTGAGTTTGCAAAGTCCTTGGCTATAGGTATTTGGGGGCTTACGCAAAAGTTACGCAGTAAATAGGATAATGCGTAAATATGAACAAGAAAACTACGCATGTTACGAGTATAAACATAAATCAACACACATCTGGCCTTGCGCTGTCTAGAAACCAATGTTACAAATGCGAAAGTACGCGCGCGTGTTTTTGTTTACTTTTTCACGATGAAGCAGAGCGAATTTGGATCTTTAGAGACACACAGACAAATTATATTCTAATTTTTTTGCTATTAAGTGACAGTAAAAACTTTTTTTAAGTACCTACACACACGTAACTGGGTCAAAAGTTATCTCTCCTGTGGGCAAAATGGATGTTTGTTGTCTTGTTTGTGGCGTTGTCGTGTTGTTATTTTACTGTAGTATTAGGGTCTCCCCAAATCTATCGACGCGGAATTGGCTTCAGCCGATCGGAATAACCTTTATGTCAACGCAATAAGAGCGAAAAAGACGTCGATCAGCTTGGCTCCATTCGGCCCGCGTAGCCGAGCTGATCGACGTCTTTTTCGCTCTTATTGCGTTGAAGGTTATTGCGATCGGCTGAAGCCGGTCCATCTGGGACCCCGAGTCAGCAAACTTAGAAAGTATTTATTCGCCGCCCGCACCTCTCGCGGCCCCCTTTATCGTCATACCCCCCAGCCCCTGTACCGCGCAGACGAGGACTCATTTAAACGGTTTAGCTATAGGGAACGTGCAGTAACTATAGGCGGCAGCACTAATGCGACAAAAGAGACACTATGCGAACAGTAAAAGAAACTTATCAGAGTAAAACAGTCAAATTGATGGCACCAGTTGGCAGCACCGTCTATGTGCACGTTCCCTGAATTCCCTGATAGAGAACGTGCAGAAACTATAGGCGGCAGCACTAATGCGACAGGAGTACCCTGTGAATCCAATACACTGTATCTTCAGTACCCTGTCTACTTATCGGAGTTACAGTGTATTGGATTCACAGGGTACAGGAGAGACACTATGCGGACAGTAAAACAAACTTATCAGGGTATAACTATAAATTAAAAATTTTAAAAATTCCCAACGCAATTATGTCACTCGCATGTTTGAATATTAAGTCAATGCCCGTTATATGCGTCTAAGATCCCTTCCGTAGCTAACAAAAGAGCTGATAACTTTGAAACGGCTGAACTGATTTTGATGAAACATATCTAAAAACTATTGCCAAGAAACCTGCTTTCTATTAAAAAAAACCGCATCCGAATCGGTGCACCCATTTAAGAGATATGATGCCACAGACAGACACACACACATAGCGGTGAAACTTATAACACCCCTCTTTTTGTGTCGGGGGTTAAAAACAGTGAAATTGATGGCACCAGTTGGCAGCACCGTCGATGTGCACGTTCCCTATAGGTTGTATTATAGGCATTTATCTTATTTGTCCGTATGTTTGTTGACAGAAATCATGCCGTCGGAGGTGAGGACCGGCAAGTCCCTGCAGCGGGAGCTTGCCGACTCCATCATCAGGATGGTGCCTCTCGACGAAATCAGGATCCTGCTGGCTTGCGGTGCTAAGGTATACCTTATGAAGTGAACCTTGCTTTTCTGCGGTGCTAAGGTATACCTTATGAACTAGGGGTGCATCCGATACCGATACCGATATATCGGCGATATTTTGGGTTTGCCGATATATCGGCATCGGCGATATTTTTATTGCCGATACAACGATACCTACTTTTCAAATTTCGCGCTATATAAAAGTAATGTAAACGCGCATCTTGTTTGATCTAGTTCGTTGCAAACGAGGCAAAACAAAATTCTTATTAATGTTAATTTTAATTATTAACAGTTATTGATTTCATTTTAATTATTACCCTTAATTCTTAATTTTAATAATCTTATTCAAAGTCTGTAACTGTTTATATATTTTAATGCAAATTAAAAATATTTAACCGAAATTGTGTGTGTTTTATATATTTTACCTTAATTTAATTTTAATTCACTAATCGTTTGTATCGGTATCGACGATATTTTTATAAGAGTATCGGTATCTGTATCGCATTGGCATAAAGGCGTATCGATGCATCCCTATTATGAACAAGTGAACCTTGTTTTTCTCTCATGGTAAATTTCAAATCACGCACGTAATTTCCGAAATACTCAGAGCAGCCCGTGTTCGAACCCAAGAGTCTCTGCTAAGCTACCGCGGCTACACTTCTATACTTCTTGTTGGTAACTAAATTTGTTACTCTAGTGTTTTTGCCGCTCTAGGTAGTCATTTCCGTCTCCTGTCTTGCTGTTGCTGCAACTATTTCTAATTCATCTTTAATCTATCGTTTAGGACCGTTCTATCCGTTTCCCAAAACATCTTTTACCAAATAAGCAGTTTCCCGATATTTGTTTCCTAAAATGTTCTACTCCCAAAAGAGCTGGTCTGGGGGTAGGCTGGAATAGAGAGATCTCTCTCCAAGCAGATGTTATGCCTGGGGACCGAAGTCCGATGGATGAAAGTTGGAAGTTGTATTTATGCAGCTGAGTTGAGAAACTACGGTATTGCGATGCAGGATTGTAGTAATTAGTTTTTTATGTGATGTCTAGATGGCGCTAGTAGTCGCTACAATACGTTTGGCTTGACATCCGTTCCCAAAAAGACCTAATCCCGTAATGACCGTTCCCGTCATTACCGTTTCCTAAGTAATCCGTTTTCCAAAATGTGCTTCTTCTAAAAGATGCATTTGTATTGATATCCGTTTCCCAAAACACCCGTTCCCAAAAACATCCTTTCCCACCACTATCTTTTCCTAAACACGGATGTTATGAGATCTCGATATTTTGACACGCGGATGCTTGAGAACCGGGTGTTTTGACAAACTGATGCTATGATACCGGGTCTTTTGGGCATACAGGCGTCATGCCATGTCATGTGCCGTCAGAAGTGCGCCGCCACCATCACTTATTCGCGGCGTTGGCGGGGCTGAGGACTCCAAGAGCTAGGAACTGTCTAACAACCAGGGCGATTGCGCTGATAAATGAATTTCTGTCCGAAATCCCGGATACTGACGTGTTTGCCGATGATTGGGGAATACTTTTGTCTAAATAATGTTATTTTTAGCATAATAATAATAATTTTAGTATTTTATTATATTAACTAGTTTCGGTGCCAACTGTAAGCCTGACTGACAAATCTTTTTTTATGAGAGACGGATCTTTTGGCATACGGATGCTATAAGAAGCGGGTCTTTAGGTTTACAGTGATTTGAAGAAACTGTTATATTGGAACGGATGTTTTGGGGAACGGACAGAACGGTCCGAAACCTAATCAGTGTACTAACTTCAGGTGAACGAGCCAGTAACACAAGGCCTGCGTCCACTGCACTACGCGATATGGCAGCGCTACCTCGAAGCCACCAGGTTGCTGTTGGTGCGGGGATGCGACGTCAACGCGAGGGACGACTGCGGATACAGCGCGCTGCATCTGTCTTCTGAACACGGGTGAGGAGTTGTGCCTAAGCATCTTTTTCTAATTCTGTACTTTTATGTGTTTTTTTACATGGTCGCGAACAATTAAATAAAAACATAGATAATATAACTTCAGAAAAGTCTATTCTCTATCCTCCATAACAGCACTTGTGTCGTAATTACGATACACCACAGATTATTAAATGTAGGTTACACTCCACTCAACACTAAATAAATCCCGGTTTAGAATTTTTCTTATGTTGGCAGTAAAAAAACCCTGTATAAAAGCTTATGGAACATAACGTCTTCCACAGTTACACAGAGCTGGTCAAGCTTCTCCTCCAGAGCGGGGCAGCCGTGGACTACCGCCCCGACACCGGGGAGGAGTTTCCCCGAACTACCCTCTGCGATGAGCCCCTCCGGCTGGCCATAAGAAACAAGCACTATGTAAGCTAGATATTAAGTTAATATTACGGAGCAGGAAATCGCCAAAGCAAAGATTTGAACAAATCACCCAGTAATCATTACTCCATTTCTTTTAACACTAGCTGGTGCCCGCGACTTCGTCCGCGTTAAATTCGATCTTTTTATGCACCCCTGTTTGACAAATAAGAAAATTGGATTCTTGGGATCTAAACGTCCTTTGTCTTTTCGCTTGTATAGTGTACTGAGACAGATTTGGTCTTTTCCGAGGCATTTTTAATACTTAATCACAAAGTATAATTTCATTGTCAATATCAATATCGGACAATGTCAGAACTTATAGGTAGGTACTTCGTTTTTTTAGCATTACAAATAGAGTAGAGGTAGACAATATTGATGATTATTTTCATTGAAAAAGCTTTTTAAAAAATAGTAACTACATATTTATTAATTATGAAACCAAAATAACCATAATAATGTCCTTGCTAATTGTTAAGTACATATTTGCTGTGATTTATTTTTCAAAAGTGTTTTTTAAGAAAAAGTTACGTCAATATCGCTTACCTTCATTCTAATGGTAAAAAAAAGATGTAAAGTCCGTGTTATCCTAGTCAAGTAAAAACGGTATTTATTATTATTATATTTTTTTAATTATAATTCTTGTTTGCAATTAAGCATGACTTCTTTCTTTAAAAAAAATAACTTTGATATATTTTTTTTACCCGGCTAAAGGGCTCTGCAACCATGACCACAAAAAAATAAACTAACAAATTAAGAAGTTATGTGACGGATAAAAATGCTAAATGCCCGAACAGTATAGATTAAACGACGATAACTTTTTTCATTGTGATCCAATATAATGAAACAAAGCCTATATGGTGCTCCAATTTATGCTTCATCTATTTGTGAAAACCGCAAGAAAATCCGTTCAGTAGTTTCGGAGATTAGCGATTACATACAGAATGACAGAGCTCTAGTTTTACTGTTTTATTATAGTATAGATAGAAGATTTGAAACTTACCGGTAAAATTTGCACAGTTTTTTAAATGAAACAGCGAAACTATTTAAAATTTTATTAACTTCTACATTGAAAACATAATAGATACCGCTAATAAATGTACATGTAGGTATTTTTAGTCCGTTTGTGTTCGAAATACCGAGAAACGTGTGTTACAATTTGACCGTTAATTCAAAGCTTAAATCAAACGAAGTATAGATGATAAAACGAGTTGACTTTGCGAGTGGCAAGGCGCGCTCTGGATGCTTGCTGTGGATGCGTCCTGTAGATGTTTTTTTTTATTCTATCGAGCGAACTACAAGTACCTAATCGTGTTCGATAAACACTAATCCTCAAATATCTTACACATGAATTTCAGGACTAAAGCTTACAGCACGAGATTAAATGAATGCAATAAATGCGCCAAAAGCTCGCTGCGGTAGAACCTTAGGTTCGCTGACCCGGAGTCACTAATTTAATGTCCAGAAGAAAAACAATTTTTGTTTTTTTGTTGTTTATGACCCAGATCTTCCTCAAGCTGCTACATAGCTTAGCATTCAAAGTCAAAATTATTTAGTCAATTTAGGCATCAATTGATGCTCCTATGAACGTCAAAGAATCTAACACCGGTCAGGAAAAACCCTGTTGAGAAGAAACCAGCAAGAAACTCAACAAGGTACATTTTTCAAACAGATCCTTCCATTAGTGGAAACGATCACATAGCTTCGTAGCGTACAGATGTAGTGCAAAATGATTTTCCATCGTGCTTTATCGGAAAAGTTCGTATTTATCGTGCTCTCTCAATTAGCTTCAGTAGGTACTTACCCATCGTACAGCCGTGTAACCATCTTACATTTTTCACTTTGACATTAAACAATAAAGTTCCATATTAATGGATATGAAAAAGTCACTCATTTAATACAATACAATCATAGATTGACAGTTCGGGTGCCATCGTATTCCAATTGAGATCCGAGTTTTCCCGATGGAAAGTCATTTTGCACTACATCTGTAACTTTCGGATTTCACATCCGCGCTGTATAGCTGCATAGCACATCTCTGGTGAAAAGCACCCCCACCGCCACCATGAAAAAAGCCCTTGAAAAAATATGTCTGACATACCTCTTCCACGCTCTTCCCAGGAGGTAGCGCGTCTCCTCCTAGAGCACGGTGCGGATCCCAACAAGCGCTACTTCTTCGGAGCCGAGATCAACCTGGTCTCCGACCCTGAATACTTGGAACTGCTTCTGACCTTCGGCGCTAACCCTGACGCCCGTGACAGGGCTGGTCTGACCCCACTCATGAAGGCAGCCAGACAGAGAAAGGTAAACTTAAAAAGTGATAATCATCCTGGTTACGGCAACCAAGTATAACATCTCTAACATAAACAAAGTGTTAAGTCATCCATAAACTGACCAAACCGCGGGCTGATTCCATTCATAAAAACAGCATGATAGAGAAAGCAGCATTCTGATTTCAGTAGCAAACGTAAGAAATTCTAACCGACTTTCGCGTCGATCGCATAAGTATAAGTCAGTATTAAGTATAAGTCAAGTCTCCATCACACGCTGCAAGAAAGGCAAGACACACGAATAAATGGCACTCTTTTGGAGCCGAGTTCAACCTTGTTTCTGACCCTAATTACCTGGAACTGCTTCTGACCTTCGGCACCAACCCTGACGCCCGTGATAGGGCTGGTCTGACTCCACTCATGAAGGCAGCCAGGCAGAGAAAAGTAAAAACATTATACTCGTTATCATCCTTGTTAGTTATTAAGGGCAAAATTGTAACAATTCTTAGAGAAACATAGTATCATAATGTACATAAACTGATCACACCACTGTCTGATTCCGTTCATGAAGTCAGCATAGCAAAGAAACTATGACAATATGTATATTAAAAAATGTCGAAACCCTGAATTTCGCCCACCCGGGGCAGCGTGCCAAACATGCTTGCGGCATTCCCTCGTCGTACGGCTATGCTCAGCCTCTGGGCGAAAAAAGACCCGACCCTGAGGTCGCCAGAGACACTAACAAGTTCATCCGACACCTCGCGAACAAATTTTTTGGTGTCGGATGACCACAGTCCTAAAGTTTCCAATGCAAGTGCCGCAAATATGTAATCATTCGTAAAAAAACGCATATTTGCGGCACTTGATTGTTTCGGCGTGGTCGGCACCAAAAACATTTATTTGCTTCTAAAAAATCCGTAACTTTTCCATATTTTTCAAACCTAACATCAAATTGCTTGAAGACCATTTTGTGACGGTGTTTTTTTTCAGGGCATGGATGCTGTGCTGCTTCTAATCAGCCACGGGGCTGATGTAAACGCTATGGCCGACGCTCGCAACGACTACCGGACTGTGCTGCATTACGCAGTGCTTAGCGGTAAGTTACCCCAAAGGCCATCACAGACCGCAGCGTGCCCAAAGCGTTGCATTACAACGAATCATACATACGGTGACACACAGGCAGCGCGGCGCAGCGTATATGATTCAGTGTTATTATAATAATTCGTGCGTGATAGATTTTTATTTTCTTTAAAAACGAACAAATTATTACCTAACGGTTTTTAAAGAAAATAAAATTCTTATCACGAATTATTATTGCAGTAGACACATTAACTTATATATTAGAACAATTTGTATACAAAACATTTTTAATTTTCATTCAATTTTTATGGAATAATCGAGAAAAACTAACAAAAATGCAACGTTGCCAGCTCAGCAGGTATAAACCCTCTTAAAATAAAAAGTATTGAAATTAGTTTAATAACCGAGAGAGAGAGATATATTTATTTACACATATTTGATACACAAAAAAAATACATTTGGTAGGTAAAGATACGAATAAAACCATCGCATAAATAGTATGGATTGGCCCCACTCAGCACAATGTTGCGGCAAATAACCGCTGTTTCTCAGGAGGACCCATTTAAAAACTGAAAACAGAACCATGCACACTGAGACGACACGAACGCCAGCGGAAAGTGTAAATCGCAACAAAGCCTAAGTAGAAGCCGGAAGCATTGACTTTTATGTTCAAAAGAAATTTAAAAACCATTTGTATTTTTTTAGACAATCCCAATTGGGAATGTCTAAAAAAAATTACCAGTGGTTTTTATATTTTTTTTGTATAGAAAAGTCAATTATAAGGAACTAATTTCAATATTTTGTCATTTAGTCCTTTACTTTTTTCAAAATTAATTATTGAAACTATTTTAGTTGATGACGTCAGATTATAATTGAGGGCTCCCACAATGCCAAATTTCTAAATCTATCTAAATGCGTACGATAAGGCAACCCCTTTAATTATTTTTTGCGTAGTGGTACACTATACACTGTGTCACTTTACTGGCACTGTCAAAGTGCTAGATGTCAGACAGCGGGTCCAAATCAAACTCCGTAGTACAATCCACGCGTAAATTGTGAAGAATTCTAACCACATAGAATAAAGTACGACTTGAACCGGTCACGCAATTTACACCAATGTCAAATGAAGGTCATTGCTTATTTGTTATATAATAAATTCATTACATAATATTAAAATTAAATAACTACAGAAAACGAGTTAAAAAGCATTTATCTCGAAATGGTTTTCGATTTACTATACATTGCAAAAAAATAGACATCCCCAATTCGTGAAAGTTGAAAACGTTCTTCCTCCACAGGCAACACAACCGTAGTCAACCTGCTGGTGAAACAGGGCGCATGCGTGAACTCCTGCGCAGCGCTGAGCAAGCCCAGTCCGCTCGACCTGGCCATACTGAAGGGAGACGTGTCTATGGTGGAACTACTGCTGGCTGCCGGTAAGCTAAGACGCGCTAAATTAGTCTAAACTAAGCTAAAGAAGTAACTTTAACAGAGTTACTCTTAACTTAGCAAAGTGGATCATCATTTCAGCCGAAAGACGTCCACTGCTGAACATAGGCCTCCCCCAAGGCTCTCCAAACAGATCGGCCCTGTGCCATCCGCATAGCACCCCTTGCCCCGCCGCTACCCAGGCCGCTACCGTAGCCTGGAACAGCGGGGCTACCGGAGACTAGGGGCCGTTTTTTTTTTGGACTCAGCCATAGGGGGGTATTTGCCGTAGTCGCCACGCTTGGCAGGCGGGTTGGCGACCGCAGTGGAAAAAACCGTACATATTAGGGACGCTGCTGCCCGTCCTCCGGTATTACTTGTCGCAGTTTGAGGACATACCCGGGTCCCAAGGGTAGCAAAGTGGATCCTTGTTAGTTTTAAGTTTTTTACACCCGACTATCGAAGGAGGGTTATGTTTTTCGAGTGTATGTATTTATGTATCATTCTTTGGCACGCCCTGCTGCCTAAACGGCTCAATGAATTTTGAAGTGTGAGGTGTCATTAGATTCGTCTCAGTTCCGCGAGTGACATAGGATATATATTTTCCCAGAATTCCCATGGGACTAGTATTGAAATTATAGTACATTGTGCATCAAGGGCTGTAAGTAGGGGATTACTAACGAGAGCCTGTTAGAAGCCCGACGCCGGAGGCGGAGGGCTTTTAATGACTCGAGTTTGTAATCCCCTTACTGCCCGTGATACAGACAATGATTTTCATCACACTGCGAGGAAAAAAATCCAAAAATGAAATTATTTTGTCTCTAAACACTTAAATTAAATAAATAATGGCTACCCGCCAATACAGATTGTCACTTTTTTCAAGTCATCTACCACAGATAAAGTAAACTGTGTTTAGAATTCGAATGGCCATAAGGCCCCATTCTGCCAACATGTTAAAAAAATACTTACTAAAATTATTGCAAAACTATTTGATATAAATTTAAAATATAAAAATAACGAAGTTTCATGAAGCGTAGACAAGTTTTGTGTAGTAAAATTGGGTTATAGCTAAGTTTTAAACATATAAATAAAACGTTGGCTGACTTGAAACCTCCTTAGTCTGTTTGCAAATTTTAAAACTAAAGTTAGAACTCCCTTGGGAAGAAAAACTGTACGTAAATCCATAACTCCCTTAAGAACAAATTAGGCCTTTGACATTTAGTATACAGGCATGGAATAACACCATTGACGAGCAAGTGTGATGAAAAAGTTATTTATACAATATAGTTTTGCGTTTGACCATAATCACGCCTGATGGAAAGCGAAGATGAGGCCTGCGATAGAGCACGCTTGCCTAGTAAATGCTCATTCACCATAGACTTGAATTTAGGGGAATAAGCAGGAAGAAGGCCGTTGTTTGCGATGTTACGCGCGCCCCCAAGCTGCAAACCGTACAACAAATACGAGGCACTGTAACCGGTACGCGCGCGCTACACTGCTCAGACCCTTCCTCCAGAATGGCTTGGTGGCCTGGCTCAACCTATAGGGTGGTGACCAGCCACGGCCGAAGCCTACCACGGGAGTTGTATCGCTCGTTTAGCAGCACCCAGGGGTCACGTGTTGGGTCTCGAGGGTAAACCTACGGACGCGAGCGATTTCAACCCCCAAAAACTTGGCAGTGTCTTCGTAAACGGGTGGGGCTCTCAAGAGTATTACGAAAATCGACTAATACTTAATGTTAGGCAAGGTTCCGAAGATACTGGCAGAGTTCCCCCTTTGAAAAGCTAAATTAATTCTTTGTCTGTAACTACCAGCTTTTCGGTCTCCTGTGACGTCGACTGACTTCTTTGCTATTTCCATAAAAAGCCTAGCGCTAGGACCCCACGGACAAAGGGTTTCGATTTCGACACCAAACGGGACAAAATCGTATGCGATACCTAGAGTACCTAGACACTTGTATTTGAGTGTTTTCCCTTTTGCGGCCGCTTCAGAAGCTGCACCAATTCTGTTGCAAGTTCCATGGAGATGGGAAGTGGCCAAGTCTAAACAAGTAGCATCTCATGCCAGCACCCGACCCATCTTCCATGGAATCAGCTTAGAAATCTGGTTACTTTAAAATGCAGGGGCTACTTCGGAAAATAGTTTTTACGCAGTGTCCTTATTTTTTTAGACCATCTGTGGTAGTGAAATAACTACCTTGATAAATTACCTAACTTTTTACGTCATTTGCTCAATCGAGCTATGAATATTTGCGTTTTTATAACCATTTGAAATCTATCAAAGTAGCCCCAAAATTTCCTAAAGTAACCCCAGTTTACCGGTATTTTGGGAGCGTGGTATTTCAGACACGAGTGGCAGCTGCCGCGGCGCCTACAGAAAATTCTATCAAGGGGCCCTAAAAAAAAACGTTGACGCGCGTCGCTACTCTTGTTATGTGGCTAATCCGCCACATACGAGTGGCCTGTATGTTCGTTGTCATTGTCGTTGGTATTAGAAAGATAATGTTTACTTCTATCTTCTTCAGGTGCTCGTGTGAACTCCTCAAGCTCTGTGATTGGTTCCCCGCTGCACGTGGCCTGCTCCGATAACATAACAAACAGGAAGGAAATAGTACAGGTGATGATACTTCTACATACACGTGCCCACCAGGTTTCCGCGAGAGTCTAACCACGCATTCCTGAGGCCATATGGAGTAATAAATGTTATCTGAACCTAGGTCGAAATATGCTTAGTTTTTGAGATATTTCCATTTTTATGTTTAAATTTTACTATGAAAGTGGTGGAGGTGCTGGGATTGCGTATTTATTATCTCTGAAAAAATAAAAAAGTTAAAAAGCATAATAGGCTGTGTGTAAAAAAACTGTTTAGTCCGTCAGTTAGATTATTAAAAAATATTGTACACGTATTTTTTCTTTTGTTTGACAAACATAAAATTACGAGGATACAGTGCTTAGAAGTTTCGAGTGACGTCACTATATGGTACAATTTTTACCTAAGAGTGACGTCACAAGCCCCCACTCCGGAAGTTTGATGATCTGTGCCTTTGTCAATTTTTAATAATTTGATAAACCAAAAAGTACGTGTCCCATATTTTTCCATTATCTAACTGACGGAATAAATATAATGACATATTTTTAAATCGAGGAACTAAGGAGAGCTATAATTGGTGAAAAAGCAAATTGGATAAAAAAATAAGCTGCCCAAATTACTAATTCCACGCGGACGGAGTCGCGGGCAAAAGCTATAAATAATAAAATAAATAAATATTAGGGGACAATCTTACACAAATCGACCTAGTCCCAAACTAAGCAAAGCTTGTACTATGGGTACTAGACGACGATAAACATACTTATATAGATAAGTAGTTCGAATTACCGGGATTCGAACCCAGGACCTCTTGCTTCGTAGGCAGGGTCACTACCAACTAGGCTAAAGCGGTTGTTAAATCAATCGAGAGTGTGGATGGATAGCACTCCTGCAGCCTCCGCTAGCCAAGACTCGTGCCGAGAGCCTCTAGGAGGCGCCTCACGAGAGTGTGGAGCCGGCAAATAGTTTAGTTTTAGAAACCTCACTTTCAAAGGCTATCACAAGCCAGGAGCGCGGGGCGCCGACGGAGCGTGCCAAGCGCGCTCTATAGCACTGAATCAAATATAGGGTGACACACCGGCAGCGCGGCACACCGTATTTGATTCAGTGTTATTGACCGCGCTGGGCACGCTCCATCGGCGCCCCGCGCTCCCGATTTGTTGTGGCCTTCATACGTTTGCAAATCACCAGTGTAATTACTAATTAGGCTCTAATACATGTTTAAATAAGGAAGCTCAAAGTCATTCAGAGGGCAATGGAGAGGGCTATGCTCGGTGTTTCTCTGCGGGACTGCATTAGAAATGATGTAATCCGCGCAAGAACTAAAGTCTTAAAGCTCGAAAAATCACCAAACTCAAGTGGCAGTGGGCAGGGCTCACTCGTAGAACTGATGGCCGATGGGGCAAAAAGGTTCTCGAGTGGCGTCCACGGACCGGAAGACGCAGTGTAGCCCTCCAACAAGATGGGTGACGACCTGTAAGGTTGCAGGATCGCGTTAGATGGTTTTTGGCGAGCCTTGGGGGAGGCATATGTACAGCAGTGAACGTCTTTCGACTGAAATGATGATGATGATAATGTTTATGTTTCCAGATCCTTCTGGAAAGTGGAGCAGACCCGAACTTGAAGGTGTATAACGATGAGGACGCCACTCAGCTTCGGCCGCCGCTCGCAGAGTACCTCGCCAGCAACCCCGAGCCCAGCGGGGAGATCGTCGCCATGCTGCTGAGGCATGGAGCCAGGGTATGGCACCGATTCCCTTATTCCGTACCTCAAAAGGAAAAAACGGAACCCTTATAGGATCACTTTGTTGTCCGTCCGTCCGTCTGTGATGACCCTTTTTCTCAGGAACGTGTGGAGGTACCAAGCTGTAATTTATATTAAATACTCGAGTATACTGTCCCTAAATATTATATTTCCTACAGGTAATCATGAAAACGCAATTCCGCGATCCGGACGGCATTCTCAACCATCTTCAGAACGTAACAGCTGAAGAGTACCAGCACATCTTCTATCTCCTTCTAGATGCAGCTGAAGCTTTCGACCTTTGCATGATAAAAAGAAATAGCACCTTAAATGCTACCCAAAAAGAAAAGTTAATACAGCGGGCGAAAGCTCCAATTTCCTTACTCGCTCAGACTAGAATCTATTTGCGTAGACATTTTGGTAATATGCTCGTAGATTTAACCCCTAAATTCGAAATACCTAAAACTCTTCACCATTATTTACTGTTTCAATGCAGTTAAAGATTTTTTTTGTATATTTTATTGGATTTCGATTCGGCTGTAAGGGTTAATTCCTTTGCCTTATAAAAAGTTTTCGGTATTGCCAGTAAGGCTCTAG
The DNA here is from genome assembly GCA_947563465.1 of Archips xylosteana. Taxonomy (NCBI): domain Eukaryota; kingdom Metazoa; phylum Arthropoda; class Insecta; order Lepidoptera; family Tortricidae; genus Archips; species Archips xylosteana. The sequence continues at coordinate 9,284,528 of OX387373.1, forward strand.
TTTCCCCGAGTTGGGGGATTTTGAGGATTGGATTCTTTGATGGCGATGAAATATTGAAAAATATTTTTGTATTTTATAAGATTTAAATCAGTGGTTATTCTTTTCAAGTATTGTCTTTTTTGTGCTGTATATGTACTCTGAATGCACATTTTAATTCCCATTATAAAAAGTACGTAAGTAAGTTTAAAATATATTTATCACTGAACGCATATTGCTAAGAATATTATTTTATACTATTGTCTGTATCTTTGTTTCAATTATTTTACTCACCGTTGTAACAAACGAAATTGGAACATTTTATTTTATTACTAGCTTTTTTCCGTGACTTCGTCCGTGCAAAGGCAACATTTATGGAAAACTCCCGTTCTTCATCCCACGGGTAGAACCAAAAATCCCTTTTCACTTTACCTCTATGGTCAGTGACCAAAAACCCTGAAATCAGTTTTTTTACCCTTATATTCACCTACTTTTATTATATGCCAAATTTGTGTATTCTAGTAGTCATAGTTACGGAGATAAGGTCCCTTTGAATCGAAGATATAAACCCCATTCTTATTCCGTGGGAATTTTGAAAAATCCTGAAATTGTTTCTTTACTCTTTAAAGTTGCATGATAAATTTTAAGAGTCTACAAATAATGTTTATCAGTAAAAAAAAAGTAAGAGCAGGATACAAAATAAAATCAGATCTGTACACACAAATGGTGGTTACAAAGATAAGTTTACTTTGAATCTATTGTATTCCTTATATTCCTTATCATTTTGATTTATTTTTCTGTAAGATAAGAACCTTCTACAAAGCATTAGAAAATTAAAAAAAAAGTTTGTATATAAACTCTTTATTTAAAAAAAAAAATAAGAAAAAAATCAAAACACTATTGACAACCGTTGAAATAAATGTACAAAAGTGAAATTATCCCAATAAGGAATCTCTATGAGTCAACCTTTGAGTTCGAATGAAATTGGTAAAATCGTTTTCAACTTAAGGCGTGACCAAGAGGGAAATTGGGATTCATTTTACATATATAAATATGTATATATTTTTTGTGTCCATTTTGTAGTCTGATTACATTATTGCTATGTGATACATTGTGATATATAATTAGAATTAAGGCTTTTGCAAAAACAAAGAGCAGAAATTAAATGTGGATGCTTGTTCGGATCTTTGATGTAAAGAGCCAGGATATGGCAACATTTTTTTTAATATCTACTCTTTTATTTCGGGCCGTATACTTGTGATCGTTTGAAATATCTCAAGTGTATTATATTCTCCTATGATTGTAATATGAAAATTAAAAAATATAATCATGGACCCGAGGCATTTGTTTTATTTTTATTAAACCGTTTTCACTAAAACGAGGAGGAGTGACGTCACGAACGTTGGTGACATTGGGTGGCCGAATTACTGTTGTATTATTTTAAAATTAAACACTTTCTTTGTCAAGTTCTTATTTACTGTGAATATATGGCTTAACAAGTAATAAATTACATCAAGTGTTATCCAGTTGAAGTGAAGTGCAAAACATTACATTAGAACAAGAACAAAATTACAACATTAAACTACTCTCTTGTGTCTTACCCACTTACAAAAAAAATATTGTTGTGAACATAAATAATAACATTGTGTATTAAAAGTTGTTATTTGTGCGACGCGTCGGCTGGGTTTTTTGTGCATAACGGTACCTCTGAGCGGGAACTTGATTTGGGTGTTTATTGTCTGACTTTGGTTGTTTACGCGAGACAGCGCCATCTGTTTGATAGCCCGTGAACATCTGTGCCGATCATTGTCGGACAGTAATTAATATCCCTATTACTTATTGACTATGGCTATGCAATGTTCGGGTTGCGGGAAATTTGTAGCTGCGACAGATGTCGCTAAATGCGGGAAATGCGTCGCCGTTTACCATCGGGGCTGTGTGGGCATCCCGCAGGGGGCGCGTATTGCGGCGTCCTGGGCGTGCCCAAATTGCAGAACCAAAGTGCCCCGTATGGACAACTCCAACACGCCGGTGAAAGTGAGCGAATTTTCTTGCGAGGGAGGTGATGCGGTTGCGCCGATCTCAGGATCCCCGACCCCCGCCCCGACCCCCACCCCGACCCCCGCCCCGGCTCATGCCGCAGCCCACGCCCGGGCTCCTGCTGCGCCCCACGGCCGGGCTAACGCCGCGGCTCCCGACCGGGACTCCATGCACGACTTGGCCAAAGAGATGAAACTGTTTCGAACAGATTTCAACTCCATGCGGAGCGAAATGGCGGGACTGCGTCAAGAGATAGCCGACATAAACAAAAACTTATCAACCTTCAGGTCTCGGATTGATGCGGTCGAGGACAGAGTGTCGCGCATGGAAGAGCGCATGGAGGAGCGCCTGGCGGCCGGGGGGGGCGTTGTCGATGCGGGGCTAATGGATAACATAGCCCAATTAAAAATGGAGCTCAATGATAGGGACCAGGAGCTCCTGGTGAACGACATAGAACTCACTGGGATCCCCGAAGAAACCAACGAGCGTCCCGCGCACCTGGTACTCCTGGTCGCACAGAAACTCGGGGTTGCCCTTGACGACCGGGACATCGTCTCTGCCAATCGAGTGGGCGGGCTCCGACGTACGGGGGGCAATTCTCAGCGGCTACTTGAGGAGGAGGCGCCCCGGTGCCCTCCCGGCGGCGGCGCGAGCGACGCGCGGCCGCGGCCCCTGGTCGTGCGGCTGGCGCGCCGCGCGCCCCGCGACGAGCTGCTGCGTGCGGCGCGGGTGCGCCGTGGCGCTGACACCACCGGCTTCGGTCTGCCGGGCCCTCCGTGCCGGTTTTACGTCAACGAGCGCCTCACCAAACACAACAGAGGGTTGTTCTACTTGGTGAGACAGGAATGCGCGAAGCACGGCTGGAGAGCCCCCTGGACCAGTGGAGGACGCGTGCTTGCCCGGCGCGATAGGGACGCTCCGGCCAACAGAGTTCGCTCCGAGGCAGACATTGCACAGGTTTTTCTGAAAACCTTAGTTTAAGGCCTAATTTTTTCTCCGGGACGAAAGTTGAAATGCCTGTTCTTGTTGTGTATGTAATAATAATATCATTGTATGTTTTTTACCTTTTGTTCTCCGCTGTGTCATGTTCTGCGATTATTGCTTACAAAATAGTCGGGTCAGATGTGCTTGATTTACGTAGCCGTATACAAGAGCAATTTTTATTTTCCCACTCATATCTTTATTATTCACTCTTGTTTTTCACTGATGGTGTTGTTAAAAATCGCGTGCAAATATTAAATACAACAACAAATCACATAAACCGATACCTATTTAATAAGATCACATGATGATTGGAAAAAACAAACTTTTAGTTGGTTTGCTTAATCCTTGCTCTCTTGGTACAAAGCATGAGGAGTTTATTGTAGCAATGAAGACTTTTTCTGTTGATATAATGGCAATAAACGAAACATGGCTCAGACAGGGCGAGGACACTCGCGCACCAAAGCTGAATGGCTATAGATTGCGCCATGCGCCGCGTCCCGCCGCCGTGCGCTCGCGCGGTGGTGGGGTGGGCTTCTACGTCAGAGACGGCTTGCGCGCCCGTGTGTGTGCGCACCCTACTTCACACGACGCGGTCGAGCAGATGTGGCTCAACCTTACCGTCAGCGGTGCGAGGGTTGCAATTGGCACAGCATACCGGCCACCTTGGCTCGACGTTGACACATTCATTGATGCCCTTAGTGAATCCGTGAGTCACTTTGCTAAGAGCGACTTTGTTATTATATTAGGAGATTTTAATATAAATATTTTACGTTCCAATGATACGAATACAAAGAAAATAATGAATTTTTTACTACATTTCAATTTAGTCCAGTACGTAGACCAGCCAACTAATTTTACAGAACATAGCAGTACGCTGATTGATCTTGTTTGTACCGATGCTCCAGTTTGCGCCACAAATGTTAATTATATCCCAGATCTGAGCTCTCATGCCTTCGTAACTTGTCAGATGGATATTAAAATCGCAAAGCCCAAACCGAGACGGATAGTTTACAGACCACTGAAGGACATAGACCAGGATTTATTTCGACGGGACTTGAACGAAATACATTGGGAATATATTCTTACTTTGTCAAACCTCGATGAAATGGTAGCTGCCTTTAATCAACATCTTATCTCCTTGTTCGATGCCCACGCGCCGTTTAAAACTGTTTATGCTAAATCCCACGAGTGTCCGTGGATAACTCACACCGTGAAGCAGATGATGCGTTTGCGTAACGAGGCTCACGACAGGTATCGGAGGACGGGCTCTCCTGCTCATAGGAAATATTACAAAGACCTTAAGCATATCGTAGTGTCGGCTATACACAGTGAAAAGCGGGCCTATTTTAAGCAAAAAATAAATTGTAATATCAATGATACTAAAATTTTGTGGAAAAACCTAAAAAACAATGTTATCAGCGATAACCGCACGAAAGGGGAGTTGCCTGCGCATTTAAATGATCCCAATAAAATCAATGGACATTTTCTTGACCTGCCCGGTAGTGACCACGTATCAATTAATGATCTAACCTTTTTCGAATTTCATCGCCATAGCCAAACTACTTTTAGACTTAAACCAGTAACGGAATCTCATGTTTTCAAAATCATAAAAACTTTCAAATCAAATGCACAGGGGATAGATGAAATTTCCTTGGACATGTTGGTGCTTACGCTACCCCGTACCTTGACAATTGTCACTTCAATAATAAATATGTCAATAACAACTAATTCTTTTCCCGACTGTTGGAAAACAGCCTTAGTACGACCTATCCCTAAAGTACCAGACCCTGTAAGTACCAAAGATCTTCGCCCAATCAGCCTATTACCTTGTTTTTCAAAGGTCCTAGAGAAAATTGTTTGTGAACAAATGTCACATTATCTTGAAGTAAACAATATCCTACCGGCTGTACAGTCTGGTTTTCGCAAAAACCGGGGTACTGCTACTGCGCTACTAGACGTCACAGATAATATTCTATCGGCACAGGACAATGGGCACGGTACCATTCTTACTTTACTCGATTTTTCTAGAGCTTTCGACACTATAAATATTTCTCTACTCCTGTCAAAATTATCGTACTACGGTTTTGATAATGACACCGTCAATTGGTTTGCTAGTTATCTGAGTAGCCGCAGTCAGCTGGTTGAACTGTGTAGACCGAACGGTGAGCGCGCGGTGTCTGAGCTGTGCTCAGTGCCCAGGGGTGCTCCGCAAGGGTCCATCCTGGCTCCAGTATTGTTTGTCCTTTACACCAGTGATATTACGCAAATGATAAGAAATTGTAACTACCACATTTATGCGGATGACCTGCAAGTGTACATTTCGTGTAGCGGTGACAACGCGTGCTTACAGGTCGACAGGCTCAATGAGGATCTCGACAGGATTAACGCCTGGTCGCATCGTAATTCTTTGATTTTAAACCCCAGTAAATCAAAATACTTAATCCTGGGGTCAAAACAGCAGATAGATAAATTATCCAAAATTAACTTAAAGGTTCACATTGACGACAAGCCTCTGGAACGTGTGCTTGAGGCTCGCAACCTGGGCTTGCTCGTGGACGGGGAATTGCGGTTTGAATCACATTTGCATAACACAGTACGTAATTGCTTTTACAGGCTTAAGCTGCTATATAAAATTCGAGAATACCTCGATGTTGAGCTTAGGATCAGACTTTGCGATGATTTGGTACTGTCAAAGTTGAACTACGGAGACATCGTATATGGCCCGCGCCTTTTGGCACGCACACAGCGCGTAATACAACGCGTTCAAAACGCATGCGCGCGTTTCTGTTTTATTATTCCTCCCCGTACCCATGTATCTCCGTACATTAACCGGAATCGCATTTTAAATATGTCTTCGCGCCGAAAACTGCACATGGCCACCCTTATGTTTGGTATTGTTAACCAGCAACAGCCTTCGTACCTGTACAGTAGGCTGACCTGGTCGCGTAACGCCAGGTCTGCGGAAGTCCGTTCGGAGAGGTACCTTCAGCTTATTTTCCCTCCGCACCACTCAGCTGCATTTCGCGGTAGCTTTCGATACGCGGCCACGAAGTGTTGGAATGATCTGCCTCCACCGATCCGTGCCTTAAAGTCAAAGCATAATTTTAAAACAAAATGTAAAATTCACTTTCTCGCACAATGTATAACCTAAACAGAACATTTTTTTTACTTACCTCGCTCCAACAAGACATCTGACTGGCTGGGGTAACGCTCTCAGGGCAGCACGTACTTTGAGCGCATTTGACACAGACTCTTTAATTGTTCGTGTAGATAATAATATATATATATTCTTTTTGTTATTTGCTACGTATTTTTTGTTTTTTTTCACACGAAACGGCGGTAGCTTAAATTTGTTGTGAACGACTTTACAAATGGCCGGGCTGCGTCCCCGCCTAACTTTTAAGTCATTATAATGTTTTGTTGTTTTTAAGTTTGTTTTATCGAAGGTTGAGTGATGCGTCACAATATCAAAATTAGTGAAATTGCTGATTATTCACTACAGTAGCCAGAATAATCCTTGGCGTAATTTGTTGCGGTTTAATGGTTCAGATACGATTAAACTGTTCAAGTGTTGCCATACATACTTCCGGTTTGTACCTATTTAGGTTTTGTTGCGAACTACTTTCCGCTGGCGTTCGTGTCATCACAGTGTGTTGTGTTGTTTTTTTTATTTTTTTTTTCTGTGTTTAGTTTTTAAATGGGTCCCACTGAAAAACAGCGTTGCGGCTTGCCGCAACATTATGCTGAGTGGGGCCCAATTTATACTATTCGATGATTTATATTTGTATCTTTTCCTGTCAACTGTATTTCCTGTGTATCGAATATGTGTAAATAAACATCTCTCTCTCTCTCTCTCTCTCTAAAATGAGCTAGTAATCAACAGAGGACGATTGATCGTAAAATATTGAGCCCTAGTAAGCAGTGCTACATTAGCAAAGCTTGAAATAAAAAGTAAAACGTAAGAAAAATCACGTTCTTTAGATGATTATTTTACTGGTAACTACATTCATTGAAAAAAGTACTTGTACGAGAATTCAAGACGATAATTATACCTAGAGATTTTTCTGGCACGAACGACTTGTGGTGTGGTTAGTGTTTGACATAATAACATTGATTCGGTTTGGTATTATTGTTAATATTTTCAAATGTGTCACATTGATATAATGCCACTTATAAGATATCGATAAACTAGGTATTAGAAGGAAAAGTATTCGTTCGTGGCAGGAAAATCTCTAGGTAAAACTATAATAAAATCCAATTTTAACGGTGCGTCTAATTTATAAAACGGTTTGTTTCTGATACGTCTTTTTTCTGTCAACAGAAAAAAGACGTTTGATACAGCAGAAGTCTTATACGTCAATCAAAGCCAGTTCTCTAAACGAAGTATGGCCTCAACAACATGTAAAATAGCAATAGTTAGACTTAACTTAAGCTTTCCTTAGCCAGACACAGATCACCAGCGGTAAAATTAACGGTCTTGGCATCATGGACCCAGTTGTCCGAACCATAAGTATTCAAAATGTGTAAACAAATGCGAGATTATAGAAAAATTACTTTATTGAAGTAATTTATTATTTTTACAAAAGAGCGCAGCCAGCGGCTGAGCACCGAGAGCAAGAGCATAGATATAAACTGTGTTTTATTACTAAAAATAATAATGTTGCTATTTTTCAATAATGTTAAAGTGCCTTCACACGAATTGTTTTCTATATGTTCAGACTTAGACTGAACACAAAAGTTTAGAATGTTGGTAGTTTTCTGGATTATTCTTAAACAAGGTAAGAATTTTGCTAGTGTAAGTATGATCTTTTAACTTGGTGTATAGTCGGGGTAAGAAAAGGTTCGTCACTTTTCGACCTTAACTCGTTGACATAGAGTCGAAAAGTGACGAACCTTTTCTTACCCCGACTATACATGGTGTATTATGTGGTTTTACATTTCAATAAAATTGTTGTAATTATTCAAACAAAATTCAAAATCATTCACCAAAACCTACGTAGAAAGTAACTCACTCTTTTTTAAAAATAAATTTGTTCGGTTTCTAGGACTAGGAGCACGTTCGGGGAATTTAGGTTTTGAGCTGGCAACACTAACAGTGACTTGCGCGAACTGTCAAACGTCTTGTGTTGAATCTTGATCAAAATTGTGCCTAGTTAGTTGTTTGTGCATAATTCCAAAGTCTTATTTAAATTTCAAATCCAAATAACTAAATAAAATGGCAGACAAACAGAAAGTCGACCTCGGTTTGCTGGAGGAGGACGATGAATTCGAAGAATTCCCCGCAGAAAGTGAGAGAAATTGCGTTTTGAAATTACGGTCACTGTTCGCATTATTTTTGAGTCCGCAGCTTTGTAAATGCGTTGTTTTGTTTTAGATTGGGGAACAGAAGATGCAGATGACGAAGATGTGTCGGTGTGGGAAGATAATTGGGAGGACGACATCGTGCAAGATGATTTCAATCAGCAATTGAGGTTAGTTTACGTTTTTGTTGACATACCAAAGAACACGGTAGAAATTCAGTGCCAAAGAAGTTTCTTTTACCCGACTGCAGCGCCAGAAGGAGCTTTGTGTTTCGCTTGCATGTATATCCATTCCTATGTCCACTCAATACCAATATTTTTTCGTTTATCAATCAAACAAAACATCACAAAGATAAAGGGAACCTGTGACGTCACAACTGAGTAAAAAGTGTACCACAGTGAAACAACATCATGATTCCAGCCTATACAACAACAACAACACCCACACAACTCCCACTTGGGGACGAATTTATTTTGACATTTGCATTTTATTGATTGTTTTTTTTTCATCTTTGGTTATTTTTATTATTATATTGTTATATTTTGTTTTTTTATAAATTTTTGACAATCTCAGCATAAATTCTAATATACTGACTTTAATGTATTATATAATGTAATTATTATGTCTGAGTGAATAAATAAACTAAACTAACTAACTAAACTATACGTCCCACTCCAGGGCACAGGCCTCCTCTCAGAATGAGAGGGGTTGCGCTGTAGTTCCCACGCGGGCCTATTGCGGATTGGGATCTTCACACACCATTGGATTTCTTTGCAAGTGCATGCTGTTTTCCTCACAATGTTTTCCTTCTCCATAGCTCATGGTAAATTTCTATTGTTATATTGCACTTCAATTCTAAAACACTGGTGTGAATCTGGGCTTGAAGCCACAACCCTCTTCTTGAGAGGCCATAGGTTTATGACCCAGGGTATGCCCTATACCATTTAATTTAGAATTGAAAACCACAACAACATTATATTGCGGCTCGTCAACTATTTCTTACCTAGCAAATAGTACAGTACAATAGTCTGGGAGCTGCAAAATAAAATTGTTTTAATGCCACTTTATTTGCGTGTCGTCAACTGTTACTCTAGTACAAATTGTAAAGAGATTACAGTTCACGAGCCGCAATATAATGTTGTTGTGGTTTATAATTCTAAATTAAATGGAGTATAGTGACTTTTGCTTGTCACCCGATGATAATGTGCCATGACTTTATATCTTCCTGTAAAATCATATTTTCCATTATAATAAATAATCTTTCTGTTTCAGACAACAACTGGAGAAGCTGAAGGAACAAACTAAATCTTAATTTAAATAGCTCAAGTCCTGAAAATATAAATTGTTGTAAGATCTTAAAATAAATTCTCTTTTTCATGTAGTTGCTGTTATTTAGAATTTACCCAGAACCTGGTACTACCCAATGTATACTCCATTCAATTTAGAATATAATGATATTGTGGTTTTCAATTCCAAATTAAATGAAGTATAGATTTATACACACCAAGGATAACTGTGAGACATATTTGACTGATTTGGACCTTTTTAATGGGGCAGTAAATATTGTTTTGAGTTGTCCTGTGTCGGAGGATGCAGTATGGGTATACAGGTTCATCAAACATTCCTTTGCAGCCAGAGAATCTGGACATAGCGGGAGAAGTGTTTGATGAATTTGGCCATTGAGTCTCCCAATGAGGCTGGCATAGTCACACAGGTGCACTTAAGCCTCGAAAAAAAAAAAGAGAAAAAAAAAAAAAAATATAGATATGCCACACTGCAGGGCACAGGAATCTCAGAACGAAACATTGTTGTTCCCATGCAGGCCCAGTGGAGTTTGGGAAGTTCACACACGCCATTGGATTTCTATCCGTAATAGCCGTGGTGGCCTAGTAGTTCGACCCATCTTTCAAGCAGTGTTCAAATCCCGGTTAGCACCTCTTGAATTTTTCGAAATATTGCGAAGTCACTTGAAATTTTGCACTGGGCCAGCGTGGAAACTACAGCCCAACCCCTCTCATTCTGAGTGGAGGCCTGTGCCCCGCAGTGGAACGTATAGGGTGGGATCTATGAATTTCTTTGCAGGTGTGTGGTTTCCTCAATATGTTTTAGCGTTGCCAACAATAGATCAAACTATCGATAGTATTGGTAATACTATTGTGACCTCGAAAAATAGTCACAATATCGATAGGCCTATCGAAAGTATTGATAGTATCGATAGTAATTTCAGACCAATACTATTGATAGACATCAATATAGGTAACGCCACCAGAGTTGAGGCCACGCACACAACCACATCTCTTGTAATGACAGCGGGATTTTGAAGTTGTGTTGTCGTTAAACGTCAACACAACGTCAAAATCCCGCTGTCATTACATGAGATGTGGTTGTGTGCGTGGCCTCAACTCTGGTGGCGTTACCTCTACTATCGATATTATCGATACTATTGAAAAGCAATACTATCGATACAATAGAAAGCTATACTATCGATAGTATTGGCACAGATTACTTAATAGTTACTTCGTAACAGATACTGGCCCTATACTACGAAGCGCGAAATTCGAACTTCGTTTCATGCCGTTACGCTCACGCTAATGATATTTATTACGAGAGTGAGAGGGACCGCACGATCCGAACTTCGAACTTCGATTTTCGTAGTAACCCCCCTGCATCCCGTACAAAATCTTGGTACTTACCGCGATTATAGCCACAGATTATACTACTCCGTCTCCTTATGAATGTGTGCGTGCCGACCGACAGTGACAAGGGCTGGCAGTTTGGATAATTTTTTTTTTTCTACATGTTGTTTTACCATTTTGTCGGGATAATTGCTATACAGGGTGTTTGGTAGCTAAGTGCAAAGCTTTAAGGGGGTGATAGCCGAGGTATTTTTGAACATTTTTAGCTATATATGTCTTAGCCGAAATTAGTTTTTTTTTAAATTGAAGACTTGGAAATTTTAGGAAAATACCCAGAATTTGATAGTCAATATTGCCCCAATGAGCGTTAATTTGGAAACCAAATCTTTTTTTTTCGGATAGTTTAATGTGTATTGGACCAAATGAAATAATTTTTAAGTGTCTTTCTTGGCACAAAAACAAAATGGAGGCATTCGAAATTACTAAAAATGTTTAGGTTGGAACAGAGTCATTTTTCTGTACTATAAAAAAAAAATAAAAAAAAATCCTTGAAATGTTCAAACATTTTTAGAAACCTGCCTGTTTATTGTTCTTTCTTTTAAGGTATCACTCATTGACATTGCTTGCTGAATTTGAGATAAAAAGTAAAAACCAAACTCAGGCAGCACTAGTTAAGAATGCACTAGTCTTGAAATTTAACTAGTAAATAGCATGTGAAAAAGACAAGTCTGCGTCATTTTTCTGTGCCATATTTAAAATTTCCAAATTAACGCTCATTGGGGCAATATTGACTCGTGACTATCAAATTCTGGGTATTTTCCTAAAATTTCAGTCTTCAATTTAAAAAAAAAAACAAATTTCGCCTAAGACATATATGGCTAAAAATATTCAAAAATACCTGGGCTATCACCCCCTTAAAGCTTTGCACGTAGCTACCAAACACCCTGTATATTATATCCTTGCAAACTTTCTAGCACAAATATTTGCCACGGACGAACAAAGAGACAGACGGTCATGGCGAAACTAAAAGGGTTCCGTTTTTGCCATTTTAGCTCTGGAATCCTAACAAAAAGGATATTTTATTGTAATGCGCAGAACACGTTGCCATGCTCACAGTACTCTAGCGTTATACTAGATACGAAGGTCAATTTTCGAACTTCGCATCGTGCCATCCCGCTCACGCTTATAGCTTTTTATAGAAGAGTAAGAGGGACAGCACGATACGAACTCTCAAATTGTTATATTAGCTATTAATTTTAGCAGTCATTAAAATTTGCCCCGTTTCACCATTCACTTATAAAAGTCCAGGCGGCATATTTTTTCCGTGGAACACGAATGAACGTGCGTCGGCGCGCGCTTGTGACAACCTACTGGAATTTCGATCGCAGCAGATCGTCCCCGCGGTAGGTAAATATCGCGCGTAAGTACATGGCATGCAGGAGGCCTGGTATTGGTATGAAATTACTATCGATAATAACGATGCTATCGATAGTTATGCAAAGCTTACCGTTAAGCTACAGAAACTGACTTCCATATACAGGGCTAAGCCGAGTGTCCACTGTTCGAGCCGCCTCGCGAGGCGAGCGCATGAGGCATGATTTTGTTCTACACAAAGCTCAAAATCGCACCGAAATTGGCTGCCTCGCGAGGCGGCTTAAGCTTAAGGCGGTTTAAGGATGCCTTTCCACCAGAGATGTATTTTGTACGGTACTATGCTATGTGGACCAATGAACATGATTGGTGGATATCATATCAGACACATCCATAGCAACGTAGCGTAACACATATCTGGTGAAAGGCACCCTAATGATTTAGTTTTTTAATCCATAAGCGGTTAGTAGGATAAATAAAACAAAGTTTGAGAAAGTAAATGATTTATAACTTATAACTAACAATGATTATCACAAATCAGTCTTCCAGAACTGGTTATAACAGCTAATTGGCTATTTTTAGACACTTGATTTGTCTCCTAAAATATACAAATCCTGTTAGATGATTTTTTAACCCTTTGAACGCCACACATCGTTATTGTTATAGTATTTCCAATCATTTATTTTCTCGATGACAGCTCCCGTAGCATGTAACTGCGTTTAGTTACGCAAAACTTAACTAAAATGAGTGGTATAAAAAATTACAACTGCCTAATTTTGTTCCTTGATCCCATATAATATTCATCTAAGAAAAATTGAGTATATGCAGTATTTTTTTTTGTAGTACGATAAATAATATAATAAACGTTTTAATATTTGTCTTACATGGGATCAAGGAACAAAATTAGGCAGTTGTCGTATTTTTTATACCTCGCATTTAAAAGTTAAGTTTTGCATAACTAAACGCAGTTACATTCTACGGGAGCTGTCATCGAGAAAATAAATGATGCGAAATACTATTCGAACAAAATGGATTCTTATGTGGATGTAGGTAGGTTCACTTTTGTATTACCGTATTGCCGTTTATAGGCGACTCTGTTAAAAATAGTATTGTAGCGGGAATGTATCAAAATGTATAAAGATTAAAACGAATAATGGACGAAATACATATTAATACATAATCTATATATATATAAAAATGAATCCCTATTTCCCTTGGTCACGGCATCACGCATGAACGGCTGGACCGATTTCACTAATTATTTTTTTGTTGTGTTCGTCATTGTCGGGAGAAGGTTCTAATGAAAGAAAAAATTAAGAAAATTGCGCGGAAAATTAGAAAATTTAAGAATACTTAACCACCATATAAAATTATTTCTAATCTAACCTTAGCGCTTTGGACAATATAATTAAACTTTTTTAATGTAAACTTTTTTGATGTTTGACATAGAATTGACAGAATGCTTGCTGCAAATATCGTCAAATGGGATGTAAACAAACTGAAATAATTAATTTATCATTTCTAACGAAAAGAACGTAAGAAGACTGAATCACATCACGTCAGGACGACGTCTGTCGGGTCAGCTAGTACATACTAAAATTTTCCATGAAATTATTGATTAAACAAACTTTTATAATCGTGTATAATCTACAGATTGGTTTAGGTTAGGTTTATTTTATGAAAATCCTGTAGAGTTCAGAATTTCCAAGAAAATTGCTTTATATCAAATGACCATTATGTATTTCGTCCATTATTACTTTTAAACTTTATATATTTTGATACGTACCCGTTATAGCGATAATCTATCGATACTATCGTGGCCTTCAAAGTCACGCATACTATCGATGTCCTATCGTAATTATTGACCCTTGACGATACTATTATTTTGTATTATTTTTCACTACTTCGTAATGAATTAACAAATTAATTACTGTTTTAGTAACCAAGTTTCGTTAGTAACTCTGAGAAAAAAAGTAATTCCTGATTCGTAGCTAATCCATTACCACAGAAAAAAAATCTTATTTCGTAATTAATTACGAAACTAGACTACGAAAACAGTAAATAAATTGTTTTATAGTAAATTATGAAACAGCGAAACATAATTCCTCATACTCAGCCAATACAATTCATTACTATTTTAGTACCCGAGTTTCGTTAGTAACTCTGAGAAAAAAAGTAATTCCTGATTCGTAGCCAATCCATTACCACAGAAAAAAAATCTTATTTCGTAATTAATTACGAAACTAGACTACGAAAACAGTAAATAAATTATTTGATAGTAAATTATGAAACAGCGAAAAATAATTCCTCCTACTCAACCAATAGGGACGTTGACGCCATTAAAAAATAATTCGAAGTCACGACTCCAGTAAAAAAAAAAAGCTTTATTTTAGCCCTGAAAACCATTACTTTTTGATTAACTGCAAAATAAGATTGAGTTGATTGAGTTGGCGAACAAGTGACGTCATAAGTTGCTATTGCCATTCAAACTCTATGGGAGAATGTGTTTTGACAGCTCATAAAAAGTACGTCAGTAGGTGTCAACATCCCTATTATGAAAACGGACTAAAGGAACGCCCTTAGATTATTTATACACTAGATAGAGCTTAGGCGGCGTGAAAACGACCCGAAAAATATAAGCCAACAGTTGGCTTATATGCCATTTGCATCCCTTCAGTTTGAATGACGTAATGCGATCGTAAGATGAAGCTGTCAAATGGATTTTTGGACGTTTTATATCGCAATGTTTGCTACTGACACTATCTAGTATAAATAATCTAAGGGAACGCCCTAATAATTTTAGAACTTAATATTATTAGATTGGTTTGTTCCAAACTCGTATTCTTCATTGTTTTGGACGGGCACAGAGTTCTCATCCTCATTTTCAGCGAAATACGTGTCCAGGATATGAAGAGTTTTTTTATACACCTGAAAAACAGATACAGAAAATGTTTATCTTTATATATATAATTCCACTGTACGTGTGTTGGTCACTGAACTCCTAAACGGCTGGACCGATTTGAGTGATTTTTTTGTATGCGTTTGGGTTTAGATTCACAAATCAGCCCAGCAGATGGCGCTGCAGTCGGTATCTAGGTTCATACAGGACAACGTCTGTCGGATCCGCTAGTATAAAGTAAATTACAAATTTAAAAAACCCCAACGAAATTAGGTCACACATATGTTTGAATTTAAAGTAAATGTCCATGTCCAAAATGAGTCTAAGATTCCTTCCGCAGCTAACAAAAGAGCTGACAACTTTGAAACATGTTTAAGAACTATTGCCATAAAACCCCATCCAAATCGGTTCACTAGTTTAAGAGCTATGATGCCACAGACAGACAGAAGTAATAGGTGTGTGTGTAGTGCCCAATCCGCACCGGGCCCGCGTGGGAACTACGGCCCAAGTCGCATTCTGGGACGTATATCTACACAACAACATTATATTGCGGCTCGTGAACTGTAATCTCTTTACAATTTGTACTAGAGTAACAATTGACGACACGCAAATAAAGTGACATTAAAACAATTTTATTTTGCGGCTCCCAGACTATTGTACTGTACTATTTGCTAGGTAAGAAATAGTTGGCGAGCCGCAATATAATGATGTGGTGGTTTTCAATTGGGGATGTCTATTTTTTTGCAATGTATAGTAAATCGAAAACCATTTCGAGATAAACGCTTTTTAACTCGTTTTCTGTAGTTATTTAATTTTAATATTATGTAATGAATTTATTAAATTACAAATAAGCAATGACCTTCATTTGACATTGGTGTAAATTGCGTGACCGGTCCAAGTCGTACTTTATTCTGTGTGGTTAGAATTACTCACAATTTACGCGTGGATTATACTACGGAGTTTGATTTGGACCAGCTGTCTTACATCTAGCACTTTGACAGCGCCAGTAAAGTGACACTAGTTACAGTGTACCACTACGCAAAAAATAATTAAAGGGGTTGCCTTATCGTACGCATTTAGATAGATTTAGAAATTTGACAGTGTGGGAGCCCTCAATTATAATCTGACGTCATCAACCAAAATAATTACAATAATTAATTTAAAAAAAAAGTAGTGAACTAAATAACAAAATATTGAAATTAGTTTCTTATAATTGACTTTTCTATACAAAAAAAATATAAAAATCACCGGTATTTTTTTTTAGACATTCCCAATTCTAAATTAAGCTTCTATAGACCCCCTCCACATGTCCCAAAAATAAAATCGCGTCCTCTAAAAAATGTAAAGCTCATTTAACATTTCAATGGACTATTAAGGTTTTTATGCGTTAGTGAGGTTCTATACTCCATTTATTTTAACATTTGAAACTTAACGGTAAAATTTCCACACGTTTTTGAATTATTCATTAAATATGTCCTACTAGCGATAGCGACAACCCTGCACATCGCAACAGTCGAAATCGAAAGAACTCGCTAGGGGAGTCGGTTGGCCTGGCCTCTAGTCATCTATAACTAGTATAGAATGAACTCCTCTCGGGAGTCGTCCGGCATCTAAACAACGTTAATGAGGACTCCAGTGGCGTGCCTAGGGTATCAGGCTATGGCAAGCCGAGAGATATGTTTTATTATTTTTTTATAATTTAATGTAGGTAAATCCATCTTGTTGCCGCTTTACTCTTCAGTTTGGACAAGCTTACCAAAGCACACTTCATTCTATTTTTTTTTAAGATCATTCATTATATTGTGCCGTTTTTTGCCGAAATAAACATTAATCATTAAACATTCTATTACTAGACGGAATTTTACAGACTCATTCTCACACGCACCGCACTGTACACCGCACTAAACAAGAATACCTATTTATTTTGTAATTGCATCAAATCACGCATTTTACAACGCCTTGCATGGCCCATGATTCGATATAAACAATCGTGAAGTTATTCATCTCGCCCGCGCACTCGCGTTCCAAACAAACCAAACGCAACAAACTTCACACCGTAAGCCAGATTCAAAATTGCAAAGATAGTGCTATATATGCAGCTATACATAGATATTTGCAAAACTAACGTTTTCCTAAGTATGAAGAGAGCGCTTGGAAGCCCCGTAAAAGCCCACAAGAGCGAGCGAGCTGTCATGCTATTTATAACGTCGCTACTATTGCCGTTCAGCGCCTCCGGGCCGCGCAGCGGATTTGTTATGCAATTCTTGGTATTTTACGTAAAATAAAGCGCGTTATTATGAAAGTGATTTTATTAGAACTTTTTTCGTTTGGACGATGTTTGGTTTTTATTTTTAATCTTGATTTGAGATTTATAAGGCAAGCCCGGCTTTTGGGCTTCTATGTAAGGATCGCCACTGCTAGTCATCTATAACTAGTATAGAATGAACTCCTCTCGGGAGTCGTCCGGCATCTAAACAACGTTAATGAGGACTCCCTAGTGGAGTTCCTGGCACTGAATGTTTTAAATGAATTGTAGGCTGGGACGTGTTACCTGTTCGTTCTCGTGTGTCTGTAGGCCCTCGATTTTGTCCAAAGCCCCAATTTCTTCTAGCCGGAGGCAGAGCGGTTCTACTTGGCCGTATTTTTCCGCCGCCTGCAAAAAAATAATATAATTAATTTATTTATTTCAGACAATACACATCCATTTTTTTGTTAGTAAAAGCTTACAAGCTAAGTGAGTTCAGCTAAAATTTATAATCGAATATTCATAATCCATAATAATGTGTCAAACTTTGAATTTAAATAACAAATAAAATTTAAAAACAAAACTAAAATTGAATAAGAATTATTTACTTAAATGAAATGTCCAGATTAAAATTTTTATATTATAAGCAGACAAATACAGTTAATAAATTATAATGAATAAAAATAATGTCAACCAAAATATAAAAAATATAGTAAAGATTTGTTTATACACTCGGCGTCACGGAAATCGCACACCTACGGATTTTGCTTTCAAGCGAATATAACTCTTATCTTTATATAACTTTAATTGCTTTTTTTACCGATTTTGCATTGTTATTAAATGGTGGATTAAATAAATAACCTTTCATATGAATCCACACACCCATACCTTTAAGACTGTATAAGGTTTATAACGGCTTGACACAGAAATCCGTGGGTGTGCGATTTATATCTTTAGTTTTGAACTTGAGAATCAAAATTGTGGTAAAAATAAATGGGAGCTAGGGTGTTACACCAAGTAATGGATCGTGGATCGATGGTAGGATGGATTGGTCGACGTCGATCAACAGTTTCTACTACACCAATCGAACCTACACTTCAAACTTAAAAAATAAAATACCAAACCTTTTTTTAATTAAATATCAGAACTGTACTTGTTTGTCTGTGGATTGTATATTGTTTTAAGAGGATACGATGCGCACCATTTCTCCATACAAACGTAATCCCCTGTTTCCTCCCTGGATAACAGCATTAGAGCCAAATTTTTTTTACTGTGTAATCTGTATCTACCACAGCTATTCCTATTATCCTAGGTTTCGTTTTTTCCATATTTCAATTAACATAAGAAATATGAGCTTTCAAAAACTGAAAAAATTGCCCAATTTCAACGTCATTTTCAGACACGCATCAGAAAAGAATCCCTCATATAAACATAAAAAGGAAAACATAGGGGCATAGCTAAATCTATCCTCTAATTATATTTGAAAAAAAAAAAAAATATTTTATTGGTCCAGTTTTCGAGAAGAAAACAGGGGATTACGAAATGCTGTTTTGATCAATTTTACGCGCCTATTAACGGTCTGAGCTGCAGTTGTCCCGCTCTCGCTGTGCTGACACGGAGAGGTTCGGGCGAGACAGCGACATTTCATTAAAATACCTATTTCTCAAAAGTCTCTCAGCCATCGTACCCTCTTAAGCGCAATTAACATCAGCTGTCAGAGTTCTTCCTATAGTAACCGTACAGTCACGAGCATTAATATATATACGTTTCCTAATTTGCAAAATAATATATCTATGTAAGATTTCCTAACTAAATACACATACATAACGTTCAAAAGATTGTATCCAAAAAAACCACCACAGTAATGTACACGATATTTGTAGCAAAATTAAGTCAACAACCTCGATCACAATATTGTATACGCCATTGCTCCCTTTTTGAAATATACGTTATAATTTCAAAATAATGTCTACAACGCAGTGCCATTAATATGTAAACAATTATGTTTGCTCAATATTTCATAACAATGTATACCAATACATATTGGAACATTTTTGTTCATTTCTTAAGTCATTATACAAACCGGTCAAGTGCGAGTCAGAATCGTCTGTGAAGGGTTTCTTACCTCCGTAGAGAGTTTTTTTGAATCATCATCATCATCATCCCAGCCTATTATACGTCCCACTGCAGGGCACAGGCCTCCTCTCAGGATGAGAGGACTTGGGCCGTACTTCCCACGCGGAAAAAAAATACTGTTCAGTAAAAAATCGCCAAATGTAAGCACCAAAATCGTAAACATATAGCTAGGTAAACGTACGTCGCCGGAGTTAAAAACGCTGAAAAAGCACGTTTGTTGTATGACGACCCCCTTTAGTTTTTAACTTTATTTTATTATTTTATATATATATAGATTAGTATTTGTTGCTATAGCGGCCACAGAAACGTTTAGCTATTACGGTTCAAGATATAGAGCTTCTTTTCTTCTTTCTTTAATCTATATTTAATTACTAGCTTTTGCCCGCGACTTCGCTCGCGTGTACCATGAGAATTCCAAAGCACCAAGATATCAAGCAAGCAAGCATACAGGCAAGCAAGCAAGCATGCAAGCAAGATGCAAGCATGCATGCACGCTTGCTTGCTTGCGTGACAATGGGACCATCTCAGTAGTATATTATATTCTTTTGAATAAAAAATAATTTTTAAAATCGGTCCACAATTGACCGAGAAATCGGTGAACATACTTACATAAAAAAAATACATAAAGTGGAATGCATAACCTCCTCCTTTTTTTGAAGTCGGTTAAAGAGCTCTTCGCGGCCTACTTACAGTATAAACTTATGAATTTTGAAATTTTAGCTTACAATCAGTAAAACGCAAAATCCCGTATTTTCCCGTTCCCGTAAGAATTTCGGGAAATAGTTTCTTAATACTTCCCTACACTCCCCAGGAAACCCACTTGCCAAATTTCAGCTTTCTACGGCCAGTAAAACGAAAAATCCCGTTTTTTCCCGTTCCCGTGGGAATTTTGGAAAGTCCTCTCTCAATGCTCCTCTACACTCCACAAGCAACCTCATGCCGAATTTCAGCTTTCTACGACCAGTAAAATGAAAAATCCCGTTTTTCCCGTTCCCGTGGGAATTTTGTATAGTCCTCCCTTATTGCTCTTCTACACTTCCCAAGCAACCTACATGCCAAATTTCAGCTTTCTACGACCAGAAAAACGAAAAATCGCGTTTTTTCCCGTTCCCGTGAGAATTTTGGAAAGTCCTCTCTCAATGCTCCTCTACACTCCCCAAGCAACCTATATGCCGAATTTCAGCTTTCTACAACAAGTAAAACGATTAATCCCGTTTTTTCTTTATCCCGTGGGAATTTCCGAAATTTCTTAAAACAGTTTTTACTATTATA
Source organism: Archips xylosteana (assembly GCA_947563465.1). Classification (NCBI taxonomy): domain Eukaryota; kingdom Metazoa; phylum Arthropoda; class Insecta; order Lepidoptera; family Tortricidae; genus Archips; species Archips xylosteana. Next base: position 9,305,388 of record OX387373.1, read on the forward strand.
ATTAACTACTTCTGTGCCAAATTTGAAGAGTCTAGTAATTATAGTTCATAGGATTCCGTTGAACTGAATATATAAATTCCGTTTTTTCCTTATCCCGTGGGAATTTTGAAAAATCCTGGAATTATTGTTTTAACTAATGTAATACCTACTTGTGTATCAAGTTTGAAGAGTCTAGTTATTATAGTTAATGAGATAGGGTCACTCGGAATCGAATATATAAATCCCGTTTTTTCCAGTCCCCGTGGGAATTCCCAAAAATCCTGGATGCCTGAATTGTATAAGGTATCTATGTGCAAAATTTCAAGTCTCTAGGTCCAGTGGTTTGGGTTGAGCGTTGATATATCAACAGTCAGTCAGTCAGTCAGTCAGTTTAGAATTTTATATATATAGATAGATAAATGCGAAAGTGTGTCTGTCTCTTAACGCTTAAACCACTTTACTGATTTTGATGAAATTTAGTATACAGATAATTTGAATGCCGGGAAAGGACAAAGGTGGTTTTTATTTCAGAAATCACCCTCTAAGGGGGCAAAAAGGGAGGTGGATGTTTGTATGGGGATATATACCTAACCGCTGTTGGTCAAACCTAGTAACCTGCAGGCAGACCAGAGAAGCTCTTCCGAAGATCAACCCCGGATTATCCCGCAAACTTCGCGGTTATGGAAGAACTCAGCTCCGACTACTGGTCGGGGCTCTGACTGGACATGCCTTGCTTAACAAACACTTACACAATTTAGGTGTTACAGACAGCCCCCTATGCAGAGCGTGCATGGAGGCAGAAGAAACGGCCTCACACATCCTGCTGGAGTGTGTTAGTGTGGCGAGCTACGGAGCACTACACCTCGGGACACCGAGGTCGCTCCAGGAAGTCGTCGGCAACGTGAAGGGTCTGCTAGGCTTCCTTAAGGAGTTGGGCTGGCATGAATAGTGCTTACAGCCAGTTACGCAAAATAGGCGCGTAGAAGACGTCGAGTTGCGGAAATTAGCCCGTTAATACCATACCATAATACCATACCTAACCGCTGAACCGATTTAAATGAAATTTGATATATAGACAGTTTGAGTCCGGGGAAAGGATATAGAATGGTTTTCCTAACAATTAAATTTCCGCGGGACAAAAGTAAGTGACTTCAATTTCGAAACCGATTTAAAAAAATCGTTCACTAATAGAAAGATACACTGCCTTTGATTGTCATTTAAGAATTTTCAAAATAGGTCAAAACAGTTATATCTATCCCGCGGGAACCTTATACTTTCTCGGGATAAAAGCAGCTTACGTCAATCAAAAACAGTGCAGCTTTCTATGAGTGAAAGATTTTTGATTTGTCTAAATGTAGAATTCTCTTATTTCTGTGCCCCGGGAATTTTGCGTTTTCCCGGGGGAAAAGTAGTTATCCAATGTCAGTCAAGAACTGTAGCTTTTCTATTAGTGAAAGTTTTTTATATCTATCTAAAAAAATATTTCTATCCTGCGGGAACTTTGCACTTTCCCGGGAAAAAATAAGCCTATTTCAAGCAGGGACAGTTTAACTTTCTATAGAATTCACTTATTCCTATCGCGCGGGAACTTTACATTTTCCCGAATTTATCCTATGTGTTAATCCACGTAACACATCTATTCTGTGTGACACATCCAAACAAACGTGACGTAGACAAATTTGAAATATTTGATCTGCATCTATCTCTTATACTTCATTCATTTGAGGGTAGATTCACAAAAAATAATAAAAATGACTGTCGCCTTTCCTTGCAAATTACGAGCAACGCTAAGACTACGCGTATACATTGTTATGAAAAATGAACCAAACGTAATTGTTTACATATTAATGACACTGCGTTGTAGACATTATTTAGAAACTGTCACGTATATTTCAAAAAGGGAGTAATGGCGTATACAATATTGTGATCGAGGTTGTTGACTTAATTTTGCTACAAATATTGTGTACATTACTGTGGTGGGTTTTTTGGATACAATCTTTTGAATGTTATGTATGTGTATTTAGTTAGGAAATCTTACATAGATATATTATTTTGCAAATTAGGAAACGTATATATATTAATGCTCGTGACTGTACTATAACGTGTAGGATGCGGATGGCGCGGGACCGATCTGTTTAGCGAGCCTGGGGAGAGGCCTATGTTCAGCAGTGGAAGTCTTTCGACTGAAATGATGATTTTCACGGGATGACCGTAAAAGTAATAAAAAATGAAGCTGAAAAATAAAAATGCAAAAAGAAGTTTGGATTAGTAGCGACATCTCTTGTCCGGGTGAGCGGGTAGTTCCGAAGGAGTGTTGAAATCTCTCGATGAGGATGTAACATAGATGGCGCTGTATCACGCAAGTGATTATCTAACAGATTGAGATATGGACGTATAGGAAAAATTCGTGTCTAAACTCCTGACCAGTGGTGGTGTAGGGGAATGGCACGCGGCACGGAATGCTGAGGATCTGGGTTCGATTCCCAGCACTGGTCTTTTTTCTGTGAATCCATATTTCATTTTGTATTTAGTATGAAATATATTACTTGTAGAAGGTTGGTGAGTCCGTCTAGGACGACGGCCAGGGCTCTAGGGTCCCCGGCGCCGAGTAACGCGCAGTAGGGCTCCAGGAACCCGGCCGTCATGAGCGCGTCCAACTGAGCGGGGGCGCCGCCGAGACACAGGTTGGTGATCGCCCACGCCGCTTCCTTTTGGCATCTGTATAAAAAAAAACCGGTTGTCTGTAAAGTAGGTTTACGGACGATAGTTTAACGTGACAACGTCATAACAAAACATTCAAACCCCCCCCCGCAACCCCTTTCCGCACATGCACGTACGTACGTACATGTACGTTACATTGCGTCATCCTTTTTCGTGCGTGCAGCCGGCGTTCATCGATTTATTAGACGTCACCTCAAAAATACTTAGTCGATTGATTCAGGTGTTTTTGTGCTGCTGGCATAAAAATGATGATAGCCCAGTGGTTAGAAGACTATGAAGCTTGAAGTCCCAAGTTCGAGCTCCGATCGGGGCAAACATAAATGAAAACTAGCTGTTGCCCGCGACTCCGTCTGGGAATAATATAGCCTACGACCTATTCTCAGACCTACCGAATACAGAGAAAAAAAAATCATAAAAATCTGTCAAGCCGTTTTGGAGGAGTTCGATAACAAACACCGTGACACGAGATTTTTATATACAGGGTAATTTTTTAATCAGTGCACAAATTTTGATACGCGATTCAGTATCGTTGATAGATCACGATTATCAGTTCAAGATATTTTTTTTTTTACATTTTGAAATTTGGGTTGTTCATAGTCCAATAATTCAATCAATTTGTCATTCATCCAATAATTGGCCGAGTTACTATGAAAAACAAAAAAATAAAAAAAAAATCAAAACGTTTATTCTGCAAGTAGGCCGCAAAGGGCTCTTTTACATGTCATTTTTTTAAACTACCAGCGCTTTCGTAAGGACCATCATTGCCAAGAAGAATGCGCCGCTAGAAACTTGGCAGAAAGTCATCTTTTCAAATTAAAATATAATAAATTACAAATTAAAAAAATCATACAGATATAGAATTAAGTAAATAAAAAAATAATTATATAAAAAAACAATACAGGGATGTATTGGGTAAAAATAAGTGATAGGTATTATAACGAAAAATACTGAAATTTGTTATTTTAACGTCACAGAATCACATGTTAAAAATTGTGCACTTATTAAAATATTACCCTGTATTAGATTAAATAAATAGATGCATACTTTAATACGTTATTACACACCCAAGACTCGAGCACATTCGTATTTTTCACACAAATATCTGCCCTGACCGGGAATCGAACCAAGGACTTCAAGCACTAAGCTATCAGGCCGTCAACTCATTGACTCATCATATGCGCCGACATAGTATCTATATACTCACTTAGCATCTTCATGCGCCAGCACATAAATTAGCTTCGGTAAAACGCCCTGGTCGATTGCCCGCTGGATTTGAGACTAAAAAAAGGAAAATTAATTCATTACCAAATTAGTCCGCGCAAGAACTAAACTAAATATTACAAGCGGAACTCTCGCTTCAGTTATGTTAACTAGAAAGGGAGTTCCACTTGTAATATAAGTTGTTATTTGTTATGTAACAGGCCCCTGGTCATATTCATATCATCACTACATAGTATAAATCAAAGTCGCTTCCCGCTGTCTGTCTGCCTGTCCCTATGTATGCTTAGATCTTGAAAACTACGCAACGGATTTTGATGCGGTTTTTTTTAATAGATAGAGTGATTCAAGAGGAAGGTTTATATGTATAATACATGCATAATATAGTAGAGAAACACTGATAATTTTAGAGGTTTATAATGTGTATGTCGGCGCGATTGATATAAGCGCCATCTAGCGAGGATAACCTAAATGTTCAGAGTTGTTTTGATCGTAAGCTGCGATACAACGCCCTCTAGCGAGGTTTGCTGTAATTGTCATCGCAATTCACTGCGCGGGGGATGGTTATTGACAAAAAAGATGTGAACGTTGTAATAAAGACATTATGTAGTATTATTTAAAAGCGAAAAAGTTTTTCGGGTGCGCCGGTGGGATTCGAACCCACGTCTCCTGGGTATGCTAATAAAATAAATAATATTTGAATAAATAGATGTGGTACATCATTTCTTACGCATTTCCAATGTAATTTGGAACGTAGGAGTCGTAGCTTCTAATAGTTGCGATGGATGTTACCACACGCCACTGTTGGCGTATGTAAGCGATTAAGAATTTCGGGGAAGTCGGTTGGATGCGACGTGGTTCAATTGGTAGAACACCCAGGTTGGGGCGCATACCCAGGAGACGTGGGTTCGAATCCCACCGGCGCACCCGAAAAACTTTTTCGCTTTTAAATAATCTTAGATACGGTAAGCAGCCGTACTGCTAATAAAATAAATAATATTCTGTAGTATATTTAGTATCAGCATTGCACCCGTGCGAAGCCGGGGCGGGTCGCTAGTATCATTACATAGTATAAAACAAAGCCGCTTCCCGCTGTCTGTCTGTCCCTATGTATGCTTAGATCTTTAAAACTACGCAACGGATTTTGATGCGGTTTTTTTTAATAGATAGAGTGATTCAAAAGGAAGGTTTATATGTATAACACATGCATAATTATAGTATGTAGTATCAGCATTGCATCCGTGCGAAGAGGTATGTATTACAATACCGAAGTACGAAAGACCGAATGTATTAAAACATCGAATGGGTCAAAAGGCCGACACGATTTTTTTCTGAAACCGTTAACTTTTCAAGATTGTTATAAAACAAACCTAACCTAACCAAATGGGTTCTGTATGATGCCGTTTTAATAAATTCTGAAAAGTTCAAGCATCTATTTTCTGTACCAGTGAGTAAAACATGCTATGCAAAGAATATGTTTGTGAAGCGCGTCTGTGCACTTTATAATAAAAATATTAAATTGATTGATATATATATATTTAACTGTACATCAAACTCAATAAAAATTGCATTTAGAAAGTAGAAATATTTTGTAACGGCAAATGTTAGTAACTAAATTCAACAGAAGTATTATGTGTATTATTACTCTATTAGGTTATAATTTATTCCGCAATTCGTTGTGTATTAACCACAGAGTACATTATATATAGGAGGATAGAGATATCACCAGTGTTGTCACATCTACCAACTTTTTGGTAGATCTACCTATTTTGCCTCCGTCCTACCAGTCTACCACCCGCGGCCTCAAATCTACCTGTTTTTTCAAAACATTTCCGTTGCAAACAATTTCTTTGTTTCTATCAGAAGTACGAATGTTGAGAGGCTGTTTTTGTCCATAAATAATATGAAAACTTGTCAAACTTTAGAGGGACTGCTGGCACACACAAAGATTTGTTTTTAAAAGTTGTGTTCCTGACTCCGACCATTTGAAATTGTTTTACAAAAACATGTTAAAGCAGCGTCAATAAATCCTTTTCAACATTTTAACGCGTTTTTATTCTATAATAGGGACTGATTTGACTAAAACGGTAGATCTACCTATTTTCATTTTCAGTTCTACCTATTTCTACTAAATTTTCATTCTATTCTACCAATTTTTCAAAATTGTATGTGACAACACTGGATATCACTCTATTCAACGGCACAACGCCATCTAACGCAAATTCCCGTAACTACTATTAGGGACCATACCTATAATATCAAGGACCAATAATCACACGTACCAATACCAGCCCTGCTGTGCCACTGCCCATGGACCACAGCCACAGCTTTTTTGAAACTATAATTTAAAGTTGTTTTCATCTATTTTCTACATAATTTGATAAATAATATCGCCATCTAGCGCAAATTGACGGAACTAAAAATAGACATTGTTGGAAGTGAAAGCACCGTGGTATTAACTTAGATATTTTTTGGAAACTATAGGTCTACATATTACTAAGTTAACCTATAATGAATATTTGTATATGACTGTTTGTTTCATAATAAATAAATAAAATAAAATAAATAAAATAAAAGTTTACGGTTTCAGAAAAAAATCGTGTCGGTCTTTTGACCCATTCGATGTTTTAATATATTCGGTGTTTCGTCCATCGGTATTGTAATACATACCCGTGCGAAGCCGGGGCGGGTCGCTAGTTAAATAAATAAATAAATATTCATGAACTAAAACAATTACTTTGCTCACCCGCGACCTTACAATAGTTACGTTTATGCAAGAAATGTGTGTTCATGCAGTTCCTCCACCTCCACATTGTACGAACACACACAAATCACATAAACATAAACGTTCTTGCATAAACGTAACTATTGTAAGGTCGCGGGTGAGCAAAGTAATTGTTTTAGTTCATTAATATGGACCTCCGCAAAGTAACGCCTGATTCAATAAATTAAATTAAATAAATATTCCTTCCTTAGAGATTTGTTCTGCCTGTTTTAGCCATTACCCCGCGACGTACCTGTGTGCCAGCCAAAATGTTACTCGCGGCCCAGGCGGCTTCCTTCACCAGAGAGGACTTCCCGCAGCTCAAGAGGTTTAGGAGATAACTGATGCAACCGGCATCAAGGCAGCGGTCCGTCTGTAACGTTACAAACGTGTTATAAAAGAGACGAGTTTAGTAGAGGAAAGGATGATATAGACTGGATTAGCAATCGCCATAGTACAGATCGGCCGCGGAATTATAGTTCGATTATTAAATCTAGACGGCGCTGACATATAGCCCGAGGGTTTGAAAGCAAAACAATGGACTTTTTTTATATAAAAATACACAAAACACAAGTGTAGAGATATGCACGCATCAGCTCTATGAGCTTGCTAGTGTATTATTTTAAATAATAATAACAACAAGACTACAGATATTTCATATCACTGCAAATGTATTATTATGCAATGTTTTTGAAAAATAATACATTTGTAGTAATATGAAACATCTGTAGCCTTATTGTTTTGCTTTGAAAGCCTCGGCCTATATTTCAGCGCCATCTAGATTTAATAATCGAACTACTTTTCTGCGGACGATCTGTACTATGGCGATTGCTAATCCAGTCTGTATCATCCTTGGTATAGCTAAGTGTGATGGTGTAGCTATGAGTCTATGTTGGTATGTCTATCTACCTGTTGATCCGAGGCAGTCTGTCTGTCTACCTCTTGGTCAGAGCCTGTCACCATTATTGTCTGCCTTACTATTGGTCCGAGGCAGTCTGTCTGTCTGTCTCTTGGTCCACCTGCCTGTCACCATGTTTGTCTGCCTAACTGTTGGTCCTTGTATGTCTGTCTGTGTACCTGTAGGTTGGATCCAGTGAGCATGTAGCCGGCGGCCCGCAGCGCGGGAGTCTTGACGCCGGGGGACTTATGGTTTATGGTCTAGCAGTTGGAGCCGTCTGTGATATAGTTGAGTGGCTATGTTGGCGGAGGTGTCTATGTTGGTTAGGTACGTGTTTATATTGACGTGGCTACGTGTCTCTGTTGGTATAGCTAAGTGTCTATGATGGTGTAGCTTTGGTTAGATGCCTATGTTGGTATAGCTAAGTGTCTATAATGGTGTAGCTATGTGTCTATGTTGGTGTAGCTTTGGTTAGATGCCTATGTTGGTATGGCTAAGTGTCTATGATGGTGTAGCTTTGGTTAGATGCCTATGTTGGTATAGCTAAGTGTCTATGATGGTGTAGCTTTGGTTAGACGCCAATGTTGGTATAGCTAAGTGTCTATGTTGGTGTAGCTTTGGTTAGATGCCTATGTTGGTATAGCTAAGTGTCTATGTTGGTATAGCTAAGTGTCTATGTTGGTGTAGCTTTGGTTAGATGCCTATGTTGGTATAGCTAAGTGTCTATGATGGTGTAGCTTTGGTTAGATGCCAATGTTGGTATAGCTAAGTGTCTATGTTGGTGTAGCTTTGGTTAGATGCCTATGTTGGTATAGCTAAGTGTCTATGATGGTGTAGCTTTGGTTAGATGCCTATGTTGGTATAGCTAAGTGTCTATGATGGTGTAGCTTTGGTTAGATGCCTATGTTGGTATAGCTAAGTGTCTATGATGGTGTAGCTTTGGTTAGATGCCTATGTTGATATAGCTAAGTGTCTATGATGGTGTAGCTTTGGTTAGATGCCTATGTTGGTATAGCTAAGTGTCTATGATGGTGTAGCTTTGGTTAGATGCCTATGTTGGTATAGCTAAGTGTCTATGTTGGTGTAGCTTTGGTTAGATGCCTATGTTGGTATAGCTAAGTGTCTATGTTGGTGTAGCTTTGGTTAGATGCCTATGTTGGTATAGCTAAGTGTCAATGATGGTGTAGCTTTGATTAGATGTCTATGTTGGTATAGCTAAGTGTCTATGATGGTGTAGCTATGTGTCTATGTTGGTATATCTACCTACCTGTTGGTCCGAGGCAGTCTGTCTGTCCAACTGTTGGTCCTTGTATGTCTATCTGTGTACCTGTAGGTCGGATCCAGTGAGCATGTTGCCGGCAGCTCGCAGCGCGGGAGTCTTGACGCCGGGGGACTTATGGTCAAGCAGTTTGACGATCCTCTGCAGCAGGTTTGGAGTTAACTGCACCTCTTCTATGCGGTCGTTGGGGCCGTCAGTGAGGTAAGATATGGCCCAGCACGCATCCGCTGGGGATTACAATTTTTGAAGTGAAACTTCTAATGAGACTTCCAACAAGCGTTGCGTTAATACGCAACGTAACGCAGGTTGACGTTTACGTTTATCTCGCATTTTATATATACTAACGGATGTTAAAAACTTCGATAGTGCCATTTAGAACTCATACTGTCTGTGCAAAATGTATGAGACTTGATAAAAGCGCCATCTAGTGAGTAATTTAAACACATAGATGCATAAGTAAATTTAGTTCTTTAAGTTATCGCAATAAGGTTCATATTGATGTAAGAGTGCCTTTTTCATTTCCACATTACGAAGTTTCACTTCTTCCGCGCGGAGGAACTGCAGTCTGCACGCACTATCTTTTTTTATTTGACATGACAAAAATTTCACTGTTGGGCAAAGACCCTTTCTCTTTTCACTATACTCCATTTAATTTAGAATTGAAAACCACAACAACATTATATTGCGGCTCGTGAACTGTAATCTCTTTACAATTTGTACTAGAGTAACAATTGACGACACGCAAATAAAGTGGCATTAAAACAATTTCATTTTGCGGCTCCCAGACTATTGTACTGTACTATTTGCTAGGTAAGAAATAGTTGGCGAGCCGCAATGTAATGATGTTGTGGTTTTCAATTCTAAATTAAATGAAGTATAGTCTATATTATACTAAATTTACTAAGTAAGTAGACATAAAAACCGGTCAAGTGCGAGTGATGAATGACGATGAGTCAAAAATCGCCAAATAAATGGACTTGGAATGTTACTCACCTAAAACGTCGGTATCGTTTAAGTCCAGCAAATCGGCGACGAACGGCAACGCAGGGGCCACCAGTTCGAACTTGACCAGCGGGTTCTTGTTCCTGTAACAAATATTTAAGGTTAAATAAATAAATAGAATAATTATCACAATCAATCAATCAATTATTACAAATGTATTATTTTTCAAAAATATTGGATAATAATACATTTTATTTGCAGTGATATGAAATATATGTAGTCTTATTGTTTTGCCTTCAAAACCTCTGGCTATATTTCAGCGCCATCTAGATTTAATAATCGAACTACAAAACAGCGGCCGATCCGTACTATGGCGACTGCAAATCCAGTCTATATCATCCTTGGTACTACTTAAGCAAAGAACAGTCATTCTTGCGTAGAAATGCATTTTCGCATTTTTTTTACATTTTGACGTGAAGAGAAATAAAGAAAGTGTAACAAGCTTTTATTGAAAATTCTTTGTAGCCTATCTATCTCTCAAAGGGCCGGCAACGCACCTGTGACACCCTTAATGTTGCGGGTGTCCATGGGCGGCGGTGATTGCTCCCCATCAGGTGACCCGCATGCACGTTTTCCCCCTTTTATAGAACCAACCCTTATACCCTGTATAAGCAATCAACACCACAAAACACGTCTACTCAGCTCCGAAATTTTTGAGTGAATGTACCTATCACCTCGCATCTGCACTGTGTGTGATACCTGCAGACGGATAAGTTTTTATACGCAGATAAAATCTTACCGCATCTGCGCTGTGTGCAGGCCGGGCACACTTACATATATCATCACTTTTCATGCGACTACAGCGATCTCTGGTGTTTGCTGAAGAACTAAATTAGCGGCCATCTTGGTTGACTTGTCAAACTTGTCAGTTGTCATTCATCGGCCATGGCCATGGCGTACCAAATTGTACGGTCAAGGACTTTAATTGATAGGCCACTTGCCAATGTTCGTATTTTAGCCGTATAATGCAAATCGGGTTTAGCCGCTTATACTTCGTATATGCTGATTTGAATTAGACGGCTAAAATACGAATAGTGGCAATTAGCCTATCAATTAAAATCCTTGACTGTACATTGCTATAGGTACGCGTATCTATAGCTGTACATCACTACCAACATATAAATATAGATAGGTATATATCTATAGATACGTCACATTAGTTCTTGAGCTGCCGTAGGGCGGCAGCACCTTCCATACATGCATATTTGACCATAGAGTTGCCACTCTTGTTCATATAATATTACAATACTCTTTGCATGCATATTTGACCATAGAGTTGCCACTTTTGTTAATAATAATATTACAATACAATACTCTTTGGCTGTGTGTGAAGTGTGAAGGCTTCAGAGTTTCAGAATAAACGAAATCTGAAACTCCTACAAAAATTACAATTTTTATTAAAATTTTATCTTGGCAAACCTCAGCTTATCTTTTCAACTACTATATATTTTTAGGGAAACGTAACGTTAGCTTGTTTCAGTCTGGGGTTAGCGCCATCTATCGGGAATCGAAGTAGTTTTCGAACATGGAGAATTGGGATGACATTAGTCGTTACCAAGGATGATATAGACTGGATTGGCAGTCGCCATAGTACAGATCGGCCGCGGAAAAATAGTTCGATTATTAAATCTAGATGGCGCTGACATATAGCCCGAGGGTTTGAAAGCAAAACAATAAATAAGACTACAGATATTTCATATTACTGCAAATGTATTATTATGCAGTATTTATGAAAAATAATACATTTGTAGTAACATAAAACATCTGTAGTCTTATTGTTTTGCTTTCAAAGCCTCGGGCTATATTTCAGCGCCATCTAGATTTAATAATCAAACTATTTTTCTGCGGACGATCTGTACTATGGCGATTGCTAATCCAGTCTATATCATCCTTGATAGTAATGATATTGTCAACAGTTTTTTTTATTTACGAGCAAAAATACTATCGATAGTGCCGGTAATATCGTTAGTTAGTTATTCGCAAGCAACAATACTATCGATAGTATTGCACCCATCCGATAGGTATTACCTTATTTTGAGCTATCAACAGTATCGATACTATCAATAGGCCTATCGGTAGACTATCCATCACCGATAGTCGACTATCGATCGGCACCACTAGCGATCCTCCTATCGAATGGCTATTTAATGGTGTAAATACCATGGTTGCAATAAATAAATGATTATAAAGCTCACCTGCAGAAGTTGTTATAAATAAATAAATATCACGGGACAATTCACACCAATTGACCTAGTCCCAAAGTAAGCTTAGCAAAGCTTGTGTTATGGGTACTAGGCAACGGATAAACATACTTATATAGATAGATACATACTTAAATACATATTAAACACCCAAGACCCGAGAACAAACATTCGTATTTTTCATACAAATATCTGCCCCGACACGGGAATCGAACCCGGGACCTCAAGCTTCATAGTCAGGGTCTCTAACCACTAGGCCATCTGGTCGTCTAAACGACAACAAAAGGTGTGTGTTATAAGTCCACACGGCGGTCCTCAGCTGAGCGGCGGGCGCGGTAGGAGACATACTCGCAAAATCGCAAGATTAACGATAGTATAGATGCTATCGATAGCTCAGAATAAGGTAATATTATTCAAAAACAAAAAAAATTTTACGGTAATTTTATTGTCCCGTGATATTTTTTTTTATTTATTATCAAATGCAATACTTATCAATAGTATTGCTGCTCCCGAAGAACAAACTATCGACAGTATCGATATTATCAAGTTTTTTTTTATTTCCGAGCAAAAATGCTATCGATAATAAATAAAATAAATAAATATCACGGGACAATTCACACCAATTGACCTAGTCCCAAAGTAAGCTTAGCAAAGCTTGTGTTATGGGTGCTAGGCAACGGATAAACATACTTATATAGATAGATACATACTTAAATACATATTAAACACCCAAGACCCGAGAATAAACATTCGTATTTTTCATACAAATATCTGCCCCAACACGGGAATCGAACCCGGGACCTCAAGCTTCATAGTCAGGGTCTCTAACCACTAGGCCATCTGGTCGTCTAATATAGTTGCTAGTGCAAATACTACAAAAAAATTCAAATTGGTTGACTATTGATTGTATCAATATTTTTTTTAATAAAAGTAAGAATACTGTCGATAGTTTTTTCTTCGCGAGCAACAATACTATCGATAGTATTGCACGAATACGACAGTTATTTACCTTATTTTGAGCTATTGTCGATAGCTTCGATACTATCAATATTATCGATAGTCTTACCAGTCCGCTATCGATAAACTATCCATCACCAATAGTCGACTTTCGACCGGCACCACTAGCGACCCTCCTATCGAATGTAGGTCCTAGTTAATGGTGTAAATACCAAAAAATTCTGAGCTATAGATAATATCGACACTGTCGAGTGGTCGACTATCGGAAGCCTATCGAGTAATCATCAATAATCGACTATCCATCGGACACTATTTGCGATCGCACCGCGCTGTGTAAGATATTAAACTGTTCTCCTTGCTACAGTCTCTCACCTGCAGAAGTTGCTGTAAGTCCACACGGCGGTCCTCAGCTGAGCGGCGGGCGCGGCGGGAGCCATGCTAGGCAATAGGGCCGGCAGGGCTCCGGCGGCCAGCACACTGTCCCGGGGGCCCGGCCCGTCCCCCGCTATGTTGCCGAGGGCCCAGGCGCATTGTTCCCCAACTGACCCACCACGCCCTAGAAGGGTCACTAGCTTTGGGATCGCACCGCCCTAAGAACAAGAATAGTAGTATAAATATATAACAATCTAAATTATTCCGAATTGTAGTTTTTCGCTACGTGTTGCCAGGGTAAACATTAACCCTGTCAACGCCAACAACACATATAGGTGTCACTAAGTACAGTGTCAAAGGGGAATCTATCGATGTTTAGAAACTCCTTTACTCGAATTTCATTTATCCGAAAACGGTTCTTCGACTTTTTAAAATCCATATGTTTTGTTTTTCCACAACTTCACAATGCCACGGATTCATTTAATCACAGTTTTATTTGCCAACAAATTCAAAATCCCGAATTACAATAATCCATTTTTTTATTTGCCAACCTAATCAGTTGCCATATTTTCATAATCTAAATGTAACGAAAAGCCGAAAGTAAGTTTTTATTATCTACCTAACCTAACATCAGACTAAGACAACATTGCTTAATTTTTAGCGAGCGAGCGAGCAAGACGGTTCGGAGCGGAAGCGACTCGGATAGATTAGGTTCAAAGGCTAATGCGGGAGCGTAGCGGAGCGAAGCTCCCGCATTAGCCTTTGGTGTTAGTTATTTTTTTTATAACCACCTACAAAACCCCCTACCCACATAGCAAACTCAATAAAATATTTGGGCAACATTAAACAACAAAATGAATATTACGCTCCACACATAATTGTATGGTCGGCTTTTGTACCCCTGACCTTTGCGGAATAATAATTTTGCGGAATAAACATATATTTGGCAAATGATCCTACGGAATTTCATGCAGTTGGATTTTGAATCATTTGGCAAATAAAAAAATGGATTTTAAAACATTTGGCAAAAGAAAATATGGTAAATAAAATTTCGGACAAACAATCATTTGGAAAATGAAAAAAAGGAGTTTCGTTTTCGGAATTTTAATATTCGGAAATGAGCTTTTCGAGAATATGATAGGTAACCGTGTCAAAGTGATCTTGACACAATGACATAAGATTCAAAGCAGGTTTACGTTTTGTCGAGGCGCGGCGGTGAAAGGGTTAATCTCCAAAGTTTTTAGTTCAGAAGACAGGAAAAAATCAATTGATATATATAATTAACAAAATTCTCGTGTCGCGGTGTTTGTTACCAAACTACTCCGAAATAGCTCGACCGATTCTCATGAAATTTTGTGAAAACCTAACCCACATCCTTCAAGCTTTCAAAAAAAGAGCATACTCCTAACTAAAAGGCCAGCAAAGCACTTGGGACTCTTCTGGTGTCGCAGGTGTCCATGGGCGACGGTAATCGTTTACCATCAGGCGATCCGTTTACTCGTTTGCCCCCTATACCATAAAAAAAAAACTACCAAAGGGGATAAAACAAAAAAAAAAAAACGAAATTGTGTAATACCAAGGATGATATAGACTGGATTGGCAGTCGCCATAGTACGGATCGACCGCGGTTTTTGTAGTTCGATAATTAAGTCTAGATGGCGCTGAAATATAGCCAGAGGCTTTGAAGGCAAAACAATAAGACTACAGATTTTCATATTACTACAAATGTATTATTTTTCAAAAATATTGCATAATAATACATTTGCAGTAATATGTTTTGCTTTCAAACCCTCGGGCTATATGTCAGCGCCATCTAGATTTAATAATCGAACTATTTTTCGCAGCCGATCTATACTATGGCGATTGCTAATCCAGTCTGTAATACACACCTCGATAACAGCCATAGTGTGGTCATGCGTGCCAGAAGCGATGTTGGTGAGGGCCCAAGCTGCTTCGAACTGCAAGTCCTGGCTGAAATTTAGAAAAGACAAGTTTTATTGTGTCTTCATTCCTATAGTATCCTTCTCTCTGACCCCTCACTTTGATATTATGACGTCATGACTGCCACCGTCCGATGACTTGAGACTTGGCTTACCAATATACTAAAAAAATAAGACTACGCATTATCGTTATGACACATTTATTGTTTTTCAAAGTATATACCCTCCCTATTTACACACTTTTGCATTCGCTGGAACCATTGTGAAAAGCAGTGGGTCCAGTCTTCCTTAGGGACTTCTTCGATGGCCTCGTGGAAAGCATTCACTGCCATTTCCGTACTTGTAAACCGTAAACCTCGTAAGTTTATCTTTAATCTTTGGGAACAAAAAGAAATCGCATGGTGCAAGATCAGGGCTGTATGGCGGATGAGTCATTAATTCTACATTTGAGGCCTCCAAATACGCATTCGTTGCTTTAGCGGTATGTGCCGACGCGTTGTCGTGATGAAGGACTATTTTGCTACGGGGACGCTTTTCACGATTTTTTTAAACACTTTAGGCAAGCACGTGTTCACATACCAATCTGCGGTTACTGTCTTTTGGTTTTCAAGTGACACAGTGGTGTAATGTCCCGATTTGCCGAAAAACGAAGCAACCATTTTCTTACCTGTGCTTCGACTCTTTTTTACTTTCGTCGGCAAGTCTTCAAAAGGAAAGACCCATTCAGCCGATTGACTTTTTCTTTCCGGTTCAAAGCAGTATACCCAGGTTTCGTCACCTGTCACGATGTTATATATACAGCCATTGATTGTCCTCCGTCAAATTTTTTTATCATTTTCGGGCACCACTCTACACGCAGTCGTTTCTGATCTTCCGATAAATCATGCAGTAAGTAAGTAGGTCTATAAAGAACTCGGAGACTTTAAATTTCGGCCTAAAAACCTAGTCCTTCCGAACACTAACACTCGCTCACAATGCCAAAGCATCGGCAAAGTACGTGGGGCATACTGAAAGTTTCTGGAACTGGCCACTTATAAAAAGAAAATTAAAAAAGCAATAATAGGATTTGAAAAAATAACTCTGTGGCAGTATATTACTCCTATTGTATCCGTCTCTTTGATCCAGTGGCGTGCCTAGGGTATCAGGCTATGGCAAGCCGAAAGATATGTTTTAGTATTTTTTTATAATTTAATGTAGATAAATCCATCTTGTTGCCGCTTTACTCTTCAATCTTCAGTTTGGACAAGCTTACCAAAGCACACTGAAGGCATTCTATTACTAGACAGAATTTTACAGACTCATTCTCACACGCACCGCACTGTACACCGCACTAAAACAAGAATATCTATTTATTTTTCGAAATGTAATTGTATCAAATCACGCATTTTACAACGCCATGCATGACCCACGATTCGATATAAACAATCGTGAAGTTATTCATCTCGCCCGCGCAATCGCGTTCCAAACCAAACGCAACAAACTTCACACCGTAAGCCAGATTCAAAATTGCAAAGAAAGTGCTATATATGCAGCTATACATAGATGTTTGCAAAACTAACGTTTTCCTCAGTATGAAGAGAGCGTTTGGAAGCCCCGTAAAAGCCCACAAGAGCGAGCGAGATGTCATGCTATTTATAACGTACGCTACTATCGCCTATCGTCGCCGTTCAGCGCCGCCAGGCCGCGCAGCGGATTAGTTATGCAATTCTTGGTAAAATAAAGCGCGTTATTATGAAAGTGATTTTATTAGAACTTTTTTCGTTTGTACAATGTTTGGTTTTTATTTTTAATCTTGATTTGAGATTTATAAGGCAAGCCCGGCTTTTGGGCTTCTATGTAAGGATCGCCACTGCTTTGATCCCTTTGTTATTATTAGTTGTTATTGCTTTTTGCCACTTCAGCAAGCAAGCAAGAGCTCAGCTCAGTGCTCGTGCTCAGTGGCGTGCCATGGGAGAGGCCTATGTCCAGCAGTGGACGAACATAGGCTGATGATGATGATGATTGCTTTCTGCACCGTGTGAAGAGTGCACTCACCAGTCGTCTCGCTCTAGCGCGGCGACGAGCGGCGCGACGACCCCCGCCGTCACCATGACGGTGATGGGCGGGTTCTGTTCCCGGGAGAGCACGCGGCGCGCCGCCCGCGCCGATGACGTCATTACTGCCGCGTCCGACGACTTGAGACCTGTGGGTGGAAGATGAGTAATGGCAAGGATGATATAGACTGGATTGGCAGTCGCCATAGTACGGATCGGCCGCGGTTTTTGTAGTTCGATTATTAAATCTAGATGGCGCTGAAATATAGCCAGAGGCATTGAAGGCAAAACAATAAAACTACAGATATTTCATATCACTGCACTGCAAATGTATTATTATGCAATATTTTTGAAAATCTGTAGTCTTATTGTTTTGCCTTCAAAGCCTCTGGCTATATTTCAGCGCCATCTAGATTTAATAATCGAACTACAAAAACCGCGACCGATCCGTACTACGGCAACTGCCAATCCACTCTATATCATCCTCGGTAATGGAGAGGGTTTATGAAGGATTCTTCTTTCTAATAGTGAAAATAAACGGATCACTCACGTCTTAAAACGAGTTAAACTGGACATGTTTCTTGGAGTCACCCGTCACGGCGGCTGCCAAAAGCCACGTTGTTTGCGCAATTAGAACAATTCTTATAGACCAACTTGTGTGCGCGTTTGGCAGCCGCCGTGACGGGTGACTCCAAGAAGAAGGGCTACGGATTAGCCCGAAACATGTCGAGTTAAACTCGTTTTAAGACGTGAGTGATCTGTTTATTATCACTATGAGTGAGTCTCACGGTAGTTTCATGTTTAAAGATTCTTCTTTCTCTTTAAGCTTCTTTTTCTTATACCAACCTGGCAACATTGCATTTTTGTTAGTTTTTCTCGATTATTCCATAAAAATTGAATGAAAATTAAAAAAGTGGTGTATACAAATTGGGGATGTCTATTTTTTTGCAATGTATAGTAAATCGAAAACCATTTCGAGATAAATGCTTTTTAACTCGTTTTCTGTAGTTATTTAATTTTAATATTATGTAATGAATTTATTACATAATAAATAAGCGATGACCTTCATTTGACATTGGTGTAAATTGCGTGGCCGGTCTAAGTCGTACTTTTTCCTGTGTGGTTAGAATTTCTTCATAATTTACGCGTGGATTATACTATGGAGTTTGATTTGGACCCGCTGCCTGACATCTAGCACTTTGACGGCGCCAGTAAAGTGACACTAGTTACAGTGTACCACTACGCCAAAAATAATTAAAGGAGTTGCCTTATCGTACGCATTTGGATAGATTTAGAAATTTGGTAGTGTGGGAGCCCTCACTTACAATCTGACGCCATCAACTAAAATAGATTCAATAATTAATTTTGAAAAAAGTACTGAACTAATTGGCAAAATATTGAAATTAGATTCTTATAATTGACTTTACTATACAAAAAAAATATAAAAACCACTGGTATTTTTTTTTAGACATTCCCAATTGTTCTAATAGGTATATAAGTTAATGCGTCTACTGCAATAATTATTTGTGATTCACTTTTATTTTCTTTAGGCTTGATTTCCTCCTACGCTGACGTCGGTCGCGTATGAGCCATCAGCGTCGCTGTGCGGTGCCCCGTAGAGTATTGGGTATATTCGTACGCTCGACCGACGTAAGCGACCGATGTCAGCGTAGGAGGAAATCAAGCCTTAAAAACTAACAAATTATTACCTAACGGTTTTTATAGAAAATAAGTCTATGGCAAATAATTTATTGCAGTAGGTAGACACATTGACTTATATAATAGAACAATTCATATAGACCACATGTCTAATTTTCATTCAATTTTTATAGAGTAATCGAGAAAAGTATCAAAAATGCAAGCTCAGTAGGTAAACACTCTTAATATTCAAATTAGGCAGTCATTATTGTTAGCATGTGATGCATGTATCAAAAATATTTGCATGACTTATAAAGTCTATTTAAATGTATGGAACAAGAAAATTGTAAGGAAAAACTATTATAAACTACATTTACAGCAAATAAATATTTAATTTTATATCATTTCTGTACAATGTAAAGTGCTCATTGTTTGGTGTATTTTTTACTAGGAGCTTGTAACACAGGGACTCCTAGCACAGGATTCAGAGCCAATGATTCTTCTTGTAAGCATTTCTTGTACAATAAGCTTTTTTCACCCATTTCAAACTAAATACCAACTGCAACATGGATGCATAGAAAAAACCCCAGAAAAAAGACCAGCGCTGGGAATCGAGCCCAGGTCCTCAGCATTCCGTGCCGCGTGCCATTCCCCTACACCACCACTGATCAGGAGTTTGGACACAAACTTTTCCCATACATCGCACATCTCAGTTCATCAACTAATCACAATATGCAGTGATACAGCACCATCTATGTTACACCCTCATCGAGAGACTTCAACACTTCTAACAACTCAGTTTGAAATATATGGATTTCACGGGACAACCGTCAAAGTAAAAAAAAAAAGTTGAAATCGGACATTACGATCTACAGGAGTCCCATAACTTGTTCAAGCTTAAAAACAACACTCGCCTGCGAGGCCACCAATTTAAACTATCTACTGAACGATCTTACAATAATCCTCGCAGACATTTCTTGTGTAACAGAGTGGTCAAGACATGGAACAAACTACCAGAACATGTAGTCTCAGCACTGAATGTTAATCAATTTAAAAACCGATTAGACCAACACATTAGCAATACAAAGAATACTTGACTAAGGAACAGCTAGATACAGGCACCTATCAATTGTCCTAAATAAATAATAATAATAATAATAAAAAATTAAAAATTTCACCTTCGAAAAAATTCAATGGTGTGTCAAGTTCCCAATCTGCACTAGGCTTGCATAGGAACTAGAGCCCAAAACTTTTCTGAGCTGAGCAGTGCCAGAGAAGAGACATAAAAGTCTTTATTACCGCTAGTGCACTATTTACTTTGTGGTCCGAGAATAATTTTTATGGCGACTGCCTATATGTTACCTTTAACTATCTCGGCGGGCGTAGGCAGCTTCTCCACAGGGACTTCCTCATCCTTAGCCTCCGGAGACAGCGCCCGGCGCTTGAGGAGTTGCTCATCCCTTGCTTGTTTGCGGAGTGCCACACTCTGCTCAGCCCGTTTGCGGCGGAGCTCCTAAAAGCACAAGAAATCAGAATGCTGGGATACGCAATAATTTTACCTTAAAGGCATATGGGCACAGGGTCCATAACCAGGGCACCCAGCCTCATGGAGCTCCGAAGGTTTGATTCACTTGCTTTGCATTGTCTGCTATTGAAAATACATTAAAACATTACATACCTAATTAATGAAAGTTACTCATTTAGTTTGTATGAGTAACTTTTGTTATACAAAGGACATTGTGATTTTATTTTTTTCCTTGGCTTTCACCCTTGCTATTTTAGCAAAGCGTATTTTGCCAATTTCGACGTAAAGATATTGTCTTAACCCTTCGTATGCCTTGTACCGGATCCGTACCCAATTTAAGGCTTTCTTTTTGTATTTTTTTTAAAATCTGTATCATTGGATTTATATGAAACTGTTGAGGCTAAAATGCACGACTTTTTTTTTTTAAATTCCGGCATACGAAAGGTTAATTGTGCCTTAAATGCATGTACAATTTTTTTGACAACAACTCATGTCAAAATCACAACAGGAATACCTAAAGTTCTACAGGAATGTAATTTTGCACAGGCATTCTTCATACAATGTAAATATATCATGTAAGTTTTAGGAACTCCCAAGAGTATTTAGCAAAATCCTAAAAAATTGTCTGCACATTACATTCACTGTGGCAATTAGTTTAACTTTCAATTAACTATACATGTATTGGGCCTTCGCAGACGGAGTCGCGGGCAACAGCTAGTTATATTGTATATTTTATTAAAATCATTAACACATACCATTTGGGAGGTATGAATAAAATACTAAATTGATGATTTTCTCTACCCACAATCACTACAGTTGGGTTCACGATTTTAAATAATTTAACATTCCTATTAATTCGTAATTTAAAACATTATTTTGCTCTAATTATCATTATTTGGCAATAATAGCTTACATTACTTAATTACGAAATTTATAAAGATCAAGGTATCCCTAAAACGTAACTAACAAATTGAACCGTTAATAAGTAAAAATTACGATTACGAACAGAATTCACGTAAACTTACAATTACAATTAGCAAACAAAAACATATGAAACTGAAATAAAACATGCTTTCGTTATTCCAGTCCAAATTCGAACAAAGGAAAGGAACACCAATGATATTCAAAATTACTTACTCCAACTCCAGCACCGGCATTTTTGTACGCCGACAAACGCGAAGTATGGTTTTTGTCAGACATTGTGAATAGTTTTAAATGTAATAAACAACAAAAGTGCAATTTTCAAATGTAAATTATTAATTCTGATGCACGGTTTCGTTGAGGATTTCATCAAATTTCGAATCACAACGGGCGGTTTTGTACAGCAAAATGTTGCAAGTTTTCACGTCATGTTCCATTTCCATTTTTCATTTAATAATTGAATGACATAACTGACAGAATGATTAGTAGTAATTTTATTAACTAGGGATTTATTATGTGTATCAAATTTAATAAAATGTAATCTAACAATTTGGATTTATAGAAATAAAATCCATATCATTCTATATTTTTTATAAATGCAACACTTTCACGACTTTGAACGTTCAGAAAGTCTTCTTTCAGTCTAAATAAACAATTCAAATTGCATAAATGCTTATTTCGTATGAATCTTAAGTACCTCGCATTTAAATTTCATGTGTTTAGTATGCAATTTCTTTTGTTTATTATTTAAATTTTTAAGAATTCTTTAATTTTTCTTTGATAAATTTTAGAATTGAAGAATAGCTTTGAAACGTATGATTGTCAAATTGACACACATGACAGCTAGCATAACCGATGTGTTTCACATTACGCATAATATGATTCATAATACCACAGAAATATTTAGTAAACTAAATTCTAAATTTTTGAAAATAAAACATTAAAACACTGAAATATTAATTAACAATTTGCTCAAGAGTTGCAATGCCGTTCAATTCAATGCAATAAAAAACAAATTGACTATTAACTTTGTAGGGTTCAACCGCTTTTTTAAATCGTTAGGGGTGTTTATTCTAGCTTCTTTTTATTTTTTATTGATTTGCTTAAGTTGGCATCCTGTCGATAGCTCGAAGGTAAACTAAATGAAAAAATGTCGTCGCGTCATAATAATCGATTTAAATATGACGTCACGATTGCTCGACAAATGAATCGATATTATAATAATATCAAATTAAAATAAGTATAGCTAGAAGCTAATTAAATTTATTGGCTTTATCAATAAATTAATCAACGAATTATGTAATTTGCGAGTGATGCGTAATTTTGATAAAGGTGCTTGATAATTGAATACATAATCGGTAGATAACAATCAAGCAATTGACCCGAATCCGAGGTAATAAAATTACTGTAGTCTAGAAAGTTTCGATTTTAAAAGAGCTAGTTAGCTCTATTGTTAAGTCAATCAAAGTAATGATGCAGCCATGGACTAATAAAAGGGTTTTAATTCACAAAGCGGCAAAGAACACGAACTTAAATAGATTATTCATCAAACTGCAATGCGACTGCACCGACTTAATGCAGTCGAGATGAACATCTGAAAAAAATAGACTCGAATAAAATAAGAAAAAGTAGGAGGCGCTCTCGCCGACAGATATTGAGTGGTGGGACGGGCCTAGCCTGCGCAGAGTCGTGTAACACCGACAAAAAGACATATTACATGGCAATAACTCGCAATACAACCGGTACTTTCGACCGGCGACCTTATTTTGAGGTATCGTTGTAAATTAACGTTATTAAAACGAGTTTAAGAGCAGTCGTGAACGCTTAATTACGCAAACGTTACGCTGCTGGGCGTGACATCACAAATCAACTCGCTCGGGTTGAAGACAACACGTCGGTCGCCCGTCCCTTTCTTACATGGGTGGGTGAGCGAGAGACGCATAGCAGGCAGGACGGTGCTGATCGTATACTGTCGAGGGTGTCGCCATTTTCATTTTGACGAATATTGACAGCACGGCAGACAGACAGCGGCACGGACGTCGACAGAGCGTCTGCCTCTATTATTATTTTGATAGTGATTCACATACGCGTCGTTACTGTAATAAAAACCGCCGCACGACGCGGCTCTACGTTATTTGTGATTGATAAATGACTGTTTTGATATTTTGGTGCTAACCTCCTTTTTTTAGCTTAGTGTTTTTAAGTGCAAGACTGTGATCGATATGTGCAAGATGTACCGATGACTCTGCGTTACATTTCGCCGTGTTTTCCTCTGGTAAGTTATCATAATACCACTTTAATTTAGAAGTACAGGCTTCAAAAGAGTCGTATAATACTTGACAATGGATATTTTGAGACTTGCAATAGTCGCTGCGACTCGCGGTCGGTTTATTTAAGCTTATTTTCATTCTAAAATGGCAGTGATCCTTTGTTGCGGTAGCTCCAGTTTGTTTACGAAGTGTCACGGACAGTACACGGCCTAAGATATATTGCCTGGGCTGGCGACTATGCGTGGGACAAATACGCAAGCCAACATCGACTTTAGTATGTTAAAATAGGGTGTATATTCCGCAGTTGGTGGTGCGATAACGGCCCGTAGCTTTAATTTATCACACGCCGCGCTTGACAAGTTGAAAACATAAATTCGACCTTGCCGCTCCACGTGGTTTGAATCATTACGCTTTCTTTTCGCTATTCGATTTCGGAATATTAATATTGCAATCGATAATTTTTCTTCGATTAATTTATGTTTCAGAATAGGGATGATTTTTAAACTTTTTTAACATGCTTTTTTTAAGTTGGTACAAGAGTTTTTGGACGATTTTTGATCGAATATCAGTGTTGGTGACCCTTTAATTGTCATTTTTGACGTGTATCGAATCGAATTTTAAATTAATTTTTAAATCGCGATATTGTTTAAAATTTTATTGTTTTGTTTGTTTTTAATTAAGTTACTTGCTTAGATAATACTATAGTAGGTAATTACGTTACTTTACTGTGTTATCAATTTTAAATTTGGTTTTTTATCTCTTTTTCATTCATAAGTTTTTATTTGTTAACCTCCTATCATCTGCTAATTCTATGATTTTTACTGAAATAAATCTATCATAGTTTTTGCTATAAATTATTTGCATAACTTGCAGTACTTGCACTATTGGATATCTTATTTCTATAAGTAGGTTGTTAAGGGTTCTTTTACATGTATTTTTTTAGTCTACCAGCGCTTTTGGAAGACCATGCTTGCCAAGAATGTGCCGCAAGAAAAATCGCACAAAATATTTTTTTCTAAAAACAGCTTACAATAAACAACCACAAATGCTATAAACAAAGAAAACACACTAAATAGTTACTAGACAGCATTTTACGAATCAGAACCATCCAGAACATTACTCCACTAGCATGATTTCATTGATTGAGAGATGTATAGTCAACCAAGTAATTGCTTTACCATTTTTATGACAGATTCTTCAGATTCAGATCTAAGGTAGGGTCAGTGTCATGATGATTGTGATGCATAATAAAACCACTTTAGTATTTTAATATTCAGATTGTATATTCTTAGCTCTTAACAACCACCATGTTTTAATCAGTCTCCTGGTGTTGCCACCTTGCTACAGATAAGACATACACATTATGTAAAATAAACAATAAATAAATATTAGGGGACAATCTTACACAAATCAACCTAGTCCCAAACTAAGCAAAGCTTGTACTATGGGTACTAGACGACGATAAACATACTTATATAGATAAATAAATACTTAAATAAATAGAAAACATCCTTAACTCAGGAACAAATATTTGTGCTCATCACACAAATTAATGCCCTTACCGGGATTTGAACCCAGGACCTCTTGCTTCGTAGGCAGGGTCACTACCAACTAGGCTAAAGTGGTTGTTACATCTCATCTCCTTTCTTTACACATTAACAAACACAAAGTTCTAAGTTGAATAATCATTTAAAATATCTGGGGACCTTAAGGATCCTGCCTGACCTTGACATTTTGACATTGGTATTACTGCTACTGATATAATTATATCATCGGCAAAGTATATTGGTAAGCCAAGTCCCAAGTCATCGGACGTGGCAGTAATGACGTCATCAGCCCGGGAACAGAACCCGCCCATCACCGATGGTGACGGCGGGGGTCGTCGCGCCGCTCGTCGCCGCGCTAGAGCGAGACGACTGGTGAGTGCACTCTTCACACGGTGCAGAATGCAATAACAACTAATTATAGAATAAATAACAACCTAAAGCTAACCTCTCTACTCTCTTTTCTCACTTTATTATCTCTTTTTAACAACCGCTTTAGCCTAGTTGGTAGTGACCCTGCCTACGAAGCAAGAGGTCCTGGGTTCAAATCCCGGTAAGGGCATTTATTTGTGTGATGAGCACGTATATTTGTTCCTGAGTTATGGATGTTTTCTATGTATTTAAGTATTTATTTATCTATATAAGTATGTTTATCGTCATCTAGTACCCATAGTACACGCTTTGCTTAGTTTGGGACTAGGTCGATTTGTGTAAGATTGTCCCCTAATATTTATTTATTATTTATATCAAAAAATTTTAAAACTGGTTGTGATGTTAATGCTTCCTTTAACTTTTCAAAATCTTTTTTCTGTTTGTCACCCCATATAAATACTGAATCTTTTTCAATATTTCCCTTAGCGAATATGTAATATCTGTTAAATTTGGTACAAACTTTGATACATAAGTGACAATGCCTATTATAGTTTGTAATTGTTTTTTATTGTTTGGCTCTGTCATACTAATAATGGCTCTAATTTTCTCAGGATCAGGTCTGACACCTTCACCGCTTAATATATGACCTACATATTTAACCTCAGTGACCCCAAATTGGCATTTATCATTATTAAACTTCACACCTGATTTTTCTGCTTTCTCTAATACCTGTTTTAACCTTTCATTGTGCTGTTCTAAAGATTCCCCCCATATTATAAGCTCATCAACATATTGCTCAACTCCTTGTATATCTTTAAATATATCTGCAAAATATTTACTAAAAACTCTGGTGACAAATTCAAACCAAATGGTAATCTTTTATAACAATATCTACCGAAGTTACCTGCATTAAAAGTTGTATATAATTGACTGTCCTCACTCAATTTAATCATGTAAAACCCTTTTGATG
The DNA here is from genome assembly GCA_947563465.1 of Archips xylosteana. Classification (NCBI taxonomy): domain Eukaryota; kingdom Metazoa; phylum Arthropoda; class Insecta; order Lepidoptera; family Tortricidae; genus Archips; species Archips xylosteana. The sequence continues at coordinate 9,331,992 of OX387373.1, forward strand.
CATCTAAGACACTTAAAGTATTTTGCTCCGGGCATTTTGGCTACTAATTCCTCAAAAGTGCTCATTTTATATCGCTCTCTAATAATGTATTTATTTAAATTCTGAGGATCTAAACAGATTCTAATATTGTCACCTTGTTTACGCGTAACCACCATAGAATTCACCCATTCTGTGGGCTCGGTTACTTTTCTAATTACACCACATTCTTCCATTTTGTCCAATTCATTTTTGACCTTATGTTCCAACTTGAAGGGTGTTTTTCTGGGTCTCTCCGCTTCCGCTACTACTGGTGTGTAATTTTCTTTTAATTTAATTTGATACTGATACTGTAACTCACCTAAACCTGAAAACAGATTATTGTGTTTTTGTAATAATTGGTCTACAACACTGTCAAAAACCTCAACCGGTTTTACAATCCCTAATTTTACTGCAGTGGCATAACTCAACACACCAGTTCAAGAGTTATTTACAACATATAATGTACTCAAATGTTCTACATTATTATACCTTATCTTAGCTTCACAAACTCCCTTGTAATTTATTTCTGACCCATCAAAATTACTCAATTTTACCTCACATCGAGACAATTTTAGATTTACTTTTACTGATGTATCATAATTTATTATGTCAACATGTGAGCCTGTGTCAACCTTGAAATTGACTTCCTGACTATTTTTTTTTTTATTTTATTAAAAGGCGTCTGTCCAATTGGACAATTTTGCCAGCGTCAAGGTTGAGAGCTACAGATGTTTATAGATTACTCCATGGATTACTCAGGTTGTCAGGCGCTGTGGGTTAGTTCAGGATACCTACAATAACAAAAAAAATTGACAATTTTACAATACCTACTTAAACCGGTTAGGACAAAAACAAAAAGCACATATACTTAGTGGGATGATAAGAGAGGTTATAGCTTGATGTTAAAATGTGTAATAAATCTTGTTAAGACGTCAATAAAGATAGTATTCACAAAGGAAAGCGTGGTCCTAAAACTTGCTGGGCGGGGAATAAAGTCAGGAAGATGATCGTACAAGGAAATAGGGATATTGGGGCAGTTGAAGAATATGTGGTCTGGTGTACCCTCCTCAAGGCCACACTCACACAAGGAATGGTCACGCACGTGGATCTTTGCCAAAAAAGAAGGGGTGCATACATGGCCGAGGCGCTTCCTAACTAAGTATTAACACTAAGTTTTATATACCAGTCTCTACTTACTGCTTCACATTCGTTAAGGCACATGACTGCAAAGTGATTATATCTGCCACATTTATTGCATTTCTTATTAAGTATATGCTGGACACTTCCTATACTTAGTCATGTTGTCTGCCGCACTTCCCACACACCTTTTTGCTGTTATTCCACGGCTGGTTATGCTGTTTACCTCTGGATGGCTGCCTGGCATTTGACGGCTGTCTGTTCACAGATCTTCCTCTTTCTTTTTTATCGAATTGTTGATATTTATGTGGTCCTTTGTCAATTTTACCTATTTCCAAATTTTCTTTATTCTTAATATTGTCCATTTGTGCTTTTGTTGATTTGCTGCCACATATGTTTATGAATCTTTCCAAGTTTAGACGACCAGATGGCCTAGTGGTTAGAGACCCTGACTATGAAGCTTGAGGTCCCGGGTTCGATTCCCGTGTCGGGGCAGATATTTGTATGAAAAATACGAATGTTTGTTCTCGGGTCTTGGGTGTTTGATATGTATTTAAGTATGTATCTATCTATATAAGTATGTTTATCCGTTGCCTAGTACCCATAACACAAGCTTTGCTAAGCTTACTTTGGGACTAGGTCAATTGGTGTGAATTGTCCCGTGATATTTATTTTTTTTATTTATTTTTTTAAGTTCAAGTCTTGAATTCTAAGTATACTTTCTTTTAGATTATTATCTATCAATCCCATAATTATTTGATCTCGCAGTAGTCCATCTTTTAATAGTTCGAAATTGCTCGTAACCGACTTCGATTTCGAGACAAGTCAGCGCTGACCCGAGAAATACCCAATGTAAATTGATTTGAAGTCAGTACAGCGGTGGGGGTCAGCGCTGACTTTCAATTTTACATTGGGTATTTCTCGGGTCAGCGCTGACTTGTCTCGAATTCGAAGCCAGTTACTGATATAAAAACTGGCCAAGTGCGAGTCGGACTCGCGCACGAAGATATAAAAATCTCGTGTCACGGTGTTTGTTACCGAACTCCCCCGAAACGGCTTGACCAATTTTTATGAAACCTTTTTCTCCATATTCGGCAGGTCTGAGAATAGGTCGTAGGTTTTATACCCCTATTCTCCACGGACGGAGTCGCGGGCAACGGCTAGTTATCTATAAAAATCACGTTTGTTGTATGGGAGCCCCCTTAAATATTTTTTTATTTTAATTTAATGATTTATTTTTAAAGTCAATATAATATAATTAAATATTCTGTGAATATTTCAAGCGTCTACCTGTTGCCGTTATCAATATCGAGCAAAAACGAGCCAAAAAATCACGTTCGTTGTATGGGATTGGAGCCCTCTTAAATATTTATTTTATTCTGGTTTTTAGTATTTGTTGTTATAGCGGCAACCGAAATACATCGTCTGTGGAAATTTGAACTGTCTAGCTATCACCTGAGATACAGCCTGGTGACCGACGGACAGACGGACCGACAGCGAAGTTTCAGTAATAGGGTCCCGTTTTTACCCTTTGGGTAAGGAACCCTGAAGACGGAATAGTTCCTTCGAAGGAACAGAACAGACAGAACGCTTACACTTGGTCGGTATTTCGTTTGTTCAAAGTCAGTAATGATTGCAATGCACGACATGACTCAAGGTTTGCTGTCGAAGCTGGTCGAAATATCTTCTATACCTATAAAAGCTTGATGTGACTGACAGACGAACACCGCACAGCCTAAAACGTAGGATCTCAACCTTATTTTGCCCACTGCCTACTTTGAAAGAAAAACATTTTATTCGTGACAAATAAAAAACCGGTTACTGTCTGTAAAGTCGGTTTACGGACGATAGTTTAACGTGACAACGTCATAACAAAACATTCAAAATACAAAAATTAAACCAGGCGGTCATCCATCCAAGTACTGACCGCGCCCGACGTTGCTTAACGGCACTTTCACACGGGCAACGTCCCGTTTTTTGCGGGTTCGGTTTTTTGCAGGATCCCGTTTAGTAGCATACGTACTACTGTGGTAACATTCACACGAGAATTCGGTTTGCGGGATCCTGCAAACCGAATTCGTTGCCCGTGTGAAAGTGCCGTAACCTCGGTGATCGGACGAGAACCGGTGTTTTGTCAAATATCGTGAAAACGGTGCTACAGCAAAATCAATGAAATATTCATACCCCTTTTCAGACCCAGACTTTCCTGTCACCGTGTTTTTCTCTATATCAGATTGCCAAAAAAGCTTGTTTTCAATACACCATGTTCTATTCAAAACCGAATTCCAATAATACCAGATAGTGAAATCACCAGGCTCGTCAGACAGGTCGTGGTGTCGTCGTGGGGAGGCCAGGGGGTCGTGTGTTACGATTACGAGCCTGGTGATTTCACTATCTGGTATTATGGGAATTCGGTGTTGAATGGAACATGGTGTATTGAAAACAAGCTTTTTTGGCAATCTGATATACCTAGAGAAAAACACGGTGACAGGAAAGTCTGGCATTCTGGGAATTTGGTATTTTAGAAATAGGGTTAGTCGGCAATCTAGTATTTTGCAATTCTGATATTTAGGGAACGAGCGAAATGAAGGCCATTACTTTTATTTTGTTTATTTAATTCAGTTTATCATATTTTTGAAATCTAATTTATGAAAACGCTTCTCAAAGCCTATTTCGCCAAACTGTTTTCGATTTATTACACATTGTCAAAAATTGGGACATCCGAATTGATTCACCTTCTCATGTATTTGCATCAAATGAGTATGAATATTAGCATTAAACACGTTAAGTATATACATCTTTAGATAACAAAACGGTTGTTTCACGTATTTTATACGTGAGTAGGTATAATGCCGTGCAAGTTTGTTATCACGTACAGTCTACTTATTGACTTTTCTAAGTCGTCTTAAAACAATACCTAAAGATTGAAATTAACTATTTGGAAGTAAGGTAAATACTAATAATATGGTTAAAATAAACTGATCATGATCGATCACTCACGTCTTGAAACGAGTTTAACTCGACATGTTTCGGGCTAATTCGTAGCCCAAGCGCATGTGCGCGTTTGGCAGCCGCCGTGACGTGCGACTCCGAGAGGAAGGGCTACGAATTAGCCCGAAACATGTCGAGTTAAACTCGTTTTAAGACGTGAGTGATCCCTTTATTTTCACTATCTAATCGCACGGTAGTTTCATGTTTAAACTAATAATATGCTAATATGGGTGTTTGACAGTTTTGACACCCTGCTTGTCGCCTTTATTGCTACGAATCAAGATTTAAAGTGTCGGCTATTTGGGCAGCGTCGGGAATAATTAATAATTAATAATAATAATTTACCTTTGGATACATTTCATCGACAATTAAACGACTCAATTCACAATCAAAATCAATATTAAATCATAAACATAACAAGAACCAGTGTGTGTTGCCAGTGATGACTTATGGCACTGAGACGTGGCCGCTAACGATGGGTCTTATAAGGAAGCTCAAGGTCACTCAGAGGGCGATGGAGAGGGCTATGCTCGGAGTTTCTCTGAGCGATCGCATTAGAAATGATGAAATCCGCGCAAGAACTAAAGTCACGGACATAGCTCGAAGAATCGCTAGACTTAAGTGGCAGTGGGCAGGGCACATCGCCCGTAGAACTGACGGCCGATGGGGCCGAAAGGTTCTTGAGTGGCGTCCGCGGACCGGAAGACGCAGTGTAGGTAGGCCTCCAACAAGATGGAGCGACGACCTGGTGAAGGTAGCGGGAACGCATTGGATGCGGATGGCGCAGGGCCGATCTGTTTGGCGAGCCTTGGGGGAGGCCTATGTTCGTTCAGCAGTGGACGTCTTTCGGCTGAAATGATGACGATGATGATTACAAGAACAACAATTTAAAACACGCTTCAAAATTTAAAATACTTAACAATCAATAAGATGAAACCTTAGTAAAATGACAAAGTAAAATATAGTTCGACCGCGAAATGTTTCCACAGGCCAAGCGAATTACAGTGTTATTACAATGTCATAAAGGCGCTGACATGGAAAAACCTTTACCTTTATTCACAACATCCTAATTTTAAATGTTGTCGAACTGTTTACTTTTTAGATGGATTCGATTTGTAGCATTCGAACATGGCGGATGTAGAAAGTGTATAATTTTGGTATTTCTGTTTCTTTGGCTAGTTGGAGTATAATTTTGATAGTGTTTTATGCGGCGATTAACCTTAATTAACAGTGATCACAAAATTCTATATTGCTCTCGTGTCTGACATTTTTTAATGCGCAAGTTGTCTCCACGTGGTTTCTGGAATTTTACTATCAAGTTGCAAAAACTACAATCACCGTACAACGTCGCTCCCAAAGAGAGCTTACTTTGACACTGGCGAAATTGTCCTGTAATGGGACAGAAGCCATATTTTAAATAAATAATAATAATAATAATACTTTTTACATGTTTTAATGTTTATTTGGGCACAAACGGTACAATTATACTTATATCTAATATGCATACATCTAACATTAACCAATAAAGATGCCACCATTAGTTAACACATAAATACATATACCTATATATAGCTTAAAAGGGTAACATCCAGGACTCGAGAGCACAAACATTCGTATTTTTCGCACAAATATCTGCCCCGACCGGGATTCGAATCGAACACGGGACCTCCAAGCTTCATAGTCAGGTTCTCCAACCACTGGGCTATCCGGTCCTCGACATATAGCTATACTCGATCACAGGTGTGAGTTATCCGTATACTTCTTCACTGTGAGTGAGGCCTTTGTCTTGCAGTAGGACGTACAGTCAACCTATTTGATTCCTAGGCCACTATAGCACCTTGTCACATTAACCCTTTGAACGCCAGAGTCAACCAGTCGTGACAGCCAATAAAATGCCTGACACGCCAGAGTCATCTACATATAGATGACCAACATTCAACTCGAGAAAAAACCTTCTGCAATGGTAACAAAGCCCTATTTATCGACTAGACGGTTTGTTCCGTGGCGTACAGATCAAGTCACTTCGTTTGTTTTGTGGCGGTCAATGGTTTTAACTACTACATAAATACGTCAGTGCGTGTCAAAGAATTATCAACCTACCGATCACAACAAGCAATAAACGCGAAGAGTTTATTTATTTAGAATTTATCAGAATTTATAAACGTTTTCGCTCCATGACATGAGAAGAAAAAGAAGTTTTGACAAATGGACAGTGACAATTCAAGTTATAAATACATAAGTAAACTTTTTTCGTATTCATTTATCGTAAGATTATTGTTGACAGAATACATGAGAAGAAAGAGAAGTTTTGACAGACGCTAGACGGCCAGTGACAATTCAAGTTTTTAATACGTAAGCAAACTCCTTTCCTATTTATTATTGTTGACACATGTTCGCAAAATCGAGATGTCGTCATGGCATACTTCACGCAATCACTGCCATAGAAGATAAACAAATTGATTCATTATGACATGGTTCTATAGTGGCCTAGGAATCAAATTGATTGATTAGTAGAGCTAAGTGATGATGATGATACTGAGATCTGCAGCCTCGACGTAGAAAAAAGCATTAACAAACTTCTTTCTGTCTCCTAACAACATAAATAACAAAAGCTTCAAATATATACAGAACCCCATAACTTACGGAACGGTGTTATTAAAATTTGGTCATATCCTTGGCTTTCAATTACACAGTTGGGCAGAACCGCTTCTAAAACCAAAAAGCAACTTATCTTCCGAACTCCTTTGCACATACGTCTCTTCGCGTCTGAAGCTAAGATGGCGTCACTTGTCTGTAATGGCCGGCTTTCCCGCCTTTTTCGCTGTCAAAGACTTTTCGCGGCAAAATTCCGTTTCGTTTCTGCATCGGTGCGAGATTTTTGGCTAATAATTTTAATATTTTTAGCTGGACGAGTCCTTTGTTTGGGCGGCTGCGTTTAGTTACTTCATTTTGCGTTTTATTACCGTGGTTTCCCGAGTGAGTTACAATTTATTAGGTTCTCACTAATTTTGTTCAAAAGCCGCGGTAAGGCGGAAGCCCTACGTGGGACGGGGGCGCGGCGCGTCGCGTCGCGTCTCAGCCCCGTCTCTTCTGTCTGCTTTGGATCGCGACGCTTCTACAGGGTTATTTGTAATTCACTAGCATCCTTTTAACCCTAAACTCCTACCACTTAAATAAATCTCTTTTATTTTACGACTTTTGTCATAACTTTATATTTTTGGTGTAATAACGTTTTGAAAATTTGAGATTACCTGTATTTTTACGATACTCTGTGCCGTGTATGGAAAAAATGTACTCCATTTTAAAAAGTCTTATAACAAAAAACATTTGTTTAAGTGGTAGGAGTTTAGGGTTAAAAGGATGCTAGTGAATTACAAATAACCCTGTATACATATAGTATGAAAACTGACTCTAGGGGCGCCGCGACTGTGACGCGCCCCTGTCCTACGTCTCTTATGTGTGGCTTGCGCCTAAGCTAGTGGGTTGATTTGATATGGCCTCTCAAGCAGAGGGTCGTAGGTTCAAATCCGGGCTCGCACCATTGAGTTATTCGAAATTTGCTAGCGAAATTACACTTAAAATCTACCATGAGCTATGGTGAAGAAAAACATCGTGCACACACTTGAGAATAAATTCAATGGTGTGTGTGAAGTTCTCAACAGGCACTGGGAACAAGGGATGTTGCGGATGCGGATCTGTACAAAAAACTCAAGTGTGGGTGGGGTAAAAAAAAACGGTAATATTTATCCTTTCTTTATTTAATAATAAAGTAGTGAGTTGATTATTACTAATTAATCATTATAGTAATTAAATTTGAATATTGGAGCATTATATTTGATGAAAAGTAGAATGGCCGTCTATTCGGACTCCGGTCTGTTTCGCAAGGGTTCCGCCCCTTGTCGCGACCTGCTACACATCCGCATCCGCATGAGCTCCGCATCAATTTATGCGGATGCGGATGTCTAAATCAATGCGGATGTTTCGCAACATCCCTGCTGGGAACTACTGCCCAAGCCCTCTTAGTCTGAAAGGAGCCCTGTGCCCTGCAGTGGGACGTACATCCTGGGATGATGATGATGATGATGATGATGATGATGATGATAATTAGCCATGGTGTCAATCTTGTGTCCAATATAAACTACACTAACTGTATTGGGGTTAGAAATAAGGAGGGAAACTTGATTGTATATAATTTGTGTCCAATACTCAAGGGATATGGTGTTCTGAGGGGGTAGGGAAAGTCTTTTCCCTTTTTATTTTCTTTTTAAATTCGTCACTACAAGCTGCTAAGGAAAGCGACGCAGCGAGCCCGCACCTGCAAGGGAGCAACGTCAGCGCCCCGATCCAATTCCAAATTTGAATTCGAAGCTTCCGGTTGTAGCTAGGGTTGCTTGAGTAAAAAAATAGTAGGTCAAGGAAAAAGGAATCCCATCCATACTACCCATATCCATCCATAACTCCTGTAAGAGCAATTTAGGCAATTGTCCTTTAGTATCTTCTTCTTCGTCGTTTCACTCTTGACATAGTGGTCGCGGTCATAATTTTCTAGTTGCTGCAAGCCTCCATTCTTCCCTGACAGCCGCCTTCATTATGCTTGCGTGTAGTGGTCTATCTATTGTAGCTTTGACCTGGTCTGTCCATCTCATAGGCGATGCCTCGTGGTCGTGGCCTAGTGCCTTCGACTTTCCCCTGGATCACAAGTGGCTCCATAGCTACGTCTCCTCGACGACATATGTGTCCGAGAAAAGCAAGGATGCGAGAATAGGATGTCCTTTAGTATACAAGCATGAAATCACTACATAGTATAAAACAAAGTCGCTTCCCGCTATCTGTGTGTCCCTATGTATGCTTAGATCTTTAAAACTACGCAACGGATTTTGATACGGTTTTTTTTAATAGATAGAGTGGTTCAAGAGGAAGGATTATATGTATAATACGTGCATAATATAGTTGAGAAACACTGATAGTTTTAGAGGTTTCTAATGTGATGTCGTAAATAAACACATTTTTTTGCGCTTACATTAAAAATGCTGGGTGAACCCTATGAGACAGATCAAAATAATGTACTACAGTATTGTACACCTTTTAAGGCTTGATTTCCTCCTACGCTGACATCGGTCGCTGACGTCGGTCGCGCGTACGAATATACACAATACTCTATTGGCCACCGCACAGCGACGCTGACACCCGCGGCAGGTTTATTGCTACGCGCCGCTGATGGCGCGCGTCGGTCTCGCTCGTCCGCGCCGCGCGCGTCAGTGCGGCTGACGGCGCTGACGCGCTATACACCACTATCGCGCGCTCAGTGCGTAGCTGACCGCTGACGTCGGTCGCGCGTACGAATAAACAATATTCTATGGGGCACCGCACAGCGACGCTGATGGCCGCGCGTTTGTCATACGCGCAGGAGGAAATCAAGCCTAAATGTCTACAAAAAAGTCCGCGATGGTATATGTCTATCTCTTAGGGATAACCCACAATAACCGCGTGCCTATAAGGTCTAATAATAAAAAAGCTGTGAACGTTGTAGTAAGTAGCGTTGTGTAACTCTTGCTTTTTAAATGAGGATGAGGGAGTAACTCGTTTTGCCTCGCGAGGTACTCGCGAGGTACCCCTCATTTGAGGTGAAGTGAGGTGTTAGGAATTAAAACGATCGCAATTCGCAATGAGTTGAATGAGTTAGTGAGTAGCGAGGCGCGCGCATCGTTACCGCGTCGTATAGTGAGTTATCAGAATGCTTAGTATAAGTTTTGCTTCACCAAAATACTTCTCGATCGCGTTTACGTAAAAATTTCAATTCTATGGAAACAAGAACGCGCGCGTACGGAGGCGCTGTCCATGTTTCCCTAGTAATTGATTTTTTTACGAAAACGCGATCGAGAAGTATTTTGGTGAAGTAAAACTTATACTAAGCGTACTGTATGCTTAGTATAAGTTTTCCTTCACTTCAATACTTCTCGATCGCGTTTACGTAAAAAAATCAATTACTAGGGAAACACGGACAGCGTCTCCGCGCGCGCGCTTCCATGTTTCCATAGAATTGAAATTTTTACGTAAACGCGATCGAGAAGTATTGAAGTGAAGGAAAACTTATACTAAGCATACTGTACGCTTAGTATAAGTTTTACTTCACCAAAATATTTCTCGATCGCGTTTACGTAAAAAAATCAATTACTATGGAAACATGGACAGCGCCTCCGCGCGCGCGCGTCCATGTTTCCATAGAATTGAAATTTTTACGTAAACGCGATCGAGAAGTATTTTGGTGAAGTAAAACTTATACTAAGCGTACTGTGCTCGCGCCTCGCGCCTCGTTTTCTGTGCTGGCGCCTCGCGCCTCGTACTCTGTGCTCGCGCCTCGTGATAGAAAATGAGGAGCTAAATGAGGTGGTTCAAAGTTGCAATTCGAGTACTCCCTCATTTTGTCGCGATGAGGAACTCAAACGAGGTACCTCACGAGCGAGGGACTCATCACTAGTAGTAAGTGTTGTGTAGTATTATTTAGTATCAGCATTGCACCCGTGCGAAGCCGGGGCGGGTCGCTAGTTACACAATAATTGACGAGCAAGTGATGAAATCTTCATTGTTTATACAACGTAAAAAAAAACTTATGTTGTCGTTTGGGAACCCTAGTTGCAGCGGGCAAAGGCATTCCATCCGGCCAGCGCGAAAAGGGCATTTCTGTTGTATTTTTTACGAGCCGTTCGTTCACAAAGAAAACGCTCCTGTATTATGAAACGGTAGCTTTTACTCATGGCCAGTGTTAACCGTTGGTATGTATTGTAATACCGAAGTACGAAAGTCATCATCATCATCATCATCATCACGTACGTCCCATAATTACTAACTCGTGACCACGGCTGCTGCAATGTGGCCGATACGTCGAGGTAAATATTATTCGCGTGATAAGTCCCGTTTAGTATAGTAATTATGAGTGAAAATCACGATAGTTTAAAACAGTATACATACTTTCCACTGCAGGACACAAGCCTCCTCTCAGAATGAGAGGGTTTGGGCCGTAGTTCCCACGCGGGCCCAGTGCGGATTGGGAACTTCACACCATTGAATTTCTTCGCAGGTTATGCAGGTTTCCTCACGAGTTTTCCTTCATGGTAAATTAGAAATATAAATTCGCACATAAATTCCGAAAACTCAGAGGTGCGAGCCGGGATTTGAACCCACGACCCTCTGCTTGAGCGGCCATAGGTCAAACCGCGCCACCACGGCTTCGACGAAAGAGCGAATGTAATAAAATATCGATTTATAGGGTTCCGTAGCCAAATGGCAAAAAACGGAACCCTTATGGATTCGTCATGTCTGTCTGTCTGTCCGTCCGTATGTCACAGCCACTTTTTTCCGAAACTATAAGAACTATGCTGTTGAAACTTGGTAAGTAGATGTATTCTGTGAACCGCATTAAGATTTTGACACAAAAATAAAAAAAAAAACAGTAAATTTTGGGGGTTCCCCATACTTAGAACTGAAACTCGAAAGTTTTTCCTGAAACCGTAAACTTCTAAGGGCCTATTTAAACGGCATCGTATACCCAGAACCCATAAAGTTAGGTTAGGTTGTTTTTATAACAATCTTAACAGATTCCCTGTCCCGTAGATATGTGCGGCGTTCTTTCGACACGCTCATAGTCATGAGTCACATGTGCCTCATGGAAGTGCAGTGAAGTAGATTCCTAGGCCACTAAAAAACCTTGTCGCATAACTACTAGACAATTATTACAACGTCAGTGCGAGTCAAACGATTACCAACTTTCCGAACACAATTTGCAATAAACGTAAAGAGTTTATAAACGTTTTCATTACTCCATGACATGAGAGGAAAAAGAAGTTTTGAGACGCGGCCAGTGACAATTCAAGTTATTAAAAATAAGTACACAAGCAAACTCTTTTCGTATTCAATATCGTTGACACACGTTCGCAAAGATCGAGTTTGTCATCATGACATACATCACCCAATAATCACTGTCGAAGAAGGTAAACAAATTGATTCATTTTGATATGGTTCTATAGTGACCTAGGAATCAAATTGGTTACTGTACGTACCAGTAAACTCACACATGAGGTTCATGTGCCTCATTATCATTACATTGGAAAAAGAACCTGTTAATGCGTTTGCGATTTTAAAAAAACTGGTGTTTTACCCTTAAGATTATTAGTAGATTGCACAACAAGAGCATAAAACGAGCCATATTACCCGAGACGTTCATATATGTATACAGTCACCCGAGCCGGTACGGCGAGGGTGGATAGACACGTCGAGGGGACAATGGGTTTAATGCTCGAGTTTCACACTCTGCTTTTCACTTCGATTGCAAGGAAGCATAAATAATCTAAGCAAGGAAGTTAAACAGCAACATTTAAAATTAAATTTACAAGCTCTCATTTTTCAAGCATTGCAATTTCTATAGTAAATTACTAGATTTGTCTGGTTTTATAAATTTCGAAATACAAAACACTACTTTTATAAAAAAAAACAAACAATAAACTCATAATTTTAATTTAATTTCTACTGTTTGCAGCCGTTTGCGGCTTGCCTTAGTCTTAGACGAAGGTTTTACTATACGCACAGAACATAAAAGACTATTTTATACAGCATTCTTTCGACTTATAGAACAATTTTACGAGCACGAGAACTGAAAATAGTATTTTAATACATTCTCTCTTTGGTACATCGATATTTACACATAACATAACCTACAAATTACAAAGACACAAACTTCGCACTTATAATGTTGGTAGGTACGATTTTCTCGTGTTTCAATCTCTTTTCAAAATTAAAGTTCCGATGTTGCCAGCAGTCAAAATCTTGAGGCGGGCGAGTCAATATTTGAGCAGATGTGCCAGGGAGGCGAAAATGTTATTTTTATGCGGCCTACATGGAAATGTCGCAGGGTTGGGGCGGTGTCGATAAAAGATAAAGGAACGAAACTGTTAGAGCTTGTCTATACTTCATTTAATTTAGAATTGAAAACCACAACATCATTATATTGCGGCTCGTCAACTATTTCTTACCTAGCAAATAGTACCAGTACAATAGTCTGGGAGCCGCAAAATAAAATTGTTTTAATGTCACTTTATTTGCGTGTCGTCAATTGTTACTCTAGTACAAATTGTAAAGAGATTACAGTTCATGAGCCGCAATATAATGTTGTTGTGGTTTATAATTCTAAATTAAATGGAGTATAAGCTAAAATGACGCGCGGCCCTCTACTGAATCAGTTGATTTTAATGTGTGCGTGCAATTATTAATTACGACTCTTCATTTGTTTGGGAGCGTCGACTATTCCGTGAACTATTAATCAGTGTGCAACATCACGATCGACAAATCGCATGAAAAAGCCTGTGCGTAAGTGCGGTAGTGGGGCGCGTCATTTTAAATTAGACAAGCTATACTGAGCATGTAAGCTTTGATACAAGCACAGAATATATAATAGTACTAACGTACAGAATGGCCACGCTCCGCCCCGCACCGATTCGAGTTACCCCACCCCTCAAGGCGCAGATTGCCGGACCCCGCCGGAATCCAGAAGAGTGCGCGCGCGATGTATGTAGGCGTACGCGTGTACAGACGTCGTCGTGCTTATGTAGATTCAAGAACGCGTATTTATCATCATCCCAGCCTATATACGTCCCACTGTACCTAGGGCACATGGCACTTGGAATGAGAGGGGTTGGGCCGCAGTGCGTATTGGGAACTTCACACACACCATCGAATTTCTTCCCAAGTGTATGCAGGACTCTAATCAATTGACTTACATTTTATGAGCTGTCCAAACACAATTCTCCCATAGAGTTTATTTTGTTTGAAAGCAACAACAATTTAATTTTGCTGTTAATCAAAAATTAATCTGATTTTTAGGGCTAAAAAAAAACGTTTTTTACTGGAGTCGTGTCTTCCAAATATTTTTTAATGGCGTCACATCCCTATCCTCCTAAGGCCCAAGGTCCCATAGTACTTATTAAGTTTGTTATTCAGACCCAGCTCCTTCAACAGTTGTGTAGTCAGTCATAGCGTACCACGGTCCTACCAGTAGGAATTAATAGAAACAAGATAGAAACCCGCCATTTTGGTCAGGCTTATTGTCTTAGATTATTTATGCACTAGATGGAGCGTCAGTAGCAAACATTGCGATACAAAACGTCCACAAATCCATTTGACAGCTTCATATTACGATCGCGTTACGTCATTCCGGTTGTCACTGTGTGCGTGCTTAATGATACCAGTTAATTTCACATTCCCCAAAATGTGGGGAAAGTGAAGCTGATTGGGGAATGTGTGGGGAGAGCTTCAATTCGGGGAAAATGGGGGGATTTTAAGTATGAACACAAATACGCGACATTTGACATCAAATTTCTGCTTGTCTTGATTAATTTCCTACAATTCATTATTCGTAACAGCTCTAAACTAAGTCACTCGGCCCACATAATTTTTCATTCCCCACACGTAGGGAATTTCGATAATGCGTTTGGGGATTTTAGCATATGACTATTGGCAACCCTGCGAATGACGCAAATGACATATAAGCCAACAGTTGGCTTATATTTTTACGGGACGTTTCCATGCCACCAAAGCTCTATCTAGTGCATAAATAATCTAAGCTTATTGTCTAACGCTTCTGACGCTTGCCTTCGCAATCACTATCTCTTTCTGTCAAACGGTATAAAATGATGATAGAAAGAGATGGTGAAAGCGAAGGCAAGCGCCAAAAGCGTTAGACAATACGGCCAAAGTACGATTACACAAATAAAAGTCTTCTAAGTACTTGGGTCTGAATGAGTATAAAACAATGGTACTACCTAGGTAGTGTAGTAGTGACTACATGCCGAATTTTTCGTTGGGCCTTAGGAGGCTATTATTGTAGTTGTATTCTGGTTTTGCTGTGCTATTTGTGGGTCTATAATGACTCCCATAAAATTTTTGTTCCGAATTTTCAAGACCATAACGTTTTCTGTCATAAATTTTCTTTGTCATATTATCGGAAGTCATAATATTGACCAACATAAATTGGAGCTACGATTTTCTTAAGTCATAATTATTGTAAGGACTAATAAGTAAACTCATATCATTCAGTGTCAAGAAGCATCACACTTCATAATATTAAAGGTACTAAAGTCACTCATAAGAATTATTGCAAGGTCCTTTTTCGCAGGTCATAATTATTTTAAGGCACAATATTACTTTGTAATAACATTCAATGTCATGGTTGTATCACATTTCATAATATTAAAGGTAATAATCCTTTTCTGTGTTGTCATAAAAAAAATACCTAACATCGAAGGCTAAGGCGGGAGCTACGCTTACGCTTCGCTCCCGCCTTAGCCTTCTGAACCTAACCTGTCCGAGTCTCATCTGCCCTGAAAGTCTTGCTCGCTCGCTTCGCTCGCTCGCTGCCAGCGATATGTCTTACAATGTTTCTGAATAATTATCAATATTCCTTTGGATGTTATAGATTTCAATGTAGATGGTTAGTGCATTTTAGGTAATGAAAAATTATAACTAAAAACAATTATTACTTTAAGATATATACCCTATAATGTTTCTGAATAATCAACGATATTCCGTTAAATGTTATTGATATCAATATTATGTCTTTTTAAAGTTATGATCAATAGGATTATGGCTCATTGCAGTTAGAACTATTAAGCGATATGCTTTACAAAAAGTATGACCATCGATATTTATGAGCAAGAATATTATGGACATCAATTTCTGACTTTCAAAAATCGGATAAAAAAGATTATGGGAGAAAAGGGGCTCCCGCTATTTGTACTAGTTCGTAAAATGTTGTCTCGTAACTACTTATAACTATTGTGTGAGTTTTCTTTGTATAATGCTTTTATGGGTGTATTGTATGACAAATTGTAAGCTGTGTTGTACCTATCTGTTTTTAGAAATAAATGTCTTTGTGCCAAGTTTCTTGCGCCGCACCCTTCTTACCTGCCGCTATAGGTAACGCCACCAGAGTTGAGGCCATGCACATAACCACATCTCATGTAATGACAGCGGGATTTTAACGTTGTGTTGTAGTTAAACGTCAACACAACGTCAAAATCCCGCTGTCATTACATGAGATGTGGTTGTGTGCGTGGCCTCAACTCTGGTGGCGTTACCTCTACCAGCGCTTTCGGAAAAACCAAACTCAAAAAAAAGACATTAAAAATTGTAAGGAGCTTGCTTGTTTACTAACCATTGGACATTTTGCTGTCTTGATTGTGAATAAATAAATAACATTAATAAAGAGCCTTTAACGAAACGAGCCTAACAATTCCTAAAGGGCAACGCACCTGTGTTTCCCCTCGTGTTGCGGCTGTCCATGGGCGACGGTGATCGCACTCCAGCAGGTGACCCGTCTGCTCGTTTGTCCCCTCTTATATAAAAAAAAGGCTTGTTCACAGAAATATTTTTGATTTTAAACAGTCTTAATATGAGCACAGAATATCCCTTCCGTACCCGTGGTCCAACAAGTTTATCCAACTGCTTTTCGACTGTTTTACAAAGTATCTTAATCATCATCATTTCAGCCGTTGGACGTCCATTGCTGGACATAGGCCTCCCTTATTGACGCCCAATCATTACGGCTGAAAGCGACTTGCATCCACCTTGAACCTTCGGCCTTCACCTAATCGTCCGTCCATCTCGTTGGTGGTCAACAGAATATAGACATCCTAAATTTTAACAACTGAATTAATGCGTTATATAGGGCACCATTAATTGAGCTAGAAACGCCATTTTGTATTACGTAAAATTTCACCTTAAATAATAAAATTTAAATAACAAACTATCGATATATCGGCAACCCGAAATTATAGACCCCGCCGCCCCTACGAACCCTTTCTCCCCCGAATTTGTATCTTAATGCCATGCTTCTCTATTATTTAACGAATATTAACATAAATTCGCCGACCAGATGTTTTCGTATATTTGTTTGTTTTTATTTTTGTACTCGCCGAAATAGGTCTGGCTGAATATGAACGGACGTTGTTTTGTTTTTTAAAAGAAAAGTGTTCGTCTTTGGTGCGTATTGATTTGTTTGTTTTTATTGATAAACTATCTTTTTTAATTATGTTGTGCTTTATATTTTGAAACGTCATAAGTTTGTTTTTAAAAGTCTTCAGTTATCTGACACCGCTTTATAGCGGTGTTTTTTTTTAATTCGATGTTTTTGTTTGTTACCTCAAAATTACGTCATTTAGGTATTTCGTTATTAAACGCACCTTTAGATGATATTGGCTCATTCTTATTTCAAAAATAATCTTTATGTAAAAAAAGGTTTAGTTTTTAAATGAGAATAATTTGCATTCAGTCAGTTTCACCCTAAGCCTGGGTTGCGTTTATAGTAGGTTTTTTTTTTATTTTAAAATTGATTTATTTGAAGACTTCCTTTCATTTGTATTTTTTTAAAGTAGGTAAATTGTTAGTAAAATGGTATTGTAACGCTCATCAGATATTTTCTCAATATTTTTTTTCTCCAGAGAAAAAGCAAAGGTTATAACACCATGCAACCAACAGATATCTGTGTGGGCCTCAGTCCAGTTACCGTAACAAGGTGTGAATATCTTATAACGAACAAACAAACATAACTAGTTTTTTATCGTGTACCGCTTTAATTATCGACACATTAATGTTTGGGAGGTTAATGCAATTGAATGTACTAACAGAACCTACAGAACTGATGAAAAAATTGCCAAGTGCGAGTCGGACGGGCGCACCGAGGTTTCCGCGTAGTCGAGGGCAAAAATAATACAAAATCAAAATGAAAACGTTTAATTCTGCAAGTAGATCGCTCACTCTTGACTTGTATTTAGGGGAATAAGCAGGAAGAAGGCAGTCGTTTGCGGTGTTGTGCGCCCCCAAGCTGCAAACCGTACAACAAATACGGGGCACTGCAACCGGTATAGGTAACGCCACCAGAGTTGAGGCCACGCACACAACCACATCTCATGTAATGACAGCGGGATTTTGACGTTGTGTTGACGTTTACCGACATTTAAGACGCTGTCAACACCAACGTCGGCGCACACTGTCTATTTGTATCGGAGTAAACGAGATGCCGCTATTACTGGGCAGCCGGGTATATTGAAATTTATCGGGCAAATATTGAATTAAAAAAAAAACTGTGGATTATTTGTAAAATATGACTCGTTAGCGGTTTAGGTATGAATATGTTCACTTCATGTTTTTAATTGCAGACGCATACGCCAAAAAAATAAAGACATAGAACCGTTTAATGATGATTTTAAGACCTATCTTTGCAATTATTTTCTATCGAGCCGATTTCGTCCAATTATGTATCGAGTCCGTCCACGGTCTTTGAAATATGATGAATTATTAACATATAATTTTTTGATGTGCTAGAACAAACAGTTTTTCTTAAAAAACTGTTTAAATGACATCAATTTCAACAAAATTAGGTGTTGTCAGCCTCTTAACGTCAACACAACGTCAAAATCCCGCTGTCATTACATGAGATGTGATTGTGTGCGTGGCCTCAACTCTGGTGGCGTTACCTATACGCGTGCTGCACAACTGCTCAGACCCTTCCTCCAGAATGGCTTCTATCGTTAAATTTTGGGACATCCAGGGGCTAAATTCAGGAACGGGCCAACTCGGTTTGGTAGTGGTAATTCAATCGTTTGGGTTGGGTTTGGTTTGAACTGCTATTCAGGAACGCCAAAAATCACTGGTTTGCGAGAGGTTTGGGATGAGCCTTATTTATTTACAAAACTTAGATTATTTATGCACTAGATGGAGCGTCAGTAGCAAACATTGCGATACAAAACGTCCACAAATCCATTTGACAGCTTCATATTACATTCGCGTTACGTCATTCCGGTTGTCACTGTGTGCGTGCTTAATGATACCAGTTAATTTCACATTCCCCAATATGTGGGGAAAGTGAAGCTGATTGGGGAATGTGTGGGGAGAGCTTAAATTCGGGGAAAATGAGGGGATTTTAAGTATGAACACAAATACGCGACATTTGACATCAAATTTCTGCTTGTCTTGATTAATTTCCTACAATTCATTATTCGCAACAGCTCTAAACTTAGTCACTCGGCCCACATAATTTTTCATTCCCCACACGTGGGGAATTTCGACAATGCGTTTGGGGATTTTAGCATATTACTATTGGCAACCCTGCAAATGACGCAAATGACATATAAGCCAACAGTTGGCTTATATTTTTACGGGACGTTTCCATGCCACCTAAGCTCTATCTAGTGCATAAATAATCTAAGTTACAAAGCGAATTAACAGGAAAAAACCGGCCTAGAGCGTGTCAGACACGCCCAAGATAGGGTTCCGTAGCCATTGCGAAAAAATCAAGTAATATTTTTCTAAGGACTTCGTATGTGTACGGAATCTTCCAAGTTTAGGTATCGTCAATACTTTGAAAAAAGCTCGTATTTCACAATCGATACTCTGGCTAAGTGAACTTTATTACGCGCGTATCAAGGTTCAGTTTTGTTTACATGCTGATTTGAGATACGAGCTTTTTCAAAGTAGTGACGGTATGTTTTTTACCTTAGGCTACTATTTACTCTTAAACTACAAATAATTCCCAAGCAATCTTAGCCGCTATAATTTTCCTTGTAAATTTAATGTATTTACTACCATTCTGATTTTTTTCAAATTTTTCCTCCCAATAGTTTAGATTTAAGAGGGGGGTGACGGTCGATTTTAATGAAAATTTTCACTTTAAAGTTGAATATTTCGCAAACAGATCACTAAATACAAAAATCATGTTAGCAACCCCCCAATGGTTTTAATAGACCTATCCAACGATATCCCACACTATAGGGTTAGTCGAGAAAAAAAAAAATCACCCCCACTTTACGTCTATGGGATGCCCTTTTTATTTTTTATTTTACCACTTTGTTGGCATGACTGATATATGTATATATTCATGCCAAATTACAGCTTTTTAGTACTAACAGTCTCTGAGCTTAGCCGCGGACGGACAGACATGGCGAAACTATAAGGGTTCCTAGTTGACTACGGAACCCTGAAAAGGCTCATCCCAAGCTCAACCCATTCCTATCCTCTCCCAAACGATTGAATTACCGCTCGCAAACCGTGTTCCTGAATTTAGCCCCTGTACGTAGATACCAATATTTTTCAAACGTGAGTTCAAAATCAATCCAAGTTAACGTGTAACTGTTTACCTAGTAGTTAAAACCGAATGTACTGCATGTTGTTACTGCAATTAGCAAGTTAACCGAACATGTTAAGTGGATGTAATGTGGATGGTGTGTGGTCATGAAACGCCGGCCAAGTGCGAGTCGGACTCGCGCACCGAGGGTTCCATATAGTCAAGGGAAAAAATATATCTAAATACATCAGTGCCATAAACAACCCATAACTTGGTGAGTCGCATTATTGATACTGTGGATCATCATCGCCATTTTTGCTAAAATACACGGACATCCAGGCGGGGGGAGGGCCAATCAACTTTTAAACCGACGTTTTTGGCGTCTCCTGCGTTACCAAAATTGTCTCTGGCGTTACCAAAAAATCGTACTTCCAACAAGATATTTCACGGTTTAATAGGTTAAACTTACGAAGGACGGCATGTATTCATGCTATTCATCTATTAAATTACAGAAAAAACATGTTTACTTACAAAAATCTGCAATTGTTTGAAAAATGTCGCGGACAGATTATAGTCTGTTTAAAAGTTGATTGGCCCGGGAGTGTCTTCATCCTTATGTGGTTAGTATTCCAGTAGCCCGTACGAAGCGGTTCGCGTCATCCTTCCTAATGCGAACTGCTAAAGAATGGAATTCGCTCCCGTCGTCTGTATTTCGTGATAAATACAACCAGAGGCCGTATTGTCTAACGCTTCTGTCGCTTGCCTTCGCTTTCACCGTCTCTTTCTGTCATCCTTTTATACCGTTGGAGAGAAAGAGATAGTGATTGCGAAGGCAAGCGTCAGAAGCGTTAGACAATAAGCCTGCTGGGTCTCTTCAAGGCTAGAGAGAATAGGCTGTTACTGGACCAGTGAGGTACACCTTTGGCCTCATCTACACTTTTCATCAGGTGAGATAGTGGTCAATCACGGGTCAGATTTATGTAAAAAAAAAAAAATACGTCTACTGCTGAACTTGAGAATCATAGGTCAAACCACTAGGCCACTGTGGCTCGCCTGTGAGTTATTAAGTCATCATCATCTCAGCCGAAAGACGTCCACTGCTGAACATAGGCCTCCCCCAAGGCTCGCCAAACAGATCGGCCTTGCGCCATCCGCATCCAATGCGTTCCCGCTACCTTCACCAGGTCGTCGCTCCATCTTGTTGGAGGCCTACCTACACTGCGTCTTCCGGTCCGCGGACGCCACTCGAGAACCTTTCGGCCCCATCGGCTGTCAGTTCTACGGGCGATGTGCCCTGCCCACTGCCACTTAAGTCTAGCGATTCTTCGAGCTATGTCCGTGACTTTAGTTCTTGCGCGGATTTCATCATTTCTAATGCGATCCCGCAGAGAAACTCCAAGCATAGCCCTCTCCATCGCCCTCTGAGTGACCTTGAGCTTCCCTATAAGACCCATCGTTAGCGGCCACGTCTCAGTGCCATAAGTCATCACTGGCAACACACACTGGTCAAAGACTTTTGACTTGAGACACTGCGGTATATCGGATGACAAGATATTGCGGAGCTTCCCGAACGCTGCCCATCCGAGTCTAATTCGTCGATTGACCTCTTTCTCGAAGTTGAACCTACCCAATTGGATTGTATGTCCCAGATAGATATAGTCGTCAACAACTTCGAGCAAAGTATCTCCGATTACGACGGGAGTTGGTACAACATGGGCGTTTGACATGACCTTCGTCTTGTCCATGTTCAATTTAAGACCAACTCTCTCGGAGACTCTTCCGAGGTCAGCGAGCATCGCACTGAGGTCCTCCAAGGTCTCAGCCATAAGCACCACGTCGTCGGCAAATCGAAGGTGAGTGAAGTATTCGCCATTTACATTGATGCCACGCCCTTCCCAGTTCAGAGTCTTGAACGCATCCTCTAGTGCAGCGGTGAACAGTTTCGGAGAGATAACATCTCCTTGTCTGACTCCCCGCTGCAATAGAATGGGCTTCGACATCCGATCCTGAAGTTGGACGGACATTATGGCGTTATTATACAGACACTTCAACACTTCGATGTACCGGTAGTCTACTTGGCACCGTTGGAGAGACTGCAGTACAGCCCAAATCTCGATCGAATCGAAGGCCTTCTCGTAGTCCACAAATGCCAGGCAAAGGGGGCGGTTATACTCCTCGGTTTTCTGTATAACCTGCCGCAACGCATGTATGTGGTCCACGGTGCTAAAGCCTTTTCGAAATCCGGCTTGTTCGGGAGGCTGGAAGTCGTCTAACCTGCGCGCGAGACGATTCGTGATAACTCTCGAAAACAGCTTGTAAACATGGCTCAGAAGTGAAATGGGTCTATAATTCTTCAATAAGGTATTATCGCCTTTTTTGAAGAACAGCACCACTACACTTCTGTTCCATGCTTTTGGTGTTTTACCTTCACGGATGGCGGTATCGAATAGTTTCTGAAGGGCTTTGCGGATCGGTTTTCCACCCGCCTTCAGAAGTTCGGCTGTTAATGCGTCATCACTAGGGGCCTTGCCATTCTTTAGTTGTTTGAGAGCCGTACTAATCTCGTACAGGCTGACGTCCGGGATGTCTTCGGTATAGTGCCGGGTTAATCTAGCTCTCGGGTCTTCAGCTAGATCCATGACGGGTTTCTTCGTTGATGTGTACAGCTGTCCATAGAACTTCTCAACTTCTAACAATAGCTCCGGTTTAGAGGTCACGATCCTACCTTCATCGGTCTTTAACTTTGCCAATTGGCTTTGCCCAACAGACAGATTCTTGGCAAAAACTTTGGAGCCTCTGTTGCGCTCTATCGCCACTTCAATACTATTAGTATTAAACTGGCGTATATCGCGCCTCAGAGACTTTGAGATCTTGGCAATATCTTGAGGTATTGGCAAGCGTCACCAGATGTCTGTAGGATCATCTTACGTCGATTTTCCATGAGCTTTAGAGTAGAAGGTGTGATTTTTTTGGTTCTATTTGTACGGTGAGTCTTAAAGAACTTTGACCCAACCGTATGGACAGCTTCCACAAACCCGTCATTGTAATCATCCATGTCGCTTCCTAGGCATTCGAAACGATTTTGAAGTTCAAGCTGGAACGTTTCGAGGTTTTGTAGCTGGGCTGGTGCCGGGCGGAGCGTAGACTTTATCAATCGCGATCTTTCAAGCTTGAACCGAATATTCAATGTACCTCGTACCATACGGTGATCAGTTATTAAGTACTATATGTTAATTCAGGTTATAAATTTAAAGTTGCTCAACGTGCTATGGAAAGGGCTATATGCTCGGAGTTTCTCTGAAAGATCTAATTCGTAACGAAGTGATCCGACAGAGAACCAAAGTTATCGACATAGCCCACCGCATTAGCACGTTGAAGTGGCAATGGGCAAGCCATATAACCCAAAGAACCGATAACCGTTGGGGTAGACGAGTTCTTGAGTGGAGACCACGGAGCGGCAAACGTAGCGTGGGACGTCCTCAGACTCGGTGGAGCGATGATCTTCGCAAGGTGGCTGGCAAGAGCTGGATGAGATTGGCCGAGGATCGTGCTCAGTGGCGTGCCATGGGAGAGGCCTATGTCCAGCAGTGGACGACCATAGGCTGATGATGATGATGATAAACTATCTATGTCCCAAATCCCAAATTTCATCATAAACCGTCAAACGGTTTTAGCGTAAACATCCACACATCCATCCATACAAACTTTCACGTTTATAATATTAGTAGGATGTCCCGTCTGTTCCCCTCTATAGTCTATGATCAAAAGCGCAAAGAAAACAATTCAACCGTCAACTTCCTTTCGCCCAATTATTTCAACGTTTCTGATTGGAGGGCGCTGTGCTGCAACGCAATTAGACCAATCACGTTCGAGTGTGCGTCTTTCAAGCGTTCAGCAGAAGTGGTGATTAAGGAATGTTAAGGTTGAAGTTGTTTGGATTTAATGGGCGTTAAAAACTAAAAACGCCTTTGTTTATTGGAAAAAAATTCTAACTTGAAGTGGAACAACTGACAATAAATAAAAGCTTGTAAAAAAGTGACACTAAACAAACATGTTAGTGTCATATTTCGCGTTCAAAAGTAATATAAATAATATTAGCAATAACAAAACGCAGAAGACGTTTCCCGCCATTGCCACGTACTTCATAAGGCCACAGATAGCGTAACTTTCAATAAATCCCGTATTTTCAGATTCTTGTCTATGATATGGTTATACAGGGTTGGCAACTTAAAACTTAAGCTCTGGTAGACTCTAAAAGAGTATGTAATAACCATGAGACGATTCTCTGTCCCGCGGGAAATTCTTAAAATCCCTTCTCACTGCACCTCTATGATTCTAAAAGATGATAATTGTTAACCCGTCGAGCGACCTAGGCACACACCGTGTGCCTAAACTAGCTGTCAAAATTTGCAAATTTTTGGTTCTAGTTTCGATCACCTTTTAACATAGGGTACTTAGAAAAAATTACCCAAAAATGTCGCCGATCGCGCGACGGGTTAAGTATCAAGTCTTTTTAACATCTACAGCTAGTTACAGAGATAAGGTTACTTTGATTCAAATATTATATCCCGTTTATTCCTAATCCTGTGGGATTTTTCCATAAGAACCTTTTACAAAGTATTAATATAAATATATCTTAAAAAATAGATGAATGAATTAAAGTCGTTCTCGAGCTTTGCGCTTACCAGCACATTTGGCGATTCATTTTTGTTTATAATAGATCAAAAAAAAAATTACTGTCGATTCACAACTAGGCTGAAAGATCTTAAGACCCTTTTATTTATGTATATTTTTTTATGCAAATAAGTTGGCAGCCCTAGTATCTAGCCAGCTTCTCTATGGTATACGTGTATTGTAAATATTCAAAATTCGAGCGCGGATCGAACGCGCACGTTCTGAATTCAAATGGCTAACTTATCTGTTTTGCCGCGCTAGTGTTGCCAGGGTGTCGATAGAAATTGTCTACGAAGGGTTTTTAGGTTAGTGCGGGGGAAAAGATTTAATAAACTTCATCGTGTGACGTTTTTACAAGTTTCTATTTAACTTGGAATGTTTGTATGTAAGTAAAATGAGAGTTTTCTTCAAATTTGCCAATTCGAATGGATATATATATATTTTGGATTACAATGTTGCTACAGTCAGCAAAAATGCTTGTATATTTGTTTTTTCTTTGGATAAACCGAAACAATAGCCGTTGATTATACACATTTAGAAATACTTTTACGAGAAATATCCATATAGGCGCAAGCCCTACAGAAGAGACGCGTCCTGCGAACAAACCACGCGGACTGCGACACTCCTCCCGTCCAACGACTCTTCTGTGTGGCTAGCGCTTTATGCATGTATGTGTGTAAAACTTTATTGTACATAAAAACATGAGATTAACAATTAACTAGAATAAGATTTAAGCGGGTGAATCAACTTTTTTGTGTGGTTTACTCCGTCTCCGGTTGGCCAAGTGACATTTTCATACCGTTTCATAGAAAAATGCTTAGGTTGTCCAGGAGACAAACTTTGTATACCATAGCGTGAACGGGTGGCAAGAATAAGTTGATATTCCCAAGTACAAAGGCCTTACGATGATTTTTAATCGGTGATCAGGAACCAATTTTTCTAGATCAGTATTCGGTGGTGATCACGTTTAAGTCGCAATCACATAGAAACAAGTCGTCTATTTTTTTATAATAATTATTTAATAAATTACTTTTTTTATAAAATCATTGTCGGCACACAATGATTTAGTCCATCTATGAGCTTACCTGCTGAGCTGGCAACGTTGCATTTTTGTTAGTTTTTCTTGATTATTCCATAAAAAGTGAATGAAAATTAAAAATGTTTTGTATACAAATTGTTCTAATACAGGGTTATTTGTAATTCACTAGCATCCTTTTAACCCTAAACTCCTACCACTTAAACAAAAGTTTTTTGTTTTACGGCTTTTGTCATATCTTAATATTTTTGGTGTAATAACGTTTTGAAAATTTGAGATTTCCTCTTATTTTTACGATACTCTGTGTATTTGTATGGGAAAAAAGTGCTTCATTTTAAAAAGTCGTAAAACAAAAAACATTTGTTTGAGTGATAGGAATTCAGGGTTAAGAGGATGTCAGTGAATTAAAAATAACCCTGTTGTATAAGTTAATGTGTCTACTGCAATAATAATTCGTGATAAGACTTTTATTTTCTTTTATAACGGACAAATTATTACTTAACGGTTTTTAAAGAAAATAAAAGTCTTATCACGAATTATTATTGCAGTAGACACATTAACTTATATATTAGAACAATTTGTGTACAAAACATTTTTAATTTTCATTCACTTTTTATGGAATAATCGAGAAAAACTAACAAAAATGCAACGTTGGCAGCTCAGCAGGTATAAATCCTCTTAAAACCTCTTTGGGTAGTCAGTTTCTTAAACAAACTTTGACGTGAGACCTGTCAAATTCTCCTCTAAAGCGATGACACTTGACGAAACTACTTAACTACAATAAATGTAGGATGCATTCTCTGGATGGAGGAAGTTTCAACTATAAAGTCTTTTATAAAATAAAACAGGGACTTCATTGCTTTTAAACCTCGTCTGTTAAATTCCATTTTGGCTAGTGATCAATATTTTTTAACTCCTGTTCACCAATTAAAAATCATCGTGTATTGCTAGGATTATCGACTTTTCCCATCTCTAGCGCCCCTTGCACAAGAATCTTAAATACACATTTTCTACAGTCTGCACAAACCGTGGCTCTATTGGAATACGCAACTACGATGTCTAGAAGAGGGTTATGTTGGAATGTTTACCTACTAAACACTGCCTACAAAAAAGAACAACCCTTAGATTATTAATGCACTAGTTAGAGCGTCAGTAGCAAACATTGCGATACAAAACGTCCACAAATCCATTTGACAGCTTCATATTACGATCGCGTACGTCATTCCGGTTGTCACTGTGTGCGTGCTTAATGATACCAGTTAATTTCACGTTCCCCAAACTGCGGGGAAAGCGAAGCTGATTGGGGAATGTGTGGGGAGAGCTTCAATTCGGGGAAAATGAGGGGATTTTAAGTATTAACACAAATACGCGACATTTGACATCAAATTTCTGCTAGACTTGATTAATTTCCTACAATTCATTGGTTATTCGCAACAGCTCGAAACTAAGTCACTCGGCCCACATAATTTTTCATTCCCCACTCGTGGGGAATTTCGACAATGCGTTTCGGGATTTTAGCATATTACTATTGGCAACCCTGTGTCATTCAGAATGACGCAATTGACATATAAGCCAACTGTTGGCTTATATTTTTTCGGGACGTTTTCGTGCCGCCTAAGCTCTATGTAGTGCATAAATAATCTAAGGAACAACCGTTAAGGGAAAATTATAATGATTTATTGAATCAGGCGTTACTTTGCGGAGGTCCATATTAATGTACTGAAACAATTACTTTGCTCACCCGCGAAGATGAAGAACGAAGCGGAGGTCGCGGGTGAGCAAAGTACTTAATTGTTTCAGTTAGTTTCTTGTTAGTGTTGTTTGTTAGTTGTTGTGTTACTGTTAGTTGGTGTACTTACTACACTACACTGACGCATTTCAAACTCAACCAGAGCTGATCTTCAGAGTACCGCAACCGGTCAGTATGCTTTCAAATGTTAGACTCGTAGTAACTATCAATAAGGTCGCTGGTGAGCAAAGTAGAGTCATGTGGGGTAACTGTACGCAGTGGGTAAGTGTACGCAATCCCATTCATATCGGACTCTAATTGTTTCAGTTCATTAATACGGACGTGAGCAAAGTAATTGTTTCAGTTCATTAATACGAACGTGAGCAAAGTAATTGTTTCAGTTCATTAATATATGGACCTCCGCAAAGTAACGCCTGATTCAATAAATATTTTTTCTCAAACATGCATCATCATCATTATCATCGTCATCATCCATCCAACCATCCATCCATCCGTCCATCCATCCATCCATCCATCCAGACATCCATCCATACATCCACCCATACATCCATCCATACATACCTACATCCATCCATACATCCATCCATCCATACATCCATCCATCCATACATCCATCCATACATCCATCCATACATCCACCCATACATCCATCCATACATCCATCCATACATCCATCCATCTATCCATACATCCATCCATCCATACATCCATCCATACATCCATCCATCCATACATCCATCCATCCATACATCCATCCATCCATACATCCATCCATCCATACATACATCCATCCATACATCCATCCATACATCCATCCATCCATTCATCCATCCATCCATCCATCCATCCATACATCCATCCATACATCTATACATCCATCCATACATCCATCCATCCATATATCCATCCATACATCCATACATCCATCCATACATCCATCCATCCATACACCCATCCATCCATACATCCATCCATACATCCATACATCCATCCGTACATCCATACATCCATACATCCATCCATACATCCATATATCCATACATCCATCCATCCATCACCAGTAGTTTAGGAGGTTTTATAGAAATAAAAGAAGATAGATTTTTTTTAATGTCGTAAGTTGGCTGTATGTAATTTTTCCTTTGTCAGTTTAGTGTTAGTAAGCAAATTTAAAAAGTTACAGCAGCGGACAATAATGGTTTTTCATACTTACTTTTATGGCCTAGGCCAAGAAGTAATGTAGGGAGCCATAAACAACAAACTTCATGGCTTCATTTCGTGACATTAACGCATACATTTCAAAGCATGTTTGAGAAAATATTTTTTTTAAATCTTAATTATTATGTATAGATAAAGAGTTTTACATATTACATACTTAAATAATTTACATAGATTTCGCCGGTTATATACTTGGTTTGAAGCCGTGGTGGCCTAGCGGCTTGACCTACGGCCTCTCAATCAGAGGGTCGTGGGTTCAAATCCCGGCTCGCACCTCTGAGTTTTTCGGAATTTACCATGAGCTGTACGGTGAAGGAAAACATCGTGAGGAAACCTGTAATCACCAAGAAATTCAATGGTGTGTGTGAAGTTCTCAATCCGCACTGGGCCCGCGTGGGAACTACGGCCCAAGCCCTCTCATTCTGAGAGGTCTGTGCCCTGCAGTGGGACGTGTTTAGGCTGGGATGATGATGATGATATTTGGTTTGAGATATATGCTGTGGTCAGAATTAAGCGGTAAGCAAACAATATAGAGCAAGCCGGCCGCAATATCCCGTGAGGGAGCATTTAACTTCTTTCTCTCTGAAATTGAAAGGGGAGGTTTCTTGCCCCTATTGTTGGCTAATTAATTGATTCGAACCGGAGTAACAAAAGACTATGGAACCACAGGGTATCACTGCAAAGGTATCACTACAAGTCATAATGACACAAGATATTTAGCCACCCGAGCAGAGCGAGGGTTAAACACTCTACTTTTCACTTTGAATGCGAGGAAAAAACGATGTTTTAGGTAACTAATCTACAATATTACTTTCATACAACGTACGCTCAATACGAGCAATGGACGTCTGTTCAGAATTCAAATAGCAATTTAAATTTGTTCCGCGGTTTTTTTTGTTGAGTGACGCTTTAAATGTTTGCATATTTAGCCAACAGATTCAAACTTGAAAATTATTTCATAGCTTAATTGGACTAAGTATGCATAGTAAAATGAATTCATCTTTAATATAATTAAATAGATTAATATTCGTAATTATTCATGGTGTTTCACGAAATTATTATTTTCTAAAATATTTTTTATACAGTTGTCATTTTGAGGTTATTTCCACGCCCTAAAGGCTTCCACAGACCGAAGCGCAGGGCGCTACGGCGCGCTTCGGAGCGTCCGCAGCGCGCTGCGGTCTGTGGAAAGCTTTAAAATTGTCTATGCCCAGTCACTGAAAGGCAATAATCCTCCATCCACAAACACCGTGATTGGCAGTTTAGGGGTTTCCAAAGTAAATTAAAAAAAAAAATACCTTAATCCCTAGAGATCAATAAAGAGCATTAGTCCCGATATGCAGAGACTAAAGTAACATTTTAAGTGCATGAGAAGTGAAAAATTAATAACTGTATCATGGACAGGGATGTTTGGAAATAATTCCAAATAATGGAAATAATTTTAGACGACCAGATGGCCTAGTGGTTAGAGAACCTGACTACGAAGCTTGAGGTCCCGGGTTCTATTCCTGCGTCGGGGCAGATATTTGTATGAAAAATACGAATGTTTGTTCTCGGGTCTTGGGTGTTTAATATGTATTTAAGTATGTATCTATCTATATAAGTATGTTTATCCGTTGCCTAGTACCCATAACACAAGCTTTGCTAAGCTTACTTTGGGACTAGGTCAATTGGTGTGAATTGTCCCGTGATATTTATTATTTATTTATTTATTAATTCCGATCCGCATTGGCGATCCCTAGTCTCAAATAGCGTATCTACTGTGTTTAAAAATGTTATTGCATTAAATACTTTGGATACAATAACATGTAATCAAATAACAATGTAGATCTCTTTGAAAAAATATACCTTGTTGAGTTTCTTGCCGGTTTCTTCTCAACAGGGTTTTTCCGAACCGGTGGTAGATTCTTCGCCGTTCATAGGAGCATCAATTGATGCCTAAATTGAATAAAGCATTTTCACTTTGACTTGACTTTGACTTTGATGGCAGGCTGGAAAAATTTGAGTCTAAACTCCTGACCAGTGGTGGTGTAGGGGAATAGCACGCGGCACGGAATGCCGAGGACCTGGGTTCGATTCCCAGCGTTGGTCTTTTTTCTGGGGTTTTTTCTGTGCATCTATGTTTCAGTTTGTATTTAGTATGAAATATAAAAGACTAACGACTTCTTCACAAGCGTTTTTGGGCGAAGATCAAAAAGTTGCACAAATCGACCTAGTCCCAAACTAAGCAAAGCTTGTACTATGGGTACTAGACGACGATAAACATACTTATATAGATAAATAAATACTTAAATACATAGAAAACATTCATAACTCAGGAACAAATATTCGTGCTCATCACACAAATAAATGCCCTTACCGGGATTCGAACCCAGGACCTCTTGCTTCGTAGGCAGGGTCACTACCAACTAGGCTATGGAGGTCGTTAAAATAAATACTAATGTAAATATAAATGTATGGTTAATTTTCGAAAATTACGACGAAAATTAACCACACAAATTTATACAAATGTAAATTACATGTGTATGGATAATTTTCGTGTCACAATCGAAAAAGTTAATGGTAATTTTAACTACCTGCTAATGCAGCTTTAACAGTGTGCATCTTATTGGTCTTCACCCTTTTGCCGGCGGTTTCTCGGCGGCGCGGGAACGCGGCGTTCACGCCGCTGCACTAAAGGATGCCTTTAAGACTCTTGTCTGGGAAGGGCGAGGCATCAATGTTAATGGCGAATACAACACCCAACATCACCCAACTTCGATTTGCCGATGACGTAGTGCTTGTAGCCGAGACCTTGGAAGACCTAAGTGCGATGTTCGCTGACCTGAGAAGGGTCTCCGAGCGAGTTAGTCTTAAATTGAACATAGACAAGACGAAGGTCGTGTCGAACGCCCCTTTTTGTACTATATCCCGTTATAATTGGAGACTTTTCGCTGGAACGTTGACGACTATATCTACCTGGGACATATAGTTCAATTTAGGATTTGCCACACACTATGAGTTCTGCTAAGGTTATGTTCAATGAACGAACATGCAAGTCCGGAACCAACTGCAGTTCAAGGCAGTTTTCTCGAGGTGGTTAAAGAGTATGTTTATCTCGGGCAAACTATGCAATTAGGTAAAAACAATTTCGAGAAAGAGGCCAACAGAAGAACTCAGTTGGGATGGGCAGCGTATGGAAGACTGCGTCAAGTCTTCACATCGCCAATTCCACAGTCTAAAGACGAAAGTCTTCAATCAGTGCGTTCTACCCGTCATGACATACGGTGCCGAAACACGGACACTCACGGTAGGGCTGGTCCACAAATTTAAAGTTGCTCAACGTGCTATGGAATGGGCTATGCTCGGAGTTTCTCTGAAAGCTCTAAGTCGTAACGAAGTGATCCGACAGAGAACCAAAGTTATCGACATAGCCCACCGCATTAGCACGTTGAAGTGGCAATGGGCAGGCCATATAACCCGAATAACCGATAACCGTTGGGGTAGACGAGTTCTTGAGTGGAGATCACGGATCAGCAAACGTAGAGGTAACGCCACCAGAGTTGAGGCCACGCACACAACCACATCTCATGTAATGACAGCGGGATTTTGACGTTGTGTTGACGTTTAACGACAACACAACGTCAAAATCCCGCTGTCATTACATGAGATGTGGTTGTGTGCATGGCCTCAACTCTGGTGGCGTTACCTATAGCGTGGGACGTCCTCAGACTCGGTGGAGCGATGATCTTTGCAAGGCGGCTGGCAAGAGCTGGATGAGAGTGGCCGAGGATCGTGCTCAGTGGCGTGCCATGGGAGAGGCCTATGTCCAGCAGTGGACGAACATAGGCTGATGTTGATGATGATGCGTTCTGCGGTCGCGGTCAGGTCAAATTGAACGCAGCCCGCATTATGTATGAACAACATTGTAGGTTTCTATATATTTTGTATTGATATGCGATCTGACCGCGCGGATCGCACGGACAGACCGACAATGTTGTTCATACATAATGCGGGCTGCGTACAATTTGTCCTGACAGCGACCGCAGAACGCATTCAGTGTG
This sequence comes from Archips xylosteana, assembly GCA_947563465.1. Lineage (NCBI taxonomy): Eukaryota > Metazoa > Arthropoda > Insecta > Lepidoptera > Tortricidae > Archips > Archips xylosteana. The sequence continues at coordinate 9,364,964 of OX387373.1, forward strand.
GCAAATCCTTTAGGTAAGTCCAATTTCGAGAAAGGAAGTCAATCGACGAATCCGACTCAGCTGGGCAGCGTTTGGGAAGATTCGCAATATCTTGTTATCCAATATATCGCAGTGTCTCAAGTCAAGTCTTAAAGACTTATAGCACTGAGACGTGACCGCTAACGATGGGCCTTATAAGAAAGCTCAAAGTCACAAAGAAGGCGATGGAGAGGGCTATGCTCGGAGTTTCCTTGCGGGATCGCATTAAAAATGATGAAATCCGCGCAAGAACTAGTCATCGACATAGCTCGAAGAATCGCATGCTCAAGTGGCAGTGCGCAGGACACATCGCTCGTAGAACTGATGACCGATGGGGCAAAAAGTTTCTCGAGTGGCGTCCACACGGATCGGGAGACGCAGGCCTCCAACAAGATGGAGTGACGACCTGGTTAAGGTTGCGGGAACGCGTTGGATGCGGATGGCACGTACCGATCTGTTTGGTGAGCCTTGGGGAAGGCCTATGTCCAGCAGTGGCCGTCTACCGGCTGAAATGATGATGACATTCTGAAAAACTCGTAGGTGCAAGCCCGGTCTCGAACCTACGACCCACTGCTTAAGAGTCCATAATATGTCAAACCTCTTAAGCTATCACGACTTTATAACATTGGTTAGAAATATTAGCATGGATAATCGACCTTTTCCGCAGTCGGCGAAACACCCCGAAAAACAATACCAAACATAAGTTGGCAACTCTCAGGCAATAAAAAGAGATATTAAACACTCGACGACCATTTATCACAAGTGTTGCCACTAGATTGATATAAGATACCCTGTTTTCTCGGCATTTACCCTATTGCGGGGAGGTGGGTGGAATTTATAGCGGTTTATAATTTTACTGCTGCATTTTCATTAATTTTTTGATACGTTGAGATTAAAAAGGTTATACGAGAATAGGGCCTTTGGCTTCACCAATCAACTGACGTACGTTTTATGACCTTTCAAAACACGATTAACATATTAATTATAATATATACTAATTGCTAGTTATGAGTCTTATATTTTCTACCATGAGTCTCTCTCATAGTGAAAATAAACGGATCGCTGGGTCGATTTCAGAGCGTTTTGTCAGCGTTTTTGAAATGTCATTAGTGTCACTCGATTATTGCTGTAAAATAATGATAAATCGCGACAACTTTGGATAAAATCAGACTAAGCCTCGGTACCCGCCACACATTTATATAAAAGTTAACTCTGATCATCATCCCCCTCTGCAATATTTACTACGCAACTGACACTGAGATTGGTCGTCATCCAAATTTCAACCGGGATAGTGGTTGGTCGGTATCCCCGAGATGGAAAACAGTGTTGAATGTTCGTACTACGTCGATGGTTGGTGTGAGCGAACCTTTACAAAGTGATGTTGTTTGTGTTGTGTGACAATGGCAGTAAAAGTGATGATGAAAACGGGGGTAGTTGTGTGTCGCTGTCAGTTGCGTCGAGTAGCCGCGCGACCAGGGCGGTAGCGCGCAGTGCGCGTTTGCCAGCCGCCGTGACGTGTGACTCTGGGAAGAAGGACTACGGATTAGCCCGAAATTTGACGTTAAACTAGTTTTAAGACGTGAGTGATCCGTTTATTTTCACTATATTATGAGTCTTATAACTTATGATCAGAGGTCGGCGGGGGTGAGCTGTTTTCAGTTTTTGCATAACATGGACATACCTTTTGAAATGATTTTATTTAGGATGCCATATATTATGCCATGCCGAATTTACAAAATAACCTAAAATATTATTGTTGAGAATTTTCATATAGTAATTGAATATGCCTTAAAGAAATTCCAAGAATCTAAACTTTATATTGTAGATGCATTATTAACTTTAGATCAAGTGAGAGCGGTTATAAACTGGTGGTCATCTGCTTCTGTCAGTCAGAAATTAGAAGACGTCATTTCTAGAAACCCAGACTTAGATTTTTTTTGGGAAGTATGCCGAAAAACTCACGGAAGCAACAGAAGTGGACAGCATTTTAATGTATAATTTCAATTTAATGTAGTTGTAGGAAGATCTTTTTCAATCTATAAATGGATATTAAGGCGAACTCGTTAAAAATTGAAAATATAGAAAATCTTATGGTTATTTATTGAAATAGCACAGAAAATTTACAATAAATAAAAAAAGCTTAACACTCGTTTTGTAAAGCATTTTCCTTTTAGTTTAATCATTTCAGTTTTGTCTTCTTTTAATATGTCTTTATAGATACACCTACCTTATCCATATTAATATCTACAAGACACAACTACATGACATTAATGACGTAAAACAGCTCACCCCCGCCGAGCTCTGCTTATGATATCATTTCTAGGCCGCCTCTACGGGTATGTATTACAATACCGAAGTACGAAAGACCGAATGTATTAAAACATCGAATAGGTCAAAAGACCGACACGATTTTTTTCTGAAACCGTTAACTTTTTAAGATTGTTATAAAACAATCCTAACCTAACCTAATGGGTTCTGTACGATGCCGTTTTAATAAATTCTGAAAAGTTTACGGTTTCAGAAAAAAATCGTGTCGGTCTTTTGACCCATTCGATGTTTTAATACATTCGGTCTTTCGTACTTCGGTATTGTAATACATACCCGCCTCTACAGACTATTTATATGTTTTAAGCAGTTAAAAATCTAATTTTGCAGTTGATTGAACGTATGTATGGGCTTAACTAGCGTTTTTGCCGGTGGTTTCTCGGTGTAGCGGGAACCTCCGGCAAAAACGCTAGTGTAAACAAGCCCGTACATACAGTAACAGGCCATAAAAATTGCACATCGGTCTTTGGAACAAGACTCGGCAAATGTCGGCTTCGTAGAGCGTTGTCACACATTACTTGTAAGTAGTGTGCGACAACGCTCTACGAAGCCGACATTTGCCGAGTCTTTTTCCAAAGACCGATGTGCAATCTTTATGGCGGGGTGCTGTACCTACGGATCAAATCTTGCAAGTTAAATTTGACTTACTTCCCGGTTTCCGATTCAGCTGAAATTTTGCATGCATGTGTAAATCGGATGACAATGCAATGTTATTATGACATGAAGCTTCATCATTCTGATGATGGAGCTGGAAGGTGGCCGTCAAAAACTCTGTAATAAAACGACACGACCGCATCGAGTTTGGGTTCGTTTGATTCGTCTCGACGAGTACCTACTTTGGTAACCAGGGGAAAAAGTACTGTCAACAAAAAAACTTGTATTGAAAAAATAATTTTTAACAAAAACATATTAAACCTTAAAGACCACTCAGATATAGAAAGGGAAAGATGCAACATGTTGGCCCGGCGGTTTGCTCGCTGTAGTAAGCAAGTCAAGGTGACGCTATTTAAGGCTTACTGTCAAGTCTTCTACACGTGCAGCCTCTGGGCTAGCTACACACAGAAGTCTATAGGCGTCCAACGAGTCCAATATAATAACGGCTTTAGGATGCTGATGGGGCTGCCGCGATCTTGCAGCGCGTCAGGCATGTTTGCGGAGGCTAGAATGGATGACTTCTATGCCATTATGCGCAAAAGGACTGCCTCAATGCTTTGTAGGTTGTGGGACAGTCCCAACACCATCCTAAAGACTGTGGCGGCGAGATATGACTCCCCTTGCATGCGCCACTTTGCCCAGGTGCTGATCAGCAGAAGATGATTTCTCCTGTGGCCTCGTACCCATTATTGTTTAATTTTTATGTGTACTAACATAGCTGTAAGGAGCTTGCTTGTTTACTAACCATTGGACCTTTTGTTGTCTTGATTCAGAATAAATTATTATTATTATCTTTATTTATATTTTTTTCTCTTAGGTTAGATTTTTACAACAATTATACAAAAAGTAAAATATAAAACTTTACATACAAAACGTAAAATCATTATAAAAACCTAACCTAGGGTGCCACCGGCAGCGAGGCGGGGCCCAAGCTATCGGTGGTTAGGGCGACAGAGAGAGGAACCTCCTGACTATCCGCGCAGTGTCCAGGAGTACCGCCTTCTGTATCCGACCCTTGATCCAGCCATCTAGCGAGAGTCTCTTGAAGTGTTGGTCGAGACTCTTCGCTATCAGACCGTTCGCAGAAACGACTATCGGGACAATGATCGTCGAATCAACATCCCACATGGCGGTTATCTCGTGAGCTAGGTCAAGGTACTTACCTACTGGCTTTGTCCTTCTCAGCTTATTATTATTATTATTATATTTAACAGTCAAGTGCCCCCTCCCCCCTCTATAAGCTAAACCATTAGTTCCCAAACTTTTATTCTCATAGACCACTTTCAAAATTTAGCTGGTTCCGGTAGACCCCTTGCAGCTACATTTGTACCATATTCCCAAAACTCGACAAAAATGTGAAGATTGGATCTGAATCTAAATCCCGTCGAGTCTCCCGTGGGCCACTGGGGGTCCACCTGGACCACTTTGGGAATTAATGAGCTAAACTATCGGCTTGAAAAACAAAAAAAAAATGTACTAGCCGGTTTTTCAAGATGCCTAAGTTGTACTGGTCTATACTGTCAAATTATCTCTCATACATAAAGTTGTATGATGTATTGTCATCAGATGGTGCGCCGGCGGCCGCGGTGGGCGCATTAGGCATGCAGGGCGCCGCGCCCGCCGCCGACGGAGACCAGGCGCAGTTCGAGGCAGACAAACGGGCCGTCTACAAGTACGTACCACGGTGATGATGATGATGAGTTCTACCAGCACGATCCTGTACGCGAGAGGTCGGGAAATATCAATCCCACAAAAACATTTCATGTTAAATGTTGCCAAGACGAGACCATGTAGCTCGCACTGTCAAAAAGTAATCAGTACGCTTAGTATAAGTTTTATTTCACCAAAATACCTCTCGATCGCGTTTACGTAAAAATTTCAATTCTATGTAAACATGGACGCGCGCGCGCGGAGGCGCTGTCCATGTTTCCATAGTAATTGATTTTTTTACGTAAACGCGATCGAGAAGTATTTTGGTGAAGTAAAATTTATACTAAGCGTGCTGATTACTTTTTGACAGTGCGAGCTACATGGTCTCGTCTTGGCAACATTTAAAATGAAATGTTTTTGTGGGATTTCATTTCTTTTTGGTAGGGGATGAGGGGGGGGGCGCACTCTTCTGGTTTCTGGCGGTTTCCGGCTATCTGCGCCTTGTGGGGTGGGGTAATTCGAATCGGTGCGGGGCGGACCGTTTCCATTCTGTACGTCAGTACTATTATATATTCTGTGGCTTAGTATAAGTTTTACTTCACCAAAATACTTCTCGATCGCGTTTATGTAAAAAAAATCAATTACTATGGAAACATGGACAGCGCCTCCGCGCGCGCGCGTCCATGTTTCCATAGAATTGAAATTTTTACGTAAACGCGATCGAGAAGTATTTTGGTGAAGTAAAATTTATACTAAGCGTACTGATTACTTTTTGACAGTGCGAGCTACATGGTCTCGTCTTGGCAACATTTAAAATGAAATGTTTTTGTGGGATTTCATTTCTTTTTGGTAGGGGATGATTTACTAAAAATCCTGAAATACATATCTTATTATTTATAACAAGGATAACAAGGACCATCTATATCAATTTTCAGACCTCTAGTATCAAAATTTGCGGAAGTCTCATACAAGCTTTCACCCCCTAGTTTAAGGGGTTGGGGGGTAAAAGTTTCAAGTTTTAAGATTTTTTCGTTGTTTGTATACTATTACTAGCTTACATACCAAATTTCAGCTTTCTAGGACTTCAGGAAGTACCTTTTGAATTTTGATGATCAGTGATCAGTGACGAAATCGGGGGTTTTTAGACATTGATAAAATCTAAAGTATAAGAGCTACGACATTCAAACTTTTTGTTTTTCATGTTTGTACAAGTGTCATTTCTTGAAATTTTCAACTATTTAACATCATCCAAAGCAAAGTTATATGAGTTCAAAAAAACGACGAAACGTTTCGAGAAAAGCTAGGTAGTGCCCTTGCGCTCCGCTTGGCTCGTCTTGGCGGGGGCACTCCCGTGCCCCCAGATAGGCTACTACGGTTTTTTTTTTTTTTTTTTTTTTTTTTTTTTTCTTCTGTTTTCCCTCGACATGCCTCGAGGCCTTCGTTTAACTATTACTCATTCATACCAGTTCTCGCTTTAATGCCTCTCGCACTTACATGCTTCATACTGATCTTTCTTTCGTCCATCATCTTTTACTCTTTTACCGGGTGGGACTCCCGACTATATACTTACTACTACGGTTGTATTGGCAGAATCTGTGTCCTGGTCACAGCACCAATTGTAAGTTGTCCATCAGACGCAGTTCGAGGCATGTGAACCGCTTACAAGTACGGACCATGCCCATCTCTGGCTACCACATCTACGCGGGTAATATGAATTAATATCCTGGCCACGGCACCACATTGTAATTATTACAGACACCCCCTCTTCCCGGTGCTAGCATTGCTCCTGGAGTGATGCGAGCAAGCGACGACGGGCGCGGAGCTGAGGGCTCTAGTTAACAATCCTCTTGAGACTATAACTCAAATCACTAGGCTACCACGTCTACGTGGATGATATGACTATCCTGGTCACAGCACCAAATTGTAACTTTACAGACACCCCCTCTTCCCGCTGCTAGCGTTGCTCCTGGAGCGATGCGAGCAAGCGACGGCGGGCGCGGAGCCCCCCGCCGCGGACGCCTTCGGTGCCGACCTCCAAGCCTTCGTGCAGCACCAGCGCCGGGACCGCAGGCCGTTCCTCGTCGACGAGCCCGAGATAGACGGGCTCATGATTAAAAGCATACAGGTATATTAAGGCCACATTATTTTACACTAAAACTACAAACTTTAAGAAAAACAATAATAAAAAAATGGAAATTTGTGGAAATGAAAAAGGCACACATCAATATGAACCTTATTGCAATAACTTAAAGAACCAAATTTACTTATGCATCTATGTGTTTAAATTACTCACTAGATGGCGCTTTTATCAAGTCTCATACAAATTACATAACTGCGAAACAAGTTACATAACTCGTCGCTAGATGGCGTTGCTCCTCGTGCGCGCACGTTATATTCAATAATTTTTCTTGATTTTTCGTAATTCTCAAAGATATTCAATACTTTTTTTTATTAAATACGTTTAAAATACTTTATTCTACGATATACTATTAAAAAGTTTTGATTTTTACAAGTTTTCATACTAAATATACACACTATCATATCGTTTACATACTGTCATATCGCACTGACGAAGTTTTTAACATCCGTTAGTATATATACAATGCGAACGTCTCGTAAACGTCAACTTGCGTTGCGTATTTAACGCAACGCAAGTTGGAAGTCGCATTAGAAGATTCACTTCAATAACTGAAACATAACACCAAAAGGAGTTCTAAGGGTTCCGAAGGTACTGGCAGAGCGTTCACACTTTGAATAGTTCAACTAATTCTTTGTCCGAGGTTGCTGCCAGCTCTGCGGTCTCCTCTAACGCTAACCTTTTTGTTATTTCGCCTCAGGAGCCCACGGTCCAAAGGCCGACACCAAATGGGGCAATGTATTTGTATGTCTTCGCTTTTTCAGCCGCTTCAGAAGCTGCACCAGCTCTATTGTAGGTTACACGGAGATGGGATGGAGCCAGCGTGTCTGAACAAGTTGCATCCTATACCAGCATTCGACCAATCTTCCATCTTACATGGAATCAAACTCATACCATCCGGTCTCTTAAAATTATGTGTACATGCCTTAATCAATGAATAAATAAATTAAATTAAAAAAAATCCACCTCACTTATCAATTAGTAATTTGGGCAGCTAATTTTATTTATCCAATTTGCTTTTTCATCAATAATAACTCTCCTTAGTTCCTCGATATAAAAAAATACCGCACCCCCCCCTCACCGATCTCCCCTGCACACCCGCGTTCACATTCACCACCGTACTTCCAAGTCAAGCGTGCCTATAGAAGTTTTACTTCAAAACCTCCGATTTTGAAAAATTATTCCGCTCCGCTCCCCCCCCACCGAACCCCCCCGAACACCCGCGTTCACTTTCCCTACTGTACTCCCAAGTCGAGCGTGCCTATAGAAGTTTTACTTCAAAAACCCCCGATTTTGAAACATTCTTCCGCTCCGCTCCTATTGATGCGCGTGATGATATATAGCCTATAGCCTTCCTCGATAAGTGGACTATCTAACACTGAAAGAATTTTTCAAATCGGAGCAGTAGTTCCTGAGATTAGCGCGTTCAAGCAAACAAACAAACATACTCTTCAGCTTTATAATATTAGTATAGATAATAGAGTCACATATCGTATCACTTTTAGTTTTTTTTTTTTTTTTTTTTTATGTTAGAGAGGCCAGACAAACGAACTAGTGGGTCACCTGATGTTAAATGAACACCACTGTCCATAGACACCTGCAGCGCTTTACACGATGCCAGTGCGTTGTCGGCCCTAAAGGAGAGGGAATAGGGGAAGGGGGAGAGGGAAGGGGTGAGGTATTGGGCCCCCGGCACTCTCACTGACCGTACGAAACGCAAGCAGGATTACTGCTGCTTCACGCCGGTGTTCTGTGAGAAGGTGGTACTGCCCCGGACGAGCCGGCCCATTCGTGATGCAGCGGCTAGCTACAACATGGCTCTACCACTACAAAATAGTATTAGATATTTTCGAAAAACTGCCTTTTATCGCTCAAATATTTGAATAGTTAATTTTAGAAAAATAAAATATGTGGTTGCTATTATTGTAAGTATATTGCTGTATATTTTTAGAGTAAACTTTAAAGCTGTAACACATACTTTTCAAGATATTCATCACAACATTTAATGAAGTAAAGAGTTTGAGTTTGTAGGCATCATATCGGACACTCTTCTCTTGAAGTTGTTGACCACAATATCTACCTGGGACTTACAGTCTAATTAGGTAGGTCCAACTTCGAGGAAGCGGTCAATCGACGAATCCGACTCGGCTGGGCAGCGTTCGGGAAGCTCCGCAATATCTTGTCCAATATACCGCAGTGTCTCAAGTCAAAAGTCTTTGACCAGTGTGTGTTAGTGATGAGATGACTTATGGCACTGATACGCGGCCGCTAACGATGGGCCTCGTAATAAAGCTCAAGGTCACTCAGAGAGTGATGGACAGGCTATGCTTGGAGTTTAAGGGCCTACCGAGCTTTTCACGCTAATAGATTTTGAGTGGACGATTTCGGGCGTGGGGGAGGCACGATGGCTCAAGATAGGTTGGTTGGAATGCGCGTGTTTTTGGGTCTTTTCATCTTATTACTAGAACAAATACATATTTTAAAAATGTAGCTATACTACGCCCTAGAAAACATCTTGTTTTATTAACATTCAAAAAGTCATGACCTGCCGTGCAGTATTAGCGTCGTACTACGAATTTTTTTTTTTTTGGAGACGACTATGGATTTTTTTTTATCAAGCGAACTATAAGTAATAATTGTGTTTCGATAAACACTTGTCATTAGAGTGAATCCTCAAATATCTTACCTGTCTACGCCCATCACTAGCGACATTTAACGCTGGCAACACCGGAGATTATTACAAATTTGATTTTTGAGAGCAACGGATCATCGCCCGATTTTATTTAATTTTTTCATAAAAAGTCTTGTAAATTGTACACCGATCTACATTAAAAAATAAGAAGAATAGCTGGATTTCAATTAAAACTCAAAAATCCCTTGAAGTATCGAACAAATTTCAATTGAATTTCAAGATTATAGCTTTACTTGTAATGATACAGCACGAGATTAAATGAATGCAATTAATGTGCCAAAAACACGGTAGGCCCTTAACTTAAGTCATCGACAGAGCTCAACGAATTGCCAGACTCAATTAGTAGGTAACGGACTACATCGCTCGTAGAACTGACGACCGATGGAGTCAAAAGACCGTAAGAAATTACCGTGAATGATGATGATGATGATGACGAAATGGCAGTAAAAGTAACAAATTTGCAGTTGAAGAATAAAAAATACAAAAAGTCCAGAGTTCCCAGTCATAAACACAACTGATTCAACAAGCAGTTCACACCACAGCGAGAGGATTTGTATCAATCAACACTTAGATTTTCATTCATTTTATTGCCATTTTAGATGTTTTTCTGAACATGTATAATTTCCGTGTTAAATGCAGATTCAATCAGGTGGGTATCTTAGGAACTCTGAATGTCCTTTATCAATGCTCGGAGTAGCCATCATCAGATCACAGCCAAAGCACCGCCTAGTGGAGAACCCAGACATCAAAGTGACCTCGTTTTTATGAAAGGCGAATTGTGGGCCGAATTTTTTGACCGTGAGTGTATAAGGATCTTACCCATAGCCATCTTAAAACATGTTTTTAATTCTCCACCCTTCTCCATTCCAGGTGCTAAGGATCCATCTCCTCGAGCTAGAGAAGGTACAGGAGTTGTGCCGTGATTTCTGCGGGCGGTACATCGCATGTCTCAAGACAAAGATGCAGAGTGAAAATCTATTACGGACCGACTATACAGGAGGTCAGTATAACCACAGAATAAACAATAGTACCTCTCTCGTTCTCGTTCATTTAGCAGTTGAGTGCTACCAAGGATGATATACTACTGGATTAGCAGTCGCCATAGTACAGATCGGCCGCGGAAAAGTAGTTCGATTATTAAATCTAGATGGCGCTGTAATATAGCCAGAGGCTTTGAAAGCAAAACTGTTTTGCTTTATTAATTTAATTAATTAATAATACATTTACAGTAATATGAAACATCTGTAAGGTCTTATTGTTTTGCTTTCAAAGCCTCTGGCTATATTTCAGCGCCATCTAGATTTAATAATCGAACTACTTTTCCGCGGCCGATCTGTACTATGGCGACTGCTAATCCAGTAGTATATCATCCTTGGTGCTACTCAGTGGCGTATAGCGTGCCTTAGAGGGGCCCTGTATCAAAATTAGTTGGGGGGGGGGGGGGGGGGGGCTCTCCCGGGAAGCACGAGACCGTGGAACGTCCCGCGCGCCGCAGTGGCGCATAACGAATTGTTCGTGATTGGCCAATTTATTTTAGTAGTTTCGTTTAACTTTAAGGCTATTGGCTATATTTTTCCCAGTCTGTTGTCGTTTTTGCCTCAAAATAACTTTTATTGGTCAAAATTCAAGCATCCGTTGATTTTTGGTGAATTAATAAAAATGCAACCGCGAACAAATTTTGCACCAGTCCGATACAATCTGTGACGGGTGCGTGTTGTGCGGATTTGTTTTTGTGTAGTGATAAAGTATTAATATGGTAAACTAATGTGTGTAATCGATTCTAAAACTAATTATGTTCAAAATAGTGTAGTGGGTCAGTAAATTTAGCTATGTGGCAAAATGTTTTGAGGTTAGAGTGAAAATAATTGAAACAAAACAATAATACATAATTTTCGTTACTATCAGGTGAGTTAGAAATAGCAATGATATTTTAGAAACCTAGTGTGAGTAGTGTGTAATCTCAGCTTTCTAACGATATATAACATTCAGTATATAATTATCGTATAAAAGCACAATTTCGTTTTTTCTAGCATGTAGTACGTAAACAGAATGAACCAAAAATCGTTGGTCGCGTAGGGCATTTTGCGTGAACGGTGGCCGATCGCGCGACGGGTTAAGTGACACTGTAGACCGGGGGACCCGTATCATTGATACGGCTGATACGGCGGTAGCTACGCCCCTGGTACTACTGTACTTAGTACGTGTATTATAGTCAAGCTTACCTACACTGAACACGTTACTTCTTCTACATATTTCAGGTGGCGTGGAAAGTAACAACAACTTATCGGGCACATTAGATGACCACTCTAGCACTTCAAACTCACCCCAGTATCAGGTATGAAATGTATGTTAATTTCTAATATATTAACATAACGTTATACTCTTATCTCTGGGCTGGCGCACCCCAATATCAGATGATTTCACTTGATCGCATACAGCGCAGGGCGTCCCGAGTCGTCGGCAACCCCTCACTCTCCGATAAACTCGATCCTCTTGCTCTTCGCAGAGACGTTAGCTCCCTTTGCGTGTTCTATAGGATCTACAACGGGAGATGCTCTGAGGAACTCTTTGACCTCATTCCAGCTGCGGGGTTCTATTACAGAGCCACCCGTCGTAAGCGTTCATTTCATCGTCATCATGTTGATGAATGGCAGTCTTCGACGGTGCGTTTTAAGCGGTCTTTTTTGCCACGAACTTGCAAAATCTGGAACGAGCTTCCCGCTGGGGTCTTCCCATCAAGTTACGACTTGCAGGGCCGACATCGCACTGGCATCGCGTAAAGCGCTGCGGGTGTCTATGGACAGTGGTGATCATTTAACATCAGGTGACCCACTAGTTCGATTGTCTGGCCTAACATAAAAAAAAAAACGAGAAAAAATAACAAAAATGCAACGTTGCCAGCTCAGCAGGTATAAACCCTCTTAAATAGTTTTCTGTAAAAAATTAACATTACTTTGATATATATTTTTTTGAAACCTGCTGAAGGGCTCTGCAACCATGGCCACAGAAATAACAAATTAAAAAGTTATGTGACGGATAGAGATGTTAAAGGATGAGCCTGATTTTCCTGTTAATTCGCTTTGTAAATAAATAAATAAACAAATGAATATGGCTCAGCCCAAACCTCTCGCAAACCAGTGATTTTTGGCGTTCCTGAATAGCAGTTCAAACCAAACCCAACCCAAACGATTGAATCACCGCTACCAAACACGTGAAGGCCCGTTCCTGAATTTAGCCCCTGGTGGTTAAATTAAGGAACATTTTGTCCGTCACCTTAACTACTACTTAAGAGCTACTTAAGATTTGTGAAACTAAAAATTTTAATTCCAGATTGTCTAGTGGTTAGAGAACCTGACTTTGAAGCTTGAGATCCCGCCCGGGTTCGATTCCCGTGTCGGGGCAGATATTTGTATGGAAAATACGAATGTTTGTTCTCGGGCCTTGGGAGTTATATATTAATATGTATTTAAGTATGTATCTATCTATATAAGTATGTTTATCCGTTGCCTAGTACCCATAACACAAGCTCGCCTAGCTTACTTTGGGACTAGGTCGATTGGTGTGAATTGTCCCGTGATATTTATTTACTTTATTTTAATATTTATTTATATTTATCTGTCATATAAGGGTTCCAAACTATGAAAGAAGTAGAATTTCGTTCCAAGATTGAAACAATAATTCATTAAACTACTATATAACTCTAAAGTAACCTAACGTTAGCGTGTTTAAATCGCAGGTCAGCGCCATCTATCGTCAATCAGGAAATTGAATCCATAATAATATTACGAATGCGAGAAACTGTGGTTCTCTTCACGCTTAAACCGCTGGACCAACTTAAATGAAATTAAGTATGGATATAGTTTGAGGCTCTCGGAAGGTCATAGGGTAGTATTTATCCCGGAACATTGCATAGATCCCGCGGGATAACGATAAACGATATCTTTCCAGACGGAGTCGCGGGCAACAGCTAGTTTGGTTATAATATTTTCAGCGCAATTACGTTTTGTCGAAATTCGTTTTGAATTATATTATTTTTATTTTTGGTCCAAATTCCAAATGGTCAATTTAAGTGGACGATTTTCCATTAGAAAAAAAATAAAAAATGTTTTATTTGTTAGGTAATGATATACCTACATATTAGTGGTGGAGCCTCTTTTTAAGGTTGAAAAAGCCTGTGTCAGGAGGCACCGCTCCTCCTCCTTCTCGACATTTCATTTTGTGACTATTACTTGTCTTAGCCATTACATTTTTGATTAGAAATCAGAGTAAATCATTTATACGATACCCCGCGGCGGACACGACGTACAAACACGCGTTCTTGAATCTACAAAAGCACGACGACGTCTGTACACGCGTACGCTTACATACATCGCGCGCGCACTCTTCTGGATTCCGGCGGGGTCCGGCAATCTGCGCCTTGAGGGGTGGGGTAACTCGAATCGGTGCGGGGTGGAGCGTGTCCATTCTGTACGTTAGTACTATTATATATTCTGTGACGATACATGAGTTTCAGATAAAGCTGAAACTCGTACAAAAATTTATATTTCGAATTCATGAGTTTCAGTGTTTCAATTGAGTACAATTTTGTTAATTTAACTACTATTAACTTTAAAGTAGGTGACGTAATGTTAGCGTGTTTTAATCTGAGGTCAACGCCATCTATCGTCAATCTGCGAAGTTTTCAAACAAGGCTAGTTCGGATATAGGCACAAAAAAGAAAAATGGAGCAGTATAACGTCTCGGCAGCGTCCTTGATTATAATTACCTACGCCGGCTCGGTACACAAGCTCGCGATAGGGCTGCCACTCTTCAGTTATGTTTTGATAATGTCACATGAAATAGGCAATGGATTAGGAGATTTAGGAAATTATGGAAGGAATACCAGATAGATAGAACATCCTGAGGAAACCTGCATACACCTGCGAAGAAATTCAATGGTGTGTATGAAGTTCCCAATCCGCACTGGGCCCGCGTGGGAACTACGGTCCAAGCCTTCTCATTCTGAGAGGAGGCATGTGCCCTGCAGTGGGACGTATATATGCTGCGATGATGATGATGATGATGGAAGGAATGAAGTAAGTGACGTTTAACAAAAATGCATTTTCCGTTATTTTAGTAAACCACAAAACGTAATATGTTTTTAAACGGTTTTATTTAGTTTCACCACTACGTATTATTTGCTACCTACAAATTAGCCACGGAGAAGTGTTTGCGACTCTTCTGGGATGTGCGAAAAGCTTTATTGTTGAATTTAAGAGTGTAAATTCCGACTGAGTTGGTAACCTAAAAAATGACAATTCCGGTTTCGATATAGATGAATTTAAAACATCGTACACCGAACAATACTACTCATATCGTCGTGACATAGTTAATAGGTAGGTACGTAATAAATGCGCGTGAGTCCCGCGCCGACCGAACGTAACCGCGCAGCACCCCTGACTGATGGTTGCCGAGGTATGCTGAGAATTCGTGGCGCGTAGGTATAACTCGCGTTCCGGCCGTTTGTATGAAGACGTTCTACTGCTCCTTTTTTCTTTTCTGTAATATAGATAACGCCACGAGAGTTAGGTCGCGCACACAAAATAGGGTTATAGCTAAGTTTTAAAGATATAAATGAGACGGGTGGATAGAAAAAGGGGAGGCCTTTGCCCAGCAGTGGGACATCCATTAGGCTATTAAAATAGTACATTGTGCATCAAGGGCCGTAAGTAGGGGATTACTAACGAGAGCCTATTAGAAGCCCGACTCCGGAGGCGGAGGGCTTTTAATGACTCGAGTTTGTAATCCCCTTACTGCCCGTGATACACACAATGATTTTCATCACACTGCAAGGAAAAAAAATCAAAAATGAAATTATTTCGTCACTAAACACTTAAATTAAATAAATAATGGCTACCCGCCAATACAGATTGTCACTTTTTTCAAGTCATCTACCATAGATAATGTAAACTGTGTTTAGAATTAGAATGGCCATACGGCCACATTCTGCCAACATGTTAAAAAAATACTTACTAAAATTATTGCAAAACTATTTGGTATAAATTTAAAATATAAAAATTACGAAGTTTCATGAAGCGTAGACTAGTTTTGTGTAGTAAAATTAGGTTATAGCTAAGTTTTAAACAAATAAATTAATAAAACGTTGGCTGACTTGAAACCTCCTTAGTCTGTTTGAAAATTTTAAAACTAAAGTTAGAACTCCCTTGGGAAGAAAAACTGTACGTAAATCCATAACTCCCTTAAGAACAAATTAGGCCTTTGACATTTAGTATACAGGCATGGAACAACACCATTGACGAGCAAGTGTGATAAAAAAATACCTTTCAAAATAAAATTTAGATAAACAGTAGAGCTTTTTAGGGTTCCGTACCCAAAGGGTAAAAACGGGACCCTATTACTGAGGCTCCGCTGTCCGTCCGTCTGCCCGTCTGTCACCAGGCTGTATCTCTTGAACCGTGATAGCTAGACAGTTGAAATTTTCACAGATGATGTATTTTGGTTGCCGCTATAACATCAAATACTAAAAAGCAAAATAAAATAAATATTTAAGGGGGCTCCCATACAACAAACGTGATTTTTTTTGCTCGTTTTTGCTCGATATTGATAACGGCAACTGGTAGACGCTTGAAATATTCACAGAATATTAAGTTATATGTTCACTTTAAAAATAAATAGTTAAATTGAAATAAAACAAATATTTAAGGGGGGCTCCCCATACAACAGAAATGTTTATTTGCCGTTTTTATAGATAATGGTACGGAACCCTTCGTGCGCGAGTCCGACTCGCACTTGGCCGGTTTTTTTATAATGAGAGGGAGGCAAATGAGCAAGCGGGTCATCTGATAGAAAATGATCACCACCGCCCATAAATATCAACAACTCTAAAGAAGAGACACTATGCGGACAGTAAAACAAACTTATCAAGGTAAAACATTCAAATTGATGGCACCCTTATAGCACCAGTTGGCAGCACCGTCTATGTGCACGTTCCCTATTGGGAGCACAGAACAGGAAAAGCCGGTTGTCTGTAAAGTCGGTTTACGGACGATAGTTTAACGTGACTCCGGTGTTTTTGTCAAATATCTTGAAAACGGTGCATCCTACGGCAAATTCAATGAAATTTTCATCCCCCCTATAATACCCACGCACTCCCTCCCCCGCATCCCCTCCCCCCTCTCCCCTCTCCCCCCCACCCCTCCGGTGTTTTGATCTCGGAAACGGCTCCAACGATTCCGATGAAATTTGGTTTTTGGGGGTTTTCGGGGATGAAAAATTGATCTAGCTTGGTCTTATCTCTGGGAAAACGCTTGGTACCGAGTTTCTGCCCGAGCAGAGCTCGGTCGCCCAGGTACTTTAAACTAAATGACTAACTAACAAAAATGCAACATTGCCAGCTCAGCAGGTATAAACCCTCTTAACGAACGACTAATGTCATCCCAATTCTTGTTCGAAAACTACTTCGATTCCCGATAGATGGCGCTAACCCCAGATTGAAACAAGCTAACGTTACGTTTCCCTAAAATTATATAGTAGGTTACCCATGTTAGTACTTTTCAATCATGTACTAATACCAATTTTGTAAATTGTAATTTTTGAACGGGTTTCAGCTTTCGTTTATTCTGAAACTCTGAAGGGCTCGGATCTCGGATAGATCTTACGATTATAGCGTATCACAAACAGCGCAGATGCGGTATAGTAGATTGTTCAACAAGGGAGGAAAATAACCAATATCACACGAGGTTACTTGACACCCGAGCACAGCGAGGGTGGCAATATTTCGAGGGTGATATTGGTGTTTTTCCCGAGTTAAACACTCTGCTTTTCATTTCGACTACAAGGAAAGTAGGAAAATATAAGTATAAATAAATAAAAATGTCTAAACCGGTCAATATGATCGTTGTTAAATATTTCAATAGAGTTTATTGTTAAGCAATAATTAATTTAACAAAATTTAATATATTCAATATAATAATCAATGAAAACAGTAGATAAAGTAGGTATTTTAGTAAATTTATTTGTAAAATAAGTAAATAACCAATTTGAACCAACGAGTTAAGCTGTATAGATATAGGCTGTGTGGACATATAACATTGTCGTTTACTGTGTTTTTTTTTTAAAATTTTTTAACTTTTCTGGTTTAAGTCACTAAATAAGAAACTAATGTAAATTAATAATTTAATTTAATAATATTTCACTGGCATTATAAAATTTTTAATATGATTAATTAAGAAAAAAAAACTCAATACAAAATTATTCCATGTATATGCTTGGCTGAATGCGTATGTGTTCCATTGACAGCCAATGCCTTTATTTTTTTAAATTCATTTCTACCCTTGGGATGAAAATAATAGTTATCCTCCCGTATGTCAGATATGATTTGCCTCACTTTCCGAGTATGAGAGATGAAAAGATTTTTTCATCTCTCCTGTTCAGAAAGTTAAAGTTTCGTGGGTAGATAGCCGGGTGGAAAATTGCGTTTTCATCTCTAGGGTGGAAAATAATTTTTTTTTAATTTTTTTTCACGTTTCAGCATGGCCATCTAGATGAACGTCGTGTCCAAGGAGCTTATGTATATACAACACTGGAGGTTGTACGCCGAATGTTCGGATGTCCGTTTGAAACAAGAAATTTGATCTTTATTACGTCACGAAAATATTCCATCTCTTTCTTTAGTTAGGTTAAGGAAGAGATGGAAGTCATTCGCGAAAATGTGAAAGAAAAATATAAATAAGTAATAAAGGTCAAAACTTCTTCGTTTGGCGTTCAACCTCCAGTTTTGTATATAAGCTCCTTGGTCGTGCCCAACTCGATTTTTCGGCCGTGGCAAGTGGCCAGAGCGAAAAGGTTGGCTATAAGTAAATTCAATTTATTATTATTCTCATTTTTTTGTACTCTCCTCATAGTCGAAATGAAAAGTAGAGTGTCTAACTCGGGTGAAATACCCGTTTCCCCTCGAACTATTGGCGCTCTCCCTTCGTTCGAGCGCCCGAAATATCTCGGGTTCAATGGGTCACTTTCCACCCTTGGTTATCAATCTACTATTATCTGCGTATCTGTGAGAACCGACATATATAGGTAACGCCACCAGAGTTGAGGCCACGCACACAACCACATCTCACGTTAAACGTTAAACACAACGTCAAAATCCCGCTGTCATTACATGAGATGTGGTTGTGTGCGTGGCCTCAACTCTGGTGGCGTTACCTATATCGACAGATGTGAAGATTTTATCTGCAGATAAATACAGATGGTTGCGCAGAGGCACACTTTCATCATCATCATCATCATCCCAGTCTATATTACGTACCACTGCAGAGCACAGGCTTCCTCTCAGAATAAGAGGGTTAGGGTCGTAGTTCCCACGCGGGCCCAGTGCGGATCGGGAACTTCAGTGTATAATAAAATAAAATATAAAAATTACGTACTACTTAAGCAAACAACAAGTTTAATCATCCTTGCGTAGAAATGCATTTCACTCAAATTAAAAAGTTATGTGATTTCATATCACTGCAAATGAATTATTTTGAAAAATAGTACATTTGTAGTAATATAAAACATCTGTAGTCTTATTGTTTTGCCTTCAAAGCCTCTGGCTATATTTCAGCGCCATCTAGATTTAATAATCGAACTACAAAAACCGCGGCCGATCCGTACTATGGCGACTGCCAATCCAGTCTATTTCATCCTTGGTAATACTATTGCTAAAAATAAATAGTATATTTATTTTATTTATTTATTTATTCAGGATAACAACAGCCTTAAATGAATAAAAGAAACATACAAAAGGTTACATCATTATGAGGCCAATAACAGCTATCCATTAAGAGTCTTAATCTAAGTCATCATAGTGGAAATGTCTGCAACACCAGATACACCAACTCATGCTAATCTCTAGAGTGTTATATAGTTATAACCACCAAGACCAAGATCAATAGTATCGCCTGATTTTCACTACCTATACTATTGATACTATCGAAAGTATTGCACCACGTCGATATTTTCGATAGACTATCGACGCTATCGACTGTTTTCTCAAGGTCAACTATCGATAGTGAACCTATCGCTATCGCAACAACACTGCACTGGTAGCTATGAACAAATTCTTCGCAGACCGAGTCGCGGCATAGGTTGGATGACAACGCAAGTACAGTCTGCGAAAAAGCATGCATATTACCTATAAATTATTATGTATTAAGTTTAGTGTTACCTATAGATAGTACAAAACTATCGACACTATTGATAATATCGATTGTTTTCGGTCATTATTGCCTGATTTTGCAATACTATCGATTGTATTGGACCTAAACCTATAGATAGTATTGTTTTTATTTTTAAATCACTATCGATCCTATCGATATTCTGAATAGTTTGCGAGGTCAACGATCGTTAGTTTAACTATCGCTACGATAGTTCTGCAACGCTGATTGAGCTATGATCTTCGAGTTCGAACTCTTGAGCTGAAACTCGTTCAAAAATAAAATTTTATAGTCAAAATATATTTTTATTCAATTTATTAACTTCTGATTTTTCAACTCGTATATAAGTTTAGAGTAACCAAATGATAGCGTGTTTCTGTCTGAGATCAGCGCCATCTATCGTCAGATGGCGTAGTATTCAAACAAGGAGAGTTCGGTCTTGAGAACCAATGGAGCGGCAATGGATGAGATATACATAATATTTATGTATAATTATTGAAAATATACGGAGTTTAACTCGACTTGTTTCGGGCTAATCCGTAGCCCTTCTTCCCGGAGTCACACGTCACGGCGGCTGCCAAACGCGCAGCACTGATTTCGCACTGATTTGTTATTACCAAATAAACGATTTATTATTATCGATTACAATCGATACTATAGATGGTTTTATATCCAATAGAATCGATAGCATTGGCAAATCAGGCAGCAGTACTATCGATACTGGCTGATTTTGCAATACTATCGATTTTATTGGACATAAAACTATCGATAGTATTTTTCCATTATAAAGTTGTTGAGTTGCTTATAAAGCGATATCGATGCTGTCGGTTCTCTCGATATCCAGAAAGTGTTGTTGCGATAGCGATGGTCTTGAAAATCACTCGTACTATCGATAGTCCTATCGAAACTATCGACCCTTGACGATACTATCGATAGTATTACTATACTCCTTACTAGGAGATGTCGGTCGTTATAGGCGGAGTCGTAATAAACGGATGTACTTTCATAATGGCTCGTATTAAAACCAAACATGCCTATACTTACGTCGCTAATAACGGTCGGTCGTTATATGCAAAGTCGCACTAAACGGACTATACTGTATGTACATATTAGCAAGGATGGTATTACTACAAAATGTAAGTAGTGTAGAATTGGGGGTTCTGGCTCAATTTTATTTGCGGTTGTAAAAATGTTTGTGGTAAATGAAATGTATGGGCATAGTATGGAAGCGGATGTAAGATAACGAATTACCAACAGCAAAAAGAATACCATAAGCGTAAAATAATATATTTTAGGTATTGAAGTGGCTTGGGAGTCGGCGGCGACGGCGCCTCGGGCGGCGGTGTTGGGTGTTATAGTTGGTGGTGGTGGTGGTGGTGGTGTGTGTATAAGAGTTGACGGCGACTACGTCCGCGCCGATGGCGTATTGTTGTTGTTGAGTTTAACAGTTGGTGGGCGATGACGGCGGGCCGGGCGGGCCGCCAGCGGGTCGGGGTCGGGCCGGTAGGTGATGTCGATGGCTGCTGCGGCGGCGGCGGCGGCGGTAGGTAATATATTGTTGTAGCCCGAGTTGAAGGGAAATAGGTCGCTACTAAGTACTTCAGTTGCAGTTGTTTTTCAACCGGCTTTAAAGTGAAACGTGTTCAATAAGGCGCAATAAATAAATAAAGAAAATGGATAATTTAAGCATTGCTTCATACAAACCATCGATCGATTGGCGTTTCGAGTTGAGCAAGAACGTGTATAACCTTGAGGGGTATGTTTACCCGATTCGAATTAAAAATATTTATGTTTATCTGAAGCTGCAATTTAATGATGAATTAAACATAACATTGCATCCATACATAAATTTTGATGGGAGACATGAGCTCACCTGTGAAGAATGGAGTACAATGTTTATGGAGAAAGCAGAGCTTATAAGAAACTTTTTTCACAACCCATCAGACGTAATGCCGCTAACAATCGCCTGCAATCGTTTGCATGTGCATACGGCTCCGGAACCTGCCATGCAAAGTATGCTTATACTTCTCTCTGACTATGAAGATCCTTTGATTATAAATTGTTTGGAATGGAGTAATATTGAACGTGTTATGGAGTGCATCAATTCGAGAATTAAATATTTGAAAAAGAGAAAGCTGACCTTCGAGAATAGAATCAACTTTTTCATGAAGTATCTGAAGATGCGGCAACCTAAAAACTTGCATGAGGGTCGCCAGATTATTGAGAATGTGTGTAAAGAAGATGATGTTGTAGATAGCGAAATAAAGTGTTACGCCTTTGATTTTTTATGTAATGCCTTTCTGTTATCATAATGAAATTTAAATAATTGTAAAATCATTAAAATAAATTAATATGCTTATCTAGAAATATGTTTTTTATTCCCACGTGCGGCTTAAAACCGCAACAATGTCCTCGCCCCATTTCGATTTCCTGTTTTTTTAAGTTTAATTGTATAAAAGAGGAATATTATCAATTTAATGATTAGTAGTCATCATGTCTTACCGCTGTAACTACTGCAGCGAAGATATTCCGGCAAACCGATTGATAGCTCATTCAAAAACGAAAAGACATAAATTATTATGTACTCAGGATAAAGACTGTGATTATAGTGTTTACGTTATAAATTCAGCGTTCAAGTGCCGGCTCATTACTTATCGTGTTAATGGGACATCAAAAATAATAGACCCACAACAATATTTATTAAAAATTGGGAAACGTGTGGAGAATATTTTGAAAACGGAACTGGAAATACATAGTAATATAAAAGTGAATGTAGAATTATTCTGCACCTATTTTAAAATTACTAGTGAAGGTGAAGTGACGCGCGATCTAAAGTCTTTCAACACTAAAAATGTGTACCTGTGTGATGGAGATTTTAATTTTTCGGAGTATTTCAAAAACGTCACATCAGCTATTCTTAAGAAGAGTGAAGACTTTCTAGAACGAGACAGCGGGTGGGCGCTCGAGCGAATTGAGTTTCTTGATATTAATATTAACAAGTGTCCGATGTTCACTGCTTCATCATACGTACCCTTACCGAAGTGGGTACAGGCTAAGAAGGCATGCGTTAACGTGAAAAACACTGATAACGCATGTTTAGCGTGGGCTGTGACTAGTGCATTATATCCTGCGGACAAAAATGTTGACCGGGTGACGTCATACCCCCACTATGAAAACGTGCTTGATGTTAAAGGTATCGAGTTCCCATCATCAATAGTGGACGTAAGAAAATTTGAGAAATTAAATAACCTTACTATTAACGTTTATGGTCTCAATTGTACTAAAAAGACACAACAAATAGTTCCTTTATACGTTTCGAAACGTAAAGGCAATAGTGAAAACAATACAACCCGCCATGTAAATTTATTATTTTTTGAAGGCATGAATAATAAGGGTCATTATTGTTGGATTAAAGATGTAAGCAGGTTAATTAGAATTCAATTAAGTAAACATCGTGGGAAGATTTATTTTTGTGATGGATGTTTACAATATTTTAGTGATAATGATAAGCTCAAACTACATAGAAGGCTTGGGTGCGGTAACAAATTCATTCAATTACCTACTCAGGATAATAAGTATTTAAAGTTTAGCAATTTCTCCCACAAAATGAAAGTACCATTTGTAATTTATGCTGATTTCGAATCAATTTTGAGCCCTGTAAATAAAACTCGCCCTGAAGCAACTACCCATAACACACACAAACACATACCATGTAGCTTCGCATATTACATTCATTGTGATTATGATAGTAAGCTATCAAAGTTCACGTCATATCGTGGGGAGGACTGTGTGGAAAAATTTGTGGAAAGTCTTTATCAAGACGCTAAGGCTATAAGCGAGATATTAGCTACAGTACTACCATCGGCAGGCATTAGTGTTAATAAGGTTTTCGATAATAGTGTACCGTGTCACATCTGTAAGAAGCCGTTTAAAGAAAACGAGGTTTATGTGATTGATCATTGCCATCTGACGGGCGCAGTTAGAGGTAGAGCGCATAACTCGTGCAATCTAAACTATAAACTTCCTAAATTTATACCGGTTATTTTCCACAATTTAAGCGGTTATGATGGACACTTGTTCATTAAGGAACTGAGCAAATCTGAAGGCGAAATACACTGCATCCCACACAACAAAGAAAAATACATTTCCTTCAACAAAAATGTCGGGAAGGTTACTTTAAGATTCATCGATTCGTATAGGTTTATGTCAAGTAGCTTAGATAAATTAGTCAAAAATCTTACAAAGGAGCAGTTTAAGATATTACCAAATTTTCTTCCCTTACCTCACGCCACCGCTGATGATTGTGAAAAGCAAATGAAGCTTTTAACTCGAAAAGGGGTGTATCCGTATGAGTACGTTGATTGTTGGGAGAAGCTTGATGAAGCTCATCTCCCCAATAAAGATTCTTTTTATAGCGCATTATGTGACTCACACATTTCCGATAATGATTATCAACATGCTCAGGAGGTGTGGGACTCTTTTAAGATAGATACGTTAGGCGAGTATTGTGACTTATATCTCAAGACCGATGTAATACTCTTGGCAGAAGTGTTTGAAAATTTTCGGGAAATATGTTTAAATACTTATGAATTGGACCCGTGTCAATATATAACGGCTCCCGGCCTCAGCTGGGATGCCATGTTGAAGCATACGGGAGTTGAATTGGAACTTTTCACCGACTATGAGATGGTTCAATTTATAAAGGCGGGTATTAGAGGCGGCATAAGTCAAGCCTCTAAAAGGTATTCTAAAGCGAATAATCAGTTTATGAAGAATTTTAATCCGAATGTAGATAGCACATTTATAATATATTTAGACGTTAATAATCTTTATGGGGACGCTATGCAGCGATATCTGCCTATAAATAACTTTAGGTGGTTAAATGAAGATGAGATAAGAAATTTAGATGTATTATCGCAGAGATCAGATTCTAGCGATGGGTACATTTTAGAGGTGGATATCAATTATCCCACCCACTTACATGACTCTCACAACAACTATCCATTTTGCGCAGAAAGTAGAACCACACCTGATGGTACAATTAAAAAGCTTCTACTAACGTTACACAACAAACAAAACTACATTATACATTACACCAATTTACAACAGGCGTTAAATGCGGGGCTCGAATTAAAGAAAATACATAGAGTCTTAACGTTTAACCAGAGCCCTTGGCTTAAATCCTATATCGAGCTGAACACCACACAAAGGACGATCGCGAAAAGTCCTTTCCAAAAGGATTTTTTCAAGCTCATGAATAATGCGGTGTTCGGTAAGACGATGGAGAACGTTGACAAGAGGGTCGACGTTAAACTTTGTAATAGATGGGAGAGCCAAGGAACAAAAACAAAATGTAAATATGGCCTTGAGCGATATATCGCTCAACCCAATTTTCATAGCGTTACTATATTTTCAGAAAATTTAGCTGCTGTGCAGTTAAATAAAACTAAAGTTATCTATGATAAACCAATTTATGTCGGTTTTTGTGTGTTAGAATTAAGCAAGACTGTGATGTATCAATTTCATTACGATTATATGAAACCGAAATATGGTGAAAATGCGTGTCTTCTATATACAGATACGGACTCGTTCGTATATGAGGTAAAAACCAATAACTTTTACGAAGACATAAAACCTGATTTGTTAACAAAGTTTGATACATCCGATTTTTCCACAGATAACGTATATAACATACCGCAAATGAACAAAAAAGTTGTTGGTATTATGAAAGATGAAAATAATGGTAGAATTGTGTTAGAATTTGTAGCTCTAAGATCGAAAATGTATGCTTACATACTTGATGGTGATGATAATATAGAAAAAACTTGTATTAAAAAAAATAAAGGAATTAACGCAGCTGCAGTGAGAAAGCTAAATTTTGATAATTATCAACAATGTCTAGATTTAAGTGTTACTTTTTATGATAATATGTATAATTTCATTAGTAATAAGCATGATGTATACACGCAAATTAAAAGAAAAAAGACGCTTTGCGGTAGGGATGATAAGAGATATGTACTTAGCGATAAGATTAATACTTTAGCGTGGGGTCATTATAGAATAAGCGATGATTGTTAAATAAAACAAGTTTAATGCTGACACATAGTATTTTATTATTGAATTACTTTTCGTACAGTCCCGTTGAGAGCGCTATATTCAAACAGTGAGTCATTTATTATTAGACAATATGCAGTGGTAGCGGCAGACACGTTTTCCTTAAACTCCATCTCAACTTTAATGTCAATCGGCCCCGTGCCATAGCTATCGCACTGTCGCGACGTGTTGATAACAACCAGAGGTGCCTTAATTTTGTAGTGCACGGGATTCAACTGTGGGTTGTTAGCGTCTCCATAGTATGCTTGCTGGAAGCTGGCGTACGCATCATACAACAGTGGAAAGGAGCTCTTTTTAAAGTCCGCCGCAAATGAGGTGTACGGGTAGTACTGAGAGTTTAGATACACCCTACAATCAGTGAGATTGCAATGATCAAATTCGCTCATGTTTTCCGCCTCTACATTCTTGCGCGCAATCTGGAATCCGATGATAACAAAGCGAGGTTTTTCCAGCTGTGTAGCCGTTTTAATGGTCCACACGTGCTTTTGCGCTGTTGGTAACAATGGGTATTCATACAGGTCCCATGTTCGGAAAGCGATAGGAATGGGAATGCCGCTCTCAATGTGCGTCATCAAACGTAGTTTTTCCTTATCAGACACTTTTATGACGGGCATCCGCCATACGATACGAGTAATTTTAACATCGACGTGTTTACCAGCGGGTGTGTCGGTAATGGTTGCGCAATTGATGTTAGTGTTGGCGCGATTCAAAATCAATTCATGTTTAGCATTCATAATAATTTTCTTGTAGTCCTCAGCGAACCCTAGTAAATGTGAAAGTGGTATGGTAAAACTGAAATCGCCATCGGTTATCTCCTTTATTGTACCGACATTCCATCCAGCATTCTCCAACGCATTATCGCTTCCTTTCGTATACGAAACGAGACCCTTCATCGTGCTAGTGATACCGCAGTTCTTTGACCTATCAATCTCTACACCGTTCAACTCATAACGTATATCTTGAAATAGGTATGCGATAGCGTTATTTATAAAGGTGCAATCCTTATTGACAGTTCCCTCAACTAAAAGTTGACTCTGACTCGGTAAAACCATCAAATCTTGACGGTTAATGCAGATATTGATGACGTCATTGTTTTTATATGAATCATTGAAGGGGTTGTAAGAGTGGTACTCAACACTCTCGATGCTATCGTCAAAGGTGACCTTCTCACCAATATCTAGAATTGATGTGGACATATTTTGAATCCGAGCGTTTGCAGGAAATCGATATTATCTCCGTTTAACTTTTGCGTTGACGGTCTTAAACCGCTCCCACTAATGCTGGCGACGGTGGTGGCGGCTAAAGGTCCTCGGTGGTGGTGGTGGTATCGCCGTCCTTGTTGGGTTGTTTGGGTGGTGGTGGTTGTAGGTGGCGGTGGTGTAAGTAATGATGTAAACAACTTAGTACTTTGCACACCAAGGTCTCGATCAAGACTAGTAGAAATCTTATTATCACCCGCATTTTTATACACAATCATTTCATCCGTCTGATGTGGAGTCGTAATGATATGTTTTCACCTCTAAAATTTACCAAGCTCCCGTGCTCATTAACTATACGCACCTCAATGTTTTGAATATTGTCGGTTTTTTTAAGCGGTAGGTATATGACGTTCGAAGGACACTCAATTATTTGATAACCAGGCGGAACGGAGGGTGAGAACTCATGAATCACGTGACAAGGCTGATTGTTAATGAATGACCCTTCCACAATGCTGCACTCTATTCTTATAGTATTTGTTATCAGTATGTCTATCGATCGGTCTGACCAATGCACCTGACCCGCTTTAAGCACTTTAGGCGAGAAACCTAGAAGGGAACCAATGCTTTGCTGCTTCTCAAAGTGTACATCCAATTTGGGCGAGAATATCATACATTTAGCCGTGTTAGTATTTGCCTCCATATCGATAAGGTCATTGCTCTCTCCCCCATTCTTCTTATTCTTTGCTGCCGATTCCAACATTTTACCGTCCAAATAGTGAATGATATCGTTGAGTTCGTATGCACCCTCAGGAATTTCAATCACTTCACTGCCGTAATGGAATAGATTATTACTCTTATCCACATTGGGTATAGAGTTGAAAGTCTTAAAATAGACCAGAGCACACTCATACTGCTCATTTTCTCCCAGTTCCAAACTCGGATTGAAATCTGTGCTCAAATGAGATTGGTTACCGTTCAAGGATATTGTAAAGGATGATGATGAGGTCATGACGCTAGTTGGTGGGTGAATGAAACATTTTTTCATAATAACATTCATTTATTTATAAGTAAACAGCTGATGTTTAGCAATATTACACAAAAACTCAATACATAAATGACCGCAATTGACTGCATCCGGCTTCTGTAGACGGTTATAATTATACTCTATATTGACATTATCTTTGTTGGATTGCATGTACTGTACAAATTCACGAGGTGGCCTCAGGTCGCCATAGCTGTCAAAATATATACATAGATTGCCTTTTTTCACGTAAGCAACCCAGTGGGTGCCTTCACCCTCTTGCCGATCCAAATTGATAACATCGCACTCATAGTAATAGGGTTTAAAGTTGCATAGCGTGTCTCTCATGAAAACACCGCGAAAGTGTGGTATTTTTTCGCGTTTCACAAAGCTGATGATGTCACGATCGGTGAGTGGGCGTTGTGGTAAACTTAGTTTTTTTTTACATAGGGTGTTAGGTATAGCCCCATGCCGGTCTTGTAGGGACGCAAGTACAATCCTTTGCCTACAACTTTCTCGCCTTGGTTCCTTTTCACCATATCATAGATGTTTTTAGCTGCTGTTGTAACACCACCAGCAAGCGTGCCCGTAGCTGCCAACGCTGATAATAGCGGAATGAGAGGTAAAAAACCACCCTTCTTAGGCAGTGGAATCACTCGCGGTTTCTTGGTGATGTGTTTATGCTTAACGAAGCGCTTTGCGGCCTTGACGGCGACCTTCAACAATAGTTTAGAGGATGGTTTACCAGCTCCATTTCGCGCGCTTTGACTTATATGTTTTTTAACGACTCCTTTACAATTTTTTATTACTTTATTGAGAGGTATTCCCATACCACGTTTCACTTTATACTTCATCGCTTTGCTAACAGCTAAAGCGGCTAACCGTTCACCAAAATCTGATGACTCACGCCAACGCTTATCAGCAGCTCGCGCTAATTGTAGGTCAGCTTGATGACGCGCGTCCAAAGAGTTGTCTCGTGAATAGGCAATGTCGTGAAATTTGCAGGATTCGTCCAACGGGTTAATGCCCTTATCGCCACGTGCTAAGCGTTCACGCAGTCTTGTGCCGGGGCCACAGTAGTTGTATCCGGGAATGTGTAGTTCATATGGTAAGTTATTAATTAGGTTATTTACAAATCCAGCACCTGCTTTACGTTTAGATTTACGTTTAACACTGACGCGATTGACGTGTGTTATCATCTTAAGTATCACATGGACTGTTGCATGACAACTTTGAACCCCAGTATTTCAAACCACAATCGCAATCACACTCTACACGTTCATCGCAGATCTCTTGCATCTCAATCTCTCCACATGTTTTCTCGGTTTCTCGGGTGTCAGCAGGTTCCCCCGCACTTTGCGGGTGTAAGGTCTGCTCCTGTCCCGTTAAATGCATCTTATGTTCTTCATCCTGACAGTACACACAATTTTTCCGTTTAATCAGGTATGGTATCTCATCCCGATTATATCCATACAATACATATTCTCCCCCATTGCGATCATCTTCAAACAAGAAATCACATCTACTCTCCACGTTGGGCGGGTGGTCATGACAAACAAAATGTCTATTGATGTCAGGGTCATTTGTCAATGTATCGGGTAGTATCATTTCCCAATGATATAAATCATGCTCGCAATAATATAAAAGAAATTCCTTTGGTATATTTTTCAAATCATCCGCTGTCACTTTGTCAAACATTTTTGTAACAGTTAGTATAAAAAACACGTCTTCGCTACACAATCTATCACACTAAAATGAAACTTAAAAAACAAAACACGTCTCTTACAGTAAACGATTGGAACAGTCTATTGAGTGATGTCACCAATCAAAAGACCTTGAAACATAGCGCCCTACTGCCTAACAGTATAAGATGTTTAATCTGTGGACCCTCCAACTGTGGAAAGACTAATGTTCTACTCACTCTACTACTTGATCCGAACGGTGTCAAGTTTTTCAATGTTTACCTCTACTCAAAGTCACTCAACCAACCAAAGTACATGTTCTTAAATGAGATTTTAAAGCGTGTAGATGATTTATCGTTCTATACCTTCAGTGATAAGAGCGAAGTTGTACCACCCGAAGAAGCGGAGGAGGGTAGCGTTGTTGTGTTTGATGACGTAGCCTTAGAGGATCAAGATGCAATACGTCGATATTTCGCCATGGGACGCCATCGGGACTTGGACTGTTTCTATCTCTGTCAGACATACAGTAAAATACCTAAACAGTTGGTGAGAGATAATGCAAACTTGATAGTGTTATTCAAACAGGATGAGTTGAATTTAAAACATGCTTACGATGATCATGTTAATACGGATATGTCTTGGGAAGACTTTCAAGAGATATGTAAAAAATGTTGGGAGGACAGATATACCTTCCTAGTGATTGATAAGGAGAGAGATATAAACAAAGGACGCTATCGAAAAGGCTTCGACACCTTCATCAATAATAATTATGATGAGAATATTTAATCTAAATGCTGTATCATATAGCTTCATTCAGCAATGGCATCCACTAGTGAACGGATGTTGGGCGATAAGAATCTAAAACGTAAACTAATAAAGTCCGTGGAGTCTGTGAAGAATAAAGTAAAAGCTCTGCGCGCCGATAAGGCATCGCTATCGTCAACACTCGAAACCACCTTTCAACCAATCACCAAGCCTCTGAACGTCTTAGCGAATAATGCTATTGCCGAAATAAAATCTGAAGTTCCTGATGGTATTAGTCTAAAAAATGTTTTGAAGAAACCGACGTCAGGAGTTAAGCGAGAGAGGAAATCAGCTCAGTTTGAAAACAGTTTCAAAAAGTTTAAGCGAGAGAGGAAATCAGCTCAGTTTGAAAATAGTTTCAAACGGTTTAGTGATACTTATGCTGACGATGGTGCTGCTGCTGATGATGATGATAATGATGATGATGATGATGATGATGATGATGATGATGATGATGATGATTATAGTAGTAATGATAGCTCCGCAACAATGAAATCGGCTGTTGGTTCAGACGAGGATGTGAATAACCCACTGCAGCAGCAGCAGCAGCAGCCACCACCCGTAATAGAGGATTACTTCCACCATGTACATGACAAAAAAAAGATTCCATTCGGTGTAAACGTCACAAACAACGGTCTCTACATAGGAGACAGTCCTATAAACTTTTTTGAGAATCAACTCAGTGTGAAGGATGTTGAATTCCCTTTAACAACAGGGTTGATGGAGCTTATTTTTAAAAAGGAGCCATTCAAAAGTCTCGTCACCACCGAGGATGTTGACAACTACTTGAAAATTTTAACCATGACTCATGCATACCGACGCGGTTTCAAAGAGAAGGGACAAGTTCAAGCTCACAACAATATGAAATATCATACATATATCAAGAAGTACTTATTGGAAAATAAAATAATAAAGGGCGGTTGCTTAGGCGGTAACCCTACTATGAAAGGTGCTAAAAATAAACGAGAGATAACTATGAAGCGTTTCTACCCCAACACAGATTATATTTATTGGGATAATCCAAACGAACTTGTAAATCGATTACGGTTACTTATTGCATCGCAAAGTGCTGGCAACACCAACCATACGAATGAAATCAATTCCATCATAGAAGAACTCAAAGAGGCTGGTATAATAATAGAGTAGCCTGTTAGAGACAGCTGTAGTGCTGTTAGTGCTAATAGCCTGTTAGAGACAGCTGTAGTGCTGTTAGTGCTAATAGCCTGTTAGAGACAGCTGTAGTGCTGTTAGTGCTTATAGCCTATTCAAACCAGCCTATTATGAGTAGCAGCAGCTGAAGCTCTTATGAGTAGCAGCTGTATAAAACCCCCTGTCGTCTCACCTAGCTAATCAGAAGCATGATGCCAGTGAACAAGTTACTATTGCTATTACTATTGCTGCTGCTATAGGAAATAAAACAATTCATATAAAATCATACATGTTTTTATTGATATAAGTCATTGAAGCATATATTACACGGTACATCATCAGGTAGATATAGATTCTTAAAAATAATATTTATTAGCGAATCTACGAGGGAAGGTTCTAGCTCAAAAAAGAGTAGCCAATCGCAACGCTTCGTGACGTTACAAAACCAATAAGCGTAATTACAAAATGCTTCTGAAGCAGTGATTTCACGTCTACCTCGCATACATCGCACCTCACTTTCTTGCTAGACGGTCCACCATCACCCTCACAACTGCGCTTACGTGCGCATGTATGGCGTGCGAGGGTATCTGATCGCGAAAACATTTTGTTGCAGCTAGGGCATTTAACCTTAAACTTCTGTTGACCCACCATCTTACAATAGCCCAAGTGACGCTTCAGATTGTCCTCCCTCGTGAAAACCGTGTTGCAATATTCACAAGCAAACATTTTAACTTATTTTTTATTGAAATAGAGTGTGCTGAAATAGGTGTTAATACCTCGAGAAGTCTTAAAGAACTGTAGCTCACCAATCGTAGAAGTCGGCGCAGCAACTCTCTACATATAATACTGATGGCATCTCTTTTGTCCGCCGGCTTTTTCTACTTGACTGACTTAGTATTGAATTGGTTAGCTAGTCTGTAGGAGGGAAATGTTCCTTTGCTCGTTTATATGAAGCAATTCTGAATAAGACACTGCGATGAGGTGAGGGTTTCAGCTTTATAACTTAATGAACTCAAGTCCTACCTAGTGAAGTGGAGGAAAGGAAGAATCAGTAGTTTTATCATCGTACTGAGGATGGGAATCGGGAAAATATAATATTTCAATGATTCATACCACACCGTTATAAAATTAATAATAATACCTGGGATATACAATAAAGAAAAAGATATCAGATTTTTTATTAAACCTATCCCCACTAGCAACTTGTCGCTATCACCACCACCGTCAACACCCTCATAGTAATTTAGTACTTTGAAATTAAAATTTTATTAAATTGATATTAGGTACTTTTAATTACTTATTGCTATTTTTATAACTATAATCTTGATAACTCTATGTTCGAGAAATTTTACAAAGTTTTGCGCTTTTTGCCGTTGGTAAAACGTTATCACACATCCGCTCCCATACTATTCCCATACATTTCAATAACCACAAAACATTTTACCAACTGCAAATAAAAGTGAGCCAGAACATAAGCAGGTGCTGCCATCTATCGAACTCCCTGCATCATGATGCGCTGATAACGCGCGCGGCAAAACAAAGTTATATTTTACAGTTAATAAAATCATATCCCCATACAAACCTCACACAATATCCATTCCCATAACTGCATTCACCCAGCACCGCTATAAGTTGAACCCTCCCTACAAAATGATGCAACACCGAGCGCCTCGCTGCCAACCACAACGCTAGTTGAGCGTGACGTCAGAGCCCATTCAACCAATCACACTGCTTCGCGGCTAGTTGAGCGTGACGTCAGAGCTCATTCGACCAATCACACTACTTCGCGCACACCAACTCTTCATACTAACCATACTATCTTGAGCTCCACCACACAATAAACATTAATCAACGCTACTGAAGTACTTAGTAGCGACCTATTTCCCTTCAACTCGGGCTACCGCCGCCGCCGCCGCAGCAGCCATCGACATCACCTACCGGCCCGAAATTTTACAAAGTTTTGCGCTTTTTGCCGTTGGTAAAACGTTATCACACATCCGCTCCCATACTATTCCCATACATTTCAATAACCACAAAACATTTTACCAACTGCAAATAAAAGTGAGCCAGAACATAAGCAGGTGCTACCATCTATCGAACTTGATGCGCTGATAACGCGCGCGGCAAAACAAAGTTATATTTTACAGTTAATAAAATCATATCCCCATACAAACCTCACACAATATCCATTCCCATAACTGCATTCACCCAGCACCGCTATAAGTTGAACCCTCCCTACAAAATGATGCAACACCGAGCGCCTCGCTGCCAACCACAACGCTAGTTGAGCGTGACGTCAGAGCCCATTCAACCAATCACACTGCTTCGCGGCTAGTTGAGCGTGACGTCAGAGCTCATTCGACCAATCACACTACTTCGCGCACACCAACTCTTCATACTAACCATACTATCTTGAGCTCCACCACACAATAAACATTAATCAACGCTACTGAAGTACTTAGTAGCGACCTATTTCCCTTCAACTCGGGCTACCGCCGCCGCCGCCGCAGCAGCCATCGACATCACCTACCGGCCCGAAATTTTACAAAGTTTTGCGCTTTTTGCCGTTGGTAAAACGTTATCACACATCCGCTCCCATACTATTCCCATACATTTCAATAACCACAAAACATTTTACCAACTGCAAATAAAAGTGAGCCAGAACATAAGCAGGTGCTACCATCTATCGAACTTGATGCGCTGATAACGCGCGCGGCAAAACAAAGTTATATTTTACAGTTAATAAAATCATATCCCCATACAAACCTCACACAATATCCATTCCCATAACTGCATTCACCCAGCAATATATTACCTACCGCCGCCGCAGCAGCCATCGACATCACCTACCGGCCCGACCCCGACCCGCTGGCGGCCCGCCCGGCCCGCCGTCATCGCCCACCAACTGTTAAACTCAACAACAACAATACGCCATCGGCGCGGACGTAGTCGCCGTCAACTCTTATACACACACCACCACCACCACCACCACCAACTATAACACCCAACACCGCCGCCCGAGGCGCCGTCGCCGCCGACTCCCAAGCCACTTCAATACCTAAAATATATTATTTTACGCTTATGGTATTCTTTTTGCTGTTGGTAATTCGTTATCTTACATCCGCTTCCATACTATGCCCATACATTTCATTTACCACAAACATTTTTACAACCGCAAATAAAATTGAGCCAGAACCCCCAATTCTACACTACTAATGTATTATTTTTCAATTGCTTAATAATACATTTGCAGTGATATGAAATATCTGTAGTCTTATTGTTTTGCCTTCAAAGCCTCTGGCTATATTTCAGCGCCTACTAGATTAAATAATTGAACTACAAAAACCGCGATCGATCCGTACTATGGAGACTGCCAATCCATTCTATATCATCCTTGATATTAGATATTAATTCTGGCATAGTCATTTTAAAATTTATAAAAGACCAGGCGGCATATTTTTCCGTGGAATACGACAACCTACTGAAATTTCGATCGCAGGAGATCTGTAGCCGTTCGTCCTCTTGGTAGGTAAATATCGCGCGTAGGTACATGGCATGCAGGAGACCTGACAATACTATCGATAGTATTGGTTTGAAATTAGGGTGAGGCCACACGAGAGTAATTTTGTGAGTCGTGAGCGGCAGAATTTCGGTCCGCGCCATCACGTGACACGATGTATGGTGCAACCGAAATTCTGCCGCTCACAACTCTCAAAATTACGCTCGTGTGGCCTCACCCTTACTATCGATATTGTGACTATTTTTAAAGGCAGACTATATCGATAGTTATGCAACGCTAGTTAGAGGTGTCTAATCAACAGGACAACTCTTTCCAAAAAGTGTAACATAGTAAATTTATATAAAAATTTAACATCGAACGAATATACTTAGTAGATTTGGAGTAACCTACCGTTAGCTTGTTTGAGTCAACTGTCAACGCCATCTGTCGGCGTTTTATCGTATTAAAGAAAGGAAGTCTCCAGAGTAGATTTTTCACACACCTGTATCATATTTATACAGAGTGGAAAAACCGGCCAAGGGCGAGTCTGACTCGCGCACGAAGGGTTCTGTACTTCCGTACCATTATCTATAAAAACGGCAAAAAAACACGTTTGTTGTAAGGGAGCCCCCCTTAAATATTAGTTTTATTTTAATTTAACTATTTATTTTTAAAGTGAATATATAACTAAATATTATGTGAATATTTCAAGCGTCTACCTGTTGCCGTTATCAATACAGAGCAAAACGAGCAAAAGAATCACGTTTGTTGTATGGGAGCCCCCTTAAATATTTATTTTATTCTGTTTTCTAGTATTTTTTTTTTTTTTATCTTAGAAAGGCCAGACAAACGAACTAGTGAGTCACCTGATGTTAAATGATCACCACTATCCATAGACACCTGCAGCGCTTTACGCGATGCCAGTGCGTTGTCGGCCCTTAAGGAGAGGGAATAGGGGAAGGGGGAGAGGGAGGGGGAGAGGGAAGGGGTGAGGTATTGGGCCCCCGGCACTCTCACTGACCGTACGAAACGCAAGCAGGATTACTGCTGCTTCACGCCGGTTTTCTGTAAGAGGGTGGTACTGCCCCGGACGAGCCGGCCCATTCGTGATGCAGCGGCTAGCTACAACATGGCTCTACCACTACTTATTTGTTGTTATAGCGGCAACCGAAATACATCATCTGTGAAAATTTCAACTGTCTAGCTATCACGGTTCATGAGATACAGCCTGGTGACAGACGGACAGCGAAGTCACAGTAATAGGGTCCCGTTTTTACCCAATGAGTACGGAACCCTAAAAACGAACGCCACGTGGAGTGCTACTATAGCACCGTTTAAATACAGCCCGCGCGATACAGGGGCTGGGGGATATGGCGGGTGAGGACTCGTTTAAACGGTTTTTCTATACCTTAAGAGGATACGATGCGC
This sequence comes from Archips xylosteana, assembly GCA_947563465.1. Taxonomy (NCBI): domain Eukaryota; kingdom Metazoa; phylum Arthropoda; class Insecta; order Lepidoptera; family Tortricidae; genus Archips; species Archips xylosteana. The sequence continues at coordinate 9,401,532 of OX387373.1, forward strand.
ACCATTTCTCCATACAAACATAGTCCCCTGTTTCCTCCCTGGATAATGGCTTTAGAGCCAATTTTTTTTACTGTGTAATCTGTATCAACCACAGCTATGCCCCTATGTTTCGTTTTTTTCCATATTTCAATTAACCTCCTGAGGTCCGATGTCCTATTATTATAGGGCTTATTCAAATGTGACATTGAAGAGTCTATAATGACTCCCATAAAATTTTAAGTCATAATGTATCATTAGTAATAATAAACGTTAGTCATACAGTGATTTATTTCTGAAACAATATATTTTTCGGAATTGTTATAAAACAAACCTAACCTAACCTACTGCATTCTATAAGATGGCATTTAAGAAAGTCCTGAAAAAAATACCGTTTCAGAAATAATTCACTGTATGACTAACGTTGATTATGACTAGTGATAGATTATGACTTAAAATTTTATGGGAGAAAAGGGGCACCGGACATTGAACTCAACTCATTAGTGAAAAAGTTTAAATTTCATTGAACAAAATTTGACGTGGGCGGCAGGAGGATTATCATAAGAAATATGAGCTTTCCAAAACTGAAAAAAAATGCCCAATTTCAACGTCATTTTCAGACACTCATCAGAAATGAATCCCTCATATAAACAAAAAAAGAAAACATAGGGACATAGCTAAATCTGTCCAGTAATTATTTTTGAAAAAAATAATTTTATTGGTCCAGTTTTCGAGAAGAAAACAGGGGACTACGAAATGATGTTTTGATCAATTTTACGCGCCTATTAACGGTCTGAGCTGCAGTTGTCCCGCTCTCGCTGTGCTGACACGGAGGGGTTCGGACGAGACAGCGACATTTCATTAAAATACCTATTTCTCAAAAGTCTCTCAGCCATCGTATCCTCGGGTCCGGATGCGGATCGCGATCCCTCATTTGGGGATCCCTGCGCTAGGCCCACGGCCTCTACATTTGTTAATTCTGTTTGTTTGTTTCAGTCGCCGCCAGTGGCGCTGCCTCCGCCGCCAGCGTTCCCCGTCTTCCCGCACACGGAATTACCCTTCGCGCCCCCTCACCGGGACCCCCGTATGTATACGATACAATAATATACTATGCAATACAATATTATACAAAATTCTATACGATACGATACGATACAATACAATACAATAGTTGTATTGTGTTGACAATACATGTAGTTTTGATCTTCAAGGAAAACATAAAATAAGTGTTTTATTAGGTACTAGTTGATGCCCGCGGCTTCGCCCCCGTTGTATTTTTTTTTTAAATTTCTATCATAAGAACCTTCTCCTGACAATAACAAACGCAATAAAAAAGAATTATCCAATTTGGTGCAGTCGATCGGAAGTTATGCGCTTAGCAACATATTCAGCGATTCATTTTTATATTATAGATAAATGAAAAACAAAAAACACAATTTTATATAATAACTAGCTGTTGCGCGCGACTCCGTCCGCGAAGTATTAAAAATAGCCTACGACCTATTCACAGACCTACCAAATATAGACAAAATAGTTTCATAAAAATCGGTCGAGCCGTTTCGGAAGAGTTCGATAACAAACACCGTGACACAATATTTTTATATAGTAGACTAGCTGTTGCCCGCGACTCCGTCCGCGAAGAATAGGGGTATAAAATAAGTTTTTGTTAAAAATTTCATTTCCAATGCAAGCTTTTTCGCTGACTGTACTTGCATTGTCATCCAACCTACATAAGTATACCAAATTTCAAGTAAATCCGACCACTGGAAGTGGGTCAAATTCAACTTCCAAGATTTGACCCGTACACACATACTTACATACATTGCAAGTTAGTAAAAAGCTTTTAAAATAGCCTACGACCTATTCTCAGACCTGAGGTCGTATTGTCTAACGCTTCTGACGCTCGCCTTCGCTTTCACCATCTCTTTCTGTCATCATCTTATACCGTTTGACAGAAAGAAATCGTGATTGCGAAGGCTAGCGTCAGAAGCGTTAGACAATAAGCCTGCCGCCGAATATAGAGATTTTTTTTGATAAAATCTGTCAAACGGTCTCGGAGGAGTTCAATGACAAATACCGTGCGCGACACGAGATTTTTATATATAGGTTTAAAGAACATTTATTGTCTAAAGAAATTACAGATAATTTCACTTATAAGACAATTTCTATAGCTAAAAGTACAATTATTAGGTTTCACAGTGAGTTAATAGAATATCACCACTCACATGCCTTGTGCAACCACGTTTGCCAATTTATTTATTTATAACAGTTAAGTTTTAATGATATTGTTTGAAATCACTTGTCAAATAGTTGACAGTAAAAGCAAAAAGCAGCTGAGTGGGTAATGACAATTTATACAGTGCAATGCTATATTTATACAATGTTATCAATTATATATAATTTAACTTTGTTTTTAAAGATATTAAGTGATTTGCTATCTTTTACGGATTTTGGTAGGGAATTATATAATTTAGCACCCTCATACATCAAATTTTGGTGTCCATATCGAGTTCTAGGAACTCTTAATGATATGTGCTCAGCATTTCTTAATTGTATTTTTTGGAAGTCGCTTTTTTTGTTAAACGTTATTTCCGTATGTATTGTATTATTTAAGATTTTGTGTATTAATATACAGGTTTTGTACGCGTATATTTGTTTCAAATACATTACTAGAAGATTAGCCTATAATTGTAACCCACTGCTGGGCAAAGGCCTCTCCTCTTCTTCCACATCTCCCTATCCAGCACTATATTAGGCCACTCCCTCAGTTCTGCTACAATTCCGTTTTGCAGCTACAAAATATTTGTTTTTTTTTTTCCAGAGTCTTTAGTAGTGCAAGGGTCGACGCCAATCAGCCAGATTGGTGCTGGGCTGCTGTCCACTGACTCATTCACGGGTAAGAAATACTATACAATACGTTTACTTTTAGTTTACCACTGACCTTGCTTGCCTTCATTTCATTTCCAACTTTAACACCATACAAATAAAGTAGCTATTACAAAATCTGCAAACGTGGGTAACAGTATTCTAAAATTGGCTTTATTTGTAGGTCGTTAAAGTTGAATATGAAATGAAGGCAAACCATCTGTCAGTGGTAAACTCTATGTAATTTTACTGTACATCGTAGGTCCCTAAGGTTTTTGGTTTCAGGATAGTTAGAAAGAAAGAAATTACATTTATTTACAACAACACAACATAAATACTTTTTACAAGAAGGACAATACGAAGGCTCAGAGTGTGTCATTGCGGTTGTAAATTGGACACTGGCTCAGCATAATGCTGAGGCGTTTAAAACACCCCAGCGCTGATTTTCAGCCGGCACCGTCAGTAATACCCGGAAAGCCACACAGATAGACAAACTGTACTATCGCCCCAAGCGCCAGATAACCACCTTAAAGGCCCAGTTTGCGTGCAGTGGCTAGACATCTGTCCATAACAATCCATAGCAATAAACATCAACGGCTGCAAGCAAATTTGTTTTGAAAATGGGTATCTGACGTCTGGGGCGATGGTACACTAAAGTAGTTGTATAAAAATGTAAATAATTGAGTTAAACACTTTGATCAATTATAACTGTAGATACACATTGCCGAACAAAATCCCCTTCAAAGAATGTCCGAACTTTTTTATTTGGTTGCGTAACAAATAAAATCATCACCTACACAGAAATTTGAACCTAGTCTTTACTTCATTACAGTCGAATTTCGGTAGCGGCAAAACTCCACTTGACAGCTAAACTTGACAATTTCACGCAACGTACTGAGAAAAAAGAAGGCCACTTTTATCAAAGTGGCGCTCATTTGGCTCGGACATTTTCGGGCGCGCGACTGTGGATCTACAGTTATAATTGATCAAAGGTTAAACATGAATGTACAAGTAAACTGTTTTTTTTTATTTTTGTGTTTTAAAATATGTTTATTTATATTTAATTGTTGAATAAATTTCTAATCCGTGTTAGTAAACTTGAAGTTAACTTTATATTGAATTTGAAGTCGACTAAGGTGAACTTGAATTTGACTTAATTTAATTTGTATTACAGGCAATAATAAACTTACAAACATGTTATATATCTTTGATAGAAATGCAAACTCCATGTGCAAACTATTATATACTCGGCGTCAAAAATATCGCCCCTCCGGCGAAAATCAGATTCAAGCTAATCTAGACCTTAGCGAAATTATGTTACCTAATTCATATCATAAACCGAAGGATTACTGAAGATCATTTCCTAAATAGATGCTTTTCGCAAGCTATAGCCATACTTACGCCTACACACACACACACACACACTCTCTCTCTCTCACACACACACACACACACACACACACGCACACACACACACACACAAACACGCAACAAACACATATACTCACTCACACGCCCATTCACACGCAAATCCACGTATAATTGCCGTTTCGCTAATTATCGGCAATTTAGATTTAAATTAAATTACCCTAATTTCATACAGTATTAAAATGTTAAATTTATACTATGCATACTTTCTTTACATTATTGTTTCTTTCGTAGTTGTTTAAAAGTACCAACTTTGTATGTAATCGTAGTACTTATTTTTTTTAAATTTGTAATGTAAAATTGTAATCCAAATCCGGTCACCACGTGACAGGCATTGCCTAGTGTGGGACCGCTTGGTAAGCCAATTTTTTTGTAAATTGGATTTCTTTTAATAAACAAATTTATTATTATTATTATTATATTATGTACTATCAATTAAAAGAACGTTTAATGTCCATGACAACTGTCTATACTGAAGTATAAGTAAACTCCCTTATAAAATCCTGCGGACTCTGTACCTTGCTATGGCAGACTCTGTAATTGAGTATGGGCTAAGCAGTTATGGTAGGATATATAAAACACATATAGAACGAATATATAAACTTCAAATTTCATTACTTAAGACGATAGTACCTAAACATGTGAGAGTTCGCTGCGTAGATAACTACAGTGGCTTATTTAATCACTGCAGAATAACCAATGTGTTTAATAAGGCTAACATATCCCTACTCACACTCACAGTACGGCTAATTCACCAGTTCAAGGTCGCTCAGCGAGCTATGGAACGAGCTATGCTCGGAGTTTCTCTGAAGGATAGAATCCGCAACGAGGATATCCGACACAGAACTAAGGTCATCGACATAGCTCAGAGAATTAGCAAGTTGAAGTGGCAGTGGGCTGGTCATATCTGTCGAAGAACCGACAACCGTTGGAGTAAACGAGTTCTTGAGTGGAGACCGCGTCTTGGCAAACGTAGTGTAGGACGCTCTCCGGCCAGGTGGAGTGACGATCTGCGAAAGGCTGCTGGTGGAAGCTGGATGCGTCTAGCCGAGGACAGGGCGCAATGGCGCTCATTGGGGGAGGCCTATGTCCAGCAGTGGACTGTTATAGGCTGATGATGATGATGATGATGATCCCTACTCACAGAGGAATGCGCTGCTATACCCACATTCGAACAAAAGACCCGTTCGCAACAACTGCGCTGTCTGCATTACCTGCTGGCTTATAACTTGCCATGTAATAGTAATTCCTATGGAAGAAGAACCAACTCTTATCTAATACCCGCGACATTGAACACCCTCCCAAAGGAATTGCTAAACAAAGTTGTAAACACTGCCACCAACCCCTTTGAGGGCCTACGCTAGCTGACGCGGACGCCTGCCGCGTGCGCCCGCTCGCGGGTCTAAAATGTACTGAAAATCCGTCGCACGCGCCCGCGCCACTTAGCGCTGCTCATACAATTTCTTATTAGACGCGCGCACGACGGGCGTCCGTTCCGGGTAATCCGCGTCAGCTAGCGTAGGCCCTGAATGTAAAAAAGTTCTCAAAAAATTCTACCTAGTGAGTGACAATAAAGTACCTACCTAGTGGTACTTTAGTTTAGTTAATTAAAACTTGTACTGTACCGCTTTAACTCGCCTACTATTACCACGCGGCGGCCACGACGTACAAATACGCGTTCTTGAATCTACATAAGCACGACGACGTCTGTACACGCGTACGCCTACATACATCGCGCGCGCACTCTTCTGGTTTCTGGCGGTTTCCGGCTATCTGCGCCTTGAGGGGTGGGGTAATTCGAATCGGTGCGGGGCGGACCGTTTCCATTCTGTACGTCAGTACTATTATATATTCTGTGCTATTACATAAACCTCTAGTGGGTTTTCCAATAGTGGCATAATAATTTCAACCTTATTTATATGTGCTCTTGATTATATTAAATAAAAAAAAAAGTGTTTTAAATTAACAATGTTTAATTTAAACGAAACATAATGGCTTGTAAAGGACTGGCTTCAGGATCAAAGGTGTAGAAATAAAATCCAGTAATTCGATACTTTGTATATTCCGTGTGCTTTGCTTAATGGTCAGCGCCCGAATGCCTCGCCCAACCGATGCAAGGGTGGGCATCAATACAAATGAATCAATTGACCATCCCAATTATGATTCAGTATTTCATACAAATATTATTAATGTTACCAGCTATCACTATACAATAAAATAATTAATATTTCTAAATATTACTATGTATTTGACTTAAATAGTACATCATTGGATCATAATCCATCTCGAATCAAAGCTACGTCTATTCAATGTGTCTATTTAATCAAGTATTACAGTTATGTATACATATTTTATCAATATATATATTATTACTTATTAGTAGGCTTACACTTGTGAATCAGGCGTGTCGGAAAAAGTCGTAAGGAGGGGCGATATTTTTGACGCCGAGTATAGTTGAACTTGACTATAAGTTATTATCATCATAATTATTATAATATTTATATTATTATTTATCTTGAGGTTTTTAGTTTCAAGATAGTTGTACAAAAAAATTGAAATACATAATTGACTTTAATTTGATGTTAATCTTGAATGTTTAAAGTAAACTTGAAGGTAAACTACACTCACCGGCAAAAAATTTGGCCCACCAGTCCACCTTTCATATAGTATGTTCCAGTTAAAATGACGAAAATGCACTTAACATGGGATTTTACAACTTCTTTTGTTGCTGAATATGAAAGAAAAAGATAACAAAGAGACGTAATAAAACTGACCGAAGTATGGCCTACCGATCGATACACCTGCATAATTGTTTTACAACCCCACTTGAAGATAACAATTAAACAATAGATGTGGGTTTTAAGTACTTTTCGTCATTTTAACTAGAACATACTATACAAACGAGATCACTTTGATGTCTTGGTTCTCAACTAGGCGGTGCTTTGTCTGTGATCTGATGATGGCTACTCCGAGCATTGATAAAGGACATTCAGAGTTCCTAAGATACCCACCTGATTGAATCTGCGCTTAAGAGGCTGACAACACCTAATTTTGTTGAAATTGATGTCATTTAAACAGTTTTTTAAGAAAAACTGTTTGTTCTAGCACATCAAAAAAATTATATGTTAATATTCATCATATTTCAAAGACCGTGGACGGACTAGATACATAATTGGACGAAATCGGCTCGATAGAAAATAATTGCAAAGATAGGTCTTATAATCATCATTAAACGGTTCTATGTCTTTATTTTTTTGGCGTATGCGTCTGCAATTAAAAACATGAAGTCAAAATATTCATACCTAAACCGCTAACGAGTCATATTTTACAAATAATCCACAGTTTTTTTTTAATTCAATATTTGCCCGATAAATTTCAATATACCCGGCTGCCCAGTAATAGCGGCATCTCGTTTACTCCGATACAAATAGACAGTGTGCGCCGACGTTGGTGTTGACAGCGTCTTAACACGGAAATTATACACATTTAGAAAAACAGCTAAAATAGCAATAAAATGAATGAAAATCTCAGTGCTGTACAAATTCTCTCGCTGTGGTGTAAACGGGTTGTTGAATCAGTTGTGTGTGTTAGAAACTCTGGACCACCATTATCGATGCTCTGGATATCCATCATCAGACCTCAACCGGAGCACAACCCTGGTGTAGAAATAAGGCATCAAAGTAGTCTTCTTGCTTCGTAGGCAGGGTCACTACCAACTAGGCTAAAGCAGTCGTTATATGTTGAACTTAAAGTTGATTATAAGTTGGTCCTTCCAGGCACGAACTCCAACAACTCGTGCTCGTCCGTCTCCGGCTCTCCCCCTCCCGAGGACGAGTGCGAGGACACGAACGGCAAGCGAGGAGTCCTCCCGCGGCACGCCACGCAGGTCATGAGGGCTTGGCTGTTCCAGCATCTCGTGGTAAGATCCTCTAGAGTTTGCCAGAATTCGTCATGCAATCATCATTATTTCAGCCTTCAAGGAAAACATCTATCAAATCAAATACGCTTTGACTTTGATTTTAAATGCTCCTTTGCTACGAGTAATACTCTGTTTCAGGGAAAAGTTTGTTGAAAATTCGTGCGTTTAGATACCCTCTCGTTCTTTGTCCGTAGCAAGGATGATATAGACTGGATTAGCAATCGCCATAGTACAGATCGGCCGCGGAAAAATAGTTCGATTATTAAATCTAGATGGCGCTATAGCAGGTTTGAAAGCAAAAAATAAGACTACAGATATTTCATATTACTGCAAATGTATTATTATGCAATATTTTTCAAAAATAATACATTTGTAGTAATATGAAACATCTGTAGTCTTATTGTTTTGCTTTCAAAGCCTCGGGCTATATTTCAGCGCCATCTAGATTTAACAATCGAACTATTTTTCAGCGGACGATCTGTACTATGGCGGTTGCTAATCCAGTCTATATCATCCTTGGTCCGTAGTAATTACAGGATCATGATGTCATTGTTAACGTAGGTATTTACGTTTCCAGCACCCGTACCCCACTGAAGAGGAGAAGCGTGCGCTAGCGGCGCAGACGCGTCTCACCCTGTTGCAAGTCAACAACTGGTTCATCAACGCGCGCCGGCGCATCCTGCAACCTATGCTAGACTGCGCTGACAAACCCGGTGAGTTCAAGCGACAATAGGGATGCTGACACCACCAATCAACTGACGTCCTTTTTTACGAGCTGTCAAAACAATAGGGATGTATTTCATACTAAATACAAACTGAAACATGGATGCACAGAAAAAACAAAACCCTAGGGAAAAGACCAATGCTGGGAATCGAACCCAGGTCCTCGGCATTCCGTGCCGCGTGCTTACCCCTACACCACCTCTGGTCAGGAGTTTACACGCAAATTTTTCCTATGCATCATACATTCCAGCCTGCCATCATCACTTTTGCAGTGATATAACGCCATCTATGTTCAGTTCTCATCGAGAAACATCTACACTCCTTCGGAACTAACCGCTCACCCGGACAAGTGATGTCGCTACAAGGCCATACTTTTAACAAGTTTGGTTTGAAGTATCTTTTTGTATTTTTTACTTTTACGTTAAAAAAAAAATTGAAGTTGAAAAAATAAGAAATACAAAAAGATACTTCAAACCAAACTTTTTAACAATAGGGATACTGACACCACCAATCAACTGACGTACTTTTTACGAGCTATCAAAACACAATTGGGATGCTAAAATGAAAAATGTAGCCAGACTACGCCCTAGAAAACATCTTGTTTTATTAACATTCAAAAAGTCATGACCTTCCGTGTAGTATTAGCGTCGTACTACGAGTTTAATTTATATTTTAGAGACGACTTTGGATTTTTTTTCTATCTAGCGAACTACAAGTAATCGTGTTTCGAAAAAAACTGGTCGCTAGAGTGAATCCTCAAATATCTTACAATTGAATTTCAGGACTATAGCATTGCTAGTAATGATACAGCACGAGTTTAAATGAATGCAATAAATGCGCCAAAAACACGGTACCACCTTAACCCCCGACACAAAAGGCGGGGTGTTATAAGTTTGACCGCTATGCGTGTGTGTCTGTCTGTAGCTCTTAAACGGGTGCACCGATTTGGATGCGGTATTTTTTAATAGAAAGCAGGTTTCTTGGCGATGGTTCTTAGATATGTTTCATCAAAAACGGTTCAGGCGTTTCAAAGTTATCAGCTCTTTTGTTAGCTGCGGAAGAGATCTTAGACGCATAACGGGCATTGGCTTAATGTTCAAACATACGAGTGACATAATTGCGTTGGGGGTTTTTACAATTTTTAATTTTCAGACACACACACATAGCGGTCAAACTTATAACTAGACATCGGTAACTCGTGGCAATTAGGTAGCACTAATGATGACAGATGAGACACGTTTTTCAAGTGCCATTTGAGATAAGATAAAAAATTTCTTTAAAATTGAAAGGTCTCATTTATTAACGAGACTACATCCAAAAGGTAAACTTGTTTATCAAAAGCTAAAAATAGCATTATCAAAAAATCCAGGATATCTTACAATAGTAATTTTTAATAGCTTATTACAAAATAAAGAAGTTGAAATCAAAGAGGTAACCAACAAATTTACGCAAGAATGCTTTTTACAAGCTTTTATTTAACTTGAAATGTATGTATGTACGGGTCAAATTTTGGAAGTCTATTTTGACCCACTTCTAGTGGTCGGATTGGCTAGAAATTTGGTATACTTATGTTGGATGACAATGCAAATACAGTCAACAAAAAAGCTTGCAAAAAAAATGAAATTTTAACAAAAACTTTTTTTTTACCAACACACTCAAATTAGGAGACGTAGGATAACTTCTAAAAATTTTGAACAAATATTTATTGTTTATCACGAAAGTCAAATATTAAATGGTTGACAAGATTTCTTGTAATTGGTTTCTTTGCTCGATTCGTACAAACGAGAAACATAGTCTCTTCACTAGTCTGTCAGAAACGTCAAATGCTACCTAAATGCCACGAGTTACCGATGTCTACTTATAATACCCCTCTTTTTGTGTCGGGGGTTAAAAATGACCAGCGCTGGGAATTATGGTCACTAGTTTAACTCTCTGGTCTGATAACTAATGTGTAACGTTATTATACTTTCCAGGTGCAAAGAAGAGCAAAAACGGTTCTGCCATCAGCAAACGGTACTGGCCTGACGCGCTGTCAAACCCACAGTTCACTGCAGGTATTTTCAAATGTAATAAAATAACTATTTTCTAACATTTAACACTGGCTTGTACCTACCCCTGGCTTTGCTCAAAGTAGATCTACATGTTGAGATGAATAATTCATTATCATCCCGGTATATGCATTATACATACGTGTCCCACTGCAGGACCCTTATTTCCGTACCCAAGGGGTAAAAATGGAATGACGGGCGTCCGTTCCGGGTAATCCGCGTCAGCTAGCGTAGGCCCTTTAATCCGCCGCACGCGCCAGCGCCATTTAAGCGCTGTTCATACAATTTCTTATTAGACGGGCGTCCGTTCCGGGTAATCCGCGTCAGCTAGCGTAGGCCCTTAAATCCGTCGCACGCGCCCGCGCCAGTTGAGCGCTGTTCATACAATTTCTTATAAGACGGGCGTCCGTTCCGGGTAATCCGCGTCAGCCCCTAAATAGAATGAAAACATAAGGGCACAGCCATTAGCCTTCCTTTAATTATGTTTGAAAAAATATTATTATGGGTCAAGAATTTCAGGAGAACATAGAGAAAGCTTGCTGTACCGTTGTGCGGGTTGACCGAGACAGCAACATTGATTTAAAATATCTATTTTTCAATAATCTCTCGGGCATCGTATTCTCTTAAGCGCTTTTGCCTTACGTGACACTCTATGCCTATTATTAATTCTGTGGTTGCATTGTATACTCCCTCACTGTAGTATATCGTCTTACAGGCCTCCTGTCATCTTCAGAGGACGAGGAACAAGATGGCGAACCGTCAGGAGATGAGCAGGAGCCAACCAACGACGATACGGAGCCCTTCCCACCCATACAGCAACCCATGCATTGAAACCCCCTAATTAAAAGACATAATGTTTAAAAGGCATAATGAACCACAGACATAATAGTCATTTGATATAATTTAAACTATAGATTTAGTTTAGGTTTATTTTATTACAATCCTGTAAATAATTACTATAATACACGAGTCACCTACGTACGTATTAGTAGTCAAGTATGCCAGACATGTTTGAACCAATCTGTGGTTCTACCGTGGTTCTTTTTCAAGGTTGGTTCAAACTGTTCAGTCAAACGTGTAGTGCATACCTCGAGTGACTGTGTATCACAGTTTAGTAATGATTTATATGTCTCACTGTAGTTTTATTTCAAACAATCCAGTAAAATTGATGATTAAAAAAATATATCAAATGACCGTTATGTATTCCTTCATTAGGCCTTTCAAATTTTATGCCATTTAGTGCGTATCTCATGGTCGGTACTGGCTGGTGAAATGTAACATAGAATGTGTCAATTTGACCGTCCACGCATTTAAATACAAGCTGTTTGTTGACTGTACTTACATTGTCATTACACATGACATTGACATTGTCTACATATGCGTAGTAAATTTAAAGTGAATCCGATCACAAGAAGTATGAAATTCTATTAAAAACAAACAAAGAAAGAAAATACATGTGGTCTCACTAACACAAGACACATCAATATTATTACTAATAGACAAAACGAATTTGTTCGAGATATTATGATCAGTTGACATAATTTGTGTTTGCATAAACAAATAGTATAATAATCACATTGGATAATATTTAAAACGCATAGTATACGCTTCACATAACAACAAAAGGCATAAATTTTAATAATTATAAACTCGTGTATGTTGTAATAATGTTAAAGTAAAAAGATCAGAAGATATTTAAAGTCAAAACGACTGTGAGGCAAAGTCGACAAAGCTCTTACTCTATTTAATTATACACCTCGACACAACAGTAACTTAATCTCACCTACGTATTTACAATGTCTTCCATTTTGCCTAATTATGTCAAACGATATTATGCTCCCTGATCATTATACCAAATGTTAGTGTGCGTTTTGACCATTGCACTTAATGGAGGTTACGTCAAATGTTTTATACGTTAAGCACCTTGTTATTCGTCAAAAGAACTTTATGCAAAAAAATATACCAATTGAATGACACCCGTGAAGTTTCACCGGACTGTGCCCACCATTGATTTTTCCGAAATAGAAAGACATTATAACTTTTTCAAATTAATCTAGGCGCTGTTTTAAAAAATCGGAACAAGCCGTTATTTTTGGCCAAACAAACTTGCAGAGATCCTATCCCTAATTATCTTACGATATGATAATGAAGTGTAGAAAGTAAGGCTGATTATGCAGCGTTTTTAAGGTCTTTTTTTTTACCGTTTCCAGACATACATCTACATCCCTCCAAGCGTTTGGGTTTAATTAAGGAACAACAGTTATCGGCTTGAAATGAATGACAATAACGCATATTATCAGGGCGTATATTGTCGTTTATTCCGAGACATCAAATACATTAACACACTAAAAGCACCTCTACTGCATTATATAAATTGAAGTTTTAAAAATCCTTAAAAACACAAGGTTTCATATTTTTTTTATGGTGAACGATATTATGACAAATGAAATTATGGGAAACGAAAGGTTAATCTGTCGTTCCCGTTGATGCAAATGTGGGTCAGATTTAACTGTCTTTCTATTGTTTTTTCGACTATAGCGTCAGCTACACTTTATTATTGTATTGTATTGTATTCCTATTAATAATAGCTTTTGGTTTGCATATCGGGTATATCAAAATAAACATAATAGGAATGATGACACCAATCAACTGACGTAATTTTTGCTGTCAAAACAGGGAATCAGTCTGGTAGCATAACATTTTTACGCATAATTTATTATTATGCGAAATCATAAATTATGACAAACTATGAATTATGCGTAAAAAATTTATGCGATCCAACTGTGAACCGTCAAAACACGATTCTCATATAAATCTTGTATAGCAGTACCTAGTTATGATAACTCAGTTGACTAACAAAAATTCAAATTTGACAGTTAATTGAAAATCAATCTGGTTTCAGAGCAAAATTTTCAGGCTTCATTCTGGTGGCATAAATTTTTTACACATAATTCATCTCTGCCATAATTCATCATTCAAATTTCACATGGGTACTTTTTTTCTGAGAAACTATTAATTATTCAGGACTTTAAAAATGGCTTGTAGGACTCTATAGGTTAGGTTAAGTTTATGTATGTATGTAAACTCTTTATTGCACATAAAAATAAAAATACAAATAAACAGAGAAGAGAACAAAGGCGAGCTTATCCCTAAAAAGGGATCTCTTCCAGCTAACCTAGTTTATTTTATAACCGTTTGAATTTAATTATATATTAGTTCTACGACCATTGTTAATATGGTTTATAAGAAAAGAGTTATGCGAAACGAATTATGCCAAATGTTGAATTATGCGTAGGAATTTTATGTGATGTAAATTCGCGTCTTGTAATTATTATTTAATCATAATGATGTCATCAATCCTATTGTTAAACAAAGTATTACGAAATAAAACGATATAGTCGGAATATTTACCAGCGATTAGGCAAGTGTAACTAAATACCCTTGTTGAAGTTTATCAATTTTTAAATGAGACTGACAAACGGAAGTGACATCTTTTTACTGTTTCATAGAAAAACGCTTATAGCTAAACCGTTTAAACGTGTCCTCGCCCGCGCGGTACAGGGGCTGGGGGGGGGGGGGGTATGACGACAAAGGGGGCCGGGAGAGGTGCGGGCGGCGAGCGCGCCTCGTGTGCCTGCCGCCCGCACCTCTCCCAGCCCCCTTTGTCGTCTACCCCCGCACCTCTGTACAGTAAAATTACATAAAGTTTACCACTGACAGCTGGTTTGCCTTCATTTCATATTCAACTTTAACGACCTACAAATAAAGCCAATTTTAGAATACTGTTACCCACGTTTGCAGATTTTGTAATAGCTACTTTATTTGTATGGTGTTTGTAACCGGCTAGCCGGTCGGAGAAATAAGAGACTATGTAGTAGGTAAATAAAATATAATACAATATAAAATATGTATGTACAAATTGTTCCAGTCAGCACTGCTCTTTAATAAAATAATAAAAAAACACTGGCCTAGGTTTTCTGGACAGGTGGGTAGGCAGGGCAGGGTATTCGAGTAGCCTCGGAGCGTCCAATAGGGGTTCAGGCTTCACCGGCGGTCTGCTCCGAGGCAGTAGAGCAGAAAGTTCGTAGGTAGAAGCGGAAAAGGAAGGGCTGCAATAGCGGCAGCCCTTTAAAATACAAGCAACTCGGTAAATTAGTATTATTACCGAGTATAAATTATAATTATATATTGAGGAAATCAAATTTCGGCATAAGCCTTGCCAAATTGTAGAGCCAGTGACGTGAAAAAAAAAACAAAAGAAAATCAATAGTTCAGAATTTAGAATTTTGTTTTTCTGTAAGCGGCCAGTTGCGCACCACGGAGGTTTGCCGTGTTACATGTTAAAGTTGGAAATGAAATGAAGGCAAGCCATCTGTCAGTGGTCAACTAAAAGTAAACGGATGCGTAACGTTGGTGAGGACTCATTTAAATGGCAACCTATAGGTTGTCTATGACGCAAAATTTGTGTAACCGTAGCAACGGGTGGGCCGGGTGGTGTATTCCGTCGTAAAAAGCGTTGAATGGAAATTTCCAGTAAATAATCTATACAGGGTTATTTGTAATTCACTGACATCCTCTTAACCCTGAATTCCTATCACTTGAACAAATGTTTTTTGATTTAAGACTTTTTAAAATGGAGCACTTTTTTCCATACAAATAAATAATGATAAATAAAAATACTTCTGACACAACTTCGTACTCTATGAAATTCGAGGGCGGGGCCACGCGCCGTGGTCGTGGCGGGCAATCAATGAACTTACACGGCACAGAGTATCGTAAAAGTAAGAGTTAGTCTCAAATTTTCAAAACGTTATTACACCAAAAATATTAAGTTATGACAAAAGCCGTAAAACAAAAAAAATCATTTGTTTAAGTGGTAGGAGTTTAGGGTTAAAAGGATGCTAGTGAATTACAAATAACCCTGTATAAGGGTGTAGATTTGGACTCGCTTAGCCACTGGACAAAATATTCTGGACACGTTTTGTGCTACCATTTCCTTGGTGAAGTTAAGATACATGTAATGGAAGACGCGAGCGTCACTATACTTCATTGGATCGCTTCGATACAAAATGTATTATACTTTTAATATTGTTAAAGCTCACAACGAAAGGATCGGAGGATTTTAAAACTAAGTTTTTGTTAAAAATTTCGAAGTCAAACTCTAAATATCTTTATTAAATGTAAGCTGTAAAAATGGTTATGAATGTGGAAGAATCTCCCACCGGTTCGTAACAACTCTCTTGAGAAGAATCCGGTAAGACATTCATTAGAAATGCAAGCAAGCAGGCTAGTTAAAAAAAACTTAGCAATCCAATGAAGTGTATAAAAATCATTAAAAGGACGTCACAATACTGATGTGGTATACCATAATTCTAAGTATAACTAGTATAAAGACATGTATACGTAAATCATACCTCACTATGTTAAATTTCAAACTTATTCGTAATAACTGCGACGAAATATGCTTCCATTTTGTTTTTGTGAAGTGACAACTTCGCCGTGGCACATCGGAAAATGGAGACCGGAAGTTTCCAATGCGCATGCGCGCAGTGCGAGGGAACTACGGCTCGAGCCTTCTTATTCTTAGTGGAGGCCTGTGCCCTACAGTGTAACGTTCATAGCCCGGGATGAAGCCACATTTCACATTTCGTTCTATACTTAGGTGGTTTTTCATTTCATTTGTATATCAGCATACTAATATTATAAACGCGAAAGTTTGTATGGATGTATGGATGTTTGTTACTCTTTCACGCTAAAATGGTCCGACAGATTCTGATGAAATTTGGCACATATATAGTTTTTAACCTAGATTAACACATAGGATACTTGTTATCCCCGAAAATTGCATAGATCCCGAGGGACAGCGATAAACAAATTCTTCGCAGACGGAGTCGCGGGCAACAGCTAGTCTTACCTATGGGGTCTACATTGTAGGCGCGTGTCGCCATCTATAAGCAAATTTTGGGAACTAGCCCGCTCTCTGGGAAATTATTTAAAAACCATCTAGCTAGAAACAGAGATAGCACTGTTGTCTAAGATTCTAGGTACGTTCACAGAAAAATAATCTAGGAAACTTCGATTTTCCAATGTGTCATAGGTGTTTTATTTAAATAAGTTATTTGCGGTCGTCAATAATTTTAATGTTTTTGATATTTTTATAATCGATTTTTCAAAAAATGTATCCTGTATAATATGTTCAGTACTGTGGATAAAATAAAATAAATATTCTTAATTCAGTTTAGTGCAACAAGAAGAAAATTAACGATTAGACATAATTTAAAGTCGCAAAACTACCTATTGTTTTAATGCATTATGCTCAAAAGGTTTAATTCGTTATTAGATTTTTTTGTCGTTTTCTGAAATTATGTTAATACTCGTTAGCTTGAAAACTGTTAAAATTATTGAACAAGACAGTTCCATAGTCAAATTCAATGTATTTTCGAAAAAAATACTAACATTATTGACGATGGCAAACATATTATAAGAACCGTTATTTAATTAGAAAACAAGTTGCCAATTTCGATGTAGTATTATTATATTAATTTACCGCCATTTCATGTAAATATATACATTTCATTTGCTTGTTTACTAGTTAAATAACACTGCTTTTTAAAAAATAGCCTTCGTCAATTTTCAAACCGGTTGTGATAAAAAAATAGACATTTCCGTTTCCTCCCTCAAACGACTGACAAGAAATAGAAAAAAAAATATTTTTTACCACAAAAACCGTCCATAGTCGACAAAGTTGTATTTATTTAATGTAATATAAGTTCTAAATATACTCATTGTAAAATTTCTTTTAAGGCAGCCATACTAGGATAGGTTAAATTTAAGAATTCCAAAACAATTATACGACATTATTATACAGTATCAAAAAAATGTATACTCGGAAATATCGTTTCAAAAATGTATACGCTAAGTAATCGAAATTTTTTAAATGTAAGTGTAAATTTATCAGATGAGCGCGCGGTTTCTAAGCTTGGAAAATGTATAAAATGATTTTGAACATTTATTACGGTATTGTTTGTTTTATAATTACAGATGTTGATAAGATTTGAAAATTATGCCACAAAAGTATGTTTAAATTACTTGAGTCAAGTATACGAAAACGAAAAAAAATACGAACTCGTATACGTTTTTTTCCTATACGTAACGGATGTATGTGGAAACTACTAAAATTAATTTGTCATAATTTTTTTGACATAAAATTAATATCATAATTTTTACTTGACATAAAATGACATAATTTTAAAATCATGTCATAGTGTAGGTGGAAAGCAAAATTGCCTAATTAAAAAATAAGTGATGTCGTCTATACGAAGCAACTGATATACGTAAATGAAAAGTGAAAAAAGATTTTTTTATAATTATAGTAACTGTATACATGTAGTATTAAAAAAAATGTAATTTTACTGAAGTATTTTACGGAGCGAAAATTTTTTTTTTATAAATTTAGCAAAAATGTCCACTCTCTAGTATACTAATACTAATAGTTTATACGCTTGACTAGTTTGTAAACCATTTCAAGTTAACTATACATTATTAAAAGCATAATAATTTCCTAGTCAATAAAATACATTTTAGGCTCATACTGTTGTTTCCTTTGTCCTATACCAGTCTTTACGCACTTCACGCACGCGTCAACCATTAGAAATGGATGGATTGTATTTAGTTTGAAATATATGGTTTCACGGGATGACCGTAAAAGTAATAAAAAATGAAGTTGAAAAATAAATACAAAAAGATTGTCCCCGAGATTTGTATGAAAATAGTGGTATGTCCCCTGGGTGACCGGATTTTTTCATAGAAATACTTATTTTTTTGGTTTCCACATACGCACTGTGATAAACAGTTTATCTAATTACTACAAAATCATGGTTTCACTAACCAGAGATTACAGAGTTACTTGTAAAGGAGTAAATAGAAGAAGAACTATAAGTAATAGTGTTTCGATAAACACTTGTCATTAGAGTGAATCCTCAAATAACTTACACATGAATTTCAAGACTATAGCTTTACTTGTAATGATACAGCACGAGATTAAATGAATGCAATAAATGCGCGAAAAGCACGGTAGGCTGCCGTGTCATGACAAAACACTGTATCTAAAAAACACCTATTTTTCAGAAATCGCAAAAAACTTTTGCTTTCTTTAATTGGCTGGCTACAGAACAGTGAATATTGATCTGATTGCAATAAAATTTGGACAAATCACGGATAATGTGCTACTAGTAGTGGACAAAGAAAAATAGTATTAAAATTTTTACTTTTTACATGAATTTTCAAGCAAAAACGTGTTATATCGTAATGTGCTTTATCAATAATATATGAGAGTTGCTATAACAAAACACTGTAACGTGATACTTAATGACATTATACTCATATGAAAATGCTACTTTAAATTTCATTTAGTAATATTGCTAACATCACAATTCATAAAACTAACATTCTCATCTTAATAAATATATTTCTTAGTCTTTAGAAAGGATGATTACCTTGAAGAAGTCCTGACTTACAATAAACAAGAACTTGGACTAATTTCTCGTGTGATTGTTGCGACAAAACACTGTAACTCTTGATACTATACTAAGAAATGTGAGTTTGTTTGGGCAAAACACGGTATCTGGAGATAATACAGTGTTTAGTCCAATCAAGACCCTACATTTTAAGAGTTACAGTGTAAATTGCAATGACGTTTTTCGATGTTTTTGATAGAAAATCAGTTACTCTAAGCATGCATATATAGATTAGGGTCAAAATAGTCAATTTAACGGTGTTACCACAAAACACCGTAACTCGAGTTACAGTGTTTTTCATGACACGGCAGTAGGGCCTTACCATACCCGCGCTCGCTCACGCGATTATCGCCCCTAGGTCATGCACTTTTGCAGCCCACCGTACAAACCGTGTACGTATTTAGTTGGTACGGGCATGTGGAGAGGATGGATGAAGAATGAATTACGAAAGAGATGTCAAGGCGCGTGTAGATGGAGATGTTGGATGGGTAGGCCAAGGAGATTCCATGATTATTGGGGATGTCTTGAAGAAAGGTCAGGTCAATAGTATCCGAAAGTATGTATAAAAAACCGGCCAAGTGCGAGTCGGAGTCGCGCACGAAGGGTTCCGTATCATTAAAAAAAAGCATGTTTGTTGTATGGGAGCCCCCTTAAATATTTGTTTTGTTCTGTTTTTTAGTATTTGTTGTTATAGCGGCAACCGGAATACATAATCTGTGAACATTTCAACTGTCTAGCTAACACGTAGGGTGTGCATCCCGGTTCTTTTTTGTATCGGACGAACCGGGATTTTTTTTTTTTTTTTTTTTTTTTTTATGTTTGATAGGCCAGACAAACGAACTAGTGGGTCACCTGATGTTAAATGAACACCACTGTCCATAGACACCCGCAGCGCTTTACACGATGCCAGTGCGTTGTCGGCCCTAAAGGAGAGGGAATAGGGGAAGGGGGAGAGGGAAGGGGTGAGGTATTGGGCCCCCGGCACTCTCACTGACCGTACGAAACGCAAGCAGGATTACTGCTGCTTCACGCCGGTGTTCTGTGAGAGGGTGGTACTGCCCCGGACGAGCCGGCCCATTCGTGATGCAGCGGCTAGCTACAACATGGCTCTACTACTACTAACTTTTTGGAAACACCCGGTTCTTGCCATACAAAAAATAACCGGGTTGCATGCCCTACTAACACGGTTCATGAGATACAGCCTGGTGACGGGACAGCGGAGCCTCAGTAATAGGGTCCCGTTTTTACCCTTTGGGTACGGAACCAAAAAAAACTAATGAGTGTTGTGAGCTACGAGCGTGCGTGGGAACTACGGCCCAAGCCCTCTCGTTCTGAGAGGAGACCTGTGCCCTGATGATGATGATGATGATGTGTCGTGATCGTACCGTGCCTGACAGGTGGACACAAATAATTTCTGCCTACCTCTTAGTTGGGAAGGAGGCGTGATTGTATGTATGTAATTAGCTAATATGGTGACAGTAAAATATTCTATTTTTAATGATAACCTTTTAAGCATAGTGATAAGATAATGTTTTTTTAGAGATTCTTAGGTAGTGAGGTAGTAGTAGTAGTTGGTTTTTGTAGTGGTAGAGCCATGTTGTAGCTAGCCGCTGCATCACGAATGGGCCGGCTCGTCCGGGGCAGTACCACCCTCTCACAGAACACCGGCGTGAAGCAGCAGTAATCCTGCTTGCGTTTCGTACGGTCAGTGAGAGTGCCGGGGGCCCAATACCTCACCCCTTCCCTCTCCCCCTCCCTCTCCCCCTTCCCCTATTCCCTCACCTTTAAGGCCGACAACGCACTGGCATCGTGTAAAGCGCTGCAGGTATCTATGGACAGTGGTGTTCATTTAACATCAGGTGACCCACTAGTTCGTTTGTCTGGCCAATCTGACATAAAAAAAAAAAAAAAAAAAAAATTTAAAAACGCTACAAAACATAGCTATGTATTTTGATAGGTCGATGACTGCCATAAAATTAAAGCTTGGTATAAAAAAAAAAACATCTTTTTGTTGTTGGTTCTGGGTGCGGCGGGATCTCGTTGGCACTAGATCGATCTATTTGGCGAGCCTTGGGGGAGACCTATGTTCAGCATTGGACGTGATTCGGCTGAAATGATGATAATGATGATGATAAAAACCATGGTTGCCCCGTGGTTAGACCTATGGCCTCTCAATCAGAGGGTGGTGGGTTCAAATCCAGCCCCGCTGTATCCCTTTATTTCCCACATTTTCATTTCCCATAATGGTCAGTGGCCATAATTTTCGTTTGCCCTAATATCATATGCTATCATTTGTGTGTCCCATAATACTCAATTGCCATAATGTTTAATATCCCTAATATTAGATACCATAATGACACTTTGCATAATATTTACTGTCTATAATGTTCATTATCCCTAATATCTTAAAAAAACAGAATAAAATGAATATTTAAGGGGGCTCCCATACAACAAACGTGATTTTTTTGCTCGTTTTTGCTCGATATTGATAACGGCAACAGGTAGACGCTTGGAATATTCACAGAATATTTAGTTATATATGCACTTTAAAAATAAATAATTAAATTAAAATAAAACAAATATTTAAGGGAGGCTCCCATAGACGACCAGATGGCCTAGTGGTTAGAGACCCTGACTATGAAGCTTGAGGTCCCGGGTTCGATTCCCGTGTCGGGGCAGATATTTGTATGAAAAATACGAATGTTTGTTCTCGGGTCTTGGGTGTTTAATATGTATTTAAGTATGTATCTATCTATATAAGTATGTTTATCCGTTGCCTAGTACCCATAACACAAGCTTTGCTAAGCTTACTTTGGGACTAGGTCAATTGGTGTGAATTGTCCCGTGATATTTATTATTATTATTATTTATTTATTATAGAACAAACGCGATTTTTTTGCCGTTTTTATAGATAACTAGCTGATGCCCGCGGCTTCGCCCCCGTTGTTTTTTTTTTAATTCTTTCATAAGAACCTTCTCCTGACAATAACAAACGCAATAAAAAAAGAATTATCCAATTTGGTGCAGTCGAGCGGAAGTTATGCGCTTAGCAACACATTCAGCGATTCATTTTTATATTATAGATATTTTGCCATTTTATGTGTTTTGTGGGTGGAATAATCTTTTTCATTTCATTTAATATTTTCTAATTTTGCGCGCAACTTTTTTACTTTTTTCTTTCATAAGAACCTTCTCCTGACAATAACGAACACAACAAAAAAATAATTGGCGAAATCAGTCTAGCCGTTCACGCGTGATGCCGTGACCAAGGGAAATAGGAATTAATTTTTATATATAGAGATGGTACGGAACCCTTCGTGCGATCTTATCATCATCATCATCATGTCGTTAAACGTCAACACAACGTCAAAATCCCGCTGTCATTACATGAGTTGTGGTTGTGTGCGTGGCCTCAACTCTAGTGGCGTTACCGTTATTATGTGTTTAGTATCGAAGTGACCTGTAAATGCCCCAACAATGTGTCGGAGTTGTTTCCTACTAAGTGTCCAGAGTTTTTTAGTTCAGCTTGTGCTGACATGTACTTACAATGACGAGTTAGGGATATGACGAGTTAGGAATAATAATAGCCAATTAGGAATATAACGAATCAGGAAAAAACCCATCAAAAGCATGGTGTACTCGCATAGTTGTCTTCGTACCCTACTAAAACATCGTACAGGGCTTTTCTTACACGACTTATTTCTTCGTTTTTTCCAGTAAATAAAAGATGGCGTGGCAGCGCTCAATGGAAAACTACCCAAGGATATGGATGGAGTTTACAAACGAAAAGACAAAACAGAAGTTTGTTATAAAGGACTTATCGCCTGTCTACTATGACATAGCATTGGGATATATGTCGAATATCTTCCTGAAGGAATCGGCTATCTGTAAACCGTTGAGTAAGTTTTTATGCTGCACTATTCTTTGCGTCGCTTATGAGAAGCATGAAGGGGTCCGGGCGTAGTGATCGGCGACCGGTTGCAATTTTAATTCTGACGCTTTGTACCAGATTCGAAAAACGCCAGAATCGCGGAACGCCAGTTTCGCAAAACGCCAGATTCGCATAATGCCAGATTTCAGATTCGCAGTATACCAGATTCGCAGAACGCCAGATTCGCAGAATGCCAGATTCGCACAATCATCATCCCGGCCTATAAACGTCGATAGTAATTATAAGCTCAAAGCTAGGAAAGAGCCATCATAGGGAACCAAATAGCAGACATTATAGGGAAGAGACGTTTGCTGGAAAAAGGTCATTTTGAAAAGCAGACATTTTAGGAAACAGACAGAACGAGCTTGAGCCGAAAATGGTAAATAATGCTGTCAAGAAACGAATCTGGCATTCTGCGAATCTGGCGTTCTGCGAATCTGGTACTCTGAAATCTGGCATTATGAAAAACTGGCGTTCTGCGAATCTGGCGTTCCGCGAATGTGGCGTTTTCCGAATTTGGTACAAGGCATCAAAAGCGCAAGTTTTCGACGCTAGAATTACATGGAGAGATTTTATTTTCGTTCTCACGGGACAATTCGATAGATACATACTTAAAAGACATATTAAACACCCAAGACCCTCAATGAATCAAGATAAATTTATCCTCAATGTTAAAAGGAATCGATTGACAATATCAAACATAGAAAAAAATTATGATAATTTACTAACAAATTAAATTCAGCGAGTTTCTAACAAAATATGAGTCGTTTTAAAGAAAATTTGTACACAATTAGGGGATTTAATTGATACAAAACTTAATTGATTTCTTTGTCAAGATTGGTAAGAAGTATCTTTTTGTATTTTTATTTTACGACTCCATTTTTTTGGGTGAACAGTCAGTTCCAAAGGAGTATGTTGACGTCTCACGTTGAGAGTATTAACATAGATGTTGCTTTATCACTGCTTTGTGATTAAGCGAGCTGAGACGTGTGATGCATAGAAAAAAAAATCGTGTCTATATCTCGACCAGTTGTGGTGTAGGGGTAAAAAGCACGCAGCACGCAGCACGCAGCACGGTTGCTAAGGACCTGGGTTCGATTCCCAGAGCTGGTCTTTTTATGTGTTTTTCTGTGCATCCATATTTCAGTTCGTATTTAGTATGATATATTTGGTTTCTTTGTATAACGAAAGTTCTACCAGCATGCCACCACTTAAGTCTGACATATCTCAGAGCTAAGTCAGTAACTCTATACACTTTTAGATATCCTAGAGGATCCAGTATCACGAGTACAGATGCAACAGAAGTGGCTGAAGATCATGAGATCCAATATGGCCATCGTCTGCCTTTGTGATGATGACAAGGTGCCCAGGGTAGCAGCGGTACACCTGACAGTTGTCAAGGAGCGGGGTCAAGAGGTGGTCAGTAGCTATGACTGTTTTTAAGGTTCCAGAGCCAAAATCACGGGTAAAAAAAATAATAAAAAAGTGGCTCGTTTTTTGCTCTTGTAATACAATTGATTGTTGTAGTTAAATTTCCAGGTGGTTATAAAAAAACTAACACCAAAGGCTAATACGGGAGCTACGCTATGCATTTGGATCTAACCATTCCTAGTCGTTTCCGGAACAGTCAGACTGATTATCATTATAAGTTAGTTTCGAACAATTGATAATGTCTATATCTATATCTATACATATAATAAATCAGTAACAAGTCGGTGTCTGTACATTGAAGATATTTGAGAAAAACTGTCACTAGGGCTATTTACTAGCGCAATAGAACCCAAAACAATGTTTTTTAGAATTATTGTCTGTTTATCTGTTTGTCTGTTTGTCTGTGCGTTTGTGCGCGCTAATCTCAGAAACGGCTTAACCTAGAATGCGGTTTTCACTGTTAGGTTGGTATTTTCTTGGATTAACATTTAGTGTTAGTTTCATTTGAATCGGTTCACAAATAAGAAAGATGCGTCTATTTTAAGAATTTATAGAACAGTTTTTAGAAGTAGTGACTTGGGAGTAGGTACGGTGGTGAATGTGAACGCGGGTGTGCGGGGGGGGGTAATTTTTTTTATATCGAGGAACTAAGGAGAGCCATAATTGATGAAAAAGCAAATTGGATAAAAAAAATAAGCTGCCCAAATTACTAATTCCACGCGGACGGAGTCGCGGGCAAAAGCTAGTACCGAATAAAATTATGCTAAACAGAACTATGCGTAAAAATAACCGGTCTCAATAACAGTATGCGTACCTAATTTCGGACTGACTCGTTTTCGTTTTTTGTTATACAATATTGGCTTGCGTTTGACCACAATCACGCCTGATGGAAAGCGAAGATGAGGCCTACGACGGAGCACGCTTGCCTAGTAAATGCTCATTCACCCTAGACTTGATTTAAGGGAATAATTAGAAAGAAGGCAGTTGAGCGCGGTGCTGCGCACGCCTTCGAGCAGTGCAAATCGTACAACAAATTCGGGCGCTGAGCAGTTGTGCAAACTGCTCAGGTCCTTCCTCCAGAATGGCTAACTATATTAGGCACCAGTATGCTTATTGTATAACGCTTCTGTCGCTTGCCTTCGCAATCACTATCTCTAAACAAGTCAGATATGAAGTATCTTTTTTATTTATTTTTTCAACTTATATGAATGAAGCCAGACAAACGAACTAGTGGGTCACCTGATGTTAAATGAACACCACTGTCCATAGACACTCGCAGCGCTTTACGCGATACCAGTGCGTTGTTGGCCCTGCAGAAAATTGTACACTCGCCTCTTAAAGGCCCCCAGGTCGTAACTCGATGGGAAGACCCCAGCGGGAAGCTCGTTCCAGATTTTGCAAGTTCGTGGCAAAAAAGACCGCTTAAAACGCACCGTCGAAGACTGCCATTCATCAACATGATGTCGATGAAATGAACGCTTACGACGGGAGGATCTGTAATGGAACCCCGCAGCTGGAATGAGGTCAAAGAGTTCCTCAGAGCATTCCCCGTTGTAGATCTTATAGAACACGCAAAGGGAGCTAACTTCATTTTTTATTACTTTTACGGTCATCCCATGAAACCATATATTTCAAACTAAATACAAACTGAAATATAGATGCACAGAAAAAAAAAACCCCAGAAAAAAGACCAATGCTGGGAATCGAACCCAGGTCCTCAGGTCAGGTAGAGGGCATAAACATAGATGAGTGCTTTATCACTGCATAAGGTGATTATAACAGACTGAAATGTACGATTTATGGGAAAGATTCGTCGCTAACCTCTAGACCAGTGGTGGTGTAGGGGTAAAGCACGCAGCACGGAACGCTGAGGACCTGGGTTCGATTCCCAGCATTGGTCTTTTTTCTGGGGTTTTTTCTGTGCATCTATATTTCAGTTTGTATTTAGTTTGAAATATATGGTTTCATGGGATGACCGTAAAAGTAATAAAAAATGAAGTTGAAAAAATAAATAAAAAAGATACTTCATATCTGACTTGTTTAAAGTTGCACAGTAGCGCCATCTCTTGGTCCAGGTGAGCGGGTAGCTCCGAAGGAGTGTTAAAGTCTCTCGGTAGAGGGCATAAACATAGATGAGTGCTTTATCTATATATATAAAATTCTAAACTGACTGACTGACTGACTGACTGACTGTTGATATATCAACGCACAGCCCAAACCACTGGACCTAGAGACTTGAAATTTTGCACATAGATTCCTTATACAATGTAGGCATCCACTAAGGAAGGATTTTCGGGAATTCCCACGGGAACGGGAAAAAACGGGATTTATAGATTCGATTCCGAGTGACCGTATCTCAGTAACTATAATAACTAGACTCTTCAAATTTGATACACAAGTAGGTATTACAATAATGAAAACATCGATTTCAGGATTTTTCAAAATTCTCCCGGGATAAGGAATAAACGGGATTTATATATTCAGTTCAACGGAATCCTATGAACTATAATTACTAGACTCTTCAAATTTGGCATAGAAGTAGGTAATTGTAATAGTAAAAAACAGTTTTAAGGATTTTTGGAAATTCCCACGGGATAAAGAAATAACGGGATATTTCGTTTTACTAATCGTAGAAAGCTGAAATTCGGCATGAAGGTTGCTTGGGGAGTGTAGAGGAGCATTGAGAGAGGAATTTCCAAAATTCCCACGGGAACGGGAAAAAACGGGATTTATATATTCGATTCCGAGTGACCCTATCTCAGTAACTATAATAACTAGACTCTTCAAATTTGATATACAAATAGGTATTACATAAGTTAAAATATTACAATCAGGATTTTTCAAAATTCCCACGGGATAAGAAAAAAACCGGATTTATATATTCAGTTCAACGGAATCCTATGAACCATAATTACTAGACTCTTCAAATTTGGCATAGAAGTAGGTAATTATAATAGTGAAAAACTGTTTCAAGGATTTTCGGAAATTCCCACGGGATAAGGAAAAAACGAGATTTTTCGTTTTCTGGTCGTAGAAAGCTGAAATTCGGCATGTAGGTTGCTTGGGGAGTGTAGAGGAGCCTTGAGAGAAGACTTTCCAAAATTCCCACGGGAACGGGAAAAAACGGGATTTTTCGTTCTACTGGTCGTAGAAAGTTGAAATTCGGCATGTAGGTTGCTTGGGGAGTGTAGAGGAGCATTGAGAGAGGACTTTTCAAAATTCCCACGGGAACGGGAAAAAACGGGATTTTTCGTCTTACTGGTCGTAGAAAGTTGAAATTCGGCATGTAGGTTGCTCGGGGAGTTTAGAGGAGCATTAAGAGAGGACTTTCCAAAATTCCCACGGGAACGGGAAAAAACGGGATTTTTCGTTTAACTGGTCGTAGAAAGTTGAAATTCGGCATGTAGGTTGCGGGAGTGTAGAGGAGCATTGAGAGAGGACTTTCCAAAATTCCCACGGGAACGGGAAAAAACGGGACTTTTCGTTTTACTGGTCATAGAAAGCTGAACTTGAGCTTGAGCTTGAGCTTGAGCTGAAGCTGGTGAAGGTAGCGGGAACGCATTGGATGCGGATGGCACAGGGCCGATCTGTTTGGAGAGCCTTGGGGGAGGCCTATGTTCAGCAGTGGACGTCTTTCGGCTGAAATGATGATGATGATGAGAAAGCTGAAATTTGGCATGTAGGTTGCATAGAGAGTGTAGAGGAGAATTAAGAGAGGGTTTTCCAAAATTCCCACGGGTACGGGAAAAAACGGGATTTTTCGTTTTACTGGTTGTAGAAAGCTAAAATTCGGCATGTAGGTTGCTTAGGGAGTGTAGAGGAGGATTGAGAGAGGACTTTCCAAAATTCCCACGGGAACGGGAAAAAACGGGACTTTTTGTTTTACTGGTCGTAGAAAGCTGAAACTCGGCATGTAGGTTTTTTGGGGAGTGTAGAGGAGCATTGAGAGAGGACTTTTCAAAGTTCCCACGGGAAAGGGAAAAACGGGATTTTTCGTTTTACTGGTCATAGAAAGCTGAAATTTGGCAAGTGGGTTCCTTGGGGAGTGTTGAGGAGGATTAAGAGAGGGATTTCCAAAATTCCCACTGGAACGGGAAAAAACGGGACTTTGTTTTACTGGCCGTAGAAAGCTGAAATTCAGCATGTAGGTTGTTTGGGGAGTGTAGAGTAGCACTGAGAGAGGACTTTCCAAAATTCCCACGGGAACGGGAAAAACGGGATCTTTCGTTTTACTGGTCATAGAAAGCTGAAATTTGGCAGGTGAGTTCCTTGGGGAGTGTAGGGGAGCATTAAGAAAACATTTCCCGAAATTCTTACGGGAACGGGAAAAAACGGGATTTTGCGTTTTACTGGTTGTAAAAAGCTAAAATAAGTAGTAAGTATAAGTATTGTAAGTTTATACTGTAAATAGGCCGCAAAGGGCTCTTTAACCGACTTCTAAAAAAGGAGGAGGTTATGCATTCCACCTTATGTATTTTTTTATGTAGGTATGTTCACCGATTTCTTGGTCAATTGTGGACCTGCTTGCTTGCTTGCCTGTATGCTTGCTTGCTTGATATCTTGGTTCTTTGGAATACTCATGGTACACGCGAGCGAAGCCGCGGGCAAAAGCTAGTCACTGCATAAGGTGATTATAACAGACTGAAATGTACGATGTATGGGAAAGATTCGTCGCTAACCTCTAGACCAGTGGTGGTGTAGGGGTAAAGCACGCAGCACGGAACGCTGAGGACCTGGGTTCGATTCCCAGCATTGGTCTTTTTTCTGGGGTTTTTTCTGTGCATCTATATTTCAGTTTGTATTTGGTTTGAAATATATCACTATCTCTTTCTGTCAAATGGTATAAAATGATGACAGAAAGAGATAGCGAAAGTGAAGGCAAGCGTCAGAAGCGTTAGACAATACGGCCTCAGGCCGGAACACGACGAGTCACTTGGCTATAAATTATACCAAATTTTCTGCCACATTACCAAGTCTGTTAGGCTAAAACAGTTTCGGACAATACATGTTATGCCAAATATGCCAAATAGAGGGAACCCGCTTTAAAAACGTTACCGTAAATGCAGAGGAGATGCAATGCGAGAGGAGAGGAGATAGAGGATGCGATGGAGAGGGCTATGCTCGGAGTTTCTCTGCGGGATCGCATTAGAAATGATGAAATCCGCGCACGAACTAAAGTCACCGACATAGCTCGAAGAATCGCCAGACTCAGGTGGCAGTGCGCAGGGCACATCACTCGTAGAACTGATGGCCGATGGGGTAAAAAGGTTCTCGAGTGGCGTCCACGTACCGGACGACGCAGTTTAGGTAGGCCTCCAACAAGTTAAGGTTGCGGGATCGCGTTGGATACGGATGGCACGGGACCGACCTGTTTGGCGAGCCTTGGGGGAGGCCTATGTTCGGATGAAATGATGATGATGTTGATGATCCTTTTTTCAGTCACGACTACAAGATGTAAATGTTTCTCGTAAATGTATTTCTAACGAGGGTAAACCCGCAGGTTAAAAAATACATCAGACTTGCGGTTGTATGGGCTTAGTTGCTTTTAACTAACGTACAGAAGGATCACTCCCGAACAAAAGTCAACATTAGGTATAAAAATTTACCTACTCTTACGACCGTTAACTGCTTGCACGCGAAATTGAAACTTATTGTGTGATACGAGCGTCCATATTCCGTTGGGTATCACTGATCCGAAACCAAGAACACAGGGTTCCCACTAGCCGATATTTAGGTAGGTATAAAAATCAAGAAAGATAACAGTGTGTAGTTAATTATAAGATCGTTTAGAAGTCATTGTTTGTTGCAAAAATCACAGAAAATACTTGTTACGAACGGTTGGCCGTATTTATGCTTTCCCTTTCACTTTGATTGCGTGTATTACTAGAAAATACCCTTAATAATGGCGATGACGCAAAATTTAATTGTTCATTGATAATAATACCCCTGTTGTTGTACCTAATTATTTCCATTTGTTCTAGAACACTCAGACGTAATCCTTTTTCACAAACGTGTAATATGTCGTATGTTTGTGAATTTGGTAAATCATGGCTATGTTCTAGTAAATGTTTTGCGAAATTGGATCTCTCGGAGTGGCTATGCCTAAAAGAATGACAATGTTAATGTAGCTTTCAAAACTAATAACACTTTGCACTCTCGCCTCTGCAATAGCAAGGAAAGAGTTCAAAGTGGGCAGAAGTCGGGTGTCTACAAACTAACATGCGACACCTGTAATAAGGTATATGTAGGGCAGACGGGACGTAATTTTGCGACTTGCGACGAGCATGTTTCTTCTTTTAGGCATAGACACTCCGAGAGATCCAATTTCGCAAAACATTTACTAGAACATAGCCATGATTTACCTACCAGATTCACATACATACGACATATTACATGTTTGTGAAAAAGGAATACGTCTGAGTGTTCTAGAACAGATGGAAATAATTAGGTACAACTATACTTGTTAGATGATCTTAAAAAATGTTTCTATTCACAGATATCTAAAACAGGCTCTTTAAGCAAATACGATCAGTTCGTCCAAGTGGTGGAAGATTTGATGGCAGCAGGCGACCTCTTCCACCGGTTCGGTGCCGACCGGTACCTCTGGTCTTTGGGGCTGTTCGTTCTTCCAGAATTCAGGGGTTTGGGAATAGCCACACAGCTGTTGAAGTCCAGGTACAAAAGTCATTCCTGCCTATATAGTGGCTATAAAATACATATTCTGTAACCTTTTTGTTGCTGGATAGCGAACTTATTACTAAACCTAAAGCAATTTTATTTTAACTGGCTAATAACAATGTAGTTTCCGCTTCTGCATGTAAAGGTTTCTGGATATTTTTTAACTTGTAAATTTATAAAAATAATTATTAACTCGAAAAGTAAGCGATTTTTTACATACTGTATAGATTCAGGCGTTACTTTGCGGAGGTCCATATTTAAAATAAATGGAATACCTGTGTTGCTCCTCCGCTAAGTAGTGAGGCCAAGTCGTGCAAAACAGCTACGTTTGCGCTGAAAAATGCTTTTTCATGCAATCTAACCCAGGGCGGGTGTCTACAAACTAACATGCGACACCTGTAATAAGGTATATGTAGGGCAGACGGGACGTAATTTTGCGACTAGGTATAAGGAGCATGTTTCTTCTTTTAGGCTTAGATACTCCGAGAGATCCAATTTCGCAAAACATTTACTAGAACATAGCCATGATTTACCAAATTCACAAACATACGACATATTACATGTTTGTGAAAAAGGATTACGTCTGAGTGTTCTAGAACAAATGGAAATAATTAGGTACAACAACAGGGGTATTATTATCAATGAACAATTAAATTTTGCGTCATCGCCATTATTGAGGGTATTTTCTAGTAATACACGCAATCAAAGTGAAAGGGAAGGCATAAATACGGCCAACCGTTCTGAGTGAGCTCATTCTTCGACTAACCGTCGTAGGGTTAACAACCGCTGATGATGCTTCGGAGAGAAGCGAAACACGTGTCCGGGATTTGGTTTATGGTAGTGGTGGTGATTCTCTTGGTGGTGGGTTCAGTTACGTTTGCGTTGGTGATTTACCTTTTTTATGCGGAGCTAGCGTTAGCAAACGTAGCTGTTTTGCACGACTTGGCCTCACTACTTAGCGGAGGAGCAACACAGGTATTCCATTTATTTTGATTTTTTACATGTTTTATCTGCAATTATGTACCATACTGGCTTTTGAAATCGTATCGTTTGACCACATCAAACCTAAATAAGCCTCTCTGACTTATTCAAAACCTAGTAATTGCATTCCACATACTTACTAGGTTTTTGAAATAGTTTTGTGTCATAATAGGTTTTGAAATGGTCAAGCCGGTTTTTTGGTGTAGGTACTTATATGTTTGGAGGTTTTTGTATCCTGTATGCACTTGCTAAGAAACCACATTATATGCAAAAATCGCAAAATTGATTTTTTGAGAGTTACTAGGTTTTGAAATGGTGCAGCCGTGCCACTTGAGTCTGGCGATTCTTGGAGCTATGTCGGTGACTAGTTCTAGCGCAGATTTCATCATTTCTAATGCGACGTTCTGTCCGCAGACTAGTAATAGCAGCAGCCCTAGGGCTCCCCGGTACTGCGAACGTGTTCTCGACCCCGGGCGCATGCGCGGCGGCCCGCAAGGCCGGGTACGAGGTATTAGCCGAGGAAGACTTCAACGGTCAAAAACTGGCGCTGATGGGGACTGCTGTCACAAATAATACTTAAAATTAAATAAAATAAACTTTATTAACATTTAACAGGGGTTGTTGTTATTTTTACCCGACTGCGAAGAAGGAAGGGTTATGGTTTTGACCCGTATATTATGTATGTATGTAAGTATGTATGTATGTCCATTCCTATGTCCTCTCAAACTACACAACGGCTGAACCGATTTTGATAAATGATACGTCATTGGATTCGCCTTGATAACGCGAGTAACACTGGATACATGAAATTCTTGAAAAATTAAAATAACGGATTTTTGGCGCCAAATTGTGAGTCTTCAAAATAATTTTTTTATTCAAACCTATCGGGTAGGGTATCAAAATAAAGGGATTTTAAAAGACATTACAAAAATATACACAAGTTATGTGTTTAAATTTAATTTGGAATAGTAAATTGGCAATCAATGCATTAAAACGACGACGTACCTACTTACTAAGATATCTTTGAGCAATAATTTTCTCTATGAAACCCATGTGGAAAATTAAGTACCTACATATTTCAAAATTGGTTTTGAACTTTAACTAAATAGCAACGGATTCCTAATTCAAATACTCAATAATTTATCTGGGTCTCAGGAGGTTACACTAAAAAGCAAGAAATAAAAAAAGTAATTAAAAAACTAAAAACCCGCCTGCGGTGTAAATAAAATAATAAATTAAAGAATCAAAAAATCCGCCTGCAGAAATACTGAAAAGGTGGAAACAAGATAAAATGTTCAATAACAATAAAATTTAAAACGCGTCGATGGCAGTCTTTCAAAATTTAATGCAACGGTAAAATGCAGTCGGAGGCATGGGAGTCAGTGGCTGCATGGGATTTAATGTCACTTCATGCATGCCTCCGACTGCATTTTATCGTTGCGTTAAATTTTGAAAGACTGCCATCGGACGTGTTTTAAATTTTATTGTTATTGAACATTTTATCTTGTTTCCACCTTTTCATTATTTCTGCAGGCGGGTTTTTTTATTCTTTAATTTATTATTTTATTACATAGGATTTTATAGATTTTACATAACTAAGTGGCGATATAACGTCGTTTTTTCGTGGTCCCAATATTTTGTCCCATTAATGGGACCACGAGGGAGAACTGTTTCTCGTCGTCCTATTAGTATGTGCGGTTGTGGCAATTTTCCTCCTATATTATGTATATTTCTTGGTGTGCTTCCGTTTGGCAAATTATTTTTCCCAAACTGATTCATTTCCCAAATTTTTTTTCCTGAAACTGTAAACTATTCAGGATTTATTTCAGGACTATTCTGTAGTTAGGTTAGGTTAGGTTTTTGTTTTATAACAATCCTGAAAAGTTTACAGTTTCAGAAAAAAAATAAACATTTGGGAAATGAAACATTTGCCAAATGAATCAGTGTGGGAAAAATAATTTGCGAAACATTAGTAAACCATTAAATTTGTCTACGCCATCACTGCTCTTTGCCTGCGCAGCCGCCGCGCATGCGCGGTGGGAGCGCGGGGGGCGGGAAGAAGACGCGGCCACCGCGCCGCCGCCGCCACTGGCCAAACTAACACTCACGCGCACGCACGCGTTCCTCTGATACATAGATATATCAATAATTAATATAATTGCTCTTCTTTTGTATTATTCAAGTAAATCCAGCATTTCGTTTTTCATTAAATCGAAAGTACAAGTAAAGTAACAAACACCATTTCTTGCATAAACTTTTTCGAGTATGTCGTGGACTCTCTAAAACAACAGAAAGAAGACAAGAATTTATAAAGCGGGATGATGTCCATAATGAATTATCAACTGCAGCTGGTCCATGGTCCATAGAGATATTATTATCTCGGTGGGGCATTGTTTGGAAAAATTAAGATAACGTCTGATAGGCCCTTACTATAATTGAGTTGTATTGCAGTGCAACTGAATTTTTTGGTTGAATATAGTTGGTATTTTTGTTTTCAACTCATTTTTAGAAAACCACACATCCTTATTTTTATGTACAGGAAGTAGATAAATAGTCATGGGGCTACGAGAAACAGTTCTCCCTCGTTTACTTCGCATCGTCTAAACTGTAGTAATAATGTCGTTTAACGTTTTTTTTTGTCGGCGGTTATGTTTTGTGTCGTGGGTTTATTCGTTATTTCCATTAGGTGTTAGTCTTAGCTTAGACCTTATTTTATAGATATATTTCATAGGAAGTTAGTTTTAGGCGTTAGTTGTTAGGTTTGCGGCCTAACTTTAGGTTATGGTCCTTGGACATGGCTTAGTTACTCGAGTAGGTCGACCATTCGTTGTGGTCGAACATCTCACAGTCAACCACCGTCTGAAAAATGACGCATTTTCGACAGTCGGTTGAGTGTGAAATGACTTGACGTATATTTCCCGGACTAGATGATACCTAGTGTCGTGTTCGAAATTTGAAATGTTTCGTCGTACTTGTTCAGCAGGTAGTGCGTAGCATTTGTTTATCGACGCTCGAAAACAACAAGGGCGTATCCCATAAAAAGGTCGTAACTAGATTATTACATAGCTATAATCAGCTTTTTTTTCTGCGTCGAATGGTCCGGGTCTCGTGTCTCTACGACGACAAAAAATTTTAAAATCGGGCAGTATTTTGGAAAATGGGAGTAATTTTTTTGGTCGTAACTGCCCATAAAATGACGTATTTAAACTTTTTAGAGATACGACGAGTAGAAGTTTGTGTTTTTCAAAAAACATTAGTTAAGCCGTTCGAGTTTCTACACACGATAGTAGTTACGGCCTTTTTGCGGGATGCATTTTTCAAACTTCATTGCTTACGACATTCTTGCAGTTCGCGTTTCTTCTAAGAACAACGAATAACCTCTAAGATACTGCAATTTCGTGGTTACCCGAAATCAATCTAAGCCTAATTAAACCAATATTATCAGAATGAATATTTTGAAACATTTCGGTTTTTCCCGGCTTACGCCACAGGCACAAGCTCCTGTAGTCACTGCGCGGACGCAACTGAAAGGTTGTGTTTGTTTTTCCTCGACAAAATCATAAAAGATTATCAAAATTAAGGTACGTCATATAAACTTTGGATTACTCGTACCAACTAGTGAATTTCATGATACTTAAGGGCCGAGTTCATTTACCGTTAAACTGGCGTACTTAAATCACCGTTCAAAATAGTGAGGTATTATGTGATTACATTAACGACTGATCATTTAAACGTCAGTTTGACGGTTGCACTTGGTGAACACGGCGTTTAGTCAATTAATTAAGGCTCATTTATCTTAAAATAACATACGCGATCAATAAAACAGAAGGCCATATAAACTAGCAATTAAATTTCGTTTTGTTTTCACCCGTCGCGAGAAATAGATCGCGGCTGCAAAAAATATCTTAAATATTGGAAATAACAAATTTGTACCTAAGGAACGGTCACTTACTTTTATTTTTGAAAAATTGATAAAATCAGTAATTTATTAGCCGGAACTCAAACAGGCCAAAATTAAATAATGACATAACATAAAGTCGTACTTTATATTACCAATCGAAAGCGTCATTCATAGTGTTCATTTATGGCTACAACACGTCCTTTAAACTAAATAAAAATCTCAAAAAATAAAAATTACTAGTATTCTACTATTTGATACATATTCCCAATATGATGATAGCTGTGGTCCATTTCCCGTAACGAATAAAAACAAACTGAACAAAATGAAACTTAATTGTTGGCTTTCATGACCTTCTGTTTTATTGATTGTGTATGTTACTTAAAAATAAAACTCTACATCATAAAACAACAACGCAACAACACATGTTATTTTATTAATTTATGTTATTTTTATCGTATTTGACCGGTTCAAATCCTGACAAAAACAAGCGAATTTTCAAAAATGCATAAATGCAGTATTTATTGTTTTATTTTAAACGGAAAGAAACCTTAACATAGATTATACTATTTTCGATATTAAAGGTAGTTGCCCTGCACTAGTTCGTTTTTTTTTTCACCCTGTATAAGCAGGTAAGCTTATAAATAATGAATAATGATAAATATGTTTAAATTTAGATGAAATAGAAAATTTTATGTTACAAAAAGAACAATTGAAAGAAAAAAGAACCCGCTTGCTTGTTTTCCTCCCTCTCACAATAAAAAAAACATTTATTTGTTCATTTCATTATGTGCTTTTCAAATTGCTGAAGCCGGGAATCAAATCCTGGACCTATTAATAAAGTCCTTACTAGACCTAGGTAGGTACTAAGGATGTTTTATCTAGCTGATTGCTTAAACTTTGATAACGCAAGTATACTTACACCAACAAACAATACCACACCAATTAATAGATGTAGTAAATCGATCAAAGTCTATCTAGCAGTGTGGTCAAATACTAAAGAATAATAGTTACGCTGTTGGACAGGTATCTCAGTTATGTTTTAAGCTGACATAAGATAAGGATAAAATAGTCCTAACGTTGGGATATAAATTGTTAATTTTACATTTTTTGTAGATGGCAGCGAAGAAAATGGATAAACAACCTGAATCACGAATTAAAAATTGTTACTACGATGATTGATCATTTAAAACACAAATTTTTAATGTTTAAATGTTAACGTATTCATATTTAACTAAGTTAAAATAAGTTTTGTTGTTAGTAATTTTTTAAAGTTCAATAAATTTTCGTTTACAAAAGCTTTATGACGTTTCATTAAATTCATTGAATTTGAAGAGGTTAAAGTTACGACATTTTTTCTAGCCATTGTCATGCATTACGAACCTGCTTACACCCCCGTTCCTTATGCGAAATTAAAACAAAAAGCGGTTACTACCTTTTTGTAGTCAGCTAATTTGTTATCTTTTTTTGATTCAGTACAAACATCATGTCAAGTTACGCCATTTTTGAGGTCTGTAATTTCTATAGACGATGGGCGTAACTCGATTTCTCGTGACCCTGGCTGTACCAAGGTAACAGTTTGTAAACAATATAATGCAGATTTATATTTTATAGTTATGGTCCAAAAATTACGTTCATACGACAAGCCGTTACAAAGTTATGATTTTTTTCCCGTTTTTTTTTTCGGTTTTTTGGCTCTGGTGTAAAGTTGGGTTTTTAGGGTTACGCCCTTGTTGTTTTCTGTCGTCGTTATAGAGGTTATGATAGGTGTTTCGGTTGTAAACTTTTCAAATTATTTTGGTGTTATTGAGAAGTTTTTTATTTGCTAGTCATGCTTCAATGGGGTAGCCAACGATTAGGGTGCTCAGCGTAAAGGGTTGCTCTAATCAGTGGTTCACTTCAAGCGTTGTAGAGGTAAATACCGGTTAGTAGAGGTAATGTTTAGCTTTATGGTTTAGGATAATTGAACACCCACGACAATAGTAGGTCTCGCTATCGGTTTTGGAGGTTGATCGTTCGTTTGTCATTTCATGTTGACTTTGTCTTGTCGATATGGTTGGTAGGGTTGTCACATCTGTGTTAATTATTTATTAGGGTTGTCACTTCGGGTTCGGGAACTTCTATTTTGGGTAATTCTCGCCCAAATTTTTTTTTTTTGGTAGGGGGATATCTGCAGCATTATAGAGCTGCATGAATACTTTAAAATTAAAACTTTTTGGCTATTCACAGTTATTTT
This sequence comes from Archips xylosteana, assembly GCA_947563465.1. NCBI lineage: Eukaryota > Metazoa > Arthropoda > Insecta > Lepidoptera > Tortricidae > Archips > Archips xylosteana. The sequence goes on from OX387373.1 coordinate 9,440,162, forward strand.
TACTGGCTGTTTTTCCTGGCCGCATACATCTTTACAAGCATAGCAGAAATTTTATTCAAATTTAAAAATTGAGTTTGGGGTTTGTCAGAGTTGTTTGTTTTGATTTGGATGACAGAATCACTTCAGACATAAGAGGTGCTGGTCGCAAGTCAGTTACCAATTTTTCTCAAGAAAAATAGTTTTCCCCGTTTATAAGACTGTGATTAAGTCATTCACGAAAAGGAAAGGCTATAAGGAGCATTTTATACAGGGTGTTACATTGAACGTAGTACAAATTAAGTAATTCCGGCTCAGTTAACGATAGAGAACAAAATGCACGAATTGAGTAATTAAAATACTTCGTAATTAACTTTTGCTTATTTGCTAACAGAATAAAGAAATTAAAATCTCCTAGTGTTGTCACCCATCATGACGTCACGATTACTTGACGTATCTATTCCTCAAGCTTTGTTATCAGTTATCAATGTGTCAAAACATCAAAACAAATGATAAGGAGCAACAAGTGATATCTGTTAAAAATATTTTTTTATTAGAAAGTAAAATTAACTGTTAAGTTCAAACGTACTTCAGCAAGTGTTCGAAATGTCCACCTCCTTCCTGAACACATAGCTCTGCACGTCGTCGAAGATTTCTTTGCACTCTGCCGAGTACGAACTCGTTGGTTTTTACTACCTCAAACGCCTGGATTATTTTTTGGCGGAGCTCCAGAACAGTATCAGACTCTCGTTTGTATACCAGTCTTTTGAGCTCACCCCACAAAAAATAATCCAGTGGAGTTAGATCCGGGCTACGAGGCGGCCATTCCACTGGACCACTGCGTCCTATCCAACGTCCAGGGAACTCTTGGTCCAGGTAACTCCGAACCCGCAGGGAAAAATGTGCTGGAGCTCCGTCTTGTTGATAGTGCATGTTTTGCAAAATTTGATCGGGAATTTGTTGCAACAGCATTGGCAACTCGTTTCTTAAAAAGGCTTCGTACTTAATTCCATTTAAATAACCTTCAATGAAATAAGGTCCTATGACATAATTATTGAGAATACCCGCCCAAACATTAACTGAGAAGCGTGTTTGAAACGAGTCTCGCCGTGTCACATGAGGATTGACATCACTCCACCAGTGCTCGTTGTGTATGTTAAACAGTCCTACTCTGGTGAAGGTAGCTTCATCTGACCATAAAATGTTAAGGTGTTGGTTTTGTAATAGCCAACGACAAAACCGTACTCTCCTGGAATAATCTGCTAAGACAATATCTTGCACCCGTTGAAAGTGAAACGGGTGTAATCCTTCGGCATTCAAAAGTCTCCAAATAAAAATGTGGGTTGTACCAAATCGTGCCGCGGCTTCTCTGGTGCTGGCTTCTGGGTGGCGGATAAAATACCTAAGTACTCGTGTTTTAAAAACCCCTGAGTACCTTGGACGCCGGCCTCTACCTTGGGCATGAGCTGGGACCGTAAACTGTCCATAGTGGCGATTGAACTCTCCGGGTATCACTCATGAAATAGTTCTTGTGCCCTCATCGTACTCTGCGATGTGAAATAAAGTTCTACCATCACTGATCGCTGAATATTAGTAAACGGATAAGCAGGAGGCATGACTTCTGTTTAAAATTAAACTGCGACAATAAAGAATCAAACGAAATGCTGGTTTGTTATGACAAATAACTTCAGTAATGTGTCAGAATGAATTTTACTCATAAATTATCAACATAGGAAAGCAAAAAGGTAAGTGTTCACTACAAAACTAGATTCAAACTTTTTTCTTTTAACTCTCTAATTAGGGTAACCACGATGAGACCAAAAAATAGGAAAAATTAAAACAGCAATATTAATTAATTAAGATGACTTTAACAACACGAGACCTAGTAGAGGCGTTTAGCATCAGGGAGACGAAATTAAAAAACAAGAGTTGTATTACGTTCAATGTAACACCCTGTATATTATCCGTTCGCTGCTCGCCTATTTTTTAAAGCAGATTTTGTTTGGAAGGCCGATTTTTCATCGGGTAAGTGTCATCTTCATTGGTTATTAGAGCAGGTTGTTCGGCTAGGGTTTGGTGTTAAAAATGGGCTAATTTTAAAATTTCTTTCCAGCCCGACCGTCACCCCAGTAGCTAAACCCCAGTAGATCCGTGGGAGGAATAGCGGTTCTGTGGGCTACTTCATTAAGCGTACCTACGAGTCACGCTTTTATTTACTTCGATCTCGCCGAAGAGGAAATCAATACATCAGAGAATCAGTACTCATAAGTATTCCTTCGATTTGTTTCGTCGTCAACGAAGAAGATACTTTTCCAGTTAATTTAGGAACCTAAATTCCTTCACATATTTGTTTTCAAGACCTTAATTTTTCCGATAGTATAGATTTATACCTTTTACTCCTCGGCACACTATCTTGCTAATTGATACGTTAATGCAACCCTTTTCAACTTATGCTCTTTCTACTGACCTATACTCTGATTCTTGAATCAGCATGCGCATGTGGATTTAGGGACTAGGAGTTAGGTTGTAGGGTAACTTCGTGTTCTTCCGCGTTGCAAAAAGGTACAATTGGTATCAAGACGTGCCCACGAATCTTCAAAATTCTAATTGGGGCTTACCATAAGTGCCCGTACGCAATTGTCAATAAGTACGTTCCTTTTCGGTCTTTTTTTGGAATAATTCTTTCATTTGATATTATAGCCACAAAATTATATAGTGCTTTATCATAGGGATATACCATCGCCTCGCGCGAGGCATATGTTATCGGCGGTATATACATGGGATTTCTTTTGTAGTTTTATATACATAACCTATGTTTGACTCGAAGTGCCAATCCTAAATAAAATAAATGGTGTTTTACTACAAGTTTTATAATGTTTTATTTATGTTAGCACATTAAGGCGTTTGCACGCACCTTAAGTGCATTCAGACGGCTTATTATGCTGCATGCTGTATTTTATACTTAATTAAACAGTTGAAAGTATTTTCCCGGCCTCGTTTAATGGCGACTACTTATTGTCACAAGTGTCCTATTTAGGTGTCGTCACTGCTTTATTTTCGATTGAATTTTCAGTTAGTGAATTACCAGCGCAGCTGTACCATCAGGTAATGAAAATAAAACGAAATATTTTTTTTAAAGCAGTTCTCATGCAATAAACGTGTTTATTCTGGTGTATAATTAAGGTGAAACACAAACAAAATTGCTAAAATAACTTCAATACTAGATGAAAAATCCCGTCTGTATAATTCCCGTTCCCATGGGAATTCTAGGAAAATATATATGTCACTCCCGGAACTAAGACGAATCTAATGACACCTCACACGAACTGTACGCTTAGTATAAATTTTACTTCACCAAAATACTTCTCGATCGCGTTTACGTAAAAATTTCAATTCTATGGAAACATGGACGCGTGCGCGCGGAGGCGCTGTCCATGTTTCCCTAGTAATTGATTTTTTTACGAAAACGCGATCGAGAAGTATTTCGTGAAGTAAAAACTTATACTAAGCATACTGAAACAATTACTTTACTCACCCGCGACCGTAGTTACGTTTATGTAAGAAATGCGTGTTCATGCAGTTCCTCCACACTGTACGAACACACACAAATCACACAATCCCAACCATCACCACCACCAAACTATTGTAACAGATCTACACTGTTATAAAGTTACAGTACCCGGGCGACCGAGCTCCGCTCGGGCTGAAACTCTGTACCAAGCGTTTTCTCAGAGATAAGACCAAGCTAGATCCATTTTTCATCCCCGAAAACCCCCACATACTTACCAAATTTCATCGAAATCGTTGGAGCCGTTTCCGAGATTCTGATTATATATATACATATATATATATATACACATACATATATATATATACAAGAATTGCTCGTTTAAAGGTATTAAATAGATAAATTTGCATATATAATAATATAATAAGTATTACTTGTTTCTTTATCTGTAACTTTAATAAAAATTCCGAACCCATGGCAAACATGCTAACACTGAAATCATCTCCTCAAGATTCACTTAATCATGTTAATTTATACTTCACTAATATTGGCAAAAATCTGGCAAATGATATTATTACTAGAACTAAAATATTAGAAACTGAACGAGCAAGAGTTTTGCGTTCTTCTGCTACTCCTGTTGATTCAATGGCTATGTTATCTACAGATGAAATAGAAGTTAAACAAACTATATTACAACTAAAAAAGAGTACTTCTAGTGGATGGGATGGTGTATCTGCAGCTTTCTTTAAAGCTGCTGTGGATGTACTGGCTTTCCCGGTGGCACTAATAGGTAACTTATGTTTTCAAACAGGCAGATTTCCTAACGCTCTAAAACAGTCTATAATTATTCCCATTTACAAGTCTGGGGACAGAGACTGTATTTCAAATTATAGACCCATATCTTTGTTGCCCACGCTTGCGAAAGTGCTAGAAAAACTAATTAATAGCATACTAAAAAAGTATTTAGAAAAAAACAACTTTCTAAGTGCAAATCAGTACGGCTTTAGAGAACATAAATCAACGATTGATGCTGTGCAGCACGTAACTGCATACTTAGCAGACAAACTTGACAGTGGCAAAAAAGCAGTAGGTATCTTTCTTGACTTACAAAAAGCATTTGATACGGTCTCTGTCCCGATACTTGTCAGGAAATTAGAAAACATAGGCATACGAGGTTTACAACTGGAACTTTTCCGGGATTATCTGACAAATAGAAGACAGACAGTTAGAGTGTCCAATTCATCCAGTGAACAAGAAAATATCAATTACGGCGTGCCACAGGGAAGTGTCTTAGGCCCCACATTGTTTCTAATTTATATCGATGACCTGTGCCGTTTGACACTTCCTAATGCTCAAATTGTTTCATTTGCTGACGATACTATCATATTATGTCATGGTGATTCCTGGACTGATGTCAACATCGCACAGGAAGGATTTAATATAGTAAATGAGTGGCTGGATCACAATTTTCTTACACTTAACTTGAATAAAACAAAATATGTTCCATTTACTATTAGAAATAGTGCCCAGCCGTCACCTAACACTTTATCAATCAAACTACATACTTGCCAGAGTTTATCTACCTGTTTCTGTCAAGTGATATCTGAAACACAATCTATAAGATATCTTGGTGTTATATTGGACAGAAATCTTGACTGGCATGAACACATTGCTTGTGTCACTGGAAGAGTTAGGAAAATGATATACGTATTTAAGACTCTCAGACATATATGTGATAAAAAATTAGTAAAAAATATATATTATGCGCTGTGCCAAGCACTTATTACATATTGCATTACCGCCTGGGGAGGTGCAAGTACAACTGCAATGCTCAAGCTTGAAAGAGCTCAACGTGCAGTACTTAAGGTCATGACTTTTAAAAAATATAGATATCCTACAACTACTCTGTACAAAGATCTATCTCTTCTTTCAGTGAGGCATCTGTATATTAATCATAATCATAATCATAATCATTTATTTGTCAAACATAGGTACAAATATAGATGGTAAACTTAAAATTAGAACCTTGTATGTTTTGCCACATGGCGTACAAAAATATCAAAGGTTTTCTAAATAACATTATTAGCAATTTTATCAATTATGCAGCGATAAATATTATATGTATGTAGGTACTATGTAGTCCAGTCAAAATAAAATAATCAAACAAATTCATATAAAAATTAAGCAATTAATCATTGCTCAGCACAAAATTGCCCCTCATTACTCTGAATCAAAAAGAAGAGATGATATTTTATACTTGATTCCATGTCGGAAAACAATGTTTGCAACTAGGTTCTCGAAAATTCTTGGTCCCACCTTATATAACAAGCTAAGTAAAGTAATAAGTCTACGACGGCTTACCTTACATTCCTGTAAAAAGGCACTGGATGTTTATTTTAAAGGAATGGGATATGAAAATACTGAGCTATTACTAAAGAGATGGTTTGACATAATACGTACATACATACCTTACATGCATACACCCACAATTTCGGTTACACAGATACACTACACATACACATGTACCTACACGCGTTATCATATCATAGACATTATAATTTGAACACCCAAAAAAACACCTAATAGCGCATCCTATACTCACACCCGCATTGTCTACGCTTCTAATTTATCACTATGTATATTTTTAAATATCAAACACTTTTGTAGCAGAGAAAATAAAGAAATAGAGTTTTTTTTATATTTGTTTATTATTATTAATATTGTTCTAATAAATAGATTTCATTTATCACTTATTGTATTGTATAACTCTTTATTGTACATAAAACATACACTAGGTACATTACGTTATAATAATACCATTCAAACTTCAAAGTTTCTTTAGTTAATTTTTTTTTGTTTTTTGTATAAATTCACGTTATCTTTTAGCGTATACTGCATGTTACTAGTATAGCATAAAGGAACATCGGAATGCGTAGCTCTTGCATCTTACCCACATTATATTTACTACGGATATCTTAAGTTGTTGCATTTTTAATGAAGGAAGGCAAATTTGGCCGCACCGTAATACAGTTTTAAACTAGTACGGGGGTCAAAATATGTTAACATTCACTCACAATGCAAAATTGTTATAAGTTAACTATGCTAAGTTGTCCTATGAAGACGAGACTTATATAAGTAATAATGTATTGTTTTTACTCTTTATTGCTTTGAATAAAAATATTTGTATTTGTATTTGTATTCCAGTTAAGAAGAGATGCCGTGGCAGCGCTCAATGGAAGGCTACCCAAAAACTTGGATGGAGTTTACAAACGAAAAGACAAACCAGAAGTTTGTTATAAAGGACTTATCGCCTGACTACTATGATATAGCTTTGGGATATATGTCGAATATATTTCTACAGGATTCCGCTATATGTAAACTTTTGAGTGAGTTTTTGTTTTGCACTAGCTGTCGAAGCCCGCGGGTGGTCAGGCGCGCCGCGACTCCGTTTTTTAGGCCGTGTTCAAACACTTCAAACCAAACGTATAGTCAGCCGCCGAATGTGAGCAGGCTCACTGAGCCCCAGTTAGACCGGGGGATGGTGACACAAAATACTAGGTCATTTGTACCAGTATGGCGGTTCTTCAGGGGTCTAATTACGTAATGACAAAAAGGAAAATGATGGTCATAGCACTGGCACCGGCGGCCCAATGGCGTGGGCGTTAATCGAACGTGTCGGATAAATAACGAGAATCGAACGATTTGTTCTACAAAAATTCTTGTATTTTCCGATAGTCGATAAAAAAACAGAAGGCGGTAGCGTAATGCCATACTTCTCCGGTGTGGCTTACATACAGCCCGCCATACCGACGCGAACACGTTAATTTAAAAACAACAATTGAACCATTTGTACCAAGATTATTTTTGCACAGCTAATAATCGTCGAGTAGCCATTCACGAAAATCACCATGCCATAAGTAGGTACTTTTCTGACGGTTCCAAAGAGTAATTTTTTTTTTGTGAAACGCCTCGCACTTGGCCGGTTTTTTAGCATTCGAAAGGAGACTTAAGCATTCTTGACGTGTCTTTTCATTGAAAAACACTACTGAAAAATAAATTAGTTATTATTTTTTCACTTCTCATGCTCTTAAAATGTTACTTTAGTCTCTGCATATCGGGACTAAAGCTCTTTTTTGATCTCTAGGGTTTAAAGTATTTTTTTTTTAATTTACTTTGGAAACCCCTAAACTGCCAATCACGGTGTTTGTGGATGGAGGATTATTGCCATTTTCAGTGACTGGGCATAGACAATTTTAAAGTTTTCCATGAGTTTTCCACAGACCGCAGCGCGCTGCGGACGCTCCGAAGCGCTCCGTAGCGCTCCGTAGTGCCCTGCGCTTCGGTCTGTGGAAGCCTATAGGGCGTGGAAATACCTAACCTCAAAATGACAACTGTATAAAAATATTTTCAAAAATAATAATTTCGTGAAACACCATGAATAATTACGAATATTAATCTATTTAATTATATTAAAGATGAATTCATTTTATTATGCATACTTAGTCCAATGAGCTATGAAATAATAATCAAGTTTGAATCTGTTGGCTAAATATGCAAACATTTAAAGCGTCACTCAACAAAAAAAAAACCGCGGAACAAATTTAAATTGCTATTTGAATTCTGAACAGACGTCCATTGCTCGTATTGAGCGTACGTTGTATAAAAGTAATATTGAAGACTAGCTTTTGCCCGCGACTTCGTACGCGAAGACAATAACGTAAGAGTTGTTTGCATGAAATTTGGCACACTGGTAGTTTATTACGTGGATAAACACATAGGGTAATGCCAGGAAAATGTAAAGTTCCCGCGGAATTCGAATAAGTGAATTCTAAAGCCGGTAAGCCGCGGTGGCCTAGTGGGTTGACCTATGGTCTCTTAAGCAAAGGGTCATGGGTTTGAGCCCGGGCTTGGACTTCTTGAGTTATTCCGAATTAGTGTGCTAAATTACGTTTGAAGTTTACCATGAGTGAAGGAAAACATCGCGAGAAAAGCTGCACACACCTGAGAAGAAATTCAATGGTATACACCCGCGCTGTACAAATCGCACTGGGCTCAAGTGGGAACTAAGGCCCAAGTGTTCTCGTTCTGGGAGGAGGCCTGATTGAAACAACAACATTCTATCCCGGGAAAGTGCAAAGTACAGGTTACCGCGGGATAGAAATAACTGTCAAAACCTTTTGAAAATCAGAGACAGTGCAGCTTTTTATTAGTGAAATAATTTTAAAAATCAGCCTCCACGTTCTATTCACTTATTTCTATCCCGTGGGAATTTTGGATTTTCCCGTAGAAAGTAGCCTATGCTAATCAGAGATATTGTAGCTTTCAAATTGTAAAATATTTTTTAAAATCAGCCCCAAAGTTGAATTTACTTATTTCGATCCCGCGGGATATTTGCGTTTCCCCGTAGAAAAGTGGCCTAAGTCAATCAGGGATATTGTAGCTTTCGAATTGTAAAATATTTTTAAAAAACAGCCCCTAAGTTGAATTTACTTATTTCTATCCCGCCGGAAATTTGTATTTTCCCGGAAAAAGTACTTTATGTCAATGAGGGATACTGTAGTATACTATTGGTGAAAGAATGTTCAAAATCAGCCCCGAAGTTGAATTCAGTTTTTTCTATCCCGCGGGAATTTTGTATTTTCCCTAAGAAAAAGTAGCCTATGTCAATTGGGGATAGTCATATTAAATCATATGAAATAATTTTTAAAATCAGTGCCGAAGATGAATTTACTTATTTCTATCCCGTGGGAATTTTGCTTTTTCCCGGAGAAAAGTACCCTATGTCAAACAGGGATACTGTAACTTACTATTGGTGAAAGAATTTTTAATATCAGCCCCAAAGTTGAATTCAAATTTTTCTATCCCGTGGGAATTTTGTATTTTCCCGAAGAAAATGTAGCCTATGTCAATTGGGGATAGTCATATCATATTATATGAAAGAATTTTTAAAATCAGTGCCAAAGCTGAATTTACTTATTTCTATCCCGTGGGAATTTTGCATTTTCCCGGAAAAAAGTACCCTGTGTCAATCAAGGATACTGTAGCTTACTATTGGTGAAAAAATTTTTAAAATCAGCCCCAAAGTTGATTTCAAATTTTTCTATCCCGTGGGAATTTTGAATTTTCCCAAATAAAAAGTAGCCTGTGTCAATCGGGGATAGTCATAATCACATAGTGTGTAAGAATTTTTAAAATCAGCCCCGAAATTGAGTTAATTTTTTTCTATCCCGTGGGAATTTTGCATTTTCCCGGATAAAAAGTATCCTTTGTCAATCAAGGATAGTGTAGCTTTCTAATTCTGAATGAATTTTTAAAATCGGCTCAATAGTTTCAGAGATTCCGCTACAAACAAATAAACAAAGAAAGTTGAGATATTACCCTATCCCGTGGGAATTTCGAAAAATCCTTCCTTAGTGCACCTCTACAATACTCAAGGTATATGTGTGCCAAATTTCAAGTCTCTAGCCCCAGTGGTTTAGGCTGTGCGTTGTCTGTCAGTCAGTCAGTCAGTCAGTCAGTCAGTCAGTCAGTCAGTCAGTCAGTCAGTCAGTCAGTCAGTCAGTCAGTCAGTCAGTCAGTCAGTCAGTCAGTCATTCAGTCAGTCAGTCAGTCACGGTACTGTTTTATAGGTATAGATTAGTATACCTAAAACATCGTTTTTTTCCTCGCATTCAAAGTGAAAAGTAGAGTGTTTAACGCGAGACTAAACTGTCATAATGACACGCGAATTAAAGCCACCCTCGCTCTGCTCGAGTGGCTAAATATCTTGTATCATTATGGCTTGTTTTAGTCCCTTGTTGAACAATCTACTATTAAAAAGCGTTTTTCAACAAAAAGACTCATCAAGATTGTTTACCTTATTTCAAATGCTAAAAAATCGAGGTATACTTAGTTTAACGTTGGCCTAACATTTTAGGTATCCTAGAGGATCCAGCCACTCGTCTCCAGATACAAGAGAAATGGTTAAATATCATGAAATCCAACATGGCCATCGTGTGTGTCTCCGACGACGATGTACCCAGGGTCGCCGGTGTACACTTGACAGCTGTCAGGGAGCGGGGTCGAGAAGTGGTCAGTGTATATTTTTAACCCCGACACAAAAAGCGGGGTGTTATAAGTAATTTATTGAATCAGGCGTTACTTTGCGCAGGTCCATATTAACCTTTTCGACGCCAACGAGACAAATATCAGCACCGCAGGTTCTACGCCAATGACTTATATATCAGTCATGGCGTGCAGAGCGATATCTACCTACATGCATTTCTGTAGGGTTCAACTTCGCGTTTGACATTCCGATGTCACGGCGTATGAGTGAGAGCTGTTGTATTTGACAGAGCGTTGAAAAGGTTAATGAACTGAAACAATTACTTTGCTCACCCGCGACCTTACGATAGCTAAGTTTATGCAAGAAATGTGTGTTCATGCAGTCCCTCCACCTCCACACACTGTACGAACACACACAAATCACACAAACCCAACTATCACAAATCAAAAAAAATCAAAACGTTTATTCTGCAAGTAGGCGGCAAAGGGCTCTTTTACATGTCATTTTTTTTAAACTACCAGCGCTTTCGTAAGGACCATCATTGCCAAGAAGAATGCGCCGCAAGAAACTTGGCAGAAAGTCATCTTTTCAAATTAAAATATAATAAATTACAAATTAAAAAATCATACAAATATAGAATTAGGTAAATAAAAAAAATAATTATATAAAAAAACAATACAGGGATGTATTGGGTCCCCCAAGTAAAAAAAACCAAAACAATACCTACGTCCCAACCATATTCACGTCAAGTGGAAGTGCAGAGTGCTTCCACCGTCAAAAAAAAAAAATTAAAAAGGATAAAATAAAAATATTGGAGATGTCTTCCAATGTCACAATAATTAAAAATGATTGTGTTAAAAACACATTCCAGGTCAAGTAACCATAAATTTCAATATACCCGGCTGCCCAGTAATAGCGGCATCTCGTTTACTCCGATACAAATAGACAGTGTGCGCCGACGTTAGTGTTGACAGCGTCTTAATGCAACGCAATTAACGAAACGCTTGTTGGAAGTCGCATTAGAAGTTTCACTTCAAAAAGATACTTCATATCAAACTTGTTAAAGTTTGGACAGATAGCGACATCTCTTGTCCGGGCGAGCGGGTAGTTCCGAAGGAGTGTTGAGATCTCTCGATGAGGGTATAACATAGATGGCGCTGTATCACGCAAGTGGTGATTTAACGAATTGAAATATGGATGTATAGGAAAGATTCGTGTTTAGACTCCTGACCAGTGGTGGTGTAGGAGTATTAGCACACGGCACCGTATGCCGAGGACCTGGGTTCGATTCCCAGCACTGGTCTTTTTTCTGGGGTTTTTTCTGTGCATCTATATTTCAGTTTGTATTTAGTATGAAATAAAACAGACATCGTGGGTTCGAGTCCGGGCTCGCATATTTGAGTTTTTTTATCATATATTTGTAATTTACCATGAGTGAAGGAAAATATCGTGAGGAAACCTGCATACACCTGAGAAGAAATTCAATGGTGTGTGTGAAGTTCCCAATCCGCACTACGGCCCAACCCCTCTCATTCTGAGAGGAGGCCTGTGCCCCGCAGTGGGACGTATATGGGCTGGGATGATGATGATGATAATGATTTATATTTAGCCTAGGTGGTAGTGACCCTGCCTACGAAGCAAGAGGTGCTGGGTTCAAATTCCGGTAAGGGCATTTATTTGTGTGATGAGCACGAATATTTGTTCCTGAGTTATGGATGTTTTCTATGTATTTAAGTAGGTATTTATTTATCTATATAAGTACTAGCTGTTGCCCGCGACTCCGCCCGCGGAGAATAGTATTGGTTTGTAGTACATGCTATGTATCAGAGATGGCGCTGTATGTGAAAAAAGATTTTCCCGCTTTTCTGTTGAAATTTTTCCTGAATTTTCTTTGCTATAAACCTCACGGAGCCCGAGACCTTTCCAACGAATGCAAAACCGTGGAAATCGGTTCGTGCGTTCTGGAGTTATAGCGTCAGGAAGGAAAACCCGACTTATTTTTATATGTATAATAGATGTCTATCGTCGTCTAGTACCCATAGTACAAGCTTTGCTTAGTTTGGGACTAGGTCGATTTGTGTGAGATTGTCCCCTAATATTTATTTATTTATTTATTTATTATTTGTTTAATTTCTTCGTCGTAATCCACGTTAGGACACACAGCAGCACATGGCGTTTTATTCGTGTCTTAATGGTGATAGGGTAGATAATCATTAGTTTTTCAACATTCTCTGGGAGCAAACAGTTTCGTTTAGCACTATAAATCCATTTATGTATACTAAATGTACGTTCAACTTCACTTGACGTCAAGGCAGCAAATTTATAAAATTCATTGTAATTGGTATAATTTTCAGTTTGAGCATGGCAAAGCTGAAAGGAAAGTTTATTTTATTATTGAATAAATAACTTTTATAAATAATACTCGATATCGATAAAATTATATTTCTATCACTAGCCAGATTACGATAGTGTTTTGTTTTGCCATGTAAAATCCGGGCTCTGGTGATGATGATGACAATATTGGTCTAGAGATTAGACACGAATCTTTCCTATACATCATACATTTCAGTCTGCTAAATCATCACTTTCCCAGCATTGGTCTTTTTTTCTGGGGTTTTTTCTGTGCATCTATATTTCAGTTTGTATTTAGTATGAAATATATGATTTCACGGGATGACCGTAAAAGTAATAAAAAATGAAGTTGAAAAAATAATTACAAAAAGATACTTCATAGCTAAGCTAACTTGTTTAAAGTTGCACAGTAGCGCCATCTCTTGTCCAGGTGAGCGGTTAGTTCCGAAGGAGTGTTAAAATCTCTCGATAGAGGGTGTAACATAGACGTGCGCTTGTCACTGCATAAAGTGATGATTTAGCAGATGATAATATTGATAATGATTTGCATTTCCATTCACAGACAATCAAACCAGGCTCTTTGAATAAAATAGACCAATTAACCCAAGCGGTGGAAGAGTTGACGGCAGAAGGTGACCTCTATCAGCGGTTCGGTGCTGACCAGTTCCTGTCTTCCCACGCGCTGTTCGTTCTTCCCGAATTCAGGGGTCTTGGGATAGGTACCCATCTCCTAAAGTCCAGGTAATCTTCTCGTGTATAAACAAATTTAACGACCGGATAGCCTAGTTGTTAGAGAATCTGACTACGAAGCTTGGGGTCCCGGGTTCGATTCCCGGTCGGGGCAGACATTTGTGTGAATAATACGAATGTTTGTGCTCGAGTCTTCGGTGTTTAATATGTATTTAAGTATGTATCTATTTATATTTAAGTATGTTTATCCGTTGTCTAGTACCCATAGTACAAGCTTTGCTTAGTTTGGGACTAGGTCAATTGGTGTGAATTGTCCCGTGATATTTATTTATTAATTACTTAGGTACCAATATTTCTATGGCTTACACTACTCATCAAAACAAATCACTTTTATTCTAACAACAATAAAAACAATAAAAAATAAAACTGCCTTCAAAAAACCCCCGAAAAAAGATGTGACATAAAAATTGTACCGACTATAAACAAAAAGCATGAAATATCTTTCTACTAATCTGTTTGAAGTCGGTGCCTCAGCACGAGCCAGCAGGAGTGGACTTTGTCACTATCTTTTGGGTTTCTAAAACTCCTGCTGGCTCGTGCTGAGGCACCGACTTCAAAGAGTAGTATTAGTAGAAAGATATTTTCATTCTTTTTGATTGTAGTTGGTTCAGTTTTTATATATCACTAGCTGTTGCCCGCGACTCCGTCTGCGAAGAATAGGGGTATAAAAAATTGCCTACGACCTATTCTCAGAACTACCCAATATAGACAAAAAAGTTTCATAAAAATCGGTCAAGCCGTTTCGGAGGAGTTCGATAACAAACACCGTGACACGAGATTTTTATAATTTGATAATTTTTGACGTGACATCGTCTAATAAATCGATGAACGCCGGCTGCACGCACGAAAACGGATGACGCAATGTAACGTACATGAACTTACAGAGCAGTGAAGGCCAGTATGTACAAGAGAGCAGCGAACGCCAGGATGTACAATCTTAGTATTAGCTCTCGGGTAATTTTCAATGCGGGGGGGGGGGTGCGGGGTGCGGGGGATGGTGGGGGGGGATGCGGGGGGGCGAGTGGGGTTGAGGGGGTTGAGGGGGGTGTGCGAGAAATTTCATTGATTTTGCCGTAAGATGCACCGTTTTCAAGATATTTGACAAAACACCGGTTCTCGTCCAATCACTGAGGTTAAGCAACGTCGGGCGCGGTCAGTACTTGGATGGGTGACCGCCTGGTTTCATTTTTGTTTTTTGAATGTTTTGTTCTGACGCTGTCACGTTAAACTATCGTCCGTAAACCGACTTTACAGACAACCGGTTTTTTTTCCTTTTTATTTTTTGGGTGTTTTTTGAATGAACTAAAACAATTACTTTGCTCACCCGCGCGTCGGTCGCGGGTGAGCAAAGTAATGGTTTTAGTTCATTAATATGGACCTCCGCAAACTAACGCCTGATTCAATAAATTGTTTTTTGAATTCGGTTTTATTTTTTACTGTTAGCACAAAGTGACACAGCAACCTTCAAATAGGTAATAATCAAATTCTGTCCGCAGACTAGTAATAGCAGCAGCCCTAGGGCTTCCGGGGACTGCGAACGTGTTCTCGACCCCGGGCGGATGCGCGGCGGCCCGCAAGGCCGGGTACGAGGTATTAGCCGAGGGAGACTTTTACGATCAAAAACTGGCGCTGATGTGGATTGCTCCTTGAAATGACATCAAAAACGTCGTAGAAAGTAACGCATCCTGGAGACTAGCTGCCAGCTGCCAGGGAGTAAGTATAAAATTCCATTACATATCAAGTGTTTAAATTTGGAACCCGCGTGCTTCTACGTCTGTGAAAAACTTAAATTATTAAAAAGTTCACACTAAGGGGGGGTATGCAAATGTGATACTTAGTTCACTGATTAAATAACTAGAACATTTTTCACTAATTTATGTTGTTGTAATTGGGCAATTCCAGAGATATGAAAGAAGCCTTTATAAAACAAAAAAAATGTATCAGAACGATCTTTTCGTTAAAACCTCTTGACTCATGTAAACCTATCTTTAGAGAGCACAAACTTTTATCCCTGCCATCATTGTACATTTATGAAGTATCTGTTATTGTATTTTTAAATAAACATTACTTTTCTCGAAATTGTGACGTTATATGTTACAATAATCGCACGTCTAGGCAGCGAAATCTATTGTACGTACCTAAATCGCGCCTTAGACAAACAAGTCGTTGTCCGTACAAAATGTGCTTGAAAATATTTAACAAGCTTCTAAGGACATTAAAGATCTTCCTCTTCGACAATTTAAGAAGAAATTACTTGTATGGCTGTGCGAATTGTGTGTACTCTGTTAATGAATTTTTTAACATCCCAACTAAAAATAGGTAATTTATGTGTAGATACTTAGTAATAGATATTTTTAGATAAAATAAGAACAATCCTACATTTGTCTGCTTTATGTTTTCAGCAAATACAGGAATATAATATTTTGCATGCTCATTAGAGCAGAGTATGGTAGAATAGAAATCACAATTGTAAAATCTTATGTTACCCATATTCCGCAAATAAACATTTCATTTCATTTCATTTAAAATTATTGTGTTTCAAATGTTTAAAAATTAAGAAAATTCTTATTAAAATTATGACGTTTGTAATTTAAAGTTGGCAGATACCTTAACATCGCCACCCGGTACCTTTTAAAAAAACAATCATACCATAGACTACAGACATAGGTTAGCAAGTGATTAGCTAAAATGGCGCCTCGTTGATTTTCTTTATTTTTAGGGTTCCGTACCTCAAAAGGAAAAAACGGAACCCTTATAGGATCACTTTGTTGTCCGTCCGTCCGTCCGTCCGTCTGTCTGCCAAGACCCTTTTTCTCAGGAACGCGTGGAGGTATCAAGCTGAAATTTATATCAAATACTCAAGTCTACTGTCCCTTGGAGCTGTGAAAAAATTAAACTTCTAAGCCAACGCAATCAAAAGATACAGCCGTTTATGACGCAAATTTCCGCATATTTTCGAAACTCGCAAGGGAATCAACTAGAGCGCCCGAATTGACGCACGCACACAGCCAAGTGTCTTGCACGGCGCGCAGCGTGGGACTGCATTGTTTATGTTTTGTCTAGCGAAGATTGGTTAGCGGCTGTGTAAGACGCTTGGCTGTGTGCGTGCGTCGATTCGGGCGCTCTAGCACAAATTACTTAATAGTTACTTCGTAACAGCTACTGCATCCCGTACAAAATCTTGGTACTTACCGCGATTGTAGCCACAGATTATACTACTCCGTTTCCTTAAGAATTTGTGCGTGCCGACAGAGACAAGGGCTGGCAGTTTACTTACTTACTTACTGCCAGGGCGCAGTGACCCAAAGTGGGTCTTGGCCTCCAACACCAGATTGCGCCATGCTTTGCGATCTTGAGCCAGCTCTTGCCAGTCTTCGACCCCGAGATCCAAAAGGTCTTTCAGGACCTCGTCCCTCCAGCGGTACCTGGGACGACCAACCGGCCTACGTCCACTCGGTCGTCCCAAGTACGCTCTCTTCACGGCTCGATCCTCTCCCAACCTTTCTACGTGTCCGAGCCACCGGAGTCTGGACGCCTTGGTCTCTCCTATAACATTGGGCTCAGATACCAGGTCCTCAATTTCCCTATTCTTTCTTACCCTCCAGCTACCGTCCTCCCTCTGAGTCGGCCCCAGAATCTTCCGCAAAATCCTCCTTTCTGCCACTAACAACTTATTCTCTTCAGTTAAAGGATTTTGGATTAAAAATTTTTTTCTTCATGTTGTTTTACTATTTTGTCGGGATAATTGCTATATATTATATCCATGCAAACTTTCTAGCACTAATATTCTTTAAGCTAAGCCACGGACGGACAAAGAGACAGACGGTCATGGCGAAACTATAAGGGTTCCGTTTTTGCCATTTTAGCTCTGGAATCCTAACAAAAAAGGATGTTTATTGTAATGCGCAGAACACATTGTCATGCTCACAATACCCTTTTTTTTTTTTTTTTTTTTTTTTTTGGTGTGGAAAATGCACCTTATGCATCGTCACCGTTCGGGGAAACGGAGGTATGTGGGGCTCTCCTCTCAACAGGCATACCCACTAAAAACCACACGGATTCCCTCGTTTGCCATTGTGAACGCCACGGGAGCATAAGGAGTCACCGCAACGCCCACTGGCCGCCCCGGGATGGGGCTCCTCTGTCGACACCGTGCAATGCGGGCTCGGCACTCCCCGGCCTCCCCCGCTGGTGAAGGATTGTTTAAAGAGGTTTACTCCTCGTGGCTTCCGCAGATGCCCACGTTCCCGGCAAGCCGGGGTTACGTGCCCTCACGTTAGCTTCCGCGCCCTCATGTCCCGCTCTGAAAGCAGAGCGGAATCGAGGGCACGGTCGCCTCCGCCACCAGGCTCCCCCTCGCCTTTCCCTGTCCGCCGTGGCAGAGCAGGTACTCAGCTCGGGTTCGCCGACGTCAAAGGCGCCCGCCCAATGGCGAGACGCCGCCCTCACTGCGGACCCACGGATGGGCCCGCTGGCTCGGATCCCCCGCAACTAGTTGCGGGTTCACCTCACCACCCCTCCCCCCCAGTCGGATATTAGCCACCGGTAAGATAATGTACGAATACATTAGCTTACCGTTGTTGCCCAGGGTGCACCGTCCCAAGCGTTACCCTTCCCCACCCCATGAGGCTCACAATACCCTAGCGTTATACTAAATACGAAGATCAACTTTCGAACTTCGCATCGTGCCATCCCGCTCACGCTTATAGCTTTTTATAGAAGAGTAAGAGGGACAGCACGATACGAACTTCCAAATTCTTATATTAGCTATTAATTCTAGCATAGTCATATTAAAATTTGCCCCCTGTTTCACCATTCACTTATAAAAGTCCAGGCGGCATATTTTTTCCGTGGAACACGAATGAACGTGCGTCGGCGCGCGCTTGTGACAACCTACTGGAATTTCGATCGCAGCAGATCGTCCCCGCGGTAGGTAAATATCGCGCGTAAGTACATGGCATGCATGAGGCCTGGCTCTAGTATTACTTTTCTCATCCGCGACCTTACGACAGTTACGTTTATGTAAGAAATGTGAAACTAAATGTTATAGTCCGACAAGCTCGAGCGTGACCCTCCGTGGAACCCTGTCGCAGTCAGCGTTTGCCGCACTTATTAAAAACAATCTTGTTAAGGACAGCAGAGGCTCCCTGCGACAGGGTTCCGCCGAGCGCCGCGCACGAGCTTGTCAAGGTATAGACACACAACACAACAACAACAACATTGCATACGCAATGTTGAGGTCTCTCGATAAGAGCTAACATAGATGTCGCTAGTGTCGCTGCTTAAGTGACTAAAAGCTGAGATGGATGTATAGGAGAAATTTGTGTCTAACCTCCTGACCAGTGGGTGGTGTAGGGGTTTAGCACACAGCACGGAATGCCTGGGTTCGATTCCCAGCGCTGGTCTCTTTTTCTGAGTTTTTCTGTGCATCCATGTTTCAGTTTGTATTTCGTGTGAAATAAAGAGTTTTCCATTCATAGCTATTCGCTACAAGGAGATTATTGAGACGAGTTTGTTCTACATTACGTACTTTTTCTTTTATTATGTGTCACATCAATGTCATAATAGTAAACACTGGTATTGTATTAGGGGGTTTCCAGAAAAAAATGTACCCGTTTTGCCTTATCCTTAATTTTCCATACAAAAATTATTAGTCAGTTTTGTCACAAAACTGACAGTTAAAAGAGGGGCACTTTTTTATTGCTTAAATCGATAGTGCTTGTGATTCTGAGTAGAAATAACCCAAAATTTGTCAGGTTTAAAAAGTACAGGGTACACTTTTTTTTGAAAATGCCCATCAATAATCGTGTATATCTCAACGGAAAATGCAGCGATTTAATTATTATTATCATTTTATTTAGGTTTTAACAAAAATCAATATACCAGGTAGTTTCTGTTTAAAGTACCGAGCAACGTGTCGAATCACGCGGCGGACACGACGCACAAAATACGCGTTCTTGAATCTACATAAGCACGACGACGTCTGTACACGCGTACGCCTACATACATCGCGCGCGCACCACACTGGTGAACAGCGGCGACAAGCAATGGCGCCTTGGGGAAGGGGTAACTCGAATCGGTGCGGGGCGGAGCGTGGCCATTCTGTACGTTAGTACTATTATATACAGGGTTATTTGTAATTCACTATCATCCTTTTAACCCTAAACTCCTACCACTTAAACAAATGTTTTTTGTTTTACGGCTTTTGTCATAACTTAATATTTTTGGTGTAATAACGTTTTGAAAATTTGAGATTTCCTCTTATTTTTACGATACTCTGTGTATTTGTATGGGAAAAAAGTGCTTCATTTTAAAAAGTCGTAAAACAAAAAACATTTGTTTGAGTGATAGGAATTCAGGGTTAAGAGGATGTCAGTGAATTAAAAATAACCCTGTATTCTGTGTGTCGAATATAACGGAAATGAAAAAAAAACTTGTTATATACATGTAAATATCCAGGTTATAAGTTATAAGCTATCAGTATCCCAAATTTCGTCAGAATCCGTAAACTGTTTTCAGAGAAACATACAAAGGAACCATACAAACAGTCCATACAAACTTCCGCATTTATAATATTAATTAGTATTTTACTTTTAATTTAATTATATTCTTGTAATTGTAATTTCTTGTTTTTGTAATTAGTTTCAGAATTAACTTGAGTAATTATAAAAAGTGGAAAAAACGTTGACAACAAGGATGGCTAATAATAATAAATAAATAAATAATAAATATCACGGGACAATTCACACCAATTGACCTAGTCCCAAAGTAAGCTTAGCAAAGCTTGTGTTATGGGTACTAGGCAACGGATAAACATACTTATATAGATAGATACATACTTAAATACATATCAAATACCCAAGACCCGAGCACAAACATTCGTATTTTTCATACAAATATCTGCCCCGACACGGGAATCGAACCCGGGACCTCAAGCTTCATAGTCAGGGTCTCTAACCACTAGGCCATCTGGTCGTCTAAATAATAATAAATCGATAACAATATTAAAAAACTAATTATAGAAATTATTGAGTTTTAATTTTCATTTTCCATCTGTCAGTCAGTCCGTCTGTTTGATTATTCATATATGTACCGATCCTACCGCCTAGGTACTTTATCCGTCCATCCGTTAATCCATCCATCCAACCATCCTTTTATCCATCCATCCATCGATACGTCCTTCATCGTTTCTCTCAATCTTGTGATATTAATGCCCCTTCAGACCCACCATACCCCTAGCCATACCCCTGGGGGTAGGTTGGGATAGAACCATACCACCGTAGTAGTGCTGAAATATAACAGATACAAATATTTAATTTAAACTAATTCGACGGAGCCCCGTTTCGCGGGGCTCCTATTTCTAAGCGGTTTGCCCTTCGGGCAGAAGAAACCACCTATGTAACCTAACCTACCTATTTTCTGGACTGAAGTATAAGTACTTCTACGTCGTCATACGCGATGCTATTAACACCGGGTACAATACGTTTGCATTTAGTTTACCACTAACAGATGGCTTGCCTTCATTTCATTTCCAACTTTAACACCATGCATATAAAGTAGCTATTACAAAATCTGCAAACGTGGGTAACAGTATTCTAAAATTGGCTTTATTGGTAGGTCGTTAAAGTTGAATATGAAATGAAGGCAAACCATCTGTCAGTGGTAAACTTTATGTAATTTTACTGTGCGTAATATTCGGAAAAAGAAAACCTGAAAGCACTAAATTATAGCACTACGGTGGTATGGTTCTGTCCCACTGTACTCCCAGGGGTATGGCTAGGGTTATGGTGGGACTGAAGGCATCTGAAGGAGCCAATGCGATGGCAAAAAATCAAAAGTCAATTTCTGCGATGGAGACAAGAACATTTGGCGTGCCCATTATGTCTATTTTCTACATCCATCCATCAATCTATCAATCCGTTCATTCATCCCGCTAACACACTGATTGACTTGACATCAACATCATCATCATCATCTGGTCATCATCATCATCTCAATCTATAGGGTGGAAAAAAAAGTCGGGCCCTGGAGGGAAACTACCTTAAATCCTTAAGTTGGCTCATTTTACTTAAAGGAGACATTCCTTTATTTTTAAAAAGAAACAAAACTGCATTCAAAGATTTTCTAAAACTCGCTTGCCTCGCCCGGGACTCGAACCAACTAAAATTTAAAAAAAACAATGACTCGCTATTTTATTATACTAATCGATAGGGTTATTATTCAGGATAAAATTTATGTAACAAACATTTACATTAACAGCTAAATACAGTGAAATATTAGAGCTTTTACAAAATCAATTAAACCTTCTACCGGAAGAGGAACAAAATAACACCTTTTTTCAGAAAGATGGTGCACCTGCCCACAACAGCAGAATTTCCAGGGCTACCTCAATGAACATTTCAATGTCTGGATAGGTACAAACGGGACGATGAGATGGCCTGCAAGAACTCCAGACCTGACGCCCATGGACTTCTTTTTATGGGGTCATGTAAAAAATGTTATTTATGAAACCTGTTATGAAACCGTGCAAGAGCTAAGGGTTGCGGTAGAAAATGTTATTAGGGGCATACATCACAACACTTTGCTGAAGGCTACACGAAATGAATTTCAACGGAGACTAAATTTGTGTATCCGGAACGAGGGGGCTCATTTCGAACATAGGCCTCCCCCAAGGCTCGCCAAACAGATCGGCCCTGCGCCATCCGCATCCAATG
The DNA here is from genome assembly GCA_947563465.1 of Archips xylosteana. Classification (NCBI taxonomy): domain Eukaryota; kingdom Metazoa; phylum Arthropoda; class Insecta; order Lepidoptera; family Tortricidae; genus Archips; species Archips xylosteana. The sequence goes on from OX387373.1 coordinate 9,462,507, forward strand.
CGTTCCCGCTACCTTCACCAGGTCATCGCTCCATCTTGTTGGAGGCCTACCTACACTGCGTCTTCCGGTCCGCGGACGCCACTCGAGAACCTTTCGGCCCCATCGGCCGTCAGTTCTACGGGCGATGTGCCCTGCCCACTGCCACTTAAGTCTAGCCATTCAACGAGCTATGTCCGTGACTTTAGTTCTTGCGCGGATTTCATCATTTCTAATGCGATCCCGCAGAGAAACTCCAAGCATAGCCCTCTCCATCGCCCTCTGAGTGACCTTGAGCTTCCTTATAAGACCCATCGTTAGCGGCCACGTCTCAGTGCCATAAGTCATCACTGGCAACACACACTGGTCAAAGACTTTTGACTTGAGACACCGCGGTATATCGGATGACAAGATATTGCGGAGCTTCCCGAACGCTGCCCAGCCTCCTCCATAATAACTCCTCCTGCATAATAACCCTATCGATTAGTATAATAAAATAGCGAGTGTTTGTTTTCAAATTTTAGTTGGCTCGAGTCCCGTGCAAGGCAAGCGAGTTTTAGAAAATTTTTGAATGCAATTTTGTTTCTTTTTAAAAATAAAAGAATGTCTCCTTTAAGTAAAATGAGCCAACTTAACGATTGAGGATAGTTTCCCTCCAGGGCCCGACTTTTTTTTCCACACTGTATATTGTTCACTGCAGAGCACAGGCCTCCTCTCAGAAAGAGAGGGCTTGGGCCGTAGTTACCACGGGGCCCAGTGCACTGGGTACTTTAAAAAAAAAAAAAATATATTAGGGGACAATCTTACACAAATCGACCTAGTCCCAAACTAAGCAAAGCTTGTACTATGGGTACTAGACGACGGTAAACATACTTATATAGATAAATACATACTTAAATACATAGAAAACATCCATAACTCAGGAACAAATATTCGTGCTCATCACACAAATAAATGCCCTTACCGGGATTCGAACCCAGGACCTCTTGCTTCGTAGGCAGGGCCACTACCAACCAGGCTAAAGCGGTCGTTAACTTTACACACACCATTGGATTTCTTCGCAAGTATATGCATCCTCACGATGTTTTCCTTCACCGTAAAGCTCACGGTAAATTACAAATGTAATTTCGCACATAAATTCCGGCAAACTCAGAGGTGCGAGCCGGAATTCGAACCCACGACCCTCTACTTGAGGGGCCCTAGGTCAAACTAGGCCACCACGGCTTATGTGGTATGTACGTACAGTAAAATTACCACTGACAGATGGTTTGCCTTCATTTCATATTCAACTTTAACGACCTACAAATAAAGCCAATTTTAGAATACTGTTACCCGCGTTTGAAGTTTTTGTAATAGCTACTTTATTTGTATGGTGTTAAAGTTGGAAATGAAATGAAGGCAAGCCATCTGTCAGTGGTAAACCAAAAGTAAACGTAACCTAAATTTTTTTAGGAGCTCAACAATACAAACGAAAAAACACGATAAATTTTACCATAACTTTTATTATAAACAAAAATTTGATACAAAATTTATATTCTTACAAAATATTATTTACAATTCTTAAAGTGAAGTCGTACGAAAATAGTCCTTATGTACCCATTTTTATGTTCCTAATTGGAATGATACAAAATATTACAATTTAGTTTGCAAGAGGTTTGCGGTTTTAAGCGATAGATGGCGTTGTGACTTAATTACATTTAAAATACATCCTATATTTGGTTTAATGAAAAGAAATTAATTATAAACCTTAAAAATCTTAAAATACCCCAAAAAACTCGTTTTTTAAATAGCAGGCAAAATATAACGCTGAAGAAAATTAAATGTAGGATTAATATTTTTTAGCATTCGTATATAAATATCACTTTTAAAAAAACTGAAATTAAAATTTAAAAATCGTTTTTTCCCGAATAAAGTATTTTCATTATTACTATTAAGTATTAGTTATCTACTAAGGAATAAATATCTAATTTCAAGAAGACTTAAAGTTTTCCAAAATTAAAAACCAAATAAACTACAAAATACGTTTCACGACAACGCCATCTATGTTTCCTACGAAGAACTAAACCCTCCAAATAGTAAAAAATAAAGAAAAGTCTTGACAAATTAAAGCTTTTCGAAAACTTATTTTTTATTTTATTTACTAGTGTTTGTTCGAGACTTTGCTCATTTAATCACATATTTTCCCAAAAAAAACTATCAGGAAAAATATGACCCTTACAAGTATGAAAAAAGATAAGAAAGAAATTCGTAACAATTTTATCAAAAGCGAATTTTTAATTCTAGAACTTTACAAAATTGAGCAATTATTTACTTTTTAAGTCTGCGACAGGTAAATTCTTACGTAATAATTATATCACATTGAAATATCAATATGCCTTTTTGTCTATATGTGTGTTTTATGAAACAGGTAACAATAATATTAGTTTCAATTACCATTTAAGAGGATACGATGCGCACCATTTCTCCATACAAACGTAGTCCCCTGTTTCCTCCCTGGATAATGGCTTTAGAGCCAAATTTTTTTTACTGTGTAATCTGTATCTACCACAGCTATGCCCCTATGTTTCGTTTTTTTCCATATTTTAATTAACATAAGAAATATGAGCTTTCAAAAACTGAAAAAATTGCCAAATTTCAACGTCATTTTCAGACACTCATCAGAAAAGAATCCCTCGTATAAACAAAAAAAGGAAACCATAGGGGCATAGCTAAATCTGTCCTCAAATTATTTTTGAAAAAAATAATTTAACTGGTCCAGTTTTCGAGAAGAAAACAGGGGACTACGAAATGCTGTTTTGATCAATTTTACGCGCCTATTAACGGTCTGAGCTGCAGCTGTCCTGCTCTCGCCGTACTGACACGGAGGGGTTCGGGCGAGACAGCGACATTTCATTAAAATACCTATTTCTCAAAAGTCTCTCAGCCATCATATCCTCTTAAAAAAAGTCAATTCCATTTCACACACGAAATTCATATTTGTATATAAATACTATTTCAAAATATTTTTTACATCAACGTGAAGAAAATGAGTTTTTTCTTGTAACTTCAACTATATGTTTTCATTATCTTAATTTGGTTTAATAAAAAAAACACATCCTATTATTATAAAGTTCTTTAGTAACTTTTAAATTTTAATTTTAAATTTTTTTTTGCAATTTGTTTATTGAAACCTTTATATATGTATTTACCCACAAAAATTTTGTATGTGCATTAGTTATCAAACCCATAAAGGGCTTAAAGGTATTACTAAAGCTTTATTTTCTATCTGGCCATCTGTCACGCCGTCTAGGTCATACCTTTTGAACATTTTATACAAATGTAAAAACACTTAATTTTAGACAAGAGCTTTTTTCAAAATAGTGACAATATATTCATATTTTTATAAGTATTTTGGCCAAATTTTTCGACTTAAAATATTTAACTATCGATATTTCTATAGAACATTAATTAGTCTATAATGAGCAAGTACTTATAAAACACTAAGAAGATTCCTTAAAAATAAAAAATGGATCCAATTTCAAGCACTCGAAAATAAAAAAGAAACTTGGTCCGTTCCATTAAGTACATTATTTTCTGTTTTCGCGCGCTCAATTTACCATCCCTTTTTCTACAATTTGAGACAATTTCAAATTATTCCGACACGCAGTTTATAATAGCAGTTACGAAAACTTTTGAAATTATCTTCTTCATTGAGCAAATATTATCCAAGTTGACATGAAAACGACTGTCAGATTTTAATATAAAACAGTTTTATTACTTGACCGTTCATTAATTGGAAATAACATTGAGATTGTATAAATAACAAAAATGAATAAACAAAGAACCAACTTGTCAAATAAAAAAAGACTAGTCAATTATTTATTCCTTTCATTGGATCAAAACAAAAGTCAATGTCAGTTCGTAATGTTAAAGTGTCACATCAAAATGTCAATTAATATAACTTCCAATAATCCACCCTAAAAATTGGGTAACCTAAATCCCAAACTGCACCTTCTTTCGGAGACAATAAAGGCATTATCAGAACTAATCAAACTTTCACTCTCTAAATCTAATTCAGCCTTAACAAATCCTTTAACATCACCTAAACTTTGACTAAACTCACTTCTAACAGTACCACTATCTACACTAGTTTGTGGTGTCAACATATGGTACGGAGTATCCCTACAAGGTATTAGCCTTTGTGATCCGTGTAGGATGATAGTGGACCCTCTTTTTAGAGTCTCTCTGCCTATCTCGACAAACTCCATCGAGTTTTGGCCAATCACAAAGCTTCTATAGGCCCGAACAAAGACCACGTAGAGTGTTAGTAAGCCGAAGAATATCATGGAGTAGGTCAGGAGTTGGGAGGCGACTGGGGCGACCCTGGTTGCTAGGTATATCCATCTCCATATTGGAGTTGTAACCTCGTGGATGCCCTGGAAAAATAAAGTTAAATAAATAAATATCATCAACTCAAGCTCAAGTGGCTCCCACCCAATCCGCCTTCGCCGAAATTCACATATTCTACACCTTCTCTACGGCATTCTTTTTAATCCTGCAACTCCCTGCTACCTCAAAGAGCGTTTTAGCTATGTGACCTCTGTTCGATGCTCTCAGAACTTTTTCCTTACTGTCCCCTTTTCCAATTCCAAATTCTACGTGTACCTACTCTTTTACTGTCCAGGCTATTCGGTTGTGGATTGTGGAACTCCCTGCCAATAGACCTAAGGCGCGCAAAGTCTTTGCCTGTTTTCAAATCCTTGCTTAAGGAACACTATTTGCTATCTTGTGTGTGAAAATTATAGCCCGTTTATATATTTAAAAGTTTATTATTGTGTATATTAGGTTGTTTTTGTATAATTGTTCAAATTAACCATCTCAGGTGCCTTGCCCCCCATCACCCGCTCACCCCTCTTCCTTTCTCTAGTAATGCACTGACATGACAGACAAATGATACGTGCTCGCGTGTGGTTGTGTTTGCTGTGAATTTGTGCCCTGTGACCTTAAAAGTGACTTTATCCCATGGGAATATCCTTGCCGCAGCAGTGGTCGAGCCCAGGTACCGTGCACGTTGACTTTCACTGACAGTAACTTTCTCCCTCTTACTATTACTCCCTTAAACAATAATGTTTATATTACTATTTATTTTTATTCTTATATTGCACCACCTGCTGAAATACATTCCTTGTTGATTTCCTTCGTAAAACGGTTGCCTGGAAGAGATAGCTTCGAAGCGATAAAGCCGCCTATTGCTTACCTTGTATATTTTTTCCATGTACTTGTTTTTCTGTATTGTTTTCTTTGTGGTGTACAATAAAGAGTCATTGTATTGCATTGTATCATCTCAATGAACTTACAAACACGCGAGTCCCGCGACCTTACGATAGTTACGTTCATGTAAGAAATGCGTGCTCACGCAGTTCTCATTTTTTTGAGAGCGACAGCGCGCTCGTTCCCTGAATATCAGAATGGCAAAATACTAGATTTCCTACAAAACCCTATTTCTAAACAAATTCCCAGAATTCCAGACTTTTTTTTTCACTATCTGGTATCATGGGAATTCGGTTTTGAATGGAACATGGTGTATTGAAAACAAGCTTTTTTTGGCAATCCGATATAGAGAAAAACACGGTGACAGGAAAGTCTGGTATTCTGGGAATTTGGTATTTTAGAAACAGGGTAAGTCGGCAATCTAGTATTTTGCCATTCTGATATTTAGGGAATGAGCGCCGCCGTCGCCCTCATGCAGACTTTGACACGTATACCTAAATTCTTACTAATAAATTGATTATTATTATACAGATACGTGTTTGCCACAAGTAAATCCCACTTGCCCTTAGGAATTGGAAGAGCTATCTTTGAATACTGAGTCGTTATAGAGTCCCGAGTGTGCTTAATTAACCGAGTAGTATATTTACCTCCTCAATCCACATAACGGGAAAATATATGTCCGGGAATTTGTGTATGTTGTTCACGTGGATATTGGGTGCCCGGTTAACTTTTATGTTCAGCTGTACCCGGACAAAACCTTCCAACGGCACGCCCAGTTTCTGAAAAAATAAGATGACATTATAATCAAATGTTTACATACTAAATAGAGATAGAGGTAACGCCACCAGAGTTGAGGCCACGCACACAACCACATCTCATGTAATGACAGCGGGATTTTGACGTTGTGTTGACGTTTAACGACAACACAACGTCAAAATCCCGCTGTCATTACAAGAGATGTGGTTGTGTGCGTGGCCTCAACTCTGGTGGCGTTACCTATACAGTTATAATGACTCAAGTTATAATGCCGATCAGCGTATCTGGGATAAGGGTCTCATTCTAAATCCCTAACATTGTTTGTCCTAATGTAATGTTTGTCCTAATGATCGTTTGTCCTTAAACTTTTTTTTTTGGAAACCGTGAATTTTTCAGGAACTTTTTTGTGATTATCCTCTAGAACTCTATAGGTTAGTTTTATAAAAAACCAGAATAATTAATAGATTTTAAATAAAAAGAGTTAGGACAAACGATCATTAGGACAAATAATCATTAGGGACTTAGATATAGAGCCCTGGGATAACTCGGGCCAAGTTCTAGGGATTTGATATCGATAAAAAAGATGTCGATTCAGGGTTATTTGTAATTCACTAGCATCCTTTTAACCCTAAACCACTTAAATAAATCTTTTTTGTTTTACGACTTTTGTCAAAACTTTATATGTTTGGTGTAATAACGTTTTGAAAATTTGAGATTACCTGTATTTTTACGATACTCTGTGCCGTGTATGGAAAAAAAATGTACTCCATTTTAAAAAGTCGTATAACAAAAAACATTTGTTTAAGTGGTAGGAGTTTAGGGTTAAAAGGATGCTAGTGAATTACAAATAACCCTGTATAATAAATTAATACATCTGCACATTGAACATTCTCGATTACTATAAAGAGGTTCGATGTCATATCTGATATCGAGACTCATAAGATAATAAAAGTATGCGGACGTCATGTCAATCAAAATGACAATTTACTGTCAATACCATTCATATAGGTAACGCCACCAGAGTTGAGGCCATGCACACAACCACATCTCATGTAATGACAGCGGGATTTTGACGTTGTGTTGTCGTTAAACGTCAACACAACGTCAAAATCCCGCTGTCATTACATGAGATGTGGTTGTGTGCGTGGCCTCAACTCTGGTGGCGTTACCTCTATCTTAGAGTAAGAATAATATACGAGGTAATATTCCGCTACGTATGTTACGAAGTCCAAAATAATCATGCCGCCCAAGGAACATCCACGTCCACGCGAAGATGATATTAACTCGTTGATTAGTGAATATCCTGGCATACAACTACGTGAGTCAAAATTACTTTGCCCTGAATGCATGTCAGTTTACTCCCGAAAAACCGGTTGTCTGTAAAGTCGGTTTACGGACGGTAGTTTAACGTGATAAAGTCATAACAAAACATTCAAAAAACAAAAATGAAACCAGGCGGTCACCCATCCAAGTACTGACCGCGCCCGACGTTGCTTAACCTCGGTGATCGGACGAGAACCGGTGTTTTGTCAAATATCTTGAAAACGGTGCATCCTAGGCAAAATCAATGAAATTTTCATTCCCCTTTGAACCCCTCCGCACCCCCTGCCCCGCACTCCCCCCCACCCCCCGGTGTTTTTGTCAAATATCTTGAAAACGGTTCTTTTAACGCGAAAAAAGCGAATTTCGGGGAAGTCGGTTGGATGCGACGTGGTTTAATTGGTAGAACACCCAGGTTGGGGCGCATACCCAGGAGACGTGGGTTCGAATCCCACCGGCGCACCCGAAAAACTTTTTCGCTTTTAAATAATTTCTGATACAGTTGGCTTATATTTTTCGGGACGTTTTCATGCCGGCAAAGCGCTATCTAGTGTATAAATACGACCGCTTAGCCTAGTTGGTAGTGACCCTGCCTACGAAGCAAGAGGTCCTGGGTTCAAATCCCGGTAAGGGCATTTATTTGTGTGATGAGCACGAATATTTGTTTCTGAGTTATGGATGTTTTCTATGTATTTAAGTATTTATTTATCTATATAAGTATGTTTATCGTCGTCTAGTACCCATAGTACAAGCTTTGCTTAGTTTGGGACTAGATCGATTTGTGTAAGATTGTCCCCTAATATTTATTTATTTTATTTTTTATTTTAATAATCTAAGGTTTGGAGCTTTAAGGATCAATATTTACCGGTTGTATCATAAAATATGTTTCATGTTTCTTCTTGGTTGGGTGTAAGCCTTCGAATCTGTCGATGAGCTCTTGCTCGGCGTCGTAGAAATGAGGGAACGAGAGGTATACTGGTGCATCTGAAAATTAATAAGAATGGATTAAAGTCAAGGTCAAAGTTTACGCCAAAATATCTTTATTAAAGGAGGGTAGGACAAGCGATATGGCTCTAGCAGGGGGATTCACTCCGCAGTTTAGGCATGTTCGGCCGGCGCTCCTCCCGGGGAGGAGTATGGCAGTAGGTTGTCGCTCGGAAGGTTCTCGCGTTGTAGGGTGTCCCGAACTTTAGGTATAAAAATTTACCTACTCTTACGACCGTTAACTGCTTGCACGCGAAATTGAAACTTATCGTGTGATACGAGCACAGGGTTCACACTCGCCGATATTTAGGTAGGTATATAAATCAAGAAAGATAACAGTGTGTATTAATTCAGTAAACTACCCTTAGTAAGTAAGTAAGTTAATTATAAGATCGATCCAGAACAATTGCGTGGTTTAGTATGAAAACTTGTAAAAATCAAAACTATTTTAATGGTAGATCGTAGAATAAAGTACATTTTTGAGAATTACGAAAAAACAAAAAAAATATTGAAAATAACGTGCGCACGAGGAGCAACGCCATCTAGCGACGAGTTATGTAACTTGTTGCTTGCTAGCCGCTTCTTTGCTGTGGGTTATTGCAATAAGGTTCATATTGATGTTTATGTGCCTTTTTCATTTCCACATTACGAAGTTTCACTTCTTTCGCGCGGAGGAACTACACGCACTATCTTTTTTGTTTAAGCCGAATTGTATTTGTCCTGAAACTGTTCTTTTGCATAATTTGATGTCGCCGAATTCTATCACACAATAACCAATTTTAGCCGAATCGGTTTTACGCATATTTTCTGAATTCCGAGTAGTTAACACAACTCAAACTCAACCTAAACACACCTACACACAACAACCTAAGCACAATGAAATTCTGCCATGTCAATATTATGCTAACATACTATTCGGGTAAACAACTATTCGAACAATATAGATTTATGCCAAACTAGCGACCCGCCCCGGCTTCGCACGGGTACAACTATATTATATATTCAAAAAAAAAAAAAAAAAATTCAAAATTTGTTTTATTGGTGACAGCCTTTTATAAGCTAGAGAAGGTTGGGACCTCCCAGTAAGTACAAATACCTGTGTTAGGAGATCCCGCTCTTCCTCAAGTTTAGCAATTACATAATGTGAACAACCAATAACAAGAGTATTATTAATTAATTATACTAAATAATAACTAAAACTAAGAACAAAAACACTTTGATAAAAACACTTTGGTTAGCATTTTCATTAATGTTTAAAATGAAAAAAGTTGTTGTAGTGACATAACTACAATAGTTGGACATACAGTGGTGGTCATACAATTAAGAACGATTTGAAGTTTCCGATTTTTTTTTATCTAAATCATGTCATATGTCTAGTTGTGTTCCTTCTTAGAAGTAACAAGTTATGTTATAAAATAGCCACATGGATAGAGCAAACAGGATTAATAATAATAGTGTATAATTGCTAACATTTTTTTTTACAAATTTTATTTGTTCTCTATACTAATAAATTCAAATAGTAATGAAGCTGGACAAATAATTAAGAACGATTTATTAAACTGCTCGAGAGTTGTTTTATATGAAACTTAGATTAAATAAATCATATTAATGTGAAGTTGGTATAGAAAAAAAAAGCAATTTAATACATTTGAACTAAAATTAATAGTTAGTAGCATGTCCACGGCTTTTAATTATGGCTTTACACCGGCGAGGCATTGAATCTATCAATTTTTGACATTTCGCAAGAGAAATAGAGTTCCATTCTTCTAAGAAAACGTCGTACAGCTCTCTCAAATTGCCACACTGTCGATTTGAAACCTTTTTCTTGACTTCGCACCAAAGATGATCTATTGGGTTAAGATCTGGGCTGTTGGCTGGCCAATCTAAGACTGAAACTGATTGTGATGTGAGGAATTCCTTAACGGTGCGTGCAGTATGCTTTGGATCATTGTCGTGCTGGAATGTCCAAATAACCGGAAGCACGTCTTCGGCATATGGTAACATTGTTTCTTGCAGTATATTTTTGTATTGGAATTGATCCATGTTTCCTTCTATCAGCCTAACAGGTCCAACGCCATGTCCAGAAAAGCACCCCCAAATTTTCACATTTCCCCCGCCATGCTTTAATGTCACTTTTGTGTACTTTGGGTCGAATGCTTTATTCGGAGGGCGTCGTACATATCGTTTTCCATCAGAACATACCCTATTTATTTTTGTCTCGTCAGAAAAAATAACGTTTTTCCACTGTCTGACTGTCCAGTTTTCATACCTTCTTGCAAATGCAAGTCGGGCTTGCCTATGACATCGTTTCAACATAGGCACCTTCCTTGCTATCCTTCCGTTCAACTTATTTTCTACCAAACGCCTTCGAATAGTGTGTGCAGAGATTGCTGAAGGGTTATTTTCGCCAAAATATTCTTTTCTCAACTCATTAGACCCTTTAAAAGGATTTTGTTTTGCCAAACGAACGATATTTCGATCATCTCGACGAGATGACTTTCTCTGTCTAGGTCCACGCGGAACGTTTGAAGTAGTTTGATACGTGGAAAAATGCTTTACGGCATGGAAAACCATTGTTTTTGAACATTGCAGATGGTCGGCTATCTTTTTATACGACCAATTCTTCTCGCGAAGTTTTATTATTACTTCTCTTGTAGATTTATCACAACTATTATTTTTCCCCATTGTTTTTATACGAAGTAATCACTTTTAAGACTTTAACAGCACGAAATGGCGCCAAAATTATACGAATAATAATCTACAACCACAGAGCCACACAGTGTTCTCTATTTAAATTTGAAAAAATAATAAACTATTCAGCGTTCTTAATTACGTGACCAGCCAGTAAGTACTAATACTAGGTTCAGATCGAATGTATAAAGTTTCTCTATTAATTTTTTAGCCAACAATGTTGCATAAATGAATGTACCGGTAGTACGGAAAAGTTTTGCAATACCGAGAGAAATAAAAAAAACACGGGCAATTAGTTATACTTGTTACTTTGAAAAAATCATCTCAATAAATAATCGTTCTTAATTATATGGCCACAACTGTATGCTACCGCGGAGTTTTTTGTAGAAATTATGATGTTCTTCAATATTGTTGTACATTATTTTGTTCTATCGCTAATAGTTTCGGCAGCGCATTCGACGAAAGACATTTTAAGACTCATTTTTCTACACCTTCGGTTACATTGTTCAAATTTTACCAAGGATCCCTAATTTTTTTCAAAATGAAATGTAGCCTATGTCAAATTGGAAGAATGTAGCATTCTATTGGTGAAAGAATTTTTTAAATCGGCCCAGTACTTTTCGAGCCTATTCATTACAAACATACAAAAATAGGTACAAATCTTTCCTCTTTATAATATTAGTGTAGATGTAGATGTAGATAAAATTTCGGCAAGTCTAAGATGTGGCGTAAATATATGCGAAACTTGTTATGCCTAATACGTTTCGGATTTAAAAATTATGCCAAATAGATGGCACCCGCTGAAGAGACGACGAGTGTAGTCCATCGCTTACTTACTGTATTGACAGGGACTGATGTTCTGGAGCCCTCTGGGGGGGCATTTCTCTCCAGCACAGAAGCATTTGTTGTCTTTGTTGATGTCAGCACACTCGAAGGTTGAACTGGGCGCCGTGTACATCCCCGTCTGGATGCCTGGAAAAAAAAGTCGGTTTACAGACGATAGTTTAACGTGACAACGTCATAACAAAACATTCAATGAAAATTACCCGAACGCTAGTACTAAGATTGTATTACGTAATATTGCAACTGGCCCTCGCCGCTCTGTAAGTATAGTATGTTCCAGTTAAAATGACGAAAAGTACTTAAAACCAACATCTATTGTTTAATTGTTATCTTCAAGTGGGGTTGTAAAACAATTATGCAGGTGTATCGGTAGGCCAGTTCGACTGCGGTCAGTTTTATTACGTCTCTTTGTTATTTTTTCCTTTCATATTCAGCAACAAAAGAAGTTGTAAAATCCCATGTTAAGTGCATTTTCGTCATTTTAACTGGAGCATACTATACATGTACGTACGTAACGTTACAATGAGTCATGCTTTTTCGTGTTTGCACCCGGCGGCCGGCGTTCATCGATTTATTAGACGTTGTCATGTTAAAAGGGGGGGCTGTAACGGACGATTCATATGTACAGATACCGCGAGCACAGAATAAAAACAACAGAAATAAATCTACATACAAAGTGCGCTCGAGCAACGCACACATAGACACTGTTCACAGACACGATATCTCGGATGAGTTCAGGGTTGCCAACCGTACGAGGTTCCTCGTACCAATACGAGATTTGTGGTCTTCCGTACGAGGTACGAGGACACTATCAACCTCGTACAATTATGTACGAGATTTTGATAATATGGCCATATTACGAACATTTTGCATCACTTTAAACATGAACACTGTGCACGTGTGGCAGCCGCCGTGACGTGCGACTCCGAGAGGAAGGGCTACGGATTAGCCCGAAACATGTCGAGTTAAACTCGTTTTGAGACGTGAGTAATCCGTTTATTTTCACTATTTTGCATCACCATTATAATTATAATAGTAAAAACTAGAGCCATCTATTCTGACTTCTTACATCAAAAATTTCATTGCCGCATTTAGGGTATGCGCGCACGAGCATCATAGTCGCAAGACGATTTTATTTGTGTTATGTGTATTTGTATAACGGGAGTCGCGGCGCTAAGTGTGCGCACCTCCATACTAACCCATAGACTTGATAAAATTGTCGCGGAGACAAAAGTTGCTCGTGCGAGCATACCCTTAGGCGATGATTGTCTATGGTACCTAGCTATCCCGTCAACCGGGAAATCCCCGACTAATAAAATATTTCGTTCTTCGCATTAGTCGTCTCTGTCACACATAGCGCAAATTTCCACTTTCTCTGTTCCTTACGTTACGTGTTCCATTCGTTGCATGCCGGCTGGCCGTCTTTAGTTGTACTACGAGTAGCTAATTTAGTTTTTGTGAAAAAGAAGTTTTTTGTTGTTAATAACTAGACTTTTCGTTGTTTCGTCCATTGTTTAGTGGTGTAATAGTATAATACAAGTATCGTTATGAGTGATAACGACGAAAACAGTGACCGTTCGCCTACTTTGACTCCGCCTAGAAAAATACCCAAAAAAGGTGGTTGGACAAGAAAAAAGGAAGGTAACACACTATCGCAGCATCGTGTACAAAATTTTAGACAGCAATGGTTAAAGGATCCGACTTTTAAAGACTGGCTTTTGCCAGACACCAATGATTTAACAAAAGCTAAATGTGCATATTGCCCGGGAACATCAATGGTAGCTGAGCTATCCAATTTAAAAACTCATGCCTCTACCAAGAAACACCTGGCCAACAAACCTGGATCCATTGGAAAAACACAAACATTAACATCGCTTGGATTCCAGAGAGGTCTAACTCCACAAAATAAAGAGAAAGCTCGTGCAGAAATTAAACTTGCTGCTTTTTTTGCGGAGCATAATATAGCATTCTCGGTTGCTGACCATTTGACAGATTTATTAAAACAAGTTGTGACGGATTCTAAATTAATCAAGGAAATTGAACTTAAACGAACCAAAATTACAGGCGTGGTAAAGAACGTTCTTGGAGAAGGTCATAAAGCAGATTTAGCCCAAAAATTACAAAAAAATCAGTTTTCGGTGATGACGGACGAGACGACCGATGTTTCTACGGTTAAAACTGCTTGCGTTGTGGTACGCTATTTTGATCAAGAAGCTCAAAAGATATGTAGCGCATTTTGGGAGCTGTACAAAGTTTTTAAGGAAACACCTGATGCTGATGATATTCCTACTGCCAATGCTGAGAATTTATACAGAGCTCTTATCGATTCATTAACTAACCGTAATGTTCCATTGACAAATGTGATCGGCTTTGGCTCAGATGGGTGTAATGTCATGATGGGTGATAACGACTCAGTAAAAACAAGGTTAATACGCGATTTTCCAGGAATCATAATCACAAAGTGCGTTTGTCACTCGGCCCATTTGTGTGCCAGTGAAGCCTGTAAACAGTTGCCTGAAGGTGTAGAACAACTGGCTAGAGATATCTACAACTTTTTTAAACATAGTGATAAACGGCTATTTGATTTTCGTAACTTCCAGTCGTTTGCTGCAGTGGAGCCTCATAAAATACTGAAACCATCACAGACAAGATGGCTTTCCTTAATATCAGTGGTTGAAAGGATATTAGAGCAATGGGAGGCACTACGTCTTTTTTTTATCGATTTTACGACAAATCGTGCACATAGAGCAAGAGCCGATGTAAGAAATCGAGCAATATTTATTCTCGAAAAACTCAGCAACCCATTCTACAAACTTTATTTCTGTTTCCTTGAATGGTCGCTCCCTTTATTCAATAAATTCAATCTGGAATTTCAAAGCGAGAAAGTAGTTGTTCACAATCTTCATGAGAAAATTCGTACACTCTACCAGGAAATCCTATTGCGTTATTTACAACGCGAATATGTCATGAGGCCAAATCTTGGTGAAATAAACCCTGAAAGTCAGCGACATCAGCTCCATGACGCTGCGCTATATCTTGGCGTCAAAGTGTATGAATTGTTGAAAAATCCAGATGTGATCAGACAGCCTGCAGATATTACACAGTTCTTCTCATGCTGCAAAAATTTCTACAAAGTTGCAGCCACCGAAATTAAAAAACGATATAACATGGAAGATCCTGTCTTGTCTAAGCTACAAGTTTTTGATTCTGCATCAGCGCTCTCCCACAATTTTAGGAGCCATTTCCCAACACTTATGCCTCTTATGGAAGTGCTCCCCCGTATAGTCGCACCAGCTGATCACGCAAAAAAGCAAAAAATCGACGATCAATGGAGGAGTTTGCCAAACGCACAAGCTCGTCATCCTGAAGGGTTGAAGGAAATCAGTGAGCCAGATAAGTTTTGGGCTCAATTACTAACAACTGAAGACTTTTCCGAGCTGGCTCATTTTGCCCTGTCTACATTGT
Organism: Archips xylosteana; assembly: GCA_947563465.1. Taxonomy (NCBI): domain Eukaryota; kingdom Metazoa; phylum Arthropoda; class Insecta; order Lepidoptera; family Tortricidae; genus Archips; species Archips xylosteana. The sequence goes on from OX387373.1 coordinate 9,477,792, forward strand.
CCCTACCCCATGCGAATGCTGACTGCGAGCGGGTTTTTAGTAAAGTGAATTTAATTAAAACAGAGCTAAGAAACCGGCTAGCTGTGGAAACAGTGAACGGCACGCTTCTTGCTGCAGAGAGCGCAAAAGGTTCAACTCGGAATGGAAACTGTGTCAATTTTGAACCCACAAAGGAAATGTATAGCCGCATGACAACAAATAAAATATACGACAGAAAAAACGATGCCAGTGAGGATGTTCCTGACATAATATTTGCAGAGGAGATGTAAACTAAGTTATAGGTGTACCAGAATCTGATGGCATTTTTAAAAGTAAAAAAATAGTGATTTTCATATGGCAACTGTCAGCTGTATCAAATCGTTTGTTTACCGTTGCTTACATTTTGTAATTCGTCTTCAACGATTGTTATCTGGTGAAAATGTCGAGAAAACCGCTTAGATCTCAAGCGAGGAATATTGTATACAATACGCGAAGAAGGAGGTGTAAATCAAACACAATCTTCGATTTTAAAGCGGGTCGTGGAGTTGACTGGTAAGTTGAAACGAGCTGTTTTAATACTTTTAATTTTAGGTACATTTTGTCTTACATAAATGCTACTTATTACTACCATATTATGTCGAATTATAACTAAGGGCACCTCTAATGATGGTGAATTTTCTACACCTGGTAAGAAAAGAAGAGGTGGGAAGAAGAAAATCAACTTGGATGACTTTGTTTTGGAGTTGATTAAACGCAAAATAAAAGAATACTCCGTCCGAAAGGAAATTCCAACGGTTATGAAACTGTTACAAATTCTTCGCCAAGAAATTGGTTTCCAGGGAGGGAGAGGGTTTTCGAGGCTAGAGAAACATTTATTTCGTAATAAGTTGGGCTCACGACGGTTTTAGTAATTTGTTTTTTTTTTCGAGAATATTTCGAATGTTAGCAAGTCGAAAATCATAGAAATCAATCAATCAGCCACTTTGAGTTTTATTTCCCCATTTGCCATTCTGATACAAATTCGTCAAATCTTAAACTTCCTCATGTTTTTGAAGTCGGTTTATAATTACACAGTATCAATACCGTTTAATCCAATTTCCCCAGTATTGCCCTCCAACATTTTTTATTTCCCCATTTGCCATGAGATTCTGGTACAAATTTTAATATAATAATACAGACACTTACTTTTTTGGTGATTTTACTTGAGTAATAAATAATAAAGATTTTTTGAAATACAACACAAACTGATGTTTTATTTAGTAGGAAACTTGCAATAGTTTATTTCATTGAATAAAAAGTCCTAAATCCAGTGGTTCAATATGCTTTAATTTTGGTTTTAGCACGTTTTCGATGCATAATAAAAATGTACGAGGTTTGAAAGTCAAAATACGAGATTTTTAGCTGCATATGTACGAGGGAAAATTCTTTAAGGTTGGCAACCCTGGATGAGTTCGGATCAGTCCGAGCGCGATTGCCATCCGCGTGAGGCGCGTGCTGTGGTCGCGCGTACTTATTTATTTTGTGTCGCGCGTCTGTGGAATTTTTCGAGTGCAATAATGGAGCAACAAAAAAAAGGTTATTATAGGTAACTGTTCAGTGGACGGTTGTTTAAATTCAACCCTAAACGGTGAATGGTCGTTTTTTAAGCTACCAGTGGTTTCAGAGAGGTAAGTTTAGTAGGTATCTGCTTGTATTTCGATGGTTCATTTTAACGTTACATAGAATAGTTAGGAAGATAGGTAAGCACCTCGCCCCGACTCCCAAAGTAATAATAGTTTCCTATTTTGAATCAGTATAAATAAACGTTACCTTACAAAAAATGTGGTTAGGTACTTATACCTAACTACATTTTTGTAAGGTAAATTCATGCCACTAATATTACGTAAGTTGAAACATGTTTTTTTGTTTGTATAGATATTGTGTTGTTTTTAGTGTCATTAGATAGGTTTAGGTCTAAAACCGATAGGACAATGGAAATTGTATAACTAGGATAATCCGTTTAGAAGTTATTAGGGATTTTCGATAGTGAAAATTGACAAACGCTAAATTTTGTAGGTAGGTATTTTAATTATTATTATTTTATATTTCCATTCTTCCCGTTTGAATATCAACAATAAATCAAACAACTAGAAACGAGTGCCACTTTCACGATAAGTTTTATGTGCATATGCCATAATTGACAACCCTAGAGCGACCGCCGAGCGTAGGTATGAAAAGTGAAGTGCATACACTTGATTGACTCCTGTTGTTTTTATTCTGTGCCGCGAGCGTGTCAGACACGTGGCGTATCAGACAGACAAAATACTCTATGTGCAATACTGACTGAGCACGGCCCGAGTCTACGCGGACGTGTTATAAAAGAGATGAATTCGTCAATAGAATGCCAGCCGCATCCAACCTTAAGAGGGTACGATGCGCACCATTTCTCCATACAAACGTAGTCCCCTGTTCCCTCCCTGGATAATGGCTTTAGAGCCAATTTTTTTTACTGTGTAATCTGTATCTACCACAGCTATGCCCCTATGTTTCGTTTTTTTCCATATTTCAATTAACATTTGGAAGTACTGTCAAAATCTGTGAACCGTAAACAGTCGTTGCGCTAATCTTAATCCACAATAATTTATTTACGTGCATTAGTGACGTTTAATAGTAACTGGAAGCTGAGTTCAATTGTGGTGACTAACTGTGAATGAAGACTTGTGATTCTGTGGTGAATTAGACGAGAAATCCAGATTATTGAGACTGAGTTTGGAGGAGTCAGTTTTGCAACTACCCGATTTTGCATGCGAAAATAAATAGCAACGAGTTGAAGGAATAAAATTAGAACGCCTACACTTTTTGTAATAGCAAAGTGCCGAGTATCTGTTTTATATAAACGGGAGCTATACATATTTTGTCAGTAAAGATGAAGTGTAAGGCCTGCCAAATAGAAGTGAAGGTTGTGGAAGCAAAAAGATGTCAGAAGTGTGCAGGCAATTATCATTACTCCTGCATGGGAATTACTTTGGATAATTTTAACAAAGAGTCCAAGCAAGCAAAGTCAAGTTGGAGGTGCCCGGAATGCAAAGTCGTAGTGAAACGCGGTGATAACTCGAACACTCCTGTCAGACCTATGGACGTACCGAGCTCACCAACTTCTACTAACAGCGTGGGGCTCGAGGAACTGAAAGAATATTTCAATGTAAAATTGAGTGAGGCTACGGAAAAGACGGCAAGCGACGTCAAAGATAAAATCACAACGGAAACCAAAACACTGAGTGACGCAATAGAGTACTTGAAAGCGAGCGTGGACTTCGTGTGTTCCCAGCACGACGACCTGAAAAACCTTTTTAATGATAAAATTACGCTGATTCAAGAACTTCAAGATGAGAATGCCAGTCTTCGGGCAGAAGTCAGGGATATTAACGTTAGGCTTGCGGATATGGAGCAGCGATCCCAGGTAGCCAGTGTCGAGGCGCAACCCGGTGCCGAGAGAGACGCAGAGAACACCGAGCTACGTGCAGAAATTAAGGAGATGAATGTAAAACTTGCGGACATTGAGCAGCGGTCTCGCGCCTGCAACATCGAGGTGCAATGCGTCCCCGAAAAGAAGGACGAAAACCTTCTCGTATACATCAAAAAACTATGCACAACGATTGGGAGTCAACTGGCTGATTCCGAAATAGTCAACTTTCACAGAGTCCCTAAGCAAAATGAGGAATCCAGCAGGCCAAAGTCGATTGTTGTGAAATTAGCGAGTCCGAAAATTCGTGATGGACTGCTGGCAGCTGTAAGAAGGTTCAATAGAGCGAATGCGAGTGAGAAATTGAACACCCTTCATCTAGGCGTTAACGGAGACAAGCGGCCTGTGTACATCAGCGAACACCTGTCGCCGGCAAACAAGAAGCTGCACGCGGCTGCGCGCATCGCTGCCAAGGAAAAAAAATACGAATTTGTATGGGTTCGCGATGGACGTATTTATGTGCGTAGGGCAGTGAACACTAAGGCCCTCCTAGTGCGTAACGAGGAGTTTTTAAAGACTCTTCCATTGAGTTAATAGAATGCTCTCATCGCGTTGGTTTTCTCAATATATTATCAGAATGTGCGAGGCTTGAGGACTAAGACTGGGGAGTTTTTATCGAGCGTTCTAAGTTTCGATTACGATGCAATCATTCTGTCGGAGACGTGGTTAAATGCTTCTGTTTTTGACCATGAGTTATTTGATGATAGGTATGATATTTTTAGAAGGGACCGATGCACTACCTCGTCACATAATACGAAGAAAGATGGTGGGGGTGTTTGCATAGCTATATTAAAGAAGTACAAAGTCAAAAGAAGGTTGCAATGGGAATCGAGCTGCGAGGATTTGTGGGTGAGTTTCGATATGGGAATAGGAAAAAATTCTCAACAAATTAACATTTGTGCAGTATATGTACCCCCGCCTGTATGCCAGAACTATTTTGATACCCTACTTACAAAATTAGGTAAAGTAATGAGCAACCGCGTAGCAGCTAGGTCGGTAAATTTAATAATAGGTGATTTTAACCTGCCAAATATAACCTGGGTTTTCGACCCCGTGTCTGCTTCATGCAATCCAAGCAATGCTAATAGTTTATCTGAAAGCATGTTGGTGGATGAGATGCTTTTTAATAATTTAACCCAGAGTAATAATATCGCGAATCACAATAATCGCATCTTGGACTTAGTAATGTCGAACTCCGCTCATAACCTATCAATTTCTGAATCGTGTTATCCTCTCATTGGGCTGGATTTGCACCACCCTGCGCTAGAAATAGTAATTCGCTTAAATAAAACCATAAAATCATTAGTGCCAAATCGTGCACCGATTCCAAATTTTTCCAGGTGTAATTTTGAACATGTGAATGAAGAGTTATCTCAGATTGATTGGCAGGAGGCGTGGGGGTGGGGAACGGACGTAAATTGTATGGTAGCTATTTTTTACAAAAAACTATCTGAAGCTTTAAATAAGCATACTCCTATGTGCAAGCCGCGTAGCGATCGGTATCCAGTTTGGTTTAGCCTACCATTGATAAAATGTTTAAAAGAGAAAGCTAAATATCACAAAAGACTAAAAAAATATGGTAACCCAATGGATAAACTGACATTCGAACGGCTGCGAAGTCGCTGCGATAGCATGCTTAAAGAATGTTTGAGTACATTTAAAGCTAATGCTTCAAGTACCCTCCGTACTAATCCCAAACACATATGGTCGTACATAAATGGACTTAAGTCCAATAGCTACTCGATTCCAAATCAAATGACTTCTGGGTCCAAGACTGCTGTAGGCGGGCAGGAGATCTGTGACCTGTTTTCCGAGCATTTTGAGGCGGTGTACAAGTCGAGGCCTGCATCCACTCGAGGGTCAGCAACCGGCATCTGCGCTGACACTAGCGGTCACGGTGGTCAGTGGTCGTTGAGCAAGTGTGAGCTCACAGAAGAGGAAGTTTTTAGAGGTTTGTCGCAGCTGGATTGTAATAAAGGTGCAGGGACTGACGGCATACCATCGTTAGTTCTTGTGAAATGCGCAAAGTATTTAGCTAAACCGTTAACCTTTTTGTATAATGAGTCTCTGAAGCGAGGTGTTTTCCCGACCGCATGGCAGATTGCACGTATAACTCCCATACATAAGAAAGACGATGTCGCAGTAGTTTCACATTATAGGCCAGTATCGATCTTACCAGCACCTGGGAAAGTTTTTGAATCAATTATACAAAAAAAGTTGTATTGGCATGTTAAACAGCAACTTCATGGAGCTCAACACGGTTTCTTACCCCGCAGATCGACCACCAGTAATCTGGCAAGTTATGTTAATGATTTGGCCGAGGCCTTGGACAGCTCAAAAGAGGTACACGCAATCTATACTGACTTTAGTAAGGCTTTCGACCTAATAAATCATGATATTCTCTTACGAAAAATTGAAGAGATGGGTATACATGGCTCTTTGCTGCGGTGGTGCGAGTCTTACCTTAAAAATCGGACTCAGTTGGTGGCGCTGCGCGGTTACATGTCCCAGGCTATTGCTATCCCGTCTGGAGTCCCACAGGGATCGCATCTGGGGCCGCTATTTTTCTTGATTTATATCAATGACCTCGCAAGAAACATCCGTTGCAAGTTTAAAATGTATGCCGACGACCTTAAGCTATATCAAGTCATAGAAAATAATTCTGATATAGAGTTACTTCAGCATGAGATTAACAGAATAGCACATTGGTGTACTTTAAATGACATGATACTAAACGGTGATAAATGTTTCCACATAAAATTCACCAGAAAAAAAAAAGAAAATCCCACAGCGGCTACCTATCATCTGAACGGAATCCCACTATCTGAAACGAATAGTATACGCGACCTCGGAATTCAGATTGATAATAAACTAAGTTTTCGGGATCATGTTGATTCAATTATTAAGAAAGCGTCGCAAATGTCTGGGTTTATTGCTAGGCAGATCAAGACTTTTGGCGATCCTTCTGTGATTGTACCAGTGTACAACTGCTTGGTCAGGAGCGTGCTTGAATACTGTGCTCCAGTATGGAATCCGGGCTACAAGGTTCACTCCGACCGCATAGAAAGGGTACAGAAACGCTTCCTGTACCACCTAGCGTTTGCGCAAAATAAGTGTCGAAGTCTCGCGTCGTACGAAGGAAGGCTACAGCATTTTAAAATGGAATCTCTATTTGATAGACGAAAATCAAGCGATATCTTGTTTCTATACAAAATCATACACGGTCTGGTGGACTGTGCCGAGTTGCTTGAACATATAAAAGTGGTCGTTCCGCGGACGGGCAGTCGGCTTTGTAACAGAAGGCCGTTCTATCTGCCCTGTTGTCGCACGAATATAGGTAGGCACGCGCCTCTATACAGAATGATTGCATCATACAATGGAGTTAAGGGAAGCCTCGATATCTACTCTTGCTCTTTGGCCTCAGCTAAAATAAGAATACGACAAACCTGAACTCCATTTATATTATAAGCATAAACATATTAATTTTTAAGTATAAAAAATGCATCCAACTTAGTAGTAGGTACATAATTGTGAAATACCCAGCTTTTTACTGTTATTTTTTTTTTGTTATTATTATATTTTTTTTCCTCTCTTTTTGCTACAATATTATAAATAACTGTTTACTAATTGTGCATGATGTGTCTACTGTTTTAGGATATACATGAAATGCATGAGGACTTTAAGGAACGCGATTCGTATATTTTGATGTACTATCCAGTTTGTAGACCAAATAAAAAAAAAAAAAAAAAAAAAAAAAAAAAAAACAAGAAATATGAGCTTTCAAAAACTGAAAAAATTGCCCAATTTCAACGTAATTTTCAGACACTCGTCAGAAAAGAATCCCTGATATAAACAAAAAAAGGAAAACATAGGGGCATAGCTAAATCTGTCCTCTAATTATTTTTGAAAAAATAATTTTATTGGTCCAGTTTTCGAGAAGAAAACAGGGGACTACGAAATACTGTTTTGATCAATTTTACGCGCCTATTAACGGTCTGAGCTGCAGTTGTCTCGCTCTCGCTATACTGACACGGAGGGGTTCGGGCGAGACAGCGACATTTCATTAAACGACCGCTTTAGCCTAGTTGGTAGTGACCCTGCCTACGCAGCAAGAGGTCCTGGGTTCAAATCCCGGTAAGGGCATTTATTTGTGTGATGAGCACGAATATTTGTTCCTGAGTTATGGATGTTTTCTATGTATTTAAGTATTTATATAAGTATGTTTATCGTCGTCTAGTACCCATAGTACAAGCTTTGCTTAGTTTGGGACTAGGTCGATTTGTGTAAGATTGTCCCCTAATATTTTATATTTTTATTTATTAAAATATCTATTTCTCAAAAGTCTCTCAGCCATCGTACCCTCTTAATGATTGGGTATCAATAAGGGAGGCCTATGTCCAGTAGTGGACGTCCCTACGGCTAAAATGACGATGATGGCGAATTCAATTTAATTTTGAAGTGAACTAAATGAAAATATATTGAAAAGTATTTACTTATAATTGACTTTCCTATACAAAAAAAAAACCATTGTTAATTATTAATTATTTTTATACTCCATTTAATTTAGAATTATAAACCACAATTACAATATTATAATATTGCGGCTCGTGAACTGTAATCTCTTTACAATTTGTACTAGAGTAACAATCGACGACACGCAAATAAAGTGACATTAAAACAATTTTATTTTACTATTGTACTGTACTATTTGCTAGGTAAGAAATAATAGACGAGCCGCAATATAATGATGTTGTGGTTTTCAATTCTAAATTAAATGTAGACAATTAAGTATAGACATTCTTAATTGTGTGTAAGTATCTCTGTCAAGTCAGAAGTCTTTGACCAGTGTGTGATGCCAGTGATGACTTATGGCACTGAGACGTGGCCGCTAACGATGGGCCTCATAAGAAAGCTCAAAGTCACTCAGAGGGCAATGGAGAGGGCTATGCTCGGAGTTTCTTTGCGAGATCGCATTAGAAATGATGAACTCCGCGCAAGAACTAAAGTCACCGACATACATAGCTCGAAGAATCGCCAGATTTAAGTGGCAGCGGGCAGGGCACATCGCTCGTAAAATTGACGGCCGATGGGGCCGAAAGGTTCTCGAGTGGCGACAGCTGACCAGAAGACGCAGTGTAGGTAGGCCTCCAACAACATGGAGCGACGACCTGGTTAAGGTGGCGGGATCGCGTTGGATGCGGATGGCACGGGACCGATATGTTTGGCGAGCCTTGTGGAAGGCCTGCCTTCAGCAGGATGTCTTTCGGCTGAATGATGATGATGTGTTTTAAGTAATCTCACCGTCTTTATATACATCCTCTCTGTACTGTAGTGGCAAGATGCGGCATATGTCTTTGTCATACACATACACCAGATCAGACTTCGTCACCGATCGGGGTGGAAAGAAGGAACCCTCGGAGGCTCTGAAAAAAAAAAGTTTTGTCAATAATTTTGGTAATGTGATGTTATATTTTTCATACTAAATACAAACTGAAATATAGATGCACAGAAAAAACCCCAGAAAAAAGACCAATGCTGGGAATCGAACCCAGGTCCTCAGCATTCCGTGCCGTGTGCCATACCCCTACACCACCACTGGTCTAGAGATTAGACACGAATCTTTCCTATACGTCATACATTTCAGTCTGCTAAATCATCACCTTATGCAGTGACAAGCGCTCATCTATGTTACATCCTCTATCGAGAGATTTTAACACTCCTTCGGAACTAACCGCTCACCTGGACAAGAGATGGCGCTACTGTGCAACTTTAAACAAGTTAGCTTAGCTATGAAGTATCTTTTTGTATTTATTTTTTCAACTTCATTTTTTGGGATGACCGTAAAAGTAATAAAAAATGAAGTTGAAAAAAAAAATACAAAAAGATACTTCATAGCTCAGCTAACTTGTTTGATGTTATATTATTAACTAACTAATTGATCTAAGAACAAGAAACATCGTGAGGATACCGTGCACCTACGAAGAAATTCAATTGCGTGCATGAAGTTCCCAATCTGTAGTAGGTCCGCGTGGGAATTACGGCTCAAGCCCTCTCATTATGAGAGGAGCCTGTACCCTGTAATGGGACGTATATAAACTGGAACTGGGCTTATGGATGATGAAAGTATAGTTTTTTTTCAGAATTGTCATAAAATTAACTTAAAAACGAAGTAACTCCCTGCTACCTCAAAGAGCGATTTAGCTATGTTACTTCTGTTCGATGCTCTCAGAACTTTCTTCTTACTGTTCCTCTTTCCAATTCTAAATTCTATGTGTACTCTTTTACTGTCCAGGCTATTCGGTTATGGAACTCCCTACCAATAGACCTACGGCGTGCTAAATCTTTGCCTATTTTTAAATCTATGCTTAAGCAGCACTATTTATTATCCTGTGCTTGAAAATTGTATTATAGTCCTTTTATTTACAAGTATATTGTATATCACTTATCTATGTATGTTTTATGATGTGTATTATTGGATGTTTTCAGTTGTTTTATTAAAATGTTTGTTTTTTTTGTTATTATTTATTAAATTTTATATTGCACCACCTGCTGAAATGCATTCCTTGCTTTCTTTCTTCTTTTTTAAAGGTTGCCTGGAAGAGATCGCTTCGAAGCGATAAGGCCGCCCATTGCTTACCTTATTTCTTTTTTTCATGTACTTGTTTTACTGTATTGTATTATTTGTGGTGTACAATAAAGAGTCATTGTATTGTATTGTATTGTAATGCGGTAAATAAATATCACGGGACAATTCACACCAATTGACCTAGTCCCAAAGTAAGCAAAGCGTATTAACCGTACTATAATTTTTTTTGTCAAAGATGCATTACGTTCCAAATAATAGGCCGGGACGTATCACGTTACGGGCGCGGTTAGACGAGTGCTATGTAATGAGAGAGAGAGAGAGAGAGAGAGAGAGAGAGAGAGATGTTTATTTACACATATTCGATACAAACACAGAAAAAAAATACATTTGACAGGAAATTTACAAATTAAAAAAATATATCGAATAGTATAAATTGGGCCCCACTCAGCATAATGTTGTGGCAAGCCACAACGCTGTTTTTCAGTGGGACCCATTTAAAAACTAAACACAAAAACATACATACTGTGACGACACGAACGCCAGCGAATAGTTCGCAACAAAAACCAAATTAGAAGCTGGAAGTAAATATGTATGGCAACACTTGATCGGCTTAATCGCATTGAACTTTTAAACCGTAACAAATTAAGCCAAGATTTGTTATGGCTATTGCAGTGAATCATCAACAATTTCAATAATACTGATACTGTAATGCATCACATAACCTTCGAATAAAAATAAAAAAACTTAAAAACAATAAAACATTCTTTTGACCTAAAGTTGGGTGGGAACACAGCCCGGCCTTGTAAAAACCCGTAATATGGATACCCCGTAACCCGTATGGATTTTCATACAGAATTGCAGGCCTAGGCCGGGAAAGCGATTGTCTATTGTGTCATGTGACACAGCATCATGACGTTTATAGGTCTACGGCATCATGGCATTCAGCCCTAAACAAAACATAATAAGTAGTTGCTTTCTTTGCAAGTTTGAGAAAAGCACTATACAAGCCTCGGCCGGAACAGCGATTGCCGGCCTCTGCAGTAATGTACTATTTCTAAATCAGACAGCGAAACTACTTATAAGGGTTCTGTTTATTGGCATAAACCACAGAACCCCAAAAACGGAAAAGTGGAAAGGAAAATCAATCAATGGCAAGCGTCAATGTGTTCATTAAAAGCACATTGGTCTTGTGTCTACGTGAGCCGCGTTCGTCTAACGACAATCATTAATTAATAGTTTCCCTCTAACACTTACAAACCGATTATTACCGAATGATTAGAAGAAATAAAATGAGAGTGCCACCTTTTTATACCTACAAGTACTTTTCTTCGTCGGTAATGGCGTGCCATTGTCAGTAGCAGAGATCGGAATTTTCACGGCAAAACATAAGACTGACGCAATCAAGCTAGTGATAGAACCATTTTTTTGTCGATATCGAGTATTATTATGTTATATACTAGCTTTTGCCCGCGACTCCGTCCGCGTGGAATTAGTAATTTGGGCGGCTTATTTTTTTTATCCAATTTGCTTTTTCATCAATTATGGCTCTCCTTAGTTCCTCGATACAAAAAAAAATACCCCCGCACCCCCCACCCCCCAACCGAACCCCCCCTTCTCCCCCCCGCACACCCACGTTCACATTCACCACCGTACTCCCAGCGTGATGATATATAGCCTATCTAACACTAAAAGTATCGTATCATTCTTATTTGTCAACCGATTCAACTGAAACAAACACTAAATGTTAATCCAAGAAAATACCAACATATCAGTGAAAACCGCATCCTTCTAGGTTAAGCCGTTTCTGAGATTAGCGCGCACAAACGCACAGACAAACAGATAAACAGACCAACAGACAATAATTCATCATTTTCATCAAAAATCATTGTTTTGGGTTCTATTGCGCTAATAAATAGCGCTAGTGACAGTTTTTGTCAAATATCTTCAATGCACAGACACCGACTTGTTACAGATTTATTATATGTATGTATGTATAGATAATATAAAAAAGTCATGCCGATATATTTAGGTACATTATTTTATAATCATTCGCACAGTTAATTTATAATAGGTATAGGTATAAGTGTAGGTATATTAATTTGTAAAAGGTAGTGATGATTTGCCAAACTGTAAGTAACTAAGTAAGTAACTAAGTAGGTAACTAATATTATTATTATTAACTGCAACAATCCTACAATTTAAGGATTAAAGTTAATATATGTAATTGTATAAAGTGTATTTTTTTTTTTCTGAAATAAACAGTTTTAAATTTTTTTTTTTTTTTTTTAATATGCAAAAGAAGTGGCAAGTTACGCGATTGTTTTATACTTATTTGATATACCAACTAAACCTTAACTATACTTATCATATTAATATCTATCAATCATTAATTAATAAATTCCCTCTGATACTTACAAACCGATTAGTGTACGATATAAAGATTAGAAGTAAAATGAGAGTGCCACCTTTTAATACCTACATTTTTTATGTTTAAAGTACTTTTCTTTTTCGGTAATTGCTTGCCCTTAGATTATTTATAAACACGAGATAGAGCCTAGGCAGCATAAAAACCGGTTGTCTGTAAAGTCGGTTTACGGACGATAGTTTAACGTGACAACGTCATAACAAAACATTAAAAAAAAACAAAAATGAAACCAGGCGGTCACCCATCCAAGTACTGACCGCGCCCGACGTTGCTTAACCTCGGTGATCGGACGAGGACCGGTGTTTTGTCAAATATCTTGAAAACTGTGCATCCTACGGCAAAATCAATGAAATTTTCATCCCCCTTTAATTCCCCTATTACCTGCTATTGTATGCTCCAATGGGCAGATATGTGAGACTGAAACTTGTAAAAATTTCACTGACGTGTATACCATAATCTCTAATATATAAAAATCTCGTGTCACGGTGCTTGTTATCGAACTCCTCCGAAACGGCTCGACCGATTTTTATGAAACCTTTTTATCTGTATTCGGTAGGTCTGAGAATAGGTCGTAGGCAATTTTTTATACCCCTATCTATCGCGGACGGAGTCGCGGGCAACAGCTAGTCTATTATATAAAAATCTCGGGAATACAGCCTGGTGACAGCAGATGTTAAAAGTTTAACATTTGGTAGCATAGCATACGGTTGTGGTTACTCTGAAGATGAGCTCTGGTTGAGTTCGAAACGCGTCAGTGTAGCTTGGTGGTGGTGATGGTTGTGTTTATGTGATTTGTGTGTGTTCGTACAGTGTGGAGGTGGAGGAACTGCATGAACACACATTTCTTGCATAAACGTAACTATTGTAAGGTCGCGGGTGAGCAAAGTAATTGTTTTAGTTCATTAATATGGACCTCCGCGAAGTAACGCCTGATTCAATAAATTAACTTAAAGAACTAAATTTACTTCATCTATGTGTTTAAATTACTCACTAGATGGCGCTTTTATCAAGTCTCGTACAAATTTGCACAGATAGTATGAGTTCTGCATCGCACTGTTGAAGTTTTTAACATCCGTTAGTATATATACAATGCGAGATTACTTGCTTCGGCAGTACATATACTAATGCTTTCATACCCCCTCCATGGTAGCGTTAAACGTTTAACGCGACCTTGTTGGTAGTCGCATTAGAAGTTTTACTTCAAAATGCCAAATTCGACGTAAAAGTCGCGAAAACGTCACCTTGTACTCCAAAGGGTTTGCATGGAGTTCAGGGTAACAGGGCATTTTGGTATAAATGTCTAAATATACAATGGTTCAAAATGTCTCATTATCAAAATGTACAACTGACAAAACAATAAAATTATAGATGCCACAAAAACCTAAGAGCTTAATTGTATGACAGGAAAAAACGAACAGAAGACAAATGGTCAAGATCCCAAAATACTCAGTGGGTTCAAAAACTTTGTCAAATTGTACAATTTTACTAACAATAGATGATAAGTTATTTGTATGCTTTTTACTAACAAAATGGATGTAATTTTCTGAGAATGTATAAATTATTATTATCAAAAGTCAAAAAGTATAACAATGTCAACGAGAGCTCTATATCTAAATCCCTAATGATTATTTGTCCTAATGATCGTTTGTCCTAACTCTTTTCATTTAAAATCTATTAATTGTACTGGATTTTTATAAAACAAACCTAACCTAATCTATAGAGTTCAAGAGGATAATCACAAAAAAGTTCTAGAAAAATTCACGGTTTCCGAGGAAAAAAGTGTTAAGACAAACGATCATTAGGACAAACATTACATTAGGATAAACGATGTTAGGGATTTAGAATGAGACCCGTCAACGAGCACATCACCTTCTGTACGTTTTGGCCCCGGAGTATTCTGCTCATGAAAACTTCCTGGCTCAATGACACCTAGACCATAATGAATGCTGCTTTGGAAACATTTTGACTAAAAGAACTTTGCTAACATTAGCCAAAGCATATTCTGCTTCTAAAATATTCATACAAAATGACCTGGTGGCACAGACATTTTGTACTTTTTGACAATGTTATGCATTTTGTCATATCTTGTACCAAAATGACCTGTTACCGAGTTTAGCACCTTTTTAAGTTAGCCGTGCGTGAACAGTCCTATTGACACGAAATGTTTGATTTGTTCGTCCGTAATGTTTGTGTTGCGTAACGGCTAACCTTGGGGCGAGTAGATAAGGATCTCGGACATACCTTCAAACCTTCATTTCCCTTGCGAGAAACAATTTTGAGCAGAAGACTGGTGTTTGAGATCATGTCCCTCAAAAATTTTACCTACTATTAATTGGCCTTTTTTTAATTCGGATAATTTTACGTGATTTCTGCTCAGAATCACGAGGTTTTTCGATGCTACTAGGAGAAAAATAGTGTCTCAAAACTTCCATACCGGGTGTCGCCAATGGGTATGTATTACAATACCGAAGTACGAAAGACCGAATGTATTAAAACATCGAATGGGTCAAAAGACCGACACGACTTTTTTCTGAAACCGTTAACTTTTTAAGATTGTTATAAAACAAACCTAACCTAACCTAACCTAATGGGTTCTGTATGATGCCGTTTTAATAAATTTTGAAAAGTTTACGGTTTCAGAAAAAAATCGTGTCGGTCTTTTGACCCATTCGATGTTTTAATACATTCGGTCTTTCGTACTTCGGTATTGTAATACATACCCGTCGCCCATACCATAAGTGAATCAGTAAAAAAACGATGATTCCTTAGCATATCCGAAGTTCCCTCGACCTGATCCTAATGCGCCAAAATTCTTAATCTCAGAAAAATAGTAATTTAAAATTACAATGCATAATCAATGAATTTCATCATTGCGAAATTGTCAGTTAACGGTCGTTAGATGTCTTGGTACAGGGCATTTCCTTGGTATAGGGGCGATGTTATTTTTTTTTAGGATTCCGTTCTCAAAGTGTAAAAAAACCGGCCAAGTGCGAGTCGGACTCGCGCACGAAGGGTTCCGTACAATTATCTATAAAAATCACGTTTGTTGTATGGGAGCCCCACTTAAATATTTTTTTTATTTTAATTTAATGATTTATATTTAAAGTCAATATATAATTAAATATTCTGTGAATATTTCAAGTGTCTACCTGTTGCCGTTATCAATATCGAGCAAAAACGAGCAAAAAAAATCAAGTTTGTTGTATGGGAGCCCCCTGAAATATTAATTTTATTCCATTTTTTAGTATTTGTTGTTATAGCGGCAACCAAAATACATCATCTGTGAAAATTTCAACTCTCTAGCTATCACGGTTCCCGAGATACAGCCTGGTGACAGACGGACGGACGGACGGACGGACAGCGGAGCCTCAGTAATAGGGTTTCCGTTTTTACCCTTTGGGTATGGAACCCTAAAAACGGGATCCTATTACTGAGACTTCGCTGTCCGTCCGTCTGTCCGTCTGTCACCAGACAATGAGCATTCAAAGCAAAGATTCTCGTAAAACTCGCTCTCGCTTTCGCTACACGGTCGCGTTTGCCCCAGGCCGGGGCCGCACTGGTAAGGCGACCGGCGACGCGACGCGACGGCGACTAAATCAAACATAGTTCGAGTTATGTGAGCGGGCACAGCGGCCGCAGCGGCGACGGCGACTAAATCAAATATGTTTGATTTAGTCGCCGTCGCGTCGCGTCGCTGGTCGCCTTACCAGTGCGGCCCCGGCCTCAGCGTCGAGTGCGCATACGCGCGACCGGGGGCCGCGATCCGCGCCGCCCACCTCCCCGCGAGTTCCCCGCCGTTGCTCTACGCAACTACATTCGTTTCAGAACTGTATGGATTGTACAACTGTGGTATTATAGTTACAGACTTGCCCAATGCCCATGCCAGGGGGGGTTTCACTCCGCAGTTTAGGTATGTTCGGCCGGCGCGCCTCCCGGGCAGGCGTATGGCTGTAGCACGCGGCGGACACGACGTACAAATACGCGTTCTTGAATCTACATAAGCACGACGACGTCTGTACACGCGTACGCCTACATACATCGCGCGCGCACTCTTCTGGTTTCTGGCGGTTTCCGGCTATCTGCGCCTTGAGGGGTGGGGTAATTCGAATCGGTGCGGGGCGGACCGTTTCCATTCTGTACGTCAGTACTATTATATATTCTGTGGCTGTAGGTTGTTGCTCGGCATTCGGCTCGCACGCTAGCCGCGTCGCGCGTAATTAAGAGGATACTGGATACGATGGGCACCATTTCTCCATACAAAAGTAGTCCCCTGTTTCCTCCCTGGATAATGGCTTTAAAGACAAATTTTTTTACTGTGTAATCTGTATCTACCACAGCTATGCCCCTATGTTTCGTTTTTTTTTTTCAATTTTTCAATTAACATAACAAATATGAGCTTTCAAAAACTGAAAAAATTGCCCAATTTCATCGTCATTTTCAGACACTCATCAGAAAAGAGTCCCTCATATAAACAAAAAAAAGAAAACATAGGGGCATAGCTAAATCTGTCCTCTAATTATTTTTGAAAAAAATAATTTTATTGGTCCAGTTTTCGAGAAGAAAACAGGGCACTACGAAATGCTGTTTTGATCAATTTTACGCGCCTATTAACGGTCTGAGCTGCAGTTGTCCCGCTCTCGCTGTACTGACACGGAGGGGTTCGGGCGAGACAGCGACATTTCATTAAAATACCTATTTCTCAAAAGTCTCTCAGCCATCGTATCCTCTTAAGCATCTTTTTTTCTGTGATTTTTGCAACAAACAATGACTTTTTACGGTCAACCGTACGCTACGTAGGCAATATTTATAATGTAGGTCATGTGAAATGTGTTTTTAACATAACAGTTTGTGCAATAAACGCATTCAATCAGCGCGGTCGTTCATATTACTACCTGCCGCCCTGAGTCAATTATCACCGAATATCATCTTTTATTTATCAATCAATTATCAATATCATTATAGTGTAGCCACTTACACCGCTACAGACTTCTAAACGATCTTATAACTAACTTACTTACCTACTCAAAGAATTAATTACACACTGTTATCTTTCTTGATTTATATCTTCCTGAATATCGGCGAGTGGGAACCCTGTGCTCTTGGTTTCGGATCAGTGGTGTCCAACGGAATATGAACGCTCGCATCACGATAAGTTTCAATTTCGCGTGCAAGCAGTTAACGGTCGTAAGAGTAGGCAAATTTTTATACCTAAAGTTGACTTTTGTTCGAGAGTGATCCTTCTGTACGCTATAGCGTAGGTACTATTAGTTATTATGTGCCCTTACTGATCGATCTAAATGTACCATCCTGTAAATTTTCGAAACATCGCAAAATAATTCATAATAAATAAATAAATAAAATAAAATATTGAATAGTACCGAGGTACTTCAAAAATAAAGTAGAAGTTAAAGGTGATATTTTTGTTGAAAAAATAATGATCATTGTGTTTTTTTGCTACGTAATATTTTTGAGTTAAGTAGTAAACATATTGACGTATTTAACTTGGTTAGGTTAAGGGTTATATCTCTGTTATTATTAAATATTTCCTTAGCAGTTTGTTTGTTTTGTGCTGCGGGGTTGTTGCGGGGTTGTGTGGTGGGGTTGTTGGGGGTTGGGGTTGTTGTGGATGAAAAGCAATTTATTATTTTTATGCGATCCATATTTATGTTTTTTTTTTAAAAATAAAGTATCCGGGGTTAGTTCAGAAGGTTCGACACTTTAACGGTGGTATTAAAAAAATAGTATGAATCATTGATCTATCTATACGTTTAGAAATAAAATTAACTGACGATAAAATAAAATTAATCTTAGATATAACTATCAAGTTTAAAAAAAAATCAGACAAGTTTTAAATAATTTATTGATAGCGCATGTTGAAATTTTGTATTTTTAGCTAGTTGGATTTCCGGGTGACACAAGCGAATTTTAGAAAATCCTTGAATGTAGTTTTGTTTCTTTGTTTAAATTTTCTGTTCAAAATTGAAATATATGTAGCAAAATAAATTTGTTCCGCGGTTTTTTTTTTACTGTGACGCTTTAAATGTTGAAAACAATTTTAAAAGTAATTGGACTACGCCAAATAAAATTCATTTATTCTCTCCATTCACAAACACCCCTTATTGGCAGTCTAAACCCCCAACGCAACTATGTCACACGTATGTTTGATTGAACATAAACTAAATGCCCAATTTGCGTCTAAGATACCTTCCGCAGCAAACAAAAGAGCTTATAACTTTAAAACCTCTGAACCGATTTTGATGAAACATATCTAAAAAACAACTCCAAGAAACCTGCTTTCTAATAAAAAAACCGCATCCAAATCGGTTCTTCCGTTTAAAAGCTATGATGCCACAGTCAGACACACACACATAGCGGTCAAACTTATAACACGCCTCTTTTTGTGTCGGGGGTTAAAAAAAGAGCTTATAGTCCCGATATGTGACCAGTGATCGGAACTCTGGGAGCTAAACTTTAACAAAACTTGCCAAGCGGGCATGAAACAGTGCTTACAGACATGAAAATATTAATAAACTACTGAAAATCTGAGATTTCGATATAGAGTTGAATTGGGATGTACCAAAAAAAATAACCTATAGTTTTTATATTTTTTTTGGAAAGAATAGGATATTTTAAGATACCATTTTCATCGATTTTGAATTTGGTTAAGAAATACGTTGGATGACGTCACAGTGAGAGAGCCACGTTCCATTGCCTACAAAAATTCAAGCCGTACATAACATAATCTGTGGCACTACTGATTTGTCTTGTCACTGTCAATAATACAAGCACGGCTTAGGGTCCTAAATGAACCATGACAAATAGTTTTATTTATTTATCTTCTTTTAGCTTCGATTATTCCTGTTTGTTTAATAGATATTTTTTACTAAAATCTGATATTTAAATTCTTTCAGATTTACTTGTAGTAATTTAATAATTAAATTTGTAAAAATACATTGCGAGTATTGTATACATTTCGGACTTTATGATAAACTAGCTTTTGCCCGCGGCTTCGCTCGCGTGTACCACGAGAATTCCAAAGCACCAAGATATCAAGCAAGCAAGCATACAGGCAAGCAAGCAAGCATGCAAGCAAGATGCAAGCATGCATGCACGCTTGCTTGCTTGCGTGACAATAGGACCATCTCAGTAGTATATTATATTCTAAAAAATTAATTAGTAATTTTTAAAATCGGTCCACAATTGACCGAGAAATCGGTGAACATACTTACAAAAAAATACATTAAGTGGAATGCATAACCTCCTCCTTTTTTTGAAGTCGGTTAAAGAGCCCTTTGCGGCCTACTTACAGTATAAACTTATGAATTTTGAAATTTTAGCTTACAATCAGTAAAACGCAAAATCCCGTATTTTCCCGTTCCCGTAAGAATTTCGGGAAATAGTTTCTTAATACTCCCCTACACTCCCCAGGAAACCCACTTGCCAAATTTCAGCTTTCTACGGCCAGTAAAACGAAAAATCCCGTTTTTTCCCGTTCCCGTGGGAATTTTGGAAAGTCCTCTCTCAATGCTCCTCTACACTCCCCAAGCAACCTCATGCCGAATTTCAGCTTTCTACGACCAGTAAAATGAAAAATCCCGTTTTTCCCGTTCCCGTGGGAATTTTGTAAAGTACTCCCTTAATGCTCTTCTACACTTCCCAAGCAACCTACATGCCAAATTTCAGCTTTCCACGACCAGTAAAACGAAAAATCCCGTTTTTTCCCGTTCCCGTGGGAATTTTGGAAAGTCCTCTCTCAATGCTCCTCTACACTCCCCAAGCAACCTCATGCCAAATTTCAGCTTTCTACGACCAGTATAATGAAAAATTCCGTTTTACTCGTTCCCGTGGGAATTTTGTATAGTCCTCCCTTAATGCTCTTTTACACTTCCCAAGCAACCTACATGCCAAATTTCAGCTTTCTGCGACCAGTAAAACGAAAAATCCCGTTTTTCCCGTTCCCGTGGGAATTTTGGAAAGTCCTCTCTTAATCCTCCTCTACACTCTCCAAGCAACCTAGATGCCGAATTTCAGCTTTCTACGACCAGTAAAACGAAAAATCCCGTTTTTTCCCGTTCCCGTAGGAATTTTGGAAAGTCCTCTCTCAATGCTCCTCTACACTCCCCAAGCAACCTACATGCCGAATTTTAGCTTTCTACGACCAGTAAACCGAAAAATCCCGTTTTTTCCCGTTCCCATGAGAATTTTGGAAAGTCCTCTCTTAATCCTCCTCTACACTTTCCAAGCAACCTAGATGCCGAATTTCAGCTTTCTACGACCAGTAAAGCGAAAAATCCCGTTTTTTCCTTATCCCGTGAGAATTCCCGAAAATCCTTCAAACTGTTTTTTACTATTATAATAACCTACTTCTATGCCAAATTTCAAGAGTCTAGTAATTATACTTCATAGGATCCCGTTGAACTGAATATATAAATCCCGTTTTGTCCTTATCCCGTGGGAATTTTGAAAAATCCTGAAATTAATGTTTTACCTAATGTAATACCTACTTGTGTATCAAGTTTGAAGAGTCTAGTTATTATAGTTAATGAGATAGGGTCACTCGGAATCGAATATATAAATCCCGTTTTTTCCCGTCCCCGTGGGAATTCCCAAAAATCCTTCCTTAGTAGATGCCTACATTGTATAAGGTATCTATGTGCAAAATTTCAAGTCTCTAGGTCCAGTGGTTTTGGCTGTGCGTTGATATATCAACAGTCATTTAGTTTAATTAGACATTTCAACCCCATCCAGGGAGATGGTATTTTACGTTCGCCACATCGGATTTTAAAACCGTTGTTGTTTTCATAACCAGCGACCCGATAAACCATAGAAACAACACCCATGTTGATTTTCAGACTTTGTTACCCCTTTCCCCCCTTTTAGGGGTTGAATTCTCAAAAAACCTGAAACACGTGTTTACTCATTTACCATTAGGAGTACTTCTGTGAAGTTTCGAATAAAATAGTCGAACTAATCTTGTTTCCCCATACAAACTTTGGACCCCCCTTTCACCCCCTTAGGGAGTGAATTTTGAAAAATCCTTTCTTAGTGCACCCCTAGACCTTATAAGGAACCTACATGCCAAATTTGGAATCTCTAGGCCCAGTGGTTTGGGCTGTGCGTTGATATGTCAGTCAGTCAGTCAGTCAGTCAGTCAGTCAGTCAGTCAGTCAGTCAGTCAGTCAGTCAGTCAGTCAGTTTCTTCTTTTATATATATAGATGACAACTGCTTAAAGCCAGGTGCGCATCATGTGATTAAAGTTCTGTCTTTGTCACTCTTTGCTATTATAAGCAGGACAGCAACATTTCAAACTGTCAATTTGCTTTAGAGTGTAGACCTGCTTTATATCTGCCTATGTGACGATTCACTGCAGGGGTCAAATGAAGGTCATTACTTAAATTTTCTTTATTTAATTCAGTTTATCATATTTCTGGAATCTGATTTCTGAAAACGATTCACAAAGCCTATTTCTCCAAACGGTTTTCGATTTATTACACGTTGTCAAAAATTGGGACATCCCAATTGAACACTAATCTGGCAATAATATTGTTATTTTTCTTGGTTGTAAATTCTCCTTAATGTCAGCTTTACAAGTTTTGTTAAAGTTTAGCTCCCAGAGTTTCGATCACTGGCAATGACTAAGGTAACATTTTAAGAGCATGAGGATGTAAAAAATAATTAAAAGAAGGCTTTAGTTATGCCCCATGTTTTCGTTTTATTGTTAATATGAGTAATTATTTTATTATGAGATTTATGAGTTGAGATTGGGCAATTTTCGTAGTTTTTGTAGCCCTTACTTTGTACGATAATTGGAATATGGAAAAGCAAAACATAGGGACATGGCCGAGGTATGTAGATTTTAAGGTAAACAATATTTGCTTAATGTCATTATCCACGGATGACACAGGGACGTTTGTATGGAGATATGGTTCGCATCGTATCTTAAGCGACTCCGTAATAATAATAATAATAATTAATTGAAAAAAAAAAGTTTACATCTAATACAAAGTCCTTATAACTAGAAACTCTACTCCCTAGATAGGTAAAACCTGTGCCCTAGGATAAGCAGTGCTCCCCCTCACTTCACAGAGTTAGATAAATGTTTTTACATAAAAGAAAACAGAAAACATGGCTGATATAAAAAAAGAAAAAAATAATAATAATATTAAAACTAAAACTAAACAAAAACAAGAAGCGTGTGATTGTTTGTGTGTGCGTGCGTGCGTGCATGTGAGTGTGTGAGTGTTTGTGAGTGTGTGTGAGTGTTCGTGAGTATGTTTTTGTGTGGATGTGTGCATAACTTTAGGATAAAACCTTTAACAATTCTTCAGTATCATCATAATTTTTGGTAAGTAACCAGTAGATGGTAATGGTAATGTATTGCGGCCATTCCACAGACCGGCAGTGTGCAAGCAAGACTACCAAAAACCGGGAGCGCGGAGCGCCGACGGCACACTGAATCATATATGACACACACCAGCAGCGCGGCACACCGTATATGATTCAGTGTTATTGACCGCGCTGGGCTTGCTCCGTCGGCGCCCCGCGCTCCCGGTTTGTGGTGGCCTTTATGGTAGACGATTTGGAGGATGTTGCCAAAGAGTATTGTAATATTATATGAACAAGAGTGGCAACTCTATGGTCAAATATGCATGTATGGAAGGTGCTGCCACCCTACGGCTGCTCAAGAACTAATATGACGTTTCTATAGATGTATACCTATCTATATGTATATGTTGGTAGTGATGTACAGCTATAGATACGCGTACCTATAGCAATGTATAGTCAAGGATTTTAATTGATAGGCTAATTGCCACTATTCGTATTTTAGCCGTCTAATTCAAATCAGCATATACGAAGTATAAGCGGCTAAACCCGATTTGCATTATACGGCTAAATTACGAACATTGGCAAGTGGCCTATCAATTAAAGGCCTTGACCGTACAATTTGGTACGCCATGGCCATGGCCGATGAATGACAACTGACAAGTTTGACAAGTCAACCAAGATGGCCGCTAATTTAGTTCTTCGGCAAACACCAGAGATCGCTGTAGTCGCATGAAAAGTGATGATATATGTAAGTGTGCCCCCCCTGGATGTTGCTCTGTTCGCGAATCCGACTCGCCCTTGACCGGTTTTTAACGTGTTTTTTTTTTAGGTATTAGGTATTAGTTGTTTTACAAGTTAATTTGAATGTGACCTAACTATTTAAAGTTATTCGAACACAAGTTCAAATATTCAAGTGAACAAATAAAGAAACGTAATAACGTCAATACAAAATAACTGGTAAATGGTAATTTAAATAAACATACTTAATGATGGTTGAGCGTTTAGCTTTTATGATGACACTAAATCAAAAAACGTTTTTTTCGGTTTTTGATGGGCAAGGGTCGAAAAATGCCCTTCAATTTAAAAACACTGGGGCTGGGGGTTTGCGAGCGGCAATTCAATCGTTTGGGAGAGGATAGGAATGGGTTGAGCTTGGGATGCCTGCTAATTCGCTTTGTAAATAAATAAATAAACAAATAAATAAGGCTCATCCCAAACTCAGCCCAAACCTCTCGCAAACCAGTGATTTTTGGCGTTCCTGAATAGCAGTTCAAACCAAACCCAACCCAAACGATTGAATTACCGCTACCAAACCCGTGAAGGCCCGTTCCTGAATTTAGCCCCTGTTTCATGCAGTAAAGACTTCCTTACAATAACTATAACCACCACTACTAACATAAAGGAATTCTTTGATAACAAAGATTCTATCTATCTATCTATCTATCTATCTACAGCTTTGATCAATTATAACTGAAGATACACATTGCCGAACAAAATCCCCTTCAAAGAATGTCCGAACTTTTTTATTTGTTTGCATAACAATTAAAATCATCACCTACACAGAAATTTGAACCTAGTCTTTACTTCATTACAGTCGATTTTCGGTTGACACTTGAAAGCTAAACTTGACAATTTCACGCAACGTACTGAGAAAAAAGAAGGCCACTTTTATCAAAGTGGCGCTCATTTGGCTCGGACATTTTCGGGCGCGCGACTGTGGATCTACAGTTATAATTGATCAAAGATCTACAGCCATTGTCCGTCCACTGCTGGACGTAGGCCTCCCTCATATTGCGCCAAAATTCGCGATCCTGGGCTTCCCAACAAAGAATCAAACAAACAAAGACAAAGATCAACAAAGATTCAGTATAATATATTATTTATTATTATTATTATTTATTTATTTATTTATTTATATTTATATATTTATAATATTATAAATACGAAAGTAACTCTGTCTGTCTGTCTCGCTTTCACGCTAAAACTACTGAACCGATTTAAATGAAATTTGGTACACAGATAGTCTAGAGCCTGAAAAAGGACATAGGCTATATAGCATCATGCTAACACTAATAGGAGCGGAGCGGAGCGGAAGAATGATTCAAAATCGGGGGTTTTTGAAAAAAAACTTCTATAGGCACGCTTGACTTGGGAGTACGGTGGTGAATGTGAACGCGGGTATGCGGGGGGTGCGAGGAGAGCCATAATTGATGAAAAAGCAAATTGGATAAAAAAAAACTTCTATAGGCACGCTTGACTTGGGAGTACGGTGGTGAATGTGAACGCGGGTATGCGGGGGGTGCGAGGAGAGCCATAATTGATGAAAAAGCAAATTGGATAAAAAAAAACTTCTATAGGCACGCTTGACTTGGGAGTACGGTGGTGAATGTGAACGCGGGTATGCGGGGGGTGCGAGGAGAGCCATAATTGATGAAAAAGCAAATTGGATAAAAAAAAACTTCTATAGGCACGCTTGACTTGGGAGTACGGTGGTGAATGTGAACGCGGGTATGCGGGGGGTGCGAGGAGAGCCATAATTGATGAAAAAGCAAATTGGATAAAAAAAAACTTCTATAGGCACGCTTGACTTGGGAATACGGTGGTGAATGTGAACGCGGGTATGCGGGGGGTGCGAGGAGAGCCATAATTGATGAAAAAGCAAATTGGATAAAAAAAAACTTCTATAGGCACGCTTGACTTGGGAGTACGGTGGTGAATGTGAACGCGGGTATGCGGGGGGTGCGAGGAGAGCCATAATTGATGAAAAAGCAAATTGGATAAAAAAAAACTTCTATAGGCACGCTTGACTTGGTGGTACTGGTGGTGGTGGTGAATGTGAACGCGGGTATGCGGGGGGGTGTTCGGGGGGTGCGAGGAGAGCCATAATTGATGAAAAAGCAAATTGGATAAAAAAAATAAGCTGCCCAAATTACTAATTCCACGCGGACGGAGTCGCGGGCAAAAAAAAAAAATTAAAATTTTAAGCTGTTTATTTCAAGCAAAGAACATTACAAAACATGCAAAACGAGTCCTTAATCCTAAATTTAAGGATTTTGCGTGGCCTCGGTTAGTGAAAGACTGAGTTGCTCACGCGTAACTAGTCTAAGTACTTATACGAGTAGATATTAAATTTATTATATAAATCATGACTTCCCATGCATGCAGTTTTTTTGTTTTAACTTACATATAACCTAAGTCTGAGTGCGCATCCGTCCCTTCCCTCTTAAATATATCTTTCAGAAAATATCTTTTAATCACGCTTTTAATTTGTTTACTGTTATTACTTTCTAATTTTTCCGCAATAGACAACGGTAAATTATTTAATAGTTGGGGAAGGATGCACTTCCAGACCCTTCTGCCATACTCATTACATTGTTTGGGGACCCGATATAGCGGGCGGTTGGGTATATGGCGTAAGTTATCTGGTCTGTTACGAACCTAACCTAAAAACCTAGTAACCTAGAAACCTAGTAGTTAATAGATATTGAAACATATTGTAACCTTAGTTTTAAGTTTAATTAATATTGTATGCCTGTATGGGCAACTGTTGATACCCACCTCTATTTTCCATTCTCATCAAAAACCGGCCAAATGCGAGTCGGGCTCGCGCACGAAGGGTTCCGTACCATTATCTATAAAAAACCGCCAGTATACTTTGTTGGTGGAGGTGGAGGAACTGTATGAACACGCATTTTCTTGCATAAACGTAGCTATTGTAAGGTCGCGAGTGAGCAAAGTAATTGTTTCAGTTCATTGATATAGACCTCCGCAAAGTAATAAATTATTTCAAAGTAATTGTCTAACGCGGTGACGCTTGCTTTCGCAATCTCTATTCCTTTCTGTGAAACGATATAAGACGGTGACAGAAGGAGATGGTGAAAGCGAAGGCAATCGTCTGCGCTGGCTCAGTTTCGTTAATCGATAATTCAGTCGATATACAGCATGCGGTGACTCCCCGCAGGTGGTATAACGACTAGTGAAACTCATAAGTCGACAACTCGGTCGATACAGCGTGCGATAACTTCTCGCAGGCGGTATAACGACTAGTGAAACTCATTATGTCAATAACTGTTCCCCGAATGCGGGCCCTATGGCATACGTTATGGGTATCTTCCGCACCCTGCGTGCGGACCCTATCGACCAATGAAAACGGGTCCCCGAATGCGGGCCCTATGGCATGCGTTATTGAAATCTAACGCACTGGGTATGTATTACAATATCGAAGTACGAAAGACCGATTGTATTAAAACATCGAATGGTTCAAAAGCCCGACACGATTTTTTTTGAAACCGTGAACTTCTCAGAATTTATTAAAACGGCATCATATAGAACCCATTAGGTTAGGTTAGGTTTGTTTTATAACAATCTTAAAGAGTTAACGGTTTCAGAAAAAAATCGTGTCGCTCTTTTGACCCTTTCGATGTTTTAATACATTCGGTCTTTCGTACTTCGGTATTGTAATATATACCCAACGCACTCCGCATGCGGGCCCTATCGACCAATGAAAACGGGTCCCCGAATGCGGGCCCTATGGCATGCGTTATGGAAACCTAACGCACTCCGCATGCGGGCCCTATCGACCAATGAAAACGGGTCCCCGAATGCGGGCCCTATGGCATGCGTTATGGAAACCTAACGCACTCTGCATGCGGGCCCTATGGCATGCGTTATGGAAACCTAATGCAATCCGCATGCGGGCCCTATCGACCAATGAAAACGGGTCCCCGAATGCGGGCCCTATGGCATGCGTTATGGAAACCTAACGCACTCCGCATGCGGGTCCTATCGACCAATGAAAACGGGTCCCCGAATGCGGGCCCTATGGCATGCGTTATGGAAACCTAACGCACTCCGCATGCGGGCCCTATCGACTAATGAAACTGAGCCAGACAATAAGCCTGCCTTACCACCCTTCCTTACCTGATATCGTTGCAGGGCCTGTCTTTCCAATGCGGCAAGTGGTCCAGCCCGTTGATCTTGTCGATATACCCGAATCTCTCCATAGACTTCTGACCAGTATATATCGTTGATACTTCGTCTAGCGTTCCATTTCGCTGAAACAAGATATATTATATATATACTGTTTTAAACTTTCGTGATTTTCACTCATAACTACTATACTAAACAGGACTTATCACGCAATAAATATTTATTTATTTACCTCGACGTTTCGGCCACATTGCAGCAGCCGTGGTCATGAGTTAACTGAAATGTAGGGTGTCAAGTTCGTTTAGCCGCACGAGTCTTTCGAACTACCCGCACTTGATCCCGATTTGAATCAGCACCCGTATCTCGAACTACCCGCACTTGATCAAGATTTTTTAACGGCTCCCCATCACACCGACACACAACACTCACAACATCCGACGAACTTGAGACCCTACACTTCACTCTCTTCCCTTCAGTTAACTCGTGACCACGGCTGCTGCAATTTGGCCGAAACGTCAAGGTAAATAAATAAATATTTATTGCGTTATAAGTCCCGTTTAGTATAGTAATTAAGATATATTCTGACTTTTCTGATGCTATTTTTAGACACAAGCGATTATTTTCGGCGATTAAGGGCCGGCGCTCACTGACGGCATGGCACGGCATGGCATTTTGTTAGTATCAAGTTATTTTGAATGTTATTTCAATGAGTTTAGAATTCATGTTACTTTATTTCGATACCACGATGCCGCGACGTGCCGATGGAGGACGCAACGCATAACCAATAAAGTAACATGAATTCTAAACTCATTGAAATAAGATTTAAAATAACTTGATAGTAATAAAATGCCATTCTTCCGCTCCTATTGGTGTTAGCGTGATGATATTATAAAATAATGTACCTAAATATATCGGCATGACTTTTTTAAATGTAATAATACTCGATATCGATAAAAAAATGGTTCTAACACTAGCTTCACAGTCTTACGTTTTGCCGTGAAAATTCCGATCTCTGCTTATTTGCTCTATCTTTACTTACGGCTAAGAGTAGTCCCATTTGGCTGTTAGGTCGCTTCCCTTTTGGGTAGAAGTAGTGGGCCAATGTCACTAATGGGTCGTCGTACCTGCAAATAATAATTAAAACAATCAGAATAAAATCCGGCCAAGTGTGAGTCGGACGTACGTTGTACCATTATCTATACAAATGCCAAAAAAAATGACGTTTTTTGTGTGGGAGCCCCACTTAAATATTTTACTTTATTTTAATTCAATTATTTATTTTCAAAGTGAATCGAGCTATGTCGGTAACTTTATTTCTAATGTGATCCCGCAGAGAAACTCCGAGCATATTATAGCCCTCTCGATCGCCCTCTGAGTGACTTTGAGCTTTCTTATGAGGCACATCGTTAGCGGCCACGTCTCAGTGGCATAAGTCATCACAGGCAACACACAATGGTCAAATACATTTGACTTGAGACACTGCGGTATATTGGACGGCAAGATATTGCGGAGCTTCCCGAACGCTGCCCAGCCGAGTCGGATTCGTATAGTAATTGATTGATTGTGATTCCCCTCGTGGTACGGGTGTCCATGGGCGACGGTGATCGCTCTCCATCAGGTGACCCGTCTGCTCGTTTGCCCCCTATTATATAAAAAAAACGGTTGTCTGTAAAGTCGGTTTACGGACGATAGTTTAACGTGACAACGTCATAGCAAAACATTCAAAGAACAAAAATTAAACCAAGCGGTCACCCATCCAAGTACTGACCGCGCCCGACGTTGCTTAACCTCAACCGGGTGATCGGACGAGAACCGGTGTTTTGTCAAATATCTTGAAAACGGTGCATCCTACGGCAAAATCCTTCTCTCCCCCTCCTCCGCACCCCCCCACCCCATTAAAAATTACCCGAGCGCTAGTACTAAGATTGTGCATCCTGGCGCGCGCTGCTCTCTTGTACATCCTGGCCTTCACTGCTCTGTACGGGACATGTACGTGCATGTACATACGTTACATTGCGTCATCTTTTTTCGTGCGTGCAGCTGGCGTTCATCGATTTATTAGAAGTTGTCACGTCAAAAGTAATCCTTTAAAGTGTCTTACCCGATGGATTCGATTTGTGGCATTCGAATTTCGAACATGGCGGATGTAGACAGTATCTAATTTTGGTATTTTTGTTTCTTTGGCTAGTTGTAGTATAATTTTGATAGTGTTTTATGCGGCGATTAACCTTAACTGTTACAGTGATCCCAAAATTCTATATTGCTCTCGTGTCTGACATTTTTTAATGCGCAAGTTGTCTCCAGGTGGTTTCTGGAATTTTACTATCAAGTTGCAAGTACAATCACCGTACAACGTCGCTCCCAAAGAGAGCAATTAACTGACATTGGCACAAGCCTAGTGGCCGCCAGTAAGGAAGAGGAAGAAGTCTTACCCGAAAACCAGTTGTTCCGCCGTGACTTGCACGAAAGGCTTGGCATTTGCACGGTAAGTGACCGCCAAGCCGGACACGAACAAATTGAAGATGAAGCCCGCCATGTTCGGAGAGAAGGACGTCACCGTCTGTAAGAGGAGGATAGCATTATCAATTGGACACAGGAACTCTTTAGTAAAACGATACGACTGCATCGAATTTGTACTCGTCTGATTCTTCTTAAGGAGCACTTTGATCCTAGTAAGCAGGATCTCACGACGGACCTGGAAGGTGACCATAGGAACATAGTAATAAAACGACATAACACCATCGAGTTAAGTCTCGTTTGATTCGTTTTTTTTATTATTTTGATTTTGAGAGGGAGGAAAATGAGCAAGCGGGTCATCTGATGGAAAATAAAATATCAACAACTCAAAGAGAGTCGCCTATCTGTTGCCGGCCTTTAAAGTAAGTATAAGTAAACCCTTTTCTTGAAAGCCCCGATGTCATAGTTGTCTGGAAACACTGCTGCCGGAAGCTGGTTCCACAGTTTCACCGTACGTGGCAGGAAGTGCCGAAGAAAACGTACAGTGGTAGACTGCCATTCATCGAGATGGTGACTTAGACTTACGGCGGGAAGTGCGATGGTGAAATTTTTTTGATGGTGAAGTTTTGACGAGTACTTTGTTTCTAGATGGTAACCAGGGTCTGACGATGGAGCAGGAAGGTGACCATAGGAACTCCGTAATAAAACAACATAACCCTCTCCCTTTACTTTTTCTGAAACTGTACACTTTCAGGATTGTTATAAAAACAAACCTAACCTAACCTAACCTACAGAATAGTAACCAGAATAGTTAACAGTTTCAGAAAAAATAAACATTTGGGAAATGAAACATTTGCCAAATGAATCAGTTTAGGAAAAATAATTTGCCAAAAGTAAGTACACCCCGTCACAATGACTTACGACAGTGCGCTCGTTCCCTAAATATCAGAATTGCAAAATACTAGATTGCCGACTTAGCCTATTTCTAAAATACCAAATTCCCAGAATACCAGACTTTCCTGTCATCGTGTTTTCTCTATATCGGATTGCCAAAAAAGCTTGTTGGGACGTCATTGCACCGGTTTTGCTGAAAAATCCACGATCACTGTATTTGTCTTACCAGTAAGGGTATATTCGGTACCACCAGCTTCTGGTTCTTGTCGACGGACAGCTCAGGCACGAAGCGGAGGATTTTGTTGTGCTGGTAGGTGATGGTATCATTGTCGTGGAACTTTATGTTGACTTTCTCCATATCCTCTCTGGAAACAAAGAAAGAATGGTTTGAAAGAATGAAAGCAAAACCGGCCAACTGCGAGTCGGACTCGCGCACGAGGGGTTCCGTACCATTATCTACGTATAATTACATATTACGGATACTGAAGTTCTTTGATCACATCTCCAGGAATGTGAACTCAATGGAGAGGTTGGTGGTCCAGGGTCAGGTGGAAGGCAAGAGGGCACGGAGCCGTTCAGCAACTCGCTGGACTGACCTGATTAAAAACGCTACTGCGTCCACCATGGTCCAGTGTACTCGCTACGCCTCTAACCGGCAGAAATGGAAGCAAATTGCGAAGAGAGCTGTCCTTGAAAAATTTTGCGACCCACCGAACATCTCTCCGTGTACCTCGTCTGCGCAACCACGACCACTCTGACAAGAGTGTCCGACTAAGTAGAATTACATATTGTCATTTCAAAACTAAACTTTATGTCTTTTCACAAAAAGTTTAGTTTTGAAATGTAATTGTGTCAGTGATCTTCTTCTTGAGCGATATATGACCCACATACGGAAGCCAGGCGTCTCTCCAAGCAATGTCAGCTACTTTAATACTGATACAATCACGCAGGGAAACTCCAAACATGCTTGCTTCGTTGCATTAAACGTAATAAAATGATCATAGCAATAAAGATAACAACTGTTATTGCTTGTTTTTATGGCTAACGTGGCTAAGTATTGTCCTAGGTAGACCTTAGGACCTTAACCCTTGACCCTGATGTATATAATGTTAAGATGACTTAATGACGCGCCGAGCTTCTAGCGCTAATCGATTTTAGGTATTCTATTCACTCGTGTATGTGTGCATGAGAGCGGCTATAATCAAAGCCGTGCGTAAGCGCGAGCGACTCAAGTTCCCCGATGGCCGAAGGAGAACTAACAAAACTAACTATACGGACAAGGGGGAAGCGCGACGGCTCAAGACAGGTTGGTCAGACCGCACGTGTATTTAGGTATTTTCATGGCACTACTACTCGACTCGACATGTGTATTCTTCCCATCTTAACCTACGGCGACGCCCAGACTTCGTCATTAAGTGAAGCTCAAAAGTCCAGGCTCAAGGTTTGCCAGCGAGCAATGGAGCGCTGTATCCTGGGTGTTCGAAGAACTGATCGAATCAGAAACACGACACTGCGCTCCAAAACTCGTATTACAGATGTGGGTCTCAAAACCGCCAAGCTGAAGTGGGACTGGGCCGGACATGTCTGCCGAATGCATCCGGACTGATGGGCGCGAAGAGGCAGACCCAAGAGGAGATGGCGGGACGACCTGTACCACTACCATGTGTTTACAGTGACCGTACTCGATAGCGACTGCGTAAATGATTTGTATGGAGAATTGTGCAGCGCCTCTAGCGGTCACTTACGGAAGTAAAGATCGCTAGTATGAGCACTGAGCGCTTTTCAGCTCGATTAGCATGTGCAGCCCAGGATAGGGAAGAATGGCGGAGGAAAGGTGAGGCCTTTGCCCAACAGCGGGACATTATTGTAGGCTATACAGGGTTATTTGTAATTCACTAACATCCTTTTAACCCTAAACTCCTACCACTTAAACAAACGTTTTTTGTTTTACGGCTTTTGTCATAACTTAATATTTTTGGTGTAATAACGTTTTGAAAATTTGAGATTTCCTCTTATTTTTACGATACTCTGTGTATTTGTATGGGAAAAAAGTGCTTAATTTTAAAAAGTCGTAGAACAAAAAACATTTGTTTGAGTGATAGGAATTCAGGGTTAAGAGGATGTCAGTGAATTACAAATAACCCTGTATAAAAATGTATAAAACACCCTTGCAGGGTCGGCACGCTCGAGCACCACCGCGTCGCAAGCGTCAACAGGCTGCGTTAGTTTACATGTCGTGCCATTGGCATTCGTTTTACACGAGATGTGAATAGTACATTTTAACGACCGTAACTAAATATATACTGTATGGAAAATCGTATGCATGGTAGTTGAATGGTTTTACCGTGAAATCGTGACATACAGAGTCATGTTCTACTGTTAAATTGATTTGTAGGTATTTAGAAAATTTGTCGATGAAATTCTAACCACTATATACTTTGTTTTTTTTTAGCATTAGAAATAAGGTAAACAATCTTGACGAGTGTTTTTATTGAAAAACGCTTTTTAAAAATAGGAACTATTACTTATGAAATCTAATAGGTACCTTTAAACGAGCAATTCTTTTATATATAACGAAACGGCTCCAACGATTTCGATGAAATTTGGTATGTGAGGGTTTTCGGGGTTGAAAAAATTATCTAGCTTGGTCTTATCTCTCGGAAAACGCTTGGTACTGTGGTGATCGTACCACGAGCTTGGGAGTGTAGCTTTCCTAACACTATTTATCCTATTAATTGAAAAACACTTGTTTTTATACTTTGACTGGGTTTTATTCACTGACTCTTTTGCAAAGCTACAGAGTTTGTTTTTCATGGCTGACATTCGACTGCTGTTCTATTTTTAATATTTAAATAAAATAAATAATAATATTAGGGGACAATCTCACACAAATGGACATAGTCCCAAACTAAGCAAAGCTTGTACTATGGGTACTAGACGACGATAAACATACATATATAGATAAATATAAATACTTAAATACATAGAAAACATCAATAACTCAGGAACAAATATTCGTGCTCGTCACACAAATAATTGCCCTTACCGGGATTAGAACCCAGAACCTCTTGCTTCGTAGGCAGGGTCACTACCAACTAGGCAAAAGCGGTCGTTAAATCAATCCATAGACAACCTACATACAGCAGTCGCCTGCCAGCTTACAGTATCGAGTTTCAGCCCGAGCGGAGCTCGGTCTCCCAGGTACTGCAACCAAAAGAGTGTAAATGACCATAATTTCCTTTCAAATTGTTACATAGGTATTAGCTGTGACTTATTTTTCAAGTGTTTTTTTTTTCAATAAAAAGTCACGTCAAGATCGCTTTCTTTCTAATACTACAGAAATAAATGGGACATTGTCAAGCCTTGGAAAATATTTCGCCAAAAAATGAAACACGTCATTTATAAAAATCAAAGGTATAACGACTCTTACTTTACGTTACAACAAAGCTGTGTATCAGTCTGAGATCAATAATTTAAAAACACGATTTGTATGGATAAGTTCCACCAAAAAGACGTCCACCGAATGGACTTTTTTCGCAAAATCATTCACACTACCGGCCGTTTAGAGATTATGTCAAAAGCCAAGGTATACAGGGTTATTTGTAATTCACTGACATCCTCTTAACCCTGAATTCCTATCACTCAAACAAATGTTTTTTGTTCTACGACTTTTTAAAATGAAGCACTTTTTTTCCCATACAAATACACAGAGTATCGTAAAAATAAGAGGAAATCTCAAATTTTCAAAACGTTATTACACCAAAAATATTAAGTTATGACAAAAGCCGTAAAACAAAAAACGTTTGTTTAAGTGGTAGGAGTTTAGGGTTAAAAGGATGCTAGTGAATTACAAATAACCCTGTATTTATAAAGTTTAATTATATAACTAGTTATTAAAAACGTTTGATGAATTTATAGTGATTTATTTAGCAAAATAAAGCAATAATTGGAAAGATAACTCAACTTTGACACCACTAAATATTTTTCTTAACACAACAATAACGTCTTCTGCGCACGAGTCACGGCAAAATGGCCGCTAACAGGGATAGTGCGATAGTGGATGCGTTCTATTTTACGTTCTAAAAAATGTTGTGACAAGATTCAATGATGCAAAAAGCGTGTTGAGTTTCCATCTATTTTTTTAATACTTTTAATGTTAAATGGAAAACATACGTAGATTAGGGGAAAAAAACATTTTTGCACAATAATAAAAGACATTGTATTTTTAAGGCAACATTCTATTAAAAGGTGGACTCCGAACAGTCCACCGAAGTGGACTTTCAGTTACATTGTGGTGATATAAAGTAAAAAATAAATACATATATAGTAAATCTGATATAGTATAGTCTAGTATGTTTCGTTTACTTTATTATTATGATATTAATAAAAGGCAATCATTAAAAGTGTCTGTGTCAGTGTAATCTGCTTTTTATTGTCGGTATTAATGATGCTTAGCACTGTTTGTTTTGTTTTTCTTTTTTGTATAATTATTTTGAATAAGTAAGCAATATTTTGTTCTCGATCCTCTTGGTTGTGGCAGAATATCAGTGTTTTGCTCCTATGAGCAATGTTGACCACTGAGCCATGGCCCTTTTGCACTACTGCAGCGCATACAGACAATATATAATGTTTTACTTTTAAGTTTGTACTGACTTTTGTATTTTTGTTAATCTTGATTGTGTGTGCTTGCAGTACCAAATAAACGTCTTTATCTATCTATCTATCTATCATATGATACGTAATAACAATTTTTTTTAGGGTTATGACATTGACCCAAATTTATGATTTAGATTTTAAATAGTCCAATATACCTAGTTAGGCATGATCTTTAAGCCTGTCAAAATCTGATGACGGGGATTATGTATTTATTGACAGTGTCGTAATGTGTTAGCAGGTTTTCTACTATTACGAAAATTGACTGTGCGACGATGTGTGCCTTCGTACAGTCGGCGAGAGAAGTGTTAGCGGATGGCCTTGAATTTGCACACGATGATTACCTATTAATCGGGGATCAGGAACTAGTTTCTCTAGATAGATAGATTGGTTTGAACGAGATCTAGTAAGTAGTGTTTTTTAATACGTCATAAATCGTAAATCGCAATTTATTACGACGATTTTTTTTAGACGACCGGATATCCTAGTTGTTAGAGAACCTGACTACGAAGCTTGAGGTCCCGGGTTCGATTCCCGGTCGGGGCAGACATTTGTGTGAATAATGCGAATGTTTGTGCTCGAGTCTTGGGTGTTTAATATGTATTTAAGTACCTATTTATCTATCTATATAAGTATGTTTATCCGTTGTCTAGTACCCATAGTACAAGCTTTGCTTAGTTTGGGACTAGGTCAATTGGTGTGAATTGTTCCGTGATATTTATTTTATTTATTTATAGATAATGGTACGGAACCCTTCATTCGCGAGTCTGACTCGCACTTGGCCGGTTTTTTATTTTTTTAAGGGGTTAAATGGCCTGAAATAGTTTTTTTTACTGTTATTATACGTATAAAAGTGTGAAACAATGTGAAACAATACAATACAATACATATACTCTTTACTGAACACCAAAAACAGTACAAAAATTAAAATTCAGGCAGACTTTTAGTCTGGCGATTCTTCGAGCTATGTCGGTGACTTTAGTTCTTGCGCGGATTTCATCATTTCTAATGCGATCCCGCAGAGTAACTCCGAGCATAGCCCTCTTCATGGCCCTCTGAGTGACCTTGAGCTTTCTTATGAGGCCCATCGTTAGCGGCCACGTCTCAGTGCCATCTCAGTGATGGTGTTAAGGTCGCGTTGGAAGCGGATGGCGCGGGAGCGATTTGTTTGACAAGCTTATGTTCAGTAGTGGTCTAAGAGCCGTTGAAGATCGACCTTCACCGATCTGTTAACTCGATGAGACATATTTTTTATCAAATATAATTTATAAACAAATACGCCTATGATAACTTGCCTATCGAAAAGTGTTCATAGCTATTTTTTTTTTTTTTTTTTTTTATGTTAGAGAGGCCAGACAAACGAACTAGTGGGTCACCTGATGTTAAGTGATCACCACTGTCCATAGACACCCGCAGCGCTTTACGCAATGCCAGTGCGTTGTCGGCCCTAAAATGGAGAGGAAAAGGAAAGGGAATTGAGGAGGGGGAGAGGTATTGGGCCCCCGGCGCTCTCACTGACCGTACGAAACGCAGCAGGAGTAGGTACTGCTGCTTCACGCCGGTGTTCTGTGAGAGGGTGGTACTGCCCCGGACGAGCCGGCCCATTCGTGATGCAGCAGCTAGCTACAACATGGCTCTACCACTACTACTATTTTTTTTTTACTTTTATTTTTGAGTGCCTTTAGCCATCATCCAGCTCCGTCATCAGACTCTGGTTACCATCTGGGATCAAAGTACTCGTCAAGACGAATCAAACGAGTCCAAACTCGATGGGGTTGTTTCGTTTTATTGTGGAGTGCCTGTGGCCATACTGAATTAATGAAATTGCGAATTACCCCATCGAGTTTGGACTAGTTTGATTTGTCTTGACGAGTACTTTGATCCCAGATGGTAACCAGGGTCTGATGATGGAGCTGGAAGATGGCTAAAGGCACTCCACAAAAAAACAAAAAAAAAATCTATGAACACTTTTCGATAGGCAAGTTATCATAGGCATATTTGTTTATAAATTATATTTGATAAAAAATATGTCTCATCGAGTTAACAGATCGGTGTAGGTCGATCTTCCACGTCTCCTCTACTACAGTGGACGTCTTTCGGCTGAAATGATGATGATGAATAACTGAACAGACTAATGTATTTATACTCCATTTAATTCAGAATTATAAACCACAACAACATTATAATGCGGCTCGTGAACTGTAATCTCTTTACAATTTGTACTAGAGTAACAATTGACGACACGCAAATAAAGTGACATTAAAACAATTTTATTTTGCGGCTCCCAGACTATTGTACTGTACTATTTGCTAGGTAAGAAATAGTTGACGAGCCGCAATATAATGTTGTTGTAGTTTTCAATTCTAAATTAAATGAAGTATAGGTGGCAGAAACAAAAAACACTTGCGCGCGCGATTGTGTTTTTTTTGTATGAAGAAATCACGAGGCCCCGAGTGTAATGCGACGCCTACAGCGCATGCGCGAAAGGATAGTGCGTGTTATTCAGAAATCATCATCATCATCCCAGCCTATATACGTCCCACTGCAGGGCACAGGCCTCCTCTCAGAATGAGAGGGCTTGGGCCGAAGTTCCCACGCGGGCCCAGTGCGGATTGGGAACTTCACACGCACCATTGAATTTCTTCGCAGGTGTATGTAGTTTCCTCACGTTTTCCTTCACCGTGAAGCTCATGGTATTCAAATGTAATTTCGCGCATAAATTCCGAAAAACTCAGGTGCGAGTCGGGATTTGAACCCACGACCCTCTGCTTGAGAGGCCATAGGTCAAACCGCTACGCCACCACAGCTTCTAAATGCGTTGAAATCCGTATAGTGCAAGTTATTTTAAGCCTATACTCCATTTAATTTAGAATTGAAAACCACTACATCATTATATTGCGGCTCGTCAACTATTTCTTACCTAGCAAATAGTACAGTACAATAGTCTGGGAGCCGCAAAATAAAAAATAAAACTTTTTATCTCGGAAAATTTCCACTTTGGTATACCAGGGGCTAAATTCAGAAATGACCCAACACGGTTTGCGAGCGGTAATTCAATCGTTTACGAGAGGATAGGAATGGGCTGAGCTTGGGATGAGCCTTATTTTCCTGTTAGTTCACTTTGTAAATAAAAATGAATAAATAAATAAATAAGGCTCATCCCAATCTCAGCCCAAGCCTCTCGCAAACCAGTGATTTTTGGCGTTCCTGAATAGCAGTTCATCCCTATCCCCTCGCAAACGATTGAACTTAGCCCTTGGTATGTGATCTTAAAAAAATTTATGGTGCTCATTCTCTCATCGAACGCATTTTAGCAATCATTGCATTTATCCAATATCTTCGCACAATTTTCATTCGCTCTTTTAAATGTTTATTTTTTTCTGGTTAAAATGGGTCAAGTGCCAGTCGGATCGAACAGTAAACGTGAAACATGAAACTACAGTGACACTCACTCAAATATAAGAATCACTCACGTCTTAAAACTTTCGTCGAGCAGAGCGTTAGCGCGTAGTGCACGTTTGGCAGCCGCCGTGACGTGTGGCTCCGGGAAGAAGGGCTACGGATTAGCCCGAAAAAGTCGAGTTAAACTCGTTTTAAGACTTGAGTGATCCGAATATTTTCACTATGAGTAAACGTCAAAGTTTAGAAACATGTGTGGATGTTGTTACTCTTTCATGCTAAAACGGTTTGACGGATTCTGATGACATTTAGCACACAGATAGTTTATCACCTGGATCAACATACAGGATGCTTTTTATCCCGGAAAATTGCATAGTTCCCGCGGGATAGCGATAAACGAATTCCCAGACAGAGTCGCGGCCAACAGCTAGTCCAAAATAATCGTTCCGGTTTTAATTTTAACGAGTATACATGGCCCGATACACGTTTGACCGTCGGGTAAAAACGGGACCCTATTACTGCGGCTTCGCTGTCCGTCCGTCTGTCACCAGGCTGTATCTCGTGAACCGTGATAGTTAGACAGTTGAAATTTTCACAGATGTATTTCTGTTGCCGCTATTACAACAAATACTAAAGTTAAAAGTTAAGGGGTCGTCATACAAGAAACGTGTTGTTTTACAGCGTTTTTAACTCGATCTTTATAATGGCGTTAACAAATCTTGAAATTTTCACCGATTATGTATTACTGTAGCCGGTACAACAAAAAATAATAAATATACATATAATTATATTAAATACTAGCTTTTGCCCGCGACTCCGTCCGCGTGGAATTAGTAATTTGGGCAGCTTATTTTTTTTATCCAATTTGCTTTTTCTCTCCTTAGTTCCTCGATATAAAAAAAATTACCCCCCTCGCACCCCCCGCAACCCCCTCCCCTCACCGACCCCCCACCGAACCCCCCCGCACACCCGCGTTCACATTCACCACCGTACCTACTCCCAAGTCACTACTTCTAAAAACTGTTCTATAAATTCTTAAAATAGACGTATCTTTCTTATTTGTGAACCGATTCAACTGAAACAAACACTAAATGTTAATCCAAGAAAATACCAACATATCAGTGAAAACCGCATCCTTCTAGGTTAAGCCGTTTTTGAGATTAGCGCGCACAAACGCACAGACAAACAGATAAACAGACAAACAGACAATAATTCTAAAAAACATTGTTTTGGGTTCTATTGCGCTAGTAAATAGCCCTAATGACAGTTTTTCTCAAATATCTTCAATGTACAGACACCGACTTGTTACAGATTTATTATATGTATAGATTAAGGGGGCCCTGCGTAACCAAGACAAGTATAAAATGATCTCACAATGCGTACATTTCACTTAGAAGCAGGGTTTTGCTAACTGGATTATTATAGTTACGGCTGTTTGCGACGCATATTTTGACATACCTAAAATTTTGTGCGGAACCCTCGGTGCGCGAGTCCGACTCGCACATGGCCGTTTTTTTAATTTCCAAATAGAAAACAACTAACGGTTCCGCAATCTGTACACGCTATTTCTAAATTTGACCACGATATTAAACAATTTTAAACTCATTAGGGCATGTCCACACCGCTGCATTAACTCAAGTTCAATGTGAACGTAGAATGGCAATTTGTAAGTTTTTATGAATCGCAGACAACATTACAGTTAGCGCAGTTTTGAACCAACGGGATTTTATTTTGGGCTAATTCAAAGCTACAAAAAATACTTGTTAAAGTATCTAGGCCAACATTTACATTACCTTGACAAGCTCTTGCGTGGCGCTCGGCGGAACCCTGTCGCAGGGAGCCTCTGCTGTCCTTAACAAGATTGTTTTTAATAAGTGCGGCAAACGCTGACTGCGACAGGGTTCCGCGGAGGGTCGCGCACGAGCTTTTTGGACTATAGGCACGACGCCCACCGCTGGTTTTCAGATTGGTCCCTAGATGAGGATGAGGAGGATTTTTAGGGTTCCGTAGTCAACTAGGAACCCTTATAGTTTCGCCATGTCTGTCCGTCTGTCTGTCCGCGGCTAAGCTCAGAGACTGTTAGTACTAGAAAACTGTAATTTGGCATGAATATATACATTAGTCACGCCGACAAAGTGGTTAAATAAAAAAAACTAAAAAAATTTTTTTTAGT
The DNA here is from genome assembly GCA_947563465.1 of Archips xylosteana. NCBI lineage: Eukaryota > Metazoa > Arthropoda > Insecta > Lepidoptera > Tortricidae > Archips > Archips xylosteana. Next base: position 9,519,116 of record OX387373.1, read on the forward strand.
GTACGTCCCATAGACGTAAAGTGGGGGTGATTTTTTTTTTCTCGACTAACCCTATAGTGTGTGGTATCGTTGGATAGGTATTTTAAAACGATTGGGGGGTTGCTTACATGATTTTTGTATTCAGCGATTTGTTTGCGAAATATTCAACTTTAAAGTGAAAAATTTCATTAAAATCGACCGTCCCCCCCCCCCCCTCTAAAATCTAAACTGTTGGGTGGAAAAATTTGAAAAAATTCAAAATGGTAGTAAATATATTAAATTTACAAGGAAAATTATAGCGGCTAAGATTGATTGGGAATTATTTGTAGTTTAAGAGTAAATAGTAGCCTAAGGTATTAAACATACCGTCACTACTTTGAAAAACTCGTATCTCAAATCAGCATGTAAACAAAACTGAACCTTGATATGCGCGTAATAAAGTTCACTTTGCCAGATTAACGATTTTGAGATACGAGCTTTTTTCAAAGTATTGACGATACCTAACTTGGAAGATTCCGTACACATACGAAATCCTTAGAAAAATATTACTTGATTTTTTCGTAATGGCTACGGAACCCTATCTTGGGCGTGTCCGACACGCTCTTGGCCGATTTTTTTCTACTTTAGATAAACAAATTACCAGTACCAATAACCACAACGAAAAGCAATGGAGATATAAAAAAATATGTAAAAAAAATCGTGCGTGCAGTTGCTCCGAGCGGAAGAAGTGAAACTGCGTAATGTGGAAATGAAAAAGGCACTTATACATCAATACGACCAGATGGCCTAGTGGTTAGAGAACCTGACTACGAAGCTTGAGGTCCCGGGTTCGATTCCCGTGTCGGGGCAGATATTTGTATGAAAAATACGAATGTTTGTTCTCGGGTTTTGGGTGTTTAATATGTATTTAAGTATGTATCTATCTATATAAGTATGTTTATCCGTTACCGTACTAGGTCAATTGGTGTGAATTGTCCCGTCATATTTATTTATTTAATATGAACCTTATTGCAATAATTTAAAGAACTAAATTTACTTATGCATGTGTTTAAATTACTCACTAGATGGCGCTTTTATCAAGTCTCATACATTTGCACCGACAGTATGAGTTCTGCATCGCACTATCGAAGTTTTTAACATCCATTAGTATATACACAATGCGAGATTACTTGCTTCGGCATTACATATACTAATGCTTTCATACCCCCCTCCATGTTAGCGTTAAACGTTTAACGCAACCTTGTTGGAAGTCGCATTAGAAGTTTCACTTCAAAAATATATAAGAAATATATTATAATGACATTCTTAATAAATAAAACGACGTGGCTGTTCTCATCTGTGCTCGTCCTTTGGCAATCATAGTTCGTTGCGCTATTTTCGTGCATTTGGGCGGTGTGAGGAAGACAGGGACAAACAGCACACCTTGGTTTCCCATAATTTAATAAGTCATAATCAACGTTAGCCATAAAGTGATTTATTTTCGAAACAATATTTTTTTTAGGACTTTTTAAATGCCATAAATACAACAATTGTGAAAAAAAAGGTTTCAGAAATAAATCACTAACTAACTATGACTAACGTTGATTATTTCATGTTCTCATACATAATAATCAAACCGAAAATAATTTGCAACGTGCTTGAAAGAAAATGTCTATAGAAGTTATGGGGTTTAGTCACTTTTCAGTACTTAGGAGGACAATACCTCCAAATGGGTTGAGATTGGCAGCTAAAAGAATAAATGTCTGTTATTTTAGCCTACTCTCTAACATATCCATACTCATATTATAAATGAAAAAGTGTGTATGTCTGTCGGTGTGTCGTCTATCTGTCTGTAAGTCTGTTACCTCTTTACGCTGAAACCACTTAACCAATTTAGTTGAAATTTGGTATGAAGATAGATTGAGGTCTTGGGAAGGACATAGAATAGTTTTTATCCCGGAAAGTTGCATAGTTCCCGCGGGATAGCGATAAATGAATTCTCCGCAGACGAAGTCGCGGGCAACAGCTAGTATCAAAATGAATCAAATCGGAGCCGAACAATTGGGTTAGGTTAGGTTAGGTTTCCTTGTTATTGTTGAAGCTTTTTCTTATCCATTCGGCCCCAGTCTCCCGTTTCACAAATTAAGGCCAAGCAAAAAGCGAGTAACGGCCGCCGGTCAGTGCTCCGCGGTTAGTTTTAACCGACATGGGGAAAAGAGGTTAAGTTTGCAAGGTTCAAGTGCGTGAGTTTATTTTGTTTGAAGCTGTCCCCGGGCTGGGGGTTCAAACCCCGGCTCGCGCCTCTGAGTTTATCGGAATTTATGTGCGAAATTACATTTGAATTTTACCATGAGCTTAACGGTGAAGGAAAAAGTGGTTCCAAAAAAACCGGCCAAGTGCGAGTAGGACTCGCGCACGAATGAAAAAAAAAACGGCAAAAAAGTTTGTTGTATTTTTAAAGTGAATATACTTATACTCAACTAAATAATCTGTCAATATTTCAAGCGTCTACCTGTTGTCGTTATCAATATCGAGCAAAAACGAGCAAAAAAATCACATTTGTTGTATGGGAGCCCTCTTAAATATTTATTTTGTACTGTTTTTTAGTATTTGTTGTTATAGCGGCAACAAAAATACATCATGTGTGAAAATTTCAACTGTCCAACTGTATCACGGTTCATGAGATACAACCTGGTGACAGACGGACGGACAGACAGACGGACAGCGGAGTCTTAGTAAGTAGTCCCGTGGTACAAAAAAAAGTGGTACCGAAAAACTGGTACCGAAAGACTGGGACTTTTGAACACTTACCTATAAACAAAAGGGCCGACCTCGGCAAGGCGTGGTTTCTCTCCGTTCTCGAGGAAGCCTGTTGGGTTGGTCACGTTGAATATATACACTTTGGTCAGCCGGACCACTCCTGGCTTCTGCCAGTAGCTGTAACTGAGCGAACCGTTCCACAGGCGGAGCTCCTAGAACAGACAGACACAATTAATTGATTAAGACGCTGTCAACACTAACGTCGGCGCACACTGTCTATTTGTATCGGAGTAAACGAGATGCCGCTATTACTGGGCAGCCGGGTATATTGAAATTTATCGGGCAAATATTTAATTAAAAAAAAACTGTGGATTATTTGTGAAATATGACTCGTTAGCGGTTTAGGTATGAATATGTTGACTTCATGTTTTTAATTGCAGACGCATACGCCAAAAAAATAAAGACATAGAACCGTTTAATGATGATTTTAAGACCTATCTTTGCAATTATTTTCTATCGAGCCGATTTCATCCAATTATGTATCGAGTCTGTCCACGGTCTTTGAAATATGATGAATATAATTTTTTTGATGTGCTAGAACAAGCAGTTTTTCTTAAAAAACTGTTTAAATGACATCAATTTCAACAAAATTAGGTGTTGTCAGCCTCTTAAATACGAAACGTAATAATAGGGGGAGCCCAAGAGGGGATTTGTGAAGTTACTCGAGCGCGGCAGATTAATATACGGGGGGATATCTTATACCCTCTAGAGTTCCCCCATTGAATATGAGCACTTCATATGGGGGGGGGGGTTTGCCTAGGGCACCCCGTCAAAATACTTAGTAAAAAAAATAGATTCTTTAAAATACTCGAGCGCCTCATATTAAAATCAGGTGGGTTAATTATTAGCAGAACAATGCACATTTCACTTCCAAATCGTCAGTCTTTGGAATTAACATCCCCTATGAAAAGCTGACGCGCGCCCTTCCGTATGCCCACCCCCACCAAGCAAAGTGGCAGATTATCATACATTTATTATCAGTGGCACGCTGGAGTATCAAATTATCAAAATCTGACGCGCTCGAATATTTCAAAGAATCTATTTTTTACTTAGTTTTTTGACGGGGTGCCCCAGGCAAACCCTCCCACATGAAGAGGGTACCTATAAGGTATCCCCCCGTATATTAATCTGCCGCGCTCCAGTAACTAACGATGTGCCGAGTACGGCTTGACTCGAGCCAGACTCGATTCCTGCTTAGGACTCGCCTACTCGAGTACAAAAATATTTTGATTCGAGTACGCCAGACTAGATTCGGTACTCGAGTCAGAGAGAATCGGTTTCGTACTCGCTGTCAACTCGATTCTATTAAGCGAGTACAACTGACTTGAGTCTAGTATTCGAGTCAGATTGACTCGCTTGAATTCAATCTCTTTTTACTTAAGCTATGAATGAATACTATGCTGTTTAAAGATACACCTTTTCGATTTTTCCTTTTTGTTATAAAATTGGTAACGGACTTGATTTCTGGACTCGAATTTCTTGACCAGCGTAAAAATTCGAATAGATACCAAACATAGACTCGAGTAGGTCTTCAATGGACTCGAATCGCGGAATCGAGTCAGGATTCGAATACCACATAAAATGACTCGAGTCGACTTAGATACTCGGCCGGCAACCCCTTAAGTCCCGGCCTCTACAGTAATGTACTATTGTATTGTATTGTATTGTATACCTCAAAGGCTTAAGACGAAGTCTATGACTATAGCTAGGCCGTTTAAATGAGTACTCGCCCGCGCGGTACAGGGGCTGGGGGTATGACGACAAAGGGGACGGGAGAGGCACGCTGGCCACTCGCACCTCTCTCGGCCCCTTTGTCGTCTTCGTGCGCGAGTCTGACTCGCACTTGGCCGGTTTTTAGGGTTCCCATAGTCAACTAGGAACCCTTGTAGTTTCGCCATGTCTGTCCGTCTGTCTGTCTGTCTGTCTGTCCGTCCGCGGCTAAGCTCAGAGACTGTTAGTACTAGAAAGCTGTAATTTGGCATGAATATATATATCAGTCACGCCGACAAAGTGATTATATAAAAAAAACTAAAAAAAATTTTTTTAGTGTAAAGTGGGGGTGATTTTTTTTCTCGACTAACCCTATAGTGTGGGGTATCATTGGATAGGTATTTGAAAATAAATAGGGTTTGCAAAAAACATTTTTTGATAAAGTGAATATTTTCGGAGATATTCACTCCGAAAGTTCAAAATAATGTGTCCCCCCCCCTCTAACTTTTGAACCGCACGTCTAAAAAACATGAAAAAAATCACGTAAGTTAAACTTAATAAAAACTTTCTAGGAAAATTATTTTCAACTTAATCAGTTGAGCTGTTTTTAAGTTTTTGTAAAAAATATTTCTAAACTAAGATTGTAATTTAACCGATATTGCAAGCATTTTTTTTCTTTAAGCACCTATAAGATCACGCTAACAGTATCTTCTTTCAAGTAAAAACAAATATATTACATCTGAAAAACAATCAACATACATACTAGTTCTAGTAGACTGCAGTAGATTAGTTACCCAATTCGCCGATAGATGGCGCTGTACCGCCGACCGCGGGAGTTGGGACCAAAACAACCACATAAATATGCAAAGATTTTTTCGTTTCTGCTACGGAACCCTATCTTGGGCGTGTCCGACACGCTCTTGGCCGGTTTTTATTTATGATTATGATATAAGAAGCATTCTGGGGGTAAAGTGGGTTTTAAAATACACTCACCCTGAATATAACGTAGTCCAACCAAGGCACGAACGACAGAATGATACCGAGTACGACTGTGAATATGCTGAACAGTATTACTGCTAAACGACCTGGAACAAAGGAAATGTAACTATAAATAAAAAAAATTAAAAACCCCCAACGCAATTTGGTCGCACATATGTTTGAATATAAAGTAAATATCCATTATGCTTCTAATATCCCTTCCGCAGCTGACAAAAGAGCTTATAACTTTGAATCAGCAGAACCGATTTCGATGAAACATATCTAAGAACTATCGCCAAGAAAGCAGCTTTCAAATAAAAAAAACCTCATCCGAATCGGTTCACCCGTTTTAGAGTTATAGTGTCACATAGCGGTCAAACTTATAACACCCCTCTTTTTGTGTCGGGGATTGAAAATAAATATCACGAGACAATTCACAGCAAATAGGGATGTTGACGCCATTAAAAAATAATCCGAAGACACGACTCCAGTAAAAAACGCTTTACTTTAGCCCTGAAAACCAGATTAATTTTCGATTAACTGCAAAATTAGATTTTTTTGCTTTAAGGCATCTGGTCGATACCGCTGGAGACCAAAGGGCTGGCAGCTATCTCTCTCAACGAATCGCCATCGCCATTCAATGAGGCAATGCTGCCAGCCTTTTGGGTACGACGCCACGGGGGCCTTTTTTAGACTAACCCCCCGTTTCACCATCCATTGATCAAGTTTATTTGACGGTTAAGAGGATACGATGCGCACCATTTCCCCATACAAACGTAATCCTCTGTTTCCTCCCTGGATAATGGCTTTAGAGCCAAATTTTTTTACTGTGTAATCTGTATCTACCACAGCTATGCCCCTAGGTTTCGTTTTTTTCCATATTTCAATTAACATAAGAAATATGAGCTTTCAAAAACTGAAAAAATTGCCCAATTTCAACGTCATTTTCAGACACTCGTCAGAAAAGAATCCCTCATATAAACAAAGAAAGGAAAACATAGGGGCATAGCTAAATCTATCCTCTAATTATATTTGAAAAAAATAATTTTAGTGGTCCAGTTTTCGAGAAGAAAACAGGGGATTACGAAATGCTGTTTTGATCAATTTTACGCGCCTATTAACGGTCTGAGCTGCAGTTGTCCCGCTCTCGCTGTACTGACACAGAGGGGTTCGGGCAAGACAGCGACATTTCATTAAAATACCTATTTCTCAAAAGTCTCTCAGCCATCGTACCCTCTTAAATGTACCGTCGGATAAGTGTGATTCGATCAGTAAAGAACTATACCTTGACCAAGTTAACGAACTAACACAGCTGCACGTGATTGGTTCGAGATACACCGTTAATGTTAACGTTGCGTTGGTTTACGCGGTTTTAGCAATGTATTTTTAACCAATCATTTGCGGTGTTCTCTTAGTAGGTACTAGCTCGTTAACTTGGACTGGGTATAGTGTAATGATTTGAGTCATACTAACTATAGTACGTCTTAAGTACAAGCGTCAAATACGGCCCTTCTCAACATAACTATGTTACTGCAATCTTACTAGTTCAAGTTTAACATTATAATAGTTGCAATTATGCCCCTAAGAGTTAAGTAAACTATGTAAACATATTAGTGGCGAGGCCAAGCTATTATAAAGAGGTATAATATGTTATGGTGTTTTACACGTACTCTAATTGACATCAAGAAGTAGGTTAGATTTCTAAACATCATACAAAATCAGCAGCTTCAGCGTAAGAAACAAAAGTTGTCTATTCGACATCAAAAAAAGAAAATACACTGAGAAAAATAAAAAATCGTGCGTGCAGCTCTTCCGCGCGGAAGAAGTGAAACTTCGTAATGTGGAAATGAAAAAGGCACTTATACATCAATATGAACCTTATTGCAATAACTTAAAGAACTAAATTTACTTATGCATCTATGTGTTTAAATTGCTCACTAGATTGCGCTTTTATCAAGTATCATACAAATTTGCACAGACAGTATGAGTTCTGCATCGCACTGTCGAAGTTTTTAACGTCCGTTAGTATAAATACAATGCGAGATTACCTACTTGCTTCGGCAGTACATAGACTAATGCTTTCATACCCCCTCCACGGTAGCGTTAAACGTTTAACGCGACCTTGTTGGAAGTCGCATTAGAAGATTCACTTCAAAAACAATAATAATAATAAAAACAAAAAACATAGGTACTTAGTTGAGATGTCGAAAAGGAATTCGACTCAGCATTAAGCTGCAGGATACGATGGCTGAGAGACTTTTGAGAAATAGGTATTTTAATGAAATGTCGCTGTCTCGCCCGAACCCCTCCGTGTCAGTACAGCGAGAGCGAGACAGCTGCAGCTCAGACCGTTAATAGGCGCGTAAAATTGATCAAAACAGCATTTCGTAGTCCCCTGTTTTCTTCTCGAAAACTGGACCAATAAAAATATTTTTTTCAAAAATAATTAGAGGACAGATTTAGCGATGCCCCTATGTTTTCCTCTTTTTGTTTATATGAGGGATACTTATCTGATGAGTGTCTGAAAATGACGTTGAAATTGGGCAATTTTTTCAGTTGTCGAAAGCTCACATTTCTTATGTTAATTGAAATATGAAAAAAAACGAAACATAGGGGCATAGCTGTGGTAGATACAGATTACACAGTAAAAAAAATTTGGCTCTAAAACCATTATCCAGGGAGGAAGCAGGGGACTACGTTTGTATGGAGAAATGGTGCGCATCGTATCCTCTTAACCGTCAAATAAACTTTCATATCAGGGCATCAAACTTGTTGGACCGGAATCAGCACAAGTAAGTTGGTTTAAAAATTGTGTAACAAATAAATAGATACATATTTTATACATGTATATATTATACGTATGCATTTTCCTCTCATAGGTATATCTAAAACTTGCAAATATATCAAAAACCGGCCAAGTGCGAGTCGGACTCGCGCACGAAGGGTTCCGTACAATTATCTATAAAAATCACGTTTGTTGTATGGGAGCCCCCTTAAATATTTTTTTTTATTTTAATTTAATGATTTTTAGTATTTGTTGTTATAGCGGCAACCAAAATACATCATCTGTGAAAATTTCAACTGTCTGGCTATCACGGTTCATAAGATACAGCCTGGTGACTGACGGACGGACAGCGAAGTCTCAGTAATAGGTTTACCCTTTGGTTACGGAACCCTAAAAATCATGCAGTTCCTCCTCCTCCACACTGTATGAACACACACAAATCACACAAACCCAATTATCACCACCACCAAACTACACTGACGCGTTTCGAACTCAACCAGAGCTCTCCTCAGATATATTAAAGTAAAATAAAGTCTATAAGCATGTATTTGGTGTTTGGTGTTTTATTTAAAGTAGGGGCTTACACAAGCGAAATCACGAGTAAAGACTTGTATATTTCTAGAACATATTTCCACAATAATTATTTCTCAGTATATCTAATGTAAAATCCCTCAACCACATTATTCTAGTGAACAGTGTATTCATGATAATTACAACAAGGCCATTTTATACTCGTAGGTAGAAGTTAACCACATTCTACACACCTGTTGATGTTGTACCTACTACATTTAGGGTTCCGTTACCTTAAGGCCCTACTGAGCTTTTTGCGCTAATCGATTTTAAGTATTCTATGCACTCGTGTATGTGTGCGTGAGAGGGGTATGTATTACAATACCGAAGTACGAAAGACCGAATGTATTAAAACATCGAATGGGTCAAAAAAAAATATTAGGGGACGATCTCCACAAATCGACCTAGTCCCTAACTAAGCAAAGCTTGTACTATTTTTTTTTTTTTTTTTTTATAGTATAGGGGGCAAACGAGCAGACGGATCGCCTGATGGTAAACAATTACCGTCGCCCATGGACACCTGCGACATCAGAAGAGTCACAAGTGCGTTGCCGGCCTTTTAGGTAGGAGTACGCTCTTTTTTTGAAAGCTTGCAGGTCATATCGGTCCGGGAATACCGCAGCAGGTACTTCATTCCAGAGCTTTACTGTGCGAGGCAGGAAATTTCTGGAAAAACGCACAGTAGAAGATTGCCAACCATCCAGATGGTGAGGATGGACTATGGGTACTAGACGACGATAAACATACTTAAATACATAGAAAACATCCATAACTCAGGATCAAATATTCGTGCTCATCACACAAATAAATGCCCTTACCGGGATTTGAACCCAGGACCTCTTGCTTCGTAGGCAGGGGCACTACCAACTAGGCTAAAGCGGTCGTTAAAAGACCGACACGATTTTTTTCTGAAACCGTTAACTTTTTAAGATTGTTATTAAAACAAACCTAACCTAACCTAATGGGTTCTGTATGATGCCGTTTTAATAAATTCTGAAAAGTTTACGGTTTCAGAAAAAAATCGTGTCGGTCTTGTGACCCATTCGATGTTTTAATACATTCGGTCTTTCGTACTTCGGTATTGTAAAACACACCCCGTGAGAGCGGCAGAATTATAGATGGAAACTAACGGTAGACTACGGTTATTTAACAAAATTTGTCGTTAGCTACCAATACTTAACCGGTTAACTATGGTTATTTAACCGCAGGTCGTATTGAAGCTTGGTGGTAAGTGGATAGCTTTTTCTGTTTTTTTGTTAGTGTTTGACATTTATTTTAGATTGTTTAGGTACATAATCCATAAATCGTTATTTAAATGACAAAAACTTTCGCAAAAAATCTTTGATCAATCAATACCTACCTGCTTTGGTTGACATTATAATCTTTTTTCTATTACCTACCTATTTTATTGAACGAAGTAGGCAGTAAACCTATCTATTATTATAAAGCCATCACCGCCACCGCCGCGCATAATCACGTGTTTCGCCCTATGCAATACTAACAATCACCGCAATCACCTAATAAATTTAATATTTTTTATCAATAAAATTAAATAATTACTTAGTTTATTTTAATTAAGTATAAACACAGTACAAAAATTTCCGTAATGTACCAAAGTAACCCGCTCAAAATGGTTATTAACCGTTTTTAACCAAAAAATCCGTTAAAAACCCGACGGTTAAAAACGTTAAAAACCGGCTTCCCATCTATAGGCAGAATCAAACCCGTGCGTAAAGACAAGCGACACAAGTTCCCCGTCCGATGGCCGAAGGAGAACTAATGCAACTAACTATACGGAAAACGGAAAACGTCCTGTGTGGCATTTAGTCTGCTAGGCATAATGTCCGTTTAATAAGAAGGACCGCAGGGAAGAAAGCCCAGGGAGCAAAACATCCGCAATTAAAAACACCCTTGAAGCAAATCGTCATCAACGAAAAATGACAAAAAAACAAAACGTCCCTAATGCATAATACACTATTTTTAAAGTAGAAGAAGAAACATGTAGTACATTTTATAGATATTTAGTAGTGTGGAGTACAATTTTAACTGCGGACGTTTTCGGTTTTGCTCCCGTGGTCATTTAAATTGCGGTCGTTTGATAAAAATAAAAAAAAAAATAAAAATAGTTTATTAAAAGAAGGTATCTTTACAAAAATGTTTACCGTTGGCCCCACACTAGGCAATGCCTGTCACGTGGCGACCAGGATTCGGGATACATACAAAAAAACTAAAAAGATTTAAATTAAGATATCAACTTATAAACCGCAACAAAATAAAGGTAGAGATAACATAATATGACAAAAGCTTTAATTTAACTACAATAAGAAAGAGGGGGTTGGTTAGACCGAAACAGAGAGTGTTTGTTGAGTGTGTGTGTTTCGTGCGAGTGAGTGAGTGTACGAGAGGGTGTGTGAGTATGTAGGTGCGTGTGCAGCCACCTAGACAACAACCCTGAGCATACTCTCAGTCTCTCCATAATTGAGTCCACCTAGCCAGCCTGAGTGATCAATGTGGCATTTTGTTTGGTTTACACAGGGCCTTTTAAATTGTGGACGTTTTGCTCCCATGACGTATTTTTAGGGTTCCGTACCTCAAAAGGATAAAACGGAACGCGTACCCGGGTTCGCGTAGGGTACGCGTAATGCGCGCGCAGTCCGTACGCAGCTTAACACGCTCCGTCGGCGTCGCGCGCACGCCCCGCGCTGCGGTCTGTGGTGGCCTTTAGTCAGTAGCCATCCTTAATACCCTATAATCTGTCGCTTCCTCTATAATGTATGTTCCGTTTCCGACGACATTAACTCAGTCACGCTACGAAGAATGTACCTATGACCCAATCGACTAAATTTAGTGTAATAAACTAGTAATGGCAAGAAATGCAATGGATTGTCTAAAAAGAATTACCACTTATATTTTATACTTGTTTGTACAGATTATCATATATTTCAAACTAAATACAAACTGAAATATAGATGCACAGAAAAAACCCCAGAAAAAAGACCAATGCTGGGAATCGAACGCAGGTCCTCAGCGTTCCGTGCTGCGTGCTTACCCCTACACCATCACTGGTCTAGAGGTTAGCGACGAATCTTTCCCATACATCGTACATTTCAGTCTGTTATAATCACTTTATGCAGTGATAAAGCGCTTATCTATGTTATGCCCTCTACCGAGAGACTTTAACACCAGACCAGACCAGTGATGGAGTAGGGGTAAGCACGCAGCACGGAACGCTGAGGACCTGGGTTCGATTCCCAGCATTGGCCTTTTTTCTGGGGTTTTTTCTGTGCATCTATATTTCAGTTTGTATTTAGTTTGAAATATATGGTTTCATGGGATGACCGTAAAAGTAATAAAAAATGAAGTTGAAAAATAAATAAAAAAGATACTTCATATCTGACTTGTTTACAGATTATCAATCAATCAATCAATAATTTTATTTGTCAAAACATATAGGTAAATTCACGTACAAAGATCTTAATTGTATAATTTATTATCACTATGTTGCACCATGAGGCATACAAATACGTAGGAAATATGAGGCACGCATGTTTTATTATTAACCTATAAGTACATAGTAAAATCATGATTGTTTTTTGGAGACTTTTTGTACCTATTTTTATTTTTCCAACTCCAAATTTATTATGAAATTAGTTTCAATATTTTTTCAATGCACTGCACTAAAACTGCACTGCAACTTAACAATGCAAATCAACTGCACTGACGCGTTTCGAACTCAACCAGAGCTCATCTTTAGAGTAGATACCACAACAGTACATACATAAAGAAACAAATACACTAAATATAAAACTTATACACTACATATACTACTTATACAGTATATCAATGAGAAAACGTCAAAAGGCCGCGCGTGTGAAAAGGAACTCAGATTTAAAGAAATAATGTAAACAAATATAAGTTTTGTCAAAATTTCATTTTTAAAGCAAGCTTTTTAGCTGACTGTACTTGCATTGTCATCCAACCTACATAAGTACACCAAATTTCAGGTGAATCCAACCACTGGAAGTGGGTCAAATTCGATGTCTTAGATTTGACCCAAGAATAATAAATAAAAATAAAACAAACGGGGTGAGGTAAATAAAAGCTTGTAATAAAAAAAAAGGGAAGGACCGAAGACTCAGGATTAAGTAAGTGACAAATAGTGAGCTTTGAGGAGGTTTTTAGAAATGGAAAGGGATTTAGCTAGCCTTAACGCCAAAGGAAGAGGATTCCAGAGACGAATGGCAGTCATAGCAAACGAGAGGAAGAAGAGGAACGATAAGAAGAATATTTTGTGTATAATAAGTAATAAGTGATCGGAACTCTGGGTGCAAAATTTTAACAAAACTTGTAAAGCTGACATTAAGGAGAATTTAAAACCAAGAAAAATAAGAATATTATTGGCAGATTAGTGTTCAATTTAACTCTATATCGAAATCTCAGCTTTTCAGTAGTTTATTAATATTTTCATGTCTGTAAGCACTGTTTCATGCCCGGTTGGCAAGTTTTGTTAAAGTTTTGCACCCATAGTTCACTGATAATAATGTGCACTAATAATATGCGCTGAAGTTAGGGGTCGCCACTGCGAATCGGAATCATTTGCGATGATTGTCATCTAAGGTAATCCCCGCTGACGTGGTAGCACTGCTACTATAGCTCTAACCACATGATTACAGTTAGTAATTGAAGATCACTTTGACCTCGCGACCTGCAATCATGGCGCTACCAAGAAATATACAATTAAGTGGAAAACAGGAATTATTGACGTCTAATGATGATAAATAATGATAATTTATTCAAAACGTTAATTTTTACACAATAACTTAGTAAGACAAAACACAACAACAACACACAACACACAACAACTTCGAAAAAGAGGATAATAGGCGAATACAGTTGGACTGGGCTGCTTTCGAGAAACTTCGGCATATTTTCTCGTCAGACACAATGATATTATATAAGAAAAAAGAGGTAGATACGCCACCAACGCACCAAAACGTGTGCCGCGAAATGGTCCTAATTGTGACCATTGGAATGTGAACTCCTGTGACGTTTGCTTACACTTGCGCGCAAGTGATAAACTATCTTTGTCATTTTTCTTCATATCGTCTTAATGAAGCCATATCTCTTATACCGTCTGTCAATGTAATAAAATGTAAGTAAAATGAAACGTGTATGTGTGTGTGCCTGCCGCTGCGTGCGGAGCATTTTTTTGGGCATCATGTGAGCATATAACGTTAGATATCATTGGTCAACATCCCTTAGTGCCTAAAGACGAAAGTCTTCAACCAGTGCGTCCTACCACGCAGCTGATTTAACCTACGGAGCCAAAACGTGGCCCTTGACCGCGGGGCTAATCCATAAATTCAGGGTAGCTCAGCGAGCTATGGAGAGAGCAATGCTAGGGGTTTCTTGGAAGCTTTGATCAATTATAACTGTAGATCCACAGTCGCGCGCCCGAAAATGTCCGAGCCAAATGAGCGCCACTTTGATAAAAGTGGCCTTCTTTTTTCTCAGTATGTTGCGCAAACGTGCGTGAAATTGTCAAGTTTAGCTGTCAAGTGTCAAGCGTTGTGGAGTTTTGCCGCTACCGAAATTCGACTGTAATGAAGTAAAGGCTAGGTTCAAATTTCTGTGTAGGTGATGATTTTATTTGTTACGCAACCAAATAAATAGTTCGGACATTCTTTGAAGGGGATTTTGTTCGGCAATGTGTATCTTCAGTTATAATTGATCAAAGCTTTGAAGGATAAAATCCGGAATCACATTATCCGACAAAGGACGAAAGTCACCGACATTGCTCAAAGAATTAGTTCGCTGAAGTGGCGTTGGGCTGGCCACGTCTGTCGCAGGGCTGATGAGCAGTGGAGCAGAGGAGTCCTCGAATGGAGACCACGGACGGGGAGACGTAGTGTAGGGCGTCCTGAGGCACGGTGGACGGATGACCCTAAGAGGGTCGCTGGCGGCGGATGGATGCGAGGGGCCGAAGACAGAGTGTAGTGGCGCGCCATGGAAGAGGCCTAAGTCCAGCAGTGGACTGCGATAGGCAGATGATGATGATGAACTTAGTAAGTAAAACGTTTCCTTATTAACATACATGGGAATTGGAGAAAAACTTAATGACAGTTAGGTATACTAAGAGAGAGACAAGTTACAGAATTTGAACAAATAAGATAATGAAATGACGAATAAAGAATGACTGACGAATACAGAATGAGACGAAATAAGAATTAAACGAAAAACGAATGAGGCGAAATAATGGGACACCGAATGATACAGCATAAGTACGGTCGGCCAAGAAAGTGGTGTACCATTAGTTTTGACAAAAGTTTCTGTGAGATCTAAATATCGCTAAGGTTGACTTTTCTGAGTGAAGTTATTATTGCAAGGCAAAATCGACCTCGTTGTGTTATGACGTGCAAATGAATTTCAACCGTAAGGTGGTAGACCATATTTTTGGCCAACTGTACCTATAGTCGACAAGAAAATTCCTTTTCTCATAAATATCCGTAAAAGTTGACATTATTCTTTACATAACAGAACGCGAAGTGCATAGTTTATGGTCAGTAAAAATTTAAAAAGTTAAAAACATTGCAGGCTCGATAAACTCGACAACAATGTCGCATACAAATTCCATTATTGTCGAGTCTCAAACTTTTTAAAAAGTTATTACGGCTATGGTAATAAGTTGGCACTATTCGTATACAGCCAATTCAAATGACCGGTATCAGTTGTTTGATTTGGCATTTTTTTTTTTGAATGAGTCGCCAGAGGGGCCAAAGACGCGAAGTCTTTGCTGTTTTTTAACTTTAGGGTAGGAAGAGTGACTTGTGCTCGGGAAAAATCCCTTCGGACGAACTGGGAATGGAGGGCCCAGACAGTGTCCGACTTGCACGGACTAAAAAACCCGGTCACAAGTCCCCTTCTCTATTGATTATTAATACAAAAAACGTGTGTTTTATATTTTGAGGAGGGGAGGGGTAGGGAGGGGACTTAATCTACCCACAGTGTCCTGCCTCAGCCATTTGCTGGAAGGCCGGGAGAGGAGCATGCATTCTCCCGCTGGGCACTGGGGGGTGCTTAGGTCGGTCTTTTATGTTTTTACCCGTTGGTTTATTCCTTGACCGACCCTTCCTTGATTTGGCATTGATGGTATACCGGCGGAGTCGTGGAAGTATGGAGGTGGTGCGGTCCAATCTAGACTCTACCAGCTTGTTACTAAGATCTGGGAGAATGAGAAGCAGCCAACTGAGTGGGATTTAGGTGTAATATGTCCTGTACACAAAAAAGGCTCTAGAATGAAATGCTCAAATTATAGAGGGATTGCGTTGTTGCCGACGGCCTACAAGGTGCTATCATACGTTCTGCTGGACAGGCTCAAACCGTATGCAGAAAAAATTCTCAGCAACTACCAGTGGTTTTAGGCGTAACCGGAGTACTGCCGACCAGGTTTTTCTTTTGAAGCAAATTATGGAAAAGAAGTGGGAATTTACCCAAAATATACACCTTCTGTTCGTCGACTTCACAAAGGCGTACGACAGTGTGGATAGAGAAACACTTTACTACATTCTAAGATGCTTTGAGGTACCTGGAAAGTTGATCCGTATGGTGAAGGTTGCCACAGAAACCAGTAGGATGAGAGTCAAGGTGGGAGGAAACCTTACTGATGAATTTGAAGTGGTCACAGGCTTAAGCAAGGGGACGCTCTGTCACCGTTACTGTTCAATGTAGTACTTGAGTACGTCGTTCGGAAAGTGCTGGAACTTGACGTTGGAGTGGAGTTGAACGGACATCATAAGGTGATAGGATATGCCGATGACCTAGCGCTCCTCGGGATACGGGCAGCTGATGTGAGCGTCATGGCCAGGGTGCTTGAAGAGGAGGGACTGAGGGTGGGGCTCAGGATCAATTCGGGAAAGACGTAGTACCTACACGTGAAAAAGTATAAAAATACTAGGGAAAAGCGTCAAGATCTTCAGGCTGGAGGCACCACGTACAAGGGTGTGGAAAAATTCAAGTACTTGGGTTGTACAGTAACTGATACCAACCGGAGGGAAGACGAAATAGATATCCGCATCCAGAATGCCCTAAGATGCTCGGCTGCGCTTCACAAGGTTTTAGTGTCCGGGATAATTAGCCGAAAAACCAAGATTCGCACCTACAAAACGATCATCAGGCCAATCTTGACGTACGGTTGTGAGTCTTGGACGCTAACGCTGAAAGAGGAGGAAAAGCTCTTAGTGGCGGAGCAGAAAATTTATAGGATGATCCTGGGACCGACCCGAGGAGATGGAGGCCAATGGAGAGTCCGAAAAAACAAAGAAATCGAAGACCTGGTAGCTGAGCCCAATATTATCGGCGAAACAAAATCTGCCCGACTGCGTTGGCTGGGCCACGTTGAGAGAATGGAGAAGGATCGTGCCGCTAAGAGAGCATATTTGGGGCGCCCGATCGGTAAGCGGCCGGTTGGACGTCCCAGATATCGCTGGAGCGAGGTAGTCACAAAGAATCTGAACGCCCTAAGAAGATCCGACTGGCGTGAAGTGGTGCAGGACCGTGCTGAGTGGCGTCTTCTGGCGTCGGAGGCCAAGATCCTCTTTGGGTCCTTGAGCCAGCGCAGTAAGTAAGTAAGTAAGTATTTTTGAGAAAAGCTTTATATTAGTCTCGGCTGGAATAGCAATTGCTGGCTTCGTATTATAGTCCGACAAGCTCGTGCAGTCAGCGTTTGCCGCACTTATAAAAACAATCTTGTTAAGGATAGCAGAGGCTCCCTGCGACAGGGTTTCGCCGAGCGCCACGCACGAGCTTGTCCAGGTATAGTTAACACATTCGCTGCCACGTATTGCTACGCGCTACGCTCGTAGCCCGTAGCAGCGTTTTCCCGCTTTGTAGCGAAAAGTGCCTACGAACGGAGAACTCCACTGTGGCGTTCCCGGCACTGAATGTGTTAAACGGACTCGCAAGCTCGTCCGTTTTACTCAGCCAGCAATTGCCTGCTTCCAGGCCACGACAATAATGTACTATTACCACCATAAGTTTTAATTTCCACTTACAAGTCTGTGTGACAATCAACCTTATTGTTTTTATTCTGATGTAGAAACTATCACTAACAAACAAAAAAAGAATTTTGAAAATCTGTCAACAATAATTGGCATTGATCACTTTTTTACAATGTGGTCTAATTCCAAAACCATTTCGAGGAATAGGTTTATTAAATCATTTTATAACATTGTAGTAAAAAAATATTAAATGTACGTGTGTATTTTTGCAAAATAATGTTTGACCTTTGTTTGATCTTTCTGTGGGCATTAACTTTGAAATTCTTTGCAACAAGAAAAAAAAAGCCGTCCGTCTAGTTTCTCTATACTACTCTCTGTCACTTCGACGTAGTTATCATCTGTCAGTTTAAGGATACTATTTTGAAAAACATTCTTCGCGTTTTCCATGTTTTAATAATGGATTTATACAGGAAGAGTTTCATTCCTACTTATGGAAATGACTGTGTCAATAGCCCAAACAAATTAATTGTTCGCATTAGAGAAGATTTACAAGAGAAGTGGTGCCGCAAAGTTAATTCAAAGTTTACAAGATGTACTTATTGTTGCGAGGATCATTTTAATGTAAGTATGGATTAAATCCGCCAAAGAACTTTCAAGGGAACACTTCTGACCATTTTATTTTATACGTACAAAAAATACTATAGCCGTAAATCGTATTTTTTACCTATTCTCTTGGAGGAATCGGCAACTTTAGTGTTATTGTTATTGTAATGTAAAGTGACATTGTCAGATGACAACTAACCATCGATTGTGACGCATTTTTTTGACATTATGTGTGTGGTTTATACACAGATTCCGCCGCGGCATGTAATTTACGAGAAGTCGTATCTCAAATTTTCAATAAATTATAAAAAAATATTGGAGTGATGAATTGCTGAAATATTCAAATTAGTTTCTTAAAATGCTCTATATTATCGATACAAAAAATAAAAAGGGGGGGTTAAAAAAAATGAACAATCCCAATTGGCATTGATCACTTTTTTGCAATGTGGTCTAATTCCAAAACCATTTCGAGGAATAGGTTTATTAAATCATTTTATAACATTGTAGTAAAAAAATATTAAATGATCGTGTGTATTTTTGCAAAATAATGTTTGACCTTTGTTTGACCTTTCTGTGGGCATTAACTTTGAAATTCTTTGCAACAAGAAAAAAAAAGCCGTCCGTCTAGTTTCTCTATAGTTATTATCTGTCACTTCGACGTAGTTATCATCTGTCAGTTTAAGGATACTATTTTGAAAAACATTCTTCGCGTTTTTCATATTTTAATAATGGATTTATACAGGAAGTGTTTCATTCCTACTTGTGGAAATGATTCTGTCAATAGCCCAAACAAATTAATTGTTCGCATTTACAAGTGAAGTGGTGCCGCAAAGTTAATTCAAAGTTTACAAGATGTACTTATTGTTGCGAGGATCATTTTAATGTAAGTATGGATTAAATCCGCCAAAGAACTTTCAAGGGAACACTTCTGACCATTTTATTTTATACGTACCAAAAATACTATAGCCGTAAATCGTTTTTTTACCTATTCTCTTGGAAGAATCGGCAACTTTAGTGTTATTGTTATTGTAATGTAAAGTGACATTGTCAGATGACAACTAATCATCGATTATGACACATTTTTTTTGTCATTATGTCTGTGGTTTATACACAGATTCAGCCGCGGCATGTAATTTACGAGAAGTCGTATCTCAAATTTTTAATAAATTATAAAAAAACATTGGAGTGATGAATTGCAGAAATATTCAAATTAGATTCTTAAAATGCTCTATATTTTCGATAAAAAAAATAAAAAGGGGGGGTTAGAAAAAATGAACAATCCCAATTGGCGGAGATATCGATGAACGTATACATAGATAAAAAAGTAAAAAAAAAGATACATACAGTCGAACATAGAACCTCCTCCCTTTTTGAAGTCGCTTAAAAATGGTAAAGCACTTACTTGGTCGAGTATATATACGTTGGAAAAACATAGTTCGACTTCGGCAGTTAAAACGCGAGTATAACTGAAATGCCGAGGATCTGGCCATTTTATGACGTATTTCGTGAGCGAAAGTTGAACCTTCCTACAAAATCACGGCCGTAATTGGAATGAGAAAAGGAAGGTCTTAGGGCCTACCGAGCTTTACGCGCTAATCGATTTTGGGTGGGCGATTTCGGATCGGGTAGGCACGATGGCTCAAGATAGGTTGGTTGGACAGCGGTGTTTTTGGGTATTTTCATCTTATTATTAAAAAAATACATATTTTAAAAATGTAGCAACACTACGCCCTAGAAAACATCTTGTTATAGGTTATACGCCCTAGAAAACATCTTGTTAGCCGAGCGTCTCGACACCGAATGCGACGAACTCGTACTGGGTGCTGAGACACATAGGATGGTATTTTAGACTATCGCGGTCATTACTAATTTTATGAGTTGAAATCGGGTTTTGTTCCGCGCACCTTGATTTCAGAGAAGCCCGATATTTCGGCACAGTTGCATGCGCCATGATCACGAGACGACTGGAGAATTGCGGGTATGCTGGTATAACTCAGCCGTCTCGTGATCATGGCGTATGCAACTGTGCCGAAATATCGGGCTTCTCTGAAATCAAGATACGCGGAACAAAACCCGATTTCAACTCATAAAACATAGGATGGTATTTCTTAGTAAACTGTATCTACTTGCCATTTCAAGATAAATTAAATTTTAATAAATTATAATTTATAAGGTCAAAATTTGCCCATGGTGACTTCATTTTGATATAAATAAGTGTCTTAACGAAACGAGCTGAAATTTATTAATGCAATCCGGATATGAACTCGATAATATAAATGAACTAGTTGACCCCGCAAACATTGTTTTGCCATATAAACCTTGGGGTACATACATTACAATGACTCTTTATTGTACACCACAAATAATACAATACAGAAAAACAAGTACAAGAAAAAAAAGAAATAAGATAAGCAATGGGTGGCCTTATCGCTTTAAAGCGACCTCTTCCAGGTAACCTTTAAAAAAGAAAGAAAGCAAGGAATGCATTTCAGCAGGTGGTGCAATATAAAATTTAATAAATAATAATAAAAAAAAACAAACATTTTATTGAAACAACTGAAAACATCCAATAATACACATCCCCATTTCGGTAAAAAATAGCCTACGACCTATTCTCAGACCTACCAAAGATAGAGAAAAAAATTTATACAAAACGGTCAAGCCGTTTCGGAGGAAGTCGATAACAAAACACCGTGACACGAGATTTTTGAAGTGAAACTTCTAATGCGACTTCCAACAAGGTTGCGTTAAACGTTTAACGCTACCATGGAGGGGGTATGAAAGCATTAGTATATGTACTGCCGAAGCAAGTATCCAACGATACCCACACTATAAAGTTAGACGAGAAAAAAGGGGTAAAAATAGGGGGTAAAAAAATGGACTAAAAAATTGACTGGCAGATCCACATTATTAATGTTTGACCTTTTCTTAACTCAAATCCATTGGTGGAATTCGGTCCTCACATTTTGCATACTCAACTATCTCTAGCGCCTGACTTCTATACATATAATAAATCTGTAACAAGTCGGTGTCTGTACATTGAAGATATTTGAGAAAAACTGTCACTAGGGCTATTTACTAGCGCAATAGAACCCAAAACAATGTTTTTTAGAATTATTGTCTGTTTGTCTGTTTATCTGTTTGTCTGTTTGTCTGTTTGTCTGTGCGTTTGTGCGCGCTAATCTCAGAAACGGCTTATCCTAGATTCTAGGACCTAGAAGGATGCGGTTTTCACTAATATGTTGGTATTTTTTTGGATTAACATTTAGTAATTTATTGAATCAGGCGTTACTTTGCGGAGGTCCATATTAATGAACTAAAACAATTACTTTGCTCACCCGCGACCTTACAATAGTTACGTTTATGCAAGAAATGTGTGTTCATGCAGTTCCTCCACCTCCACACTGTACGAACACACACAAATCACATAAACACAACTATCACCACCACCAAGCTACACTGACGCGTTTCGAACTCAACCAGAGCTCATCCTCGGAGTTACCACAACCGTATGCTATGCTACCAAATGTTAACCTAACAAACCAAAACAAATTTGTCCATTGTTATGTTAATAGATTGCTGACTGTGCCTCTTTCTAAGGAATATTTTGATTTAGAGTTGAGTACTATTTATCAGATAGCGATCTCAAATGGTTATACAAAATCAGTGGTAGATAGTTTAGTTCAAAAGAAGCAGGCACGGTTAGTAAATAGTAACAGTTTTTAGAAGTAGTGACTTGGGAGTAGGTACGGTGGTGAATGTGAACGCGGGTGTGCGGGGGGGGGTTCGGTGAGGGGGGGGGGGGGTGGGGGGGGGGTTTTTATTTTTTATTTTGAGGAACTAAGGAGAGCCATAATTGATGAAAAAGCAAATTGGATAAAAAAAATAAGCTGCCCAAATTACTAACTCCACGCGGACGGAGTCGCGGGCAAAAGCTAGTAAGGAATAAAAACTTGATGACTTTTCACCTTCTATTGTAGCCTTGATCATTCTATTGTTCAATTATCTTTTGTCAACATTCGAGTCATTGCGGAAGTATTTCTTTGGATGCCGTCCAAGATTTGATAAAGGAAATTTTAATATCATCTGTAAGAATAAGTATTTACTGTCATCATCATCATCATCATCATCATCATCATCATCATCATCATCCCAGCCTATTTACGTACTGCAGGGCACAGGCCTCTCGCGATGAGAGGGCTTGGGCCGTAGTTCCCACGCGGGCTCACTGCGGATTGGGAACTTCATACCTACTTACTTACTTACTACCAGGGCGCAGTGATCCAAAGTGAACAACACCAGATTACGCCACGCTTTGCGATCTTGAGCCAGCTCTTGCCAGTCTTTCAGGACCTCGTCCCTCCAGCGGTACCTGGGACGACCGACCGGCCTACGTCCACTCGGTCGTCCCAAGTACGCTCTCTTCACGGCTCGATCTTCTCCCAACCTTTCTACGTGTCCGAGCCACCGGAGTCTGGACGCTTTGGTCTCTCATACACACCATGCAGGTGTTGTACAGGACACAATGTTTGGCTGCACCGTAAAATAGTAAAATTCAAATGTAATCTTCCAAAACTCTGAGGTGCGAGCCCGGGATCGAACCGGCAACCCTCTGCTTGAAAGGCCATAGGTTAAAACTACCAGGCGACTACGGCTAATCCGTTTGTATGTATAACAGTTTTGGTCAATATCTCAAACAAAACCGTCAGATACCTCGTGCTTGGAATGGAGAATGTTTGTTTAGACGATACCCACTGATGGGCAGACACACAGTTAATATTTAGCTCAAACATCCTTGTCTGAAGTAACTATTTGCTTAATTACATTTTGTTCACTATTTTTCTTGAGCCAAAAGTCCTTTTTGCCACCCTAAACAACATATAAAAGAGAATTTAGTCGACCAGATGGTTAGAGAACTGACAACGAAGCTTGAGGACCCGCGTTCGATTCCCGTGTCGGGGCTGATATTTGTATGAAAAATGCGAATGTTTGTTCTCGGGTCTTGGGTGTTTAATATGTATTTAAGTATGTATCTTTCTATATAAGTACTAGCTGACTCGGCAAACGTTGTTTTGCCATATTACGGGTATAAGAAATAGCCTACGACCTATTCTCAGACATACCGAATACAGAGAATTTTTTTTAATAAAAATCGGTCAAGGCGTCTCGGAGGAGTTCGGTAACAAACACCGTGACACGAGATTTTTATATATTACATGTTTATCCGTTGCCTAGTACCCATAACACAAACTTTGCTTAGCTTACTTTGGGACTGGGTCAATTGGTGTGAATTGTCCCGTGATATTTATTTATTGGGTCAGAATTTGCTTCGGAACTCCACGACCTTATTCCACCTGCTCCTTACTTCCATATGTCGACCAGAAGTAGGCGGGGTCTCCACCCTTACGTTGTCTGTATTCCCAAAATCCGCACGAAGCGTTTTCGCTCTTCCCTCATCAACCGCACAGCTAAGGAGTGGAACTCCCTGCCTGCGACTGTGTTCCCTGAACACTACAATCTGGCCGTTTTCAAGTCTAGGGTGAACGAGCATCTACTAGGCAAGCGTGCTCCATCGTAGGTCTCATCTTTGCTTTCCATCAGACTGTGGTCAAACGCAAGCCTATGTTGTACAAAAAAGGCTTTTGCTTTTATTTTTTTCATCTTCCCACGTAATATTTGAAATAATGGCGTATGAGGAAAAGCATACAGAAAAACAAATTCTTATTTGTTTAATTACGCGTCCATTTGTTTTGGCATTGTTTTGTATTACGTCAAATGTATACGTATGTTTGATTTATTTGCATACGTGATTTCTTTTGAAAATAGTTGATTGTACAACAACAGCATAAAATGAGCCATTTCACCCGAGCTGGTCATAATGCATGGATAGACGCGTCGAGGGGAAAATGGGTTTAATGCTAGAGTTTTACACTCTGCTTTTCGCTTCGATTGCAAGGAAATTAAACAGCAACATTGAAAATAAAATTTGCGAGCTCTTATTATTCATGCATTGACATTTCAATAATAATACTAAATTAGCCTAGTTTTTAGGGTTCCGTACACAAAGGGTAAAAATGGGACCCTATTACTGAGACTTCGCTGTCCGTTCGTCTGTCCGTCTGTCATCAGGCTGTATCCCATGATCTGTGATAGCTAGACAGTTGAAATTTTCACTGATGATGTATTTCGGTTGCCGATATTTAAACAAAAAATACTAAAATTTAGGCAACAAACGTCATTTTTTTGCTCATTTTTGCTCGATATTGATAACGGCAACAGGTGGACGCTTCAAATATTCACAGAATATTTAGTTATAAATTCACTTTAAAAATTAATATTTAAATTAAAATAAAACAAATATTTAAGGGGGCTCCCAAACAACAAACGTGATTTTTTTGCCGTTTTTATAGAGAATGGTACGCAACCCTTCGTGCGCGAGTCCGACTCGCACTTGGCCGGTTTATTAATTTCGTAATATAAAATACCACTTATATAAAAAAAAAACAAGATTTTATTTTGAACAGAATTTTTTTAGTTTTAGATTCACGACGCATGCAACTGTGCCGAAATATCGGGCTTCTCTGAAATCAAGGTACGCGGAACAAAACCCGATTTCAACTCATAAAATTAGTAATGACCGCGTTAGTCTAAAATATTGAGAACTTTTTAGACTCAAACATCTATCTAACACTTGGTAGTATAATAATCGGTTGCTGTACTCCGAGGATGAGCTCTGGTTGAGTTCGAAACGCGTCTGTGTAGTTTGGTGGTGGTGATAGTTGGGTTTGTGTGATTTGTGTGTGTTCATACAGTGTGGAGGTGGGGGAACTGCATGAACACACATTTCTTGCATAAACATAGCTATCATAAGGTCGCGGATGAGCAGAGTAATTGTTTCAGTTCATCGTATATACGTACTTACATAGATCTTTTTGAGAAAAATAGATAAACATATACTTAAATAAATATAAAACATCCAAGGTTGAAGTACAAACATTGGTATTTTTCACACAAATATCTGCCCCGACCGTGAATCAAACCCGGGTCCTCAAGCTTCGTAATCCTACCTCATTCACCTTGGTTCGTATACTTAGGTATACCTTGTAGAGTCTCTTGCCGGGTTCTTCTCAGCAGCGTTTCTCCAAACCGGTGGTAGATTCTTCGACTTTCATAGGCCTAAATTGAAGCCTTTTGTAGCTTAAATTGAATAAATAGGGTGATAGCACCAATCATGGACATGCTATGCACAATAGTTACCCAGTAATGGACAGCAAAGATTCAATGCCTACAGCCCACCATTCAAGGGCTTTACCAGTTATGATTATGACCATCAGTTACCCGAGCATTAGTGTTGATAGTTTACAAATGTAATGTGACCGTTTTGACCATATTGTTAATAAACAAGTCAGATATGAAGTATCTTTTTTATTTATTTTTCAACTTCATTTTTTTTATTAAAAAGATACTTCATATCTGACTTGTTTAAAGTTGCACAGTAGCGCCATCTCTTGGTCCAGGTGAGCGGTTAGCTCCGAAGGAGTGTTAAAGTCTCTCGGTAGAGAGCATAACATAGATGAGTGCTTTATCACTGCATAAGGTGATTATAACAGACTGAAATGTACGATGTATGGGCAGTGGCGTGCCTAGGGAATCAGGCTATGGCAAGCCGAGAGATATGTTTTAGTATTTTTTTATAATTTAATGTAGGTAAATCCATCTTGTTGCCGCTTTACTCAGTTTGGGCAAGCTTACCAAAGCACACTTCATTCTATTACTAGACAGAATTTTAAATTTTACAGACTCATTCTCACACGCAACGCACTAAAACAAGAATATCTATTTATTTTGTAATTACATAAATTCACGCATTTTACAACGCCTTGCGTGGTATGGCCCACGATTCGATATAAACAATCGTGAAGTTATTCATCTCGCCCGCGCACTCGCGTTCTAAACCAAACGCAGCAAACTTCACACCGTAAGCCAGATTCAAAATTGCAAAGAAAGCGCTATATATGCAGCTATACATAGATATTTGCAAAACTAACGTTTTCCTAAGTATGAAGAGGGCGTTTCGAAGCCCCGTAAAAGCCCACAAGAGCGAGCGAGATGTCATGCTATTTATAACGTCGCTACTATCGCCTATCGCCGCGTCGGCCGCCGTACAGCGCCGCTGGGCCGCGCAGCGGATTTGTTATGCAATTCTTGGTATTTTACGTAAAATAAAGCGCGTTATTATGAAAGTGATTTTATTAGAACTTTTTTCGTTTGGACGAGGTTTGGCTTTTATTTTTAATCTTGATTTGAGATTTATAAGGCAAGCCCGGCTTTTGGGCTTCTATGTAAGGATCGCCACTGTGTATGGGAAAGATTCGTCGCTAACCTCTAGACCAGTGATGGTGTAGGGGTAAGCACGCAGCACGGAACGCTGAGGACCTGGGTTCGATTCCCAGCATTTCTGGGGTTTTTTCTGTGCATCTATATTTCAGTTTGTATTTAGTTTGAAATATTGTTAATAGGTAAACTATGTATAACTGTAACTTTTCACTAAGGTACATATTGTTATGTGGTTTGGTTACTACCACCATTATGTATACCTACATATTGCTGTGCCCTCACAGGGTAAATGTTGAAGCTGTAAATTATTTTTAAGATCTTTACCCACAACATTTAAATGCAATAAAGAGTTAGAGTTAGAGTTTCTTAAAATTTGGGTTTACGAAAAAATAATGTCCATAATTGATTCTTGACCATTACTAGTAGTAGTTTTTAGACGACCAGATGGCCTAGTGGTTAGAGACCCTGACTATGAAGCTTGAAGTCCCGGGTTCGATTCCTGTGTCGGGGCAGATATTTGTATGAAAAATACGAATGTTTGTTCTCGGGTCTTGGGTGTTTAATATGTATTTAAGTATGTATCTATCTATATAAGTATGTTTATCCGTTGCCTAGTACCCATAACACAAGCTTTGCTAAGCTTACTTTGGAACTAGGTCAATTGGTGTGAATTGTCCCGTGATATTTATTTTATTTATTTATTTATTTTTATTTACTAGTGCTGTAATCCTATTTTGACTTTGACTTTGGATGGCTACTCATCTAGCCTATACTAGTGGCCATAATTCGAGAGACAACTTTGACAATTAATTTTGCTCAAATGTTGCCACAGACCCCTGTCTGCAGTGCTGTTCGTGTCGATATTAAAAAAAACATTACGGCTTTGGCTACCTGTAGTATTTATTCATTACTTACGGTGATATGATTAAATTAATTTAACAATTTACTTTTCAATGTAAGATATCATTAAAGGAAGTAAAAAAACCGTCTTGTTTATAGTAAATAGTCCAGTCGACACTGATTATCGATATCGGCCACATCACTATTTAATTTCGTCTAATCCTCATCATTATCATCATCATCAGCCTATGTTCGTCCACTGCTGGACATAGGCCTCTGCCATGCCACGCCACTGTGCACGAACCTCGTCCACTCTCATCCTCATCCAGCTCTTGCCAGCCGCCTAACCCTGGTAACCCTTTAATTGTCAATCTTGTCTCTCGAATTATGGCCACTAGTATAACGTCTCCGTCAGCTCACCAACCTACAATCTTCGTTCCATACATTACCCACACACAACCATACTGACCATAATTAACAAGACTCCACTATACGGTCGCTTGATCGCCAAAATAGCTGTAAAATTCACCGTTGTATGATAATTACTAGACCAAGTTTCGGGTGCATATATTTTACACTAAGATGCTTCTGAGTTCGTTATGGCATACATATATTCAGATGACCTAGTGCTGTGTTTTGCTCTAAATAATTTATTGAATCAGTTACTTTGCGGAGGTCCATATTAATTAACTGCAACAATTACTTTGCTCACCCGCGACCTTACGATAGCTACGTTTATGCAAGAAATGTTTTCATGCAGTTCCTCCACCTCCACACTGTATGAACATTTTTAGGGTACCGGAGCCATAATTGCAAAAACGGAACCCTTATAGTTTCGCTAGGTCAGTCTGTCCGTCTGTCGGACCTTCCGTCCGTCCGCGGCTTAGCTCAGAGACTAGGACTCAGAGACTTTCTTTTAGGGGCAGCTTTCGTTTCGCAGCATCAAAATGCTGGAATGATTTACCACCACCTATAAAAAAGGCGAAATCTTTATACACCTTTAAAAGGCTCAGCAAGCAATGGCTCCTGTCGCAACAAAAATCAAGTACCTACCTAAATATGTAAAGTTACCGCCTTTGCTTTTGTGTTTGTTGTGATGTTGTGGTTGTTGTAGACTTCCGTAAAGTAATGCCTAAACTAATCAATTATCTGTAAGCTTTAGTTCCAGAATCGATTCGAAAGTGAAATTGTTTTGTGTCTGCCCCTTTTCTAAGTAAAAATAAGCTATGATGATAGATAATGTATGTTCGACGCCTAAGTTAGGTAGTCATAGTGTCGCTCTGGCAGCGGCTTCACCTTTAGTTACTTAGTTGTTTAAGGTTAGTTTTAGTCAGGTTGGAGACTGAAAACCAGCGGGCTCGCTGAGTCTCATTTCCTATTTATCTCATACTTAAAAACTAGATAATAAATATTCGTAAATTTGTAACTTTTTGTATGTTGGTAAATAAAAATTTCTTTTATTTATTATTATTTATTATTTTATTACTATTAGTGCTAGAAAGCTGTAATTTTGCATGGTCAAGTGTAGCAATTATCCAGACAAAGTAAAAAAAATAATTTGAAAAAAAATAATTTTTTATTGGACCTCCCATAGATGTAAAGGTTGTTAAGACAATTTTCCGATACAGTGATTCATTTGCGAAATGTTCAACTGTAAAGTGCATTTTTTTTGGAAAAACGAGCTCCCCCCCTTTAATAAGCTAAACTGTTAGTATAAAATTTTTGATAAAAATCAGGATGGGAGGAAATATCTCAAATTAACAAGGAAAACAATAACGGCTAAGTTTGCTTGAGAATTATTAGTTGTTTAACCCCCTGTTTCACCATCCATTGATCAAATTTATTTGACGGATAAATGTGATGCCGTCTCTGTTTGTTCTGTTCGAATAGACGGAGACGGCACCACATTTATCCGTCAGTTAAAATTAATCAATGGGTGGTGAAACAGCCCCTTAGAGTAAATAGCTGCCTGACCTATAAAATATTGCTTGTTTAATACGGGCAGTATAATTAATAGTAAAATTAATAAGATATGCAAGGATTTTTTCGTTCTGCGGAATCCTATCCTGGGCGTGTCCGACACGCTCTTGGCCGTTTTTTTTTCATTTATAATATTAGGAAGCCGTGGTGGCCTATCGGTTTGACCTACGACCTCTCGAGCAGAGGGTCGTGGGTTCAAATCCCGGCTCGCACCTCTGAGTTTTCGGAATTTATGCGCGAAATTAATTTGAAATTTACCACTAGTTTTACGATGAACACCTGCGAAGAAATTCAATGGTGTGTGTGTAGTTCCCAATCCGAACTGGGCCCGCGTGGGAACTACGGCCCAAGCCCTCTCATTCTGAGAGGCCTGTGCCCTGCAGTGGGACGTATACTTCATTTACTTTAGAATTAGAAACCACAACATCATTATATTGCGTCTGGTCAACTATTTCTTACCTAGCAAATAGTACAGTACAATAGTCTGGGAGCCGCAAAATAAAATTGTTTTAATGCCACTTTATTTGCGTGTCGTCAATTGTTACTCTAGTACAAATTGTAAAGAGATTACAGTTCACGAGCCGCAATATAATGTTGTTGTGGTTTCTAATTCTAAATTAAATGGAGTATACCTAGGCTGGGATGGTTCGATTTCAGAGCGTTTTGACCGCCGCGTTTTTTTCATTAGTGTCGACGTAAATATTGCAGAGGGGGGATGATGATCAGAGTTAACTTTTTATATAAATGTGTGGCGGTACCGAGGCTTAGTCTGATTTTATCCAAAGTTGTCGCGATTTATCATTATTTTACAGCAATAATCGAGTGACAGTAATGAAATTTAAAAAACGCTGACAAAACGCTCTGAAATCGACCCGGATGATGATGATGATGATTAGGACAGGATCAACATTTTAATCGGCCAGAAGTTAATCGTCTATTTCGGCTATTTGGCGAGCTTGACGCAATGCAGTTGTGGCTCACATAATCGGGCTTGATGCTCGCCCAGTCGGAACCGCCTGTTTCCACTAGTCTACCAAAATAATACATAGTAACAATTGGGACGTCTAAAAAAAATTACTCGTGGTTTTAATTTTTTGACGTTACAACGTCGAATAAATCGATGAACGCCGGCTGCACGCACGAAAAAGAATGACGCAATGTAACGTACATGTACGTACACGTCCCGTACAAGAGAGAGGAGTGAACGCCAGGTTGTACAATGTGGGGTGCGGGAGGCGTGGGGTGCGGGGGGGGCAAGTACATGTCCCGTATATAGCAGTGAAGGCCAGGATGTACATGAGAGCAGCGCGTGCCAGGATGTACATGTAACTTTTTGACATTCGGCATCGGATTATAATGACAGTTTTTGTATGGCTGTGACAGCTGGCTGCTTCCGATACCAATTGTCAGCCCATAGTACAAGAACTGTCAAAATTAACGCGATGGCGATTGCCAGGGAGTTAGACAATTGACCTGCAGTTTTTGATAAAAATATACCTTGTAAATTCATTCCTTGCCGGATAATTCTCAACAGCATTGTCCCGACCCGGTGGTAGATTCTTTGACTCTTATAATTGCTTGTTGTAGGCTAAATGGGATTGATTTTGACTTTGACTTTTTATATCGATACTCCCACGGGATTGAGACGGCTTCAGAATTTCCCGTACCATCTAAACTATACCGTTAGGCCGTGGCCGTGGAGGCCGTGGTAGCGTGGAGATGCGTCCGTTGCGCATTTACCTCCAGGTGATATAATTGCAACTGACGCGTTAGCAAGTTTAGCAATTCTTAACTAGGGCCACAGAAAATCTAAGTGTTCTAATCTAAGAGTTCCGAGTTCCTCTTTCGGAGTTCTGGGTTCATTCGAATGTACCGAGTCCCTTACGATAACGCACACAGAGGCGGTCAAAGCGGAACGCCGCGTTCTAGAGTTCTTTTGCCGCCGAGACAGAGAACGCCGCGTTCACCGTGATATCTGAAGTTGTAAAAAAAAATACAAAATACAAATACAAATAACTTTATTTCGCTTGAAATATGGTACAGAAGATGGCTCAACAATCATATATAATGGCTCACATATTTCGCCAGTATCTGGCATGCAAAATTTTACAATAAATATTACTAAACATTACAATTAAACTACGGTTCATTAAAGTGACATGTAAATTTTAACAACTATAACTAAGCCAATTTTAACAATAATCCGCTGGTAAATCATAACTAATGTCAATTTTAAGTATTCTAATCTAAGCAAGTATGCATTCATTATTTGTCAAAAAAGGAAAAATATTAAATACAGAAAAAACTGATTGAATTTGTTAGAGGTGACTAAAAAGCAGAAGCTTGGCTTGATATTTCCGCGGCAAGGGGATTCTTCTCGTATTGTTTTAATTGGGTGCACAAAATATTCTTCTCTTTTTTAGAAGTTTCTAGTCTCAAATATTATTTATTTTATTAGCAGTACGGCTGCTCACCGAATCTAAGATTATTAAAAGCGAAAAAGTTTTTCGGGTGCGCCGGTGGGATTCGAACCCACGTCTCCTGGGTATGCGCCCCAACGGGTGTTCTACCAATTAAACCACGTCGCATCCAACCGACTCCCCCGAAATTCTTAATCGCTTACATACGCCAACAGTGGCGTGTGGTAACATCCATCGCAACTATTAGAACCTACGACTCCTACGTTCCAAATTACATTGGAAATGTGTGTTTCTAGCCTCCACAAAAGCAATGCTTCTTCTTCGGAAGATAAGATTTTTTAATGTTCCATATACAAAGACATGGACGATAATGAAACGCAAAAATTTGACCGCCTCTTGTGTGCGTTGGAACTCTCGAGCGGTCAAAACGCTGAACTCTGAACGCATAACTCGGAACTCCAGACCGCTCTCTGTCTGCGCGGGCCTTAAGCCTGTATTATAAACTCATTATTTTATGCGCAAGCCACAAAGAAGAGACGTGGGACGGGGGCGGGTCGCAGTCCGCGACGTTTGTTCGCGCAGGCCGCGTCTCCGCCGACTGATTAGATCAATTTACCAGAATCGTTATTTTCTAGTAGTGAACTAAAACAATTACTTTGCTCACCCGCGACCTTACAATAGTTACGTTTACAATACAATACAATACAATGACTCTTTATTGTACACCAGGAATAGTAAGTAATACAGAA
The DNA here is from genome assembly GCA_947563465.1 of Archips xylosteana. Classification (NCBI taxonomy): domain Eukaryota; kingdom Metazoa; phylum Arthropoda; class Insecta; order Lepidoptera; family Tortricidae; genus Archips; species Archips xylosteana. Next base: position 9,551,862 of record OX387373.1, read on the forward strand.
AACAGGTACACAGAGAGAAAGATACAAGGTAAGCAATAGGCGGCCTTATCGCTTAAGAGCGATCTCTTCCAGGCAACCCTTTACCAGAAAGAAGGAAAGACTAGTTTACAGCAGGTGGTGCATCAACAGTGGATCAGAAAATTAAAACGCAACAAAAATAGTACATCTACTCATGCATATATAGTACTTACATTATAATAGGTACACGTCTAAAACAAATATAAGCAGTGGGATAAACAGACACATATAAATAAATAAACAAACTATAACAAAGCTAATTATTACAAGATGACAGATAGTACACCTTAAGCATAGATTTAAAGATTGACAATTATGCAAGAAATGTGTGTTCATGCAGTTCCTCCACCTCCACACTGTACGAACACACACAAATCACATAAACACAACCATCACCACCACCAAGCTACACTGACGCGTTTCGAACTCAACCAGAGCTCATCTCGAAACGAAACGCGAAACGTTTGAGTTCGAAACGCGTCAGTGTAGCTTGGTGGTGGTGACGGTTGGGTTTATGTGATTTGTGTGTGTTCGTACAGTGTGGAGGTGGAGGAGCTGCATGAACACACATTTCTTGCATAAACGTAACTATTGTAAGGTCGCGGGTGAGCAAAGTAATTGTTTTAGTTCATTAATATGGACCTCCGCAAAGTAACGCCTGATTCAATAAATTTTCTAGTAGCAAAATGTCCATTTATATTTTTCCCAAATTCTTTTTTTCTCACTATTTATTTAGCGTTTTTTCTTAATTTGGGTTGACACAGAAAAAGTGTCGATGGAGCTCCGCTCACGCAGAGCTTCTTCTGTGTGTATTTGACCCTTCGGGCCGATGCAAACTTAATAAATAATACGACTCACATCACGAAACGAGTTTAACTCGACTGTTTCAGGCTAATCCGTAGCTCTTCTCGGAGCAACATGCCACGGCTGCTGCCAAAGGGTAAATTACAGTACCGAAGTACGAAAGACCGAATGTATTAAAACATCGAATGGGTCAAAAGACCGACACGTTTTTTTTCTGAAACCGTATAGGTACTTCTCAGAATTTATTAAAACGGCATCATACAGAACCCATTAGGTTAGGTTAGGTTTGTTATATAACAATCTTAAAAAGTTAACGGTTTCAGAAAAATCTCGTGTCGGTCTTTTGACCCATTCGATGTTTTAATACATTCGGTATTTCGTATGTATTGTAATACATACCCCTGCCAAACGTGCACTATGAGTAAGTCTCACGCTAGTTTATGTTTAAAGCGTACAACAATCTATCTATTTATCTACAGCCATTGTCCGTCCACTGCTGAACGTGTGCCTCCTTCATATCTCGCCAAACTCGTGATCCTGGGCTTGCATCCAGCGGCTGCCAGCTGTCCTAAGGTCATCAGTCCAACGTGTCGCAGGGCGTCCCACAATACGCTTTCCCAAACGTGGTCTCCACTCCAGGACCGCTTCAACGATTCTCAGTTGTACGGCAAACGTGACCAGCCCATTACCACTTCAGCGTGCTATGTCAACGACTTTCGTGTACAACTAAGCTAGTGAAAAGGCATTAAAACAGACAAATTTGAGAACTTTTTTGTTTGTCCCACTGCGGTTAAATCGAATAAACCGTAAGCGATACGGTTGTTGCGCAACGAACAGATGGTAATCGAGATGTATATAATTGTACACGATTAACAACTGTTAGTTTTTAAAATAATTCGTTTCGTTCAAGTTCTTGCTTAGCTGCCTAATTTCAGCTTATTCCCCTTTGCTAGGGTGAATGAGTATTTACTAGCTCCATTGTAGACCTCATCTTCGCTTTCCATCAGGCGTCAGGAGGCAAAACTCGGATCTCAATCGGAATACGATGGCACCCGAACTGTCAATCAATGATGGTATTAAATGAGTGACGTTTTCATATCCATTAATATGGAACTTTAGTGTTTAGTGTCAAATGTCAAAGTGAACAATGTAAGATGGCTACACGGCTGTAAGATGGGTACTGAATAATAATTGAGAGAGCACGATAAATACGAACTTTTCCGATAAAGTACGATGGAAAATCATTTTTCACTACATCTGTATATAGATAGATACATAGTTAAATACATATTGAACACCCAAGACCCGAGAACAAACATTCGTATTTTTGATACAAATATCTGCCCCGACATGGGAATCGAACTCGGGACCTCAAGCTTCGTATAAATCTTCCCAGGTGAACTTTTCGCTTGGAGCCCTTATCTTTCAAAACAAACGGTATCGTCATAGTATTAAGGTTCAAATTTAATGTAATGGCTCGAAGCGAAAGATTCACCTGGGAAGATTTATACTAAAGGTTCTCTACTCTAACCACTAGGCCATCTGATGATGATGATGATGTCCTCCCAGACGTATCCGTCGACGGCGACACCCTTAGCTCGTCTTCGCCTGGGCTCTTGCATGAGCGCGAGCATGACTCGCAAAACCAAATTTTGTTTTGAAGGTTCTATTGCAAGAAGCGCAGTAAAGAGACCCACTTGAATTGCGAGCATAGTTGTAGGAGGGCTTGGGTCGAGTTTTTCGGATCAGGCGTTTGGCGTCAAGGTCTTCAAGACGGGAACGCTCAAAGTTTTCTATACCCGTGTTGACAGCAGTTCGCCACTCCGACCTCTGCGATGCAAGCTCCTCCCATTATTATTTATTATTTATTTATTCATCAATAAAAAATTACAGCATTACAGTATACACCAATGCGCTGTAAAATTCAAATAATACAAACAAAACTTAAATAACTATTTAGGGATTTTTGAAAAACGTCTTCGTCGCTTCCCTAAAACGACGGAACACCACACCCTCTGGCCAAAAGTCTGAGCGCAGGAACACCTGCTGGTGCTTGGCAGGCACTTGGAGCCTAAATGAGCTGAAGTTGTTAGCCCTTTGAGACTCGAGCGGGTAGATGAACAGCTGGAGCTGGGATCCCTGTAACCGACCCCGTGCTGCCTCGCGGACATGCTCGAAGACCTTCTCCGTGGTCGTCTTCTTGTCCAACCGAGACAGGTAGATGTCCACTAACGGTACTGCAGCTTGGATACAGGACGACGCTGCAGGAATGGTCCCACGCTGATTGCGATTGCGCTTTAGACGACTCACTAGACATGCCAATTGCAGTCAAGTGGCATTTTAAGACATCCCTGTAACGCAGAAACTGTCCTCCAGGCTTTCGTTTACCTGAGCTAAGATCAGAGTAAAATACTACTAATACTAGGCCATCTAGTCGTCTAACAATAATGGTAACAAACCTGTTCCCAACGAGTAAACCCCCGTCTAAGTATGTCAGTAGATCACTTTCGTTCGAAACTGGTTTGGATCGCACTTGTTTCATTCACTTTGACGTAAGCACACACACAGGTTGCACTTAATGTCAATCAATTTCATCTCGGCTTCATATACGATACGTTCCACTGAAGAGCACAGGTCTCCCCTGAGAATGAGATAGCTTGGGGCTGTAATTTAGTTGACATTAATCCTACTAATATTATAAATGCGAATGTTTGTAAGTGTGGATGGATGGATGTTTGTTACTCTTTCACGTTAAATCGGTTTGACGGATTTTGATGAAATTTGGCACACAGATAGTGCATAACCTGAATTAACATATAGGATACTTTTTATCCTGGAAAATTGCATAGTTCCCGCGGGACAACGATAAAAGGAATCTTTGCAGACGGAGTCGCGGACAGCAGCTAGTTGAATAATATTTTTTCGACTTTGAGTTTCACTTTACCATTTTATAAAGGCGGAATATTGTATGATAGTAAACTAGTATCCCTTAAAGGTCTACGCCCTTGGCCTAGATGGCTTTTTAACCTTTTATTCCTAATAAGTTTAATGTTTGTATAAATACTCTCAGGACCAATAAAAAGACGAATAGAAATGTATCATCATCATCATCATCAGCCCATAGTAGTACACTGATGGACTGCTGAAATTAGTTCGCTGAAGTGGCGTTGGGCTGGCCACGTCTGTCGTAGTCCTCGAATGGAGACCACGGACGGGGAGACGTAGTGTAGGGCGTCCTGAGGCACGGTGGACGGATGACCTTAAGAGGGTTGCTGGTGGCGGATGGATGCGAGGGGCCGAAGACAGAGTGTTGTGGCGCGCCATGGAAGAGGCCACGAAATGTATGTATGTACCTATTTAAAAAATGTAGCCAAGAGCGTGTCGGACACGCTCAGAATAGGGTTCCGCAGCCGTTACCATAAAATCTCACTATTAACCCATTTTGTAGTGGTAGAGCCATGTTGTAGCTAGCCGCTGCATCATGAATGGGCCAGCTCGTCCGGGGCAGTACCACCCTCTCACAGAACACCGGCGTGAAGCAGCAGTACTCCCTGCTGCGTTTCGTACGGTCAGTGAGAGTGCCAGGGCCCAATACCTCTCCCCCTCCCCTATTCCCTCTCCTTTTTCCTTAGGGCCGACAACGCACTGGCATCGCGTAAAGCGCTGCGGGTATCTATGGACAGTGGTGTACATTTAACATCAGGTGACCCACTAGTTCGTTTGTCTGGCCTATCTTACATAAAAAAAAAAATTATACCTACTATCTTTATTAAACAAGTAATATTTTTCTATGGATTTTGTACGGATTCTCCGAAGTGGGGTTCTTTCATAGGTCCGGTTCGGAAATTTACTTTATGACTAATGATAAACATGGAAACTTTTACATTATGACTGATTAGATTAAATTATGTTTTAATTAGTCTTATTATTAACCCCCGACACAAAAAAGGGGTGTTATAAGTTTGACCGCTATATGTGTGTCTGTCTGTCTGTGGCATCATAGCTCTTAAACGAGTGAACCGATTTGGATGCAGTATTTTATTTGGAAGCAAGTTTCTTGTCAATGGTTCTTAGATATATTTCATCAAAATTGATCCACTCGTTTCAAAGTTATCAGTTCTTTTGTATACTACGGAAGGGATCATAGACTTAATTGCGTTGGGGGGTTTTAAAATTTTCAATTTATAGTTACATGACAGTAGGTTATTGGTCGAACTGAAGTATATGTTTGTACTTATGTAGCAACGCATCAAATTGCGTGAACATACAAAATACTATGTCAGTGGGTCGTAATGTAACCACTGAGTCATATCATATGAACATTGTTTGCTTCGTGGCAAAACCTTAACATATAGTTCGATAAGCGAGTTCTGGGATAGAAATGTGGCGACAAATTAAAAACCTGCCAAGTGTGAGTCGGACTCGCACACGAAGGGTTCCATACCATTATATATAAAAACGGCAAAAATCACGTTTGTTGTATGGGAGCCCCTTAAATATTTATTTAAATTTAATTATTGTTTTTAAAGTGAATATATAGGTAACTTAATATTCTGTGAATATTTCAAGCGTCCTTATCAATATCGAGCAAAAACGAGCAAAAAAATCACGTTTGCTGTAGGTATGGGAGTCCCCCTAAATATTTGTTTTATTCTGTTTTTTTAATATTTGTTGTTTAGCGGCAACAGAAAAACATCATGTGTGAAAATTTCAACTGTCTAACTATCACGGTTCTTGACATACAGCCTGGTAACAGACAGACAGACGGACGGACGGACAGCGGAGTTTCAGTAATAGGGTCTCGTTTTACCCCTTTGGGTACGGAATCCTAAAAAACAGAAAAAGAAAATGGAAAATTAGGAACATTATTTTTAATCATCAAAATCGATAGTGCTGTTGATTCTGAGTAAAACATATCATCATCATCAGACGTCCCAAAGAGGTTGCGGGAACGTGTTGAATGCGGATGGCGCGAGACCGATCTGTTTGGCGAGCCTTGGGGAGTATTTTCAGCAGTGGATCTTTCGCCTGAAATGATGATGATGATTGTGACGATGTAGATTGATGACGATGGAAATGTCAGTAACTACATTGCCGACACGCCCTTGGCCGGTCTAATTTTGACGTGACAACGTATAATAAATCGATGAACGCCCGCTGCACGCATGAAAAAGGATGACGCAATGTAATGTTCTTGTACGTACATGTTCCGTACAGAGCAGTGAAGGCCAGGATGTACAAGAGAGCAGTACGCTTAGTATAAGTTTTACTTCACCAAAATACTTCTCGATCGCGTTTTCGTAAAAAAATCAATTACTATGGAAACATGGACAGCGCCTCCGCGCGCGCGCGTCCATGTTTCCATAGAATTGAAATTTTTACGTAAACGCGATCGAGAAGTATTTTGGTGAAGTAAAACTTATACTAAGCATACAGCGCGCTGCTCTAGGATGTACAATCTTAGTACTTACTAGCGCTCGGGTAATTTTTAATGGGGGGTGCGGGGGTGCGGGGGGGGTATTAAAGGGGGATGAAAATTTCATTGATTTTGCCGTAAGATGCACCGTTTTCAAGATATTTGACAAAACACCGGTTCTCGTCCGATCACCGAGGTTAAGCAACGTCGGGCGCGGTCAGTACTTGGATGGGTGACCACCTGGTTTCATTTTTGTTTTTTGAATGTTTTGGACGTTGTCACGTTAAACTATCGTCCGTAAACCGACTTTACAGACAACCGGTTTTCATACAAATACGTATAATATGACATTTCCTCTCTATACTTTTATTCCTTAGTAAGTAAATAGGTACCAATTATTAACAATGTTCTTGCAAAATCGTTTATTTACTTACGTAAATTGAAATAAGATATTGTGTTTTTAAGTTTTATAATTCGCGTTAGAATTTCTTTGCAAGAATATTACATTTGGTGCAAAGGTCAATGTGCTTGAAGTCTGTCCTTCAAAACATAATTTTAAAAATAGTTATTTCCGCATAATTATAATGCATACTTTTGAACACAGTTTCCTTATGTTTTTCTCACCTTTTATTAGGGTTCCGTACCCAAAGAGAACCCTATTACTGAGACTTCGTTGTCCGTCTGTCCGTCTGTCACCAGGCTGTATCTCAGGAACCGTGATAGATAGACAGTTAAAATTATTACAGATGATGTACTTCGGTTGCCGCTATAACAATAAATACTAAAAAACTGAATAAAATAAATATTTAAGGGAGCTCCCATACAACAAACGTGAACGTGATTTTTTTTTTGGCAACAGGTAGATGCTTGAAATATTGACGGACTAGTCTAGCTATCACGGTTCATGAGATACAGCCTGGTGAAAGACGGACAGACGGACGGACAGCGAAGTCTCAGTAATAGGGTCCCATTTTTACCCTTTGGGAACAGTTAACAAAACAAAGGCTAACTTATCCCGTAGAGCGATCTCTTCCAGTTAAGCTTATATGTTGACTGATAACTTCATCACATGGCCGATACCCGAAGATTACCAAATTTGGTAAATTATAAGTATAGATCTGCTGTAATATATCCTACAAATTATAAATGCGAAAGTGTGTCCGTCTGTCTGCTACCTCTGCACGCTTAAACTGCTGAACTGATTTAGATGAAATTTGGTCCCGGGAAAGGACATATAGGATAGTAATACCGGAAATCACCCTTTAAGAGGGTGAAATGAAAATGAAATGAGGGGGAATGGAAGTTTGTTGTATAATTATTTTAATTAGTAAGTAATATTTTGTTCTCGATCCTCTGGGCTGTGGCAGATTATCAGTGTTTTGCTCCTATGAGCAATGTTGTCCACTGAGCCACGGCCCTTTTGCACTACTGCAGCGCATACTGACAATATAAAATGTTTTACTTTTAAGTTTATACTGATTCCTGTATTTTTGTTAATCTTGATTGTGTGTGCTTGCAGTACCAAATAAACGTCTTTGTCTACATATCTATCTAGGTACTTCAGCGGAGCGAAGCTGCGGTAGTTTATAAACGGTATTTGTACCAACACGAATAAATGTTGGCACATTTGGGTCGAGAAGATCTCGCCGATGAGAGCTACTATTTTATGTTAGAACATAAGTCTGATTCAGGCAAAATACAATGCAAGCACACTGACCTGTTTGAGATCGTGACTTCACTTAAGATGTTCTGGAAAAAATGTCCTGGTAGTCTGAACTCTGAAGGTAGTGTACGAGGAGCCTGGCGCCAGGGTCAGTCAGAGTATTCCAAGATGAAATCGGTTCCTTTTGATACAATCTTGCACGAGATTCACACACAGAATGAATAGTTGGTATTTTAGCTTTTGAACTTGCCGTATGCGTAACGAAGCGCGTAGCGCGCGGCCACACAACGCGGCAACTCGTTGTAGATGGCGCTTGGTGCAAGCATGCGCATTGGTCGATGCGTAATGCCCTCATCAGACCGTTTAAGTTAGTTGAAAAAACGTAAAAATACACAAAAACCGAACAGTATTAGTTATAAATGGTAATAACTACTTGTTTAACTGAGAAAACATTTGTAAGTTATATATAATGAACTTGGCCTTGTCCCCATTCGGGAAATTGTCGAGAATACTTTCCATTTTAAATGTGTATTATTCACTTTAGGACGTAATATAATACAATGGCTTTGTTCGAATGGTGGCCTGTAAACGAGATCGGGACACCTCAAAAAATTCGTACTATATGTACGGGTCAATTGGAAGTCGAATTTGAGCCACTTCCCGGTTTCCGATTGAACTGAAATTTTGCATGCATGTGTAAAACAGATGACAATGCTATATTATTATGACACAGAACTGATCTGATGATGTAGCTGGAAAGTGGCCATAGGAACTCTGTAATAAAACGATACGACTGCATCGAGTTTGGACTCATATAATTCGTCTTGGCGATTACTCTGGTAACCAGGGGCAAAAAGTAGTCGGCAAAAAAGTACTAAAAATAGAATTTTTAACATAAACTTATTTTAAAAATGTCGTCTCATACGACGCTAAGGGAATTTCGGAAGGGCAAAAACAAAAGTTGTTTCCGTTTTTACCCTTGAATAATCAACTGTGATGTTGAGAGCCAAGCACAGTTATTTAAGGTCAAGGGAAACGTGATTCAATGTTTTGAATCGATCTGTTTTCTCGGTAAAATTCATTAATGGTGGAGCACGAAATGTGACGCGGCTTTTTCTAAGATTCCGCGCGTCTGAGTGTCAAAACGGAATCATCTACCTACACTAAGAGCTCGTTCCCACTATGTCGGATGTCGCGCCCGGATTTTAATCGGTTGTCGGCGTCTCTGTTCACGCCCCGACATCTGACCAATGTGAACTGCGTCATACTTGCCCTTAGGCGAGCGAGACCCGACACGATTTTTATCCGGACGTCGGCTGGCAAAACACCCGACATTTTTTGTCGTCACCGACACAAAATCGGTGTCGGTCAAGTGTAAATAGCTTCGTACAAAATGTTCCGCCACTGGAACGACCGATTAAAATCCGGACCGACATACGACATAGTGGGAACGAGCTCTAATATTATAAAGAGGAAAGATTTGTATTTTTGTATGTAACGACTAAACTTAAAAACTACTGGACCGATTTCAAAAATTATTTTATCGTTAGAAAGCTACATTATCACTGAGTGACATAGGCTACTTTTTAACGCGGGAAATACCTTTTCCTACGGGAAAATTAATTTATCGCGGTCGAAGCTGCGGACGGAAGGCTAGTTATAGGATAAAATAAGTTTTTGTTAATAATTTCACTTTCAATGCAAGCTTTTTCGCTGACTGTACTTTTTATTGACTGCACTTGTATTGTCATTCAACCTACATAAGTATACCAAATTACAAGCAAGTCCGACTACTGGAAGTGGGTCAAATACAACTTCCATGATTTGACCCGTAAATACATACTTATGTACATACATTGAAAGTTAATAAAAAGCTTTTAAAATGCTCCTTTCATCCACAACTTTGAAACGGCTGAACCAATTTTGATAAACATGTCTAAGAACCATCGCCAAGAAGCCTGCTTTCAAATATATAAAAAAACCGCATCCAAATCGGTTCACCCATTTAAGAGCTATGATGCTACAGACAGACACACAGACAGCGGTTAAACTTATGACACCTTTCTTTTTGTGTCGCGGGTTAAAAATTAAGAGTTTACATACGACCTAACCCCTAACCTAACGTGTGAAATTAATGAGTGCCTAATAAAGGATCCGGAGCCTAGGTATGATATTGTTTAACACCAATTTATACCCTAGTATAATAAAAATAAAAATAAAAAATAAGAAAAAAAAATAAAAAATATGGAAAAAAAAAAAAGTTAAAATATTTCAATTTTTAATTTGAATTTATAAAATATTTATTTGATATTAGAGATAAAAATGTAAACAAACAATTGTCAATGTCAATGTCAACGTCAGTCCCAGGGGTTAACTTTTGTTTTGTTTTAACTAATGAATTTAAATACATTCTATTTAGTAACGCCTTAACTACTATGCTGTTTTATTATTTCGCAGCGAACGAACAATATTCATATTTCAATGATTTACCAGTTTTACTCGACAAAATTCTACTCAGCAAAATTAAAAACAATATTGACCAGTTGTATCGATTAAATTCAGAACCATTATGTTAAGAATTTCTGAACATTACCAGTGGTATAATTATAACCTACACACATATTTGTAACTAGCTTTTGCCCGCGACTCCGTCCGCGTGGAATTAGTAATTTGGGCAGCTTATTTTTTTTATCCAATTTGCTTTTTCATCAATTATGGCTCTCCTTAGTTCCTCGATATAAAAAAATTACCCCCCCCCGCACCCCCCCGCAACCCCCCCCCCCTCACCGACCCCCCACCGACCCCCCCCCCCACACACCCGCGTTCACATTCACCACCGTACCTACTCCCAAGTCACTACTTCTAAAAACTGTTCTATAAATTCTTAAAATAGACCTATCTTTCACATTTGTGAACCGATTCAAATGAAACAAACACTAAATGTTAATCCAAGAAAATACCAACATATCAGTGAAAACCGCATCCTTCTAGGTTAAGCCGTTTCTGAGATTAGCGCGCACAAACGCACAGACAAACAGAGACAAACAGACAAACAGATAAACAGACAAACAGACAAATAATTCTAAAAAACATTGTTTTGGGTTCTATTGCGCTAGTAAATAGCCCTAGTGACAGTTTTTCTCAAATATCTTCAATGTACAGACACCGACTTGTTACAGATTTATTATATGTATAGGTTAAAAAATTATTATATCCATTTAAATGTTTATAAATGTGTACCAGAGTGACTTTGAGCTTCCTTATGAGGCCCATCGTTAGCGGCCACGTCTCAGTGCCACAAGTCATCACTGGCAACACACACTAGTAAAAGACTTTTGACTTGAGATATTGCGGTATGTTGGACGGACTGGAAGACGCACTGTAGGTAGGCCTCCAACAAGATGGAGCCACGACCTGGTTAAGGTGGCGGGATCGCGTTGGATGCGGATGGCACGGGACCGAACTGTTTGGCGAGCCAGGCCTATGTTTAGAAGTGGATCTTTCTTTCATGATGTGACGATGTAAAGGTAGGCAAATAGTCAAGCCAGATATTTTGACTAAGGTGTAAAGTTTACAATACAATACAATGACTCTTTTGAGTGTCCACCACAAAGAAAACAATACAGAAAAACAAGTACATTAAGTATGTAGTTCGTGAAGTTAGGGCGTGTAGAGTTAGGAAGCTTGGCTCTATATTAGGTCTGATAACTTTTTGACAGTGCAAGGAATAGAACAACATTTTACATGAAAATAAGTGGGATTTTCTTTCATATTAAAATTACAACAACTTAAGAGGATACGATGCGCACCATTTCTCCATACAAACGTAGTCCCCTGTTTCCTCCCTGGATAATGGCTTTAGAGCCAATTTTTTTTTCTGTATCTACCACACAGCTATGCCCCTATGTTTCGTTTTTTTCCATATTTCAATTAACATAAGAAATATAAGCTTTCAAAAACTGAAAAAAATTCCCAATTTCAACGTCATTTTCAGACACATCGGAAAAGAATCCCTCATATAAACAGAAAAAGGAAAACATACATACAAACTAATTATTATTGAAAAAAAAAAATTATTGGTCCAGTTTTCGAGAAGAAAACAGGGGACTACGAAATGCTGTTTTGATCAATTTTACGCGCCTATTAACGGTCTGAGCGGCAGCTGTCCCGCTCTCGCTGTACTGACACGGAGGGGTTCGGGCGAGACAGCGACATTTCATTAAAATACCTATTTCACAATAGTGTCTCAGCCATCGTATCCCTTAAGGATTTGTCACACTGAATGCGTTCTGCGGTCGCGGTCAGGTCAAATTGACCGCAGCCCGCATTATGTATGAACAACATTGTCGGTCTCTATAAATTATATTGTGCGTGCATATCTATACAAAATGGTTAACTAATGTTTCGGCGAAAAACTTTTCGCAAAATGATTAATTTGGCAAATGTTTCATTTCCCAAATAAATAAATAAATAAATAAAATAAATAAATATTAGGGGACAATCTTACACAAATCGACCTAGTCCCAAACTAAGCAAAACTTGTACTATGGGTACTAGACGACGATAAACATACTTATATAAATACTTAAATACATAGAAAACATCCATAACTCAGGAACAAATATTCGTGCTCATCACACAAATAAATGCCCTTACCGGGATTTGAACCCAGGACCTCTTGCTTCGTAGGCAGGGTCACTACAAACTAGGCTAAAGCGGTCGTCAAATGTTTATTTTTTCTGAAACTGTAAACTTTTCAGGATTGTCATAAAACAAACCTAACCTAACCTAACTAGTCCTGAAATATATCTTGAATAGTTTACAGTTGCAGAAAAAATTAACATTTGGGAAATTAAAGATTTGCCAAATGAATCAGTTTGCGAAAAATAATTGGCCGAAAAGGCAGTAGGTACATGAAAATATATAGAGACCGACAATGTTGTTCATACATAATGCGGACAGCGGTCAATTTGACCTGACCGCGACCGCAGAACGCATCCAGAGTGACAAATCCTTTAAGCTGCAAGCCCAGTCTCGAGCCCCGGCTCGACGTCATAAGGTTCTTACTAACAGATAAAATCTCAGAGAAAAAACCCAGATGCCGTTACAAGAATACTGCAAGGCCGAATCGTGCGTCAGTTATGTGCAAACTGACAGTTTGTGCAACAGACATTATGTATAAATGTACAGCGGATGTAAGAGTAATAATAATTGTTTATTTTCTTTTTACAAAAACTCATAACTTACAACAAGGTTGATATCTCTTATTAACAAGGAAGGCTACCCAACCTGTTCAGCTCCGATTGATTTATCTATACTAATATTATAAAGCTGAAGAGTTTGTTTGTTTGTTTGGTTGAACGCGCTAATCTCTGGAACTACTGCTCCGATTTGAAAAATTCTTTCAGTGTTAGATAGCCCATTTATCGAGGAAGGCTATAGGCTATATATCATCACGCTAACACCAATAGGAGCGGAGCGGAGCGGAAGAATGTTTCAAAATCGGGGGGTTTTGAAGTAAAACTTCTATAGGCACGCTTGACTTGGGAGTACGGTGGTGAATGTGAACGCGGGTGTGCGGGGGGGTTGGGGGGAGGTGGGGGGTTTGGGGGCGGGTAATTTTTTTTATATCGAGGAACTAAGGAGAGCCATAATTGATGAAAAAGCAAATTGGATAAAAAAAATAAGCTGCCCAAATTACTAATTCCACGCGGACGGAGTCGCGGGCAAAAGCTAGTCTAATATATAAAAATCTCGTGTGGTGTTTGTTATCGAACTCCTCCGAGACGGCTTGACAGATTTTTATGAAACTTTTTTCCCTACATTCGGTAGGTCTGAGAATAGGTCGTAGGCTATTTTAAAAATCGCGGCCGATCTGTACTATGTCGAATACTAATCCAGTCTATATCATCCTCGGTGTTACCTACCAAAAACAAAAGAACATAAGGGGCAGGGGCTTATTAAGTTGGGCCCACCTGTTTATAACTTTTTTTTTTGTATTTTGGTCTTATTTATTTTGTATTTTTTGTAGCGTAGCGTGTAGCGTTATAAGTATGACATGTATTGAGTTATTATTGTAATTATTTGTATTTTTAATGTTGGACCATTGTTGTTCGAAATAAATGAATTATTTATTATAAATGCGTCGGCCCCTATTCTTCGCGGACGGAATCGCGGGCAACAGCTAGTTTTGATATATAATTTATTGAATCAGGCGTTACTTCGCGGAGGTCCATATTAATGAACTGAAAAAATTACTTTGCTCACCCGGGAAGGTAAGGTGACACTTCAAAATCCATTGAGCCGTTCAGGCTGCAGGGCGTGCCAAAAAATGATACATACATACATACAGGCATACATTTCATTTCATTTGTTTTAAGACATTAATTTCGGACGAACTCAAGCCCCTAAGGCACGGGTCCAAACCTAGTTTAGGGGTCGAAAGCTCGACCACTTATTTAAGATTTTGTTTTGTACAAACTTAAGCCTATGTTACTTGTAACACTTGTTTTTGTGTACAATAAACATTTTTATTATTATTATTATTATTATACATATATACATACATACATACATACATAGGTACATACGCTTCGGCAGTCGGGTGAAAATTGATCTTTGGCCTCGTGCGTCTCCTTATGACATAGGGACTTTGATCAATTATAACTGAAGATACACATTGCCGAACAAAATCCCCTTCAAAGAATGTCCGAACTTTTTTATTTGTTTGCATAACAATTAAAATCATCACCTACACAGAAATTTGAACCTAGTCTTTACTTCATTACAGTCGAATTTCGGTTGACACTTGACAGCTAAACTTGACAATTTCACGCAACGTACTGAGAAAAAGAAGGCCACTTTTATCAAAGTGGCGCTCATTTGGCTCGGACATTTTCGGGCGCGCGACTGTGGATCTACAGTTATAATTGATCAAAGCATAGGGATGCTATTTGACAAATTTTAACTTTTACTTGGGCTGAAAGGATTATACTTTACAGTCCTAAAAATAGGACTTTGGGCCTTACGAGGTTAAGGGGGATGGAGGGGCCTTTGAAACACGCAAAGGCATCGAAGAATACTACTAAACTTACGTCGCCATTGGGTCAGGGGCATCTATTGTCAAGAATCTCAACAAATGAGGCAACGAGTTCGTTGGGCTAAAAACAGGTATTATATAATTTGTTTAAAAATATATAGTTGTATGTTTTGGTGCGGTTACTATCTGGGTATTTTCATGTTAAACTGCGCAATTTTGGAGTTTACTTACTCAGAAATCAAGAAACAAAGGTTTTTTTTACATTATCCATCGTCACGTACCGATCTACCTACGTATACATTCCCATAATATTACGATCGAACACGATCATGTTACAGAAAAATATTAACATTTTCCGGCAGCCCCGGATCTACGATTTTTTCGAACCGGGGCAAAAACTTGATAATGGCGCCACCTCCCTTCACTTGTTCGATATTTGGAATTCTTGCCTCAAGGATTTGGCGCCCCCATGAAACTGCCAGCCGGGGCAAGTGCCCTGGTTTGCCCCCCTTAGATCCGGGGCTGTGTTCCGGTACCCAAATCAAGAATGTTAAATTTGCCCCATTTTACATGTGTAGATAGGATGTATCTACAAATACAGTTAACAAAAGTACAGTCAGTAAAAAAAGTACTTATTAAAATGAAAATTAAAAAAAATACTTTTTCGTTTTTTTTTTTAAATCTGAACGCAGATTTTCTTGTCACTGTAATCATTGACATGATTTCTAATAACAGCAGGCTAATTGTCTAAATCCCTCGCAATCACCATCGCGTTAATTTTGACAGTTCTTGTATGCCCTGACAATAATTGGTATCGGAAGCAGCCAGCTGTCACAGCCATACAAAAACTGTCATTTCAATCCGATACCGAGTGTCAAAAAAGTTATACAAGCCCTGCCGATCTTTGTATGACTAAGGTCGGCTTGCGCGGACGAGTTAACTGCTAACCCAGGGTTAACAAGTGTCAAAATGTACGAAACTGTCATTCTTAAACCAGGGTTATCGTTTTATTTTTGCTTGCTGGTTTAGACTACTATGAAACAGAAGAATTACTGATAACTGTATAGTTTTATGTAGCACACGTTCACACACATACATAATACATGTATTATAGTTAAGTATGTTTAGACGACCAGATGGCCTAGTGGTTAGAGAACCTGACTACGAAGCTTGAGGTCCCGGGTTCGATTCCCGCGTCGGGGCAGATATTTGTATGAAAAATACGAATGTTTGTTCTCGGGTCTTGGGTGTTTAATATTTATTTAAGTATGTATCTTCTATCTATATAAGTATGTTTATCCGTTGCCTAGTACCCATAACACAAGCTTTCCTTAGCTTACTTTGGGACTAGGTCAATTGGTGTGAATTGTCCCGTGATATTTATTTATTTATTTTATTTATTTTTATGTTCTATTAAATTATTTTCTTTTTGTTTTAGTTTGTAGATTAAGTAAACAAAAATGTAACAAATTGGGAAGAGCGAGTTCTCCTGACACAGGTGCATACGCCTACTAGGAGTTCTCCAAATTATTGTTAAATGTTTTAATTTAAATGAATAAAGATTATTATTTTTTTTTAACCCTGAACTGTGCAAGTGGCCTTTATAGTTACAAACTTACCCATACTGACCGATCTTAAGTAAATACCTACTGTTTACATAAATATATGTATATGTAACCGGTTAATACTTATTTTGTAATTTTTCCTAATATTGTCAATTTATTGTAATACCGAATCAGGACACCGCGTGACAGGCATAGCCTAGTGTGGGGCCACTGGATGATCAGTGTATGTTATTATATTAAGGTTTTCTTTTAATAAACTATTTTATTTTTGAAGTGAGACTGACGCACTGGCCCACTGACGACATGGCACGGCGTGGCATTTTATTACTATCAAGTTATTTTGAATCTTATTTCAATGAGTTTAGAATTCATGTTTCTTTATTTCGATATCACGATGCCGCGACGTGTCGAGGGATGACGCAACGCATAACCAATAAAGTAACATGAATTCTAAACTCATTGAAATAAGATTCAAAATAACTTGATAGTAATGCGTTGCTTTAAATGCGTCGCGTTAAATACGCATCGCAACGCAACGCTAGTTGACGTTTACGAGACGTTCGCATTGTAACGGATGTTAAAAACTTTGCCAGTGCGATCCAGAACAATTGCGTGGTTTAGTATGAAAACTTGTAAAAATCAAAACTATTTTAATGGTAGATCGTAGAATAAAGTATTTTAAACGTATTCAGTAAAAAAAAGTATTGAAAATCTTTGAGAATTACGAAAACTCAAGAAAAATTATTAAAAATAACGTGCGCACGAGGAGCAACGCCATCTAGCGACGAGTTATGTACTTGTTTCGCTAGCGCTGTAGTTGGTTGCTTGCTACCCGCATCTTTGCTGTAGGTTATTGCAATAAGGTTCATATGGATGTATTTATAAGTGCCTTTTTCATTTCCACATTACGAAGTTGCACTTCTTTCGCGCGGACGCACGCACTATCTTTTTTTTAAAAAAACTTACCTCTATTTATTTTCCCCTGCTGTGATATCAGCATGTTGAGCGGCACAGTCTTGTCGCCAGACACCCTCGGTAGCCCCAGCATCTTGCTGGCTGATTGCCCCACCGCCAAGTACTGTTTGTGCCCCATTTTGTTATTTTTTGCTTATTCCCCTGACTACATCCGGATCGGTGGGTTGTGCTTATCTGGAACAAAGATGCTTTTTTGAAAAACAATTACGTATTGCAGCAAACGCTGTTGAAAGTTTTAGGCACTGGTCATGTAAAAGTTTTTTTTTCAAACTTAGTATTTAGAGCGCGCGCAGACAGAGAGCGGTCTGGAGTTCCGAGTTCCGCGTTCAGAGTTCTGTGTTTTGACCGCTCAAGAGTTCCAGTCGCCTGCTGTGTGCGTTATCGTAAGAGACTGCGTACCTTACATTCGAAAGAATGCAGAACTCGGAACTCGGAACTCCAGACCGCTCTCTGTCTGCGCGCGCTCTTAGTGCTCATTCTGTTTTTTAGTGAAGCGTAACTTTTCATTGTAAGTCATTTCAATTTATAGAACCACTAGGTCAAATGCATTTTGTGATAGTACTTATAAGTCAACACAGTCGGAACAATTTGGTTCTCGCAAAAATAAATCCACAACCCTAGCCGGTTTCAATTTGCTGAAACGTGTCTCGGAGAGCCTAACCCGTAAGACTCCAATTTTGTAAATTTTTCTAGACTTGAGTAAGGCCTTCGATTTTGTAGGTACGGCATAAGAGGTAATTCACGGAATTGGGTTGAAAGTTATTTAGGACAGATAATGCAGTGCACAGAAACTGAGAAAGTTGTCAAAAACGCGAGAAACTGTTTGTGCAGACAAAAATTTAGATCGTCTTTTTTTAATAAATGGAACTGGCGTACCACAAGGAAGCATTCTTGGCCCATTGTTATTTTTAATTGCCATTAATGATCTCCCTAACTCGATTAAACAGGATTGTGTTATGTTTTCCGATGACACGGTCTTGATGATAAGTGGTGATAATAGGTTTAAGTGTGAAAAAATGACAACAAAGCAATAATAGACACCAATAACTGCTTAAAAGGTATGTAGGTATGTATGTAAACGCTTTATTGCACATAAAAATAAAAATACAAGTACACAGAAAGGAGAACAAAGGCGAGCTTATCCCTAAAAAGGGATCTCTTCCAGCTAACCAACCTAGTTAAGAAAAGACAATTTACTATAATATGGATAAGCAAACAGTAAAAATTACGTGCGGTAAAGAAAAAAAAATATTATAATATTGAGCTCTAGAGGATAATCATTACAAAGGTCCTGAAAAATTCACGGTTTCCGAGAAAAAAAGTGTTGTTACGATGTTAGGAATTTAGAAGGACATTTGGATTACTTCCTACTCGATTCTTACTCCTCGATTCTTGGATGTTTCATGTAGGTATTTAAATATGTATTTATCTATATAACCATATACGCGACACTCAACGATCTCGTCCGTCGGGCTCTCGGCTCCGCATCCATCCCCGCGACCCTAGAGCCTACAGATCTTTCTGCTGCGGACGGGAAGAGGCCCGACGGTTGTATAACCACCGTAAAGTCCCAGTTTGCGTGCAGTGGCTAGACATCTGTCCATAACAATCCATAGCAATAAACATCAACGGCTGCAAGCAAATTTGTTTTGAAAATGGGTATCTGACGTCTGGGGCGATGGTACGTTGGTGCCGTGGCGTCTGGGGCAGCCGTTGGCGTGGGATGTTACATGCGTAGATACGTTGGCCCCGTCCCACGTCCAACGCTCTGCGCGGAAGCCAGGGTCAGCTGCAGACGATGCCCAAACCGTCAAGTGCCGCAAATATGCTTTTCTTAGAGAAAACTACTTTTTTGCGGCACTTGCGGTCGAAACCTTTGGACCTTGGTCGTCCGACACAAAAAAGTTCATAAAAGAAGTGTCGGACAACTAATTGGCGTCTCTGGCGACCTAAGAGCAAGCTTTTTCTTCCCCAAAAACTGAGCCACGCAGTGCAGCGGGGCAACGCGGCTAGCGTCTTAGGTACAATGCCCCGCGCTGCCCTACCTTTGGAAGAGGAAGCCAGTTTTAATTAATTTTATCTGTTTTTATTTTTTCTTGTAAAATATATAATGATATGGAGCTCTGCAAAGTAACGTCTCATAAGATTACTATAACCATGTTTATTATTAATTATTACTATGCCGCGAAATCATGCAAAAAAACTAGTGCCCGTAATACGACTTAAGTGGGGCAAAATGTTTAATAATTAGTACTTAATTAACTTAGTGCGTGCAAGGATATGATCTAGAATACCAGAATATTAGCAACAAAGTCTACTATTGAGTCAGCTCCATCATTATACGATTTGTTAACATCTAATGACTATTACACAGAAGTATAAGAGGACTGAATATCATGGTATGTATTACAATACCGAAGTACGAAAGACCGAATGTATTAAAACATCGAATGGGTCAAAAGACCGACACGATTTTTTTCTGAAACCGTTAACTTTTTAAGATTGTTATAAAACTAACCTAACCTAACCTAATGGGTTCTGTATGATGCCGTTTTAATAAATTCTGAAAAATGTACGGTTTCAGAAAAAAATCGTGTCGGTCTTTTGACCCATTCGATGTTTTAATACATTCGGTCTTTCGTACTTCGGTATTGTAATAATACATACCCTTTACTACACACAGTCATGGCCTCTTACATCGTGACAGATGTTTCAAGCAAGCAGCATCCAATTGAGAGGCAACGCTTCGTGACTATAAAGTCCGATCCGAGAACGGCACGTGCGCCCGCATTTTTGGCACACTATTACTTAATTACTTACTTTATTATACACTAGCAGCTTCCGACTTCCGTCCGCAGCTTCTCTTTCTTAAATTAATATTCCCGTAGGAAAAGATATCTTCCCGCGGTAAAAAGTAGCCTATGTCACTCAGTGATAATGTAGCTTTCTAACGGCAAAAGAATTTTTGAAATCGGTCCAGTAGTTTCGGAGCCTATTCAATGCAAACAAACAAACAAACAATCAAATCTTTCCTCTTTATAATATTAGTATAGATTAATTATTTTGTAAGTGATTATAAGACGCTTAAGAATAACAAGTACAATACAAAAACCGGTTGTCTGTAAAGTCGGTTTACGGACGATAGATTCACGTGACAACGTCATAACAAAACATTCAAAAATAAAAAATGAAACCAGGCGGTCACCCATCCAAGTACTGACCGCGCCCGACGTTGCTTAACCTCGGTGATTCCTCCCCCGCACCCACCATCAACCCCCCCCCCCCCCCCGCACCCCCATTAAAAATGACCCGAGCGCTAGTACTATGATTGTACATCCTGGCGCGCGCTGCTCTCTTGTACATCCTGGCCTTCACTGCTCTGTACGGGACATGTACGTACATGTACGTTACATTGCGTCATGCTTTTTCGTGCGTGCAGGCGGCGTTCATCGATTTCTTAGACATTGTCACGACAAAAAACAAAACTTAAATTAACTTAATCTAAACCTCAAAACCTACATTTACCATCTCTTTTAGTAAACCTAGCGCCTGAACGTGTTAAAGAAAGTTTTAGCTCATTTGCGAATGACCTAGACAGTCTCACCATTGATAGCTACGAAACACGTTTTAGTGATAAATTGCTATCATTTTTGTATTCGACACGTTCTAAAAAATCTCGAGTCACTGTGTTTGTTATCGAACTCCTCTGAAACGGCTTGACGGATTTTTATGAAACTTTTTTCTCCATATTCGGCAGGTCGCGGGCAACAGCTAGTAATAGTAGAAAATTCGAGCTGCGTGTAGTTCGGAGAAACAAGACTTCGATAAACGTTGTAGAACCACTCAGCTGCTTTTTTGCATTGTTTGACAAGTGATATCAAACAATGTCATTATTGTCTTAAGATATAAATTTGATTTAAATAAATTGACAACCATAGTTACCCAAAGCACGGGAGTGGGTAATAAATTAATAATTCACAAACAAACAAAAACAAAACCATCGAGACAAACCTGATACAATACGTTTACTTTTAGTTTACCACTGACAAGATGGCTTGCCTTCATTTCATTTCCAACTTTAACACCATACAAATAAAGTAGCTATTACAAAATCTGCAAACGTGGGTAACAGTATTATAAAATTGGCTTTATTTGTAGGTCGTTAAAGTTGAATATGAAATGAAGGCAAACCATCTGTCAGTGGTAAACTTTATGTAATTTTACTGTACAGGTTTAACGATGCTATTTATTTGTAAAAATATTATTGCTTTGAATTTGGAAAATAAAAAAAATAAAAAATCCTAGGGCACTTCTTATCCCGGTATCCCCACGGGATAGAATTTTTTCCATGTAAAATCGCAAAATGAATTTTTGCGATTGTGTTCTTCATAATTATCATGTTTTTCTTTTCCCGTTAGAATTTAGCAAAATTTTGGTCACGCGGTAAAAGACTAGTTGTTAATTATTGTACAAAATTCGATGAAACGTCAATTCGGTGAAACAAACATTCGATGAAACGAATTTGATGGGCAGAATGATCATAGCAAACATTGTTTTACATAAGTTGTTACATTATCTATACAAATATAGACCTCTTAGAGATTTGTTTGTTCATCGACCAGCAAACATTGTATGTATTCACTGTGGAAGGCGTAACACGATGGATTTAAAATATAGATTCAGCAGGTTATTTTAAGCCAAAAAATCTTTGATCAATTATAACTGTAGATCCACAGTCGCGCGCCCGAAAATGTCCGAGCCAAATGAGCGCCACTTTGATAAAAGTGGCCTTCTTTTTTCTCAGAACGTTGCGTGAAATTGTCAAGTTTAGCTGTCAAGTGGAGTTTTGTCGCTACCGAAATACGACTGTAATGAAGTAAAGACTAGGTTCAAATTTCTGTGTAGGTGATGATTTTATTTGTTACGCAACCAAATAAAAAAGTTCGGACATTCTTTGAAGGGGATTTTGTTCGGCAATGTGTATCTTCAGTTATAATTGATCAAAGCCAAAAATATAGTTTATTGAATCAGGCGTTACTTTGCGGAGGTCCATATTAATGAACTGAAACAATTACGTAACTTTACTCACCCGCGACTTTACGATAGTTACGTTTATGCATGAAATGCGTGTTCATGCAGTTCCTCCACCTCCACACTGTACGAACACACTCAAATCACACAAACCCAACTATCACCACCCACAAACTGCACTGACGCGTTTCGAACTCGACCAGAGCTCAACTTCGGAGTATTGCTGTTCACCATGCTACTTTGATCAATTATAACTGTAGATCCACAGTCGCGCGTCCGAAAATGTCCGAGCCAAATGAGCGCCACTTTGATAAAAGTGGCCTTCTTTTTTCTCAGAACGTTGCGTGAAATTGTCAAGTTTAGCTGTCAAGTGGAGTTTTGTCGCTACCGAAATACGACTGTAATGAAGTAAAGACTAGGTTCAAATTTCTGTGTAGGTGATGATTTTGTTTGTTACGCAACCAAATAAAAAAGTTCGGACATTCTTTGAAGGGGATTTTGTTCGGCAATGTGTATCTTCAGTTATAATTGATCAAAGCCAAAAATATAGTTTATTGAATCAGGCGTTACTTTGCGGTGGTCCATATTAATGAACTGAAACAATTACGTAACTTTACTCACCCGCGACTTTACGATAGTTACGTTTATGCATGAAATGCGTGTTCATGCAGTTCCTCCACCTCCACACTGTACGAACACACTCAAATCACACAAACCCAACTATCACCACCCACAAACTGCACTGACGCGTTTCGAACTCAACCAGAGCTCAACTTCGGAGTATTGCTGTTCACCATGCTACCAAATGTTAGACTAACATTTGGACGTTTGAGTCTATCATTTGGTAGGTAGGTATTTATAAGACGGACTATAAGGGTTCCGTTTTTGCCTTTTAGAACCCTAAGAAGGAAAGTTAAAATTGCCGATTAAATCCCAGGCTCATATAACGTTTTTAACTTATGTCTTGTCTAGCGCATTTGCACACCCACGTTTTATAAGTACGTAACAGGGAGAATTACATGGTAGGTACATAAAAAGATATAGAAATGTAAATAATGGTGATATCACCATCAAAACAGATATAAATAACTTATTATTACTAGAAACGTGGGTAACTCTTAAATTATCGGATAATCGTTCGACTGCCTACATGAAAGGACAACAGTTATATCGTTAGCAGTTAGTTACTTCCTACTTCTGTTCTGTGTCTATATTCTTCTTCTGTATCTAACTATACATATTATAAAATGCTTTGTCCTGAATGACTGACTGACGGATTAACGCACAGCCTAAACCGCTGATCGTAGTGACTTAAAACTTGGATTGCGTGTTCTTTGTATGACGCAGGCATCCGATAAGAAAGGATTTTCCGAAATTCTACCCCTAAGGCGGTAAATAAGGGGGCAAAGTTCGTATGGGACAACGTGATTCCTCGGTCCAATATACTTCAAATTTTGCATAAACATTCTTTAACACAAATGATGGAAGACGTGTTTTGTATTTTATTGAAATTCATCCCTTGACGGGGTTAAAAAGGGGTAGAAAGTTATTTTGGGGGTGATTCGCTTCGAATTTGATATCAATACTCCTTAGTGTTTTTGATTTAAATTATATTTGATTTTGACACATGTTTGAATACTCAATACGATGTTGTTGGTGTAGTTTGAACTCACTAAAGCTTGGTGCAATGCAATTAGTCATTAAAATTGTAATGTCTCGAAGGTCACCGTACACAGTTTCTATTAGAACCGTTTTTGACTTCTACGCGGACGAAGTCGCAGGCTAAAGCTAGTATAGGTATAAAAGGCCCCGTTTCTTACTGATCTAACAATGCAGAACTCAAACCACTAAACGGATTGTGCTGAAATTTGGCACACAGATAGATATTATGACGTAGGCATCTGCTAAGAAAGGATTTTTGAAAATTCACACGGGATAGGGAACAAATAGGATCTATATGTATTTTCGCTTCATAGTAGCCATATCTCCGTAACTTTAATTATTAGAGACTTCAAATTTGGCATGTAAGTAGGTGATTATAAAAGTAAAAAAACTAATTTTAGGTTTTTCGGAAAATCCTACGGGATAAAGAGAAAATGAAATTTATATGTTCAATACAATGGAACCGTGCTGCCCTGCAGACAATGGTTTTTAAGTTTGTTGAATATTGAACTATAACAAGCACAGCGTAAAGATCATAATGGTCTAATCGATTTTTTGCTCTTACTGCGTTTTAGGGCCTGCAGGGCAGCGCGACCCTATCTCAGTAAATGGTTATGGTCCTTTAAAATCATAGAGGTGAGTTGGCACCCTTATAATTGAAAACGCTCTGTATAATGTAGTAGTGGAAGAGCTATGTTGTGGCTAGCCGCTCCACGAATAGGCCTGCTCGTCCGGGGCAGTACCACCCTCTCACAGAACACCGGCGTGAAGCAGCAATACTCCTGATGCGTTTCGTGCGGTCAGTGAGAGCGCCGGGGCCCAATACCTCTCCCACTCCCTCAGCCCTATTGCCTCTCATTTTTAAAGGCCGGCAACAGATCAGTGACTCCCTTTGAGTTGTTGATATTCAAGGGCGGTGATGATCATTTTCCATCAGATGACCCGCTTGGTCATTTGCCTTCCTCTTATAATAAAAAAAAAGAAAAAAACCAGCTGCAAAAATATTCCGCATTAACGTCAAGATATCTTGTATACTTATTAAACCAATTAAATTAAATGATATCCGTTAACTTAGCTAGTAGTTGCTAAGTTTTATAATAATAACCTAAAGTGTTTATAACTAAGTATACTTAATTACAGTAGCGCCAGAAGATTGCGAAACAAGAAATACTTAGATATTTGATCCTGTGAGTAAACGCGTCAGTGTAGTTTGGTGGTGGTGATAGTTGGGTTTGTGTGTTTAGTGTGTGTTCGTACAGTGTCGAGGTGGAGGAACTGCATGAAAACGCATTTTTTACTTAAACGTAGCTATCGTGAGGTCGCGGGTGAACAAATTAATTGTTTCAGTTCATTAGTTTATTAAAGTATTTTCAATTTAAAATGGATTTGCTGCTTTTTTCAGAATAGGAGTGGAATTCCCTGCCTGGGACTGTGTTCCCTGAACATTAAATTTTGGCCGCTTTCAAGTCTAGGGTGAATGAGCATTTACTAGGGAAGCGTGCTCCATCGTAGGCCTCATCTTCGCTTTCCATCAGGCGAAATTGTGGTCAAACGAAAGCCTATATTGTATAAAAATTTTAAATAAAAAATAGAACCGCCTTCAAAAACACCCAAAAAATATTATTTAAAAATTTAACCGACTATAATGAGCATTATAATATCTTTCTACTAATCTGTTTGAAGTCGGGCCTCAGCACGAGCTAGCAGGAGTAGTAGACGCCCAATAGATAGTAGGTATCTATCTATGTAGGTAAGTTAAATTACTACTATAAAGCTTGAGGTCCCAGGTTCGGTCCCCGCGTTGGGGCAGATATTTGTATGAAAAACACGAATGTTTGTCTTGGGTGTTTAATATGTATTTAAGTATGTATCTATCTATATAAGTATGTTTATCTGTTGCCTAGTACCCATAACACAAGCTTTGCTTACTTTGAGACTAAGTCGATTGGTGTGAATTGTCCCGGGATATTTATTTATTAATTTAATTACTAGGTCCACTCCTGCTGTCTCGAGCTGAGGCCCGACTTCAAACAGATTAGTAGAAAGATATTATAATGCTCATTATAGTCGGTTAAATTTTTAAATAATATTTTTTGGGTGTTTTTGAAGGCGGATCTATTTTTTATTTAAAATTTTTTATTTTTGGCTTTTTAGTTGCTTTGGTATAAAAAAGATGCGTAGGCGTAGCCAGTAGACGAAGCCCGGCTTCTGTTTCCGATCTGAGGATCGCAAGGTAACTAACGAACCTAAGCAGGTTAAGCAAGAAATGGTTTGAAGGTATTTTTTATTGCAGGGGGGCTCCGCTCCCCGAGCCAACTCTCTGGTAGCAAGCCTACCACTTCCAATCTGAGGGATACGAGATACTAACGAACCTAAGCAGGTTAAGCAAGAAATGGTTTGAAGGTTTTTTTTTGCGGGGGGCTCTGCCCCCCGAGCCCCCCGTTCCAGTATCAAAGCTTCTATTACCACTCTGAGGGACGCAAGATAACTGACGAATCTAACCAAATGAAACGGTAGATGGTTTAACAGATTTTTTACTGCGGGTTGTCTCTGCCCCCCGAGCCCGGCCCCCCCCCCCTCCAAGAGCGGGGCTTTTATTTTCACCCTGAGGGACACAAGGCAGCTAACTAACCTAACCAGGTTAAACGGGAAGTGGCTTAAAGGTTTTTTTTTATTACGGGAGCTCCGCCCCCAAGCCCCTCTACCGGGACCGAGGTTTCTATTTCCACTTTGAGGGATACGAGATAACTAACAAACCTAACCAGGTTAAACGGGAGGAGGTTTGAGGGTATTTCTTATTGCGGGGGGGCTCCGCCCCCCGAGCCCCCTTTCCATTAGCGAGGCTTCTATTACCACTCTGAGGGACGCAAGATAACTGACGAATCTAACCACGTTAAACGGGAGGTAGTTTGTCTGTATTTTTATTGCGGGGGGCTCCGCCCCCCGAGCCCCCCTCCAAGAACGCGGCTGCTAATTCCACTTTGAGGGACGCAATGTAGCTAACTAACCTTAACCAGGTTAAACGGGGGGTGGTTTCAAAGGATTTTTTTATTACGAGGGGCTCCGCCCCCTAAGCTCCTCTACCGGTACCGAGGCTTCTATTTCCACTCTAAGGAATGCAAGATAACTGACGAATATAACCAGGTTAAATCGGAGGTGGTTTATCAGAAAGAAAAAAGAAAGAAAGAAAGAAAAAATAATTATTCGTGACATAATCTTAAATTAACAGGTGAATGAACGGTAACAGATACAACATTATCACGAAATGGTCCCAACTCAGCATGATGTCGGCTATGCAGCTGACGCTGGTCTTCCGTTGGAACCATATCATCAGTATTTTTATAGCGGGGGGCCGCTTTGAGGGATCCAAGGTAGCTAACTAACCTAACCAGGATAAACGAAGGATGGTTTAAAGGTTTTTTTTTATTACGGGGGGCTCGGCCCCCCCGAGCCCCCTTTCCAGTAGCGATGCTTCTATTTCCACTCTGAGGGACGCAAGATAACTGACGAATCTAACCAGGTTAAACGGGAGGTGGTGTAAGAATATTTTTTATTGCGGGGGGCTCCGCCCCCCGAGCCCCCCCCCCTCGAAGAGCAGGGCTTCAATTTCCACTCTGAGTGACGTAAGATACTAGAGAACTAATGAACCTAACCAGGTTAAACAGGGGGTGGATTGAAGGTGTTTTATATTACGGGGGGCTCCGCCCCCCGAGCCCCCCTTCCAGTACCAAGGCTTCAATTTTAACTCTGACAGACGCAAGATAACTAACGAATCTGGTGGAGGCGGTTTGACAGTATTTTTTTTAGCGGGGGCTCCGCCCCCCGAGCCCCCCATCTATTCCGCTTTAAAGAACGAAGAAAGGTAACTAACGAACCTAACCAGGTTAAACGGGAGGTGGTTTGTAGGTATTTTTTATTGCCCCCTTTTCTTTGTAGGTGCCATACCTACTTATAGTTTAGGTGAATGACTTACACAACTCTTAGGACTGCTTTGGCCAATTAATATTGTAGGTAATCCGATGTTCTTGTTATCAATAAAGAACGAACAAATATGCTTTAGGACTTTCAACAGTATGCCAAACATTCTTGGCCAGAAATTTTTAGAACAATCAACATTCTGCAATACAACAGGCACTCTTTGCTGACTGTACTTTTTGACCCTGGTTACCAAAGTACTCTTCAAGACGAATCAAATGAGCTCAAACTCGATGGGGTTATGTCGTTTTATTACGGAGTTCTTATGGTCACCTTCTAACTCCATCTTCAGATCCTAGTTACCATCTAGGATCAAAGTACTCGTCAAGACAAATCAAATGAGCCCAAACTCAATGCGGTCGTATCGCTTTATTACAGAGTTTCTATGGCCATCTTTCAGCTCCATCATCAGATCAGCTCCATGTCATAATAATATTGCATCGTCATCCAATTTACATATGCCTGCAAAATTTCAGCTCAATTGGAAACCGGTTCAAATTTAACTTGCAAGATTTGACCCGTTGAGGAGTTCCGTTGGCCATCTACAGTCTTCTTCGGCAGGTCCAGTTTACCAAATGATACTTTCTGAATGCAAATACTTCATTTGATGCTAAAAATGCTAAAGTCACCATAGGTTTGCCTGTAAAATTTGAAGGTTGCCCTCGTTTTCTCTAGGATCCCATGATCAGATCTTGACTTGGTGCCAATGGGACCACCTCAGGAGTATACTCTTTCGAACAAAAAAAGAATTTTGAAAATCGGTTCACAATTGATGGAGTAATCGCGTAACAAACAAAAAAAAAAAAAAAAAAAAACATACATACGAATAGAGAAAAAAAAACCTCTTAACGCTAGAACCCCACGGACTGAATAATTGATTATAAATCTTACAACGTTTTTATCTTGTATTTCTTACTCTAATATGTTTGCCAATACAATCCACAATAGATAACAATTAACATAAAACGTGTACCGTGATAAATAACATGTGTTTGTGAATAATAAAATTATCATTCGTAATAGCTTTGGAGTACGGTTATGTCTTTCAATTATTTAAAGACAGATCGGGTAGCCTAGTGGTTAGGGAATCTGACAACAAAGTTTGAGGTCACGGGGTTCGACTCCCGAAGTCCCGATCATACCAGCCAAAAGAAGTCCACTTCTGGACAAAGGGGCTTCGAGAAATCGGAAAAATGACAGTCGACTGGTCTATGACTGTGTTCCCAAGACCGCGCTGTTTTTAAGTCAATGTTACATTATATATAAATTATGTGCATTAAAATATTTAATAGACTGCCAAAGTGTTTGCAGGAAGTCCTCCTTCATCAATTCGGAACTAGGTTACGTAAATTATTGCTAAACAAAAATTATTACATTTACATTAAGGATTTCTTTGAGCAGGACATTATGTAACTAGATTTAATTTTATGTATACAGGATAATTTTTTAATCAGTGTACAAATTTTAATATGTGATACAGTGTCGTTAAAATAACAAATTTCAGTATTTTTCGTTAGATTATTAATCACTTATTTTTTTTATTTTATCATAGTAACTCGACCAATTATTGGATGAATTACTATGTACAACCCAAATTTCAAAATGTAAAAAAAAATATCGAACAGATAATCGTGATCTATCAACGATACTGAATCATATATCAAAATTTGTGCACTGGTTAAAAAGTTACCCTGTATTTTTATTTTTGCATGCTAGTATTAAAGATACCAATAGCGGAATAAGCTACCTCAAGTCTCTGTAACACCTATTGACTGTAAAAATTGTCTTATTCTATGCAAATAAATTGAATTGAATTGAAAATATGCATCATCAGAAGATTGTAGGCCAAATATGCAATTGCATAATCCCCAGGGTAGTAAAATACTTTTTGACACTCGGCATCGGATTGAAATGACAGTTTTTGTATGGCTGTGACAGCTGGCTGTTTCCGATATCAAATTGTCAGCCCATACAAGAACTGTCGAAATGAACGCGATGGCGATTGCGAGGGAGATAGACAATAAGCCTGCGGGTCTCTAATAATAATAACGTAGATAGAAAAGTCGTACCAAAAATAGCTTGAATTCTGATAACTTAGTCTTACCTAAGCTCGATTTCAAAATAAACCATTAAATTTGCGAAATTGGCGATAGCATTTCAAACGCATAACCACACTTTTGTGAAAACTTTATGCCGACCAAAAATTATTTTTTTAAAAACGTATCTTATCAAAGGAAACCATTCTAAAAACAACTTTATTCGAACGTGATAAGGTCGGAATTCAATTAGCATGTCTCGATGAGATACGAGATTGTAGAAGTTATGCGCATGCGCAATATATAACAGATAGGTGAGCGAAATCGCAACTCGGTCAAGGCGAAATGCCGGTTTCTGATTGGTTGAAACGATCGCGCTATAGGACAGGCGAAGACGGGCGTTTTTGCAACTATATGCAAAATGCGATAGTATCAAAATATATGCAGTATCACTATTATTTTTATTGACCGATTTTTATTATTTGGGCCAATCAACTTTTAAACCGACGTTTTTGGCGTCTCCTGCGTTACCAAAATTGTCTCTGGCGTTACCAAAAAATCGTACTTCCAACAAGATATTTCACGGTTTAATAGGTTAAACATACGTACGATGGCATGTATTCATGCTATTAAATTACAGAAAAAACATGTTTACTTACAAAAATCTGCAATTGTTTGAAAAATGTCGCGGACAGATTAGTGTCGGTTTAAAAGTTGATTGGCCTATTTGTTGATATATGCAGTATGCTTGTCTATAGGGAAACTTTATTATGTACCAAACTATAAACTAAATATCTAACTTACACAGTAATTATAAAAATTAAAACTAAAATTAATAGCTAGACTTAAAAACTTGTCTATTATTATACCGAGCTTGAGGTTTGTATGTTTAGACGTTATAGAGTAAAACGAAAATAAAAATAATAATACTTAAGTTTCTGGCATGGCGATCCCTTCAGTTTTCATCATTATCACCATCATCTCAGTTTATAATACGTCTCACTGCCTAGCACAGGGGCTAAAATCAGGAGTGGCCCAACAGTCAACACGGTTTGCGAGCGGTAATGCAATCGTTTGCGAGAGGATAGGGATGGGCTGAGCTTGGGATGAGCCTTATTTTCCTGTTAATTCGCTTTGTAAATAAATAAACAAATAAATAAGGCTCATTTTTTTTATGTTAGAAAGGCCAGACAAACGAACTAGTGGGTCACCTGATGTTAAATGATCACCACTGTCCATAGACACCTGCAGCGCTTTACGCGATGCCAGTGCGTTGTCGGCCCTTAAGGAGAGGGAATAGGGGAAGGGGGAGAGGGAGGGGTAGAGGGAAGGGGTGAGGTTGGGCCCCCGGCACTCTCACTGACCGTACGAAACGCAAGCAGGATTACTGCTGCTTCACGCCGGTTTTCTGTGCGAGGGTGGTACTGCCCCGGACGAGCCGGCCCATTCATCCCAAACTCAGTCCAAACCTCTCGCAAACCAGTGATTTTTGGCGTTCCTGAATAGCAGTTCAAACCAAACCCAACCCAAACGATTGAATAACCGCTGTAGCTTGTCTGATTTAAAATGACGTTCCCCACCCGCATTTATTTGTTATTGTTTTCTGTGGCATTTGCACTCACACACACACACACACACACACACTCACCTTTTCAAAATTACAGGCTCACGACAATATTCGTGTTTAAAATGTAAATTCCTTTTAACTTTAGCTTTATAAGTATCGTTTGTTAAGAAACAACTGTCTTGTTTTTGGAGGAGCGGGACTTCCTGCTACAGGTATTTCAATACTTACTAGGAAGTCCCAACCTTGACACTATTTATGCACAATTGTATACGAAAATAAATATTTTCATTTTTTTTTCATTTTCATTTACACACAGGATTTGAAACTCTATTTAAGCTACAATAGAGAAATATTTCTCTTGGCAGATGTGCGGAAATGCGATGGTTGGCCGCGCGTCATTTTAAATTAGACAAGCTCTACCATACCCGTGAAGGCCCGTTCCTGAATTTAGCCCCTGGCCTTCTCGCAGTATGAGAGGACTTGTATGTAATACTTGTATCTATCGAGCACCCGTTTGATCGGTTAAAGTATTAGTATAGGTAACGCCACCAGAGTTGAGGCCATGCACACAACCACATCTCATGTAATGACAGCGGGATTTTGACGTTGTGTTGTCGTTAAACGTCAACACAACGTCAAAATCCCGCTGTCATTACATGAGATGTGGTTGTGTGCGTGGCCTCAACTCTGGTGGCGTTACCCATACCTGGGCTCAGTACCAAGCGACCAAGCGTTTTCCCAGAGAAAAGACCAAGCTAGATCAATTTCCCCAAAACCCCCCACATACCAAATTTCATCGAAATCGTTGGAGCCGTTTCCAAGATATATATATATATATATATATAAATAAACAAATAAATAAAATAAATACCACGGGACAATTCACACCAATTGACCTAGTCCCAAAGTAAGCTAAGGAAAGCTTGTGTTATGGGTACTAGGCAACGGATAAACATACTTATATAGATAGATACATACTTAAATACATATTAAACACCCAAGACCCGAGAACAAACATTCGTATTTTTCATACAAATATCTGCCCCGACGCGGGAATCGAACACGGGACCTCAAGCTTCGTAGTCAGGTTCTCTAACCACTAGGCCATCTGGTCGTCTAAAATATACAAGAATTGCTCGTTTAAAGGTATTATTAGATTAGATAGATGGAACGGTTTTCAATCGCTCTTTCGCGGCGGACTTTACGTAGATTATAACAGATTACCAGACGAGCATTAAAACGATATTGTGTAGTAATTACACCAGGTTACTTGCAATCTATAGTTTTTGCGATTTTTAAAGAAACTTGCTTGCATATACAGTCAAGATGCCTGATGCCTCAAGCTGACTTGAGATTAAAACGTGTTTTCCCGTGAGAATGAGCTATTTCCCGTGGTAAAAAGTAGCCTATGTCACTCTCCAGCTGTCTGGTTTTGGGGCTGGTCGTCGTTTACTCCAAGAAAAACAAAAGAAGTACAGAAATATCTATACACCTCTGCCAAACTGCATAGGAGCTGGATAGTGATTTTGGATGTATGTAGAGATAAACTACGATAACAAAGTCACATATTTACGAAAAAATTTTTATTTAGTAATCTGCTTTTGTTTGGCGGCTGTCTCAACACGCACACATGCGTTGAAAGTTTTGGTGTGCTTTATAAATACTTCCACAATACATTGAAGACTTCTGGAATTGTGGAGGGGCGGGCCATGTTATCGTAGATTATCTCTACAGTAAGATCATTTCTTTGTCACGCGGGACGTCTCGGTTTTAACCGTAAAGGTTCGCGTTTTCTCATGGATACCTACCTATATAAAATCTTAGAATTTAATCACATAAATTAACCAAACCTATATCACAGATTACTTAATAGTTACTTCGTAACAGATACTGCATCCCGTACAAAATCTTGGTACTTACCGCGATTGTAGCCACAGATTATACTACTCCGTCTCCTTAAGAATGTGTGCGTGCCGACAGTGACAAGGGCTGGCAGTTTAGATTATAATTTTTTTTCTACATGTTGTTTTACCATTTTGTCGGGATAATTGCTATATATTATATCCATGCAAACTTTCTAGCACTAATATTCTTTAAGCTAAGCCACGGACGGACAAAGAGACAGACGGTCATGGCGAAACTATAAGGGTTCCGTTTTTGCCATTTTAGCTCTGGAATCCTAACAAAAAAGGATATTTATTGTAATGCGCAGAACACATTGCCATGCTCACAGTACTCTAGCGTTATACTAAATACGAAGGTCAACTTTCGAACTTTGCATCGTGCCATCCCGCTCACGCTTATAGCTTTTTATAGAAGAGTAAGAGGGACAGCACGATACGAACATCCAAATTGTTATATTAGCTATTAATTCTAGCATAGTCATATTAAAATTTGCCCCCTGTTTCACCATTCACTTATAAAAGTCCAGGCGGCATATTTTTTCCGTGGAACACGAATGAACGTGCGTCGGCGCGCGCTTGTGACAACCTACTGGAATTTCGATCTTAGCAGATCGTCCCCGCGGTAGGTAAATATCGCGCGTAAGTACATGGCATGCATGAGGCCTGCCTATATAATGTAATTATTAACAAAACCTCAGCACATCAAATCTGCTTAGCTCATTTAATCCCTTACTGTATCATTACTCGCAAAGCTTTAGTCCTGAAATTCATGTGTAAGATATTTGAGGATTCGCTCCAGTGTCCAGTGTTTTTCGAAACACGATTACATGTAGTTTGCTCGATAAAAAGAAATCCAAAGTCGTCTCTAAAAAATAAAATAAGTTCTACGGCGTAAATAGGTATACTTAACTTTTAAATCATAAAAACTTTTACAGAGAAGAAATTCTTTAAGTTTATTCTTAAATTGCGCGCTGTCTAGTGATTTGATGTCTTCCGGCAAGTGATTGAAAATTTTTCTACGTATGTATTTACCTAGAGGCCCGAACTGGGCATTAAGTCCTGCCTACATTGTGATCTTATATTTTTCTTTGAGTCGCTTTTTTGGCAAAATATTCGCTATGTTAAATAATAATAAGAACCTAACCTAACTCACAATCTATCAATAAATATTTGTATTTGTATTTTGTCTTTTGTTCTTTAGCAAATTCTAGTAGATACATGTCAGTGTTAATTATGTTATTTTTTACAAATACAGTCCCTAAATAATCCGTATTTTTGAGATTGTAATTTAATACGTAGACATTTATTTTGTAATATAAATGTGGATTGGACCAAGGATGATATAGACTGGATTAGCAATCGCCATAGGACAGATCGGCCGCGGAAAAATAGTTTGATTATTAAATCTAGATGGCGCTGACATCGAATAAACGTGCGAATGGCGATTGCTAATCCAGTCTATATCATCCTCGATTGGACTAAATTAAACTGGATTAAGGGAATCAGACTGTGGACTGGACTGGACCGGACTTGATATAAACGTTCTTGGTAGTAGAAAGGCCGGCACTAAGCATTAAGAAGGAAGTGTCTCAACCGAGCCCTTGACTCTTACATAACTGTGCCAGTTTTAATTGCCTGTATTGTTTCGAAAAATCGGAAATATACGTAACCTTGGACACTTAATATATTACTTAGATAAGAAATGGTTCGTTTTGCCTTTATATATCCATCGCTAGGGGATAAATGGTCATCCTATTTTTGTTGAAGTTAAGGTGGAAGCGCACGCTCTAGGCGCGAAATTCAAACTTTTTACAGGTTTTAATTTAGTTTGGGTAAACGGTGTAACTGTTTAACTTCATATGGTATTTGCGCTTGTAAAACAGTGTTCTTTATACTATTGTGTAAAGTTTTTTAAGAATAAAGCTATTAGCTTGAAATACAAGTTGTCAAAACGTTGAAAGTCCGAATTTCTATGTTTGACAACTTTTATATCAAGCTAACAATTTTATTCTTAAAAAGCTTTACACAATAATATAAAGAACACTGTTTTACAACCGCAAGTACCATATGAAGTTAAACAGCTACACCGTTTACCCAAACTAAATTAAAACCTGTAAACATTTTGAATTTCGCGCCTAGAGCGTGACGTTCCACCTTAAGTAGTTTCGTCAAGTGTCATCGATTTGACGGGGAATTTGACAGGTCTCACGTCAAAGTTTCTTCAAGAAACTGACTTGTTAAAGTGGTTTTCGACTTATAAAGTGTTTTTCTAAGTAAGCATGATTTAAAAAAAATACGTTTTGTTTCACTTAACTGCGACTTAAACGGGGTGCATCCCACGAGATATAACTACAAAATATATAACTTCAATTTGTATAAGATTTATTTGGACTCATTTCTTTTAACATAACAAACATTAGGTATATACTCATGATATACATATAATAAAATATGTAAGTGTTAAATTATGTGGTGGCGAGCGAGCGAAGCGAGCGAGCAAGATGAAACTGGGCCATAAGCGACTTGGATAGGTTAGGTTCAGAAGGCTACGTTTCGCTCCCGCCTTAGCCTTCGATGTTAGGTTTTTTTTGTAACAGAGTGGAAAAAATGAATTACTTACACAATACATGGCCTCTCAAGCTGAGGGTCGTGGGTTCAAATCCCGGCTCGTAATTCTGAGTGAGATTTTTTCGGAATTTATGTACGAAATCACATTTGAAATTTACCATGAGCTTTACGGTGAAGCAAAACATCGTGAGGAAACCTGCGTAGGTACACCTGCGAAGAAATTCAATGGTGTATTTGAAGTTCCCAATCCGCACTGGGCCCGCGTGGGAACTACGATAGATAGAATAACGGGAAACGAAGTGACACCGTATAAAATATGACAGTTATCTTAAATACAGCTAAGTACCTACTCGTTATACACTTCTAAATGTACAGACATTCACCACATCTTGATACTTTCTATTCCTCACCGAGTTCCCATCCGAGCCGTTATGCCATTGACCTTGTCAATAATGCTATTGTATTATTTTCGTCATCCAATTTAATGATCCAAACCGACCTTTAGAAACGGTGTGACTGTCAAAGAATCAAATGACCATTATATGTGAGTGTGTCGGAAATTGACAGTTGTGGGACACGGGAGTTGACGACCGGATAGCCTAGTTGTTAGAAAACCTGACTACGAAGCTTGAGGTCCCGGGTTCGATTCCCGGCCGGGGCAGATATTTGTTTGAAGAATACGATTTTTGTGCTCGAGTCTTGGATGTTTAATATTTATTTAAGTATGCGACTGTGAATGTGTTCCCTTCCTGAACCGTCTGGCCGTTTTCAAATCTATATAGGGTGTGAGCATTTACTAGGCAAGCGTGCAATGAGATGGGAGCAATTATTTATTATTATTATTACTCCATCGAGACCTGGGTGGTTCTGGAATCCTTGCAGCGATGCCAAGTCGATTGGCGTTACATTGAGGTGCTGAGATGTCTGTATGATGCCGCCACGATGTCCGTCCAAGTACCGTCCAAGGACCAGGAGACAAAACCCATCCAGTTGCGTCGAGGAGTGAGGCAGGGGGATGTTATATCCCCTAAGCTATTCACTAAAGCACTAGAGGATGTCTTTAAGACCCTGGACTGGAAAAGACGTGGCATAAACGTAAACGGCGAGTACATCTCTCACCTCAGGTTTGCCGATGACATAGTCGTTATGGCGGAATCATTGCAGGATTTGGCGGAAATGCTGAACAGCCTTAATGATGCTTCGCGACGAGTGGGGCTTGGGATTAATTTGGACAAGACAAAGGTCATGTTCAACGATCACGTCATCCCTGAGCCCCTGTTCGTCGGAGATTTGGCCCTCGAAGTTGTTCATAAGTATGTCTACCTAGGACAAATCATTAAACTTGGTAGAAACAACTTCGAGAAAGAAGCCGATAGAAGGATTAAATTGGGCTGGGTAGCATTTGGGAAGCTTCCATATGTATCTTGACGTCATCCCTGCCACAATGCCTGAAAACTAAGGTTTTTATCCAGTGCGTCCTACCCGTTATGACTTACGCTGCAGAAACGTGGACACTCACAGGAGGACTAGTCTATAAGTTCAAAGTCGCTCAGCGTGCCATGGAGAGGGCTATGCTTGGTATCTCGTTGAGAGATAGGGTTCGCAACGAGCATATATGACAAAAGACGAAAGTCGTTGACATAGCCCGAAGGATTAGCACGCTGAAGTGGCAATGGGCTTGGCACGTTTGCCGTACAACTGACAATCGTTGAAGCAGACGTGTCCTGGAGTGGAGACCACGCTTGGGAAAGCGTAGTGTGGGACGCCCTGCAACACGTTGGACTGATGACCTTAGGAGGACAGCTGGCAGTGGGTGGATGAGGGAAGCCCAGGATCGCAAATTTTGGCGCAATATGAGGAAGGCCTACGTCTGTCAGTGGACGGACAATGCCTGTAGATAGATAGATATTATTATTCTGACCAGAATATTGGATTGTACTGACGGCAGAATGCACGTTTATTCGTTGTCATAGGTAAATGACAAGTAGCAATGCCATGTGACTGAACACGTGTCAAGACAGTCTAAATGATTAATTAAAACTACTAATTACCACATATTTCACTCTGAGTACCAATTAAGTTACACAGTAAGTATGAAGCATGGTAAACGTTCTTAACGTACCGTAAATGACCGGATGGCCATGTGGTTAGAGAACCTGACTACGAAGCTTGAGGTCCAGGGTTCGATTCCCGGTCGGGGCAGATATACACTACGAATGTCCGTGCTCGAGTCTTAGATGTTTAACTATGTATTTATCCGTTGTCTAGTACCCATTGTAGCTTTACTTAAGTAGTTTCATCTTTTCAGCCGAAAGACGTCCACTGCTGAACATAGGCCTCCCCCAAAGCTCGCCAAACAGATCGGTCCCGTGCCATCCGCATCTTAACGGTCGTCACTCCGTCTTCCGGTCCGTGGACGCCACTCTAAAACCTTTTTGCCCCATCGACCATCAGTTCTACGAGCGATGTGCCCTGCCCACTGCCACTTGAGTCCAATGATATTATATACAAAAAAGAGGTAGATACGCCATCAACGCTCCAAAACGTGTGCCGTGGCATGGCCCTCATTGTGACCATTGGAATCAGTCGGATTGTGACGTTTACTTACACTTGCGTGCAAGTGATAAACTATCTTTGTCTTTTTTTTTCATATCGTCTTAATGAAGCCATCTCTCTTATACCGTCTGTCAATGTAATAAAATGTAAGTAAAATGAAACGTGTTGTGTGCGTGCCTGCCGCCGCGTGCGGAGCATTTTTTTGGGCATAATGTGAGCATATATCGTATCTACACTTAAAATATCATTGCTTGAGTCTGGCGATCCTTCGAGCTATGGTGACTTTAGTTCTTGCGCGGATTTCATCATTTCTAATGCGATGCATAGCCCTCTCCATCGCCCTCTGAGTGACTTTGAGCTTTCTTATGAGGCCCATCGTTAGCGGCCACGTCTCAACATACATACCTTGTTATAAATCTTGAGAATAAAATTCAATTCGACATGCCGTTTGAAGTAAGTACCTGTAACAACATAGTTGGATTAGTTTAACTGCGGATAGCTAAATTGAGTTTAATTCATCACGCGTAAGGTACCGTTACAATCTTATGGTATTACTCGATTTAAACAGAATAACCGCTGACTCGTGGCAATTAGGTGGCACTATACGCTGTTTAAGTTAACGAGTTAGCACTAAGAGGCACATAGCTGCACGTGATTGGCTAAAGATGGGCCACTGAAGCCGCTGATTGGTTTACGCGGCTTTAGCAGCGTAACTCTAACCAATCACGAGCGTCGGTCCCTGAAACCCGGAGTGTCTTTGCGCCGTGACCAAGAAGGGAAACTACCAGGCGCGCCTTTTTCTCGGATAAGTTACCGACTGAATAAGATAAGATTTTCGGAGAGGGAACCTGAGAGCGTGTTTTTTAGTTTTTATAAACTAATATTTGTATACTAGTTTGATATAAAAATATTTTCATCCATCAAAGAGATGGGTAATGGTCGCTTCTAGTGAAGATCTTAGACTAATAATATAGGTAACGCACACAACAACACGTCATGCAATGATAGCGGGATTTTGACATTTATTATCTTATTGTACAGACTCAACTCGCAATTACAAGATTGACAAAAGATTTCTTCAAACTATTTCGTTAAGAATAATTTAGGAAAATATATCTACTTCAAACAAAACAGAAAATAAAATATTTTTATCTATTTTAATTAAATCAGATAAGCATATTTTTCACTATTTATAAAATACTGTTTTTTTTGTTGCGTTTCTTATCAGTTTCAAAATGTTTTGTTATAATATGAAAAAAAATTATAATACGCACCTAAGTAAGTATTTCATCATAAGATCAATTAACTCACATTTTCATTCACTCACTCATTTCATTCATTCACTACCTTTTTTGCTTTTATGTGGCTGTGTGTGTAATCATTCGCCTGAACTCTCGTGGCGTTACCTATAGTAGGTATCATTGGAACCAGGTCAAGTCCAGTGAACGGACCGAAACATGGTTGTTGATTTTTAGGGTTCCGTACCTCAATTGGAAAAAACGGAACCCTTATAGGATCACTTTGTTGTCCGTCCGTCCGTCTGTCTGTCAAGACCCTTTTTCTCAGGAACGCGTGGAGGTATCAAGCTGAAATTTATATCAAATACTGTCCCTACCTAATGTGTCCTAATGTCTACTGTCCCTTGGAGCTGTGAAAAAATCAAACATCTAAGCCAGCCAACGCAATCAAAAGACGCAAATTTCCTCATATTTTCGAAACTCGCAAGGGAATCAAAACCTACAGGGTACTTCCCGTGAACTCAGAATCTTGAAATTTGGTACGAAGCAAGGTCTTATAGCACAGATAAAGGAAAAATTGCGAAAAGCATAATTTTTTTTGTCTGTCTGTCTATATCAGTAACCAATCTACAATGATCCTACACTGCGCACATTTTGCTTAGGAGCAGGGGTCTGCTAAGACTGGATGTTCATAGATACATATAAATTTGTACGGAACCCTCGGTGCGCGAGTCCGACTCGCACTTGGCCGGTTTTTTTAATTAAAAACTGAACAGGTAAACCGCTTTCTCAAAATACGATAAGTATAGATGAGGCCGAAGGTGTAGTGCACTCGTTCAATAACAACCTATTGACTCGCACTTCGTAAGTTTTTAGGGGTACGTATCAAAATATATAAAGTTTAAAACAAATAATGGACGAAATACATAATGGTCATTTGATATAATGCAATTTTCTTGGAAATTATCAACTTTACAGGATTTTCATAAAATAAACCTAACCTAACCTAAAACAATCTGTAGATTACACGATTAAAAAATTTCGTTTAATCAATAGTTTCATAGAAAATTTTAGTATGTATTATGACCATTATGTATTTCGTCCATAAACTTTATATATTTTGATACGTACCCGTTTTTAGGGTTCTTGAGCCAAAATGGCCACACGGATCCCTTATAGTTTCACCATGTCTGTGTGTCCGTGTCCGTCCTTCCGCGACATAGCTTAGAGACTATAAGTGCCAGAAAGCTGTAATTTTGCATGGACAGATGCAGGAACTACCCCGACAGTGGTAAAATAAAATGTAGAAAACATTTTCTTTAAGTTCTTGTCCCATAGACGTAAAATGAGGAGATTCTTTTCTCGTCTTACCTTAGAAATAGTGCGAGGAATCGTTCGTAATATTCAAATTTAATAAGCTATTTTTTTTTTTTAAATCGAGCGTCCCCGCCCCCCCTCTAAAAGCTAAACTGTTGCTTTAAAAAGTTTGAATAAAATTATGATGGGAGTAAATGGGCCAATCAACTTTTAAACCGACGTTTTTGGCGTCTCCTGCGTTACCAAAATTGTCTCTGGCGTTACCAAAAAATCGTACTTCCAACAAGATATTTCACGGTTTAATAGGTTAAACTTACGTAGGATGGCATGTATTCATGCTATTCATCTATTAAATTACAGAAAAAACATGTTTACTTACAAAAATCTGCAATTGTTTGAAAAATGTCGCGAACAGATTATAGTCGGTTTAAAAGTTGATTGGCCCACATATATCAAATTAACAAGGAAAACTATAAGGCTAAGTTTTCTTGAGATTCTTAGTAGTTTAAAAGTAAATAGCAGCCTGAAATATACCTATATACGTAGGAAGTTCGGTACAAAATCATTAGAAAAATATTCATGTTGAATAGAGATAAACTACGATAACACGGCCCGCCCCTGCACATTACTATTTCAATGTGTTTAGTTAGTCACATACTTAGGAAATAATTTTTATGTAGTAGTATCTGCTTTTGTTTGACGGCTGTCTCAACATGCACACATGCGTTGAAAGTTTTGGTGTGCTTTATATGTATAGGTAAATACTTTCACAATACATTGAAGACTTCTTGAATTGTGGGGGGGCGGGCCATGTTATCGCAGATTATCTCTACGATAGTACCTATACGTCGTAACAGACACCTACCCTAGGCGTGTCCGACACGCTCTTGGCCGGTTTTTTCTGTTAACTTCAATCGTTTCTACCCCCAAACTCCCGCGGGATTTTAAATCGTCTGTAAAACACCGATCAAGTGAAAGCCCTGGCAAGACGATGGGAAATATGGCTTGCGCAAAACCACAGTAAGAACTAGTCCTGCCAGTTGTTATATAACGAGCCCACTGACATACAGACATACTAACTGACTTCCTATATGTCGCCAGATGTGAGGCTGCGACGTATTCGCAGCACCCTGTATCTGGTGATTCATCATTTATCATAAAATGTAGAAAATAACTTTGAAGTGAAACTTCTAATGCGACTTCC
This sequence comes from Archips xylosteana, assembly GCA_947563465.1. Lineage (NCBI taxonomy): Eukaryota > Metazoa > Arthropoda > Insecta > Lepidoptera > Tortricidae > Archips > Archips xylosteana. Next base: position 9,594,400 of record OX387373.1, read on the forward strand.
AACAAGGTCGCGTTAAACGTTTAACGCTACCATGGAGGGGGTATGAAAGCATTAGTATTTGTACTGCCGAAGCAAGTAATCTCGCATTGTATACATATAATACTAACGGATGTTAAAAACTTCGACAGTGCGATAAGTCATTGCAATAAGGTTCATATTGATGTATAAGTGCCTTTTTCATTTCCACATTACGAAGTTTCACTTCTTCCGCGAGGAGGAGCTGCACGCATTTTTATTTAAGTTCTAAGTAATTTATTGAATCAGGCGTTACTTTGCGGAGGTCCATATTAATGAACTAAAACAATTACTTTGCTCACCCGCGACTCATCGCGCGCGCTTTGGTCGCGGGTGAGCAAAGTAATTGTTTTAGTTCATTAAGTTCTAAGTCCCATAGACGTAAAATGAGGGAGTTTTTTTTTCTCGTCTTATAGTGCGAGGTATCGTTCGTTCTTTATACGTCCCACTGCAAGACACAGGCTCTCAGAACGAGAGGGCTTGGGTCTGAGTTCCCACGCGGGCCCAGTGCGGATAGGGAACTTCACACACACCATTGAATTTCTTCGCAGGTGTATGCAGATATTCTCACGATGTTTTTCTTCACCGTAAAGCTCATGGTAAATTTCAAATGTAATTTCGCACATAAATTCCGAAAAAGGCCCCTCTGCTCGAGAGGCCGTAGATCAAACCGCTAGCCACCACATTTACTTTTACGTTTTTCCCGTGAAATCCGTAAGTACATTTATATCATACTACGTACGAACTGAAACATGGATGCACAGAAAAACCCACCTACACCGCAACTGGACCAGTTGTGGTGTAGGGGTATAGCACGCAGCACGGAATGCTGAGGACCTGGGTTCGATTCCCAGCGCTGGTCTCTATTCTGGGTTTTTCAATGCATCCATGTTTCAGTTTGTACAATACAATACAATACAATACAATGACTCTTTATTGTACACCAGAAATATGTAGTATGATATACGCGGATAGTTATTATGACGTAAGTATCTATATAAGTATGTTTATCCGTTGCCTAGTACCCATAACCCAAGCTTTGCTTAGCTTACTTTGGGACTAGGTCAATTGGTGTGAATTGTCCCGTGATATTTATTTTATTATTTACTAGCTTTTGCCCGCGACTCCGTCTGCGTGGAATTAGTAATTTGGGCAGCTAATTTTTTTTATCCAATTTGCTTTTTCATCAATTATGGCTCTCCTTAGTTCCCCCCCCTCACCGACCCCCCACCGAACCTCCCCCGCACACCCACGTTCACATTCACCACCGTACCTACTCCCAAGTCACTACTTCTAAAAACTGTTCTACAAATTCTTAAAATAGACGTATCTTTCTTATTTGTGAACCGATTCAAATGAGACAAACACTAAATGTTAATCCAAGAAAATACCAACATATCAGTGAAAACCGCATCCTTCTAGGTTAAGCCGTTTCTGAGATTAGCGCGCACAAACGCACAGACAAACAGACAAACAGACAAACAGATAAACAGACAAACAGACAAACAAATAATAATTCTAAAAAACATTGTTTTGGGTTCTATTGCGCTAGTAAATAGCCCTAGTGACAGTTTTTCCCAAATATCTTCAATGTACAGACACCGACTTGTTACAGATTTATTATATGTATAGATAGATTTATACAGTATTTACCTACTATTCTTTGTGCGCAGTCCGCGAGTCCGACTCGCATTTGGCCGATTTTTTACTAAAACCAGTATTTAACTTATACATAGCTCGCCTAACGCAAGTTCAAGTTGTTGATATTGACCCCAATAACTAGCGCAGTGGCAACGTAAAATGGAAAATTGATTGCCAAGACGCAGTACGTGAAACGTGTGTCGCGAACTGGGCGCTAGCGGGTAGCGGGGCGGGTAGCGGGGCGGGCAGCGGAGCGGCTAGCATATTCTTTGTACATTCAAAGTCAAAGTCTAAAGGCACATACACACACACACCAACACACATACTCATCATACTCATATAGACGGACTGCTTAGAGCAGTCAAGCGGTCGCTGTTGGGTGATCTGCAGTTTCAGGCACAGTATGCTTAGTATAAGTTTTCCTTCACTTCAATACTTCTCGATCGCGTTTACGTAAAAAAATCAATTCTATGGAAACATGGACGCGCGCGCGCGGAGACGCTGTCCATGTTTTCCTAGTAATTGATTTTTTTACGTAAACGCGATCGAGAAGTATTTTGGTGAAGTAAAACTTATACTAAGCGTACAGTACGCTTAGTATAAGTTTTACTTCACCAAAATACTTCTCGATCGCGTTTACGTAAAAAAATCAATTCTATGGAAACATGGACGCGCGCGCGCGGAGACGCTGTCCATGTTTTCCTAGTAATTGATTTTTTTACGTAAACGCGATCGAGAAGTATTTCGTGAAGTAAAAACTTATACTAAGCATACTGTACGCTTAGTATAAGTTTAACTTCACCAAAATACTTCTCGATCGCGTTCTCGTAAAAAAATCAATTACTAGGGAAACATGGACAGCGCGTCCGCGCGCACGCGTCCATGTTTCCATAGAATTGAAATTTTTACGTAAACGCGATCGAGAAGTACTTTGGTGAAGTAAAACTTATACTAAGCGTACTGTACGATCAGGATCAGGATTAGGATCTCGGAAACGGCTCCAACGATTTCGATGAAATTTGGTATGTGGGGGTTTTCGGGGATGAAAAACTGATCTAGCTATGTTTCATTTTCAGAAAATCGCTTTTACTCGTGTTTTCCGGCTATTTTTGTTTGCATTAGAATATAAAGCTAAATTTCGCCGACTTCGAGCAGATCATAATGGCACATTAGAAATCGGGTGGTCGCGGATCCAGCCGATTCCACGTATTTTTTCAAGATTATTAGTTTTTTTTTTTAAGTTTATTTTTCATGAGAAAACGTCAAGTTTCTTCTTTTGTGAGAAAAAGTTACTTTTTTGTTAGAAAAAGTATTATAGGGAACGTGCAGTAACTATAGGCGGCAGCACTAATGCGACAGAAGAGACACTATGCGGACAGTAAAACAAACTTATCAAGGTAAAACATTCAAATTGATGGCACCAGTTGGCAGCACCGTCTATGTGCACGTTCCCTATTGGGAGCACAGAACAGGAAAAGCCGGTTGTCTGTAAAGTCGGTTTACGGACGATAGTTTAACGTGACTCACCCCCCCCCACTCCCTCCGGTGTTTTTGTCAAATATCTTGAAAACGGTGCATCCTACGTCAAAATCAATGAAATTTTCATTCCCCTTTAATATCCCCGCGCTCCCTCCCCCGCATCCCCTCCCCCCTCTCACCCCCCCCCCCCCCCACCTCTCCGGTGTTTTGATCTCGGAAACGGCTCCAACGATTTCGATGAAATTTGGTATTTGGGGGTTTTCGGGGATGAAAAATTGATCTAGCTTGGTCTTATCTCTGGGAAAACGCTTGGTACCGAGTTTCTGCCCGAGCAGAGCTCGGTCGCCCAGGTACTTGTATTTATTTCCATACATATTCATGTTTTCGTTCACACCTAACCGACAATACGCTATTACGCTATGCGTAGCCGCCGACATAAAATACCGTACAAAATAACGTTCACACTGGGGCTCACAGTGAGCCTGCTCACATTCGGCGGCCGACAGTCGGTTTGGTTTGAACACAGCCTTAGTATGAATTGTCCCGTAATAGGTATTTATTTATTGATACAAAATTCGGACTTTTGCGTAGAGCAGTCTAGACCAAACTTTGGTCTCGACTGCTCTACGCAGTCCCACTATGGACCGTCTAAATTTTACATTTATTCAACCAAGCTATAACATTACAAGAACGTGTAGATTATTTAAGCATTGATCTTGAGTTAAACATAATCAACATGATGCTAGAAAAATTCAAATCGGTTGTAAATTAACAATTTACTCCAATTTACTGCCATTCGTCTCTGGAATTCTCTTCCTTTGGCGTTAAGGCAAGCTAAATCCCTACCCATTTTTAAAAACCTCCTCAAAGCTCACTATTTGTCACTAACTTAATCCTCAATCGTCGGTCCTTCCCTGTTCATTTGTTTACATTGTGTCTTTAAATCAGAGTTCCTTTTCTCACGTGCGGCCTTTTGACATTTTCTCATTGATATTCTGTATATGTAGTGTATAAGTATTATATTTTTATGTATATGTTTATTTATGTATATAAATATTGTATATTTGTATTGTTTTTAATATTTTATTGATTAATATCTCTTCATGTCTCCTGTCTGTTGTTTCCGCCACCTACATAAACCTGTTCATATTTGTATATGTATCCAGTATTGGTTGTCTGGAAGAGATCGCTTTTGAGCGATAAGACCGCCTATTGTCTGCCTGATTTTTTAATGTTATTATTATTTTTTTCTGTACTTTTTTTTGGTGCTCAATAAAGAATATTTGTATTGTATTGTATTGTACTCGGGCCAATCAACTTTTAAACCGACGTTTTTGGCGTCTCCTGCGTTACCAAAATTGTCTCTGGCGTTACCAAAAAATCGTACTTCCAACAAGATATTTCACGGTTTAATAGGTTAAACTTACGTAGGACGGCATGTATTCATGCTATTCATCTATTAAATTACAGAAAAAACATGTTTACTTACAAAAATCTGCAATTGTTTGAAAAATGTCGTGGACAGATTATAGTCGGTTTAAAAGTTGATTGGCCCACTCAAGCATTATGAATCTTTTATTTCTTGGATTTTTTAGCTTACTTTGGGACGAGGTTAATTGGTGTGAATTGTGTTACACTGAGTTGTGGCTTCCGGTCTGTGGACACAACTCGAGAACCTTTTTGCCTCAACGGCCATCAGTTCTACGAGCGATGTGCCCTGTCCACTGCTAATTAAGTCTGGCGATTCTTCGAGCTATGTCGGTGACTTTAGTTCTTGCGCGGATCTCATCAATTCTAATGCGATCCCGCAGAGAAACTCCAAGCATAGCCCTCTCCATCGCTCTCTGAGTAACTTTGCGCTCTCTTATGAGTAATTTATACAGTATTATACAATTTTATCAATTATATATGATTTAACTTGGTTTTTAAAAACATTAAGTGAGCTATCTTTTATGGATTTTGGTAGGGAATTATAATTTAACACCCTCATACATCAAATTTTGATGTCCATAACGAGTTCTAGGAACTCTTAATGATAGTGCTCATCGTTTCTTAATTGTATTTTTTGACAGTTGCTGTTTTTGTTAAACGTTATTTATATTAAATTACATACTAACGTCTAAAGTATTTGTACAATTGCAATTTCTCACACAGTAGGTAAGCTATTTGATAGGGATCTCCAATGTGGATCTTATTTCGGATTTTCTGTACCTACCCATGATATAAGATATAATCACAGACTTAGAATATAATAGCAGACTTGACATAACTCCGTGTGTGTGCGTAGGGGAGACCGAGGACAGTTGACACAGAGGAGAGTAGACACAACGTCGATTTTTTATAACTTATTAACTGCTAACGAGCTCGCAATAGCGCGTGTTTGATAGCTCGAGACTTGAACTAAAAAACGCGCGCTATTGCGAGCTCTCTAGCAGTTAATAAGTTCTAAAAAATCGACGTTGTTTCTACTCTCCTCTGTGTCAACTGTCCTCGGTCTCCCCTACATATGTATTTCCTATTCCCTCACGCTACAATGATCAGGAATATTGTCATCCTGTTTTCTCATGTGTCGCAAAACTGTCCAAGAAACCTTGAAAAAATGTCACATGCTATGTTTTGAACGTCAGTCATTTAAATAAGCTGCCGAAGCTGCAAGCGAGTTTTTAGGTAAACTGAGATTTTTTAATGTCTTTCTCATCAAAATTAGAACTGATTTAATTAGATTTAAAGATGGTGAAATGTAGTGCCTACCTTTGTGAAAGCTTTACATATGGAAATATACCAGGATTAACCTTTCTCCGGTAAGTGTTTGTGTGATAGAGATGTGTACGTTTTTGCCATTATTTGGACTCGTTATGTCAAGTCTGCTATTATATTCTAAGTCTATGGATATAATACAGTGTGCCTTAGATATGGGCTTAGGGTGAGGCCACACGACCGTAATTTTGTGAGTTGTGAGCGGCAGAATTTCGGTTGCGCCATACATTGTGTCACGTGAGTGTCACGTGATGGCGCGCATATTGTATGGCGCGGACCGAAATTCTGCCGCTCACGACTCACAAAATTACGCTCGTGTGGCCTCACCCTTAGATCAATGGTTTGTGATGATGATGATAACGGAAGTTAAATAAAAGGCTATAAATAACTTATTTCTATAATGGTTCGGTTCAAGGGAGTATAAAAGATAATACCAATATAATCGATTTATTATCAAGTAATACATTATGTTATTTTTAAAGCTAATATCATTTTGTAATATATCTTTCACGACATCTCTTTGTTTTGTTATAAGAAAACCTTGATCTGCTGATATGTTACTATCCTATTTATATTGTAGTTTTCCGAGACGTGTTGCTTTTTACTTTAGGCCTGATGAATAGGCTGAGTTCATCGAGCTATGGAGAGGGTTATACTCGGAGTTTCTCTACGGGATCGAATCAGGAACGAGGCGATCCGTAGAAGAACCGGGGTCACCGACATAGCCAAATGGATTAGCTCGTTGAAATGGCAATGGGCAGGCCATACAGCACGCAGAACTTAACTTGATAAAGGAGTAACTTTATTAAAGGGGGGATGAAAATTTCATTGATTTTGCCGTAGAATTCACCGTTTTCAAGATATTTGACAAAACACCGGTTCTCGTCCGATCACCGAGGTTAAGCAACGTCGGGCGCGGTCAGTACTCGGATGGGTGACCGCCTGGTACAATACAATGACTCTTTATTGTACACCAGAAATAGTAAGCAATACAGATATAAGGTACACAGAGAGAAAGTTACAAGGTAAGCAATAGGCTGGTTTCATTTTTGTTTTTTGAATGTTTTGTTATGACGTTATCACGTTAAACTATCGTCCGTAAACCAACTTTACAGACAACAGTACCTCTACCATGAGTTACACTAGTTTACAGTGACGTACTCGCTAGCGACGGCGTAAATGATTTGAATGGAGAATTGTACTTCCGTAAGTGACCGCTAGAGGCGCTGTACACAATTCTCCATACAAATCATTTACGCCGTCGCTAGCGAGTACGGTCACTGTAAACTAGTGTAACTCATGGTAGAGGTACCGGTTTTTTACCGAACCATTCCCAAAAAATTGTACAGAATACATGAACCTTCATGTACGAGTCCGTCACACATTGCCAAATTGCCACTCCTTCGTTTCGCCTTTCACCCAAAAATAGGTCATAATAATGATGATCACTTAAAATACACAAAAGTCAAATTGAAGGTCAACAAAGAGTTATTCTTGTCACTGTCCTGATTTAAGAGGATACGATGCGCACCATTTCTCCATACAAACGTAGTCCCCTGTTTCCTCCCTGGATAATGGCTTTAGTGCTAAATTTTTTTTACTGTGTAATCTGTATCTACCACAGCTATGCCCCTATGTTTCGTTTTTTTCCATATTATAATTAAAATAAGAAATATGAGCTTTCAAACACTGAAAAAATTGCCAAATTTCGACGTCATTTTCAGACACTCATCAGAAAAGAATCTCTTATACAAACAAAAAAGGAAACCATAGGGGCATAGCTAAATCTGTCCTCTAATTATTTCTGAAAAAAATAATTTAACTGGTCCAGTTTTCGAGAAGAAAACAGGGGACTACGAAATGCTGTTTTGATCAATTTTACGCGCCTATTAACGGTCTGAGCTGCAGCTGTCCCGCTCTCGCTGTACTGACATGGAGGGGTTCGGGCGAATACCGATTTGGATGCGGTTTTTTTTATTTGATAGCAGGTTTCTTGGCAATGGTTCTGAGACAGGTTTCATCAAAATTAGTTCGACCGTTTCAAAGTTATTAGCTCTTTTGTATGCTGCGGAAGGGTTCTTAGATTTAATTGCGTTGGGGGTTTTCAAAATTTTTAATTTAGGGTGAGGCCACACGAGCGTAATTTTGTGAGTTGTGAGCGGCAGAATTTTGGTCCGCGCCATACAATATGCGCGCCATCACGTGACACTCACGTGAAATTACGCTCGTGTGGCCTCACCCTTAGAGTTATTCAGAGGAACCCATTACAAACTAAACACAACATACACACTGACGACACGAATGCCAGCGGAAAGTGTAGTTCGCAACTAAAGCTAAGAGCAGGTACTTAACCTGTTGGTACTTTTATACAATATGTACGTCACAGTCAACCATAAATCATTACAAATTACTTCGATCGACTATGTGGAAAAACCATATTTTATAAGCATTCGCAACGGCTACGCGCGATCGGAGCGGCGAGCGTTTTTCATATTAATTATTATGTTTGTTTATCACTGTTTCTTTTTGTCAAATGGTATAAGATTGGGACAGAAAGGGATGAACCATTTTATACCGTTTGACAGAAATAAATTGTGAATGCGATAGAAAGCGACTGCGCGTTTGACAATAAGCGTACGTTTTTATTATTGCAATAGGGATAAAATTCAAAACCGAGCTTAAAATGTAGGTAGTTAAAGAAAAAAAGAAAGAAGACATTTTTGGTTGATGATATTGTATTTTACAATTTGAATGAGTTCTATAGGGATCATTAATTATTATGTTATCATTGTTGTTGTAGTTATTATTGTCCCTACAAGCTATTGTCATATTGTAGTTTAAGTTATAAGTACTTAGTTTATATCTGAACATATTGTATGCCCGTAACGGGTAGCTGTTGATACTTTGTACCACATGTTAACTTTGTACACTCCCGCGCGACCCGCTCTGGCTTCGTACGGGTGTAATTATGCATGTATTATATATAAAAACCTTCCTCTTGAATCATTCTATCTATTAAAAAAAACCGCATCAAAATCCGTTGCGTAGTTTTAAAGATCTAAGCATACGTAGGGACAGACGACGGGAAGCGACTTTGTTTTATACTATGTAGTGATAGTGATATTTCTATTTCTATGAAATCTATATCTATCTATACATATAATAAATCTGTAACAAGTCAGTGTCTGTACATTGAAGAAATTTGAGAAAAACTGTCACTAGGGCTATTTACTAGCGCAATAGAACCCAAAACAATGTTTTTTAGAATTATTGTCTGTTTGTCTGTGCGTTTGTGCGCGCTAATCTCAGAAACGGCTTATCCTAGAAGGATGCGGTTTTCACTTATATGTTGGTATTTTCTTGGATTAACATTTAGTGTTTGTTTCATTTGAATCGGTTCACAAATAAGAAAGATACCTACGTCTATTTTAAGAATTTATAGAACAGTTTTTAGAAGTAGTGACATGGGAGTAGGTACGGTGGTGAATGTGAACGAGGGTGTTCGGTGGGGGGTCGGTGAGGGGGAGGGGGGTTGCGGGGGGGGGGGGGGGGGGTTGCGGGGGGGGGTTGCGGGGGGGTGCGAGGGGGGGGTAATTTTTTTATATCGAGGAACAAAGGAGAGCCATAATTGATGAAAAAGCAAATTGGATAAAATAAGTAAGCTGCCCAAATTACTAATTCCACGCGGACGGAGTCGCGGGCAAAAGCTAGTTATGGTACAAAATCATAGGGTGTTACGACGCCAATCGATCGATCGTCAACCGATTCCATCGACCGATGGTAGAATGGATTAGTCGACGTCAATCAACAATTTAGATTCTACTACGCCAAATACTACCACACCCATCGATCGATCTTGAACGATCCATCGTTAATCGATCGGTATCCTTCGATCAGCTAATCACACCAATCGATCAATATCGATTGTGGCATCGATCGATGGTCGATCCATTGATGTGCAACACCCATATGATTACAGCTTAGATTATTTATGCACTAGATAGAGTGTCAGTAGCAAACATTGCGATACAAAACGTCCACAAATTTCTTTTGACAGCTTCATATTACGATCGCGTTACGTCATTCAAACTGAAGGGAGGCAAATGACATATAAGCCAATTGGCTTATATTTTTCGGGACGTTTTCATGCCGGCGAAGCTCTATCTAGTGTATAAATAATCTAAGGATTACAGTTAGCAAAAGCCAACAATGAAAAGATAAAACGCTCGTCGTGCCTCCGCCTGTAGTAGTAACAAGGCCGTTATAGTATCTTGTTTAGTCATTTTAATACCACAATTAAATGCAATAAACTGTTAGATCCTAGAAGTGCAGTTAGCCGTAATCCATTTTATTGACCTAGTATTATTCTGTATCTGAAATAGTCTTGTAGCCTGATGGTTAGACCTATGGCCTCAGAGGGTCGTGGGTTCATAAATGAAATTATTATAATTTATATTTTAAGGCCTAATATATAACTAACTAGCTGTTGCCCGCGACTCCGTCCGCGGAGAATAGTATTGGTTTGTAGTACATGCTATGTATCAGAGATGGCGCTATATGTGAAAAAAGATTTTTCCCGCTTTTCTGTTGAAATTTTTCCTGAATTTTCTTTGCTATAAACCTCACGGAGCCCGAGACCTTTCCAACGAATGCAAAACCGTGGAAATCGGTTCGTGCGTTCTGGAGTTATAGCGTCAGGAAGGAAAACCCGACTTATTTTTATATAGTAGATTAAAGTAAGAAGTTGAGAGTGAAATTATTCTGCCAACAAACTGTCATGCAGTTTGGCAGATAATTAATCAAAAATGTATTCTGTTTATTAGAGAAATAAATTTAAAAAAAATTGTGCGTGCAGCTCCTCCGCGCGGAAGAAGTGAAACTTCGTAATGTGGAAATGAAAAAGGCACTTATACATCAATATGAACCTTATTGCAATAACTTAAATAACTAAATTTACTTATGCATCTGTGTGTTTAAATTACTCACTAGATGGCGCTTTTATCAAGTCTCATACAAATTTGCACAGACAGTATGAGTTCTGCATCGCACTGTTGAAGTTTTTAACATCCGTTAGTATATATGCAATGCGAGATTACTTGCTTCGGCAGTACAAATACTAATGCTTTCATACCCCCTCCATGGTAGCGTTAAACGTTTAACGCGACCTTGTTGGAAGTCGCATTAGAAGTTTCACTTCAAAAAAGATTGTAGGTACTCGGTGTTTGACTTAAACCTTTTTAAAAGCTTTTTATTAACCTGGAATGTATGTACGGGTCATCATCTTGGAAGTTGAATTTGACCCACTTCCAGTGGTCGAATTTACTTGAAATTTGGTATGCTTGTGTAGGCTGGATGACAATGCAAGTACAGTTAACAAAAAGTACAGTCAGCGAAAAAGCTTGCATAGAATATGTAATTTTTAAGAAAAACTTATTAAGTAAAAACACAGTAAGAATTGTGGACAGACGTACCTACTTAGCAAGGACTTGAAGTGGCGTGTTACAGTGCAATCTGTTGGCACGACAAGGCTATATCTTGCGTGTCTTTAAACATCAATTTCCATTGTTGAAGTAGTAAGTGAGACAGAGAGAGAATTGTCCACACACTCGATACCTGAGTCAACATCATCATTTTATTTTAGCATTAGAAAGCAGGTAAGCGATCTTGACGTCTTTTTTTTAACCGACTTCAAAAAAAGGAGGAGGTTCTCAATTCGGTTGTATGTTCTTTTTTTTTTTTTTTAACGTGTGTTACCTCAGAACTCCGTCATTTATGAACCGATTTGGAAAATTTTTTCGTTGTTTGAAAGCACATGCTTCAAGGTTAGTCCCGTTGTTACCAAAATCCAGTTCTGATGATGGGATCCATGAGGAATTGAAGAAACTCCTCAAAAATTCAAGAGAAACGTATAGCTATTTTAGTATTTTCGGTGACAAGCCGAGCATTTGCATTCAGAAAGTATCATGGAACTCTGTAATAAAACGACATAACCCTGTCGAGTTTTAAAAATAAAATTTTCAACATAAACTTATTTCGAAGTCAAACTGATGATTTTATCCTACGCATCTATTTTATACACAAACAACTAAAAAGCAAAAAATAAAAAATTTTAAATAAAAAATAAAACCTCCTTCAAAAAACATCCAAAAACTATGAAATAATAATTGAACCGAACCGACCACAATAAGCATGAAAATATCTTTCTTCTAATCTGTTTTAAGTCGGTGCCTCAGCACGAGCCAGCAGGGGTGTAGAAGCCCTATAGATAGTAGGTAAGTTAGAGTACTAGGTCCACTCCTGCTGACTCGAGCTGAGGCACCGACTTAAAACAGATTAGAAGAAAGATATTTTCATGCTTATTGTGGTCGGTTCGGTTCAATTATTATTTCATAGTTTTTTGGATGTTCTTTGAAGGAGGTTTTTAATTTGCTTTTTTAATTTGCTTTTTTGCCACAACACAAAACATAAATAAAACAATATCAAGAACAATGAACAAAACATTTACAAATACAAAAAAAAATACAAAAATAAATCACGGCAAATTATGTTCATTTATTAACCCCGACACAAAAAGAGGGGTGTTATAAGTTTGACCGCTATGTGTGTGTGTCTGTCTGTGGCATCATAGCTCTTAAACGGGTGCACCGATTTGGATGTCGTTTTTTTTAATAGAAAGCAGGTTTCTTGGCGATAGTTCTTAGATATGTTTCATCAAAGTCGGTTTAGCCGTTTCAAAGTTATCAGTTCTTTTGTTAGCTGCGGAAGGGATCACGCAGAACGGGCATTGGCTTAATGTTCAAACATACGAGTGACAGAATTGCGTTGGGGGTTTTTAAAATTTTTAATTTATAATAGTTATATTCTTTTGGTTTTATCTATAGTAATATTATAAAGAGGAAAGATTTGATTGTTTGTTTGTTTGTTTGCATTGAATAGGCTCCGAAACTACTGGACCGATTTCAAAAATTCTTTTGGCGTTAGAAAGCTACATTATCACTGAGTGACATAGGCTACTTTTTATCGCGGGAAAATTAATTTATCGCGGGCGAAGCTGCGGACGGAAGGCTAGTAAGTAAGAAGTGTGTAAAGCGACTTTCAATAAAAATACATGTCAAGATTGTTAACCTTATTTCTAATGCTAAAAACAAAACGAAGTAAGTATATATCGTTCCACTACAGGGTACAGGCCTCCTCTCAGACAGTGTCGTTAAGACCACCAGACAGACTGACACCCCGGGCAAGAATATCGTGGCGCCCACTAAAGAAAATCAAAATCGAGTGCGTTTGGCGGAAAGCATCCCACTCACACCGATCGCCCCCTGAAATGTGTCGCCCTGGGCCGTCGCCCCATCGCGCCCCCTGACGCCGCTACTGCTCTCAGAATGAAAGGGCTTGCGTAGTTCCCACGTGGGCCCAATGCGGATCGGGAACTTCACACACACCATTGAATTTCTTCTCAGAGCGGTGTCCGCACGATGTTTTCCTTCATGGCAAAACTCATGGTAAATTTCAAATATAATGTCGTAGATAATTTCCGAAAAATTCAGAACTGCAAGCCCGGATTCGAGCCCACGATCCTCTGCCTGAGAGACCACCGTGATAGCTAGACAATTGAAATTTTTACAGATGATGTATTTCGGTTGCCGCTATAGGAAAAAATACTAAAAAATAGATTAAAATAAATATTTAAGGGGGCTCCCATACAACAAACGTGATTTTTTGCTCGTTTTTGCTCCATATTGATAACGGCAACAGGTAGACGCTTGAAATATTCACAAAATATTTGGTTATATATTGCAAGTCAGGAGAGAGCTCTCTTTTGCTGTGTGTATATTTAAGATTCTTAGGGGGAAAATGTATAACGCTGATATATTGCAACGGGTGGGTTTATATGGTCCAACGGGCTGGTGGGGCGCCGGCGGCGGCCGGGGCTGCTGCTGCTGCGGGCGGCGCCGCTGGCGAGAGCACTTCGCACAATGAACGTCATGGCCGAGGAGATTGACATATTTTTTTGTACTCTGGGCGAATTCACTAAAATAGCGTTGCATAAAATCTGTTACCATAGGGTGTGCACATAGAATATATGGTGTATATTTTTTTTGTACGGATAATCACATTGGGTATTTATTTAGTAATGATAATTGTAATATTTAAGTTGCTATGTATTTTTTATTTTTTTTTTGTATAAATTATCGCATTGGGTATTTACCTGTAATGATAATTGTATGTATGGAATAATAAATAAATAAATAAATAAATATTCACTTTAAAAATAAATAATTAAAATAAAATAAAACAAATAACTAAGGGGGGCTCCCATGCAAAAAACGTGATTTTTTTGCCGTTTTTATAGATAATGCTACGGAACCCTTCGTGCGCGAGTCCGACTCGCACTTGGCCGGCTTTTCAAACCACTAGGTCACCACAGTGTTTTGTTTACGTAGGCTCAATGATTTAACTCTTCGACATAAGCAATAACAATGCTCTATATACACAATTGCACGAGGAAATTAACATACACATAATTCTAGAACGGTTTTAATTGCGAGTTGCAAAACCAGTTTGCTTATATACATTATAATATGTTGTTTACAGGCACGTATGCTTTCGTCAGTCGACTTTCGTTTATTTAAATATTTTTTATTAAGATATGCGTGAATCAAAAGAAGCCATGGAATCGAGGACAGTTAGATGTTTTCTAGCTAGATACGTCACAGCTCTTCACTGCTTGTAACGGCGGCTTTACTACTTGTGACTTGTGTTGGTGACGGCACCAATTTATTACATAGTTCCTATGGCCACCATCCAGCTCCATCATCAGATCAGCTCCATGTTACAATAATATTGCATTGTCATCCAATTTACACATATGTGCAAAATTTCAGCTCAATCGGAAACCGGGAAGTGGGTCAAAATCGCGCCCTAAGGAGTCGGTTACAAACATACATACAAACATACAAACATACAGGTGAAGCTAATATAAAGCGTGTAAAAATCGTTTAAGCCGTTTCGGAGGAGTTCGTTATCAAACACCGTGACACGAGATTTTATAAAATATAATAGAAGATTAAACATTAAGGGGGCTCCCGTATATCCAACATAAAATGATCCCACACGGCGTACATTTCACTTAGAAGTAGGGCTCTGCTAACACTGGATTATTATAGTTAGGGCTGTTTACGGCGTATATTTTGACTTAAATAAACATGTGCACGAAACCTTAGGTGCGCGAGTCCGACTCTCACTTGACCGGTTTTTTATTAACTCGCCTTTATTATCATACCGGCTCCATTTTTCAAAGTTCTGCCGCTTCTATATTATAAAACATCTATTCTATCACATAATATGTAAATTTTTTATGCTACAACGGCCTTGAGCCAATGAACTTAAGAAACTGACCCGTCAGCCATCCACTTTTAGTATTTATTTTTTATCTTCTGTATATAAAAAGGCGACCGTTGCGGGGGGGTTCGAGGGGGTTGCGGGGCAGTGGGTGCAGGGGTATCAAAGGCAGGATGAAAATTTCATTGATTTTGCCGTAGGATGCACCGTTTTCAAGATATTTGACAAAACACCGGTTCTCGTCCGAACACCGAGGTTAAGCAACGTCGGGCGCGGTCAATACTTGGATGGGTGACCGCCTGGTTTCATTTTTGTTTTTTGAATGTTTTGCTATGACGTTGTCACGTTAAACTATCGTCCGTACCGACTTTACAGACAATCGGTTTTTTTTTCCCTATGTAGAATCGATAAGCTGATTCTGAGTATCCATGCAAAATAAATTAAAAATTGAAAAAAAATGTATTGTAAGTAAAAATAAACGGACCACTCACGTCTTAAAACGAGTTTAACTCGACATGTTTCGGGCTAATCCGTAGCCCTTCTTCTCAGAGTCACAACGTCACGGCGGCTGCCAAACGCGCACTGCGTGCCACCGCCCTGCTCGCGCGGCTACTCGACGCAACTGACAGCGACACACAACTACCCTACATTTGACAATGACAATAAAAGTGATGATCAAAACGGGGGTAGTTGTGTGTCGCTATCAGTTGCGTCGAATAGCCGCGCGAGCAGGGCGGTAGCACGCAGTGCGCGTTTGGCAGCCGCCGTGACGTGCGACTCCGAGAGGAAGGGCTACGGACACAGAATATATAATAGTACTGACGTACAGAATGGAAACGGTCCACCCCACACCGATTCGAATTACCCCACCCCTCAAGGCGCAGATAGCCGGAAACCGCCAGAAACCAGATGAGTGCGCGCGCGATGTATGTAGGCGTACGCGTGTACAGACGTCGTCGTGCTTATGTAGATTCAAGAACGCGTATTTGTACGTCGTGTCCGCCGCGTGCTACGGATTAGCCCGAAACATGTCAAGTTAAACTCGTTTTAAGACGTGAATGATCCGTTTATTTTCACTACGAGTGCGTCTCACGGTAGTTTCATGTTTAAAGTACCTATTGTAAGTACCCTATTTCTGAAATTCCCCTGATGACCGTCTGCGTAGATATAGTTGGTCCATTCGGTATACCTAGGTCACCATAGGCCACATTCCTTAAACGGCCTTTTCCCTTTGATGGCCTATTCTCCTAACGGCTATTCCCTTGAACGACCACTTCAGCTCAGAAAATAGGTAGATTAGGTTAATTAGGTAGCTTCTCCTGCCCGAAGGGCAAACCGCCCAGAAATAGGGTTTTAACTGAATTACGGATGAATAAATCCTGGGTGAAGTAACTAAGTGCATTAAGTTTACGCAGCGAGAAATTCATGTAGATGTCACTCTGGGAAATGGCCGAAGTAGGAATTTGCAGTGGGCTTTCGGGGAAGTGGCCGATGTAGGAATTTACACAGTGGCCGTCCAAGGAAGTGGCCCTAGGTGATCGGATTCGTCCATTCATAGGCTGCACGTGTAGTATATTTTGCCAGCCATAGATACGCCACAGCGCTTACGAATATCGTGGTTCGGAACTTATCAGACACAGACACGAAACTGACCTCTGGTCTGTTGAGAAACATTTTGTTTACTTCTTTTCTTATTTATCGTTTCGGGAACTAATTGATCTGCTTGACGAAATAGGTGGTTTATGTGCATGGGTCAAACGTCATCAAGAAAGCTCCTTATTATTAAATACTAAGGGAGTGTCTCAGGAGACATAAAAAAACCGGCCAAGTGCGAGTCAGATTCGCGCACGAATTGGTTCCGTACTACCTATTATCTATAAAAACAGCAAATAATTACGTTTGCCCCCCCGTTTGCCTGGGAGCCCCCTTAAATATTTGTTTTATTTTGATTTAACTATTTATTTTTAAAGTGAATATAAAACTAAATGTTCTGTGAATATTTCAAGTGTCTACCTGTTGCCGTTATCAATATCGAGCAAAAACGAGCAAAAAAATCACGTTTGTTGTATGGGAGCCCCCTTAAATATTTATTTTAATCTGTTTTTAGGGTTCCGTACCCAAAGGGTAAAAACGGTACCCTATTACTGAGACTTCACTGTCCGTCCGTCCGTCTGTCACCAGGCTGTGTCTCATGAACCGTGATAGCTAGACAGTTGAAATTTTCACAGATGATGTATTTCGGCTGCCGCTATAACAACAAATACTAAAAAGCAGAATAAAATAAATATTTAAGGAGGCTCCCGTACAACAAAAGTGATTTTTTTGCTCATTTTTGCTCGATATTGATAACGGCAACAGGTAGACGCTTGAAACATTCACAGAA
This sequence comes from Archips xylosteana, assembly GCA_947563465.1. Classification (NCBI taxonomy): domain Eukaryota; kingdom Metazoa; phylum Arthropoda; class Insecta; order Lepidoptera; family Tortricidae; genus Archips; species Archips xylosteana. The sequence continues at coordinate 9,612,017 of OX387373.1, forward strand.
TATTAGGTTATATATTCACTTTAAAAATAAATAGTTAAATTAAAATAAAACAAATATTTAAGGGGGGCTCCCATACAAAAAACGTGATTTTTTGCCGTTTTTATAGATCGTACGGACCTCCCTCCCTTCCTCCCTCCCTTCGTGCGCGAGTCCGACTCGCACTTGACCGGTTTTTTATTTTCAGTTTTTGTATAGTGTAAAGGCAAGTACGTTATCTCTCCTCATAAGTTTGCGGTACCGTCTACTACGTTCGAGTATATCGTCGCTGGCCCGTTCGCTTTCAACGTAAACCGGTTTATCTTACAACACTAACCTAATAAACGTTAGCTCGGACAGTTTCAAAACAACGATCAACATTTTTTACGTAAACTATAATGAGTAATGAACTTAAACCATTTACTTTGCTACCGCGAAGGTGCAAAACGGGTCAACACTGAGAAAGGAAAGTTTGGTCTCCTGCAGACACGTCAATATTTGTTAAATATTCTTTTTTATTAGGTACATACAAGATTTTCTGGGTTTTTTCTGTGCATCCATATTTCAGTTCATATTTAGTATGAAATATATGGTTTTCACGGGATGACCGCAAAAGTAATAAAAAATGAAGTTGAAAAATTAAAATAGAAAAAGATACTTCATAATTTGGTCAATTATAACTGAAGATACACATTGCCGAACAAAATCCCCTTCAAAGAATGTCCGAACTTTTTTATTTGTTTGCATAACAATTAAAATCATCAGCAACACAGAAATTTGAAACTAGTCTTTACTTCATTACAGTCGAATTTCGGTTGACACTTGACAGCTAATCTTGACAATTTCACGCAACGTACTGAGAAAAAAAAAGAAGGCCACTTTTATCAAAGTGGCGCTCATTTGGCTCGGACATTTTCGGGCGCGCGACTGTGGATCTACAGTTATAATTGATCAAAGACTTCATATCAAACTTGTTAAAGTTTGGATTAGTAGCGACATCACTTGTCCGGGTGAGCGGGTAGTTCCGAAGGAGTGTTGAAATCTCTCGATGAGGGTATAACATAGATCACTGTATGAATGTATAGGAAAAATTTGTGTCTAGATCCTGACCAGTGGTGGTGTAGGGGAATGGCACACGGCACGCAATGCTGAGGACCTGGGTCCGATTCCCAGCGCTGGTCTTTTTTCTGGGTATCCATATTTCAGTATGTATTTAGTATGAAATATAGGTACAAGGTGTTATTTAGTTTCACCAGTCCCGATGTCTGTCTGTAATCAAATCTTGGAAGTTAAATTTGACCCACTTTCCGGGTAATAATTCGCGTTATAAAGCTAGTATATAAAAATGTTAGATTTGGCTGAGCATTCGCTCAGATTCTTTCTTCTAATAAAAACAAACAATTTACTTAGAATTACAAACAACATTAACAACAATTACAATTACACATTTTATTTTTGCCAGAATCATCAACATCGTTTCAGCCGAAAGACGTCCACTGCTTAACATCGGCTGCCCCCAAGGCTCGCCAAAGAGATCGGTCCCGTGCCGTCAGTATCCAACGCGTTCCCGCAACATTAACCAGGTCGTCGCTGTCTTGTTGGAGGCCTACACTGCTTCCGGTCGGTGGACGCCATTCGAGCCACCTTTTGACCTATCCCAACTAACACTTTGGTGTCAATTGGAACTTGTTTTAGAACTTAACGAGATATAAAGTCTCTACAGCTGCATCACTTACAACTTTTGGCAACAAAAGAGCGTAGATAGCAATATATGTTACTTAGAGCTATACTACAGATTTATAAGGGCGATAACAGGGTGAGTTTAAAGGTCAATGACGTAGAGCAGGAATTTTCAATACTACAAATACGGGCAAAGCATCTTGTGTTATCTTTAAGTGAATCTTACAACTATAAGATCTAAATAAGAAGTAAGCATTGACTACAACCTCCCAAAGTGCTATGCAAGCGATAATAAATTCTGGCCAGGAGCCAAAAGTTACACAATAGCATTAATAACCGCTACCAGCTCTACAATGGTTAAAGCGGTACAAAACTCTCATATGTTACTTAAAGTCAAATAGTAGGAACATTTTCGCTACCATAGAACTTCTAGTGTTTAATGTGACTTCTATTAATTATAAATATTAATAGAGCTGAATACCACTACTGTACCTCTTATTCCCTAAATATTTGTCCACCATTTTGTGTCCTGCCCACTGGCAGTTGAGTCAGACGATTCTTCGAGCTATGTCGGTGACTTTAGTTCTTGCGCGGATTTCATCATTTCTAATGCGATCCCGCAGAGAAACTCCGAGCATAGCCCTCTCCATCGCCCGCTGAGTGACTTTGAGCTTTCTTATGAGGCCCATCGTCAGCATAGTCAGAATAATAGATACAATTTAAATCTGACATTATGACCTAGATTAACCATATTGCGGTGTAAAAAAGCGACATTGAACTAAAATGACGAGGTTAAAAAAACGGGCCGAGTTGAAACGGACTCACGCATCGAGGGTTCCGTGCATCTCTAAACGTGAAGCTAACTATACTTCATTTAATATAGAATTGAAAACCACAAATCATTATATTGCGGCTCGTCAACTATTTCTTACCTAGCAAATAGTACAATACAATAGTCTGAGAGCCGCATAATAAAATTGTTTTAATGTCACTTTATTTGCGTGTCGTCAATTGTTACTCTAGTAAAAATTGTAAAGAGATTACAGTTCACGAGCCGCAATATAATGTTGTTGTGGTTTATGGACAACGTATTCAGACAATTTGGACTTAAAATTAATATTAAGAAAACAAAAACTATGATAACATCAAAGCATACCCAAGTCATAGATCAAATACATATAGGAAATTCTACCATTGAGCAGGTCAATAGTTTTAGATATTTAGGCAGCGTGATTACCTGTGACTCCAGATGCACCACGGGTGTGAAAACAAGAATAACCATGGCTAAGAAAGCATTCAATGATAAAAAACACATTTTTAAAGGCAAAATCTCAAGGAACATTCGGAAAAGATTTATTAAGACCTACATCTGGAGTATAGCATTATATGGGAGCGAGACTTGGACATTGACTCAGCGGGACCGAGACAGATTGAGTGCGTTTAAGATGTGGTGCTGGCGGAGAATGGAGGGGATTAGATGGACTGAAAGGAGAACTAATGAGGAGGTTTTAGAGTTGGTGGAAGAGGAAAGGCGGCTGTTGAGGACGATTGAAAATAGGAGAGGGAATGTGCTGGGGCATCTGATACGACATGACAGTTACATAAAAACCATTTTGGAAGGGCGAATAGAAGGCAGGCGAGGCAGGGGAAGACCGAGACGGTCATTTATAGATCAAGCCAAGGAAAAAGTCAATGTCATGTCGTATCAGGAGCTGAAAACGCTGGCAGAGAACCGAAAAGAGTGGCGATTACTCCACCGACAAGAGCTAAGCTCTTAAATTAATGATGATGATGATGGGGTACGTATCAAAATATATAAAGTTTAAAACAAATAATGGACGAAATACATAATGGTCATTTGATATAATGCAATTTTCTTGGAAATTCTCAACTTTACAGGATTTTCATAAAATAAACCTAACCTAACCTAAACCAATCTGTAGATTACACGAGTAAAAAAATTCGTTTAATCAATAGTTTCATAGAAAATTTTAGTATGTATTATGACCGTTATGTATTTCGTCCATTATTTGTTTTAATCTTTATATATTTTGATACGTACCCTGATGATGATGTGGTTTATAATTCTAAATTAAATGGAGTATAAGTCTAAGTGTATGTTTACCGCTAATATTATCAAATTTCAATGTCTGTATGGATGGATGTATGGATTTTTGCGAGTCTAAAACGGTTTGACGGATCCTGATGAAATTTGGTACACATATAGTTTACAACCTGAATAATATATAGGATACTTTACCCGGAAAATTGCGTAGTTCCCGCGGGATATTGATAGATTAATTCTTTGCAGATGGAGTCGCGGGCATCAGCTAGCTATCATCATCATCATCCCAGCCTATATACGTCCCACTGCAGCGCACAGGCCTCCTCTCAGAATGAGAGGACTTGGGCCGTCCCACGCGGGCCCAGTGCGGATTGGGAACTTCACAGTTTCACACACACCATTGAATTTCTTCGCAGGTGTATGCAGGTTTCCTCACGATGTTTCCCTTCACCGTAAAGCTCATGGTAAATTACAAATGTAATTTCGCACATAAATAAATAAAAAAAAAATATCATGGGAGAATTCACACCAATTGACCTAGTCCCAAACTAAGCAAAGAGCAAAACCGAAGAGCTGGCAGCTACCTCGCTCAAAGAATTAGCCTAGCGATTCAACGAGGAAATGCTGCCAGCATCTTCGGCACAATGCCGCAGGGGCCTTTTTTAGATATAGTTTAGTTTTTAATTTAGTTTGTAATAGTATTATTTTTGTTTGTTTAGATCTAGTTTAGTTTTTAATTTAGTTTGTAATATTTAGTTTATAGTTAAGTTTTATTCTTTGTTATTTTTTCTTAATTGTTATAGCTATATATTATACTTAATAAATTTTACCGGTCTTTAAAAAAAAAGCAAAGCTAATACTATGGGTACTAGACAACGGATAAACATACTTAAATAGATAAATACATACTTACAGTTGTGGCCATATAATTAAGAACGATTATTTATTGAGATGATTTTTTCAAAGTAACAAGTATAACTAATTGCCCGTATTTTTTTTATTTCTCTCGGTATTGCAAAACTTTTCCGTACTACCGGTACATTCATTTATGCAACATAGTTGGCTAAAAAATTAATAGAGAAACTTTATACATTCGATCTGAACCTAGTATTAGTACTTACTGGCTGGTCACGTAATTAAGAACGCTGAATAGTTTATTGTTTTTTCAAATTTAAATAGAGAACACTGTGTGGCTCTGTGGTTGTAGATTATTATTCGTATAATTTTGGCGCCATTTCGTGCTGTTAAAGTCTTAAAAGTGATTACTTCGTATAAAAACAATGGGGAAAAATAAAAGTTGTGATAAATCTACAAGAGAAGTAATAATAAAACTTCACGAGAAGAATTGGTCGTATAAAATGATAGCCGACCATCTGCAATGTTCAAAAACAATGGTTTTCCATGCCGTAAAGCATTTTTCCACGTATCAAACTACTTCAAACGTTCCGCGTGGACCTAGACAGAGAAAGTCATCTCGTCGAGATGATCGAAATATCGTTCGTTTGGCAAAACAAAATCCTTTTAAAGGGTCTAATGAGTTGAGAAAAGAATATTTTGGCGAAAACAACCCTTCAGCAATCTCTGCACGCACTATTTGAAGGCGTTTGGTAGAAAATAAGTTGAACGGAAGGATAGCAAGGAAGGTGCCTATGTTGAAACGATGTCATAGGCAAGCCCGACTTGCATTTGCAAGAAGGTATGAAAACTGGACAGTCAGACAGTGGAAAAACGTTCTTTTTTTCTGACGAGACAAAAATAAATAGGGTATGTTCTGATGGAAAACGATATGTACGACGCCCTCCGAATAAAGCATTCGACCCAAAGTACACAAAAGTGACATTAAAGCATGGCGGGGGAAATGTGAAAATTTGGGGGTGCTTTTCTGGACATGGCGTTGGACCTGTTAGGCTGATAGAAGGAAACATGGATCAATTCCAATACAAAAATATACTGCAAGAAACAATGTTACCATATGCCGAAGACGTGCTTCCGGTTATTTGGACATTCCAGCACGACAATGATCCAAAGCATACTGCACGCACCGTTAAGGAATTCCTCACATCACAATCAGTTTCAGTCTTAGATTGGCCAGCCAACAGCCCAGATCTTAACCCAATAGAGCATCTTTGGTGCGAAGTCAAGAAAAAGGTTTCAAATCGACAGTGTGGCAATTTGAGAGAGCTGTACGACGTTTTCTTAGAAGAATGGAACTCTTATTTCTCTTGCGAAATGTCAAAAATTGATAGATTCAATGCCTCGCCGGTGTAAAGCCGTAATTAAAAGCCGTGGACATGCAACTAACTATTAATTTTAGTTCAAATGTATTAATTTGCTTTTTTTTCTATACCAACTTCACATTAATATGATTTATTTAATCTAAGTTTCATATAAAACAACTCTCGAGCAGTTTAATAAATCGTTCTTAATTATTTGTCCAGCTACATTACTATTTGAATTTATTAGTATAGAGAACAAATAAAATTTGTAAAAAAAAATGTTAGCAATTATACACTATTATTATTAATCCCGTTTGCTCTATCCATGTGGCTATTTTATAACATAACTTGTTACTTCTAAGAAGGAACACAACTAGACATATGACATGATGTAGATAAAAAAAAATCGGAAACTTCAAATCGTTCTTAATTGTATGACCACCACTGTAAATACATATTAAACACCCAAGACCCGAGAACAAACATTCGTATTTTTCATACAAATATCTGCCCCGACACGGGAATCGAACCCGGGACCTCAAGCTTCGTAGTCAGGTTCTCCAACCACTAGGCCAACTGGTCGTCTAAAAACTCAGAGGTGCGAGCCGGGATTTGAACCTCCGACCCTCTGCATGAGAAGCCATAGATCAAACCACAGCTAGTTATGTGAGATCATTTTATATTGGTTTTCCGGGACCCCCTTGATGTTTAATTTTATTAGATTTTTAGTAGTGATTTGTCGTTGTAGCGGCCATAGTAATACATAATCGGTGAAAATTTAAAGTATCTAAGTAGTTAATGCCATTATAAAGATCGAGTTAAAAACGCTGAAAAAACATGTTTTTTGTAGAGATGTGCCGTTTATGACTTTGGCCGACTAGCCGACTAGCCGATTAGTCGGTAGTACAGATGCCGATTACTCCATTTAATTTAGAATTATAAACCACAACAACATTATATTGCGGCTCGTGAACTGTAATCTCTTTACAATTTGTACTAGAGTAACAATTGACGACACGCAAATAAAGTGACATTCATCATCATCATCATCATTTCAGCCGTAGGACGTCCACTGCTGGACATAGGCCTCCCTCATTGATGCCCAATCATTACGATTGGAAGCGATTTGCATCCACCCTGAACCTGCGGCCTTCCCACGCTGCGCTTGCCAGTCCGTGGTCTCCATTCCAGAACTTTTGGCCCCCAACAGCCATCTGTTCTACGTGCTATATGGCCTGCCCATTGCCATTTCAACGAGCTAATCCGTTTGGCTATGTCGGTGACCCCGGTTCTTCTACGGATCTCCTCGTTTCTGATTCGATCCCGTAGAGAAACTCCAAGCATAGCCCTCTCCATAGCTCGCTGAGCGACTCTGAGCCTATTCATCAGGCCCATAGTGAAGCACCACGTCTCGGATCCATATGTCATCACTGGCAACACACATTGATTAAAGACTTTTGTTTTGAGGCACTGAGGTATTTTGGACGAAAAGATGTTGCGGAGCTTCCCGAACGCTGCCCATCCCAGTTGGAAAGTGACATTAAAACAATTTTATTTTGCGGCTCCCAGACTAATAGTACTGTACTATGTGCTAGGTAAGAAATAGTTGAAGAGCCGCAATATAATGATGTTGTGGTTTTCAGTTCTAAAATAAATGAAGTATAGTTGGCCAAGCCGCATCACGGTTCCAGGGATTTCCGTAACGCTTTGTTTACAGTTGTTTCGCGCGAAAGTCGCAAAAGCCAGCGCCTGCGAGCATGTCGGAACAGGAAAAATATTAAGAAATAATCAAGGTTTTTATTTAGGCTGGATTTTACCAAGCTTTTATTCCGAGAATACTTAACGCTTACTCTCAGAAGGTAATGTCAAACCGCCATAGTGATTTGTTATTTCTGAGAGTAAGGGTTATTCTCGGAATAAAAGTTTGGTAAAATCCAGCCTTTGTGATTCCCCCTACATACATATTACTGAGAAATACCAAGGATGATATAGACTGGATTAGCAATCGCCATAGTACAGACCGACCGCGGAAAAATAGTTCGATTATTAAATCTAGATGGCGCTGACATTTCAGCCCGAGGCTTTGAAAGCAAAACAATAAGACTACTGATGTTTCAAATTACTACAAATTTCAAATTAAAAAAAAATTACAAACAAAATTACAATTTTTTTACAAATTTTCATTGAATAATAATACATTAGCATGAGTTATGCATGCATAATAATACATTTGCAGTAATAAGAAACATCTGTAGTCTTATTGTTTTGCTTTCAAAGCCTCGGGCTGTAATGACAGCGCCATCTAGATTAATAATCGCACTATTTTTTCGCGGTCGGTCTGTACTACGGCGATTGCTAATCCAGTATATATCATCGCCGCCGACTAATAGTCGCCGACTATGATAGTGGCCGGATAGTCGGCTTTACCGACTAGTCGCCGACTAGTCGCCACATCTCTAGTTTTTTTTATGACGACCCCGCTTTCATTTTTAACTTTATTTTATTTTAGTATTTGTTCTTATAGCGGCCACAAGTTTTACAAAAATGGCGCGTCCGTAATCCGCATGCGTAAGTTTGCAAATTCATTACTTAGTTTTGTATATTTATACATTTTTCTACGTATAAGTCGATATTTTTTATTTTTGACACTTAAAACTCTGCTTGTAAACTTTTGAAATGGAGAATTAAAAAAAAACTGTAAAAAAATCGCACTAGTGCGGCAAAATGAACTTACGAGCCATATATACATCCTTTGAAAATGAATTTTTCGAGCAAATGTATTGGAAAAATATTGAAATTAGTTTCTTATAATTGACTTTTCTATACAAAAAAAAATTAAAACCATGGGTAATATTTTTTAGGCATTCCCGATTCTTCGCAGGCGGAAGCACAGACAATAGGTCATAAGTATCTAAGCCTACGTATTATAATCGAATGTTTTTGCGGAAAACATTTTTGTCAAAAACATTGTATATTTACGGTTCAATAACTCCATTGTTTTAATGACGGGGAAATGACTTGAACCTTTGACATTGTCAGAGTGCGACTTAGGTACGTCAAAAAAAAAGGTTATCAATCGACGATCGATTTACTTGAAACAACTTTGAAATCTTCTAGAAAACGCGCTAGAAATTATACCACTTCTTATTATTACAAATGCGGAAACTTATGAGAGGGTCCCATTCGCGACCGATATCATTGCAAACCATAATATAAGAAAGAAAGAGAAAGATAATACGTTTATTTACATTTCAACACCACAAGATCCATCAATATTATTACAAATAGACAGCATAAAAATAAAAACAGTGTGTCATTGTGGTTAGTAAATCGGACACTGGCTCAGCATAATGCTGCTTGAGGCGTTTATAGCATTGACCCCAGCGCCGATTTTCAGCCATCACGGTTGGGTTAGACACTCGGATCGCTATATACATATACTAGACACTAATACCTTCATAAGACTACATGAATATTTAGATAATATCAAGGATGATATAGACTGGATTAGCAATCGCCATAGTACAGACCGACCGCGGACAAATAGTTCGATTATTAAATCTAGATGGCGCTGACATTATAGCCCGAGGCTTTGAAAGCAAAACAATACTCGTCATTGGAACCGAGTTATTCGGCCGAGTACGAGTATCAAAAAAAATTAAACTGCCGAAAAAACTGAAAAGCAAACAATAATACCTTTTTTGTTTGACCTTAATCTAGGTATAGTCGACCAAGTAAGTGCTTTACCATTTTTTGTGACAGTTCCTACATCAGAATAAAAACAATAAGGCTGATTGTCACACTGACTTGTGAGTGAAAATAGCCTTTGATATGTTAAGTCATACAACTGACATTGAACTTTAGGGTGGTAAAGGAGTTTCTTGGTCGACTATACCAGTTTGAAGTCGGTGCCTCAGCACGAGCCAGGAGGAGTGATAGAAGCCAATCAGGTAGACGGTTATAGGTCCACTTCTCCTGGCTCGTGCTGAGGCACCGACTTCAAACTGGTACCTAGATTAAGGTCAAACAAAAAGGGTATTATTGTTTGCTTTTCAGTTTTTTCGGCGGTTTAATTTTTTTGTCAAAAAGTTTTTATTTTATACTTTTTTCCCATCCTTGGGGTAAATTTTTTTTCCAAATTTATGTAATACCAACTTCACGGTATACTCTATCCAATAAAAAAGAATTATGAAAATCAGACAACTCTGTAAAAAGTTAGTCAATCATCCCCTGTTTTCCTACCCTTAGGGTAGGAATATTATTTCCAAATTTAAATGGAACCACCCTTGGGGTATACGCTTTCCAATAAAAAAAGAATCATCAAACTCCGACTACTCTGTAATAAGTTATGCGTGGTCATATAGTACAATCAGTGACTGAACAATCAATCATCCCCTGTTTTCCTACCCTTGGGGTAGAAATATTATTTCCAAATTTAAATGGGACCACCCTCGGGGTATACGCTTTCCAATAAAAAAAAGAATCATCAAAATCGGACTACTCTGTAAAAAGTTATGCGTGATCATACATAAAAAAAAAAAAAATGTACACGTCGACTTGAGAACCTCCTCCTTTTGTTTTCGTCGGTTGAAAAACTGCCGAATACACCGAGTGCCGAGTAGTAAATGTGTACTCGGCCCATCTCTAGTGGACACGGTCACACAGTTTGGTAGTGTAGCTTTCACATCTTCGCAGCGCATAGCACATCTCTGGTGGTAAAAAAAAAAAAAAATGGAAAATGTTTTATTTGTTAGGTAATAAAAGGAAAAGGTATAGGTAGGTAAGGGTATTTTTTTTTAAGTTGAATTCATTTTATTTTGCACGTTAAGAAAAATTTCCTTTAGCTTAGGTGTTTTTTAATTTGTTTTTTTTTAAAAACGCTGTCGGCAAAGCAGTTCCCTGCTCTGTCGATAAAATAGCAATCCGCACTGTCGGCAAAGCAGTGCTGGAGTGTACGGTAGATAGAGCAGTTACGTTTGAAAGTTAATATGGCGTGACTTCAAAATAATGCGATGTCAGTTGCATTTAATAGCAAATAGAAAGTATAATTAGATATAATTTAACAAAGAATTGGCACCCTACCTTTCGTCCCATTTAAACAAATCTTAGATTTGCCGACTTGGAGTTGCTAATTTTATTTTATGACCACAGGATAACTTTTCCTACTAAATTCAAACTGAAAAAAGACCAATGCTGGGAATCGAACCCAGGTCCTCGGCATTCCGTGCCGCGTGCTTACCCTTACACCACCACTGGTCAGGAGTAACTCCTGCCGAGGAGCTGGGTTCGATTCCCAGCATTGGTCTTTTTTCTGGGGTTTTTTTCTGTGCATTTTTTTTTTAGAGAGGCCAGACAAACGAACTAGTGGGTCACCTGATGTTAAATGATCACCACTGTCCATAGACACCCGCAGCGCTTTACGCGATGCCAGTGCGTTGTCAGCCCTAAGGAAAAAGGAGAGGGAATAGGGGAGGGGGAGAGGTATTGGGCCCCCGGCTCTCTCACTGACCGTACGAAACGCAGCAGGGAGTACTGCTGCTTCACGGCGGTGTTCTGTGAGAGGGCGGTATACCCCGGACGAGCCGGCCCATTCGTCTCTACCACTACAAAAAATATCTGCATCTATGTTTCAGTTTGTATTTAGTATGAAATATTATGGATTTCACGGGACGACCGTAAAAGTAAAAAATTCAAGGATAAATTTTGTTTCTTACTCTGTGTACGACCCAGATATCATACTAATTGAATGTGATTTAATCTATACTAATATTATAAAAGAGGAAAGATTTTATTGTTTGTTTGTTTGTTTGCATTGAATAGGCTCCGAAACCACTGGACCGATTTCAAAAATTCTTTTGCCGTTAGAAAGCTACATTATCACTGAGTGACATAGGCTACTTTTTACCGCAGGAAAATACCTTTTCCTACGGGAAAATTAATTTATCGCGGGCGAAGCTGCGGATGGAAGGCTAGTAAGTAGGTTAGTAGCAATAAAGACCTCTATTTGCGTTTAGTTCAATGTTGCATATTTTTACGGTTTTCTTGCATTAAAAATAAAAAAAAATATATATCACAGGACAATTCACACCAATTGACCTAGTCCCAAAGTAAGCTTAGCAAAGCTTGTGTTATGGGTACTAGGCAACGGATAAACATACTTATATAGATAGATACATACTTAAATACATATTAAACACCCAAGACCCGAGAACAAACATTCGTATTTTTCATACAAATATCTGCCCCGACACGGGAATCGAAGCCGGGACCTCAAGCTTCATAGTCAGGGTCTCTAACCACTAGGCCATCTGGTCGTCTAAACATTGCATTTTTCATGCATATTCGCATGCATATTTCAAGCTTTTTGTGTTGCATATAATCCGGTATCTATTGATGATGAATAATCATGTAATTCTCATTGGTTTCAAGCAACATGTCCGACTCAAGCTTGCCATCCAAGGAGTGCCACTACGGCCTCTCGTTGAGCAACATTTTGCGTAATTCAAATAGATCTGTTTATACAATCTAAGCTCAACATTGGTATTTATACATGCTACAGAACACAATACAAATATTCAGTCCGCTTCGTATTTTCTAATACGAAATTTTGAACCCCCGACACAAATAAGGGTGTTATAAGTTTCACCGCTATGTGTGTCGTCTGTCTGTGGCCTCATGGCTCTTAAACGGGTGACCCGATTTGAATTTTTATTAGAAAGCAGGTTTCTTGGCGATGGTTCTTAGATATGTTTCATCAAAATCGGCCGTTTCAAAGTTATCAGCTCTTTTGCTAGCTGCGGAAGGGATCTCAGACGCATAATGGGCATTTGCTTTATGTTCAAACATACGTGTGACATAATTGCGTTGGGGGTTTTAAAATTTTTAATTTATAGTTATTTTATACAATATAGGCTTGTTTTTTTATTATTAGAGGGAGGCAAACGAGCAAGCGGGTCATCTGATGGAAAATGATGACCACCGGCAATAAATATCAACATATCAACAACTTAAAGAGAGTCACTAATATGTTGCCGGTCTTTAAAGAAGGAGAGGGAATGGGGAATAGGGGGAGGGGGAGAGGTATTGGGCCCCTGGCGCTCTCACTGACTGTACGATGCGCAGCAGCATATAAAAACCACTAGTAATTTTTTTCAGACATCGCCAATTCCGAAAAAAAACAGTTTCAGAAATTTCAGTTTAATTTTTTATAATTACTGTGTAAGTTAGATATTTAGTTTATAGTTTTAGTTTTATTCATATAACTGAAGTGTTTGAAATAAAAATTTATAACTAAAAAAAGTCAAAACAGATAACAAAAACCAACCAACACAACCCCTCACTCTCCGTTAAACTCGATCCTCTTGCTCTCCGCAGAGACGTTAGCTCCCTTTGCGTGTTCTATAAGATCTACAACGGGAGATGCTCTGAGGAACTCTTTGACCTCATTCCAGCTGCGGGGTTCCATTACAGATCCTCCCGTCGTAAGCGTTCATTTCATCGACATCATGTTGATGAATGGCAGTCTTCGACGGTGCGTTTTAAGCGGTCTTTTTTGCCACGAACTTGCAAAATCTGGAACGAGCTTCCCGCTGGGGTCTTCCCATCGAGTTACGACCTGGGTGCCTTTAAGAGGCGAGTGTACAATTTTCTGCAGGTCCGACAACGCACTGGTATCGCGTAAAGCGCTGCGAGTGTCTATGGACAGTGGTGTTCATTTAACATCAGGTGACCCACTAGTTCGTTTGTCTGGCTTCACTAACATAAAAAAAAAAAACAAAATAAAAAAAGTTTCAGAAATAAATCACTGAATGACTAACGTTGATTATGAAGAATGATACATTTATCTATATAAGTATGTTTATCCGTTGTCTAGTACCCATTACAAATCTGGCACAAGCTCGTGCGTGGCGCTCGGCGGAACCCTGTCGCAGGGAGTCTCTGCTGCCCTTAACGAGATTGTTTTTTACAAGTGCGGCAAACGCTGACTGCGACAGGGTTCCGCGGAGAGCAGCGCACGAGCATGTCGGACTGTAGGCCGATTGATGTCAATCGTGCCATAATTTATTTATTATAATACATACTAGCTGTTCCCCGCGACTCCGTCTGCGAATAATATAGCCTACGACCTATTCTCAGACCTACCGAATCCAGAAAAAAAAGTTTCATTAAAATAGGTCAAGCCGTTTCGGAGGAGTTCGGTAACAAACACCGTGACACGAGACTTTTATATATTAGACTAGCTGTTGCCCGCGACTCCGTCCGCGAAGAATGGGGGGGGGATAAAAAATAGCCTACGATCTATTCTCAGACCTACCGGGTGTAGAGAAAAAAGTTTCATAAAAATAGGTCAAGCCGTTTCGGAGGAGTTCGGTAACAAACACCGTGACACGAGATTTTTATATATTAGACTAGCTGTTGCCCGCGACTCCATCCGCGAAGAATGGGGGGGGATAAAAAATAGCCTACGACCTATTCTCAGACCTACCGGGTGTAGAGAAAAAAGTTTCATAAAAATAGGTCAAGCCGTTTCGGAGGAGTTCGGTAACAAACACCGTAACACGAGAATTTTATATATTAGATTAGTGCAATATATCAAAGAGATTTAATATATGACAAAATAATGAAGTATATTATAACGATAAGTCATTTATACTAATAACTATTAATCAAATTGAAAATTTCTGGTTTGAAATGACATTTAATAGAATTTATCACAGAGATTTGAGAAAAAATGTTTGAGTTAGTATTTTATAACGACAAGTCATTAATACTGATAACAATTAATTAAATTGATGTATTTTTGGGGTTCCGTACCCAAAGAGTAAAACCGGGACCCTATTACTGAGACTTCGCTGTCCGTCCGTCCGTCACCAGGCTGTATCCCAGGAACCGTAATAGCTAGACAGTTGAAATTTTCACAGATGATGTATGTACTTCGGTTGCCTATATAACAACAAATCGTCATGATCGTAGAACAAAGACGGATGTGATATTTGCCAACTTTGCAGTACAATTCGTTTACTTTTAGTTTACCACTGACAGATGGCTTGCCTTCATTTCATTTCCAACTTTAACACCATACAAATAAAGTAGCTATTACATAATCTGCCGACGTGGGTAACAGTATTCTAAAATTGGCTTTATTAGTAGGTCGTTAAAGTTGAATATGAAATGAAGGCAAATCATCTGTCAGTGGTAAACTTTATGTAATTTTACTGTACAGCAGTTTTAATCTTGGAAATTGGTATTCATACTATAACTTTTAAACGGTTAACGGTAACGGTTTTTCTTTGAAATTTGGCAATAAGGTTTTGACAAGGGTTCTTTATAACGTGTGCCATAGATTTTATTTTTATTTTACTCAGATTTCGTAAAAAGTCATTTACGCCTATTTTCCAGGGATGTATTAAAGGCGGATGTCAAAATCCGCCATTATTTTAACGGATAAACTTGTTAGAACATGTGACGTATCACATGTTCCGCCTATGACTTAGGGAATAACGGTGATATTTTTTGTCGGATTTGAAATTTAAATAAAACCCAGAAATATATTGCAATTTTAGTAATCAAAAATGGCATATTTATACAATTTTGAAACAAAACTAAACAGTTTCTGGCTAAATCAACTACGAAATAAAAGCATATAGACCTGTGAAAATAAAACATTCACATAAAAGACAAAGTACGTTTTGAAATAAACTTCCAGTACCTGGGCGACCGAGCTCTGCTCGGGCAGAAACTCGGTACCAAGCGTTTTCCCAGAGATAAAACCAAGCTAGATCAATTTTTCATCCCCGAAAACCCCAAAATACCAAATTTCATCGAAATCGTTGGAGCCGTTTCCGAGACCCTGATTATATACTTATGTGCGTTTGGGTTTCAAAGGGGGGATGAAAATTTCATTGATTTTGCCGTAGGATGCACCGTTTTCAAGATATTTGACAAAAACACCGGAGGGGGTGGGGGGGGGGGGGTGAGTCACGTTAAACTATCGTCCGTAAACCGACTTTACAGACAACCGGCTTTTCCTGTTCTGTGCTCCCAATAACACAAGCTTTGCTGAGCTTACTTTGGGACTGGGTCAATTGGTGTGAATTGTCCCGTGATATTTATTTATTTTTTATTTTTTGTCCAGTTCTTGTTTTTAATAAGCTCTATAAAATCAATTATCATGTCTTTCTTAACATCAATTACCATATAAGATTTATCGCTTGACTTAGCCCATCTTATTAATAACTTCCATTCTTCTGTCGTATATATATTGATTTATTTTCACCAGCTCTTCTTTAATTACTGAATGCACAGAATTAAATTATGTTTTAATTAACTCTGAAATGTCCGACTTTTGTTTTGCTTTTTAGTCTAATTGGCCACATATAACCATTGTTTTACCCTGTCACCAAGCTCCTAAAGTTCTGCTTTTGAGACTTGTTGCACATTTCATTTTACAGTTACACATTGGACCCATCATCATCACCATCATCTTTTCTTCAACAGTTTCTCCTCTTTTAGAATAGTAACTTTTACCGACAACACTCAGTTGATAAACGACGGATATGAAAACACGTCCGATTGATTACGACGCTTTTGTACATCCGACTGCTATTTATCCAAGGAACACTGTATACGTACTGCGTTATAACATACGCCAACAATACCTCCCCAAGACACAGTCGTATTTTTTCATCCGTCACAAAAATAGAACTATTACGGGGTTAAATCTTTTGAACCAAGCATTAATAAATATCACTTCAAATAACCGCTAAACAGAAAAAGAGTCATTACACTCATTACTATCCTACAATTTTCAACCGTGGAACAAAGGCGGTTTTAACATTTCGTCGTTTTCAGTTACGTATAGCAATAAAAGTAATTTCACATGAAACTTAACTTTATTACTAAATAAAAAGAACCAAACTTACCCGTAGTATCCGACGGGCACTCATCCTCAGAAGTACCACTTTTCTTTATATTAAAGTTATTGTTTTTCTTGTCATGGTCCATTGTGAATATTGTTATTTTTCACTAATTCAATCATTTTTCTTGACCTGCTTGAACTTTTAATGAACAAAACACTATTGTAAAAGGAATCTCTTATATAAACTTGTCATAAATACTGTTGGGGTCGCCCTACGACCCTGGGGTGCTGCTTTTCAATACGAAGAAGATACAAAAGACATGTGTATTGTGTATGGTTCGACTCGTGTTTATTAACTCTCTCATCAAAAACAAATTATACAGATTCATTTTAAAGCTGACATTCGATAGCCATTCCAAATTTAATGTTTAAATGATACCATAGAGTATCTTCGTGCCAGCTATCGAATGTATGCTGACAATTCCAACATTTCTGTTACAAAAGCACTAAATATCATTACGCGCTCAAAGTGATGTGAGTTTGCCTAGAACAAGGACGTATCTGTGAGTACGCCGGGCAGAGAAAAGGGGGCGGCGGTAGGAATATGCAATGGTATAGTCGGGGTAAGAAAAGGTTCGTCACTTTTCGACCTTAACTCGTTGACATAGAGTCGAAAAGTGACGAACCTTTTCTTACCCCGACTATACAACGACGGGATGTCAACGCGTCAATGTTCTAAGACCAAAAATCAAATCGGTATTCAAACTCGATAATTTTAAAGCGACTCGATACATCTAAAAAATAAACAAAATAAAAATGTACGCTTATAAATTACAACGTTTTAGGGAAGATTTTGAAAAAAAAACTATTGATGAAAATTTGTTGGAACCGTCGTTGTTCTACGATCATGACGAAATACTAAAAAAACAGAATAAAATAAATATTTAAGGGGCTCCCATACAACAAACTTGATTTATTTTGCTCGTTTTTGCTCGATATTTATAACGGCAACAGGTAGAAGCTTGAAATGTTGACAGAATATTTAGTTATATATTCACTTTAAAAATAAATAATTAAATTAAAGTAAAACTATTATTTTACGGGGGGCTCCCATACAACAAACGTAATTATTTTGCCGTTTTATAGATAATGGTACGGAACCCTTCGTGCGCGAGTCCGACTCGCACTTGGCCGGTTTTTTATTTTGATTTTGAAATGGAGATCTTTTTGTCCCGTGTCAGGTGTCGCTGAATGGAGCTTCCAAAAATATTGCAGATTCGCAAAAACCATAGTCGACTCAAGGAACCATTTACAGAATAAGCTCTAAGGCAGGGGTTCCCAAAGTGTGCGCTCGTTGTAACGCTCAAGATACGAAACGAAACCTCAAAGTGCGCCGCTAACTGAAATAGTTTGGGAACCCCTGCTCTAAGGTATAAATTATTGTTATGTGAAGTGTCAAGGTTGTTTTTTAGCGCGTGAAAAAATTCATGACGACACAGTAATGTGACAAGTATAAAAGTAAAGCTGTCACAGCCACTTATGCTTTTGAACTTAACTCTAATCGTTATTATTACGAATATACATTTAACTAGCTTCTGCCAGCGACTTCGCCCGCGTGGAATAGTTACCAACACACTACCCCAACCCCTCGCGTTCACATTTACCACCATACTCCCAAGTCAAGCGTGCCTATAGAAGTTTTACCTCAAAAACCCCCGATTTTGAAACATTCTTCATTGGTGCTCCGCTCCTATTGGTGTTAGCGTGACGATATATAGCCTATAGCCTTCCTCGATAAATGAGCTATCTAACACTGAAAGAATTTTTCTAATCGCAGCAGTAGTTCCAGAGATTAGCGCGCACAAGCAAACAATCAACCTCTTCAGCTTTATAATATTAGTATAGATTAAATATTTCAGCCACGATTTTACACGTACATATCACGCCTCCTTCCTTCCCAGCAAAGAGGTACCTAGGCAGAGTCTATTGGTTTCCACCTACTTCGATCCTGATTATCTTTTGGGGAGACTCTGTCGATGTGCTAACCACATTTAGACTACAGAAAAGATGTTTACGCACTTTTTACCGTCTCCATGATAGACACTCTCAACGAAAGATATTTATAGAAAAGCGGCTACTAACTTTAACAGCAATTTATATTTTGGAGCTTTGTCTATTCGTGAAACATAATCATGAATAAAATTCTTTTACAAAGAAGTCGTCTTTCCGTTATAACTTACGAAGTCAGTATGGATTTAATTATCAGATACCTACCTAGAGCCAAAAATAAACTAATCTACAATAGTACATTACTGCAGCGGCCGCGAAATAGGGGATTGCCGGCCGAGTAGTTATAGATGGCCGAGTGTTAACGAGGCCATCTAGAGATACGAGGCCGGCAATCCCTGTTCGTGGCCAAGGCTTGTATAGAGTTTTTCTCAAACATGCATCACCATCACCACCATCATCATCATCACCATCATGATCATCATCAACATCATCATCAACATCATCGTCATCACCATCACCATCATCATCATCATCATCATCATCATCATCATCATCATCATCATCATCATCATCATCTCATCATCATCATCAACATCATCATCACCATCTCATCATCACCATCATCATCGTCATCATCATCTCATCATCACCATCATCATCATCATCATCATCGCCATCATCATCATCATCACCATCATCATCATCATCATCACCATCATCATCATCATCACCATCACCATCATCATCATCATCACCATCATCATCACACCATCATCATCATCATCATCATCTTACCTTACCTTAAATAAGCGTAGTGGCAGAATGTCTTAATGAACCAAAACGCAAATATTGCTTATAGTTTTTTTTAATGGCTAAATGCTATGATACCATAGACCTATAAACGTCATGGTATGAAACAATAGACGATCACTTTGCTGGCCTTGGCCAGCAAAGTTGTATGAAATTCCATTATTGACCTCTCGTCTAGGCGGTCCCCCACCACCGGCTGCACCTGCACCTGCAACGTGACCCTTCGTGGCGTATTATAAGGAACATAACGTCAATATTTCATAGCATGTTTGAGAAAAAGCGCTTTTTTTTCTGGTAAGCGACTTTTTAATAAACTACCCATCGAAATAAAAATGTTAGAGGGTAACCAATTTAAGACATCCCTCAAA
This sequence comes from Archips xylosteana, assembly GCA_947563465.1. Taxonomy (NCBI): domain Eukaryota; kingdom Metazoa; phylum Arthropoda; class Insecta; order Lepidoptera; family Tortricidae; genus Archips; species Archips xylosteana. The sequence continues at coordinate 9,632,000 of OX387373.1, forward strand.
AATTGGCTTATAAACAAAGTTTTTTATAATACAAAAGAATTTTTCGCCCAATAGAAACTTATTGATGGACAAATATTATTTTTAGTTACTATTTTGTGTGCATGTGCTAATGAACCTATAAATATAATTGTATTATTTTTATTATTCTGTTTTAAAATACAGGGTTATTTGTAATTCACTAGCATCCTTTTAACCCTAAACTCCTACCACTTAAACAAATCTTTTTTGTTTTACGACTTTTGTCATAACTTTATATTTTTGGTGTAACAACGTTTTGAAAATTTGAGATTACCTGTATTTTTACGATACTCTGTGCCGTGTATGGAAAAAAAATGTACGCCATTTTAAAAAGTCGTATAACAAAAAACATTTGTTTAAGTGGTAGGAGTTTAGGGTTAAAAGGACGCTAGTGAATTACAAATAACCCTGTATAAATTACTAACATTTTATATTGTACGTCCGAGATGTACAGACTGTTGAGACTTATATCAAGCTACCCTTTGATCAATTATAACTGTAGATCCACAGTCGCGCGCCCGAAAATGTCCGAGCCAAATGAGCGCCACTTTGATAAAAGTGGCCTTCTTTTTCTCAGTACGTTGCGTGAAATTGTCAAGTTTAGCTGTCAAGTGTCAACCGAAATTCGACTGTAATGAAGTAAAGGCTACGTTCAAATTTCTGTGTAGGTGATGTTAATTATTATGCAAACAAATAAAAAAGTTCGGACATTCTTTGAAGGGGATTTTGTTCGGCAATGTGTATCTTCAGTTATAATTGATCAAAGAAGCTACCCATCTTTGTAATACACAGTTATGCAATAAAGTTTATTTCTATTTCTATTTGCGCCAATTTCGAGTACTCTTGACCTGACCTTTCTGCAAGACATCCCCCCTTTGAGAATGGAATGTCCTTCATACAATTTTTACTGCTATATATCGATATTTTTAATTGATTCCAATGCCGTTGAACGCAGATTTTCTTTTGCTTGTCAATTGATTTCGATGATTATTACTGGTAATTTTCATGTTTTATGTACAATAAAGAGTTTTACATACATACATATATACATTATCTAATCTATATTATTGTAAATATGAATCCCTATTTTCAAGATCTGCCGATGAATGAACTGAAACACAAGCTTCTTAGATGGCTTAAGGAACAGTGTTTCTACTCAGTCAAGGAATTTAAGGAATACAAGGAAAAGTGGATAATAAATTAAAAAAGTAATGAATGTTCATAAAATTCTGTGAGATGTATTATCGCAGGATAATAATTATTTTAATAAATGATATAAATTACATTTGACTGCAATATGATGTTAAAATCACTACAACGTAGTATAAAACAAAGTCGCTTCCCGCTGTCTGTCCCTATGTATGCTTAGATCTTTAAAACTACGCAACGGATTTTGATGCTGTTTTTTTTTAATAGATAGAGTGATTCAAGAGGAAGGTTTATTTATATGTATAATACATGCATATGTGCGAAGCCGGGGCGGGTCGCTAGTTAATTAATATTATTTTGGTACATTTGGCATTGGCGTTGTTTTTTTTTTTTTATTGATTCAGAATTATTATTGACTGTATTATTATAAATTGTATGAAAATAAATTGGTGTTTATTATTTGTCATATTATGATCTCATTTGACATTAATTTTAATGTTTTTATAATAGAAAATATTATTGATTGAATTGTTTGTTATTAATATATTATTATTATTATTATTAATCTAATCAATTAAAAAAAAATCAATTGGATAGACTATTGCACGTCTCTCAGAGACAGGACATGTTATAATCATCATCATTTCAGCCGAAAGACGTCCACTGCTGAACACAGGCCTCCCCAAGGCTCGCCAAACAGATCGGCCCAGCGCCATACGCATCCAACGCGTTCCCGCCACCTTAACTAGGTCGTCGCTCCATGTTGTTGGAGGCCTACCTACACTGCGTCTTGCGTTCACACATGATATAATGTTAACTACTATATACCTAATTAACATCTATTTGAAAACTCATGTCATGACCATGCCATAAAGAATTTTAATTTTAACTTGAAAATTACTTTAGCGATTTCATTCATTTTTTTTAAAAACTTCTAAAACTATAGTATTATAAGTATAACGCTTTGTGGAAATATAATTCGATTCAAAGTAACTTTATATCTGTATCTGTAGCTGTTATAGGGACTTCAAACTTGTCAGATATCGTTTAGGATAATAGAAGTGCAGCGGGAAGAGTTTTTTTTTAATTTCCCACAGGGCAGAGGGCGGGAATTGTTTATAAAAGTTATGTCTACGCGGTATACTACGAATCGCAGACAATCGATATTTTTTAAATAAAAAATGTTATATATATTTTTTGATATACATATATGTTACATTTTAAATTAAATCACTTTAAAAAAAATATCGTGCAAAATGTTCGCCATTGCCCAATTATTAAAAAAAAACGCAGACTTTCTTTCGTCACGTATTTAAAAAACATAGTTTAGGAACAGATCTCGAGCTTGAGAGCCGCCCGCAGCCTCTCAAAGATCATTTCACTTGTCCTACTGACACCTTTCCCCCACCGCGTGGGTGAAAGCAAAAATAAGCAAAAACCAATAATGACATAACAAACAATATTACAAAAATTACCTTAGCAAAACTCCGGTGTGTGATGCATCGCTAAAAAAAATCCACAACACTTTTTCTCACAGTAAAACACTCACTTTTCAAAATGGTCGCCGGCTGTCACTTGTCAAAAAAGGGCGGGAAACTTTTTTTTAATTTCGCGGCGAGTGCAACGTCTGATGCGTTCAGCCAATGCGGGCGCGGACGCCCGACTGCAGAAAACCCATTCACTAACTCAACTCAAGTCGTGTCATTAACTATTGTATTTTTTCGCTTAACCGGCGGATTGTCTTGGAGATCGGCTTACGTACAATACTGGTTTCAGCTCCTTATAAATGTTCAGACGAATTACGTAAATAAAATCTCATTAAGACAAATTCACAGAACTAATAGCTAAGCCTTGTTCACGAAAAAAAGTAGCCACTGTTGTATAATTCAGGCTTATATTATTTATACACTAGATAGAGCTTCGCCAGCATGAAAACGTCCCGAAAAATATAAGCCAACTGTTGGCATATATGTCATTTGCCTCCCTTTAGTTTGAATGACGTAACGCGATCGTAATATGAAGCTGTCAAATAGATTTTTGGACGATTTGTATCGCAATGTTTGCTACTGACACTCTATCTAGTGCATAAATAATCTAAGAATTCAGGTCTTCAATATGAAATTACATTTTTGAAATAATTAAATAGAAAGAAGGACTCTTCGCCTTTCGTTTTGAGTGCTATTATGGATATTTATATCAGATGCTATCCATTTTTGGGCTTACTTTCAAAATCTCTGGATTTTAGTCTTAGATTTTGTATTTTTCACTTTTGGGTCACAGATATTCTTTTTTTCTTTACTCAAATAGATTATCGACGCTATAAATGTTCCGCTAATATCTTTCCAGACTCTTAATTACCGTATGCAGGTCGTAAATTGTTTTAAATTATGTCAGAAGTGCACACATTTGTATGCAATCATTTTAGTTCTAAGCCTTAACTGGCATTATGTAGGATTTCACAACTTGTAAGGAAAAATTTATGGATTTTAGATTCTTACACATAAAAAAGAATACTCAGTCTGGCAATCTAATCTAATTGCGGTTTGTACTATCTAGACCTACTGGGAGACAGTGGAGACTTAGTTTTCGATGGCTACTTTTTTCGTGAACAAGCCTTACTTATATCACGGACATATGATTGGCAATGGTGTCGTTCCGCATTGGTGATCTCTAGCTTCAAATAGGGTAACTACTGAATTAAGCAAAATCTACTGAATTATGTTAAATCCTACTAATATTATAAACGCGAAAGTTTGTAAATATGGATGGATGTTTGTTACTCTTTCACGCTAAAACGGTTTGACGGATTCTGATGAAATTTGGCACACAGATAGTTTATAATCCGGATTAACATATAGGATACTTTTTATCCCGGAAAATTGCATAGTTCCCGCGGGATAACGATAAAAGGATTCTTCGCAGATGGAGTTGCGGGCAGCAGCTCGTAAAATATAATACAGAAAATAGGTACCTACTTAGAGAAGAAAATACTAGCAATAATCATCATCATCATCATTTCAGCCAAAAGACGTCCACTGCTGAACATAGGCCTCCCCCAAGGCTCGCCAAACAGATCGGTCACATCACACACATCGCTCATCATCATCATGGTATCGCTCGTAGAACTGATGGCCGATGGTTCGAAAAGGTTCTTGAGTGCCTCCAACAAGATGGAGCGACTAGCAATAGGCGGTCAAAAATAGAAATTAGTAAGGAATAGATTTCAGGAGGTGGTACAATTTAGAGCAAATGAAAACATAAACTAGAAAATAAAAATATTAAATAAATGTAAATGCCCATTATGCGTCTAAGATCCTTTCCGCAGCTAACAAAAGAGCTGATCACTTTTAAATGATTGAACCAATTTTGATGAAACATGTCTAAGAACTATCTCCAAGAAACCTGTTTTCAAATAAAAACCGCAATCCGAAATGGAAATGGTTCATTCGTTTAAGATCTATGATGCCACAGACAGACACACATAGCGTTCAAACTTATACCTAGAGTTTGCCCAACGAGTCGTGTCACAAGCAATTTCACCGAACTTTATATGGCAACAATTTCAACTGTCAAATACGAGTAGGTAGCTGTTGTTTGAATAATAACCTAAAATATAGTCGCACTGCATTTGTCACGGAAGTTAAATCATGTTACAATGGCTAAACCGATTAAAAGCAGCGTTCGAAGCATGTTATATTATATACAATGATATCAAACCACAACCAAGTGCCGAAATTGAGAGACTAGTGGAAAAGAAACGAATATTAGACGAAACCATTCTAGCATCCGGTAAGTTATTGTCAAACCACTTTGATGCTTTTCATAGAAATTTTTGTTTACAAATATATTAATTTAGGATTGTTGGTTTGTATTCTTACTAATTCTATATTTTACTAGCTTTTGCCCGCGAAAAATTTGCTATTGAAAGTTAGCAAGCAAACTGAAAGAGAGGGTTATTAATAATAACGAATCGGAATCAGCTTATTTCTCGAAAATATCTGCTGTGGCAGGTAATTTATTATCTATATTTTGTAGCAATTGATATGCTACATATTTAACCAAGTTAGCTATGTTATGAAGTATCTTTTTGTATTTATTTTTTCAACTTCATTTCTTATTAATAATAAAAATAAGAAATGAAGTTGAATGAATGAATGAAATTGTTTATTGCTCGAATGTGAGTAATTACAAAAGGTGTTATGTATGACATAAAAAGTGCGTCACAATCAGCCGTTGTCCAGCATGCAATATATTTATAAGCTGTTTAAAACTTTCAATATTTAGCATAAATTTAACTACTAACTACTTAATATATTACCACATAATTACAATCATTGATGTCCCATGAACTCTTTTAAACTATAAAAACATTTGTCCAGCAACCATGACTTAATTGATTTTTGAAATTGCTGTCTTTCCATTATTTTAAATGAGTCAGGTAATTTATTAAAAATTGTATTACACATCATGAAACAGTTTTTTGAGGCTAATTTTAGTCGAACTCTAGGCTTAAACAGTTGGTATAGGTATTGTGTTCGTACTGTTCTAGAATACAGTGTAGAAACGCGTTGGAACAGATATTGATGTTTATACACAAATAGACATACCTCCAGGATATATAAACTATGTACAGTTGAAATTCGATGCTTAATAAAATATGTTCGGCATGAATCATCATTTTTGAGTCCAAAAATTGCCCTGATACAGCGTTTCTGAACCAAAAATATTGAAAAAATAATGTTGAAAAAATAAATACAAAAAGATACTTCATAACATAGCTAACTTGGTTAAAGTTGCACAGTAGCGCCATCTCTTGTCCAGGTGAGCAGTTAGTTCCGAAGGAGTGTTGAAATCTCTCGATAGAGGGTGTAACATAGACGTGCGCTTGTCACTGCATAAAGTGATAATTTAGCAGACTGAAATGTATGATGTATAGGAAAGATTCGTACCTAATCTCTAGACCAGTGGTGGTGTAGAGGAATGGCACACGGCACGGAATGCTGAGGACCTGGGTTCGATTCCCAGCATTGGTCTTTTTTCTGGGGTTTTTTCTGTGCATCTATATTTCAGTTTGTATTTAGTATGAAATATATGCTACAAATTTATTAGTGTAACCTTTTTCATTGGTATTGTGTCTCGTTGTTGGTCTGGCTGATTTCGCTGTCAGCTTGAATTTGAATAGAGACATGTAAAAAAGAATGTGAGTTTGACACAGAGAGAGATTTGGGCGATACGTGGATGACGGTGAAAAATAAGATATCTCTCGAGAAAAATAATCTTGGTTCCTGGTATTCATGAAATCATAAATTACTACGTGGTTTGTAGTGGTTTCCTCGTTTTGTATAAAATTGCGCTACATTATGGCGCCCGAACAGGGACCAAGATTATTTTTCTCGAGAGATATCTTATTTTTCACCGTCATCCACGTATCGCCCAAATCTCTCTGTGTCAATCTCACATTCTTTTTTACATGTCTCTAGTCAAATTCAAGCTGACAGCGAAATCAGCCAGACCAACAACGAGACACAATACCAATGAAAAAGGTTACCCTAATAAATTTGTAGCATATCAATTGCTACAATTTGCACGTCTACAATTCTCAATATTTGCATGTATTGAAAAAGAATATTCACTTAAAATATCATCTACTCGTTCCAGGGGTAGGCATCAGAACGTTACAAGTACGCAGAATTAAAAAATGAGGGTTCTATTAACAAAGGCGAGTGGGATATGCCAGGAAAAAATGTCCCCGTCAACCGACTGTATCAAACTTGGATGACTTTGATATACCTATCAGCCATCCGAAATAAAATTAACAAATTTTATTGTGTGAAGAAGCATGTTCCTACTCTAAGGACATTATATGCCGAACTAAAAGAATCAATAGGATTCACAGTAATGTTGTGAAACACTGAGGAAAATATTACACAAGAATGGTATCCAGTTTAAAAAGAAATAAAGAAGAGCGTTCTATTCTCTTTGACGACCAGATGGCCTAGTGGTTAGAGAACCTGACTACGAAGCTTGAGGTCCCGGGTTCGATTCCCGCGTCGGGGCAGATATTTGTATGAAAAATACGAATATTTGTTCTCAGGTCTTGGGTGTTTAATATGTATTTAAGTATGTATTTATCTATATAAGTATGTTTATCCGTTGCCTAGTACCCATAACACAAGCTTTGCTTAGCTTACTTTGGGACTAGGTCAATTGGTGTGAATTGTCCCATGATATTAATTATTATTTTTTTTTTTTTTTTTGCTTTGTGCTAGCATAAAACAATTTATTATACATGTACAACTATCCTAGACTAAAAAAAATATGTACAATAAGAAAAAAGAAAACAAAAATATAAAATAATGATAATTATAACTAAAACACATGAAATTAACAGCTAAAAAGAAGATAAAGATAACTTACCTAAGAAAAATTAACTAAATATGTACATGTTACTATAAAAATAGAAATTATAAAAAGAATACCCCGTCCAAAAGATCAGTCTGTGGCAGGGTTCCCATGATGCTGGCCGAATTACCCCTTTGGACCGCAAGTGCGATCCGCTGGGATAAATATACGCCAGCTCTTGGGTTCCCAGAGGTGTCGACCAACCGGGAAGAAAGGGCCTTTATGAAAGACTTCATGTCGGCTGACCAAGGCCCTAAGGTCTCAACAGCAAGCGCAGCAAACTCGTAATCCTTTAATAAAGATGAGTATTTGCGGCGCTTGAGGAGTTGGGCCTGATCAGCCGCAGCGCCGGCTTGTGAGCTAGTGATTAATTGATATTTAATATTAATATTAATTATTAATTCTCATGGAAAATTTTTCAATATCCGGATGGAGACAAAGGTATCTTAGAAGTGGATAAAATAGCGTTTGTATGTGTGGTATTTACAGCCTGATGAGTTTCCCTATGCAACAGTGATTATGTCGCTCTTTGCAAGAAGAATAAGGATCTAACCTGCACTGGCGAGATGAATGTCCTTTGCGTAAGCAGTTGAGACACAGTTTTAAGCGCAGCATATCGGAAATTCGTTGATCCACAGAAAACAAACGATGGCTGCCGCCACACAGGACGCACGCCACAGAAGCTAGCCCATTAGACGATGCTGAAATTGCATAGGATTTTGCGTGTGACTTTTCATGTTTATGAACCGATGACGAGTGCGGTTCGCACTTAAAATTAGCATATCGTTCGGGCTTATTATTATGAATAGATTCCAGAATATCCGAACGCCCTTTTAAAAATCCGTGCTGACTCCATCGGTCTAGGGCTTTTTCCGAACTTCATGTTGCGGAGAGCTCTGTTCACTTCACAGCCCGTGATGGGGGGGAATAGTCTCACTCAGCACAGAAATACTCATTGGTGTTTGATATTTTTGATGTATCACTATAAAGATTCTTGAAATATTTGGTGCAAATTTCCAATAATTTATCCCTATTGTGTTGTTTGGTACCATTCTCGTCGATGAGGCAGTTGATCCATGGTTTTGTGTTCCTGTGAATTCCTTGCTTCGCTATTTTAAGTGAGGTATTTTTGCTCAGTGCTGCTTTAACTGCGGATGTGTTGTAATAATTAAAAAATAATAAATATCACGGGACAATTCACACCAATTGACCTAGTCCCAAACTAAGCAAAGCCTGTACTATGGGTACTAGACAACGGATAAACATTCTTATATAGATAGATACATACTTAAATACATATTAAACACCCAAGACTCGAGCACAAACATTCGTATTATTCACACAAATGTCTGCCCCGACCGGGAATCGAACCCGGGACCTCAAGCTTCGTAGTCAGGTTCTCTAACAACTGGGCTATCCGGTCGTCTAATAATTGTAGTTTCGAATGTCATGCCTGATGCTACGTTTAACTGCTCTATCCAAGCTGTTATACTCTAGTGAGGCCATGGCACGCGGCGGACACGACGTACAAATACGCGTTCTTGAATCTACATAAGCACGACGACGTCTGTACACGCGTACGCCTACATGCATCGCGCGCGCACTCTTCTGGTTTCTGGCGGTTTCCGGCTATCTGCGCCTTGAGGGGTGGGGTAATTCGAATCGGTGCGGGGCGGACCGTTTCCATTCTGTACGTCAGTACTATTATATATTCTATGGCCATGGGCAAGTACCGTCTTTCTTGGATTAAGCGTAAGGTTTCCTGTGATAGTTTTATATGTTTTTTATTGCTTGAATTGATTTTTTTATGTGCAAAATTTATACTTACAATTAATTATGGTATTGTAATTGATCTTCTACGTCTTCGCTGTCAAGGCTCAAGCATTCGAATTGATTCGCTATATGTAAGTTAAATTGGTTGTAATTGTTTGTGATTTCAAATCTATCGAGTGTCATAGGTCGGTTGGTGAAAACTTTCTTATACGATGAATTTTAAAATCGAAAAATAGTGTCGCTCTTAAGGGTCTATGACCGGAACTAGTATTAATCACACTTACGTTCTTTACTATATTTAGTTTGGATGTCAATATAAAATCGATTTCGTTTCGTATTTTTCCGTCTGGCGATATCCAGGTCCATCGTCTTTGCTTCTTTTTGTAAAAATAGCTATTGCCAACTTAGGTCTTAACCTTGCCCGAAGGCGAAGTGGATTAAACGACTTCCCCGCACGTTTCGGTCTCCTAACCTGTGTGGTCCCAGAATTTGGTCGTTGTCCAGTTCACTTCCGATGCCCGTTTTGGCATTGAAGTCGCCAAGAACGATATTCCAAGTGCCACTCTGCCCATCACAGGCTTTATTCAGTAGGTCGTAAAACTCTTCTACTTCTTCATCATTGTGACCAGTTGTGGGAGCGTAAGCTTGGATAACAGTCAAAGTGTATAGGTAAAGTTCAGTTAGTCGGAATTTTAAAACAGCAACTCTATCGGAATAACCTCTAAATTCAATTATATTGCCTTTCCATTTCTTAGATACCAAAAACCCCACTCCGCATTGGCAGCTATTGTTTCCATAATGGTAGAATATATTGCTATCTCTTTCCAAAGTTTCATCACCATTCCTTCTGACCTCGGAAAGGCCTATAATATCCCATTTTATATTCTCTAATGCATTTTCTAACTCCAGGAGACGTTCGTCTTTTAATAATGTTCGTACGTTGTAGGTCAAGAAGTTGAGTGTATCGGTGTCCTTTATTCGCGCAGAGTTCGTGTAACGGAAGGGTGCCGACATTTTCGCCCGGGGATTCTTAGCACCCCTGGCTCCAAGAGTTCTTTGGTTGCCGTCATCGCGAAGACTCTCGGTGCCGCCGGAAACTCGGGGCCTAGACGGGGAGTTGGACATTCCATGGGAGGAACCGTAAGCCCACCACGCTCGTCCAGAGCGGGTTGGTGGGTGGTTCGCCAGAGCCTCGTTAGTTAGACAGTAGGGTGCACCGCGAGCAGGTTAGGTTGACTTGGAGCCCGTAGGATATTGGTCGGGACGGGACCCTATACACCCCAACATCACACCCATACAAAAAGAATAACGATACCTAAATCCCAATCTTGTATTCACACCTCGCCTTCTGTAACTGCATATAACAACGGCCACTGGCCGAAGACAAAAGATCAGTTGACGCGACAATGAGGATTAATTAGGTAGCACTCGCTCGGCGCTGCAGTGGATTCACAACTAAGTAGAAAACTACCTTTTAGTCTGCCCTGATATATGAGAGAAGACCGTTAAGTGAGAAATGAAACTTTCGAGAAAAGCGGCAAAAACCGTTCGAATGTTATTTCTAGAGTTGTATGCTAGCTAGAGTAAATATGATAATTGATCCTAGCAAATTTTATTTAGGACCTACCTACGGAAAAGTTTTATTTAAATATGTTATATACTTTGAAAAAAACTGAGATTGCTATTTTATCGTAGCATATTAACTTCACAAGATTATAATACTAGGTATAAGGGACGTATTGTATTGGGACCGTGCACGACGGTGGCGCCGCGCAGCGTTGCCAACATTTCCTCCTCATTTACTTCCAATTTTTGCCATGTTGTGCGCTGCGATCGTATTCTGTACCCCCACCACCCGCTTCTGGCTACGTGCACGACGGTGGCGCCGCATAGCGTTGCCAACATTTCCTCCTCATTTACTTCCAATTTTTGCCATGTTGTGCGCTGCGATCGTTTTCTGTACCCCACCACCCGCTTCTGGCTACGTGCACGACGGTGGCGCCGCGTAGCGTTGCCAACATTTCCTCCTCATTTACTTCCAATTTTTGCCACGTTGTGCGCTACGATCGTATTCTGTACCCCCACCACCCGCTTCTGGCTACGTGCACGACGGTGGCGCCGCATAGCGTTGCCAACATTTCCTCCTCATTTACTTCCAATTTTTGCCATGTTGTGCGCTGCGATCGTTTTCTGTACCCCACCACCCGCTTCTGGCTACGTGCACGACGGTGGCGCCGCGTAGCGTTGCCAACATTTCCTCCTCATTTACTTCCAATTTTTGCCATGTTGTGCGCTGCGATCGTTTTCTGTACCCCACCACCCGCTTCTGGCTACGTGCACGACGGTGGCGCCGCATAGCGTTGCCAACATTTCCTCCTCATTTACTTCCAATTTTTGCCATGTTGTGCGCTACGATCGTATTCTGTACCCCCACCACCCGCTTCTGGCTACGTGCACGACGGTGGCGCCGCATAGCGTTGCCAACATTTCCTCCTCATTTACTTCCAATTTTTGCCATGTTGTGCGCTGCGATCGTTTTCTGTACCCCACCACCCGCTTCTGGCTACGTGCACGACGGTGGCGCCGCGTAGCGTTGCCAACATTTCCTCCTCATTTACTTCCAATTTTTGCCATGTTGTGCGCTGCGATCGTTTTCTGTACCCCCACCACCCGCTTCTGGCTACGTGCACGACGGTGGCGCCGCATAGCGTTGTCAACATTTCCTCCTCATTTACTTCCAATTTTTGCCATGTTGTGCGCTGCGATCGTTTTCTGTACCCCACCACCCGCTTCGCCCACAGCCAATACCTTATCCCGCTTCTCTCCTGTGAATTTCTTAGTAAATTTATTACTATTTATATTTTGAAGACATTGTTGCTACGAAAAATGGCAGTTTAATAACTTAACCGTTTTTTTGCATCCGACATGAAACACGCGTAAATACACTTACCCCCTGTTTCACCATCCATTGATCAAATTTATTTGAAGGATAAATGTGTTGCTGTCTCTGTTTGTTTTGTTCGAATAGACGGAGACGGCATCACATTTATCCGTCAATTAAAATTAATCAAAGGGTGGTGAAACAGCCCCTAAATGTACAAAACAAGCCGTAAACTTAACCGCTGTTGAGGTTAGTATTAGTATCGAATAGTATAGACGTTACGTGCAAAACTACATAAAAGGTGGTTAAAGTATTTACCTACCTAAAATATAAAACTGTTTTTTTTATTAGTTAAGTTAGTGTTATTGAGAGATTAAATATTGTGTTATGTCGTGAGAGATTAAATATTGCGTCATTGTCTTTAGAGATGATCTATGTGCAATAGAAATACCAAAAATGTGTCTTTTATTAATAAATTATATACTGGCCAAATAACAAAAGAGAAGTAGAAACATTTTACTCCCGTCTCAATGACGTTCCTGATTCTATAAATTATTTTTTTTACTTTTACAGTCATCCTGTGAAATCCATATATTTCATACTAAATACAAACTGAAACATAGATGCACAGAAAAAACCCCAGAAAAAAGACCAATGCTGGGAATCGAACCCAGGTCCTGGTGGCGCTGCATCACTGCGAAAGTGATGATGGCAGGCTGGAATGTATGATGCATAGGAAAAATTTGTGTCTAAACTCCTGACCAGTGGTGGTGTAGGGGAATGGCACGCGGCACGGAATGCCGAGGACCTGGGTTCGATTCCCAGCATTGGTCTTTTTTCTGGGGTTTTTCCTGTGCATCAATGTTTCAGTTTGTATTTAATATGAAATACTTATTTGGTGTAAAACTTGGAAACTTGGTTCGTAGCGAAAGCGCGTGTTGGTTTTGCTAGAGCAATTTGACAGAATTTGAGTGGGCTACGGGCTCGTGTAAGAAGTGGCATACTGATGTGCTAAATGTATGGTGAACCCCTAATCCCTCTCCGAGCATAGCGCTATTCCTTCCTTCTTCCCGAAGAAGAGACAGACGGACATTTGCATTTAAGTGATAGGTTATAAGTTAGTTTTAATTTAAGGATATATGATCTGTGTGATCGCAAGACGATTGTTTCCGTTTGCCCAGCAGTGGGACGGAACAGATGATGATGCAAGTTTGGGGGTAGCTACAATAGAGAGATCTCTCTCCAGGCAGATGTTATACCTGGGGACCGAAGTCCAATGGATGAAAGTTGGAAGTTGTATTTATGCAGCCGAGTTGAGAAACTTCGATAGCGTGATGTAGGATTGTAGTAGTTAGTTCCTTATGTGATGACTAGATGGCGCTAGTAGTCGCTACACAAGCAAAACCGGGGGAAAAGCTGTTTCGGAAATCAATGTGTTGCCATCGGGACGATAACTTTTTAGAATTAGTTATCCTTATATTATAATAAACATATTTGTAAACATGTTTGTTTGTTACAGAGAAAAAAAATACCTTATTTGTATAATTTTATTGCCTTTTTACCTACCTGTGTGTTTCCAACATAAGTTAAACCACATTTTAATGGTTGATAAAATAAAAAATAAATAAATATCACGGGACAATTCACACCAATTGACCTAGTCCCAAAGTAAGCTAAGCATACCTAGCTTGTGTTATGGGTACAAGGCAACGGATAAACATACAAATTCAAATTCAAATTCAAAAACATTTATTTGTAAGAATACAGTAGGTAAAAAGATTTTAAAATAAGTTTAGCACATGTATTCAGCATGCAAGCAAACGTACCAATATTTAGTTTTAGGTCACTAAAATTAATTTACAATTTTCGTCAATATTCACTATACCATATCGATACCTTTAGGTTCAATTGGCGTAAAGGACAAAATGCCGAAAATGAGTTATATATACAGTTTTGTTCAGAATTTCAAGCTCTATCGATCTGTATACTTAAAATTTTGATATCTCGCAAAATTTGACCTTTACACCCCAGAATTTTTCATAGCTCAACATCAAAACTGCTTTGTTTAGTGGGTGTAAATATCATACTCGAAATCACACGGATTGTAAAGGACGTCATGAAATATAGACCACGACGTAAAGTCCTGATATTATACACGTTGCCCTTTAAGACCACCCATTTGGAACCTTATTTTATTATTCTGTCCTTTACGACCTTTACTGTTCTTCATTTACGTACTACATTTACTTCATAACGTAGCTAAACTATGGGCGTAAAGGACGTATATTTTTTTCCTAGCATTATACAACGTGGTTTAAAGGACTTACATAAATGCTAAGGTATATTTATGATGCAGCGTAAAGGACTTTTTAATGCTTTACTACTCTTTTTTTTGTAAATTGGTGAACTTGATAAAAAAAGTTAAAGGCTTAAAAGAGTTTTCTATTCCTGTAATGATGTCATAATGTAATTAAATCAAGTTTTAATAGGCTTACTTACTTTAAACCTTTGATGTTCTTTTATTTTCATTATAATTGTCCTTTTCTTACTAATAACAGTTCGCATCGTAACAAAACACGCGACAGTTTTGCGCGGTAAAACACATGAGGAGTGTCTCTGCCATCCTCGCAATTTTGTTTTTTATCAATATTAAAGCCCTTCACAGACCGCAGCGCGGGGCGTGCGCGCGACCCCGATGGAGCGTGTCCAGCGCGCTGCATAACACTGCCGGTGTATGTCACCGTATATATGATTTAGTGTTATAGACCGCGCTGGGCACGCTCCATCGGCTTCGCGCGCATGCCCCGCGCTGCGGTTTGTGGTGGCTTTAAGAGCAAGATAGGTGATGTGTCAATGATGGTACGGACTTATACCTAGTTCCCGTTGTATACGCATGCAGATCAGATGGTTGTTTTGTTTAGTTCAGTTATTATTGTAGAAATATTTTCTAACGCTGTTCGATTGAATTATTATCGAGTAGTGTTTTTGAGGCAAGTCATCAGCAGTCGTCTACAGTGACATTGCAGTAGATGAATTAATTATTTTCTGATGAGTTGCTTTTAAGGCTTTTTGCGTTATTCTTACTACCTACTTGAAACTAACTCGTTTATTTAAAGTCTACCTAAAAGAAGTTAGTCATTCCTGAGAACCAGTTTATTAATATCAAGTTACGAAATATATAATTAGCATGGGTTTATCCGGCGAGATTTGTTTGTTAGAATTTGTATTGTTTTATACTGGAAGATTTCGTGTTACGTTAGAGCTGTAGGTACAACATGTGTGATAATTAGTTCTTAGATACACAAAGAAAATGACGTTATTAAATTCCTAGTACGTAAAGTAATTTTGTGATTGAACCTATTTTGTGTAGCGTTTTTCTAGTAAAGTGCATTTTGCGAATACTTAAGTTAACTTTACAACAATTTCTTACAGACTAATGGCTCCATCCTTTCATTCACGGCATACCATGATTAACCTACCTGTTTTATTACAGTAATAAAAAATTCTTAGATTTAATTTTAATATTGTCAATGCCGTAAACTGTTTATTAGAGGTATTTAATGATATTTTATGCTACTACTAACTACTAAATTATTGGTAAGTAACTACTAACGTATAATTACAACAAATGATGAATATTTTCGCATAATACATTCCTGTAATGACATAAATCTAAGGAAAACAATATAAATTTAGTAAGTTAAAGTAGTCTATACACCCAAAAAATGCATTATTTTTTACAAAAATGACCTTTACGGCCCTAACAAATACTAACAATCTTAAATTACTTAAAATGGTATGGTCGTAAGTGACTTTATAACGCTTTTTACCGCGGTGTAAAGGACACTTAACTTTTTAAGTTTCATATTTAACGTAATAGGTACCGAATTACTAAATAGAGACAAGAATTCTAAGCACTTTTCTCATATACATCGAAAATATAGGTCAACAAATAAAAAAGTTACAAAAGTTTTTCTAAAAAAAATTTTGTTTTTTGGCTCTCCTGAAAAGTGCCATTTTGTCCTTTACGCCAATTGAACCTAAAGGTATCGATATATATGTATGTATCTATCTATTCTACAGGGTTATTTGTAATTCACTAGCATCCTTTTAACCCTAAACTCCTACCACTTAAACAAAAGTTTTTTGTTTTACGGCTTTTGTCATAACTTAATATTTTTGGTGTAATAACGTTTTGAAAATTTGAGATTTCCACTTATTTTTACGATACTCTGTGTATTTGTATGGGAAAAAAAGTGCTTCATTTTAAAAAGTCGTAAAACAAAAAACATTTGTTTGAGTGATAGGAATTCACGGTTAAGAGGATGTCAGTGAATTAAAAATAACCCTGTATATAGATAGATACATACTTAAATACATATTAAACACCCAAGACCCGAGAACAAATATTCGTATTATTCATACAAATATCTGCCCCGACGCGGGAATCGAACCCGGGAACTCAAGCTTCGTAGTCAGGTTCTCTACCTACTAGGCCATCTGGTCGTCTAAATGTAGGCTTATTGTGCTTATACCTATAAATAAAAAATTTAAAAACCCCCAACGCAATTATGTCGGGTATGTATTACAATACCGAAGTACGAAAGACCGAATGTATTAAAACATCGAATGGGTCAAAAGACCGACATGATTTTTTTCTGAAACCGTAAACTTTTCAAGATTGTTATTAAACAAACCTAACCTAACCTAATGGGTTCTGTATGATGCCGTTTTAATAAATTCTGAAAAGTTTACGGTTTCAGAAAAAAATTGTGTCGGTCTTTTGACCCATTCGATGTTTTAATACATTCGGTCTTTCGTACTTCGGTATTGTAATACCCATTATGTCACACGTATGTTTGAACATAAAGTAAATGCCCATTGTGCGTCTGAGATCCCTTCCGCAGCTATCAAAAGAGCTGATAACTTTGGAACGGCAGAACCGATTTTGATGAAACATATCTAAGAACCATCGCCAAGAAACCTGCTTTCTAATAAACAAATCGCATTCAAATCGGTTCACCCGTTAAAGAGCTATGATGCTCAGAAAGACAGACAGGCACACACACACACACACACACATAGTGGTCAAACTTATAACACCCCTCTCTTTGTGTCGGGGGTTAAAAATTAATATTATTAACAAAGGAGCTTTACGTGGTAAAATAATAAAAGATGGAAGAGAGTGAGTCGAAGAATGACTCGAATGAACTAAATACTGAATGATTGAATCTTTGATCAATTATAACTGAAGATACACATTGCCGAACAAAATCCCCTTCAAAAAATGTCCGAACTTTTTTATTTGTTTGCATAACAATTAAAATCATCACCTACACAGAAATTTGAACCTAGTCTTTACTTCATTACAGTCGAATTTCGGTTGACACTTGACAGCTAAACTTGACAATTTCACGCAACGTACTGAGAAAAAAGAAGGCCACTTTTATCAAAGTGGCGCTCATTTGGCTCGGACATTTTCGGGCGCGCGACTGTGGATCTACAGTTATAATTGATCAAAGTAATGTTCAAACATACGAGTGACATAATTGCGTTGGGGGTTTTCAAAATTTTCAATTTATAGTTATCAGGGTTCAGTGCCCCAAGGGTGACTAATGAAACACTTTTAATATCGCCACACCGTTCGTCTGTCTGTAATGAAAATTAATATACTTAGTCAGTTAAAATAAAGTCAATTCCTGTATATTTCGTAATTTAATCATTCATCATCCCAGCCTATACACGTCCCACTGCTTCGCACAGGCCTCCTCTCAGAATGAGAGAGCTTAAGCCGTAGTTCCAACGCGGACCCAGTACAGTTTGTTAACTTCACACACCGTTGAATTTCTTCTGAGGTGTGCGATTTAAATTCACAAATAAATACGACCGCTTTAGCCTAGTTGGTAGTGACCCTGCCTACGAAGCAAGAGGTCCTGGGTTCAAATCCCGGTAAGGGCATTTGTGTGATGAGCACGAATATTTGTTCCTGAGTTATGGATTTTTTCTATGTATTTAAGTATTTATTTATCTATATAAGTATGTCTATCGTCGTCTGGTACCCATAGTACAAGCTTTGCTTAGTTTGGGACTGGGTCGATTTGTGTGAGATTGTCCCCTAATATTATTTATTTTATTTATTTAAATTTCGAAAAACTCAGAGGTGCGAGCTTGGACTCGAACCCACGACCCTCTGCTTGAGAGACCATAGCTCCAACCACTAGGCCACCACGTTCAAACCTCATTCATCATAATCATCATTTTCAAAGACCACTGCCGAACATAGCCCGCCCCTAAGGCTCGCCAAACAGATCGGCTCCGTGCCATCCGCATCCAACGCGATCCCGCAACCTTAACCAGGTCGTCGCTCCATCTTGTTGGAGGCCTACATACTGCGTCGAGAACCTTTTTGCCCCATCGCTCGCAGAACAAACCTCATTAGATGAACTAAAATCAACTCCCGTACGCTTCTTGGTTTAACCTCATTTAATGGTTAGAAGCCAAAGAATATCTTTTAGCATAATTACTTAATTAAGTATAATGTTGTAACTTAATTGGTGTTAGTATGTCGGTCAATTATTTAACTGTAAAAGCTGCTTTTTATAATTTCGCGAAAATGCTCTGAGGAACTCTTTGACCTCATTCCAGCTGCGGGGTTCCATTTCAGATCCACCCGTCGTAAGCGTTCATTTCATCGTCATCATGTTGATGAATGGCAGTCTTC
This sequence comes from Archips xylosteana, assembly GCA_947563465.1. NCBI lineage: Eukaryota > Metazoa > Arthropoda > Insecta > Lepidoptera > Tortricidae > Archips > Archips xylosteana. Next base: position 9,650,944 of record OX387373.1, read on the forward strand.
GACGGTGCGTTTTAAGCGGTCTTTTTTGCCACGAACTTGCAAAATCTGGAACGAGCTTCCCGCTGGGGTCTTCCCATCGAGTTACGACCTGGGTGCCTTTAAGAGGCGAGTGTACAATTTTCTGCAGGGCCGACAACGCACTGGTATCGCGTAAAGCGCTGCGAGTGTCTATGGACAGTGGTGTTCATTTAACATCAGGTGACCCACTAGTTCGTTTGTCTGGCTTCACTCACATAAAATGCATTTTTGCGCTCATTTTGCTTGCATAACTATATTTTGGTAGGTATATCACAATATAGACGTAAAAACGTCTGAAATAAAGATTTATTATCATTATTATTGTTGGGATGGATTTCTGATCACGGGCCCATGGGACGCGGTTATTTGAAAGGCATTCATGGGGCCGACTCCCATATAATATAAATGAGATGGGTGCAACTATGGAGGTCTATCCCCTATTACACCATGAGGACGTGCTAGCGGACAGTCCTCCACAGTTCCCTAAACTATTGACAGGCAGGAAGCGACATGGAATTGGCTATGGGGTTGGGATGTTTTGGATAGGATTACCGGGCTATGGAGTGAGATAACGGACACCAACCATTTCAATTTCAATATCTTATAAACTGAACTTTTGGTAGGCGGTAACTCGCTCACTAAATGGGCCCCTGAAACTATTCTTAACACAGCGTTAAGTATAAGTCCGAAAGAGTTAATTAAGGTACCTCTTGTTAAAAAATAAAACGAAAAAAAACCATACAAAACTATTCAGCACGCAATGTACAGGAAACAATGCAGTTAAGTGTTATGATAAAGACATTTTAACGTCGATTACTTCTTATCCTTTTCTTAGAGTTTGTGAAAGTAATTCATTACTTAATAATCGATTAATAATGATAAGCAAATACTGAAGATCGTAGTTTATTTACAGACGTAGTACTTACACGAAAACACACTTAAAATAAAATAAAAAAACACATTTAATCAAATCACTGCACACATCGCCGGTAACCGTTTTCTACATACCAGTCTTCCTTCCACGTCTTCCGTTCTGCCAGTCATGGGTAACTCTTCGCGAACTCGCTGTACTGCGTTCACACACAATTTCTCGAGCGTTTCGTGGCACTACACGAGTTGCAAACCGCTCTCTGTACCTCTACCATGAGTTACACTAGTTTACAGTGACCGTACTCGCTAGCGACGGCGTAAATGATTTGTATGGAGAATTGTGTACAGCGCCTCTAGCGGTCACTTACGGAAGTACAATTCTCCATACAAATCCTTTACGCCGTCGCTAGCGAGTACGGTCACTGTAAACTAGTGTAACTCATGGTAGAGGTACTGTATTATACAGAGAAAACGCTAACGCTCTTAGGGCCTAAGCACACGGGCGTTTTTTGAACGCGCCGTAGACGCGCGTTTTAGGAACGCGCGTTTACAGCGCGATTTTCATTCCATTAGAACAGCCTTAAGGCCCCTAGCGTAAGGCGTTATTTAAAAAACGCGCCGTGTGCTAGGCCCTTAGTCCATTTTGTTGGGATTCAGCTTCACCATAGGCTAAAATCATATCTACCAATTCTGTTGCACTGATATTGCTAATTTGCTAGTACGAGGCAGGCATTTTGATATTTTATTCTAATATTTTGCCAAAACCATACAAAACTATACAAGTTAGTGATGAGTCCCTCACTCGTGAGGTACCTCGTTTGTGTTCCTCATCGCGACAAAATGAGAGAGTACTCGAATTGCAACTTTGAACCACCTCATTTTCTATCACGAGGCGCGAGGTGCGAGCACAGATAACTCACTATACGAAGCGGCAACGATGCGCGCGCCTAGCTGTACGCTTAGTATAAGTTTTGCTTCACCAAAATACTTCTCGATCGCGTTTACGTAAAAAAATCAATTACTATGGAAACATAGACAGCGCCTCCGCGCGCGCGCGTCCATGTTTCCATAGAATTGAAATTTTTACGTAAACGCGATCGAGAAGTATTTTGGTGGAGTAAAACTTATACTAAGCGTACAGAGTGCTTAGTATAAGTTTTTACTTCACCAAATACTTCTCGATCGCGTTTACGTAAAAAATTCAATTCTATGGAAACATGGACGCGCGAGCGCGGAGGCGCTGTCACATGTTTCCATAGAATTGATTTTTTTACGTAAACGCGATCGAGAAGTATTTGGTGAAGTAAAAACTTATACTAAGCACTCTGTACGCTTAGTATAAGTTTTACTTCACCATAATACTTCTCGATCGCGTTTACGTAAAAATTTCAATTCTATGGAAACATAGACGCGTGCGCGCGGAGGCGCTGTCCATGTTTCCCTAGTAATTGATATTTTTACGTAAACGCGATCGAGAAGTATTTTGGTGAAGTAAAACTTATACTAAGCATACTGTACGCTTAGTATAAGTTTTACTTCACCAAAATACTTCTCGATCGCGTTTACGTAAAAAATTCAATTACTAGGGAAACATGGAAAGCGTCTCCGCGCGCGCGCTTCCATGTTTCCATAGAATTGATTTATTTACGTAAACGCGATCGAGAAGTATTTTGGTGAAGTAAAACTTATACTAAGCGTACTGCTCACTTACTCATTCAACTCATTGCGAATTGCGATCGTTTTAATTCCTCACACCTCAACCTCACCTCGAATGGCTCGAATGAGGTGTAAACTCGCGAGGCAAAACGAGTTACTCCCTCATCTCCTCATTTGAAAAGCAAGAGTTAAACAACGCTCCTTAACCATACAAAACTATATAAGTAAATCAATATCAAGAGGTGTCCATTTGAAGGACAACTCTTTCCAAAAATTTCTAAAATGATATTTCGCAGATTAATTTACTATATTAATAAATATCGAACGAATATACTTCATAGATTTGGAATAACCTACCGTTAGCTTGTTTGAGCCAACTGTCAACGCTATCTGTCGACGTTTTATCGTATTAAGGAAAGGAAGTCTCCAGAGTAGATTTTTCATACACCTGTATCATATTTATACAGAGTGGAAAAACCGGCCAAGGGCGAGTCGGAGTCGCGCACGAAGGGTTCCGTACCATTATCTATAAAAAAGGCAAAAAAACACGTTTATAAAAAATATTTTTTTTATTTTAATTTAATTATTTATTTTTAAAGTGAATATATAACTAAATATTATGTGAATATTTCAAGCGTCTACCTGTTGCCGTTATCAATATCGAGCAAAAACGAGCAAAAAAATCACGATTGTTGTATGGGAGCCCCCTTCAATATTTATTTTATTCTGTTTTTTAGTATTTGTTGTTATAGCGGCAACCGAAATACATCATCTGTGAAAATTTCAACTGTCTAGCTATCACGGTTCATGAGATACAGCCTGGTGACAGACGGACAGGCGGACGGACGGACGGACAGCGAAGTCTCAGTACTAGGGTTCCGTTTTTATCCTTTGGGTACGGAACCCCAAAAACGAACGCCACGTGGAGTGCTACTATAGCTAGACCGATTAACAAATCCTCGCCCACGCGGCGCAGGGGCTGCGGGGTATGGCGGGCGAGGAGAGGACGTAGTGTTTAGGGCTCCGTATCCAAAGGGTAAAAACGGGAACCCTATTACTGAGGCTCCGCTGTCCGTCCGTCTGTCCGTCTATCACCAGGCTGTATCTCGGGAATCGTGATAGCTAGAGAGTTGAAATTTTCACAGATGATGTATTTCGGTTGCCGCTATAACAACAAATACTAAAAAATGGAATAAAATAAATATTTAAGGGAGCTCCCATACAACCAACGTGATTTTTTTGTTCGTTTTTGCTCGATATTAATAACGGCAACCGGTAGACGCTTCAAATATTCACAGAATATTTAATTAAGTATATATTGAATTTAAAAATAAATCATTAAATTAAAATTAAAAAAATAATATTAGAAATGAAAAAATATGTACCAAATAACGACCGCTTTAGCCTAGTTGGTAGTGACCCTGCCTACGAAGCAAGAGGTCCTGGGTTCAAAACCCGGTAAGGGCATTTATTTGTGTGATGAGCACGAATATTTGTTCCTGAGTTATGGATGTTTTCTATGTATTTAAGTATTTATTTATTTATATAAGTATGTTTATCGTCGTCTAGTACCCATAGCACAAGCTTTGCTTAGTTTGGGACTAGGTCGATTTGTGTAAGATTGTCCCCTAATATTTATTTGTTTATTATTTTGTTTATTTAAGGGGGGCTCGCATACAACAAACGTGATTTTTATAGATAATTGTACGGAACCCTTCGTGCGCGAGTCCGACTCACACTTCGCCGGTTTTTTGTTTTGTGGATGAAATAGTGCAACTTGGTAACTGCTATCGTCATCTGTTGGCATTTTAGCGAACTAAAATCGCTGTCTTGTTTAGCATGTAGTGCCTAGATGGCGCTAGCAGTATCAAAAATAGGACCTTAAAAATATTAAGATTATTTTAAAAGCGAAAAATGTTAAAATGTTGTAAATGTTGTGTGTGTTATGTATTGTTATTTTTTTCGCTTTTATAATAATCTTAGATTCGGTGAGCAGCCGTACTGCTAATAAAATAAGTAATACTTAAAAATATTGCTTGTTGATTGCATGTTGATACTTATATAATAAACTTAAAAAACTATTCTTCATTTTATTCTATTTGCCTGTTGACTAGATTTCAGGCAGTCTTTGTAACTAAACTGCACTAAACTGTCAGTCAATTGAAATTGCAAATTATGTAAACAAACCTTGTATTTAAAATGTCTTTAATTTCCATTTTCCCTGATCAAATACCGCTAAATTCGTGTGTTATTTAATCAATACTTACCACAACACTATCCTAAACCATTAATATAATAAACAAGTGCTAGAATATGGATATTTCATTAAATGGTTTATTTACATTGTTCGCAATTTCAATTGACAGCGATTTTAACATAAATTTAACATGGGAATGGAAATGGGAAATGGTCATGTATTATTTTTCATTGATATGCAAGTCTCTAAGATTACTCTTAATACTTTTTAAAACGATAAAAATTATTAAAATTGTGTAGCTAAATACTTATTCTACTCCCTACTAGATGTCGCAAGTTATCTCTTTTAGCTGGAAGAAACATTTAGTAAAAGGCAGGCCCTGTAGACTATGTTTAAAAATATAGCTTGACATTTTGAAATTTATTCTTTTTACAAAAAAAAAAACGGGAAATTTTATAAGAAAAGTATAATTTTTATGTCGCTTGTAATTACTCTATTCGCACACAGATGCCGCTAGTAACCAAAGGTTTGTTTGATTAATTGGTAGTCATTGATATTAAATTTATTCTAAATTGCGTTTTCACTGTATAAAAATATTGATGTCACTAAAACATATCGTTTATTTTATCTTTTAAAACATGTATTTTTCTTCGTTGTTTGGAGTTCATCAAACCGGAGACAGATGGCGCTAGCTGTCCTGAAAAGTAAGCCGGATAAATTAAATACACGTCTATTGTGTAATGAAATCATACGAAAGGTATCATCTTAATTTAGTCGAGTAATTGTAACAGGTGTCCGTTTGAACTTTTCCATTCACTGAATGAGTGCCAGCTGTTTTAAACAAGTTAGGAAAAATACCCCATTTGTAGGGTAAATTTTGCTTAATTTTTTTTATGAAAATCAGTAAAGAAGTTTAGTAAAATTTAAACTCTCGCCAGAAACCACGTTATCGTTGAGTTTTTGTACATCTCAATAACGTGTTTTTTTGTAAAATAGGTTCCTTTTGACAAGTTGCTAAATACATCGATAGAAACTACCTGTTAACTTTTCAACTTTTTGGCCAAATCGAACTATAATATTACGATATTACGTGCATACACAGTAAGTATACTAAAAGTATAGTGCCGGAATGAGAAGGTTCGTCACTTTTAGACCTTAACTCGTTGACATAGAGTCGAAAAGTGACGATCATTTTCATTCCGCGACTGTACAAATAAAATATCTACTATTTAACTGATTTAATAAATTAAACGGGTGTACGCTATTTCATAGACAAATATTTCATAGATTTTCATTTTGAAGAAAATGTTTCTCATATTATCATTTCATAGAATACTCAAAACGCAGAGCATTTAGTTTGAAGAATTTAAGTTCCTTGATTTTTGTTTCAAATATAATTCATTTAAATAATTTGACATCATAGAATTTTAATTCAAATATTATCTTTCCTCATATTGTTTAGTTTACAAAAAACTTTTTACCAAGAAACACTTTCTATCGAATGACAGTATCTAAACGTTTCATTTCATTATGTTTAACAAAACGCATACCTACCCTCAAAAAAAATAACATTCCTTAAAAAATAATTCTATAGTTTGATATTGATTTGAAGGGGCATATTATGTTATTTAACTAACCTAACCTGATCGCCAGCGTGTTGACGTCACCCCGCGCAGGGTGGCTATTTGCGCTCTAAGGGACAAAAGATAACCCTAACCTAACCGATTAGTAATACCTGTATTACTCCTGAATAAGGAACATTTTGTTCTTTTTCTGCGGGGGGCTTTTCCCCCCGAGCCCCCCTTGTGGGGGCTCTGCCCCCCACTCCCTCCTATCGCATACATTTGGTAAAAAAACTCGAACTACACATGATGTTACATCTCTGAAATTATATATTTTATAGTTATATCTCGTGAGACGTAGCCTTTATAACATAACCATTAGCTAAACGTATATTTTTAAATTTTCATCAAAATAAAATACTATGAAAAAATACCTATATCGAAAAAATAATATTCTTTAAAAAATAATTCTACTATTTCTACTGTTTGATAACTTTGTGAAATGAAAATATGAGATCATAAAGTTCATTGAATTGTGTTTCTATGAAATAAGTTTCACTTAAACAAATAGTCCTTGAAAAAATAATATTAGAAATGAAAAAATATGTACCAAATAACGACCGCTTTAGCCTAGTTGGTAGTGACCCTGCCTACGAAGCAAGAGGTCCTGGGTTCAAATCCCGGTAAGGGCATTTATTTGTGTGATGAGCACGAATATTTGTTCCTGAGTTATGGATGTTTTCTATGTATTTAAGTATTTATTTATCTATATAAGTATGTTTATCGTCGTCTAGTACCCATAGTACAAGCTTTGCTTAGTTTGGGACTAGGTCGATTTGTGTAAGATTGTCCACTAATATTTATTTATTTTATTTATTTATTTAAATATTATTATTATGTGAAACATTTTCTATGAAATGAAATTCTATGAAATATTTGTCTACATATAAAACAAGGGGCACCCAGCTATTCTAAAAAAAATCGTGCGTGCATGTCCTCCGCGCGGAAGAAGTGAAACTTCGTAATGTGGAAATGAAAAAGGCACTTATACATCAATATGAACCTTATTGCAATAACTTAAAGAACTAAATTTACTCATGCATCTATGTGTTTAAATTACTCACTAGATGGCGCTTTTATCAAGTCTCATACAAATTTGCACAGACAGTATGAGTTCTGCATCGCACTGTCGAAGTTTTTAACATCCGTTAGTATTATATACAATGCGGGATTACTTGCTTCGGCAGTACATATACTAATGCTTTCATACCCCCTCCATGGTAGCGTTAAACGTTTAACGCGACCTTGTTGGAAGTCGTATTAGAAGTTTCACTTCAAAAAATCGGCCTCAAGCGGAATATGGTGAACGCGTAAATTCACTATAAATATAACATAGCGTACCTAATTAAACAAAAATGTCAATAATAATATTGATTATTTGCTATCATAACGTTTACAGGATCAACAAGTGAGAGTGCTAAGTAAATGAGTTTTTGTTTGTTGTTGTGTTAGAAAAGTGGTACAGTTTTTTTGTCTGGAGTTCACGATTGGAGAACATAGCAATTTAATTGGGTTTATAGGGTTTAGATAACTGAAAAAACGTGCAAGAGAAAAGGCAAAGGCAAAAAAAGAACAAATATTAAACATTTTATTTACCTAATTACGTTACCTACTGTAGGTATTTGAGAAGTATAATTATTCAACCTGTAAATTGTTAAACACTCAGTAGTCTTAAAAAGAATATTATGTATTTTAATTTAGAACTGATAGTGAGATTTATTTAATTTTATGTGATGAACATATTTGAATTAAAGATTTATTTAAAAAAAAACTTAAATACACAAAAATATTGAAAGAGACCTCTCTATAAATGTTAAAATATGTGGACAACTGTCATGTTAAAAATTAAAAAGAAAACAAGAACTTTCCATTTTCAACTTTTGGGGTGAACGTTACGTTGTTGCTGGCAATACCAGTAAAGTGCCATGCCCTTCCTCGAACGGTCGGGTGCTGCCTCAATTGTTTATGTAAACTTTCTGTCAAGTGAATATTGTTTCAAAATAGCATAACTTCGCGTAAAATAACACTGCAAGTTATCAATTGTGTCGTAATATGTTTGCATCTAGAAAACTTTCCGTGCTTTGTTCGATTGAATGACTATTACGACAACGCCAGTGCCTTACATCCTGTGAAAAAGGTTTAAAAAAAACATGTTTTAAATGAGTCAGTTGAGTGTTTTGTTACTTTAATTAACGTTATTAAAATTAAAATAACAGTTCAAAATAACAGTTTGGTTTAATAAAATCGCTTTTGTTGTTGTGTGACTAAATCTAGTGTTGCTTAGTGCATGTAAACAAAAATAATTTTTTGTGTGTCGACTAATCAAAAATGTCTGATAATTCGAAATGATTACGAACAAAACTAACAGAGTGCAAGCAATTAAAACTAAATTTGAGAGTCTGAATCACGATAGTGAACCCCTGATAGCTAAGAAAAGCGTACAACGCGAACACTTGAACAAACAACACTCGTTTGCCGTACAAAATGACGAGGAAGTTGATTACAAGTTTAACGAGGATAGATTCGATCAAATGCTGTCCGAAAAGGATAAAATGTGGGCCGAATCTGACTCATCGAGCGAGGACTGGCCCGCTGCACCTAACTTGAGTTATTTATACAGCAAAAGTGACGTGAAACGTAGTGTCAGTGACATTAAAAGTACTTTGACCAGACAGACAAGTGATCCCGGTAAAAAATTGCACAGAAGTCACGCTTTCCGTTGTGATAGGAGCAAAATACAGCCCCAGAGGCACGGCAGTTGTAACGGGCGGAGCGAGACAAGAGATTTCACCCTAAAAATGGACCAGAAACTTAGCAACGAGCGCTTGAAGAAGCTGGGTAACTTACTCGAAAATCAAATGCGCAAGGAAAACTTTGTAGTGCCACACAGCTCTATAGTTAGACAGAATTCTATACCTAATTCGGAAGTGCCGAAGCATATTCTAGACCAGTATGCTATGGTTTTGAAACCTAAAAAGAAGGATGACACAAAACAAGATGCTATGACGGACAGCGGGGTTAGTTCCGAGACTGAAAACCTAGACGATGACAAAAATAATCGAATTAAAAAGTTAAAATCTCACTTTGAGAATGACGTTGACCAAACAAAGGATTCTATAACAGAATCCAAAGACTCATCCATTTCAAAGGAATCTGCTGAATTCAAAATGGATTGCTTAGAATACAAACATAATTTAGCGTCTATGAATGATCTGAGTGCCTCCAGTGAGACTATGCGTTTAGAACGCAAAAACCCCCATTTAGTCCTAACGGACACATTGAAAAAAGCTTTAAAACAACCATTACCTGCTGGCCCTCCTCCAAAAAAACCTCCACGTAGCCACTTGACCCCAGAAAAGAAAAACACAAAACACATGCTACAGAAACTAGAACAAGTCTTAGAGCAACGGGAAGCGGAGAAGGTCAAAAATATGTATGATATCGCCGAGACCAATTTAAGTCTCAAAAAGCCTAAGGAAATGCATTATTTATGCACTGAAATTCTAGATATAGCGCATAGAACTGCTCCGAATCAGAATGATTCGCTCAGTAATTGTTTTAACGCTCTGAACTGTGCCGTTGGTAATTCAACTGTGTCATTACCATACACTAGACTTAGTGCAAGTTTAAATTCAAACCACAACTCAAGATTCTGCTCATGTAGCGATGAGAGTCTACACTTAAATTCCAATTTTGACTTTTTAACAGAGAAAAAGTGTTCCAAATGTGTTTTGAACAATAACAAAAGTTTTAAATGCCATTTGAAGTGTAAATGCAAGGAGGAGAAGTCTGAGTTTTTTGTGGAGAAGGAACATATATATGATGTTCCTTTCGCTGAAGATCGGAGCTATGGGACTTTGAACCTTAAGGTTAAGCAACGGAGTTTAGAGAGCTTGAAGATTAATGAGGTGAGTTATATTTGTATGTTTTATTAGCTGTCCTTGCGAATTTTATACCGTCTAAACCTTTGATCAATTATAACTGTAGATCCACAGTCGCGCGCCCGAAAATGTCCGAGCCAAATGAGCGCCACTTTGATAAAGTGGCGTTCTTTTTTCTCAGTACGTTGCGTGAAATTGGGAATGTCTAAAAAAAATTACCAGTGGTTTTTATATTTTTTTTGTATAGAAAAGTCAATTATAAGAAACTAATTTCAACATTTTGTCATTTAGTTCTCTACTTTTTTCAAAATTAATTATTGAAACTATTTTAGTTGATGACGTCAGATTATAATTGAGGGCTCCCACAATGCCAAATTTCTAAATCTATCTAAATGCGTACGATAAGGCAACCCCTTTAATTATTTTTTGCGTAGTGGTACACTATACACTGTGTCACTTTACTGGCACTGACAAAGTGCTAGATGTCAGACAGCGGGTCCAAATCAAACTCCGTAGTATAATCCACGCGTAAATTGTGAAGAATTCTAACCACACAGAATAAAGTACGACTTGGACCGGTCACGCAATTTACACCAATGTCAAATGAAGGTCATTGCTTATTTGTTATATAATAAATTCATTACATAATATTAAAACTACAGAAAACGGTTTAAAAAGCATTTATTTCGAAATGGTTTTCGGTTTTCTATACATTGCAAAAAAATAGACATCCCCAATTGTCAAGTTTAGCTGTCAAGTGTCAACCGAAATTCGACTGTAATGAAGTAAAGACTAGGTTCAAATTTCTGTGTAGGTGATGATTTTAATTGTTATGCAAACAAAAAAGTTCGGACATTCTTTGAAGGGGATTTTGTTCGGCAATGTGTATCTTCAGTTATAATTGATCAAAGGTCTAAACAGTCATTTGCAACATTTTGAAATTTAAAGGTACCAAAATTAGGGAAACCTTTATTAGTGTTTTTTTTCTTTTTTTTCCGAGGCTTAAGTGCCAGCATTAGTGTGTTGTTAGGAAAAAATTGATCTTCTGGCTGGGTATGTATTAAAATAATAATGGACTAATAATAATACTAATAATGGAATAGTTTAAAAATAATAATGGACAAAATACATAATGTTTGGTCATTTGATACCTATGCAATTTTCCTGGAAATTCTCACCTTTGGGGGTTTTCAGAAAAAAATGTACCCATTTTGCCTTAATTATCCGTAATTTTTTTATTCAAATTATTAATTTTCAAGTAACAAGACTCATTGTATTAGTGGACAGACTTATTTCTAGAGTTAGTAAAATAATAAAAAATAAAATTAATAATAACTATACTACTAAGAAGTGTGGAGTTTCATCCACTTCTTCAAAAGCGGAGAATCCCACCGGTCAGTCAATGCGCTTAGGATTCTGTTAGGGCTGACGCGGTTACGGGCATGGAGCGAAGCGCACCTCTTACGCAGGACGGCTGCAAAACCATCCAACTGCGCCTCCGCAAACATGCCCGACGCACTACAATACCGCGGCAGCCCCAACAACATCCTAAACACATTGTTGTACTGGACTCGTAGGTCGTTGTATGCCCTCTGGGTACCGCTGATCCATAGACTGCACGTGTACAACGATTGACAATAAGCTTTAAACAGCGTAATCTTAACTGGTACTGTACAACGTGCAAATCTACGAGCCAGCATATTCCCCCGGACAGCCAACGACCTACGTTCTCTCTCCATATCGACGTTGTCTCGGAGATCCTCAGTGACCCAGTGACCCAAATACTTAAATTGCGAGACCTGTCGAAGAAGAGTACCACAAAGTGAGACTACAGGTATATTTTTGTACACTTTGTTACCCGCCTTGAATACTAGCAACTCACTCTTATTCGCATTATATTTGAGCCCATGGGCCTCGGCATAGGATTCACATGTCGCCAAGACCCTCCTTAGGGCACTGATGGACGGACTCAGCAGCACCATGTCATCAGCGTCGCTTATATTGTTAATACACACGCCGCCAACATGACACCCAATTTTGGTACCTACTGCTGAGCTCAACAATCAGCTAAAGACATATAAGTTAAAGAGTTTAGGCGATGTCAGACCCCCCTGTCGCACTCCACACTCCAACCTGTATGCATCTGTGACAGAACTACCCCATCTCACGCGATTTTCCTGATGATTGTACCAGTACTTTAGTAGTGATATTAATTCAGACGGAAGGCCCTTGGTCTCATGCTGCATCATATCCCATAAAATATCATATGAAACCAAGTCAAAGGCCTTTGAAAGGTCAAGAAAACACGCGTAAACCGGCGTCCTTCTGGTCGTATAGTATAGGTAACGCCACCAGAGTTGAGGCCATGCACACAACCACATCTCATGTAATGACAGCGGGATTTTGACGTTGTGTTGTCGTTAAACGTCAACACAACGTCAAAATCCCGCTGTCATTACATGAGATGTGGTTGTGTGCGTGGCCTCAACTCTGGTGGCGTTACCTCTACAGTACAGTCTGCTTGAGGCAACAGATGGCACTCTCAGCAGACAAGCCGGGCTTAAAACCAAATTGGGCATCGTCTAGGTTTAAGTACTTCCCTAGTTGCCTATCAAGGAGACTGTCCAGGACTTTATTTTCCATACAAAATTTATTAGTCAGTTTTGTGACGGTCCATACAACATGTATGGTTAACTGCGTCACAAAACTGACTATTAAAAGCGGGACACTTTTTTTATTGCTTAAATCGATAGTGCTTCTGATTCTGAGTAGAAATAACCCAAAATTTGTTAGGTTTTTAAAAAACAGTACAGGGTACACTTTTTTTCTGAAAGTGCCCCTTTACAGGAAATTCATGAAATAAACCTAACCTAACCTAAACCAATGTGTAGATTACACCAAGTTTGTTTATTCAACAGTTTCTTTTATTCTTATCTAGCTAGATAAATTACTTGGGCCTTCAATAAAAGATGAATGTTAGTAGCAGGGGCGTAGTTACCGCCGTATAGGTAACGCCACCAGAGTTGAGGCCACGCTCACAACCACGTCTCATGTAATGACAGCGGGATTTTGACGTTGTGTTGTCGTTTAACGTCAACACAACTTCAAAATCCCGCTGTCATTACATGAGATGTGGTTGTGTGCGTGGCCTCAACTCTGGTGGCGTTACCTATATCAGCCGTATCAATGATACGGGGCCCCCGGGCTACAGAGGCTCCTAACGTGTGTAAGCAAAAACCGGCCAAGTACGAGTCGGACTCGCGCACGAAGGGTTCCGTACCTACAATTATCTATAAAAATCACGTTTGTTGTATGGCAGCACCCCTTAAATATATTTTTTATTTCAATTTAATGATTTGTTTTTAAAGTCAATATATAATTAAATATTCTGTGAATATTTCAAGCGTCTACCTGTTGCCGTTCAAAAAAATCAATATCGAGCAAAACCGAGCAAAAAAATCACGTTTGTTGTATGGGAGCCCCCTTAAATATTTATTTTATCCCATTTTTTAGTATTCGTTGTTATAGCAGCAGCCGAAATAGATCATCTGTGAAAATTTCAACTCTCTAGCTATCACGGTTCCCGAGATACAGCCTGGTGACAGACGAACAGCAGAGCCTCAGTAATAGGGTCCCGTTTTTACCCTTTGGGTATGGAGCCCTAAAAATTAGTAAAATGTTATCCACAATGCCACTTAAGGGGGTGATCCATTGGCGAGCAAAACCGCCGGTACGCCAACGAACTCGCGAGCCAAAGGTCTAAACCGCCAAAGGAGCACTTAAAAGTCTGCGGACTTTAGAATTTCAAGTATGCAACAGCGAGCCAGCGAGCAAATCCGACGGTTGTTAAGTCCGCAAATGGACCACCCCCTTTAATCTCGTGCTTCCCGGGAAAGCCCCCCCAACTAATTTGATACAGGGCCGCTCCAAAGCACGCTACGCCACCGTAACGGCACTTTCACACGGGCAGGATCCCGCAAACCGAATGCTCGTGTGAATGTTACCACAGTAGCACGTATGGTAATAAACGGGATCCTGCAAAAAACCGAACCCGCAAAAAACGGGAAGTTGCCCGTGTGAAAGTGCCGTAAGTAGTACGGTCGACCAAGAAAGTGGTCTACCACTTTTGACAAAAGTTTCTGTGACATCTAAATATCCCTAAGTCACTGTCATCATGTTTATTGCAAGGGAAAATCGACCTCGTTGTATCATGACGTGCATATAATAAATCTGTAACAAGTCGGTGTCTGTACATTGAAGATATTTGAGAAAAACTGTCACTAGGGCTATTTACTAGCGCAATAGAACCCAAAACAATGTTTTTTAGAATTATTGTCTGTTTGTCTGTTTGTCTGTGCGTTTGTGCGCGCTAATCTCAGAAACGGCTTAACCTAGAAGGATGCGGTTTTCACTGATATGTTGGTATTTTCTTGGATTAACATTTAGTGTTTGTTTCATTTGAATCGGTTCACAAATAAGAAAGATACGTCTATTTTAAGAATTTATAGAACAGTTTTTAGAAGTAGTGACTTGGGAGTAGGTACGGTGGTGAATGTGAACGCGGGTGTGCGGGGGGGGGGGGTGTTCGGTGAGGGGGGGGGGGGTTTGCGGGGGTGGGGGTATTTTTTTTTATATCGAGGAACTAAGGAGAGCCATAATTGATGAAAAAGCAAATTGGATAAAAAAAATAAGCTGCCCAAATTACTAATTCCACGCGGACGGAGTCGCGGTCAAAAGCTAGTAATAAATAAATATCACGGGACAATTCACACCAATTGACCTAGTCCCAAAGTAAGCTAGGAAAGCTTGTGTTATGGGTACTAGGCAACGGATAAACATACTTCACGGTCCCACCGGAAGACCAGCGCTGGCTCTCGAGCCAGCATATGCTGAGGTGGGTCCGTTTCGTGATAGTTGTAGTTGCCTTACATATTGTTATCTCATATGCCTGTTGTAACTGTCACGAATAAAAGTTTTTTCTTTCTTTCTTTCTTTCTTTACTTATATAGATAGATACATACTTAAATACATATTAAACACTCAAGACCCGAGAACAAACATTCGTATTTTTCATACAAATATCTGCTCCGACACGGGGATCGAACCCGGGACCTCAAGCTTCATAGTCAGGTTCCCTAACCACTAGGCCATCTGGTTCTGGTTGTCTTAATAAATAATAAAATAAAATTAAATAATAAAATTGTTTTAATGTCACTTTATTTGCGTCTCGTCAATTCCCTTTGGTTAAATATTTTTTTGTATTTGTTTTATATTTTTATCATTGAGGAATAATGTTATACAACCATTTTCTGTAGTCGGACTTAAAAATAAACAGCTAATAGCGGAGACATTCCAAAAAAACTGATGTCTTTCATTTGATTTTCAAATGACGTCATCAAAGGTTCAAAGGCATTTTTCTTTTACCTTTGCTCTCACGCTTCACTTAAAAAAACAATGTCTATGTCTGTCATAATGTCATTTAAATTTAACTGATGTCAATAGGATAGGAAACAAAACAATACAAAAAGGCTATTTTCATTTTAAAATCTAAAAATGGACTATAGAAAGTGTTTTATTTGTTCAAATGACTCCATGATAAGCCTATTTTATATAGGTATGCACTCAATGTTGATGATTGAACAGGTAGATACTCAAATGAGCATCTTAGCCCCCCTTATTTCGGCAATATTGTGCTATATTGTGTATCGCTGGTAGCAATGTAACTCCAAAATAGACACATTTCGCAATTTGGGTAGATTGAGCGTATCAGCCTTGACAAATTTTTCACCGGAGTTTCCACTGGTTGGTAAGCATTTTTTCAAAAATTATCGTGGAAAATAGACTTTCAGAACCAGAAGATTAGAAACTTATTGACGACATGACGACGTACGAATGAGATTTTTCCTCTAAGCAGATGGGCAAAGGAAATCAAGAGTTTCGTGCCAGTGATGACGTAATCCGGTCAACCATTTCCGGTATTTAACAAATTAAATTTAAAAAAAATACGCGACCAAATTTTAAAATATTCAAATTAGTTTCTCAAATTGGCCTAATCTGTAAGAAAAAAATATAAAAAAAAATACATTTTTATTTCTAACCAAAGGCAATTGTTACTCTAGTACAAATTGTAAAGAGATTACAGTTCACGAGCCGCAATATAATGTTGTTGTGGTTTATAATTCTAAATTAAATGGAGTATAGAGTGTCTGTAGCAAACACTGCGATACAAAACGTCCAAAAACCCATTTGACAGCTTCATCTTACGATCGCGCTGTCATTCAAACTGAAGGTGGGCAAATGACATGTAAGCCAACTGTTGGCTTATATTTTTCGAGACGTTTTCATGCCGCCTAAAGCTCTATCTAGTGTATAAATAATTAAGACATTTATTTACGCTTACATCAATAGCAAAGAAAGTTTGTTGTCATTATCTAGATAATTAAATGAGAGAATTAACAATAGGTACATTATTTTTAATACATTAATTTACTAGATAAGATATTATTTAAATAACACTCTGTTCTGTAAGTGTTATCTTATCAAGAAACCCTTTTTTAGGGTTCCATACCCATATGGTAAAAACGGGACCCTATTACTGAGGCTCCGCTGTCCGTCCGTCTGCCCGTCTGTCACCAGGCTGTATTACACCTCATAGCTGTGATAGCTAGACAGTTGAAATTTTAACAGATGATGTATTTCGGTTACCGCTATAACAACAAATACTAAAAACCAGAATAAAATAAATATTTAAGAGGGCTCCCGTACAACAAACGTGATTTTTTTGCTCGTTTTTGCTCGATATTGATAACGGCGACAGGTAGACGCTTGAAATATTCACCGAATATTTAGTTGTATATTCACTTTAAAAATAAATAATTAAATTCAAATTCCCCCCCTAATATAAAAAAAAAACATATATTTAAGTGGGGCTCCCATGCAACAAACGTGATTTTCTTACAGTTTTAATAGAAATACGGAACCCTTCGATTCGAGTCCGACTCGCACTTGGCCGGTTTTTTTTAGTATTTGTTGTTATAGTAGAAATACAGTACTAGAATATAATAATCGGCGAAAATTTCAAGTGTCTATACTTCATTTAATTTAGAATTGAAAACCACAATCTATATATACAGGGTTATTTGTAATTCACTAGCATCCTTTTAACCCTAAACTCCTACCACTTAAACAAATGTTTTTTGTTTTACGACTTTTGTCATAACTTAGTATTTTTGGTGTAATAACGTTTTGAAAATTTGAGATTTCCTCTTATTTTTACGATACTCTGTGTATTTGTATGGGAAAAAAAGTGCTTCATTTTAAAAAGTCGTAAAACAAAAAACATTTGTTTGAGTGATAGGAATTCAGGGTTAAGAGGATGTCAGTGAATTAAAAATAACCCTGTATAAAAGAAGAAACTGACTGACTGACTGACTGACATATCAACGCACAGCGCAAACCGCTGGGCCTAGAGATTCCAAATTTGGCATGTAGGTTCCTTATAAGGTCTAGGGGTGCACTAAGAAAGAATTTTTCAAAATTCACTCCCTAAGGGGGTGAAACGGGGGTCCAAAGTTTGTATGGGGAAACAAGATTCGTTCGACTATTTTATTCGAAACTTCACAGAAGTACTCCTAATGATAAATGAGTAAACACGTGTTTCAGGTTTTTTGAGAATTCAACCCCTAAAAGGGGGAAAAGGGATGACAAAGCCTGAAAATCAACATGGGTGTTGTTTCTATGGTTTATCGGGTTTCAGGTTAAGAAAACAACAACGGTTTTAAAATCCAACGTGGCGGACGTAAAATACCATCTCCCTGGATGGGGTGCGATGGGGTTGAAATGTCTAAATAAACTAACGCACAGCCCAAACCACTGGACCTAGAGACTTGAAATTTTGCACATAGATACCTTATACAATGTAGGCATCCACTAAGGAAGGATTTTTGGGAATTCCCACGGGGACGGGAAAAAACGGGATTTATATATTCGATTCCGAGTGACCCTATCTCAATAACTATAATAACTAGACTCTTCAAACTTGATACACAAGTAGGTATTACATTACTTAAAACACATATTTCAGGATTTTTCAAAATTCCCACGGGATAAGGAAAAAACGAGATTTATATATTCAGTTCAACGGGATCCTATGAACTATAATTACTAGACTCTTGAAATTTGGCATAGAAGTAGGTAATTATAATAGTAAAAAACAGTTTTAAGGATTTTTGGAAATTCCCACGGGATAAGGAAAAAACAGGATTTTTCGTTTTACTGGTCGTAGAAAGCTGAAATTCGGCACCTAGGTTGCTTGGAGAGTGTATAGGAGGATTAGGAGGGGACTTTTCAAAATTCCCATGGGAACGGAAAAAAACGGGATTTTTCGTTTTACTGGTCGTAGATAGCTGAAATTCGGCATTTAGGTTGCTTGGAGAGTGTAGAGGAGAATTGAGAGAGGACTTTCCAAAATTCCTACGGGAACGGGAAAAAACGGGATTTTTCGTTTTACTGGTCGTAGAAAGCTGAAATTCGGCATGTAGGTTGTTTGGGGAGTGTAGAGGAGCATTGAGAGAGGACTTTCCAAAATTCCCACGGGAACGGGAAAAACGGGATTTTTCGTTTTACTGGTCATAGAAAGCTGAAATTTGGCAAGTGGGTTGCTTGGGGAGTGTAGAGGAGCATTAAGAAAGCATTTCCCGAAATTCTAACGGGAACGGGAAAAAACGGGATTTTGCGTTTTACTGGTTGTAAGCTAAAATTTCAAAATTCATAAGTTTATGCTGTAAGTAGGCCGCAAAGGGTTCTTTAACCGACTTAAAAAAAGGAGGTTATGCATTCCACTTTATGTATTTTTTTATGTAGGTATGTTCACCGATTTCTCGGTCAATTGTGGACCGATTATTATCCACATTGTTATTAAATAACATATTATTAGGTATATAAAGTATTTAATACAATGAAATATTTTAATACAGTAGATACGCTATTTGAGACTAGGGATCGCCAATGCGGATCGGAATAATTTCCAAACATCCCTGTCCATGATATAGTCATTAATTTTATAGTACGCCTTAGATATTAAGGTCTTCTTCACAAGCCAAGCAAACCTGAAACTGAAACCAATTGACAACCCTCCCTGTCAAGACATTCGAATTTGGACCGTAGGTAAATGTTGCCAATTTTAATCGGCTTTGATTTCTGTTTGACAACAAATATATTGACGTAAGGGTCAAACAAGTCGTTGCGCCATCTTGTTGGAGGCCTATCTACACTGCTTCCGTAGACGCCACTCGAGAACCTTTTGGCCCCATCAGCCATCAGTCCGAGCGACGCGAACTGCCCACTGCCACTTGAGGCTGGCGATTCATCGAGCTATGTCGGAGACTTTGGTTCTTGCGCGGATTTCACCAATGCGATCCCGCAGAGAAACTCCGAGTGACCTTAATCTTTCTTACTAAGACGAAAGTCTTTTTCCAGCGTATGTTGCCAGTGACGGCCAGAACTGAGACGTGGTTTAGTATGGGCATCGTGAGAAAGCTCAAAGTCACTCAAAGAGCGATGGTGCGAGCTTTGGAGTTTCATTGCGTGAACCAGAAATGAGATCCTCAGGAGAACCAGGGTTAGCATAGCTCGGGGAATCGCCAGACTTAAGTGGCAGGGCACATGCTCGTAGAACCGACGGCCCAAGGGGCAGGAAGGTTCTAGAGCGACCGGGAGACACGGCGGCGTGGGAAGGACCCCATCAAGATGGACCGACTTCCCAACTAGTGAACTTGTACAGTTATTGAATAACGCATTTTATTTACTTATTATATTTTATTTTATATAAGTCACCGGCATAGCTCGAAGAATCGCTTGACTCAAGTGGCAGTGGGCAGGGCACATCGCTCGTAGAACTGATGGCCGATGGGGCAAAAAGGTTTTCGAGTGGCGACCACGGACCGGAAGACGCAGTGTAGGTAGGCCTCCAACAAGATGGAGCGACGACCTGGTTAAGGTTGCGGGATCGCGTTAGATGCGAATGGCACGGGACCTGTGTTCAGCAGTGGACGTCTTTCGGCTGAAATGATGATGATGATGATGATTATATTTTAAGCACCTCATCATCATCATCAGCCTATGTTCGTCCACAGCTGGACTTAGGCCTCTCCCATGGCACGCCACTGAGCACGATCCTCCCACCTACTTCATATATATTAGATACTAGAGTCTATTGTAGCTTGAATTGAGTTTCGAATCCTGTGCGTGAGTAAAATGCCTGACACGCCAGAGTCAGCTATAGATGACCAACCTTCAACTCGAAAAAAATCCTTCTGCAATGGTAACAAAGCCCTATTTATCGACTAGACGATTTGTTCCGTGGCGTACAGAGCATGTCACTTCGTTTGTTTTGTGGCGGTCAAAGGGTTAAACTAGACAAGCTATACAACAACAACAACAACCCGCCTCAAATACTAACCTAAAGATGTTTATCAGCTCGCCGTGTTAAAAATCGGCCATGGTGCAATGACCTAATGCAAGCGTGCTGATAATGACACTATCATTACCTATCTTTACTTTGGTTTAATAGGCTAAATACAGTCGCACGACACCGATGTGACGAGGCGAGAGGCATGTCACGAAAAGTGTGTCAACGAGCACTGCGACTTATTTTACGAGTGTCTCGTGTCGTCTCGCGCCTGGTCTCGCCTCGGGCCTCGTCTCGCCACGCCTACTATCGTCTCGCTGCTTGCCTACTCTCGCCTCGCCTCACGCCTACTCTCGCATTGGCTCGCGCCTACTCTCGTCTCGCCTCGCGCCTCGTCTCGCGCTTGTAACGTCTCCTATGTACGTAGTATGGGCAGGGGGGTTTCACTCCGCAGTTTAGGTATGTTCGGCCGGCGCGGCGCGCCTCCCGGGCAGGCGTATGGCAGTAGGTTGTCGCTCGGCTATCGGTTCGCACGCTAGCCTAGATTAAGCATCTTTTTTCTGTGATTTTTGCAACAAACAATGACTTCTAAACGATCTTATAACTAACTTACTTACTTACTAAAGGTAGTTTAATACATACTGTTATCTTTTTTGATTCATATACCTATCGGCACAGAATATATAATAGTACTGACGTACAGAATGGAAACGGTCCGCCCCGCACCGATTCGAATTACCCCACCCCTCAAGGCGCAGATAGCCGGAAACCGCCAGAAACCAGAAGAGTGCGCGCGCGATGTATGTAGGCGTACGCGTGTACAGTCGTCGTCGTGCTTATGTAGATTCAAGAACGCGTATTTGTACGTCGTGTCCGCCGCGTGCTATCGGCGAGTGGGAACCCTGTGCTCCTTGGTTTCGGATCAGCGCCCAACGGAATATGAACGCTCGTATCACACGATAAGTTTCAATTTCGCGTGGAAGCAGTTAACGGTCGTAAGAGTAGGCAAATTTTTATACCTAAAGTTGAACTTTTGTTTGAGAGTGATCCTTCTGTACGTTAGTTGTATGGATCTGCGCTAGGCAGAGTTGGACAGGGATAAATACATAGATATAATACTGTGAAGAAAGTGTACCTGGCTTTCACTGCGTCGCTTCTCGCAGGGCCCTGCTTGCTTCCACGGCGCTCTTCAGCTCGATCCACTTTTGAGTTGGTGTATGGGTGTGTGTGTGTGTGTATGTTTTATATCCGTTAAAGCCCGAAAACCGTACATTTAATAATTTATATGCGCAGGAGAACTCAGCGCGTGCCGACCGAATCTCGAGAGCTTTAGAACTGTCACCTTGACAGGTCAGAAGAGTATTTCTGAAGGTATTTATTCTGTGTTACAGGCAGCAGCTAGTAATGTAATAATAATAAGGTAGAAGTTCGATTCATGGGGCTGGTACGGCGCGTACGCTCCCTGCCGCGACCCCATTTGGACACGATGCTGTAAACTTAACTTACACCAACTACCGCCCCATCGCAAGTGACTTGCGATATCGCCACAAAAAGCATGATATCAGTAAGCTGACACTCCAGAGCGGTCGAGCGTGACGAGACCGGTCGTGCTCTGGTGCGTGGGAGCAAGACGAGCTTTTGGGGCTGTCTACAAGGAATCAGAAATATCTGGGTGGCCGACTAATGAATGACCAAGCCAAATCTTTCTTGACCGCCACAAAACAAACAGTGACGCGTGTGTACAGTCAAGTGTAAAAATATGGGTGCACACAACTTGCTCATAATCTCCCATAGCTCTTATGTCGTCGAATTAAGGTATAGGTATACAGGGTTATTGGTAATTCACTAGCATCCTTTTAACCCTATACTCCTACCACTTAAACAAATGTTTTTTGTTTTACGGCTTTTGTCATAACTTAATATTTTTGGTGTAATAACATTTTGAAAATTTGAGATTTCCTCTTATTTTTACGATACTCTGTGTATTTGTATGGGAAAAAAGTGCTTCATTTTAAAAAGTCGTAAAACTTAAAAACATTTGTTTGAGTGATAGGAATTCAGGGTTAAGAGGATGTCAGTGAATTAAAAATAACCCTGTATAACGATGGGAGGATTAAATCGTGTACCGCCTTTTCGGCGAATTATTTTTCGCAAACTGATTCATTTGGCAAATGATTCATCTCCCAAATGTTAATTTTTTCTGAAACTGTTAACTATTCAGGATATATTTCAGGACTATCCTGTAGGTTAGGTTAGGTTAGGTTATGTTTGTTTTATAACAGTCCTGCAAAGTTTACAGTTTCAGAAAAAAAAAATTTGGGAAATGAAACATTTGCCAAATTAATCATTTTGCGAAAAGTTTTTCGCCGAAACATTAGTATAGTAAAAATCTTCCCAGGTGAATTTTTCGCTTCGAGCCATTACATTAAATTTGAACCTTAATACTATGATGATACAGGTTGTTTTGAAAGATAAGGTCTCGAAGCGAAAAGTTCACCTGGGAAGATTTATACTATAATAAATAAATAATAAATAAATAAATAAATATCATGGGACAATTCACACCAATTGACCTAAGTAGTCCCAAGATAAACATACTTGTATAGATAGATACATACTTAAATACATATTAAACACCCAAGACCCGAGAACAAACATTCGTATTTTTCATACAAATATCTGCCCCGACACGGGAATCGAACCCGGGACCTCAAGCTTCGTAGTCAGGTTCTCTAACCACTAGGCCATCTGGTCGTCTAAAAACCGGATTAAATCGATACTTATTTTTGCACTTGACCGTACTAAGTATATTGAAAGCTAAAACAATGAATCAGTGTCATAATAATAACTAATTAAATCGCAAGTTTTTGCAGCCACCAAATTTATTGATTTAGAAATATTATTTATAATTATTTTAATACATTTATTTTATTTATGTTCGTGTATTGATGAACTAAAACAATTACTTTGCTCACCCGCGACCTTAAGCAGAAGGTCGCGGGTGAGCAAAATAATTGTTTTAGTTCATTATTATGGACCTCCGCAAAGTAACGCCTGATTCAATAAATTATTCGTGTATTGAACAACGCGCTCTGTACGCCATGGAACAATCCGTCTATTTAGTCGTTAAATAGGGGATTATTTCCATTTGCAAAAGGATTTATTTCGAGTTGAATGTTGGTCATGTATAGACGACGTTGGCGTGGGAGCCTTTTCACTGGCTGCGACTGGATAACTGCCGGTCAAGAGGTTAAACTTCAATTGAACATAAGTTATCTACTGTTTAATCATTCGACAGTTCAATTTAAGAATCTGCAGAACTTGGCACTCATCTAGATTACAATACTTTTGTCGGCGAAGTCTACAACCAAGCATATTTTTAATATTTAACGATGAACGTGGCTAACATTTTTCACATTTATGTTTTTCGTGGGGTGTCAATCATTACTTTGTAAGGAAATTTTAATAATTTTTTCCTTAACGACAACACAACGTCAAAATCCCGCTGTCATTACATGAGATGTGGTTGTGTGCGTGACCTCAACTCTGGTGGCATTACCTATACCACGTTCCCAAAATACCATTATTTAAATTCAAAATACCACATTACCTACATATTTACCACATTTCTAGCTTATCTGATTCTCGTTGTACCACATTACAAAATCTAAGATAACTCAATAAAGTGATTGTTTGTTGGAATGTTATTTTGGACATCGGGTATAGGGAACGTGCAGTAACTATAGGCGGCAGCACTAATGCGACAAAAGAGACACTATGCGGACAGTAAAAGAAACTTATCAGGGTAACACATTCAAATTGATGGCACCAGCTGGCAGCACCGTCTATGTGCACGTTCCCTATAATGGTAATGTAATGTAGGATTTTGAAAAATAATGTGTGATATTTTGGTAACGTGGTATTTTAGGCACGACCAAATGTTAGAATAGAAATATTAGAGCGCATTGCCCATTCATTCAATGACTGGATGGTAAAAACCCACTGTTTCCTTCTTTCCTATAATTAGTAACAGCGTAATGTTGGGGTATCTCCATTTGGGGTAAACTGATTCATGACCCTATCCTTGGCCTTTGTTTGATCATTCATCCATCCATCAGTGTTCATCAGGTCGTATTTTATTGTAATTTGTTGTTTTTTTCTTTGATCAATTATAACTGTAGATCCACAGTCGCGCGCCCGAAAATGTCCGAGCCAAATGAGCGCCACTTTGATAAAAGTGGCCTTCTTTTTTCTCAGAACGTTGCGTGAAATTGTCAAGTTTAGCTGTCAAGTGGAGTTTTGCCGCTACCGAAATTCGACTGTAATGAAGTAAAGACTAGGTTTAAATTTCTGTGTAGGTGATGATTTTATTTGTTACGCAACCAAATAAAAAAGTTCGGACATTCTTTGAATGGGATTTTGTTCGGCAATGTGTATCTACAGTTATAATTGATCAAAAGTTTTTTTTTTAATTCTTTCTGCTAAGAAAATAGCATAAGTTTGAAACCATACATTCACTGTTTCTCTTTTCTCGTTTTTTGTTTTTTATTTCTTATGTTATGGTTCGAACGGGTTAAGGAGTCTCGCCTTTGCCTATTTGTGTAATTTTTGTGTTAACATATAATTTCTTGTTTGTTTTCTTTAGAACATAAGAACTGTTGTGTCAGGTTCACTTTGTTTTTGTTGTTTTTTCAATGCATTTAACCTGATGGTCCTGGAAGATCAGTGCCGTTCGCAAGATCGTCACTTAGGTGGATTTGGGACCATTTCTTGATGTAAGCTTTGTTTTATTTTTGTTTGTTATTGATGCCTTATTTTAATTTGTATATCACGAATACAAGTTTTCTTTCTTTCTTTCTAATTAATTACGGGTCGACAATAAGGGATGTTGACGCCATTAAAAAAATAATTCGAAGACACTACTCGCCTGAGGCCGTATTATCTAACGCTTTTGGCGCCTGCCTTCGCTTTCACCATCTCTTTCTGTCATCCTTTTATACCGTTTGACAGAAAGAAATAGTGATTGCGAAGGCAAGCGTCAGGAACGTTAGACAATAAGCCTGCAGGTCGTACAGTACGGAGATGATGGAACAAGAACAAGACCTGTCATTGATACAAAATCAGTCGACCCTGATTTGCTATCAGCGCCATCTATCCGCCGCCGGTTAGATAACTGTCTGCGTCCGCCATTCTTCTCGGTTCCCACGCTCTGTACTACTACGTGGAACGGTCCTCGCGACCCGCGCCCGCGCACTAGAGGTGCATGAAATGTGTCACTTGATTGACGGGGTGCGTCCCACGAGATATAACTACAAAATATCTATTTTAATTTTAATAACGTTCAGAAGATATAATGAACGTTAGCTATAACAACAAAAAGTATAATTTTTAAACCTATAACGCTTAAATTATATAACGTTATTTTTATATAACTTCAATTTGTATAAGATTAATATAATATGGACTAATTTCTTTTAACATAACAAACATTAGGTATAACAGTCATGATATATAATAATATGTGTAAATGTAAAATTAAGTGGCGCGAGCGAGCGAAGCGAGCGAGCAAGACTTTTCGGGGCAGAAGCGACTTGGATAGGTTAGGTTCAGAAGGCTAAGGCGTGAGCGAAGCGTAGCGTAGCTCCCGCCTTAGCCTTCGATGTTAGGTTTTTTTTTTGTAACAGAGCGGAAGAAATGAATGGATTGCTTGATTGTTTGCTTGCATTAAAGTTTTTAATGAATTTATACGTTTTAAATCTTAGGTGTTATGAACATTATACGCTTTGATCGTTATATCAATTGATATTATATATAAACAACGTTATACATTACAAAATTAGATATTTTATAATTATACTTTTCGTTCATTATATCCAGTGAACGTTATACTAAACGACACACACGGTTAGCGAGCGATAATTAAATAGTTTGAGAGAGAATGGGATGAACTGCTCTTTAGGAACGCTAAAATTCACTGGTTTGCGAGAGGTTTGGGCTGAGATTGGAATAAGCCTTATTTATTTATGGGTGTTTCTCTGCTATTTGGAAAATCGTCCATACAAGACTGTTCTGAAGTAATTTTATTAAATGTTGAGCGCGTTTGTTAATAAAATGAAGGCCAATAGTGAATTAAATATATATCTTAAAAAAGCCCACACATTTTCCTTTTGATTTTTGAGTTACGGACGATTTGCAAAGCTGTGACAAAAAAATAATAATATTTTGTGTTTATGTAATCAAAGTCTTTATTTTTCTTTGCCATTCATAAAATAATTATATTGTAACGAATAGCAATTTTACTTTAGTTAGTACTTAATACCAATAAATAGTCATTTAAACAATATAATTTTAAATTAAACTAATACAATATATAGAAGAGAAAAAAAAACAGTATTTACAAGAGAAAAATAAAAATTATTATTTACAACAGAAAAAAAAAAATTATAAAAAGAAAACCCCGTCTAAAATATTTGACTGCGGCAGGGTCCCCATGATGCTGGCGGCATTACCCCTTTGCATCGCAAGCGCGATCCGCTGGGCTAAGTACGCGCCAGCTCTGGGATCCCCTGAGGCGTCGATCAGCCGGGACGACAGAGCCCTCATAAATTCTTTTATGTCGGCTGACCATGGACCCAATGTTTCAACCGCAAGCGCTGCAAACTCATAGTCTTTTATTAAAGACGAATATTTGCGGCGCTTGAGAAATATATAATGTTTTGAAATAAATCAACGGTATTAAAACAAATTTTACTTATTTTAGTGACATTTCTTAAGCCTTTTTTTCTTCCGAAAATCCTTTTTTTTCCGAAAAACTTTTTCGCTTTTAAATAATCTTAGATTCGGTGAGCAGCCGTACTGCTAATAAAATAAATAATATTTGAATAAATAGATGTGGTACATCATTTCTTACGCATTTCCAATGTAATTTGGAACGTAGGAGTCGTAGCTTCTAATAGTTGCGATGGATGTTACCACACGCCACTGTTGGCGTATGTAAGCGATTAAGACTTTTGTTAAGTAATAACATTTGCGTTAAACTTAACAAAATCGACTTCTTAGTTTTATTGTACCGTTTGTGCCCGAAAACATAAATAAATAAATACTAAATTAACATTAATTTGTACAACGCCTTACAAAAAAACAGTTTTAACTTAGTACTTAAGGGAAAAATCTGTAAATTAACTTATTTTTCTCAAAAACCGGTACAGATATAGGAAAATAATAAAATAATGTCCTCCCTTGTAAGACTTAGATCTGGATTTGGTAACTTTTGCAGTATTTGGTCAAAACAGAAATATCATTTAAATTCTTCTTTTTTGAGGGTAATTTTTAAGTTGTTGATATCTCAAACGCTCAGCTATACGTTTTTGTTCTAGTGTTTCTTCTCCTCTTGTTTTGGTTGGCTTCTTTTTCGGTGACATTTTGAGATAATACCTACAAAAGAGACAATACCGTCAATGGTCAAACCCTAAGAAAACAGTCCCCTGTGGTATGAACAGTCCCCTGTGCTATGAAATGACAGGGGACTGTTGGCCAGGGGATTGTCATTTTTACATGATGAATACTTAATAAAACAATATAATTTAAAAACATATCAGATAAACGAAACATGTGTGGCTACATACTAGATAGTCAATTATTTTAAGCAAATTTTCCGTATTAACTCATAAAATAGTAAAAAAAAGGCTTACCAGTGGACTGTTTTCGCAAACGGCCGAGAAGCGTGGTTCACTAGCAGAGTGGTTAGTAGCACTAGATAAAATAGCGGCTGCCCGCGTAGCTGCACAACCGAACGAATACTCCATACCGATTGCGTTCCATATCACGATCTAAATGCTTCGCGCCAAAACTAAATTTGACTTTAACACGGTGTTATAATTTTGACAGGGGACTGTTTTCATAATTTGAGGACAGCATTCGTACATGGATATCTTGATTAAAATTCAATTGTAAAAATATAATTGTGATGTATAAAGATGCTTACTGTTTTTGTTAAAGTATTTGGATATTTTTTATTCAATTATCAACGGCAAAAAAATAAATATTTGTAACAAGATTTGTAATTCTGGAAAAGGGACATACCAGGGGACTGTGTTTTGGGGTGTTTGAGGTTAATTTATTCAAATATTCGATTATTAAATTACTAAATAAGCTGTAGCGTGCCAAGAATACCTAATTCTATGTCGGTATTGATACCAAAAACTGAGAAATTTTAAAATTTGTCACACAAAATTAGCATGGGACAGCGATTTTCCAAATAGCAGAGAAACACCCTTATTTACAAAGCGAATTAACAGGAAAATAAGGCTCATCCCAAGCTCAGCCCATTCTTATCCTCTCGCAAGCGATTGAATTACCGCTTGCAAATCGTTTTGGGCCGTTCCTGAATTTAGACCCTGTCACAGAATATATAATAGTACTGACGTACAGAATGGAAACGGTCCGCCCCGCACCGATTCGAATTACCCCACCCCTCAAGGCGCAGATAGCCGGAAACCGCCGGAAACCAGAAGAGTGCGCGCGCGGTGTATGTAGGCGTACGCGTGTACAGACGTCGTCGTGCTTATGTAGATTCAAGAACGCGTATTTGTACGTCGTGTCCGCCGCGTGACCCTGTTCCGCAGTATAGTGACATCCTTATACAGGGTTATTGGTAATTCACTAGCATCCTTTTAACCCTATACTCCTACCACTTAAACAAATGTTTTTTAAATTAATATGGACCTCCGCAAAGTAACGCCTGATTCAATAAATGTTTTTTGTTTTACGGCTTTTGTCATAACTTAATATTTTTGGTGTAATAATGTTTTGAAAATTTGAGATTTCCTCTTATTTTTACGATACTCTGTGTATTTGTATGGGAAAAAAAGTGCTTCATTTTAAAAAGTCTTAAAACAAAAAACATTTGTTTGAGTGATAGGAATTCAGGGTTAAGAGGATGTCAGTGAATTAAAAATAACCCTGTATTTACTAACGACCCGTCCCGGTTTCGCACGGGTGCACTTATGCATGTATTATACATTATAAACCTTCCTCTTGAATCACTATCATCACACACAGCGCAGTTGCGGTAAGATATCTGTATCTGAACAGATATCTGTCAATATCGCTCCCTCCCTGTACAATTCAATGGAGGACCACACACAGCGCAGATGCGGTAAGATTTTTATCTGCGTATCTGTGAGCACCGACATATTATATCGACAGAATCCGACAGATGTGAAGATTATATCTGCAGATAAATACAGGTGGATGCGCAGAAGCACACTTTCATCATCATCATCATCATCATCCCAGTCTATTATTACGTCCCACTGCAGGGCACAGGCTTCCTCTCAGAATAAGAGGGTTAGGGTCGTAGTTCCCACGCGGGCCCAGTGCGGATTGGCAACTTCAGTGTATAATAAAATAAATATAAAATTACGTACTACTTAAGCAAACAACAAGTCATCCTTGCGTAGAAATGCATTTTCGCATTTCTTTACATTTTGTCGTGAAGAGAAATAAAGAAAGTGTAACGCGCTTTCATTGAAAATTCATTGTAGCCTACCTATCTATCACTCAAAGGGCCGGCAACGCACCTGTGACACCCTTAATGTTGCGGGTGTCCATGGGCGGCGGTGATTGCTCCCCATCAGGTGACCCGCATGCTCGTTTTCCCCCTTTTATATAAAAAAAAAACACCCTGTATAAGCCATCCGCACCACAAAACACGTCTACTCAGCTCCGAAATTTTAGAGTGAATGTAAAACCTCGCATCTGCGCTGTGTGTGATACCTGCAGACGGATAAGTTTTTATACGCAGATAAAATCTTACCGCGTCTGCGCTGTGAGTGACAGGCTTTAACATTCTCGGGACATCGGGACAGAGTACCTGAGAGCGGGACAGTCCCGCTCTGAACGGTATGTATGGCCACATTAGCTTAGCTATATATATCTGGTGAAAAGGTACCCTTATGGTCGTGACCGTAATCTTTGGTTATCGCCGCGAAATGTGAAAACCAAGATGGCCGCCCAAATCCGTATTGACACTTGACACCGGCATTATAAAGTCATTTGCCGTGTGCAGTACGCTTTGCGAAGAGCTTTCACCTGTACAGTTCGAGGCATAGGCAGTAGCGTTTACGACCAAATAGCCTTGTCTCTCTAACAAACGTGGCTACGAAGCTCTAGATTCGAATCCCAGTTGGGGCTGTTATACAGGGTTATTTGTAATTCACTAGCATCCTTTTAACCCTAAACTCCTACCACTTAAACAAATGTTTTTTGTTTTACGGCTTTTGTCATAACTTAATGTTTTTGGTGTAATAACGTTTTGAAAATTTGATTCTGCCTCTTATTTTTACGATACTCTGTGTATTTGTATGGGAAAAAAGTGCTTCATTTTAAAAAGTCGTAAAACAAAAAACATTTGTTTGAGTGATAGGAATTCAGGGTTAAGAGGATGTCAGTGAATTAAAAATAACCCTGTATTTACTAACGACCCGTCCCGGTTTCGCACGGGTGCACTTATGCATGTATTATACATTATAAACCTTCCTCTTGAATCACTATCATCACACACAGCGCAGTTGCGGTAAGATATCTGTATCTGAACAGATATCTGTCAATATCGCTCCCTCCCTGTACAATTCAATGGAGGACCACACACAGCGCAGATGCGGTAAGATTTTTATCTGCGTATCTGTGAGCACCGACATATTATATCGACAGAATCCGACAGATGTGAAGATTATATCTGCAGATAAATACAGGTGGATGCGCAGAAGCACACTTTCATCATCATCATCATCATCATCCCAGTCTATTATTACGTCCCACTGCAGGGCACAGGCTTCCTCTCAGAATAAGAGGGTTAGGGTCGTAGTTCCCACGCGGGCCCAGTGCGGATTGGCAACTTCAGTGTATAATAAAATAAATATAAAATTACGTACTACTTAAGCAAACAACAAGTCATCCTTGCGTAGAAATGCATTTTCGCATTTCTTTACATTTTGTCGTGAAGAGAAATAAAGAAAGTGTAACGCGCTTTCATTGAAAATTCATTGTAGCCTACCTATCTATCACTCAAAGGGCCGGCAACGCACCTGTGACACCCTTAATGTTGCGGGTGTCCATGGGCGGCGGTGATTGCTCCCCATCAGGTGACCCGCATGCTCGTTTTCCCCCTTTTATATAAAAAAAAAACACCCTGTATAAGCCATCCGCACCACAAAACACGTCTACTCAGCTCCGAAATTTTAGAGTGAATGTAAAACCTCGCATCTGCGCTGTGTGTGATACCTGCAGACGGATAAGTTTTTATACGCAGATAAAATCTTACCGCGTCTGCGCTGTGAGTGACAGGCTTTAACATTCTCGGGACATCGGGACAGAGTACCTGAGAGCGGGACAGTCCCGCTCTGAACGGTATGTATGGCCACATTAGCTTAGCTATATATATCTGGTGAAAAGGTACCCTTATGGTCGTGACCGTAATCTTTGGTTATCGCCGCGAAATGTGAAAACCAAGATGGCCGCCCAAATCCGTATTGACACTTGACACCGGCATTATAAAGTCATTTGCCGTGTGCAGTACGCTTTGCGAAGAGCTTTCACCTGTACAGTTCGAGGCATAGGCAGTAGCGTTTACGACCAAATAGCCTTGTCTCTCTAACAAACGTGGCTACGAAGCTCTAGATTCGAATCCCAGTTGGGGCTGTTATACAGGGTTATTTGTAATTCACTAGCATCCTTTTAACCCTAAACTCCTACCACTTAAACAAATGTTTTTTGTTTTACGGCTTTTGTCATAACTTAATGTTTTTGGTGTAATAACGTTTTGAAAATTTGATTCTGCCTCTTATTTTTACGATACTCTGTGTATTTGTATGGGAAAAAAGTGCTTCATTTTAAAAAGTCGTAAAACAAAAAACATTTGTTTGAGTGATAGGAATTCAGGGTTAAGAGGATGTCAGTGAATTAAAAATAACCCTGTATATGTGGAAAATGTATTTAGGTTTGTATTTATCTATATAAGTATGTATATCCGTTGTCTAGTACCCATAGTACAAGCTTTGCTTAGTTTGGGACTACGTCAATTGGTGTTAATTGTTCAACGATTTGTTTATTATTTACTAGCTGTCGCCCGCCACTAATCTGCGAAGAATTCCTATATCGCTATCCCAATTTCCCGAG
Source organism: Archips xylosteana (assembly GCA_947563465.1). NCBI lineage: Eukaryota > Metazoa > Arthropoda > Insecta > Lepidoptera > Tortricidae > Archips > Archips xylosteana. Next base: position 9,683,773 of record OX387373.1, read on the forward strand.
ATAAAATCTATTCTATGTCCTTTTCAGGGTCTCAAACTCTCTCTATACTTCATTTAATTTAGAATTGAAAACCACAACATCATTATATTGCGGCTCGTCAACTATTTCTTACCTAGCAACCAACAATAGCCTACAATACGACCGCTTTAGCCTAGTTGGTAGTGACCCTGCCTACGAAGCAAGAGGTCCTGGGTTCAAATCCCGGTAAGGGCATTTATTTGTGTGATGAGCACGAATATTTGTTCGTGAGTTATGGATGTTTTCTGTGTATTTAAGTATTTATTTATCTATACATATAAGTATGTTTATCGTCGTCTAGTACCCATAGTACAAGCTTTGCTTAGTTTGGGACTAGGTCGATTTGTGTAAGATTGTCCCCTAATATTTATTATATTTATTATTTATTATTATTAATAGTCTGGGTGCCGCAAAATAAAATTGTTTTAATGTCACTTTATTTGCGTGTCGTCAATTGTTACTCTATTACAAATTGTAAAGAGATTACAGTTCACGAGCCGCAATACAGGGTGGGCCCTGTAAGTGAAGCTAAAAATTTAAATATAGACCCTTTAACTAATCAGTAATTAAGTCCAAATGGTTACAATTCATTAAAATGAAAAAATAATTTACTGTTATTTTCTAACAAAATTAATCGAGCCAGCAATGTACAGACATATAGTGTCCAGTCGGAACACTTGACATTGACATTTACGATCGTTTTCAATAATAATAAAAATCCTACTAAATACATGAATATTACTTAAACGTATGCAGTCCTTCTGATTTAAATAATCAATTCTTTCAACACGACGTAACAGTTTTTTTATCAAGTATATGGGGACGGACGAAATTAATAAAACACTTGCTAGTAAAAGTAAGTAAGACTTTTAACTGTTTATTAAGCAGTTCAAACAAAAATAATGCACTATGATAAAATCACTGTTAATAATTAGGTATGCCAATCTTACTGGGTAATCTTTTCACAGGGTAACTTGCATTTTCAACAGTTTGTAAAGATGTTTCTATTTCACGACCATGACTACGATGATACGTCCTGTGCTTCGTTTGACATCGTTCCGACACGACATACACATGTAACTAAGTGTAGTACCAGGCCTCATGCATGCCATGTACTTACGCGCGATATTTACCTACCGCGGGGACGATCGCCTGCGATCGAAATTCCAGTAGGTTGTCACAAGCGCGCGCCGACGCACGTTCATTCGTGTTCCACGGAAAAAATATGCCGCCTGAACTTTTATAAGTGAATGGTGAAACAGGGGGCAAATTTTAATATGACTATGCTAGAATTAATAGCTAATATAACAATTTGGAAGTTCGTATCGTGCTGTCCCTCTTACTCTTCTATAAAAAGCTATAAGCGTGAGCGGGATGGCACGATGCGAAGTTCGAAAGTTAACCTTCGTATTTAGTATAACGCTAGGGTACTATGAGCATGGCAATGTGTTCTACGCATTACAATAAATATCCTTTTTTGTTAGGATTCCAGAGCTAAAATGGCAAAAACGGAACCCTTATAGTTTCGCCATGACCGTCTGTCTCTTTGTCCGTCCGTGGCTTAGCTTAAAGAATATTAGTGCTAGAAAGTTTGCATGGATATAATATATAGCAATTATCCCGACAAAATGGTAAAACAACATGTAGAAAAAAAAATTTTAATCCAAACTGCCAGCCCTTGTCACTGTCGGCACGCACACATTCTTAAGAGGGTACGATGGCTGAGAGACTTTTGAGAAATAGGTATTTTAATGAAATGTCGCTGTCTCGCCCGAACCCCTCCGTGTCAGTACAGCGAGAGCGGGACAACTGCAGCTCAGACCGTTAATAGGCGCGTAAAATTGATCAAAACAGCATTTCGTAATCCCCTGTTTTCTTCTCGAAAACTGGATCAATAAAATTATTTTTTTCAAATATAATTAGAAGATAGATTTAGCTATGCCCCTATGTTTTCCTTTTTTTGTTTATATGAGGGATTCTTTTCTGATGAGTGTCTGAAAATGACGTTGAAATTGGGCAATTTTTTCAGTTTTTGAAAGCTCATATTTCTTATGTTAATTGAAATATGGAAAAAAACGAAACCTAGGGGCATAGCTGTGGTAGATACAGATTACACAGTAAAAAAAAATTGGCTCTAAAGCCATTATCCAGGGAGGAAACAGGGGATTACGTTTGTATGGAGAAATGGTGCGCATCGTATCCTCTTAAGGAGATGGAGTAGTATAATCTGTGGCTACAATCGCGGTAAGTACCAAGATTTTGTACGGGATGCAGTATCTGTTACGAAGTAACTATTAAGTAATCTGTGGTAGTACTTTTCCAAATTAACGAATAATTTCAGTGCTGATCTGGCTGCACACCCGTGGTCACAATCAGAATCACATTCGGCGACCCCGCATTCGTTGCTCTGAGTTGAAAATAAAGCATCTATTATCTAACCGGAGGGTACTCGTTCACAATATTTAACACTAAGCTCGATTTGCATTAGCTCGTGTTTCGTCATAGCATGTTGTTTTCACGTGCATTGTAATTTAATTCATTAGTGCCATTTTGCATTACTTTGATTTGACAATTTGACGTACATTGTCAATAAAGAGTACCTTACTCTTTGCAATTGCGAGATTTATGGTCTTTGGAGGTTTAAGATAATAAATATGAACTTTTTGAGTTTAAATTAAATTTCAAAGAAAAGGTCGGCAATGTGCAACAATGTCAACAAACTCTTACGTACTACCATAGTTCTAAATCGCGAAGGTATAAGGACTACTTTTGTTCGTTTTCATTTTAAAAAGAATTCACATTAATACATGTTAGATACTGTCAAAATGCCCGGTACCAAGACATCTTACGACCGTAAAGCGACAATTTCGCAATGTGAAAATTCATTGATTGTAACTCTTAACTTTAAATGACTATTTCTCCGAACTTAAGAACTTTGAAACATCAGGACCACTTTGTAATAACTTTAGATACTTTAAGGAATCTCTATTTTAATTTTTATCCTTAGTTACAGGGCCCACTCTGTATAATGATGTTGTGGTTTTCAATTCTAAATTAAATGAAGTATAGTATGAAAACTGATAGGGGCGCCTGACTGCGACGCGCCCCCGTCCCACGTCACTTCTGTGTGGCTTGCGTCTTAGTGTATCATTGAGAATGGATTTGAATTGTTTTGTTTGTTTGGTCGCTTCATACGCTTTCGTTAATAAATTGCACCAAACCTTCTACGATTCGTTTTGTAAATCGTCAATTATTAGTTCCTCCATTGTCAAAGGTACGTAATACGTAACGTAATTGCGGTTACCCTACGAAGCATTGTCACCAGGGTTACCATACTTCCGGACATCGCGGGATATTTTGGGATATCGACTTTCTCTGTCCGGGCTTTAAGAGCCTTTATACCTGCTAAGTTGGCAACGTTGCATTTTTGTTAGTTTTTCTCGATTATTCCATAAAAATTGAATGAAAATTAAAAATGTGGTCTATAAGAATTGTTCTAATATATAAGTTAATGTGTCTACTGCAATAATTATTCCTGATAAGACTTTTATTTTTTTTAAAACAAACAAATTATTAACTAACGGTTTTTGTGTACTTATACTAGCTAACATACAAAATTTAAGCTTTCTAGGACTTCAGGAAGTACCCTAAGAATTTGATGATCATCAGTGTGTCGGTGACGAAATCAGGTTTTTATAGATATCAATAAAATTTAAAGAATAAGAGTTATGCAATTGAAACATTATATTTTTAACGAGTTTATTGGCATCATATCCCGAGAATTTTGTTTATCTGGTAGGTATAACCCAAACTCAAGTTATGAGGGTTCGAAAAAGAATGAAGCGCTTCTTGAAAAGGTAGTAGTGCCCTTGCGCTTCGCTTGGCTCGTCTTGGCGGGGGCACTACAGTGCCCCCAGATCAGGAATTGACCTAAAGATCTTTGCGATTCGGTTTGAAAATTCTCGTCATGTAACTTCAGGAATCTAGACCTAGAATTGCTAATGATTCATTTCAATGACAACCCAAGTGTCAACGATAACTTGGTAACAGTCTGCCCGATAGCAAAGGTTATCGGTCCCCGGTTTCCTTGTTTAGCTTGAGGCGTGTAGAAAGGTTTTTGCATTTATACGATGACTTTGAAACGGTGATGTGATCAGGAGTTGAAAAATATTAATCCTTTCCTTAGCCGAAATAGAATTTAATATTTAAATAGACGAGGTTTCACGCAATAAAAAAGTTATTGTTAAAACATCCTCCATCCACCCAATGCATGGCATTCCTACATTTGTTGAAGTTAGGTTATCTTTAAGTGGGTGACAGACGGGCGAGTAAGTTCGCGTACTTACGGCTCGACGACTTTAGGCTTACTGTCCACGGCGGCGTCATTTGACGCTTGCATGCAATCTACAAAAGACGACAGGCGTATTTTGCGTCCTAGGTGTGTCCACGTAATCGTCATCCAAGCTACAAAACGGATAGTTCTTTCAAGTTTAGCATCGCGAGAGCTCGTGTTTTCATTGTGAAAATGTCAAGTGATGATGAAGATGCGATTAAGTATAACATACCTACAACTCTATTAGAAGACGACGACGGCGTAGATTGTATTGGTTTCATCCATACATCTAAAAAAATATTAATTGTAGATTGTTTGCTGCTGCAAAAGAGTTATCAGAGGATGATTCTGTATTTCAATTCTGTATTATACAGACCAGGATACTGTTCAATTATGTGAACAAAATTGGTTGCTGTGGCCACCATTTTGCAAAATAAGCACGTGTTTGCGTCTTGCAATACGCTTGAGTGCTGACATGCCGCTGCACGAGCTACATGACGAACGTCTGACGATACGCAAATGCGACGCTGCCGCTCCGTGGACACAGTTTCGTTTCTTTCTACGCAAGATGCATGCAGTCGGCACGCAAGCATAAAATGACGAAAGCGTGCGTCTGACGTGCAGCTACGTGGACAGTAAGCCTTACTCGCCTGTGTGTCAGTCTAAGTACGCGTACTTTAAAATTGCCGAGTAAGTTTGTCGAGGATCCAACATGTTTGAATTTTGCTCGTAGCCCGCCTGTCTGTCACTACCGCGAGTCGCGAGCCGCCATTTTGTTTGTGCATTCTAGAGTGTTTTGAGCAAGCTTTAACGTGTGTCACTGACGCTGAGCCGAGTAAGTTCGTGACTTTTGAATTTACGATTTTATAGCTCGTACGTCTGTCACTGACGCCGAGCCGAGTAAGTTCGCGACTTTTAAATTCACGTCACGATTTTATAGCTCGTACGTCTGTCACCCACTTCAGGGTTTCGTACCCAAATGGTTAAAGGGGCCCTATTATTGAGACTTCGCTGTCCGTCCGTCCGTATTTTGGGAATGTGATATTTTAGGCACGGAGTCTCCCACTGCAGGGCACAGGCCTTCTCTCAGACTGAGAGAATCTGAACGTTTCTAGTGAAATGATACAGCGAGTTCGTTTCGTCTTTGATTCGATTGTTTGCATAATTAAAGATGCAACTCGTTTGTTGCATCACTTGCATCCGACTGGCGCCGTTGCAACGGATACAACATACCTAACTGAGATTCCTTGCAGCCAATTCATCACTTGGGAAACAAACAGGCAAGCGGTGGGTTCCATTCGGCGGGAGCTTAGCTTAGCCGAGAAACCATAACCACTAGGACTTCTTGGAGGGTTCATCTGGACTCGCTTAAGAGTCCACCAATGCCGTTCAATGCTATTTTTAAAAAGACTTTGTATCACAGCAGTGACGCAATGTAGGTAGGCCTCCAACAAGATGGAGCGACGACCTGGTTAAGGTTGCGGGATCGCATTGGATGCGAATGGCACGGGGCCGATCTGTTTGGCGAGGCTTATGTTCAGCAGTGGACGTCTTTTGGCTGAAATAACGATGATGATGATGGAAAAAATATTAGGATTATCTTGATCGAATTCCTTAATTCGTGTTTGCCTCCGAAATATGACTTAACTAATTTGGCTCGATAGATTTTAATGCCAAAGTGAGCTATAGTATAAATCTTCCCAGGTGAATTTTTCGCTTCGAGCCATTACATTAAATTTGAACCTTAATAAATAAATAAAATAAATATTAGGGGACAATCTTACACAAATCGACCTAGTCCCAAACTAAGCAAAGCTTGTACTATGGGTACTAGACGACGATAAACATACTTATATAAATAAATAAATACTTAAATACATAGAAAACATCCATAACTCAGGAACAAATATTCGTGCTCATCACACAAATAAATGCCCTTACCGGGATTTGAACCCAGGACCTCTTGCTTCGTAGGCAGGGTCACTACCAACTAGGCTAAAGCGGTCGTTAAAAAATAAATACTATGACGATACCGTTTGTTTTGAAAGATAAGGGTTCGAAGCGAAAAATTCACCTGCGAAGATTTTACTATGCACTGACGAGCAAAAATTAAGGGTCGGTTACAAGAATGACGATAATTACAAAACCCGCTGTGATATCTTCTTCGAGTAAAATGAGATTAGTAAAGAGTTTTATTCTGAATTAATAAACTTTTTCTTGTTAAGAATAATAGTACATTGTGCATCTAGGGCCGTAAGTAGGGGATTACTAACGAGGGTCTATTAGAAGCCCGACGCCGACTGCCCGTGATACACACAATGATTTTCATCACATTGCGAGAAAAAAAAAACCAAAAATGAAATTATTTTCTCTCTAAACAGTTAATTTGAATAAAATAATGGCTACCCGCCAATACAGATTGTCACTTTTTCGAGTCATCTACCATAGATAATGTAAACTGTGTTTAGTTTAGAATTCGAAAGGTCATACGGCCAGATTCTACCAACATTTTAAAAAAATATTACTAAAATTATTTGCAAAACTATTTGTTATAAATTTAAAATATAAAAATAACGAATTTTCATGAAGCGTAGATAAGTTTTGTGTTGTAAAATTTGGGTTATAGCTAAGTTTTAAAGATAATAAATAAAACGTTGGCTGACTTGAAACCTCCTTAGTCTGAAATTACTTGTTTGCAAATTTTAAAACTAAAGTTAGAACTCCCTTGGGTAGAAAAATTGTACGTAAATCCATACTAATTTAGGCCATTGACATTTAGTATACAGACATGGAATAACACCATTGACGAGCAAGTGTGATGAAAAACTCTTTACTGAACTCATTTTACTCGAAGCTACAGTCAACGCGTTTTGTTTTTTTTGATTTCCGTTAACTTTGAAGGAATGACGATGGGATTCATTAGTGATACATAGTTATACCTTGGCGTGTATTAATTACCTATGCATCACATAAGCGAAAGTAATCTATTGTTTGCCATAATTGCGTTTACGTGTAGGAGGGTAGTGAAAGTGTAGTGGGCGGATGTAGCCGATGAAGCGTAATGAAACTAATGAATAATCTATAAGTTGCAAGAGCACGCAGTTTTTTAATATCTTGCTTATATACCACAGAATAACTAGTAGTACTAGCAGGCCTCATGCACGCCATGTACTTACGCGCGATATTTACCTACCGCGGGGACGATCTGCTAAGATCGAAATTCCAGTAGGTTGTCACAAGCGCGCGCCGACGCACGTTCATTCGTGTTCCACGGAAAAAATATGCCGCCTGGACTTTTGTGAATGGTGAAACAGGGGGCAAATTTTAATATGACTATGCTAGAATTAATAGCTAATATAACAATTTGTAAGTTCGTATCGTGCTCTCCCTCTTACTCTTCTATTAAAAGCTATAAGCGTGAGCGGGATGGCACGATGCGAAGTTCGAAAGTTGACCTTCGTATTTAGTATAACGCTAGGGTACTGTGAGCATGGCAATGTGTTCTGCGCATTACAATAAATATCTTTTTTTGTTAGGATTCCAGAGCTAAAATGGCAAAAACGGAACCCTTATAGTTTCGCCATGACCGTCTGTCTCTTTGTCCGTCCGTGGCTTAGCTTAAAGAATATTAGTGCTAGAAAGTTTGCATGGATATAATATATAGCAATTATCCCGGCAAAATGGTAAAACAACATGTAGAAAATTTTTTTTAATCCAAACTGCCAGCCCTTGTCACTGTCGGCACGCACACATTCTTAAGGAGACGGAGTAGTATAATCTGTGGCTACAATCGCGGTAAGTACCAAGATTTTGTACGGGATGCAGTATCTGTTACGAAGTAACTATTAAGTAATCTGTGGCACTAGCGTACAGAAGTATCACTCTCGAACAAAAGTCAACTTTACTTTAGGATGACTTTAGGTATAAAAATTTGCCTCTCTTACGACCGTTAACTGCTTGCTCGCGAAATTGAAACTTATCGTGTGATACGAGCGTTCATATTCCGTTGGGCACCGCTGACCTGAAACCAAGAGCACAGGGTTCCCACTCGCCGATATTTAGGTAGGTATATACATAAATCAAGAATGATAACAGTGTGTATTAATTCAGTAAACTACCTTAAAACGCAACAGTATCTTTTATACGGATTATAAGATCGTTTAGAAGTCATTGTTTGTTGCAAAAATCGCAGAAAAATAATTACGCGCGACGCGGCTTGCGTGCGAACCGAATGCCGAGCGACAACCTACTGCCATACGCCTGCCCGGGAGGCGCGCCGGCCGAACATAGGTACCTAAACTGCGGAGTGAAACCCCTTGCCATGAACCATGACCCTGCATTCGGTGGACGGAGGAATACAATACAATACACATATTCTTTATTTAACACCAAAAGCCCCCGTCCCACGTCTCTTCTGTGTGACTTGCGCATTGGAAGGATAACGTATTATATAATATAATAAAAAAAAAAAAAATCCCCAACGCAATTTGGTCACACGTATTTTGAAAATAAAGTAAATGCCCATTATGCGTCTATGATCCCTTCCGCAGCTAACAAAAGAGCTGATAACATTGAAACGGCTGAACCAATTTTGATGAAACATGTCTAAGATCCGTCGCCAAAAAACCTGCTTTCAAATAAAAAAAACCGCATCTAGATCCGTTCATTGGTTTAAGAGCTATGAGGCCACAGACAGACAAACACACATAGCGGTCAAACTTGTAACCCCTCTTTTTGTGTCGGCGGTTAAAAATGTTCAACAGCACGAACCTACACACCCGAATGATCTTTATTGTTTTTTATTAGGTCATTAGGGCTTCTACAGACCTAGCGCTGCTATGATGTAACAATGATATCTTAATACTATATCTAAATCTAAATATCTGGGCCATTGTTCTCATATTATCTCACTACGTTTGCTTGTGCAGTGTGCAATGATGTCATCCTATCTTTAGGGTTCCGCACGTGGTTGTTAAACGGAACCCTGTTAACCTTTTGAACGCCAGTGTCGGCTATAAAGCTCCAAACGCACAGACAGACGGTGACGGTTGTAATAGTATAACTAACTTGTATCAAGGATAATATAGACTGGATTGGCAGAAGCCATAGTACGGATCGGCCGCAGTTTTTGTAGTTCGATTATTAAATCTAGATGGCGCTGAAATATAGCCTATTTTAATTTAATTTAAATAGTCTAGTCCCAAAGTAAGCTTAGCAAAGCTTGTGTTATGGGTACTAGGCAACGGATAAACATACTTATATAGATAGATACATACTTAAATACATATTAAACACCCAAGACCCGAGAACAAACATTCGTATTTTTCATACAAATATCTGCCCCGACACGGGAATCGAACCCGGGACCTCAAGCTTCATAGTCAGGGTCTCTAACCACTATGCCATCTGGTCGTCAATTTAATGATTTATTTTTAAAGTCAACATATAATTAAATGTTCTGTGAATATTTCAAGTGTCTACCTGTTGCCGTTATCAATATAGAGCAAAAAAATCATGTTTGTTGTATGGGAGCCCCCTTAAATATTTATTTTATTCCATTTTTTAGTATTTGCTGTTATAGCGGCAACCGAAATACATCATCTGTGAAAATTTGAACTCTCTAGCTATCACGGTTCCCGAGATACAGCCTGGTGACGGACGGACGGACGGACGGACGGACGGACGGACGGACGGACAGCGGAGCCTCAGTAATAGGGTTTCCGTTTTTACCCTTTGGGTACGGAACCCTAAAAAGAAATTGTATTGTCCATGGTTTTGTCTGCGTTGCGCGAGTGTGTGTGCGCGGCACCTGCACTTTCATTCGTAATCGTGCGACACCGATGTATCGATATTTTTTCCTCGATATATCGACGTCGATATTGATATTTTAATAAATATCGATATATCGATATTTTTTTTCACTTACAACATCCCTAGCGTCGCATCGCATCGCCTCGCCCGAGCATAGCCGCCCTCTCCATCGCCCTCTGAGTGACTTTGAGCTTTCTTATGAGGCCCATCGTTAGCGGCCACGTCTCAGTGCCATAAGCATACATCGTTATCGCGGGGACAAAAACGATTTGACAGCACTGAAAGATTATGAAAATTATCAATAACAGAAGCGACACTGATATCGAGCAACATTTAAGACCAAGAGTTCAAAATTTATCAACTATATTACTAATATCAGACCTCCGTACTTGACTTGATTACTAATACATACATAAAAAAGATTAATTACGCAATCGCAGCGTCAAACTCTTCAGCCACTTTTCGTGCTTGAAATTGTCATTTAATAATTATTCGTAATTCGTAATAATAACTGTGTTTACAAGTAGACATATTGACTTCTATGTATGTAAACGTTTAAACAGTAAGTATAAGACAAATTTGATTGACCTTATCCAGCGAAAACTTTAGTGTTACTAAAACTTCTTAGATGCTTAGAACTTGTAGGCAGAATATATCCGTATACTAAACAGACATTCTGTTATATATGTTCTTTAACCGATTTGTTCTTGCTCCCGCGATAACGATGTATGGCCATAAGTCATCGCTGGCAACACACACTGGTCAAAGACTTTTGACTTGAGACATTGCGGTATATTGGATGACAAGATATTGCGGAGCTTCTCGAACGCTGCCCAGCCGAGTAATTCATCGATTCTATACTTTTACCACAGAATATATAATAGTACTAACGTTCAGAATGGCCACGCTCCGCCCCGCACCGATTCGAGTTACCCCACCCCTCAAGGCGCAGATTGCCGGACCCCGCCGGAATCCAGAAGAGTGCGCGCGCGATGTATGTAGGCGTACGCGTGTACAGACGTCGTCGTGCTTCTGTAGATTCAAGAACGCGTATTTGTACGTCGTGTCCGCCGCGTGCTTATACAAAACTTTCCATGAACATTACGGAAATTATCATTTTATTACGTTTATTACATTATTTTATTGCTTATCGGCGACTTAATGTAGGCTTGAGTGTTGCATAATTCGGAAATCGAAAGTAACGCGGGGAATAAAACCGGGCCAAGTGTAAAGTGTAACTCGGATTGTGCAGGACACGCACTTGTTACTGAAAGCCGGTTGGACTCGAGCATGAAGGGTTCCGTACCTCGTGCAATGTTAATAAAATAAATAAATATCACGGGACAATTCACACCAATTGACCTAGTCCCACCCCACCCCTCAAGTCAAAAGTCTTTGACCAGTGTGTGTTGCCAGTGATGACTTATGGCACTGAGACGTGGCCGCTAACGATGGGTCTTATAAGGAAGCTCAAGGTCACTCAGAGGGCGATGGAGAGGGCTATGCTTGGAGTTTCTCTGCGGGATCGCATTAGAAATGATGAAATCCGCGCGAGAACTAAAGTCACGGACATAGCTCGAAGAATCGCTAGACTTAAGTGGCAGTGGGCAGGGCACATCGCCCGTAGAACTGACGGCCGATGCGGCCGAAAGGTTCTCGAGTGGCGTCCGCGGACCGGAAGACGCAGTGTAGGTAGGCCTCCAACAAGACCAGGTGGTGAAGGTAGCGGGAATGCATTGGATGCGGATGGCACAGGGCCGATCTGTTATATATGACTATGCTAGAATTAATAGCTAATATAACAATTTGGAAGTTCGTATCGTGCTGTCCCTCTTACTCTTCTATTAAAAGCTATAAGCGTGAGCGGGATGGCACGATGCGAAGTTCGAAAGTTGACCTTCGTATTTAGTATAACGCTAGGGTACTGTGAGCATGGCAATGTGTTCTGCGCATTACAATAAATATCCTTTTTTGTTAGGATTCCAAACGGAACCCTTATAGTTTCGCCATGACCGTCTGTCTCTTTGTCCGTCCGTGGCTTAGCTTAAGAGGATACGATGCGCACCATTTCTCCATACAAACGTAATCCCCTGTTTCCTCCCTGGATAATGGCTTTAGAGCCAAATTTTTTTTACTGTGTAATCTGTATCTACCACAGCTATGCCCCTAGGTTTCGTTTTTTACCATATTTCAATTAACATAAGAAATATGAGCTTTCAAAAACTGAAAAAATTGCCCAATTTCAACGTCATTTTCAGACACTCATCAGAAAAGAATCCCTGACATAAACAAAAAAAGGAAAACATAGGGGCATAGCTAAATCTATCCTCTAATTATATTTGAAAAAAATAATTTTATTGGTCCAGTTTTCGAGAAGAAAACAGGGGATTACGAAATGCTGTTTTGATCAATTTTACGCGCCTATTAACGGTCTGAGCTGCAGTTGTCCCGCTCTCGCTGTACTGACATGGAGGAGTTCGGGCGAGACAGCGACATTTCATTAAAATACCTATTTCTCAAAAGTCTCTCAGCCATCGTACCCTCTTAAAGAATATTAGTGCTAGAAAGTTTGCATGGATATAATATATAGCAATTATCCCGACAAAATGGTAAAACAACGTGTAGAAAAAATTTTTAATCCAATCTGGCAGCCCTTGTCACTGTCGGCACGCACACATTCTTAACATTCTTAAGTACCAAGATTTTGTACGGGATGCAGTATCTGTTACGAAGTAACTATTAAGTAATCTGTGATTCCGTGCTGCGTGCTAATGCTAATCCCCTACACCACAACTGGGGCTAAATCAGGAACGGTCCAACAACGGTTTGCGAGCGGTAATTCAATCGTTTGGGAGAGGATAGGAATGGGTTGAGCTTGGGATGAGCCCTATTTTCCTGTTAATTCGCTTTGTAAATAAATAAACAAATAAATAAGCCTGCCTGGAAGAGATCGCTTCGAAGCGATAAGGCCGCCCATTGCTTACCTTTTTTTTTTCACGTACTTGTTTTTCTGTATTTGTATTATTTGTGGTGTACAATAAAGAGTCATTGTATTGTATTGTATTGTAATAAGGCTCATCCCAAACTCAGCCCAAACCTCTAACAAACCAGTGATTTTTGGCGTTCCTGAATAGCAGTTCAAACCAAACCCAACCCAGATTGGATTGGATTACCGCTATAGTATAAATCTTCCCAGGTGAATTTTTCGCTTCGAGCCATTACATTAAATTTGAACCTTAATACTATGACGATACCGTTTGTTTTGAAAGATAAGGGCTCCTCGAAGCGAAAAATTCACCTGCGAATATTTATAATATACCAAACCCGTGAAGCCCCGTTCCTGAATTTAGCCTAAAATCGGGATATAGACACCCTAATTTTTCTATGTATCACACACATCTATACGTTTTTCTATACGTCAGGTGATTGGTAGTGTCATCTCATTCTGTCACAACAAAGTATTGTTCAGTAGCTGAAACTGGATAGGCACCGATAACATAAGAATAAATAATAACAGAGTAGAAGGGAATCTCTTTTGACCGCGTCCAAAAACGCCGCCATTTATATACCTACTTCCCCCCTCACGTCGTTACACCCCTCTGTCGTCCAGACGTGTTGCTAGGGTTGCTTACTGTTAAATATTACTTACGTCTACAGATAATATCGCTAAAATATTAAGTTTTTATTTACTTTGAAATCATTATTTCATCCTAGTTTTACAAAATATGAGATTTATAAATGCAAATCGGGTGAAGCCGCTTATAACTCTTATATGCTGATTTGCATTACACGGCTAAAATACGAACAGTGGCAAGTGGCCTAACAATTAAAATCCTTGACTCTGTACGTACCTACATATTATAGGTAGGTACTTCGAAGTAAGAAGTTATTACAAGTGCCATACCAAATGAAGCCATTTAAGGTGATTTGGCATCGTTTTTGAATTGTTTATACACCCGAATAACTTGACGTCACTGTTATTTGTTTCCAATAAAACGAACGCGCAAACAGTTAAAAGCCAAACGCGCGTGCGGCGACGCCGGCCCTGACACCCTGACTGAGTTCTCGCTTAGCGAGTACTCTAATATCGTGACCTTGAGTCCGGCCGGAGCGGGAGTTTCCCTTCTACTCTGTTATTATTTATTCTTATGCCGATAACCACAACTACCGCAAGTAGTATAGAAACCTGTTCGGGTCGTCACTGACTCCTAAGCAATAACAATAACATAGTCTATAAGCTCCATAAGGGAGACAAATAGTGTCACGATATGGTCCCAATTCTAACTTTAATATTATAAATGCGAAAGTAACTCTGTCTGTCTGTCTCGCTTTCACGCTAAAACTACTTAACCGATTTAAGAGGGTTTATACCTGCTGAGCTGGCAACGTTGCATTTTTGTTAGTTTTTCTCGAATATTCCATAAAAATTGAATGAAACTTAAAAATGTTTTGAATACAAATTGTTCTAATATATGTATAAGTTAATGTGTCTACTGCAATAATAATTTGTGATAGACTTTTACTTTCTTTAAAAACGAACAAATTATTACCTAACGGTTTTTAAAGAAAATAAAAGTCTTATCACGAATTATTATTGCAGTAGACACATTAACTTATATATTAGAACTGTAGCGACTACTAGCGCCATCTAGTCATCACATAAGGAACTAACTACTACAATCCTACATCACGCTATCGAAGTTTCTCAACTCGGCTGCCATAAATACAACTTCCAACATTCATCCATCGGACTTCGGTCCCCAGGCATAACATCTGCTTGGAGAGAGATCTCTCTATTGCAAACTACCCCCAAATTGGTGACCCACGACATTGGACAAAATCGCAACCTTCAGACACACACAAGACGATAACGCAGTCTCACAGCAAGCCATACTCACCGCACTGTGCACCATTAGCATGTATCTATTATCTGCCTGGTGTCTACAGTTCGCAAATCCTCCTCCCACTACTTCCACTTGCCAATCAATCAACCAACGCTCGCCAACAAGGCTCCGAGCAATCACGCGACAGGCATGCATCACTAGTAGCAGAGGAACAACAATGCTCGCCGACGAGGCTCTGAGCGACTGGCCCTTGCAAGCACCCACATGACGCACAGACTGCACTCCACTGCAATTCGTATCGACCTCCGGTCTAAAAGGGGGGCTGATGTAGCGACTACTAGCGCCATCTAGTCATCACATAAGGAACTAACTACTACAATCCTACATCACGCTATCGAAGTTTCTCAACTCGGCTGCATAAATACAACTTCCAACATTCATCCATCGGACTTCGGTCCCCAGGCATAACATCTGCTTGGAGAGAGATCTCTCTGTTGCAGCTACCCCCAAAGAACAATTCGTATACAAAACATTTTTAATTTTCATTCAATTTTTATGGAATAATCGAGAAAAACTAACAAAAATGCAACGTTGCCAGCTCAGCAGGTATAAACGCTGGGAGAGTTGGGAGTACGGTGGTGAATGTGAACGCGGGAGTGCAGTGCGGGGTATTTTTTTTTATATCGAGGAACTAAGGACAGCCATAATTGATGAAAAAGCAAATTGGATAAAAAAAATAAGCTGCCCAAATTAGTAATTCCACGCGGACGGAGTCGCGGGCAAAAGCTAGTTCAGCATAATGCCAACCTTACAGCCGACTCTGGTCTTCCGTTGGAACCATGAGACTAAACTCAGGGAAGTGCTATGTTCCGTCTTTCGCTTGAAATGATGATGAAATCAAAATAAAGTGATTGTAAATCTATTTTAACACATGTGCTTTAAAAACGTTGTATTAAAATGGACTTTCTAAAAAATCACCGTTTAAATGTACAACGTGTAAACAACAAAATCATCAATATTAAAATTCACATACAAATCACTTTCGCGTATACTTGTGTTTTTACAAACTTTTATCTGCCTTTACATTTCATATTTGCGAATAAAAGTGAACCTAATTGCAATGTATTACGCTTCACTTGTTAATTGTTGGAGTGCACAGCTATTCTGACAAAAAAATACGAGCGTTTCACTTAAATTACTTAAAAATAGTCTTTAATGTCAAAGGTGAAAGAACTTGGTGTACGCTTTTGAGTTTTGTTCAATAGTACAAAGTTATAGCTGCGGCTAAGAGTGTCGCCTTTGTAAACAGGGTCAATATAATTTGTATGTGAATAATTTAGTTCCGGATTTGTCCGCGTGCATAGGTAAGTTTTTTAAGTTTTGCTATAGTGCGGTGTAACAAAGTTATAATTGCAGTCAAAAAGTGGCGCTATTGTGATTTGTCAATAGGAATTTGTATGCGAATAATTTAGTTTCGGATTTCTCCGAGTGCAGAGATAACTTTGTTAAGTTTGGCTTTAGTCCGGTTTACAAAGTTATAATTGCAGCCTAAAAGTAGCGTTATTGTGAAGTGTCAATAGAATTTGTATGCGAATAGTTTAGTTCTGGATTTGTCCCACTGCAGAGTTCAGTTGGTTTTGCGCTGTCATACTCTTCTATGGAAAGTATGAAATTGCATTGGATACGCATTTGTTTGAAGATGACGTGTGGTCCTTTTACACTCATGGTCGGTCAGACTATGTATACAGGGTGTTTCAAAAATCCCGTATGATCCGAAACTCAGTGACAGTACTCATGAAACTAAACAACTTTCTTCAAGGAACATGGGTCGGAATATGAAATAAAATTTTGGTCTCTTCATACTAACTCTGTCAGCTGATCGGATGTTTTGTATGGACAGTCCAATTTTTTATTGTATTTGGACCCCTGTTTCTTGGGGAAAGTTGTTCAGTTTCATGAGTACTGTCACTGGTTTTCGGATCGTACGGGATTTGTGCAGGTTTCCTCACGATGTTTTCCTTCACCGTAAAGCTCATGGTAAATTACAAATGTAATTTCGCACATAAATCCCGAAAAACTCTGAGATGCGAGCCCGGACTCGAACCCACGACCCTCTGCTTGAGAGACCATAGGTATATATATAAATATATGCAGGGCTTTATATATATGCAACATACCAATGATATGCAAAATAAACAGCATGGGCGAAAACACAACCCTGTGAAACGCCAGCGTTCACATATGTATTGAAAGTCAGAGCACGTTCCGTTCCGTCGTTATTGCGTCTAATGCACCGAGCCCCGAGAAAGTTGGCAATCCATAGGCATTATCTCTATGTTATATTGGAAAATTGGTAGTTCCGACAAAAGTGTCCCGTACCATACCCTATCAAAGGCCTTAGCTATGTCAAAACTAGTTGAAAAAGTATGGACTCGTGCTCTCAACCGCTACGATCCAACGATGTGATAGGTATACCTTGACAAGCTCGTGCGTGGCGCTCGGCGGAACCCTGTCGCAGGGAGCCTCTGGTGTCCTTAACAGGCTGACAACACCTAATTTTGTTGAAATTGATGTCATTTAAACAGTTTTTTAAGAAAAACTGTTTGTTCTAGCACATCAAAAAATTATATGTTAATAATTCATCATATTTCAAAGACCGTGGACGGACTCGATACATAATTGGACGAAATCGGCTCGATAGAAAATAATTGCAAAGATAGGTCTTAAAATCATCATTAAACGGTTCTATGTCTTTATTTTTTTGGCGTATGGGTCTGCAATTAAAAACATGAAGTGAACATATTCATACCTAAACCGCTAACGAGTCATATTTCACAAATAATCCACAGTTTTTTTTTTAATTCAATTTTTGCCCGATAAATTTCAATATACCCGGCTGCCCAGTAATAGCGGCATCTCGTTTACTCCGATACAAATAGACAGTGTGCGCCGACGTTGGTGTTGACAGCGTCTTAACAAGATTGTTTTTAATAAGTGCGGCAAACGCTGACTGCGACAGGGTTCCACGGAGGGTCGCGCATGAGTTTGTTGGACTATACACCGATCTCTGAACAGTCTGCTCTCCTCTATGGAACGTAGGAGCTGTTGGCAAGGTAGGGTGCCGTCCTATCAATATTAGGAATTTTTGTATAGTAACGGTTCAGCTACCAATGTAAATTGGTAAAGCATAACAACATATATAACAACTTTTCAATAACTAAAAACCGGCCAAGTGCGAGTCGGACTCGCGCACGAAGGGTTCCGTACAATTATCTATAAAAATCACGTTCGTTGTATAGGAGCCCCCTTAAATATTTTTTTTATTTTAATTTTATGATTTATTTTTAAAGTCAATACATAATTAAATATTCTGTGAATATTTCAAGCTTCTACCTGTTGCCGTTATCAATATCGAGCAAAAACGAGCAATTTATTTTATTCCATTTTTTAGTATTTGTTGTTATAGCAGCAACCGAAATACATCATCTGTGAAAATTTCAACTCTCATGCTATCACGGTTCCCGAGATACAGCCTGGTGACAGACGGACGGACGGACAGCGGAGCCTCAGTAATAGGGTTTCAGTTTTTACCCTTTGGGTACGGTACCCTAAAAAACATAACTGACTAGACTGGTTGACACACTTGTAGGTAAACAATTTTACTGACAACAGGTGTCAACCAGTCTAGTCGGTTATGTGGTTTTTGTTAACATTCCTTCAATTTATTGAATCAGGCGTTATTTTACGGAGGTCCATTATCAGTGAACTCAATTACTTTGAAGGTCGCGGGTATTAATTTATCAGTTCATAAGGCGGCCCCTAGACCTACAATAACATTGTACAATACTTTTTATTGTACAACTAGCGACCCGCCCCGGCTTCGCACGGGTACTACTATATTATACATTGGTTAGCATTTTCATTAATGTTTAAAATGAAAAAAGTTGTTGTAGTGACATAACTACAATAGTTGGACATATGCTACCGCGGAGTTTTTTGTAGACATTATGATGTTCTTCAATATTGTTGTACATTATTTTGTTCTATCGCTAATAGTTTCGGCAGCGCATTCGACGAAAGGCATTTTAAGACTCATTTTTCTACACCTTCGGTTACATTGTTCAAATTTTACCAAGGATCCCTAATTTTTTTCAAAATGAAATGTAGCCTATGTCAAATTGGAAGAATGTAGCATTCTATTGGTGAAAGAATTTTTTAAATCGGCCCAGTACTTTTTGAGCCTATTCATTACAAACATACAAAAATAGGTACAAATTTTTCCTCTTTATAATATTAGTGTAGATGTAGATAAGAGTGAAAGGCGCTCTGAATCCAAACGAGCAATTATATTGCACAATAATACGAACTGCACAATGTTTTCGTGTTCAGTCGGACACTAAAATATTGCACAATACTGACCCTACACGATGCAATGGAAAAATATTGTGCAATAAAAATTAAACTCGCTCAAACTTTCGGTCAATCATTGCGCAATCTTCAATATTAACCCTAAGAGCGCGCGCACACAGAGAGCGGTCTGGAGCTCCGCGTTCTTTCAAATGTACTGAGTCCCTTACGATAACGCACACAGCAATCGTAAGCGACTCAGTACATTTGAAAGAACGCGGAACTCCAGACCGCTCTCTGTGTGCGCGCGCTCTAAACGGTGAACAATATTGCACAATTCGCAATATTGCGCAATATAATTGACCGTTTAGGGGCCGCCTAACAACTTCTGTCATAACGTTCATATAGAATAATGCCATTTTGCATAATGATAGAAATGTATAAACGCCCAGGACGCCTAATATCATTTTACAGAATCACCTCTAGCGTCAAGCGTGTAACGTAACGACTTAAAATAAGAAGAATATTTCACCGACCAATTAATTAATTGCCCTCTTCTATGAAATAAGAATTGACTCTACATATGCAGCAGATCC
This sequence comes from Archips xylosteana, assembly GCA_947563465.1. Lineage (NCBI taxonomy): Eukaryota > Metazoa > Arthropoda > Insecta > Lepidoptera > Tortricidae > Archips > Archips xylosteana. Next base: position 9,703,722 of record OX387373.1, read on the forward strand.
CCATAAAATAAGACCGTACGAAATGATGCTATTAAAGTAAGCAAGATATACCAACCGTGCCGTCGCCGCATCGAGATGCTGTATTTTTCTGACTGCAAAGGCAGCAGAGCTCAACCTACTCGCGATCCCCGCTATACAGTAAAATTACATAAAGTTTACCACTGACAGATGGCTTGCCTTCATTTCATATTCAACTTTAACGACCTACAAATAAAGCCGATTTTAGAATACTGTTACCCACGTTTGCAGATTTTGTAATAGCTACTTTATTTGTTTGGTGTTAAAGTTGGAAATGAAATGAAGGCAAGCCATCTATGTGTCTGTGGTATACTAAAAGTAAACTTATTGTAATTCAATGTGTTACTCCTGAAAATACTGTTGATTTTACAAATTCTGTACTTAAAGCCGCATATGAAGGAACCGTTTCTATTGTTCCAGGAGAAAATCTACGACACGCCCTGCGACATATCCCGACCAGCGACTCCAGAGAAAACCAACTTCCAGAAACTGGTCGAGAACTTCGAGAAACCGGAGAAGCCGGTGTTGAAACCCAAGCCGATATTGAAGCCGATGAGTTCGGAGAACCTGTGTGCGAGCGGGACGCAGAAGCGGTTCAAGAAGTACGCGACTGAGAGGAAGTCGCGGCGGTTGGACGGGAGCGAGGTTCGGTTTGTCAAGGAGAAGAATGTGCAGTTGGACGTTGACCGGCAGAACGTAAGTATTTTTTTTTTTTGGTGGGTCGCCAGAGGGGCCAAAGACGCGAAGTCCGTGCTGTTTTTTACTTTAGAGTAGGAAGGGTGACTCGAGTCCGGGAAAAATCCCTTCGGACGAACTGGGAATGGAGGGCCCAGACAGTGTCCGACTTGCACGGACTTAAAAACCCGGTCACAATTCCCCCTCTCTATTGTTTATCAAAAAGAAAAATCTTGTGCTTTTAATTTTAAGAGCCATGTCACAGTGTTGATTTGCGAACGTGGTTGTCGTGGTTGGACTAAGCAACGGGTCCCAGCACTTAGAAAAATATCAGTGTGTAATCGTCATAGTATCTTAGGGCCTAAAAGCACACGGTGTTTTTTAACGCGCCGTCGACGCGCGTTTACAGCGCTTTTTTCATTCCATAGAACAGCCTTATTACATAGACATAGAACATAGAATAGCAAACCCGCGTGCGTATCGCGCGTCGTCGGCGCATTTAAAAAACGCCGTGTGCTTTAGGGCTTAAAGCGGGCCGTCGCCCACGGCCTCGCGGTCTGAGGGGCCTCGCGCCTCGAAAGGTTCTCGTTTTTGTGCTCAATCAAAAATCCGTACTTTATGTGGTGCGCGAGCTTAGGACCTCGCAAAATATTTGTTGCCCACACAACATTTAGATTTAGATCCTGGGAACGAAAAGGGGCCGTGCTGATGCGACTTCATCCACGTCGATATCAGTCCATGCTACGCCACTGGTTCGGTCAGATTATTGTCCAGGCGCCAGGCGCGAAATGCCGTACAATACGGTTACTTTTAGTTTACCACTGACAGATGGCTTGCCTACAAATTTAGTAGCTATTACAAAATCTGCAAACGTGGGTAACAGTATTCTAAAATTGGCTTTATTTGTAGGCCGTTAAAGTTGAATATGAAATGAAGGCAAACCATCTGTCAGTGGTAAACTTTATGTAATTAATTTTACTGTAACTACGCGGAATAGGAGCTCCGTTTGCGGAGCTCCGTCGACGTTGTTTTGTCGGGACCCCCCTGTGCTTTAGGTGGACCCTATGATGTATAGTCGACCAAGAAAGTGCTTTACCATTTTTTGTGACAGATCCTACATCAGAATAAAAACAATAAGGCTGATTGTCACATTGACTTGTAAGTGAAAATAGCCTTTGATGTCTTAAGTCATACAACTGACAATGAACTTTGGGGTGGTAAAGGAGTTTCTTGGTCGACTATACGCACACGCACCGCACGTCAGCTAACGTATAATACAGGGTGGAATTTAGTAATGCCACCTCCAGGGAAAGTACTCTAACTAAATACTGAAAATAAAATTTCCTGTATTTTTGAAAAGAATGAAAACTGCATTCAAATACTTTCGAAAATACGCTTGCCTCAACCGGGAATCGAACCGACTAAAATCTGAAAAAATAGCACCCTGTATTTTTATTTCATTGATCGATAGTCAATCATAACTATCATCTAACAAACTTACTAAATTAAAAGAAAGGAAAACCACAACAGAAAGGAAATCACAATATAATTGGGGCGGACTCCATTTTGCATTGGATAAACAAAACAAATTTTTAAGTCCTGATTTTAATAAAATTATCGATAGTATTGCAGCAACATGTCGATATTTTCGAAGTACTATCGCACTATTTCTCAAGGTCAAACTATCGATAGCGATAGCGAAACTATCGTTGTCGCAACGACTCTGCACTGCACCTACCAAGCTAGCCTTCCTTCCTCAGCTTTCAAACTTCAATTTACCGTCATCGATACTCTATAATGAGTAACTGACGGTTCCAAAAACACGAAAATTTCATCAAAATCGGTTGGATGAGAATTGGTCTTCCGAATTATAAGTACATTCTAGGGCAACCAAACGTTAGCGCGATCTAATCTACAGACAGCGACATCTATGGGTTAACACTGGAACTAAATTCAAAATGCTGGAAAACTCGGTGCGTGAACAATTAGCGGTTGCGCTACTGTCTTTACAAAAAGTTTTGTTTGTATCAAAATCTTGTCTGAATTTATATCCAACGTTATTAAATCAAATTATAGTGATTTTTACAATGCCTAGTTATAACAATATGAAAATTAACTAGTATTTTTTATTCTATAGTGCTCTATACTCGACAAGTAGCGCCATCTAACGCGCAATAGCAAACCTAATGTCAACGGATGTAGAGCTTTTTCTACTCCTCACTAGGTGGCATTAGTAGTTCCATATACGGCTACGAACTTGAGAATCTTCGAATTTTTTCTTTAACCTACTTTTTGGAGGTCGCGCCATCTGTGAACTGGTTTAAGTATTGAATTATAGTTTACTCGTTTAACGTAAATGCTACTTTGTAAAGGCCTTGTATGTCTGTATACATAAGTTAAAAGTATGTTTGTTAGCTTAAGATTTTTAGGAGGAGGCTATATTCCATAATCATTAATCAATCAATGGCTGACGCCATTAAATAATAATTCGAAGACATGACTCCAGTAAAATAACGCTTTATTTGGCCCTGAAAACTAGATTAATTTTCGATTAACTACACAATTAGGTTTTTTTTTATTTAAAACAAATAAATAGTTGATAAGTAGTTGATTGAGTTGCCGAACAAGTGTCGTATAAGTTGCTATTGCCATTCAAACTATGCGAAGTACATAAATGATCTAATAGATGGCGTCACCTGTGACAGGGTTTGCGCCGTGGTTCCCACGCGGGCTCAGTGCGGATCGGGAACTTCACACACACCATTGAATTTCTTCGCAGGTATATGCAGGTTTTCTCACAATGTTTTCCTTCACCGTAAAGCTCATGGTAAATTACAAATGAAGGAGTAAAACTTATTTAATACATAAATAGACAGATTTTAGATGCCATGACTAATGAGTTTACGCTCCAATTGTACAACAGAACAGACTGACAGACTGTTATCTATGAGTCATTTTTAGCGGAAAAATCACGAAACGGAGAATGCTCGGTTTACATGGCGCCAATGATAAATGTACTTCACATCGGGCTACTAGCTGTTGCCCGCGACTCTGTCTGCGAAGGATTCGTTTATCGCTGTCCCGCGGGAACTATGCAATTATTCGGGATAAAAATTATCCTAATTCCGTTCCAGGGACTCAAACTATCTCTGTACCAAATTTCATCTAATCGGTTCAGCGGTTTAAGCGTTAAGCGGTAACAGACAGACAGGCACACTTCGCATTTATAATACTATCTGTTGTCGGCGACTCCCGTCTGCGAAGAACAGGGGTACAAAAAATAGCCGACGACCTACCAAATAAATAAAAAAAGTTTCATAATAATCGGTCAAGCCGTTTCGGAGGCGTTCGATAACAAACACCGTGACACGAGATTTTTATATATTAGACTAGCTGTTGCCCGCGACTCCGTCCGCGAAGAATAGTAGCCTACGACCTGTTCTCAGACCTACCGAATATAGAGAAAAAATTTGATAAAAATCGCTCAAGCCGTCTCGGAGGAGTTCGATAACAAACACCGTGACGTGATACGAGATTTATTAGATTAGAAGATTAGTTAGATTAGTATGGATAGTAAAGAAGTATTACCCCGGCGCCACACATAGCACAAATGTTTGAACACATTTATTTGATCACATGTATAGCACCGCTATTTGCTTATTTGTTCAATAGAACAACCATACAATCAACCATAGATCAAATATGTGTTCAAATATATGTTGATACATTTGTGCTATGTGTGGCGCCGGGGTTAAGAATGAAAGCAGGGTGAGGGATTTGGTCTACATGACCAATAAGAACAAGCGATATGTCACTAGATCTTCTTCCTTGTCGGTATCACTCTTGACAGAGTGGTCGTGGTCATCACTTCAGGTGTTGGTGGCAAGCTTAACAACACGCCGCCACTCCTCTCTGATGGCTGCCTTCCTCGTGCATTCATGCAGTGATGATGAGCCATTTACTGCCGCTTTTATTTGGTCAGTCCACCTCATAGGCGATCTTCCTCGTGGCCTGGTACCCTCAACCTTTCCCTGGACCACAAGTCGCTCAATAGCCACCTCCCCTCGGCGGCATACGTGACCAAAAAAGGTGAGGATACGAGATTGAACCAAAGATGATAAACGCTGCTTGATGCCGAGTTCTCGAAGTATAGACTCGTTGGTACGGAATTCAGTCCACGATACTCCGAGCATTCTCCTCCAGCACCACATCTCTAGGGCGTCTATCTTCTTCTTCTCTACTTCCCGCAGGGTCCACGTTTCCGCGCCGTACAAGAATATGAGGAATACCAGTGCTCGAACTAGCCGGATTTTTGTGGCTCTATATATGTTGCGATTCCTCCATATTTTCCTTAACTTGTCCATCGCAGACCTAGAAATCGCCATACGCCTCTTCACTTCGTCGATACATCCACCGTTGTTCGTAATCAAGGCTCCCAGATAAATGTATGATTTCACCACATCACAATTAGCAATTTGTATAGTTTCTGGAGAATTGTCACTAGATAGCTTATTCTAAGTTCTAAAACTTTTACTGTAAAAAGGTAGTCCTAAATCTTTGTGTGTAAAAAGATATCGCTGCATAAAGTTGTTCGAGTTGAAACTATTATGTAGTTTTTTTCGATACTGTGTACCTGTATCGCTTTACAGATTATGAAGGTTTCGCAACTGTCGATGGTTTTTGACATGATTTTGTTTTTTATGCATTTTCCCGCCATAAAAAAATTACTGAATATGAAAAACCTTTCCAATGATACATCATCATCATCATCATTTCAGCCGTAGGACGTCCACTACTGGACATAGGCCTCCCTCAGTGATGCCCAATCATTACGATTGGAAGCGATTTGCATCCACCCTGAACCTGCGGCCTTCACCAAATCGTCCGTCCATCTCGTTGGTGGACGTCCCACGCTGCGCTGCAATGATACATGGCTTGTCGTTATTGGTCCCTAGATCAGAGTCCATACAAATCTGCCCATCCTCCTTTTTAACCCCCGACACAAAAAGAGGGGTGTTATAAGTTTGACCGCTATGTGTGTGTGTCTGTTTGTGTGTCTGTCTGTGGCATCATTGCCCTTAAACGGGTGAACCGATTTGAATGCCGTTTTTTTTAATAGAAAGCAGGTTTCTTGGCGACGGTACTTAGATATGTTTCATTAAAATGGGTTCAGCCGTTCCAAAGTTATCAGCTCTTTTAGCTGCGGAAGGGATCTCAGACGCATAATGGGCACTTACTTTATGTTCAAACATACGTACGACATAATTGCGTTGGGGGTTTTTAAAATTTTTAATTTATAGTTTTTATGTTTTTTTTTTAAATTCTACAGACATGTAAACCGCCCGTTGCTTCCAAGGCTGCTACCGCTCCCACCGCAGTAGGCAGCCGAGTCCGCACGCGATGCGACGAAGGGTCGCTAAAAGTAATTAAAAAAAAAACATTTTTTAATGCTCAAAAAGTGTATGAAAAAATTTGGTGGTGATTGTGCTGGTGCAAAAATCAACATCCTGTATATGACTGATAAAAGTTGATTTAAAATCAAGTCAATCAAGAAACAAATGCGAATGATAATCAGTGAATGATATAGTGACTTAAATTAAAACAATAGGAGATAAGGTTTATTTAATTTTCATAACTTGAGTGCCTGTGGAAAAGTGTTTGTGGGTATTATTGTGAATTATAACATTTCAGCTGTTGCCCGCGACTCCGTCCGCGAAGAATAGGGGTATAAAAAATAGCCTACGGCCTATTCTCAGACCTACCGAATACAGATAAAAAAAGTTTCATAAAAATCGGTCAAGCCGTTTCGGAGGAGTTCGATAACAAACACCGTGACACGAGATTTTTGTATATTAGATTATACTTCATTTAATTTAGAATTGGAAACCACAACATCATTATATTGCGCTCGTCAACTATTTCTTACCTAGCAAATAGTACAGTGCAATAGTCTGGGAGCCGCAAAATAAAATTGTTTTAATGTCACTTTGTTTGCGTGTCGTCAATTGTTACTCTAGTACAAATTGTAAAGAGATTACAGTTCACGGGCCGCAATATAATGTTGTTGTGGTTTATAATTCTAAATTAAATGGAGTATACTCATACTCATTTATTCATTGCAACCATGGTATTTACAAGATGTTCTTAATTCTAGCCAGTACAAACATGGACCATACTAGGGCGTAGCAACATTCATATATTTTTAAGTATCTATTGTTATTAAACGCATTTATATTTAAGTAGGTATTACATTGTTATATGTCATTCAATAAGTGTGAATCCCAAACACACTATTCCATGAACTCCTGTAGGGAATATGGGGATTTGTCTAAGAGATAGGCTTTAAGTTTATTTACAAAAGTTATACAGTTTTCTTCTTGCGATAGAAGATAATACTCGTACAAAAACGGGAAGCAGGCAATTTCCATCGACTTTTAGTGATTTTAATAACTTAAATTTCAATACTAGATAAAAAAACCCGCCTGTATAGTTCCCGTTCCCGTGGGAATTCCGGAAAAATGTATACCCCGTGTCACTCTCGGAACTGAGACGAATCTAAAGACACCTCACACTTCAAAATCCATTGAGCCGTTTAGGCTGCAGGGCGTGCCAAAGAATGATACATACATAAATACATACTCTCGAAAAACATAACCCTCCTTCGACAGTCGGGTGAGAAACGAGTGAAGCGAGTTTTTAGGGTTCCGTACCCAAAGGGTAAAAACGGGACCCTATTACTGAGGCACCGCTGTCCGTCTGTCACCAGGGTGTATTTCGGGAACCGTGATAGCTAGAGAGTTGAAATTTTCACAGATGATGTGTTTCGGTTGCCGCTATAACAACAAATACTAAAAAATGGAATAAAATAAATATTTAAGGGGGCTCCCAATATTCACAGAATATTTAATTATATATTGACTTTAGAAATAAATCATTAAATTAAAAAAAAATGTTTAAGGGGAACAAACGTGATTTTTATAGATAATTGTACGGAACCCTTTGTGCACGAGTCCGACTCGCACTTGGCCGTTTTTTCAAGGAGACAAGTTGGGAATTGCCTACATTCCACGCGTGTATCAGTTTTACAATGCATCACGTTAGTAAACAAATGCATGAACTTAAAACTGACAATATCTTTCTGTTATTCTGTTGTTGTTATCTTATTGCTATGCAGACGGAGTCGCGCGCGGCTATAACAACATTAACTGCTGCACTCTTAAACGCTAATTAGAGTTAATGCCTTCCATTTACAGAATCAAGTGCTTTGGTTACGCTATGTAAATCGTAGCGTAATTGAAAGTGTGTACCTAATACATAGTGTATGTGTTACTATATGTGTGTGAAGTGTTTAACGTTTGCTACAATGTTCGAGGTTAACGGAAGCAGGTAAGTAACTAAGCGATTGTCTAGTTATTATATAAAAACCGGCCAAGTGCGAGTCGGACTCGCGCACCGAGGGTTCCGTACAAATTTATATGTATCTATGAACATCCAGTCTTAGCAGACCCCAGCTCCTAAGCAAAATGTGCGCAGTGTGGGATCATTGTAGATTGGTTATTCATATAGACAGACAGACAAAAAAATTATGCTTTTCGCAATTTTTCCTTTATCTGTGCTATAAGACCTTGCTTTGTACCAAATTTCAAGATTCTGAGTTCACGGGAAGTACCCTGTAGGTGTATTCCCTTGCGAGTGTCGAAAATTTGCGGCATAAATGGCTGTATCTTTTGATTGCGTTGGCTTAGAAGTTTGATTTTTTCACAGCTCCAAGGGACAGCAGACTTGAGTATTTGAGGGGCTTGACAGACGGACGGACGGACAACAAAGTGATCCTATAAGGGTTCCGCTTTTTCCTTTCGAGGTGCAGAACCCTAAAAAATATATAACAGCAAACTACGTGATAGTTTTTCTAGCTGTGAGTTATAGGGGCTCTTTGTTACCTGACTGCCGAAGGCTGGTCATGTTTTTCCAGAGTGGGGATTCCAGCGGATCCGTCGTCATTCCTTGACTAAATCATTAAGGCATGCAAAATTTCTAGGTCGAAGGGCTTGGCGTTGCATGAGTCAGTCAGTCGGTCGGTTTTTTTTTTTTTTTTTTAACGTGTGTTACCTCAGAACTCCGTCATTTATGAACCGATTTGGAAATTTTTTTCGTTGTTTGAAAGCACATGCTTCAAGGTTGGTCCCGTTGTTACCAGAATCCAGTTCTGATGATGGGATCCATGAGGAATTGACGAAACTCCTAAAAAATTCAAGAGAAATGTATAGCGATTTTAGTATTTTCGGTGACAAGTCGAACATTTGCATTTAAAAAGTATCATAGAACTATGTAATAAAACGACACAACCCCGTCGATCATTAAAAATAGAATTTTTAACATAAACTTATTTCGAAGTCAAACTGATGATTTTATCCTACGCATCTATTTATACAGAAACAACTAAAAAGCAAAAAATAAATTTTTAAATAAAAAATAAAACCTCCTTCAACAAACATCCAAAAAACTATGAAATAATAATTGAACCGAACCGACCACAATAAGCATGAAAATATCTTTCTTCTAATCTGTTTGAAGTTGGTGCCTCAGCTCGAGCCAGCAGGAGTGGACCTAGTAATCTAACTTACCTACATAGCTACCTACTATCTATAGGGCTTCTACACCCCTGCTGGCTCGAGCTGAGGCACCAACTTAAAACAGATTAGAAGAAAGATATTTTCATGCTTATTGTTGTCGGTTCGGTTCAATTATTATTTCATAGTTTTTTGGATGTTTTTTGAAGGAGGTTTAATTTTTTATTTAAAATTTTTATATATGTACCTATCTATAGACATTAGAGATTAACGGATAGTTGTTTGGCCGGATACCGGATAACGAATATCTGGCGAAACCTATGGCCGGATAGCCGGATATTCGGCCAAGTTTTACCCACAATAAAATTGAGCTAATTCGAGCGCGCGCGGCACTCCGTCTTTATCTTCAGTATTCTTCAATCTACTACAAAAAAATGTTATTATAGGTATGCCCTTTTATGAGATACGCACTATGTGGATTAATATGCTGATTTTAATGATAGATAAATATAGAAATACAATACAATACAAATATTCTTTATTGATCACCAAAAACAGTACAGTAACATTACAAAAATTAAAATTCAGGTAGACAATAGGCGGTCTTATCGCTAAAAAGCGATCTCTTCCAGACAACCAATTACTCAGAAATTAATAAATATCAACAGACTAATGTAGGTGGCAGAAATAACAGACAAGAGAAACGTAGTATTAATAAACAATAAACAATAAAATCAATACAAATATAATATAAATTTTATAAATAAACACATAAAATACCCATACCCATTTTAATAAATACCCATTTTTAACCATAACTATAAGTTATTTGTTATTTCACTATCCGATATCAGACCGGATAGTACGCAACTATCCGGTATTCGGCCGAATAGTAAAATCGTGGCCGGATAGGCCGGAGACCGAATACTGGCCGGATATCCGTTACAACTCTAATAGACATCCCATAGTTATAGCTAAACCGTTTAGCTGAGTTCTCGCCCGCGGGGTACAGGGGCTGGGTGGTATGACGACAAAGGGGGCCGGGAGAGCACACGAGGCGAGCTCGCCGCCCGCACCTCCCTATCCTAAAAAAAAATTCTACATTTTATTTCATCACTTTGTCGGGTAATTGCTACATATGTCCACGCAAAATTACAGCTTTCTAGAGGTGGGTTTAGACCAAACAAACAAAGAGCTAGAACCAGAGCAGAGCATTCATTCTTGATCTTTTGGTGTAAACAAAAGTTCGTATTCAACGTTTACACCACACGAATATCAACGAGCAAGAATACAACCCAAGAACTAGGATTCTAGAGCATATGCTCTTGAGATGTTTAGATCAGGCGAACGAGTGCCCGTTGCTCATTCGTCGGGTGTCTGTGGACTGTGTGCACTATGTCGGACTCTGAGACTGATATTGTATTGCAAGTGCTTCATTTATCATTCTAACTCAATTACTCAAAAAGAAAAAAAGGAAGAGACGTTGGTGGGTGACGAATTTAATTAAAAGAAGGACATTGGATTGTGTAGGTTATGCAAGAACAAGAAGAAAGGATTTTGACTATTTATTATCTCATTTCATATTTATTGTCACATCTCTTTTCATAAGTCGGATCCCACAGACACCTGGCATTTTGTTAGGCTTCTATTCATTAAAAAACATTTTTCTTGAGACCAATCCATAATTATGATTACTACGATAGGTCGTGTCAAATCCATCGAGCACTAGAACGCTTTGAAGAAACCGCTTCCTGTAGCGAGCACGTCCGAACACGAAAGAACGCTCTAGGCGACTGTTCGCACGCTCGTCCGTCGTTTACATCAAGCGAGCGAGCATTCTTAGAATATTCGCAGAACATTCGCAAAATAAGGACGAACAACGAAAGAATGTTCTGTCTCTGTTTACACACAACAAATTTGACAGAGTGGGGATAGAATGAGCATTCGCTCGTTTGGTCTAAACCCGCCTTAGTACTAATAGTCTCTACGCTATGCCGCGAACGGACTGACAGACAGACATGACGAAACTATAAGGGTCCCGTTTTGTCATTTTGACAAAATCATTTTGGCTCCGGAACCCTATAAATGGTAGCATTTAGTCGACCATACCTTAGATCATCGCGTAAGTTTCCGTCACTGCGGCTGAATTGATTTTAGGGCTTTCTTAAAATAGCTTTAGCGATGAGTCACGGCCATGGCTTCGAATGGGGTTCGTGGTAATGACGTCACGGTGTTACGTCATCCGCCATTTTGATTCGCCATAGATTAGTTGCCCATAAAGCCAGTCCTTGCGCGGATTTCATCATTTCTAATGCGATCCCGCAGAGAAACTCCAAGCATAGCCCTCTCCATCGCCCTCTGAGTGACTGAGCTGTCTTATGAGGCCCATCATTAGCGACCACGTCTCAGCGCCATAAGGGATCGCATTAGAAATGATGAAATCCGCGCAAGAAGTAAAGTCACGGACATTGCTCGAAGAATCACCAGACTCAATATCATACTAGAGGACGATGCCTGAGAGATGTTTGAAAAATAAGTAGTACTATATTAAATGTATGTGTATGTGTAGCGGTATATTAAATGTCGCTTTCTGGGTCAAACCCCTCCGTATCGGTATAGTAAGAAAGGAACATAAGATATTTGCCGCTAAACAGAAATCAATGCTCAAAGTCACTCAGAGGGCGATGGAGAGGGCTATGCTGGGAGTTTCTCTGCGGGATCGCATTAGATGCCGATGGGGCCGAAAGGTTCCCGAGTGGCGTCCGCGGACCGGAAGACGCAGTGTAGGTAGGCCTCCAATAAGAGCAATGACCTGAGGATACGATGGCTGAGAGACTTTTGAGAAATAGGTATTTTAATGAAATGTCGCTGTCTCGCCCGAACCCCTCCGTGTTAGTACAGCGAGAGCGGGACAACTGCAGCTCAGACTGTTAATAGGCGCGTAAAATTGATCAAAACAGCATTTCGTAGTCCCCTGTTTTCTTCTCCAAAACTGGACCAATAAAATTACTTTATTCAAAAATAATTAGAGGACAGATTTAGCTATGCCCCTATGTTTTCTTTTTTTTGTTTATACGAGGGATTCTTTCTGATGAGTGTCTGAAAATGACGTTGAAATTGGGCAATTTTTTCAGATTTTGAAAGCTCATATTTCTTATGTTAATTGAAATATGGAAAAAACGAAACATAGGGGCATAGCTGTGGTAGATACAGACTACACAGTAAAAAAAATTGGCTCTAAAGCTATTATCCAGAGAGGAAACAGGGGACTACGTTTGTATGGAGAAATGGTGCGCATCGTATCCTGTTAACGTTGCTGGAACGCGTTGGATACGGATGGCGCGGGGCTGGTTTGGTTGGCTGGCTTATGTTCAGCAGTGGACGTCCACCGGCCGAAATGGCAATGATTAAGGCCAGTTTGTTCCAAAGCAGTAATATTCAAGATTGCTTCACTATTGGGGTGCTTTGCCTCCAGAAATGTGAAAGAAGAAAGAGAGAAGAGACATTTACTCCTCTCACAAGAAAATAAACGCGATTTCACACTGATAAACAAAAATCACGAACATGGAAATGGTGGCATCTTTTTGGTTAATGTTAGATGTAAGTCAAGGATGATATACAGGGTTATTTTTAATTCACTGACATCCTCTTAACCCTGAATCCCTATCACTCAAACAAATGTTTTTTGTTTTACGACTTTTTAAAATGAAGCACTTTTTTCCCATACAAATACACAGAGTATCGTAAAAATAAGAGGAAATCTCAAATTTTCAAAACGTTATTACACCAAAAATATTAAGTTATGACAAAAGCTGTAAAACAAAAAACATTTGTATAAGTGGTAGGAGTTTAGGGTTAAAAGGATGCTAGTGAATTACAAATAACCCTGTAGATTGGATTAGCAATCGCCATAGTACAGATCGTCCGCGGAAAAATAGTTCGATTATTAAATCTAGATGGCGCTGACATGTAGCCCGAGGGTTTGAAAGCAAAACAATAAGACTAGGTACAGATATTTCATATTACTGCAAATGTATTATTATGCAATATTTTTGAAAAACCCGTTTATCACGCGGGATGGCAGGAGCTCGCGTTGAATAGGCAAAAGTGGAGCAAAAGAGGAGAGGCATTTGCCCAGCAGTGGGACACCAAAACAGGCTAATAAAAAAAATATACATTTGTAGTAATATGAATATGAAACATCTGTAGTCTTATTGTTTTGCTTTAAAAGCCTCGGGCTATATTTCAGCGCCATCTAGATTTAATAATCGAACTATTTTTCTGCGGACGATCTGTACTATGGCGATTACTAATCCAGTCTATATCATCCTTGATGTAAGTGAAATTGTACCGTTTGTGCCCAAATAAACATTAAATTAAATCCGCCATCATCTTTGATCAATTATAACTGAAGATACACATTGCCGAACAAAATCCCCTTCAAAAAGTGTCCGAACTTTTTTATTTGTTTGCATAACAATTAAAATCATCACCTACACAGAAATTTGAACCTAGTCTTTACTTCATTACAGTCGAATTTCGGTTGACACTTGACAGCTAATCTTGACAATTTCACGCAACGTACTGAGAAAAAAGAAGGCCACTTTTATCAAAGTGGCGCTCATTTGGCTCGGACATTTTCGGGCGCGCGACTGTGGATCTACAGTTATAATTGATCAAAGGCCATCATCATCATTTCAGCTGTAGGACGTCCAGTGCTGGACAAGGCCTCCCTCATCGATACCCAAACATTACGGGTGGAAGCGGCTTGCATTCTAAATAATTCTATTCCACACAGAATAAAGCACAACTTATATTTCACGACATATTTTTATTTTTTTTAGACATTACTATACTTCATTTAATTTAGAATTGAAAACCACAACATCATTATATTGCGGCTCGTCAACTATTTCTTACCTAGCAAATAGTACCAGTACAATAGTATGGGAGCCGCAAAATAAAATTGTTTTAATGCCACTTTATTTGCGTGTCGTCAATTGTTACTCTAGTACAAATTGTAATGAGATTACAGTTCACGAGCCGCAATATAATGTTGTTGTGGTTTATAATTCTAAATTAAATGGAGTATATTTGCTGAAGTGTCACAGGTTATAGGCAACCATGCAGTGCAATATTGTGCAGCCAACAATGAATACAAAACATTTTTTAATCAGTAATGGAGGGGAACTCCCATTGCATTGTAACCGTGTTTTTATCACTAACAACGGAAGCATGGACAGACCGATATAGTAAACTAAATAAAAAGGGAATAAGTTTTTGATAAAAATGTTGTTTTTGATGCAAGCTTTTTCGCTGACTGTACTTGCATTGTCATCCAACCTACATAAGTGTAACAAATTTCAAGTAATACCGACCTCTAGAAGTGGATCAAATTCAACATCCGAGATTTGAATTTTGACCCGTAGGTACCATACATATTTACATAAATTGCAAGTTAATAATAAAAATAATTGTTAAAAAAAACTAAAAAACACGCATTGTCATCGGTCCATGATAAGTATGCCAAATTTCGAGTTAATCCGACGTTTTCAAGGGGGTCAAAATCATGTTCAAAGTTACCGTTACCATACTATGTAGAGATAAACTACGATAACATGGCCCGCCCTTCCAAATTACTATTTCAATGTGTGATGTCACATCCTTACGAAAGAGTGTGTATGTAGTAGTAGTAGTCTGCTTTTGTTTGATTGCTGTCTCAGCACGCACACATGCGTTGAAAGTTTTGGTGGTGCTTTATAAACACTTTCACAAATACATTGAAGACTTCTTGAATTTTGGAGGGACGGGCCGTGCTATCGTAGTTTATCTCTAACATACGTATGAAGCTAATAAAAGCGTGTTAAAAAGCTTTTAAAAATAAATTAAAGCAGTAAGGTTTAAGGAAGACGTGCCGTGGGAAGTCCCCCAACAAGATGTCGGTGAACCGCTTGGATTAGGCCAGCGGTGGGCGTCTTGGCTGAAGTAAGGGTGACGTGAAACCATTTGACCGCACACACCTCAGTAACGACTTGATTTTAATCAAACTACGCGTAATCATTACAATTTAAACATATTTAGGCAACAAGATAACCCAAGTTTCAATAGTTCGCGTTACGTTTTATGCGATATGAAGGTGACGTAACTCACACACAAGGTGACGTCATGTTCGATAGCGTATCTTTTGCGGCACAGTTTTACCGACAAAGGACTAGACGGGAGCGCGGCTATGTCTTATTAAAAGCTTTTTTTAGGGTTTCGTACCCAAAGGGTAAAAACTGAACCCTATTAACGTATGCGGAGTGAAATTTGGACAAAGTTTGTATATATAAAATATAAAAAACTAAAATCTAAATAAAAAATGTGTCTGTCAATGTAAAGTCAATATATCCGTCAATCAGTTTGGTAAGTTTCATAAAGATTGGGTGTCGACGCAGCTGCCAGCGCCACCACGCGTTGATCCGCGGAACTATTTTAGTTTAGCTGCCTTCCGCGAGAGGCGCTTTATTTTTGTATAAAACTAGCTACAGCCGTCGGACCGACCACTGTTGTCTCCATTACCAACTATAATATACTTACTTAACTTTGTACTCACGTGATCATTTTATAATTTTTAATAAATTAATCTGTCAAAAAAGGAATAAAAAAATCTTTATTGAAGAAGACCTTGAACACCAAGCAACTGCCCCAACATTGGGTGTTAGATTATGTAATTATGGTAAATCAACAAGAACGCCGTCGTCAAACAGTATGTAATTTTTTTTGTTTATATTAAAACTAGTTACGGAGGGGTTATACACATAGGTATGTTACTTAAAGAATAACAAAGAGATAACATAAACAATAATAAACAAACTTGTGTCTTTTCTATGAACTAGGATTTGAACCCACGACCTCCTTTACCAAATAGATTACTGCGTTACTATGAAAAAGTTCCAACTGCGTTGAAGTTTTGGTTTAAAAATAAGATTCAAAATAAATGTAATATCGTGGGAAAATATACTAACATAATATTATCTGGAAAAATAATCGTACCTAGAAAAAATACCGTCAAAAAACCAGTCAAGTGGGATTCGGACCCGTGCACTGAGGGTTTCGTACATCAAATCCATACAAAAACTTAATAAAAGGAATCTTAAGGAGACGGTGTAATGTTAATTTTGTAAGATTCTTCAAATTCAAATTCAAATTCAAATTGTTTATTAATATAAATAATTATTGATTTGAAGATGAAAGAAAGAAAGAAGCCATTTATTCACGCACAAGAAGACACACAAATACAAGACAAAACACACAATTCCACACAAATAAACAAAAATTACAAATATGAAAAAAGTACTAACACAATTCTGCATGGTGTCTCCCCGCAAAAGTGAATTAATGACGACCAGATGGCCTAATGGTTAGAGAACCTGACTATAAGCTTGAGGTCCCGGGTTCGATTCCCGTGTCGGGGCAGATATTTGTATCAAAAATACGAATGTTTGTTCTCGGGTCTTGGGTGTTTAATATGTAGTACCTGGGCGACCAAGCTCTGCTCGGGCAGAAACTCGGTACCAAGCGTTTTCCCAGAGATAAGACCAAGCTAGATCAATTTTTCATCCCCGAAAACCCCCAAATACCAAATTTCATCGAAATCGTTGGAGCCGTTTCCGAGATCCTGATTATATATGTGCGGGGGAGGGGGTTCAGGAGGTCTCAAAGGGGGGATGAAAATTTCATTGATTTTGCCGTAGGATGCACCGTTTTCAAGATATTTGACAAAACACCGGAGGGGGGGGGGGGGGTGAGAGGGGGGAGGGGATGCGGTGAGGGGATGTGGGGGAGGGAGCGCGGGAGTATTAAAGGGGGGATGAAAATTTCATTGATTTTGCCGTAGGATACACCGTTTTCAAGATATTTGACAAAAACACCGGAGGGGGTGAGGGAGGGGGTGAGTCACGTTAAACTATCGTCCGTAAACCGACTTTACAGACAACCGGCTTTTCCTGTTCTGTGCTCCCAATAGGGAACGTGCACATAGACGGTGCTGCCAACTGGTGCCATAAGGGTGCCATCAATTTGAATGTTTTACCTTAATAAGTTTGTTTTACTGTCCGCATAGTGTCTCTTCTGTCGCATTAGTGCTGCCGCCTATAGTTACTGCACGTTCCCTATAATACTTTTTCTCACAAAAGAAGAAACTTGACGTTTTCTCATGAAAAATAAAGTTAAAAAAAAAACTAAAAATAATGAAAAAAAACGTGGAATCGAACCGAGGTCGGCTGGATCCGCGACCACCCGATTTCTAATGTGCCATTATGATCTGCTCGAAGTCGGCGAAATTTAGCTTTATATTCTAATGCAAACAAAAATAGCCGGAAAACACGAGTAAAAGCGATTTTCTGAAAATGAAACCTAGCTAGATCAGTTTTTCATCCCCGAAAACCCCCACATACCAAATTTCATCGAAATCGTTGGAGCAGTTTTCGAGATCCTGATTATATATATACATATATATATATATACAAGAATTGCTCGTTTAAAGGTATTAGATTAGATAGATTAGATTAGATTTAAGTATGTATCTATCGATATAAGTATGTTTATCCGTTGCCTAGTACCCATAACACAAGCTTTGCTTAGCTTACTTTGGGACTAGGTCAATTGGTGTGAATTGTCACGTGATATTTATTTATTTTTACAAGCTTTTTATTAACTTGCAATGTATCTATATGTATATGTACGGGTCAAATCTTGGAAGTCGAATTTGACCCACTTCCAGTGGTCGGATTCACTTGAAATTTGGTATACTTATGTTGTAGGTTAGATGACAATCCAAGTACAGTCAACTAAAACTAAAACTAAGTAGTTAGAGAATAAAGTTGCATTCAAAATGAAATTTTTAACAAAAACTTCTTTTATTAATGAGATGAGAGTTTTATTCGTAGTGACCATGTTTAACATGGAACCATGTTATTCTCAGTTACGGAGTGTTGGCTTTTTCCAGGCGTCGCACAGTCTGTCGACACGTTTTCGTTTATCTCCCTCTAGTGATGGGAATGAAAGTGTCGACTTAGAAATTTTGTTTATTTATTTCACTATTGTGATGACTTATGGCACTGAGACGTGGCCGCTAACGACGGGCCGCATAAGAAAGCTCAAAGTCACTCAGAGGGCGATGGAGAGGGCTATGCTCGGAGTTTCTCTGCGGGATCGCATTAGAAATGATGAAAACCGCGAAAGAACTAAAGTCACCAACATAGCTCGAAGAATCGCCAGACTCATGTGGCAGTGGGCAGGGCTCGCTCGTAGAACTGATGGCCGATGGGGCAAAAAGTCTCATTATCTATATATATAAAATTCTAAACTGACTGACTGACTGACTGACTGACTGTTGATATATCAACGCACAGCCCAAACCACTGGACCTAGAGACTTGAAATTTTGCACATAGATTCCTTATACAATGTAGGCATCCACTAAGGAAGGATTTTCGGGAATTCCCACGGGGACGGGAAAAAACGGGATTTATAGATTCGATTCCGAGTGACCGTATCTCTGTAACTATAATAACTAGACTCTTCAAATTTGATACACAAGTAGGTATTACATTAGTTAAAACATCGATTTCAGGATTTTTCAAAATTCCTACGGGATAAGGAAAAAAACTGGATTTATATATTCAGTTCAACGGAATCCTATGAACTATAATTACTAGACTCTTCAAATTTGGCATAGAAGTAGGTAATTGTAATAGTAAAAAACGGTTTTAAGGATTTTTGGAAATTCCCACGGGATAAAGAAAAAACAGGATATTTCGTTTTACTGGTCGTAGAAAGCTGAAATTCGGCATGAAGGTTGCTTGGGGAGTGTAGAGGAGCATTGTGAGAGGAATTTCCAAAATTCCCACGGGAACGGGATAAAACGGGATTTATATATTCGATTCCGAGTGACCCTATCTCAGTAACTATAATAACTAGACTATTCAAATTTGATACACAAATAGGTATTACATTAGTTAAAATATTAATTTCAGGATTTTTCAAAATTCCCACGGGATAAGAAAAAAACGAGATTTATATATTCAGTTCAACGGAATCCTATGAACTATAATTACTAGACTCTTCAAATTTATCATAGAAGTAGATAATCATAATAGTGAAAAACAGTTTTAAGGATTTTCAGAAATTCCCACGGGATAAAGAAAAAACGGGATTTATCGTTTTACTGGTCGTAGAAGGCTGAAATTCGGCATATAGGTTGCTTGGGGAGTGTAGAGGAGCATTGAGAGAGGACTTTCCAAATTTCCCACGGGAACGGGAAAAAATGGGATTTTTCGTTTTACTGGTCGTAGAAAGCTGAAATTTGGCAAGTAGGTAGGTTCCTTGGGGAGTGTAGAAGAGCATTAAGATTGGACTATCCAAAATTCCCACGGGAACGGGAAAAACGGGATTTTTCATTTTACTGGTCGTAGAAAGCTGAAATTCGGCATGAGGTTGCTTGGGGAGTGGAGAGGAGCATTGAGAGAGGACTTTCCGAAATTCCCACGGGAACGGGAAAAAACGGGATTTTTCGTTTTACTGGTCGTAGAAAGCTGAAATTCGGCATGAGTTGCTTGGGGAGTGTGAGGAGCATTGAGAGAGAACTTTCCCCGTATTAAGAAAGTATTTTCCGAAATTCTTACGGGAACGGGAAAAAACGGGATTTTGCGTTTTACTGGTTGTAAGCTAAAATTTCAAAATTCATAAGTTTATACTGTAAGTAGGCCGCAAAGGGCTCTTTAACCGACTTCAAAAAAAGGAGGAGGTTATGCATTCCATTTTATGTATTTTTTTATGTAGGTATGTTCACCGATTTCTCGGTCAATTGTGGACCGATTTTAAAAATTATTTTTTTATTCGAAAGAATATAATATACTCCTGAGATGGTCCCATTGTCACGCAAGCAATCTTGCTTGCATGCTTGCTTGCTTGATATCTTGGTTCTTTGGAATTCTCATGGTACACGCGAGCGAAGCCGCGGGCAAAAGCTAGTAATGTATAAGATTCCGACATAATATGTCTAAACTACTTGACTGTAAAATAAAATGGAAGATTGAAAATCTTACGCTTCAAGGCGTAGATGATTTGACATTTGAATAGACTCGGGCATACAAAAGATGTTTGTTTCAAAATAGAAATATTTCCAACTGTGACGTCGAGTTCAATGCGTGCGTACTGTCTAACGACGCATAACTGTAAAAACACGTTTATTTATTTGACAGTAGAAAACCAATAATAAAATAATAAATAATATTAGGGGACAAATCTCACACAAATCGACCTCCCAAACTAAGCAAAGCTTGTACTATGGGTACTAGACGACGATAGACATACTTATATAGATAAATAAATACTTAAATACATAGAATACATCCATAACTCAGGAACAAATATTCGTGCTCATCACACAAATAAATGCCCTTACCGGGATTTGAACCCAGGACCTCTTGCTTCGTAGGCAGGGTCACTACCAACTAGGCTAAAGCGGTCGTTAATTTGCTACATAAACGATTCGAGACTTCGGTCCCCAGGCATATCTGCCTGGAGAGAGATCTCTCTATTCCAACTACTACATAAACAATTCGGTACCGAGCTGCCGCTGTTTTATTGACTAGAGATTCTACATCGACTGGTTAGATTAATTTACCAAAATCATTATCTCCTAGTAGCAAAATTTTCAATCGCATCGTTTCCCAGATGCTTTTTTTCTCACTATGGTTTTTTTACTGAAGCTTATTTTCACAATCGCGTTTTTTCCCAACTTTAATCGACACAGAAACATAGTTAGGTTTAGGTTATGTTAAGTTTGCATCCCAGTAAGTTTAAGCACACAGAAGAAGGAGCTCCGCGCGAGCGTAGCGCCGTCGACACTGTTTCTGTGTCAATTCAAATTGGGAAACAAGGCTACTGTGAAAATAAGCTTCAGCAAAAAACTATAGTGAGAAAAAAGCATTTGGGAATTAAGGGGGTACCGTGTTTTAGGCGCATTGATTGCATTCATTTAAACTTGTGCTGTATCATTACATTACTAGCAATGCTATAGTCCTGAAATTCATATGTAAGATATTTGAGGATTCACTCTAGCGACCAGTCTTTTTCGAAACACGATTACTTGTAGTTCGCTCGATAGAAAACAAATCCAAAGTCGTCTCTAAAATATAACTTAAACTCGTAGTACGACGCTAATACTGCACGGCGAAGGTCATGACTTTTTGAATGTTAATAAAACAAGATGTTTTCTAGGGCGTAGTCTGGCTATATTTTTAAAATATGTACTTGTTTTAGTAATATGACGAAAATACCCAAAAACACGCGCAGTCCAACCAACCTGTCTTGAGCCATCGTGCCTCCCCCAAGCGGCCCCACGCCCGAAATCGCACACCCAAAATCGATTAGCGCGAAAAACGCGGTACCACCTTAATGCGAATGGAAATTTTGCCACAAGGAAATAACGATTTTGGTAAATTGATCTAACTAACCAGTCTCTGCATCTGCGGTTACACTTAGCGGTCGTAACTTGGTCTCGGTAACTACCGGCAACGTAGCAAGTTAGCAACCTAAGAACCTCGTGTTTAAATCACGTTTTTCTCAGTCGGTATAGCGTTACAAAGCTATCTGTGTTATAATAATTCTAGGGATGAGACACGACGAAGTGTTCGACGTATCGATAGAAATTTGTTGTAGGTACTTTTATTTCCAAGATTATCGTTTCCAAACGACGACCAGCCAATTTCCGCTTCAACTGTATTTTAACCCTTTGAACGCCAAGAACGCCTAAAGAGGTCGTGTACTGCCGTGCCTACCACGCCACCGACGCTTATAGTGGTCATGACGTTTATTGTCAAAGAAACTTTGACACGCGACATTACGATTGAAATTTGCGTTACTTTTCGTCTACACTCGGCGTGTTGGTGACACATTTGTACTCGAAATGGGGCGTCCAAAGGGTATAAAAGGGTTAATCGTATATGCTGATTTTGCATTACGCGGCAAAATTACGAACAGCAATTCAATTATCCAAGAGTTGAATTATTGTGAACGAATTTTAGACGTAAGAATTTTTTATTAGTTTGTTTTATCGAGGGTTACGTGGTGCATTGCAATATAAAATCATAGAAATTGTTGACAAATCGCTTCAAGAGCCGTAATGAATCGCGGCCTAATCTATCAAGGTTATAGTTTAAATACACGTGCTTCCGGTTTGCGTCTAAATGTCGTTGTGAACTACACTTTCTGTTGGCGTTCGTGTCGTCACAGTGTGTATGTTTTTGTGTTTAGTTTTTAATAGTAAGGGAACCCAAAAGGGGTTTTGGGGAGTCACTCGAGCGTGGCAGATTAATATAAAATATGGAGGGATACCTTATACCCTCTGGAGTACATCCACCGAATATGAACACTTCATGTGAAGGGTTTGCCTGGGGCACCCCTTCAGATTACTTAGTAAAAAACAATTACCAGTGTGTGTTGCCCGTGATCACTTGTGGCACTGAGACGTGGCCGCTAACGATGGGGCTCATAAGAAAGCTCAAAGTCACTCAGAGGGCGATGGAGAGGGCTATGCTTGGAAATTCTCTGCGGGATCGGATTAGAAATGATGATATCCGCGTAAGAAATAAAGTCACGGACATAGCTCGCAGAATCGCCAGACTCAAGTGGCAGTGGGCAAGGCACATTGATCGTAGAATTGACGGCCGGTTGGGGCCGAAGGGTTCTCGAGTGGCGTCCGCGGACCGGAAGACGCAGTGTAGGTAGGTCTCCAGCATCATGGAGCGACGACCTGGCTAAGGTTGCGGGAACGCGTTGGATTCGGATGGTGCAGGATCGATCTATTTGGCGAGCCTTGGGGGAGGCGTTTGACCACAATCACGCCTGATAGAAAGCGAAGATGGCGCCTACGATGGAGCACGCTTGCCTTAGTAATAGACTTGAAAGCGGCCAAATCGGTGTTCAGGGAACACAGTCTATGAACATACTACGAACACTGGACGTGAACTACGTTGTACTCGTATAAAGTGCGTATTGTTGACATTTTCTCGTGGTTTTACTGCCGTTACAAGGGTAGGTCTTTCACCGTGACCCGGACTATAAACTAATTGATTAATCTTAACAAAACAAACTTAGCCTTGGATTACTGATAGAGACGGTTCGATCGATAAAAAATATGAAATGAGAAAAAAGTTATCGAAAAAAATATTGATCCTGGTTACTGTGTAGTATTTTTTTTTAAGTACGATAAATAATAAACGTTTTAATAAAGTTACAAATTGCCATAGAATGTAACTTTATTAAAACGTTTATTATTTATCGTACTTTAAAAAAAATACTGCATATGAATGAATATTATATGGGATCAAGAGACAAAATTAGGCAGCTGTCGTATTTTTTATACCTTGCACTATAATTCAGTAAACTACCTTTAAACGCAACAGTATGTTTTATACGGATTATAATATCGTTTAGAAGTCATTGTTTGTTGCAAAAATCACAAAAATAATTACGCGCGATGCGGCTAGCGTGCGAACCGAATGCCGAGCGACAACCTACTGCCATACGCCTGCCCGGGAGGCGCGCCGGCCGAACATACCTAAACTGCGGAGTGAAATCCCCCTGGCCTAACTAACACAGTCTCCCAAAAGGTCCTACTTTATCAGTGGCGTAACTGTATCATCTGAGGCCTGTGGAAAACTCTTTGGATGGGGCCCTTCTAGCAATGGCGAAGGGTGCTAACAACCCGATTCCCCCGGGTTGACTAAATTTTCGAAGTTACCAAAAGCTTCTCTTCCATTACTGCACTTTCAACAAGAGGAAAAATGTGTTTTAGGTTTTTTTTGCTCCGGCTTTAAGAGGGTACCATGGCTGAGAGACTTTTGAGAAATAGGTATTTTAATGAAATGTCGCTGTCTCGCCCGAACCCCTCCGTGTCAGTACAGCGAGAGCGGGACAGCTGCAGCTCAGACCGTTAATAGGCGCGTAAAATTGATCAAAACAGCATTTCGTAGTCCACTGTTTTCTTCTCGAAAACTGGACCAGTAAAGTTATTTTTTTCAAAAATAATTAGAGGACAGATTTAGCTGTGCCCCTTGCCCCTATGTTTTCCTTTTTTTGTTTATATGAGGGATTCTTTTCTGATGAGTGTCTGAAAATGACGTTGAAATTGGGCAATTTTTTCAGTTTTTGAAAGCTTATATTTCTTATGTTAATTGAAATATGGAAAAAAATGAAACATAGGGGCATAGCTGTGGTAGATATAAATAAATAAATAAATAAAATAAATATCACGGGACAATTCACACCAATTGACCTAGTCCCAAACTAAGCAAAGCTTGTACTATGGGTACTAGACAACGGATAAACATACTTATATAGATAGATACATACTTAAATACATATTAAACATCCAAGACTCGAGCACAAACATTCGTATTATTCACACAAATGTCTGCCCCGACCGGCAATCGAACCCGGGGCCTCAATCTTCGTAGTCAGGTTCTCTAACAACTAGGCTATCCGGTCGTCGGTTTACTGTATATAGATTATACAGTAAAAAAAATTGGCTCTACAGCCATTATCCAGGGAGGAAACAGGGGACTACGTTTGTATGGAGAAATGGTGCGCATCGTATCCTGTTAAGTGCAAAATTTTAATTTTATTTCTGGACCCTTGGGTCCGGGTCTCTAGGGTCGGGGCCCGTGGTATTTTGCCAGCCCCGCCGCCCTATAGTTACGCCACTGTAATTTATTAGTAAGGGAATTTCCTTTTTTGTTACCACAGTCTAATATATTTATTTATTTTATTTATTTATTTCAAATTTAAAATAACAATATACATTGTGTTTGAAGTTACAATACATGTCAAAATTATATGCTAGTAATAAGTTAAAATTAATAGATCAAAATTCCATATCATAAAATTCATAAAAAAACAAAAATTAGGTAACCAGTACATGTCAAACAAACGTCAGCAAATCGGAACAAACACTAAATCAGATATTCATTATAATTTTAACTTGCAAAATAATTAGTCTTTAAAACAACACTCAAAATAGTTAATAGTTAATAGATTTGTTGTGTTGTTGTTAGATTTGTTGATTTACAGACATAGGAATTTAAGGGATAAAATTTAATGACAGGGAATTCCTTTATCGATAAACTCCCCCAGACCCCCCCCCCCCCCACCACGGAACCCCCCCGCAACCCCTGAACTCCCTACCTGTCATTAAATTTTGCCTCCTAAATTCCTATGCCTGTATGATTTATATGGTCGACAGCTAAAGTAGCACCGGTTTTATTTGTATCGATACGTACTGCCCATCACTAAATATTTGTATACAAAAATCACTATCGCAATGTGTAATGACCTAGCTGTGACTGATTGGACGGCGGTATGCATCGTGTGATAAGTCAATTAATTGTTATTAATTAACAAAGGGGCATTAGCTTTGTTGCGATATCATTGACTCATTCGATAACGATCTGTACGCTTAGTATAAGTTTTACTTCAACAAAATACTAATACTATACTTTTTTTTATACTTCTCGATCGCGTTTAGGTAAAAATTTCAATTCTATGGAAACATGGACGCGCGCGCGCGGAGGCGCTGTCCCATGTTTCCATAGTCATTGATTTATTTACGTAAACGCGATCGAGAAGTATTTTGGTGAAGTAAAACTTATACTAAGCGTACTGAAACAATTACTTTGCTCGCCCGCGACCTTACGATAGTTACGTTTATGTAAAAAATGCGTGTTCATGCAGTTCCTCCACCTCCACACTATACGAACACACAAATCACCCAAAACCAACTATCACCACCACCAAACTACACTGTCGCGTTTTGAACTCAACCAGTATGCTTAGTATAAGTTTTCCTTCACTTCAATACTTCTCGATCGCGTTTACGTAAAAAAATCAATTACTAGGGAAACATGGACAGCGCCTCCGCGCGCGCGCGTCTATGTTTCCATAGAATTGAAATTTTTACGTAAACGCGATCGAGAAGTATTGAAGTGAAGGAAAACTTATACTAAGCATACTGAGCTCATCTTCAGAGTAGGTACCAAATGCTACCAAATGTTAGACTAACAAAAACCAAAACAAATGTAAATGCCACTGTAACATCTCTCTTTTTCGTCTTCTTTTTGATTTGGTTTGTTAGTGTTATTCTTATTCTATTCGATAGCGGGATCCCGCGGGATAAATAAACGAATTTCTCTTTTGAAATAGAAATAGAAATATTTATTTCATAAACTGTGAGGTGTGTACAAAGTCGACATATGGTACAAAGTATCAACAGCTACCCGTTACGGACTTACAATATGTTCAGTTCCTCTACCATGAGTTACACTAGTTTACAGTGACCGTACTCGCTAGCGACGGCGTAAATGATTTGTATGGAGAATTGTGTACAGCGCCTCTAGCGGTCACTTACGGAAGTACAATTCTCCATACAAATCATTTACGCCGGCGCTAGCGAGTACGGTCACTGTAAACTAGTGTAACTCATGGTAGAGGTACTGGTATACTTATAACTTAAACTGCAACATGACATTAACTTGTAGGGACAGGAATAATTATTACAACAACAATAATATCATAATAAATAATGATCCCTGTAGAACTCATTCAAATTGTAAAATACCCTTTTTGTCCCTTCAAGCATTTTTATATTTACGGCAAGGTGGTTTAAAACCTTTACGGCAGTAATGTATGAGCTTTTTTTATACATGGAGTTTTTAACCATCGCGGATGAACTCACGAGAACAATTCACTCATTTAATAACAAGTTACATCTAACGTTTGAAACGCCGCGAAAATAAATTGCAAAATTTTAATTAAAACGAAATGCTTGCTTGCCTAATTAGAAACTTGGCGCCCGGGGTCGCTGTTTTATCATGTTTCGCAAATAATGTACTGTGTAGATTTCTCTGAAACTATCATCATCATCATCGAGGGACGCAATATTCGTAGCTAAAACCAAACAAGAGGAATTTACCATTGTGTTTTATCGAGTATCGATGAGTAATTGCCACTTAGCATGACATGTTTTAGGTGATGAAATTAGACCTGTAATGGGGGTGGCACTTGCCCTGCAGTGGGACACTACAAGGCTACAAAGAAAAATAGACCTGTGTGTTCATACACCTCACCTCACCTCATGGGCTAACAAAATAATAATAAATAAATAATAAAAACTTTATTGCCAACGTACATTTACAAAAAATAATCATAATAAGAAAAACAACTTAAAAACTAATAGCTACGCTTGGCAATAGGTACCGGGCTCAGCATTTGCTGGAGAGAATGACAATTTCGAGCGCTGGTTTTCAGCCCGGTCCTTCTGACAAGGCTGGCCGCAACTATAGCTAAGAGAAATAAAACAAAATAAGAACAAAAAAAAAGAATAGGCAAACATTTGTATGTGTATCTTGTGACGTGTTATGTTAGTCGTAGTTTTTTTTTGTGTGTTAGTCGTAGCTTGTGACGTTTCTGTGACTTAATGGTTGTGTGTAGTGTATTTATTTATTTAAATTATTTATTTATAGGTACTTTTGTGTTTTCCCCATGCAGGCCGCACTTTGCTCAGGGGTATCCCTGCCTCTGTGTTTCCAAAAGGTGTAATAAGTGGAATAGTCGATAAAACATAATGGTCAATCCCTCTTGACGCTTGATTTCTGACGATGAGTGATCAAAATGCCCAGGTCAAATTTAATTACCTAAAACATATCGTGCTAAGCGACAAGTTAGTTTAAAGTGCCTCTTCCAATTTTTCGTACGGCCGATACCCTTTGTGTGGTCTAAAATTTTGTGTGATAAATTTTTTTTGCCGAAAATGTTTGGTATAATACCGAATGGCGTATACTTCTTTTTTAGCATACAGATTTTTTAGCGTACATTTTTTTTATTCTAAAGCATTTGTGGTTTAAAATTGTATAGTCGAAACGTTGGTACGCAAGAAAACGTTGCGAAAAAACTAGGCTAAAAACTTTTCGACCATAACTTTTATTCTCGTTTGTGTGATACACATGAAGTAACGCATGTGTTTTTGCCTTGAAAATGGTCTCGTAAAGAGTTGCAAACGAGTTAACATTTTATGTTGTGTTAGTAATATGAAGTTGGGTCCCTGTGACATTTATGTGGAAGTGGAGGAGGGTTGGGTTTCTGCATGAAGAAAACTATTTACCTATCATAAAGGCGTAATAGTTCATCGATATAGACCGCAACGGGGGGGGACCCTTAATCAATTAATTATTCATAGTAAAAATATCGTCGCATTAGCCCATTTTTTTTATTAATTAACTTCTTTCTTCATTTTGGCATACCACCTTTTGACCGTACTTTTATGACTATTGATATCATTGTTAATGTAAAGGAATGTAACGTGCATTCATCTAACTTAGAACGTAGAGGGCGAACAGTCAACACGTGTGATAATATTAATCGCCAATTAATAATCGGAGTGAATTAAAAGAAAATTCTTTATTAAAATAAATCAGTGTTAAAATTAATTTTGAATAAGCTATTTAACCGTGGATTTTTAAGAGTAATAATTAATCTTGATTAAATTGTTAATTACTATTGATTAAATTGATTAATATGTCAAAAGTTTGATTTTTATGGTGTTTTACGTGTCGTTATTGCGTTTTAAATTGAATCTGCGTGTAAACGTTGTGGCAAAAACTTGTAAACATGTGATTAAACAGTTTGGTGTTTTTATTATTTTTTTATCGTCGATCGTATCATAACATTTGAGTCGGTGATTATAAAATACGTTAAAATGATTAGCGTGCGTAAGGAGTGCGTTCTTTTGACTTTATAAGTTTTTAACGATTAGTAGTTAAATTGAGCGGTGTTGCATGACATCAACCAAAATGGCGTTGCAAGGTGAATACAGTTCATCTGTTAATAAATTATTTATTACTATGATTATTAATCAAGCGACGATTATCGGACTATAGCCGATTTTTTTAACAGACACGATTGCTTTATTAGTTTTTAAAAGTGAAATTGTTTTGTTATGAGATACGTGCTCTAATCTCGATTTGCTTGGTCGTAAAATAAATGTGACTTTAAAAACCTATCCCATAACAAGCTTTTTCATTTGATATGTCGTTCAGTAAAGTTTGCAGAACTTTTTTTTTATTTTCTGATCTGCTCTTAAAAGGATGATGGCAGATATTATGTATGAAACCCAGCCTGATCACCAATGGGATTATAATGTACCTACTAGCCTTCCGTCCGCAGCTTCGCCCGCGATATATTAATGTTCCCGTAGGAAAAGGTATTTTCCAAATTTCAACTGCATCGATTCTGTTGATTGGGAGCACATTGTGTGTTCTGTGTTAGTTTTCATGGCTTTGTGCTATTTTGATTGTGTATGTTACTTAGTGATAAATGAACCTTATCAGTAAGCCTTTCGATCTGCATCATAAAATACGGCATGTTATTTTTCGTCCATTTGACCGGGTTTGAGTACCGACTAAGACAAGCAATTTTCAACAACCATGAATGCAGTATTTTTTTCTTTTAAATAAAGGAAAGTCTCCTTTATATACAATGTGCTATTTATACATATAAAACAGTAACGTGGCTGACTGATTCGTGACTGACTGACAGACAACGCACAGCCTAAACTACTGGTGCTAGAGACACAGAGAGATACATGTAATTAATTAGAGCACCGTAGAGGTGCACTAAGGAAGGATTTTTCGAAATTCCTACGGGATAGGGACATTTGTTGTTTTATTGTGTGTAGAGGATAATCTCTGAAATTATAGAGACAATTTTAAAAATTCTTTCACCAATTGAATGCTATATTATCCCTGATTGATATAAGCTACTTTTCTCCGGGAAAATATAAAATTGGGATAGATAAGTGAAAACCATATCGGGGCTAATTTAAAAAATTCTGTCACCGATAGTAAATTACACTACCCTTGATTGACATAGGCTGCTTTTCTCCGGAAAAATGCAAAATCCCCGCGGGATAGAAATAAGTAAATTCAACTTCAGGTGTGATTTTAAAAATTCTGTCTCCAATTGAAAATTACACTATCCTTGATTGACATAGGCTGCTTTTTCTCCGGGAAAATGTAAAATTCTCACGGGATAGAATTAGTGAGTTACTTCATGTGTGCCAAAGTTCATTCAAACAACTAACGTTATTGTCTACGCGTACGAAGTCGCGGGCAAAAGCTAGTTTCCAATGTTTAAGGTAGGTAGTTGCCCTCCATTTGGCGGTCGTTCATTCCACCTTGTATATTTACATAAATAGATAAAATCGATTAGCGTCTTAGGTTCACAATGTACGTAGATAGTTTGTTTTTAATTACCTATCATGAATATTTGTCTTCATATTGTTAAGTTAAATTTAAGGTCAATCACAATCAATGTACAACATTGGATTACTCATGTGTTAAATATATAAAGATATTGGATAGTCGGCCGACATATATTAAGCAAGCGGTCGAGTTATTCTCACGTAATTTTTTTTCTGGCAAAGAATAGTGCCAAAATGCGAGAAAATTAGGTTAAATTTAAAAGTTTTAAAATCTAATTGTGCACGTCAATATGAATAAAACAAATAAAACAATGTGTTTTTCACTTCTCATGCTCTAAAAGTAGGTCATTATAGCCTTACGAGGCGGGAGTAAAGTGAGTGCTTTAATCCCTAGGGAGTAAAAGTAATTAATTTTTTAATTCATTTCGAGTGACTTAGATAAACTCAAACAGCCAGTACTTGCTTAGTGACAAAACAAAATATATATAAAAAAATAAGATTGTGTAGACCATTTTCATGACGAAAATGTTACGTTCTTAGTCTACCTGGTCTTAGTTCTATACTTTTTCCGCATAGAAGGTGGCGCCATTCTATTTTTTCCAGTTTGTGTATGGACCATTTCGCCGATGCGATTTTGTTATATGTGTGTCTGGTTGGGAAAAACACTTACCGCGAAAACTTTGAAATTGTTGTTGAGCGTAAATCGTAAACGATTAAAATTTAAATTGATTATACTCACAATGTCGTCAAGTGATAGTGAAAATTATGATGTCTAGCAAAGAGCAAAAGACATTATTGATAATAATTTTTTTTTTTAATTTCTCGCATTCGAAGTGAAAAATAGAGTTTTCACCTGGAGACTAAAAGTCAATATAAAACCTCGTATAAATAGATACCCTCGCTAAAGCTCGGGTGGCTAACACCTCGGGTATATATTGAATTGGCTTCTTTTAGTCCCTCGATAAAAAATATACTATTTTTGAATAAATCAACGCATTAATACTTGCATGTGAGATTAGGAGGGAGGGGGGGGGGGGGGTCGTGGCGGATCCCACGATATCTCACCAGGGGCGTAAAAATCCTCAAAAACGCCACGAGTAATTAATGGACGCCCCCAAGTCCGGACTTGAAGTCACGCTTTAGAAGCTGTAGGTCGAACCAATAATAGGTTACCGGTTTTCTTCAAAAAGGTCAATTAACAAGTTTGTTATGAAGCTACCTGCTACCTGCTGCGGTATTCCCGGACCGATATGACCTGCAAGCTTTCAAAAAAAGAGCGTACTCCTACCTAAAAGGCCGGCAACGCACTTGTGACTCTTCTGGTGTCGCAGGTGTCCATGGGCGACGGTAATTGTTTACCATCAGGCGATCCGTCTGCTCGTTTGCCCCCTATACTATAAAAAAAAAAAAAAAAAAAAGCTGGTTTGTATTTAGTATGAAATATATGGTTTTCACGGGATGACCGTAAAAGTAATAAAAAATGAAGTTGAAAAATGAAAAATACAAAAAGATACTTCATAACAAATTTGTTAAAGTTGGGACAGGTAGCGCCATCTCTTATCCTGGTGAGCGGTTAGTTCCGAAGGAGGGTTGAAATCTCTTGATAAGGGTATAACATAGATGGCGCTGTATCACACAAGTGATGATCTAACAAGGTGAGATATGAATGCATAGGAAAGATTCGTGTCTAAGCTCCTGACCAGTGGTGGTGTTAGGGGTGTTAGCACGCAGCACGGAATGCTGAGGTCCTGGGTTCGATTCCCAGCGCTGGTCTTCTTTTTTCTGGGTTTTTTTCTGTGCATCCATATTTCAGTTTGTATTTAGTATGAAATATAAGGTCAATTAATTTAATGTTGCTCTCTCGTTGTTACAGTTAAATCGTCTAATGAACGAGATATACGAGACTGTTACGGCGGCGTGCAGCATGGATGAGAACAAGCCTGGTAGCTTTCCCACGGAACTGTCAGATGGCAGCACTAGCGAAGGTGAGCCGCGAGCATCTCGATCTACCCGCAAAATTGACCTATTTTTATATTTGTGAATGCGAAGATGTTTGATATGACATACGTCTTATGTTTAGGGTTTTTGGGGTCCCGTACTCAAAGGGTATAACGGGACGCTATTACTAAGACTCCACTATCCGTCCGTCTGTCTGTCTGTCCGTCTGTGACCAGGCTGTATCTCATGAACCGTGATAGTTAGACAGTTGAAATTTTCACAGACGATGTATTTCTGTTGCCGCTATAACAACAAATACAAAAAATAAGTAAAAAAAATATTTAAGGGGGCTCCCATACAACAAACGTGTTTTTTTTTGCTCGATGATAACGGCAACATATCTATAGACGCTTAAAATATTCACAAAATATTTAGTTATTTATTCAATTTAAAAATAAATAATTAAATTAAAATAAAACAAATATTTAAGAAGGCTCCCATACAACAGACGTGTTTTTTTTGCCGTTTTTATAGATAATGGTACGGAACCCTTCGTGCGTGAGTCAGACACGCACTTGGCCAGTTTTTTACCCGAAAACACCTTTATTTTTACCTTCAGTCAGTTATTTCTATCTTCTTACACTAGCTTTTGCCCGCGACTTCGTCCGCGTAATAGGCTCATGTAAATTACTGACGGCATGGCACGGCAGGTTACATACGGATTTTACCGTAGCATCCCTCGGCACGTCGCGGCATCGTGGTATCGAAATAAAGTAACATGAATTCTAAACTCATTGAAATAGGATTTAAAATAACTTGATTAGTAATAAAATCCTTTGCCATGACACGCCGTGCCGTGCCGGCAGTGAGCGCCGGCCCTTAAAGTGTCCATCTATTACCATCCAAGAGATAGAACCCCGTGACCGACGGACAAACGAACAGACAGCGGAGTCTCATTAACAGGGACCCTAAAAACTATAATCCATTCGAGGTTGTTAAATCTTTTGACGTGACATCGTCTAATAAATCTATGCACGGCTGCATACACGAAAAAGGATGACGCAATGTAACGTACATGTACTTACATGTCCCGTACATGTACATGTACAATCGCCCCAGACACCAGCTTACCATTTTCAAAACGAATTTGCTTGCAGCCGTTGAAGTTTATTGGTATGGATTGGTATGGACAGATGTTTAGCCACTGCACGCAAACTGAGCCTTTAAGGTGTCAAGCTGGCGTCTGGGCCGATTGTACCTACAGAGCAGTGAAGGCCAGTATGTATAAGAGAGCAGCGGACGCCAGCATGTATGTACAATCTTAGTACTAGTAATTTTCAATGCGTGGGGGGGGGGGGAGAGGGGTGCGGGGGATGAAAATTTCATTGATTTTGCCGTAGGATGCACCGTTTTCAAGATATTTGACAAAACACCGGTTCTCGTCCGATCACCGAGGTTAACAACGTCTGGCGCGGTCAGTACTTGGATGGGTGACCGCATGGCTTCATAAAAAAAAAAATAAAAAAAAATAATATTAGGGGACAATCTTACACAAATCGACCTAGTCCCAAACTAAGCAAAGCTTGTACTATGGGTACTAGACGACGATAAACATACTTATATAGATAAATAAATACTTAAATACATAGAAAACATCCATAACTCAGGAACAAATATTCGTGCTCATCACACAAATAAATGCCCTTACCGGGATTTGAACCCAGGACCTCTTGCTTCGTAGGCAGGGTCACTACCAACTAGGCTAAAGCGGTCGTTAATTCATTTTTGTTTTTTGAACGTCTTGTTATGACGTTGTCACGTTAAACTATCGTCCGTAAACCAACTTGACAGACAACCGGTTTTTCTCCATTTCCAGATTCAGTCAAGCTAACTCGCTGTCTCACTGAAAAGAGAAAGAACTACGTGCGTCGCGTGTCGTCTAGGGTCGCCTACCTGGATCCGAAGAGCAGGGCTCGCTTTAGGCATCAGACTTCAGTGTGCTCCTACAAGTCTGATATCGTTGATAATCCATATTCTACCTTCCGGTCTTGGAAGAGCTTCCGGACTTCACAGGTGTGTATTGGGATTAAGGATATTCTTCTTGTCTTCAAAGATGTCTTAATGCGTTTGATATAGGGGAGACCGAGGACAATGTCACAACTCTTTGTGACATTGTCGATTTTTAGGAACATATTTACAACTTCGAGAAAGAAGCCGATAGAAGGATTCGATTGGGCTGGGCAGCATTTGGGAAGCTTCGTCATATCTTGACGTCATCCCTGCCACAATGCCTGAAGACTAAGGTTTTTAACCAGTGCGTCCTACCCGTTATGACTTACGCTGCAGAAACGTGGACACTCACAGGAGGACTTCTTTAAGTTCAAAGTCGCTCAGCGTGCCATGGAGAGGGCTATGCTCGGAATCTCGTTGAGAGATAGGGTCCCCAACGAGCATATAAGACAAAAGACGAAAGTCGTTGACATAGCCCGAAGGATTAGCACGCTGAAGTGGCAATGGGCTGGTCACGTTTGCCGTACAACTGACGATCGTTGGAGCAGACGTGTCCTGGAGTGGAGACCACGTTTAGGAAAGCGTAGTGTGGGACGCCCTGCAACACGTTGGACTGATGACCTTAGGAGGACAGCTGGCAGTGGGTGGATGAGGGAAGCCCAGGATCGCGAATTTTGGCGCAATATGAGGGAGGCCTACGTCCAGCAGTGGACGGACAATGGCTGTAGATAGATAGATTTACTGCTAGCAAGCTCGCAACAGCGCGTGTTTGATAGCTCGAGACTTGAACTAAAAAACGCGCCCTAGTGCGAGCTCGCTAGCTCCAAAAGTTCCAAAAAATCTACGTTGTCACTATCCTCTGTTACAACTGTCCTCGGTCTCCCCAACACCAGTCATATTCAATGGTTCACATAGCATACCACTGGTTGCAACGGGTTCGACTATAGTATTTCCAATCATTTATTTTCCCGATGACAGCTCCCGTAGAAAGTAACTGCGTTTTTTACGCAAAAATTAACTTTTAAATGCGAGGTATAAAAAATACGACAACTGCCTAATTTTTTTCCTTGATCCCATAAAATATTCATCTAAGACAAATTGAGTATATAATATGCAGTAAATTTTTTTTAAAGTACGGCAATCAATAAACGTGTTAATAAAGTTACATTCTATGGCAATACAAATAGTGATGTTATGATTGAAATAACGATATTGTATCGGTATTGTATATATTGAACTAGATGTGTTCCCGCGACTTTGTACGCGTTGTAATTTTTTCCCGGGATAAAAAATAGCCTATGTTACTCAGGAATAATGTAGCATTCTAATGGTGAAATATTTTTTGTTTGACCAGTAGTTTTTAGTTTATTCATTACATACATACAAATCTTTCCTCTTTATAATATAAGTATAGATAGGTAGTACTATTCGTATATATAAAATTGCATCGATATAGTATCTATTGATCACTTATACAGGGTTATTTTTAATTCACTGACATCCTCTTAACCTTGAATTCCTATCACTCAAACAAATGTTTTTTTGTTTTACGACTTTTTAAAATGAAGCACTTTTTTTCCCATACAAAATACACAGAGTATCGTAAAAATAAGAGGAAATCTCAAATTTTCAAAACGTTATTACACCAAAAATATTAAGTTGTGACAAAAGCCGTAAAACAAAAAACATTTGTTTAAGTGGTAGGAGTTAAGGGTTAAAAGGATGCTTGTGAATTACAAATAACCCTGTATGGTCACAACACTATAACTATCAAACTAGATCTGTCATCGAGAAAATAAATGATTGGAACTACTATAAGCTATGATTTTTATATGAAACGATGTGTGCTTCCTACTAATAATAAAATTGAGAAAGTCTTGACAGAAATCTAGTATGGTAGGTATGTCGGTGGCTCGATCACGGGACTAATGCATAGCAGACTACTCTTTATCCCGATGTTCCCACGGAATCGATGTGTGCATATAAAATTCCAAAACCTGAACTGTTAAGCCTGAATGAAACTTGTATTGACAACAATGTAGTTTACTGAAATTACCATGAGAATTGATTTATTTCACAGGATCTCTCACGATTTTTTTCATTCACGGCTTGCCGCGGCATTACGCTGAGTCACCGCCATTTCTTCATTTCAGCACATGTGTCTCCGTGTATAATGTTATCTCTATCTGTTTAGTTCTTTTCTGTTTACTCTTCGTTTTCCATGTTTTTTTTCTATATTTATTATCTTGTTTTTATTAGGCTTTTGTCTTAGAGCCGTGTTTTTGTTGTATCTATCTATCTTTCTATCCTTCACCGAAAAGCATGTAGCTGTGCAACGCAGCAGATTTAAATACGGAGAGAGAGAAACGAGAGCTTTGTTAAAGCAGTCTCTTGCGTCGCGCCGACCCGTCAGGTCCCTTAGGCGTGTTTTCCCTAAGTGAATAAATTCTTGTTAAAGTATTCTTTATTTAAATTTAATAACTCCTGACCTAGTAGTATAACGAGTACAAACTAAAATATAGATGCACAAAAAACCCCAGAAAAAAGACCAATGCTGGGAATCGAACCCAGGTCCTCAGCATTACGTGCCGTGTGCCATACCCCTACACCACCATTGTTCTAGAGATTAGACACGAATCTTTTCTACACATCGTACATTTCAGTCTGTTAAGTAATCACCTTATGCAGTGATAAACGCGCATCTATGTTACACCCTCTATCGAGAGACTTAACACTCCTTCGGAGCTAAACGCGCCCACCCGGACCAAGAGATGGCGCTACTGGGCCAACTTTTCACAAGTTAGCTATGAAGTATCTTTTTGTATTTTATTTTTTCAACTTCATTTTCTTATTACTTTTACGGTCATCCCGTGAAACCATATATTTCATACTAAATACAAACTGAAATATAGATGCACAGAAACTGTTTCTGTTGAAAAAATAAAATACAAAAAGATACTTCATAACTAACTTGTGAAAAGTATAACGAGATTAGCCAGAACTCACGAGCCCATAGACCAAACCTCTAGGCTGCCACAAACGCTGCTTAATACCTAGTATTTTCGTTTTCCAGTCGAACGTCCTGGACATGGATCGCGTGGGCACTCAATCGGACAGCACAGATGGTCGTACTCCAGACGACAAGACGGGGTGCGGCGTGGTCTCAGCCAATGGGGGGCTTATCGACGCCTGTCTGCTGGTCGGACGGGACTGTATGGCGGGAGGGGCGTATGTCAAGAGTGCTTTGCCTCAAGGAGTAAGTAATAAAAATTATTAATGTTTAATTACATCTCTCCACTAGATTAGTTTCAGGAGAATAATTTGGATAATCGTACTCTAGACGACATGGCGGGGTTGTCAATGGGGGCTAATCGACGCATGTTTGCTGGTCGGATGGGACTGTAGGATGGGTGGGGAGTATGCCAAGAGTTCTTTAGCTCAAGTAGTTAGTAATAAAAATCATTAGTGTTTAGTTACATAATTCCACTAGATTAGTTTCAGGACAATAATTTAGCGAAACGATTGTCTTTACTCAAACAGCGCAGATGATCGTACTGTAGACGACAAAATGTCAGCCAATGGGGCAGTGGGAGGGGGGGGGCTGACATAGCGTTAGGAGCGTACTCAAGATCGCTTTGCCTTAACAAGTAACGAAAATCATTAGAGTTTAGTTATATCATTCCAATTTAATTTGGCGATTGATGGTGAGTCAAAAGTTGAAATGACTGTCTTTACTTAATCAAACGCCACAGATGATCGAACTCTAGATGCCACACACACACACACACACCCCTGTCAGAATCGGTAACCTAGTAACATTGGCTGCCATCTTGCGGAATAGCTAAAGTGCGTACGGGCTTAACAGCTCCTCTAAGAGATGTTGTGTTCTCTGTTTTATGTGTATGCGTGTATTAATATACATGGATATGTAGTTTTTATGTACCTAGTCTATTTATCTTGATATATATTAGTTCACTGCATTTAGTAACAGCCTATTCACTCCGTCCCAGCAAAACCCAAAATTTTATCCGGGAAAATAGGCAACGGAAGCAAATGTCATTCCTTGGCAGTTCGCCTTATAAAAGATAAAACGAAGCGCTTTATATGAAAGACTGGTATATTAAGAACATAAGGGTCAAATCGCTCCCCGATCGTACCCGTTTCTCACCATTTTTTTTTTTATTTCAGGTACTTGTCCCTCCTCACATAGAAAACCTGATCTTCCCTGAGACCCTGAGCTCTCCCTCCGCCGAGTGGGCGCCCGAGGCCCACTCTGCCCAATGTTACTCTCTGGTGCTCACTGATGAGACTGGGGAGAGGTCTTATGGGTAAGTCGACTTTGATATATTATAATATTATTTTTTTTGTATATTTGTTTTTTTTGTTTCAGTTTGTATTTAATATGAAATATATGGATTTCACGGGATGACCGTAAAAGTAAAAAAAAATTGAAGTTGAAAAAATAAAAAATACAAAAAGATACTTCATACCAAACTTGTTAAAAGTATGGCCTTGTAGCGACATCTCTTGTCCGGGTGAGCGGTTAGTTCCGAAGGAGTGTTCATGTTTCTCGATGAGAAGTGAACATAGATGGCGCTGTATCACTGCATAAGTGATGATGACAGGCTGGAATGTATGATGCATAGGAAAAATTTGTGGGTGGTGTAGGGGCGCACAGGTTTTTTTCTGTCATCTATGTTTCAGTTTGTATTTAGTATGAAATATATTCAACAGATGAAACTAGTGAATAACTAGAGCAACGCTGGAAATACAGTCACTTTTATGTTCTCAAACATACAGTAAAACCAGTAATGACTAGCAACTTGCTTGAAAACAAAAAATCTACAGAGTTTAGAGGGTTTACTAACTTTTCATGGCTCGAAGAATCACCAGACTCAAGTGGCAGTGGGCAGGGCACATCGATCGTAGAACTGAAGGTCGATGGGGCAAAAAGTTTCTCGAGTGGCGTCCACGGACCGGAAAACGCAGTGTAGGTAGGCTTCCAACAAGATGGAGCGACGACCTGGTTAAGGTTGCGGGAACGCGCTTGATGTGGATGGCACGAGACCGATCTGTTTGGCAAGCTACTAATTAGATAGACTTCAAAATTCCTTTTGCTAAAATTGCAAAATTCGCGACTTTGCCATGGAAGTGACGAATTAGAGTTCATTGTCTGTTCGATACAGCGCCATCCACAGTTCAATTGCCGAACTAGATGGCTGGCTAATTAAGGATAACGATCGATGCCTGTTGACAGCCATGCATCTCATTAGTTCCAAATTTACACACAACCTGTAAGTAGCGCTGGTATCGTACATCAATATAGATAAGGTTTGAGAGTATGTTTGGCTCTGTTCCATTGCAATCGGCCTCCAAATATAAACTTCCAAAATCCGAACATTCTCTCATTTCTGGGCACCCAATTTTACATTGTCTTAAGTTATTTATTTGGTATCATAAAGGGACTGTTTTCCAAATGGATTTATTTTTGATTTTCCAGTTACTGCCGTCGGGTGCTACCAGAGGGCGCCACTGTGTGCCTTCCGCTCTGCTATTGCGTTATAAGCAAGTATAGGGCACCCGGTTTTTATTATAAGGTAAGTAAATATAAGGGCCTAAGCACACGGCGTATTTTTAACGCGCAGACGACGCACAGATGACGCGCGTATACGCGCTTCAAGCGAGATTCGAACGCAGCGTTGTAACCTAAGCACACGGAGCGATTGTGAACCGCGCGTCTACACTGTGCGTATACGCGCAGATACAGCGATACAGACGCGCTGTAGCCGCTCGTACCTTCCGCGTTTTGATCATCAGACTCCGAGACTCGTCAGTTGTACAATGGCGTCGGTTGAGACTATACTGCTTACGCAGTATGTTACGTTAACACCATGACGTCTTGCAGACCACTATATATAGAGCTACAGTTAATGACGGTGCCATGCATATTCATATATCAGATATGTTTATTTGTTAAAACCAACTCAGAACTCAAAGTCAAAATTCTTTATTCAATTTAGGCATCAAATTGATGCTCCTATGAACGTCGAAAAATCTACCACCGGTTCGGAAAAACCCTGTTGAGAAGAAACCGGCAAGAAACTCAACAAGGTATATTTTTTTCAATCAGATCTACATTGTTATTAAATGACATACATCTAAAGTATTTAATACAATTAAATTTTTTAACACAGTAGATACGCTATTTGAGACTAGGGATCGCCAATGCGGATCGGAATTATTTCCAAACATCCCTGTCCATGATATGCAACTTTAATACGAGATATCCAGATAGACTTGTTGTACCTCACAAAATAACGGCTGTGTATGGCAAAAACACTTTTCACATGTCAATAAAAATTTTTAATCAATTAGATGATGACATTAAAAGGAATCCTCTGAAGTTGTTTAAGCAGAAACTCAAAGCATGGCTTGTGGGAAAAGCCTTCTACTCTGTTGCTGAATATTTTTCCTTTTTTGACCAATGACCATTATGTTATGATGTTATGTTATGTTTGAGCATTAAAAATTTAAATTCATCTTGCTTCTTAGTATGTAGTAAAATTTTGCTTGCCAGATTTTGGTGAAATATGTGATCTCTATTTGTACTGTGTTCCATCTTCTGTACCATATTTTAAGCAAAATAAATGATTTGTATTTGTATTTGTACGCTGGCTTTAGTACTGCTTTTATTAAGGAAAAAACGTAAAAATAAGCGAATGTATTGGATAGACCCATTTACGAGTGAAAGAAGATTGTTTGTCGCGCCCCTCCTCTGGCCCCCCTCCCCCGTTTATACGCGCTTCAAACGAGTTTCGAACGCGCTTCACTCGCGCGTTTGTATCGCGTTTTAAGCGCGTACAAACGCAAATCGGGGCATCTACGGCGCAGACGACGCGCGTTTCGAAACGCGCTTATGTAGATACAGTTGTGGCCATATAATTAAGAACGATTATTTATTGAGATGATTTTTTCAAAGTAACAAGTATAACTAATTGCCCGTATTTTTTTTATTTCTCTCGGTATTGCAAAACTTTTCCGTACTACCGGTACATTCATTTATGCAACATTGTTGGCTAAAAAATTAATAGAGAAACTTTATACATTCGATCTGAACCTAGTATTAGTACTTACTGGCTGGTCACGTAATTAAGAACGCTGAATAGTTTATTATTTTTTCAAATTTAAATAGAGAACACTGTGTGGCTCTGTGGTTGTAGATTATTATTCGTATAATTTTGGCGCCATCTCGTGCTGTTAAAGTCTTAAAAGTGATTACTTCGTATAAAAACAATGGGGAAAAATAATAGTTGTGATAAATCTACAAGAGAAGTAATAATAAAACTTCGCGAGAAGAATTGGTCGTATAAAAAGATAGCCGACCATCTGCAATGTTCAAAAACAATGGTTTTCCATGCCGTAAAGCATTTTTCCACGTATCAAACTACTTCAAACGTTCTGCGTGGACCTAGACAGAGAAAGTCATCTCGTCGAGATGATCGAAATATCGTTCGTTTGGCAAAACAAAATCCTTTTAAAGGGTCTAATGAGTTGAGAAAAGAATATTTTGGCGAAAACAACCCTTCAGCAATCTCTGCACGCACTATTCGAAGGCGTTTGGTAGAAAATAAGTTGAACGGAAGGATAGCAAGGAAGGTGCCTATGTTGAAACGATGTCATAGGCAAGCCCGACTTGCATTTGCAAGAAGGTATGAAAACTGGACAGTCAGACAGTGGAAAAACGTTCTTTTTTCTGACGAGACAAAAATAAATAGGGTATGTTCTGATGGAAAACGATATGTACGACGCCCTCCGAATAAAGCATTCGACCCAAAGTACACA
This sequence comes from Archips xylosteana, assembly GCA_947563465.1. Taxonomy (NCBI): domain Eukaryota; kingdom Metazoa; phylum Arthropoda; class Insecta; order Lepidoptera; family Tortricidae; genus Archips; species Archips xylosteana. The sequence goes on from OX387373.1 coordinate 9,746,075, forward strand.
AAAGTGGCATTAAAGCATGGCGGGGGAAATGTGAAAATTTGGGGGTGCTTTTCTGGACATGGCGTTGGACCTGTTAGGCTGATAGAAGGAAACATGGATCAATTCCAATACAAAAATATACTGCAAGAAACAATGTTACCATATGCCGAAGACGTGCTTCCGGTTATTTGGACATTCCAGCACGACAATGATCCAAAGCATACTGCACGCACCGTTAAGGAATTCCTCACATCACAATCAGTTTTAGTCTTAGATTGGCCAGCCAACAGCCCAGATCTTAACCCAATAGATCATCTTTGGTGCGAAGTCAAGAAAAAGGTTTCAAATCGACAGTGTGGCAATTTGAGAGAGCTGTACGACGTTTTCTTAGAAGAATGGAACTCTATTTCTCTTGCGAAATGTCAAAAATTGATAGATTCAATGCCTCGCCGGTGTAAAGCCATAATTAAAAGCCGTGGACATGCTACTAACTATTAATTTTAGTTCAAATGTATTAAATTGCTTTTTTTTCTATACCAACTTCACATTAATATGATTTATTTAATCTAAGTTTCATATAAAACAACTCTCGAGCAGTTTAATAAATCGTTCTTAATTATTTGTCCAGCTTCATTACTATTTGAATTTATTAGTATAGAGAACAAATAAAATTTGTAAAAAAAAATGTTAGCAATTATACACTATTATTATTAATCCTGTTTGCTCTATCCATGTGGCTATTTTATAACATAACTTGTTACTTCTAAGAAGGAACACAACTAGACATATGACATGATTTAGATAAAAAAACGTCGGAAACTTCAAATCGTTCTTAATTGTATGACCACCACTGTATATACATACTTAAATACATATTAAACACCCAAGACCCGAGAACAAACATTTGTATTTTTCATACAAATATCTGCCCCGACACGGGAATCGAAACGGGAATCAGTCATTGTCAGTGTATTTTCTTTTTTGATGTCGAATAAAGTTATGTCTATGTCTAAATACATTTTGCATTAGGCTGGTCATTAGGTATCGGTACCCAAATAGTGCCAACGGGATTCTATTACTGATACTTCTCTGTCTATCTGTCTGTCTCTCTGTCACAGGGTACTATAATATTGTAGCGACTACTAGCGCCATCTAGTCCTCATATTGTGTCACGGATAAATGATTTTCTTTTTCTTTTTTTTTAAACCAAACGTGTGTCCTTTTCCAGGTATTACAAGAAATCGAATCCCACCACGGCAGCTCAGAAGTCGAAATCAATTCCATAATACAACAGTTGTTTGACACGGACTTCCCTAGTCCCGGGGAAGAGATAAAACTGACCTACACAAGCAAACTGTCCAACTACAGGAGCAGTCTCAACCTAGACTTGAAGTCTAGGACCATGCCCGACTGCAGGCACAGGTTCTCCGTAGAGAATACGAACACTGAGAATTTGGAGAACGAAATGCCTGACTTTTATGATCTCGAGAATAATAATGGGCTGAAAAGGGTCACGGTCAATTTTGAGAGTCATTTTAGGTATGTATATGAAATATATGATTTCACGGGATGACCGTAAAAGTAATAAAAAATGAAGTTGAAAAAATAAATACAAAAAGATACTTCATAGCTAACTTGTTTAAAGTTGCACAGTAGCGCCATCTCTTGTCCAGGTGAGCGGTTAGTTCCGAAGGAGTGTTGAAATCTCTCGATAGAGGGTGTAACATAGATGTGCGCTTGTCACTGCATAAGGTGATGATTTAGCAGACTGAAATGTATGATGTATAGGAAAAATTCGTGTCTAATCTCTAGACCAGTGGTGGTGTAGGGGTTTAGCACGCAGCACGGAATGCTGAGGACCTGGGTTCGATTCCCAGCATTGGTCTTTTTTCTGGGGTTTTTTCTGTGCATCTATATTTCAGTTTGTATTTAGAATGAAATGTATGTATATCTATCAAAATCAAAAGTATGTTTCTTTAGAGTCTGTTACATGTCTTTTTAGGGTTCCGTACCCAAAGGGTAAAAACGGGACCCTATTACTGAAGCTCCGCTGTCCGTCCGTCCGTCTGTCTGTCACCAGGCTGTATCTCATGAACCGTGATAGCTAGACAGTTGAAATTTTCACAGATGTTGTATTTCGGCTGCCGCTATAACAACAAATACTGAAAACAGAATAAAATAAATATTTAAGGGGGCTCCCATACAACAAACGTGATTTTTTTGCTCGTTTTCGCTCGATATTGATAACCGCAACAGATAGACGGTTGAAATATTCGCAGAATATTTAGTTATATATTCACTTTAAAAATAAATAGTTAAATTAAAATAAAACAAATATCTAAGGCACTGGCCCCACCGCCGGCGAGTGAGATATGAACTATCGACTTTTTTCTAGCCCAAGAAACGAACAAAAGATAATCGCTTCCGTGTAAATAAAAGAGAGATATATATTTACTCGCCGGGCGTTGGGAGAGTGTATTTTGGCGTAAGAAAACGACCACACTTGGAATACACCGTAAAAACTAAATTGCTGAAAGCGACCATATCTGGTCGCTTCAAGCAGATCAAATAAATGTACTAACTCATACTTCGTTTTTTGTTAAATCCGACCAGGTGGGCCGAGGGTAAATTGGCTGTTTTCTGCAGATTGAAACTGTAGTCTTTTTACGGTAGAAATAGACCAAATACAGTACTTGACTGCTTTTGACAAATAAAAACGCAAAATTTTGCAGATAGTCGTTTTAAGCTTAATTAAATTTCTCAGTGAAATTAAGTCTTAAAAATTACCGCGTTTCATTAGAATATGCAGAAAAAAATCTAGTTTTTAATGGCATATTTAACTCATTTCTCGAAAAAATGGGGTTGGTCGCTTTCTGCATAACTATGGCCAATTGGGCCATTCTACTTTTCGTTGACCAGTATTTTTTGTACTGCACTCTTCAAATATTTTTTTTACAAAAACGGTAAAGTGCTCGGTTTAAATCATTTAAGATTTAAATAGGCACATAATTAAGCTTACATTTAAAATTATCACTACGTATAAAAAGTAATCATTATTGTCTATAAAGTAGGTAACGCAGTGGACATGCATGTTTCCGCCATTTGTATGGAAATTGATGTATTTTCCGCTGAGTTACCAATTTTTTCCACGAAATTTCTTTGAATTTAAAGGTTTATTGCTTTAAAACATTAAATTTAGGTGTTTCAGTCTGTATATAAGTTATTTACACTTGAAAAAAATCACCAGGTATGCCTTATATTTCACAAAAGATTAATGGTTACTTAAAAGTAGAATGAAAACAAAGTGCCAAGCGAAACACATAATCAAATCGTGTTAATAAATTTAGGTGTAGCTAGCATTATTTTGGCAGCGCGCCGTCATATAATAACGGTACGGAACCCTTCGTGCGCGAGTCCGACTCGCACTTGGCCGGGTTTTTTGTTTCTCTTGCTCATAATGTTTCTTTCAGGACGCGAACAATAAAACGCCCCCTTGAACCCAGAATGGACGACGACAACATATCCGTCCTGCTCGACAGCTTAGGAGCCGGGTTGCTGATAAAAGTGTTCGGCTCCCTGCTGCTGGAGAGGAAAGTCATCATCATCAGTGACGAGTTGAGGTGAGATCCTTTGTTCATCGTCATTATATTATTGGAAAACGAAAAAAAACTATATAGAGATTGAAATCACCCCGCCTATTGTCTGCCTGATTTTTTATTGTTATTATTATTTTTTCTGTACTTTTTCTGGTGCTCAATAAAGAATATTTGTATTGTATTGTATTGTATTGAAAACATCATTCGTCATTAGGTTATAACGCAAGCAAACAAACACACACGGGTGCGCAACGATGGCTATAAAAACTTTTGATATAACTTCAGTCGCTATAACGCTCATTTGATATGTATCTATCTAATCTAATACCTTTAAACGAGCAATTCTTGTATATATGTATATATATATGTATATATATAATCAGGATCTCGGAAACGGCTCCAACGATTTCGATGAAATTTGGTATGTGGGGGTTTTCGGGGATGAAAAACTGATCTAGCTATGTTTCATTTTCAGAAAATCGCTTTTACTCGTGTTTTCCGGCTATTTTTGTTTGCATTAGAATATAAAGCTAAATTTCGCCGACTTCGAGCAGATCATAATGGCACATTAGAAATCGGGTGGTAGCGGATCCAGCCGACCTCGGTTCGATTCCACGTTTTTTTTCAAGATTTTTAGTTTTTTTTAAGTTTATTATTTATGAGAAAACATCAAGTTTCTTCTTTTGTGAGAATAAGTTACTTTTTGTTAGAAAAAGTATTATAGGGAACGTGCAGTAACTATAGGCGGCAGCACTAATGCGACAGAAGAGACACTATGCGGACAGTAAAACAAACTTATCAAGGTAAAACATTCAAATTGATGGCACCCTTATGGCACCAGTTGGCAGCACCGTCTATGTGCACGTTCCCTATTGGGAGCACAGAACAGGAAAAGCCGGTTGTCTGTAAAGTCGGTTTACGGACGATAGTTTAACGTGACTCAAACCCCCCCCCCCCCCCCCCTCCGGTGTTTTTGTCAAATATCTTGAAAACGGTGCATCCTACGGCAAAATCAATGAAATTTTCATCCCCCCTTTAATACCCCCGCGCTCCCTCCCCCGCATCCCCTCCCCCCCCCCACCCCTCCGGTGTATATAATCAGGATCTCGGAAACGGTTCCAACGATTTCGATGAAATTTGGTATTTGGGGGTTTTCGGGGATGAAAAATTGATCTAGCTTGGTCTTATCTCTGGGAAAACGCTTGGTACCGAGTTTCTGCCCGAGCAGAGCTCGGTCGCCCAGGTACTAATTATTGAATCTTATAACAACACTTAATATATTATCATTTGATATAATCAACTTTTCATATAACGTTCATAAGATATATTGATGGTTATATAATAATTAAAAAAAAAAAACAAAAGGCGGTTTGGCGCGATAAATTTTCTTCCGCTCTGTTACAAATTGCGTATACATTTTTAGAATAACGGTTTTTATTTATTTCCTCGCATTTGTGATGAAAATTAGAGTGTTCAACTCGAGTGTAAATTATCAATTACGACCCTTGTTTATCAATCTACTATTTTGTTACAGTCTCCTCTCATCCTGCCTGGAAGCCCTGCAGACCTCGCTCTACCCCTTCGTATGGCAGCAGCCCTTAATATCGGTAATCCCTTCTGAGATACAAAGGGACGTATTGGAAGCGCCACTGCCCATGTTGGCTGGGTTCTTGAGGACCGAAGAGATGGATACCAGCGGCGTCTTGTTTGAAGAGGTAAGGCATTCAAGTTTTGGGTAGTTCTACTAGCGTTTCATCCTCTATTGCGTGACTTTTCGTTTCATCGAATGGTCGTTTCATCGAATGATCGGTTCATCGAGTGATCGGTTCATCGAATGATCGTTTCATCGAATTCAATTCAATTTGGCATTTTATTGCGTTTCACATTATCAAAGCACGGACGACGGGAGCAAAAATGCACTTTTCACTAGTAATATTGTGTAACAACCTGACATGTAAGATAATAAGTTTGATCAATAAATTTCTGTTTCAAAAATTGTTCGTATGGATGTCGATAGAATAGTCGATAATAGTCGATATTTAATTAAGCCCTAGTGAAAAGTGCTTTTTCATCATACTTGCTCGTCAATGGTGTTATTCCATGCCTGTATACTAAATGACAATGGCCTAAATTGTTCTTAAGGGAGTTATAGATTTACGTACAGTTTTTCTACCCAAGGGAGTTCTAACTTTAGTTTTAAAATTTGCAAACAACTCATTTCAGACTAAGGAGGTTTCAAGTCAGCCAACGTTTTATTTATTATCTTTAAAACTTAGCTATAACCCAAATTTTACAACACGAAACTTATCTACGCTTCATGAAAATTCGTTATTTTTATATTTTAAATTTATATCAAATAGTTTTGCAATAATTTTAGTAAAAATATTTTTTTAAACATGTTGGCAGAATCTGGCCGTGTGACCTTTCGAATTCTAAACTAAACACAGTTTACATTATCTATGGTAGGCGACTCGAAAAAAGTGACAATCTGTATTGGCGGGTAGCCATTAATTTTATTTTTGGATTTTTTTCTCGCAATGTGATGAAAATCATTGTGTGTATCACGGGCAGTAAGGGGATTACAAACTCGAGTCATTAAAAGCCCTCCGCCTTCGGCGTCGGGCTTCTAATAGACTCTCATTAGTAATCCCCTACTTACGGCCCTAGATGCACAATGTACTATATTGCTCCCGTCGTCCGGGCTTCGCACATTATACATTAGGTGTTACATAAGTAGAATATAGCTTCGATGTTAACCGTATTAGGGCACAGCAATAGTAGGACAAATACCCTTAATACCCTTAACCTTTTCAACGCGAACGACACATATATAGGTCACAAAGTACAGTGTCAAAGTGACCTTGACACAATGACATAAGATTCAAAGCAGGTTTACGTTTTGTCGAGGCGCGGCGGTGAAAGGGTTAATAAGGCCCCATAGACGGCCGGATAGCCTTGTTGTTAGAGAACCTGACTACGAAGCTTGAGGTCCTGGGTTCGATTCCCGGTCGGGGCAGATATTTGTGTGAAAAATACGAATGTTTGTGCTTGAGTCTTGGATGTTTAATATGTATTTAAGTATGTATTTATCTATATAAGTATGTTTATCCATTGTCTAGTACCCGTAGTACAAGCTTTGCTTAGTTTGGGACTAAGTCAATTGGTGTGAATTGTCCCGTGATATTTATTTATTTATTTTATTTATTGGAGCATACTACCACAGAATCAAAAGCAGCTATCGAATTCGTATGTACATGACAAAGAATGTTTTTAAAGCTAGTAGTATTTTCAATAATTACAATGGATACTGTAACTTGTTAGTACAACAATAAGGTTGAATTTCTAAGTCAATGCGTGTGGTCGCCAATTCGCCTCTACCTTATCAAGGGTTAATATTATACTTAAACAGTGTCAGCATAAAATATAAACTATTATTTAAAAACTTTATTGATCATTTATTTTAACAGATAAGTAATATTACAAAAACATTACCACAAACACATTTGAATTTATTCATATTATATGTGATTTAGTAATGTCGAATGTTCGTTTCATCGAATGATCGCTTCATCGAATGATCGTTTCGCAAGTTTTAAATATTATTCTTAACGAGCAATTTTTCTTCACAGGGCATGCTCATAGACCTAACGCAACAATCCAAAGTGATATTCTACCAAGGCGACGAATCCACAATTCTGCCAACAAACAGTTACAAAGCATTAAAGACGACCATACAAATGGAGAACAAACAGAAAGACAGACAAAACGACAAGACGAGAAATGTCATGATAGCTGAGGCGTTTTTGAGGTTTTTCGTCGACATTTTGAGCGGTTTCGAGAAGTGTTTCAAGATGGGCGAGGAGAAGGGAGTTGTTTTCGATGTAAGTGTGGTTTTATTTTCTTTCTTATATTAGTAAAAACAACAACAGCATGATGGAGCGACGACACAAAAAGTCAACACAAAGTACAGTCATTCAAAATGAAATTTTTAACAAAAACTTATCTTTTAACAAGTTTGGTTTGAAGTATCTTTTTGTGTTTTTTATATGTTTTTATATTATGTTAGTATGGCCTTATAGCGACATCTCTTGTCCGGGTGAACGGTTAGTTCCGAAGGAGTGTTGATGTTTCTCGATGAGAACTGAACTTAGATGGCGCTGTATCACTGCATAAGTGATGATGGCAGGCTGGAATGTATGATGCATAGGAATAATTTGCGTGTAAATTCCTGACCAGCGGTGGTGTAGGGGAATAGCACGCGGCACGGAATGCCGAGGATCTGGGTTCGATTCCCAGCATTGGTCTTTTTTCTGGGGTTTTTTCTGTGCATCTATGTTTCAGTTTGTATTTAGTATGAAATATAAAAACTTATCTGTTCTAATGACAGTTATTTTCATATTACTACGCGAATCATGTCCTAAGAGCCATCTATGTGATTATTCCTGAACTAAATTGAAGCGCACTGTTAGCGTGTACTGCCGAATCAAGACTAGAGATGGCGCTTATGTTAATCGATATTTGCGATCTATTAACCCTTAAACCATTTGACAACCCTGTCAAGACATTCGATTATAGACCGTAAATGTTGCTAATTTGAATCGGCTTTGATTTATTAAATTGAAATATATTGCCAATATCGATTTAAGGATTAAAAAATCTAGTATGTATGGAGGCTGTTATTACTGGCCATTTCGTGACAACCCTTTGTATTAAATACAAAACTTTTTTTTTTTCAGAAAGAATCGTTCATCAAGAATTCTTCATCGAAGCAAAACCAATACTTCCTCGAGTGGTTCACAGAAACGGCCATGTTCAACCATTTCATACAAAACATGTCAACCATACATACGAACAAACTAAACAACACCAACAAACCGTTAGTCGACACACCTCTGCCTTATTTCTATGAAATATTCGAAGAAAGAATCAGTAGTCGAAACAAAATTAGTTCAGATAAAAATGTAGACAGTAAATCTAATTATAAAACGGCAATGAATAAAAAGGTTAGGCTATTGAAAACTAAGTTAAGAGAACTAGTTACTTAAAAATGAAATTACTAAATAACTGTGTTAATACGTATATTAACGGTTTTATGAACACGCATAAGATTGAAAATTATGTGAAAAAAACATTCGATCAAACTAATTTATGCGAAAACGTGTTCTAGTTTGATAGTCGTCGATCTAAATTAAATAAATGCAAAAACCGTTACGAAAAAGATAGATTAGTAGATAAATTAGTATTAAATCCCTAGTTGTTTGTGCACCTTAGTAAAATATACCAGGCGTTTCAAATGACATTATGGTTGGGTTTGCTGACAACTTTACTCAGCCTGTCAATTTCAGAGTTGCCAGCTGTGTAAAAGCATGTGGCTCAATACGAATTTTTTAACGACTTCAATAACAATAACAAGTGGGTATGTATTACAATACCGAAGTACGAAAGACCGAATGTATTAAAACATCGAATGGGTCAAAAGACCGACACGATTTATTTCTGAAACCGTTAACTTTTTAAGATTGTTATAAAACAAACCTAACCTAACCTAATGGGTTCTGTATGATGCCGTTTTAATAAATTCTGAAAAGTTTACGGTTTCAGAAAAAAATCGTGTCGGTCTTTTGACCCATTCGATGTTTTAATACATTCGGTCTTTCGTACTTCGGTATTGTAATACATACCCTAACAAGTAATATGGTAGAAAAGATAAACTGCATATTATTACACCATAGTTCTTAATTTGTATGTACAGCCATCAAAAGTGTCAAAAATGCCAAAGTCGAACGAACCTCGCGATTCTAGCGCCATCTAGCTTGTCACAGAAACCATCGTTGTCATTTTAAACGCGTAGCACATTTGAAAGCAAGAACGAATAAATCAAAAATAATGCCAATGTGTGCACAATGTCACGTTCCTTTAAAATAAACCTGCTGTAGCCAGTTGTACTAGAGAGCTCTTTGTACCATTCATTTTGTGTGGTACTTAGACCTCTGCTTAACACAATAGCACCATCTCAATTTAGTTTCTTCATTGAGTTCATAGATGGCGCTATTGCGTTAAGCAGAGGTCATGCCATACGAAATTAATGGTACAAAAAGCACTCTATAGTACAACTGGCTACAGCAGGTTTATTATTTTAAAGGAACACGACGTTGTATAGACATTTATAGTTCTCTTGATTTAATGAAATGAGATTAAATATTGTCTGAGTAAAAAAAACTGTCAAATTTGTTTTTTTTATTGTTATCGAATTTGTGATATGATTAAGCGAAATCTCAGTGTAGTATTAAGTGTTTTTGAGGCTTTTTTTAAAATGTTCTTTTAAAATACGATTAATTTAATTCGTTTTAATATTCACACCAGTGTTAGTAGTTATTTGAATATTTTTAATTATTTATTTCAATAAGGTGCGCTTTTAAACCACGAAAATGATACATAGAGGAACAGAAGTTTCATCGTTTTTGCCTCTGCACATTATTGATGCGCAATTTTATCTTTTTTTGTTACATTTTACTATATTACGGTACTCTACACAATTGCAATAAACTATTTTTGAGTATAGGCAAGTATCAATTGGACTGTCTATGACTTTAAAACGTCGCGACCCTTTAAAATAATAAGCTGTAGCTATACTCCATTTAATTTAGAATTATAAACCACAACAACATTATATTGCGGCTCGTGAACTGTAATCTCTTTACAATTTGTACTAGAGTAACAATTGGCGACACGCAAATAAAAACGCACATTAAAACTACTTTATTTTATTTTGCGGCTCCCAGACTATTGTACTGTACTATTTGCTAGGTAAGAAATAGTTGACGAGCCGCAATATAATGATGTTGTGGTTTTCAATTCTAAATTAAATGAAGTATAGTTGTACTATAGGGAGCTCTCTGTACCATTAATGTCGTACGGCACCTTTGCTTAGCACAATAGCGCCATCTATGAACTCAATGCAGAATCTATATAGAGATGGTGCTTTTGTGTTTAGCAGAGGTCTAAGTAACATACAAAATGAATGATACAGGGAGCTCTCCATAGCGAAACTGGCTGCAGCACGCTTAACATTTTAAATTAACGCGACATTGATGATGGACGAATGATTTAATCATTGTTCGTATAGACAATTTTCAAGTTTAAGAGTGATCTGTTTATTGAAAACGGCGCCATCACTCGTTTCAGATTGCAATATACGCAATGTGTGTAGCTATGCCGCTTTTAAACTTACCCACCCTCATACTATACTGCCTTACAGCCAAGACAATTATGTGTATGGTTAAAAATAGATTTAAAATAAGATTAAAAACTAAATTACTTATATTATTAGAAACCGTCGAATATCCTTGTGCTATGTCTATCGTATTTCTAGCTGTTGCTATACTTTGCTATGTTCTGCTCAAACTCAGGCGCTGTCCCAACCTTGGGTAACTTACAAATTCAGTTTGAAGGTAACTCCATTTTTTTTTTAGAAAACGTAGTAATGATGTTAAGTTTGTTTACTTAAATTAACACAAGATGCGTTTTGTTTTCGCTCTTATTTCATCAACCCTACAGCTAAATGGAATTCCCTACCTACGACTGTGTTCCCTGAACACTACAATCTGGCTGTTTTCCAGTCTAGGGTGAATGAGCATTTACTAGGCAAGCGTGCTCCATCGTAGGCCTCATCTTCGCTTTCCATCAGGCGTGGTTGTGGTCAAACGCAAGCCTATATTGTATAACAAAAAATAGTTGAATAGTTTCCGCGAGACGGTGATAAAAGAATTCATCGCATTCTAAATCGCAAGCAACAGCTAGAAATACGAATTGCCAATATTGGTTAAAGCAAGGACGATTTAGTCAAGTGTGTCTACACTGTCGCGTTCCTTTAAAATAATAAGCTTGCTGCTGTTGCCTGCTAGTTTCGCTAAAGAGCTATCTGTACCATTCATTTTGTGTGGTATAGCTTGTCTAATTTAAAATGAAGCGCCCTACCACCGTATTAACGCACAGTATTTTTCATTTGTCGATCGTGATGTTGGATACCAATGTTGAGGGAACCTATCGATGTTTAGAAAATTATATTTCCGAAGGCTTAAAATCACGAAAACTTAATTTGTCCGAAAGCATTTATTTCTGAAACTGTGAATATTTCAGGATTTATTTCAGGGCCATCGTGTAGAACCCTTCAGGTTGGGTTAGGGTTGTTTTATAAAAATCCTGAAATATTTACAGTTTCAGAAAAAAATGCATTCGGATAAATGAAGCATTCGGGATTTTAAATATTCGGAAAATTTTTTTTCGAGAATATGATAGGTAACCCAATGTTGATCAACGGATTAGTCGGCGCTCCCAAACAAATTAAGAGTCGTAATTAATATTTGCGTCATTTTAGCTTAGACAAGCTCTACTTAGACATCTGCTTAACACAATAGCGCCATCTCTATTTAGTTTCTCCATTGAGTTTATAGACGGCGCCATTAGCTGAGTTCGTGCCACACGAATTTAATGGTACAGAGAGCTCTATAGTACAACTATACTCCATTTAATTTAGAATTATAAACCACAACAACATTATATTGCGGCTCGTGAACTGTAATCTCTTTACAATTTGTACTAGAGTAACAATTGACGACACGCAAATAAAGTGGCATTAAAACAATTTTATTTTGCGGCTCCCAGTCTATTGTACTGTACTATTTGCTAGGTAAGAAATAGTTGGCGAGCCGCAATGTAATGATGTTGTGGTTTTCAATTCTAAATTAAATGAAGTATAGCTAGCTAGTTTATTTTAAAGGAACGCGACGTAGTATTGACATTGACTGTTCTTTTCATTTAATAGTCTGTGGTTATAGTTATTTTTATTATATATTCTTTAATATTATACTACACTAGAGGGCAATGAAAACGGGGTGGATTCTTTATATAAATTTCTACTCTTATCCAATCCGTTTTGTTTGTGCTCGACTATATTTACATACATATCTTAAATGCCTTAGAAATGTGCCTGATATTGTATATTAATGTAAGTTTTGTAATATTTCTAATTAAGTACACTACTATTAGTATTTTTAATGCAATAAAAATGTATTGTAATTGGATTTCTTTTGTTTTTTTTCATGGCTAATGTATCCGTTGACCGAATGACTGTCGCCAGAAATCACGTTTGGCCGAATTATAGTTTCATAGAAACTGTCTTATGTCAATTCTTCAGAAATCGATCAATCGTATGTATAAAAATTCAGTGTTAGAAGAGCCCTGCTACTCAGCAAAATGTGCGCAGTGTGAGGTCATTTTATCTTGGTTATGCCACACCCCTCACTTATAGGGTTCCGTACCCAAAGATACCAACGGAATCCTAGTACTGAGACTCCGCTCTCTGTCCGTCTGTCATAGAACTCTATTTCTAGAAAAGGATTAAAACACTTGGAACTTTCACCGATTATGTATTACTGTGGCCGCTATAACAACAAATACTAATAAGTTTTGTTAAAAAATTCATTTTTAAAGCAAGCTTTTTAACTGACAGTACTTTTTGTTGACTACTTGCATTGTCATCCAACCTACATAAGTATACCAAATTTCAGGTGAATCCAACCACTGGAAGCGGGTCAAATTCGACTTGTAAGATTTGACCCAAGAATAAAACAAACGGGGTGAGCTAAATAAAAGCTTGTAAAAAGAAGATAAACACAGAAGATAAAGTTAAAAATTAAACGTGTCTTCACCCGACTGTCGAAGGAGGGTTATGTTATTCGAGCCTTAGATTATTTATGCACTAGATAGAGCTTTGGTGGCATGGAAACGTCCCGTAAGAATATAAGCCAACTGTTGGCTTATATGTCATTTGCGTCATTTGCAGGGTTGCCAATAGTAATATGCTAAAATCCCCAAACGCATTGTCGAAATTCCCCACGTGTGGGGAATGAAAAATTATGTGGGCCGAGTGACTTAGTTTAGAGCTGTTGCGAATAATAAAATTGTAGGAAATTAATCAAGACTAGCAGAAATTTGATGTCAAATGTCGCGTATTTGTGTTCATACTTAAAATCCCCTCATTTTCCCCGAATTGAAGCTCTCCCCACACATTCCCCAATCAGCTTCACTTTCCCAGCACGCACCAGTGACAACCGGAATGACGTAACGCGATCGCAATATGAAGCTGTCAAATGGATTTGTGGACGTTTTGTATCGCAATGTTTGCTACTGACGCTCCATCTAGTGCATAAATAATCTAAGATTCGAGCGTATGTATTTATGTATGTATCATTCTTTGGCACGCCCTGCAGCCAAGACGGCACAATGGATTTTGAAGTGTGAGGTGTCATTAGATTCGTCTCAGTTCCTCGAGTGACATGGGGTAGGTATATCTGTTTTCCATAACTTACTTATCCGTAGTATACTTATGTATAGGTTGTATTATAAAGGTGAAAATGTGTCTGTCTGTCTGTTACATCTTCACGCTAAAACCGCTGAACAGATTTAGACGAAATTTGGTGTGGATATAGTTTGAGACCCTGGGAAGGACATAGGATAGTTTTTATTCCGGAAAATTGCATAGTTCCCGCGGGATAGTCAACAGCAAGTCTAATATGAGAGCGAAAAACCCGGCCAAGTGCGAGTCGGACTCGCGCACCGAGGGTTCCGTACAAATTTATATGTATCTATGACATCCAGTCTTAGCAGACTCCTGCTCCTAAGCAAAAAGTGTGCAGTGTGGGATCATTGTAGCTTGGTTACTGATATAGACAGACCGACAGAAAAATTTATGCTTTTCGCAATTTTTATTTTATCTGTGCTATAAAACCTTGCTTCGTACCAAATTTCAAGATTCTGAGTTCACGGGAAGTACCATGTAGGCTTTGATTCCCTTGCGAGTGTCGGAAATTTGCGGCATAAATGGCTGTATCTTTTGATTGCGTTGGCTTAGAAGTTTGATTTTTTCACAGCTCCAAGGGACAGTAGACCTGAGTATTTGATATAAATTTCAGCTTGATACCTCCACGCGTTCCTGAGAAACAGGGTCTTGACAGACGGACAACAAAATGATCAAAAGCCATGGAGACCATTGTTAGTCTAGCTGCCCATTGCTACTTAGTTTAAGTCGTACACTACAATGAAATCATTTTTAAACCATCTTTTTATCCTAATTAAAAGCAAATAATTTCCTGTGATACAGATGTCAATTTGTATTCGCAACTGTAGTTAATGAACTGTAATTAAATAATAATACAACGTTGCATAAACAATGAGACAAGAAAATGGTATAATTTATGACCGATGGAAAAATTATTCATCATAATTTCAGGCGTAGGACGGCCAATGCTGGACATAAATAATAATAATAATAATAAAATAATTTATTTCTGTTAACAACAAAATGGTGTACAAACAAATTGTTGAGACCTTCTAGTAGGCATACATAATGCCTGTGACAGAAGACCTCGCTCTTCCAAAACAAATATGTGGTTTCATTCTGATGTTAAACAATACTAAATCTTAAGAGTAAACTTATAACTATTGTACAAATTTGTGACTTTTTTATATATTCAATACTTTAAAGCCATTAAAACCCCCATCTTAGGAGTGTCTCAGTTTCCTCATAGTCAAGTTTAGTTAACCATACAGCAAGTTTATTTTTACAATCATGTAGGTTCAACGGATGTAAGTACCTATATTAATTTCTTTACAAATTCTATTATATAGGTGAGCAGATTGCGCAGCAAATTGTCTTTTCGCATACATTGATTTACTGTTTGGTACAGGTGCAACCGCATTGACTCTTCTTCGGTTAGGCAATAAGGGGTCAAAGATCAATTTCCTGTGGAGTTTCAAGACTACTGCTTCGATGTACAACTTCCGCATCGTTAGGTGCTCACAATGTTTGTATAGTTCAACCGTGGGATATCTGTATGTAGGCCTCCCTTTAACAAGTTTGATATGAAGTATGGTATATGAAGTACGTGACAACGTCTAATTCTAATAAATCGATGAACGCCGGGTGCAAACACGAAAAAGGATGACGCAATGTAACGTACATGTACTTACAAGAGAGAGCAATGAACAGGTACTCTAGCGCTCTGGTATTTTCTGGTTTTTATTAGGGGGCTTCAAAGGGGGGATGAAAATTTAATTGATTTTTGCCGTAGGATGCACCGTTTTCTAGATATTTGACAAAACACCGGTTCAGTACTCTGATGGGTGACCGCCTGGTTTCATTTTTGTTTTTTGACTGTTTTCTTACGACGTTGTCTCGTTAAACTATCGACCGTAAACCGACTTTACAGATAACCGGATTTGTGGACTCCACCTAAGGTACCTATATCAAAATGTAGGTAAGGAAGGCCCTTTAAATCGAACGCACGGAACTCTTAAATAGATCATAATCAGCTTGAATGATTATAGAAACAACAGAGCTCAGAAAGCTTGTTCGTTTTTTGCGGATCACTCAGTTCCGTCTCATCCAACACAAGACTTGTATGGAATAGGTGACTTAAAAAAACGTCTCTCGGAAAAATTTGCATTTCAAACAGGCAGAAAAACAATTTAAACCAAGTCGGGTTTGGTGTTACGTTTATGATGCAAACTTCTCGTTGGCAACCGGATAGCTTAGTTGTTAGAGAATCTGACTACGGAGCTTGAAGTCCCGGGTTTGATTCCCGGTCAGGGTAATGTGTGTGAAAATTACGAATGTTTTTTTTTATGTTAGAGAGGCCGGACAAACGAACTAGTGGGTCACCTGATGTTAAATGATCACCACTGTCCAAAGACACCCGCAGCGCTTTACGCGATGCCAGTGCGTTGTCGGCCCTAAAAGGGAGAGCAAAAAGGAGAGAGAATAGAGGAGGGGGAGAGGTATTGGGCCCCTGGCGCTCTCACTGACTGTACGAAACGCAGCAGGAGTACTGCTACTTCACGCCGGTGTTCTGTGAGAGGGTGGTACTGCCCCGGACGAGCCGGCCCATTCGTGATGCAGCGGCTAGCTACAACATGGCTCTACAACTACAAAAGAGCTTGTGCTGGAGTCGTGTTTAATATGTACCTATTTAAGTATGTATTCTACGAGCTACGAGCGATGTGCCCTGTCCGCTGCCACTTTGGGATGTTTGGAAATAATTCCGATCCGCATTGGCGATCCCTAGTCTCAAATAGCGTATCTACTGTGTTAAAAAATTTAATTGTATTAAATACTTTAGATGTATGTCATTTAATAACAATGTAGATCTGATTGAAAAAAATATACCTTGTTGAGTTTCTTGCCGGTTTCTTCTCAACAGGGTTTTTTCCGAACCGGTGGTAGATTTTTCGACGTTCATAGGAGCATCAATTTGATGCCTAAATTGAATAAAGAATTTTGACTTTGACTTGAGTCAAGCGATTCTTCGAGCTATGTCGGTGACTTTAGTTCTTGCGTGGATTTTATCATTTCTAATGCGATCCCGCAGAGAAACTCCGAGCATAGCCCTATCTATCGCCCTCTGAGCGACTTTGAGCTTTCTTACTGATGGCCGATGGAGTAAAAAGGTTCCCGAGTGGCGCGTTGGATGGCTGCACGGGACGGGACCGATCTGTTTCGCGGGCCTTGGGGGAGGCCTATGTCCAGCAGACGTCTTTGGGTTGAAATGATGATTTATCTTTATAGGTAAGTATTTTTGACGTGACAACTTCTAATAAATCGATGAACGCCGGCTGCATACACGAAAAAGGATGACGCAATGTAACGTACATGTAACGTTACATGTACCTACAGAGCAGTGAAGGCCAGTTGTAATATTACATAATACAATGTTAGTACTAGCGCTCGGGTAATTTTCAATGCGGGGGGTGCGTGGTGCGGGGGGGGGGTTGAATGTTTTGTTATGACGTTGTCACGTTAAACTATCGTCCGTAAACCGACTTTACACAACCGTTTTTTTTGGAATTTCAATCCCAATCTATATACGTCCCACTCTCCCACTGTAGGGCACAAGCCTCCTCTCAGAATGAGAGGGTTTGAGCCGCGGTTCCCACGCGGGCCCAGTGCGGATTGGGAACTTCACACACACCATTGAATTTCTTCGCAGGTGTAAAGCTCATGGTAAATTTCGAATGTTCAGGAATTTTAATGCGGTACCAAATTTGAAATTTACCTTTAAATTTACTTAAATTGAAAGTAATCTCTGTCCAATCGAAAAAAATCAAATCGGTTCATGAATGCCGAAGTTTTAAATTAACAAAAAAAACTGCAGAATTGATAACCTCCTCCTTTTAAAGTCGGTTAAAAACCTTTGTGTGTGTCTCTATATTTATGAGATCGTGTTCCAAATCCATAAATATTCGCCATCTTCTAAACTTGGCCGCATTTGTTATACGGTGACCTTTATGATAGTACAATAACGTACAAAAGTATTGAATATGTAATAGCATATATTACGCCCTGGGGC
The DNA here is from genome assembly GCA_947563465.1 of Archips xylosteana. NCBI lineage: Eukaryota > Metazoa > Arthropoda > Insecta > Lepidoptera > Tortricidae > Archips > Archips xylosteana. Next base: position 9,764,055 of record OX387373.1, read on the forward strand.
AAAATTCAGGAACACGGTTTGCGAGCGGTAATTCAATCGTTTGGGAGAGGATAGGAATGGGATTAGCTTGGGATGAGCCTTATTTTTCCTGCTAATTCGCTTTGTAAATAAATAAATAAACAAAAGGCTCATCCCAAACTCAGCCCAAACCTCTCGCAAACCAGTGATTTTTGGCGTTCCTGAATAGCAGTTCAAACCAAACCCAACCCAGACGATTGAATTACCGTCTCCACACCCGTGAAGGCCCGTTCCTGAATTTAGCCCCTGTAGGCGCGATGAAATCGCGATCGCCTCTCCTTTAACCCTTAATAGTAGATTGATAAACAAGGGTCATAAGTGATCAATTAGACCCAAGATATTTAGGCGCACGAGCGAGCAAAGCGAGCGAGGGTGCTTATACAGGGTTATTTGTAATTCACTAGCATCTTTTTAACCCTAAACTCCCACCACTTATACAAATGTTTTTTGTTCTACGGCTTTTGTCATAACTTAATATTTTTGGTGTAATAACGTTTTGAAAATTTGAGATTTCCTCTTATTTTTACGATACTCTGTGTATTTGTATGGGAAAAAGTGCTTCATTTTAAAAAGTCGTAAAACAAAAAACATTTGTTTGAGTGATAGGAATTCATGGTTAAGAGGATGTCAGTGAATTAAAAATAACCCTGTAAATCGCGGATGTAATAGATCATTTACACTCGAGTTGAGCACTCTACTTTTCATCACAAATGTGGATATTTTTGTAAATATTTGGGCAATTCCATATTGTAGTTTTTTAAATTGGCTAAGTAAAGTTTTTTGAAGTAGGTAGGTATACTTAAGAGGGCGGTCAAATTTTCTTCCGCCCCGGTTGGCTGACACCCACTCTAGGCCACTGCGCCAACACTTTGGGTCGCGAATGTCCCTCTTCAAAAGTCACTCAAAATAATATTATTATATCATACTTTAGCATTTTATTAATGTTTAGCGGGCGTCTAAATCACCGAGACGAATGCTGATCTTTTATTTACCATTCTACATCCTGTACGGTATATATGTACTCTGCCGTGTCATGACAAAACACTGTAACTCGAATTACAGTGTTTTGTGCTAACACCGTTAAATTGACTATTCGGACCCTAATCTATATATGCATGCTTAGAGTAACTGATTTTCTATCAAAAACACTGAAAAACGTCATTGGAATTTACACTGTAACTCTTAAAACGTAGGGTCTTGATTAGACTAAACACTGTATTATCTCTAGTTACAGTGTTTTGCCAAAACAAAGTCACATTTTCTTAGTATAGTATCAAGATTTACAGTGTTTTGTCGCAACAATCACACAAGAAATTAGTCCAAGTCCTTGTTTATTGTAAGTCGGGACTTCTTCAAGGTAATCATAAAGACTAAGTCTTTCTAAAGACTAAGAAATATATTAAGATGAGTATGTTAGTTTTATGAATTGTGATGTTAGCAATATAATCTAAATTAAATTTAAAGTAGCATTTTCATATGAGTATAATGTCATTAAGTATCACGTTACAGTGTTTTGTTGTAGCAACTCTCATATATTATTGATAAAGTACATTACGACATAACACGTTATTGCTTGAAAATTCAAGTAAAAGTAAAAATTTTAATATTATTTTTCTTTGTCCGCTACTAGTAGCACATTATCTGTGATTTGTCCAAATTTTATTGCAATCAGACCAATATTCACTGTTCTGTAGCCAATTAAAGATAGCAAAAGTTTTTTGCGATTTCTGAAAAATAGGTGTTTTTTAGATACAGTGTTTTGTCATGACACGGCAGTACTAGCATAGCCTTTGCCTACGATTTCGCTCGCATTTATTCTATAGGTACCGCCACGAGAGTTGGGGTGAATCATTACACACACAGCTACATAAAGTACTGATTGCAAAAAAGTAGTGAATGAAATGAGTGAGTGAATGTAAATGTGAATTATATGATCTTATGGTGAAATACCTACGCAATACTACGTACTTGTACTTGACACTGATAAGAAATATTCGCAACAAAAAATCGGTATTTTATAAATAGCGAAAAACATGCTTATCTGATTTAAATAATATAGATCGAAATATTTTTATTTTAACCCCCGACGCAAAAAGAGGGGTGCTGTAAGTTTGACCGCTATGTGTTTGTGTAACTATCCCATGTTATTCCTAAGGTCTCAAACTCTCTCCATACCAAATTTCATGTAAATCCGTTCAGCCGTTAAGTATAGCGTGATTCCCCCGTGTTGCAGGTGTCCATGGGCGACGGTGATAATTTTGCCTCCCTCTCATAATAAAAAAAAATAATGGTGAAAAGCTTCAAGGAATTAATGACTTTGAGGTAAGTACATGACTAGGTAACAAACGTTGATTTCAATTGAAGTATCCTAAGATGGTCGGAGAAACCCGATATCAAGATTTAAAGAGCGATGCCCTCTTATCTAAACATCAATACAAAACCCCCGTGTCTTGATAAATTGCTACCATTGCAATGGACGTAGTTTTTATAGACATCGAAAGATTTATTAGGATTTGTTGGGGTTTTTTGTGTGAATACTATGGCTTGTTCATTGACCTGAGTTATACTTAGCAGATGGGTCATTATGCGTCGTCTGTGATATGGAGTTTATCACCAGAGCCTTCGTCATCGTAGAAGAGTATGCCTTTCGGTATGGGTGCCCCTTATTGCGCATAACATTAATTGTCATAATATGAATTCGTATGATAGATTTGGCATAACATAATTGTGCACAGCATCGAACTGGGGCAATAATAAAAAAGCATAATACCTATTTAGTAGGTATATTGAATCCGCATTAAGTATTTTATTTTTTTTATTGTGAGAGGGAGACAAACGAGCAAGCGGGTCATCTGATGGAAAATGATCAACACCGCCCATAAATATCAACGACTCAAAGAAAGTCACCAATCTGGAGCTCTAAGCAAGCGCCTGAGAGAGGCAACAGGTGACCCTCGCGCAGGCAGCTTTCTCGCACAAAGACTTGCTATAGCAATTCAACGTGGGAATGCTGCCTGCGTGATGGGCACCCTACCTAAGGGTCCAAATTTAGATAATAATTTTTAGTTTTTAATTTCTGTTTAGCTATTTTAAGTTAGTTTTAGTTATGTTAATTTTATACTTAGTCCCTGTTTTTATACCTTATTTTATAATTAAATTAGATTTCCTAGGGTACTAATATCTGTAATATGGTTTGGGCCGTAGTAGGTTAGGTAGGGTTTGAAGTTCCCAACTGGACCCGCGTGGGAACGTGGTGAGTAAACGAAGAAAAAATTAATGAACGGCAAAAAATATTATAGGTAGATACAATGGAGTGAAATAAAGCTTTTAATAGATTTTTTATTTTTATTTAAATGATCATTAAATTAAATAATAATATGCGAAACTTATGTTTTCACCAAATCTAAGTTATTTAACTTACTTTTAATACGTTTACGTAACTAAATGGAGTCGTACCTTTTTAGAAGACTATAAAAGCCGTTTAAGATCTTCTAGAGCGCCATATTGAACAGTTTTATTGTTTTTAAATATTTTATTACCATTATAAAGCTAATCGCGTTAGTTTCGACATCGACATTGATCCAAAACGTTTATGATAATGCAATTATGACTTGCGAAATTATAGGAAAGTTTTGTAACATTATATTTTGTAGTTTTCTTGTCGTGCATTGTCAGGAGATTTCAGGGACCGTAAGTTTAATTTGACACGACAAGGACTAATGGTATAAGTTGGCAGCCGACTCCACGCAGCAGCAGCAGACGACGTGTCGCTAGCTACGCCAACATATACCTTATTTCTATGAAATTCCCTCCGTAGCTAGCGTAGCTGGCGACACGTCATCTGCTGCTGCTGCGTGGGGTCGGCTGCCAACTTATACCTTAACGTGGCGACATCGATTGTAGAAGGAAAAACGATCATCATCATCATTTCAGCCGAAAGACGTCCACTGTTGAACATAGGCTTCCCCCAAGGCTCGCCAAACAGATCGGCCCTGCGCCATCCGCATCCAACGCGTTCCTTAACTTAACAACGTTGTCGTTTCATCTTGTGGGTACACTGCGTCTTCCGGTCCGCGAACGCCACTCAAGAACCCTTTTACCCCATCGGCCATCAGTTCTACGAGCGATGTGCCCTGCCCACTGCCACTTGAGCCTGGCGATTCTTCGAGCTATATCGGTGACTTTCGTTCTTGCGCGGATTTCATTATTTCTAATCATTATTGCGATCCCGCAGAGAAACTCCGAGTATACTCGTAGCCCTCTCCATCGCCCTCTGACTGACATTGGGCTTTCTTATGAGGCCCATCGTTAGCAACCACGTCTCAGTGCCATAAGTCATCACTGGCAATACACACTGGTCAAAGACTTGATTTGAGACATTGCGGTATATTGGATGACAAGATATTGCGGAGCTTCCCGAACGCTGCCCAGCCGAGTCTAATTCGTCGATTGACCTCTTTCTTGAAGTTGAACCTACCTAATTAGATTGTATATCCCAGGTAGATTAGATATAGTCGTCAATAACTTCGAGTAAAGGGTATCCGATTACGACGGGAGTTGGTACAACGTGGGTATTCGACGTGACCTTCGTCTTGTCCATGTGCAATTTAAGACCAACTCGCTCGGAGACCCTTCCGAGGTCAGCGAGTATCACACTTAGGTCTTCCAAGGTCTCAGCCATAAGCACTACGTCATCGGCAAATCGATGGTGCGATGTATTCGTCATTTACATTGATGCCTCGCCCTTCCCAGTCAAGAGTCTTGAAAGCATCCTCCAGTGCAGCGGTGAACAGTTTCGGAGAAATAATATCTCCTTGTCTGACTCCCCGCTGCAATAGAATAGGCTTCGACATCTGGTCCTGAAGTCGGACGGACATTGTGGCGTTATTATACAGACACTTCAACACTTCGATGTACCGGTAGTCCACTTGGCACCGTTGGAGAGACTGCAGTACAGCCCAAGTCTCGATCGAATCGAAGGCTTTCTCGTAGTCCACAAATGCCAGGCAAAGGGGGCGGTTATACTCCTATATTGTATAAAAAATTATATTGAATTTACGAAATGATTTACTGTATCTATATATAGAAACAGTGTGTCCATCCTGACGTCACTAAACATATAATCTCTCCGCTTAAAGCACTGACATATGTCGCGGATTAAAATTAAGGTGTCAGATATAATCTACAAGAAATACCGCGGGTTCTGCTGGAAATATTCATCATCATTGTTTCATGTTCAAAATCATCATCATCGTCATTCCGGCCTAGATTCGTCCCACTGCAAGGCACAGAAGGAGAAGGGTTGGGCCGTAGTTCCCACGCGGGCTCATTGTGGGTTGAGAACGTCACACACACCACTGAGGGAGAGATTTATTTATACGTATTCGATACAAAGGAAATAACATTTGACAGTATAATATCGAATAGTATAAATTGGGTTTCATTGAATTTCTTCGGAGGTGAATGTAGGTCTTCACATCGCCAATTCCACAGAGTCTAAAGACGAAAGTCTTCAATCAGTGCGTTCTACCCGTCATGACATACGGTGCCGAAACACGGACACTCACGGTAGGGCTGGTCCACAAATTTAAAGTTGCTCAACGTGCTATGGAAAGGGCTATGCTCGGAGTTTCTCTGAAAGACCGAATTCTTAACGAAGTGATCCGACAGAGAACCAAAGTTATCGACATAGCCCACCGCATTAGCACGCTGAAGTGGCAATGGGCCGGCCATATAACCTGAAGAACCGATAACCGTTGGGGTAGACGAGTTCTTGAGTGGAGACCACGGATCGGCAAACGTAGCGTGGGACGTCCTCAGACTCGGTGGAGCGATGATCTTCGCAAGGCGGCTGCCAAGAGCTGGATGAGAGTGGCCGAGGGTCGTGCTCAGTGGCGTGCCATGGGAGAGGCCTATGTCCAGCAGTGGATGAGAATAGGCTGATGATGATGAGTGCAGCAGGTTCCCTCACAAAGTTTGCCTTCACCGTAAAGCTCACGGTAAATTTAAAATTTAATTTCGTACGTTAATTCCGAAAAACAAAGGTTCGAGCCGGGATTTGAACCCACGACTCTCAGCTTGAGAGGCCATACGTCAAACCCGCGGCTAAAAAAAATCATCATCATCATCACAGCCTATTATACGTCCCACTGCAGGGCACAGGCCTCCTCTCAGAATGAAAGCGCTTGGGCTGTAGTTCCCACGCAGGCCCAGTACGGATTGGGAACTTCACACACACAATTGAATTTCTTCTCATGTTTTCCTTCACCGTAAAACTCATGGTAAATTTCAAATATTTTGTTCGCACATAAATTCCAAAAATAATACAAAAATTAATACATAAATTATTATTTTTAAAACATAAATTTTTTAAGGTTCTCGAGTGGCGTCCGCGGACCGGAAGACGCAGTGTAGGTAGGCCTCCAACAAGATGGAGCGACGACCTGGTGAAGGTAGCGGGAACGCATTGGATGCGGATGGCGCAGAGCCGATCTGTTTGGCGAGCCTTGGGGGAGGCCTATGTTCAGCAGTGGACGTCTTTCGGCTGAAATGATGATGATGATGACATAAATTCCGAAAAATTTAGAAGTGCGAGCCTGGATTCGAACCTATGACCCTCAGCTTAAGAGGCATAAGGTCAAACCACTAGGTCACCACGGCTAAAAAAAAATAATAGTAAAGCGAAAAAGTTAGGTCAAAAGTACCAAAGCTCTGCCTATGGTACCCCGAAATGACGACGAACAATGGTCCATAATAAGAACCAAAAGCGTACAAGACATTGCATCGCATTAGTTACGCTCCATGATTACGCCATTTTTTGTACGAAATCCACGTCTTTTGTATGAAAAATTTGATTACGCACGTGAATTTCCAACGGATGCTTCAAAAAAATAAAAACGGGTCATGTTAAATAACAGGATATATAAAACCCAGTGTTGTGAGGAAATATGTTTTTTGCAAGCTTTTTAGTATCACCGCGTATTTTGTTTATGTTAATCTATCTAATCTATCTAATACCTTTAAACGAGCAATTCTTGTATATATGTATATATAAATAAATATAAATAAATAAATAAATATTAGGGGACAATCTTACACAAATCGATCTAGTCCCAAACTAAGCAAAGCTTGTACTATGGGTACTAGACGACGATAAACATACTTATATAGATAAATAAATACTTAAATAGATAGAAAACATCCATAACTCAAGAACAAATATTCGTGCTCATCACACAAATAAATGCCCTTACCGGGATTTGAACCCAGGACCTCTTGCTTCGTAGGCAGGGTCACTACCAACTAGGCTAAGCGGTCGTTAATGATATATATAATCAGGATCTCGGAAACGGCTCCAACGATTTCGATGAAATTTGGTATGTGGGGGTTTTCGGGGATGAAAAACTGATCTAGCTATGTTTCATTTTCAGAAAATCGCTTTTACTCGTGTTTTCCGGCTATTTTTGTTTGCATTAGAATATAAAGCTAAATTTCGCCGACTTCGAGCAGATCATAATGGCACATTAGAAATCGGGTGGTCGCGGATCCAGCCGACCTCGGTTCGATTCCACGTTTTTTTTCAAGATTTTTAGTTTTTTTTAAGTTTATTTTTTATGAGAAAACGTCAAGTTTCTTCTTTTGTGAGAATAAGTTACTTTTTTGTTAGAAAAAGTATTATAGGGAACGTGCAGTAACTATAGGCGGCAGCACTAATGCGACAGAAGAGACACTATGCGGACAGTAAAACAAACTTATCAAGGTAAAACATTCAAATTGATGGCACCCTTATGGCACCAGTTGGCGGCACCGTCTATGTGCACGTTCCCTATTGGGAGCTCAGAACAGTACCTCTACCATGAGTTACAAGAGTTCACAGTGACCGTACTCACTAGCGACGGCGTAAATGATTTGTATGCAGAATTGTGCACAGCGCCTCTAGCGGTCACTTACGGAAGTACAATTCTCCATACAAATCATTTACGCCGTCGCTAGCGAGTACGGTCACTGTGAACTAGTGTAACTCATGGTAGAGGTCCAGGAAAAGCCGGTTGTCTGTAAAGTCGGTTTACGGACGATAGTTTAACGTGACTCAACCCCACCCCCCCCCCCCACCCCCCCGGTGTTTTTGTCAAATATCTTGAAAACGGTGCATCCTACGGCAAAATCAATGAAATTTTCATCCCCCCTTTAATACCCCCGCGCTCCCTCCCCCGCATCCCCTCCCCCATCTCACCCCCCCACCCCTCCGGTGTATATAATCAGGATCTCGGAAACGGTTCCAACGATTACGATGAAATTTGGTATTTGGGGGTTTTCGGGGATGAAAAATTGATCTAGCTTGGTCTTATCTCTGGGAAAACGCTTGGTACCGAGTTTATGCCCGAGCAGAGCTCGGTCGCCCAGGTACTGATTATTGATTAGCCAGTGTGTGTTGCCAGTGATGACATGCAATGATGCTTACTGGGGCTAAATCCAGGAACGGGTCAACACGGTTTGCCAGCGGTAATTCAATCGTTTGCGAGAGGATAGGGATGAGCATTCAGGAACGCCAAAAATCACTGGTTTGCGAGAGGTTTGGGCTGAGATTGGGATGAGCCTTATTTATTTTCTTATTTATTCATTTAGGTATTTATTTACAAAGCGAATTAACAGGAAAATAAGAATTTTATTCTATCACTGTCGGAGTAATTACTACATATACAGGGTTATTTGTAATTCACTTGCATCCTTTTAACCCTAAACTCCTACCACTTAAACAAATCTTTTTTGTTTTACGACTTTTGTCATAACTTTATATTTTTGGTGTAATAATGTTTTGAAAATTTGAGATTACCTGTATTTTTACGATACTCTGTGCTGTGTATGGAAAAAAATGTACTCCATTTTAAAAAGTCGTATAACAAAAAAACATTTGTTTAAGTGGTAGGAGTTTAGGGTTAAAAGGATGCTAGTGAATTACAAATAACCCTGTATAGCTACAGCTTTCTAGCACTAATAGTCTCTACGCTATGGCGAAATTATAAGATTTCCGTTTTGCCATTTTGGCTCTGGAATCTTAAAAACGAGCGAAAATTTGTATTTTACTATGAGCTTTACTGAACTAAAACAATTACTTTGCTCACCCGCGACCAAAGTAATTATTTTAGTTCATTAATATCCGCAAAGTAACGCCTGATTCAATAAATTATTTATGAGCTTTACGGTGAAGGAAAACATCGTGAGGAAACCTGTATACACCTGAGAAGAAATTCAATGGTGTATGTGAAGTTCCCAATCCGCACTGGGCCCGCGTGGGAACTACGGCCCAAGCCCTCTCATTCTCAAAGTCAGCAAACTTAAGATTTTTCGTTGAGAACATGAAACATAGATGTCGCTAGGTGTCTCTGCGTTAAGAGGCTATTGAAAGACAAACTGAAAAATGTTGATATATAGGGAAAATTCGTGTCTAAAATCCCAGCGCTGGTCTCTTTTTCTGGGTTTTTTCTGTGTATCCATGTTTCAGTTTGTATTTAGTATAAAAATATTAACTTAAGATTTATTTAACGACCTCTTTAGCCTAGTTGGTAGTGACCCTGCCTACGAAGCAAGAGGTCCTGGGTTCGAATCCCGGTAAGGGCATTTATTTGTGTGATGAGCACGAATATTTGTTCCCGAATTATGGATGTTTTCTATGTATTTAAGTATTTATTTATCTATATAAGTATGTTTATCGTCGTCTAGTACCCATAGTAAAAGGTTTGCTTAGTTTGGGACTAGGTCGATTTGTGTAAGATTGTCCCCTTATGGGGTGTGTCACGGGAGTATGATGAGGGCGATGTGCTAGGAGTAGCAATCAAACATCAACTCTTTCCACCATATATATCGTCGTATCCTACGATAAGAGCCACAATTACAAAATGCTTACTTTTCAGGAGAAGCGTTTTTGTGTTTCTTTTAAAAGATAACTAACAAATTGATAATTTTGTAATTAAATAATGTGTATTAGTGTTCTAGGATTCTGCTAAAATAAAATTTATGTTTTAAATGGTATATTATATATCGATTTTGTCCTTTAAATCCTTTTTCGTCGGACTAAATGAGTTTTAAGGGGCCATAAGCTACATTGTGCCTTTTATCGTCGAAAAATACGAGGCCACAACTACCATTAGGACCAAAATTGTAGCTGTTAAAATATTTGAGTGTCAACAATTTTTTATTTTTAAAATAAAGTCATCATCATCCCAGCTTATAAACGTCCCACTGCAGGGCACAGGCCTCCTCTCAGAATGAGAGGGCTAAAATAAAGTACATATTTTTAATTCCAAAAAGTATATTTCTCGTAATGCAGAAAGAAGTGGCAAATAACAACAATATTTTTTTATTTTTTAAGATTTTTTAAATTATAAAGCATAGGTACCCACAGTAATTTTCTAACACAAAACAAGTCTCTTTTATGGAAACAAGTGAAACTAAAAACTTCTTAATTTTTCATAAACTTAAAAAATAAATAGAATTGCACATATTATTTAATCAGTCTTCAGTATTCATTGGAGAACTTTCATAATTCATCCTCAACGTCTGTATCACCCGCAGTAGCAACACCTCCTACCTCATGAGGTAACGATATAAATAAATTATAAGGTACATGTTAATAAAAAGAACTACAAAGTTGAAAATAATTTATACCACGTATTAAATTTTTGCGTTTTTATCACAGGCTCTATTTTTTGGTAAAAGCATGTTACACCTTTTTTTTGTTTCTATTGACAAAATGTAACACGCTTTTATTAAAAATAATTGGGACTGTGATAAAAACGCAAAGATTTGATATGTGGCATAAATTGTTTTCAACTTTTTAGTTCTTTTTATTAGCATGTAAGTACCTAATAAAAGCTTGTTTTTAAAAAATATTTTTTCTTTTTTTAATATAGTTTTAACTTTTTAGAGTTTATTTAGGACCAACGTACCCACCAAGATGAATTAAACGAGCCTAAACTCGACGGAGTTGCGTCTTTAAATTTTTTAGTTAAGTTAGTATTTTACTTTTAATTATAGTGTCAATTTAACTAAACTAATAAATAACTAAGTATTTACCACAAATGCTTAGGTTCGTCTCATTATGGAGTGCCTATTGCCACCTTTCAGCTCCATCATCACACCCTGGTTACCATCTAGGATCAAAGTACTCGTCAAGACGAATCTAACGAGTCCAAATTCTGCGGTATTAAATTCTAAAAGTCGAGATTAAATCTTCCAGCTCCATCATCAGATCAGCATAATGTCATAATAATATTGCATTGTCATCCGATTTACACATGCATGCAAAATTTCAGTTTAATCGGCAATCGGGAAGTGCCCCAGGTGAAGGTAGATAAAAGCTTGTAATTGTAATAAATAATAAGTCATTCATGAAATTCTTCAGGAATTATAATATTCGTGCCTATTATTGTCAGACTGACAACAAATTAGAAGGTAAATAGATATAATAATACCAAAATCACATGATTTTTTTCAATATGTACCCAATTTTGTAATGCGACCTCCAGAGAAAGTACTCAAAATATTGAAAATAAAAAAATTTACTCAAAGGAAAGATTCCTTAATTTTTGAAAAGAAAGAAAACTGCATTCAAATATTTTCGGATATCCGCTTGCCGCACCCGGGAATCGAATCGGCTAAAATCGGGCACCCGGTTTGGTTCCCGGGTCAGGTGAGCGAATTTTCAAAAATATTTGAATGCAGTTTTCTTTCTTTTCAAAAATAAAGGAATGTTTCCTTTGAGTAAATTTTCCTATTTTCAGTATTTAGAGTACTTTTCCTGGAGATGGCATTACAAAATTCCACCCTGTATATGGCGAAAAAGGCCACAAGTGCCATAAGAACCCAAAAAGGAGACATGCAAAATCAGACGTTCAAAATAATTATTGTTATCATAAAACAATTATGTTCATTCCATGGAGCCGCATTGTTAATAAGCCTACCAAATATATCTTTAAAAAGTGAATATTTAAGCAATAATTCAATAAAATATAATTCGTACATAGAAAAAGGACACTACCGCAATTGTGGCCACACATTCGCTATACAAATAAAATTGAGCTATTCCGCGGAAAAAGACCGCAGTTGCCGTTCGGGCTTTATTCTCGGCAATACTAACCACTTCATTAAATTCTTTAAATTTCTTCATTAAACTATGTAAATATATAAATAAGTGAATTTAAAAATATATACTAAGAAAGTAAACCTAAAAGAAGTAATAAATAGGATCTGAATAATAGAAAAACTATATAAATAAATTTAGCGTAATTTACTTGGTGTTTTCCTCTTTCGTTCAGCGTCGTCTTTTGCAACTATTTTCACTAATCTATGTCTTCGACGATTCATTTTGTTGTTTTCATTAACAATTAACGAAAACAAAGATGATCTTACAAATTAAATAACCATTACGAATGCATGCCACTCTTCCGCCGCTGTCCGCCGAATACAGTAGAAACGGCGCTTGCGCCCCCTCCTCGCGCCCGCGTCGATCCTTTTTGCACGGCGAATAAGGACAGCAGCATACTTGTGGCTTTACTCCACGTTAGAAGTGAGACATACGTAATTGTGGCTTATTAAAAATATTTTTTTACTATTTAATAAAAAAATATTAAAATTATTATATAAAGTTATAAATATGTATCTTGAGGTGTAGAATTCAATTTTACAATAAAAACTAAAAGCCCCTATGGTGATAGTGGCTCTTATCGTAGGATACGACGATATATTGACTGCTCAGAAGGTCAGAAGAATTAATATTATATGCACAACACGGTAGAAAACACAGAAGAACAATTATAACAGAATTTAGATTAAATATACAGCAAAGCAAAACATGACAGTTAGTAACGCAGTGACGTGAGTCCGTTGTAGGTTTAAAGATGACAACCATTTTCGCACATGCGCACAACAGTCGCTACTGATTCGCTCGTGACCGTTCGGCAGGCGCTCGGACGCGCTCGGGCGCTCGGCTCTGTTCGCGTGGCGAACAATCGCGAGAGTGCCCGAAGTCTGCCGAACGGCCGTGGCAATACTCAAGTCTAAAACTAATGAGTACAGTCGCCACACCCTAATATATATATATATATATATATTTATTTGAGCCCGTAAGTAGGCCAGGCGTCCCAGACGCCGATGTAGACTTGGCTTAAACAATATTGGGTATAGACCCTTTACTTTTGCCATGACCACAGTAGAGAAACGAATAAAAAAATGTGTCAAAATCACACAATAAGTTTCAATTTCGCGTGCAAGCAGTTAACGGTCGTAAGAATAGGCAAATTTTTATACAGTAAAATTACATAAAGTTTACCACTGACATGGTTTGCCTTCATTTCATATTCAACTTTAACGACCTACAAATAAAGCCAATTTTAGAATACTGTTACCCACGTTTGCAGATTTTGTAATAGCTGCTTTATTTGTATAGTGTTAAAGTTGGAAATGAAATGAAGGCAAGCCATCTGTCAGTGGTAAACTAAAAGTAAACGTATTGTACCTAAAGTTGTCTTTTGTCACGCGGCGGACACGACGTACAAATACGCGTTCTTGAATCTACATAAGCACGACGACGTCTGTACACGCGTACGCCTACATACATCGCGCGCGCACTCTTCTGGTTTCTGGCGGTTTCCGGCTATCTGCGCCTTGAGGGGTGGGGTAATTCGAATCGGTGCGGGGCGGACCCTTTCCATTCTGTACGTCAGTACTATTATATATTCTGTGCTTTTGTTCGAGGATGATCCTTCTGTACTTTAGCACTATTAGTAAAAAAAAAAAATTAAACTGTTTATTTCAATCAAAGAACAAAGAACATTTCAAATACATGCAAAACGAGTCCTTAATCCTAATTTTAAGGATTTTGCGTGGCCTCGGTTATCGAAAGATGAGTTGCTCACGCGTATTTAAGTATACACTACGAGTAGATAGTAAATTTATTATATAAATCATGATTTCTTATGCATGCAGGTTTTTGCTTTAACTTACATATAACCTAAGTCTGAGTGCGCATCCGTCCCTTCCCTCTCAAATATATCTTTCATAAAATATCTTTTAATCACGCTTTTAATTTGTTTACTGTTTGTACTTTCTAGTTTTTTCGCAATTGACAACGGTAAATTGTTTAATAGTTGGGGAAGGATGCACTTCCAGACCCTTCTGCCATACTCATTAGGTACATTGTTTGGGGACCCGATGTAGCGGGCGGTTGGGTATATGGCGTAAGTTATCTGGCCTGTTACGATGTTTTTCTAGTAATTCTATTTTATCAATATTTTCACATATAAAAAAGAGTAAAGTTATTCTGTGGTTCAGCAGTGGACGTCTTTAGGCTAAAATGATGAATACAAATTAACTTCTAATTTCATGATTCACAGCTTTTATCCTTATTTGACTGGTGCTGTTTGATTTGATCTGTTTCACTAAGGTATTTCTCGAAATTTGCCTCCACAATTTTTATTTTTCTAGCTGACCGCAAGTGACAAACCGCATGACAAATTGGCTGTAGGTTTTGTTTATGATACTGTCATGGAATGCTGAACTGTCCCAATAATTGACTTTTAATTTCGCGTGAATTGGTCATCAGTCGGTTTTATAGCTAAGCCGTTTAGAAATCTCGTGTCACGTGTTTGTTATCGAACTCCTCCGAGACGGCCGATTTTCTTGAGACTTTTTTCTCTGTATTCGGTAGGTCTGAGAATAGGTCGTAGGCTATTTTTTATATCCCTATTCTTCGCAGACGGAGTAGCGGGCAACAGCTAGTCTAATATATAAAAATCTTGTTTCACGGTGTTTGTATCGAACTCCTCCAAGACGGCTTAACCGATTTTTATGAAACTTTTTTCTCATTCGGTAAGTCTCAGAATAAGTCGTAGGCTATTTTTTATACCCGTATTCTTCGCAGACGGAGTCGCGGGCAACAGCTAGTCTTAAATTATTATTTTAATTTGTCGTCAGTTTGTAATTTTTACCTTGTATTTAATTACTGTATTAAAGAAACAGTAAACCATTTTATCGTCGTGATACCTTCTATAACCTACGTCATTATTGAAGACCTACTAAAAGTTTCCTCCACCTTGACGGTTTCGCAACACTGAGTATTATAATGCTTTACCTTGATACACTTTTATTATTTACATATATTAATACAATCGGCAACATATTATAATATCTTTACCCATCGCTTCGTTCACATGTATATCATTAGATTAGGCAGTTTAATTTGAATTAGAATTAAAAGTTGAACCATAACATCGTATGTCCTAAAGTAAAATGTCATAAAAAAAAAAAAAAAAAAAATATCGTGGGACATTTCACACCAATTGACCTAGTCCCAAAGTAAGCTAAGGAAAGCTTGTGTTATGGGTACTAGGCAACGGATAAACATACTTATATAGATAGATACATACTTAAATACATATTAAACACCCAAGACCCGAGAACAAACATTCGTATTTTTCATACAAATATCTGCCCTGACGCGGGAATCGAACCCGGGACCTCAAGCTTCGTAGTCAGGTTCTCTAACCACTAGGCCATCTGGTCGTCATAACACTTCACATACCATCAATTTGTCATAATGATAACTAAAGCGTTGGAGAGTTACCAAATGTAACTCGAAATTTGCTTAACGTTTTCACCCATTTTTAACACCAATTATTATGAGGGCTTTTTGTAAATCATATCGTGCAAACAAACCTCCCCATAAACAGATTTTGACGCAGTGGCTTAAGCAGCAGGATTATCATGAGACTGAAATGCTTCTGACTGTAACACAGTGACGAAGACTGGTCGTACCTTAATTTATCTTGTCCCCGGTGGCCATCATGTTGGTGTCCATCTTATGCACACAAATTCACTCACATGAACATCCACGCATTCACCCTGAAATGTACACTCACACACGCGCAGTGGAGAAATAGATATATGTAGTAATTTTAATTTTAGGTTAGATATAAGTAGACCTAAATGATTAGCAAATTGTTTTGTATCTTTGTATTCACTTTTTCTGTACGATGTACAGTGCTCATTATTTGGTGTTTTTTTTTACCTGGATCTTGTAACACAGGGACCCCTAGCATTTCTCGTACAATAAACTTTTATCACTTTTATCATTTATCATTTATCCATAATATTCCTATGTCATAAGCATGTGAGTCACTTGATGGGTAGCAACGCTGCTGCTCGTGGACACCCGTAACACTAAGGGTACAGGTGCGTTGCTGGCCCTTTGAGAGATAGATAAGCTAATTTTTTAAAGAACCCTAAGTTGTATTGCTCCGGGTATGCCGTCCTAAGAATGTAACATTACATTTCATAATGCTCAAAATCATCATCATCATCATTTCAGCCGTAGCACGTCCACTGCTGGACATAGGCCTCGCCTAATCATTACGATTGGAAGTGATTTGCATGAACCCGCGGCCCTCACCGAATCGTCCGTCCATCTCGTTGGTGGACGTCCCACGCTGCGCTTGCCAGTCCGTGGTCTCCATTCCAGAACTTTTCGGACATCTCTTCTGCGAGCTGTATGCTGGCGTACCCATTGCCATTTCAACGAGCTAATCCATTTGGTCAAAATAAAAAAAAATGCTCAAAATAAGTACCTACATAATATTTGAACAAAGTTTAGGTGACCTATTAAAGGCTACGTATCCACCGGAGCTGTGCGAGGATGCGTTGCGAGGGATGTGTTTGTCATGAACCAATAGAAACACTTCATTTAAAAGGTCCCAAGTGAATGAAGTCAAACGACCGCTTTAGCCTAGTTGGTAGTGACCCTGCCTACGAAGCAAGAGGTCCTGGGTTCGAATCCCGGTAAGGGCATTTATTTGTGTGATGAGCACGAATATTTGTTCCTGAGTTATGGATGTTTTCATGTATTTAAGTATTTATTTATCTATATAAGTATGTTTATCGTCGTCTAGTACCCATAGTACAAGCTTTGCTTAGTTTGGGACTAGGTCGATTTGTGTAAGATTGTCCCCTAATATTTTTTTTTTCTATTGGTTCATGACAAACACATCCCTCGCAACGCATCCTCGCACATCTCTGGTGGAAACGCAGCCAAAACCGCAAACAGCGAGCGAGCTAGATGGCTCGGAGCGGAGTGGATGGCGCAATGGTCTGCTTGATGAACCTTGGGGGAGGCCTACGTTCAGCAGTGGACGTCTTTCGGCTGAAATTAATGTTTTTAGAAAATAGAAATCGTAAACAAATTTCGTATGAACAACATTGAGTACATAATTATCTAAAACAACTAGTAACTTATTTTTGACGTTAACTGTACAGTGGCGCAGATTATCCCAATAAAAACGATGGTCAAACCAAATGAGGATTAAAAATGGGCTACGCTTAGTCACGCGTTAAATTTAACGCGATGAACTAACTCAATGTGCCAATTTTTTATAAGCATCAGTAATAACAAGGATGATATACAGGGTTATTTGTAATTCACTGACATCCTCTTAACCCTGAATTCCTTTCACTCAAACAAATGTTTTTTGTTCTACGACTTTTTAAAATGAAGCACTTTTTTCCCATACAAATACACAGAGTATCGTAAAAATAAGAGGAAATCTCAAATTTTCAAAACGTTATTACACCAAAAATATTAAGTTATGACAAAAGCTGTAAAACAAAAAACGTTTGTTTAAGTGGTAGGAGTTTAGGGTTAAAAGGATGCTAGTGAATTACAAATAACCCTGTAGACTGGATTGGCAGTCGCCATAGTACGGATCGGCCGCGGTTTTTGTAGTTCGATTATTAAATCTAGATGGCGCTGAAATATAGCCAGAGGATTTGAAAACAAAACAATAAGACTACAGATGTTTCATATTAAGTACTACAAATGTATTATTTTTCAAAAATATTGCATGAAATATTAAAAAATAAAAATTGCTTGTGATTCCGAGTAGAAATAACCCAAAATTTGTTAGGTTTTTGAAAAAGTACAGGGTACACTTTCTTCTGAAAATGCCCTTATATGCTTTTACTAGCTGTTGCCCTCGACCCCGTCTGCGAATAATAAGTATAGCCTACGACCTATTCTCAGACCTAACGAAAACAGAGAAAAAAGTTTCATAAAAATCAGTCAAGCCGTTTCGGAGGAGTTCGTTAACAAACACCGTGACACGCTACGAATAATAATAATTATAAGTGACACGAGATTTTTATATATATTCGATTAAGGCGTACATTTTATTTAGAAGCAGGGTTCGGCTAATACTGGATTATTACAGTTACGGCTGTTTACGACGTATATTTTGACATACCTAAAAAATTGTACGGAACCCTCGGGGCGCGAGTCCGACTCTCACTTAGCCGGTTTTTAACCCCCGACACAGAAAGAGGGGTGTTATAAGTTTGACCGCTATGTGTATGTGTCTGTCTGTCTGTGGCACCATAACTCTAAAACAAGTGAACCGATTCGAATGCGGTTTTTTTTTATTTGAATGCTGGTTTCTTGGCGATGGTTCTTAGACATCATCATCATCATCATTTCAGCCGAAAGACGTCCACTGCTGAACATAGGCCTCCCCCAAGGCTCGCCAAACAGATCGGCCCTGCGCCATCCGCATCCAATGCGTTCCCGCTACCTTCACCAGGTCGTCGCTCCATCTTGTTGGAGGCCTACCTACACTGCGTCTTCCGGTCCGCGGACGCCACTCGAGAACCTTTCGGCCCCATCGGCCGTCAGTTCTACGGGCGATGTGCCCTGCCCACTGCCACTTAAGTCTAGCGGTTCTTCGAGCTATGTCCGTGACTTTAGTTCTTGCGCGGATTTCATCATTTCTAATGCGATCCCGCAGAGAAACTCCAAGCATAGCCCTCTCCATCGCCCTCTGAGTGACCTTGAGCATCCTTATAAGACCCATCGTTAGCGGCCACGTCTCAGTGCCATAAGTCATCACTGGCAACACACACTGGTCAAAGACTTTTGACTTGAGACATGTTTCATCAAAATCGGACCGGCCGTTTCAAAGTTATAAGCTCTTTTCTCAGCTGCGGAAGGGATCTTAGACGCATAATGGGCAATTTACTTTATCTTCAAACATATGTGCGACCAAACTGCATTGGGGGTTTTTAAAATTTTAAATTTATAGTTATAATGTATAGTATTGTCAATTGGCCGGTTTTAATGTTGTCTACGCCGAATCCAAAACTCTTCCTGTCCAAATGATACATTCAATTAATGAGATAGAAGATACAACTTAGTAACGGTACGCGAAACCGTCAACTAGTTGTTCATTGTATGACACATTCGCTGTATGCATGTGCTTGCTTAAAAAATATGACGTAAATACACACATTACGCCTGTACCCTAAAGGGGGTAGGCAGAGCAAACGAAACTCTACATTTACGGGTCGGGCGTAGCAATTTTAGGTTCAATGTTGGACTAATATTATAAAGAAGAAAGATTTGTATTTTTGTATGTAACGAATAAACTTAAAAACTACTGGACCATTTCCATAAATTCTTTTGCCGTTAGAAAGCTACATTATCACTGAGTAACATAGGCTACTTTTTACCGCGGGAAAATACCTTTTCCTACGGGAAAATTAATTTATCGCGAGCGAAGCTGCGGACGGAAGGCTAGTGTTGGATAAAAGTGGTACAATAGTGCCATGTCTACAATACCTAGCGCCTACAATATAATAACAATAATAATTAGACACTTATTTCAGGTTCTAGCCCCACATCGTGTTCGTTACATTTTTTTAACTGAATTAGTTGTCACGAATTAAATGTTGCATTTACATAAAAAAATTAATACTAAAAATTAAATAAAAATAATAAATATTAATCATCTATAAAATCATAAAAAGTCATGTCAATTAGTAAAATCTTCGAAATTAAATAAATTAACAAGTAAAACTATAACGGCTAAGTTTGCTTCAGAATTTGAATTTTTTTGTAGTGGTAGAGCCATGTTGTAGCTAGCCGCTGCATCACGAATGGGCCGGCTCGTCCGGGGCAGTACCACCCTCTCACAGAACACCGGCGTGAAGCAGCAGTAATCCTGCTTGCGTTTCGTACGGTCAGTGAGAGTGCCGGGGGCCCAATACCTCACCCCTTCCCTCTCCCCCTTCCCCTATTCCCTCTCCTTTAGGGCCGACAACGCACTGGCATCGTGTAAATCGCTGCTGGTGTCTATGGACAGTGGTGTTCATTTAACATCAGGTGACCCACTAGTTCGTTTGTCTGGCCTATCTAACATAAAAAAAAAAAAAAGAATTATTAGTAGTTTAAGAGTAAATAGCAGCCTGACCTTAAAATATTGCTTGTTTAATTAATAAACAGAAAACAAAAAACACAACACCACAATTAATACAGTATAATTAATAGTAAAATTAATAAAGCAAGGATTTTTTCGAAACAGCTGCGGAACCCTTCCTGGGCGTGTCCAACACGCTCTTGGTCGGTTTATAACTTTTTCTTGTGAAGTCACGCATATGAAGAAGCTTGACCAATTTGAGTTAGAAGTTGCGGGCAAAAGCTAATTAATTAATAATTATAGGAAAGAGTCACCATGTTTTAGAGAACATCTCATACGCCGCATAGCAACAAACAGTTTGCTACGAAACGCTATAAAATGTAAAGTATCTTGTGGGTTTTTACTTCAAGTTATTTTATTGATACTTCGCCAAATTATATGCATCCGTGGAAATTTTAGACATAAACAAACTGAATTGTCGAAATGTTTAGGTTCACTTCGTCCACATTGCCATTTTGTCAACTTCCTAGCTCGTCAACATTCCCATTTCGTCCACATAACCCATTTTTGGGGGCTAAAATCGCTCGCGTCTGTAGGTTTAAGAGGATACGATGCGCACCATTTCTCCATACAAACGTAGTCCCCTTGTTTCCTCCCTGGATAATGGCTTTAGAGCCGAATTCTTTTTACCGTGTAATCTGTATCTACCACAGCTATGCCCCTATGTTTCGTTTTTTTCCATATTTCAATTTGGATTTGCCACACTGGATGCGTTCTGCGGTCCCGGTTAGGTCAAATAGAACGCCGCCCGCATTATGTATGAACAACATTATCGGTCTCTATTTATATTGTGTAGATATGCGATCTGACCGGTCAGGTCACACGGTCCTGACCGCGACCGCAGAACGCATCCTTTACCCTCGAGGCCTTACACGTGACCTCTGGATGGTGCTAAACGAGCGATACAACCAGTCAAGTGGCGTAGCTACCGTATACCGTATGGCAAGCCGGGGCACTGCACCGGGGCCCTCAAGCTCAGGGGGCCCCTCGGACTCTGACTTACAAACTATACCGCCCGCGTTTAACGACCGCTTTAGCCTAGCAGGTAGTGACCCTGCCTACGAAGCAAGAGGTCCTGGGTTCGAATCCCGGTAAGGGCATTTATTTGTGTGATGAGCACAAATATTTGTTCCTGAGTTATGGATGTTTTCTATGTATTTAAGTATATTTTTATCTATATAAGTATGTTTATCGTCGTCTAGTACCCATAGTACAAGCTTTGCTTAGTTTGGGACTAGGTCGATTTGTGTAAGATTGTCCCCTAATATTTATTATTATGTTGGTACGGATTTCCGATCACGGGCCCATGGGGACCCGGTCATTTGAAAGGCATTCATGGGGCCGAAGCCAACATGAAGAGGCCTTTGGTACCATATAATATAAATGAGATGGGCGTAACTATGGAGGTCTATCCCCTAATACACCATGAGGATGTGCTAGCGGACAGTCCTCCACAGTTGCCAAACTATTGCCAGGTAGGAAGCGACATGGAATTGGCTATGGGGTTGGGATGTTGTGGACAGGATTACCGGGCTATGGAGTGAGATAACGGACACCTACCATTTCAATATCCCATAAACTGAACTTTTGGTAGGAGGTGACTCGCCATTCACTAAATGGGCCCCTCAAACTATTGCCCGCTCGGGGCAACGAGGCGGCAACATTGGTGTGAACGGCTAAGAATGGAGAGGTGTCCCTGGACTTTAAACTTCAAAATGCCAACTCGCCACTTACGGCCAAACATATCCATCCTTCGAGCATTTAGCTCTTGCGCTCCACTCTAGGCGGCCAACAAAGGCAAACTAGAGGCGGGGTGGGTGTGTAACTGTGTGTGAGTGTGTGTATAAGCGCATGTGTGTATGTGTACCCCTGGAGGTCTCGGGTTCGTGGTGTCGCTACGCACCAACAGCTCGCCACAAGCCGCCCTGCGATGACTGACTGCACTGGTGACACGACAACACCAGCGGGCGATGGGGTCGTCACATCCCTACGCCTTTATTATTATTATTATTATAAACCGCCGACCTATGAGAAACGCGGCGCTCTTCAACAGTGTGACTATAAAACGCTACTAGTGAATTTATAATCGCGCGAGTCTAGTGAATTTAATGTGCATTCATCCTTACTTGTCTTATCATGTAAACAAACACGGGTTGTGGCCCTAGTTTACTTTTTGCCCCAGGGCCTTTGGTTACCTAGCTACGCCACTGGATACAACTCCGGTGGTAGGGTTCGGCCGCGGCTGGTCACCCTATAGGTTGAGCCAGGTCGCCAAGCGGCTCGTCGTGTTCCGGCCTGTTGCCTATAGAAGCCATTCTGGAGGAAGGGTCTGAGCGGTTGCACGCGAGTACCGGTTGCAGTGCCCCGTATTTGTTGTACGGTTTGCAGCTTGGGGGCGCGCAACACCGCATACAACTTTTTTCTTCCTGCTTATTCCCCTGAATTCAAGTCTAGGGTGAATGAGCATTTACTAGGCAAGCGTGCTCCATCGTAGGACACATCTTCGCTTTCCATCAGGCGTGATTGTGGTCAAACGCAAGCCAATATTGTATATAAAAAAAACCGGCCATGTGCGAGTCGGGCGACTCGCGCACGAAGGGTTCCGTACCATTATCTATAAAAACGACAAAAATCACGTTTTTTGTATGGGAGCCCCCCCCCCCCCCCCCTTAAGGTTATGTATTACAATACCGAAGTACGAAAGACCGAATGTATTAAGACATCGAATGGGTCAAAAGACCGACACGATTTTTTTCTGAAACCGTAAACTTCTCAGAATTTATTAAATGGCATCATACAGAACCCATTAGGTTAGGTTAGGTTTGTTTTATAACAATTTTAAAAAGTTAAAGGTTTCAGAAAAAAATCGTGTTGGTCTTTTGACCCATTCGATGTTTTAATACATTCGGTCTTTCGTACTTCGGTATTGTAATACATACCCATTATAGGTACATGTGTAGTTGGAAAATCATATTGAAAGAACCGCTATAATTTGCCCCTTAGGCGTACAATATTAGATATCTTTTTAATAAAAAATTAGAAAATTTTATTAACTAATAGTTATCAGGTACCATAAAACCATGTTCTAAGAATTCATTTACATCATAAAATATATTATCATTCAAAATTTTTAATAAAGTTCTTTTAAATAATTTTATATTTTGGTTTTTTATGGTATCTGGCAGTTTATTATACAGCTTTGCTGCCATTACAAATATGATTAAAAATTGAGTACTTATAAACTTAACTAAATATCCCGTGAATAATTCAAGCGTCTCTAACTGTTGCCGTTATCAATTATCTAGCAAAAACGAGCAAAAAAAATCACGTTTGTTGTATGGGAGCCCCCTTAAATATTTATTAAATAAAATTGAATAAATAGCGGCAACTGAAATACTTAGGTACATCATCTGTGAAAATTTCAACTACATACAGCCTGGTGACAGACGGACAGACGGACGGACGGACAGCGGAGCCTCAGTAATAGGGTCCCGTTTACCCTTTGGGTACGGAACCCTAAAAACCATAGCCAGTTATGTTTATGGATGTGTTTGTCTACACCATTTAGAGATGGAGCAGTCTTCTCCCATTAAAGTCATACATTCTTAGCACATGACTCATAGAAATACGTCTATTCAAAAATACACCCGAGCTTCGAAATACAAAACGCAAAAGGCGAAGCTCGAATCATATAGTTTGCTTTAATCACCACTCTATGTCTATAAATGTATGGTTGATATTTGCAAATGGCGACTCTGGGAGTTACGGCGTTCTGTGTTGTTAATGTCACACCCACAGTGTGACCTTTTCTTGAGGTTATCAGTAGATAAATAAGATGTTGCGTTCGTTCGTTAGATTTCAATTTCTAATCGTTCAAATGACATTAGGATTGGTCTTGCTCGTAACTGAAGGGTACACGAAGAGGTTTATGCGACTATGAACTGTAAAGAAAATGGCAATGTATAAAAATGTCCACTTTAAAAAAATTAATTTGTCTGGGTACTTAATAGAAAGTCGATACTTCAAAATGTTTGAAGTCTAGTCAAGCCGGTATATAAAAATGACAAGTATCATAGTATAAATATGTCTAGAATCATAATATAAAAATGTCTCAAATACAAATTGACGATCGATTATTTATTTATCATAACATTTACACGGCATTACAGATATATGCATACCGCAATGTCTCAAGTCAAAAGTCTTTGACCAGTGTGTGTTGCCAGTGATGACTTGTGGCTCTGGGACGTGGCCGCTAACGACGAAAGAGGCCCTTTGATCAATTATAACTGAAGATACACATTGCCGAACAAAATCCCCTACAAAGAATGTCCGAACTTTTTTATTTGTTTGCATAACAATTAAAATCATCACCTACACAGAAATTTGAACCTAGTCTTTACTTCATTACAGTCGAATTTCGGTTGACACTTGACAGCTAAACTTGACAATTTCACGCAACGTACTGAGAAAAAAGAAGGCCACTTTTATCAAAGTGGCGCTCATTTGGCTCGGACATTTTCGGGCGCGCGACTGTGGATCTACAGTTATAATTGATCAAAGATGGGCCTCATAAGAAAGCTCAAAGTCACTCAGAGGGCGATGGAGAGGGCTATGCTCGGAGTTTCTCTGCGGGATCGCATTAGAAATGATGAAATCCGCGTTAGAACTAAAGTCACCGTCATAGCTCGAAGAATCGCCAGGCTGGGGAAGCCTATGTTCAACAGTGGACGTCTTTTGGTTGAAATGACGATGATGATGACAGATATACATCCAATTCACCGTAAAACTAAAAAACCTACACTTTACCCGCCTTTAAATAAATCGTGCGTGCAGCTCCTCCGCGCGGAAGAAGTGAAACTTCGTAATGTGGAAATGAAAAAGGCACTCATACATCAATATGAACCTTATTGCAATAACTTAAAGAACTAAATTTACTTATGCATCTATGTGTTTAAATTTCTCACTAGATGGCGCTTTTATCAAGTCGCATACAAATTTGCACTGACAGTATGAGTTCTGCATCGCACTGTCGAAGTTTTTAACATCCGTTAGTATTACAATGCGAGATTACTTGCTTCGGCAGTACATATACTAATCTTTCATACCCTTCCATGGTAGCGTTAAACGTTTAACGCGACCTTGTTGGAAGTCGCATTAGAAGTTTCACTTCAAAAATATCTATTTTATGGTGAAAATCGTATCTTTTATCCTTTATTGTGTGGTTTAAGAGTTAGGGGTATACAGACAAACAGATGCGGAAAGCAACTTTGTTTCATATTGTATTAGTTAGATAAAGATTAGATCAACAAAAACAACATTATAAATAACCTTTATGATTAAATTGTTAATTGAATGCTCAGTGCTTACTGAATGTGTCCAACTTTATATCTCATTAGATGTTATTAATGACTTAATGATTTCCCCCTTCCGACAAAGAAGTTAACTGCCGCGCTCAGGGTTGTACATACCATCAAACAATCATCCCTATATGACAGAATAACTAAGTAGTATTAACGTACAGAAGGATCACTCTCGAACAAAAGTCAACATTAGGTATAAAAATTTGCCTACTCTTACGACCGTTAACTGCTTGCACGCGAAATTGAAACTTATCGTGTGATACGAGCGTTCATATTCCGTTGGGCACCGCTGATGCGACACCAAGAGCACAGGGTTCCCACTCGCCGATATTTAGGTAGGTATATAGATCAATAACGATAACAGTGTGTATTAATTCAGTAAACTACCTTTAATAAGTAAGTTAAAACACTTTTAAAAACCTCCAAGCTCACTATTTGTCACTTAATTAATCCTCAGTCATCTATATCTATCTCGGCCATCTATAACTACCCGGCCGGCAATCCGCTATTTCGCGGCCTCTGCAGTATGTACTATTAACTTTAACTTTGAAAACAAACATTGATGAATATATACACAGATATAGTACGAATTTTTTGAGGTGTCCCTATCTCGTTAATAGCCCACCTTTCGAACAAAGCCATTGTATTCTATTATGTCCTCAAGTGAATAATCCTCAATTTAAAATGAATGGGGGCGGAGGGGGGTTCGTAACGCTAATGTTCAAGTTAACAGTTAGACTGTCAAAGGAGGGTTATGTTTTTCGAGCGTATGTATGTATGTATCATTCTTTGGCACGCCCTGCAGCCTAAACTGCTCAATGGATTTTGAAGTGTGAGGTATCATTAGATTTGTCTCAGTTCCGTGAGTGACATAGGGTAGGTATATATTTTTCCGGAATTCACATGGGGGCGGGAATTACAGAAGGGTTTTTTTTCATATAGTTTTCAAATTAAAGTTATTAGGACAGCAATAAAAAAAAAATTAGCTGTTTATTTCACAAAAGACTATTACAAAACATCTTAAATTCTAATCTTACTCTTTTAAGATATTTTTGAACCTAATTAAGAAATATACAGGGTTATGTATTTGTAATTCACTGACATCCTCTTAACACTGAATTCCTATCACTTAAACAAATGTTTTTTTTTGATTTACGACTTTTTAAAATGGAGCACTTTTTTCCCATACAAATAAATAATAATAAATAAATACTTCTAACACAACTTCGTACTCTATGAAATTCGAGGGTGGGCGGGGCCACGCGTCGCGGCGGGCAATGAATGCGGCACAGAGTATCGCAAAAGTAAGAGTTAGTCTCAAATTTTCAAAACGTTATTACACCAGCTAGGTTAGCTGGAAGAGATCCCTTTTTAGGGATAAGCTCGCCTTTGTTCTCTTCTCTGTTTATTTGTATTTTTATTTTTATGCGCAATAAAGAGTTTACATACATACATACACCAAAAATATTAAGTTAATTATGTATGACAAAAGCCGTAAAACAAAAAACATTAGTAAGTGGTAGGAGTTTAAGGTTAAAAGGATGCTAGTGAATTACAAATAACCCTGTATATGTTGTTTTTAACTGACGTTACTGCAATGTCGTCATTTATAGGTTTTAATCAATGCTACTCAACCAGTTTAACCTGATGTATGTCGTATGTCACAAACAAATAGTATCACATATTATGCGTGAAGATGTTATGCTCAGATAAATCTTTCCATCATAATACAATATAATGTGTTCATGGTTGGAGGTACTTAGCCCGATACCCGCCACGTCAGTCACACGTCTTGGCGGGCTTCACACTTTCAGGTAATATTACCATTTCCAAGGCTTGTGTCAACCTGGCCGGGTTAGGTATGTACCATCGCCCCAGACGTCAGATACCCATTTTCAAAACAAATTTGCTTGCAGCCGTTGATGTTTATTGCTATGGATTGTTATGGACAGATGTCTAGCCACTGCACGCAAACTGAGCCTTTAAGGTGGTTATCTGGCGCTTGGGGCGATAGTACTTAACCGCCGCCCGTACTCGATGTTGTCCTTCGATTGGCACCACCCAGGGGGCACGGGGTCACGGGGCACGGGGGGGTTACCACGGGGACGTATCAAAATATATAAAGTTTAAATCGAATAGTGGACGAAATACATAATGGTCGTACATAATATATACGTACTAAAGTTTTTCATGAAACTATTGACTAAACAAACTTTTTTAATCGCGTAATCTACAGATTGGTTTAGGTTAGGTTAGGTTTTTTGGGGTGCGATGTCGGAAACCTCCTCGAGTGCCCGGGCGTTACCACTCCCTTCTATCCGAGGTGTAGGCCTCATGGGGTTGGGAAGGGTAACGCTTGGGTCGGTGCACCCTGGGCAACAACGGTAAGCTAATGTATTCGTACATTAGCTTACCGGTGGCTAATATCCGACTGGGGGGGGTGGGGGGTCAGCAATCTCCACATGTGCCCGGGCCACCAGGCCTACGACTAGATGGTCTGGGCTGCACGACCGTTACGGTTCTCCCCTATTAACCCTGGTGGTTAAGGGGGAGAAGAGTAGCGGATGGGCCCATGGCCTGTGGCGATTGTCTGACGGGGGGGAGGGGGGTCAGCAGCTTCTACATGTGCCCGGGCGGTTGGGAGAATTGACTGCCGTCTGGGCTGCACGACCGTTACGGTTCTCCCCTGTTAACCCTGGTGGTTAAGGGGGAGAAGAGTAGCGGTTGGGCCCATGGCCTGTGGGAACTGCTGACACACTGGGGGGAGGGGTAGCGGGCCCATTAGTGGGTCCGCTTTTGAGGACGGCGCCCCGCCCTTGGGCGGGCGCCTTTGACGTCGGCGAACCCGAACTGAGTACCTGCTCTGCCACGGCGGACAGGGAAAGGCGAGGGGGAGCCTGGTGGGCGGAAGCGACCGTGCCCTCGGTACCGCTCTGCTTCCAGAGCAGGACATGAGGGCGCGGAAGCTAACGTGAGGGCACGTAACCCCGGCTTGCCGGGAACGTGGGCATCTGCGGAAGCCACGAGGAGTAAACCTCTTTAAACAATCCTTCACCAGCGGGGGAGGCCGGGGAGTGCCGAGCCCGCATTGCACGGTGTCGACAGAGGAGCCCCATCCCGGGGCGGCCAGTGGGCGTTGCGGTGACACATTTTGCTCCCGTGGCGTTCACAATGGCAGACGAGGGAATCCGTGTGGTTTTTAGTGGGTAGGCCCCTTGGGGAGAGCCCCACATACCTCCGTTTCCCCGAACGGAGACGATGCATAAGGTGCATTTTCCACACCAAAAAAAAAAAAAAAAAAAAAAAAAAAAGGTTAGGTTAGGTTTATTTTATGAAAATCCCTTTGATCAATTATAACTGAAGATACACATTGCCGAACAAAATCCCCTTCAAAAAGTGTCCGAACTTTTTTATTTGTTTGCATAACAATTAAAATCATCACCTACACAGAAATTTGAACCTAGTCTTTACTTCATTACTTGACAGCTAAACTTGACAATTTCACGCAACGTACTGAGAAAAAAGAAGGCCACTTTTATCAAAGTGGCGCTCATTTGGCTCGGACATTTTCGGGCGCGCGACTGTGGATCTACAGTTATAATTGATCAAAGCAAAATCCTGTAAAGTTGAGAATGTCCAAGAAAATTGCACTATATCAAATGGCCATTAATACCATTATGTATTTCGTCCATTATTATTTTTAAACTTTATATATTCTTATACGGATCCGGTTACCACCTACGGACGTGAAAGACGTTCACTCCCCAAGGTTGGAGAGGCGTATGCCCTACGGTGGGCGAAAACGCGCTGAAGAAGAAGATACTTACATACAATAAAGCCTCCTTCCCAGCAAAGGAGTAGGCAAAGTCTATTTATTTCCACCTGCTATCCTGACACACGTCTTTCGCTTTCACAACACTTATCAGTCTTTTCATACATTCGCCGGTTTCGGGTACTCTTGACCTGACTTCTTCACGACATCCCCGATCTGACAATGGATTCCATCATCCTACTATTATTTGAACGCGAGAGTAAGTAAAAAACCGGCCAAGTGCGAGTCGGACTCGCGCACGAAAAGCTCCGTACCATTATCTATAAAAACGGCAAAAAAATCACGTTGATTGTATGGGAGCCCCCCTTAAATATATATTACATATTTTAATTTAATCATTTTTTTTTTTTTTTTTTTTATGTTAGATAGGCCAGACAAACGAACTAGTGGGTTACCTGATGTTAAATGAACACCACTGTCCATAGACACCCGCAGCGCTTTACACGATGCCAGTGCGTTGTCGGCCCTTAAGGAGTGGGAATAGGGGAAGGGGGAGAGGGAGGGGGAGAGGGAAAGGGTGAGGTATTGGGCCCCCGGCACTCTCACTGACCGTACGAAACGCAAGCAGGATTACTGCTGCTTCACGCCGGTGTTCTGTGAGAGGGTGGTACTGCCCCGGACGAGCCGGCCCATTCGTGATGCAGCGGCTAGCTACAACATGGCTCTACCACTACAAAAAATTAATTAATTAAAAATTTAATTTTAAAGTGAATATAACTAAATATTCTGTGAATATTTCAAGCGTCTACCTGTTGCCGTTATCAATATCGAGCAAAAACGAGCAAAAAAATCACGTTTGTTGTATGGGAGCCCCCTTAAATATTTATTTTATTCTGTTTTTTAGTATTTGTTGTTATAGCGGCAACCGAAATACATCATCTGTGAAAATTTTAACTGTTTAGCTATCACGGTTCTTGAAATACAGCTTGGTGATAGACCGACTGACGGACGGACGGACGGAATTTTTATTCTGTTTTGTATTACGGTATAATGTATGCATGGGTCGCTCAGAAACAATGCAAGGATGATTCCGTAGTCATTGTCATACAAATGTCAACAGTGACTCACCTATCAAGTTCAAATATATCAGGTTTTCCCGAACATGGAGTGTACGTAATATCTATATCACAAAGCCTCGGCAAAGGTTGACCGATAGAGAATCCTTGAAGGAATAAGTTTTCCTTTGTACACGTAACTTAAGTTTTGTTTGACGATTGGAGAGGTTAGGGAACTTGACTACGATGTTTGAGGTCCCGGGTTCGATTCCCGGTCGGGGCCGATATTAAGTATGCATACGAATGCTCATTCTCGAGTCTTGTGTGTTTAAATATGATGTATTTATTAAAGTATGAAAAGGGTAGTAGTGGTAGAGCCATGTTGTAGCTAGCCGCTGCATCACGAATGGGCCTGCTCGTCCGGGGCAGTACCACCCTCTCACAGAACACCGGCGTGAAGCAGCAGTAATCCTGCTTGCGTTTCGTACGGTCAGTGAGAGTGCCGGGGGCCCAATACCTCACCCCTTCCCACTCCCCCTCCCTCTCCCCCTTCCCATATTCCCTCTCCTTTAGGGCCGACAACGCACTGGCATCGTGTAAAGCGCTGCGGGTGTCTATGGACAGTGGTGTTCATTTAACATCAGGTGACCCACTAGTTCGTTTGTCTGGCCTATCTAACATAAAAAAAAAAAAAAAAAAATGGGATAAGTATCTATCTATATAACTACAAGGGTGGTTTGAGAAGTTCCTACATAACTTGTTTCGGGTATGTATTATAATACCGAAAAAATCATAATACCTACAATTGAAATATCGACGCTTAACACATCGAAATTCAGAATACCGAAAGTACAAATTACCGATATACCGTAGCTCGAAATATCTATTTTCAAATGACCGGAAGTACGAAATCCTGAAAACAAAAGACCGATTATGATATGACCTATGAGAGGAGAGCCGAACATTAAAAGATGGAATGGGGAGCCAAATATAAAAGATTTAGATTTCTTTTGGCAACATGTTGAAAAAACTTAGTAGTATACCTGTGCTGTTAAAAAAAAAATACCGAACATCGAAGGCTAAGGCGGGAGCTACGCTAGCTCCCTTTAGCCCCAAAACGTCTTACTCGCTTGCTTCACACGCTCGCAGCCTAAAAAGGGAATTTTTATAATTTTTCGGCCTTTCGTGTGTAGGTATATTAATATTCGGGATTGTAGTCTTCGTGCTTTTAATTTCGGGATTTAGAACTTTCGGTCATACAAACATTCGACGTTTTAATTTTCGGCCTTCTGTTCATAGTTTTTGTGAAATTCGGTCTTTTGTACTTCAGTAGGTATTATAATACACACCCCATGTTTCGTATACGGATAGATGGCGTTGGTGTCATCTCTATACTTATTAATAAAGTTTAATTATAGGAAACAGTAGGATACGACTTTTTAACGCGCCTTTGACTTAACTATTAAAGGTAATCCCAGACTAGGTATATCCTGCAACAATTATGTACAATGTATTAATCTTCTTCTGTGAATCTTCATAAT
Organism: Archips xylosteana; assembly: GCA_947563465.1. Lineage (NCBI taxonomy): Eukaryota > Metazoa > Arthropoda > Insecta > Lepidoptera > Tortricidae > Archips > Archips xylosteana. The sequence goes on from OX387373.1 coordinate 9,796,095, forward strand.
ATTTTATACTGATAACGGATCTTGGTCTCATCTCGAAATATTTTCCGCAACTTGACTGTCAATTATCCTCTGTATAATCCATCCATCCATCCGTATCCGTGTCATGTGTTGCATTTAGTCTGCTAGGCATAATGTCCGTTTAATGAGAATTAACGACCGCAGAAAGCCCAGGGAGCAAATCGTCCGCAATTTAAAATGCCCTTCAAGCAAATCGTCATCAACGATGTCGATGTCCTTTAGGGTCAAAGTGGTAGAAATTTCTTACGGGATAGAGATGGTGTTGACCAACCCCCCCCCCCCCCGCCCCCCTACTTTTAAGTAACCATTAATCTTTTGTGAAATAATAATAAATATATGTAAATAAATAATATATTAATAATATATGTCTTCTTTCTTTCTTTAAATAAGGTATAACCTACCTGGTGATTTTTTTCAAATGTAATTAACTTGCATAAAAACTGAAATAACTAAATTGATTAAATTTAAATCAAGCAAAAAAAAAAAATTAAACAAGTTTTGTGGAAAAAAATGGTGAATAACTCAGCGGAAAATACGCCAATTGGGATGTCCCAATTTTTGGCAACGTACCTATAATAAATCGAAAACCGTTTGGAGAAATAGGCTTTGTGAAGCGTTTTCAGAATTCAGATTCCAAACATATGATAATCTGAATTAAATAAAGAAAATTTAAGTAATGACCTTCATTTGACCCCTGCAGTGAATCGTCACAAAGGCAGATATAAAGCAGGTCTACACTCTAAAGCAAATTGACAGTTTGAAATGTTGCTGTCCTGCTTATAATAGCAAAGAGTGACAAAGACAGAACTTAAAAAAAAAAAAAAATATTAGGGGACAATCTTACACAAATCGACCTAGTCCCAAACTAAGCAAAGCTTGTACTATGGGTACTAGACGACGATAAACATACTTATATAAATAAATAAATACTTAAATACATAGAAAACATCCATAACTCAGGAACAAATATTCGTGCTCATCACACAAATAAATGCCCTTACCGGGATTTGAACCCAGGACCTCTTGCTTCGTAGGCAGGGTCACTACCAACTAGGCTAAAGCGGTCGTTAAACTAATCACATGATGCACACCTGGCTTTAAACAGTTGTCATTTATCATAAAGTCCGAAATGTATACAATACTCGCAATGTATTTTTACAAATTTAATTATTAAATTACTACGTTACAAGTAAATATGAAAGAATTTAAATATCAGATTTTAATAAAAAATATCTATTTACTATCACACCATTAAACAAACAGGAATAATCGAAGCTAAAAGAAGAGAAATAAATAAAACTATTTTGTCATGGTTCATTTAGGATCCTAAGCCGTGCTTGTAATATTGACAGTGACAAGACAAATCAGGGGCACTACTACAAAATTCGAAGTTCGTATCGTATCATCCCTCTCACTCTCGTGTCAAATCATATTAGCGTGAGCGGGACGGCATGAAACGAAGTTCGAATTATGCACTTCGTAGTAGGGTCTCAGTAGTGCCGTGGTAGTGCCACAGATTATGTTATGTACGACTTGAATTTTTCTAGGCTATGGAACGTGGCTCTCTCACTGTGACGTCATCCAACGTATTTCTAAAAAAAAATATAAAAAATTAAATACTCAACCAAATTCAAAATCGATGAAAATGGTGTCTTAAAATATCCTATTCTTTCCAAAAAAAATATAAAAACTATAGGTTATTTTTTTTGGTGCATCCCAATTCCCATACAAATGGCGGGGACATGCATGTCCACTGCGTTAACCACTTTATAGATAACAATGATTGCTTTTTATACGTAGCGATAATTTGAAATGTAAGCTTGATAATGTGCCTATTTAAATTTTAAATTATAAAACCGAACACTTAACAGTTTTTAAAACAAATATTTGAAGAGCACATTACAAAAAAATTACTGGTCAACGAAAAGTAGAATGAGCCCAAATTTTTTTTTGTGCGCGGGAAAACTCAAAAGTCAAGTCAAAGTCAAAAGTCAAAATTCTTTATTCAATTTAGGCATCAATTGATGCTCCTATGAACGTCGAAAAATCTACCACCGGTTCAGAAAAAACCCTGTTGAGAAGAAACCGGCAAGAAACTCAACAAGGTATATTTTTTTCAATCAGATCTACATTGTTATTAAATGACATACATCTAAAGTATTTAATACAATTAAATTTTTTAACGCAGTAGATACGCTATTTGAGACTAGGGATCGCCAATGCGGATCGGAATTATTTCCAAACATCCCTGTCCATGATATAGTCATTAATTTTATAGTACGCCTTAGATATTAATGTCTTCTTCACAATGGATTTGAATTTTGTATCAGTTTGTTCGGTTATTGTTTTCGGAATTTTATTATAAAAACGTATGCATCTTCCCAGAAACGACTTTTTAGTTTTAGCCAGTCTGTAAGATGGAACTTTAAGCTTCCCTGTGTTTCTAGTAACCTTTGGCTTATCGACGTTAGTGGGGAAATCACATATGTTTTTTCTTACATACATGATTATTTCAAATATATACAACTAGTAAACAAATACTATAAATAGAGTTATGAATGAACCGCTTTTTATTATCACGTTACCTGTAATCATTAAATGATTTGATGATGTCATCCTTTCTAGAGTCAAGGATGCGTAGCAGGAAATACATACCAAATCAGCTGCCGCCGACGATGACAAATGACTTATTAATTGTTTATAACATGGATCAATGTGTTATAACATTAATTAGCGAACATAAAGGCTGCCGCTTGCGGGGGTTTTCAGAAAAAAATGTACCCGTTTTGCCTTCATTATCCTGAATTTTCCATACAAAATTTATTAGTCAGTTTTGTGACGGTACATGGATACAACATGTATGGTTATGGTTAAGACAGTATGATAGATGTAGCACAATATAAACATTTATGTACTTTATTATAAGTTATATATTATATTATTTTACATTTTTATAGAGACTGTATCCTGCAGACAAACTGTGTAAACAGTTTTGCAGAGCTATGTGCAAAAAAACTATGTAAAAGTATGTCAAATAAATAATTTCTTCAATTTCAATTTTCAATTTCAACTGTGTCAAAAAACTGACAATTAAAAGCGGGACACTTTTTTATTGCTTAAATCGATAGTGCTTGTGATTCTGAGTAGAAATAACCTAATAACCTAATACTGTTTTGTTTGTAATGTATTGTACCGTACGTTGATCAATTATAACTGTAGATCCACAGTCGCGCGCCCGAAAATGTCCGAGCCAAATGAGCGCCACTTTGATAAAAGTGGCCTTCTTTTTTCTCAGTACGTTGCGTGAAATTGTCAAGTTTAGCTGTCAAGTGTCAACCGAAATTCGACTGTAATGAAGTAAAGACTAGGTTCAAATTTCTGTGTAGGTGATGATTTTAATTGTTATGCAAACAAATAAAAAAGTTCGGACATTTTTTGAAGGGGATTTTGTTCGGCAATGTGTATCTTCAGTTATAATTGATCAAAGGTACCGTATCAATAAATAAATAAACCCAAAATTTGTTAGGTCTGTGCGTTTTCGTCGGCATTTTCTGCCACGCACAGTTAAATTGTGGACTAACTATGACATCGGGGCCTTCAAGAAAAGAGTGTATTGTTCCCTTAAAGGCCGGCAACGGACTAGTGACCCATCTGGGGTTACTGGTTCTCATGGGTGGTGGTGATCGCTTACCAACAGGTGACCCACTTGCTTGTTTGCCTCCCCGATCAATAATAAAAAAAAAGTACAGGGTAGGTACACTTTTTTCTGAAAATACCCTAACGTTTGCGTGCGTTGAACATGCCAGTCAACAATTGTGATTAATTTCCATTTGTCAGTTGATATATCTTCAGTTTAACATCTTTAGACAGCATTTCCGTGAGGCGTACCGCATGGAACTTTACTTGGACCTTGACATTAAATATTATAGATCAAATATTGTACGTACACGCAATGATGCGTAGTGTGCATAGCATGCGGTTTTTGGCCGTTCTCTTTTGTTTTATAAAGTCAAAGTTAAATTGAAATAAACTGAAGAGCATGCATCGAGAAATGTCAAAGATTTCAATGTCAAAGGGCGCGGTAGGTACATTAGAGGTTACGATACCTGAGAGACTTATGAAAAAAAGGTTTTTAGGGTTCCGTATCCAAAGGGTAAAAACGGGACCTTATTGCTGAGGCTCCGTCCGTCTTTCCGTCCGTCTGTCACCAGGCTGTATCTCATGAACCGTGATAGCTAGACAGTTGAAAATTCCACAGATGATGCATTTCGGTTGCCGTGTTGTTGAATATCTGTATCTTTTGATTGCGTTGGCTTAGAAGTTTGATTTTTTCACAGCTCCAAGGGACAGTAGACCTGAGTATTTGATATAAATTTCAGCTTGATACCTCCACGCGTTCCTGAAAAAAAGGGTCTAAACAGACGGACGGACGGACAATAAACTGATCCTATAAGCGTTCCGCTTTTTCCTTTCGAGGTGCGGAACCCTACAAAGTATTGCCTCGGAACCCCAACAACCAGTCGTCTCCACCGCAAGAGGAACAAAAATGAAACTAAACCTTTGATCAATTATAACTGTAGATCCACAGTCGCGCGCCCGAAAATGTCCGAGCCAAATGACCGCCACTTTGATAAAAGTGGCCTTCTTTTTCTCAGAACGTTGCGTGAAATTGTCAAGTTTAGCTGTCAAGTGTCAACCGAAATTCGACTGCAATGAAGTAAAGACTAGGTTCAAATTTCTGTGTAGGTGATGATTTTAATTGTTATGCAAACAAATAAAAAAGTTCGGACATTATTTGAAGGGGATTTTGTTCGGCAATGTGTATCTTCAGTTATAATTGATCAAAGAACTAAACCATACGTCCCGTAACAAGGCACAGCCCTCCTCTCAAAATGAGAGGACTTGAGCCGTAGTTCAATCAACTACACAGCTATCGCCTGCTTAGTTTCTGTAATAGGCATAATTTCCAGCATGCAGGAAGATAATCTCTTTCTTTGTAACCGACGATTACTAATTATCCAATTATAAAGGTCTACACAATGGTCAATCAATTTCGAAACACTGCAATTGAACTGGATTCGCGTTGAGGTAATGTATTAACTCCATCTTCTTTAAAAATCTACTCATCATCATCACCATTTCTGCCCCAAGGCTCGCCAAACAGATCGGTCCCGTGCCATCCGCAGCCAACGCGATCCCGCAATCTTAACCAGGTCGTCACTCCTTGTTGGAGGCCTACCAACACTGCGTCTTCCGGTACAGAATACATCTACTTAAGTTGAAAAAAGTGGCTGTGACTTACGGACGGACAGACAGACAGATATGACAAATCCATACATAAGGATTCCGTTTTTTGCCATTTGGCTACGGAACCCTAAAAAAGCGGTGATGAAATCGTGTATTAGAGTTTCAAATAAAAGCTGAAATTGGTACAAAAATGTCAGGTCAGCGCCATCAATCGTCAATCAGGAAATTGAATCCACAATAATAATGCGAGAAACTGATCTCTTCACGCATGAACCGACTTAAATGAAATTAAGCAGGTATGGAGATACATATACTTCATTTAATTTAGAATTGAAAACCACAACATCATTATATTGCTGCTCGTCAACTATTTCTTACCTAGCAAATAGTACAGTAGGTACAATAGTCTGGGAACCGCAAAATAAAATTGTTTTTAATGCCACTTTATTTGCGTGTCGTCAATTGTTACTCTAGTACAAATTGTAAAGAGATTACAGTTCACGAGCCGCAATATAATATTGTTACATTGCGGTTTATAATTCTAAATTATATGGAGTATAGCATAGCGTAAGGTTGTGGTACCTACTCTGGAAGATCAGTTCTGGTTGAGTTCGAAAGGCGTCAGTGTAGTTTGGTGGTGGTGATAGTTGGGTTTGTGTGATTTGTGTGTGTTCGTACAGTGTGCATGTGGAGGAACTGCATGAACACGCATTTCTTACATAAACGTAACTATCGTAAGGTCGCGGGTGAGCAAAGTAACGCCTGATTCAATAAATTATACTACATACGGTGTCAAAAGCGCAGTTATTACTAAGAAATCAGTTCGTAATAAAGACTCATTACTTTGTCTGAGTTATATTTCAAAGGAATGGACAGTGAGAATGACCAATATTATTTTACCAATACCTAGTATTTATTAATTACTCAAAATGTGGCTATTTGTTTATTCAACCACACCTAGGTAACACAGGTAATCTAGGATCCTTGATTTTTTTATACTTATATGTATAATCACTTACTTCTATCCTGCGGGAATGTTGCGTTTTCCCGGAGAAAAGTAGTAGAGCTTTTTATTGGTGAAGGAATTCTTAAAATCAACCCCGAAGGTGAATTCACTCATTTCTATCCCGGGGGAATTTCGCATTTTCCCGGAGAAAAAGTAACCTTTTTCAATCAAGGATAGTGTCTTTGGACAGTGTTTTTTTTTAAATCGGCTCAACAGTTTCAAAGACCCCCTACGAACAAATAAACAAAGAAAGTGTAGGTATTTCACTATCCCGTGGGAATTTCGAAAAATCCTTCCTCAGTGTACCTCTACGATACTCTAGGTACATTTGTGCCAAATTTCAAGTTTCTAGCACCAGTAGTTTAGGCTGTACGTTGTCTGTCAGTCAGTCACCAGTCAGTCAGACACGGTACTGTTTTATAGGTATACTAAAGAAGATTTAAAAGCGAAAAAGTTTTCCGGGTGCGCCGGTGGGATTCGAACCCACGTCTCCTGGGTATGCGCCCCAACGGGTGTTCTACCGATTGAACCACGTCGCATCCAACCGACTCATTTCTTACGCATTTCCAACTAATTTGGAACGTTAGGAGTCGTGGCTTCTAATAGTTGCGATGGATGTTACCACACGCCACTGTTGGCGTATGTAAGCGATTAAGAATTTCGGGGGAGTCGGTTGGATGCGACGCGGTTCAATTGGTAGAACACCCGTTGGGGCGCATACCCAGGAGACGTGGGTTCGAATCCCACCGGCGCACCCGGAAAACTTTTTCGCTTTTAAATCTTCTTTAGTATACCTATAAAACAGTACCGTGTCTGACTGACTGGTGACTGACTGACAGACAACCGACCGGCGCACCCGGAAAACTTTTTCGCTTTTAAATCTTAGATTCGGTGAGCAGACGTGACTGCTAATAAAAATAAATACTATACTAAAGAAGATAGAGGAAAAACGAACAGCCATAACATTACGGATGCTTTGCCTCCCAGTCCTTTGAGAAAATAGTAGGCTCTTTTTTAGGGTTCCGAAGCCCAAATGGCCAAAACGAAAAATTATAGTTTCGCCATGTCTGTCTGTAGCGTCTGTCCATCTGTCTATGTGTTTGTCTTGTGTTGTTGTATTTTTATTTGTGAAGGCAAATGCACACTTTTTTATGTAATATTTCGCCACCCATCCAAGTACTGACCCCGCACCCGACGTGCTTTACCTCGGTGATCCCTTCGGAACCCCCACACCCTGCCTCCCTACCCGCAACCCCCCCCCCCCCCTCGCACCCCAAGTGCCGCTCTCTTGCAACTGGCCTTCGCTGCTCTGTAGTTACATGTACGTTACATTGCGTCATCCTTTTTCGTGTATGCAGCCGGCGTTCATAGATTTTATTAGACGTTGTCATGTCACGTCAAAAAACTCAATACTTAATTGTACCATATGCCGTAATGCTTGGCTGAATGCATAATATGATGCGTATGAGTTCCATTGACAGCCAATGCCTTTGTTTTTTTTTAAATCCAAAGTACCTAAGTAAGAAGGTTAGTTTTGCTCCCGTATGTCGGATATGATTTGCCTCACTTTCCGAGTATGAGAGATGAAATTGTTATTATATTAGTCGTGTTTTGTGTTGTATTATTTTCAGATGTGTGTATGTAGTATTATTATTATTTAAAGTAAAGTAAAGTAAAATAGTTTATTGCTGAAAACGGGTTTCACAAGATGGTAAATAAATGTAACTACACAATATTAAGAATCAACCATTTTCTACTTAAGTAAGCATGCAATATGTCTCATTCTAAATTTGCTGGTACTGAAATATCCGTGCAATTTTAGAATTTTCTTAAAAACTAGAACTTAGCAATAATATTTTATTTGTTTTTGGTTTTGAGCGTGAACATCTCACTAACATTATAGAAACACAATTCACACAGCCATTTGTACAATTCACTCTTAAATTTATTGAGAGGAAGATCTTTTATCTCTCTCGGTAAGTTATTAAATATTTTTAAGGACATATGGAGAAGACTACGGCTAGTTTGTTTGAGGCGAGTTCTTGGTACAAATAGTAGGTTGCGCTGTCGAGACATGTGGTCATTGTTCGTGTTAACATCATAGGTTTTTTGGAAATAATGCTTATTCAGATGGACAAAAATAGAAACTTCATAAATGTATAAAGAGGGAAGTGACAATAATTTGTGCTTCTTAAATACTGGCTTACATGCTTTGATCAATTATAACTGAGGATACACATTGCCGAACAAAATCCCCTTCAAAGAATGTCCGAACTTTTTTATTTGTTTGCATAACAATTAAAATCATCATCTACACAGAAATTTGAACCTAGTCTTTACTTCATTACAGTCGAATTTCGGTTGACACTTGACAGCTAAACTTGACAATTTCACGCAACGTACTGAGAAAAAAGAAGACCACTTTTATCAAAGTGGCGCTCATTTGGCTCGGACATTTTCGGGCGCGCGACTGTGGATGTACAGTTATAATTGATCAAAGCTTACATGAGTCGAGTGGATTGAGTGCAAAAACAGCTCTAATACATTTCTTTTGTTTAACAAAAGCTTGTTGTAAATCAATTGAATTGCCCCATAAAATTAGTCCATATCGAAGAGTGGACATTTAGCAATGACCTTCATTTGACATTGGTGTAAATTTCGTGACCGGTCCAAATCGTACTTTATTCTGTGTGGTTAGAATTACTCACAATTTACGCGTGGATTATACTACGGAATTTGATTTGGACCCGCTGTCTGACATCTAGCACTTTGACAGCGCCAGTAAAGTGACACTAGTTACAGTGTACCACTACGCAAAAAATAATTAAAGGGGTTGCCTTATCGTACGCATTTAGATAGATTTAGAAATTTGACAGTGTGGGAGCCCTCAATTATAATCTGACGTCATCAACCAAAATAATTTCAATAATTATTTTGAAAAAAGTAGTGAACTTAATGACAAAATATTGAAATTAGTTTCTTATAATTTACTTTTCTATACAAAAAAAATATATAAAAACCACCGGTAATTTTTTTAACAAGTAAGATGGTATAAGCGATACAGACTGACGGCCATACAACGTCCTACCCACGGATAGTAATTCCACAAATTAATAAGCAATAATTAATTGATATTATTACTCATTAATGTGTCACTTACCTTCCTTAGTAAATAGATGCGTAATAAACATTGTTACATTCAATAATTACGCTGCAGAAAAACAGCGTGAGAAAAAATGTAGGTGCACTAGTCAATCAGAATGTACCACATTCTTAATAAGTATACACAAGAAATGTTTAATGTTAACCGTGGTGGGCTAGTGGTTTGAATCATGGTCTCTAGCAGAGGATCGTGGGTTCAAACCCCGGCTCGCATCTCTGAGTTTTTCGGAACTTATGTGCGAAATTACATTTGTTAATTTAGCACGAGCTTTACGGTGAAGGAAAACACCTGCAAAAAAATTCGATGGGGTGTGTGAAGTTCCCAATCCAAACTGGGCTCGCGTGGGAACTACGGCCCAAGCCCTCTCATACTGAGAGGAGGCCTGTGCCCTGCAGTGGGATGTATGTAGGCTAAATGATGGATGATGATAATTGATGACCTACAAAGTTTTTGAGATCTCAAAATATGTTAAAATGTAATACCTTCACACTATAGTTGTAAAAAATCCGTTAGCTACCGTTAATTAACCAAATTTATGGTTAGCTACCGATAAAATGCAGTTATTAACGGTTAATTATCCGACTGCGACAACGAAAAAGGGTAAATAATGTTTTTTTATTGTGCAGTCAACTCCTAGGTGAAGTGAAAAATCGGTATCCGAAGGATAAAGATTTAATTTTAGATTTTATAAATCATATTTAAAAAACACAAGTATACTGACTGATTATTTTTTGGTTGTCCATACCACGCTGTGCGAGAATTTAACCGTAATAAAATGCGGTTAACTAACCGTTAATAACGAAAAATGCGTTTTTAACCGCTTGGTTAAAATCGTTATTAACCGGCTTCGCATCTGTACTTAACACCCACCTGTTGTTATACAAACAGCTAACACCCTTACATGGTACTCTTGCACATTATTTCTCTAAATAGTTAGTAATAAGTAAATATATTGGCAAGGATGCCAAACCGCCTACGATTCCAAAGCAAACAAACCCCAATACCATGTGATTGTACAATGATTGAATACAAATAAATGAATTGGAAAATCGTTAGAGGGAACGTGCAGAAACTATAGGCGGCAGCCTTTGATCAATTATAACTGTAGATCCACAGTCGCGCGCCCGAAAATGTCCGAGCCAAATGAGCGCCACTTTGATAAAAGTGGCCTTCTTTTTTCTCAGAACGTTGCGTGAAATTGTCAAGTTTAGCTGACAAGTGTCAACCGAAATTCGACTGTAATGAAGTAAAGACTAGGTTCAAATTTCTGTGTAGGAGATGTTTTTATTTGTTACGCAACCAAATAAAAAAGTTCGGACATTCCTAGAAGGGGATTTTGTTCGGCAATGTGTATCTTCAGTTATAATTGATCAAAGGCGGCAGCACTAATGCGACAGAAGAGACACTATGCGGACAGTAAAAGAAACTTATCAGGGTGAAACATTGGTTGCGGATGGCGCGGGACCGATCTGTTTAGCGAGCCTTGGGGGAGGCTTATGTTCAGCACTCTTTCGGTTGAAATGATGAACTTTGGTTTGAATTGAATTTTGTTATATTGTAACTGGCGTGGCCGTTTAGGTTCATTTCGTCCACATTCCCACTTTGTCCATATTCCCACTTCGTTCACATTCCCATTTTGTCCACATGCCCACTTCATCCATATTCCCACTTCGTCCACATTTCCACTTAGTCAACATCCCCATTTTGTCCACATGCCCACTTCATCCACATTCCCATTACGTCCGCATTTCCATTTCGTCCACATTCCCATTTCATCCACATGTATTTTTTTAATGGGAATGTGAACGAAATGGGAATGCGGACGAGTTGGGAGTGCGGACGAAATGGGAGAGTGGACGAAGCGGGAATTGATTGTGGATGAAATAGGATTGCTGACGAAGTGGGAATGTAGACGAAATTAACCTAAACGGGCGTGGCGAAGGGACGTGAGTGTATCATCTTTTCACCTTAACCTTTTACTAGTTACTTTAGCTACCTGACATCTTCCGCGTAGTTACCTGATGAATCGAACCGGCTGCCTTGAGCTTATTCCTACTAAATCCTTCTAGTAACCCACACAAATTGTATGAATACGAGAGATTGATTCATACGAACAAGGACGCAGCGAGGTGAGAGAAATTAAACTAAGTGATACATCTGTTGCGTAGGTAATTGGCGAACACTAGAACCTTCTATACTGAAAATTTAATTCAAAACCAAAAAACCGGCCAAGTGCGCGTCGGACTCGCGAACCGAGGGTTCCGTACAAATTTATATGTATCTATGAACATCCAGTCTTAGCAGACCCCTAAGCAAAATGTGCGCAGTGTGGGGTCATTGTAGATTGGTTACGGGTCTATAATGACTCCCATAAAATTTTTGTTCCGAATTTTCAAGACCATAACGTTTTCTGTCATAATTTTTCTTTGTCATATTATCGGAAGTCATAATATTAAACAACATAAATTGGAGCTACGATTTTCTTAAGTCATAATTATTGTAAGGACTAATAAGTAAACTCATATCATTCAGTGTCAAGAAGCATCACACTTCATAATATTAAAGGTACTAAAGTCACTCATAATAATTATTGCAAGGTCTTTTTTCGCAGGTCATAATTATTTTAAGGCACAATATTACTTTGTAATAACATTCAATGTCATGGTTGTATGACATTTCATAATATTAAAGGTAATAATCCTTTTCTGTGCTGTCATAAAAAAAATACCTAACATCGAAGGCTAAGGCGGGAGCTACGCTTACGCTTCGCTCCCGCCTTAGCCTTCTGAACCTAACCTGTCCGAGTCGCTTCTGCCCTGAAAGTCTTGCTCGCTCGCTTCGCTCGCTCGCTGCCAGCGATATGTCTTACAATGTTTCTGAATAATTATCAATGTTCCTTTGGATGTTATAGAATTCAATGTAGATGGTTAGTGCATTTTAGGTAATGAAAAATTATGACTAAAAACAATTATTACTTTAAGATATATGCCCTATAACGTTTCTGAATAATCAACGATATTCCCTTAAATATTATTGATATCAATATTATGACTTTTTAAAGTTATGATCAATGGGATTATGGCTCATTGCAGTTAGAACTATTAAGCGATATGCTTTACAAAAATTATGACCATCGATATTTATGAGCAAGAATATTATGGACATCAATTTATGACTTTCAAAATTCGGATAAAAAAGATTATGGGAGAAAAGGGGCACCCATTGGTTACTGATAAAGACAGACAGACAAAAACCGGTTGTCTGTAAAGTCGGTTTACGGACGATAGTTTAACGTGACAACGTCATAACAAAACATTCAAAAAACAAAAATGAAACCAGGCGGTCACCCGTCCAAGTACTGACCGCGCCCGACGTTGCTTAACCTCGGTGATCGGACGAGAACCGGTGTTTTGTCAAATATCTTGAAAACGGTGCATCCTACGGCAAAATCAATGAAATTTTCATCCCCCCTTTGAAGCCCCCTCTCCCCCGACCCACCCTCCCGCACCCCGCATTGTACATCCTGACGTTCGCCGCTCTCTGGTACATACTGGCCTTCGCTGCTCTGTACACACATGTACCTACATGTAACGTTACATTGCGTCATCCTTTTTCGTGTATGCAGCCGGATTTCATCGATTTATTAGACGTTATCACGTCAAAAAATTTATGTTTTTCGCAATTTTTCCTTTATCTGTGCTATAAGACATTGCTTCGTACCAAATTTCAGATTCTGAGTTCACGGGAAGTAGGTACCCTGTAGGTTTTTGATTCCCTTGCGAGTGTCGAAAATTTGCGGCTGTATCTTATATAAGTTTGATTATTTCACAGCTCTAAGGGACAGTAGACCTGCGAGTATTTGATGTAAATTTCAGCTTGATACCTCCACGCGTTCCTGAGAAAAAGGGTCTTGACAGACGGCGGACGGGTGGACAACAAAGTGATCCTATAAGGGTTCCGCTTGTTCCTTTCGAGGTGCGGAACCCTAATAACTACGATAGATATGTCACTGCCATATGTGTCAAAGTCCCTTATGTCATTGTCAATCGAACATTTCAGATAGACAACTTTTTATAAGCTTTTATTTAACTCACCCCGTTTGTTTTATTCTTGGGTCAAATCTTAGAAGTCGAATTTGACCCACTTCCAGTGGTTGGATTCACCTGAAATTTGGCATACTTCTGCAGGTTGGATGACATTGCAAGTACAGACAACAAAAAGTTAAAAACTTATTTACATTGATAATCAAATCGTTGTAAATATTTGTAGTATGTATGACTAACATTTTCAATATCAAACGTTATATTAACAATAGCGAATATATTCATTAATTTCATAGTACGCTTAGATATTAATGTTCTCTTCACAATGGATTTGAATTTTGTATCCGTTTGGTCGGTTATTGTTTTCGGAATTTTATTATTATTTTTTTTTTTTTTTATGTTAGATAGGCCAGACAAACGAACTAGTGGGTCACCTGATGTTAAATGATCACCACTGTCCATAGACACCCGCAGCACTTTACGCGATGCCAGTGCGTTGTCGGCCCTAAAAGGGAGAGGAAAAAGGAAAGGGAATAGAGGAGGGGGAGAGGTATTGGGCCCCCGGCGCTCTCACTGACCGTACGAAACGCAGCAGGAGTACTGCTGCTTCACGCCGGTGTTCTGTGAGAGGGTGGTACTGCCCCGGACGAGCCGGCCCATTCGTGATGCAGCGGCTAGCTACAATATGGCTCTACCACTACAAAGACTCTACCATTATAAAGACTTTTTGGTTTAAGCAAGTCTATGTGCAAGTATTTTAAATAAGCAACAATTTTTTGTATTATCATCCTCTTTGGCTGTCGGTGGCTGATTGGCGCTACGCCCATGCCATGCACCGCGGCAAAAAAGAAAGGAGCTGTCAGGGCGGCAGTTGCTAGCCAGTGCTGTGTAAATAAAAAACATTGTAATAGTAGATTGATAACCAAGGCACAGATTACTTAATAGTTACTTCGTAACAGATACTGCATCCCGTACAAAATCTTGGTACTTACCGCGATTGTAGCCACAGATTATACTACTCCGTCTCCTTAAGAATGTGTGCGTGCCGACAGTGACAAGGGCTGGCAGTTTGGATTAAAAAAATTTTTCTACATGTTGTTTATATCCATGCAAACTTTCTAGCACTAATATTCTTTAAGCTAAGCCACGGACGGACAAAGAGGCAGACGGTCATGGCGAAACTATAAGGGTTCCGTTTTTGCCATTTTAGCTCTGGAATCCTAACAAAAAAGGATATTTATTGTAATGCGCAGAACACATTGCCATGCTCACAGTAGGTACCCTAGCGTTATACTAAATACGAATGTCAACTTTCGAACTTCGCATCGTGCCATCCCGCTCACGCTTATAGCTTTTTATAGAAGAGTAAGAGGGACAGCACGATACGAACTTCCAAATTGTTATATTAGCTATTAATTCTAGCATAGTCATATTAAAATTTGCCCCCTGTTTCACCATTCACTTATAAAAGTCCAGGCGGCATATTTTTTCCGTGGAACACGAATGAACGTGCGTCGGCGCGCGCTTGTGACAACCTACTGGAATTTCGATCGCAGCAGATCGTCCCCGCGGTAGGTAAATATCGCGCGTAAGTACATGGCATGCATGAGGCCTGACCAAGGGTGGAAAGTGACCCATTGAACCCGAGATATTTCTGGCGCTCGAACGAAGTGAGGGCGCCAATAGTTCGAGGGGAAATGGGTAATTTCACCCGATTTATACACTCTACTTTTCATTTCGACTGTGAGGAAATAAAATCCATCCATCCATCCGTCCATCCGTCCGTCCGTCCGTCCATCCATCCAATAACAAAAGAAGATAGATTTTTTTTATGTCGTAAGAATGCTTAGAGTTGGCTGTATATAATTTTTCCTTTGTCAGTTTAATGTTAGTAAGCAAATTTAAAAAGTTAGATCAAATTTCTTGGTTCAAACGGATGTTCGGCGTACAACCTCCAGTGTTGTATATAAGCTCCATGGTCGACGTGCATCTAGATGGCCATGCCAAAACGTGAAAAAAGTGTCACTGGCGTAACTGAATTATCTTCGACACCGAGGCTAATGGTAAAAATTAAAAAAAATTACTTTCCACCCTTGAGATGAAAACGCAATTTTCCACCCGGCTATCTACCCATGAAAATTTAACTTTCCAAACAGGAGAGATGAAAATAGTGTTATCTAGTACTAATGATAAAGAACGGTCATTATTTAGTTAAATACGTAATAGCAAGTGGCGGTGCGGACTTTGCGGCTCTACGGACGGGCTAAGCGAGCGCTTATCGAAGTCAGCGCTTCATTGAGGTTTGTGGTTCATAAATTGTTGTTTAGTTTTAATGCTGCATAAAAACGAATAACCACGGCCTTGGTGATAGTCACTATATATCGAAGGTTTTAATGAACAGTCTGTAAGATGGAACTTTAAGCTTCCCTGTGTTTCTAGTAACCTTGGACAGTAGTAGTAGTTAACCAAAGGCCCTGGGGCAATAAATAAACTAGGGCCCCAACCCGTGTTTGTTTACATGATAAGACGAGTAAGGATGAATGCACTTTAAATTCACTAGACTCGCGCGCTTGTAAATTCATTAGTAGCGTTTTATAGCCGCGTTTCTCATAGGTCCGCGTTTATAGTTTGTAAGTCAGAGTCCGAGGGGCCCCCTGAGCTTGGAGGCCCCGGTGCACTGCCCCGCTTGCCCTACGGTAGCTACGCCACTGCCTTGGACTTATACACGTTAGTGGGAAAATCACATATTATATTTTTTTGGGGTCGTACAGGTCAGTTTTATTTAAAAAAAACCACAGTCCGAGTCGCGGGAAGAAGCTTAGTGTCCGAAATTCTTATAAATAATGTAATAGTCACAATCGGATCTTGGAAAGTTCATATAAATTATGCCAAGGTTAATGTAAACATAATATAAGTGGCATTGTTCGGATGAGAACAATAAATAAACATTTGATATAGTTGCGTAATGGACGGGCAGATCGTGAGTTTTGTAGCTTAAACTTTAAGAGTACTGAGTGAAATGTCAGCTTTTCGGATGACTGGCAATGATATTTTAAGTGTAGATACGTTATATGCTCACATGATGCCCAAAAAAATGCTCCGCACGCGGCGGCAGGCACACACACATACACGTTTCATTTTACTTACATTTTATTACATTGACAGACGGTATAAGAGAGATGGCTTCATTAAGACGATAAGAAGAAAAAAAAACAAAGATAGTTTATCAGTTATCACTTGCGCGCAAGTGTAAACAAACGTCACAGGAGTTCACATTCCAATGGTCACAATTAGGACCATTTCGCGGCACACGTTTTGGTGCGTTGGTGGCGTATCTACCTCTTTTTTGTTAATATCATTGATGACTGGGCTTTCCGATATATTTGGAATTCCCTATATCACGAGGAACCCAAGCTATGTAGGCTAGTAATTTGACCTATGGGTTAACTGACTTTTTCGGAATTAATGTGCAAAATAACATATGAAAAATACATACAGCGCCAGACTCAAGTGGCGGTGGGCAATATTATCTTCTAATATACAGGGTGTAAAGTATGGTGAAATGAGAAACTATGAGAGATAACAAAATCTGTTCTTAGGAACCATGGCTTCGATTTTAGATTTAAGAAAAATGGCATTCAAACATTTTTTTTTAACTCTTATACATAACCGGGAATCGAACCTGGGCCCAATTGCATAACAAAGTACAACTAATATTACAAGCGGAACTCTCGCTTCAGTTATATTAACTAAAAAGAGAGTTCCGCTTGTATTTTAAGTTGTACTTTGTTATGCAATTGGACCCTGGTCAAAATTTCTGTACTAAATATTCACATGTCGTTTTGTTATTAGTTGATCCCTAGAATATAACGACCAACTTTTGCTATGAATTCTTGTGTAAAACATTAGACAGAAATTCCCACAATTTAAATAGTTTGCAAAATATCGTCATCAGTTCATCAATATGAATAATTTATCTGAATAGGCTACCTTACCATTATCTTACTTAGATAGTGATCCACTACAAATTGCGTTTATTTGAAACTAGAACACATTCGATCGGAGGGTGTTCCAATTTACTTCAAATTTCAAAATGGAATGTTTTCTTGGGCTGAATATGCACCCCACAAAAATACGGAACGCGATTGTGTCATCCAGGAAAATGGCTAACATTTTGATAAAAAAATTTAATAAAAATGAAAAATTCCATTAAAAATGTGTTTCTTGGAACTTGTAATTCCTAACTTCAACAATAACAACAAATAAATTATTACAGAAATTTTGACCAGGTTCGATTCCCGGTTATGTATGAGAGTTAAAAAAATGTTTGAATGCCATTTTTGTTAAATCTAAAATCGAAGCCATGGTTCCTAAGAACACATTTTGCTATCTCTCATAGTTTCTGATTTCGCCATACTGACCCATTTTGATTTAACACCCTGTATAAAAATCTCGTGTCACGGTGTTTGTTATCAAACTCCTCCGAAACGGCTTGACCGATTTTTATGAAACTTTTTTCTTCTACTTTTTTCTGCGGAGGTCCATATTAATGAACTGAAACAATTTTATTACTTTGCTCACCCGCGACCTTTACATTGTTGTATTGTTAAAAAGATAGCATAGAATACATTAGGCCGTGGCTGACTAGTGGTTTGAGCTATGGTCTCTCAAGCAGAGGGTCGGGGGTTCAAATCCCGGCTCGCACCTCTGAGCTTTTCGGAATTTATGCGCGAAATTACATTTGTAATTTACCACGAGCTTTACGGTGAAGGAAAACATCGTGAGGATCTTGCATACACCTTAAAATAAATTCAATGGTGTATGTGAAGTTCCCAATCCGCACTGGGCCCGCGTGGGAACTACGGCCCAAGCTCTCTCATTCTGAGAGGTCTGTGCCCTGCAGTGGGACGTATATGGGCTAGGATGATGATAATGATAGAATACATTATTTTTGTTAAAAGTTAAGTTAAGTTAAAGATATATATATATATTTTTTTTTATGTAAGGAAGGCCAGACAAACGAGCTAGTGGGTCACCTGATGTTAAATGATCACCACTGTCCATAGACACCTGCAGCGCTTTACGCGATGCCAGTGCGTTGTCGGCCCTTAAGGAGAGGGAATAGGGGAAGGGGGAGAGGGAAGGGGTGAGGTATTGGGCCCCCGGCACTCTCACTGACCGTACGAAACGCAAGCAGGATTACTGCTGCTTCACGCCGGTGTTCTGTGAGAGGGTGGTACTGCCCCGGACGAGCCGGCCCATTCGTGATGCAGCGGCTAGCTACAACATGGCTCTACCACTACTAAAATATTATATTTTTTCCATGTACTTGTTTAACTGTATTGTTTTCTTTGTGGTTTAAATATTGTATTGTAATCAAAATAAAATTTATCATAATGTTCATAAGTCATAATGTCACTTTATATAACGTTCATTCAGAATAATTAATTTAAAAAAATGCTAGCGGAAAGTAGGTTACTTTAAAACTGTGGCGCCACTGAAACGAATTGCTACCGGAATTAATTATACACTGTACAAAGTGACTCTTATGCTATTTGTTTATTATGTAAATATGTTATTATGCAACGAAGCATAGAACATTTTCCATTTTAGATAAACACTTTTGACATGACTATACCTATCTAAGAACAAACATAATATCGGTACCTATACAAATAAATAACAAACTATGACATATTTCAAACTAAATACAAACTGAAATATAGATGCACAGAAAAAAGACCAATGCTGGGAATCGAACCCAGGTCCTCAGCGTTCCGTGCTGCGTGCTTACCCCTACACCATCACTGGTCAACCCGCCCGCGGTTGCCCCGGTTAAATATATGCTTTCACGGGATGACCGTAAAAGTAATAAAAAATGAAGTTGAAAAATAAATAAAAAAGATACTTCATAGCTAACTTGTTTAAACTATGACATATTAAAATAACTGGAGCTAAATTCAGGAATGGCTCAATACGGTTTGCGAGCTTAGCAGTAATTCAATCGTATGCGAGAGTATAAGAATGGCGAAATATGACGAAAATAGACAAGGCACTAAAGTGTATACATATTTTTGCCCTTGACTGTACATAAAATGTTTTTTTTTAACATTACACATTCGATTATATCTAATTCTGAATTTGCTAGTACTAGTATATCCGTGCAATTAAGTGATTGATTCCTTAAAACTAAAATTTAAACAAGTTAGCTTAGCTATGAAGTATCTTTTTGTATTTATTTTTTCAACTTCATTTTTTATTACTTTTACGGTCATCCCGTGAAATCATACATTTCATACTAAATACAAACTGACCTGACTGACTGAAACCTCTTTTTGGGTTTTTTCTGTGCATCTATATTTCAGTTTGTATTTAGTATGAAATATATGATTTCACGGGATGACCGTAAAAGTAATAAAAAATGAAGTTGAAAAAAAAATACGAAAAGATAATTCATAGCCAAGTTAAATTGTTTAAAGTTGCACAGTAGCGCCATCTCTTGTCCAGGTGAGCGGTTAGTTCCGAAGGAGTGTTAAAATCTCTCGATAGAGGGTGTAACATAAATGAGCGCTTGTCACTGCATAAGGTGATGAGTACCTGGGCGACCGAGCTCTGCTCGGGCAGAAACTCGGTACCAAGCGTTTTCCCAGAGATAAGACCAAGCTAGATCAATTTTTCATCCCCGAAAACCCCCAAATACCAAATTTCATCGAAATCGTTGGAACCGTTTCCGAGATCCTGATTATATACACCGGAGGGGTGGGGGGTGGGGTGGGGGGTTGAGAGGGGGGGAGGGGATGCGGGAGAGGGAGCGCGGGGGAATTAAAGGGGGGATGAAAATTCCATTGATTTTGCCGTAGGATGCACCGTTTTCAAGATATTTGACAAAAACACCGGAGGGGGTGGAGCGGTGAGTCACGTTAAACTATCGTCCGTAAACCGACTTTACAGACAACCGGCTTTTCGTGTTCTGTGTGCTCCCAATAGGGAACGTGCACATAGACGGTGCTGCCAACTGGTGCCATAAGGGTGCCATCAATTTGAATGTTTTACCTTGATAAGTTTGTTTTACTGTCCGCATAGTGTCTCTTCTGTCGCATTAGTGCTGCCGCCTATAGTTACTGCACGTTCCCTATAATACTTTTTCTAACAAAAAAGTAACTTTTTCTTGCAAAAAAATAACTTTTTCTCACAAAAAAGTAACTTTTTCTCACAAAAGAAGAAACTTGACGTTTTCTCATGAAAAATAAACTTAAAAAAAAACTAAAAATGTTGAAAAAAAACGTGGATTCGAACCGAGGTCGGCTGGATCCGCGACCACCCGATTTCTAATGTGCCATTATGATCTGCTCGAAGTGGGCGAAATTTAGCTTTATATTCTAATGCAAACAAAAATAGCCGGAAAACACGAGTAAAAGCGATTTTCTGAAAATGAAACATAGCTAGATCAGTTTTTCATCCCCGAAAACCCCCACATACCAAATTTCATCGAAATCGTTGGAGCCGTTTCCGAGATCCTGATTATATATATACATATATATATACATATATACAAGAATTGCTCGTTTTTTTTGCTCTCGAACGAGAAAAAACTGCCTATTTTACATACTACGTAAACAAAAACAAAAGTCATCCGGCACAAATGTGGACACACCTGAAGAGTTCTGCGGTTATAGGTGACGCAGAAAAACCTGCTTTACCGCATCATTTATGTGTCCCTGACACAGTCAACGATTTCTTCTTGAAGCTACCGGGAAACTCTGATACACATCGAGATACGCAAGCCTGGTTTTCTGGGGGTAGGTTGGGTTCTTTTAAGTTCCATATTAAAAAATGCACGGAAGAGCAAGTATTTAAAAGCATACAGTCTATAAAAACCAATGCAAAAGGCCATGACGGAATTTCAATGGAAATGATCAGACTAACGTTAAAAACAACCTTACCTATAATTGTGCACATAGTGAACTCATCCATTGAACATGGCATCTTCCCTGAAGACTGGAAGATAGCCAAAGTTCGGCCAATACCAAAGTCCAACAAAGCAGAAGATTTAAAGGATCTACGCCCGATTAGTATTCTTCCTGTTCTATCAAAAATAATTGAAAAAATAGTCTGTGATCAGTTAGCAAAATACTTAGAAAATAATGAAATACTCCCCATTGTGCAGTCTGGCTTCCGTGGTAAACATGGTACTGCAACCGCCCTGGCGAAAGTCACAGATGATGTCATCACGGCGTCAGACAGTGGAATGGGCACCCTTCTAGTTTTGTTGGACTTCTCTCGAGCGTTTGACTGTCTAAACCCAGCTTTACTTATTGCAAAAATGAGATACTATGGTGTTTCTGACTTATCATGCCAGTGGTTTCAATCATTTCTCAGCAATAGGCAACAATTTGTGGAACTGCAGACGGAGCAGGGAAGTCTGGTAGCTTCAAGTACCCGGAGTATCGACCGGGGTACACCGCAGGGATCCATCTTAAGTCCCCTGCTTTTTGTTTTGTATACTTCGGACCTCGTGGCAAGATTGAAGCATTGTAGTGTGCACTTGTACGCCGATGACACTCAGCTGTACTATAGCTTAGCCCCACAAGATCTTGACACTGCGCTGGCCAGAATCAACGAGGATCTGAGTGCTGTGGCTGACTGGTCAGTTAAAAACAATCTTGTGCTGAATCCTAACAAGTCACAGTTCATTGTCCTGGGTAGCAAAGGCCAACGTGAAAAAATCAAAGCACAAAAGCCAGTCATTATTATAGGTAACGAACCGGTTTCGCAGGTTGATCAGGTGAAGAATCTGGGGCTAGTTATGGATGGGGAAATGAGGTACATAGAGCATTTCAACATTAAAATAAGAAACGCCTTTTACAGACTCAAGACCCTGTACAGTCTGCGGAAATACTTGTCTGTTGGAGTACGTGAAACAGTTGCAGAGGCCCTCGTCCTTTCACATTTGAATTACGGGGATATAGTTTACGGTCCTAGGCTTTTGGAAAAGACCAAAAAAGTTATACAACGTCTGCAGAATGCATGCGTACGATTTTGTTACGACGTTCCTAGACGAGCTCACATCACGCCGTATCTTAATGATAGAGGTATATTAAATATGGCGAACCGAAGAAACCTCCACCTGGCTTTCACCGTTCGTAAGGTAATCGAATTCGAGAAGCCTCGGTATCTATTTAATGTGTTGAAATGGGTGAAAGACGATCGCAAGAAGCCACTTCGGAGCCACAGAGCGACCAAGCTTATTGTACCGGTGCACAGGACCGTATCGTTCAGGGGGGGATTTAAATTTGCAGCATCCAAGATCTGGAATGATTTACCTCCACCGTTGAGGGAGCCGATGCCTTTGCTCAAATTTAAAAAAATATTAAAATCACATTTCCTAAAACAACAGAAGCAAATTTAGACCACCCGACGCAATCACTCTCACACTTGAACCATTCGGGCACACACTACACGCACTCACACGCACACATACATACACATGCTCACTCACATACACACACGCTCATATACACATACCCATACGCTTATCACACTTACACCACATGGAGACACACATACACACCATGCATATTATGTCTGGGTACTTAAGCCGTATAACCAGGCCATGCCTGCTTTTAGTTGAATTGACAACATTTCATATTTCTAAGACTATAAATTTGATTCGTTCTCTGTATTCTGTTTGGATGGAGAAAGACGCTGATAATTTTAAATTTTCACTAGGATTATTAATTAATTTGTTTAAATTTTTTAAAGATGTGCTTTTTCTAAAATAGCATAACGATGGAATACATCCATTACTTTTGTCTAGTCTCTATTTAAAAAAGTGATGACGTAAATTTGACGTTAAGGTTGTTATCAAATTTAAAATTATGACAGCTCTTTTTGTTCTAGTGGAAAGGGTAAGGGAAACATATCTATTCTGTGGAAGTATTTGTAAGTGTATATTATATGGTTTTAAATTTGTTGTATTTTTTTTTTTTTTTTTTTGAATGTGGAGAAATAAATTATAATAGATATTTTCCGTGTTCAGGAGGCGAAACTCTTTCGATTCCTGCAGTAATTTTCAGGTGTTGGAAAGATGAAAGGTTGTCAATTGTAACAATTAGTTTCCTTCTATAATTTTAATTTAATTTTAATGTTTTTATTTTTATTTTTAATTTAATTTTTTTATTTTTATTTTATTATACTACTTTATATTATTGTATGTTACAACTAGCCCCCGCTAAAGGGGTCAATCTGAAAATCAGCGCTGGGGCATGCTGTCATGTGTCCTAGCACTTGCTGAGATTGAGACCCATTGCCGGAACGTTGCTGATTTATTTCCATTTGTTGTTATTTATGTTGTGGCAATAAATGATTTTTTATTTATTTTATTTTTTTTATTTATTTATTAGATTTAGCAGACTGAAATGTATGATGTATAGGAAAGATTCGTGTCTAATCTCTAGACCAGTGGTGGTGTAGGGGTAAGGCACACGGCACGGAATGCTGAGGACCTGGGTTCGATTCCCAGCATTGGTCTTTTTTCTGGGGTTTTCTCTGTGCATCTATATTTCAGTTTGTATTTAGTATGAAATAAACTAAAATTTAGTAAATTATTTATTTGTTACGAATGCGGGCTTGAACCCACTCTGTTTGAGAGACCATATGTCTAAACCCCAATCTAGGCCACCGCGGCATAGTTAAAAACCGGCCAAGAGCGTGTCGGACACGCCCTAGATAGGGTTCCGTAGCCATTACGAAAAAATCAAGTAATATTTTTCTAAGGATTTCGTATGTGTACGGAATCTTCCAAGTTAGGTATCTACATCTACATCTACATCTACACTAATATTATAAAGAGGAAAAATTTATACCTATTTTTGTATGTTTGTAATGAATAGGCTCAAAAAGTACTGGGCCGATTTAAAAAATTATTTCACCAATAGAATGCTACATTCTTCCAATTTGACATAGGCTACATTTCATTTTGAAAAAAATTAGGGATCCTTGGTAAAATTTGAACAATGTAACCGAAGGTGTAGAAAAATGAGTCTTAAAATGTCTTTCGTCGAATGCGCTGCCGATACTATTAGCGATAGAACAAAATAATGTACAACAATATTGAAGAACATCATAATGTCTACAAAAAACTCCGCGGTAGCATATGTCCAACTATTGTAGTTATGTCACTACAACAACTTTTTTCATTTTAAACATTAATGAAAATGCTAACCAATGTATAATATAGTTGTACCCGTGCGAAGCCGGGGCGGGTCGCTAGTCGTCAATACTTTGAAAAAAGCTCGTATCTCAAAATCGTTAATCTGGCAAAGTGAACTTTATTACGCGTTCAGTTTTGTTTACATGCTGATTTGGGATACGAGTTTTTCAAAGTAGTGACGGTATGTTTAATACCTTAGGCTACTATTTACTCTTAAACTACAAATAATTCCCAAGCAATCTTAGCCGCTATAATTTTCCTTGTAAATTTAATATCTTTACTACCATTTTGAATTTTTTTTAATTTTTCCACCCAACAGTTTAGATTTTAGAGGGGGGGGGGGGGGACGATCGATTTTAATGAAAATTTTCACTTTAAAGTTGAATATTTCGCAAACAAATCACTGAATACAAAAATCATGTAAACAACCCCGCAATGGTTTTAAAAGACCTATCCAACGATACCCCACACTATAGGGTTAGTCGAGAAAAAAAAAATCACCCCCACTTTACGTCTATGGGAGGTACCATAAAAAAATTATTTTAGTTTTTTTTTATTTAACCAATTTGTCGGCGTGACTAATATATATATATTCATGCCAAATTACAGTTTTCTAGTACTAGCAGTCTCTGAGCTTAGCCGCGGACAGACAGACGGACAGACATGGCGAAACTATAAGGGTTCCTAGTTAACTACGAAACCCTAAAAATTGGAAGAATATGATATCACGCGCGTTTGGTTTTGATTTCGTATTGGGGATTACCTAAGTCGAAAGAGTGAGGTTATGCTTGTGATCTCAAACAGATCATTTCACGAAATATATTCGTCATCTTATTTCACAAATAAGTGCAATGCATACAGCTCGGCCATGACTCGACTACACGCGAGCGGCGAGCGTTATCTACAGGGTCCATACTTTTCATGCCGATAACATCAATTTCACGTCACGCTGCATATAGGATGATCCCAAATAGTTTTATTGTAATTATTAATCACTAGCTGGTGCCCGCGACTCCGTCTGCAAAGAATTCGTTTATCGCTATCCCGCGGGAACTATGCGATTTTCCGGGATAACAACTATCCCATGTCTTTGCCAGGGTTTCAGTCAATCTCCATACCAAATTTCATGTAAATCGATTCAGCGGTTTGAACGTGAAGAAGTAACAAACATACACACTCACACACTCACAAACTTTCGCCTTTATAATATTAGTGTGATTAGTCGTCAATCATTTTAATCATGTACAATAACATAAAACCGATTGTCTGTAAAGTCGGTTTACGGACGATAGTTTAACGTGACAACGTCATCTAATCTATCTATATATATAATACCTTTAAACGAGCAATTCTTGTATATATGTATATATATATATAATCAGGATCTCGGAAACGGCTCCAACGATTTCGATGAAATTTGGTATGTGGGGGTTCTCGGGGATGAAAAACTGATCTAGCTATATTTCATTTTCAGAAAATCGCTTTTACTCGTGTTTTCCGGCTATTTTTGTTTGCATTAGAATATAAAGCTAAATTTCGCCGACTTCGAGCAGATCATAATGGCACATTAGAAATCCGGTGGTCGCGGATCCAGCCGACCTCGGTTCGATTCCACGTTTTTTTTCAAGATTTTTAGTTTTTTTTTTAAGTTTATTTTTCATGAGAAAACATCAAGTTTCTTCTTTTGTGAGAAAGTACTAATCATAACAAAACATTCAAAAAAAACAAAAATGAAATCAGGCGGCCACCCATCCAAGTACTGACCGCGACCGACGTTGCTTAACCAAGTGCAGTGGCCAGTGATGCAGACGAGAACAGGTGTTTTGTCAAATATCTTGAAAACGGTGCAAAATCAATGAAATTTTCATCCCCCTTTAATACCCCCTCTTTTGGGGGTTGGGCTGAGATTGGGATGAGCCTGATTTATTTATTCAATTTATTTATTTACAAAGCGAATTTACAGGAAAACAAGGCTCATCCCAAGCTCAGCCCATCCCTATCCTCTCGCAAACGATTGAATTACCGCTCGCCAACCGTGTTCGCCCCTCCTGACTTTAGCCCCTGGCAACACAAGCAATGAACAGAGAAAACGCTCGCCTCAACCGTACCTTTACCATGAGTTACACTAGTTTACAGTGACCGTACTCGCTAGCGACGGCGTAAATGATTTGTATGGAGAATTGTACTTCCGTAAGTGACCGCTAGAGGCGCTGTACACAATTCTCCATACAAATCATTTACGCCGTCGCTAGCGAGTACGGTCACTGTAAACTAGTGTAATCATGTACGCTTAGTATAAGTTTTCCTTCACTTCAATACTTCTCGATCGCGTTTACGTAAAAATTTCAATTCTATGGAAACATGGACGCGCGCGCGCGGAGACGCTGTCCATGTTTCCCTAGTAATTGAATTTTTTACGTAAACACGATCGAGAAGTATTTGGTGAAGTAAAAACTTATACTAAGCGTACTGTAGGTACACAATTCTCCATACAAATCATTTACGCCGTCGCTAGCGAGTACGGTCACTGTAAACTAGTGTAACTCATGGTAAAGGTACCGATCGCGTGTGGTCGTGACTGAGCCGTAGCTCTACATGTTTTCGTAAGTTGATGTGATATAAACGATATTTTGAAGTGACTCAGATGCTTTAACTTTTAATCGTTTGTGAAAGGGATATTAAGGAGTTAAATAATGGGTCATTATATGGTTCAGTACGTAGAGGTAACGCCACCAGAGTTGAGGCCACGCACACAACCACATCTCATGTAATGACAGCGGGATTTTGACGTTGTGTTGACGTTTAACGACAACACAACGTCAAAATCCCGCTGTCATTACATGAGATGTGGTTGTGTGCGTGGCCTCAACTCTGGTGGCGTTACCTATAACAGGGCAACGGTTTAAATTATCACTGCTTTTTAGGGTTCCGTACGCAAAGGGTGAAAACGGGACCCTTATTACTGAGACTCCGCTGTCCGTCCGTCTGTCTGTCCGTCTGTCACCAGGCTGTATCTCATGAACCGTGATAGCTAGACAGTTGAAATTTTCACAGATGATGTATTTCTGTTGCCGCTATAACAGCAAATAATAAAATTAAAATGAAGTCAAAAATTAAAGGGCCATTTATTACCATCGCACTATAAAATATAGGAGGAGGAGGCTTTTTTAAGAGGATAGAAAAGAATAGAATTGATATATTATTTTGTTTAATTTTATAATTTCTATAAAATTTTATTTTTACAAAAACAACTTGGAGCGATCAGTAGGTAGTAGGTATGTATATTTGACTTTAAACATGAAACTACCGTGAGACTCACTCACAGTGAAAATAAACGGATCACTCACGTCTAAAAACGAGTTTAACTGGACATGTTTCGGGCTAATCCGTAGCCCTTCTTCTTGGAAGTGTGCTTGGAGTCAGTGCGCGTTTGGCAGCCGCTGTGACGTGTGACTCCAAGAAGATGGGCTACGGATTTGCCCGATGTCGAGTTAAACTCGTTTTAAATCGTGACGTGACGTGATCCGTTTATTTTCACTATCGTCGATAGTTGAGTTTATCGATAAATGAACTCCCTGCTTGTCATTAAATTTTGCCCCCTAAATTCCTATGTCTGATGATGGCATTGTAATTAAAGTTTACTATTTTCTTTGATCAATTATAACTGTACATCCACAGTCGCGCGCCCGAAAATGTCCGAGCCAAATGAGCGCCACTTTGATAAAAGTGGCCTTCTTTTTTCTCAGTACGTTGCGTGAAATTGTCAAGTTTAGCTGTCAAGTGTCAACGGAAATTCGACTGTAATGAAGTAAAGACTAGGTTCAATTTTCTGTGTAGGTGATGATTTTAATTGTTATGCAAACAAATAAAAAAGTTCGAACATTTTTTGAGGGTGATTTTGTTCGGCAATGTGTATCTTCAGTTATAATTGATCAAAGACTATTTTATTGTAGTTAACTTATTATTTAATTATCGTATTTGGCGTCATGAATTAATAATGCTGGGGGTCATATTCACGGTCAAACAGTGTGACGCAGCAATCGGAATCATAGTTGCAAGAGTTGCACAAGTTTGATAATTATTAAAAAAAATAAGGCTCGTTCTAAAAAAAATTAAAAGAAAATACTCTCGGCTTTTTTAATTCATTATCCATCCCAGTCTATATACGTCCCACTGCAGAGCACAGGTCTCCTCTCAGAATGAGAGAGCTTGGGCCGTAGTTCCCACGCGGGCCCAGTGCGGATTGGGAACTTGACACACCGTTGAAATTCTTAACAGGTGTATGCAGGTTTACTCACGATGTTTTCCTTCACCGTAAAGCTCATGGTAAATTTCAAATGTAATTTCGCACGCAAATTCCGAAAAACTCAGAGGTGCGAGCCGGGATTTGAACCCACGACCCTCTACTTGAGAGACCATAGGTCATACAACTAGACCACCACGGCTTTGATTCATTATAAGATATTAATATTTTTAAAGATGAGTGTCGTGTAGGCCTCCAACAAGATGGAGCGACGATCTAGTTAAGGTTGCCGGATCGCGTTGGATGCGGATGGCACGGGACCGATCTGTTTGGCGAGCCTTGGGGGAGGCCTAGGTTCAGCAGTGGACGTCTTTCGGCTGAAATGATGATGATGATGATGATGATGAGTGTCTAATCCATGAATTAGACATAGTGACTGGACAATCAAAGAAATGGACGTTCCAGGAAAATGGACATTCGAGGAAATGGACGTTCAAGGAAAATGGACATTCGAGGAAATGGACCATGGGGCCCAGAATGGTGCCTTAGCATCGGAGGACCGCTAAAAAAAACGGTAAAATAGTGTTTATAGTTCAAAAAATAGTTTATGTAGTTCAGAAAAAACCGGCCAAGTGCGAGTCGGACTCGCGCACGAAGGGTTCCGTACCATCCATACTAATATTATAAATGCGAAAGTGTGTCTGTCTGTCTGTCTGTCTGTTACCTCTTCACGCTTAAACCGCCTGAACCGATTTGGATGAAATTTGGTATGGATATAGTTTGAGACCCTGGGAAGGACATAGGATGGAAATAAAAAATAAAAATCATTTATTTCAGGACTAGGAGTCCCATATACAATGTGTTAGTTACATTCTTAATACCTATGTTAGTAAGAGCATAAAATAAAATAAAATGTGAATTTAAAATCAAAATCGCAATCAGAATTAAATAAAAAAATCAAAGTCAAATACCTAAATAATTAAAAAATCAAAAATTAACATTAAAATTTAAATCAACGTTAAAATTAAAATCAAAATTTGAATAAAGTTACAATTTACTTTTAAAACAACGCAATAAAACAAAGCAATTCATAAATAATGTACTTAATAACAAATAATAATTGATAAATAATGTAATAATGTCAAAATTAATTAATTAATTAATTTAATTAAACCTATGAATATTGCATCCCAGTGCTGCATCACAGGGCAGTCCAAATAGTTTTTATCCCGGAAAATTATTGCATAGTTCCCGCGGGATAGCGATAAACGAATTCTTTGCAGACGAAGTCGCTGGCAACAGCTAGTTATCTATAAAAACGGCAAAAAAATCACGTTTGTTGTATGGGAGCCCCCCTTAAATATTTGTTTTATTTTAATTTAATTATTTATTTTTATAGTGAATATGTAACTAAATATTCTGTGAATATTTCAAGCGTCTACCTGTTGCCGTTATCAATATCGAGCAAAAACTCTAAAATAATTATTTTATTTTATTTTTTAGTATTTTTTTGTTATAGCGGCAACAGAAATACATCATCTGTGAAAATTTCAACTGTCTAGCTATCACGGTTCGTGAGATACAGCCTGGTGACAGACGGACAGACGGACGGACGGACAGCGGAGCCTCAGTAATAGGGTCCCGTTTTTACCCTTTGGGTACGGAACCATACAAAGTGACATGTAAAAATGCCCTTTGCGGGGTACGTATCAAAATATATAAAGTTTAAAACAAATAATGGACGAAATACATAATGGCCATAATACATACTAAAATTTTCTATGACACTATTGATTAAACGAATTTTTTTAATCGTGTAATCTACAGATTGGTTTAGGTTAGGTTAGGTTTATTTTATGAAAATCCTGTAAAGTTGAGAATTTATTATGTATTTCGTCCATTATTTGCTTTGATCAATTATAACTGTAGATCCACAGTCGCGCGCCCGAAAATGTCCGAGCCAAATGAGCGCCACTTTGATAAAAGTGGCCTTCTTTTTTTCTCAGTACGTTGCGTGAAATTGTCAAGTTTAGCTGTCAAGTGTCAACCGAAATTCGACTGTAATGAAGTAAAGACTAGGTTCAAATTTCTGTGTAGGTGATGATTTCAATTATTATGCAAACAAATAAAAAAGTTCGGACATTCTTTGAAGGGGATTTTGTTCGGCAATGTGTATCTTCAGTTATAATTGATCGAAGATTATTTGTTTTAAACTTTATATATTTTAATACGTACCCCCTTTGCGACCTATTTGCAGAATAAACTTTTGATGTGACAACGTCTAATAAATCGATGAACGCCGGCTGCAAGCACGAAAAAGGATGACGCAATGTAACGTACATGTCCCGTACAGAGCAGTGAAGGCCAGGATGTACAAGAGAGCAGCGCGCGCCAGGATGTACAATCTTAGTACTAGCGCTCGGGTAATTTTTAATGGGGGGGATGAGGGGGTGCGGGGGCTTCAAAGGGGGGATGAAAATTTTATTGATTTTGCCGTAGGATGCACCGTTTTCAAGATATTTGACAAACACCGGTTCTCGTCCGATCACCGAGGTTAAGCAACGTCGGGCGCGGTCAGTACTTGGATGGGTGACCGCCTGGTTTCATTTTTTAGGGTTCCGTAGTCAACTAGGAACCCTTATAGTTTCGCCATGTCTGTCCGTCTGTCTGTCTGTCCGTCCGCGGCTAAGCTCAGAGACTGTTAGTACTAGAAAGCTGTAATTTGGCATAAATATATGTATCAATCACGCCGACAAAGTGATTAAATAAAAAAAACTAAAATAAATTTATTTAGGGTACCTCCCATAGACGTAAAGTGGGGGTGATTTTTTTTTTCTCGACTAATTTTTTGAATGTTTTGTTATGACGTTGTCACGTTAAACTATCGTCCGTAAACCGACTTTACAGACGACCGGTTTTGATTTGATTGAGGAAAGGCCTGATTCTCGCTGTTCACCGGAGAATCGAACCAGCGACCTTGCGACGCGTCAGGCTTTCCCGCATGCGTCAATACGTGACGCAATTCTCACCTTGCGCAGCTCAAAAATGCGCGTCATAATCATGATTCGATGAGATGTATAGAAACTGACGACCAAATGACCTAGTCCAGGGGCTAAATACAGGAATGGCCCAACGAGGTTGGCGAGCGGTAATTCAGTCGTTTGCGAGAGGATAGGGATGGGCTGAGCTTGGGATGAGCCTTATTTTCCTGTTACTTCGCTTTGTAAATAAATAAATAAAGGCTCATCCCAATATCAGTCCAAACCTCTCGCAAACCAGTGATTTTTGGCGTTCCTGAATAGCAGTTCAAACCAAACCCAACCCAAACGATTGAATTACCGCTACCAAACCCATGAGTATTTACTTTATTTTCAAACATATGGGTGACCTAAATTGCGTTGGGGGGTTCTTAAATTAATAATTTATTATCTTTTTATATAAATAAAATAAATAAATATTAGGGGACAATCTTACACAAATCGATCTAGTCCCAAACTAAGCAAAGCTTGTACTATGGGTACTAGACGACGATAAACATACTTATATGGATAAATACATACTTAAATACATAGAAAATATCCATTACTCAGGAACAAATATTCGTGCTCATCACACAAATAAATGCCCTTACCGGGATTTGAACCCAGGACCTCTTGCTTCGTAGGCAGGGTCACTACCAACTAGGCTAAAGCGGTCGATTATCTCTACTAGCTGTTGCCCGCGACTCTGTCCGCAAAGAATAGGGGTATAAAAAATAGCCTACGACCTATTCTCAGACCTACCGTAGGTATATGGACAAAACGGTTTCATAAAAATCGGTCGAGCCGTCTCGGAGCATTTTTTTTTTTTTCACTGTACCCTCGACTCGCCGCGAGGCCCTTATCCATCTAGTTCCATTCATTCCAGTTCTCGCTTTTGCTACCGCTCGTACTTTCATTCCGCATACTTTTTCTTTCAATCATACATCACCTTTTGTTACCATTGCGGGTGGGACTCCCGACTAAGTAGCTCAACTAACTAAATTTCTTAATACAATGTAGGAAAATATTTACACAGGAGGCTTCTTTAATAAACAAAATATTTTTTTTTTTTTGTCTCGGATCAGTTCGATAACAAACACCGTGACACGTTTTTATATATTAATACCAGCTGTTGCCCGCGACTACGTCTGCGAAGAATAGGGGTAGGTACAAAAAAATAGCCTACGACCTATTCTCAGACCTGCCGAGTACAGAGAAAAAGTTTCATAAAAATCACATTAACATTCGTGTGGGGATTTGGGTCGTAGATTGCGAGACAGGGGCTGGGAGCGACCTGCGCTGCGGGTCGTACTTAGTCCAGCAGATTGCGCCGGCCGTACAGCGAGGCAATGCTGCTGGCGTTATGGGGACTTTTGGACCGGGTACGATGAGGAATGATGGTTTTTAGTTTGTAGGTTTAAGAAAGTAATATTTTTGCTTGTTATTTTCGCTTTTTCACTGTTTTTAATAACATAGTAGATATATTTGAAAAAAAATATAAGTAAGTATTTTGTTGAGCTTCTTGCCGTTTTCTTTCAACAGGGTATTTCCGAATAGTTGGTAGATTCTTAGACATTCATATTTCATAAGTGCTAAGTGCTATTTAGTCATAGCCTAAAGCCGAAATTGAATAAAGATATTTGACTTTGACTTCATCATCATCATCTGCCTATCGCAGTCCACTACACTCTGTCTTCGGCCCCTCGCATCCATCCGCCGTCAGCGACCCTCTTAAGTTCATCAGTCCGCCGTGCCTCAGGACGCCCTACACTACGTTTTGACTTTGACTTACGTGAACCCATATAAGTATGTGTACGTATACAAGGTGGTCCAAACACTGACGTCTAAAAAGCCTAGCCTAGACAAGAAAGAAAAACCTAGAAAAGTCTAGACCTAGCCGTTTCGGAGGAGTTCGATAACAAACACCGTGACACGAGATCTGTATACTTATATTAATCTAATATATTCTATTAGATTATTATATATTAGATATTTTTTATCTTCTTAGTTATTTTTATTTTATCTTTCACTAATTCTCTGTAACTGTTTCTATCCGTCGTATTATCTACATACGTGACTAAGTGGCAGCAAGGCGGACTTATTACCGCGCGTCTTCCAGTGCCAGGGTCGCGTTACATCCGGCGTAATTATGTCCATTGACATAACTATGTACAATCAGCGCCGTAAATGGTAACTGTTTTATATTTAAGTTACAATGCGGTCATTGGTTTCATCATCATCCAGCCTATAGTTCCCACGCGGGCCCAGTGCGGATCGGGAACTTCACACACACCATTGAATTTCTTCGCAGGTTTATGCAGGTTTCCTCACCATGTTTTCCTTCACCGTATAAATTCCGAAAAACTCAGAGGTGCGAGCTGGGATTTGAACCCACGACCCTCTGTTTGAGAGGCCATAGGTTTTAACCACTACCACTAGGCCACCACGGCTTTTTATGCCATTCCATTTTTTTTATTTTTGTAGTGGTAGAGCCATGTTGTAGCTAGCCGCTGCATCACGAATGGGCCGGCTCGTCCAAGCAGTACCACTCTCTCACAGAACACCGGCGTGAAGCAGCAGTAATCCTGCTTGCGTTTCGTACGGTCAGTGAGAGTGCCGGGGGCCCAATACCTCACCCCTTCCCTCTCTCCCTCCCTTTCCGCTTCCCCTATTTCCTCTCCTTTAGGGCCGACAACGCACTGGCATCGAATAAAGCGCTGCGGGTGTCTATGGACAGTGGTGTTCATTTAACATCACGTGACCCACTAGTTCGTTTGTCTGGCCTATCTAACATAAAAAAAAAATCCAGTATTTATGTCTAATTCGACCAAAAAGTGTGTGAGCGTCCGAGCTTCATATACATAATTATTTTACACCAAGAGCTGCAAATGTGTCTTGAAAGTCCTGCATATTTGCGACGTTCTGCTGATTCAGTGTTTTACTCTTGCCGAGTGTACCTAAGCGGTAAACTATTGAGGATCTCAACCGACATTGCCTTCGGGAAAATGCATGTAAATGTAAACAGAATCGTTAGCTGTAAAATATAAGACAAAGGACGTATTTGTATTACATTAGCAGCCTTTTAATGCCTTCTGGGAACTTTTCACGGTCTTTTGTTTAGCATAATTTTGTTTGGCATAACGTTTGTTTGGTCGAATAATTGTTCCATCCTGAAAACATGGGTGGGATTGCATGTGGACTAAGAGTTAATTAATTATCTGATTGATTATTAAATTATTGTTCATTTATTAGTGTTTTTAAATATAATTTTATCGAACTCATGACATTTTTAATAACTATATAATTGTTAATTAAATATTAATGTATCCTAAATTTAAATTAATTAATTGTTGGTCGACATCTGTGATAGTTATTTGAGTGCATTGCTAATTAATTGATAAATAATTTGACATGTTTTTATTTTATACTATATACTTACTAATATAGGCTAAGCAAATGTTCCTACTAATTATGTACTATGGGCTATGTTGCCTGAAAATAAACAATTTTTTATTTTTATTTTTTTTTTTTAATCGTTTCTTTAATGCTAAAAAAAATCGAAGTATAGTAGGATTTAAAAATAGATCAAAACGTATTCTTATTTTCTCTGACACAAATAATTTCTACTGAGACAATGCTTGAGTCATTCTGACATCATTGCTATGATAATTACTCATTACACACTGCCGCCCTCTATGACAAATGGATGACATTTTGAACTAATAGCCAATGACTATATTGGCTAAAAGGTCTTTGTAATTATAGTACCTACAGTCAAGGAATGTAATTTCATACTCACCTCATTTCATTCCATCGACATCATGTTGATGAATGGCAGTCTTCGACGGTGCGTTTTAAGCGGTCTGTTTTGCCACGAACTTGCAAAATCTGGAACGAGCTTCCCGCTGGGGTCTTCCCGTCGAGTTACGACCTGGGTGCCTTTAAGAGGCAAGTATACAATTTTCTGCAGGGCCGACAACGCACTGGTATCGCGTAAAGTGCTGCGGGTGTCTATGGACAGTGGTGATCATTTAACATCAGGGTGACCCACTAGTTCGTTTGTCTGGCCTCTCTAACATAAAAAAAAACCTAGGTTTGTATATCGTACAGCAAACTGTCACCGTAAGTGACAGCTGACGTGTTGCATTTGATTGCATTGCGAATGTTCAAATTCAAAGTATTCAAAGTATTAAACGACATTTTTACGAAATGGGTAGGGAATTTCCTTTACGAACAAACCCTGGCAGCCTCATTTCTTCCACACGTGTAAGTAGAAAGAAGGAAAAATATTTTATTTATATCAACAATATCACATACTTAAACTGGCTAAAAGTACAAACAAACATATTGTTAAATGCCGCTATAAAAGGATCAGCATGTCGCTGGTTAAAAATTTAAAAACCTCCCTATGCAATGGTCACCATATTTTGAAAATAAAGGATTTGCCCATTCTGCGTCTAAGATCCCTTCCATTGAATTTCTTCTCAGGAATTTCCTCACGATATTTTCCTTCACCGTAAAGCTCATGGTAAATTACAAATGTAATTTCGCACATAAATTCCGAAAAACTCAGAGGTGCGAGCCCGGACTCGAACCCACGACCCTCTGCTTGAGAGACCATAGATCAAACTACCTACTAGGCCACTACGGCTTCTAAATAAATAATAACAAACAATAAAACATACAATTATAGAATTAAAGAAAAACAATATAAAAAACCGGTCGTCTGTAAAGTCGGTTTACGGACGATAGTTTAACGTGACAACGTCATAACAAAACATTCAAAAAACAAAAATGAAACCAGGCGGTCCCCCATCCAAGTACTGACCGCGCCCGACGTTGCTTAACCTCGGCGATCGGACGAGAACCGGTGTTTTGTCAAATATCTTGAAAACGGTGCATCCTACGGCAAAATCAATGAAATTTTCATCCCCCCTTTGAAACCCCCGCACCCCCTCCCCCGCACCCTCACCTCCACTTAACCCATTTATACTGGCTGTCGAAACTCTGTAGGTAAGTACATGCAACGTTACATTGCGTCATCCTTTTTCGTGTATGCAGCCGGTGTTCATCGATTTATTAGACGTCATGTCACGTCAAAAAATACAAGATGTGTATGGGGTCCTTTAGTTAAGAACTCAAGCTTCGTAGTCACTTCAGGTTCTCTAGGCTATTTTGTCGTCATGATGATGATGATTGGAATGACGCCGTGCGTTACAACTAGTGGGTTACATATGGGTTACACAAATTTTGTCCCTTGGACAACCTAAGCATTCTTCTATGAAACAGTATGAAGTGTCACTTGGACAACCGGAGACAGAGTTACCAACACAAAAATAGTTGATCCACCCATACATCCGTAAACTAATTGGGAACCTCCTTTTTTGAAGTCGATTAAAAATAAAATACATACTAAACTAGTATTTTGCCTACTTTTTATCACGAAAATGTAAAAACCCAGAATTTTTATGAGTTTTATTGTTCGAGAATACCTTTTACCTCCTACTGGCTCTAAAAAACGAAGACCTCTGAAGGCCTAACATGATCGTACTAATATTACAAATGAGAAAATATAACGTATTATGTGACATAGGGTTTGAATGTATAATGAACAAAATACATAACTGTCACTTGACATAATGCAATTTTTTTTTTATGTTAGATAGGCCAGACAAACGAACTAGTGGGTCACCTGATGTTAAATGAACACCACTGTCCATAGACATCCGCAGCGCTTTACACGATGCCAGTGCGTTGTCGGCCCTAAAGGAGAGGGAATAGGGGAAAGGGAGAAGGAAGGAAGGAGGGAGGGAAGGGGTGAGGTATTGGGCCCCCGGCACTCTCGCTGACCGTACGAAACGCAAGCAGGATTACTGCTGCTTCACGCCGGTGTTCTGTGAGAGGGTGGTACTGCCCCGGACGAGCCAGCCCATTCGTGATGCAGCGGCTAGCTACATCATGGCTCTACCACTACAAAATTGTCAATATCAGAGGATTCATGTCATGTTAAATAAACCAAACGTAAAATAATCTGTAGGTATTACCTAATACTACCCACTAATCGCACTAATAATATAAACGTGAAAGTTTGTGTGGATGGATGGATGTGTGGATGTTTGTTACTCTTTCACGCTAAAAAGGCTTGACGGATTCTGATGAAATTTAGCACACAGATAGTTTATAATCCGGATTAACATATAGGAAATTTTTTATCCCGGAAAATCGCATAGTTCCCGCGGGATAACGATAAACGAAGCAACAGCTAGTTTTGAGAAATGAAAACGGTATCGGGTTATCGTGACTTTATTTAATCCGACTCTTTTATAGGGTTCCGTACCCAAAGGGTACGCGTCTGTCTGTCACCAGGCTGAATCTCATGAACCTAGACAGTTGAAATTTTCACAGATGATGTATCTCTGTTGCGGCTATAACAAATAATACTAGAAATAAAATATAGTTAAAAATTAAAGAGGGTCGTCATACTAGAAACTTGTTTTTTTTTTCAGCTTTTTTAACTCGATCTATACGGGTATGTATTACAATACCGAAGTACGAAAGACCGAATGTATTAAAACATCGAATGGGTCAAAAGACCGACACGATTTTTTTCTGAAACCGTTAACTTTTTAAGATTGTTATAAAACAAACCTAACCTAACCTAATGGGTTCTGTATGATGCCGTTTTAATAAATTCTGAGAAGTTTACGGTTTCAGAAAAAAATCGTGTCGGTCTTTTGACCCATTCGATGTTTTAATACATTCGGTCTTTCGTACTTCGGTATTGTAATACATACCCTCGGGAGGAACCCGCATAACTTTACCAGCGTATAGCTGAGGTCGTAATGATTAAAAAACATTATGTAAACATAGGTCGAATAATGCTTAGTTTTTGAGATATTTCCATTTTTATGTTTAAATTTTACTATGAAAGTGGTGGAGGTGCTGGGATTGCGCATTTATTATGTATGAAAAAATAAAAAAGTTGAAAAGCATAATTCGTCCTATGTTTATATGATGCTTTTTAATCATTACGACCTCAGCTATACGCTGGTAAAGTTATGCGGGTTCCTCGCGAGCACCCTGTATAATGGCGTTAACTAGACACTTGAAATTTTCACCGATTATTATGTATTGTATTACTGTGGCCGGTACAAAAACATAGTAAAAATATAATTATATTAAACTTTAAGGGGGTCCTGACTAACCAATATAAAATGATCTCGCACTGCGTACATTTTACTTAGAAGCAGGGTTCTGCTAACACTGGATTATTATAGTTACGATTGTTTAAATAAATAAATAAATAAAATAAATAAATATTAGGGGACAATCTTACACAAGTCGACCTAGTCCCAAACTAAGCAAAGCTTGTACTATGGGTACTAGACGACGATAAACATACTTATATAGATAAATAAATACGTAAATACATAGAAAACATCCATAACTCGGGAACAAATATTCGTGCTCATCACACAAATAAATGCCCTTACCGGGATTTGAACCCAGGTCAAATAAATAATAAATATCACGGGATAATTCACACCAATTGACCCAGTCCCAAAGTAAGCTAAGCAAAGCTTGTGTTACGGGTACTAGGCAACGGATAAACATACTTATATAAATTAATGTCAAATATCTACCCCGATACGGGAATCGAACCCGGGACCTCAAGCTTCATAGTCAGGTTCTCTAACCACTAAACCCCTTTGGTCGTCAATGTTTACGGCGTATATTTTGACATACCTACTAAAAAATTGGACCCCTCGGTGCGCGAATCCGACTCGTACTTGGCAGGTTTTATTGTTCTTGACTAAGTTATTAGACTTATTAGTATGGATAGAAAATCTAAGTTAACTTTTAGCTCTCATTGTCATTCTATTAATGCGCTGAGTCTGTCTGTGCTTTGGCTAACCGGTCGTTATAGACAGACAAACATACTTTTGCATACGTAACCTCTTACTAGTAGGAAAGGACCTCCTAGCTTTTGCCCGTGACTTCGTACGCGTAGACAATAACGTTAGTTGTTTGGATGAAATTTGGCACACGTATATGTATGGATTAACACATAGGATAATTCCGGGAAAATGCAAAATTCCCGCGGGATAGTAATGAGTGAATTCTATAGAAAGATACACTCCCTGATTGAAACAGGCTTTTTTTACCCTGGGAAAGCGCTAAGTTCCCGCGGGATAGGAATAAGAGAATTCTATAGAAAGCTACACAATCCCAGATTGACGGGCTTATTTTATCCCGGGAAAACGCAAAGACAGGAATAAGAGAATTCTATAGCAATTAGAAAGCTACAGTGCCCCTGATTGACACAGGCTTTTTTTTATCCTGGGAAAGCGCAAATTTCCTGCGGGACAGGGGTATTTAAGAGAACTCTATATAAATCTACACTGTTCCTGATTTAAACAGACTTATTTTATCCCGGGACAGTGCAACGTGAGTGATAGAAATAACTCTGTAGACCGATTAAAAAAATAGATTTCTGTAAAATAAGGCCGTACAAAGTGATGCTATTAAAGTAAGTTAAATACACCAATCGTACCATGCAAGATACTGACTACAGAATAATAAAGACCTTATTCCGAGACGTGGTGCTTCACTATGGACCTGATGAATAGGCTCAGAGTCTCTCAACGAGCTATGGAGAGGGCTACGCTCGGAGTTTTTCTATGGGATCAAATCAGAAACGAGGAGATCCGTAGAAGAACCGGGGTCGCCGACATAGCTAATCGTTGAAATAGCAACGGGCAGACCATATAGTACGCAGAACAGATGGCTTGGGGCCCAAAAGTTCTCGAATGGATACCACGGACTGGCAAGCGCAGCGTGAGACGTCCACCAACGAGATGGACGGACGATTTGGTGAAGGCCGCATGTTCAGAGTGAATGCAAGTCGTTTCCAACCGTAATGATTGGGCGTCAATGATAGGCCTATGCCCAGCAGTGGACGTCCTACGGCTGAAATGATGATAATGATTCTGTAGTCAGTATCATGCTAAGTATATAAGGATGTACCTTAATGGGTCCTCATACTTTCCACTTAACTTGCATTGTTAAAGGGCAATCAAAGCGCTTTGCGTTCGCCATTAATTTAATGACAACCTTTATTCTTTTATGTTAAACAGGCGTTGTGACAAATAAATTTAAAGTTTAATTCCATGCAACTTGCTACACGTTGACTCATTTCTATCTCGATGGGGTCCCGTAGAATTGATTATATAAATGGTGTCGTTCGCAATCCATAATATTGTTAGTTATAATGATCATTTGCCATAACCGTTTTTTCCATGAAACCGTCAATTTTTCAGGAACTTAGAAGTGGCCACTTTGTGGAATTCTATAGGTTAGGTTAGGTTTGTTTTATAACAATACAGAGCAATTATTAATAGATTAAAAAAAAAGTTATGGAAAAATATTATTATGACATACATTACATTATGGGTTTTAATACTTATGGATTCCGATATAGACGCCCTACATCCTAAATGCAACTCTTTATGCAAAAATTCATCTTTCTAAGGCGAAAGGGTTTGTGTTGGACGGTCATGAGTCAGTCAGTAGTCAATCAGTTAGGACTTTTTTTATTATGTACTTTTTAGGGTTCCATACCGTGATAGCTAGACAGTTGAAATTTTCACAGATGATGTATTTAGGTTTCCAGTATAACGACAAATCAAATACTAAAAAACAGAATAAAATAAATATTTAGGGGCCTCCCATACAACAAACATGATTTTCTTGCTCGTTTTGCTCGATATTGATAACGGCAACAGGGAGACGCTTGAAATATTCACAGAATATTTAGTTACATATTCACTTTAATAATAAATAATTGAATTAAAATAAAACAAATATTTTTGTCGCACAAAAGTGTTTTTTGCCGTTTTTATAGAAAACGGTACGGAACCCTTTGTGCACGAGAGCAATTAATAGATTCAAAGAAAATAATAGTTTAAAAAAACTAAAAAAACACGCTTTAAAAAAAAATAAAAAAAAAAATAATAAATTTCAATTCACTGTTCTCATAGTGCAGTAAAAAATCTTAATAAGCAATTTTATATTGTTATATCCAGATCAAAAATTGTAAACAATTCTAAATATTGATAAAATAAATAATAATAGTTTAAAATATTTTATTGTAAAAAAAGCGTGGGGTGCATGGTGTCAATTGTCAAGGATTATCATTTTGATAACATCTTAAAAAGCATACAAAGCAGGCGGTTCAAGAACAAGTGAAAATGCAAGTGCAGTCGGCATATAGTTATATATGTGTTGGCTCAGTTGCTATGCTGTCCGCCCACGCACCTCTTGATCCGGGTTCAATCTTGGCGCATTAGTACAAAGCAGCATTCTATATTTATACGGTAACCTTTTCTTTGATTGTTTTTGGAACCACCGAATATGGGTTATCTATAGAAGTATTTATTAACTCAAAGTATACATATTTACAGAAAGTTTTACATTAAGAAACCTTGGTGGTCTAGTGGTTTGACCTATTGCCTCTTAAGCAGAGGGTCGTGGGTTAAAATCCGGGCTCACACTTCTGATTTTTTTGGAATTTATGTGCGAAATTATATTTGACATGAGCATGAGGAAGGCAGTGCTTAGGAATGTAGACTTTATAAATGCCAGCATGTTCATCAAACCTTGTACCATCAGTGAAATATTAAAATACATAGGGTCATTAAACAACACAAAAGCGGTAGGTTTTGTCGGAATTTCGACCCACGTTGTCAAAAAAAAAAGTCAAAATTCTTTATTCAATTTAGGCATCAATTGATGCTCCTATGAACGTCGAAGAATCTACCACCGGTTCAGAAAAACCCTGTTGAGAAGAAACCGGCAAGAAACTCAACAAGGTATATTTTTTTTAATCAGATCTAAGTACATTGTTATTAAATTACATACTATATCTAAAGTATTTAATACAATTAAATTTTTTAACACAGTAGATACGCTATTTGAGACTAGGGATCGCCAATGCGGATCGGAATTATTTGGGTCATTATTCGAGCGTTCCAACCGCCTCACTTTCGTGGTCACGTTTTCTAAGAATCGGCGTAAATTTTGATGGCGTTTTCGGTTATTCATTAGAGTACCTGTACTTCTACCACATAATTAAAAACTGTATCATAATCTTTTGCCATTTCTACAAAAAAGTGTCCACGAAAGTGAGGCGGTTGAAACGCT
This sequence comes from Archips xylosteana, assembly GCA_947563465.1. Classification (NCBI taxonomy): domain Eukaryota; kingdom Metazoa; phylum Arthropoda; class Insecta; order Lepidoptera; family Tortricidae; genus Archips; species Archips xylosteana. Next base: position 9,839,249 of record OX387373.1, read on the forward strand.
GCTCGAATAATAACCCATTTCCATACATCCCTGTCCATGATATAGTCATTAATTTTATAGTACGCCTTAGATACTAATTGATGGATTAAGAGCAAAATAAACCAGGATTGAATAAATAAACAGGAATATATTTGTAAAGATGCGAGGTATAATATTTTACAACAATGACAAGTAATAACCAACCAAGTAGAAGAGGTGAAGACAGTGTCGCCATCTAACGACAACTGATAGACATCAAATGACATCTTAAACTGTTTGGTTTATACAATTTACTCTAACACCTGCCCTTAAACTAAACAGTCTGTAAACCTAGCTGGGAAACACAATTATAATGTTTATCTTTACATAAGCTTTTAGTTAAGACATCTGCTGGCATTTGTTCTGTTGGCAAGTATTCTAATCAACAATTTTATCTTTCACGCAGTGGAAGCGTGCTGGGCCCATAACCTGATGGATTAAGAGCAAAATAAACCAGGATTGAATAAATAAACAGGAATATATTTGTAAAGATGCGAGGTATAATATTTTACAACAATGACAAGTAATAACCAACCAAGTAGAAGAGGTGAAGACAGTGTCGCCATCTAACGACAACTGATAGACATCAAATGACATCTTAAACTGTTTGGTTTATACAATTTACTCTAACACTAATGTCTTCTTCACAATGGATTTGAATTTTGTATCGGTTTGTTCGGTTATTGTTTTCGGAATTTTATTATAAAAACGAAAATGGTGATTATTTGTGAAAATGTAAGAGCAGTAGCACCGATACTAACCCATTTAATTAACGAGTCTAACAGTCAAGGGATTTTTCCTTCAAGACTGAAGTATTCAATAGTTACGCCACTCTTTAAAAAAAACGACAAACATGCATTAGATGACTACCGCCCTATTTTTTTTATTTTTTGTTTTAGAGAGGCCAGACAAACGAACTAGTGGGTCACCTGATGTTAAATGGTCACCACTGTCCATAGACACCCGCAGCGCTTTACGCGATGCCAGTGCGTTGTCGGCCCTAAAAGGGAGAGGAAAAAGGTAAAGGAGGGGGAGAGGTATTGGGCCCCCGGCGCTCTCACTGGCCGTACCAAACGCAGCAGGAGTACTGCTGCTTCACGCCGGTGTTCTGTGAGAGGGTGGTCAGGGTGGTATTACGCTTATTTCTGTATTCTCAAAGAGCAGTTATAAAAGTCATGCTTAAGAAACCGTATCGTTATCCAACAAATGCGTTGTACTGCGAGACAAAATTGCTGAGCGTGCGGAAGCTTTTCGTCTTAAAAGCTTTTATCCGTACACACTGCAGCATACTTGGGTCACCACATTACAGGTCAATGCTGAGCAAGCGTAATTTTAGATCTAGTCTGCCTTCGCTCAAATCCGCATTTGCTAGAAAATGTCCTGCCTACTCTCACCCTCGTACATATAACAAGATTTGCAGAATTTGTGATGTAAAACTTCTTTCGGTGGCCAAAGCTAAAGTTACTGTAAAGAAATGGCTACTTGCTTTATCCTATGAGGAAACAGAAAAACTGATAGATAAAAAAATATAAAATATATGTACATAATTATTATTAATAATACCAGTAAGAACATTATGATCTGAGTACCTCAGGCTACACGGGATACTCTCAAATTGTCACACACACACACACACAAACACACACACACACACACACACACGCACACACACGCACACACACACATACACACACACATGCGATTACTCATGCTTACTCCCTTAATACACGCACAGTACACCATTAGTTATTCTATTAAGTTCTCATTTTGCATATTTGATGTTACTTCTTTTTGTATTGGGTTTTTATTTTGCATGCTCCTTTTTGCGCTGTTTTATTTGTGTTATGGCTGATGGCGCCCAGCTGTTTTCATTATTGAGTAACTGTTTTTTATAAATCACTCTCGCAGACACCCAAGATACAGGCCCAGCCTAGTTTGGGGTCTGATGGATAATTCATTTGTGAAAACCTATGTTCTTATTTAAATAAATAAATTATTATTATTAATAAATTATTATTATTTGCTAAGGTGTATGAAAAGGCTATGCATTCCAGAATATCTGAATAACCTGATAGCCAATGAGCAGAATGGATTCCAAAGGGGAAAACCGATCACGCACGCTTGTTACTCACTTATTGAATCTATCATCCAAAGTATAGATCAAGGAACTCCAATCGCAGGAATATTCTTCGATATGAGTAAAGTGTTTGATTATGTTAATCATGAGACATTATTAGCGAAATGCGAAATGGACTTAGAGGGCTTATTTTGACTTGGCTGCAGAGCTATTTCATTAATAGAAAACAGCGCGTGGAAATAGGCAGAATAGGTGAGAGAAGCGAAGTAATGACATATCATTCAATAGATAAATATAACTATGCCGGGGTGCCTCAAGGTAGTGTCTTAGATCCGCTTTTATATATTATTTACATTAATGACCTACCGAAGATATCAATTATAAAACAATTTTATTCGCTGATGACATTTCTATTTTAATACCTGATAGTAATCAAGATAGGAATATGTATGTTAATAATAATAATATAACCGTTGATTCTGTATGTAAGTGGCTAGAAGTAAATAAACTATATATATTAATATAAGCAAAACAAAATATGTTCAATTTGGTAGCACTAAAACTAATATATCTAAGTTAGACATTATTTGTAAAGATCACCCATTGGAAGAAGATAATGAAACGCGATTTCTGGGATTGATTATAGATCGTCATTGTAATTGGAAATCGCATATAGACAACGTCTGTAGCCAACTCGAAAGATTTTCATATGCACTAAAGTGGCTAAAACTCCTGTTTGATGAGAAAACTGTCATTATATCCTATCATGGATATGTTGCTTCAATGCTAAGATTTGGTCTTATCATATTATTGATATTGATATTGATGTTTGATTAATTTTATTATTTATCTATTGCTACTTTTGACTTTCGTAATTTATCACTATTTTTGTTTTGTATTTGCTTGTTTGCGTATTTAATCCTTAATGATAATGATAATTCTAGATGAAATCCATAATATTGTATAAATAATTAAGCCTTAAGTTTTTGACATTTGCACTGAATTTTATGTATTTTCTTTTTAAATTATCGTATGCCAAAAGGTACATCATAGCCGAACCACTTTGTAATGCCTATCATCTGTACAAAATCTACCTGTGATGACGAAATAAAAAAAATTGAATTGAATTGAATTGAATTGGGGTATCTCAACTGACATAAAGAGAGAGTTCAATAGCCAGAAAAAATGTTGTTATAGCGGCAACTGAAATACATCATCAGTGAAAATTTAAATTGTCTAGCTATCACCACACTATCACGGTTCGTGAGATACAGCCTGGTGACAGACGGACAGACGGACAATCGGACAAACGGACGGACAGCGAAGTCTTAGTAATAGGGTCCCGTTTTTACTCTTTGGGTACGATACCCTAAAAAGGCCCCGTGGCATCGTACCCAAAAGGCTGCAGCATTCCCTCGTTGAATGGCGATGACGTTTCGTTGAGAGAGATAGCTGCCAGCCTTTTGGTCTCCAGTGGTGTCGACCATGTAAATATAACATTGATAAACCACTTTAAACATGAAACTACTGTGAGACTCACTCATAGTGAAAATAAACGGATCACTCACGTCTTAAAACGAGTTCAACTCGACATGTTTCGGGCTAATTCGTTTCCCTTCCTCTCGGAGTCGCACGTCACGGCGGCCGCCAAACGCGCACGTACGAATTAGCCCGAAACATGTCGAGTTAAACTCGTTTTAAGACTTGAGTGAACCGTTTATTTTCACTATTGAAAAACCATTTCATGTAAAGCGGTTCAGCGGTTTAAGCGTGAAAAAATACAGACAGAAAAACACACTTTCGCATTTATAATATGAAGTATTTTTTATAAAAAAAAAGTATGGTTTAAAGTATTATCCACTGTTGATGCACCACCTGCTGTAAACTAGTCCTTCCTTCTTTCTGGTAAAGGGTTGCCTGGAAGAGATCGCTCTTAAGCGATAAGGCCGCCTATTGCTTACCTTGTATCTTTCTCTCTGTGTACCTGTTTTCTGTATTGCTTACTATTCCTGGTGTACAATAAATAGTCATTGTATTGTATTGATTTTGTTGATATATCTAACGTTCATTATATCTTATGAACGTTGTTACATTACATATTTCATTGTTATATCTCTTGAGGCGCTCCCCCTGGAAGCTGCCCTTTAGCCAGGGCGCTCATACAAGCCATACAAGTCATACAACAGTTGCTTATATAAGCACGCCGCTTCTCCTCAGAGACTTGTTGTTCTTGTTCGACCGTCACCCGATAGAGACTAAACCGTGCGCGCGAAAATATTTTTTTTTTATAAAAGGACGCTTTCCGAATTAAAATTCAGTGTAGTGCGGTGAACGGAGTTTAGTGGACGTGTTTTGTTTTTTTTTCTGTGGTAAGTTTTTTTTTTTATTTTGTATTTTTTTTATTTTGACAGGTTTTTGGTTTTGAATCGGACGTGTTTATAAAAATGTGAGAGTGAAAATTATTTGATTTTACACGCATTTTTTTAACTTTAATACTTGCACATAAAATATACCTTAACTTATTGTATGCCAAAAAACCTATACTTATTTATATATGCACGGTGACACTTTAAACGTAATATAAAATTAGTGTATTTAGCTGACTTAATAATGGACAATATAAAGCATTAAATCAATTGTTAAAATTGTTCTCAAAAAAATATGATAAAAAAAGGATAAAAATAAATAAATATCACGGGACAATTCACACCAATTGACCTAGTCCTAAAGTAAGCAAAGCTTGTGTTATGGGTACTAGGCAACGGATAAACATACTTATATAGATAGATACTTAAATACATATTAAACACCCAAGACTCGAGAACAAACATTCCTCGACGCGAGAATCGAACCTGGGGCCTCAGGATTCGTAGTCAGATTTTCTAACCACTAGGCCATCTGGTCTTACATATTTTTTATTTTGGTGTTCATATTTTGTTGAAATTAAATCTCAAACCCAACGGACACCTCAAATTAAATAAGACCATTTAAAATAATTGAGTCAATCAATGTATTATATTGTCCAGTATCAACCCAGTTAGAAACAATAATTTTGTATTATGTTTAAAATTTCTTGTATACAGAGTCAAATTAAATTGAATATTTTTTTGTTTAGGCTTTTCTCTCTATATTAGTTTAGATTTAGATATACTATATAGTAGTTATTTGAAATAATACGTGTAACATGTATTTTTAGTATTTTTAAACGTATATTTAGGACATTACGAACGCAAACAGAAATAGAACTTAATTTTAATACCTATAAGAACAAATTTAATTAACTTACCTACTTAATCATAGCGACTCCGAGAAGAAGGCAAGGAAGGCTCGAATCATGTCGAGTTAAACTCGTTTTAAGACGTGAGTGATCCGTTTATTTTCACGGTAGTTTCATGTCTAAAACTTACTTAATCAAACAAGATTTACACAAAAAATCTAATGTATAAAAACATCGTGTTTGTTATCGAACTCTTCCAAAACGACTTGACGGATTTTTATGTTTTTTTGTCTAATTCGGTAGGTCTACGAATAGGTCGAAGGCCATTTTTTTCATAGGCTATTCTTCGTAGACGGAGTCGCGGGCAACAGCTAGTATTTATATAAAAAGAAAACCCCTTATTAAAAGTTCTGACAGCGGCAGGGTCCACATGATGCTATAACGTTTATTTTTTATATAATGATCAAATGGCATAACCTTTGTTGATATATAATGTATTAGAGATATAATCTCAGATTTACTATATACTAAAAATATCTATATTATATGTACTTCTTGCAAAAACGAGACGATCATTTTTATAACAGCCTATAAAACGACTCTGCATGGGTAAGCTAAGCTATTAGGGCATAGAGAAATAGGGGGGTCGGGGGGGCGAAGCCTCCTACAAGGGGGGCTCGGGGGGCTAAGCCCCCCGCATTAAAAAAACCAAACCAAAAGTTCATTTAGGTAGAAAAGTAGGTTAGGTTAGGTTAGAACTGCATCCCCCAACAAAAACGAACTGCTACCAGAAAAGTAGGTTAGGTTAGGTTGATAGTTATATGATTTGTTTATAATATGAACATTATACCATAATATGATGGTTATCAGAAATAAGTGTTATACCAAACGATAATTATACAAAATAAAAATATATAATTAAATATTATACTAAACGTTATTTATATAAAATGAGTGATTATACCCTTTGAAATTATGTGAAATGTTGTTATATGAAAAGAAATTATATTATTTATTTTTATACCAATCATTACACACCCCATATATTCAAAGTAGGTACTAAACAAAGATCCTGTCGACATCGACATGGAAAAAGTTGGCTATAGACAATATTATTATGTCGTCACATCGGCGTGCGGGACGCCCTTTCGGCCGGCCCATTTAAATAAATCTTAAAAAAGTTTGCTGACTACAGGAGATACAACTTCTGTTACTTATGACCCCTATTCTAGTCGTAGTCTTAGCTGGCAAGCGCAGCGTGGGACGTCCGCCAACGGGACGTACGATTTGGTGAAGGCCGCAGGTTCAGGGTGGATGCAGGTCGCTTCCACCCGTAATGATTGGGCATCAATGAGAGGCCTATGTGCAGCAGTGGACGTCCTACGGCTGAAATGAGGATGAATGAAGCACTCCGACCCAAAATCAATTGAAATCTGCAATTACAAAAGTACTAAGTTATGGAATTCGCTTCCATCGTCTGTATTTCAGATTAGGCTTTTGAAGGCTTTTTTTTTATGTTATTGAAGCCAGACAAACGAACTAGTGGGTCACCTGATGTTAAATGAACACCACTGTCCATAGACACTCGCAGCGCTTTACGCGATACCAGTGCGTTGTCGGCCCTGCAGAAAATTGTACACTCGCCTCTTAAAGGCACCCAGGTCGTAACTCGATGGGAAGACCCCAGCGGGAAGCTCGTTCCAGAATTTGCAAGTTCGTGGCAAAAAAGACCGCTTAAAACGCACCGTCGAAGACTGCCATTCATCAACATGATGTCGATGAAATGAACGCTTACGACGGGAGGATCTGTAATGGAACCCCGCAGCTGGAATGAGGTCAAAGAGTTCCTCAGAGCATTCCCCGTTGTAGATCTTATAGAACACGCAAAGGGAGCTAACGTCTCTGCGGAGAGCAAGAGGATCGAGCTTAACGGAGAGTGAGGGGTTGCCGACAACTCGACGGCTGTTACTGAAAGAGTGAAATGGAAGATTATTTGTGTCTTTTCTGTGGGCATGGCGAAAGGTAATCTACAGGGTGGCACTTTACTATGATCTTTGCTGGAAGTGAAGTGTTATCTAATTAATAATCAATCTATTTATTATCTTTTTAAAGCTGGGTTAAGTAAAACAAAAAGACATTTTAAAATGTTCTGCCACTGGAACATCCTATAAAATCCGGGTCCGACATCCGACAAGTGGGAACCAGGTCTTACGGGGCTCGTCGACATTGTTGAGGCTCTCCACTAATGTCTTATCAGTTATCAACCATGAGCAAATCTGGTCAAAATACTACCTCTATTTCTCGACTCGGAATAAATGACAATAATGTAAAAAAAAATTAACGTTTTAGTGTAGGTGACAACCCTGCTGCTATAAGTTCTTCATTGCCCGATCAACTTGCTAGGGTTGAAACAGGCAGATTTTTGCACTAATGTTTAACAAGATTTATCTCGTAAACGGTAAATAATATTAACATAGTTTATTGGGAAAAAATAAAACACAGTGATTCGTTTGCGAAATATTCAATTTTAAAGTGATTTTTTTTGGGTCTCATTCTAAATCCCTAACATCGTTTGTCCTAATGATCGTTTGTCCTAACACTTTTTTTCTCGGAAACCGTGAATTTTTCAGGAACTTTTTTGTGATTATCCTTTAGAACTCTATAGGTTAGGTTAGGTTTGTTTTATAAAAATCCAGAACAATTAATAGATTTTAAATAAAAATAGTTAGGACAAACGATCATTAGGACAAACATTACATTAGGACAAATAATCATTAGGGATTTAGATATAGAGCCTTTTTTTGTTAAAGTCGAGCGTCCGTTTGGAAACAATCAGGATGGGAGGAAATATCTCAAATTAACAAGGAAAACTATAACGGCTAAGTTTGCTTGAGAATTACCTGACCTAGAAAATATATCTATCTACTTGGGAATTTCCGTAAATACAAAATCCTTAGAATAATATTACTTGTTGAATACAGATAGTACACGTTGTAATGGCTGCGGAACCCTATCCTGGGCGTGTCCGACACGCTCTTGGCCGGTTTTTTTTCTAAAAAGTCTTCTTCATTCTGTTCCACGCGCCTATACTTCATTCAATTTAGCATTGAAAAGCACAACAACATTATATCGCGTCTGGTCAACTATTTCTTACCTAGCAAATAGTACAGTACAATAGTCTGGGAGCCGCAAAATAAAAATGTTTTAATGCCACATTATTTGCGTGTTGTCAATTGTTACTCTAGTACAAATTGTAAAAAGATTACAGTTCACGAGCCGCAATATAATGTTGTTGTGCTTTCCAATGCTAAATTAAATGAACTATAGTCAATATTTTATAGACAAATCTACATCGGCGTGTGGGACGCCTGACTTTTCGGACCATTTAATAAATAAATAAATAAATAAATAAATAAATAAATAAAAAAAATAAATATTAGGGGACAATCTTACACAAATCGACCTAGTCCCAAACTAAGCAAAGCTTGTACTATGGGTACTAGACGACGATAAACATACTTATATAGATAAATAAATACTTAAATACATAGAAAACATCCATAACTCAGGAACAAATATTCGTGCTCATCACACAAATAAATGCCCTTACCGGGATTTGATCCCAGGACCTCTTGCTTCGTAGGCAGGGTCACTACCAACTAGGCTAAAGCGGTCGTTAAGTACATTATTGTCGTGGCCTGGAAGTAGGCAATTGCTGGCTGAGTATGAGTATTAAACGGACGAGCTTGCGAGTCCGTTTAACTAATACGAAGCCAGCAATTGCTATTCCGGCCGAGACTAATATAAAGCTTTTCTCAAAAATGGTGAAGGAAAAAAAAAACTTTTATTACCTTAAATAGGTACAAAGAATTGCAAAACACTTAAAATTAAATGTCAATAAATCCTTTCCCGTCTTTTTTCATTAAAAAAAAACTGCAGGTGTATTTCTCTACCGAAAACACCACAAGCTGTTTCAAACACAATAAAAAAAAGTCTGGAGTTCCAACAAAACTACTGATACCGGTCATTTGAGATGGCTGTATACGAATAGTGACATGCAACTTATTACTATGGCCGTTTTAACTTTTTAAAAAGTTTTGAGACTCGACAATAATGGAATTTGTATGCGACATTGTAGTCGAGTTTATCGAGCCTGCAATGTTTTTAACTTTTTAATTTTTTTACTGACCATAAACTATGCACTTCACGTTCTAATATGTAAAGAATAATGTCAACTTTTACGGACATTTTTGAGAAAAAAAATCTTAAGTACTGTGGCTCCGAGTTGTTTATTTTGTATCCTCAGTAAAAACTTTTCTTTTTTGTTGTTGACCCAGATAACCTTTGGCCTCATCTGCACTTTTCATCAGTGGTCAATCACGGGTTAGATTTGCATAAAAAAACTAAAATTTAAAAGATTACTCCAACGATCCTTATGTTTTACTAGCTTTTGCCCGCGACTCCGTCCGCGTGGAATTTTTATTTTATCCAAACAATTTATTTTATCCAATTTGCTTTTTCATCAATTATGGCTCTTCTTTAGTTCCTCGATATAAAAAAATAACCCCCCCCCGCACTCCCAACGATCCCCCAACCCCGCACCCCCCTCCCAACCCCAACCCCCACTGAACCCCCCCCCGCACACCCGCGTTCACATTCACCACCGTACCTACTCCCAGCTTCCTCGATAAATGGGCTATCTAACAATGAAAGTATCGTATCTCTCTTATTTAAAACCGATTCAAATGAAACAAACACTAAATGTTAATCCAAGAAAATACCAACATATCAATGAAAACCGCATCCTTCAAGGTTAAGCCGTTTCTGAGATTAGCGCGCACAAACGCACAGACAAACAGTCAAACAGACAAACAGATAAACAGACAATAATTCTAAAAATCCGCCGATTTACGACGACCGCTTTAGCGTAGTTGGTAGTGACCCTGCCTACGAAGCAAGAGGTCCTGGGTTCAAATCCCGGTAAGGGCATTTATTTTGTGTGATGAGCACGAATATTTGTTCCTGAGTTATGGATGTTTTCTATGTATTTAAGTATGTATTTATCTATATAAGTATGTTTATCGTCGTCTAGTACCCATAGTACAAGCTTTGCTTAGTTTGGGACTAGGTCGAGTTGTGTAAGATTGTCCCCTAATATTTATTTTATTTTTTTTATTTTAATCATTGTTTTGGGTTCTACTGCGCTAATAAATAGCCCTAGTGACAGTTTTTCTCAAATATCTTCAATGTACAGACACCGACTTGTTACAGATTTATTATATGTATAGATAGATTGGAATAAGCCGGATCCGAACCCGCGACCTCTTTAAAACCAGTTTATCCGGAAGCGGGAATATCCAACGGATTTCCCCCGCTTCAAGCTATTGGCAGAAGTTTTGCAAGCAAAAGAATTTGAAGGCTCTTTTTTGATACCATGAAAAAGTAACCGTTAAATACCTAATAACATTCTTTTTTTTTTATTTATCACAAAAAAAATTACATTAAATTTATGACAAATACTTCGCCAAACTGCAAAACAGTTTGTTGGTGAATACTATTACACTTCTTATTTTTAACATTATGTTTCTATACCTATACTCGTACCACCACTGCCTACAAACTACTTTTAAACGACCAGAATGATGGCCTAGTAGGTAGAGAACCTGACAACGAAGCTTGAGGTCCCGGGTTCGATTCCCGTGTCAGGGCAGATATTTGTATGAAAAATACGAATGTGTGCTCTTGGGTCTTGTATTAAAATTTATTTTGACTAAAACTTGTTATTCTGGCATGACTAAAGTGGTGGCTCGAATCATCAGGCTATGCGTGTTCATTCATTTCAGTGAAACAACAAAAATCAACATAGTTATATAACTATATGTGACGCAAACTGCGGTTTTCTAATTTAACACCTCATTGGCTAACAGCGTATTGAGAACAGACTTATTTTCTATAAAACCTAACGAAGAGCTAGAATAAATTTATGGAAAACAATAAAATGTCGGTAAAAATGGGACCGAAAAAAATTTTTTTTTTACGTACACTTAGAATTGATCGTTGTTTTTAGTGATTTTTGTGTTATGAAACTAGATTTATTATTTAGCTTCGGACGTTTTGTTGACTTATGGCCTCTCAAACAGAGGATCGTGGGTTCAAATCCCGGCTCACACCGGTTAAAGATATTCCAAAAATCTTGCCAAGAGTTGAAAACATTTTGGAAGTTGTCACCCAGTACTAAAATATTTTTGCCCTTCGGAAAAAAAATATACAAATTGGGTGGTAAGACGTTTGTTATTGTAAAAAAAAGTTTATTTCTATTTCTACCCGAAATCTCCTGAAAAAGTCCTTGTCCCGTTTTATAGTGACAAAAAAATGGTCACGTATGATCCCCACCCCGACTTTAACATATAGTCGACCAAGCAAGTGCTTTACCATTTTTTGTAACAGTTCCTCCATCAGAATACAAGCAATAAGGCTGATTGTCACATTGACTTGTAAGTGAAAATAGCCTTTGATGACTTAAGTCATACAACTGACATTGAACTTTAGGGTGGTAAAGGAGTTTTTTGGTCGACTATACGTAAATTACCGAAAACGCCACATTTTAGTATACTGCCTCATTGCAGTCCTCTTTAAAGTATTACCCAATGCCAAAACTAATTCCTAGCACTAAAACACTCTAGCCTATGTAAACTTAATGATGTCGGTAACAGCTATTTGCTAACGAATTGAGGTGTCGCGATTTGTCACCAATATTCCACATACGAATGCGAATATACAGAAATCAGAAAACAAAAATCAGAAATGTTTATTTGCTTGAATACAGTCAATAAGATGTTAAAGCAATAATGTCCGTCCAGTGTACCTATTCGGCCTGCATGCAAGGCGTGTAAATGATTACAATTAATAAAAATTACAAAATGTCATAAAATTAAACAAAAAAAAATGTCAAATAATAATTCGTAAACAGAATAATATAGCAAAATAGAGAGAAACAGAGAAATTACATATTAAATTACTTATTATTTTTACACATTATTTTCATTGTTGTTGCTCGAGGTAGGTACATTTTAACACTATAAAACTAATTATGCCACGCAAGAAAATAAAAAAAAACTTGATCTGTCTCTGACTCACGCTTGACCAATCTATTAGATTAGCCCCTTCATGTATTTATGTATAAAAAATACAGAGTATATTATAGTAGGTATATGTACCTACCTATTAATTTTTTTACTTCATAATTTTATAAATATTTATGACACGTAATCTTGAATTATACCAATTATTATAATTTATGCGAATGATAATTATGTGAATCGTTTTAGGAATGTGAGGACGTTTTCTGTAATTTTGTTTACTTAATTATTTTAAATGTCAAACGTATACAATGAGACGGGACAGTAGAATTAGTTGTAATGTACAGGATGTCCTAAAAACCGACGATAACCTGCTACCGGACGAGGGCCCAAATTGTAACAGTTCTAGAAAAAACCGGTTGTCTGTAAAGTCGGTTTACGGACGATAGTTTAACGTGACAACGTCATAGCAAAACATTCAAAAAGCAAAAATGAAAAGTACTGACCGCGCCCGACGTTGCTTAACCTCGGTGATCGGACGAGAACCGGTGTTTTGTCAAATATCTTGAAAACGGTGCATCCTACGGCAAAATCAATGAAATTTTCATCCCCCTCTCCCCGCACCCCCCTAACCCCCCCAATTGACAACCTTTCATTTTTTTAACACCTGAAAATTACTGCAGGAATCGAAAGAGTTTCGCCTCCTGAACACGGAAAAATATTTATTATAATTTATTTCTCCATATTAAAAAAAAATAAAACAAATTTAAAAACATATATGTACTTACAAATACATCCACAGAATAGATATGTTTCCTTTACCCTTTTCACTAGAAAAAAGAGCTGTCATAATTTTAAATTAGATAACAACCTTAACGTCAAATTTACGTCATGACTTTTTTTAATAGAGACTAGACAAAAGTAATGGATCTATTCTATCGTTGCGCTCTTTTAGAATAAGCACATCTTTAAAAAATTGTAACAAATTAATTAATAATCCTACTGAAAATTTAAAACTATCAGCGTCTTTCTCTTTCCAAACAGAATACACAGAACGAATCAAATTATAGTCTTAGAAATATTAAATGTTGTCAATTGCCCATCCCGTCGCCTTAATGCCCTACCGAGCTTTTGGCGCATTTATTGCATTCGTTTAATCCCTTGCTGTATCATTACTAGCGAAGCTTTAGTTCTGAAATTCGTGTGTAAGACATTTGAGGATTCACTCTAGTGACCAGTGTTTTTCGAAACACGATTACTTATAGTTTGCTCGATGAAAAAAAATCCTTCGTACAGCGTAAATACTGCACGGCAGGTCACGACCTTTTGAACGTTAATAAAACAAGATATTTTCTACATTTGCTATCTCTAGTTGCTACATTTTTTAAATATGTATTTGTGTTAGTAATACGAATTGTCTAACCAACCTATCTTGAGCTATCGTACTTCCCCCTAGTCCGTATAGTTAGTTGCGTTAGTTCTCCTCCGGCCATCGCACGGGGAACTTGTGTCGCTTGCGATTACGCACGGGTTTGATTCTAGCCGCTCTCACGCACACATACACGAGTGCATAGAATACCTAAAATCAATTAGCGTGTTATGTCTAAATGAAGTAGATAATTAAAATAACCTGAAATCGTAAACATTAAGCAATTTAACTGCTTTTAACGATTTGTCTTTAAATTATAGCAAAGTTATTATTATACATTGCTTCCTTTTCTTAATGTTACAGTACAGGGTGGAACTTTTTCACAACCAATTTCACGGCGATATCTTTGGCAGATGTATGTGTCAACATGATATTTGCAATGAAAACGGTACACCCTGGTAAGTGATTATGTTTCTCCAACTGTATCTTATCTTATCTTAGTATTATGGGTCCTTGCGGATACACTTGGACCCGTAGGGATCTTTTGTATAATTACCGCTCCTTCGCACTTACTCCATTGCTTTTATCGGGTGTGTATTACAATACCGAAGTACGAAAGACCGAATGTATTAAAACATCGAATGGGTCAAAAGACCGACACGATTTTTTTCTGAAACCGTTAACTTTTTAAGTTTGTTATAAAACAAAACTAACCTAACCTAATGGGTTCTGTATGATGCCGTTTTAATAAATTCTGAGAAGTTTACGGTTTCAGAAAAAAATCGTGTCGGTCTTTTGACCCATTCGATGTTTTAATACATTCCGTCTTTCGTACTTCGGTATTGTAATACATACCCCTTTTATCACCTCATCCATAAATTGGATGATATGACGTAGCGGTAGTGCCTCAAAGTCTCCTGGTGCGGGGTATCCGTCGCCAGAGTCTCATTCTTAGTCTGGCGAGGGCGTCACATTCACACATAATGTGTTCCATTGTTTCGTCTTCCTCACCATTCTACAATCTGCATTGTCCTGTAGTCCCATCTTTACATCTTTATGTGTTTAGTATCGAAGTGACCTGTAATTCTTCAACTGTAGGTACGGTCAAGGACTTTAATTCACGAGCCACCATTATTATTTTATTATTTATAACGACCGCTTTAGCCTAGTTGGTAGTGACCCTGCCTACGAAGCAAGAGGTCCTGGGTTCAAATCCCGGTAAGGGCATTTATTTGTGTGATGAGCACGAATATTTGTTCCTGAGTTATGGATGTTTTCTATGTATTTAAGTATTTATTTATCTATATAAGTATGTTTATCGTCGTCTATTACCCATAGTACAAGCTTTGCTTAGTTTGGGACTAGGTCGATTTGTGTAAGATTGTCCCCTAATATTTATTTATTTTATTTATTTATTTATTTTATTTAAAATATGGCTTTTGTCCTATTTAAGGACAATTTCGCCAGTGTCAAAGTAAGCTCTCTTTGGGAGCGACGTTGTACGGTGATTGTAGTTTCTAAAACTTGATAGTAAAATTCCAGAAACCACGTGGAGACAACTTGCGCATTAAAAAATGTCAGACACGAGAGCAATTTAGAATTTTGTGATCACTGTTAATTAAGGTTAATCGTCGCATAAAACACTATCAAAATTATACTTCAACTAGCCAAAGAAACAGAAATACCAAAATTAGATACTGTCTACATCCGCCATGTTCGAATGCTACAAATCGAATCCATGAGCCACCATGGAATCATTTCACAGTAGACGTCATAGTGACAGCGTTAATTAACAAAATCGTAATGACTTTTTCTTTGAAAAGGTTCCATGGTGGGTCATGAATTAAAGTCCTTGACTGTACATTACATACGTAAATCTGAAAGCTATGAGCGAATATTTTGCGTAAGCGTCCAAGCTCCGTTATGGTCGATCCTTTCCGCGAACGTCCTCCCGCCGCATCCGTTATGACGTCACGATTGCGTAACCCCGAATCGATTATCCGATAATCGATTGTAAGTATCGATTGAAAAAAATCGTTTTGTGTCACGCGCCCGCAATTCTGTTGTTGCAAACATAACGCCTTTGTCTCGGGAATTAACATTTCTACTAACTGTGTGATTTCTTAGTGATGCACATGCACAATGTACGAGACGTGGCTTTATTATGCTTAAATCATCATCATCACCATCATCATCCCAAAGTCCCAAGAGGGCCCAGTGCGGATTGGGAACTTCACACACACCATTGAATATCTTCGCAGGTGTCCTCACGATGTTTTCCTTCACCTCATGCTCATGGTAAATTACAAATGTAATTTCGCACATAATTTCGGCTAGGCTGCATTTCGGTGAATGTGCTTCGGTACTGCACGACCTTATTCCGCCTGCTCCTTTCTTCCACAGGTCGACCAGAAGTAGGCGGGGTCTCCTCCCTTACGTTGTCAGTATTCCCAAATTCCGCACAAAGCGTTTTCGCTCTTCCTTCATCAATCGCACAGCTATGGAGTGGAATTCCCTGCCTGCGACTGTGTTCCCTGAACACTACAATTTGGCCGCTTTCAAGTCTAGGGTGAATGAGCATTTACTAGGCAAGCGTGCTCCATCGTAGGCCTCATCTTCGCTTTCCATCAGGCGTGATTGTGGCCAAACGCAAGCCTATATTGTATAAAAAAAAAAAAAAAAAAAACCGAAAAACTCAGAGGTGAGGGCCGGGATTTGAACCCGCGATCCTCTGCTTGAGAGACCATAGGTCAAACCACTATGCCACCACGGCTTTTTTCTGCTTAAATATCACGAGATAATGAGGGTTTAGACTCGGCCATAATAAGACTAGTCTTGTCCAGCCATTGTGTGCATTCTTGCGTGCCCTGGCCATATCCACCTTTTCTTTGCTATGACCGAAAAAGTTACTAGGTATTCTTAAGTAAATTTATGAAATTGTCATCGGAAACATAGTGAATAGATCATTTCAGCCGAAAGACGTCCACTGCTGAACGTAGGCCTCCCTCTGGTCGGTTCCGCGCCATCCGCATCCAACGCGATCCCGCTACCTTAAACAGGTCGTCGCTCCTTGTCGGAGCCCTACCTACACTGCTTCCGGTCCGTGGACTCCACTCGAGAACCTTTTTGCCCCATCGGCCTTCAATTCTACGAGCGAGCCCTGCCCACTGCCACTTGAGTCTGGCGATTCTTCGAGCTATGTCCGTGACTTTAGTTCTTGCGCGGATTTCACCACCATAGTCCTCTCCATCGCCCTCTGAGTGACTTTGAGCTTTCTTATGGCGCCCATTGTTAGCGGCCACGTCTCAGTGTCATAAGTCATCACTGGCAACACACTCTGGTCAAAGACTTTTGACTTGAGACATAGCGATACAGTGAACAGATACTTGCTTCAAATTCTCGAGAAACTCTCCAAGAACTTCTTAAAACTTTCGTGGAATTTTGAGAATATTTCTCGACTTGTACATCGCCACCTCGATTGTTTCCTTGGTGATAAAGAGACTCGTTTCTCTAGTTTTCCTTAAGCCAAATGCCCATAACTTACTAAGAACTCATAAATTAACATATCAATGAAAATATTTGCCAGCCAAGTGTTTGTTTAAGGCGATTGGTAGGCACGGCAAGCCAAATTATGTTCTTATGTTGTAACAGCAAATAATCTCCTCAAATATAATATACAAACTCATGTGTGACACTGAACTATTTTTGTATTTTGAATATTGAGAGAAATATTGTCTAACGCTTCTGACGCTTGCCTTATCGCAATCACTATTTCTTTCTGTCAAACGGTATAAGATGATGACAGAAAGAGATGGTGAAAGCGAAGGCAAGCGTCAGTATCGTTAGACAATACGGCCACAGTTCTCCGTAAAAACGTAGTCCCCAGTATCCTACCTGGATATTGACATTTACGATGAAATTTATAATTACCAAATAGAATAGAATAGACTAGAATACGTTTATTTGTGGAACATAGGTGTACATAATCGGTCTTAAAAGTATAACATTCAGGAATCTCTATGTTTTGCCAGTAGGCGTACAAATATTTCTGTTTTCCTTTAACAAGTCATTAAGTCTAAATACAATTAATATTCACAGCAGTAACAAAAAAAAAAAATAACTAAAGTGCGATAATTTATTCATTTCAAATAACTATTTTAGCAAGGATTTTTATTTAAAGAATGTCAATAATATTATCAACATCTGGCACAGTATGTATAAAACTAAAAATTAATGTCATTAGGATGCATAAAATTATAAATTCATGTCATTAAGAAATTCATCAATATTATAGTAACATTTTTCAATTAGTAAATATGTCAATTTCTTTTTGAATTGGTTGGTATTAAGATTTTTTATAGTATCTGGAATTTTGTTGAATATTTATGGTGCCATTCCTAATATGCTTTTCCTCATCGATGCTGTGCTACATGCAGTATTACGCAACATATTTTGGTATTGTGATCGAGTAGGAAGTCTACGTGAGTCTGAAACTTTGGTAACTAAATTAGGATTGCATTTAACAAATACTGCTACTTCGAATATATACAAGCATGGTAGAGTAAGAATTTTCAGTGATTTGAAGTGCGGAACCAAACCAAATTAATCACTGCAGAATAATAAAAACTAAACATAAATACGTAGCAATGTTTAAAAATGACAACGACATTGATACTTACATATTCAAAGACATTAAGAAATAAATACAATTTATATTTTTATTTAACAAATACATGTCTATCATCTAAAAATTCCTGAAGATTATAATAGGACTTTTCCAGTAAGTATTTATTCATAGCGAGAAATCGATCGAGGTTAGCTCGGCATGTTTCAGGCTAATCCCCTTAGCCCTTCTTCTTAGAGCCACACGTCACGAGCTGAACTTGGTCACAGACTGAGTGATCCGTACTTTTTAAATACGAACTGTCTTGGAAGTTGAATGTGACCCACTTCCAGTGGTCGTATTTACTTGAAGTTTGGTATACTTATGTAGGTTGGATGACAATGCAAGTACAGTCAACGAAAAGTACAGTCAGCGGAAAAGCTTGCATTGAAAATGAAATTTTGAACAAAAACTTATTCGCTATGAGAGTGTCACGGTAGTTTAATATTCAAAGTATTTATTTTAGACGCCCGGATAGCCTAGTTGTCAGAGAACCTGACTACGAAGCTTGAGGTAATGAGTTCGATTCCCGTGTCAGCGCAGATATTTGTGTGAAAAATTCGAATGTTTGCGCTCGAGTCTTGGGTGTTTAATATGTATTTAAGTACCTATGTATTTATCTATATAATAAGTATGTTTATCCGTTGTCTAGTACCCATAGTACAAGCTTTGCTTAGTTTGGGACTAGGTCAATTGGTGTGAATTGTCCCGTGATATTTATTTATTTACTTAAAACCTATGTAATTTTGTGCTTTTTTTACTTTCAAAACCTTCGGTTTAAGTACAAAACTGTGCATCTCAACCTTATATGTTTTAATGTCCGTCCTTTAAGGTCGTGAGGTTTCGAAAGATACGAGATGCCGCAACTGGTTTCGGAATGACCCTTATGGCGGTCGACACAATAAAACCAGTAGCTAATCTACAAATTCAGAAATTACATTTGGGCAGTCGTGGAATAGACTGTAGTCTATACCCTGTCTATTTAACAGATTTAGCAAAGCGTTCTCTCTGTTGCACTTTTGTATGCAAATGAAAGGGACAAGAAACTGTCAGTGGGCGTCAACAATCGCACGTCGATGGCGGGCTCGGCTTGCATGCCGTTTGTTGGAATATTCGTAATATTTCTCGTGATTTTTGTTTGTAGTTAGAGGCACCTCAAATAATTACATGTCATGTTTATTCATCTATTAATCATAATTATGCAATTTAAAGTAGTAGATAATAATATTTAAATATTTACCCTGCAGTGGAACGTATAATTTGATTCGTTCTCTGTATTCTGCTTGGAAAGAGAAAGACGCTGATAGTTTTAAATTTTCACTAGGATTATTAATTAATTTATTACATTTTTTTAAAGATGTGCTTATTCTAAAAGGGCATAACTACCACACAATAGATCCATTACTTTTGTCTAGCATCTATAAAAAAAAGTGATGACGTAAATCTGCGTCGAGGTTGCTATGAAATTTAAAATTATTACAGCTCTTTTTAAAGAAACATCTATTCTGTGATAGGTAAATTCAGATATATTTTTATAATTTCTTGTATTTTTTTAAATACGGAGAAATAAATTATAATAAATATTTTTCCGCGTCTAGGAGGCAAAACTCATTCGATTCCTGCAGTAATTTTCAGGTGTCAAAAAAATTAAATCTCGTCTATTAGGCGAACCAACTTGACAGCTCATTCATTATACACAAATGTTGCCACAGTTTCATCAGTACTGTAATATCAATATATAAAAAATACGCCCAAGATAGGGTTTCGGAACCGTTACGACGTGTACTATCATATTCAACTAAGTAGTATTTTTTTCTAAGGATTATATTATGTATTTCGTACGGAAGTTCCCAAGTAGGTATATTTTATAGGTCAGGCTATTTACTCTTAAACTACTAACAATTATCAAGCCAACTTAGCCGTTATAGTTTTCCTTGTTAATTTGATGTATTTAGGTAAGTACTCCCATCATGTTTTTTTTCTAAATTTTCAAAACAACATTTTTTATTTTAAAATAAGTATAGATTTTTTTATAATATTTGTAGAATAGGTTAGTATGACAATATATTTAGCATGCTATTTTAACTTGACTATTCAGAATTTCTGTTAAAATATCCTAATGTAACTTTAACGGTCGTAAAAAATAAATTAAAAAATTAGTTCATTCACAAGGTTGGTGATTAAATGAAGACATAAAAAAAGCGTTTTGCATAATTTTCGAACACATAAATTGATTTGTTGCAAAACTGTCTTATAAATTGTAGAATACGAAACCATAACTATAAAACTGATTGGATTTCGATTTACAACTAAGATTCTTTTTGGAAAATAAATCATCAAAGGATATTAATATGATGTGGTTATAGATTTGTTTCCTAGAATTTGATGTTTGGAAATAATTCGGACAGTTTCAAACAGCGTGTCTGGTCCAATTTTTATTTTGTTTGTTTTGACTTTTTTTTAATATGTATATTTTATGTGATTTCTGCTCAGAATTACGAGCTTTTTCGATCCTACTAGGAGAACAAAAGTTATTCAAACATTATTTATATTATTAGCAGTACGGCTGCTCACCGAATCTAAGATTATTTAATAGCGAAAAAAGTTTTTCGGGTGTGGAATCGGTTGGATGCGACGTGGTTCAATTGGTAGAACACCCGTTGGGGCGCATACCCAGGAGACGTGGGTTCGAATCCCACCGGCGCACCCGACAAACTTTTTCGCTTTTAAATAATCAAAAGTTTTTTTTCGTTGAGTTACCATTTTTCTTAGACTTTATGAATATCATCATCATCATCGTCATTCATTTATGAATATGACCGTAACTAAATGGAAGAATCAAAAATTATATGGAAATTTTAGGGACACTTTTGTGCTCCTAATAGGACCGAAAAAACAAAAACTAAAATGAAAAAAAAAACTGGCCAATGTGTTAAAAAAAAATTAAACGATGACTCCTAGAAATGCGAAGTTACTTTGACCTGATCCTAATGCGCCAAAATGCTTAATCTCAGAAAAATATTAATTAAAACTTACAATCAATAATCTACGAATTTCATCATTGCGAAATTGTCAGTTATCGGTCGTTTCATGTATCTGATTTGATGATGAACATGAAAAGATCGTTTCACCAAATCAATATCGATCTTCTGACGCCTTTACACGTTTAAGAGGCAAGAGCAAATGATTAAAATGCCAGACAAGTAAATAACCATACGGATGTTTTTTCAAATGACTCAATGCCCATTTATAATTAGATTTGAATATGACAAAAACTGGTCTTCATACATATTTTAAATCTAGTTTGATGAGGACATCTGTCGCTATGTATCATGTGTAATATATCTGTCTTTGAAACAAGCTTTTGCCTCAGAAACTGTTTGGCTTTTCATCCGCGCATCAATGTGTTTTTGTTAATAATTTTTAACAGTATTTATTTTCTGAAACTGTAAGTATTTCAGGATTGTTTTTAAACTGAGCTAACCTAACCTATTGGGTTATCTATACTAATATTATCAAGAGGAAAGATTTGATTGTTTGTTTGTATGTTTGTTTGTTTGTTTGCATTGAATAGGCTCCGAAACTACCGGACCGATTTCAAACGTCACCTTAGATCCACTAAAAGGAAATTATTGTTGCAGCCGGTTGCCAAAAATTATTACGCAAAAAGAACCAAAGAATACTTAATTCCTAAAATATATAATAAGTACCCCTATTTGCTGGAGGAGGAAAAATTAAAAATAGGGAGTTTAAAAATGAAATTGAAAAAGATTCTAAATGATAATGATAACTATGTTCAATTTGTTTGGTTTTGCATCTTAAAAATATCATTGTGCACCTGTAATATTAAGGTTAGTACTTAATAGGGTTGTACCAGCGAAGACTTCAGTCTCTATCGAATGGTAAACAGATATCTATATGGTATACAGATAGCCCTGTAATAAAAACTGCATGGGTATGGTGACTGAGTCTTCGTTTGTATATTTTATCTTTTTATTTTTAGTAAAGTTATGTACCTAGTTAGTAAGCATCACTTGGCACAATAATCTTATTGTCAGAACGTGACGCCAACAAACTGTTTCACAGTTTGGCGTTTTTTAAATATATTGTTATGTATGTGCTAATATTAAAAATATAAAAAAAAAAAAAAAAAAAAATATTTTGCCGTTAGAAAGCTACATTACCACAGAGTGGCATAGGCTACTTTTTATCGCGGGAAAATACCTTTTCCTACGGGACAATTAATTTTATCGCGGGTGAAGCTGCGGACGGAAGGCTAGTACAGGATATATAGTCGGGGTAAGAAAAGGTTCGCCACTTTTCGACTCTATGTCAACGAGTTAAGGTCGAAAAGTGACGAACCTTTTCTTCCCCGACTATACCTAGACTGTTTAAATGAATTCTCACCCGCGCGGTATAGGGGTTGATTAGGGGTCAGGAGAGGTGCGGGCGGCAGGCACACGAGGCGCGCTCGCCGCCCGAACCTCTCCCGGCCCCCTTTGTCGTCCTACCCCCCAGCCCCTGTACCAGGGGCGTTTCACTCCGCACTTTAGGCACAGAATATATAATAGTACTAACGTACAGAATGGACACGCTCCGCCCCGCACCGATTCGAGTTACCCCACCCCTCAAGGCGCAGATTGCCGGACACCGCCCGAATCCAGAAGAGTGCGCGCGCGATGTATGTAGGCGTACGCGTGTACAGACGTCGTCGTGCTTATGTAGATTCAAGAACGCGTATTTTGTACGTCGTGTCCGCCGTTTGGTTTAGGTATGTTCGGCCGGCGCGCCTCCCGGGCAGGCGTATGGCAGTAGGTTGTCGCTCGGCATTCGGTTCGCACGCTAGCCGCGTCGTGCGTAATTAAGCATCTTTTTTCTGTGATTTTTGCAAACAATGACTTTTAAACTATCTTATAATTAACTTACTTACTTACTAAAGGTAGTTTACTGAATTAATACACACTGTTATCTTTCTTGATTTATATACCTACCTAAATTTAGGCGAGTGGGAACCTCTTGGTTTCGGATCAGTGGTGCCCAACGGAATATGAACGCTTGTATTACACGATAAGTTTAAATTTCGCTTGCAAGCAGTTAACGGTCGTAAGAGTAATTTGTCGGTAAGCCCTTTGACCGGTATTTTTGCATGTTGGCTGTCCAGAAATCTCTTCCAGTTAACCTTTAGCCGTACACTTGCGCAAGTGGGTCGGTAGCTAACCAAGTTTCGTATGGTATGTAATTTATATGCTTTGAGAAAAATCTGTGTTACATACTAAAGGTTTTATGTTTACATAAATATCATCACCCCAGCCTATATACGTCCCACTGCAGGGCACAGGCCTCCTCTCAGAATGAGAGGGCTTGGGCCGTGGTTCCCACGCGGGCCCAGTGCGGATTGGGAACTTCACACACAACATTCACATAAATTCCGAAAAAATCAGAGGTGCGAGCCGGGATTTGAACCCACGACCTGTTTGAGAGGCCATAGATCAAACCACTAGGCCACTATGACTATAAAATAAATAAATATAAATAGACCAAGGTTTTTTTATGATGAGAGGGAGACAAACGAGCAAGCGGGTCATCTGATGGAAAATGGTCACCACCGCCCATAAAATAAATATCAACAACTCAAAGAGAGTCGCCAATCTTTTGCCGGCCTTTAAAAGAAGTATAAACCCTTTCCTTGAAAGCCCCGATGTCATAGTTGTCTGGAAACACTGCTGCCGGAAGCTGGTTCCACAGTTTCACCGTACGTGGCAGGAAGTGCCGAAGAAAACGTACAGTGGTAGACTGCCATTCATCGAGATGGTGACGATGGAACTTAGACTTTCAGCGGGAAGCGCGATGGTGGAATTTTGCAGCAGGCAGCAAATTAAACAATTCCTCAGAGCACACGCCGTGGTAGATCCTATAGAACACACAAAGAGAACCTACGTCCCTTCGCATGGACAAGGAATCCAAACGATCGGAAATCAATGTCTGATCACTGACAAGTCGAGCTGCTCTACGTTGAATGCGGTCAAATGGAAGGAGAAGGTATTGGGGTGGCCGTCTAAACATCCACACACCCATCCATACATCCATCTTTCCATACAAACTTTCACGTTTATAATATTAGAGGGATTTATTTACTGTAGTCATATAAAAACAACATACTCGGACGCCTTCTCGCCATCTTGATACGGATATATAGTACCACTTTCATTATTATGTAAATCGAATTACATATGTCCGGCGCTTTATCAGCCTGTCAAAAACTGTCAAAGTAATTTGTCAAGTTGCACAATGTGTTGTTACCTTCTGACGTTATGTAATGAAATAAGTTGTATCAGAAGGGCTTGGGGAATACTAGTTTTTGTACACTGTTTTGCACGCAAGCATTACCTGTGGCTTGTATTTCACCAACGTATTTCATACTAAATACAAACTGAAATATGGATGCACAGAAAAAAAACCAGCGCTGGGAATCGAACCCAGGTCCTCAGCATTCCGTGCCGCGTGCCATTCCATACTACACCACCACTGGTCAGGACTTTAGACACGAATTTTTCCCATACATCCATATCTCAATCTGTTAGATAGGTTCACTTAATTATATAGCAGTGATACAGCGCCATCTATGTTATACCCTCATCGAGAGACTTCAACACTCCTTCGAAACTATCCGCTCACCCGGACAAGAGATGTCGCTACTAAGCCAAACTTTAACAAGTTTGATATGAAGTATCTTTTTGTATTTTTTATTTTATTTTTCAACTTCATTTTTTATTACTTTTACGGTCATCCCGTGAAATCCATATATTTCATACTAAATACAGACTGAAACATGGATGCAGAGAAAAAAACCCACAGAAAAGACCAGCGCTACAAAAAGATACCTACTTCATATCAAACTTGTTTCACCAACGTGACACTCTGTCTTCGGCTCCTCGCATCCATCCGCCGCCAGCGACCCTCTTACGGTCATCCGTCCACCGTGCCTCAGTCTCACTCGTGTCCTAATTTAGTATAACTTAGTAAAATTCTTGAAATATGTAACAATAAGTCTCATTTAACATCTTGCCTTATTTCGATTCTGTGGTTCCCAAATTGGGTTTTTCCGAAGCAAAAAAACTTGTTCTAAATAAATTAATTCTATTGTCAATGGGTTTAGGGTACCTTGATGTTATTCTGTTTTTAAAGTTCGAAAAACAATGGTTTTTTAATTAACTACGCAAGGGGGAGCAAGTTATTCGAATGCAAAAATATTCGTATTGAAGATTAATCACAGTAATTATGCAAAAAAAAAATTAAAATGCAATTTTGAGAAGTCGACAAAGCAACCGCGTTAATCCATCGATTGAATCCATTTTTCGATACTGATACTTTTGGGGAGAAATTATTTAAGTAATGTTTAAATAATAACGGGACAACAGATTGCTTATACCTAGCCAAACATTAAATCATACTTAAATTGATCATCAAATCATTATTATTTAAACATTAAATCATCAATCAATTTACCAGATTAACTAATTTCACCCAATCAGGAAGTAGCAGAATATTTTTGTGTAACGTCATATTTGCCAATCCAGTGAAGAGCGTGTTCGAATGACGTGATTTTCTTTTATCTCTTCCGAATTCGTCTTGACACAGTAGCCAGTACCAAAGACGAGTTACTTTTGGTTCAGTATCAAGAAGACTATCTTTACGATATTTTTGTAAAATTATAATTCGCGAATTAAGCCAAGAGCCAAGAGCGTGTCGGGGACGCCCAGGATAAGATCCCGCCTTTACCACGTGTACTATCTGTATACTCTGTGTATCTGTATACTATGTGTACTATCTGTATTCAACAAATTATGTAATATTTTTCTAAGTATTTTTTATATTGTACGGAACGTCCTAAGTAGGTAATTTATAGGTCCGGCGGCTATTTACTCTTAAACTACTAATAATTCTCAAGCAAACTTAGCCGTTATAGTTTTATTTGATAATTTGATATATTTACTCCCAGTATGATTTTTTTCAAAATTTTCAAACGAACAGTTTAGGTTTTAAGGAGCGGACGCTTGATTTGCAAAATTACAGCTTTCTAGCAGCTTTCTAGGACATGACGAAACTACATATAAGGGTTCCGTTGTGCCATTTTGGCTCCGGAACCCTACAACTATAGGAGCGTTCGCTCTTGACGCCGCTGGCGATCGCCGCCATTATGACTCTTGAATAAATTTGGAATAATTTGTAAATCCGGGTTGGAAGACGCGACGAGTGTTAAGCTGTTACGTTTAGGTGATACTGTCATTAATACTTGTTTTTTTAGCATAGTATGACATATACTAGCTATTTATGGTACCAGCCGTTCCCCACAACTCCGTCTGCAAAGGATTTTGGCATTTTTCGGGACAAAAGAACCGGTTATCTGTAAAGTCGGTTTACGGACGATAGTGTTTAACGTGACAACGTCATAAACAAAACATTCAAAAAACAAAAATGAAACCAGGCGGTCACCCATCCAAGTACTGACCGCGCCCGACGTTGCTTAACCTCGGTGATCGGACGAGAACCGGTGTTTTGTCAAATATCTTGAAAACGGTCTAAGATTGTACATCCTGGCGTTCACTGCTCTCTCTTGTCCGATCGTTCATCGGCTCGAGCGTACGGGACGCGTAACGGGACAATGTGTTATGTACGTGACATTGCGTCATTCTTTTTCGTGCGTGCAGCCGGCGTTAATCGATTATTATAGTAGAGGAGACGTGGAAGATCGACCTTCACTGATCTGTTAACTCGATGAGACATGTTTTTTATCAAATATAATTTTTAAACAAATATGCTATGATAACTTGCCTATCGAAAAGTGTTCATAGCTATTTTTTTTGTGGAGTTCCTTTAGCCATCTTCCAGCTCCATCATCAGACCCTGGTTACCATCTGAGATCAAAGTACTCGTCAAGACGAATCAAACGAGTCCAAACTCAATGGGGTAATTCGTAATTTCATTAATTCAGTATGGCCAAAGGCACTCCACAATAAAACGACACAACCCCATCGAGTTTGGACAAACCACTGCAGCTAATTTGGCACACTTAATGCCTTAAGTATCATAGAGGTACATTAACAAGGGATTTTCAGAAATTTCCACGGGATAGGGAATAAATGGATTTTATATTTTCTAAGTAACTATAATTAATTAATGGCTTAAAAAAAGTTTCCAGGATTTTCCGAAATCCCCACGGAATAAGGAATAAAGAGGTCACAGTTAGGTCGCCAATTTCGGTTTTGAGTTCAGTTTGAGCGTTGCTAAATATGCGGTTAGGATCAGAAAACCCCGGAGCTTTTTGGCTATGGAACCCTAAATACTAAAATGGCACCAAAAACAAAGAAATGCAGCTCAAAACATTTTATAACCCAATCAGAGAATACGTAAAAAACCATGTATACCTGAGCTCGTTTGCTTTATTGTTTTAATCCATAAATTATCACTTCAATATGCTTATTTAAAACAAAACAAACACATTTTAACATAAGCATTTTGTTTTTACAAGCTTTTATTTAACTTGCAATGTACCTACCTATTTATGTATGTACGGGTCAAATCTTGAAAGTCATTTCATTACATCTTTGAGAAAAAACTTATTACCTTTTGAGTTATAGACTCCGACAAAAAGCCCGTGCAAGTATTCCATGCCTAGCTTAACATTAGAATAGTCTAGCTAAATGGTCCGAGATAGCTGCCTGATTTAGTCATAGGCGTGGGAGGCGAGGCTAAGTCAATCGATGAGATTTAAGTCTAGAGATCCATATTCACAGAATGCGTTTATAATATCGATATTTTGGTTAATTTTTAACTGTCTTCAAAAAAAGAGAAGGCTCTATGTTCGACTGTATTTGTTTCTTTATTTTTTTCTATGTATCTTCATCGACATCTCCGCCAATTGTGGGCCGATTTTCAAAATTCTTTTTTTGTTTGAGAGTTGATGATGGAATCCTAGGGAAATCGAGGGAAACCCTCAAATTATATAGGCACACCTATTACGGTTTTGGCATTTTTAGCATCAAGTCAAGCATTTTATTCAGAAAATGTCATTTGCTAAACTGGATCTGATGAAGAAGACCACAGATTACCAGCGGAACTCCTCAACGGGTCAAATCTTGCAAGTTAAATTTGACCCACTTTCCGATTTCCGATTGAGTTCAAATTTTGCAGGCACGTGTAAATCAGGTGACAATGCAATATTATTATGACTTGAAGCTGAACTAATGATGAAGCTGAAAGATGGCACACTCGGTTTTTTGTAGTAACTCGTTGATTTCCTCTTGAAAATCATCATTTGGTTAAGTTGAACTGATGGTGATGCACCAAAATAGCTTTTGCAATTAAAGTCTCTGAAAAATTAATTTATTTTCTAGTAAAAAAATATAGAAGAAGAGAAAGAAATACAACAAATATGGAGCTAAGGTAGCCTAGTGGTTAGACTTATGGCCTCTCAAGCAGAGGGTTGTGAGTTCGATCCCATCTCGCACCTCTGAGTTTTTTCAAAAACATGTGTGAAATTACATTTGAAATTTATCATGTGCTTTACGGTGAAGGATACCTGTACAAACCTAGAAAAGAATTCAATGGTGTGTGTGAAGTTCCCAATCCGCTCTGGGCCCGCATGGGAACTACGGCCCAAGCCTCATCCTGAGAGGCGTATAGGCTGGGATGATGATGATTGTTCTTTGACTCCCCTTGAATTTGCCTATTTTGATATATTTATCTTTGAAATGTGATGATTCGTGAACCAACATTCCTGTCGCGAGGTTGTTTTCGGCTTTGATTTTTATTTATTCTGTTCACAAGACATAGTAATATACTATGTTGCACAATGTATGTTGACTCAGCAGAAGGCCGGCCAAGTGTGATCCTCAAACATTCCACTTTATAGCTTGCTGGGAAACCGCACTATGTTTTTAAGTTTCAATATGAAAGAACAATACCTATAAACATAAAAATACAGTACATACATATATGTAAATGATCGAAGTGTGCTGATACCTGGTTGATGGCGCAATGGAGTATGTTTTAAAGGCCGGCAACAGATCAATGACTCTCTTTGATTTGTTGATATCTATGGGCGGTGGTGATCATTTTCCATCAGATGACCCGCTTGCTTGTTTGCCTCCCTCTCATAATAAAAAAGTACTTTTATCGTTTGGTCAATCTAAAGTTATATTAGATCTAATTTTAGACTGACCACAATCACGCCTGATGGAAAGCGAAGATGAAGTCTACGATGCAGCACTTTTCCTAGTAAATGCTCATTCACCCTAGACTTGAAAACGGACAGATTGTATACACTACCTAGTGTCTAAAATAACTAGGTGTTTTGGCTACAAAATGAACATCTTCAAATGATATTTGACACTAAATAAAGTCGGTTTACGGACGATAGTTTGACGTGACCACGTCATAACAAAACCAATGTTTTCATCAATATGAAATGATTGCATACTTTTGCCGATTGTGCCTTTGGCTCGCTCGTGCCGCGCTCTCGCTCCGATCGTTCATCGGCTCGAGCGTAACGGGACAATGCGTTATGTACGTTACATTGCGTCATCCTTTTTCGTGCGTGCAGCCGGTGTTCATCGATTTATTAGTTGTCACCTCAAAATGACTCTCGAAAGGCCATCAGTACAAATCAAAATTCAGCCAGCAATTTCCTGCTTCCAAACGTAAACAATAGACGAATGGTGTTCTCCTTATCAACAACCAGGCAGTGGAAAGAGTTAGCTCTTTTAGATATCTTGGCTGCATTGTCAATGAACAGGAAGACCACAGTACGGAGGTAAAATGTCGCATAGAGCAGGCCCGACAAGCATTTGGTAAGATGTCTCATCTTCTTTGCAACCGGAATCTCAAACTCTCCACAAGATGTCGCTTAGCGCGTTGTTATGTTTTTTCCGTTCTTCTGTATGGAGTGGAAGCTTGGACGTTGACCCAAACCATGTGCAAGAGGTTGGAAGCTTTTGAGATGTGGGTGTACAGAGGAATGTTAAAGATATCATGGACGGATCGTGTAAGGAATGAAACGGTATTGCAAAGAATGAATAAAAACTTGGAAGTGATACGTATTATAAAACAGAGGAAACTGTTGTATTTGGGGCATATAATGCGTAGCGAAAAGTATGGTCTGCTTCAGCTTATTATCCAGGGGAAGATACAAGGCCGCAGACCACCTGGCAGAAGACGTACCTCCTGGTTAAGAAACCTTAGAGACTGGTTCGGGATGAGTACCAGATCCCTCTTTCGGGCGGCAGTCGCTAAAGTAAAGCTAGCTCTAATGATCGCCGACCTCCGGTAGGAGAGGGCTCTAAAAGAAGAAGAAGAAACGTAAGCAAATGTACTATAAGTGTCATACATATTTAGTTGATCCCTTCTCTCCCGTGAAAATGGCAAAGGTTTAGTGTCTACAGCCAATATTTTCTAGTCAAGGTTACATCGGCACGTGGGACGTCTGGCCATCACTGTCGGTCCATTTAAATAAATCTTAAGGCCTTACCGAGCTTTTAGCGCTATGATTTTAGGTATTCTATGCACTCGTGTATGTGTGCGCGAGAGCGGCTGTAGTCCTACAAACAAGCTCGTACGCGGCGCTCGGCGGAACCCTGTCGCAGGGAGTCTCTGCTGTCCTTAACGAGATTGTTTTTAACAAGTGCGGCAAATGCTGACTGCAACAGGGTTCCGCGGAGAGCCGCGCACGAGCGACTCAAACCCGTGCGTAAGCGCAAGCGACACGAGTTCCCCGTCCGATGGCCGAAGGAGAACTAACGCAACTGGCTATCGGACATGGGGAAGCACGATGGCTCAAGATAGGTTGGTTGGACTGCGCGTGTTTTTGGGCATTTTCATCGTATTACTAAAACAAATACCTACACATTTTAAAAATGTAGCAACATTATGCCCTAGAAAACATCTCAACAAAAAGTTGGAGAAAAAAAAATGAATTTAGGTTTAGTAAGTGTCACCATTTTCAAGATATTTGCAAATTTTATCTTCAAAAATAACACCCTTATTAGGGTTTTGACTGTTGTTCTCTTCTTAGAAAATTACAAAAAGTACACACAAATTACAAATTAATTAAAACAAAAAAACATACAACCCATCACCATAACTTAAAATAGACTAAAACTACCCGCTACAAGGCAAACACGTCATCGAAGGAAGTCACTGGCATCGTCCCCAAAACGCTGGCCGCATTTCCTCTTTGGACCGCTATCCCCAACCTCTGAGCAAGATAAGCACCAGCCCTAGGGTCACCCGAAGCCAGGGCCAACCTCCTGGACAAGTCCTAGTTTTATTAACATTCAAAAGTCATGACCTTCCGTGCAGTATTAGCGTCGTACTACGAGTTATTTTATTTTTTAGGGACGACTTTGGATTTTTTTTTGTAACAAGCGAACTACAAGTAAACGTGTTTCGATAAACACTTGTCATTAGAATGAATCCTCAAATATCTTACACATGAATTTCAGGACTATAGCTTTGCTAGTAATGATGCTGCATGTGATTAAATGAATGCAATAAAAGCTTGGTGGGGCCTTAAGTTTGCTGACTCGTAGTCGCTAACTTTATGTCTACAGTTGAGATACCTTTTGTTGCTTACGCTGTGTAGGTATAACCCATAACTGACATCTTTCGCATTTGTACTAAAAGTACTTGAAAATTGCAAAAACCTTCAATTGACTCATACATGCATAATGTCAAATGTCAGCAGCGTGTGAAATGACGCGCCCATACAAATATCTTAATCAAACAAATGTTACAATGGATCCCGTCCCACGTGAGATTATGTCACTTTCACACATGTCTCGTACACACAAAAATGGACTTTGGGACCACGCATAATGAGCTGTCATACATGCATGGTTTGTACGTTTCTTGAAATGGATACAATGGCTTTGAAACATGCGTATCGATTTTGAACTTTATCTTAAAGATGGGGAAAGTTGTGTTTATTGTATTCCATGATACCAGTAGGTTAATATTACAAATGCTTTGAAGAGGGTTATGTACTCAAGTCAAAATATTTTTATACATTAGGCACAACAACTTTACGAATGTCGAAGAATCTACCACCGGTTCGGAAAAACCCTGTTGAGAAGAACCCAGCAATAAACTCAAGAAGGTATATTTTTCAAAACAGATTTGCAATGTTATTTAATTACATACATCTAAAGTATTTAACCCAGTAGATACGCATTTGAAGTTAAGAATCCCCACGATATAATCTGTCTTTAAAAAAAAAAAAAAAATCTATCTTTTAATCTTCTAATATATAGAAATCTCGTGTCACGGTCACGGTGTTTGTTATCGAAGTCCTCCGAAACGGCTTGACCGATTCTTATGATTTTTTTTTCTGTATACGGTGGGTCTGAGAATAGGTCGTAGGCTATTTTTTATATCCCACTTCGTCGCGGACGGAGTCGCGGGCAACAGCTAGTCATTTTATAACCCAATAGTTTTTAAAAAACTATACTAATTTAAGTAGTAATTGACACTTTTTACATAAATAAATATAAGTACTTATTAAATCATAGTTTTGACATAATATTATCATTCATAAATCAAGTTTAACGGAAGCGACGAAGGAATTTAAAGCCTTGACATTAGCTCCCTTTGATACGTCGGTTTAGGCTGTACTAGGAAACAGACGAACATACAAACAAAAGCATCACCAACTTCAAGATTTTATCTTTGTAGTTAAAATGTCAAGTTTATGCCATTTTTTTACGTCCGTATTTTAAACGCCTATCTTGTGCTTTAAGTTTATGAGTTTAGAAGTCAATGTTTTTTTATATGTTTTATAAAGGTTGATTAGTATTAATATATGCGGCCGTGAACTATAGATGTTGTATGTTTGTTAGTCAAGTAAACAGTGAGTTAGTACCTGGGTGACTGAGCGTTGTACGGCGTTACATTTTTCGTCTTTTCCATATTGAAATTGAGAGGAACCAGTAGCGTATCTAATAGGGTTACTTTCCAGAGGGGGGCTTTTATCTTTTACCAATTACATAAGCGTGCCCGCGCTCAACTGCCTGTCCTGCTTAATCCCCTAAATTCAAGTCTAGGCTGAATGAGCATTTACTAGGCAAGCGTGCTCCATCGTAGGCCTCATCTTCGCTTTCCATCAGGCGTGGTTTTGGTCAAACGCAAGCCTATATTGTATAAAAAAACTTTACTATTTTTAACCGACTTCAAAAAAAGAGAAGGTTCAAAAAAAGAAATATTTGAAGACCAATATAAAAAATACTGTTACTCGATAAGTAGAATGAGCCAATTATTTATTCTTGAAAAAAAGATTAGTACCTACGTTATGCGAGATTAAACAGACGTTGGTCGGCCATCTTGTTTTTTTGACAGCTCATAAATTAGCCAAAGTTTTTTTTAACAACTAAAATCAGGTAAAAATCAAGTCCAAAAAGGTCCCAGGTAGATTATCATCACAATAACATGAAACCTGTACTAATAAATTTTGAGTAATAAAAGTCATTATTCTTTAAATTTATAGTCGTTTGATTAGGCGGCCATTTTATCCAAGAGCTTTTAGACTATTACTTGGAATATTATTAGGTATTTCCAATCACTTATTTTCTCGATGGCAGCTCCCGTAGAATGTAACTGCGTTTAGTTACGCAAAAATTAACTTTTAAATGCGAGTTATAAAAAATACGAAAACTGCCTAATTTTGTTCCTTGATCCCATATAATATTCATCTCAGACAAATTGAGTCCATATATGCAGTATTTTTTTTAAAGTAGGTACGATAAATAATAAACATTTTAATAAAGTTACATTATATGGCAACACAAGATAAATAGTGATGTTATGATTGAAATATCGATATTGTATCGGTATTGTATAGGTATATTGAAATAGATGTGTTCCGGAGACTTCGTACGCGTTGTAATTTTTTTCTGGCATAAAAAATAGCTTTTGTTACTCAGGAATAATGTAGCATTCTAATGGTGAAATACCTAATTTTTATTTGTTTATTAGTTTTTAGTTTATTCATTACAAACATACAAATCTTTCCTCTTTATAATATAAGTATAGATAAATGAAATAATTATAATGACAGGTAATTTTTATTTCTTAATTTTAATCGAATTTTACGAAGTGATCCGACAGAGAACCAAAGTTATCGACATAGCCCACCGCATTAGCACGCTGAAGTGGCAATGGGCAGGCCATATAACCCGAAGAACCAATAACCGTTGGGGTAGACGAGTTCTTGAGTGGAGACCACGGATCGGCAAACGTAGCGTGGGACGTCCTCAGACTCGGTGGAGCGATGATCTTCGCAAGGCGGCTGGCAAGAGCTGGATGAGAGTGGCCGAGGATCGTGCTCAATGGCGTGCCATGGGAGAGGCCTATGTCCAGCAGTGGACGAACGTAGGCTGATGATGATGATGATGATTAATTTTAATCAAATTCTGATGAATCGTCACTGTCACTCGATGAGCTCTCATCAACATTTATTATAAGTTTATTATAAGCTAGTAGTACTACTCGTATTTCTAAAATTAGATCGATATCGTATCTGCTGATCACTTAATGGTCACATTCACAACACTATAACTATCAAACTAGATCTGCTATCGAGAAAATAAATGATTGGAACTACTATATAGGTGAAAAACTTAAGGACCAGCAGGGTAATAGTGTTACTTTTTTGACACTCGGTAACGGATTGAAATGACAGTTTTTGTATGGCTGTGACTTAGATTATTTATGCACTAGATAGAGCTTTGGTGGCATGGAAACGTCCCGTAAAAATATAAGCCAACTGTTGGCTTATATGTCATTTGCGTCATTTGCAGGGTTGCCAATAGTAATATGCTAAAATCCCCAAACGCATTGTCGAAATTCCCCACGTGTGGGTAATGAAAAATTATGTGGGTCGAGTGACTTAGTTTAGAGCTGTTGCGAATAATAAAATTGTGGGAAATTAATCAAGACTAAAAGAAATTTGATGTCAAATGTCGCGTATTTGTGTTCATACTTAAAATCCCCTCAATTTCCCCGAATTGAAGCTCTCCCCACATTTTGGGGAATGTGAAATTAACTGGTATCATTAAGCACGCACACAGTGACAACCGGAATGATGTAACGCGATCGTAATATGAAGCTGTCAAATGGATTTGTGGACGTTTTGTATCGCAATGTTTGCTACTGACGCTCCATCTAGTGCATAAATAATCTAAGGGCTGTGACAGCTGGCTGTTTCCGATGCCAATTGTCAGCCCATACAAGAACTGTCAAAATGAACGCGATGGCGATTGCGAGGGAGTTAGATAAATGGCCTGCTTGTTTGTAGTAGTAATTTAGTACAATACGTTTACTTTTAGTTTACCACTGACAGATGGCTTGCCTTCATTTCATTTCCAACTTTAACACCATACAAATAAAGTAGCTATTACAAAATCTGCAAACGTGGGTAGCAGTATTCTAAAATAGCTTTATTTGTAGGTCGTTAAAGTTGAATATGAAATGAAGGCAAACCATCTGTCAGTGGTAAACTTAAGAGGCTGACAACACCTAATTTTGTTGAAATTTATGTCATTTAAACAGTTTTTTAAGAAAAACTGCTTGTTCTAGCACATCAAAAAAATTATATGTTAATATTCACCATATTTCAAAGACCGTGGACAGACTCGATACATAATTGGACGAAATCGGCTCGATAGAAAATAATTGCAAAGATAGGTCTTAAAATCATCATTAAACGGTTCTATGTCTTTATTTTTTTGGCGTATGCGTCTGCAATTAAAAACATGAAGTCAACATATTCATACCTAAACCGCTAATGAGTCATATTTCACAAATAATCCACAGTTTTTTTTTAATGAAATATTTGCTGATAAATTTCAATATACCCGGCTGCCCAGTAATAGCGGCATCTC
The DNA here is from genome assembly GCA_947563465.1 of Archips xylosteana. Taxonomy (NCBI): domain Eukaryota; kingdom Metazoa; phylum Arthropoda; class Insecta; order Lepidoptera; family Tortricidae; genus Archips; species Archips xylosteana. The sequence goes on from OX387373.1 coordinate 9,875,602, forward strand.
GTTTACTCCGATACAAATAGACAGTGTGCGCCGACGTTAGTGTTGACAGCGTCTTAATGTAATTTTACTGTAACGTGTCCGTATAAACGTATAAACACATTGACGTTCCAAATTTGAAAAATGACTTATAAGCTCCATATCAATTCTGTGCACTACTACATACAACAGGTCGTTAAGTTTTTCACTTTAGACATATTTGAGCTAGTTTTTGAAACAGCTTAAAAGTTTGCACAAATTCTTCATGATTCTTCTAAAAAAGTCGGCAGCCTAGTGGTCCTTTTGCCTCTTAAGCTAAGGATCGTCGCTTCAAATCTCAGGCTCGCTCTGAGCCAAGCCTTCTCATTCTATGAGTACTCCTGTTCCCAACAATGGGTTGAGATGACCCTTCTAAGTCTTGACAGATTGACGGCCGGATAGCCGAGTTGTTTTAAATCAGCTTTAATTTGACCTGAAGTCTCATTAAAGAACAGAAGTAAAAACCGGCCAAGTGCGAGTCGGACTCGTACACGAAGGGTTCCGTACCATTATCTATAAAAAATTGTTGTTTACTATTTATGACGTATTAAAAAAAACTACTTACTAGATCTCGTTCAAACCAATTTTCGGTGGAAGTTTACATGGTAATGTACATCATATATTTTTTTTAGTTTTATCATTCTCTTATTTTAGAAGTTACAAGGGGGGGGACACATTTTACCACTTTGGAAATGTCTCTCGCGCAAACTATTCAGTTTAGAAAAAAATATATATTAGAAACCTCAATATCACTTTTTGAAGACCCATCCATAGATACCCCACAAGTTTGGGATTGGTGAAAAAAAACCCCCAAAAAAAATTTTTTTTTTTCTATTTTTGTGTGAAAATCTTAATGCGGTTCACAGAATACATCTACTTACCAAGTTTCAACAGCATAGTTCTTATAGTTTCGGAAAAAAGTGGCTGTGACATACGGACGGACAGACAGACAGACATGACGAACTACGATGATGTTAACCGTGAATCAATACAAACTGTTTCATTGAAATGAACTAACCAATTTTTCTTTGTTACAGAACCATGAAGCCCCTCTTAGCGGCTCTTGTGGCGTTATGCTTGGTCATAGCGCGAACACAAGCCGAAGACCTAGAAGACATCGAAGTACTTCCCCACAACCCTTCGCCGGTCGAAGAAATCGAAGGCGAACCACAGACCAGAGAAGAAAGATGCACCACGTGTAAAGGCGCCAACTTGAAGATAAAGAGCCCTAACGATGTGCTAGCTGCCATCCAAGCTTTGCCTGGTGGCGAGGTACACACCCAATCGTCTTTTGAAGGGTGTTCCAGCGATAAAGGTTGCGCTGGCCTAAAAGTTAAAGATGGCAGAGTAATCGAAAAGTTCGGGAACGTAGATGCATTCAGAGCAGCGGCAGCTTCTGATACCAACAACGAGTTCAGTTTCCACGCAGCTGGGAACTTAGGGAACGTGCTTCAAGGGGGAATACCTAAAGATGGTCCTTTCTGGTGGATGAATGAGAACTCTCCGTTCAAAGCTGGAGCGGCAGGAGGCGGTGGAAGCTTCGAGAAATTCAGCCAGTCTAGCTCCAGTTTTTCGAGCTCTGGTGGAGTGGGAGGTACCGGCGCCGGCGGTGCTGGCTTTGGCGGCAAGATAGATTTGTCTGCCAATCCTTTCTTAAACGGGGACTTTTCTAAACTCGCTGGAGGTGCCGCTGGATTTGGCATCAGCGCGCAAGGAGCTGAAGCTAAACCAGGATTCCAGTCATCATCATTCGAGTCATCCAGCTCTTCGTTCTCCAGCTCGAACAACGGTGATATTGATCTGTCTAAAAACCCCTACTTGAACGGACAAGTTGGAAAGTTCGGAGCGTCTGGTTCAGGATTCCAAGCGCAAGGCGCTTTTGGAGCTAGCCAGAGTGGTAGCCAATTTGGAGCTAGTGGACAAGGTGCCCAAGGTTTAGGAGCCCAAGGTGCGAGGGGGCAAGGCGCTCAATTTGGCGCGCAGGGCTCTCAGGGACAATTCGGAGCCCAAGGAAGCCAGAACGCCTTCAGCTCTAACTCAAACAGCCAAGCTGCTTTCGGAGCGGGAGGCCGTGGTGCCTTTGGTGGTAGCGGACAAACCGGCCAATTCGGAGCTGGTCAAGGCGCTGGATTCAATGGTGGTGCAACCCAATCAAGCTTCAGTCAATCCAGCCAAAGCTCCTCGACAGGCGCGGGACAGAATGCTTTTGGAGCTGGCAACCAGTTCGCCGGCAACGCTGGCTTCTCAGGCTCTAAATTCGCTGGTTCCGGATACACAGGATCCTCGCCTACCCCCTTCACCGCTTCCACAGCTGGCAACGTCAATCTGATCCAGAATACGCAGAAGACCAGCGAGTTTGATTTCGAGCAGCAGCAACAGACCCAGTCGAATATTGATGAGGCTTTCCAGGGAACTGGGAACGTACAAAGCCATCATGCAGGTGGAGAATTGCAGCAGACGTGTGCAGGACAGGGCTATGTGTGTGTGCATAAAGCGCAGTGCAACAATGGTGTCGTCAACAGCAATGGTGCCAGTGTGCTTCAGGCGAAGACTAAGGTAAGATTTTTTCTCAGCTTATTAAGATAACGCCATGATCTCAAACGCCAAACTTAAAAAGAAATACCAAAGCCTTTCCTCCAGAGTTGTCCTATGCAGCTATCCTACAAGGATGTGAAGGCTACGCTACGAACTATGTGACCGTTTCCATTAATGTTATAAGCTATGTAGCTATGTAGCCGTTCGAGGAAGTTCCACGCGCATCCAAAGCACGTATCTGTCCATATAAAAAAACGTCCAAGAGCGTGTCGGGCACGTCCAGGAGATATGTTAGATCAATTTACCAGATTCGTTATTTCTTAGTAGCAGAATTGGGAATGTCTAAAAAAAATTACCAGTTGTTTTATATATTTTTTTGTATAGAAAAGTCAATTATAAGAAACTAATTTCAATATTTTGTCATTTAGTTCTTTACTTTTTTCAAAATTAACTATTGAAACTATTTTGGTTGATGACGTCAGATTATAATTAAGAGCTCCCACACAAATAAATTTCTAAATCTATCTAAATGCGTACGATAAGGTAACCCCTTTAATTATTTTTTGCGTAGTGGTACACTGTAACTAGTGTCACTTTACTGGCGCTGTCAAAGTGCTAGATGTCAGACAGCGGGTCCAAATCAAACTCAGTAGTATAATCCACGCGTTAATTGTGAATAATTCTAACCACACACAATAAAGTACGACTTGGACCGGTCACGCAATTTACACCAATGTCAAATGAAGGTCATTGCTTATTTGTTATTGTAATAAATTCATTACATAATATTTAAATTAAATAACTACAGAAAACGAGTTAAAAAGCATTTATTTCGAAATTGTTTTCGAATTACTATACATTGCAAAAAAAAAGATATCCCCAATTTCGCATTTTTTCCCAGATGCTTTTTTTCTCACTATGGTTTTTTTACTGAAGCTTATTTTCACAATCGCGTTTTTTCCCAATTTAAATTGACGCGGAGCTCCTTTTTCTGTGTGCTTTTGGCCCTTCGGGCCGATGCAAGCTTGACATAACCTAAACCTACCTATGTTTCTGTGTCGATTAAAATAGGGGAAAAACGGGATTCTGAAAATAATCTTCAGTAAAAAACCATAGTGACAAAAAAAATTGGGAAAAAATTCGAATGGAGATTTTGCTACTAAGAAATAATGATTCTGGTAAATTGATCTCACAAACCGCCCAGATATGGCAGCCGTTACGAAAGACTTAAATAAATTCCAAAATTACAAACCGTATGACTCTTATCTGGGCCTCAAGCTCTACATCGGTTAGAAAAGGACTCAGGAAGTTAAAATAAGATATCAATATCATTCACAATAATTCTTTACTCCTATTATTTTTCAAATCACAAGCTCGATATGATAGCGGTACGTCAAAAAACTGTTTAAAATAATTCATCTCAAAATTCAAGATGATACCATGCATAATCTTTACCTTTTAAGCATCGAGTTTTTTAAATGTCACTCTCAATATCCAGTTTTGTGACCCATTTCAATGTCAAGATGTTTTTAATATTATTTTATCGATAAAAACATCAGTTTCACCAGTGACATCAGTCAGTTCTCATAGCAACAGATTAAATCTAATATAACTTATATAAAATTGAAAGTCCTGATTGGCTGAGCGATAATCAGCACACAGCCTAAACCGCTGAAGTTGAAAACTCAAAATTTGGCACACATATTCCTTGAGTGTCATACTCGTAGAGGTACACTAGGAAGGTATTTTTCGAAATTCCCAAGGGATGGTTTAGACCCAACTTGTAGCCAGCTGCCAAATCTGGCTACGAGACGGGATTAAAACCCTTAAACCATTTGACAACCCTGTCGAAACATTCGATTTTGGACCGTAAATGTTGCTAATTTGAATCAGCTTTGATTTCTGCTTGACGGCAAATATATTGCCGGTATCGATTCAAGGGTTAAAGACTTCAAAAGTAGGTTATTATAACGGTAAAAACCAATTTTGCATTTTCAGAAAATGCCAAGGTATAAGGAAAAACGGGACAGACAGACAGAGCATGATATGAAGTAACCCTAATAAACAAGGCCATTCAAAATACAAATTTTAAAATACATCATTAATGTGTTCCATCAATAAAATTATAATGATGCTGATTGGTTTGTTTGGCCTTAGGAACATTATTTATAAAAATTCGAGGCAATTTCGTAATCAGCTGATCGAACGCCTCCATTTTGTTTTTACGTCATGTGTTTTTTATAATGGACTATATTAGTTTGATTTAGTTTCGAAATTTGGATGAGTTTATTGAATCATATACTTTTGTAGTGACCTCTAGCGACATCTAGTCGTCAATTAAAGAAATCGCTATGTTCTAGATCGCGCTACCGGAGATCCCTTATGCAAATCTGTCCGTATTCCTTGCATACGTCACAAAGGCGTCACTAATTTATTACGTAAGAAGATTTTTGCCAGTTTTTGACCCCCCCCCCCCCCCGTATGTAAGAAAAAACAAGAATTAGCCGACCCCCTTAATACATGCTTGGTTTGTTTTAAGTATTTTTTTTTTCAAAAAAAACACTTTTTTTTTTAGGAACCTTTTCTGTAAGTACCTAAGTACTTATAATTTTGATTGGTATTAATAAAAAATAGTACCATAATTTAATAAAAGTTTTATTTTGATGTTTTTTTATTTGACTTTACACATTTTTGTGATCTCACGTAAGAAATATGAAGACCCCCCACCCTTTGCAAGAAAAAATAAGACATCTTTGACCCCCTCCCCTAAATAGTCTTACGTAACAAATTAATGGCGCCAAAGGCAACCTCTGTGCACAGGAATCTAGGTGTGAGTCAACTAGTCAGTGAGTCGGTCAGTCAACCACACAGGACTTTTCTTTTTAATCCCCGACGCAAAAACGACGGGATGTTATAAGTTTGACGTCTGTGGCATTGTACCTAGCTCCCGAACGGATGAACCGATTGTGATTTTGTTTTTTTTTTTTTGTTTGAAAGATGTAGTCGGAAATGTTCTTAGCTATGTTTGTCAAGGTTTAGCCGTTAAAAGTTATCAGTTCTTTTGTTAGTTGTGGAAGAGATTTTGGATGCATAATGGGCTTAGCTTTCAAACATATGTGACACCTAATTGCGTTAGGGATTATTAAACTTTAAATTTTTGGTTAGTAGGTATATGTTTAATAGTCTTGGTCATTGGGAAGAAAGCATAATTACTTTTTTAATGAAAAATCCACTCGCAAACTATATTTAAACCGGATTCAATTAATATTGTTTTCGCTTCGCGTGCGAAAAAGACATTTATTTTAACTGTCGACATATTTCACTTTAACGAGGTATACACAGACAGACATACAATTTAACGCCTTAAACTCCTACCAGATAATAATTGAATGAAGAAATATGTCCAAATAGGGATTTTTACTTCAACTGTATGAAGATGAATGATCCAGGAAAAGTAATCCAATTTTAAAAACCTATTCGATGTCTTTCATTTGTAATTTTTCCTTCCAAATGTACATAGCTAAACAGGGAGTCACAAAACTTAACGACAAAACACATCTCTTTCAAATTTCACGTAGTTATTTGACCTGGAGGGCGACACTATACTTACATCTAATCTATTGAATCAGGCGTTACTTTGCGGATGTCCATATTAATGAACTGAAACAACCTGAAATAAAGGTTGCGGGTGAGCAAAGAAATTGTTTCAGTTCCCTATAGGGAACGCGCAGAAACTATAGACGGCAGCACTAATGCGACAGAAGAGACACTATGCGGATAGTACAAGAAACTTATCAGGGTAAAACAGTCAAATTGATGGCACCATTTGGCAGCACCGTCTATGTGCACGTGCCCTATACATCTATCGGTCAATGAAATCATGCCAGTGGAGTAGTGTTGGTTTTTCTGCTATTAAAACTTGTATAATAGACTTGTATGAAGACTCTATGACGGCCTCAAAAGTCCCATCTAAAAAAAAATACCAACAGTTTTTATTTTATTTTTTGTACAGAAAAGTCAATTGGCAACCTTTCATTTTTTTAACACATGAAAATTACTACAGGAATCGAAAGAGTTTCGCCTCCTGAACACGGAAAAATATTTATCATAATTTATTTCTCCATATTTAAAAAAATACAACCAATATAAAAACATGTATGTACTCACAAATATTGCCACAGAATAGATATGTTTCCTTTACCCTTTTCACTAGAAAAAAGAGCTGTCATAATTTTAAATTTGATAGCAACCTTAACGTCAAATTTACGTCATCGCTTTTTTTTAATAGAGACTAGACAAGAGTAATGAATCTATTCTATCGTTACGCTCTTTTAAAATAAGCACATCTTTAAAAAATTGTAATAAATTTATTAATAATCCTAGTGAAAATTTAAAACTATCAGCGTCTTTCTTTTCCAAACAGTATAAGTACAGAGAACGAATCAAATTATAGTCTTAGAAATATGAAACGTTGTCAATTATAAGAAACCAATATCAATATTTTTTCATTTGGTTCACTACTTTTTTCAAAATTAATTATTGAAACTATTTTGCTTGGTGACGTCAGATTATAATTGAGGGCTCCCACACGGCTAAATTGTCAGTGCGTACCTACGATAAGGCTACCCCTTTAATTTTTATTTGTTTATCAATTATTCCGTTTGACATTTCTGTATTTAATTTTCATTCAAATGCTCAATTTTATTCATTTATTCTAGATTATTTTCTAACTATTTCTTGAACGCTGACAATACATCTCTAATTTAATTTTAGTTTAATTCTTTCTTTTAATTTGACTTTATTGTTATTTTATCTTTGTCATTGTATTTAAATAGAATTAATTTTCTAATTTCGTTCGTACTATAAAATATTTTCTGTGTCTCATCTAAAATTGTATTTGCATGCATTTAAGTATGTTTTATCGCAAATAAATAAATGATGATGATGATGATGATGAATTATTTTTTGCGTAGTGGTAATACTGTAACTAGTGTCACTTTATTGGCGCTGTCAGAGTGCTAGATGTCAGACATCGGGTCCAAATCAAAGTCCGGATAGTTTAATCCACGCGTAAATTGAGTAGAATTCTAAATAATGCCATGCCACACCGATTAAAGTACAATTTGGACCATCCACGTATTTTACTTCAATGTCAAATAAAGATCATTGCTTATTTTGTTATGTAATAAATTAATTACATTATATTAAAATTTAAAAACTACAGAAAACGAGTTAAGAAGCATTTATCTCGAAATGGTTTTCGATTTACGATTGCAAAAAAATAGACATCCCCGATTCCGGCCCCAAATTACAATAATAGTTTCCGTCTTAGGAGCTAGGTTGCCTAACTTCTTGGCACACAGTCTAAACTCGTCGCAGCCAGGTCATAAGCTATATGCCGAATAGCACTATGTTAATATGACTTGATAAAGATGCAACACGAATATAAACACAGCTTTCGACTGCAAAAGCTTACGGTCTGCAAAAAAGACAAAATAATAAATAATAAAAAAAAAATGAAAATAATGCATAAATAATGTTTTAGTGGTGGTGTAGGGGTATGGCACGCGGCCCGGAATGCTGAGGACCTGGGTTCGATCCCCAGCGCTGGTCTTTTTTCTGGGGTTTTTCTGTGCATCCATGTTTCAGTTTGTATTTAGTATGAAATATATAATGTTATTAGCTTTTATTTTCATCTATTCATCCTATATACGTCCCACTGCTGGCATAATTAGAGAGCTTGCGCTGTAGTTCCCACGCGGGCTCAGTGCGGATTGGGAACTTCACACACACCATTGAACTTCGCAGGCGCTCATGTTAAGTATCGTGGGTTCGAGCCCGAACTTGCATGTCTCAGTTTTCAGAATTTGTGCAAAATAAAAAATAACTTTCGGAGGAGTTCTATAACAAACACCGTGACACGAGATTTTTATATATTAGATGAATAAAATAAATTAATTATGGGACGATTACCACCAATTGGCGTATTCCCAAACTAAGCAAAGCTTTTACTATAAGTACCACGGATGAGCATACTTATATTGGACCGTGCACGACGGTGGCGCCGCGCAGCGTTGACAACATTTCCTCCTCATTTACTTCCAATTTTTGCCATGTCGTGCGCTGCGATCGTTTTCTGTACCCCCACCACCCGCTTCGCACATAGCCAATAGATAAATACACATTATTTTGCACATCCAAGACTCGAACTTTCATACAAATTTCTGTCCCGGCCGGGAATCGATCCCGGGACCTCGAGCTTCGAAGCCAGTCTCTAACCATTAAGCTATCCGGTCGCATGTGCATATTAAAAATTGAATCTGCCGACGCTACCGTAACGCGATGTCCCATACGTTGCGACACGACCAGTTCAACAGTTTAGTATAAACGGTTACAAAATGGACTTGCAGACTAAATGCCAATCCAGAAAACAGTAGCTTTAAACCGATTTCAAATCCCACTTATATTAAACGTGAAAGACGGATCATCATCATCATCATTTCAGCCGAAATACCCTCCCCCAAGGCTCGCCAAACTGATCGGTACTGCGTTATCCGCATCCAACCTTAACCAGGTCGTCGCTCCTTCTTGGAGGCCTATCTAAACCGCGTCTTCTGGTCCGTGGGCGCCACTCGAGAACCTGCCCCATCGGCCATCAGTTCTACGAGCGAGCCCTGCCCACTGCCACTTGAATCTGGCGATTCTTCGAGCTATGTCGGTGCTTGTTCTTGCGCGGATTTCATCATTTCTAATGCGATCCCGCCTCTGATCTTTAGTTTCTCTAAACTCCGAGCATAACCCTCTTCATCGCCCTCTGAGTGACTCTGAGCTTTCTTATGAGGCCCATCGTTAGCGGCCACAATACAAAAAAAAATCCAATTTGGTGCAGTCGGAAGTTATGCGCTTACATTTCGGTGATTCATTTTTTAGGGTTCCGTACCCAAAGGGTAAAAACGGGAACCCTATTACTGAGGCTCCGCTGTCCGTCCGTCCGTCTATCACCAGGCTGTATCTCAGGAACCGTGATAGTTAGAGAGTTAAAATTTTCACAGATGATGTATTTCGGTTGCCGCTATAACAACAAATACTAAAAAATGGAATAAATAAATATTTAAGGGGGCTCCCATACAACAAACGTAATTTTTTTTGCTCGTTTTTGCTCGATATTGATAAGGGTAACAGGTAGACGCTTGAAATATTACAGAATATTTAATTATATATTGACTTTAAAAATAAATCATTAAGACGCTGTCAATACCAACGTCGGCGCACACTGTCTATTTGTATCGGAGTAAACGAGATGCCGCTATTACTGGGCAGCCGGGTATATTGAAATTTATCGGGCAAATATTTAATTAAAAAAAAACTGTGGATTATTTGTGAAATATGACTCGGTAGCGGTTTAGTTATGAATATGTTGACTTCATGTTTTTAATTGCAGACGCATACGCCAAAAAAATAAAGACATAGAACCGTTTAATGATGATTTTAAGACCTATCTTTGCAATTATTTTCTATCGAGCCGATTTCGTCCAATTATGTATCGAGTCCGTCCACGGTCTTTGAAATATGATGAATATTAACATATAATTTTTTTGATGTGCTAGAACAAGCAGTTTTTCTTAAAAAACTGTTTAAATGACATCAATTTCAAGAAAATTAGGTGTTGTCAGCCTCTTAAATTAAAATAAAAAATATTTAAGGGGGCTCCCATACAACAAACGTGATTTTTATAGATAATTGTACGGAACCCTTCGTGCGCGAGTCCGACTCGCACTTGACCGGTTTTTATTCTATTTTGCCACCTTCTTATTACGTTGATGAGCATTGTGAACATTTCCAAATTGCTACTACATTTTATGTATTTCTCTATGAAGAAAGACGTTGAAGTGGTATCGATACAGGATGGTCGATGTTTTTAGTATGTCAAACACTTACCACATGTCGTTAGTGCCAGAAAAATATCTAGGTATATTATAATGATGACTATTCTGCCGACGCTACTCCGCGATGTCCCGCTGTTGTTGCAACATGTCCAACTTGCAAAATGGTTGTCAAATGCCAGTCCAGAATATAAGCATGTCGGCAAAACTTGTATATAGACGACATCGTACTAACATTATAAATGCGAAAAGGGCTAATAGACCTATAACGACAAGCGATATGTCACTAGATATAGCTTATTCTAAATTCTAAAGCATTTACTATAAAAAAGGTAGTCCTACATCTTTATGTCAAAAAAATATCGCTGCGTAAAAGTAGTTTGAGTTGAAACGTTAAGCTGAGCTGAGTTAAGCTCCGCTGTCACCAGACTATATCTCATGAACCGTGATAGTTAGAGACAGTTGAAACTTTCACAGATGATGTATTTCGGTTGCCGCTATAACAAAAAATACTAAAAACCAGAATGAAATAAATATTTAAGGGGAGTCCCATATAACAAACGTGATTTTTTTGCTCGTTTTTGCTCGATATTGATTTTTACACAACGATTCGCGATTTCCCGCCATAAAAAGTTGTATAATATGAAAAACCTTTCCAATGATACATATATTATCATTATTGCAACTCTAATGACTTCCTTCTGATACTCAGTTTATCGATATCTTATAAATAAGTATGCTTAATATAAGTTATACTTCACCAAAATACTTCTCGATCGCGTTTACGTAAAAATTTAAATTCTATGGAAACATGTACGCTTAGTATAAGTTTTACTTCACCAAAATACTTCTCGATCGCGTTTACGTAAAAATTTCAATTCTATGGAAACATGTTTCCCTAGTAATTGATTTTTTTACGTAAACGCGATCGAGAAGTATTTTGTGAAGTAAAAACTTATACTAAGCGAAATGGACGCGCGCGCGCGGAGGCGCTGTCCATGTTTCCATAGTATTTGATTTTTTTACGTAAACGCGATCGAGAAGTATTTTGGTGAAGTAAAACTTATACTAAGCGAACAGCATATAAATATTTTTATAAACTTGTATATGTATTCTTTATTGTCAGTGAATATAAGATTAACAAAACTGAAATGCATCGTTGCGCAGGATTGAAGTGAAATTGTTACCTTAGTATTCCAATACCAAACCGCTGATCTTCATAACACAGGTTATCCTAGTATGAAGGTCAGAGGATCTATCTTAATGTCTTTTACAAGCCTACTTATTGCATTATATTTTTAGTTGTTACGAGTGTTTTTAAGATGCTAACTATACATAAGACTTGCATTGTTTGTTTATATGTGGCTTACTATTCAATAAATTATTATTATTATTTTATTATTATAGCATATCAACGTGACGCGTTTGAAACTATAATGGTAATGAACAATAATACCAAAAACATTTAAAGATATACAAAAGCTTTCAAAACACTATTTGTCTATTTATAAATACCTAATGCCTTGAAATTGGGATTTGCCGCAGGTCATACATGAGTTTCATGTCAAGCAAATGAAGCGGTTAGTCCTATTAAGGACTTATCAATGATGTCACTTAACTATTTAAGTACCAAGTAAGCGTTTAGACTAAAATGCCTCCCGGGTATCACCGTGTTTGTCTCCGGTCAAGGCATTCTACTACGCACAAACTGATTACATCTATTGTGTTTATAGTTGTTACAAATGAATCATTCTCGGGTCTATATCGGAAGATCGAATATTTCTTTGCCCTAATGTACTGTTGATCGAATGATCGTTTGATCGAAAAGTATCATTCATATGGTTAAAAAATTGAATTGAAATTATTTTTTATTGAAAATTGAAATTGAAGTTATTTTTCATAAAAACCTTGTTCTGATAGTTACGAATACAACAAAAAAATATACAATTTGGTAGTTCTCCAGTTTAGTGCTTAGCAACACATGCGGCATCTATTTTTTTTTTTTTTTTTATTGTACAGAAAAGGGCGAGGGTCGGTCAAGGAATAAACCAACGGGTAAAAACATAAAAGACCGACCTAAGCACCCCCCAGTGCCCAGCGGGAGAATGCATGCTCCTCTCCCGGCCTTCCAGCAAATGGCTGAGGCAGGACACTGTGGGTAGATTAAGTCCCCTCCCTACCCCTCCCCTCCTCAAAATATAAAGCACACGTTTTTTGTATTAATAATCAATAGAGAAAGGGACTTGTGACCGGATTTTTTAGTCCGTGCAAGTCGGACACTGTCTGGGCCCTCCATTCCCAGTTCGTCCGAAGGGATTTTTCCCGAGCACAAGTCACTCTTCCTACCCTAAAGTTAAAAAACAGCAAAGACTTCGCGTCTTTGGCCCCTCTGGCGACTTATTGAAAAAAAAAAAATTTTTTTAATATTCAGGCTGGAATTTTTTATGCCACCTACCTCCAGGGAAAGCACAGGGATAATTTACTCAAAAGAAGCATTCCTTTATTTTTGGAATGAAAAAAAACTGCATTCAAAGGTTATCGAAAATTCGCTTGCCGCACCGGGAATCGAGCTGGCTAAAATGTAAAAAAAATAGCAGCCCGTATTTCTATTTCATGGATCGATAGGGTTAATCATAAGGATCAAATCTCTCTAACAAACTTGGTTAATAAAATGAAGGCACAGATATGAAACCTGTAAATGCCAGCGTAGCGTACTGCCGTGCACCAAAATGGCCTAAGTCCGAAAATGACCAAATTCTGTTTTTTTGTGTTGGATTCCTTAGCTTATAAGGAACTAGCTGTTTCCCGCGACTTCGTCCGCGCACAATTTTTTTTATAGTCCACTCCCGATTTCTATCCAACAGGGGAGCCGGTATTTCACGTCCGCCACTTTGGATTTTAAAACCGTTGTTGTTTTCGTAATCAGCTACCCGTTAAACCATTACAACAATACCCATGTTCATTTTCAGACTTTGTCACCCCATTTCCCACTTTTAAGGATTGAATTCTGAAAAAACCTGAAACACGTGTTTACTCATTTATTGTTAGGTAGTTGTTAGGGTACTCCTGTGAAGTTTCGAATAAAATAGTCGTAACTAGTCTTGTTTCCCCATACAAACTTTGGACCTCCGTTTCACCTCCTTAGGGGGTGAATTTTGGAAAATCCTTTCTAGTGCACCCCTACACCTTATAAGGAACCTACGTGCCAAATTTGGAATCGCTAGGCCCAGCGGTTTGGGCTGTGCGTTGATATGTCAGTCAGTCAGTTTCTTCTTTTATATATTTAGATAAAAGGTTCTGTTAACGAAAAAGTCGTATTTTTATTAGAAGTGCCTTAAACACAGCTAAGCAAATAGACGTAAGGCTTATTTTTCACTCAAATAGGTACTAAGAAACATAACTATAAATTAAAAATTTTAAAAACCCGCAACGCATTTATGTCACTCCACTCGTATGTTTGAACATTAAGTCAATGCCCGTTATGCGTCTAAGATCCCTTCCGCAGCTAACAAAAGAGCTCATAACTTTGAAACGGCTGAACATTTTGATAAAACATATCTAAGAACCATCGCCAAGAAACCTGCTTTCTATTAAAAAAAGCGCATCCAAATCGGTTCACCCGTTTAAGAACTATGATGCCACAGACAGACACACACATAGCGGTCAAACTTATAACACCCCTCTTTTTGTGTCGGGGGTTAAAAAACATAAAAACACGTTTTTCTCGAAACCGTTAAAACGGGCATGGGCCCTTTTGGCTTAGCACGGCAGCGTAGGTGTGTGAAGTTCCCAATCCGCACTGGGCCCGCGTGGGAACTACGGCCCAGGCCCTTTCATTCTGATAGGAAGCTTAGCAGTGGGATGTAAGAGGATACGATGCGCACCATTTCTCCATACAAATGTAATCCCCTGTTTCCTCCCTGGATAATGGCTTTAGAGTCAAATATTTTTTACTGTGTAATCTGTATCTACCACAGCTATGCCCCTAGGTTTCGTTTTTTCCATATTTCAATTAACATAAGAAAAATGAGCTTTCAAAAACTGAAAAAATTGCCCAATTTCAACGTCATTTTCAGAGACTCATCAGAAAAGAATTCCTCATATAAACAAAAAAAGAAAAACATAGGGGCATAGCTAAATCTATCCTCTAATTATATTTCAAAAAAATAATTTTATTGGTCCAGTTTTCGAGGAGAAAACAGGGGATTACGAAATGCTGTTTTGATCAATTTTACGGGCCTATTAACGGTCTGAGCTGCAGTTGTCCCGCTCTCGCTGTACTGACACGGAGGGTTTCGGGCGAGACAGCGACATTTCATTAAAATACCTATTTCTCAAAAGTCTCTTAGCCATGGTACCCTCTTAAGCGAGCTTCAACCATATTTAACGACTAAATCTAGATTTATTTTTTCCTGTGATTTTCCTTAACTATGTTCACAATTATCCCAGTAATTAATTCATCATCATCATCATCATCCCAGCCTATATACGTCCCACTGTAGGGCACAGGCCTCCTCTCAGAATGAAAGAGCTTGGGCTTGTCTGAATCCAATAATTGCTAAAACCAACATGACATAGACTGGATTGGCAGTCGCCATTGTATAGTCGGGGTAAGAAAGGGTTCGTCACTTTTCGACCTTAACTCGTTGACATAGAGTCGAAAATTGACGAACCTTTTCTTACCCCGACTATACGGATCGGCCGCGGTTTTTGTAGTTCGATTATTAAATCTAGATGGCGCTGAAATATAGCGAGAGAGGCTTTGAAGGCAAAACAATAAGACTACAGATATTTCATATCACTGCAAATGTATTATTAAATCTAGATGGCGCTGAAATATAGCCAGACGCTTTGAAGGCAAAACAATAAGACTACAGATGTTTCATATTACTACAAATGTATTATTTTTCAAAAATATTGCATAATAATACATTTGCAGTGATATGAAATATCTGTAGTCTTATTGTTTTGCCTTCAAAGCCTCTGGCTATATTTCAGCGCCATCTAGATTAAATAATACATTTGTAGTAATATGAATCATCTGTAGTCTTATTGTTTTGCCTTCAAAGCCTCTGGTTATATTCCGGCGCCATCTAGATTTAATAATCGAACTACAAAAACCGCGGCCGATCCGTACCTACTATGGCGACTGCCAATCCAGTCTATTATCATCCTTGGTAAAACCTAATGATATCCAAGGTCGTAAGATTATTTACACATTTGTCATTTGTCAGTCCACTAATGACATTTCATCATTTTTACACGGCTTTTTTCGATCATTTTGCAAATGTCATCGTTGAATCGGATTGCGTCAGTGCGTCAATCGAATCAAATCGATTTAAATATCGATTTTGGAATCAATGACATTTGCGATTTGTGTTTACAATGGCAGTGTTATTTTGGTCATTATACTGTCATCAATGGTTTCATAAACTTATTGTATCTTGGGTGTCATGAAGGTTTTTGATGACACATGTCATTTAAAAGCTATGAGTTATTGAATTTCATCAAATTTTAATTTACTGATGAACAGGTTTTTTTTTCGGTATTTATTAACGCCCGACACAAAAGTCCACTGCTGAACATAGGCGTCCCCCAAGGCTCGCCAAACAGATCGGCCCGGCGCCATCCGCATACAATGCGTTACCGCCACCTTCACCAGGCGTCGCTCATAAGAAAGCTCAAAGTCACTCAGAGGGTGATGGAGAGGGCTATGCTTGGAGTTTCTCTGTTGGATCGCATTAGAAATGATGAAATCCGCGCAAGAACTAAAGTCACGGACATAGCTCGAAGAATTGCCAGACTCAAGTGGCCGTGGGCAGGGCATATCGCTCGTAGAACTGACGGCCGATGGGGCCGAAAGGTTCTCGAGTGGCGTCCGCGGACCGGAAGAAGCATTGTAGGTAGACTTCTAACAAGATGGAGTCTGCGACATCCGCCTTCTTTATTACGGCTTCTAAGTAAACTTATAAACAGGACCAATCATTAAAACCAGTTCTATGCGTGGGAATCCTATGCCATTGTCTATTGTTTTTCCAATTTACACTTTTTTTCATTGTAATTTTATCTTTTAATAGGCAAGTTTTATTTCCGGCGTTTTTCTAGTTAGAAAAAACAGTTTTGCATGAACTAGGTAAACACGCCGACTAATATAAACATAATGTGTTCGTCTGTGTATTCTTTGAGATTTCTCGTACTAGAGGCCACCCCAAACCGGCGCCGACGGAGCGTGCCCAGCGCGCTCTATAACACTGAATCAAATACACGGTGACACGCCGGCAGCGCGGCACACCGTATTTAATTCAGACCACCACAAACCGGGAGCGCGGGGCGCCGGCGGAGCGTGCCTAGCGCGCTCTATAACACTGAATCAAATATACGGTGACACGCCGGCAGCGCGGCACACCGTATTTGATTCAGACCGCTACAAACTGGGAGCGCGGGGCGCCGAAGGAGCGTGCCTAGCGCGCTCTATAACACTGAATCAAATACACGGTGACACGCCGGCAGCGTGGCACACCGTATTTGATTCAGACCACTACAAACCGGGAGCGCGGGGCGCCGAAAGAGCGTGCCCAGCGCGCTCTATAACACTGAATCAAATATACGGTGACACGCCGGCAGCGCGGCACACCGTATTTGATTCAGACCACTACAAACCGGGAGCGCGGGGCGCCGAAGGAGCGTGCCCAGCGCGCTCTATAACACTGAATCAAATACACGGTGACACGCCGGCAGCGCGGCACACCGTATTTAATTCAGACCACCACAAACCGGGAGCGCGGGGCGCCGACGGAGAGTGCCTAGCGCGCTCTATAACACTGAATCAAATACACGGTGACACGCCGGCAGCGCGGCACACCGTATTTGATTCAGACCGCTACAAACTGGGAGCGCGGGGCGCCGAAGGAGCGTGCCTAGCGCGCTCTATAACACTGAATCAAATACACGGTGACACGCCGGCAGCGTGGCACACCGTATTTGATTCAGACCACTACAAACCGGGAGCGCGGGGCGCCGAAAGAGCGTGCCCAGCGCGCTCTATAACACTGAATCAAATATACGGTGACACGCCGGCAGCGCGGCACACCGTATTTGATTCAGACCACTACAAACCGGGAGCGCGGGGCGCCGAAGGAGCGTGCCCAGCGCGCTCTATAACACTGAATCAAATACACGGTGACACGCCGGCAGCGCGGCACACCGTATTTGATTCAGACCACTACAAACTGGGAGCGCGGGGCGCCGAAGGAGCGTGCCCAGCGCGCTCTATAACACTGAATCAAATACACGGTGACACGCCGGCAGCGCGGCACACCGTATTTCATTCAGTGTTATTGACCGCGCTGGGTGCGCTCTGTCGGCGCCCTGCACTTTCGGTTTGTTGTGGCCTTAAAGTTCTTACTTTTGAAGAGTTGAAGATCCATGTGGTCTAATGGTTTGACGTATGGCGGAAGCCACACAGAAGAGACGTGGGACGGGGGCGCGTCGCAGTCCGCGTCTCCGCCCCGTCTCTTCTGTCTGCTTTGGATCGCGACGCTTCTACAGGGTTATTTGTAATTCACTGACATCCTCTTAACCCTGAATTCCTATCACTCAAACAAATGTTTTTTGTTTTAAGACTTTTTAAAATGAAGCACTTTTTTCCCATACAAATACCTATAATAATAAATAAATACTTCTAACACAACTTCGTAGTCTATGATTTTTACGATACGCGGTCGTGGCGGGCAATGAATGAATGATTGACACGGCACAGAGTATCGTAAAAATAAGAGGTAGTCTCAAATTTTCAAAACGTTATTACACCAAAAATATTAAGTTATGACAAAAGCCGTAAAACAAAAAACATTTGTTTAAGTGGTAGGAGTTTAGGGTTAAAAGGATGCTAGTGAATTACAAATAACCCTGTATACATTTAGTATGAAAACTGATTTAAGAGGCGCCGCAACTGTGTCTGGCTTGCACCTATGTCATCTCAAGAAGTGGGTTGTGGGTTCAACCCCAGGCTTGCGCCGCTGAGTTTTTCGGAATTTGCATTGTGAAATCACACTTCTTTACCATGAGTTTTACGGTGAAGGAAAACATCGTCAAACTCTGGCTGGACACACCTGAGAAGAAATTCGATGGTGTGTGTAGTTTCCGATCCGCACTGAGCCCGCGTGGGAGCTACGGTCCAAGCCCTCTCATTCTGAGAGGAGGCCCCTCCCCTGCAGTAAATAAACTGTTCTATACAATTTTTATGTAAACAGCCGTATCTAACAAAATCCAATGTTACCAGAGCCCCGCTTGTAAGTAAAATGTACGCAAATAAAAAAGAAATGAATTTATTTTGCTGGAACATGCGCATGTGGGATAATATTTTTTTCT
This sequence comes from Archips xylosteana, assembly GCA_947563465.1. Lineage (NCBI taxonomy): Eukaryota > Metazoa > Arthropoda > Insecta > Lepidoptera > Tortricidae > Archips > Archips xylosteana. Next base: position 9,894,405 of record OX387373.1, read on the forward strand.
ACTCTTTGATTTTAATCTGTCAATTATGACAATGTGTTTATAGACAAAATTGCAATCACATACTTTTTAATCTTGGATAGTCTATGGCACTTCGGACTCAACTATAATGATTATTATACAACGCTCTAGACGACTATAATAATTTCAAAATTAGAATTCAGTACTTCGATTGAGCGTCGTGAGCGCTTAGTGGAACGCACCCAATGTAAAGTTGGAAATATCTGGCAAATTTGCTTCCATTTGAACACACTAACTTTTTTCTTCTGTTACGTGATTGGATAATAATTGAAGTAATTGGCCAATCAGAAACAGTCTTATAACGACGTCTCATTAGTTCTTTTTTGTGCTACGAAAATTTTAAAGTTTAGTTTGTTATTTGACGCGAAATCGATGGTGTTAAATAAATAATCCCTAATTCGAATTAAACATGAGTGACAGTGACGAGATTAGTTTCGCCGCTACTCCAGAGGAGATAACTACTATTGCAGAGGAAGCAACGCTTACCTTATTACCAGAAAAATCTTAAAAGCTATACAACAGGAGTTATGCTAACTTCATGGAATGGCAAACGAAAAAGGTTATGTATGTACTTCGATAGACGATGATGATGATGACTCGTAGAAAAAGTATTGTATACAATAGTTACATAATTAGCTCTTAAAATCTCGTACCTTACTTAGGCCAGTACTCGACTTTAACAGCCTTCATTATGCAACGATTGTATAAAATACTATTGTATTATTGGTTAGTCGGGAACCTCCTTAGTGTTTAATTTAATTATATTTTTAGTATTTGTTGTTATAGCGGCCACAGTTAATACATAATCGGTGAAAATTTCAAGTGTCTGGCTATCACGGTTCGAGAGTTAGGGCCCGTGACAGACGGATAGACAACGGAGTCTCAGCAATGGGTCCCGTTGACACCCTTTGGGTGCGGAACTCTGAAAATCGTCAGAAATATCGATGAAATGTCCGGTTATCGTATACGTAAGTTTCGTGACACATCGCGGCAATTTTACCAAGATGGCGGTATTGGTAATCTTTCACAAGTTCACATCACACCGATTTCGTCTTCTGCAAACATTGCCCAGTCGGTATGATTACGTAATCGATAGGTTTTGCACCAATTCAAGCTTATTACTCACTAGCTTTTGCCCGCGACTCCGTCCGCGTGGAATTAGTAATTTGGGCAGCTTATTTTTTTTAACCAATTTGCTTTTTCATCAATTATGGCTCTCCTTAGTTCCTCGATATAAAAAAAATTACCCCCCTCACCGACCCCTCACCGAACCCTGCCCCCGCACACCCGCGTTCACATTCACCACCGTACCTACTCCTTCTTAAAATAGACGTATCATTCTTATTTGTGAACCGATTCAAATGAAAGAAACACTAAATGTTAATCCAAGAAAATACCAACATATCAGTGAAAACCGCATCCTTCTAGGTTAAGCCGTTTCTGAGATTAGCGCGCACAAACGCACAGACAAACAGACAATAATTCTAAAAAACATTGTTTTGGGTTCTATTGCGCTAGTAAATAGCCCTAGTGACAGTTTATCTCAAATATCTTCAATGTACAGACACCGACTTGTTACAGATTTATTATATGTATAGATTTATTATATGTATAGATTATTTACTCCCACTTATGCAAAATTAAGGTTATCGAGACATTGTAAGGTAGAAGTCTTTTTCCGTAGCTTCATATGTGTCAACGATTACATCTGACAGTTTTTAGGGTTCCGTAGTCAACTAGGAACCCTTATAGTTTCGCCATGTCTGTCCGTCTGTCTGTCTGTCCGCGGCTAAGCTCAGAGACCGTTGGCACTAAAAAGCTGTAATTTGGCATTAATATATATATCGGTCACGCCGACAAAGGGGTAAAATAAAAAAACAAAAAAAAATTTTTTTAGGGTACCTCCCATAGACGTAAAGTGGGGGTGCATTTTTTTCTCGTCTAACTTTACAGTGTGGAGTATCATTAATAGGATAGGTAGGTCTTTTAAAATAATTACGGAGTTGTGCAGACGATTTTTCGATATAGTGATTCTTTTGCAAAATATTCAATTTTAAAGTGAAATTTTTTGTTACAATCGAGCGCCCCCCCCCCCCCCCCCACCCTCCCTCTAAAAAGCCGCGTACGGACAGACATGTCGAAACTATACCTAAGGGTTCCGTTTTGCCGGACAAAACCACGGACATAACCTAGTTCTTTAACAAAAGGCGGACGGTGTAAATGTGGATTAACAATGATTTAATTATAGTTAATTATAACCATTGATCTATGCACGTGGGAATTCTTGGATATTTAACAAATTGCCGTGTTTTTACTTAGTAATCATTCAAATAGAGGCGAGAAAAACTTGGCTCGATTCATATCTAAAGACACCGAGTGTCGTGGTAGACAAAATAATATTCTTCTATACAGTTTCTATTAACGCATTCATATCTATTGTAAAGCCTGACCAGAAATATATGACTATTCGCCATGTTGCGGAATTTCATTGGAACTAATTTCTTACACTGGCAATAATTTTAATGATTGTCAGTGTCACTGTGGCGGTTTCTTTGAACAATAACAAAAATGCCCAAAACGATTCTTAGTCAACAACGGATCATTTATAATAAACTACTGGAAAAAAACGCTTGGGGAATGAAACTATTTCGCTACAAAACCTTTCCAAATTAACATCAGAGCTAACAGGTAAACGTTGTAGACAAATCAAGATGTCATTGTAGTCTGGTACTGAACTATTGCCATATAAATAAGAACAATAGCGCCCTCTTGACAATAGTCATATATTTTTGGTTTACCTTTAATACTGTTCTCATCTCTGGGCAGGGGCATCCTAATACCTTCTCCTTCCATTTGTCCGCATGCAACGTAGAGCAGCTCGACTTGTCAGTGATTCGTTACATAGTGAAAAAAGTAGTACCTATCGAAATCCGGGACTAAAAAGCGTAATTCCTGGACACGGGCCAAGGACGGTAATTCCGTGACAATCCCGGATTTCCCGGCCATCTGGAAACCCTAATCGTATACCAGGAAGAAGCCGAAAAATGGTTCGCAAATTTTTAAACTGCATCTTGCAAACACACGTTGCAAATCAAATAAAAGCTTTTAAATACTTCGGCGAAAAAAACATGACCTTTACCTAGTTTCAAATAATCAGTAAACACATTAACTCCGTCAAACATTGCTTATCGATATAAAATAAGTACATCAAGTTTTTAAATCAAACGAAGAATCATCAATTCAATTGCGTCAGCTGTCAAGAGGTCGCCATTTTGAAATTTATTTCTCGATGCGGTAGGCAAAGGCTACTTAGTGCCATGCAGCCGGTTATCCCTTGAAATGCATGGTCGTTAGTAGGTTCGGGAAATATATATACTTTATTTTATCAGACTGAATAAAAAATTGTATTGATAAAAATGTTAAAAGAAAAATATGTATACTAATAACTACCTCTGTTGGAATAATTTTATATGTTCATTCAATTTGGAAAAAGCCGTGGCGGCCTAGTGGTTTGACCTCTCAAGCAGAGGTTCGCGGGTTCAAATCCCGGCTCGCACCTCTGAGTTTTTCGGAATTTATGTGCGAAATTTACAAATTAAATTAACCATGAGTTTTACGGTGAAGGAAAACATCGCGAGGAAATGCATACACCTGCGAAGAAATTCAATGGTGTATGTGAAGTACCCAATCCGCACTGGGCCCGCGTGGGAACTATGGCCCAAGCCCTCTCATTCTGAGAGGAGCTATGTGCCCTGTAGTGGGACGTATATTAACACTACACTAATCATGTATACAATACAAACTTACAATCTTTGTCTACCTATGTTATATCTACTCTGCCTGTTTTAAAATCGGTTAAGTCTGACCAGATCCGGCTCAGCTAGGGTTACCAACCATACTTTATAATAACGTAGGTAGGTATCCTACTTTATTTTTGGTAATTAAATAATAATAATAATAAATCTTGGGAATGTCAAAAAAAAATACCAATGGTTTTTACATTTTTTTTTGTATAGAAAAGTCAATTATAGGAAACTAATTTGAATATTTTGTCATTTAGTTCGCTAGGTACATACTTTTTCAAAATTAATTATTGATACTAATTATTAATACTAATTAGATTATAATTGGCTAAGTAAAGTTTTTTGAAGAGGTGCTAATTATATTTTTTTTCGACAGTCGGCGTTCTGGAGATCGAGAAACTGCAGCTGTTTTATTTTTATCTCCTATTGTTTACTGGAAATATTTTTTTAAGTGTTCGAGATGACATTTGTGAGATTTTATGGCTGACTAGCCGTACGTGCTCAGAACTTAGTAGAAACAGAAAAAAAAACCGAAATTTGCTGTCGCTTTTGTCAATGTCAAATGAAATTTAACAGTTTGCGTTTCGTTTGCTTTGCGTTGTCCAAGAAGCAGTTCCAAAATAGTGATCGAAAGTATTCAATCGTGATCCGGTTATCGTGCATAGGTCGTGGAGAAATGCGGTAAAATTGAAAGTCGGATTTTATGCGTAGGTCGATAAAAATAGTCCAAAAATCACACTGAGCACACCAAAATGCAAAGCAAACGAAACGCAAACGATTTGTCATTGACAGAAGTGACAGCAAACTTCGGTTTTTTTTCTGTTTCTACTAAGTTCTGAGCACGTACGGCTAGTCAGCCATAAAATCTCACAAATGTCATCTCGAACACTTAAAAAAATATTTCCAGTAAACAATAGGAGATAAAAATAAAACAGCTGCAGTTTCTCGATCTCCAGAACGCCGACTGTCGAAAAAAAATATAATTAGCACCTCTTCAAAAAACTTTACTTAGCCAATTGAGGGCTCCCACACAAATAAATTTCTAAATCTATCTAAATGCGTACGATAAGGTAACCCCTTTAATTATTTTTTGCGTAGTGGTACACTGTAACTAGTGTCACTATACTGGCGCTGTCAATGTGCTAGATTTCAGAGAACGGGTCCAAATCAAGCTCCGTAGTATAATCCACGCGTAAATTGTGAAGAATTCTAACCACGCAGAATAAAGTACGACTTGGACCGGTCACGCAATTTACTCCAATGTCAAATGAAGGTCATTGCTTATTTGTTATGTAATAAATTCATTACAATAGGTATATTAAAATTAAATAACTACAGCAAACGACTTAAAAAGCTTTTATCTCGAAATGGTTTTCGATTTACTAAGTATACATTGCAAAAAAATAGACATCCCCAATTGACCTAGTCCCAAACTAAGCAAAGCTAGCTTGTACTATGGGTACTAAACAAGTGACAACGGATAAACATACTTATATTGATAAATACATACTTAAATACATATTAAACTTCCAAGACTCGAGCACAAACATTCGTATTTGTCACACAAATATCTGCCCCGACCGGGAATCGAACCCGGGACCTCAAGCTTCGTCATCAATCAGGTTCTCTAACCACTAGGCCATCCAGTCGTCTAGGTCGTCCGATCGGTAATTATACTTTATACTTTTGCATACAAATAAAGTATGTGAAAATACTTTATCTCCAAACTTTATTGTGACGCGTAAAACAAAACCCTCATTATGGGTACTTAACTATTTAACGGTAGGTACACATAACTTAAAAAAGATGAGGGAAACAATTTTTTAGATAAGATTTAAATTTTGAGTGAATTTACGTTTTGAAACATTTAAAGATAGCAAAAAAAATTTAGCATGTACCTACTAAAAGTACAATAAAAATACGTTTTAAAGGGAATAAAAACATACATTTTTTTTCTTCCAAATACTTTACTTTTTCCTATTCAAACCATTTTGTACGTTTTTTCGTCAAAAAAAGTTGGCAACCCTAGGCTCAGCTGTCAATGTTTTTACGGAGAGTTGCGTAGGCTATTGTCATTGACTCATTGATCAGATCACACTTCACTCATCGCGCTGCAGTAGCTGCGCGTACGCAGGTACAGTCGCCACCAAAAACATCGGCGCATTCATAGTTTTTTTTATTGAAAGGGTTGCTATCCTGCGGCACCTTTCTATATGCTTAATAGTTATTTAATGATCACAACCAAATTATGTCTTAAAAATATTCATAGTGAAAATATACGGATTACTCACGTCTTAAAACGAGTTTAACTCGACATGTTTCGGGCTAAACCGTAGCCCTTCTTCCCGGAGCCACACGTCACGGTGGCTGCCGTACACTACGCGCTACCGCTCTGCTGGCGTTAGACGTGAGTAATCCGTATATTATCACTATGAGTTTCATCTTGAAAATATTACTGTAAAAATGTGGACTCAAAAACTTTTTCCGCGACAGTACCGTAAGAGTCAATTAAAAGTCATCTCTGACCTTTTTATCGATCTCAATGAGTTATGACACGTAACAGCATGACCTTTGGGTCCATTTCTCATCGTCACAACAAAGTCGGACAGCAAAAGCTATTAAAAAAACGCCGCAGGGGAAAAGTGAGGTCGGGCGGGTAAAACCAGTGCTTCGACACTCCATACTTTGATATTCAAATAACGTATAGGTGAAAAACTTAAGTTAAGGAACTATACCTTTACCATGAGTTACACTAGTTTACAGTGACCGTACTCGCTAGCGACGGCGTAAATGATTTGTATGGAGAATTGTGTACAGCGCCTCTAGCGGTCACTTACGGAAGTACAATTCTCCATACAAATCATTTACGCCGTCGCTAGCGAGTACGGTCACTGTGAACTAGTGTAAGTCATGGTAGAGGTACTGGTGTATGTAGTAGTTACGTGTCGGTAAAACAAATTGACGTACCTACCAAATTAGAATAACTATAAATTAAATAAATAAAAACCCCAAGTCCCTTCCGCAGCTAACAAAAGAGCTGATAACTTTGAAACGGTTCAACCAATTTTGATAGAACACGTTTAAGAACCATCGCCATGAAACCTGCTTTCAAATAAAAAAACTGCATCCAAATCGGTTCACCTGTTTAAGACGGTCAAACTTTTAACACCCTTTTTTGTGTCGGGGGTTAAAAATGGCTAAAGCTCCATATCAAGTCTGGGTACTACTTAAGTTTTTTAACTATATCTACTGTAAATCCTATATACCGGTTGACACATTTAGATCGGTACGCGCGCTGCACAATTGCTCAGACCCTTCCAGAATGGCTTCTATAGGCAACAGGCCGGAACACGACGAGTCGCTTGGCGGCCTGGCTCAACCTATAGGGTGACCAGCCGCGGCCGAAGCCTACCACTGGAGTTTTATCGCTCGTTTAGCACCACCCAGGGGTCACGGGGTCTCGGGGTCTACGGACGCGAGCGATTTCAACTCCCAAACTTTTTTACTGAAAGCGCCTATCTATCTTCTAATATATAAAAATCTCGTGTCACGGTGTTTGTTATCAAACTCCTCTGAAACGGCTCGACCGATTTTTATGATACTTTTTCTCCATATTGGGTAGGTCTGAAAATAGGTCGTAGGCTATTTTTTAGCTTCGCAGACGGAATCGCGGGCAACAGCTAGTTTGCCTATAAATATAAGTAGGAAGGTTAAATTATACGTAAGAGCAAACTTGTTGTAATATTAACAAACCTAATTAATCACATGTATTACTGTCGGTCAGCGCATCATTTATTATGAAGATTTACAGTGACAAATTGATTGTACACAATCATTACATCGTGCCGTAACATGCGTGCTAATGGTGCTATTTCTTCACTGTCTTTAACCTTTGCTTCGTTCCCGTGAAGTAATAAGTGCAGTCTTAAAATTCTGGGTCACAAAATTCATAAAACAGGCTCAAAAATAAGGACACTCTATCTTCTAATATATAAAAATCTCGTGTCACGGTGTTTGCTATCGAACTCCTCCGAAACGGCTGGACCGATTTTTATTAAGTAAATTTTTTCTCTATATTTGGTAGGTCTGATAATAGGTCGAAGGCTATTTTTTATACCCCTATTCCTCGCAGACAGAGTCGCAGGCAACAGCTAGTTTCTTTAAATAAGAAAATCCAAAATATTTCACATTTCAAAAAGTAAATAGCGCTCTTTAAAATGACAATCCCTTCACGCCCACCGTTCAATTAATATTTTCAAAATTTCATTGTAGATTTCTATCCAAAACTAATCTAACCTCTCTTTGTTACAGAAACAGTACTGCAACACGAAAACCGAAATTTGCTGCAGAATCGAAGTATCGACGCTTTCTGGGGCCAACGACCTCCAAAGCTCCGTAGGGTTCGGTTCAGCTAGCTTCAACGCAAACTCTAACACCAACCGCCAAGGCGGGCTATTCGCTTCTTCGAACCAAGGAAGCTCTAGTTCTTCGTTCGGCGCTGGACAGACCCAATCCGGACAGGCAGGCTTTGGAGCTACCCAATCAGGACAAGCTGGATTCGGAGCCAGCCAATCAGGGCAAGCTGTTGGAAACAGCCAATCCGGAAACAGCCAATCCGGAGCCAGTTTTGGTGCTGCTGGACAACGAGGAACGTTTGGTGCATCTGGTACCTTCGGACAAGGACAAGCGTCGTTTGGATCCAGTAGTTTCGGAGCATCCAACCGTGGAAGCACCTTTGGGCAAGGAGGCCAAGGTTTTGGAGCGCAGGGCGCAAGCACAGGAGCGTTTGGCGCTGGTTCTGCTACCCGAGAATCTGGGTCCACCTTCGAGTCTTCGACTAGAGGCTCTGGCTTTGGAAGCACTGGGAAATTCGGTGCTGGAGCGTCCTTCGGCGTTGGGTCTACTGTAGCGCCGACGACATCACGATTCGGAGCCAATGAAGTTGTCTATAAACAAACTAGTCAATCCAACTTCGTTGAAACTGATTCTTTCTCGGCTGGTAGCGAGAACAATGGTATTTTCCGCCCTGGTGCCAGTGGAAGTGGACTCAAACCTGGCATCCCATACTTGCCTCCAGACAACAACAACCAACCCACCAACGTAGTGTCTTCTACCGCCTTCCCTACAACCTTCGTGACAACTCCCCGTCCCTTCACGACTCCTAGACCGACCTACCTCCCTCCTCCTCCATCGACTTCGGCCCCAGGATACTTACCTCCTCAACAAGGGGAGCAAAGCATCAACAGAGAGACAAGGCTGCCTTCACCACCTACCTACACTGACGGAGAACTGATCTTAGACCAGACCAGGACCAGGCCGCCACCTCCTCTGCCACCAAGTAAGTTCACTGTTGGATTTCATCATCATCATCATCATCATCATTGTCATCATCGTCGTTTCCCGGGACTTCAACGATCTCTACACCAAATTTCATCTGAAACGATTCAGCGGTTTAAGTGTGAAGAGGAAGCATACAGACAGACACACTTTCGCTTTTATATTAGTATGGATAGACCCTTAACTATTGCCAAGTGTCTACAGGAAAGACACGAATAAAAAATATGACTCCATTTAAATATTGTCATTTGTACAGTCGGCCAACAAATTCCTTTATCACCCTAAGGTCACTTAAAACGACAGATTATTTTCACTTACAAGTAACAGTTGAGTCAACTCGTGACTACGGCCACTGCAATGTGGCTGAAACATCGAGCTAAATAACTAATATTGTTTGCGTGATAAGTCCCGTTTGGAGTAATAGAACAGTTATGAGTGGAAAACAAGTAAGGTTAAAACAGCACTTGAGCCTTTGATCAATTATAACTGTAGATCCACAGTCGCGCGCCCGAAAATGTCCGAGCCAAATAAGCGCCACTTTGATAAAAGTGGCCTTCTTTTTTCTCAGTACGTTCTTTGATCAATTATAACTGTAGATCCACAGTCGCACGCCCGAAAATGTCCGAGCCAAATGAGCGCCACTTTGATTAAAGTGGCCTTCTTTTTTCTCAGAACGTTGCGTGAAATTGTCAAGTTTAGCTGTCAAGTGGAGTTTTGCCGCTACCGAAATTCGACTTTAATGAAGTAAAGACTAGGTTCAAATTTCTGTGTAGGTGATGATTTTATTTGTTACGCAACCAAATAAAAAGTTCGGACATTCTTTGAAGGGGATTTTGTTCGGCAATGTGTATCTACAGTTATAATTGATCAAAGAGTACGTTGCGTGAAATTGTCAAGTTTAGCTGTCAAGTGTCAACGGAAATTCGACTGTAATGAAGTAAAGACTAGGTTCAATTTTCTGTGTACCTAGGTGATGATTTTAATTGTTATGCAAACAAATAAAAAAGTTCGGACATTTTTTGAGGGTGATTTTGTTCGGCAATGTGTATCTTCAGTTATAATTGATCAAAGACTTGAGCGACTATATTATTTTCTCTGACCCCTATTTCACCCCTTCCACCCCTTTTAGGTGACATCCTTATACAACCCTAAAAATAGATATGCAAATGCAAGTTCTAGTCACACCATGTCACCATATTTCGTTGTACTATTTTCTCGGGTATGTATTACGATACCGAAGTACGAAAGACCGAATGTATTAAAACATCGAATGGGTCAAAAGACCGACACGATTTTTTTCTGAAACCGTTAACATTTTAAGATTGTTATAAAACTAACCTAACCTAACCTAATGGGTTCTGTATGATGCCGTTTTAATAAATTCTGAGAAGTTGACGGTTTCAGAAAAAAATCGTGTCGGTCTTTTGACCAATTCGATGTTTTAATACATTCGGTCTTTCGTGCTTCGGTATAGTAATACATACCCATTTTCTCTGACCCCTTTTTACATCCCTTTCACCCCTTTTAGGTGACATCTTAACGCAACCCACACCAGTCCCACACCGTGTAACTATATTGTCGTTGTCATACACTCATCAAAAGTGCCTAGGGATATTTTTCCTTAGACAATTTTTTTTGTTGTTATTATGAGAGGGAGGCAAACGAGCGGGTCATCTGATGGAAAGTGATCACCGCCGCTCATAAATATCAACAACTCGAAGGGAGTCACTGATCTGTTGCCGGCCTTTAACACGTTAACTGCGAAGCGAGGCCTAAATCACCCCTGATGCAACTTCCCTGTGGTGCGGCAAGCAAAAAAGTGAATTTCTCTGTCGTGCGAATGGCATAGCTTTGGTTTGGTCCAGTGTAGGAAAGAGATAAATATATATTTGAGATCACTAAATGGTTCCGGACTCGGTGGTGTACCTACCTTGGTACCGGATGTCTTAGGCCTCGTGCCGCACTGAATTAATATAATTTTAATGCAGTGCGGAACGAGGCTAAAACGTCCCATATCCCCCCTGACCTCGTACCGCACTGAACGCGAGCTTCCCGCGACCAGTGTTGTGCATCACGTCGATTGGAGAGCACGTCCTTTTACAAGATAAACCTTATGCATAAACCGTAATCCATTATTTTCCAATAATAAGTCTGTAATAGGTGCCTGTTAATGGTATAGAATGGAACGCTTCGTGCGCGAGTCCGACTCGCACTTGGCCGGTTTTTTTTTCTTTATGGCGCCTTCAAGCACAATTTAGATTATTTAAAAAAAAAATGTATCCTTTGATAGCTTTGTGTTGTTTTGCCAGGTTTTGCCCTTAAAACGATCTAATGAGATATAATTGATCAAAATCGGTCAAGTCGTTGCGTAGTTAAGACAGTTTAAAAACGTCGATATTATTTTTCCCATCACTAATCGCAGCGAAAATTTGCCCTATTTCAGTGCGTTACGAGGTGTATAAGATCCCATATTTTGTTTTGCTAATAATTCCTAAACTAGCCATCAGATCCCGGGGCGACGGTGGATTAGGGTTCATCAATTCACTGTCTATATCAATAAGGACCAAAATTCTCATTTATCTTTGATTTCGCGCCAGAAAATGGATTTTAGTCTGTAAAAGGAGGTGGGGTCTAATAGACCGCGTGTCGCCCTAACGTCTGGTCACGGTACGGGCCGATTATACCTCGTGCCGCAGGAACGGAAAGTATGCAAAAATTGGTGCCGCAGCTAACGTGTTAAAAAAAGGAGAGGGAAAGTTATTGGGCCCCCGGCGCTCTCACTGACCGTACGAAACGCAGCAGGAGTACTGCTGCTTCACGCCGGTGTTCTATGAGAGGGTGGCACTGCCCCCAGACGAGATGCCCGATTTGATGTTTTGACTCAGTAGTACTAATGTGCCATATTGAAATGTTCAAAACTGTCTAAGGATAGAGGACATCCCAAGACACTTTTGATGAGTGTATTTTTCCTGACCCCTTTTTTCACCCCTTTTAGGTGAGATCCTTACATAACCAAAAAAAAAATCAAAAACATTTATTTGTAAGAATAGGTACAGTAGGTAAAAAGATCTTAAAATAAGCTTAGCCATGTACCTATTCAGCATGCAAGCAAGCGTACAAATATTTAGTTTTAGGTCACTAAAATTAATTTACAATTTTCGTCAATATTCACTATTTCTTATTATATTATTATTATTAAGAAAAAGAGAGAGAAAAAAAAAGAGAAAGAAATACAAAATAACAGCAGACAAATAAATAAATTACAACCCCTTGTGACTTAAGAAATCCTTGACACTATAGAAACATTTTTCCAATAGCCATTTTGTTAATTTACATTTAAACATGTTTCCTGACAGAGTTTTTAAATTTTGTGGTAAATGATTAAAAATTACAATGCTCATATTATATATATTTCTCTTATACACATCTACCCTAAAAATAGATATGCAAATGCTAGTTCTAGTCTCATGTTACCATACCATGTTACCATATTTCGTTGTACTATTTTCTCTGACCCCTTTTTTCACCCCTTCACCCCTTTTAGGTGAGATCCCCTCCGGCTGCGCCGCCGCCCTCAAATGCACCCCCATCGAATACTGCACAGCGGAAGGTGTGATGTCGAACACGACCGTGGTACTCACCAGGGATCAAGAAGCATACAGGGTGCCTCTTACGGTGAGTTGTTTTTCGTCAAGCCGTTTCGGAGGAGTTCGATAACAAACACCGTGACACGAGATTTTTATATATTAGAACTAGCTGACCCCGCAAACGTTGTTTTGCCATATCACCTAGGGGTATAAAAAATAGCCTACGACCTATTCTCAGACCTACCGAATATAGAGAAAAAAGTTTCATAAAAATCGGTCAAGCCGTTTCGGAGGAGTTCGATAACAAACACCGTGACACGAAAAACTTTTTCGCTTTTAATAACCGTGACACGAGATTTTTATATATTAGAATAATAATATTTTTTTATTCAGACAGCATAAAAGGTCCACAGTTTTGTTAATAAATCTTAGCCTAAATATTAGTAATTAATAACTAACAGAGATAAACTTTTGTAATTTATTGAATCAGGCGTTACTTTGCGGAGGTCCATATTAATGAACTAAAACAATTACTTTGCTCACCCGCGACCTTACAATAGTTACGTTTATGCAAGAAATGTGTGTTCATGCAGTTCCTCCACCTCCACACTGTACGAACACACACAAATCACATAAACACAACTATCACCACCACCAAGCTACACTGACGCGTTTCGAACTCAACCAGAGCTCATCCTCGGAGTTACCACAACCGTATGCTATGCTACCAAATGTTAAACATACGGAGTTGAGTTGAGTTGCGGGGTTGAGTTGAGTTGTTGGTTGAGAACGTAACTATTGTAAGGTCGCGGGTGAGCAAAGTAATTGTTTTAGTTCATTAATATGGACCTCCGCAAAGTAACGCCTGATTCAATAAATTGTTAGTAATTAATAACTAACAGAGATAAACTTTTGTCTATATTTGGAAAGAAGTTTTTGTTAAAAATTTACTTGTAAGAGCATGCTTTTTGTTGACTGTACTTGCATTGTCATCCAACTTACATAAGTATACCAAATTTTAAATGGATCCGACAACTGAAAGTGGGTCAAATTCGACATCCAATATTCGACCCGTAGGTACGGGTATGTATTACAATACCGAAGTACGAAAGACCGAATGTATTAAAACATCGAATGGGTCAAAAGACCGACACGATTTTTTTCTGAAACCGTTAACTTTTTAAGATTGTTATAAAACAAACCTAACCTAACCTAATGGGTTCTGTATGATGCCGTTTTAATAAATTCTGAGAAGTTTACGGTTTCAGAAAAAAATCGTGTCGGTCTTTTGACCCATTCGATGTTTTAATACATTCGGTCTTTCGTACTTCGGTATTGTAATACATACCCGTAGGTACATACCGCTTTTAAAATTCTGAAAGCATAGTGAACGTAAACATCATGGTAGTTTCATATTTAAAATTCTGAAACATTTCGTTTATCGCTACACCGCGGGAGCTATACAACTTTCCGGGACTCAAACTATCTATACCAAACTTTAAACTGTCAGTCAATAGAAATTGCAAACAATGTAAACAAACCTTGTATTTAAAATGTCTTTAATTTACATTTTCCCTCATCAAATACTAGTAAATCCGTGTGTTATTTAATAAATACTTACCACAACACTATCCTCAACCATTAAAACAATAAACAAGTGCTAGAATATGGATAAGTATTTCATTAAATGGTTTATTTACATTGTTCGCAATTTCAATTGACAGCGATTTTATCTAAATTGATCCAGCGGTTTAAGAGTGAAGAGGTAGAGAGACTGACAGACGGAGTTTTGCATCTATAATATTAGTATGGATTTAACAAGATGCTTTTCAACAGGATTGCAAGGACGTAGAAACCGGACGCGTCGGCAAATGCTGCCGCGACCCCTACTACACCGACCCGTGGCCAACCAACCAGCTCGGTAAGTCCCGTCTACAATACACAGACGTCCCTAAAGTCAACGCTAAATTGGTGCCGGGCTAAAAGCCAAGTTTAATAGTTCAAAAAAAACATGTCCCATTACGATAATTTGAAGCCGATGATCGAGAATTTTGAAATTAAATTGAAATTTATTTAAATAGAAATACAGGGTTATTTGTAATTCACTAACATCCTTTTAACCCTAAACTCCTACTACTTAAACAAATGTTTTTTGTTATACGACTTTTTAAAATGGAGTACATTTTTTTCCATACACGGCACAGAGTATCGTAAAAATACAGGTAATCTCAAATTCGTAAAACAAGAAAGATTTGTTTAAGTGGAAGGAGTTTAGGGTTAAAAGGATGCTAGTGAATTACAAATAACCCTGTAGAAGTAAAAGTAGAAGTAAAATTAGGAGTAGAGCAGAAAAAATTACTTTGCTCATTCGCGACCTTATCTGGTTGCATAGTGAACGGTTGCGATATTCTGAGAATGAGCTTTGGTTGAATTCGAAATGCGCCAATGCAGTTTGGTGGTGGTGATAGTTGGGTTTGTGTGGTTATTGTGTGTTCGTACAGTATGGAGCTGGAGGAATTGCATGAACACGCATTTCTTGCATAAACAAAACTAAATATAAAGGATTTGCCACACTGGATGCGTTCTGCGGTTGCGGTCAGGTCAAATTGACCGCAGCCCGCATTATGTATGAACAACATTGTTGGCCTCTATATATTGTATTGCGATCTGACCGCAGACCGTAGAACGCATCCAGTGGCAAATCCTTCATAGGATCAGATGAGCAAAGTAATTGTTTCAGTTCATTGATATGGATCTCCGCAAAATAACGCTTGATTCGATAAATTAATGCTTGTTTATCTAGGCAAATGGGTGCCCGGCGTTTTCGGCGGTAACGACGGTAAATACGTGTCAGACAGCCGCGGGAGCCCGAGCGTGAGCCGCCCCGCTGTGACAGCTCGTCCCTTCAGCTCTGGTTCTACGCTGCTGAACAACTTCAGGTCAGTATACCATCAGGCCAGTGTAACTCGGCATCAAGCAGCTTCTATCATCCATCCATCATCACCATATCGTTCATCCATCGCAGTTCCCGTCGAAAGTCTAAGCTCTAAATGGTGGTAATACCACTCTACGTTTTCTTCGGCACTTCCTGCCACCGTATTTACAGTGAAACTGTTAAATCAACTTCCGGCAGCAGTGTTAAAAAAATCATGGGACGAACTTGGAATCCGAAGAAGAAGGAACCAATCGACGCAACGCACTAGTAGGGCCTCTTCTTACATGCATTATTGCACGAAAAATATACTTAACTATTTTTGACATTGTTCACAGAAACACTCCCAAACCGACCGTGCCATCTTTCGGTCCCAACCAAGTGACCCCTGGGTACCCAACCACTGTGTCCCAGACGTCCTTTGGTCAGAAAGGTCAATTCGAGGTCAGGCAGCAGGGCCAGTTCGGTCAGGGAGGTCAAGGGCAATACAGCCAGGCCGGTCAAGGGCAAGTCGGACAAGGTCAAGCCGGTAAGTTTTTTTTTTAATAGTATTTAGTTGCATATGCCTAGGTTTCGGTCCATAGAAGAAATTATAGACCTTCGTTTTCAATCATTTAATTTGTAATAGGTAGAGTTACTTTTCACTTATAATATTAGTATGGGATTTTTTTTTCTGATTTTTGTCGAGGCTTTGAACACGCCAGGTGATCATGTCAGCCTCATGTGTGCTTACACAATTCCCTATTCAAGGGACATATCATTAAAATGGTAAATGCCGATTGCTTTGTCTGACAACGGCTCAGATAGCCAACAATTCACCTGGCTATTGTGCATGGAGCCCAAATCCCCGAGAACTCTTCTCCTCAAGTCTGATTTCCGGACACACTCCAACAACACATGGGTAATGTCATCACACTTCTGACAATCATCACATTATAGTAAGGGATGAGATCGCTTCAAAGCAATAAGGCCGCGTATTGAATACCTTATATATTTCTTCCATTTACTTACTTGTTCTGTATGTTTTCTTTGTGGTGTACAATAATGTTTAATATCTAATATTAAAGAAAAATAAAGAATCGCTGTATTGTATTGTATTGTATGGGTATTCGTTTTTGTAACTTACGCCCTGGTCTACAGCCATAACTTTGTAGGCATTTGATTGAAAGCTCATATGCGTTTGCGGCACCTGTAGAAAACTCAGGTTTGATCCAAACATCCGAAAAAAATATTTGAAATGTAACCTTATTCTTTGCCTCCAGGACAATTCGGCCAAGGATCCCAAGTTAGCCAGAACACCTTCTCGCAAACCCAGAGAGGGCAAGGTCAAGCCGTGATCACAGGGCAAGGTCAATACGCCCAGGGAGGGCAAGGTCAATTCGCCCAGGGGGCACAAAGTCAATTCGCCCAGGGAGGTCAATTCGCCCAGGGGGCACAAGGTCAATTCGCCCAAGGAGGTCAAGGTCAATTCGCCCAAGGAGGTCAAGGACAATACGTGCAGGGAGGAAGGGGGCAAATAGGAATCGGTGGACAAGTGTCTGTACAAGAACAGGTAAGGAAGAATATGGTTTTCAAAACAATTAAATAAAATGTCAACGTGAATGTTTTGCCCACCACAGAATTGATTTCGGTGGTTACTTTTTTATCAAGATTGAGCTTACATTTATAATTCTTGGAATTTGGTTTTGTTTAGGTTTAAGTCAATTCAATTAACCAAACATTTAGTAATAAGGTAAAATTGTGGTTTAAAATATAAATTAAAAAATGTGGCTTAATATATTGTGAAGTATCGAAAAATGCCAAAAATACACTTGATATTTGATCCGTAATAAAAAATTTTACAGACCATTTTCTCAAAATACAAACGGAAATATGGATGCACAAAAAAAAGTGGACCAGTGGTGGTGTAGGGGAATTACGGCGCGGAATGCTGAGGACCTGGGTTCGATTCCTAGCGCTGGTCATTTTTCTGGGTTTTTTTCTGAGCATCCATATTTCAGTTTGTATTTAGTATGAAATATATGGTTTTCACGGGATGACCATAAAAGTAATAAAAAATGAAGTTGAAAAATAAAAAATACAAAAAGATACTTCATATCAAACTTGTTCATTTTCTCAAAATATGATAGAAAAAAAAAACAAAAAAAAACGTAAGAAAAAAAGCAGGGTTGAAATGTTATCGATTATCAGCATCTCTACGTAAATCTCTATGTAAAGTTGGTGTTGGATTTTTCTTGTAAAGGAATATTTCAAGGTTGTTCGTCGGGAACTTATGGTATAGACGGTGTCAAACCTTTGTGACAAAAGTCAGAAGTCATATCTATTTAGGCTTCAATTGAAGCTCCTATGATCGTCGAAGAATCTACCACCGGTTCGGACAACCCTTGTTGAGAACACTCCGGCAAGACAGTCAATTAGACTCCTCTCCCCAGGCCGCCCAGTTTAACCGTGACCAGAGCTTCGCCCAATCCCAGCGCGGCCAGGCAGTCCTCACCGGCCAGGGTCAGGCCATCACCCAGGGCTTCGGCCAGGGCATCCGCCAGAGCCAGGGATACAGCGTGGAGAACGAGTACTCAGAGTCCACTCAGAGGGTGTTCCTGCAGCAGTACGCGGCTGGTGGCCAGTGTGGACTGTTCAATGTGAGTATCACTGCTACATATGTAATACTAATGTAAATCCGTGCAAGTCGGACACTGTCTGGGCCCTCCATTCCTAGTTCGTCCGAAGGGATTTTTCCCGAGCATAAGTCACCCTTCCTATCCTAAAGTAAAAAACAGCAAAGACTTCGCGTCTTTGGCCCCTCTGGCGAATAATTAAAAAAAAAATACTAATGTAAATGTATCAGTAACACATATGTTACCTTGATATAAAAGTATCATTGACACTAATATCATACTGATATAAATGTATCACTGACAAAAATAAATAAATAAATAAATATCAGGGGACAATTCACACCAATTGACCTAGTCCCAAAATAAGCAAAGCTTCCTATGGGTACTAGACAACGGATAAACATAGTTATATAGATATAAACATACTTAAATACATATTACACCCAAGACTCGAACACAAACATTCGTATTATTCACACAAATGTCTGCCCCGACCGGGAATCGACCCCGGGACCTCAAGCTTCGTAGTCAGGTTCTCTAACAACTAGGCTATCCGGTCGTCTAAAATATAACATTGATTCAAGTATCGCACGATTACAATAGAATATCACACTGGCTTTAATATCACTGAAGTCTTTTTCACAAGTGGTTACACCAAATACATAACTTACTGTTTTCTAAATACTCCGAGAGTAGTTACATGGTGTTCTCGACGGGCAGTGTGGCGTGTTTCAATAACACTGATACAAATATCGCACTGACAGTCTTCAGTGGCATAAATGTAACACTGACACGTACGTTTACTACCGATGTAGTTGTAGCACGGACACAAATATCACTTAAACAAATATCACTAACACTAATATCACACTAACATAAATGTAACACTGACACAAACACAAACAGTACATCATATGCATACTAATACACGTTGTAACTGACTGAAAAACTTGGCTATTTGGCCAGCGTCAAAACATGACAGGTATGTAGGTGTATCACAATACACAGACGGAGAACAGAGTGATTTCAACGATTCCGTATTTTCATTTTGAGTTAAAATGTTACTGTAATAATAATCGAATGTCTTTATGGCGACCAATAAACGGCCAATCAACTATGGTAATTGGTATCTGTTTCGACGCCATTAAGTTTTGAAATGTCTAAAAAATACGAAATTTATCATTAACTTTATTGGTGCACTATCGAGTCA
Organism: Archips xylosteana; assembly: GCA_947563465.1. Classification (NCBI taxonomy): domain Eukaryota; kingdom Metazoa; phylum Arthropoda; class Insecta; order Lepidoptera; family Tortricidae; genus Archips; species Archips xylosteana. The sequence goes on from OX387373.1 coordinate 9,913,907, forward strand.
ATGCTTGCATAAAAAACTGGCCAAGTACGTGTCTTTATGTACCGGTAAACTGGGGTTACTTTAGGAAATTTTGGGGCTACTTTGATAGATTTAAAATGCTTATAAAAACGTAAATAAGTATTCATAACTCGATTGAGCAAATGACGTAAAAAGTTAGGTAATTTATCAAGGTAGTTATTTCACTGCCACAGATGGTCTAAAAAAATAAGGACACGGCGTAAAAACTGTTTTCCTACCCCCTGCATTTTTAAAGTAACCCCAGTTTACGGTATGTACCTAATTATGGCACAAATATTTGTTACTAGCTTTTGACTGAGACTTTATTCGCGCACATAAATAAATGAAAAACCGGCCAAGTGCGATTCGGACTCATACATGAAGAGTTTCGTAGCTCCTTACTATGTTTTAAAAAATAAAGATCAAGTTAAAAACGCTGAAAAAAAAAATCTTTTACGGCGACCCCGTTCAATTTTTTACTCCCGACACAAAAAGAGGGGTGTTGTAAGTTTGACCGCTATGTGTGTGTTGTAAGTTTGACCGCTATGTGTGTGTGTGTGTGTGTCTGTGGCATCATAACTCTTAAACAGGTTTTACGTGTCGATTTTCCCGCCAAAGTGATGATACTTGACGAAACTACAACTTAACTTCAACAAATGTAGGATGACTATGCATTCACTGGATGGAGGAAGTTTTAACAATAAAGTCGTTTTATTAATAAAATAAAACTGAGACTTAATTTCTTTTAGGCGTCGTCAATATTCTTGAACTCCTAGTCACGGATTAAAAATCACCGTGTAGAATATCGAAATAAAACTATCTTTTACACAATTTTCTCCTCATTTAGGGTCAAAAACCGTACGGCAACCGTAAACAACAAGAGGTGGACTTCGCCGAGATCCCTTGGCAGGCGATGGTGCTCCTCCAAACGAACAAGAGTCTGCTGTGTGGAGGCGTCATCACGAGACCCGATGTCGTTGTCACCTCTGCCGCATGCGTTGAAGGGTAAGCCACAATACAATTCATAATATTTATATTCATTTATTTATTTATGTGACGTGTATCAAAGGCTGGCTTTGCCGCAAACTTTGCCGAGCTCCTCAAATGGCGCAAATACGCAGCTATTACCTCAGATCAAATAAAAAGTAAAGATATAGCACTGCGAACAACGAAGTGAGGCCGGTCAAACTACACCAATCCGTGTGCTTACACAGTGGCACGCACACACTTGCAACCAAACTACACCAAAATTTTGCTTAGAACCCAAAACGTCAACACTAGTGATGCCATTATAATGTTGTAGTTACCCTATCATTGTGTGAATGCCGCCTATGCAATACAACCTTTTCTTTTTAGGGTTCCGTAGTCAACTAGGAACCCTTATAGTTTCGCCATGTCTGTCCGTCTGTCTGTCTGTCCGCGGCTAAGCTCAGAGACTGTTAGTACTAGAAAACTATAATTTGGCATGAATATATATATTAGTTACGCCGACAAAGTGGTGAAATAAAAAAAACTAAAAAAATTTTTTTTAGGGTACCTCCCATAGACGTAAAGTGGGGGTGATTTTTTTTTTCTCGACTAACCCTATAGTGTGGGGTATCGTTGGATAGGTCTTTTAAAACCATTGGGGGGTTGCTTACATGATTTTTGTATTAAGTGATTTGTTTGCGAAATATTCAACTTTAAAGTGAAAAATTTCATTAAAATCGACCGTCCCCCCCCCCTCTAAAATCTAAACTGTTGGGTGGAAAAATTTGAAAAAATTCAAAATGGTAGTAAATATATTAAATTTACAAGGAAAATTATAGCGGCTAAGATTGCTTGGGAATTATTTGTAGTTTAAGAGTAAATAGTAGCCTAAGGTATTAAACATACCGTCACTACTTTGAAAAACTCGTATCTCAAATCAGCATGTAAACAAAACTGAACCTTGATACGCGCGTAATAAAGTTCACTTTGCCAGATTAACGATTTTGAGATACGAGCTTTTTTGAAAGTATTGACGGTACCTAACTTGGAAGATTCCGTACACATACGAAATCCTTAGAAAAATATTACTTGATTTTTTCGTAATGGCTACGGAACCCTATCTTGGGCGTGTCCGACACGCTCTTGACCGGTTTTTTCATTTTAAATTCTACTCTTTATTAGCACGGCTTAAAACGTGAGAATGTGTGACACGCAACGTAAAGTTGTTTGTTTCTTGTAAAAGTTTATCAACGTTTTTTATTGTAGTAACGGTACCAACGTGACACGCAACGTAATATCGGGGTATTAAGAATTATATGGCAACACCGGCCTTCGCACACATGTTTATAAAACCGGCCTCACTCGGCTGTTCACCGCGCTCTATCTTTACTTTTTATTTGATCTGAGGCTATTACAATTAAAAAAGGAAAAAAAAACAACGTCAATTAAATAAAATGCAACTCGCATTTTAAACTAAAATCTAAATATTCAAAACTAGCCTTCCGTCCGTAGCTTCGCTCGCGACAAATTAATTTCCCCCTAGGAAATAGTAGATTGTTCAACAAGGGAGGAAAATAACCAATATCACACGAGGTTACTTGACACCCGAGCACAGCGAGGGTGGCAATGTTTCGAGGGTGATATTGGTGTTTTTCCCGAGTTAAACACTCTGCTTTTCATTTCGACTACAAGGAAAGTAAGAAAATATATGTATTAATAAATAAAAATGTCTAAACCGGTCAATATGATCGTTGTAAAATATTTCAATAGAGTTTATTGTTAAGCAATAATTAATTTAACAAAATGTAATATATTCAACATAATAATCAATGAAACAGTAGACAAAGTAGGTATTTTAGTAAATTTATTTGTAAAATAAGTAAATAACCAATTTGAACCAAGGAGTTAAGCTGTATAGAGATAGGCTGTGTGGACATATAACATTGTCGTTTACCGCATTTTTTTTCTTAACATTTTTTAACTTTTCTGGTTTAAGTCACTAAATAAGAAACTAATGTAAATAAATAATTTAATTTAATAATATTTCACTGGCATTATAAAAATTTTAATATGAAAAATTAAGAAAAAAAAAACTCAATACTTAATTATTCCATGTATATGCCATAATGCTTGGCTGAATGCGTATGTGTTCCATTGACAGCCAATGCCTTTTTTTTTTAATTCATATCTACCCTAGGGAAGAAAATAATAGTTATCCTCCCGTGTGTCAGATATGATTTGCCTCACTTTCCGAGTATGAGAGATGAAAAGGTATTTTTCTGCGGTAAAAAGTAGCCTATTGCACTCAGTGATAACGTAGCTTTCTAACGGCAAAAGAATTTTTGAAATCGGTCTTATAAAACTATTTTAATTGAAATATAACAACTAACTTTAGTTGTTGTTTCAATTAAAATTAAAATTCAAGATCATAATAACAAATGAAAAATTGAAAATTAGAAATTGGGCAAGATGTGTAACAATTATTAAGTCACATTTAAAACTGTCATAAGGTTAAATATTACACAAAATTGTCAAAACGGCGTCTGATCGGAATGTCTTTACAGCTGCTAAAATTTCGGTGAAAGATTACACCACGACAGGGTCGAGTTTCGTCATGTGGTTAACGGAATACCACAAACAGGCAAATTTGCAGACAATACGTAATTAGGATACGGTATATAACAACCTAGGTTTACTATTGACATGTCAAGGCCGACGGATTCATGTCAATGTTAGGTATTTTGCGTTTGATGTACGAAATTGTCAACAAATTTTCACTTTTTCGTGCAACTTTTTCAAAGAAAAGTCATACTTTAAATGCAAATAAAATTGTAATCGCCTAATATGTTTTGATAAAATAAATAACCTTTGACATATACACTACTTACTAGCGAACCGCCCTGGCTTCGCACGGGTGCAATTATGCATGTATTATACATATAAACCATCCTCTTGAATCACTCTATCAATTAAAAAAAACCGCATCAAAATCCGTTGCGTAGTTTTAAAGATCTAAGCATACATAGGGACAGACAGACAAACAGCGGGAAGCGACTTTGTTTTATACTATGTAGTGATCTAATTTCTACTTAGTTCATTTATTCAATTTCACACTAACCCCCCATTTCTTCTCCAGACTCCAAGCGAAGAACGTCCTCATCAAGGGCGGTGAATGGAAGCTCGGAATCGACGACGAACCCCTCCCCTTCCAGATCGTGCAAGTGAAGAATATTCTCCGCCACCCCTTCTACAAGCGAGGAAGTTTGCACTTTGACGCCGCGATCCTAGTTTTGACGGAGAATCTTAGACTAGCGAAGAATATTTATCCGATTTGCTTGCCGGGTGCAAGTGATACGCTGGATGCTTTCTACAACGGAGCTGGAGAATGCATTGTGACTGGCTGGGGCAAGCAGGTGTTGCAAGGTAAGTCAAGTATATTTAAGTATAACTATATTTAAACTCAAATACAAAATGTCAGCAGAAATGGTTAGTAAGAAAACAAAAAGTCAAAGTCAAAATTCTTTATTCAATTTAGGCATCAATTGATGCTCCTATGAATGTCGAAGAATCTACCACCGGTTCGGAAAAACCCTGTTGAGAAGAAACCGGCAAGAAACTCAACAAGGCGTATTTTTCAAACAGATCTAAGTACAATTTTTTTAAATTGGGAATGTCTAAAAAAATTACCAGTGGTTTTTATATTTTTTTTGTATAGAAAAGTCAATTATAAGGAACTAATTTCAATATTTTGTCATTTAGTTCTCTACTTTTTCAAAATTAATTATTGAAACTATTTTAGTTGATGACGTCAGGGTTCCCACAATGCCAAATTTCTAAATCTATCTAAATGCGTACGATAAGGCAACCCCTTTAATTATTTTTTGCGTAGTGGTACACTATACACTGTGTCACTTTACTGGCACTGTCAAAGTGGTAGATGTCAGACAGCGGGTCCAAATCAAACTCCGTAGTATAATCCACGCGTAAATTGTGAAGAATTCTAACCACATAGAATAAAGTACGACTTGAACCGGTCACGCAATTTACACCAATGTCAAATGAAGGTCATTGCTTATTTGTTATATAATAAATTCATTACATAATATTAAAATTAAATAACTACAGAAAACGAGTTAAAAAGCATTTATCTCGAAATGGCTTTCGATTTACTATACATTGCAAAAAATAGACATCCCCAATTACACACACCTAAAGTATTAAATACAACATTTTTTTAACACAGAGATATCTTGGCTTCAAAAAGAGAATAGGTTATGTTTTTAGGTTTTTTCCTCCGGCTTTTCTCACCCCCGCCACTGGTCGGGACTCCCCATAATATTAATTTAATAAAATATTTTATTATTTTGTTATTGTACTGGATACAGTACTGTAATAAACAATCGGTGAAGATTTCAAGTATCTAGTTAGTACCTAAGTATAGAAATCGAGTTAAGACGCTGTCAACACCAACGTCGGCGCACACTGTCTATTTGTATCGGAGTAAACGAGATGCCGCTATTACTGGGCAGCCGGTGTATATTGGTATATTGAAATTTATCGGGCAAATATTGAATTAAAAAAAAACTGTGGATTATTTGTGAAATATGACTCGTTAGCGGTTTAGGTATGAATATGTTCACTTCATGTTTTTAATTGCAGACGCATACGCCAAAAAAATAAAGACATAGAACCGTTTAATGATGATTTTAAGACCTATCTTTGCAATTATTTTCTATCGAGCCGATTTCGTCCAATTATGTATCGAGTCCGTCCACGGTCTTTGAAATATGATGAATTATTAACATATAATTTTTTGATGTGCTAGAACAAACAGTTTTTCTTAAAAAACCGTTTAAATGACATCAATTTCGACAAAATTAGGTGTTGTCAGCCTCTTAATAAGAGTTGTTATAGCGGCAACGGAAATACATCATCTGTAAAAATTCCAACTGTCCACTTATTACGTTTCTCATGAAACGTACATACAGCCTGGTGACAGACAGACAAATAGACAGACAGACAGACACGGGGAGTGGAGTCTTTAGTAATATTATGGTCCCGTTTTTACCCCTCGAGTACGTAACCCTAAAAAAACGAATGTTTGGTCTCGAGTCTTGGATGTTTAATATGAATTTAAGCATGTACTTATCTACTTATATAAGAATGTTTATCCGTTGCCTAGTATAGGTAACGCCACCAGAGTTGAGGCCACGCACACAACCACATCTCATGTAATGACAGCGGGATTTTGACGTTGTGTTGTCGTTAAACGTCAACACAACGTCAAAATCCCGCTGTCAATACATGAGATGTTGTTGTGTGCGTGGCCTCAACTCTGGTGGCGTTACCTATACCCATAGCACAATGTCGTGTGCCGTGTGTAATATTCTAATATTACACGAACCATTTGGAGCCACTTTTGACCCCTTCATAACTCAAAATCAACTTAACACAAACACCTATACCTTGACAAGCTCTTGCGTGGCGCTCGGCGGAACCCTGTCGCAGGGAGCCTCTGCTGTCCTTAACAAGTAATAACTGCGGCAAACGCTGACTGCGACAGGGTTCCGCGGAGGGTCGCGCACGAGCTTTTCGGACTATAATTGGGATGTTGCCACCACCAATCAACTGACGTACTTTCAAAACACAATTCTCCCATAGAGTTTGAATGGGAACGTATCACAATATATAAAGTTTAAAACGAATAATGGACGAAATACATAATGGTCATAATACATACTAAAATTTTCTATGAAACTATTGACAAAACGAACTTTTTTAATCATGTAATCTACAGATTGGTTTAGGTTAGGTTAGATTTATTTTATGAAAATCCTGTAAAGTTGAGAATTTCCAAGAAAATTGCATTATATCAAATGACCATTATGTATTTCGTCCATTATTAATTTTAAACTTTAGATGTTTTGATACGTACCCGTTTGAATGGCAATAGCAACTTATGACGTCACTTGTTCGTCAACTCAATCAACTAACTATTTATTTGTTATAAAGCAACAAAAAATCTAATTTTGCAGTTATTCGAAACTAATCTGGTTTTCAGGGCTAAAATAAAGCGTTTCTTTACTGGAGTCGTGTCTTCGAATTATTTTTAATGGCGTCAACATATATTTGGATTTTCATTACGTCACTTAGCCAACTAATCTCCCGTGGCGCCAATATGTTATTCCGTCTGTCTGTACGATACATTAGACCCATTAGCGATGAGGTTAGAGTGTGAACCTCGTTAATATTGCATGATACACAATTAATAAAGATTTGGCAATAGGACAGCGTAATAGAACTAATAAGAAGAGGTCGCGGTCATTACGTTGTATCTAATAAGTTACTCATAGTGAAAACACTGGCCAAGTGCGATTCGGACTCGCGCACCGAGGGCTCCGTACAAATTTTTAGGTCTGTCAAAACATACGCCCTAAACAGCCGTAACAATAATAAGAGAGTTTTCAGAAAAAACAATAAATAAATATTAGTAATAAATATTAGGGGACAATCTTACACAAATCGACCTAGTCCCAAACTAAGCAAAGCTTGTACTATGGGTACTAGACGACGATAAACATACTTATATAAATAAATGAATACTTAAATACATAGAAAACATCCATAACTCAGGAACAAATATTCGTGCTCATCACACAAATAAATGCCCTTACCGGGATTTGAACCCAGGACCTCTTGCTTCGTAGGCAGGGTCACTACCAACTAGGCTAAAGCGGTCGTTAAACTCGCGTTACTAATGTACCCGTTTTCCTTAATTATCCTTAATTTTTCCATACAAAATTTATTAGTCAGTTTTGTGACGGTCCATACAACATGTATGGTTAACTGCGTCACAAAACTGACTATTAAAAGCGGGACACTTTTTTTTACTGCTTAAATCGATAGTGCTTGTGATTCTGAGTAGATATAACTCCAAATTTGTTAGGTTTTTAAAAAAGTACAGGGTATACTTTTTTCTGAAAATGCCCATAATCCAGTTTTGGTAGAACCCAGCCAGATTCTAAGTAAAATGTACGCTGTGTGAGATCATTTTATATTGGTTAGTCAGGACCCCCTTAATATTTAATATAATTATATTTTTATTATTTATTGTTGTACCGGCCACAGTAATACATAATCGGTGAAAATTTCAAGTGTCTAGTTAACGCCATTAGAAAGATCGAGTTAAAATCGCTGAAAAAAAACACGTTAGTTTTGAACTTTATTTTATTTTTAGTATTTGTTGTTATAGTGGCAATAGAAATACTTACAACATCTAACGACCGCTTAGCCTAGTTGGTAGTGACCCTGCCTACGAAGCAAGAGGTCCTGGGTTCAAATCCCGGTAAGGACATTTATTTGTGTGATGAGCACGAATATTTGTTCCTGAGTTATGGATGTTTTCTATGTATTTAAATATTTATTTATCTATATAAGTATGTTTATCGTCGTCTAGTACCCATAGTACAAGCTTTGCTTAGTTTGGGACTAGATCGATTTGTGTAAGATTGTCCCCTAATATTTATTTATTTTTTATTTTTTTTTTTATCTGTCAGAATTTCAACTGTCCAGCTATCACGTTTCATGAACAGACATTCAGGCAGACAGACAGTGGAATCTTAGTAATAGTAGTAATAGTAGTCCGTTTTTACCTGGTCCCTTTGGTTGTGGAACCCTAAAAAAATACACATGAAAAAAGGAGCTTTTTAAATCCAAATTCAAATTCAAATATTTTATTTCCGACCATCACAAATCCATAGTGTTAATTACAAGCAACTTAAAATCTAAGGTATAAAATATAAAGTATAAATTTAAAGTATGTTAATAACTGTGTATGTCACGTATTTATAAATAAATAAATAAATAAATATTAGGGGGGACAATCTTACACAAATCGACCTAGTCCCAAACTAAGCAAAGCTTGTACTATGGGTACTAGACGACGATAAACATACTTATATAGATCAATAAATACTTAAATACATAGAAAACATCCATAACTCAGGAACAAATATTCGTGCTCATCACACAAATAAATGCCCTTACCGGGTTTTGAACCCAGGACCTCTTGCTTCGTAGGCAGGGTCAGTACCAACTAGGCTAAAGCGGTCGTTAATTTATATGCCTCATATCCTTCTCCAACATTCCTTAACAGCATGTATTGATCCGAGAAGATGGCATAACATTGGGCAAGAACATATGACATATAACGTAATATAATGTACATACAAAACCGGGCGTACAGCCAGCAAGCTTGGTAAATATTAAAGAATAAATTTGCTTACGTATTTAATATTCGGACAAATATGGAATGAATATAATTTGAATATGTTTTTTGCCAAGGCGGATATAGTTTTCAAGCGTTTGAGTCGATTCTTGAAATCCGCGCAAGAAATAAAGTCAAGCTCGAATAATCGCCAGACTCAAGTGAACTGTTAATTGAAGCAATTATCTATTCAGTATATCGCAATGTCTCAAGTTAAGGTGGAAGCGCACGCTCTAGGCGCGAAATTCAAACTTTTTACAGTTTTTAATTTATTGTGGGTAAACGGTGTAACTGTTTAACTTCATATGGTATTTGCGCTTGTAAAACAGTGTCCTTTATTTTATTGTGTAAAGTTTTTTAAGAATAAAACTATTAGCTTGAAATAAAAGTTGTCAAAACGTTGAAAGTCCGAATTTCTATGTTTGACAACTTTTATATCAAGCTAACAGTTTTATTCTTAAAAAGCTTTACACAATAATATAAAAAACACTGTTTTACAACCGCAAGTACCATATGAAGTTAAACAGTTACACCGTTTACCCACAATAAATTAAAACCTGTAAAAATTTTGAATTTCGCGCCTAGAGCGTGCCGTTCCACCTTAAAAGTCTTTGACCAGTGTGTGTTGCCAGTGATGAATTATGGCTCTGAGACATGGCCGCTAACGATGGGCCTGATATAGCTCAAAGTCACTCAGAGGGCGATGGAGAGGGCTATGCTCGGAGTTTCTCTGCGGGATCGCATTAGAAATGATGAAATCCGCGTAAGAACTAAAGTCACCGACATAGCTCGAAGAATCGCCAGACTCAAGTGGCAGTGGGCAGGGCACATTGCTCGTAGAACTGATGGCCGATGGGGTAAAAAGGTTCTCGAGCGACGTCCACTGACCGAAGACGCAGTGTGGGTAGGCCTCCAACACGATGGAGCCACGACCTGGTTAAGGTTGCGGGAAGGACCGATCTAACTAAAGTTACGCGTAAAGAGACCAAAGGGCTGGCAGCTATCTCTCAACAAGGGAATGCTGCCAGCCTTTTGGGTATGATGCCACGGAGGTCTTTTCAGGGCTCAGTACCCAAAGGGTAAAAAAACTGCTCAACTGATTAAGTTGAAAATAATTTTCCTAGAAAGTTTTTATTGAGTTTAACTTACTTGATTTTTTCCGTACCCAAAGGGTAAAAACGGAAACCCTATACCCTTACTGAGGCGCCGCTGTCCGTCCGTCCGTCTGTCCGTCTGTATCTCATGAACCGTGATAGCTAGACAGTTGATATTTTCACAGATGATGTATTTCAGTTGGCGCTATAGCAAGAAATACTAAAAATAAAATAAAGTTAAAAATTATAGGGGGTCGTCATACAAGAAACGTGTTTTTTTCAACGTTTTTAACTCGATCTTTAAAATGGCGTTAACTAGACTATTGAAATGTTCACCGATTATATATTACTGTAGCCGGTACAACAACAAATAATTAATATATAATTATATTCAATATTAAGGGGAGTATCGACAAACCAATATAAAATGATCTTACAATGCGTACATTTTACTCAGAAGCAGGGTTCTACTAACACTGGATAATTTTAATTAGTGTTGAAAACAGCCAAAACTTCAAAAAATCCGAGACACGAGCTTAGTTCAAAAAAACAAGAATCCCATCATTATATCACAAAACCTTGATATGGTCGATTACTATGATAAATCAGTATCAAGGAAAATCACATTTTTCAAGGCATTAAATTACGTGATAAAGTTAATGTATGCGTCCGTTTGTATGTTAATTCTGCTATCATACAATTCGTTAGCCTTCCATGCACGCACGTGGGTGAGTGGATGTTCGCCTGAGATTTTTTTTGTGCGGAATCCTTTTTTGTTAATTCGTGCAAATGTATGAGAAAATAAACTAACAGAAGCGTGGTTCCGCGGTAACTCGAGCACCGTCGGGTTTTGTAATTAAAATATAACTATAAATTAATAGTAGATTGTTCAACAAGGGACTGAAACAAGCTATAACGACCCAAGATATTTATGCTCAAGCTCGTAAAATTGTTTTTTTTTGTGTCGAGAGAATGCTGCGTAAAATTGCTTTTTATGCACTAGAGTGCATGAAGTAAAATCTTCGTCTAAGGCGCAAAAAGCCACGAACAACAGAAATTTGTAAAATAAAAGTTTCTTGTTTTTTATAAACCGGTATTTTATATTACAAAATTAACAAAACAACGTAAATCTAGTACAATATTATAAAAATTGCAATGCATGATAAATAAAAGCTACAAGCGTTTGATGATTATTTTTTCCAATTTTCCTGTTTCTTTGCAATCGAAGGGAAAAGCAGAGAATAAAACTTGAGCATTTAATAATAATAATATAATAAATCGTGGGTGGATTGACACCAATTGACCTAGTCCCAAACTAAGCAAAGCTTGTGCTATGGGTACTAGACAACGGATAAACATACTTATATAGATAAATACATATTGAAATACAATATTAAACATCCAAGACTCGAGCACAAACATTCGTATTTGTCACACAAATATCTGCCCCAACCGGGAATGTTTCGCAAATTATTTTTCCCAAACTGATTCATTTGGCAGATGTTTAATTTCCCAACTGTTTATTTTTTTCTGAAACTGTAAACTTTTCAGGATTTTTATAAAAAAAACCTAACCTACAAATGAATCCTGAAATGAAATATATGGGTCTATAATGACTCCCATAAAATTTTAAGTCATAATCTATTATTAGTCATAATCAACGTTAGTCATATAGTGATTTATTTCTGAAACAATTTATTTTTCGAAATTGTTATAAAACAAACCTAACCTAATGCATTCTATAAGATGGCATTTAAAAATGTCCTGAAAAAAATACCGTTTCAGAAATAAATCACTGTATGACTAACGTTGATTATGACTAATGAATGATACATTATGACTTAAAATTTTATGAGAGAAAAGCGGCACCGGAAATATATTCTGAATAGTTTACAGTTTCAGAAAAAAATAAACATTTGGGAAATGAAACATTTGCCAAATGAATCAGTTTGGGAAAAATAATTTGCCAAACGAAAGTTCACCACATTTCCCCCTCGACGAGTCTATCCATGGATATATGAAAGTCTCGGGTTCTCATCTCTGGGCAGGGGCACCCCAATACCTTCTTCCATTTGACCGCATTCAACGTAGAGCAGCTCGACTTGTCAATGATCAGTCATTGATTTCCGATCGTTTGGATTCCTTGTCCATGCGAAGGGATGTAGGTTCTCTTTGTGTGTTCTATAGGATCTACCACGGCGAGTGCTCTGAAGAATTGTTTGATTTGCTGCCTGCTGCAAAATTCCACCATCGCACTTCCCGCCGTAAGCATAAGTTCCATCGTCACCATCTCGATGAATGGCAGTCTACCACAGTACGTTTTCTTCGGCACTTCCTGCCACGTACGGTGAAACTGTGGAACCAGCTTCCGGCAGCAGTGTTTCCAGACAACTATGACATCGGGGCTTTCAAGTAAAGGGTTTATACTTACTTTAAAGGCCAGCAACAGATTGGCGACTCTCTTTGAGTTGTTGATATTTATGGGCGGTGGTGATCATTTTCCATTTGCCGCCTTCTCACAATATGGCTCGTTTTATGCTCTTGTTGTACAATCTACTATTTAGTTAAAGATTGGGTTTTTCCGCTGACGCTACGGCGCGGCATTGACCCCAAAATGGCGGCTCGAATTGCACTTTCCTCGCCGATGTTTCGCTTTCGTCAAAACTTGTTATCGGAGATGCAAAATTTGCACGCGCCTCGCACACGAGGGGGCACGGTAGTTAATTACTTGATAATAGGTCACTGGTAATTCCGTTTTTAGTGTTCCGTACTTATTTATATAGTATCCGAAACCCTAACTACGCAGACAATTGAGAGTCCCTAAAAAATAACAAAGACTTTTGTATTTTTTTTTTGTATGTATACATAAGTCAATTATAAAAACTAATTTCAATATTCTTAGGGTTCCGTACCCAAAGGGTAAAAACGGGACCCTATTACTGAGACTTCGCTGTCCGTCCGTCGGTCCGTCTGTCACCAGGCTGTATCTCATGAACCGTGACAGCTAGACAGTTGAAACTTTCACAGATGATGTATTTCGGTTACCGCTATAAGAAGAATTATTAAAAAACAGAATAAAATAAATATTTTAGGGGGCTCCCATACAACAAATGTGATTTTTTTGCTCGTTTTTGCTCGATATTGATAACGGCAACAGGTAGATGCTTGAAATATTCACGGAATATTAAGTTATAAATAAATATCACGGGACAGTTCACACCAATTGACCTAGTCCCAAAGTAAGCTAAGCAAAGCTTGTGTTATGGGTACTAGGCAACGGATAAACATACTTATATAGATAGGTACTTACTTAAATACATATTAAACACCCAAGACCCGAGAACAAACATTCGTATTTTTCATACAATATATCTGCCCCGACACGGGAATCGAACCCGGGACCTCAAGCTTCGTAGTCAGGTTCTCTAACCACTAGGCCATCTGGTAGTCTTATATATTCACTTTAAAAATAAATAATTAAATTAAAGTAAAAAAAAATTAAGGGGGCTCCTATACAACAAATGTGATTTTTTTATGGTTAATTGTACGGAACCCTTCGTGCGCGAGTCCGACTCGCACTTGGCTGTTTTTTTTTTTTCAATTTTATAGAGTTATCTGAGTGAAAGTGACTTGTTTTGATAAGTAAGTTACGCCCTGATACCTAATTTACTAGCACCTTATAGTACCTACAAGCTGACCCGGCGAACTTTGTTCCGCCTTAGAGTAAATAAATAATAAATAAATAAATAAATATTAGGGGACAATCTTACACAAATCAACCTAGTCCCAAACTAAGCAAAGCTTGTACTATGGGTACTAGACGACGATAAACATACTTATATAGATAAATACATACTTAAATACATAGAAAACATCCATAACTCAGGAACAAATATTCGTGCTCATCACACAAATAAATGCCCAGGATTCGAACCCAGGACCTCTTGCTTCGTAGGCAGGGACACTACCAACTAGGCTAAAGCGGTCGTTAAGTAGAGGCAATAAACGAGCAGATTTTGGATCCCCTCGCACCCCGCACCCCGCATTGTACATCCTGGCGTTCGCCGCTCTCTTGCATCTGGCCGTCACGGCTCATGTACTTACATTGCGTCATCCTTTTTCGTGGATGCAGCCGGCGTTCATCGATTTATTAAACGTTGTCACGTCAAATATTAAGGGGTGAACCACCCTTAACATTCTCAAACCTACCCGATATGCACACAAAATTTCATGAGAATCGGTCGAGCCGTTTCGGAGGATTTTGGTAACAAACACCGCGACACGAGAATTTTATATATAAGATAGACCTGTCGGGCTGGTTCTCTCGCCGCTCGCCTGTTTGCCACACACAAAGCCTCGCATTCCTCAGCCCGCTAATCAGCACAACACATTGACTCGCGTAAGGTCGCGCCGGCGCAATGTTGACACGGCGTCAGTCTTACATAATTGAACAAAAAACTTGGTAGCATCCGCCAAGTATGTGGCCTAAGAGTCAATTTAAATAATTTATTATAAACTAATTAAGTACAAGCACACATAGATGCTGTGGTGGCCTAGCGGTTAGACCTATGGTCTCTTAAGCAGAGGGTTCGTTGGTGTATGGATTTTATTTTAATTTAATCATTTATTTTTAAAGTGAATACAAAGTATTTTCGTATTTTTCATACAAAGGAAAATGTTTCATACTAAAAACCTCATCTTTCACACTAAAATTTCCAGACTTGAAACGCTTGAACCACATTTGTGCTGCTCTTATTGATACCGCATTAGGTCCATAAACCGCACAAATTTTATTCGCGGCGTTCGTCGCATTTAAACCTTTTTTTTTTAACTTTAAAATGTACCGAATTTCTTCGTCACATACGTTAATTTTGCTTGCTAGAAAAACAATTGAAAAATGGCGGGAACTAGTTTTTTTTTATTTATTACATCTTCAGAATGTCAACATTTAATGGTATTAAAACCAGCCAGTTACATTCTGCACAGCCAAAGAGGTTTGATTTCAAATAATACATTTAAAAATACGAAAATACTTTTGCCCCGACAACTAAATATTCTGTGAATATTTCAAGCGTCTACCTGTAGCGTTATCAATATCGAGCAAAAACGAGCAAAAAAATCACGTTTGTTGTAATGGGACCACCCTTAAATATATATTTTATTCTGCTTATTAGTATTTGTTGTTTAGCGGCAACCGAAATACATCATCTGTGGAAATTTCAACTGTCTAGCTATCACGGTCTAGATACAACCTGGTGACAGACGGACGGACGGTCGGACAGCGAAGTCTCAGTAATAGGGTCCCGTTTTTACCCTTTGGGTACGGAGCCCTAAGAACACGGTGTAGAGACGACGAATATAGAGTTAGGAACAGATAAACAGACCAACAAATCCCCAATTAATATAAATTCGTTGCTTTTAATAATCATTGACTGCTGACCCGACCCTCGACCTGTGTTGGAAATATCAATTTGCATAGAAATCCTCGAATCTGACATTTTGTATTGAAAGAACAGGATTTCGACGTTATATGGCATTGCGCAAAAGCTTACCCTCCTTTCTTGTAGTCGGTTGAGGAAGTTTCTTAAAATTAGAGTCGGAATGAACTTTTCGTTAACATCGGCAAGTTTCGTTGTTAAACCTGACGACCGGATGGCCTAGTAGTTATAGAGACCCTGACTGACTACGAAGCTGGTTCCGGGTTCAATTCCCGATCGGGGCAGATATTTGTGTGAAAAGTACGAATGGGCTCTATATCTAAATCCCTAATGATTATTTGTCCTAATGTAATGTGTCCTGACTCTTTTTATTTAAAATCTATAGAGTTCTAGAGGATAATCACAAAAAAGTTCCTGAAAAATTCACGGTTTCCGAGAAAAAAGTGTTAGGACAAACGATCATTAGGACAAACATTACATTAGGACATACGATGTTAGGGATTTAGAAAGAGACCCCCCATAACACAAGCTTTACCTAGCTTACTTTGGGACTAGGTCAATTGGTGTGAATTGTCCCGTGATATTTTATTTATTTATATATTTATCTATATAAGTATGTTTATCCGTTGTCTAGTACCCATAGTACAAGCTTGGCTTACACTTCGTTCTTTTAGCATTAGAAATAAGGTAAACAATCTTGATGAGTATTCTAATGCTAAAAAAATGAAGTATAGTTTGGGACTAGGTCAATTGGTGTCAAACGTACCACGATTTATTTTTTATTTACTAAACCGAAATTATTTCACAATACAATAAGTGATCTTAATCAAATAAAATAATCTGATGAAACGATTCACGTAGTTAAAATAATATACTTTTTTACGTAAGACGATTAAATAAGAATCGCTTCTAGCACTATTTTCTCTTGACGCGAACTTATTTATACCAAATTTTTGATTGTACACGCGAATTTTTTAGATATGCGAATGACGTCATCGAAGAACGGGCGTCGCCTTTGACATTTACTCAAACTAATCAATTCGTTAGCAAATATGAAGATGACAAGGTCGCAGCCGCCATTACACCGACGCGTAACACGGGGATTAACTGATTTAACTCTCCCCTGATCACAATTAAATCTAATATATAAAAATCTCGTCCGTGATTGATACTTACGTTCCGAAACCGACGATATTCCTCGCCTTGTAGGCAATTAATTGATTTTTTTCTTTCTGTCAATTTGCTGAGGCGCCGAGACTAAAGTCGAAACCTTAAAGTGCGCCGCGAATTGGAAAAGTTTGGGATTGATAGTGATAAGAAATAATTTATATGGCATAAGAACGTTTGCTGGGTCAGCTAGTCTAATATATAAAATGTGTCACGGCTTTTGTTATCGAACTCCTCCGAAACGGCTTGATCGATTTTTATGAAACTTTTTTCTCCATATTTGGTAGGTCTGAGAATAGGTCGTAGGCTATTGCGGAATCCATACAGGGGTATCGCGGAACCCTGGGGTTCCGCGGAACACACTTAGAGTATGGCTGCTGTAGATAATGTACCGACCTTAAAATAAATATTTTGGATCTCAATTAACTGTTTATCCGAGACATAATTAATGATACAACTTAACTTAACCAGTTTTAAGTTAACCCAACGGTGTAACTAACGGTCAGAAGAAGGTCAATCCTCCAAATGTTATCATCGTACATAAATTATGCACACTCATGGGTCAATAATAAACGACATTGAAATTTTAAAAAACACGTCAAACATTATTTATTTATTTTTATGTTTATACAAGCTTTTGGCCGAGGATTTGTCTGCGCAGAACTTAATGTGAACGACTAATTAATCTCATATATTCCTCCATGGGAATTTCGAAAAACCTTGTAACTAGTTTTTTACTGTTATAATTATCTTGCCTACATGCTTAATTTGAAGAAAGGTTTTCTCAAAAATAAAACAAAAAACTGCAAAGAAAAAAAAAATACATGAAAACTAAATGTTTCCGAAATGTTCACATTTTCCCGCTTTTTTTGAAGTATGAACGCCACCTGCTCTTTTTTTTTTAATAAAAGCGTATACTGTTCGTATACCGTATACTGCCTAACTCCTAGAATTGGCATAAATATTTTTTAAATTGAATGAATTTGCCACTAATCTATTTTTGTTTCAAACAATAGAAATCCTAATAAAATCATATTTAAATGAATAATAACGTTTATTATTCGACCTTTTCAATGACCCAAAGATGACGCTTTTTGCACTATAAATAACTATTAATTAATAAATTTAAAAACCCCCCACGCAATTAAGTCTAAGATCCCTTCCGAAGCATGCAAGAGCTGATAACTTTGAAACGACTGGACCGATTTTGATGACACATATTTAGACGACCAGACGGCCTAGTGGTTAGAGAACCTGACTATGAAGCTTGAGGTCCCGGGTTCGATTCCCGTGTCGGGGCAGATATTTGTATGAAAAATACGAATGTTTGTTCTCGGGTCTTGGGTGTTTAAATATGTATTTAAGTATGTATCTATCTATATATGTTTATCCGTTGCCTGGTACCCATAACACAAGCTTGCCTAGCTTACTTTGGGACTAGGTCAATTGGTGTGAATTGTCCCGTGATATTTATTTATTTTTATATCTAAGAACCATCGCCAAGAAACCTGCTTTCAAATAAAAAAAACCGGATCCAAATCAGTTCACCCGTTTAAGAGTTATGACTTTACTTATAACACCCCTCTTTATGTGTCGGGGGTTAAATATATGATCTATTTTACAAGGAGTTCTAAGTTCAAATTACAATGATGTTATGAATGAGATCTGTATCGTACTACTTACCGGAGACTTTTGATCAGTGTCCGGTATTAACTTACTGGTGACTTTTTAATGATGTAATAACGACTTTACGTATAATTATTGAGAATTTTTTTTTTTTTTGCAGCCCACCTCTCCGGTGCCATCATGCATAGCCTGAACGTCTCCCTCCTCAACCCTGGAGAATGCCAGGCCAAGCTTTCGCAGGACTACCCACATTTGTTGGAGCAGTACGACCAGGAAAGTTGCGCATGCGGGCAGCCTACCAACCCCATCAACAACATCTGCACCGTAAGTCTGAGTCAAAGTCTTTATTAAAAGCCGGTTGTCTGTAAAGTCGGTTTACGGACGATAGTTTAACGTGACAACGTCATAACAAAACATTCAAACCCCTCGCCGCTCTCTTGCAACTGGCCTTCCAATTTTTGCCATGTTGTGCGCTGCAATCGTTTTCTGTACTCCACCACCCGCTTCGCACATTGCTAATACGTAGCATTAAATTTAGGTCTTATTTCAACATCTGTTCCGTCTTTCAGGTTGACACTGGTAGCGCGTTGGCTTGCACCACAGGAGATGGGCACTGGACTCTTCGCGGAGTATACTCTTGGGATTCAGGTCAGTAACCTATAATAGTAGCGGTTTGTCAAAATTATACATATTTTAAAGCATGTCGTAAGTGATATAATCTGCTCTCCATTTTGCATGCCAACTGCTGGCAAAATGTGTGCGCCTTTAAAATATCTATGAGACGAATTATGTACTTATAGCTATAGTCCGGTCGTTATCATCTGAGCTCTGGGGCCGCAATAGTACATTGTGCATCTAGGGCCGTAAGTAGGGGATTACTAACGAGGGTCTATTAGAAGCCCGACGCCGAAGACTCGAGTTTGTAATCCCCTTACTGCCCGTGATACACACAATGATTTTCATCACATTGCGAGAAAAAAAAATACAAAAATAAAATTATTTTGTCTCTAAACACTTAAATTGAATAAAATAATGGCTACCCGCCAATACAGATTGTCACTTTTTGAATCATCTACCATAGATAATGTAAACTGTGTTTAGTTTAGAATTCGAAAGGTCATACGGCCAGATTCTACCAACATTTTAAAAAAATATTACTAAAATTATTGCAAAACTATTTGTTATAAATTTAAAATATAAAAATAACGAATTTTCATGAAGCGTAGATAAGTTTTGTGTTGTAAAATTTGGGTTATAGCTAAGTTTTAAAGATAATAAATAAAACGTTGGCTGACTTGAAACCTCCTTAGTCTGAAATTACTTGTTTGCAAATTTTAAAAATAAAGTTAGAACTCCCTTGGGTAGATAAATTGTACGTAAATCCATAACTCCCAACAACAATTTAGGCCTTTGACATTTAGTATACAGACATGGAATAACACCATTGACGAGCAAGTGTGATGAAAAACCCTTTTTCGCACATCTCGCTCGCTCTTGGGAAGTTATCGGATCTCTCGCTCACACATCGCTACAAAATGTGAGCGAGAGATCCGATAACTTCCCAAGAGCGAGCGAGATTTGCGAAAAAGGGTGTTTAGCCCCAGAGCTCAGATGATAACGACCGGACTATAGACCGTTGTGAGTCCTCGTCGGCATGGTACAGGGGCTGGGGGGTATGACGACAAAGGGGGCCGGGATTATCGCTTCTGAACATAATAATATAATAGAGACGTTATGATATGGATGTCGATAAAATACTAAATTCAACATGTCTTTCAGGATGCCAGCCTGGTGATCAGCTAGCTGCCTTCTACAAGTTCGACCTGGAGTGGTACGAGTGGGCAATTGGACTGCTGGAGAGCGCGAGGTTCGCCCAATTTGGCGCGTCTTCGTCGTCCCAACAGCGGTACACTAGCGGAGTCAAGGGCGGCAGCGGCGGTGGTGTCAAAGGCAAGAATTGAAATTGTTTTCTATACGTTTGACTCTTTATTGTGTAACAACAACGACATCAGCAGCAACAAATTATTTTTTACGTATTAAAAGTTGATATAAATTAGTGTTGCCTATCGATAGTCCAATATCGATAGACTATCGATAGTTAAGACAAAACCAGTAGTATCGATAGTCTATCGATAGTATCACCACGTGTCAATACTATCGATACTATCGATAGTATCGATAGTGATTTATAAGCAATACTATTGATAATGTTGTTTAATGTTTATTTGGGCAAAAAACGGCACAATATAATGAGTGAACTTAAAGAAAAACTTAATAATGGCAATACTATCGATATTATCGATAGTTTTATGTCCAATACAATCGATACTATCGATAGATTTGTACTATCGATTGTACAAAACTACCGATTATCGATTGTTTTCGGTCATTATTGCAATACTATCGATACTATCGATTGTATTGGACATAAAACTATCAATAGTATCAATAGTATTGCCATTATCAATAGTATTGGTTATAAATCACTATCGATACTATCGGTAGTAGGTATTGACATGTGCGATACTATCGATAGTAATATCGATATCCTGAATAGTTTGCGAGGTCAACGATCGATAGTCAAACTATCGATAGTTCTGCAACACTGATATACATAAATGCTTACCACAATCACACCATGTTTTTTCCATACCTTTGTATTATCATAACCAAATAAATCATTTCGTATTCAAGACTGTTTTCATACCTGTAGATTATTTTTTGTATTGTACAAATCGGTCATTCCATTCAAAAGATATGCCATTCCATTTAAAAAATGACAATTTAAACAAAATAAATTCAATGTCCTCACTGACTGATATAGAGCACGGTACAATACGTTTACTTTTAGTTTACCACTGACAGATGGTTTGCCTTCATTTCATATTCAACTTTAACGACCTACAAAAATATAGCCAATTTTAGAATACTGTTACCCACGTTTGCAGATTTTGTGATAGCTACTTTATTTGTATGGTGTTAAAGTTGGAAATGAAATGAAGGCAAGCCATCTGTCAGTGGTAAACTAAAAGTAAACGTATTTATTATAAAAGGCATCCTTCTCTAACCGCTTGTTTCGTCCTCAGGTGGCTTCCAGGCTGGCCTCAACGGCATCGGCGGCAAGGTCGGCTTCGGCCAATTCAACCAGTTCTCCTCCAAATTCAGCGAAGCCTCATCATCAGAAGCCAACTCCAACTTCAACTCCGAAATCTCAGCGCCAATAACCAACAGTTTCAGCGCGTCCTATTCCGAAAAGAAGGTCTTCCAATCCGAGCCAAAAATCGTCACTTTCACAACCAAACCTGAGATCTTTACTTACACCACCAAGCCTAAGCTAGTTACTTATACGACTAAACCACAGATAATCACTTACGAGACCTCTGGTAGTGCGACTAACCCTCAGTTCGTTGCTCCTGGAGTTACTTACAACCCATCGTTTTCAGAGTTAGTCGGAGCGCATAAGCATAACGCGGCATGCAAATGCCTTGAGGGTAAGAAGTAAGTTTATACGTCTAAAGGCACAGTGACATAATATAGACAGTAACATTGCTATTCGTATTTTTATTCGAATATTCGGAATTTTACTTGAGTATTCGGTAGAATTTTAGCCAAATTTCTTGCATCAACGGGATATCGCTCGTTTAACTCGTTATTAATTCTTGATATTCATAAAACGCTACTAAATATTTATTGTAATTCGAACCTATTTATATGTAAATGAGGTGTTATTAACATAATATTAGTGTTTTTATCCAAATGAGTCCCTAGTACCTACTTAAATATATAATAATATACATAAATAATAGTGATTCAATAGTGAGCAGTGTTTTAGATTAAAATAAAGAGAAGATAAAAGTAACCAAATTCCAAAGAATTGTCACGTGCAGTAGTAAGTATACAAAGTTGACACCAAACTGTTAATTTTTGTGCTAGTTAAAATAGACACATACAAATTTGATGTTTTAACTTAGTAGTAGGTAATAGTCTATATTTCAATATAGATACATTTCACTGTTCAAAACTGTCTAGCGATAAAAAATATCCCAAGGCACTTTGTTTTTAACTCGTTGTTACCAAGATTAGTTACAGATCCTTCATTATCTAGTCTAAACTCTTTGATCGAGACAATTTGAGCGCGATGTTTGTACCATCTTAAAGTCAACTGTCGCCTCCGCGGGGTAACCAATAACAGCGCGGGGGAGGGTTAGAGTCTTCTACGTTGTTAGGTATTCTATATTTATCTCGTGTCTATATTAAGTCACTGTGATCCAAATGGACGGGCCTGATTGGTGTGCCATAGGGAAGTACAAAAGGAACAGTTGCTTTTGAAATTGCCTGTAAATACGTAGGTTATTTTGTAGGCCATATAACTATTAAACAAAAGAGCTATTCGAGAAACCACTACAACTTTTAGTCATGGCGATTTATCAGAAATAAAGTTTGTTTTTATTATATTTTGAATCTAAATTTGCTTAGATAGCGAGCAACGAGATATTTTTTATTTTATTTATGTATTTTTTTTAGTGATAACTGCCTTTGCACTTTTTATTTATAAGAAAAAAACAACGAATTAGACTTTTGACCATTTCGGGTAGAAATGCCGAAGTTGAGTTATTTTTAGGTTTTACCTGATTATATTCAGCTTAGTTTAAATTTAGCCGAATATTTATTCCTAAATTTATTCGAATATTCGGTCGTTTATCCAAATATTCGAGTTTCATGTTACGAAATGGTCGACCGTGTAATACAATTGGTTTTATTATTATTATAGTTTTATAATAATTCGCAATACTTCAAGTATTTGATTATACGTTATACGTATTCGATGTATACATTTTTTAATTGTTTAAATTAGGATATTATAATTGAAATAAAATGGAGGTACTTTCAAAATATGTGTTCGTTTTATTTTTAACTTTCAACAGGTCAAACGAAGTTAATTTCTCTAAGACACTAATGCCCTAACTCTTATTGGTAAAAACAGAATCAAGAACTAACCTTCTCAACACTGTGTCAAATACAACAGCTCTCACTCATACGCCATGACATCGGAATGTCAAACGCGAAGTTGAACCCTACAGAAATGCATGTAGGTAGATATCGCTCTGCACGCCGTGACTGATATATCAGTCGTTGGCGTAGAACCTGCCGTGCTGATATGTGTCGTTGGCGTCCAAAAGGTTAAATCAAATTATTAATGCGCGGTAAACCAGTGTAAAAGATTCTTAATTTATGATTCTCGATTTATCTGTATCTTATGTAACTTATTTGATACTAACTTTATGTATCACTAAAGAACCGTTACAATGGCTGTGAACTCAATTTTTATTTATCATTATTATTTTATGCAAGTTTGAAAAATATTTTTTTTTATTTTCGATGTATATTTTTAAAAAAACATGAGATTTAGCGATTTAGGCTCGTAAAGCCCACTTTCTCAAAAAGTGCACTTCTCAAAGGATACGCTTTCGCAAAAACTACACACTTTTTTCCAGAGCCGTATTTTTACATAATTATTATATTTCAGGAAAATTTTGAAAAATGCACTTATTGGGCATGTGCATGTGTGATAAATAGTGTGCATTGCTGGAAAATGTCCTAGTCAAGAAAAGTGTCCCTTTATAAATATTGCGGAGTGTGCACTTTTAACCCTTTCACCGCCGCGCCTCGACAAAACGTAAACCTGCTTTGAATCTTATGTCATTGTGTCAAGGTCACTTTGACACTGTTCTTTGTGACCTATATATGTGTCGTTGGCGTTGAAAAGGTTACAGTAAGTACACAATTTGTTAAAATAGATTTTACGAGCCGTCTTTTTTGATGAGGTTTAAAAAGGGTCGGGTTGAATTAAATATCGTTTTATTTTTTAATAATATTTATTAAATAATTTCTCAATAGCTAGCTAGGGTTACAAACGACTATTATATTATATCACAAAACCTAAGTACTTAATCATCAATACAGTCAATTTTCTAAAAAAAGAACATAGTCCATACACTATAAATTTGCGGGCTAAAAAAAGGACGTATCGACAAATAGACAACAACATAAATAGGGATGACACCACTATAGCTAGACCGTTTAAATGAGTCCTCGCTTGCGCGGTACAGGGGCTGGGGGTATGACGACAAAGGGGGCCGGGAGAGGTGCGGGCGGCAAAGGTTTACTAATGTTTGACCAAAAAATTATTGACAAATGATCATTTGACAAACAACGTTTCACCAAATGACCATTTGGCAAACGTGACATTTGACAAATGTATCATTTTACAAAAACTCACTTAGCAAATGATCAATTAGCAAACACTACACTTGGTAAATGTGTTAAATAATAAAATGTCAATTGACCGTTTTCCATTTCACCAAATGATATGTTTCGCAAATTAAGCATTTGTCCAAAAAATGTCATTTAACAAAATGTTATTCCATAAAAAGGCATTTTTTAGTCTGTTATCATTAGTAATCAATGAAACACTAATAATTGCAGCTGCTTTTTAAATAGCAAGACTTTTTTGGGTGGCCATAAAAAAAAATACCTAACACCAAAGGCTAACGCGGGAGCTTCGCTACGCTACGCTCCCGCATTAGCCTTTGAACCTAACCTATCCGAGTCGCTTCCGCTCCGAGCCGTCTTGCTCGCTCGCTTCGCTCGCTCGCTGTAATAAAACGAGATTTGACCCATACAATATCTATTATTAGATTTATTATTAAACGAAACACTTGTCAAATAATACATTGTACGTACCAAACGTTTTTAGACCAATAGTAGTTTTGTCTGATAACTCAGTTGCTAAATGTTCATTTTGTCAAATAATTATTTACAAAATGTAAATTTAACTGTTGATCATTTGAATAAGTGAGTCATTTGTAAAACGACTACTAGTAAAATGATCAATTGGCGAAACATTTTTTTGCAAAACGTTGTTTGTCAAGTGTAATTTTGCCAAATGACACCGTGCCTGCCGCCCGCGCCTCTCCCGGCCCCCTTTGTCGTCATACCCCCCAGCCCCTGTACCACGCAAGCGAGGACTCAGCTAAACGGTTTAGCTATAATCAACTGACGTGCTTTTTATGAGCTGTATCAAGATTCTATAAAAAGTTTTGTGGGACGTCACACCTCTTGTCCCACGTCAAATTTTGTTTCAATGCAATTTAAACTTTATGTCACTTATGAGTGAGTTCGATGTCACATGCACAATGAGTCCTATATAAAGGACACTGGGCGTCAGGAGGCTATGCCAACTAAACCTACTAATAGTAATTATACTTACTCGCAATGTTGATCGATAGTTTGTTCTGGAGAAATAGTCGATAGCGCGATAGTACTATCGAAAATATAGACATGCTCCAATACTATCGATAATGAAAATAAAGCGACACTACTGTAAACGGTTACGTATCAAAATATCTAAAATTAAAAAACCTAACGTAAAATAACCTACGTTCAAAATACCTAAAATCTAAATACCTAATGATTTTAAATACCTAAGCAACTAACACCTTATCTACGAATTACCTAAGTTTAAAATACCTAATGGAGTAAATGTCTAATGTTTAAAATATCAACAGCTATTACACCTAAGTTTGATACACCAACATTTGAAATACCAAATTGTCTCAAAATACCTATGTCAAACGAACATCGCTTAATTTTTCGCGAGCGAGCGAAGCGAGCGAGCAAGACGGTTCGGGGCGGAAGCGACTCGTATTGGTTAGGTGCAAAGGCTAATGCGGGAGCGTAGCGGAGCGAAGCTCCCGCATTAGCCTTTGGTGTTAGTTATTTTTTTTATTACCACGTGAAAAAACAAATTTGTTTGATAAAATTTGGTATATTATTCACATTTACGTACATTTCATAATGTTAAAGACAATAATACCTAATGAAAATAATCATTTTCTGTGCTGTTACAAAAAAAAATACCTAACATCGAAGGCTAGCCTTCTGAACCTAACCTATCCGAGTCGCTTCTGCCTTAAAAAGTCTAGCTCGCTCGCTGCCAGCGAGATACCGGTTAGGATATACGAAAGCTTTCGGTATTTTGAATATAGGTGAAAAAATCATTAGGTATTTAGATTTTAGGTATTTTGAACGTAGGTTTTATTACGTTAGGTTTTTTAATTTTAGACATTGCAATACGTAGGCATTTTAAGCTTTCGGTATTTTGAATATAAGTGAAAAAATCATTAGGTATTTAGATTTTAGGTATTTTGAACGTAGTTTATTTTACGTTAGGTTTTTTAATTTTAGATATTTTGATACGTAACCACTGTAAACCTTTGTGCCTTTGATCAAATTGGGGCAACTTTGATAGTTTTAAATCCGCTATAAAGTCGACATTGTCTATAAGAGGTAAATGATTGACATGTAGTCAAAAAGATCGATGAAGATATCGACAAGGAATAGCAAATGCTAACAAAAATGCATGATTTAGTCGGCAAACTACTTTTGAAAGTCGCCCTGCAGTTCAAAATTTTACAGTATTGAACTTGGTGGTGATTATTGATAGTATCGCGTCAAAAAAATCGATAGTATCGATACTCGCAATGTTGTTGCAATAGCGATAGTTTCGCTATCAATAGTTTGAACTTGAGAAATAGTCGATAGTGCGATAGTTCTATCGAAAATATCGACATGCTGCAATACTATCGATAGTATCGCGTCAAAAAAGTCGATAGTATCAAGATACATAGCTAGCATTGCTATATAGCGCATCTTTGGTGGAAAAGCACCCTTATCCTCGGTTATGTTACACCACAAAGTAGACTAAACAAAATTTAAATTCAAACAGCATTCCTATGTATAATGGTAAGTTTTATTTTACATTTAAATAGCAACACCAAGGCACTGGTATTTTACCTCATTTTTAAGACTAGCAATTTTAAAGTTTCCGTGCCGTAATAAAGATATGCGTGCTACAATCACAATTAGTGTGTCTGTATGCGTGTAGATTGTAAAATTGCATTTGTCCTTTATTAAGGACGGTATGTCCCTTGAATTTATAACAGTCGTCTGTCACAATTACTAAACTAAACGGGACTTATCACGCAATAAATATTTATTTATTTACCTCGACGTTTCGGCTACATTGCAGCAACCGTGGTCACGAGTTAACTAAAGTGTAGGGTGTCAAGTTCGTTTAGCCGCACGATACGTTCAACGGAACGTCATTTCTACTCTAGAATGGTGCGTGAAGCGGTTGAAATTAAAAAACATAGAAATTTCAACCGGGAGGATGGATATAAGCTTTCGTCTTCGTGGAATCCTGTTATAAACAAGTGTTGGTGTCGGCAGGAGTGTTCGGAGAGATCGTCGGATGTTGTGAGTGTTGTGTGTCGGTGTGATGGGGTGCCGTTAGAAAATCTTGATCAAGTGCGGGTAGTTCGAGATACGGGTGCTGATTCTAATCGGGATCAAGTGCGGGTAGTTCGAAAGACTCGTGCGGCTAAACGAACTAGACACCCTACACTTCAGTTAACTCGTGACCACGGTTGCTGCAATGTGGCCGAAACGTCGAGGTAAATAAATAAATATTTATTGCGTGATAAGTCCCGTTTAGTTTAGTAATTATGAGTGAAAATCACGGAAGTTTAAAACAGTAAGTCGTCTGTCACACCTATCTGTACCATGTTTAAGCAAACAAATGACTGTGAAATATCATTAATCACTGATAATTTGTGTCTTTGATAAAGAGTGTCCTTTAAAAAGGACAGTCAGTCCTTTGCATTTATAACTGTACTATGTTCGAGCAAATAAATGCCTAATTAATTACTGATAAGTATACCTAGATATTTTCCTAGCACGAACGAAATTTTTTCTTCTAATACTTAGTTTATCGATGTTTTATAAGTGGCATTATATCAATGAGACACGTTTGAAAATATAAAACAATAATACCAAACCAAATCGATGTTATTATTATATGTTATACTAATCACAAGTTGTTTGTGCTAGGAAAATATCTGGGTATACTATACTGATAAGATAAATGTGTTCTGTACAAAGTGTGTTCTTTATAAAGAACAGTTTGCCCTTTCAGTGGAGTTTCAAGTAAAAGCCATAGTAACATTGCTGTCTGTCTGGTGAAATACTCCAGGACTAAACGAACGAAGGAATCCATTTAGTCCCACTACTTCTGGCACTAATTTTAATAGGACTAAACGGACGAAATAACACACATTAATAGGTAGGTTAGGTTCGTAGGTATCATCAGATTCCCGAAGGGCAGACCGCCCAGAAATAGGAGCCCCGCCAAGCGGTGCTCCGTTGACATAAGGCGTGGTTCGCTTAATGCAGTCGTTCCGTTTAACTCTACTAGTGGAACTAAACAGATGTTTTATTCCGTTAAGTCCTATTATTAGGACTAAACAGAATTTTCTGTCCGTTTATTCCTACTAATATATTTGACGACCAGATGGCTTAGTGGTTAGAGAACCTGACTATGAAGCTTGAAGTCCCGGGTTCGATTCCCGTGTCGGGGCAGGTATTTGTATGAAAAATACGAATGTTTGTTCTCGGGTCTTGGGTGTTTATTTATTTATTTTAATATTTATTTAAGTATGTATCTATATATATAAACTAAGTATGTTTATCCGTTATCTAGTACGCATAACACAAGCTTTGCTAAGCTTACTTTGGGACTAGGTCAATTGGTGTGAATTGTCCCGTAATATTTTTTATTTATTTAATAGGACTGAATGGTATACCAAAATGACTATATCAATACTCCGGGTTAATTTTAAGATACCAAGTAAGCAAAAATGTATTGGACAAATATCTACACACATACATACACTTTTTACAAAGTTACATTTAAAAAGACTTTTGTACTGTGTACCTCGAATTTAGTTAAATTTTCAGAGCATTAGTGCTTATTTAAAAGTCTTAAGTACTAGGATCACATTCCTTAGAATAGTCCGGGGCAATGAGAACGAGTCGACCCATTTTCATTGCTCCTGTGCATTTTCATTTTGAACTGTGCAATTTTTTTAATGTGGCAATTTTCGGGTTTTTTGTTTTTTTTTAAATCACGAGCACTGTTCATTTTTATACAGAAAACTGACCTTATTTTTGAGTCAGTTTTGTAACTTTTTGTTCATACAGTTTGTATCGGTCATCACGAAACTGACATAAAAGAATTATATGGATAATTAGAGACATTTTTTATCATCAAAATCAATAGCACTCTTGATTCTGAATAAGAAACACCTAATAATTCCTCATTTTACAAAAAATTGCACATTTAAAAAATGAAAATGACCTGAGTTTAAATACAAAAACACAGTAAATGTGGAATCAAACAATAAATATGGTAAACATTAATATATTTTTTAAACATAAATTTAAAACAGGAACTAAATATACCAGATTGAATTGGAAATGATGAAGTTTAAAATTAAATAAGAAATTTAAACAAAAAATATATAAATAAATAATTACCGTAAAGTCAGGTTGCTTTGGCCCAGTAGAGGGTAACTTTACCCATATCAAAACACATGAGCATTTCTCAAAAAAAATGCCACCTCTATTTATTTACTAATAATTTTATGTTACTCCTACTCAAAACCACGAGCTCTTTAAAAAAAATACCCTAAGTTTTTTTTCCTATTTTGTTACTATTCCATACACTTTGTATGACGTAACGAAAAGGAAGAACATAAAAAAAGTAAGAAATTTTCGGGACATTTTTTTCACTCCTAAAAAAAGAGCTTAATTTATTTCATTATCGTTAGACATATGATTATGTATAGCTAAACCGTTCGAATGAGTCCTCGCCCGCCAATACCAAGGATGATATAGACTGGATTAGCAATTGCCATAGTACAGATCGGCCGCGGAAAAATAGTTCGATTATTAAATCTAGATGGCGCTGACATATAGCCCGAGGGTTTGAAAGCAAAACAATAAGACTACAGATATTTCATATCACTGCAAATGTATTATTATGCAATATTTTTGATAAATGGGCCAATCAACTTTTAAACCGACGTTTTTGGCGTCTCCTGCGTTACCAAAATTGTCTCTGGCGTTACCAAAAAATCGTACTTCCAACAAGATATTTCACGGTTTAATAGGTTAAACTTACGTAGGACGGCATGTATTCATGCTATTCATCTATTAAATTACAGAAAAAACATGTTTACTTACAAAAATCTGCAATTGTTTGAAAAATGTCGCGGACAGATTAGTGTCGGTTGATTGGCCCAAATAATTACATTTGCAGTAAGGGGCTATCTATAAATTACGTCACACATTTAAGGGGAGGCCGGTCAAGCGATCTGTGACACTAGTTTTTTAGACGACCAGATGGCCTAGTGGTTAGAGAACATGACTATGAAGCATGAGGTCCCGGGTTCGATTCCCGTGTCGGGGCAGGTATATGTATGAAAAATACGAATGTTTGTTCTCGGGTCTTGGGTGTTTCAATATGTATTTAAGTATGTATCTATCTATATAAGTATGTTTATCCGTTGCCTAGTACCCATAACACAAGCTTTGCTAAGCTTACTTTGGGACTAGGTCAATTGGTGTGAATTGTCCCGTGATATTTACATATTTATTTATTTAGAACAAAATGGCTTTTTTTTTATATAAATCAGACCCGTGATTGACCACTATCTCACCTGATGAAAAGTGTAGATGAGGCCAAAGGTGTACCTCACTGGTTCAGTAACAGCCTATTCACTCTAGCCTTTGAAGAGACCCAGGTTGTATTTATCATAGTAATAAGAGTGACAAGGGGGGGGAGGAGTCCAAATTGATCGAAATTGGTGTGACGTAATTTATGGACGGTCCCTAATATGAAACATCTGTATTCTTATTGTTTTGCTTTCAAAGCCTCGGCACAGATTACTTAATAGTTACTTCGTAACAGATACTGCATCCCGTACAAAATCTTGGTACTTACCGCGATTGTAGCCACAGATTATACTACTCCGTCTCCTTAAGAATGTGTGCGTGCCGACAGTGACAAGGGCTGGCAGTTTGGATTAAAAAAAAATTTCTACATGTTGTTTTACCATTTTGTCGGGATAATTGCTATATATTATATCCATGCAAACTTTCTAGCACTAATATTCTTTAAGCTAAGCCACGGACGGACAAAGGGACAGCGGTCATGGCGAAACTATAAGGGTTCCGTTTTTGCCATTTTAGCTCTGGAATCCTAACAAAAAAGGATATTTATTGTAATGCGCAGAACACATTGCCATGCGCACAGTACCCTAGCGTTATACTAAATACGAAGGTCAACTTTCGAACTTCGCATCGTGCCATCCCGCTCACGCTTATAGCTTTTTATAGAAGAGTAAGAGGGACAGCACGATACGAACTTCCAAATTGTTATATTAGCTATTAATTCTAGCATAGTCATATTATAATTTGCCCCCTGTTTCACCATTCACTTATAAAAGTCCAGGCGGCATGTTTTTTCCGTGGAACACGAATGAACTGAACGTGCGTCGGCGCGCGCTTGTGACAACCTACTGGAATTTCGATCTTAGCAGATCGTCCCCGCGGTAGGTAAATATCGCGCGTAAGTACATGGCATGCAAGAGGCCTGGCCACGGGTTATATTTCAGCGCCATCTAGATTTAATAATCGAACTATTTTTCTGCGGACGATCTGTACTATGGCGATTGCTAATCCAGTCTATATCGTCCTTGGTTATACGGCCTAGCTATAAATATACCTATACTGGAGACTGTAAATGTATGTACACGAGCATGCAGGTTGAATACGCTGGGAAAATTGGGCCAAAGTGACCAGACTTTACTGTATTTCCTATTCGTGTGTTAAAATGGACGATAGCAGACATTAATTGTCACTTTTAAAGTTACACTCAGCGTCAAACAATTCGTGGCACTTAAATTGGCCAAATGGTTCTAAAACGTCTTTGTACAGTTGGAATGATGCAAACTTCTTGGCTTCTTGTGTTACGAACTATTTCACGCTCACTGTACAACCCAACGGACTTCAAAAAGGATGATATCAAGGATGATATCGACTGGATTGGCAGCCGCCATAGTACGGATCGGCCGCGGTTTTTGTAGTTCGATTATTAAATCTAGATGGCGCTGAAATAAAGCCAGAGGCTTTGAAGGCAAAACAATAAGACTACAGATATTTCATATTCTATGCAATATTTTTGAAAAATAATACAATCTGTAGTCTTATTGTTTTGCCTTCAAAGCCTCTGGCTATATTTCAGCGCCATCTAGATTTAATAATCGAACTACAAAAACCGCGGCCGTACCGTACTATGGCGACTGCCAATCCAGTCTATATCATCCTCGATGATATCAAGGCTATGTACTTTAAAAAGGCAAAAGCGTAAACCCAATAAAATCACACCGATATCCGTCCGTCTGTCAGAAATATTTTTGGGCCAATCAACTTTTAAACCGACTATAATCTGTCCGCAACATTTTTCAAACAATTGCACATTTTTGTAAGTAAACATGTTTTTTTCTGTAATTTAATAGATGAATAGCATGAATACACGCCGTCCTACGTAAGTTTAACCTATTAAACCGTGAAATATCTTGTTGGAAGTACGATTTTTTGGTAACGCCAGAGACAATTTTGGTAACGCAGGAGACGCCAAAAACGTCGGTTTAAAAGTTGATTGGCCCTTTTTTACATTCGTTTCATTCAGTTACAATTAAATTCGATTTTTTAAATAATTCTTTTAATTCTATTTTTATTTAATACCTAACGGTACGATTTATACAAAAACACATATAATACACAAGTAACATAATCGATTGCTGTATAAAAAAAAACATGACAGCTAAAAAAAGATTTCTCAACATTACCCTATTTGTGCACATTTACTTCGACCACTATGCGGTTTACTATTCGAAATATTTTAAACGATTTTAAAGACAAGAAAAAAAAAACGAAACTTTTTTTCGAAAAAAAAATTCTTTCAATTTTTTTTTAACAAACAATTTTTTTTGTTAAAACATAGCATTGGATACGTCAGTTCGCTTACCCGGTTTCGACAGTCACTTTTTTTTTCATTTCACTTATCCACATTTCACTGATGTCAAGAGTCGCTATCTCTTCCCTCACTTGACTGAGAGGTTGGAATATCTCTCTCATATGTCCACTTCGCATATTTTCCTCTTCTGCGCTCCAAACTTGTCCTTTTTCACGACTTCCTGCTTCAGCCTGAGGTACGTATCCAGTCTCGATAGGCCGTACTCCTATAAAAAAAAGGCATTTTTTATTTATTTTATTCCATCGTCCATCGTCACTTTATCACCGTCATTAATCACCTTCTATCACCATAGCTCGGACAGGTCGATAAAAAAATATCTATTTATGCAACTGTATCGTAATAGGGGGTCACATGAGTGTTTTAAGGCCTAATAGGGATGACGACTGGGTTAAAAATTGGTAATTCTAATTAGTCCGTCATTTAGATTATGAGAAAATATGGGACACGTATTTTTTGGTTTATCAAATTATTAAAAAACGACAAAGATATAGATCATCAAACTTCCGGAGTGGGGGCTTGTGACGTCACCCTTAGGTAAAAATTGTACCATATAGTGACGTCACTCGAAACTTCGAAGCACTGTATCCTCCTCATTTTTTGTTTGTCAAACAAAAGAAAAAATACGTGTACAATATTTTTTAATAATCTAACTGACGGACTAAACAGTTTTTTTTAGTCGTCTAGCCTATTACGTACAGTTGCATACAATATTTTATCTTCTCTCACACATTTTTCCTTAACCGAAGTAGCCTTTTTGCATTTTGCATGCCGTAAAATCTTGATAGCATTTATTGTATAATTTTCTGGGCTTTTCTAGTAATAAATTATGAGTAATTTCCTTCGCGGCATCTAAAATATCGGGCGGAGTAAAATTTTCTTCGCATTCACTGATATCAGATATTTTTAAGCAAGAACAAAATCTTCCCACGAAAATTCGTACAACAAAACGACACGTATGAAAATGGCGCTAAAACCCAGTACATCACCGCGCATGTGCGCGCATGCGCTAAAGCGGGCGCTGCCACAGACAAGTGAAAATTGGAATCAAAACTTGGTGATATAAACTTTTTGGATTTGCCCTGTATCGTAATGGTAAAAAAAATGTATTATAACATTATTTCGTTAGAAGAAAAGTGTTATAATATGTTTTTATTTTTAATATTTCGGTATTGTGTTTAAAAAGTATGTCAATATAAACTCGTTTTGATTTTTATAATTCGAATTTTACGATATGAGAGTAGATAAAACAACATTCAATATTCAGGCCGTTAAGGACTCTTTTTTACACGTCTTTGTTCTTGAGTCTATAGGTAACGCCACGAGAATTGGGGCGAATGATAACACACACAGCTACATAAAGTACTGATTGCAGAAAAGGTAGTGAATGAATGAAACGAGTGAGTGAATGAAAATGTGAGTTATATGATCTTATGATGAAATACTTCCGCAATACTATGTATATTATAATTTTTCATATAATCGCTAGTCAATCTTGTAATTCTATGTTGAGTCTGTTGAACTTGCTATCGGTACGAATAAATGTCAAAATCCCGCTGTCATTACATGACGTGTTGTTGTCTGCGTGACCTCAACTCTGATGGCGTTACCTATACCAGCGCTTTCAAATTCAAATTCTATCAAGAAGACCATGATTGCCAATAAGAATGCGCCGCAAGAAACTTGGCACGAAGTATTTTTTTCATAAAAACATATTTTCATCATTATACATAGAAATAGTCGTATTATTATAGTATTATTATATTTTTCAATTGACTAATTTAGCTACTCATTGACCATTTCAGCTATTCATTGACTATTTTAGCGACTCATTGACCATTATAGCGACTCATTGACTATTTAAACGACTAACTTCAACCATTTTGACGATTTATCGACTGATTTAGCAACTAATCGACTATTTTAGTTACCTATTTAGCAATCTAGCAACTTATTGACCATTTTACCGAATAATTGCTACCATTGTAGCGACTTCTACCATTTCAGCGGATCACTGGCCCATTTTAACGACTTATTGCCCATATTAGCCACTCATTACCTAACTTGTTTTATGAATACTTGTGACCATTCTACCGACTTTTTGACGACTAACTGACAACATTAGCAAATTAGTTCGACCATTGTAGCCACTTGTTGACTATTTTAACTACTCATTGGCGATTTTAGCTACTCAATGTCTATTTTACCAACTCATTGACTATTTTAGCCACTCACTGACCATTTGAGCTACTCATTGACCATAATAGCCACTAATTAACCATTTTATTCACTCATTGACCGTTTTTTTTTATTTATTGATAAGAAACAAACAGTCTTATACAAAGTCTCATTGACTTTAGCAGACAGCATTTGCATTTTTAAGCATTGATTTTAGCTACACATTGACCATTTTAGCCACTGATTGACCATTTTAGCGACCCATTGACCATTTTATACACTCACCCAGTATCCGAAGGGGATCTGGCTCTTGCTGGCGTTGACGATGGACCACAGGCTCCGGAACAGTTGACTAGCGAGTGCGAACGGTTGACATCGATTATCATTCGTCGTTATAGTTTTAATGACTTATTGCCCATTTTAGCGACTCACTAGTTACCTACCTTTTTTACAAATAATTGTGACCATTTTAGCAAGTTATTGACGACAGCCTGACCATTGTAGCAGCTTATTGACCATTTTAGCCACTCATTCACCATTTTAGCCACTCAACGACCATTTTAGCTACTTATTGACCATTTTAGCCACTCAACGACCATTTTAGCTACTCAATGTCTATTTTACCAACTCATTGACCATTTTAGCCACTAATTAACCATTTTAGCTACTCATTGACCATTTTAGCCACTAATTAACCATTTTAGCTACTCATTGACCATTTTAGCCACTAATTAACCATTTTAGCGACTCATTGACCATTTTAGCCACTTATTGGCCAATCTAAAATGGTTCTAGAGTGGCCAACCACTCTTTGATCATTTTAGCGACTCATTGACCATTTTATACACTCACCCAGTATCCGAAGGGGATCTGGCTCTTGCTGGCGTTGACGATGGACCACAGGCTCCAGAACAGTTGGCTCGCGAGCGCGAACGCGTCAACTTCGTGAAGCAAACGGTTGACGTCGTCTATGTGAGGGGGGGCATCTTTCCCCGTAGAGTTGTGCTGGTAATGCTCTAGGTATTCGCGTATGAAGATTTCCTGAAGAAATAAAACATAAAAGTTGTAGTTTTAAACATGAAACATCCATGAGACTTTCTATGATCGAATTTAGCTCGACATGTTTCGGGCTAATCGGTAGCCCTTCTTCTCGGAGCGACGCGCGTTTGGCAGCCGCCGTGGCGTGTTGCTCGAAACATGTCG
The DNA here is from genome assembly GCA_947563465.1 of Archips xylosteana. Classification (NCBI taxonomy): domain Eukaryota; kingdom Metazoa; phylum Arthropoda; class Insecta; order Lepidoptera; family Tortricidae; genus Archips; species Archips xylosteana. The sequence continues at coordinate 9,950,843 of OX387373.1, forward strand.
AGTTAAACTCGTTTTAAGACGTGAGTGATCCGTACTCTTTCACTAAAAACCTAGCTGATGTAATATCTATTCCTCTCTTTAATGGTTCCGGTGTGTTAACGAACCGTATGTAAGCTTATTGAACGCGCATGGTCGCAATCGCAATCTTGGTTTCTATGAAGCTAACAATTTATTTAGCAAGCACCTTTATTGCCTCAAATGCTATAAGTGAGGATCTTATGGTTACTGCTTTAATATACCGGGTAAAGTCTCCCCCATATCTCCCCCCTGATGAATATATTGAGCGTCATAATATAATGTTTATCATAATGATGATTTGCCGTAGCATGGCCATTTTTAAGGGTTCCGTATCCAAAGGGTAAAAACGGGACCCTATTACTGAGACTTCGCTGTCCGTCCGTCAGTCTGTAACCAGGCTGTATCTCATGAACCGTGATAGCTAGACAGTTGAAATTTTCACAGATGATGTATTTCGGTTGCCGCTATAACAACAAATACTAAAAAATGGAATAAAATAAATATTTAAGGGGGCTCCCATACAACAAACGTGATTTTTTTTGCTCGTTTTTGCTCGATATTGATAACGGCAACAGGTAGATGCTTGAAATATTCACAGAATATTTAGTTATATATTCACTTTAAAAATAAATAATAAAACAAATATTCAAGGGGGGCTCCCATACAACAAACGTGATTTTTTTGCCTTTTTTATAGATGGTACGGAACCCTTCGTGCGCGAGTCCGACTCGCACTTGGCCGATTTTATTTTGACTTATTTTTTAATTCAGAAAATCTTTGTGATTTCTGCTCAGAATTACAAGCTTTTTCGAATCTGCTAGAAGAAAGAAAAGTGTCCCAAAACTTCGATATAATTTTCGATTCTTCCATTTATCTATACTTCATTTAATTTAGAATTGAAAACCACAACATCATTATATTGCGGCTCGTCAACTATTTCTTACCTAGCAAATAGTACAGTACAATAGTCTGGGAGCCGCAAAATAAAATTGTTTTAATGCCACTTTATTTGCGTGTCGTCAATTGTTACTCTAGTACAAATTGTAAAGAGAATACAGTTCACGAGCCGCAATATAATGTTGTTGTAGTTTATAATTCTAAATTAAATGGAGTATAGTTATGGCAGAAATCACAAAAAAAATTCCGAATTAAAAAGTCAAAACGTACGATAAAATTCCTGAAGTGACAAATGATCATTATGACAAACATTAAATTATGACTTACGGGTACTGCCGTTTCGGCGAAAATTATTTCGCAAAACGATTTATTTAGCAAATGTTTCATTTGGCAATTGCTTAATTTTTCCGAAACTGTAATCTATTCAGGATATATTTCAGGACTATCCTGTAGGTTAGGTTATGTTTGTTTACAGTTTCAGAAAAAATTAACAGTTGCCAAATTTTAAAAAAATTTTTTCGCCGATACATCACTCTTTAGTACAATGATTGCATGGCGGTTGTCCCCCCCCCCCCCCCTCCTTCCCCCAAAAAACTCAGGGCACAGAAATACAGTGATAGGAACGGCTTATGTTCTTAAAAATACTAGTATTACCATATAAGTCAGTGTTTTCCAACCTATACCATGGTGCGACCCCAAAAACGATAATTCTGTAAGTAAACAAAGGGCCTTTTCACAATTCCCTATTTTGAGTTCTGTATCGCATCGCAAGAAATTAGGCAGTCAGTTTTTGAAAAAGACATGAAAGTATGTATTTATGTAAACCATTTAATGTACAAATGTAAAGAGCAAAAGCATTACTGACAACCGTTGAGATGCATACACGAAGGTGAACCTATTTCTTTACGGGATCTCTGCCAGTTGACACCTTTGAGTGGATGAGAGAAGCATTTAGTTACGGACCGACAAGAGTAGGTTATATATTTCTATGGCAACATTTCACTATCATTAAATCTAGTTTTTACTGGGGTATAAGAGGTCCCTATGTTTCTTATATATATTATAAAATAAAATAAAAATAAATCAATATCACGGGACAATTCACACCAATTGACCTAGTCCCAAAGTAAGCTTAGCAAAGCTTCTGTTATGGGTACTAGGCAACGGATAAACATACTTATATAGATAGATACATACTTAAATACATATTAAACACCCAAGACCCGAGAACAAACATTCGTATTTTTCATACAAATATCTGCCCCGACACGGGAATCGAACCCGGGACCTCAAGCTTCATAGTCAGGGTCTCTAACCACTAGGCCACTAGGTCGTCTAAATAATATAATAATAATTATAATTTTAAAAAAGCATACTCGTTATAATATAAAATATATATATAATACTAGCTGTTGCCCGCGACTCCGTCCGCGAAGAATGGGGGGGGGGGATAAAAAATAGCCTACGACCTATTCTCAGACCTACCGAGTGTAGAGAAAAAAGTTTCATAATAATCGGTCAACCCGTTTCGGAGGAGTTCGGTAACAAACACCGTGACACGAGATTTTAATATATTAGATGAATGTATTTTCAAGTTAGTGAAAGTGAAGAGGTTTAGCGACCCCCGCGGGGGTTGCGAGCAACAGGTTGCAAAACACTGACCTATCTCGTGAGACATGATTTTCGACCCCTCCTGAAAATCTTCCAAAAATACCGAAACTATTTAATCGACCGTTCCCAACCAATCAACTTGCCATGTTTGATTGGAAATCAAATTTGGCCCACTTACAGTGTCGGATTGGCTTGAAATTTAGTACAGTAGCCGGCTATAAAGATTGCACATCGGTCTTTGGAACAAGACTCTGCAAAATGTCGGCTTCGTAGAGCGTTGTCACGCATTACTTAACGGGATACGATGCGCACCATTTCTCCATACAAACGTAGTCCCCTGTTTCCTCCCTGGATAATGGCTTTAGAGCCTAAATTATTTTACCGTGTAATCTGTATCTACCACAGCTATGCCCCTATGTTTCGTTTTTTTCCATATTTCAATTAACATAAGAAATATGAGCTTTCAAAAACTGAAAAAATTGCCCAATTTCAACGTCATTTTCAGACACTCATCAGAAAAGAATCCCTCATATTATAAAAAAAAAGGAAAACATAGGGGCGTAGCTAAATCTGTCCTCTAATTATTTTTGAAAAAAAAATAATTTTATTGGTCCAGTTTTCGAGAAGATAACAGGGGACTACGAAATGCTGTTTTGATCAATTTCACGGGACAATTCACACCAATTGACCTAGTCCCAAACTAAGCAAATCTTGTACTATGGGTACTAGACAACGGATAAACATACTTAAATACATATTAAACATACAAGACTCGAGCACAAACATTCGTATTTTTCACACAAATATCTGCCCCGACCGGGAATCGAACCCGGGACCTCAAGCTTCGTAGTCAGGTTCTCTAACAACTAGGCTATCCGGCCGTCTAAACGGTCTGAGCTGCAGTTGTCCCGCTCTCGCTGTACTGACACGGAGGGGTTCGGGCGAGACAGCGACATTTCATTAAAATACCTATTTCTGAAGTCTCTCAGCCATCGTATCCTCTCAAGTAGCGTGCGACAACGCTCTACGAAGCCGACATTTGCCGAGTCTTTTTCCAAAGACCGATGTGCAATCTTTAGGGTCGAGTTGTTGAATGACAACCCGATACGGACAGCAAAAATATTATTTTTTCAATAAGTTATTAGGTAAATTATTATACAAATCATGTCTCACGCGTTAAATAATTATTAAAATCGACACTCTTTAGAAAATACTTTTTAGTCGGTCGCACTCTCCGCCATTTTGGAAAATGAACCTTGGTCCTTCTAGCTGGGCGCCTATGGACGTATGGGCCCATAGACCGCGGCTGGGTCTAAAAATGAAGCATAACACACGAGCTGCGTAGTGGCAGGGTGGTCCAGGGACCATGGGTGCAATGATTGTGTCAACACGTACTTATATCTTTGCTTGGGCGAAAATGCTTGGGCAAAAAAGCATGGGCGAAAAAAAAATTTTGTTATCTTTTTGTGTTGTCACAAACATTTATATTCTATATCAATTGTTTTATGAAACATGATTGAAGCTTAATGCATTGAAAGCTTAATCAAACATTACAAAATGACAAATATATATTAAAGACAAATTCAATTTATCGATTAAATCGGAAAATTTTATATTTTTTGTCGATCATTATGTAACAATATCAAGTAAAGTTTGCACTGAGTTTGCGCTTTAAAGGATTTTTTTAGGGTTCCGTAGCCAAAGGGTAAAAACGGGACCCTATTACTGAGACTTCGCTGTCCGTCCGTCTGTCCGTCCGTCCGTCTGTCACCAGGCTGTATCTCGGGAACCGTGATAGCTAGGGAGTTGAAATTTTCACAGATGATGTATTTCTGTTGCCGCTATAACAACAAATACTAAAAAACATAAAATAAATATTTAAGGGGGCTCCATTCAAACGTGATTTTTTTGCTCGTTTTTGCTCGATATTGATAACGGCAACAGGTAGACGCTTGAAATATTAACAGAATGTTTTTTGCCATTTTTATAGATAATGGCTCGGAACCCTTCGTGCGCAAGTCCGACTCACACTTGGCCGGTTTTTTTAAATAGTACAGTTGACTGCAAAAAGATCGATGCAGCCAAAACACAAAATACAAACTGAAATATAGATGCACAGAAAAAACCCCAGAAAAAAGACCAATGCTGGGAATCGAACCCAGGTCCTCAGCATTCCGCGCTGCGTGCTAAACCCCTACACCACCACTGGTCTAGAGATTAGACACGAATCTTTCCTATACATCATACATTTCAGTCTGCTAAATCATCACCTTACGCAGGTTTTTTCTGTACATCTATATTTCAGTTTGTATTTAGTATGAAATATATGATTTCACGGGATGACCGTAAAAGTAATAAAAAATGAAGTTGAAAAAATAAATACAAAAAGATACTTCATAGCTAACTTGTTTAAAATACAAAAATATGTATATACGACCTTAACGTCAAATCAATAAAGTAGCATATACATATTTTTGTAATTTTGCCCGTACCGATCTTTTTGCTGTCGACTGTAGGTAGGTACATCCCGCAATTTGACAATTCGACGACCGCGTAAACCTACACCGTAAAGCTCATGGTAAATTTCAAATTTATTCAATTAGTGTCAAATGGTGTCAAAAAAAAATTTCTTTTTGAAGTGAAACTTCTAATGCGACTACCAACAAGGTCGCGTTAAACGTTTAACGCTACCATGGAGCGGGTATGAAAGCATTAGTATATGTACTGCCGAAGCAAGTAATCTCGCATTGTATATATACTAACGGATGTTAAAAACTTCGACAGTGCGACGCAGAACTGATACTGTCTGTGCAAATTTGTACGAGACTCTTTGATCAATTATAACTGAAGATATTTGTTTGCGTAACAATTAAAATCATCACCTACACAGAAATTTGAACCTAGTCTTCACTTCATTACAGTCGAATTTCGGTTGACACTTGACAGCTAAACTTGACAATTTCACGCAACGTACTGAGAAAAAAGAAGGCCACTTTTATCAAAGTGGCGCTCATCTGGCTCGGACATTTTCGGGCGCGCGACTGTGGATCTACAGTTATAATTGATCAAAGACGAGACTTGAGTAATTTAAACACATAGAGGCATAAGTAAATTTACTTCTTTAAGTTATTGCAATAAGGTTCATATTGATGTATGAACCTTTTTCATTTCCACATTACGAAGTTTCACTTCTTGCTGCACGCACGATTTTTTGACACTAAAACTCACCTTCTGCTCCAAATTCGGCGAGTTCTCCTGGTTCTCGTAATAGAATGGATACTCGGGATTCGTGTAGTCGTAGCTCCATTCTTGGAAGTGATTGGCGATGTCGAAACCCCTATAGTTGTATGCGCAGTACTCGAAATCTATTAGCACAAGTCTGGGCTCGCCAGAGTCTGAGATGTGGCTGGATAGTATACTGTCTATGGTATTGGTGTCGTCGTATTGGGTCAAGGGTTCGAAAGACGGTCGGTTTGATCTGGGTATGCTGTCGCTCTCTCTGTAAGATTGGTTGTACTCCTCTGGAGGCTCTTCGTCGGTTTGCGGCAAGTCTTCCAGGAGTAAAATGTTACCTAAAAAAAAATACGTCAAAAAATTAAAAAAAAAAAGTACCTCTGAATCTATAGAATCTTGATCCGATCTCAAAAATCATGCCAATATTTACTTAGAATGTAAAATGCTTTAACTTTTTCATAAATAATAATTAATAACATGTACAATAGATGGCTTGCCTTCATTTCATTTCCAACTTTAACACCATACAAATAAAGTAGCTATTACAAAATCTGCAAACGTGGGTAACAGTATTCTAAAATTGACTTTATTTGTAGGTCGTTAAAGTTAAATATGAAATGAAGGCAAACCATCTGTCAGTGGTAAACTTTATGCAATTTTACTGTAATTGAGGTTCTGATAATTAAAGCCCTAAATAAAATTGTGATTGCTGAAATAATAATAAACGTATTCCACTACTTTTGCCTGAGATTCGAACCCGGGACCTCATATTAGTAAGCAAATGACTGCCTTGAAATTAAGCTACTCGTATGGCGGCTTGCTTTGACGTAGTGGCTTAAAATTGCATTCTAATTTATTTTCAGTAAGAGAAATCAATGAAAATTGTGTAACAAAGACAAAAATATGCAATGTCACATTGACAAGTATACACTCTTCTCGATGAGTGTCATAACAATCTGTTCTAATTTTAAATAGTTGACAACCTATTTCATCACGCGTACAGTCAAGGGCAAAAATATGTATACACTTTAGTACCTTGTCACTTTAACCACTGTGACAGTTCATATATGGCAGTTCAAGTATGACGAAAATAGACAAGGTACTAAAGTGTATACATATTTTTGCCCTTGACTGTACCACTCTGCCTTGAGCTTGTTTAATTTGACAAAGTACTAATGTGCTCAACATGTTCATGGGCGGCGTACAAGAAAAAATTGAATAATAGTTTTTATAACAAGTATATGTTTAACTCTTTTATTGTATACAATACGTTTACTTTTAGTTTACCACTGACAGATGGCTTGCCTTCATTTCATTTCCAACTTTAACACCATACAAATAAAGTAGCTATTACAAAATCTTCAAACGTGGGTAACAGTATTCTAAAGTTGGCTTTATTTGTAGGTCGTTAAAGTTGAATATGAAATGAAGGCAAACCATCTGTCAGTGGTAAGCTGGGTATGTATTACAATACCGAAGTACGAAAGACCGAATGTATTAAAACATCGAATGGGTCAAAAGACCGACTCGATTTTTTTCTGAGACCGTAAACTTTTTAAGATTGTTATAAAACAAACCTAACCTAACCTAATGGGTTCTGTATGATACCGTTTTAATAAATTCTGAGAAGTTTACGGTTTCAGAATAAAGTCGTCTCGGTCTTTTGACCCATTCGATGTTTTAATACATTCGGTCTTTCGAACTTCGGTATTGTAAAACATACCCGGTAAGCTTCATGTAATTTTACTGTACTAGCTGTTGCCCGCAACTAGTATTGTATAACTTACCTTCTTGCATGTCATTGTGACAGAAAACGACTGGCGAATCGACGGTGGCAATAAATTTCTTGAGCCATTCGATCTCCTTGTCAAAATCGACCGTTTTTAAACGCTTTATTATCTTTTGCTCTTCTTCATTCTGTGGACAAACAAGTATGTGTATAATTTCATGTATTTTTTTAAACTAATAAAAATAATAATAATAAAGGCGTAGGGATGTGACGACCCCATCGCCCGTTGGTGTTGTCGTGTCACCAGTGCAGTCAGTCATCGCAGGGCGGCTTGTGGCGAGCTGTTGGTGCGTAGCGACACCACGAACCCGAGACCTCCAGGGGTACACATACACACATGCGCTTATACACACACTCACACACAGTTACAGACCCACCCCGCCTCTAGTTTGCCTTTGTTGGCCGCCTAGAGTGGAGCGCAAGAGCTAAATGCTCGAAGGATGGATGTGTTTGGCCGTAAGTGGCGAGTTGGCATTTTGAAGTTTAAAGTCCAGGGACACCTCTCCATCCTTAGCCGTTCACACCAATGTTGCCACCTCGTTGCCCCGAGCGAGTCACCGCCTACCAAAAGTTCAGTTTATGAGATATTGAAATGGTAGGTATCCGTTATCTCACTCCATAGCCCGGTAATCCTGTCCACATCATCCCAACCCCATAGCCAATTCCATGTCGCTTCCTACCTGGCAATAGATTGGCAACTGTGGAGGACTGTCCGCTAGCACATCCCCATGGTGTATTAGGGGATAGACCTCCATAATTGCGCCCATCTCATTTATATTATATGGTACCAAAGGCCGCTTCATGTTGGCTTCGGCCCCATGAATGCCTTTCAAATGACCGGGTCCCCATGGGCCCGTGATCGGAAATCCGTACCAACATCTTTGATCAATTATAACTGTAGATCCACAGTCGCGCGCCCGAAAATGTCCGAGCCAAATGAGCGCCACTTTGATAAAAGTGGCCTTCTTTTTTCTCAGTACGTTGCGTGAAATTGTCAAGTTTAGCTGTCAAGTGTCAACCGAAATTCGACTGTAATGAAGTAAAGACTAGGTTCAAATTTCTGTATAGGTGATGATTTTAATCGTTATGCAAACAAATAAAAAAGTTCGGACATTTTTTGAAGGGGATTTTGTTCGGCAATGTGTATCTTCAGTTATAATTGATCAAAGACCAACATAATAATAATAATAACTTTATTTCACCAACAACAACAAACATTTTACAAATTACAGTAAGTACATTTTTTATACTTAATACTAAAGGTGGTGGGTAAGTTGAAGGTTTATACTTGTAGTAATTAATGATGAATTTTACTCCCCGTACTAGTATAAACTGTATCACGGTGAAGTAAGATCAGTCATTCATAATCGTGAAGTTTATTAAGTATCAATGTGTGGATCAAAGTACGATTGAGAAATCGAAATGTAACATAACTAAAAAGTTGAGGGTATTAAGTAGCAGCAGTATGTAAATGTGAATGTTAGTAGTATATGCAAAATTTACAAATACATTTCGATGTTTGCTATCTAAACAAAAAAAATATCACTTAGTAACAATATATTATCTTAAAAATTAAATAGTAAGTAAGAAGGTTTAGTGCATGATTATTTGAACTCTGTATGTATGTGCGAGTGTGTGTGTGTGTGTGTGTGTGTGTGTGTGTGTGTGTGTGTGTGTGTGTGTTTAAATCTAATTTAATTATAAAATAAGGTATAAAAACAGGGACTAATTATAAAATTAACATAACTAAAACTAAAATTTGGACCCTTAGGTAGGGTGCCCATCACGCAGGCAGCATTCCCACGTTGAATTGCTATAGCAAGTCTTTGTGCGAGAAAGCTGCCTGCGCGAGGGTCACCTGTTGCCTCTCTCAGGCGCTTGCTTAGAGCTCCGTAGAGCCCTCGTGCGCCCTTGCCCCACGATCCGAGTGTCTCGACACTTATTAATTTATGTGTTTAAATGTGTATGTATATGTGTGTGTATGTGTTTGTGTACTTGTTGTGTGTGTAGGTGGGCGTGGGTGTACTTGCGTGCGTGCGTGTATGTGTGTGTGTATTTATTAAGCCATTTTATTCAAAAGTTTTTCAGTATCTTCATAATTAAGTGCATTCAGAAATTTACTTAGGGCTTTCTTTAATTGATAGAAACTCATATTCCGCATGTTAAGATTCCTGCTAATACGATTAAGGATCCTATAAAGGTCTGATATTTACGAGAGAAAGCCGTCTTGCATTTTGGAATAGAGTAAACTAAGTCTTGTCTTCGACGAGATGAAGAAAAGTCGGCATTTCTACGATGTTGATCAAGTACTAGGTTATTGAGAAATAATAGTCTTATTGTGAGCACTGAAGTATCTTTATACAGGGTTTGTGTTGGATATCTATAGTACTTAATGTCAAGTAATGTCATCATCATCATCATCATTTCAGCCGAAAGACGTCCACTGCTGAACATAGGCCTCCCCCAAGGCTCGCCAAACAGATCGGCCCTGCGCCATCCGCATCCAATGCGTTCCCGCTACCTTCACCAGGTCGTCGCTCCATCTTGTTGGAGGCCTACCTACACTGCGTCTTCCGGTCCGCGGACGCCACTCGAGAACCTTTCGGCCCCATCGGCCGTCAGTTCTAGGGGCGATGTGCCCTGCCCACTGCCACTTAAGTCTAGCGATTCTTCGAGCTATGTCCGTGACTTTAGTTCTCGCGCGGATTTCATCATTTCTAATGCGATCCCGCAGAGAAACTCCAAGCATAGCCCTCTCCATCGCCCTCTGAGTGACCTTGAGCTTCCTTATAAGACCCATCGTTAGCGGCCACGTCTCAGTGCCATAAGTCATCACTGGCAACACACACTGGTCAAAGACTTTTGACTTGAGACACTGCGGTATATCGGATGACAAGATATTGCGGAGCTTCCCGAACGCTGCCCAGCCGAGTCTAATTCGAGTAATGTCATCTAGTGTCAAAACACTTTGGTGTCAATTAGTGTATTTTAGTAAGTTATGTAATATAGTGTCAATTAGTATTAGTAAGTGTTAAACAGTGAGCTATGTTTTATTCAGTATCAAGTTATGTCATTTAGTGCCAATTTGAGTCAGTGTCAAGTAGTGAGGTGTCAAGCAGAGCCATTTACTACCAACTAATATTCTTCAATTCCGTATTAATTAGTGTCAATTAGATATTAATCAAAAACTTTGCCTTTTCCTGCGTACTATGTTATCTAGTATCAATTTGGGTCAGTATCAACTAGTAAAATTTACCGCAAACTTAAGTCCTTCAATTTCGTATCAATGATTATCAATAAGTGTAAATTACAATCAATGAGATCTAGTGTCAATTTGGGTCAGTGTCAACTAGTAACAAGTTACGTCATTTATTGCAAAATAAATTACTTTCATTTCGTATCAATGATTGCCATGTAGTGTCAATTACAATCAATACCATCTGGTTCTTTTTAAAACAAATTGTACATAATTAAGGGTTTAATCATAACAAAATCACGATCGCTTCCTTTGTGTTACGAAAGTTCGTCATACTAAATATATGGGTAACTTTCGCCACCCAAAGGAATCCATTAAGATTTGTTTTTATTAAATCCCTTGATTGTGTACACTTTTTTTTAAAATGACTCATCTAGTGTCAATTTGGGTCAGTGTCATTTACTACAAACTAAATTTATTTATTTATTCATTTATTAAGCCATGTACATATAGAAACAAGGTGTTATAATATTTAAAACAGTCCATGACGCCCTGTAAGGGCACATAATAATAATAATTATAACCAAACTTAAGATTAACTTAAGACGACTTTAGACGACCAGATGGCCTAGTGGTTAGAGACCCTGACTATGAAGCTTGAGGTCCCGGGTTCGATTCCCGTGTCGGGGCAGATATTTGTATGAAAAATACGAATGTTTGTTCTCGGGTCTTGGGTGTTTAATATGTATTTAAGTATGTATCTATCTATATAAGTATGTTTATCCGTTGCCTAGTACCCATAACACAAGCTTTGCTAAGCTTACTTTGGGACTAGGTCAATTGGTGTGAATTGTCCCGTGATATTTATTTATTTATTTATTTATTTAACTTATGTAGAAAATATATAAAATTACATTATTATTACAATCATGCATTTAATATTAATTGCCGCTATAAGTATTTTATGTCAATGAGTTATTGAAAATGTCATTTTGAAATAATACGCGCATCTAATTTTAATTCTAATTACTCAAATTGTCAATTATTTATTTATTAAAATAATATTTCTTCCTAATTTATATTAATAGAAATTAAATTGCAGTTTCGTCATTCAAGAACTCATTAACAGAGTAATAACATTTATTAATTAAAAATGTCTTGAATTTATTTTTGAAGATATTGTTACGGGTCTCTTGTCTATCCCTTTAGTTCCGTATCAATGACTGTCACTTACTAACAAAACAATGGCATCTAGTGTCAATTTGGGACAGTGTCAAATAGTGTCAAACACCCAACTATCCTTCGATCCCAGTGTTAGTTATGACCAAAACCTTACCTTCCCCTGCACGCTGCCGCTGAGCCGTTCCTCCTTCACTGTTTTGTTCCACTTATAGAACGTCTTCCATAGCCACGATGCTTCTTTGGACAACGGCACGTCCATGGAATGGATGGCGGCCATTTTCTCGGCTATTTTCATTGAGAGAGCGGGTTCGGCCAACTCTTTGGTTAGGAGGGGGCGGGCCTGTAAAGAAAAATGCAAATTTTTATTAACAAATCGACCTAGTCTCAAATTAAGCAAAGCTTGTATTATGGGTACTACACGACGATAAACATCCTACTAATATTATAAACGCGAAAGTTTGTAATTGGGAATGTCTAAAAAAAATTACCAGTGGTTTTTATATTTTTTTTTGTATAGAAAAGTCAATTATAAGAAACCAATTTCAATATTTTGTCATTTAGTTCTCTACTTTTTTCAAAATTTTAGTTGATGACGTCAGATTATAATTGAGGGCTCCCACAGTGCCAAATTTCTAAATCAATCTAAATGCTTACGATAAGGCAACCCCTTTAATTATTTTTTGCGTAGTGGTACACTATACACTGTGTCACTTTACTGGCACTGACAAAGTGCTAGATGTCAGACAGCGGGTCCAAATCAAACTCCGTAGTATAATCCACGCGTAAATTGTGAAGAATTCTAACCACACAGAATAAAGTACGACTTGAACCGGTCACGCAATTTACACCAATGTCAAATTAAGTTCATTGCTTATTTGTTATATAATAAATTCATTCCATAATATTAAAATTAAATAACTACAGAAAACGATTTAAAAAGCATTTATCTCGAAATGGTTTTCGATTTTCTATACATTGCAAAAAAATAGACATCCCCAATTATGGATGGATGTTTGTTACTCTTTCACGCTAAAACGGTTTGACGGATTCTGACGAAATTTGGTTGATAGTTTGCATAGTTCTCGCGGGATAGCGATAAACGAATTCTTCGCAGACGGAGTCGCGGGCAGCAGCTAGTACTTATATAGATAAATAAATACTATACTATATAAATACTTAAATACATAGAAAACATCCATGACTCGGGAACAAATATTCGTGCTCATCACACAAATAAATGCCCTTACCGGGATTCGAATCCAGGACCTCTTGCTTCGTAGGCAGGGTCCACCAACCACCACCAACCAACCACCAACCAACCAACTAGGCTAAAGCGGTCGTTTAAATTAACTCCAAAGAGATAAATATTGGTGCTTACAATTTGGATGCTAATACTTTAAATTAACTTTTTATGTATTTTTTTTTTTCATTTTCCGAACAAAATAATAGGGATATTGCCACCACCAATCAACTGACGTACTTTTTATGAGCTGTCAAAACACAATGTTCCAGTTGGAATGGCAATAGCAACTTATGACGTCACTTGTTCGCCAACTCAATCAACTAACTGTTTATTTGTTTTAAAGTATCAAAAAATCCTTTGATCAATTATAACTGTAGATCCACAGTCGCGCGCCCGAAAATGTCCGAGCCAAATGAGCGCCACTTTGATAAAAGTGGCCTTCTTTTTTCTCAGAACGTTGCGTGAAATTGTCAAGTTTAGCTGTCAAGTGTCAACCGAAATTCGACTGTAATGAAGTAAAGACTAGGTTCAAATTTCTGTGTAGGTGATGATTTTAATTGTTATGCAAACAAATAAAAAAGTTCGGACATTCTTTGAAGGGGATTTTGTTCGGCAATGTGTATCTTCAGTTATAATTGATCAAAGAAAAAATCTAATTTTGCATAGATGCGCGCTGTATCACTGCATAAGGTGATTTTTTAACAGATTGAAATGTACGATGTATGGGAAAAATTCGTGTCTAAACTCTAGACCAGTGGTGGTGTGGGGGTATGGCACACGGCACTGAATGCGGAGGAGCTGGGCTCGATTCCCAGCGCTGGTCTTTTTTCTGGGGTTTTTTCTGTGCATCTATATTTCAGTTTGTATTTAGTATGAATATATCTAATTTTGCAGTTAATCGAAAGTTAATCTGGTTTTCGGAGCTAAAATGGAGCGTTTTTTTACTGGAGTCGTGCCTTCGAATTATTTTTTAATGGCGTCACCATCCCTATTGTTATAAAACGAACCTAACCTACTTACTGCATTCTGTAAGATGGCATTTAAAAAAAAATCTTAAAAAACCGGTTGTCTGTAAAGTCGGTTTACGGACGATAGTTTAACGTGACAACGACATAACAAAACATTCAAAAAACAAAAATGAAACCAGGCGGTCACCCATCCAAGTACTGACCGCGCCCGACGTTGCATAACCTCGGTGATCGGACGAGAACCGGTGTTTTGTCAAATATCTTGAAAACGGTGCATCCTATGGCAAAATCAATGAAATTTTTATCCTCCCTTTACTACCCCCGCACTCCCCCCTCAACCACCCTCGCCCGAGTTTTTTTAGTCGTCTAGCCTATTATTACAATGGATATTGTGACTTATTACTAAGGCAATAAAGTTGAATTTCCAAAACAATGCATGTGGTCGCTAAATTCCCGCTACCTTATTTAGGGTTAATAATAATGAGGGTGTTTCACTTACCGGTATGTATTCTTCAATTCTCCCGCCGGAGAACACGCCATGCAGCTTGGGGCCCAGTCTCCTTTCCGAGAGGAGTGTGAAGATGACAGATTCTGTCACTATGGCGTCCATTGCACGCTCGCCGTGCACTTGACCGTAGATCCTCAGAAGCACCTGGAGTGTACAGCGAATTTTTAAAGAAAAAGAAAGAAAAACATTTAGCGCGCTTGTGCACTATAAGGAATGTTGCCGTCCAGCATTTTACTTTTCCGTGTTTCGGACAAGGATGGTATAGACTGGATTGGCAGTCGCCATAGTACGGATCGGCCGCGGTTTTTGTAGTTCGATTATTAAATCTAAACGGCGCTGAAATATAGCCAGAGGCTTTGAAGGCAAAACAATAAGACTACTTTTTTGTAGTGGTAGAGCCATGTTGTAGCTAGCCGCTGCATCACGAATGGGCCGGCTCGTCCGGGGCAGTACCACCCTCTCACAGAACACCGGCGTGAAGCAGCAGTAATCCTGCTTGCGTTTCGTACGGTCAGTGAGAGTGCCGGGGGCCCAATACCTCACCCCTTCCCTCTCCCCCTCCCTCTCCCTCTTCCCCTATTCCCTCACCTTTAGGGCCGACAACGCACTGGCATCGTGTAAAGCGCTGCAGATGTCTATGGACAGTGGTGTTCATTTAACATCAGGTGACCCACTAGTTCGTTTGTCTGGCCAATCTGACATAAAAAAAAAAAAGACTACACATGTTTCATATTACAACAAATGTATTATTTTTCATAATAATACATTTGCAGTGATATGAAACATCTGTAGTCTTATTTTTTTGCCCTCAAAGCCTCTGGCTATATTTCAGCGCCATCTAGATTTAATAATCGAACTACAAAAACCGCGGCCGATCCGTACTATGGCGACTGCCAATCCAGTCTATATCATCCTTGATTCTAATAAATAAAAGTACCTGGGCGACCGAGCTCTGCTCGTGCAGAAACTCGGTACCAAGCGTTTTCCCAGAGATAAGACCAAGCTAGATCAATTTTTCATCCCCGAAAACCCCCAAATACCAAATTTCATCGAAATCGTTGGAGCCGTTTCCGAGATCCTGATTATGTGCGGGGGAGGGGTTCAGGGGGGATGAAAATTTCATTGATTTTGCCGTAGGATGCACCGTTTTCAAGATATTTGACAAAAACACCGGAGGTGTGAGTCACGTTAAACTATCGTCCGTAAACCGACTTTACAGACAACCGGCTTTTCCTGTTCTGTGCTCCCAATAGGGAACGTGCACATAGACGGTGCTGCCAACTGGTGCCATAAGGGTGCCATCAATTTGAATGTTTTACCTTGATAAGTTTTTACTGTCCGCATAGTGTCTCTTCTGCCGCATTAGTGCTGCCGCCTATAGTTACTGCACGTTCCCTATAATACTTTTTCTAACAAAAAGTAACTTTTTCTCACAAAAAAGTAACTTTTTCTCACAAAAGAAGAAACTTGACGTTTTCTCATGAAAAAAAACTTAAAAAAAAACTAAAAATCTTGAAAAAAACGTGGAATCGAACCGAGGTCGGCTGGATCCGCGACCACCCGATTTCTAATGTGCTATAACGATCTGCTCGAAGTTGGCGAAATTTACCTTTGTATTCTAATGCAAACAAAAATAGCCGGAAAACACGAGTAAAAGCGGTTTTCTGAAAATGAAACATAGCTAGATCAGTTTTTCATCCCCGAAAACCCCCACATACCAAATTTCATCGAAATCGTTGGAGCCGTTTCCGAGATCCTGATTATATATATACAAGAATTGCTCGTTTAAAGGTATTAGATTAGATATAAATATTAGGAGACAATCTTACACAAATCGACCTAGTCCCAAACTAAGCAAAGCTTGTACTATGGGTACTAGACGACGATAAACATACTTATATAGATAAATAAATACTTAAATACCTAGAAAACATCCATAACTCAGGAACAAATATTCGTGCTCATCACACAAATAAATGCCCTTACCGGGATTTGAACCCAGGACCTCTTGCTTCGTAGGCAGGGTCACTACCAACTAGGCTAAAGCGGTCGTTAAAGCGGTCGTTCTGGATCATTATTTTGCGCTTCGAGTTGACAACTTAGGGGTATAGCAAAAAATCGTAAAGAAATAAATAAGTAGTAGTAGACATCCGATATTACTTGGTCTAACTTTCGTCCTGCCTCAACGACTAGGCCATTTAGTCGTCAAATCTTCTGCCATTTCTTAAAAATCTGACCAGATGAATGCCTATTAACACGCTCGATTTGTCGATAATCACTAATCAGTAGAGACCGGATTATATGCAACATAAGAGGCTTGAAGTATGCATACAAATATGCAAGAAAAATGTCAAAATATGCAACATAAGAGTTATCAAGATTATCAAGAATAGTAAGATATCAAGAGTAAATTAAGAATCAGGTATTTAACATTTTGTATTCTTGTAGTGTAGGCGATAACATGAGATATTTTTCCAAACATTCTACTTTACATAAACTAAAATCGTGCCTTTTATCACACAAAATATTTTTACAAGTGGAAAACGACCAACTTACATTACCAGGCAACCAGGCAATATTTAAATTTAGGTGCTATGTTACATATAGCAATGAATCATTAATTATCTTACCCAGAACTTTATCTAGCGAAAATATGCATCATAACAAGATTTTAAGTAAAATATGCCATGATAGATTAAAATGGGCTAAATAAATATGCAATTGCATATGCAAATATGCATTTGCATATAATCCGGTCTATACTAATCAGGCACTCTTGGCCAACTCAATCCTTTGGCTTTACGGAAGGATGTGGCGTCTCTCTGCATATTATACCGTATTTATCATGGGGAGTGTTCTGACGAACTGTTTCACTGTTTGATCTGCCTGCGGCTAAATTCCACTACCGCACTTCGAGGAACCGTCTGTCTTTCCATCCTCACCATCTTGATGATTGGCAGTCTAGTACGACACGCACCTTCTTTCTTTCCTCGCACGACGAAGATCTGGAATCAGCTTACTGCGCCAACCAACCAACTAACCAACCAGAGCGTTACAACTTAGGGATCTTTAAAAAACGAGCCTACCATTCCTAAAAGGGCCGGCAACGCACCTGTGATTCCCCCCGTGTTGCGGGTGTCCATGGGCGACGGTGATCGCTCTCCATCAGGTGATCCGTCTGCTCGTTTGCCCCCTTATATAAAAAAACGCATGAATAAATGCCTCCCTGTATTCAGCAGTGGTCGTCTATCGGCTGAAATGATGATATTTTTTTATAGTATAAATCTTCCCAGGTGAATTTTTCGCATCGTGCCATTACATTAAATTTGAACCGTAATACTATGACGATACCGTTTGTTTTGAAAGATCGGCTCGAAGCGAAAAATTCACCTGGGAAGATTTATACTATACATTGTTTTTATTACCTTCCTCGGCTCGTCAGCTGAGAACGAGCAGGAGCGCATGAGACTCTTCCCGTGGTCGTCGTGGTAGCATTCCGCCGGCTTCAGCGACGTGTCGTCGGGCAGCGCCACGTAATACTGTTGATGATGATGATTATTCGCTATCTATTACCTTCCTCGGCTCGTCAGCTGAGAACGAGCAGGAACGCACTAGACTCTTCCCGTGGCCGTCGTGGTAGCATTCCGCCGGCTTCAGCGACGTGTCGTCGGGCAGCGCCACGTAATACTGTTGATGATGATGATGTTTATTTGCCATCTATTACCTTCCTCGGCTCGTCAGCTGAGAACGAGCAGGAGCGCATGAGACTCTTCCCGTGGTCGTCGTGGTAGCATTCCGCCGGCTTCAGTTTGGACGTGTCGTCGGGCAGCGCCACGTAATACTGTTGATGATGATGATTACTTGCTAATATATTACCTTCCTCGGCTCGTCAGCTGAGAACGAGCAGGAGCGCACTAGACTCCTCCCGTGGTCGTCGTGGTAGCATTCCGCCGGCTTCAGCGACGTGTCGTCGGGCAGCGCCACGTAATACTGTTGATGATGATGATGTTTATTTGCCGTCTATTACCTTCCTCGGCTCGTCAGCTGAGAACGAGCAGGAGCGCACCAGACTCTTCCCGTGGTCGTCGTGGTAGCATTCCGCCGGCTTCAGCGACGTGTCGTCGGGCAGCGCCACGTAATACTGTTGATGATGATGATGTTTATTTGCCATCTATTACCTTCCTCGGCTCGTCAGCTGAGAACGAGCAGGAGCGCATGAGACTCTTCCCGTGGTCGTCGTGGTAGCATTCCGCCGGCTTCAGTTTGGACGTGTCGTCGGGCAGCGCCACGTAATACAGGAAGTTGGAGAGGCCTCCGCTGTGGGCAAACAGTAGTTTACTACAGCGCACGGGAAGTAAGGTTGCCGGCCGAATATTTATACACTGTGCAGTGGCGAACCTTACATAGAAGCCCAAAAGCCGGGCTTGCCTTATAAATCTCAAATCAAGATTAAAAATAAAAACCAAACATCGTCCAAACGAAAAAGTCACGAAAAAGTTCTAATAAAATCACTTTCATAATAACGCGCTTTATTTTACGTAAAATACCAAGAATTGCATAACAAATCCGCTGCGCGGCCCGGAGGCGCTGAACGGCGATAGTAGCGACGTTATAAATAGCATGACATCTCGCTCGCTCTTGTGGGCTTTTACGGGGCTTCCAAGCGCTCTCTTCATACTTAGGAAAACGTTAGTTTTGCAAATATCTATGTATAGCTGCATATATAGCACTTTCTTTGCAATTTTGAATCTGGCTTACGGTGTGAAGTTTGCTGCGTTTGGTTTAGAACGCGAGTGCGCGGGCGAGATGAATAACTTCACGATTGTTTATATCGAATCGTGGGCCATGCAAGGCGTTGTAAAATGCGTGATTTGATGCAATTACAAAATAAATAGGTATTCTTGTTTAGTGCGGTGTACAGTGCGGTGCGTGTGAGAATGAGTCTGTAAAATTCTGTCTAGTAATAGAATGTTTAATGTTTAATGATTAATGTTTATTTCAGCAAAAAACGGCACAATATAATGAGTGATCTTAAAAAAAATTGAATGAAGTGTGCTTTGGTAAGCTTGTCCAAACTGAAGAGTAAAGCGGCAACAAGATGGATTTACCTACATTAAATTATAAAAAAATAATAAAACATATCTCTCGGCTTGCCATAGCTTGATACCCTAGGCACGCCACTGACACTGTGCGTTTTGTTTCCGTCAAATTCGACACGTTGTTCGGTACATGACACAGAAACTACATGGTACAATACGTTTACTTTTAGTTTACCACTGACAGATGGCTTGCCTTCATTTCATTTCCAACTTTAACACCATACAAATAAAGTAGCTATTACAAAATCTGCAAACGTGGGTAACAGTATTCTAAAATTGTCGTTAAAGTTGAATATGAAATGAAGGCAAACCATCTGTCAGTGGTAAACTTTATGTAATTTTACTGTACACACATTGATACCGAATAGGTATCGAAAGAAAAACTTTTTTTGTTTTTCGTACGTAATAAAAATAAAACAATATTACAGGGCAAAATGTCCCTTAGAGTTACACAAAAGTTAGTGTCAATTATAAATAAAAATAAAAACTAAAAAAAAATATATCAGGGGACAATTCACACCAATTAACCTAGTCCCAAAGTAAGCAAAACAAAGCTTGTGTTATGGGTACTAGGCAACGGATAAACATACTTATATAGACAGATACTTAAATACATATTAAGTAAACACCCAAGACCCGAGAACAAACATTCGTATTTTTCATACAAATATCTGCCCCGACACGGGAATCGAACCCGGGGCCTCAAGCTTCGTAGTCAGGTTCTCTAACCGCTAGGCCATCTGGTCGTCAAAACACACATAATAAAAGAAAAAGTATGTAATGTCGAACGAACTCGCCTCAATAATCTCCTTGTAGCGAATAGCTATGAATGGAAAACTTTTTACTGACGAAATTTAAAAGATAAATATAGGTAACGCCACCAGAGTTGAGGCCACGTTGACGTTAAACGACAACACAACGTCAAAATTCCGCTGTCATTACATGAGATGTGGTTGTGTGCGTGGCCTCAACTCTGGTGGCGTTACCTATAATAATAGGACGTAATGAAGGACCTTTTACACTGGTTCAGCCATTAAACTTAATAGGGTAGTGTCCTGGGTAAAAAAAACACTATTACAATTAGTCCGACATTTAAATTATCAAAAATATTGAACACGTTTTTTTTTTCTTTTCTCAATTGAACAAAAAACGACAAAGATAAAGCGCGACAAAGTTCGGGAGTGGGGGCTCGTGACGTCATGGTTCGCTAAAAAGTGTAGCGAATCGTGACGTCACGCGGAACTTCAACATACAATATCTCCGTCATTTTTTGTTCAATTGACAAAAGAAAAAATACGTGTCCAATATTTTTTGATAATTTAAATGACGAACTAATTAGATTTTTTTAGGAAACTAGCCTATTATTGAATATCTCGAAAATAGCAGTGGCGTGCCTAGGGTATCAGGCTATGGCAAGCCGAGAGATATGTTTTAGTATTTTTTTATAATTTAATGTAGGTAAATCCATCTTGTTGCCGCTTTACTCAGTTTGGGCAAGCTTACCAAAGCACACTTCATTCTATTACTAGACAGAATTTTAAATTTTACAGACTCCTTCTCACACGCAACGCACTAAAACAAGAATACCTATTTATTTTGTAATTACATAAATTCACGCATTTTACTACGCCTTGCATGGTATGGCCCACGATTCGATATAAACAATCGTGAAGTTATTCATCTCGCCCGCGCACTCGCGTTCTAAACCAAACGCAGCAAACTTCACACCGTAAGCCAGATTCAAAATTGCAAAGAAAGCGCTATATATGCAGCTACACATAGATATTTGCAAAACTAACGTTTTCCTAAGTATGAAGAGAGCGTTTCGAAGCCCCGTAAAAGCCCACAAGAGCGAGCGAGATGTCATGCTATTTATAACGTCGCTACTATCGCCTATCGCCGCGTCGGCCGCCGTACAGCGCCGCTGGGCCGCGCAGCGGATTTGTTATGCAATTCTTGGTATTTTACGTAAAATAAAGCGCGTTATTATGAAAGTGATTTTATTAGAACTTTTTTCGTTTGGACGAGGTTTGGCTTTTATTTTTAATCTTGATTTGAGATTTATAAGGCAAGCCCGGCTTTTGGGCTTCTATGTAAGGATCGCCACTGGAAAATAGTTACAGTTAAGACACTAGTTTCTTAGAGAAATTAACTCAATATGACCTGAATAATCTTCCCTTAAAGTTAACGGAAATAAAAAGAAATACGGTGTATTGTTATCATTGATGGATTACGTCGTATGCGCGCTTCAGAGCTACGTCGCAG
Source organism: Archips xylosteana (assembly GCA_947563465.1). NCBI lineage: Eukaryota > Metazoa > Arthropoda > Insecta > Lepidoptera > Tortricidae > Archips > Archips xylosteana. The sequence continues at coordinate 9,972,853 of OX387373.1, forward strand.
ATGCTTATTAGTTTCGTGTACATAGTATAGAATGTGGGGCAAAGGAAAATACCGACGATAACATACATATGTAATTGTAGCTGATAGGATAGTGATAGGATGGGTCCGGTCCCGTTGGCCTTACTTGCATTTAGCCTTGGCGAGCAAAACGGCTCAGTAGTACACTGACCAAGTATGCAAAATGACTTGGTTATAGAATGCCATAGTTACAAAATTGTCTTAGTTTCAGGAAGACTAACTTAGCAAAACGTCTAGGTCGTGAAATGCACAAATAGGCAGAATGACTCAATTGTGTAAGGTCTTGATTGTATTAAACAGATTTACATGACCAGACCAGACCATTTACATACTAAAACATTATGACATTAAGTCGTTTTACAGCCAAGTCATTCCGACTACTATGGCTTATAGCAATGAGGGCGTTTTACAGACCAAGGCATTTTGCTACCCGGACAAAATACATTTAAGGTGATTGGTCGCCAAGCCTAAATCCAAGTAAGGCCAACGGGACCCGACCCGATAGGATAGCATACCACCGAGGACGATGGATTTCCGTTAAATTCGACACGTTGTTCGGTACATTAACAGAAACTATAGTAACCCCGTTTAACTGAGTCCACGCCTGCGCGTACAGGGGCTGAGGGGTATGACGACAAAGGGGGCCGGGAGAGGCGCGGGCGGCAGGCACACGAGGCGCGCTCGCCGCCCGCACCTCTCCCGGCCCCCTTTGTCGTCCTACCCCCAGCCCCTTTACCGCGCAAGCGAGGACTCATTCAAGCGGTCTAGCTATACCAAAAACGATGGAATAAAAGGACTGTCAATATCAATACAACGTCGGTTTCCTTTAATAATATAATAGGAGTAGGTTTCATTACACCTTGGTTTCGTTATTATTATTATTTATTTAAAATATGGCTTCTGTCCCATTGCAGGACAATTTCGCCAGTGTCAAAGTATGCTCTCTTTGGGAGCGACGTTGTACGGTGATTGTAGGTTTTGCAACTTGATAGTAAAATTCCAGAAACCACGTGGAGACAACTTGCGCATTAAAAAATGTCAGACACGAGAGCAATATAGAATTTTGGGATCACTGTTAATTAAGGTTAATCGCCGCATAAAACACTATCAAAATTATACTACAACTAGCCAAAGAAACAGAAATACCAAAATTATATGTATACTTTCTACATCCGCCATGTTCGAATGCTACAAATCGAATCCTTGGTTTCGTTATACCCAATTAGCATTACACCTAATCGTCAAAACGACTTAGTGTCATAATACCTAAAACCTAGAATGCCTAATTTTGTTTCAAAACACCTGAATTTTAAAATACCTTTGTACCAAAATGCCTAAACATCATAATACCTTCATCTCAAAATAACATGTTCGAAATGACCAAGTAGCAAAATACCTAAATTTTTCAAGTCAAAATCATCATGTAGCTATGATTGCTTTTTATCTTCTTTAGTGCTGGCAACATGAAATTGAAGGAACCAATTATAATAAAAAAAATTGGCAAATGTCAGGCAAACATCAGGAGAGTGTAATAAAAATTAGGCATTTTGAGACTCCGACATTTTGCCATTTGGATATTTTGGGATCAAGTTATTCACATATCTGTCATTTTGTATGTGAACGAACTGTACATTTTAATATTCAGGCGTTTTGGTAATGACTAATGAGACAATTTGATATTCAGGTATTAAGAGACCAGAGGCCATATTGTCTAATGCTACTGACGCTTGCCTTCGCTTTCACCATCTCTTTCTGTCATCATCTTACCCCGTTTGACAGAAAGAAATAGTGATTGCGAAGGCTAGCGTCAGAAGCGTTAGACAATAAGGCACCTGGTTAAATTTCAAAATTGGTGATATTAGTTAATAAAGCATTTTGCAATTTAGGAGTGATAAAACCTACTCTTACATATTACGTCACTATGGCAAAAGTAATCCGCCAATGTCACGGTTTTTATGCCATCACATTTTTAACTGTAAACAAAGCTATTCACGATGAGTTTTTGCACGACAAATTGACACAATAGTCCTTGAAAATTAGACTTTTTCATACAAAAAGCGCTATTGTCATTTTTCTAAGAAAAGCAATTTTTCTGTACTCGTTTTAAAACCAGTTGAAGTTTTTGTTTGATTGGGTGTTTACGTTTTTTTGTAGTTTTGTGGACGTAACGCCCGACCACTATAAGCAAGGAGCGGAATTTTTCATAGCAAAAATCAAACATCAAAGGGATTGAGCATAAGTTTTATCGACTATCGATAAATATATCAACAAATACTAGGTACTTTTAAAATAGCACTTTTTAAGTTAATTACAATTAAAATATAAAACCTTAAACGGAAATGCAACGAAACTAAAATATAACCTTCATTCAAAATAAGAATCGAAATCTATTTCTGTATTAATCGCATTTTCTTCATCTTCTCTGTAGTTATAGAGAATTGTCATAATTTTTTCTACTCATACATTATCACCCTTTAAATTGGTCCTGTTGTCATTGTAGATCCATTTATAGCTTGAGAAAGAGTGTTCTACCTCCTTTGATGTAAGTAAGGGATTGTTTTTAGCCATTGTGAATCGTTTTTCTTTTAGGATTAACCATTTTAATAACACGGGAATGACTTAGAAAAACTCAAGCGACATAAATGTCATATGTGACGTTGACGCGATTTATTTTAATATGGAGGTGCAAGTCGCTTATCAAAGAGGTCGAATGTTACAAATAATGTTAAAAAGCGATAACTAGCGAAGAGTCGATTCGATAACATCGATAACTGGAATAGTCGATAAAACTTATGTTCAATCCCTTTGATGTTTAATTTTTGCTATGAGAAATTCCGCTCCTTGACTATAAGGAACGTGCACATATACGGTGCTGCCAACTGGTGCCATCAATTTGACTGTTTTACCACAGATTACTTAATAGTTACTTCGTAACAGATACTGCATACCGTACAAAATCTTGGTAAAAGTAATAAAAAATGAAGTTGAAAAATAAAAATACAAAAAGATACTTCATATCAAAGTTGTTAAAGTTTGGATTAGTAGCGACATCTCTTGTCCGGGTGAGCGGGTGTTCTCTCGTTGAGGGTATAACATAGATGGCGCTGTATCACGCAAGTGATGATCTAACAGATTGAGATATGGATGTGTTGGAAAAATTCGTGTCTAAACTCCTGACCAGTGGTGGTGTAGGGGAATGGCACACGGCACGGATGCTGCGGACCTGCGTTCGATTCCCAGCGCTGGTTTTCTTTCTGGTTTTTTTTTTCTGTGCATCCATATTTCAGTTGGTATTTAGTATGAAATACAGAACAGTAACATCCGAAAGCAACATGGCACTGACCTTATCCTCTTGAAGTCCAGGTCTGTCGGCTCCACGCTCTTCCAGGCTCCGTGGAGATAGTTCCTGCAGATCCTGGCTGCCACCTCCCGCATTTCTTCCTCCGTGCCACACATTTGGAGTTTCTGGAAAATTATAATAATAATAAATATCACGGGGCAATTAGGGATGTCTATTTTTTTGTAATGTCTGGTAAATCGAAAACCATTTCGAGATAAATGCTTTTTAAATAGTTTTCTGAAGTTATTTAATTTTAATATAATGTAATGCATTTATTACGTATCAAATAAGCAATGACCGTCGTTTGACATAGAAGTAAATTTCATAGACGGTCCAAGTTGTACTTTAATCAGTGTTGTAATTATTTAGAATTCTTCACAATTTAGCAGACGTAGTCGCAGGCAAAAGCTACTCTAATATATGTATAAAAATCTCGCGTCACGATGTTTGTTATCGAACTCCTCCGAAACAGGAGCTGGAACGGCTGGACCGATTTTAGTGAATTTTTTTCTTCACATTCGGTAGGTCGGAGAATAGATCGTAGGCTATTTTTTACACCCCTATTCTTCGCGGACGGAGGCGCGGGCAACAGCTAGTTAGTGCAATAAATGCGCCAAAAGCTCAGTGCTCTTATTGACAGGAAATCAACCGGGCCCCTGATTCGATTTGTCCGTTGCATTTTCATAGCCTAGCGACAAGATTGGCCACTATATCTGTCACACGTTCATACGACAGCTATCAGTATACATTCACAAATCTACCCGTTATCGGTTAAACGTTTAAACATCTAGAATGGCCTTGCAACGATAATCGTATCAAAATATTTTTGTTATAGTTTTTAAAATTGTGATGTTCTGCGAAACCGATTGTCTTATAAAGGGGGAAGGAAAATCGGCTCAGGTCTGAAATATCCGTTTTCCTAAAATGTATTTTTTTCCAAAATGTCTGCTTTTCCATAATGTCAGCACCGCTCAGTACCAAATCGTCTATAAAGCAAAATGACCACGATTCAGATGGTCTAAAAAACACATGTCCAATTGGGGATGTCTATTTTTTTGCAATGTATAGAAACCCGAAAACCATTTCGAAATAAATGCTTTTTAAATCGTTTTCTGTAGTTATTTCATTTTAATATTATGTAATGAATTTATTATATAACAAATAAGCAATGACCTTCATTTGACATTGGTGTAAATTGCGTGACCGGTCCAAGTCGTACTTTATTCTGTGTGGTTAGAATTCTTCACAATTTACGCGTGGATTATACTACGGAGTTTGATTTGGACCCACTGTCTGACATCTAGCACTTTGTCAGTGCCAGTAAAGTGACACAGTGTATAGTGTACCACTACGCAAAAATAATTAAAGGGGTTGCCTTATCGTACGCATTTAGATAGATTTATAAATTTGGCATTGTGGGAGCCCTCAATTATAATCTGACGTCATCAACTAAAATAGTTTCAATAATTAATTTTGACAAAAGTAGAGAACTAAATGACAAAATATTGAAATTAGTTTCTTATAATTGACTTTTCTATACAAAAAAAATATAAAAACCACTGGTAATTTTTTTTAGACATTCCCAATTACGTAAATTATCCATTGTGTGAAGACGCCTTAATCGTAAAATACCCAATTAGCATAACGTCTATGAAGGGACACGGCCAGATAGCAACTCGCCCTAAAGCTGAAGCTCTAAATCTATAAGCCCTAATTTCACACTAATTAATCTCGTAGGCGTGCAAACCGTGGACTAAACTGGTGAGTCGGCCGCACGCTTCGATCAACAATACAATTGTTGTATTGTTTATCGAAGGCCGCACGGAAAGAGTTTAAAAGATTGAATAGATTTTTAAGTTCAAGCCCATATGCCGAATTGCAAAAGGTTCGTGCGGCCGACTCGCGGAATATCTTTCCAATGATTATAGTAAATTTGATAAACATTAGACCTCCCTGATAAAATTACAAGTAGAATATATTATAATTATGTGCTTACTAAAATTATCATTATAATACCGATTAATATTTCAATGATTTTTTTTTTTTGGGTGTGTTTTAATAATATAATGTATCCTAAATCCACTAAGACGAGTCATGGCTGTTCTGTTTGGCTCTATATGTTATGTTAAGTGTTAATTATGTAACAGCTATAGCCCAGTTTGCTTATAGATTTAGAGCTGGGCACGTAGGGTTAGAAACTTGGCTCTACAAGAGATCTGATTACTTTTTAACAGTGCGAGCTACATGGTCTCGTCTTGGCAACATTTAACGTGAAATGTTTTTGTGGGATTTCATTTTTTTTTAATATTTCTATTTCGATTTCAACAAAAGTCAATAGGTGTAGTGCCCAATTGCATATTACAATCGGAACTCCCTTTCTAGTTAATATAACTGAAGCGAGAGTTCCGCTTGTAATTTTAGTTGTACTTTGTTAAAATTTAACGGAAAAAAAATCGTGCGTGCAGCTCCTCCGCGCGGAAGAAGTGAAACTTCGTAATGTGGAAATGAAAAAGGCACTCATACATCAATATGAACCTTATTGCAATAACTTAAAGAACTAAATTTACTTATGCATCTATGTGTTTAAATTACTCACTAGATGGCGCTTTTATCAAGTCTCATACATTTGCACAGACAGTATGAGTTCTGCGTCGCACTATCGAAGTTTTTAACATCCTATATATACAATGCGAGATTACTTGCTTCGGCAGTACATATACTAATGCTTTCATACCCCCTCCATGGTAGCGTTAAACGTTTAAAGCAACCTTGTTGGAAGTCGCATTAGAAGTTTCACTTCAAAAACATGTTGTTTAAGATTAAACAACAACATTATATTTAGGTTTTGTTGCGAATTATACTTTCCTGTGGCGTTCGTGTCGAAGCAGTGTGTATGTCGTTGTGTTTAGTTTTCAAATGGATCCCCCTGAGCAAGGGTTGCTGCATAGCATTACGCTGAGTGGGGCCCAATTTGTACTATTCTATGTTATTTATTTGTATCTTTACCTGCCAAATGTATTTATTTCGGTATCCTATTATCTCGCCTCATTCGTTTTTCGTTTAATTCTTATTTCGTCTCATTCTGTATTTTTTTTTTGAATGAGTCGCCAGAGGGGCCAAAGACGCGAAGTGTTTGCTGTTTTTTTACTTTAGAGTAGGAAGAGTGACTTGTGCTCGGGAAAAATCCCTTCGGACGAACTGGGAATGGAGGGCCCAGACAGTGTCCGACTTGCACGGACTAAAAAACCCGGTCACAAGTCCCCTTCTCTATTGATTATTAATACAAAAAACGTGTGCTTTATTCTCATTCTGCATTTGTCTTCGTCTTGTTCGCTATCCGTCACTATCTTTTTTGGTCAAATTCTGCAACTTAAAAGAAAGAAAGAAAGAAGAAAGAAAATACATTTATTTACAACATCACAAGACACATCATCAATATTTTACAAAACATAAGGCAACACTAAAGCTAAAGATAGAATGTGTCATTGCGGTTGCAAATCGGACACTGGCTCAGCATAATGCTGAGGCGTTTAAAACACCCCAGCGCTGTTTTTCAGCCAGCACCGTTGGTGACACCCGGATCGCTGTTTAGATAGATAAATAAATAAACTGCACACTAATAGCTACATACATAAGACTACATGCGTAAATAAATAATTTGTAAATTGTAAAAGCAAATAATAATAACAAAATTTCTTGAACATAATTAGTATATCTCACTTGCCAAGTATACAACCCTGCGCGGACTAAAACGAAAAATGAAAAATGAAATAACCGAGACAATAAAAATCAAAGAAGTTTTGTGAAATAGTGCTGGAAAGGAGAGGAAATTAAGGTTTTTGCAATGACAACAAATAGCCTTTAAGCTTTCGCCCAAAGGTGTACCTGCTAGTCACACTTAGGACTTAACTTGTCTATCTCTTAATACGTCTTATTCGTTTTTCGTCACGGTCTTCCTTGGACTCATTCGTCGTTCATCCCTTTCGTTTTCAGTCTCATTTACTTATTCGCCAAAATTATTTCGATACGTTCGGTGCTAAATAAAACGAAAGGGTAGAACGACGAATGAGTCCAAGGAAGACCGTGACGAAAAACGAATAAGACGTATTAAGAGAGATACAAGTTACCGAATTTGACCAAATAAGATAATGACGAACGACGAAGAAGAGAATGACGACTCGACGAATGAGTGACGAATACAGAACGGAACGAAATAAGAATTAAACGAAAAACGAATGAGGCGAGATAATGGGACCTTTATTTCCTGTGTCAATACTAGCTTTTCCCGCGACTTCGTTCGCGCACAAATAAAATTTATGTTTAATTTCCTATCTCTCTCCCGCGGGAACTATTGGTCCTATTGAATCGAATATATAAATCCCGTTTTTACCTTATCCCATGGGATTTTCCAAAAATCCTAAAATTAATTTTTATGGTGCCGTAGCCAAATGGCAAAAACGTAACCCTTATGGATTCGTCATGTCTGTCTGTCTGTCTGTTCGTCCATATGTCACAGCCACTTTTTTCCGAAACTATAAGAACTATGCTGTTGAAGCTTGATAAGTAGATGTATTATGTGAACCGCATTAAGATTTTCACACAAAAATAGAGAAAAAAACAATAAATTTTGGGGGTTCCCCATACTTAGATAGATAGATAGATAAAGACGTTTATTTGGTACTGCAAGCACACACAATCAAGATTAACAAAAATACAAAAGTCAGTACAAACTTAAAAGTAAAACATTATATATTGTCTGTATGCGCTGCAGTAGTGCAAAAGGGCCGTGGCTCAGTGTTCAACATTGCTCATAGGAGCAAAACACTGATATTCTGCCACAACCAAGAGGATCGAGAACAAAATATTACTTACTAATTCAAAATAATTATACAACAAAAGAAAAACAAAACAAACAGTGCTAAGCATCATTAATACCGACAATAAAAAGCAGACTACACTTACAACAAAAGCACAAAACAAGCCATGCCACCCGAGACGTCCCCAAAACTACCCGAGCCGGTACGGCGAGGGCAGACAGACACGTCGAGGGGAAAATGGGTCCAATGCTCGACACTCTGCTCTTCACTTCGATAACAAGGAAAATAAACAGCAACATTGGAAACCATTTATTTACAAGCTGCAATTTTCATCCAATGCATTATTTATAATAATGTACCAGATTTGCGTAATTTTATTGATTTCGTAATATAAAACAATAGTTATATATAGCAGCTACCGAACCACCCCAAACAAACATGCAACCGCCATATAGTTCCTTCACCCTAACCTATGTTTTAAAATCACACTCGAAATCAAGTAGAATTGAAACTCAAAATTTTTTTTCATCAATCCCACGTATCTATGGATAAGTCTTCAAAAATGATATTGAGGTTTCTATCATATAATATCATTTTTTTCTAAACTGAATTGTTTGCGCGAGAGACACTTCCAAAGTGGAAAAATGTGTGCCCCCCCCCTGTAACTTCTAAAATAAGAGAATGATAAAACTAAAAAAAGTATATGATGAACATTACATTACCATGTAAACTTCCACCGAAAATTGGTTTGAACGAGATCTAGAGGTAGTAAGTAGTTTTTTTAATACGTCATTTTTTTTTTTTATGTTAGATAGGCCTGACAAACGAACTAGTGGGTCACCTGATGCAGCGCTTTACACGATGCCAGTGCGTTGTCGGCCCTAAAGGAGAGGGAATAGGGGAAGGGGGAGAGGGAGGGGGAGAGGGAAGGGGTGAGGTATTGGGCCCCCGGCACTCTCACTGACCGTACGAAACGCAAGCAGGATTACTGCTGCTTCACGCCGGTGTTCTGTGAGAGGGTGGTACTGCCCCGGACGAGCCGGCCCATTCGTGATGCAGCGGCTAGCTACAACATGGCTCTACCACTACAAAAAAATCGTAAACTGCAATTTTTTATAGATAATGGTACGGAACCCTTTGTGCGCGAGTCCGACTCGCACTTGGCCGGTTTTTTATATATTACAAAAGAGAAGATGTGTAAATACATAAATACATATATCTCTCTCATATACAGGGTAGTCCAAACACTGACGTCCAAAAAAAAAATTTAGATGCCTCACATCCGGGGCTATTCGAATATACCCCATGTACGTAGGCCGATTTTTTGTAGTTTTCGAGTAATTAATTTTTAAAGATTTTTTCAAGAATTTTCGGGCCGAGCAGTTTAACATCATGTAACTTTTTTTGGTTACGTTTTTTCTGAGTGTTTTTTTTTGTGACATTATCCTCACAAACTGTACTTTCACACATAAAATAATCAGCTTCCCAACCTTGATGCAAGTTACAATAAAATTGTCAGAAAGTGAAAGTATTACCTTTGAGCAAATCGAAGTTTGATTTTGTAAAAAAAAAAAACCCTAATATCTCAGAATTCAAAGACCAGAAGTAATTTTAAAAAACTTCGCCAGTCTCTAAACTTTCAGAATAATACAAACAAAGTGACACTTAATAGGACATAATTTGCTGCATTCGACTTTCAAACGTACTAAGGTAGAATGTGTTATAAAGAGTCTGTTGTTAGTAAAGACAAATAGACAAGAGTAGCCTTCGTAATAAAAATTGCATGAACAACATGGTTTAAGCAGTTATTCAAAATTACGCAAAAATAACAACACAACTCAGACCATCGTTGCTAAATATTAAATCATGCTGCTATGCCATTTGAGTTCAAACTCACATGGCAGACTCCTTGTACTTAAGCCCCGTTACTGTATACATAACATATATGAGTCACCGTGTAAGATCATACAAAAGCATGGAATGTGGAATCATTGAACTGTTGGTATAATTATAAACATGCCTCTTTGTTATGTTACTAACTTGCAGTACACAAAACCGTTACAAAGATTGGAATCTATACTTCATTTAATTTAGAATTGAAAACCACAACATCATTATATTGCGGCTCGTCAACTATTTCTTACCTAGCAAATAGTACAGTACAATAGTCTGGGAGCCGCAAAATAAAATTGTTTTAATGTCACTTTATTTGCGTGTCGTCAGTTGTTACTCTAGTACAAATTGTAAAGAGATTGCAGTTAACGAGCCGCAATATAATGTTGTTGTGGTTTATAATTCTAAATTAAATGGAGTATAATAAATGGTATCCTACTTTTTGGCTTTCATTGGTGAGGTTTTGAAGCATTCTTTCTAGTTATTATGAATACTGAGAAAACTAAAATAATGACCAATAATATCCAAAGTCCAATTAACATAGATGGGAAGACAATAGAATATGTCAACGAATATATTTACCTGGGAAAACTAGTGCAATTCAACATCAATAGAATCGAAAATGAAGTAGACAGAAGGATAAATACAACATGGAAAAAGTATTGGGCACAGAAAGAAATCTTAAAAGGTAACTACAGTCTGAAGCTAAAGAAGATTGTAATGGACTTGTGTATCTTGCCCTGCTTAACATATGCAAGCCAGACTTGGACATTCACTAACAAGATTAAAAACAAAATACTGTCATGCCAACATGCTATGGAAAGAAGCATCCTGAAACTGAGAAGAATTGATAAAATACGAAATGTTGACATACGCAACAAAACAAAACTCACGGACGCACTACAGCATGCCTTGACACTGAAGTGGAAGTGGGCAGGTCATATAGCTCGATACCAGGTTAACAGATGGACATTAAAAACAACAAAATGGCTCGGTCCTACTGGAAAACGACATAGAGGACGGCAGAAGAAGAGATGGGTTGACGAAATTATAAAAACAGCAGGAAATGACTGGATGAGCACTGCTCAAGAAAAACAAAAGTGGAAAGAGATGGAGGAGGCTTTTTACCCTAGAGGGGCCATACAATAAAACTAATATAATAAAAATGTATAGAAACTTATTGTAAAAAAAAACGGCCGCCGCCGCTTATCGTGCCGCTAAGAGAGCATATTTGGGGCGTCCGATCGGTAAGCGGCCGGTTGGACATCCCAGATATCGCTGGAGCGAGGTAGTCACAAAGGACCTGAACGCCCTAAGAAGATCCGACTGGCGTGAAGTGGTGCAGGACCGTGCTGAATGGCGTCTTCTGGTGTCGGAGGCCAAGATCCTCTTTGGGTCCTTGAGCCAGCGCAGTAAGTAAGTAAGTAAGAAACTTATTGTACTGTATGGATAAATAAAGCTTTAATAATAATAATAATAAATGGTATAGTATAGTATAGTGATAATTAATGTGTCATCATCATTTCAGTCAAAACACGTCTACTGCTGAGCATAAGCAATGTTCGAAATTTGAATGTTAACCCGTGGCGTCCTAGCCATACACGGTGGTGCCTAAACTAACTGTCAAAATTTGCTAATTTTTTTTTTTCTAGTTTCAATCACCTTTTAACATAAGGTACTTAGAAAAAAATTACCCAAAAAAGTCCCCAATCGCGCGACGGGTTAAGTATCAATTTCAATACCAACTTTAATCATTAAAGTTTAATGTAAATATTATGATGCAGACACATTGTACATTGAAAACCAAAGTTGTTACTGGGAATTGCATGTTTTTATATTAAACTAGCTGTTGCCCGCGACTCCGTCCGCGAAGAACAGTAGCCAAGGACCTATTCTCAGACCTACCGAGTTTGTTTGATAACAAAAACCGTGACAAGATTTTTATATATTAGATCAAACTAGAACTGACCAAACAGATATAAAATTCAAATCAATCATCAAGAAAAAATAAAAATCTATGGCGTGTACTGTCCGATAAAGACAAATCAAGACGGTGTCTCTATATTTTGATGCAAAATAAACTAAGTAAGTACACAATTGAATGATTTTTAAATAAAAACCAAGTTTTTCGCTAAGGAAATAGGAAGAAGCTATCAAGGAAAGCCAACGGCAATGAGTTTTATAGCAAAGAATGCGCGATACGAATATATTACAAGTTCTTAAGGTATTATCGATCAAGGTTTCATTTGAAAAAGCGCGCAAAATCGCTTAAAAAACATTGATAAAACTGCCGGTGTTGAATGAATATCGTACTAAAAGGTTATTTCTACGTAATTATGCAAGGTTACATCGTAAAAAGTATCGGTAGGCTAAGTAAATATACAAGAAATCGTTATGAAATTTGCAGGTGAAATTACGCACGATCTAAGTTAATTATTGAAAGGAAACGTACCCAGTAACTGTTCTTAGTCATGTCTGCGTAGTTTTTGTAGCATTTCCTCGCGAAGGTTAACAGGTTTTTAATTGATGAAGCCATTAAAACTAGATAAAATCGGTAGAGAAAAACCGAATGCAATCTCTACGATCACATGAAATGAGACTATTAAAATGACAATGACAGATTGTTTTTTTTTCGCAGTTATCGATTTGACGTGAAATTAATGTTGCCTGGATAAGAAATTGCAATACCCGGGAAAACTTTCTTTTTCATTCAGTTGAATTTTTTATTACGATATTTTTTTCGCATTATGATTCATAACATAAATTATAATGTGGTATGTCATGAACGCATAATTTAACTATCAAAACTTATTGCATCAATAATACAAACATTTTTTTCCAATTTTCATGTTTTATACGTAGAATATTTGGTACGTAGGTACTCAATTTAGTCATAAAGCCGCTGAATTACAACTTCACTTACGAAAAGAAGCCGGAAAATCAATATTTAAGTTAACAGTAGTTGGTTTACGAAGACGTAATTACAATTAGTAATAAAATTAAAACCTAGTTTAGGTAAATTTAGGTCACGGTTTTTATGCTAAACAGATTGTAAACATCGCACTAATTGCTACGTAAAAAAAACATAAATTGACAGTCAGTGATTTTCTCTAATCAGTTTTCCTACGTCAAATAAGGAAAACCGTGTAACCCCGTTATTTCGCAAACATATGCAGTGAAAAATAATTAATTCTTCTTTCCATTGTTAGCAGTGTTTTAGCTATCTACCATACGTCACCGGTGGTATGACGAAGGATGCAAAAAATACTTTTTAAAATCGCACTCACTAAAAACCATAAAAAAAATAAATGAACGCCATTTACCTTCGCCATAATGAGAAACCTTCCTTGTAACGATACAAACAGTTATTTAACAGTTTTAATTCAATAACACAAAACACCGATAATTTAATGTTTCGCATACGTGCGCACCGCCGCAGTTAAAAATAGTTACTGAGTGGGCGAGCGAGAGCAAAAGTAAAAACCGATAAGGCGATATTGAAAGGTTGCATTAGAATGAGTGAGAGCGTCCGAGCTCAGCCGAGCGCACCCGACATTCCCCGACCACCAACCCTTGAAAAATTATAACGCGACCAACTTACAACGACACCCTGGGGTAAATCATTACATAAACCCCAAGGACTTCCTGATTTTCTGTGTCAATTGCTATCTATTTTAAGTCATCTGATTATAATTTAGCAAAACACTTCAAAAGTGCGCGCCATTGCTCATTCTACATACACAGTGACAGTTACGTCGTATGATATTTTAATTCATATGCAAATGTTTTATAGTAGCTCGATTTTATAACTGTCAGCGATGTTTTATGACTCATTTCATTATTTACTTTAATTCAATATACAATCTTTATTTAAACTGCGACAAAAGCAAATACAATTTTATCAGGGCGACGGATAAAACTGGAACTAATTGGTTTCTGAACTAAATCATTTACTATTGTTGGGCAGCAGCGACACTGTTGTGAACTTTGATAAATTTGCTACGGTATATTAAACAACGTAGCGTATAGAATGTATGTTTATTGAAATGATAATTCCCGGAACAACTTCTCTATTGTTTTGCGGTTATCAAATACCTGAATAAATGAGTTATTTTGTTTATAATATACAGAGACTTATCGAGAAACAAAGCATCTATAACTTTGTTTACGCACATGAGGTTGTTTACAGCAAATTGAAATTTGCTCCATTCCAAATGTGTTTAAATTTTAGTTAATACCAATGTATTATCCAAATTCCTGTTACCTAAATTCTACCATAACTTCGTACCTGTTTTTTATTTTTAGGTTTCCGTAGTCCAACAAAGATCTCTTATAGAACCCTTATACTTTATCAAGATTGGTTTTTTGGAGTCTTTTTGTATTTTATTTTTTCAACTCCAAATTTTTTTTATTTTTGCGGTCATCCCGTGAAATCCATATCATCATCATCATTATTTCAGCCAAAAGACGTCCACTGCTGAACATAGGTCTCCCCCAAGGCTCGCCAAACAGATCGGTCCCGTGCCATCCGCATCCAACGCGATCCCGCAACCTTAGGCTGCGTTTCCACCAGAGATGTGCGAGGGATGTGTTTGTCATGAACCAATAGAAACACTTCATTCAATTAGGACCTTTTGAATGAAGTGTTTCTATTGGTTCATGACAAACACATCCCTCGCACAGCTCCGGTGGAAACGCAGCCATAACCAGGTCGTCGCTCCATCTTGTTGGAGGCCTACCTACACTGCTTCTACCGGTCCTTGGTTGCCCCATTGGCCATCAGTTCTACAAGCGATGTGCCCTGCCCACTGCCACTTGAGTCTGGCGATTCTTCGGCATAGGCACTTTCCAGAGGAAAACAAAGGCTTCAAGCAGAAGGTCATGGAATCGAGTCCAGGCTCGCACCTCTGAATTGTTATCATTGAAGAACTGCACACAACTGATGTTCCCAATTGGGGATGTCTATTTTTTTGCAATGTATAGTAAATCGAAAACCATTTCGAGATAAATGCTTTTTAACTCGTTTTCTGTAGTTATTTAATTTTAATATTATGTAATGAATTTATAATATAACAAATAAGCAATGACCTTCATTTGACATTGGTGTAAATTGCGTGACCGGTTCAAGTCGTACTTCATTCTGTGTGGTTAGAATTCTTTACAATTTACGCGTGGATTATACTACGGAGTTTGATTTGGACCCGCTGTCTGACATCTAGCACTTTGGCAGTGCCAGTAAAGTGACACAGTGTATAGTGTACCACTACGCAAAAAATAATTAAAGGGGTTGCCTTATCGTACGCATTGAGATACATTTAGAAATTTGGCAGTGTGGGAGCTCTCAATTACAATCTGACGTCATCAACCAAAATAGTTTCAGTAATTAATTTTGAAAAAAGTAGTGAACTAAATGACAAAATATTGAAATTAGTTTCTTATAATTGACTTTTCTATACAAAAAAAATATAAAAACCAGTGGTATTTTTTTTTAGACATTGTCAATTGACCCAGTCCCAAAGTAAGCTAAGCAAAGCTTGTGTTATGGGTAGGGGAGACCGAGGACAGTTGACACAGAGGAGAGTAGACACAACGTCGATTTTTTAGAATTTATTAACTGCTAGCGAGCTCGCAATAGCGCGCGTTTGATAGCTCGAGACTTGAACTAAAAAACGCGCGCAATAGCGAGCTCTCTAGCAGTTAATAAGTTCTAAAAAATCGACGTTGTCTCTACTCTCCTCTGTGTCAACTGTCCTCGGTCTCCCCTACTAGGCAACGGATAAACATACTTATATAGATAGATACATACTTAAATACATATTAAACACCCAAGACCCGAGAACAAACATTCGTATTTTTCATACAAATATCTGCGCCGACACGGGAATCGAACCCGGGACCTCAAGCTTCGTAGTCAGGTTCTCTAACCACTAGGCCATCTGGTCGTCTATATGAAATTTTACTAAATTGGAAAACCACTTTAGACGGGAGCCCCTTTTCTCCCATAATCTTTTTTATCCGAATTTTGAAAGTCAGAAATCGATTTCCATAATATTCTTGCTCATAAATATCGATGATCATAATTTTTTTAAAGCATATCGCTTAATAGTTCTAACTGCAATGATCCATAATCCTATTGATCATAACTTTAAAAAGTCATAATATTGATATCAATAAAATTTAACGGAATATCGTTGATTATTCAGAAACATTGTAAGGCATTTATCTTAAAGTAAGAATTGTTTTCAGTCATAATTTTGGATTACCTAAAATGCACTAAGCATATGTATACATCGAAATCTATAACATCTAAAGGAATATCGATAATTATTTAGAAACATTGTAAGGCATATCGCTGGCAGCGAGCGAGCGAAGCGAGCGAGCAAGACCTTTCAGGGCAGAAGCGACTCGGACAGGTTAGGTTCAGAAGGCTAAGGCGGGAGCGAAGCGTAGCGTAGCTCCCGCCTTAGCCTTCGATGTTAGGTATTTTTTTTATGACAGCACAGAAAAGGATTATTACCTTTAATATTATGAAACGTCATACAACCATGACACTGAATGTTATTACAAAGTAATATTATGCCTAAAAATAATTGACCTGCGAAAAAAGACCATGCAATAATTATTATGAGTGACATTATTACCTTTAACATTATGAAGAGTGATGCATTCATGACACTGAATGATATGACTTAACTTATTGTTCCTAACAATAATTATGACTTAAGAAAATCGTAACTCCAATTTATGTTGTTTAATATTATGACTTCCGATAATATGACGAAGAAAAATTATGACAGAAAACGTTATGGGCTTGAAAATTCGGAACAAAAATTTTATGGGAGTCATTATAGACCCCACTTTAGACACAAGGCTTAAAGTGGTTATTCCGAATTCATAAAATTCATAAAAGATAAACAATTCAATCACTCAATTTCATATACGAGGTTGAGTCAGAGTACCGTCGATATTTTCTTTCTAATTGTTACATATTTGCTGTGTTTTATTTTTCAAAAGTGTTTTTCATTAAAAAGACTCGCAAGATCGTTTACCTTCTTTCTAATGCTAAAAAACGAAGTATACACATTGCTTTTAAAAACCCGCTGTTCAATTTTGTCGCCAAATCTCTTTATATTAAGTGCACATACGACACAACTGTGTAAATTTCAAGTAATCGTCATCCGCCCACAATGTGTTGTTGCAGTGAATGGCATTTGTGAATAACATATTACGTAAAGATTACGTACTAATAATAAATAAATAAAAATAAATAAATAGCACGGGACAATTCACACCAATTGACTCATTCCAAAGTAAGCTCAGCAAAGCTTGTGTTATGGGTACAAGGCAACGGATAAATATACTTATATAGATAGATACTTACTTAAATACATATTAAACACCCAAGACCCGAGAACAAACATTCGTATTTTTCATACAAATATCTGCCCTGACATGGGAATCGAACCCAGGACCTCAAGCTTCGTAGTCAGGTTCTCTAACCACTAGGCCATCTGGTCGTCTAATAAATATGAATACACGTGTCTGTTGTGATATAATCTAACTAGCTTTTGTCCGCGACTTCGTAGGCAAAGACAATAACGAACTAAAACAATTACTTTGCTCACCCGCGACCTTACAATAGTTACGCTTATGCAAGAAATGCGTGTTCATGCAGTTCCTCCACCTCCACACTGTACGAACACACACAAATCACATAAACACACATGTACAGTGCATGCGTACAGTGTGGAGGTGGAGGAACTGCATGAACACGCATTTCTTGCATAAGCGTAACTATTGTAAGGTCGCGGGTGAGCAAAGTAATTGTTTTAGTTCATTAATATGGACCTCCGCAAAGTAACGCCTGATTCAATAAAGACAATAACATTAGTTGTTTGCATGAAATTTGGCACACAGGTAGTTTAATACGTGGATTAAAACATGGCATAATGGCAGGAAAATGCAAAGTTCCCGCGGAATTTGAATAAGTGAATTCTAAAGCCGGCAAGCCGCGGTGGCCTAGTGGTTTGACCTATGGTCTCTTAAGCAGAGGGTCATGGGTTTGAGCCCGGGCTTGGTCCTCTGAGTTATTCCGAATTCATGTGCTAAATTACGTTTGAAGTTTACCATGAGCTTTACAGTGAAGGAAAACATCGCGAGAAAAGCTGCACACACCTGAGAAGAAATTCAATGGTATAATGTTTGTTACTTTGACTTTCGTTTGACACGTGTCTTATACTTCCTGTAGAAGCCATCTGAGTGTCCACCAATCTGAGTCAGTTTGGTAGGTTCTGATTCCCTACGAGGCAACGGACCCTAACACACACTGTATACACCCGCACTGTACAAATCGCACTGGGCCCAAGTGGGAACTAAGGCCCAAGTGTTCTCGTTCTGGGAGGGGGCCTGATTGAACCAACAACATTCTATCCCGGGAAAGTGTACAGCATACCGCGGGATAGAAATAACTGTCAAAACATTTTGAAAATCAGAGACAGTATAGCTTTTTATTAGTGAAATAATTTTAAAAATCAGCCCCCACGTTCAATTCACTTATTTCTATCCCGTGGGAATTTTGCATTTTCCCGTAGAAAAGTAGCCTATGCCAATCAGGGATATTGTAGCTTTCAAATTGTACAACATTTTTTAAAATCAGCCCCAAAGTTGAATTTACTTATTTCGATCCCGCGGGAAATTTGCGTTTTCCCGTAGAAAAGTAGCCTATGTCAATCAGGGATATTGTAGCTTAAAAATTGTAAAATATTTTTAAAAATCAGCCCCGAAGTTGAATTCAGTTTTTTTTATCCCGCGGGAATTTTGCATTTTCCAGAAGAAAAAGTTTTAAAATCAGTGCCGAAGATGAGTTTACTTATTTCTATCCCGTGGGAATTTTGCTTTTTCCCGGAGAAAAGTACCCTATGTCAAACAGGGATACTGTAACTTACTATTGGTGAAAGAATTTTTAAAATCAGCCCCAAAGTTGAATTCAAATTTAACTATCCCGTGGGAATTTTGTATTTTCCCGAAAAAATGTAGCCTATGTCAATTGGGGATAGTCATATCGTATTATATGAAAGAATTTTTAAAATCAGTGCCAAAGTTGAATTTACTTATTTCTATCCCGTGGGAATTTTTCATTTTCCCGGAAAAAAATACCTTGTGTCAATTAAAGATACTGTAGCTTACTATTGGTGAAAGAATTTTTTAAATCCGCCCCAAAGTTGATTTAAAATTTTTCTATCCCGTGGGACTTTTGAATTTTCCCGAATAAAAAGTAGCTTTTGTCAATCGGGGATAGTCATATCACATAGTGTGTAAGAATTTTTAAAATCAGCCCCGAAATTGAGTTAATTTATTTCTATCCCGTGGGAATTTTACATTTTCCCGGATAAAAAGTAACCTATGTCAATCAAGGATAGTGTAGCTTTCTAATTCAGAAAGAATTTTTAAAATCGGTTTAATAGTTTCAGAGATTCCGCTACAAACAAATAAACAAAAATAAAAATAAAAATAAAAATAAAAATAAAAATAAAAATAAAAATATTAATATATAAAAATAATAATAATATAAATAAAAATATTTTGTAGTGGTAGAGCCATGTTGTAGCTAGCCGCTGCATCACGAATGGGCCGGCTCGTCCGGGGCAGTACCACCCTCTCACAGAACACCGGCGTGAAGCAGCAGTAATCCTGCTTGCGTTTCGTACGGTCAGTGAGAGTGCCGGGGGCCCAATACCTCACCCCTTCCCTCTCCCCCTCCCTTTCCCCCTTCCCCTATTCCCTCTCTTTTAGGGCCGACAACGCACTGGCATCGTGTAAAGCGCTGCGGGTGTCTATGGACAGTGGTGTTCATTTAACATCAGGTGACCCACTAGTTCGTTTGTCTGGCCTATTTAACATAAAAAAAAAAAAAAAAAAAAACAAAGAAAGTTGAGATATTTCCCTATCCCGTGGGAATTTCGAAAAATCCTTCCTAAGTGCACCTCTACAATACTCAAGGTACATGTGTGCCAAATTTAAGTCTCTAGGCCTCAATGGTTTAGGCTGTGCGTTGTCTGTCAGTCAGTCAGTCAGTCAGTCACGGTACTGTTTTATAGATATAGATTACGTTGTAACACCTTGTGTATATTGTGCACCTATGTTGACAAATAAAGATACTATAAATTTAAGAAGCAGCAAAACAGCAGGTTTCACTTATCAGTTAACGTTTGAATTGTGGGTAAAATGGTTCCAACGGAAGACCAGCGTCAGCTGCATAGCCGACATCATGCTGATTTGGGACCATTTTGTGATTATGTTATATCTTTTACCGTTTTTTCACCTGTTAATTTAAGATTATGTCACGAATAAATTTTTTTTCATTCTTTTCAAAATAATAGAATCTAATATATAAAAATCTCGTGTCACGGTGTTTGTTATCGAATTCCTCCGAAACGGCTTGACCGATTTTTATGAAACTTTTTTCTCTGTACTCGGTAGGTCTGACAATAGGTCGTAGGCTATTTTTTATACCCCAAATCTTCGCAGACGGAGTCGCGGGCAACAGCTAGTAAGTTGCTTAAGATAATAACACCCCAAGTCATCTCATTATGAAAGGAGACCTGTGCCCTGCAGAGGGACGTATATAGGCTGGTATTATTAGGCAAACAGGGCTCTTCTCAGAATAAGAGGGATTGGGCCGTAGTTCCCACGCGGCTCCAGTGCGGATTGAGAACTTTACCCACACCATCAGGGGCTAAATTGAGGAACGGCCCGACACGGTTTGCGAGCGGTAATTCAAACGTTTGCGAGAGGATAGGAATGGGCTGAGCTTGGGATGAGCCTTATTTTCCTGTTAATTCGGTTTTAAACAAATAATTTGTGGCGACTGTACTCATTAGTTTTAGACTTGAGTATTGCCACGGCCGTTCGGCAGACTTCGGGCACTCTCGCGAATGTTCGCCACGCGAACAGAGCCGAGCGCCCGAGCGCGTCCGAGCGCCTGCCGAACGGTCGCGAGCGGATCAGTGACGATTGTTGTGCGCATGTGCGAAAATGGTTGTCATCTTTGAACCTACAACGGACTCACGTCACTGCGTTACTAACTGTCATGTTTTTCTTTGCTGTATATTTTAGCTAAATTCTGTTATAATTGTTCTTCTGTATTTTCTACCGTGTTGTGTATACAGGGTTATTTTTAATTCACTGACATCCTCTTAACCCTGAATTCCTATCACTCAAACAAATGTTTTTTGTTTTACGACTTTGACGATGAAGCACTTTTTTTCCCATACAAATACACAGAGTATCGTAAAAATAAGAGGAAATCTCAAATTTTCAAAACGTTATAACACCAAAAATATTAAGTTATGACAAGAGCCGTAAAACAAAAAACGTTTGTTTTAGTGGTAGGAGTTTAGGGTTTAAAGGATGCTAGTGAATTACAAATAACCCTGTATAATATTAATTCTTCTGACCTTCTGAACAGTCAATATATATATGGTGGAAAGAGTGGATGTTTGATTGCTACTCCTAGCACATCGCCCTCATCATACTCCTGTGATCCACCCCACAAATTGAATAAATAAATAAATAAGGCTCATCCCAAATTCAGCCCAAACCTCTCGCAAACCAGTGATTTTTGGCGTTCCTGAATAGCAGTACATCCCTATCCTCTCGCAAACGATTGAATTGCCGCTCGCAAACCGTATTGGACCGTTCTTGAATTTAGCCCCAGGTGTCCCAGGTGCGTGTGTGACGATCTGCGAAAGGCTGCTGGTAGAAGCTGGATGCGTCTAGCGGAGGACAGGGCGCAATGGCGCTTATTGGGGGAGGCCTATGTCACAGAATATATAATAGTACTGACGTACAGAATGGAAACGGTCCGCCCCGCACCGATTCGAGTTACCCCACCCCTCAAGGCGCAGATTGCCGGACCCCGCCGGAATCCAGAAGAGTGCGCGCGCGATGTATGTAGGCGTACGCGTGTACAGACGTCGTCGTGCTTATGTAGATTCAAGAACGCGTATTTGTACGTCGTGTCGTGTCCGCCGCGTGCCTATGTCCAGCAGTGGACTGCTATAGGCTGATGATGATGATGTGTACAGAAAAAATTAATAGATATGAATATAAAAGATGAACCAAAATTAAAAAATTGAGAGAGTTAAAATAAATAATTATGAAAATGAAAAAATTAATCTTTGTAGCAACAGGAACGAAAAGACCATTACAAAAGGACTATTTTTTTAAATGTTTTCCTAATCTTTTTTGTTTGTTTTTGTGTTGTCTTTTTAGGGTTCCGTACCCAAAGGGTAAAAATGGGACCCTATTACTGCGACTTCGCTATCCGACCGTCTGTCCGTCTGTCCGTCTGTCACCAGGCTGTATCTCGTGATCCGTGATATATAGCTAGACAGTTGTAATTTTTACAGATGATGTATTTCGATTGCTGCTATACAACAAATACTAAAAACCGAATACAATAAATATGGGGGCTCCCATACAAATAAATAAATAACGTGATTTTTTTGCTCGTTTTTTGCTCGATATTGATAACGGTAACAGCAGACTCTTGAAATATTCACAGTATATATAGTTATATATTCACTTTAAAAGTAAATAATTAAATTAAAATAAAATAAATATTTAAGGGGGGCTCCCATACAACAAACGAGATTTTTATGCCTTTTTTATAGATAATGGTACGGAACCCTTCGTGCACGAGTCCGACTCGCACTTGGCCGGTTTTTTTTTAATTACTCACCTGTTTTGACATATGATTCAGGTCCTTGAATATTGTATTCAAATCTTCCATAGACCATGGTCTGCCACCAATACTGCCTATAGACTTATGTTGGCAAAACTTAAGGCATAAACGAAACAATAAGTCTTTGCTAACTGCTTTATCTCCTACTAGCCTTCCGTCCGCAGCTTCGCCCGCGATAAATTAATTTTCCCGTAGGAAAAGGTATTTTCCCGCGGTAAAAAGTAGCCTATGCCACTCTGTGGTAATGTAGCTTTCTAACGACAAAAGAATTTTTGAAATCGATCCAGTAGTTTCGGAGCCTATTCAATGCAAACAAACAAAAAAACAAGCAATCAAATCTTTTCTCTTTATAATACTTATTAGTATAGATAGCTCTCGAGATGACATGGAGTACCAGTGTTGCCATGGTTGTGGATTTTCCCTAAATTTAAGGGGAATCAGGGCGCGCAGCAACAAATAAAGTTGAGATTTTTACGACTTTTTGCTGAGCATTGTTATTGGACTCAACATATGTACCAAATTTAAAATCAATAGCTTAGCAGGTTATAAGTTAACGTGTAAAAGTCAATCAAAACCTAAATCTTATCATATTAATAATAGCTGTTGCCCGCGACTCCGTCTGCAAAGAATTCGTTTATCGTTATCCCGCGGGAACTACGCAATTTTCCGGGATAAAAGCTATCCTGTCCTTCCAGAGTTTCAAACGGGACGGGACCTGAAGCTTCATAGTCAGGTTCTCTAACCACTAGGCCGTCTGGTCGTCTAAACGAAGAAGACTGCCCTGCCAACGATCTGGTCGCTCCTTCCCTAAATTAGAATTGCAAAATAGGTACTAGATTGCCGACTTACCCTATTTCTAAAATACCAAATTCCCAGAATACCAGACTTTCCTGTCACCGTGTTTTTCTCTAATACACCATATTCCATTAAAAAACCGAATTTCCATAATACCAGATGGTGAAATCACCAGGCTCGTAAAACACGACCCCCTGGCCTCCCCACGACGACCACAACCTGCCTGACGAGACTGGTGATTTCACTATCTGGTTATGGGAATTCGGTTTTGAATAGAACATGTTGTATTGAAAACAAGCTTTTTAGGCAATCCGATATAGGGAAAAACACGGTGACAGGAAAGTCTGGTATTCCGGGAATTTGGTATTTTAGAAATGGGGTAAGTCGGCAATCTAGTATTTTGCAATTTTGATATTTAGGGATCGAGCGGATCTGGTTGCGATACAGCTGACGCCACGTTTAAAGATCTGTTCATTTCAACTACAAATTATTGGAAATATTAAGCTCACACACACACACACATAAATCGTTCTAATGCTCTGATTGGGCGCACACTACTTCCTTTTTATGATCTGAGGCTCAACATAAACCCGGAGCCAATAGCTTCCCGTGATTCAGATCGTCCGTCCCAACCTTAATTTTGGCGGGTTTTTCCATTTCTTTTGACCTGGCAACCCCGACTATATCCTTAGCAATTGCACGATAACATGATAAGCAAGCATTATACGATCAATAGCTTAGGAGTACTTAGCCTTGGACTGAGACCGATAAAACAACTAACCGGTTCATTGACTAAACAAGCTCTGAATGTCTATTATTAGACATGTTGCTGAAGTCTGCCGACCTTTTTAAAAGCTTTTTATTAACTTGCAATGTATGTAAATATGTATGTACGGGTCAAATCTTGGAAGATGGATTTGACCCACTTCCAGTTGTCGGATCAACTTGAAATTTAGTATGCCTATGTAAGTTGAATGACAATGCAAGTACAGACAAAAAAAAGTATAGTCGGCGAAAAAGCTTGCATTGAAAATGAAATTTTTAACTTAACTTATTAGTACGGTGGGATTCAAAAGTGCATGGACACCTCGGGGCGATAATCGCGTGAACATTGTTTGATCGTTTGATGTTATTAAGAGGCTGACAACACCTAATATGTTGAAATTGATGTCATTTAAACAGTTTTTTAAGAAAAACTGTTTGTTCTAGCACATCAAAAAAATTATATGTTAATATTCATCATATTTCAAAGACCGTGGACGAACTCGATACATAATTGGACGAAATCGGCTCGATAGAAAATAATTGCAAAGATAGGTCTTAAAATCATCATTAAACGGTTCTATGTCTTTATTTTTTTGGCGTATGCGTCTGCAATTAAAAACATGAAGTCAACATATTCATACCTAAACCGCTAACGAGTCATATTTTACAAATAATCCACAGTTTTTTTTTAATTCAATATTTGCCCGATAAATTTCAATATACCCGGCTGCCCAGTAATAGCGGCATCTCGTTTACTCCGATACAAATAGACAGTGTGCGCTGACGTTGGTGTTGAAAGCGTCTTAACATACACGCGCGCGCGCGCTCACGCGATTATCGCCCCGAGGTGTCCATGCACTTTTGAATCCCACCGTACCTACTGATGTTAAGATTTTAGACTTGTTAAAAGGGAATTTGGCAACCACTTGAAGCAGCGACGACGGTTATCGACAATAGGGATGACGACTGGGTTAAAAATTGGTCATTCTAATTAGTCCGTCATTTAGATTATGGGAAAATATGGGACACGTATTTTTTGGTTTATCAAATTATTAAAAAACGACAAAGATATAGATCATCAAACTTCCGGAGTGGGGGCTTGTGACGTCACCCTTAGGTAAATTTGTACCATATAGTGACGTCACTCGAAACTTCTAAGCACTGTATCCTCCTCATTTTTTGTTTGTCAAACAAAGGAAAAAATACGTGTACAATATTTTTTAATAATCTAACTGACGGACTAAACAGTTTTTTTTTAGTCGTCTAGCCTATTCTTCGGTGACAAAGTCGTATGCAGTAGCTCCATCTCTGCTAATATTATAAATTCGAAAGTCTCTGTCTGACTGTTACCTCTTCGCACTACCCTTAAACCATTTGACAACCCTCTCAAGAGATTCGATTTTAGACCGTAAATGTTGCTGATTTGAATTAGCTTTGATTTCTGATTGACAGCGATATCGATTTAAGGGAGTTTGCCAAGCGAACCGTGTCCTTTCAAAATGGCGGCATTTTCAAAAATTTTTTTTAACTCCCGTCACAAAAAGAGGGGTGTTATAAGTTTGACCGCTATGTGTGTGTGTGTCTGTCTGTCATTGGCATCAATAACTCTTAAGCGGGTGTACCGATTTGGATACGATTTTTTTTATTTGGAAGTGGGTTTCTTGTCGATGTTTGTTAGACTGTATTTTCTTTCTTTCTTACAATCGATTTCATTTCACATCCTTATGTAGCCGGCACGTTCGTCCTACGTGACTGAACACTTAATAACTTCTTTGCAATAGTTTTTACTGCAGTCTGTAAAAACTGTCAACAAAGTCTCGTTGTGGCACAAGAAAATTGCATTATATTTTTACTACAATGTTTACAGTTTTTGCTAAAAGTTTTTTCTCAAACATGCTATGAAATATTGACGTTATGTTCCTTATAATACGCCACGAACTGTCACGTTGCAGGTGCGCCTAGACGAGAGGTCAATAATGGAATTTCATACAACATTGCTGGCCTTGGCCAGCAAAGTGATCGTCTATTGTTTTATGTGACACAGCACCATGACGTTTAATAGGTCGACGTGGTCGACGTGGATGGATGGATGGATGGATGGATGGATGGATGTTGATGGATGGATGTTGATGGATGTTGATGGATGTTGATGGATGTTGATGGATGTTGATGGATGTTGATGGATGTTGTTGGATGTTGATGGATGTTAATGGATGTTGATGGATGTTGATGGATGTTGTTGGATATTGATGGATGTTGATGGATGTTGATGGATGTTGTTGGATGTTGATGGATGTTGATGGATGTTGATGGATGTTGATGGATGTTGTTGGATGTTGATGGATGTTGATGGATGTTGATGGATGTTGATGGATATTGATGGATGTTGATGGATGTTGATGGATGTTGATGGATGTTGATGGATGTTGGTTGATGGATGTTGATGATGTTGTTGGTGATGGTGATGGTGATGATGATGGCGGTGATGATGGTGGTGATGATGATGATGCATGTTTGAGAAAAACTCTATACAAGCCTCGGCCACGAACTGGGATTGCCGGCCTCGTATCTCTAGATGGCCTCGTTAACACTTGGCCATCTATAACTACTCGGCCGGCAATCCCCTATTTCGCGGCCGCTGCAGTAATGTACTATTATGCTACAGGTTGGCAAACTTGTGTTATTAGTTGTTAAGGTGGAAGCGCACGCTCTAGGCGCGAAATTCAAACTTTTTACAGTTTTTAATTTATTGTCGGTAAACGGTGTAACTGTTTAACTTCATATGGTACTTGCGCTTGTAAAACAGTGTTCTTTATATTATTGTGTAAAGTTTTTTAACAATAAAACTATTAGCTTGAAATAAAAGTTGTCAAAGCGTTGAAAGTCCGAATTTCTATGTTTGACAACTTTTATTTCAAGCCAATAGTTTTATTGTTAAAAAACTTTACACAATAATATAAAGAACACTGTTTTACAAGCGCAAATACCATATGAAGTTAAACAGTTACACCGTTTACCCACAATAAATTAAAAACTGTAAAAAGTTTGAATTTCGCGCCTAGAGCGTGCGCTTCCACCTTAATGTTGTTTTCTACTGTTTGGTGGTGGTACTCTTGTAACCTTAAATAAAATATTTTTCTTTTTTCTTTCTTTCAAATAGCAGTATACACTTCAGTTTTGTAATTTTATCCTATAAAACTATAGATTAATAGTAGATTGTTCAACAAGGGACTAAAACAAGCCACAATGACACAAGATATTTAGCCACCCGAGCAGAGCAAGGGTGGCTATAATTCGCGTGTCATTATGGCAGTTTAGTCTCGCGTTAAACACTCTACTTTTCACTTTGAATGCGAGGGAAAAAACGATGTTTTAGGTATACTAATCTACAATATTACTTTTATACAACGCACATACGCTCAATACGAGCAATGGACGTCTGTCCAGAATTCAAATAGCAATTTAAATTTTTTCCTCGGTTTTTTTTTGTTGAGTGACGCTTTAAATGTTTGCATATTTAGCCAACAGATTCAAACTAGAAAATTATTTCACAGCTAATTGGACTAAGTATGCATAATAAAATGAATTCATCTTTAATATAATTAAATAGATTAATATTCGTAATTATTCATGGTGTTTCACGAAATTATTATTTTTTAAAATATTTTTTATACAGTTGTCATTTTGAGGTTATTTCCACGCCCTAAAAGCTTCCACAGACTGAAGCGCAGGGCGCTACGGAGCGGGCGCTACGGAGCGCTTCGGAGCGTCCGCAGCGCGTTGCGGTCTGTGGAAAGCTTTAAAATTGTCTATGCCCAGTCACTGAAAATGGCAATAATCCTCCATCCACAAACACCGTGATCGGCAGTTGAGGGGTTTCCAAAATAAATAAAAAAAAATTACCTAGAGATCAAAACAGAGCTTTAGTCCTATATGCAGAGACTAAAGTGACATTTGAAGAGCATGAGAAGTGAAAAAATTTTAAAAATCCCCAACGCAATTATGTCACACGACGTATACATGTACATAAAGTAAATGTCCATTATGCGTCTAAGGTCCCTTCCGCAGCTAACAAAAGAGCTGATAACTTTGAAACGGCTAAACCGATTTTGATGAAACATATCTAAGAACCATTGCCAAAAAACCTGCTTTCTAATAAAAAAAACCGCATTCAAATTGGTTCACCCGTTTAAGAGGCTGACAACACCTAATTTTGTTGAAATTGATGTCATTTAAACAGTTTTTTAAGAAAAACTGTTTGTACTAGCACATCAAAAGATTATATGTTAATAATTCATCATATTTCAAAGACCGTGGACGGACTCGATACATAATTGGACGAAATCGGCTCGATAGAAAATAATTGCAAAGATAGGTCTTAAAATCATCATTAAACGGTTCTATGTCTTTATTTTTTTGGCGTATGCGTCTGCAATTAAAACATGAAGTGAACATATTCATACCTAAACCGCTAACGAGTCATATTTCGCAAATAATCCACAGTTTTTTTTAATTCAATATTTGCCCGATAAATTTCAATATACCCGGCTGCCGCATCTCGTTTACTCCGATACAAATAGACAGTGTGCGCCGACGTTGGTGTTGACAGCGTCTTAAGAGCTACGATGCCACAGACAGCTACACAGACATAGCGGTCAAACTTATAACATAAGAAACCTCTTTTTGTGTCGGGGGTTAAAAATATAAAAATTATTAAATATTTCTGGTTAAATATAGTATTTAGGGCCTGGGGCTAAATTCAGGAACGGGCCTTCACGGGTTTGGTAGCGGTAATTCAATCGTTTGGGTTGGGTTTGGTTTGAACTGCTATTCAGGAACGCCAAAAAATCACTGGTTTGCGAGAGTTTTGGGCTGAGTTTGGGATGAGCCTAATTTATTTGTTTATTTATTTATTTATTTACAAAGCGAATTAACAGGAAAATAAGGCTCATCCCATGCAATATGTTTACAGGGTTATTTTTAATTCACTGACATCCTCTTAACCCTGAATTCCTATCACTCAAACAAATGTTTTTTTGTTTTACGACTTTTTAAAATGAAGCACTTTTTTTCCCATACAAATACACAGAGTATCGTAAAAATAAGAGGCAGAGTCAAATTTTCAAAACGTTATTACATCAAAAATATTAAGTTATGACAAAAGCCGTAAAACAAAAAACATTTGTTTAAGTGGTAGGAGTTTAGGGTTAAAAGGATGCTGGTGAATTACAAATAACCCTGTATTATGTATGTACGGGTCAAATCTTGCAAGTTGAATTTGACCCACTTCCAGTGCTCGGATCAACATGAAATTTGGTATACTTAATTGTAAGTTGGACGACAATGCAAGTATAGCCTACAAAAAGTACAGTCAGCAAAAAAGCTTGCATTGAAAATGAAATTTTTAACAAAAACTTATTTATGATTTTTTTACCAACGTGACATACATACATATTTAGGTACATTCATTTATTTGCTTAAACATGTTACAATAAGATGATTTACAGACAAGTTAGATAGCTTCACATGTTTTATCACTAGGACATGCAAATATTTTATAGTATTTAAGTATGTAATTAACTAATTATACAGAAATAAAAAAAAAATTATATATACTAGAACAATTAACCTAAAACTAAAAACCTTAAAAAATATAATATAGTAAATAACTAAAATACATTATTAAAAGGAGTCCCTTTAGGCAAGGTTCCGAAGACACTGGCAGCGTTCCCCCTTTGAACAGCTAGACTAATTCTTTGTCCGAGGTAGCTGCCAGCTCTTCGGTCTCCTGTGATGTCGACTAACCTTTTTGTAATTTCCTTAAAAAGCCTTATAGCGCTAGGACCCCACGGACCAAGGGTCTCGACACCGAATGGGACAAAATCATATTCGGAGCCTAGACCCCTATATTTGCATGCTTTAGCTTTTTAGGTACATTTAAATTAGATTTATCTACAAGAGTACGGTATGCAATAGTCCGGTTGTGAAAGTGTTTGCCGAATGCCCTAATCCAGGATGCAGTGACAAAAAAATTAAAACGAGTATACTCGTCTACCGGATCTGAGAACTCAACGCACAAAACGAGTTATCTCGCCAGCCGGACTGAAAGGGTTAATAAATAATAAATGATAAATACGTATACTCCATTTAATTTGGAATTATAAACCACAACAACATTATACTGCGGCTCGTGAACTGTAATCTCTTTACAATTTGTACTAGAGTAACAATTGACAACACGCAAATAAAGTGACATTAAAACAATTTTATTTTGCGGCTCCCAGACTATTGTACTGTACATTTGCTAGGTAAGAAATAGTTGACGAGCCGCAATGTAATGATGTTGTGGTTTTCAATTCTAAATTAAATGAAGTATAGCTTTTAAGCTTCTACTTACTTTGGCTTCGCACAGAGTCTTGTTTGATAGACGTTTGTTCTTCTTTATAATAGTTGAGTAGTTGATTTCGCTCTGTAACAAGAAAACGCAAAGTTTGACGAAGGATTTAACCAAGGATGATATAGAATAGACTGGATTGGCAGTCGCCATAGTAGGTACGGATCGGCCGCGGTTTTTGTGGTTCGATTATTAAATCTAGATGGCGCTGAAATGTAGCCAGAGGCTTTGAAGGCAAAACAATAAGACTACAGATATTTCATATCACTGCAAATGTATTATTATGCCATATTTTTGAAAAATTATACATTTGTAGTACCTAATATGAAACATCTGTAGTCTTATTGTTTTGTTTTCAAAGCCTCTGGCTATATTTCAGCGCCATCTAGATTTAATAATCGAACTACAAAAACCGCGGCCGATCCGTACTATGGCGACTGCCAATCCAGTCTATATCCTTGATTTAACTAACTGAAGTATAGCGTCATTTTAAATCAGACAAGCTCTACACGGGGATGACAACACACAGGGATGGTACAATACGTTTACTTTTAGTTTACCACTGACAGATGGCGGTTACGCTCGTTCGGTCCGTTTCCTAACATCTTTGATCAATTATAACTGAAGATACACATTGCCGAACAAAATCCCCTTCAAAGAATGTCCGAACTTTTTTATTTGGTTGCATAACAAATAAAATCATCACCTACACAGAAATTTGAACCTAGTCTTTACTTCATTACAGTCGAATTTCGGTAGCGGCAAAACTCCACTTGACAGCTAAACTTGACAATTTCACGCAACGTTCTGAGAAAAAAGAAGGCCACTTTTATCAAAGTGGCGCTCATTTGGCTCGGACATTTTCGGGCGCGCGACTGTGGATCTACAGTTATAATTGATCAAAGCCTAACATGTATGCTTCCTAAAGTGGCCTTCTTCCCACATTGACCGTTTCCTATGACGTCTACTTTTGAAAATGTCTGTTTCCTAAAATCTTCTCAAAATAACCTTCTTCCCACATTGTCGCGGCTTTGGCTTGTCTTCTTCCCAGTGTCAGTTTCCTATGTTGTCTACTTCTCAAAATATCTGATTCTTAAAATACCCTAAATTTATTTATACTACAACTTTACAATATTTATTTAATAACTACAATCACTTAACTTGGTTGGTTGGTGTAGAAACCATTGGTTAAACAAAGGTTTCTACACGATCAGTTTGTTTTTGTGTTTTTGGGACTCTGCTGTTTAGAGATTAGGCTATTTTAAATTTATGTTTATGTGACAATATGAGTTTTTAACATTGGGTTGTACTGAGTACAAGGGTAATTTGAGCTTAGGTGCGTTAGTTGGTCCGTGTTAGGTGGTAATGTACCGGAAGCGATATATTTTTTGTCGATAACATTTTGCTACGTCACTTTCGTATACCTAGATGCCCCGAAGTCTCCCAGGCATGCTTATTTCAAGTACTTCCGGAAATTACTTCTTGAATTCAGGGACAAAAAAGAAAACATTTTGAAAAGCAGACATTGTAGGAAACAGGCTTTAGAACACAAATAGTGGGCATTATAGGAAGCATACATCGTAGGAATATGACATCACAAGGAACGGACGTTATAGGAAGCAGATCAATTTTCGAAACGGACATATTTAGGATGCGATCATTCTAGGACAGTGGCATGATACGAAACCATTTGCTGACATTATAGGAAAGAGTCATTTCTAGGAAGAAAACCAGTTTGAGAAGCAGACATGTTAGGAGCCCAGATGGCTTGCCTTCATTTCATTTCCAACTTTAACACCATACAAATAAAGTAGCTATTACAAAATCTGCAAACGTGGGTAACAGTATTCTAAAAATGGCTTTATTCGTAGGTCGTTAAAGTTGTAGGTAAAGTCAGTGGTAAACTTTATAAAAAAAAAAAATATTACGGGACAATTCACACCAATTGACCAGTCCCAAAGTAAGCTAGGCAAAGCTTGTGTTATGGGTACTAACTAGGCAACGGATAAACATACTTATATAGATAGATACATACTTAAATACATATTAAACACCCAAGACCCGAGAACAAACATTCGTATTTTTCATACAAATATCTGCCCCGACACGGGAATCGAACCCACCACCAAACCACTAGGCCATCTGGTCATCTGGTCGTCTGGTCTGGTTTATGTAAAAAATTACATAAACCAGACCAGACGACCAGATGATGACCATACAGTAAAATGTAGACAATTTGCCTGCAGGTAATCATTATTCAGCCGACAGACGTCCACTGCTGAACACAGGCCTTCCCAAGGTTCGCCAAACAGTGTGGTCTTGCTCCATCCGCATTCAACACATTCCCGCAACCTTAACAAAGGTCGTCGCTCCGTCTCATTAGAGGCCAATTTAACCTACACTGCTTCTGGTCCGTGGACGCCACTCGAGAACCTTTTCGCCCCATCGGCCATCAGTTCTACGAGCGATGTGCCCTGCCCACTGCCACTGGAGTCTGACGATTCACCGAGCTATATCGGTGAACTAAACTACACAAACACTAGTTTAACATTTGGTAGCATAGCATACGGTTGTGGTAACTCCAAGGATGAGCTCTGGTTGAGTTCGAAACGCGTCAGTGTAGCTTGGTGGTGGTGATAGTTGTGTTTATGTGATTTGTGTGTGTTCGTACAGTGTGGAGGTGGAGGAACTGCATGAACACACATTTCTTGCATAAACGTAACTATTGTAAGGTCGCGGGTGAGCAAAGTAATTGTTTTAGTTCATTAATATGGACCTCCGCAAAGTAACGCCTGATTCAATAAACTATATCGGTGACTTTAGTTCTTGCGCGGATTTTATATAAATAAACTAGCTTTTGCCCGCGACTTCGTCCGCGTAGAATTCCAATTTGTGGTAAAGCTTCTTCATCTCTTTCATTGTATAAAACAAAAATCCGGCAACGGCAAGATCCATCATTATTATCATTTCATCATCATCAGTATCAGTTAGTGAATATTATAAATCCCGTTTATTCTCTATCCCGTGGGAATTTCAACAAATTTGTCCTTATTCTATGCAAATTTTCGCTTATTTTTGTCCCGCGGGAATTTTGCATTTTCCCCGAGAAAAAGTAGCCTATGTCCTTAAAGGTGTAGCTTTGTACCGGTAAAAGAAGTTTTAAAATCAGCCCCGTAGTTGAATTCACTTATTTTTTTCCCGTGGGAATTTTGCTTTTTCACGGAGAAAAGTAGTCTATGTAAATAATGGTTGGTGTAGCTTCCTATTGGTGAAAGAAATTTTCAAATCAGCCCTCAAGTGATACTTATTGACTTCTTTCTATCCCACGGGAATTTCGCATTTTACCGAATAAATAGTAGGTAGCCTAGCCTATACCAATGAAGGATAGTGTAGCTTTCTATTGGTTATTTTTTTTAAACTCAGCCCCGAAGTTAAATTTACTATTTTCTATACCGCGGGAGTTTGCATTTATCCGGAAAATAGCATCCTATGTTAATCAAGGACAGTGTATCTTTTCTATTGGTGAAAGACATTTTAAAATGAGCTCCGAAGTTGATTTTTTTTCTATCCCTTGGGAATTTTGCATTTTTGAATTTTTGGACATAGGCCTCCCTCATTTACGCCCAATCATTACGGTTGGAAGCGACTTGCATCCACCCTGAACCTGCGGCCTTCACCAAAACGTCCGTCCATCTTGTTGGTGGGCGTCCCACGCTGCGCTTGTAAAAGCAAAAGCTTGGTGAAATGCAAATACTTATATGTACATATAATTAGTTATTATCAGAGATCAGATCAGGAAGTGGTTGACAAACGTAGACAAAATGGTTTGCAAAATTTGAAGTTTCGTTTCGTTTACAATGTCGGTAATTCGTGTATATATTCGCAAATATTCGCTAAGTAGGTAATCTAAGAGATTTCCAAGGAATTTTCTAAAGAAAATCTAGGTATAAGGTAAGTTTTTCATTCAAATATCCAAGAACAAATAAAATTGAAATTTCGAATTCTAAACCGATTTAAATATTGTTTTTTTTGAATATGGAATGATTTGTATGTTTTATAAAGCTGCGTTTTCACTGAGGGCCGATTTTTCAATCAACGCATAAATGTCATCAACTGGTTAAATTATAGAATAAGTTGACTAAATAAGTTGACTGACAGCACTGCGTCAGTTGCACTGTATGCATGACGCTACAATTTAGCCGCTTTACACGTTATCCGTCAGATAATATTTATTCGATGATTGAAAAATCAGCCCAGTGTCCTGAACAGTTCTGAGCGAGCGAACGTGTTTATTCAGTGATAATCGGCTGGACGCGGGTCGCTCACTCATTCATCCAGTGAAAACGACGTCTGTGGCGAGCGAGCTGTTGCTCTGTGCATTCGCTCGACATTGTACGTGTTCGGTGGGTCTCCAATCTTTGTTTACGATTTTGTTATAAACAACTGTTCTCTTTCCTCGTTGAATGAAAACGGACATTTTCTATTCAAAGTCAAAGTCAAAGTCAAAATTTTTTATTCAATTTAGGCATCGATTGATGCTCCTATGAACGTCGAAGAATCTACCACCGGTTCGGAAAAAACCCTGTTGAGAAGAAACCGGCAAGAAACTCAACAAGGTATATTTTTTTCAATCAGATCTACATTGTTATTAAATTACATACATCTTAAGTATTTAATAAAATTATTATTTTTTAACACAGTAGATACGCTACATTGATGCTATTTTGAGCGAACATCGGCAAAACCGCAATCATATTTGCTCTAAACAAATGTTTGTTCAGAACACTAAGTGAAAACGCGGCTTAACCAAGATGTCTAGTCCTTACCATTTCAAATTTCGAACTCTACGTTCCTATGAAGCCGTGTCTTCGGATCGAGTATTCAAACATGTGTCAAAATAAAATGTAACTTAAATCAAAAGCACTAAGGAGTATTGATATCAACTTCGAAGCAAATCACCCCCAAAATAACTTTCTACTACTTTTTGACCCCGTCAAGGGATGAATTTCAATAAAATACGAAACACGTCTTCCATCAATTTTGTTAAAGAATGTTTATGCAAAATTTGAAGTAGATTGGACCAAGGAATCACGATGTCTCATACAAACTTTGCCCCCCTTTTTTACCCCCTTAGAAGTAGAACTACGGAAAATCCTTTCTTATCGGATGCCTACGTCATACAAAGAACACACCCTCCAAGTTTCAGGTCTCTACGATCAGCGGTTTAGGCTGTGCGTTGATCCGTCAGTCAGGACAAAGGATTTTATATGTATAGATAAAATAAATAAATAAATATTAGGGGACAATCTTACACAAATCGACCTAGTCCCAAACTAAGCAAAGGTCGCGGGTGAGCAAAGTAATTGTTTTAGTTCATTAAGCAAAGCTTGTACTATGGGTACTAGACGACGATAAACATACTTATATAAATACTTAAATACATAGAGAACATCCATAACTCAGGAACAAATATTCGTGCTCATCACACAAATAAATGCCCTTACCGGGATTTGAACCCTTTGCCCTCTTGCTTCGTAGGCAGGGTCACTACCAACTAGGCTAAAGCGGTCGTTAATTAAGTAATTGTAATTGTTTTTTTTTATGTTAGAGAGGCCAGACAAACGAACTAGTGGGTCATCTGATGTTAAATGATCACCACTGTTCATAGACACCCGCAGCACTTTACGCGATGCCAGTGCGTTGTCGGCCCTAAAAGGGAGAGGAAAAAGGAAAGGGAATAGAGGAGGGGGAGAGGTATTGGGCCCCCGGCGCTCTCACTGACCGTACGAAACGCAGCAGGAGTACCTACTGCTGCTTCACGCCGGTGTTCTGTGAGAGGGTGGTACTGCCCCGGACGAGCCGGCCCATTCGTGATGCAGCGGCTAGCTACAACATGCCTCTACCACTAAGTACAAAATCGGAAAAACCGTCGTCAAATTCCCCAGAAACAAAACGATGGAAAATACCATTACAAACGAACTTGTATAGCGTCTGAAATATCTATGCACTTAGGTATTAGACGTAACAGTCTGAGGAAGGTCAGCAAATAAATTTTACTAAAATCGAAATATCTAATCTGTTAGCGCGTTTAATTTGCTATCGGTATTATATACACGATACGGGGCAGGGTACGGGGAAGGGCGGGGGTAAAACAATATACATATATGGGGATAGGTGCATAGATATTTCCGACATTTCGAATCATAATGATCCAACTGAATCATCACTATTTACTATGATTATGGACGATGAATGATTGTTAGATGAATGATAACATAACGGGTACTACTTATTTACCTACTTAAAGATAAAATGACAACTGTCTGATGGTAGGTATTGTTTGTTTATTTCTACACTATACCATTTGCCCGCCGCTTCGTTCGTTAAGGTGCTAAAAACAAAGTCCAAATATCATGATGGCACAAACATAATACCGACGCAAACATAAGAATATAAGTTTGACCGCTATGTGTGTGTCTGTCTGTGGCATCACAACTCTAAAACGGGTGAACCGATTCGGATGCGGTTTTTTTATTTGAAATGCTGCGGAAGGGATCTTAGATTTAATTGCGTAGGGGGTTTTAAATTTTTTTAATATATCCTCATCATCATTTCAGCCGAAAGACGTCCACTGCTGAACATAGGCCTCCCCAAGGCTCGCCAAACAGATCGGCCCTGCGCCATCCGTATCCAAACCGTTCCCGCCACTTTCACCAGGTCGTCGCTCCTTGTTGGGGGCCTACCTACACTGCGTTTTCCGGTCCGCGGACGCCACTCGAGAACCTTTCGGCCCCATCGGCCGTCAGTTCTACGAGCGATGTGCCACCCACTGCCACTTAAGTCTAGCGATTCTTCTTCTTTTTTTAATTTATAGTTATACATAATAAGGCACTTATGTAAGTTGCTTATGAAAGCTCAAGGCAAGGAGTTACTCTGCGGGATTGCATTAGAAATTAAAAAATCCGCGCAGGAACTAGGTACTTAAAATCACCGACATAGCTCGAAGAGTCGCCAGATTCAAGTGGCAGTGGGCAGGGCTCGCTCGTAGAACTGATAGCCGATGGGGCCAAAAGGTTCTCGAGTGGCGTCCACGGACCGGAAGACGCAGAGTAGGTGCCTCCAACATGGAGCGACGGACTGGTTAAGGTTGCGGGATCGCGTTGGATGCGAATGGCGCGCGATCGATCTGTTTGGCGAGCCTTGGGGGAGGCCTTTGTTCAGCAGTGAACGTCTTTCAGCTGAAATGATCATGAGGATGAAACTAGGGAGTACCAATTCAGAACGGAATTATTTCCAAACATCCCTGTCCATGATTATTAAAAGCGAAAAAGTTTTTCGGGTGCGCCGGTGGGATTCGAACCCACGTCTCCTGGATATGCGCCCCAACTGGTGTTCTACCAATTGAACCACGTCGCATCCAACCGACTCCTCCGAAATTCTTAATCGCTTACATACCAACAGTGGCGTGTGCGTGTGGTTAATAATCTTAGATTCGGTGAGCAGCCGTACTGCTAATAAAATAAATAATATTTGAATAAATAGATGTGGTACATCATTTCTTACGCATTTCCAATGTAATTTGGAACGTAGGAGTCCTAGCTTCTAATAGTTGCGATGGATGTTACCACACGCCACTGTTGGCGTATGTAAGCGATTAAGAATTTCGGAGGAGTCGGTTGGATGCGACGTGGTTCAATTGGTAGAACACCCGTTGGGGCGCATACCCAGGAGACGTGGGTTCGAATCCCACCGGCGCACCCGAAAAACTTTTTCGCTTTTAATAATCTTTCGGTGAGCAGCCGTACTGCTAATAAAATAAATAATATATCCCTGTCCATGATATAATTGTATTTCTATTTGCATTTTTTCGCGAGGCATCGTGACCTTTGGTTTATTTCTGTGGATAATTTGACGAGAATAATGGCATATTACAAAATATTCCATATTTATTAGGCAAATACCTAAACGTGTCAGGAAAAATTCCAGGCATAACGAGATACAAATATTGTATTTGCGATATATGTGCACGTTGGCTGTTGATACGTCGTTATGTTTTAGTTTTTAACCACCGACACAAAAAGAGGTGTGTTATAGGTTTGACCGCTGTGTGTGTGTGTCTGTTTGTCTGTGTGTCTGTCTGTGGCATCATAGCTCTTAAACGGGTGAACCGATTTGGATGCGATTTTTTTTTATAGAAAGTAAGTTTCTTGGCGATGGTTCTTAGATATGTTTCATCAAAATCGGTTCAGCAGCTTCAAAGTTATCAGCTCTTTTGTTAGCTGCGGAAGGGATCTTTGACGTATAATGGGCATCGAGTGACATAATTGCGTTGGGGGTTTTTAAAATTTTTAATTTATTGTTATATCTACAGGGTGAATTCAAATTTTATCATCATCATCATCATCAGCCTATGCTCGTCCACTGCTGGACATAGGCCTCTCCCATGGCACGCCACTGAGCACGATCCTCGGCCACTCTCGTCCAGCTCTTGCCAGCCGCCCTGCGAAGATCATCGCTCCACCGAGTCTGAGGACGTCCCACGCTACGTTTGCCGATCCGTGGTCTCCACTCAAGAACTCGTCTACCCCAACGGTTATCGGTTCTTCGGGTTATATGGCCTGCCCATTGCCACTTCAGCGTGCTAATGCGGTGGGCTATGTCGATAACTTTGGTTCTCTGTCGGATCACTTCGTTACGAATTCGATCTTTCAGAGAAACTCCGAACTCCGAGCATAGCCCTTTCCATAGCACGTTGAGCAGCTTTAAATTTGTGGACCAGCCCTACCGTGAGTGTCCATGTTTCGGCACCGTATGTCATGACGGGTAGGACGCACTGATAGAAGACTTTCGTCTTTAGACTCTGAATTCAAATTGGTGACACAAAATTAGTGTTTCGTAGGTACAGGTCAGTTAATGCTGGACAATAATAATGCGCTAACTCGTTTGTTTTAATTAATCTTATATTTGGGGCGTCCATACATTGAGTTCGTGAAATCACCAATTTGAATTTTCACCCTGTATACTATGTCTATAGTATTTTCTGGGCTTCAACCGTATCTCTAGAACAATATATGTATTCACCAGCTTTTGCCCGCGACTCCGTCCGCGTGGAATTAGTAATTTGGGCAGCATATTTTTTTATCCAATTTGCTTTTTCATATATTATGGCTCTCCTTAGTTCCTCGATATAAAAAAATACCCACCCCGCACCCCCCCAGACCCCCACCCCCACCACAGAACCCCCCCCCCCCCCTGCACCCCCCGCACACCCGATTTTGAAACATTCTTCCGCTCCGCTCCGCTCCTATTGGTGTTAGCGTGATGATATATAACCTATGTCCTTTCTCAGGCTCTAGACTATCTGTGTACCAAATTGCATTTAAATCGGTTCAGTAGTTTTAGCGTGAAAGCGAGACAGACAGACAGACAGAGTTACTCCATTTATAATATTAGTTAGGAAGGATTAGGATATATTTTCTAATACATAAAAATCTCGTATCACAGTGTTTGTTATCGAATTCCTCCGAAACGGCTTGACCGATTTTTATGAGACTTTTTTCTCTGTATTTGGTAGGTCTGAGAATAGTTCGTAGGTTATCCTTTATACCCCTATTATTCGCAGCCGGAGTCGCGGGCAACATCTAGTACATATACAAAAAGAAAAGTCCTGACTGATTGACTGACTGAATCATCAGCGACCACCCCAAAATCTTAGCCCTAAAACTCTGAAGTTTTGCATGAAGGTTGGTTTTTGATGTAGGCAAGGAATAATAAAACCGTGGTGGCCTAGTGGTGTGACCTATATGGCCTCTCAAGCAGAGGGTCGTGGGTTCGAGCGTCGAGTTTTTCGAAACGGGCGAAATTACATTCAAAATTTACTCTTTTTTTTGCTTTTATTTTGTATCAAATATATGGATTTCACGGGATGACCGTAAAAGTAATAAAAAATGAAGTTGAAAAATAAAAATACAAAAAGATACTTCATATCAAACTTGTTGAAGTTTGGCTTAGTAGCGACATCTCTTGTCCGGGTGAGCGGGTAGTTCCGAAGGAGTGTTGAAGTCTCTCGATGAGGGTATAACATAGATGGCGCTGTAACGCTGCTACATAATTAAGTGATTAGGTATCTAATAGATTGGGATATGGATGTATGGGAAAAATTCGTGTCTAAGCTCCTGGCCAGTGGTGGTGTAGGGGAATGGCACGCGGCACGGAATGCTGAGGACCTGGGTTCGATTCCCAGTGCTGGTCTTTTTTCTGGGGTTTTTTCTGTGCATCTATTGTATTTAGTATGAAATATATGAGCTTTCCGGTAAAGGATAACGTCCTGAGGGAATTCAATAGTGTGTGTGTGAAGTCCCCAATCCGCACTGGACCCGCTTGAGAACTAACACCCAAGTCCTCTCATTCTGAGTGGTCTGTTGGTGGCAGATGGTGAGAATAAGTACCATCAATGATCGTAACTACGTAATACCGATCGCAAACAGAATACGATATTTGTTTACAAGCGTTTTGGCACACAGAACAAATATATAGCTCTATTGTCATTCTGCCAACCTACGACATAATGTATGTGTGTGTTATTGCTAATATTTGACCAATATTGTCCAATATCACATTTACGAATATCATTACGGTACTTAGTTCATGAATAAAATAATTAAATAAATAAATAAATATCACGGAACAATTCACACCAATTGACCTAGTCCCAAAGTAAGCTTAGCAAAGCTTGTGTTATGGGTACTAGGCAACGGATAAACATACTTATATAGATAGATACATACTTAAATACATATTAAACACCCAAGACCCGAGAACAAACATTCGTATTTTTCATACAAATATCTGCCCCGACACGGGAATCGAACCCGGGACCTCAAGCTTCATAGTCAGGGTCTCTAACCACTAGGCCAACTGGTCGTCTAAATAACATTTAAAATCTTACTTTTGCCTTATTTTTTCGTGTTTTCAGGGTTCCGGAGCCACAATTGCAAAACGGAACCCTTATAGTTTCGCCATGTCCGTCTGTCCGTCCGTGCGCGGCTCAGCTCAGAGACTATAGGGCTAGAAAGCTGTAATTTTGCATGGGCATCTGTAGCAATCGTCCGGACAAAGTGAAAAAACATTTAAATCTATGCTTAAGGTGTACTATCTGTCATCTTGTAATAATTAGCTTTGTTATAGTTTATTTATTTATTTGTGGCTGTTTATCCCACTGCTTATATTTTGTTTTAGACGTGTACCTATTATAATGTAAGTACTATATATGCATGAGTCAATTCAATTCAATTCATTTATTTAAATAGTTTTAGTACATAGTAATAATTATTAGTAGGCTCTTTACTTAATCTATGTTAGGTATTATATCTAGGTACTAAACTAATGGCTCGACTTAAGCGTCTAACCGCCTTTACGCCTTCTACAAGAAGACTAACAGGTTACTACTAAAATATAATAATGAGTAGATGTACTATTTTTGTTGCGTTTTAATTTTCTGATCCACTGTTGATGCACCACCTGCTGTAAACTAGTCCTTCCTTCTTTCTGGTAAAGGGTTGCCTGGAAGAGATCGCTCTTAAGCGATAAGGCCGCCTATTGCTTACCTTGTAACTTTCTCTCTGTGTAATTTGTTTCCAACTGTTCAGACGTCTTACAGTGTGTATGACCCCTATCCCGCGGGAAAAATGCAATTTTATGTCCAATTGTCCATTGGAAAATTGTGTAGAGGATGGACGAAGGAAGAATTACGAAAGAGATAATAATGCGAGTATAGATGGAAATATTGGAAGAGGGAAATATATACATATAAATTACTAGCTGTTGCCCGCGACTCCGTCTGCGAAGATTAGGGGTATAAAAAATAGCCTACGACCTATTCCCAGACCTACCGAATACGGAGAAAAAATTTTGATAACAATAACAAACACCGTGACACAAGATTTTTATATATTAGACATGTTTCCCTGAATTGACCTAATTCCTAATTGCGTTGGGAGTTTTTAAATTTTATTTCCTTATACTTATCCGTAGTAGGTAATTATAGTAATCTAATCAATCATTATCTTACTATCAAAAAATTACGTAAAACGACATAAATTGGCATCGGGGCAATGGCCTTGATTGCAAAATGAATATTATTGATTTTATCTTCTCTACATAACATCCTCGTCTGTCTGTGAGTTCGATAACTTCTCGTAAACCAAGAAAACATAATTTATTTATCACGAAAGATATCTACGTGTTGAGTCGGGTTTATAATTACACCTTTACATTTCTTCCGCGGATGTCGTAACAGTAGGGGAGCTCACCCCTAGGGATACCTTATGTATACCCTCTAGAGTAATTCCACCGAATATGAGGACTCCATGAGGGTGGTTTAACCAGGGGGGGCACACTTACATATATCATCACTTTTCATGCGACTACAGCGATCTCTGGTGTTTGCCGAAGAACTAAATTAGCGGCCATCTTGGTTGACTTGTCAAACTTGTCAGTTGTCATTCATCGGCCATGGCCATGGCGTACCAAATTGTACGGTCAAGGACTTTAATTGATAGGCCACTTGCCAATGTTCGTATTTTAGCCGTATAATGCAAATCGGGTTTAGCCGCTTATACTGATTTGAATTAGACGGCTAAAATACGAATAGTGGCAATTAGGCTATCAATTAAAATCCTTGACTATACATTGCTATAGGTACGCGTATCTATAGCTGTACATCACTACCAACATATAGATATAGATAGGTATACATCTATAGAAACGTCACATTAGTTCTTGAGCAGCCGTAGGGCGGCAGCACCTTCCATACATGCATATTTGACCATAGAGTTGCCACTCTTGTTCATATAATATTACAATACTCTTTGGGTAACACCTGAGGCACACCGTCAGAATATTTAGTAAGAAAATAGATTCTTTGAAATACTCGAGCGCGTCAGATTTAAATAAGGTGGGTTAATTACTATCAGAACAGTGTACATTTCACTTCCAAATCGTCAGTCTTTAGATAATTCCATACCCTGTGAATATCTGACGCGCGCCCTTCCGTATGGCCACCCCCACCATGCAAAGAGTTAGATTATATCATACCTTTATTTTCAGTGTCACGCTGGAGTATCAAATTATCAAAATCTGACGCGCTCGAGTATTCTGA
This sequence comes from Archips xylosteana, assembly GCA_947563465.1. Taxonomy (NCBI): domain Eukaryota; kingdom Metazoa; phylum Arthropoda; class Insecta; order Lepidoptera; family Tortricidae; genus Archips; species Archips xylosteana. The sequence goes on from OX387373.1 coordinate 10,016,779, forward strand.
CGGGGTGCCCCAGGCAGACCCCCCCACATGAAGTGCTCATATTCGGTGGAGGTTCTCTAGAGGGTATAAGGTATCCCCCATATATTAATCTGCCGCGCTCGAGTGACTGCCCGCAAATCCCCTCTTGGGCTCCTCTACTATAAACGACTAAGGAAATAGTAAACGACTAACGACCGCTTTAGCCTAGTTGGTAGTGACCCTGCCTACGAAGCAAGAGGTCCTGGGTTCAAATCCCGGTAAGGGCATTTATTTGTGTGATGAGCACGAATATTTGTTCCTGAGTTATGGATGCTTTCTATGTATTTAAGTATTTATTTATCTATATAAGTATGTTTATCGTCGACTAGTACCCATAGTACAAGCTTTGCTTAGTTTGGGACTATGTCGATTTGTGTAAGATTGTCCCCTAATATTTTTTTTTTTTTTTAGGTTATAACTTATATTGTAGGAGATAGCAACCTATATCACTATTGTACCATTTTTAACTTTAAACCTAAAATTGCTAAAATTAGCCTGAAAACGTAAATGTAGTATTTCTTGTGTTCTGCCTACCCCCTTTGGCATATAGGCGCGATGTGTATATGTAGATTTCCACATTTCACCGTCATCGTAATCATTTCAGCCGAAAGACGTCCACTGGACATAGGCCTCCCCCAAGGCTCGCCAAACAGATCGGCACTGCGCCATCCGCATCCAACGCTCGCAACCTTAGCCAGGTCGTCGCTCCATCTTGGAGGCCTACTACACTGCGTCTTCTGGTCCGCGGACGCCACTCGAGAACCTTTCGGCCCCATCGGCCGTCAGTTCTACGAGCGATGTGCCCTGCCCACTGCCACTTTAGTCTGGCGATTCTTCGAGCTATGTCCGTATTAAGTATCCTGTCTCAAATCAGGGAAAATTTCATTGATTTTGCCGTAGGATGCACCGTTTTCAATGAGATATTTGACAAAACACCGGTTCTCATCCGATCACCGAAGTTAAGCAACGCCGGGCGCGGTCAGTACTTGGATGGGAGTTTGTCACGTTAAACTATCGTCCGTAAGCCGACTTTACAGACAAACGGTTTTTTTAGCTGATACCCGCAGTAGCGCCCCTGTTGAAGTAGATTAAAACGTGTTTTCCCGTGGTAAAAAGTAGCCTATGTCACTCTCCAGCCCTTCAACTATGTCCATACAAAAAAACACGGCAATCTGTCGCTCAGTTTCGACGTAAAAGAAGGAGAGACAAGCAAACACACTTTCACATTTATGATATACTTAGTATGAATTAGACCCTTCTATACTATGTGATTTTCATGTGGACTAAAGTAATCCTCCATTAGGCCAAAGTACCCCGTGCAAAGTCAGGACGAGCAGCTAGTCAAGTTCTAAAACGCTATCATAAGTTTTATTCATAACTTCGTACCTAATAAATGCATTAGCAATTCTAACAATATAGATATGAAAATGATAATGTATTCACGTTTTAGATAACGTAATAAAATAATACTAGTACTTAAATGGCTTTAAATTTATCTTTACCTGTTATAACCAGGGATCGTAAAATGCGAGCAAAATCCATTGAAATGACGTATGACAACCAGTTAGGGTTGGCGATGGTTCTAAATGAACTAAAATAATACAAATAAATATAATTGAACAGAATCCGAAACTCAGTTTATGTTATTCCTGGATAGTCTGTAGGTATACAGGGTTATTTTTAATTCACTGACATCCTCTTAACCCTGAATTCCTATCACTCAAACAAATGTTTTTTGTTTTATGACTTTTTAAAATGAAGCACTTTTTTCCCATACAAATACACAGACACAGAGTATCGTAAAAATAAGAGGAAATCTCAAATTTTCAAAACGTTATTACACCAAAAATATTAAGTTATGACAAAAGCCGTAAAACAAAAAAACATTTGTTTAAGTGGTGGGAGTTTAGGGTTAAAAGGATGCTAGTGAATTTCAAATAACCCTGTATTTATTTATTATATTTTAAATTTTTAATCAAAAAACTCCAAAATTTTCGCAAGTTCGACGGCGAAGCAATTTTTTGTAAAACCGAAAAAATTATTGAGATCCAAAAAGCCGTCGATCCTGATAAAAAAAAGAATTAAAAAAAATTAATGGGTGCCAAATGCACGAAATAGTAGAGTCCTTTTATGAGCAGCAGTTTCGGATTTGCGACTTTGCCTATTTGGTTGACTGTTATGTTGCATTGCGTAATTGTTGTCAATACCTGGCTACATAGGTTATCTATACATATAATAAATCTGTAACAAGTCGGTGTCTGTACATTGAAGATATTTGAGAAAAACTGTCACTAGGGCTATTTACTAGCGCAATAGAACCCAAAACAATGTTTTTTAGAATTATTGTCTGTTTGTCTGTTTATCTGTTTGTCTGTTTGTCTGTGCGTTTGTGCGCGCTAATCTCAGAAACGGCTTAACCTAAAAGGATGCGGTTTTCACTGGTATGTTGGTATTTTCTTGGATTACATTTAGTGTTTGTTTCATTTGAATCGGTACACAAATAAGAAAGATACGTCTATTTTAAAAATTTATAGAACAGTTTTTAGAAGTAGTGACTTGGGAGTAGGTACGGTGGTGAATGTGAACGCTGGTGTGCGGGGGGGGGTTCGGTGGGGGGTCGGTGAGGGGGGAGGGAAGTTGCGGGGGGTGCGGGGGGGGTAATTTTTTTTATATCGAGGAACTAAGGAGAGCTATAATTGATGAAAAAGCAAATTGGATAAAAAAAATAAGCTGCCCAAATTACTATTTCCACGCGGACGGAGTCGCGGGCAAAAGCTAGTAGACAATATATTTATCAATTCCAATAAGTTTTAGTTTAACGTCATAGATAAACTATGGACTCTTTTAAGGGCAATTTAATACTATAGTCATAAAAGAACACATTCCTATGTATTAGTGACAACCCTAGTACTTCAATAAATTTTGCTCGCATTTTACGATCACTGGTTATAACTATTCTACGCGTACAGTACCTACAGGTGTAGTGCAAAATGATTTTCCATCGGGAAAATTCAGATCTCAATCGGAATACGATGGCACCCGAACTGTCAATCAATGATTGTATTAAATGAGTGACGTTTTCATATCCATTAATATGGAACTTTACTGTTTAGTGTCAAATGTCAAAGTGAAAAATGTAAGATGACTACACGGACGGCTGTAAGATGGGTACTGAAGCTAATTGAGAGAGCACGATAAATACGATCTTTTTCGATAAAGTACGAAGGAAAATCATTTTGCACTATATACAGCTGTAACACAATACATCATCATCATCATCATATCACCCAATGTTCGTCCACTGCTGGACATAGGCCTCTCCCATGGCACGCCACTGAGCACGATCCTCGGCCACTCTCATCCAGCTCTTGCCAGCCACCTTGCGAAGATCATCGCTCCACGGAGTCTGAGGACGTCCCACGCTACGTTTGCCGATCCGTGGTCTCCACTCAAGAACTCGTCTACCCCAACGGTTATCGGCTCTTCGGGTTGTATGGCCGGTCCATTGCCACTTAAGCGTGCTAATGCGGTGGGCTATGTCGATAACTTTGGATCTCTGTCGGATCACTTCGTTACGAATTCGATGTTTTAGAGAAACTCCGAGCATAGCCTTTTCCATAGCACGTTGAGCAACTTTAAATTTTGTGGACCAGCCCTACAGTGAGCAACACACACATAATACAGTACAATACATACACACATACAATCACGCCTCCTTCCCTGCTAAGGGATAGAATCTATTTGTTTCCATCTGCTACGCTCCTGACATATAATCTTTCGCTTCCACAACAATCATTAGTCTTTTCATACATGCTCGCCGGATTCGGGTACTCTTGACCTGACCCTTCTTCAAGACATCCCCAATCTGATCATGGAATGTCCTTGGTCTCCCCCTTTCCAACATTTGCATCTACACTCGCCTTGTATTAATAGAACAAAAGTTAATACAAACAAATAAACAGATAATAATTTTCCTATAAATCACGTTTGTTATTGAACAATGATTTGTACTAACAACAATACAATAGAAATATGACAACACTTTAGATAAGTACCTAACACCTAACCTACATACGTATGTCAAGAACCACAATTTCCGTCACACAAGGAGTCGAGATTATTGAAGTAAAACTTCTATAGGCACGCTTGACTTGGGAGTAAGCTTAGATGGTGAATGCGATACGGTTTTCGCTATTGTGATTAGATATTCATGTTAAGAAATAAATTGAAAATTTTAAAAACCTTGGGGGTTAATTATGTCACTCGTAAATATATTTGAACTTTAAGTAAATGCCCATTATGCGTCTAAGATCCCTTCCGCAGCTAACAAAAGAGCTGATAACTTTGAAACCGCCAAGAAACCTGCTTTCTACTAAAAAAACCGCATCCAAATCGGTTCACCCGTTTGAGAGCTATGATGCCACAGACAGACACACACATAGCGGTCAAATTTATAACACCCCTCTTTTTGTATCAGGAGTTAAAAATACTTGCTAAGCACGGTGCGGGTCAATACTATTCAGATACGCTACCAATTTCGTTACTATTTTGTTACGAAATGGGAATGTGGACGAACTGGGAATTGATTGTGGACGAAATTGGATTGCTGACGAAGGGGGAATGTGGATCGGTTACTTTGAAAGTAAAATTTTTCTGCCTTTTCTCCAAATGCTGCAATCTCTTCTCCATCCGCGACAATTTGTTTTTGAAGTCGTCAGCAATGCAGCGGCAGAGGTTCAGCGACTCCCCGAATATTGTCATCTTGCACTTCAGGTCTTCAAAATCGCAGCGGAAACTGTGATGAAATGAGATGATGTCAAATTGGTAGTGTCAATTGGTGGTGTCAAATTGGTAGTGTCAAATTGTTAGTGTCAAATTGGTAGTGTCAAATTGGTGGTTCCTATCAAATAAGTAGTATCAAATTGGCAGTGTTTATTTGGTAAGCCAAATTCATCATCATCACGATCCCTGCAGCCTATGGTATACGTCCCACTGCAAGGCACAGGCCTCCTCTCAGAGTGAGAGGGCTTGGGCCGTAGTTCCCACGCGGGCCCAGTGTGGATTGGGAACTTCACACACGCCATTGAATTTCTTCGCAAATAGTGCCAAATTGGTATTGTCAAATTAGTAAGTAGTGTAAAATTGATATTGCCAAATTGACAATGGCTAATGATGTCAAATTTATCAAATTCGCCAAATGCTGCAATCGCTTCTCCATCTGTGACAGTTTGTCAAATGAATGTCAAATTGGTAGTGTCAAATTTTGTAGTATCAAAGTGGTAGTGTCAAATTGGTAATGCCAAATTGCTATTGCCAAATCTACTATGCTAATGCCAGGTCTTCGAAATCGCAGCGAAAACTGTGATGAAATGTGATAATGTCAAATTGGTAGTGTCAAATTGGTGGTGCCAAATTGGTAGTGTCAAATTGGTAGTGTCAAATGGGTGAATGGTGTCAAATTGGTAAAAGATTTACTTGGCGATAGAGGAGGCGAGTGAGGCTTTGGATATGGAGGCCGAGCTGTCAGAAGTCCTGCCCAAGTCCACGTAGCGGTTCCTGGTCCTTCCATGTTCCTGCTGAGACATCTTGTTGGCTCCAGGCTCCAAGTCCAGGAATTCTGCCTTAGACCTGCCTGGAAGGCATACTCAAAATAATGAACTTCCAACAACTATCAACGTATCAACTAATCAACTTCCAGCAGCAGTGTTTCCAGACAATTAGCGATGTTGACGCCATTAAAAAATAATTCGAAGACACGACTCCAGTATAAAAACGCTTTATTTTAGCCCCAACAACTAGATTAATCTATACTAATATTATAAAGAGGAAAGATTTGATTGTTTGTTTGTTTGCATTGAATAGGCTCCGAAACTACTGGACCGATTTCAAAAATTCTTTTGCCGTTAGAAAGCTACATTACCACAGAGTGACATAGGCTACTTTTTACCGCGGGAAAATACCTTTTCCTACGGGAAAATGAATTTATCGCGGGCGAAGCTGCGGACGGAAGGCTAGTTTTTAGATTTTTTGTTGCTTTAAAACTAATCAATACCTAGTTGATTGAGTTGGCGAACAAGTGACGTCATAAGTTGTTATTGCCATTCAAACTCTATGGGAGAATGTGTTTTGACAGCTCATAAAAAGTAGGTACGTCAGTTGATTGGTGGTGTCAACATCACTATTATGACATCGGGGCTATCAAGAAAAGGGTTTATACTTCCTTTAACCTTTTCAAAGCTCTCTCAAATACAACAGCTCTCACTCATACGCCATGACATTGGAATGTCAAACGCGAAGTCGAGTCTGATATATACGTCGTTGGCGTAGAACCTGCGGTGCGAATATATGCGCCGTTGGCGTCAAAGGCCGGCAACAGATCAGAGACTATTCTTGAGTTGTTGATAATATTCATGGGCGGTGGCGATCATTTTCCATCAGATGACCCGCTTGGTCGTTTGCCTCCCCCTAAGGCGCACCTGAGTTCCACTTTCAGAGTTCTGCGTTCTTTCGAATGTACTGAGTCTCTTACGATAACGCACACAGCAGGCGACTGGAACTCTCGGGTGGTCAAAACACGAACCACAGAGTTCTGAGAGCGCGCACAGACAGAGAGCGGTCTGGAGTTCCGAGTTCTGCGTTCTGACCGCTCGAGAGTTCCAACGCACACAAGAGCCGGTCAAATTCTTGCGTTCCACGTTTTTGTAAGTCGCTAGAAAGTTCATCTTTCGAAGAAGAAGCATTGAATTTGTGGAGCCTAGAAACTTCTAAAAAAGTAGAAAACATTAGGTGCAATTAACACAACACGAGAAGAATCCCTTGACGCGGCCATTTCAAGCCAAGTTTCTGCTTTTTTTTCACGATTTTCGTAGTGTAAGTACTTGACTTAAATCATATAATAATCTCCTTTTTCTAACCAATTTGATCAGTTTTTCTGTATTTCCAACTTCAGACATCGCGGTGAACGCGGCGTTCTCTGTCTCGGCGGCAAAAGAACTCTTAGAACGCGGCGTTCCGCTTTGACCGCCGCGGTCTGACCCTGCTGCGTGCGTTATCGTAAGGGACTCAGTGCATTGGAAAGAACACAGAACTCAGAACTCCAGACCGCTCTCTGTCTGAGTACTCTCTAGTACCAAATTTTGTTACATTAGTTATATAAAGAGCCTCACCAATGACACGGTCGTTAGCTGCCATCAAGGATCTCATCTGTTCAGTTTCAGAAGAACTCTCCGAAGAATCGTTTTTGTAATGGGTCATTGTAATAATTACACTCTGAATTTGGCTAGAATTTTCAATGTTTTGACAGGGTGTTTGACAAGCGTGCTGTAGAGTAGAAACGTCGCTTTTTATCATAGGACTTGGACTTCAGCTTTATTCTGTTACTAGCTAAAACCTGAAGGCCTACAAACCTATAACATCGTATTACTAAAACAAATACATATTTTAAAAATGTAACAGCCCTAGGCCTAGAAAACATCTTGTTTTATTAACCCCCGACACAAAAAGAGCTCTCTGTGGCATCATAACTCTTAAGCGGGTGGAACGATTTGGATGCGGTTTTTTTTATTTGAAAACAGGTTTCATGGCGATGGTTTTTAGCTATGTTTCATCAAAATTGGTCCAGCCGTTTCGAAATTATCAGCGCTTTTGTAAGTTGCGGAAGGGATTTTAGCCGCATTTACTTTATTTTCAAACATTCAACGCCAACGACACATATACAGATACACATAGTACAGTGTCAAAGTGATCTTGACACAATGACATAAGATTCAAAGCAGGTTTACGTTTTGTCGAGGCGTGGCGTTGAAACATCGTTGAAAGGGTTAATTGCGTTGGAGGTTTTTAAAATTTTTAATTTATAGTTACTTATTACTTTTATTAACATTCTAGAAGTCTTGACCTGCCGTGCAGTATTTACCCGTACTACGGATAAGGAAGTAATCGTGTTTCGAAAAACACTGGTCACTAGAATGAATCCTCAAATATCTTATACTTACTTACCTACATGGATTTCAGAACGAAAGCTTTGCTAGTAATGATACAGCAAGTGCATACGCAAAAACCTCGGTAGGGCCTTAACAGATAGAAATATCATTTAGGATGATAAAGATACAGCGAGAAGAGATTTTGGAATTTGTCCATTTTTATCTCTGCGCAGACCAACCCGCAGGCAAGAGCTAGTATAAAATAAAACAAACTTGAATAATGCATTAGAATATATTCCGGTAGCACTCAAAACACAAAACATTCAAATAATTTATAAACATTTTATTATACTTAATTTAAAACCTACTCACACACGATTTATTAATACCAACAAACTTTGATCAATTATAACTGAAGACACACATTGCCGAAAAAAATCCCCTTCAAAAAATGTCCGAACTTTTTTATTTGTTTGCGTAACAAATAAAATCATCACCTACACAGAAATTTGAACCTAGTCTTTACTTCATTACAGTCGAATTTCGGTAGCGGCAAAACTCCACTTGACAGCTAAACATGACAATTTCACGCAACGTTCTGAGAAAAAAGAAGGCCACTTTTATCAAAGTGGCGCTCATTTGGCTCGGACATTTTCGGGCGCGCGACTGTGGATCTACAGTTATAATTGATCAAAGCCAACAAAAAACACACATTTTCGACTATGTACTGAAACAATTACTTTGCTCACCCGCGACCTTACGATAGTTACGTTTATGTAAGAAATGTGTGTTGATGCAGTTCCTCCACCTCCACACTGCACGAACACACAAATCACACAAACCCAACCATCACCAGTGGTGTTGCACCGATACTATCGTGGCCTTGAAAGTCAGTCATTATCGATAGTCCTATCGAAATTATCGATCGATCAACTGAAACATGGATGCACAGAAAAAACCCGAGAAAAAAGACCAGCGCTGGGAATCGAACCCAGGTCCGCAGCATTCCGTGGCGCGTGCTAAACCCCTACACCGCCACAAAAAGATACTTCAAACCAAACTTGTTAAAATATGGCTTAGTAGCGACATCTCTTGTCCGGGTGAGCGGTTAGTTCCGAAGGAGTGTTGACGTCTCTCGATGAGAGCTTAACATAGATGGCGCTGTATCACTGCTTAATGTGATTTAGCAAGCTGAGATGTGCGATGCATAGGAAAAATTTGTGTCTAAACTCCTGACCAGTGGTGGTGTAGGGGTTTAGCACGCGGCGTAAAATGCTGAGGACCGGTGTTCGATTCCCAGCGGTAGTCTTTCTTCTGGGGTTTTTTTTCTGTGCATCCATGTTTCAGTTTGTATTTAGTATGAAATATAAATCATAAGGATCGAATCTTTATCAAACTTGGTAAATTAAATGAAGGAAAAACCATGAAATCGGAACATACTTGTTTATACTTACATATACTTATACGCATTTTGACTAAGGTGTAGCTTGTGAAGTTAGGGCGTGTAGAGTTCGGAAGCTTCGTTCTATATGAGATCTGATAACTTTTCGATAGTGCAAGGAATAATGGAATATGGTCTCATCTTGGCAACATTTTACACGAAAATATTTTTGGTGGGATTATATTTATTTCAGATAACAAGGATATGAGTGTCAGTAATTATTAAAATTAATACTTTCGTCGAAAAATTTATTATATCAAATGACCATTATGTATTTCGTCCATTATTCTTTTTAAACTTTAGGCATTTTGACACGTTCCACTAACTGGGCAAGATAATAAAAGCTTGTAAAAAGTATTTTGTCTATCTTCTTATCATAATAGGTTGGGGCAAAAGTATTTTCGTATTTTTAATGTATTACGCGCGCGAGAACTAAAGTCACGGACATAGCTCGAAGAATCGCTAGACTTAAGTGGCAGTGGGCAGGGCACATCGCCCGTAGAACTGACGGCCGATGGGGCCGAAAGGTTCTCGAGTGGCGTCCGCGGACCGGAAGACGCAGTGTAGGTAGGCCTCCAACAAGATGGAGCGACGACCTGGTGAAGGTAGCGGGAACGCATTGGATGCGGATGGCGCAGGGCCGATCTGTTTGGCGAGCCTTGGGGGAGGCCTATGTTCAGCAGTGGACGTCTTTCGGCTGAAATGATGATGATGATGATGATGAATGTATTATTTGAAATCAAACCTCTTTGGCTGTGCTGAATGTAACTGGCTGGTTTTAATACCATTAAAAGTTGACATTCTGAAGATGTAATAAATAAAAAAGAAACTAGTTCCCGCCATTTTTCAATTGTTTTTCTAGCAAGCAAAATGAACGTATGCGACGCAGAAATTCGGTACATTTTAAAGTTTAAAAAAAAAGGTAAAAATGCGACGAACGCCGCCAATAAAATTTGTGCGGTTTATGGCCCTAATGCGGTATCAACAAGAGTAGCACAAATGTGGTTCAAGCTGAAACATTTTCATTTGTATGAAAAATACGAAAATACTTTTGCCCCGACCTAATAGTACTGTAATAATATATAGGTGGTAATTAAGCGTGATACATAGTTAGAAGACATTGGCTTATGACTTTCATGTACCGCTCCCACACGCTCTTAAGGTCGGCTTCTCTGAAAAAAAAAAAAAAAATTTGTTACTAACGTACAAACGTCAAAATCAGTCCCTAACCGCCCAATCAATAGGATATGATGGGATGGGATAGGGTAGGATGATGAAGATAATGGTGATGAATATTATGGTGGTGATTATGATGGTGATTATGGTGATGATGATTATGGCGATTATGATGATGATGATGGTGATTATGATGATGATGATGATGATGATGGTGTTGATGATAGTTGTGGTAATAATGATAATGAAGATGGTAATAATGATGATGATGACGATGGTGGTGGTGGTGATGGTTATGATAATGATGATGACGATGATTGTGATAATGGTGATGATGGTGATGGTGATAATGGTGGTGGTGGTGATGATGATGATGATACGCCTCAGCATAATGCTGAGTCAGCGACCGTTTCACTTTTGCGGGGACACATGCAGAATTGTGTATGCACATATTTATTACTCCGTTGTTTGTTATCTTTGTATGAAATTGTGTGTACTTTCTTGTATTTGTTGGTCTTGTAAAAGTGAATAAATATCTTCTTTCTATCTTTTCATTCTTTCTACATCTTACCTTAACACGTCCATCTGCAACGCGCACTGTTCATATGCGCACAAGAACTGAGCCAGATCAATTTTGGGCCAGCCGCCTAGCCGCAAGGGCTCGACGCATCTGTAGAAGACGTAATATTAATGTATGTAAACTATTTATTTGTATGTTAATGTACGGCACTTTTGTCGCTTTACAACATTGTATGCAACGTCATATAAGATAACCAATGTTTTGATAGTTTGCCATTTAATATTAGGTTAAATAGATATTTGACAACAGGATACCTGGTTAAATTTATCTTTGACCACCGAATATTAGGTTAAATTAATCTTTGGCCATCAAATATTAGCTAGGATTGGATTGATATTTTAATATATTTGATTAGGTTTAACCCGGCCACCAAATATCAGGTTATATTGGCATTTGACCACAAAATATTAGGTTAAATTGAAATTTGACCACCGAATATTAGGTTAAATTGGAATTTGACCTCAGAAAAATCACTTTAAACATGAAAAAAAAATTAAATTCAGTTTAATATTTTGTGTTATTTTTTTCCTTTAGCTGGTTTAATATTTCACCACCAGATATTCGGTTAAATTCCCATGCGCTTTAATTATCATTCTGTTGAATAAGTCAGCTTTGAACAAGAACATAATTAAGTCAGATATGAAGTATCCTTTTTATTTATTTTTCAACTTCCTTTTTTATTACTTTTACGGTCATCCCATGAAACCATATATAAAAACCATATGTAAAAGTAATAAAAAATGAAGTTGAAAAATAAATAAAAAAGATACTTCATATCTGACTTGTTTAAAGTTGCACAGTAGCGCCATCTCTTGGTCCAGGTGAGCGGTTAGCTCCGAAGGAGTGTTAAAGTCTCTCGGTAGAGGGCATAACATAGATGAGCGCTTTATCACTGCATAAAGTGATTATAACAGACTGAAGTGTACGATGTATGGGAAAGATTCGTCGCTAACCTCTAGACCAGTGATGGTGTAGGGGTAAGCACGCAGCACGGAACGCTGAGGACCTGGGTTCGATTCCCAGCATTGGTCTTTTTTCTGGGGTTTTTTCTGTGCATCTATATTTCAGTTTGTATTTAGTTCGAAATATAAGAACATAATTCACTTACTTCTCAAGTAAGTCAATGAAAAGCGATCTAAGCTCCCGACCTCTATGTAAATTGCAAGCTAAGCCGACCAATGCTCGCGTGTACAACCTGAAAATTAAAAAAAACTTAGTGACTACTATAGTTAGGCCGCCGGCGAGGACTCATTTAAACGGTTTAGCCATAGCACTTATTATGGTAGTTGCTTTGATCAATTATAACTGAAGATACACATTGCCGAACAAAATCCCCTTCAAAAAATGTCCGAACTTTTTTATTTGTTTGCGTAACAATTAAAATCATCACCTACACAGAAATTTGAACCTAGTCTTTACTTCATTACAGTCGAATTTCGGTTGACACTTGACAGCTAAACTTGACAATTTCACGCAACGTACTGAGAAAAAAGAAGGCCACTTTTACAAAGTGGCGCTCATTTGGCTCGGACATTTTCGGGCGCGCGACTGTGGATCTACAGTTATAATTGATCAAAGCATATTATGCTAATTTCTTACCTGAAATTTAGCTCCAATTCTTGATAAGATTTCTCCAACAGTTTAGGTTTTAGACGCATACAGATCAAACTGAAATTAAGAAAGACAAACAATTAAAATAATCCCTCCGTGGCGTATTCGCTCAAGTGTCAATATGCCCAAATGTTAGAACGGGGCGCATATGTATGGGGGTCCGCGGTAAACAGTTATAAGTTATAAGTCTACGAAGCTTGAGGTCCCGGGTTCGATTCCCGTGTCGGGGCAGATATTTGTATGAAAAATACGAATGTTTGTTCTCGGGTCTTGGGTGTTTAATATGTATTTAAGTATGTATCTATCCATATAAGTATGTTTATCTGTTGCTTAGTACCCATAATACAAGCTTTGCTTAGCTTACTTTGGGACTAGGTCAATTGGGAATGTCTAAAAAATTTACCAGTGGTTTTTATTTATTTTTTTTGTATAGAAAAGTCAATTATAAGAAACTAATTTCAATATTTTGTCATTTAGTTCACTAATTTTTGCAAAATGAATTATTGAAACTATTTTGGTTGATGATTTCAGATTGTAATTGAGGGCTCCCACACTGCCAAATTTCTAAATCTATCAAAATGCGTACGATAAGGCAGCCCCTTTAATTATTTTTGCGTAGTGGTACACTGTAACTAGTGTCACTTTACTGGCGCTGTCAAAGTGCTAGATGTCAGGCAGCGGGTCCAAATCAAACTCCGTAGTATAAATCCACGCGTAAATTGTGAAGAATTCTAACCACACAGAATAAAGTAAGACTTGGACCGGTCACGCAATTTACACCAATGTCAAATGAAGGGCATCGCTTATTTGTTATGTAATAAATTCATAACATAATATTAAAATTAAATAACTACAGAAAACGAGTTAAAAAGCATTTATCTCGAAATGGTTTTCGATTTACTATGCATTGCAAAAAAATAGACATCCCCAATTGGTGTGAATTGTCCCGTGATATTTATTTATTTATTTTATCTGTAATAACTAAAATAAATACTTCATTCGAATATTTTCGGCTGTTTATTTTATTAAGGGGGTCCTTGAAAACTGTACTTGATCTCCTAGGGGTGCGAGGCTGAAAAAGGTTGGGAAACGCTGGTTTAGTTCATTAATATGGACCTCCGCAAACTAACGCCTGATTCAGTAAATTACTTAAAATCTTAATTATGTATGTGTTAAAAAAAACCGGCCAAGAGCGTGTCGGACACGCCCAAGATAGGGTTCCGTAGCCATTACGAAAAAATCAAGTAATATTTTTCTAAGTATTTCGTATGTGTACGGAATCTTCCAAGTTAGGTATCGTCAATACTTTGAGAAAAGCTCGTATCTCAAAATCGTTAATCTGGCAAAGTGAACTTTATTACGCGCATATCAAGGTTCAGTTTTGTTTACATGCTAATTTGAGATACGAGTTTTTCAAAGTAGTGACGGTATATTAAATACCTTAGGCTACTATTAACTCTTAAACTACAAATAATTCCCAAGCAATCTTAGCCGCTATAATTTTCCTTGTAAATTTAATATATTTACTACCATTTTGAATTTTTTTAATTTTTCCACCCAACAGTTTAGATTTTAGAGGGGGGGGGGGGGACGGTCGATTTTAATGAAAATTTTCACTTTAAAGTTGAATATTTCGCATACAAATCACTGAATGCAAAAATCATGTAAGCAACCCCCCAATGGTTTTAAAAGACCTATCCAACGATACCCCACACTATAGGGTTAGTCGAGAAAAAAAAATCACCCCCACTTTACGTCTATGGGAGGTACCCTAAAAAAAATTTTTTTAGTTTTTCTTATTTAACCACTTTGTCGGCGTGGCTAATATATATATTCATGCCAAATTACAGTTTTCTAGTACTAACAGTCTCTGAGCTTAGCCGCGGACAGACAGACAGACGGACAGACATGGCGAAACTATAAGGGTTCCTAGTTGACTACGGAACCCTAAAAAATTATAGGCATTTTAATTTAGTTTTTTTTTTGACGTGACAACGTCTAATAAATCGATGAACGCCGGCTGCACGCACGAAAAAAGATGACGCACATGTACGTACATGTCCCGTACAGAGCAGTCAAGGCCAGGACAGGATGTACAAGAGAGCAGCGTGCGCCAGGATGTACAATCTTAGTACTAGCGCTCGGGTAATTTTTAATGGGGGGTTCGGGGTGCGGGACGGGGGGTTGAGGGGAGTGCGGGGGACTTAAAGGGGGGATGAAAATTTCATTGATTTTGCCAAAACACCGGTTCTCGTCCGATCACCGAGGTTAAGCAACGTCGGGCGCGGTCAGTACTTGGATGGGTGACCGCCTGGTTTCATTTTTGTTTTTTGAATGTTTTGTTATGACGTTGTCACGTTAAACTATCGTCCGTAAACCGACATTACAGACAACCGGTTTTTTATTTTTGCACTTTAAATCGTATTCTACTCACTGTTTGTGCTCTTTTTCTTTGTCAAGCAGTATTCTTAATTCTCTTAGTTCTAGAAGAAACTCTCTGTCCATTTCTGTGTCGTAATATTCCGGCCCCGTACAGGAATAAGTCCAGTTTGTCATGATTGCCTAAAAATAATACAAATAACAAGAACTTAAACCTTTGATCAATTATAACTGTAGATCCACAGTCGCGCGCCCGAAAATGTCCGAGCCAAATGAGCGCCACTTTGATAAAAGTGGCCTTCTTTTTTCTCAGTACGTTGCGTGAAATTGTCAAGTTTAGCTGTCAAGTGTCAACCGAAATTCGACTGTAACGAAGTAATGACTAGGTACAAATTTCTGTGTAGGTGATGATTTTAATTGCTACGCAAACAAATAAAAAAGTTCGGACATTCTTTGAAGGGGATTTTGTTCGGCAATGTGTATCTTCAGTTATAATTGATCAAAGACTTAAACAACATAAGCCACATATTTTGATTAATGTGTAGAGTTTGTAGATTTAGGTAAGTAATAAGAGGTATAAGAACGTATGATATAAATACATGTAATAGTCATACATAATTCATAATTGTATCTAGAGATTTTCCTGGCACGAATGAATATTTTTCCTTCTAATACTTAGTTAAGTGTTATAAGCGGCATTATATCAATGAGACACGTTTGAAAATATAAAACAAGAATACCAAATCGAATCGATGTTATTATTATCTCAAACACTAACCACAAGTTGTTCGTGCTAGAAAAATTTCTAGGTATAGTCATAATATACGCTCACTTCGTATAACATTCGTTTATACGTAGTATAACGTTCACTGGATATAATGAACGAAAGATATACAGTCAAAACCGTTTATTACGACTTTCAAGGGACAGCAATATTTGGTCGTCAAACACGGTTGGTCATTATAACCAGTGTTACTTTGGTATATAAGATCGTGTTGGGTTTCTTTTCTTGGTCGTTACATCCAATATGTCGTTGTAATTGGTGTCGCTATAAACGGTTTTGACTGTAATTTCAAAATATCTAATTTTATAAGGTATAACCTAATTATATATTTTGTTGTTACACCTCGTGAGACGCACCCGTTTGTCTTGTATAGGGGTTGCAGTTCTAACCTAACCTACTCTACTTTTCTGGCATTATATAAAACCATTATTAATTTGTCTGTCTGTCTGTGGCATCATAGCTATTAAACGGGTGAACCAATTTCAATGCGGTTTTTTTTTATTTGAAAGCAGGTTTCTTGGCGATGGTTCTTAGATATTGTTCGGGATGTAGATGTTCCGTAAGAAAAACAAGCAGATAGAACTCGAGAGCACTCAATATAATTTGAAAAAACCGTCACCACAGTACAAAATCGAAAGGGCGTAAGTACGCGTGTGTCGCGCGCGGTTAGGTGAGGACGACTGCCGTTCGGCCATTGGTTTGTCGCTACGTCACACACGCAGCCTACTTGCCATATGTTTAAATATATAAAAAATAATTAAGACTAAAATCTAGGACCCTGATGAGCACGTCGCTAACAGATATGTTTCAGCAATATCTTGTCATCCGATATACCGCAGTGTCTCAAGTCAAAAGTCTTTGACCAATGTGTGTTGCCAGTGATGACTTATGGCACTGAGACGTGGCCGCTAACGATGGGTCTTATAAGGAAGCTCAAGATCACTCGGAGGGCGATGGAGAGGGCTATGCTTGGAGTTTCTCTGCGGGATCGCATTAGAAATGATGAAATCCGCGCGAGAACTAAAGTCACGGACATAGCTCGAAGAATCGCTAGACTTAAGTGGCAGTGGGCAGGGCACATCGCCCGTAGAACTGACGGCCGATGGGGCCGAAAGGTTCTCGAGTGGCGTCCGCGGACCGGAAGACGCAGTGTAGGTAGGCCTCCAACAAGATGGAGCGACGACCTGGTGAAGGTAGCGGGAACGCATTGGATGCGGATGGCACAGGGCCGATCTGTTTGGCGAGCCTTGGGGGAGGCCTATGTTCAGCAGTGGACGTCTTTCGGCTGAAATGATGAATGATGATATCGGTTCAGCCGTTTCAAAGTTATCAGCTCTTTTGTTAGCTGCGGAAGGGATCTTAGACGCGCAATAGGCATAAGCTTTTGTAATGTTGAGACATACGAGTGACACAATTCCGTTGGGGATTTTTAAATTCATTGTTACTTACCTGAGCGCAGTGATAGAAATCGTTGAAACTGAGATATTGCAGTTTACGTTTGGTCGTCTCGAACCTCATACACGCTATGAACACTACCGCACCGTATTTCCTGCAACATATTATATCCAGAGAACACTTCAATAAAAGTGATATAAGAACATGAAGCAACAATCCAGCCGGCTGCAGCCGCGGAGCGAGGGGAGTAGCGGAATTGGGAATGTCTAAAAAAAATTACCAGTGGTTTTTATATTTTTTTCCTATAGAAAAGTCAATTATAAGAAACTAATTTCAATATTTTCTCATTTAGTTCACTACTTTTTTCAAAATTAATTATTGAAACTATTTTGGTTGAAGAAGTCAGATTATAATTGAGGGCTCCCACACTGCCAAATTTCGAAATCTATCTAAATGCGTACGATAAGGCAACCCCTTTAATTATTTTTTGCGTAGTGGTACACTATACACTGTGTCACTTTACTGGCGCTGTCAAAGTGCTAGATGTCAGACAGCGGGTCCAAATCAAACTCCGTAGTATAATCCACGCGTAAATTGTTAAGAATTCTAACCACACAGAATAAAGTACGACTTGGACCGGTCACGCAATTTACACGAATGTCAAATGAAGGTCATTGCTTATTTGTTATATGTATAATAAATTCATTACATTATATTAAAATTAAACAACTACAGAAAACGAATTAAAAAGCATTTATCTCGTAATGGTTTTCGATTTACTTACTATACAAAAAAAATAGATATCCCCAATTGCAAACTACATTTTTGATAAGCGTAGCTCCGCTCCGCTTCCAGGGACTGCGTTTGTCCCTACGCGGAGCTGGATAACGGGGCGGAGTGAGAAATTAATGCAGAGCGAAGATGCGAACTGCATTTGCCATACTCGGAGCTCCGCTCCGCTTCGTCATCTCCGCTCCGCTTCCCCGTTTTTTCCTATTTTTAAACTACTTTCGCAACTCCCTATCTACTGAAGACGAGCGGAGGTCTTATGCAACTTTATCGGTGGATTTATATCTCGCACAAAGCTCCGTTACCTCGCTCTACTCTACACCAACGAACAGGCATCCTAAGAGCACGTAATGTGATCGGAATTTGACTCCATCTAATAAACCATCTAATAGCATGACACCTGCCAAGAGAAATATTTCTCTATTGTAGCGGCGCGGCCGCGGAGCGAGGGGAGTAGCGGAATTGCAAACTTCATTTTTGATTATCGTAGCTCCGCTTCCCGGTTTCCTATGATTTTCACTACTTTTGCAACATTGCGCATTACCCGTCGCACGATCAGCGACTTTTGTTGGGTAATTTTTTCTAAGTACCCTATGTTAAAAGATCGAAACCAGTAACAAAAATCAGCAAATCATGACCAGTTACTTAGGCAAGTGTGGTATGAAGTATTTTTTTTTTGTATTTATTTTTTCAACTTCATCTTTTATTACTTTTACGGTCATCCCGTGAAACCATATTTTTCATACTAAATACAAACTGAAATATAGATGCACAGAAACCCCTACACCAAAAAAAATATACTTCATACCAAACTTGTAAAAGTTGGCCCTGTAGCGCCATCTCTTGGTCCGGGTGGGCGGTTAGCTCCAAAGGAGTGTTAAAGTCTCTCGATAGAGGGTGTAACATAGATGTGCGTTTATCACTGCATAAGGTGATTATCTAACAGACTGAAATGTACGATGCGTAGAAAAGATTGATCTTTTTTCTGGGGTTTTTTCTGTGCATCTATATTTCAGTTTGAATTTAGTATGAAAAATACAGTTACTTAGGCGCACGCGTGTGCGCCTAAGACGCTCGACGGGTTAAAGAGGAACTCACTTGGCAAGCGGCTCGGAGAGCAGAAACGTCGTCCGTATGTTGGCTACCACGTTGCCTGGCATCTCCTCGACGGCGCGGAAGACGCGGCGCACATTGTCGAACTGCCGGCGGCAGCAGCGGAGCGGAGCCCCGGAACGGTCGGACACCTGGAAGGAATCATCATCATCATCATCCCAGTCATACAGTAAATTTACATAAAGTTCACCACTGACAGATGGTTTGCCTTCATTTCATACAAGTTTAACGACCTACAAATAAAGCCAATTTTAGAATACTGTTGCTCACATATAAAATAAAATAAAAAAATGGACAATCTTACACAAATCGACCTAGTCCCAAACTAAGCAAAGCTTGTACTATGGGTACTAGACGACGATAAACATACTTATACAGATAAATAAATACTTAAATACATAGAAAACATCCATAACTCAGGAACAAATATTCGTGCTCATCACACAAATCAATGCCCTTACCGGGATTCGAACCCAGGAACTCTTGCTTCGTAGGCAGGGTCACTACCAACTAGGCTAAAGCGGTCGTTAAGCGTCGTGTATGGTGTTAAAGTTGGAAATGAAATGAAGGCAAGCCATCTGTCAGTGGTAAACTAAAAGTAAACGTATTGTAGACATTTTACGTGACAACGCCTAATAAATCGATGAACGCCGGCTGCTTACACGAAAAAGGATGACGCCATGTAACGTACATGTACGTACAGAGCAGTGAAGGCCAGTATGTACAAGAGAGCAGCGAACGCCTGGATATACAATCTCAGTACTAGCGCTCGGGTAATTTAGAATGCGGGGGGTGCGGGGTGCGAGGGTATTTAAGGGGGATGAAAATTTCATTGATTTTGCCGTAGGATGCACCGTTTTCAAGATATTTGACAAAACACCGGTTCTCGTCCGATCACCGAGGTTAAGCAACGTCGGGCGCGGTCAGTACTTGGATGGGTGACCGCCTGGTTTCATTTTTGTTTCTTGAATGTTTTGTTATGACGTTGTCACGTTTAACTATCGTCCGTAAACCGACTTTACAGACAACCGCTTTTTTTGTTAGCGTATCCACTTTTTTTTTATGTTTGAAAGGCCAGACAAACGATCACCACTGTCCATAGACACCCGCAGCGCTTTACACGATGCCAGTGCGTTGTCGGCCCTAAAGGAGAGGGAATAGGGGAAGGGGGAGAGGGAGGGGGAGAGGGAAGGGGTGAGGTATTGGGCCCCCGTCACTCTCACTGACCGTACGAAACGCAAGCAGGATTACTGCTGGTTCACGCCGGTGTTCTGTGAGAGGGTGGTACTGCCCCGGACGAGCCGGCCCATTCGTGATGCAGCGGCTAGCTACAACATGGCTCTACCACTACAAACTTTAACTTTAATTTTAATTGTAGAAACAAATTGTTGCAAAGACAGATGAAATATGTCATTGTAAGATTTGCAAGCTCTAACAAGGAATCTATTTCTTGCATACGCCGTACGACTAGAGGGAACTGCAAATAATTTTGAAGTACGAGTTCGTCGATCAGGACATCGAAATGAAATTTTTGACAAAAGATTTGGAGACTCTACAAGTCCATTCGGAATCTTGAATAGAAATATTTGGTCACTGACTTCACGACGTGTTTGAAGAGACTCCAAACGGGCACTGTCAAAATTACTGAATTTATACTTCATTCTTCTGATAAATTTATTTTGGATTCTTTCAATTGTATACGCATGAACATTAAAGCGAGGACTCCAGACTGTGGTAGCGTATTCTAAGTGGGTATGTATTACAATACCGAAGTACGAAAGACCGAATGTATTAAAACATCGAATGGGTCAAAAGACCGACACGATTTTTTTCTGAAACCGTTAACTTTTTAAGATTGTTATAAAACAAACCTAACCTAACCTAATGGGTTCTGTATGATGCCGTTTTAATAAATTCTGAGAAGTTTACGGTTTCAGAAAAAAATCGTGTCGGTCTTTTGACCCATTCGATGTTTTAATACATTCGGTCTTTCGTACTTCGGTATTGTAATACATACCCTTCTAAGTTGGACCTAACAAATGCGTTGTACAAAAGTTGCACAGTTCTGGGGTACTTGAACTCATTGCTTTGACGAAATATAAAATTATATACTGTATATTTATTTAAAATTGAAGCCCGAGCACTTTCCAGGTTCATCATCATTCCACACAGACAGCGGACGTGAATGCGGACTGGGAACTTCACACACCATTTTACCGTAGCTCATGATAAACATATGTAATTTCACACGTAAACTGTGAAAAATTCAGAGGTGCGCGCCCGGCTTCGAAGCCACGGCCCACTGTTCGAGAGGCCATAAGTCAAACGACTAGGCCTCAACGACTTAGCACGGAGCTATACAATAACTAACCTCATCCAAGTCTTTCCTGTGTCTGGAAGAAAGTTTCCGTCCGAGCAGCTCTCTGATCACTGCATCGTCCAAGCCATAGTATCTGGAAAAAAGTGTGCGGGTGCTTGTTATCAAGGAAACTGAGAGAGAGGGACATACATATTTACAGCACATAAGGCGATTCACAGGAAAACATCGAATACGCATTGTCAATAAAAAGTGTACCACTCACTAATTTTAGTTTTTTTTGACGAAATTTCGGGCTTTCCTTACTCAGAATCATGATTTTGATTTTGATGATTAAAAAAGTCCCTAATTTACTACACCATTTTTAGGGTTCCGTAGTCAACTAGGAACCCTTATAGTTTCGCCACGTCTGTCCGTCTGTCTGTCTGTCCGCGGCTAAGCTCAGAGACTGTTAGTACTAGAAAACTGTAATTTGGCATGAATATATATATTAGTCACGCCGACAAAGTGGTTAAATAAAAAAAACAAAATATTTTTTTTAGGGTACCTCCCATAGACGTAAAGTGGGGGTGATTTTTTTTTCTCGACTAACCCTATAGTGTGGGATATCGTTGGATAGATCTTTTAAAACCATTGGGGGGTTGCTTCTATGATTTTTGTATTCAGTGATTTGTTTGCGAAATATTCAACTTTAAAGTGAAAATTTTCATTAAAATCGACCGTCCCCCCCCGCTCTAAAATCTAAACTGTTGGGTGGAAAAATTAAAAAAAAATTCAAAATGGTAGTAAATATATTAAATTTACAAGGAAAATTATAGCGGCTAAGATTGCTTGGGAATTATTTGTAGTTTAAGAGTAAATGGTAGCCTAAGGTATTAAACATACCGTCACTACTTTGAAAAACTCGTATCTCAAATCAGCATGTAAACAAAACTGAACCTTGAAACGCGCGCAATAAAGTTCACTTTGCCAGATTAACGATTTTGAGATACGAGCTTTTTTCAAAGTATTGACGATATCTAACTTGGAAGATTCCGTACACATACATACGAAATCCTTAGAAAAATATTACTTAATTTTTTCGTAATGGCTACGGAACCCTATCTTGGGCGTGTCCGACACGCTCTTGGCCGGTTTTTATTAGTATAAATACCCATATAAATTGACCCAAAAAGTAAGGACACTTTTTTTCTTTATTAAAATTAACTTTTTTATAAAATGCCGGAATAGTATAAATTGGATCCCCACTCAGCATAATGCTGCGGCAAGCCGCAACGCTGCTATTGTCCAGTTTTGAACTTTAAGTACCCTTGCTGCAAGAAAGTGAGATTTACATTTAATTTTCAAATTATGCGTTGACTTAGTGGGTATGTATTACAATACCGAAGTACGAAAGACCGAATGTATTAAAACATCGAATGGGTCAAAAGACCGACACGATTTTTTTCTGAAACCGTAAACTTCTCAAAATATATTAAAACGGCATCATACAGAACCCATTAGGTTAGGTTTGTTTTATAACAATCTTAAAAAGTTAACGGTTTCAGAAACAAATCGTGTCGGTCTTTTGACCCATTCGATGTTTTAATACATTCGGTCTTTCGTACTTCGGTATTGTAATACATACCCGACTTAATGGGGATTACAGGCAGATCAATAGGCAGCACAAGCACTGCTCAGTGTTGTCACATCTATCAACTTTCATCTATAAATCTCTTTGATCAATTATAACTGTAGATACACATTGCCGAACAAAATCCCCTTCAAAGAATGTCCGAACTTTTTTATTTGGTTGCGTAACAAATAAAATCATCACCTACACAGAATTTTGAACCTAGTCTTTACTTCATTACAGTCGAATTTCGGTAGCGGCAAAACTCCACTTGACAGCTAAACTTGACATTCACGCAACGTTCTGAGAAAAAAGAAGGCCACTTTTATCAAAGTGGCGCTCATTTGGCTCGGACATTTTCGGGCGCGCGACTGTGGATCTACAGTTATAATTGATCAAAGATAAGGACGGCGTCAAATCTACCTATTTTTCAAAACATTCCAATTGTAAACAACCTAATTATTACGAGTTGAAATCGGGTTTTGTTTCGCGTACCTTGATTTCAGAGAAGCCCGATATTTCGGCACAGTTGCATGCGCCATGATAACGAGACGACAAAAAAAAAATATTCTGTAAAAAACTTATTTCTTTCTACTTCCTCATACAGTAAAATTACATTAACGACCTACAAATAAAGCCAATTTTAGAATACTGTTACCCATGTTTGCAGATTTTGTAATAGCTAGCTTCTATGAAATGAAGGCAAGCCATCTGTCAGTGGTAAACTAAAAGTAAACGTATTGTAGCAATGTTTAGAGGCTGTTTTCGTCATCAATAAATCATGTAAAACACTTTACCGCATTTTTATTAATAGGGATGACGACTGGGTTATAAATATGTCATTCTATTTAGTCCGTCAGTTAGATAATGGAAAAATATGGTACACGTATTTTTTGGTTTATCAAATTTTTAAAAATCGACAAAGGCATAGATCATCAAACTTCCGGAGTGGGGGCTTGTGACGTCACTCTTAGGTAAAATTTGTCAAACGAAACTTCTAAGCACTGTATCCTCGTCATTTTTTGTTTGTCAAACAAAAGAAAAAATACGTGTACAATATTTTTTAATAATCTAACTGACGGACTAAACAGTTTTTTTTAGTCGTCTAGCCTATTAAAAGGGTACTAGAGTGGTAAATCTACCTATTTTTGCATTCTGTTCTACCATTTTACCAAAATTGTATATGGCAACACTGGCTAGCGGCACTACTCACTTCTCAATCAGCATCTGCTTCGTGCCCTCGTCAATTTGGAAAACCATTTGCTCGGACAGTTTCGTTGGAACTGTCAGTAACCGCTCCAGGAGAGCAAACGTTCTGAAAGAGGAGTTATAAACGTAAATAAGTAAAACAAGTGGACAAAACGCGTCATTTTACCCGAGCATGTATTCCATTCGAGCCGCAGGCGAGGATCGAATGTTGACAGTTAACAAGGACGCGTGAATTTGTCAAAATTAGACATTGTGGCGTTGCAATAAGAACCACGGCACGCGTAATGAATGACTGTATATTTTGGGAGTAGTTGTAATAGAGATATCTCTCTCCAGGCATATGTTATGCCTGGGGACCGATGTCCAATAGAAGAAAGCTGGAAGTGAAGTGAAGTTGTATTGGAAATTGCGATGCAGGATCAAGTAGTTAGTTCCTCATTTAATGACTAGATGGCGCTAGTGGTAGCCACAATATTATTGTTTTACCAGTGGCGTGCCTATGGCAAGCCGAGAGATATGTTTTAGTATTTTTTTTATAATTTAATGTAGTATCCATCTTATTGCCGCTTGGCAATCATAACATGACATTTGTATTGCCATAGAATGTAACTTTATTAAAACGTTTATTATTTATCGTACTTTAAAAAAAATCACTGCATAAATGGACTCAATGTGTCTTAGATGAATCTTATATGGGATCTAGGAACAAAATTAGGCAGTTGTCGTATTTTTTATACCTCGCATTTTAAAGTTAATTTTTGCGTAACTAAACGCAGTTACATTCTATTCTACGGGAGCTGTCATCGAGAAAATAAATGATTGGATCTACTATAGTTATGCAATTCTTGGTATTTTACGTAAAATAAAGCGCGTTATTATGAAAGAGATTTCATTACAACTTTTTAATCTTGATTTGAGATTCATAAGGCAAGCCGCTTTTGGGCTTCTATGTAAGGATCGCCGCTGTTTCACCTGTAGTGGTCCAGCACATCGCTAGCTATCAGCTCGACGGAGGCCCCGAGCTGCTTCGCGATGCCGCGCTGATGCAGCGTCGAGACAGCCTCGCTCGCTGTTGAAAACATTACACAATTATAGGACATAATATTTGATCAATTATAACTGAAGATACACATTGCCGAACAAAATCCCCTTCAAAAAATGTCCGAACTTTTTTATTTGTTTGCATAACAATTAAAATCATCACCTACACAGAAATTTGAACCTAGTCTTTACTTCGTTACAGTCGAATTTCGGTTGACACTTGACAGCTAAACTTGACAATTTCACGCAACGTACTGAGAAAAAAGAAGGCCACTTTTATCAAAGTGGCGCTTATTTGGCTCGGACATTTGCGGGCGCGCGACTGTGGATCTACAGTTATAATTGATCAAAGGACATAATGAACAAACACCGGATTGACGGGGGCAAAAATGTACCAGTGCTAGTGATTCATTCAAAATCGACTAAGTTTATCGACAACGATAAAAACAATTTTTAACCATCATTATCATCATAACTAATGGCTAAATTTGAACGTCGGCATTTCAACTTTAAAAACATTAAATGATTTGGTATCCGGAAAAGAAGTAGAACTGAGTTGTACAGAAGAAATTCATCAACACTATAAATTGTTTGAATTTGCTCCAGCTACTACAGTTGACCTAGAAAGGTCATTAGTTGGCTAAAATGGAGGCGACGAAGATTGAAGTCTGAAAATGTGGAAAAAATGTTGATCATATATCAACACATATAACAACCAACGACCGCTTTAGCCTAGTTGGTAGTGACCCTGCCTACGAAGCAAGAGGTCCTGGGTTCAAATCCCGGTAAGGGCATTTATTTGTGTGATGAGCACGAATATTTGTTCCTGAGTTATGGATGTTTTCTATGTATTTAAGTATTTATTTATCTATATAAGTATGTTTATCGTCGTCTAGTACCCATAGTACAAGCTTTGCTTAGTTTGGGACTAGGTCGATATGTGTGAGATTGTCCCCTAATATATATATTTTTTTTTTATATATATATATATATTATGAAAACTATATAAAATATTAAAGAAGTTAATTCCTCATAACGTTTATTTTAGTGTATGAAGTTTTGTTCTTAATTCAAAATTCTTAAAATCAGACAACTGTTGTGCGTCATTTTTATCGATAACAACTAATAAAATTAGTTTTCATCACACTTGCTCGTCAATGGTGTTATTCCATGTCTGTATACTAAATGTCAAAGGCCTAAATTAAGGGAGTTATGGATTTACGTACAATTTTTCTACCCAAGGGAGTTCTAACTTTAGTTTTAAAATTTGCTAACAAGTAATTTCAGAATAAGGAGGTTTCAAGTCAGCCAACGTTTTATTTATTATCTTTAAAACTTAGCTATAATCCAAATTTTACAACACAAAACTTATCTACGCTTCATGAAAATTCGTTATTTTTATATTTTAAATTTATAACAAATAGTTTTGCAATAATTTTAGTAATATTTTTTTAAAATGTTGGTAGAATCTGGCCGTATGTCCTTTCGAATTCTAAACTAAACACAGTTTACATTATCTATGGTAGATGACTGGAAAAAGTGACAATCTGTATTGGCGGGTAGCCATTATTTTATTCAATTTAAGTGTTTAGAGACAAAATAATTTTATTTTTGGATTTTTTTTTCTCGCAATGTGATGAAAATCATTGTGTGTATCACGGGCAGTAAGGGGATTACAAACTCGAGTCATTAAAAGCCCTCCGCCTTCGGCGTCGGGCTTCTAATAGACCCTCGTTAGTAATCCCCTACTTACGGCCCTAGATGCACAATGTACTATTAATGTGTCCTCGCACTATTAAACGTCAGAACAGATTTGCACCCGTCAATCCGGTGTTTGATAATGAAGGACCTTTTACACTGATTCGGCCATTAAATTTAATAAATATAAAATAAACTAGCTCCGTCCGCGAAGAATAGGGGTAGGTATAATAAAATAGCCCACAACCTATTCTCAGACCTACCGAGTGGAGGTGTGCGCTTATGGCGGCGGCGCGTAATCGGCGAGATCGGCGTAAATAAAACAAAATCAATTATTAATACGTCTACAGTACAGAGTACAGAGAAAAAAGTTTGATAACAATCGGTTGAGCCGTTTCGGAGGAATTCGATAACAAACACCATGACACAAGATTTTCATATATTAGAATAAAGAAAATAAAATAAGCCTTTAATTATTGCTGTTAGTTATTAAATTTGTTTAACAAATAATAATAAAAAGGTTGAAAATTGAGGTAATAAAAAAAACTTAAACTAATTTGTAATCTCTACATTTGGTTGTTCTCCCCTCTAAGGTTTTCCATTCATTTCTGTCTTTTGCTATACACAGCCATTTTGGACCTTTTTTAATTAATAATAAATAATATATATCACGGGACAATTCACACAAATTGACCTAGGCCCAAACTAAGCAAAGCTTGTACTATGGGTACTAGACAACGGATAAACTTACTTATATAGATAAATACATACCTAAATACTTGTTCCATTCGGAGTTGAGACCTTTGGTCCGTGGGGCTCCAGCGCAAAAAGTCTTTACAAAGATATTTGTAAACGGCTTTGTGACACTACAGGAGACCAAAGAGCTGGCAGCTACCTCGCACAACGTATCAGCATTGCTATACAGCGAGGTAATGCTGCCAGTGTCTTTGGGTCCATGCCGCGGGGGGAACCTTTTGTTAATTTTATTTAGTTTTAGTTTAAGTTAGTTTTATTTTATTTATAGTTATAGTATCAATTTATTATTGTTTTGTATTTTAAAGTTATTAATACATATTAAACATCGAAGACTCAAGCACAAACATTCGTATTTTTCACACAAATATCTGCCCCGACCGGGAATCAAACTCGGGACCTCAAGATTATAACAAAAAAATGTACCTCAAGCTTCGTAGTCAGGTTCTCTAACAACTAGGCTATCCGGTCGTCAAAATTATTGAATATTTCAAAAATAGAGTCAAGACACTAGTCTCATCGCAAAATCAACTCTAACTGACCTGAACAAATCTCTTAAAGATAACGGAAATGAAATCAAAATATGATGTATATTAATTTATTGTTTTATTTATGAAACCGGTGTTTTATATTACAAAATTAATGAAAGTAGACAAAACTAGTACATTACTGTAGAAAATGCAATGCATGAAAAATAAGAACTTGTAAATTTAATTTCAAATGTTGCCGTTTAATTTTTTCGCAATCCAGGTGAACAGCAAAGTGATTAAACTCATTTTACCCGGTATGGCGAGGGTGGATGGATAGACACATCGAGGGGAAAATGGGTTTTATGCTCTCGTTGTACAAATCACTATTTTTTTTTAAATTAGGTAAACTCTTCTAAGATTACCCTTCCACCATCAAGCATTAAAAAAATTAAATCATTACTATTTTTGTTTCTGGAATGGGTAGTATTTTATAACCACAAAGATGTCAGCTGATACAGAGTATAAAACTAACCAGTTCCGATAAGAATCACTTACAAAGTTGCGAAACAAAAATGAAGACCTTGAAGTAAAAATACGATTTTCGTCACAAAATCATGACTGAATCCACTTGTTAATGTTTAATTATGATCCTCACAGTACTTACAAAGGTCTCGATATCTAATATAGATGGTAATCTACATAAATGCGTATAAAAATAGCTGTTTGTAAAGATAGAACTTACTGCATAGATTGATAAGAGATTTGGCATAATACGTACATGAACAGCCTTCTATCCACAGCTGGTATATTTCAGGATCTATTAAAGTATAGTTACTAACGAATACATCCACTTCTGTGTACATTTTTGCGGTTTTTCAATGTTTTTATTGGAAAACGAAAACACGATTTTTTGACAGACAATTTTGACAATGACTGACAACTGATCTGAAAAGTTGCCATGTGCACTGTTGGAGAATTAAATTAACTAATTTTTCTCACAATTTTTTTAATTGTTCTATATCGTTGTGACTGAAGAGATTGTATAAAAGAATTGATAAATCAATCCGCAAGCAATACAATATGCGTATGAGCTTATATAGTAGTTTCAAATGTTTTGTATTTTTTTTTGACATTTCTATTCCAAAGCAATATCTAAACGCAGAGGACTTTGAGAATACGTTCAAAACATACGCACTTTCAATCTGTATAATATTAATTTTTCGATTTTTCTTATTACAATTTATATTATTCTTATACAACACTTTTTTAATATTCAGTTTTAATCAAAATTTATATGTTAACTATGCAATCGCATGTTGATTTATGAAGAAAAATAAATTCAGTTAATTAAACCAAATTCTGCGTCAAAACCGTAGTACCTGTAGAAAGCTTTTCGAACATTCGAACAAAGCAATTGATTTTTTTTTCGTGTATGAGAAAAATCGTGATTTTTAATTCGGCTTATTTTGTAAATACAAAGGTAAGTACTTTACCTAAAAGCTTTACGCTCTAATCTATCAGTTTTTGTACTATAACTGTTCCCAGCGCAATGTTTTTTACGACGAAACCTATGCATCGCAACCGATGTTTTTATGACCAAAAATAGACTATCCTAAACTTAGTACATATATAATACGCATTTAAAAACCCTCGTAACTGTGCTAAAACACGATGTTACTCTCATTTTATGCAATAAATAGCTGTACTTCTCGACACGCTTTTGTTTTTTAAGGTTTTTTTGCATTCCAATTCGACACCGGGTATTTTTTGTCCACAACCACGCAGGTATCGATTTTTTTTTGTTTTTTGTGACTTGATTCGAGCTTCAATCGGTGAATTTGTTAAAATGTTAGGCTCAATACAATACAATTATTTTCCTGATAAATAAACAAACTAGGTTTGAAATGATCAAAATCTAACTTTATTCTTAAACGTCCTAAGTAAATACTCCCGCCTTTTTATACAGGGTGTCCCAACACTCAACGATAATCAGGCAGTTTAAGTTATATCAATTCTGGAATAAATAAGACAAGTTGTGACTTGTGATTGTGATAATGGTCTCATAGCAATAGTTTTAGTGTTAGATTTTTTTCTTATTTCTTTCAGAACTCTTGAACTTGATCTCTTACTTGGTATCAGGCTATTGTTGAGTTTTACGACATCCTATATAAATTGTGTTTAGCAGTGTCCTCTCATTCTGAGTGGAGGCCTGTACCCTCTAGTAGTGGGACACAGATAGGGTGTGATGATGATGAAGTATTAATATACAGGGTGTTTGGTAGCTACGTGCAAAGCTTTAAGGGGGTGATAGCCGAGGTATTTTTGAACATTTTTAGCCATATACGTTTTAGCCGAAATTTGTTCTTTTTTTTTTTAATTGAAGACAGAAAATTTAGGAAAATACCCAGAATTTGATAGCCACGAGTCAATATTGCCCCAATGAGCGTTAATTTGGAAATTTTAAATATGGCACAGAAAAATGACATAGACTTGTCTTTTTCACATGTTATTTACTAGTAAAATTTCAAGACTAGTGCATTCTTAGCGAGTGCTCCCTGAGTGTGGTTTTTACTTTTTATCTCATATTTAGCAAGCAATGCCAATGAGTGTTATCTTAAAAGATAGAACAATAAACAGGAGTGTTTTTAAAAATGTTTGAACATTTCAAAGATTTTTTTTATTTTTTTTTTCCAAATTAACGCTCATTGGGGCAATATTGACTTGTGACTGTCAAATTCTGGGTATTTTCCTAAAATTTCTAAGTCTACAATTAAAAAAAAAAAAACAAATTTCGGCCAAGACATATATAGCTAAAAATGTTCAAAAATACCTTGGCTATCACCCCCTTTTAAGTTTTGCATGTAGCTACCAAACACCCTGTATATGTATTAATATAATTCTTTTCTTTTCTTTGCTCTTTTTTTTTAAAAAAATAAATAAAAATATTAGGGGACAATCTTACACAAATCGACCTAGTCCCAAACTAAGCAAAGCTTTTACTATGGGTACTAGACGACGATAAACATACTTATATAGATAAATAAATACTTAAATACATAGAAAACATCCATAACTCAGGAACAAATATTCGTGCTCATCACACAAATAAATGCCCTTACCGGGATTCGAACCCAGGACCTCTTGCTTCGTAGGCAGGGTCACTACCAACTAGGCTAAAGCGGTCGTTAAATTCATTTATTAGTTCAACATAGGTGGGTACAAAAGATCTTAAAGCTATTATAATTATCGCTATGTTGCGCCGTTAGGCATTCAAATATTTGTGACGTATGCACACATAATACTGTATAGTATATGTCTTTCATTTCCAGAAATATGGCAGAGACAGAGAAGCCTCCGGAACTGGATGAGAAGGACAGAGATGAAGATATGATGAACATGTTCGCCAGCGTCTGGGTCAAGGTGGAGGTGGGTGAAGAACCTGACCTTCTCGAGAATAATGAGCGGTGAGTGTTCAGCAGTGACTATACTTGAAAGGTTTAGGTAATTAACTAAATGTAAACAAAACAATGTCAACTGATGTCTTAAATACTGTAATTCTCCCATTAAACTATCTAAACATTTACATTTCTGTATTAAAATACGTTAGTTTGTATTACAATGATAGATAAATAAAATGTTTTGAATCCTTGAATGTGACAAATTTGGAAATTGAAGTTTGTTTACATTTAGTTAACTACCTAAACCTTTCAAGTATAGTGGCAGAACTGTAAGCAGTTACTACTAGTAGTGATTAGTGGCATAATTAATAGCAGTCACTATACTTCATTTAATTTAGAATGAGAAACCACAATAACATTATTATTGCGTCTGATCAACTATTTCTTACCTAGCAAATAGTACAGTCAAGGGCAAAAATATGTATACACTTTAGTACCTTGTCACTTTAACCACTATGACAGTTCATATTGGCAGTTCAAATATGAGGAAAATAGACAAGGTACTGAAGTGTATACATATTTTTGCCCTTGACTGTACAGTACAATAGTCTGGGCGCCGCAAAATAAAATTGTTTTAATGTCACTTTATTTGCGTGTCGTCAATTGTTACTCTAGTACAAATTGTAAAGAGATTACAGTTCACAAGCCGCAATATAGTTCTAAATTAAATGAAGTATAGTAGTAGTAAATAATGACTGTAAGAAGATTGCTACTAGCAATGACTAGTGATAGAATTAGTAGCAAACAAATCACTGGTAGTGGTTAATAATGACTATAAAAAGTTGTTGCTAGCAGTGACTAGTGACAGAATTATAAGAGGTTACTACTAGCAGTGACTACTGGCAAAACTAATAGCTGTAATTAATTTCAAGATACTATAAGGGATTGCTACTAGCAGTGACTAGTGGCAGAACTGTAATCAGTTACTTCTAGTAGTGACTAGTGATAGAATTAATAGCAAACAAATCACTAGTAGTGGTAAATAAAAAAAAATATCACGGGACAATTCACACCAATTGCCCTAGTCCCAAAGTAAGCTAAGCAAAGCTTGTGTTATGGGTACTAGGCAAATAGTGACTATAAAGGGTTGCTGCTAGCAGTGACTAGTGACAGAACTATAAGCGGTTACTATTTGCTGCCGTGACTAGAAGGAAAACTATTAGTGGTTACTACTAGTAGTACTTTAAACATGAAACTACCGAAATATAATCTACTTTTTATCCCGATATTATTAATCGCTTTTAGATTCTGCTACTAGTCACTGCCTACTGTAACCGCATATAGTTCTGCCACTAGTCACTGCTAGTAGTCACCGCTTTTAGTTATGCCACTAGTTACTACTGAATGAATGAATGAATCCGTCCGACCGATTTCGGTCACGGCGACCGCTTCGACTCCTATTCATTACGGCGCTGATGCGCCTTAAGATGGCTCACGTAGTAGTAGTAATAGTAGTAAGGAGTAGTAATAGTAGTAAGTAATACTAGTAGTAACTAGTGGCATAACTAAAAGCGGTGACTACTAGCAGTGACTAGTGGCAAAAGTATAAGTGGTTACTACTGGCAGTGACTAGTAGCAGAATCTAAAAGCGATTAATAATATCGGAATAAAAAGTAGCTTATGTGTTTTCCAGAGATCCAACTATCCACATACTAAATTTCATTAAAATCCGTCCAATTTTAGTGTGAAA
This sequence comes from Archips xylosteana, assembly GCA_947563465.1. Taxonomy (NCBI): domain Eukaryota; kingdom Metazoa; phylum Arthropoda; class Insecta; order Lepidoptera; family Tortricidae; genus Archips; species Archips xylosteana. The sequence goes on from OX387373.1 coordinate 10,050,235, forward strand.
GGGTAACAAACACACGATCTTTCACATTTATAAAGTAGCAATATAGATAGGCCTCTAACAAGATAGAGCGACGAGCTGGTTAAGGTTGCTGGAACCAGTGTTGCAGAACTATCGATAGTTTGACTATCGATCGTTGACCTCGCAAACTATTCAGAATATCGATATTACCATCGATAGTATCGCACATGTCAATACTATCGATACTATCGATAGTATCGATAGTGATTTATAAGCAATACTATTGATAATGGCAATACTATCGATACTATCGATAGTTTTATGTCCAATACAATCGATAGTATTGATAGTATTTCAATAATGACCGAATACTAACGATAGTATCTATAGTTTTGTACAATCGATAGTACAAAACTATCGATACTATCGATAGTATCGAATGTTTTCGGTCATTATTGCCTAATTTTGCAATACTATCGATTTTATTGGACATAAAACTATCGATAGTATCGATAGTATTGACATTATCAATAGTATTGCTTATAAATCACTATCGATACTATCGATAGTATTGACATGTGGTGATACTATCGATAGACTATCGATATTGGACTATCGATAGGCAACACTAGCTGGAACGCGTTGGATCGGTCTGTTTGGTGAACCTTGGGGGAGGCCTATGTGCAGCACTAGATGTGTCTCGGCTAAATGTGACTTTATAGAGGTTACCTTCTTATTTCCAGGACAACGAGGAGCAAGCGCTCCAAAAAAGCACTCAAGAACCTAATATGCGACCAATGCGACTACAGGACAGCTTACAAAAACTGTCTAGAACTCCACATCCTAGGCCATAGCTCAGACAAAGCGTTTTCCTGCAGCAGCTGTGAGTACAAGTCCAAATATCCAACAGCATTACAACGGCATATGGCTATCAGACACCACGAAATGAAAGGTGACCAGCCCATGGACAACGGAAAACCTCTGACCCTACACAAGTGTCAAGATTGCGAGTATACCACTTATTACAAATGGAACCTGAACAGCCATAAGCGAAAGCATAAGACTGTCAAACAGTTCAAGTGTCCCTTCCCTGAGTGCCGTTTCGAAACAGCGTACAGACATAATTATATCAAGCACAGCAAGGTCCATAAGGAAGCCGTCGTCTTCAGATGCGATAAATGCCCATTCACAACTAAATTCGAAGGCCATATAACCAGGCATTTAGCTAAAATCCATAATGAGGTTACTGAAAAGGCCAACAAGTGTGACTTGTGCGATTTTTCAACCAAAACTAAATGGCGACTCAAGATTCACCAGAATAGAGGGAAAAGGGAGGAAGCTATCAAATGTGCTTATTGTCAATTTGAAACTTACTACATGTGCGCTTATAAAAAACATAAAGTTGATCATTATAACGAAATCTATACGAACCCAAAGCGAAAGACATTTGAAAGCGAACAGGAAACGATACAAGACATACAAGAGAAAAGTCTGACGAGCTTCCATGAGAAGGTCTCACAGATGGCCATGTCATATCAGAATTACATTGAGAAGGACATACAGAATTATCTACCAAATACAGAAGTGGAGAATCATAACAAGTATAACCTAGATCCGGATTGTGTGGACTGGAACAACATACAAGTGCTAGAGACAGAGGATAGGGAGAGACCGTTTCAGTGCCATATGTGTTCGTACACATCGAAATTCAAAGCTTCAGTACAACGGCATTTCCAGAGGCATCACACAGGCAGCCACAACAGACCGTACAAGTGTGTCAACTGCGATTTCTCCACCAAAACTAAGGACCAAATCGCATTGCACAACAAGAGGAGCTTATCCGATCTCCCATTATTCTGTGACGTTTGCAAATTCTCAACGCAATACAAATGTCAGTTTGTTACACATCAGAAATGTCACTATGCTTACAAGTGTACCGCTTGCAGTTATTCTTGCAAGCACAAGTATGAGTTGCAACGGCATTACGGTATAATGCATTTAGGTAACGGGATTAAATGTAGGTTTTGTGAATACAAAGCTTCTAGGAAAGACAGTGTTTTATGCCATGAGACGATACATACTGGCGTCAAGCCATTCAAATGTGAATTATGTGATTATACGTCTATAAGAAAATCTCTGTTAGATAATCATGTGAAGCGATATCATAGTGATATAAAGAAAGATGTAGCTATAATAAGTGAGAGTAAGATAGAGAGTTTGAAAGTGCCATTGCTTTTGACCGATGGACCGGTTGATTTTTGTATGGAACATACCGATAAGTGAAGTTAAGATTAGGCGACAGTTGTATCATTTTAGCGTATCGTATCTAGTAATAGGGATCGTTAAAAATTTACATCAATACGGATATTGGTTGGTTGGTGACATTTTTAATAGTTTTTCAGGTATCCTATTATCTCGCCTCATTCGTTTCTCATTCGTTTGTCGTTTAATTCTTATTTCGTCTATCCGTCATTATCTTATTTGGTTAAATTCTGTGACTTGTCTCTCTCTTAATAAGTCTTGTTCGTTTCTCGTCGCGGTCTTCCTTGGACTTATTCTTTGTTTGTCTCCCTCGGTTTTAATATCATTCGCAGTCTTATCTTTAGTCACATAGCAACGAACGTATCGAAATAATTTTGGCGAATAAATAAATAAGACAAAAAAAACGAAAGGGAAGAACGACGAATGAGTCCAAGGAAGACCGTGACGAAAAACGAATAAGACGTATTAAGAGATAGACAAGTCGCAGAATTTGACCAAAAAAGATGGTGACGGATAGCGAACAAGACGAAGACAAATACAGAATGAGACGAAATAAGAATTAAACGAAAAACGAATGAGGCGAGATAACATGATACCGTTTTTCATTACATTCACCTATACAGGGTGTCCCATAAGTCAACAATGACATGGTAACGGGAGACAGACCAAGTTGTAATAGTTCTGGAAAAATAAGAAAAAAAAACCCATGTCGCTTAGCTAATCGACAATAGACATTTTTTCGAACGCCGATGCGAAATTAAAAACTTTGAAGGGTGCTTTTTTTAGGAAAATATGAGTGAGCCGATATAACAAAACACATGCTCATTATTTTTCATGTTCTCAAACATTATAGTCAAATCAGTAATAATAATAACTGGCAATTTGTTTGAGAAATTTTTTATACAGTATTTAGAGGGTTTAGTTTCTTTTCAGTAATTTAAATAAATAAATAAAATAAAATAAATATCACGGACCAAGACCCTCTTTGGGTCCCTGAGCCAAATTAGTTAGTTTAAATATCACGGGACAATTCACACCAATTGACCTAGTCCCAAACTAAGCAAAGCTTGTACTATGGGTACTAGACAACGGATAAACATACTTATATAGATAGACACATACTTAAATACATATGAAACACCCAAGACTCGAGTAACATTCGTATTATTCACACAAATATCTGCCCCGACTGGGAATCGAACCCGGGACCTCTAGCTTCGTAGTCAGGTTCTCTAACAACTAGGCTATCGGGTCGTCTAAAAGCCGTCGGGTCTCTTTGGAGGACAATTACTCCAAATAGGTTGAGATTAAGCAGCTAAAAAATACGTGTCTGTTATTTATTTAGACTACTCTAATTGGAGACAGACAGCTGGGTCCTTGTTAGTGGCTTTTTAAGTACTTTTATTATTATTTTCCAGAACTGGTACCTATAAGTTATAACTTGACCTCACTCGGTATCAAGACATCATTGAGTTTTGGGACATCCTTTATGTATAAATTTACAAAATTTTAATTCGTTTTGAGAAACAGCTGTGTGACTGTTTTTCATCTTTAAAAATATAAATCAATCGCAGAAAATGTATGTACGCGTATAACTTCATAACAGCTGCACCTATTTGGTCTAATTATTTTTACGTAGTTTTGCAAAAACGATCCAGCAACGCAAGTCTTTTTGATTTTGGATTTAGATTCAGTACCAACAAAAGCGAAATTAAGGATAATTTCGAACTGTTAATCTTAAGTTTGGTTATGATTATTATTATTATGTGCCCTTACAGGGCGTCATGGGCTGACCTAAATATTATAACACCTTATTTCTATATGTACATGACTTAATAAATAAATAAATGTCAGTGGTGGTCGCTTTTGCAAAACTACGTCCAATTGGCTAAGTAAAGTTTTTTGAAGAGGTGCTAATTATATTTTTTTTCGACAGTCGGCGTTCTGGAGATCGAGAAACTGCAGCTGTTTTATTTTTATCTCCTGTTGTTTACTGGAAATATTTTTTTAAGTGTTCGAGATGACATTTGTGAGATTTTACGGCTGACAAGCGGTTCGTGCTCAGTACTAAGAAGAAATAGAAAAAAAAAACGAAGTCAACTGTCAGTTCTGTCAATGACAAATCGTTTGCGTTTCGTTTGCTTTGCGTTTTGGTGTGCTCAGTGTGATTTTTGGACTATTTTTATCGACCTCCGCATAAAATCCGGACTTTGAATTTTACCGCATTTCTCCACGACCTAAGCACGTTAATTGGATCACGATTGAATACTTTCGATCACTATTTTGGAACTACTTCTTGGGCAACGCAATGCAAACGAAACGCAAACGGTTATATTTCATTTGACATTGACAGAAGCGACAGTTGACTTCGTTTTTTTTTCTATTTCTTCTTAGTACTGAGCACGAACCGCTTGTCAGCCGTAAAATCTCACAAATGTCATCTCGAACACTTAAAAAAATATTTCCAATAAATAAAAGGAGATAAAAATAAAACACCTGCAGTTTCTTAGTGTTGAAGTCGACCACTGTCGAAAAAAAATATAATTAGCACCTCTTCAAAAAACTTTACTTAGCCAATTGAGAGAAACTTTGTATTACAGCAAATGTTGTTTATTTATTTAAATTTGTGGTACACCCGTACGAAGCCGGGCAGGGCAGCTAGTTGTAAATATTGCGAAATGTAAATTATGAATTTGCCATACGTAAAGTGTGCTTTGATTATTTCAGAGCGGAGAGTAAAACGATAAACAATGTGGATTCCAATTTAAACTATTTGGGTAGTTTTCAAAAAAACTGTATGTATTTAATGAAAACAAAACCACGATTCCGTCCTTTGTGTAAGAAAGTTAGTCATACAACTATATGAGTAACTTTCGTTACACAAAGGAATCAATTAAGTAAGTTTTGTTTTAAATAAATCCCTTAACTGTGTATTTATTTAAAAAAAACGATTCGTGTTCAAATCTATATGTACTCAAGCGACAGATATATGTAATGCCATCTCTGTTTTTTTGTTTATTTAAAACGAAACGGCATCACAGACAAGTAGGCAAAATTTAAACCACTAATGAATAACGAATGACGAATAAAAGGTTTAAGATTAATTTGTCAATTAATATTTATTCGATTGTTTTTTTTTGTCGGCGGTCAGTCGCTAGACTATAAGTTTCGTAGCAATACACAGGTTTTTACTTTTTTCGAATAATGTGATTTTAAAAATCGGTACCAATTATCTCCGCTCCGCCTTGATGAAAGCGTACCTTTACTTATTTTAATATAAACTTTTAAACAAGAAGCCAAGTGAGAAGTGTTTGTAACATACTAAAACTGCATGGTTTTTGTATAATGTATATACATGATATTGCACTATTTCATAGGAACACCTCTCTAAGCTGGTTTTAAAGGTATTTTGTTAATAAATAAATGTATATTTATTTGTAATTCATTTTTAATAACCCCTTTTTAGGTCTCCTGTCAACTTCTCCCCGAAATCAAAATTTCATCTCTAAAGTCTCATGCTTGTTATTCTGACACTTATTCCCGACGGATCTACATAAAATCCCGAAATTTTGACTACCTACTAAGGTAAGAGATGAAGTTATTTTCCAAACTCGCGTGGTACAATTTTTTTCTGTAGTCTTTTAAAACTGGGCTAAATATTAATTTTCGAAAACGGGTTGGGAAAAAGTGACTATTTCTTTAAATCTGAAGCAGTTGGCTCTAAATTTTAAACAAAGAACGATTCACATAAGCATTATTCAGGATTACTTAACAAAAGTAAATAAATAAAGATAATTTTCTTGCTTTTTATAAAAGCCTATAATTTTTTAAAACGTAAAGTAGATTTATTTTTATTTTTCTGTTCCATAATCGATATAAGTTGGCCTATAATAATTGGATTTCGGCTTGACGTTGACTTCTGGGACACCCTGTATACCGGTTTTTCGGCAGGTCTGCGCCAAAGGACAGGCCGAAGTAAGTAGGGACATTTTGAGACAATTAACAGTAATCCCGTGCACGATTCTGTATTTGTCTACCCTGAATTAGCATGATACGTGCTTTCTTAATTTACTTTTATTTTCGATCGACGCCATTTGACTTGGCTGTATGGTTTACCTCCCTTTGGTTTTTCCTAAGCTAGGTGGAGAGAATTAAAAAAACAAAAACACCAATCGATGCCAATGACGTCTGCGGTTAATATACGACTGAGTATAAGTCAATCCAGAATGTACGACCTAATAATTTATGCCCTCTTCTAATTTACCAATAGGGCATGAATTATTAGCTCGTACATTATTGTTGTGCATTTCAGATCGACAATTACAGGTCGTATATTGACCGCATGGCGCATTCGCATTCTATTTTTTTATAAATGCCAAGCCAATTTTGGTGTTGTTTTATGTTGTGATCAGAATATTAATTAATATTAGTCGCTTGGACAAAGAAGTTCATTTGAAGATTTCAGAGTGCCATTCGATGGTCATGCCATTTAATATAAACAAGATCAATAAATAGGTAAGTTAGTGTTTTAAGTGTTTCGATCGAGTGAGTAAAGTTACTCCATCATCCCCTTTCTCCACCGTACGATTTACGTAGGCAGGCAGCGTCGCTTAGTCGCTTCCCTTATGCAGATAATGTTGCGATTACGCGCACAAAGCGCTTCTCTTCATCTTTTATAATCCGGACGGCTAAGGAATGCCCTCGTGCCTAAAATACCAGATTTTTCAAAATACTATACCTATTTCCCACCAAAATAAATAAATAAATAAATATCACGGGACAATTCACACCAATTGACCTAGTCCCAAAGTAAGTATGGGTACTAGGCAACGGATAAACATACTTATATAGATAGATACATACTTAAATACATATTAAACATCCAAGACCCGAGAACAAATATTCGTATTTTTCATACAAATATCTGCCCCGACACGGGAATCAAACCCGGGACCTCAAGCTTCGTAGTCAGGTTCTCTAACCACTAGGCCATCTGGTTGTTAAAATAAGACATAAATAAGACATCCCACCAAAAAAATCATTTCCTTGAGTTATCTTTGTTTTTGCAATGTGGTGCAACAAGCATCTGGTAACCTTAGGTAATATACTGGGTGACCTAAGCCTCTGGACAAATACTAATACTACTTGTTTAGCAAGATATTTCAACCCAAACTGCAAAGTATCATAACAATCAGTCCAGTATTTACCAAAAAACTAACGGTTTTCAATGTATCACTTTGGAGGAGCCTGTTTATTTGGATGATGTGATTTCATAGTTTTTTTTTTTTTTTTCTTGTCTAATTAAGCAAATAACTATTTTACGGTATTGCTAAGTATAAGTCTTATCCATGGTTTCATTATTTGTCCAGAGGCTATGGTCACCTTGTAGTATTTTGAATGGTGTTTTGGGAATGTTGTATTTTAGACATAAGCACGCGGCGGGCACGACGTACAAATACGCGTTCTTGAATCTACATAAGCACGACGACGTCTGTACACGCGTACGCCTACATACATCGCGCGCGCACTCTTCTGGATTCCGGCGGGGTCCGGTAATCTGCGCCTTGAGGGGTGGGGTAATTCGAATCGGTGCGGGGCGGACCGTTTCCATTCTGTCAGTACTATTATATATTCTGTGACATAAGCAAAGGAAAAGAATTAGCTTTTCTCTGTTTCATCGGATACAATTTAGTGCATCAAAGCCCTAGTAAATCTCTTACTGGAACAATGAACTATATTTTCGATCACATCTGCGCTACTGTCAGGTGAGACTGAGTGCAGTCACTGGTTAGTTTTAACCTTTTCAACGCCAACGACACATATAGGTGTCACAAAGTACATTGTCAAAGTGATCTTGACACAATGACATAAGATTCAAAGCAGGTTTACGTTTTGTCGAGGCGCGGCGTTGAAAGGGTTAATGAACCAAAAAAATATAATATTTTACAAAACAAAGGTGGAGTGGTGGAGTTGCTTTGTATACCTTTAACTTATAATTTGCACCACCAGCCTCCATCACCACCAACACTTCCACCTTCAAGACGGCTGAATATATACCTGTTGGTGGTTGTATGCTGCTTTACCAAGTACTGTATGCTGTAAAATTTATACCTGATATTGATAATTGTACCTGAATAGTTAAAGCCAAATCAGCACAAACTTACAAATTATCTTAATCTAAGTAGAATACCATATAACATTAATATTTAAGCTCCGGAGCTCTTGGGCATCTGGCCTTCAGCCACTCTTGCATTCAGTCATACATCAGCTTGCTGCCCTAGACCACTGGCTATCAAGGCGAGGTACAATACGTTTACTATTAGTTTACCACTGACAGATGGCTTGCCTTCATTACATTTCCAACTTTAACATCATACAAATAAAGTAGCTATTACAAAATCTGCAAACGTGGGTAACAGTATTCTAAAATTGGCTTTATTTGTAGGTTGTTAAAGTTGAATACTCGGCTGGGCAGCGTTCGGGAAGCTCCGCAATATCTTGTCATCCGATATACCGCAGTGTCTCAAGTCAAAAGTCTTTGACCAGTGTGTGTTGCCAGTGATGACTTATGGCACTGAGACGTGGCCGCTAACGAAGGGTCTTATAAGGAAGCTCAAGGTCACTCGGAGGGCGATGCAGAGGGCTATGCTTGGAGTTTCTCTGCGGGATCGCATTAGAAATGATGAAATCCGCGCGAGAACTAAAGTCACGGACATAGCTCGAAGAATCGCTAGACTTAAGTGGCAGTGGGCAGGGCACATCGCCCGTAGAACTGACGGCCGATGGGGCCGAAAGGTTCTCGAGTGGCGTCCGCGGACCGGAAGACGCAGTGTAGGTAGGCCTCCAACAAGATGTAGCGACGACCTGGTGAAGGTAGCGGGAACGCATTGGATGCGGATGGCGCAGGGCCGATCTGTTTGGCGAGCCTTGGGGGAGGCCTATGTTCAGCAGTGGACGTCTTTCGGCTGAAATGATGATGATGATGATGAAAGTTGAATATGAAATGAAGGCAAACCATCTGTCAGTGGTAAACTTTATGTAATTTTACTGTACGGCGGTTATAGCCTGACTTGAATAAAAATTTTCTGACTTTGACTTTTCAATTTCCAGATAGCACAGTATGGCGTCGTCTAATAAAAAAGATCTCAGCTCTGTCGAAGAGCCAGAATGTATCCCTGCACCAGAGCTAGTCACCATCAAAATCGAACCATTAAATTTTGATGAAGAATACAACGATCCCTCTGAGAATTACGAGGAAATATTTGGTGTTAAGCATCGTCCGTTAAAAGTTGAAGCACTTGATAAAGAAACTACATCTGGTGACAATTTAGCATCAATACAAGATCATTCAGCAGACGCTAGCAAAGACAAAACTGTGTCAAAAAGCAAAAAACGCAACCAAGCCCAAAATCGACGTAAAAGTTTAACCAATGATTACTATTGCAATGTGTGTAACAAGCATTTCACACAAAAAAGCGACATCGAACGACATTGCCGAATACACATAGACACGAAAATTTACAGCTGTGACATTTGCGATAGAAAATACTCGCATAAAACAACTCTAATCAGACACAAAAAGGTTCATGTGGGGAAACCATGTAAACTATGTTCTAAAGAATTCAAAAACGAGTCAGATTTGAAAAAACACATGGACCAGAGTATCTTCTGTGATGTGTGCAATAAACAAGTGTGTGATAAACTCACTCTAATAAAGCATTTAAGCGTGCACACAGTCGAGAAACAGTTTTCTTGCGGTCTATGCAAGCGGAAATTCTCCCAAAAGTCCACACTAGAAAAGCACAGCAAGTATCACTTGATTAAGAGAAATTACAAATGTCACTTATGCGACAAGCAATACACTAAAAGCTCGACGTTAGTAAGACACATGTACACACACGACGACGAGAAACCGTACGCTTGCGAAATATGCGAGAGGCAGTTCACGCAGAAATCTAATTTGGTGCGGCACGCGCAGAATCACACCAACAAGAGGCCGTACGGTTGTTCGATGTGTGAGAAAAAATTCACACAGATATCTAGTTTGAAGCACCATGAACTCACACATACTAGAAAGAATAATTATGTGTGCGGGGTTTGTAATAAGGATTTTCCGTACGCGTCGCATTTGATGCGGCATGAGAGGTGTCACACGAAACAGAAACCGTTTGAGTGTGAAATATGTAAGAAGCATTTCACAGAGGCTTTCAATTTGAGGCGGCACGTGCGGCTGCATATGGAAGGTAAGGGCATCAACCCAGGCTGTATACGTCCCACTTCAGGGCATATGCCTCCAGTGGCGTAACCACACCATCTGCGGCCCGTGGCAAATACTTTAGATGGGACCCCCACAGTAAAAATTGTCACGTTGTAATTTAATTTTAATGTATTTCATACTAAATACAAACTGAAATTTAGATGCACAGAAAAAACCCCAGAAAAAAAAACCAATGCTGGGAATCGAACCCAGGTCCTCAGCATTCCGTGCCGTGTGCCATACCCCTACACCACCACTGGTCTAGAGATTAGACACGAATCTTTCCTATACATCATACATTTCAGTCTGCTAAATCATCACCTTATGCAGTGACAAGCGCTCATCTATGTTACACCCTCTATCGAGAGATTTTTAACACTTCTTCGGAACTAACCGCTCACCTGGACAAGAGATGGCGCTACTGTGCAACTTTAAACAAGTTAGCTATGAAGTATCTTTTTGTATTTATTTTTTCAACTTCATTTTTTATTACTTTTACGGTCATCCCGTGAAATCATATATTTCATACTAAATAATAATAATAATATTAATTTTAATGTTATTTATGAACTCCCAGCCTCTTGGGCCGGGCCGGGGCCCTCCAGGGTCGGGAGCCCGTGGCATTTTGCCAGCCCAACCGCCCTAAAGTTACGCCACTGTATGCCTCTCAATTTCATATTACCCTTTTACCAATACTCCTAGATTTCGAAAGGACATGGTGTCAAAATACCCAAATTCCAGAATGGCTAACTTTTTTTCTTTGTCTTTGTGCAGTCAGTTTAAGTTATTATGAAATGTTTTTTTTCTTTTTTTTTTTATGTTAGTGAAGCCAGACAAACGAACTAGTGGGTCACCTGATGTTAAATGAACACCACTGTCCATAGACACTCGCAGCGCTTTACGCGATACCAGTGCGTTGTCGGCCCTGCAGAAAATTGTACACTCGCCTCTTAAAGGCACCCAGGTCGCAACTCGATGGGAAGACCCCAGCGGGAAGCTCGTTCCAGATTTTGCAAGTTCGTGGCAAAAAAGACCGCTTAAAACGCACCGTCGGAGACTGCCATTCATCAACATGATGTCGATGAAATGAACGCTTACGACGGGAGGATCTGTAATGGAACCCCGCAGCTGGAATGAGGTCAAAGAGTTCCTCAGAGCATTCCCCGTTGTAGATCTTATAGAACACGCAAAGGGAGCTAACGTCTCTGCGGAGAGCAAGAGGATCGAGTTTAACGGAGAGTGAGGGGTTGCCGACAACTCGGCACGCCCTGCGCTGTATGCGATCAAGTGAAAGCAGCTGATATTGGGGTGCGCCAGCCCAGAGATGAGAGCAATACTCCATCCTTGGCCGAACCTGGGCCTTATATATCTGAAGCCGCTGCTTTGGAGTGAAGTATCGCTTAGAGCGGCCAAGCACGCCCAACATGTTGTATCTGTGATTCCGTATTTTAACCCTTTCAACGCCAAGCCTCGACAAAACGTAAACCTGCTTTGAATCTTATGTCATTGTGTGCTATGCCTGCATGCCTTTAGCATTGGATCATTTGGGGCTTGACGCCGCCCGTTGTTGAAGGCCAGCGTCGGTATAATTTGTTGTAGGTACTATACTTACCTTACCTCATTGTTTTTTCCTGTACGTGCATCAAGTATGTGTGTCTCAGAGAGAGTTGGTCTTAAATTGAACATGGACAAGACGAAAGTCATGTCGAACGCCCATGTTGTACCAACTCCCGTCGTAATCGGAGATACTTTGCTCGAAGTTGTTGACGACTATATCTATCTGGGACTTCTGGGACATACAATCCAATTGGGTAGGTGCAACTTCGAGAAAGAGGTCAATCGACGAATTATACTCGGCTGGGCAGCGTTCGGGAAGCTCCGCAATATCTTGTCATCCGATATACCGCAGTGTCTCAAGTCAAGTCTTTGACCAGTGTGTGTTGCCAGTGATGACTTATGGCACTGAGACGTGGCCGCTAACGATGGGTCTAATAAGGAAGCTCAAGGTCACTCAGAGGGCGATGGAGAGGGCTATGCTTGGAGTTTCTCTGCGGGATCGCATTAGAAATGATGAAATCCGCGCAAGAACTAAAGTCACAGACATAGCTCGAAGAATCGCTAGACTTAAGTGGCAGTGGGCAGGGCACATCGCCCGTAGAACTGACGGCCGATGGGGCCGAAAGGTTCTCGAGTGGCGTCCGCGGACCGGAAGACGCAGTGTAGGTAGGCCTCCAACAAGATGGAGCGACGACCTGGTTAAGGTAGCTGGAACGCATTGGATGCGGATGGCGCAGGGCCGATCTGTTTGGCGAGCCTTGGGGGAGGCCTATGTTCAGCAGTGGACGTCTTTCGGCTGAAATGATGATGATGATGTGCATCACTGTTGGCTATTGATTGGGAATAATGGTAGAATAGTTGTTGCGCTATTGTCAGTGTACTTAAATGTAGTCATTGGAACTTTTCTATTGTTCATTTTATTTAGTTTTTTTTTTTTGTTTTTTTCTAAAATCTTTACAGCACACGCTGTCGGTGTCTAATTACATTAATATAATTCTCAGTGAGAGCTGTCGAGGAGGTAGATGCCTGTTATTTATAAAAAATTTAGAACATAAGAATTATTTTGTACATCTATTTCTGTTTGTTCTCCAAATAAAACTATAAACCAATGAGAGGATTGTGACATTTGTTAATTTTGAATGAGCCAATTTTGATATTTAGGTATTATGAGCCCATGGCAATTTGAAATTTAGTCAATTTAGTGAAAAAAAAATACAAAAAGATACTTCATAGCAAACTTGTTAAAGTGGGCTTAGTAGCGACATCTCTTGTCCGGGTGAGCGGGTAGTTCCGAAGGAGTTTTGAAGTCTCGATGAGGGTATAACATAGATGGCGCTGTATCGCGTAAGGTGATTAATTAATGAACTGAGATGTGAGGTGTATGGGAAAAATTTGTGTGTGGTGGAACTGGGACTGACCAGTGGTGGTGTAGGGGAATGGCACGCGGCACGGAATGCTGAGGACTTGATTCCCTGCGCTGGTCTTTTTTCTGGGGTTTTTTCTATGCATCCATGCTTCAGTTTAGTTTAGTTTAGTTTAGTTTATTTATCACTCAGTCATAATAATTACATTATATAATACATTAAAGTCAGAATATTAGAATTTATGCTGAGATCGTCAAAAATTTTATAAAAAAAAAAAACAAAACAACAATATAATAATAAAAATAACCAAAGATGAAAAAACAATCAATAAAATGCAAATGTCAAAATAAATTCGTCCCCAAGTGGGAGTTGTCAAAAACAAATAATTAATTAGGTCAATGAAAGTACAAAAATAACTATAAATGAATGGTATTTCTAATAGGGATCGTCATAACAAAATATATTTAATTAAAACATAATTACCAACATTAAAAATTATGTCAAGAAAAAATTATGTCCAAAAACTCACTTAAAGAATACAGAGGGTTATCCATCAAAAGGCTTTTCACCCGGCGACCGAAATGCCTCTTCGCTCAGGTCTTTTATTTCGGCGGGCAGACGTTCATAATAGGTAGGCCCCACAACTCGTGGATTTTTTTCTGAGAGTGCCATGCGACGTGGGACTGTCCTAAGGCGTCCTGTGGTACGCAAAGTTTTGCCTTGGACATTTACGCATTCAAACGTGGATAAGTGTTTCCTCACAAACATCAGTAACTCATAAACATAAATTGAGTAGTGCGTCATTATGCGATACTTCCGAAACAGGTCTCTACAGGAATGCCTTGGTGGTACACCGATTAGAGTCCGTACGGCACGTTTTTGCATTAGCATTACTCTATTGGCATCCGTGGAGTTTCCCCAAATGAGTGTACCGTGCGACATCAGCGAGTGATAGTGAAGTGATTTGTATTTGGTTTGAAACATATGGATTTCACGGGATGGCCGTAAAAGTAAAAAAAAGAAGTTGAAAAAATAAAAAATAAATATACATAAATTCATACATCTTGTCTGTCATAGAAACCCTCATAGCGATTCTGCGAATGTGTTTAGTAAATTAATATTTTTTTTGCTGCAGGCAAACTTAAAGGCAAAAGGAATGTCAAAAAGAGGAAGCCAACAGCTAAAAAGGAGCTAGTCATTGTTGAGATCGACCCATTGCCATTACAAAGCCAGTGTTGACCGGCGAAGAACTGAGAAAGCCCATCCAATCAAACGTAGCAACTGCTAGCGACATCTAGTTGTCAATTAGAGATACTGCTACTACAGCGCGCTAAAGTTAGACCACGATAAGTCTGCAACGATTTTGATAGCACACGCAGTGGTGTTACTTATACGAATCCGGTCACTTCCTTGGACGGCCACTGTGTAAATCCCTACATCGGCCACTTCCCCGAAAGACCACTGTGCAAATTGGTAAAAATTAGAAAAAAAAAAATCAGTTAAAACCTACAAATTCAACGCGCGGGGCTCCTATTTCTGGGCGGTTTGCCCTTCGGGCAGGAGAAGCTACCTAACTAACCTAACCTACCTATTTTCTGAACTGAAGTGGTCGTCCAAGGGAAGTGGCCGTTAGGAGAATAGGCCATCAAAGGGAAAAGGCCGTTTAAGGAATGTGGCCCTTGGTGACCTATACCACGTATACGTCATAATCATAATTTCATAGAAATTTGACGTTTAATATAACATTTCCACTGCGTGTGCTATCAGAAACGTTGCAGACTTATCATGGTCTGACTAATCGAAGTGTCTCAACTCGGGATCATAAGTCTAAAGGCTTTCGGACTAGGCTAGTATATAAGTCTAGTAGCGAGTAATTTAGTACTGTAAAACCACATAACTATAGTCCTAGCCTGCAACAATAGTCCAATTTACGTCCTTATATTATTTTTAAAATATTATAGCTTACTGCTATTACTTCTGGGTATATAATTATGTTGTTACGCCTAAAATAATTTGCTTTAGTCTAGCAATGTAGCTATCATATTTTAAGGATAATGTAAGGACGAAAATTGGACTATTGTTGCAGGCTAGGACTATAGTTATGTGGTTTTACGGTAGCTAAACTATTACTGCCTAAAAATCGTTCGCATTACAGTCGAGTAAAGAATAATGAAAACTAATAATAAACTAATGAACTCGACTATATCGACAGGTTCGGACTTGTTTAGCCGGCGGCCGAGTAAGCACGGACGCGTGATGGGGTCTGACACTACTAAACTACTAAAAAAAATAGAATAAAATGGGTTGACTCGAGACTCGACTAAATTACTTACTAATCTACTCGACCAATATTTGGTGTTCAGACACGTTTAGCTACTAAATTACTCGCTACTAGACTAAAATACTAATCCGAACAAGCCTTAGATATTGTTGTGATAGCGTATCGATAGTATTGTGGCCTCGAAAATCAGTCTTTCTATCGATAGTGCTATCGAAACTATCGGCCATTGACGATACTGTCCTAATTTTCACTATACTTTTGATAGTGAAAATCAACTTGGTCGATACTATCCGTTTGTTAGTCATGTACATGTGCCGCGAAATCATTAATTATTTGCGGCTTTTCACCTGTTATATTTTGTAGTCTATTCCCACTAGTTCAGTTGCCCAGTTCAGTTGACTAAACCAGTGGATAGGTAGGTTAGGTTAGTTAGGTGTCTGCAATTGACAAGATTTCATATTTCTAAGACTATAATTTGATTCGTTCTCTGTATTCTGCTTGGAAAGAGAAAGACGCTGATAGTTTTAAATTTTCACTAGGATTATTAATTAATTTATTACAATTTTTTAAAGATGTGCTTATTCTAAAAGGGCGTAACTCCAAAACCACGATACAATAGATCCATTCTTTGATCAATTATAACTGAAGATACACATTGCTGAACAAAATCCCCTTCAAAGAATGTCCGAACTTTTTTATTTGTTTGCATAACAATTAAAATCAACACCTACACAGAAATTTGAACCTAGTCTTTACTTCATTACAGTCGAATTTCGGTTGACACTTGACAGCTAAACTTGACAGCTAAACTTGACAATTTCACGCAACGTACTGAGAAAAAAGAAGGCCACTTTTATCAAAGTGGCGCTCATTTGGCTCGGACATTTTCGGGCGCGCGACTGTGGTTCTACAGTTATAATTGATCAAAGGATCCATTACTTTTGTCTAGTCTCTATTTAAAAAAAAGTGATGACGTAAATTTGACGTTAAGGTTGTTATCAAATTTAAAATTATTACAGCTGTTTTTTTCTGGTGAAAAAGGTAAAGGAAACATATCTATTCTGTTGTGGTACTGGTAAATTTGGATGTTTTTTTAAATTGGTTGTATTTTTTTTTTAAATATGGAGAAATAAATTATAATAAATATTTTTCCGTGTTCAGGAGGCGAAACTCTTTCGATTCCTGTAGTAATTTTCAGGTGTCAAAAAAATGAAATCTCGTCAATTGACCGAAGCAAGGGCACAATACCCAGACAAACTGTAGGTTGATCACGGGTAGGGTTACCATATGACAGGCGTTTGCCGCATTTGACAGGCATTTTAAGGTTTAGACAGGCGTGCGGCCGGCATTGGTCTGAGACAGGCATTTTTAAAAATTTCACGCTCGCGCGCGCAGCAGTAGTAGTTAAAGGGTTACTTATCAAAATATCTAAAATTAAAAAACCTAAAGTAAAATAACCTACGTTCAAAATACCTAAAATCTAAATACCTAATGATTTTTGCACTTATATTCAAAATACCGAAAGCTTAAAATGCCTACGTATTGCAATGTCTAAAATTAAAAAAACCTATCGTAATATAACCTACGTTCAAAATACCTAAAATCACGTATACTTTGTGCGAGATAAACCTGGAAAAAAGTTCATTGACCCGCCTTCTACCACGTTTCACACAAAATGTACGTTCTCTGTCGCTCGCTATACAAACTGTCGCTAATCACGTCGCGACACGAGTTTCATAATACTCTGACCAAATGTGAAAAGAGTAACTTCGAAAGTAACACTTTTTAGGATTTTTTGTTGATGTATATGACATTATTACTATTTTCTTATTTATTATTGTAACATAAATTACGGTTGATGTGATTGCTAAATTTCACAATTTTCATAATTTTTGATACAACTGATTTTTTTCTTACTTTTATACACTTTAAAATAAATATTTTGTAAATTGAACCATCAATAATATATGCGTAGTTCATTATATACTGTAATTACTTCATTACATAATATTAATCAACAATTGTATTTTACACACTCAAAACTCGAAATTTTAAGTTACGCGCTTACGTTTGCAAGCGTCGTTCGGGCAGGGACGCGACACCCGTGCGCTTAGTATAAGTTTTACTTCACCAAAATACTTCTCGATCGCGTTTACGTAAAAATTTCAATTCTATGGAAACATGGACGCGCGGCCGTGGAGGCGCTGTCCATGTTTCCCTAGTAATTGATTTTTTTACGTAAACGCGATCGAGAAGTATTTTGTGAAGTAAAAACTTACACTAAGCGTACAGTACGCTTAGTATAAGTTTTCCTTCACTTCAATACTTCTCGATCGCGTTTACGTAAAAAATTCAATTACTAGGGAAACATGGACAGCGCCTCCGCGCGCGCGCGTCTATGTTTCCATAGAATTGAAATTTTTACGTAAACGCGATCGAGAAGTATTTTGGTGAAGTAAAACTTATACTAAGCGTACAGGTCGCCAATTTGGCCGTCTTTTACTTTTGTTTCGTTTCCATTCCTCGTTTGGCAAGCGCTTGCGTTAGACGTACTTGGGAGAATTCCACTTTGTTGTTTGTTTGCTAAAGGTGTTGTTATTTGTTTTTGTTAATAGTTTGATATTCGTTTTTGTTAATAGTTTGTTATTTGTTTTTGTTAATAGTTTATTAGTTGTGTTATTTGATAAGCTTGTTGAGCGACAATGGAATTGGAGAACAAAAATAAAACTCGGCGTCGAAGGATTATTGAACCTCAGGCAGGTGAGTACTTACCTAAATTTCAAATTCAACTTGCAAGATTTGACCCGTTGCCGGCGGTACATACAGAAAGCGCGCGCCGACACGATCGGGTAACGAGTGTGAGTGAGAGAGAGTGGCGCGGTTTCCTTTGACGCGCCGCCACGGCGGGCGCCGCGTCAAAGGAAACCGCGCCAGCGCACAGTGGGATATTTTGCTATTCCAGCTGGCCAAAAGTCAAAAATCTCAAATTCAATGCATGTAAAAAAAAAATACTACCTGTCCTAAGCCAGGTGGTCGCCGAACAATAGACAACCCTTCATACCACTCTCACTCCTTTCTGGACCCGCGCCGCAGCAGTCGAAAGTTGATCGTTGTCTAAACTGCACGCATCGCTTATTGGCATATTTACCGTACGCATCCTTTAACATCGAATATTTTTAACTTGTTCACTGTTATACAAAAAGTGATAATGGGTGACGATAATCTAGGTAAAAGTACAATTTATTTTATAGCTTTTTGCATATTCTTTGCTGTTACATTTACAATATATAATAATAAACAGAGGTTGTTTTTAGTTAATTTTTTTCGGTTTGTTAAAGTTATGAGGGGTTTTGGCTAGAATCACAAAATATCCCACTGTGCAGCGCGGCGCCCATATCTACTAGGTACTTACTTAAGTTATTAAATTTAAAAATAAAAAAAATAACTAGCATGAAAATGTTTGTTACGTCTGGCGAGGTCAAGCGCTCACCCTGCCTTCTACTACGTTACGCAAGGTAAGGCGTATTAGCGATAATTGTCATAGATTGTGTATCGTATCGTTTGTAAAAATGACGTACATTGGTAGACAGGCGTCAATGAACTTTTTTCCAGGTTTATCTCGCACAAAGTATAGGTTTTTTTACGTTAGGTTTTTTAATTTTAGATATTTTGATACGTAACCAGTTAAAGAAATATTAGTAATAAACATCCTTCTTCATTATTATCAGTTGGCTTTTACTTATTACTTAGCTTTTACTTATTACTTACAGCGTTTTGCTTTAGACAGGCATTTTTCTGAAAAATCAGGCATTTTAGGTACCATAGACAGGCATCCCTCTATTTACATATGGTAACCCTAATCACGGGTCTGTCCTCGTGAGAAAGAGAATGTCACTTGAACTACCGAGAAAAAATCCCACTAGTCCAGTCAACTGAACTGGACAACTGAACTAGTGGGAATAGAGGTATTTTGTAACATATATTTTTAAACGCGTTTTACAGCAACAGCATAATTTTACTGTAGCATTGATTATCGATCGCCTATTGAATTATTCGCTTATATTTTTAATCGCATTTTAATTTATTTTTTACTATCCTATCGATAGTATCGTATCGATACT
The DNA here is from genome assembly GCA_947563465.1 of Archips xylosteana. Classification (NCBI taxonomy): domain Eukaryota; kingdom Metazoa; phylum Arthropoda; class Insecta; order Lepidoptera; family Tortricidae; genus Archips; species Archips xylosteana. The sequence continues at coordinate 10,070,035 of OX387373.1, forward strand.
ATCGATAGTATTGCGGCATGTCGATATTTTCGGTAGAGCTATCGCGCTATCGACTGTTTTCTCAAAGTCAACTGTAATAGCGAAACCATCGCTGCTGCAACAACATTGATCGAAGTACAGTAAAATTACGTAAAGTTTACCACTGACAGATGGTTTGCCTTCATTTCATATTCAACTTTAACGACCTACAAATAAAGCCAATTTTAGAATACTGTTACCCACGTTTGCAGATTTTGTAATAGCTACTTCGCTGCTTATCTAAAAGAACGGCCTAACTCGAAATGATACGCTGTGTAATTATACACCTTATTTGCAATAATTAAAGTATTAAGTTGCACACCGTAGTATTTTGGATTAGGTCGTTGTTTCAGATAAGCAACGACTTTATTTGTATGGTGTTAAAGTTGGAAATGAAATGAAGGCAAGCCATCTGTCAGTGGTGAATTAAAAGTAAACGTATTGTAGAGCTTGTCTAATTTAAAATGACGCGCCCCACCACCGCATTTACGCACAGGATTTGAAACTCAATTTAAGCTACAATAGAGAAATATTTCTCTTGGCAGATGTGCGTAAATGCGGTGGTTGGGCGCGTCATTTTAAATTAGACAAGCTCTACTGATGGCCGATGGGGCCAAAAGGTTCCCGAATGGTGTCCACGGACCGGAAGCAGTGTGTATAGGCCTCCAACAAGAGAGCGATGACCTGGTTAACGTTACGGGAACGCGTTGGACTTGGTCTGTTTAACCTCTTCGCCGCCCCAGTCATTATTCGTGACGGGTGTGTTTTACAATACCGAAGTACGAAAGACCGAATGTATTAAAACATCGAATGGGTCAAAAGACCGACACGATTTTTTTATGAAACCGTAAACTTCTCAGAATTTATTAAAACGGCATCATACAGAACCCATTAAGTAAGGTTAGGTTTGTTTTATAACAATCTTAAAAAGTTAACGGTTTCAGAAAAAAATCGTGTCGGTCTTTTGACCCATTCGATGTTTTAATACATTCGGTCTTTCGTACTTCGGTATTGTAATACATACCCTTCGTGACAGCCAATGGAATGCCTCACAAACGTACAATACGTTTACTTTTAGTTTTCCACTGACAGATGGCTTGCCTTCATTTCATTTCCAACTTTAACACCACACAAATAAAGTAGCTATTACAAAATCTGCAAACGTGGGTAACAGTATTCTAAAATTTTAATGATAATAATTATATTTTTGCGGCATGACATTTGATAATTGAGATAAATTGAATTTAGGTTTTGTTTATCATTGTTATAATTTTTTTACATACATATTTGCATGCTGATGTCGCTGGCGAGAGCGCTGTACAAAATCTTTTATTGCTATAAAACAACTGATGTAACCGCTTCTCAAGTGAATAAATGGGTTTGATTTGGCTTTATTTGTAGGTCGTTAAAGTTGAATATGAAATGAAGGCAAACCATCTGTCAGTGGTAAACTTTATGTAATTTTACTGTAGAGAGATTAGGGTTGCCCGATCTGAATCGATCTTTTGGGAGATCGATCTTTAGCAATACGATCTACGATTATTGGAATCGATTCAATTCGATGCGATCACAATAACAGCAACCGATAGTTGGCATTTTAATTAATTAAGGGGCTGTTTCACCACCTTATTGTCAAACTACTGGTTACGTAACCAATGAATAAACTAAGTACTGCACAAATCTGTCGGCCAGTTTTTTTTTCAGTTTCACCACTCCGGTCCTGTGCAAACTAAGTACCACTTAACTAATCGTCGGTTTAACAAAAAGTCGGAATAGCAACGTCCCATTTCACGACCACGGGTTCCTGTTCGCATATTTTCGTTCAAAGAGTCGCTCATTATTAAAGCAAAATAAATCGTAAACTATGTAATTTTTAAACACATCTATTTTTTTGCATAAACAAATGTGTAACATTATAATTAATCCAAAAACGGTATTTATTTACGATACTTTGGTTAACAATAACAAAGAAAAATAAAATCACGTAAAACGAATCGAAAAGTGGCGCCAAACCCTTTGACAGATTAACTTTTTTTTTAATGGCGATGTACAAGTTCAGGTAGAACAAACGATTGTGCCACTAAAAAAAAGTCTGTAATTAAAAAATATTACGAAATTTTGGATTTATTTTTAAATACTAAAAGCGTACCTATATTTTTTATTCAAATCTTGATATTTAAATTCTCGTTTGCAATTTAGCATGACTTCTTTCTTTAAAAAATAAAAAATACTTTGATTTATTTTTCTGAAACCGGCTGAAGGGCTCTCCAACCATGGCCACAAAAAAATAATCTAACTAATTAAAAAGATATGTGACGGATAAAAATGCTAAATGCCACCTGATCTGATGGTCAAATTAAGAAATAGTTTGTCCGTCACTTAGCGCTAATCAAGACTGGTGAAACAGAAATTTTTATTCCATGTAACAAATAAGGTTATGATCAAGCTAATCCGAACTTTAAAAAAAGTGGTGAAACAGCCCCTATAAATCTACAAGCATGCATATTATTCTTGCTTTGGGCTTAAAACCACCAAATTTCATAAGTAATAGCTTATTCCCCTAATTTTCAAAATACCATGGGCTCATAATACCAAGGATGATACAGACTGGATTGGCAGTCGCCATAGTACGGATCGGCTGCGGTTTTTGTAGTTCGATTATTAAATCTAGATGGCGCTGAAATATAGCCAGAGGCTTTGAAGGCAAAACAATAAGACTACAGATGTTTCATATCACTGCAAATGTACCTATTTTTGAAAAATAATACATTTGTAGTAATATGACACATCTGTAGTCTTATTGTTTTGCCTTCTAAGCCTCTGGCAACATTTCAGCGCCATCTAGATTTAATAATCGAATATTAGGTATTATGAGCCCATGGTAATTTGAAAATTAGGGGTAATAGCTTTGATCAATTATAACTGTAGATCCACAGTCGCGCGCCCGAAAATGTCCGAGCCAAATGAGCGCCACTTTGAAAAAGTGGCCTTCTTTTTTCTCAGTACGTTGCGTGAAATTGTCAAGTTTAGCTGTCAAGTGTCAACCGAAATTCGACTGTAATGAAGTAAAGTTTAGGTTCAAATTTCTGTGTAGGTGATGATTTTAATTGTTATGCAAACAAATAAAAAAGTTCGGACATTTTTTGAAGGTGATTTTGTTCGGCAATGTGTATCTTCAGTTATAATTGATCAAAGGGTAATAGTGAATAAGGTATTATGAAATTTAGTGGTTTTAAGCCCAAAGCTTTACTCTTTCTCTCTGAGAGATCTCTTTATTGGGACCTGCCATATGCTTACTGAATATTTTATTTGATACTTTGTAATTAAAGAAAATGCAGTATATACTGTGATGGTTTTATTTAGATACTAGCTGACCCGGCAAATGTTGTTTTACCATATAAATTAGGGGTATAAAAAATAGCCTACGACCTATTCTCAGATCTACAAAAAAAAAAGAAAAATTTTCATAAAAACCTGACCTACAATTCTGTATTAAATATGTTTTTTGATTTAGTGAACTGATTTTTTCTTCTATTACACAACTATCGATATCGATAAAAAATTGGCTCTAACACTAGCTTGATTGTGACAGTCTTATATTTTGCCGTGAAAATTCCGATCTCTGGTAATGGCCCATATTAGTAGGATGTAAAAAGTCCGGTAACAAAATAATCTGGTCTGGTGGTCCGGCCAGGGTGGTCTCCGCAGGACGGAACTCTTCAATGGTTCAGGCATCAGCTGTAAACTTGGTATGGATACATAGATAATTCTCATTTGGATGATCTTCGTAAAATGTTTGGTTTCTTTCTGGTAGACTCTTTGCCATTGAGTTTGCCTGAAACAAGATTTCATTGAGTTAAAAAAACCATAGATCTGTAGTAGTCGTTAGCTGTGGTGGTTTACCTGTTGCCTCTCCAGCAGAGGGTAGTGGGTTCGAACCCGAGCTCGCACCAGAGTTTTTCGGAATTTATGTGCAAAATGATATTTGAAATTTAAACTCAAGCGGTCAAACCGCTAGGCCACCACAAATTTTTGACGTGACAACGTCTAATAAATCGATGAACGCCGGCAGCATACACAAAAATGATGACGCAATGTAACGTTACATGTATGTACATGTACGTACAGAGCAGCGAAGGCCATGTAAAAGAGGGCGGCGGGTTTTGGGAGTTTCGAAGGGGGGATGAAAATTTCATTGATTTTGCCGTAGGATGCATCGTTTTCAAGATATTTGACAAAACACCGGTTCTCGTCCGATCTCCGAGGTTAAGCAACGTCGGGCGCGGTCAGTACTTGGATGGGTGACCGCCGGGTTTCATATTTGTTTTTTGAATGTTTTTTATGACGTTGTCACGTTAAACTATTGTCCGTAAATCGACTTTACAGACAACTGGTTTTTAGAATTTTTTTTATCTTCAATATACAAATCACAATTGATTGATTTTCAACTATTTTGGGAAATGGATTATATCCTCTTACCTTCTAAATGTAGCCGCACATGCCTTCGCACATTGAAGGCGTCTGTGAAATGCTTCATGCAAATATCACACTGGAATGGTTTCTGTTTAGTGTGACACCTCTCATGCCTCTGAAGGTGCGAAGAAAACGGAAAATCCTTATTACAGATCCCACAAACAAAATTATTCTTTCTAGTGTGTGTGAGTTCATGGTGCTTCAAGCTAGACACCTGTGTGAACTTTTTCTCACACATCGAACAACTGTACGGCTTCTTGTTGGTGTGATTCTGCTTGTGCCGCATCAAATTAGATTTCTGTGTGAACTGCCTCTCGCATATATCGCAAGTGTACGGTTTCTCGTCGTTGTGCGTCAACTTATGCCTTGCCAACGTAGAACTTTTCGTAAACTGCTTATTGCATGTGTCACACGAGTACTTTTTCTCATGTGTGTGGACTTTGTGGTCTCCTAGCTGCTTGCATATGCCGCAAGCGTACGGTTTTTCGCCTGAGTGCCCGCGTAGATGCTTTATCAGACTAATTTTATCACACAATTGCTTTTCACACACGTTGCAGGTGAAGAGATTCTCACCCGTGTGAATTTTTATGTGCCTCCTCAAACTGGACTTGTACTTGAACTCTTTTAAACATATATTGCATATTAGCTTTTTGTCATCTTTTTTAGGTTGAATTTCTATGGTAGCATCTGTTAAATGATCTTTTGATTCTATTGTTTTCTCTTCAGTTTGAACATTATTGCAGTGCATTTCGACTTTTACTGGAGATGCTTCTAATGTTTGATTGTTCTTAGAGGGTGCTTCATAATCTTCATCAAATTGTATGGGTTCAATTTTGACAGTTATCAGCTCTGGTTCTACTTTAGGTTCTATTTCTATTGTGAATGGTTTTTCAATCGGTATATTTTCTTCAGCCGCCTCCATGCCGGATAGCTGAAACTGAAACACATTTCGAATTATAGATATGTGATCCATTGGGCATTTTTATTTTAAAATGTGCAATTTATTAGGATTCCGGAGCTAAAATGGCAAAAACGGAGCACTTATAGTTTTGCCATGTCTGTTGGTCTGTCCGCAGCTTAGCTCGGAGACTATTAGGGCTAGAAAGCTGTAATTTTGCATGGACATGTGTAGCAATTATCTAGACTAAGTGAAAAAAAAAGTAGAAAAGATTTTTTTACAGTACCTCCCATAGACGCTACGTGGTGGTAATTTGTTTTATCGTCTAACCTTATAGTGTGGGGTATCGTTGGATAGGTCTTTTAAAATCATTCCAAGGATATTAAATGTATCTACTTTTCCATACAATTTTTTTTGTTTCCGTTTTATAATGAGTGTGCTCTCTTCTACTGATCAAGATAAAATTTAATAAACCACTACATTCAGTGGAGGTGTAAAAAGCTTTGTCAAATAAATGAAGTGGAGATGTTTGATCTCTCAATGTCATATATAAAATAATACTTGAGCCAATTATACTAGCTGTTGACCGCAACTTCGGTTGCGTGAAATTAATGAAATAGGAATGAATTATTTTTCAGTATTGAATCAGTGGTTCCAAACTCGTAAACAAACAAACAAAGCTTACCTATTTATTATTTTGTTTATATTATACGGTATGTATGACCATCGAATCACACTGAAATCTCGGAATGAGCGTCTTTCTCCAATCAAAGCAACAAATTTAATTATTAATCATATCATATCACAAGTTTTCAATGCGCCGCACCACAAAAATTGGCTGGTATCCGTATTATGTAGTCAGTCAACCATAAAATTAAAATACATTGTATTTTTCATGTATAAACAAAAGCACAGAAATAGGAAGTAAATAAAAGTCGATCGATTTTGTGTTTTTTTTTTAATTCTTACCGCTATAACAAAGGCAAAGGTTTTTGAACCATACAGCCAGCTAAGTCAAATTTGGTATAATTTTTTTGAAGTTATCTATTATTTATTATGTTGGGGATACGCTCTTTTACCTCACACAACTTTGTTCTCCGATTTAGAGAGAAAGAGAGAGAGAGATGTTTATTTACACATATTCAATACAGTGTCACAGGAAATACAGTTAAAGACACAAATAAAAATCATCGAAAAGCATAAATTGAGCCCCACTCAGCATAATGTTGCGGCAAGCCGCAACTCTGTTTTTCAGTGGGACCCAATGTACGTCCAGTGTGCCACTGACGCAAATATGGGTCACATTTAATTGTTTTATTTTCAAATATTCGATTTCAATCCGGGTTTCTTCCGGGTGTCCTGATGGTGGTATAAATAAAACATAAATAATTCTACTATAAAGCGATTAAATTGCTTGCTAAGCTAATTCCTAAATCGTAAAATAAAAATACGACACACATGGCTGTATGAGCTCTATCAGCCTTTGCGTAGATCTAACTTTAAAAACTCTTACTGTCAATGTCAAATCAATTACAGCTGTACTGAATAAGGCTGGTGGTTTCTCATTAAATCGATAAACAAAACAAAAATATTTATTAATTTTTGATTGAATGATATTAATATTTTGGATACTATCATTTGCCGTTCACTTAAACTAAACTAAACAAGAAGTTTAAGTTATATCATTCATATTGCACGTAAAAACTTTCTTGAACTCCTGTCGTCGGCTCTGGCTGGTTGTAGCCATTTCAGAGCATTTGATGGAGACGTATGTGGAGGTGCCTGCGGCGGACAGACCACAGGAGGTCTGGCGCAGTCACCGGATCAAGCAAGAACCAGAGGATCCCGATGTACAGCAGCAGCAGTCTCCTAACTTTGCTTACAAAATAGAAGGTATTTTTTTAAATCTATTCTCCCTGGGTAAGCAAAGGCCGTGACATCCATAGAGCCACGTCTGTTTATGCTTCCGTATTGTCATAAGACAGAAGTATAAGCCATCTTTTCAAAATTGACTGCACTTGACTTATAGTGGGCTGCTGAAGATTTTGAGCCTTGATGATGATGACAATGTATGGGGACGCCTCGCTGAGTCAGGCGGGCTGTCGATCGTTTTGTACAATCATTCAGCCCAGTTCCCTGTGGTTGGAGCCATCGGTTACTGTCCCAGCAGCGCTCCCACACAGCATCTCTCCTCAAATCTCCTCGTTCTCCTGCTGAACAAAAGGACATCTTTGAGACTGACATCCTTTAGCTCCTCCTCCCTCAGCTCATCACTCTCGAATACATCACGCCGCGCTGCCGCGTACATGACGCACTCGGCTAGGACGTGCTCACTCGTTTCCTCCTTCCCACAATGTGGACAGGAAGGATCACTTTTTATACCTATCACGCTTAAGTGTCTATTTAACACATTATGGCCAGTAATTATGCCAGTTATAGTTCTTAAGCTACCCTTACCTAGATTTAGGAGATACCTAGTTCTTCTGTGGTTGATACCATCCAGCATCATCTTCGATTGTCTGCACCCTACAGCTTGTTTCCACTCACTGTTTGCTTCCTGTTCCTTCATTCTATCTATTACCCCCTTGGTAACTTCTGCAGATATTGGAAGTACCGGATCAGGACCTATGAATCCCGTATCCACTCCCTCCCTTGCTAGCTCGTCAGCTTTCTCATTACCTGTCACTCCCTGATGTCCCGGGACCCAGGCCACCATAACCCTCGTACTCTCCCCTAGTCTATTAAGTGCATCTCTACACTTCCTTACCAAAGAGGAGTTAACTGTCGGCTTGTTTAATGCCTTTAGCGCTGCTTGACTATCATTATGAGCCTTACAGGATGTTGTTGTAGATTCCATCAAATAAACACAAACACATCAAACACTCTCCTGATTACAGCCAGATGCCCTGTCAGATAAGCCTGTATATTCATGCCCCAACTTCTGATACTGAACAACTAAATATCACATTTTTTAATAAGTAAACCTTTGGCAACACTGAATTTGATTAATTTTGGAAATTTGAAATAAATGAATTTGACTTTTTTTGAAATTTGGTTTGGAGAGACCCTAGGCCCTACACATAATCATCATTATCCCAGCCTTTATATGTCCCACTGCAGGGCACAGGCCTGTGAGAATGATAGGGTTTGAACCATAGCTCCCACACAAGTCCAGTACGGACTGGGAGCTACACACAAACTCACAGGTGTGCACTTCCTCGCAATGTTTGCCTTCACCGTAAAGCTCAGGGTAAATTTCAAATGTAATTTTGCATGTGAATTCCGAAAAACTCATTGGTGCAAGCCCGAACTCAAACCCACAACCCTCCACTTGATAGGCCATAGGTCAACACAACTTTTACCAACCCGGCAATAACCAAATGTAGTCATCAAAGTGTATATTAAAAATTGAATCCTTCCCAAATACTTTTATTTTGATAGTCTCTAAGATTATTTTTGTCTCATTTTCAGTTACTGTGGCGAGCACTCCACATGCTATCATTAAAAAGGAGCCAGATGATGTTAAAGAACATGAAAAAGAAAGAGACATAGCAGAACCAGAGTCTATAGTAATCAAACAAGAACCGTTACAATCCGAAGAAGAACTTGAAGAAGACCAGATCTCCGATGGGAGTCTTGGTGAAATAGTTGAAGTAGAATGCATCTTAGGTGACACTAACGTAGCGAGGTCACACTACAACAGTACAACAGTAACTAAAAGAAATAAAACAAAAGTCTTAAATAAACATCCGTGTAACACTTGCAAGAAAGTCTTCCAGTCAAAAAGGGGGTTAGTCATCCATAAAAGAATACACAGAGAAGCTGTTAGTCTACCGCCAGGTGAAAAATACACTTGTGATTATTGCAACAAGCAGTTTGAAGGGAAGTCCTATTTGAAAAGACATGTTATAAGTCATATGGGCCTGAAACCATACTGTTGCAGTTTGTGTGAAAAAAGATTCGCAAGTGCGTGCTATTTGGCGATTCACAAACGAAGTCACACGGGGGAAAGGCCTTACAGTTGTCTAGTTTGTGCGGAACGGTTTGTGTCTACGGTAGATCTGAAACGGCATGGCCGTGTGCATACTCATAAAGTGTATATCTGTGATGTTTGCAACAAAGAGTTCACGGTCGAGACGAGTTACAAAAAACACAGACGCGTTCACACGCTTGAAAAGCGATTTGCTTGCTTTATATGTGAAAGAAGGTTCGCGCGCGCGCCTAATTTACACCAGCACATGAAAATACACACAGGCGAGAAGCCGTTCGCTTGTCAAGTGTGTAAAAAACAATTCGGACGTTTGTCTAATTTGAAGCAACACGAGCGCGGGCACACTGGCGAAAAGCCGTTCGCTTGCGAAGTGTGTAAGAAACCGTTTGGCCGCATGTCGAATTTGAAACAGCATGTGCGAAGTCACACGGGTGAGAAGCCGTTTGAGTGTGAATTATGTAATAAACAGTTTGTTTTCAAGGCGGATTTGCAACGGCATAAGCGTAGTCATATGGGTGAAAGGCCGTACGCTTGTGAGGTGTGTGAGAAACGGTTTGTTGATTCTTCGACGTTGAGGAAGCATGTACGTTGTCACACGGGGGAGAAGCCTTATGGTTGCGATATTTGCTGCAAGCAGTTCGCTTTTAGTGGCGATTTGAAAAGGCATCAGCAAAGTCATGAGGCTGGTAGAATTTAGTGTTTTCGTTAGAGATGCCACGAATAGTGATTTTGCCGAATATGTTGGAGGTGATAGATCGGCAGTGGTGTGGTATGCTCGCAGGCAACGGAATAAAAACTCGATGATCTCATTTGTAGCTCTTTAATTAACCACAATCAAGAAGCAAGTACAATAGGGATGACGACTGGGTTGTAAATATGTCATTCTATTTAGTCCGTCAGTTAGATTATGGAAAAATATGGGACACGTATTTTTTGGTTTATCAAATTATTAAAAATCGACAAAGGCATACTTACATCATCAAACTTCCGGAGTGGGGGCTTGTGACGTCACTCTTAGGTAAAAATTGTACCATATAGTGACGTCACTCGAAACTTCTAAGCACAGTATCCTCGTCATTTTTTGTTTGTCAAACAAAAGAAAAAATACGCGTACAATATTTTTTAGTAATCTAACTGACGGACTAAACAGTTTTTTTTAGTCGTCTAGCCTATTCGTCAAGATAACATAAGGATGGGCCCAGAATTAATATATTAATAACTAGCCTTCCGTCCGCAGCTTCAACCCGCGATAAATTAATTTTCCCGTAGGAAAAGGTATTTTCCCGCGGTAAAAAGTAGCCTATGTCACTCGGTGATAATGAAGCTTTCCAACGGCAAAAGAATTTTTGAAATCGGTCCTGTAGTTTTTAAGTTTATTCGTTACATACAAAAAAAAATCTTTCCTCTTTATAATATTTGATAATGTCTGCACGCTATGGCGGTCGAACAAGAAAAGAGGCGGAAAACGCTCTGGAATGGACTCTGCGCCGCTAGACAGCAAGCATTGGCAGTGGCGTAGCTACCGTAGGGCAAGCGGGGCAGTGCTCCGGGGCCCCCAAGCTCAGGGGGCCCCTCGGACTCTGACTTACAAACTATAAACGCGGACCTATGAGAAACGCGGCTATAAAACGCTACTAGTGAATTTACAAGCGCGCGAGTCTAGTGAATTTAAAGTGCATTCATCCTTACTCGTCTTATCATGTAAACAAACACGGGTTGGGGCCCTAGTTTATTTTTTGCCCCAGGACCTTTGGTTAACTAGCTACGCCACTGAGCATTGGATGTCTTTTAGTTGACAATGACGATGATGAGAGTTAATAACCCTGTCTTTGCAGTCGGGTAAAAAGAACTACAGTAAAATTACATAAACATTTGTGGTGTACAATAAAGAGTCATTGTATTGTATAAAGTTTACCACTTTTTTTTTTATTTTTTTTTTATTTTCCAATTTTAAAACAATAATATTTTACAATTAAGTAGCATCGTTGAACCTGAATCAGGTTTGTCTCGATGCTTCGTTCCGCCTCATACAATTTCCACAAATATTTAATAAAAAATAAAACAATAAACTAAAATAAAAAACAGTTAACATATTTAACTCACTTATGCTACACACTAGATTTAGATTTACCCTCTTAACAAATATAAACACTACCCAAATAACAAGCACGAGATAAGCAAAACAGGCAAAAAAACAACCGGTATTCTGCTTCGCGCGCCCCGGTCATGTACAGGTTGCTCCAGTAACACAATGCACTTTTTATGCATTAGTACCTGGGCGACCGAGCTCTGCTCGGGCAGAAACTCGGTACCAAGCGTTTTCCCAGAGATAAGACCAAGCTAGATCAATTTTTCATCCCCGAAAACCCCCAAATACCAAATTTCATCGAAATCGTTGGAGCCGTTTCCGAGATCAAAACACCGGAGGGGTGGGGGGGGAGAGGGGGGGAGGGGATTCGGGGGAGGGAGCGCGAGGGTATTAAAGGGGGGATGAAAATTTCATTGATTTTGCCGTAGGATGCACCGTTTTCAAGATATTTAACAAAAACACCGGAGGGGGTGGGGGGGGGGGGGGTGAGTCACGTTAAACTATCGTCCGTAAACCGACTTTACAGACAACCGGCTTTTCCTGTTCTGTGCTCCCAATAGGGAACGTGCACATAGACGGTGCTGCCAACTGGTGCCATAAGGGTGCCATCAATTTGAATGTTTTACCTTGATAAGTTTGTTTTACTGTCCGCATAGTGTCTCTTCTGTCGCATTAGTGCTGCCGCCTATAGTTACTGCACGTTCCCTATAATACTTTTTCTAACAAAAAAGTAACTTTTTCTCACAAAAAAGTAACTTTTTCTCACAAAAGAAGAAACTTGACGTTACCTCATGAAAAATAAACTTAAAAAAAAAACTAAAAATCTTGAAAAAAAACGTGGGATCGAACCGAGGTCGGCTGGATCCGCGACCACCCGATTTCTAATGTGCCATTATGATCTTCTCGAAGCCGGCGAAATTTAGCTTTATATTCTAATGCAAACAAAAATAGCCAGAAAACACGAGTAAAAGCGATTTTCTGAAAATGAAACATAGCTAGATCAGTTTTTCATCCCCGAAAACCCCCACATACCAAATTTCATCGAAATCGTTGGAGCCGTTTCCGAGATCCTGATTATATATATATATATATACATATATACAAGAATTGCTCGTTTAAAGGTATTAGATTATTATACACTATTAATATAAAAGTATATATGCGTATTCTTTATATGTACATAACTTTATAAAAATAGAACCCTAAGCACCCGCCATTCTCAAAAATACTCGAAATCACTAATATATTTATTTTGAGTTCTGTACAAGTTGACTTAGAAATTCTTTTTTAAAAACACTAGCTAAATTTTCTGGGGTTATTTTATCTTTGCATTCCTTAGGAAGTTTATTCACTAAATTCGGGATTATATATTCGGAAGTTCTTTTGCCATAGTAGTTGTTACATTTTGGTATACTTAACATATTATTCATGACATTTCTCGTAATCTTAGAATGAGATACTACTTTTTGAATTTCGGTTCTATGGTACTGTTCCTTTAAAATTTGATATTTAAATTTAACGTGAATGGGCAAAATGTTACAAAATATAAAGAGGTCTTGATCACTTGTTAACTTAGCTTTGACTTTGTGGGGAATAATTAGTTTTAATAATAACACTGACAGATGGTTTGCCTTCATTTCATATTCAACTTTAATGACCTACAAATAAAGCCAATTTTAGAATACTGTTACCCACGTTTGCAGATTTTGTAATAGCTACTTTATTTGTATGGTGTTAAAGTTGGAAATGAAATGAAGGCAAGCCATCTGTCAGTGGTAAACTAACAGTAAACGTATTGTAAAATATTTCAGCGACCCTGGCGCCAAAATCGAACAAAATGCTATGGAAAAACTATGTTTATGATTTTCTTCCTTAAGGGGTCGAGACTCGAGACCCACAGTTTGCTAAACGCTGTTAGATAAAAAATAAAACCACAGTGAAAGGACATACCTTTTATTAAAATTTTATTGTGCATATTTCGGTAAATGTAAAAAAATATGGCAAAATAAAACGATATACACGAGCGTGCGTTCATAACATAACAAAACCTATAGGTAAATAAGGACAAGAAAAGAAAACGGGTCTGCATAAATTGGACGCCTAACAAAGTCCAACGATGGCCATTTTAATATGACCTCTCGATTAAGTCCAAACTATGAAGACCTCTCACAGGTTTTTCTTATCTTTAAATTACCTATACCTTCTCTGACCATAGACGAATACATGATGAGTTTCTGATTCGTCGAATTCTCGTTTCGCCGAATCGTTGTTTCATCGAATTATTTTTTCGTCGAATTATACTTTGCTAGAGTGCCGAATGTTCGATTTAACTTAGTCCTGAAACGAGAACGACGAATCACAAACTAACCGAATACATTTAAAAAAGAGCCCTAATCTTATTTTTTATATGTTCTGACAAAAATAAGTGTCTCATTTTTTTTTGATAAAACCTAGAGACGGAAGCTTTTAGACTAGAACTGTGATGGGGTCCGGCAATCGGTCTCTGCGCAGCGTTTGTACCTCCACATTTACCCTCCAAGTGACCCAAGTAGACCAAGTCGACCAATAAATTACTTTAGCACCTTTGATCAATTATAACTGTAGATCCACAGTCGCGCGCCCGAAAATGTCCGAGCCAAATGAGCGCCACTTTGATAAAAGTGGCCTTCTCTTTTCTCAGTACGTTGCGTGAAATTGTCAAGTTTAGCTGTCAAGTGTCAACCGAAATTCGACTGTAATGAAGTAAAGATTAGGTTCAAATTTCTGTGTAGGTGATGATTTTAATTGTTATGCAAACATAAAAAAAGTTCGGACATTCTTTGAAGGGGATTTTGTTCGGCAATGTGTATCTTCAGTTATAATTGATCAAAGTTTAGCACCCTAAACGATTTTTAATTTCGTGCAATTCTGACATTCCTTAGTGTTACCAGGCAAAAATATTTCCCGAAAATTTAAACGAGATTAAACAAAAACTAGGAATAAATTGTCTCTGGTATCATTGTGATGTGATGACGATTCGCAATGATACCAGAGACAATTTAGTTTTTACTCATAATAGGGTTAAATAATTTATTATGTCTAAACAGTTAGACCAAAAATTGTTTTAACTACGTATTAATTAATGATTTACATTTTGTAAAAATTTAACGCGTATAGCAATGATATTTTAAGTGTAGGTACGTTATATGCTCACACGATGCCCAAAGAAAATGCCCCGCACGCGGCGGCAGGCACACACACATACATACGTTTCATTTTACTTACATTTTATTACATTGACAGACGGTATAAGAGAGATGGCTTCATTAAGACGATATGAAGAAAAAAGAATGATAGTTTATCACTTGCGCGCAAGTGTAAGCAAACGTCACAGGAGTTCCGACTGATTCCAATGGTCACAATGAGGACCATTTCGCGGCACACGTTTTGGTGCGTTGGTGGCGTATCTACCTCTTTTATGTATATAATATCATTGGTGTATAGTAAGGAATTTGTGCTCTGTATTGCCTAGTTTTTGTTTTATCTCGTTTAAATTTTCGGGAAATATTTTTGCATGGTAACACTAAGAAATGTCAGAATTGCACGAAATTAAAAATCGTAGATTAAGGTTCGTCTGTTGTACATCTTAAAACGTCAAAGGCTACTTTCACTCGCAAGTCAATCTGACAATCAGCCTTACGACCAAGCCTTGTAGGAACTGTCATAAAAAATGGTAAAGCACTAACTTGTTCGACTCTAGTTTTTTAAATTCAGTTTTTTAGAGTACAAATAGCAACAGCTTATACACACTATGTTCATGGTGTATCTTTATTTCTATCTGTACTTCTTAAATAACTGATTAACAACTTTCAGATAAACTTAAGGGTACAAATGAGGAACTCAGACGGCCATCTTGCTTTACCGTCACTTGACTTTAATCCTGCTCAAAAGACGCGACGCCGAACGCCCCAAGCGAATTTGAAATCAGCAATTTTCGGATTTTTTCGTACTGGCAACATTCCCGTTGCCATTGAGAAAATCCCAGGCGCGCAACCTTATCTCTCGTCCACCATTATAATTAAATTTTAAAATACTAGATACTTTTTGTTTTTAATTAATTATTACATAATCTTTCTAAAACTACTCAGCAAGACTAGAATTTAATGGCATCTACGTACCTATAATTATTATATATCCATTTTATACATATGTATAGATCAAATCGATAATATTAAAGTATTTTTTATAACTTTGAAAATGCAAAATAATCGTTTTTTTTTTTAAAATCATCGCGAAATGCATTGAAAATTTTTAAATGCCTTTTCTTATAAACAAATACTTTAATACTATTCCGTTTTAAAGAACAAAAGTGCAACATCGATATTTCATGAGATACATAGATTTAAAAACGTCATATGTAGCGAAAATCACTCGAAAACCTCATTTGAAAAATATCTTTATACAATCCATCAAAGGAAACGAGCCCCTGCATTTTGTATTTCGTAAAACTTCCGTATCCGAAAATCCCTTCTCCCAGTCCCTTCAAAAGCAAGTCTTAACTAGTCAAGAAAGTGCTTTTTTTTTCGAAAATTTACTAAAATATTTTTTTTTTTTTACTTAAGCCACGATAGATATTTAAGTAACAATTTCTATAACAATTTTGAACATTACGCCTTGTTAAAAAAAAAGAGTGCGACATAAGCGCCTCTCAAATAACGTGAATAATTCACCACCAATGCAACGTCAATTTGAACGATAAATAAGTAAATAGCATTTTAAATATCAAAATAACTCTTCTGTACATATTTTTAAACGAAAAAACGAGCGTCATTACATCTGTCATGCATGATTTAATTTAGCACCTAAAATTAAATATTACCATTAAATACTATCCCTCGCGATGCTCTTGCACGTATACGAGTAAATACGTGCGAGAGAGATAGACTACGGGCTTATTACTTTAATATAGACACCGCTTACAATAGCACTTATAAAAAAGCTAGAACTTACGCAATTTGATCGTTATTTATATTTATCACTTTCAGATAAATATGCCGGCCGGTAAAAGAAAACTAGCACCTGATATAATAAATAAATATGTGACTCTGAAGACAATACAAATGTTGACAGCCTTGTAAGATACAGATCATACTTAGCAAATGCAAACGGGCATTTCTATTGTTCGTTGTACCCAATTGAGAAGTTGTCAACACGGAGTTAAAATTAGTCCGTTTGGTTACGTACTTTTTCAAGCCTTAACAATAAAAAAAAACGTAACAAATCGGACAAGTTCTACAATGCTTAACAAGAAGTGAAGAATTTCTAAATTTCTTAACTGGGTACAACGAAAAATAGAAATGTCCAAACTTGTTTTCATCGATAAAGATTCAAAATCCGATCGAATTTTAACTTGGTCCTGACAAGGTTAGTACAATACGGCTAAATCACCTAAATTATCCCATTCAAACATGCGAGACATCAAGGATAATAGATATGTATGCATTACTATGGCCTAAACACACATTTCTTTACAATTTATTTTGGAAAGTATTATTTTGATTCAGTTTTTTTACGCATTGCGAAAAACTACGGAGTATTCGAACATAATTTTAGCCGTACTGTACCTCTGACACATGACAGCTTCACACGTCATAATCAGCTGTTCATAGGAAGCCATTTTGGATTTTTTGACAACCGCTAAAAGTGCCTGCCGCCTACCTCGAAAAGGTGTCTCTAATTTTTTTACATTCAAAATGATTCTAGTCCGAAAATGTTAACAATTCAATTGGTAACATATACGTAATTAAACATTTAATTTTGTAAAGTTTTTTTTACACAAATGTCACTTTAGAACGTTACGAAAATCTAGCATTGGAAATTAAAACTTACTAAAAATAAACGTGCAAACTACTTCAGATTGAGCAAAAAGTTTGCTCAAAATAAAGTAACATCTTATTGCTCAATATCGAGTAACATTGCAGTTACATTATTATGTGCCATAAATGAGTAATTTCCTCCTCAAATTCGAGTCAATAATTTGACATTAATGTCATTCCTTTCTTCGAGAGATATTTATAAAGTATTGACAGCTTTTTCGGATTTACTGTCACCAAGTGCAAATGGAAAATTGTACACCATTTTGAATTTTGATCGAGTTCGATTCTTTTCGTTAAATGAATTAACCGTGTATTCAATTGGTGATTACATCTTTTGGCCTAAATGAATTTTGTTAATTTTGCCATATTCTAGATGCAAAATTTTTATTGCCGTACCTATTTAAAATAGGATTTTTTTCTGATTTCACGTACCTTTTAGAGTGGACGATTTTCCATTTGTACTAGACAGTAAATCCTTTGTCGCGTATAAAAAGCAAGTTGTTAAAAAAATCGTAAATTGCGTCAACCCGAGACATGAATGATTTTTTTTTCATACTAAATTAAATGTACCATTTTTACTACTAAATTTCAAGTGTTATTATCTACTTTTTTTACGACGAGATTTTTAAATGAAAAATCACGTCACGAGTACCATTAATTTGCACAGAGAAAAAAAGTGTCTTTATTTTAAGAGTCAGTTTTATCACTTTTTTCATGCAGTTTCGTCACAAAACTTACAAAAAATTGCATGGAAAATTAGGGACTTTTTTTATCGTTAAAATCAATAGCGCTTTTGATTCAGATTAAGAAGACCCCAAAAACAACGTGTAATTCCGAAAAAAAGTAGCAGATACATTTTAAGTAGAAAATACCCAAATAAAAATGATACAAACTAAATGATTAAGACGGTTTATACCTGCTGAGCTGGCAACGTTGCATTTTTGTTAGTTTTCTCGATTATTCCATAAAAATTGAATGAAAATTAAAATTGTTTTGTATACAAATTGTTCTAATATACAAGTTAATGAGTCTACTGCAATAATAATTCGTGATAGACTTTTATTTTCTTTAAAAACGAACAAATTATTACCTAACGGTTTCTAATTTTCATTCAATTTTTATGGAATAATCGAGAAAAACTAACAAAAATGCAACGTTGCCAGCTCAGCAGGTATAAATCCTCTTAAAGAGTATATATACCATTTAGATACTCGTTTTCCCCGATTACAGATTTGACAGTTGCTATATTCTATGAGCCAGCCCAAGATTTCAATAGCAGTCATAGAGTACATTTCCGAGTAACAGTTGCCAAAGACAAAGTGTCAACTATAATGACGGAGAACTATCGTATGAAATGACAAACTAATAATTTAGTATGAAAAAGCCCTCATTGCGTCTCAAAATATTCCGATTTTTTTTTAATTTTCATCGCTTTTCGAATGCCGTGTCAAATATATAATGTAACAATATATACATAGTAAATACGCGGTGTTTATAGCTTATCAGAAGTCCCTTGCTGACTGGCAGCTGTTTGAAGAGTCCTGAAAAATAAAGGTACAAATTAATTTGGTACATCATTTCATCATTTGATTTGGACGATCGGATAGCCTAGTTGTTAGAGAACCTGACTACGAAGCTTGAGGTCCCGGGTTCGATTCCCGGTCGGGGCAGACATTTGTGTGAATAATACGAATGTTTGTTCTCGAGGCTTGGGTGTTTAATATGTATTTAAAGTATGTTTATCCGTTGTCTAGTACCCATAGAGCTTTGCTGAGTTTGGGGCTAGGTCAATTGGTGTGAATTGTCCCTTGATATTTATTTATTTACTAGCAGCCCGTCCCGGCTTCGCACGGGGTAGACAATTATTTATTTTTGGAAATTTGGATATAAAACACTTTTTTTCACAAATATTTTTATTTATTAATAAATTATTATTTATTATTTGCCCCACTCCTGTATTTCAGTGACCCCTCCACCCCGCCCGCCGCGATGCCCGGCGCGCTTTTCAGACTGCATCGCAAACAACGGCCACGGCGCTATGGCGGTTTTGTTTACTGTTTGAATTTTTTAATTCGTAATATCTTTTGAATGGAAAGTCCAATTTAAATAATTTAAAAACTATTTTATAGGTAGTTAAATGGTCTTGACCATAAAATAATTTATTTGGATAAGGATTAATATAAACACATAAATAGCATGGTTTGAATTTGGTTAGCATTTTCATTAATGTTTAAAATGAAAAAAGTTGTTGTAGTGACATAACTACAATAGTTGGACATATGCTACCGCGGAGTTTTTTGTAGACATTATGATGTTCTTCAATATTGTTGTACATTATTTTGTTCTATCGCTAATAGTTTCGGCAGCGCATTCGACGAAAGACATTTTAAGACTCATTTTTCTACACCTTCGGTTACATTGTTCAAATTTTACCAAGGATCCCTAATTTTTTTCAAAATGAAATGTAGCCTATGTCAAATTGGAAGAATGTAGCATTCTATTGGTGAAAGAATTTTTTAAATCGGCCCAGTACTTTTTGAGCCTATTCATTACAAACATACAAAAATAGGTACAAATCTTCCCTCTTTATAATATTAGTGTAGATTTATTTATTATTACAGGATGGGGCTTATTAATGAATGAGTGATTTGTCTGATTGAAAGAGGACAAATCTTTTGCATTAAACATTGACATGTATCTCATACAGTTCTCGTTACTTGCGGCCCTTGATGCACAATGTACTATTATTTGATTTTTTTGTTTATAACAAGTTAGATATGAAGTATCTTTTTGTATTTATTATTTCAACTTAATTTTTTTTTTACTTTTACTGAACTTATGTGCATCTATGCACAGAAAAAACCCCAGAAAAAAGACCAATGCTGGGAATCGAACCCAGGTCCTCAGCATTCCGTGCCGCGTGCCATACCCCCACACCACCACTGGTCTAGAGTTTAGACACGAATTTTTCAGATTGAAATGTACGATGTATGGGAAAAATTCGTGTCTAAACTCTAGACCAGTGGTGGTGTGGGGGTATGGCACGCGGCACGGAATGCTGAGGACCTGGGTTTGATTCCTAGCATTGGTCTTTTTTTTGGGGTTTTTTTTGTGCATCTATATCAGTTTGTATTTAGTATGAAATATATGGTTTTCACGGGATGACCGTAAAAGTAATAAAAATGAAGTTGAAAAATAAAAGTGGTAGATTTTTCGACGTTCATAGGAGCATCAATTTGATGCCTAAATTGAATAAAGAATTTTGACTTTGACTTTGACTTTGAAAAATCCAAAAAGATACTTCATATCAAACTTGTTAAAGTTTGAATTAGTAGCGACATCTCTTGTCCACACCTGTGTCTTGATCACACCTTCTACTCTAAAGCTCATGGAAGATCGACGTAAGATGATCCTACAGACATCTGGTGACGCTTGCCAATACCGGCGGCTTAACAGACAGATCTCAAAGTCTCTGAGGCGCGATATACGCCAGTTTAATACTAATAGTATTGAAGTGGCGATAGAGCGCAACAGAGGCTCTAAAGTTTTTGCCAAGAATCTGTCTGTTGGGCAAAGCCAATTGTCAAAGTTAAAGACCGATGAAGGTAGGATCGTGACCTCTAAACCGGAGCTATTGTTAGAAGTTGAGAAGTTCTATGGACAGCTGTACACATCAACGAAGAAACCCGTCATGGATCTAGCTGAAGACCCCAGAGCTAGATTAACCCGGCACTATACCGAAGACATCCCGGACGTCAGCCTGTACGAGATTAGTACGGCTCTCAAACAACTAAAGAATGGCAAGGCCCCTGGTGATGACGGAATAACAGCCGAACTTCTGAAGGCGGGTGGAAAACCGATACTCAAAGCCCTTCAGAAACTATTCGATACCGCCATCCGTGAAGGGAAAACACCAAAAGCATGGAACAGAAGTGTAGTGGTGCTGTTCTTCAAAAAAGGCGATAATACCTTATTGAAGAATTATAGACCCATTTCACTTCTGAGCCATGTTTACAAGCTGTTTTCGAGAGTCATCACGAATCGTCTCGCGCGCAGGTTAGACGACTTCCAGCCTCCCGAACAAGCCGGATTTCGAAAAGGCTTTAGCACCGTGGACCACATACATGCGTTGCGGCAGGTTATACAGAAAACCGAGGAGTATAACCGCCCCCTTTGTCTGGCATTTGTGGACTACGAGAAGGCCTTCGATTCGATCGAGACTTGGGCTGTACTGCAGTCTCTCCAACGGTGCCAAGTAGACTACCGGTACATCGAAGTGTTGAAGTGTCTGTATAATAACGCCACAATGTCCGTCCAACTTCAGGATCAGATGTCGAAGCCCATTCTGTTGCAGCGGGGAGTCAGACAAGGAGATGTTATCTCTCCGAAACTGTTCACCGCTGCACTAGAGGATGCGTTCAAGACTCTGAACTGGGAAGGGCGTGGCATCAATGTAAATGGCGAATACTTCACTCACCTTCGTTTTGCCGACGACGTGGTGCTTATGGCTGAGACCTTGGAGGACCTCAGTGCGATGCTCGCTGACCTCGGAAAAGTCTCCGAGAGAGTTGGTCTTAAATTGAACATGGACAAGACGAAGGTCATGTCGAACGCCCATGTTGTACCAACTCCCGTCGTAATCGGAGATACTTTGCTCGAAGTTGTTGACGACTATATCTATCTGGGACATACAATCCAATTGGGTAGGTGCAACTTCGAGAAAGAGGTCAATCGACGAATTAGACTCGGCTGGGCAGCGTTCGGGAAGCTCCGCAATATCTTGTCATCCGATATACCGCAGTGTCTCAAGTCAAAAGTCTTTGACCAGTGTGTGTTGCCAGTGATGACTTATGGCACTGAGACGTGGCCGCTAACGATGGGTCTTATAAGGAAGCTCAAGGTCACTCAGAGGGTGATGGAGAGGGCTATGCTTGGAGTTTCTCTGCGGGATCGCATTAGAAATGATGAAATCCGCGCAAGAACTAAAGTCACGGACATAGCTCGAAGAATCGCTAGACTTAAGTGGCAGTGGGCAGGGCACATCGCCCGTAGAACTGACGGCCGATGGGGCCGAAAGGTTCTCGAGTGGCGTCCGCGGACCGGAAGACGCAGTGTAGGTAGGCCTCCAACAAGATGGAGCGACGACCTGGTTAAGGTAGCGGGAACGCATTGGATGCGGATAGCGCAGGGCCGATCTGTTTGGCGAGCCTTGGGGGAGGCCTATGTTCAGCAGTGGACGTCTTTCGGCTGAAATGATGATGATGATGATGATGATCTCTTGTCCGGGTGAGCGGGTGTTCTCTCGATGAGGGTATAACATAGATGGCGCTGTATCACGCAAGTGATGATCTAACAGATTGAGATATGGATGTGATGGAAAAATTCGTGTCTAAACTCCTGACCAGTGGTGGTGTAGGGGCATGGCACGCGGCACGGAATGCCGAGGACCTGGGTTCGATTCCCAGCGCTGGTCTTTTTTCTGTGCATCTATATTTCAGTTTGTATGTAGTATGAATTTGTTTATGTTTGTGTGGGCTAGCGTGGCGTGTAGAGCCGCACTGACCTATGGCGCGATGGAGAGCGGGCGGAAGCGTCGCGCGCGCGCGGCGTTGTGCGGGGCGGCGCCGGGGGGCGCGCGCGGGGGCGACGCCGAGGGGGGGGAGCACGCGCCCGGCGCCGGCGGGGGGGACGCGAGCCCGCTCCTGGGGACGCGCACACTGCATTATGACCAGTGATCGGTGTTTTGGGAGCTAAACAGGGGGGGCACACTTACATATATCATCACTTTTCATGCGACTACAGCGATCTCTGGTGTTTGCCGAAGAACTAAATTAGCGGCCATCTCGGTTGACTTGTCAAACTTGTCAGTTGTCATTCATCGGCCATGGCCATGGCGTACCAAATTGTACGGTCAAGGACTTTAATTGATAGGCCACTTGCCAATGTTCGTAATTTAGCCGTATAATGCAAATCGGGTTTAGTCGCTTATACTTCGTATATGCTGATTTGAATTAGACGGCTAAAATACGAATAGTGGCAATTAGCCTATCAATTAAAATCCTTGACTGTACATTGCTATAGGTACGCGTATCTATAGCTGTACATCACTACCAACACATAAATATAGATAGGTATATATCTATAGATACGTCACATTCAGACGTCAGACGACCAGATGGCCTAGTGGTTAGAGACCCTGACTATGAAGCTTGAGGTCCCGGGTTCGATTCCCGTGTCGGGGCAGATATTTGTATGAAAAATACGAATGTTTGTTCTCGGGTCTTGGGTGTTTAATATGTATTTAAGTATGTATCTATCTATATAAGTATGTTTATCCGTTGCCTAGTACCCATAACACAAGCTTTGCTAAGCTTACTTTGGGACTAGGTCAATTGGTGTGAATTGTCCCGTGATATTTATTTATTTATTTATTTATTTTATTAGTTCTTGAACTGCCGTAGGGCGGCAGCACCTTCCATACATGCATTTTTGACCATAGAGTTGCCACTCTTGTTCAGATAATATTACAATACTCTTTGGAGCTAAACTTTAACAAAACTTGCCAAGCGGGCATGACACAGTGCTTACAGACATGAAAATAACAATTTTGACTGTGCCGAGCTTCTTGAACGTATAAAAGTGGTCGTTCCGCGGACGGGCAGTCGGCTGTGTAACAGAAGGCCGTTCTATCTGCCCTGCTGTCGCACGAATATGGGTAGGCGCGCGCCTCTATACAGAATGATTGCATCATACAATGGTGTTAAGGGAAGCCTCGATATCTACTCTTGCTCTTTGGCCTCAGCTAAAATAAGAATACGACAAACCTGAACTCCATTTATATTATAAGCATAAACATATTAATTTTTAAGTATAAAAAATGCATCCGACTTAGTATTAGGTAAATAATTGTGAAATATTTACCCAGCTTTTTACTGTTATTATTTTATTATAATTTTTTTTTTCTCTTTTTGCTACAATTTTATAAATAACTGTTTACTAATTGTGCATGATGTGTCTACTGTTTTAGGATATACATGAAATGTATGAGGATTTTAAGGAACGCGAATTGTATATTATGATGTACTATCCAGTTTGTAGAGCAAATAAAAAAAAAAATAAACTACTGAAAATCTGAGATTTCGATATAGGGTTAAATTGAACACTAATCTGGCAATAATATTGTTATTTTTCTTGGTTGTAAATTCTCCTTAATGGCAGCTTTACAAGTTTTGTTACAGTTTAGCTCCAAAAATTCCGATCACTGATTATGACTGTCGTTACTGTCACTGAAAAATCACAGTGAAAAATAATCGTGACTTTGTCACGACGGTCACTCACAACGATATACGTTTTGGTAGACGCTAGTCACTGTCACTCTAGTCTAGACCATGACCATCAACATCAGCGTCATCATCATTATCATCATCATCACCATCATCATCACACCATCATCATCAACAAAATCATCATCAACAAAATCATCATCATTATCATCATCATCGTCATTATCATCATCACCATCACCACCATCATCATCATCATTATCATCATCATCGTCATTAGCATCACCACCATCATCATCATCACACCATAATCATCATCATCATCACACCATCATCATCATCAAAATTATCATCATTATCATCATCAAAATCATCATCATCGTCATTATCATCATCACCATCACCACCATCATCACACCATCATCATCATCATCACACCATCATCATCATAATCACACCATCATCACTATTACCATCACCATCACCACCATCATCATCATCAACAAAGTCGTCATTATTATCATCATCATCGTCATTATCATCATCACCATCACCACCATCATCATCATCACACCATCATCATCATCAAAATCAACATCATTATCATCATCATCGTCATTATCATCATCACCATCACCACCATCATCATCATCACACCATCATCATCATAATCACACCATCATCACTATTACCATCACCATCATCATCACCATCAAAATCATCACCATCACCACCATCATCATCATCAAAATCATCATCATCGTAATTATCATCATCACCATCACCACCATCATCATCATCACACCATAATCATCATCATCATCAAAATCATCATCATCGTCATTATCATCATCACCATCACCACCATCATCATCATCATCACACCATCATCATCATAATCACACCATCATCACTATTACCATCACCATCATCGTCATCATCAAAATCATCATCATCACCATCACCACCATCATCATCGCCATCATCAAAATCATCATCGTCATCATCATCATTATTATCAGCATCATCATCATCATCACCTGAATCATCATCACCGTGATGGTAACAATAGTTTTAGGTCGTAAGGCAGGAAAATCTAAAATCTATTCAGCTTGAAAACCAATGAATGAGTTTTGACCCCCGGTTGACTGGATTTAAATCATTGCAAATAAGCTGTAGATTACTCCCCTTGAAGGAATACGTCGAATTTCCAGTCACCCTGTATTACGGTGATGTCCTAAGCTGGGTAGTTTGTACAGTAAAATTACATAAAGTTTACCACTGACAGATGGTTTGCCTTCATTTCATATTCAACTTTAACGACCTACAAATAAAGCCAATTTTAGAATACTGTCACCCACACGTTTGCAGATTTCGCAATAGCTACTTTATTTGTATGGTGTTAAAGTTGGAAGTGAAATGAAGGCAAGCCATCTGTCAGTGGTAAACTAAAAGTAAACGCGTTGTACCTGGAGTGTTGTTGCGGCGGTTGGCGGTGCCTTGGCCGAGCGAAGCGCAGGTTCAAATCCCGGGCGGGGTCGGCCGCGTACTTTTCGCTCGCGTTCTGACGTCGCCGGCGCAGCGCTGCAACAGACAGACATACAGTTAATTCCAGCCTATCGTCCCACTGCTGGCCACAGGCCTCCTCTCAGAATGAGACGGCTTGGGTCGTAGTTCCCATGCGGGCCCAGTGCGGATTGGACATACGGTTAATACGTAAATATAAGTTTTTAATTCTAAATGCCAGAAGTTACCTCGTGTTCTCCAAGATTTGACGACCAGATGGCCTAGTGGTTAGAGACCCTGACTATGAAGCTTGAGGTCCCGGGTTCGATTCCCGTGTCGGGGCAGATATTTGTATGAAAAATACGAATGTTTGTTCTCGGGTCTTGGGTGTTTAATATGTATTTAAGTATGTATCTATCTATATAAGTATGTTTATCCGTTGCCTAGTACCCATAACACAAGCTTTGCTAAGCTTACTTTGGGACTAGGTCAATTGGTGTGAATTGTCCTGTGATAGTTTTTATTTTTATTTTTTTTTTATTTTATATGTGTACTTACTAGGTGTGAGATAGTTGGGATCCGGCGAGAGAGGACCGTCGCCGCTCCACGAGGCGCATTTAGCCAGTCTGTTCTACAAGACCCGATATTGTATCTGTACTGACCTGGCGTGAGGTCGTTGGGATCCAGCGACAGAGTACCGTCGCCGCTCCACGAGGCGCATTTAGCCAGTCTGTTCTACAAGATCCAATACCGTATCTGTACTGACCTGGCGTGAGGTCGTTGGGATCCGGCGAGAGAGTACTGTCGCCGCTCCACGAGGCGCATTTAGCCAGTCTGTTCTACAAGACCCGATATTGTATCTGTACTGACCTGGCGTGAGGTCGTTGGGATCCAGCGACAGAGTACCGTCGCCGCTCCACGAGGCGCATTTAGCCAGTCTGTTCTACAAGATCCAATACCGTATCTGTACTGACCTGGCGTGAGGTCGTTGGGATCCGGCGAGAGAGTACTGTCGCCGCTCCACGAGGCGCATTTAGCCAGTCTGTTCTACAAGACCCGATATTGTATCTGTACTGACCTGGCGTGAGGTCGTTGGGATCCAGCGACAGAGTACCGTCGCCGCTCCACGAGGCGCATTTAGCCAGTCTGTTCTACAAGATCCAATACCGTATCTGTACTGACCTGGCGTGAGGTCGTTGGGATCCGGCGAGAGAGTACTGTCGCCGCTCCACGAGGCGCATTTAGCCAGTCTGTTCTACAAGACCCGATATTGTATCTGTACTGACCTGGCGTGAGGTCGTTGGGATCCAGCGACAGAGTACCGTCGCCGCTCCACGAGGCATTTAGCCAGTCTGTTCTACAAGATCCGATACCGTATCTGTACTGACCTGGCGTGAGGTCGTTGGGATCCGGCGAGAGAGTACTGTCGCCGCTTCACGAGGCATTTAGACAGTCTGTTCTACAAGATCCGATCCTGTATCTGTACTGACCTGGCGTGAGGTCGTTGGGATCCGGCGAGAGAGGGCCGTCGCCGCTCCACGAGGCGCATTTGGCGAGTCTGTTCTCGGCGCACCATGCTATGGGGATCCTTGATGTAGTACTAGTGGTGGACCGCTGAAAAAGATAATATAATATATAATAGCGACCGTTTCACTTTTGCATGGACACACATGCAGATCTGTGTATTTATTACTTCGTTGTTTTGTGAACTTTGTTTATTTGTATGAATTTGTGTGTACTTTCTTGTATTTGTGTGTCTTGTAAAAGTGAATAAATGTCTTCTTTCTTTCTTTCTTTCTTTAATAGAAGGTAAAATACAGATAGACGGGATAGAAGACTTTTAGAGTCGAAGTGCGGGCATGTATTAAATAAAAAATAAATAAATATCAGGGGACAATCTTACACACATCGACCTAGTCCCAAACTAAGCAAAGCTTGTACTATGGGTACTAGACGACGATAAACATACTTATATGATAAATAAATACTTAAATACATAGAAAACATCCATAACTCGGGAACAAATATTCGTGCTTATCACACAAATAAATGAACTTACCGGGATTCGAACCCAGGACCTCTTGCTTCGAAGGCAGGGTCACTACCAACTAGGCTAAAGCGGTCGTTATAAATACCGAAGTACAGAAGACCGAATGTATTAATGTATTAAACTATCGAATGGGTCATAATACCGACAAGTTATTTTTCTGAAACCGTAAACTTCTCAGAATTTATTAAAAGGCATTTAAAAAAAGTGTATCTTTACTTTTTCAAATGAGGAAATTTTGTTTTTTTTTGCTCAGAATCAAGAGTGCTCATTTTGATGATAAAAAACCAGCCAAGAGCGTCCCAGGAGGTTTTTAATCTAAAAATGTAGAGCTCGGAAAGTATTACGAGTATTAACTTATCATTGGATTGCATATAGATACATATCTGAAAAAAAAAATAACTTTTAAAGAAATTGCTACCATAGTAATTGTTCGTGATGACCAGAGATCGGAATTTTCACGACAAAACATAAGACTGTCACAATCAAGCTAGTGTTAGAACCATTTTACTATCGATATCGAGTATTATTTTATATAAAAAGTCATGCCGATATATTTAGGTACATTATTTTATAATCATTCGCACAGTAAATTTATAATATGCAAAAGAAGTGGTAAGTTACGGGATTGTTTTATTGTTTTCTGTTGAGAAATTGATGATTATCTACTCCTTTCTCTATCACAAACCAAATGAAATGTCATGTGCTGCTGTGTGTACTGACGCGGACGTCGAAGAAGAAATTGCATCTGTCTCTATATAATTTTATACAAACCTGACCTAAAATTCATTTTATTTATTTATTTATTCAGGATAACAACAGCCTTAAATTAATAAAAGAAACATACAAAAGGTTACATCATATTAGGCCAATAACAGCTATCCATTAAGAGTCTTAATCTAAGTCATCATAGTAGAAAATGTCTGCGACACCAGATACACCAACTCATGCTAATCTCTAGAGCGTCATATAGTTATATGAAATTGTATTTCATGAGTTCATGAGTAATGTAAGAGGTGTAATGCTAAACAGTAACTACAACAATAATATTCTAATATTTAGTTTATCGTTAAGTTGCCTCAATCAGTAATTCTGTATTAAATATGTTTTTTTATAAAATAAATAAAAAAAACCATTTATTGCCCACAAAAAAAGAAGAAAAAGAAAAAATACACAAAATTGTGGCAAAAGGCTCAGGCTCAGCATGTGCGGTGAGGACTACTCATCACCGCGCTGGTTTTCAGCCTGCGCCCTTATAGCGTGCTGACATTGCAAAAACAGGCGGGTAGGACTATAAAAAAAAAACGTACAGCGGTATAGTCAACCAAGAAATCCCTTCACCATCCAAGGTTCAATGACAGTTGCATGGCTCAAAACATCAAAAGCTATTTTCACTCACACACAAGTCAGTGCCACAACCAGGTCCTATACTACGAAGCGCGAAACCCGAAACCCCGTTTCATGCCGTTCCGCTCACGCTAATGGTATTTATTACGAGAGTGAGAGGGACCGCACGATCCGAACCTCGAACTTCGAATTTCGCAGTAACCCCCCAGTCCTATTGCTTTCATTCTGATGTAGGAACTGTCATTAAAAATGGTAAAACAAGTACCCGGTCGACCACACCTAATAAGACAAAAAAAAAACAACAAACAACAACAAAAACAAACAAAAAACAAGAATAGGTAGGTTATTTAGTGGACCGTTTTATTCTTCTATTGCACAACTATCGATATCGATAAAAAATTGGTTCTAACACTAGCTTGATTGCGACAGTCTTATATTTTGCCGTGAAAATTCCGATCTCTGGTGACGACTGATTTTCAAACCACTATAACTCAAAAAGTTGTTTGTTTAGCTGACTAGGTATATTCTCTCCGTGGACCCTTCAGATATTAACAAATAATTAAATGAAAGAATACTTACGTCTCTTAAGCTCTGCGAGCCGTCGCCACCAGCGCTGGATACTTCACGTTTGATCAGCGGGCTGTTCCTGAGAATAACATACATATATTATTTATTTTATTAGCAGTACGGCTGCTCGCCGAATCTAAGATTATTTAAAAGCGAAAAAGTTTTTTCGGGTGCGCCGGTGGGATCGAACCCACGTCTCCTGGGTATGCGCCCCAACGGGTGTTCTACCAATTGAACCACGTCGCATCCAACCGACTCCCCCGAAATTCTTAATCGCTTACATACGCACGAAAAAGGATGACGCAATCTAACGTACATGTACTATTGTCTCGTACAAGAAAGAGCAGTGAACGCCAGGATGTACAATGTTAGTACTAGCGCTCGGGTAATTTTTAATGGGGGGTTAGGGGGGATGAAAATTTCATTGATTTTGCCGTAGGATGCATGCCGGTTATTTGAATGTTTTGTTATGACGTTGTCACGTTAAACTATCGTCCGTAAACCGACTTTACAGACAACCGGTTTTTTCATATATTACAAGCTGTTGCCCGCGACTCCGTCTGCGGAAAATAGGGCTATCAGCTAGTAAAGAATATGAATCTACAAACCTGTCGGGTATTGTGTCAAGTCGGGTCCTCTCAATGGCGGGGCTTTGGCTCTTCTCCCCGCTGCGGGTCAACGACCTGTTAAACACATTCGATTAGAACAGACTATACTAAATCCAGGGTGGCCTACCCAACTAGCAAAATTTGATCTTATAAGTATCCTAAGACCACATTTTCGATACTCTTAGTGTACACTTGCAGACGATGGTAAGTGTCGAATTGGGCGCATTTTATAAGAGCGATTGCTCTTACTGTTACTTTATAACGGTCTTGTGAAGATCAATTTTCATCTTACAGTACTCTTGCAATTGGCATTGATCACTTTTTTACAATGTGGTGTAATTCCAAAACCATTTCGAGGAATAGGTTTATTATGTCATTTTATAACATTGTAGTAAAAAAATATTAAATGATCGTGTGTATTTTTGCAAAATAATGTTTGACCTTTGTTTGACCTTTCTGTGGGCATTAACTTTGAAATTCTTTGCAACAAGAAAAAAAAGCCGTCCGTCTAGTTTCTCTATACTATTCTCTGTCACTTCGACGTAGTTATCATCTGTCAGTTTAAGGCTACTATTTTGAAAAACATTCTTCGCGTTTTTCATATTTTAATAATGGATTTATACATGAAGTGTTTCATTCCTACTCGTGGAAATGATTATGTCAATAGCCCAAACAAATTAATTGTTCGCATTAGAGAAGATTTACAAGAGAAGTGGTGCCGCAAAGTTAATTCTAAGTTTACAAGATGTACTTATTGTTGCGAGGGTCATTTTAATGTAAGTATGGATTAAATCTGTCAAAGAAATTTCAAGGGAACACTTCTGGCCATTTTATTTTATACGTACATACAAAAAATACTATAGCCGTAAATCGTTTTTTTACCTATTCTCTTCCAAGAATCGGCAACTTTAGTGTTATTGTTATTGTAATGTAAAGTGACATTGTCAGACGATAACTAACCATCGATTGTGACACATTTTTTTTGTCATTATGTCTGTGGTTTATACACAGATTCAGCCGCGGCATGTAATTTACGAGAAGTCGTATCTCAAATTTTCAATAAATTATAAAAAAATATTGGAGTGATGAATTGCTAGAATATTCAAATTAGTTTCTTAAAATGCTCTATATTTTCGATAAAAAAAAATAAAAAGGGGGGTTAGAAAAAAATTAACAATCCCAATTGCTGTTGTAAAACCAAATAGCCTTACAAGTATCTTACACTGGCACGATGTTAAGGGTAAATGGTTTTTGTGTAGCCTCAGTAGTGCCGTACTAAGAGGGATTCGTCTTATTTGCCTCTTTGTGTTACCAGTGTAAGAGTAATTATTTTAAGCCGTTCGCGAAAGTTTGAAGTCAAAATCTTATTGTTGTGCTTGTTGTGGTAGAAATGTGAGTATCCACTTGTGTTATTGTTTTATACTTTATTTAAGATAACTGTGTGTGTTTATTAAGAGACTGTAGTAATGTTAAACCGCGTGCGAAGTACATTTATTCGAATGAATTGTAATATAAGTAACATTGCGATCTCGGGCCATTTCTGCGATGAGTTTGGAAATAATATTTATTTAAAAAATAAGTGTGAAATAATACAAAATTTCACCATTTTTGAAATTTAGGCATTCAGTCTCTCTGTATTCTACAAAAAGACATTTATAAGCTTATTAATTCATGGAGATGTCCACTATAGAACTAAACTCCCTTATATTAATCTCGTTAAGTTCGTTTAAAGATTTCAACTCTTACTAAAACCTTGACTATGACAATAGGTGGCCATTTTTCGTTTTATGTAGGGTTCCTTAGAAAATGAAAGAACCAAATTTGCCAGTAATGTTAACTAACTTATTTTTTTTTCTTATAATGTTGTATAAATAATTCAATTGATTTAGAATTGCAAGCCGTACCCAGAAGATAGGACACTTTGAAAGTCGGTAAAATAGCCCATAATGGATGTAGATTGCTTTTTACCAGGAAAAATATAAATATGCTCAAGATCTTAAAATGGCCTTGGACTCTACTTAACAAACTTTATAAGTATTGTCGAATAAATGTATTGCTTGTGGATATGCGACATCATACGACATACCGCAAAAACCCGTTCACTTCATAATGAGTCCTAATAGGTACCATAATTAAACTACGGCATACACATTTTTTCTGGTGTCAAACTAAACTAAACTACTTTTATTTGGTACGGAACCACCAAATATATTGCTAGGTCCAGCTTGTCCCATTTCTCTGGTTACTTCCTCTTCTGGTTCTTTTATTAATGTCGAGTAATGCTGAACTCACTCCTGGTGTCGACACCGGAGTGCGACTTGCTGGCGGGGCGGTGGGCGGCAGTGTCTCAGCAAGTACTGATTTTTTGCGAGAAGAGGGATGACAGGCTGACTACGGTTCCTACTTGATATTCCACAGCTTATTTTTGTTTGTTTTTATGGTTATGTTATTTATCTTATTATATACTGTATTTTTTCTTGTGTTCTCTTGCTTTTGTTTTTTTTTTTTTTTTGTAAATTTTATAGCGCTTTGGGTAATACTGTTATGCTGTAAAATTGTTTTTTGAAATAAATAAATAAATAAATAAATTAACTTTTCGTCGATATGCTCCACTTCTTTTGAATCTTTTCCACTTTTGCAAATCCATTGTAAATCACGTTTTTTACACGACTACACGGCAAAGCCAAAGGGAAGTGTAATGATTATCCAGTTAGCTTAATTTCCACAAATCGCCGAAAGATCGGCTTTAGACTTTACTAAGCAAGCTTATGACCTTAGTGAGTTAAAATGTTCTTACAGATATCTTCCAAAAAGCTACTACTCTTTAATATAATTTAGTCAAGAACATTTACACTTACTTTTGTGTTGTTTTATAGCAGCCATAACCATGCTTCAGTAAGAGAAGTACCCTTATCCTGTACTTATCTAAGACTCTATAAAGAACAAATGCTCTTGTAAAAAGTCCTTTAAAGAATGGATATTTTTCTTGTTTTATAGCAGCCATAAACATGCTTCAGTAAGAGCAGTAACCCTTATCCTGTACTTACCTAAGACTCTATAAAGAACAAATGCTCTTGTAAAAAGCCCTTTAAAGAATGGACATTTTTCTGAGAGTAACTAGTCTTACAAAATGCATCTGTAAGACATTGTAATTATAGATGTTTTACGAGTAGGTCTTGTACAATGTATCTTTAAGAGATCCTTATAAGTTTATAAGTTCTTATAGTCCAAAACGTCTGTACGCTTGCCTTTCTAAGGGGTCTATTCTTAACCAAAACCCTTATATAACTTATAGTAATAAAAAACCGGCCAAGTGCGAGTCGGACTCGCGCACGAAGGGTTCCGTACAATTACCTATCTATAAAAATCACGTTTGTTGTATGGGAGCCCCCCTTAAATACTTTTTTATTTTAATTTAATGATTTATTTTTAAAGTCAATACATAATTAAATACTCTGTGAATATTTCAAGCTTCTACCTATTGCCATTATCAATATCGAGCAAAAACGAGCAAAAAAATCACGTTTGTTGTATGGGAGCCCCCTTAAATACTTATTTTATTCCATTTTTTAGTATTTGTTGTTATAGCGGCAACTGAAACACATCATCTGTGAAAATTTCAACTCTCTAGCTATCACGGTTCCCGAGATACAGCCTGGTGACAGACGGACGGACGGACAGCGGAGCCTCAGTAATAGGGTTTCCGTTTTTACCCTTTGGGTGGTACCCTAAAATTGAAGTTGAAAAATAAACACAAAAAGATACTTCATACCTAACTTGTGTTATACGTACCTCTTGTCCCTGTGGTCCGTGGCGTCATAGTACACAGAGGCCTCTTCATGATTCCTGACCGGCTCACCGCCGCTCACCACCGAGTGGATCTTAACTGAAACAAGCAGCCGCATCACCACCGTGTTTTACAACCAACGCCAACGTCGGATATATGCGTCACAAAATTACAACGTCATGATCTCACGCAATGACATAGGGTGAGGCCACACGAGTGTCTCAGTCACGTGATGGCGCGTATATTGTATGGCGCGAACCGAAATTCTGCCGCTCACGACTTACAAAATTACGCTCGTGTGGCCTCACCCATAGTGAAAAAAAAAAACGGATCACTCACGTCTTAAAACGAGTTTAACTCGACATGTTTCGGGCTAATTCGTAGCCCTTCTTAGAGTCGCACGTCACGGCGGCTGCCAAACGCGCACGTGCGACGCGCGACTCTAAGAAGAAGGGCTACGAATTAGCCCGAAACATTTCGAGTTAAATTCGTTTTAAGACGTGAGTGATTCGTTTTTTTCACTATCGGATACACGCGTCACAAAGTACAACGTCAAAGTGATCTTCACGCAATGACGTTAGGTTCCAAGTAGCTTTACGTTCTGGCGTTGGCGCTGGCTTGGCGTTGACAGCTAACCTTTTCGCGAAACCTAGTCAGTCGTAAAGCTACTTTGAACCTTCATTGCGTGAAGATCGCTTTGACTCTCTGTCTCCCTCCCTTTCTCTTCCTCTCCCGCTCCCTCCCCCTCTCTCTAAGTAATCTTTTAGTAAGCCGACTTTGCAAGAGTGATCAAGTCTCACCTGGGAGCCTACCACGCTTTCTTAATCCTTTGAATGCCACGCCTCGACAAAACGTAAACCTGCTTTGAATCGTATGTCATTGTGTCAAGATCACTTTGACACTGTACTCTGTGACACCTATATGTGTCGTTGGCGTTGAAAGGGTTAATACGATTCAGTTTAGGCTCTAAACTGAACTGCATCGCTATTTCGCACCACGACGTTACTTTTGCGGTTCAGTTCAAGTGCGGTTCAGCGGTAGCGATACAGACATTTTCATTCACTCACTTCAAGTGGTTTATTATATTTGGCTCTAAAATGGCCATATTTTATGACAAAAAAACATTATTTAAAGAAATGAGTTTTTTTTAAAGTTTTCAGTACTTTAAAAATGAAGAAGAAATCAAACCGTGCTAACTTTAGAAGTACAATACGTTTACTTTTAGTTTACCACTGACAGATGGCTTGCCTTCATTTCATTTCCAACTTTAACACCATACAAATAAAGTAGCTATTACAAAATCTTCAAACGCGGGTAACAGTATTCTAAAATTGGCTTTATTTGTATGTCGTTAAAGTTGACTATGAAATAAAGGCAAACCATCTGTCAGTGGTAAACTTTATGTAATTTTACTGTACTTTGGGTTTCGAACGTCCAAACGTCAGTCGAGACTAAAAGAGATAGATATATTTGGTTTGCATGCGGCATCCCGTTCGCTCACCTGTACCCGACTGCGTGGGCTCGGAGGCGACGGGCGGCCGCACGCGTATCTCGAGGCGGCTCGACACCGTGGCGCCCTCGGGGGGCTCCGCGGGGCGCGGCCGCGGGGGCGCCGCCGATGATGATGACGATGAGAGGCTCTGGAAAGAAAGCAGCTGTTCTTATCATTATCCTTACTTACTCTAACTTAGCAAAATGTCTCTTATCCAACCTAAGAATCTTCTAGAAACTTCTTTAATTGCTCGATTCACCCTTTCTACCATGCCGTTTGTTGGTGGCTACTCACTGGCATACTGTTATCGTGCTTTGGATGCAGTTGATCCTACTCTAACTTAGCAAAATGTCTCTTATCCATCCCAAGAATCTTCTAGAAACTTCTTTAATAGCTCGATTCACTCTTTCTACCATGCCGTTTGTTGGTGGCTACTCACTGGCACACTGTTATCGTGCTTTGGATGCAGTTGATCCTACTCTAACTTAGCAAAATGTCTCTTATCCATCCCAAGAATCTTCTAGAAACTTCTTTAATAGCTCGATTCACTCTTTCTGCCATGCCGTTTGTTGGTGGCTACTCACTGGCACACTGTTATCGTGCTTTGGATGCAGTTGATCCTACTCTAACTTAGCAAAATGTCTCTTATCCATCCCAAGAATCTTCTAGAAACTTCTTTAATAGCTCGATTCACTCTTTCTACCATGCCGTTTGTTGGTGGCTACTCACTGGCACACTGTTATCGTGCTTTGGATGTAGTTGATCCTACTCTAATATAGCAAAATGATTCTTATCCAACCTAAGAATCTACTAGAAACTTATTTAATTGCTCGATTCACCCTTTCTACCATGCCGTTTGTTAGTGGCTACTCACCGGCAAACTGCTAGCGTGCTTCGGACGTAGTTGATCTTACTCTAACTTAGCAAAATTTATTTATACAATCTAAGATCTTCATTAGTTACTTTTTAATTATTCGATTCACCCTTTCTACCATGCCGTTTGTTGATGGTTACTCACCGGCAAACTGTTAGCGCGCGATTTGGGTGCAGTTCATCCTATGATATTACTAGATCTTACCAAAATATCGCTTATCTGACCAAATAATCTTCTACAAACTTCTTTAGTTACTTTTTAATTGTTAAATTCACCTTTTCTACCATGCCGTTTGTTGATGGCTACTCACGGGCAAACTGTTGATGTGCGGTTTGACAGCATTTGATCTTACTGGATCTTAGCAAAATGTCTCTTATTCATCCTAAGCATCTTCTCTAGTTACTCTTTAATTATTCGATTCACCCTTTCTACTGTGCCGTTTGTTGATGGCTACTCACCGGCAAACTTGGCGCGGAGTTTGGACGCAGTTGATCCCTTATCAAAATGGTTTTTATCTGTCCTAATAATCTTCCACAAACTTTAGTTACTTTTTAATTATTCGATCCACCCTTTCTACCATGCCGTTTGTTGGTGTCTACACACCGAGAAACTGTTAGCGTGCTTTGGATGCAGTTGATCCTACTCTAACTTAGCAAAATGTCTCCTATGCAACCTAAGAATCTCCTAGAAACATCTTTAATTGCTCGATCCATCCTTTCTACCATGTCGTTTGCTGATGGCTACTCACCGGCAAACTGTTAGCGCGCGGTTTGGGCGCGGCGGGCGCTGCGCCCTCGTGCCGCGAGGCGACGCCTCTCATGACGTCGACCTTGTAACGGAGCGAGCCGCTTGCGCCGCCGTCGAACGACGCCTGTTGTAGGAGCGGCGGACGAAGTTTGCGTACGTGTAAACCTGGAGGAATAGTTACAAATATAGGAATAGTTACAGATTTATACTATGTTACTATAGCCAAGGATGATATAGACTGGATTGGCAGTCGCCATAGTACGGATCGACCGTGGTGGAGGGGAATGCTCCAGGAAAGCAGTAGAATGTTCTACAACACTCGAGACTGTTCTTACCGATGGCGGGCAGAGTCCAGCTTCGTGGCAAAGCGGGCCGGAGCTTGGGGAAGGCTTCTATCCCGGGGATGTGGAGGCAGTGTTGCCGCGGCGAGGGGGGTTGCTCCAGGAAAGCTCTAGAATGTTCTAGTACACTCAATTCTTACCGATGGCGGGAAGAGTCCAGCTTCTTGGCAAAGCGGGCCGGAGCTTGGGGAAGGCTTCTATCCCGGGGATGTGGAGGCAGTGTTGCCGCGGCTTACGCGGGGAGAGGAGCGCCGCGGGGGGCGGGGGAGCCACCACCGGTTCGGGGGGCGGGGCTGGTTGCTGCTGTAAAAAAAGGAAAACACCGAGTTTCATAAGAGTATTACTAATACAGGGTAGTTTTAGGGTTCCGTACCCCAAAGGGTATTATACTACTGAGACTTTGCTGTCCGTCCGTCTGTCTGTCCGTCTGTCACCAGGCTGTGCCAGGATGTGTTTTAACAGAATCATTTTTAATTATTGTGACATTGGAAGACTATCTCCAAAATTATATTTTTTTTTTATTTTTTCCTTTTTTTTTTGACGGTGGAAGCATTCTACACTTCCACTAAACGTAGATATAGTTAAGATGTAGGTATAGTTTTAGTTTTTTAACTAAGGGACCCAATACATCCCTGTATTGTTTTTTTTATATACTTAATTTTTTTTTTTTACATATATTTGTATGGTTTTTTTAGTTTGTAATTTTTAAGAGTTTGTAATTTATTATATTATAATTTGAAAAGATGACTTCCTGCCAAGTTTCTTGCGGCGCATTCTTCTTGGCAATGATGGTCCTTCCGAAAGCGCTGGTAGTTTTAAAAAAAAGTGACATGTAAAAGAGCCCTTTGCGGCCTACTTGCAGAATAAACGTTTTGACTTTTTTATTTTTTTTATTTTTTGTATCTCAGCCCAAATCTCCGAATGACTAGGTAGCAGAACGACTGGTTCTTGAGAAGACCATATCGTTAATAGTCCGCATATCATATCGCAAAGACCAGGGAGCAAAACGACTACAGGTACCGCCACGAGTGTTGAGGTGAATGATTACACACACAGCTACATAAAGTACTGATTGCAAAAAAATAGTGAATGACTGAAAAGAGTGAGTGAATCAAAATGTGAGTTATATGATCTTAAATATATGATGAAATACGCAATACTATGCAAATTATATTTTTTCTTTTTTCATAAAACCTATTTTTAGGGTTCCGTACCCAAAGGGTAAAAACGGAAACCCTATTACTGAGGCTCCGTTGTCCGTCCGTCCGTCCGTCCGTCCGTCTGTCACCAGGCTGTATCTCGGGAACCGTGATAGCTAGAGAGTTGAAATTTTCACAGATGATGTATTTCGGTTGCCGCTATAACAACAAATACTAAAAAACGGAATAAAATAAATATTTAAGGGGGCTCCCATACAACTAACGTGATTTTTTTGCTCGTTTTTGCTCGACATTGATAACGGCAACAGGTAGAAGCTTGAAATATTCACAGAATATTTAATTATGTATTGACTTTAAAAATAAATCATTAAATTAAAATAAAAAAATATTTAAGGGGGGCTCCCATACAACAAACGTGATTTTTATAGATAATTGTACGGAACCCTTCGTGCGCGAGTCCGACTCGCACTTGGCCGGTTTTTTAAATAAAACAATTTGAAACTGATAAGAAAGATTCGCAACAAAAAAATCGGTATTTTATAAAAGCGAAAAATATGCCTATCTGATTTAAACAAAATAGATCAAAATATTTCCTTTTCTGTTATGTTTGAACTACCTAGATATATTTTCTTAAATAATTCTTAACGAAATAGGTTGAAGATATTGTTAGTCAATCTTGTAATTCACTGTTGAGTCTGGGGGGTTACTACGAAATTCGAAGTTCGAAGTTCGGATCGTGCGGTCCCTCTCACTCTCGTAATAAATACCATTAGCGTGAGCGGAACGGCATGAAACGAAGTTCGAATTTCGCGCTTCGTAGTATAGGGCCTGTTGAACTTGCTATCGGTACGAATAAATGTCAAAATCCCGCTGCCATTACATGACGTGTTGTTGTGTGCGTGACCTATATATACTTCCTGAAAAGGTTATAATATTAGTAAGATTTACCTGAGGCGGCGGGAGTCGCGCGTCCGCTTGCGTGTTGGGTCTCGCGGTGCGCGGGGCGTTGGAAGAACTGGAGACAGCGCTCGTTCTCGCGTTGCTGGCTGCTGTACGGTGCTCAGGAGACTGTTATGGGAACAAACAGTTGTTCAAAAGAAAATTTAGCCCCGTAAGATCCACGCGAAGTTTTGGCACAGAATAAGTAATAGTAGAGCTTGACTAATTTAAAATGACGCGCCCATATAATCCGGTATATAAATCAAGAAAGATAACAGTGTGTATTAATTCAGTAAACTACCTTTAGTATGTAAGTAAGATATTTACAAGATCGTTTAGATGTAATTGTTTGTTGCAAAAATCACAGAAAAAAGATGCTTAATTACGCGCGACGCGGCTAACGTGCGAACCGAAGGCCGAGCGGCAACCTACTGCCATACGCCTGCCCGGGAGGCGCGCCGGCCGAACATACCTAAACTGCGAAGTGAAACCCCCCTGGTTTCGGTTATCAGAATCTGAAAACGGGGATATCCCACGAGTTCCATATGGAATTATTAGGATATTCTATTAATTTTAAAGGAATGTACTATCTCACCTGCAATTGTTCTTGCTTCCATTCGTTATCCGTAGTTTCTTCTGAATCGTCGAATTGTGACTTCCATAGGGATACCAGCGTGAGAGCGCCCCCCTTTGTCACCTTAAACAAACAACTTTTGCTAGAAAAAACTTTTGCTAAAAAAACGTTTTTAATACGAGCTTTTTGCTGATCGTATACTCGACCAAGAAGTTCTCTTATCAACGTAAGAATTAATGTCGATTGTACAGCTTAAAACATCAAAGGCTATTTATAAAACAGACTTTTTAAGAAATCGACTAATGGTATAATAACTATAAACTAAAAAACTTAAAATCCCCCAACGCAATTTGATCACACATGCCCATTATGCGTCTACGATCCCTTCCGCAGCTAACAAAAGAGCTGATAACTTTGAAACAGCTGAACCAATTCTAATGAAATATGTCTAAGAACCATCGCCAAGAAACCAGTTTTCAAATAAAACAAGAGGGGGCAAACGAGCAGACGGGTCACCTGATGGAGAGCGATCACCATCGCCCATGGACACCCGCAACACGAGGGGAATCACAGGTGCGTTGCCGACCCTTTTACGAATTGGTAGGCTCGTTTTTTAAAGATCCCTAAGTTGTAACGCTCCGGGAATGTTGCCGCAGTAAGCTGATTCCAGAGCTTCGTCGTGCGAGGAAAGAAGTTAAATCACGCATTTAAATCGATGCACCCGTTTAAGAGCTATAATGCCACACACATAGCGGCCAAACTCATAACACCCCTCTTTTTGAGTCGGGGGTTGATAATGCTGTTACCTGTTGCAAAGCCGACACGTTTTCGTCGTCCATGACCGCGAATTGGGTGTAGCTTTGATCAGCGCGCGCTCGGGCCGTCCTGCGAGTACCTAAAACAATATAATTACACCTTAAACAACAGTTTGCAATGATCCATTAGGCTAGACGACTAAAAAATACTGTTTAGTCCGTC
This sequence comes from Archips xylosteana, assembly GCA_947563465.1. Taxonomy (NCBI): domain Eukaryota; kingdom Metazoa; phylum Arthropoda; class Insecta; order Lepidoptera; family Tortricidae; genus Archips; species Archips xylosteana. Next base: position 10,111,609 of record OX387373.1, read on the forward strand.
AGTTAGATATTAATAGTACATTGTGCATCTAGGGCCGTAAGTAGGGGATTACTAACGAGAGTCTATTAGAAGCCCGACGCCGAAGGCGGAGGGCTTTTAATGACTCGAGTTTGTAATCCCCATACTGCCCGTGATACACACAATGATTTTCAACACATTGCGAGAAAAAAAATCCAAAAGTAAAATTAATTTGTCTCTAAACAATGGCTACCCGCCAATACAGATTATCACTTTTTTCGAGTCACCTACCATAGATAATGTAAACTGTGTTTAGTTTAGAATTCGAAAGGTCATATCATACGGCCAGATTCTGCCAACATGTTTAAAAAAAATATATTTACTAAAATTATTGCAAAACTATTTGATATAAATTTAAATATAAAAATAACGAATCTTCATGAAGCGTAGATAAGTTTTGTGTTGTAAAATTTGGGTTATAGCATAAGTTTTAAAGATAATAAATAAAACGTTGGCTGAATTGAAACCTCCTTAGTCTGAAATGACTTGTTTACCAATTTTAAAACTAAAGCTAGAACTCCCTTGGGTAGAAAAACTGTACGTAAATCTATAACTCCCTTATGAACAATTTAGGCCATTGTCATTTAGTATACAAGCATGGAATAACACCATTGACAAGCAAGTGTGATGAAAAAATTATTGTGCACGTATCTTTTCTTTTGTTTGACAAACAAAAAATGACGAGGATACAGTGCTTAGAAGTTTCGAGTGACGTCACAAGCCCCTACTCCGGAAGTTTGATGATCTATACCTTTGTCGATTTTTAATAAACCAAAAAATATGTGTCCCTTATTTTTCCATCATCTAACTGACGGACTAAATAGAATGCCATATTTATAACCCAGTCGTCATCCCTATTATGTACGGTCGACCAAGAATCTGGTCTACCAGTTTTGACAAAAGTTTATGTGATATCTAATCTAAATATCGCTAAGGTTGACTTTTCTATCTGAGTGAAGGCATTAGTCACTGTCATCATAATAATATATTATTGCAAGGGAAAATCGACCTCTTTGTATCATGACGTGCAAATGAACTTCAACCGTAGGGTGGTAGACCATATTACCACTGCAGGGGATTGGCCTCCTCTCAGAATAAGAGGGCTCAGGCCGAAGTTACAGCGCGAGCCTAGTGCGAATTGGGAATTTTACTCACACCATTGAATTATTTCGTACGTGTGTGCAGGTTTTCACGCGATGTTTTCCTGCACCGCAACGCTCATGGTAAGTTTCAAATGCAATTTCGCGCGTAAATTCCGAAAAACTTAAGAGCCCAGTCTCGAACCCATGGCCCTTTGCTTGAGAGGCCATAGGTCAAACAATTAGGCTATCACGACTTAATTAACTGTGTAATTATGCAAAAGATGTCGCTCTTGTATGCCTTTTGCAATATTCCACCGCACGTTACTCGCCCTAGTTCAATCCGGTGGAAAGCTAGAATAGTACTATAGTAACTGTCTAAAACCACTTGTGCGGCCAGGCTTTGCTAAGCAGGTATTTTACTTGAAATAAATAATTATTATTGTATGACCCCCGCTTATGTGTAGCAATGTAAAAGATGTCGTTGTTGGATGCCTTTCGCAATATTCCATCGCACGCTACTCGCCCTGGTACAATCCGGTGGAAAGCTACAATAGTACTATAGTCTTATGCTGGCACTTCACTTGGCGTATTTGACGAAATAGTTGCGTGTGCGAGAGAGGAGCACTATGCCGATTCTAGCGTGAAAGACGGAGATGGCAATAGCGCAACGCGAACACGCAACGCCAAGTGAAGTGCCACCATGAAAGGTTCTGTTAAGCAAGTTCGCAGGCATTGTATAACCCCGTGCATAATTATGCAAAAGATATCACTTTTGTATGCCTTTCGCAATTTTCTACAGCACGCTACTCGCCCTGCTCCAATCCAGTGGAATGCTACAATAGTACTATATAACTGTCTAACTACTTGTTCAGTTAGGTTCTACTAAGCAACTTTATAACGTTGTATGACTCCATGTGTAATTATGCAAAAGACATCGCTCTTGATTGTCTTTCGCAATATTCCATCACACACTACTCGCCCTAGTCCAATCCGATGGAAAGCTGGAATAGTACTATAGTAACTGACTCAAACCACTTGTATGGCCAGGCTTTGCTAAGCAAGTTGTATGACATCCACCCTCCCCCCATGTGAAACGATGTAAGAGATGTCGTTGTTGTATGCCATTCGCAATGTTCCCTCGCAAGATTCTCACCCTGGTCCAACCACTTTTATGAAAGCTACAATAGTACTATAGTAACAGTCCTACTACTTATGCAGCAAGCAACCTTGCAGCATTGTATGACCCCCATGACAATGTGTAATTATGCAAAATATGTCGTTCATGTATGCCGTTCACAATACTTCATAGCACGCTACTCGCCCTGGCCCAATCCAGTGGAAAGCTACAAAAGCACTATAGTAAATGCATATGTTGATTTTGCTAGGCAGTCCAACGGTATTGTATGTTCAGATCACATTTCGATGAAATAAAAGCTACAAGAACATACTGACCTGTCTTATCCTTCTTCTTGTTTTAATGAATAATATAGTTTACTAACCTCTTTTAAAATGTGTGTCTGAGTGTACGCTATCCACGTCAGCTAAGATTCTAGGGCTGACCGCCTCAGCTGCAAAAAAAAAAATTTGTTAAAAAAATCCTAAAAGAAATGTTAACACTGGCTTGGAATTATGTTCCAAATAATGAGTATGCGTGCGTGCGTGTGTGTTTTGTTACTAGAAAGCTAGATAACACATAGGCTACTTTTTATCTCGATATATTATTAACGACCGCTTTAGCCTAGTTGGTAGTGACCCTGCCTACGAAGCAAGAGGTCCTGGGTTCAAATCCCGGTAAGGGCATTTATTTGTGTGATGAGCACGAATATTTGTTCCTGAGTTATGGATGTTTTCTATGTATTTAAGTATTTATTTATCTATATAAGTATGTTTATCGTCGTCTAGTACCCATAGTACAAGCTTTGCTTAGTTTGGGACTAGGTCGATTGGTGTAAGATTGTCCCCTAATATTTATTTTATTTATTTATTTATTACCACGGGATCGAGAGAAAATCCCGAAATATCAATCACTACGAATTCCCGCGGGAAGTTTGGCAAAATCCTGGAATTTCTTCTAATGTCAGATTTAAAGGTACTAAAGGTAGGCATCCTATTATAGTACTGTTTGAACATACTAATCATCATCATCATCATCATCATTTCAGCCGAAAGACTCCCCCAGGGCTCGCCAAACAGATAGGTCCCGCGCCATCCGCATCCAAAGCGATCCCGCAACTTTAACCAGGTCGTCATAAAGAAAGCTCAAAGTCACTCAGAGGGCGAAGGAGAGGGCTACGGAGTTTCTCTGCGGGATCGCATTAGAAATGATGAAATCCAGGCAAGAACTAAAGTCGCCGACATAGCTCGAAGAATCGCCAGACTCAAGTGGCAGTGGGCAGGGCAAGCTCGTAGAACTGATGGCCGATGGGGCGAAAAGGTTCTCGAGTGGCGTCCACGGACCGGAAGCTGTGTAGGTAAGGCCTCCAACAAGATGGAACAGAACATACCAACTTTTACTTTTTGAAGTGAAACTTCTAATGCGACTTCCAACAAGCGTACGCAACGCAACGCAAGTTGACGTTTACGAGACGTTCGCATTGTATATATACTAACGGATGTCAAAAACTTCGTCAGTGAGATCCAGAACAAAATAGAATAAAGTAGAATAAAGTATTTTTAAACGTATTTAGTAAAAAAAAGTATTGAATATCTTTGAGGATTACGAAAAAACAAGAAAAATTATTGAAAATAACGTGCGCACGAGAAGCAACGCCATCTAGCGACGAGTTATGTAACTTGTTTCGCTAGCGCTGTAGTTGGTTGCTTGCTAGCCGCGAACGAAGCGGCTATTCTTTGCTTTGGATTATTGCAATAAGCTTTGATCAATTATAACTGTAGATCCACAGTCGCGCGCCCGAAAATGTCCGAGCCAAATGAGCGCCACTTTGTTAAAAGTGGCCTTCTTTTTTCTCAGTACGTTGCGTGAAATTGTCAAGTTTAGCTGTCAAGTGTCAACCGAAATTCGACTGTAATGAAGTAAAGGCTAGGTTCAAATTTCTGTGTAGGTGATGTTTTTAATTATTATGCAAACAAATAAAAAAGTTCGGACATTCTTTGAAGGGGATTTTGTTCGGCAATGTGTATCGGTTCATATTGATGCATAAGTGCCTTTTTCATTTCCACATTACGAAATTTCACTTCTTCCGCGCGAAGGAACTGCACGCACTATCTTTTCTTTCTTACTTGGATTGGAAGTGGTGGGTGTGTGTTCGTTATGCGCTAGTTCTTGCACGCAGCACGGCGGTGCCGTCACTACGCGAAGTCTGGCCAAGGTGGGACCGCCGCCTGAAATTTTTTTTTTAATGTTAGGATAATGGTGAAACTGGGGATTAGAATACTTAGTATCTAGCCTATTACTAAACCGTCGTCGTTTAAACGGTCTAGCTATAGTAAAGTTTGTAGGGTTATTTTTTATAAAAAGTGTACCTTTGACTAAATTTCAAAATATAAAATTTTTGAGTTTTAAAAAATAAAATATATAAAATAAAGATAAAATTAAAATAATAATAAAATAATAGTTTTGTTTTTGCTTTCAAATAAAAAAAATACCGCATCCAAATCGGTCCACCCGTTAAAGAGATAGGATGCCACAGACAGATAGACAGTCAGACAGACAGACACACACACACACACACACACACACACACACACACACACAATCTCTTTTTGTGTTGGGGGTTAGTGACTCGAAAAAAAACCGGTTGTCTGTAAAGTCGGTTTACGGACGATAGTTTAACGTGACAACGTCATAACAAAACATTCAAACTTCACTGTTCTGTAGGTACGTGTAACGTTACGTAATGTTACATGTACGTTACATTGCGTCATCCTTTTTCGTGTATACAGCCGGCGTTCATCGATTTATTACACGTTGTCACGTCAATAAGAACAATTTTTGAAGTGATACTTCTAATGCGACTTCCAACAAGGTCGCGTTAAACGTTTAACGCTACCATGGAGGGGGAATGAAAGCATTAGTATACGTACTGCCGAAGCAAGTAAACTCGCATTGTATATATACTAACGGATGTTAAAAACTTCGACAGTGCGATGCAGAACTCATACTGTCTGTGCAAATTTGTATGAGACTTGATAAAAGCGCCATCCAGTAAGTAATTTAAACACATAGATGCAAAAGTAAATTTAGTTCTTTAAGTTATTGCAATAAGGTTCATATTGATGTATAAGTGCCTTTTTCATTTCCACATTACGAAGTTTCACTTCTTCCGCGCGGTGGAGCTGCACGCACGATTTTATTACTTTATGTACTCCGCTGTTACACTTACCTGGTGCGACGCGGGGTTTGCAAGGCGGTACACTCTGCCGTTCAGGACGGGTGGCCGTCGTTCCCGTCACCACAGAAGTGCTGGTTTCCTGGTAACGACCAATTGATTCGACGTTATCGAGAGCCTTATCGATCATACTGGCGATTCGCGAACGTATAAAAAGCGCGGCGAGCGAGCGCATACATTAACAATGTCACAAATGAAATAAAATTAAATTCCGATTCAAAATAAAATTGGAAATTAAAATTTAAGATTGATTGAAGTGTATTCAAAATTGAAAATTAGGTAACTTTTGGAGTTTGAAATTAAATTTTTTAAAATTCAAATAATCAAAAAATCAAGAATTAAAATTGAAAATTAAACAATTGCTATAGTAAAGAATCTATATAAATAAAAATGCATCACCGAAATGTTTGTACGCGCATAACTTCCGATTGACTGCACCAAATTGGATAAGTCTTTTTTTGTTTGTTTTGTTATTGTCAAGAGAAGGTTTTTACGAAAGACATTTTAGAAAAAACAGAACGGGGGCGAAGCCGCGGGCATTAGCTGGTTTTAAATAAATAAATAAAAAGAAAATACTCAATGATGGCTTACTTTAGCATGGCGGTCTGGGGACGGCGCGGGCGTGGTCCTGAGTTCAGGCTCTTTTTCCACCGTCGGTTTGTCAGTAGTAGACTGCAAACAAACATACAGTAAAATTACATAAAGTTTACCACTGACAGATGGTTTGCCTTCATTTCATATTCAACTTTAACGACCTACAAATGAAGCCAATTTTAGAATACTGTTACCCACGTTTGAAGATTTTGTAATAGCTACTTTATTTGTATGGTGTTAAAGTTGGAAATGAAATGAAGGCGAGCCATCCGTCAGTGGTAAACTAAAAGTAAACGTATTGTAAGAGCTATGATGCCACAGACAGACACAGTAAACACATAGCGGTCAAACTTATAACACCCCTCTTTGTGTCGGGGGTTAATAAAGCTTTCACTCACGTATCCGTTGATATGTTTGGCCGGTTCCACTCGCTTCTCCGGTTTGCCGACCAGCAGCGCCGGCGCCGCGTCCGTTCCGGCGGCCGTCGCCGTCTCAGTTTCCAGACGACGACGAGTCTGAAAAAAAATATTTTTTTTTTACAATATTGAGGACTGTACCGGGTAATTTTTTAATCAGTACCAAGCATGATATAGACTGGATTGGCAGTCGCCATAGTACGGATCGGCCGCGGTTTTTGTAGTTCGATTATTAAATCTAGATGGCGCTGAAATATAGCCAAAGGCTTTGAAGGCAAAACAATAAGACTACAGATATTTCATATCACTGCAAATGTATTATCATGCAATATTTTTGAAAAATAATACATTTGTAGTAATATGAAACATCTGTAGTCTCTTTGATCAATTATAACTGAAGATACACATTGCCGAACAAAATCCCCATCAAAAAATGTCCGAACTTTTTTATTTGTTTGCATAACAATTAAAATCATCACCTACACAGAAATTTGAACGTAGTCTTTACTTCATTACAGTCGAATTTCGGTTGACAATTGACAGCTAAACTTGACAATTTCACGCAACGTACTGAGAAAAAAGAAGGCCACTTTTATCAAAGTGGCGCTCATTTGGCTCGGACATTTTCGGGCGCGCGACTGTGGATCTACAGTTATAATTGATCAAAGTGTAGTCTTATTGTTTTGCCTTCAAAGCCTCTGGCTATATTTCAGCGCCATCGGCCGATCCGTACCATGGCGACTGCCAATCCAGTCTATATCATCCTTGTCAATAATTAATTACCCTACGAACTGTATGGAAAAAGTTTTCTTTGATTTGTGGGTGTTCTAGTACTCTAACCTCAGATGGTCTCAAAGAGTGTTAAATGGGCCGGCTCGTCCGGGGCAGTACCACCCTCTCACAGAAAACCGGCGTGAAGCAGCAGTAATCCTGCTTGCGTTTCGTACGGTCAGTGAGAGTGCCGGGGGCCCAATACCTCACCCCTTCCCTCTCCCCCTCCCTCTCCCCCTTCCCCTATTCCCTCTCGTTAAGGGCCGACAACGCACTGGCATCGCGTAAAGCGCTGCAGGTGTCTATGGACAGTGGTGATCATTTAACATCAGGTGACCCACTAGTTCGTTTGTCTGGCCTTTCTAACATAAAAAAAAAAAAAAAAATAATCTTTGATAGAATTGGGACCGATTGGCATTAAAAAAAAAGTCAAATCTGCCGATTTTCTCGCTGACTGTACATTTTATCAAAAATCTGTGAATATCGATTGTCATCACTCAAAAAGTTAGTAAAGGTCTCCTAAGAGCGTTTTCGCGTAGCAGCAAGGGATCTAGTAGCTGCCCTTGCTGCCCCATCTCAACTTACCACCCTGTATATACAGAGTGTAATCAAAATGGTGATCCAAAAGTAGTGTTCCTTACTCAGTTATTGCTAATATGAGTCTGATAAAATTTGGGATGTTCATACTTTGTTGAAGAAAGAATAGGGAAATTGAGGACCTGGTATCTGAGCCCAATGTTATAGGAGAGACCAAGGCGTCCAGACTCCGGTGGCTCGGACACGTAGAAAGGTTGGGAGAGGATCGAGCCGTGAAGAGAGCGTACTTGGGACGACCGAGTGGACGTAGGCCGGTCGGGCGTCCCAGGTACCGCTGGGGGGGCGAGGTCCTGAAAGACCTTTTGGATCTCGGGGTCGAAGACTGGCAGGAGCTGGCTCAAGATCGCAAAGCGTGGCGTAATCTGGTGTTGGAGGCCAAGACCCACTTTGGGTCACTGCGCCCTGGCAGTAAGTAAGTAAGTATACTTTGTTGCCATGAAATCACCAACTCAATGTATGGACACCTCAAATTTTATAATACTAACTAGCTTTTGCCGCTATCTCACTACTTCCAAAAAAAATTCACGGTCGTAGGTCGAATAGTTCAGCTACCACTAAGAAATTATACCTGAAATTATTTAAAAGCGAAATAGTTTTTTCGGGTGCGCCGGTGGGATTCGAACCCACGTCTCCTGGGTATGCGCCCCAACGGGTGTTCTACCAATTGAACATACCTTTGGTCTTCGTTTGATCCACCCCCCGTACACACCCTGTATATAAATATACTAGCTTTCCGTCCGCAGCTTCGCCCGCGGTAAATTAATTTTCCCGTAGGAAAAGGTATTTTCCCGCGGTATAAAGTAGCCTATGCCACTCTGTGGTAATGTAGCTTTCTAACGGCAAAAGAATTTTTGAAATCGGTCCGGTAGTTTCGGAGCCTATTCAATGCAAACAAACAAACGTACAAACGAACAATCAAATCTTTCCTCTTTATAATATTAGTATAGATATATCTCTCTCTTTTCCGGATACTTACGTTCTCCGGCGCGCTTTCCGTCGGAGCGGCGTGGTCGGGTGCCGGATGGACCGAAGCGCGCGGCCGCGGGATTACATTCTAACAAACAAACATACCGTCAAATAAAAAATTACCTTTGTTTGTTATTCGGAACAAATACAAACACACTCGACACGTATACACACCATAAGAGCAAACTGACATAAAATTTGACATTTACAATGACTTTGACACTGACATACACTTCGGATTTGACAGAAACATAAAGGATGTTGTGTTGATTTTTGAGTCGTTTTCTAAAAATTTGTACACAATTAATTGTTTTTGTGTAACGGAGTTACCCATATACTTTGTATGACTAACTTTCGTTACACAAAAATAGCGATCGTGATTTTTGTTTTGATTAAGCCGTTAACTATATACATATTTTTTGAAAACGTTCCTATTATGTAATTGTACTTCAGTTTTTTTAGCAATAGAACAATATTGACAAGTCTCTCTGTTAAAAAAAGCTTTTTAAAATATAAAGTGTCAACGTATTTCTTTTAAAATTAGGAAACTGGGGTTTCGTTATTCAAAATCAGGAATACTATTCATTTTCAGAAAAAAAACATCCTTATTTTTCGAGTGGGTTTTGTGACTTTTTTCATAGACTTTATATGGGTTGTCACAAAACTGGTATACAAAAATCGTATAGAAAATTAGGGTAATTTTATTTAATCATCAAAATCAACAGCGATCCTGGTTTCTAGTAAGAAAACTGTTGAATTTCCTCATTTAAAAAAAGTAATGTTACACTTTTTATTGAAAAAAAAACACATATTTGAAATAGTTTCTTAGTCGTGGCACAAACGTCTGGTTGTTTTTATTTTACATTTATAATTTTCTTCGCTGTGAGTAGTAATGTTATGTTTTTATGAAATATACAACCATAAAACAAACAAATAGACGAAATCTATGCTAAATTCAGTACCCTTTGTCTCACCAATTTATTCGGAATCTGAATCAGTATCAGTCAAAAATGCCTGCAAATATTATAATTTTTGTTACTATAACAATAGAAGGTATAGTAACGCGCGCTCTTTCTAATAAAAATGTGACATCATCTAGGGCATAATAACAAGTTTTGACACTAGTGTCAATTCTCTTATATTGATGTGTTACTGTAATATTAGATAGTATAGTAACGCGCGCTCTTTCTTACAAAAATTGTGCCATTATCCAGGACGTTAACAAGTTTTAACACTACTGTCATATTTCTTATATTGTTTGAGTGACTATGACAATAGATAGTATAGTAAAGCGCGCTCTTTCTTCCAAAATTGTGACATCATCCAGGGCATAGTAACAAGTTTTGACACCAGTGTCATCTCTCGCGAATAGCGACAGAAATGCAGTGAAAAAATATAACAATTACGGTTTCTGTGACAGCCCAGTTGCTAGTATCGCGTGGTCCGTTTGACAACTTTGACACTAGTGTCATATTAGGGTTTGAAACTGAACCATGCTCACATCTTTCTCCCAGTCGTAAGGGTCCGCATCCCTGACGCCGCGTCTCTTGCAGCACCGCTCCAGAAGACCAGTCAGCATGCTGTAAAAAGATATGTCTTTATCTCATCATCATCATTATCGTTTCACCCGAAAGGCGGCTACTAGACATAGGCCTCCCCAAACAGATCGGTCTAGCGCCATCCGTATCCAACACGTTAGCAATAAGTTAGATATGAAATATCTTTTTGTATTTAATTTTTCAACTTCATTTTTTATTACTTTTACGGTCATCCCGTGAAACCATATATTTTCATACTACTAAATACAAACAGAAATGATTCTGAATTCTGATGCACAGAAAAAACCCCAGAAAAAAGACCAATGCTGGGAATCGAACCCAGGTCCTCAGCATTTCGTGCCGCGTGCCATACCACTACACCACCACTGGTCAAGAGTTTTAGATGCGCGCTGTATAATAAATAATAATAAATAAATAAATATCACGGGACAATTCACACCAATTGACCTAGTCCCAAAGTAAGCTTAGCAAAGCTTGTGTTATGGGTACTAGGCAACGGATAAACATACTTATATAGATAGATACATACTTAAATACATATTAAACACCCAAGACCCGAGAACAAACATTCGTATTTTTCATACAAATATCTGCCCCGACACGGGAATCGAACCCGGGACCTCAAGCTTCATAGTCAGGGTCTCTAACCACTAGGCCATCCGGTCGTCGTATCACTGCTCGTATTATCAGAGGTCGGCGGGGGTGAGCTGTTTTCAGTTTTTGCATAACATGGACATACCTTTTGAAATGATTTTATTTAGGATGCCATATATTATGCCATGCCGAATTTACAAAATAACCTAAAATATATTGTTCAGAATTTTCATATAGTAATTGAATATGCCTTAAAGAAATTCCAAGAATCTAAACTTTATATTGTAGACGCATTATTAACTTTAGATCAAGTGAGAGCGGTTATAAACTGGTGTTCGTTCAGCTGCTTCTGTCAGTCAGAAATTAGAAGACGTCATTTCTAGAAACCCAGACTTAGATTTCTTTAGGAAGAACAGAAGTGGACAGCATTTTAATGTATAATTTCACTCCACTCACTTCGGTGGTTGTAGGAAGATCTTTTTCTATCTATAAATGGATATTAAGGCGAAACTCATTAAAAATTGAAAATATAGAAAATCTTGTGGTTATTTATTGAAATGGCACAGAAAATTTACAATAAATAAAAAAAAGCTTGACACTCGTTTTGTAATGCATTTTCCTTTTAGTTTAATCATTTCAGTTTTGTCTTCTTTTAATATTTCTTTATAGATACACCTACCTTATCCATATTAATATCTACAAGACACAACCTACATGACATTAATGACGTAAAAACAGCTCACCCCCGCCGAGCTCTGGTGATCATTTAACAGATTGAAATGTACGATGTATGGGAAAAATACGTGTCTAAAACTCTAGACCAGTGATGGTGTAGGGGTAAGCACGCGGCACGGAACGCTGAGGACCTGGGTTCGATTCCCAGCATTGGTCTTTTTTCTGGGGTTTTTTCTGTGCATCTATATTTCAGTTTGTATTTAGTATGAAAATATATGGTTTCACGTTAGCAACCTTAACCAGGTCGTCACTCCATCTCGTTGGGGGCCACGTTGGGTGCTTACCATACTTTATCTATAGATTAATAATAATATACATTAAACATCCAAGACTCGAGCACAAACATTCGTATTTATCATACAAATAATCTACCAGGATCGGGAATCGAATCCGGGACCTCGAGCTTTGTAGTCAGGCTCCTTCCGTACCATAAAGCTAAATTCCCACTTAGTCGGATTCCTACTAAGTCGGATTCCCACTAAGTTGGATTCCCACTTAATTGGATTCCCACTAAGTTGGATTCCTACTAACATGTATTTCCACTTAATCGGATTCCCACTAAGTAGGATTCCCACTTAGTTGGATTCCCACTAACATATGTAGATTCTCACCTAGTTGCATTGCCACTAATTTGGATTCCTACTAAGTCGGATTCCCACTAAGTTGGATTCCCACTAACACGGATTCCCACTAATTTAGATTCCCACTAAGCCTGGCCGTCCAAGCATGTGCTGCATCGCCGCCACCGACCTGTAATCCGGGCTGTCGGCATACTCCAGCTGTTGCACGTGCTCCAAGAACTGCCGCAGCTCCGAAGGCAAATGCTTTAGGAGGAGCCGGTGGTCATACTTTTCCTTCATGAGGCCGACCTGCGAGAAAAAATTTTTACTGTCGTAAGTTTTCGTACAAAACCGGTCGTCTGTAAAGTCGGTTCACGGACGATAGTTTAACGTGACAACGTCATGACGAAACATTCAAAAAACAAAAATGAAACCGGGCGGTCACCCATACAGGTACTGACCGCGCCCGACGTTGCTTAACCTCGGCGATCGGACGAGAACCGGTGTTTTTGTCAAATATCTTGAAAACGGTGTATCCTACGGCAAAATCAACGAAATTTTCATCCCTCCTTTCAAACCCCAGCACCCCCATTAAAAAAACATTCAAAAAACAAAAATGAAACCCCCCGCCCCCCCCCCCCCCACATACCCACCCCTTGTACATCCTGGCGTTCGCCGCTCTCTTGCAACTGGCCTTCGCGGCTCTGTAGGTACATGTACGGGACATGTACGTGTACGTTACATTGCGTCATCCTGTTTCGTGTGTGCAGCCGGCGTCCATCGATTTATTTTGTCACGTCAAAAGTTAATAAGTTAAAAATTTAAAAAAATATTTGCTGAGATATGGTAATGAGAAAAAAATCGCCGTAAAACAATGAATATTCACCCAGACCGTATTTATTCTTTTTTTTCGGAATTTATGTGCGAAATTAATTATAATTACCTTTGATCAATTATGACTGAAGATACACATCGCCGAACAAAATCACCCTCAAAAAATGTCCGAACTTTTTTATTTGTTTGCATAACAATTAAAATCATCACCTACACAGAAAATTGAACCTAGTCTTTACTTCATTACAGTCGAATTTCCGTTGACACTTGACAGCTAAACTTGACAATTTCACGCAACGTACTGAGAAAAAAGAAGGCCACTTTTATCAAAGTGGCGCTCATTTGGCTCGGACATTTTAGAGCGCGCGACTGTGGATCTACAGTTATAATTGATCAAAGGCTATGGGTGAGGCCACACGAGCGTAATTTTGTGAGTCGTGAGCGGCAGAATTTCGGTTGCGCCATACATTGTGTCAGTCACGTGATGGCGCGCATACTGTATGGCGCGGACCGACATTCTGCCGCTCACAACTCACAAAATTACGCTCGTGTGGCCTCCCTAAATAATAACTTTTAAAGAAAGAAAGGAAGAAGACATTTATTCACTTTTACAAGACACACATATACAAGAAAATACGCACAAAAAAAAAAACAAAGATAACAAACAATGGAGAAATAAACATGTACATTACACAGCTCAGCATGTGTGTCCCCGCAAAAGTGAAACGGTCGCTGACTCAGCATTATGCTGAGGCGTTAGACGCCTGCAGCCTTTGATCAATTATAACTGTAGATCCACAGTCGCGCGCCCGAAAATGTCCGAGCCAAATGAGCGCCACTTTGATAAAAGTGGCCTTCTTTTCTCTCAGTACGTTGCGTGAAATTGTCAAGTTTAGCTGTCAAGTGTCAACCGAAATTCGACTGTAATGAAGTAAAGACTAGGTTCAAATTTCTGTGTAGGTGATGATTTTAATTGTTATGCAAACAAATAAAAAAGTTCGGACATTCTTTGAAGGGGATTTTGTTCGGCAATGTGTATCTTCAGTTATAATTGATCAAAGCCTGCAGCGCTGATTTTCTGTCAGAACCGACTGTGACTCACGGAACGATACACAAATATGAACCACTTACCTACAGTTGTGGCCATATAATTAAGAACGATTATTTATTGAGATGATTTTTTCAAAGTAACAAGTATAACTAATTGCCCGTATTTTTTTTATTTCTCTCGGTATTGCAAAACTTTTCCGTACTACCGGTACATTCATTTATGCAACATTGTTGGCTAAAAAATTAATAGAGAAACTTTATACATTCGATCTGAACCTAGTATTAGTACTTACTGGCTGGTCACGTAATTAAGAACGCTGAATAGTTTATTATTTTTTCAAATTTAAATAGAGAACACTGTGTGGCTCTGTGGTTGTAGATTATTATTCGTATAATTTTGGCGCCATTTCGTGCTGTTAAAGTCTTAAAAGTGATTACTTCGTATAAAAACAATGGGGAAAAATAAAAGTTTTGATAAATCTACAAGAGAAGTAATAATAAAACTTCGCGAGAAGAATTGGTCGTATAAAAAGATAGCCGACCATCTGCAATGTTCAAAAACAATGGTTTTCCATGCCGTAAAACATTTTTCCATGTATCGAACTACTTCAAACGTTCCGCGTGGACCTAGACAGAGAAAGTCATCTCGTCGAGATGATCGAAATATCGTTCGTTTGGCAAAACAAAATCCTTTTAAAGGGTCTAATGAGTTGAGAAAAGAATATTTTGGCGAAAACAACCCTTCAGCAATCTCTGCACGCACTATTCGAAGGCGTTTGGTAGAAAATAAGTTGAACGGAAGGATAGCAAGGAAGGTGCCTATGTTGAAACGATGTCATAGGCAAGCCCGACTTGCATTTGCAAGAAGGTATGAAAACTGGACAGTCAGACAGTGGAAAAACGTTCTTTTTTCTGACGAGACAAAAATAAATAGGGTATGTTCTGATGGAAAACGATATGTACGACGCCCTCCGAATAAAGCATTCGACCCAAAGTACACAAAAGTGACATTAAAGCATGGCGGGGGAAATGTGAAAATTTGGGGGTGCTTTTCTGGACATGGCGTTGGACCTGTTAGGCTGATAGAAGGAAACATGGATCAATTCCAATACAAAAATATACTGCAAGAAACAATGTTACCATATGCCGAAGACGTGCTTCCGGTTATTTGGACATTCCAGCACGACAATGATCCAAAGCATACTGCACGCACCGTTAAGGAATTCCTCACATCACAATCAGTTTCAGTCTTAGATTGGCCAGCCAACAGCCCAGATCTTAACCCAATAGATCATCTTTGGTGCGAAGTCAAGAAAAAGGTTTCAAATCGACAGTGTGGCAATTTGAGAGAGCTGTACGACGTTTTCTTAGAAGAATGGAACTCTATTTCTCTTGCGAAATGTCAAAAATTGATAGATTCAATGCCTCGCCGGTGTAAAGCCGTAATTAAAAGCCGTGGACATGCTACTAACTATTAATTTTAGTTCAAATGTATTAAATTGCTTTTTTTTCTATACCAACTTCACATTAATATGATTTATTTAATCTAAGTTTCATATAAAACAACTCTCGAGCAGTTTAATAAATCGTTCTTAATTATTTGTCCAGCTTCATTACTATTTGAATTTATTAGTATAGAGAACAAATAAAATTTGTAAAAAAAAATGTTAGCAATTATACACTATTATTATTAATCCTGTTTGCTCTATCCATGTGGCTATTTTATAACATAACTTGTTACTTCTAAGAAGGAACACAACTAGACATATGTCATGATTTAGATAAAAAAAAATCGGAAACTTCAAATCGTTCTTAATTGTATGACCACCACTGTATATAGAAATAAATTAATAAAATGATAATGAATTGATAAATAGTATAGATTTATTATAGAGTAGCGTAATAACTTAATAAGTAAATAAATTAATTAAAATAAAGAAAAAGTAAACGGAGAAGATATATTTAAAAACAACAGGTTGGCATATCAATGTGTTAAAATAAATTATTAAATTAAAATAAAACAAATATTTAAGGGGGGCTCCCATACAACAATAGTACATTATTGTCGTGGCCTGGAAGTAGGCAATTGCTGGCTGAGTATGAGTATTAAACGGACGAGCTTGCGAGTCCGTTTAACTAATACGAAGCCAGCAATTGCTTTTCCAGCCGAGACTAATGTAAAGCTTTTCTCAAAAATGGCGAAGGAAAAAAAGTAGAACAAACTCTTATTATATTAAATAGGTAAAGAGAATTGCAAATCACTTAAAATTAAATGTTATTAAACCCTTTCCCGCCTTTTTTCATTAAAAAAAACTGCAGGTGTATTTTTCTACCGGAGCCACCACAAGCTGTTTCAAACACAATAAAATAAGTCCGGAGTTCCAACAAAACAACTGATACCGGTCACTTGAATTGGCTGTATACGAATAGTGCCAACTTATTACCATGGCCGTTTTAACTTTTTAAAAAGTTTGAGACTCGACAATAATGGTATTTGTATGCGACATTGTTGTCGAGCTTATCGAGCCTGCAATGTTTTTAACTTTTTAATTTTTTTACTGACCATAAACACTTCACGTTCTGATATATAAAGAATAATGTCAACTTTTACGGATATTTTTGAGAGGAAGTGATTTTTTTGTTGTTTTTATAGACAACGGTACGGAACCCTTCGTGCGCGAGTCCGACTCGTTTTTATTTACCTGTTCCTTATCCTTTATTTTTCTCCAAGGTAGCTGCCCGTTCACGAATTCCACCAGCATGTAGAAGAGAGACCACAGGTCGTCGTGGCGTCCCATTTCTTTGTTCTTGTGCGCGTTTATGGACGCGTACCGGACGGTACCTAAACAAAAAGAATTCTTTAAAAAAACCGTTTGTCTGTAAAGTTTTGTAGTGTTAGAGCCATGTTGTAGCTAGCCGCTGCATCACGAATGGGCCGGCTCGTCCGGGGCAGTACCACCCTCTCACAGAACACCGGCGTGAAGCAGCAGTAATCCTGCTTGCGTTTCGTACGGTCAGTGAGAGTGCCGGGGGCCCAATACCTCACCCCCTCCCTCTCCCCCTTCCCCTATTCCCTCTCCTTTAGGGCCGACAACGCACTGGCATCGTGTAAAGCGCTGCGGGTGTCTATGGACAGTGGTGTTCATTTAACATCAGGTGACCCACTAGTTCGTTTGTCTGGCCTATCTAACATAAAAAAAAAAAAAAAGTTGGTTTACAGACGATAGTTTAACGTGACAACGTCACAACAAAACATTCAAAAACCACCCAAGGCGGTCACCCATCCAAGTACTGACCGCGCCCGACGTTGCTTAAAAAACCTCGGTGATCAAAATCAAAAAAATCAAAATCAAAACGTTTATTCTGCAAGTAGGCCGCAAAGGGCTCTTTTACATGTCATTTTTTTAAACTACCAGCGCTTTCGTAAGGACCATCATTGCCAAGAAGAATGCGCCGCAAGAAACTTGGCAGAAAGTCATCTTTCCAAATTAAAATATAATAAATTACAAATTAAAAAAATCATCATCATCATCATCATTTCAGCCGAAAGACGTCCACTGCTGAACATAGGCCTCCCCCAAGGCTCTCCAAACAGATCGGCCCTGTGCCATCCGCATCCAATGCGTTCCCGCTACCTTCACCAGGTCGTCGCTCCATCTTGTTGGAGGCCTACCTACACTGCGTCTTCCGGTCCGCGGACGCCACTCGGCCCCACCTTTCGGCCCCATCGGCCGTCAGTTCTACGGGCGATGTGCCCTGCCCACTGCCACTTAAGTCTAGCGATTCTTCGAGCTATGTCCGTGACTTTAGTTCTTGCGCGGATTTCATCATTTCTAATGCGATCCCGCAGAGAAACTCCAAGCATAGCCCTCTCCATCGCCCTCTGAGTGACCTTGAGCTTCCTTATAAGACCCTTCGTTAGCGGCCACGTCTCAGTGCCATAAGTCATCACTGGCAACACACACTGGTCAAAGACTTTTGACCAAAATCATACAAATATAGAATTAAGTAAATAAAAAAAATAATTATATAAAAAAAACAATACAGGGATGTATTGGGTCCCTTACTTAAAAAACTAAAACAATACCTACATTTTAACGATCGGACGAGAACCGGTGTTTTGTCAAATATCTTGAAAACGGTGCATCCTACGGCAAAATCAATGAAATTGTCATCCCCCTTTGAAACCCCCGCACCCCCTGCCCTATATAGCCGATATTAGCTAGTTGTGACGTCACTTCTATGCCAGCTCAATCGATAAACTATTTATTTGTCTTAAAACATCTAAAAATAAAATTTTGCAGCTAACTGAAAATTAATGTGGTTATTAGGGCTTAAAAAAGTGTCTTTTCATTAATAGTCGGATCTTAGAATTATTATTTTATAGTATCATCCATAAATAAAATAGATAGGTTTATTTTCAATCCATTTATTTTCAAAT
This sequence comes from Archips xylosteana, assembly GCA_947563465.1. Taxonomy (NCBI): domain Eukaryota; kingdom Metazoa; phylum Arthropoda; class Insecta; order Lepidoptera; family Tortricidae; genus Archips; species Archips xylosteana. The sequence goes on from OX387373.1 coordinate 10,130,175, forward strand.
ACCAAATGAATAAATGAAGCAAAAGGTCCTGGGTTCGAATCCCCGGTAAGGGCATTTATTTGTGTGATGAGCACGAATATTTGTTCCTGAGTTATGGATGTTTTCTATGTATTTAAGTATGTATTTATCTATATAAGTATGTTTATCGTCGTCTAGTACCCATAGTACAAGCTTTGCTTAGTTTGGGACTAGGTCGATTTGTGTAAGATTGACCCCTAATATTTATTTTTATTTTTTTATTTAAATAAAAAAAAACAGAATTTATTGATGATCCGCCTGTATCACATTTCACAACCACAAATAAAGAATAATGACAACTTGGTGAAAAAAAAAAAAAGTTGCAATAGTTAAACCGGTTTTAAGCTTAAAACTGAGCTTAATATTAAATCGACTTTTTCTTTTCCGCAATAAAACAAGTTTTTCATATCTACTTTTAACTTCATATCTGGTTGATCTTTCACATAAAAATAAAAAAAAAAAAAATTGTTTGTTTCAAAAATATCAAAAAAATATCACTAATCTTAACTTCAAATCTTAATTTAGTGTTAAAGATTATTGAAGTTAGTTTAATACAATATTAACATTACATTACATTACATTTACATTTCGCTGCTTATGAATGAATGAATGAATGAAATGAATGAAATTTATTTATTCACAATGAACATATGGTTACATAAGGTCTTAAATTGTATAGTATTGCTTCCCATGACATGTTCAGCCAAGTTAGGCATGTGAAAATTTGAGCTCAGTGAATCAATCACTTTATCCAAAACAACGGCCCAAATAAAATGATGACGTTAAGAAAAGAGCGAGTTATTGTCAAAGTTACAAGTCTCAAAATAGCAGTATTGATTTTTATGGAGTTAAGTCACTTCTCTTCTAGACTTCATATGGCGCGAAAAGTCTCGATAGAAGGTGTAGCATAATTTCGGAGCCATCGCCACAGTCCCTGTGGCGCAGAGGATAGCGCGTTGGACTTCTAATCCAAAGGCCGTGGGTTCGATCCCCACCAGGGATGCATTACTATAACATGCTTTTTGTATTTTTTTCTCATTAATATTTGTGTATTTGAAACACTCCTATATTTATTTTTTGCAAGCTTTAAATTTTAACTCTGAATGTATGTTTTTTAAGGTCGAATTTCATACACTTTTTTTTAATCGGATTGTTTTGAGAAACTTGGTACTGATTAATTTAAATGAAAGACAACCACAAACAGTAAATATTAACTTTTTTTTTAATTGGTGTTCTATATTACAAAATTAATAAAACTAGACAAATCTAGTACATTATTTTCGAAATTGCAATGCGTGATAAATAAGAGCTTATAAATTTTATTTTCAATGTTGCTGCTTAATTTCCTTGTTATCGAATTGAAAAGCAGTGAGTGTTTACATGTGCATTTAACCCATTTTCCTCTCGACATATCTATACACCCTCGCCGTACCGGCTCAGGTGGCTATATGAACGTCTCGGGTAAAATGACTCGTTTTATGCTCATGTTGTACAGTCTACTATTGTTCCATTACCTTTTTATGCTTTATATTTACTTCGTAGCCCACATTCTCATTTCGTTCTTTTCTCACTTCGTCCACATTCCTTCTTAGTCAACATTCCCATTTTGTCTATATTCCCACTTCGTCCACATTCCCATTTCGTCCGCATTCCCATTTCGTCCGCATTCTCATTTCATCCACATTATTATGTATGTATTTTTTTTAATGGTGTGTCTTAGTTATGTGAACTAAATGGGAATGCGGACGAATTGGGTATGTGGACGAAGTGGGAATGTTGACAAAATGGGAAGTGGACTAATTGGGAATTGATTGTGGACGAAATAGGGTTGCTGACGAAGTGGGAATGTGGACAAAAATAAACCTAAACCAAGGATGATATAGACTGGATTGGCAGTCGCCATAGTACGGATCGGCCGCGGTTATGCAATATTTTTTAAAAATAATGCATTTGTAGTAATATGAAACATCTGTAGTCTTATTGTTTTGCCTTCAAAATCTCTGGCTATATTTTAGCGCCATCTAGATTTAATAATCGAACTACAAAAACCGCGGCCGGTCCGTACTATGGCGACTGCCAATCCAGTCTATATCATCCTTGCCTAAACGCAAAATTCCATCAAAATCGGTTCACAGATCTGGCGGAAAAATAAAAAAAACTAACCTCTGAAACCGGCGGCGGCGCGGGGAGGTCTCACTTGACCATTGCTTGTGGTGTACTGGCGTGCTAGACCAAAATCTAGCATGTACACTTTGCGGCAGTTTGAAGGGTGACGGCCTATACTGAAGTTGCTCTGTAAATAAATAAATAAAATAAATATCACGGGACAATTCACACCAATCGACCTATACTTCATTTAACTTGTAATTGAAAACCACAACATCATTATATTGCGGCTCGTCAACTATCTCTTACCTAGCAAATAGTACAGTGCAATAGTCTGGGAGCCGCAAAATAAAATTGTTTTAATGCCACTTCATTTGCGTGTCGTCAATTGTTACTCTAGTACAAATTGTATAGAGATTACAGTTCACGAGCCGAAATATAATGTTGTTGTGGTTTATAATTTTAAATTAAATGGAGTATAGTCTCAAAGCAACGGGATAAACATACTTATAGAGGGTAATTTTTTAATCAGTGCACAAATTTTGATATATGATTCAGTATCGTTGACAGATCACGATTATCTGTTAAGATTTTTTTTTACATTTTGAAATTTAGGATGTTCATAGTAATTCATCCAATAATTGGTCGAGTTGCTATGAAAAACAAAAAAATAAGTGATAAATATTATAACGAAAAATACTGAAATTTGTTATTTTAACGACACTGTATCACATATTAAAATTTGTGCACTGTTGTAACTATAATAATCCAGTGTTGGCAGAACCCTGCTTCTAAGTAAAATGTACGCAGTGTGAGATCATTTTATATTGGTTGGTCAAGACCCCCCTTAATATTTAATATAATTATATTTTTAGTATTTGTTGTTATAGCGGCCACAGAAATACATAGTCGGTGATAAATTTAAATACTTACTGGTTTAATATCTCTATGTAGGAATCCAACTGAGTGTATGGAGTCTATAGCTTTTAGTATTTGAAGGCCCAATCTGAAAAAAAAAAGGTTACATACATTATTAGTCAAGTTTGTACGTAAACTCTTCGTCATTTGGCTGATACGATTGTAGATCTTAGGCTGTAGCCCGCATGCCCTACGCTAAATCCAAGCCTAGAATAGTACATTGCGCATTAAGGGCTGTAAGAAAAGGATTACTAACGAGCGTCTAGAGTCTCGATACACACAGTGATTTTCATCACATTGCAAGAAAAAAAAACAAAAATAAAATTATATTGTCTCTAAACACTAAAATTGAAAAAAATAATGGCTACCCGCCAATACAGATTGTCACTTTTCTTTTCGAGTCATCTACCATAGATAATTCAAAATTTAAATTCTATTTTATTTCAGACAACATTACTGGTCCAAGTTGTTGTGTTAGTTGTTGTTGTTGTTGATAATGATAATGTGCAGGAAAAGGCACTTCACTTGGCGTTGCGTGGTCGCGTTGCGCTATTGCCATCTCCGTCTTTCACGCTAGAATCGGCATAGTGCTCCTCTCTCGCACACGCAACTATTTCGTGAAATACGCAAAGCGAAGTGCCAGCATAAACTGTGTTTAGTTTAGAATTCGAATGGTCATACGGCCAGATTCTGCCAACATGTTAAAATAAATACTTACTAAATTCATTGCAAAACTATTTGATACAAATTTAAAATACAAAAGTAACGAAGTTTAATGAATTTTATTTAAAGATATAAATAAAACGTACCTACTACATAATTTGATTGTAAATTTTAAAAATAAAGACATAACTCCCTCGGGAGTAAAAACTATTCATAAATCCATAACTCCCGTGAGAACAATTTAGGCCACTGTCACTATTGACGACCAAGTGCGATGAAAATTACTTAACTGACCTGAGTGTGGTGGAGAGTGAAAAGGCACCTCTGGGCTGTGCCCTTCTCAGTTCGGCCAGATTCCTCCCTTGAAGCTGCATCACTACGTAGTTGAAACGCGCGTTGCGACCGCACCCTATGAACCGGCAGACGTGCTCCTTGCCTGCAAAAATCCAAGATAAAATAAGTAAAATAAATAAAATTTTCTCAAAAATGATACGTAAAGTGACTTTACTAAAACCGCCATTACATCATTAAAAACCGGCCAAGTGCGAGTCGGACTCGCGCACCGAGGGTTCCGTACTAATTTATATGTATCTATAAACATCCAGTCTTAGCAGACCCCTGCACCTAAGCAAAATGTGCGCAGTGTGGGATCATTGTAGATTGGTTACTGATAGTCTATATATTTTTTTTGTCTGACTGTCTAAGTCAGACAAAAAAAATTATGCTTTTCGCAATTTTTCCTTTATCTGTGCTATAAGACCTTGCTTCGTACCAAATTTCAAGGTTCTGAGTTCACGGGAAGTACCCTTTAGGTTTTGATTCCCTTGCGAGTTTCGAAAATATGCGGAAATTTGCGTCATAAACGGCTGTATCTTTTGATTTCGTTGGCTTAGAAGTTTGATTTTTTCACAGCTCCAAGGGACAGTAGACTTGAGTATTTGATATAAATTTCAGCTTGATACCTCCACGCGTTCCTGAGAAAAAGGGTCTTGACAGACAGACGGACGGACGGACAACAAAGTGATCCTATAAGGGTTCCGTTTTTTCCTTTTGAGGTACGGAACCCTAAAAAGTCACCAGTAAGTTAATAATACCGGACAATCATCAAAAGTCTCCGTTAAAGTAGAGAGGTTTTGAATTCGGAATGAAAAAGTGTCCAGTAAGTACGATACAGTCTCATAACATCATTGTTATTTGAATTTAGAGTACTTTATCTACAGTACGTTTACTTTTAGTTTACCACTGACAGATGGCTTGCCTTCATTTCATTTCCAACTTCAACACCATACAAATAAAGTAGCTATTACAAAATCTGCAAACGTGGGTAACAGTATTCTAAAATTGGCTTTAATTGTAGGTCGTTAAAGTTGAATATGAAATGAAGGCAAACCATCTGTCAGTCTTTGATCAATTATAACTGAAGATACACATTGCCGAACAAAATCCCCTTCAAAGAATGTCCGAACTTTTTTATTTGGTTGCGTAACAAATAAAATCATCACCTACACAGAAATTTGAACCTAGTCTTTACTTCATTACAGTCGAATTTCGGTAGCGGCAAAACTCCACTTGACAGCTAAACTTGACAATTTCACGCTACGTTCTGAGAACTTTTATCAAAGTGGCGCTCATTTGGCTCGGACATTTTCGGGCGCGCGACTGTGGATCTACAGTTATAATTGATCAAAGCTGTCAGTGGTAAACTTTATGTAATTCTACTGTAGCTCTCTTGTGGCATTACCTATAACAAAAGAATTGCCAATACTACATGTGAAACTTGGCACACAAAATTACCTGGATCGATTGTTAAGCTCACCTTGCAACTTCTTCAGCACGGCCACCTCCATTTTGAGGACCTGCTTCGGCTGGCGCGCGGATTCCACCTTCAGCGCGACCTGTTCCTGGGTCACCAGGTCGAGGCCCTCGTAGATCTCGCCGAAACCTCCTCCTCCGATCTTCTTCACGACCTAAAAGAAGATTGTGGTTAGGATTTTTAAGAACATAGGCAAGTTGAGCTTGGTTAACTTTGCATGTGTTTTTGCCAGAAAAGTACTAGGCTGCCAGAAATTGCTGGACTTAATGAATCCTCAAATGTCCGAGACTTCTTAGGGGCCTACGCTGTAAAATCGCCGAAGAAAATCGCTTGTGTGGTAGGACCCGTAAACATAGCCCATCTGAGCTGAATATTCCATCAGTTCCTGGACCAAACGCATTCCATTCCAATGTTTGCTCCCGAAAAAATTAAAATTGACTAGCCAGCTACCAGAGTCGCATAGCTCTATAGGATGCTGTCTCACCTTCCATCGCTCCTTGGCGACGTGTCCCGGCTGCAAGAGGTCTTCGCTAGCCATCGTTATGTCACTCAGAGGTTTCCATGATGACCTTATTCTTCAGTTTAGTGACTGAACTTGTTCAAAAAGTACCAGGGTTTCATGAACCAAAGAGAGACTTTCACATCTGAGCTCAATATTCCATCAACCCTGGACCAAACGCATTCCATTACAATGTTTGTTCCCGAAAACCTATACAGCATCATCTAAAAGTACTAGGTTACCAGAATGCACCAAGAGGCTAAAGATCCTTGGATTGCTCGTGATCAATATCGCTTAACTTAAGTAGAGACCAACAACTCCAAGTAAAATTGACTTGCCAGCTACCAGGGTCGCATAGCTCCATAGGATGCTGTCTCACCTTTCATCGCTCCTTGACGACGTGTCCCGGCTGCAAGAGGTCTTCACTAGCCATCGTTATATGGTGCGCGCGCCGCGAGGTGTCGCAGCGGGATATCGAGCTAATTCTTACTAGTCAGAAGTTTCCAAGAACCAAAGAGAGACTTGACTTTCTCGTCTGACGTCAATATTCCATCAGTTCCTGGACCAAAACTCCAGATTACCGACGGGAGATCAGTCGCATCCCATTCCAAAGTTTGTTACCAAAAACCTATACAGCATCATCTAAAAGTACTAGGTTACCAGAAGTCTCCAAGAGGAGGATTGCTCGTGAGCAATATCGCTTAACTTAAGCAGATATACCAGGGTCTTATGAGTTAGTAAGAGCCTCTTCCATCGCTTAGCTTCCTCTCCTCTCCAAGTAAAATCGTCTAAAATACCAACAACTCCAAGTAAAATTGACTTGCCAGCTACCAGGGTCGCATAGCTCCATAGGATGCTGTCTCACCTTCCATCGCTCCTTGACGACGTGTCCCGGCTGCAGGAGGTCTTCGCTAGCCATCGTTATGTGGTGCGCGCGCCGCGAGGTGTCGCAGCGGGATATCGAGCTAATTCTTACTAGTCAGAAGTTTCCAAGAACCAAAGAGAGACTTGACTTTCTCGTCTGACGTCAATATTCCATCAGTTCCTGGACCAAAACTCCAGATTACCGACGGGAGATCAGTCGCATCCCATTCCAAAGTTTGTTACCAAAAACCTATACAGCATCATCTAAAAGTACTAGGTTACCAGAAGTCACCAAGAGGCTAAAGATCCATGAATTGCTCGTGAGCAATATCGCTTGACTTAAGCAGATATACCAGGGTCTTATGAGTTAGTAAGAGCCTCTTCCATCGCTTAGCTTCCTCTCCTCTCCAAGTAAAATCGTCTAAAATACCAACAACTCCAAGTAAAATTGACTTGCCAGCTACCAGGGTCGCATAGCTCCATAGGATGCTGTCTCACCTTCCATCGCTCCTTGACGACGTGTCCCGGCTGCAGGAGGTCTTCGCTAGCCATCGTTATGTGGTGCGCGCGCCGCGAGGTGTCGCAGCGGGATATCGAGCTAATTCTTACTAGTCAGAAGTTTCCAAGAACCAAAGAGAGACTTGACTTTCTCGTCTGACGTCAATATTCCATCAGTTCCTGGACCAAAACTTCAGATTACCGACGGGAGATCAGTCGCATCCCATTCCAAAGTTTGTTACCAAAAACCTATACAGCATCATCTAAAAGTACTAGGTTACCAGAAGTCTCCAAGAGGAGGATTGCTCGTGAGCAATATCGCTTAACTTAAGCAGATATACCAGGGTCTTATGAGTTAGTAAGAGCCTCTTCCATCGCTTAGCTTCCTCTCCTCTCCAAGTAAAATCGTCTAAAATACCAACAACTCCAAGTAAAATTGACTTGCCAGCTACCAGGGTCGCATAGCTCTATAGGATGCTGTCTCACCTTCCATCGCTCCTTGACGACGTGTCCCGGCTGCAAGAGGTCTTCGCTAGCCATCGTTATGTGGTGCGCGCGCCGCGAGGTGTCGCAGCGGGATATCGAGCGTTCGCGATTGCCGCCGAAGTTCGGGAGAGTTCGGGATCTGTGAAAGAATTTATCCTATATGACTGATGCATAAGGCTTTAGAAAATTAATACACGAGCGTTCGTTTCTCGTTTGAATAAGATCACACGAGTTTTTTAGTGCCTAATTAATTAAACAATAGGTTGACGCCATTAAAAAATAATTCGAAGACACGACTCCAGTAAAGAATCGCATTATTTTAGCCATGAAACCAGATTGATTTCCAGATTGATTTAACTGCAAAATTAGATTTTTTGTTGGTTTAAAACAAATAATATGACGTCAAGCCGAACTGTTGGGAAGCCTTTAGTTGCAGTAGTTCGGTTAATTGTCCGGGACCGAACTAAAAAAAAAAAAAAAATTTAAACTGTTTATTACTTTCAAAGAATACAAATAATTATTAATATTATTAGTACAATCTTTTAAATTTTAAGATTATATACTAACAATTTACTTTCATTAACACTACATTAACTTATTATAATTAGTTAATATTTGTTAATAGGTACTTTTTTACAATACTCTTAGTCTGCTGTGTTGGCTTATTAAGTATACAATTTATGGTATTGTTAGGGAAGCTGTTTAGGATATGTGGCAAGTAATTTGACCACACTCTTTTGCCATATTGATTTATGCTCTTAGGTATCTTGAAATAGGATTGATTGGTTAATTGCCGGAGGTTGGCTGGTCTAGTATACCTATCAAGTTTCTACTGCAACACTTATTGTCTCATTCATTAGTACGGTTATGATATGACGTCAAACCGAACTACAGTATTACCACTTATATAAGTTACATCGGCAATAATCGTTTGCGCAGAATAGTGCAACCTAACACCGACTGAAACCGAACGTGATCATACCAATGACATTAACACCTTATTATTTTACCTTATGGCTTCAAATACAAGAACAACACGGACTCGTGCTGTACATGTGAGGTTTTTTTAACGTGAGCCATCGAATTTATTGAATAAAATATCAATGGAATCTTTACCGAATTCACTCAATCTTTGTTATGACATGACAGCATAAACAAGCTTGGTTGCTAACCACTTGAAAACCATAGATGACAGGGAAACAACCAATAGTAGACAGTTACGTGACGCACGTACGCGTGGTGTGCTATGATTGGCTGAAAAATTTTCGCTCCACATCAAAATAAGTTTTCTGCGCAGGTACATCGGCGTAACTTATATAAGTGGTAATACTGTACTGAGAATTGAAACGACTCAAAAGTACGTTCAAAGATATAGCTAAATAAGTAAATATTGGATTGTTAACAAGAGCATAAAACGACCGATTTTACCCGAGGCGTTCAAATAGCTACGTCGAGGGGAAAATGGGTTTAATGCTAGAGTTTTACACTCCTCTTTTCACCTCTATTGCAAGGAAATTAAATAGCAACATCTCAAATACAATTAACTAGCTCTTATTTTTCATGGATTGTGTATTTAGACAGAAAGAAGATATTTATTCACTTTTACAAGACGCACAAATACAAGAAGCTATATCCTTGTGAACGTACTTTTGAGTCGTTTCAATACTCAGTAGTTCGGTTTGACGTCATAACCGAACTACTGAGACAATAAGTGTGGCAGCAGTTCGATCCCGGACAATCAACCGAACTACTGCAACTAAAGGCTTCCCACCAGTTCGGTTTGACGTCATAACCGAACTACTGAGACAAAAAGTGTTGCAGCAGTTCGGCCCCTGACAAACCAACCGAACTACTGCAGCTAAAGGAAGAGGTTAATTAATATGGACCATTTGTTGATCGCTTTCAAAATTTTTTTTTTATGTCAGAGAGGCCAGACAAACGAACTAGTGGGTCACCTGATGTTAAATGAACACCACTGTCCAATTGTCCATAGACACTCGCAGCGCTTTACGCGATACCAGTGCGTTGTCAGCCCTAAACACTTGTATTCTGTTGGAAAGTTATGATATGGACGTAATTTTTTTTATACTGACCTTAGAAGAGGGTTGGCTTGCACCCTTGGAGCGAGGGCGGCCTCAAAACGTCTTTCTTCACGCTAGAAAAGATAAAAAACGACTGCATAAAAGGTAGTATTTCGTAGGGGTTCTACAACAAAACACTGACACGAGATATAGGTACAGTAAAATTACATAAAGTTTACCACTGACAGATGGTTTGCCTTCATTTCATATTCAACTTTAACGACTTACAAATAAAGCCAATTTTAGAATACTGTTACCCACGTTTGCAGATTTTGTAATAGCTACTTTATTTGTATGATGTTAAAGTTGGAAATGAAATGAAGGCAAGCCATCTGTCAGTGGTAAACTAAAAGTAAACGTATTGTATTGCCACCAGAGTTGAGGTCACGCACACAGTAACATGTAGTGACAACGGGATTTTGACATTTAATCGTACCGAAAGCAAGTTCAACAGAATCAACAGTGAATTACAGGATTGACTAAAAATCTCTTCAACGAAATACCGTTAAGATTTATTTAGGAAAATACATCTAGTCAAGGATGATACAGACTGGATTGGCAGTCGCCATAGTACGGATCGGCCGCGGTTTTTGTAGTTCGATTATTAAATCTAGATGGCGCTGAAATATAGCCAGAGGCTTTGAAGGCAAAACAATAAGACTACAAATATTAAATATCTCTGCAAATGTATTATTATGCAATATTTTTGAAAAATAATACATTTGTAGTAATATGAAACATCTGTAGTCTTATTGTTTTGCCTTCAAAGCCTCTGGCTACATTTCAGCGCCATCAAGATTTAATAATCGAACTACAAAAACCGCGGCCGATCCGTACTATGGCGACTGCCAATCCAGTCTATATCATCCTTGATCTAGTTCAAACAAAACAGAAAATAAAATATTTTGATCTATTTTATTTAAATCTGATAAGCATATTTTTCGTTATTTATACAATACCAATTTTTTTGTTGCGAATATCTCTTAACAGTTTCAAATTGTTTTATTTCGAAAATATGTTATACGAAAAAACAATTATAATATGCATAGTATTGCATAGGTATTTCATCATAAGATCATATAACTCACATTTTCATTCACTCACTCATTTCATTCATCCAATACTTTTTTTGCAGTCAGTACTTGATGTAGCTGTGTGTGTAATCATTTGCGTCAAATCTCGTGGCGTGACCTATATTTAATACACGGCAATTTTTAATCGGTAATCAGGAGTTGAAAAATATTGCTCCCTATACTCCATTTAATTCAGAATTGAAAACCACAACATTTATATTGCGGCTCGTCAACCATTTCTTACCTAGCAAATAGTACAGTACAATAGTCTGGGAGCCGCAAAATAAAAATTGTTTTAATGCCACTTTATTTGCGTGTCGTCAATTGTTACTCTAGTACAAATTGTAAAGAGATAACAGTTCACGAGCCGCAATATAATGTTGTTGTGGTTTATAATTCTAAATTAAATGGAGTATAGCTAAAATGAAATTTGATTGACGAGGTCTCAAGCCGTGATGGCCTAGTGGTTTGACCTATGGTCTCTCAAGCAGAGGGTCGTGGGTTCAAATCCCGGCTCGCACCGAGTTTTTCGGAATTTATGTGTGACATCACATTTGAAATTTACCATGAGCTTCACGGTGAAGGAAAACATCGTGAGGAAACAGACATACACCTGCGAAGAATTTAATGGAGTGTGTGAAGTTCCCAATCCACACTGGGCCCGCGTGGGAACTACGGCCCATGCCCTCTCATTCTGAGAGGAGGCCTGTGCCCTGCAGTGGGACGTATATAGACTGGGATGATGATGATGATGATGATGATGATGATGAAGTATATTAAGTATAGATTAAAAAAAAAGTCGGTTTACGGACGATAGTTTAACGTGACAACGTCATAACAAAACATTCAAAAAACAAAAATGAAACCAGGCGGTCACCCATCCAAGTACTGACCGCGCCCGACGTTGCTTTGCTTAACCTCGGTGATCGGACGAGAACCGGTGTTTTGTCAAATATCTTGAAAACGGTGCGTCTCACGGCAAAATCAATGAAATTTTTACATACTGGCGTTCGCTGCTCTCTTATACATACTGGCCTTCACTGCTCTGTAGGCACACGTACGGGACATGTACGTTACATTGCGTCATCCTTTTTCGTGCATGCAGCCGGCGTTCATCGATTTATTAGACGTTGTCAACATCAACCAGAAAACAATGTAAACGTACCTGGGGCTCATTTCGACGTGGTCGCGGTGCCTGATCAGATCCTGAACCCTGGGAATCGGTGTCAGCTGATGATGAGGAGGAATCTAGAAGAAATGGTCTGTTGGAGTGCCGCTTGCGCATAGAAATCTAGGCGATAGAGGTCTATACATCTATAACCAAACCGTGTAAGTGAGTCCTCGTCGCGCGGTGCAGGGGCTGGGGGGGTATGACGACAAAGGGGGCCGGGAGAGGTGCGGGCGGCAGGCACACGAGGCGCGCTCGCCGCCCGCACCTCTCCCGGCCCCCTTTGTCGTCATACCCCCAGCCCCTGTACCGCGCGGGCGACGACTCAGAAACGGTTTAGCTATAAAGTACCGTACCAGGTTATACATAATTAAGTTGTATGGCACTTGTATAACAGCACTAGTACTGCTGATTAGGGTGTGTTTTACAATACTGAAGTACGAAAGACCGAATGTATTAAAACATCGAATGGGTCAAAAGACCGACACGATTTTTTTCTGAAACCGTAAACTTTTCAGAATTTATTAAAACGGCACCATACAGAACCCATTAGGTTAGGTTAGGTTTGTTTTATAACAATCTTAAAAAGTTAACGGTTTCAGAAAAAAATCGTGTCGGTCTTTTGACCCATTCGATGTTTTAATACATTCGGTCTTTCGTACTTCGGTATTGTAATACATACCCGCTGCTTAACAGTGGCTTACCAGATCTATTGGATTGGTGAGGGGCCTCCTGCTTGAACGATGCCTCTCGCTCGCACGTGGGTTCCTTCTCCCTGTAAAGACAAGGACAACAAGTCAACCTCATAAGCAGACATCGGAATAGGGATGTTGTCGCCATTAAAAAATAATCGAATACACAACTCCAGTAAAAGCCGGCCAAGTGCGAGTCGGACTCGCGCACGAAGGGTTCCGTACAATTATCTATAAAAATCACGTTTGTTGTATGGGTTGTTGCATATGTTATTTTATTCCATTTTATAGTATTTGTAGTTAGCAGCACCCAAAATACATCATCTGTGAAAATTTCAACTGTCTAGCTGTCACGGTTCATGAGATACAGCCTGGTGACAGACGGGCAGACAGACGGACAGCGGAGTCTCAGTAATAGGGTCCCGTTTTTACCCTTTGGGTACGACTAAAAAATCTTGTTGGTTGTTTGACCCTTTCAATATTTTGATACATTAGTCTTTCCTACTAAGGTATTATAATACATACCCGATAACCTATCTCTGACACTGTGACCTTTCTATCAGAAACATAATTAATCAATTACTGACATAATTGGACTGTTTATATTTATCTATTAGACTCCAAACTCTTGTTGCAATGGCGTCACAATACAGTAGTTTGAGGGGAAATAGAACAGCGGAACATATTGTAAATTGGCCTTAAGGATGCCTTCCCACCAGAGATGTGCTATGCAGCTTAGTGTTGTAAGAAACTCGAGTCTTGGAGTCTTATTTAATAAAACTTGAGCTATTTTTAAAGACAATTGTTTGTTTGGGGTGGTTCGGTAGCTGCTATATATAACTATTGTTTTATATTACGAAATCAATAAAATTACGCAAATCTAGTAAATTATTATAAATAATGCATTGGATGAAAATTGCAGCTTGTAAATAAATGGTTTCCAATGTTGCTGTTTATTTTCCTTGTAATCGAAGTGAAGAGCAGAGTGTCGAGCATTTGGACCCATTTTCCCCTCGACGTGTCTGTCTGCCCTCGCCGTATCGGCTCGGGTAGTTTTGGGGACGTCTCGGGTGGCATGGCTTGTTTTGTGCTTTTGTTGTAATCTGCTTTTTATTGTCGGTATTAATGATGCTTAGCACTGTTTGTTTTGTTTTTCTTTTGTTGTATAATTATTTTGAATTAGTAAGTAATATTTTGTTCTCGATCCTCTTGGTTGTGGCAGAATATCAGTGTTTTGCTCCTATGAGCGATGTTGACCACTGAGCCACGGCCCTTTTGCACTACTGCAGCGCAAACAGACAATATATAATGTTTTACTTTTAAGTTTGTACTGGCTTTTGTATTTTTGTTAATCTTGATTGTGTGTGCTTGCAGTACCAAATAAACGTCTTTATCTATCTATCTACAATAGTCTTAGAAAATAATACTTAGAGCTCAAGTCCTTCAGACTTTGCAGTCTTTTTAAAAGAACTCATGACTGACGGTACGGTCACGGTATTGAGTGTGTTTATTATTTTCTTTAGACGTTTTAATTGTAGAATAATTATTTCATAATTTGTTTATTCTACAGAATTTTATATTGTTACTTTTTATTTAATGTTTTATTAAAATTGTATTAATAATGTTTCATAGAAAATTATTCACATCTATATTAATACATAACTAATTTGTTTAATTAATAATCAATGAAACACTAATAATTGCAGTTGCTTTTTATATTTTTATATAGCAAGACTTCCAGGGTGGTCATAAAAAAATACCTAACACCAAAGGCTAATGCGGCTAATGGGCATCCATAGCACGCATCCATAGCAATCATCCATAGCACGCATCCATAGCACGCATCCGTAGCACGCATCCGTAGCACACATCCATAGCACGCATCCGTAGCACGCATCCATAGCACGCATCCGTAGCTCGCATCTGAAGCACGCATCCGTAGCACGCATCCGTAGCACACATCCATAGCTCGCATCCATAGCACGCATCCGTAGCACGCATCTGAAGCACGCATCCGTAGCACACAACCATAGCACGCATCTGTAGCACGCATCCGTAGCACGCATCCATAGCACGCATCCGAAACACGCATCCGTAGCACGCATCCGAATCACGCATCCGTAGCACGCATACGTAGCACGCATCCGTAGCACGCATCCAAAGCACGCATCCGTAGCACGCATCCGCAGCACGCATCCATAGCACGCATCCGTAGCACGCATCCATAGCACGCATCCGTAGCACGCATCCATAGCACGCATCCGTAGCACGCATCCATAGCACGCATCCGTAGCACGCATCCATAGCATGCATCCGTAGCACGCATCCATAGCACGCATCCGTAGCACGCATCCATAGCACGCATCCGTAGCACGCATCCGTAGCACGCATCCATAGCACGCATCTTTCCATATAAAAATCATAGCTTAGTTGAACCCGTTTCCACTAGTGGTATGCTATGTGGACCAATGAACATGATTGGTGGATATCAGACATCCATAGCAACGTAGCGTAGCACATAGCTGGTGGAAAAGCACCCTTACGCTACCAACCTTATGTACCAACTTTGTATGTGGGTTGATCAACATTTTTGTCACTCGTTGATATAGTGCCGGTCTCCTGGGTCACTCTTTAAACCGTAAGTTTATCTGATTAAAATTTGCCAAATATGCATTTTTGTGGTAGTGTTAAACTCCTACTACAATTGGTCATCTAATAAGAATGTTAGTTAATGTGACACAGCATTTCTTCTAATTCTAATTAAACTGTACTACTTTTGTCCCCTCTGACGGGACAGAATAACAACAAGAAATAGTTGATCCACCCATAATCGTGGTACATATTTCAAATCTGTAATCTAAAATTGTTATCCAAATCCGGTCACCACGTGACAGGCTTTCTCTAGTATGGGACCACTTAGTAAGCCGAAATTCATGTAAAATAGATTTCTTTTAATAAACAAATTTATTAATAATTTATTATTAATATTATGCTGAGCCAGTGTCCAATTTACAACCGCAATGACACACTCTATCTTTAGCCTTTGTGTTGTCCTTTTTGTAAAAATATTTATGTGTCTTGTGCTGTTGTAAGTAAATGTACAGTAAAATTCTTTGATCAATTATAACTGAAGATACACATTGCCGAACAAAATCCCCTTCAAAGAATGTCCGAACTTTTTTATTTGTTTGCATAACAATTAAAACCATCACCTACACAGAAATTTGAACCTAGTCTTTACCTCATTACAGTCGAATTTCGGTTGACACTTGACACCTAAACTTGACGATTTCACGCAACGTACTGAGAAAAAGAAGGCCACTTTTATCAAAGTGGCGCTCATTTGGCTCGGACATTTTCGGGCGCGCGACTGTGGATCTACAGTTATAATTGATCAAAGGTAAAATTACATAAAGTTTACCGCTGACAGATGGTTTGCCTTCATTTCATATTCAACTTTAACAACCTACAAATAAAGCCAATTTTAGAATACTGTTACCCACGTTTTCAGATTTTGTAATAGCTACTTTATTTGTATGGTGTTAAAGTTGGAAATGAAATGAAGGCAATCCATCCGTCAGTGGTAAACTAAACGTATTGTATTTTCTTTCGTTCATTTAGGTTTTCAGGGTGCAGTTAAAATATGGCAAATAATTGTTGACCTGGAATGGTTGACATTAATTTAAAACCTGATAATTCAAACCCATATGTCATCTTGTAAGCTGTGGTGGCTTAGTGGTTTGACCGTCGGCCTCTCAAGCAGAGGGTTGTGGGTTCGAATCCCGGCTCGCACCTCTGAGTTTTTCGGAATTTAATGTGAAATATTTGTAATTTACCATGAGCTTTACGGTGAAGGAAAACATTGTGAGAAAAATTGTATGGTGTGTGAATCCGCACTGGGCTTGCATGGGAACTAAGGCCAAAGCCCTTTCATTCTGAGATGAGGCCTGTGCCCTGCAGTGGGACGTGTATAGGCTGGGATGATGAAGATGTTTGAATGTTTGTTAGACTAGACTTAGCATTTGATATTTCAGGATTTTGCATGGATCCTGTGGAAATATCAGGATAATAATAGCCTACATGTTATTGCAAAGATTTAGCTATATTCATCTTAATATCAAATTTAATTCAAATATCCAGCTTTATTATGTGAATTTATACAGTAGTTGCCAGAACCATCTCATTTAAAAAAAAGCTTGATAGTTTTTTTTATGCATCAAAGAGATTAATTTTAACTGAGGTGCTTTATAGGGAATTCTTAGGTACTGGGATAAAATGACCTTTTAACAGGTAATCTCTGGCATTTGCAAAGGACAATATGAACTGGAACCTTCTTTTGACCTTTCTTCAAAGTTCTAACAATAAAGCACCCATTGAAACTAAACGCGATTTAAAAACATACGGCATTATTTTTAATTTTCCGAAAAGGCACTAACGCAAAATCATTATTGATTATATAGAATACGATAGCTTTTAAATTCGTAATAATTAAGCTAGTGTTATAAAAATAAGGAGGAAACATCGCGCTTTTCATTAAAAAAGATTTTAAAATTGATTTTATTTAGAAAAAAAACTTAATTTGCGATCGCGAAATAGGTAAACTAAATTTATCGGCAACTAAAAGTGGGACAGAAACAGTTAACCAACCGAATTAAATCGCTATTGGGCGTATCGAAAACGCCGCAACGTTACGTCATTCTTTACGCGGTCGGATTATACACGAACAAGACGGGTATTGAAATGACCACCCACCCACTAATCGATTTTCAAGGAATAAGAACTATATAAATTTGAATAATATTAACTAATACGCATTACTGTATAAATACAGGACACGAAGAAACAGCTTTGAAGTATCTCAAATGTATACATCAGCGAAAAACTCACCGAGAAAAAGCGCAACTAGGTTCTCGTCCAATGAGAATAAAATTAGAATTGCTGAAAAAACACTGAAAAAGCACTGAACAAACCGAACTAAGCCACTAAAACAAGCGCAGAGTGTATGCTAATTACGTCGCATAGCGTTTTCAACGTTTCATGACATTTAACGAGACATTTTGGCAATTTTGTCGTCGCTCTTCTAGTCTGAATTTCATCGATCCTCAATCCCCGATGCCATGACAGTTCGATGCTGTCTGTATGAAGCTAGCCGCGTTCGCTCAGCTGACGGCAGATTTTTTTTTAATTTTGCCGCATTGAAGTTAGCTGTGGGCCGCAGTAAAAAGGTCGACGAACTTCTTGGTATAAAATGAGGGTTGCTTTTGATTTGACATTATAAGAGTACATTAAGGTTTATTTATGGTGGAATTTATATGAAGGAAAATCATAAAGATTACTTTTATCTGCTTGCGTGCTACAAATGATTATTGTATGTTGTAAATAAATGAATTCATTGGACGCAATCAAATTACAAAACATTAGTAACTACAAAAGCGAGAGCTATGTGCGCATATTTGATACTTTTTACGCTAATATGTCTGGATGATGAAATTTAATATGTGGATCTAAGTATGTTAGGGGCGTATAGCTACCGCCGTATCAGCCGTATCAATAATACGAGGCCCCCGGGCTACAGATGCCTCTAAAGTGTGTAAGCAAAAATTAGTAAAATGTTATCCACAATGTCACATGTCGTGCTTCCCGGGAAAGCCCCCCCAACTAATTTTGATACCCCACTTTTTCTGATGTTCCCACGGGATCGCGATTTCGCACGTAAAATCCCAAAATCTCAACCATTAAGTTTTTTGATTTTCGAATTTTGGAGTACCCCAATACATACCAAGGTATGATAGACGGAGCCCAATCCAACTGGACCCTGCGTGGCGCCACTAGCGACATTTTATGTCCTTTTCGCTCTGCCACCGTCGACGCATCTATCTCTCTCACACAATGAACGTTTCTTCCTCAGCAAATTTTATTGCCATTTATTTGTAATCTTGATCTCGGATTTTATTCTAATTGTACTCTGTTATAAGTACCTGTAACAATAAATTAAACATTATTATTTTTTATACAACATTGGTGTGAAACAGGTAAGGGTTTGGCTGATGGTTTCATACTTAAACGTCCTGCGTGTCAGTAAAAGAACTAAAATTAAACAAAGACTTGGCTGTATGGTTATAAACCTTTGCCACACAAAAAATTGCGTGACTTCTGAATCGTAAAAACTTTCGCACAGTGGCTGTTATGTCTTAAACCTTTGCCTTTTCCGTAACGGAGAGAATTTAAAAAACAACAATCTTCGCGCTCATAACATGTTAATATCCAATTTACAGATTTACAAACTGCGTGGGTGTCACCTGTTCTAAAATAACGCGATGCCCCAAATACTTATTTTGTTTTCTGTCGTTTCTGAGATTGACGTGCGGATGATACGTACGTATTGTCATTTCATCGTCTATACTTAATTTTTTAGCAATAGAAATAACGTAGCACTGGTGTCTGTCTACCAAAGATGTGTTACGCTATGAAACTTTTCAGGGGGTGTTCGGTGGGGGTGGGATGCTTTCCACGCCAAATTGGCACTCGATTATGATTTCCTTAAGAAGGCGCCACAATATTCTTGCCCTGGGGTGTCAGTGGTCGTAACGCCGAAACTGAAACTATGTGACCGTTTACTTGCACTAATTCTAAGCTACGTAGACATGAGATTCTCTATTACATAAAAATCTCGTGTCACGGTGTTTGTTATCGAACTCCTCCGAAACGGCTTGACCGATTTTTATGAAACTTTTTTGTCTATATTTGGTAGGTCTGAGAATAGGTCGTAGGCTATTTTTTAAACCCCTATTCTTCGCAGACGGAGTCGCGGACAGCAGCAAGTTTTTATATATTAGATTGAGCGGTTTTGATGCTCAGACTGATCTAGGCTGGACAGGTAGCGCCATCTCTTTTACTTATACAAAAGTATATATACTTCAGCTACTCGACACTAGATGGCATTGTCAATGTGTATTTTTTTTCAATTTAATTTTATATGTATTTTTAAACTAGCCTTTATCTACGGCTTTGCTCACGTAAACCATTAGATCTAATTCCGGAATTTTACTTAATTCCCATGGAATGGGACTTGGCAGTTA
The DNA here is from genome assembly GCA_947563465.1 of Archips xylosteana. Classification (NCBI taxonomy): domain Eukaryota; kingdom Metazoa; phylum Arthropoda; class Insecta; order Lepidoptera; family Tortricidae; genus Archips; species Archips xylosteana. Next base: position 10,150,133 of record OX387373.1, read on the forward strand.
AGATTTTGGGATTTTACATACCGTGGGAATATCGAGATAAAAAGTGGCTGTATGTGCTTATGTTCTAAGTTTTATAGCTTGTTTGAACATAGAACAATACACATAATGCCACAACTAAAAAAAAATATTTTACTATTTGATATAATGCTTCTAAATATCTGAAAAAGTAAGTTTATTTATTCTTTAGCCAAATCTAAACATTGCACTTGCAGATTCAAACGATTATGCAAATATTTAACATTAAAATTAGAATACATTGTTTAGTCTAAAGTCTAATACATCAGCAGACTTATAAAAAGATTAAAGGTTTTTCCTTGGTTGTCGTTCAAAAATAGATTAACCAAACAAATGTAAACTGTTTTGCTTATAATGTAAAGGCATCCTTATTTACTTCCAACTCGAAAGTACGTCAACTAAACGCAATTGACATTTCGAGCAAACTTTATTGACAGCTGTCAAGTTTTGGCGCCAAACCACTCTCGCAATGGCGGATAAATTTGCCAATTTATTTGTTCGTTATTTGGCAAGGATCTCGATTACCTGCCAGGTTAATTGGCGAATTTAATTAAGAAACTAGTTTATCTGGTATTTCACTAAAAGTTTGCTATAGAGAGAAAAATTTATCAGACTCATTTTAGCATTTGAGTTAATGCATTACGTTGTTCAGCATTAACTGAGTAAGGAAGATCACCATTTTGATTACACCCTGTATACAGAAAGTCATTTTAGAGTGAGAGATAAAGGCAACCGTTACTGACTGATCCATCAACGAACAGCTCAAACCGCTAAAAACCGGTTGTCTGTAAAGTCGGTTTACGGACGATAGTTTAACGTGACAACGTCATAACAAAACATTCAAATAACAAAAATGAAACCAGGCGGTCACCCATCCAAGTACTGACCGCGCCCGACGTTGCTTTACCTCAGTGATCGGACGAGAACCGGTGTTTTGTCAAATATCTTGAAAACGGTGCATCCTACGGCAAAGTACCTTATATAACGTAGTGGCACCATGATGGACACTTTAAGGAGATAGTGTAGTGGGGTTCTTTATAAAATTAAAGATCATGTAGTCGTCTTTAAACCAAAAGTAACGATTGAGTATGGTAAGGTATATTATTTTTATTAACTATACACGGATTAGAAAAAAAAAAACAAAAAAAGGAAAAGTGTATAAATCTCCAATCATACATACCACTGGATTGTGCTGAAATTTGGCACACAGATAGCTATTATGATATGACGTAGGCATCCGCTAAAAAGATATTTTTCCAAATTCCCACGGGATATCTCCGTAACTATAATTATTAGATACCTACTTCAAGTTTGGCATGCAAGTAGGTGATTAAATCAGTGAAAAACTTATATACGGTTATTTGGAAAATCCCCACGGGATAAGGAAAAAGCGGGATTTGTTATTCTATTCAATGGGGCCCAATTTCAGAAACCATTTCTTTAGGATTGATTATAGGGATGCAGTAAAAAGGATTTTTGGTTTTCGCCACAGGATAGAGATTGGGAATTGACCGTAAAAAGCCTTCTACACGGTCGGGACACAGTCGGGACCAACCGCCGACCATCGTGTCCTTGGTCGGGCCAACCAATTTTTGTATTCGTTCTACACGGTCGGTGGTTGACGCAACCGACCACGGACGCAGCCTGTCGCGAGGGATGCGCTCGCGACGAAGGCCGTTGACATCAACCAAATATCGGTTGGGTCAACCGATTTCAACACTGTCCATTTTTAAATCAACCCGACCAAGGACACGATGGTTGGCGGTTGGTCCTAGAAGGCCTCTTAATTTCATCAGGGCGCGGACGAAGACGAAAAGCTAGTTTGATTATAAAATTTCTCTTTTGTGTTTTAAATCATTCTCAGTGTAGTAATTGTGATGACATTAATTTGTGGTAGCGGCGTTTTGACGTAAATGAAGTTATTTATACGTGATGTAGTACATTCAACTCTTACTAGGTACACTGTTATAACATAACGTTTCAATAATGTAAATATAAGGTTTCGGGTAAGTTTACGTGAAATTTCGTAATTTTATCGAACATTTTTTGTTCATATCTTTCACTGATATTACCATGTTGATTTACTGCTGATGTGCCGGATATCCGTATCTGTATCTACGGATTTGCGAGGAAGAAGATGAATCCGTATCGCGTTACCTTTTAGGAGGATCGTTTACGGGTATTTTAACTTATTAATTTTCAATACGCAGATGAAATTCTATATATTATATGGGTGACTAGCTGTTACCCGTAATTCTGTCTGCGGAGATTCCGTCCGCGGGAACTAAGTAGGTATGCGATTTTCTGGGATAAAATCTATCCTATGCTCTTCCCAGTATCTCAGACAATCTGCAAACCAAATTTTTTCCAAATCGGTTCAGCGGTTTAAGCGTGAAGAGGTAAGAGACAGACAGACAGACCAGACGCATTTTCGCATTTATAATATTAGCACTAACATTTTCATTAGTTTGTCTTCCTTGAGATTATTTTTCACGTCCCTCGTAGTTTTGCCCCGCCAGTGACTTTGGATTTGACATGGTCTAAATTGTGGCTTTTATGGTCTTTATCTGGGGGCAGGAAGCCCAAAAATACCTTTTACAACACCAATTTGGCGAAACAAACGTATTTATCAAACCTTTTATCGTTTCCAGGTGTCTTAAGTTCAAATACAGTGTAAAACGAGCGGGTATTTCGTACGCTTGGTAACGGCGGCCATTTTGGATACGCGCCAAATTCTGCGAGGAAGGTGGCGTGGTTGTTGATTAGCCAAGTTCTACTAAGTATATCATAATCACAAACAATGTTCCCATAGTGAAATAGTCCATGTAAATAATAAAGTCAGTCAAAATATCTTCATTCAATTATGAAATTCGAAGACTACCAAAAATATGCACCGATTTGTTAACGCCGTACCGAGCTTCTTGTGCTAGTCGATTTTAGGAATATGTACTCGTGTATGTGTGCGTGAGAGCAGCTAGAATCAAGCGACACAAGTTCCCCGTCCGATGGCCGAAGGAGAACTAACGCAACTAACTATACGGCCAAGGGGGAAGCACGACGGCTCACAATAGGTTGGTCAGACCGCGCGTGCATTTAGGTATTTTCATGGTATTACTGAAACAAATACATATTTTTAAAATGTAGATCACTAGGCCTTAGAAATCATCTTGTTTTACTAACATTCAAAAAGTCATGACCTGCCGTGCAGTATTTACGCCATACTAAGGATTTATTTTATTTTTTAGAGACGACTTTGGTTTTTTTTCTATCGAACAAACTGCTAGTAATTGTGTTTCGAAAGGCAACCTAATCAATGTTTGGAATCTCTTTTATTCGAATTTCATTTATCCGAAAACGGTTCGCCGACTTTTTGAAATCCATAGGTAAGTATGTTTTGTTTTGCCATAACTTCACAATGCTACAGATTCATTTACGCCAACAAATTCAAAATCCTAATCTGTTGCCTAATCAGTTGCCATCTTTTCATAATCTAAATGTTACGAAAAGCCGAAAGTAAATAATAACATTTATTATTTACCCAACCTAACGTTAGAGTAAGACAATATTGCTTAATTTTCAGCGAGCGAGCAAGACGGTAGGTACGGAGCGGAAGCGACTCGGATAGATTAGGTTCAAAGGCTAATGCGGGAGCGTAGCGGAGCGAAGTGATAGTGTAAGTTATTTTTCACTTCTCATGCTCTTAAAATGTTACTTTAGTCTCTGCATATCGGGACTAAAGCTCTTTTTTGATCTCAAGGGATTAAAGTAAAATTTTTTTAATTGACTATGGAAACCCCTAAACTGCCAATCACGGTGTTTGTGAATGGAGGATTATCGCCATTTTCAGTAACTGGGTATAGACAATTTTAAAGCTTTCCACAGACCGACGCGCTGCGGACGCACTGTAGCGCCCTGCGCTTCGGTCTGTGGAAGCCTTTAGGGCGTGGAAATAACCTCAAAATGACAACTGTATAAAAAATATTTAAAAAATAATAATTTCGTGAAACACATTGAATAATTACGAATATTAATCTATTTAATTATAAAATATTAAAGATGAATTCATTTTATTTTATATCGCTCGGGTGGCTAAATATCTCGTGTCATTATGGCTTGTTTTAGTCCCTTGTTGAACAATCTACTATTTTTATAATCACCTAGACAACCCCCTACCAACATAGCAAATTCAATAAAATATTTGGGAAACATTAAGTAAAGAACGAAATGAATATTGACGACGTTTGTGGGATAATGATTTTGCTGAATAAATATATATTTGGCAAATGATCCTACGGAATTTCATGCAAGCAAAAGAAAATTATGGTAAATAAAACTTCGGCCAAATAATAATTTGGAAAATGTAAAAAAGGCGTTTCGTTTTAGGAATTTTAATATTCGGAACTGAGTTTTTCGAGGTTATGATAGGTAGCCGTTTCGAAAATTACTGGTCATTAGAGTGAATCCTCAAATATCTTAAACATTAATTTCAGAACTAAGGCTTTGCTAGTAATGATACAGCAATGGATTAAATAAATAAATAAATAAATATTAGGGGACAATCTTACACAAATCGACCTAGTCCCAAACTAAGCAAAGCTTGTACTATGGGTACTAGACGACGATAAACATACTTATATAGATAAATAAATACTTAAATACATAGAAAACATCCATAACTCAGGAACAAATATTCGTGCTCATCATACAAACAAATACCCTTACCGGGATTCGAAACCAGGACCTCTTGCTTCGTAGGCAGGGTCACTACCAACTAGGCTAAAGCGGTCGTTCAATTAATGCAATAAATGCACCAAAAGCTCGGTGTGCCCTTAATGCTCTCATAATTATGTGCCAATACCTCAATTCGACGACATAGTGCTATGAGACATATGAGCAAGTTGTATGCACCCGTAATGATTGGGTATCAATGAGGGAGGCCTACGTCCACCAGTGGACGTCCTACGGCTGAAACAATGATGATGATGATTTGTTTGGTCGGTTATAGCTTTTGGAATCTCATACACTCGGCGTTACGGAAATCGCACACCCAAGGATTTCTGTATCAAGCCGTTATAAACCTTATATTATTACAGTCTTAAAGGTAAAGTATGGGTGTGTATTTAGATTCATATGCAGGGTAATTTAATCCTCCATTTAATAACAGTGCAAAATTGATAAAAAAAGCAATATAAGTTACCTATAAAGATAAGAGTTATATTCGCTTGAAAGCAAAATTGAGCAATTGTGTGCGATTTCCGTGACGCCGAGTTAGGAGGTACATATAAAAATCTCGTGTCACGGTGTTTGATATCCAACTCCTCCGAAACGGCTTGGCCGATTTAAATCAAATTTTTGTCTTTATTTGGTAGATCTGAGAATAGGTCGCAGGCTATTTTTATACCCTATTCTTCGCAGACGGAGTCGCGGGCATCAGCCAGTAATATATAAATATATTTTCTTTCATTCTTACCACTTTGGATGGTTTACAATTCACATGTAACAAAAGTCCCATCAGAACTTGCCCCATTTTACACATTCGCATTTTTACAGTTTGTATATAAGTCTCACACTTCTCGTTTTTATGAATGCAACTCTGTCGCTTCAATATTAAAAGCTACTTCATTATATCTTGGTTTAATAGCTTTTGGTAACTACTTCGTTGTAATGACGCAACTGTCAGAATTATTATACCTGGTTAATAGTTATTACTTTCGAACGGCAATTTAGATAGTATAATGTTTTGGATCCTTGTTTGTTTGTGATTAAATTGTTTGATATTTCATATAACAAAAACTCGGAACTAAGTGGATCTTGTAGACGTCGGGAGTTTGTCGAAATATCTGAAATACTTAAGATAATTAGTTATTTTTAAGGTTCAGTACCCAAAGGGTAAAAACAGGACCATATTACTGAGGCTCCGCTTCGTCTGTCCGCGTATTCGTCTGTCCGTCTGTCACCGGCTGTATCTTAGGAACCGTGATAGTTAGACAGTTGAAATTTTCACAGATAATGTGTTTTTTACCGCATCTAAAGCCGTTGCGTGGTTTTAAAGATCTAAGCATACATAGGGAGGGACAGACAGACAGCGGGAAGCGACTTTGTTTTATACTATTTCTATGTATGATGGTACGGAACCCTTCGTGCGCGTGTCCGATTCGCACTCGGCCAGTTTTTTACGTTATCAATCCCCATGACTCCGCCATTTTGAAGATGTCTAGTCTAATACCTATATATAAAATCTGGGTACGTATCAAAATATATAAAGTTTAAAACTAATAATGGACGAAATACATAATGGTCATTTGATATAATGCAATTTTCTTGGAAATCCTCAACTTTACAGGATTTTCATAAAATAAACCTAACCTAACCTAAACCAATCTGTAGATTAAACGATTAAAAAATTTTTAGTATGTATTATGACCATTATGTATTTCGTCCATTATTTGTTTTAAACTTTATATATTTTGATACGTACCCATAAAATCTATACAGGTCCTAAAACTCAACGATGCATAAGTAGTCATCTCATCACTGGCAACACACACTGGTCAAAGACTTGACTTGAGTACCGACTATTTCGAATTTCGAAAAATATGGCGGATTAATACACAACACAAAGTACTGTCAGCAATACAATTAATAAGTATAATATTGTTGTTACAACAAAAACTTAACTGTGACTAAATATTTTAAACAAAGCTTCTCCCATGAGGACAGTGCACGTTTCACACCTATACCTAGAGCCAAGAATAAAACTCTGACGTAGAACTTTGTTATTCCGGTGTGTGACGTCACAAAGGGGATTCGCTGACTCAAGGAGGGTTTACTGACAGACAAATGCCGCTAGATGGCGCCATTGACAATGATTATGATAAATATAACACCTCAGCATTACCATCGTTGCCGAAAGAGGTCCCACTGCTGAACATAGGCCTCCCCAACGCTCGCCAAACAGATCGGTCCCGTGCCAACCGCATCCAACGCGATCCCGCAACCTTAACCAGGCCGTCGCTCCTTGTTGGAGGCCTACCTACATTGCTTCCGGTCCGTGGACGCCACTCAAAAACCTCTTTGCCTCATCGGCCATCAGTTCTACGAGCGAGCCCTGCCCACTGCCACTTGAGTCTGGCGATTCTTCGAGCTATTGCCGGTGACTTTAGTTCTTGCGCGGATTTCATCATTTCTAATGCGATCCCGCAGAGAAACTCCGAGCATAGCCCTCTCCATCGCCGCTTCTGACGGTTGCCTTCGCAGTCACTATTTTTTTCTGTCAAACGGTATAAAATGATGACAGAAAGATACGGTGAAAGCGAAGGCTAGCGGCAGAAGCGTTAGACAATACGGCCATAAATCATAGTAGTTAGGTATACAGGGTGTTTGGTAGCTATGTGCAATGCTTTAAGGTGGTGATAGCCCAGGTATTTTTGAACATTTTTAGCCATATATGTCTTAGCCGAAATTTGTTTTTTTTTTTTAAATTGAAGACTTGGAAATTTTAGGAAAATACCCAGAATTTGATAGTCACGAATCAATATTGCCCCAATGAGCGTTAATTTGGAAAAATGACGCAGACTTGTCTTTTTCACATGCTATTTACTAGTTAAATTTCAAGACTAGTGCATTCTTAGCGAGTGCTCCCTGAGTTTGGTTTTTACTTTTTATCTCAAATTCAGCAAGCAATGTCAATGAGTGATACCTTAAAAGAAAGAACAATAAACAGGCATGTTTCTATCAATAAACAGTACCTCTACCATGAGTTACACTAGTTTACAGTGACCGTACTCGCTAGCGACGGCGTAAATGATTTGTATAGAGAATTGTGTACAGCGCCTCTAGCGGTCACTTACGGAAGTACAATTCTCCATACAAATCATTTACGCCGTCGCTAGCGAGTACGGTCACTGCAAACTAGTGTAACTCATGGTAGAGCCTCTGGCATGTTTCTAAAAATGTTTGAACATTTCAAGGATTTTTTTTTAATTTTTTTTTATGGTACAGAAAAATGACTCTGTTCCAACCTAAGACATTTTTAGTAATTTCGAATGCCTCCATTTTGTTTTTGTGACAAGAAAGACACTTAAAAATTATTTCATTTCGTCCAATACACATTAAACTATCCGAAATAAAAGATTTGGTTTCCAAATTAACGCTCATTGGGGCAATATTGACTCGTGACTATAAAATTCTGGGTATTTTCCTAAAATTCGTAAGTCTTCAATTTTAAAAAAAATATCAAATTTCGGCTAAGACATATATGGCTAAAAATGTTCAAAAATACCTCGGCTATCACCCCCTTAAAGCTTTGTACGTAGCTACCAAACACCCTGTATAATGTGTGTTGCATATGTTGGCTAAGTATGTGCGAAGCGGGTGGTGAGGTACGAAAACGATGTACAGAAATGTATGTTCATGCAGTTCCTCCACCTCCACACTGTACGAACACACACAAACCCAACCATCGCCACCACCAAAGTACCCTGACGCGTTTCGAACACGACCAGAGCTCATCTTCAGAGTAGGTACCGTACCGAACCGTACGATATGCACACGCTGCATGAACACGCATTTCTTACATAAACGTAACTATCGTAAGGTCGCGGGTGAGCAAACTAATTGTTTCAGTTCAATGAACGTGTTTTTACCACGCATCCTAATTGTCGGACAAAGACTTATGCTCTACAGGGGTTTTGGCATCATTTCATGTTCTGTCTGAGAAATCAATGACGAGCGTGGCAATGTCAACACAAGACATGAAACCATTTGTATCCACAAACAAATAACTGACACTAAGCAAAACGGAATAAAAAAGAAAAGAAAAACGGACAAGCGCAGAAACCAATCATCCGTTTTTTAATGCCACGTCGGACCGTGAAAAATCGGGCTGCCGGACAGTAAAATTCCTTGTACATAGTGCACATTGTCGGGGCTCTATATCTAAATCCCTAATGATTATTTGTCCTAATGTAATGTTTGTAGGGACATATTGTAGACGGGAGCCCCTTTTCTCCCATAATCTTTTTTATCCGAATTTTGAAAGTCAGAAATCGATTTCCATAATATTCTTGCTCATAAATATCGATGATCATAATTTTTTTAAAGCATATCGCTTAATAGTTCTAACTGCAATGATCCATAATCCTATTGATCATAACTTTAAAAAGTCATAATATTGATATCAATAAAATTTAACGGAATATCGTTGATTATTCAGAAACATTGTAAGGCATTTATCTTAAAGTAAGAATTGTTTTCAGTCATAATTTTGGATTACCTAAAATGCACTAAGCATATGTATACATCGAAATCTATAACATCTAAAGGAATATCGATAATTATTTAGAAACATTGTAAGGCATATCGCTGGCAGCGAGCGAGCGAAGCGAGCGAGCAAGACCTTTCAGGGCAGAAGCGACTCGGACAGGTTAGGTTCAGAAGGCTAAGGCGGGAGCGAAGCGTAGCGTAGCTCCCGCCTTAGCCTTCGATGTTAGGTATTTTTTTTATGACAGCACAGAAAAGGATTATTACCTTTAATATTATGAAACGTCATACAACCATGACACTGAATGTTATTACAAAGTAATATTATGCCTAAAAATAATTGACCTGCGAAAAAAGACCATGCAATAATTATTATGAGTGACATTATTACCTTTAACATTATGAAGAGTGATGCATTCATGACACTGAATGATATGACTTAACTTATTGTTCCTAACAATAATTATGACTTAAGAAAATCGTAACTCCAATTTATGTTGTTTAATATTATGACTTCCGATAATATGACGAAGAAAAATTATGACAGAAAACGTTATGGGCTTGAAAATTCGGAACAAAAATTTTATGGGAGTCATTATAGACCCATTGTAGACACATTGTAGCCACATTGTAACAGAGTGCTGAAGCGGCTCATATTCAAGTGCGGCTTTCTTTATGGCCGTACTACAAATACTACAATGCGTCTAGTCAGCTTAGCCAACACTCCCTCGGGCCGCAGGCACGCGGCGGACACGACGTACGAATACGCGTTCTTGAATCTACATAAGCACGACGACGTCTGACCACGCGTACGCCTACATACATCGCGCGCGCACTCTTCTGGTTTCTGGCGGTTTCCGGCTATCTGCGCCTTGAGGGGTGGGGTAATTCGAATCGGTGCGGGGCGGACCGTTTCCATTCTGTACGTCAGTACTATTATATATTCTGTGCCGCAGGGACAAGATTCAGTCGTCTCTCGCCCACCTCTATGTAACAACGTGTGCTAACTTAATAAATGGAGTCAATCTAAGAAGAATGTGAATTGTCATTTGTAGTGACATATACCAATTTCTCCTACATTGGTTCACCTACATGTTTGTCCTAATAAAATAAAAAAAATAAATAAATATCACGGGACAATCTTACACAAATCGACCTAGTCCCAAACTAAGCAAAGCTTGTACTGGGTACTAGACGACGATAGACATACTTATAAAGATAAATAAATACTGAAATACAGAGAAAACATCCATAACTCAGGAGCAAATATTCGTGCTCATCATACAAATAAATGCTCTTACCGGGATTTGAACCCAGGACCTCTTGCTTCGTAGGCAGGGTCACTACCAACTAGGCTAAAGCGGTCGTTAATGATCGATTGTCCTAATACTTTTTATTTAAAATCTATTAATTGTTCTGGATTGTTATAAAACAAACCTAACCTAACCTATAGAGTTCTAGAGGATAATCAAATCACTTCAAAGTTCCTGAAAAATTCACGGTTTCCGAGAAAAAAAGTGTTAGGACAATCGATCAGTAGGACAAACATTACATTAGGACAAACGATGTTAGGGATTTAGAAGGACACCCCAATGTCGGCCTTAACTAAGTAACTCTTTAACTAACTCTTTCCAAGAGCTTAGACGAGATAACTCGTTAGCTAAAGCAGAGTTTAGACCTGCAAGAAAAATCGTGCAAGTTGAATTATAGGTAACGCCACCAGAGTTGAGGCCACGCACACAACCACATCTCATGTAATGACAGCGGGATTTTGACGTTGTGTTGACGTTTAACGACAACACAACGTCAAAATCCCGCTGTCATTACATGAGATGTGGTTGTGTGCGTGGCCTCAACTCTGGTGGCGTTACCTTTGATCAATTATAACTGAAGATACACATTGCCGAACAAAATCCCCTTCAAAGAATGTCCGAACTTTTTTATTTGGTTGCGTAACAAATAAAATCATCACCTACACAGAAATTTGAACCTAGTCTTTACTTCATTACAGTTGAATTTCGGTAGCGGCAAAACTCCACTTGACAGCTAAACTTGACAATTTCACGCAACGTTCTGAGAAAAAAGAAGGCCACTTTTATCAAAGTGGCGCTCATTTGGCTCGGACATTTTCGGGCGCGCGACTGTGGATCTACAGTTATAATTGATCAAAGGGCGTTTACGTTGCGCGGCCGTATAGCAAACGAGTTTGCAGTGGTCAATCGAGCACCGTAACGTAATACAACTTGCACGATTTTTCTTGCTGGTCTAAACTCTGCTTAATATTATCATCAAAAGAAGGGTAAATCTAATGTATAAAGATTTCGTGTTAAAGTGTTTTGGCCGTACTACCACAGATTACTTAATAGTTACTTCGTAACAGATACTTCATCCCGAACAAAATCTTGGTACTTACCGAGATTGTAGCCACAGATTATACTACTCCGTTTCCTTAAGAATGTGTGCGTGCCGACAGTGACAAGGGCTGGCAGTTTGGATTATTTTTTTTTTCTACATGTCGTTTTACCATTTTGTCGGGATAATTGCTATATATTATATCCATGCAAACTTTCTAGCACTAATATTCTTTAAGCTAAGCCACGGATGGACAAAGAGACAGACGGTCATGGCGAAACTATAAGGGTTCCGTTTTTGCCATTTTAGCTCTGGAATCCTAACAAAAAAGGATATTTATTGTAATGCGCAGAACACATTGCCATGCACTTCGCATCGTGCCATGCCGCTCACGCTTATAGCTTTTTATAGAAGAGTAAGAGCGACAGCACGATACGAACTTCCAAATTGTTATATTAGCTATTAATTCTAGCATAGTCATATTAAAATTTGCCCCCTGTTTCACCATTTACTTATAAAAGTCCAGGCGGCATATTTTTTCCGTGGAACACGAATGAACGTGCGTCGGCGCGCGCTTGTGACAACCTACTGGAATTTCGATCTTAGCAGATCGTCCCCGCGGTAGGTAAATATCGCGCGTAAGTACATGGCATGCATGAGGCCTGGTACTATTCTAAAACGGCTCGACTGATTTTAATTATTTTTTAACGACATTTCATACATATTTAGGTACCTTTAAATTACATTTAACTACAACTTTTAATATCCCTAGCAACCAATGGGAAGAGATAACTAAAAATCGTGGCAAGTGGCGACACCTTGTTCACAAGGGCCAATCAAAGCACGACGACACCTGATTTGAGTCACTGAGGAAAACGCATAAAGCACCACAATCGCGCCGCCAACCATCGACCATCTGGGGCTGCGATCTGCTGATCAAAAATATGGTCTACCACCCTACGGCTGAAATGAACTCATTTGCACGACATGATACAACGAGGTCGATTTTCCCTTGCAATGATGACAGTGACTAATGTAATGACTTCATCTCAGTTATAAATGTCTACTTTAGCAAATATTTAGATTTCATAGAAACTTTTTTCAAAACTGATAGACCACTTTCTTGGTCGACCGTACACTTGTCGCGAGTGCGGCCGAGGGATCCTATCCCGTTTCGGTCTTTTTAGCCACGAGCGCAAGTGTCGCCAGGGCACTTAAATCATCTGTCACAGATGTAAAGGTCTATTATTAACTAAGTACAAGAGTACGGGACGCAACGTGTCCGTGTGTGGAAGTAATTACCGCCCTAAACCAGAGGCCGTATTGTCTAACGCTGTAAGTAACGATCTGTCGCTTGCCTTCGCTTTCACCATTTCTTTCCGTCATCATTTTATACCGTTTGACAGAAAGAAATAGTGATTGCGAAGGGAAGCGTCAGAATCGTTAGACAACAAGCCTGCAGGATGTAGTGTCAAACATTTTAAAACGAATATACTCGTCTACTGGATGCGAGAGCTCATCGCACAAAACGAGTAATCTCTCCACCCGGACTGATAGGGTTGAGTGACGTGTGTGAGAGCGGCGGTCAGTCTCCCATTAGTGAATCACTCGGTTTACTAACAATCGCGTTCCTATAAACAAATCGGGTTTAGGTAGTTTAAACATTCTATTTTTAAGAGCAATGTCTTCGTCAAGGATACTCCTTGGGGAAGTATACCCACTCGTAGTAGGTAGGTACCTATTGAAGATTAAGAGGATACGATGCGCACCATTTCTCCATACAAACGTAGTCCCCTGTTTCCTCCCTGGATAATGGCTTTAGAGCCAAATTTTTTTTACTGTGTAATCTGTATCTACCACAGCTATGCCCCTAAGTTTCGTTTTTTTCCATATTTCAATTAACATAAGAAATATGAGCTTTCAAAAACTGAAAAAATTACCCAATTTCATCGTCATTTTCAGACACTAATTATATTTGAAAAAAATAAAAACTAATTTTATTGGTCCAGTTTTCGAGAAGAAAACAGGGGATTACGAAATGCTGTTTTGATCAATTTTACGCGCCTATTAACGGTCTGAGCTGCAGTTGTCCCGCTCACGCTGTACTGACACAGCGTTCGGGCGAGACAGCGACATTTCATTAAAATACCTATTTCTCAAAAGCCTCTCAGCCATGGTACCCTCTTAAACATAGGTAGGTATACGCGATACAAAATAATCCTTTAAAAAATGTAATAAATACTCAAAAATTGATACAAAGCTAGGGTGTGGCAGGTACTAAATTGAGGCAGGCAAGTACTATCGGATGTCTACAACTACTTATTTACTTATTTATGATTTTTGCTGTACCGCTTAAGTTTTCATTGTTGTCATCTCGAAGCGGAATAAAACGGTCCGGAAAGTCTAAATGACGGACGGTAAAATTCCTTGTCTGTTCAACGTCATAAATATGTGATTCAAAATCAAAATCAAAACCAAAACGTTTATTCTGCAAGTAGGCCGCAAAGGGCTCTTTTACATGTCATTCTTTTTTAAACTACTAGCGCTTTCGTAAGGACCATCATTGCCAAGAAGAATGCGCCGCAAGAAACTTGGCAGAAAGTCATCTTTTCAAATTAAAATATAATAAATTACAAATTAAAAAAATCATACAAATATAGAATTAAGTAAATTAAAAAAATAATTATATAAAAAAACAATACAGGGATGTATTGGGTACCTTAGTTAAAAAACTAAAACAATACCTACATCTTAACTATATCTACGTTAAGTGGAAGTGTAGAATGCTTAAAAAATAAAAATATTGGAGATGTCTTCCAATGTCACAATAATTAAAAATGATTGTGTTAAAAACACATTTCAGGTGAAGTAACCATTAAACTTTTGGATTCCAAAGGCAAACGCTTACGCCTGCTGCCCCCAAAGTTGGCTCACACGCACTCATGTCATGCTCTGAAAGCAGAGCGGTACCGAGGGCATGTATCGCTTCCGTTCCCATAAGCCTTATGGGACCGTCTTAGGAACTTCGACGTCGCGGGCCAATGACTAGTTAATAAAGTATTAATTAAAATATAAGAGTTTAAATCCATAAGCTTAACAATATACAGCCTTAAATATAGCAAAGGGATATATAAAGTCCCTGAGTTAATAATAAATAGAAAATACTTTATCTAAATTTAGACTAGTTACATAATCATTAGAGGTGTAAGAAGCCTCCAAGGTCAAAATTAATAATAATATTAATAAAAAGAGCTGGAGATGTATAAGGTCTCCGAATATCAAACAAATAGGTACCTACTTATTATAATTAAGTGGACAACGGCAACAGAACCAGAAACTAGCCGCGGATTGCGCCGGGACACTACAAGTCACACTTCACAACACTTCACATTGCAAAGCACATCCACATAAACACACACACGCACACACAAACACGAGTACATCACATCACATCACATATCGACATCCTAATTATCTTCAGCTTTCAGTCTTTACTTTTGTACCCTGTCACGTTAACGTCATGTTTGAAAAGCCATACGAAATTATGTAACGACTAAATGCGACAAGGTACATAAATGATCACTTATTTATAACGTTGTCTGTACCTAGTGTACAAGCGCCCTTTCCATAGCACGTTGAGCGACTTTAAATTCAATACTACCTGGCTTGACCAAATTATCTTCGTCCGTTTACACCCACGTATACTCCACCAAACGGAGCATTACTTGTTAAATCTAGTTTAGGTTCACTCGGTCGTCGTCCACAGAGACGTTGACCTTTCTGAGTAAGGTAGGTAAATTAGTCATTTAACGTTGCGAAATGCTTTGTTCGCTTTTGGCAGAGGTTGAAACCTGGTTTGGAGTCCAGGAAATGCTGTCACAGACGCTCTAGAATGAAAAGTGGGTTAGTCTTACAGCGTCTGGGTTTGGAGTGATTTGTGTACTGTTTTAAAGACTATGAATGAGTACGTCTTTAAGAGCATGCAGTCTTTATTGGGACTGAAAATAACGTATGCTACGTTACTTGTTTGTTTGTTTGATTTTTGTATGACGATTCGCTTTTAATTTTTAACTTTATCTTATTACCAGACTGTTTTTATTGCGTATTTGTTATTATAGCGGCCCCAGAGATACATAATCGGTGAAAATTTCAAGTGTCTAGCCATTACGGTTCAAAACAAAAGCTTTGACAAACGGAAGGACAGATGGCATTAAAATTCGTTTTAAATTAATAAACTTACATTTTTATCAAATAAAATTGATTTAAATTATATTAGAAACATCGTCTTATGAGTTTTATCCAAATACGAGAAGTTTTTTCCAAAGCCCTATGGCTTATACGTGTAATATTCCTCCAAGCCACACGTTTCACCGTAATTTAAAACACAGAATTATAAGAAGGAACCCAATAAATACCAGCGAATTACTTCCAAAAACCCAACTACATCAACCTTCGCAAATAAACAAACTTTATTTTTACATTCACAAACCGCGAATAAATCAAAGAAGTTAATCTGGTAATATTTCAATTCAACGCTTCGCGAATTGACTTTGACCTTCGCGGGCGTTGCCATTTTTAAATAGTTCGGCCATTTTTAATTTCGATTGGCGGGAAGGAGAAGCGTTTTGTTAGTGCTATTTGTTAATCTTGAAGGTTTTTACGATGACTTGATATTGGAATGATTGTTATTTTAAATAAATAGTATGTCACGTGTTTATATTGAATTGTGACCCAATATACACAATCTTTACAGAAAATGTCCTAATGACAAGACCACTATTACTCGTAAACTATTCTCGTACCTATCATCATCATCATCATCATTTCAGCCGAAAGACGTCTACTTCTGAACTTAGGCCTCCCCCAAGGCTCGCCAAACAGATCGGTCCCGTGCCATCCGCATCCAACGCGATCCCGCAACTTAACCAGGTCGTCGCTCCATATTGTTGGAGGCCTACCTACACTGCGTCTTCCGGCCCATGGACGCCACTCGAGAACCTTTTTGCCCCATCGGCCATCAGTTATGTATACTTACTACCATTATGTTTTTTTTTAGGTTTTCAAGCTAACGGTTTCGCTAGTATGGAAGGGGTGACACTTGACTCTATAAAAAATTTGCACTTTAACGGTTTTTTTCACACATACCACTTCCACATAACAACCACAAACACAAAACGTGGTCGGGCGCAAATTTTGTATTGAAAATGAATAGTTATAATTCACACGTACCACATTTTGCCGTAATTACCGACCGCGTGCGTATTTCCGTGTGTAACCACTGCTTGAGCGCATTTTAACGCTGCGACGTGGTGTGGTTGTGGTACATGTGAAACAACCCTAAAGCTCTAACAAAAAAAAATGAAAGCACTAGGCGTCGAACGTTTTTACGCTGTCTCAAACACTACAAACTCTACCAAACTCTCGGAATATTGGGCGAAACTACAGCAAAATCAAAAATAGAATGTTTTGTCTCTCCATCGCATTTATAGAAAATTACTTAAATACTACTTAATACTTAATGTTTTATTTCAAAAATAGGTTATACTACCTTTGGCCCGCGACTCCGTCCGCGTGGAATTAGTAATTTGAGCAGCTTATTTTTTTATCAATTTTCTTTTTCATCAATTATGGCTCTCCTTAGTTCCTCGATATAAAAAAAAATACCCGCACCCCCCCGCAACCCCGCCCCCCTCAACGACCCCCCACCGAACCCCCCCTCCCCCCGCACACCCGCGTTCACATTCACCACCGTACCTACTCCCAAGTCACTACTTTTAAAAACTGTTCTATAAATTCTTAAAATAGACGTATCTTTCTTATTTGTGAACCGATTCAAATGAAACAAACACTAAATGTTAATCCAAAAAAATACCAACATATCAGTGAAAACCGCATCCTTCTAGGTTAAGCCGTTTCTGAGATTAGCGCGCACAAACGCACAGACAAACAGATAAACAGACAATAATTCTAAAAAACATTGTTTTGGGTTCTATTGCGCTAGTAAATAGCCCTAGTGACAGTTTTTCTCAAATATCTTCAATGTACAGACACCGACTTGTTACAGATTTATTATATGTATAGATATTGCTGACTGCCCATACATTTTACGCTGCAGTTGCGTCACAGAATATATAATAATACTGACGTACAGAATGGAAACGGTCCGCCCCGCACCGATTCGAATTACCCCACCCCTCAAGGCGCAGATAGCCGGACCCCGCCGGAATCCAGAAGAGTGCGCGCGCGATGTATGTAGGCGTACGCGTGTACAGACGTCGTCGTGCTTATGTAGATTCAAGAACGCGTATTTGTACGTCGTGTCCGCCGCGTGGTTGCGTTGCAGTCGGCAAAACTGCACGCAAACTGCACGCCAGCTGCGACTGAAATATAAGGGCAGTTGGCAGAGCAGTTGCAGTTGGAATGCAGTCAGTCTGTAACGGCCTTTAAGGCCACAACAAACCGGGAGCGCGGGGCGCCGACGGAGCGTGCCCAGCGCGGTCAATAACACTGAATCAAATACGGCGCCCCGCGCTGCCGGTTTGTTGTGGCCTTAAGACCTTGTCACTGTGACATTTTCTGTCAAAAATTATACAGTGGGTCACAATTCGATTGATACAAACACATAATAATGCTATTTTAAAATTAACAAGTCATAGCGAAACCATTCAAGAACAAAACCAGCAGTAACAAAACGTTTCGCGTTCCCGCCAATTTCCAAACATCTTCACAAACTTTGTCAGGTGGAAGCGCACGCTCTAGGCGCGAAATTCAAACTTTTTACAGTTTTTAATTTATTGTGGGTAAACGGTGTAACTGTTTAACTTCATATGGTATTTGCGCTTGTAAAACAGTGTTTTTTATATTTTTGTGTAAAGTTTTTTAAGAATAAAACTATTAGCTTGAAATAAAAGCTGTCAATACGTTGAAAGTCCGAATTTCTATGTTTGACAACTTTTATATCAAGCTAACAGTTTTATTCTTAAAAAGCTTTACACAATAATATAAATAACACTGTTTTACAAGCGCAAATACCATATGAAGTTAAACAGTTACACCGTTTACCCACAATAAATTAAAAACTGTAAAAAGTTTGAATTTCGCGCCTAGAGCGTGCCGTTCCACCTTAAATAGGATTATTAACTGTCGTGACGTATGACAATAGCTCATCAATAGCTTCCAAAGTCTGCGTAAAGTGAACCTTGATTATATCATCGTCTACGTCTTGTTATTGCTGATTCGTTCTACATCTTAAGACATGCGGAACGCGTTTTTCACACTTAAGCGTGTTGGACCGACTTCAATGTTTTGTTTCTTCCTCGCGCGCTCCGAGTTAAATTAATAGGTTTATTTTTGGGTTTATATTTACTACGGTTGCGAAATAGTTTATTCCGTCTATAGGAACTCGACAGTATGTAAATTATTTGTAAGAGCCCGCAATTTGGTCTGTTTCCCACAGCTGTACGTATTTACCTTTGATCAATTACAACTGAAGGTACACATTGCCGAACAAAATCCCCTTCAAAGAATGTCCGAACTTTTTTATTTGGTTGCGTTACAAATAAAATCATCACCTACACAGAAATTTGAACCTAGTCTTTACTTCATTGCAGTCGAATTTCGGTAGCGGCAAAACTCCACTTGACAGCTAAACTTGACAATTTCACGCAACGTTCTGAGAAAAAAGAAGGCCACTTTTATCAAAGTGGCGCTCATTTGGCTCGGACATTTTCGGGCGCGCGACTGTGGATCTACAGTTATAATTGATCAAAGGTATTTACGTTGTAAGTTTGACGGACATCCGTCCAAAATTGCACGTCTCTAGACTTGTTACCCAACAGAAGTACCGTACCTACAGTCAAACCATTTGAATTCTGACCCATCAGTACCTGGGCGACCGAGCTCTGCTCGGGCAGCAACTCGGTACCAAGCGTTTTCCCAGGGATAAGACCAAGCTAGATCAATTTTTCATCTCCGAAAACCCCCACGTACCAAATTTCATTGAAATCGTTGGAGCCGTTTCCGAGATCCTGATTATATATGTGCGGGGGGGGGCGGGCGAGGGGGTTCGGGGGTTTGAAAATTTCATTGATTTTGCCGTAGGATGCACCGTTTTCAAGATATTTGACAAAAACACCGGAGGGGTGGGGGGTGAGTCACGTTAAACTATCGTCCGTAAACCGACTTTACAGACAACCGGTTTTTCCTGTTCTGTGCTCCCAATCCCAATAGAGAACGTGCACATAGACGGTGCTGCCAACTGGTGCCATAAGGGTGCCATCAATTTGAATGTTTTACTTTGATAAGTTTGTTTTACTGTCCGCATAGTGTCTCTTCTTTTTGTCTTTTCTTTTTAACGACCGCTTTAGCCTAGTTGGTAGTGACCCTGCCTACGAAGCAAGAGGTCCTGGGTTCAAATCCCGGTAAGGGCATTTATTTCTGTGATGAGCACGAATATTTGTTCCCGAGTTATGGATGTTTTCTATGTATTTAAGTATTTATTTATCTATAATAATAATAATAATAATAATAAATAAATATCACGGGACAATTCACACCAATTGACCCAGTCCCAAAGTAAGCTCAGCAAAGCTTGTGTTATGGGTACTAGGCAACGGATAAACATACTTATATAGATAGATACATACTTAAATACATATTAAACACCCAAGACCCGAGAACAAACATTCGTATTTTTCATACAAATATCTGCCCCGACACGGGAATCGAACCCGGGACCTCAAGCTTCGTAGTCAGGTTCTCTAACCACTAGGCCATCTGGTCGTCAAATCTATATAAGTATGTTTGTCGTCGTCTAGTACCCATAGTACAAGCTTTGCTTAGTTTGGGACTAGGTCGATTTGTGTAAGATTGTCCCCTAATATTTATTTATATTTATTTATTTATTTATTTATTTATATTTATTCTATCGCATTAGTGCTGCCACCTATAGTTACTGCACGTTCCCTATAATACTTTTTCTCACAAAAAAGTAACTTTTTCTCACATAAGAAGAAACTTGACGTTTTCTCATGAAAAATAAACTTAAAAAAAAAACTAAAAACCTTAAAAAAAACGTGGAATCGAACCGAGGTCGGCTGGATCCGCGACCACCCGATTTCTACTGTGCTATTATAATCTGCTCGAAGCCGGCGAAATTTAGCTTTGTATTCTAATGCAAACAAAAATAGACGGAAAACATGAGTAAAAGCGGTTTTCTGAAAATGAAACATAGCTAGATCAGTTTTTCATCCCCGAAAACCCCCACATACCAAATTTCATCGAAATCGTTGGAGCCGTTTCCGAGATCCTGATTATATATATATATATATATACATATATACAAGAATTGCTCGTTTAAAGGTATTAGATTAGATTTTCACTGTCAAGCTATGCGATGACACTGTGACATTTTCTACGAAAAGGTTCCGCAGTTTGAATGTACTTTACCGGAATTAAGTACCATGTCTATATATTTAGAACGTATTGACTATGGATTTGCAGTTGATTGTGGTGAGCATCCCAAATCATATTTGACCCACTTCTGGTATACAGAGGTCTTATTTGTATATTGTCTAAAGGCCTGTGTTTTCGCATTCAATATTTCTTTCTGTCATCAATAAAGAAAATATTGAATGCGATAGCAAGCGTCCGGCCTTTAGACAATACACAAATAAGACCTCTGTATACCATAAGTGGGTCAAATATGATTTGGAATGCTCACCACAATCACCTGCGAATCCATAGTCAATACGTCCTAAATTTAGTCCAAGTTCTGGCCTACATTTGGCCGTTAATACGCGTGATATTTATAGACGGCCATCGACCTATCGGCTATTGGGTTTCAATTGTCAATACGCCAGGAAGGTTGGACGCGTAGGTCAGATAGTTATGTGTAGATGTAATTTTTAAGAGTTCCTTGCTAATCATCATCATTTCAGCCGAAAGACGTCCACTGCTGAACATAGGCCTCCCCCAAGGCTTGCCAAATAGAGCGGTCCCGTGCCATCCGCATCAAACGCGATCCCGCAACCTTTACCAGGTCGTCGCTCCTTGTTGGAGGCCTACCTACACTGCTTCCAGTCCGTGGACGCCACTCGAGAACCTTTTTGCTCCATCGGCCATCAGTTCTACGAGCGATGTGCCCTGCCCACTGCCACTTGAGTCTGGCGATTCTTCGAGCTGGTGACTTTAGTTCTTGCGTGAATTTCATCATTTATAATGCGATCCCGCAGAGAAACTCCGAGCATAGCCCTCTCCATCGGCCTCTGAGTGACTTTCAGTTTTCTTATGAGGCCCATCGTTAGCGGCCACGTCTCAGTGCTATAAGTCATCACTGGCAACCAGTGTGTGTTCCTTGCTAATGAACTGAACAATACTTTGTTCACCCGCGACCTTATGATAGCTTCGTTTATGCAAGAAATGTGTGTTCATGCAGTTCCTCCATCTCCACACTGTATAAGCACACACAAGTCACACAAACCTATCTATCACCACCATCACAGCTTGATCATCAGCAGCTTGTTTGTTGTTGGTCTAAGTCATCAAAATCAAAACGTTTATCTATTGTAGATCGCAAGTGGCACTTATTATTCTGTCGCTGAAATCTACGTCAAACATAGAAAATAACAGCTAAAACCTCTAGGGACTACAAAGCCCAGCTTCTACAACAAAGAACGAATGTCATGTGATTCAACAGAATAAATTACATAGTATTAATCAAAGATGTGGCAAATTTGATTCTTGCGCTATTGCCAATGTTGCATGACGCAATCCCTATTCGAGGGGGCGGGGCGCGAACGCGGCTCGCGATTGGCCTTGAACTCCGTCAGGCGACGATGGATGAGGTTATGCAGCGATAAGCCAACTACAATCCGACAAGCTCATGCGCGGCTCTCCGCGGAACCCTGTCGCAGTCAGCATTTGCCCCTCTAGTCCCAGTAGTTCGGTTGATTAGTCCGAGGCCGAACTACTGCTACACTATTGTTCCCTATAGTTCGGTTATGACGTCAAACCGAACTACTGAGAGTTAAAACGACTCAAAAGTACGGTTAAGGATGCAGCTAAATAAAAAATCAAAGAGGCATTTTTTTCATTACATTTTTTTAATAAAACAAAAATGTTAAAGTAACTTCTTCGCATTAAATGTATCATAAACGGGTCACTCACGCTTTAAAAGTAGAGAAAAAAATTCCAAAAATGGTAATTTTGTAGTTACATCACAATATAAAAAGTTTTGTTTGTGATTACAAACTAAATTGCAGTTTATAAACTAACCACGACCTATGTCGATGTATAGGGACAACATTTTTCCAATGGCGAAGTTAAGTTTGTCTCTCAATCCAAAATACTGATTTTTGGCGTATCCGATTCGCACTTGGCCGGTTTTTTTATAATAAAAGTTGTTTGCACATCATTAACCGAACTACACACCACTTCCCAATAGTCCGGTTTGACGTCATAACCGAACTATTGGGAACAAAAGTGTGGCAGTAGTTCGGTGCCGGACTAATCAACCGATCTACTGAGACTAGAGGCATTTGCCGCACTTGTTAAAAACAATCTCGTTAAGGACAGCAGAGACTCCCTGCGACAAGGGTTCCGCCGAGCGCCGCGTACGAGCTTGTTGGACTATACCTGGCATGTGGATATAGAAGGCATTTGATAGGCATTATTTATTATTTGACGACCGAATAACCTATATAGTTGTTAGGCCAAAGGTGTATCTCACAGGTTTAGATACATACAACCTATTCACTACGGCCTTGAAGTGCCCCAAATATCTATCTGAACACGGATACGTTTAGAGCGAATTCCATTCCTTAGCAGTTCACATGACGAAAGATGAGTTTGTGGCATTCATTGCAACCCTTCCTTAAACTAGGGGGCAAGAATCAAGAGCAATCACTCACCACGCACCCAACATTAATTGTCATGCTGAAAGATTAGTCGTCTGTCTGTCATCAGCAAGCGCCTTTTGGCATGAAGTGCTGGCTCATGAAATTTTACTCTAAATATACTCCGTGACCGGATAAATATGCTTTTGTAGTAAACAAAACACGGTGACACTTCATTTCTTGACTGGTATAACTTGGGAATCTTTAAAAAACGAATCTACTCTTCTGAAAGGATTCGCGGTATGGTGCCGCACAACCGTTCATACAAGTTAGAATATTACAACCGTCACCGCCGCCGCACCGCATCTGTGCGTTTGGAGCTTTAAGGTATAAGCATGTATAAGTTGGCAGCCGAGCGCACGCAGCAACAGCAGACGACGTGTCGCTAGCTACGCCACAGATTACTTAATAGTACAGATACAGATACTGCATCCCGTACAAAATCTTGGTACTTACCGCGATTGTAGCCACAGATTATACTACTCCGTCTCCTTAAGAATGTGTTCGTGCCGACAGTGACAAGGGCTGGCAGTTTGTTTTACCATTTTGTCTGGATAAATGCTATATGCAAACTTTCTAGCACTAGGCTAAGCCACGGACGGACAAAGGGACAGACGGACATGGCGAAACTATAAGGGTTCCGTTTTTGCCATTTTAGCTCTGGAATCCTAACAAAAAAGGATATTTATTGTAATGCGCAGAACACATTGCCATGCTTACAGTACCCTAGCGTTATACTAGATACGAAGGTCAACTTTCGAACTTCGCATCGAGCCATCCCGCTCACGCTTATAGCTTTTTATAGAAGAGTAAGAGGGACAGCACGATACGAACTTCCAAATTGTTATATTAGCTATTAATTCTAGCATAGTCATATTAAAATTTGCCCCCTGTTTCACCAATCACTTATAAAAGTCCAGGCGGCATGTTTTTTCCGTGGAACACGAATGAACTGAACGTGCGTCGGCGCGCGCTTGTGACAACCTACTGGAATTTCGATCGCAGGAGATCGTCCCCGCGGTAGGTAAATATCGCGCGTAAGTACATGGCATGCATGAGGCCTGGCTACGCTAGCTACGGAGGCAATTTCATAGAAATAAGGTATACTTAAGTTGGCGTAGCTAGCGACACGTCGTCTGCTGCTGCTGCGTGCGGTCGGCTGCCAACTTATCCCTTAAGGCCACAATAGACCGGGAGCGCGGGGCGCCGCGCCGACGGAGTGTGCCCAGCGCGGTCAATAACACTGAATCAAACACGGTGTGCCGCGCTGCCGGTGTGTGTCACCGTATATTTGATTCAGTGTTATAGAGCGCGCTGGGCATGCTCCGTCGGCGCCCCGCGCTCCCGGTTTGTGCTGTAGTTTAATGCTAATAAAATCAAAAATACATTATAAGACAGTCATTCGCAAAATACGCCTTCCATTATAGCGGGGGAAAGCCACAGACACTCTATAACATTTTATAGTTTTTAAATCAGAAACAACATCCACAAAGCAATAATGTCAGGAGATGGAAAGGTTTTTCATATTCTACAATTTTTTTTATAGCGGGAAATCCCGAATTGCTGTGTAAAAAAAGGTATGGCAAAATAAAAAAAACATATGAACACGCACAAAAAACAAAATCATTGATAGTTACAAAACCTTCATAATCTTTAAAGCGATACAGGAACATAGTATCAAAAAATCTACATAATAGTTTCAACTGAAACTACTTTGAACTTTTTTCGCACAAAGATTTGGGACTAACTGCCATAGAAAAAGATTTAGAACTTAGAATAAGCTATCCAGTGACATACCTATAGCATGTTCTTATTAGTTATATAGGCTAATTTGCCCATCCTCCCTTAGTGGAGAGAT
The DNA here is from genome assembly GCA_947563465.1 of Archips xylosteana. Lineage (NCBI taxonomy): Eukaryota > Metazoa > Arthropoda > Insecta > Lepidoptera > Tortricidae > Archips > Archips xylosteana. The sequence goes on from OX387373.1 coordinate 10,175,513, forward strand.
AGACTAAAGGCAATTCTCGTCTTTAAGGTGGAACGGCACGCTCTAGGCGCGAAATTCAAAATTTTTACAGGTTTTAATTTATTGTGGGTAAACGGTGTAACTGTTTAACTTCATATGGTACTTGCGCATGTAAAACAGTGTTCTTTATATTATTGTGTAAAGTTTTTTAAGAATAAAACTGTTAGCTTGATATAAAAGTTGTCAAACATAGAAATTCGGACTTTCAACGCTTTAACAACTTTTATTTCAAGCTAATAGTTTTGTTGTTAAAAAACTTTACACAATAATATAAAGGACACTGTTTTACAAGCGCAAATACCATATGAAGTTTATCATTTACACCGTTTACCCACAATAAATTAAAAACTGTAAAAAGTTTGAATTTCGCGCCTAGAGCGTGCCGTTCCACCTTAATACTTAAAGATAATATCTAAGAATAAATTTAACGGTAGTCGGCATTTAGTGTGCAATAACTAAACGCTCCAGGTTTTTTATAGTATCAACATCGATGCCGGTGCATTCCGTCACAATGGGGACGCGCCCACGCGAATTTGGAACGAGAAAACACCTAATTATGCGCGGGAATTAGATATTAAAGATGGCTGACTGACAGCGGGAAATTTTGTCCACGCAGAATTCCTATTTCTGGTAAAGCTTCTTCATCTTTTCAGTGAATAAAACAAAAATCTGGTCACGGAAACATCCAATCATCCATCATTATCATCGTCATCAACAGATTGGTGACTCTCTTTGAGTTGTTGATATTTATGGGCGGTGGTGATCATTTTCCATCAGATGACCAGCTTGCTCGTTTTGCCTCCCTCTTATAAAAAAAAATAGTTGCTGAAGAAATTAAGAATCCTTCATTGGAGTTGCCTCTGCCGAACCATCCAAGAGATTGCCAAAGCACAGCCGCAACAATTCATGACAATGAAGTCACTCAAAACTTCAGAAACTAACCAGATAATACGTAAAAACTCGTACGCAACGCATACAGGAAAACGTCTGCGTAATAAATAAGCCGATGTTTATTATTTAGCTTACTTCTGCCAAGAGATAAGAATTTTACGCTTTCCCAGAACTATTGCGTTACCCGCAAACGGAAATGTTATAATTTTGTCAGCGACATCTTGCACAATAGATTTTTTACATTTCATCCGACTGTCGAATGAGGGTTATTTTTTTCCGACTAGCACTGGACAGATTTTTTACTTCATAATTATTACAGTGATCTTCATTGGTTGTATGAAGGACACTCGTACGTTTATCTGTTACCTAGTATCCATAGAGTGCATAGAGCAAGCTTTACTTAATTTGGGAGTAGGTCAATTGGTGTCAAATTGTCCCACGATGAATATAAAATGACATATAATTTTATCCCATTTTGACAGCGCACCAATACATATTACAGCTTTGATCATTCATGGTTTACGGTACGGTCGACCAAGAAAGTGGTCTACCAGTTTTGACAAAAGTTTCTGTGACATCTAAATATCCCTAAGTCACTGTCATCATGTTATTGCAAGGAAAAATCGACCTCGTTGTATCATGACGTGCAAATGAACTTCGACCGTAGGGGGGTAGACCATATTTTTGGCCGACTGTATTATAAAGGGCTAGATGTAAGTAGAGGTGAAAAACTCAAGTAAATTGACCTGTTGTATGTAGTAGTAACAAACGTGTCCGTATATTGGCATGGCACCGAAATTATTTAATAAGCTTCCTGAACCACTCAAGGCAGAAAACACAAATATATGTAGGTTTAAATATATGTTGACGAAACGCTTAACTGAAAAGTGCTATTATAGTGTCAATGATTACTGGAATGACATTGCTTAGGTTAGTTGTTCTTGTGCATCCTAATAATAATAACAAGATAATTTACATTTATTTTTTAATTTAAATTGAGTTTTGTTTATTGGTTTTTTGACATTCTGTTATTGTTTTGATTATTTTAATTAGTGTATCCGATCTTATATACTGTTAACTGACATTGTGTTTACCTATCCTCTATATTTCGACGCCGGCAGGCACATCATAGCTTGTTCTCTTGCATGATTATCAATATCACCTAAATGTACCTATGTTGACGAAATAAATGAATTTGAATTTGAACAAATTGATGTTCCAAATTCGAAAAATGACTTAAGCTCCATATCAATTCTGTGCACTACTACATACAAGCGCGATCATCGTAGGTTTTCGCGCGAATTTTGTTGATTGAATTGCGCGATTGTCAGTTAGGACACCTAATTGGAGTTCAATATGTTTGATCGCGCGTTCGTACGAGTAAAATTCGCGCGAACGCTCGAAGGACGATGCCATAGAGTTGTATAGGTGTACTTTTGACGCCTTGGTAACCTACAAATATTTACGCCCTGGTCTGTGAATGTAAACTTATTCGTAGTATACAAAATACGAAAATAGCCGAGCTCCAAACAATGAAAGACCTTTCATTGCTAAAAAATTAGGAGAACGACCTCCTAATTCATTCCGACGACTTTAACGATTCCTTCACCCTGGGCCATTGTCCTAATCTCGAGCTATAAAGTATACCTAGTCAAAACTTCGCATAAACATCAAGGAACATCAAAAAGATAATTAATAGTACGCTGTACGAGACTTTGGCAATAACACACGTCGATTTGTATCTTGTCCCTTGTGTCAGAAATAACCGCCATTTTGTATTGCGTTTCGTTTTTCGTCTACGGTTTCTTTGAACGTTTGTGGCTGTTGAAGAATTTGGAGTCGTATTCTATATAAATGCAACATAAAATTTGTGTTTATAGGTCACTTAAAAATAGGACTGCATAATGCATTAACTCAATTATTCCCCTGTATTTGTGTGCTTTTGCTTTTTCAGCCAGACAAGCAACACCACTAGGGCCACCTATTTACTAGTTTCGTGGAAAAGAAAGGAGACAGCGTGTCACAACAGCTAGCATCATACACTTAGTACTCGACTGGATTTTCCATGGAATCAAACTCATGTCTAGTCATGCTAAATAGCTGTTAAATTTTATCTATACATTTAAACAATGTATGTCCATCCAATACCAATACCGCCAAGCTGTAGTGGGACTGGGGCCGACGTGTCTGTCGAATGCATTCGGACTGATGGGCACGAATCGTTACGGAATGAGTTGCGAAGGATGGCCAAGGAGCAGAGGCAGACCCAAGAGGAGATGGCGGGACGACCTGAGCGTTTTTCAAGAGGACAGAATAGGGAAGAATAAATAAAATAAATAAATAAATATCACGGGACAATTCACACCAATTGACCCAGTCCCAAAGTAAGCTCAGCAAAGCTTGTGTTATGGGTACTAGGCAACGGATAAACATACTTATATAGGAGAGAATGGCGGAGGAAAGAGGCGGCCTTCGCTAAGCACTGGGACATATTATAGGATACCTACTAGCTGTTGCCCGCGACTCCGTCCGCAAAGAATAGGGGTATAAAAAATAGCCTACGACCTATTCTCAGACCTACCAAATATGGAGAAAAAAACGTGATAAAAATCGGTCAAGCCGTTTCGGACGAGTTCGATAACAAACGCCGTGACACGAGATTTTTATATATTAGATTTAAAAATCCAATACCTACATTCCACAACAACACAACAGTTGGTCAAATCGTAAATCTGTTTTAACATGATTCTCTTGTTGTTTCAAGTTTTACGTCATTCGCTTTCCCTTTTGTTAGTAAATACTTACGCAATTTTGTTTATTGTTGGTTTAATTTTAAAATGTAAGTATTTAAGAAAATGGATGAGACGTTTGAGTGATTTATTAAGTTAAACCTGATGTAATAGTACTTACGTTTCATGATAGGGATACGTCGTGAGTCCCAAAAATTTAAATCTTAACTGTAGTAAACTAGCGACCCGCCCCGGCTTCGCACGGGTGCAATTATGCATTTATGTATTATACATATAAACCTTCCTCTTGAATCACTAGGTATCTATTAAAAAAAACCTCATCAAAATCCGTTGCGTAGTTTTAAAGATCTAAGCATATATAGGGACAGACAGCGGGAAGTCACTTTGTTTTATACTATGTTACAGTGAAGAAATGTAAGTCGCGTCGCAAAATAGTTACTGAACCAGTGAGATGTACACCTTTGGCCTCATCTGCACTTTTCATCAGGTCAATCGCGGCTCAGTTTTATGTAAAAGAAACATCTATACATATAATAAATCTGTAACAAGTCGGTGTCTGTACATTGAAGATATTTGAGAAAAACTGTCACTAGGGCTATTTACTAGCGCAATAGAACCCAAAACAATGTTTTTTAGAATTATTCTCTGTTTGTCTGTGCATTTGTGCGCGCTAATCTCAGAAACGGCTTAACCTAGAAGGATGCGGTTTTCACTGATATGCTGGTATTTTCTCGGATTAACATTTAGTGTTTGTTTCATTTGAATCGGTTCACAAATAAGAAAGATACGTCTATTTTAAGAATTTATAGAACAGTTTTTAGAAGTAGTCACTTGGGAGTCTGGTAGTGACTTGAATGTGAACGCGGGTGTGTGGGGGGGGGGGGGGTATTTTTTTTATATCGATGAACCTAGGAGAGCCATAATTCATGAAAAAGCAAATTGGATAAAAAAAATAAAATGCCCAAATTACTAATTCCACGCGGACGGAGTCGCGGGCAAAAGCTAGTCAATAATATGATTGCAGATAGACAACACGAAGGATAAAGACAGTGTGTCATTGTAGTTGCGAATCGGACACTGGCTCAGAGAAATACAGGGGGGTTACTACGAAATTCGAAGTTCGAAGTTCGGATCGTGCGGTCCCTCTCACTCTCGTTATAAATACCATTAGCGTGAGCGGAACGGCATGAAACGAAGTTCGAATTTCGCGCTTCGTAGTATAGGGCCAGAGGCTTTTAAACTTCTTCTTAAGGCTCTCCATTACTGGAGCTAAAGTCAGAAACGGCCCGACGCGGTTTGCGACCGGTAATTCAATCGTTCGGGAGAGGATAGAAATGGGTTGAGCTTGGGATGAGCCTTATTTTCCTGTTAATGCGCTTTGTAAATAAATAAATGAACAAATAAATAAGGCTCATCCCAAACTCAGCCCAAACCTCTCGCAAACCAGTGATTTTTGGCGTTCCTGAATAGCAGTTCAAACCAAACCCAACCCAAATGATTGAATTAAAAATAGTAATAAGTTGAACGTAAATTGGTTAGTATAGATATGAATAAGATTGGAACAAAAATATGCTACAAAAATAAAAGATCCCTAGTGTACTGTTTTTCCCCAAAAATGCATGAAATAAGAAAGAAAGAAAGAATAGTACATTGTGCATCTAGGGCCGTAATCCCCTTACTGCCCGTGATACACACAATGATTTTCATCACATTGCGAGAAAAAAAAATCCAAAAATAAAATTATTTTGTCTCTAAACACTTAAATTGAATAAAATAAGGCTACCCGCCAATACAGATTGTCACTTTTTCGAGTCATCTACCATAGATAATGTAAACTGTGTTTAGTTTAGAATTCGAAAGGTCATACGGCCAGATTCTACCAACAATTTAAAAAAATATTACTAAAATTATTGCAAAACTATTTGTTATAAATTTAAAATATAAAAATAACGAATTTTCATGAAGCGTAGATAAGTTTTATGTTGTAAAATTTGGGTTATAGCTAAGTTTTAAAGATAATAAATAAAACGCTGGCTGACTTGAAACCTCCTTAGTCTGAAATTACTTGTTTGCAAATTTTAAAACTAAAGTTAGAACTCCCTTGGGTAGAAAAATTGTACGTAAATCCATAACTCCCTTAAGAACAATTTAGGCCTTTGACATTTAGTATACAGACATGGAATAACACTATTGACGAGCAAGTTTGATGAAAAGACACATAAATATTTTTACAAAAAGGACAATACAAAGGCTAAAAAAAAGTGTGTCATTGCGGTTGTAAATTGGACACTGGCTCAGCATAATGCTGAGGCGTTTATAACACCCCAGCGCTGATTTTCAGCCAGCACCGTCGGTAATACCCGGAACGCCACACAGATAGATAAACAGTACACTTATAAAATAAATATAAACGATAAACTACATAAACTACATGCGTAAATGGATAATTTGTAGATCATAAAAGCAAATAATTTCAACAAAAATACTATAACTCACTTGCCAAGTATACAACTCTGCGCGGACTAAAACGAAAAGTGAAATAACCGAGACAAAGAAAAATCAAAGAAGTTTTGTGAAATAGTGCTGGAAAGGAGAGGAATTAAGTTTTCTGAAATGACAACAAATACCCTTTAAGCTTTCGCCCAAAGGTGTACCTGCTAGTCACTCCTAGGACGGGAGGGGGGATGCCATTCCCAGGGTGCGGCGGAACAATAGCCTTAAATCTGCGCACACTTTACAACGCACTTTACAAATAAGAAAATAGAGTAAGTAGTAGTAGAGTTTAGGCGGGAGTCCCACCCACAAAAGATGCAAAAGATGACGAATGTAAGAAAGATAAAGGATGCAGAATAAAAGTACGAGAAGCATAATACAGAGAACTCGAGGTCTGCCGTCAGCTCTGCGAACTGTTTACTATCTTGAGCTGATTTACTAGATGCAGTGGCTTCCCGTTGCCTTCTGCACAAGCGTTTGTATTTGTTTATATTTGGGGCATACTCTCCGATACCAACGATGTCGTCTGTAAACCATCATGATGGACAAAACCGATGGGAAACGTAAGGTCGAGAGACGCAAAACGGAGTCAGGCATTAAGACGGTAGAACAGCTATTTAAGTTAGCTATGGACACTTTGACAGGACGACATTTAAGGTGCTGGCTGATAACGAAATTGCACTATGAGAAGAAGTATAAAACGCTATTACCTTATTCATTTCGGCTTACAGAAATTTACTGAATCGGAGATTTGACAGCTTGGTTATCATCACAGTAACTTGGGGTAAATCACAAATTTGTTGTAACTTGGCTTTATAATATACTGTTTTAAACTTTCGTGATTTTAACTCATAATTAAATTATTACTTATACTAAACGGGACTTATCACGCCAGCAATATTTACCCAGACGTTTCGGCCACATTGCAGCGGCCGAGATCACGAGTTGCTATTTTCGCGCCTTTTTTAAATTGGGCACTGCCATAAAAATTCTGAGGCCATTAAAAACTACCCAGTTTCTACCATCTCATTTTACCCGGTAAAAACTAAATCAAGACTAAATCACTAAAAATAAACACTGGAATCTATAGTTCAATCACCTGATCAAAAAAAAAACAGAAATACTCACTTACCAGTACAAAATCATGATCCAATACACAACTATTTATAGACAACAAAAACACTGGAACGAAACGCGCTTTTTTATTTTTAAATTGCAAAATGGCGGCCGCGACCGGTGCGCGCTCCTGCCAACTAACGTCTGGATGGGGCTTGCGAATTTGGATTCGGTTCGTTCGGTAAAATTACATAGTGGTTATTTTGGCGGACGATGGAAGAACGTGATGGAAATTCACGAAACAGTTAGGGTGCCTATTGGAGTGCTGTATGCGTTTGATATCCACCATTGGTCATCATATTTAAATCATTGGTCCACATAGCATAGCACTGGTGAAATGGGGTTCAACTAAGCTATGTTTTTATATGAAAAGATGTTTGCTCTGGATATTCATCGAGTGGCTACATAGCTTACCATCAGTGGAAACTGTCACATAGCTTCGTAGTGTATGCAGCATGCAATCTCAAAGTCAAAATCAAAACTCTTCATTCCATTTACTTAGGCAACAATTGATGCTCCTATGAACGTCGAAGAATCTACCTACCGGTTCGGAAAAACCCTGTTGAGAAGAAACCGTCAAGAAACTCAACAAGGTGTATTTTTTAAACAGATCTACATTTTTATTAAATAACATACTTACCTACCTACATCTAACTAAAGTATTTAATACAACTTAATTTTTGAACACAGTAGATGCGCTATTTGGGACTAGAGATCGCCAATGCGGATCAGAATTATTTCCAAACATCTCATCTCTGACCATTCATCACTAACACTAAGTATTCACACGTAACCACTGCTTGACCGTGGCTTGACCGCTTTTAACCCTGCGACGTGATGTGGTTTTGGTACGTGTGATGCGACCCTTAATCACCCTAAGGCGAAACCAGGGCCGTAAACTAGTCAAATTAAAACGAGAAAACCTATTTCTCGTATCGTTTCTCCCGATAACCGCTCTGCCCACCTGCTCCACGTATTTCTCAGAAAGTTCTGTTTATTTTCGTGTCCGATCCAGTCGACCATTCCACTGGATTATGGCTGCAACGGTGATAGTATTGTAAACATATGAAGGGAAAGGGAAACGAGGAAAACACAAATGGGTTATTCAAGCGCTTTGACCGCTCGGTCGTTTTCAAAAAAATTTTACATAATTGACGAGAAAAAATAACCTTAAATTACATTATTAGCACCCCCGCGCTGATTTTCATAAACCGCCGTTATTCCTCATAAAAGATTGTCGGGATCTTTGTAAAATTAGTTTCGTAGAATGGCGCCTGGCCGCGTTACCTACCGGCAGTTCGAGTAGTTAATATAGTTCCGCTATTCGACAAAAGATGGCGTTACCGTCCACTTTATTGGTATAGGTAACGCCACCAGAGTTGAGGTCACGTACACAACCACATCTCATGTAATGACAGCGGGATTTTGACGTTGTGTTGTCGTTAAACGTCAACACAACGTTACAATCCCGCTGTCATTACGTGAGATGTGGTTGTGTGCGTGGCGTCAACTCTGATGGCGTTACCTTTACAGATAAAACGCGATCCTGTGTTTGTCGATGCGATGAACGACCTTGTAACTCATAAATAAATAAGTTTTTGTTAAAAAATTCATTTTCAATGCAAGCTGTTTCGCTGACTGTACTCGCATTGTCATCTAACCTACATAAGTGTAATTTCAAGTAAATCCGACCACTGGAAGTGGGTCAAATTCAACTTCCAAGATTTGACCCGTACATACATAGGTACATTGCAAATTAATAAAAAGCATTTAATAACTGCTCATTAACGATTTACTAAGTGAAATGGATTTTTCACTTCTCATGCTCGTAAAGTTGTTCTTTATGTAGAGAGAACGCTGTATAAAATAGCTTTTTATGATCTAGTGCATGAAGTAAAATCTTCTTCTAAGACCAAAGCATTTAGCCGCAAACAGTAGAAATAAAAAAAAAATAGAAATTAAATTACCAAACAGTTTCTTGTTTTTTTTTTTATAAAACTGGTGTAATATATTACGAAATTGATAAAACTAGGCAAATCTAGTTTATTATGATAAAAATAGCAAAGTATGAAAAAAAGAGCTTGTAACTGTACTTGTGTGTACTTTCCTTGCAATCGAAGTGAAAAAGCAGAGTGTAAAACTCTAGCATTAAACAAGTTAGCTATGTATGGAGTATCTTTTTGTTTTTATTTTTTCAACTTAATTTTTTATCTTATCCGCCAAGACGAGCCAAGCGGAGTGCAAGGGCACTACCTACCTTTTCTCGAAACGTTTCGTCGTTTTTTTGAACTCTCAATGTCTAAAAACCCCCGATTTCGTCACTCACTGATCATCAAAATTCTTAAGGTACTTCCTGAAGTCCTAGAAAGCTGAAATTTGGTATGTAAGCTAGTAATAGTATACAAACAACGAAAAAAACTTAAAACTTTTACCCCCCAACCCCTTAAACTAGGGGGTAAAAGCTTGTATGAGACTTCCGCAAATTTTGATGCTAGAGGTCTGAAAATTGATATAGAGGGTCCTTGTTATCCTTGTTATAAATAATAAGATATGTATTTCAGGATTTTTAGTAAATCATCCCCTACCAAAAAGAAATGAAATCCCATAAAAACATTTCATGTTAAATGTTGCCAAGACGAGACCATGTAGCTCGCACTGTCAAAAAGTAATCAGATCTCTTGTAGAGCCAAGTTTCTAACCCTACGTGCCCAGCTCTAAATCTATAAGCCCTAATTTTACACTAATTAATCTCGTAGGCGTGCAAACCGTGGACTAAACTGGCGAGTCGACCGAACGGAAAGAGTTTAAAAGATTGAATAGATTTTTAAGTTCAAGCCCATATGCCGAATTGCAAAAGGTTCGTGCGGCCGACCCGCCAGTTTAGTCCCCGGTTTGCACGCCTACGAGATTAATTAGTGTAAAATTAGGACTTATAATTTTATAGATTTAGAGCTGGGCACGTGGGGTTAGAAACTTGGCTCTACAAGAGATCTGATTACTTTTTGACAGTGCGAGCTACATGGCTCGTCTTGGCAACATTTAACATGAAATGTTTTTTCTCAAACATGCTATGAAATATTGACGTTATGTTCCTTATAATACGCCACGAAGTGTCACGTTGCAGGTGCAGGTGCAGCCGGTGGTGGGGGACCGCCTAGACGAGAGGTCAATAATGGAATTTCATACAACTTTGTTGGCCAAGGCCAGCAAAGTGATCGTCTATTGTTTCATACCATGTCGTTTATAGGTCTATGGCATCATAGCATTTAGCGATTAAAAAAAAACTATAAGCAATATTTGCGTTTTGGTTCATTAAGACATTCTGCCACTACGCTTATTTAAGGTAAGGTAAGATGATGATGATGATGATGATGGTGTGATGATGATGGTGATGATGATGATGGTGATGATGATGATGGCGATGATGATGATGATGATGATGATGGTGATGATGAGATGGTGATGTTGATGATGAGATGATGATGGTGATGACGATGATGTTGATGATGATGTTGATGATGATCATGATGGTGATGATGATGATGGTGGTGATAGTGATGCATGTTTGAGAAAAACTCTATACAAGCCTTGGCCACACGAACAGGGATTGCCGGCCTCGTATCTCTAGATGGCCTCGTTAACACTCGGCCATCTATAACTACTCGGCCGGCAATCCCCTATTTCGCGGCCGCTGCAGTAATGTACTATTGTGGGATTACTTTTACGGTTACGGTTGTATTTAGTATGAAATATCTAGCATTAAACCAATTTTACCCTAGACAGGTCTATCCACCCTCGCCGTTCCGGCTTGTAAGTATATGGACGTCTCGGGTAAAACGGCTCGTTTTATACTCTTGTTGTACAATCTTCTATTTTCTTATTTCTTCCAGAACTCTTATAACATGACCTCCGCCTAGTACCAGGTTTTCGTCGACTTTTATATTAAATTTATGGAAATAAAACACATTTGATATATTTTTAATTATAAAAACCACACGAAACTCTATATACATATAAATGCATTACAAATCACTGTAAAAATTTTAAAAATCTATTTTAATATACTTAACTCTATAATCCTAGATCATACACATTTTACCCGTCTCTACTGTGGGCATGACAAATTAAGGCCCTACCGTGTTTTTGGCGCATTTATTGCATTCATTTAATCTCTTGCTGTATCATTACATTTGACGGCGCGCTGCCAAAATAATGCTAGCTACACCTAAATTTATTAACACGATTTGATTATGTGTTTCGCTTGGCACTTTGTTTTGATTGTTAAACGTCAATGATTGATGCTGTTAATAGCAGTAATAGTAAGGCGGTAGTATTGAAACGAACGTTGACAGTTATAAAATTATAGAAGGTAGTGTAAAATAAAAGAGCGGGCAACCCCGAATAGGGTAGCAGGTGGCCGCCAACTGACAGTTGGTCATTCCTTTTGACAACCTCGCTCGGTGGTGCACGCGTGCTAACCTATTGGCTCTTTAATCCGGCTATATTTCATTAATCACTTGTGATTTTAATATAAAGTTTTTTTGAATTAAATCGGCAGTGCGTATGTGACGTAAGTGCTTTTATTTCTGTTCTTCAATCATCTGTACGCCCCAATGGAAGGTGCAGGTAAAGACTGTCCCGCCGAGCCTCCTGATGCTCCGATACATTCATTACTAGCAAAGCTATAGTCCTGAAATTCATGTGTAAGATATTTGAGGATTCACTCTAATGACAAGTGTCGTGAAGTCGTCTCTAAAAAATAAAATAAATTCGTAGTACGACGTAGATACTGCACGGCGGGTCATGACTTTTTGAATGTTGATAAAACAAGATGTTTTCTAGGGCGTAGTGTTGCTACATTTTTAAAATATGTATTTGTTTCAGTCTAACCAACCTATCTTGAGCCATCGTGCTTCCCCCTTGTCCGATAGTTAGTTGCGTTAGTTCTCCTTCGGCCATCGGACGGGAAACTCGTGTCGCTTGCGCTTACGCACGGCTTTGATTCTAGCCGCTCTCACACACACATACAATAAGTTTACTTTTAGTTTACCACTGACAGTTTTTTTTTATAATAACGCAAAGTAAGCTAAGGAAAGCTTGTGTTATGAATACTAGGCAACGGATAAACATACTTATATAGACAGATACATACTTAAATACACATTAAACACCCAAGACCCGAGAACAAACATTCGTATTTTTGATACAAATATCTGCCCCGACACGGGAATCGAACCCGGGACCTCAAGCTTCGTAGTCAGGTTCTACCACTAGGCCATCAGGGCCCAATTGCATAACAAAGTACAACTAATATTACAAGTGGAACTCTCGCTTCAGTTCTATTAACTAGAAAGGGAGTTCCGCTTGTAATATAAGTTGTACTTTTTTATGCAATTGGGCCCTGGTCGTCAAATCACAGATGGCTTGGCTTGCCTTCATTTCATTTCCAACTTTAACACCATACAAATAAAGTAGCTATTACAAAGTCTGCAAACGTGGGTAACAGTATTAAAATCATTACAATGGAACATACAAGGAAAGAACATAATAATAACAATAAATTACAAAAGATTAAATTTTGATTAAAGTTAAGTTTGATTAAGTATTCTAAAATTGGCTTTATTTGTAGGTGGTTAAAGTTGAATATGAAATGAAGGCAAACCATCTGTCAGTGGTAAACTTTATGTAATTTTACTGCACACGAGTGCATAGAATACCTAAAATTGATTAGCGCCAAAAGCTCGGTAGGGCCTATAGCCAATATCTTTTAGTCAATACATCGGTGTGTGGGCCTAAGGCCGTATTGTCTAACGCTTTTGGCGGTGGCCTTCGCTTTCACCATCTCTTTCTGTCACCCTTTTATACCGTTTGACAGAAAGAGATAGTGATTGCGAAGGCAAGCGTCAGAAACGTTAGACAATAAGCCTGCTGGCTGACTTTTGTTCCATTTAAATAAATCTTAAGAGGGTATCATGGCTGAGAGGCTTTTGAGAAATAGGTATTTTAATGAAATGTCGCTGTCTCGCCCGAACCCCTCCGTGTCAGTACAGCGAGAGCGGGACAACTGCAGCTCAGACCGTTAATAGGCGCGTAAAATTGATCAAAACAGCATTTCGTAATCCCCTGTTTTCTCCTCGAAAACTGGACCAATAAAATTATTTTTTTCAAATATAATTAGAGGATAGATTTAACTTTGCCCCTTAGATGTTTTCCTTGTTTTGTTTATATCAGGGATTCTTTTCTGTTGAGTGTCTGAAAATGACGTTGAAATTGGGCAATTTTTTCAGTTTTTGAAAGCTCATATTTCTTATGTTAATTGAAATATGGAAAAAAACGAAACCTAGGGGCATAGCTGTGGTAGATACGGATTACGTTTGTATGGAGAAATGGTGCGCATCGTATCCTCATAAGTTTGCTGACTCACAGTCGCTAATGTTATGTCCACAAAAGACAATTTTTGGTTCTTACGGCGTGTACGACCTGTCATGTCTGTCATTTTTGGAAGACAGGAAGCCCTGTCTTGTCATAAGATGCTTCATAGAAGAACGTAATAAGAACTAATATTCAGAGGTTGGAATTTTCACGGCAAAATAAAATACTGTCGTAATCAAACTAGTGTTAGAAACAAGTTTGGTATGAAGTACCTTTTTTTTTGTATTTATTTTTTTCAACTTCATTTTTTATTACTCTTGCGGTCATCCCGTGAAACCATATTTAAAAAAAAAAAAAAAACAGTGCTAGAAACATTTTTTGATGTGATAACTTCTGATGTGAGGGTAAGGGTGAGGCCACACGAGCGTAATTTTGTGAGTTGTGAGCGGCAGAATTTCGGTTGCGCCATACATTGTGTCACGTGATGGCGCCCTAAACCGCTTCGTTACGTAACGCGTTACAGGACCAGTCTGTCTGGCTTCCCTTTCTCTCACGCATACGGAAGCGGTAGGCAGGCTCCTCTCTCACTCTAACCCGCAGCGCTAGCCGTATTTCGGACAGACGCTTCCCCCTCTCAGCTAGTCATTAGTCATTACATTAGTTTAAGGGGATGTTTCACCACTTTTTTTAAAGTTCGGATTAGCTTGATCATAACCTTATTTGTCACATGGAATAAAAAATTCTGTTTCACCAGTCTTGATTAGCGCTAAGTGACGGACAAACTATTTCTTAATTTGACCATCAGATCAGGTGGCATTTAGCATTTTTATCCGTCACATATCTTTTTAATTAGTTAGTTTATTTTTTTGTGGCCATGGTTGGAGAGCCCTTCAGCCGGTTTCAGAAAAATAAATCAAAGTATTTTTTATTTTTTAAAGAAAGAAGTCATGCTAAATTGCAAACGAGAATTTAAATATCAAGATTTGAGTAAAAAATATAGGTACGCTTTTAGTATTTAAAAATAAATCCAAAATTTCGTAATATTTTTTAATTACAGACTATTTTTTCAGTGGCACAATCGTTTGTTCTACCTGAACTTGTACATCGCCATTAAAAAAAAAGTTAATCTGTCAAAGAATTTGGCGCCACTTTTTGATTCGTTTTACGTGATTTTAGTTTTCTTTGTTATTGTTAACCAAAGTATCGTAAATAAATACCGTTTTTGGATTAATTATAATGTTACACATTTGTTTATGCAAAAAAATAGATGTGTTTAAAAATTACATAGTTTACGATTTATTTTGCTTTAATAATGAGCGACTCTTTGAACGAAAATATGCGAACAGGAACCCGTGGTCGTGAAATGGGACGTTGCTATTCCGACTTTTTGTTAAACCGACGATTAGTTAAGTGGTACTTAGTTTGCACAGGACCGGAGTGGTGAAACTGAAAAAAAACTGGCCGACAGATTTGTGCAGTACTTAGTTTATTCATTGGTTACGTAACCAGTAGTTTGACAATAAGGTGGTGAAACAGCCCCTAAGAATAATATTCAATATCGATAAGGACACGTTTCTAGCACTAGCTAGATTGCTCCAGTGTTTTGTTTTGCCGTGAAAATTCCGACGTCTGCTATATTACTAGAGTCCAGCAAGTAAGTACTGGCCCAAGCAAAGTAAATTCAAAGTGGAATTATGACAGATGTTAAGGTGGTTTCTCACACTCGTAAACACGCAAACCAGCAAAACAATGTACGATAACATCTCTCCTTCGCATTACTTTCTGACTGATCATTTGGTGCAGTGGTTAACTTAACCAGTCTGTGCTGTGTACGAGTACGTGAGTTCGATCCCCAGTTTATTCGCGTGCAAACGTTCGTTACGTATTTTGACAGTCGATTCTATTTTTTTTAATTCGCCTTCACTTTCTTGTACCAAGACTTACTTTTCTAGTATGGCAAATGCTGCGTGAAAGAGCTTTAAATTATTATTATTACATAAAATTTATCAGAAAATATGAGTATATTATAAATTATAACAAAGAACTTTGGTTTAGTGCGATCGACAACGACAAATAAGTTATTCTACAAGTTATAAAATATAGAACTTGCAAACGATTACGAAAATATTACTGAAATTATCATTCATAGTGAAATAATACGGATCACGTCTCAATACGAGTTTACCTCGACATGTTTATATTACACCTACATAATTATGACAGTGCCAATAAAGAGCCATTTTCATTTTCCATTGCTCGTTTGCCTCCTTCTCATAATGTTCGATACAGCGCCATCTACAGTTCACTTGCCGAACTAGATGGCTTGCTAATTAAGGATAACGATCTTAGATTATTTATGCACTAGATAGAGCTTAGGTGGCATGGAAACGTCCCGTAAAAATATAAGCCAACTGTTGGCTTATATGTCAT
Source organism: Archips xylosteana (assembly GCA_947563465.1). Taxonomy (NCBI): domain Eukaryota; kingdom Metazoa; phylum Arthropoda; class Insecta; order Lepidoptera; family Tortricidae; genus Archips; species Archips xylosteana. The sequence goes on from OX387373.1 coordinate 10,191,583, forward strand.
TTGCGTCATTCGCAGGGTTGCCAATAGTAATATGCTAAAATCCCCAAACGCATTGTCGAAATTCCCCACGTGTGGGGAATGAAAAATTATGTGGGCCGAGTGACTTAGTTTAGAGCTGTTGCGAATAATGAATTGTAGGAAATTAATCAAGACGAGCAGAAATTTGATGTCAAATGTCGCGTATTTGTGTTCATACTTAAAATCCCCTCATTTTCCCCGAATTGAAGCTCTCCCCACACATTCCCCAATCAGCTTCACTTTCCCCACATTTTGGGGAATGTGAAATTAACTGGTATCATTAAGCACGCACACAGTGACAACCGGAATGACGTAACGCAATCGTAATATGAAGCTATCAAATGGATTTGTGGACGTTTTGTATCGCAATGTTTGCTACTGACGCTCCATCTAGTGCATAAATAATCTAAGATAACGATCGATGCCTGTTGACAACCACATTCATCTCATTAGTTCCAATTTTACACACGTGTGGTGGCGCTGGTATCGTACATCAATATAAATTAAGGTTTGAGAGTATGTCTGTCTCCGTTACATTGCAATCGGCCTCCACATATAAGCTACACATAGTAAAAAAGAGTTTAACAAAAGCGAAAGAGAGAGTTTAAAGAATTTTACACACATACAATAAAAATGACGATGAAAACGTGGGTAGTTTTGTGCGCCGGTATCAGTTTCGTCGAGAAGCCGCGCGAGCAGAGCGGCGGCGCGTAGTGCGCGTTTGGCAGCAGCCGTAGCGTGTTGCTCCGAGAGGAAGGGCCACGGATTAGCCCGAAACATGTGGAATTAAACTCAACTTGAGACGTGAGTTATCCGTATTATTTCAATATAAGCGTGTCACGGTAGTTTCATGTTTAAAGTGATAATCATTTTATTGAAGTGAAACTTCTAATGCGACTTCCAACAAGCGTTGCGTATTTAACGCAAGTTGACGTTTACGTTTATCTTGCATTTTATATATACTAACGGATGTTAAAAACTTCGATAGTGCCATTTGGAACTCATACTGTCTGTGCAAAATGTACGAGACTTGATAAAAGCGCCATCTAGTGAGTAATTTAAACACATTGGTACACATCTCGCATTGTATATATACTAACGGATGTTAAAAACTTCGATAGTGCCATTTAGACTTTGATCAATTATAACTGTAGATCCATAGTCGCGCGCCCGAAAATGTCCGAGCCAAATGAGCGCCACTTTGATAAAAGTGGCCTTCTTTTTTCTCAGTACGTTGCGTGAAATTATCAAGTTTAGGTGTCAAGTGTCAACCGAAATTCGACTGTAATGAAGTAAAGACTACGTTCAAATTTCTGTGTAGGTGATGATTTTAATTGTTATGCAAACAAATAAAAAAGTTCGGACATTTTTTGAAGGGGATTTTGTTCGGCAATGTGTATCTTCAGTTATAATTGATCAAAGCATTTAGAACTCATACTGTCTGTGCAATATGAGACTTGATAAAAGCGCCATCTAGTGAGTAATTTAAACACACGATGCATAAGTAAATTTAGTTCTTTAACCTCTTGTGTGCCGGAACGCGGATCCGCGTCAGATTTAAGGCTGTCTTTTTGTATTTTTTTTGAAATCTGTAAATTCGGTACTATTTAAAACAAGCGAGACTAGTTCTAGAATCCAGTTTTTTTTTACTTCCGGCATACAAGAGGTTAAGTTATTGCAATAAGGTTCATATTGATGTATAAGTGCCTTTTTCATTTCCACATTACGAAGTTTCACTTCATCCGCGCGGAGGAGCTGCACGCACTATCTTTTTATTAAAATACATTAACAGTTTTAGAAATGTGGAATCAAGAGAACTGTCAATGTGTATACAATGTATACCTAGACCGTTTAATTGAGTCCTGAGTTCCGAAACATTGATAGGTTACATTGACACTCCTATTGATTTGATCGTTTTGTTTTTAAATACATAAACAAATTGGCAAGATTATCTAAGTTTGTCAATCAAACGAACAATAAACATTTATTTATAACAAAATTATATTAAATCAAATTTAGCACTTTCTAATACTTCATTTAGGTATAATATTATGACTTATTTACGTAAATACTTCGCTAGCTCTTCGCTCAGAATTCGAATTAATACAATTCGTTTACTTTTAGTTTACCACTGACAGATGGCTTGCCTTCATTTCATTTCCAACTTTAACGCCATACAAATAAAGTAGCTATTACAAAATCTGCAAACGTGGGTAGCAGTATTCTAAAATTGGCTTTATTTGTAGGTCGTTAAAGTTGAATATGGAATGAAGCCAAACCATCTGTCAGTGGTGAACTTTATGTAATTTTACTGTACCCCCATCTTTTTTTAGCTTTTTTTGTCAGTTGTCATAAGCCGCTTTATCTCGTGAGTTTCTCCTTCAGCCATTCCTCGGTCAGTTCGTCTATCTCCCTCACTTCCAGCAGCCTCGGGGCGCCGACGGCGGCCGCTAGGGCGCGCTGCGTGCCCGCGTACATCACCTGAGAAGACATTGGAAAAAGTGCTTAAGAGTATTTTTAATAAAAAGAGAACAGTCGAAGGCATAAATATTTATAAACACACGCCTACCAACCATATCCTTAACCTTATGATTAGTGACATAGAGGTGTATAGATATTTTCTCAAACATGCTCTGAAATGTATGCGTTAATGTCACGAAATGAAGCCATGAAGTTTGTTGTTTATGGCTCCCTACATTACTTCTTGGCCTAGGCCATAAAAGTAAGTATGAAAAACCATTATGTCCGCTGCTGTAACTTTTTAAATTTGCTTACTAACATTAAGCTGACAAAGGAAAAATTACATACAGCCAACTTACGACATTAAAAAAAATCTATCTTCTTTTATTTCTATAAAACCGCCTAAACTACTGGTGATGGATGGATGGATGTATGGATGTATGGATGGATGTATGGATATATGGATGTATGGATGGATGTATGGATGTATGGATGTATGGATGGATGTATGGATGGATGGATGGATGGATGTATGGATGGATGGATGTATGGATGTATGGATGGATGCATGGATGTATGGATGGATGTATGGATGGATGGATGTATGGATGGATGGATGTATGGATGGATTTATAGATGTATGGATGGATGTATGGATGGATGGATGGATGGATGGATGGATGTATGTATGGATGGATGGATGGATGTATGAATGGATGGATGTATGGATGTATGGATGGATGTATGGATGGATGGATGTATGGATAGATGGATGGATGGATGGATGTATTGATGGATGTATGGATGTATGTATGGATGGATGTATGGGTGGATGTATGGATGGATGTATGGATGGATGGATGGATGGATGGACGGATGTATGGATGGATGTATGGATGGATGTATGGGTGGATGTATGGATGGATGTATGGATGGATGTATGGATGGATGGATGGATTGATGGACGGATGGATGGATGGATGGATGGATGGATGGATGGATGATGATGATGATGATGATGATGATGATGATGATGATGATGATGATGATGATGATGATGCATGTTTAAGAAAAGCTCTATACAATCCTCGGCCGGAAGAGGGATTGCTGGACTCGTTTTATCCGGCCTCGTCTACGACTCGGCCGTATACCCCAAATCTCGCCCATCAATCCCTTACTTCACGGCCTCTGCAGTAATGTACTATTTTGACGTCTTGGTAACCTAATATAATGTATATAATCTTTGATCAATTGTAACTGTAGATCCACAGTCGCGCGCCCGAAAATGTCCGAGCCAAATGAGCGCCACTTTGATAAAAGTGGCCTTCTTTTTTCTCAGTACGTTGCGTGAAATTGTCAAGTTTAGCTGTCAAGTGGAGTTTTGCCGCTACCGAAATTCGACTGTAATGAAGTAAAGACTAGGTTCAAATTTCTGTGTGATGATTTTATTTGTTACGCAAACAAATAAAATAGTTCGGACATTCTTTGAAGGGGATTTTGTTCGGCAATGTGTATCTTCAGTTCTAATCGATCAAAGTATATAATATTAATAATTTATTGGTTTTATTTAAACAGTATACATGTCACACTTTACAAAAATAGTTTGACTTAAAAACTAGCAATCTTGGTGAACACTCCTTTATATGCTAATACCCTCAACACCCTCCTTATGCCCTAGACATTACCCTATTGGCCTTTATTTTTATGAATGTTTTTATAAATTTTGCGGTTTTCTTAGTCAAAATCACAAGCGCTATTCATTTACCCTAGTTGAACGACCGCTTTAGCCTAGTTGGTAGTGACCCTGCCTATGAAGCAAGAGGTCCTGGGTTCAAATCCTGGTAAGGGCATTTATTTGTGTGATGAGCACGAATATTTGTTCCTGAGTTATGGATGTTTTCTATGTATTTAAGTATTTAATATCTATATAAGTATGTTTATCGTCGATTAGTACCCATAGTACAAGCTTTGCTTAGTTTGGGACTATGTCGATTTGTGTAAGATTGTCCCCTAATATTTATTTATTTATTATTTATTTTATTTCCATAAAAACAAGTGTCCTTATTTTTGAGTCACCAACTTTTGTCAAGAAACTGGCACAAAACAATTGTATGGAATTTTAGGAACATTTTTTTTATCATCAAAATCAAAAGCGCTCTTCTTTTATTAAAAAAAAGTAAATGATGCACTTTAAAATGAATATGTCCAACTAATGGACTAATTATATGTTTATTTTTTGGCCAGGACACATCTCCAAAATCCAATACCTCAGTGCCTCAAAACAAGTCTTTAATCAGTGTGTGTTGCCAGTGATGACATATGGATCCGAGACGTGGTGCTGGTGCTTAACTATGGGCCTGAAAAGATGGCATCCAAAGCCACACAATGGGCCCAAAAGATCTCCGACCCACCCTTCCATCGCAGGGCAAAAGAAAGGAAGCCCGTAGTCATAGATAAATGCATATGACAGGAAATCCCACCAACCCAACCAATAGCTCTAAGTAAATGTACAGAAACGGGCGAGGGTCGGTCAAGGAATAAACCAACGGGTAAAAACATAAAAGACCGACCTAAGCACCCCCCAGTGCCCAGCGGGAGAATGCATGCTCCTCTCCCGGCCTTCCAGCAAATGGCAGAAGCAGGACACTGTGGGTAGATTAAGTCCCCTCCCTACCCCTCCCCTCCTCAAAATATAAAGCACACGTTTTTTGTATTAATAATCAATAGAGAAGGGGACTTGTGACCGGGTTTTTTAGTCCGTGCAAGTCGGACACTGTCTGGGCCCTCCATTCCCAGTTCGTCCGAAGGGATTTTTCCCGAGCACAAGTCACTCTTCCTACCCTAAAGTTAAAAAACAGCAAAGACTTCGCGTCTTTGGCCCCTCTGGCGACTCATTCAAAAAAAAAAAAAAACTATGGGCCTGATGAATAGGCTATGGAGAGGGCTATGCTTGGAATTTATGTGCGGGATCGAATTAGAAACGAGGAGATCCATAGAAGAACCAGGGTCACCGACATATCCAAACAGATTAGCTCATTGAAATGGCAATGGGAAAGTTCTTGAATGGAGACCACAGACTCAGCTCAGCGCGGGACGTCCACCAACGACATGGACGGACGATTTGGCGAAGACCGCAGGTTCAGGGTGGATGCAAGTCGCTTTCAACCGTAATGATTGGCCATCAATTAGGTAGGTTCAACATCGAGAAAGAGGTCAATCGACGTATCCGGCTCGGCTGAGCAGCGTTCGGGAAGCTCCGCCATATCTTGTCATCCAATATACCGCAATGTCTCAAGTCAAAAGTCTTTGACCAGTGTGTGTTGCCAGTGGTGACTTATGGCAATGAGACGTGGCCGCTAACGATGGGCCTCATAAGAAAGCTCAAAGTCACTCAGAGGGCAATGGAGAGGGCTATGCTCGGAGTTTCTCTGCGGAATCGCATTAGAAATGATGAAATCCGTGCAAGAACTAAAGTCACCGACATAGCTCGAAGAATCGCCAGACTCAAGTGGCAGTGGGCAGGGCTCGCTCGTAGAACTGTTGGCCGTTGGAGCCAAAAAGTTCTGGAATGGAGACCACGGACTGGCAAGCGCAGCCGAGCGTGGGACGTCCACTAACGAGATGGACGGACGATTTGGTGAAGGCCGCAGGTTCAGGGTGGATGCAAGTCGCTTCCAACCGTAATGATTGGGCGTCAATGAGGGAGGCCTATGTCCAGCAGTGGACGTCTTCGTTCTGCAATGATGATGATGATGATGAGGAGACTATCCTATTCTATTAGTTAACTCACCTGAAGCTCCATGTGCGCGTCTCGCGGCGTATAGAATATAAAGCACATCGGGAACGAAGTCCGTCCATCATCATGCTCCATTTTGTAGCTGAAACAGTTGTACACTTTCGTTGAGTCAAAAAAATTAAATAAAAAAAACAGGTTGTCGTAAAGTCGGTTTACGGACGATAGTTTAACGTGACAACGTCATAACAAAGCGTTCGAAAAACAAAAATGAAACCAGGCGGTCACCCATCCAAGTACTGACCGCGCCCGACGTTGCTTAACCTTGGTGATCGGACGAGAACCGGTGTTTTGTCAAATATCTTGAAAACGGTGTATCCTACGGTAAAATCAATGAAATTTTCATTCCCCTTTAATACCCCCGCACCCCCTCCCCCCATTAAAAATTACCCGAGCACTAGTACTAAGATTGAACATCTTGGCGTTTGCTGCTCTCTTGTACATCCTGGCGTTCACTGCTCTGTACGAGACATTGCGTCATCCTTTTTCGTGCGTGCAGCCGGCGTTTATCGATTTATTAGACGTTGTCACGTCAACAAATCTAACCGCCCACCTTACATACATGTTTCTAAGGAAGGAGGGCGATTAGATTTGCCGCTGAGTATACAGGGTTATTTGTAATTCACTAGCATCCTTTTAACCCTAAACTCCCACCACTTATACAAATGTTTTTTGTTCTACGGCTTTTGTCATAACTTAATATTTTTGGTGTAATAACGTTTTGAAAATTTGAGATTTCCTCTTATTTTTACGATACTCTGTGTATTTGTATGGGAAAAAAGTGCTTCATTTTAAAAAGTCGTAAAACAAAAAACATTTGTTTGAGTGATAGGAATTCAGGGTTAAGAGGATGTCAGTGAATTAAAAATAACCCTGTAGTAGGGTTTGTGTGATTTGATTTGTGTATGTTCGTACAGTGTGGAGGTGGAGGAACTGCATGAACACGCATTTTTTTAACATAAACGTAGCTATCGCAAGGTTGCGGATGAGGAAAGTATTTATTTCAGTTCATATAAGTATGTTTACATTTTGCTTTTTGTAATTTGTTTGTCACAAATATAACTTTTTCTTTCTTTCTATTTCTGTTTTCAAAATATTACTCTGTCAAGAGTCTGTCTCATTCAAAGACTACAAGTGGGAAAAAGACAGACTCTTGTCAGAATGATGTCCGATTTCGGAACGCGGCCTATAATATTATAGAGAAGATAGATTCGGGCTTTGATCAATTATAACTGAAGATACACATTGCCGAACAAAATCCCCTTCAAAAAATGTCCGAACTTTTTTATTTGTTTGCATAACAATTAAAATCATCACCTACACAGAAATTTGAACCTAGTCTTTACTTCATTACAGTCGAATTTCGGTTGACACTTGACAGCTAAACTTGACAATTTCACGCAACGTACTGAGAAAAAAGAAGGCCACTTTTATCAAAGTGGCGCTCATTTGGCTCGGACATTTTCGGGCGCGCGACTGTGGATCTACAGTTATAATTGATCAAAGGATTCGGGGCTGAGATCTTGCCATATGTTTGTGAAGAGAGTTAAAATAATAAATATAATTTTTTTTATTTAAACTCTTAGAAGTCGTCAGAAAAGTCGCTAATTTTTTTGTCGCTAGACACGTAATTTAAGCCGCTGTTGTCAACGTAATGTCGCTAGATCTAGCGACAAAGTCGCTAAATTGGCAACACTGCTCAAGCAGAGGGTCATGGGTTCAAGCTTGTGCTAGCACCTCTCTCTCAAATGGAGTTTAGACCAGGACCCTACCAGTAGACGATGAACCGGGGCTGATGGGACGGCAGGATCTCCTGCAGCTGTTCCAGCTCCACACTCTCCAGCTCCTCGTCCACCTCCAGCGTTTGTTTTTCCCTGTTCACCTGGAAGAACAGCTCTTGTTATTGGAGACGGTTCAGACGGTACAGTATAATTACATAAAGTTTACCACTGACAGATGGTTTGCCTTCATCTCATATTAAACTTTAACAACCTACAAATAAAGCCAATTTTAGAACACAATTACCCACGTTTGCAGATTTTGTAATAGCTACTTTATTTGTATGGCGTTAAAGTTGGAAATGACATGAAGGCAAGCCATCTGTCAGTGGTAAACTAAAAGTAAACGTATTGTAGGGTAACACTATCCTGTGTGGTTGTAGAGCCTTATGACACTGGCGCTTTGCGAATGTATTAGAAGCGGAGTGAACGCGCGGCGTGTTTGATCGGGCGCGTAACGGTTTTGACGCGAATGCCCAACAATTTTTTTTTTTTCTAAATTTTGTCCAGTGTTTGAACACTCCAGGTGATCGTGTCAGCCTCATGGGAGCTTACTCAGTTCCCTATTCAAGGGAAGAGAGACAGTGTGGGAGGTAATGACATGATATTCTTCAAATATTATCGTTCGGTTTTAACAACCGCTTTAGCCTAGTTGGTAGTGACCCTGCCTACGAAGCAAGAGGTTCTGGGTTCGAATCCCGGTAAGGGCATTTATTTGTGTGATGAGCACGAATATTTGTTCCTGAGCTATGGAAGTTTTCTATGTATTTAAGTATTTATTTATCTATATAAGTATGTTTATAGTCGCCTAGTACCCATAGTACAAGCTTTGCTTAGTTTGGGACTAGGTTGATTTGTGTAAGATTGTCCCCTAATATATATATATATTTTTTTTTAAATAAAAAAACTTGTTGTGTCCAGAATGAACTCTAAAAGCTGAGACTAGTACTTTTCTAATAAGACCCCCAACATATTTAAACTTACACACACATATGTTGCGTGTTTGTTCTGCTTCCAATATGTTCCCAAATCGCCAGTGTGATATGGCTCTTAGATTTAGACAAGTATATCTTCCCATCCATCTAAACTGATATTGTAAATGAAAAGGTGTGTCTGTCTGTTACCTCTTTACGTCCAATGGTGAACTAAATTAGATGAAATCTGGTAGATAGTTTGAGACTCAAGTCTAATTATTTGTTTACAGCAGTATGAGTAGACAATTAGGTCAAACATTCTGTTATTCAAACAACAGGATCCCGTATCTTACTTATCATTATACCATACATGTGTGTACTTATCCATGACGCCAAACAGAGCGTTGCTTTCATCATATTAAGACCTTTAAGCTTAATTCTATGACTCATACAAAACATTGATTATCTTTTTATGATAAAAACATCTGCCACACCCATTGAAACTAAATCAAAGGACAAATAAATTAAAAATAAATAAGCTATTCTAACATAGTTCATGTCATGAAACTTCCGAAATACTTTTAGAGTAGACGAAAATTAAAGTTAAAAAGTTACATTTTAAAATAGTATAAAAAAAGCACAAACGCATAATAATTAGTGAAACATAGTTGAATAACGGGTCAACGATCATTATGTACTTCTTTATAATGTTATTTGACCGATAATAAGCTAAATATAAACAGAAAACCAGGAAAACGTTAAGTACCTTGAGTATCAGCGCACAGTTCTCATTGTGTTTGGAAAAGCGAAATTTCTTCAGTTTTTCCTTCACATCGTCTCCTATGTCACAAACGTTTACGTTATGTCCTGACATAATTATTAATTTTACGTATAATTGTTTAAAATTTATACAAAACACAAACGCTTAGCGTAGCGTCACGTAGTCAAGTAAGTAGTCAACACAAATTGACAATAGTGACGTTTGGTTTGCGCTGTGTTGCCAAATCATTAAAATCAATTATCGCCAAATACTTTTAAAATTACTTGCAATCAACTAACATTAATTTAAATAATAGGATAGAAGGTTCATGGAAGATAATGTTTCACTAGCATTCCAAAGCTAAAAAATTAAGTGTTAAAAATTTAGTTTATATGTAAAAAAATTATTTCAAGCAATACAAATGTAACCGACTAGCTTATTTAAAACAAAATAAGTCGAAAAATTTGCAAGCGTGGAACACTAAATAAATAAACTTCTTTATCTTCAAAAATTTCTTCATGAATTTCCACAAAATGAGCCCAGATAGATGGATCTAAAATTACGACTAATTTAGCTACTGATATCTTACCACTGCAATACCGAGCTTGGCTGCGTTTCGTTCGGCTCAGTCAAATTGTTCATGTGTGAAGTGATTGATTCTAAATGCAATTATAGTGACTTTTAGACCTAAAACTTACATCATTTAGTAGTATTATTGTAAGTTTCCTAATGTTTTAAGCAACTTTTTTAAACAGTTTAAAATTAATCCTTGACCGTCAAAGATATAGTTTGCAGCATCGAAACGTGGTTTGACATTTGGCGCTGCTCCAGTAGTCACCAGTTCACTTAATTTTTAAAATTACTGGTCAATATTGACCCTTAATACATTATATCAAAGTTGAAAACTAACTATGTGCTGGAATTAAAAAAAGTAACGCAAATGAAGTCAATGCGAATGTGCAAAAGAAAAAGTGTCATTCTGAATTTTCTAATTCGTCTTGTCAAAGGTTAGAGGCGATTTTTCGCTTATTACAAATAATTTTACCATTATAACACTGTATTAAGTAACAACAAACTCTTCGTTGCTTATCTCGGTGTAAAATTACCGAGCGTCGGACCGAAAGTCGGGTGTGAAGTGCTATTTTAGAAAGTAGTTTGACCATGATTGAAATGTTTGTGTTTATTGAGTGATTATGTGCATTATAGAGGTTTAGATGCCCTAATTAGAAGACAATAGTGTAATCTTATGAATGCATAACTAGTAAGTAACTTGTGATTGATAATTGATAGAATATTCATTGTTTACGGGCGGGTATACTATTCTATTCTTATCGAATTTCGCTTTTGTTAGTTTGTGTTGCGATAGGATAGATTTACGATAGTGAAGCAGAATGCTTCAGAGCGTGAAATGTAGGACAGTAATATATTTCTGTGTCAATTTGCGCATATTTATTACTATTCAATGTTATGCTATATTGAAACAATATCAGTATTTTTTTTTGTAGTGACGGCGTAGGACCAATTTTGCGCGGGCAATATTTTGGCGCCCCGCACATTAAATGACAGATTTTGGCTATCAGATTTATGTATTTAATTTTGAAAAAAACCGGCCGAGTGTGAGTTCTGTACCATTATCTATAAAAATGGCAAATAAATCACATTTGTTGTATGGGAGCCCCCTTTAATATTTGTTTTATTTTAATTTTATTATTTATATTTAAAGTGAATATATCACTAAATATTCTGTGAATATTTCAAGTGTCTACCTGTTGCCGTTATCAATATCGAGAAAAACAAGCAAAAAAATCATATTTAAAAAACATGTTTGCTGTATAGGAGCCCACCTAAATATTTATTTTATTCTGTTTTTTAGTATTTGTTGTTACAGCGGCAACGAAAATACATCATCTGTGAAAATTTCAACTTTCTAGCTCTCACGGTTCTCGAGATACAGCCTGGTGTCAGACGGGCGGACAGACGGATGGACAGTGAAGTCTCAGTAATAGGGCCCGTTTTTACCCTTGGGGTATGGAACACTAAAAAACCTGCCTGTATAATTCCCATTTCCATGGGAATTCCGGGAATGTATATACCTTATGTCACTTTTGGAACTGATACAAATCTAATGACACCTCACACTTCAAAATCCATTGTGCCGTTTAGGCTACAGGGTGCGCCAAAGAATGATACATACAATCCTTCTTCGACAGTTGGGTGAAAAAACCAGAAAGATAAATGCTGGGGTCTTTGATCAATTATAACTGAAGATACACATTGCCGAACAAAATCCCCTTCAAAAAGTGTCCAAACTTTTTTATTTGTTCGCATAACAATTAAAATCATCACCTACACAGAAATTTGAACCTAGTCTTTACTTCATTACAGTCGAATTTCGGTTGACACTTGACAGCTAAACTTGACAATTTCACGCAACGTACTGAGAAAAAAGAAGGCCACTTTTATCAAAGTGGCGCTCATTTGGCTCGGACATTTTCGGGCGCGCGACTGTGGATCTACAGTTATAATTGATCAAAGGCTGGGGTAATTGTTAATTATTATGAAACTACACTGTAAAGATAAAGGCTTGGAATGGTGTAGTACTCTAGTTCGGATTGACAAAGACTCGGGTTCAATCCCCAGCTCCAGTAATAACTTTCTTGTTTTTTCAATCTGTTATAGTTAAAGTATTAATTAATAAATAAAAAAACTGGTCAAGTGTGGGTTGGACTTGTACATGTAGCGTTCCGTACCACAATGATTTTTAAATATGGTTCAGTTAATAATTTATAAAGATTAAGTTAAAAACGCTGAAAAAACTAGTTTCTTGTATGACAGCCCCCTTTAATTTTCAACGGTTTTTTCTTTTTTCAGGTGTCAACATACTGAGACAATGGATAGGGAGAGTCATGAACTTTGAATTGGATTAAATAACATAATTGTATGTGCATGTGAGATTAATACGTGCCAACATGACTGCCGTTTGTGAGTATCAAAATCACTTCTTTTACCCACTTGTTTTTGACGTGACAACGTCTAATAAATCGACGAACGCCGGCTGCACGCACGAAAAAAGATGACGCGATGTTCCGTACATGTCCGTACATGTCCCGTACAAGAGAGAGCAGTGAACGCCAGGATGTACAAGAGAGCAGCGCGCGCCAGGATGTACAATCTTAGTACTAGCGCTCGGGTAATTTTTAATGGGGTGTGCAGGGTGCGGGGGGTGCGGGTGTTTCAAGGGAGGGATGAAAATTTCATTGATTTTGCCGTAGGACGCACCGTTTTCAAGATATTTGACAAAACACCGGTTCCCGTCCGATCACCGAGGTTAAGCAACGTCGGGCGCGGTCAGTACTTGGATGGGTGGTGGTGGCCTGGTTTTTTTTTTTTATTTTTTATTATGATGTTTCACTTCTTCCGCACGGAGGGACTCCACGCACTACCTTTTTTTTTCAGTGCTTTTGACTCGATTTTTATAAATAAATAAGTTTTACCTGAACTTTAAAACATACGTACGTACGGAACCTTTCATCCGATTCCCGATTTTTAACCCCCAAAACAAAAAGAGGGGTTTTATAAGTTTGACCGCTATGTGTGCGTATCTGTCTGTCTGTGGCATCATAGCTCTTAAATGGAAGAACCAATGCGGTTTTTTTATTTTATTCGAAAGCAGGTTTCTTAGACATGTTTCATAAAAATTGGTTTAGCCATTTCAAAGTTATCAGCTCTTTTGTTAGCTGCGGAAGGGACCGTAGACGCATAATGGACATTTACTTTATTTTGAAGCATTATGTGTGACCTATTGCCGTGACAACGTCTAATAAATCGATGAACGCCGGCTGCATACACGAAAAACATGACTCATTGTAACGTACATGTAACGTTACGTAACGTTACATTCTACAGAGCTGCGAAGCAGGCCAGTTGCAAGAGCGGCGAACGCCAAGATGTACAATGCGGGGTGCGGGGGGGGGGGTTTGAATGTTTTGTTATGACGTTGTCACGTTAAACTATCGTCCGTAAACCGATTTTACAGACAACCGGTTTTTTTTTATGTGTAACCCAATTGCACTGGGGATTTGTAAAATTTTTGATTTATATTTATTTCGCAGTAATGACGAGATGTGGAGTAATTTCAGCAAATGTGTTGCTAATAATTGAAATACTTAGAACACGCTTGGTGTTAGTAACAGGATACAAGTAATAAAATAAAACTAATTTGCGATAATCCATTCCTATTTAATCCGCATAATCAAATCAAAATTTGTAATCGTAGATTGTCAATGTCACGTTACTAACGACACTAATCTGAAGGTTTGTCTATCTCCACATGGATGAAAAGGTTCACCATCATAGTCGACTTTTGCTTGTAGACAAGGTGAATGACAAAACTTGTCAAAAACTTAAAAAACCCAAACTATAAATTGAAAACTTTTCAAATGATATATCCCGAGGTTATGAGCTATATCCGTACTAATCTTACGAACCGAAGTCTCGCGAAATTGCACTACCTATTCCGATAACAGCCCATGATATCTTCTAATCTTGTAATCAGTGATGCAACGATATCACTATTACGATACCGATACGAATACAGATAATATCGTATAAGCTATTACGATTACGATATATCATTACGATACGAATACGAATACAGATACGATACGAATACATTACGAAACTTAAAATCTATACATATAATAAATCTGTAACAAGTCGGTGTCTGTACATTGAAGATATTTCAGAAAAACTGTCACTAGGGCTATTTACTAGCGCAATAGAACCCAAAACAATGTTTTTTAGAATTATTGCCTGTTTGTCTGTTTATCTGTTTGTCTGTGCGTTTGTGCGCGCTAATCTCAGAGACGGCTTAACCTAGAAGGATGCGGTTTTCACTGATATGTTGGTATTTTCTTGGATTATCATTTAGTGTTTGTTTCATTTGAATCGGTTCACAAATAAGAAAGATACGTCTATTTTAAGAATTTATAGAACAGTTTTTAGAAGTAGTGTCTTGGGAGTAGGTACGGTGGTGAATGTGAACGCGGGTGTGCGGGGGGGGGGGGGGGTTCGGTGGGGGGGCCGGTTAGGGGGGGGGGGGTTGCGGGGGGGTAATTTTTTTTATATCTATGAACTAAGGAGAGCCATAATTCATGAAAAAGAAAATTGGATAAAAAAAATAAAATGCCCAAATTACTAATTCCACGCGGAGGGAGTCGCAGGCAAAAGCTAGTAAAAACTAAAAATCTCTTTGAAATCAACATCTATTATAGTTTTTAATATACTTTTTATGTTTAACATCAAGTATCTTACCAATTATTCATTCTATCTAATAATACTAGTAGCGAACACAAATGTCTTGCTTCAGTCTGTTTCTGATATTGCCTACTTAAGTGTACATAAGGTACACTTAAGTATACTTAAACCTACATACATACTTTATGAATTTTAATATTTAGTGCTAGGTGTTGCCAGTGCAAAATTTAACACCGAGTTGCGTTTTGTTTCAAGCAAAACTTGTATGTTTTCTTTCAAATATCGTATCGTAAAAATCGTATAATGTGCTTACGATGCCGATTATCGTAATAAAACACGATAATCGGCGGTATACGATAATCGATATCGGCATCGTTGCATCACTGCGCTTGTAATATATAAAAATCTCGTGTCACGGTGTTTGTTATCGAACTCCTCCGAAACGGGTTAACCGATTTTTATGATTTTTTTTTCTTTATTTGGTAGATCTGAGAATAGGTCGTAGGCTATTTTTTATACCCCTATTCTTCGCAGACGGAGTAGCGGGCAACAGCTAGTATTTAAAATAATAATAAGGGCCGGCGCTCACTGACGGCATGGCACGGCATGGCATGGCAAAGGATTTTATTACTATCAAGTTATTTTGAATCTTATTTCAACGAGTTTAAAATTCATGTTACTTTATTGGTTATGCGTTGCGTCATCCCTCGGCACGCCGCGGCATCGTGGTATCGAAATAAAGTAACATGAATTCTAAAGACATTGAAATAAGATTCAAAATAACTTTATAGTAATAAAATCCTAAATGCCGTGTCAAGCCGTCAGTGAGCGCCGGCCCTAAATAAAAATATTCTGTGGCATCGTAGAAACCACGGGCATCTCGCTAGTACATGAGAAATATAAAGTTTTATCAATTTAATCCATTATTTACACGCTCCATTGCCTATCTAACGACGTTTATCTGATTTTCTGATTTCATTCAGACAGACGTGACGCTGCCCTTCTTTATATTATGTAATGTAGCTAATCAGTGACGCAGCCTACGACCTCGCGGACTGAGGGGCCTCACGCTTCTTTTTTATGCTACACCAGCTGCTGCCCGCGACTCCGTCTGCGAAGAATTCGTTTGTCGCTGTCCCGCGGGAACTATGCAATTTTCCGGGATAAAAAGTATCTTATGTCCTTTCCCGGGACTCAAACTATTTCTATACCAAATTCCATCAAAATCGGTTCAGCGGTTTGTTCACACAAATATCTGCCCCGACCGGGAATCGAACCCAGGATCTCAAGGTTCTCTAACAAACAAGTAAGCCGTCCGGTCGTCGAATTCCTTGCATACTTATCTTATTAATTTTACTTTTAATTATTATACTGTCCGTATTAAACAAGCAATATTTTGTAGGCCAAGCTGCTATTTACTCTTAAACTACTAATAATTCTCAAGCAAACTTAGCCGTTATCACACGGCGGACACGACGCACAAAATACGCGTTCGTGAATCTACATAAGCACGACGACGTCTGAACACGCGTCAATGTGTGCGTAAGATGCACAGGGCTGACTATCGCAAAAAGGGATAGAAAGAGATAGCTGCGGAAAGTGAATGCCGCGCCGTTCGTTGAGCGCGAGCAACGTTGTAATGTAAAATAAAATGAGTAGGTAATCTAATTATCGTAGTACTTATAATTAAACTTATCGTTTGTCTAAATTAAGTGTTTAAAAATAAGTGAATGAGTGTATACCTAATTCATTTTGTAAAGACAATTAGAGAATGTAATTGTAGATATTGATCTATTGATAGGAAATAATTAACAAATTAATTTTACAAATACCTACTAATATAAGACTTCTATTTATACATTATAGGCAAGAAACTTTTAAACCTAGTTATTTAAATGCTAATTAAAGTTGGTTATCTACCTTCTTTCGTCCTTCGGAAATCGAAAAAAACTCCTTTCCTTATCTTTGGCTGTTGCCAAACACCCATACAATCACAATATATTATTACCATTTCGCAAAAGTTTAGTGCCGTGCGGCTGACATGCATCGCGTTGCGCACCCGACTGGTGAACGGCGGCGTCAAGCAATCGGCGCCTTGGGGGGTGGGGTAACTCGAATCGGTGCGGGGCGGAGCGTGTCCATTCTGTACGTTAGTACTATTATATATTCTGTGCCGTTATAGTTTTCCTTGATAATTTGAAATATTTAATCTCATCCAGATTTTTTTCAAAATTTTTATACCATCAGTTTAGCTTAGAGAGAGGGGGGGAGGACGCTCGATTTTAATAAAAAAATTGCACTTGAAAGTTGAATGTTTTGTAAACGAGTCACTATATCGAAAAATCATCAAACAACCTTTATGTTCATCCATCTCTCCCCTCATATTTTTAAACTACGTATCAGAATGAGAAGAAGTTTTTTTTTTATCAAAATTTATTTTCTTTTTTTTTTTTGCAGATGAAACAACCGAAATGCTGACAAAGCCTACCAAGTAAGTACTAAACTGAGTTATTTAACTACAATACAATACAAATATTCTTTATTGATCTGATCACCAAAAAACTTGCCCCACTTCTTTATTATTTATACAGTCACACGCAAAAATGTGCTGGACACTATACTTAATATTAATAAATAAAATATTCCGAGAACATTTTTTACATCATTTTCCTTATAAAAAGCCATAATAATTTGTTGCAGTATATTCAGCATTACTAAGAAACATATTTAAATTTAATGAATATGACAAGGCACTAAATCATAGTGAAAAAACCGGCCAAGTGCGAGTTGGACTCGCGCACCGAGGGTTCCGTACAAATTTATATGTATCTACTATGAACATCCAGTCTTAGCAGACCCCTGCTCCTAAGCAGAATGTGTGCAGTGTGGGATCATTGTAGATTGTTTATTGATATACATAGACAGACGGACAAAAAAATTTATGCTTTTCGCAATTTTTCCTTTATCTGTGCTATAAGACCTTGCTTCGTACCAAATTTCAAGATTCTGAGTTCACGGGAAGTACCCTGTAGGTTTTGATTCCCTTGCTAGTATCGAAAATTTGCGGTATACCTAAATGGCTGTATCTTTTGATTGCGTTGGCTTAGATATTTGATTTTTTCACAGCTCCAAGCGACAGTAGACCTGAGTATTTGATACATATTTCAGCTTGATACCTCCACGCGTTCCCGAGAAAAAGGGTCTTGACAGACGGACGGACGGACAACAAAGTGATCCTATAAGAGGTTCCGTTTTTTCCTTCTGAGGTACGGAACCCTACAAATTGGTCCAGCCGCTTCAAAGTTATCAGCTCTTTTGTATGCTGCGGAAGCGATCTTAGCTTTAAATGCGTTGGGGGGTTTTAAAATTGTTAATTTATAGTTAGACGACCAGATGGCCTACTACGAAGCTTGAGGTCCCGGGTTCGATTCCCGGTCGGGGCAGACATTTGTGTGAATAATACGAATGTTTGTGCTCGAGTCTTGGATGTTTAATATGTATTTAAGTATGTATCTATCTATATAAGTATGTTTATCCGTTGTCTAGTACCCATAACACAAGCTTTGCTAAGCTTACTTTGGGACTAGGTCAATTGGTGTGAATTGTCCCGTGATATTTATTTATTTATAGTTATGGAACATTTCTCCATGCTGCTCCATGCTTCCAAGGATCACCCCTCAACACTTCGGAGAGTGTTGGGATCCTCGGTGTCGATATTTCGAGCGCGGTGCAATTTCGCGATCACCTGGAAGGTAAAACCAAGTCGGCTGCTAAAATGTTGGGCGTGCTTGGCCGCTCTAAGCGATACTTCACTCCAAAGCAGCGGCTTCAGATATATAAGGCCCAGGTTCGGCCAAGGATGGAGTATTGCTCTCATCTCTGGGCTGGCGCACCCCAATATCAGCTGCTTTCACTTGATCGCATACAGCGCAGGGCGTGCCGAGTTGTCGGCAACCCCTCACTCTCCGTTAAACTCGATCCTCTTGCTCTCCGCAGAGACGTTAGCTCCCTTTGCGTGTTCTATAAGATCTACAACGGGGAATGCTCTGAGAAACTCTTTGACCTCATTCCAGCTGCGGGGTTCCATTACAGATCCTCCCGTCGTAAGCGTTCATTTCATCGACATCATGTTGATGAAAGGCAGTCTTCGACGGTGCGTTTTAAGCGGTCTTTTTTGCCACGAACTTGCAAAATCTGGAACGAGCTTCCCGCTGGGATCTTCCCATCGAGTTACGACCTGGGTGCCTTTAAGAGGCGAGTGTACAATTTTCTGCAGGGCCGACGACGCACTGGTATTGCGTAAAGCGCTGCGAGTGTCTATGGACAGTGGTGTTCATTTAACATCAGGTGACCCACTAGTTCGTTTGTCTGGCTTCATTAACATAAAAAAAAAAATTTTCATTAGCGCCTATGAATTTTATTATAGCAATGATTTTAGTATGCGTTACACCATATTGCTATTTAGTTTGACCAGGCGTTATTATTAAGCAGGAGTGCGGTTGATGAACGGCCGAGTATTTATCGACCGTGAATGTTATCATAATCATCATCATCATCATCCCAGCCTATATACGTCCCACTGGAGGGCACAGGCCTCCTCTCAGAATTAGAGGGCTTGGTATCGTGAATGTACGACCTGATAATTCTTATTACAGTAATAATTAATGAATATCACGGGATTATTGAACTGATTACTAAATAAGCGGCTTGTACTATAGGATATGGGTACTAGGGAAAAAAAAATCATACCAGCCTATATATAGGTACGTGCCATTGCATGGCACAGGCCTGCTCTCAGAAGGAAAGGACTTAGGCCGTAGTTCCCACGCGGGCCCAGTGCGGATTGGGAACTTCACACCCACCAGTGTGTGCAGGTTTCCTCACGATGTTTTCTTTCACTGTAAAGCTCATGGTAAAGAGAGGTGCGAGCCGGGATTCGAACCCACGACCCACTGCATGAGGGCGCCACGGCTTAAATATGTAAATAAGGCAATTTTGGAGTTTACTTGCTCAGAAAAAACCAGCCAAGTGCGAGTCGGACTCGCGCACGAAGGGTTCCGTACAATCTAATATATAAAAATCTCGTGTCACGGTGTTTGTTACCGAACTCCTCCGAGACGGCTTGACCGATTTTTATGAAACTTTTTTCTCTATATTCGGTAGGTCTGAGAATAGGTCGTAGGCTATTTTTTATACCCCTAGGTGATATACGGCAATGCAACGTTTGCCGGGTCAGCCAGATATCTATAATAATGACGTTTGTTGTATGGGAGCCCCCCTTAAATATTTTTTTTATCTTAATTTAATGATTTATTTTTAAAGTCAATATATAATTAAATGTTCTGTGAATATTTCAAGTGTCTACCTGTTGCCGTTATCAATATCGGGCAAAAAACGAGCAAAAAAATCACGTTTGTTGTATGGCGGCCCCCTTAAATATTTATTTTATTCTATTTTTTAGTACTTGTTGTTATAGCGGCAACCGAAATACATCATCTGTGAAAATTTCAACTGTCTAGCTATCACGGTTCATGAGATACAGCCTGGTTCTGGTTCATGAGATACAGACGGACGGACAGCGAAGTCTCAGTAATAGGGTCCCGTTTTTACCCTTTGGGTACGGAACCCTTAAAATGAGCGCTATTGACCGCTCGTAGAATTGACGCCCGATAGGGCCAAAAGTTTCTCGAATGGCGTTCATACGCCGGAAGACGCAGTGTAGATAAGCCTCCAAGAAAATGGAGCGACGACCTGGTCGAGGTTGCGGGAACGCGTTGGATGCGGATGGCGCAGGACCGATCTGTTCGGCGAGCCTTGGGGGAGGCCTATGTTCAGCAGTGGACGTCTTTCGGCTGAAATGATGATGATGATGATGTCATACGGATTTTTCGTATGCGAAACCGACTCGTACTTGACCAGTTTTTTTTTAAACCGCAGAAATCTATTAAGAAAATTAACTATACCACATGACATTAAATATTTAATTAAAACATATACATACAATTTGAACCTTAATGTTGTTTGATTAAAGTTGGCTATCAACTTCTAAATATCAATATTATCAAAACAAATCCACTTAAATTTAGACGCAATCAAATATAGTTCTAGACTGCTGCAAAATAAAGCTCAAAATTGGTTTCATATATGATACGGTGGTTACGAATTGAATTCGATTTTGAGCCTTAACGTGAGAGTAATAGAGTCGTCCGTCTTTGTAGTGTTGTGTAAGACATCGTAACAAGTCGCCAAGTGCTTGAATGGGTTAGACGTAATAATTTTAGTGGTGGGATAAAGTCGTAAAAATAATTGTCGATAATTTAAATTTCGATTTATTTTATGCTAGTTTTTACACGTGCGCCATTAAGTGTATCAGTTGGATTGAAATCACGGGATAAAATCCCGTGGGAAATACTAAAACCGGCCAAGTGTGAGTCGGACTCGCGCACGAAGGGTTCCGTACCATTATCTATAAAACCGGCAAAAAATGAGGTTTGTTGTATGGAAGCTCCCTTAAATATTTGTTTTATTTTAATTTAATTATTTATTTTGAAAGTGAATATATGTATAACTAAATATTCTGTGAATATTTCAAGCGTCTACCTGTTGCCGTTATCAATATCGAGCAAAAACGAGCAAACAAATCACGTTTGGATGGGAGCACCCTTAAATATTTATTTTATTCTGATTTTTAGTATTTTTTGTTATAGCGGCAAACGAAATATATCTAATATATAAAAATCTCGTGTCACGGGGTTTGTTACCGAACTCCTCCGAAATGGCTTGACCGATTTTTATGAAACTTTTTTCTCTGTATTCGGTAGGTCTGAGAATAGGTCGTAGGCTATTTTTTATACCCCTAGGTGATATAAGGCAATACAACGTTTGCCGGGTCAGCTAGTAATCTTATAAATATAAGTAAATTACAACTCTCTAGCTATCACAGTTCCAGAGATACAGCCATGTGACAGACGGACAGACGGACGGACAGCGAAGTCTCAGTTACAGGGTCCCGTTTTTACCATTTGGGTACGGAACCCTAAAAACCTCGTGTCACGGTGTTTGTTATCGAACTTCTCCGAAACGGCTTGACCGATTTTTATTATTAAACTTTTTTCTCTATATTCGGTAGGTCTGAGAATAGGTCGTAGGCTATTTTTTATCTTCGCAGCTAAAAGATAGTTTAATTATAATCATTTAAACGCCGAATACTGGCTAAATGCACTAGACATGAATGCTGTAAAACCTGTAAAACTGTATTCTAGCACGTGAACAATTCTGATTTCCGGATTCGGAAACGTATAAATAAATAAAAATCAAGGGACAATTCACACCAATTGCCCTAGTCCCAAAGTATTAGCTTGTGTTATGGGCACTAGGCAACGGATAAACATACTTATATAAGATACATAGGTACTTAAATACATATTAAAGACCCAAAACCTTTGATCAATTATAATAACTGAAGATACACATTGCCGAACAAAATCCCCTTCAAAGAATGTCCGAACCTTTTTATTTGGTTGCGTAACAAGTAAAATCATCACCTACACAGAAATTTGAACCTAGTCTTTACTTCATTACAGTCGAATTTCGGTAGCGGCAAAACTCCACTTGACAGCTAAACTTGACAATTTCACGCAACGTTCTCAGAAAAAAGAAGGCCACTTTTATCAAAGTGGCGCTCATTTGGCTCGGACATTTTCGGGCGCGCGACTGTGGATCTACAGTTATAATTGATCAAAGCCCAAAACAAACATTCATATATTTCATACAGCTTCTCTAACCACTAGGCCATTTGGTCGTCTTATCGCTATCGATATCGATATGTAATCTATCGACAGCTCCCACCACCCCCTCCATTCACAATCACAGTCAGTATACTGCCGCGGTCCCGCTACTCTGCACGTTTTCGCTTTCGAAAATAAGCGAAAGTTTTTCCGTAATAAAAGAACGCGACGATTGGTCTAAATTCGCGCGTTGTGATTGGTGAACATTGTGCGGTGTTTTGTTTGTATGTTGATTGGGTATTTTTGAAGGTTTGATTAGTTTTTGCGAGCTTCGTTCACTACTTAAAACTGTGAAGCTTTTGTACCGGAACTTTGTGTAGGTGTGTAAAAAATTATTAGGATGTAAAAAATGTATTGGAATTAAAAAAAAGGATTATTCGTTAGTCTGCTACTGAGCTCTTTTGAATCGTAGAACACTTGAAAGTTGTGAAAATAAGCTACAATAAAAAAACCATAGTGCGAAAAATAGAAACTAGGAAATAAAGATTTTGGTGACTCTCCTTGAGTTGTTGATATTTATGGGCGGTGGTGATCTCTTTCCATCAGATGACCCGCTTGCTCGTTTGCGTCCCTCGCATAATAAAGAAAAAACTTTCACTGCACTAGCTGTTGCCCGCGACTCCGTCTGCGAAGAATTCGTTTATCGCTAACCCGCGGAAATATGCAGTTTCTCGTGATAAAAAGTATCCTATATGTTAATCCAGTATGCTTAGTATAAGTTTTTACTTCACGAAATACTTCTCGATCGCGTTTATGTAAAAATTTCAATTCTATGGAAACATGGACGCGCGCGCGCGGAGGCGCTGTCCATGTTTCCATAGTAATTGATTTTTTTACGTAAACGCGATCGAGAAGTATTTAGGTGAAGTTAAACTTATACTAAGCATACTGAATAGCAGTTCTTCCCTATCCTCTCGCAAACGATTGAATTGCCGCTCGTAAACCGCGATGGGCCGTTCCTGGATTTAGCCCCTGAGTGCTTTACCATTTCCTTTGATCAATTATAACTGAAGATACACATTGCCGAACAAAATCCCCTTCAAAGAATGTCCGAACTATTTTATTTGTTTGCGTAACAATTAAAATCATCACCTACACAGAAATTTGAACCTAGTCTTTACTTCATTACAGTCGAATTTCGGTTGACACTTGACAGCTAAACTTGACAATTTCACGCAACGTACCTACTGAGAAAAAAGAAGGCCACTTTTATCAAAGTGGCGCTCATTTGGCTCGGACATTTTCGGGCGCGCGACTGTGGATCTACAGTTATAATTGATCAAAGGACAGTTCCTACATCAGAATAAAAACAATTGATTGTCACATTGTGAACCGTAGGAAAAAATGCTATAGTTATTCTGTCACACGCAGCAAGTATGTATAACATTTATTTTCCTATGGTTCATCATCATCCCAACCTATATACGTCCCACTGCAGGGCACAGGCCTCGCCACAACCGTTCTTGAATCTGGGTAAGAAAACTCATAAAAATCTGATTAAATCGCCCCATTAGCATAACATCCATAACGCAAAACATCAAAATATCAATTAGTCCATGTAGCATAATGTCCAAAAAAGCAAATCGTCAAATCTTATTGGAAGCAGTTAGCCGGAGTAGCAGAATGACCAAAAGCGAAACATCAAAAGGGAAAAAACTGTCATACAAACGTGACGACCAACGGTGCTGGCTGAAAATCAGCGCTGGGGTGTTTTAAACGCCTCAGCATTATGCTGAGCCAGTGTCCGATTTGCAACCGCAATGACACATTCTATCTTTAGCTTTAGTGTTGCCTTATGTTTTGTAAAATATTGATGATGTGTCTTGTGATGTTGTAAATAAATGTATTTTCTTTCTTTCTTTCTTTCTTTCTTTGACTATCATCATTAAAAAAATCCCCTGTTCCTCGTAGATAACCAAGTTTGATAGCTGGTATTCTACTAGGAAAAATAATTCTTCCTAGCCAACTCGGTTATCAAACGGGATAATTTTTTCCTCGTAGAAAACTGTTATTTTATTTGGTTTTCTATGACGAAAACACTTTTCTTTCTAGCTAACTCGGTTATCAAACGGGATTATTTTTTCCTCGTAGAAAACTACGAACAAAACATATATTCTAAACCAGAGTTGAGAAGTTGAAAAAATGATCCCGTTTGATAACCGAGTTAGCTAGGACGAATTATTTTTCCTAGTAGAATACCAGTTATCAAACTTGGTTATCTACGAGGAACAAGGGAAAAAAATTAAAAATGAAAAGAAAATGACAAGCAGAAACAAAGTTAATTGTTGTCGTTATTTAAAGATAAGAGGTATTCGTGTTTCAAGTGGCCGGTTATATTATCAATTTAGCTTTTTCCTTTGAACATAAAACTAACCGTGAAACTCACTCATAGTAAGTAAAATATGGATAACTCACGTCTAATGACCAAGTTTAGCCCGAAATGGTTTAGGTTTTTCCTATTCAACTCGGTCTCTTTACATCGTGACATACATTATATTTTATGGACGTTTTGCGGGGAACGTATCAAGACTTATAAAGTTTAAAACGAATAATGGACGAAATACATAATGGTCATAATATATACCTACTGAATTTTTCTATGAAACTATTGATTAAACGAACTTTTTCAATCGTGTAATCTACAGATTGGTTTAGGTTAGGTTAGGTTTATTTTATGAAAATCCTGTAAAGTTGAGAATTTCCAAGAAAATTGCATTATATCAAATGACCATTATGCATTTCGTCCATTATTATTTTTAAACTTTATTAACCCCCGACACAAAAAGAGGGGTGTTATAAGTTTGACCGCTATGTGTGTGTGTCTGTCTGTATGTCTGTCTGTCTGTCTGTCTGTGGCATCATAGTTCTTAAACGGGTGAACCGATTTGGATGCGGTTTTTTTTAATGGAAAGCAGGTTTCTTGGCGATGGTTCTTAGATATGCTTCATCAAAATCGGTTCTGCCGTTTCAAAGTTATCAGCTCTTTTGTTAGCTGCGGAAGGGATCTTAGAAGCATAACGGGCATTGACTTAATGTCAAACATACGAGTGACATGTGTAATTGCGTTGGGGGTTTTTAAATTTTTTAATGTATAGTCATATATTTTGATACGTACCCCGTTTTGCGATTTCGGCGTTCAGTTTTAAAGGCAACATTAAGTATTTTACGTGTTGGACGTTTTAAACGTTAGACATTTTACATATTTAGACTTGTTGCTATCTGGCCGTGTCCCTTCATGGCCGTTATGCGAATTGGGTATTTTACGATTAGGACTCAGTGGACAGTTTACATAATTCGACATGTGCTTTTTATTAGGATAATGATACGGAACCCTTCGTGCGCGAGTCAGACTCGCACTTGGCCGGCTTTTAGACCATCTGAGTCGTGGACATTTTGCTTTATAGACGATTCGGTACTGAGCAAAAACATTGTGCACTTTCAAATGAAAACGCCTTTGAGCGTGAAGGAGTAACCCACACAGACACGCAGGTAAACAGATACTTATAAACGTACGCATTTATAATATCTCCAGGACAATACTTAAATCGAATTAATCTGTGTTTACTCCCTTATCCAGTGCAGTAGTGTAGAGTTTCTTTATCTGATAAATAAGTAACGCAACGGTTATCTGATAGATAATATAGATATCAAAACGTCAATAACTTGTCGCTATATTTGCTCATATCCTTCCAATCCTATATTAGCCTACTATAGCTAAACCGTTTAGTACCTAAATTAGTCCTCGCTCGCGCGGTTCAGTAGGTAAATGAGAAAGCTTGTGAAAACTTGAATGTTTGAAAGTTTCGTTTGTCTATCACGCAATAACGGCTGAAGGGATTTAGACGAAACTTGGCGTCAAGATGGACAAAGATCTAGATTGACATATAGGATACTTAATATACCGGTAATGCGTTCCCGTGGAATAATATTTCGCTATGTTCTGCAGTGGACGTCTTTCGGCTGAAATAAATAAATATCACAAATAAATATCACGGGACAATTCACACCAATTGACCTAGTCCCAAACTAAGCAAAGCTTGTACTATGGGTACTAGACAACGGATAAACATACTTAAATACATATTAAACACCCAAGACTCGAGAACAAACATTCGTATTATTCACACAAATGTCTGCCCCGACACGGGAATCGAACCCGGGACCTCAAGCTTCGTAGTCAGGTTCTCTAACAACTAGGCTATCCGGCCGTATAAAATGATGATAATAATGATGATTGCGATTATATAACAGATAAACAGAGTCGCTTGGTGGCCTGGCTCAACCTATAGGGTGGTGACCAGCCGCGGCCGAAGCCTGCCACCGGAGTTGAGCCCGTTTAGCACCACCCAGAGGTCACGTGCAGTCTGGAGGGTAAACCTACGGACGCGAGCGATTTCAACCCCCAAAGATGGGACAAAATCATGATGATGAATGCAAGTACAGTCAAAACGACAGCAAAGGGTCATTATTCTACCGTTTCAACCGCCTTATTTTCGTGGTCACGTTTTCTAAAGAATGGCTGTAGAATTTGATCGCGTTTTCGGTTATTTATTAGAGGACCTGTACTTCTACCACATAATTAAAAACTGTATCAGAATCTCTTAGATTATTTATACACTAGATAGAGTGTCAGCAGCAAACACTGGCATACGAAACGTCCAAAAACCCATTTGACAGCTTCATATCACGTTACGTCATTCAGGCTATTATTTTTCGGGACGTTTTCATGCCGCCTAAGCTCTATCTAGTGTATAAATAATCTAAGCAGGATCTTTTGCCATTTCTACAAATAAACAAACGCTCAAATAATGACCCAAAGCTAGACTAGATGCACTCGGTACCCTTATTCAATTGAAACAACCCTGAACATTGAAACAATCGCGTTCGGCGTCAGTCGCTCCTTGATTTAATTACGAAAGAGTCAACCGTGGGGTCACCGCGTACCATTATATTGTTTATTTGTTACGAAACTATCTTGAAACGTGTAACCACTGTCCATAGAACGCGTGGTTGTTTGTGGTGTTCCTCGCCAGCTTTACGTCGCCAGATGGTGATTTCATAGAGTAAGGTTGGAGTTCTAAAATTTATTCATACACACACACATCACGCCCTTAGGGCTGTATCTCACCGTTACACCACGGCTGCGCAACCAAACTAGCTATAGAGTTGTATACATTTTGTTGGTGGCAGAGACTGATCAGTACTCCTACCATGAGTTACACTAGTTTGCAGTGACCGTACTCGCTAGCGACGGCGTAAATGATTTGTATGGAGAATTGTACTTCCGTAAGTGACCGCTAGGGGCGCTGTACACAATTCTCTATACAAATCATTTACGCCGTCGCTAACGAGTACGGTCACTGTAAACTAGTGTAACTCATGGTAAAGGTACTGTATGCTTAGTATAAAGTTTTACTTCACCAAATACTTCTCGATCGCGTCTACGTAAAAAAATCAATTACTATGGAAACATGGACAGGACAGCGCCTCCGCGCGCGCGCGTCCATGTTTCCATAGAATTGAAATTTTTACGTAAACGCGATCGAGAAGTATTTGGTGAAGTAAAACTTATACTAAGCGTACTGGTTGCGTCGCCGTGGTGTCCCGGTGAGATATAGCCCTTAGGCTCATGTTTACAGATTCCCAGTTCTACAGATTCTCATATCTACGGATTCCCAATTCTACTGTATCCCAATTGACGAGATTTCATTTTTTTGACACCTGAAAATTACTACAGGAATCGAAGGAGTATTGCCTCCTGAACACTGAAAAATGTTTATTATAATTTATTTCTCCGTATTTAAAAGAATACAAGAAATTAAAAAAAATTATCTGAATTTACCAATTATACCACGGAATAGATATGTTTCCTTTGCCTTTTTCACCGGAAAAAAGAGCTGTCATAATTTTGAGACTTGACAGATACATAAATGATCTATTTTTATTAATGTTAATGCACGAACGACGTGTTATTGATTTAAATGAGATTTTAAAGGAGCCCGTAGTTGTGATCGAAAAGCAAGAAAGAACCAAACCGCCCAAGCAAACCACACACAACGTCAACGTCAGATTTTTTTTTTTTTTATGTTAGAAAGGCCAGACAAACGAACTAGTGGGTCACCTGATGTTAAATGATCACCACTGTCTGTCCATAGACACCTGCAGCGCTTTACGCGATGCCAGTGCGTTGTCGGCCCTTAAGGAGAGGGAATAGGGGAAGGGGGAGAGGGAAGGGGTGAGGTATTGGGCCCCCGGCACTCTCACTGACCGTACGAAACGCAAGCAGGATTACTGCTGCTTCACGCCGGTGTTCTGTGAGAGGGTGGTACTGCCCCGGACGTGGATTTACGTAATCACTTTTTTTTTAATAGAAACTAGACTAAAGTAATGCATCTATTGTGTGGTAGTTTTGGAGATATGCCCTTTTAGAATAAGCGCATCTTAAAAAATTTGTAATGAATTAAAATTAATTAATAATCCTAGTGAAAATTTAAAACTATCAGCGTCTTTCTCTTTCCAAACAGAATGCAGAGAACGAATCAAACTATAGTCTTAGAACTTAGTTATTTATGCACTAGATAGAGTGTCAGTAGCAAACATTGCGGTACAAAACGTCCAAAAATCTATTTGACAGCTTCATATTACGATCGCGTTACGTCATTCAAACTGAAGGGAGGCAAATGACATATAAGCCAATTGGCTTATATTTTTCGGGACGTTTTCATGCCGGCGTAGCTCTATCTAGTGTATAAATAATCTAAGTCTTAGAAATATGAAATCTTGTCAATTGCATTCATCGTCATGATTTCTGTCACCATCTTTGGGGGTTGAAATATACCTACCTCCCCCAAAGTTCGCCAAACAGACCGGTCTTTCGCCATCCGCATCCAACGCGTTTCCGCTTTCTTAACCTGGTCGTCGCGCCATCTTTTTGGAGGCTTATCTACACTGCGTCTTCCGGTCCGTAGACGCCAATCGAGAACCTTTTTGCCCCATCGGCCATCAGTTCTACGAGCGAGCCCTGCCCACTGCCACTTGAGTCTGGCGATTCTTCGAGCTATGTCGGTGACTTTAGTTGTTGCAAGGATTTCGTCATTCCTAATGCGATTCCGCAGAGAAACTCCGAGCATAGCCCACTCAATCGCCATGGTCAGCAACGCGTGATGCGGTTGTTTGTTATCCATCCATCATATTAATTGGTTTGACGACCCAATGGCCTAGTGGTTTGAGAACCCGACTACGAAGCTTGAGTCCCGGGTTCCATTCCTGCGTCGGGGCAGATATTTTTGTATGATAGATAAAGAACTATAAAATTAAAAAAAATTAAAAACCCCAACGCAATTTGGTCACATGTAATAATGTTTGAAAATAAAGTAAACGCCCATTATGCGTCTAAGATCCCTTCCGCAGCTAACAAAAGAGCTTATTGCTTTGAAATGGCTGAACCAATTTTGATGAAACATATCTAAGAACCGTCGCCAAGAAACCAGCTTTCAAATAAAAAAAACCGCATCCAAATCGGATCAACGTTTAAGAGCTATGAGCAGACACACATATACATAGCGGTCAGACTTATAACACCCATCGTTTTGAACCGAGTTCTGAGGTTGTAACAAAGAAATATAGCTGAATTGATGACCTTTTTTGAAGTCGGTTAAAAAAACGGTTATGGATGTGGATGGAAGTGCCCAGCCCCGTCGGTTTTATGCAATTCCGTTTATGATTGATTGGTATAATTGTTGTTAAGTAATTAATACAGTTGAATAAGGTACAGTCGACCTCAGAAGTCCCTGAACACTCATTCGCGATAAGACAGCCTGTTGTTTAATCATTTATTCATAATATTCATTACATGTCTCTTGTTCTTAAAATTATTTTAATATATTATTCCATAGTCATCATAATAATTAGTAAGTAGAAATTATATTTTAATGAGTTATAATCAACACCAAACTACTATAGCGATCATTACAATTTCTTAGTATTTACAATAAAATATGCCTTATAAAAAAAATAAACAAAAATTCAAGGTAGTTTTATAATATGTCAATAAAAGTTACTTTTTGTGGGGTAGCTTGAGAATAAGAAAAAAAAAAAACGCTTTTCTCCATCACGTATACGTCTCAGGTTGCAAACTGACTCGCACCCGGCCCAAAACTGCCGAAAACACCCGCTGCATTACCGCGTTGTATTGCCACAGAATATATAATAATACTGACGTACAGAATGGAAACGGTCCGCCCCGCACCGATTCGAATTACCCCACCCCTCAAGGCGCAGATAGCCGGAAACCGCCAGAAACCAGAAGAGTGCGCGCGCGATGTATGTAGGCGTACGCGTGTACAGACGTCGTCGTGCTTATGTAGGTTCAAGAACGCGTATTTGTACGTCGTGTCCGCCGCGTGGTATTGCTAAAGATATTCGTTGAACCAGGTACGAGCCCGACCTAGGATAGGATTGTGTTATAGGCAATGGATAAACATACTTATTATAATATATAGATAGATACATACTTAAATACATAATAATACTCTTTGATCAATTATAACTGAAGATACACATTGCCGAACAAAATCCCCTTCAAAAAGTGTCCGAACTTTTTTATTTGTTTGCATAACAATTAAAATCATCACCTACACAGAAGTTTGAACCTAGTCTTTACAACATTACAGTCGAATTTCGGTTGACACTTGACAGCTAAACTTGACAATTTCACGCAACGTACTGAGAAAAAAGAAGGCCACTTTTATCAAAGTGGCGCTCATTTGGCTCGGACATTTTCGGGCGCGCGACTGTGGATCTACAGTTATAATTGATCAAAGATAATACTAGTTGTTTAATTGTACTCTTAAGGTCGATTCATGTCTACAAACACCGACGAGCGTGTCAGACACGTGCCGTCAGACAATAGTACGTTGTGCATCAAGGGCCGTAAGTAGGGGATTACTAACGAGAGTCCATTAGAAGCCCGACGCCGAAGGCGGAGGGCTTTTAATGACCCGAGTTTTTATTTTCAATTTTGTCTCTAAACACTTAAATAAAATAAAATAATGGCTAGTCGCCAATACAGATTGTCAATTTATTCGAATCATCTACCATAGATAATGTAAACTGTGTTTAGTTTATGATATGACAGCCTCAAAAGTCCCGCGAGAATTCCGGCCCCTAGTAAAACCTTTTATTTAGATCCTGGGTGTAATAATGACTAAAGACATTCTAAACCAGTAATTATCTAACCTCTGCTAACAAAATCGTAGATTAATCAGTAAATTTGTAAAAACCCACGTGTATTTTTCTAATCGGTTTCTATGATAAGTCAATCGAACGATTTGTATGATAGATTTTTTAGATTAATTGCTGTTCTGATTGGTTACTTACTATCTCCGTTATGAATATGATAGCGAAAACACATAGGTTTGGTTTGTTTTTGTTTGGCATACATTATTGGTTATTATATGTTACAGTAAAAAAATCGGTCAAGTGCGAGTCGGACAAAAATATGGTCAACCACCCCGCGCGCACAACAAAGAAATTAAAAAAGTTTTTGATTGAGAATTGAATGCGAAAAGTATCCTCGATGCCAATAAGTAAATATCAGGGGATAATTCACACCAATTGGGATGCACCAAAAAAAATAACCTCTAGTTTTTATATTTTTAAGACACCATTTTCATCGATTTTGAATTTGGTTGAGTATTTAATTTTTTATATTTTTTTTTACAAATACGTTGAATGACGTCACAGTGAGAGAGCCACGTTCCATAGCCTAGAAAAATTCAAGTCGTACATAACATAATCTGTGGCACTACCACGGCACTACTGAGACCCTACTACGAAGTGCATAATTCGAACTTCGTTTCATGCCGTCCCGCTCACGCTAATATGATTTGACACGAGAGTGAGAGGGATGATACGATACGAACTTCGAATTTTGTAGTAGTGCCCCTGATTTGTCTTGTCACTGTCAATATTACAAGCACGGCTTAGGGTCCTAAATGAACAATGACAAAATATTTTTATTTATTTCTCTTCTTTTAGCTTCGATTATTCCTGTTTGTTTAATGGTGTGATAGTAAATAGATATTTTTTATTAAAATCTGATATTTAAATTCTTTCATATTTACTTGTAACGTAGTAATTTAATAATTAAATTTGTAAAAATACATTGCGAGTATTGTATACATTTCGGACTTTATGATATATGACAACTGTTTAAAGCCAGGTTTGCATCATGTGATTAAAGTTCTGTCTTTGTCACTCTTTGCTATTATAAGCAGGACAGCAACATTTCAAACTGTCAATTTGCTTTAGAGTGTAGACCTGCTTTATATCTGCCTTTGTGACGATTCACTGCAGGGGTCAAATGAAGGTTATTACTTAAATTTTCTTTATTTAATTCAGATTATCATATTTTTGGAATCAGATTTCTGAAAACGCTTCACAAAGCCTATTTCTCCAAACGGTTTTCTATTTATTATACGTTGCCAAAAATTGGGACATCCCAATTGACCTAGTTCCAAAGTAAGCTAAGCAAAGCTTGTGTTATAGGCAATGGATAAACATACTTATTATATTATATAGATAGATACATACTTAAATAAATAATAATACTAGCTGTTGCCCGCGACTCCGTTCGCGAAGAATAGGAGTAGGTATAAAAAAACTGGCCAAGAGCGTGTCGGACACGCCCAAGATACGGTTCCGTAGCCATTACGAAAAAATCAAGTAATATTTTTCTAAGGATTTCGTATGTGTACGGAATCTTCCAAGTTAGGTATCGTCAATACTTTGAAAAAAGCTCGTATCTCAAAATCGATAATCTGGCAAAGTGAACTTTACATGCTGATTTCAGATACGAGTTTTTCAAAGTAGTGACGGTATGTTTTATACCTTAGGCTACTGTTTACTATTAAACTGGTTTTAAAAGACCTATCCATCAATACCCCACACTATAGGGTTAGTCGAGAAAAAAAAAGTCACCCCCACTTTACTTCTATGGGAGATACCCTAAAAAAAAATTATTTTTTATTTTTTATTTTACCACTTTGTCGGCGTAACTAATATATATATTCATGCCAAATTACAGCTTTTTAGTACTAACAGTCTCTGAGCTTAGCCACGGACGGACAGACAGACAGACAGGCATGGCGAAACTATAAGGGTTCCTAGTTGACTACGGAACCCTAAAAAAGGGGGCCGGGAGAGATGCGGGCGGCAGGCACACGAGGCGCGCTCGCCGCCCGCACCTCTCCCGGCCCCCTTTGTCGTCATACCCCCAGCCCCTGTATCGCGCGGGCGAGAATCCATTCAAACGGTTTAGCTATAGCATTCATACGACAGAATTTGCTATATTTGTAAACAAATTATGCAACAATTACCTAGTGTATAATAAAAACAAAACCGTAACAATGACTGCTGCCGTTATGAATGCAACAAATGACTGAGGTTAAACAATTGGGAATGTCTAAAAAAAATTACCAGTGGTTTTTATATTTTTTTTTTGTCTAGAAAAGTCAATTATAAGAAACTAATTTCAATATTTTGTCATTTAGTTCTCTACTTTTTTCAAAATTAATTATTGAAAATATTTTAGTTGATGACGTCAGATTATAATTGAGGGCTCCCACAATGCCAAATTTCTAAATCTATCTAAATGCTTACGATAAGGCAACCCCTTTAATTATTTTTTGCGTAGTGGTACACTATACACTATGTCACTTTACTGGCACTGACAAAGTGTTAGATGTCAGACAGCGGGTCCAAATCAAACTCCGTAGTATAATCCACGCGTAAATTGTGAAGAATTCTAACCACACAGAATAAAGTACGACTTGGACCGGTCACGCAATTTACACCAATGTCAAATGAAGGTCATTGCTTATTTGTTATATAATAAATTCATTACATAATATTAAAATTAAATAACTACAGAAAACGATTTAAAAAGCATTTATCTCGAAATGGTTTTCGATTTTCTATACATTGCAAAAAATAGACATCCCCAATTGACAACATAACAATCACATAGATTTGACACAAATGATCAGGGGCCAAATTCAGGAACGGCCCGACACTGTTTGCGAGCGGTAATTCAATCGTTTGGGAGAGGATAGGAATGGGTTGAGCTTGGGATGAGCCTTCTTTTCCTGTTAATTCGCTTTGTATAAAAATTTTAAATAAAAAATATAACCTCCTTCAAAAAACATCCAAAAAAGTATGAAATAATAATTGAACCGAACCGACCACAATAAGCATGAAAATATCTTCCTTCTAATCTGTTTTAAGTCGGTGCCTCAGCTCGAGCCAGCAGGAGTGGACCTAGTAATCTAACTTACCTACATAGCTACCTACTATCTATAGGGCTTCTACACCCCTGCTGGCTCGTGCTGAGGCACCAACTTCAAACAGATTAGAAGAAAGATATTTTCATGCTTATTGTGGTCGGTTCGGTTCAATTATTATTTCATAGTTTTTTGGATGTTTTTTGAAGGAGGTTTTATTTTTTATTTAAAATTTTTATTTTTTGCTTTTTAGTTGTTTCTGTATAAAATAGATGCGTAGGATAAAATCATCAGTTTGACTTCGAAATAAGTTTATGTTAAAAATTCTATTTTTAATGATCGACGGGGTTGTGTCGTTTTATTACATAGTTCTATGATACTTTTTGAATGCAAATGTTCGACTTGTCACCGAAAATACTAAAATCGCTATACATTTCTCTTGAATTTTTGAGGAGTTTTGTCAATTCCTCATGGATCCCATCATCAGAACTGGATTCTGGTAACAACGGGACCAACCTTGAAGCATGTGCTTTCAAACAACGAAAAAAATTTCCAATTCGGTTCTGAGGTAACACACAGTAAAAAAAAAAAAAAAAAAGAACATACAACCGAATTGAGAACCTCCTCCTTTTTTTGAAGTCGGTTAATAAACAAACGACCAGATGGCCTAGTGGTTAGATAACCCGACTATGAAGCTTGAGGTCCCGGGTTCGATTCCCGTATCGGGGCAGATATTTGTATGAAAACTACGAATGTATGTTCTCTGGTCTTGGGTGTTTAATATGTATTTAAGCATGTATCTATCTATATAAGTATGTTTATCCGTTGCCTGGTACCCATAACACAAGCTTGCCTAGCTTACGTTGGGACTAGGTCAATTGGTGTGAATTGTCCCGTGATATTTATTTATTTATTTAAATAAAAAAAAAACAAATAAATAAGGCTCATCCCAAACCTGTCGCAAACCAGTGATTTTTGGCGTTCCTGAATGGCAGTTCAAACCAAACCCAACCCAAACGATTGAATTACCGCTACCAAACCCATTTATGAAGGCCCGTTCCTGAATCTAGCGCCTTCTCTCTGAGGCGCGAGCCACGAAAAAGACGTGGGACGGGGACGCGACGCAGTCCGCGTCGTTTGCAAGCCGCGTCCCCGCCCCGTCTCTTCTGTCTGCATAAACATTGGTAGGTGTAGGCATAAGAATAAATAATAACAGAGTAGAAGGGAATCTGTAGAGGGGAATTTGTAGTGGTAGAGCCATGTTGTAGCTAGCCGCTGCATCACGAATGGGCCGGCTCGTCCGGGGCAGTACCACCCT
This sequence comes from Archips xylosteana, assembly GCA_947563465.1. Lineage (NCBI taxonomy): Eukaryota > Metazoa > Arthropoda > Insecta > Lepidoptera > Tortricidae > Archips > Archips xylosteana. The sequence continues at coordinate 10,227,948 of OX387373.1, forward strand.
CTCACAGAACACCGGCGTGAAGCAGCAGTCAGTAATCCTGCTTGCGTTTCGTACGGTCAGTGAGAGTGCCGGGGGCCCAATACCTCACCCCCTCCCTCTCCGCCTTCCCCTATTCCCTCTCCTTTAGGGCCGACAACGCACTGGCATCGTGTAAAGCGCTGCGGGTGTCTATGGACAGTGGTGTTCATTTAACATCAGGTGACCCACTAGTTCGTTTGTCTGGCCTATCTAACATAAAAAAAATCTCTCTTGACCGCGTCCGAAACGCCGCCATTTATATACCTACTTCCCCCCTCACGTCGTTACACCCCTCTGTCGTCCAGGCGTGTTGCTAGGGTTGCTTACTGTTAAATATTACTTACGTCTAAAGATAATATCGCTAAAACATTAAGTTTTTATTTACTTTGAAATCATTATTTTATTCTAGTTTTACAAAATATGAGATTTATAAAATCATTAGGTAACTACAGTCAAGGATTTTAATTGTTAGGCCACTTGCCACTGTTCGTATTTTAGCCGTGTAATGCAAATCAGCATATTATACGAGTATAAGCGGCTTCACCCGATTTGCATTACACGGCTAAAATACGAACAGTGGCAAGTGGCCTAACAATTAAAATCCTTGACTGTGTACGTACCTACATATTATACATAGGTAGGTACTTCTAAATAAGTAAGAAGTTATTACAAGTGCCATACCAAAATGAAGCCATTTAAGGAGATTTGGCATCGTTTTTGAATTGTTTATACACCCAAATACACCACAATTACTTGACGTCATTGTTATTTGTTTCCAATAAAACGAACGCGCAAAAAGTTAACAGCCAAACGCGCGTGCGACGACGCCGGCTGTGACACCCTGACTGAGTTCTTGCTTAGCGAGTACTCTAATATCGTGACCTTGAGACCGGCCGGAGCGGGAGTTTCCCTTCTACTCTGTTATTATTTATTCTTATGCCGAAGGGCCAAAAGCACTCGGGAGTAGCTCCGCTGCGGAGCTCCGTCGACACTGTTTCTGTGTCAATTCAAATTGGGAAAAAACGCTACTGTGAAAATAAGCTTCAGTAGTGCGGCGGGAGCATCGCAGTGTTTCGATTGATTAATTGTTATTTCCTCGCATTAGTCGTGAAAAGCACAACGTTTAGTCTCGGCCAAAAGTGCAATAGATGGACTCGTACTTTCGAGGGCCGCCGCTACGCGTCGGCCCTCAAGCTAACTCGTCCGTCTGTTGCTTACTTTCTAGCCTCTACAACAATGTACTATTGCATTCTAGAACAGGCTAAGTGTGTACTATTATTAACCCTTAAACTAACACCATTGTAATCCACACTTAATTAATGCGAATAAACGAATTTGAATTTGAGGTCAACTATCGATAGGCAAACTATCGATAGTTCTGTAACACTGATACGAAATCCTAATAAGGTTGTAACATTTTATTTTTGTCTCAACGAAATGCGTCGCTTTTTAATTCACTTCAAAGTGTCCGTGACTCGCTATGGACATACTTTTACCGCAAAACTTAACTTTCACCCGGCAACCAATTCGTAACGGTTATCTAGATCGGTTACGTAACCACAAAAATGTTTATATCTTATGAGGGTTTATACCTGCTGAGCTGGCAACGTTGCATTTTTGTTAGTTTTTCTCGATTATTCCATAAAAATTGAATGAAAATTAAAAATGTTTTGAATACAAATTGTTCTAATATATAAGTTAATGTGTCTACTGCAATAATAATTCGTGATAAGACTTTTATTTTTTTTAAAAACCATTAGGTAATAATTTGTTCGTTTTTAAAGAAAATAAAAGTCTATCACGAATTATTATTGCAGTAGACACATTAACTTATATATTAGAACAATCTGTATTCAAAACATTTTTAATTATCATTCAATTTTTATGGAATAATCGAGAAAAACTAACAAAAATGCAACGTTGCCAGCTCAGCAGGTATAAACCCTCTTAAACCAGCAATCCTTGTAGATTTAGGGTTCTGGAGCCAAAATGGCAAAACGGAACCCTTATAGTTTCAGCATGTCTGTCTGTCCGTCCGTCCGCGGCTTAGCATAGAGAATATTAGTGCTAGAAAGCTGTAATTTTGCATGTATATATGTAGCAATTACCCCGACAAATTGATAAAATAAAATGAAGGTCTTTTAAAATCATTACGAGGTTGTGAAGACGATTTTTCGTTACAGTTATTCTTTTGTGAGATATTCAACATTAATCTGACTGATCTAATCTAAAACCTAAACTGTTGGTTTGATAATTTTTAAAAAATTCACGATTGGAGTAAATATGTATATTAAAATTAACAAGAAAAACTATAACGGCTAAGTTTGCATAAGAATTGGGATGTCCCAATTTTTGGCAACGTATAATAAATCGAAAACCGTTTGGAGAAATAGGCTTTGTGAAGCGTTTTCAGAAATCAGATTCCAAAAATATGATAATCTGAATTAAATAAAGAAAATTTAAGTAATGTCCTTCATTTGACCCCTGCAGTGAATCGTCACAAAGGCAGATATAAAGCAGGTGTACACTCTAAAGCAAATTGACAGTTTGAAATGTTGCTGTCCTGCTTATAATAGCAAAGAGTGACAAAGACAGAACTTTAATCACATGATGCACACCTGGCTTTAAACAGTTGTCATTTATCATAAAGTCCGAAATGTATACAATACTCGCAATGTATTTTTACAAATTTAATTATTAAATTACTACGTTACATGTAAATATGAAAGAATTTAAATATCAGATTTTAATAAAAAATATCTATTAACTATCACACCATTAAACAAACAGGAATAATCGAAGCTAAAAGAAGAGAAATAAATAAAACTATTTTGTCATGGTTCATTTAGGACCCTAAGCCGTGCTTGTAATATTGACAGTGACAAGACAAATCAGGGGCACTACTACAAAAATCGAAGTTCGTATCGTATCATCCCTCTCACTCTCGTGTCAAATCATATTAGCGTGAGCGGGACGGCATGAAACGAAGTTCGAATTATGCACTTCGTAGTAGGGTCTCAGTAGTGCCGTGGTAGTGCCACAGATTATGTTATGTACGACTTGAATTTTTCTAGGCTATGGAACGTGGCTCTCTCACTGTGACGTCATTCAACGTATTTCTAAAAAAAAATATAAAAAATTAAATACTCAACCAAATTTCAAATCGATGAAAATGGTGTCTTAAAATATCCTATTCTTTCCAAAAAAAATATAAAAACTATAGGTTATTTTTTTGGTGCATCCCAATTATCAGTAGTTTAACAGTAAATAGTAGCCTGACCTATAAAAGAATACCTACTTGGGGAAGAAATATTACATACTTGTTGAATACAGATAGTACACGTGGTAATGGCTGCGGGATCCTATCCTGGGCGTGTCCGACACGCTCTTGGCCGGTTTTTTGCTACAACGTGATAACAACTGGATCTGTTCACCTAATGGCTCCCGTTTATCTCTTAATTTCATTATACACTCACCGGCAAAAAATTCGGCCCACAGTCCACCTTTCCTACAAACGAGGTCACTTTGATGTTTTGGTTCTCCACTAGGCGGTGCTTTGGCTGTGATCTGATGATGGCTACTCCGAGCATTGATAAAGGACATCCAGAGTTCCTAAGATACCCACCTGATTGAATCTACGGAAATTATACACATGTAGAAAAACAGCTAAAATGGCAATAAAATGAATGAAAATCTCAGTGCTGTACAAATTCTCTCGCTGTGGTGTAAACTGGTTATTGAATCAGTTGTGTGTGTTAGAGACTCTGGACCACCATTACCGATGCTCTGGATATCCATCATCAGATCTCAACCGGGGCACTACCCTGGTGTAGAAATAAGGCATCAAAGTGACCTCGTTTGATGAAAGGTGGACTGTGGGCCAAATTTTTTGCCGGTGAGTTTAATTGAGCAATTAGAGTTCCTTATCTATCTTCTATACATATGTATAATAAATCTGTAACAAGTCGGTGTCTGTACATTGAAGATATTTGAGAAAAACTGTCACTAGGGCTATTTACTAGCGCAATAGAACCCAAAACAATGTTTTTTAGAATTATTGTCTGTTTGTCTGTGCGTTTGTGCGCGCTAATCTCAGAAACGGCTTAACCTAGAAGGATGCGGTTTTCACTGATATGTTGGTATTTTCTTGGATTAACATTTAGTGTTTGTTTCATTTGAATCGGTTCACAAATAAGAAAGATACGTCTATTTTAAGAATTTATAGAACAGTTTTTAGAAGTAGTGACTTGGGAGTAGGTACGGTGGTGAATGTGAACGCGGGTGTGCGGGGGGGGGGGGGGGGGGGGTTCGGTGGGGGGTCGGTGGGGGGGGGGGGGGTAATTTTTTATATCGAGGAACTAAGGAGAGCCATAATTGATGAAAAAGCAAAAAAAAAATAAGCTGTCCAAATTACTAATTCCACGCGGACGGAGTCGCGGGCAAAAGCTAGTTAATAATAAAGACGATTAGATCAAGAGCACTGTCAAAGTCTATATACAACGTCATCATCATCATCATCATCAGCATTTCAGCCCAAAGACGTCCAGTGCTGAACATAGGCCTCCCCCAAGGCTCACCAAACAGATCGGTCCCGTGCCACCCGCATCCAATGCGATCCCGCAACCTTAACCAGGTCGTCGCTCCATCTTGTTCGAGGCCTACCTAAACCTACATTGCCTTTTTGACTACAAAGAACCCTTCTAATTATCTTTTAATGCACAAAGACATCCTGTTTCAAATGTTTGAATCAATATTGACTTTGTAATCGATAATGATATTGCGTTGATACAGACGTACATATAGCAAATAGGTATGACACGATATATTATATGCGTAGCCGTGTGCAAAGTGCCGGTTGCAGTTGCAAAGCATAAGTGCAGAAAATATGTGTTATACGTTATACAGTGTGGTCTTTAATATGTTTAGTGACGGTTTCTGAAAATAAGTTTTGTGACAAATATACATTTTAATGCATATTTTTTGTTGAGAATACTTGGTTATTGCATTGTTGTTCGAACTCTATACGTGTACCAAATTTTTTTTATACAATATAGGCTTGCGTTTGATTACAATCACGCCTGATGGAAAGCGAAAATGAGGCTTACGATGGAGCACGCTTGCCTAGTAAATGCTCATTCACCCTAGACTTGAAAGCGGCCAAATTGTAGTGTTCAGGGAACACAGTCGCAGGCAGGGAATTCCACTCCTTAGTTTCAAATCAATGGAACCATTGGAAGTGTGTTGAAATCGAGTTGAAAGATTTTTTTGTTAATATGCTATAACTGAAGCTAATATTAGGGTTGTAATGAAAGGATCTATGGCTTTGTGCTCTCAAATTTTGATTACATTTTTAAATTAAAATTAGTATTTTTAAATTTTTTGATTATTCTTTGCACCCCATTTTGGTGGCTTGTGGGAGCCTAATGTAAAAACTGCAAAGTCTGCCCTTTGCGGTACTCTCTTTGATCAATTATAACTGAAGATACACATTGCCGAACAAAATCCCCTTCAAAAAGTGTCCGAACTTTTTTATTTGTTTGCATAACAATTAAAATCATCACCTACACAGAAATTTGAACCTAGTCTTTACTTCATTACAGTCGAATTTCGGTTGACACTTGACAGCTAAACTTGACAATTTCACGCAACGTACAGAGATTAAAGAAGGCCACTTTTATCAAAGTGGCGCTCATTTGGCTCGGACATTTTCGGGCGCGCGACTGTGGATCTACAGTTATAATTGATCAAAGGGTACTCTGCCTTGTCTACATCATAAAGGTCCTCTTTGTGGAAAATTTGAGCTTTCCATTTCCAACTAAGGGCTGTTAATTGGTTGCTAGTTAGATCTTGATTTGTGGGTTCCTATTATTTATAATTTTTATAACAACACGTGCTTCTCGCACGAAGTGCAAAAATCATAACATTTATGCTGCATTTGTTTTATTTCAAACATACAATACAATGTATGTTATCATTGTCGACTTATTGCACACTGTAACAATCTTTTCACGGATGAGTTGTGCTTGTGGTAAATATATGTAGATTATACGCGATTAGTAATAGTAAACAAAATTGTAAATTAAAATTGTGGTCATATATTTCAAACTAAATACAAACTGAAATATAGATGCACAGAAAAAACCCCAGAAAAAAGACCAATGCTGGGAATCGAACCCAGGTCCTCAGCGTTCCGTGCTGCGTGCTTACCCCTACACCATCACTGGTCTAGAGGTTAGCGACGAATCTTTCCCATACATCGTACATTTCAGTCTGTTATAATCACCTTATGCAGTGATAAAGCACTCATCTATGTTTATGCCCTCTACCGAGAGACTTTAACACTCCTTCGGAGCTAACCGCTCACCTGGACCAAGAGATGGCGCTACTGTGCAACTTTAAACAAGTCAGATATGAAGTATCTTTTTTATTTTATTTTTTCAACTTCATTTTTTTATTACTTTTACGGTCATCCCATGAAACCATATATTTCAAACTAAATACAAACTGAAATATAGATGCACAGAAAAAACCCCAGAAAAAAGACCAATGCTGGGAATCGAACCCAGGTCCTCAGCGTTCCGTGCTGCGTGCTTACCCCTACACCATCACTGGTCTAGAGGTTAGCGACGAATCTTTCCCATACATCGTACATTTCAGTCTGTTATAATCACCTTATGCAGTGATAAAGCACTCATCTATGTTTATGCCCTCTAAGCACGCAGCACGGAACGCTGAGGACCTGGGTTCGATTCCCAGCATTGGTCTTTTTTCTGGGGTTTTTTCTGTGCATCTATATTTCAGTTTGTATTTAGTTTGAAATATATGGTTTCATGGGATGACCGTAAAAGTAATAAAAAAATGAAGTTGAAAAAATAAAATAAAAAAGATACTTCATATCTGACTTGTTTAAAATTGTGGTTGCAATGATACGGTATCTGAATTTATTAATTACAAAAGACAGCTATCCTAAACTAAAAGTAGGCGTATTAAGACACAGATTGGGAGCTGAAATCGCTCGCGTCCGCAGGTTTACCCTCGATACCCTACACGTGACCCCTGGGTGGTGCTAAAAGAGCTATACAACTCCGGAAGGCTTCGGCCGTGGCTGGTCACCACCCTATAGGTTGAGCCAGGCCGCCAAGCGACTCTCGTCGTGTTCCGGCCTTTTGCCTATAGAAGCCATTCTGGAGGAAGGGTCTGAGCAGTTGTGCAGCGCGCGCTTACCGGTTACAGTGCCCCGTATTTGTTGTATAGGTAACGCCACCAGATTTGAGGCCACGCACACAACCACATCTCATGTAATGACAGCGGGATTTTGACGTTGTGTCGACGTTAAACGACAACACAACGTCAAAATCCCGCTGTCATTACATGAGATGTGGTTGTGTGCGTGGCCTCAAATCTGGTGGCGTTACCTATACGGTTTGCACTGCTTGGGGGCGCGCGCAACACCACGAAACGAACGCACATGGGCGTTTGCGGCACTTGAAGAAGTCTTGAGTTGATGAGATCACTGTCTAAATTTAGAAGCAGCATTCCAGCGCTTTTTGGGTAACTATGGCATCCGTATATCATAATTCAGATTTGAAGAAAAGGTGTTACTGTCCGTAGCCACTAGAATCTTGAAAAATATGTATAATATGACCTTTCGTTATCATTTAATGATAGTTAATCCGGTGAGATAATTAATTCTTTATTTCAATGATAAATGATAACACGCAGTTAAAACAGTTTTGGGAATTCTGTGAATGGTGATTGACGCGTTTTGTCTTTAATTGTTTTTGTAAATCATTTTGTATATGTGTATTCGTAGAAGGAGAATTAATCCGTTGTGGAGATGTGCGGATGTGCAGTGTCATAATTGGGGATGTCTATTTTTTTGCAATGTATAGAAAATCGAAAACCATTTCGAAATAAATGCTTTTTAAATTGTTTTCTGTAGTTATTTCATTTTAATATTATGTAATGAATTTATTATATAACAAATAAGCAATGACCTTCATTTGACATTGGTGTAAATTGAGTGACCGGTCCATGTCGTACTTTATTCTGTGTGGTTAGAATTCTTCACAATTTACGCGTGGATTATACTACGGAGTTTGATTTGGACCCGCTGTTTGACATCTAGTACTTTGTCAGTGCCAGTAAAGTGACACAGTGTATAGTGTACCACTACGCAAAAAATAATTAAAGGGGTTGCCTTATCGTACGCATTTAGATAGATTTAGAAATTTGGCATTGTGGGAGCCCTCAATTATAATCTGACGTCATCAACTAAAATAGTTTCAATAATTAATTTTGAAAAAAGTGGAGAACTAAATGACAAAATATTGAAATTAGTTTCTTATAATTGACTTTTCTATACAAAAAAAATATAAAAACCACTGTTAATTTTTTTTAGACATTCCCAATTATGTATTCTGAAGTGTCAATTTGCTTAGTTTAAGAAATAAGTTTTTGTTCAAAATTTCATTTTCAATGCAAGCTTTTTCTCTGAATGTACTTTTCGCTGGCTGTACTTGCATTGTCATCCAACCTACATAAGTATACCAAATTTCAAGTTAATCCGACCACTGGAAGTGGGTTAAATTCACCTTCCAAGATTTGACCCGTACATACATTTTAAAAGTGATTCATTGAGCTTTATTTATTTAACTATCAATGTCGGTACAAGTTGTGTGTGAAATCGTCTAGTCTTGTAATTTAAATGTTAAGTTTCTTCTTCTCGAGATTGGATTGATTTGAAATTTGGTATGAATATGTAGTTTCGATGATACTGCGAGTACAGTCAACTAAAAGCTTATATTAAAAATGTAATTAAATTATTACTAAACCCAAAACACTATACCGTAAAATCGGGATAGGGTGGGACGATGATGATGAGTTTATCCCAATAATCAAAGTAACCCTTAACCATCTACTTTTATGGCACCTTATCGCTGTCGCTTTATGTTTGAACTTTTGTATAAAATTGTCAGGATGCATGCAGTGACAAGGGAGTGCCTTAGATCAATTTACCAAAATCGTTATTTCTTAGAAGTAAAATTTACATTCGCATTTGTTCCCAAATGCTTTTTTTAACCCCCGACACAAAAAGAAGGGTGTTATAATATAACTTATAAGTTTGACCGCTATATGTGTGTGTGTGTGCGTCTGTCTATGGCATCATAACTCTTAAACGCGTCAACCGATTTGGATGCGGCTTTTTTATTTGAAAGCAGATTTCTTGGCGATTGTTCTTTAACATGTTTCATCGAAATTAGTCCAGCCGTTTCTAAGTTATCAGCTCTTTTGTATGCTGCGGAAGGGATCTTAGACTTCGGACATCGGGGTTTTTTAAAATTTTTAATTATCAATGTGGTTTTTTTACTGAAGCTTATTTTCACAATTGCGTTTTTACCAAACTTTAATCGACACAGAAACATAGGTAAGTATACTACTACTACTACGTACTTTGTAAAGGTTCGCTCACACTCACCGTTGACGTAGTACGAACGATTACGAACATTCAACACTGTTTTCCAACACACAAACAACAAGGTAGTGAAGTGTAAAGAATTTGACCTCAATTGTCATGTTTTAAACTGGTGCGTTGTTTCATTCATAAATTATGACATACCACAACTTAATCACGCGCGATAATATATAGCTTAGATTACCTTGAGCTTTCAACCATAATGCCCACGGCGGCTCTATATCTAAATCCCTAATGATTATTTGTCCTAATGATCGTTTGTCCTAACTCTTTTTATTTAAAATATATTAATTGTTTTGGATTTTTATAAAACAAACCTATCCTAACCTATAGAGTTCTAGAGGATAATCACAAAATAGTTCCTGAAAAATTTACGGTTTCCGAGAAAAAAAGTGTTAGGACAAACGATCATTAGGACAAACGATGTTAGGGATTTAGAATGAGACCCGCCCACGGCTGCTGCAATGTGGTCGAAACATTGAAGTAACCTAACATTGGTAATATACAAGAAATACTGGAAGTAGCACATTCCATACAAAGGAGACATTCCTTTATTAAAAAAAAAAATACTGCATTTATGGATTGCTTTGGGCTTAAAACCACTAAATTTCATAATACCTTATTCGGGTATGTATTACAATACCGAAGTACGAAAGACCGAATGTATTAAAACATCGAATGGGTCAAAAGACCGACACGATTTTTTTCTGAAACCGTTAACTTTATAAGATTGTTATAAAACAAACCTAACCTAACCTAATGGGTTCTATATGATGCCGTTTTAATAAATTCTGAGAAGTTTACGGTTTCAGAAAAAAATCGTGTCGGTCTTTTGACCCATTCGATGTTTTAATACATTCGGTCTTTCGTACTTCGGTATTGTAATACATACCCCCTTATTCACTAATACCCCTAATTTTCAAATTACCATGGGCTCATAATACCTAAAAATACCTAAAATTTCAAATTGTCTCATGTGAAATTTAGTGGTTTTAAGCCCAAAGCTATGGATTTTTGAAAAATCGCCCTACTTAGTCGGAACTCGAACCCGGTCAAATGCGACAAAAATAATAATAATACGTTTATTTCGCATAAAATGCCCTATTTTATAATACACATCGATAGGGTTACTGATAAGGTTCACTAATCTCTTAATGACATACACAATCAAAATAACAAAAAGTCATAAAAACTAACAATTACGTTGTTAACTTTGTTTTCAACCTTAACGGGAAATTTTCGAAAATCAGAATCTAATATACAGGGTTATTTTTAATTCACTGACATCCTCTTAACCCTGAATTCCTATCACTCAAACAAATGTTTTTTGTTTTACGACTTTTTAAAATGAAGCACTTTTTTTCCCATACAAATACACAGAGTATCGTAAAAATAAGAGGAAATCTCAAATTTTCAAAACGTTATTACACCAAAAATATTAAGTTATGACAAAAGCCGTAAAACAAAAAACATTTGTTTAAGTGGTAGGAGTTAAGGGTTAAAAGGATGCTAGTGAATTACAAATAACCCTGTATAAAAATCCCGTGTCACAGTGTTCGTTAGGCTGCGTATCCACCGGAGCTGTGCGAGGATGCGTTGCGAGGGATGTGTTTGTCATGAACCAATAGAAACACGTCATTCACTTAGGACCTTTTAAATAAGAATAAGAATAGTTTATTGTTCAAACTGTGTACATTTGTGGTAGTATTTATAGATAGAAATGAAGTGTTTCTATTGGTTCATGACAAACACATCCTCGCACATCTCTGGTGGAAACGCAGCCTTATCGAACTTCCCCGAAACGGTTTGACCGATTTTTATGATATTTTATGTCTACATTTGGTAGGTCTGAGAATAGGTCTTAGGCTATTTTTTATACCCCTATAATTCGCGGACGGAGTCGCGGGCAACAACTAGTAATTTTATATTATGTTTTTTGAAAAATGTTTTACCTTAAAGATAAAATAAAAGTAAATCTTCATTGCGTACAATTTGCTAATTCCAATATTTTAGGTGCTGCGGTCCATTTCCCGTGATGCGCCTCGTGTGCCTGCCGCCCGCTCCCCTCCCGGCCCCCTTTGTCGTCATACCCCCCAGCCCCTGTACCAATGATTGTGTTATTGTAAAGTGACCTAGTAATATTTGGATTTAGCCTCTATCTTAGGTTTTAGATTTAGCGTCTTTATCGATTGTTGATTCGGGGAATTACTTCGTACTTAAACACGCCGTTTAAGTTTAAAAGATAATGAAATCGTCCTGTTTTTACATGCTATTTTGTTACTTCACATAATGTGTTTAGTTTATTTTTTTAAAGTCTAATTTCATTCTCGGAGCGGTATAACTTAGGGATTTTTAAATAACGAGCTTATCTATCTCTCAAAGGGCCAGCAAAACACCTGTGACACCCTTCGTATTGTTGGTGTCCATGGGCAGCGGTGATTGCTTCCCATCAGGTGACCCTCATGCTCGTTTGCCCCCTCTTATATAAGTATGTGCTTTAGCGTTTTTAGGGTTTTGTACCCAAATAGTGTCAACGGGACTCTATTACTGTCTGTCCGTCCGTCCATCACAGGGGCTCTATGAACCGTAATCTATCTAATACCTTTAAACGAGCAATTCTTGTATATATGTATATATATATATATATATATAATCAGGATCTCGGAAACGGCTCCAACGATTTCGATGAAATTTGGTATGTGGGGGTTTTCGGGGATGAAAAACTGATCTAGCTATGTTTCATTTTCAGAAAATCGCTTTTACTCGTGTTTTCCGGCTATTTTTGTTTGCATTAGAATATAAAGCTAAATTTCGCCGACTTCGAGCAGATCATAATGGCACATTAGAAATCGGGTGGTCGCGGATCCAGCCGACCTCGGTTCGATACCACGTTTTTTTTCAAGATTTTTAGTTTTTTTTTTAAGTTTATTTTTTATGAGAAAACGTCAAGTTTCTTCTTTTGTGAGAAAAAGTTACTTTTTTGTGAGAAAAAGTTATTTTTTTGCAAGAAAAAGTTACTTTTTTTGTAGAAAAAGTATTATAGGGAACGTGCAGTAACTATAGGCGGCAGCACTAATGCGACAGAAGAGACACTATGCGGACAGTAAAACAAACTTATCAAGGTAAAACATTCAAATTGATGGCACCCTTATGGCACCAGTTGGCAGCACCGTCTATGTGCACGTTCCTTATTGGGAGCACACAGAACAGGAAAAGCCGGTTGTCTGTAAAGTCGGTTTACGGACGATAGTTTAACGTGACTCACCGCTCCACCCCCCCGGTGTTTTTGTCAAATATCTTGAAAACGGTGCATCCTACGGCAAAATCAATGAAATTTTCATCCCCCCTTTAATACCCCCGCGCTCCCTCTCCCGCATCCCCTCCCCCCCTCTCAACCCCCCCCCCCCCACCCCCACCCCTCCGGTGTATATATATAATCAGGATCTCGGAAACGATTCCAACGATTTCGATGAAATTTGGTATTTGGGGGTTTTCGAGGATGAAAAATTGATCTAGCTTGGTCTTATCTCTGGGAAAACGCTTGGTACCGAGTTTCTGCCCGAGCAGAGCTCGGTCGCCCAGGTACTAGGCTAATTATACGAGCGTCTCAACCGCCATCGTTTCCGGTCCTAAATAGTGAAGAAATAAGTCGCACCGAACGGAAGGTTTTTGTAAAACGATACAGTGCGCTCGCTGTAAAATAAAAATTCATTGAAATCCCATGCTAACAATAGCTCATTTCTTTGATATACAGGGTTATTTGTAATTCACTAGCATCCTTTTAACCCTTAACTCCTACCACTTAAACAAATGTTTTTTGTTTTACGGCTTTGGTCATAACTTAATATTTTTGGTGTAATAACGTTTTGAAAAATTGAGATCACCTCTTATTTTTACGATACTCTGTGTATTTGTATGGGCAAAAAAGTGCTTCATTTTACAAAGTCGTAAAACAAAAAACATTAAATAAAATAAAATAAATAAATATCACTGGACAATTCACACCAAGTGACCTAGTCCCAAAGTAAGCTTAGCAAAGCTTGTGTTATGGGTACTAGGCAACGGATAAACATACTTATATAGATAGATACATACTTAAATACATATTAAACACCCAAGACCCGAGAACAAACATTCGTATTTTTCATACAAATATCTGCCCCGACACGGGAATCGAACCCGGGACCTCAAGCTTCATAGTCAGGGTCTCTAACCACTAGGCCATCTGGTCGTCTAACCTACATTTACATTCCTACACTTACATTACAGGTACATTTGTTTGAGTGATAGGAATTCAGGGTTAAGAGGATGTTAGTGAATTACAAATAACCCTGTATGGGTCCTGGTAATGATAGCGGTAGAAACGCTCGAATAGTTAGCCAACAACTAGACACATGAAATGATCACCGATTATGTACCTGTTACTGTGGCCGCTATAACTAAAAAATAAAACAAAGTTAAAACCGGTTGTCTGTAAAGTCGGTTTACGGACGATAGTTTAACGTGACAACGTCATAACAAAACATTCAAAAACAAAAATGAAACCAGGCGGTCACCCATCCATGTACTGACCGCGCCCGACGTTGCGCTTAACCTCGATGATCGGACGAGAACCGGTGTTTTGACAAATATCTTGAAAACGGTGCATCCTACGGCAAAATCAATGAAATTTTCATCCCCCTTCAATACCTGCGCCCCCCTCCCCCCATCAACCCCCCCCCCCGGGTTCACTGCTCTCTCTTGTACGGGACATGTACGGAACATTGCGTCATCCTTTTTCGTGCGTGCAGCCGGCGTTCATCGATTTATTCGTTGTCACGTCAAAAACACTATATTAATAATATTCGTGGGCGGTTTTTTAATTGCGTTAAGCCCTCACGTTTACTTTAACGACACCACGATACCACGATACGACGCCGTGTCGTGAGCATTTACGGTTTACGTCGTAGATTTCCACGACACGACGTCGCAACGTGTAATTGTGTTTTGGCCCAAACGTGTTTTTTTCAGTATTTTATAACTATCTTTATAAAACAGGAAAAATAGCGATAACTCTCGTCTTTTATAGAGTTTAGCCGGACATGTTTCGGGATAATTCGTAGTCCTTCTTCGTGGAGTACACGCACACGAAAGTTTACGTAGTAGTAGTTTCACGTTCGGCCTTTATAAGTTTTTTTACTAAACTGTTTTTTCCTTCATGTCTTTGTCGCAACGAATATCAAAGACTGTGTATAAAAGTGTTTTAAGAATAGATAACGCAAATAATTTTGCTCATGGCGAATGAACTCGTGTGCAAATTGAAGTAGCTACTTAACTATACTTACTTTTATACTCCATTTAATTCAGAATTGAAAACCACAACATCATTATATTGCGGCTCGTCAACTATTTCTTACCTAGCAAATAGTACAGTGCAATAGTCTGGGAGCCGCAAAACAAAATTGTTTTAATGTCACTTTATTTGCGTGTCGTCAATTGTTACTCTAGTACAAATTGTAAAGAGATTACAGTTCACGAGCCGCAATATAATGTTGTTGTGGTTTATAATTCTAAATTAAATGGAGTATAGTCATGCATGATCGCCGAAGTGCCATTCGTGTGTCGTCCTCCGCCAAAAGCAGTGAAAACGTAGAAGTGAAATGGTGAAATGCGTTTTGATAGCCATAATATATTGTACTTTTGTCTTTTATATATTTTTCATAGACTTTGTCGTGCTTGTTTTTAGGGTTCCGTACCGAAAGGGTAAAAACGGGACCCTATTACTGAGACTACGCTGTCCGTCCGTCTGACACCAAGCTGTATCTCACGGACCGTGATAGCTAGACAGTTGAAATTATCACAGGTGATGTATTTCTGTGGCCGCTATAACAATACTAAAAAACATAATAAAATAAATATTTAAAGGGGCTCCCATACAAACGTGATTTTTTTGCTCGTTTTTGCTCGATATTGATAACGGCTAAAGGTAGACGCTTGAATTATTCACAGAAGATTTAGTTATACAGGGTAATTTTTTATTAAGTGCACAAATTTTAATATGTGATTCAGTGTCGTTAAAATAACAAATTTCAGTATTTTTCGTTATAATATTAATCTCTTATTTTTTTGTTTTTCATAGTAACTCGACCAATTATTGGATGTATTAATTATTGTATTAAAATTTAAAAAAACTATTGAACAGATAATCGTGATCTGTCAACGATACTGAATCACATATCAAATTTTGTGCACTGATTAAAAAAATTACCCGGTATATTTACTTTAAAAATAAATATTTAAATTAAAATAAAACAAATATTTAAGGGGTCCAATACAACAAACGTGATTTTTTTGCCGTTTTCATAGATAATGGTGGTGTTTCAAATTTTAAAAAGTTAGCATATAAGTGACTTGTTTTGATGAATAGATTAGGTAAGCCCTTTGAGAATTTAGGGTAAGCCATAGAAATATTGGTACCTAATTTGTTAGCATCCTGTATAAATTGAGCTGACCAACCAAACATGTATAGACAAAGTCGCATGCAAAAGCTATTCAATCTGACATCCTAACACGTTTTTAGCTCATCCGATACTTAATCGTTTGATGTAAATACAAATAAACACATGAAAATGACATTGTGCGAAGTGTAAAGTTTGGTGAGACAGAACATATAGTGCTGTGAAGTGCGACAGTGATAGCATGATGTCTCGGAGCTTCAAGTACAAGAGGCTGGACGATGTGGAGTTCGGGTAAGTTGTTAGATTTAGAAATATAACTTTTAAAGTCACTATAACAATTAATAATAATAATAAAAAAATAAAAAATTATTGCTACAACCATACAACATAAAAAAAAAGAAACAGAAAAAAAAACATACAGAAACAAAAAAAAACTTCGTGGCAATAGGTTCAGGCTCAGCATAAATGCTGCCGGTTAGGAAGCCGGCGGCGCTGATTTTCAGCCTGCGCCCTCCCGCGATAAGTCGTGGTAAGGTAACCATTAGAAGTGATGGAATCCGCGGATTTTATCACTTCTACTCGTAATGCGTTTAGTAGTGGTAGAGCCATGTTGTAGCTACCCGCTGCAACACGAATGGGCCGGCTCGTCCGGGGCAGTACCACCCTCTCACAGAACACCGGCGTGAAGCAGCAGTAATCCTGCTTGCGTTTCGTACGGTCAGTGAGAGTGCCGGGGGCCCAATACCTCACCCCTTCCCTCTCCCCCTCCCTCTCCCCCTTCCCCTATTCCCTCTCCTTTAGGGCCGACAACGCACTGGCATCGTGTAAAGCGCTGCGGGTGTCTATGGACAGTAGTGTTAATTTAACATCAGGTGACCCTCTAGTTCGTTTGTCGGGCCTATCTAACATAAAAAAAAAAAAAAATGCGATCCCGCAGAGAAACTCCGAGCATAGCCCACTCCACCCTCTGAGTGACTTTGAGCTTTCTTATGAGGCCCATCGTTAGCGGCCGCGTCTCAGTCACTAAGTTCGATGGACACATAGATGACCCCAAGAAGCTGTCAGAGAAAGCCGTGGAATATTTTAAGAAATCTAGATTTAAGTTTTAATTGTTAGTTTTTCATTTGTATTTCTTGCACAGTTTTGCAGTGACACGTACCTATCGCATACGATAAATAAATAATAATAATGCCATAAGTCACTCATTTATACAGGGTAATTTATTAATAAGTGCACAAATTTTAATATGTGATACAGTGTCGTTAAAATAACAAATTTCAGTATTTTGCGTTATAATATTTATCACTTATTTCTTTTGTTATTCATAGTAACTCGACCAATTATTGGATGAATTAAATGAACATCCCAAATTTCAAAATGTAAAAAAATATCTCGTACAGATAATCGTGATCTTTCAACGATACTGAATCACATATTCAAATTTGTGCACTGATAAAAAAATTACCCTGTATACAGGGTTATTTGTAATTCACTAGCATCCTTTTAACCCTAAACTCCTACCACTTAAACAAATGTTTTTTGTTATACGACTTTTTAAAATGGAGTACATTTTTTTCCATACACGGCACAGAGTATCGTAAAAATACAGGTAATCTCAAATTTTCAAAACGTTATTACACCAAAAATATAAAGTTATGACAAAAGTCGTAAAACAAAAAAGATTTGTTTAAGTGGTAGGAGTTTAGGGTTAAAAGGATGCTAGTGAATTACAAATAACCCTGTAGATAGATAGTCTTAATACATACATAGATAATAACTTAAATTTAGAAGGTTGCTAAAGTGTCATTATCATCGTCTTCGATTCTGCCTATTGTATGTCCCTTTGTTCAGCACATTCGGCTTTTTAGGATTCCGTACCCAAAAGGTGCCTATTACTGAGACACTGCTCTTTGTCCGTCTATATTTCAGCCTATCACAGGGCTCTATCTCTCGAACCGTGATAGCTATACTTCATTTAATTTAGAATTGAAAACCACAACATCATTATATTGCGGATTGCGGCTCGTCAACTATATCTTACCTAGAAAATAGTACAGTACAATGGTCTGGGAGCCGCAAAATAAAATTGTTTTAATGCCACTTTATTTGCGTGTCGTCAATTGTTACTCTAGTACAAATTGTAAAGAGATTACAGTTCACGAGCCGCAATATAATGTTGTTGTGGTTTATAATTCTGAATTAAATGGAGTATAGACAGCTGAAATTTTCACAGATGATGTATTTCTGTTGCCGCTATTACAACAAATACTAAAAATAAAATAAAGTTACAAATTAAAGGGGGTCGTCATACAAGAAACGTGTTTTTTTTCAGCGTTTTTACCTCGATCTTTCTAATGGCGTTAACTAGACACTTGAAATTTTCACCGATTATGTATTACTGTGGCCGGTACAACAATAAATAATAAAAATATAATTATATTAAATATTAAGCGGGGTCCCGACGAACCAATATAAAATGATCTCACACTGCGTACGTTTTACATAGAAGCAGGGTTCTACTAACACTGGATAATATAGTTACGGCTGTTTACGGCGTATATTTTGACATGCCTAAAAATTTGTACGGAACCCTCGGTGCGTGACACTAGACCGGTTTTTGGCCATAGTTGTGTATGGTGTGCGAGTGACTAAACTGCTTAGTGTTAATCTACGGCCATGTGACTTGCTCCACAAGGTTGCCGTACCTTTCTCTTAAGAGCGATACCTGCGCGTGCGCCGTTCGAGTTTTTATTTATTTGACCTTAATAATGTGGACTTATTTGGTGCAATGGCCAGCTTCATAATGGTATGCACTTTCGCGACATCTTATTAAGAGGCTGACAACACCTAATTTTGTTGAAATTGATGTCATTTAAACAGTTTTACCGTGGACGGACTCGATACATAATTGGACGAAATCGGCTCGATAGAAAATAATTGCAAAGATAGGTCTTAAAATCATCATTAAACGGTTCTATGTCTTTATTTTTTTGGCGTATGCGTCTGCAATTAAAAACATGAAGTGAACATATTCATACCTAAACCGCTAACGAGTCATATTTCACAAATAATCCACAGTTTTTTTTTAATTCAATATTTGCCCGATAAATTTCAATATACCCGGCTGCCCAGTAATAGCGGCATCTCGTTTACTCCGATACAAATAGACAGTGTGCGCCGACGTTGGTGTTGACAGCGTCTTAAGTAAATGCGAAAGTTTGGATGGATGTATGAATGTTTGCTCTCTTTCACGCTAAAACACGTTTACGCTGATAATGTACAATACGCAAAATGCTAACTGCACGCGTAATGTACAAACAGTCAAAATGCACATACGCAAAATCCACATCATGATAAATGTACCTGAACGAGAAATGTACAGTCGCGAACCGGGATTGTTGAGCCACTTACCTATGTTCGTAACTTAGCCGTGTAATGCAAATCGAATAGCTGTCAGCTAGTCCGTAACATCGGTCATTGATTACACAGCTAAATTGCGAACTATGGCAAGTGGCTCAACAATCCCGGTTCGCGACTGTACAGTACGCAAAATGTGTTTATGCTGAAAGCGCATAACGCATAATGTGTAAAAAGAAAAATCTACATTTCGCGAATTGTAACTTTCATACTTTTCCTCGCGGTTACGTCTTAGGCAAATGGAATTTATAAATTATTCCATACTAACAACTGGGCCAATCAACTTTTAAACCAACGTTTTTGGCGTGTCCTGCGTTACCAAAATTGTCTCTGGCGTTACCAAAAAATCGTACCTACTTCCAACAAGATATTTCACGGTTTAATAGGTTAAACTTACGTAGGATGGTATGTATTCATGTACACCATCTATTAAATTACAGAAAAAACATGTTTACCTACAAAAATCTGCAATTAGCTAAGTAAAGTTTTTTGAAGAGGTGCTAATTATATTTTTTTTCGACAGTGGTCGACTTCAACACCAAGAAACTGGAGCTGTTTTATTTTTATCTCCTTTTATTTATTGGAAATATTTTTTTAAGTGTTTGACATGACATTTGTGAGATTTTACGGCTGACAAGCGGTTCGTCCTCAGTACTAATAAGAAATAGAAAAAAAAAACGAAATCAACTGTCGCTTCTGTCAATGTCAAATGAAATCTAACCGTTTGCGTTTCGTTTGCTTTGCGTTGTCCAAGAATCAGTTCCAAAATAGTGATCGAAAGTATTCAATCGTGATCCAATTATCGTGCATAGGTCGTGGAGAAATGCAGTAAAATTGAAAGTCCGGATTTTATGCGGAGGTCGATAAAAATAGTCCAGAAATCACACTGAGCACACCAAAATGCAAAGCAAACGAAACGCAAACGATTTGACATTGACAGAAGTGACAGCTCTCTTCGGTTTTTTTTCTGTTTCTACTAAGTTCTGAGCACGTACGGCTTGTCAGCCATAAAATCTCACAAATGTCATCTCGAACAGTTAAAAAAATATTTCCAGTAAACAATAGGAGATAAAAATAAAACAGCTGCAGTTTCTCGATCTCCAGAACGCCGACTGTCGAAAAAAAATATAATTAGCACCTCTTCAAAAAACTTTACTTAGCCAATTGTTTGAAAAATGTCGCGGACAGATTAGTGTCGGTTTAAAAGTTGATTGGCCCAAATACGGTATCTTCGAGACAGTTTCTTTATGACTATGCTACGAATATTATTACTATACTTTGCACATTTTGCCACTACCGGGTGGAGTACATTTTGCATATTGTACAGTCATCATATGTACATTTTATTGTTTGTACTATCTGCGTATTGTACATTTTTTTTTTTTTTTTTTTTTTTATGTGAATGTAGCCTGACAAACGAACTAGTGGGTCACCTGATGTTAAATGAACACCACTGTCCATAGACACTCGCAGCGCTTTACGCGATACCAGTGCGTTGTCGGCCCTGCAGAAAATTGTACACTCGCCTCTTAAAGGCACCCAGGTCGCAACTCGATGGGAAGACCCCAGCGGGAAGCTCGTTCCAGATTTTGCAAGTTCGTGGCAAAAAAGACCGCTTAAAACGCACCGTCGAAGACTGCCATTCATCAACATGATGTCGATGAAATGAACGCTTACGACGGGAGGATCTGTAATGGAACCCCGCAGCTGGAATGAGGTCAAAGAGTTCCTCAGAGCATTCCCCGTTGTAGATCTTATAGAACACGCAAAGGGAGCTAACGTCTCTGCGGAGAGCAAGAGGATCGAGTTTAACGGAGAGTGAGGGGTTGCCGACAACTCGGCACGCTCTGCGCTGTATGCGATCAAGTGAAAACAGCTGATATTGGGGTGCGCCAGCCCAGAGATGAGAGCAATACTCCATCCTTGGCCGAACCTGGGCCTTATATATCTGAAGCCGCTGCTTTGGAGTGAAGTATCGCTTAGAGCGGCCAAGCACGCCCAACATTTTAGCACATTTCTCGTTCTGTACATTTATCATGATGTGGATTTTGCGCATGTGCATTTTGACTGTTTGTACGTTATGCGAGCAGTTAGAATTTTGCGTATTGTACATTATCAGCGTAAACCCTAAGACAGTTTGACGGATTTTGATGGGATCATAACGGTGGACGGATAGGGTATCAAATGTACACTACCGTCAAAAAGTTTAAGACCAAAACAATTTTTAGTTTTATTATCATGGATTCTTCTAAAGAACGAACGTCAAATTAAATTTGTAATCAACATAAAACAACGTAAGTCAATTATTTCTTTTAATCGTTAGCAAAATACTCTTTTCAATACATTTTTAAGATAAAATGATTTAACTGAGAATATAACTACTTAAAATAATATTTTTTTAAATTAGATATTTAAATGTTATTATTTGTTCTAAGAACTTCAAAATTGTAACCAAACGACTGCTCAGTTCCTCACATGTCATCTTATTTCATATAAATAGAACCAGGTGCTAAAAATCTGCATCGAGTCGGCTCCCTAGGGTAACAAGTGAAAATCTTCAGAATAATGGGCTTCAGCCTCGAACATACAAACGTTGTGTTATCATTCTACTTGGAGAAATGCAAGACAGAGCGATATTTAGCCGATAAATTGAATATTTTTTTGTTTTTGGTCTTAAACTTTTTGACGGTAGTGTATACACCTGCGCAGATTTCGAATGGTGCGTGTGAAGTTCCCGATCCGCGCTGGCCCCAAACTGTGGCCCAAGCCCTCTCATTCTAAGAGGAGGCCTGCGCCCTGGAGCTTATAAACGTTTATAATTGGATCGATCAACTTTTTTTTGTCACTCGTTGCTATAGTGACGGTCTCCTGGGTCACTCTTTAAACCGTAAGTTTATCTGATTAAAATTTGCCAAACATGCTTTTTTGTGGTAGTTTTAAACCCCTTCTACAATTGGTCATCTAATAAGCATGTTAGTTAATGTGACCCAACATTTCTTCTAATTAAACTGTACTACTTTTGTCCCCTCGCTGACGGGACAGAATAACAACAAGAAATAGTCGATCCACCCAATTAACAGAGTTGGTTGGGGTTTTGTTTCGTAGCCGAGGCGATTGTTGACAAACCTACATTAAGGTCACGTAAAGATGCTGGAAAATCTATTTCCAGTAACGTGGGCGACGTCATATTGATCCGTCCAAGATTCCGCCCACGTCCTTTGTAATGGGCCGCGTTGCATTCACGGCGTGGGGAACGCGTTTAATGAAATGCCATATTCCATACCGTCCCTAGTTTTAGAGATGCGTACGGCTGCGGAACCAGAGATAAATAAAAATAAAAACACGGGACAATTCACACCAATTGACCTAGTCCCAGAGTAAGCTAAGCAAAGCTTGTGTTATGGGTACTAGGCAACGGATAAACATACAATTGGGCATTTCTATTTTAAAAAATTAAGAAATTGTTAACAGGGAGTTAGGTAACATTAGTCCGCTTCGTTACGCACTTTTTCAAGCCTTTACAATAAAAAAAATGTAAGAAATCGGACAATTCTTCACTTCTTGTAAAAACATTTTTAAATTGGCCCGATTTGTTACGTTTTTTTTTATTGTAAGGCTTGAAAAGTGCGTAACGAAGCGGACTAATTTTAACTCCCTGTTAACAATTTCCTAATTTTTGGTACAACGTAAAATAGAAATGCCCACTTATATAGATAGGTACATACTTAAATACATATTAAACACCCAAGACCCGAGAACAAACATTCGTGTTTTTGACACAAATATCTGCCCCGACACGGGAATCGACTCCGGGACCTCAAGCTTCGTAGTCAGGTTCTCTAACCACTTGGCTATCTGGTCGTCAAACTACGGAACCCTAAAAGTGCTATGTGTTTAACTATAGTAACCTTTGATGAAATAATTAGTCACATTGAGTCACATAACATAACACATCCTATTGTCCGATAGACCGTAACAGTACGAAAGTTTACAATATTTAACACAAACACGCTATATTTACACAATATTATAATGTTATACAATCTAAATACCATTGTCGTTTTTTAATAACACCGCCGGCGGCCATTTTGTTGGTTTTCCCGCGCTCTGTTGCCATTGGCCGGGCGAGTGTCATACGTAGTCAACGACAATCTAGAGCACAGGTCTGTTTTTTTTCACTATTTTTAACCTAACCACCTCTCTTCTTTTTGGTTTTTGACTAGTGTGTGTTGCCAGTTATGGCGTACGGAGCTGAGACGTGGTCACTTACAATGGGCCTCATAAGAAAGCTTTCATCATCATTTTAGTCGTAGGACGACCACTGCTGGACTTAGGCCTCCCTCATTGATACCCAATCATTACGGTTGGAAGTGTTAACCGTTGTGGCCGATGTGATTAAAATACAATATGCATCTCAAGATTGTTTTATTCTTCAAGACCTTTATCAGCACCAAACTCCTTTTCTTATCCCTCAACACCATCTCCTCCAAAGCTACCCGCAAATTACATTTTGTGTCCTTATTTTAATATACCCTCTTTTATCTTATCAAAAAGTGTTGCCACGTTATAATCAAAGTTATACTGACAAACTAACAATCATCTAGTAATTTACAAAAGTTAACAGTCGGCCTTCCTGCAAGTCCACGTCCTCGTGGGGCTAAATTAGTAGAAATTAACAATTAGTATTTTTACACGTTTAGCTTTAACTAGCTTAGTACTATTTATGTGGCAACATTCATAAGCAAAGCTTTTACATAATTCAATGAAATACTGGAGCTCCTGCCTGTAGTATCCATCACCATATCCATAAACTTTACTACTAACTACATAGGTATATTATTTACATTACATTATTAATTAAATCATTGTTGTGAATGGAACTCCTGCCTGTTTCCATCACTACATTAATAATCTTAACTATTTATTACAATTTAAATTATGTATTTTAATTTGTCAATCGGAATTTTTGTTGTGAATGGAACTCCTGCCTGTTTCCATCACTGCATTGATAATCTCTACTACTTATTACAATTCAAATTATGACTACCTTAAATTGTATCAATCTGAATTATCGTTGTGAATGGAACTCCTGCCTGTTTCCATCACTGTATTAATAAACTTAATTACTTAATGCAATTCAATTATGCACTTTAAATTCTTAATCGAAATTATTATTGTGAATGGAACTCCTGCCTGTTTCCATTACCAGATTATTTACTATGATATACGCCAAGCAATTGGAATCCTGCATGTTCCCGTTACTTGTTGATAGAACTCCTGCATGTTTCTACCAATGCATATCTCAAGGTAAACAATGTAAATTTACTTCATAGTCTTAACTTTTAAATCGAAAGCTTTTGATAGAACTCCTTCGTGTTTCTACCAATGCTACTTATATTAACGTGATCAGTATTCAAACTTATTACTAACTTAACTTAATCATTAATGCATACAGTTACCTGTGTATAATTGAGCTCTTATCAAGACTAAACACCTGAGTGTCGTTAGGTCAACTACTGACAACATTTGAATTGATTCCATATCTTTAATGTAGTCTAGTATCACTGCGTCGTTTTAATTTTGAGCCTAAAAGTTTAAACTAATTTTTCTTTTATTTCAATTTATTCGGACTGAGTCACATCGTCATCATCAGAATCACGGTTAAAAACCAGCCAAGGCAATATTTTATCAACGGACACAATGCTCTTAAAAGGTCGATTGTTTTTCCTCGACAACGGTGTATCACGTATTTCGAACCGATCATGATCTAAAATCTGAGTGATGCGATACGGGCCCTGAAAACGCGGTATAAGTTTTCGACTTCTCCCAGTAGCAGGTATTTCCCTTTCTACCCTTACTAGATCTCCTAGCTGAAATTTAACGGTTTTTCTGTGCCTATCGAATCTTTTCTTTTGTTTTTCCTGATTTTTCTGTACATAGTCGGATACCTCTTTTCTGACAGTCTCAAGATCAGGTTCACGCTCATCATCACTATTGTCTATACTCGCTCGCAATCTCGCTTCCCCCATGCTTGTCAGTTGGAGACCAAATAGCACCTGAGATGGGGTTTTCCCAGTCCCCTGATTTATAGTGTTATTTAATCCCCACTGCACCTTTGATACAGTTTCATCCCATAGATTTTCAGCCTTTCCATGATTTGCAGCCGTTAATGCACCTAAAATCGTCCTATTGTATCGTTCCACTTGGCCGTTGGCCCTAGGAGTTGCAACGGCATTCAGAACATGTTTTACTCCTAATGTAGCCAGGAAAGATTGAAACCGCTTTGCTGTAAATCCACTACCCCTGTCTGAAATTACTCTTTTCGGTACACTAAACAAATCAAAATAATTTTGAAGGACCTTAATCGACGTAGATGCTTTGGTATTCCTAACCGGTACTAAGACAATGAATTTCGTGAAAGCATCTATTATAACTAACAGATACATATGCTTCTTCTTACTTTTTACGAATGGACCTAAATGGTCGAAGTGTAAGGTGTGAAAAGGGCAATCAATTTTGGGGATCGGATGTAACGCTCCAGCCTTCTTACCTCCCTGACCTTTAGAATGAGCGCACTCAAGACAACTCTGAACGTACTTTTTTATGAACTGATTCATTTTAGGCCACCAATAATTATTTTTGACCTTTTGGACAGTTTTATCGAAGCCGAAGTGGCATATGTCATCGTGACATGATTTGAGAATCTGCCACCTAACCCCTTTTGGCACAACCCATCGGTCTCCATCGTCAGTTTTACGATACAACAACCCTCGCTTTATGACATAATTGTTTTTAATATCTGGAATATTATTTAGAGTCACATCGTTTAAAATTTGCATTGTGCGTTGAATTTCGGAATCATTTTTTTGTACCGTGGTTAGCCAATCTACTGATATTTCCCTCACTTCGCAGACTATAACGTCGGACTCTACTAGTGCGGATGGCGGGCAAACAGGATTACGACTAAGTGCGTCCACGTGTTGCATATTATTTCCGGGTCTGTATTCCATCTCAAAATCATACTCCTGCATAATATTCCACCAACGAGCTACTCGAGGGATCATATCCCTTTTCCCCAGAGTTGCTCTAAGTGAATTACAATCGGTGATGATTTTGAAATGCAATCCAAGAAGATAGACTCTAAATCGCTGTAGCGAACAGACGACAGCTAATGTTTCGAGATCATACGACGTAAAATGCTGTTCTTCTGGAGAGGTTTGTCGGCTATAATATGCAACCGCTTTAAATGGATAGTCTGATTTTTCTCTCTGGAGCAGCATACCCCCTAATCCATGTTTGCTCGCATCGGTGTGCAGCTGAGTCTCATACGTTGGGTTGTAAAAAGCTAAAACGGGTCTTTCCACCAATGCCTTTCGTAAAGTAACAAAAGCGTTTTCCTGGCTTTCTCCCCACTCCCATTTACTATCTTTTCGCAACAATTGAGTTAATGGTCTTGCAATAAGCGAAAAGTCCTTCACAAATCTTCTAAAAAAACTAGAAAGTCCAACAAATTGTCTCACGCTATGTTGGTCCACGGGTCTAGGGAAATTTTGTACTGCGACTATTTTTCGGACCCCAGGTTTAACACCTTCGGAGCTAATGTCAAAACCGAGGTAATCTATATTCTTCTTAAAGAAATGACATTTCGATATCTTCAAAGTCAATCCTGCTTCCTTAAATATAGACATTATACCGCGCAAATCTTCTAGACCGGATTCAATATTCCTAGAAGGAATAACAATATCGTCCATGTATGCAAATGCATTTTTAAATCGAGAGCGACCAAGAATTTTATTAATTATACGTTGAAAGGTTGACGGCGCATTCGCGAGCCCAAACGGCATACGATTGAATTCGTAATGCCCATCTGGGGTAACGAAAGCAGTCAGCGGTTTAGATTGTTCTGACATCGGTATCTGGTAATAACCAGAGGCGAGGTCTAGCGTAGTGTAATATTCAAATCCGGCTAAGTTGTCAATTTGGTCCTCAATTCGTGGCATCGGATAATGCTCCTTAACAGTTTTTTTATTGAGAGCTCTAAAATCTACACACATTCGATGTTCTCCGGTCTTTTTTTTTACTAAAATTATTGGTGACGCATATTCTGAATTAGATTCTTTGATAATACCGTTTGTCTCTAAGTCGTTAATAATTTCCCTTACCGTTTCTCTTTCTGCGTGTGACAATCTGTAAGGCCGATATACTACTGGAACCGAATCTTTAAGTTGAATTTCCATATTACCGTAAGTTGTGCAGCCAATTTCGCTTGTACTAAAAGCAAAACATTTTCTAAATTCATTCAGTAACATGACCAATTTATCTAAATAGTTTAGATCAAGATCCTTATCTACTGATATATCTTCGACGCAAATATCGGTTTTATTTGAGTTATTAATATTACTAAGAGTTTCTGTAATATTCACATTAATTATGTTAGCAGGAAATGATCGAATTAATAGCGTGTTCATCGGTAATACAAATTCTCTAGACGGTAAGCCCCGCAAGGTTACAAAACCTTGTCCTTCCTCTATTCTACAATAATCTCTAAATATTTCGTATTCCTTACGCGGCTCCTGTCTTAATTCATGTTTTATTTCGATATCACCAGTATATTTTGGAACAGTGTAAACTTCAACTGCGCATGTCCCATTAACTTTTACGTCTTCCTTTGTATAAACCAAAACTCTACTTGGCTCTAAGGGTCGAGTAGTTATATGTAGATCTTCGTTCGTTTTGATGATGGCAATATGACTCTGTTCTGTGAAAGTTTGACCTACTAACAAGGGCACACTAAGATATTGATCTGGCACAATCAGTATTTGAACCTCAGCATTAACCGTGCCAATCGTAATATTACATGTACATTTACCTAATGGTTTAACAGTGCCGTTACCAAACCCTCTAAGAACTGGAAGGTCATGTACATCTAAAGTTAAGAAATTTAACGCAGCAGACCATTGCATCATGGTACATTGGCTACCGAAGTCAATGTAGCACGCAAACTCTTTGTTATCAATTACAGCAGTTTTGTAATATTTATTCTCATCCTGGTTATTATTATTGCAAACTAATTTAACCGACTTTTCGGTCGAATCAGTTGTACTACTGTTATGAAGAGAAGACAAAGTTTTGAAAGTACAATTGGCTGTTAAATGTCCCAACTTAAAACAGTGGTCACACTTTTTTAAAGGCTGTTTGCATTTAAAGCTTGGGTGCCCATCTTCTCCACAGTTGTAGCATTTCAATACCTTGCCGTCTCTATTATTCCTGGGTAAAGTTTTATGTCTAAAACCTTGATCAGGAGCAGACGCTCTTGGAACCAGTTTATCGGGTCTTTTTATTGATTTGACACTTCTCAAGTAAACCAATAATTTATCAGGTTCGGTGAACTGTACTGCCTCTGCTCCTGTTCGAACCGACCTATCATCAATGCCTAGCAAAATACAGTCTACCGCCTCTTTTCCTGATAACTTGCATCTATGTAATAATATCATTTTCTCATAAAAGTAATTTTCAAGTGAATCGCCAAATTTAACGCGCAAATTTAACATTTCTGTTAAAATAATTCCATAATTTTCTGTACTTGGAAAAGCAGTCTTTAACTTGGCTTGCCACTCTTCCCAAGTAAACTTCATGGTAGGTAACGATTGATACCATCGTTGGGCTACACCGATTAACTTGGAAAGAGCATAGTGTAAAGTTTCCGGCTCTGACCAATTGTAAATGGCAGCACACTCGTTAACTTTAGTGATCCACATGTCAATAGTCTGATTATTATTGTTGGGGTCGAACTCGGGGACAGCGCTGCTAGCTACAGGATATCTTACAGACGGACGTACATTCGTACTTTCTGATTTCATAATTTTGATAAATTCTTTAAATACATCAGCGACATCCTGAGCGCCAGCAGGCGCACCCGAATCGTCCGTAGCCACATTGACACCCTTTTCAGTGTTATCATCCTGATTCGAGGATAGCAAATCCTTGCTCGTCGTTCTGGCTTGAGCAAGATTATCGTTAGAATATGGTACATTGGCATTAATTGACCTCATGCTAGAACGGCGATCATACTTTTTACTATCCCGATTACCTCCCCTGTTTGAGCTTCGGGATCTCATGTTATTTCTAAATCTACTTTCCCTCTTATCCATACTACGAGATTTTCTACCCCTACTACGTCCGCCCCGGTACCTTTGACGTAAACGGTTACTAGAATCGCGACTGCTTTTACGACGTCGTGAATTATGATTACCCTTGGAGTGGCTCCGTGATCTCCGTCCTTCATCCCGGCGGCTACGCGATCTTCGTTGACTGCCACGGTTGCTGCAGGACGTTCGTTGACTGCCACGGTGGCTTCGCGACTCTCGCGCGCCGTCACGTCGTCTGCAAGACCTCCGCCGTCTGTCGTCACGGCTGTGCGGCCGGTGGGAGCTCCGACGATGACTGCGCGACCGTCTGGGGCTGCGACTTCGCTGGCTGGCTCTGCTGTTAGTCGGTCGACTACTCCGCCCCTGAGCCACGGGCGTCCGCAACCGTCGAGCAGATGACAAATCGTTATATTTGTCCATTTCACTGAAATCAGTTAATTTTACCGGACATGTAATCGTTCAAGACATTTATAAAGATAGGGACTAACAAGAATTGACTCACGTTGGATACGAGGTTCACTTTAACATTATCTTTACGCCTGCTTAAATAACTATGAGAAGTTATTAACTTTGTGGTTATAACGTATTTATTATGATATTAATAAAGTACAAGAAATACTTTATTTGTTCTCCTAATTCTGACATTTGCACACAGTTATTTAAATAAAACTCTACTTTATTGAGATATAATACTGTCATCATTACGAAATTACTATCTATTACCGTGATTTAAATCGTTAGTTAGATTTACCTTTTAACCTACCGTTACCGTTAGTAGGCTCAACGTCATAAATAAGTGTCCTACTCGTAAGGTATACACCTTAACTACTTATAATCTTATTTAAATTAAAAAGGGATCGGACCGTTATAGCTTATACTTATTATAACATACATTACGTCACGCCCTTAAGTCTTAGTATAGTAAGAAAAAATTTACGTACCTTTTCTTTTTTTTGTTACTTATCCCACTTCTGAAGCTGTTAACCGTTGTGGCCGATGTGATTAAAATACAATATGCATCTCAAGATTGTTTTATTCTTCAAGACCTTTATCAGCACCAAACTCCTTTTCTTATCCCTCAACACCATCTCCTCCAAAGCTACCCGCAAATTACATTTTGTGTCCTTATTTTAATATACCCTCTTTTATCTTATCAAAAAGTGTTGCCA
The DNA here is from genome assembly GCA_947563465.1 of Archips xylosteana. NCBI lineage: Eukaryota > Metazoa > Arthropoda > Insecta > Lepidoptera > Tortricidae > Archips > Archips xylosteana. The sequence goes on from OX387373.1 coordinate 10,258,612, forward strand.
CGTTATAATCAAAGTTATACTGACAAACTAACAATCATCTAGTAATTTACAAAAGTTAACAGTAGCGACTTGCATCGGGCCTTTACCAAAACGTCCGTCCATCTCGATGGTGGACGTCCCACGTTGCGCTTGCCAGTCCGTGGTCTTCATTCGAGAACTTTTCGGCCCCAACGGTTTAAAGTTACTTAAAGAGTGATGGAGCGAGCTATGCTTGAAGTTTCCATCCAATCACAAGTGAAGAGATTTGTAGGTAAACCAAAGTCAATTACATAGCTCGAAGAGTCGCCAGACTTGGCTAAAGCTCTAAACGTGCACTTCTTCAGAAGGATCATTTTCTCGGATGGTACGCTGTCTCTAAAAGTGCACTTCCCAAATAGGTACAGTTTTGCGTTTAGAACCACCAAATTTCATAAAACCTTATTCACTAATACCCCCAATTTTCAAATTACCATGGACTCATAATACCTAAAATTTCCTCATAATGCCTAAACTTTCAAAGTGTCTCATTCTTAAAATTTGAAATTTTAGGTATTATGAGCCCTTGGTAATTTGAAAATTAGCGGTATTAGTGAATAAGGTATTATGAAATTTAGTGGTTTTAAGCCCAAAGCCTCTTTCTCAAATTATCTCTTTTAAGTATAATAAATATCTAAAATTTAAAAAGAATAAGCCAGTATCATACCGTTAAGTTCAAATCATAAGCACGAGGGTTCTAGAAATCAGTCAGAAAACGTTAACATTGCCATCATATAGCTCAGGCCTGAAATGTCCGTTTTCCTAAAATGTATCTTTCCCAAAATGTCTGCTTTTCCATAATATGTCACGCACGTCTTACTATACGAAATACGAAAACGGACATCGGACACTTCAGGCCTGAGCCCATATTATGATCTTCAAAGTGAGCTTTATAAGTTGGACTCCACGAACCGGAAACCTCCATCTGTGAACTCAATGAAGGATCTAAATAGATATTACGCTTTTGTGGTAAGCAGAGGTCCAAGTAACATACAAAATGATTGGTAATGAGAGCTCTCCATAGCGGAACTATACTCTATTTAATTTAGAATTATAAACCACAACAACATTATATTGCGGCTCGTGAACTGTAATCTCTTTACAATTTGTACTAGAGTAACAATTGACGACACGCAAATAAAGTGACATTAAAACAATTTTATTTTGCGGCTCCCAGACTATTGTACTGTACTATTTGCTAGGTAAGAAATAGTTGACGAGCCGCAATATAATGATGTTGTGGTTTTCAATTCTAAATTAAATGAAGTATAGCTACGGCAGGCTTATTTAAAGGAACGCGACGTTTCGTTGACTTTGATAGTCCTCTTTTAAGCTCCAAACGCACAAACAGCGGAGACGTAGGCGTGGCGGTGCTGGCGGTGACGGTTGTAATATTCTAACTTGTATGAACGAGTTCGCGGTACGGTGCCGTACAACCGTTCATACAAGTTAGAATATTACAACCGTCACCGCCACGCCTGGTCACTAGGCCACTACGCCACTATTAATCGTCCATGTTCAAATGAATCGGTGCGTGTATTTGCACACCGTTCCATTACTTCCATTACTTTAATAAAAACGCGGTTTTTCCTCAACCGTCAATAATAGTAGTTCTGTAGTAGTTATCTGTAAAGATCTTTTTGTTTTCCTTAATTACGTGCCAAAATCGCATTTGCCGGAGATTCTTGGTATCTGAGTCCTCAACTATACGATAATTCTTAATCGGTGATAGGACAAATTTTTAACCCCCGACACAAAAAGAGGGGTGTTATAAGTTTGACCGCTATGTGTTTGTGTGTTCTAAATGACTGGCTGATTGATTTATCAATGCTAATCCCAAATGCATGAGTGATACATGGCCTAGATAAGAACTACTGGTAAATAATCCTTGAGTCAACTATCTACTATATAAAAATAAGTCGGGTTTTCCTTCCTGACGCTATAACTCCAGAACGCACGAACCGATTTCCACGGTTTTGCATTCGTTGGAAAGGTCTCGGGCTCCGTGAGGTTTATAGCAAAGAAAATTCAGGAAAAATTTCAACAGAAAAGCGGGAAAATCTTTTTTCACATACAGCGCCATCTCTGATACATAGCATGTACTACAAACCAATATACAGCGCCATCTCTGATACATAGCATGTACTACAAACCAATACTATTCTCCGCGGACGGAGTCGCGGGCAACAGCTAGTCTTATAATATAAATACAATGATCGTGACTTACTATATGATGTTATGAAAAAAGCAGTTTAATGGGCAGATGGTAATTTGTAATGGTATTTTAAGTTAAAATAATCATATTCATTACTAGTTGTTGCTATTTCGTCTGCGGATAATTCGTTTATCGCTGTCCCGCGGGAATTTTGCAATTTTCCGGGATAAAAATGCGAGTTTCACCGACGGTGGTGACTGAAAACCAGCGCTGGGGAGCATTATGTTGGGCCAGTGTCCGATATAGCACGCAGAATAGATGGCCGTTGGGGCCCATAAGTTCTCGAATGGAGACCACGGACTGGCAAGCGCAGCGTGGGACGTCCACCAACGAGATGGACGGTCGATTTGGTGAAGGCCGCAGGTGGATGCAAGTCGCTTCCAACCGTAAGGCTGCGGTTCCACCAGAGATGTGCGAGGTAGCTGAGCGGTGCGAGGATGCGTAGCGAGGCGAGGATGTGTAGCGGGTTTAGCGGGCTTTTTTCTAATAAGCGGGCGGGGTGCGGTGAGGCGGAAGCGGAGCAATATCCCTCGCAACACATTCCTCGCACACATTTTTGCCTTCTTTTGTATGTGCAAAAACCTCGCTCCGCTGAGCTGTTTCCACCAGAGCAACCTCGCTCCGCTGAGCTGTTTCCACCAGAGCAACCTCGCTCCGCTGAGCTGTTTCCACCAGAGCAACCTCGCTCCGCTGAGCTGTTTCCACCAGAGCAACCTCGCTCCGCTGAGCTGTTCCCACCAGAGCTGAGATGAGCGAGGATAGGTATAAATAAATATATCACGGGACAATTCACACCATTTGACCTAGCCCCAAAGTAAGCTAAGCAAAGCTTGTGTTATGGGTGCTAGGCAATGGATAAACATACTTATATAGATAGATACATACTTAAATACATATTTTGGGGGTAGTTGCAATAGAGAGATCTCTCTCCAGGCAGATGTTATGCCTGGGGACCGAAGATAGGTAAATGAAGTGTTTCTATTGGTTCTTAACAAAGACATCCCTCGCAACGCATCCTCGATCCTCGCACAGCTCCGGTGGATACGCAGTCTAATGATTGGGCATCAATGAGGGAGGCCTACGTCCAGCAGTGGACGTCCTACGGCTGAAATGATGAGTGGCCGATTTACAACCGCAATGACACGCCATCTTTATCCTTCATGTTGCCTATTTTATATATATTAGGGGGGGGGACAATCTTACACAAATCGACACCTAGTCCCAAACTAAGCAAAGCTTGTACTATGGGTACTAGACGACGATAAACATACTTATATAGATAAATACATACTTAAATACATAGAAAACATTCATAACTCAGGAACAAATATTCGTGCTCATCACACAAATAAATGCCAATGCCCTTACCGGGATTCGAACCCAGGACCTCTTGCTTCGTAGGCAGGGTCACTACCAACCAGGCTAAAGCGGTCGTTATTTCTATTTGTAATGATATTGACGTGTTTTGTGGTGTTGTAAATAAATGTATTATCCTTTGAACAATTATAACTGTAGATCCACAGTCGCGCGCCCGAAAATGTCCGAGCCAAATGAGCGCCACTTTGATAAAAGTGGCCTTCTTTTTTCTCAGTACGTTGCGTGAAATTGTCAAGTTTAGCTGTCAAGTGTCAACCGAAATTCGACTGTAATGAAGTAAAGACTAGGTTCAAATTTCTGTGTAGGTGATGATTTTAATTGTTACGCAAACAAATAAAAAAGTTCGGACATTCTTTGAAGGGGATTTTGTTCGGCAATGTGTATCTTCAGTTATAATTGATCAAAGGTATTATCTTTCTTTCTTGAATAAAAATAACCAAAATTTCATAATTTTAAAAAGGGATACACTTTTTATTGAAAAGGCTCATAACCAATTTCTCTGTAGTTAAGTGGTGGCCTAGCGGTTCGACCAATGGACTCTGCAGAGGGTCGTGGGTGCAAATCCCCGCTCGCACCTCACAGTTTTTCGGAATTTTCGGAATTACATTTGAAATTTACCATGAGCTTTACGGTGAAGGAAAGCATCTAGAGCAGACCTTTATACACCTACGAAGAAATTCAATGGCGTGTGTGAAGTTCCCAATCCGCACTGGTCCCGCATGGGAACTACGGCCCAAGTCCTCTTGTTCTGAGAGGAGGCCTGTGCCCTGCAGTGGGACGTATAAGGCTGGAATGATAATGAACAATTTCTCTGAACTTAGCCTGTCACTGCTTCGTCTAAAATCTAGATTTACTTTGCATACTCTGACCTTCCTTTACAACTGGATCTTCTGTGAAATAATGACTTACGTCAAAAAGCATACAATAGAAATGCAACCGTAACTCAAGCTGTTACGGTTCAAATTGTCAATAGATCTGCTGAGAGTTATGTCAGTCACATATTATGCAAAATATTGTGAGCAAGTTTGCACTCCGTACGAATTTGTACCGTGTGTAAATGTTCCAGTCAAAATGTAACTTCACGCCTTTGTTTTAAGGTCTCATTTCGATTCAGCAGTTTTGTACTACAATGGATTCGATGTGTTGCTGTTTTAATTGATGTGAAATGAGCTTAGTTGCTTTCCTGTTAAAGTTTAGTTTCTAATGTCTCACTTTTCAATCAGATCTGAACATTTTTAAATTTCGCTTAGTAAGAAGAGAATCTCGTAGTATATTGAACGTGTGATTTGTAGTTGTTTGAAATTGTGTCTTATTTCGTGAATTGTACAGTAGTTTTTAAATTGATTGTGTTTGACAGTGATTATGATTTTCTTGGTTATGTGAGTAATTAAATTACCCGACTTTCAAAGGATGGTAATGTTTTTCGAGCATATGTATTTATCTGTGTATCATTCTTTGGCACGCCCTGCAGCCTAAACGGCTTGATAGATTTTAAAGTGTGAGGTGTCATTCATTATTAGATTCTTCTCAGTTGCGATTGGGATGGATGGATGTGTGGATGTTTGGTACTCTTCCACGCTAAAACTGTTCGACGGATACTGATGATTTGATGAAATTTGGCACACAGATAGTTTTTAACCTGGATTAACATATAGGATACTTTTTACTCCAGAAAATTGAATAGTTCCTGCGGAGTCGCGGGCGAAAGCTAGTGTCATGCATATTTATAATTTATTGAATCAGGCGTTACTTTGCGGAGGTCCATATTACTTGTAATGACTGCAATGGGATATACGTAGGACAGACAGGCCGAAGTTTTAATACTAGATTTAAAGAGCATGTTTCGGCATATAGGAATGAGCATCCAGATAGATCGAATTTTGCAAAACATTTGTTGGAATCAAATCATTCATTGTTAGATTCAGATTCTTATGACGTGTTACATTATTGCGGCAAGGGGTTGCGTCTGGATGCTCTGGAATGCATGGAAATAATTAGGTACAACACTATGGGGTCTATTATTAATGAACAGGTAAATTTAGTATCTTCTCCTTTACTGCGGCTTGGGTCTAATTTGAACAGTTAGTATTAATAAAATATGCCTTATAAATAAATAAACAAAAATTCAAGGTAGTTTTATAATATGTCAATAAAAGTTAATTTTTGTGGGGTAGTTTGAGAATAAGAAAAATAAAGTGGGTATTTGTGAAGTTACAGTGACAAGTTAAAACATTTGTTTTGGTTTGTTAGTTTAACATTTGGTAGCATAGCATACGGTTGTGGTAACTCCGAGGATGAGCTCTGGTTGAGTTCGAAACGCGTCAGTGTAGCTTGGTGGTGGTGATAGTTGTGTTTATGTGATTTGTGTGTGTTCGTACAGTGCGGAGGTGGAGGAACTGCATGAACACACATTTCTTGCATAAACGTAACTATTGTAAGGTCGCAGGTGAGCAAAGTAATTGTTTTAGTTCATGCATATTATAAATATAAATTAAAAATTTTAAAAACCCCCAACGCAATTATGTTATACGTATGTTTGAACATAAAGTAAATGCCCATTATGCGTCTAAGATCCCTTCCGCAGCTAACAAAAGAGCTGATAACATTGGAACGGCTGAACCGATTTTGATGAAACGTATCTAAGAAACCTGCTTTCTAATAAAAAAACCCGCAATCAAATCGGTTCACCCGTTTATGAGCTATGATGCCACAGACAGACAGACACACACACATAGCGGTCAAACTTATAACACCCCTCTTTTTGTGTCGGGGGTTAAAAAGATATAAAAATATTATTACCGCGCCAAAAATGAAGCCTAAGATAGGCGACAATTGTAGTCTCTGGCCTCACGTGACGTAGAAAAGGACAAAGGTTCACGAGCGAAGCAGCGGGTAACTAGTAATAGATGGGCGAGTTAAAATAGGATTTTCCTCCATACAGAATGACATCATAATTCTCATGCTTAATGTTTAACGATAACGATAAACGACTATTAATAGGTATAGAGGGTTATTTGTAATTCACTAGCATCCTTTTAACCCTAAACTCCTACCACTTAAACAAATGTTTTTTTGTTTTACGGTTTTTGTCATAACTTAATATTTTTGGTGTAATAACGTTTTGAAAATTTGTGACTTACTCTTACTTTCACGATACTCTGTGCCGCACTCATTGCCCGCCACGACCGCGGCGCGTGGCCCCGCCCTCGAATTTCATAGAGTACGAAGTTGTGTTAGAAGCTTTGATCAATTATAACTGAAGATACACATTGCCGAACAAAATCCCCTTCAAAAAATGTCCAAACTTTTTTATTTGTTTGCATAACAATTAAAATCATCACCTACACAGAAATTTGAACCTAATCTTTACTTCATTACAGTCGAATTTCGGTTGACACTTGACAGCTAAACTTGACAATTTCACGCAACGTACTGAGAAAAAGAAGGCCACTTTTATCAAAGTGGCGCTCACTTGGCTCGGACATTTTCGGGCGCGCGACTGTGGATCTACAGTTATAATTGATCAAAGGTTAGAAGTATTTATTTATTATTACTTATTTGTACCTATGGAAAAAAAGTGCTCCATTTTAAAAAGTCAGAGGAGAGTTAAGAGGATGTCAGTGAATTACAAATAACCCTGTATACATTTGTATATGTAGATAAAACAATGACATAGGCGCAAGCCACACAGAAGAGACATGGGACGCGAGCGCGTCGCAGTCACAGTTTTTAACCCCCGACACAAAAAGAGGGGTGTTATAAGTTTGACCGCTATGTGTGTGTCTTCCTGCATCATAGCTTTTAAACGAGTGAACCGATTAGAATGCGGTTTTTTTTATTTGAAAGCAGGTTCCTCGGCGATGGTTCTTAGACGTGGCTGTTAAGGTTGACGTGGTTTAACGACCGCTTTAGCCTAGTTGATAGTGACCCTGCCTACGAAGCAAGAGGTCCTGGGTTCGAATCCCGGTAAGGGCATTTATTTGTGTGATTAGCACAAATATTTGTTCCTGAGTTATGGATGTTTTCTATGTATTTAAGTATTTATTTATCTATATAAGTATGTTTATCGTCGTCTAGTACCCATAGTACAAGCTTTGCTTAGTTTGGGACTAGGTTGATTTGTGTAAGATTGTCCCCCTAATATTTATATTTATTTATATTTTACTTGTAGATTGCTTACACAAAAAACTTATGAGAAATGTGTTTACGCTAACGGTGTGATAGGTACATCATGCACGAGTACATGTAATTCCATATAATCTTTAAGTTACTACCGAATTCCAAGTCAAGCGCACCATCGTAATTAAATTGACTGCTGAAAAGGTAAACTTGTTAACTGTGCGGCTGTTATCAAACTTCCGGTGATTCGATACGGTCGAGCGGTTACTGCCAAATAATGGTAATTAGTTGTTTTTTAAGGTGTATCTTTATCACTCTTTATTGTTCCGTATTCAAAGGGTGCCCACGGGACCCTGTTTTTTTATGGTATAGGGGGCAAACGAGTAAACGGATCGCCTGATGGTAAACGATTACCGTCGCCCATGGACACCGGCGACACCAGAAGAGTCACAAGTGCGTTGCCGGCCTTTAGATAAAAAACACCGGCCAAGAGCGTGTCGGACACGCCCAAGATAGGGTTCCGTAGCAGGTACGAAAAAATCTTTGCAAACTTTATTAATGTGTTTGTTTTGGTCCCAACGTCGGCGGTACAGCGCCATCTATCGGCGAATTGGGTATAGTTTACTACATAGAACTATTGGGCAGTCTACTAGATAGAACTAGTATGTATGTTGATTGTTTTTCAGATGTAACATATTTTTTTTATTTGAAAGAAGATACTGATAGCGTGATCTTATAGGTACTTAAAGAAAAAAAATGCTTGCAATGGCGGTTAAATTACAATCTTAGTTTAGAAATATTTTTTTACAAAAACTTAAAAACTGCTCAACTGATTAAGTTGAAAATAATTTTCCTAGAAAGTTTTTATTAAGTTTAACTTACGTGATTTTTTCATATTTTTTAGACGTGCGGTTCAAAAGTTAGAGGGGGGGGGGGGACACATTATTTTGAACTTTCGGAGTGAATATCTCCGAAAATATTCACTTTATCAAAAAATGGTTTTAGAAAACCCCTATTTATTTTCAAATACCTATCCAATGATACCCCACACTATAGGGTTAGTCGAGAAAAATAAAATCACCCCCTCTTTACGTCTATGGGAGAGGTACAATAAAAAAAATTTTTTACCTTTTTTTATTTATGCACTTTGTCGGCGTGACTGATATATATATATTCATGCCAAATTACAGCTTTCTAGTACTAACAGTATCTGAGAATAGCCGCGGACAGACAGATGGACAGACATGGCGAAACTATAAGGGTTCCTAGTTGACTACGGAACCCTAAAAAACGGCCAAAAGGAAGTGTATTGATTTTAACAGTCTATGTTTGTTTTTTATTTATTTAGTATTTGTTGTTATAGCAGCAACCGAAATACATACAACTGTGACAATTTCAACTGTCTAGCTATCACGGTTCATGAGACAGACGAACAGACGGACAGACGGACGGGCGGACGGACGGACAGCGGAGTCTCAGTAATAGGGTCCCGTTTTTACCATTTGGGTACGGAACCCTAAAAACATGAAACGCATAAAAAACAAAATAATGAAATGACTGATGATGGTTTGTAGCAGTGGCGTGCCTAGGGTATCAAGCTATGGCAAGCCGAGAGATAGGTTTTAGTATTTTTTTATAATTTAATGTAGGTAAATCCATCTTGTTGCCGCTTTACTCAGTTTGTGCAAGCTTACCAAAGCACACTTCATTCTATTACTAGACAGAATTTTAAATTTATAGTCTTATTCTCACACGTAACGCACTAAAACAAGAATACCTATTTATTTTGTAATTACATAAATTCACGCATTTTACAACGCCTTGCATGGCATGGCCCACGATTCGATATAAACAATCGTGAAGTTATTCATCTCGCCCGCGCACTCGCGTTCTAAACCAAACGCAGCAAACTTCACACCGTAAGCCAGATTCAAAATTGCAAAGAAAGCGCAGTATATGCAGCTATACATAGATATTTGCAAAACTAACGTTTTCCTAAGTATGAAGAGAGCGTTTGGAAGCCCCGTAAAAGCCCACAAGAGCGAGCGAGATGTCATGCTATTTATAACGTCGCTAGTATCGCCTATCGCCGCGTCGGCCGCCGTACAGCGCCGCTGGGCCGCGCAGCGGATTTGTTATGCAATTCTTGGTACTTTACGTTAAATAAAGCGCGTTATTATGAAAGTGATTTTATTAGAACTTTTTTCGTTTGGACGAGGTTTAGTTTTTATTTTTAATCTTGATTTGAGATTTATAAGGCAAGCCCGGCTTTTGGGCTTCTATGTAAGGATCGCCACTGGTTTGTAGTGGTAGAGCCATGTTGTAGCTAGCCGCTGGATCACGAATGGGCCGGCTCGTCCGGGGCAGTACCACCCTCTCACAGAACACCGGCGTGAAGCAGCAGTAATCCTGCTTGCGTTTCGTACGGTCAGTGAGAGTGCCGGGGGCCCAATACCTCACCCCTTCCCTCTCCCCCTCCCTCTCTCCCTTCTCCTATTCCCTCTCCTTTAGGGCCGACAACGCACTGGCATCGAGTAAAGCGCTGCAGGTGTCTATGGACAGTGGTGTTCATTTAACATCAGGTGACCCACTAGTTCGTTTGTCTGGCCTATCTAACATAAAAAAAAAAAAAAAAAATGACACAAAATCATCAACAGTTGCAAAACCTTCATAATCTGTAAAGCGATACAGGAACTTAGTACTTACCTATCGAAAAAACCTACATATCTAGTAACGTTTCAACTCAGACTACTAAACTTAGGGCCCTGTTTACATTATTCCAGCAAAATCATTCCAGTAGCATGCCACTGTGGCGCTTGAATGATCTTTGTAACTAATTAGCAGTGATCGGTTATTTGGATTCTCCCTCGCGGGATATCAAGTGGAAAGGTTAATAGATACGACAGTTTCCCGCGATACCGAACACACCGTACAAAAATAAAACAATTTATATTATTTCTAAGGTATTTTAACTATCTATATTAACTTTTCTATTTGATATCCCGCGAGGGAGAATCCAAATAACCGATCACTGCTAATTAGTTACAAAGATCATTCAAGCGCCACAGTGGCATGCTACTGGAATGATTTTGCTGGAATAATCTAAACGGGTTCTTAGGCTGCGTATCCACCGGAGCTGTGCGAGGATGCGTTTCGAGGGATGTGTTTGTCATGAACCAATAGAAACACTTCATTGACTTAGGACCTTTTAAATGAAGTGTTTCTATTGGTTCATGACAAACACATCCCTCGCATCGTATCCTCGTACAGCTCCGGTGGATACGCAGCCTTATGCAACGATTACTTATTTCACACAAAGATTTGGGAATAAGTGCCATAGAAAAAGTTATAGAACTTAGAATAATCTATCCAGTGGTATATCGCTTGTAATTCTATCTCATATAGATAGATAGACCAATTGACGAGATTCGACGTCAGAATTATGTCATCACTTTTTTTTAATAGAGACTAGACAAAAGTAATGGATCTATTGTGTGGAAGTTTTGGAGTTATGCCCTTTTAGAATAAGCACATCTTAAAAAATGTTATAAATTAATTAATAATCCTAGTGAAGATTTAAAACTATCAGCGTCTTTCTCTTTCCAAACAGAATAAAAAAAAATATATATATATTTGGGGACAATCTAACACAAATCGACCTAGTCCCAAACTAAGCAAAGCTTGTACTATGGGTACTAGACGACGATAAACATACTTATATAGATAAATAAATTCTTAAATATATAGAAAACATCCATAACTCAGGAACAAATATTTGTGCTCATCACACAAATAAATGCCCTTACCGGGATTTGAACCCAGGACCTATTGCTTCGTAGGCAGGGTCACTACCAACTAGGCTAAAGCGGTCGTTGAACCACAACCCACTCGGGTCGTTGAATACAGAGAACGAATCAAATTATAGCCTTAGAAATATGAAATCTTGTCAATTAGCCCACTCTCCTTTGTCTCATGGGCAACCTAAACATTTATCTATGAAACAGTATAAAGAAAAGATATCACGTGGGCAACAGGGGACTGAGTAAACAACACGAAAAAATTGATTCACCCCGTTGATGCCTATGATTTGGTATGGATAACGTTGAGTCCGTTTTTAATACTTGTACGAACTTATGCAGAACATGGTCGTTGGCCACGGACGTGAAAAAAATTGCCGTATAATCGTTCTAACGCGAAACTAATTGTGTCCACGTGAAAACATAAACATGGTGAATTTTCATATTATTATGTTCCAAGTTAATAATAATAATAAATAATAATAAATTATTTATTTCATTCCAACTTAGGTGGTAAATACAAAATGGTCGAGACTTCCTATTAGGTATAGTGTACCTGTGTCAGGAAGCCTCGCTCTTCCAGCATATAGTACAGTCATGCGTTAGAATGCAAGAATAACATAAAAAGTAAAAGTTCTTAATAACTAAATAGTACTTAATGGGAATAATGTGTGTAATGACATTGTGTTATTTGTGTGTGCGTGCGTGTGTGTATGTGTGTGTATGTGTATGTAACGTGTATGTGTGTGTAAGTTAAACAGCAAAATTATATAATCGAAATTTCATCCCAACTTCTATAGAACATAGGTATCCTGCAAATACTCCCGAAACTAACCATGTTGAGCGATACAATTAGAACGTAAATTTTCCTACTTTTTTTTCTTTAATTTTGAGTGCACTGGGCGGAATTGAACCCGCTTCTTGCTATTCGTACCGAGCTCGCTATCAATTGCACCACGGCTCCCCCTGCCAACACTCCCAAAAACATTGATCGCTTTGAAAATTGAAACATTGATACGCCAATATTCGCATGTGGCGCACTCTATCGAAATACTTATCAGGAAGACCCAACCTTGTCTCTGTATTGTTAATCTTTTTAAAGAAATAAATATTTTCATTTTCATTTTTCATTTTTTTTTTCATCATAAATTACTTTAATGATTTTACTCCAGTGTGAAAACCTGGCTTAACACAGTCTACTGTGGAGCATAGGTATCCCGCATAGTTTCCCAAAACTAACCATAGTGAACGTTACAATCGATCGATCGCTAACTGGTTTTGGGTGTCAACTTCTTTCCTTTGAAAGTTAAACATAGCTCGGAGAGTCACAAGCTTAAGTGGCAACACTTACAGGCAACATTGAGCGCATTTGAGACACTCTTTTTTTAAGTTGTATGTGTGTATGATGTCGATGAAAGTTTTTTAAAACTTGTTTTTCTTTGTTCACAGGGAAGCGGAGCAAGCCCTAGTGGCGGTTCGTGTCCCGATCAAGGGCATGACGTGTCAGTCCTGCGTGCGCGGCATAGAGGGCTCCGTTAGCGAACTGAGCGGCGTGCGACACGTTAAGGTGAGCGAAACATCCACGATTTCTTTTACGTTGTAAAAAGACCAGCGATGGGAATCGAACCCAGGTCCTCAGCATTCCGTGCCGCGTGCCATTCCCCTACACCGCCACTGGTCAGGAGTTTAGACACAATTTTTTTCCCATACATCTCACATCTCAGTTATACCGGTATTTCAAGGCGTGGCTGATACCTTATCCGTACTTCCAGGTGGAGTTATCAGAGAACGCCGGTTACTTCCGCTATGACCCCCGCGAGTGCAGCGCAGCGGCCATCCGCTCCCGAATAGAGGAGATGGGGTTCGACGTGGACTCAGCAGAGGACGAGACCAGGTCTGCAATCTGCATCTTTACCATCATCATCTTATCTGCACCTTCTTTATTACTATAATCTTTATCATCATTTTAATCATTATCAGACATTGGCATTCCACCTTTTGATGGCGTTTAAATAAACTAACTAACTAACTAATTTGGCTCAGGGACCCAAAGAGGGTCTTGGCCTCCGAAACGAGAGCACGCCATGGCGTTTAAATAAGAGTATCTTATTGTTAATTGAAATGTTAATCTGTCTACAATTACAATATAATACAATACAATACAATGACTCTTTATTGTACACCACAAAGAAAACAATACAGAAAACAATACAGAAATCAAGTACATGGAAAAAAAATATACAAGGTAAGCAAATAGGCGGCCTTATCGCTTCGAAGCGATCTTTTCCAGGCAACCATTTTACGAAGGAAAACAACAAGGAATGTATGCAGGAGGTGCAACATAAGAATAAGAATAACAACAAAAACAACAAACAATTTTTTCGGACTAAAATTTAACATTTTTATTTTGTGATCAAATTACAAAAAATCATTATCATCATTTCAGCCGTAGGACGTCCACTGCTGGTCATTGGCCTCCCTCATTGACGTCCAATATTTACGGTTGGAAGTGACCTGCATCCACCCTGAAACTGCGGCCTTCCCAGACTGCGCTTAGTTGCCAGTCCGTGGTCTCCATTCCAAAACTTTTGGGCCCCAACGGCCATCTGTTCTGCGTGCTATATGGCCTGCCCATTGCCATTTCAACGAGCTAATCCGTTTGGCTATGTCGGTGACTCCTGTTCTTCTACGGATCTCCTCGTTCCTGATTTGGCCCCATAGAGAAACTCCGAGCATATCCCTCTCCATAGCTCGCTGAGCGACTCTGAGCCTATTCATCAGGCCCCATAGTGAAACACCACTTCTAGGATCCATATGTCATCACATGGCGCGCACAATTTTTTTATATAGTCAACTCCCGATTTCTATCCAACAGGTGAGCTGGTATTTGACGTCCGCCACGTTCGATTTTATAATGATTGTTGTTTTCGTGATCAGCGACCCGATAAACCATAGCAACAATACCCAAGTTGATTTTCAGACTTTGTGACTCCATTTCCCCCTTTTAGGGGTTGAATTCTCAAAAAACCTGAAACACGTGTTTACTCATTTATTATTAGGAGTACTTATGTGAAGTTTCGAATAAAATAGTCGAACTAATCTTGTGACCCCATGCAAACTTTGGACCCCCCTTTCACCCCCTTAGAGTGTGAATTTAGAAAAATCCTTTCTTATTGCACCCCTAGACGTTATAAGGAACCTACGTGCCAAATTTGGAATCTCTAGGCCCCGTGGTTTGGGCTGTGCGTTGATATGTCATTCAGTCAGTCAGTCAGTCAGTTTCTTCTTTTATATATTTAGATTACTAGCTTTTGCCCGCGGCTTCGCTCGCGTGTACCATGAGCATTCCAAAGAACTAAGATATCAAGCAAGCAAGCATGCACGCAAGCAAGCAAGCGTGCAAGAAAGCATGCAAGTAAGCGTGCAAGCAAGCGTGCAAGCAAGCCCGAGTAAACTTCAGGTAGATACGGTCCTTTACAGTATTTCTTTATATACAATGTTTTTCACTAATTCGGAAGCGAGCACTAAAATAACCAGGCTTGTTAATAACATAAAACCTATTATTACTTTCCCCTGCCCTGCATTAGGTATAATTCAATGTTTTCTTACCTTCTACGGAAACTTGAGAAACTGGAAGTGCTGTGTACCTACTTAGCATTGATATTATACATATTATAGTATTTTGTAAAGGTGTTGTGTGACCTAACCGCTAAGGAGTTATACCTTCCATCATCAGCTCATCTGAATAACCAGAAAGAATACAACCAAAGATCTATACGTGCATAATATGATATTTAAAGAAACTTCCTATAACTCCTAACCGTTAAGGAGTTTAACCTTCCATCATCAGCTCACCCGGATAACCTGAAAGAATACAACAATCGGTCTATACGTACCTATAATATTTGAAAAATTATCCTCAACTCCTAACAGTTAAGGAGATTTACCTTCCATCATCAGCTCATCAACATGAGATGATGTCTACCAGAAGCAAACACTTAAATAGCTTGAGAAAATATATGAAAAACGTAATGCGTGCCTACAATATTTGAGGGTTGCCCTCGATTTCCTTGAGATCCCGTCATCAGATCCTGATTTGGTGACAATGGGACCATCTCAGGACTATATTGTATTTTTTCGAATAAAAAAATAATTTTTATAATCGGTCCACAATTGACCGAGAAATCGGTGAACATACCTACATAAAAAAATACATAAAGTGGAATGCATAACCTCCTTTTTTAAGTCGGTTAAAGAGCCCTTTGCGGCCTACTTACAGTATAAACTTATGAATTTTGAAATCTTAGCTTTCTACAACCAGTAAAACGCAAAATCCCATTTTTTCCCGTTCCCGTAAGAATTTCGGGAAATGCTTTCTTAATGCTCCCCTACACTCCCCATGGAACCCACTTGCCAAATTTCAGCTTTCTATGACCAGTAAAACGAAAAATCCCGTTTTTCCCGTTCCCGTGGGAATTTTGGTAAGTTCTCTCTCAATGCTCCTCTAAACTCCCCAAGCAACCAACATGCCGAATTTCAGCTTTCTACGACCAGTCAAACGAAAAATCCCGTTTTTTCCCGTTCCCATGGGAATTTTGGAAAGTCCTCTCTTAATCCTACTCTACACTTTCCATGCAACCTAGATGCCAAATTTCAGCTTTCTACGACCAGTAAAACGACAAATCCCGTTTTTTCCCGTTCCCGTGGGAATTTTGGAAAGTTCTCTCACAATCATCTACACTTTCCAAGCAACCTAGATGCCGAATTTCAGCTTTCTACGACCAGTAAAATGAAAAATCCCGTTTTTTCCTTATCCCGTGGGAATTTCCAAAAATCCTTAAAATAGTTTTTTACTATTATAATTACCTACTTCTATGCCAAATTTCAAGAGTCTAGTAATTATAGTTCATAGGATCCCGTTGAACTGAATATATAAATCCCGTTTTTTCCTTATCCCGTAGGAATTTTGAAAAATCCTGAAATTTATGTTTTAACTAATGTAATACCTACTTGTGTATCAAGTTTGAAGAGTCTAGTTCTTATAGTTACTGAGATAGGGTCACTCGGAATCGAATATATAAATCCCGTTTTTTCCCGTCCCCGTGGGAATTCCCAAAAATCCTTCCTTAGTGGATGCCTACATTGTTTAAGGTATCTATGTGCAAAATTTCAAGTCTCTAGGTCCAGTGGTTTGGGCCGTGCGTTGATATATCAACAGTCATTTAGTTTAATTAGACATTTCAACCCCATCGCACCCCATCCAGGGAGATGGTTTTTTACGTCCGCCACGTCGGATTTTAAAACCGTTGTTGTTTTCATAACCAGCGACCCGATAAACCATAGAAACAACACCCATGTTGATTTTTAGACTTTGTTACCCCTTTTCCCCCTTTTAGGGGTTGAATTCTCAAAAAACCTGAAACACATGTTTACTCATTTATCATTAGGAGTACTTCTGTGAAGTTTCGAATAAAATAGTCGAACGAATCTTGTTTCCCCATACAAACTTTGGACCCCCGTTTCACCCCCTTAGGGAGTGAATTATGAAAAATCCTTTCTTAGTGCACCCCTAGACCTTATAAGGAACCTACATGCCAAATTTGGAATCTCTAGGCCCAGTGGTTTGGGCTGTGCGTTGATATGTCAGTCAGTCAGTCAGTCAGTCAGTTTAGAATTTTATATATATAGATTTATGCTTTTTGTTCCAGAAATCTCCTGCCGAAAGAAATACCGACTGAGCTCCTGATAGACATGTCAGGCGTGCTTAGCGACGAGAGCGATGTCCTCATACAGGTGGACGGCATGACGTGCCAGTCCTGCGTCAACACTATTGAGGGTAGGTGCTTCATTTCATCATCCCAGGTTATACAGGTGTCCCACTTAACGTCTCAGGCTGTTTCTTCCACAGTCCTTTGTCACCTTCTTATATCATCCTCATTGTCATATGGTAAGTTATAGTTCCCGGCTTAGATATACTCAAAAGACCAATGGTTTTCTTAAAAAGCTTGCGGTCTACACAAAACCGGTTGTCTGTAAAGTCGGTTTACGAACGATAGTTTAACGTGACAACATCATAACAAAAAATTCAAATAACAAAAATTAAACCAGGCGATCACCCATCCAAGTACTGACCGCGCCCGACGTTGCTTAACCTCGGTGATCGGACGAGAACCGGAGTTTTGTCAAATATCTTGAAAACGGTGCATCCTACGGCAAAGTCTATGAAATTTTCATCCCCCCTTTAATGGCCCCGCACCTCCTCAACCCCCCTCCCCCGCACACCCCCATTAAAAATTACCCGTGCGCTAGTAAACTAAGATTGTACATCCTGGCGCGCGCTGCTCTCTTGTACATCCTGGCGTTCACTGCTCTGTACGGGACATGTACGGGACATTGCGTCATCCTTATTCGTGCGTGCAGCCGGCGTTCACGTCAAATGCTTTCGGTCTACTCAAAAATATCGATGGCCTACTAAAAACCCAACGGTCTTCTTACGTGAAGATTAGTCTACTGAATAGACCGCTGGTCGGCTTAGGACGGCTTCGTCCACAGTCTCATTTCGTCACCTTAAATCGTCTTCATTATCATATGGTCTACTGTTCTGATTCGCCAACATTCCTATAATAATATCGCCACTTTCCTATCCTGTCCGCTTTCCTACGCGGGCCATAGTACCAACTCGTCAACATTTCTATTTCAACAACAACAGTCAACAGTCTTATATCGACTGCAGTCCTAACTTGTCAAATTCCATGCATGCAGGTGCTTCATCATCCCAGCCTGCATGAGGTGATTTATTGCGTTGACATAAAGATTTTTCCAATCGGCTAAAGCCAATTCAGCGTCGGTAGATTTGAGGAGATCCTTACCATGTCCTAATATATCCTTGCAGGAGCCTTGAGAGAGACTCCGGGCGTGATACATGCGACGGTAGATCTCGCTTCGGGCACGGCGGCGGTGCGTGCGCGCCGGTCTACTATTACTGCTCAACAGGTAACTTAGTACAACATACATAAGGCCCGACCAGGAAAATAAAAAACCCTCGCCATATTGCGGAAAACTAATGGAACTAATTTCTTCAACTGGCAACAGTAACTTTGAAGACGTCATTAATGTCATCTGCCAATTGCTGTCTAAGTGAGGTGTCGATTGCTCGTGGTGCGTTTCTTGGATATTGTGGGTTATTTGTGCGTTAAAATGCCGAAAACTATTAAAAGCCATTTACGAAAAGTTATATTCAATATGACGAAGTATTTGTCGGAGAGAAAGTCTGAAGGATTGGATTGGAGTCTATTCCTCTAAATAACATCACTGACCTACCTTGTTGTCAACATGACTGGTAGGTACAGTGTTGCTATAATTATTGCTAATTTAACGCCCCTGGGGGGGCAGGGTTTTTATTTTCCTGGTCGGGCTTTACAGTACATACTGGCTCAGTTTCATTAGTCGATAGGGCCCGCACGCAGGGTGCGGAAGATTTCCATAACGCATGCCATAGGGCCCGCATTCGGGGAACCGTTTTAATTGGTCGATAGGACCCGCACGCGGGGTGCGGTAGATTTCCATAACGCATGCCATAGGGCCCGCATTCGGGGAACAGTTATCGTATCGCCATAAAGAGTTTCACTAGTCGTTATACTGCCGGGCGAGTAGTCTTCGCACACTGTATATCGAATCGACCGAGTTGTCGACATATGGGTTTCACTAGTCGTTATACCACCTGCTGGAAGTCACCGCACGCTGTATATCGACCGAATTATCGACCAATGAAACTGAGCGTCACAGAATTTGACGACCAAATTGCCTAGTGGTTAGAGAACCTGACTACAAAGCTTGAGGTCTCAGTTTATGTTTGTATTGAACTAAAAGAAGTCTGATATAAATGATTTTGTTTTTACAGGTAGCTGATGTAGTGCACGAGTTAGGGTTCGACGCGGCCGTGCGGACCGTGGACGGAGTCTCTAGTCAAGGTAAGCGTTGAAAATACCGTGGTCTACTGGAAAAACTGTGGTCTACTGGAAAGACCGTGGTCTACTGGAAAGACCGTGGTCTACTAACAGGATTTGGTCTATGGGAAATCTGCTGTTTACTGTAACGATCTTGGTCTACTGGAAAGACCATGGTCTACTGAAAAGAGCCTTTTTGATGTCACTTCATAGTCTTAATGGGTAAATACCACAGACTGACAGATACAATTTTTTCTTTACAGGTTCAAATACACAGAGCAAAAGTGACCAGGAAGGCACGGGGGATGGCCGACCTGCCAAACCCTCGCCTGTTAAGAGTAAAACGTATACCAATGTAAGTGTGAGTACAATACGTTTACTTTTGGTTTACCACTGACAGATGGCTTGCCTTCATTTCATTTCCAACTTTAACACCATACAAATAAAGTAGCTATTACAAAATCTGCAAACGTGGGTAACGGTATTCTAAAATTGGCTTTATTTGTAGGTCGTTAAAGTTGAATATGAAATGATGGCAAACCATCTGTCAGTGGTAAACTTTATGTAATTATTTAAAAGCGAAAAAGTTTTTCGGGTGCGCCGGTGGGATTCGAACCCACGTCTCCTGGGTATGCGCCCCAACCTGGGTGTTCTACCAATTGAACCACGTCGTATCCAACCGACTCCCCCGAAATTCATAATCGCTTACATACGCCAACTTTTTCGCTTTTAAATAATCTTAGATTCGGTGAGCAGCCGTACTGCTAATAAAATAAATAATACTTAATGTAATTTTACTGTAATCAACTTAAATATGAAAACCGCGGTTGCCTAGTGGTAACGGCTATGGCTTCCCAAGCAGTTTGTCGTGAGTTCGAACCCAGACTCAGAGCTTACTTTTTGTAAATTTGTCATGATTTTTTCAGTGAAGAAAAAACGTGGAGAATTTTACTAATACGTGGTAGAATAGTTTAGAATAAAAATTACTTACCAAATATTCTGTTTAGTAACTTACTTTGTTTCAAAAAATCATGTAACCGCATAACCTCCCTTTTTTTCGCAGGGCAATGTACCGAAAGAAAACGATCTCACCCGATGTACGTTAGAAGTGAGAGGTATGACGTGCGCTTCTTGTGTGGCTGCCATCGAGAAGCACTGTTCTAAAATATATGGTGAGTTCTATTATTTAGACTTAGGTCTACTCAAAAGACCGTTGGTATACTCAAGACACTGTTAAACTGTCCTAAAAAGACCTATTTGCTACTAAAAATCGTATGGTCTTCTTAAATGATGATTAATTTACTGAAAAACCGCTGGTCTACTCAAAAGACCGTTGGTATGCTCAAGAAACTGTTGAACTATCTAAAAGACCGATGGTCTTCTGAAGTGTCGAATTACCTACTGAAAAAAACCGCCGGTCTACTCAAAAGACCGATGGTATACTAAAACCTGGACGGTCTTACATGATCGTAAACGAAACATTAATAATTTTATCTTTCCTCGCCTGATTATCTATCCCTCTATCTCTTCGCATTGCAGGCTCAGTTCAATCCCTTCTTTTCACGACCGCTTTAGCCTAGTTGGTAGTGACCCTGCCTACGAAGCAAGAGGTCCTGGGTTCGAATCCCGGTAAGGGCATTTATTTGTGTGATGAGCACGAATATTTATTCCTGAGTCATGGATGTTTTCTATGTATATAAGTATTTGTATGGGTTCGTTTCCCGGCCGGGGCAGATATTTGTATGAATAATGCGAATGTTTGTTCTCGGGTCTTGGATTTTTAATATGTATATGGGTTTGTATTAATCGATATAAGTATGTTTGTCCGTTGCCTAGTATACATAGTACAGGCTTTACTTGGTTTGGGACTGGGTCAATTTGTGTCCGGTGTCCCATGATTTTTTTTTTTTTATTAAGTGTAGTTGATGCCATCTGTAGGGACGGCGAGAGGCAATGGGTCATTTAAAGCGAGTAAATATAAATATAAGATAAGATAGTATAAGCTTTATAGCCTATTTTAATAATTAGATGATAAGAAGAGTGCTGTCTTCGCCAACAAACTGCTTAGCAGTTTGGCGAAAATATTTTTAAGTTGTTATTTTTGTAATTTGTGGCTTAATAAAAAAAAAAATTATCGTAAGTATGTTTATCGTCGTCTAGTACCCATAATACAAGCTTTGCTTAGTTTGGGTTTGGCTCGATTTGTGTAAGATTGTCCCCTAATATTTATTTATTTATTTCTTTTCACAGGCGTAGACTCCATCCTCATAGCCCTCCTGGCAGCCAAAGCGGAAGTCAGCTTCTCTCCCCGCAAGATCTCGGCGACGGACATAGCGCAGAGCATCACAGAGCTCGGTTTTCCGGCAGAGGTGCTTAGCGTCAACGACGGTACCGGTCTGAAGGAGATCTCGCTTACGGTTCGTATCCATAAAGCCAAAAACAAACCGGGAGCGCGCGGCGCCGACGGAGCGTGACCAGCGCGCTCTAACTAATGGCTTTGATCAATTATAACTGAAGATACACATTGCCGAACAAAATTCCCTTCAAAGAATGTCCGAACTTTTTTATTTGGTTGCGTAACAAATAAAATCATCACATACACAGAAATTTGAACCTAGTCTTTACTTCATTACAGTCGAATTTCGGTAGCGGCAAAACTCCACTTGACAGCTAAACTTGACAATTTCACGCAACGTACTGAGAAAAAAGAAGGCCACTTTTATCAAAGTGGCGCTCATTTGGCTCGGACATTTTCGGGCGCGCGACTGTGGATCTACAGTTATAATTGATCAAAGAGTATAGGTAACGCCATCAGATTTGAGGTCACGCTCACAACAACACGTCATGTAATGACAGCGGGATTTTGACATTTAGTCGTACCGATAGCAAGTTCAACAGGCTCAACATAGAATTACAAGATTGACTAATAATTTCTTCAACCTATTTCGTTAAGAATTATTTAAGCAAATACATCTACTTAGTTCAAACAAAACAGAAAATAAAATATTTTGATGTATTTCATTTAAATCAGATAAGCATATTTTTCGCTTTTAAAAACTGTTCTATAAATTCTTAAAATAGACGTATCTTTCTTATTTGTGAACCGATTCAAATGAAACAAACACTAAATGTTAATCCAAGAAAATATCAACATATCAGTGAAAACCGCATCCTTCTAGGTTAAGCCGTTTCTGAGATTAGCGCGCACAAACGCACAGACAAACAGACAATAATTCTAAAAAACATTGTTTTGGGTTCTATTGCGCTAGTAAATAGCCCTAGTGACAGTTTTTCTCAAATATCTTCAATGTACAGACAGACACTGGCTTGTTACAGATTTATTATATGTATAGATGATAAATGAAAATGCGCCGGCCGAACACACCTAAACTGCGGAGTGAAACCCCCCTGACTGAATCAAATATACGGTGACACACCGGCAGCGCGGCACACCGTATTTGATTCAGTGTTATTGGTCGCGCTGGGCTCCCGGTTTGTTATGGCCTTACTTACATACAATCACGCCTCATTCCCAGCAAAAGGATTATGATGTAGGCCAGGAATAAGGATTGGTTGAAATTCCCACGGGATAGGGAATAAACGGAATAAAGTCGTTTCATCCATATCGTCTCCTGTTCAAAGCTCTGTTTTTCTATGCATTCATTCACTCTTTCATTTGATCTTTCTTTCCATTCGATTTTTCATTATTCGCATGCTTTTTTTTCAGTTTTGTATGCCCTGATTTATATAAACCTTGATTCATTTATCTAATCATAATTATACATATAACATTCTCTCACTTATTAGGTCTTACAAACATTGGATCTTACGGTAAAATCTCAGACATAAGTTGATATACAAATGTAGTGCAAAATGATTTTCCTTCGTTCTTTATCGGAAAAGTTCGTATTATCGTGCTCTCTCAAATAGCTTCAGTACCCATTTTTACAGCTGAAATTACCAGGCTCGTCGGGCAGGTCATGATCGTCGTGGGGAGGCCAGGGGGTCGTGTTTTACGAGCCTGGTGACTTCACTATCTGGTATTATGGGAATTCGGTTCTGAATGGAACATGGTGTATTGAAAACAAGCTTTTTTGGCAATCCGATATAGAGAAAAACACGCCGACAGGAAAGTCTGGTGTTCTGGGAATTTGGTATTTTAGAAATGGGTTAATTCGGCAGTCTTATTTTGCAATTCTGATATTTAGGGAACGAGCCGAAATTTTGCTACTATACTCCATTTAATTTAGAATTATAAACCACAACAACATTATATTGCGGCTCGTGAACTGTAATCTCTTTACAATTTGTACTAGAGTAACAATTGACGACACGCAAATAAAGTTGCATTAAAACAATTTTATTTTGCGGCTCCCTGACTATTGTACTGTACTATTTGCTAGGTAAGAAATAGTTGACGAGCCGCAATATAATTATGTTATGGTTTTCAATTCTAAGTTAATTGAAGTATAGGAAATAATGAGTTTAGAAATAACAAAAAAACATTTATTTAAGTTAAAATTAAAAAAGTACTTTATAGATAATTGAAACTAAATTGTTTAACAACAAGTGCGGTGCATATGTATCATGCTTGTTGTAATAGTTAAATAGTTTAAAGTATAATGTCATAAGTTATAACTTATAACATAACACTAACCATTTCAAATCTTATTACTAACAATACCTATGTTTAGCGTTGCTTGTAATTTGTAACTTCATAAACCAAGAGCTAAAGCGCCGACAAACTGCTCTGTAGTTTGGCACATTTAGGGGCTGTTTCACCACTTTTTTAAAGTTCGGATTAGCTTAATCATAACCTTATTTGTCAGATCAAATTAAAATTTCTGTTTCACCAGTCTTGATTAGCGCTAAGTGACGGACAAACTATTTCTTAATTTGACCATCAGATCAGGTGGCATTTAGCATTTTTATCCGTCACATATCTTTTTAATTAGTTAGTTTATTTTTTTGTGGCCATGGTTGGAGAGCCCTTCAGCCGGTTTCAGAAAAATAAATCAAAGTATTTTTTATTTTTTAAAGAAAGAAGTCATGCTAAATTGCAAACGAGAATTTAAATATCAAGATTTGAATAAAAAATATAGGTACGCTTTTAGTATTTAAAAATAAATCCAAAATTTCGTAATATTTTTTAATTACTGACTTTTTTCAGTGGCACAATCGTTTGTTCTACCTGAACTTGTACATCGCCATTAAAAAAAAAGTTAATCTGTTAAAGTGTTTGGCGCCACTTTTCGATTCGTTTTACGTGATTTTATTTTTCTTTGTTATTGTTAACCAAAGTATCGTAAATAAATACCGTTTTTGGATTAATTATAATGTTACACATTTGTTTATGCAAAAAAATAGATGTGTTTAAAAATTACATAGTTTACGATTTATTTTGCTTTAATAATGAGCGACTCTTTGAACGAAAATATGCGAACAGGATCCCGTGGTCGTGAAATGGGACGTTGCTATTCCGACTTTTTGTTAAACCGACGATTAGTTAAGTGGTACTTAGTTTGCACAGGACCGGAGTGGTGAAACTGAAAAACAACTGGCCGACAGATTTGTGCAGTACTTAGTTTATTCATTGGTTACGTAACCAGTAGTTTGACAATAAGGTGGTGAAACAGCTTCTTAATGTAAATTGTACCTAAATGTAACACTAAACAGATAACTAACTTGTGCAGGCCGCTTCTCGAGACACGCCGCACTAAACGATATCATACGCCGGTCCCTTGCCACCGTCAACGTGCCAAGTCTACTTAAGCCGACTGGAATTGCAAGAGACGATGGCAAGAGACCGGACGGTATGAGTTTGATTCCATGGAAGATGGGCCGGGTGCTGGTGTGGGATGAAAATCAAAAAATCAAAAAAAATCAAAACGTTTATTCTGCAAGTAGGCCGCAAAGGGCTCTTTTACATGTCATTTTTTTTAAACTACCAGCGCTTTCGTAAGGACCATCATTGCCAAGAAGAATGCGCCGCAAGAAACTTGGCAGAAAGTCATCTTTTCAAATTAAAATATAATAAATTACAAATTAAAAAAATCATACAAATATAGAATTAAGTAAATAAAAAAAAATTATACAAAAAAACAATACAGGGATGTATTGGGTCCCTTAGTTAAAAAACTAAAACAATACCTACATCTTAACTATATCTACGTTAAGTGGAAGTGTAGAATGCTACCACCGTCAAAAAAAAAAATAAAAATAAAAAATAAAAATATTGGAGATGTCTTCCATTATGCAACCTGTTCAGACACGTTGGCCCCCTCCCATCTACATGGAACCAATAACAGAGCTGGTGCGGCTTGTGAAGCGGCTGAAAAAGCTAAAGCATGCAAATACAGGGGTCTAGGCTCCGAATATGATTTTGTCCCATTCGGTGTCGAGACCCTTGGTCCGTGGGGTCCTAGGGCCATAAGGCTTTTTAAGGAAATTGCAAAAAGGTTAGTCAACATCACAAGAGACCGAAGAGCTGGCAGCTACCTCGGACAAAGAATTAGTCTAGCTGTTCAAAGGGGGAACGCTGCCAGTGTCTTCGGAACCTTGCCTAAAGGGACTCCTTTTAATAATGTATTTTATAAAAATATATAAATAAATATTAGGGGACAATCTTACACAAATCGACCTAGTCCCAAACTAAGCAAAGCTTGTACTATGGGTACTAGACGACGATAAACATACTTATATAGAAATATACATACTTAAATACATAGAAAACATCCATAACTCAGGAACAAATATTCGTGCTCATCACACAAATAGATGCCCTTACCGGGATTTGAACCCAGGACCTCTTGCTTCATAGGCAGGGTCACTACCAACTAGGCTAAAGCGGGCGGTACTTTAGTTATTTACTATATTATATTTTTTAAGGTTTTTAGTTTTAGGTTAATTGTTCTAGTATATATATTTTTTTTTATTTCTGTATAATTAGTTAATTACTTTAATGTTATGTTATTATTATCAATCAGATATGACGTATTACTAAACAGAAATAAATGATTCTTTTCTATTCTATTCTTTTTTTTTTTATGTTAGAGAGGCCAGACAAACGAACTAGTGGGTCACCTGATGTTAAATGAACACCACTGTCCATAGACACCCGCAGCGCTTTACACGATGCCAGTGCGTTGTCGGCCCTAAAGGAGAGGGAATAGGGGAGGGAGGAGAGGGAAGGGGTGAGGTATTGGGCCCCCGGCACTCTCACTGACCGTACGAAACGCAAGCAGGATTACTGCTGCTTCACGCCGGTGTTCTGTGAGAGGGTGGCACTGCCCCGGACGAGCCGGCCCATTCGTGATGCAGCGGCTAGCTACAACATGGCTCTACCACTACAAAAATATATATATTCTAGTAAATTGATCTAAACAGTCATCCGGTCGCCAACGGTTGATGGTTATGTTGTCTTTTATTTCAGATACGCGGCATGACGTGCGCTTCGTGCGTAAGCAAGATAGAGAAAACTGTACTTAAACTGAGCGGCGTGGCGTCGTGCTCCGTCGCGCTCACCACAAGCAAGTATGTGAACTGCCAGTGGCGTGGGTTGAGGTTGCCGGTTCCAGACGTTTCATTTGCGGGACAATCGGAAAATACATGGTGCTAAGATAGCAAATTATATTTCGTCGTTTCATTCTTCAGATATAATATAATACCAGGTAGTCCTTTAAACCTACAGGCGACTTTGCACGATGTTAAGAGACAATCAATTGACTATTGAACGAATTCTTTGTTCGTTCCTTTGTTCGTTCAATCTACCCTTCCAGTCAATCCTCCATTGCTTATACCTCATTCTTTTTTCGTGCACGGCGACGAGCGCACGCGCCCAAATATTATCCGCTTATACGACACGCCAGTATGTCGAAACGCAGAAACCAAGAAAAGATTAATTATTATCACGGAAAAATTAAAAAACTTCAACACGATCGTCAGCGATGGTCGAGAATTATTTACTCATCGTCATCCGAAGATGAGGGTAAGTTCACTCTTTTTTAAATGTTATTTTTTAGCCTAGAAGTGATTATATGAGCCTGCATGGGGACTGACTGCGAGTCAGTAACTATGATTAAAACACATCGGGGTTGACTGCGAGTCTCCAACGATGATGTTAAAAAGCAGTACATACGTGCATTCTCAAGTAGAAATACACGTTCCTCTGCTACTCATTGTCATCCGAAGATGAGGGTAAATTCACTCTTTTTTAAAGGTTATTTTTTAGCCCAGAAGTGATTATATGAGCCTACATGGGGACTGACTGCGAGTCAGTAACTATGATTAAAACACATCGGGGTTGACTGCGAGTCTCCAACGATGATGTTAAAAAGCAGTACATACGTACATTCTCAAGTAGAAATACACGTTCCTCTGCGACCCAAATATTTTTCTCAATGTACCCTCAGAAGAAAAATACTCTATAAAAGATTAAATAATCACTTCTTAATCGTTTTAGATGACGAAATTGAACAAAATTGTTCTCATTATCCTGCTATCCCGGAAATAAGCACCGAACCACATGCGCTAGAACATTCCAATGAAGTACCCGCGCCGGAAGCAAATACCGATTTTTCAGTTTCTGAAAATCAAACGGACGCTCTAACAGCGCCGCCACAGCCCGAACTCGACCCGGATATGCTATCGGCACTCGGGGAATCAACAGATGATACCCCAGAGTTCGGAGAAAAGATTAACGAGAATCTTACAAAGCTTTGGCTACCGTTGCTCAGATACCTATGATCAAAGACAACAAAGATAAAATCCAAAAGGAATGTCTCGTCCCTGATAATTGCCGCTTGTTGCAAGCTCCAAAAATAAACGTAGAAATTTCAGCGGCCGTCCGCGACATGGTCCGGAGCCGAGACAAATTTAGCAGCCATGCAGCAACAGCTGGGCTCTGGCATCTCTGCCACCAACAAAGCTATGGATATCTTACTAAAAGGTGCCGACGCCGACAAGGTTCAAGCTATGAAGCATCTCAGCAACGGCTGTCGCATTTTGCGATCTTCATGCGTTATCTACCCAGAATCGCATAAAACTCATCAAACCCAGTTTGGACAGAACGTTCTTGCAAGTGATTCATGAGGCGGAACGAGACGAAACATTATTCGGTACCAGGCTGCCTGAAAAGATTAAGGCAGCGAAGACAACAGGGACTTCAAATCAAAACCCGAATCCGAAGCCCCCTACATCTGTTCCATCTACGAGCAATCGAGCGCCTCACTCGGGAAACTAGCCAGCGCCCCCTCGTTACACGCCGAACAGGGGGGGGGCGAGGAGGTGCCCGCAAGCCGGCGGCGGCGACCACCCGGCGCACGTTCGCAACCCCACAACCGGCCAGAACCGCTCACACGCCCAAACCACGTGTACAGCAGACACAGTAGCACAGGTACGTGCCGGTCGTCTCTGTCATTTTTACGACTGTTGGCTTAAAATAACCTCGAACGATTTAGTCTTAGATTGGGTCAGATATGGTTACCCAATCTCGTTTAGCACAGAAGTAAAACAAATTCGTGCATTAATAAATACTTTCTCACAAAGTGAAGAAAGTGATATGAATTTAGCAAAAAAAAAAAAAAAACTGTTAGATTTAGGAGCCATATCCGAATGTACCCCAATCATTACCAATATATTTCAAAAAAAAAAAAAAGGAAAAAATTCTCATGCAAAAATAGAATAAGCCTATCCAAATGGAAATTGGAAGTGGTGTTGGTTTAGTTTTTCGAATCGTCCGGGTTCGATTCCCGGGCAGAGTAAAGGTTTTTCTTCTTTTTTTTTTAAATGTATGAATGCAGTTTTTCTGAGCCAGCCTGTATTGTCTTGGGTTTGTCGTTAATTACGACAAAAGTTCTTTACGTCCGAAACAGACATCTAAATTTTTAAGCTTTAATTTTGATAAACGAAACAAAATTGCACAAGTAGTCGGCAAATTCTTAAGTCTCCCCAGGTGTACCATTAGAGAATCGCACTACTTTTGGAGTGTTAGTATCGGCATATCCCGCCGTAAAATACGGTTGGGTTTATACCAAAACTTTGGAAAGACGAAAATATCTAGAACTATTAAAAAACGATAATTATGACACCAAAATCAAACCTTCAAAAATTATACTTGAAGATTTGTATTGGTGGACGAACAATATTCACATCACACATCAATTAATTTTATGAGACCCCTCAATTTCTAGCTTGAAATTTTTACTGACGCGTCTAGCTCCGGCTGGGGCGCCGTTTGCGGTAAAGATAAGGTTAACGGTATGTGGAAATCGTCAGAAAGGGAATCTCATGTAAACTATTTAGAATTATTGGCTTTACACTTGGGGCTGAAGAGTTTCGTAGGGATATGTCTAATTGTGCAATTTCGATTCGCGTTGATAATACAACCGCGATAAGTTACGTGAACCGCATGGGGGTATACAGTTTCCTCACTTAAGCGAGTTATCTCGTCTCATTCAGCAATGGTGCGAGAAGCGACATACAGTGGTGGTCATACAATTAAGAACGATTTGAAGTTTCCGATTTTTTTTTATCTACATCATGTCATATGTCTAGTTGTGTTCCTTCTTAGAAGTAACAAGTTATGTTATAAAATAGCCACATGGATAGAGCAAACGGGATTAATAATAATAGTGTATAATTGCTAACATTTTTTTTTACAAATTTTATTTGTTCTCTATACTAATAAATTCAAATAGTAATGTAGCTGGACAAATAATTAAGAACGATTTATTAAACTGCTCGAGAGTTGTTTTATATGAAACTTAGATTAAATAAATCATATTAATGTGAAGTTGGTATAGAAAAAAAAAGCAAATTAATACATTTGAACTAAAATTAATAGTTAGTTGCATGTCCACGGCTTTTAATTACGGCTTTACACCGGCGAGGCATTGAATCTATCAATTTTTGACATTTCGCAAGAGAAATAAGAGTTCCATTCTTCTAAGAAAACGTCGTACAGCTCTCTCAAATTGCCACACTGTCGATTTGAAACCTTTTTCTTGACTTCGCACCAAAGATGCTCTATTGGGTTAAGATCTGGGCTGTTGGCTGGCCAATCTAAGACTGAAACTGATTGTGATGTGAGGAATTCCTTAACGGTGCGTGCAGTATGCTTTGGATCATTGTCGTGCTGGAATGTCCAAATAACCGGAAGCACGTCTTCGGCATATGGTAACATTGTTTCTTGCAGTATATTTTTGTATTGGAATTGATCCATGTTTCCTTCTATCAGCCTAACAGGTCCAACGCCATGTCCAGAAAAGCACCCCCAAATTTTCACATTTCCCCCGCCATGCTTTAATGTCACTTTTGTGTACTTTGGGTCGAATGCTTTATTCGGAGGGCGTCGTACATATCGTTTTCCATCAGAACATACCCTATTTATTTTTGTCTCGTCAGAAAAAAAGAACGTTTTTCCACTGTCTGACTGTCCAGTTTTCATACCTTCTTGCAAATGCAAGTCGGGCTTGCCTATGACATCGTTTCAACATAGGCACCTTCCTTGCTATCCTTCCGTTCAACTTATTTTCTACCAAACGCCTTCGAATAGTGCGTGCAGAGATTGCTGAAGGGTTGTTTTCGCCAAAATATTCTTTTCTCAACTCATTAGACCCTTTAAAAGGATTTTGTTTTGCCAAACGAACGATATTTCGATCATCTCGACGAGATGACTTTCTCTGTCTAGGTCCACGCGGAACGTTTGAAGTAGTTTGATACGTGGAAAAATGCTTTACGGCATGGAAAACCATTGTTTTTGAACATTGCAGATGGTCGGCTATCATTTTATACGACCAATTCTTCTCGCGAAGTTTTATTATTACTTCTCTTGTAGATTTATCACAACTTTTATTTTTCCCCATTGTTTTTATACGAAGTAATCACTTTTAAGACTTTAACAGCACGAAATGGCGCCAAAATTATAGGAATAATAATCTACAACCACAGAGCCACACAGTGTTCTCTATTTAAATTTGAAAAAATAATAAACTATTCAGCGTTCTTAATTACGTGACCAGCCAGTAAGTACTAATACTAGGTTCAGATCGAATGTATAAAGTTTCTCTATTAATTTTTTAGCCAACAATGTTGCATAAATGAATGTACCGGTAGTACGGAAAAGTTTCGCAATACCGAGAGAAATAAAAAAAATACGGGCAATTAGTTATACTTGTTACTTTGAAAAAATCATCTCAATAAATAATCGTTCTTAATTATATGGCCACAACTGTATATGGATATATGCGTCGTATGTCAATACGAAAGAAAACATTACTGACGCAGAATCCAGAAGGATAGTTAACCCAGACAATGTTTATCATTAATTATAAGACAGTGTTTTTAAAGCTTTAGTAGAGCTGTTTGGGAAACTCGATATAGATTTATTCGCTTCTCGTTCCAATGTAAAATGCCCGAATTTCATATCTTGGAAACCAGATCCTGATGCCACGGCTGTAGACGCATTCACAACCAGTTGGAGTTCAAATTTTTTTTTTTTATGCCTTCCCACCTTTCGCGGCAATTTTAAAATGCCTCAGAAAGGTTATTGATGACCAAGCAAACGGAGTTCTAGTATTTCCTTATTGGGCGTCACAGCCATGATTTCACTTTTTACAGAGCTAATCAAACTCTGAAATAATGTAGCTGGACCCAAGTAAAAACCTCCTTCATTCCCATTACAGAGAGTGCCACCCGCTGCACAGGGGGCTTACCCCGGGTGTCGCGAAGCTCTGCAACAATCCTTCAGCCGAAATGGGTCACCACCAGAAGCGTTAACACTCATGCTAGCATCACTTTCCGATAGCACATTAAAACAATACGATGTAACATATAAGCTCTGGTGGCAATTTTGTGCGTTAAATGACGTTAACATTTGTGAACCCCCTAAAACGGCGATCTTGACCTTCTTGTCTGGACAATTTAGTCGAAATTGTGCATATGGCATACTTAATAGTCATAAGGTCAGCGTTATCCTTGCTATTGGGAAATAGCATTGGTTCAGACGACTGTGTTAAACGCCTCCTCAAAGGAGCGTATAAAAAGAAACCGAGTTGCCCAAAATACAAACATACCTGGGACCCGCAGGCCATTCTAAACCAAATCTCTCATTGGTACCCCAATACAAGTTTAAATCTGGAAAAGATCACGAATAAATTTGTAACGTTACCAGCTATTTGTACAGCGCACCGGGTGCAGACATTATCGCTCATTAAAACTGAAAATATTATCGCTTCGAATAACGGCTTCAAAATCGCTATCACAGACGTCATCAAGACATCTGCTGCAGGCCGAGAACAACCAGTCCTCTTCTTACTCTTCTTTAAAGAAAACTTATCTATATGTCCTGCTAAAACTCTCAGAGATAATATTTTTGTGACAAAAAATAAGAGAGCTGACAGCGTAGGAAACCTTTTGCTAACGTATAGACCGCTACACAGAGCTGCCACTTCTCAAACCATCAGTAGATGGATTATACATGTTCTATCGTAAAGTGGCATAGACGTCGCGGTGCTTAGCGCGCACAGCACGCGGCACGCCGCCGCGGCAGCGGCGATGCCATCCGCCGCGCGGCGGGCTGGACCGCGGACTCTTAATAACTTTGCTCGCTTCTATAATCGACCAAATTCAGATGAAGATTTTTTTTGCTAGAGCCGTCTGCTTACCTAGAAATGATTCTTAGAAAATACTAATATCTTAGATTATTGCTGTTTGATTAAATCACATTATGTCAAGGAAAAAAATAATGTATCTTGCCGAATTCCTGTTTTTTATAGTTATCCACCCGAAGCAAAACTTTAAATGCTCTGAACTTCTACCTGGTATTATATTATATCTGAAGAATGAAACGACGAAATATAATAGATGATCAAACGAACTTCTCAATCGAAGTTCGATCATTATTATATGAGTCGTTTCATTCGAAGATATAAGAACCCTCCCACCCAAACTGATACCCAATTTTTTAAAGTTTTGCGATTACTCTGAATAGAATGAGGTATAAGCAATGGAGGATTGACTGGAAGGGTAGATTGAACGAACAAAGGAACGAACAAAGAATTCGTTCAATAGTCAATTGATTGTCTCTTAACATCGTGCAAAGTCGCCTGTAGGTTTAAAGGACTACCTGGTATTATATTATATCTTCGAATGAAACCACTCATATAATAATGATCGAACTTCGATTGAGAAGTTCGTTTGATCATCTATTAGCTACCAATATTCCTATGGCTTAATCTACTCATCAAAACAAGGCACTTTTATTCTAGCTACTTTTTAAAATTTGAAAAAAAAAAATCTTTTCCATCACAATGCGTTTTTTTTTTATTTTGAAAAGTTGTCTGAGTTAAAGTGACTTGTTTTGATGAGTGAGTTACGCCCTTGAAATATTGGTACCTAATTTATTAATTAGCCTTTGCTTTGTCCGACTGTATTATTTTTACTTACTCTTTGTCGGTCCCTTACTAAATGCTCCTTTCATCCACTCAAAGGTTGACTGGTAGAGATCCCTTAAAGGCATAAGTTCGCCTTTGTACATGCATTTCAACGGTTGTCAATAATGTATTTCTTTTTTCCTTATTTTTGTACAACAAAGAGTTTACATACATACATACATTAGCATAAGGTGCATACGAAAATAGTCAAATATTTTAGAAGATTTCCCTACTTTTAATGTTTTACAATCACTATTGTATTAGGGTAAATCGCCAATAGCTGGCCACCCTTCAATAACTGGCTCCCTCATACTGAAAATGAACTCTGTTCCCCTACAAACAGAATTCAATCTAGTATAACGTTGCCAGTTACTGAAGGGTGGCCAGTAAGTGGGCCAATCAACTTTTAAACCGACACTTTGGGCGTCTCCTGCGTTACCAAAATTGTCTCTGGCGTTACCAAAAAATCGTACTTCCAACAAGATATTTCACGGTTTAATAGGTTAAACTTACGTAGGATGGCATGTATTCATGTACACCATCTATTAAATTACAGAAAAAACATGTTTACTTACAAAAATCTGCAATTGTTTGAAAAATGTCGCGGACAGATTAGCGTCGGTATAAAAGTTGATTGGCCCAAGTAACACCTTATACTAAAAATGGATTCTATTATGGGTGAATAGGGTTCATTTTTGGTATGAGGTGGCCAGTTATTGACGATTTACCCTATATATGGTAAAATAAAATTACCTACCTATAGCTACATTACATTACTAATTATACATCACTGTGTATTTCACAAGATTTTATGTATCTATGTATGTACGGGTCAAATCTTGCAAGTCGAATTTGACCCACTTCCAGTGGTCGGATTCACTTGAAATTTGGTATACTTATGTAGGCTGGATGACAACGCAAGTACAGTCAACAAAAAGTACAGTCAGCGAAGAAGCTTGCATTGAAAATTAATTTTTTTTTTTCCGTTTTTTTTAACAGAGGCAAAGTAAAATACGACTCTGAGCTGATCGGTCCCCGGACTATATGCGAGGCCGTCAACAATCTGGGTTTCGACGCGAGCGTTGCCAACCCGAACAGCAAGGGGACATCGAATTATTTAGAACACAAGTAAGTTACGTGTTTTATCTGCATAGTCAGAATTAAATAAAGTCAAAGTCAAAGTCAAAGTATCTTTATTTGTCAACATAGGTGGTTACAATATACACAAGGTGTTACAAAGTAATTGGTATCACTATGTTTCGCCCACAGGCATACAAATAATTTAAAACTAATATAAAATTATAAAATTAAAATCGTCAAAATAATAAAATGAAATTAATTAATTACATTTATACAATCGAAAATAAAACATGCGTCAAACTAAAATAAAATATGATAAGTACGGTATAATTGAATTGAAACTATTGAATTTATATAAATAATGAATATCACGGGACAATTCACACCAATTGACCTAGTCCCAAAGTAACTAAGCAAGCTTGTGTTATGGGTGTGTTATGGATATGGCAACGGATAAACATACTTATATAGCAATCGCTTTAGCCTAGTTGGTAGTGACCCTGCCTACGAAGCAAGAGATCCTGGGTTCAAATCTCGGTAAGGGCATTTATGGATGTTTTCTATGTATTTAAGTATTTATTTATCTATATAAGTATGTCTATCGTCGTCTAGTACCCATAGTACAAGCTTTGCTTAGTTTGGGACTAGGTCGATTTGTGTGAGATTGTCCCCTAATATTATTAATATTATTATTATAGATAGATGCATACTTAAATACATATTAAACACCCAAGACCCGAAAACAAACATCCGTATTTTTCATACAAATACTTGCCCCGACACGGAAATCGAACCCGGGTCCTCAAGCTTCATAGTCAGGTTCTCTAACCACTAGGCCATCTGGTCGTCTAAAACTATGATGATGATGATGATGATAATGATAGTGGTGGTGATGATGATGATTGTGTTGATGATAGTGGTGGTAGCGGTAATCATGATGATAGCGGTGGTAAAGGTGATGATGGTGTTTATGATAGTTGTGATAATGATGATAATGAAGATGGTAATGATGATGATGATGATGATGATGATGATAATGATAGTGGTGGTGATGATGATGATGATGATGTTGGTGGTAATTATGACGATTGTAGTAGTGATGATGATGATGATGATCTGTCCTTTTTTGTCAACAACCGTGTGTCTTGTTTTCAGGGAAGAAATAAAGAAATGGCGGACGGCGTTCCTTATATCGCTGATATTCGGCGGGCCGTGTATGGTGGCGATGGCTTACTTCATGGCGACCATGGACCACCACGACCCGCGCGCGGCGTGCTGCGTGCTGCCCGGCCTCAGTCTGGAGAACCTTTTGATGTTCCTGCTTGCCACGCCCGTGCAGGTCGGTAAAGCGTTGACTGTTAATCCGAAGTTTATTATCAATCCAAATTAAATCATCAATCCAAAATAAATCATCAATCCAAAATCAATCATCAATCCAAAGTCAATCATCAATCCAAAATAAATCATCAATCCAAAATAAATCAACAATCCAAAATAAATCATCAATCCAAAATGAACCATTAATCCAAAGTCAATCATCAATCCAAAATAAATCATCAATCCAAAATAAATCATCAATCCAATATAAATCATCAATCCAAAGTCAATCATCAATCCAAAATCAATCATCAATTCAAAAGCAAACTATCATGAATCCAAAATTTATTATCAACCCAAATCCAAACATCAATCCAACATCAATCATCAATCCAAAAGCAATCAATCACAAATCCAAAATCATCGATCCAAAATCAATCGTTAGTCACTAATCACAAATTAATTATCAGTTCCAAATCAATCTTGATAAAAATCAGTCGTCAATCACAAATTAGCCATTGAGAAATGAAAAAGAGGCTAATTTGCTCCGTGCTGCCCGGCCTCAGTCTGGAGAACCTTCTGATGTTCCTGCTTGCCACGCCCGTGCAGGTCGGTAAAGCGTTAATCATTAATCCGAAATTGACTATCAATCCAAATTCAATCATCAATCCATAATCAATCATCAATCCAAAATCAATTAGCAATCCAAATCCAATTATAAATCCAAAATTAATTAGTAATCCAAAATTTATCATCAATCCAAAATTAATCGGCAATCCAAAATCACACTGCTTCGGATCAATCTGTGATCCTTTGCCGTTACGTGCTACGGATAATCATACCTCGGACTCGTTTTAACATAGGTCGGTGGCCAGAGTTTTGGGGCCGTCCATTAATCACGTGAAAGGGGAGTTCGGAAAAATGGTATCCTATTATCTCGCCTCATTCGTTTTTCGTTTACTTCTTATTTCGTCCCATTCTGTATTCGTCTTCGTCTTGTTCGCTATCCGTCACTATCTTTTTTGGTCAAATTCTCATTCGTCGTTCTTTCTTTTCGTTTTTTGTCTCATTTACTTATTCGTCAAAATTATTTCTATACGTTCGGTACTGGTAAATAAATGTTTGTAAGTAAATGAGACAAAAAAACGAAAGGGAAGAACGACGAATGAGTCCAAGGAAGACCGTGACGAAAAACGAATAAGACGTATTAAGAGAGAGACAAGTTACAGAATTTGACCAAATAAGATAATGACTGGCAGCGAACAAGACGAATAAAGAATAAGTGACGAATACAGAATGAGACTAAATAAAAGTTAAACGAAAAATGAATAAGGCGAGATAATAGGATACCGAAAAAAACAATCACGTAACATCACAAGAGGGGAGGAGGGATTAAATAGTTGTAAAAAGCATCACCTATTTAACGGACGGCCCTATTTTTATGCATAATTGGGGATGTCTATTTTTTTGCAATGTATTGTAAATCGAAAACCATTTCGAGATAAATGCTTTTTAACTCGTTTTCTGTAGTTATTTAATTTTAATATTATGTAATGAATTTATTACATAACAAATAAGCAATGACCTTCATTTGACATTGGTGTAAATTGCGTGACCGGTCCAAGTCGTACTTTATTCTGTGTGGTTAGAATTCTTCACAATTTACGCGTGGATTATACTACGGAGTTTGATTTGGACGCGCTGTCTGACATCTAGCACTTTGACAGCGTCAGTAAAGTGACACGAGTTATGCACTAGTTACAGTGTACCACTACGCAAGAAATAATTAAAGGGGTTGCCTTATTGTACGCATTTAGATAGATTTAGAAATTTGGCAGTGTTGGAGCCCTCAATTACAATCTGACGTCATCAACCAAATTAGTTTCAATAATTCATTTTGATAAAAGTAGTGAACTAAATGACAAAATTTTGAAATTAGTTTCTTATAATTGACTTTTCTATACAAAAAAAATATAAAAACCACTGGTATTTTTTTTTAGACATTCCTAATTAAATTCTTGTTACAGTTCATAGGCGGCTGGCATTTCTACAAGCAAGCGTACAAAGCTTTGAGCCACGGAACGTCCAACATGGACGTGCTGATATCCATGACAACAACCATAAGGTAGGAACACATGGCCAAGTTATAAAAGTTAACTCAAATTTAACCCTGTTGCTTGCCAAAGCATCAATCAGTACCAGAATCAATACAAAATACAATCGAACCCAGGTCCTCGGCATTCCGTGCCGCGTGCCATTCCCCTACACCACCGCTGGTCAGGAGTTTAGACATAAATTTTTCCTATGCATCATAAATTCTAGCCTGCTATCATCACTTTTGCAGTGATACAGCGCCATCTATGTTCAATTCTCATCGAGAAACATTAACACTCCTCCCCCCTCCTTCGGAACTAAAAAGATACTTCAAACCAAAATTGTTAAAAGTATGGCCTAGTAGCGACATCTCTTGTCCGGGTGAGCGGTTAGTTCCGAAGGAGTGTTGATGTTGATGGGGAGGGGGTGCGAGGGTATTAAAGGGAGGATGAACATTGATTTAAATAAATAATAATAATAATAAATATCAGGGGACAATCTTACACAAATCGACCTAGTCCCAAACTAAGCAAAGCTTGTACTATGGGTACTAGACGACGATAAACATACTTATATAGATAAATAAATACTTAAATACATAGAAAACATCCATAACTCAGGAACAAATATTCGTGCTCATCACACAAATAAATGCCCTTACCGGGATTCGAACCCAGGACCTCTTGCTTCGTAGGCAGGGTCACTACCAACTAGGCTAAAGCGGTCGTCAAATATTACGCCGTAGGACGCACCGTTTTCAAGATATTTGACAAAACACCGGTTCTCGTCCGATCACCGAGGTTAAGCAACGTCGGGCGCGGTCAGTACTTGGATGGGTGACCGCCTGGTTTCATTTTTTTTTTTTTTTTCAGCTACGCGTATTCTCTGGCAGTCGTCATAACAGCTATGGCCCTTCAGAAGGACACCAGCCCTATGACCTTCTTTGATACGCCGCCAATGTTGTTGGTATTTGTATCCCTTGGAAGATGGCTGGAACATATAGCCAAGGTAATCTACATATGTCCTTTTATGTTTCTCTACATATGTTTTTTTATATCGAGGAACTAAGGAGAGCCATAATTGATGAAAAAGCAAATTGGATTAAAAAAATAAGCTCCCCAAATTACTAATTCCACGTGGACGGAGTCGAGGGCAAAAGCTAGTGTCCTAATAAATCTATTATATAAAAATCTCATGTCACGGTGTTTGTTATCGAATTCCTCCGAAACGGTTTGACCGATTTTTATGAAACCTTTTTCTCTACATTCGGTAGGTCTGAGAATAGGTCGTAGGCTACTTTTTACACTCCCATTCTTTTATTTTACTAGCTGTTGCCCGCGACTCCGTCCGCGAAGAATAGGAGTATAAAAATAGCCTACGACCTATTCTCAGACCTACCGAATAGAGAGAAAAAAGTTTCATAAAAATCGGTCAAGCCGTTTCGGAGGAGTTTGATAACAAACACCGTGACACGAGATTTTTATATATAAGATATTCAGCCGTTTCAAAGTTATCAGCTCTCTTGTTAGCTGCGGAAGGGATGTTAAACGTATAATGGTCATTTTTAATACAATACTATACATTTACTGTATTTTCAAACATTATGTAACCTAATTGGGTTGGGGGTTTTTAATTTTTTTAATTTACATTTCCATATATTTCAAACTAAATACAAACTGAAATATAGATGCACAGAAAAAACCCCAGAAAAAAGACCAATGCTGGGAATCGAACCCAGGTCCTCAGCGTTCCGTGCTGCGTGCTTACCCCTACACCATCACTGGTCTAGAGGTTAGCGACGAATCTTTCCCATACATCGTACATTTCAGTCTGTTATAATCACCTTATGCAGTGATAAAGCACTCATCTATGTTTATGCCCTCTACCGAGAGACTTTAACACTCCTTCGGAGCTAACCGCCCACGTGGACCAAGAGATGGCGCTACTGTGCAACTTTAAGATTCGTCGCTAACCTCTAGACCAGCGATGGTGTAGGGGTAAGCACGCAGCACAGAACGCTGAGGACCTGGGTTCGATTCCCAGCATTGGTCTTTTTTCTGGGGTTTTTTCTGTGCATCTATATTTCAGTTTGTATTTAGTTTGAAATATATGGTTTCACGGGATGACCGTAAAAGTAATAAAAAAATGAAGTTGAAAAAAATAAATAAAAAAGATACTTCATATCTGACTTGTTTACATTTCCATGTATTTTCAGGGTAAAACGTCTGAAGCATTGTCCAAATTGCTGTCTTTAAAAGCCACCGAAGCGGTATTGGTTAATTTAGATGCAAACGGGCAAGTGGTCAGTGAGAAAAACATACCAGTGGAGTTGGTGGAAAGAGGTGACATATTGAAGGTAAGCTTTTATAATAGTTTAATTACTACAAGGTAACGCCAACAGAGTTGAGGCGAATAATAATAAATAATAATAATAACTTTATTTCAATAAAGGAACTGAAACGACCGCTTTAGCCTAGTTGGTAGTGACCCTGCCTACGAAGCAAGAGGTCGTGGGTTCAAATCCCGGTAAGGGCATTTATTTGTGTGATGAGCACGAATATTTGTTCCTGAGTTATTTTTTTTTTTTTTATGTGAATGAAGCCAGACAAACGAACTAGTGGGTCACCTGATGTTAAATGAACACCACTGTCCATAGATACTCGCAACGCTTTACGCGATACCAGTGCGTTGTCGGCCCTGCAGAAAATTGTACACTCGCCTCTTAAAGGCCCCCAGGTCGTAACTCGATGGGAAGACCCCAGCGGGAAGCTCGTTCCAGATTTTGCAAGTTCGTGGCAAAAAAGACCGCTTAAAACGCACCGTCGAAGACTGCCATTCATCAACATGATGTCGATGAAATGAACGCTTACGACGGGAGGATCTGTAATGGAACCCCGCAGCTGGAATGAGGTCAAAGAGTTCCTCAGAGCATTATGGTTATATACGTTATGGTTGTTTTCTATGTATTTAAGTATATATTTATCTATATAAGTATGTCTATCGTCGTCTAGTACCCATAGTACAAGCTTTGCTTAGTTTGGGACTAGGTCGATTTGTGTGAGATTGTCCCCTAATATTATTATTATTATAAACAAAAGTAATAAATTAGAGATTAATAATAACATAGATCTACAGTTTCTTAAATGTGCCTGAACTAAGATAAACCTGTATCTCAGGCAAATATAATAAGTGCAAAATAATAACGTTAATTAGTTGATCCATTTAAATAACATACAGTACAAAATAGGTATCGAGTGCACTAAATACTACTAGCTTAACTTACTTTTTTTTTTTATGTTAGATAGGCCAGACAAACGAACTAGTGGGTCACCTGATGTTAAATGAGCACCATTGTCCATAGACACCTGCAGCGCTTTACGCGATGCCAGTGCGTTGTCGGCCCTTAAGGAGAGGGAATAGGGGAAGGGGGAGAGGGAAGGGGTGAGGTATTGGGCCCCCGGCACTCTCACTGACCGTACGAAACGCAAGCAGGATTACTGCTGCTTCACGCCGGTGCTCTGTGAGAGGGTGGTACTGCCCCGGACGAGCCGGCCCATTCGTGATGCAGCGGCTAGCTACAACATGGCTCTACCACTACTTACTTACTTAACCTAAAACAAGTAATTCTTAATAATTACATATTTGTTGGCATTAAAGTTGCATGAAGTAGGTACATTATTTATTGAGTGTACTGCGAGTAAATGCCCGCGCCATCCTAATTGCAAACTAGGGCAGATTAAAAGCACATAATTCCGCATAAAGATTCATCGCGTTTTGCTTGCCAGGTATGTTTGAAGACATAGTTACGTACAACTTGAGGTTTGTAGGTCAGTGGGCTTTGATCAATTATAACTGTAGATCCACAGTCGCGCGCCCGAAAATGTCCGAGCCAAATGAGCGCCACTTTGATAAAAGTGGCCTTCTTTTTTCTCAGAACGTTGCGTGAAATTGTCAAGTTTAGCTGTCAAATGGAGTTTTGCCGCTACCGAAATTCGACTGTAATGAAGTAAAGACTAGGTTCAAATTTCTGTGTAGGTGATGATTTTATTTGTTACGCAACCAAGGGGGTCAAGTTGAAGGGGATTTTGTTCGGCAATGTGTATCTACAGTTATAATTGATCAAAGTCAGTGGGTCATCATTTTTAACGTGAAATTACGTGGGGCATACTGAAAGTTTCTGGAACTGGCTACTTATAAAAAGAAAATTAAAAAAGCAATAATAGGATTTGAAAAGGTAACTCTCTGGCAGTGTGTTAATTTTTAATTTGCGAGACTGTCATTTGTTTTTTCATCGTGGTGTTGGATTGAAATTTGGGTGTCGCTGTTGCAATGAATTTAAGTCGTGAAAAATTTCGATCCATGATTTTTTACGATTTCCGATGTAAGACGGCACAACGTTAATGTTCAAGTTTTCATTTCTGCCGGCACTCCCGGAGTGCAACCCGTTGTTTTTTTTGACGTGACAACGTCTAATGAATCGATGAACGCCGGCTGCACGCACGAAAAAGGATGACTCTGTGTAACGTACGTACATAACGCATTGCCCCGTTACGCTCGAGCCGATGAACGATCGCAGCGAGAGCGCGGCACGAGCGAGCGATAGGCACAATCGGCAAAAGTAGCAATCATTTCATCAATGTTTTGTTATGACGTTGTCACGTTAAACCTCAGACCTAAAGGACAACATGGATATTGAGCGTGAACGGAGGGCCCTGTCGGTGCGGGCAAACATGATTGCGCGTAAGTTTGCGCGCTGTACCAGGGAGGTGAAATTAACTCTTTTCACCTTTGATCAATTATAACTGTAGATCCACAGTCGCGGGCCCGAAAATGTCCGAGCCAAATGAGCGCCACTTTGATAAAAGTGGCCTTCTTTTTTCTCAGAACGTTGCGTGAAATTGTCAAGTTTAGCTGTCAAGTGGAGTTTTGCCGCTACCGAAATTCGACTGTAATGAAGTAAAGACTAGGTTCAAATTTCTGTGTAGGTGATGATTTTATTTGTTATGCAACCAAATAAAAAAGTTCGGACATTCTTTGAAGGGGATTTTGTTCGGCAATGTGTATCTTCAGTTATAATTGATCAAAGCTTTTCACTGCTTATTGCGCCTCCCTGTGTACGTGCAGCTTATGGGCGCATTATACGCAACGGGCCTACGGGGCCCTCCGGGTCCAATACAACAACGCGTTTCGGGTGCTGGTGGGGCTGCCCCGCTTCTGTAGCGCATCAGGGATGTTTGCTGAAGCGCGCATAGATTGCTTTTATACAATTATGCGCAAGTGATGCACATCCTTGGTGCGCCGGGTGCGGGCCAGCCCCAACCCCGTCCTGCGTTCGATAGCCGAAAGGTTAGACTGCCGATATTTGAGGCATTGTGATGATATGCATGTTTCTAAAAGCACCTGTTATGTATAACCGGTGCTGGGGTGCTTCTAGAAACATAACTATTAAAAACATCTCTGTAAAATTTATTATTTCTTGTAATCATAAGTATGAGTCTGTAAAGTTACTCGAAATAAATGATTTATTATTATTATTTATTATTATAAACTATCGTCCGTAAACCGACTTTACAGACAACCGGTTTTTTTTTTCAGGTAGTGCCAGGTGAAAAAATTCCAGTGGATGGGAAAGTGATTTCGGGGCAGAGTACGTGCGATGAATCATTGATTACTGGAGAATCTATGCCAGTGGCTAAAACTAAAGGTAAGTACATAGCAAGGGTGATATAGACTGGATGTCTGAAAGTTGGCAACCCCATCTCACTCCTTACCTTAACATTCCAGACTCCCTGGTGATAGGCGGCAGTATAAACCAGCACGGCGCATTGCTCGTGTGCGCCACACATACGGGGGAATGCAGCACACTAGCGCAGATCGTGCGGCTCGTGGAGGACGCGCAAGCGAGCAAGGCGCCCATACAGCGGGTCGCAGACACCGTCGCCAGGTGAGGACAGACACAGAGACACGTACAGTCCCGTCGCTGCTTAACATACCAGACTCCCTGGTGATGGGTGTGGGTGAGTGAGGA
Organism: Archips xylosteana; assembly: GCA_947563465.1. NCBI lineage: Eukaryota > Metazoa > Arthropoda > Insecta > Lepidoptera > Tortricidae > Archips > Archips xylosteana. The sequence continues at coordinate 10,303,032 of OX387373.1, forward strand.
CAGACGTGCACGGAGACACGTACAGTCCCGTCGCTGCTTAACATTCCAGACTCCCTAGTGATAGATGAATGAGGACAGACGTGCACAGAGACACGAATAGGTGTCCCGTCGCTGCTTAACATTCCAGACTCCCTAGTGATAGGTGAGTGAGGACAGACGTGCACAGAGACACGAACAGGTGTCCCGTCGCTACTTAACATACCAGACTCCCTAGTGATAGGTGAGTGAGGACAGACGTGCACAGAGACACGTATAGTCCCGTCGCTGCTTAACACACCAGACTCCCTGGTGACAGGTGAGTGAGGACAGACGTGCACAGAGACACGTATAGTCCCGTCGCTGCTTAACTCCAGACTCCCTAGTAACAAGTGAGTGAGGACAGACGTGCACAGAGACACGTATAGTCCCGTCGCTACTTAACATTCCAGACTCCCTAGTGATAGGTGAGTGAGGACAGACGTGCACAGAGACACGTATAGTCCCGTCGCTGCTTAACACACCAGACTCCCTGGTGACAGGTGAGTGAGGACAGACGTGCACAGTCGCTACTTAACATTCCAGACTCCCTAGTGACAGGTGAGTGAGGACAGACGTGCACAGAGACACGTATAGTCCCGTCGCTGCTTAACACACCAGACTCCCTGGTGACAGGTGAGTGAGGACAGACGTGCACAGAGACACGTATAGTCCCGTCGCTGCTTAACACACCAGACTCCCTAGTGATGGGTGAGTGAGGACAGACATGCACAGAGACACGTATAGTCCCGTCGCTACTTAACATTCCAGACTCTTCGTTTTTTTTCTATTTCTACTAAGAACTGATAACGAACCGCTTGTCAGCCATTAAATCTCACAAATGTCATCTCGAACACTTAAAAAAATATTCCCAATAAATAGTAGGAGATAAAAAAAAACAGCTGCAGTTTCTCGGTGTTGAAGACGACTACTGTCGAAAAAAAATATAATTAGCACCTCTTCAAAAAACTTTACTCAGCCAATTAAAAGACTCAAAATACAATTTAACTAAACCTTATGGTATGTTGAAAATGTTTGCATCGTATCGTTTTGTTTCGCAGCTACTTCATCCCGCTTGTGGTGTTTCTGTCGGTGCTGACGCTTGTCTGCTGGATCATCACTGGCGTCATCGACATCGACAGGATCAAACGCATCATGCCTGTAAGTTCATCATCATCAGGCTACACATGTCCCACTGTAGACATGCCTCCCAGTAGTTCCCACGCTTGCCCAGTGGCTTGTGAACATCAAGGACCGGAAAACCCCTTCATATGCTTAAGGGTAACCCTATTAAACTGTTACCCTATGATATGGTAAGCTTATCGTTGTGCTAAGCCTATCATTACGGAAACCGTTTTGAATAAGGTTAACCGTTTTCTAATTGGTTTCCGAGTCGAATCGGGTGTAGATAACTTGATTATTTAACCACTTGCCATGTAATAGGGTTGGTTACCCCTTTCTCGTCTCTTTTTCACGCACTTAAGGCAGACGATTGCTATTTCATGGCGGACTTTACCTAAAGCCTGACCAGAAATATATGACTATTCGCCATGTTGCGGAATTTGATTGGAACTAATTTCTTACACTGGCAATAATTTTAATGATTGTCAGTGTCACTGTGGCGGTTTCAATGAACAATAACAAAAAATGCCCAAAACGATTGGTATTCAACAACGGAACATTGTAATAATGTTTATAATAAACTACTGAAGGAAAAAACGCTTGCGGAATGAAACTATTTCGCTACAAAACCTTTCTAAATTAACATCAGAGCTAACAGGTGAAATCAATGTCAATTTTATTGAAATTGCGAACAATTTAAATTAAAAAAAAAATATTAGGGGACAATCCCAAACTAAACCATTTCCACCATTTTTACCATATTCTAGCACTTGTTTATTGTTTTAATGGTTTAGGATAGTGTTGTGGTAAGTATTGATTAAATAACACACGGATTTAGCAGTATTTGATGAGGGAAAATGGAAATTGAAGACATTTTAAATACAATGTTTGTTTACATTGTTTGAAATTTCAATTTGACTGACAGTTTAAACGTTGTAGACAAGTCAAGATGTCATTGTTGCCATATAAATAAGAACAATAGCGCCCTCTTGACAATAGTCATATATTTCTGGTCAGGCTTTATTTACATTGAAGATCGAGCCGGGTCCGAATCGAACCGAATGCTTTGCACTCAAAGTTTAAAATAGCTTGATCGCGTTTTGAAATCACGGAATACGGTAACCCTATTAAGGGTTTTTAGTTTTGGTAAGCGCTTACCAGAATTAACTGTGTTATTAAGGTCAGACTTACTTTCGGGTAACCCGATGATATGCTTACCAAATTGATATGGTTTGTGAAAAAAAATCTATGAAATATCCTATCCAATACCCCTTTAATGTTAACCGGATCCAGTCCTTGGTGAATTTAACACGTCATTGAATTTCTCACGATGTTTGCCTTCACCGTAAAGCTAGTGGTAAATTTCAAATGTAATTTCGCACGTTTAGGTTCACTTCGTACACATTCCCATTTCGTTCACATTCCTACTTCGTCCACAACTCCACTTCGTCAACATTCCCATTTCGTCCATATTCTCACTTAGTCAACATTCCTAGCCGATTTTAATGCGGTTCTCGCTATCACTTAGCTTAATTCTCGGGGAAGATTTTATTTTGTGATTTAGGTATGGACGAAATGGGAATGTTGACGAAGTGGGAATGTTGACGAAGTGGGAATGTGAAGGAAATGAGAATATGGACGAAATAGGAATGTTGACAATATGGGAATTGATTGCGTACAAAACAAATTTTGTCGTCATAATATAAATTTGTACGGTACCCTCGGTGTGCGAGTCCAACTCGCACTTGGCCGGTTTTTTTTTGAGAAATACTCAGTCAGACCTTTTTTTTGCAGGACATGTACCTGAACTCTGGCTTCTCGGACTGGGAGCTGACGATCCAGACGGCGTTCCACTTCGCTCTGTCGGTGCTGGCGATCGCGTGCCCGTGCGCGCTGGGGCTGGCCACGCCCACCGCCGTGATGGTGGCCGCGGGGGTGGGCGCGCGCCAGGGACTGCTGCTCAAGGGGGCGGAGCCGCTCGAAAACGCGCACAAGGTCAGGGGGGCCGGGGGACAAGCCCGGGGCGGCGGCCGGCCGGGACAAGGGAGACTGCCGTCGATCAATATGCTACATTGACTTGACTCTGACTTGACTGACTTGACTCTGACTTGACTTTGACTTGACTTGACTTTAACTTTAATTTGACTTTGACTTGACTCTTATTTGACTCTGACTTGACTGACTTAACTCTAACTTGACTCTGACTTGACTAAATTTTAATTTGACTTGACCTGACTCTGACTTGACTCTGACTAGACTTTGACTTGACTCTAACTTGACTAAATTTTGACTTGACTTGACTCTGACTTGACCTTATTTTGACTTGACTCTGACTTGACTTGACTCTGAATTGTCCTGACTTTGACTTGACTCTGAGTCGAGAGACTATCGTGAATTAAATTTCGACTTGTTTTTAACTTGACTCTGATTGGACTGTCTGACTTGATTTGACTTGATTTTGAATTGACTGCGACTTGACTTACTTTGACTTGACTTTGACTTGAGTCTGTCTAGACTGATTTGACTTGGACTTTCAATCATCAATCATTATTTCAAAAGCCTGCCTACTTTAGACCTGCAAGAAAAATCGTGCAAGTTGCATTTATTGCGGCGTTGGATTGACAACTTCAAATTCGTTCATCATCATCCTCCCAGCTTATATAAATGTATTTCATAATAAATACAAACTGAAATATGGATGCACAGAAAAAAGACCAATGCTGGGAATCGAACCCAGGTCCTCGGCATTCCGTGCCGTGTGCTAATACCCCTACACCACCACTGATCAAGAGTCTAGACACGATTTTTTCCTACACATTCATATCTCAATTTGTTATCTAGATCATCACTTGCGTGATACAACGCCATCTATGTTATACCCTCATCGAGAGATCCCAACACTCCTTCGGAACTAACCGAAAAATAAATATAAATGTACCACACAGGGCTTGATGATCCAACCAGTCTGCTGAGTAAACACTCACCAATACATTTGTCCTCAGGTTAAAACCGTCATTTTCGACAAGACGGGCACCATAACACGCGGCAGCACGGCCGTCGCAAGAGTGTCCCTCCTCACAGGGTGCTCTGACTCTCTACACGAGATCATGACGTGCATACTGGCTGCGGAGCTCAACTCTGAACACCCTGTGGCTTCTGGTGAGTCGTTATAAGCCCTACCGCCAAGATGACTGAGTAGTCGCGTTTAGAGGACTTGACTCCCGTCTCCCAAATGCCCCCAAAATTGGGCTAGTTTGGTGTAAATCTAGAGCTAGTAAGCTAAGACTGTAATATTGTTGCTGTCGTTTGCTGTAAATTGCGTCATTTGCTTCTTTCTATTGTTAAAAGGTGCCTGGAAGAGATCGCTCTGAAGCTTATACATAGTATAAAACAAAGTCGCTTTCCGCTGTCTGTCTGTCCCTATGTATGCTTAGATCTTTAAAACTACGCAACGGATTTTGATGCGGTTTTTTTTTAATAGATAGAGTAATTCAAGAGGAAGGTTCTACTATCGATAGTACAAAACTATCGATAGTATCGATTGTTTTCGGTCATTATTGCCTAATTTTGCAATACTATCGTTACTATCGATTGTATGGACATAAAACTATCAATAGTATATCTATAGTATTGCCACTATCAATAGTATTGCTTATAAATCACTATCGATACTATAAATACTATCGATAGTATTGACACGTGGTAATAATATCGATAGACTATCGATAGTCTATCGATATTGGGCTATCGATAGGCAACACTACCACATTGTATTGTATTTTTATTGTTCTAGCGATCGTCCTGTTCTGCCGGACGGTGGTAGGTTCAGCGGCGCCGGCGCCGTGTGCCGGCTTCGTGGCCGCGCCCGGCTGCGGTATCCGGGCCAGGGTCAACGTCGGCCCCACCGTCGCCGTCGATAGGCCCCGACACGAGTGAGTATCCTACCACCAGCCACCGTACCACTGCGATACAACGGCCCAATAGAAAGATCTGATAGAATTCTTAAAAACAGCCCCCGTACCACTGCGATACAACTGCCCAATAGAAAGATGTGATAGAATTCTAAAAAAGTAGCCCCCGTACCACTGTGATACAACGGTCCAATAGAAAGATGTAATAGAATATTCAAAAAAAGCCCCCGTGCCACTGCAATACAACGGTCCAGTAGAAAGATGTGATAGAATACTCAAAAAAAGCCCTCGTACCACTGCGATACAACGGTCCAATAGAAAGATGTAATAGAATACTCAAAAAAAGCCCCCGTACCACTGCGATACAACGGTCTCATAGAAAGATGTGATAGAATACTCAAAAAAGCCCCCGTACCACTGCGATACAACGGTCCAATAGAAAGATGTGATAGAATACTCAAAAAAAGCCCCCGTACCACTGCGATACAACGGTCCAATAGAAAGATGTGATAGAATACTCAAAAAAAGCCCCCGTACCACTGCGATACAACGGTCCAATAGAAAGATGTGATAGAATACTCAAAAAAAGCCCCCGTACCACTGCGATACAACGGTCCAATAGAAAGATGTGATAGAATATTCAAAAAAAGCCCCCGTGCCACTGCGATACAACGGTCCAATAGAAAGATGTAATAGAATATTCAAAAAATTGCCTATTAAAAAAACCGGCCGAGTGCGAGTCTGATACGATGTATAAAAACGGCAGGAAATCACGTTTGTTGTATGGGAGCCCCCCTAAAATATTTGTTTTATTGTAATTTAATTATTTATTTTTAAAGTGAATATAAAAGGTGACCTTAGCCTCTGGACAAATAATGAAACCATGGATAAGACTGATACTTAGCAAGATCGTAAAATAGTTATTTTCTTAATCAGACAAGAAAACAAAAAAAAATCACGCACGCACACACACACACACACACACACACACACACACACACACACACACACACACACACACACACACACACACACACACACACACACACACACACACACACACACACACACACACACACACACACACACACCTACACACACACACACACACACACACACACACACACACACACACCTACACACACACACACACACACACACACACACACACACACACACACACACACACACACACACACACAATATGATTGAAAACTTGTTGTATAACGTGTTATGCGATTACTTCTGTTTTTAGTTTATACAGGGTGTTTGGTAGCTACGTGCAAAGCTTTAAGGGGGTGATAGCCGAGGTATTTTTGAACATTTTTAGCCATATATGTCTTAGCCGAAATTTGATTTTTTTTTTTTAAATTGAAGACAGAAATTTTAGGAAAATACCCAGAATTTGATAGTCACGAGTCAATATTACCCCAATAAGCGTTAATTTGGAAATTTTAAATATGGCACAGCAAAATGACGTAGACTTGTCTTTTTCACATGTTATTTACTAGTAAAATTTCAAGACTAGTGCATTCTTAGCGAGTGCTCCCTGAGTTTGGTTTTTACTTTTTATCTCAGATTTAGCAAGCAATGTCAATGAGTGATACCTTAAAAGAAAGAACAATAAACAGGCATGTTTCTAAAAATGTTTGAACATTTCAAGGATTTTTTTTAATTTTTTTGTATGGCACAGAAAAATGACTCTGTTCGAACCTAAGACATTTTTAGTAATTACGAATGCCTCCATTTTGTTTTTGTGGCAAGAAAGACACTTAAAAATTATTTTATTTGGTCCAATACACATTAAACTATCCGAAATAAAAGATTTGGTTTGCAAATTAACGCTCATTGGGGCAATATTGACTCGTGACTGTCAAATTCTGGGTATTTTCCTAAAATTTCTAAGTCATCAATTTAAAAAAAAATACCAAATTTCGGCTAAGACATATATGGCTAAAAATGTTCAAAAATACCTCGGCTATCACCCCCTTAAAGCTTTGCACGTAGCTACCAAACACCCTGTATAATTTCTAAAATGAGTCTGGCTGTTCTTAACAACCTAACGCTGAACATTATTATATGGGCAACCACTGGGGTCTGCAACACAGTGTAAACTAACGCAGTCTCCTGGGCTTCATTTGTATTTTGCTTACGGTTTTTATTGAACAATAAAGATTTATTATTATTATTATAAATATCTTGCTAAACCAGTAGTATTAGTATTTGTCCAGAGGCTAAGGCCACCCAGTATACCTAAATATTCTGTGAATATTTCAAGCGTCTACCCGTTGCCGTTATCAACAACACAACACAACAACAACACACCACTTCCATCCTCACCGTCTGGATGGTTGGCAGTCTTCTACTGTGCGTTTTTCCAGAAATTTCCTGACTCGCACAGCAAAGCTCTGGAATGAAGTACCTGCTGCGGTATTCCCGGACCGATATGACTTCCAAGCTTTTTAAAAAAGAGCGTACTCCTACTTTGATCAATTATAACTAAAGATACACATTGCCGAACAAAATCCCCTTCAAAAAATGTCCGAACTTTTTTATTTGTTTGCATAACAATTAAAATCATCACCTACACAGAAATTTGAACCTAGTCTTTACTTCATTACAGTCGAAGTTCGGTTGACACTTGACAGCTAAACTTGACAATTTCTCGCAACGTACTGAGAAAAAAGAAGGCCACTTTTATCAAAGTGGCGCTCATTTGGCTCGGACATTTTCGGGCGCGCGACTGTGGATCTACAGTTATAATTGATCAAAGTACTCCTACAACAAAGTGATCCTATAAGAGTTCCGCTTTTTCCTTTCGAGTTGCGGAACCCTAAAAAATTGGCATTTTTTTTGAGAAATGCTCATTTTATAGAAGCTTTGTCGACAGGCCCGGCTCGACGTTCTACGTCGGCAGCGTTCCCGTGGAGGTGGTGGACGGCGACGGCGACGCGGCGCTGAGCTCGGCGCAGGCGCAGCGCCGGCTCAGCGCGCTCATGCCTACCGAGCCGCAGGTTCCAATCCCGACCCTAACCAACAATAACAATAACAACAACAACAACAATAATTAAGAGCTGGCAAAGTTGCATTTTTGTTAGTTTTTCTCGATTATTCCATAAAAATTTAATGAAAATTAAAAATGTGGTGTATACGAATTGTTCTAATATATAAGGTAATGTGTCTACTGCAATAATTATTCGTGATAAGATTTTTATTTTCTTTAAAAACGAACAAATTATTACCTAACGGTTTTCAAAGAAAATAAAAGTCTTATCACGAATAATTATTGCAGTAGACACATTAACTTATATATTAGAACAATTCGTATACACCACATTTTTAATTTTCATTCAATTTTTATGGAATAATCGAGAAAAACTAACAAAAATGCTCTTAATATTTGAAAGTCTTGTCATAACCTGCCGTGCAGTATTAGCGTCGTACTACGAATTTATTTTTTTAGTTATTTTTTAGAGACAACCTTGGATTTTTTTTCTATGGAGCGAACTACAAGTAATCATGTTTCGATAAACACTTGTCATTAGAATGAATCCTCAAATATCTTACACATGAATTTCAGGACTATAGCATTGCTAGAAATGATACAGCACAAGTTTTCTTGGCGATGGTTCATCAGCTCTTTTGTCAGCTGCGTAAGGGATCGTAGACGCATAATGGACATTTACTTTATATTCAAACATATGCGTGGTCAATTGCGTTGGGGGTTTTTAATTTTTTTTTATTTTTGTTTTCCAGGAAGTAGTAGTTCTGATAGGTAATCGGGAGTGGATGTCCAGGAACGGTGTGAAGGTCGGCAGACGGGTCCAGGAGGCTTTGAAACAAGACGAGCTGCTGGGAAGGACAGCTGTGCTGGCCGCCATCAATGGTGAGTTGAGTAGCTTAGGATAGCTGTCTGACTTTGTAGTAAAACTCCCGTGTGACAATTATATATATTTTCAAAGTTATGGACTTTTGAAAAAAGCAATTTTTCTTTGGTCGAAAAGTGAAAAAAACTATTGCTCCGAAATTATGGGATTGATTAGCCCCTCGTATGTCAGCCGTAAAAAATACTGCATTAAAGTCTCGTTTGTTACAAATAATACCAATTATACGGATTGAAATAAAAATAGAAAAAAGTAGCTTTAAATTTGGCACATATCTGTGTCTGGACGTACAAGGGGTTAGATTAATGATCCATCGAAATTTAAGAACGGTAAAACCTGAATTTTTGAGACCATTTAGGACCTCTAACACTTAGTAAAACACGAGAATAAATAATTCTTAATTTTTCATTTTTTTTTTCTGTTACACCAAGTCGCATTAGCACAAAATTATTACACAAAAAATAGCCCTAGATTATGTTCAAATTCAAATTAAACTCAAATTAATTTATTTCACTTGATTTCAGGCACAATAAGATTACATGAATTAAGTACATTAAGGGGCTGTTTCACCACTTTTTTCAAAGTTCGGATTAGCTTGATCATAACCTTATTTGTCACATGGAATAAAAATTTCTGTTTCACCAGTCTTGATTAGCGCTAAGTGACGGACAAACTATTTCTTAATTTGACCATCAGATCAGGTGGCATTTAGCATTTTTATCCGTCACATATCTTTTTAATTAGTTAGTTTATTTTTTTGTGACCATGGTTGGAGAACCCTTTAGCCGGTTTCAGAAAAATAAATCATAGTATTTTTTATTTTTTAAGGAAAGAAGTCATGCTAAATTGCAAACGAGAATTTAAATATCAAGATTTGAATAAAAAATATAGGTACGCTTTTAGTATTTAAAAATAAATCCAAAATTTCGTAATATTTTTTAATTACAGACTTTTTTTCAGTGGCACAATCGTTTGTTCTACCTGAACTTGTACATCGCCATTAAAAAAAAAGTTAATCTGTCAAAGGGTTTGGCGCCACTTTTCGATTCGTTTTACGTGATTTTATTTTTCTTTGTTATTGTTAACCAAAGTATCGTAAATAAATACCGTTTTTGGATTAATTATAATGTTACACATTTGTTTATGCAAAAAAATAGATGTGTTTAAAAATTACATAGTTTACGATTTATTTTGCTTTAATAATGAGCGACTCTTTGAACGAAAATATGCGAACAGGAACCCGTGGTCGTGAAATGGGACGTTGCTATTCCGACTTTTTGTTAAACCGACGATTAGTTAAGTGGTACTTAGTTTGCACAGGACCGGATTGGTGAAACTGAAAAAAAACTGGCCGACAGATTTGTGCAGTACTTAGTTTATTCATTGGTTACGTAACCAGTAGTTTGACAATAAGGTGGTGAAACAGCCCCTAAGTCTCACTAAAATCTACCAAACAAGGCATGCGAAATTTACATAAAAACGAAATCAATACCTAACTTAACTTTAATCATAGTTTATTATTTGTGTGATGAGCACGAATATTTGTTCCTGAGTTATGGATGTTTTCTATGTATTTAAGTATTTATTTATCTATATAAGTATGTCTATCGTCGTCTAGTACCCATAGTACAAGCTTTGCTTAGTTTGGGACTAGGTCGATTTGTGTGAGATTGTCCCCTAATATTATTTATTTTATTTATTTACCAGCCAGCCATTTTCTTAACATTATTCTAAATTTACAGAAGGTCAGATCCTTTAATGTGTCAAGTAGTTTATTATAGATTGTTAAATACCTATATACAAAAAAAAAACAAGAAGCCTAATTCAATAAATTATGAATAATAAAAGCTTGTAAATGAACATTTCCAATATTGCTGTTTAATATCCAAGTGAAGACAAGCGTAAAACTCGAGCATTAAACCCTACCCTCGCCGTAACATGAACATCTCGGGTAAAATGGCTCGTTTTATGCACCTGTACAATCCACTATTATTTTCCACAGACCAGCTGGTATGCACGATAGGCGTGGCTGACGAGGTTAAGCCAGAGGCGCATCTGGCGGTGTACTGCTTGAAGCAGATGGGGCTCCAAGTGTGCCTCCTGACTGGAGACAACAGGAAGACTGCCACGGCTATAGCGAGACAGGTACACATTGAAAGCCAGCGTTTATAAATAACGTCACAGTTGCATCAACGATTCAATCCGTTCACTCATTCCTAGTCACGTGACCGCGTGGGCATCGCTCACTCGATCATCAAGCACTCGAAAATTAGCGCCGTACAGTGAACACGTATCATTGCTTGCTCTCGATTCGCGCCTCTCGCTCCTCACGTATACCGGCCGGTACTTAAAGTGTCTCGTGATACATATGTGGTGCAGTTAAAATCATCCAGCTCAATCCTTGGTGAAAGGAACCATCACCCTCAGCTCATCTACGCCGTACGACGCCGTCATCAGCTCGCCTGTAAGTCGCATTTTCTTCCCTAACCTCAAACCCCAGCTCATCGTCGAATGTGTTCCGCACCCAGCGGACACATCACTACATTGAGGAAAGCTCGTATCTCAAAATCGATAATCTGGCTAATTGAACTTTACTGAGTGTGCATTAAGATTCAGTTTGGTTTACACATTGATTTGAGATGCGACATTTTTTCAAAGTAGTGACGATAACTAGCTGATAAAACAAACTTCGCCCCCGTCTAACTAGATTGATACGTAGTGAAAATATACGGATAACTCGCGTCTTAAAACGAGTTTTAGTTTTAATGTTTCTGGCTAATCCGTAGCCCTTCTTCCCGGAGCCACAAATACAAATAACTTTATTCCGCTTGAAATATGGTACAGAATATAGCTAAAACAATCATATATAACGGCTCACATATTTCGCCAGTATCTGGCATGCAAAATTTTACAATAAATATTACTAACATTACAATTATATTACGGGTAAATTATAATGACATGTAAATTTTAATAATGAATCATAGGCAAACTATAACTAAGCTAATTGGGGATGTCTATTTTTTTGCAATGTATAGTAAATCGAAAACCATTTCGAGATAAATGCTTTTTAACTCGTTTTCTGTAGTTATTTAATTTTAATATTATGTAATGAATTTATTACGTAACAAATAAGCGATGACCTTCATTTGACATTGGTGTAAATTGCGTGACCGGTCTAAGTCGTACTTTATTCTGTGTGGTTAGAATGCTTTAAAATTTACGCGTGGATTGTACTACCGAGTTTGATTTGGACCCGCTGCCTGACATGTAGCACTTTGACAGCGCCAGTAAAGTGACACTAGTTACAGTGTACCACTACGCAAAAAATAATTAAAGGGGTTGCCTTATCGTACGCATTTAGATAGATTTAGAAATTTGACAGTGTGGGAGCCCTCAATTATAATCTGACGTCATCAACCAAAATAATTAATTTTGAAAAAGTAGTGAACTAAATGACAAAATATTGAAATTAGTTTCTTATAATTGACTTTTCTATACAAAAAAAATATAAAAACCACTGGTATTTTTTTTTAGACATTCCCAATTTTAACAATAACCCGCAGGTAAATCATAACTAATGTCAATTTTAAGTGTTCTAATCTAAACAAGTATGCATTCATTATTTGTCAAAAAAGGAAAAATACAAAATAAAGTAATGGTTCTATTGTGTGGTAGTTTTAGAGTTATGCCTTTTAGAATAAGCACATCTTAAAAAAATTGTAATAAATTAATTAATAATCCTAGTGAAAATTTAAAAACTATCAGCGTCTTTCTCTTTCCAATCAGAATACAGAGAACGAATAAAATTGGCTACTTTCCTAACTAGTCAGTCTTTTAGATTATCAAAAAATATTGGACACGTATTTTTTATTTTGTCAATTAAACAAAAAATTACGAAGATATGGCGCGTTGAAGTTTCGCGTGACGTCACTTGTTCCTACACTTTGTATGAGCGTTTTAGGAACAAGTGACGTCACGCCTCGTCACGCGGAACTTCAACGCGCCATAAAATTACGTGTCTAATATTTTTTGATAATGTAAAATACGGACTAATAAGAATTATTATTTTTTTACCTAGGAAACATCCCTATTATAGTCTTAGAAATATGAATTCTTGTCAATTGGTATGTATTGTCCTGTGATATTTATTATTAGAGCCCGTTATCTTGTCGCACTGTCATTACTTTTCAGTAGAGCGTGAATATTTTTTATCGACTATCTAAATGTCGATACTGTATGTCACATTTCAAAGAGGAGTCACTAGTTACTTTTGTATAAAAATATATATAATGATAAACGAAGAAATAAAAGTTGCTCTAAATTTTTTGAAATCATTCTGCGTCTTCTATTTGAAAAGATCCATTTTAAAAATGAAAAACTTCTTTCCACTGCGACAGATGTAATGGGAGCGTACTTAAATACAGAGAAGTATTGGAGGCTGGGTTTGCATGGATCGTCGTTCATTACTTCTATTTCTAAGCCTCTGGATTAGGCATATATACTTTTTTTGCAATGTATGATATCCAACATTTTTTTTTAATGTTAAAGATAGCTTTTTATAAACATGCCGTTCCTTGCATACAAAACTAATTTCGACAACTGCTTCTTTACATCACTTACTACGGCAATTGGTTCTGAAAGCTCGATTGATTGTTCCTCTAATTTTGCGATTGCTTGCGATAAAATTGACATGTTATCCTTTATAAACTGTAATTCTTTTTTGACGTTATATTATATTATATTACTAGCTTTTGCCCGCGACTCCGTCCGCGTGGAATTAGTAATTTGGGCAGCTTATTTTTTTTATCCAATTTGCTTTTTCATCAATTATGCCCCCCCCCCCCGCACACCCGCGTTCACATTCACCACCGTACCTACTCCCAAGTCACTACTTCTAAAAACTGTTCTATAAATTCTTAAAATAGACGTATCTTTCTTATTTGTGAACCGATTCAAATGAAACAAACACTAAATGTTAATCCAATAAAATACCAACATATCAGTGAAAACCGCATCCTTCTAGGTTAAGCCGTTTCTGAGATTAGCGCGCACAAACGCACAGACAAACAGGCAATAATTCTAAAAAACATTGTTTTGGGTTCTATTGCGCTAGTAAATAGCCCTAGTGACAGTTTTTCTCAAATATCTTCAATGTACAGACACCGACTTGTTACAGATTTATTATATGTATAGATATTGTTGTTACCAGGTTGGAATCAACAAAGTCTACGCGGAGGTACTGCCTTCTCACAAAGTGGCCATGATACAGAAACTACAAGAACAGGGGCAAAAGGTCGCCATGGTGAGTTATATGCGAACGTCTAATAAATCGATGAACGCCGGCTGCATACACGAAAAAGGATGACGCAATGTAACGTCACGTTACGTACATGTCCCTACAGAGCAGCGAACGCCAGCATGTATTTAATGGGGGGGGGGGTGCGGGGTGCGGGGAATTTAAGGGGATGAAAATTTCATTGATTTTGCCGTAGGATGCACCGTTTTCAAGATATTTGACAAAACACCGGTTCTCGTCCGATCGCCGAGGTTAAGCAACGTCGGGCGCGGTCAGTACTTGGATGGGTGACCGCCTGGTCTCATTTTTGTTTTTTGAATGTTTTGTCATGACGTTGTCACGTTAAACTATCGTCCGTAAACCGACGACTTAACCGGTTTTTTAGGACTTCTCATGAAAAGGATCCGTATCGTAAACATAATCTATGGTAGGTAATTAAGTACTGTGTGACATGATCAATAGGGATGTTGACGCCATTAAAAATAATTCGAAGACACGGGTCCAGTTAAAAAACCGGTTGTCTGTAAAGTCGGTTTACGGACGATAGTGCATCGTGACAACGTCATAACAAAACATGTCTAGTGGCGGTTCAGAAGCGGTTTCCCGCGGCGGGAGAACCGCCCGTGTAGTATGGGCCTAACAAATTACTGGTAAATAAAGTGAAAAATGCCACTGAGTTTTACAATTTAGTTAATGGAATGCATCTTTCCGTATTTTCTTTCGTACTTTATGAATCTTTTTACTTACAATGGACAACAATCGTTACATATATGTGCAGCGGTTGAAACGCTCCGCGACCTTACCCACCAATGAACTACAACGGCTGCAAGCAAATTTGTTTTGAAACTGGCGAGCTGGCGCTTGGGCCGATCGTACGTCCCGCATTGTTCGCCGCTCTCTTGCAACTGACCTGCTTCGCCGCTCTGTAGAATGTAACGTTGCGTAACGTTACATGTACGCTACATTGAGTCATGTTTTTTCGTGTATGCAGCCGGCGTTCATCGACTTATAAGACGTTGTCACGTCAAAAAACGCTTTATTTTAGCTGATAACAAAATTAATATTCGATTAACTGCAACATTATATATTTTACAATGCATATGCTCTGAAAGTGCCTCTTGACGCGAGTCAACATATCTATAGAAAGTTAGTCATCCCAGCACACTTTCGCAAGTGTGAAAAAAAATTGTATGGATTTTACTTTCCACACGCGTGCGGAAAAGTAACTTTTTAAATTGCCAATTCTCAAAAAGTTGTGTCCAAACTGGTGTTTAAAAAATAAGACTAGAGAGTTGTGTCTTCATAATTCAGCTTTGCACGAATAAGAAAATGTTTGATGCAACCAAATGAATATTAACTGATAAAATAATAAAACAGATTGTTTTAATATTAAAACACACAAATTTTAATTTCGTCAAAAGTTTTGAAATAAAAAATTTAGTACTAAAATAATTCCTTGAGTCCATTTCGGACTGTACGACATCTGCGCTTTCAGTGCGCGCGCATGGCGTAACATGAACCAATCATGTTTACCCGTTTGCGCCTGTCAACCAATGAGCTTTCAGTGTGCGCGCATGGCGTAACACGAACCAATCACGGTTACCCGTTCGCGCCTGTCAACCAATGAGTTTTCAGTGCGCGCGCATGGCGTAACACGAACCAATCATGGTTGGTTCGGTTCGCGTCTGTCATGAAAACCTGCCACAGTAATGTTCATGAATTCAGTCCGGAGAATTAATTTAAGTTTAGTAAATTAAAATGGAGAGTTCAAGTGATGAATTTACATAGGACTTAACGCCGCCTGACGTCCTAGACCAAGCACAAAATTAAATGTGATAGCCTCCTGCTGACTAAACCGATGCTGAAATATGTAAACATCTACGAGACTTTCCCTCAATGAAAGGTAAATAAGAACGCAACATCTTTTTCCGAAAATGTTTATGAGCGCGCGCAGACAGAGAGCGGTCTGGAGTTCCGAGTTCAGAGTTCTGCGTTCTTTCGAATGTAGTACTGAGTCTCTTACGATAACGCACACAGCAGGCGACTGGAACTCTCGAGCGATGAAAACACAGAACTCTGAACGCGGAACTCGGTACTCCAGACCGCTCTCTGTCTGCGCGCGCTCTTAGCCCCAATATTTTTCCTCGCTTAATGCATTGTAAAATGTTGTATGATATACGTGTCGAAAGTAGGAAATTCCCAACTCATGTCGGCTAAACCAAACTCGCTTCGCTCGTTTGTTTAGGTCTCCGCCATTCGTTGGGAATAGCCTACTTTCCGCACTTGTATCATAAATAACTATTTCATCACACTTGCTCGTCAATGGCGTTATTCCATGCTTGTATACTAAATGTCAAAGGCCTAGTTTGTTCTTAAGGGAGTTATGGATTTACGTACAGTTCTTCTTCCCAAGGGAGTTCTAACTTTAGTTTTAAAATTTTCAAACAGACTAAGGAGGTTTCAAGTCAGCCAACGTTTTATTTATATGTTTAAAACTTAGCTATAACCCTATTTTACTGCACACAACTTGTCTACGCGTCATGAAACTTCGTAATTTTTATATTTTAAATTTATATCAAATAGTTTTGCAATAATTTTAGTAAGTATTTTTTTAACATGTTGGCAGAATGTGGCCGTATGGCCATTCGAATTCTAAACACAGTTTACATTATCTATGGTAGATGACTTGAAAAAAGTGACAATCTGTATTGGCGGGTAGCCATTATTTATTTAATTTAAGTGTTTAGAGACAAAATAGTTTCATTTTTGAATTTTTTTTTCCTCGCAGTGATGAAAATCATTGTGTGTATCACGGGCAGTAAGGAGATTTTTTTTTTTTTTTATGATAGATAGGCCAGACAAACGAACTAGTGGGTCACCTGATGTTAAATGAACACCACTGTCCATAGACACCCGCAGCGCTTTACACGATGCCAGTGCGTTGTCGGCCCTAAAGGAGAGGGAATAGGGGAAGGGGGAGAGGGAAGGGGTGAGGTATTGGGCCCCCGGCACTCTCACTGACCGTACGAAACGCAAGCAGGATTACTGCTGCTTCACGCCGGTGTTCTGTGAGAGGGTGGTACTGCCCCGGACGAGCCGGCCCATTCGTGATGCAGCGGCTAGCTACAACATGGCTCTACCACTACTAAAATGAGATTACAAACTTGAGTCATTAAAAGCCCTCCGCCTCCGGCGTCGGGCTTCTAATAGGCTCTCGTTTGTAATCCCCTACTTACGGCCCTTGATGCACAATGTACTATTGTTGCTTCCATAAAAAAAATAGTTGATTGAGTTGACAGCTCTTTAAAAGTACGTCAGTTGATTGGTGGTGGCAACATCCCCTATTCGGAGCGTATAGTAGAATAGTCGTGTAGGTATAATACGTTTACTTTTAGTTTACCACTGACAGATGGCTCGCCTTCATTTCATTTCCGACTTTAACACCATACAAATAAAGTAGCTATTACAAAATCTGCAAACGTGGGTTCTAAAATTGGCTTTATTTGTAGGTCGTTAAAGTTGAATATGAAATGATGGCAAACCATCTGTCAGCGGTAAACTTTATGTAATTTTACTGTAACTCTGGTGTAATGTGAAGACTATTCTGCTGGCCACAGGTGGGCGACGGCGTGAACGACTCCCCAGCGCTGGCCCAGGCCGATGTGGGCATCGCGATCGCCAGCGGCACGGATGTGGCCGTGGAAGCGGCTGACTTAGTGCTGATGAGGGTAAGCCATTACGGACAAACGCCTCATCATGACCATCCCAGCGTATATACGTCCCACTGCATGGCACAGGCTTTCGCTCAGAATGAGAGGGCTTGGGCCGTAGTTCCCACGCGGGCCCAGTGCGGATTGGGAACTTCACACGCACCGTTGGATTTCTTCGCAGGTGTGGTGCAGTCCTCACTATGTTTCGCTTCGCCGTAAAGCTCATTGTAAATTGCAAATGTACTTAATTAAATAAATAAATAAATAAATAAATAATATTAGGGGACAATCTCACACAAATCGACATAGTCCCAAACTAAGCAAAGCTTGTACTATGGGTACTAGACGACGATAGACATACTTATATAGATAAATAAATACTTAAATACATAGAAAACATCCATAACTCAGGAACAAATATTCGTGCTCATCACACAAATAAATGCCCTTACCGGGATTCGAACCCAGGACCTCATGCTTCGTAGGCAGGGTCACTACCAACTAGGCTAAAGCGGTCGTTACGCACATAAATTCCGAAAAACTCAGAAGACGAACGGCTGGCGTTACGATATTCACTTAAATCAAATTGTTTAGGTCTCATTTTACCTTGGTTTCGTTATATCTTACCAACATACCTAGATCTCAAAATAACTTTGTGTCAAAATGGCTGAATCCCAAAATACCTGTATATTTTGTCTCAAAACACCGGATTTTTAATACGACTGAATTTTAAAATGACGTTGTCTCATAATAACTAAACATCACAACACCCTCATCGCAAAACAACCAAATCCCAATATACCTAAATATTAACAGTTATTATGACAGTTAAACTAGATAAGACTGCGACATTTTTCCTTTCCGGTGTTTGTAGGAAATGTGCATATCAATATTTAGTCATTTCGGGAATTGGACGTTTTCGGTCAATGTCATTATGACTTTCGTTCATTTTAATAATGCGTCAATTTGATATTTAGGCATTATGGGATCACGGTCATTTTAGTTAATAAGGCATTATGCAATTTTGTTTTAATGAACCCTAAACGTCAAATTCTCACATTGGAAGTGAAATGTTTTAAGTCGTACAACTGACATTGAACCTTAGGATTATAAAAGAGTTTCTTAGTCGACTATACCGTGTACGAATGTTTACGCATATGAGCGACTCCTGTTACATATTTGTGGCAGACTTTTTTATCTGCAAAATGCACAAATTAAATCAATAAAATGTGTTGCCATTCCTTGATTCGTTCCTTTATTTCAATCATTCATTCCTTTCACTCATTCATTAATTTCATGCTTCCGTTTCATTCCTTAAATTCATTCATTTCATTCATTTCCGCCCGCATTTGACGACCGCTTTAGCCTAGTTGGTAGTGACCCTGCCTACGAAGCAAGAGGTCCTGGGTTCAAATCCCGGTAAGGGCATTTATTTGTGTGATGAGCACGAATATTTGTTCCTGAGTTATGGATGTTTTCTATGTATTTAAGTATTTATTTATCTATATAAGTATGTTTATCGTCGTCTAGTACCCATAGTACAAGCTTTGCTTAGTTTGGGACTAGGTCGATTTGTGTAAGATTGTCCCGTGATATTTATTTATTTATTTATTTATTTATTTCAATCCTTCATTCTTTCCATTCATTCACTTCATTCAACCCCTTTTTTCACCCATTCCATTCATTCATTTCATTCATTCACTTTTTAATTTGCCGTAATTTCTCAGGGCTCAGCTTTCGTGTGCCAAAACATATCGTCTTCTTTCCAGAACGACCTACTAGACGTGTGCGCTTGTCTGTCTCTCTCTCGTGCGACGGTGCGGCGCGTGCGCCTCAATTTCCTATTCGCTTCGGTGTACAACCTGCTCGGGATACCCCTTGCCAGTGGGGCTCTGGCTGTCTACGGATTGCAACTGCAGGTAGGATTAATTAATAATTAATGGATTTGTAGGGAATATAAAACGTCGCACATGAATCGCGCGAACATAGATCGCACCTGTATTTAGCGAGCGGATAGTAACGCGGTTGCCGCCGCGCGTCGGCAATGTTCGGGTAAGTTCGCCAGCTCCGCTGCCAACCAGTGTTCGTTAAATGTAGTGCTTTTCTTTCTGGTGTGGTTGCTTTAAACATAATCAATCGTCAATTACTTATTGATAATTTTTTGACGTGATAACGTCTAATAAATCGATGAACGCCGGCTGCACGCACGAAAAAGGATGATGCAATGTAACGTACATGTACGTACAGAGCAGTGAACGCCAGTATGTACAATCTTAGTACTAGCGCTCGGTTAATTTTTAATGGGGGGGGTGCGGGGTGCGGGGTGCGGGGAATTTAAGGGGATGAAAATTTCATTGATTTTGCCGTAGGATGCACCGTTTTCAAGATATTTAACAAAACACCGGTTCTCGTCCGATCACCGAGGTTAAAGAACGTCGGGCGCGGTCAGTACTTGGATGGGTGACCGCCTGGTTTCATTTTTGTTTTTTGAATGTTTTGTTATGACGTTGTCACGTTAAACTGTCGTCCGTAAACCGTCTTTACAGGCGGTTTTATTGATGATTTAAAAACGCAATTGATGAATTACATTGGGAATAAGCAGGAATCGTAAAATGCGAGCAAATACGATTGAAACGACGTATGACAACAACATTAGTGAGTTAGCACAATGATTATGCTATGCTCGCATTTTACAAACCCTGTAATTAAGTTATGTTTGTTTTTTTTTTAGCCCTGGATGGCATCAGCTGCGATGGCCATGAGTTCCGTGTCCGTGGTCTGCTCAAGTTTACTACTTAAGACGTGAGTAAAGACTGACATACATATAGTGAGGGGACTCAGGGAATCTAAGGCACAATAAATCATTAGAATCAAATACACCTATCGAATGGGAAATTCACACTGTAAAGACTTCATTTCACTACATAGTATATAACAAAGTCGCTTCCCGCCGTCTGTCTGTCCCTATGTATGCTTAGATCTTTAAAACTACGCAACGGATTTTGATGCGGTTTTTTTTAATAGATAGAGTGATTCAAGGGGAAGGTTTATATGAATAATACATGCATTGCACCCGTGCGAAGCCGGGGCGGGTCGCTAGTACACTATAAAAGAATCATTGTCACTTTGTCTCTAAATATGGTCAACACATGCCAAGTTATTTAGAGTTACACATTAAATCAACATCTTTTTTAGTTACTTTAAACATGAAACTACCGTGAGACTCACTCATAGTGAAAATAAACGGATCACTCACGTCTCAAAACGAGTTTAACTCGACATGTTTCGGGCTAATCCGTAGCCCTTCCTCTCGGAGTCGCACGTCACGGCGGCTGCCAAACGTGCACTGCGTGCTAACGCCCTGGTCGCGCGGCTACTCGACGCAACTGACAGCGACACACAACTACCCCCGTTTTCATCATCACTTTTATTGTCATTGTCAAATGTAGGGTAGCACACAACACTAACCACATCACTTTTTTTAGTTTCAAAAAACCAACGATGGAACAGTTAAGGACACCGGAATATTTACAATCGGTGAGGCTTGAGGATCTGGACAGCGTGTCGGTGCATAGAGGCCTCGACGAGAGAGTAGAGGTCGGGGACAGGGGCAACTCGCCTATAGCCAAGTAAGTAATAAGTATACAGTGTGTCTTTGATCAATTATAACTGAAGATACACATTGCCGAACAAAATCCCCTTCAAAGAATGTCCGAACTTTTTTATTTGTTTGCATAACAATTAAAATCATCACCTACACAGAAATTTGAACCTAGTCTTTACTTCATTACAGTCGAATTTCGGTTGACACTTGATAGCTAAACTTGACAATTTCACGCAACGTACTGAGAAAAAAGAAGGCCACTTTTATCAAAGTGGCGCTCATTTGGCTCGGACATTTTCGGGCGCGCGACTGTGGATCTACAGTTATAATTGATCAAAGCAGTGTGTTTCTAGAAATGTGATTTTGATCAACCCTACACAAATCAGTATTTTTTTAATGTTACTGTAGTAAAAGTAAAATTCAGGTTAACCATGGCCTATATTGCATATAATTTTTTTTTATTTATTTATTTATTATTTAAGGAACAGTTACAACTTAAAAACAGATAATTATTTTAGTTGACATACTTATAACCAGAGATCGGACAAATTGGCGTCATTGCTCGCAATAATATGGACATGACTCCAAAATTAATTAAGTAAATAATTAATCATTTAACTAATTTCTTACGAAAGATTTAATTTTGATTCCTCCTCAATAATTAACACAAAGATTTTTTATAATGTAGATTTACTAAATTCAAATTCAAGTTTAAAAATATTTATTTTTCAAACATAGGTAAAAAAGGTAGGTATATATAAAACAGGTCATAAGTATCACTATGTTGCGCCATAAGGCATACAAATAGCCACAGCTTGACATGCAGCATGCACTAAAGAAGACAATTAGAATTTTTTCCAGTAAAAAAATTGCCACTATTTAATTTATTATTGGTACCGATATAGGTAATTTGTTGGATATCAATGTTAAAAATATGTGTTAAGAAAAATTAAATCCACAGAGTTTTTCATATTTATAGATCGTATAACATATATGAAATAGAAAACGACAACAACTGCCATTGCCATTGTATGCATGTGTAAATTATTATCTCCGGTAATTTAAATCTAATTTCACAAAATAATTAATTAAATTTGGAGTCATGTCCACATTATTGCGAGCAATGACGCCAATTTATCCGATCTTTGCTTATAACACAAAAATCCATGTTTGCAACTTAACTACAACTGCCCACAACAATCGTAATGTGGCTAAAGGGCATGCAAGATGGAATAAGTTTACCTATTACATTATTTTTACTAAAATAAATTAACTAAGTATTTAAAGCTATCGTCACAGTGGACCTAAATGTTTTTATTGACATTGAAAATATGTCACGTTCTGAACATATCTCATTAATTGGGCCATTCTACTTTTAAGTTTTTGTAGTGGTAGAGCCATGTTGTAGCTAGCCGCTGCATCACGAATGGGCCGGCTCGTCCAAGCAGTACCACCCTCTCACAGAACACCGGCGTGAAGCAGCAGTAATCCTGCTTGCGTTTCGTACGGTCAGTGAGAGTGCGGGGGGCCTCTCCCCCTCCCTCTCCCCCTTCCTCTATTCCCTCTCCTTTAGGGCCGACAACGCACTGGCATCGTGTAAAGCGCTGCGGGTGTCTATGGACAGTGGTGTTCATTTAACATCAGGTGACCCACTAGTTCGTTTGTCTGACCTATCTAACATAAAAAAAAAAAAAAAAAAAAAAGTAACCATTAATCTTTTGTGAAATATAAGGCATACCTGGTTATTTTTTCAAGTGTAAATAACTTATATACAAACTGAAACGCTTAAATTTAATGTTTTAAAGCAATAAAACTTTAAATTCAAAGAAATTTCGTGGAAAAAATTGGTAACTCAGCGGAAAATACATCAATTTCCATACAAATGGCGGGGACATGCATGTCCACTGCGTTACCTACTTTATAGATAATAATGCTTACTTTTTATACGTAGTGATAATTTTAAATGTAAGCTTAATTATGTGCCTATTTAAATCTTAAATGATTTAAACCGAGCACTTTACCGTTTTTGTAAAAAAAATACTTGAAGAGCGCAGTACAAAAAATTACTGGTCAATCGAAAAGTAGAATGGCCCAAATGTACGACAAATACGGGTGATTGGACAATTAGCGGATACCTTATTATAGCTACAATCAGTCAGCCAAAACCAATTTATACAGTTCTTAACCGAACGAATGGCAAAGCTGATACCTGGAGCCTGTTGCATAACAAAGTACAACTAATATTACAAGCGGAACTCTCGCTTCAGTTATATTAACTAGAAAGGGAGTTCCGCTTGTAATATTAGTTGTACTTTGTTATGCAACAGGCCCCTGGTAGATGCCAAAGTGGATTATGATAGAATGGCGTACTTTTTATTAACTTTTAGTACTTTTTTTTCGTATCGTCAATCTATATTATTTTGTACTGATGATAATGTTGTTATAGGTGAAGAAGTTAAGTAAGTGGCTTATTGTATGTAGTAGTAACGTTATTGTAAAAACAAATTGATGTTCCAAATTTGAAAAAACCGGCCAAGTGCGAGTCGGACTCGCGCACCGAAGGTTCCGTATAAATTGATATGTATCTATGAACATCCAGTTTTAGCAGACCCCTGCTCCTAAGCAAAATGTGCGCAGTGTGGGATCATTGTAGATTGGTTACTGATATAGACAGACAGACAAAGAAAAAATTATGCTTTCGCAATTTTTCCTTTATCTGTGCTATAAGACCTTGCTTCGTACCAAATTTCAAGATTCTGAGTTCACGGGAAGTACCCTGTAGGTTTTGATTCCCTTGCGAGTGTCGAAAATTTGCGGCATAAATGGCTTTATCTTTTGATTGCGTTGGCTTAGAAGTTTGATTTTTTCACAGCTCCAAGGGACAGTAGACCTGAGTATTTGATATAAATTTCAGCTTGATACCTCCACGCGTTCCTGAGAAAAAGGGTCTTGACAGACGGACGGACGGACAACAAAGTAGTCCTATAAGGGTTCCGCTTTTTCCTTTCGAGGTGTGGAACCCTAAAACATGCTAAAATCGCCGTTGGTGTGCCTATAAAATTTGAGGGTTGCCCTCAATTTCCCTAGGATCCCATAATCAGATCTTAACTTGGTGCCATTGGGACCGCCTCAGGAGTATAATACTCTGTCAAATAAAAAAATAATTTTGAGATTCCGTTCATAATTGGGGGAGTAAACGCGTAACATACATACAAAAAAAAATTACAGACTAATTGAGAACCTCAAATTCAAATTCAAATTCAAATTTCTTTATTGCATAAAATGTGGTAAGTACATAATTGGTCTCAAAGATATTTTAAAGGCGCACACATTTTGCCAGTACTTGGCATGCAACATGGAGAGCAGAGGACATCACTAGGACATGCTAAAAACATGTATTAATTTTGATCAAAATAAAAATACAGCAACAACAGCTTCCTCAATCACACACATAGGTAATTCACTTAATGTCAAGTACAATAATAAAAAATAATGAAAACTTACGTCAACAGATAGTTACATCATAAAATATTCCCAGATTCACCTTAAACTACATTATAATGTCAAGCAAAAATAAAATAATAATTATAATAATAATAATAGCAATGTAATTTAATTTAATTAAATTTGAATTAATTCAATGTACCCAATCAATGATTTATAATAAATAATTAAAATAATCAAAATACTCGTCAACAGAATAAAAACATTCTTGGACTAACCAGTTTTTTAGGTTTCGTTTGAACATATTGATTGGTAGTTCCTTAATGCTATTCGGTAAGGAATTAAATATTTTAATTGACATACAGTAAGTGTTTTTGCCGTACAATTTAGTTTTTTTAGCGGGAACAACAAGACGTGATGGGTATCTCGTATTGAATCTACATATATCCTTATTTGTTTTGTATAACTCAGGGTGATTTTTAACTAATAGACATGCTTCATAAATGTACATGGTTGGCACTGTCAAAAGTTTCAAATTTCTGAATAATGGTCTACAGGACGTCATTATGTCTACATTGCATATAGCCCTTACGCACTGTTTTTGTGCTATAAGGGCTCGTTTTGCAATCTCATCTTTGAAGTCTGTTAAAAATGACTTAAGCACTATATCAATTCTACATACAACAAGTACTTTACTTAAGTTTTTCACCTATAGCAACTTAGGGTATGCGCGCACGAGCATCTTTGTCTCCGCGACTATTTTATCAAGTCTGTGTATTTGTATCTTGGGAGTCGCGGCGCTACGTGTGCGCACTTCCATACTAACCCATAGACTTGATAAAATAGTCGCGGAGACAAAGTTGCTCGTGTGCGCATACTCTTCGTGATCAAAATACATGGAATACTTATTCTGCTCTTCCGCGATATAGTAAGGTTATGTCATGCAAAATAGCTACGTTTGCGTAGAAAATATACTTTATACTATTTTCTTCTTCCTGCGCATATAAAATAAAAAAAATAACCAACTCAAAAACAACTTAAACTCACAATTAAGGACGGATTTTTTTAATGAAAAAGTATATTTTCAACGTTAAAAAAACCATCGGGAAGTGCACTTTTTCTGTTAATGCGCCTTCCGTAAAACTAATGCTTCTAAAGACCACAACGAACCGGGAGCGTGGGCGCCGACGGAGCATGCCCAGCGCGGTCAATAACACCGAATCAAACACGATGTGCCGCGCTGCCGGTGTGTCACCGTATATTTGATTCAGTGTTATACAGCGCGCTGGGCACGCTCCGTCGGCGCCCGCGCTCCCGGTTCGTTGTCGCCTTAAAGAAGTGCACCATTTAAATAAGTATTCCATTTATTTTAACACAGAACACCGCAATCTTAGATTATTTATTGCACTAGATAGAGTGTCAGTAGCAAACATTGCGATACAAAACGTCCACAAATTTCTTTTGACAGCTTCATATTACGATCGCGTTACGTCATTCAAACTGAAGGGAGGCAAATGACATATAAGCCAAGTTGGCTTATATGTCATTAGAATAATCTAAGACCGCAATGTACTGCCTCAATCTATACAGGACTTAGCGACCTATACTAATCGCTCTTGGTCTCACGTCACTGATTCTGTCTCTTTCGCACTTCTAGCAAAAACGGCGACACTTGGAACTCTGCACTCTTAAAGGTCTAGTAGTGTTGGTGTGTAGTTTATAACCGGGGTTTTTTTTCTCTGTTTCCGTGGTTTTTTTTCTGTTTCCGTGGGTTTTTTTCTGTTTGTTGTTTTGTTTATGAATTGCAGTGTGCGTTTTGAAAGTTTTGCGTTTCGAAAGGTATAGTGAACCAGTATCACTTTATCTTGGTGTCTGTTTTACAAGACTGTTATTTCTTAAGATAAAACATAGATTTGGACAAATCTCTAAGGAATAAGACCAAATAAAAAAAAAGTGCGGGCAGTTCCTCCGGCCGGAAGAAGTGAAACTTCGTAATGTGGAAATGTTAAAGGCACTTATACATCAATATGAACCTTATTGCAATAACTTAAAGAACTAAATTAAATTTACTTATGCATCTTTGAGTTTAAATTACTCACTAGATGGCGCTTTTATCAAGTCTCATACATTTGCACAGACAGTATGAGTTCAGCATCGCACTGTCGAAGTTTTTTGCATCCGTTAGTATATATACAATGCGAGATTACTTGCTTCGGCAGTACATATACTAATGCTTTCATACCCCCTCCACGGTAGCGTTAAACGTTTAACGCAACCTTGTTGGAAGTCACATTAGAAGTTTCACATCAAAATGGAGGATTTTAGCTAATGACAAAAAGAAAAGATCACTCATATGATCGGAAGGCTAATTGTCTAACTCCCTGGCAATCGTCATCGCGTTCGTTTCGACAGTTCTTGCAAGGGCTGACAATTGGTATCGGAAACAGCCAGCTGTCACAGCCATACGAAAACTGTCATTTCAATCCGATGCCGAGTGTCAGAAAAGTTCACAATTATTCAGCGGGTCTCTATAGTTTCACATAATTAAACAAGTCATAATGTATCATTCTCCATAATCAAGGTTAGTCATAAATTGCTATAAAACTAACCTAACATAGAGTTATACTACGATAACATGGCGCGCCCCTCCACATTACTATTTCAATGTGTTTAGTCACATATAGGGATGCAAAGTTTTTAAAAATATCGATATATCGATATCGATATATATCGAATTAAGTCGATATTGATATATCGGTCTAATACCGATATTTTATCGATATTTCTCCTTTTTTAAAGGCTTAGTAAAATTAATGTAGTTTTATAGCCCCTCTACACGATGGGCTATGATGGTGACCATTCGCTGTACAATACTGTGGTTTACTATAGTTTACTATACCAACAAGTCACGTCACGCTCAACTTTACTTTTTGATCACATCCATAGACACACACACACACCACAGATTACATACAACAATAGATTAGAGTCGAGAACAGAATATTTTTTCTAGACTTCAGTGTTGCCAGTAACAGCATTTTATCCGATTTTGTGGGTGTTTTCGTTACGATATTGAGTTTTTTTCGATACTGATATATCGTTATCAGCTTATCGTCGATATCGATAAACGTCGATATATTCAGGCGTCGATATATCTATATTTGTCTATATTTTCGTTATTTATCGATATGTTGATATATCGTCTTCTTGCATCCCTAGCAAGGATGATATAGCCTGGATTAGCAGTCGCCATAGTACGGATCGGTCGCGGTTTTTGTAGTTCGATTATTAAATCTAGACGGCGCTGAAATATAGCCAGAGGCTTTGAATGCAAAACAACAAGCCTACAGATGTTTCATATTACTACAAATGTATTATTTTTCGAAAATATTGCATAATAATACATTTGCAGTGATATGAAATATCTGTAGTCTTATTGTTTTGCCTTCAAAGCCTCTGGCTATATTTCAGCGCCATCGAGATTTAATAATCGAACTACAAAAACCGCGGCCGATCCGTACTATGGCGACTGCCAATCCAGGCTATATCATCCTTGGTAGGGATGCAAAAAGACGATATATCGACATATCGATAAATAACGAAAATGTAGACAAATATAGATATATCGACGCCTGAATATATCGACATTATATATTGACATTAATATCATCCTTGGTGTTTAGTCACATATTTACGAAATCATTTTTATGTAGTATCTGCTTTTGTTTGACGGCTATCTCACACGCTCACATGCTTTGGAAGTTTTGGTGTGCTTTATAACTAAATAAATAAATATTAGGGGACAATCTTACACAAATCGACATAGTCCCAAACTAAGCAAAGCTTGTACTATGGGTACTAGTCGACGATAAACATACTTATATAGATAAATAAATACTTAAATACATAGAAAACATCCATAACTCAGGAACAAATATTCGTGCTCATCACACAAATAAATGCCCTTACCGGGATTTGAACCCAGGACCTCTTGCCTGCCTACGAAGCAACAAGAAGTGTCACTACCAACTAGGCTAAAGCGGTCGTTAAACACACAATACTTTGAAGACTTCTTGAATTGTGGAGGGGTTTCTTGGTTTGTGGGGATAAGCCACGTTAGAGAGATAACATCTGCCTAGAGAAATATGAAATGATATGGTGTGAGTGTGTACCGTGGATGTCGTGATGTGTGTGTGAAATAACAAAATCAGCCAAAAATGGCAAAAATTTTATGGTGGTGGTTTCCTTTGGTTTAATGTATTTATTTTTGTGTTTTATGGGTTTTTTGCGCGACAATATCTTGGTACTAGTTTTAGCTTCTTTAAAAACTGCTTTCGAAAAATTTCGTGCTTCTCCGTTTGCCAAAAAGACCTGATCCCGTAATAACCGTTCCCGTACCTACCGTTTCCTAAATAATCCGTTTTCCAAAATGTGCTACTCCCAAAAGATACGTTTGTATCGATATCCGTTTCCCAAAACGCCCGTTCCGAAAAACATCCGTTCCCATCACTATCTTTTCCTCAATACGGATGTTATGAGAACTGGGTGTTTTGACATACTGATGCTATGAGAAACGGATCTTTTGGCCTACGGTGATTTAAAGGGAAGATTTTGGAACGGATGTTTTGAGAAACGGACAGTGTGCTTAGTATAAGTTTTACTTTACCGAATACTTCTCGATCGCATTTACGAAAAAATTTCAATTCTATGGAAAAATGGACGCGTGCGC
This sequence comes from Archips xylosteana, assembly GCA_947563465.1. NCBI lineage: Eukaryota > Metazoa > Arthropoda > Insecta > Lepidoptera > Tortricidae > Archips > Archips xylosteana. The sequence goes on from OX387373.1 coordinate 10,332,750, forward strand.
GCGGAGGCGCTGTCCATGTTTCCATAGTAATTGATTTTTTTACGCCAACGCGATCGACAAGTATTTCGTGAAGTAAAACTTATACTAAGCATACAGAACGGTCCGAAACCAGTTTTAATATCAGGGTAATTTTTTTATTATTTTTTTCAGACTCTTCAACCGAAACAAGATCAGTGAGGCGTGCTTACTGCAAGAGGATGACGACATGATGACCGTCTCTTTCATTCCCAAACGGCCTACGAAGGAGCAACCGAGTTTGAACGACTGAGATATGCCAATGCTAAGAAAAATTCGTCAAGCAGACTTTGAACTTGCAGCTCGATCGTGAGCTTTCAAGGGGGTACCGGGCTTTTATTGCTAATCTATTTTAGGTATTCTATGCACTAACGCAACGAACTATACGGACGGGGGGACGCGGCGGTTCAAGATAGGTTATGGTCACCGCGCGCGTGTTAATACTAGAATGTTTAGCGTCGTCGAGCAGAGCGGTGGCGCGTAACTGATTCGTTTCGCAAAATTATCGTTTCAATGCATGCATTTTTTTTCTGAAACTGTATATATTTCAGGATTTTTATAAAACACACCTAACCTAACCTATAGGGTTCTACACGATGGTCTTGAAATAAATCCTGAAATATTTACAGTTTCAGAAAAAAATGTATGTATGTAAAACTCTTTATTGTACATAAAACATGTAAATTACCAGTTAACAAGAGAGACAAATGTACAAAGGCGAACTTATCCCTTAAAGGGAAAAATGCAGGTATTGAAAATGAAAAAAAAAAAAAATGAAAAATATTTATTTCACAAAAAAATAACATTGTTACAAAAATTAAGGGTTGGAGTTTCCTATTAAGTAAGCAATATACTTGTATCAGGAAACCCCGCTCCTCCATAACACAACGATATTGCAACGATACTTTTGCGAAACGATTCAGTTTTGAAACGTTTTTCGATGAAATGATGAATACCGGCGCGTAGTGCGCGTTTGGCAGCCGCCGTGACGTGTGGCTCCGAGAAGAAGGGCCAAGGATTAGCCCGAAACATGTCGAGTTATACTCGTTTTATGACTTGAGTAACTAAGACTCGAGTTGTTGATGTTCACGGGCGGTGGTGACCATTTACCATCACATGACTCGCTTGCACGTATACCTCCCTCTCAGAATAAGAAGACATTATTGTACGGGTACGTATCAAAATATCTAAAGTTTAAAATTAATAATGGACGAAATACATAATGGTCATTTGATATAATGCAATTTTCTTGGAAATTCTCAACTTTACAGGATTTTCATAAAATAAACCTAACCTAACCTAAACCAATCTGTAGATTACATGATTAAAAAAATTCGTTTTATCAATAGTTTCATAGAAAATTTTAGTATGTATTATGACCATTATGTATTTCGTCCATTATTCGTTTTAAACTTTATATATTTTGATACGTTCCCTATTGTACGCGGTACATGCTTGGGTAGAACTTGACGAATTTTTTAACGTGTCTTTACTTCGGGCTCAAAGACTAGATGCGGAAAAGGAGTGTGGAAAGTTTGTGTTTCTGTGTATTTGTTACGTCATAGATCCCAAATGGATGGTACGATTCAGAAGCGACTAAAAAAGCTAATGTAGCGATGATTTTTTTGATAAGCTTCATCGAAATCGGTTCATGAGTTATTCGATTTTATAATGCAATTGGCTGGTCAGCTTCTTAAGTGATTGGTTATTTGGACAGTTGGTGCAACTATGTTAGTTAAAAATAATTGTTGAAATCGATTATTGATTTATTGATCGTACAGTCGGCCAGAAATATGGTCACCACACTACGGTTGAAAGCCGTTCATGCCTTCGGAGTATGTTGGGCCAATTGTCATAATGTCCAGATGTTACAAAGATAGTGTTAGGGTTCCGCACTCAAAATGGCAAAAACTGAACCCTTATTGTTAGGTCATGTCCGGTCACAGGCATTTTACTGAAATGTATAATTATGGCAAATAGATGTTTTAGCAAATGGGTGTTTTGATAACTGGACATTATGACAATTAGACTTTTTAACTATTTGTTGTTTTGGCAACTGGATTTAATGACAACTGGGCATTTTAACAATAAAATTTGACATTAATTTCTTGACAATTTGGCACCTGGACATTCTGACAGTTGGCCCAACATACTCCGGAGTCAAATTTGCACGTCTTGATACAACAAGGTCGATTTTCCCTTGCAATAATATGATGGCAGCGACTAAAGACTTCACTCAGTTAGAAAAGTCAATCTTAGTGACATTTAAAGCTCACAGAACTTTTTTCAAAACTGGTAGACCACTTTCTTGGCCGACCGTACTGTTTTTTACATATAATAGTTTATCTAACCGGATATAACACTTCCAGATTAAAAAGCTGCAACATATAAAAGGTTCCAGTGCTAGAAGATTCATTCTTGTTATATAAGCATTTTCAATTTAAAGTGTTTTTATTTACTTTATTTTAATAGGCAAATAATATGGTTTTCTTGTCAAAAATCACTAGTACTAACTAGGGCCAATCAACTTTTAAACCGACGTTTTTGGCGTCTCCTGCGTTACCAAAATTGTCTCTGGCGTTACCAAAAAATCGTACTTCCAACAAGATATTTCACGGTTTAATAGGTTAAACTTACGTAGGATGGCATGTATTCATGCTGTTCATCTATTAAATTACAGAAAAAACATGTTTACATACAAAAATCTGCAATTGTTTGAAAAATGTCGCGGACAGATTAGTGTCGGTTTAAAAGTTGATTGGCCCACTATTAATTTACATAAAGAAACATAAACATTGTCTTTATTAACATAGTTTTTATTGCTCGTCACAAAACTGCCACAAATTATTATTATTTATTATTTTATTTATTCATTAGATAACAATAGATCCATAATTTTGTTAGTAGACAACTTACAAGCTAAGTTAGTTTCAAATAAACAATTCAAATGTATTGTATAAAAAATTAGACATACTTTTTAATCATCAAATTCAATTAAGCTCTTGATTCTACGTAAGAAAACCTCTTACTACCTAATTCTGAAAAAAAGTAGCAGGTTTAAATTGAAAATGCCTGTATCAACATATGAGTCATAACATATGAGTCGTAACGTCTAAAATCCTCGCAAAAATGCAACATTTGTGATCGTTTTGCACCCCCTCCTATTTGTATTACTAGAAAAAATACTGAAAATTATTATATTGTTTTGTGGAGTTAGATTCGATCGCTTCGATGCAAAATGTAACCAATGGCAAAATCTACACAACGTATATATTGTGAAACACGCGGCGCGTATAAAACGCAAATAGTACATTAAAATAGTATAGTAAATAAATAAAACATTTTTATCTACTCTCATATCGTAAAATTCGAATTATAGAATTCAAAACGAGTTTATATTGACATACTTTATAAACACAATACCGAAATATTAAAGATAAAAACATTATAACACTTTTCTTCCAACGAAATAATGTTATAATACAATTTTTTAACCGACTTCAAAAAAAGGAGGAGGTTCTCAATTCGGTTGTTCTTTTTTTTTTTTTTTTTTTAACGTGTGTTACCTCAGAACTCCGTCATTTATGAACCGATTTGGAAATTTTTTTCGTTGTTTGAAAGCACATGCTTCAAGGTTGGTCCCGTTGTTACCAGAATCCAGTTCTGATGATGGGATCCATGAGGAATTGACGAAACTCCTCAAAAATTCAAGAGAAATGTATAGCGATTTTAGTATTTTCGGTGACAAGTCGAACATTTGCATTCAAAAAGTATCATAGAACTATGTAATAAAACGACACAACCCCGTCGATCATTAAAAATAGAATTTTTAACATAAACTTATTTCGGAGTCAAACTGATGATTTTATCCTACGCATCTATTTTATACAGAAACAACTAAAAAGCAAAAAATAAAAATTTTAAATAAAAAATAAAACCTCCTTCAAAAAACATCCAAAAAACTATGAAATAATAATTGAACCGAATCGACCACAATAAGCATTAAAATATCTTTCTTCTAATCTGTTTGAAGTTGGTGCCTCAGCACGAGCCAGCAGGGCTGTAGAAGCCCTATAGATAGTAGGTAGCTATGTAGGTAAGTTAGATTACTAGGTCCACTCCTGCTGGCTCGAGCTGAGGCACCAACTTCAATTGTGGTCGGTTCGGTTCAATTATTATTTACCATTACGATACAGCGCAAATCCAAAAAGTTTATATCACCAAGTTTTGATTCCAATTTTCACTTGTCTGTGGCAGCGCCCGCTTCAGCGCATGCGCGCACATGCGCGGTGACGTACTAGGTTTTGGCGCCATTAGTTATGGGTCGTTGCGTGATTTTCAGATAACGTAACGTAACCGTTGTTGGTATTCGCAAACGTTTGCGACAACTATCTATTTCCATAACTATCTATTTTGTCTAAACCGAGCGATTTATTGAAAATCAAAATAATATAAACCTAATTACCTTAACCTTAAGACGCATTACAAGCTGTCAGTATTTGTTTATACCGTTGTGCAATACCAAAAAACGCTTCATGCGAAAGAACTGAAATGTAGTTATCTCGCTTTTACCTGTGGTCTGTGCGTGATACTTCGTTTCATTCGCACGTAACGTAACACACACAACCACAACGGTCTGCGTTTAGCGCTGTATGCGTGCGTGTGGCGTTGTGTAATCGCGAGCTGAACCATAGAACACATACAGCGGCCGAATAGATAGTTTTGGAAATAGATAGTTTTAAAATATCGCCATAACGTTGTCGCTGTCAAAACTAAATAACCGTTGTGATAACTATCTATGTTGAATAACGCCCACTCCTAGGCGCCATTCCATTCCTAAACTGTCAGTCAATTGAAATTGCAAACAATGTAAACATACCTTGTATTTAAAATGTCTTTAATTTCCATTTTCCCTCATCAAATACTGCTAAATCCGTGTGTTATTTAATAAATACTTACCACAACACTATCCTAAACCATTAAAACAATAAACAAGTGTTAGAATATGGATATTTCATTGAATGGTTTATTTACATTGTTCGCAATTTCAATCGACAGCGATTTTACGTGTCGTTTTGTTGTACGAATGTGGGAAAATTTTATTGTTTTCTTGCTTAAAAAATGTCTGATATCAGTGAATGCGAAGAAAATTTGACTCCGCCCGATATTTTAGATGCGGCGAAGGAAATGACTCAATTGATTACCAGCAAAGTACAGAAAATTATATGGAAAATGCAAAAAAAGGTGTGAGAGAAGATAAAACATTGTATGCAACTGGCTTTGATCAATTATAACTGTAGATACACATTGCCGAACAAAATCCCCTTCAAAGAATGTCCGAACTTTTTTATTTGGTTGCGTAACAAATAAAATCATCACCTACACAGAAATTTGAACCTAGTCTTTCCTTCATTACAGTCGAATTTCGGTAGCGGCAAAACTCCACTTGACAGCTAAACTTGACAATTTCTCGCAACGTTCTGAGAAAAAAGAAGGCCACTTTTATCAAAGCGGCGCTCATTTGGCTCGGACATTTTCGGGCGCGCGACTGTGGATCTACAGTTATAATTGATCAAAGGCAACTGTACGTAATTAGGCCTTAAAACACTCATGTCACCATTTATGAAACTCGGCCACGCCTCGTTTCATGAAACCACATTCGTGTTTTAAGGACCCCTATTACGATACAGTTGCATAAATAGCTATTACGGTTTGTACATTTTAGCGAATTCAATGTTTGCTCTTTGTAAGTTCCGCGTGTTAAACAATATGCGTTGTATACATTTTGCGTATTGTAGACTTTGCTCCGAACCGGTTTCGGTGTGTTTCGAAAACATACCTAATATTCCGAAACATATGAGATCGACACAGTGTTCAAAATCAACAAGAACCATTACCCGTAATATAGGTATCGCCACGAGAGATTCGGTCACGCACTCAACGACATATCGTGTAAGGACAGCGGGATTTTGACAAGTTAGCTATGAAGTATCTTTTTGTATCTATTTTATTCAACTTCATTTTTTGGGTGTAACATAGATGCGCTCTTATCACTGCATAAGGTGATAATTTAACAGACTGAAATGTACGATGTATGGGAAAAATTCGTCGCTAACCTCTAGACCAGTGATGGTGTAGGGGCAAGCACGCAGCACGGAATGCTGAGGACCTGGGTTCGATTCCCAGCATTGGTCTTTTTTCTGGGGTTTTTTCTGTGCATCTATATTTCAGTTTGTATTTGGTATGAAATATGGGATTTTGACAGTTATACGTACTGACAATGATATTTTAAGTGTAGATACGTTATATGCTCACATTATGCCCAAAAAAAATGCTCCTCACGCGGCGGCAGGCACACACACATACACGTTTTATTTTACTTGCATTTTATTACATTGACAGACGGTATTAAGAGAGATGGCTTCATTAAGACGATATGAAGAAAAAAGACAAAGATAGTCTGTCACTTGCGCGCAAAGTGTAAGCAAACGTCACAGGAGTTCCGACAGATTCCAATGGTCACAATGAGGACCATTTCGCGGCACACTTTTGGTGCGTTGGTGGCGTATCTACCTCTTTTATGTATATAATATCATTGCGTACTGATTGCAAGTTCAACAGACTCAACAGCGAATTGCAAAATTGAATAAAAAATTCTTCAACCTGTTTCGTTAAGAATTACCTATCTAGAAGAATTAATCTAGTCCAAACAAAACAAAAAATAAAACATTTTGATCTACACTGACAATTAAAAATAAAGGGTCGGTTACAAAAATGACGATAACTACAAAACCCGCTGTGATAGCTTCTTCGAGTAAAATGAGTTTAGTAAAGAGTTTTATTCTCAACTAGCTTTTGCCCGCGGCTTCGCTCGCGTGTACCATGAGAATGTTATACCTACTTGTGTATCAAGTTTGAAGAGTCTAGTTATTATAGTTACTGAGATAGGGTCACTCGGAATCGAATATATAAATCCCGTTTTTTCCCGTCCCCGTGAGAATTCCCAAAAATCCTTCCTTAGTGGATGCCTACATTGTATAAGGTATCTATGTGCAAAATTTCAAGTCTCTAGATCCAGTGGTTTGGGCTGTGTGTTGATATATCAACAGTCATTTAGTTTATTTAGACATTTCAACCCCATCGCACCCCATCCAGGGAGATGGTATTTTACGTCCGCTACGTCGGATTTTAAAACCGTTGTTGTTTTCATAACCAGCGACCCGATAAACCATAGAAACAACACCCATGTTGATTTTCAGACTTTGTTACCCCTTTCCCCCCTTTTAGGGGTTGAATTCTCAAAAAACCTGAAACACGTGTTTACTCATTTACCATCAGGAGTACTTCTGTGAAGTTTCGAATAAAATAGTCGAACTAATCTTGTTTCCCCATACAAACTTTGGACCCCCTTTTCACCCCCTTAGGGAGTGAATTTTGAAAAATCCTTTCTTAGTGCACCTCTAGACCTTATAAGGAACCTACATGCCAAATTTGGAATCTCTAGGCCCAGTGGTTTGGGCTGTGCGTTGATATGTCAGTCAGTCAGTCAGTTTCTTCTTTTATATATATAGATTAAACTTGTTCTTGTTAAGAATAAAACTGTTTACTAAACTCATTTTACTCGAATAAGTTATCACAGCGGGTTTTGTAGTTATCGTCATTTTTGTAACCGACCCTTTAATTTTTGTTCGTCAATGTATTTTATTTAAATTTGATAAGCATATTTTTCGCTATTTATAATAAACCGTTCTTTTGTTGCGAATATTTCTTATCAATTTCAAATTGTTTTGTTTCAAAAATAGGTTATATGAAAAAAGAAAGGTTATAATTCGCATAGTATTGCGTAGGCATTTTACCATAAGATCATATAACTCACATTTTCGTTCACTCGCTCATTTCATTCATTAACTACATTTTTTGCAATCAGTACTCTATGTAGTTGTGTGTGTAATTATTCGCCCCAACTCTCGTAACGAGACCTATATCAAATTTTAAGTATAATTTCTCATAACATCCGAACTGTAGATCAATTTGGAAACCTAATATGGGTCGGGTCCCGTTGGTCTAACTTGCATTTAGTCTTGGCGAGCAGAGCACCTTAGTTGTATTTTGTCCGGGTAGCAAAATGTATTGGTCTGCAAAACGCCCTCACTGCTATAAGCCATAGTAGACGGAATGGGCTCTATATCTAAATCCCTAATGATTATTTGTCCTAATGTAATGTTTGTCCTAATGATCGTTTGTCCTAACTCTTTTTATTTAAAATCTATTAATTGTTATGGATTTTTATAAAACAAACCTAACCTAACCTATAAAATAAAGTTCTAGAGGATAATCACAAAGTTCCTGAAAATTTCACGGTTTCCGAGAAAAAAAGTGTTAGGACAAACGATCATTAGGAAAAACATTTCATTAGGACAAACAATGTTAGGGAGTTAGAATGAGACCCGACGGAATGACTTGGCTGTAAAACGACTTAATGTCATAATGTTTTAGTAGGTAAATGGTCTGGTCTGGTCATGTAAATCTATTTAATATAATCAAGACCATACACAATTGAGTCATTTTGCCTACTTGTGCATTCCACGACCTGGAAGTTTTGCTAAGTATGTCTTCCTGAAACTAAGACAATTTTGTAACCATGGCATTATATAACCAAGTCATTTTGCATACTTGGTCAGTGTACTACTGAGCCGTTTTGCTCGCTAAGACTAATTGTAAGTAAGGCCAACGGGACTCGACCCACTAATATATGCTACCTATTTTACCTGAAAATGATATAAATATGTACAAAATGATTGTTTGCTATAATATGTATGTACATAATACATTTTTGGCCGTCAATGAAGCTAGTTACCAGTATTTAATTTTAACGGAAAACGTTAAAATGATGTTTGACATTTGTTTTTTGGTTAGGTGATTAAATCTTCCGTAAATATTAAATTATAATTATTAATGTGTGATATAGTATCATAAGATTTATAAATGTGGTTAAAGAAATCGGTTTCTTTTAGCTGCGTTGATGCCATCTAACGGTCGATATGAAACATCCAAGGAATGGGAACGTCTCGCGAGATATAACAACGAAATATATATACTATAAAGTTTTAGGTACATTACTAAATGTAAATTGTAAACAAACATCAGCTGCCAACACGACCAACAGTTATGGCGTCGGGTTAACCAGTGGCGTGCCTAGGGTATCAAGCTATGGCAAGCCGAGAGATATGTTTTAGTATTTTTTTATAATTTAATGTAGGTAAATCCATCTTGTTGCCGCTTTACTCAGTTTGGGCAAGCTTACCAAAGCACACTTCATTCTATTACTAGACAGAATTTTAAATTTTACAGACTCATTCTCACACGCAGCAACGCACTAAAACAAGAATACCTATTTATTTTGTAATTACATAAATTCACGCATTTTACAACGCCTTGCATGGTATGGCCCACGATTCGATATAAACAATCGTGAAGTTATTCATCTCGCCCGCGCACTCGCGTTCTAAACCAAACGCAGCAAACTTCACACCGTAAGCCAGATTCAAAATTGCAAAGAAAGCGCTATATATGCAGCTATACATAGATATTTACAAAACTAACGTTTTCCTAAGTATGAAGAGAGCGTTTCGAAGGCCCGTAAAAGCCCACAAGAGCGAGCGAGATGTCATGCTATTTATAACGTCGCTACTATCGCCTATCGCCGCGTCGGCCGCCGTACAGCGCCGCTGGGCCGCGCAGCGGATTTGTTATGCAATTCTTGGTATTTTACTAAAAATAAAGCGCGTTATTATGAAAGTGATTTTATTAGAACTTTTTTCGTTTGGACGAGGTTTGGCTTTTATTTTTAATCTTGATTTGAGATTTATAAGGCAAGCCCGGCTTTTGGGCTTCTATGTAAGGATCGCCACTGGGGTTAACCAGCCAAATGCAATATTTGTAATTGACTTTCACGCGTCACATTTTCGACGTATTCCTTAGTTTAGTCGCATAATACGGAGTTTGTTTACATTTAGTAAAGTAACCTGAACCTTTATCGTATAATTTCACGTTAATGACGTTACTTTTATAAGGAATGCCCGTTAATTGACAAAACGGTCATTTCATTTAATAATAGATGTATAATAATGGGTTTATATAATGCTGGGAAAGTAGGTAAGGTTAGAACTGCCTACATAAAACAAATGAGTGCTTCCCACGAGATTACTGGCCGTAAGTAGGAGATTACTGATGAGAGTCTATTAGAAGCCCGACGCCAAAGGCGGAGGGCTTTTAATGACTCGAGTTTGTGATCCCCTTACTGCCCGTGATACACACAATGATTTTCATCACATTGCGAGAAAAAAAATCCAAAAATAAAATTAGTTTGTCTCTAAACACTTAAATTGAATAAAATAATGGCTACCCGCCAATACAGATTGTCACTTTTTTCGAGTCACCTACCATAGATAATGTTAACTGTGTTTAGTTTAGAATTCGAAAGGTCATACGGCCGGATTCTGCCAACATATTTAAAAAAATATTTTTACTAAAATTATTGCAAACCTATTTGATATAAATTTAAAATATCAAAATAACGAATTTTCATGAAGCGTAGACAAGTTTTGTGTTGTAAAATTTGGGTTATAGCTACGTTTTAAAGATAATAAATAAAACGTTGGCTGACTTGAAACCTCCTTAGTCTGAAATGACTTGTTAGCAAATTTTAAAACTACAGTTAGAACTCCCTTGGGTAGAAAAACTGTACGTAAATCTATGACTCCCTTAAGAACAATTTAGGCCATTGTCATTTAGTATACAAGCATGGAATAACACCATTGACGAGCAAGTGTGATGAAAAATATATAATAGGGATGTTGACGCCATTAAAAAATAATTCGAAGACACGACTCCAGTAAAAACGCTTTACTTTAGCCCTGAAAACCAGATTATTTTCGATAAACTGCAAAATTAGATTTATGTTGCTTTGAAACAAATAAATAGTTAGTTGATTGAGTTGGCGAACAAGTGACGTCATAAGTTGCTATTGCCATTCAAACTCTATGGGAGAGTTGTGTTTTGACAGCTCATAAAAAGTACGTCAGTTGATTGGTGGAGTCAACATCCCTATTACGTTAATTAAGCTCTGTAGCGATCGCTAGATGGCGACGCAGTCGATGGAAACTTGATTTAACAGTAGTTAGTAGAGCTCGTCTAGTTTGAAATGACGCGCCCCACCACCGCGTTTGCGCACGGGATTTGGAGCTCAATTTGAGCTGCGATAGAGTCTATTGAATTGAGTTTCGTATCCTGTGCGTGAGTGCGGTGGTGGGGCGCGTCATTTTAAACTAGACAAGCTATAACAGTGCTAGAAATAACGCACATTTTATATGCTTTTATAGAAAAAAAAACTCAAATTTTAATTTTATTTTTCCGGTATTTGATACCGATTATCGTGAAAATAATACAATAGTAACCTTTAACCTCGTGAAGCCCACTATACGAAATGTTGTTACAAATTTTTGTTTTTAAAAATGTAGATAAAAAAATGCTTCAGTAACAAAATGTTCTTATTCCCTTATGTACATTATTGCTGAAGCCAGACCAAGGATGATATACACTGGATTAGCAATCGCCATAGTACAGATCGGCCGCGGAAAAATAGTTCGATTATTAAATCTAGATGGCGCTGACATATAGCCAGAGGGTTTGAAAGCAGAACAATAAAACTACAGATATTTCATATTACTGCAAATGTATTATTATGCAATATTTTTGAAAAATAATACATTTGTAGTAATATGAAACATCTGTAGTCTTATTGTTTTGCTTTCAAAGCCTCGAGCTATATTTCAGCGCCATCTAGATTTAATAATCGAACTATTTTTCTGCGGACGATCTGTACTATGGCGATTGCTAATCCAGTCTATATCATCCTTGGGCCAGACGAACGTAATATTTCTAGTTTTTAATCGCGTAATTTCTGCTGCATTCGATTTTATACAAAACTCCAGTTTGTGACACACGGCGGCGCAAAATGAGTTTTACACAAAGACTTTAGCCTCCTGCCGCCCAGTGCCCTATACATACATACACTCACGGTCAAAAAATTCGGCTCGCAGTTCAAAATTCATACAAACGAGGTCACTTTGTTGTCTTGGTTCTCCACCAGAGATGTGCAAAATACTTTATGAAATGTATTTAAATACAAAATGCAAATACTTCTTGATTTTTCTATTTCAAATGCAAAATACAAAATACTTTTTAGTTATGTATTTTAAATACTAAATACAAAATACGTATTTCCAAAATACTTTTCCCAAATAAAATACTTTTAAATTTTAACTGCCTGTTCATTCAGGTTTAAATACCTAAGTTTTTTTTAACAAAGTATATTTCGTTAGATTTTAATTTTGTAACCAAACCGTAGATCGTATTAGCTGACATGTCAATAAAATTCAAAACACAGGCGCTGTCCTCCGCATTTATTATTTTGTTTCAAATAAAAAAAGAAAAAACTGACTATCTCACTGGCTGACTCATCGATGCCAATCCTTTAACCCTTGGATCTAGAAACCTGATTTTAATAATGTAGATTGTAGACAGTAATATAATAAAACGATTTCATCGAAATTTTCAAGGGACAAGGAGTTTAACAATGAAAGCGAAACTGCTTACACAAGCTAGTAAGTAAGTAAACACTTAGAATTTTGTACAGTAAACTTATCAGTTCAGTGTTGCCATATTGAGGGAAATAACTCATAATTGTTTATCAAATTTATTGATTTTGTGGGCTGAACTTAACAAAAAGTATTTTGCATTTTGCAAATACAAAATATGTTGCAAAAGGTATTTCAAATAAAATACAAAATACTTTTCCTAGAAAAGTATTTAAATACAAAATAGAAATAGGTATTTTGCATTTTGTATTTTGCATTTTAAGTACTAGTATTTCAAATAAGTCACATCTCTGTTCTCCACTAGGCGGTGCTTTGGTTGTGGTCTGATGATGGCTACTCCGAGCATCGATAAAGGACATTCAGAGTTCCTGAGATACCCAAGATTGAATCTGTGTTTAACACGGAAATTATACATGTCCAGAAAAACATCTAAAATGGCAATAAACTGAATGAAAGTTTAAGTGCCGATACATTCTCTCGCTGTGGTTTGAACTGCTTGTTATCAGTTGTGTATGTTGGGAACTCTGGACCTCCATTATCGATGCTCTGGATATCCAACATGGTCTCAACCGGGGCACCGCCTGGTGGAGAACTGAGGCATCAAAGTGGCCTCGTTTGTATGAAAGGTGGACTGTGGGCCGAATAATTCGACCGTGAGTGTATAAAGGACTTATTGTAATGTCTAATGTGACACCGAACTCACTCAACAAATGACCAGGGTTCGGATTTTTCATCGCACGATAAGATGATAGAAAACTATGGAGTCGATATTAAAGTTAAAATTTAACTCATATTCATACTCATACTCATTCATGTAATTAATACCGAGAGTAAATTTTAAATTAAACAAACAATTTGAAATCAATTACATGATATTTTCAATAAAAAAACGAACTTCCGCACAATAAAAAAAAGAACATTTAGAATGCTTCTATTTCGTAATATCCATGGGGCATAGAGATACAGATGGGCGTTAAAATCTTGATAAGGTAGGCATGGCGTGTGTATTGTCCATTTCAAAATTACAATCGTAAAATGAGTATAATGTCATGGCGAAGATTCTAGACTTCTCGCATCGTACTACAAAAAATCATTTGAATTACATTAAGTAAGTAAGATTAATTTTCGATTGACATTTTCGATCTATCTACCTGATAAAGGAAGAAAGGTATTACGAGACTAAGAAAATAGGTGAGTATGAGTATGAATATGAGTTAAATTTTAACTTTAATATCGACTCCATAGTTTTCTTTCATCTTACCGTGCGATGAAAAATCCGAACCCTGTAAATGACATTTAGTTAGTCAGCGGCACACAACTCAAAAAAATTACGTGTTGGAGCATGGAATTTAAATTAGCATTTATTATCTTAAAATAACTCGTTTTATTTCATTTCAACTCGAATGTTTAACCCTTTATTCTATTTTGGAGCAAGTGGAGTAAAAATTCCAGCAATTCATGTGAGGGGCGTTTCTATCGACCCTTTAGTGTGACCACTACTTTGTAAACCTCTATTGTCTTGGGGACATTTAACGACATGGGCCCAATTGCATAACAAAGTACAGTAAAATTACATAAAGTTTACCACTGACAGAGTGTTTGCCTTCATTTCATATTCAACTTTAACGGCCTACAAATAAAGCCAATTTTAGAATACTGCTACCCACGTTTGCAGATTTTGTAATAGCTACTTTATTTGTATGGTGTTAAAGTTGGAAATGAAATGAAGGCAAGCCATCTGTCAGTGGTAAACTAAAAGTAAACGTATTGTACTACTTATATTACAAGCGGAACTCCCTTTCTATTTAGTTAATATAACTGAAGCGAGAGCTCCGCTTGTAATATTAGTTGTACTTTGTTATGCAATTGGGCCATGGTCGATAATTATCAAGATAATCATGTTTATCGGATAATTATCTGGATATTGTCAAAGAATAATTATCAATTGTCTTGACAATTAGCTATTATATTGATAATTTTTATCCAGTGCAATCTTGTGTAGCGGCAGCAAAACATATTTATTATTACGCAATGAAGGATTCACAATTTGGTACGATACCTATTAATTTTGCCTTTAGTCTAATTTATATTTTTTTAGTGTCAAAAAAATTTAGTACCTATCCCATTGTTGAGCAAGGGATAGCAAATTTTAAATTGCTGACTTTTCTATTTATTATTATTATTTTGTAACTGTTTTAATATCGATGTAATCCAAAGACTTGTACATATTTTATTTGGCGTTGCTATTTTTTTAGTTTTTTTTGTATTAACAGTATATCATGTTAATGGTGGAGTGAGAGAGATTTCTCTTTTGCACCTTTAAATAAACCTAATTATCATTAATGACTATCCAATACTTTTTATATTAACTCTATTGCAAAATATTCGCATTGAATGTGTCCCTATGATTATTATATGTATGCTTTGAGTATTTAACTAAAGGGAGCCGCCTTGAAGCGCGTTACGGATCGTTTTCAAAAAATTTGTACATTTAAACAAAATTGAATTAATTATTTTTGTGTAGCGGAGTTACCCATATACTTTGTATGACTAACGTTCGTTACACAAAAATAGCGATCGTGATTTTTGTTTTGATTAAGCCGTTAACTAAGTATGTACAAATTTTTTGAAAACGACCCACAGATGTTTCATATTACTACAAATGTATTATTTTTCAAAATTGCATAATAATACATTTGCAGTGATATGAAATATCTGTAGTCTTATTGTTTTGCATTCAATGCCTCTGGCTATATTTCAGCGCCATCTAGATTTAATAATCGAACTACAATAACCGCGGCCGATCCGTACTATGGCGACTGCCAATCCAGTCTATATCGTCCTTGGTTGTAGTTGGAATGCAGTCTGTCAGGCCCATATGCCTTAATATCCACAACTATGTTCCGACATAAGCAACAAATAATATCTCTAAAGGTGTGACAGAGATGCCACTACTCTCATGTATCGATCCCTCTCGCTCTATACTTTGTACCAATTAGTGTCATAAGGTATTTGATAGAAACTCTGTGTATATTTTTTTGTTAAAAATACTTAGCTTGAGTATTGTATTATCTATATTTTTTTATGGAACTGAATAAAAATGTGTAATTTTGAATGTTTTTTTTTATTTCGTCGTCATACATTTGGTAGTTACGTTCGGATAATTGCTACACATGTCCATTCAAAATTACATCTTTCTGGCCCTAATAGTCTCTGAGCTAAGCCGCGGACGGACGGACAGACATGGCGAAACTATAAGGGTTCCATTTTTGCCATCTTATCTCCGGAACCCTAAAAAAACAAGAAAAGGAAGTTGTCGACCAAAAAAACAACCTTTACGTGTAAATAAATGTCTCTCTCTCATCTTTTATTTATACCTTTCCTGTATCTCCTCCACAATAGCATCTTTCACGGTATTAAATTTATCCAAAAACACCTTCAGATCTGTTTTAGTATCTCTTCCAATGACACTCAATAAAATAATAAATTGGCTCAAACTCAATTCACCTAGATTCGGTTCAATTCTCTCGTAAGAACTCAAGAATAAAGTCCGCGTTACAAGCCTTCCATCTATTATTGTGCTCGTTTCAAACCATCTCTGTATAACCTCTAGTTTGGCGCCTGATGAAAAACTAGCTCCCTTCAGTACCATATACATCTCTTCGAAATCCATTGCTATTTTTTTCAAGCAGGCGCGATGGTGAAATTTTATAATTTTTAAAGGCGAGTGGGAATAATTGCGTTTTATTAGTATATTAATAGGTTTACAAATTAAATTGTGGTTATAATATTTGTAGTAACAAAATCTAGGTGGTTATGTTCGTTATCGAGTACTTTTTAACCGACTTCAAAAAAAGAGAAGTAGTAGTATTCTTAGTAAACTATACTTTAGAATAATTAATGTTTTTAAAACCAGAATCACATTTTTGCGGGTAACGGGTTTTTTTTACCCGCAAGACTGAGGGTAAGGCCGCGGAGCGTTTCAACCGCTGCACTTATATGTAACGATTGTTGTCCATTGTAAGTAAAAAGATTCATAAAGTACGAAAAAAAATACGAAAAGATGCATTCCATTAACTAAATTGTAAAACTCAGTGGCATTTTTCACTTTATTTACCAGTAATTTGTTACATAAAAGTACTGGCGGTCGAGACGCTCCGCGGCCTTACCCATGTACTTAAAAAGAAGAGGCTATTTACAAATTAAATAACAGGATTTGAACATTTTTGGTCAAAATATGTACAATAATCAAGAAATTATATAAATATCGTTTTTGCCGTAGCCGGATTAGGGCTAAACATGGGCTAAAATATTAAGTAGGTACTTACCAATAAAGTGATGTAAGAACATAACAAGTCGTCTCCGCAGACGTTCCAAAAATGTAAGAGATAAATGTACCTACAGACTGCTGTACTTTTATTTCTTACATTTTTGGAATATTGATTATCCTTTTTCTAATGCCACGTAATGGCTACGTGCACGACGGTGGCGCCGCGTAGCGTTGATAACATTTCCTCCACATTTACCTACTTCCAATTTTTGCCATGTTGTGCGCTGCAATCGTTTTCTGTACCCCACCACCCGCTTCGTCCATAGCCAATCTAATATATAAAAATATCGTGTCACGGTGTTTGTTACCGAACTCCTCCGAGACGGCTTGACCGATTTTTATGAAACTTTTTTCTCTATATTCTATATTCATATCTTCTACTGTGCGTTTTTCCAGAAATTTCCTGCCTCGCACAGCTAAACTCTGGAATGAAGTACCTGCTGCGGTGTTCCCGGACCGATATGACCTTCAAGCTTTCAAAAAAAGAGCGTACTCCTACCTAAAAGGCCGGCAACGCACTTGTGACTCTTCTGGTGTCGCCATCAGGCGATCCGTCTGCTCGTTTGCCCCCTATTTCATAAAAAAAAATTGTAGCTAACAAAGCCATTTACATTTGCATGTTTTTGCGACAAAACATGAAAACAGGGTCAGTGCATAAAGGGACCATTTTTTATTTTGTTGTACCTTTTGACTTTTTTTAATGCGGAATGTTTTATGTGATTTCTGCTCAGAATCACGAGCTCTTTCGTTCCTATTAGGAGAAAAAAGTATGATTTTCGAGTCATCCGTTCCGTTACGGTATAAGTACTTATAATCTCTATGAAAAATGGTAATGGAACGGAAAAAAACTTGGGACACTTTTTTCTCCTAGTAGGATCGAAAAAGCTCGTAATTGTGAGCAGAAATCTCATGAAACTTTCCCAATAAAAAAAAATCAAAAAGTAAAACAAAATAAAAAATGGCCCAAATACTTCCATGACTCCGTCTGCGAAGAAAATTAGCCTACGACCTATTTATTCTCAGACCTACCGAATATGGATAAAAAAGTTTCATAAGAATCGGTCGAGCCGTTTCGGATGTGCTCGATAACTTACACCGTGACACGAGATCTAACATATAAAAATCTCGTGTCACTGTGTTTGTTATCGAACTTCTCCGAAACGGCTTGACCGATTTTTATCAATTTTTTTTCTCCATACCCGGTAGGTCTGAGAATAGGTCGTAGACTGTAACTTATGGCAAAACAACGTTTGCGGGCCAGCTAGTTTTTATATATTAGACGAGATTTCTATACATTAGATTTTTACATTTACATGAGATTCGTTCGATAATTTTATTCGTCATTCGCAAATAATTAGGTTATTCTTATTCGTCATTCGAATAAATATAGCCAAGATATAGCTCATATCTGATCATAAACAATGAGTTCTTATTCTTAACAACAATATAACCTACTTGATCATTGACACAACAGAATCTATCAAACTTTACAATCAGAAATAATACCTAAACAAACCTCCCAGATTACTAAAATCAACAAATTGTTCGACATGCCATCCAACAACATGGATAGCTGAACAAGTTTTAAATACAAATGTGTTTGTTGTTGCTGTTGCTATTAAATCCAAAATTTATACAAATATTGTCGAACACCACTTTCCTTCAAGATATGGATGATATCTTTGAAAAATTGAAGAGCCAAGGGCAGGATACCGTGGACGGAGTTGTTCAGTGGATGAGGGAAGGTAAGTAGAGTATAGCAAGGTCCGTCTGGATCGTTGCGATCATCTGAAGCGTGAACCACTCGCGGCGCCGACGACGACGCGGGCGACGGAGAGGGCTCTATGCTTGGAGTTTCTCTGCGGGATCGCATTTTTTTTGAGAGTGCTCATATTTTCCGAAGATCGTTTTTCCTTCGTGGCAATTATTCCATTCCCGTATTTTACCAGTGGCATTTTTTCCCAGTTATTATTTTTCAACACTGTTTAATTTTACTGTTCTCTTTTTTAGGGTTCCGTAGTCAACTAGGAACCCTTATAGTTTCGCCATGTCCGTCCGTCTGTCTGTCCGCGGCTAAGCTCAGAGACTGTTAATACTAAAAAACTGTAATTTGGCATGAATATATATATTAGTCACGCCGACAAAGTGGTTAAATAAAAAAAACTAAAAAAATTTTTTTTAGGGTACCTCCCATAGACGTAAAGTGGGGGTGATTTTTTTTTTCTCGACTAACCCTATAGTGTGGGGTATCGTTGGTTAGGTATTTTAAAACGATTGGGGGGTTGCTTATATGATTTTTGTATTCAGTGATTTGTTTGCGAAATATTCAACTTTAAAGTGAAAAATTTCATTAAAATCGACCGTCCCCCCCCCTCTAAAATTTAAACTGTTGGGTGGGAAAATTTGAAAAAATTCAAAATGGTAGTAAATATATTAAATTTACAAGGAAAATTATAGCGGCTAAGATTGATTGGGAATTATTTGTAGTTTAAGAGTAAATAGTAGCCTAAGGTATTAAACATACCGTCACTACTTTGAAAAACTCGTATCTCAAATCAGCATGTAAACAAAACTGAATCTTGATATGCGCGTAATAAAGTTCACTTTGCCAGATTAACGATTTTGAGATACGAGCTTTTTTCAAAGTATTGACGATACCTAACTTGGAAGATTCCGTACACATACGAAATCCTTAGAAAAATATTACTCGATTTTTTCGTAATGGCTACGGAACCCTATCTTGGGCGTGTCCGACACGCTCTGGGCCGGTTTTTTCTATTCTGTTAAAATATTTTTATTATTCGATTAACATAGTGTTTTCGATTAAAGCTGATAATCGACGGAGGTTAGCTTCGCTGACCTACTTTTGGACGGTTCTCGAGTGGCATCTGCGGATCGGAAGACGCTTTGTTAGTAATCGTCCAACAAGTTGAAACTAGGTACGACCTGGTTAGGGTTGCGGGATCGCATTGGATGGCACGGGACCGACCTACTTCTGCCTTGGGGGAAGTCTATGTTCAGCAGTGTCCATCTTTCGGCTGAAATGATGATGATGATGAAGAGGTAGCAGACAGACACACTTTCGCATTTATAATATTAGTATGGATATGGCTTTGTGCTTATTCAAACTAGAATCCGATTGTACGCGGTTTCTCTTAACGACTTCAAAAAAGGAGCTTTATTCGGCTCAGAACCTAAAATGTCCGTTTTCCTAAAATGTATCTTTCCCAAAATGTCTGCTTTTCCATAATACGTCTCGTCTGTAAGGTTTGGCCATACCGCTGCTTAAAATGCGGAAACGTTACGGAATCGTAGTGACGTGCCGTAAACGTCAGAATTTACCGCATGCTCTCCATAGTAAAGTCGTGACGTTTACGGTGCGTCACTGCGATTCCGTAACGTCACCGTTTTTTAAGCGGCGGTTTGGTCGCACCTGTGGTCGCACCGTTATACAAAAGACGTGACTGACATATTATGGAGAAGCAGACTTTTTGGGAAAGATACATTTTAGGAAAACGGACATTTCAGGCCTGAGCCTTACGTTCGATTGTGTGTATTTTTCTTTTTATTTATAGCTAATATCATTGGGCCCGATGAATCAGCAGAAAGCCAAACCAAAGATAGTTTGGACCACGAAGATGGCTCTGACAAAGTCGGCTTGGAGTCTTTCAAAGCCACGCTCGAGAAAATATCGAAGGAATACGGATTCGACATGGACGTGTTAGCTCAGGAATTCACTGAAAAAGGTTTTTGTTTGTTTGTTTTTTAAGGTTCGTACCCAGAGGGTAAAATGAGACCTGTTACTAAGACTCCGCTGTCCGTCCGCCTGTCTGTCCGTCGTCACCAGGGGCCTGTTGCATAACAAAGTACAACTTATATTACAAGCGGAACTCCCTTTCTAGTTAATATAACTGAAGCGAGAGTTCCGCTTGTAATATTGGTTGTACTTTGTTATGCTACAGGCCCCAGACTGTGTCTTATGAACCGTGATAGTTAGACAGTTGAAATTTTCACAGAAGATGTACCTATTTCTGTTGCCGATATAAACACTACTTAAAAAACAGAATAAAATAAATATTTAAGGGGGCCCCCATACAACAAACGTGATTTTTTTTGCCGATTTTATAGATAATGTGGTACAGTGTAGTGAGTGGGGGGTAAGATGAAAAGCAGTGTAAAATGAAAAACTACTCGTAGCACCCAAGTGTTTTTCATCTTACACTGCTTTTCATCTTACTCCCACTCACACTACGGAACCCTTCGTGCGCGAGTCCAACTCGCACTTGGCCGGTTTTTTATTTTTGTTTTTGTGTACGGTCAGCATCAAAAGTAGCTGGTCACTTTTGTACCTACTTTGTCGTAATAACACAATTGTCAATCAAGTATGACGTTTTGCACCTAAGGTACAAAAATGACCAGCTAATTTTGATGCTGACTGTACAACGGATGGGCCCTAATCATTTCTTAGAGGCTCTAACTGAGAGTCTTAACTTACTGGCGTTTTGCGACCGTTTTAAAAGCGAGATGAGGGCGCGAAGATTTAGCCGCAAACGCGCAGCGAGTTCGTCACGCCTAGGACGCTCGTTCCCTAAATATCAGAATTGCAAAATACTAGATGGCTGACTTACCCTATTTCTGAAATACCAAATTCCCAGAATACCAGACAGATACAGACTTTCCTGTCCCCGTGTTTTTCTCTATATCGGATTGCCAAAAAAGCTTGTTTTCAATACACCATGTTCCATTCCATTCAAAACCGAGTCCCCATAATACCAGATAGTGAAATCACCAGGCTCGTAAAAAACGACCCACTGGCCTCCCCACGATTACCACGACCAACGTATTTTTGAGTCGTTTCAATTCCCAGTAGTTCGGTTTGACGTCATAAGCGAACTAATGAGACTAAAAGTGTTGCAGCAGTTCGGCCCCGGACAGATCAACCGAACTACTGTAACTAAAGGCTTCCCAACAGTTCGGTTTGCCGTCATAACCGAACTACTGAAACAAAAACTGTTGCAGCAGTTCGGCCCCGGACAGATCAACCGAACTACTGCAACTAAAGGGGTTTTTATCAGTAGCATTAGGTTTAATAGCCTATTCGGAACGCATTTCAATTTGACGTTTGTCATCAATCAAATTCAGAGACACGCAAAGTGTCACCGTTATTTCGAACGTGTTAATGTTTAGATATTTTTCGATCTCTCCCAAATTTCCAGCATCATCGATGGAGTCCGCGTTCGAGAAACTAAAAAAGGAGGGCAAGAACGATGTCGACAACTTGGTGAAGTGGATGAAGGACTGTAAGTTGATCGTTTACGTGCGTTTTTAATAGTTTAAAACGGCAGGTGTTAGAATAAAAGCTTCTGGCTATGGTTTTAATGATAAAACTCTAAATGGTTTTTGTGTTGCAGCAATGTTTGCTGTTGCTGTTAGGGTCTGAGTAATGCTGGGATCAGATTGAGCCATGGCCGATGTGATTCTATTAGGTATTATTATTATTTTGTATTTATTCTGGCTTGAAAGTGATTCTCGGGCCAGTGTGATACTGGGAATACCGGGATGACAGTGATTCTGGGGAAAGTGGGACTCTGTCTGGAATCAGTGTGATTTTGTCTCGTGTCAGTAAAATTCTGAAGTCCTTGTCATTTTGGACTTAAGTAGTGTGATTCCGGGGTGAGCAGGGCCGGCCCGTCCATATAGGCGAACTAGGCGAAGGCCTAGGGCGCCAGTATAAGGGGGGCGCCAATCAGAGACATCGAAATTAAAAAAAAAAAAAAAAAAAATCAAAACGTTTATTCTGCAAGTAGGCCGCAAAGGGCTCTTTTACATGTCATTTTTTTAAACTACCAGCGCTTTCGTAAGGACCATCATTGCCAAGAAGAATGCGCCGCAAGAAACTTGGCAGAAAGTCGTCTTTTCAAATTAAAATATAATAAATTATCAAAGGCCACCATTCACTAAACTCTAAACCGAAGCGCAGGGCGGGCGCCATCGGAGTAGTCCCAACGCCTGCTCTAATTTTTCTTTTAAAAATTACAGTCTGTTTGTAGGTAAATATACAGGGTGTCTCGTAAGTAGTACGGCAAACTTAAAGGGGCAAAGGTGGGCAGGTCATCTACCAAATATAAAAATTACAGTAAAGGCCACCACAAACCGGGACCACGGGGCGCCGAACGGAGCCTGCCCAGTGCGGTCAATAACACTGAATCAAATACGGTGTGCCGCGCTGCCGGTGTGTCACCGTGTATTTGATTCAGTGTTATAGAGCGCGCTGCGCACGCTTCGTCGGCGCCCCATACTCCCTTGTGGTGGGCTTTTGTTTGTTAATTAATATTTTTAATTTATTTTGTTTGTAGCTATGCAAAAGCATAGCTGCTGAATTTAACCAGAGTGACTTCTGATCCAGTTCACACCTCAACTTAGACAGGGTAGAAGAACTGACTAAACGCCTCGAATTTAAGATTAACGTACAAAATATTTCATTTCAAATACCACAACTCGAAATCTTATTGAGGGTACACATTTCTCCAAAATTCCAAAAAAAAAATGAAAGTGCGAGTCGGATTCGCGCACCTAGGGCGCCGTACAAATTTCTAAATATGTCATAATATCCGCCGTAAACAGCCGTAAGTATAATAATCCAGTGTTAGCAGAACCCTGCTTCTAAGTAAAAAGTACGCAGTGTAAAAGTATCATTTTATATTGGTTATTTTTATTATTTGTTGTTGTACCGGCCACAGTAATACTTAACCGGTGAAAATTTCATGTGTCTAATTAACGCCATTATAAAGATCAAGTTAAAAACGCAAAAAAAACACGTTTCTTGTACGACGACCGCCTGTAATTTTTGACTTTATTTTATTTTTGTATTTGTTGTTATAGCGGCAACAGAAATATCTGTGAAAATTTCAACTTTCTAGCTATCACGGTTCACGAGATACAGCCTGGTGATAGACAGACAGACGGATGGACAGACAGACAGACGGGCTGTGGATTCTTAGTAATAGGGTCCCGTTTTAACCTAAAGGGTAAAAGCGGTAATTTCGATTTTTTAGGGTTCCTAAACCCTAAAAAATCGAAATTTCTCGAAATCGGTGAGACTTTTACTAAGGTCATGTTTTTACATTTGGAAGATGACCTACCTATCTACCATTTAAGTTTGTCGTAGGTACTACTTACGGGACACCCTGTATAGAATATATTGTTTTCTGTCGTCACGAATTCTCTTTTAAAAGGGTGTCGTTTCAGTTTTTGCCTAGGGCGCCAGAAATGCTCGGGCCGGCCCTGGGGGTGAGGGTGATTAATAGATTAATGGTCAATGTAATTCAAGGATCAATGTGATTCTGAGGTCCATGAAATCCCGAGATTAGTGTGATTCATCAGTCAGTGATTTGTGGATGATTGTGACTTTGGGGTTAGTGAAATTCACGGACAAGATTAGTGGATTAGTGTGTTACATGAAACATGAGTCTGAATGATAATTGGGTTATGCTGGCCATACACGTTATGGTCTTCCGGAGAAGTCTACCTGCACAGGTCGACTGGAGCATGTGTGGGAACCGACCTGAGCAGTTTTTTTCACCTGTGCAGGCGACCGGAGTAAAACTGGCTAAGTAAAGTTTTTTGAAGTGGTGCTAATTATATTTTTTTTCGACAGTCGGCGTTCTGGATATCGAGAAACTGCAGCTGTTTTATTTTTATCTCCTGTTGTTAACTGGAAATATTTTTTTAAGTGTTCGAGATGACATTTGTGAGATTTTACGGCTGACAAGCGGTTCGTGCTCAGTACTAAAAAGAAATAGAAAAAAAAACGAAGTCAACTGTCAGTTCTGTCAATGTCAAATCGTTTGCGTTTCGTTTGCTTTGCGTTTTGGTGTGCTCAGTGTGATTTTTGGACTATTTTTATCGACCTCCGCATAAAATCCGGACTTTCAATTTTACCGCATTTCTCCACGACCTATGCACGTTAATTGGATCACGATTGAATAGGTACTTTCGATCACTATTTTGGAACTGCTTCTTGGACAACGCAAAGCAAACGAAACGCAAACGGTTATATTTAAAAAAAAAAAAAAATAATGTCATCTCGAACACTTAAAAAAATATTTCCAATAAATAAAAGGAGATAAAAATAAAACACCAGCAGTTTCTTAGTGTTGAAGTCGACCACTGTCGAAAAAAATATAATTAGCACCTCTTCAAAAAACTTTACTTAGCCAATTCTGGAGTGACACCGTACGTTCGTTCCACGTCCCCACACACGCTGGCTGGTTGACCTGTGCAGGTCACCTGCGCTGGTAACCTCTCCGGCAAATCGTAACGTGTACGGTTAACTGGGGTTACTTTAGGAAATCTTGGGGCTACTCTGATAGATTAAGGGGCTGTTTCACCATCTTATTGTCAAACTACTGGTTACGTAACCAATGAATAAACTAAGTACTGCACAAATCTGTCGGCCAGTTTTTTTTCAGTTTCACCACTCCGGTCCTGTACAAACTAAATACCACTTAACTAATCGTCGGTTTAACAAAAAGTCAGAATAGCAACGTCCCATTTCAGGACCACGGGTTCCTGTTCGCATATTTTCGTTCAAAGAGTCGCTCATTATTAAAGCAAAATAAATCGTAAACTATGTAATTTTTAAACACATCTATTTTTTTGCATAAACAAATATGTAACATTATAAATAATCCAAAAACGGTATTTATTTACGATACCTTGGTTAACAATAACAAAGATAAATAAAATCACGTAAAACGAATCGAAAAGTGGCGCCAGACCCTTTGACAGATTAACTTTTTTTTTAATGGCATGTACAAGTTCAGGTAGAACAAACGAATGTGCCACTGAAAAAAAGTATGTAATTAAAAAATATTACGAAATTTTGGATTTATTTTTAAATACTAAAAGCGTACCTATATTTTTTATTCAAATCTTGATATTTAAATTCTCGTTTGCAATTTAGCATGACTTCTTTCTTTAAAAAATAAAAAATACTTTGATTTATTTTTCTGAAACCGGCTGAAGGGCTCTCCAACCATGGCCACAAAAAAATAAACTAACTAATTAAAAAGATATGTGACGGATAAAAATGTTAAATGCCACCTGATCTGATGGTCAAGTTAAGAAATAGTTTGTCCGTCACTTAGCGCTAATCAAGACTGGTGAAACAGAAATTTTTATTCCATGTGACAAATAAGGTTATGATTAAGCTAATCCGAACTTTAAAAAAAGTGGTGAAACAGCCCCTTAAAATGGTTATAAAAACGGAATTATTCATAGCTTGATTGAGCTAGTAACGTAGAACGTAGAGAGACTTTTAACACTCCTTCGGAACTAACCGCTCACCTGGACCAAGAGATGGCGCTACTGTGCTAACTTTAACAAGTAACTTTTTTTATTCTTGTTAAAGTTAGCACAGTAGCGCCATCTCTTGGTCCAGGTGAGCGGTTGGTTCCGAAGGAGTGTTAAGTTAAGTCTCTCGGTAGAGGGCATAACATAGATGCGCGCTTTATCACTGCATAAGGTGATTATAACAGACTGAAATGTACTATGTATGGGAAAAATTCGTCGCTAACCTCTAGACCAGTGATGGTGTAGGGGTAAGCACGCAGCACGGAACGCTGAGGACCAGTACTTCTACCATGAGTTACACTAGTTTACAGTGACCGTACTCGCTAGCGACGGCGTAAATGATTTGTATGGAGAATTGTACTTCCGTAAATGACCGCTAGAGGCGCTGTACACGATTCTCCATACAAATCATTTACGCCGTCGCTAGCGAGTAGGTACGGTCACTGTGAACTAGTGTAACTCATGGTAGAGGTACTGGGTTCGATTCCCAGCATTGGTCTTTTTTCTGGGGTATTTTCTGTGCATGTATATTTCAGTTTGTATTTAGTTTGAAATATATCGTTCATACAAGTTAGAATATTACAACCGTCACCGCTACCCCACCGCCACGCTTCCTGTCTGTGTATTTGGATCTATAGTGATATACTTAAGCGCGTTAAATAAAGGCAACTATAGCTAAACAGTTTAAATGAGTCATCGCCCGCGTGGTACAGGGGCTGGGCCACACGGCGGACACGACGCTCAAAACACGCGTTCCTGAATCCACACAAGCACGACGACGTCTGTACACGCGTCAATGTGTGCGTAAGATGCACAGGGCTGACTATCGCAAAAAGAGATAGAAAGAGATAGCTGCGGAAAGTGAATGCCGCGCCGTTCGTTGAGCGCGAGCAACGTTGTAATGTAAAATAAAATGAGTAGGTAATCTAATTATCGTAGTACTTATAATTAAACTTATCGTTTGTCTAAATTAAGTGTTAAAAATAAGTGAATGAGTGTATACCTAATTCATTTTGTAAAGACAATTAGAGAATGTAATTGACAATTGTAGATATTGATAGGAAATAATTAACAAATTAATTTTACTAATACCTACCTACTAATATAAGACGTCTATTTATACATTATAGGTAACAAACTTTTAAACCTACTTTCCCTAGTTACTAATGTTACATGTTGCTAATTAAAGTTGGTTATCTACCTTCTTTCGTCCTTCGGAAATCGAAAAAAAACTCCTTTCCTTGTCTTTGGTTGATGCCAAACACCCATACAATGCACAATATCGCAAAAGTTTAGTGCCGTGCGTGCGGCCGACATGCATCGCGTCGCGCACCCGACTGGTGAACAGTGGCGACATGCAATCGGCGCCTTGGGGGGGAGGGGTAACTCGAATCGGTGCGGGGCGGAGCGTGTCCATTCTGTACGTTAGTACTATTATATATTCTGCGCTGGGGGTATGACGACAAAGGGGGCCGGGAGAGGTGCGGGCGGCGAGCGCGCCTCGTGTGCCTGCCGCCCGCACCTCTCCCGGCCCCCTTTGTCGTCACACCCCCCAGCCCCTGTACCGTGCGGGCGTGGACTCATTTAAATGGTTTACTTTACCTATACATTAAGTTATACCAAGGATGATATAGACTGGATTGGCAGTCGCCAAAGTACGGATCGGCTGCGGTTTTTGTAGTTCGATTATTAAATCTAGATGGCGCTGAAATATAGCCAGAGGCTTTGAAGGCAAAACAATAAGACTACAGATGTCTCCTATTACTACAAATGTATTATTTTTCAAAAATATTGCATAATAATACATTTGCAGTACCTAATATGAAATATCTGTAGTCTTAATGTTTTGCTTTCAATTCAATTCAAATCCTTTATTTCGGACGAACAGATTATCCATAGAGTGTTAGTAAACAAACGATAAATAACATTTTAATCTTAATCTAGTGTTAGTATTTAAGAACATAAAATAATAAAAGAGAATAAGAAAATATAATAAAAATAAACAAATAAATGTGTTTAAAGCTAATCTGCAATACGTAGGTCACACGCTAAGTATCTACGAGTATACTACAAATTGCGCCACACTCTTTATTTGCTCGGTCCAATGTTTCAGGATCGGACAGTCAAATCTATCAGCAATTTCCTTTAGAATGCTATTGGGACTACGTCTCACATGACTTAGTAATGAGACTATATTTTTCCGCATAATAGTCTGAAAACTATCCGTGCTGCCACGAACGTGCGAGCACCTGCTAGGCAGTCCCATCAGCATTCTAAAGGCATTGTTGTATTGTACGCGCAAGGCGCTGTAGGGTCGTTTCGTGTACCAGACCCACCCACAGGCTGCTCGTGTAAAAAGATTGGCAGTGATTTTTACGTCACGTGAACAACGAGCAAACCTGCGGGCACTCATGTTACTCCGAACCGCCAGAGCCCTGCGCTCCCTTTCTACATCCAAATCATCCCTTAGATCACTCGTGAGGACATGCCCCAGGTACCTGACCCTATCCACAACTTTTAATGAGCTAGAGCTCAACAAAATAGGTGGTATATGGTAGGGCTTAATTTTAACCGCCTTAAAAAAAAACCCTCAAAACTCCTCCTCCTTTCAAACCCTCGGGCTATAGGTATGTCAGCGCCATCTAGATTTAATAATCGAACTATTTTTCCGCGGCCGATCTGTACTATGGCGACTGCTAATCCAGTCTGTATCATCCTTGGATATACCTACGATTATTCTAAATTCAAAACTGTGAAAGAAAAATTTTTCTGGTGCATTAGATCCATTCTCGATTATAACCCTAGTTAACTACCGTATGGGTAGGAAGTAATCATCATCATCATGGTGCATCATGAAAGTTTTTCTTTACAGCAGTGTGGCCAAGGGAGGAGGCAGCGTCTCCGCCACCAACGACGCTCAATGACATTGTCACTGAGAGCTTGAGTAAGCTGATTTTTTCAACTTTTTTTTATTGTTATATGTGATGCGCCATCATAGGTTCGTTTCATCCACATTCCCACTTCGTCCACATTCCCATTTCGTCCACATTCCCATTTCGTCCACATTCCCACTTAGTCAACATTCCAAGCCGATTTTAATGCGGTTTTCGCTATCACTTAGCTTAGCTATTCTCAGGGAAGATTTTATTTTGTGATTTAGGTATTCATGTTAAGAAAAATACTTGCTAAGCACGTTGCGGGTCAATAAGTACTATTCAGATACGCTACCAATTTCGTTACTATTTTGTTACGAAATGGGAATGTGGACGAAATGGGAATGCGGACGAAATGGGAATGTGGACGAAATGGGAATTGACGAAGTGGGAATGTGGACGAATTGGGGATGTCTAAAAAAAATACCCATGGTTTTTATATTTTTTTTGTATAGAAAAGTCAATTATAAGAAACTAATTTCAATATTTTGTCATTTAGTTCTCTACTTTTTTCAAAATTAATTATTGAAACTATTTTAGTTGATGACGTCAGATTATAATTGAGGGCTCCCACAATGCCAAATTTCTAAATCTATCTAAATGTGTACGATAAGGCAACCCCTTTAATTATTTTTTGCGTAGTGGTACACTGTAACTAGTGTCACTTTACCGGCACTGTCAAAGTGCTAGATGTCAGACAGCGGGTCCAAATCAAACTCCGTAGTATAATCTACGCGTAAATTGTGAAGAATTCTAACCACACAGAATAAAGTACGACTTGAACCGGTCACGCAATTTACACCAATGTCAAATGAAGGTCATTGCTTATTTGTTATATTATAAATTAATTACATAATATGAAAATTAAATAACTACAGAAAACGAGTTAAAAAGCATTTATCTCGAAATGGTTTTCGATTTACTATACATTGCAAAAAAATAGACATCCCCAATTGGGAATGTGGACGAAATGGGTATGTGGACGAGTTGGGAATTGATTGTGAACGAAATGGGATTGCTGACGAAGTGGGAATGTGGACGAAATAAACCTAAACGCATCATAGGACCTCGAAAAAGACATCATCGAAGCCGCGGAAAGATGTCCACTGCTGAACGCAGGCCTCCCCAATGGTTCGCCAAACAGATCGGTCCTGCGTGATACGCGTCCAACGCGTTCCCGGAACCCTAACCAGGTCACTCCATCATGTTTGAGACCTGCTACGCACACTACGTCTTCCGGTCCGCGGACGCCACTCGAGAACCTACTCCGGCCGTCAGTTCTACGAGCGATGTACCCCACTGCCACTTGAGTCTGGCGATCATCGAGCTTTGTCGGTGACTTTAGTTCTTGCGCGGATTTCATTTCTAATGAGACCCCGCAGAGAAACTCCAAGTATAGCTCTCTCCATCGCCCTCTGAGTGACTTTGACCTTTCTTATGAATTCCATCGTAAGCGGCCACGTCTCAGTGTCATCAGTCGTCACTGGCAACACACACTAGTCAAAGACTATCGACTGCAAATACACTCACGGTCAACAAATTTGGCCCACCTTTCATACAAACGAGGCCATTTTAATGCCTTAGTTCTCCACCAGGGCGGTGCCCCGGTTGAGATCTGTTGATGGATGGTCCAGAGTTCCCAACATACACAACTGATTCAACAAGCAGTTGTATCAGCACATAGATTTTCCATTGCCATTTTAGATGTTTTTCTGAACATGCATAATTTCCGGGTAAAACGCAGATTCAATCAGGTGGGTATCTTAGGAACTCTGAATGTCCTTTATCAATGCTTGGAGTATAGCCATCATCAGATCATAGCCAAAGCACCGCCTAGTGGGGAACCAAGTCACCAAAGTAACCTCGTTTGTATGAAAGGTGGACTGTGGGCCTAATTTTTGAAGTACCTAAAACTTCTTTAGGCACGAATTATAGAGGGGGCAGCAGCGGAGGAGATGAATTATAATTGTGATTTTTAAAATAATAAAATTTAATTAATATAAAAGAATACAGTTTTTCTTAAGCTATCACGAATGGTTTCGTGTTGTCCTATAGGACCCGATGTTAGGTGTCAAAAGGCCGCGAGTCACTTTGTACTCTGGTTTTATTGTAAGGATGAAACCGATTGCCTAATATTCACTGCGCCGGCGACGTAGCGTGTTGACGTAGCGTCGTGACGTAGCGTGGTGACGTAACGTGGTGACGTAGCGTCGTCGTACGAGCTGCTCACGCGATGACGTAGCGCTGGGTTGGGTACATGCCTTACACACGCTTGACTTGGGGAGTAAGCTGGTGAATGCGTTACGAAAAGAGGCGAACGCGGGGGAGGGGGTGTCGAGGGGGGGGGGGGTAGGAGCAAGAGAGAGTAGGCGCGCCAGGGTGTACAATATTAGTACTAGCGCTCGGGTAATTTACAATATAGGCTTGCGTTTGACCAAAGCGAAGATGAGGCCTACGATGGAGCTTCCTTTTTGATGATAAATAAAACCGAGTGTGCTTTAGACCACCCGACTGAAGTAAAATTTCATCAGCTCCATCTACAATAATAGCAAGGATGATATAGACTGGATTAGCAATCGCCATAGTACAGATCGGCCGCGGAAAAATAGTTCGACTATTAAATCTAGATGGCGCTGACATATAGCCCGAGGGTTTGAAAGCAAAACAATAAGACTACCGATATTTCATATTACTCATCATTCATCATTCAGCCGAAAGACGTCCACAGCTGAACATAGGCCTCCCCCAAGGCTCGCCAAACAGATCGGTCCTGCGCCATCCGCATCCAATGCGTTCCCGCTACCTTCACCAGGTCGTCGCTCCATCTTGTTGGAGGCCTACCTACACTGCCTTCTTTCTTTCTTTTTCTGCCTTTTTTCTTCTTTTTTTTTCTTTTTATTTGTCTGGGTTTTCATGTTTTTTTTTTTTTTTTATGTTAGATAGGCCAGACAAACGAACTAGTGGGTCACCTGATGTTAAATGAACACCACTGTCCATAGACACCCGCAGCGCTTTACACGATGCCAGTGCGTTGTCGGCCCTAAAGGAGAGGGAATAGGGGAAGGGGGAGAGGGAAGGGGTGAGGTATTGGGCCCCCGGCACTCTCACTGACCGTACGAAACGCAAGCAGGATTACTGCTGCTTCACGCCGGTGTTCTGTGAGAGGGTGGTACTGCCCCGGACGAGCCGGCCCATTCGTGATGCAGCGGCTAGCTACAACATGGCTCTACCACTACTAAATTACTGCAAATTTACTGCAAATTTACTGCTGCTTGTTTTGCTTTCAAAGCCTCGGGATATATTTCAGCGCCATCTAGATTTAATAATGGAACTATTTTTCTGCGGACGATCTGTACTATGGCGATTGCTAATCCAGCCAGTCTATATCATCCTTGATAATAGTAATAATAATAGGCCTTTACATCTGTGGGCCATTCCACTTTTAAGTAACCATTAATCTTTTGTGAAATATAAGGCATACCTGGTGATTTTTTTCAAGTGTAAATAACTTATATGCAAACTGAAACGCCTAAATTTAATGATTTAAAGCAATAAAACTTTAAATTCAAAGAAATTTTGTGGAAAAAATTGGTAACTCAGCGGAAAATACATCAATTTCCATACAAATGGCGGGGACATGCATGTCTACTGCGTTACCTACTTTATAGATAATAATGATTACTTTTTATACGTAGTGATAATTTTAAATGTAAGCTTAATTATGTGCCCATTTAAATCTTAAATGATTTAAACCGAGAACTTTACCGTTTTTGTAAAAAAAATATTTGAAGAGCACAGTCTGATCAATTATAACTGTAGATACACATAGCCGAACAAAATCCCCTTCAAAGAATGTCCGAACTTTTTTATTTGTTTGCATAACAATTAAAATCATCACCTACACAGAAATTTGAACCTAGTCTTTACTTCATTACAGTCGAATTTAGGTTGACACTTGACAGCTAAACTTGACAATTTCACGCAACGTACTGAGAAAAACCCGTCATGACATACGGAGCTGAAACGTGGACACTCACAGTACGGCTAATTCACCAGTTCAAGGTCGCTCAGCGAGCTATGGAACGAGCTATGCTCGGAGTTTCTCTGAAAGATAGAATCCGCAACGAGGATATCCGACACAGAACTAAGGTCATCGACATAGCTCAGAGAATTAGCAAGTTGAAGTGGCAGTGGGCTGGTCATATCTGTCGAAGAACCGATAACCGTTGGAGTAAACGAGTTCTTGAGTGGAGACCGCGTCTTGGCAAACGTAGTGTAGGACGCCCTCCGGCCAGGTGGAGTGACGATCTGCGAAAGGCTGCTGGTGGAAGCTGGATGCGTCTAGCCGAGGACAGGGCGCAATGGCGCTCATTGGGGGAGGCCTATGTCCAGCAGTGGACTGTTATAGGCTGATGATGATGATGATGATGATGATGACTGAGAAAAAAGAAGGCCACTTTTATCAAAGTGGCGCTCATTTGGCTCGGACATTTTCGGGCGCGCGACTGTGGATCTACAGTTATAATTGATCAAAGAGCACAGTAGAAAAAATTACTGGTCAACGAAAAGTAGAATGGCCCCTGTAACAGATGATTTAAGTAGCACCCTGCCGACACTTGTATATATACATCATATACTTAGAGCTGAAGAAGTTTTACTTCAGTCGTGTGGTCTAAAGCATCGGTTTTTTGACTGTGAGGGACTTAGATTATTTATGCACTAGATAGAGCTTTGGTGGCATGGAAACGTCCCGTAAAAATATAAGCCAACAGTTGGCTTATATGCCATTTGAGTCATTCGCAGGGTTGCCAATAGTAATATGCTAAAATCCCCAAACGCATTGTCGAAATTCCCCACGTGTGGGGAATGAAAAATTATGTGGGCCGAGTGACTTAGTTTAGAGCTGTTGCGAATAATGAATTGTAGGAAATTAATCAAGACTAGCAGAAATTTGATGTCAAATGTCGCGTATTTGTGTTCATACTTAAAATCCCCTCATTTTCCCCGAATTGAAGCTCTCCCCACACATTCCCCAATCAGCTTCACTTTCCCCACATTTTGGGGAATCTGAAATTAACTGGTATCATTAAGCACGCACACAGTGACAACCGGAATGACGTAACGCGATCGTAATATGAAGCTGTCAAATGGATTTGTGGACGTTTTGTATCGCAATGTTTGCTACTGACGCTCCATCTAGTGCATAAATTTAATATTTATTTATTTATTTATTTCAGAAACAATATACATTGTGTTTGAACACTAGAATTAATTAAATATGTACTACATTGTTAAAAACGAATGTCACAGATAATGCTATACTAATATACATGTCAATTAAAAGTCTACTAATTATTATTATTGTTAATTTCATTAATTACTATATTATACATAATCGTTTTATATTGCACATTTTATGTCAATTTCTATTACACATTATATTCTACACTATTATTATTTTCGAAAATCAATTTATCATTTGATCTAATGATTACATTACACATATTTTATTTGGTGTCTTAAATTGCTCAACCGAGTAAAAACACCCCTTCAGCAAAAAAGCTTTTAGTTTTCGAATAAAGATATTGCTATTTGTAAGTGACTTCAATTCAACGGGCAATTTGTTGAAAAGAGATATTGCCTGATACCCTGCATAATGCTTAACCACTTCCAGCTTGGCTATAACCAACTGAGGCAAATCTTTTCGTCTTGTTGCCAAGCGCTTTAGTCTGTCTGCTTCCGTTTCTATTTGACTGATATTTTTCATTAAATCAGTGAGGACTACGAGTATATATAGACTGGGAACAGTGAGGATTTTATACTTTATAAAGTAATCCCTACAAGAGATCCACTGAGGGACCCTTGCCATAATTCTGATTGCCCTTTTCTGGGCAATAATCTAAGGTGAGGGAATATCTTGCCCACACAACATTTAGTTTCTGCACTGTCACGGCTCTTGGCCTGCCCCTTTGTGTCTGTCTAAGTCTAAGTATAATCTTATTTTAAACGCTTGTTTCTCACAGCTAACATAATTGGCGCTGCAAAGGAGGCTGAAGATAAAGCGAGGAAGCTTTTCGAAGGTGCGAATAACCAAAAGAATATAGATTTGGAAACGTTCAAAAACGCCGTAGCAAAGGTATACATCCTATCTCAGCCTTGATCAATTATAACTGTAGATCCACAGTCGCGCGCCCGAAAATGTCCGAGCCAAATGAGCGCCACTTTGATAAAAGTTGCCTTCTTTTTTCTCAGAACGTTGCGTGAAATTGTCAAGTTTAGCTGTCAAGTGGAGTTTTGCCGCTACCGAAATTCGACTGTAATGAAGTAAAGACTAGGTTCAAATTTCTGTGTAGGTGATGATTTTGTTTGTTACGCAACCAAATAAAAAAGGTCGGACGTTCTTTGAAGGGGATTTTGTTCGGCAATGTGTATCTACAGTTATAATTGATCAAAGTATCTCGGAGCCGATACAGACGGACTGCATGACTGCCGACTGCCCATACGTTTTCTATTGCATTTGCATTGCAGTTGGCAAAACTGCATGCAAACTGCACGCTATAGCTGAACTGTTTAACCTTATCAACGCCAACGACACATATAGGTACACACACACACACACACACACACACACCTACTATGCTTTGCTTGACTCGCTAGACCCCATGCACTATGTTGGGCATGACTATATATAAAAGTAGGTATGTAAAAGTAGGATAAGTTCGCCTTTGTACATCTGTTTCTCTTGTTAACTCTTAAGTTCATGTTTTTTATTTACAATAAAGAGTTTTATATACTTGCTACATATAGAGTAGTTTGTAGGTAGTTAAGATACACAAAATGTAATGTCGAGAAGGAGGAGGAGCGGTGCCTATTTAATGCTTTTTTAAGCTTACTAGGAGGCTCCGGCGACTATTTTGTATGATCTTATTATCTAACTAATAAAACATTTTTCATTTTTTTTTTTTTTTTTCATAGGTGTCGCAAAGTACATTGTCAAAGTGTTCTTGACACAATGACATAAGATTCAAAGCAGGTTTGCGTTTTGTCGAGGCGTGGCGTTGAAAAGGTTATGAGTCCTCACCCGCGCGGTACTGGGGTTGGGGGGTGTAACAAATAATAAAATAAAAATAAAAAATG
Organism: Archips xylosteana; assembly: GCA_947563465.1. Lineage (NCBI taxonomy): Eukaryota > Metazoa > Arthropoda > Insecta > Lepidoptera > Tortricidae > Archips > Archips xylosteana. The sequence continues at coordinate 10,369,178 of OX387373.1, forward strand.
ATTTATTGTACGTACAATCAATATCAAACAAGTTACAATGCTCAATAAATTAAGTTTGTACAGAGAACTCACAAGAGTTGTCAAACATTCCGACCCCCCAGACTAGGTCTTGGGGGACTAAATTTGAGTATCTCCGACTTCTTACCTACTTATTTATTTGTTTTACAATAAAACAGCAGAAATAAAATTGAATATACAGTCAAAACCGTTGATAGCAACACCAATTACAACGACATATTGGATGTAACGACCAAGAAAAAAACCCAACACAATCTTTTAAACTAAAGTAACATTGGTTACAAAGACCAACCGTGTTTAACAACCAAATATTGCTGTCCCTTGAATGTCGTTATAAACGGTTTTGACTGTATTAATAATAATAAATTAAAAATATAAATACCCCAACGCAATGCAACTCGTATGTTTGAACATTAAGTCAATGCCCATTATAGGTCTAAGATGCCTTCCGCAGCTAACAAAAGAGCTGATAACTTTAAAACCGCTGAACCGATTTTGATGAATGATCCAAGAACCATCGCCAAGAAACCTGCTTTCTATTTTAAAAACATCGCATCCAAATCGGTTCACCCGTTTAACCTATTGAACGCCACGACACTTTCAAGTTACTGTGCTCTGTACGCCACGGGACAAACTGTCGAGTAGATAAATAGGGATTGTCGCGAATGATCGCGATTAACACTTGCTGGTGAGTTCCTTATAATATTTCTGAACGTAACGTCGATAACTGGCAACACTAGTTGTGACGTAGTTAGTCTGGAGATGGATGGAAGGATGAACGTTCGGCCAACGTCCAAGAGAGATTTGAGTGTTGGTTTGTGCGAAGCAGATGGTTAAGTATACCCTAACATGGTGAGTGCTTACAAATCCTAATTAGTAAAGTAATAATATTGAGATATAGATGAAAAGAGCATTGAACTTAGCTGGAGGTTTGGGTTGATCTATGGGGAATGGAGGAGGATCACCATGGGGCCTTCGGGCCCCTGTTCTGTGTCTCGCTCATGGCAACAGGTGTACCCGTCTAATGAGAGGATCTTACCACTATGTGGCTCTCGGGTATATTTGTAGTGTTGGTAGCGTTACACAGATAGTTTGAAGGTAGCTGTAAATTGCCTTAGCGCAATCATACATCACTATATCTCTTTATTATCACGAATGAGACTTTGTGGGGCATGAGAATTGATATTATATTGAACCAAGGCTATCCGACATTATGACTATACATGTAGGATACAATTAAATCCCCCACAGGGATTGCAAGAGTTAATTTCAAAGTTATCGATAACGACAAAGTAATATGCCTAAAAATGTTTAAAATACAATTACACGATTGTATATTTTAACAAATTTAGCATCGCAAATATACAGAGTGGTACCTATAAATCTTTAAATAATGACGAATCAAATTAAATATTAATGGAAAGATTTTTCCGAGTTGAATGTTGGTTATCTATTGATGACTCTTGCGTGTCAGGCATTTTATAGGCTGTCACGACTGCTTGACTCTGGCGTTCAAAGGGTTAGAAGCTATGATGCCACACACACAGCGGTCAAACTTATAACACCCCTGTTTTTGTGTCGGGGGTTAAAAAGAAGAAACTTAAACTAAAACTATTACAATAAAAATGTAAGAACTGGAACCTATTTAAAAGTAAAAGAAACTACTTAAATATTTGTTTACACCTACTACGATCCTGACACATCTTTCGCTTTCAGAACACTCATTAGTCTTCATCACATGCTCGCCAGTTTCGAGTAACTTGACCTGACCTTCCTTCAAGACATCCTCAATCTGATCTTAGTCTCCCCCTTCCAACATTTACATATACACTCGCCTTATCTCTTTCGTAATTCTTCATCCATCCTCTCCACATGGCCAAACCAACTTTAACAACAAAAACTAAATGTTATTATTCCTAGATTTCTCACGATACTCCCCCCAGATCTCTCTATGCGATCTCAACATCAGAAAGAAAACATTAATAGACAAAATCGTAATCGCAAAACATAATACCACAGTAGTTTTATCCAGAAGTAGCATTGCTGCTGCATAATTCGGTACGAATACAAAACAACCGGTTATTATGAATAAAAACGTTAACAATATTACATTTTTGAACAAATCACTCCCTGCATACGCATTTGATGGTCTAAACAATACAAAGAACACTTTCAAGTAAATTATACAATTAATCATAATTAATATTGACGGCACTACCATAACAACGATCCTACCAAAGAAATATTCAAGTGTCACTGTAAGAAATGGCATGAGCCAACCGACAATAATTGCGTACAAATACTTATGTTTAATGTCGTTAATACTGATGAAAACTAGGACAATTTCAATGAAGAACATTACAGTTGTGACCATGAGCCAATAGGTGAAACTGATTATACAAAACGATACCGCAAAATATTTAATGATAGGTCCAGCGGCAGCGACGAAGAAAAAGAAGAGGTGTGAGGACAGTAAACAGAGAAAGATGTAATGACGAAACTGCCGCCACTTTGGTATCTTAATCCACGACACCATTCCAAATAGTACACTCATTATAGACACCAAACATCCCAAGAAATACAAACACATCACAATCAAATCGTACATGTCATCTTCTTCTAATCCTCGGGTAGAGTTCTTGTGGTCTACAACATCCTCCACATAATTAGATACATTCTGAGTATTGTTTTTATATTCTATGACATTTTTGGTTATGTTGAATTCAGTCATTTTGCCGTCAATGCTTCCTAGTTTGTTAAACGTCTGTATAACAAATAAATTATAATCCAACTGACTCAAGGAAATCCTGTTTCGATTTCCTTCTTAATAATGTCATTTTAAATCTAAGTTTTATGTACTTACTTATGACTATTGGTTTTGTTCTATTCCACTCAATTTTCAAACTAGCCGTTAGTTGGGATTTTTTTCTGGAATTGTTTCGAAAAACAGTTTCTTGCTCAAATCAAAAACAGTTTCTTTAAACGCCGTTCGCCGTCATAAAAGAAACTTGTTTTTTTCAGCGTTTTTAACTTGATCTTTGTAACAGCGTTAAGTAATTAGATATTTGAAATGAACACCGATAAAGCATTACTGTAGCCGCTGTAACAACAAATTCTAATCACACGTAGTAATTGTTTGAACATAAAGTACCTAAATGCCCATTATGCGTCTAAGATCCCCTCCGCAGCTAACAAAAGAGCTGATAACTTTGAAACGGCTTAACCGATTTTGATGAACCATTGTCAAGAAACCAGCTTTCTAATAAAAAAAACGCATCCAAATCAGTTCTCCCGTTTACGAGCTATGATGCCACAGACAGAGACACACACAGACATAGCGGTCAAACTTATAACACCCCTCTTTTTGTATCGGGGGTTAAAAATAAGATGAAAACAAAAACTATAGATGATCAGAGACTCAACCGTGTAACTTTAGACGCAAATTTTACTAGGTTTGTTTTATTAGGTACCGTATGACGACAAAGGAGGCCGGGAGAGGTGCGGGCGGCGAGCGTGCCTCGTGTGCCTGCCGCCCGCACCTCTCCCGGCCCCCTTTGTCGTCCTACCCCCCAGCCCCTGTACCGCGCAAGCGAGGACTCATTCAAACGGTCTAGTAGATATACTTAGCTCCGACTGAAATGTATGGGCAGTCGGCAGAACAGTTGGAATGCAGTCCATCTGTATTGGCCCTTACCAATAAGTATTATAAACAAGAAATTTTGCGAGTATGCTCGTGTGTGCGTGCGTTCTTTCTTACTCCTTCACAATAACACCGTTGGACGGATTTACATGAAGTTTAGACCTTTTTTTCCCGTGGTACTACCAGTAGTAAAGGTAACGCCACCAGAGTTGAGGCCACGCACACAACCACATCTCATGTAATGACAGCGGGATTTTGACGTCGTGTTGACGTTTAACGACAACACGACGTCAAAATCCCGCTGTCATTACATGAGATGTGGTTGTGTGCGTGGCGTCAACTCTGGTGGCGTTACCTATACCACGGGTGAAAATTTCTTCCCGCAGTACTACCAAGCAGTCTAGAAGTACTATGGGAAGAAAATTCTACCCGTGGTACAACTAACATTATACCTAGTACTTAAGGTGGAACGGCACGCTCTAGGCGCGAAATTCAAAATTTTTACAGGTTTTAATTTATTTTGGGTAAACGGTGTAACTGTTTAACTTCATATGGTACTTGCGCTTGTAAAACAGTGTTCTTTATATTATTGTGTAAAGCTTTTTAAGAATAAAACTGTTAGCTTGATATAAAAGTTGTCAAACATAGAAATTCGGACTTTCAACGTTTTGACCACTTTTATTTCAAGCTAATAGTGTTATTCTTAAAAAACTTTACATAATAATATAAAGAACACTGTTTTACAAGCGCAAATACCATACGAAGTTAAACAGTTACACCGTTTACCCACAATAAATTAAAAACTGTAAAAAGTTTGAATTTCGCGCCTAGAGCGTGCGCTTCCACCTTAAAATATTCCTTTTTCCTTTTGAGGTACGGAACCCTAAAAAATTATAGCCGGCGCAGGTCACGAACACGCACCAGTTGTAATAAATGAAACTGTAAGAAAGATGGCGCACTGGATGCGTGCGCATGGTGTGCCATCTTTCTTACAGTTTCTTTATTCATTGCAACTGGCGGCTGGCTGGCTGGAAGCATATTAAGTTCGACCTTATTGCTTGATAAATAAAACACGCCAAAGCATTTTCCAAGTGAACTACACATGACAAGACGTATTTAATTTTTGTAACGTGCGTGTTCCAAATTTCAATCCAGATTTGATTGTGTAATTTAGTTGATTAAAACAACGTTTGATCAATCGTTATTGGAATACTCCGTCGATTAATTTATTCGCGACTGTATTACTCGTGATTAATTTTCAGTCGTTTAATTAGGTGATTAAAAAATTAGTCGAATAATGTCCATCTCTAACCATAGGTTCAACGCCAACAACGGATATAACAGTCACGGCGTGCAGCGCGATACCTACATGCATTTCTACAGGGTTCAACTTCGCGTCTGACATTTCGATATCATGGCGTATGAGTGAGAGCTGATGTTTTGACAGAGCGTTTAAAATGTTAACCGATTCTGGTCTTCTAAGGCTGATAACAAGGACTTTTCCTCAGGTGGCAGAAGAACAAAAGAAGAACGTCGACGAGCTCATGAAGTCCTTGGCAGAAAAGGGCCCCAAGCTTATGGACGCCGTCCAAGCAGGCGCCAGCGCCTTCAAAGACGCCCTCACGAAGAAATAGACCACAGAAGACCGTTGAGAAATTACTAGTGCAATAAAAGCAACATATCTGGTCTCTCGAGTTTTCTTTGCCAATAGATTTGGGGCATTCGGAATTCGAAGTTTCTGTCGTGCCATCCCTTTTACTCCTATTAAATTCGATTCTCTACGGGATCGAATCAGAAACGAGGATATCCGTAGAAGAACCGGGGTTACCGACATAGCCAAACGGATCAGCTCGTCGCAGTTGCCCGAAGGGCAAAATACCCAGAGAATGGAGCTCCGTCCTTGGGCGGAGCTCCGTCGAAAACCAGGTAGCCAAACTGTAGGTTGACCATGGGTCTGTCCTCGTGAGAAAGAGAATTTCTATCAGTCCTCTATTCCCACCAGTTCAGTTGACTGAATTACCAAGGGTTAACTTTGTCTGGAATCCATAGACAGCGTTTTAAAGTGTTCCGTAACTTTTTTTCATGGTTGAAGCAGTGCGATTTTGAATTGAAAATCCCAAATAGCCTATTCGGAACGCATTTTTATTTGACGTTTGTCATCAATCAAATTCAAAAACGCGCAAATTGTCACCGGTTATTCTCAACGTGACTAAATGTTTATTATTTTTTAGTTTTAATCCGATTTTCCAGCTACATTGATGGATTTGGCTTTCAAAAAACTCAAAGATATGGGCAAGAACGATGTCAACAGCTTGTTGAAGTGGATGAAAGACTGTAAATTGGTATTTTACATATATTTTAACAGTTTGAAATGACAGGCGTTAGATTAAAAGGCTTCTGGCAGGGGGGATTCACTCCGCAGTTTAGGTATGTTCGGTCGGCGCGCCTCCTGGGCAGGCGTATGGCAGTAGGTTGTCGCTCAGACCAGTAGTTAACTACGTTAGCTAATTAGACCAGTTGTGGTTTAGACGAGATGCGTTTTAGACTAGCAGCGTTTCAGACTGGTACCGCTCGTATAGGTAACGCCATCAGAGTTGAGGCCACGCACCGCACACAACCACATCTCATGTAATGACAGCGGGATTTTGACGTTGTGTTGACGTTTAACGACAACACAACGTCAAAATCCCGCTGTCATTACATGAGATGTGCTTGTGTGCGTGACCTCAACTTTGGTGGCGTTACCTATACCGCTAGGATTAGTTGCGTTTTAGACGAAATGGTAATAAGTAACCCCAAATTATTACACCAAGTCTTGGCAAGCACGTAAATACAGCATTACGCCATTTCACGCTTGCAGTTGTCGCAGGTTCGCTCGTTCCTTAAATATCAGATTTGCAAAATACTAGATTGCCGTGCCGACTTCCCCTATATGCTAGGATTACACGGGCTTAGTCACTTGTCACTTACACTTGTCACATGTGTGTAAACATGTTGTATAAGTGCTTAGTATTAGTGCAACTGCAAGTGCAAGTAATTAGAAGCCGGTCTTATTTACTAAGCGACAAACACCTACCCACAGCTAAAAATCTACTAATACTTGTCACTTGTCGAGTGGTGTAAACATTTAATGACAAATGCAATCAGTACGCTTAGTATAAGTTTTACTTCACCAAATACTTCTCGATCGCGTTTACGTAAAAATTTCAATTCTATGGAAACATGGTCGCGCGCGCGCGGAGGCGCTGTCCATGTTTCCATAGTAATTGATTTTTTTACGTAAACGCGATCGAGAAGTAAATACTTACCAAATGGTGAGGTAAAACTTATACTAAGCATACTGATTAATGATTACTCAAAGCTCTTGTAAACTAATACCATTCTCTAACACCAAAGTGTAGACGGTTACTTGCCACTTGTCACTGTGCATATATAAGTCCCTAACCATCTACTACACTAATGACAAATACTAAGCCCGTGTAAACCTAAATCATTTCCAAAATACCAAGTAGTAGAGCCATGTAGTAAGTAGTATGTTTAGTAGTGGTTGAGCCATGTTGTAGCTAGCCGCTGCATCACGAATGGGCCGGCTCGTCCAAGCAGTACCACCCTCTCACAGAACACCGGCGTGAAGCAGCAGTAGGTACTCCTGCTGCGTTTCGTACGGTCAGTGAGAGCGCCGGGGGCCCAATACTCCTCCCCCTCCCTCTCCCCTATTCCCTCTCCTTATTAAAGGCCGGCAACAGATCAGCGACTCTGTTTGAGTTGTTGATATTTATGGGCGGTAGTGATCATTTTCCGTCAGATGATGCCTCCCTCTCAAAATAATAATAAAAAAAAAAATTTAAATAAAAAATAAAACCTCCTTCAAAAAACATCCAAAAAACTATGAAATAATAATTGAACCGAACTGACCACAATAAGCATGAAAATATCTTTCTTCTAATCTGTTTTAAGTCGGTGCCTCAGCACGAGCCAGCAGGAGTGGACCTAGTAATCTAACTTACCTACATACCTACTATCTATAGGGCTTCTACACTCCTGCTGGCTCGTGCTGAGGCACCGACTTAAAACAGATTAGAAGAAAGATATTTTCATGCTTATTGTGGTCAGTTCGGTTCAATTATTATTTCATAGTTTTTTAGATGTTTTTTGAAGGAGGTTTTATTTTTTATTTAAATTTTTTTATTTTTTTCTTTTTAGATGTTTCTGTATAAAATAGATGCGTAGGATAAAATCATCAGTTTGACTTCGAAATAAGTTTATGTTGAAAATTCTATTTTTAAAACTCGACAGAGTTATGTCGTTTTATTACAGGGTTCCATGATACTTTCTGAATGCAAATGCTCGACTTGTCACCGAAAATACTAAAATCGCTATACGTTTCTCTTGAATTTTTGAGGAGTTTCTTCACTTCCTCATGGATTCCATCATCAGAACTGGATTTTGGTAACAACGGGACCAACCTTGAAGCATGTGCTTTCAAACAACGAAAAAAAAAAAAACATACAACCGAATTGAGAACCTCCTCCTTTTTTTGAAGTCGGTTAAAAACAAATTCCCAGAATACCAAACTTTCCTGTAACCGTGTTTTTCTCTATATCGGATAATCGGATTGCCAAGAAAGCTTTAAACACGACCCCCTGGCCAGGCTTCATGCATGCCATGTACTTACGCGCGATATTTACCTACCGCGGGGACGATCTGCTGCGATCGAAATTCCAGTAGGTTGTCACAAGCGCGCGCCGACGCACGTTCATTCGTGTTCCACGGAAAAAATATGCCGCCTGGACTTTTATAAGTGAATGGTGAAACAGGGGGCAAATTTTAATATGACTATATGCTAGAATTGTCCCTCTTACTCTTCTATAAAAAGCTATAAGCGTGAGCGGGATGGCACGATGCGAAGTTCGAAAGTTGACCTTCGTATTTAGTATAACGCTAGGGTACTGTGAGCATGGCAATGTGTTCTGCGCATTACAATAAATATCCTTTTTTGTTAGGATTCCAGAGCTAAAATGGCAAAAACGGAACCCTTATAGTTTCGCCATGACCGTCTGTCTCTTTGTCCGTCCGTGGCTTAGCTTAAAGAATATTAGTGCTAGAAAGTTTGCATGGATATAATATATAGCAATTATCCCGACAAAATGGTAAAACAACATGTAGAAAAAATTTTTTAATCCAAACTGCCAGCCCTTGTCACTGTCGGCACGCACACATTCTTAAGGAGACGGAGTAGTATAATCTGTGGCTACAATCGCGGTAAGTACCAAGATTTTGTACGAGATGCAGTATCTGTTACGAAGTAACTATTAAGTAATCTGTGCCCTGGCCTCCCCACGACGACCACGACCAGCCTGATGAGCCTGGTGATTTCACTATCTGTATTATGAGCATTCGGTTTTGAATGGAACATGGTGTAATGAAAACAAGCTGTTTTGGCAATCCGATATAGAGAAAAATACGGTGACAGGAAAGTCTGGTATTCTGGGAATTTGCTACTTTAGAAATAGGGTAAGTCGGCAATCTAGTATTTTGCAATTCGGATATTTAGGGAGCGAGCGGCAGGTTCATGGATGCAAGCCGTTTCCAACCGTCGTTTGAATGATTGGTGTAGGGATTTGGCACGCAGCACGGAATGCTGAGGACCTGGGTTCGATTCCCAGCGCTGGTCTCTTTTTCTGGGTTTTTTATGGATTTCACGGGATGACCTTATGGTCATCCCGTGAAATCCATAAAAAACCCAGAAAAAAAAATGATGACAAGTAAAAAATTTGGAGTTGAAAAAAAAATACAAAAAGACTCCAAAAAACCAATCTCGATAAGATTGCGTAAGAGCGCCATCTCTTGTCCGGGTGAGCGGATAGTTCCGAAGGAGTGTGGACGTGTCTCGATGAGAACATTAACATAGATGTCGCTAGTCTCGCTGCGTAAGTGACTATAGAAAAAAACAAACTGAAAAATGTCGAAATATAGGAAAAATTTGTGTCTTAACTCCTGACCAGTGGTGGTGTAGGGGTTTGGCACGCAGCACGGAATGCTCAGGACCTGGGTTCGATTCCCAGCGCTGGTCTCTTTTTCTGGGTTTTTTCTGTGTATCCATGTTTCAGTTTGTATATAGTATGAAAATATATGAATGATTGGGTTTTATATACCTATTATCTTGCAGCTAAAATAATCAGTAATACGAGAGAAGCGGAAGATAAAACGAGGAAACTCTTGGAAAGGGCAAAAAACCTGAAGAACATCGACTTGGATACATTCAAAAATGTCATAGAAAAGGTACCTACCTAATTGAATCGTTTTCAAAAAAATATATATGTGTCCTACTCAGAATGAGAGAGGTTAGGCCATAGTTCCCACGCGGGCCCGTTGCGGATTGGGAACTTCACACACACCATTGAATTTCTTCGCAGGTGTATGCAGGTTTCCTCGCGTTGTTTTCCTTTACCGTGAAGCTCATGGTAAATTACAAATTTAATTTCTCACATAAATTCCGAAAAACTCAGAGGTGCGAGCCGGGATTTGAACCCACGACCCTCTGTTAGAGAGGCCATAGGTTAAACTACTGGGCCACCACGGCTTTTTAGTTATGGGCTTAATAAAAAACCGGCCAAGTGCGAGTCGGACTTGCGCACGAAGGGTTCCGAACCATTATCTATAAAAACGGCAAAAAAACACGTTTGTTGTGTGGGAGCCCCCCTTTGTATTTTTTTTCATCGTCATCATCATCATTTCAGCCGTAGGACGTCCACTGCGGGACATAGGCCTCCCTCATTGACGCCCAATCATTACGATTGGAAGCGATTTGCATCCACCCTGAACCTGCGGCCTTCACCAAATCGTCCGTCCATCTCGTTGGTGGACGTCCCACGCTGCGCTTGCCAGTCCGTGGTCTCCATTCCAGAACTTTTGGCCCCCAACGGCCATCTGTTCTACGTGACTTTTGTTTTGAGGCACTGAGATATTTTCTTTCGTTTTGCTAACTTTGATCGCACTAATTTTGACAAATAGATGCGACTTCGTGGATGGCACTAGGTATACCTGTGTGTGAGTCGTGTGACTAATCGTCGTGATCTTGAGCTCTCGGGCTGGTTAGGCCGCCACCGCTGTGCGTACAACTTTGCCAGTTAAAAAATTGTTAGACAATCATTTTGCGCACATTTTTGAATGAAATTACTGTTTCGTTTTTTAATCTTTGCTAATACCGAAATTACCGAAAATCCCGGTTTTGATAAATTTAGTCCCGGTATTTAAAAGTTCATTTTTCTGCCCGGTTTTCCGGTATTTTTGAGAGTCGGGTTTTCCGGTTTGCGACCCCTAGTCTGTACATTGAAGATATTTAAGAAAAACTGTCTTTTGGGGTGCTTATTACCGTAATAGAACGCAAAACAAACCAGCGAAGAAATTCACTGGTGTGTTTGAAGCGCCCAATCCGCGTTGGACCCACGAATTCTGAGAGACCTGTGACCTGCATTGGGACGTTATAGACTGGATGATGATGATGATGATGATGATGGTGATGATGATGGTAATTGTGATGATGATGATGATGATGGTGATGGTGATGATGATAATGGTGATGATTATGATGATGATGATGATGGTGATGATGATGATGATGATGATGATGGCGATGATGATGATGATGATGATGATGATTATGATGATTATGATGGTGATGATGATGATGATGATGGTGGTGATGATGATGATGATGATGATGATGATAATGATGATGATGATGATGATGATGATGATGATGATGATGATGATGATGATGATGATGATGATGATGATGGTGATGGTGATGATGATTATAATGATGATGATGATGGTGATGGTAATGATGATGATGATGGTGATGGTGATGATGATGGTGATGATGGTGATGATAACTTACGGTTTAAAGAGTGACCCAGGAGACCGTCACTATAGCAAAGAGTGACAAAAAAATGATGACTAAGTATGTCGTGGACTGAATTACCAAGGAAACAGTTTTACCTAAAATTCTGGCGATTTCTCGCTGGGGAGACTTTTTATTCTCTCGAGGAATTCTTTGTGAAAGTTAGGAGTTTACGTAATAATAGTTTTATATTGTATTGCTCAGTGGTTGGTTATTATTATTATTATAATTATTATTTTTGTTTCTTACTACTATTTTTTTTCTAATTTTCGATTGTACATTTGCGATATTTGTTACATTATGTCTATTTATTATTGGTTAGTGACATGAAATGAAATCCTATTATTAATGCCATTATTTTAATTATAATTTTTTAATTCGTTATTATTGGTTATTGACATGAACTGAAATCTTATTATTATTATTAGTGAATGACATTATCTTAATTTATCAATTCATTATTATTAGTTATTAACATAAAATGGAATCTTATTAATATTAGTTAAATCAATTTGTTTTATTATTACTATGATTATTAGATCTTGACAAAATGATAAAACAAACATGTTAATTAATGTATATTGCATGCCTATGAAGGTGAAACAATGGACTGTATCTAAATAATAACATCTGTATTTACATTGATTTCAAGCAATAAATGAATAAATAAATAAATAAATAAATAAATAGATAGTGCGTGCAGCTCCTCCGCGTGGAAGAAGTGAAACTTCGTAATGTGGAAATGAAAAAGGCGCTTATTTTTAATTTTTTTTTTTTTTTTATTATACTACTTTATATTATTGTATGTTACAACTAGCCTCCGCTAAAGGGGTCAATCTGAAAATCAGCGCTGGGGCATGCTGTCATGTGTCCTAGCACTTGCTGAGATTGAGACCCATTGCCGGAACGTAGCTGATTTATTTCCATTTGTTGTTATTTATGTTGTGGCAATAAATGTTTTTTTATACATCAATATGAACCTTATTGCAATAACTTAAAGAACTAAATTTGCTTATGCATCTATGTGTTTAAATTACTCACTAGATGGCGCTTTTATCAAGTCTCTTACATTTTGCACAGACAGTACGAGTTCCAAATGGCACTATCGAAGTTTTTAACATCCGTTAGTATATATAAAATGCGAGTTAAACGTAAACGTCAACTTGCGTTGCGTATTTAACGCAACGCAAGTTGGAAGTCGCATTAGAAGTTTCACTTCAAAAAGTTGATCCGACCCCTTTGCTTCTGACCTAACAGGTAGCCGAAGACCAGCACAAGAAAGTCGAGGACCTGGTGAAATCTCTAACAGATCAAGGGCCAAAGTTCATGAACACTTTCCAACCAGGAATCGGCGCCTACAACGTCGCCCTGGCGGACTCAAACTCAGTGTCTCTCTCTAATTCAATTTCTCTCTCAAACTCAGATTCATACTCATATTCATTTTCAAATTCAAGTTCAAATTCACCTCCAGAATCACATTCTTATTCAGATTCAGATTGATTAACGCTTGAAGTATTAGTTATTTTGCAACAAATGCCAAAATGCATACAATGAGGGTCTATTCCGACTAGTTCCTTTATCAGTTCCATTGATGGAAGTAGTTGGATTTTTTTTCCCCAGTAGGTACACTCGACAAAACCGAGGCCTGCCCAGTTTCAAAACAAATTTGCTTGCAGCCGTTGAAGTATGGATTGGTTTGGACAGATGTCTAGTCACTGCAAGCAAAATGGACATTTAAGGTGTCAAGGCGACCTATTCAACGAAGAGGGTTTCCTTAATGGATCTAGTTGGACTTTTTTCCCCAGTAGTTATATTCAACAAAATAAAATAAAAACATTTATTTAATATAAAATAAAAACGAACGCAATTAATAGAAGGTACATTCCATTTAGTTCTATCAAATTAATTTTGCATTATTAATGTAACTACCAACTAGGAAAAAAAGTCCAACTAGTTCCATCAATGGAACTAATAATGGAATTAGTCGGAATACACCAAAATGAGATGTAACATTGTCAAAAATAACAAACTGTTCCGCACTTCAGATCAAGAGTGCATCAACTCAAAATAATAAACCAGTTTAACCTTTTCGACGCCAACGACTATCTGATCTGTCACGGCGTCATCGTCATTATCATTTCAGCCGAAAGACGTCCACTACTGAACATTGGCCTCCCCCAAGGCTCGCCAAACAGATCAGCCCTGCGCCATCCGCATCCAATGCGTTCCCGCCATGTTATCCAGGTCGTCGCGCCATATTGTTGGAGGTCTACGTACACTGCGTCTTCCGGTCCGTGGACGCCACTCGAGAACCTTTCGGCCCCATCGGCCGTCAGTCTACGGGCGATGTGCCTGCCCACTGCCACTTATGTCTAGCGATTCTTCGAGCTATGTCGGTGACTTTAGTTCTTGCGCGGATTTCATCATTTCTAATGCGATCCCGCAGAGAAGCTCTGAGCATAGCCTTCTCCATCGCCCTCTGAGTGTCTTTGAGCTTTCTTATGAGGCCCATCGATAGCTGCCACGTCTCAGTGCCATAAGTCATCACGGCGTGCAGAGCGATATCTACCTACATGCATTTCTGTAGGGTTCAACTTGGCGTTTGACATTCCGATATCATGTGATATGAGTGAGAGCGTTCTATTTGACAGAGTGTTGAAAAGGTTAATTATGTTCTAAATGAGTTTATGGCAGTCTTAATTGAAATGGTGGATTATTTTGAGTCAACACGTTCACTGTCCCCGTATAAAATGATTTGACCAAGCCCCAAGCAAGTCTAACTAACACAACTACCAAAATGTCCTGATTCATTGTATGGACATTTCCTTTTTAACAAACTTTTTTTTTGTGGCATCATAGCTCTTAAACGGGTGCACTGATTTGGATGCGGTTTTTTTTAATAGAAAGAGGGGTTTCTTGGCGATGGTTCTTAGATATATTTCATCAAAATCGGTTCAGCCGTTTCAAAGTTATCAGCTCTTTTGTTAGCTGTGGAAGGGATCTTAGACGCATAATGGGCATTGACTTAATGTTCAAACATACGAGTGCCATAATTGCGTTGGGGGTTTTTAAATTTTTTAATTTATAGTTATTTGTTAACAAATACACACAAATGCGGTTCAATATACAGAATCTTTGAGAAATGCTCAGTTATTTATGTCTATGGAAATAAAAAACTTTGTACTAAAATATATTTTAATCATAATCACCCTGACTAGACAATATACGAAAATTCTTAAAACTAAATTGGTTTTAATACTGCGAAGTTTACTTGAATACGTAAGTATTAGTTTAGTCTTAAGTTATTTTAGCTTGAATACTAAAACTAAGTAACATTATCTTGTAATAGGAACTAATAAACTAAAGTAGCAAACGCTATGCGACAGGACATTTTAAAAGCTTTTTATTAACTTGCAATGTAGGCTTTGATCAATTATTCGCATTTGTGGCTGTGCTGGTTATATGTGCCTCAAGGAAGACAAGGACCTTCAGGAGTGGCCGCCCAGGAGTACCAGATCACGAATTGCAGGTAACGAGCCTTGGCTTTTTTGATACTGTACTTGATCAACGAGACATTCACCAGTGACCTAGCGAAGGAAGAAATATATGTATTTGTACGTTTATCGACCATAGAATTCAATTATAACTGAATATACACATTGCCGAACAAAATCCCCTTCAAAGAATGTCCGAACTTTTTTATTTGATTGCGTAACAAATAAAATCATCACCTATACAGAAATTTGAACCTAGTGTTTACTTCATTACAGTCGAATTTCGGTAGCGGCAAAACTCCACTTGACAGCTAAACTTGACAATTTCACGCAACGTTCTGAGAAAAAAAAAGAAGGCCACTTTTATCAAAGTGGCGCTCATTTGGCTCGGACATTTTCGGGCGCGCGACTGGATCTACAGTTATAATTGATCAAAGAATGTAGGTATGTATTATTCGCCCGCGATTAGAAAGGGATTGGAGTTGACAGTAATTCTACATGCTTACGTCAAAATATGTATGAAATGACAGTTCTGACAGTCCCATTCTGATTGCGGTTTGATAATATGTATGTACCATCGGCCCAGACCCCAGCTGAGCACCTTAAAGGCCCAGTTTGCGTGCAGTGGCTAGACATCTGTCCATACCAATTCATAGCAATAAACATCAACGCCTGCAAGCAAATTTGTTTTGAAAATGGCAAGCTGTCGTCTGGGGGATAGTACGTGTCAAATCTTTGAAGTCGTATTTGACCCGCTTGCAGTGGTCGGATCAATTTGAAATTTGGTATACTTATGTAAGTTGGATGGCAATGCAAGTACAGTCAGCGAAAAAGTACAGTCAGCGAAAAAGCTTGCATTGAAATGTGAAATTTTTAACAAAAACTTTTCAATTTAAGAGGGTTTATACCTGCTGAGCTGGCAACGTTGCATTTTTGTTAGTTTTTCTCGATTATTCCATAAAAATTGAATGAAAATCAAAAATGTTTTGTATACAAATTGTTCTAATATATAAGTTAATGTGTCTACTGCAATAATAATTCGTGATAGACTTTTATTTTCTTTAAAAACGAACAAATTATTACCTAACGGTTTTTAAAGAAAATAAAAGTCTTATCACGAATTATTATTGCAGTAGACACATTAACTTATATATTAGAACAATTTGTATACAAAACATTTTTGATTTTCATTCAATTTTTATGGAATAATCGAGAAAAACTAACAAAAATGCAACGTTGCCAGCTCAGCAGGTATAAACCCTCTTCAAAATCACGAGCTTTGAGTCAGTTTTGTGACCTTTCATACAGATTATATTTATCGTGACAAATCTGTCAGCAAAAAAATTGAATACAAAATTCTTTGATCAATTATAACTGTAGATCCACAGTCGCGCGCCCGAAAATGTCCGAGCCAAATGAGCGCCACTTTGATAAAAGTGGCCTTCTTTTTTCTCAGTACGTTGCGTGAAATTGTCAAGTTTAGCTGTCAAGTGTCAACCGAACTTCGACTGTAATGAAGTAAAGACTTGGTTCAAATTTCTGTGTAGGTGATGATTTTAATTGTTATGCAAACAAATAAAAAAGTTCGGACATTCTTTGAAGGGGATTTTGTTCGGCAATGTGTATCTTCAGTTATAATTGATCAAAGACAAAATTAGGATTTTTTTTAATCATCAAATTCATTACCTAGCGCACGTGATTCCGAATAAGGAAACTCCGAATTGACTAATTCCGAAAAAGTAGCCGAGAAAGTAGCAGAGCGTAAGAAACCAAAGTTGTCATCCCTCTTGTGGAGTGGACATAAAATTAGCGAACTTAAGATTTATTTAAAAGGGCTCAAAGTTGCGTCCGAAAGGTTATGTAGGTATTACAATACCGAAGTACGAAAGACCGAATGTATTAAAACATCGAATGGGTCAAAAGAGCGACACGTTTTTTTTCTGAAACCGTAAACTTCTCAGAATTTAACAATTGGTTACACGTGGTTTAACATTTGGTAGCATAGCATACGGTTGTGGTAACTCTGAAGATGAGCTCTGGTTGAGTTCGGAACGCGTCAGTGTAGCTTGGTGGTGGTGATGGTTGGGTTTATGTGATTTGTGTGTGTTCGTACAGTGTGGAGGTGGAGGAACTGCATGAACACACATTTCTTGCATAAACGTAACTATTGTAAGGTCGCGGGTGAGCAAAGTAATTGTTTTAGTTCAAGAATTTATTAAAACGGCATCATAAAGAACCCATTAGGTTAAGTTAGGTTTGTTTTATAACAATCTTAAAAAGTTGTAGTGGTAGAGCCATGTTGTAGCTAGCCGCTGCATCACGAATGGGCCGGCTCGTCCGGGGCAGTACCACCCTCTCACAGAACACCGGCGTGAAGCAGCAGTAATCCTGCTTGCGTTTCGTACGGTCAGTGAGAGTGCCGGGGGCCCAATACCTCACCCCTTCCCTCTCCCCCTCCCTCTCCCCCTTCCCCTATTCCCTCTCCTTAAGGGCCGACAACGCACTGGCATCGTGTAAAGCGCTGCGGGTGTCTATGGACAGTGGTGTTCATTTAACATCAGGTGACCCACTAGTTCGTTTGTCTGGCCTATCTAACATAAAAAAAAAAAAAAAATGTTTACGGTTTCAGAAAAAAAATCGTGTCGGTCTTTTGACCCATTCGATGTTTTAATACATTCGGTCTTTCGTACTTCGGTATTGTAATACATACCCGTCCGAAGGTACTAAAGCTCTTTAAAAGAGTTTCTACGTGTAAATAGTTGGATCAACTTTTTTGTGTTATTTACTCTTGCCCCGGTTGTCCAAGTCTTCATACTGGTACATAGAAAAATGCTTAGGTTTTCCAAGGGACAAAATTTGTGTAAATATTACTTCATTTAATTTAGAATTGAAAGCCACAACATCATTGCATCGTTAACTATTTCTTACCTAGCAAATAGTACAGTACAATAGTCTGGGAGCCGCAAAATAATAGTAGATTTTGTTCAACAAGGGACTAAAACAAGCCATAATGACACAAGATATTTAGCCACCCGAGCAGAAACTCGCGTGTCATTATGGCAGTTTAGTCTCGCGTTAAACACTCTACTTTTCACTTTGAATGTGAGGAAAAAAACGATGTTTTAGGTATACTAATCTACAATATTACTTTTATAAAACGTACCAGCAATGGACGTCTGTTCAGAATTCAAATAGCAATTTAAATTTGTTCCGCAGTTTTTTTTTGTTGAGTGATGCTTTAAATGTTTGCATATTTAGCCAACAGATTCAAACTTGAAAATTATTTCATAGCTAATTGGACTAAGTATGCATAATAAAATGAATTCATCTTTAATATAATTAAATAGATTAATATTCGTAATTATTCATGGTGTTTCACGAAATTATTATTTTTTAAAATATTTTTTATACAGTTGTCATTTTGAGGTTATTTCCACGCCCTAAAGGCTTCCACAGACCAAAGCGCAGGGCGCTACGGAGCGTCTGCAGCGCGCTGCGGTCTGTGGAAAGCTTTAAAATTGTCTATGCCCAGTCACTGAAAATGGCAATAATCCTCCATCCACAAACACCGTGATTGGCAGTTTAGGGGTTTCAAAAGTAAATTAAAAAAAAATTACTTTAATCAAATAAAAGAGCTTTAGTCCCGATATGCAGAGACTAAAGTAACATTTTAAGAGTATGAGAAGTGAAAAATTGTATTAATGTCACTTTATTTGCGTGTCGTCAATACAAATTGTAAAGAGATTACATTCACGAGCCGCAATATAATGTTGTTGTGGTTTATAATTCTAAATTAAATGGAGTATAGTCGTAGGTAGGTACGTTTTATGGAGGAAAACAATATTGAGTTTGACCACGAGGAAAAAGGGCAGCCGCCCAACACCTCCACAAGAACTGAAGAAAGAGAATTGGAAGAGGAGATGGGCTTCTGGATATAATCACACAGCTATACAGATTTCCTAAATGACAACGATACCTGATACCGAGCGGGAGGCCAAATAACAGTTCTGGAAGAAATAAGACTAAAATCCATGTCACTGTGTTAAGTTTTAAAAGAAACTGCCTTCTTTCTTCGGCAGTTTCATTTCGGCATCATTTTCTCGAAGAACTCCTGTAGGGCGAGGGCTTTGGCCAATCTTCTTCTGAAGTCCTGGAAAAAAGGTAGAGTTGGTTAAAAATATGTCAGGTGTTAAGCTACGTTGCTCTGGATGCGTTTGATAGGGTATGTATTACAATACCGAAGTACGAAAGACCGAATGTATTAAAACATCGAATGGGTCAAAAGACCGACACGATTTTTTTCTGAAACCGTTAACTTTTTAAGATTGTTATAAAACAAACCTAACCTAACCTAATGGGTTCTGTATAATGCCGTTTTAAAAAAAAACGAGAAGTTTACGGTTTCAGAAAAAAATCGTGTCGGTCTTTTGACCCATTCGATGTTCTAATACATTCGGTCTTTCGTACTTCGGTATTGTAATACATACCCGTTTGATACCCTCCGAACAACTTCGAAATGTTCTAACTTGGCATTTTCCTAACTTGTCTCTTTTTATCTTGCCATTTCCTTCCTCGGTCTCTTTCTTAAACTCTTCTCTTTCTAACTCGCCACCCGCTGGACGACTCGCCATTTTCTTAAACTTTTTTTAAAGAGACCAAGTAAGAAAATGGCGAGTTAATAACTTTCATTTCAATAGGTACTACATGAAAAAAACCCGCCTGTATAATTCCCGTTCCCATGGAAATTCCAGAAAAATACATACCCTATGTCACTCTCGGAACTGAGATGAATCCAATGACACCTCACACTTCAAAATCTATTATTATATCTTCAGAACTCCCTCAATATGGGTTTCAAATTAAAGGGTTTGACTACTATAATACTTACTTTACTTACTAAAGGTAGTCTACTGACTGAATTAATACACACTGTTATCTTTCTTGATTTATATACCTACCTAAATATCGGCGAGTTGGAACCCTGTGCTCCTTGGTTTCGGATCAGCGGTTCCCAACGGAATTTGAACGCTCGTGTCACACGATAAGTTTCAATTTCGCGTACAAGCAGTTAACAGTAAATTTTTATACCTAAAGTTGGCTTTTGTTCGAGAGTGATCTTTCTCTACGTTAGTACTATTACTTATTCTGTGGTATAGTTAGCAGCTGTCAGCTGTCTCCATCTTACCTGATACAACGCTTGCCCCTTTTCTGGGACCCTCGCCGTGAACATATCTAAGGACATGAGACATAACGCCTTTCCGTTCATGGGGAAGCGCTCGGCGCGGCCGCCGCGTCGCGCCACCCAAGCGCCCACCTGTGGGCGGCCCCACGTCCGTGGGTCTGTGGGCAAAATAATGATAGGTTAAGGAATGGATCGACTCCGGTATTCCTAGGTAAAGGTTTATATTCTTGTAAAGTAATGAGAGTTTTCTGTTAAACAAAATATCTTTAGATGGTGTCATTTAGTACAAGTCCGTTTGTACGTTAGTGATCGATTCTAACATCAATAAAATGATCAATGTTATTATAGACTGTGAAATTCTGATAATACTGTGAAAGTGTGAAACATTCTCTTTTTGCACCACATTTTGGTGGCTTATGGGAAGCTAAAGTGAAAACTGCAAAGACATCACGATAGTTGAACAACCATAACAAGCTTATGCTAATGGTAATACTGCCACGAAAGAACAAAAAATAATAGCCTATTACATAATATCACTGGGTTCTCTAATTTTTCACCGAAAATTGTTTCACCGATTATTAGTTACCAACCAACTTTTCCCATAATCTCATTTCGCCAAATGATCACTTGCCAATTTATCAAAACATTTTGTTTTATTTCCCAACCTCACAGTTACCAACAAAGTGTTATAAAGTCACTTTTCAAAATGCCAACTTTGGGTTAGTAGAATGTTTTAGTTGGCGTAATATTAACTTCGTTGTATAATGTTTCCACGATGCTCTCGCATTAGCCGTTGTACCTAACCTATCCGAGTCGTTTCCTCCCCGTACCGTCTTGCTCGCTCGCTTCACTCGCTGAATAAGCAGTGTTGTCTTTGCAATTTGCACAATTTTTCTCACTTGCCTAAACTTGGCTTAAGAATATGTCGGAGATAAACAACAGGGGTACATGGGATGGCCTCTTCATCAGATATTGTAATGGGCCAGATTGGGTGATCGAGTAATGAGACAACTAGATAGTCAGATTAACACTTCTAATCAGCTAAGTGGATTACAAATCACTATTGGTAGGTACTGGGTAGCTTGGACAGTTCCGAGGTTAGCCAACACGTCCAGCCTCCAGCGCATTTCGCAAGTGAATGTGTCGACCTTCGCTCAGCCGGATCCGTCCTAGCGCGCGATCCGATCAACCGGTCCGGTGTGACGTTATAATCGACCACGCACTGCGCTAAAGGTAACACCACCAGAGTTGAGGCCACGCATACAACCACATCTCATGTAATGACAGCGGGATTTTGACATTGTGTTGTCGTTAAACGTCAACGTGGTGGCGTTACCTATACCTTTGAGCGTCCGTACTCATGACCGTCTGTCTCCGACAAAGATAATTTTTAAACTGACCTAGAGGCAGATCGTCTTCTTGGAGTACCCTGAGGTCCAGGGCATCCCAGGAGCCGCCATCTTGCGGCGGCACGCGGTCGCAGCGCGCTTGCGTCGGCATCGCGAAATGTGTCTGTAAAATATAAGATAAGATAATTATTCAAATAATTTCAGTACAAAATACCTAACAAGAAATACGACGAATGCCTGGAGTAGGGTTACTAGGGAACTCCGTATCGCAGGCTAACGAGCTATTATAAATTAAAATTAAAAATAATTATCTAAATTTAACAGAGCAAATAGGTACCTATTATAAAAGTATACAGACATAAAGATTTAGTTTTACATTCACTTTAAAAATAAATTATTAAATTAAAACAAAACAAATATTTAAGGGGGGCTCCCATACAACAAACGTGATTTTTTTTGCCGTTTTTATAGATAATGGTACTGAACCCTTCGTGCGCTAGTCCGAGTCGCACTTTGCCGGTTTTGTGTAGTTACTATACTTCATTTAATTTAGAATTGAAAACCACAACACCATTATATTGCGGCTCGTCAGCTATTCCTTACCTAGCAAATAGTACAGTACAATAGTCTGGGAGCCGCAAAATAAAATTGTTTTAATGCCGCTTTATTTGCGTGTCGTCAATTGTTACTCTAGTACAAATTGTAAAGAGATTACAGTTCACGAGCCGCAATATAATGTTGTTGTGGTTTATAATTCTAAATTAAATGGAGTATAGACGACCAGATGGCCTAGTGGTTAGAGAACCTGACTACGAAGCTTGAGGTCCCGGGTTCGATTCCCGCGTCGGGGCAGATATTTGTATGAAAAATACGAATGTTTGTTCTCGGGTCTTGGGTGTTTAATATGTATTTAAGTATGTATCTATCTATATAAGTATGTTTATCCGTTGCCTAGTACCCATAACACAAGCTTTCCTTAGCTTACTTTGGGACTAGGTCAATTGGTGTGAATTGTCCCGTGATATTTTTTTTTTTTTTTTTTTTTATATGTAGGTTTGGAGGTACCTACCTACTCGTATCTGTGAACTTGAGCGAGATAGGCCTCTAAATGTTTTTGTATCCGGTCGGCAATTGCTAGAAACCACGTTATATACGTATGCAAAAATCGCAAAATTATTTTTTTGAGAGTTACTAGCTTTTGAAATGGTGCAGCCGAAAATGTGACGTATGTTGTAAAAACATCCTCAAACGACCTATAATTTGTACTCCGTAGCAACACCCCAAGGTCGATTATTAACCAAACAACCACGTGATACCAATTACGTAACCACCATAATCCGCCATTTGCTATTTCCGGCGCAAAATGGCGGACGACAACTTCCGTAGGACATCCCGATTTTTGTTAGCGCTTTGTAACTGCATGGCTGAATGCTTTAAATTGGTTCGACAAATGGTCGTAATGAATACGACAAATGTAACCAGTAATACTACTGCGGAAATTGGTAGGAATAGAAAGAAACAAAGCCAGCCAAGTGGGAGTCGGACTCGCGCACGAAGGGCTCCGTACTATTATCTATAACGAGAAAAAAAAATCACCCCCACTTTACGTCTATGGGAGGAACCCTAAAACAATTTTTTTTAGTTTTTTTTATTTATCACTTTGTCGGCAGACGGACAGACATGGCGAAACTATAAGGGTTCCTAGTTGACTACGGAACCCTAAAAACGGCAAAAAAAATCACGTTTATTGTATGGGAGCCCCCCTTAAATATTTGTTTTATTTTAATTTAATAATTTATTTATTCTGTGAATATTTCAAGCGTCTACCTGTTGCCGTTATTATTAACGAGAAAACACCAGCAAAAAAAAATCACGTTTATTGTATCGGAGCCCCCTTTAATATTTATTTTATTATGTTTTTTAGTATTTTTTGTTATAGCGACAATCGAAATACATCATCTGTGAAAAGTTCAACTGTCTAGCTATCACGGTTCATGAGATACAGCCTAGTGACAGACGGACAGCGGAGCCTCAGTAACAGGGTCCCGTTTTTACCCTTTGGGTACGGAACCCTAAAAAGGATTATTTATTATTAGTATTTCACAACTAATTAATTAGCTATAGAGACTTGATACTTGGCAAGCATCATAGAAATGCAATGAGAACGGATTTTTAAATATCCTGCGGGATAGAAAGCGAGGGTAGACTATAAATCTTATCACTGCGCGGACGAATTCGCTATTAATTTTAAAATTGTTCTGTGGCCGAATGTGTCACGCCTTTGCCTCATAAAAAAAGGAAGGCGTCAATAGACAACCCCGTTTTTTCAAATGTCACACAGACTCCGGAAACGCGCCATCTTCAACGGACGGACGTTCCATAATCATCGCTTCCGGTATTAAAAAAAAAACGTTTTATTTATCCTGCATCCTGACGCATTGTGTATTAAATATGGTGGATGTTAATAATGATTATTTAAATGACGTAGATTAATGATTAGGTTTTGTTTTGGAACGTGTCGTATATTCAACCGACAGTGCTGGCTGAAAATCATCGGTGGATTTAGGCAGGTTAAGGTGGAACGGCACGCTCTAGGCGCGAAATTCAAAATTTTTACAGGTTTTAATTTATTTTGGGTAAACGGTGTAATTGTTTAACTTCATGTGGTACTTGCGGTTGTAAAATAGTGTTCTTTATATTATTGTGTAAAGCTTTTTAAGAAAAAAACTGTTAGCTTGATATAAAAGTTGTCAAACATAGAAATTCGGATTTCAACGTTTTGACAACTTGTATTTCAAGCTAATAGCTTTATTCTTAAAAAACTTTACACAATAATATAAAGAGCACTGTTTTACAAGCGCAAATACCATATGAAGTTAAACAGTTACACCGTTTACCCACAATAAATTAAAAACTGTAAAAAGTTTGAATTTCGCGCCTAGAGCGTGCGCTTCCACCTTAATAACAAAACATGCATGGTGCAACATAGTGATTTAGTGATACTAAATTATACAATTAAGATCTTTGTGCATGCATTTACCTATGTTTTGACAAATAAAATTATTTATTGACTGATTGATTCTTTGGTACATGTTATAGGTACCTTCTGTAGTACAGAAGTACTGTAGAGGTATGGACTTTACAAAATCAATTGTATCTCGGGAACGGAGTCGGGAACCATGGTAGCACCCGAAGGGACTTTTGATCAAGGCAGGTACTTAAATCTACAACATATCAAAACTTCACCAAAATTAACTGAAACCACATTATCCTAACAACTTTTTCGAAGTCTAGTTACGATGTTACTCGAACGGTCCACGGTATTTCAGTAAAAAAATCATAAAGATCGATTTAAAAACGCTTGCGTCTATTGTAAGTGAAAATGCGGAAATTGACTCATTAGGTACCTATCGATCGTCGGAAATAACAGACAAACATTCACTTTCTATGACTCACTGGATATTTTGGTTGAAGTGGTGTAACGAATCTAGGTAGTATGTATGTAAAACTCCTTTTAGTACACAAAACACATGAAATTATCAGATAACAAGAGAAACAGGTAATTTTGAGACTGAGAAGTGGCCTGTGCCCTGCAGTGGGATGTGCTGGGATGATGGTGAGAATCAGGTGTACAAATGCGAACTTATCCCTTAAGGGGATCTCTTCCAGTTATATTTAATTTCCTATCCACCTAAATTTGAATACCGTACAGCAAACTGTCACCATAGGTGAATTCTAATTAAAACCTACATGTACAAAATAATAACAATAATATAGAGGACAATCTTACATAAATCAACCCAATCCAAAGAAAAAATAAATAAATAAAACAATGTCATAAGTCAATTAATAATATTTAAAACAATTTACAAGTTATAATATCTATTTAAAATAATCAAAATATTCGTTTATAGAGTAAAAACATTCTTTTACTAACCATTTCTTAAGCCTACTTTTAAATATGCTCAGAGGTAAATCCTTTATGTCATTTCCCAAACAATTATAGATTTTCCGTGTTCCGACCATACAACTTCGTATTTTGAAATTACAATGAGCTTTATGACAAGACAACAACGAGATGGATGGATGGATGGATAGGTGGAGCGACGACCTGGTTAAGGTTGCGGGGTCGCGTTGGATGCGGATGGCACGTGCCGATCTGCTTGGCGAACCTTGGGGGCCTATGTTCAGCAGTGGACGTCTTTCGGCTGAAATGATGATGAGCTTTAAGTACCTATTTATTTATTCAGAGCGTGGTGGAAAATTGCATACAACAGCGAAGACATTCAATTGTGTATGTGACGTTCCGTATACAGGCTGAAATAATGAGATAGTGCTAACGGCAGCTTGTCCACCTAAACCGTCTCAACAATAAAATTATTTTAACGACAGTAATTTACGCTGGATATTCTTACGTCTATAATGGCCGCCGTTCCCGCCATTTCGCTTCCCGCGCTTTCTACTCTTCCGGCCGTAGACAATAGAAGTGTGTCGTGAGAGAGAATAGGCGCCAATTATTCACTCATTCAGCCTGTCTTTAGTTTGTACTTCGCTTTTAGGGTTTCGTAGCCAAAATGGCAAAATCGGAACTCTTATAGTTTCGCTATGTATGTCCATCCGCTTAGCTTAGAGACTATTAGTGCTAGGAAGCTGTAATTTTGCATAGATATGTGTAACAATAATCCGTAAAAAGTGAAAAAATATAATGTAGAAAAAAATTTTTAGGGTATTCGTATAGACATAAAGTGGGGGTGATTTTTTTTCTCGTCTAACCTTATATTGTGGGGTATCGTTAGATAGGTATTTTAAAATCATTCCAAGGCTGTGAAGAGGATTTTTCGATATAGTTTTTCGTTTGTGAAATATTCAACTTTAAAGTGCACTTTTTTTTGTTAAAATCGAGCGTCCCCTCCTCCATCTAAAAGCTAAACTGTTACTAAAAAAATTTTGAAAAATCAGGATGCGAGGAAAATGTCATATTGACAAGGAAAACTATAACGGCCAAGTTTGCTTGGGAATTATTCGATAGAGGGTGTAACATAGATATGCGTTTATCACTGCATAAGGTGATTATTTAGCAGACTGAAATGTACGATGTGTAGAAAAGATTCGTGTCTAATCTCTAGACCAGTGGTGGTGTAGGGGTTTAGCACGCAGCACGGAATGCTGAGGACCTGGGTTCGATTCAGAGTTCGGTTTTTGCTGTGCATCTATATTTCAGTTTGTATTTAGTATGAAAAATATGGTTTCACGGGATGACCGTAAAAGTAATAATAAAATTCATACCAAACTTGTAATTATTAGAAGTTTAATTAGAGGACAGGTCGATTCACAAGAGCTGGCACGAATGGATTGTGAATGAGTTGAATGGATTGAAATTACCTATCTCTGTGTTACTCATTTGAATACACTGCACACATATACGAAAATGACATGCATCAGTCATTTTCCTGCAAAATTGTCAAAGTGACATTATCTTCGCCCGATCCATTCGTGCTAGGTCTTGTGAATCGATCTGTTGCTATAAAAAAACGACGTTAGTTTAATTACGGTTGAATTTTTTTTTTATAAATTTAACTGAATGTGTTTTTGTACTGTCTTTAATTTATTCGAATTTTATTAATATTTTTACTTTATTTTTGGTTGTTTTACAACATTTTGCATTAGTATTATTATTTGACATCATATACGTAATCCTATATTTATTTAGTTACTATACTAGAAATGTTTTAGCTGTTACCCGCGACTCCATCTGCGAAGAATTTATTTATCGAACCCGCGAGAACTATGCAATTTTCCGAGACTCAAACTATCTCTATCGAAATTTCATCTAAATCGGTTCAGCGGTTTAAGAATGAAGAGATAACAGACAGACACACTTTCGCATTTCAAATATTAGTATGCATTATCTATTAATATGTGCCCTTACAGGGCGTCACAGTTGTAAGTATCTTTATTATAATAAGTATAATAATAAAGATGACCTTGACATGAAAATATTAATATAATTACCTGATTTTTTAAATTAAACTAGGTATAGAAAAAATCCTCGCAGAATCATTTAATAGAAAAAAAAAATCAAAAATTCTCTAACAGAGAATAAAATGAAAAAAAAACCACCAGTGGTGGTGACCAGTGGTGGTGTAGGGGTAAGCACGCGGCTTGGAATGCCGAGGACCTGGGTTCGATTCCCAGCATTGGTCTTTTTTCTGGGGTTTTTTCTGTGTATGTTTCAGTTTGTAACATATTTAGTATGAAATACCTATATGAAAAAAAAACTTACCATAAAATCTGATAAAAAGCCAAATCCTTGTAACACCGCACTTCACAAAACACAACTCCTAAAATTAGTCAAAACAAAAACTTAAAATCACGTAATTATTTCAATCATACAAAATTTACAGAAAAACGCGTGGCGTGTATATCGTAGAGAGTTGAAACCCCGAATGAATTTTACCGAACAAATTCTAAATACAAAATTCAATGGGAACCAGCGCTTCAAACACCCAAAGTATAAACTACCACAATGCTACAATCGAAATTAAACTCTTTATCAAAACGGATAAGATTTAAAAGCTATCAAGTAATTCCGTCGTATAAGACATTATGGTTTCCGAAAAGGATTTGCAAACCGTCTGCCGGATGCGGGATGCTCGCTCTCTGTCACTCGTTACTACTTTTCTGCGAGAGTGAAAGGGATAAAAGTTTGTTTTTAAGGCGGATAATGATTTCTTGCATCCTGCCTGTCAGCATGCACAGAACTAATCGTTTCCGGACCATATCGGTTAACTAAAACGACTTATTTACTTAAAAAACGTTCATTGAAATTCAATCTTAATGAAACAGTTTTAGATTTGTTTTCAATTGATTGTATCTTGCAATATCTATTTTGTTACGGATTTAAATAATTAAAGATGATGTTTCCTGCGTTATTTTGAGTTGGCGCGAAAAAAGATTTAAAATGGCGGCGTTGATTTGCGGCGTTTTGACGGATGTTAGTTTGATTGCGTGGTTTAGAAAAAAAATAGTTTGAAGGAAGTAACTCAATAGTTTGAAGGGATGCGATGATTACAAAAACTCGGATCTCAATCGGAGGAATACGACGGCACCCGAACTGTCTATCAATGTCGTATTAAATGAGTGACGTTTTCATATCCATTAATAAGGAACTTTATTGTATAGTGTCAAATGTCAAAGTGAAAATGTAAGTTGGCTACACGGCTGTAAGAGGTAGGGTACTGAGAAGCTAATTGAGAGAGCTCGATAAATACAAACTTTTCTGATAAAGTACGCAAGGAAAATCATTTTGCACTACATGTGTATCTTACGCGAGATAACTTTACAGGAAAACAATAAAACTAAAATGCTTCTTTTTACTACGTATTAGAGATAAATATTTCATTGATGACTCTGATTAAAAATACTACTTACCTATGCCTTGTTGAGTTTCTTGCCGGTTTCTACTCAACGGGGTTTTTCCGAACCGGTGGTAGATTCTTCGACATTGGTAAGAACTTAGAATTGAATAAAGGTATTTTTACGTGAACTTGAATGGATACAGCCTTGTTTTTTTAACTAACTCCCTTTCTTTAAGTTAAACTAGCCCTTCTTTGTCTTTGAAAGACGTGTTAAGTTATTTAGATGCGAACAATGGCCAGGAAGGGAGCTTGACCAAGAAAAGATACTTTTACGACCATTCCAAACTATACAAACCTCATCCGTTTACTAAAAGGAATCAAAGAGTACCATTATGTCAGCTTTTTAGAGTTCCCTAGTGAAATAGTCAAATGTATAAGTACTTATAAATAAACTACTATCGGTTGCCTGCGAAGATATGGGTATTGTTATTCGGGATTTTGAATTTGTTGGCAAATAACACTGTGATATAAGGAATGAAATATATGGATTTTAAAAATATGTCGGTGAACCGTTTTCGGAGGAGTTTCTAAACATTGATATATAGGTTACCGTAACTAACATCCATACATCCATACAAACTTTCACGTAAGTACTATATAATATTAGTAAAATTAGTAAGAAGATACCTGGTAATTTAGGTTATAATAATAATAATAAAAAATAAATATAACGGGACAATTCACACCAATTGACCTAGTCCCAAAGTAAGCTTAGCAAAGCTTGTGTTATGGGTACCAGGCAACGGATAAACATACTTATATAGATAGATACATACTTAAATACACATTAAACACCCAAGACCCGAGAACAAACATTCGTATTTTTCATACAAATATCTGCCCCGACACGGGAATCGAACCCGAGACCTCAAGCTTCGTAGTCAGGGTCTCTAGCCACTAGGCCATCTGGTCGCCTAAATAAATCGTGGGACAATCGACATCAATAATTGACCTAGTCCCAAAACTAAGCAAAGCTTGTACTGTGGGTACTAGACAACGAATAAACATACTATATATAGATAGATATATACCTAAAAAAAAAAAACAAATTTTAGCTGTTTATTTCAAGCAAAGAACATTACATAACATGCAAAACGAGTCCTTAATCCTAATTTTAAGGATTTTGCGTGGCCTCGGTTAGTGAAAGACTGAGTTGCTCACGCGTAACTAGTCTAAGTACTTATACAATACGAGTAGATATTAAATTTATTATATAAATCATGACTTCCCATGCATGCAGTTTTTTGTTTTAACTTACATATAACCTAAGTCTGAGTGCGCATCCGTCCCTTCCGTCTTAAATATATCTTTCATAAAATATCTTTTTCTCAAACATGCTTTGAAATGTATGCGTTAATGTCACGAAATGAAGCCATGAAGTTTGTTGTTTATGGCTCCCTACATTACTTCTTGGCCTAGGCCATAAAAGTAAGTATGAAAATCCATTATTGTCCGCTTCTGTAACTTTTTAAATTTGCTTACTAACACTAAACTGACAAAGGAAAAATTACATACAGCCAACTTACGACATTAAAAAAAAATCTATGTTCTTTTATTTCTATAAAACCGCCTAAACTACTGGTGATGGATGGATGGATGTATGGATGTATGGATGGATGTATGGATATATGGATGTATGGATGGATGTATGGGTGTATGGATGTACGGATGGATGTATGGATGGATGGATGGATGTATGGATGGATGTATGGATGGATGTATGGATGGATGTATGGATGGATGGATGTATGGATGGATGTATAGATGTATGGATGGATGTATGGATGGATGGATGTATGGATGGATGGATGTATGGATGGATGGATGTATGGATGGATGTATGGATAGATGGATGGATGGATGGATGTATGGATGGATGGATGTATGGATGGATGGATGTATGGATGGATGGATGTATGGATGGATGGATGGATGTATGGATAGATGGATGGATGGATGGATGTATGGATGGATGTATGGATGGATGTATGGATGGATGTATGGGTGGATGTATGGATGGATATATGGATGGATGTATGGATGGATGTATGGATGGATGGATGTATGGATGGATGGATGGATGGATGTATGGATGGATGTATGGATGGATGTATGGATGGATGTATGGGTGGATGTATGGATGGATGTATGGATGGATGTATGGATGGATGGATGGATAAATGGACGGATGGATGGATGGTTGGATGGATGGATGATGATGATGATGATGATGATGATGCATGTTTGAGAAAAGCTCTATACAATCCTCGGCCGGAAGAGGGATTGCTGGACTCGTTTTATCCGGCCTCGTCTACGACTCGGCCGTATACCCCAAATCTCGTCCATCAATCCCTTACTTCACGGCCTCTGCAGTAATGTACTATTAATCACGCTTTTAATTTGTTTACTGTTATTACTTTCTAATTTTTTCGCAATAGACAACGGTAAATTATTTAATAGTTGGGGAAGGATGCACTTCCAGACCCTTCTGCCATACTCATTACATTGTTTGGGGACCCGATATAGCGGGCGGTTGGGTATATGGCGTAAGTTATCTGGCCTGTTACGATGTTTTTCTAGTAATTCTATTTTATCAATATCTTCACATATTATGGCTTGCTTTATTTTATTGAAAACATTCATCACTTTACAGTATCGGAATAGTTGACCATAATTATCTTTATATTTATATTTAATTTTCAGAGGAACAATAGTTTTTTTCTTATTTGTAAATTATAGATGTCTAGGAGGTAAGTTTTATACCTAATAAATACATATTAAACATCCAAGACTTGAACACATAAACATTCGCATTTTTCACACAAATATCTGCCCCGACCGGGAATCGAACCTAGGACCTCACAATTAGGCTTTCCGGTGGTTTACCTTACTTAATATAACAAGCACTTAAGTAGGTATAATAAAGTAGACTCGCGCTTGCCGCATTTCGCCGGCGTCCGTTCGTCTGAGAAGTCAAATTTGGTGTTTTTGTGCAGCTTCCGGTCGCTTTGTGGGCAGTTTCCGGTTTTAGCGGACTATTTGATCAATACGGGTTTACTTTTGTTGTATTGTGGGTGTTTCCGGAGCGCGGGGCTCCAAAAACCGGCGAGGCACGTGTAAATAAAAATATACGGGTCCAATCTGGTGGCATAAACTTTTTACGCATAATTCATCATTTGGCATAGGTACCCTACTCTTTTTTCACAGAAACCATTAAATAAATAAATCATACATATAATAAATCTGTAACAAGTCGGTGTCTGTACATTGAAGATATTTGAGAAAAACTGTCACTAGGGCTATTTACTAGCGCAATAGAACCCAAAACAATGTTTTTTAGAATTATTGTCTGTTTGTCTGTTTATCTGTTTGTCTGTGCGTTTGTGCGCGCTAATCTCAGAAACGGCTTAACCTAGAAGGATGCGGTTTTCACTGATATGTAGGTATTTTCTTGGATTAACATTTAGTGTTTGTTTCATTTGAATCGGTCCACAAATAAGAAATATACGTCTATTTTAACAATTTATAGAACAGTTTTTAGAAGTAGTGACTTGGGAGTAGGTACGGTGGTGAATGTGAACGCGGGTGTGCGGGGGGTGGGGGGTGGGGTGCGGGGGGGGGGGGGTTTGCGGGGGGAGTATTTTTTTATATCGAGGAACTAAGGAGAGCCATGATTGATGAAAAAGCAAATTGGATAAAAAAATAAGCTGCCCAAATTACTAATTCCACGCGGACGGAGTCGCGGGCAAAAGCTAGTAATAAATAAAATTATGGGACGATTGACACCAATTGACCTAGTCCCAAACGAAGCAAAGCTTGTACTATGGGTACTAGACAACGAAAAAACATACTTAAATATAGATAAACTAGCGGTTACCCGCGACTCCGTCTGCGAAGAATAGGGGACTTAAAAAAATGGCTTACGACCTATTCTCAGACCTAACAAATAATTATAGAGTAAAAAGTTTCATAAAAATCGGTCAAGCCGTTTTGGAGGAGTTCGATAACAAACACCGTGACACGAGATTTTTTTTAATAGAAGAAGATAAGTACATAATTTATTTCAACAAGGTTTTTTCGAACCAGTGATAGATTCTTCGACATTCATAGTACTTAGGTACTTTGTTTGTACTTTGGCTTTGAATATATGTCTATTTTAGCTTTTAGTAAAATATGGTATACCTACTTACCTACCAAAGAGAAATAAATACTTTATAATCACAAACTCTACAAACCCACTTTTTGAACTAATGATTTCGAGCTTTTAACGAAAGGAAGTCGTCAAAATGTTCACAAACGCTATTTATTGTGTTGCAACATAGAAATTCTTACGCCGAAACTGCGGGGTGAGCTTAGCGGGTGCGCGTGCGCCGACAAAAACTGAATTAGGGACATCCGACGCTGCAAAAAATACGGGAGCGCGGAACATTTGGCGACAGCTCGCCAAATACTTAATACAAGACTAACAACAAAACCCACGAGAATCCAAATAATTTGTATAATAGGTGCTTAATACACTGCATTATACTATATATATTCTACCTAATTTTAGTACATTACTGCAGAGGCCGTGAAGTAAGGGATTGATGGACGAGATTTGGGGTATACGGCCGAGTCGTAGACGAGGCCGGATAAAACGAGTCCAGCAATCCCTCTTCCGGCCGAGGATTGTATAGAGCTTTTCTCAAACATGAATCATCATCATCATCATCATCATCATCCATCCATCCAACCATCCATCCATCCATCCATCCATACATCCACCCATACATCCATCCATACATCCATCCATACATCCATCCATACATCCATCCATACATCCATCCATCCATCCATCCATACATCCATCCATCCATCCATCCATCCATACATCCATCCATACATCCATCCATACATCCATCCATACATCCATCCATACATCCACCCATACATCCATCCATACATCCATCCATACATCCATCCATCCATCTATCCATACATCCATCCATCCATACATCCATCCATACATCCATCCATCCATACATCCATCCATCCTTACATCCATCCATCCATCCATCCATCCATACATCCATCCATACATCCATCCATACATCCATCCATACATCCATCCATACATCCATCCATACATCCATCCATACATCCACCCATACATCCATCCATACATCCATCCATACATCCATCCATCCATCCATCCATCCATCCATCTATCCATACATCCATACATCCATCCATACATCCATCCATCCATCACCAGTAGTTTAAAACGAGTCCAGCAATCCCTCTTCCGGCCGAGGATTGTATAGAGCTTTTCTCAAACATGAATCATCATCATCATCATCATCATCATCCATCCATCCATCCATCCATACATCCACCCATACATCCATCCATACATCCATCCATACATCCATCCATACATCCATCCATACATCCATCCATCCATCCATCCATACATCCATCCATCCATCCATCCATCCATCCATCCATCCATACATCCATCCATACATCCATCCATACATCCATCCATACATCCATCCATACATCCACCCATACATCCATCCATACATCCATCCATACATCCATCCATCCATCTATCCATACATCCATCCATCCATACATCCATCCATACATCCATCCATCCATACATCCATCCATCCATACATCCATCCATCCTTACATCCATCCATCCATCCATCCATCCATACATCCATCCATACATCCATCCATACATCCATCCATACATCCATCCATACATCCATCCATACATCCATCCATACATCCACCCATACATCCATCCATACATCCATCCATACATCCATCCATCCATCCATCCATCCATCCATCTATCCATACATCCATACATCCATCCATACATCCATCCATCCATCACCAGTAGTTTAGGCGGTTTTATAGAAATAAAAGAAGATAGATTTTTTTTAATGTCGTAAGTTGGCTGTATGTAATTTTTTCTTTGTCAGTTTAGTGTTAGTAAGCAAATTTAAAAAGTTACAGCAGCGGACAATAATGGTTTTTCATACTTACTTTTATGGCCTAGGCCAAGAAGATTGTAGGGAGCCATAAACAACAAACTTCATGGCTTCATTTCGTGACATTAACGCATACATTTCAAAGCATGTTTGAGAAAAATTATTTATTTTGAGTGAATTATATTTAATTTTTTTTATTCTTAAAACGGCTATATCTCGAAACCGGATTTTTATAATTGGTCTCTTTTTGCACAACTATGGTAAGTTATCATCCAACTGTAAAGTTTTGTGTATCGCACCTTAATAATGAGACCGACACTATACTTATTTATTCTAATTAAAAAAAAAACTTTGCGTAAAAAGAAAAACAGGTTAAATTTTAAATCTATCTAACACTTATACAAAAATCTCTTGTCACGGTGTTTGTTATCGAACTCCTCCGAGACGGCTCGACCGATTTTTATGACACGTTTTCTCTATATTTGGTAGGTCTGAGAATAGGTCGTGGGGTATTTTTATACCCCTATTCTTCGCGGAAAGAGTCGCAGGCAACAGCTAGTCTCTATATAGTCTATCTCAAAGCTTGTAAAATAAAAATGGTGGTTGATCGCTGCATTTTTTACAAACACACGTGACTCGATCTCGCGTATAAAGATGCAGTTTTTTTACTTCCTTATCGTGTGTCGGTCTCTGATTACCTTCCTGCACCCAGAGACCTTAATTAACTAAAGCGGATCTTTACGGACTGTAGAGAATCGCCAGAATAAGCCATTGATTTGCCAAAGTGGATCTTATACTGTAGAGAATCGCCAGATTTTTCCTAATTCAATAGCATCATTTCATACGGCCTTATTTTATGGGGATCTGCTGCAGACTTGGAATCAATTTTTATTTAGCAAAAGAGGGCTATCAGAGCGATATATAACTTAAGGACACGCGATTCGTTAAGATCTTTTTTTAAAGAAATAGGTATCCTTACCCTGCCGTCGTTGTATATATTTGAAATTATCATGTATGTAAGAAAAAACATATGTGATTTTCCCACTAACGTCGATAAGCGGTTACTAGAAACACAGGGAAGCTTAAAAAAAGTTCCATCTTACAGACTGGCTAAAACTAAAGTCGTTTCTGGGAAGATGCATAGGTACGTTTTTATAATAAAATTCCGAAAACAATAACCGAACAAACTGATACAAAATTCAAATCCATTGTGAAGAAGACATTAATATCTAAGGCGTACTATAAAATTAATGACTATATCATGGACAGGGATGTTTGGAAATAATTCCGATCCGCATTGGCGATCCCTAGTCTCAAATAGCGTATCTACTGTGTTAAAAAATTTAATTGTATTAAATACTTTAGATGTATGTCATTTAATAACAATGTAGATCTGATTGAAAAAAATATACCTTGTTGAGTTTCTTGCCGGTTTCTTCTCAACAGGGTTTTTTCCGAACCGGTGGTAGATTTTTCGACGTTCATAGGAGCATCAATTGATGCCTAAATTGAATAAAGAATTTTGACTTTGACTTTGACTTTGAATAAGCCATTTCTCTACCTACAGGGTTATCTAAATGACAATACAAAATTGACGTTTCTAGCTCAGTTGTTGCTGGACAATATAATGCACTAACTCGTTTGTTTTAATAAGTCTTAAGTAGTTAATTTGAAGTGTCCATATAATGGTTATTGTGATTTAATTTCAACAATGTATGAAAATCCTAAATTTTATCAGACTAAGTAATTTTAACGGGATCCCTTGGGTCGCATAATTTAATAAGTCATAATGCATCGTTCTTCATAACCAACGTTAGTCATACAGTGATTTATTTCTGAAACAGTATTTTTTTCAGGACTTTTTCAAATGCCATCTTATAGAATGCTAGGTTAGGTTTGTTTTATAACAATAGGTACCGAAAAAAAAACTATTTCAGAAGTAAATCACTTTATGACTAACGTTTGATTATGAAGATTGAAGAATGATATACATATATGACTTAATAATAATAATATAATAATAATTTATTCATTTCAGACAGCAGGACAGGACAGATCCATTTTATGTTAGTAAAAGCTTACAAGCTAAGTTGGTTCAGCTAAAATTTATAAAATTTTCAAATTTATAATCCAATATAGAAATAATATAATAAGTGTCAAAATTTTAATTCAAATAACAATTAAAGCTTAAAAACAACTAAAATTGAATTAGAATAAAAGTGAAATGTCCAAATTAAAAATAACAATTAAAATTTAAAACAAAACTAAAATAATAAGAATTAATTAAGCACTTGGTTAAATGAAATGTCCAGATTAAATTTTTTATAAAAAAATTATTAATTATTAATAAATTTTTATAAATTATTCGAAACCATAGAGACCCAATTTTAACAATTGAGTTAACGTATTATGCTTAGCATTAACTGAGTGAGAAATACTAATTTTGTATCACGATTTAATTTCCACTACGTCTACGTATATTAAAAAAAACATCTGAGACTCGAGTAAAGTCGGTGTTGCATACCGGTTAAGGTAAGGTGTCCAATTTTGTAACTCCACCCTTATAAACTCTGCAATAGGATTCAAATTCAGGTGCATCACTTTCTTGGATTTTTTGCGCGTCCCTTAACGATGTCGTTAAGCTTTTTTGATTCAGTTATTTTTCAATTAACAGGGTATTTCCTGTTCAAACTAAATAGCATCCGGTTTCAAACGAGCAGAAAATATTTGTAGTCCACAGCAAAGTCAAAGTAAAAATGTCCTTCAATTTAGTTTAAACAATCACTTAGGTAGAGGTAACGCCACCAGAGTTGAGGCCACGCACACAACCACATCTCATGTAATGACAGCGGGATTTTGACGTT
This sequence comes from Archips xylosteana, assembly GCA_947563465.1. Taxonomy (NCBI): domain Eukaryota; kingdom Metazoa; phylum Arthropoda; class Insecta; order Lepidoptera; family Tortricidae; genus Archips; species Archips xylosteana. The sequence continues at coordinate 10,407,036 of OX387373.1, forward strand.
GTGTTGTCGTTAAACGTCAACACAACGTCAAAATCCGGCTGTCATTACATGAGATGTGGTTGTGTGCGTGGCCTCAACTCTGGTGGCGTTACCTATACTCGCAGTAAACACAAGTAATAATTTACTAAATGGGACTTATCACGCAAACAACTTGACTGACTTGATCGGACTGGAATGTTAGTTAAAACAGCAAATAAGAGTCAACTCGTGACCACTGCTGCAATGTGGCCGAAACGTCAAGGTAAACATTGTTCGCGTGATAAGTCCCGTATTGTATAGTAATTATGAGTGAAAATCACGAAAGTTTAAAACAGTATAACAAAAATATTTTCGCGCATAAATTCCGAAAAATTCGAAGTCCGGACTCGAACCAACGACTGCTTGAGACCATAAGTCACACCACTACGCTACACGACTTAATTAAACAAGGATGATAGACTGGATTGGCAGTCGCCATAGTACGGATCGTCCGCGGTTTTTGTAGTTCGATTATTAAATCTAGATGGCGCTGAAATATAGCCAGAGGCTTTGAAGGCAAAACAATAAGACCACAGATGTTTCATATTACTACAAATGTATTATTTTTCAAAAATATTGCATAATAATACATTTGCAGTGATATAAATATCTGTAGTCTTATTGTTTTACCTTCAAAGCCTCTGGCTATATTTCAGCGCCATTTGGATTTAATAATCGAACTACAAAAACCGCGGCCGATCCGTACTATGGCGACTGCCAACCCAGTCTATCATCCTTGATTAAACATATTATGTACTATCGCCCCAAGCGCCAGATAACCACCTTAAAGGCCCAGTTTGCGTGCAGTGGCTAGACATCTGTCCATAACAATCCATAGCAATAAACATCAACGGCTGCAAGCAAATTTGTTTTGAAAATGGGTATCTGACGTCTGGGGTGATGGTGCCCTAAATGACCGCACTTCCTTCGCAACTCACATTTGCATTATATATTCAAAATGATTTCCCGGAAATGCATCCTGGCGCCGCTACAATAACGAGGATGTCCGTCCGTCTGCTGAGTTAAACTGGAGAAAGTAATATGAGGCCTATGTAGACTTCGAATACTTCGATCATAGATCATAGTGTTGCCCATTATTTCCGAAAATCGTTTTTAGGGTTCCGCATCTCGAAAGGAAAAAGCGGAACCCATAGGATCACTTTGTTGTCCGTCCGTCCGTCTGTCAAGGTCCTTTTTTCTCAGGAACGCGTGGAGGTATCAAGCTGAAATTTATATCAAATACTTAGGTCTACTGTCCCTTGGAGCTGTGAAAAAATCAAACTTCTAAGCCAACGCAATAAATAAATAAAAATAAAATAAATAAATATTAGAAAAAAGGGGACAATCTTACACAAATCGACCTAGTCCCAAACTAAGCAAAGCTTGTACTATGGGTACTAGACGACGATATAAACATACTTATATAGATAAATACATACTTAAATACATAGAAAACATCCATAACTCAGGAACAAATATTCGTGCTCATCACACAAATAGATGCCCTTACCGGGATTTGAACCCAGGACCTCTTGCTTCGTAGGCAGGGTCACTACCAACTAGGCTAAAGCGGTCGTTAAAAAAAGAAAACAAAAGATACAGCCATTTATGCCGCAAATTTTCGACACTCTCAAGGGAATCAAAACCTACAGGGTACTTCCCGTGAACTCAGAATCTTGAAATTTGGTACGAAGCAAGGTCTTATGGCACAGATAGAGGAAAAATTGCGAAAAGCATAAATATTTTTGTCTGTCTGTCTATATCATTAATCAATCTACAATGATCCCACACTGCGCACATTTTGCTTAGGAGCAGGGGTCTGCTAAGACTGGATGTTCATAGATACATATAAATTTGTACGGAATCCTCGGTGCGTGAGTCCAACTCGCACTTGGCCGGTTTTTTCTTCGTGGCAATTATTCCATTCCCATATTTTCCCAGTGGCATTCTTTTCCCAATATTTTATTTACTGTTGGCATTATTTCTCAAAATTGTTTTTTTTTCTATTGGCATACTACTCAATCTTTTTTAATCTCAATGGACACCTGTCCTAGAATACTAGGTAGGTTAGGTTAGTTAGGTATAGATTCTTGTCCCAGAAATAGGAGGTCAGTCGATTATCAGCTTTAATCGAAAACACTAGTGAAAACACTATACTCCATTTAATTTAGAATTATAAACCACAACAACATTATATTGCGGCTCGTGAACTGTAATCTCTTTACAATTTGTACTAGAGTAACAATTGACGACACGCAAATAAAGTGACATTAAAACAATTTTATTTTGCGGCTCCCAGACTATTGTACTGTACTATTTGCTAGGTAAGAAATAGTTGACGAGCCGCAATATAATGGTGTTGTGGTTTTCAATTCTAAATGAAATGAAGTATAAAAATACTTCCTGGGTAATTAAGAGAATATAAAAAAGGAGAACAGTAAAATTAAACAGTGATAAATAATAATAATTGGGGAAAAATGCCACTGGGAAAATACGGGAATGGAATAATTGCCACGAATACTTAAATATTGATTTTCGGAAAATAATGAGCCACGCTCAATACGTAGATGCAAGGTCCAATACAAAATCAAACTTATTACTGACTTATGACAACACTGACAGATGAAGGGGCTGTTTCACCATCCATTGATTAATTTTAACTGACGGATAAATCGGGGCAAAAGTATTTTCGTATTTTTAATGTATTATTAGAAATCAAACCTCTTTGGCTGTGCTGAATGTAACTGGCTGGTTTTAATACCATTAAAAGTTGACATTCTGAAGATGCAATAAATAAAATAAAAAACTAGTTCCCGCCATTTTTCAATTGTTTTTCAAGCAAGCAAAATGAACGTGGGCGTTCTCAGAAATTGTTGTTGGTGGCGTAAGCGGAGTTCCGCTTTTCAAAATGGGTTAAATTACTTTGAAATGTATCTTAATCGAAAAAGTATTAAATAAACCGTAAGAAAACAGTAAATTTATCGCGCATTAATGTCAAATTCATTAAAAAAACTCAATTTTATTTAGTTGCTGCTGGTAAGAAGTTCCATTACGTCACACATTTTGAAAATTATTTAGAAAAAAAATACACACGTTACAAATCTTTTAATACTATATTAATGAAATATACACTAAATTGTCTTCTGAAAAATAAAATTATTGGACGTCATATAACAAAACACTGAGTTTAATGAAAAAATCTTTCCTTAACGCTACTTTTCTGTACTTTGTACTACATGTTATTTGGTTCTACAGCGACCACTGCGTAATATAAGAAAATATTTATCAATCTGAGATACCTAGTTAAATACAATTTGCTTAATACAATTAACTTTTAATTATCTTTAACGTATATTACAGTATTTTTAGAATTTTAATCACAGTCTCAAATGGACCATGGCGTACAATGGAACTCAAAGTGGCGTTTAGGAACTATAAGGTAACGTTCATATTTAACCATAACCAATTTTGACAAAACATAGCTAAAAACATTCCCGATCAATAAAATTCACCTTTCAAACAAAAAAAAAACAAAATCTATTGACTTGAATGTTCGTTTTAATCTGTGTTTATTTATGTGTGCAAGGGTGGCATATGGGAAATCTCAAAACACGACCACTTTTTTGAGTTAATTAATTCTCATTTTAAATTTCAAATAGATTTACATTCTTTTAGAGCTAAGGTCTAAATAAATAAATAAAAAAATTATGTGTAAATCTTGCCAGAATTCGAATAATCGACTATGAAAGTCATGTGACACGACTTTTTCCAACAGACAACTTAGTTTGAAAACGCCCACGTATGTGACGAAGAAATTCGGTACATTTTAAAGTTTAAAAAAAAAGGTAAAAATGCGACGAACGCCGCGAATAAAATTTGTGCGGTTTATGGACCTAATGCGGTATCAATAAGAGCAGCACAAATGTGGTTCAAGCGTTTCAAGTCTGGAAATTTTAGTGTGAAAGATGAGGTTTTTAGTATGAAAATTTTTCCTTTGTATGAAAAATACGGAAATACTTTTGCCCCGACCATAATTCATATACTAAATACAAACTGAAACATACATGCACAGAAAAACCCCAGAAAAAAGACCAGCGCTGGGGATCGATTTTTTCTGGGATTTTTCTGCGCATCTAAGTATGTTTCGTTTGCTAAGTTACCTTTTTTCTCAGAGTCAAATCCAACGCTTGATTAACTTCATGAGGGAAAATTGGCGTGCTCCTATTATAACTTTGCATGTTGTCATTGTTTGATTGAGAAATCGGCCACTCTTTTTGTGACGAGGTTGAAGGCCCAACGTTTTGGTATGTGGGCGCTTGTACTTGACATTTCTCACATCTCCAGGCCTCTGTGTTTGATTTTGACAAGATGAAAAATCTTTTAAGTCCGACACCTGCACAGTGTAGATGAAATTTGTGCTCACATATACTACATTTTATAAATTGTTTCGTCTCTATTCTTGATGCGCACTTAGCGCATTTTATAACTTTATTTTCATGTCTTGATGCCATCATTGCAGTTCTTGCGCAGGAGTACTATTTATTGTTTTTCGCACACTTTATAGATCTGGCATGGAGAAATGTCCTTATGGATCGACGTTCTTTCTTTTTGCACTCCAGACACACGTTTTGAGCATCATTTATATTATTTACCATTTATTTTACGCGCAGCCGATGTGAATACTACACTACTGGCGACTACCCACATCTTTTTTTTAAAGATACTTCATACCAAACTTGTAACGGATAAATGGTTACCTATCATATTCTCGAAAAGCTCATTTCCGAATATTAAAAATCCGAAAACGAAACTCCTTTTTTTCATTTTCCAAATTATTGTTTGTCAGAAATTTTATGCACCATATTTTCTTTTGCCGAATGCTTTAAAATCCATTTTTTTATTTGACATATGATTCAAAATCCAACTTTATTAAATTCCGTAGGATCATTTGCTATATATTTATTTACTCCGCAAAATCATTATCCCGCAAAGGGCAGGGGTACAAAAGGCCACCATACAATTATGTGTGAAGCGTAATATTCATTTTGTTGTTTAATATTTCCCAAATATTTTATTGAATTTGCTATGTGGGTAGAGAGGTTTTCTAGGTGGTCATAAAAATAATAACTAACACCAAAGGCTAATGTGGCTAATGCCTTTGAACCTATCCGATTCGCTTCCGCTCTGTACCGTCTTGCTCGCTCGCTGTAAATTGGGCAATGTTGTCTTACTCTAATGTTAGGTAGGTAATAAAAACATACTTTCGGCTTTTCGTAACATTTAGATTATGAAAAGATAGCAACTGATTAAAGTTGGCAAATAGAGAAAATGGATATTGTTTTTCGGGATTTTAAATTTGTTGGCAAATAACACTGTGATTAAATGAATCTGTGGCATTGTGAAGTTGTGGAAAAACAAAACATATGGATTTCAAAAAGTCGGTGAACCGTTTTCGGATAAATGAAATTCGAGTAAACGAGTTTCTAAACATCGATAGGTTCCCCGGATAAATGTGATGCCGTCTCCGTCTATTGGAACAAAACAAACAGAGACGGTACATTTATCCGTCAAATAAATTTGATCAATGGATGGTGAAACAGGGGGTAGGTAAGTAAGTGATTTAGTAAATGTAGTACATAAATTCTAATACAATACCTTACGTAATAGAACAAAAAAAACCGCTTCATTTCAGCCCTGAAAACCAGATTAATTTTCGATTAACTGCAAAATTACATTTTTTGTTGCTTTAAAACAAATAAATAGTTAGTTGATTATCTTTTTGTATTTTTTTCAACTTAAATTTTTATTACTTTTACGGTCATCCCGTGAAATTCATTTATATTGACCAGTGGTGGTGTAGGGGAATGGCACGCGGCACGGAATGCTGAGGACCTGGGTTCGATTCCCAGCGCTGGACTTTTTTCTGGGTTTTTTTCTGTGCATCCATGTTTCAGTTTGTATTTAGTATGAAATATAAGTGACGTTTGTCATTCAAACTCTATGGGAATTGTGTATTGACGGATTATAAAAAGTACGTCAGTTGATTGGTGGAGTCAACATCCCTATTCTGCCTCTTGAACGAATAGAGGTTTTTAGAGAAAAACACATAATAACATTATGGAATTGGAATATTTATTAAAATAATTATGTACAAAGTGTCGAAAGTCTCATAACTAAACTTATGGCAATACTCTATCGTCTAACTGCATAACAATAAGAACGCTAGAACGTGGCAAAAAATATCTAAAAATGCCTGCCCGTTCATACTTACAATAATATAATACATAAAATTGAATACACGCTTATTTACACAGCATTTTATTCATAATTATCACTTAAACTAACTATTTTTTGGAATAAATTATTTTATTATGACAGAATATACATAGTGCCTTTATACAGTTAAGTGAAAGCGTACAAATTGGTTTTTAACTCCGAAACGGCTGAACCGATTTTCACGGGATTTATATTAAATCCAAGCTAGAAATGCCAGCTTTCTTTATAACAAAACCGCATTGAAATCGGTTCATCCGTTTCGTATTTACGATGGCATTTATGAAGGGCTCAAAGTCACATTTTTCAACATGTCATCTTAACATAGTGGTCTCAAAGACGAATTATAGTTTTTCCTTTTATAATACAAAATAATTAGGTACAAGGGGCAAATTGAAAACATTGTAAATAAAGTATATATAAACAAAGTCTGCGATTAAAGTAAATTAGAATACTATAAATAAGTCTAAAAATGTATTTTAAATTTATCATGTTTTAACAAAGTAACAAAAAAAAGGAACAAAATATTTGGAAAGTGATTGCGAGAATACATAATGTTTAATTAATAAATAATACGTTTATTCGAACTGTCAATCTTATATTTATTGCAGATAGTGTATGACCTTGAAAATGAGGCCACAATGGAAAAGTTTACATACACGGGTGCTATTCGCAATCCATAATATTGCTAGTCATAACATAATGTTTGTCATAATGATCATTTGCCATAATTTTTTTCCCTGAAACTGAAAATAGATTCAAAGAAAAAATAGTTATGGCTAACATTACATTATGGATTCCAATTTAAACATTTGAAATACAATAATGCGAAGTTATTTTAGGTATCCTATTATCTCGCCCCATTCGTTTTTCGTTTGATTCTTATTTCGTCTCAATCTGTATTCGTCACTCATTCTTTATTCGTTTTGTTCGCTATCCGTCGTCTTATTTGGTCAAATTCTGTAACTCGCCTCTCTCTTAAGTCTTATTCGTTTTTCGTCACGGTATTCCTTGGATTCATTCGTCGTTCGTCCCTTTCGTTTTTTGTCTCATTTACTTACGAACATTTATTGACCAGCAACGAACGAATAAGTAAATGAGACAAATAACGAAAGAGAAAAACGACGAATGAGTCCAAAGAAGACCGTGACGAAAAACGAATAAGACCAGAATAAGATGCAGAATTTGACCAAAAAAAAAATCGGTTGTCTGTAAAGTCGGTTTACGGACGATAGTTTAACGTGACAACGTCATAACAAAACATTCACCCCCCGCACCCCCCGCATTGAAAATTACCCGAGCGCTAGTACTAACATTGTATTATATAATATTGCAACTGGCCTTCACTGCTCTGTAACGTTGCGTCATCCTTTTTCGTGTTGCAGCCGGCGTTTATCGATTTATTAGACTTTGTCACGTCAAAAAGATAGTGACGGATAGCGAACAAGACGAAGACGAACACAGAATGAGACGAAATAAGAATTAAACGGAAAACCTCAGATCAAATAAAAAGTAAAGATAGAGTGCGGTGAACAGCCGAGTGAGGCCGGTTTCATAAACATGTGTGCGTAGGCCGGTGTTGCCATAATAATTCTTAATACCCCGATACTACGTTGCGTGTCACGTTGATACCGTTACTACAATAAAAAAACGTTGATAAACTTTTACAAGAAACAAATAACTTTACGTTGCGTCACGCGGCGGACACGACGTACAAATACGCGTTCTTGAATCTACATAAGCACGACGACGTCTGTACACGCGTACGCCTACATACATCGCGCGCGCACTCTTCTGGTTTCTGGCGGTTTCCGGCTATCTGCGCCTTGAGGGGTGGGGTAATTCGAATCGGTGCGGGGCGGACCGTTTCCATTCTGTACGTCAGTACTATTATATATTCTATGGTTGCGTGTCACGTTCTCACGTTTTAAGCCGTGCTAATAAAGAATAGAATTTAAAATGAAAAAGAATAGGCGACATTTACCCAATAATAGGGTAGCTACAACATTATAATGGCAACACTAGTGTTGACGTTTTGGGTTCTAAGCAAAATTTGGTGCAGTTTGGTCGCAAGTGTGTGCGTGCCACTGTGTAAGCACACGGATTGGTGTAGTGTGGCCGGCCTCACTTCGTTGTTCGCAGCGCTATATCTTTACTTTTTATTTGATCTGAGATGAGACGAAATAAGAACTAAACGAAAAACGAATGAGGCGAGATAGGATATTGTAAGCTGGCAGGCGACTGCTGTATGTAGGTTGTCTATGGATTGATTTAAATATTAAAAGTAGAACAGCAGTCGAATGTCAGCCATGAAAAACTAACTCTGTAGCTTTGCAAAAGAGACTGTCAATAAAACGGAGGCGTATTACATCAATTAATAGCATAAATAGTGTTAGGAAAGCTACACTCCCAAGCTCGTGGCTTATTTTGGACCAGTAAAACAATGAATTCGGCACATTCGGCAATAAATGGTTTCCAATGTTGATGTTTATTTTCCTTGTAATCGAAGTGAAGAGCAGAGTGTCGAGCATTGGACCCATTTTCCCCTCGGCGTGTCTGTCTGCCCTCGCCGTACCGGCTCGGGTAGTTTTGGGGACGTCTCGGGTGGCATGGCTTGTTTTGTGTTTTTGTTGTAGGTGTAATCTGCTTTTTATTGTCGGTATTAATGATGCTTAGCACTGTTTGTTTTGTTTTTCTTTTTTGTATAATTATTTTGAATTAGTAAGTAATATTTTGTTCTCGATCCTCTTGGTTGTGGCAGAATATCAGTGTTTTGCTCCTATGAGCAATGTTGACCACTGAGCCATGGCCCTTTTGCACTACTGCAGCGCATACAGACAATATATAATGTTTTACTTTTAAGTTTGTACTGACTTTTGTATTTTTGTTAATCTTGATTGTGTGTGCTTGCAGTACCAAATAAACGTCTTTATCTATCTATCTATCTATTCCGTTCAGAAGTCGACGGTCGAACTCACGGGCAAAAGCTAATCAATAAATTTGGAATGCAAAATAGGAAAAACCTTCTCGTGTTTCAAAGGAATACGTCAAAGGTTAGTGGAAGAGTAACGGCGTTATTGCCTTTTAAATGTGCGTATAACTTATTCATAGTTTGATCTAATATTGCACAATTAGTTTTGGATTAATAGAATATTGAGCGGCGCCAAAAGTTCAAAACGAAGTTAGCGAGCGTTTGCCTAGCTGGCAACGTTGCACTTTTGTTAGTTTTTCTCGATTATTTCATAAAAATGTTCTAATATATAAGTTAATGTGTCTATTGCAATAATTATTTGTAATAGACTTATTTTCTTTAAAAACGAACAAATAGGCTAGTTTCCTAAAAAAATCTAATTAGTTCGTCATTTAAATTATCAAAAAATATTGGACACGTATTTTTTCTTTTGTCAATTGAACAAAAAATGACGGAGATATTGTATGTTGAAGTTCCGCGTGACGTCACGATTCGCTACACTTTTTAGCGAACCGTGACGTCACGAGCCCCCACTCCCGAACTTTGTCGCGCTTTATCTTTGTCGTTTTTTGTTCAATTGACAAAAGAAAAAAAATGTGTTCAATATTTTTTGATAATTTAAATGTCGGACTAATTGTAATAGTGTTTTTTTTACCCAGGACACTACCCTATTATTACCTAACGGTTTTTAAAGAACAATTTAACGACCGCTTTAGCCTAGTTGGTAGTGACCCTGCCTACGAAGCAAGAGGTCCTGGATTCAAAACCCGGTAAGGGCATTCATTTGTGTGATGAGCACGAATATTTGTTCCCGAGTTATGGATGTTTTCTATGTATTTAAGTATTAATTTATCTATATAAGTATGTTTATCGTCGTCTAGTACCCATAGTACAAGCTTTGCTTAGTTTGGGACTAGGTCGATTTGTGTGAGATTGTCCCCTAATATATATATTTTTTTTTTATTTATTTATAGACCACATTTTTATTTTTCATTCAATTTTAATGGAATAATCGAGAAAAGTAACAAAAATGCAACGTTGCCAGCTCAGCAAGAAACTCTCTTAAATCGTCGTTTAGCTATTCATTATTATCATCATCATCATCTCAATCTATATACATATATACGTAGCGTATGTATTTGTAATAATCTGTTTTTAGAAAAAAATACTCGGTGCAGAGTTTCTTGCGGCACCTTTGATCAATTATAACTGTAGATCCACAGTCGCGCGCCCGAAAATGTCCGAGCCAAATGAGCGCCACTTTGATAAAAGTGGCCTTCTTTTTCTCAGTACGTTGCGTGAAATTGTCAAGTTTAGCTGTCAAGTGTCAACCGAAATTCGACTGTAATGAAGTAAAGGCTAGGTTCAAATTTCTGTGTAGGTGATGTTTTTAATTATTATGCAAACAAATAAAAAAGTTCGGACATTCTTTGAAGGGGATTTTGTTCGGCAATGTGTATCTTCAGTTATAATTGATCAAAGTGCGGCACAATCTTTTCGAAAGCGCTGGCAGACTCAAAAAGGAGACATAAAAGACCTACAATACAGAAATAATTTTTTGATTTCGTTTTGAGTTACTATATAAGGTGCTAATAAATTAGATACCAATGTTTCCAGGGCGTAGCTTACTCAAAACAACTAACTTTCATTCAGACAACTTTTCAAAATTAAAAAAAACGCAAACTTTTCATACATGACCATCCAAACGGATTACTGCTTTAGTAATAACAAGTTAGGTTTGAAGTATTTTTTGTATTTTTATTTTTTTAACTTCATTTTTTTACTTTTACGGTCATCCCGTGAAATCCGAAGTTTTGTTAAAACTATGGCCTAGTAGCGACATCTCTTAGTCCGGGTGAGCGGTTAGTTCCGAAGGAGTGTTGATGTTTCTCGATGAGAACTGAACATAGATGGCGCTGTATCACTGCAAAAGTGATCATAGCAGGCTGGAATGTATGATGCATAGGAAAAATTTGTATCTAAACTCCTGACCAGTGGTGGTGTAGGGGAATGGCACGCGGCACGGAATGCCGAGGACCTGGGTTCGATTCCCAGCATTGGTCTTTTTTCTGTGCATCTATGTTTCAGTTTGTATTTGCTTTAGTAATGGAAAATTTTTAAAAGTCCTTAGAATAAAAGTGACTTGTGTTGATGAGTATAAAGACAGAAATATTGGTACCTAATTTGTCAGCACCCAGTAATGATTTAACCGCATCTTGCCGACTTTTAAACTTTTGGCGTTACGGCTCTCAAACAGTCAAACTAGTTATCAGCTGTTGGCAGAGCTTGCCATACGCTCTCTGATCACCGGATATCCTCCTCATCTTCAGCCCCTTCTTCTCCATAGCCTTGTTCTCACACAGAACCAGTTCGATCTGGATACCACCGGAATACGCCAGATTCAAACCAGTCAAAGTGTCCTCATGATTCTCTTGGGACGCTTCGACAAAAATACTTTGCGGCGGCACTCTAGAGTTTATAGTATCTTTTAACAACTCTACTATTCTTTGAGAATCTAATTTGGAGCAAACTGTCGATAGTGTTACCTCGTAGTACTCTTGGACGCACGAAACCTTCTGTGGACTTAATAATATTGGTATCTTTTCATCTGACCTACTACAATCAGTTTCAGGTCGACATATCTCTGTTAATCTCAAATCCATGGTCGACCTTTGGAGCTTTTCAATTTCTTCGCCCTCATCGCATTTCTCAAGCCGATCCCTCGGCACGTATTCTTCTTGCAAATCCCCTAAGATGCCTTGATTGGAAAATGACGATCTCGGCGTTTCGCCTTTCTCGGAAAAACTGCCTCGACCGAAGTCCCCTCGTTCAGAGAAACTGCCTCTATCCGAAAATGAGAACGATTCTCTGTGCTCGGAGAAGCTACCCCGATTCTCACTGAAACCAGAACTTATAGAAACTATATTAGAATAAATGGACTGTATGTTTTGTTCGCAATTCGGCGATACATTCGCCGAATCGTTACTCAACGAATCATCGCTGAAACCTAGACTCTTATCGCTATTTCTTCGACTTTTATCGTCGGAGACCAATTTTTCGTCCTCTTTAGGACTCTGCATTTCTGAATCCCTATCCTCTTCTATCTCCGTTTCTTGACTGACTTTTCTACCTATACCTTTGGTGATTGACGGTCGATCGTCAAGATCTGAAGGTTCAGAAATGACGAACTGTGGGACGAGATACTTGGTGTTTTCGAGGCTGTCCATGCTGTCCTCTGATGATGAAGCTACTAGGGTAACCTCGGAGCCTAAGCAGTCTGTTAGGCTGATTTGGGGGGTAGAAGCATAACTCTGGAATTCTTGTTGAAGATTCCTGTTCATTTGGTGGGTGAAGCTTAGTTTTTCGCAGCCGTTGCTGATTTCTTCTTGGATCATGTCTAGGGGGGAACTGGGGTTGGAGATGGGACTGTTGTTCTGGGATCTGTGGGTTACCATGTGTAGTTGGGGGTGTAAGATGGTCAGTTGGGGGTATTGGCCCGTGTCCATGTCTGTGTTTTGCCGCAGGTCCAAGGGCGTGGCTGTAGATTGGGGGGTACCTGAAGAAAAAAAAAAAGGTTTTCAAATAAATCTTTTTTGTACAAGATTTGTGGTGGTGCGTGTGTATGCGTGCGTATGCGTGTGTGCCTGTGTATGGTCTGTGTCTATACTTGGTGCCAAATAACGCTGCCTAATCTGTGTAATCTAATAGTGAGAAAATGTTGACAATTTCTGCAATGACCGCAAGTGAACTCAACCCTGTACCACGATAAACGCGTAAAGTTGATTTAGCGATAATTTTTATACATTTAGCGACAGTCGTTTTTAAACTTGAGATAATATAATACTTGAGGAGTAATGAACTTTTAGGCAGCGTTATCTGGCACCTAGTATATGTACGGTCTGAGTCTGTGTATGTGTATGGTCTGTGTCTATGATGGTCTGTGTGTGTATGTGTATGGTTTGTCCGAGAAGAAGGGCTACGGTTTAGCCCAAAACATGTCAAGTTATTTTTTTATTTTATTTTTATGTTAATTATATTTGTATGTCACTAACCTTAGATCTAAGTAACTTGTAGTTGTTGTAATTAACACTATGGATTTTATTATGGTCCGAAATAAACATATTTGAATTTGAATTTAAATTAAACTCGTTTTAAGACGTGAGTAGAGTAGTCCGTATACTTTCACTATGAGTGAGACACACGGTAGTTTCATGTTTAATCTATCTGTATCTGTATTCTGTGTATAGTCTGTATTTGTGCATGGTTTGAGTATGTGTATGATCTGTGTCTGTGTATGGGCGTAGGTTACTGATTCATTTGGCAAATGTTTAGTTTTTCTGAAACTGTAAATTATTCAGGTTATATTTCAGGGCTATTCTATAGGTTAGGTTAGGTAAGGTTTGTTTTATAACAATCTTGAAAAGATTACAGGTCCAGAAAAAATAAACAGTTGGGAAATGAAACATTTCAATCAGTAAACCGTGTCTGTGTATGACTTGTGTCTGTGTATGGTCTATTTGTGTATGTGTACGTAAGTGCGTGTATCACTCACCTCTAGTAATAGAACCTGTGTGCAAATAGCTGAGCCCCTCGGTAATTTGGCGCAGCGGGGAGCCGGGAGGGGGGGTCGGGTTCGCGAAGTGATCCGCCGGTGGGGGGAAGTTTAGTCCCAAATTTAGGACTAAATCCTGAAATAAAAACATATAGGGTGATATAAATAAGCGATGTTACAGTAAAATTACATAAAGTTTACCACTGACAGATGGTTTGCCTTCATTTCATATTCAACTTTAACGACCTACAAATAAAGCCAATTTTAGAATACTGTTACCCACGTTTGCAGATTTTGTAATAGCTACTTTATTTGTATGGTTTTAAAGTTGGAAATGAAATGAAGGCAAGCCATCTGTCAGTGGTAAACTAAAAGTAAACGTATTGTATGCACTGTGAGTACGGCGAATGCGGCGGCGAAATTACGGAAAAACCGTCGTAGTTCATCTATTCGATTCTAGATGGCACTGAACTCACTATTTGTCGTAGTTCACCTATTTGATACTAGATGGCGCCACTGAGAGTGTGAGTAGCAAAGGAGCGTCTCTCAAGATATAAGAACTTATCCTTCCACTAGTGTTGTTGCGATAACGATAGTCTATCGATATTAGCGTGATACTATCGTGGCCTAGAAAACCAGTCATACTTATAGATAGTGCTATCGGAACTATCGACCCTTGACGATACCATCGATAGTGAAAATTAGGCGATACTACCGAACTTGGTCGATAAATAAATAATAAATAAAAATAAATAAATAAATATCACGGGACAATTCACACCAATTGACATAGTCTCAAACTAAGCTAAACAAAGCTTGTGTTATGGGTAACTAGGCAACGGATAAACATACTTAACTTTTATTGATAGAAACATACTTAAATACATATTAAACACCCAAGATCCGAGAACAAACATTCGTATTTTTCATACAAATGTCTGCCCCGACACGGGAATCGAACGCGGGACCTCAAGTTTCATAGTCAGGTTCTCTGACCACTAGACCATCTGGTCGTCAACTGATAACATCGATAGTATCGCGTCAAAAAAGACGATACTGTCCATACTATCGATTGTTAAAAAATAAGTAATACTATTGCTAATGATCAATAGTATCGATAGTATCGTCTTTTTTGACGCGATACTATCGATAGTATCGACCAAGTTCGATATTATCGCCTAATTTTCACTATTTGCATCGCTATCGCAACAACACTGCCTTCCACAACGCCATTAGTTAGATGCCGCTAAAGTCGCCAATCGTAGTTCACCTATTCGATACTAGATGGCGCTACTAAGACTTACATGGGTATAGTCCGTAGCACGTCTAGAAACACTGCTGCCGGAAGTTAGTTCCACAATTCGGTGCTAGATGGCACTAAACTCACTATTTGTCGTAGTTCACCTATCTCCTACTAGATGGCGCCACAACTTACCTGCGTGAGTAGCAAAGACGTCGGCAGCTCAGCCAAGGGTTCCGTCCGCAACGCCGCGCGGGCTTCGGGGGGGAGGGCGGACAACTCCAGGGACGGGGGAGACGCGCCGTGGATCGGGGAGTCTGGAAAGAACGTCAATGTAGCGGTTAGTGAGCTCTGCCTAGGGCGAGACGGCACCAATCATGGACCTGTTAAGAGGGTTTATACCTGCTGAGCTGGCAACGTTGCATTTTTGTTAGTTTTTCTCGATTATTCCATAAAAATTGAATGAAAATTAAAAATGTTTTGAATACAAATTGTTCTAATATAAAGTTAATGTGTCTACTGCAATAATAGTTCGTGATAAGACTTTTATTTTCTTTAGAAACGAACAAATTATTACCTAACGGTTTTTAAAGAAAATAAAAGTCTTATCACGAACTATTATTGCAGTAGACACATTAACTTTATATTAGAACAATTTGTATTCAAAACATTTTTAATTTTCATCCAATTTTTATGGAATAATCGAGAAAAACTAACAAAAATGCAACGGTGCCAGCTCAGCAGGTATAAACCCTCTTAAGCATAGTAGTTATGGCCATAGGGCTATGTATAGTCTTAACCCTTCGTATGCCTTGTACCGGATCCGTACCCAATTTAAGGCTTTCTATTTGTATTTTTTTTAAAATCTGTATCATTGGATTTATATGAAACTGTTGAGGCTAGAATGCACGACTTTTTTTTTTTTAAATTCCGGCATACGAAAGGTTAAAGTGACTGACAGTTGTGTTCCTTTTTTAAAAATATAATATTTTAACCTTTCTGTCGCTTCACATTTTGGAGGTAGCTATTTTTGTTCATTCTCATCCTGGTCTGTTCGATAAACTGATGGAGGCACGCCGGCTCCCTGTTCGTTCTCAATATCAATATACATTGTGTAGTAAAATTTGTAAAACGGCATTGGTGCGCAAAAGTGTCTTAGGAATGGCTCCTCAAATATTTAATAAAATTCCAGATTCTTTTAAAGAAATGACATTGGCGCAATTTAAAAGAAGACTGTCGTTGTACTTATAGAAAAATGTTATTATACTATACAATCAATGATTTTTTAAGTGATAATGATAACAATTTATAATTATTGTTTTTTTTTAATTACCTAATTATTATTTTTTACAAATTTTTATTTCATTTTATTTTTTATTGAATCAGGCGTTACTTTGCGGAGGTCCATATTAATGAACTAAAACAATTACTTTGCTCACCCGCGACCTTACAATAGTTACGTTTATGCAAGAAATGTGTGTTCATGCAGTTCCTCCACCTCCACACTGTACGAACACACACAAATCACATAAACCCAACCATCACCACCACCAAGCTACACTGACGCGTTTCGAACTCAACCAGAGCTCATCTTCAGAGTTACCTCTGGTCACGCGTCAGTGTAGCTTGGTGGTGGTGATGGTTGGGTTTATGTGATTTGTGTGTGTTCGTACAGTGTGGAGGTGGAGGAACTGCATGAACACACATTTCTTGCATAAACGTAACTATTGTAAGGTCGCGGGTGAGCAAAGTAATTGTTTTAATTCATTTTATTTTTAGTGTTTTTTATGACATTTTTAAATGAATTGTTTGATTATCTCATTTTGACTGGACTACATAGTACCTACATATAATATTTATCGCTGCATAATTGATATAATTGCTAATAATGTTATTTAGAAAACCCGTGATATTTTGTACGCCATGTGAAAAAACATACAAGGTTCTAATTTTAAGTTTACCATCTATATATGTACCTATGTTTGACAAATAAATGATTATTATTATTCTCTTTATTTATATTGTTTTCTTAGGTTATTATTATAGTTACCCAGTAATGGACAGCAAAGAATCAATGCCTTATAGCGCACCATTCATGGACTTTACTAGTTCTAACCATCAGTTATCCGAGCATAGTGTTGATAGTTTAAAAATGAGGAGTGGCCGTTTCTTAAAATTTGGGTTAACGGAAAAAAATGTTCATGAATACGGATGACGACTGGGTTATAAATATGTCATTCTATTTAGTCCGTCAGTTAGATTATGGAAAAATATGGGACACGTATTTTTTGGTTTATCAAATTATTAAAAATCGACAAAGGCATACATCATCAAACTTCCGGAGTGGGGGCTTGTGACGTCACTCTTAGGTAAAAATTGTACCATATAGTGACGTCACTCGAAACTTCTAAGCACTGTATCCTCGTCATTTTTTGTTTGTCAAACAAAACAAAAAGTACGTGTACAATATTTTTTAATAATCTAACTGACGGACTAAACAGTTTTTTTTAGTCGTCTAGCCTATTGGCTCTTGTCCATTACTGGTGCTGTCACCCTAGAGGTAACGCCACCAGAGTTGAGGCCACGCACACAACCACATCTCATGTAATGACAGCGGGATTTTGACGTTGTGTTGTCGTTAAACGTCAACACAACGTCAAAATCCCGCTGTCATTACATGAGATGTGGTTGTGTGCATGGCCTCAACTCTGGTGGCGTTACCTATACCCACTTTGGGATATATACGTAATGTATGTATGTAATTTACAATAGTATTCCAAATAGCCGATTGATTCCTTTTTCGTCGTATTCCTGATTGGACATGTTCTTGTTTCGGCACACTCCTGTTTGGACGTTTTCCGTTTTCGGTATATTCTTGTTTCGACACATTTAAGTGAACCAGCAAGAGCCAAACCGAGCTGATGTGCTAGAGTTACCAAACACCCGAGTCTTCTTTGTTCCCGAAATTAAGTATAGTCAACGACAGTGGCGTGCCTAGCAGTGGCGAAGGGTGCTAACAACCCGATTCCTTCCGGGTTGCCTAAAATTTTGAAATAATCAAACGCTTTTATTAATAACCCGTTGATTGTAATACAGGCATACTCTTCCCTAATAAACTTAACTTTTTTTCAACACGATGCAGAATCAAAACGCAACGTAATACTCTCACAAAAACGATTCATTCACGATCTCTAATAGTAAATGCCGGTCGGAAATATTAGAAATTGTGCACTCAGACATTTAAATAATTCATTGACAAACACCCACACCACTCCAGGAAACATCGTGTGTTTATGCTACTTAGATAACCCGGGATTAAGCGGCTTATTACATTTAAAAAAAGACTTTGTGTGTTGTGCGTAAGGCTCACTTTCACTTTGCCTGCCGAAGCCGCGAGCCGCGAGCCGTGAGCGGCTTCTTGGAACATTTTTGGCGCTACGATCGCCTACTTATACAAAATTACTGCAGCGAAATGGAACGTAAAATATCGATGATTTAGTGTAAAACAAAAACAATTATATTTTATCTGCTTTTATTATTAAGGTTTATAAACTGGCGAAATTAATATTAGATTAGAATCTTATAAAATAACACCGTCACTTATTGGAAATAATTGTAATGGCAACATTACGATTGATTTGTCATTGATTACAAACTTCATATTTCGTTTCTTGTTGTGAAGTATTATTATTGTTTGTTATTAGTAGTACATATATTGTTTTAATTTAATAAAAAAATACATAGCCAGATTAGTGTTGATGCTCGAAACCAGTGAAATTTCGTAATATCGGATTGTGCAAACTTATAGTGTCAAGTGGTCAGTTTAATTTATATTTTATCTTCGGTCGGACTCGCTAGATAAATTATTTTGTATTTACTAGGCTTAATAAAAGTAGAAAAGGCTCCTTTAATTAAAACTGATTGTGGATGCGAATTTGTTGAGTGACGATTTTAGAAGTTATGTCCTAATTTTCAAGAAGAGAATAAATAAAAAGGGTAAGATAAAGGTTAATAGTTTTCGCCAGAGGCGGCGCTGGGTAAAGGCGACGTGGGCCACCGTCCTCGGCCTCGCGGTCTGAGGGTCCTCGCGCCTCGAAAGTTTCCCGTTTTTTGCTCATTACATCCGTAATCTAATGTGTGACGCGCCATCACAGGGCCTCATAAAATGTGTCTTGTCTTGCCCACACCAAATTTAGGTCCTGCGCCGCCACTGGTTTTCGCTACGGCTTTACCTGAAAAAAATTTCACGCTTCGCCACTGGTGCCTAGGGTATCAAGCTATGGCAAGCCGAGAGATATGTTTTATTATATTTTTATAATTTTATGTAGGTAAATCCATCTTGTTGCCGCTTTACTCTTCAGTTTGGACAAGCTTACCAAAGCACACTTCGTTCTATTTTATTATATTGTGCCGTTTTTTGCCCAAATAAACATTAATCATTAAACATTCTATTACTAGACTGAATTTTACAGACTCATTCTCACACGCACCGCACTGTACACCGCACTAAAACAAGAATACTATTTATTTTGTAATTGCATCAAATCACGCATTTTTCAACGCCTTGCATGGCCCACGATTCGATATAAACAATCGTGAAGTTATTCATCTCGCCCGCGCACTCGCGTTCCAAACCAAACGCAACAAACTTCACACCGTAAGCCAGATTCAAAATTGCAAAGAAAGTGCTATATATGCAGCTATACATAGATATTTGCAAAACTAACGTTTTCCTAAGTATGAAGAGAGCGCTTGGAAGCCCCGTAAAAGCCCACAAGAGCGAGCGAGATGTCATGCTATTTATAACGTCGCTACTATCGCCGTTCAGCGCCACCGGGCCGCGCAGCGGATTTGTTATGCAATTCTTGGTATTTTACGTAAAATAAAGCGCGTTATTATGAAAGTGATTTTATTACAACTTTTTTCGTTTGGACGATGTTTGGTTTTTATTTTTAATCTTGATTTGAGATTTATAAGGCAAGCCCGGCTTTTGGGCTTCTATGTAAGGATCGCCACTGGTCAACGAGCCGGCAACAATAACCGTACAGGGCAGGCTCGAAGGCTGTCCTGCACACTTTTCTTGAAAGTGCAGTAATGTAAGTGTGGCGACATTGTTGTACTAGGCCGGGAAAGAGGCGCAGTGCCTCAGTCGCGTTTAACCACCTATCGAGCCAAGTCGTACATACGTCATGGACTTGTAGCGTTCCCCGCCTGGTCCGTTAAAATAATACTTTGTAGTTAGGCAGTCTTATTGACTATTTTATTGGTAAAACTTTGTGCGTCTCATGATATCAGTGTTCACGACTATTTAGTTTGATTTATCCCCACAAAACAATTACCAAATAAGAGAAGCGTTTAGTATTTCAAAAGTTTAGTCAACCCAGGGGAATCGGGTTGTAGGTACCTTTCGCCACTGGTGTGTGTGTGCGCCTGTGTGTGTGCCTGTGTGTGTGTGTGTGTGTGTGTGTAGGCCCGTGTGCCCCTATGTGTGTGCCTGTGGTGTGTGTGTGTGTGCCTGTACGTGCAAGAGCGCCTGTGTGTGTGCCTGTACGTGCGAGAGCACGCGTGTGCGTGTGCGTGTGTGCCTGTGTGTGCGTTTGCCTGTGTGTGCGCCAGTGTGTGTGCCTGTACGTGCGAGAGCACGCGTGTGCGTGTGCGTGTGTGCCTGTGTGTGCGTTTGCCTGTGTGTGCGCCAGTGTGTGTGCCTGTACGTGCAAGAGCGCGCGTGTGTGTATGCCTGTGTGTGCGTTTGCCTGTGTGCGCCTGTGTGTGTGCCTGTGTGTGCGTTTGCCTGTGTGTGAACCTGTGTGTGTGCCTGTACGTGCAAGAGCGCGCGTGTGTGTATGCCTGTGTGTGCGTTTGCCTGTGTGTGTGCCTGTGTGTGCGTTTGCCTGTGTGTGCACCTGTCTGTGTGCCTGTACGTGCGAGAGCGCGCGTGTGCGTGTGTGTGTGTACTCACTGGGCATCGAAGCGGCGGGCGTGTGCCTCGTGTCGGGGTGCGGCGGCGATGCGCCGGCGCCGCGTCGCTCCAAGCCGCGCTGGGAACAAACAAACATACAGATATCCGGTTTGCATGGTCGACCAAGTGCTTTACCGTTACGACCAAGTAGGTTCCTATTATCAGAATATATTAAAAGTTAAAAAAAAAACCCAACGCAATCAGGTCACACACGTTTGAAAACTAAAGCGCATTGCGTCTAAGATCTAAGTCCTAAAAATACTAAAAAAAATTTGGGTATTTCCAAACATAAGAGACCTCGTCTATACAGTAAAATTACATAAAGTTTACCACTGACAGATGGTTTGGCTTCATTTCATATTCAACTTTAACGACCTACAAATAAAGCCAATTTTAGAGTACTGTTTGTTACCCACGTTTGCAGATTTTGTAATAGCTACTTTATTTGTATGGTGTTAAAGTTGGAAATGAAATGAAGGCAAGCCATCTGTCGGTGGTAAACTAAAAGTAAACGTATTGTACGACAGTACTGGCTGTACGGTCGGCCAAGAAAGTGGTCTACCAGTTTTGACTAAAGTTATGTGTCATTAAGTTTCATATTATGATAGTCAATATAATTGTGGGCTTTACGAGAATAACAAAGAAAGAAAGAAAGAAAGAAAGAAAGAAAGAAGATATTTATTCACTTTCACAAGACACACAAATACAAGAAAGTACACACAATTCCATACAAATAAATAAAAATCACAAACAGTGCAGTAATAAATATGTACATACACAATTCTGCATGTGTGTCCTCGCAAAAGTGAAACGGTCACTGACTCAGCATTATGCTGAGGCGTTAGACGCCTGCAGCGCTGATTTTCTGTCAGAACCGTCTGTGACTCACGGAACGATACACAAATATACTATATGAACCACTTACCTATATAGAAATAAAATAATAAAATGATAATGAATTGATAAATAGTATAGAATTATTATAGAGTAGCATAATAAGTAAATAAATAAATTACAATAAATAAAGAGTAAACGGAGAAAATATGTTTAAAAACAACAGGCTGGCATATCAAATGTGTGGGTGCCGGTTTATTATTTTTTTAAAGAAGAAATTGATTTATTATTTTGTTTAATTTTTACACTTTCCAAAAAAATATATTTTTACAGTAAAAACTTGGAGCGATCTCTAGTATATGGGAAAAGCGTCGATAGTTGACTTTATCGATAAAGGAAATCCCTACTAGTGTTGCCTATCGATAGTCCAATATCGATAGACTATCGATAGTCTGTCGATAGTTAAGACAAAACCAATAGTATCGATAGTCTGTCGATAGTATCACCACGTGTCAATACTATCGACAGTATGGGTATGTATTACAATACCGAAGTACGAAAGACCGAATGTATTAAAACATCGAATGGGTCAAAAGACCGACACGATTTTATTCCGAAACCGTAAACTTCTCAGAATTTATTAAAACGGCATCATACAGAACCCATTAGGTTAGGTTAGGTTTGTTTTATAACAATCTTAAAAAGATAACGGTTTCAGAAAAAAATCGTGTCGGTCTTTTGACCCATTCGGTGTTTTAATACATTCGGTCTTTCGTACTTCGGTATTGTAATACATACTCGACAGTATCAATAGTGATTTAAAAGCAATACTATCGATAGTATCGATAGTACAGTACTCGGCTATAAAGATTGCACACGGTCTTTGAAAAAAGACTCTGCAAATGTCGTTTTCTAAAGACTGATGTGTGTGTGTGTGTAACACATTCTTTGGAAAAAGACTGCAAATGTCCGACATTTGCCGAGCCTTTTTTCAAAGACCGTTGTATGGATCTGCGCTAGGCAGAGTTGGACAGGGATAAATACATAAATAAAAATAAAAAAAAAATATCACGGGACAATTCACACTAATTGACCTAGTCCCAAAGTAAGCTAAGGAAAGCTTGTGTTATGGGTACTAGGCAACGGATAAACATACTTATATAGATAGATACATACTTAAATACATATTAAACACCCATACCACTACCATGAGTTCACAGTGACCGCACTCGATAGCGACTGCGTAAATGATTTGTATGGAGAATCCATACAATTCATTTACGCAGTCGCTATCGAGCACGGTCACTGCAAACTCATGGTAGTGGTACCAAGACCCGAGAACAAACATTCGTATTTTTCATACAAATATCTGCCCCGACGCGGGAATCGAACCCGGGACCTCAAGCTTCGTAGTCAGGTTCTCTAACCACTAGGCCATCTGGTCGTCTAAAGATACATACATACATACGTACATAGATATAATACTGTGAAGAAAGTGTACCTGGCTTTCACTGCGTCGCTTCTCGCAGGGCCCTGCTTGCATCCACGGCGCTCTTCAGCTCGATCCACTTTTGGGTTGGTGTGTATGGGTGTGTGTGTGTATGTTTTATATCCGTTAAAGCCCGAATACCGTACTTTTAATAATTTATATGCGCAGGAGAACTCAGCGCGTGCCGACCGAATCTCGAGAGCTTTAGAACTGTCACCTTGACAGGTCAGAAGAGTATTTCTGAAGGATACACTGAGAGGTGTATTTTCCTATCAAGGTTGAAAACCGAACATCCGTGTTCAATCTTTATGGCCGGTTACAGTACCTCTACCATGAGTTACACTAGTTTACAGTGGCCGTACTCGCTAGCGACGGCGTAAATGATTTGTACGGAGAATTGTACTTCCGTAAGTGACCGCTAGAGGCGCTGTACACAATTCTCCATACAAATCATTTACGCCGTCGCTAGCGAGTACGGTCACTGTAAACTAGTGTAACTCATGGTAGAGGCACTGTATTGCAAAATTAGGCAATAATGACCGAAAACAATAGATACTATCGATAGTATCGTTTAGACGACCAGATGGCCTAGTGGTTAGAGAACCTGACTACGAAGCTTGAGGTCCCGGGTTCAATTCCCGTGTCGGGGCAGATATTTGTATGAAAAATACGAATGTTTGTTCTCGGGTCTTGGGTGTTTAATATTTATTTAAGTATGTATCTATCTATATAAGTATGTTTATCCGTTGCTTAGTACCCATAACACAAGCTTTCCTTAGCTTACTTTGGGACTAGGTCAATTGGTGTGAATTGTCCCGTGATATTTATTTTTATTTATTTTTATTGACATGTGCGATACTACCGATAGTAATATCGATATGCTGAATAGTTTGCGAGGTCAACGATCGATAGTCAAACTATCCATAGTTCTGCAACACTGATCCCTGCGTGTCATTAAATTTTGCCCCCTAAATTCCTGTCTGGTGATGAATAGACATCGGTAACTCGTGGCAATGAGGTAGCACTAGTGATGAGACACGTTTTTCAAGTGCCTTTTCAGATAAGATAAAATAATTCTTCCATTCTGTCAAGCTGTGGAACGATTTGCCTTTGTCTTTAAGGGAATCTCCGTCTGTGGCCTCGTTCAGGGAGAGGTTAAAGAAATTATGGCTTGACACTGACATCTGAGGCGAGATTGTGTCCGCTTTTGTAATATGTTTTTGTAATATGTTTTATGTGTTTTATGTTGCATTTAATGTGAATAATTTTGTATTTACTTTCTTTTGTATTTATTTAGTTATTACTATTATTATTGTTATTTTTTTTCCTTTCTCTTTTGAGTATTTCTGTTTTTCTTTTTACCGCACGTATTTTTAACTGTCTTCTTATCCATTATATATTAAATTGTCTTCTCTTATCTAGGTTAGCTGGAAGAGATCCCTTTTTAGGGATAAGCTCGCCTTTGTTCTCTTCTCTGTTTATTTGTATTTTTATTTTTTATGTGCAATAAAGAGTTTACATACATACATACATACATAATTCTTTAAAATTGAAAGGTCACATTTATTGCCGAGACTACATACAAAAGGTAAACTTGTTTATCAAAAGCTAAAAATAGCATTATCAAAAAATCCAGGATATCTAACAATAGTAATTTTTAATAGCTTATTACAAAATAAAGAAGTTGAAATCAAAGAGAACACCTGGGCCATTCTACTTAAGCTTACATTTAAAATTATTACTACGTATAAAAAGTAATCATTATTATCTATAAAGTGGGTAACGCAGTGGACATGCATGTCCCCGCCATTTGTATGGAAATTGATGTATTTTCCGCTGAGTTACCAATTTTTTCCACAAAATTTCTTTGAATTTAAAGTTTTATTGCTTTAAAACATTAAATTTAGGTGTTTCAGTTTGTATATAAGTTATTTACACTTGAAAAAAATCACCAGGTATGCCTTATATTTCACAAAAGATTAATGGCCTACAAATTTACGCACAAATGCTTTTTACAAGCTTTTATTTAACTTGCAATGTAAGTATGTATATGTATATACGTACGGGTCAAATTTTCGAAGTCGATTTTGACCCACTTCCAGTGGTCGGATTGGCTTGAAATTTGGTATACTTATGTAGGCTGGATGACAATGCAAGTACAGTCAGCAAAAAAGCTTGCAATAAAAATGAAATTTTAAACAAAAACTTTTTTTCTACCAACACACTCAAATAGGAGACGTAGGATAACTTCTAATAATTTTGAACAAATATTTATCGTCTATCAAGTCAAATATTAAATGGCTGAAAAGATTTCTTGTAATTGGTTTCTTAGCTCTGTTGCGCCCCACTGCTGGGCAGCGCACAACCGTCACGCGATTCGCGGATCTGAGAAACTTAAACTAACTTAAAATCTACCACTTACATATAAATGTCCGTCCGTCCACTCTTCGGGAATAGGGAAGGGAATAGCGCTATGTGGGGGTAAGGATATAAGGATTTATCAACACTTAGTCCTTCACAAATGCCCCCAGTTATTACACACGCGCCCGGGGTCAAAACCGTCCCACAAATCACGGCACCGTGTCAATGATTATATCCAATAATATTACAACACAAGGTTTTCAAAATCCAAAACAGAAACCAAAACGCGCTTTGCAGCCACGAACCAAAACACGAGTCCAAATTACTTTTCTGGTTAGTTCCAACCAAAAGCTCGAAACGGGAAAAACACCCGTCTAAATTCGAGCGCGAGTGACATTCAACTGACAGCTGTCTCCCACTTTTTTCTTAATTTATTTATTATTTATTTCGTACAGAGAAACATAGTCACTTCACTAGTCCGTCAGAAACGTCAAATGCTGCCTAAATGCCACGAGTTACCGATGTCTAGTGATGAATTACCTGTAACTGTTGATATTCCAGTCTCGCTGAAGCCAGATCGTGGGAGTTTCTTGGCGGCGAGCACTCCGCCCTCCGCACCGGCGAATACCGTTCCGCATGTTCCCGTGCTACAGACATACACACATACATAATGCTGTTCCGTTGTATAAAAAATAGAGATTGACATGTTCCGCCGAGTTTGATTAGCAGATATCGGAATTTTCACGGCAAAACATAAGACTGTCGCAATCAAGCTAGTGTTAGAACAAATTTGTTTTTGATATCGATAGTTGTGCAATAGAAGAAAACCGGCCAAGAGCGTGTCGGACACGCCCAAGATAGGGTTCCGTAGCCATTACGAAAAAATCAAGTAATATTTTTCTAAGGATTTCGTATGTGTACGGAATCTTCCAAGTTTAGGTATGTTTTATACCTTAGGCTACTATTTACTCTTAAGCTACAAATAATTCCCAAGCAATCTTAGCCGCTATAATTTTCCTTGTAAATTTAATATATTTAGTACCATTCTGATTTTTTTCAAATTTTTCCACCCAACAGTTTAGATTTTAGAGGGGGGGGGGGACGGTCGATTTTAATGAAAATTTTCACTTTAAAGTTGAATATTTCGCAAACAGATCACTGAATAGAAAAATCATGTTAGCAACCCCCTAATGGTTTTAAAAGACCTATCCAACGATACCCCGCACTATAGGGTTAGGACAGAAAAAAAAAATCACCCCCACTTTACGTCTATGGGAGGTACCCTAAAAAAAAATATTTTTTTATTTTACCACTTTGTTGGCGTAACTGATATGTATATTCTTGCCAAATTACAGCTTTTTAGTACTAACAGTCTCTGAGCTTAGCCGCGGACAGACAGACAGACAGACGGACAGACATAGCGAAACTATAAGGGTTCCTAGTTGACACGGAATCCTAAAAAACGGTCACCTAAATAAAACAAAACATATTTAATACAGAAGTTTAGGTCAAGTTCGTATGACATTATATAGAGACAGATGCGATTTCTTCTTTGAAGTCCGCGTCAGTACACTCACCAGCACATGACATTTCATTTGGTTTGTGATAGTGTTAGGAGTAGATAATCATTAATTTCTCAACATTCTCTGGGAGTAGCCTGTTTCGTTTATCACCTGACCTAAAATTCTGTATTAAATATGTTTTGTTTTATTTAGTGGACCGTTTTCTAGGGTTCCGTAGTCAACTAGGAACCCTTATAGTTTCGCCATGTCTGTCCGTCTGTCTGTCCGCGGCTAAGCTCAGAGACTGTTAGTACTAAAAAGCTGTAATTTGGCAAGAATATACATATCAGTTACGCCAACAAAGTGGTAAAATAAAAAAATAAAAATATTTTTTTCAGGGTACCTCCCATAGACGTAAAGTGGGGGTGATTTTTTTCTCGCCTAACCCTATAGTGCGGGGTATCGTTGGATAGGTCTTTTAAAACCATTAGGGGGTTGCTAACATGATTTTTCTATTCAGTGATCTGTTTGCGAAATATTCAACTTTAAAGTGAAAATTTTCATTAAAATCGACCGTCCCCCCCCCCCCCCCCCCCTCTAAAATCTAAACTGTTGGGTGGAAAAATTTGAAAAAATTCAGAATGGTACTAAATATATTAAATTTACAAGGAAAATTATAGCGGCTAAGATTGCTTGGGAATTATTTGTAGTTTAAGAGTAAATAGTAGCCTAAGGTATAAAACATACCTAAACTTGGAAGATTCCGTACACATACGAAATCCTTAGAAAAATATTAATTGATTTTTTCGTAATGGCTACGGAACCCTATCTTGGGCGTGTCCGACACGCTCTTGGCCGGTTTTCTTCTATTGCACAACTATCGATATCAAAAAAGAAATTAGTTCTAACAGTAGCTTGATTGCGACAGTCTTATATTTTGCCGTGAAAATTCCGATCTCTGTTGATTAACATATAAGGTATTAATAGGGATGTTGCCACCACCAATCAACTGACGTACTTTTTATGAGCTGTCAAAACACAATGCTCCCATAGAGTTTGAATGGCAATAGCTACTTATGACGTCACTTGTTCGCCAACTCAATCAACTAACTATTAATTTGTTTTAAAGCAACAAAAAATCTAATTTTGCAGTTAACCGAAAATTAATCTGGTTTTCAGGGCTAAAATGAAGAGTTTTTTTACTGGAGTCGTGTCATCGAATTATTTTTTAATGGCGTCAACATCCCTATTATTGCATGAATAAAGAACTTTAAAAATGCTCAAATTTTCAAAAATACAATACTTATGTTTCTCATCTAGGTCTTAAGCACTACATTAGAAAACATTGAGACTGCGAACCATATAAAAAATAAAAACAAAAAGTATTTTTAATATCTACACTAATTTTCATAAGCGTGCATATAAGTGAACACACACACACACACACAAACACGTAACAATCTACGAGTGCAAAATTCATAAAAATAGTAATTTTTACCTGAAATTTGTCATAACCCTAGAATAATCATAAAAATTATGTCAAAAAAGTTCAAAATTAAATACTGTAATTTAAGGTAAACTTTCGTCGATTTTGTTTTAAATATTGAACATACACTCTTTTTTTAATCTTTTTAAGTTTTATTTTATTTATTTTATTTTTGCACTTCATATTTTTTTTATAACCAACAATTCTTCATTATTTTTAATATTTTTGCACTTTAAAAAAATATATTTTTACCACCACCCCCAAGACGAAAAAGAAAAAGTATTTACCCATCTCCTGTACAGTCGACAGCATAAGTTTCATGCGTTGCGGCCCAGAGAACTTCCTCTGCCTGTTATTATGGGTCTGAGTGTACTGCGCACTCGATACCGGTATCTGGTATCCGGTATTAGTGGTCGCGTTTTGGAACGTCACTGGCGTACCACTAGTAATCGAGCCCGGTATGAAGCTAGGCAAGTTGGAATTGAAACTATAACTGGTATCGAAACCGGTATGCATCGGTGTACCGGTTACAATAGATCCTTGTGTGACAACAGCTCCGTAATTCGGCGAGAATTGTCCCAGTGGTGGTGTGAACGGCGAAGCGGCTTGCGTTAGTGGTGTCCCGGTCATTATCGAACCGGTTTTCGGTATCGATACCGGTTCCAAATTCGGTATCTGCTGGATGTTCGGGGTGCCAGCTGTTATGGAGCCCTGGGTAGGGCTTCTGGTGTTGTGAGGGGGGCTCTGGTATCCCATAGAGGGGGGGATGTAGTTTCTCTTCATACGTGCTTCGACCTCCATAACTAACTCTGGGCTTATTACTAAAAGGGTATTGCAAATTAATGGGCAGCCATGCGAGATAACTGGTACACTCAGAGAGGACAATTAACATTAGATCCATATTTTTTATGATCCAAATGGTAATTTTAATCTTCGAATGTGAGTGAAGTGAATAAAAATTTCAAATTTGATTTAATAAATAAAAATTTCGCTTATTTATAAAAAAATATATTATTTATTTTGCTTAAAATCAGAACAAATTAGTACTAATTAAGCACACATTTTTATTCACTTTAATTGTATTTTAAAATCGTTCAACAGAAACTTAGTTTGGAAACCGGTATCAGGTTTCGCCGAAACCGGTTTTCCGGTAAAATTCGGCTAGAATGAAAAATTACGAGAATTCTGTTCAACGGTTCAAATTTTAAAACAAATAAAACAATATTTCGATTACTTTTATGCTATTAAAACTACTTCAATTCAATTTAACTCGTTGACATTGAGTCGAAAAGTGACGAACCTTTTCTTACCCTGACTATATGTCCGAAATTCGAACCACGGATTGACTGATAGCTATATCTGTATCACAGTAATTTTATCAAACACTAGCTTTTGCCCGCGGCTTCGCTTGCGTGTACTATGAGTATTACAAAGAACCAAGATATCAAGCAAGCAAGCATACAGGCAAGCAAGCAAGCAGGTCCACAATTGACCGACAAATCGGTGAACATACCTACATAAAAAAAAGGTGGAATGCATAACCTCCTCCTTTTTTAGAAGTCGGTTAAAGAGCCCTTTGCGGCCTACTTACAGTATAAACTTATTAATTTTGAAATTTTAGCTTTCTACAACCAGTAAAACGCAAAATCCCGTTTTTTCCCGTTCCCGTGAAAATTTCGGGAAATGTTTTCTTAATGCTCCCCTACACTCCCCAAGGAACCCATTTGCCAAATTTCAGCTTTCTATGACCAGTAAAACGAAAAATCCCGTTTTTCCCGTTCCCGTGGGAATTTTGGAAAGTCCTCTATCAATGCTCCTCTACACTCCCCAAACAACCTACATGCCGAATTTCAGCTTTCTACGACCAGTAAAACGAAAAATCCCGTTTTTTCCCGTTCCCGTGGGAATTTGGGAAAGTCCTCTCTCAATGCTCCTCTACACTCCCCAAGCAACCTACATGCCGAATTTCAGCTTTCTACGACCAGTAAAACGAAAAATCCTGTTTTTTCCCGTTTCCGTGGGAATTTTGGAAAGTCCTCTCTCAATCCAGCTCTACACTCCCCAAGAAACCTACATGCCGAATTTCAGCTTTCTACGAACAGTAAAACGAAAAATCCCGTTTTTTCCTTATCCCGTGGGAATTTCCGAAAATCCTTAAAACCGTTTTTTTATTATTATAATTACCTAGTTCTATGCCAAATTTGAAGAGTCTAGTAATTATAGTTCATAGGATCCCGTTGAACTGAATATATAAATCCCGTTTTTTCCTTATCCCGTGGGAATTGTGAAAAATCCTGAAATTAATGTTTTAACTAATGTAATACCTACTTGTGTATCAAATTTGAAGAGTCTAGTTATTATAGTTACTGAGATAGGGTCACTCGGAATCGAATATATAAATCCCGTTTTTTCCCGTTCCCGAGGGAATTCCCAAAAATCCTTCCTTAGTGGATGCCTACATTGTATAAGGTATCTATGTGCAAAATTTCAAGTCTCTAGGTCCAGTGGTTTGGGCTGTGCGTTGATATATCAACAGTCATGTAGTTTATTTAGACATTTCAACCCCATCGCACCCCATCCAGGGAGATGGTATTTTACGTCTGCCACGTCGGATTTTAAAACCGTTGTTGTTTTCATAACCAGCGACCCGATAAACCATAGAAACAACACCCATGTTGATTTTCAGACTTTGTTACCCCTTTCCCCCCTTTTAGGGGTTGAATTCTCAAAAAACCTGAAACACGTGTTTACTCATTTATCGTCAGGAGTACTTCTGTGAAGTTTCGAATAAAATAGTCGAACGAATCTTGTTTCCCCATACAAACTTTGGACCCCCGTTTCACCCCCTTAGGGTGTGAATTTTGAAAAATCCTTTCTTAGTGCACCCCTAGACCTGATAAGGAACCTACGTGCCAAATTTGGAATCTCTAGGCCCAGCGGTTTGGGCTGTGCGTTGATATGTCAGTCAGTCAGTCAGTCAGTCAGTCAGTCAGTCAGTTTCTTCTTTTATATATATAGATAAAAGTAACCGAAAACACTAAAAAAACAGCAAATTAATTCAAGCACAATACGACATGAGGGAAAATCCAAACTACAAACATAACCATGAAACACTCATGACATGAATTGCAGTAAATTTAATGTTATAATGCGGAGAAACGGCGGGGAAACGAAGACAGCCCAATATACGTATGAATGTTTAAGAGGGTTTATACCTGCTGAGCTGGCAACGTTGCATTTTTGTTAGTTTTTCTCGATTATTCCATAAAAATTGAATGAATATTAAAAATGTTTTGAATACAAATTGTTCAACTTATATATTAGAACAATTTGTATTCAAAACATTTTTAATTCGAGAAAAACTAACAAAAATGCAACGTTGCCAGCTCAGCAGGTATAAACCCTCTTAATATAACGTATATCTATTAAACAATCTACTAGAGAGCAACTGTAATAGTTCTTGGATATCCCAACAGAGGTGGAAGTACCCTAATACAGTGACAGTAGGCTCAACACAATCAGATACTAAAACCTCTCACAGGGGGTGAAAGCGCATAGTATGCATGCATGTGTTAGTCCCTAACCAAACTAAATAATCACGATGGCTTGTGTTCAGGTCATGATTCTGCGTCGACCAAACGTTAGCGCCATCTAATTTGCCTTGTGGCGCCATCTCTTGGAGCGCAGCGTAAATGATGTATGTAGTATGAGCGCAGGTGGTGCGAGATGACTGCATATTGGAGGACTGCTAACGACATCTAGTATTGTCGTGCTACAATGTTTAATTTTTTTCTGTCATCATTTATCCTGTCGCCGTGTTTTTCTCTATATCGGATTACCAAAAAAGCTTGTTTTCATTACACCACGTTCCATTCAAAACCGAATTCCCATAATACCAGATAATGAAATCACCAGGCTCGTCGGGCAGGTCGTGGTCGTCGTGGAGAGGCCAGGGGGTCGTGTTTTACGAGCCTGGTGATTTCACTATCTGGTATCATAGGAATTCGGTGAACACGGTGTATTGAATACAAGCTTTTTTGGCAATCCGATATAGAGAAAAACGCGGTGACAGGAAAGTCTGGTATTCTGGGAATTTGGTATTTTAGAAATAGGGTAAGTCGGCCATCTAGTATTTTGCAATTCTGATATTTAGGGAACGAGCGGTTGTAACATTCGAACTTGTATTAACGTGTCGCGGTACGGTACCGCACAACCGTTCATACAAGTCAGAATATTACAACCGTCCCGCTACCGCAACTCCAAACTATCGCTTTTAGTGCGCTTGGTGCTTTACTGAGACTCGGCTGTCTGTCCGTCTGTCACAGAACTATCTCCAGAGACTTGTCATTTATCTAGTCAGAAGTGTTTCGTGGTTTAATCTAAACTAACAAGCAGTTCGATTTCGGCCAAATAATCGCCGAAACCGAAATTTCTATTGCACATGGTCAAACCCTAGTTTTTATTAGAAATGTTTGTGGCACTTTTAAACTGTGAGTGACTTGTAATTTGTAGAATTGGGGATGTCTATTTTTTTGCAATGTATAGTAAATCAAAAACCATTTCGAGATAAATGCTTTTTAACTCGTTTTCTGCAGTTATTTAATTTTAATATTATGTAATGAATTTATTACATAACAAATAAGCAATGACCTTCATTTGACATTGGTGTAAATTGCGTGACCGGTCCAAGTCGTACTTTATTCTGTGTGGTTAGAATTCCTCACAATTTACGCGTGGTTTATACTACGGAGTTTGATTTGGACCCGCTGTCTGACATCTAGCACTTTGACAGCGCCAGTAAAGTGACACTAGGTACAGTGTACCACTACGCAAAAAATAATTAAAGGGGTTGCCTTATCGTACGCTTTTAGATAGATTTAGAAATTTGACAGTATGGAAGCCCTCAATTATAATCTGACGTCATCAACCAAAATAATTTCAATAGTTAATTTTGAAAAAAGTAGTGAACTAAATGACAAATTATTGAAATTAGTTTCTTATAATTGACTTTTCTATACAAATAAAATATAAAAACCACTGGTAATTTTTTTAGACATTCCCAATTTCATTGTGTCAAGCAGATAAGTAGCTTAATCCTTTGGTACTTTTTCGTTGTTAGTAAACTGAAATATCTTTACTAATATAAACAAGAAAGTGACCTCTTCATGCTAAAACCGCAGTACCAATGTAGAAGAATTAGGTATGGAGATAGTTTAAGAGAGACAGGGGAGGAGGACAGGGAGGGATAGAGGGGGTGAGGGAGGGAGGGGGAGAGGGAAGAGGATAGGTTTGGGGAGGGGGAGAGAGGTGGTTGGGGAAGGAGAGAGAGAGATCGGTAGTGCGATGTGGAACGGAGAAGTTTCTCTTGTTGATAAATAGAATTTTCTTTGTATAATGCATGAAATTTATTATACATATCGCTCATGTAGAAGAGCACTGACACGATTACAAATTGTTGTCATTTCAAAACTAAACTTTTTTTTTACATAAGGTTTAGTTTTTATTTATTTATTTTATTTATTTCAAAAAACAATTTTACAGCATAACAGTATTACCCAAAGCGCTATAAAATTTACAAAAAACAAAAGAAAGAGAACACAAGAAAAACTACAATATATAATAAGATAAATAACATAACCATAAAAACAAACAAAAATAAGCTGGGGAATATCAAGTAGGAACCGTAGTCAGCCTGTCATCCATCTTCTCGCAAAAAATCAATTGTTTTGAAATGACAATTGAAAAAAAAAAAACTTAGTAAAGTGCCGTTAACGACCATTAATATTTTAATAGCGCCAGAGGTCTGTACATTATTATAAGGGACGGTTGTGTGCACATATTCTCTTTTTAAAAGCTTTTTATTAACTTGCAATGCATGTAAGTATGTATGTACGGGTCAGATCTTGCAAGTTGAATTTGACCCACTTCCAGTGGTCGGATTTACTTGAAATTTGGTATACATATGTAGCTTGGATGACAATGCAAGTACAGTCAGCGAAAAAGCTTGCATTGTAAATGAAATTTTTAACAAGAACTTTTTGTCTTCAAGTCAAACTCACAGTAAAAATTATCAGTCAATTTACAGATCAGACCATGTCAAATAGAAACTCAACAACTAGATAGCAGCATGGACTTAATACCTAACCAGGACTGAGTACTAACTTTTATTAGTCAATCAAAAGTGACCCACTTTACTTATCTCCCTTAAGTTTGCCTTAGACTCGAACTAACCGTGCTCCGTGTTTTTATTCTCATAAATTATTTAAAGTGCGTAAATTGTAAAGAAAACTGTTCCCTTCTATAGTGACTTTTATTATCTACAATTAATGGACAAAAATCTAAACACTTAATTAATCCTTTGCTTACAAAATAGCAGTGGAAATTGGCTTAGTTAGTGCAATTATTTTTTTGACTTTTGCGGGTGCGCGTGTATAAGAGTGTTCGCCGACGGAGCGGCCGCGGTCCCAGCCCCGTACCAAGTAACTGTACGCGCGGTGAAAGCTGTCGCTGAGTAGTCGCTGCATGTACGGAAACGATAAAGTGTTCGCTTACTTGTGGTCTCGTGGTACCGGAGTGTTGTTCCCAATCTTATTTATTTTATTACATTGATGCCAAGATGGCTATTTGTGCAGCGTGTAACAATGCCGTGCTTGTCTCGCATAGGAGAATTAAATGTTCGAATGTGAACTGTTCTCATGTTTACCATCTTGAATGTGTAAAATTCTCGAATGATTCTCCAACAACACGATCAAAATGGATTTGTCCTGCGTGTGTAGCATCGCGTCCCAAGGGCGGAGACAATACTAACACTCCCATTCTGGTTAAAAACCACAAACCATCTCAGAGCAATTCTGACTTCGTTGATACTTTCCCGTCCTCTCCACCATCTGCTGGTCCTGTAGCTGTGCCCTGCTCCCTCGACGATGTCAGGAGAATGTTTAAAGATGAAATTCTCTCAATGAGGACACAATTGGAGTCTTCGCTCAAACGAATGTTTCGAGATGAGTTAAACCAACTAAAAACTGAACTGCAAGGGCTTAAGGAATCGATATCTTTCATCGACGCAAAATATGACGAATTCGTAAAAAGATTAGAAAATGTAGAAACCAAAATGAAATCCGTAAATACCTCTAAAGTGGAAATTAAAGATATTAAAACGTCAATTTCTAATCTAGAGTGCAGCCTAGACTCTAAGGATCAATGGGCGAGACGCTCAAACATAGAGATGTTGGGTATTCCGGAGAAGAAAGGCGAAAACTTGCTTGAAGTTTTTGGTGAAATTACAAAACTCGCTGGGGCCCCCGTCGACACCAAATCAGACATCGACTTCATAACTCGCGTGGCTCCTATGAAGAATGACAACAAGCAATCGAAAGCTATCGTTGTTCGCTTTTTAGCCCGCTATAAAAAAGATGATTGTCTCACCCGCCTTAAGAAGTTAAAAAACCTAAAAGCCTGCGATATCGGCTTCGCGGGGAATAACTCTGCTATATATTTCAATGAGCACCTTACGAGTAACAATAAGAGCTTGTTAAGAGAAGTAAAGAAGCTTGCCCATGAACACCACTACAAATATGTCTGGATAAAAAACTGCAGCATCCTAGTGAGGCGTGATGACACCAGCCAGATTTTGAATATTTCCAGCCATGAAGATTTAAAAAAGATCAAATGAGTGTTTTGTATTTGACATTTTGTTTTAATCATCAAAAATTTGAGAGTACTTATTTTTCCGGGAAACTGAAGCTTGTTATATGTCATGGGGCTATAACTTTAACTATAAATTTAATTATAATTATGATTGTTGTTTCAATAGAGAATTTTATGTTAAATATTTATTTGTATTTTGAAAAAATCCAAGGGGTTGGAACTGTTAAAAAATATTCACTTATCTATTATTTATATAATCTTACAAGGAGTCAATTTTTTATTATATTTCTTATTACATCATTTAAAAAGTATGTATACTTTATTAAATAAAAATGAATCCCCATACAAGATGTAGTAAACTATCAGTCTATTATCAGAATGTGCGTGGTCTTCGTACGAAAACAAATACCTTTTGTAGTAGCGTTCTTAATTCTTGTTATGATTTGATATGTTTGAGTGAAACCTGGCTCCTGCCTGGCGTTTTGGACTCTGAACTGTTTGACTCACGTTACACAGTTTACAGGTGTGATCGAGATTATTCTACAAGGGGAGACACAAAAGGTGGTGGGGTGTTGATAGCGGTCCGGTGCGGGCTTCAGGTGACTAAGGCTACCAGACTGCCCTCTCTAAATGCGACAGCCGATTTGTTGTCAGTGTCATTATCTATCCGAAGCGATTCCACTCATACCCAATGTCGTATCTTTTGTTGCTATTTTCCCCCTTGCCCTTTATTAAAAGATGCACAGCTGGAATTCTACGAATTTGTATCTAAATCTATTTTAGACAACCCTGATGATTATTTCTTTGTAGTTGGCGATTTTAATCTTGGATCAGCCCATTGGAGTAACTCGCAAGATAATAGCCATGCCGAATTGCAAAATATTTGTACTTTAACTCCCAGTATTGAATCATTATCGGCGTTTTTAGCCTTTAATGATTTAAAACAGTTTAACCTAACTCGTAATGCCAATGGTAGAATTTTAGATCTTGTCATTGCTAATCTGCAGTGCTCAGTCAGTAGCTCGTCATTACCTTTGGTTAATGAAGACAAGCACCACCCGTCTCTTGATATTACCATCTCAAATGCTGCGTCTCTTTCTTTGCGACAGCCAAAGCGTACAGTTCGTCTTTTTAAAGCCGCTGACTATGTAGCAGTCAACAACGCACTGGCAAATATTGATTGGGAGACTCGTATTAATTGTAGTGACATCGATACTGCCGTTGGCGTTTTCTATGACATTATTAACAAAGTAATTTCTGATCACATCCCCTCCAAAGATATTTTTGGCAATAAAAGGTATCCCGTTTGGTTCTCAAGAGCTTTGATTAAGATTGTTAATGAAAAACTGAAATTTCATAAAAAATGGAAAATTTATGGTCACCGTCATGATTATGATACTTTTGTAACCCTTAGAGAAAGACAAAAACGAGTTCAGGATGCGTGTTATCGTAAATATTTAGCCTTTGCTGAATCGAAAATCAAAGAAAATTGTAAATATTTCTGGCGTTTCATAAGATCTAAGAAAAATACCCCTACCTTGCCTGACTCCATGTATTTGGATGGTGAGACAGCATCTGATGGTACTGCGATATGCAACCTTTTTAATAAATATTTTCACTCTGTGTTTGAACCGTCTGATGCTGCATGTGACATGCCCACTATTATTAACCAAGATTCCCCCTTAGCAAGTATCGGTCATATAGAAACAACATGTAATGAGGTCTGCTCTTATCTCAGAAAGTTAAATGTGAACAAGGGTGTCGGTCCGGATGGAGTACCTGCCTTGTTCCTACATGAATGTAGAAGTCAACTATCAAAGCCCATTTCTATTTTATTTAATATGTCTCTGAGAAAGGGTGAGATGCCCAGAATCTGGAAGCGGTCATTCGTTACACCTGTATTCAAGTCTGGAGACCGTCATGACATTTCTAAGTATAGACCTATTTCTAAATTGAGTATCATTCCTAAATTATTCGAGAAAATTATATATGACATAATCTTTCCTATCTTTAGACCTCTTATTATTAGTGAGCAACACGGTTTCGTTGACAAAAAGTCCACAGAGTCGAACTTGTGTGAGTTTGTAGATCAAGTCTATGATGCCATGGGACAGGGACAACAAGTGGATGCCGTGTACACGGACTATTCCAAGGCCTTTGATAAAATTTCACACAGTGTGTTACTTATGAAGCTTGAAGTGGCCGGTGTGCACGGCGACCTTCTACGTTGGATTGAGTCGTACTTGCGAAATCGTTGTCAGGCCGTTGCCGTTAAGGGTTGCTGTTCTAGTTTTGTCCCTGTTCCATCCGGTGTCCCTCAAGGCTCGCATTTGGGCCCGCTATTTTTCATAATTTTCATTAACGACGTCATCACCTATCTTAGATCAACTAGCTGTTTATTGTATGCAGACGACAAAAAGATATTTAAAGTAATTAAGTCACTGGATGATTGCTACAATATGCAAAATGATCTTAATAACCTATCCAAATATTGTAAAGACTGTCATCTGCACCTTAATGTTCAAAAATGTTTTGTAATCTCGTTCAGTAGAAAAAAACAATTGATTAGTTTTAATTATACATTTAATAATGAACTGGTTCAGAGGACGTCTACAGTGAGAGACCTGGGTGTTTTTATAGACAGTAAACTTTTATTTTCTGATCATATTGTGAATATCACTAACAGAGCTTATCGACTTCTTGGCTTTATACTGAGAGTGGGCAAGGAATTCCGGGATGTCACTACGATTCTGGTTCTCTTTAACTCTTTGATCAGACCCATTTTAGAATATGCGTCCAGTGTTTGGAATCCGCAATATAATATATACATAATTTCCATAGAACGAATACAAAATAAACTAATTAAGCACTTAAAATATAAAGCCACCCTAAATTGTCAAACATTTAATTTTAATAATATTTTTTCACTCCAAAATCGACGTACTGTAAAAGACCAAATATTACTGTTTAAAATTATTAATAATAAAATTGACTCCCCATACCTTCTTAATAAATTAAGTTATAGAGTTCCACGCCCCAATCCTCGACATATTAATAATCTGTTTCATATCCCCGTTATACGTCCTAAATATGTTGGAAATTCTTTTGTTAATAGAGTTTGTAAAATTTATAATTCCAGTTTTTCTGAAGTTGATATATTTAACACATGTCTCCGAGAGTTTACAGCTTTAGTTAGGGAGCAAATTGTTACTTAGTTATTATTTTTCTTCTTTACGTTACACGTTTTCATGTTGATGTTAATTTCCTGCCTCTATAGGTATCCATAGTCTTTTAAAGTAATGTCACGATTTTATATTGCTTGGTTAGTAACATGTATAAGCAACCTGTGGTAACTTTACTGGTTGATGTATAATCTAAGATTTCTATTGTAATTAGCTATATTATACCGTTTGTACCCAAATAAACATTAAAACATTAAAACATTAAAACATATTACCAAGCCATACAGTTT
Source organism: Archips xylosteana (assembly GCA_947563465.1). Taxonomy (NCBI): domain Eukaryota; kingdom Metazoa; phylum Arthropoda; class Insecta; order Lepidoptera; family Tortricidae; genus Archips; species Archips xylosteana. The sequence goes on from OX387373.1 coordinate 10,446,840, forward strand.
AATAATGGCAACTAGAGACAGCGGTCCGAGAGATAACAACAAACTAGATAAACTAGTGTATTGTGTCCCACTCGCACCATTACTTGATCACTCTAATCAGAACGAGAAGCAAACCACTAGTTTTTTTTACGGCCTCACTTTTTTGTCGCAGTACTCAGTCCTGGTTAGGTATTAAGTCCATGGGTAGCAGTCAACAACTAGCGCCAACATTCAATACACTTGACAGCTGTCAAGACTTACCTGGCGGACGGTCGGTGACGGTGAGCAGACCGGACCTCCTCATTCTCACGTTGGCAGAAGAGGAGGGAGAGGACGTAGGCTGAAAATGAACAGGAACCATCGTAAATACAAACATACATATGCTACCAGTATGGTCAATCTACTATACTCCATTTAATTTAGAATTTTAAACCACAACAACATTATATTGCGGCTCGTGAACTGTAATGTCTTTACAATTTGTACTAGAGTAACAATTGACGACGCGCAAATAAAGTGGCATTAAAACAATTTTATTTTGCGGCTCCCAGACTATTGTACTGTACTATTTGCTAGGTAAGAAATAGTTGACGAGCCGCAATATAATGATGTTGTGGATTTCAATTCTAAATTAAATAAAGTATACAAAAAAATGTAATCATATGTCCTTTTACAATACAATACAAAATATTCTTTATTGATCACCAAACACAGTACAGTGACATAACAAAAATAAAAATTCAGGTAGACAATAGGCGGTCTTATCGCTAAAAAGCGATCTCTTCCAGACAACCAATTACTCAGAAATTAATAAATATCACCAGACTAACGAAGGTGGCAGAAATAACAGATAGGAGAAACGTAGTATTAATAGATAATAAATATTAAAAACAATACAAATATAATATAAATTTTATAAATAAACAAATACTAAATATAATACTTATACACTACACATACTTAATACGAAATATCAATGGAAAAATGTCTAAAGGCCGCATGTGAGAAAGGAGGAAGGACCTTTTATGAATTATACGCACTATGTCTTTGATCAATTATAACTGAAGATACACATTGCCGAACAAAATCCCCTTCAAAGAATGTCCGAACTTTTTTATTTGTTTGCATAACAATTAAAATCATCACCTACACAGAAATTTGAACCTAGTCTTTACTTCATTACAGTCGAATTTCGGTTGACACTTGACAGCTAAACTTGACAATTTCACGCAACGTACTGAGAAAAAGAAGGCCACTTTTATCAAAGTGGCGCTCATTTGGCTCGGACATTTTCGGGCGCGCGACTGTGGATCTACAGTTATAATTGATCAAAGCACTATGTGAATTAATAAACTGATTTTAATGATAGACAAATATACAAATAAATATAGGTCAGTGCATTTTCTTTTTTTGATGTCGAATAAAGTTATGTCTATGTTACCTCTTTACGCTTAAACCGTTAAACCGATTTAGAATTTGGTCTAGATATACTTTGAGACTCTGGGAAGGACATAGGATATTTGGACGTATTAGTTTAACGTAAGGGATCCAAACTACTGACATTTTCTTCTTTAATTTCTCTTTTGTTGGTACTGAAACTAGATTAACGACCGCTTTAGCCTAGTTGGTAGTGACCCTGCCTACGAAGCAAGAGGTCCTGGGTTCGAATCCCGGTAAGGGCATTTATTTGTGTGATGAGCACGAATATTTGTTCCTGAGTTATGGATGTTTTCTATGTATTTAAGTATTTATTTATCTATACAAGTATGTTTATCGTCGTCTAGTACCCATAGTACAAGCTTTGCTTAGTTTGGGACTAGGTCGATTTGTGTAAGATTGTTCCGTAATATTTATTTATTTATTTATTTTATCCAAAATCAAAAAGCGACTTGTTGAGGGTTGGATCATTTTCGTTGAGCTACGTCCTGTTTTTATCCCGGAAAAATTCCCAGTTCCCGCGGGATAACGATAAACAGACTATTTGCAGACGGAGTCGGCAACAGCTGTTAGTAGTATACTTAGCTCACCATAGCTCCGGTGGTGACCGTATTCGCTGCATCCTCCGTCGTCGCCATGGTATGACGTTTGCTGCTACCACGATTCATCATGTACCTAAAAAAATAGTACATTAGGGCCGTAAGTAGGGGATTACTACACTTAAAATGAACTCTCTACTGTAAATTATAAAGTCGTTATTTCAATGAGCTAATTTTATCTCATATTTCCGTTCATTTCAAACTGAGGATTATTCACTTGAGGACATAATGGAATACAATGGCTTTGTTCGAAATGTGGGCGGCTAACGAGATCGGGACACCTCAAAAAAACCGGTTGTCTGTAAAGTCGGTTACGGACGATAGTTTAAGGCGGAAGCGCACGCTCTAGGCGCGAAATTCAAACTTTTTACAGTTTTTAATTTATTGTGGGTAAACGGTGTAACTGTTTAACTTCATATGGTACTTGCGCTTGTAAAACAGTGCTCTTTATATTATTGTGTAAAGTTTTTTAAGAATAAAACTATTAGCTTGAAATAAAAGTTGTCAAAACGTTGAAAGTCCGAATTTCTATGTTTGACAAATTTTATATCAAGCTAACAGTTTTATTGTTATAAAACTTTACACAATAATATAAAGAACACTGTTTTAAAATCGCAAGTACCATATGAAGTTAAACAGTTACACCGTTTACCCACAATAAATTAAAACCTGTAAAAATTTTGAATTTCGCGCCTAGACCGTGCCGTTCCACCTTAACGTGACAACGTCATAACAAAACATTCAAAAAACAAAAATGAAACCAGGCGGTCACCCATCCAAGTGCTGACCGCGCCCGACGTTGCTTAACCTCGGCGATCGGACGAGAACCGGTGTTTTGTCAAATATCTTGAAAACGGTGCATCCTACGGCAAAATCAATGAAATTTTCATCCCCCTTAAATACCCCCGCACCCCCCCCCCCCCGTTAAAAATCACCCGAGCGCTAGTACTAACCTGGCGCGCGCTGCTCTCTTGTACATCCCGGCGTTCACTGCTCTCTCTTGTACGGGACAATATGTACGGGACATGTACGTACATGTACGTTACATTGCGTCATCCTTTTTCGTGTTTGCAACCGGCGTTCATCGATTTATTAGACGTCAAAAATTCGTGCTACACTGACCTGCACAAATTCGTGTTGTAAGCGGAGTCCCCGGTCTGCTCTTCGCTCTGTTCGGGGTCCTCAGGCGCTGGTCCCGCCCCGCTGTCCGAAACCTAAAAAAATGGGGGTAAACTAACGAGTTATTTATTTCATACTAAATACAAACTGAAATATAGATGCACAGAAAAAACCCCAGAAAAAAGACCAACGCTGGGAATCGAACCCAGGTCCTCAGCATTCCGTGCCGTGTGCCATACCCCTACACCACCACTGGTCTAGAGATTAGACACGAATCTTTCCTATACATCATACATTTCAGTCTGCTAAATCATCACCTTATGCAGTGACAAGCGCTCATCTATGTTACACCCTCTATCGAGAGATTTTATCGAGAGATTTTTTTTTTTTGTGTGTAACCAGTTATTAACGGTTTAGGCTCAAAAAAACCACTTTCCCGAAATGTGCACTTTCGCAAAATGTACACTTGCCCACTTTGATCAATTATAACTGTAGATCCACAGTCGCGCGCCCGAAAATGTCCGAGCCAAATGAGCGCCACTTTGATAAAAGTGGCCTTCTTTTTTCTCAGTACGTTGCGTGAAATTGTCAAGTTTAGCTGTCAAGTGTCAACCGAAATTCGACTGTAATGAAGTAAAGGCTAGGTTCAAATTTCTGTGTAGGTGATGTTTTTAATTATTATGCAAACAAATAAAAAAGTTCGGACATTCTTTGAAGGGGATTTTGTTCGGCAATGTGTATCTTCAGTTATAATTGATCAAAGCTTGCCCATTAAGGGCACTTTCCCCGTTAGTGCATTTTGCCAAAAAGTACATTTTCTCAAAACGGGAACCTATCGATGTTTAGAAAATTATATTTCCGAAGGTTTGGGATCCCGAAAACTTAATTTGTCCGAAAGCATTTTTTTCTGAAACTGTAAATATTTCAGGATTTATTTCAGGACCATCGTGTAGAACCCTTTAGGTTAGGTTAGCTTTGATCAATTATAACTGAAGATACACATTGCCGAACAAAATCCCCTTCAAAAAATGTCCGAACTTTTTTATTTGTTTACATAACAACTAAAATCATCACTTACACAGAAATTTGAACCTAGTCTTTACTTCATTACAGTCGAATTTCGGTTGACACTTGACAGCTAAACTTGACAATTTCACGCAACGTACTGAGAAAAAAGAAGGCCACTTTTATCAAAGTGGCGCTCATTTGGCTCGGACATTTTCGGGCGCGCGACTGTGGATCTACAGTTATAATTGATCAAAGTAGGTTAGGGTTGTTTTATAAAAATCCTGAAATATTTACAGTTTCAGAAAAAAATGCATTCGGATAAATGAAGCATTCGGGATTTTAAATATTCGGAAAAAAATATTTCTAAATTTTGATAGGTAACCTCTCAAAACGCACACTTTCCAAAAATGTACGCTAGTAAATGTTTTCACCACAAAGTTTTCCTTAGATGAAGATCCTAAGCTATGATATGATGGCCTATGTACCTAGATAAATCGTTCGTGCTCGTGCATTATTGGGTATCACGATATTCGTCAGATACGTTTTTGGTCAGATGCAGTTTGAGTCGTCAGTTTAGCTAATCGTCAGATCATTTATTTAACAGATACGTCCGATTGCTTATTCATTTTGTGGCTTCTAAACAAATCTGGCAATAAACTGGGCGATCGTATAATCGTATGATAAGCGGATGTATCTAAAATCGTAACTGACCAATAACGTATCTGACGAATATCGTGATACCCAATGTGCTCCATCTGAGAAAGTGTACCAATTGGTAAGTGCACTTTTTGAGACAGTGCGCCTTCCGAGAAAGTGATCCTTCTAAACAAGTGTACCTTTAGAAAAAGTGCACATTTCGAGAAAGTCAGTTTTTTGAGCCTAAGCCTTATTATATTACCCATGCAGTGATTGACCATACTACACAACTTGTAATATTCCCGTGTAAAAAAACCGAAATTCCCATATATTTAAAAAAAATCCTGCGGGATAATTTGAACTGGCACCACGGATCACTTAAAAACACACTGCTCAACAATATTCCCGCATAAAAAATCAAAATTCCCGGTTTTCCCATGGAAAAATCCAAAATTAATTCAAGATAATTTCTCTATAAACCTATACACTACCTCCTAAACAATATTCCCGCAGTTCCCGTTAAAATTCCCGAATATTTTTCAAAATTCCCATGGGATAACTCACGTGATGCGGCGGCGCGCTGTGACAACACACCCTCTCCCTTCCTCTGGGCACGTGCGCTCCTCCGTCCGAAGCTCTCCTTCCAAAAGTTGAAGCTGCAAAAAAAAACGATTTTTAAAAATGGGCTAATTTTTATTTTGTTGTTGACTTTTTTTTTAAATTGGAAAATTAACAAAGTACAACTTGTATAAATAAATAAATAAATATTAGGGGACAATCTTACACAAATCGACCTAGTCCCAAACTAAGCAAAGCTTGTACTATGGGTACTAGACGACGATAAACATACTTATATAGATAAATAAATACTTAAATACATAGAAAACATCCATAACTCAGGAACAAATATTCGTGCTCATCACACAAATAAATGCCCTTACCGGGATTCGAACCCAGGACCTCTTGCTTCGTAGCCAGGGTCACTACCAACTAGGCTAAAGCGGTCGTTAAATTGTCTTTGTCTTTTTCCATTGTTTTTTATTTTATTTTAAGTTTGTGAATAAACATTCTTTTATTTTATTTATTTATTTATTGAAGGCGGCGAGTCTAACACTAGCGACTCACCCTGGCTTTGCATGGCGATCGGCGGTTTAAGCAAATGCTGGTCTTTGACGCTAAAGTGGTGCCAGGCCGGCAACGCCGCCGCCAAATTGGTGTGTGGCAACATCGACACAGCCGGTGCTTCGCGGGAGGACGTTTGCTAAACAAAAAATACATAGTAAATTAATAATAATATCATGGTACAATTGGGAATGTCTAAAAAAAATTACCAGTGGTTTTTATATTTTTTTTGTATAGAAAAGTCTATTTTTTTTTTTTTTTTTTATGTTAGATAGGCCAGACAAACGAACTAGTGGGTCACCTGATGTTAAATGAACACCACTGTTCATAGACACCCGCAGCGCTTTACACGATGCCAGTGCGTTGTCGGCCCTAAAGGAGAGGGAATAGGGGAAGGGGGAGAGGCACTCTCACTGACCGTACGAAACGCAAGCAGGATTACTGCTGCTTCACGCCGGTGTTCAGTGAAAGGGTGGTACTGCCCCGGACGAGCCGGCCCATTCGTGATGCAGCGGCTAGCTACAACATGGCTCTACCACTTCACAATTCAATTTCAACTAATTTCAATATTTTGTCATTTAGTTCTCTACTGTTTTCAAAATTAATTATTGAAACTGTTTTCTCCGACACTGTCGAATTTCTAAATCTATCTAAAAGCGTGCCAAACTGTAACTAGTGTCACTACTGGCGCTGTCAAAGTGCTAGATGTCAGACAGCGGGTCCAAATCAAACTCCGTAGTATCCACGCGTAAATTGTGAGTAATTCTATCTAACCACACAGAATAAAGTACGACTTGGACCGGTCACGCAATTTACACCAATGTCAAATGAAGGTTATTATTTATTTGTTATGTAATAAATTCATTACATAATATTAAAATTAAATAACCACAGAAAACGAGTTAAAAAGCGTTTATCTCGAAATGGTCCCCAATTGATTTTATGTATGTAAGATATACGTACGTTGAATTCTGACACGTAGAGCGGAGCATTCCGGCCGTCTGCCGACGCAGCCGAACCTAACGCCAGAACCGGTGGCACCGGGACGTCCATACTCTGAGACAAATATACTTAAGATTATACACTGTATTTGCTATATAAAATAGTCATGGCTCACCTAGAGAGCTGTTGAGATTAATCGAGTAATAAATACACTTGAGTGACAAGTTTGCTATGAAGTATATTTTTGTATTATTTTTTTTCAACTTCGTTTTTTTACTACAAAATACAAAAAGACACTTCATAGCAAACTCGTTAAAGTGGGGTTAGTAGCGACATCTCTTGTCCGGGTGAGCGGGTAGTTCCGAAGGAGTGTTGACGTCTCTCGATGAGGTTGTAACATAGATGGCGCTGTATCGCGGCTTAATGTGATTAGTTAGCGAACTGAGATGTGCGATGTATGGGAAAAATTTGTGTCTAAACTCCTGACCAGTGGTGGTGTAGGGGAATAGCACGCGGCACGGAATGCCGAGGACCTGGGTTCGATTGCCAGCGCTGGTTCTTTTCCGGGGTTTACTGTGCATCCTTGCTTCAGTTTGTATTTAGTATGAAACTAGCGACCCGCCCCGGCTTCGCACGGGTGCAATTATGCATGTATTATTCATATAAACCTTCCTCTTGAATCACTCTATCTATTAAAAAAAACCGCATCAAAATCCGTTACGTAGTTTTAAAGATCTAAGCATACATAGGGACAGACAGACAGCGGGAAGCGACTTCTTATATATAAAATTCTCGTGACACGGTGTTTGTTACCAAACTCCTCCGAAACGGCTCGACCGATTCTCATGAATTTTTGTGTGCACATCGGGTAGGTATGAGAATCGGTCAACATCTATTTTTCATACCCCTAAATGTTAAGGGTGGCTCACCTCTTAATTTTTTGTAATAAATAGATGAACGCCGGCTGTATACACGAAAAAGGATGACGCAATGTAACGTACATGAGCGGCGTAGGCCAGTTGCAAGAGGATGTACAATGCGGGGTGCGGGGGTATTAAAGGGGGTTTCATTTTTTTTCCTCTACCACAGATTACTTAATAGTTACTTCGTAACAGATACTGCATCCCGTACAAAATCTTGGTACTTACCGCGATTGTAGCCACAGATTATACTACTCCGTTTCCTTAAGAATGTGTGCGTGCCGACAGTGACAAGGGCTGGCAGTTTGGATTAAATTTTTTTTTCCACTGGTTGTTTTACCATTTTGTCGGGATAATTGCTATATATTATATCCATGCAAACTTTCTAGCACTAATATTTTTTAAGCTAAGCCACGGACGGACAAAGAGACAGACGGTCATGGCGAAACTATAAGGGTTCCGTTTTTGCCATTTTAGCTCTGGAATCCTAACAAAAAAGGATATTTATTGTAATGCGCAGAACACATTGCCATGCTCACAGTACCCTAGCGTTATACTAAATACGAAGGTCAACTTTCGAACTTCGCATCGTGCCATCCCACTCACGCTTATAGCTTTTTATAGGAGAGTAAGAGGGACAGCACGATACGAACTTCCAAATTGTTATATTAGCTATTAATTCCAGCATAGTCATATTAAAATTTGCCCCCTGTTTCACCATTCACTTATAAAAGTCCAGGCGGCATATTTTTTCCGTGGAACACGAATGAACGTGCGTCGGCGCGCGCTTGTGACAACCTACTGGAATTTCGATCGCAGCAGATCGTCCCCGCGGTAGGTAAATATCGCGCGTAAGTACATGGCATGCATGAGGCCTGCCTCTACTCTAAAGGCGAGCCGAGCTACTGGCGTACGAGTAGACAAACCGAGTAGCTGTCTGTCTACTGACCAGGCAGCAGCTCGCACTGTGTAAACCAGCCTTTAGGCGGAACAAAGTTCGCCGGGTCAGCTAGTTATTTTATACTATGTAGTGATACAGTAAAATTACTTAAAGTTTACCACTGACAGATGGTTTGCCTTCATTTCATATACAACTTTAACGACCTACAAATAAAGCCAATTTTAGAATACTGTTACCCACGTTGTAACGGTACACGTACATATATTATTATTGTTAAAATATAATGGCAAATAAGTCATTAATTTAATTTATATTTAATTATAAAAACAATAATAATAACAATAAAACACTTAAAATCTTAAATATAATCTTATAATTTAAAATAATAACTTATAAACTAACTAAAATACTAATCTACATAATACTATTTAACATTAATTAAACCTAAAAAAAATAATAATATTACTAAAACATAATAATCAAATCAACACCCTATTTTAACACTTGTCCGCGCGACTATAAACTACCTCCAGAGTACGGTGCACGGATTTTCGATGCACCCGCCCGCGCTCCGCATTATGAGCTATCGCCCTGTCTACGACAAACCTGTGCCGGCTGCGTTCACTAGCTTCGCTACGTGTCGTCATACGCGCTGACATTTAATAATATTTAATTTAATTGTCGTTCTTCCAACGTAATTGGAACTAAATATTATAATTTTAAAAAGTTAATAAAATCCGTGAAGTGTCGTCTCGCGCCCCAATGTAGGGTAAGTGTTGAACAAGTATTAAGTGTATTCAGTGCTTAGCTATAAGTTAGTGTTCAGTTCAAACCCTAGTGCTTTAGTTATTAATATTATCTCATCTCACATTGCATTCGATCCCGCTTAGTAAATAACTCATATTACCGTAGGTAATTTCACACGGCTTAAATCACCAGCGGAATGTTTACGAAACTTTGCTTATTATCGTTGCCGTGGTGGTGCACGGAACATCATATGCTTAGCTCTGTTTAAGCCATGTACTAAGTGCTAGGTCAAACAGTAATAAAGCCTATCTTTTATTTTTTTAATGCATTGTAAAAGCCATCCATATGTAGTGCTACCTTCATATTAAAAAAAAAAAATAAATAATTTTATATACATTTTCCTTTTAAAACATGTAACTCCGTTCTGATAGTGAACACCTACACCAACTGCTTTCGGCACTCCTCAATCTTAGGTAGACTATCATCACGGGGTTCACTATCAGCGGAGGAGCTCGGATGAATATTAACTGTGGACGTTGATCTACAGGGTGCTACCTTACGGGTAAAGAAATTACACCGGTCCCGCAACTCAAACCCACACACTCGTCTGCTGCCCCGGCGCTCCCCGGGCCGTACCTCATCAGCCTTGCCCATCCGTGGCTGCCTTCGCCGACGCCGTCAGGGGAGTACCCATCTACGGAGGCTAGACCAGACGGCATAGAACCCCATTTATTTTAAAATAAATTATTTAATTTTTGTTGTTGACTTCGGTTGTTTCTTTTTATTATCTCTCGAAAACCACATCCTGGGACCGAACGTCACACTGGCGCCTCAAACGTGGTTTTTTTTTAAAGGTCTGGTTTAGCTTCGTAGAAGTAGTTGTGTGTTTTGTGTTTTTATTTTTGTGAAACGTTTTTATTATTTTTGGTTGCCTGTAACTTAGGTGTATCTTTATAATATTATTTGGTTTTGACAATTTTTTTTATCATTAAAAAAAAATTGTTCAAAAAAAAATTGTTATAATAATAAACTAATGATGTCAAAGTAATAAATTATAATCAATAATGTATTTATAATCTTAAACTGTTTGTTAATTAATGAACACTCTGTACGCGCAAAGTGCAATCTTATCACAAACCAGTAACTTGAGTTACAATCGCGTACAAAAGTGCTAATTTTATTTAATATTTTTATTGATATTTTTTTTGAAATGCGTATTATTTTCGCAAAGTGATACACATAAGTTACAATTATTTTAACGCTTCTTTTGTTTTATTTTGGTGATTGTTGTTTTTTTTTCTCTCTTTATTTTTGCTTCATCGCATCAACCATAACGTTACTTTTAGTCTGCTTTGTAACAGAACGGAGTAGATTAGTTAATCTTGTTCAACACTCCCGTCATTGTAGTGCGTTGTATTTTTTTTTGTCGCAAATTATTATTTATTTTTACTTTTTACTTTTTGAAAATTAATATGGCACATCCTGTGAAATTTTTATCGCTGCAAAAGGCAGAGCTGGAGTACGAAGTTCAAATTAGAGGTAGTACTCCTGCTGCCACTGTCCAGGATTTACGGAGGCAAATTGCCAAACTGGGTCTTACATTTCCTTCCGAGGATATCCTGGAGAGTCCACTAGAAATTAGCGATGACTTGAAAGGCGTCACTGATGTACTCACTAAGATCAAAACCTTACTTGATTCCCCTTTGGACAGGAATGCATTGATTCGTGCTGAAAATTATTTACATCACCTTTATCACCGACTTAATCGTATGATCTTTGATGATAAGACGCAGAACGCACATGAAACCTGTGTGAAGGAGTTTCAAACTCTGTTTGATCGCTTTGACTCTGTTAAAGACACGTCTGTCGTAGATAGGTTAATTGCGCCTGTTGATAATAGTACTACCGAGCAGCTGTCAACCGTGCCGCCCTTAAATATTAGCGTGTCTTGCGACCGTGGCGTGGTTGGTGAGCTTACCAGGATCAGGTTTGACGGGAAGTCGTGCGTGCGCTCCTTTATTCAGCGCATAAATGAGTTTAGCAGGGCCAGGAATATCTCGTCATCAAAGCTGCTTTCATTCGCTACGGAGATCTTCACTGGTGATGCCTTACACTGGTACCGTGGTATCCAAGACCAAGATCAGGTGTTAGATTGGGATGCATTAGTTACGCAACTTAAAAAAGACTTCGATCAAGCGGGTTACGACTATCGACTGCTCTCGGAGATACGTGCCAGGAGTCAGGGTGAATCAGAGAATATAACCATTTATTTGGCGATAATGTCTGGTCTGTTCTCGCGTTTATCAGAACCTTTATCTAGCAAGGACAAATTAGAAATACTGCTTCATAACATCAGACCATGCTACGCGAGCACCTTAGCTTCAGCCACAGATATTCCTGACCTTGACACTTTGAGAACCTTGTGCCGTAATTACGAAAACATCCAGGCACGTCTTGCTGGCTTTCGTGAACCCCCCAAAAAGACGTCTGATACCATGGCGCCAGAATTTGCTTACAGTGGTCAGTCATCATCATCATCACATAGGTCGTACAACTTCAATCACAATCATGTCCATAACTCTTACAGTGGCAATTACAATAAAAATAGATCTTACACTAATAACAACGCAAACCCAAATAAAACTAATCAATCTAATCAAACATATAATTTGTACAATAATAATTACAACAGAAATAAATCTTATCCTAATAACAACTTGAATGCAAATAAAACTAATAACAATAATAATAGATATGTACATGCAATGCAAACTTCCAGTCCTAAACCGTTATTTTGCCCCCGGTGTCGTGTCAACACCCATAATCTACGTCAGTGCAAAGCGAACAAGGACAAGATATTTTGTTTCATTTGTGGACATGAGGATGTTAAAACTCCACAGTGTCCTAACTGTAATAAAAATAACTCGGGTCCATCAAAAAACTAGTTGACCCGCGGAATTGTGATACGGCTAAACAAAATAGTAAATTCCATAACGAAGACTGGGCTAATTGGTTACAAACCATAAAATTCTATTTTAAATCGTATAAAATCGGCACAATTCTGCGGAATCAACCCGTTAATGACCCTCGACCTTACGCATCCATACTCATCTATAACACATCAATGTCGGGTCTTTTAGATTCTGGATCAGCGGTCACCATTCTAGGAAATAATACTCATCGTACTTTAGAACAGCAAGGCCTAGTAGTTCAACAGGAACATAATATCACTGTTACAGCTGCTGGAGGACAAATAATGACCAGCATTGGCTATATGAACCTGCCTATAAAATTTGAAGACACTTTTCATGTCATTAAAGCTTTTATAGTGCCAGATATTAACATAGATCTCGTGTTAGGTATCGATTTTTGGCACAAATTTAATATTTTCCCGAAACACCTTTCTAGCATTACTTTTTCTAATGTCGGGATTTCTAACGCTAGTCTTGATATAGACCGTCCTTCTGTTATACAGGCCTATGATCACTTAAATATCTCAGAGAGATCACTTGCGGATAACATTATCGCTCAATTTTCCGATATCTCTGCCGAGACGAGGGGTTTAGGTGAGACTAAGTTGATCGCTCACCGAATTGATACTGGAGACGCCTTGCCTATTCGACAACGCTACTACCGTATGTCCCCGGAAAAACAACGCATTCTTGTCGAACAGGTAGACGAGATGTTAGGTCTCGACGTGATCGAGCCATGTGAGAGCGCTTGGTCGTCACCAGTGCTCATAGTCACCAAGAAGAATGGTCAGCCCCGTTTTTGCCTCGATAGTCGGAAACTAAACTCCGTTACAAAACGCGACGCGTACAGTTTGCCCTACGTGTCTGAAATTTTGGACAATCTTCGGGATGCTCGCTACCTCTCTAGCATAGATTTGTCCAAAGCGTTTTGGCAAATCCCAATAGTTTCCGAAGATCGAGACAAGACGGCGTTCTACGTGCCGGGACGTGGCACGTATCGTTTTAAACGTACCGCGTTCGGCCTGACTAACGCGCCTGCAACACAGCAGAGATTAGTAGATCTGCTTTTTAGGGAATTCGACCTCAAAGTCTTCGCTTATCTCGATGACATTATCATCGTCTCGAATGACTTCAATTCCCATGTCTCCCTTTTACTCCGCGTGTTGGATAAATTAAAGCAGGCCAATCTTACTATAAATTTGGAAAAATGCCGTTTCTTTCGGAGTCAGCTTAGGTACCTGGGCTATGTTGTTGACAGTTGCGGACTTCGTACCGATCCAGAGAAAGTGCAAGCTATTCTCGATTATCCGACACCTACTTGTCGCAAAGATATTAAGCGCTTTCTCGGGACCGCTACATGGTATCGTCGTTTCGTCCCCAACTTCAGCACTATAGCACGCCCTCTTAATAGGCTGACTTCGAACAAAAAAGGTGGACCGCCGTTTTTCTGGTCTCCGGAAGCCGACACTGCGTTCCGAAGACTGAAGGAATGTTTGGTCTCTGCTCCTGTTCTTTCCTGCCCTGACTACGACAAGTCATTTGAGGTGCACACCGATGCCAGTAACTACGGTGTGGGTGCTATGCTCACCCAGATCGTGGATGGTAAGGAGCACCCTATAGCTTACATGAGCAAGTCGTTGTCAGCAGCGGAAAAGAACTACAGCATAACAGAGCGCGAAACTTTGGCTGTTGTTATAGCTTTAGAGCATTGGCGGTGTTATTTGGAGAACGGAAAGCCCTTCACTGTCTATACAGACCACAGTGCGTTAAAATGGTTCCTGTCTCTAAATAACCCGACCGGTAGGCTGGCTCGTTGGGGTGTCAGATTGTCAGCGTTTCATTTTGAACTGAAACATCGTCGAGGCGTTGATAATGTCATTCCAGATGCCCTTTCAAGAGCGGTTCCAGTTAACGCAATTAGTACTTCAGACTATTTCTCAAAGACTACTGATCCTTGGTATAGAAATGTCTATAATTCTTGTCTGACGAAACCTCAAAATTTCCCCAATTTCTTAATAAAAAACAACTGCCTTTATAGACTGACAAAGAATAAACACGACTTGACTGACTTAAATTCAGAATTTTCTTGGAAAGAGGTTGTACCGCGTGAGCTACGTGACCAGGTAATTAACGAAAATCACGCTGAGCCTACAGCCGGACATCTTGGTGTTTTTAAAACGTACCGTCGTCTTGCATTACGCTATTTCTGGCCAGGTATGCACCAGGACGTCGTGAATTTCGTTGGCTCATGTTCCAAATGTCTCTCGTACAAAGCTCAGAACCACCAAGTCTTGGATGAAATGGGACGCCCGAAGCACTGTAGTCGCCCATTTCAAACAATTTCAATTGACCTTATGGGTCCCTTGCCTATAACTAGGAAGCAAAACAGCTACATTCTAGTTGTTACTTGCTGCTTTGCCAAATTTTGCCTAATTAACCCTTTGCGAGCTGCTACATCTACTGCTGTGTGTAAATTTTTGGAGGATTCAGTCTTTTTAGTACATGGAACTCCTCAAACTATTTTCTTAGACAATGGTAGCCAATTTATCAGTAAAATCACAGAATCTCTCTTTAAGCAATACAACGTTCCTAATGTTTTTTTCTCGCCTAAGTATACACCACAAGTCAACCTCGTGGAACGTTACAATCGCACAATTATAACATGTCTGTCAACATACGTCGAAGACGACCATAGAACATGGGATATTTTTATTCCGAAGGTACAGTTCGCCATTAATAATTCGGTGAACGAGGCGACTGGCTTTACGCCTTCATTCTTGGTATACGGCAGGGAGATCGTAACGTGTGGCACACACTATGTTGATAATGACTTGGGCGATGACGTCATTTTCCTCCCACGTGACATTTATGCTGAAAATCTGGGTTGTCTTTCTGAGATATTTAATAAAGTTCAAGCAAAACTATGGCATGCTCATACTAAAAACACGGCTCATTACAATCTCCGTCGAAAAAATATGGAATTTAAAGTTGGTGACATTGTAATGAAGCGAGCATATGTGTTGAGCAACAAAGACAAATATTTTAGCAAGAAACTAGCTCCTAAGTACATAAAGTGTCGCGTCATAGAAAAGAAGTCTCCATTAGTCTATGTGTTGGAAGACATGTCAAGAAAAAACATTGGCAAGTGGCACATAAAAGATTTAAAATTAATTGGCCTAAATAAATAGTTAGAATAACATGAAACATCCTGTACATTTCTCTAGCTCACATTATTCCATCTAGTATTTACAATTTTCGTATGGGTCACTATTTTAACTAAATATAATAATAGTAACCTAAATAATTGCTCGGTTGCGTTAGGAACCTTTAATATGGTCACTATGGCTTGTTTGTTTGCGTGAAATATGAAAGATTGAATTTTAAAAGGAGAAAATACGAGAATAGAACTTAAAATGCGGATTTTATTTTTTTATTACAATAAAATCCTTTTGTGACGCGCGGGGTAATGTAACGGTACACGTACATATATTATTATTGTTAAAATATAATGGCAAATAAGTCATTAATTTAATTTATATTTAATTATAAAAACAATAATAATAACAATAAAACACTTAAAATCTTAAATATAATCTTATAATTTAAAATAATAACTTATAAACTAACTAAAATACTAATCTACATAATACTATTTAACATTAATTAAACCTAAAAAAAATAATAATATTACTAAAACATAATAATCAAATCAACACCCTATTTTAACACTTGTCCGCGCGACTATAAACTACCTCCAGAGTACGGTGCACGGATTTTCGATGCACCCGCCCGCGCTCCGCATTATGAGCTATCGCCCTGTCTACGACAAACCTGTGCCGGCTGCGTTCACTAGCTTCGCTACGTGTCGTCATACGCGCTGACATTTAATAATATTTAATTTAATTGTCGTTCTTCCAACGTAATTGGAACTAAATATTATAATTTTAAAAAGTTAATAAAATCCGTGAAGTGTCGTCTCGCGCCCCAATGTAGGGTAAGTGTTGAACAAGTATTAAGTGTATTCAGTGCTTAGCTATAAGTTAGTGTTCAGTTCAAACCCTAGTGCTTTAGTTATTAATATTATCTCATCTCACATTGCATTCGATCCCGCTTAGTAAATAACTCATATTACCGTAGGTAATTTCACACGGCTTAAATCACCAGCGGAATGTTTACGAAACTTTGCTTATTATCGTTGCCGTGGTGGTGCACGGAACATCATATGCTTAGCTCTGTTTAAGCCATGTACTAAGTGCTAGGTCAAACAGTAATAAAGCCTATCTTTTATTTTTTTAATGCATTGTAAAAGCCATCCATATGTAGTGCTACCTTCATATTAAAAAAAAAAAATAAATAATTTTATATACATTTTCCTTTTAAAACATGTAACTCCGTTCTGATAGTGAACACCTACACCAACTGCTTTCGGCACTCCTCAATCTTAGGTAGACTATCATCACGGGGTTCACTATCAGCGGAGGAGCTCGGATGAATATTAACTGTGGACGTTGATCTACAGGGTGCTACCTTACGGGTAAAGAAATTACACCGGTCCCGCAACTCAAACCCACACACTCGTCTGCTGCCCCGGCGCTCCCCGGGCCGTACCTCATCAGCCTTGCCCATCCGTGGCTGCCTTCGCCGACGCCGTCAGGGGAGTACCCATCTACGGAGGCTAGACCAGACGGCATAGAACCCCATTTATTTTAAAATAAATTATTTAATTTTTGTTGTTGACTTCGGTTGTTTCTTTTTATTATCTCTCGAAAACCACATCCTGGGACCGAACGTCACAACGTTTGCAGATTTTGTAATGGCTACTTTATTTGTATGGTGTTAAAGTTGGAAATGAAATGAAGGCAAGCCATCTGTCAGTGGTAAACTAAAAGTAAACGTATTGTACCCAATACCACGCGGCGGACACGACGTACAAACACGCGTTCTTGAATCTACATAAGCACGACGACGTCTGTACACGCGTACGCCTACATACATCGCGCGCGCACTCTTCTGGATTCCGGCGGGGTCCGGCAATCTGCGCCTTGAGGGGTGGGGTAACTCGAATCGGTGCGGGGCGGAGCGTGGCCATTCTGTACGTTAGTACTATTATATATTCTGTGCCAATACGGTTGAGTAGATACCTGGTCGTGCCTCGGCTGCGGGCCCACGGTGTGCCGGCGCTGCGGGTCAGAGGGGGGCGCGGGCGGCGGCTCGGCGCTGGCCACGGCCGAGCGCGACCCGAACTGCGGCGGAGATACACGAGTAAAGCGTCATTCAATGGAACATGCTATAGTACGAATTTTTTGAGGTGTCCCGATCTCCTTAAGAGTAGTGTTGCCTATCGATAGTCCAATATCGATAGATAGACTATCGATAGTATCACCACGTGTCAATGCTATCGATAGTATCGATAGTTTTATGTCCAATATAATCGATACTATCGATAGTATTGCAAAATTAGGCAACGCGGCCCGAACTGCGGCACGAAGATAATGACTCAGTTTTATTAGGCGGCCCCTAGACCATAAGAATAAATAATAACAGAGTAGAAGGGAAACTCTCGCTCCGGCCGGACTCAAGGTCACGATATTAGAGTACTCGCTAAGCGAGAACTCAGTCAGGGTGTCACGGCCGGCGTCGCCGCACGCGTTTGGCTGTTAAATGTTTGCGCGTTCGTTTTATTGGAAGCAAATAACAATGACGTCAAGTTATTGTGGTGAATTTGGGTGTATAAACAGTTCAAAAACGATGCCAAATCACCTTAAATGGCTTCATTTGGTATGGCACTTGTAATAATTTCTTACTTAGAAGTACTAACCTATAATATGTAGGCACGTACAGTCAAGGATTTTAATTTTTAGGCCACTTGCCACTGTTCGTATTTTAGCCGTGTAATGCAAATCAGCATATACGAGTATAAGCGGCTTCACCCAATTTGCATTACACGGCTAAAATACGAACAGTGGCAAGTGGCCTAACAATTAAAATCCTTGACTGTACCTAATGATTTATAAATATCATATTTTGTAAAACTAGAATAAAATAATGATTTCAAAGTAAATAAAAACTTAATATTTTAGCGATATTATCATAAGACGTAAGTAATATTTAACAGTAAGCAACCCTAGCAACACGCCTGGACGACAGAGGGGTGTAACGACGTGAGGGGGGAAGTAGGTATATAAATGGCGGCGTTTTGGATGCGGTCAAAACAGATTCCCTTCTACTCTGTTATTATTTATTCTTATGCCTACACCTACAATAACATTGTACAATACTTTTTATTGTACAATGAGATTGAAAGGCGCTCCGAATCCAAACGAGCAATTATATTGCACCATAATACGAACTGCACAATGTTTTCGTGTTCGTGAAGACGAACCACAGACTGAAAAATATTGCGCAATATTGCCCCTACACGATGCGATGGAAAAATATGGTGCAATAAAAATTAAACTCGCTCAAACTTTCGTTCAATCATTGCGCAATCTTCAATATTAACCCTAAACGGACAATAATATTGCACAATTAACAATATTGCGCAATATAATTGCCCCGCCTTAGTCGATAGGCCCGCATGCGGAGTGCGGTATAGTACGTTAACAAGGTCTTAAGAGTAATAAATTGGTACAGTTACAGTATGCAGCCGTCAGCTTGATATACAATTTTTTTTTCAATCAAATAATCATCATTGAATAAAAATAATAAAATGACTAAAAAAATAAAAAAAATAGGGGACAATCTTACACAAATCGACCTGGTTCCCAAACTAAGCAAAGCTTGTACTATGGGTACTAGACGACGATAAACATACTTATATAGATAAATAAATACTTAAATACATAGAAAACATCCATAACTCAGGAACAAATATTCGTGCTCATCACACAAATAAATGCCCTTACCGGGATTTGAACCCAGGACCTCTTGCTTCGTAGGCAGGGTCACTACCAACTAGGCTAAAGCGGTCGTTAAAACTTATACATTTAACAATATCAATCAAAATAAAAACTAAAAACAATATTAAATCAAAATTAAAGTCAAAATTAAATATCAATAAAGTTAAAGGGATGTCAATAAATTCGATTACTCTTTATGGTAAGTAGAGGATTAACTAGCGAGAGTCCATTAGAAGCCCGACGCCGAAGGCGGAGGGCTTTTAATGACCCGAGTTTGTAATCCCCTTTACTGCCCGTAATACACACAATGATCACATTGCGAGAAAAAAAAATCGATAAAAAATTGAATATACTTGTGCGTGCAATAGAAGAATAAAACGGTCCACTAAATAAAAAACATATTTAATTATTATTATGTGCTGCTGAGTGTACTGACACGGACTTCGAAAAGGAAATTGCAATTGTCTCTATATAATTTTATACAAACCTGACCTAAAATTCTGTAGCTGTTTCACCACCCATTGATTAATTTTAACTGACGGATAAATGTGATGCCGTCTCCGTCTATTCGAACAAAACAAACAGACGGCATCGCATTTATCCGCAAATGAATTTAATCAATGGATGGTGAGCAATATGTTTTTTTATTTAGTGGACCGTTATCTTCTTCTATTGCAATACTATTTTGGGGGTAGTTGCAATAGAGAGATATCTCTCCAGGCAGATGTTATGCCTGGGGATCGAAGTCCAATGGATGAAAGTTGGAAGTTGTATTTATGCAGCCGAGTTGAGAAACTTCGATAGCGTGATGTAGGATTGTAGTAGTTAGTTCCTTATGTGATGACTAGATGGCGCTAGTAGTCGCTACACTATCGATATCGATAAAAAAATGGTTCTAGCACTAAAGTCAAACCGAGCTAACTCTGCAGAGAATTATAATGGTAACACCTTTGATCAATTATAACTGAAGATACACATTGCCGAACAAAATCCCCTTCAAAGAATGTCCGAACTTTTTTATTTGTTTGCATAACAATTAAAATCATCACCTACACAGAAATTTGAACCTAATCTTTACTTCATTACAGTCGAATTTAGGTTGACACTTGACAGCTAAACTTGACAATTTCACGCAACGTACTGAGAAAAAAGAAGGCCACTTTTATCAAAGTGGCGCTCATTTGGCTCTGACATTTTCGGGCGCGCGACTGTGGATCTACAGTTATAATTGATCAAAGGGTACCACTGTATTTTAACGTCAAATCACGTACATAATGTGCGTAGATTTACAGTGTTACCATTATTATTCTCTGCAGAGTTAGCTTGGTTTGACTCTAGCTTGATTGCAACAGTCTCATGTTTTGCCGTGAAAATTCCGATCTCTGGAAATAATGTAGACATAGAACCTACCTTTTCTAAACTATCCGTCCTTTCGGACAGGTAGTCTGACGACACGCAAGGTAGCACGAGGCAGTCTTGCGACGAATCATCCTCGGCGTCCATTTGCTCGTCGCTTGCATTCTGTAATAAAATGAGTTTTTTTTTAATTCCAATTTTAACCCTTTATAAGGCCCCATTCATTGGAGCATACTACCACAGAATCAAAAGCAGCTATCGAATACCTGACAAAGGATATTTTTAAAGCTAGACGTTGTTTCAATAATTACAACGGAAATTGTGACGTATTGTGAAAACAATAAAGTTGAAATTCCAACTGAATGCATGTGGTCGCTGTTTCGCCTCTGCCTTTTAAAGGGTTAATACTAGCTTTTTTTGCTGACCGTACTTTCTGCCCCTGGTTAACAAAGTAGATAGATGGGCCAATCAACTTTTAAACCGACACTAATCTGTCCGCGACATTTTTCAAACAATTGCAGATTTTTGTAAGTAAACATGTATTTTCTGTAATTTAATAGATGAATAGCATGAATACATGCCATCCTACGTAAGTTTAACCTATTAAACCGTGAAATATCTTGTTGGAAGTACGATTTTTTGGTAACGCCAGAGACAATTTTGGTAACGCAGGAGACGCCAAAAACGTCGGTTCAAAAGTTGATTGGCCCAGATATACTATAAAGGTTTATTTTTATTATTTTTTTTTTTTATGTTAGTGAAGCCAGACAAACGAACTAGTGTTTTATGTTCGGACCCAAAGCGTGTATCGGAACGCGCTGGCGAGCACTCGTTTAAACAGTCTAGCTGTAATAAAAAGCCTGTAATAAAGTTAAATAAATGTATAAATGTAAGATATAAATAAATAATTCTTACCCTGCAACTGGTTAGGTCTAGCGCTTGCCCCCCTTCTTCTCTTGGGGGGGATTCTAAAGAATCTGAAAAAACACCCATAAGAAAAACCGGTTGTCTGTAAAGTCGGTTTACGGACGATAGTTTAACGTGACGTCATAACAAAACATACAAAAACATAAATGAAACCAGGCGGTCACCCATCCATGTACTGACCGTTGCTTAACCTCGGTGATCGGACGAGAACCGGTGTTTTGTCAAATACCTTAAAAACGGTGCATCCTAAAATCAAAAATTTTTTTTTCATCAAACCCATATTGATATTGAGGTTTGCGCGAGAGACACTTCCAAAGTGGTAAAAAAAATATATATATATGATGTACATTACCATGTAAACTTCCCCCTAAAATTGGTGAGAACGAGATCTAGTAAGTAGTTTTTTTTTAATACGTCATAAATCGGAAACCCCATACATACTTGTAATTTTTTTATATAATTTTTCTTTAATTTTATAACTGTAAATTGTATGTATTTTTTGTTTGTAATTATTTATTTTAATTTCGTTTGAAGAGTTGACTTCGTGCCAAGTTTCTTGCGGCTCATTCTTCTTGGCAACGATGGTTCTTCTGAAAGCGCTTATTGAGAAAAAGTGACATGTAAAGGAGCCCGATTATTTTTTTTAAGTGGGTCCTACTGAAAAATGGCCGAGTGGAGGCCTAATTTACACTATCCGATGTTTTTGAAGTGAAACTTCTAATGCGACTTCCAACAACGTTGACGTTTACGAGACGTTCGCATTGTATATATACTAACGAATGTTAAAAACTTCGTCAGTGCGATTCAGAACAGTTGCGTGGTTTAGTATGAAAACTTGTAAAAGTCAAAACTATTTTAATGGTAGATCGTAGAAAAGTATTTTAAACGTATTTAGTAAAAAAAGTATTAACGTGCGCACGAGGAGCAACGCCATCTAGCGACGAGTTATGTAACTTGTTTCGCTAGCGCTGTAGTTGGTTGCTTGCTAGCCGCAAATGTATGAGACTTGATAAAAGCGCCATCTAGTGAGTAATTTAAACACACCCGGTTTTTTATTTGCATGCATCTTTTCCTTCCAAACGTATTTTTGACGTGACAACGTCTAATAAATCGATGAACGCCGGCTGCACGCACGAAAAAGGATGACGCAATGTAACGTACCTTTACGCTCGAGCCGACGAACGATCGGAGCGAGAGCGCGGCACGAGCGAGCGAAAGGCACAATCGCCTAAAGTATTTTTTTTTTATGTTAGAGAGGCCAGACAAACGAACTAGTGGGTCATCTGATGTTAAATGATCTTGTTCATAGACACTCGCAGCGCTTTACGCGATGCCAGTGCGTTGTCGGCCCAAAAGGGAGAGGAAAAAGGAGAGGGAATAGGGGAGAGGGAGAGGTATTGGGCCCCCGGCGCTCTCACTGACCGTACTACTGTTCTGTGAGAGGGTGGTACTGCCCCGGACGAGCCGGCCCATTCGTGATGCAGCGGCTAGCTACAACATGGCTCTACCACTACCAAAACAGTTACAATAATTTAGTACGCAATAATTTCATCAATGTTATGTTACTTTGTCACGCTAAACTATCGTCCGTAAACCGACTTTACAGACAACCGGTTTTTTTCCTGTGTATGGATTATGTAAATATATATGTCACTTTCTCACGTATACTCTCTAGCGACCGCCGTTCGCCGATCTACGTACCTCTGTGTATTCTATCATTGGTTCTTTGCTGTATCCTGTCCATTAGTAGGTGATATATCGCCGATATGTGGTCGAACCGCTCTTCTTGTACCGACTGTCGACAAATATTGCATTAAAAAAATTTTAAATAAAAAATAAAACCTCCTTCAAAAAACATCCAAAAACTAAGAAATAATAATTGAACCGAACCGACCACAATAAGCATGAAAATATCTTTCTTCTAATCTGTTTTAAGTCGGTGCCTCAGCTCGAGCCAGCAGGAGTGGACCTAGTATTCTAACTTACCTACATACCTACTATCTATAGGGCTTCTACACCCCTGCTGGCTCGTGCTGAGGCACCGACTTAAAACAGATTAGAAGAAAGATATTTTCATGCTTATTGTGGTCGGTTCGGTTCAATTATTATTTCTTAGTTTTTGGATGTTTTTTGGAGGTTTTTTTTTTATTTAAATTTTTTTATTTTTTGCTTTTTAGTTGTTTCTGTATAAAATAGATGCGTAGGATAAAATCATCAGTTTGACTTCGAAATAAGTTTATGTTGAAAATTCTATTTTTAAAACTCGACAGGGTTATGTCGTTTTATTACAGAGTTCCATGATACTTTCTGAATGCAAATGCTCGACTTTTCACCGAAAATACTAAAATCGCTATACGTTTCTCTTGAATTTTTGAGGAGTTTCTTCAATTCCTCATGGATCCCATCATCAGAACTGGATTTTGGTAACAACGGGACCAACCTTGAAGCATGTGCTTTCAAACAACGAAAAAATTTTCCAAATCGGTTCATAAATGACGGAGTTCTGAGGTAACACACGTTAAAAAAAAAAAAAAAAAAAAAATAACAACCGAATTGAGAACCTCCTCCTTTTTTTGAAGTCGGTTAAAAATAGTAGATTGTTAGTACAATCTAGTGAGCATAAAAAAAATTAGGGGACAATCTTACACAAATCGACCTAGTCCCATACTAAGCAAAGCTTGTACCATAAGAATAAATAAGAACTGGGTAGAAGGGAAACTCCCGCTCCGGCCGGATTCAAAAGTCACGATATTAGAGTACAGGCTATAATTTATTGTCTACTTAGCTACGCTTTGTATGGAGAGAATGTATGGGATGTTCCAATTTCGATATTTTCACACTGTTAATCCCATTTTATTTTTTTGAAAAAAAATACAGGTTTATTTTTAATTCACTGACATCCTCTTAACCCTGAATTCCTATCACTCAAACAAATGTTTTTTGTTTTACGACTTTTTAAAATGAAGCACTTTTTTTCCCATACAAATACACAGAGTATCGTAAAAATAAGAGGTAATCTCTAATTTTCAAAACGTTATTACACCAAACATATTAAGTTATGACAAAAGCCGTAGAACAAAAAACATTTGTATAAGTGGTAGGAGTTTAAGGTTAAAAGGATGCTAGTGAATTACAAATAACCCTGTATATGTTAAACGTTATTAAATTTTACATGAAATATATAAATTTGGTAACTGTCGCTAACTCACTAGTTTTTTTTTTTTTTTTTTAAACTTTCAACTCAAATATTAATTTTTTTTTTCAAAAGATAAATCAATCATATTTTTTTCAAAAAGCGACCTTAATTATATCTACAATATATCCAAATTACAAATAAACCGGGTTAGTAGTTTGACTAAAAAAAAAAAAAAAAGTTTTTTCGTTTTATGCATTTTTTTTTAAACCAGAAGCATTTGAGGCTTAATTTTTGGTGAAAGCACTACATATATGAAGGTTAATAATCTGGTAAAAGGAAAATCATTTTTTCGCTAAGGGCAGTTTTACTATGCTTACCCTTATACCCTTTAACATGTTTATTTTGTGATTCATGATAACTATTGTCGTCAGAAGTAGAATCCATTATCAATAGTATAATAGAAAAAAAAAAACACTATGGTTGCTATTATTTTTTTGATGTTTCGTGTTGCAGGGCAAGGCATGAACACTTTTGAGATAAACCTTTTCCATACTGCCCATTTATACTGATATATTTTTTTTTTATGTTAGAAAGGCCAGACAAACGAACTAGTGGGTCACCTGATGTTAAAGGATCACCACTGTCCATAGACACCTGCAGCGCTTTACGCGATGCCAGTGAGTTGTCGGCCCTTAAGGAGAGGGAATAGGGGAAGGGGGAGAGGGAGGGGGAGAGGGAAGGGGTGAGGTATTGGGCCCCCGGCACTCTCACTGACCGTACGAAACGCAAGCAGGATTACTGCTGCTTCAAGCCGGTTTTCTGTGAGAGGGTGGTACTGCCCCGGACGAGCCGGCCCATTCGTGATGCAGCGGCTAGCTACAACATGGCTCTACCACTACTATTAATAAATTATTTACGTCAATTTGTAAGTTGACAACAATATTTCCGATTATTTAGATGTGTTTGCGAGCATGTTTTATCCGTATAAAAAATTCAGAAAAAAAAATCAGTCCTAACACTCTCATTATGGCAGAGATAGATTATCGACACACTTACATATATTTCAAAATATTTTTACACATCCCTAAGAACGTCATTCTACCAAATTGCACCTCCGATAGCGGGGTATAGACATAGGATACTTTTTATCCCGGAAAATTGCATATTTCCCGCGGGATAGGGATAAAGGAATTCTTCGCAGACGGAGTCGCGGGCAACAGGTAGGGATGCAAGGTTGTTGTAATATCGATAAAAATATCGAGATAATGAAATTATCGATAGTTGATAATATCGATGATTTTGGTCGATAATATCGATATTATCGATAAATAAATAAAAAATATGCAGTTCACTGAATAATTCATCATCATCATCATCATTTCAGCCGAAAGACGTCCACTGCTGAACATAGGCCTCCCCCAAGGCTCGCCAAACACATCGGCCCTGCGCCATCCGCTCCATCTTGTTGGAGGCCTACCTACACTGCGTCTTCCGGTCCGCGGACGCCACTCGAGAACCTTTCGGCCCCATCGGCCGTCAGTTCTACGGGCGATGTGCCCTGCCCACTGCCACTTAAGTCTAGCGATTCTTCGAGCTATGTCCGTGACTTTAGTTCTTGCGCGGATTTCATCATTTCTAATGCGATCCCGAATAATACTACTACTGAATAATTACTTTATTATTATTATACTTATATCAGCAGCTTTTTACATATCATTATTTTCAGCAGTTTTTTATTTGTTTATATTATAAGAAAAGGCTAATGTTCAAAGCCCATACAGCCATATCTAAGGTCGTGAATCTTTGATCAATTATAACTGAAGATACACATTGCCGAACAAAATCCCCTTCAAAGAATGTCCGAACTTTTTTATTTGTTTGCATAACAATTAGAATCATCACCTACACAGAAATTTGAACCTAGTCTTTACTTCATTACAGTCGAATTTCAGTTGACACTTGACAGCTAAACTTGACAATTTCACGCAACGTACTGAGAAAAAAGAAGGCCACTTTTATCAAAGTGGCGCTCATTTGGCTCGGACATTTTCGGGCGCGCGACTGTGGATCTACAGTTATAATTGATCAAAGTCGTGAATCATCGATTTTTTTACTTCGGATATGATATCGATATTATCGTATCGTTATAGCGCAAACATCGATAAAAATATCGATATTTTACCTTCGATATTATCGGTTTTCCGATATATCGTTGCAATCCTAGGTACAGCTAGTTATTGATATAATATACATACCTGTTGTATATGCTCCAGTTTCAGTCCGGGTAAGTTCTGCATTTGGGTGACGACGGTATCATGTGAGGCGCACTGCGGCACGCCTTGGGGGTGGCATATACACGCGCCCGTCGACGGGTCTGTGGACAGAGGGTATGTGTAATGCTAATCGCGCGCTGAGAGTTTCGAGTGTACTTCATCGTACAGTACTTATACGCTTTTATTAAAAAAGAAACAAGGGCCGCGTTCGTGCATCGAGCTTGCATACTTCAAAAAGAGCGGGAAAATTTTAATATTTTGGAAATATTTCGTTGTCATGTTTCGTTGTTACGACCGGCTTAGCCTAGTTGGTAGTGACCCTGCCTACGAAGCAAGAGGTCCTGGGTTCGAATCCCGGTAAGGGCATTTATTTGTGTGATGAGCACGAATATTTGTTCCTGAGTTATGGATGTTTTCTATGTGTTTAAGTATGTATATTTCTATATAAGTATGTTTATCGTCGTCTAGTACCCATAGTACAAGCTTTGCTTAGTTTGGGACTAGGTCGATTTGTGTGAGATTGTCCCCAAATATTATTTTTTTTTATTATTAATTATTAATGGAAATCTTAAAGAACGATTTTAAGTTTAGTTCGAATACGGATTTCCGCCTGCTTCCTTTGTGATAATTTTTTTCAGTTTTTCAGTTCCTACTTGTTATGCATTATTGGAGAGCTAAGAAAATTCGATCCCTGTAGCAATTTTCAGGTGTCAAAAAAATGAAATCTCTTTCAACAAGTTTTGTTCGAAGTATCTTTTAGTATTTTTCATTTTTTCAATTTCAATTTTTTCTCCTGACCAGTTGTGGTGTGGGGGTAAGCACGCGGCACGGAATGCCGAGGACCTGGGTTCGATTCCCAGCATTGGTCTTCTTTCTGGGGTTTTTCTGTGCATCTATGTTTCAGTTTGTATTGAGTATGAAATATAAATGAAATCTCGTCGGTTCTAGTACTGACCTATGGGCGCGGGCGGCCCGGGTCCCTCGTGATGTGAGCTAAGCCACCTGTGTTTGGCGACGCCTCGTAGTGATAGGCGCTTCTCCGGTTCCACCACCAACATGTGCCGTATTAGGTGCTCGCATTCTGGAACAAACAGCTATATTACACATAGCGAAAAGCCGGTTGTCTGTAAAGTCGGTTTACGGACGATAGTTTAACGTGACAACGTCATAACAAAACATTCAAACCACAGAATATTTAGTTATATATCGCTTTAAAAATAAATTATTAAATCTCATACAAAAAACGTGTTTTTTTTGCCGTTTTCATAGATAATGGTACGGAACCCTTCGTGCGCGAGTCCGACTCGCACTTGGCCGGTTTTTTTTCTCAAATATACATACTGTATGTCGACAGAAATCTTAAAACAATGTCATCTTAGACCACTTGCACAGTTCAGGGTTAAATCATTAAATCTGTAACCCCGGGTACATTTTGACACTTGTTAACCCTGGGTTAGCTGTTGACGACCTCTTTAGTCTAGTTGGTAGTGACCCTGCCTACGAAGCAAGAGGTCCTGGGTTCGAATCCCGGTAAGGGCATTTATTTGTGTGATGGGCACGAATATTGAAGTTGAAGTTGTTTGATGAGAAAGTTAGAATAAATAATTTTATGAATAATGTCAAAAAATTCTTTATAGATAACTATTAGGATAAAGGGCAGTGAGAATGGATAACTCGTATTCAATCGGTACCCACTTTTCACTGCTTTTAGTCCTCACTAAAATTAAAATGTCAAATTGCCTGCTTAGTATTTTTGTATACCTAGTAAATAATAATGCATGAATATAACTAATTAGATGTAAGACACAAGGTGTATCAAGAGCATTCGAACTGCCAACAAACTGCTACGCAGTTTGGCAATACAATTGATTTATGTAAAGATGTATGTGTCAATAATTCTGAAATAAACGATAATAATAATTTGTTCCTGAGTTATGGATGTTTTCTATGTATTAAAGTATTTATTTATCTATACAAGTATGTTTATCGTCGTCTAGTACCCATAGTACAAGCTTTGCTTAGTTTGGGACTAGGTCGATTTGTGTGAGATTGTCCCCTAATATTTATTTATTCATAAAATACAAAATATAAAAATGAACATGAAATAATCTTAGGTCTAGATAGTAAATTTAGTTTAGTCTAAGCTAGGTTACAAGTGTAACCTGTGTTATAGACAAAAGGAATCTAAAGAATTATAATACATCTCGAGCATTTAACATCGCAACACAATATCTTAAAACATAATACTTAGTTGGTAATTAAACTATAATAATTTAATCAAGTGTCAAATAACAAAATAAACAAAGAACACTCGGCTACACAGCGTCACCCTCACCTTGCAATCGTCAGCAGATTTTCAGTGTCAACATAAGATAGACCTTGCAGCCACGCAGTAACCTTAACCTTGCACACTTTACGGTTTAAGTCATAAATATTTAGTACTTTATTGATTTTATTGTATAAATAAGGTCCAAGAAAGGGAAAGAATTTATGCGCGAAAGCATGAGAGGTGCTTTTGGGAACAAAAACTATGTCTTTGCGCCTTTTGTTGTTCACACCAGGGTTATACGGAGCTGAAATATGCTGTTTCATAATTAGTGATAGTATGAAATGAAATAAAAGGGCTTATGGAAAAGAAGTATATTTTGGTCCGTTTAGTCTTTGCTGCCGGCGAAATGTTGTGTTGTCTATTACCCTGCGTCATGAAGTAGGGTATAGGAACTTGCCGCTCAGCACGACCGCACACAAGCACGTATATGACCGCGCCGAGGGACTGCCTAGCGCCAGGAGTTTAGGCGGAGCGCTGTTGTCAGTCAGTCAGTCGCGGTACTGTTGTCCATGCTAATATTAGAAATGAGAGTGTTTGTTTTGTGTGGACGTAGTTGAAAGGCCGGAGTGACTAAGGCTACTTTTTTCCACGGGAAAATGTCTTATTCGCACGGGAAAAGTCTCATTCCCACGGGAAAATTACTCATTCCCACGGGAAAATGTCTCATTCCCAAGGGAAAATCTCATTCCCACGGGAAAATCTCATTCCCACGGGAAAATGACTCATTCCCACGGAAAAATGACTCATTCCCACGGTAAAATCTCATTCACACGGGAAAATGTCTCATTCCCACGGGAAAAAGTCTCATTCCCACGGGAAAATGTCTAAATGTCTCATTCCCGCGGGAAAAAGTCTCATTCCCACGGGAAAACCCCTTGTAACGTGGTCCAGCGGGGGCGGGCACCAGCCAGTGGGTATTAGCCGTACCCTGCGTCATGAAGTAGGGTATCCGGAACTTGCCGCTCAGAACGACCGCGCGCAGCTCGTGGAGAGTGCTTCCGTCGAAGGGTAGGGCTCCGCAGACCAGCACGTACAATACCACGCCGAGGGACTGGGGACAAATAACATTGTACATCTATTTAAAGATCAAAGTTCTTTGTTTGTGAGTATTAGGTGTCTACGAGTACCTTTTCAGGCGTACAAACGAACACAGAACATTACATTTGCACAGAAAAAAACCCCAGAAAAACGACCAAATGCTGGGAATCGAACCCAGGTCCTCGGCATTCCGTGCCGCGTGCTTACCTCTACTCCACCACTGGTCAGGAGTTTACACGCAAATTTTTCCTATGCATCATACTCCAGACTGCCATCATCACTTTAGCAGTGATAAAGCGCCATCTATGTTTAATTCTCATCGAGAAACATCAACACTCCTTCGGAACTAACCGCTCACCCGGACAAGAGATGTCGCTACTAGGCCATACTTTAACAAGTTTGGTTTGAAATATCTTTTTGTATTTTTGTTTTTTCACCTTAATTTTTTTACTTTTACGGTCGAGCTTTCCTGTGCGTGTGACAAAGGCAAGGCATATGTCAAAGTTGTGGAATTCTGGCAACGTTAATCTTTTAAAGGTAAACCAAAAATATATGACTACTAGCTTTTGCCCGCGGCTTCGCTCGCGTATACCATGAGAATTCCAAAGCACCAAGATATCAAGCAAGCAAGCATACAGGCAAGCAAGCAAGCATGCAAGCAAGATGCAAGAATGCATGCACGCTTGCTTGCTTGTGTGACAATGGGACCATCTCAGTAGTATATTATATTCTTTCGAATAAAAAAATAATTTTTAAAATCGGTCCACAATTGACCGAGAAATCGGTGAACATACCTACATAAAAAAATACATAAAATGGAATGCATAACCTCCTCCTTTTTTGAAGTCGGTAAGAGCCGGCGCTCACTCATGGCTTGGGCTGTGCGTTGATATATCAACAGTCATTTAGTTTAATTAGACATTTCAACCCCATCCAGGGAGATGGTATTTTACGTCCGCCAAATCGGATTTTAAAACCGTTGTTGTTTTCATAACCAGCGACCCGATAAACCATAGAAACAACACCCATGTTGATTTTCAGACTTTGTTACCCCTTTCCCCCCTTTTAGGGGTTGAATTCACAAAAAACCTGAAACACGTGTTTACTCATTTACCATTAGGAGTACTTCTGTGAAGTTTCGAATAAAATAGTCGAACTAATCTTGTTTCCCCATACAAACTTTGGACCCCCTTTTCACCCCCTTAGGGAGTGAATTTTGAAAAATCCTTTGTTAGTGCACCCCTAGACCTTATAAGGAACCTACATGCCAAATTTGGAATCTCTAGGCCCAGTGGTTTGGGCTGTGCGTTGATATGTCAGTCAGTCAGTCAGTCAGTCAGTCAGTCAGTCAGTTTCTTCTTTTATATATATAGAATTGTCAAGAGGGCGCTATTATTCTTATTTATATGGCAATACTTCAGTATAGTCGGGACAATGACATCTTGACTTGTCTAAACTGTCAGTCAATTGAAATTGCAAACAATGTAAACAAACCTTGTATTTAAAATGTCTTTAATTTCCATTTTCCCTCATCAAATACTGCTAAATCCGTGTGTTATTTTAATAAATACTTACCACAACACTATCCTAAACCATTAATACAATAAACAAGTGCTAGAATATGGATATTTCATTGAATGGTTTATTTACGTTGTTCGCAATTTCAATTGACAGCGATTTTACAATGTTTACCTACCTGTTAGCTCTGATGTTAATTTGGAAAGGTTTTGTAGCGAAATAGTTTCATTCCTCAAGCGTTTTTTTTCCAATAGTTTATTATAAACATTATTTACAATGATCCGTTGTTGACTACAAATCGTTTTGGGCATTTTTGTTATTGTTCAAAGAAACCGTGACACTGACAATCATTAAAATTATAATCATTCATGAATATTTTCAGTGTAAGAAATTAGTTCCAATGAAATTCCGCAACATGGCGAATAGTCATATATTTCTGGTCAGGCTTTGATTAGCAATTTAGAAATGGCTTTAAAATTAATTTAAATCAATATTTCTCTCTGATTCTTAGAATTTAAAAGAAAAAACAACAGATACTCACTGAAAGTATGATATTCCATCAGATTTGTTCCGTATTTGCGAGTGATTTTTGCATTTTTTAAAGACACACGTGGGCATCGTTACGCTTGCATTGACAACAACGTACTGAGAAAAAAGAAGGCCACTATCGAAGTGGCGCTCATCGGACATATTCGGGCGCGCGACTGTGGATCTACAGTTATAATTTATCAAAGGGTAAGTCGGCATTCTAGTATTTTGCAATTCTGATATTTAGGGAGCGAGCGGCAATTAACACCTCCGATAACGGGGTCTATTTTTTTTTTTAATTTATTTACACAAAAACAAACAAAAGAAGTACAGAAATACTTATGCTAAAATACATCTGCCAAACTGCATAGCAGTTTGTTGGCAGAAAGTTTATAACTCTCACTACTTATAAAGGTTCCGACACTCAATTGGTACGGTTTTATTAAAAAATTCAAACCCGGTGCCGGCTGCGTAGGCACAGCGCGCCGCGGCCCTTTTTTATTGATTACTATTTTTAATATGAAGGTGGAATTACGCTGTGCGCTGCGCCTCACGCACCGACATCGGCAATACCAATAAAACAATGCATTATACACAATGACCAAGGAGCGGAATTTCTCATAGCAAAAATCAAACATCAAAGGGATTGAACATAAGTTTTATCGACTATTCCAGTTATCGATGTTATCGAATCAACTCTTCGCTTAACATTATTCTTTCGCCTTTTAACATTATTCTGTAACATTTGACCTCTTTGATAAGCGACTTGCATCATCATATTAAAATAAATCGCGTCAAAGTCACATATGACATTATGTCGCTTGAGTTTTTCTAAGTAATTCCCTTGTTATTAAAATGGTTAATCCTAAAAAAAAACGATTAACAAATGAATAAAAAACATCTATTACTTATTTACAATGAAGATTCTTGAACGATATATACGGCTCTAAATGTAATGTTCATTTAAAGGAGCTCAAGAAACATATTAGAGTTTTATATTTTAATTGTAATTAACTTAAAAAGTGCTATTTTAAAAGTACCTACCATTTTCTGTTTTATTAATTGCTGAAATATTTATCGAGAGTCGATAAAACTTATGTTCAATCCCTTTGATGTTTGATTTTTGCTATGAGAAATTCCGCTCCTTGACAATGACACAAACATACAACTCTCATAGTTATGCCTTTTCTATGAATACTTACTTGGAAATACTACCATTCATACCCTTCAACCCACAATCAGAAATATCAAACAGCAGTCAGTAGGCACACAACTTTACTTTATTACTTGACAGACTCGATCACAAGTTATGCATCATTTCATTACTTGTGACCAAGTCCATCCAGTAAAGCCTTTTTTAATCGATGAATGAACTCACCCAGACGTCAGCCCTGGGCCCGTCGTACTGCCGGCCCTCGAATAGCTCGGGCGCCGCGTACGGGGGACTCCCGCACCAGGTCGCCAGGGCTCCGCCAGGGACGTATTCGTTGCTGAACCCGAAGTCGGCCAGCTGAGGACAGAATGTTTATAAAACGAGAACAGAACGTCCAATAAATAAATCTAAATCTCTGTCAATCTATGCTTAAGGAGTACTATCTGTCATCTTGTAATAATTAGCTTTAAAGAAAGAAAGAAGACATTTATTCACTTTTACAAGACACACATATACAAGAAAGTACACACAATTTAACACAATAAAAAACAAAGATAACAAACAATGGAGTAATAAACATGTACATACACAGCTCTGCATGTGTGTCTCCGCAAAAGTGAAACGGTCGCTGACTCAGCATTATGCTGAGGCGTTAGACGCCTTTATTATATCTAGTTTATTTATTTATTTATTTGTGGCTGTTTATCCCACTGCCTATATTTATTTTTGACATGAATTGTATGACTAGATATACTATTTTTGTTGCATTTATAATATTCTGATCCATTGTTGATGCACCACCTGCTGTAAACTAGTCCTTCCTTCTTTCTGTTTAAAGGGTTGCCTGGAAGAGATCGCTCTTAAGCGATAAGGCCGCCTATTGCTTACCTTGTAACTTTCTCTCTGTGTACCTGTTTTCTGTATCGCTTCCTATTTCTGGTGTACAATATAGAGTCATTGTATTTTATTGTATTGTATTGTAAATCGATGAACGCCGGCTGCATACACGGAAAAGGGTGAGGCCACACGAGCGTAATTTTGTGAGTTGTGAGCGGCAGAATTTCGGTTGCGCCATACATTGTGTCAGTCACGTGATGGCGCGTATACTGTATGGCGGGGTATGTATTTACAATACCGAAGTACGAAAGACCGAATGTATTAAAACATCGAATGGGTCAAAAGACCGACACGATTTTTTTCTGAAACCGTTAACTTTTTAAGATTGTTATAAAACAAACCTAACCTAACCTAATGGGTTCTGTATGATGCCGTTTTAATAAATTCTGAGAAGTTTACGGTTTCAGAAAAAAATCGTGTCGGTCTTTTGACCCATTCGATGTTTTAATACATTCGGTCTTTCGTACTTCGGTATTGTAAAACGCACCCGTATGGCGCGGACCGAAATTCTGCCGCTCACGACTCACAAAATTACGCTCGTGTGGCCTCCCTCACCCTTAGTCATTTCGCCATTTTAGCCATTTCGTCCACATTCCCACTTAGTCAACATTCCTAGCCGATTTTAATGCGGTTTTCGCTATCACTTAGCTTAATTCTCAGAGAAGATTTTATTTATTTTCGTGATTAAGGTATTCATGTTAAGGTAAATACTTGCTAAGCACGGTGCGGGTCAATACTATTCAGATACACTACCAATTTCGCTACTGTTTTGTTACGAAATGGGAATGTTGACGAAGTGGGAATGTTGACGAAATGAACCTTTAAACGAGAGAGAGTACGTCGATAAGTACAAGCTTTGCTTAGTTTGGGACTAGGTCGATTTGTGTAAGATTGTCCCCTAATATTTATTTATTTTTTATTTATTTTTATAATGCGACGCGTGAAAGTCAATTACAAATATTGCATTTGGCTGGTTAAGCCGACGCCGCGCCGTAACTGTTGGCTGTTCATGTTTGTTTACATTTAGTCTTAGATTATTTATGCACTAGATGGAGCGTCAGTAGCAAACATACATACAAAACGTCCACAAATCCAATTGACAGCTTCATATTACGATCGCATTACCTCATTCCGGTTGTCACTGTGTGCGTGCTTAATGATACCAGTTAATTTCACATTCCCCAAAATGTGGGGAAAGTGAAGCTGATTGGGGATTGTGTGGGGAGAGCTTCAATTCGGGGAAAATGAGGGGATTTTAAGTATGAACACAAATACGCGACATTTGACATCAAATTTCTGCTAGTCTTGATTAATTTCCTACAAATCATTATTCGCAATAGCTCTAAACTAAGTCACTCGGCCCACATAATTTTTCATTCCCCACACGTGGGGAATTTCGGCAATGTGTTTGGGGATTTCAGCATTTTACTATTGGCAACCCTGAAAATGACGCAAATGACATATAAGCCAACAGTTGGCTTATATTTTTACGGGACGTTTCCATGCCACCAAAGCTCTATCTAGTGCATAAATAATCTAAGCATTTAGTGAAGTACCTAAACATTTCTTAGTGTGGTCCCCAGCAACTTACGTTAGGATACTTTTATGTTTTGTGATTGTCTGCACGGATTCACTGAAAATCAGTGTCGTTGCACTTAACAATGTATCGACAAATGCTGAGTGAAATCCTTTTTTGGAATCACCTCAAATATAAATTTACTGTGCCTACTTTTCTTAGATTTAAGCTAAACATTGTATAATATTGTTGCGTTGTATTTCAAAATAAATCATTCATTCATTCATTCAATGTCAAAATGTCACCCGCTAGTGTCGTTATGTCAATTGCCAATGTCATTAAGTCGCTAATGTCATCAATGTCATCCGTTAGTGTAATTTATGCCACCAGTGTGTCCTCTAGTATGTCACTATGTCAACCACGAGTGTCGTCAAGTCGTTAATCTCATTCGCCAGTGTCATAATGTCATCCGTTAGTGTCATTTATGTCACCAACGTGTCCTCCACAATTGTCAACATGTCGTTTGATAGTGTCATTATGTTACACCAGTGTCATTAAGTCGCTAATGGCATCTGCCAGTGTCATAATGTCATCAATGTCATCTGCTAGTGTCTGAAATCTGCATTTATTAGCATGCTTGTTAAAGGAAATAAAGATTTTTTTTACATCAGTGTCATTAAGTCGCTAATTTCATCCGTCAGTATCATAATGACACCCGCTAGTGTAATTAATGTCACCAGTGTGTACTTCAGAAATGTCGAAATGTCATTCGCTAGTGTCATAATGTCAACCACCAGTATTATTAAGTTGGGAATATCTTTCACCAGTGTCACTTATGTCACCACCATCAGTGTCATTATCGTAACTACCGGTGTCAATAAATCGCTAATGTAGTCCGCCACTGTCATAATTTCGTCTATGTCATCCGCTAGTGTTATTTATGTCACCATTGTCAACATCTCATTCCCCAGTGTCATTATGTTATTTGCCAGTGTCATAATGTCATCAGTGTCATCCGCTAGTATCATTTATATCACCCCCCTCACCTTAATGTTCATATGTGCATCCAGCAGCAAGTTTTCCGCCTTCAAGTCCCTGTGGACGACGCGGCGGGCGTGGCAGTATCCGACAGCCGACACCATTTGTGAGAACGCACGCGCCGCTTGTGGCTCCGGCATGCGCCCTTTTGACACTAGGTGATCTGTCAATAAATGTCACTATGATTATTTGACATCAAAGTAATTCTCAATTTTTTTTTTGGTGTGTTAGTTGATACTCGTATCTTCGGTGAGTGTGAACGATTTCGATTATTCTTTTATTGTTAGATATTGTGTATAATTTTATTGAATCGAATAACGTTTGGTATAAAGCTACAAATAATAATTATTAATCGTAGGTATAAAGCCATTTTCAATGTAATGTATATCATTAACCATTCATTTACATAAAGAAAAAAAAGTGTCATTATTTCTTGAGTCACTTTTGTGAATTTTTTCATATAACTAAGTAGTTTTCCACGCCACTGCTCGGAAATGTGGCGAAAGATGGTCTGTTCTTGGTCCCCAAAACAATCAATAGTTGTACATTGAATGAGCAGGCCTATGAATTTAAACTGGACATAATAACATTGTTGGCCTGTTCCATTAAGTATCGCTATACACTTTGATCAATTATAACTGAAGATACACATTGCCGAACAAAATCCCCTTCAAAGAATGTCCGAACTTTTTTATTTGTTTGCGTAACAATTAAAATCATCACCTACACAGAAATTTGAGCCTAGTCTTTACTTCATTACAGTCGAATTTCGGTTGACACTTGATAGCTAAACTTGACAATTCACGCAACGTACTGAGAAAAAAGAAGGCCACTTTTATCAAAGTGGCGCTCATTTGGCTCGGACATTTTCGGGCGCGCGACTGTGGATCTACAGTTATAATTGATCAAAGACTTATAGTTTAAGTTTTATTATGTTTGTTATTGTTTTTGGCCAATACCAGATAAATATGCCGTCCCTATAAATTAATTAATAATCCTAGAGAAAATTCAAACATATTTTTTTATATGATAGGGTGCAAATAAGGGTGAAAACGAGCAGACGAGTCACCTGGTGGAAAGCAATCATCGCCGTCCATGGACACCCACAACACAAGTTGGCTTACGGATGCATTACCGGACCTTTGAGAAAAGTGTAAGCCCAAGTAGGTAGAGTAGATACAGAATTTATATTCAAGAGTATTTATTTGTATTTTGGCAAGGATGACATAGACTGGATTGGCAGTCGCCATAGTACGGATCGGCCGCGGTTTTTGTAGTTCGATTATTAAATCTAGATGGCGCTGAAATATAGCCAGAGGCTTTGAAGGCAAAACAATAAGACTACAGATATTTCATATCACTGCAAACTTTGATTAATTATAACTGTAGATCCACAGTCGCGCGCCCGAAAATGTCCGAGCCAAATGAGCGCCACTTTGATAAAAGTGGCCTTCTTTTTTCTCAGTACGTTGCGTGAAATTGTCAAGTTTAGCTGTCAAGTGTCAACCGAAATTCGACTGTAATGAAGTAAAGGCTAGGTTCAAATTTCTGTGTAGGTGATGTTTTTAATTATTATGCAAACAAATAAAAAAGTTCGGACATTCTTTGAAGGGGATTTTGTTCGGCAATGTGTATCTTCAGTTATAATTGATCAAAGTTGTCACGTTAAACTATCGTCCGTAAACCGACTTCACAGACAACCGGTTTTTTCACTTACCGAATATTTCACCGTTTGGGGCGTATTCTGTTACTAAATAAATTGTGTGTGTGCTTTCCATAACCTGGAATAGAATTAAATATATAAAATTAGTATCCAACAGGGTGTACTTTCGTTTAGCAAATTACGTTTCCCAAACTGATTCATTTGGCAAATGTTTCATTTCCCAAATGTTAATTTTTTCTGAAACTACAGAGTTTACTATTCAGGATATATTTCAGGACTATTCTGTAGGTTAGGTTAGGTTTGTTTTATAACAATCCTGAAAAGTTTACAGTTTCAAAATGAATCAGTTTGGGAAACGTAATTTGCGAAACATTAGTAAACCATTCAACAGTGAACAGTGTTGGAATTAACATTTTTGTACTAACTACTACTGCATAAATGATGAGACGAGTGAGACAAAAAAATCAAAAAATCAAAACGTTTATTCTGCAAGTAGGCCGCAAAGGGCTCTTTTACATGTCACTTTTTTAAAACTACCAGCGCTTTCGTAATGACCATCATTGCCAAGAAGAATGCGCCGCAAGAAACTTGGAGAGTGAATGAAAATGTGAGTTTTATGATCTTATGATAAAATACTTACGCAATGCTATGCATATTATACTTTTTCTTTTTTCATATAACCTATTTTTGAAATAAAACAATTTGAAACTGATAACAAATATTCGCAAGAAAAATCAGTATCTTACAAATACCTAGCGAGAAATATGCTTATCTGATTTATATAGAATAGATCAAAATATTTTATTTCCCGTTTTGTTTGAACTAGATGTATTTTCCTAAATTATTCTTAAAGAAATAGGTTGAAGAAATTTTTTTTTTTTTTTTATGTTAGATAGGCCAGACAAACGAACTAGTGGGTCACCTGATGTTAAATGAACACCACTGTCCATAGACACCCGCAGCGCTTTACACGATGCCAGTGCGTTGTCGGCCCTAAAGGAGAGGAAATAGGGGAAGGGGGAGAGGGAAGGGGAGAGGTATTGGGCCCCCGGCACTCTCACTGACCGTACGAAACGCAAGCAGGATTACTGCTGCTTCACGCCGGTGTTCTGTGAGAGGGTGGTACTGCCCCGGATGAGCCGGCCCATTCGTGATGCAGCGGCTAGCTACAACATGGCTCTACCACTACTAATAATAATTTTTAGTCAATCTTGTAATTCTATGTCGAGTCTGTTGAACTTGCTATCGGTACGAATAAATGTCAAAATCCCGCTGTCGTTACATGACGTGTTGTTGTGTGCGTGAGCTCAACTCGTTACCTATACCATTTTTCATAGACTTTATATATGACCATTAAAAGGAAGAAACGAAAATCTACTATATAAAAATAAGTCGGGTTTTCCTTCCTGACGCTATAACTCCAGAACGCACGAACCGATTTCCACGGTTTTGCATTCGTTGGAAAGGTCTCGGGCTCCGTGAGGTTTATAGCAAAGAAAATTCAGGAAAAATTTCAACAGAAAAGCGGGAAAATCTTTTTTCACATACAGCGCCATCTCTGATACATAGCATGTACTACAAACCAATATACAGCGCCATCTCTGATACATAGCATGTACTACAAACCAATACTATTCTCCGCGGACGGAGTCGCGGGCAACAGCTAGTTATATATGGAAGTTTTGAGACACTTTTTTTCTCCTGGTAAGATCGAAAAAGCTCGTGATTCTAAGCAGAAATAACAAAAAAAATTAAAACACAAATACAACAAAATAAAAATTGGCTCATTAGAGAGAGAGAGAGAGAGAGAGAGATGTTTATTTACACATATTCGATACAAACACAGAAAAAAAAATACATTTGACAGGAAATATACAAATAAATATCGAATAGTATAAATTGGGCCCCACTCAGCATAATGTTGTGGCAAGCCACAACACTGTTTTTCAGTGGGACCCATTCAAAACTAAACACAAAAAACATACACACTGTAACGACACGAACGCCGGCGAACAGTTCGCAACAAAAACCTAATTGGGTGGGAACACAGCCCGACCTTGTGAAAACCCGTAAGTACATAAAAAATTAAAAATAACTACCGCCATTTGCTTGTAAAAGAGACGAAAAAAATATATATACAGGGTGTTTGGTAGCTACGTGCAAAGCTTTAAGGGGGTGATAGCCGAGGTATTTTTGAACATTTTTAGCCATAGTTGTCTTAGCCAAAAATTGATTTTTTTTTTAAATTGAAGACTTAGAAATTTTAGGAAAATACCCAGAATTTGATAGTCACGAGTCAATATTACCCCAATAAGCGTTAATTTGGAAATTTTAAATATGGCACAGAAAAATGACGTAGACTTGTCTTTTTCACATGTTATTTACTAGTAAAATTTCAAGACTAGTGCATTCTTAGCGAGTGCTCCCTGAGTTTGGTTTTTACTTTTTATCTCAGATTTAGCAAGCAATGGCAATGAGTGATACCTTAAAAGAAAGAACAATAAACAGGCATGTTTCTAAAAATGTTTGAACATTTCAAGGATTTTATTTTAATTTTTTTTTATGGCACAGAAAAATGACTGTTCGAACCTAAGACATTTTTAGTAATTTCGAATGCCTCCATAGCGCATTTTACCTACATAGCGGTTTATTTTTTCTGCAAGTGTTAATTTAATTAAATTTAACTTAATTCATATAGTTATGTCTAGTATGTCTAGTTGTGTAAGTCCTTTTTTCGCCTGAGACACAGGATCTTCCTAGTTCAGGCATGTGTCATTCTTCACTTTTAATTTGTTTAGACTTAAGTTTTATATTGTAAGAACCTATTTTGAATAAAGATTTATTATTATTATTATTATTTTGTTTTTGTGGCAAGAAATACACTTAAAAATTATTTCATTTGGTCTAATACACATTTAACTATCCGAAATAAAAGATTTAGTTTCCAAATTAACGCTCATTGGGGCAATATTGACTCGTGACTGTCAAATTCTGGGTATTTTCCTAAAATTTCTAAGTCATCAATTTAAAAAAAATATATCAAATTTCGGCTAAGACATATATGGCTAAAAATGTTCAAAAATACCTCGGCTATCACCCCCTTAAAGCTTTGCACGTAGCTACCAAACACCCTGTATATATTAACAGAAACAAAACGAACAAACAAAGAGTCAACGTGCCAATCCCAGATGCGCCTAATTTACTTGTCACCTTTGATCAATTATAACTGTAGATACACATTGCCGAACAAAATCCCCTTCAAAGAATGTCCGAACTTTTTTATTTGGTTGCGTAACAAATAAAATCATCACCTACACAGAAATTGGAACCTAGTCTTTACTTCATTACAGTCGAATTTCGGTAGCGGCAAAACTCCACTTGACAGCTAAACTTGACAATTTCACGCAACGTTCTGAGAAAAAAGAAGGCCACTTTTATCAAAGTGGCGCTCATTTGGTTCGGACATTTTCGGGCGCGCGACTGTGGATCTACAGTTATAATTGATCAAAGCTTGTCACCCATGAGTGCTACGAGTACCTCAGCCTGAAGTCTTGTCGGAGCGAGGTAAGTACAAACATGTTGTATCTAGGTTGCACTTAGTGCGAGAAAGTAACTTTTACATTTCAATTTAAAATTATGTCTTGACTTTAGAGCACGGATCGGTGGAGGCAGATCATTCCAACACTTCGTGGCCGCGTATCGGAAACTACCGCGAAATGAAGCCGAGTGGTGCGGAGGGAAAAAGACAAAGAGTATTGTAATATTATATGAACAAGAGTGGCAACTCTATGGTCAAATATGCATGTATGGAAGGTGCTGCCGCCCTACGGCAGCTCAAGAACTAATGTGACGTATCTATAGATGTATTCCTATCTATATGTATATGTTGGTAGTGATGTACAGCTATAGATACGCGTACCTATAGCAATGTACAGTCAAGGATTTTAATTGATAGGCTAATTGCCACTATTCGTATTTTAGCCGTCTAATTCAAATCAGCATCTACGAAGTATAAGCGGCTAAACCCGATTTGCATTATACGGCTAAAATACGAACATTGGCAAGTGGCCTATCAATTAAAGTCCTTGACCGTACAATTTGGTACGCCATGGCCATGGCCGATGAATGACAACTGACAAGTTTGACAAGTCAACCAAGATGGCCGCTAATTTAGTTCTTCGGCAAACACTAGAGATCGCTGTAGTCGCATGAAAAGTGATGATATATGTAAGTGTGCCCCCCCTGGAAAATGAGCTGAAAGTACCTCTCCGGTCGGACTTCCGCAGACCTGGCGTGTCGCGACCAGGTCAGCCTACCATACAGGTACGAGGGTTGCATTCATTAATTGATAATCTAGTAGGATACCATAGTATCATGAGTCCACGCCCGCGAGACAAAGCGGCCGAGAGAGGTGCGGGCGGCGAGCGCGCCTCGTGTGCCTGCCGCCCGCACCTCTCCCGCCCCCTTTGTCGTCCTACCCCCCAGCCCCTGTACCGCGCGGGCGACTCATTTAAACGGTCTAGCTATAGTAGCATAGATGTACATACCTGATATAATCTAACTATGTGTGGGTGCCGCAGTTTCTTCATAATCGCTATTTCACGAAACGTCTTTTTCAAATTGTCTTCATCTAATCTGCTTTTGTCTATTATTTTTATTGCGACCTGTAAAGAGAGATATACAATATTATGAGAAAGTTACGTACATAAAATCACGCCTGTATTCCCAAAGGGGGTAGGCAGAGCACACGAAACGTCACATTTACGTTTTGGCTTTTAATTTAATTTGAAATATATGGATTTAACGGGATGGCCGTAAAAGTGAAAAAATTAAGTGGAAAAAATAAAAAAAAAACAAAAGATACTTTTTTTTTTTTTTCACTTTTTTTTTCGAGGCTTAAGTGCACCTGTGTGACTATGCCAGCCTCATTGGGAGACTCAATGGCCAAATTCATCAAACACTTCTCCCGCTATGTCCAGATTCTCTGGCTGCAAAGGAATGTTTGATGAACCTGTATACCCGTACTGCATCCTCCGACACAGGACAACTCAAAACAATATTTACTGCCCCATTAAAAAGGTCCAAATCAGTCAAATATGTCTCACGGTTATCCTTGGTGTGTATACATTCCACCAAAAAATGTATCAAGTCCTCAATCCTATTACAATCCATGCACATTGGGGCAAAAGATACTTCAAACCAAACTTGTTAAAAGTATGGCCTAGTAGCGACATCTCTTGTCCGGGTGAGCGGTTAGTTCCGAAGGAGTGTTGATGTTTCTTGTTAAGAATTAAACATAGATGGCGCTGTATCACTGCTTAAGTGATTATGGCAAGCTGGAATGTATGATGCATAGGAAAAAAATTGCGTGTAAACTCCTGATCAGTGGTGGTGTAGGGGTAAGCACGCGGCACGGAATGCCGAGGACCTGGG
This sequence comes from Archips xylosteana, assembly GCA_947563465.1. Taxonomy (NCBI): domain Eukaryota; kingdom Metazoa; phylum Arthropoda; class Insecta; order Lepidoptera; family Tortricidae; genus Archips; species Archips xylosteana. The sequence continues at coordinate 10,490,926 of OX387373.1, forward strand.
TTCGATTCCCAGCATTGGTCTTTTTTCTGGGGTTTTTTCTGTGCATCTATGTTTCAGTTTGTATTTTGTATGAAATATTTAGATTTAAAATTAAAAGTGGTATAATAGTGACAGGTTGCTATCCTATCGTCTACAGTATAACTACCTTAACCTATTTCCCTAGTCGCTTCTTACGTACTTCTTTCGACATCCACGGAAGAATTGGAGGGTTGTAATTCTAAAACCAACACCACACGGGGGCATAAAAAATATAAATATTATGTCAAAGTCCGCTTAAAGTTCGTGGACGCCATTCGAAAACATTTCGCCCCATCGGCCATTAGTTCTACGAGCGATGTGCCCTGCCCACTGCCACTTGAGTCTGGCGATTCTTCGAGCTATGTCGGTGACTTTAGTTCTTGCGCGGATTTCATCATCTAATTATAGTTTCCAAACTTTTTTTTTTTTCATAGACCATTTTCAAAATTTAGCTGGTTGGACCCCTTGCAGCTACATTTGTACCATGTTCCCAAAACTCGACAAAAATGTGAAGATTGGATCTAAATCTAAATGCCGTCGAGTCTCCCGTGGACCACTTTGGGAATTACCGATCTATATCGTTCTAATACACAGGGTGGAATTTTGTAATGCCACCACCTCCAGGGAAAGTACTCTAAATACTGTAAATAGGAAATTTTACTTAAAGAATACGTTCCTTTATTTTTGAAAAGAGTGAAAACTGCATTCAAAGATTTGCGACAATTTGCTTGCCTCACCCGGGAATGGCGGCTAAAATTTGAATAAATGGCACAATTTTTTTATCTCATTGATTGATAGAGTCAATCATAAGCTGCCGGATTTAGAGGTCTGGAGGCCTGGGGGCCGCCGTCCACAAATTATTTTCTACATAATATCCAAATAAGGGTTCGGCCTTTGATCAATTATAACTGAAGATACACATTGCCGAACAAAATCCCCTTCAAAGAACGTCTGAACTTTTTTATTTGTTTGCATAACAATTAAAATCATCACCAACACAGAAATTTGAACCTAGTCTTTACTTCATTACAGTCGAATTTCGGTTGACACTTGACAGCTAAACTTGACAATTTCACGCAACGTACTGAGAAAAAAGTAGGCCACTTTTATCAAAGTGGCGCTCATTTGGCTCGGACATTTTCGGGCGCGCGACTGTGGATCTACAGTTATAATTGATCAAAGGGTTCGGCCATACCGCTGCTTAAAATACGGAATCGCAGTGACGTGCCGTAAACGTCAGAATTTACCGCATGCTCTCCCATAGTAAAGTCGTGACGTTTACGGTGCGTCACTGCGATTCCGTAACGTCACCGTTTTTTAACAAAAAAGCTGTGGTGGCCCATTGGTTTGACCTATGGTCTCTCGAGCAGAGGGTCGTGGGTTCAAATCCCGGCTCGCACCTCTGAGTTTTTCGGAATTTATGTGCGAAGTTACATTTGAAATTTACCATGAGCTTTATTGCAGTTAATCGAAAATTAATCTGGTTTTCAGGGCTAAAATAAAGCGTTTTTTTACTAGAGTCGTGTCATCGAATTACTTTTTAATGGCGTCAACATTCCGATTGGTGTCGATCGTCACAAAAAAAGACCAAAAACGTCTTTACGAAAGTAAAGAAAGGCCTTTTACAGCAACTGGGTAAAAACTGTCAGTTCGGTTTCGAACCTTGACCCAGCGGCTTGCCTTGGCGCAACATGGCGACCTCGCAACGCAAGTTCGTAGGGTCTTGTATCTGGGTCATTCTACAAGCGTTGCAACCGCTCAGTTTTCTGTCGTATGCAGCGTTGAAAGATCGAATGTCGAAAGACGTCCACTGCTGAACATGGGCCTCCCCCAAGGCTCGCCAAACAGATCGATCCCGTGCCATCTGCGTCCAACGCGATCCCGCCACCTTAGAGCCTGTCCATAGGCTCTACCATGAGTTACACTAGTTTGCAGTGACCGTACTCGCTAGCGACGGCGTAAATGATTTGTATGGAGAATTGTACTTCCGTAAGTGACCGCTAGAGGCGCTGTACACAATTCTCTATACAAATCATTTACGCCGTCGCTAGCGAGTACGGTCACTGTAAACAAGTGTAACTCATGGTAGAGGTACAGATGAGGCGTTTTACGCGCGAGTCGACTCGCGCGCAGATACTTGCGCGTTCCCGAGATACTAGAGCAGCTACATATATTCCGTCCAGATGCAGCCGCGCGTTTCCTCGCTCGCGCCACAGAATATATTATAGTACTAACGTACAGAATGGACACGCTCCGCCCCGCACCGATTCGAGTTACCCCACCCCTCAAGGCGCAGATTGCCGGACCCCGCCGGAATCCAGAAGAGTGCGCGCGCGATGTATGTAGGCGTACGCGTGTACAGACGTCGTCGTGCTTATGTAGATTCAAGAACGCGTTTTTTGTACGTCGTGTCCGCCGTGTGCTCGCGCGTAAAACGCTGGTAATGAGCGAGACTCTCGACTCGCGCGTTTAAGAGGATACGATGCGCACCATTTCTCCATACAAACGTAATCCCCTGTTTCCTCCCTGGATAATGGCTTTAGGGCCAAATTTTTTTTACTGTGTAATCTGTATCTACCACAGCTATGCCCCTAGGTTTCGTTTTTTTCCATATTTCAATTAACATAAGAAAAATGAGCTTTCAAAAACTGAAAAAATTGCCCAATTTCAACGTCATTTTCAGACACTCATCAGAAAAGAATCCCTCATGTAAACAAAAAAAGGAAAACATAGGGGCATAGCTAAATCAATCCTCTAATTATATTTGAAAAAAATAATTTTATTGGTCCATTTTTCGAGAAGAAAACAGGGGATTACGAAATGCTGCTTTGATCAATTTTACGCGCCTATTAACGGTCTGAGCTGCAGTTGTCCCGCTCTCGCTGTACTGACACGGAGGGGTTCGGGCGAGACAGCGACATTTCATTAAAATACCTATTTCTCAAAAGTCTCTCAGCCATCGTACCCTCTTAACGCCGATCGCCGCGCGAGTCGAGATACTCGGCGGCCATTGCTGCGTCCAGTATTACGCGCGAATCCGTAGCGAGTCCATCGGAGGAACCCCAGCAAAGGAACGCGCGTAATACGCGATATCTGGACGCAATATAAATTGAAACGCGCGAGTCCGCTCGCGCGTAAAACGCCTCATCTGGACAGGCTCTTAACCAGGTCGTCGCTCCATATTGTTGGAGGCCTACCTACACTGCTTCCGGTCCGTGGACGCCACTCGAGAACCTTTTCGCCCCATCGGCCATCAGTTCTACGAGCGACGTGCCCTGCCCACTGCCACTTAAGTCTGGCGATTCTTCGAGCTATGGCCGTGAGTTCAGTTCGTGCGCGGATTTCATCATTTCTAATGCGATCCCGCAGAGAAACTCCGAGCATACCGCTCTCCATCGCCCTCTGAGTGACTTTGAGGTTTCTTATGAGGCCCATCGTTAGCGGCCACGTCTCAGTGCCATAAGTCATCACTGGCAACACACACATTGAAAAATAGTCTGCCTTAAAATTAAATTAAAGTACCTAAGTCTCCATTGCATTGCTATTTCGAATATTCAATGTACCTGCGGTCCGTTTGAGATGAGGAAGCTTTACCACAAATAGGGATGCTGACACTATTAAAAAAATATTCGAAGACACGACTCCAGAAAAAAAACGTTTTGTTTTTGCCCTGAATTTCTTGTTTTAAAACAAATAAGTAGTTAGTTGATTGAGTTGGCGATCAAGTGACGTCATAAGTTGCTATTGCCATTCAAACTCTATGGGAGAGTTGTGTTTTGACAGCTCATAAAAAGTACGTCAGTTGAATGGTGGTGTCAACATCCCTATAGGAATTCTACGCGGACGAAGTCTTTTTCTTTTATACAATGTAGGCTTGCGTTAGATCCACAGACTTCAAATATATGTAGCAGACTTGACATAACTACGTGTGTGTGCGTACATATTTCCTATTCCCTCACGCTACAATGATCAGGAATATTGTCATCCCGTTTTCTCATTTGTCGCAACACTGTCCAAGAAACCTTCAAAAAAATGACACATGACATGTTTTGAACGTCAGTTCATTTAAATAAGCTGCCGAAGCTGCAAGCGAATTTTTTTGGTAAACTGAGATTTTTTAATGTTTTTCTTATCAAAATTAGAACTGATTTAGATTTAAAGATGGTGAAATGTAGTGCCTACCTTTGTGAAAGGGTTACATATGGAAATATACCAGGATTAACCTTTCACCGGTAAGTGTTTGTGTGATAGAGATGTGTGCGTTTTTGCCATTATTTGGACTCGTTATGTCAAGTCTGCTATTAGGTATATTTGAAGTCTGTGGTTAGACCACAATCACGCCTGATGGAAAGCGAATATGAGGCTACGATGGAGCACGCTTGCCTAGTGAATGCTTATTCACACTAGACTTGCCACGATATATATCCATTGATCCTCGAACCCTGAATACATGCACCCATAATTGCACCCGTGCGAAGCCGGGGCGGGTTGCCAGTTAAGAAGCTGTCAACACCAACGTCGGCGCAGGCGCACACTGTCTATTTGCATCGGAGTAAACGAGAGGCCACTGTTACTGGGCAGCCGGGTCTTAGAAGATAATAATATCATCATCAGCCTATGTTCGTCCACTGCTGGACATAGGCCTTTCCCATGGCACGCCACTGAGCACGATCCTCGGCCACTCTCATCCAGCTCTTGCCAGCCGCCTTGCGAAGATCATCGCTCCACCGAGTCTGAGGACGTCCCACGCTACGTTTGCCGATCCGTGGTCTCCACTCAAGAACTCGTCTACCCCAACGGTAATTGACATACGGTGCCGAAACATGGACTCTCACTGTAGGGCAGGTCCACAAATTTAAAGTTGCTCAACGTGCTATGGAAAGGGCTATGCTCGGAGTTTCTCTAAAAGATCGAATTCGTAACGAAGTAATCCGACAGAGAACCAAAGTTATCGACATAGCCCACCGCATTACCACGCTGAAGTGGCAATGGGTCGGCCATATAACTCGAAGATAATAATATAATAATAAATAAATATTTAATTAAAAAAACTGTGTATTATTTGTGAAATAGGACTCAATTGGCTAAGTAAAGTTTTTTGAAGAGGTGCTAATTATATTTTTTTTCGACAGTCTTCGTTCTGGAGATCGAGAAACTGCAGCTGTTTTATTTTTATCTCCTATTGTTTACTGGAAATATTTTTTTAAGTGTTCGAGATGACATTTGTGAGATTTTATGGCTGTTAAGCCGTACGTGCTCAGACCTTAGTAGAAACAGAAAAAAAAACCGAAGTGAGCTGTCACTTCTGTCAATGTCAAATCGTTTGCGTTTCGTTTGCTTTGCGTTTTGGTGTGCTCAGTGTGATTTTTGGACTATTTTTATCGACCTCCGCATAAAATCCGGACTTTCAATTTTACCGCATTTCTCCACAACCTATGCACGATAATTGGATCAAGATTGAATACTTTCGATCACTATTTTGGAACTGCTTCTTGGACAACGCAAAGCAAACGAAACGCAAACGGTTAGATTTCATTTGACATTGACAGAAGCGATAGTTGACTTCGTTTTTTTTTCTATTTCTTCTTAGTACTGAGCACGAACCGCTTGTCAGCCGTAAAATCTGACAAATGTCATCTCGAACACTTAAAAAAATATTTCCAATAAATAAAAGGAGATAAAAATAAAACAGCTCCAGTTTCTTGGTGTTGAAGTCGACCACTGTCGAAAAAAAATATAATTAGCACCACTTCAAAAAACTTTACTTAGCCAATTGCAAACCCATACGCCAAAAAAAAGACAGAACCGTTTAATGATGATTTTAAGACCTATCTTTGCAATTATTTTCTATTGAGCCGATTTCGTCCAATTATGTATAGAGTCCGTCCACGGTCTTTGAAATATGATGAATATTAACGTATATTTTTTTTGATGTGCTAGAACAAACAGTTTTTCTTAAAAAACTGTTTAAATAACATCAATTTCAACAACATTAGGTCTTGTCAGCCTCTTAAAACTAAACATAATTGATTCCTTTGCGTAACGAAAGTTACCCTACAGTTCGTACAAATAACTTTCGCTACAAAAAGGACACGAAGGTGATTTTGTTTTCACAAAGCCTTTAATTGCGTTTGCGTACAATTTTTTTCCCGCGACGTCGAAGTTCCTAAGACGGTCCCATAAGGCTTATGGGAACGGAAGCGATACATGCCCTCGGTACCGCTCTGCTTTCAGAGCATGACATGAGTGCGTGTGAGCCAACTTTGGGGGCGGCAGGCGTAAGCGTTTGCCTTTGGAATCCAAAAGTTTAATGGTTACTTGACCTGAAATGTGTTTTTAACACAATCATTTTTAATTATTGTGACATTGGAAGACATCTCCAATATTTTTATTTTAAATTTTTTCCTTTTTAATCTTTTTTTTTGACGGTGGAAGCATTCTACACTTCCACTTAACGTAGATATAGTTAAGATGTAGGTATTGTTTTAGTTTTTTAACTAAGGGACCCAATACATCCCTGTATTGTTTTTTTATATAATTATTTTTTTTATTTACTTAATTCTATATTTGTATGATTTTTTTAATTTGTAATTTATTATATTTTAATTTGAAAAGATGACTTTCTGCCAAGTTTCTTGCGGCGCATTCTTCTTGGCAATGATGGTCCTTACGAAAGCGCTGGTAGTTTTAAAAAAATGACATGTAAAAGAGCCCTTTGCGGCCTACTTGCAGAATAAACGTTTTGATTTTGATTTTTTTTGAAAAAACGACCCTTCTTCAAACCAGCAACTAAACAATGGAAAACTTCATAATAGGCACGAGTTTCAAAGAATACGGCACAGGAGAAGCCAGTATCAATCCATCGCAGGAGCACCCTGGAACTCAAAGTTTACCCGAACAAGTCAATTGTACGAGGAGCGTTATTTAATTCACTTTCGCAAGAGCCAAGAAGTTTGCGGAAACAAGAAACCATTTGATCGTCAGCGTCTAAAGACATTACGGTAGTACACAAACACAAATTAACCTGCCCACAGCCGCGTAAGCTTTGATCAATTATAACTGAAGATACACATTGCCGAACAAAATCCCCTTCAAAAAATGTCCGAACTTTTTTATTTGTTTGCATAACAATTAAAATCATCACCTACACAGAAATTTGAACGTAGTCTTTACTTCATTACAGTCGAATTTCGGTTGACACTTGACAGCTAAACTTGACAATTTCACGCAACGTACTTTTTTTTTCTTTTTTTTTTTTATACAATATAGGCTTGCGTTTGGCCACAATCACGCCTGATGGAAAGCGAAGATGAGGCCTACGATGGAGCACGCTTGCCTAGTAAATGCTCATTCACCCTAGACTTGAAAGCGGCCAAATTGTAGTGTTCAGGAAACACAGTCGCAGGCAGGGAATTCCACTCCATAGCTGTGCGATTGATGAAGGAAGAGCGAAAACGCTTTGTGCGGAATTTGGGAATACTGACAACGTAAGGGTGGACACCCCGCCTACTTCTGGTCGACCTGTGGAAGAAAGGAGCAGGCGGAATAAGGTCGTGCAGTACCGAAGCACATTCACCGAAATGCAGCCTGTAGAATACCGACAGAGAAGCCACACTTCTGCGATGACGAAGGCTCTGGCGACAAAAATCCGCATCGCAAGCGACGCCGATGAGCCTCTTCGCTCGCTGTTCTACCGAATCCAAAGCAGCTAGCTGATATTCAGCAGAACCGTCCCAAAGGTGGCAGCAATACTCCATGCAGGATCGGACTTGGGCTCGGTAAAGACCAATGAGCTGGTCTGCAGTGAAGTATCGCTTAACCTCGGATAGGATACTAAGCTTTTTCGCAGCGGAGAATAAACTGAGAAAAAAGAAGGCCACTTTTATCAAAGTGGCGCTCATTTGGCTCGGACATTTTCGGGCGCGCGGTTGTGGATCTACAGTTATACTTGATCAAAGCGCGTAAGAATCAATTTGGTTCGTAACAAAACCTTTCGAACTCAACCCGGGATAAATTCAGGAACGACCCAATACGGTTTGCGAACGGTAACGGTAACGGTAACTAGGTCGCGGGTGAGCAAAGTAATTGTTTTAGTTCATTAACGGTAACTCGATCGTTTACGAGAGGATAGGGATGAACTGCTATCCACACGGCGGCCACGACGTACAAAATACGCGTTCTATGAATCTACATAAGCACGACGACGTCTGTACGCGCGTCAATGTGTGCGCAAGGTAAGATACACAGGGCTGACCATCCATTTCATTTCATTTATTTATTCAAGAACAATATACATTGTGTTCGAAATCATAATGGGTATTTGACCAAATTACACAACATTACAACAGAATACATACAATAAATTATTAAATACAAGACAATTAAACAAAACAATAATAAAAACAATTCAAGCCAATTAAACAAAAAATAAACATCATGTCACTACCGCAAAAACCTAGTACTAATAAGTGCTAGCAATGCAATGACATATATACTTAGGTATAGCTTGTCTAGTTTAAAATGACGCGCCCCACCACCGCACTCACGCACAGGATTCGAAACTCAATTCAAGCTACAATAGACTCTATAGTAGCTCAAATTGAGCTCCAAATCCCGTGCGCAAACGCGGTGGTGGGGCGCGTCATTTCAAACTAGACAAGCTCAATAATATGTAGGTATGGCTTAGATATGTGCAAATAAATGTAATCGTTAATCTTATCTATTTATTTAAACCTACTTAAAATGTGTCTGTCTGTGTATTTAAGTAGTATATTACCATTTCGCAATCCGGCGGTTTCCGGCAATCTGCGCTGGAGGAGTGGGGTAACTCGAATCGGTGCGGGGCGGAGCGTGGCCATTCTGTACGTTAGTACTATTATATATTCTGTGCTGCTATTCAGGAACGTCAAAAATCACTGGTTTGCGAGAGGTTTGGGCTGAGATTGGGATGAGCCTTATTTTTTTCTTTCTATTTGTCATTGGCCTGTTGATGGGATAACCCGGGAGACACCGGCGGATAAAGCTAGTTTCTAATCTTTTACTTTGTTTCAGCTTTGAAGTAACCAAAGCCCAAGTCAATATTGAGTGCAAAAACATGAATATTGCTTTTGGCAGGGAACGTTGTTTGTTTGTCATTCTAATGCGGTCAAGGAGTGAAAATTCCATTAATAAAAGTTTTTATTCAGTAGAAGTAGCCACTGGAAGATTTTTAGCGTTGCGAAGCGGTATGTATTACAATACCGAAGTACGATAGATCGAATGTATTAAAACATCGAATGGGTCAAAGACCGACACGATTTTTATCTGAAACCGTAAACTTCTTAGAATTTATTAAAACGGCATCACACAGAACCCATTAGGTTAGGTTAGGTTTGTTTTATAACAATCTTAAAAAATTAACGGTTTCAGAAAAAAATCGAGTCGGTCTTTTGACCCATTCGATGTTTTATTACATTCGGTCTATCGTACTTCGGTATTGTAATACATACCCTTCCGAAGAGGGCTGGATAAACAATGTTGGGTTCCCGCAATGCTATTTTCGGCGGTCCCTTTAACCAAATATCAAGCACTTTTCAAGAAGTCAAACAACTGGTAGCATGCATCAAAGAATAGCAAGAATACTTATTGTCATCGAGGATACAAATTTTCCAATTCAGTATATTTCAATATTCCGAGGCAAGGCAATACTTTTTAAGGGTTCCGTACCCAAAAGGTAAAAACGGGATCCTATTACTGAGGCTTCGCTGTCCGTCCATCCGTCTTCCGTCTTTCACCAGTCTGTATCTCATGAACCGTGATAGCTAGACAGTTGAAATTTTCACAGATGATGTATTTCCGCTGCCGCTATAACAACAAATACTAAAAAACAGAATAAAATAAATATTTAAGGGGGCTCCCATACAACAAACGTGATTTTTTTGCCATTTTTATAGATAACGAGCTGCTGCCCGCGACTCCGTCTGCGAAGCATTCCTTTATCGCTATCCCGCGGGAACTATGCAATTTTCCGGGATAAAAAGTATCCTATATGTTAATCCGGATTATAAACTATCTGTGTGCCAAATTTCATCAGAATCCGTCAAACCGTTTTAGCGTGAAAGAGTAACAAACATCCATCCATCCATCCATACTTACAAACTTTCGCGTTTATAATATAAATATTAGTAGGATGGTACGGAGCCCTTGGTGGGCGAGTCTGACTCGCGCTTGGCCGGTTTTTTATTATTATATTATTTTTATATTGTAAATTATGTTTTTTGTTTGTAATTGTAATTTTGTTTTGAAAAAAACTGCCAATTTTCTTGCGGCGCATTCTTCTTGGCAATTATGGTATTTCCGAAAGCATTAATAAGATAAGATATAAGATATATTTATTTTCTCCACCACCAAGATACAAAGTAAAAGTAAAAATCAGACAAAGACAACGTAGTACAAATTAACTGAACTTGAGTGGGGGAGGCTGGTGCCTGAACTAGGTAGAACCTGTGCTTCAGGTCACCAGGTCTCCAACCCTCTGTCGTCCGCAACAACTTAAATACAATAATAACAATTAACAAGAATAAACAAAACTTATAGTGCGTATGAGAGTATAAGCGCATGCGTACGCATGAGAGTATGTGAGTGAGAGTGTGTGTGTGTGTGTGTGTGTGTGTGAGTGTGTGTGTGTGCGTGTTTGTGTAAGTGAGTAAGCGCGTCAGTGAGCGCGTGTGAATGAGTAAGAGTGTTAGACCTAAAATTCATGTAAAAACTTCAAAATAAATTTACGAGAATGGGCGAAGTAAAACTTCAGTAGCATCATAGTCAAGACCCTGTAGCCATTTGGATACAGTCAATTTGCACCGAGACAAAGTAAGGGGATAAATGGTTACTTCCTTGCTGATTTTATTATAGAGGAAACCTCCTAAGTAACAGAAAAATCTGTGAGTGAAACACGTGTTAAACTTCGATAGTAGACATACCTTATCCTTCCTACGTTTAAATGATAAAATATTCGGATCATAATGAGTAAGTGAGTGTTGCTTTAATAAAGCGATAGTAAGCGCCCGCGCGTCAGACAATATAGCCTCCTTGATTCGTCATATCTGGATTGATATGTCTTGAAATAAGATGCTTATCTTATCTTATCTTATCTATGTAAAAGATAAAATCAATGTAGCATTTCTTCAGAGATAATGTATTTCAGATTTTTGTTACTTATTGGAAGTAATTTATTGAATCAGGTGTTACTTCGCGGAGGTCCATATTAATGAACTGAAACAATTACTTTGCTCACCCGCGACCTTACAATAGTTACGTTTATGCAAGAAATGTGTGTTCATGCAGTTCCTCCACCTCCACACTGTACGAACACACACAAATCACACAAACCCAACCATCTTATGAAAAAAATTAAAAAAAATACAACGGGGGCGTAGCCGCGGGCATCAGCTAGTTATAAATAAAATACACACAATTCACACCAATTGACCTAGTCCCAAGCTAAGCAAAGCTTGTACTATGGGTACTAGACAACAGATAAACATACTTATATAGATAAATACATACTTAAATGCATATTAAACACCCAGACCCGAGAGCAAACATTCGTATTTTTGATACAAATATCTGCCCCAACACGGGAATCGAACCCGGGACCTCAAGCTTCGTAGTCAGGTTCTCTAACAACTAGGCCATCTGGTTGTCATTAAAGTCTTTTTTGTTATTTGTAGATTAAAAAACAAGGCAACATGTTCAAATAAATAAAAACAAACAAATCATGACAGTCAGCGCAAGAAAGCCCCTTTCATAATTAATGTAAACATTAGCGAGTGTTGCCACTCATTTGGGATAAAATCATTCCTAGATCTCAAAATACCTCCATAACAAATTTCATCAAAATCGGTTCAGCACTTTAAGCATGAAGAGGTAACAGACAGACAGTCACTTTCGCATTTATAATATTAAAGTACAGTAAAATTACATAAAGTTTACCACTGACAGATGGTTTGCCTTCATTTCATATCCAACTTTAACAACCTACAAATAAAGCCAATTTTAGAATACTGTTACACACGTTTGCAGATTTTGTAATAGCTACTTTATTTGAATGGTGTTAAAGTTGGAAATGAAATGAAGGCAAGCCATCTGTCAGTGGTAAACTAAAAGTAAACGTATTGTAAGGATTACTATAGATTGGGAATCCATTTATTTGCTAAAGAACTGATCAAAACAGGTATTATTCTATGTTATTTAGGTATTAGACTATATTTTGAATTAATTACTAAACAAAACGGGACTTATCACGCAATAAATATTTATTTATTTACCTCAACGTTTCGGCCACATTGCAGCAACCGTGGTTGTGGTGGTGAGTTAACGAGTTAATTTATTGAATCAGGCGTTACTTTGCAGAGGTCCATATTAATGAACTAAAACAATTACTTTGCTCACCCGCGACCTTACAATAGTTACGTTTATGCAAGAAATGTGTGTTCATGCAGTTCCTCCACCTCCACACTGTACGAACACACACAAATCACATAAACACAACTATCACCACCACCAAGCTACACTGACGCGTTTCGAACTCAACCAGAGCTCATCCTCGGAGTTACCACAACCGTATGCTATGCTACCAAATGTTAAACTAACAAACCAAAACAAATGTTTTAACTTGTCACTGTAACTTCACAAGTACCCACTTTATTTTTCTTATTCTCAAACTACCCCACAAAAATTAACTTTTATTGACATATTATAAAACTACCTTGAATTTTTGTTTATTTATTTATAAGGCATATTTTATTAATACTAACTGTTCAAATTAGACCCAAGCCGCAGTAAAGGAGAAGATACTAAATTTACCTGTTCATTAATAATAGACCCCATAGTGTTGTACCTAATTATTTCCATGCATTCCAGAGCATCCAGACGCAACCCCTTGCCGCAATAATGTAACACTTCATAAGAATCTGAATCTAACAATGAATGATTTGATTCCAACAAATGTTTTGCAAAATTCGATCTATCTGGATGCTCATTCCTATATGCCGAAACATGCTCTTTAAATCTAGTATTAAAACTTCGGCCTGTCTGTCCTACGTATATCCCATTGCAGTCATTACAAGTAAGCTTGTATACCCCCGATCTAGTTCCCTTATCTACCTGTACACACATTTCTTGCATAAACGTAACTATTGTAAGGTCGCGGGTGAGCAAAGTAATTGTTTTAGTTCATTAACGAGTTAACTCGTGACCACGGCTGCTGCAATGTGGCGGAAACATAGAGGTAAATAAATAAATATTTATTGTGTGATAAGTCCCGTTTAGTTTAGTAATTACGAGTGAAAATCACGAAAGTTTAAAACAGTATATTTTGAATTGTAAAATAATGAGATTTAAAAAAACAATTGCACTGAAAACCAGCACTGCTGGACTGTCATCCAGCACATACTGAGACTGGAACCTATAGCCTCAAAAGTGTTTTTAAAGTGTCCTTAGATTTGTAGGTATTTCTTTTTTGTAATCTAATTTGTAAATCTTTTATTCATTGTTCTTGATATTGTTTTATTTATGTTGTGTTGTGGAAATAAAGCAAATTCTTATTCTTATTTACATTTACTGTAATACATTAATTACTCACTTCAATTATTTACTTATGATCATTTGGTTACTATGAGAATTAAATACATAAAATGAAACATAATTATTATTTTATATAATCCACTTCCTCATTGCTAATGGTTTTACTAATGATATTATCAAAAACCAATATTGTATGTTGTTTTAAACATTAAATATTACATTAGCATACCAAAACAGTGAGAAAAACAAGTTATATTTAAGGTTATGTTCCATGGCTGAATTCATTAAATTAGATTCCAATAGGTACAACATTCTTTTTAGAAAAAAAGTTGCAACTTTTTTAAATTCTTTATCAGACAAAGATAATGTAAAAGTGGCACAATGAAAACACTTCAGAATAATTGGTCAAAGGACGTTGAAGGCAATTGACTGTAATTGACTGTTCTCGAGGTCAATCAAGAAAAAACAAACTACAATCCCATATAGTTTTTTAGTGGAAAACATTCTCACGATCGTAGGGAAAATTTGAAATAGGGTAAACCGACTCATTTAAAGAGCTTAGTCGATGCGCGAAATTAAAAACAAACAACAGCCTAGCGAATCGAGTGCCGTTGTTTTTTTTATAAGCAACAAAAACAAGATACTCTATAAAAGACAGTGTTTTGGAGGAAAAACCTGTTCGGATGTCATGTCAAACACAAGTTTTCACGATGGAAAAAAACCAAGCGCACAAACACTTTACACTTAACTTCACAGATCCACATTATTGTTGTAACAATCGTTGAAACTGCTCAATAACACTCATCTAAACATTAAAAGAGCACTTTAGGTCGAAATACGCACCTTACATTTTGTGATTACATGTGTTGCAAGTTTAACCACGGCGAAATTTCCAGTGCCTATCGTCTTTTCGAGTGTGTAATTGCCCACGCGGACTAGTTGGTCTATAGGGAAATGCTTCGACTTGGCCATTGGCTCGAAATTATTGGCCATTTTCGCTAAATTACATGAAAACTAATGAGTACCCCTATAGACCAAGAGCGACACTTAGCTACTGTCTTTTAATCCACGGTTTCTACCGCACTGGCGCCACTGGCGCTCACGTCATCCGCCGAGCGATGCTCAAATGCGTAACTCCATATTTCATTAACAAACACATGAATTGTACACGAAAATTGAAAGAAAGTCTGCCCAATACGCACTTTTGGACATGTTTATAACAAGTACATTACACAGGAGCTTTGATTACGTCGATATTGTTTGAGACGATATTGTTATCAGCGTTTTTGTTATCATTTCAATAGGTTGCACTTGAACGTCACTTAAGTATGAAAAAAATAACTCGATTCACAACATTTACGCACTACGGCGGTCACGTTCGAACCCATTCATTTTTAATGGGTTAGAAAGAGCAAGCTGCTTAAGTCTGGCTTGTGACGTCACGGGACCTTGCTTACGTCACTCGCGCGAATTTTCAAATGGCCGTACGTCAAAGAATATTATCGATTTTTCGTGGCATTTTAAAATTCAAAGTTCAACTGTAGTTTTCTTTAGAAAATGTAGTTTAGACATTTATTTTTAAGTTGACAATGTTCTCTAAAACATGTAAAATTTGTTGTTTATGTTTTTAATTTGCAGAGGCGTTATTTCGATACTTAACTACGCATAATTTACTCTTATTCTTCTTATTATTATAATTATTTTAATTAAAAAAAGATAAAAACGCTAATAGTACTTTTTAATGTCAAATTACCCTAGTGCGATCATTTTTTTGTTATTTTACATTCGGGGACATGGAAACGTTTTCGACAAGCACAATTTTGTGTTAAACAAACACGGACTTCAGATCAATGTAAATGGTTTTGTCATGCGTAAATGATCTCAGTTCATTCATAAAGGTCAAATATTTTTTTCCTTGCAACGAATGTGTTCTATACTATATTATCATTTCAGAGTTAAAAAGATAATCAGAAATACCATAAATTAATTATTATAGCAACCATTTATAAAAATGGTGATCTGATCACATTCCGTATTCATGAGTTATCGAGTGTTGATTTATTTTAGCGCCATCTGTTGAGTTATTGTCAAGCTATAAACTTTACCAAAAACTTTGTAGTTCGACTACTCGCCGCTAGATGACGCTGTTCTTAAATTTACTTTTATGACATTTCTTGCCTAATTTTACAGCGGTTTGTTTGTCATTTGGTAACAAGAAGATTTTTATTTTGTGTCACGTCTCAAACCTACCACGTATTTCAATAAAAATAACGAACTTTGGGGTAACGAACGGGTAGTCTTTTAGCTTGATTCTGCCCTTTGCCTACTCCGTTTTCATAATTGCGGTTTTGTAATGGGCTATTACGAAACAAGGTTTTTTCTCTGTGTTCGTAGTGCATACGCTACTAATCAGGAATTATTTTTTATGTCGGAACTAATTACTAAACTCTATTACTAGCGTGCGCAGACAGAAAGCGGTCTGGAGTTCCGAGTTCTGCGTTCAGAGTTCTCTGGGCATTTTTATTTTTTCTTGTACCTTTTGACTTTTTTTTCAATTCGAAAAGTTTATGTGATTTCTGCTCAGAATCACGAGCTCTTTCGATCCTACGAGGAGAAAACAAGTGCCCCAAAATTATATAATTTTCGATTCCTCCATTCCGTTATGGTCATACTATGAAGTCTATGAAAAATGGTAACGGAAGGGGGAAAAACTTTGGACACTTTTTTCTCCTAGTAGGATCGAAAGAGCTCGTGATTCTGAGCAGAAATCACATAAAACTTTCCGAATTAAAAAAAAAGTCAAAAGGTACAAGAAATAATAAAAATGCCCCTCTGCGTTGGTTCTACGTTTTGACCGCTCGAGAGTTCCAACGCACACTAGGGGCGGTCAAATTCTCGCGTTCCATGTTTTTGTATGTGCAACATGAACATGACGCTAGAAAGCTCATCTTTCGAAGAAGAAGCATTGATTTTTTGGAGCCTATAAATTTCTAAAAAACTAGAAAATATTGGGTGCACCTAATTAACACAGCACAAGAAGAATCCCTTGACGCGGCCATTTCAAGCAAAGTTTCTGCTTTTTTGTCACGATTTTTGTAGTGTTTATAAGGCCCCATTATTGGAGCATACTACCACAGAATCAAAAGCAGCTATCGAATGCATACCTGACAAACGATATTTTTTTTAAAGCTAGTTGTATTTTCAATAATTACAATGGAAATTGTGACGTATGGTGTATTTAATAGGGTTGAAATTCTAACTCAATGCATGTGGTCGCTAAATCGCCTCTGCCGTAAAGGGTTAAATCTGTAGGTTAAATCATGTAATAATCTCCTTTTTCTAACCAAATTTGATCAGTTTTTCTGTATTTGTAACTTCAGACATCGCGGTGAACGCGGCGTTCTCTGTCTCGGCGGCAAAAGAACTCATAGAACGCGGCGTTCCGCTTTGACCGCCGCGGTCTGGGGGGCTACTCCGAAATTCGAAAATCGAAGTTCGTATCGCATCGTCTTGCTCGCTCTTGTATTAAATACTATTAGCGTGAGAGGATTGGCATGATACGAAGTTCGAATTTTGCACTTCGTAGTATAAGGCCTGACCGCCTGCTGTGTGCGTTATCGTAAGGGACTCAGTACATTCAAAAGAACTCAGTACGCTTAGTATAAGTTTTACTTCACCAAAATACTTCTCGATCGCGTTTACGTAAAAATTTCAATTCTATGGAAACATGGACGCGCGCGCGCGGAGGCGCTGTCCATGTTTCCCTAGTAATTGATTTTTTTACGTAAACGCGATCGAGAAGTATTGAAGTGAAGGAAAACTTATACTAAGCATACAGAACTCCAGACCGCTCTGTCTGCGCGCGCTCTAAAACAGTAATAAAGGAAACTCTTGTTTGATAAGATAATTCATTACGAAGCAGTGAAAAATAATACCTATTTTGTACTACGAAAACCGATTTGCACTATTTTTTCACTTTACTCGGGGAAGGGGGGAGGGAGGTATACACACACAGCGCTCTATTACATTCGAATATCAAAATTTGTGAGGATTCTCTACATCGGATTGCCAAAAAAGCTTGTTTTCAATACACCATGTTCCATTCAAAACCGAATTCCCATCATACCAGATAGTGAAATCACCAGGCTCGTAAAACACGACCCCCTGGCCTCCCCACGACGATCATGACCTGCCTGACGAGCCTGGTGATTTCACTATCTGGTATTCAGTTTTGAATGGAACATGGTATATTGAAAACAAGCTTTTTTGGCTCCAATAATTGGGTTCCATCGGAGCCATCAGTTTTTGTGTCAAAACCACCAGGTACAAAATAAAACAACCATCAATAATTTACTCTTTTAAATATATATTTTCTATAATATAAATTTACGTATTTTTACATAAATATATTATCCAGGCATTGCCGGCAAGCTGTTCTTTATTAAAATATATCAATTAATTAATTATTCTCGTAATTTAATAGCAATAACACAGCGGGCAATCAACATCTTTGGTTATTCGATTAATTTATAGATAACGGTTCCTGGCAGCATTTTTTAAATGCCACGAAAATGGCGGTAACAAAGCGACTCCGAACAAAAGGCGAGTTAAACCTCGTAAGGCCCCTTATAGGTTGAATAAAACCATTTTTCATGGTTCACAGTAACATTAGGTATGTTTGAGACGTAACACTGATTTCTGAGCCCCTCAGAAGTAAAAACCGGCTAAGAGCGTGTCGGGCACGCCCAGGATAGGGTTCCGCAGCCGTTACGAAATCCTTGCATATCTTATTAATTTTACTACACTGACGAGCAAAAATAAAGGGTCGGTTTCAAAAATTACTATAACTGCAAAACCCGCTGTGATAGCTTCTTCGAGTAAAATGAGTTTAGTAAAGAGTTTTATTCTTAAGAAGAAAAAGTTTAATTGAGAATAAAACAGTACTACTTTTAAGGCGTAAATTGTTAACCCTGCTTACTACTAAGTGTTATTATTCTGTTTTTGATTATTTGAATGATGACATGAATTGTTTGTAATAATTATTTCTAATTTAGTTAATTTGATTTTTTTTCCGTTTTGTTGTTTCCATTTTATTATTATTTCATTATTGGTTCAATTATCATAATCTGACATTATCTATATCATAATTTTATTTATTTTTTTAATGTAATGTTCAGATGGGCATAATATTAAGCCAAGTTTTTTGTACGCCGATTGGCAAAACATAGTGCAACAATAAGAAATGTATCATCTCTGTATTTATGCAGCCATCACCTATGTTTCACAAATAAAACACTTTTGACTTTGACTTTAAAACTCTTTACTCAACTCATTTCACTCGAAGAAGCTATCACAGCGGGTTTTGTAGTTATCGTCATTTCTGTAACCGACCCTTTATTTTTGCTCGTCAGTGTATTAATCATACTATCCGTCCGTATTAAACAAGTCATATTTTTCTAAAGCCTTTGTATTTCGTACGGAATCTCCCAAGTAGGTATATTTTCTAGGTCAGGCTGCTATTTACTCTTAAACTACTAATAATTCTCAAGCAAACCTAGCCGTAATAGTTTTCCTTGTTGATTTGGCATATTATAAAAGACCTGAGCGAAGAGGCATTTCGGTCGCCGGGTGAAAAGCCTTTTGATGGATAACCCTCTGTATTCTTTAAGTGAGTTTTTGGACATAATTTTTTCTTGACATAATTTTTAATGTTGGTAATTATGTTTTAATTAAATTTGTTTTGTTATGACGATCCCTATTGGAAATACCATTCATTTATAGTTATTTTTGTACTTTCATTGACATATTAATTATTTGTTTTTGACAACTCCCACTTGGGGACGAATTTATTTTGACATTTGCATTTTATTGATTGTTTTTTCATCTTTGGTTATTTTTATTATTATATTGTTATGTTTTGTTTTTTTATAAATTTTTGACGATCTCAGCATAAATTCTTATATACTGACTTTAATGTATTATATAATGTAATTATTATGTCTGAGTGAATAAATAAACTAAACTATTTACTCCCATCGTGAATTTTTGACGTTTGATTTTACCATAAAATGCACTTTAAAATTGAAAATTTCGCAAACGAGTCACTGCATCAAAAAATCGTCTTCAATACCCTGTAATGATTTTAAGACCCAGTCCAACGATACCCCCCACTGCAAGGCTAGACGAGAAAATCACCTCCACTTTAGTATATGGGACGTACGGTCGACCAAGAAAGTGGTCTATAAGTTTCTGTGACATCTAAATATCCCTAAGTCACTGTCATCATGTTATTGCAAGGGAAAATCGACCTCGTTGTATCATGACGTGCAAATGAACTTCGACCGTAGGGGGGTAGACCATATTTTTGGCCGACTATACCATTAAAATCTACATATTATTGTACAACATTGTCGGGATAATTGCTACAAATGTCCATGCAAAATCACAGCTTTGAAGCACTAATAGTCTTTAAACTAAGCCGCTGATGGACGGACGGACAGACAGACGGACGGCCGGACAGACAGACACGGTGAAACTATATTTTTTGAAATTTTGGCTCCAAAACCTTAAAAACATTGAACATATTGGTCTTTCGGAGGGGTTGAGACGGAGACTATTGTAAAGACGGTATTGATTATTTATTTATTTATCTTTGTTGTTGCCTTCAGACGAAAGGAAATTAAAAAGCCCTTTTAACTCCCCTTTTGCTCTCTTATCCTAAAAAATATTGTATTCAAAATAATCTCGAGTAATGTCTAGGATAAGTAATTTTTATTTCAAAAAATCGAGTAATACCAATACCTTCAGGATACCGTTCCATAATATCAAATTGCAACTAACAACAATCAATAGAATTGTAAAATATATACAAAAAAAAAACAATCACGCTAAAATTATAGAAAAAAAACTTTGAAAATTTAACAACAGCATGGCTTTTCGGTTAAAATTAATACAAATCATAATTTTAAAGATCTACCTCATTCGTTTGCGTGAATCTTGGATTTTAAAATTTCTTTTTTGACTCAAAATTAAATTTCAAAATCCATGTTTCACAAGGTACAAACAAACAAACAAATGACAAATAATTGTTACTACATTTTAGTAACATTTTTGCCATTAAAAGAACAATTAATACTTTGCATCAAATGCATGCATGTACTAAGTTACTCCGCAACGGAGTAGGTATACACATAAAAAAAATTAATACTATTTAGTGAAAGTGTGAAGAGGACAAAATGTCACGTAAAAAACATGGTAACAGATAAACAAGCAATTCTATTAACAGTACAATGTGAAAGTTTGTTTCTTTGTATGATTTGGTTATAATTTTATGGCCATTTTCAGAAAAAAGTGCACCCTGTACTTTTTTAAAAAAACCTAACATGTTTTGGGTTATTTCTACTCAGAATCACAAGCACTATCGATTAAAGCAATTCCCTATTTTAATTGTCAGTTTTGTGACGCAGTTAACCATACATGTTGTATGGACCGTCACAAAACTGACTAATAAATTTTGTATAGAAAAATTAAGATTAAGGAAAACGGGTACATTTTTTTCTGAAAACTCCCATATATGACATATTTTCATCCTAGAAAATTGTAAAGTTCCCGCGGGATAGCGTTGACCGAATACTCAAACAGAGGTACAGGTAACAACTAGTAATTTAATATTATCATACTTTTGCTTTATTTATCCAAAAAATTGCAAAGAAAACGCGCTTTTATACAGCACATTTTGTCTCCTACGTCGTAACATTTCGATTTGCATAGTAAGAAAACCGTTTAAATTTAAATATAAATAAATACAGTCACACAAAAATGCAATAATTTATTATTTCCATACACTATTGTACGGTGCCTTAAATAAAAGATATGAAATTTCACCCGGTTTGATTTAACATAACACAATTGAGATGTATATCAAATCTAGCTTTCATATCTTTTTATTTATATATTTAATTTGTTTACCATAGCTAGCTTGACCTTGAACACGACAAATGTTTAATTAGTGCACAAATAATAATTTTACTATACATTTTTTACTTTTTTTCACAAAGTAAAAACTAAACGAAAGCGTCTCTTCATAACCGTTACATTTTTAACGTAAAAAGCTTGATTATAGCAACACTCTCGTTTGTTAAATTCTTAATTTTTTATACACCCTTTTTCTAATGTTTATTTTAGTACTTTATTTTATTTATTTATTCGTTCAAATTGCTAAGTAAGACTGTTATAACATTCATTCTAAATTCCCTTTTAACGACACTAAGGCCCTTTTTCACCACTCTCCAAGTTCCCATTATTTTATGAAATAGACCCACACGTGATCCATCACGTAAAATATCAGGAACTTATCAAAGATTAATGAATCACACCATAAATCACATCAAAAGTGCACTAATTAAAATTCCATAATGGCATTCAAGTTTCGATAGTTCTATTATACCTGTCGACAAGGTTCGAGTGGCGACGGTAAACGAGGCAAGTTGTACCCGATGCACAACATCTTAAAAAACTAGACAAAACGAGTCATAATAATAATTTTAGTAAGGATGGCAACGAATTTTTTTAAATTTACAATTAACTTATCAAAAACGTGACAAATACGTCTTTCACACCATATTTTAAGTGCCAAAACTGCTTTTTTCATTGAATCGGCAGAAGCGTCGCCGAGCGTTAACGACTCCTAAAGAACCAGCTATTGCAGACGGCAAACGTTATTTGTCGCCTACAAATATCTAGCATCACACATTTGCAGCATTAAATAAGTTTAAACATTAAAAAAGCTTAAAGTATGAGTAGATTCTTGCCAATTTGAATATTAACAGCAAACCAGCTCCGTCCCTCGTTAGCAACTAAGTTTGACAACTGGTTGTGTATTAGGAAAAACGCTGCGACGAACTAAAGTATCCCTCTTTCCACAAAACTTAAGAAACACTTACCAAACCATGTTTGACTAAAGTGTTGGTCTACAAGACATTTTCCTCATACACAACCAGTTACCAAGCTTGGTTACAAACGCGGAAAAAGGGGGTGATTGCCATTAAAACCATGGCATAGCGGATTCGAGGGCTTACGAGCGCTAAGTACAATTTAAAAACATAATACACAATATATTTCTATAAACTCAACAATTAAAAATAATTGACTATCAAGTTACTAAAAAATAAGTTATTATCATTAACAAACAGTTGATAATACGCAGGATGACAATAATAATAGTGTCGAAGATATACTTGAACGATTATCAAAGATGCAGTCTGTCAGTATAAGAAAATTTACATGGAGTGTCGCATTTAGATGGATTAGAATGGGGGACTCTGAAACTATAAGACATAGAAAGATATCTTTTAAGGAACCATATCATCGATTTTAGCGACAAAAAACTGCATTCATAGATTTAAAAAAATAACTCATTCAGTTTGGAAATCGAACCCGTTCTCACGGAAGAATAAAACAAAGAAATGTTTGTATAATCAAGGATGATATAGACTGGATTGGCAGTCGCCATAGTACGGATCGGCCGCGGTTTTTGTGGTTCGATTATTAAATCTAGATGGCGCTGAAATATAGCCAGAGACTTTGAAGGCAAAACAATAAGGCTACAGATGTTTCATATTACTACAAATGTATTATTTTTCAATATTGCATAATAATACATTTGCAGTGATATGAAACATCTGTACTCTTATTGTTTTGCCTTCAAAGCCTCTGGCTATATTTCAGCGCCATCTAGATTTAATAATCGAACCACAAAAACCGCGGCCGATCCGTACTATGGCGACTGCCAATCCAGTCCATATCATCCTTGGTATAATTAAGGAATAAGATCAGGTTTATGCAGTTTTTCTTGCCACTGAAATCGATTATATGGTCCCTTAGACCAGATCTTTCTACGTCTTGTTCTTACTCATACTAACCTACAGTGGCGGGGCGTAAAATTCTTGCAAGTAAAGCCGGAGGAAATAAAACCCGCAAACACCTGCGAAGAAATTCAGTGGTGTGTGTGAAGTTCCCAATCCGCACTGGGCCCGCGTGGGAACTACGGCCCAAGCCCTCTCATTCTGAGAGGAGGCCTGCGTCCTGGGGACGTATATAGGCTGTTAGGATGATGATGAAATAAAACCTCAAAACCCCCCCATTTATCCTCTTTTTGAAAGTACAGTAATGGGAGAGAAGCGTTTGGTAACTTCAAAAGTTTAGTCAACCCAGGGGAATCGTATTGTTAGTACCCATCGCCATTCTGCCCTGCAGACCCTAAAACGCAGTATCAGCAGAAAAGCGATTAGACCATTATATTCCTTACGCTGTGCTTGTTATGGTTCTTATTTTCTTTTGAAGATAGATAGGTACTTATAATGACATAGACCATAATGTTTTACACTTTTTTTTTATGTAATATTAAGTTTTTCTTTTTTTTGTATTAAGGTAAAATTATATTATTTTATAATTCACCTTAGGTATTAAGGTCTTGTTTTGTTATATTATATGCAAGTGTTAATTTTTAAGGATATTAATGTAATTTTTATTTTTCACGCCTGAAACACTGGATCATCCTAGTTCAGGCATATGTGTTTCTTTTTCCTATAAGTCTCCTAGATAAATTGTATTGTATTGTAAGAAAGTATTTTGAATAAAGATTATTTATTTTATTTATTTATTTAATATTCATCAAACGTAAAAACCCTCTTACTGCGTTTTAGCCTGCAGGGCAGCATTGCTGACCTATCTAAATGTTACCGGACAATTGTGGTGATATTTACAAAAACAACATTACTGATTAGACTGGTTTGACAGCAGGGCCCAATTGCATAACAAAGTGCAACTAATATTACAAGCGGAACTCTCGCTTCAGTTATATTAACTAGAAAGGGAGTTCCGCTTGTAATATAAGTTGTACTTTGTTATGAAATTGGGCCTTATTGTCAGTATTAAAATTGTTTCTCTACAAGTGACAACCTCAGTTGTTGTTTTTGTAAACCTACCTTCAATTGTAAAAACCGCTGTTTTTTCAATCGATCTATTGAGATTATGAACTAACTTTAAACCTATTTCACATCTATCTAATAATCTGGCATTTTATTCGTCGAAGTTTTTATAAACTGTAGACAATTTTGTTGTTTGTCACATCTTTAATAAATCATTTGAATATGAGTTCGACATTATATTTCATCGAGACGATAGCCATTGACAATAACCGTGTTTCAACTGTCCTCACAAATGATGAGACACTAGATTTTTAATTAAGAGAATAGAAAAAAGAGAGAACGGTAGAATTAAACAGTTAATTAATAATTGGGGAAAAATGCCACTGCGAAAATATGGGAATGGAATAATTCAAATATTATTTATTTTATTAGCAGTACGGCTGCTCACCGAATCTAAGATTATTTAAAAGCGAAAAAGTTTTTCGGGTGCGCCGGTGGGATTCGAACCCACGTCTCCTGGGTATGCGCCCCAACGGGTGTTCTACCAATTGAACCAAGTCGCATCCAACCGACTCCCCCGAAATTCTTAATCGCTTACATACGCCAACAGTGGCGTGTGGTGACATCCATCGCAACTATTAGAAGCTACGACTCCTACGTTCCAAATTACATTGGAAATGCGTAAGAAATGATGTACCACATCTATTTATTCAAATATTATTTATTTTATTAGCAGTACGGCTGCTAACCGAATCTAAGATTATTTAAAAGCGAAAAAGTTCTTCGGGTGCGCCGGTGGGATTCGAACCCACGTCTCCTGGGTATGCGCCCCAACGGGTGTTCTTAAATAATGGAATAATTGTCACGAAGAAAAAAAAATTTCGGAAAATAAGAGATACACTCTGTCCAGCAGTGGACGTGCTAACGGCTGAAATGATAATCTAGATTCTAGAATAATGACAGTTCAAACACAAAAATTGTCGACGACTAAAATACTGTATATGATTATATTAAAGTATTCTTTCATAGAATTAGGGATTTTACATACGAAATACATTCCAACCGCGACTGCGGCTCGTACAGACAATTAATTTGATTCGTAAGCCACTATAGAACCATGTCACAATGAATCAATTTATCTTCTACGAACAAGGGAGGAGCGAGTTTGCTAAGTATTCCCTGTCTGTCCCTATGTATGCTTAGATCTTTAAAACTACGCAACGGATTTTGATGCGGTTTTTTTTAATAGATAGAGTCTTCGATCAATTATAACTGAAGATACACATTGCCGAACAAAATCCCCTTCAAAGAATGTCCGAACTATTTATTTGTTTGCGTAACAAATAAAATCATCACCTACACAGAAATTTGAACCTAGTCTTTACTTCATTACAGTCGAATTTACAATTACACGCAAGGTACTGAGAAAAAAGAAGGCCACTTTTATCAAAGTGGCGCTCATTTGGCTCGGACATTTTCGGGCGCGCGACTGTGGATCTACAGTTATAATTGATCAAAGGATAGAGTGATTCAAGAGGAAGGTTTATATGTGTAATACATGCTTTGCACCCGTGCGAAGCCGGGGCGGGTCGCTAGTATTAATTATATGAATTGCCATTGTCCGTCTGTCACTTTTTCATGTCATGAAGCGAAAACGTCTACAAACGACGTTTATTGCAAGTTGCGATCGGAAAGTTGATAATCCTTTGACCCGCACTGACGTTGTAATTATCTAGTAGTCAATGCGACAGGGTTCCATAGTGACCTAGGAATCAAATTTGTTGACTGTTTCCCATAGCATTTCCGTTGCAGTCCATAAAACCGCAAGCAGACTGCACGTTAGCTGAGATTAACAAATACGCTCATAGTTAAAAATTATAGAAAAAAAAAACATAATTTAATATGTATTATCTAAAAGAGATGGTGCAGTTACTATGCGAAACTAATAAAAACTAGTGTCATTAAAAAAAAAGTTATGCCGATTTTTTTTTTGATTAGGAAAAAACATGGTTTACTTTATTATAATGATTTTTCGAATATTCAAATAATTTAATCATGTTTTTTTTTTGTTTAAATTAGTCCCGCACAGCGTTTCCTAAATAACATTCACAATAAATAGATTAATAAATTATTTTTATTTTAATTTTATTTATATTAATAATTAAATAAGCATATACACTGATATTTACAAGGGACGCAATATTTCAACGATTTCCACGCGTCTCTAGCCTATGTGAAATAAAGTTTTGTTTTTCTATTATTCATAATAGTTTTTTCACATAATTATTTTTTCCACTAATCTACGTTTCTCATAAACAGGCAAGATGTATGCGACAGACGAGCAATCTGTTCTTTCTGCTATTTTGCATAAAACAAACTCAAAAAGTACGTACTTAAGTAACTTATACTTTATCTTTAGTCATTAAAATGAGGTCAATAAAAAGGCCATTTTTTCAACTCTCTAATAAGTTCCTGATATTTTATGTGACTGATATCTGTAATACCGCCTCTGTTAAACCGATATAGCATCAGATATCTAGGCATATTCAATTAAAAAAGTTATCCTTTTGCTTTATTCTTAAAAATGAGGAAATTTTGGCATTTTTGCTATTCAAAAAATGTGTCCTTATTACTTAAGTCAGTTTTGTGACTTTTGTTCATACAGTTTTTATGGCTCGTCATACAATTGACACAAAAAAATTGTATGGAAAATAAGAGACTTTTTTTAATCATCAAAATTGATAGCGTTCTCAATTCTGAGTAAGAAAACCACAAACTATTTATTTTCTGAAAAAAAGGTAGACCATCTATCACATAAAAAATCAAGAACTTATCAGAGGGCTGTGAAGCACGCCCCCAATCCGCTTTGTTTATCCTCGAAGATGACCAAAGACTTGAAGCATGAGCAACACAAAAAATTCAAAATTTCCTAAAAAAGTTTGCTCGTCTGCATTCAAATGTATGTACAATATAATCATTTAAATCGTAGCCATATTAAAACCCTGTAATACATATAATATATGTTAGTGTCTCAGTTTAAGGGCTTGTATCACAACTCACTGATAAGTTCCTGTTATTCTAATGACAGTTATTTGTTTACTTGGAACAAAATAAATAGTGTATTATCAGAAAGTCGTGAAACAGGCTCTGAGACTTCATTTCCTAGGCAAAGGTAGGGCATGTATCACAATAATCCGTTAAATTTCTGATATCATATATCGAACAGATAAATATGATATCAGTAACTTATCACAGACAAGTGACACAAGCCCTCGAGTTCCAAAACGGCCGTGAATTTAAACGGATTAACTGTACTATGTTACTGCATAAATAATGAAAAAGTGAGTCATTTAAAAAAAAATGCCACTATTATTCTTTGAAAAAAAAAAATCCAAACTGCGGCGATCGCTGCATTCAGATTTCCGGCCCAAGGTCAATAAGGACACTAAGAGTGGGAGATATCACTATATTTAGTCGTTGGCGTAGTGAATAAAAAACACTTAGGTATTTTACATGAAAAAAAATACACTACGGTAAATCGCCAATAACTGGCCACCTCATACTAAAAAAAATGAACTCTATTCAACCGTAATAGAATTCATTTTTAGTATGAGGTGTTAATCACTGGCCACCTTTCAATAACTGGCCACGATATACTAAATTGAACTCTGTTTGTAGGGGAACAGAGTTCATTTTCAGTATGGGGGGGCCAGTTATTGGCGATTTAGCCTATACTAAAAATGTTGAGGTACTTAATTAAATGTAAACAAACATGAACAACCAACAGTTATGGCGGGTCTCACTCTAAATCCCTAACATCGTTTGTCCTCATGTAATGTTTGTCCTAATGATCGTTTGTCCTAACACTTTTTTTCTCGGAAACCGTGAATTTTTCAGGAACTTTTTTGTGATTATTCTCTAAAACTCTATATAGGCACAGAATATATAATAGTACTGACGTACAGAATGGAAACGGTCCGCCCCGCACCGATTCGAATTACCCCACCCCTCAAGGCGCAGATAGCCGGAAACCGCCAGAAACCAGAAGAGTGCACGCGCGATGTATGTAGGCGTACGCGTGTACAGACGTCGTCGTGCTTATGTAGGTTCAAGAACGCGTATTTGTACGTCGTGTCCGCCGCGTGATATAGGTTAGGTTAGGTTTGTTTTATAAAAATCCAGAAAAATTAATAGATTTTATATAAAAAGAGTTAGGACAAACGATCATTAGGACAAACATTACACTAGGACAAATAATCATTAGGGACTTAGATATAGAGCCGTTATGGCGTCGCGCGTCGGCTTAACCAGCCAAATGCAATATTTGTAATTGACTTTCACGCGTCGCATTATCAACGTACTCTTTAGTTTGGTCGCATAATAAGCAACCATTTAGATCAAACTCCAATATGTCCGCAATAGATTACATGGGGGTATGATTCTTATATTGATGAAAATAAGGATCATATCTCCATATCATTTATTGTGGACATATTGGAGTTTGATATTTATCAAATCAATTACAAATTTATTGAATCAGGCGTTACTTTGCGGAGGTCCATATTAATGAACTGAAACAATTACTTTGGTGGTGGTGATGGTTGGGTTTGTGTGATTTGTGTGTGTTCGTACAGTATGGAGGTGTAGGAACTGCACGAACACGCATTTCTTACATAAACGTAACTATCGTAAGGTCGCGGGTGTTACGTAACTACGCTGCGCACTACGAGGAGAGTCGCCGAACCAACATATAGCAGCCTGACATTAAGAATTAGCCTACGCCAGCTGCCACTACGTGAGACAACGCATCAACGGGACGTGACTCGCGTTTACCTAGTTAAGACAATTGTAAACTGTATCACTTTAGTTTCTCACATCGGGCTATTGTCATTTTTAATTTTAATTAAAGTAGTTTTAAGTCATTCTCCTGGTTTTCTTCGGACCTCTGGCTGTTGCTTACATATTTCGGGTGAGCAAAGTAATTGTTTCAGTTCACAAATATAATTTTGGTTGTTTTTTACCGCTGATGTTTGTTTACATTTAGTACCATAACTTTTCTAGTGGGTATGTATTACAATGCCGAAGTACGAAAGACCGAATGTATTAAAACATCGAATGGGTCAAAAGGCCGACACGATTTGTTTCTGAAACCGTTAACTTTTTAAGATTGTTATAAAACAAACCTAACCTAACCTAATGGGTTCTGTATGATGCCGTTTTAATAAATTCTGAGAAGTTTACGGTTTCAGAAAAAAACCGTGTCGGTCTTTTGACCCATTACTCTACTTTAAATTTGGTAGGAGCATTTAAATTTACAATGTACAATCGACAAAAGCGAGGCCTGTCCAGTTTCAAAACAAATTTGCTTGCAGCCGTTGAAGTTCATTGGTATGGATTGGTATGGACAGATGTCTAGCCACTGCAAGCAAAATGGACATTTAAGGCGTCAAAGCGACCTTTTTGTCGATGGTACCTGTTTTTTTCAGAATTAGGTAGTAAGTGTTTTCTTACCCAGAACCAAGTGCGCTACTAATTTCTGATGACAGTCAAATATCCCTGATTTTCCATTCAAATTTTTAACATAAAAAAAAGAAAAAGGTGCACTTGTGATTTTCTTTTAAACGACTCACTTAGCACAATTTGTATGTATGCTTGTGTGTGTGAGAGGGGAGCTACGATGAACGCGCCAGCTCGTAGAACAACACGTAGGCTTCTGAAGATACCACGTTGCGGGGGTTGATGGGGGTGACTCTGGAACAAAAAGGGGGGTGGTGAAAAATTGTAGATTATTGGTTTGGGCGTGAAGTAGGCAATTGCTGTTCCAGCCGAGTTGAATAGTGTTTATTTTAAAAATAAAACCGGGCAAGTTCGAGTCGGAGTCGTACATGAAGGGTTCCGTACCTTCCCTACTATAATAACCAAGGAGCGGAATTTCTCATAGCAAAAATCAAACATCAAAGGGATTGAACATAAGTTTTATCGACTATTCCAGTTATCGATGTTATCGAATCGACTCTTCACTTGTTGTCGCCTTTCAACATTATTTGTAACATTTGACCTCTTTGATAAGCGACTTGCATCTCCATATTAAAATAAATCGCGTCAACGTCACATTATGACATTTATGTCGCTTGAGTTTTTCTAAGTCATTCCCGTGTTTTTAAAATGGCTAATCCTAAAAGAAAAACGATTAAAATATGGATAAAAAACATCCCTTACTTACATCAACGGAGGTAGAACACTCTTTCTCAAGCTAAAAATGGATCTACAATGATAACAGGACCAATTTAAAGGGTGACAATATACGAGTAGAAAAAATTATGACAATTCTCTATTACTACAGAGAAGATGAAGAAAATGCGATTAATACAGAAATAGATTTCGATTGTTACTTTGAATGAAGGTTATATTTTAGTTTCATTGCATTTCCGTATAAGGTTTTATATTTTAATTGTATTTAACTTAAAAAGTGCTATTTTAAAAGTACCTACTATTTGCTGAAATATTTATCGATAGTCGATAAAACTGATGTTCAATCCCTTTGATGTTTGATTTTTGCTATGAAAAATTCCGCTCCTTGATAATAACTAAACAAAACGGGACCTATTACGCAATAAATATTTATTTATTTACCTCCACGTTTCGGCCACATTGCACCTTATGCTTATTGCGTGATAGGTCCCGTTTTGGTTAGTGATTATGAGTGAAAATCACGAAAGTTTAAAACAGTATATTGCTTCCCTACAATGTTTTAAAAATAGTTTAAAAACTTTTTTACGCATGACCACGCATAACTTTTTACAGAGTAGTCCGATTTTAATAATTCTTTTTTTTTATTGGAAAGGGTATATCCCGAAGCGGTCTATAATGACTCCCATAAAATTTTTGTTCCGAATTTTCAAGCGCATAACGTTTTCTGTCATAATTTTTCTTCGTCATATTATCGGAAGTCATAATATTAAACAACATAAATTGGAGTTACGATTTTCTTAAGTCATAATTATTGTAAGGAACAATAAGTAAAGTCATATCATTCAGTTTCATGAATGCATCACTGTTCATAATGTTAAAGGTAATGTCACTCATAATAATTATTGCATGGTCTTTTTTCGCAGGTCATAATTATTTTTAGGCATAATATTACTTTGTAATAACATTCAGTGTCATGGTTGTATGACATTTCATAATATAAAAGGTAATAATCCTTTTCTGTGCTGTCATAAAAAAAATACCTAACATCGAAGGCTAAGGCGGGAGCTACGCTACGCTTCGCTCCCGCCTTAGCCTTCTGAACCTAACCTGTCCGAGTCGCTTCTGCCCTGAAAGGTCTTGCTCGCTGCCAGCGATATGCCTTACAATGCTTCTGAATAATTATCGATATTCCTTTAGATGTTATAGATTTCGATGTATATGCTTAGTGCATTTTAGGTAATGCAAAATTATGACTGAAAACAATTATTACTTTAAGATAAATGCCTTACAATGTTTCTGAATAATCAACGATATTCCGTTAAATTTTATTGATATCAATATTATGACTTTTTAAAGTTATGATCAATAGGATTATGGACATCGATTTCTGACTTTCAAAATTAGGATAAAAAAGATTATGAGAGAAAAGGGGCTCCCATCCCCAAGTTGTTAACATAAACTTGTATAAGCTGACCTGGAGTCGTTGTACTCATGCCAGTCCCCGGTATACGGATGCTTGCAGTACGCCGTGTAGTGGCCGGAATACGTCGTGCCTGCGGGGGATATACAATACAATTACTAAAATTTACTTACTAGACCTAAGAGGGTACGTATCAAAATATATAAAGTTTAAAAGTAATAATGGACGAAATACCTAATGGTCATTTGATATAAAGCTATTTTCTTGGAAATTCTCAACTCTACAGGATTTTCATAAAATAAACCTAACCTAACCTAAGCCAATCTGTAGATTACACGATAAAAAAAATTCGTTTAATCTATAGTTTCATGGAAAATTTTAGTATGTATTATGACCATTATGTATTTCGTCCATTATTCGTTTTAAACTTTATATATTTTGATACGTTCCCACCTAAGATTATTTCATGTTCATGTGTGATATGAAATAGCATAAGAGTAGGTTGTAATCATCAAAAAATAATTCAATATAACAAACTAACACATAGATATAGTAGAATCAAGTGAAACCTAACTAAGTATCTAAATATTATTTTGTTCAATTTAACTCTCTCGCTATATACCTAAAACAACATTGGTTAGGCACTTGGTACTTACTATAGTGCATTGGGTATGTATTACTATACCGAAGTACGAAAGACCGAATGTATTAAAACATCGAATGGGTCAAAAGACCGACACGATTTTTTTCTGAAACCGTTAACTTTTTAAGATTGTTATAAAACAAACCTAACCTAACCTAATGGGTTCTGTATGATTAGAGGACAGATTTAGCTATGCCCCTATGTTTTCCTTTTTTTGTTTATAGGAGGCTTTGATCAATTATAACTGTAGATCCACAGTCCCGCGCCCGAAAATGTCCGAGCCAAATGAGCGCCACTTTGATAAAAGTGGCCTTCTTTTTTCTCAGAACGTTGCGTGAAATTGTCAAGTTTAGCTGTCAAGTGTCAACCGAAATTCGACTGTAATGAAGTAAAGACTAGGTTCAAATTTCTGTGTAGGTGATGATTTTATTTGTTATGCAACCAAATAAAAAAGTTCGGACATTCTTTGAAGGGGATTTTGTTCGGCAATGTGTATCTTCAGTTATAATTGATCAAAGATAGGAGGGATTCTTTTCTGACGAGTGTCTGAAAATGACGTTGACATTGGGCAATTTTTTCGGTTTTTGAAAGCTCATACTTAGCTGTGGTAGATACAGATTACACAGTAAAAAAAAATTGGCTCTAAAGCCATTATCCAGGGAGGAAACAGGGGATTACGTTTGTATGGAGAAATGGTGCGCATCGTATCCTCTTAATGTGTCTACTGCCATAATAATTCGTGATAGACTTTTATTTTCTTTAAAAACGAACAAATTATTACCTAACGGTTTTTAAAGAAAATAAAAGTCTTATCACGAATTATTATTGCAGTAGACACATTAACTTATATATTAGAACAATTTGTATACAAAACATTTTTAATTTTCATTCAACAAAAATGCAACGTTGCCAGCTCAGCAGGTATAAACCCTCTTAATGAAATTGTCAGTGTCAATGTCAAATACAAAATTCATGAACAGCTTATATTTTCTTTGGCAAAGGCAAGGCATCTCATCTATTGTATCAGAGACCTAGTAAAATTAAAACATATTACGACCGCTTTAGCCTAGTTGGTAGTGACCCTGCCTACGAAGCAAGAGGTCCTGGGTTCAAATCCCGGTAAGGGCATTTATTTGTGTGATGCGCACGAATATTTGTTCGTGAGTTATGGATGTTTTCTATGTATTTAATTATTTATTTATCTATATAAGTATGTCTATCGTCGTCTAGTACTCATAGTACAAGCTTTGCTTAGTTTGGGACTAGGTCGATTTGTGTGAGATTGTCCCCTAATATATTATATTATTATATTTTTTATATATTTTTTTTTGTTCAGGAAGCGAAATGCTTTCGAATCGTAAATACATTATGAAGTGATTTTTGATATTAAATGTTGTCAATTCCGAGTCTTATCCATATTAAGTATAATGTTCAAGGTCATTCACCCGAATTTGGACTACCATTTCCCATCACTGGTGGTTTTACACGAGCGAAGCGAGAGTTTTAAACACGGCTAGAAATACCGTTAAAAACCGTTACCACTATGAGACAGATTTAACGTTAAGTTGTAATTAACGTTAACATTTTTAACGTTATTAGGTAACGCTAATAGCAGCTTATTTATTTTTGATTCACTGATGGATGGAGGCTCTCCCTTCACTTCATGCACGCTCACGGTAGCCATGGCAACAAACCCAAACAACCAGCGGGTCTATCGGTAGCGCGGTGCTGCAACGTAGCATTACCGATTAAAATAGTGTTACTATGGTAACGTTAAAATAATGTGAATTGGTTGACGCTAACAAGCCCTGCAATGAAAAGTAAAATTACCGATAAAAATAACGTTAATTGGGTAAAGTGATATAATGATATGTTATCAAATAACGTTATAATCAAACCGGATTGACGGGGGCAAAAATGTACCAGTGCTAGTGATTCATTCAAAATCGACTAAGTTTATCGACATCGATAAAAACAATTTTTAACCATCATTATCATAACTAATGGCTAAATTTGAATACTTTTAATTATGTGCAAACCTCTTTCATTTATACTTATCGCAACTATAAACAACCGGTATCTGACATTAACTGTGGCGAGTCACTTTTGACAACTGTAGCGGAGTTTATAAGTCTGGAGCCTGGGTAAGGGCCAGAATGATTCAACCACTACATATGAGGATATAACTCAGTTTATTATGATAGTACAGATACAGGGTTTATGTACTCTTCATGATTATTGATTTACATACATCTGGTTCGCATCAGTTAATTATATACAGTGTGATTATGACGTCATCGGGTAACCACATAAACAAGAAGTTGGCTTAATGTAAATGACACAATTGTACCAATAATACAGATGAAACCGGGTTCCATAAGGAACCCGGGAGGTCCACCGATACCACCCCTCGACCTCTCCTCACGCCTCCTTCTTCAATACGAATCTACAAGGAGATACGTATTGCATTAGAGTAATGCGCTAACAACGGCGCTTGCAAGAGCTATTATTACAAGTACAATTCTGCACAACAGGTAAATTTATATAGGTCAAGATTGGGTAAATAATATGGAACAAACTCACAGCTTTCTTGTTCTCTGGAACTGCATCTATATCCTCTCGCCATCCGTCCTCAATCATATTCTATCTAATCTGAGGGCAGTTCAGTCACCCACTTATCCATCAAGTTCAAATATCAACCGATTTTCCCTCCTCGTCATAAACGTCAATGTCATCCCTAAGATTGCCAGCTTAAAATAGGATTGACAGATCAGAATAGGTGTCACTGCATGAATGCCACCAACTAGTACATCGCGGAGTTCACGGGATCCGCGACAACAACCATTGAAATTACATTGAATAATTCATCCAGTACAACAATATTATTTAGCATTCCGACCAATTAGGCCTACCTTTTTGTTATTCAAATCTGTTTAAAATGCATAAATAAAATTCATCAACACTATAAATTCCTTCCACCATTCTTTTCTTTTTTTCCTTCTTCCTCCAAATTCTATCATAACTCCTTTACTATGACCGCCATTCGTCTTTGGAATTCTCTTCCTTTGGCGTTAAGGCAAGCGAAATCCCTTCCCATTTATAAAAACCTTCTAAAGGCTCATTATTTGTCACTAACATAATACACACTTCTTTATTGTATTGAACACTTGTTTGTTCTTTTTGTTTTTTGTTTATATTGTTTCTTTAATTTCCTTTTTAAATCCTTTTCTCACATGCGGCCTTTTGACTTTTTTCCATTGATATTTTGTATTAAGTATATGTAGTGTATATGTATTATATTGAATATATGTGTTTATTTATAAAATTTATATTATATTTGTATAGATTTTATTGTTTATTGTCTATTAATACTAAGTTTCTCTTGTCTGTTATTTCTGCCACCTACATTGGTCTGTTGATATTTATTAATTTCTGAGTAATTGGTTGTCTGGAAGAGATCGCTTTTTAGCGATAAGACCGCCTATTGTCTACCTGATTTTTTTTATTTTTGTAATGTTACTGTACTGTTTTGGTGATCAATAAAGAATATTTGTATTGTATTGTATTGTATTGTATTGTATAAATTGTTTGAATTTGCTCCAGTTACTACAGTTGACCTAGAAAGGTCATTTAGTTGGCTAAAATGGATATTGTCGCCCAGGCGACGATTTTTGAGGTCTGAAAATGTGGAAAAAATGTTGATCATATATTATGAAAATTATATAAAATATTAAAGGAGTTAATTCCTCAAAACGTTTATTTTTGTTTATGACATTTTCTTCTGAATTCAAATTCTTAAAATTAGACAACGGTTGTACGTCAATTTTATCGATAACTAATAAAATTAGTTTAATGTGTCCTCGCACTATTAAACGTCAGTACAGATTTGCACCCGTCAATCCGGTGTTTGGTTATAATTGACGTTTGTTTGGTAACGTTAACAAGCCCTGGTTTTAAGCCGATACCCATTGTGAATGTCTGTGCGCTCACCAGAATGATTACTGACGGCATACAGGTTATAAACGGCCTGTTGGTTCTTGTTGGCTGCGTACGGCGACATGTCCAGGCCTGTCAGCGGGAATTCCACTATCACGTTCAGTTTGCCGCGGAAACGCTCCGTCGGTGAGAATCTGCGAATTAAATGTACATATTTCAAACAAGTTAGGTATGAAGCTTTGATCAATTATAACTGAAGATACACATTGCCGAACAAAATCCCCTTCAAAGAATGTCCGAACTTTTTTATTTGGTTGCGTAACAAATAAAATCATCACCTACACAGAAATTTGAACCTAGTCTTTACTTCATTACAGTCGAATTTCGGTAGCGGCAAAACTCCACTTGACAGCTAAACTTGACAATTTCACGCAACGTTCTGAGAAAAAAGAAGGCCACTTTTATCAAAGTGGCGCTCATTTGGCTCGGACATTTTCGGGCGCGCGACTGTGGATCTACAGTTATTAATTGATCAAAGCTAACTACCATATATTTCACTGCATAAAGTGATTATAACAGACTGAAATGTACGATGTATGGGAAGGATTCGTCGCTAACCTCTAGACCAGTGATGGTGTAGGGGTAAGCACGCGGCACGGAATGCCGAGGACCTGGGTTCGATTCCCAGCATTGGTCTTTTTCTGGGGTTTTTTTCTGTGCATCTATGTTTCAGTTTGTATTTAGTATGAATTAAAGTGATTACCTTTTGAGATGCAGCACGAGCACTTGAGGGAACTTTTGCACGGTGAACCACTTGAGGCATTTCCGCCGGACGCCGCACCGCGAACAAGTCTGAAAACAACAATCATTTAGTCATTAGAAAGGAAGAAAAACATTTTTTTATAACAATATTCAGTCTTAATAATAATTTTTTCTTGGAAGAGCGAGGCCTCCTAACACAAGTTCCAACTTAATGGGAGGCCTCAACCTTTTATGTAAAACTTCTGTTAAATGCAAATAAAGTTTATTTATTTTTATTTTTTTTAATAATAATACGTACACAATACACACACACGTTTCTATAAGATCTACAACGGGGAATGCTCTGTTGGGTTTACTAATGTTTCGCAAATTACGTTTCCCAAACTGATTCATTTGGCAAATGTTTCATTTCCCAAATGTTTATTTTTTCTGAAACTGTAAACTTTTCAGGATTGTTATAAAACAAACCTAACCTAACCTACACAATAGTCCTGAAATAGACTGCTTTTATGCGACTATGCGCAAAAGAGCCGCATCCATGGTGCGCCGGGTGCGTGGCAGTCCCAATAACATCCTGAGAATGATAGGGGACAGGTATGACTGCCCCTACATCCGTCATTGTTGTGGGCTGCATGCCCCAGTTAATTAATAACTAACACTTAGATCTAAGCTACTAATCAACATTTAATCCAATTTTAATTTTAATTTAATTTAATCAATATTTCAATAATGTACTTAGATGTTAATGTATGGACTTATGTTGTTGTCTGAAATAAATGATTTATTATATTTTTAAGAATACAGTTTTATTTACAATAATAATGGAATATTGAATAAAATAAAAAAAACATAAACACATGAAATTAACAGCTATAAAGAAGATAAAGATAACTTACCTAAGAAAAATTAACTAAATATGTACATGTTACTATAAAAATAGAAATTATAAAAAGAATACCCCGTCCAAAAGATCTGTCTGTGGCAGGGTTCCCATGATGCTGGCCGAATTACCCCTTTGGATCGCAAGTGCGATCCGCTGGGATAAATATGCGCCAGCCATTATATTATAAATATATCCTGAATAGTTTACAGTTTCAGAAAAAATAAACATTTGGGAAATGAAACATTTGCCAAATGAATCAGTTTGGGAAACGTAATTTGCCAAACGAAAGTACACCGCTCTGTTGATGAATGGCAGTCTTCGACGGTGCGTTTTAAGCGGTCTTTTTTGCCACGAACTTGCGAAATCTGGAACGAGCTTCCCGCTGGGGTCTTCCCATCGAGTTACGACCTGGGTGCCTTTAAGAGGCGAGTGTACAATTTTCTGCAGGGCCGACAACGCACTGGTATCGCGTAAAGCGCTGCGGGTGTCTATGGACAGTGGTGTTCATTTAACATCAGGTGACCCACTAGTTCGTTTGTCTGGCCTCTCTAACATAAAAAAAGAACCAAATGACAATATATTGAAATTAGTTTCTTATAATTGACTTATCTATTCAAAAAAAATATAAAAACCACTGGTAATTTTTTTAGACATTCCCAATTATAATATTAGCGCGGGTGTGTTTGTATGACTGACCGGTTTCTCGTCTCCATCCATCTCCTCCTCCTTGGTGAAGTGTTGGAGACACTGCTG
This sequence comes from Archips xylosteana, assembly GCA_947563465.1. NCBI lineage: Eukaryota > Metazoa > Arthropoda > Insecta > Lepidoptera > Tortricidae > Archips > Archips xylosteana. Next base: position 10,530,024 of record OX387373.1, read on the forward strand.
CAGCTTCAGGTTACCCGTCCGAGAGGGTATCGGCAGGCTGACGGACAGATCAATAAATCAATCATTAATTTATTTGGTTAAACATGGTTCAATGATTTACAGACAAGTTAAATAGTTTCACATGTTCTATCACAAGGACATGCTAATATTTTATAGTTACCTACAGTTTTTTAAGTGCATCACATGCTCAATGTTACTTACAATCAATAATATCGTATTAACCTCCTGAGGCCCAAACTATTTTTAGAAGCAGTAATTTCAAGAAGTGTTTCTTTTTTGGAAGTAGTCATTTCAAGAAGTGCTCCTTTTTTGGAAGTAGTCATTTCAAGAAGTGCTCCTTTTTTGGAAGGAGTCATTTCAAGAAGTGCTTCTTTTTTGGAAGTAGTCATTTCAAGAAGTGCTTCTTTTTTGGAAGTAGTCATTTCAAGAAGTACTCCTTTTTTGGAAGTAATCATTTTGAGAAGTGGTCCTTTTTTGGAAGTAGTCATTTCAAGTGCTCCTTTTTTTTGGAAGTAGTCATTTCAAGAAGTGGTTCTTTTTTGGAAGTAGTCATTTCAAGAAGTACTCCTTTTTTGGAAGTAATGATTTTAAGAAGCGGTCCTTTTTTGGAAGTAGTCATTTCAAGTGCTCCTTTTTTTTGGAAGTAGTCATTTCAAAAAGTGGTTCTTTTTTGGAAGTAGTCATTTTAAGAAGTGCTCCTTTTTTGGAAGTAGTAATTTCAAGAAGTGCTCCTTTTTTAGAAGTAGCAGTATTTAAAGGTGTGGTTATTTGTAGATGATGTCATTTCTCACTGTAGTGCTAAACCGCCAAAAGCAACAAGATGTAGTCATTAACATTAAGGGTGCGTCCCACGAGAAGATTAACTCTTAACATAACAAACATTAGGTATAACAGTCATGATATATAATAATATGTATAAATGTAAAAATAGTGGCGCGAGCGAGCGAAGCGAGCAAGACTTTTCGGGGCAGAAGCGACTTGGATAGGTTAGGTTCAGAAGGCTAAGGCGGGAGCGAAGCGTAGCGTAGCTCCCGCCTTAGCTTTCGATGTTAGGTTTTTTTTTTTGTAACAGAGCGGAAGAAATGAATGGATTGCTTGATTGTTTGCTTGCATAAGTTTTTAATGAATTTATACGTTTTAAATCTTAGGTGTTATGAACATTATACGCTTTGATCGTTATATCAATTGATATTATATATAAACAACGTTATACATTACAAAATTAGATATTTTATAATGATACTTTTCGTTCTTTATATCCAGTGAACGTTATACTAAACGAGTTTATATAAAGTGAGCGTATATATTATGAATATTAGATAATAAGTTGTTATATCTCGTATTACACACCCTAACATTAACTATGGTTTTGTTTCTTTTTCTGGATTGGTCAGTGTTTTTTTTTCATGTCGAATAATTATGTGTAACCGCCATTAAGCTCCAAATGCACAGACAGCGGATGCGTGGCGGTGACGGTTGTAATTAGCGATGTGCCGGGTACGGCTTGACTCGATTCCTGCTTAGGACTCGCCTACTCGAGTACAAAAATATTTTGATTCGAGTACGCCAGACTTGATTCGGTACTCGAGTCAGGGAGAATCAGTTTCGTACTCGCTGACTCGATTCTATTATGCGAGTACAATTGGGGATGTCTATTTTTTTGCAATGTATAGTAAATCGAAAACCATTTCGAGATAAATGCTTTTTAACTCGTTTTCTGTAGTTATTTAATTTTAATATTATGTAATTAATTTATAATATAACAAATAAGCAATGACCTTCATTTGACATTGGTGTAAATTGCGTGACCGGTTCAAGTCGTACTTTATTCTATGTGGTTAGAATTCTTCACAATTTACGCGTGGATTATACTAAGGAGTTTGATTTGGACCCGCTGTCTGACATCTAGCACTTTGACAGTGCCAGTAAAGTGACACAGTGTATAGTGTACCACTACGCAAAAAATAATTAAAGGGGTTGCCTTATCGTACGCATTTAGATAGATTTAGAAATTTGGCATTGTGGAAGCCCTCAATTATAATCTGACGTCATCAACTAAAATAGTTTCAATAATTAATTTTGAAAAAAGTAGAGAACTAAATGATAAAATATTGAAATTAGTTTCTTATAATTGACTTTTCTATACAAAAAAATATAAAAACCATGGGTATTTTTTTTTAGACATCCCCAATTGACTCGAGTCTAGTATTCGAGTCAGATTGACTCGCTTGAATTCAATCTCTTTATACTTAAGCAATGAATGAATACTATGCTGTTTGAAGATTCTCCTTTTCGATTTTTCCTTTTTGTTATAAAATTGGTAACGGACTTGATTTCTGGGCTCTTAATTTCTTGACTTGAGTAAACATTCGAATAGATACCAAACATAGACTCCAGTAGGTCTTCACTGGACTCGAATCGCGGAATCGAGTCAGGATTCGAATACCACATAAAATGACTCCAGTCGACTCGATCCTTCAAAACAGCGCCTCGGCACATCACTAGTTGTAATATTCTAACTTGTATGAACGAGTTCGCGGTACGGTACCGCACAACCGTTCGCGTTCATACAAGTTAGAACTTGGCTTCGGCGGTGTAATAGTAATAGTTATACAATACGTTTACTTTTAGTTTACCTCTGACAGATGGCTTGCCTTCATTTCATTTCCAACTTTAACACCATACAAATAAAGTAGCTATTACAAAATCTGCAAACGTGGGTAACAGTATTCTAAAATTAGCTTTATTTGTAGGTCGTTAAAGTTGAATATGAAATGAAGGCAAACCATCTGTCAGTGGTAAACTTTATGTAATTTTACTGTAGTACTCTCGGGACCCACCTGAGGTCCCAGAAGGGGTCAAAAGTGACGCTGTCGTTGCGGCAGTGCGTGCAGCGTAAAGTGGACTTGAGCTGGCCGATGAAAATGTCCCCTACACGGCTGTCTTCCATGCGAAGGTAGCGAGACCACGCTTCAGCGGCTTTGGCGGAGTCGCTGCAATACAAAACGATACATGGTGTTATCTTCTTTTCTATACAGGGTGGTTCATTTGGATCGGTCAGTATGGGAAAGTCTGAAACTATAAGATATACGAAGATCTGTTCTTAGGAACCATGCCATCGATTTTAGCAACAAGAAAAACTGCATTCATACGTTTAACCCTTTATAAGGCAGAGGCAATTTAGCGACCACATGCATTGAGTTGGAATTTCAACCTTATTGATTACACTATACGTCACAATTTCCATTGTAATTATTGAAAATATGACTAGCTTTAAAAATATCCTTTGACAGGTACGCATTCGATAGCTGTTTTTGATTCTGTGGTGGTATGCTCCAATAAATGGGTTAAATCGGAGCTGTCTGTTTTGTGTCAAAAGTAGATGCCACGAATATTCGGCTACTATTCGGTATTCGGCCACTTTTTTTGGTAGTCTGTATTCGGCCGAATACCGAATAAATGCTCCAATAAATGGGGCCTTCTAAAGGGTTATAAAAAACATTTTGAACCCAGATGTTTTGAAAAATAAAACTAATCCTATTCTATTTAGATATCGATTGTGTAGCTTTTAAGCAGCAAATGTTACTATGAAACATGAAGCCTTTCGTCTGAAATGATGATGATGATGATGTAATTATTCAAGTGGACATTTTTATACAGCGCCATATTTCCTTACAACCCATAGTCGTCGCATCATAGGTGATGTGATGGATGAACGTTATGATTATGAAATTAAGACTCAGTTTCATTGGTCGATATACAGCGAGCGGTGTCTCCCCGCAGGCGGTATAACGACTAGTGAAACTCATTATGTCGATAACTGTTCCCCGAATGCGGGCCCTATGGCATGCGTTCTAGAAATCTACCGCACTCCGCATGTGCCCTATCGACCAAAGAAAACGGTTCCCCGAATGCGGCCCCTATGGCATGCGTTATAGAAATCTACCGCACTCCGCATGTGCCCTATCGACCAATGAAAACGGTTCCCCGAATGCGGCCCCTATGGCATGCGTTATAGAAATCTACCGCACTCCGCATGTGCTCAATCGACCAATGAAAACGGTTCCCCGAATGCGGGCCCTATGGCATGCGTTATAGAAATCTACCGCACTCCGCATGTGCCCTATCGACTAATGAAAACGGTTCCCCGAATGCGGGCCCTATGGCATGCGTTATAGAAATCTACTGCACTCCGCATGTGCCCTATCGACCAATGAAAACGGTTCCCCGGTTGCGGCCCCTATGGCATGCGTTATAGAAATCTACCGCACTCCGCATGTGCCCTATCGACCAATGAAAACGGTTCCCCGAATACGGCCCCTATGGCATGCGTTATAGAAATCTACCGCACTCCGCATGTGCCCTATCGACCAATGAAAACGGTTCCCCGAATGCGGCCCCTATGGCATGCGTTATAGAAATCTACCGCACTCCGCATGTGCCCTATCGACCAATGAAAACGGTTCCCTGAATGCGGCCCCTATGGCATGCGTTATACAGGGTTATTTTTAATTCACTGACATCCTCTTAACCCTGAATTCCTATCACTCAAACAAATGTTTTTTTGTTTTAAGACTTTTTAAAATGAAGCACTTTTTTTCCCATACAAATACACAGAGTACCTATCGTAAAAATAAGAGGAAATCTCAAATTTTCAAAACGTTATTACACCAAAAATATTAAGTTATGACAAAAGTCGTTAAACAAAAAACATTTGTTTAAGTGGTAGGAGTTTAGGGTTAAAAGGATGCTAGTGAATTACAAATAACCCTGTAGAAATCTACCGCACTCCGCATGTGCCCTATCGACCAATGAAACTGAGACATTACACCGCGCATTCTAAACTTTAACAGCGCACTGACCTGAGGCTGTCGTCGATTTCTGTCAATATCGGCTTTGGCTTGACAGTGACGCGGTTGACATCCTCGTGTAACCCTTCCAGCAGGTAGCGGAGGAACTCCTGGAAACATGCAGGGTCCCCGTAAGAAATGACCAGAAAAAACTCGAAAATTGAGTTCTGAAGACATAATTAGTAGTTTTTGTAGTGGTAGAGCCATGTTGTAGCTAGCCGCTGCATCACGAATGGGCCGGCTCGTCCGGGGCAGTGCCACCCTCTCACAGAACACCGGCGTGAAGCAGCAGTAATCCTGCTTGCGTTTCGTACGGTCAGTGAGAGTGCCGGGGGCCCAATACCTCACCCCTTCCCTCTCCCCCTTCCCCTATTCCCTCTCCTTAAAGGCCGACAACGCACTAGCATCGTGTATAGCGCTGCGGGTGTCTATGGACAGTGGTGTTCATTTAACATCAGGTGACCCACTAGTTAGTTTGTCTGGCCTACTAACATAAAAAAAAAAGTTGTACAGTCGAGAAAAGTGCACTGCGTGCCAGGATGGAACCTTTTTGTTGCAAATGTCATGTAAGTTAGTCACGGACTCAGTCACTCACTTTACTAAAATCCACTAAAGTACCGGGTAAAAACTAGTAAAGAACACGTGCCTGTCTCTCTCTCTCTCTCTCTCTCAAAGACAATGTATGTATGTATGTCTGTATTGTCCTCACCTGTTACTCAGTCAGTCACTCAGTTACCCACTCATTCAGTCACTCAGTCAGTTATTTACTCACTGGCTCAGTCGCTCACTGACTCACTTTACTAAAATAAATATAAAAATAAATAAATAAATATTAGGGGACAATCTTACACAAATCGACCTAGTCCCAAACTAAGCAAAGCTTGTACTATGGGTACTAGACGACGATAAACATACTTATATAGATAAACAAATACTTAAATATATAGAAAACATCCATAACTCAGGAACAAATATTCGTGCTCATCACACAAATAAATGCCCTTACCGGGATTCGAACCCAGGACCTCTTGCTTCGTAGGCAGGGTCACTACCAACTAGGCTAAAGTGGTCGTTAAATCAACTGAAGCACCGGGTAAAAACTAGTTAAGTACATGTGTGCGTGTCTATCTCCCTCTAAAGACTTTTTATGTATGTATTGATCTCACCAGAGCGTCCTGCTGGCTGAAACCCATGAACCTAGCCACGAACCTCTCTCTCCCACTCTCTCTCTGTCTCTCTCCCTCACCTGGGCATCCTGCTGCTCTTTGAACACGAGAGACGGCTCTGTGTCTCTCAGTCAGTCACTAGTCACTTACTCAGTCAGTCACTCTCTCACTCACTCAGTTACTCACTGACTCAGTCACTTGGTCATTCACTCACTCACTCACTCATTTATTCACTCACTCACTTTACTAAAATCAACTGAAGCACCGGGTAAAAACTAGTAAAGAACGTCTGTGTGTGTCTCTCTCAAAGACTATGTATGTATTGATCTCACCAGAGCGTCCTGCTGGCTGTAACCCATGAACCTAGCCACAAACCTCTCTCTCCCACTCTCTCTCTGTCACTCTCTCACCTGGGCATCCTGCTGGCTGTACCCCATGAACCGGGGCGCGAACCTCTGCACCTGCGACTTGAACGCCGTCGTGTTGACGACTCCATCTCTTTCCCCCGGCGCCCACAGCTCTTTGATCACGCTCGCGAACGCTGCGACAGACGGACACACAGTTGTTGCAAGGTCGGTGAGGGTAGCCGAACCAGCGTTGAAGAATTTGTACAGTAAAATTACATAAAGTTTACCACTGACAGATGGTTTGCCTTCATTTCATATTCAACTTTAACGACCTACAAATAAAGCCAATTTTAGAATACTGTTATCCACGTTTGCAGATTTTGTAATAGCTACTTTATTTGTATGGGGTTAAAGTTGGAAATGAAATGAAGGCAAGCCATCTGTCAGTGGTAAACTAAAAGTAAACGTATTGTACATAAGAAAGCCCCAAAATTATCTTATTTTGAAAAAAAAGTAATGGGTGCACTTTTTTCTGAAAATGACCATAATATCGATACATTATAGACCACGATATAAAGAAGAAAGGTAGAGGTAAACAACAGGCGGTTTTATCGCTAAAGAGCGATCTCTTTCGGATAGTTTTTGAGTAGTTTAAAATGTAAAATAGAAATATGAACAAGTCAGATATGAAGTATCTTTTTTATTTATTTTTTCAACTTCATTTTTTTATTACTTTTACGGTCATCCCATGAAACCATATATTTCAAACTAAATACAAACTGAAATATAGATGCACAGAAAAAAACCCCAGAAAAAAGACCAATGCTGGGAATCGAACCCAGGTCCTCAGCGTTCCGTGCTGCGTGCTTACCCCTACACCATCACTGGTCTAGAGGTTAGCGACGGTTAGGCACAGTAGCGCCATCTCTTGGTCCAGGTGGGCGGTTAGCTCCGAAGGAGTGTTAAAGTCTCTCGGTAGAGGGCATAAACATAGATGAGTGCTTTATCACTGCATAAGGTGATTATAACAGACTGAAATGTACGATGTATGGGAAAGATTCGTCGCTAACCTCTAGACCAGTGATGGTGTAGGGGTAAGCACGCAGCACGGAACGCTGAGGACCTGGGTTCGATTCCCAGCATTGGTCTTTTTTCTGGGGTTTTTTCTGTGCATCTATATTTCAGTTTGTATTTAGTTTGAAATAGAAATATGAAATTAAAATAATGAAAAGTTAACAACTTCACATTTAATCATTCCAATTAAGTGTTACAAGGAACAATAAAATATAAATTCCTGTTTAAATTTTCCAGAAGTCAGTATCCAAAGTTTATCTCAAACAGATCGCACATTCGCGATAAGACTGTTGTTTACTTATACTCTTAATCATACTTTAGATAGCTTTTGCCCGCGACTCCGTCCGCGTGGAATTAGTAATTTGGGCAGCTTATTTTTTTTATCAATTTGCTTTTTCATCAATTATGGCTCTCCTTAGTTCAACGATATAAAAAAAATTACCCCCCCCTCGTCAACCCCCCCCCCCCCTCGCACACCCGCGTTCACATTCACCACCGTAGCTACTCCCAAGTCACTACTTCTAAAAACTGTTCTATAAATTCTTAAAATAGACGTATCTTTCTTATTTGTGAACCGATTCAAATGAAACAAACGCTAAATGTTAATCCAAGAAAATACCAACATATCAGTGAAAACCGCATCCTTCTAGGTTAAGCCGTTTCTGAGATTAGCGCGCACAAACGCACAGACAAACAGACAATAATTCTAAAAAACATTGTTTTGGGTTCTATTGCGCTAGTAAATAGCCCTAGTGACAGTTTTTCTCAAATATCTTCAATGTACAGACACCGACTTGTTACAGATTTATTGTATGTCATTATTTATTGATTTATTGATTCGTCAGCTCAAAAGAGCCACGGGAATTCCGGCCCCTACAAATGACATTATGGAAAACGAAGTGATTATTACCTTTGATGAGAGCGCCTTTCATACACGACAGCGTGGTGTTGATGTCTTCCAAATGCTTGTCGTTCTCCAAGTACTCGAGCAGCGGGCGGGTATTAGACAACCCCTGGATGACGCTGTTCATGAAGCACGTGTTGCCAATGTTGCGGAGGCCGTTTAGTCCTGGAAAAAGCAGTACCTATGCATGTAAACGCATAACAATGCGGCCCACAGTCCACCTTTCATACAAACGAGGCCACTATGATTTTTTTTTATACATATAAGAGTGGGCAAACGAGCAGACGGGTCACGTCTTTGATCAATTATAACTGTACTTAGATCCACAGTCGCGCGCCCGAAAATGTCCGAGCCAAATGAGCGCCACTTTGATAAAAGTGGCCTTCTTTTTTCTCAGAACGTTGCGTGAAATTGTCAAGTTTAGCTGTCAAGTGGAGTTTTGCCGCTACCGAAATTCGACTGTAATGAAGTAAAGACTAGGTTCAAATTTCTGTGTAGGTGATGATTTTATTTGTTACGCAACCAAATAAAAAAGTTCGGACATTCTTTGAAGGGGATTTTGTTCGGCAATGTGTATCTTCAGTTATAATTGATCAAAGGGTCACGTGATGGAAAAACCGCAACACGAGGGGAAACACAGGTGCGTTGCCCACCCTTTTAGGAATTGGTAGGCTCGTTTTTTAAAGATCGCCAAGTTGTAACGCTCCGGGAATGCTGCCGCAGTAAGCTGATTTCAACCCCCTGTATCACAAAAATAACAAGTGCTACAAGTCGACATAATTGTTAACATTCTCATACAAAAAAGTGACAATTGTGTTGAATTGTAGTACTTGAACGTATGTGGTACTGGGGCCAGATCGTCGTGCGAGGAAAGATGTTTCGCTTAAAACGCACGGTATACTAGACTGCCAATCATCAAGATGGTGAGGATGGAAAGACAGACGGTTCCTCGAAGTGCGGTAGTGGAATTTAACCACAGGCGCAGGCAGCAATTCGAACAGTTCCTTACTTCTAGGGTTGCAACGATATATCGGAAAATCGATAATATCGAAGGTAATATATCGATATTTGCGCTAAACGATACGATAATATCGATATCATATCCTAAGAAAAAAAATCGATAATTCATGACCTTAGATATGGCTGTATGGGCTTTGAACATTAGCCTTTTCTTGTAATATTATTATTATTATAATTTCTAGTTTTCATTCGATGAAAAAATATGTAAAAAACTGCTGATATATAATAATAATAAAGCACTTATTCAGTGAACTGCATATTTTTTATTTAAATTTAAAATCATCGATATTATCAAGTATCGATAATTTCACTACCTCGATATAATTGACAGCACAGAAAAGGATTATTACCTTTTATATTATGAAATGTCATACAACCATGACACTGAATGTTATTACAAAGTAATATTATGCCTAAAAATAATTATGACCTGCGAAAAAAGACCATGCAATAATTATTATGAGTGACATTATTACTTTTAACATTATGAAGAGTGATGCATTCATGACACTGAATGATATGACTTTACTTATTGTTCCTTACAATAATTATGACTTAAGAAAATAGTGACTCCAATTTATGTTGTTTAATATTATGACTTCCGATAATGTGACGAAGAAAAATTATGACAGAAAACGTTATGGGCTTGAAAATTCGGAACAAAAATTTTATGGGAGTCATTATAGACCCCACTGAATCATATACGGTGTGCCGCGCTGCCGGTGTTGTCACCGTATATTTGATTCAGTGTTATAGAGCGCGCCGGGCACGCTCCGTCGCCGCCCCGCGCTTTGGTTTGTGGCGGCCCTTACCTGACGTCTGCGTAGAAGCCTTCTCTCTCAGCTCGCCGATAGTGCGCTCTCGCTCGCTGCTACGTCGCACGCCACTGCCCCCGCTTTTCCCCCCCGCCAACTCCTATAACACGACATCAAGCGGTTGTACGGCGGTAACTCACACAATTTTAATTTTGTACGAAATCAAACAGTTTTATTGTCATCATTTCATCCGAAAGACGTCCACAGCTAAACTTAGGCCTCCCCCAAGGCTAGCCAAACAGATCGGTCCCATCCGCATCCAACCAGGTCGTCGCTCTATCTTGTTGGAGGCCTACATACATTGCGTCTTCCTGTCCGTGGACGCCAATCGGGAACCTTTTTGCCCCATCGGCCATCAGTTCTACGAGCGATGTGCCCTGCCCAAGTGCCCACTGCCACTTGAGTCTGGCGATTCGTCGAGCTATGTCGGATTTACGGTCATTAAGTGCAAAGCCAAGGCCTAAAATAACTGGTTAAGGTTGCGGGATCGCGTTGGATACGGATGGCACGGGACCGATCTGTTTGGCGAGCCTTGGGGGAGGCCTATGTTTAGCAGTAGACGTCTTTCGGCTGAATTAAGTGCAAATGGAAAATCGTCCACTCGAAGTTAGGTATAGATACGTCAATTTTGAAAAATGCCAGATCAGATATTTTTGCAGGGCTGTCCGTAGTCATAACAAGGATGATATAGACTGGATTGGCAGTCGCCATAGTATACGGATCGGCCGCGGTTTTCGTAGTTCGATTATTAAATCTAGATGGCGCTGAACACACATTACGTTTGTAGTAATATGAAACACCTGTAGTCTTATTGTTTTGCCTTCAAAGTCTCTGGCTATATTTCAGCGCCATCTAGATTTAATGATCGAACTACAAAAACCGCGGCCGATCCGTACTATGGCGACTGCCAATCCAGTCTATATCATCCTTGGTCATATTATTATACAGTACGTAACTGAACGAAAAGCATAGCTGATATAGATAAATTATCGAGAACGTGGAATTAAATATGTATGTAGTGCTATTGTGTGTTTATTGTTGTCTTTCTCTCACTAAAGTGGAATGCCTACAAACATACAATATCACGGGATATCACGGGACAATTCACACCAATTGACCTAGTCCCAAAGTAAGCTTAGCAAAGCTTGTGTTATGGGTACTAGGCAACGGATAAACATACTTATATAGATAGATACATACTTAAATACATATTAAACACCCAAGACCCGAGAACAAACATTCGTATTTTTCATACAAATATCTGCCCCGACACGGGAATCGAACCCGGGACCTCAAGCTTCATAGTCAGGGTCTCTAACCACTAGGCCATCTGGTCGTCTAAACAATACCACTAGACCACTACATACGCAATTCCACGCTCTCGGTAATTTATCTATACCAGGTTGATTGCCAAGTGAAATTAGTTAAATAATTTTCGATTGTCCAAACAAAAAAACAGTACTGAAAGTTAATAAAAAGCATGCCATCCCATCATACACCACTGCCATCGACCAGGGGCTAATTCAGGGACGGGCCAACACACACGGTTTGCGAGCGGTAATTCGATCGTTTGAGAGAGGATAGGGTTGAACTGCTATTCAGGAACGCCAAAAATCACTGGTTTGCGAGAGGTTCGGGCTGAGCTTGGGATGAGCCTTATTTATTTAGTACCTGGGCGACCGAGCTCTGCTCGGGCAGAAACTCTGTACTAAGCGTTTTCCCAGAGATAAGACCAAGCTAGATCAATTTTTCATCCACGTTAAACTATCGTCCGTAAACCGACTTTACAGACAACCAGCTTTTCCTGTTCTGTGCTCCCAATAGGGAACGTGCACATAGACGGTGCTGCCAACTGGTGCCATAATATAAGGGTGCCATCAATTTGAATGTTTTACCACTACCTTAATAAGTTTGTTTTACTGTCCGCATAGTGTCTCTTCTGTCGCATTAGTGCTGCCGCCTATAGTTACTGCACGTTCCCTATAATACTTTTTCTCACAAAAAAGTCAAAAAAGTAACTTTTTCTCACAAAAGAAGAAACTTGACGTTTTCTCGTGAAAAATAAACTTAAAAAAAAACTAAAAATCTTGAAAAAAAACGTGGAATCGAACCGAGGTCGGCTGGATCCGCGACCACCCGATTTCTAATGTGCCATAATGATCTGCTCGAAGTCGGCGAAATTTAGCTTTATATTCTAATGCAAACAAAAATAGCCGGAAAACACGAGTAAAAGCGATTTTCTGAAAATGAAACATAGCTAGATCAGTTTTTCATCCCCGAAAACCCCCACATACCAAATTTCATCGAAATCGTTGGAGCCGATTCCGAGATCCTGATTATATATATATATACAAGAATTGCTCGTTTAAAGGTATTAGATAGATAGATTCATAAAGCGACTTAACAGGAATATAAGGCTCGTCCCAAGCTCAGCCCATCCCTATCCTCTCGCAAACGATCGAATTACCGCTCGCAAACCGTTTTCGGCCGTTCCAGAATTTAGCCCCAGGTATCAGCTTCGTTCTCCGTACAGTTACATACTGTATTTATGCTGGCGACATTTCCCCATGTTTATTTCTATTCTGTGGTTGACGACAAGATTGTCAGAAATTGTGGCCACATCTGTACTTCTAGAGCGCTTCACAGATAAAAAATTTAAATATGTAGTCATAAAGTTTCTAGCAATTGAAACATTTGAAACACACAAAAAAGTGCACAAATTAAAAAGATACCACGTATTTCACAGTGCTTCCATTATCTTAAATTATTTCGGAAATATTCAGACATTAAAATGTTTTCAATTAGGTAGTGAGTAGAATCCACCAAGAAGCTCCTTTCTCACCCTAATGCTCAATGTCAGTTGTACAGCTTACAACATCAAAGGCTATTTTCACTTAGAAGTCAATGTAAAAATCAGCTTTATTGTTTTTATTCTCATGTAGGAACTGTCATAAAATGGTAAAGCGACTTGGTCGACTATACATTTTACGCCCACTTTGCTTGTTTGCGCATTTTGCATTTAGTTCGCATTTTGCGTGTTACTCATTTTCAGTCGAAAGCAAAGAAGTGTCCTATACAAAAGATACTATAAGTATTCGGTCTCTGGTCGGAAAACCATCTTCAATTATGGGACCAATAGATAGCTTATACCGATCGAAACCCAACAGCCGAAAAACGTAGAAAACAGAAGCACTGTAACAACTTCGAGAAGTTGTCATTCCCAAATCAGTAATGGTAATGACATTTTTCTGTAGACAGTAGAATAACACAAAAATAAATGAAAATCTAAACTAAAATGTGTTGAAACCGTGCTAGATAATGTATACTAAAAGCACACAACTCAAAATCATATCATGCTACTTACCAGATTCAAATGGTTTTGCTGAACGCATGGTGTAAACCATTAAGGACTTGCACGGATTTCGGATCAGAATTATCTAACTCCAAGTGCTAACCTAGGGTTCAGTAGTGTCAAAATTTAAACTGTCATGCATAACCCCCAGTTAACAGTTTATTTTTTTTAATTGTATACTTAGTGCTCGTACTGAATGTACGGATTTTAAACATGCAGAATCCTGACTAATCGGTTTAGTTGAAACTAAACTCGGCTTGAACTCGGAAAATCCGCTTTCCCAAAATACTATTGTGAGCTCTGCCCTTCCCGTATTGCTGTGTTTAACGCGCCAGGGAGGGCGCAGGCTGAAGATCAGCGCCAGCGGCTTCCTTAACCGGCAGCATTTATGCTGAGCCTGAGCGTATTGTCACGAAGATATTATTTTTGTATGTTTTTTTCTGTTCATTGTATTTTTTTTGTTTGGTTGTGGCAATAAATCCAACTCGCAGCTCCACGTTTGACGTGGGTTTCAACTAAAGCGATTTTTCGACTCTGCATGCCGTTCTAAAGTATATCCTAGATATACTTTGGGGGAACAACGTGTACCCCTATTCGAAAACACAGTATCAGACCCATTACCAAAAACAAGCAAAAACCCATCAGCATTATTCGAAGCGTCAATACCATCATGCCGTGGCTGTCATTACCATCCGAAGAGCGAGGACTCTGCCATGGCGATGACTATCCGATGGTACTAAACCGTTAACACTGTCATTAAAAATATGAAAAATAAAAGCTTAAAAATACATTGTTTTTATTAACTGTCAAAACTCTAAACCAAGATGTAGCTAAGATGAATCTAACGATCAATAGCTGATAACGATACATATACGAAATGCTACAATATTTTCATACCTAAGTATTCTTGGAAAAAATAAATCGCTATTGTATTTTACTTCAAATGTCGATTTAGCTTCACTAATATTTAGCCAGGTAAATTGTATTTACCAAATAATAGCTGTTGCCCGCGACTCCGTCCAAGAAAAAATCGTTTATCGCTACCCCGCGGAAACCATGCAATTATCCGGAAAAAGAATTACCCTATGTCCTTTCCCGGGACTCAGACTATATCTATACCAAATTTCATTTAAATCAGTACAGCGGCTTAAGCGTGAAGAGGCAACAGACAGACCTTAATTCAGTTTTATACTTAAGTCTACTTCTAAAGTCTAAACTCTAGAAGTATTGGCATCTACTTTAGAGGCACCTTGTATACTATGCCGTTGTAAAACTCGAGAAATTCGAAATTCGGTATCAGAAAAAACTTTTCGATATTTTAACCATTCGAAATTCAAATACGTTCGGTAGAACCGTGCCCCACAAAAACTTGGGAGGAGGATAGTGGGGCTAAATCGACCCTTGAACTTTGAAATACGTGTCGTAAAGTACTATCAACTGTCAAACTCCTAATCCAACCAAACGGCTACCTGGTAAGTGTGCACGCCATAGGCGGGGGGCCGGCTGCGCACGCGCGGGCGCGGCTGCGGCGCAGGCGCCACGCTCTGGGTCTCGAAGCAGCGCCGGCAACCACACCTTTAAGATAGCTCGGCTAATCACAGAATCCCTAAGGCTACGCTCTCCTATTTTGTGCTACATGCGACGTCTGACATACGCATTAATGTTCTGATCGACGTCTGAACGCTACACAGCGTCGGCGGCCAAGACGTCCGCAGTGGACGAGGACGTTTCAGTCGTTGCTCACGACTGCATGATTAATATTTTCCCAAAATTGGTGTTTAAAAGATTGTTTTTATGACTCTTGTCACTTTTGTCGTATACTAGTTTTGTAACTTTTGTTCGTGATTTGCCAATTTTGTTGCTATACCCTGTCTATTTAACAGAGTTAGCAAGGCGTTCTCTCTGTTGCACTTTTGTATGCAAATGAAAGGGACAAGAAACTGTCAGTGGGCGTCAAAAATCGCACGTCGATGGCGGACTCGGCTTACAATGCCGTTTGTTGGAATATTCGTAATATTTCTCGTGATTTTTTGATTTTTCTCGTGGCACCTCAAATAATTGCATGTCATGTTTATTCATCTATTAATCGTAATTATGTAATTTAAAGCAAGAAAATTTGTTCCTGAGTTATGGATATTTCTATGTATTTAAGTATTTATTTATTTATATAAGTATGTTTATCGTCGTCTAGTACCCATAGTACAAGCTTTGCTTAGTTTGGGACTAGGTCGATTTGTGTAAGATTGTCCCCTAATATTTATTTATTTATTTATTTAAAGTAGTACATAATAATATTTAAATATGTGCCCTGCAGTGGGACGTATGTGCCGGCGCATCGTCCTTATCGCTGACCAATTACGTGCACTCTGTTTTTCTAGTACTAACTCTGTTAAATAGACAGAGTATAGTAAAGTTTCGACAGCCTTTTAACAGGCGTGCTGACACAAAATGACGGAAAAAAGTCGTTGGTAATGCGAAGGTTTAAAAAGCGCGCTTTAGATACGTATCTTCCAGGCGTCAAGACGTATCGCGCACACTAGAAGACCACTCGGGTCAAACGTCATTACCATCTCAGGGTCAAACATCATTACCATCCCACTATTGACTCGACATCATTATGCAAAATCAAGGATGATATAGACAGGATTGGCAGTCGCCATAGTAGGTACGGATCGGCCGCGGTTTTTGTAGTTCGTTTATTAAATAAGACTACAGATATTTCATATCACTGCAAATGTATTATTATGCAATATTATTGAAAAATTATTTGATGTGGCCGAGGGTGCTCAGTGGCGTGCCATGGGGAGAGGCCTATGTCCAGCAGTGGACGAACCATCACCGCCGCCGCACCGGCACGCATCCACTGTATGTACGTTTGGAGCTTAAATAAAGTACAGAGCACGTCACTTCGTTTGTGTCTGGCTCATTGGTCACGGTTTATATGGTAATGACCTGTTAGTGGTCCACAGTGAACCATCGTACACTATGGACCACTGTCTAATCGTTATAAAAACAATATTTACCTCATTGCCAAGGGCTGCCGCGACACTCGTCAACAGACATAACAGGACCACGCAAACCTCGTAGTAATTTAGCATTGAACAGTGGACCAGAGCACCTAGCGCCGGGAGTTGACATTAGCTTTCGAGAGTTCCAAGACGAGTAACCGGAGATAGCAACCTACACAGTTTTGCGAGTCAAAAAAGTAGCACACTGTATTTTGGTGTTCTTCGAGTTTAAAAAGTCACTGTTTTTTTTAATAGTTTGTTAGAACTTTTGGAGTTTAGTAACACGGAGCGTTATTTACGTGTTCGGATTCGCTGATTGAATTTGAGTCTGTATTATTTAACACTTTAAGACACTTTTTCAGTAGTTTACTTCGCAATTTTCACACTTCACTGCAATAGTTTGTTTCAGAAACACCAATAGCCTTCGTTTCTTCTTCAAAAAAGTTTATTACTGTCAAATATTAAATAACAGGAGCTGTGTAAATAAAGTACTATACAGTAAAATTACATAAAGTTTACCACTGACAGATGGTTTGCCTTCATTTCATATTCAACTTTAACGACCTACGAATAAAGCCAATTTTAGAATACTGTTACCCACGTTTGCAGATTTTGTAATAGCTACTTTACTTGTATGGTGTTAAAGTTGGAAATGAAATGAAGGCAAAGTAAACGTATTGTAGTCAACAAAGTCTACGTCATTGTTTGCAATAATGTGGACAAGACACCAAAATGAATTCAATAATTAACGAACTGACACAATTACTATGCTCACCCGCGACCTTACGATAGCTACGTTTATGTAAAAATGCGTGTTCATGCAGTTCCTCCACCTCCACACACTGTACGAACACACAAATCACACAAACCCAACTGTCACCACCACCAAACTGCACTGACGCGTTTCGAAGTCAACCTGAGCTCATTTTCAGAGTACCGCAACCGTCCACTGTGCTACCACATGTGCTATCGTAAGGTCGCGGGTGAACCAAGTAATTGTTTCAGTTCATTAATATGAACCTACCTACCTACCTACCAAAGTAATGCCTGATTCAATAATGAACCAATTAATTAATTTCTTATCTGCTATTTAATTTTGATCTAGTAAATAAACAAAGATTTATGAATCAAAAACACCACTTCATCAAAAACACCAGTACACTTCGTTTCTTCTTCCAGTAGATGAAGATTGATTAAAGAAAGAGAGAAAGAAGTTTTCTGTGGTAAGTCTATTCCTTTTTACATCAATAATATAATTAAATTAAATTGTAATATAAAGAATTTATTTAGTTTTTTTGGAGTCTTGTCCACAATATTGCTAACAATGACGCTAATCCGTCCGGCCCATGTTATTCTAATCGTCAACACATTTACTTGAAATGGCGCACTTTCCTTAAATTCTACGCTCCCAAAACCTACAAACTCAGACATACACAGATCCTCCCGTCGTAAGCGTTCATTTCATCGACATCATGTTGATGAATGGCAGTCTTCGACGGTGCGTTTTAAGCGGTCCTTTTTGCCACGAACTTGCGAAATCTGGAACTAGCTTCCCGCTGGGGTCTTCCCATCGAGTTACGACCTGGGTGCCTTTAAGAGGCGAGTGTACAATTTTCTGCAGGGCCGACAACGCACTGGTATCGCGTAAAGCGCTGCGAGTGTCTATGGACAGTGGTGTTCATTTAACATCAGGTGACCCACTAGTTCGTTTGTCTGGCTTCACTAACATAAAAAAAAAACTCTCTCTAGTTTTTGCGATAGTATCGTGTAAACTTTTTATATTATTTGTGCCAGTGGGAATAGATAGTACAATTTCGGGTGAATGACCTTAAACATTATACTTAACATGGCTAAGATTCTGGTTTTTGGGCATCGTATATTTTTACAGAATTACGTTACGGTCATATAAGTCCATGTAAAATGGTAACGGAACGAAAAAAAAACTTGGGACACTTTTTTTCCTAGTAAGAATAAGAATAAGAACAAATTTATTTATAAAATCATTATTGAGAAATACAATTGTAGTATGATATAAGCAGAATAGTTACTTGATTACATTTTATAAGAGAGAAAAACAAAAAATAAAAATACTAATTAAAACTAATCAAACTAAATGGATACAAACAAAAGGACACTCGGCACTTTAATGTGTGGTTGTGTGTTTGTGCGTATGTGTGTGTACGTGTGTATGTGTGTGTGAGTGAGTGAGAGTGTGTGTGTGTCAAGTCCGTGTATTAAGAAGAGCTTCCGTATCGTCATAAGACAGAAGTATAAGCCACCTATTCAAAATTGACTGCACTTGACTTATAGCACGCGGCGGACACGACGTTCAAATACGCGTTCTTGAATCTACATAAGCACGACGACGTCTGTACACGCGTACGCCTACATACATCGCGCGCGCACTCTTCTGGTCTCTGGCGGTTTCCGGCTATCTGCGCCTTGAGGGGTGGGGTAATTCGAATCGGTGCGGGGCGGACCGTTTCCATTCTGTACGTCAGTACTATTATATATTCTGTGCTTATAGTGGTAGTAGGATCGAAAGAGCTCGTGATTCTGAGCAGAAATCACATAAAACTTTCCGAATTAAAGAAAAAGTCAAAAGGTACAACAAAATAATAAATGGTGCAGCTGCGTTTTAGAGGAAATGATACCAACCCGTCGAATCGCGCTTGGCCGGTACTAGTTTTTGGGGCTCCGTACACAAAAGGTAAGAACGGGACCCTATTACTGAGGCTCCGCTGTCTGTACGTCTGTCCGTCTGTCCGTCCGTCTGTCACCAGGCTGTATCTAATGCCATGAACCGTGATAGCTAGACAGTTGAAATTTTCACAGATGCTGTAAGTATTTCGGTTGCCGCCTTTGATCAATTATAACTGAAGATACACATTGCCGAACAAAATCCCCTTCAAAGAATGTCCGAACCTTTTAATTTGTTTGCGTAACAATTAAAATTTGAACCTAGTCTTTACTTCAATACAGTCGAATTTCGGTTGACACTTGACCGAATATTAAAATTGAGAAGATTGTCCGAATATTTAAAATCCCGAATGCTTCATTTATCCGAATGCATTTTCTTCTGAAACTGTAAATATTTCAGGATTTTTATAAAACAACCCTAACCTAACCTAAAGGGCTCTACACGATGGTCCTGAAATAAATCCTGAAATATTTACAGTTTCAGCAAAAAATGCTTTCGGACAAATTAAATTTTCGGGATTTTAAACCTTCGGAAATATAATTTTCTAAACATCGATAGGTTCCCGGTACGGAACCCTTCGTGCGCGAGTCCGACTCGCACTTGGCCGGTTTTTAATAAATATTTTCTTTCCTAACAAATATTTTAAAAAAATCTTAAATGTACATTTCATACACAATGTAAATTGTTTTCGATTAAGGCTGCGTATCCACCGGAGCTGTGCGAGGATGCGTTGCGAGGGATGTGTTTGTCATGAACCAATAGAAACACTTCATTTACCTATCCTTGCTCAGCTCAGCTCTGGTGGGGACAGCTCAGCGGAGCGAGGTTTTTGCACATACAAAAGAAGGGAAAGATGTGTGCGAGGAATGTGTTGCGAGGGACGTGTTGCTAGGCGGCGTTGCTCCGCTCCCGCCTCACCTCACCCCACCCGCTTATTTGAAAAGAGCCCGCTACACATCCTCGCACCGCTCAGCTACCTCGCACATCTCTGGTGGAAACATTCACACCGTTACACAGCCTCGCACCGCTTAGCTACCTCGCACATCTCTGGTGGAAACATTCACACCGTTACACATCCTCGTTACACAGCCTCGCACCGCTTAGCTACCTCGCACATCTCTGGTGGAAACATTCACACCGTTACACATCCTCGTTACACAGCCTCGCACCGCTTAGCTACCTCGCACATCTCTGGTGGAAACGCAACCTTAATAAACTGAAACTGAAAGAAGAATCGGTGCGCGAATCCGTGCGACCGGCGCCCGCGTCGCTAACTGAGACCATCTCGCCAATAATCGATGCCAACTTTCGCAATCGAAGTAACTATTCAATCGAATGACTGGGATCGAGTTAAGATGACCTTGACATTGGTGGTGGCGGCAAACGGGCTAGCGGATAGATCGGGCTCTCAACGGGGTTATACTTCCTAGGCCCGCAGCAGATCGGTGACTACTTGTGCTTTTGATATTCATGGGTAATAATTTCCCGTCAGTTGACCTGTTTCCTCATAAGGAAGCTCAAAGTCACTCAGAGGGCTATGCTCGGAGTTTCTCTGCGGGATCGCATTAGAAATGATGAAAGCGATCTTGACGTGTCTGTTTATCGAAAAACACATTTAAAAAATAAATCACAGCAAATATGCAACGATTGGCACGGACATAAAAAATGGTCATTCACATTATTTAAGTTTATCTTCACACAATGGACAATTTACATAATTTGACATGTGCTTTTTAGACCATCTGAATCGTGGTCATTTTGCTTCATAGACGATTCGGTACTGAGCGAACTTATGGCAAAATGGGGCACGTATCATAATGTATAAAATCAAAATCTATAAGTTAAAATAAATAACAATCAGAATTCATAAAGTACGTTTTTCATAATGGTCGAAATACATACAATTAAAATGACTAAGTTCACAATGTATATGTTCAGAATATATACAATTAGAATATATAATATTTGAAAGAAATAACAATTAAAAGCCCTAAAGAACGTTTTTCATAATGGTCGAAATCCATACGGTCAAAATACATACAATCAAGATTTCTGCAATACGATTGCTTTAAACAATAAGAATTTAGTCAGATGAATTGTTAAGGAAACAACGGTAACCCTTACAATTACACTACTATTAACCATTAGAGTATTTACATAATTTGAAATGAAACAAATATTGCTAATTTTCGGCGTGCGAGCGAACCGAGCGAGCAAGACGGTTCGGGGCGGAAGCGACTCGGAATGGTTAGGTTCAAAGGCGCGCGCGCGCGCGTTAGCCTTTGGTGTTAGTTATTTTTTTTTATTACCACGTAGAAAATCTAATTTGTTTATAAAATTTGGTATATCATTTACATTTACATTATATATTGTTAAAAACAATAATACCTAATGGAAATAATCATTTAATGTGCTGTTACAAAAAAAAAAACCTAACACCGAAGGCTAAAGCGGGAGCTACGCTACGCTTCGCTCCCGCCTTAGCCTTTTGAACCTAACCTATCCGAGTCGCTTCTGCCCTAAAATGTCTTGCTCGCTCGCTTCGCTCGCTCGCTGCCAGCGAGATACCGGTTAGGTTTTTATAATTCTAATCATCCGGGTATAGTGTATTAATTTTGAATTATGTATTTCAGCCATTATGGAAAACGTACTTGATTGATATTTTTCTTACCTATAATATTATTTTATGTATTTCGAACGTATACATTGTAAACATATGCATTTTGAGCAATATGACTAGGAACCATTACGCATTGTAACTATTATATATTTTGACCACTATGCATTTCAAGCTTATGCGTTTAGAACTTATGTCAAATAACTTTATATATTTTGATACATTATATTTTATAATTTTCGGCATTTCAACTGTATGTATTCCAACCGATATGTATTTTAAATTTATACATTATAATACGTACCCGGCAAAATGTATAATCGCCCCAGACGTCAGCTTGCCATTTTCAAAACAAATTTGCTTGCAGCTGTTGAAGTTTATTGGTATGGATTGGTATGGACAGGTGTCTATCCACTGCACGCAAACTGGGCCTTTAAGGTGTCAAGCTGGCGTCTGGGCCGATTGTACGTTTCGACAGAATTCCCTAATTGGCAAAGTGTACGATTTGGGAGCGTATAATACGCGGAATGCGCACTTTTAGAAAAAGTGCGAATTTTTAAGGAAAGTAATATTTACGAGATAAGCCTATCTCTATTGGGGCTACATGAAATAATTACAATTAAGACAACAAATAGTTAACGAATGACTATGTGCGACCTGGTAATTCAAACCATCATTTTATTGCCATAAGGATTAAAATTATTAGGTCGTACATTCAGGGTAGTATTTTAATCAAACTCTTTATGCTGAATCCGCAAGTTTTGGGTAATCTAATGCCTGCCTGTAATAATATTCAGATACTCTTGAACTTGTGTTGTTTGAAGGCGATAAATAGTTTTAAAAATACCGTGAAATATCCAGTTTTTAATAGCACTCGCGCATTTTTCTAAACATCATAACAAAATCACAACAAACATTTTTCATAGCAAACTGAGAAAACATTCAAAATCGTAAAAATTGACAGAAAATACTGACATTCGGTTGACATGTTGTCAAGGGCTAGGTTACGCTGCAGCGCCAACGGCCAGTATGAGGGCATAAACAATATTTTAGTAATTGTTTTCTATTTCGTTCGTTTTCTACTTTTTATTGGCCACGTCAAACTTTCCCGCGCTTTCCTTGACTTTTTAAAGCATGCGTGACTACGGCATTGCACGTTCAGCAACTTTTGTCGTCGAAAGAAAAAAACAGTTTTTAATCAAAAGTAAGGATTATTTTACGTATGGTGTTCAAAAAGATTATTTATCAAGACAAAGTTATTAAAAAACAGTGTATATGTGTGTATAAAAATAGTTTTTAGTCTATGGAACAAACAACAACTAACGTCAAATTCTCCCGCGCTTTTTCACGACCCGTAACTTTTTAAAACGCCGTTCGAGATCCCGTTTAAAGCGCAACGTTTTCACACTCACTTTTAACACATTAATAAATATTTAAAAAACAATAATTATGCAACTTCGAAATTGAAATAAGAAAGTAACACTTTTTGTAATTTGTAACTGTCGCGCCGCTTCGCAAGATGGCCGTCGAACTTTTTTAAATTCCCACGTGGCGATGGCAGCGTGGTTTCGGCCGGTGCTATAATTTTGTATCTGGCCGTCATTTCGCACTGTGCTATTTTTAGCGGCGGTTTTGAGACGCGGCGCGACGTCTCGGCTTATTGTTGTAGGAATGTTTGGATTCGAGTGCTTTTAAAAAGTTTGTTAGTTTAATCTGTAACTATTTAACCGATGTACACAAATCGTAGTCAATCTTTTCAAAGGGTAGATTGACTGGAACGATCCCGGCTGCCCAGTGATTTAACCTAAGGCCTCTACAGTAGAGGCTCGTGGATTGAAAACCGAGCTCACATCTCCGAGTTTTTCAGAATTCAAGTGCGAAATGACATTTGAAAATCATGAGTTTCTTTGTTGTCTGTTTGTATGTATATATATATGCGTCCGTACTCCGTAGGTAGCTGTATCTCTCTTATTCCGATTAATATCGAAATGTTGCAACCGTTAAACGTATAGATAGGTAAATTAACATTAAACTCTTCATATAACGTAAATCAAGAGCACGATTTTTGGGTGTATTGAGATTCAGAATTGCAGAATTTCTATTCCACAACCAGTGTCAGGGTGTTACCACACCAATCATCGGACGATATCGATTGGTATTGTAGGTTTGGCTGTTAAGTGTTTTTTTGTACCATAAAAGTATTACATACATACAAATAAGTTCCCTAGAACCCTCTCCTCCTGTTGTGTCCTAGAAAGCCGTGGTGGCCCAGAGGTTTGGTCTATCGCCTCTCAAGCAGAGGGTCGTGGGTTCGAATCCGGGCCGGCACCTCTGAGTGAAATTATATTTGCTTTTTTTTATGTCAGAGAGGCCAGACAAACGAACTAGTGGGTCACCTGATGTTAAATGAACACCACTGTCCATAGACACTCGCAGCGCTTTACGCGATACCAGTGCGTTGTCGGCCCTGCAGAAAATTGTACACTCGCCTCTTAAAGGCACCCAGGTCGTAACTCGATGGGAAGACCCCAGCGGGAAGCTCGTTCCAGATTTTACAAGTTCGTGGCAATAAATACCGCTTAAAACGCACCGTCGAAGACTGCCATTCATCAACATGATGTCGATGAAATAAACGCTTCGCGATGGATCTGTAATGGAACCCCGCAGCTGGGAGTTACCATTCAAGGAAAACCTCGTGAGGATACCATATCTACGAAGAAATATAATGGTGTGAAGTTCCCAATCCGCGCTGGCCCCGTGACTCGTATATAGGCTGGTACGATGCTGATATTGATGATGCTCAAAATGACGAGCGTTTTTTACATTTATTGGTCATCCAGAATCACTCTTAAATATAGAATGGAAGACCTTAAAATCTACTTCTAACGCCCACAATGGAGTTTAAAAAAAGACGCGGGTTCGATGGCTGGTTCGATGCCATTTCGTTATTCGGGTCATGTATTTGTGTGCGTGCACCTGTGTATGTTCACACATCCTACTGATATAAGTAGGGTTGCCAGCTTTAGTGCACAGATTTGCTGTAAATTTGCGATAAATTGAGGTAGGTACTTGGATAAAATTGGGGCTTCTTTAACAGAGCTTTCTAATGAGTCCACTAGTGACTAGATGGCCGCAGGTTCAGGGTGGATCATGGACTTAATACCTAACCAGGACTGAGTACTGCGACAAAAAGTGAGGCCGTAAAAAAAAACTAATGAATTGCATCTCGTTCTAATTAGGGTGATCAAGTACTGGTGCGAGTGGGACACAGTTCTCTAGTTTCTCTAGTTTGTATGTAATCTCTCGGATCGCTGTCTCTAGTTGCCATTATTAAACTGTATGGCTTGGTAATATGGGTCACTTTTGATGGACTAATAAAAGTTAGTACTCAGTCCTGGTTAGGTAGAGGTAACGCCACCAGAGTTGAGGCCACGCACACAACCACATCTCATGTAATGACAGCGGAATTTTGACGTTGTGTTGACGTTTAACGACAACACAATGTCAAAATCTCGCTGTCATTACAAGAGATGTGGTTGTGTGCGTGGCCTCAACTCTGGTGGCGTTACCTATATTAAGTCCATGGGGTGGATGCAAATCGCTTCCAATCGTAATGATTGGGCGTCAATAAGGGAGGCCTATGTCCAGCAGTGGACGTCCTACGGCTGAAATGATGATGATGATGAGTGACTAGTTGACTGCTTCTTTATTAAATTCTATTCTATGAATTTAGACGAAAGGGAGAGCTCTCTAGGGCGCAAACCACACAGAAGAGACGTGGGACGGGGACGCGCCGCAGTCCGCGTCGTTTGTCCGCAGGAGTCTCCGCCCCGTCTCTTCTGTCTGCTTTGGATCGCGACGCTTATACATTTAGTATGAAAACTGATTAAGGGGCGCCGCGATTGCGACGACGCGGCCCCGTCACACGTGTCTTCTGAATGACGTGCGTTAGGGCTCAAGGATCTGGACGTCCCGTTTATAGCGGGACGGTTAGCAACCCTAGTTAAAGGTAACGCCAAGAGGGTTAAGGCGAATGATTACACACACATTTTTGTAGTGGTAAAGCCATGTTGTAGCTAGCCGCTGCATCACGAATGGGCCAGCTCGTCCAGGCAGTACCACCCTCTCACAGAACACCGGCGTGAAGCAGCGTAGGTACTCTCTGCTGCGTTTCGTACGGTCAGTGAGAGCGCCGGGGGCCCAATACGGGTTAGGTTCGTAAGGACTAGATTGCATAACGACTCTATAAGCAAAACGTCTTAGTTGCATAAGGTCTTGGTAAGCACAATGTCTTTTTTGCAGAATGCCCTAGTGAGTAGAATGTCTTAGTTGTTCGATCGACAACTATAGTTGCAAAATGACTAATAGAGTGTACGTCCAAGTTATTAATAAGTCTTGATTGTAAAACGACGCATAAGGAAAAGTGTCTGGATAGCATATGGTCTTGGTAGCAAAACGTCATGATTGCATACCGGCCAGCAACTTGAATTTGAAGTTTCTTTATCAAAGAGTTCCTTCACAAACTACGTTTGAGTTTTTATTGTCATTCAACCATCTAGTCGTTATGCCATTTAGACGTTATTAATGTTTGACGATATGCCTACCTAGTCGTTTTGCTATTACACCATTTTGATATTAGGGCGTTATACAAACAAGACGTAATAGAACTAAGTCCAATCTTATGTACAATTAGACATTTAGCTACCAAGACCTTATGTAACTAAGACGTTTTGCTTATAGAGTCGTTATGTAATCTAGTCCTTACGAACCTAACTCCCCAATACCTCTCCCCCTCCCCTATTCCCTCTCCTTTTTCCTTAGGGCTGACAACGCACTGGCATCGCGTAAAGCGCTGCGGGTGTCTATGGACAGTGGTGTTCGTTTAACATCAGGTGACCCACTAGTTCGTTTGTCTGGCCAAACTAACATAAAAAAAAAACAGCTACATACAGTATCCGGCCAATACACACATTACTCGTTAGTAGCGAGCGACAACGATCTACGAAGCCGACATTTGCCGAGTCTTGTTCCAAAGACCGAAGTGCAATCTTTATGGCCGAGTATTGTAAAGTACTGATTGCAATAAAAGTAGGGAATGAATGAAATGAGTGAGTGAATGAAATTATGACCTATATGATCTTATGATGAAATACCTACGCAATACTATGCATATTATAATTTTTCATAACCTATTTTTGAATAAAACAGTTTGAAACTGATAAGAAATAGGTATTCCCAACAAAGAAATCGGTATACTGTTTTAAACTTTCGTGATTTTCACTCATAATTACTAAACTAAACGGGACTTATCACGCAATAAATATTTATTTATTAAATCTTGATCAAGTGCGGGTAGTTCGAGATACGGGTGCTGATTCTAATCGGGATCAAGTGCGGGTAGTTCGAAAGACTCGTGCGGCTAAACGAACTTGACACCCTACACTTCAGTTAACTCGTGACCACGGTTGCTGCAATGTAGCCGAAACGTCGAGGTAAATAAATAAATATTTATTGCGTTAATTTTATAAATAGCAAAAAATACGCATACTTATCAGTATGAAATATCCGTTTCACTTTTGCGGGGACACACATGCAGAGCTGTGTATGTACATGTTTATTACTCCATTGTTTGTTATCTTTGTTTTTTTTTTGTGTTAAATTGTGTGTACTTCCTTGTATGTGTGTGTCTTGTAAAAGTGAATAAATGTCTTCTTTCTTTCTTTCTTTAAATAAAATGGATGTAATGTTTTATTTTCTGTTTTGTTTGAACTCTGTATTTTCCTAAATAAAAGGGAACCCTATTAATGAGGCTCCGCTGTCCGTGCGTCTGTCTGTCCGTCTGTCACCAGGCTGTATCTCGGGAACCGTGATAGCTAGAGAGTTGAAATTTTCACAGATGATGTATTTCGGTTGCCCCCATACAACAAATGTGATTTTTATAGATAATTCTACGGAACCCTTCGTGCGCGAGTCCGACTCGCACTTGGCCGGTTTTTTAGTCAATCTTGTAATTCACAGTTGAGTCTGTTGAACTTGCTATCGGTACGAAAAAATGTAGTTAAATTAAAACTAAAGGGACCCCACATCCCTGTATTTGTTTTTTTTTTATATGTAATTTCTTTTTAATTTTATACTATAATTTGTATGTTTATTTTGTTTGTGATTATTTACTTTATTTTGGTCTGAAAAGATGACTTTCTGCCAAGTTTCTTGCGGCGCATTCTTCTTGGCAATGATGGTCCTTACGAAAGCGCTGGTAGTTTTAAAAAAGTGACATGTCAAAGTGCCCTTTGCGACCTACTTGCAGAATATTAGTTTTGATTTGATTTTGAAATGTCAAAATCCCGCTGACCTAAACTCTCGTGACAATACCTATATAAGTGCAAATGTTTACGTGTTACTATTGGGTTATACGTATTTTTTTTCTCGCGACTCTCCTGTGATTATGATAAAAGTTAAGGGTCTATAGCCAATATTAGTGTCGTCATAATAACTATCCGTGTACGAAGTTTCAGTAAAATCCGTTCAGTGGTTTAATCTGTGCGTTGGTAGATCAGTCACATGGACTTAATACCTAACCAGGACTGAGTACTAACTTTTATTAGTCAATCAAAAGTGACCCATATTACCAAGCCATACAGTTTAAATGGCAACTAGAGATAGCGGTCCGAGAGATTATACAAACTAGAGAGACTAGAGAATTGTGTCCCACTCGCACCAGTACTTGATCACCCTAATTAGAACGAGATGCAACTCTCTGGTTTGTTTTTTGAAGTGAAACTTCTAATGCGACTTCCAACAAGGTCGCAATAAACGTTTAACGCTACCATGGAGGGGTATGAAAGCATTAGTATATGTACAGCCGAAGCAAGTAATCTCGCATTGTATATACAGGGTTATTTTTAATTCACTGACATCCTCTTAACCCTGAATTCCTACCACTCAAACAAATGTTTTTTTGTTTTACGACTTTTTAAAATGAAGCACTTTTTTCCCATACAAATACACAGAGTATCGTAAAAATAAGAGGAAATCTCAAATTTTCAAAACGTTATTACACCAAAAATATTAAGTTATGACAAAAGCCGTAAAATAAAACACATTTGTTTAAGTGGTAGGAGTTTAGGGTTAAAAGGATGCTAGTGAATTACAAATAACCCTGTATACTAACGGATTTTTTTTTTATGTTAGAGAGGCCAGACAAACGAACTAGTGGGTCACCTGATGTTAAATGATCACTACTGTCCATAGACACCCGCAATGCTTTACGCGATGCCAGTGCGTTGTCAGCCCTAAGGAAAAAGGAGAGGGAATAGGGGAGGGGGAGTGGTATTGGGCCCCCGGCGCTCGGCTGGATGATAAAAACTTCGACAGTGCGATGCAGAATTCATACTGTGTGCAAATTTGTATGAGACTTGATAAAAGCGCCATCTAGTGAGTAATTTAAACACATAGATGCATAAGTAAATTTAGTTCTTTAAGTTATTGCAATAAGGTTCATATTGATGTATAAGTACCTTTTTCATTTCCACATTACTAAGTTTCACTTCTTTCGCGCGGAGGAACTGCACGGACGATTTTTTTTTCGGCCTCACTTTTATGTCGCAGTTCTGGTTAGGTATTAAGTCCATGATCAGTCTGTAGCGGTTGACTTTTATATATACACAGACTGACAGACAGACTGAGTGACGTAACTGTTATAATTGGGCCTCTGGCCCTGTATTCGTTGTTAATTATCATATCACTGAGCTTAGGGACACTCTGTAGGTACTGTAGAAACTGGCCACCGAGGAGACCGTGTTGCTGTATCAAATATTTAAATTATACGGATTCTGGAATTCTAATCACGAAACAAAACGGCGGACAGCGGACGGTCTTGGGAGCCATTCTTGATTAGGCCGTGCCTCGGGAGAGTTTAAATAATATTATAATGTATGATTAATAAACAGTGTTATAGTTGGAAATCCAAGTTTTCTTAGGTATTTTCTATTTCAGAGAGTAGGGTCACCATAGTACACAAAGACTAATGTATTCCTGCAAGGGATCTCTACCGTTAAACGTCTGAAGAAATGAGAGGAGTCGTTGATTACAAACCGAACAATATCTTCCTCGAGAAAGATCATTATGTTTTTAAGGAGTGCATGTATAAATTGTTAAGTATCCTCCAAACAAATAAACACAATTATAACCTATCAAATACGCTGTGGATTTTTGCTTGTTTCTTAATTTAATGTAACATTCTAAGATACCTATCTTACCTGTAAACACTCCAACTCCTTCCGAAGATGTAAAGCTCCATGTAGAAACATCGAAAGCGAAACTGTTTATCTATGGTTAACTAAAAACACGAGTGCATATAAAAAAAGAGCCAAAAAATCAAGCGGTTGTCCTCGGTCCTTAGGGGTTGGGTCTTTCAGAAAATCAGGAGAAGTTTCTTTTTCATATTCTCAAACAATTACGTCAGATAGTTAAGCTAAAACTGGTCTACTTAGCACTTGGTTAGCACGGTTATCATTTTCATCATCCCTATCAACTTCTAGAGGCTTAGCTCACTTTCTCAAAACGTGTACTTCGTTTAAAAATGAATTTTACACTCCCGAAACGTTAGGACAATTTCTCCAAATGCACGCTTTACTAAAATATGTACACGTTTATATAATATGCACAATTACGGCACTTTGGAAAAAGTGTTCCCTCTGGAAAAATGTACCATCAGAAAAAATACTCTATACGTATATAAGATTCCGTGAAAGTGATCCTTCTGAAGAAGTACACCTTTAGAAATAGTGGCTATTACGAGCCGAAGCTCTTCTAGAAAGTTCTCCCGATTTTCAGACATTGGAAACAAGACTTACCGCTTTGATATCTTCTATGTCCTTATCGTCCAATATTTTCCGTCTAGCTGAAGGCGTGTCAGGACTAGAGTCTTCTGTGGCTTCACTAACAGTACTCTCCGTGCTAGTCTCCATAGACTTGACACCATTCTCAACCTCACTATCCAAATTCTCGCTACGCTTCTTCAAAAAGTTCTCGTGCTCGAATGTTTTGTTCTCAAAACCTGTGCCACTAGGAGATTCTATATCATTATCAAGCACAAGTCTATCTTCTTCAGAATCTATGTATTTTAAGTTGACTTTCTTTCGCGTGTCCTCGTCTTCTTTTTTAGGCGTGGAACCGGACGCAATAGGCTGCGAAATCTGTATATACGAAGCGAAATTAGACGTGTGTTTTGGTGCTTTGACCTGCTTCTCTATGTCGTTTTTGATTTCTTTTAGCTTTGGTGTTACTTCAGGGCTGCTACGCTTTTTGCGTTCGTGGTCCCCGTCACCGTTTTCAACTTGTATTACAGTGGATTTTTCTAGAATCTTCCCTATAGGATTGTTAGGATCTAACTGACTTTTAATGCTAGCTAGCCGGTCCGTTGGTAGCTTTGAAGTTAGTGATGTCGACATGCCGTTTCTTTCAATGACTGGTTTGGCTAATGAAGTGGGTTCTGATATAGTTTTGGACAATGAAAGATCAGAGTTAGAATTCGATCGTGAACTAGAGCTCTCCCATCTGTGACTGTACCCATTTTTTTCGGCATAAGGCAAATGAACAGGGACGGGTTTCTCGTCTTTCGGTACTACTTTCGAATAACCGTTTTCGACTTCTTTTAATTGGTTGTAGTAATGATCAGCTGTTTTGGAATATCTAGTGTCGTTGGCTGGTAGTTTAGTGACAGTCATTTTGGAATCGAAACGCTTTCTTATCTCAGATACTGATGGTACTTCGTTGCCGTTGCTGTCTTTTGTACCGTTTGTCATTGAATTTCTTTTGTAGCTTGTCGTGGGCGATGTTTCTTTGTAGGACCTTCTGCCTTCTGGTCTCTGGGTCAGAAAACATCCCAGTTTATTTCGGCTTCTTTTTTAATCGCGCCGTGTCTGTGTGTGTTAGTTCTTGGGGGTCATGACGTCATGTAGTGCTCGTCAAGCGGTTAAAGTGACAACTATAGAAGCAATGGCTCTCTTAGTGCTGCGGTTAATGAACATACACACACACACACACGCGCGCACACATGGTATGTGTGTCTGCGAAAGGTTATGTGTGAGAATAAGATGCCTAGAGAAGAATGGTGAAGAAGGTAAGGCTGAATGTCAGATTCCCCATTTCATGAATAACTTAACAAAGGCGTCCAATTGGACTTGCTTAGCCACTGCTTACAATTTCAGATTAATTTTGTGATGCCTTGAAAACTCCGATTTTTATCATCGTTGTATTAATGAGGAACTTCTGACAGGTGGATCTTCGCTAGATGGCATTAGTATCGAGCGTTTGACGTTAGTCTTGCTTGTAATTGGCTCGTTTAGTTAACCAATCCCAAACGTACCAAACTGTCAGTTGTCGAACCTCGCGATACTAGCGCCAACTTGCAGAAACCTTAATTAAATTAAATCGGATCTTAAAGTATCCAACCTTTATCCAACACAAATTTTGACAATGAAACAGCTGAAAAGGGAAATGTACTATCAATGAAATAACATGTTCGCAGACACACACAACACATCGATGATGAATTAACTTAAGTGCTACTACAGTACTATATCTTGAGAAATGTTAACAGAATCTTCAATGGTAGGAGTCGAAGCCATAGCGTCAAGAATTTGATAAAAAAAATTTGGAGTGGTATATTCAAACTAACCTCTTTCAGATTTAATTCTTTTACTGGTACTACGAGATAGCTCGGTTCCAAATTTCAGTATTTTGATTAAAATAAGAAAAGGAATAAAAATGTATTTCTCTAATCAATCCGTGATCCTTATTCGTGGATATGCTTTGACTACTAATACGTAAGTGACCCGTGTTTAATTTTATAGTGATTATGTCTGTGAGTACAGTAGTTTTAATTCAAAAGGTCATTATTTTTGCATTGCATCACATTTCACTGAATCATTTAGAGAGAACGATCTGATCATCATCATGATCACTACGATCTATTGGATTAACGAAGGTATTTGCTGGTTTGACTCAAAGAACGATGGTTGGAATTTGACAGCGATTCACAATAAGGAGTTCCACACACCAACCCAACGAAGGAGAATGGGCTTTTTTAACTTCCCAGATCCTATCCTCCTATCTAGACTTTTTACCAAAGCCCTAATATACCTACCACTGTTTGATTTGAAAAATGTACGGTCTCAATGACTACTGCTGGTATCATGTCAACATGTTATTCCGAAACTGGTGCCAGGTTTTTCGATAAAGCCAAAATTGGATGAAGATATTTTTAATTTGTATTTGTTTCTTGCTCTAGGAATGATTTCAGACTTCTCATTAAAGTTCAATGACAACTCGCTCAAAGTCGAATTGTATCCCCATAACAATGACACTGTGACTCCGACCTCCAACACATCTCAAGTTAAATATCAACCTACCTCGGCAATCGTAGCCGCTGAATTCCTGGGCTTCCTCAACCTAGAGCCATCAGCCGCTGGTGGTCTTCCGATATCATTAGATATAGATTTAGACCTCGCTATTTCATTCTGCTGTTGTTGTACCCTCTGTGTATACGGGATATAATTCGCTGGTGAGTATTTGTTGTATAATTCAGCTGTTGACATAGCCAAGGCAGCTGAACTGGGTATTCTTTTCGGTCTTTCCTTGCTGCTTTCGCTTCTAGTGGTCGATACATCTCTGCCTCTCGATTCGCTTCGTTCGGACCGATATCTTGTTGATATTCCGCTATCCGAATCAGTAACGCTCGGTGCCCTCGTTCTACTGTATTCGACTAAGGAGGATTTTCGCTCTCTTTTGCCATCGACGTCGCTGAATCTGCTCGTGTATTCTGAAGTTCTATTGCCATAGGAGTTGCGGAGAGTTGAGGATACGTAAGTACCGCTACTGCTGCTTCGGAAGTAAGGTTTGTCGAGACTCGATGATGAAGTTAAGGTGGATCGGTATGACCCTGATAGGGTGGTGCTGCTATTTATATATGGTGATACGACAGGCATTTTGATTGTGTTCCTTTACATTCTAATGCAGTTTGATCTTTGATTTTGGTCTTTGCATGTTGGGCGTGTTGAGGTCTGTAACAAGGAAGAATTTGTTAGTTTTGTCAAGATTCAAGCTATAAATTTTGTACAATAATCCTCATTACTTCTAATTTAATACTTTAGGCTGTACGCGCGCTTACGATCGCATTTACCATCTCTTTCTAATCTTATTTTTTACCGTATGATAGAACGAAGTAGTAAAATCCGGCCAAGTGCGAGTCGGACTCGCGCACGAAGGGTTCCGTACCATTATCTATAAAAACGGCAAAAAAATCACGTTTGTTGTATGGAGCCCCCCATAAATATTTGTTTTATTTTAAATTAATTATTTTTAAAGTGAATATATAACTAAATATTCTGTAAATATTTCAAGCGTCTACCTGTTGCCGTTATGAATATCGAGCAAAAACGAGCAAAAAAAATCACGTTTATTGTATGGGAGCCCCCTTAAATATTTAATTTATTGTTTTTTAGTATTTGTTGTTATAGCGGCAACCAAAATACATCATCTGTGAAAATTTCAACTCTCTAGCTATCACGGTTCCCGAGATACAGACAGACAGACGGACGGACGTACGGACAGACGGACGGACAGCGGATCCTCAGTAATAGGGTCCCGTTTTTAACCTTGGGGTACGGAACCCTAAAAAAGAATTATCCAGTTTGGTGCAGTCGATCGGAAGTTTTGCTCGTAGGGCTAACGTTTTAAATAAGTCATCAGTTGGAATTCAACCATTTCAACACCTAGGTATTTTGAGATCTAGGTATATTGGTAATAGGGTATAACGAAATCAAGGTAAAAAAAAACCGGCCAAAGCGTAAGCGTTTAATGAAAATTTTCACTTTAAAGTTGAATATTTCGCAAACAAATCACTGAATACAAAAATCATGTAAGCAACCCCGCAATGGTTTTAAAAGACCTATCCAACGATATCCCACACTATAGGGTTAGTCGAGAAAAAAAAATCACCCCCACTTTACGTCTATGGGAGGTACCTAAAAAAAATTTTTTTTGTTTTTTTTATTTAACCACTTTGTCGGCGTGACTAATATATATATTCATGCTAAATTACAGTTTTCTAGTACTAACAGTCTCTGAGCTTAGACGCGGACAGACAGACAGACGGACAGACATGGCGAAACTATAAGGGTTCCTAGTTGACTACGGAACCCTAAAAATGAGACTTTTTTAAAAGAATCGCGTAGGTACCAGAGTGGAACTTTTTCGCTACAATATTGACATTCCATACATATGCCAAAGAAACCATCTTGAAATTGACTGTGAAAAGGTCCTACTCTGTCACGTATTTCAGTTTCCTCGACTATATTGTATGATGTCTCAACCATACATAAACAAAACATTATCCCCTAATATTTTATTTATATTTATTATATTGACCAGATTTTATCCTGACACACACCATATGTTACAAAGCTGTCAAAATTATCATTTATCATTGAAATAGTAATGTTATCCTTTAATGAATTTGCTAGGCTAATACTCTGACTTTGCTTTTGATTTCAGTACACATTATTCGATGGCAAAACAAGTTACAACATCAAAAAAAAATGTGTAAAAAAATTATATTTTGTACTAAAAATAGTAACTAATATTACGAGTATATTACTAGTATTAACGCATAAAATACTCGAATAATGCAGTTCATAAACATATGAACTTTAACTAGCGACCCGCCCCGGTTTCGAACGGGTGCAATTATGCATGTATTATACATATAAACATTCCTCTTGAATCACTCTATCTTTTAAAAAAAAACCGCATCAAAATCCGTTGCGTAGTTTTAAAGATCTAAGCATACATAGCGACAGACAGACGGGAAGCGACTTTGTTTTACACTATGTAGTGATTTCACAGTTGGAGTTAAATAGATATTTTTAAATCCAAAACATACACTTGTCAGTGCCTTCGCCAGAATGATCTGTTACATCTTTTACTTAAAAGTAATGCAGGAAAATTGTTTTTCGAAGTCAAAAAAAAGCCAAAATTCTTTATTCAATTTACGCATCAATTGATGCTCCTATGAACGTCGAAGAATCTACCACCGGTTCGGAAAAACCCTGTTGAGAAGAAACCGGCAAGAACCTCAACAAGGTATATCTTTTTCAAACAGATCTACATTATTATTAAATAACATACATCTAAAGTAAATTGGATCTAAAGTATTTAACACAGTAGATACGCTATTTGAGACTAGAGATCGCCAATGCGGATCGGAATCATTTCCAAACATCCCTGTCCATGATATAGCCATTATTTTTATAGTAAAGTTTTAATCAATAAAAGACAAAGGCATATTATCCATTCTAACATTTGGTATGGAGATAGTTTGAAGCTCTGGAAAGTATATACTAGGGTAGTTTTTATGCCGCAAAATTGTAGTTTCTGCGGGTGCGCGGCAAATGAATTTGAACAATAATGAACTGAAACAATTGCTTTGCTCATCCGCGAACTTACGATAGCTACGTTTATGTAAAAAAGCATATTCATGCAGTTCAACATTTGCTAGCACAGTCTAGTCTAACATTTGGTAGCACAGTGAACGGTTGCGGTACTCTGAAGATGAGCTCTGGTTGAGTTCGAAACGCGTCAGTGTAGTTTGGTAGTGGTGATAGTTGGGTCTGTGTGTTCATACAGTGTGGAGGTGGAGGAACTGCATGAACACGCATTTTTTATATAAACGTAGCTATCGTAAGGTCGCGGGTGAGCAAAGTAATTGTTTCAGTTCATTAATATGAACCTCCGCAAAGTCGTCCTGATTCAATAAATGGGATCACTTATCGTTTCACCCTGTATAGGCGGGTATGTATTACAATACCGAAGTACGAAAGACCAAATGTATTAAAACATCGAATGGGTCAAAAGACCGACACGATTTTTTTCTGATAACGTAAACTTCTCCGAATTTATTAAAACGGCATCATACAGAACCCATTAGGTTAGGTTAGGTTTGTTTTATAACAATCTTAAAAAGTTAACGGTTTCCTTACGGTTTCAGAAAAAAATCGTGTTGGTCTTTTGACCCATTCGACGTTTTAGGCCATTCTACTTTTATTTAAGTAATCTTTTGTGAAATATAAGGCATACCTGGTGATTTTTTCAAGTGTAAATAACTTATATACAAACTGAAACGCCTAAATTGAATGATTTAAAGCAATAGACGACCAGATGGCCTAGTGGTTAGAGACCCTGACTATGAAGCTTGAGGTCCCGGGTTCGATTCCCGTGTCGGGGCAGATATTTGTATGAAAAATACGAATGTTTGTTCTCGGGTCTTGGGTGTTTAATATGTATTTAAGTATGTATCTATCTATATAAGTATGTTTATCCGTTGCCTAGTACCCATAACACAAGCTTTGCTAAGCTTACTTTGGGACTAGGTCAATTGGTGTGAATTGTCCCGTGATATTTATTTTATTTTTATTTAATAAAACTTTAAATTCAAAGAAATTTTGTGGAAAAAATTGGTAACTCAGCGGAAAATACATCAATTTCCATACAAATGGCGGGGACATGCATGTCCACTGCGTTACCTACTTTATAGATAATAATGATTACTTTTTATA
The DNA here is from genome assembly GCA_947563465.1 of Archips xylosteana. Taxonomy (NCBI): domain Eukaryota; kingdom Metazoa; phylum Arthropoda; class Insecta; order Lepidoptera; family Tortricidae; genus Archips; species Archips xylosteana. The sequence goes on from OX387373.1 coordinate 10,567,495, forward strand.
CGTAGTGATAATTTTAAATGTAAGCTTAATTATGTGCCTATTTAAATCTTAAATGATTTAAACCGAGCACTTTACCGTTTTTGTAAAAAAAATATTTGAAGAGCACAGTACAAAAAATTACTGGTCGACGAAAAGTAGAATGGCCCTTTTAATACATTCGGTCTTTCGTACTTCGGTATTGTAATACATACCCGTATAGGCTGGTAGGATGATGATGATGATGATGATGATTTCGTAGCTTAGTGAACAGGTCTACTCACAGGTTAAACCAAACACTAGATTTGCGGTAACATGTTTAGCACCTAAGACATGGCAAAGCAAATTATGATGTAATTTCCAGACTTAGATATGTAAATATTATTTATTTTATTAGCAGTACGGCTGCTCACCGAATCTAAGATTATTTCATATCATTTCTTACGCATTTCCAATGTAATTTGGAACGTAGGAGTCGTAGCTTCTAATAGTTGCGATGGATGTTACCACACGCCACTGTTGGCGTATGTAAGCGATTAAGAATTTCGGGGGAGTCGGTTGGATGCGACGTGGTTCAATTGGTAGAACACCCAGGTTGGGGCGCATACCCAGGAGACATGGGTTCGAATCCCACCGGCGCACCCGAAAAAACTTTTTCGCTTTTAAATAATCTTAGATATGTAACTATTTGTATATCAGTTTCTTCAATGATTTGTCATATTACTAGCTTTTTCAAGGTTTCACTTGGACCACTAGCTGTTGTATGACACTCTATCTGTAAAGAATTAGCTTATTGGTAATTCAGGGGATGCATGCAATTTTTCGATAAAAAGGTATCCTTTGTTAACCCAGGGTTATAAACTATCTGGTATCCTATTATCACGCCTCATTTGTTTTTCATTTAATTCTTATTTCGTCTTATTCTGTATTCATCAGACATTCTTTATTCATCTTGTTTGCTATCTGTCATTATCTTATTTGGTCAAATTCTGTAACTAGTGTCTCTCTTAATAAGTTTTATTTATTTATTTATTCGTTTTTGTCTCATTTACTTACAAACATTTATTTACCAGAATCAAACATATCAAAATAATTTTGTTGAATAAGAAAATGAGACAAAAAACGAAACGAAAGACAAATACAGAATGAGACAAAATAAGAATTAAACAATAAACAAATGAGGCGAGATAATAGGACACCATTTATCTGTGTGCCAAGTTTCATCAGGATCAGGACACGTCCACACATTCCATCCATACATCCATACAAACTTTCATATTTATTTAAAACTAGTGTAGGCAACTCCATCTGCAAAGAATTTATTTAACGCTATCCCGCGGGAATTATGCCATTTTCTGAGATAAAAAGTATCCTATGCCCTTCCCTGAGTCTCAAACTATCTCCGTACTAAATTCCATCTAAATCGGTTTAGCGGTTTAAGCATGAAGAGGTAACAGACAGACACATTAATATTAGTATGGATTCATGCTAAACTCCCAGGCGCATTTGTTATTCTGACATTCCCGAAAGATCTAGATTTTTTGCATATCAAATATCAAGTTCTCAACTGTTACGTATAGATAAGGTAATCATACCAATAACGGTAACGGTAGCTAGGATAAAGCACACGTTTTTTGTATTAATAATCAATAGAGAAGGGGACTTGTGACCGGGTTTTTTAGTCCGTGCAACTCGGACACTGTCTGGGCCCTCCATTCCCAGTTCGTCCGAAGGGATTTTTCCCGAGCACAAGTCACCCTTCCTACCCTAAAGTAAAAAACAGCAAAGACTTCGCGTCTTTGGCCCCTCTGGCGACTCATTCAAAAACGGTAGCTAGGAGTTTATAAATGGCAATTTTTTTTGTAATGAAGTATTTGGATTTAGGATTTGTTAGTTATTGATTATTGTCTATTTAGATTGAGAAAATCATTATTTTCGTTCCTGACAGATTTCCTTCATCATCATCATCATCATCATTTCAGCCACAGGACGTCCACTGCTGGACATAGGCCTCCCTCATTGATGCCCAATCATTACGATTGGAAGCGATTTGCATCCACCCTGAACCTGCGGCCTTCACCAAATCGTCCGTCCATCTCGTTGGTGGACGTCCCACGCTGCGCTTGCCAGTCCGTGGTCTCCATTCCAGAACTTTTGGCCCCCAACGGCCATCTGTTCTACGTGCTATATGGCCTGCCCATTGCCATTTCAACGAGCTAATCCGTTTGGCTATGTCGGTTACCCCGGTTCTTCTACGGATCTCCTCGTTTCTGATTCGATCCCGTAAAGAAACTCCAAGCATAGCCCTCTCCATAGCTCGCTGAGCGACTCTGAGCCTATTCATCAGGCCCATAGGGTCCTTCAGATGAATTAAATAAATCATGGTTTTTAGGGTTCCGTACCAAGAGGGCGAAAACGGGACCCTATTACTGAGACATTGCTGTATGTCTGTATGTCACCAGGCTGTATCTCAAGAACCGTGATAGCTAGTGTTATATATTAGGATGTGGGTAGAATCTGCAGGGTACCCTCAGACTTGAATCTAACCCAAGTAAGTAACAAAGAGTATTGTAATATTATATGAACAAGAGTGGCAACTCTATGGTCAAATATGCATGTATGGAAGGTGCTGCCGCCCTACGGCTGCTCAAGAACTAATGTGACGTATCTATAGATATATACCTATCTATATTTATATGTTGGTAGTGATGTACAGCTATAGATACGCGTACCTATAGCAATGTATAGTCAAGGATTTTAATTGATAGGCTAATTGCCACTATTCGTATTTTAGCCGTCTAATTCAAATCAGCATATACGAAGTATAAGCGGCTAAACCCGATTTGCATTATACGGCTAAAATACGAACATTGGCAAGTGGCCTATCAATTAAAGTCCTTGACCATACAATTTGGTACGTCATGGCCATGGCCGATGAATGACAACTGACAAGTTTGACAAGTGAACCAAGATGGCCGCTAATTTAGTTCTTCGGCAAACACCAGAGATCGCTGTAGTCGCATGAAAAGTGATGATATATGTAAGTGTGCCCCCCCTGGTAAGTAACGAACATTACAAGTGGCGACAGGAATAAAATTACAATTAAATTACTTTAAACATAGTGTTTGAATGGTTAAAAGTGTTAATAAGTGATAATTAATCGAAATGGCAGTGAAATTCCACATGATGAAGTTGAAATTTCCACAGATGTATTTTGGTTGCCGCTATAACAACAAATACTAAAAATAAAATAAAGTTTTTTGTAGTGGTAGAGCCATGTTGTAGCTAGCCGCTGCATCACGAATGGGCCGGCTCGTCCGGGGCAGTACCACCCTCTCACAGAACACCGGCGTGAAGCAGCAGTAATCCTGCTTGCGTTTCGTACGGTCAGTGAGAGTGCCGGGGGCCCAATACCTCACCCCTTCCCTCTCCCCCTTCCCCTATTCCCTCTCCTTTAGGGCCGACAACGCACTGGCATCGTGTAAAGCGCTGCGGGTGTCTATGGACAGTGGTGTTCATTTAACATCAGGTGACCCACTAAAGTTCAAAACTAAGGGGGGTCGTCATACAAGAAACATGTTTTTTTCAGCATTTTTAACTTGATCTTTATAATGGCGTTTACTAGATTATGCCGATTATGTATTACTGTGGCCAGTACAACTAAATATTAATTAAGGGGGGTCTTGTAAATTGCAAACCAATATAAAATGATCTCACACTGCATACATTATACATAGAAGCAGGGTTCTGCTAACACTGGATTATTTTAGTTACGGCTGTTCGTTCACGGCGTATATTTTGACATAGCTAAAAAGTACGAAACCCTCAGTGCGCGAGTCCGACTCGCACTTGCCCGGTTTTTGTATTTGGGTGAATCAACGTTTTAGTGCCACCCGTTTCCAGGGTGTCCACTACAAATCCTAAAAAAAATCCCTGACATTTCCCTGACTTTCCCTGACCACATTTCTAAATTTCACCGACTAATCATGTACATTTCAAAGCAGGTTATATGATTTTTTTACTGCCCGAGATACTAAGCTGGACCCGATGATGGGAATTCACTGCAAATGTATTTGTCGTAATGTAGATCACTCCAAACCTGAAAAAAATGCTTCAGTAGTCTGGTTAAAGGGTCAAACTAGAGCATGAAAGATTTCCCTCATTTTACATCATTGGGAAAGTACGAGTTTTTCCCTGACTTTTTGGATTTCTAGCAAATTTCCCTGATTTTCCCTGACTTTCCCTGACCACCTTGAGCTTCCCTGACTTTTCCCTGACTTTCCCTGACTTTCCAGAAAGTGGACACCCTGGTTTCTATACTTACACAAATTTTGTCCCTAGGACAACCTAAGCATTTTTCTTCATAGAAAAATGCAGTATGAAGTGTCACTTGCACAACCGAGGACAGAGTAAACAATACAAAAAAGTTGATTCAGCCATTTCCTACTTAATATAAATCTATACTAATATTATAAACTTTAAAGTGTTTGTCCATGTGTCTGTTACTTCTTCACACTAAAACCTCTGAACCGATTTAGGTGAAATTTGGTATAGAGATAGTTAGAAGGCCTTGGGAAGGACATAGGATAGTTTTTAAACTGGAAAATTGCATAGTTCTTGGGGGATAGTAATTAACTAATTCTTTGCAGATGGAGTCACGGGCAACAGCTTTTTTATTTATCATAATTTTCACCAGAAATAGTACTTTGGCCTTAATAACTTACTTTGAGAAGTTAAAGTAAAATGGACAGCAACAAACTTCAAGGATTTAATCCTATTCACACCTTCTAACAAGATACATAGGTAAATAACTTTTTTTTCCAACAAGACTGGATTATAAGTTATTTTGTAATAAAAGTTTTTAAAAGCTAAATAACCACACTTAGAGACATTGACTAATATTTAATGAAATTGTAAATTACTATCAATCTTTTTTTTTCAATTACCAAGGCATTTGACATTTGTGAGGTTAACCTATTTGTTTACATTATTATCAGCTACTGATAAAAACACTTATTCATAAAAATATTTCCACTCTCTAAACTCTATTTATAACAAAAGTTTTTGTACACAAATAACTCTCATCTAGGTCATTTTAAACATTCCAAACATTTTCATGCCACAACAAAGAATTTAATTATGAGCTTTTCAAATGACTATGTGAATTCATATCACCATTATTAAGCATTTTCCTTTGCTGGAATGTGGGCTTGTTACGTCAGAAAGGCAATAAATAATTTCGTGGCTCCATATCCAAGGTCGCAATCAATCAAATCAAAAGAAAAACGAAAAAAGAAGTTTAACGATAAAAACAATCGAGAATGTGATAAATTTTGGCGGCTCGCAATGTTTTTTTAATTGTTTTTTTTTTTAAATGTAACATGATACCGTGGAAAGTCGTATTATTCCTCAAGGCCAAGTGTCATCTGTATTTTAAAACGCGCATATTGATAAAAAATACTTTCACGCGGATCACCCGGCCTCGCGCGTTCAAATACGCCAAATTTACATCTTAAAATACTCACTAGGATTTATTTTTAGGTCTACATGCAAGGCATGACACATAAATTTGACAGGCACTGGTGTTATAAACACTAATTTAATAATTGATCACGTGAAGTACGTCGCACGTTACCGTAATCGATCAAATTAACTGCATTAAAATTAAATTTGCAAGTAATACTCACGTAAATATCAATTTTTGTATCCAAAGCAACCAAAACGAACAACTGTTTTCGCGTAAACTATTGAACCTTTATATAGGTTCTTTTTAGTACACTCGCGCCGTACACCGCGTTAAACACTTTGAAAAATTATTTCTCGTCGAATTGCAGCTCGGACGGCGTTAAAACTGTTTTTTTTTTGATCTCATGTAATTTTAGAAGACCACCAAGTCTTGTGACGTCACTGGATTTAGTTGGCAATCCTATTTTTATGCCACTTCCGTCTTGGACGATAAATGTCGTATATGCGTTAGAATATTCAACAGATTTTACTCTTTAATCCATGTACACAAAGACAGAAATAAGAATCGTGGCTGTCAATAATTAAATTCAACTTTTTAGACAGTATTGCTAGCGCAAAATAAAACAGCTGTCTTAAAGGTCTCCCTTCCAGTGATGTTCTAAGTCAGACTAAAATGACGTTAATTGCATTAAAATATATACTTTAGTATTGTAATATTATATCTCTTAATAACTAGTTAGGTTAGGGTAGTTAGGTTTAAACTGTAATTTCACAATATCATTATTCAACGTCAACATGGCAAATCTGTCAGTCAGCTTTATCTTTTTTTTAAAACTTGATGATGACTCATAGACTGTCAGCTGTTTTTAATTAATTACGTTATTTACTGTAACCAATGAAATTAACTGACGTCATTTTCAACGTATAATTAATGCTAATATTGACTTTAACGTGTTATGTTATGTCCGTTTATGCATTACTTCTAATTTACCCTAAGTCGTTAGTCAAGTGGTTTGCATTGAAGTCTGGCTACTCGACAACAGGTGGCGTTGTTCAATAGTTTACCATTCCTTAGCTACTTGTCAATAGATGTCAGATGTAGTTATTAAAATGTTGACGCTCGAAAAAAAACTAAATTTTAGCCATTTGTTTATTACAGTAGTTTTCGTTGAAGTTAATTATAACAAATCATCTTAATACTAAGTAAAACTGGCAAAATGTAAATGAGATTATTTTTTATGCAATGTATTTCAAATGCTTTCGGCTCTGAATACAATTTTGTACCATTCAGGGTTGAGAGAGCTTAGGTCCATGGTCCCAACGCCCAAACTCTTTAAAAAATATATCAAAACAACTGACGAATACCACAGCACCGAAGAGCTGGCTGGCAGCTTCCTCGCACAACATATCAGCATTGCTATAGAGCGAGGTAATGCTGCCAGCATCTTTCGGTCCGTGCTGCGGCGGAGTTCATAGTACTATTTTTCTTAGTTTTTTTTTAGTTTTAGATTTTAGGAGCTACTTAAGCAATTTTACATAGCAAACATTGTAGATACACTCAAAAAGCAAACCATAGACTATAAAAGCTAAATCCTTGAACCAAAGAATAACTAATAGTACCTACTAGCGTACCTAAACCCTTACAAATAAATAAAGTTTTTTACTAAACTAACTGAGCTTAACTAAACGTACTTAATTTGAACTAAAACAGAATTAAGTACAATTACAACTCTTTAGTTATAATTATCCGCAATATATTTTCGTACAAAATACCTCAGTGCCTCAAAACAAAAGTCTAAGCAGTGTGTGTTGCCAGTGCGTGATGACATATTTTATGGATCCGAGACGCGGTGCTTCACTATGGGCCTGATGAATAGGCTCAGAGTCGCCCAACGAGCTATGGAGAGGGCAATGCTCGGAGTTTCTCTACGGGATCGAATCAGAAACGACGAGATCCATAGAAGAACCGGGGTCACCGACATAGCCAAACGGATTAACAACTATCTCCTATTATTAATAGAAACATTTATTAAGTCACTGCAAATGCGGACTGGGAAGCGCAGCGTGGGACGTCCACCAACAAGATGGACGGGCGATTTGGTGAAGGCCGCAGGTTCAGGGTGGATGCAAGTCGCTTCCAACCGTATTGATTGGGCGTCAATGAGGGAGGCCTATGTCCAGCAATGGACGTCCTACGGCTGAAATGATTATGATGATGATGAGTTATAATTAATTGAGAAAAGCTGTATTTTTCGCATTGAACTTACTGAAAGTGTGATCAAAATATACTAAGGACTTCACGGTGAACATTGAAGAACTGAACAGGGCACCGGTGAGCTCTTTTTTGGCTAAACTTTACAAAAACAAAAACGAAATAACAATAGCGCATCAAATTAGCACACACACATGTAAACATTCAAAATATAACAGCTTATTCTCGGAAAAAATACTAAAAAATAAACGGTATTTGATCAGCTGTTTAACTGCAGTGATTACAAGACATCACACACGTCAGCTGTCATTGAACCAACTGTCAATGCCAACTGACACATACGTCCAGAAATTAGCAAAGTGTTGCAACGTGCATTAAAACTAATTATTAATAAAAAAGAGAAAATGACGCCTTCGCTTAAATGTTGGAAATGTAAAAATGAAATAAAAAACAGAGAATATTTAAAATGTGCATTATGTAATAATATATATGATATAAACTGCGGAAATGTTAGCATCAAAAGATTTTTAATTATGACAAGCGAGCGGAAAGTTGTTTGGAAGTGCAGAACATGTTTACATCCAGTTTCTATATTGCCTGTGCATTCATTTCCTGAAAATTCTTCTGCTTCCACTTCCGGTCTAAAAAATCCAACCAAACCAACCTCCGTGGATGGGGTAAATATAGCTGCTAAACCATCATGCAATCAGGAAAATATATATGAAAATGTCACTGTAAGAAAGCCACCAAATAACAGGCGTCCCCAAACCCTGTATACTCTATCGGACCCCGATTCTGAGGTCGAGTCCGACCCAACTACGATATTTGATGAGAACAGTATCAGCCTACCTAATATCTCTTCTTTTGGAAATTTTGAAGATGCCGAGTTAATTATTCAAATTGATACACTTTCCGTCCAACTTGCAAGTGCACATGAGGAAATCGATCGCCTCAACTGTGAGATACGCAGTATGAAAAATAAAATTGAGGAACAAGATAAGAAAGTGGAAATTTACAAAAAACTAAAAACTATTCACGGAAAGAAACGTGTTCAGAAAACTGACACCTATAAAAAAAAATGTATCGAAAGGGAAACATAATGGTGCCGATTACCTTGACAGTGATGATGACACTCCTCAGCTCCTCTCGCCTGAGTGCTCTCAGCGTGTTATCGAGAAAGACGCTGAAACTATTACCACCATCAACCAGCATCACCCTCACCCTCATCTTGGATGCCTTGACAATCCATGTGTTACGCCATATAAAGTGACAGAAAAAGAACCTGAACCTGATATCTTTGCGAAAAAGGAAAATACTCGGTGCAAAGGTAGAGTAATTATTATTAGCACTGACAATTCAAAACCAATTCTCCAGCGTGCGCAAAGAGCCTTCAAGATTGATGAAATTCTTCACTTCATCAAAACTGACGGCAACACAGAGTATTTGTTAAGTGATATTGGCACAAAAACCGCAGGTCTGACAATGAATGATTTTTGTGTAGTTTTCATTGGTCCGACAGATTTTGAAAAAACATGTAATTACAATAAAATAATTCACTTTCTTAGGTTTACACTTAAAGAAATATTGCACACTAATGTAGTTATCTGTCTTCCTAACTATAGACTGAGTAAATATGCCATGTTGTTTAATAAGCGTGTCGAAGCTTTTAATCGGGCACTGTATGATGATGTCTGTAAATATGAGTACGCGTATGTGTTCGACAGTAACAAAAATCTGCAGTACTCATCTAGAATGTTTTCAAAAAATACTGGGCTTGTAAATGGTGTTGCTCTGGGGTCGATCTTGAGAGGTATAAACAGATACATGCATAAAATAGCTCACTTTAATAGGAATTTGGATCATGAGTTCGCGCATCGTAGTAGCACTGGCTCTGATGAGCAGAATAACTTGTTTCGTGTCTAAGACCTTGCCTCAAATTACAAACACTTTTATAGATAGCAAACTTGACTTAATTCTCCTTCTCCATCAGAATATCGCGGGTTTACTTAATAAGAGGGAATTAGTCGAAGTAACGTTAAGGGGCCTCTATACTGACCTAGGTTATTACATAGATATATTGTGCTTTACGGAAACCTTCGTTAAGATAGGCGATGAATCAAATGTTATTCTTGACGGGTTTAAACTTGTAGCATGGTATTCAAGGGCCAAAAAGAGAGGTGGTACTTGCATATTATGCAGAGACTACCTAGAAACGAAACCAATGTCTAAAATAAAGGAAATGTCAACCGAATTCCACTTTGAAGCTTGTGGAGTTGAAATACCCCAACTTGGATGTATTGTCATCTGTATTTACAGAATACCTAGCTCGAATGCAAAAATATTTTTGTCCAAGCTAGAAGACTTATTCACGGTCTTGAAAAATAAACATAAAAAAAAGATAATTATCACTGGTGATTTTAATATTGACTTGATGAAACCGACGGAAACTCTTAATGAAATGAATAGGATTATCCAAAATTTTGATTTTATATTCCATATAACAGTGCCGACTAGATTAAACTCATGTCTTGACTTAATAGCAAGTAATATTCACGAGGCTACTGGCGAAGTTCTCCCTCTGGCACTTTCAGACCATAATACGGGACAATTAATTAAGGTTCCTACTATGAAACAAAAATATATTCCTCCTAAATTTAGATATTTAAAGAAGCGAGACTTTAGCTGTGCAAATATTGAAAAATTTAGATATCACTTAAAAAGCTTGACATGGAGTGAAGTATATTCTGAAATGGATGCCAATCTTGCCTTTGATAAATTTCATGAAATGTACACGTTGCTCTATAATTTATGCTTCCCTGTGTATACAGTCAGAGCCCGAAATTCATTTGAAGATAAGAAATGGATAACGAAAGGCATAAAAAAGGCTGTGGGTGTTAAGCGTGATTTGAGATTTTCGTATTACAAAAGTAAAACAATAGAAAATAAATTGAGATATAATAATTATAATAAACTGCTAAAAAAATGTATAATCATTTCTAAGAAAAATTGCAATAGCGCGTACATATCTAGATCAAAAAATATTTCCAAAGCCAGCTGGTATTTAATAAAAAAAGATCTGGGCACTCTAAAAGGTACAAAAAGAAATATACAAAAAATTAAATATAATAATGAAATTATTGTTGAACCACAGGACATAGCAAATGCATTTAATAAACATTTTATAAATATTGCAAATACTGATGTTAATGGTTCAACTAAATCCTATAAACATAAGTTAATATCAAGTCATGCAAACATGTTTTTGCTACCCACTGACCCACAGGAAGTTTTAAAGATAATAAAAACACTTAAAAATACGAATTCTGTGGGTCACGATGACATTACAACCAATATAATAAAACTGACTTCGGAAATTATTGCTCCTATACTATCACACCTAATTAATTTGTCTTTCCAACAGGGTGTATATCCTGATAAACTTAAGATTTCTATTGTAAGACCCATATTTAAAACTGGTGATGTAATTTTACCTGACACATACAGACCTATCGCACTGGTACTTGTACTGTCAAAAGTTTTTGAGAGAGCAATGCATGGTCGTCTAACGAACTTTATGACTAAATGCAAGATATTGGGCTCTCAACAATATGGATTTCAAAAGGGGAAATCCACTACACTCGCTGCTTTCAATATGGTCAACCGCATCATAGACAATGTTGATGATAAAATTAAAACGGTTTCTATCTTTTTTGATATGAGCAAGGCCTTCGATTGTGTTTCTCATGATCTACTATTGTTGAAATGTGAGAACTATGGAATGAGGGGTCTGGTCTTTGACTGGCTAAAAAGCTATCTTATGGACAGACAACAGATAGTAGAAATAACAGGACTAGACAAGAATATGATTGAAAGAACTTACAGATCAACAACAAAAGTCAATAGGGTAGGAGTTCCTCAGGGAAGTATACTAGGACCATTATTATTCTTGTTATACATTAATGATTTACCTTTAATTACAAAATTTGAATGCACTTTGTTCGCGGATGACATATCTATTATTATTCATGATGATAATATTCAAAATTATAATGATGTTATTAATAATACTATATCTGACATTTTGACATGGCTTAAAAATAACAATCTTAAAATTAATTGGAATAAAACAAAATACATGCAGTTTATAAACAAGGGTGGTAAAAAATCATTGCTTAAAATTACTCACAATAGCGAAGTTTTAACCGAAAGTAACTGCACAACTTTCTTAGGATTTAATATAGACAACTACTGCTCTTGGAAAATGCATGTCGATAAAATTGTCTCTAAACTAAATAGATTTTCTTATGCGCTGTGGCGCTTAGCTAGAATAACTGATACTAAGACAGCATTAAAAGCATATCACGGTTATGTAGCGTCTAATTTAAGGTATGGAATTTTGCTTTGGGGTAACTCTGTTGCAGTAAATCGAGCTTTTATTGCACAGAAACAGTGCATAAGAGCTATTAGTAATGCTAACCGACGAACTTCGTGTAGACCCTGGTTTCTAGAATATGGTTTGCTAACTGTCTACTCTATTTACATCTATGAGGTTTGCGTATTTGTAAAAATGTACCCTGAAATGTTTAAAAAAAAAAGTGACACAGTTTCATTTAATACTAGATATCCTGATAGGCTAGTTATACCTAGGATACACACTACAATGAAGAAGAGAAATAGTTTCGTACAATGCATAAAAATTTACAATAATCTACCAGAGTCCATAAAAGTGCTCTCATTGACTTCCTTCAAAACTCAACTGTTCCGTTGGCTTCATAAAAAATGTTATTACTCTCTGAAGGAATTCTTTGATAATGTGTAAATAATTTTATTTTTTTTTATTTTAGGGTAATTTTATTTTGTTTTGTTATTTAGCATAGTAAAAGCATGAACTAAATTCAATAAATTCAATATTTGCATGACTTATAAAGTTTAAATGTATGAGACTGATAAATTATCGAACACCATGTATACTACATTTAAGGCAAATAAATAAATTTCATTTCATTTCATTTAAATTTCATTTCATTTCATTTCATTTCATTTCATTTCATTTCATTTCATTTCATTTCATAATTATAGTTTTAATTTAGTTTCAGTTATTATTTATTTACTGTCACAATTTTAGAGATGTCAAAGGAATACAAAAACAAACCACAGACTCGTTAGGTACTGCACAGACTGTTATTTGAGATAGATACCTGTAAATTAATAGAAACAATAATTACTTTGCTCACCCACGACCTTAAGCAAGCAAAGAAGGTCTTAAGGTCGCGGGTGAGCCAAGTAATTGTTTCAGCTCTTTATTATGGACCTCCGCAAAGTAACGCCTGATTCAATAAATTAAACAGACCTGTAGCAGGAGGACGTGCAGCGACGTTACGTTTTACCCACATATTTAAACACAGCTTTTGCCCGCGACTCCGTCCGCGTTGGAATTAGTAATTTGGGCAGCTTATTTTTTTTATCCAATTTGCTTTTTCATCAATTATGGCTCTCCTTAGTTCCTCGATATAAAAAAAAATTACCCCCCCCCCGCACCCCCCGCAAACCCCCCCCCCCCCCACCCTCACCGACCCCCCACCGAAACCCCCCGCACACCCGCGTTCACATTCACCACCGTACCTACTCCCAAGTCACTACTTCTAAAAACTGTTCTATAAATTCTTAAAATAGACGTATCTTTCTTATTTGTGAACCGATTCAAATGAAACAAACACTAAATGTTAATACAAGAAAATACCAACCTAACAGTGAAAACCGCATCCTTCTAGGTTAAGCCGTTTCTGAGATTAGCGCGCACAAACGCACAGACAAACAGACAATAATTCTAAAAAACATTGTTTTGGGTTCTATTGCGCTAGTAAATAGCCCTAGTGACAGTTTTTCTCAAATATCTTCAATGTACAGACACCGACTTGTTACAGATTTATTATATGTATAGATAACACGTTTTGTATTGTATTCTAGTCTCCTTATTGTACATAGAAACACATGAAATTAGCAAAATACATAACAACCATCTCATTGTAAAAAATACTTATATTTAGAACACGCATCAAATGTAAGCCCTTTTTGTTGCGGGCACTGGAGGGTCGGAGACCTGGTGACCTGACACACAGGTCCTACCTAGTTCGGGCACCAGTCTCCCCCACACAAGTTAGACTGTTATTTGTTAATCTATGTATTATATAGGAATTTTAATTGTATTTTGTAACTTGGTGGTGGAGAAAATAAATAAACTTATTATTATTATTATTATTTATTATTAACAGGGTTCCGTTTATCCGTTCAATAAGAAACCCTAAAAAGGGTGTTGCAACACAATGAAATTATAGCTAGGGGGTGTTACTAGCACCCTTTTATATCAACAACCAGAGTCCCGCCCCGGCTTCACGACTTAAAAAAAAATACGCTTCGTAGCAAAATGCGCAAAACGCAAAATGTACTCTACCGCTGGATCTAAAATACGCAAAATGTACCTACACAACGCATATTCTGAGACACGCGGAAGTACCTACAAATAAGAAAAAAGTAGACTCGGGCAAAAATGTGGTCAACTAAAACAATTACTTTGCTCACCCGCGACCTTAAAAATAGGTAACGCCTGATTCAATAAATTAAAATTAAAAATATAGTCTACCGCCCTACGATAGACGTTCATAATCTGTGGCTCTAGTGAAGAAGGGGTTAATTCTTCAGAAGTTGAACAGCTGATTTCGACTTAACCCTTTACACATAAAATAGAAAATAGCTGTTTAATTTCTGCAGACTTAACCCCTTTTTCACTAGAGCCACAGCATTTACACGTCGAGGTCGAATTTTCCTTGCAATAATTTATAACAGTGAATAATGAATTCACTTAGTTAGAAAAGTCAACCTTAGAGATATTTAACGACCGCTTTAGCCTAGTTGTTACTGACCCTGCCTACGAAGCAAGAGGTCCTGGGTTCGAATCCCGGTAAGGGCATTTATTTGTGTGATGAGCACGAATATTTGTTCCTGATTTATGGATGTTTTCTATGTATTTAAGTATTTATTTATCTATATAAGTATGTTTATCGTCGTCTAGTACCCATAGTACAAGCTTTGCTAGTTTGGGACTAGGTCGATTTGTGTAAGATTGTCCCCTAATATTTATTTATTTATTTATTTAGATCTCACAGGATCTTTTTTCAAAACTGGTAGAGCACTTTCTTGGCCGACCGTACGCAAAATGTACAAATCGGAAAAAATGTTTATTTTTTTACCTTTATATTCATTTTCCGAATGTACTTTTGGCTTTTTAGGGTTCCGTACCCAAAGGGTAAAAACGGGACCCTATTACTGAGGCTCCGCTGTCCGTCCGTCTGTCCGTCTGTCCGTTTGTCACCAGGCTGTATCTCATGAACCGTGATAGCTAGACAGTTGAAATTTTCACAGATGATGTATTTCAGTTGCCGCTATAACAACAAATACTAAAAACCAGAATAAAATAAATATTTAAGGGGCTCCCATACAAAAACCGTGATTTTTTTGCTCGTTTTTGCTCGATATTGATAACGGCAACAGGTAGACGCTTGAAATATTCACAAAATATTTAGTAATATATTCACTTTAAAAATAAATAATTAAATTAAAATAAAACTAATATTTAAGGGGCCCCATACAAAAAACGGGATTTTTTTTGTCGTTTTTATAGATAATGGTAGGTAGGTACGGAACCCTTCGTGCGCGAGTCCGACTCGCACTTGGCCGGTTTTTTACTGTTATAATCACCTGCTTGCATGCCAAATTTGAAGTCTCTAATACCCACGTTGATTTTCAGACTTTGTCATCACATTTTCCCCTTTTAGAGAAAGAATTCTGAAAAAACCTGAAACACATGTTTACTCACTTATTGTTAGGAGTACTCCTGTGAAGTTTCGAATAAAATAGTCTAACTAATCTTTTTAAAGTTTGATATGTAAGTATTTAAGTATGTATCTATCTATATAAGTATGTTTAACCGTTGCTTAGTACCCATAACACAAGCTTTGCTTAGCTTACTTTGGGACTAGGTCAATTTGTGTGAATTGTCCCGTGATATTTATTTAATTACTTTTAGTATACGATAGTTGTATATAAATAATGTCATATATTTTGTTACGTATTTTTTCCGAATGAAGCACATCACTTTTAGTATTAGATATTTTTGAAAACATTAGGTACTATTATTGCAAACTAAAAAACATGGATTTATTTTTTAATTTTTCCAGAACTGTTTTGATTTTGCTTCTTATCCGGTGCCAGTTTATAATTCAGTTTTGAGACAAATATATTTATGTATACATATTATATATACAGGATGCTTACAAATTAGGTAAGGAATTTATTTAATTCCCTACCCATTTCGTAAAAATGTCGTGTTATATTCGCAATGCATTAAGGTCGAAATGTCAATTGCAACACGTCACAACAACATCGTTGCTAGCTCTTATGGTGACAGTTTGCCGCACGATATTCAAACTTAGGTGGGTAGGAAATTAAATTCCTTGACTGTACCTACTTACCAATATTTTTATGGGTGAATCTACTCATCAAAACAAGTCACTTTTATTCTAACAACTTTTTAAAATTTGAAAAGAAAGATCTCGATTTTCCACTACTAAAGCAGTAGTCCGTTTGGATGGATATGTATGAAAAGTTTGCGTTTTTTTTTAAATTTTGAAAGTTGTCTGAGTGAAAGTGACTGGTTTTGAGTAAGTTACGCCCTGGATATATTGGTACCTAATTTATTAGCACCTTATATATACCCTTAAGAGTTCAAAACTAAATTATAAGTACTTATAAGAAACTTTGTTACACATAGAAACTTTTTTGTATTCGTTTCACAACGAGCCATTAAGCTACATAAAAGAAAAGTCTCAAAACTGACTCAAAAATACGTACTTTTTTCTTTATGAATATGAATTAGGCTCATGATTTTGAATAAGAAAACTCCAAAATTTCCTAATTAAAAAAGAGTACTCTTTAAAATAAAAAAGCCCGGGAACTTTGGCGACGTAAAATTTAGATTTTACTTTCAAAATAAAAAAAATATATTGTCATCATCCCAGCCTATACACGTCACACTGCAGGGCACAGGCCTCCTCTCAGAATGAGAGGGCTTGGGCTGCAGTTCCCCCGCGGGTCCAGTGCGGTATGAGAACTACACACACACCATTAAATTTCTTCGCTGGTGTAAGCTGGTTTCCTCACGATGTTTTCCTTCACCGTAAGCTCATGGTAAATTTTAAATGTAATTTCGCACATAAATTCCGACAAACTCATATGTACGAGCCGGGATTTGAACCCATGACCCTCTACTTGAGAGGCTGTAGGTCAAAACGTTAGGCCACCCTGCTTATACTTTACTAGCCTTCCGTCCGCAGCTTCGCCCGCGATAAATTAATTTTCCCGCAGGAAAAGGTATTTTCCCGCGGTAAAAAGTAGCCTATGTCACTCAGTGATAATGTAACTTTCTAACGGCAAAAGAATTTTTGAAATCGGTCCAGTAGTTTCGGAGCCTATTCAATGCAAACAAACAAACAAACAAACAATCAAATCTTTCCTCTTTATAATATTAGTATTGATAAAAAAATATGTAAAACAGCGTTTTTGAAAGATCACCCCTTTGGGGGTGAAAAAGGGGTGAAATTATGATCAGTGGCTTTGTTAGTTTTAAAATTACGGGATCGGAAATTAATATAAACGCTAGTAGTTACCCGTGACTCCGTTTGCGAAGCCGTTTGTCACTATCCCGCGGGAACTACTCAATTTTCAGGGGTAAAAACAAAAAAAAGTCAAAAATTCTTTACAAAAACTTTTCTAAACGGCTTTGTTTATTTAATCGTATGGCAAGCAATTTATGATATACAGAGTCGCTTAACAACAATTACTTAATACTACTAAAAAACGAATATCTAAGTTCTTTGCCCATAGGGCTGTGTTCGCATCAGGAGAGATCAGGTTCAGGGTGTTTCCAGCATATCTCCTCTTTGGGCAGTCATGAATGATGTAGTGGATGGACGGCTTTGTGATACCACAGGAGACCGAAGAGCTGGCAGCTTCCTCGTACAACGTATCAGCATTGCTATACAGCGAGGTAATGCTGCCTGTGTCTTTGGGTCCATGCCGCGGGGGGAACCTTTTGTTAATTTTAGCTAGGTAGTTATAGTTTTGTTAGTTTTATTTTATTTTTAATTAATATATATATATTAGGGGACAATCTTACACAAATCGACCTAGTCCCAAACTAAGCAAAGCTTGTACTATGGGTACTAGACGACGATAGACATACTTATATAGATAAATAAATACTTAAATACATAGAAAACATCCATAACTCAGGAACAAATATTCGTGCTCATCACACAAATAAATGCCCTTACCGGGATTTGAACCCAGGACCTCTTGCTTCGTAGTCAAGGTCACTACCAACTAGGCTAAAGCGGTCGTTAAATATATATAAAATCGGCCTATCGTGAAACACGGCCATATTTAACTAAAAGAAAATAAAAGAAGAGATATATATATAATCAGAATCTCAGAAACGGCTCCAACGATTTCGATGAAATTAGGTATGTGGGGTTTTCGGGGATGAAAAATTGATCTAGCTTGGTCATATCTCTGGAAATACGCGTGGTACTGAGTTTCAGCCCGAGCGGAGCTCGGTCGCCCAGATACTACTATATTAAAAAATAAAAAAAAATAAAAATAAAAGAATGTTTATTCACAAACTTAAAATAAAACAAAAAACAATGAAAAAAAGACAAATACAATTTTGTGAAAAGGTGAGGACTCAGCAAAGTTGCTGGTTTTCAGTCCTCACCCAATACGAGGAAAGTGGTAGTGTGGCTGTCAAACAAAACAATGCCACACCACCCAAACAGATACATATACTTAAACTAAAGCTATAAGTCCAAAAATTCAGAAAATTCAGCTTCACTTTCACAAAATAGTTTTTTTCTTTTAACTGGCGTTTTATATTAAAAAAAAAAAATTATTAAAACTAGACAAATCCAGTACATTATTGTAGAAATCGCAATGCATGAAATATAAGAGCTTTATAATGAACGTCTCGGGTAAAATGGCTCGATTTATGCTCCCGTTGAACAATCTACCATTGAAGGATGAGAGAAAAATAACTCTTTACAATAAATTAGTCTTCAGAAGGTTTGTCCAGCAACATGCTGTTTTCTGTTGTTCAACAATCCATTTTTTGCATTTAAATCTAAAACTGTCGATTGATATACATTTCTGAATGGGTGGAGGCAAATCATTCCAACACTTCGATGCTGCAAACCGAAAACTGCCTCTGAAAGCAACCAAGCGAGGCAATGGCAATTCCAACCTAGGGTTGCGTGTCGGCCTCGAACATCCCTCCCTCTCACTACACCACTTCAATTTACGTCGCAAGTATGTTGGCGAGCTAGATTTCTTCAGTTTAAAAACAAGACAGTTAAGTTTCAATATGCGCCTATTTTTCATATTTGGAATGTCAAGAGTATTAAGCCAAGGAGTGATGTGTGACCGTTTTCCTACATTGTAACAGAAACGCATGCAAGAGTTTTGAACCCTCTGAATTCTTCTTTCAGTTTTCTTATTTAGACAAGGCCCGTATACTATATCGCCATAATCTAGAACAGAAAGAACCAGGCTGTCCATCAGTTTAATGCGCACAGTGGTGCTTAAAAATGGTCTTAATTTGTATAGAGACTTAACCGAAAACGCCATCAAAATCTACGGTCATTTCTTGAAATATGTGACCAGATAAATGAAGTGGTTGAAACGCTTAAATAAATACACCCAAGTATAATTTAATAACTATAATTAAAAGATTAATATAAATAAAAAATTTTATAAACCCCCAACGCAATTATGTCACTCGTATGTTTGACATTAAGTCAATGCCCGTTATGCGTCTAAGATCCCTTCCGCAGCTAACAAAAGAGCTGATAACTTTGAAACGGCTGAACCGATTTTGATGTAACATATCTAAGAACCATCGCCAAGAAACCTGCTTTCAAATAAAAAAATTGTGTCCAAAACGGTTAGCCCGTTTAAGAGCTATGATGCCACAGACAGACACAGACACACACATAGCGGTCAAACCTATAACACCCCTCTTTTTGTGTCGGGGGTTAAAAATGATATTATTCACAATAACTAAGTTCTTAAATTACATAATCATGTAACAATAAAAAAAAATTTTGTTAAAAATTGGATTTTATTTTTATACAATACAAATACTTTTTGTTGCATTAAATGCATTCAGATAAATACGCCAATGAATTATTTTCATTTTACCAGTGGCCCTTATACTTTTTGAATTTAAATAAAACTATGTTATGAGTGGGGGTAAGATGAAAACACTTGGGTGCTACGAGTAGTTTTACATCTACACTGCTTTTCATCTTACCCTCACACACTATAATTTAAAAAAAATGCCATTGATCTTTGTTCATATCCCTATATCGTTCTATATTTTTAAAATCATGTACTTTGGTCGATGATTTACTAGACCCCCTCAAAATGTGAGTGAAATTAGTAGGTACATTTACTACTTTATGTCTTTTACCCCCACTTCTACCATGTATTCAAAAAGTCTGTACTTTTTCATCGATAGGTACCTCCTAAAAAAAATTGGGAAGAATGCAGAAAATGGGGGTGGCCTTTGCCCAGCAGTAGGATACTTCTACAGATTAATTAATATAAAATTATACAAAAAATGCTTTCAGATTTTTATTTATTCTAATGTAAATACAATTAAAACTTTTATTTTAACTATTTAAAATGATTTTACAATTTAGAAGGTTATATAATGTGCGTATATAAACTTGGTATATAGATAGCGGGACCTCGGGAATAATACATATTTAGGCTGCTTTTTATACCAATATTGTATGTATGTTTGTATGTAACATATTACCATTCATTGTAAAAAAATAAAATAGCACTATTGTCAATCGTTGAGATATATAAACAAAGGCAAACTTTTTGCTTTAAGGGATCTCTACCATTCAACTTTTGAATGGATGAAAGGAGCATTTAGCAACGTACCGACAATAAGCAAGTTAAAAAGTCAGAAATAATGAAAGCTGCTGTTTTTTGAAACATAATATAAAATAATATACTAGTATAAGTATATATGCTTAAGATGTATAATAAATAAGCAGTGTACCCAATATATTGAAGGGATGGTGTGAGCCACATCATCAAGTCTTTCCTTCGACATCACGGAGGGGGATTGCCTGATGGGAGGCTGCTAACTGATTCCACAGCAATATTCCCATGGGATACAGGCATATGCATGTACTATTCTAAAATCCCAACTGAGTTCACAGACATGAAATTTGTCACGGGGTTTTTAGGGTTCCGTAGTCAACTAGGCGCCCTTATTAGAAAGTAAATGTATCCTACGATGTATCCGGGAATTTTTAGGGTTTTTTTTAATGTTAGAATTGGCATAGACTATTGGATTCTATGGTTTGCTAAAGCAAAACCACGTGAGTAGTTAGTCGTTATTTTGAGTGCGTCTTTTTTATTGTCTATTGATTTTTTTACAACGCGTAGTGGTTGCTACCTCCTCTCCTATCTAGGCGTTCCAACGTCGAGGGCACCCGCGGGGCGTATCTAGCGGCCGAGGCCAACGTAAGCTGTAGCGTCATTCTGTACTCGTCCTAGACCCAGCGCGTACGTCCCATACTCCCGTCAAAATCCCCCATAAAAACTCACCCCTAAAAAACTCGGGGGAATCGGGGTAAAAAAAGGGGTGGAAAAAAAGACCCCAGAAAAAAATTTTTTTTGAGTGACAAGTTTCAAGTTGAGTGCTGGAAAAAAAGTGTTTTCTTATCAGGGATACGGTTTGGGATTGATTAGTGTAAGTTCGAAACGGTGAGAGAGATGTGAGCGCAAGAGTGTTTCCGTAGGCCTAAATGAGCGGCGAAGCGCGCGGGTCGCGAAAAATTCGCACATTTCCGATCTAAAAAAACCAGGTAACATTGTTATAGGCCTATTTTTAATTACATACCAAAATAACCGGCATTTTTCGCTGTTTATTATTAATGTGACACTTTTTCTGGAGACACTCGGGATTACCGCCATTTTGACTATCCTGTAAAGTGCGGGTGCGAACCACGGAGGACGTGAAAAAAGTGTTCTGCCGATACTTTCCCATGGATTTTAATGGATCAATTGTCCTAATTATGTAAGTATTAACCTTTATTTTCGCTTTTATTCATCTATTTAGCAGAAGTATAAACGATTTTTGGCAGTATTAGCGCGTTTATATCGACGCGCTTGAAGATTTTAAAAAAGGTTATTTTTTCCATTAAATCGTTAATGAAATAATACAAATTATACCTTTTTATAATCCTTAGGGTCCATTTAATATTATTTATATAAAATTTAATTGACAAACTTAAGTTTTATATGTAAAAAGTCTCTTCAAAGTTTCGCACGGTACTGCGTCTTTGCCACGCAGTTTGAACGGGAACTGTTCCCTAAATGTCGTTTAAGATACTTAAAACTACATAAAACGAAGAAAAAACTTGTTAAAATTATATTTTTTACTTATATATTTAATTTCCTCAACACATTGTATCATTTTAAAAGCCTTTAAATTAGTAATTTAGGCCTAAAACTTTAAGTAGAGCACGTCGCTGTGCTCCAATATCACATATTTCAGTGATTTTTTAGATAAAACACCGTAAAAAATACATGAAACATACGTTACACCAAATTTCCTTTATATACCTACAAATTGATAAATGGTAGGTATTTTAAAATATGTTGCGTAATGCTCTCTATTAAATTTTAGAGTCAAATTTTACTATAAGAACTGAAAAACGCAGAAAAAAGGAAAAATCAATAACATTTCAAAGAAATACGTGTCTAATTGAATTTTTAATTATATCTTATCCGAGATAGGAAAATATTCGATAGTGGTAATAAAATAAGGTCGAAAAATAAAGTACCAAAAATGACTTTCTTTGTCGCATACATATATTAGCGATATTTAAACGGGTCATAAAAATATGATATATCAAAGTACATAGGTATAAAGTCGAAATATGCTACTTAGTCTAAATTCGTAGAAATATTGACTTCACTCAAATTAAAATACTTAGGTCAATACCCTATTTACTAAAGATACTTTTTTACCATAGTAATTTTACGAAAACGCATTCAATAACTTTAATTACCTTGTCAGTTTTAACTAAATAGACATTTCATGAAGATTTCGTTAATATTAAAATAAAATAAATGCTACTAAGATTAAAATAAGCCCTTATTATACGTTTATTTATAAAAAATATTTGAGTTTCATCAGTAAATTGTAAATAAAAAATACATTTGCGTTTTTATTTCAATAAGTTTAAGTAATCCAACAAAAAGTATTTGAGTTGCATTAGCTATTAGTAAGTACCTACTGTATTTAAAAAAAAAAAACAAGTTTTAACCAATGTAACTATGTTAGAAATAATAATATAGATTCGTATTTTCATTTTACCAATGAAATTTAGTACCCCCGTTCCCTTTTGTGTAAAATACCTATTTAAAATGGCCTGAAATCTAGTTGTAGATAAAAATAAATTAAAAATAATAAAAAAATTATTTCATGTATAAAGTACATACTTAAGTATATTTTGTATCAACTATTCTAATAGAGTACCTTTATTTTAATAATTCATATTCATTCATTATCATTTAGAAGGAACTTTTCCGAGATGGTAGGTACTTTAAAACACCCTATTAAGGTTTAGAATGTAAGTCTATCATAATATAGTACTTATATTATATATGATACATTAGTCTAAGTTTTGTATGAGTTACTTTATCTTAATATTTAATGTAAATTTCCTTAAATTACTACTATTATTTATACAGCTCGATTTTTTTCATTATGGTCTTAAAAAAGTAATAATATTAATTGAATACCTACGAGATTTTTTTATGTCAGAATTTGTCCCATAAAAGGTCGTAATTTTATTGTGATATTCATCAATGATTTTTTATATATGCCTTTAAAAAATTGGTCATTCCTTTCTAATTTCTTTTTTAATTATAATCGATGTTAATAGCAATATTTTAGATTTAAGGTATGGCAATACCCTACTTCAATAGCCTATATGATACCTATACAATGTACCTACCATCCGAATGTCACAAAATGTACGTATGCAATAAATAAAATAGAACTAATAAATTAAAGCATATGTATAATTTAATGATGAACTGATGACGATTACAATATAATATGATACCTATGATGAGAATGTGATATTGCTTCAAAGTCTGGCCGCCTATTACTTACCTTATATATTTTCACCATGTACTTGTTTTTCTGTACTGTTTTCTATGTTGTATACAATAAATAGTTATATTGTAATAGTTACCAAAAGTGCATACCTAAGTATATAAATTTGGCAAATACAAAAAAAAATGATTAAATCAACCATTTAAAAAAGTTTTATTTTTGATATAATATAGGTTTGCTTTTGACCACAATCACACCTGATCAATACTATTCAATAATTTTTTTTATTTTTTGATTTAGAATGCTGATATCTGCGTGTTATACTATGTACATAATATAGATACACCTTTTACAGGGGTAACTAGTTTACCCCCGTGTAATTTGCAGCATACCCTATTGTATTGTGTCATGTGAGAATTTTTTTTATATCCGTTCCAAATAGCAAAGAAAAAATGTGTGTCAAACTCTCTAGGCCCCACAATTTGGGCCTGATGATTCAGGCTATAATTTTTTTTTCTATATATTTATGTATTACTATTATGATATTAATAGATATTAATAGCTGACCCAGCAAACGTTGTTTTGCCATATAAATTATTTCTTGTCACCTAGGGATATAAAAAATAGCCTACGACCAATTCTCAGACCTAACAAATATAGAGAAAAATTGATAAAAATCGGTCAAGCCGTCTCGGAGGAGCTCGATAACAAACACAGTGACACGAGATTTTTATATATAATATAAAGGTGGACGTCGGTAAATAGATCCCGATTTTTGTTTTTACATATTTAATGTATTGTAGGTGTTATATTACTAAGTCCTATATTTTTGGACAAGTGATATTTGCAATGAAAATAACAGATCTATTTTTAAAGTTGTAAGTAGATTTACCTACACTCATAAAATGCCACAAACTTAAAGTAAGTAAAAAAGTGTTTTAAATGCACGGAAATAAGATTCGTTCTATTTATTTGAAATACTTAGGTACCTGATATAATAAAACGTACTATTTTAAACTTTCGCGATATTCACTCATAATTATTCGAAACGTCGAGGTAAATATTGTTTGCATGATAAGTCCCGTTTTGTATATTAATTATAATAGAATATATCGTTAAATAGTTCCATTTGATTATCTCCTAAAAAAACGAGGCGCACAAAAGCTGTTAAAATAATTAAATTCTTAAGCTCTTAAAATTTTTAATTAAATAAGGATGTTTGAGGGCTTATGTTACTAGGGTACATTATACATATTATCTGTATACAGGGTTATTTTTAATTCACTGACATCCTCTTAACCCTGAATTCCTATCACTCAAACAAATGTTTTTTGTTTTACGACTTTTTAAAATGAAGCACTTTTTTCCCATACAAATACACAGAGTATCGTAAAAATAAGAGGAAATCTCAAATTTTCAAAACGTTATTACACCAAAAATATTAAGTTATGACAAAAGCCGTAAAACAAAAAACATTTGTTTAAGTGGTAGGAGTTTAGGGTTAAAAGGATGCTAGTGAATTACAAATATCCCTGTATTATTTTATCTGCACATAAAAATGTATTTACAGCAAAAATTAAAGGAAAAATAAATAATATAAATATAAATTATTTAGGACAAAAACCCATGCACAGTGATTTTTTTTTATTTATTTTCACCATCAATAGTTTACAACAATAAATTGCATTTATTTTTACAAAATGGAACTTATATGGAATATTGTAACTATAACTTAAAGTAAACTCAGCATGCAAAACTTAAATTAACTATATTGTGCAGGGGCTAAAGTAGAAATAGTCGTAGGAGTTAAAAAATATAAATAAATATTAGGGGACAATCTTACACAAATCGACCTAGTCCCAAACTAAGCAAAGCTTGTACTATGGGTACTAGACGACGATAAACATACTTATATAGGTAAATAAATACTTAAATACATAGAAAACATCCATAACTCAGGAACAAATATTCGTGCTCATCACACAAATAAATGCCCTTACCGGGATTCGAACCCAGGACCTCTTGCTTCGTAGGCAGGGTCACTACCAACTAGGCTAAAGCGGTCGTTAACTAATAAAATATTAAATGAAAAATAAATCTATAAATATTATTAAAAAAGAAAACTGTGTTATTTTGGCAATAATTTTTGGTGATAATTATAAATACTAATATTATAAATGCGAAAGTAGCTCTACCTGCCTGTCTGTTGCCTTAAACGTTGAACCAATTTTGATGAAATTTGGTATGGACTTAGTTTGAGTTACGGAATATAGAATAATTTTTATCCCTAGTTAGTAATAATAATAAAAGGGACAGAGATATGATTAATGTTATTATTTAAATATAATCATCTTGAAAGCCGATGTACTTCAACGTTCTTGGACAAAAATACAAATACAAAATTAATTTATTTGACAAAAAACAACATTTTACATAAAAATGGTTAATTCGTTATCCGTCAAACACCAAACTACACACGCTGGACAACGCCCTCTATCCTTGTTTTTTCTTAAAAAATAAAAAAAACTAGAAAAAACTTCTAAAAAAATAAAAATACACAAAATAAAATAAAATAAGTTCCTTCAAATATTATCCCAGAGGAACGCATTGCCAGGACAATAAGTAGTTATCCTGTGATTCAATCATGCTTTTTGTCTATCACAAGTCTACGCCTAGGCCAAGTTTCATCCAAATCTGTTCAGCCGTGATTGCGTGATTTACTAATAAAAATCCATACAACTTCACAAACCTTCACATTTATAATATTAGTATGTAGGATAGAATAGGATATATGTATATATATACTGGGTTATTTGTAATTCACTAGCATCCTTTTAACCCTAAACTCCTACCACTTAAACAAATGTTTTTTTGTTTTACGGCTTTTGTCATAACTTAATATTTTTGGTGTAATAACGTTTTGAAAATTTGAGATTTCCACTTATTTTTACGATACTCTGTGTATTTGTATGGGAAAAAAGAGCTCCATTTTAAAAAGTCGTAAAACAAAAAACATTTGTTTGTGTGATAGGAATTCAGGGTTAAGAGGATGTCAGTGAATTAAAAATAACCCTGTATATATTTTCTTTATAAAAATTAGGCTTACGTTTGGCCTCAACCTCGCTTGATGGAAGGCAAAGATGAGGCTTCTTTTTTTACGTAAGACGATTTTTGCCAATTTTTGACCAAGCTATGTAAGAAAAAATAAGAATCGGCCGACCCCCTCCCCCCTGTGTAATATTTATTTATTATAACGTAAGAATCTAAAGGAAAAAATTAATACACGTTTGGATTGTTTTAATTTTTATTTTTCAAAGAAACAATTTTTAGGAACGTCTCTGTTATTGTAGTTAGGTACTAATATTTTTTATTTTTTGGTAATAATCAACTTTGGTTTTATTTTCGAATTTTCAAAGTACAATCGCGCGCCTTTTCAAAGTACAATCTTAACTTTGCGCTTTTTTGTGATCTTACGTAAGAACTATCACAGCCCCTTCCACCCCCTTGTAAGAAAAAATAAGACATGGTCAACCCCCTTCCCCCCTAAATCGTCTTACGTAATAAATGAATGGCCCCTAAGATGGTACACGATTGCCTAGAAGGTGTCTGTTCACTTTGACCTTAAAGAGAAGATATGTATATTTTTGTCATATTAGCTGTTGCCCGCAACTCCATTTTCGAAAAATTCCTTATCGCTATCCCGCGGGAACAATGCTATTCACGGAATAAAAACTATCATACAATACGTTTACTTTTAGTTTACCACTGAGAGATGGCTTGCCTTCATTTCAATTCCAACTTTAACACCATACAAATAAAGTAACTATTACAAAATCTGCAAACGTGGGTAACAGTATTCTAAAATTGGCTTTATTTGTAAGTCGTTTAAGTTGAATATGAAATGAAGGCAAATCATCTGTCAGTGGTAAACTTTATGTAATTTTACTGTACCTATGTTAAACCAGGTTGTATACTTTCTGTGTGCCAAAATTCATCAGAATCCGTCGAACTGTTTTAGCGTGGAAGAATAACACAAACATCCATACATCGTTTATATAATATTAATTAATAATAATAAGATAACTCAGTATTGAGGGTCTTGACCTTCCTTCTGCATTAAGTATACCAAATTTACTTTCTACACCTATAACAAATTTCGATCTACTATCATTAAGTACAGTAGTCTGTTTGGCGAGCCTTGGGGGAGGCCTATGTTCAGCAGTGGACGTCTTTCGGCTGAAATGATGATGATGATGATGATCATTAAGTACAAATAAAAATCTTCCAATGAACTGAGACAATTACTTTGCTCACATCAGGTCCTTAAGATCGCGGGTTAGCAAAGTAATTGTTTCAGTTCATTAATATGGACCTCCGCAATGTAACGACTGATTCAATAAATTATTAAAAAAATCTTCCACATTAATTTACCATTTCAAATTTTGACCAGAAATAATACTGCTCAAAATTAATTTTGACAAAATGTAATTGTGCTGAAAAATAATTATTACCAAATCTATTTTCAAGATTGTTTGCTGGTCTTTTTTCTGGGTTTTTCTGTGAACCCATGTTTCAGTTTGTATTTAGTATGATATAAATCTCTTTTCGTCATAAGTGAATTAATTCCTGATTAATTGAACTGGTTATCATTTTTTTCGGCCATTAATTTTGTCAATTTTACCATGGGACATGATTCCATTTTCGACAATATTCTGAATGGACAATTTTCCTTATTGACATATTTCAATTTGGCATTTGGCTGATTTTGACTTATCATTTCGAGTGAACTTTTCATCTGTAATAAATGACAGTAAATCCAAATTTATGTATGTATGTAAACTATTTATTGTAAAAAAATAACGAAAGATTTTTTTTATTGACAACCGTTGAAATGCGTGTACAATGTTGAACTTATCCCTTGAAGGGAACTCTACCAGTCAACCTTTAAGCGGATGAAAGGAGCATTTAGTAAGGGACTGACAAAGAGTACCTAAGTAAAAAAAAAGTTAACAAAAATCGTTTTGAAAGGTACAACAAAGGAACTACTTGTTCATGGAGATTGAAGGGTCAGAAAATTTTGTCAAAATCAAAATAATCACATATCGTCGATCAAACTCCAATACGGCGTAACCAACAATGGCTAATGCCGCGTGACTAACAAAATGTGTCAAATTTATGTTTGGGTAAATCTGTCATCAATAAACACAAAGATGTTCAATTTTAATGTTCTCCTAAAAACTTGCCACAAGGTAGTTCTTTACGCGGCATTAGCAATTGTTGGTTACGCGGTATGGCAGTTTCATCGACGATAATGTAGTTTTATAGTAAAAGGTATCTAAAAATACATTCAGAATATTATTGTTTAGTGGTCGAACAAATCCAAATAATTCACTGACGTTACGTCTTTGACGCGTAGCACTTCGAACATGGCTATATACAGAAACAAGAAAAAGATTGAAATCACTCAACCGCTAACTTAAATTACCTAATCGCTGGTTGAAATTAGCCAATCACTGACTTAACCAATGACTGACAGAACTTACCCAATGACTGACTTTAACTTGACCAATGACTGACAGAACTTACCCAATGACTGACTGAACTTACCCAATGACTGACTGAACTTACCCAAAGACTGACTGAACTTACCTAATCACTAACTGAAATTACCCAACCGCTAATTAAAATTACCCAATCGCTTTTTGAAATTACTCAATCACTGGTTGAAATTACCCAATTGCTGACTAAAATTACCCAATTGCTTATTCATCATCATCATTTCAGCCGTAGGACGTTCACAGCTGGACATAGGCCTACCTCATTGACGCCCAATCGTTAGGGTTGGAAGCGACTTGCATCCACCCTGCTTATTGAACTTACCTAATAGCTGGTTGAAATTACCAAATCGCTAGTAGAAATTATCCAATTACTGGTTGAAACTACCCAATTACTGAAAGACAGTTCCCATTAGCTTTTTGAAACTACCCAATTACTGACTAAAATTATCCAATCGGTGGTTGAAGTTACTCAATCGCTGATAGAAATTACTCCATTGCTGACGAATTTACCCAATCACTGACTGAGATTACCTAACCACATGTTGAAATTACCCAATTGCTAGTTGAAATAACCCGACTGCTAATTGAAATTACGCAATCGCTAACCGAAATTACGCAATGACTGGTTGAAATTACCCAATCGCTGAATAAATGGGGCAATTGGAGTAATTTTTGTGTTTAAAAAATACGTAAAAACCGCGGATTAATTTTAATAAAAAAAATCAAAGATAATTGTCTTCCTCAGTGCTATTTTTTATTTTTTCTTCTTTATTTGGCACTTTGTATGAAGATAAATAAGTACATCATAAAATACTTACATATTAAACATCCAAGACTCGAGCACAAACATTGGTATTTTTCACACAAATATCTGCCGGGACCGGGAATCGAATAGGGACCTCAAGCTTCGTAGTCAGGTTCTCTATCAGCTAGGCTATCTGGTCGTGACGGAGTAATTAAAAAATAAATAATTCATTTTAGTTTTTGTCCCGGAAAATTGCATAGACGGAGTCACGGGCAACAGTTAGCGTTTATTTTAATTTCCAATCCTGTAATTTTAAAACGTACAAAGCCATTGTTTACATTCTCATTCCTTATTTCAACCCCTTAAGGGGTGATCTTTCAAAGACGCTGAGTTTTTATTTCTAACCTAAATTATAACTTTTACTTTACCAAAGTTCCCGAGCATTTTCATTATAAAGAGTACCTTTTATTTTTTTTAATGAGTGAGTTTGGTGTTTTCTAATTTGAAAAATTAAAAAAGTGCCCTTATAATTAAGAGATTGTGTTCTTAGGTCTCATCTTCGCCTTCCATCAAGCGAGATTGACCAAACGTAATCCTATTTTTAATATAAAAAAAAATTGGCTCGTCACGAAATGGACACAAAAATCTTACGGAAAAATCAGTTTTTTTTTTTATCATCAAAATCAATAAGTAGTTCTCAAATTGTGCACTTTATAATGATAATGCCCCAACTTTCACCCCTAACTACACCCATTAAGGGTTGATTTCTATCTTTGTAATAAAATTGTTTGTGCCAGCAAAGCTAGGGTAACGACTAGTGTACTATATGTATCTTATACTTTGTATAGTTAGGTGATATCATACTATGACGTCACTCGCCCACGTTACGGCTTTGACCTAAAATTATAGCATAGCAGTCACCGTCTCACCTGCTGCCTAGTTTAAAACATTTCTACCTTTTAAAGACACATTCGAATAGTCGTTACATTACTAGCTGTTGCCCGCGACTCCGTCCGCGAAGAGTAAGGGTATAAAAAATAGCCTACGACCTATTCTCAGACCTACCAAATATGGAGAAAAAAAATTGATAAAAATCGGTCAAGCCGTCTCGGAGGAGTTCGATAACAAACACCGTGGCACGAGATTTTTATATATTAGATAATTTATCTATCTTTTCCCACTTCCTAACAATAGTATAAACGTGAAAGTTTGTATGGTTAGATGGATGTGTAGATGTTTGTTACAGTTTCACAATAAAACGGTTCGACGTAATCGATGAAATTGAGTGTGGCCTATCATTTCCGATAATCGTTTTCTCTTCGTGGCATTTATTCCATTCCCATATTATCCCAGTGGCATTTTTTCTCTTTTTTTCTATTCTCTTAATTACCCAGGAAGTATTTTCATTATTCATAATCATAATCATAGTCATAATCATTTATTTGCATAAAAACATGGTGTGTTATGATGGCATGAGGGACAAGATAGTTTCACACATTTTTGTCACAATATGACGCGCAAATTTCAAAATTGCTACACATAAATAAAAAATAATTATATAAACTTATTTGTCATGACTTGTGCTTCAGTACAATCATATTATTCGATTACCTAACATAGTATTTAACGACCGCTTAGCCTAGTTGGTAGTGACCCTGCCTACGAAGCAAGAGGTCCTGGGTTCAAATCCCGGTAAGGGCATTTATTTGTGTGATGAGCACGAATATTTGTTCCTGAGTAATGGATGTTTTCTATGTATTTAAGTATTTATTTATCTATATAAGTATGTTTATCGTCGTCTAGTACCCATAGTACAAGCTTTGCTTAGTTTGGGACTAGATCGATTTTTGTAAGATTGTCCCCTAATATTTATTTATTTATAGTGTTTCTAATTCTGGGCGGTTTGCCCTTCGGGCACAAGAAACTACCTAACTAACCTACCTAGTATTCTAGGACAGGTGTCCATTGAGATTAGAAAAGATTGAGAAAGTATGCCAATAGAAAAAAACAATTTTATTTTGAGAAATAGTGCCCACGGAGAATAAAATATCGGGAAAAAATGCCACTGGGGAAATATGGGAATGGAATAATTGCCACGAAGAAAAAAGGATTTTAGGAAATTATGGGCAACACTTCTCATTGGACCAAGAAAAAATTCACCCTCAATTTTAATCCCATTATTATGCACCCTACATTTAAATAGAGACGTCTATTATATTATTTAAAATACGAATAGACTAGGGCAATAAATGTTATTCACGGTTCATAGATACTAGATAATGTTTCCTTCTTTAAAGGGGCGTCCAGAATCAAGTATATAAGACACCCTTATTTTTTGATACATAGTCTATTAAAAAGATCAATTATTGAAAAGAGGGCGTTTTCATAGTTCCGTGATCAAAGGGTAAAAACGGGACCCCTATTACTGAGACTTCGCTGTCTGTCCGTCTGTCAGTCTGTCACCAGGCTGTATCTCATGAACCGTGAAAGCTAGGCAGTTGAAATTTTCACATATGATGTATTATTCTGGTTGTCGCTATAACAACAAATACAAAACAGAATAAAATTAATATTTAAAGGGGCTCCCATACAACTAACGTGATTTTTTTGCTCGTTTTTGCTCGATATTGATAACGGCAACAGGTAGACGCTTGAAATATTCACAGAATAATTAGTTATGTATTCACTTTAAAAATAAATAATCAAATTAAAATAAAACAAATATTTAAGGGGGGCTCCCATACAACAACCGTGATTTTTTTGCCGTTTTTATAGATGACTAGCCTTCCGTCCGCAGCTTCGCCCGCGATAAATTCATTTTCCCATAGGAAAAGGTATTTTCCCGCGGTAAAAAGTAGCCTATGTCACTCAGTGACAATGTAGCTTTCTAACGGCAAAAGAATTTTTGAAATCGGGTCAGTAGTTTCGGAACCTATTCAATGCAAACAAACAAACAATCAAATCTTTCCTCTTTATAATATTAGTATAGAAGTATAGATTAGTATTAGTATAGACTAGCTGTTGCTCGCGACTCCGTCTGCGAAGAATAGGGGTAGGTATACAAGAAATAGGCTACGACCTTTGATCAATTATAACTGTAGATCCACAGTCGCTCGCCCGAAAATGTCCGAGCCAAATGAGCGCCACTTTGATAAAAGTGGCCTTCTTTTTTCTCAGAACGTTGCGTGAAATTGTCAAGTTTAGCTGTCAAGTGGAGTTTTGCCGCTACCGAAATTCGACTGTAATGAAGTAAAGACTAGGTTCAAATTTCTGTGTAGGTGATGATTTTATTTGTTACGCAACCAAATAAAAAAGTTCGGACATTCTTTGAAGGGGATTTTGTTCGGCAATGTGTATCTTCAGTTATAATTGATCAAAGGCTACGACCTATTCTTAGACCTACCGAATGTAGACTGGAATAGGGGCTGGGGGGTAGGATGACAAAGGGGGCCGGGAGAGGTGCGGGCGGCGAGCGCGCCTCGTGTGCCTGCCGCTCGCACCTCTCCCGGCCCCCTGATAAAGGATCTACGTCAATTATCTCCAATCAAACCAGGATTATATTGAAATTTAAAGATTTATTTCTTAAGCTTCCAGTATTACAAGTGCCAAGGTAACGGCTGTCAAAATCGAAATCGAAATGTACCCGAAAATGATTAGTGTTGCTATTACATCAAAAAAATATACCCACATTATTATAGTGTTGCCATACAAATCAATCACTACACCCCGTAATAAGGAATGTGTTACAATAACAATAGTATTACTATATTATGATGAACCTTACACTTTGTCGTCATACCCCCCAGCCCCTGTACTGCGCGGGCGACTCAGTTAATACCATTAGCTATGCTATAATCGTCCTTGCTATTATATAATCTATGACACCTAAACTACGAAATAGGTATGTCTTAAACTATTAAATAGAACAACCCTAGTAAAAATGCGCTCAGCAGAATTATAAATGCACCCTTCAATATTCAAATTTAACCTGCTTCAATATTAAATAGAAAACAGGTAATTCCTTGGGAATGACCTTGGAGTTATCCCAAGGTCTGAGGGTAGAACTTGTTTGGATGAATTAAGTTTTTGATATTTTAGTGACATTACCTTATTTGGTATTGTGTGTTTTGTTATGTTGATCTGACTGGATGAAGAACAAAGGTACGGTTATTCTTTAAGGGTTATTCTTGATCGACAAGTTTAGGCAATTGTACATTGCAGACGAAATTTATGTTAGTTTTAAAAATAAATCCTGCACAAAGGTGATAATTGGGTGGATCAACTATTTCTTGTTGTTATTCTGTCCCGTCATCGAGGGGACAAAAGTAGTACAGAGAGCTTAGTATAAGTTTTACTTCACCAAAATACTTTTCGATCGCGTTTACGTAAAAATTTCAATTCTATGGAAACATGGGCGCGCGCGCGCGGAGACGCTGTCCATGATTCCATAGTAATTGATTTTTTTACGTAAACGCGATCGAGAAGTATTTCGGTGAAGTAAAAACTTATACTAAGCACTCAGTACGCTTAGTA
This sequence comes from Archips xylosteana, assembly GCA_947563465.1. Classification (NCBI taxonomy): domain Eukaryota; kingdom Metazoa; phylum Arthropoda; class Insecta; order Lepidoptera; family Tortricidae; genus Archips; species Archips xylosteana. Next base: position 10,602,243 of record OX387373.1, read on the forward strand.
TAAGTTTTACTTCACCAAAATACTTCTCGATCGCGTTTACGTAAAAAAATCAATTACTACGGAAACATAGACAGCGCCTCCGCGCGCGCGCGTCTGTTTCCATAGAATTGAAATTTTTACGTAAACGCGATCGAGAAGTATTTTGGTGAAGTAAAACTTATACTAAGCGTACAGTATGCTTAGTATAAGTTTTTCTTCACTTCAATACTTCTCGATCGCGTTTACGTAAAAATTTCAATTCTATGGAAACATGGAAGCGCGCGCGCGGAGGCGCTGGCCATGTTTCCATAGTAATTGATTTTTTTACGTAAACGCAATCGAGAAGTATTTTGGTGAAGTAAACCTTCAGTACGCTTAGTATTAGTTTTACTTCACAAAAATACTTCTCGATCGCGTATACGTAAAAAAATCAATTACTATGGGAACATGGACAGCGCCTCCGCGCGCGCGCGTCCATATTTCCATAGAATTGAAATTTTTACGTAAACGCGATCGAGAAGTATTTTGGTGAAGTAAAACTTATACTAAGCGTACAGTTTAATTAGAAGAAATGTTGTGTCACATTAACTAACATGCTTATTAGATGACCAATTGTAGAAAGGTTTAAAACTACCACAAAAATGCATGTTTGGCAAATTTTAATCACATAAACTTGCGGTTTAAAGAGTTACCCAGGAGACCGTCACTATAGTAACGAGTGACAAAGAAAAGTTGATCGACGTAATTAAGTAAGTGAAATCGTCAGATAGGTATCCCAATAAAATCATCCGTTCTATCTGAACTTGCATATTGCCATTAAAAAAAGGTTTAGTCTTTTTTCACTTGTTTTGTAATACATAAAAGTGAAAGGATTTATGATCATAATCACAATTAGAATGATATTTATAATAATAATAGCTAACTGTGCATTCCTATTTTTCGTTGTATACTCAAAATTAAGAAATTGTTAACAGGGCGTTAAAATTAGTCCGTTTGGTTACGCGCTTTTTCAAGTCTTTACAATAAAAAAAACGTAACAAACCGGACGATTCTTCACTTCTTGTTAAACATTGTTAAACTTGTCCGATTTGTTACGTTTTTTATTGCAAAGGCTTGAAAAAGTGCGTAACCAAACGGACTAATTTTAACTCCCTAATTTCTTAATTTTGGGTACAACGAAAAATAGAAATGCCCAATTAACATTTTAATTAACCTTATGAAATATAATAACTATAATATATTATGGAAAGGAGTCCCTTTAGGCAAGAAGGTTCCGAAGATACTGGCAGCGTTCCCCCTTTGAATAACTAAGCTAATTCTTTGTCCGAGGTAGCTGCCAGCTCTTCTGTCTCCTGTGATGTCGACTAACCTTTTTGCTATTTCCTTAAAAAGCCTCATAGCCTTTGATCAATTATAACTGTAGATCCACAGTCGCGCGCCCGAAAATGTCCGAGCCAAATGAGCGCCACTTTGATAAAAGTGGCCTTCTTTGTTCTCAGTACGTTGCGTGAAATTGTCAAGTTTAGCTGTCAAGTGTCAACCGAAATTTGACTGTAATGAAGTAAAGACTAGGTTCAAATTTCTGTGTAGGTGATGATTTTAATTGTTATGCAAACAAATAAAAAAGTTCGGACATTCTTTGAAGGGGATTTTGTTCGGCAATGTGTATCTTCAGTTATTTGATCAAAGCTCATAGCGCTAGGATCCCACGGACCGAGGGTCTCGACACCGATTGAGACAAAATCATATTCGGAGCCTAGACCCCTGTATTTCAGTCCTTTCGCTCTTTCAGTCTCTTCAGAAGCTGCACCAGGTCTGAGCAAGTTCCATGGAGATGGGAAGGGGCCAGCGTGTCTGAACAAGTAGCATCCCAACTGTTTTTTCTAATATTACAAGTTAGTTGCCCGCTGCATCACGAATGGGCCGGTTCGTCTGTGGCAGTATAATACCAGCCTCTCACAGAACAGAGCATGAAGCAGCAGTACTCCTGCTGCGTTTCGTACGGCCAGTGAGAGCGCCGGGGTCCCAATACCTCTCTTCTATTCCCTCTCCTTTTTTAAAGCCCGGCAACAGATCAGTGACTCTTCTTGAGTGGATGATATTTATGGGCGGTGGTGATCATTTTCCATCAGATGACCCTCTTACTCGTTTGCCTCCCTCCTATAAAAAAAAGATAGTGCGTGCAGCTCCTCCGCGCGGATGAAGTGAAACTTCGTAATGCGGAAATGTAAAAGGCACTTCTACATCAATATGAACCTTATTGAAATAACTTAAAGAACTAAATTTACTTATGCATCTATGTGTTTAAAGTACTCACTAGATGGCGCTTTTATCAAGTGTCATACATTTTGCACAGACAGTATGAGTTCTAAATGGCACAAGTTTTTAACATCCGTTTATATATATATATAAACCGGCCAAGAGCGTGTCGGACACGCCCAAGATAGGGTTCCGTAGCAGGTACGAAAAAATCTTAGCAAACTTTATTAATGTGTTTGTTTTGGTCCCAACGTCGGCGGTACAGCGCCATCTATCGGCGAATTGGGTAACTAATCTAATGCAGTCTACTAGATAGAACTATGTATGTTGATTTGTTTTCAGATGTAACATATTTTTTTTTATTTGAAAGAAGATACTGTTAGCGTGATCTTATAGGTACTTAAAGAAAAAAAATGCTTGCAATGAAGGTTAAATTACAATCTTAGTTTAGAAATATTTAAAAAAAAAAACTTAAAAACTGCTCAACTGATTAAGTTGCAAATAATTTTCCTAGAAAGTTTTTATTAAGTTTAACTTACGTGATTTTTTCATATTTTTTAGACGTGCGGTTCAAAAGTTAGAGGGGGGGGGGACACATTATTTTGATTATTCGGAGTGAATATCTCCGAAAATATTCACTTTATCAAAAAATGGTTTTATAAAACCCCTATTTATTTTCAAATACCTATCCAATGATACCCCACACTATAGGGTTAGTCGAGAAAAAAAAATCACCCCCACTTTACGTCTATGGGAGGTACCATAAAAAATTTTTTTTTACCTTTTTTTATTTATGCACTTTGTCGGCGTGACTGATATATATATTCATGCCAAATTACAGCTTTCTAGTACTAACAGTCTCTGAGAATAGCCGCGGACAGACAGACGGACAGACATGGCGAAACTATAAGGGTTCCTAGTTGACTACGGAACCCTAAAAAGGCGAGATAAACATAAACGTCAACTTTTGTTGCTGCGTATTTAAACGCAACGCCTGTTGGAAGTCTCATTAGAAGTTTCACATCAAAAATTTTTAAAAACATTATATTGTAGGACCGTACTCGACCGAATTAAGTTAGTGTATGTTTTCAACGCGTTAAATACGCCAAATCTAATTTAATTAAAATTTATTTAAATATTAATGACGTTTTAAATTCTCCGGCACTGACTCACTGCCGGGGACCTTGACCGGCAGACGGCCGCCATACGGACAGACCAGCGAACATATCTATACCTATAGCTAAACCGTTTATATGAGTCTTCGCCCGCGCGGTACAGGGGCTGGGGGGTATGGTCTAAGAGCCGTTGAAGATCGATCTTCACCGATCTGATAACTCGATGAGACATATTTTTTATCAAATATAATTTATAAACAAATGTGCCTATGATAACTTGCCAAGCGAAAAGTGTTCATAGCTTTTTTTTGTTTTATTGTGGAGTGCCTTTAGCCATCTTCCAGCTCCATCATTAGACCCTGGTTACCATCTGGGATCAAAGTACTCGTCAAGACGAATCAAACGAGTCCAAACTCGATGGGGCTGTGTCGTTTTATTGTGGAGTGCCTTTGGCCAAACTGAATTTATGAAATTACGAATTACCCCATCGAGTTTGGACTCTTTTGATTCGTCTTGACGAGTACTTTGATCCCAGATGGTAACCAGGGTCTGATGATGGAGCTGGAAGATGGCTAAAGGCACTCCACAATAAAACAAAAAAAAATCTATGAACACTTTTCGATAGGCAAGTTATCATAGACATATTTGTTTATAAATTATACTTAATAAAAAATATGTCTCATCGAGTTATCAGGTCGGTGAAGGTCGATCTTCCACGTCTCCTCTACTAGTAGGACGACAAAGGGGGCCGGGAGAGGTGCGGGCGGCGAGCGCGCCTCGTGTGCCTGCCGCCCGCACCTCTCCCGGCCCCCTTTGTCGTCATTCCCCCCAGCCCCTGTACGCGCGGGCGTGGACTCATTTGAACGGCTTAGCTATACGCTACGATGTGACCATTTCCACTAAGCAGGGAATAAGATTCTCAATGTTTATTTAATAAGGAAAACTTGTTTGCCAAGGTTACGAAAAGAGGTTTATTTTAAGCGTTAAAATAAGGAAAACATAGACATAAGTAGTTACACGTTCAGGCCGCAATGAGCTTCTGGCGCATTTGTTGCATTCATTGAATCCCGTGGGCATGCTGTATCATTACTAGCAAAGCTTTAGATTCGAAATTCATTTGTAAGATAATTGATTATTCACTCTATTGACCAGTGCTTTTCGAAACACGATTACTTGTAGTTCGCTCGATAGAAAGTAAATCGAAAGTCGTCTGTAAAAAATAAAATAAATCCTTAGTACGGCCACAGAATATATAATAGTACTAACGTACAGAATGGAACAAGTTACTAACTTGTTTAAAGTTGCACAGTAGCGCCATCTCTTGGTCCAGGTGAGCGGTTAGTTCCGAAGGAGTGTTAAGTCTCTCGGTAGAGGGCATAACATAGATGCGCGTTTTATCACTGCATAAGGTGATTATAACAGACTGAAATGTACGATGTATAGGAAAAATTCGTTGCTAACCTCTAGACCAGTGATGGTGTAGGGGTAAGCACGCAGCACGGAACGCTGAGGACCTGGGTTCGATTCCCAGCATTGGTCTTTTTTCTGGGGTTTTTTCTGTGCATCTATAGTTCAGTTTGTATTTAGTTTGAAATGTACAGAATGGACACGCTCCACCCCGCACCGATTCGAGTTACCCCACCCCTCAAGGCGCAGATTGCCGGACCCCGCCGGAATCCAGAAGAGTGCGCGCGCGATGTATGCAGGCGTACGCGTATTTGTACGTCGTGTCCGCCGCGTGGTACGGCGTAAATACTGTACTGCAGGTCATGAATTTTTGAATGTTAAAACAAGATGTTTTCTAGGGCTTAGTGATGCTACACTTTTAAAATATGCATTTGTTTTAGTAATACAATGAAAATACCTAAATACACGCGCGGTCTGACCAACCTATCTAGAGCCGCCGTGCTTCCCTCTTGTCCGTATAGTTAGTTGCGTTAGTTTTCCTTCGGCTTTGATTCTAGCCGCTCTCACTCACACGTACACAAACAAGTGCAAAGAATACCTAAAATGTATTAGCGCAAGAAGTTTGGTGCGGTCTTCATGATGGTGTCTGAATAACCCTCTCGGATCAACACCAAGGGACTGATGAAAAAAGATAGTGCGTGCAGCTCCTCCGTGCGGAAGAAGTGAAACTTCATAATGTGAAAATGAAAAAGGCACTTATACATCAATATGAACCTTATTGCAATAACCCAAAGCAAAGAAGCGGCTAGCAAGCAGCCAACTACAGCGCTAGCGAAACAAGTTAAATAACTCGTCACTAGATGGCGTTGCTCCTCGTGTGCACGTTATTTTCAATATTATTTCTTGATTTTTCGTAATTCTCAAAGATATTCAATACTTTTTTTTACTAAATACGTTTAAAATACTTTATTCTACGATCTACCATTAAAATAGTTTTGATTTTTACAAGTTTTCATACTAAACCATGCAATTGTTCTGGATCGCACTGACGAAGTTTTTAACATCCGTTTGTAATATATACAATGCGAACGTCTCGTAAACGTCAACTTGCTTTGCGTTGCGTTGCGTATTTGCGTTGTTGGAAGTCGCATTAGAAGTTTCACTTTAAAAAGGGTACTTACGTATGTTTTTAGCAAAATTAATAAATGAATAATATGTAATCAAATGAGGATTATGCTTGGAGTTTCTCTGCGGGATCGCATTAGAAATGATGAAGAACTAAAGTCACGGACATAGCTCGAAGAATCGCCAGACATAAGTGGCAGTGGGCAGGGCACATCGCCCGTAGAACTGTGACGGCCGATGGGGCCGAAAGGTTCTCGAGTGGCGTCCGCGGACCGGAAGCAGTGTAGGTTAGGCCTCCAACAAGATGGAGCGACGTTATTACCCACCACCACCACCCACTATAATATATGTATCTATTTATTTGTTTACACTTTTTATACAGAATTTGTTTGTGCTGATTCCGGTCCAACAAGTTTGATGCACGGATATGAAGGGTTTGACTGAAAATCAGCGCTGCAGCAGGCATCTACTGCAGCTTATGCTGAGTCGAATTCCTTTTCGACATCTACAATTATGTTTTTTGTTTTTATTGTTATTATTGTTCTTTTTATTTTTCTCAGTGTATTAGTCAGTGTATTTTCTTTTTTGATGTCGAATAAAGTTATGTCTATGTCTATGTCTTATTTGTATGGTTTAAATTTACAAGAAGCAATAGGTACTTGCTGATCTCAAAAAATAGCTATTTTCAAGCAATAATGATATAAAGTGATTCTAAATTAGGTAGGCTTTATTACCCTCTGGTAGTACCTTAGAAAAATAAAAAAATTGGATTTTTGATTTTTAGGGCTAGTGATAGTGGTAGTGAAAATGGGATTAAAAATTTTCGGGCTATGAAGAAACTGCTTAGTAAACAGATATACAAGAATTGCTTGTTCAAATGAAATTGTTAACGAAATCCGAATATGGTAAAATGACCTTTGGACAGGTTCATATTATACACGTGCAGACATTTTTTTTATGTCTAGACGTTTAGCTATTAAATAGAGTTACCACTACTAGAGCGAAGCTTCAATTTTAATTTTTAGGTCAGTTTTGTGACGTTTTTTTCATACAGTTTACCTATATGAGTCGCAAACTAGTGACTACCGTTTATTTTACCCGACCCATGGTCACACCAATGCACCTCCCAACCATAATTCAGTTCAGAAAACAGGTGGGTTAGGTTGGTTAGGTAGTTTCTTCTGCCAAAAAGGCAAACCGCCCAGAAATAGGAGCCCCGCGAAGCGGGGCTCTGTCGAGTTGGTTCAAATTAATTATTTATATTTAGTCAAGGGTGAGTTGATCTATAGTGGTGTGATTTTGAGTAAGAAAAACCCAAAATTTCGTCATTATAAAACTAGTGCGTGGAGTCCCTCCGCGCAGAAGTAAAACTTCATAATAAACTAGCGAAACAAGTTACATAACTCGTCGCTAGATGGCGTTGCTCCTCGTGCGCTCGTTATTTTCAATAATTTTTCTTGACTTTTCGTAATTCTCAAAGATATTCAATACTTTTTTTTTACTAAATACGTTTAAAATACTTTATTCTACGATGTACCATTATAGGATAGTTTTGATTTTTACAAGTTTTCATACTAAACCACGCAATTGTTCTGGATCGCACTGACGGAGTTTTAACATCCGTTAGTATATATACAATGCGAACGTCCCGTGAACGTCAGCTTGCGTTGCGTTGCGTATATAACGCAGCGCTTGTTGAAAGTCGCATTAGAAGTTTCACTTAAAAAATTGAGAGCGTGTTTACACTTTTTATTGGATACCCTTCACACTAAATTTCCTAGGTGTAGTCAGCCATGAAATTCCTTTACCGCCCTAAAGCTCAATGTCAGTTTGTACGGCTTAAAACATTAAAAGCTATTTTCACTTACGAGTCAAAGTGACTATCAGCTTATTTTTGACGTAACAACGTCTAATAAATCGATGAACGCCGGCTGCACGCACGAAAAAGGATGACGTAATGTCCTGTACAGGTCCCGTACATGTCACGTACATGTCCCGTACAAGAGAGAGCAGTGAACGCCAGGATGTACCTCGGATACTTTTTAATGGGGGGGTGCGAGGTAGGAGGGGGGTGCGGGGACGTTAAAGGGGGGATGAAAATTTCATTGATTTTGCCGTAGGATGCACCGTTTTCAAGATATTTGACAAAACACCGGTTCTCGTCCGATCACCGAGGTTAAGCAACGTCGGGCGCGGCCAGTACTAGGATGGGTGACCGCCTGGTTTAATTTTTGTTTTTTGAATGTTCAGTTATGACGTTGTCACGTTAAACTATCGTCCGTAAACCGACTGCAAAACCGAGTTGCAAAATTTCCATTCGCTCTTTTCCCCAAATGCTTTTGCTCTCTATAATTTTACAGAAGCAAAATACCTAATTTGAATTGACTGTTGAAGTGAGGGTAAAAATGGCGGCCAAATAAAAGAATAAATTTATCTATTTAACTATAATGTAGCCATGAGTACAGCGAGAGGTCCAAGAGGTCTTAAAACTAAAGTGCTTTCGTTTTTATAACCTATAATAGCACCATCTGAAGGAATCCTTGTGTAACTACTACATTGGCTAATTAAGTAAGGAAGAAACACTTGTATCGAAGTTATCGAACAGAATAAATAGTACTTTACGTACGGTATAGATGGCGCTGTTACCATTATTATGTTAATGGCCTTAACAATTGACCCAGGAAACAATGTAGATGGAGCTCCGCGCTTCTGTGTGCTTTTGGCCCTTCGGGCCGATGCAAAATTAACTTAACCTAAACCTACCTATGTTATGTTTCTGTATCGATTAAAGTTGGGAAAAAACGCAATAGGGATGTTTCCTAGGTAAAAAAATAATAATTCTTATTAGTCCGTATTTTACATTATCAAAAAATATTAGACACGTAATTTTTCTTTTGACAATTAAACAAAAAACGACGAAGATATGGCGCGTTGAAGTTCCGCGTGACGTCACTTGTTCCTAAAACGCTCACACAAAGTGTAGGAACAAGTGACGTCATGCGAAACTTCAACGCGCCATATCTTCGTAATTTTTTGTTTAATTGACAAAATAAAAAATACGTGTCCAATATTTTTTGATAATCTAAAAGACTGACTAGTTAGGAAAGTAGCCAATTGTGAAAATAAGCTTCAGTAAAAAACTACTATACTTAGTTTAATTTAAGCTTAGAATTAACGGTCAAATTGTAACACACGTTTCTCGGTATTTCGAACACAAATTGACTAAAAATACCTACATGTACATTTTTTTTTTTTTTTTTTTTTTTTTATGTTAGATAGGCCAGACAGACGAACTAGTGGGTCACCTGATGTTAAATGAACACCACTGTCCATAGACACCCGCAGCGCTTTACACGATGCCAGTGCGTTGTCGGCCCTAAAGGAGAGGGAATAGTGGAAGGGGAGAGGGAGAGGGAGAGGGAAGGGATGAGGTATTGGGCCCCCGGCACTCTCACTGACCGTACGAAACGCAAGCAGGATTACTGCTGCTTCACGCCGGTGTTCTGTGAGAGGGTGGTACTGCCCCGGACGAGCCGGCCCATTCGTGATGCAGCGGCTAGCTACAACATGGCTCTACCACTACAAAAAAACATTTATTAGCGGTATCTATTATATTTTCAATATAGAAGTTTACACAATTTTAAATAGTTTCGTTGTTTCATTTAAAAAAGTGTGCAAATTTTACCGTTAAGTTTCAAATGTTAAAATAAATGGAGTATAGGTACACTGAGAATAAAAGCATTTGGGAAAAATGCAAATTTTGCTACTAGGACATAATAATAATAATAATAATTATTATTATTCATTTAATCAGATAACTAGATCCAAATTTTTGTTAGTATACAAAACTTACAAGCTACGTTAGTGTCACAAATTAACTATTTTATTATATAAAATATGGCAAAAATTATCATTAAAATCACAATTTAAAATTTAAAATCATAGTTAAAATTAAATTTAATGTCAAAAAGGATAATAATAATAATAATAAATTAAGAGAAATACAATTGAATTTTAATTAAAACAATTATAATATTAAAACAAAAATAAATAAATCAAATTCAATGTCAACCAAAATAATACTACATGTTTATAATAAAATAATAGTGACAATAATAATACTAGGTTAGAACTTAAAAACTACTTGAAAAGAAAATAAACCAATTTACATAGAACTATATTTTAGATTTTCCTCATGAGACAGTTCACATGTTCAAGTATGGGAGAGTCGGGTCTGCATACGAACATTTGCAGAATGCTATTGGAGCTAATAATAATTTTGAGCTATAATGATTTTGGTAAATTGATGTAACCAGTCTGTCTATCAAATACTTAATTATCTTTATTAATTATCACCATTATAACCTTAATAGCTAAGAGTTGCAAAGTTCAATGACTTTAGTATGCTGTACAAACACAATTCTGCGCGATAATCGCAGAACTAATAATAATAGAATAGAAATGTTAACCACACTTAATATTATAAATGTGAAAGTGTGTCTGTATACCACTGGACCGATATAGATGAAATGTGGTATAGAGATAGTTTGACTCCCGGGAAAGGACATAGAATCGTTTTTGTCCCGGAAAATTGCATAGTTCCGCGGTCGCGTTATTCTAAAAACGCACAACATTTCTATACGTCTTTTTAGGGTTCCGTAGTCAACTAGGAACCCTTATAGTTTCGCCACGTCTGTCCGTCTGTCTGTCTGTCCGCGGCTAAGCTCAGAGACTGTTAGTACTAGAAAACTGTAATTTGGCATGAATATATATATTAGTCACGCCGACAAAGTGGTTAAATAAAAAAAACAAAAAAAAATTTTTTTTAGGGTACCTCCCATAGACGTAAAGTGGGGATGATTTTTTTTTTCTCGACTAACCCTATAGTGTGGGGTATCGTTGGATAGGTCTTTTAAAACCATTGCGGGGTTGCTTACATGATTTTTGTATTCAGTGATTTTTTTGCGAAATATTCAACTTTAAAGTGAAAATTTTCATTAAAATCGACCGCCCCCCCCCCCCCCTAAAATCTAAACTGTTGGGTGGAAAAATTTGAAAAAATTCAAAATGGTAGTAAATATATTAAATTTACAATGAAAATTATAGCGGCTAAGATTGCTTGGGAATTATTTGTAGTTTAAGAGTAAATAGTAGCCTAAGGTATTAAACACACCGTCACTACTTTGAAAAACTCGTATCTCAAATCAGCATGTAAACAAAACTGAACCTTGAGACGCGCGTAATAAAGTTCACTTTGCCAGATTAACGATTTTGAGATACAAGCTCACAGATTTTTTGAGAATCGTACACATACGAAATCCTTAGAAAAATATTACTTGATTTTTTCGTAATGGCTACGGACCCTATCTTGGGCGTGTCCGACACGCTCTTGGCCGGTTTTTTATCTCTAGAATGCAAATCAATCAATCAATGCTTATTCAGTCATACTAGTTACTTATTTACTACCCATTTAAGGGCACAGGCCTCCTCTCAGAATAAGAGGGCTTGGACCGTAGTTCCCACGCGGGCTCAGTGCAGATTGGGAACTTCACACACACCATTATAAACGCGAAATGTGTGAGCATGGAAACATGGATGCTTGTTACTCTTTCAAGCTAAAACTCATCAATGGGTTTGGATACATTTTTGAGCCGAAAAATTGCAAAATTGGGAATGTCTAAAAAAAAATACCAGTGGTTTTTATATTTTTTTTGTATAGTAAAGTCAATTATAAGAATCTAATTTCAATATTTTGTCAATTAGTTCAGTACTTTTTTCAAAATTAATTATTGACGTCAGATTGTAAGTGAGGGCTCCCACACTACCAAATTTCTAAATCTATCCAAATGCGTACGATAAGGCAACCCCTTTAATTATTTTTGGCGTAGTGGTACACTGTAACTAGTGTCACTTTACTGGCGCCGTCAAAGTGCTAGATGTCAGGCAGCGGGTCCAAATCAAACTCCGTAGTATAATCCACGCGTAAATTATTAAGAAATTCTAACCACACAGGAAAAAGTACGACTTAGACCGGCCACGCAATTTACACCAATGTCAAATGAAGGTCATCGCTTATTTGTTATGTAATAAATTCATTACATAATATTAAAATTAAATAACTACAGAAAACGAGTTAAAAAGCATTTATCTTGAAATGGTTTTCGATTTACTATACATTGCAAAAAAATAGACATCCCCAATTCCCGGGGATACCGATACGCAATCAGCAGACGACGTAACAGGCAACAGCTAGTATGCAATAAAGTAAAACCTGGATGATGCTCAAGAATTGGGGAGCGCTTTGCCAAGAATTCCACATTGCTCTGTATTTAACAACTTACATAGGTACATACAATATTCACCCGATTTTAATCTTCAATCCTAAAAACTAGAAACCTTAAGAAAAAACCGGCCAAGTGCGAGTCGGACTCGCGCATGAAGGGTTCCGTACCATTATCTATAAAAAACGCCAAATTAATCACGTTTGTTCTATGGGAGGGGTAAGTAATACGAGATATAACAACTTATTATCTAATATTCATAATATATACCTACGCTCACTTTATATAAACTCGTTTAGTATAACGTTCACTGGATATAATGAACGAAAAGTATAATTATAAAATATCTAATTTTGTAATGTATAACGTTGTTTATATATAATTTCAATTGGTATAACGATCTTTGATAAAAACTTTGATGCAAGCAAACAATCAAGCAATCCATTCATTTTTTCCGCTCTGTTACAAAAAAAACCTAACATCTGAACCTAACCAATCCAAGTCGCTCCTGCCCCGAAAAGTCTTGCTCGCTCGCTTCGCTCGCTCGCCGCCACATAATTTAACATTTACACATATTATTATATATCATTACTGTTATACCTAATGTTTGTTATGTTAAAAGAAATTAGTCCATATAAATCTTATACAAATTGAAGTTATATAAAAATAACGTTATATAATTTAAGCGTTATACGTTACAAAATTGTACTTTTTGCTGTTATAGCTAACGTTCATTATATCTTGTGAACGTTATAAATATGAAATTAGATATTTTGTAGTTATATCTCGTGGGATGCACCCCTATGGGAGCCCCTCTGAAATATTTGTTTTATTTTAATTTGATTATTTATTTTTATAGTGAATATACTTAACTAAATATTCTGTGAATATTAAAAGCGTCTACCTGTAGCCGTTATCAATATCGAGCAAGTAAACACGATCAAGAAAAGTAAAAAGTAAGTAAAAAGTGTAGTGGTAGAGCCATGTTGTAGCTAGCCGCTGCATTACGAATGGGCCGGCTCGTCCGGGGCAGTATAGGTAACGCCACCAGAGTTGAGGCCATGCACACAACCACATCTCATGTAATGACAGCGGGATTTTGACGTTGTGTTGTCGTTAAACGTCAACACAACGTCAAAATCCCGCTGTCATTACATGAGATGTGGTTGTGTGCGTGGCCTCAACTCTGGTGGCGTTACCTCTACCACCCTCTCACAGAACACCGGCGTGAAGCAGCAGTACTCCTGCTGCATTTCGTACGGTCAGTGAGAGTGCCGGGGGCCCAATACCTCACCCCTTCCCTCTCCCCCTCCCTCTCTCCCTTCTCCTATTCACTCTCCTTTAGGGCCGACAACGCACTGGCATCGAGTAAAGCGCTGCGGGTGTCTATGGACAGTGGTGTTCATTTAACATCAGGTGACCCACTAGTTCGATTGTCTGGCCTGTCTAACATAAAAAAAAAATCACGTTTGTTGTATGGGATATTTATTTAATTCGGGTTTTTATTATTTGTTGTCATAGCGGCAACCGAAATACATCATCTGTGAAAATTTCAACTCTCTAGCTTTTTTAGGGTTCCGTACCCAAAGGGTAAAAACGGAAACCCTATTACTGAGGCTCCGCTGTCCGTCCGTCTGTCCGTCTGTCCGTCTGTCTGTCACCAGGCTGTATCTCGGGATCCGTGATAGCTAGAGAGTTGAAATTTTCACAGATGATGTATTTCGGTTGCCGCTATAACAACAAATACTAAAAAATGGAATAAAATAAATATTTAAGGGGGCTCCCATACAACAAACGTGATTTTTTTACTCGTTTTTGCTCGATATTGATAACGGCAACAGGTAGACGCTTGAAATATTCACAGAATATTTAATTTTATATTGACATTAAAAATAAATCATTAAATTAAAATAAAAAAACATTTAAGGGGGGCTCCCATACAACAAACGTGATTTTTATAGATAATTGTACGGAACCCTTCGTGCGCGAGCCCGACTCGCACTTGGCCGGTTTTTGTTTATTTGACAAAAAAGATGCGTGTTCAATATTTTGTGACAATCTAACTGACTTATTATTTTTTATCCCGGTCACTAGGTATGCAATTAACACAGCTGAAAAAACATTTTTAACAAGTATTACAATGATTGAAACATAAGATTTTGCAAAAAATAAATTTTTATTTTATTATACAGGGTTATTTGTAATTCACTGACATCCTCTTAACCCTGAATTCCTATCACTCAAACAAATGTTTTTTGTTATACGACTTTTTAAAATGAAGCACTTTTTTTCCCATATAAATACACAGAGTATCGTAAAAATAAGAGGAAATCTCAAATTTTCAAAACGTTATTACACCAAAAATATTAAGTTATGACAAAAGCTGTAAAACAAAAAACGTTTGTTTAAGTGGTAGGAGTTTAGGGTTAAAAGGATGCTAGTGAATTACAAATAACCCTGTAGAAGCTTTCTTGCTGTCATTCAACCTACATACATATTATGTATACCAAATTGCAAGTCAATCCAACCACTAAAAGTAGGTTAAATTTGACTTCTAAGATTTGACCCATACTAGCGTAAAGTTAAATAAAAACTTGTTAAAAGATAACCAACACCAAAGCTTGTTTAAATACCCAACCTATTTACCTACACCTGTCCAAATACCCATGTAAAAAACCCAATAGAAGCCCTTCTATGATCCTAGATAAAGCATATATTTTTTACGGCGGCCGAATAGATGCGTCCGTATTCCCCTAATAGAAAAAAAAGCGTCGACCAATAGGAGAGCCGGATGAGCTGGCGTAATTTAGATTTGACAGCTTTTTTGGGGGGAAAAGTTATGTTGGTAACAATGTTTTAAATTGTGTTTTTATTCGCTAGTTTTTAATTAAGCATTGGAATGTTCGTTGTTAAAGTATAAGTACATTTTTAGTTTCTTTTTACATAGTTTTAATTTATATTACAATGTGAGTTGTTTGCAAAAATTGCAAGTTGAATTTTTCTTTCTTGTACCTAGTAATAGAATTGATTTGGAATTTGGTACGCATATGTAGAAAGGATGACAATTTACAGCCTACAAAAAAGAAAATTGCATAAAAAATAAGACGATTAATAAAAAAAAAGATTCTCTTTTGTTTATTATACTGTCTAAAAAGAAAAAAAAATCCCTAAATTAGGAAACACGGGGTCTCTCACGTCACGTATCAGTCGTCGAGTTATGTCCGACTGTTTCTCACCAATCCGTGATCATTTTTCAAAGGTGATTCGAGTTCATAATTATGTCTGTGTCTCACGGTCGTTTTAATTCAAAGGAACAAAAATGTTTACTGACACAAAAACTAATCTGTTTGAAAGTACAATTTTTTTCTCAAAAATAAAAATAAAAAAGAATAAATAAATATTAGGGGACAATCTTACACAAATCGGCCTAGTCCCAAACTAAGCAAAGCTTGTACTATGGGTACTAGACGACGATAAACATACTTATATAGATAAATAAATACTTAAATACATAGAAAACATCCATAACTCAGGAACAAATATTCGTGCTCATCACACAAATAAATGCCCTTACCGGGATTTGAACCCAGGACCTCTTGCTTCGTAGGCAGGGTCACTACCAACTAGGCTAAAGCGGTCGTTAAAATAAACAAACGAAGTTAATCGTTTCAAATCTTGCAAGCTAATTTTGACTCGCTTAGTGATAGGCGGAAAAAAAAATATGGTTTCAGAATATTAAGTAGGACAGGACAAAATAAGATAGAACAGGTTAGGATGGGATAGGGGTGCAATCAAAATTTTCGTGTTATAGTTTATTTATTTAAAAAACAAAATTCCATGGTTATACGACCGCTTTAGCCTAGTTGGTAGTGACCCTGCCTACGAAGCAAGAGGTCCTGGGTTCAAATCCCGGTAAGGGCATTTATTTGTGTGATGAGCACGAATATTTGTTCCTGAGTTATGGATGTTTTCTATGTATTTAAGTATTTATTTATCTATATAGGTATGTTTATCGTCGTCTAGTACCCATAGTACAAGCTTTACTTAGTTTTGGACTAGGTCGATTTGTGTAAGATTGTCCCCTAATATTTATTTTTTATTTTTATTTTTTTATACAGAACAGTATTATCCGGTAAGCGCCACACTAGGCTGAGCCTGTATCTTGGCACTCACTGAGTCAGTTTACAAATATTATGATATTATAACTTTAACAGATTACACGGTTAAATTGGTTGTCCCGTATTGGCTATAGTGGAATTATAACCATAATGTTATCTATGTATTTATGTAAATAAAACACAAATATAATACAAAAACATCAAAACAAAAATAGTACAAAGAGTGATATTTACTCTGTCCCCGGTTGTTCAAGTGACATTTTCATCTATCTATCTATCTATCTACAGCCATTGTCCGTCCACTGCTGGACGTAGGCCTCCCTCATATTGCGCCAAAATTCGCGATCCTGGGCTTCCCTCATCCACCCACTGCCAGCTGTCCTCCTAAGGTCATCAGTCCAACGTGTTGCGGGGCGTCCCACACTACGCTTTCCTAAACGTGGTCTCCACTCCAGGACACATCTGCTCCAACGATCGTCAGTTGTACGGCAAACGTGACCAGCCCATTATAACTATAAATTAAAAAATTTAAAAACCCTCAACACAATTAAGTTTCACAATTATATGTTTGAAAATAAAGTATATAAAATAACTCGTATGTTTGAAAAAAAAATAAAGATCCCTTCCGCAACTTACAAAAGTGCTGATAATTTTGAAACGACTGAACCAATTTTGATGGAACATGACTAAAAACCATCGCCAAGAAACCTGCTTTCAAATAAAATAAACCACATCCAAATCGGTGCACCCGCTTAAGATTTATGATGCCACAGACAGACACACACACACATAGCGGTCAAACTTATAACACCGCTTTTTTCTGTCAGGGGTTAAAAATAGGATGGAATAGGATAAGATAGGATAAAACAGAATAGGATAAAATAAGATAAGATAGGATATAATCTTAGATTATTTATACACTAGATAGTGTCAGTAGCTTTGATCAATTATAACTGTAGATCCACAGTCGCGCGCCCGAATATGTCCGAGCCAAATGAGCGCCACTTTGATAAAAGTGGCCTTCTCTTTTCTCAGAACGTTGCGTGAAATTGTCAAGTTTAGCTGTCAAGTGGAGTTTTGCCGCTACCGAAACTCGACTGTAATGAAGTAAAGACTAGGTTCAAATTTCTGTGTAGGTGATGATTTTATTTGTTACGCAACCAAATA
The DNA here is from genome assembly GCA_947563465.1 of Archips xylosteana. Classification (NCBI taxonomy): domain Eukaryota; kingdom Metazoa; phylum Arthropoda; class Insecta; order Lepidoptera; family Tortricidae; genus Archips; species Archips xylosteana. The sequence continues at coordinate 10,619,694 of OX387373.1, forward strand.
AAAAAGTTCGGACATTCTTTGAAGGGGATTTTGTTCGGCAATGTGTATCTTCAGTTATAATTGATCAAAGGTCAGTAGCAAACACTGCGATACAAAACGTCCAAAAACCCATTTGACAGCTTCATCTTACGATTGCGTTACGTCATTCAGGTTGAAGGGGCAAATGACAATAAGCCAATTATTGTTTTCGAGACGTTTTCATGCCTTAGAGCTTAGGCTATCTAGTGTATAAATAATCTAAGGATATAATAGGAAATGATAGGATATGATTGGACAAGACGAATAAAAAACCCACGTTCCCGTTTATAAAGTTGGTATTAGTATTAAAAATACTGTAACACTAGTTTCAATCGTACCTATATATTTCTGGCGTCCTTGCGTCTGTAACAAACAGATATAGCGATAAGGTGATAGTATATCGGGGGGCGCCGAGGTGTCTGCGCAGCGTTAGTATATGCAGGCAACCTACATACTAAACTAAATCAACCATGAGCTCATTGAGGGCAAAAGTTTGGAGTAACGTTCAATGTTCAATGAATCGAACGCGGGTCCTCAGCGGTTTACTAATGTTTCGGCACAAAACTTTTGGCAAAATGATTCATTTGGCAAATGTTTCATTTCCCAAATGTTTATTTTTTCTGAAACTGTAAACTTTCAGGATTGTTATAAAACAAACCTAACCTAACCTACAGAATAGTCCTGAAATATATCCTGAATAGTTTACAGTTTCAGAAAAAATTAACATTTGGGGAATGAAACATTTGCCAAATGAATCAGTTTGCGAAAAATAATTCGCCGAAAAGGCAGTACACGGGTCTTCAGCATACCGTGCTGCGTGCTTTTACCCCTACACCACAACAGGGGCCTGTTGCATAACAAAGTACCTACAACTTATATTAAGTACAAGGGGAACTCCCTTTTATCTATACATATAATAAATCTGTAACAAGTCAGTGTCTGTACATTGAAGATATTTGAGAAAAACTATCACTAGGGCTATTTACTAGCGCAATAGAACCCAAAACAATGTTTTTTAGAATTATTGTCTGTTTGTCTGTGCGTTTGTGCGCGCTAATCTCAGAAACGGCTTAACCTAGAAGGATGCGGTTTTCACTGATATGTTGGTATTTTCTTGGATTAACATTTAGTGTTTGTTGTATTTGAATCGGTTCACAAATAAGAAAGATACGTCTATTTTAAGAATTTATAGAACAGTTTTTAGAAGTAGTGACTTGGGAGTAGGTACGGTGGTGAATGTGAACGCGGGTGTGCGGGGGGGGTTCAGTGAGGGGGGGGGTGCGGGTAATTTTTTTTTATATCGAGGAACTAAGGAGAGCCATAATTGATGAAAAAGCAAATTGGATAAAAAAATAAGCTGCCCAAATTACTAATTCCACGCGGACGGAGTCGCGGGCAAAAGCTAGTAGTTAATATAACTGAAGCGAGAGTTCCGCTTGTAATATTAGTTGTACTTTGTTATGCAACAGATCCCTGGTCGGCATATAGACACGAATTTTTCCTATGCAGCACACGTCTCAGCTCGCTTTAATCACTTATAGCAGTGATACAATCAATATCTATGTTTAATACCCTCAACGAGAGACGACAACACTCCTGATGTTAAATAAATTGAAAATTTTAAAAACCCCCAACGCAATATGTCGCTCGTATGTTTAAACGGTAAGTCAATGCCTATTATGCGTCTAAGACCCCTTCCGCAGCTAACAAAAGAGCTGATAACTTTGAAACGGGTGAACCGATTTTGATCAAACATATCTAAGAACCATCGCCAGGAAACCTGCTTTATATTAAAAAAAAGCGCATCCAAATCGGTTTATCCGTTTAAGAGCTATGATGTCACAGACAGACACACACACATAGCGGTCAAACTTATAACACCCCTCTTTTTGTGTCGGGGGTTAAAAACCGGTTGTCTGTAAACTCGGTTTACGGACGGTAGTTTAACGTGACAACGTCATAACAAAACATTCAACCCCCCCTCGCCCCCTTCCCGTCGCTCTCTTGCAACTGCCCTGCTTCGCTGCTCTGTAGAATGTAACGTTACATGTGCGTTACAATGAGTCATGTTTTTTCGTGTATGCAGCCGGCGTTCATCGATTTATTAGACGGTGTCACGTCAAAAATAAAACAAAAATGGCGTTGATCTTAACTATTTATTTGTTTCAAAGCAACAAATCTAATTTTGGAGTTATTCGAAAATTAATCTTCAATTCAAGGGTAAAATAAAGCGTTTTTGATTGGAGTCGTGTTTTCGAATTATTTTTTAATGGCGTCAACATCTCTACAGGAGAAGTATGTACGGGCTAATTGATTGATTTCAACCAGATTTGAACCCGCCTGCTCCAAATATTAATATCCTTTGTTCTCCTATCTAGCACTTATAGATAATATCGTCAGATAGTTTATCAGAGACCTCGCATTATCGGTCGAACTTAGCTGTGCCATATAAGCTGGCTAGATTTTGCACAAGGACACAATTTGCATGCTTATCAATTTTAAATACGAAAGGCGTCCATTAATTACCTATGTGAGGCGTTTTTGAGGATCGTACCCCCCTTAATCTTCTCTTTCTTAGGTTTAGAATCCCGAAAACTTCATTTGTCCGAAAGCATTTTTTGCTGAAACTGTAAATATTTCAGGATTTATTTCAGGACCATCGTGTAGAACCCTTTAGGGTAGGTTAGGGTTGTTTTATAAAAATCCTGAAATATTTACAGTTTCAGAAGAAAATGCATTCGGATAAATGAAGCATTCGGGATTTTAAATATTCGGAAAAAAAATCTAAATTTTGATAGGTACCATCGCCCCAGACGCCAGATACCCATTTTCAAAACAAATTTGCTTGCAGCCGTTGATGTTTATTGCTATGGATTGTTATGGACAGATGTCTAGCCACTGCACGCAAACTGGGCCTTTAAGGTGGTTATCTGGCGCTTGGGGCGATAGTACCTAACCCCCTTAATCGCACGTGAGATTCTCCAAAAAATTTCGATTGGTATAGAAATAGAATGAAAGATAATAAACACATTTATTTACACAAGACTTTTTCTATATGATCAAACATACGTGTGACATAATTGCGTTGGGGGTTTTTTAATTTTTTAATCTCTGGTTAGTGAAACCATGATTTTGTAGTAACTAGATAAACTGTTTATCATAGTGCGTATGTGAAAACCAAAAAAAAATAAGTATTTCTATGAAAAAATCCGGTCACCCAGGGGACATACCACTTTTTCCATACAAATTTCGGCGACATCATTGTCCCCTGGGTCACCCACGAAATAGAAGCTAAACAAAATAAAATAAATATGGCAATTATACCATTATTGACTACAACAATCTAGGGTTTTGAAAAGTATACTTTAAATAAGGAAAAATAATCAGTTTTTTAATTATTTCGGTTTTCATAGAAAGTAGCAGAAAATCGTCAACAAGAAAAAGTTGATTGACCCTAATACATACTTAAATACATATTAAACATCCAAGACTCGAGCACAAACATTCGCATATAAATTCCGTAAAACTTAGAGTTGCGAGCCGGGATTTGAACCCACAACCCTCTGCTGGAGAGACCACGGCTATCCTATCTCCATAGAAAATTTTTAAAGTGTGTATTTTGAGAAAATGCCCTAATTCAGAAATTACGTTTCGGGAGTGATATTTGATAGTGATATTGCGAAAAGTGCACTTTATTTTGGGAAAGTGGGCTTTACGAGGCACGGAACGCGTTGCACGTTGTTTATAAGTATTATATCGAGTATACGGAGTATGGATTTTAAGATCGTCGTCCAACGAGATGGTGCCAGACAACTATAGGTTAGAGCGGGACGGCAGAATGAGACGGAGGATCGGTAACACAGCCTGTCTGGGGAACGAGGCGCGGGCGCATTGCCAGCGATTACCTTTAATAATAAAAACCGGTTGTCTGCAAAGTCGGTTTACGGACGATAGTTTAACGTGACAACGTCATAACAAAACATTCAAAAAACAAAAATGAAACCAGGCGGTCACCCATCCGAGTACTGACCACGCCCGACGTTGCTTAACCTCGGTGATCGGACGTCAACCGGTGTTTTGTCAAATATCTTGAAAACGGTGCATCCTACGGCTAAATCAATGAAATTTTCATCCCCCTCTGAAGCCCCCGCACTCCGCACCCCCTCCCCCCGCATTACATCCTGGCGTTCGGCTCTCTTGCAACTGGCCTGGCCTTATACTACGAAGTGCAAAATTCGAACTTCGTATCGTGCCATTCCTCTCACGCTAATAGTATTTAATACAAGAGCGAGCAAGACGATGCGATACGAACTTCGATTTTCGAATTTCGGAGTAGCCCCCCTGCTTCGCTGCTCTGTACCTCTACCATGAGTTACACTAGTTTACAGTGACCGTACTCGCTAGCGACGGCGTAAATGATTTGTATGGAGAATTGTACTTCCGTAAGTGACCGCTAGAGGCGCTGTACACAATTCTCCATACAAATCATTTACGCCGTCGCTAGCGAGTACGGTCACTGTAAACTAGTGTAACTCATGGTAGAGGTACTGTAGAATGTAACGCGTTACGTAACGTTACATAACGTTACATGTACGTTACAATGAGTCATGTTTTTTCGTGTATGCTGCCGGCGTTCATCGATTTATTAGACGGTGTCACGTCAATAATAAATCATGGCACGTTTGACTCCAATGGCGACGTTGACACCAATCCAATCAATGACACACGGCGGACACCACGCACAAAACACGCGTTCCTGAATCCACACAAGCACGACGACGTCTTTACACGCGTCAATGTGTGCGTAAGATGCACAGGGCTGACTATCGCAAAAAGAGATAGAAAGAGATAGCTGCGGAAAGTGAATGCCGCGCCGTTCGTTGAGCGCGAGCAACGTTGTAATGTAAAATAAAATGAGTAGGTAATCTAATTATCGTAGTACTTATAATTAAACTTATCGTTTGTCTAAATTAAGTGTTAAAAATAAGTGAATGAGCGTATACCTAATTCATTTTGTAAAGACAATTAGAGAATGTAATTGTAAATATTGATAGGAAATAATTAACAAATTAATTTTACTAATTACATTATAGGTAACAAACTTTTAAACCTACTTTCCCTAGTTATTAATGTTACATGTTGCTAATTAAAGTTGGTTATCTACCTTCTTTCGTCCTTCGGAAATCGAAAAAAACTCCTTTCCTTGTCTTTGGTTGATGCCAAACACCCATACAATGCACAATATATTCCCATTTCGCAAAAGTTTAGTGTCGTGCGGCCACGGACCAGTTGGTCCGTGCGTGCGGCCGACATGCATCGCGTCGCGCACCCGACTGGTAAACAGCGGCCACATGCAATCGGCGCCTTGGGGGGAGGGGTAACTCGAATCGGTGCGGGGCGGAGCGTTTCCATTCTGTACGTTAGTACTATTATATATTCTGTGTCAATGACGTTGATTAAAATCATTTACCATCGGAAAAACTCGGATCTCAATCGGAATACGATGGTACCCGAACTGTCAATCAATGATTATATCAAATGAGTGACGTTTTCATATCCATTAATATGGAACTTTGTTGTTTAGTGTCAAATGTCAAAGTGAAAAATGTAAGTTGGCTACACGGCTCTAAGATGGGTACTGGAGCTAATTGAGAGAGCAGGATAAATACTAGAGATGCCGCGAATACTCGCTATTATTCGGTACTCGGCATTATAAGATTTTTAAAATTACTTGTAAACAATAAAACTAAGCAGAGCTGTAATGGCGATTATTACAAATTATTTAAAATCCTTAAGATACTTCCTGTTCGACTAAAACATAAGTACCTAGTAACCATAAATAATCATAGCAACCTGGAGCATAGTTTAGTATTGATCAACCATAGTCACAGTACTAGGTCGGTGTCCTCAGGTAAATATGAAGTCCCCCGAGTGACCAACTACTTCGGCGATAGAACACTAAGTAAAAGACTACCGTATTTGTTTAACAGTTTACCTGATAACATCCGCTTAGAAACCGACAAAAATAAATTTAAAAAGATCCTTAAAAAATACTTATTAGAATCTCTTCCTTAAGACAGTAAGTTTTTGTAGCAATATATAAACATTTTTGTAATCATAAGTTACATATTATTATATAATTTTATATTTTTATAGAGACTGTATCCTGCAGAGAAACTGTGTAAACAGTTTTGCAGGGCTATGTGCTAAAAAATATATGTACCTAAAAGTATGTCAAATAAATAATTTCATTCATTCATTCAATAATTCGGCATTTTTTTGTTACTCGTCGAATACCGAGTAAAAGTGTTCATTATTCGGCGAATAGTTGTCTAAATAAAATAAACTTATATTAAATTGATAGAAAAACTATAGATAGATACCTAGACAAAATAATTACTTGTATTTATCTTTAAAAACAAAACACACTTAGTAATTAGTATTAATATAGTCATCACTAAAAATATCAAAGTTATCAAAAATCAGTCATATTGAAGTTAATAAGGCTTTTTAATTAAGGGGGTACCGCGTTTTTCGCGCTAATCGATTTTGGGTGGGCGATTTCGGGCGTGGGGCCGCTTGGGGGAGGCACGATGGCTCAAGATAGGTTGGTTGAACTGCGCGTTTTTTTGGGTATTTTCATCATATTACTAAAACAAATACATATTTTAAAAATGTAGCCAGATTATGCACTAAAAAACATCTTGTTTTATTAACATTCAAAAGGTCATGACCTCTTCCGTACAGTATTAGCGTCGTACTACGAGTTTAATTTATATTTTAGAGACGACTTTGGATTTTTTTTCTATCGAGCGAACTACAAATAATCTTGTTTCGAAAAAGACTAGTCGCTAGAGTGAATCCTCAAATATCTTACATGGGTGAATCAACTTTTTAGTGTTCAACGTCATACATACAGAGTCCCGGGTCGATAACACAAATTTATATAAAAGTAATGACTTTTATTTGTATTCCTTTATGTTCCTATTAATATTATCTAGCATTTTATCACAAAATATTTCATTTTGTTTACTATTTATCTGTTCTGTAATGGTTGTCCAAAAGACCAAAAGTTGGTTTTCAATAGTAGACAGATTGTCCCCTTGCAACGGTGCACCGTAAAACTTTGTATCACGAAAAAATACTGTTGCAGAATTGATATTTATACACATAATCGTTTTTATGGATAAGTATCATTAATAAAACACACCGATTTCTTATATTTGCACTAAACGGTTTATGAATTTCTTGCCTTTTAATTTTGTCCCTTTAATTATTACACGCTGTGCAGGTCCACTGGGCAACCATAAAATAGTCATAAAATCTAAATATAGATGGCGTACTAAGATACTTCACAACAAGCTAAAAGTTCTTTTAAGCAAATAGGCCTAGCCGTTATTTTGATTTCACAAAACTCGCGGCGTTAGTCGGTCGAGTACTGTTGAAGACAGTGGGTGGCTTTATTGTCTGTCCATCGGACCACTGGCACAACTACGTAAGTACTTAACATATTACAATAAATTGTATTGTACCAGGTACTATTGTATAAATATTTTACCGTAAGGGTGAAATAAAACATAAAAAATCTTTAATATTTATTATATGGCACAAAGTATAAGATAAGTCCTTCGGACAACTAGTCACTTGGACAACGGAATTGGTTGTCCGTAGGACATTTTGGTTGTCCCTTGGACAAAAACGATTTGTTGTTGTCCTATGATACCCCAGTGGTACAGAGGGCCTTCCTGAGACGATGCCATCCACTCCTGTCCTGCGCCTGTTGCTCCGCGTCCCTCCAACTCAGCCCGGCTGCCCGCAGCTCAGCGTCCACGGTGCGCTGCCACGTGTGCCCGGCCGGCACCGCCGCCTGCTCCCATGCGGCCTCCACGTGAACGCGACCCTGGTGGTATTATCCTCTGGTCTTCGGAGGGTGTGCCCTATGTTTTTCTTTCTTTCTTTCTTTCTTTAGCTATCCACTTCCATTTCCGTTGCGCGATTTCTCACTTCATCGGGATTTGGTGGCATCGCTTCCATAGATCCTCGTTGCTGATAGTGTTCGTCCAAAATATGCGCAGGATGGACCTCAGGCATTTGTTGACGAACACTTGTAGCTTGCTCGTCAGATTCTTTGTCTCCTTTTAAGTCTCGCAGCCGAAGAGCAAAACAGACTTCACTATGGAATCGAAGAGGGAAAACTTGATCCGCCGGGTGAGCACGTTTGAATCCTACACAAGTTTTAGCTGGGTAAAGGCACCTTTCGCTTTGTTGATCCTGGCGTCGACGTCATCATCAGAGTCGCCGCTGTTGGTCATGGTGCTGCGGAGATATGTAAACTTTGCGACAGATTCCAGTGGTGTACCATTGAGTCTGATGGGTCTGTTTTCCAAAGACTGTACTCGCATTTCGACGGTCTTCCTAGTGTTGATTCGTAGACCCATATCTTGAGCTTCCTCTCGTAATGAGTCCAGCTTCATTTAGAGAACGGTCTGTGAAGACGAAATCAACACTATGTCGTCTGCATAGTCAAGGTCCTCCAGGTGCGAGCTTTTGTTCCATGGGATGCCCCTAGATGTTTGAGTTACCTTCCGCATGACGTCGTCGAGTAGGACAATGAAGAGCAGCGGTGACAGGAGGCAGCCCTGCTTGACTCCTGAAGTCATTGGGATTGGTTCCCCTAGAACTTGGTCGTGTAAAACCTTGCAGATGCTACAATTATATAGGGACTAGATGATACCTATATACAGTATTCCACTTCGCCTAAGACAGGACCACAGTGCGCTCCACTTCAAGGAGTCGAACGCTTTCTCGAAGTAGACGAAAGCAAGGAAAAGTTCGGCTCGCCACTCCACGCACGATTCTATAAGTATGCGCAAGGTATTCGTGTGGTCGGTGCATGATCTGCTAGAACGGAACCCGGTTTACTCTTCCCGAAGTGTCCCTGCAATCTCTGGGGACATTCGGTAAGAGCATTATGCCCCTCCAGCTATCGCAGACTGACAAATCCCCCTTCTTCGGTACCTTCACGAGCAAACCCTGCTTCCAGTCGCAGGGAACACGCTCCTTCTCCCAAACACGCTGCAACAGCGGATAAAGTATTTCGGCTGTCCTAGCCAGATCCGCTTTTAATAGCTCCACGTTGATGTTAGCAACCCCTGGTGCCTTCCTGCCTTCAGCTGTTTAATGGCGGCGACTACTTCTGCGTATGTTGGTGGAGTGGTTGGCAGATTTAAGGGAGGTCCGGAGTTGTCTGAAGCAGTTATCGGTTGGGCTTAGCCAATGCTAGTCAACAGGTTGGAGAAGTGCTCGTTCCATCGTTTCAGTTGTTCCTCTGTAGTACACAATAGTTGTCCCGTGGCGTCTTTTAGCGGCTTTTTGGAGGAAAGTGATTTGTTGCACAGGCGTTTAGTAACGTCATAGAACTCCCTCATGTTGGCTATCTTGGCTGCTGCGTTAGTCTGCTCTGCTAGCTCGTTGGCGGCACGCCGTTTGTTACGTCTCGCCAGCTTTCGGATGCCACTCCTCATCTCGAGCGTCCGTAGCGACAGTGTATTCAGCGGCCAAATGCTCTAGCTTTACGCTCTGCCTTCTCTCTATCGCGGACCACAGCACTTGGGACATCCAGGGTTCTTGCTTGGAGCGTTTATAGCCCAGGACTTTTTCGCCGGCTACAGTGAAACCAGTGCGTACATGATTCCAAGTTTCATCCATTTTCTCGTCTTCCAGCTCTTCCAAAAGCTCAAATTGATTAAGGAGGCAAACACCGACCCTCCTCGGTCCTAAGTTTCTGCAAATTGAACATTTTGGATGCCTTCCAACTTTACGACGCATGCTGCCATCTTGAGACGTACATCAGCGACGACAAGATGATGATCGCTATCCACATCAGCACCGCGGCGATTCCTAGCATCAAGTAGCGACGTTTTCCAGGCTCTGCTTATCGTAATGTGTGAAATAGAACTAACATACATAAAGAAAATTTAAAATTACGAAGTGAAGCCAATAAGTGGAAAACAAAATACGAAAAATATAAGAACTACGGGTTCCAAGCTGGTCATTCTTCGAAGCGGGTCATGTTCTGTACCCTCTTGTAAGATTTTTGGTTCTAATATTTCCATTGGACAACCAGATATGTCTATGGGACAACCAAGTTGTCCCGAAATTAAAAAACACTAATCATTATTTTATTTCTTTTTAAATTCAAAAACAATTCATTTTTTTAAAAGATACAATAACACAATATAAAACAAAGTAGCAGGAAAAAATTTATTAAGTTACTGTTACTATTTCGCATTTTAATTAAAAAGTTCACTTTTTGTGAAATTAGAGTTGTCCTGGGGACATGATTATGGGAAATACTGTGAAATTATTGAGATATATGCCATATATAAAAATAAAAAATGAAACTGTATTGTTAAATGAATGTAAGTAAGATAATTGTGTTAACAATAACTGATGTCTAGTTTAGCTAAAAATAATTTTGAATGGTGGTCCAGGGGACAGGGCAGATCTGGGCTGGTGAACTTTTTCTAGTGAAACACACTAAATTCTCAAAGAAACAGCTCTGCTCTATACAGATTCATAAATGAGAGAAAATTATCTTTTAAATAAAACATTTAAAATTGGAAAATAAGAACAAAAAATAAAAATCCAAAATTTCATCATGTGGACATTTAAAAGTTGATTCACCCACATATGAATTTCAGGAATATAGCATTGCTAGTAATGATACAGCACGAGTTTAAATGAATGCAACAAATGCGCCTAAAACACGGTACCCCCCTTAATATTCAAAGTCTAAAAGGTAGATTGTGGTGCAGAAAAACTAGTTTTTCTGCATGACAGGGGATCAAGTCACTTGCGCTTCAAACCGATTTGACGGGAAATCCCTTACACAAAATGAGGTTATAAATGTTAGGTAAGTTCAAGAGCCTACTACAAGTTTAATATTATTATTTGATAACAAATAAATTATTTTTTATATTTCTTTTTTTATGTCGAATAATAATGGCGAGTATTCGACTATTCGCCATCAGGAATGGCGAGTAATCGGTATTCGACTATTCGCCAAAACAACTATTCTTGGCATCTCTAATAAATACGAACTTTTTCGATAAAGTACGAAGGAAAATCATTTTGCACTACATCTCAGTGGCGAAGGGTGCTAACAACCCGATTCCTTCCGGGTTGCCTAAAATTTTGAAGTAATCAAACGCTTCTATTAATAACCCGTTGTTTGTAATACAGGCATACTCTTCCCTAATAAACTTAACTTTTTTTCAACACGATGCAGAATCAAAACGCAACGTAATACTCTCACAAAAACGATTCATTCACGATCTCTAATAGTAAATGCCGGTCGGAAATATTAGAAATTGTGCACTCAGACATTTAAATAATTCATTGACAAACACCCACACCACTCCAGGAAACATCGTGTGTTTATGCTACTTAGATAACCCGGGATTAAGCGGCTTATTACATTTAAAAAAAGACTTTGTGTATTGTGCGTAAGGCTCACTTTCACTTTGCCTGCCGAAGCCGCGAGCCGCGAGCCGTGAGCGGCTTCTTGGAACATTTTTGGCGCTACGATCGCCTACTTATACAAAATTACTGCAGCGAAATGGAACGTAAAATATCGATGATTTAGTGTAAAACAAAAACAATTATATTTTATATGCTTTTATTATTAAGGTTTATAAAATGGCGAAATTAATATTAGATTAGAAATTTATAAAATAACACCGACACTTATTGGAAATAATTGTAATGGCAACATTACGATTGATTTGTCATTGATTACAAACTTCATATTTTGTTTCTGGTTGTGAAGTATTATTATTGTTTGTTATTAGTAGTACATATATTGTTTTAATTTAATAAAAAAATACATAGCCAGATTAGTGTTGATGCTCGAAACCAGTGAAATTTCGTAATATCGGATTGTGCAAACTTATAGTGTCAAGTGGTCAGTTTAATTTATATTTTATCTTCGGTCGGACTCGCTAGATAAATTATTTTGTATTTACTAGGCTTAATAAAAGTAGAAAAGGCTCCTTTAATTAAAACTGATTGTGGATGCGAATTTGTTGAGTGACGATTTTAGAAGTTATGTCCTAATTTTCAAGAAGAGAATAAATAAAAAGGGTAAGATAAAGGTTAATAGTTTTCGCCAGAGGCGGCGCTGGGTAAAGGCGACGTGGGCTACCGTCCTCGGCCTCGCGGTCTGAGGGTCCTCGCGCCTCGAAAGTTTCCCGTTTTTTGCTCATTACATCCGTAATCTAATGTGTGACGCGCCATCACAGGGCCTCACAAAATGTGTCTTGTCTTGCCCACACCAAATTTAGGTCCTGCGCCGCCACTGGTTTTCGCTACGGCTTTACCTGAAAAAAATTTCACGCTTCGCCACTGCTACATCTGTACTTTTTATGAGCTGTCAGAACACAATTCTCCCATATAGTTAGAATGAAAAAAAAAAAAAAAAAAAAAAAAAAATGAAAAATGTTTATTTGCATTTTTTACACATTGTAACAGACGAGGTTGGAGTCTCCTATTAAGCATTAGGCATGCTTGTGTCAGGAGACACCGCGCCTCCATAACAAAAAATGGTACTTACATAATAAAGTGGATTCTATCCAAACTATAAACTATAAAAAAAAAAAACCTCATCTAGATTTGAGATTTACATTAGACAAGATTGTTTCAAGATTTACATAAAATAACAAATAGAAATAGGAAACTTAAAAATGTGTGTGTGTGTGTGTGTGTGTGTGTGTGTGTGTGTGTGTGTGAGATTATGTCCAAGTTTATGTATATATAAGAAAATTATAGGTAATTCAATAGAATAATTACTTAGAAATGGTAACTATGGCTGTCACTAGAATGGCAATAGCAACTTGCATTTAAAGCGTCACTTTCCAAAAAAAAACCGCGGATAATTTTTTTTGCTAAGTATAATATTTTAATTTTGAACAAATGTCCATTGTTCGTATTGAGCGTATATACGTTGTAAAAAAGTAGCATTGTAATTTTGTAAATATTTTTCCTCGCATTCAAAGTGAAAAGAAGAGTGTTTATGGGCCTACCGAGCTTTTAGCGCTAATCAATTTTGGGTGGGCGATTTCGGACGTGGGGGAAGCACGATGGCTCAAGATAGGTTGGTTGGACTGCGCGTGTTTTTGGGTATTTTCATCTTATTACTAAAACAAATAAATATTTTAAAAATGTAGCAACACTACTCCCTAGAAAACATCTTGTTTTAGTATCATTCAAAAAGTCATGACCTGCCGTGCAGTATTAGCGTCGTACTGCGAATTTATTTTATTTTTTAGACATGTCTTTGGATTTTTTTCTATCAAGCGAACTATAAGTAATCGTGTTTCGATAGACACTTGTCATTAGAGTGAATCCTCAAATATCTTACACATGAATTTCAAGACTGTAGCTTTACTTGTAATGATACAGCACGAGATTAAATGAGTGCAATAAATGCGCCAAAAACACGGTAGGTCCTTAACGCGAGACTAAACTACCATAATGACACGCGAACTTAAGCCACCTCGCTCTGCTCAGGTGGTTAAATATCTTGTGTCACAATAGCTTGTTTTAGTTCCTTGTTGAACAATCTACTAACTAGCCGCGCGATTTTTGACAAGCGTCCGCTCATGGCCCCGCTCGCACTCGGCCGCGCGCGGTCGTTGACCCCCGAAGGCTGCAGCGGCAGCCGTACTTCCGTGAGCAACTATATCTAGACAGACTAGCCCGGTCTGGAATTTTGGACGTCTCTTACAGACGGGGTATGAACCTTACACCGGCCAAGCGCGAGCCTCGCCGCTCGTGACTAAAATGCCACGTACGGGCATTTAAAAACCGGCCAAGTGAGCAGACTCGCGCACCGAGGGTTCCGTACCATCCTAAATTAATATTATAAATGCGAAAGTAACTCTGTCTGTCTGTCTCGCTTTCACGCTAAAACTACTGAACCGATTTTAATGAAATTTGGTACACAGATAGTCTAGAGCCTGAGAAAGGACATAGGTTATATATCATCACGCTAACACCAATAGGAGCGGAGCGGAGTGGAAGAATGTTTCAAAATCGGGGGTTTTTGAAGAAAAACTTCTATAGGCACTTCTTCATTCGGGGGGGTTTCTGTGTTTGGTGCGGGGCGAGCAATTTTTTTTATATCGAGCAACTAAGGAGAGCCATAATTGATGAAAAAGCATATTGGATAAAAAATAAGTTGCCCAAATTACTAATTCCACGCGGACGGAGTCGCGGGCAAAAGCTAGTTATCAATAAAAACGAAAAAAAATCACGTTTGTTGTATGGGAGCCCCCCTTAAATATTTGTTTTATGTTTTATTTTGATTTAATTATTTATTTTTAAAGTGAAATTTATAGCTAAATATTCTGTGAATATTTCAAGAGTACCTGTTGCCGTTATCAATGTCGAGCAAAATGAGCAAAAAATCACGTTTGTTGTATGGGAGCGCCCTTAAATATTTATTTTAATCTACTTTCTAGTATTTGTTGTTATAGCGGCAACCGAAACGCATCATTTGTAAAAATTTCAACTGTCTGATTATCACGGTTCATGAGATACAGCCTGGTGACAGACGGACAGCGGAGCCTCAGTAATAGAGTCCCGTTTTTACTACTTTTTACCCTTTGGGTACAAAACGCTAAAAATAAAAGTTTAGAAAAAAAAACAAAAAACACGCTTTCATAGGAAATCCAACTAAAAAATAGAAAATAAATAATAGTTAAAAATATTCTAATTGTAAAAAAAGCGTGGGGTGCTTTTTAAAGTAAAGTAAAGTAATAGTACATTACTGCAGAGGCCGTGAAGTAAGGGATTGATGGACGAGATTTGGGGTATACGGCCGAGTCGTAGACGAGGCCGGATAAAACGAGTCCAGCAATCCCTCTTCCGGCCGAGGATTGTATAGAGCTTTTCTCAAACATGCATCATCATCATCATCATCGTCATCATCATCATCATCATCATCATCATCATCATCATCATCATCATCATCATCATCATCATCATCATCATCATCATCATCATCCATCCATCCAACCATCCATCCATCCGTCCATCCATCCATCCATACATCCATCCATACATCCATCCATACATCCACCCATACATCCATCCATACATTCATCCATACATCCATCCTTACATCCATCCATACATCCATCCATACATCCATCCATACATCCACCCATACATCCATCCATACATCCATCCATACATCCATCCATCTATCCATACATCCATCCATCCATACATCCATCCATACATCCATCCATCCATACATCCATCCATCCACACATCCATCCATCCATCCATCCATCCATACATCCATCCATACATCCATCCATACATCCATCCATCCATCCATCCATCCATCCATCCATCCATCCATCCATACAACCATCCATACATCTATACATCCATCCATACATCCATCCATCCATACATCCATCCATACATCCATACATCCATACATCCATCCATACATCCATCCATACATCCATACATCCATCCATCCATACATCCATCCATCCATCCATACATCCATCCATACATCCATACATCCATCTGTACATCCATACATCCATCCATACATCCATATATCCATACATCCATCCATCCATCACCAGTAGTTTAGGCGGTTTTATAGAAATAAAAGAAGATACCTAGATTTTTTTTAATGTCGTAAGTTGGCTGTATGTAATTTTTCCTTTGTCAGTTTAGTGTTAGTAAGCAAATTTAAAAAGTTTCAGCAGCGGACAATAATGGTTTTTCATACTTACTTTTATGGCCTAGGCCAAGAAGTAATGTAGGGAGCCATAAACAACAAACTTCATGGCTTCATTTCGTGATATTAACGCATACATTTCAAAGCATGTTTGAGAAATAGTACATTACTGCAGAGGCCGTGAAGTAAGGGATTGATGGACGAGATTTGGGGTATACGGCCGAGTCGTAGACGAGGCCGGATAAAACGAGTCCAGCAATCCCTCTTCCGGCCGAGGATTGTATAGAGCTTTTCTCAAACATGCATCATCATCATCATCATCATCATCATCATCATCATCATCATCATCATCATCATCATCATCATCATCATCATCATCCATCCATCCAACCATCCATCCATCCGTCCATCCATCCATCCATACATCCATCCATACATCCATCCATACATCCACCCATACATCCATCCATACATTCATCCATACATCCATCCATACATCCATCCATACATCCATCCATACATCCATCCATACATCCACCCATACATCCATCCATACATCCATCCATACATCCATCCATCTATCCATACATCCATCCATCCATACATCCATCCATACATCCATCCATCCATACATCCATCCATCCACACATCCATCCATCCATCCATCCATCCATACATCCATCCATACATCCATCCATACATCCATCCATCCATCCATCCATCCATCCATCCATCCATCCATCCATCCATACAACCATCCATACATCTATACATCCATCCATACATCCATCCATCCATACATCCATCCATACATCCATACATCCATACATCCATACATCCATCCATACATCCATCCATACATCCATACATCCATCCATCCATACATCCATCCATCCATCCATACATCCATCCATACATCCATACATCCATCTGTACATCCATACATCCATCCATACATCCATATATCCATACATCCATCCATCCATCACCAGTAGTTTAGGCGGTTTTATAGAAATAAAAGAAGATACCTAGATTTTTTTTAATGTCGTAAGTTGGCTGTATGTAATTTTTCCTTTGTCAGTTTAGTGTTAGTAAGCAAATTTAAAAAGTTTCAGCAGCGGACAATAATGGTTTTTCATACTTACTTTTATGGCCTAGGCCAAGAAGTAATGTAGGGAGCCATAAACAACAAACTTCATGGCTTCATTTCGTGATATTAACGCATACATTTCAAAGCATGTTTGAGAAAAAAATCTTTATTGCCAAAACCTTAATCAATACAAAGAAAAAATAAAAAAAAAGCAAAATAGGATAAGTAAAACTAAAAACATTACAAAAATTACTAAGTATGCTAAACTTAGGTACTGCTAGGCTAGGCAATAGGCTTTTTAAGATATTATCAAAATGATAATCCTTCTACTCATATCTGTCAATAAAATATTTCTAACAATTGACACCAGGCACCCCACTCTTTTTTTACAATATAATATTTTAAACTGTTATTTAATTTCTATTTTTTTAGTTGGATTTCCTATGAAAGCGTGTTTTTTGTTTTATTCAGCTATTATTTATTTTTCATTTTTTTGTTGGATTTTTATAAAATCGTGTTTTTTAGTTTTTTTCAACTATTAATTTTGCATTTTTTAGTTGAATTTTCTACAAAAGCGTATACAATAAACTTAGATATGATGTACAATAAAATCGGGAAGTCATTGATGTTTATTTTAAGTCGGTAACTTATCCGAGAAATGTGTTTCAGTAAAACGAAAAAACCGGCCAAGTGCGAGTCGGACTCGCGCACCGAGGGTTCCAGACAAATTTATATGTATCTATGAACATCCAGTCTTAGCAGACCCTTGCTCCTTAGCAAAATGTGCGCAGTATAGGATCATTGTAGATTGGTTACTGATATAGACAGACGGGTATGTATTACAATACCGAAGTACGAAAGACCGAATGTATTAAAACATCGAATGGGTCAAAAGACCGACACGATTTTTTTCTGAAACCGTAAACTTCTCAGAATTTATTAAAACGGCATCATACAGAACCCAT
Organism: Archips xylosteana; assembly: GCA_947563465.1. Lineage (NCBI taxonomy): Eukaryota > Metazoa > Arthropoda > Insecta > Lepidoptera > Tortricidae > Archips > Archips xylosteana. The sequence continues at coordinate 10,637,533 of OX387373.1, forward strand.
TAGGTTAGGTTAGGTTTGTTTTATAACAATCTTAGAAAGTTAACGGTTTCAGAAAAAAATCGTGTCGGTCTTTTGACCCATTCGATGTTTTAATACATTCGGTCTTTCGTACTTCGGTATTGTAATACATACCCAGACAGACAGACAAAAAAATTTATGCTTTTCGCAATTTTTTTCTTTATCATCACTCTTGAAATTTGGTACGAAGCAAGGTCTTATAGCACAGGCTATAAGACCTTGCTTCGTACCAAATTTCAAGAGTCTGAGTTCACGGGAAGTACCCTGTAGGGTTTTGATTCCCTTGCGAGTGTCGACAATTTGCGGAAATTTGCGGCATAAAAGGAAAAACGGAACCCTTATAGGATCACTTTGTTGTCCGTCCGTCCGTCCGTCCGTCTGTCTGTCAAGACCCTTTTTCCCAGGAACGCGTGGAGGTATCAAACTGAAATTTATATCAAATACTCAGGTCTACTGTCCCTTGAAGTTGTGAAAAAATCAAACTTCTAAGCCATCGCAATCAAATACAGCCATTTATGACGCAAATTTCCGCATATTTTCGACACTCTCAAGGGAATCAAAACCTACAGGGTACTTCCCGTGAACTCAGATTCTTGAAATTTGGTACGAAGCAAGGTCTTATAGCACAGATAAAGGATAACCCCCAACGCAATTATGTTATTCGTATGTTTGAACATTAAGTCAACGCCCGTTATGCGTCTAAGATGCCTTCCGCAGCTAACAAAAGAGCTGATAACTTTAAAATGGCTGAACCGATTTTGATAAAACATATCTAAGAACCATCGCCAAGAAAACTGCTTTCTATTAAAAAAAACCGCATCCAAATCGGTGCACCCGTTTAAGAGCTATGATGCCACAGACAGACACACAGACAGACAGACACATAGCGGTCAAACTTATAACACCCCTCTGTTTGTGTCGGGGGTTAAAAAATAGCGAAAAGTATATTTTTTTTTGTCTATCTGTCTATATAAGTAACCAATCTACAATGATCCCACACTGCGCACATTTTGCTTAGGAGCAGGGGTCTGCTAAGACTGGATGTTCATTTGTACGGAACCCTCGGTGCGCGAGTCCGACTCGCATTTGGCCGGTTTTTTACTTGGAAAGTGCATTTTACGATCAGCACACTATCCAAGCCCTCTTAGTCTGAGAGGTCTTACAGTAGGTATTGTGTTGGAGACGCCGATTGCTTCGCCGCTCGCGAAATAATGACCAGCAATTATGATACCGGAAGTCATGAGCGTCTTGACAGCTTCCTGTTAGTGACAGCAATTACTGACAGGAGTCAATCTGCAAGGTCGCGCCGTGCTTAGAGGCCAGTCAACTTATTGGTCTGACGGTAACATTATTTCTACAATATAAATACACCGAGAGAGATCGGAAGTGCAATACTTATAAGGTTTTGTTATTAATTACATTAAAATTATATTTATTCATAGAATACAAATATTAAGAAACATGATAGCAATTTTAGACGATGCCTTACGGACTGGCTTTTGAGCAATTGTTTTTATATTGTTAAAATGTACCTCAAGCAACAACATTGATAATAATGTGTTAATAATAATTAATTTAATATGTTATTTCTATCTTTCTATTTCTCGCTATATTATTCTGTTTACGAATTATCAGAAATCACAAAAATCAAAGAAGTTTTGTGATTTCTGATTAAAACTTAACTATAAAACTTAACTAACTTAACTAAATATATATCTTAAAAACTATACTTCATTTAATTTAGGATTGAAAACCACAACATCATTATATTGCGGCTCGTCAACTATTTCTTACCTAGCAAATAGTACAGTATGTACAGTAGTCTGGGGGCCGCAAAATAAAATTGTTTTAATGCCACTTTATTTGCGTGTCGTCAATTGTTACTCTAGTACAAATTGTAAAGAGATTACAGTTCACGAGCCGCAATATAATGTTGTTGTGGTTTATAATTCTAAATTAAATGGAGTATAGGTATACTAAACTAAGTCTAAATAAGGCCCCCGTGGCATCGTACCCAAAAGGCTGGCAGCATTGCCTCGTTGAATGGCGATGGCGATTCGTTGAGAGATAGCTGCCAGCCCTTTGGTCTCCAGTGATGTCGACCAGACGCTTTTGCAGATCTTTATAATTGCAAATCTTTATCTCGTGAATAATTCAAATAATCACTACGCATCTAGCGTATTTATGCGATGTCAGTTGCATTTAATAGTAAATAGAAAGTATAATAAAAACAGTAATACAATAAAACTAAATACTAATCTTTATTACATTATTACTTTGGATATTTTATGTGATTAAATTCTAGGATTTTATGTAAGTACCCAATGAGAAAACACGAACATTTACGGTTAAAACTGAGACGTCCCGAGTGTCAAAGTGGACATTATATACATATAACTATTCATCCTAACCGGGTCTCATTCTAAATCCCTAACATCGTTTGTCCTAATGTAATGTTTGTCCTAACACTTTTTTTCTCGGAAACCGTGAATTTTTAAGGAACTTATTTGTGATTATCCTCTAGAACTCTATAGGTTAGGTTAGGTTTGTTTTATAAAAATCCAGATCAATTAATAGATATTAAATAAAAAGAGTTAGGACAAACGATCATTAGGACAAATAATCATTAGGGATTTAGATATTATATTTCACAGATTGATGTATTTCAATTGCCGCTATAGCAAAAAATACTAAAAAACAGAATAAAATAAATATTTAAGGAGGCATACAACAAAAGTGATTTTTTTTGCTCGTTTTTGCTCGATATTGATAACGGCAACAGGTAGACGCTTGAAATATTCACAGAATATTTAGTTAAATATTCACTTTAGAAATATATAATTAAATTAAAATAAAAGAAATATTTAAGGGGGCTCCCATACAACAAACTTATTTTTTTTGCCGTTTCTATAGATAATGGCCGGTTTCACACTCATATTCCCAAACAAATTTTATCAAAATCGATTGAAAAAATACTTTTTCTCAAACATGCTATGAAATATTGACGTTATGTTCCTTATAATACGCCACGAAGTGTCACGTTGCAGGTGCAGGTGCAGCCGGTGGTGGGGGACCGCCTAGACGAGAGGTCAATAATGGAATTTCATACAACTTTGCTGGCCAAGGCCAGCAAAGTGATCGTCTATTGTTTCATACCATGACGTTTATAGGTCTATGGCATCATAGCATTTAGCCATTAAAAAAAACTATAAGCAATATTTGCGTTTTGGTTCATTAAGACATTCTGCCACTACGCTTATTTAAGGTAAGGTAAGATGATGATGATGATGATGATGGTGTGATGATGATGGTGATGATGATGGTAATGATGATGATGGTGATGATGATGATGATGATGATGATGATGATGATGGCGATGATGATGATGATGATGATGGTGATGATGAGATGATGATGATGGTGTGATGATGATGGTGATGATGATGATGATGATGTTGATGGTGATGATGGTGATGATGATGATGATGATGATGATGGTGATGGTGATGACGATGATGTTGATGATGATGTTGATCATGATGGTGATGATGATGATGGTGGTGATGGTGATGCATGTTTGAGAAAAACTCTATACAAGCCTTGGCCACGAACAGGGATTGCCGGCCTCGTATCTCTAGATGGCCTCGTTAACACTCGGCCATCTATAACTACTCGGCCGGCAATCCCCTATTTCGCGGCTGCTGCAGTAATGTACTATTATTCACGTTTGATATTACAAGAACTAAAACTTGCCCCCCCTATTTCTAAATGTGATTCAATTACAAAATTACATACAAATTTGACGTCTGACGTATCTGACACTACACCCCTGCAGACATCATATAATATACACTACGTACATATATATGTAGAGGAGTGCAAGCCGCGGTCATGCAGTAAAAGAAAACCGGGTATAGCACTTTTGAAATGGCGGAATTTCTCTTTGTTACAAGATTTTTTTTCATCAACATCATTCTAGCCTATACAGGGTTATTTGTAATTCACTAGCATCCTTTTAACCCTAAACTCCTACCACTTAAACAAACGTTTTTTGTTTTACAGCTTTTGTCATAACTTAATATTTTTGGTGTAACAACGTGTTGAAAATTTGAGATTTCCTCTTATTTTTACGATACTCTGTGTATTTGTGTGGGAAAAAAAGTGCTTCATTTTAAAAAGTCGTAGAACAAAAAACATTTGTTTGAGTGATAGGAATTCAGGGTTAAGAGGATGTCAGTGAATTACAAATAACCCTGTATACGTCCCACTGCAAAGCACAGGCTCACAGAATGAGAGGACTTGGGCTGTAGTTCCCACGCGGGCCCAGTGCGGATTGGGAACTTCACACACACCGTTAAATTTCTGCGCAGTTATGCAGGTTTCCTCACGATGTTGTCCTTCTCCGTAAAGCTCATGGTAAAGCAAATGTAATTTCGCACATAAATTCCGAAAAACTCACAAGTGCGAGCTGGGATTTGAACCCACGACCCTCTGCTTAAGAGACCATAGGTCAAACCACTAGGCCACCAGCTTTTCGTTAAACAGTTTATTACGACAATAAAATCAATTAAAAAAAAAACATTATTTAAAAGCGAAAAAGTTTTTCGGGTGCGCCGGTGGGATTCGAACCCACGTCACGCTCCCAGGAGACGGCGCACCCGAAAAACTTTTTCGCTTTTAAATAATCTTAGATTCGGTGAGCAGCCGTACTGCTAATAAAATAAATAATATTTAAAAAAGAACAATTTGTTGGAAATTATCCTACTTTTACCTTCTTGTGGGAATATCGTTAAGTGGATCATTGAATCGGCAATATCTCTAATATTTTTAAAACTAGAGTAAAAGTAACACAATATGTGTTTACTAATGTGTGTGTGTCATCCTACGGGACAGGCGTAGCCTAGTGTAGGTGACACGGGTAACCACTATCTGTATAAAAATCAAGTACGGTGAAACTGTTCCTTTTTTTTTATGTTAGATAGGCCAGACAAACGAACTAGTGGGTCACCTGATGTTAAATGAACACCACTGTCCATAGACACCCGCAGCGCTATACACGATGCCAGTGCGTTGTCGGCCCTAAAGGAGAGGGAATAGGGGAAGGGGGAGAGGGAAGGGGTGAGGTATTGGGCCCCCGGCACTCTCACTGACCGTACGAAACGCAAATACCTGTGCAAAACTTAATTTATGAAATCTGTAATATCACTGTTTCCAATAATTTTTTATTTTTTAATTTACAATAGTGAAGCAAATTAAAATTTGTGCAACTTTTTGTATTAAAAATCGATATGAAGCGATAAGGCCGCCTATTGCTTATACCTTGTATATTTTTCCATGTACTTGTTTTTCTGTATTGTTTTCTTTGTGGTGTACAATAAAGAGTCATTGTATTGTATTGTATTGTATATGATGATGATGAGGATTAAAATTACCCTTTAATTTCACTGTTGACAAAAATATAAAATTAGTTTTTTTTTTCACCCGACTGTCGAAGGAGGGTTATGTTTTTCGAGCTTATGTATTTATGCATGTATCATTCTTTGGCACGCCCTGCAGTCTAAATCGATTTTTATGGATTTTTTTGTGTATATTTGGTAGGTCTGAGAATAGGTCGTAGGCTATTTTATATACCCCTAGGTGATATAACAACGTTTGCGGGGTAATACGTAATCTATTTATTAGAACAAATAACACCATGAACAAATATAAAACTCTTATTTCTTTGTTTTCTCTGCTACAGTGATTGATATTTAAAAATATATTAATTCTTGAATTGAACTGTCGAATAAGGATTTGACACACTGGATGCGTTCTGCGGTCGCGGTCAGGTCAAATTGAACGCAGCCCGCATTATGTATGAACAACATTGTCGGTCTTTATATATTTTGTATAGATATGCGATCTGACCGTGCGAGCTCTGCGTGCTGATCTGACCGAAGACCGCAGAACGCATCCAGTGTGGCAAATCCTATAATTTACACAAGGTATATAACTTATGTTAAATTGAGGCTTAGGATTTGACTTGGGCAGTATACCAGCAAATCAAATATAGAAGACTAGCTGTTGCCTGCGACTCCGTCCGCGAAGAATAGGGGTATAAAAATAGCCTACGACCTATTCTCAGACCTACGGAGTATGGAGAAAAAAGTTTCATGAGAATCGGTCATGCCGTCTCGGAGGAGATCGATAACAAACACCGTGACACGAGATTTTTATATTAGTATAGATAAGTTGGTAAGCCAAATATAACATGACTTGTCTGTAAAAAATATACAACGTGCCCACCGGAATTCCGCGAGGGTCTAACCACGCATTCCTAAGGCCATATGGAGTAATAAATGTTATCTGAACATAGGTCGAAATATGCTTAGTTTTTGAGATATTTCCATTTTAATGTTTAAAATTTACTATGAAAGTGGTGGAGGTGCTGGGATTGCGTATTTACTATGTATGAAAAAATAAAAGAGTTTAAAAGCATAATTCCCTCTAGTTGCGGTAGTTCGGTTGATTTGTCCGGGACCGAACTGCTGCAACACTTTTTGTCTCAGTAGTCTTTGCCTTTTATTAACCCCCGACACAAAAAGAGGGGTGCTATAAGTTTGACCGCTATATGTGTGTGTATGTGTCTGTTTGTGGCATCATAACTCTTAAACGGGTATACCGATTTGAATGCGGTTTTCTTTATTTAAAAGCAGGTTTCTTGGCAATGGTTTTTAGGTATGTTTCATCAAAATTGGTCCAGCCGTTTCAAAGTTATCAGCTTTTTTGCATGCTGCGGAAGGGATATTAGACTTTATTGCGTTGGGGGATTTTCAATTTTTTAATTTATAGGTACTATAGGTACATTATCGGCTATGTCAAAATATACGTCGTAAACAGCCGTAACTATAATAATCCAGTGTTAGCAGAGCCCTGTTTCTAAGTAAAATATGCCGTGTAGGATCATTTCATGTTGGTTACTCGGGATGTATAATTTAATTATATGATGTAACTAAAAATTTATGTTTTTCGCAATTTTTCCTTTATTTGTGCTATAAGACGTTGCTTCGTACCAAATTTCAAGATTCTGTGTCAACGTGAAGTAGGTACCCTGTAGGTTTTGATTCCCTTGCGAGTGTCGAAAATTTGCGGCATAAATGGCTGTATCCTTTGATTGCGTTGGCTTAGAAGTTTAATTTTTTTCACAGCTCCAAGGGACAGTAGACCTGAGTATTTGATATGAATTTCAGCTTCAACCTCCACGCGTTCCTGAGAAAAAGGGTCTTGACAGACAGACAGACGGACAACAAAGTGATCCTATAAGGTTTCCGTTTTTTCCTTTTGAGGTACGGAACCCTAAAATGTTTTTATTTTTGATTTTGACAACGGTCGTGGTTCTTGGAGACCTAAGTCGTGTTGTGGAAGTCTTCGTCTGGCAAAGACTGGTGATAATTCTATCCTCATATAATTAGTTCTTTACTTATAATATAACCTGCTGTTATTATAAATATCCAATTGTACGCTACCCGCTTATCAATGTCCTTATCATTTTTGTTTAAATATATTATGTATGTAATTAAACGTATATTAAAAATGATAAGATACTATCGTGCCACGTGGTTTAGTTTTCGTGACTTTGGTGGTTTGATGATTGAAAAAGTCATCAGCATCGTCAACATTTCGCTGCTGGACATAGGCCTCCCCCAAGGTTCTATTTCTTTTCTAATTAACTAATTATACAGAAATAAAACCTAAAACTAAAAACCTTAAAAAAAGTCGTGCGTGCAGCTCCTCCGTGCGGAAGAAGTGAAACTTCGTAATGTGGAAATAAAAAAGGCACTTATACATCAATATGAACCTTATTGCAATAACTTAAAGAACTAAATTTACTTATGCATCTATGTGTTTAAATTACTCAATAGATGGCGCTTTTACCAAGTCTCATACATTTGCACAGACAGTACGAGTTCTGCATCGCACTGTCGAAGTTTTTAACATACTAATGCTTTCATACCCCCTCTATGGTAGCGTTAAACGTTTAACGCGACCTTGTTGGAAGTCCCATTAGATGTTTCACTTCAATAATATAATAACTAAAATATATTATTAAAAGGAGTCCCTTTAGGCAAGGTTCTGAAGATACTGGCAGCGTTCCCTCTTTGAATAGCTAGACTAATTCTTTGTCCGAGGTAGCTGCCAGCTCTTCGGTCTCTTGTGATGTCGACTAACCTTTTTGCTATTTCCTTAAAAAGCCTCATAGCGCTAGGACCCCACGGACTAAGGGTCTCGACACCGAATGGGACAAAATCATATTCGGAGCCTAGACCCCTGTGCAAATACTGCTTTAGCTTTTTCAGCAGCTTCACAAGCTGCACCAGCTCTGTTGTTGGTTCCATGTAGATGGGGAGGGGCCAGCGTGTCTAAACAGGTTGCATCCCACACCAGCACCCGGCCCATCTTCCATGGAATCAAACTCATACCGTCCGGTCTCTTGCCATCGTCTCTTGCAAAACCAGTCGGCTCAAGTAGACTTGGCACGTTGACGGTGGCAAGGGGCCGGCCAGGACCGGCGTATGATATCGAGAAGCGGCCTGCACTTTTTTGGCATGACAGTTCGTGATGTCCTAGCTTGTCGACATCACTGCCACAGGGACATTTATGAGGAGCGCAGACCGGAACCCCAAGCCGTAGACAGATTGCGATTCAGAGCGTATCTGGCTCAAGAAATGTTCCTGTATTTGACGAAGGGTACGCGTGAAGCCAGTAGCCGGCATCATGCGTTCCCACGGCCAAAAGCTAAATATATTTATTTTCTTAGTTAGTAAAAATGTAAATAGTTAATAATATCAACACTTTCTGCCAAAAAACTGCTATACATTGCAGTAGAGGTATACTAACTTGATATTATATGATAATTTAAAGAAAAAAGTTTAGTAATTTTAACGAACTTTAGATAGCGTTTCTAAATGGTTCACTATATTTATTATGCATAATTCATCATTTCTCATAACTGAATTTTTTCATTGATTATTCAGAATCGTCATTTCAATATTCCTGAATAGTTAATGGGTTCCTAAGAAAAAAGTGATATGCGTAATTTATTTGTTTTATTGCAATGGGAAATATACAGCATAAATCTTCTTCTATGTCTGTATATCTATAAAAGGCAACCGTTACTGCCGTTATCAACGCACAGCTCAAACTACTCATAGCTATTTGGCACACAGATATAGCTATTATAATATAGGCATCCGCTAAGAAGGGAATTTTTGGAATTCCCACGGGACAGAGAATAAATGGGATTTATATTTTCCCTTCAAAGTGGCCCTATCTCCGTAAGTATAATAATTAGAGACATCAAATTTGGCATGCAAGTAGGTATCTATAACAGTAAAAAATGCTCAAGGTGATGTTCTCCAAACCCCTTAGATATCCTACTGTTGACTTATATAGGGAATGTAATCTATCAGTAAGGAAACTCTACATAGAAGGTTGTATTGTGAAGCTACACAAATTATTGGAGTATGTACCTGCTACTGCTTCCTGTAATAAAAGGAGAATTGGCAATGTTGCACCGCTACCTTTTACCAAATCTAAATTCGCTAAGAGACAATTTACTTATCAATCTGCAAAAATGTATAATGTTATAAATAGAAAATTAAGCATTTACCCTGTGCAAGTTCATGAATGTAAGAAAACGTTAAGAGCATGGTTAGAAATTCTAAGTTATGAGGAGGCTGAAGCAATACTTTTGTAACCACACAACAACACACACACACACACACACACACACACACACACACACACACACACACACACACACACACACACACACACACACACACACACACACACACACACACACACACACACACACAACACACAACACACAAACACACACACTCACACACACACATACAGGGTTATTTTTAATTCACTGACATCCTCTTAACCCTGAATTCCTATCACTCAAACAAATGTTTTTTGTTTTACGACTTTTTAAAATGAAGCACTTTTTTTCACATAAATTGCTAAACTTGAGGAAGAGCGGGATCTCCTAACACAGGTATTTGTAGGTACTTAATGGGAGGTCCCAACCTTCTCTAGCTTATAAAAGGCTGTCACCAATAAAACAACTTTTGATTTTTGTTTTTTTTTTTTGATTATAACAATATTGGGAATTCCCACGGGATAAGGAGAAATCAGGATTTATATATTAACGGATCAGGATTTATTAATTTTGTAGAGCTTGTCAAATTTAAAATGACGCGCGCCCAACCACCGCATTTACGCATATATGCCAAGTGAAATATTTCTCTATATATTGTAGCTTAAATAGAGTTTCAAATTCGGTGGTGAGGCGCGTCATTTTAAATTAAGTAGACAAGCTCTACAATAAAGAGTCATTGTATTGTATTGTATTGTATTGTATTGTATTGTAATGTATTGTATTGCATTGTATTGTATTGTATTGTATTACTGATAACGACGATGATGACGATGGATTTTAGGATTTTTACTTTTTTCAATAAGAGAGAAATGAAGAAGTGTTATCACACATTTGAATTCTACGCGAACGAAGTCGCGAGCGCGAGCGAAATGAGTTTATATGTACAATTGACAAGATTTCCTTTTTTTGACGACTGAAAATTACTACAGGAATCGAAAGAATTTTGCCTCCTGAATACGGAAAAATATTTATTATATTTAAAAAATGCAAGATATTAAAAAATATACCTGAATTCACCAAGACTACCACAGAATAGATATGTTTCCTTTGCCTTTTTCACCAGAAAAAAGAGCTGTCATAATTTTAACCCTCTGTTTCACCATCCATTGATCAAATTTATTGCTTGTTTTGTTCGAATAGACGGAGACGGCATCACATTTATCCGTCAGTTAAAAAATCAATGGGTGGTGAAACAACCCCTAAATTTAACATTAACATTGAGACTTGACAGATAAATAAATGATCTATTTTTATTAATGTTAATGCACGAACGACGTGTTATTGATTTAAATACGATTTTAAAGGAGCCCGTAGTTGTGATCGAAAAGCAAGAAAAACCAAACCGCCCAAGCAAACCATACACAACGTCAACGTCAGATTTACGTAATCACTTTTTAGGGTTCCGTAGTCAACTAGGAACCCTTATAGTTTCGCCATGTCTTTCCGTCTGTCTGTCTGTCCGCGGCTAAGCTCAGAGACTGTTAGTACTAAAAGGCTGTAATTTGGCATGAATATACATATCAGTTACGCCAACAAAGCGGTAAAATAAAAAAATAAAAAATATTTTTTTTTAGGGTACCTCCCATAGACGTAAAGTGTCTCGACTAACCCTATAGTGCGGGGTATCGTTGGATAGGTCTTTTAAAACCATTAGGGGGTTGCTAACATGATTTTTCTATTCAGTGATCTGTTTGCGAAATATTCAACTTTAAAGTGAAAATTTTCATTAAAATCGACCGTCCCCCCCCCTCTAAAATCTAAACTGTGGGGTGGAAAAATTTTAAAAAATTCAGAATGGTAGTAAATATATTAAATTTACAAGGAAAATTATAGCGGCTAAGATTGCTTGGGAATTATTTGTAGTTTAAGAGTAAATAGTAGCCTAAGGTATAAAACATATCTAAACTTGGAAGATTCCGTACACATACGAAATCCTTAGAAAAATATTACTTGATTTTTTCGTAATGGCTACGGAACCCTATCTTGGGCGTGTCCGACACGCTCTTGGCCGGTTGTTTTTAATTGAAACGACTATAGTAATGCATCTATTGTGTGGTAGTATTGGAGTTATGCCCTTTTAGAATAAGCACATCTTAAAAACTTTGTAGTAAATTAATTAATTAATCCTAGTGAAGAATTAAAACTATCAGCGTCTTTCTCTTCCCAAACTGAATACAGAGAACGAATCAAATTATAGTCTTAGAAATATGAAATCTTGTCAATTCTTTGCTCCAAAAAAAAAGAATTATGCGTAAAATTTTTATGCCACCAGAATCCCCTTCAACAACTAGGAAGATAGGCGCATTTTCTATAAGATATAAACGCAATACCTTCAATTGCAACTGTCAATAACCTAACCAATTAAACTCTGTTGCCATGTGCAATGCTGTGTACCGGGCGCTACGTTACACCAACCATATCGATGTGTGTGTAACTCCAGCATTGCGCTTGTGTGAGTGCGATGCAACCATCGTCAGTTCAGTACTCGCATGCACCCGATGGAGTGCATACACCCCATTAAACCGCATAAAAACATCAAAAAGCACAAGCAAAAATCAAAATAACACACAAAACTATTTATAAAGTGTTTTAAAATAATAAGCGATGGTATATTGCGTAAAATACGACTGTAAAAAGGATTTCAGTTGACGCTCGCTCTTTGTGTCGGCCATGTTGGATTCTGGTGAGTCGCTTTTGATTTTGAGTTCGCTTTTTCGAATTTTAGACGCGTTCCTTTTTTGAAACTCCTCCAAGCTGTTGCTTTGTTTTTTTTACAGCCTTTAAAAAAATAAACGCTATGTTTAGGCGTTTTTTTCTTCTTTACTGTAAAAGCGTTATTTTCAGCCAGTTTTTAGTATTAAATATGTTAAAATACATCTTGCGTAACGGGGTGTGGTTATCCAATCGATACTATATCAAAACGTTGAAACGCTCGATAACGTGTAATTTAGTCGCCATTTTCTGGTAAAACACGTAGAAAATGCATTTTCCTTGCCATTTTTGGGGATGAACGGACCAGTTTTGGTTACGTCACTGGCAAGGAGGCCATTTTGAAAATGGAACTTTCTCCTACGTGTAAATGCTTGCACTGGTGTTCTTATAACAAAAGCCATTGAAAATTCTTCTAAAAACTGTCAGAATATTTAAAAATAGAACACGCATAGAATTTCTTTTTATTTTTTTTTTCTGAAATTTCAAGAGAAATGCCTATGCCATGTAGATAACTAATATTAGTGAAAATATATGAAATTGTAATGAAAATCGTGTTATTCAGTGCATTTTACAATGGAAGAAATACTTACAGGTTGGTTCTTTGTTTGCGCATTGCTAAGAAGTTATTGATGTTTCATCTCTACGAAGACAAAGAAAACATGGTGGCAATCTTATTCTTACTAAGATTAAAAACATGAAAGACTTTGTGTTTATTTGGATGGAATTCGGAATGTGAAAAAGCTTTAACCCACGACTCTACTTCCTTAAAAAAAACTCTACCTCTAAATCGCGTCGACATGTCGAAAAGTGTACTCTAAGAACACACGAAGACGAAGTGACTTACAAAAATTCATAACGGCAGCAATGATGTATAACCTAACTCTAAAAGAATCCAAAATCCAAGTACATTTTTAAAGTCTTGGACTAAATTGTCATCCAATGGGAATTTTAGATATTTATATATATTTGTGGATATTTGTGGTGATAATTTGGGCGACTGTGATTGAGGATTAGCGTGATGACTGGGTTCATAGCTGGTGGAAGGATCGTTCTGCCGTCTCTATGGTCCTTAAGGAATATGGGTCATACATTTCTTTGTTCGTGACTCTCCTGTGGAAATGGTAGAAGTCAAGGGTATATAGCTAATATTTTTTAAAGAACTGAAACAATTACTTTGCTCGCCCACCTTACGATAGTTACGTTTAAATAAGAACTAGCGACCCGCCCCGGCTTCACACGGGTGCAATTATGCATGTATTATACATATGAAAATTCCTCTTGAATAACTCTATCTAGTAAAAAAACCGCATCAAAATCCGTTGCGTAGTTTTAAAGATCTAAGCATACATAGGGACAGACAGACAGCGGGAAGCGACTTTGTTTTATACGTAATGATTGCGTGTTCATGCACTATCGTAAGGTCGCGGGTGAGCAAAGTAATTGTTTCAGTTCATTAATATGGACCGTAAAGTAACGCCTGATTCTTTGATCAATTATAACTGAAGATACACATTGCCGAACAAAATCCCCTTCAAAGAATGTCCGAACTTTTTTATTTGGTTGCGTAACAAATAAAATCATCATCTACACAGAAATTTGAACCTAGTCTTCACTTCATTACAGTCGAATTTCGGTAGCGGCAGAACTCCACTTGACAGCTAAACTTGACAATTTCACGCAACGTTCTGAGAAAAAAGAAGGCCACTTTTATCAAAGTAGCGCTCATTTGGCTCGGACATTTTCGGGCGCGCGACTGTGGATCTACAGTTATAATTGATCAAAGGCCTGATTCAATAGATTAAATATTTTGTACTTAAGTCTACATCGGCATGTGGGACGCCTAACCAACTGTTGCCCATATAAAAAATCTTTGCTGTTTCGGAGTCGCTAATTTTACATTCACAGGAGCTACTACTTTTCTTACGCTGTATAACCCATAGCACAGATTACTTAATAGTTACTTCGTAACAGATACTGCATCCCGTACAAAATCTTGGTACTTACCGCGATTGTAGCCACAGATTATACTACTCCGTCTCCTTAAGAATGTGGGCGTGCCGACAGTGACAAGGGCTGGCAGTTTGGATTAAAAAAAAAATTCTACATGTTGTTTTACCATTTTGTCGGGATAATTGCTATATATTACATCCATGCAAACTTTCTAGCACTAATATTCTTTAAGCTAAGCCACGGACGGGCAAAGAGACAGACGGTCATGGCGAAACTATAAGGGTTCCGTTTTTGCCATTTTAGCTCTGGAATCCTAACAAAAAAGGATATTTATTGTAATGCGCAGAACACATTGCCATGCTCACAGTACCCTAGCGTTATACTAAATACGAAGGTCAACTTTCGAACTTCGCATCGTGCCATCCCGCTCACGCTTATAGCTTTTTATAGAAGAGTAAGAGGAGCAGCACGATACGAACTTCCAAATTGTTATATTAGCTATTAATTCTAGCATAGTCATATTAAAATTTGCCCCCTGTTTCACCATTCACTTATAAAAGTCCTGGCGGCATATTTTTTCCGTGGAACACGAATGAACGTGCGTCGGCGCGCGCTTGTGACAACCTACTGGAATTTCGATCGCAGCAGATCGTTCCCGCGGTAGGCAAATATCGCGCGTAAGTACATGGCATGCATGAGGCCTGCTAGTAGCGTTTTATAGTCACACTGTTGAAGAGCGCCGCGTTTCTCAGTTATAGTTTGTAAGTCAGAGTCCGAGGGGCCCCCTGAGCTTGAGGGCCCCGGTGCAGTGCCCCGGCTTGCCATACGGTAGCTACGCCACTGGCTCAACCTATATAGGTTGGTGACCAGCCGCGGCCGAAGCCTAGGTACCACCGGAGTTGTATCGCTCGTTTAGCACCACCCAGGGGTCACGTGTAGGGTCTCGAGGGTAAACCTGCGGACGCGAGCGATATTAACCCTCCACCCCATTAAATTTGATGCAAATGCATAAAATGTTTATGTAGTATTCTGGCAAACAAAAACCTCCTTCAAAAAACATTCAAAAAACCATGAAATAATAATTGAACCGAACCGACTACAATAAGCATGAAAATATCTTTCTTCTAATCTGTTTTAAGTCGGTGCCTCAGCTCGAGCCAGCAGGAGTGGACCTAGTAATCTAACTTACCTACATACCTTACTATCTATAGGGCTTCTACACTCCTGCAAGCTCGTGCTGAGGCACCGACTTAAAACAGATTAGAAGAAAGATATTTTCATGCTTATTGTAGTCGGTTCGGTTCAATTAGTATTTCATGGTTTTTTGAATGTTTTTTGAAGGAGGTTTTATTTTTTATTTAAAATTATTTATTTTTTGCTTTTTAGTTGTTTCTGTATAAAATAGATGCGTAGGATAAAATCATCAGTTTGACTTCGAAATAAGGTTATGTTGAAAATTCTATTTTTAATGCTCGGCGGGGTTATGTCGTTTATTACAGAGTTCCATGATACTTTCTGAATGCAAATGCTCGACTTGTCACCGAAAATACTAAAATCGCTATAAGTTTCTCTTGAATTTTTGAGGAGTTTCTTCAATTCCTCATGGATCCCATCATCAGAACTGGATTTTGGTAACAACAGGACCAACATTGAAGCATGTGCTTTCAAACAACGAAAAAATTTTCCAAATCGGTTACACACGTTAAAAAAAAAAAAGAACATACAACCGAATTGAGAACCTCCTCCTTTTTTGAAGTCGGTTAAAAATAATTCTATTCTATTCTAACATTGTCAAAAAGTACAAAGTGTTTGTGCCACCAGCTCATTTTGTCTGAATATTTTAGGGGCAGAAATATTTTCGGCTGTGTGTGGTCTAAGTAACCTTGTGTCTGGAAGTTTTCAGGACAGAATACCCTGGTGTCAAAATGTACAAAATGCGATTGATTGAAGGTGCATTCACATCAACATACTTTTTGACTTTTTTACAATTTGACAAAGGGATTTTCGAAACCATTGAGCATTTTGGGATCTTGACCATTTATCGTCTGTTACTTTTTTCTATGATACAATTAGGTTGGTTGTTGTGGCATCTAATTATTTTGTATTTTGTTGATAATTTTAACAAGATATATTTATGTTGCAGTATAAAAATGTCCACATTAATTTAGTTCAAAATTATATAAGACCAAATATATAGATGTCCAAGTATAAAAATGTCGCTCTGTTATTGTCTCCATATATAAGTAGTGATAAATATACTTTGCCGAAGTATAAAAATGACTACACTACACTGTTTTGCCTGACTTGGGCTCACTACTTCGCGACAGAGCAAAGCAAGTAGTGTCCCATTTATTCCGGTCGGGATTAATATTAATACACTTTATATATCTGTCAGTCACCCGTCAGGTCAACGACTTACCGTATCTGTACCAAGAATGCGGTCTTGTGCATATAAATGTCGAACTGATGCGCTTGCATACCTACATAATGCAATAAAATGCTTATTCTCCATCTTTTACACTGTAAACGTCTTTGTATCAAAATTTAGACGACCAGATGACCTATACTAGGTGCCAGATAACGCTGCCTAATCTGTGTAATCTAATAGTGAGAAAATGTTGACTATTTCTGCAATGACCGCAAGCGAACTCAACCCTGTACCACGGTCACCGCGTAAAGTTGATTTAGCGATAATTTTCATACATTTAGCGACAGTCGTTTTTAAACTTGAGATAACATAGTACTTGAGGAGTAATGAACTTTTAGGCAGCGTTATCTGGCACCTAGTATAGTGGTTATAACAGGGTGTTTCAAAAATCATGTACGATCCGAAACCGAGTGGCAGTAGGTACTCATGAAACTGAACAACTTTCCCCGAGGTACATGGGTCGGAATATGTAATGCACCTGCAAAGTGAAACTGGTTTTAGAAAAACGCTTAAAAAGTTTATATATGAACAAAAGCGGCAACAGGAAACATTAACTTCAAATATAAGCTGTTTTTAGTTTTAGTTTAGTTTGGGTAGTCTGTGTTTTTTCTTTGTTTTTCTTTTTTTTTTAGTTTATCTAGTAAGTGTTATAATAGTGGATAATATATACCTGTTTTTTGTCTTCCTTTAAGAAAACAATACAATATCTCCCTTTCTTCTCTCCGATTACATACTTTTTAATTGTCTTATGTGCGCAATAGAACAAATAGCACTAGAACTCGAACAAATGCTTCAGGACCTCAGCACTGCGAGCCTTGAGATTGGACTTATCATGAACCGAGCTAAAACTAAGGTCATGACAAATAGCATCAAACGTAAAATTGCAGTGGATGGACGGGACATACAATACGTCGACGAGTATATTTACTTAGGCCAGATAGCATCCTTCGAAAACAGGCAAGACAAAGAAATCGATAGACGTATCGAAAACGCCTGGAAGAGCTTCTGGTCTATGAAGTCGCTAATGAAGGGGAACCTTCCAATGTCTCTAAAGCGCAAACTCGTCGACATGTGTATCCTGCCCATCCTAACCTACGGCGCGCAAACGTGGTCACTTACAGAGGCTCAAAAGTCCAGACTCAAGGTTTGCCAACGAGCAATGGAGCGAAGCATTGTGGGAGTCCGAAGAACCGACCGGATTAGAAATACTGAGCTGCGCTCTATGACTCGTATTGCTGATGTGGGCGTAAAGACGGCCAAGTTGCAGTGGGACTGGGCTGGACATGTATGTCGAATGAACTCGGAACGTTGGGCCAAACTTATCACGGAATGGATCCCTAGCGATGGATATCGTAATAGAGGCAGACCAAAGCGGAGATGGAGGGACGACCTAGATGTGTATCACGTGGGATGGCAGGAGCTCGCGTTGAATAGGCAAGAATGGAGCAAGAGAGGAGAGGCCTTTGCCCTGCAGTGGGACACCAAAACAGGCTAATAAAAAAAAAAAAAATGTGCACAATGTCACCTGCTGAATCCATGTGGATGATGTGGAACCTGGAGAATAATGAAATGGGAAAAAGTATTACTAGGTGTGTTGAAAAGTGACACAAGAGCTAAAAATTAACTATGTACTTAACCTCTTACCTATTTTTTATGTCCCCAATATTGACGAATGGAATTAGCAAGTATTCTTGCACGTTGTTCACATTTTGTCTTCTTTTTTTTTTGTGTAATTAGGCTAATTTTATAATTTTTTACATCCGTTTTGCGTAAGTTGTATTTAGTAAATCTTACAGTCACAGTGACCATGTCGTGCGCACGGTCTTTTAGGTTATAAATGTCTGAGCTGAGTTTGTTCTGTTCGCCGCCAGACAGCGCTGCTCGTTGCAGTCGCAACGGCTGCGTTCAGCATACCGCTTAAGGCCGTGTTGCGCGACAGGGTTTCTGTGACTGATACAAAAGGGTCCCGCCGGAAGACCAGCGCTGGCTCCACCTCAGGAGTCCGCATTTATGCTGAGGCGGGACCTTTTTCACACACATTATGTGTTTTGTTTTGTGTGTGAAATAAACTTCTAAACTTCTTTCATTAATAAAATTTTGGTCTCTTCATACTAACTCTGCCAGCTGGCGCCTATTCGATAAACGTGACAGGCTACAAGTGACTATGACAATTCGTAATACATCGCCGCCTTAGAAGTTCCGTGATCCACCGGGGCGTAGCTTCAGGAAAATCGCTAGGTATATATGTCCTAGTAATAGGTATTAAAAACCGGCCAAGAGCGTGTCGGACACGCCCAAGATAGGGTTCCGTAGCCATTACGAAAAAATCAAGTAATATTTTTCTAAGGATTTCGTATGTGTACGGAATCTTCCAAGTTAGGTATCGTCAATTGAAAAAAGCAATAAGCAAAAAGAATAGGTCGTAGGCTACTTTTTATACCCCTAATATGGCAAAACAACGTTTGCGGGGTCAGCTACTTTTTATATATTAGACTAGCTGTTGCCAGCGACTCCGTCCGCGAAGAGTAGCCTACGACTTATTCTCAGACCTACCAAATACAGAGAAAAAGCTTCATAAAAATTTGTCAAGCCGTTTCGGAGGAGTTCGATAACAAACACCGTGACACGACATTTTTATATATTAGATTAGAAGAAGATTTTCCGAATTAAAAAAAAAGTCAAAACATACAACAAAACAAAAATTTGCCCTATTAGCCGTTGTAGCTATAAAAGAACCCACTCCCATTTCCAACGATACAATCTTATATACAATACAACCGGCCTATCGTTCCAAATCTCGAAGGGTCCTATGCGACGTTGCCACTCTTACATGTAACGCTACTGGTCTATCTTCTTAATCTCGAAGGGCTCTATGCGACGTTGCCACTCTTCCGGGCCCTTATTGGCCGTTGCTCCGGCGCACGTTGGCTGCACTATGCGCTCATAGACATAGGCTATTTGAATATAGAATGAAAACGGAGGGCCATGATTGGCTGAGGTTCGAGTTGTTTTTTTTGACGGTTGGTTTTAGTAGCTATGTGGAGATGTCTATGCAGGGAATCGTTTGAGGTATCTAGGGTTCAGTAGATATAAAATGAGAAAAGCGGAATGATTAGGTTTGACAGTGTGAGGCTTAGCTTTGGCTAATCAAATCAAATAGTTTTTTCGTAACTAATATTTTAGAGTCGTGGTTCGTAAGTCCCAAAAAATTGTGTGTCCGTGTAACGAAAGTGCCCCGAGTTTTTTTTTGTTGAGTTACCATTTTTCATAGACTTTATATGACCGTAATTAAATGGAAGTATCGAAATTTATATGGAAGTTTTTGGACACGTGCTCTCCTAGAAGGATCGAAAAAGCTCCTCATTTTCAACAGAAATCACATAAAATGTTCCAAATCAAAAAAAAAGTGAAGACATACAAACAAATCAATATTGACCCATTTATTAATACTGCAATGGTTCCTATTTTCTATTGAGTAGAACATGAGTTCGACAAAATATGTTTTATTAACAATAAATTAATTACCACTGCACAAAAAATATTTGTACTCAATATAGAACCCTTTACAACCCATGATCCGACTCACGCTTAACCAGTTTTTTCCTTGCCAGTTTTAAAACGCCTATGCATTCATAGATTGGCCTATTTAAATATAGAACCCAAATAAAGCTTTTTGATTGGTCGACTGACGCAGGTAGCTATTTTTTATTGTGTAGGGATCCCGTTTAGTAAATATATAGGGTTATATATGTGCCACGTCTATGGGTTCCTAGAAGGTTATGTTTTATATATGTTGGTCGTTTTATGTCCATCGTCCTGGCATATAAAACGAGTGACAAATAACCCGTTAAAAAATTATATTATTTAAAATGAAAATTCATCATCATCATCATCATGTCAGCCGAAAGACGTCCACTGCTGAACATAGGCCTTAACCAGGTCGTCGCTCCATCTTGTTGGAGGCCTACCTACACTGCGTCTTCCGGTCCGCGGACGCCACTCGAGAACCTTTCGGCCCCATCGGCTGTCAGTTCTACGGGCGATGTGCCCTGCCCACTGCCACTTAAGTCTAGCGATTCTTCGAGCTATGTCCGTGACTTTAGTTCTTGCGCGGATTTCATCATTTCTAATGCGATCCCGCAGAGAAACTCCAAGCATAGCCCTCTCCATCGCCCTCTGAGTGACCTTGAGCTTCCTTATAAGACCCATCGTTAGCGGCCACGTCTCAGTGCCATAAGTCATCACTGGCAACACACACTGGTCAAAGACTTTTGACTTGAGACACTGCGGTATATCGGATGACAAGACATTGCGAAGCTTCCCGAACGCTGCCCAGCCGAGTCTAATTCGTAAAATGAAAATTGGGGTTGTCTATTTTTTATAATTATCTAATCGAAAACCATTTCGAGATAAATGCTTTTTAAATCGTTTCATGTAGATAATATTAATATAATGTAATGTTTAAAGCCGTGGTGGCCTATTGGTTTGATACATGGCCTCTCCAGCAGAGGGTCGTGGGTTCAAATCCCGACCCGCACCTCCAAGTTTTTCGGAATTTACGTGCAAAATTACATTTCTAATTTACCATGAGCTTTACGGTAAGGAGAATATCGTGAGGAAACCTGCATACATACATCTGCGAAGGAATTCAATGGTGTGTGTGAAGTTCCCAATCCGCACCGGGCCCGCGTGCACTGCAGTGGGGCGTATACAGGGTTATTTGTAATTCACTAGCATCCTTTTAACCCTAAACTCCCACCACTTATACAAAAAAAAAAAAAAATCACGGGACAATTCACACCAATTGACCTAGTCCCAAAGTAAGCTAGGCAAAGCTTGTGTTATGGGTACTAGGCAACGGATAAACATACTTATATAGATAGATACATAGTTAAATACATATTAAACACCCAAGACCCTAGAACAAACATTCGTATTTTTCATACAAATATCTGCCCCGACACGGGAATCGAACCCGGGACCTCAAGCTTCATAGTCAGGGTCTCTAACCACTAGGCCATCTGGTCGTCTAAATGTTTTTTGTTCTGCGGCTTTTGTCATAACATAATATTTTTGGTGTAATAACGTTTTGAAAATTTGAGATTTCCTCTTATTTTTACGATACTCTGTGTATTTGTATGGGAAAAAAAGTGCTTCATTTTAAAAAGTCGTAAAACAAAAAAACATTTGTTTGAGTGATAGGAATTCATGGTTAAGAGGATGTCAGTGAATTAGAAATAACCCTGTATAGGCTGGGATGATGATGATGATGATAATGTAATGAATTTATTTACAAACAAGCAATGACCTTCATTAGTTTTTTTTTAGTAGTTAACTAAATGAAAAAAAAATCAAAAAATTCAAAACAAATTTTTAGTATTTTTGGTAACTAAGTATAACAGCCACAGTAAATACCTACTTACATGGAGAACAGGGGTAATCCCATAATTTATCCCGTTGTCAGCTATAGTAGCTCCTTCCAGTCTAGCTTTGGGACGTCCGTTTGCTGAAGGATCTACGTCCAGTAACGATGAGGAACCGAATAGTACAGCATCAATATGTCACTGGAACTAGAGAGACAGGCGTAGGACGGGGCATGGAAGAGGTCGCGGGAAGGCGCGTGAAAGAGGACGTGGGGTATCGGTCAATCGTCGTGAAAGTAAAAAACCGGCCGCTTTAGCCTAGTTGGTAGTGACCCTGCCTACGAAGCAAGAGGTCCTGGGTTCAAATCCCGGTAAGGGCATTTATTTGTGTGATGAGCACGAATATTTGTTCCTGAGTTATGGATGTTTTCTATGTATTTAAGTATTTATTTATTTATATAAGTATGTTTATCGTCTTCTAGTACCCATAGTACAAGCTTTGCTTAGTTTGGGACTAGGTCGATTTGTGTAAATCGTCCCCTAATATTTATTTATTTTTATCTATTTTAAGTGCGAGTCGGACTCGCGCACCGAGGGTTCCCAACAAATTTATATGTATCTATGAGCATCCAGTCTTAGCAGACCCCGGCTCCTAAGCAAAATGTGCGCAGTGTGGGATCATTGTAGATTGGAAACTGATATAGACAGACAGACAAAAAAATTTATGCTTTTCGCAATTTTCCCTTTATCTGTGCTATAAGACCTTGCTTCGTACCAAATTTCAAGATTCTCAGTTCACGGGAAGTACCCTGCAGGTTTTGATTCCCTTGCGAGTTTCGAAAATATACGGAAATTTGCGTCATAAACGGCTGTATCTTTTGATTGCGTTGGCTTAGAAGTTTGATTTTTTCACAGCTCCAAGGGACAGTAGACCTGAGTATTCGATGTAAATTTCAGCTTGATACCTCCACGCGTTCCTGAGAAAAAGGGTCTTGACAGACGGACGGACGGACGGACGGACAATAAAGTGATCCTATAAGGGTTCCGTTTTTCTTTTTGAGGTACGGAACCCCAAAAAGGAGAGAGGGTACTTCGATTATCAATTAGATGAAGCAAACGGGATATGTGCCATGCTGTTAGGAGGCAGGACAACAGTGTTGGCCTTTATCCCGCCTGCCTTCTGAACCTAACCTGTCCGAGTCACTTCTGCCCTGAAAGGTCTTGCTCGCTCGCTTCGCTCGCTCGCTGCCAACGATATGCCTTACCATGTTTCTGAATAATTACTGGATATCATACTAACCTAACCTAACCTAATGTACCTAACGTGATCTAACCTAACCTGTGTTTTATTAATTTAGAAAACTGAAATTATGGTTAATGACATATACAGGGTTATTTGTAATTCACTAGCATCCTTTTAACCCTAAACTCCTACCACTTAAACAAATGTTTTTTGTTTTACGGCTTTTGTCATAACTTAATATTTTTGGTGTAATAACGTTTTGAAAATTTGATTCTGCCTCTTATTTTTACGATACTCTGTGTATTTGTATGGGAAAAAAGTGCTTCATTTTAAAAAGTCGTAAACCAAAAAACATTTGTTTGAGTGATAGGAATTCAGGGTTAAGAGGATGTCAGTGAATTAAAAATAACCCTGTATAAATGTGTATTACTCTAATACAAATTAGTCCAACTGAAATTATTCTAATAGTTGAATATGCCAAAAAAGTAGTAGGCCAAAGAATTACTATGCGATAGTACTATTATGCCAATACAAATTATACCAAATCAATTATGCGAAACAATAATAGTCTAAAAAAAATTATGCGATTGAAGGGGATCCCAACATCACTACCATTATCTTGACGTCTAGAAGCAGTCTTTTGATTGTTAACTGTACTATAGACGACATAGACTGTATATGTAGTAGTAGACAGGACGCATTACGTCAGGTCAAACCGAAGGTCGCCATTTTCAAAAAGCGGTACCACCATTTTATTATCTTCAATCAAAACAGCCACCAAAATAATCCCACCACTCTTTCTCAGAGTGTTAAGCTTCAAAATCGAACGAAACGTTCTTTACCAACTGCGCCCCAATGACCAAGTAACCCAAATCGCCGGTTAAATTTAAGAAGCATCCTATTTTAAGAACGCTAAAGTTCACTTTAGATCAACACCCGTTTTTACAATGATACGTTACAAGTTTGCACAAAGTTAGCAGTGCCGTCCGTAGAAATGTTACTGCGCTGTATTAGATTTGTTTTAAGGTTCAAATTGGATTGTGTTCTTGTTTTTTAATGGTATGTTTGTGGTTTTAGTTGCGTGTGCGCAACCAAGGCCATTCGAAGTACGAAGAGGTCGTTCATCTGCCCATTTGAGACCATTTCTCTTGTTGCTAACCTTTTTTTTACAATGACAGTATTGAACTCTTGAATTTGGACGAGCGCTCGCACGCTGAGGGTTCTGTAGCACCGCTAAAATTTAATGAGAATTTTTTTGTTTTCTTACTCAGGATTACGAGCACTATTATTTTTTATAAAAAAAAGGTGTCCTTATTTTTGAGTCAGTTTAGTGACTTTTTAGGTTTCCGGAGCCAAAATGGCAAAAACGGAATCCTTATAGTTTCGCCATGTCAGACCGTCCGTCCGTCCGTCCGTCTATCCGTCCGCGGCTTGGCTCAGAGACTATTAGAGCTAAAATGCTGTAAGTTTGCATGATTATAAATAAAAATGATTAAGAATCATCATCATCATCATCATCATTTATTTATTTGCGATAAAACATACTTAAATGCATGCAAATACAATTTTAGATAAAACACAGAAAATATTTTATAGTGCGAACGAAATTAGAAAATTAATTCTATTTAAATACAATGACAAAGATAAAATTACATTAATAAATTCAATTCAATTAAATTAAAATAACAATAAAGTCAAATTAAAAGAAAGAATTAAACTAAAATTAAATTAGAGATGTATTGTCAGCGTTCAAGAAATAGTTAAAAAAAGTTAGAAAAAATAGAAAAAGAAAGTTAGAAAAAGTTAGTTAGTTAGTTTATAAAATCTATCTAATCTAATACCTTTAAACGAGCAATTCTTGTATATATGTATATATATATAATCAGGATCTCGGAAACGGCTCCAACGATTTCGATGAAATTTGGTATGTGGGGGTTTTCGGGGATGAAAAACTGATCTAGCTATGTTTCATTTTCAGAAAATCGCTTTTACTCGTGTTTTCCGGCTATTTTTGTTTGCATTAGAATATAATGCTAAATTTCGCCGACTTCGAGCAGAT
Organism: Archips xylosteana; assembly: GCA_947563465.1. Taxonomy (NCBI): domain Eukaryota; kingdom Metazoa; phylum Arthropoda; class Insecta; order Lepidoptera; family Tortricidae; genus Archips; species Archips xylosteana. The sequence goes on from OX387373.1 coordinate 10,663,015, forward strand.
CATAATGGTTCGATTCCACGTATTTTTTCAAGATTTTTAGTTTTTTTTTTTAAGTTAATTTTTCATGAGAAAACGTCAAGTTTCTTCTTTTGTGAGAAAAAGTTACTTTTTTGTTAGAAAAAGTATTATAGGGAACGTGCAGTAACTATAGGCGGCAGCACTAATGCGACAGAAGAGACACTATGCGGACAGTAAAACAAACTTATCAAGGTAAAACATTCAAATTGATGGCACCCTTATGGCACCAGTTGGCAGCACCGTCTATGTGCACGTTCCCTATTGGGAGCACAGAACAGGAAAAGCCGGTTGTCTGTAAAGTCGGTTTACGGACGATAGTTTAACGTGACTCACCCAACCTCCGGTGTTTTTGTCAAATATCTTGAAAACGGTGCATCCTACGGCAAAATCAATGAAATAATACCCCCGCGCTCCATCCCCCGCATCCCCTCCCCCTTCTCCCCCCCCCCCCCCCCACACCCCTCCGGTGTATATAATCAGGATGTCGGAAACGGTTCCAACGATTTCGATGAAATTTGGTATTTGGGGGTTTTCGGGGATGAAAAATTGATCTAGCTTGGTACCGAGTTTCTGCCCGAGCAGAGCTCGGTCGCCCAGGTACTCTAACATTATATGAGCTAACTAAAGGATTTCAGGTAGTTCCCCTACAAAGGCTGTATTGTCTAACGCTTCTGGCGCTTGTCTTAGCTTTCACCATCTCTTTCTGACATCGTCTTATACCGTTTGACAGAAAGAAATACCTAGTGATTGCGAAGAAAGCGTCAGAAATGTTGGACAATAAGCCTGCAGAGCCCGACTTATTTTTCCACACTGTATACTGTAGCAACGCGTATCAGTGTTGTCACATACAATTTTGAAAAATTGGTAGAATAGAATGAAAATTAAGTAGAAATAGGTAGAACTGAAAATGAAAATAGGTAGATCTACCGTTTTAATCAAATCAGTCCCTATTATAGAATAAAAACGCGTTAAAATATTGAAAAGGATTTATTGACGCTGCTTTAACATGTTTTTGTAAAACAATTTCAAATGGTCGGAGTCAGGAACACAACTTTTAATAACAAATCTTTGTGTGTGCCAGCAGTCCCTCTAAAGTTTGACAAGTTTTCATATTATTTATGGACAAAAACAGCCTCTCAACATTTGCATTTCTGATAGAAACAAAGAAATTGTTTGCAACGGAAATGTTTTGAAAAAACAGGTAGATTTGAGGCCGCGGGTGGTAGATTGGTAGGACGGAGGCAAAATAGGTAGATCTACCAAAAAGTTGGTAGATGTGACAACACTGACGCGTATACAAAAGTAAAATGAGGCTTTCTCTCTCTAACGCATGGACAATGCATTTATCTCGCTCATATTGTTACATGTTGTTTGCTAGTTACCTTTTCCCAAGGGGTGCTTTACGTGGAAGGGGTCAAATGTATTGTTTTTATCGTGTTTTCTAAATTGGTGCTTTTTAATTTAAATTCGATATACGCCGGTCAAAAATTGATTCGGTGATGTTAATTTACTTGCTTTTTTGCTGACTGTAGGTATTTGTATTTAATAAATAAAATAAATAAATAAATATTAGGGGACAATCTTACACAAATCGACTTAGTCCCAAACTAAGCAAAGCTTGTACTATGGGTACTAGACGACGATAAACATACTTATATAGATAAATACATACTTAAATACATAGAAAACATCCATAACTCAGGAACAAATATTCGTGCTCATCACACAAAATAAATGCCCTTACCGGGATTCGAACCCAGGACCTCTTGCTTCGTAGGCAGGGTCACTACCAACTAGGCTAAAGATGGGGTTTTTGTATAGGTAATCCTACATCATCGTCATCATCGTTTCAGCCGAAAGACGTCCACTGCTGAACATAGGCCTCCCCCAAGGCTCGCCAAACAGATCGGCCCTGCGCCATCCGCATCCAATGCGTTCCCGCTACCTTCACCAGGTCGTCGCTCCATCTTGTTGTTGTTGTTGTTGTTCATCCTACAATACAATACAATGCAATACAGTATTAAAAAATTTAAAAACCCCCAACGCAATTAAATCTAAGATCCCTTCCGCAGCATACTAAAGAGCTGATAACATTGAAACGGCTGAACCAATGTTGATGAAACCTGAAAATCGGTTCACCCGTTTAAGAATTATGATGCCACAGACAGACAGACACGCACACATAGCGGTCAAACTTATAACACCCCTCTTTTTGTGTAGGGGGTTAAAAATACAATACCTGACTTTTTATTGTACGGTCGGTCGGCATCAAAAGTAAGTGGTCACTATTGACAATCAAGTATGACGTTTTGCAAACTGTACGGTCGACTAATAAAGTGGGCTACCACTTTTGACAAAAGTTTCTGTGACATCTAAATATCCCTAAGTCACTGTCATCATAGACGACCAGATGACCAGATGGCCTAGTGGTTAGAGACCCTGACTATGAAGCTTGAGGTCCCGGGTTCGATTCCCGTGTCGGGGCAGATATTTGTATGAAAAATACGAATGTTTGTTCTCGGGTCTTGGGTGTTTAATATGTATTTAAGTATGTATCTATCTATATAAGTATGTTTATCCGTTGCCTAGTACCCATAACACAAGCTTTGCTAAGCTTACTTTGGGACTAGGTCAATTGGTGTGAATTGTCCCGTGATATTTTTTATTTATTTATTTTATGTTATTACAAGGGAAAATCGACGTCGTTGTATCATGACGTGCAAATGAACTTCGACCGTAGGGGGTAGAACATATTTTTGACCGACTGTACAGCGACAAGGTACAAAAGTGGCAAGCTACTTTTGATGCTGACTGTACACCACAAAGAATACAATACCTAAAATCAAGCACATAGAAAAATATGTAAGGTAAGCAACGGGCGGCCTTATCGCTTCGAATCGATCTCTTCCTGTACCTCTACCATGAGTTACACTAGTTTACAGTGACCGTACTCGCTAGCGACGGCGTAAATGATTTGTATGGAGAATTGTGTACAGCGCCTCTAGCGGTCACTTACGGAAGTACAATTCTCCATACAAATCATTTACGCCGTCGCTAGCGAGTACGGTCACTGTAAACTAGTGTATCTCATGGTAGAGGTCCAGGTAACCTTATATATTTTTTATATAATTTTTTTGTACCTTTTTGTTTGATAAAGTACCTAAGTTAGATTTGTTTTTTTAGGTACTAAAATTGTATTTTTTTATCCTAACTAATAGGCAATTATTTACTACTGCTATTTTGTTAAATATGAAATTATCTTTAATTATAAAGCGTGTTGTTAGCGTGTTAATTATACGTGACAAAATCATGTGACATTGTAATGTGAGATTTTTTTCACACTTTCGAAAGAAACATAGGTAAATAAATAATTTATAGAATCAGGCGTTACTTTACGGAGTTCCATATTAATGAATTGAAACAATTACTTTGCTCACACGCGGCCTTACGATAGTTTACGTTTATGTAAGAAATGCGTGTTGCACGCTGTCACACAAATCACCAGCAAACTAATTGTTTCAGTTCATAAATTTTTTAGATGACCAGATGGCCTAGTGGTTAGAGACCCTGACTATGAAGCTTGAGGTCCCGGGTTCGATTCCCGTGTCGGGGCAGATATTTGTATGAAAAATACGAATGTTTGTTCTCGGGTCTTGGGTGTTTAATATGTATTTAAGTATGTATCTATCTATATAAGTATGTTTATCCGTTGCCTAGTAGGTACCCATAACACAAGCTTTGCTAAGCTTACTTTGGGACTAGGTCAATTGGTGTGAATTGTCCCGTGATATTTATTTATTTATTTATTTATAAATAAATCACCATCATCCAAGCCTATATTCATCCCAGTGCAAGGCCTCCTCCCAGAATGACACCGAGGGCACCGTATAATAATCCTAATAATCCTCCTCTCCTCAATCGCTTTGTGGCACAAGACCAGGATGCCGATGTGTTTGGTGATAGGTGGCTATTTTATTTTTCTCTTTTTTAACCGACTTCAAAGAAAGGAGGAGGTTCTCAATTCGGTTGTATGTTCTTTTTTTTTTTTTTTAACGTGTGTTACCTCAGAACTCCGTCATTTATGAACCGATTTGGAAAATTTTTTCGTTGTTTGAAAGCACATGCTTCAAGGTTGGTCCCGTTGTTACCAAAATCCAGTTCTGATGATGGGATCCATGAGGAATTGAAGAAACTCCTCAAAAATTCAAGAGAAACGTATAGCGATTTTAGTATTTTCGGTGACAAGTCGAGCATTTGCATTCAGAAAGTATCATGGAACTCTGTAATAAAACGACATAACCCTGTCGAGTTTTAAAAATAAAATTTTCAACATAAACTTATTTCGAAGTCAAACTGATGATTTTATCCTACGCATCTATTTTATACAGAAACAACTAAAAAGCAAAAAATTTTAAATAAAAAATAAAACCTCCTTCAAAAAACATCCAAAAAACTATGAAATAATAATTGAACCGAACCGACCACAATAAGCATGAAAATATCTTTCTTCTAATCTGTTTTAAGTCGGTGCCTCAGCACGAGCCAGCAGGAGTGTAGAAGCCCTATAGATAGTAGGTATGTAGGTAAGTTAGATTACTAGGTCCACTCCTGCTGGCTCGAGCTGAGGCACCGACTTAAAACAGATTAGAAGAAAGATATTTTCATGCTTATTGTAGTCGGTTCGGTTCAATTATTATTTCATGGTTTTTTGGATGTTTTTTGAAAGAGGTTTTATTTTTTATTTAAAATTTTTAATGTAACTTTTATGTGATTATGTAACATTTCAATAGCAATGTAGGCGTTTTGGTTTTCACTGTAAGCCTATAATTGTCAGCTGTGGGTGATTCTTCGAGGTCGTGATTTTTGTTTTATTCCTCTGTCGTATTTTTTTTTACTTATTTGACAGAAAAAAATCATGCTCCCATGAAAATAGATTTGTTCAGTAACATAAACATTGTTTTGGCACTCATTTTTATAAAACCATTTTGAAAATAGTTAACATTTTAGTTTTTGTGTCCAGAGGAATAAAAATAGTAGTAAACAATACGTTAAATATTAATAAAAAAAATATAAATACTAATTAGAGTATTATTATACGTAAAAATTAACAATCTAGGTACTTGATTATTCTTGAAAACAAAAAACTAACTAAGTAAACTGTACTTTTATTCAAAAACTACTATAAAAACTGTATTTTTTTTATTCCAATGTCCATTTATCCATAGGAATAAAGGACAGAGGAATAAAAAAAGTAAATAAAAATACTGATGATTCATAATATGAACATTCTGGAAGGTTGCCGTTAATACTACAGAAAGGTAGTACTAAAAGCAGTGAATCAAGCATAATTAAAAAAATAACGGTTATACAAGTGTCAAAAAACCTGGCAGAGTAATAAAAATGTTACCTGAACCAAGGACAGAGAAATAAAATATTTACCTTCGTATCTCTGGAGCTAATTGCACCAGCTGAAATATCCACTACTAGACATGTTCGAAACGCGAGTAAAAACAGCCCACGTGTGAATTTATCACCAGTTACTTAATTTTTCTTTATGAAACAACTGATTGAAACGCGCTCCAGAGTAATAAAGAATTTACGCCGGACACATCTTATTTCCTCAGCTATAAAGTTAATACTACAAGTAAAAATTATTCATCAGTTGTTTATTACGTAACAACTAATATTCTTTGATTGTGGTCACTCAACATATTGTTACAGTTCACTGATTTTGAGATATCATCGTATGTTTTCATGAAAATGGGGAACGGACACGACAGAGTAGTAAAAATCATGGTGTTAATTATTTTTTTGTAAATAATTAGAACCAGTTACACAAAAACTGGCATATGCCCCAGTTAAATACAGATATATGCTACCTCTGAAAAAAATTAGGTTCATTAAAATTAGCCCCCGGACATCGAAAATCGGGGCCTCGAAGAATCACCCTTGTATGAAATAAATAAATAAATATAAATAATTGTACCTATAATTTTTTAATTGAGCTTTTTTTCTTGTTTTCAGGTACACCGAATTGTTCTTCTAAAATAAGGTAAGTTTCTTTTTTATTACATATCGGTGGATGGTTCATGGGCAAGTTAAAAATTAATAAATATTTCATTTCTAAAAAAAGGTGTATTAAAATTACTTTCGTTAATAATAATCATAAATCGTTAAACCTTTTAAAGACTTTAATTTTTTTATAATAACTATAAATTCAAAATTTTTGAAAACCCCCAACGCAATTATGTCATAGGTACGTGTGTTTGAACATAAATACCCATTATGTGTCTAAAATCCCTTCCGCAGCTAACAAAAGAGCTGATTTTGATGAAACATATCTAAGAACCATCGTCAAGAAGCCTGCTTTCTAATGAAAAAAACCGCATTCATATCGGTTCACCCGTTTAAGAGCTATGATGCCACAGACAGACAGACACACACATACATACACATAGCAGTCAAACTTATAACACCCCTCTTTTTGTGTCGGGGGTTAAAAATGACGATCAATTTTCGTATCTACATTTGGGTTGGGCAGCTTAAAAAGGGTTTTATTTTAGATTTATTTTCAAACAGGTTTTTTTTACTGTAGGTATAGCTGACCAAGCAATTCCTTTATCACCCCAAGGTACAATGTCAGTTGTACCTACTGCTTAAAGCATCAAAGGCTATTTTATTTTCACTTACAAGTCAATGTGTCAATCGGCCTTATTGTTTTAAATTCTGACGTAGGAACTGTCATTAAAAATAGTAAAGCACTCATTAGACTACACAGGGTTGAATTTTTGTAATATTTGGAAAGTACTCTAAATAATTTAGTAGTGGTAGAGCCATGTTGTAGCTAGCCGCTGCATCACGAATGGGCCGGCTCGTCCGGCGCAGTACCACCCTCTCACAGAACACCGGCGTGAAGCAGCAGTAATCCTGCTTGCGTTTCGTACGGTCAGTGAGAGTGCCGGGGGCCCAATACCTCACCCCTTCCCTCTCCCCCTTCCCCTATTCCCTCTCCTTTAGGGCCGACAACGCACTGGCATCGTGTAAAGCGCTGCGGGTGTCTATGGACAGTGGTGTTCATTTAACATCAGGTGACCCACTAGTTCGTTTGTCTGACCTATCTAACATAAAAAAAAAAAAAGTTTTTTCTTTCTTTCTTTCTTTTATTTTTAAAAAGAATGAAAACTGCATTCAAAGATTTTCGAAAATTCGGTTGCCTCACCCGGGAATCGAACCGGCTGAAATCTGAAAAAATAGCACCCTATATTTTCAAGATTACTTTAGTATGAAGTATATTTTTATTTTTCAGCTCCATTTTTTTTTGACCAATTGTGGTGTAGGTGTAAAAAGCACGCAGCACGGTATGCTGAGGACCCTGGTTCGATTCCCGGAGCTGGTCTCTTTCTGTGCGTCCATGTTTCAGTTCGTATTTAGTATGAAATCCCTGTATTTTCATCTCATTGATTGATAGAGTCAATCATAGGGATCAAATCTCTCTAACAAAATTTAGTAAATTAAAAAAAAAGGAAAACTATGAAATGAAATCACAACTTTTTATAATTGGGGTCCGTTTTATTGGATACTACACAAATTTAACCAACACAACGACCGCTTTAGCCTAGTTGGTAGTGACCCTGCCTACGAAGCAAGAGGTCCTGGGTTCAAATCCCGGTAAGGGCATTTATTTGTGTGATGAGCACGAATATATGTTCCTGAGTTATGGATGTTTTCTATGTATTTAAGTATTTACTTATCTATATAAGTATGTCTATCGTCGTCTAGTACCCATAGTACAAGCTTTGCTTAGTTTGGGACTAGGTCGATTTGTGTGAGATTGTCCCCTAATATTTATTTATTTTATTTATAAGTCCAGATGTCATGATTTTTCCTTCATTTAATTTACCAAGTTTGTTAGAGAGATTAATATCGATCAATGAAATAAAAATACAGGATACTTACCTACTATATTTTGCATATTGTAGCCAGTTCGATTCCCGGGTGCGGAAAGTGAATTTCCTAAAATCTTTGAATGCAGTTTTCATCCTTTTCAAAAATAAAGGGATGTTTATTAGCCAGTTCGATTCCCGGGTGCCAAAAGTGAATTTTCTATAATCTTTGAATGCAGTTTTCATCCTTTTCAAAAATAAAGGGATGTTTCTTTTGGGTAAATTTTCCTATTTTTAGTATTTAGAGTAATAAAAAAAAAATCCACCCTGTATATTAGGTATTTTTAACCTGTCAGCTAATTTGCATTTTTTGTATTTTTAACCCAACGAGGGTTTTCTTGTCTATGAGTATTTGATATACTTAATATGGTTCGAAGGGATACTTTTCCCGATAAAAAAAAATCGAATCTAATGTGGTCCTATATTATTGCCTGGTTAAGGGTTAATTAAGACAATTTTGAGCTGGCCCCATTTAAATATGATTCTGGGATTTTTCACCAAAAATAATAAATGTAAAGAAAAACCTATCAGGTTGTAGTAGGTATGTCAAAATATTCACTATTACGGCTGTATCTGTAATCCAGTATTAGCAGAGCCCTGCTTCTAAGCAAAATTTACGTAGTGTGGTATCATTTTATATTGGTTGTTGGAGCGTCCTTAATTTTTAATTTTATTTTATTTTTAATTCGCCGTCAAACTGTCATTGAAGATTGTAATTTTATGGAATTTCTTGGTCTACAATTAAGTATTAGTGGGTATTATTATTATTATGACAGCTCTTGAAGAATGATGTCAAAAATCGTTTTTTAGGATTCCTTAGTCCTTTTTAACCGTCTGTTAACTTGGAAACTGTTAAACACGGACGAAAAACTAAAGCGATCATCATCATCATCATCCCAGCCCATATAGGTCCCACTGCAGGGCACAGGCCTCCTCTCAGAATGAGAGGGCTTGAACCGTAGTTCCCACGCGGGCCCAGTGCGGATTGGGAACTTGACACACTCCATTGAATTTCTTCTCATGGTATGTAGATTTCCTCACGATGTTTTTCTTCACCGTAAAGCTCATGGTAAATTACAAATGTGATTTTTGCACATAAATTCCGAGAAACTCCGAGGTGCGAGTCCGGGAATCGACCATAGGTCTAACCACTAGGCCAATACGGCTTTGTACATTACATATACATTTCTTTGTACCTACTTAATTCAATTATGTATATCGTAATTTATCTGAGCAGAGATTCCTAACACATTTCAATCTCCACTGTAAGCGAACTCTACCAGTCAAGCTTTGAGCGAATAAAATAAGCACTTAATCGACAATAAATGATTTTATAATTTAAATTTGGCTAAATAAAACTGCCAATAGCAAGTAAAAAATACAAAAAAAAATAATGAGATATTTTATTTTTATTTTTAATCGAGTTCAAACACTGTTTTTTTAATTCAATTTTTTTTATGTTTGTTCCCTTAGAACTCCGTTATCCAGATACCAATTTTGAAAAACTCTTTAATTAAAAAAAAATACTTACCGTGTAGTCCCATTTAAATTTGAAGAAAAAAACCACCCCTACGTTACAATATATTTAACCAAATACTTGACCATTTTTTATGACAGTACTGCATCAAAGAGAACATAATAAGGCTGCATTGAAAAGCAAATAAAATGAGTTTTGCTTTTTCAAATTCTACAAACGATATTGCACTTTAGGGTGGTAAAGGAATTTCTTGGTCCAAGTTGCAGAACATTCTCAAAAATGCAAGAAGTTCCTAGAAAGTTTCCGGAAACTTTGACGGAAATTCAAAGGAAGTTTCCGTTCGGTTTCCTGTAGGGAATTACGGAATCAAGTTATATTTTAATGCATATTATTTTTTTACTTTGACTTATTTATTAATTGTATGTCGATTCCTCCAATTAAAATTATATTTTTTATCAACTTATTAAAATATATTTTTATACAGGGTAATTTTTTAATAAGTGCACCAATTTTAATATGTGATACAGTGTCGTTAAAATAACAAATTTCAGTATTTTTCGTTATAATATTTATCACTTATTATTTTCATTTTTCATAGTAACTCGACCAATTTATTGGATGAAATATGAACAACCCAAATTTCAAAATGTAAAAAAAAAATCTTGAACAGATAATCGTGATCTATTAACGATACAGAATCACGTATCAAAATTTGTGCACTGATTAAAAAATTACCCTGTATTATTAGTGTCTGATTATGGAGTAAAATTAAAAATATTTCGTTGAACTATTGAATTTTATAAAAAAATATGGTCCTCATGGCAATCCTGAAGCAAACCTCCAAAAAATCCCAAGCTCATTTTCATTTAAGTTTTCAAATCTTTACATACATACATAAATTGAAAACGGCAGCGGTCGCTGAGGTCGCGTCGCGTGCGCCGTTATACGGCGGGAGCTGGGGCGCTATAGCCTTCTCGCTCTCGCATACCGCCTACTGTTTCACTCCCACTTTAGCATAGCGCGTGTAAAAGCGTTTGGTACTTTCGTCTGGGGGGATTTTTGTTGAATTTGTAAAGAGAACTGACAAAAAGAAAGGAAAATATGCATGTATAAATTCGTCGTTTTTTTGCATTTATAGATCAACAAAAAAATTATGCTGGCGACTGGTTGGCTCAAAACTCTTTTTTAGTATTTATGATTGTTGACCATTAATTCTAATTTTAAAACCCACTAGGGCCCGTCTGACAGAGACGCAGAAGTCAGTTGCTCTGTCAGACGGGTTGTGCTTAGACCTAATTGATTTTATTTTACTTATTATTACAGTTTACGAACCATTTTAAACGTGCATTTCATTTCTACTGAGTAGTATCGTTAAAAAATCGTTTTTAAATAGTACATTACTGCAGAGGCCGTGAAGTAAGGGATTGATGGACGAGATTTGGGGTAAACGGCCGAGTCGTAGACGAGGCCGGATAAAACGAGTCCAGCAATCCCTCTTCCGGCCGAGGATTGTATAGAGCTTTTCTCAAACATGCATCATCATCATCATCATCATCCATCCATCCATCCGTCCATCCATCCATCCATACATCCACCCATACATCCATCCATACATCCATCCATCTATCCATACATCCATCCATCCATACATCCATCTATCCATACATCCATCCATCCATACATCCATCCATACATCCATCCATCCATCCATCCATACATCAATCCATACATCTATACATCCATCCATACATCCATCCATCCATACATTCATCCATCCATACATCCATCCATCCATCCATACATCCATACGTCCATCCGTACATCCATACATCCATTCATATATCCATACATATTATCCATCCATACATCCATCCATCCATCACCAGTAGTTTAGGCGGTTTTATAGAAATAAAAGAAGATAGATTATTTAAAGTCGTAAGTTGGCTGTATGTAATTTTTCCTTTGTCAGTTTAGTGTTAGTAAGCAAATTTAAAAAGATACAGCAGCGGACAATAATGGTTTTTCATACTTACTTTTATGGCCTAGGCCAAGAAGTAATGTAGGGAGCCATAAACAACAAACTTCATGGCTTCATTTCGTGACATTAACGCATACATTTCAAAGCATGTTTGAGAAAACAATTTTTTTTAAATCGGTTAAGTATCATTAAAATGATTTTCATCTTGGGAGAAGTGACTGATTGTAATTTATGGATAAGCTATTTTATTTGAACAATCGACGTAATTAAAATGATCTTATCGTATTAATTGAGTAACAAAATGAATAATCATTAAAGGGCTAGTGAAGTCAGATATACCTATTACATTATCTATCCTGCCCTGCAGACTCTAAAACGCAGTAAGTAGGTTTTTACGTTTGTTGAATATTGAACTATAACAAGCACGGAACATAATGGTATAATCGCTTTTTTGCTCTTACTGCGTTTTAGGGTCTGCAGGGCAGAATCATACTTACATTGTAAATGCGAATATTTTGCGAGTGTGTGCATATAAATGGATTATTTACTGCAGGATTGTTACACAGTATGTCTCCAATCAATTCAGAATATTTCGTCAAGTGGAAAAATAAAAATACGAAAAAATTATAGTTTAGATACAACATTATTATTTATTACGTATAATTTTTTTGCTACCCTAACTAAAATATTCCTCAACACAAGTTATCTTAGTAATTAGTATATACTAAAAATGGTTACATGAAAAAAACTAACTAATAACTTGCAAGATTTAAAGACACACATACAACGTGACAGGTGAAAGTAAATAAAAGCTTCTAGAAAGAAGACTCCTTTAGTAAGGTTCCGAAAACACTGGCAGCGTTTTTTCTTTGAACAGCTAAGGTAAGGTAAAGTAGGTGGGTAAAGTTTAACCGAGGTAGCTGCAAGCTCTTCGGTTTCATGTGTCATCGACTAACCTCTTTACGTAAAGTAACTATGTTGTTGGCTACCATTATCCTATCATTTTGCTCATTCATTGGGTTTTTTATATGTTTGATAACAGTTTCGATAGATGGCACCACTCGCCACTATTGGCGTACGGAAAGTTATTTGACTTGGTTGGTAGGGATCACTTTAAACCTTGTTAATTCGATAAACTGAATGAGAGAGGGAGAGAGAGAGAGAGAGAGATGTTTATTTACAGCACGTTCAAATAATCTTAAATTAAATTTAGCAACGGTATGAGTTTGATTCCATGGAAGATGGGCCGGGTACTGGTATGGGATGTAACCTGTTCAGACACGCTGGCCCCCTCCCATCTACATGGAACCAATAACAGAGCTGGTGCGGCTTGTGAAGCGGCTGAAAAAGCTAAAGCATGCAAATACAGGGGTCTAGGCTCCGAATATGATTTTGTCCCATTCGGTGTCGAGACCCTTGGTCCGTGGGGTCCTAGAGCCATAAGGCTTTTTAAGGAAATAGCAAAAAGGTTAGTCGACATCACAGGAGACCGAAGAGCTGGCAGCTACCTCGGACAAAGAATTAGTCTAGCTATTCAAAGGGGGAACGCTGCCAGTATCTTCGGAACCTTGCCTAAAATGACTCCTTTTAATAATGTATTTTAGTTATTTACTATATTATATTTTTTAAGGTTTTTAGTTTTAGGTTAATTGTTCTAGTATATATATTTCTTTTATTTCTGTATAATTAGTTAATTACATTTAGCAAATGTTCTGCTAATCCTTACTTTCTTACTGACATAATAAATGCGAGAGTTACTTTCTGTACCTCTTCAGGCTTAAACCGCTGAACCGATTTATATGAAATTTGGTATGGAGATAGTTTGAAACCCTGGGAAAGACATAGGATAGTATTTATTCAAGAAAATTGCATAGTTCCCGCGGTATAGTGATAAACGAAGTTTTTGCATATAGAGACCCGGGCAACAGCTAGTAAGTCATGAAAGTAAATTGACGTTTCTGAGTGTGAAAGTAAAGGTTTTATTAAGAAATCCTATTTCAATCACTAATTAACCAAAGAATGTGTCAGATCGCTATCATTTAGCGTGTCGGATATCATAATGCCGTTACTCGTTATCTCACACAGTCTTGTTTGTCGTATTGATAAGAAAGAGACAGCTGCTATAAGCCGCTGACCTCAAAAGCGACTTTATTAACACGTTTCTTGATCAAATTAAATATTTTAATTACAATCACTTTTTGTAAGCCATTTGCTTTCCTTTGCATATGTTTGTCATGTGAAAGCTCTCCGCCGCCCAAGGCCACCATGGTATCATGGGCGATAATGTCGCGTTGGCGACTTTCAAGATAGAGATAGAATGCTTTCTATGTGGCCCCCACGTCGAAACTATTCTGGTATACCACTGAGAGGAAGTTTGTTCTACAACTTAGTAAAAAATGACGAGTCAAACAGTGAAGCAGCGCCATCTGACCAAATGATGTGTATGTAAAGACATTTCTAACTACACAATCACTTGCCCATTTTTACAGCTCTAACATCAAAATTAAAAATGAATCTTGAAAAGAGACTCTTTTACGCGTATTTTTTAGGGTGACAGGTTTTCGTAAAGATGGTTGCCAAGAAGAATGCGCCGCAAAAACATGGCGGAAGAGTGGTTTTTTTTTTCTAAAAACAAGTATTCGTTTTAACAGCCGATTGAATCAAAATACTCATCAAATAAGTGAAAAATTGGTCACAATATTAGTAGACAAGCACAAGCGATGACACTTTTAGTAATTTTCGTGAAAATTTAGTATGATTCTAGAATATTGGTTCAACTGTCAGACCTAATGTTTTATGCGATACATAACAGCACCTCTATTAGACTTGTCTAGACAGTCATATCGGTACCGGTCAGTAATTGATACAATTGGAGCGCCAGTTCAACCCTTGCGTTTTCTCTTTTTATGTTTCTGTTCTCTTCTCTTTGACAAAGTGGAAAGTAAAAATAAAACGCTACGGACAAGAAATGAGGCCGGATAAAACTAAGCCTTGCGTCGTGCATGTGTCAAACTCTAGTTTTTTACTTAATAATTCTTAATAATTCTTTAACTTAACTGGGATCCATTTTTGTGATAGTAACTATAATGTTCTTAAAGCTATGTTACTAGTAAAAAAAAATACTAAAACTTAAAGTTTTTATTTGTCTAGTTTAACAACTTTATGCTGAAAACAAGGCATTTTACCGACCTTGCTTTGCAGAAGTTTTTATTGTCTATGTATGAACTCCGCAAAGTAACGCCTGATGCAAAAAATTAATTATATGACCTGTGTCTCTACTCAAAAGGTATTAACAAACGAGTATTATAGCTAAATATCCTCGCTGAATATCCGTCTGTTACAGTTATGTATCTCTTGAACCGCAATAGGTAGAAACTTGAAATTTTCACAGACTGTGTATGTGTAACCGCTATAACGCCAATAGTTGAAATCGTCATAAATATGAAAAGATAACACGAGAAACGTGTTTCTGCGGTATCTTTAATAGATTCTTGTAAAAATAATGATACAGTCTTACAGAACCATTTTAAAGCAAGTTCAACTCTCTCTTAGCCGGTTTTTAGGGTTCCGTAGTCAACTAAGAACCCTTATAGTTTCGCCACGTCTTCTGTCTGTCTGTCCGTCCGAAGCTAAGCTCAGAGATCGTTAGCACTAGAAAGCTGTAATTTGGCATGAATATACATATCAGTCACGCCAACAAAGTGGTAAAATAAAAAAGAAAAAATGATTTTTTTTTAGGGTACCTCCCATAGATGTAAAGGGGGGGTGATTTTTATTTTCTCGACTAACCCTATAATGTGGGGTATCGTTGGATAGGTCTTTTAAAAACATTGCGGGTTTGCTTACACAATTTTTCTATTCAGTGATCTGTTTGCAAAATATTCAACTTTAAAGTGAAAATTTTCATTAAAATCGTTCGTCCCCCCTCCCCCCTCTAAAAACTAAACTGTTGGGTGGAAAAATTTGAAAAAATTCAGAATGGTAGTAAATATATCAAATTTACTAGGGAAATTTCAGCGGCTAAGATTGCTTGGAAATAATTTGTAGTTTAAGAGTAAATAGTAGCCTAAGGTATAAAACATACCTAAACATGGATGATTCCGTACACATACGAAATCCTTAGAAAAATATTACTTGATTTTTTCGTAATGGCTACGGAACCCTACCTTGGGCGTCTCTGACACGCTCTTGGCCGGTTTTTGTACGAATAAAAAGGAGTGTTCATTTCTAATTTCCACCGAGACAAATCCACTGCCACTTTTATGGCTTATGTCTTACTAAACTCATACATATCGAAGATAAATAAATGATAACTATAAATTAAAGTCGTAGTGGCCTAGTGGTTTGACCTATGGCCTCTCAAGCAGAGGGTCATGGGTTCAAATCCCGGCTCGCACCTCTGCGTTTTTCGGAATTTATTTGCGAAATTACATTTGTAATTTACCATGAGATTTACGGTGACGGAAAACATCACTAGCGTAGAAATTAAATGGTGTGTTTGAAGTTCCCAATCCGCACTGGGCCCGCGTGGGAACTAAGGTCCAAGCCCTCTCATTCTGAGAGGAGGCATGTGTCCTGCAGTGGGACGTATATAGGCCGGAATGATTATGGACGATGATAATACAATGACTGTTTATCGTGTAGTCGGGGTAAGAAAAGGTTCGTCACTTTTCGACCTTAACTCGTTGACATAGAGTCGAAAAGTGACGAACCTTTTCTTACCCCGACTATACACCACACAGAATACAATACAGAAAAACAAGTACATGGAAAAATATACAGGGTTATTTTTAATTCACTGACATCCTCTTAACCCTGAATTCCTATCACTCAAACAAATGTTTTTTGTTTTACGACTTTTTAAAATGAAGCACTTTTTTTCTCATGCAAATACACAGAGTATCGTAAAAATAAGAGGTAATCTCAAATTTTCAAAACGTTATTACACCAAAAATATTAAGTTATGACAAAAGCCGTAAAACAAAAAACATTTGTTTAAGTGGTAGGAGTTTAGGGTTAAAAGGTTGCTAGTGAATTACAAATAACCCTGTATAAGGTAAACAATGATGATAATTAAGTTATACCTTACAAAGTTAGATATTTTTCAATTATAGGTAGGGTCTGTCAAGCGAGTCGTGTCGATTGAAAACAGGCGGCATTTTCAAAAATATTATATATTTCAACAAAAATAATACTGAAAACTATGATTGATACTCGAATTTATGTAGCAGCATAAGAATAAATAATAACAGAGTAGAAGAAATTTAATAAAAATGAAATTATAAATACAAATTAAAAACTACATAAAATAAAACTAAAACTATAAACTAAAACTACATACAAACTAAACTTATAAATAAAAAAGTTGCCCAAAATCACTGCCAGGTGGTAAGGTGCCCAGAAGGCTGGCAGCATTGCCACGCTGTATGGCAATGCTTATTCTTTGTGCTAAGAAAAAGCCAGCCCTCTGGTCGCCTGAAGCTGTAATTAATTTTGACGACAGTGATTTAAAGATATTTGATGCACTCAAACCCCAAGGACCCATGGTTTCAACCCCAAACGGCTCAAAAGGGAAGAAGGGAATCTCTTTTGACCGCGTCCAAAACGCCGCCATTTATATACCTACTCCCCCTCTCACGTCGTTACACTCCTCTGTCGTCAAGACATGTTGCTAGGGTTGCTTATTGTTAAATATTAATTACATCTAAAGATAATATTGCTAAAATATAAGTTTTTATTTACTTTGAAATCAAATTTGCGCCACTGCGCGATCGCGTCGCGAGGCGAGGCGAGCGAGAAAAGGTCAACGACCGATGGCCGGGCTATTGATGATTTGACGAAAAGCAATAAAATGCTGTAGGTACCTACTCTAAACTAAATTTTACCATTGGGTGAAACAATTGGCTACACAAAAAGAACTGTTCATGTCTTTTTGATTAATTAGGTACGAAAACGAAATAATATTTAGAAATTATTACTTACCACTCATCTTTGGGCAAACTAAAAAAACTTAAGTGTGGCATCGTTTTTCCATTATTTACACACCCAAATATACAGCAATAACTTGACGCCATTGTTATAAAACGAACGCGCAAACAGTAAACAGCCAAACGCGCGGGCGGCGACGCCGGCCGTGACACCCTGACTGAGTTCTCGCTTAGCGAGTACTCTAATATCGTGACCTTGAGTCCGGCCGGAGCGAGAGTTTCCCTTCTACTCTGTTATTATTTATTCTTATGGTAGCAGTAAGTAGTTAAAAAGGCAGCTACATAAATTCAAGTATAAATCATAGTTTTCAAAGTCTGATTAGTGTTGATATATAAAAGATTTTTGAAAATGCCGCCTGCTTTCAATGGACACGACTCGCTTGACAGACTCTACCTATGTCTTTTGTTCATTATATTCAGTGAGCGTTATACTAAACGAGCTTATAAAAGTGAGCGAATATATTATGACTATTATATATTACATTCTTATACCTCATATTACCTACCCAACTAAAACGACAAATTAAAAAAGTTTGTAATGACGTCGTTGCCATGGCAACCGCTGTCCATTGCATCGCATGCGGTGCTATTTATAATCTGCTATGAATAGCTCGTTGCTACGTGCGCCCGCGCCGCGGCCTTGGATCGGGAACGAACTTTCGAAGCTTGCAGCAAGGTTTTATATCGCATATTGTCCAGATGGTTTTTACTTATTTTCACGGACATAAATTTAAAAAAATATTCATTAACAAACGTATTTGCAAGAGTCAATTATTGAATTGGTATAAAAGTCACTTCGCCTCACTCTCGTGGATACATTTTATACGAATTATCTGTGAATTTTGATAGCGTTTTCGATTATTTAATTGAAGTCCTGTACTTCTACCAGATAAAAATATGATGCAAAAGAAATAGAACTAACAGTTGATGAAATCTAAACCTAGGTTTACAATAAGTTGGCTTAAAATTTCCTTTCTTTTACATCAGTTTTTTTAACAATATATAGTTCGCTGATCGATTTCGAAAGTACTTAAAATTACAATATATACGTACAAATAATTTATTTCGTCGCGCGAGCGCTAATATAGCTCAAACTCAACATTTATTTGCATTAATTCACATAAGTAGAATCAAACAGTGTAAGGGCACTGCAAAACAATAAAAACTAGAAATATATACATAGCCATGCTAAGAAATAGCAACGAAATTTATACTAATAAGTTCAAAGACAATTAAATATAATTTCTATTTTGATACCAAATTGAACTTAGTTTAAAAAAAATCGATCGCAGAGTGCGCAATATAGAACTAGCTTTGTGTAAAGTTTAGAATGTGAATGCTATTTTTACCCGTAGCTTGTAAGAAATCGTTTCAAAAAGGCTAGTCTCTCGATACTAAAGAAAAACATTGGCTTGTCGTTCGCCTTCTTTATAACCTTTTTTGAATGAATGAATGAATGAAAAAATTTTATTTCGCACACACAAAAATAAAAAAACACAATCAATTATTACTATTAAGAAAATACAATTTAAAAATATAAAAAAAACAATAAGAAATAAAAAAATAAAAACAAGCAAACAAAAAAAATGAAATAAAATGAAAAAATAATGTATTAATAAGTGTACGAAAAAGGTCCCGCCTCAGCATAAATGCGGACTCCTGGGGTGGAGCCAGCGCTGATCTTCAGGCGAGACCATTTTTATCAGTCACAGAAACCCTGCACTGCAACACGGCCTTACGCGGTATGCAGAACGCAGCCGTTGCGACTGCAACGAGCAGCGCTGTCTGGCGGCGAACAGAACAAACGACCGATACATAACCTAAAAAAGACCGTGCGCACGACATGGTTCCTGTGATTGAGAGATTTATACAAAACAACTTACGCAAAACAGATATAAAAAATATAAAATTAGCCTAATTACACAAAAAAAGAAAACAAAGCAAAATGTGAACATCGAGATCGATTAAATTGTTAATTCCAATCGTCTGTATTGGGGACATAAAAAGAGGTAAGAGGTTAAGTCAATATAGTATCATATGTAGATCTTCTAAGCTCTTGTGTCACTTTTCAACACTCACAATAAAAATAAAAAATAAGAAAACTTTTCTTAAGTATCATCCTCCAGGTTCCACATTATCCACATGGATGAAGCAGGTTTACCAACTTTTTGTGCAACTTTTTGTTTCGTTCAACAATAGTGTCTAAATGTGTGCTGTTCACACACGCTTGCGCGCCATTCATTAGTCCGCCATTGTTAAAGTGAAAGTAATTATTGACGAATTTATTATACATGCATATTTATTTATTGCATGGCTGCCTTAATGAGCTGTTATGGTTTTTGTAAAAACTTAAGACAAGGATAGTACATATAGGTACACTTTATTTAACGACCGCTTTAGCCTAGTTGGTAGTGACCCTGCCTACGAAGCAAGAGGTCCTGGGTTCAAATCCCGGTAAGGGCATTTATTTGTGTGATGAGCACGAATATTTGTTCCTGAGTTATGGATGTTTTCTATGTATTTAAGTATTTATTTATTTATATAAGTATGTTTATCTTCGTCTAGTACCCATAGTACAAGCTTTGCTTAGTTTGGGACTAGGTCGATTTGTGTAAGATTGTCCCCTAATATTTTTTTTTTTTTTTTTTTTTATGTTTGCTTGCATGTATTTTACAGGGATAAAAGATAATTCAGTCTTGTTAATTAAACAAAATTAACTACTCGATTCACGATTATAAGTCAGGAATAGTCTCAACTAGTTTCGGTAATTCAAGAAGATTTTTGCAACGTACGCACTCTAGAAAACCGAAACTATTCGAACCGTTTTCCGACTTATAATTGCGATTTTAATTTAGTTTTATAAATCATACTAGCTGTTGCCCGCGACTCTGTCCGCGAAGAAAAGTAGCCTAGGACCTATTCTCAGACCTGCTGAATGCAGAGAAAAAAGTTTCATAAAAATCGGTCGAGCCGTTTCGGAGGAGTTCGGTAACAAACACCGTGACACGAGATTTTTATATATTAGACTAGCTGTTGCCCGCGACTTTGTCTGCGAAGAATAGATGTATAAAAATAGCCTACGAACTATTCCCAAACCTACCAAATATAGACAAATAATTTCATGAAAATCGGCCAAACCGTCTTGGAGGAGTTCGATAACAAATACCGTGACACTAGATTTTTATATGTATATTAGATTTCATGAAAGCTTAAGTAATATTAATTCTTTATCGGTAAGCATTAATTGGTTAAGTTGTTGCGTATGAAGAATAACAATTAGCAATGATGTTATTTCTTTAATGGCTGTTGCCCGTGACTCTGTCTGCAAATAATTCATTTACCGCTATTCCACTGGGAATATCCCATTTTCCGGGAAAAAACTATCATAATGTCCTTTCCAGGTTTTAAAACTATCTCCATCCCAATTTTATGTAAATCGGTTCAGCTGTTTAAACGTGAACAGGTAAAAGACACACAGACAGAGGTACTTTCGCATTTATAATAGATATTAAAAATATAGTAAGGGTTAATACAGCAAAGTTTTTGCATTTGTGTACTTTTAATTTTTTTTCGGGATAAAATCTCGACTAAATTTAAAAAAAAGTAGCGTCTGTACGCAAAATATTCGCCAAAAAAAGTACGAGTCGTTTTTTTTCATTTATCTAATGTAGTGTAGGTACCGCAATATCTTTGGTGTAATAAAATATTATAATAACTGTATACTTAAACTGCATACGTATACTGCCTCAGTCATATTAAATACGACTAAATTGACATTGTAACGAAAATGAGGAAAACTTTAACAACCTATAACTAAGCTCTATAAAATATCCAGTCGGAGTCGTAAAACCACTGTCAATAATTTCCATTTTAAACGTTTTACTTTCACAATTATAATATTGCTTCAAGTTTTAATGACGAGTTCTAAGCATTCGTAAATACTGTAGGTAAGACAAAAACGCCAGAGTCTTAAGATTGATTTAACAAAACGCTGTGTAAACCTGGGTTCTAATCGGCGATTTTAACTTACCTTTTTTGAAAGAAAAAATAATTTCGTTTTTCAAGATCGGAACGAGCTGAGAACTCATTCTAAATTGTTACATTATCTTTTATGAAGACTATTTAGGATTAAAGAGTGGTAACGTTGCCTATCATTACGGTATGCACTGCAAAATTTTTCAAAAATATTTTTTTTTTTACAAATTATTATCTATTATTTGAGCCAAATGGACTTGACTAATAATGAATGAAATTAAATAATTGGAGGGATCTATGTCTGGTTTCTCGTCGACACTTTATTCATATTCATATTATTCATGCTAAAGGTTTTAAATAACGTTTCGTCTATTGCGGAGACATAGGATAACATCTTATTTAAATTAAATTCATTTAATAGTACCACATTTATGATAGTGTTAAGTCATGATACATTAAAAATATCCAATCATCGAAAAAAAAAACAGAAAGAAACAGTTCGGCATACACTTCACCTAGGATTTAATAATAATAATGATGTTCTTTTTAAAATTAACTCTCCGTCTACGTGAATTTAAATCGCAAAATGTTTAAACATAACATTGAAAAAATTATTAAAATTTGTTCCATAAACTACCAAAGCGCCATCCGTCGCTTTCACTAAAAAAAACTACGCACAAAAATAAAATAAAACTAAAGTACCAAGATCGTTTACTCCGCTATATCGATCGAAATTCGCGCTCAGAACAAAAAGTAGACCGCACGGCTCTCTCTCGCTCTTAAGCTAAATCGGGGCGTGCGACAGAGACGTCACGCGCCGCCCGCGCCTACTATGGGGCCGGGACATTGAACCCAGCCACTCGAAGACACAACGACAATTATACAACCATCTCTCTCTAACCTTCGAACCCAGACGAAATTAAAAGAACTAGTGTTCGACGTTCGAACTCGTCGTGGATTTTTGAAAATGGAACATTTTATTCGTTTTTCATTTGTCTTTTTGTTTTTTAACGTGCCTTAGAAAGTGAAGGGTGACTCGTGTCGTTTTTTAGGTTAGTTTGATGTGATCTAGATTTCCAGGTCTGAATCTAGACCACGTTGACGAGTGCTCAGGATTTTCTAGACTAAAACGTCTGACTCATTTGATCGAGGTATGTCATAGTATTAAGTTTTATACATAGTTTGGCTATTTTTTTATGTCAAATACCTATAAGTGATTAATGTGACTGACTTTATAATGTACAGCCTAAACTAGCTAGGTTATACTGGCCAGCGAGCAACACTTATAATTTGGAAGACTTATTGCTTGAGTATCCCAGAAGTGTAAGGAAAGTTTTCCCAATTTATTGAAGCAGGCGTTACTTATTAGTGAACTGAAACAATTAATTTGCTCACCCGCGACCAGGACCAGTCAGGTCTGGCCACGGGTGAGCAAAGTAATTGTTTCGGTTCATTGAAAGTTGTCCTGAAATCCCTACGGGAGTATCCCTAAGGAAGTAGACCCCCAGTATAAAGCTAGTGCAGCCATGACTGTAGAATCGATTTAGAAAAAAATATGCTACCGCATCGATATAACCTTAAAATAAAAAAATAAAAGATCTAAAAACAATTAACGTAATTATTTGTGACCAGCCTCTTAGCTGGGATCAAGCCTATAGCTCTGAGTTTGAAAATACATTTGAATTTTACCTTTTTTTGGTTATGAAAAACATGGTATGGTATGGCATGGTATCTGGAGAAATTCAATGGCTGGCCCATGTGGGAATATGAGAGGAGACCTGTGTCCAACAGAGATACGTGTACAGGCAGATGGTAAAAAAGCACATACAAACAGACGGTAACAGAACCTCATTTTTAAAACCGTAAAAATAAATAGACGGGGAGTTGGACTCACAAATAATCCTTCATCAGATGTCATACAATAATTACAAATTAAAAAAAAACTTCTTTAGGGGGGGGGTTATCAATTTGTGGCCACAATGGGAGTTTTCAAAAAAAATGTACCCGTTTTCCTTAATCTTAATTTTTCTATACAAAATTTATTAGTCAGTTTTGTGACGGTCCATACAACATGTATGTATGGTTAACTGCGTCACAAAACTGACAATTAAGACTGGGACACTCTTTTTTATTGCTTAAATCGATAGTGCTTGTGATTCTGAGTAGAAATAACCCAAAATTTGTTAGGTTTTTAAAAAAGTACAGGGTGCATTTTTATCTAAAAATGCCCCAATAACAAAAATAATTAGGAATTACTTAGTAATAAGCACTCCTCCACTCCACCTACTCACAACCACTCTAAGTTTAACTATCCAAAATCCCTTCAAATGATAAATTTGCCTAACATGTATTTCATCGTTTACCAATAGTGTTTTTTTACAATAAAGGGTATACAGACGTACATAAATATTACTAGGGGGGGAGGGGGTTGTCTTAAAACGACCAAAATTGATGTGACGTCATTTATAGATAGTCCCAAGAGTCTCATACAATTACCATTTTATATGTCAAGGCAAAAAAACTAGATATACACAAAAACAGCGTTGTGGCTTGCCACAACATTATGCTGAGTGGGGCCCAATTTATACTATTCGATATATTTTTTTAATTTGTAAATTTCCTGTCAAATGTATTTTTTTTTCTGTGTTTGTATCGAATATGTGTAAATAAACATCTCTCTCTCTCTCTCTCATATAATTATGTTTCATTTATAGAGACCCCTTTTAATTTTTATTTATTTTATTTTTTACTAGCTGCAAGGGATTTATCTATCGCTACCCCGCGGGAACTATGCAATTTTCCGAAATAAAAAGTATCTATATATTAAACCAGGTTTTAATCTATCTCTGTGCCAAATTACATCAGAATCCGTCAAACCGTTTTAGCGTGAAAGCATAACAAACCATACATCCATTAATTAACTGAAACAATTATTTTGCTCACCCGTGAGTGTGGCTTATATTTTCCGAAAATCATTTTTTTTCGTGGCAATTATTCTATTCCCATATTTTTCCAGTGGCATTTTTTCCCATCATTTTATTTAATGTGGGCATTATTTCTTAATATTGTTTTTTTCTATTGGCATACTTTCTCAATCTGTTATAATGTCCTAGAATACTAGGTAGGTATTAGGTTAGTTAGGTAGTTTCTTGTGCCCGTAGGGCAAATCGCCCAGAAATAGGGGGTCAGCGAAGCGACCTCTGTCGATTATCAGCTTTAATCGAAAAACACTATGTTAATTGAAAAAATATAATAATACTAGCTTTTGCCCGCGACTCCGTCCGCGTGGAATTAGTAATTTGGGCAGCTTATTTTTTATCCAATTTGCTTTTTCATCAATTATGGCTCTCCTTAGTTCCTCGACATAAAAAAAAATACCCCCCGCACCCCCCCACTCCAACTGAACCTCCCCCCGCACACCCGCGTCCACATTCACCACCGTACTCCCAGCGTGATGATATATAGCCTATAGCCTTCCTCGATAAATGGGCTATCTAACACTGAAAGCATCGTATCTTTCTTATTTGTCAACCGATTCAAATGAAACAAACACTAAATGTTAATCCAAGAAAATACCAACATATCAGTGAAAACCGCATCCTTCTAGGTTAAGCCGTTTTTGAGATTAGCGCGGACAAACGCACAGACAAACAGACAATAATTCTAAAAATCATTGTTTTGGGTTCTATTGCGCTAATAAATAGCCCTAGTGACAGTTTTTCTCAAATATCTTCAATGTACAGACACCGACTTGTTACAGATTTATTATATGTATAGATATAGATATAGATAGGTATGTATAGATTTAATAATAATAAAAATACTTCCTGGGTAATTAAGAGAATAGAAAATAAAAGAGAACAGTGAAATTAAACAGTGATAAATAATAATAATTGGGAAAAAATGCCACTGGGAAAATATATAATTGCCACGAAAAAAAAATGATTTTCGGAAAATATGAGCCACACTCCGCAAAGTAACGCCTGATTCAATAAATACATCCATTAATCCATACAAACTTTCACGTTTTTAAATTAGCAAGATTTGTTGTATTAAGTATATAGAGCATTATAAAAATGTCATATCATAACCCTAGCTTTTACAACCTACATTTCAATATACAGGGTTATTTTTAATTCACTGACATCCTCTTAACCCTGAATTCCTATCACTCAAACAAATGTTTTTTTGTTTTAAGACTTTTTAAAATGAAGCATTTTTTTTCCCATACAAATACACAGAGTATCGTAAAAATAAGAGGAAATCTCAAATTTTCAAAACGTTATTACACCAAAAATATTAAGTTATGACAAAAGTCGTAAAACAAAAAACATTTGTTTAAGTGGTTGGAGTTTAGGGTTAAAAGGATGCTTGTGAATTACAAATAACCCTGTATACAGCTCCGTAGCATATGGATAAAGAAATGAGATATAGGGCTCATAAACCCTTTAAGTACGGATCCTAAAAATACCTACATATATTTTGGGAGGGGGGTCAATACAGGCAAAAAGGGCAAAAAGAAAGTAAAACAAAAAAAACTTCTGTTAAAAATTCTATTTTAGTACAAGTTTGTTTGGCTATACGAGTCCAAACTCGACGGGTTCGTGTCGTTTTGTTGCAAAGTTCATATGGCCACCTTCGAGCTCCATCATCAGGTCAGCTCCATGTCACAACAATATTGCATTGTCATACGATTTACGCATGCATGCAAAATTTCAGCTCAATCGGAAACCGGAAAGTGGGTCAAATTTAACCTGTAAGATTAGTCCCGTACATACATACTTAGATACATATAAGTTATTGTTAAAAATTTCGGGTTCGCAACGATCGGTATAAAAACTTTTGATATAATTTCAGTCGCTATAACGCTCATTTGATATAATCAACTTTTCATATAACGTTCATAAGATATAATGATGGTTATGTAATAATGGTTGTATTTAATGCCAGAAAAGTAGGTTAGGTTAGGTTAGAACTGCAACCCCCTACACTAAACAAATGGTTGCGTCTCACGAGATGTAACAATAAAATATATAATAACGTTATACCATATAAAATTATATGTTTTAAAATTATACCAAACGTTTATTATATCAAATGAGTGATTATACCATTTGAAAATATATCAAATGTTGTTATATCGATCATTACACAATCCAATAAGATTCAATACACCAATCTTGACCTACAAAATACTAAACGAGATTGAATGACTGACAGACAACGTATAACCTAAACCACCAAAGCAAATTTGATTTTTATACACATATTCCTTAAGGCTCATAGAGGTAGATTATAAAGGGATTTTTCGAAATTTCAAGGTGACAGTGACAGGGAATAAGTGAGATTTATATTTTCAGTTGCCCTATCTCCATAACTATAATTATGTCTTTATTATATATTTTATTAAATACAATACAATACAATACAATGACTCTTTATTGTACACCACAAAGAAAACAATACAGAAAAACAAGTACATGGAAAAAATATACAAG
Organism: Archips xylosteana; assembly: GCA_947563465.1. NCBI lineage: Eukaryota > Metazoa > Arthropoda > Insecta > Lepidoptera > Tortricidae > Archips > Archips xylosteana. The sequence continues at coordinate 10,689,891 of OX387373.1, forward strand.
GTAAGCAATAGGCGGCCTTATCGCTTCGAAGCGATCTCTTCCAGGCAACCATTTAACGCAGGAAAAACAACAAGGAATGTATTTCAGCAGGTGGTGCAATATAAGAATAGAAAATAAAAATAAATAGTAATATAAACATTATACAAGAACTATCTAATATACAATATATACATCATAAAACACACATAGATAAATTGGGTCAGTCAACTTTTTATTGTCAACGATTTTCTGCATTTTTCTATGAAAACAGAAATAATTAAAAAACTAATTATTTTTCCTTATTTAAAGTATACTTTTCAAAACGCTAGATTTTTGTAGACAATAATGGTATAATTGCCATATTATTTTAATTTGTTTAGCTTCAATTTCGTTGGTGACCCAGGGGACAATGATGTCCCCGAAATTTGTATGGAAATAGTGGTATGTCCCCTGGGTCACCGGATTTTTTCATAAAAATACTTATTTTTCTTGGTTTTGACATACGCACTATGATAAACAGTTTATCTAGTTACTACAAAATCATGGTTTCACTAATCAGAGATTACAGAGTTACTTGTAAAGGAGTAAATAGAAGAAAACAAGAAAAAGTTGATTGGCCCAATTATACACAACAATAAACTTGTAAATATATAAACGGGTTATAATACCTAACTACTTTAAATTTTATATGCAAGGGTGGCTATAATAGTTAAAATGCATTTTCAAAAAAAAATCAAATTGCCAAGGGACACATTAAATTCCTGGAATACTTCTGCGTTTCTCAATATTAGGAAAAGATCTCAATAAGATTTGAGGAATTTTAATGTCCTGATATTATCAAGGAGACATTTTGAAAATATTAGGATTTTTCGATTTTCCAAAAAAATATATTGATTTTTTTTCCAAGTTTAATATTAAGTTTGAATGGATTAAGATGACTACTTTAGGTGTCTGTGGACGACGGTTTTTACCGACCATTAGGTAAACCACATGCCTTTTTGTCGGCTTTAGTAAAAAAATTGCCATTTGTTCCCATAAAATTATAAAAAATACCCAAAAAAAGTACTTGCGGAAACTTGTATTATAGATACATCAATCACATGACATACTGTTTGATTTACTATCATCGATTACAATTGGAAAATCATCCACTGGAATTGACCATTCTTGAAAATTAATTTTGAAAAAATTTAATTGTATTGAAAAATAGTTGTAACCGAATTTCTTTTGGTCATAAATGAATTAGGCCTGAATTGAATTAATCATTAATTTAATTGGTCAATATTTCTTTCAGCCAATATAAATTTTGAAAATTTATACCATGGGACATGATTCCATTATTGAACAAAATTCCAAATGGACCACGTTTCTTATTGATGTACTTAAATTTGATATTTTTCTTATGTGAAGTGACATTAAAACAACTGTTTATGTAACGAACAGACAACTTTGAATAATCAAAACCAAAATACCTTTGATCAATTATAACTGTAGATCCACAGTCGCGCGCCCGAAAATGTCCGAGCCAAATGAGCGCCACTTTGATAAAAGTGGCCTTCTTTTTTCTCAGTACGTTGCGTGAAATTGTCAAGATTAGCTGTCAAGTGTCAACCGAAATTCGACTGTAATGAAGTAAAGACTAGGTTCAAATTTCTGTGTAGGTGATGATTTTAATTGTTATGCAAACAAATAAAAAAGTTCGGACATTTTTTGAAGGGGATTTTGTTCGGCAATGTGTATCTTCAGTTATAATTGATCAAAGCAAAATACAATAACTTTTTCAATACTAGATGAAAAAAACCCGCCTGTATAATTCCCGTTCCGATGGGAATTTCGAGAAAATATATATCCTATGTCACTCTCGGAACTGAGACGAATCTAATGACACCTCACACTTCAAAATCCATTGAGCCGTTTAGGCTGCAGGGCGTGCCAAAAATATACATAAATACACACACATATACGCTCGAAAAACATAACCCTCCTTCGGCAGTAGGGTGAAAATCAGCACATACAGCGCAATTAAGTCACACATACATATGTTGGAAAATAAAGTAAATGCGTCTAAGATCCCTTCCGCTTGCAAAAGAGCTGATAGCTTTGAAACGGCTGAACCAATTTTGATGAAACATGTCTAAGAACCATCGCCAAAAACCTGCTTACAAATAAAAAAAAACCGCATCCAAATCGGTCCACCATTTTAAGAACTATGAAGCCACAGACAGACACACAACACACACATAGCGGTCAAACTTATAACACCCCTCTTTTTATGTCGGGGGTTAAAAATAAAGTTACAGACGGATAACGAATTGATCCTATTTTTTTTTAGGTGCGGAACTCTAACGTCTTTTAACATTTAAATCGAGGTCATTAGGTCCATGCTTTCTAATGTTGTCTGTAAAAGATCGTCTTAAAGCGATAAGCCTACCTATTGTATGCCATACAAGTCATCTCTAATATTTACGTAGTGTTTCTTTCAATATATTTTTGAGTTTTCAATAAAGATTTATTTGTATTTTACTACTGTTTTTAGCGATGGGTTTTGCAGACAATAGGGATGTTGACGCCATTAAAAAATAATTCGAAGACACGACTCCAGTAAAAAAACGCTTTACTTTAGCCCTGAAAACCAGATTAATTTTCAATTAACTGCAAAATTCGATTTTTTGTTGCTTAAAACAAATAGTTAGTTAATTGAGTTGGCGAACAAGTGACGTCATAAGTTGCTATTGCCATTCAGACTATGGGAGAGTTCAGACTCTATGAAAAAAAACCCGCCTGTGTAATTCCGGGAAAATATCCTATGGCACTCGCGGAACTGAGACGTATCTAATGACACCTCACACTTCAAAATCCAATGAGCCGTTTACACAAAGAATGATACATACATGCATACCTACATAAATACATACGCTCGAAAAACATAACCCTCCTTCGACAGTCGGGTGAAAAGAAATAACTATTTATTCAAAAGTTCAGAGCAATAGTATATTCAACCAAGAAATTCCTGTCCCACTGTAATAGCCTAAGAGCCCGTGAACCCCAGACCTTCGTTATTTAATAAAAGCTGAAAGTTTGTCAGCGCATGCTCCCAACACTGGTAAGAACGGTGGACCATTATGAAGTTTGGGTTACAGTGGCTTTGGCAGATAAACGGTACCAAAGGTGAGTAAAATATCGATCTACTTTCGTCAAATAATAAAGTGCGATTTTTTGGTATTACCTTCAGAATATTATTAAAAATAATGTTATTCATTGCCAGACACTTAACATCGTGGCAACCCCTTGCCAGACACCCTTTATTTGTTAAATCTCTTCTTAACATTTACAATGCTTGTCTGGCAAGGGGTTGGAACTATCAAAAGTGTCTGGCTGATGAGGAAACATCATCTACTTATTACCAAAGTATTATACATAAAAATCAGCTTTTATACTTTAAATGAACATTAAAGGTGTTGCAACGATGTTAAGTGTCTGGCAATGAATAACGTGATTTTTAATAATATTCTGAAGGTAATACCAAAAAATCGCACTTTATTATTTGACGAAAGTAGATCGGTATTTTACACACATTCAGTACCGTTTATCTGCCAAAGCCACTGCCACCCAAACTTCATAATGGTCCATCGTTTTTTCAAGTGTTGGGAGCTTGCGCTGACAAACTTTGAGCTTTTATAAAATGACGAAGGTCTGGCCTTCACGGGCTCTTGCTCTATAAGGTTCAATGTCAGTTGTACAGCTTAAAACACCAAAGGCTATTTTCACTTGCAAGTCAATTTTTAATTCTGATGTAGGAACTGTCATTGAAAATGGTAGGTAAAGCATTTACTTGGTCGACTACACATACCACGAATTCTTTTGAACCCGATGTTAAAATCTCAAGTCGCTCTAAGGTCATGGAATCATGAAATCTACAGGGATGTTTTTCATACAATAAAAGTCTAGGAACTCCCATAGGGAAATAGTAGGGCCATTCTACTTTTCGTTGACCAGTAATTTTTTGTACTGTGCTCTTCAAATATTTTTTTTACAAAAACGGTAAAGTGCTCGGTTTAAATCATTTAAGATTTAAATAGGCACATAGTTAAGCTTACATTTAAAATTATTACTATGTATAAAAAGTAATCATTATTATCTATATAGTAGGTAACACAGTGGACATGCATGTCCCCGCCATTTGTATGGAAATTGATATATTTTCCGCTGAGTTACCAATTTTTTCCACAAAATTTCATTGAATTTAAAGTTTTATTGCTTTAAAACATTAAATTTAGGTGTTTCAGTTTGTATATAAGTTATTTACACTTGAAAAAAATCACCAGGTATGCCTTATATTTCACAAAAGATTAATGGTTACTTAAAAGTAGAATGGCCCAGTAATATCCCGAAATTTATCGACTGCTAGACGTAATTGTTTATGCAAGCAAAACCGTAAGTAGACTAGTTGTATTAAGCAAAGTAGTTTGTTTATTTGATACTACTGACGCCATCTATTGGTGGCATGGGGAACTAAAATCAGCCTAGATGTGTCTGGTTATTTGAGATTGATTACAATCTAGCAGGCTAATTGTCTAACTCCCTCGCAATGGCCATCGCGTTCATTTTGACAGTTCTTGTATGGGCTGACAATTGGTATCGGAAACAGCCATACAAAAACTGTCATTTCAATCCGATGCCGAGTGTCACTCGGTATAAGTTGGCAGCCGACTCCACGCAGCAGCAGCAAACGACGTGTCGCTAGCTACGCGAACTTATACCTTATTTCTATGAAATTCCCTCCGTAGCTAGCGTAGCTAGCGACACTTCGTCTGCTGTTGCTGCGTGCGGTCGGCTGCCACCTTATACCTTTAACCGCTGAACTAATTTGGTATGCAGATAGTTTGAGGAAAAAGAAAATAAGATAGTTTTCTATCCCGAAAAAACGTTAGTTATCGCGAGATAGTGAATAACGAATTCCTCGCGGACGGAGTCGCGGGCAACCGCTAGTGATTGTATATAATCATGGATAGGGATGTTAAGAAATAATTCTGATCTGCATTCTATATAAAAAATTGCAATCTAATATATAAAAAATTTAGTTGTGTTAAATACTTTCATATTCATATTTAACGACCGCTTTAGCCTAGTTGGTAGTGACCCTGCCTACGAAGCAAGAGGTCCTGGGTTCGAATCCCGGTAAGGGCATTTATTTGTGTGATGAGCACGAATATTTGTTCCTGAGTTATGGATGTTTTCTATGTATTTAAGTATTTATTTATCTATATAAGTATGTTTATCGTCGTCTAGTACCCATAGTACAAGCTTTGCTTAGTTTGGGACTAGGTCGATTTGTGTAAGATTGTCCCCTAATATTTATTTATTTATTTATTTATATTCATATTCATTTAAATCGCTTGTTATTTTGAATGAAATTATTATTACATGACATTTCATATTTGTATGCCAACAGGCAAAACATAGTGATACACATTGTACCTTCTTTTTCCAACTGTAACTTATACCTATGTTTTACAAATAAATATTTCTGATTCTGATTCTGATTCTGATTTTTTATTCATTGTCAAGTCATGCACATTATAATAAAGATGTTGTCATTAGTTTAAGTCAGTTCATGACACCCTGTAAGGGCACACAATAGTAATTAACAACTAAAATAAAATCTAGGATCAATATTGATATAAATAAGTAAACAATCATAGCAAAAACAAGCAAATTAATATAAAAATAGCATTAAAAATCAAACAAAGATATCAACAAATAAGATTCGATGAATTCTTTGGATGCTTAGATTATTAATACACGGTAATGGTGTTTAAATAATCTAAGTTTGGATGTAAATAATTAGGTAAGACGCTTAGACGACCAGATGGCCTAGTGGTTAGAGAACCTGACTACGAAGCTTGAGGTCCCGGGTTCGATTCCCGCGTCGGGGCAGATATTTGTATGAAAAATACGAATGTTTGTTCTCGGGTCTTGGGTGTTTAATATGTATTTAAGTATGTATTTATCTATATAAGTATGTTTATCCGTTGCCTAGTACCCATAACACAAGCTTTCCTTATAGCTTACTTTGGGAGTAGGTCAATTGGTGTGAATTGTCCCGTGATATTTATTTATTTATTTATTAGGTAAGAATATCTTGTCGAGTATCTCGCCGGTTTCCTCTTAACATGGTTTTTCGGAACCGGTAGTAGATTCTTCGATTTTTATAAGCTTCAGCCTGAATTGAATAAAGATAAATGAACTGAAACAATTACCTACTTTGCTCACCCGCGACCTAAGGTCACGGGTAAGGTCGCGGGTGAGCAAAGTAATGTTTCAGGTCATTGATATGGACCCCCAAAGTAACGCCTGATTCAATAAATTATTTGAATAAAGATATTTTGGCTTTGTCTTTGATTTTTTTACAATACGAAATTAACTTCGTAGTGCGTTTTACTTTTACTCAGTATTTTACGGTATTTTTGACGGTTGATTTGACATTGGTTTCTTTAAAATGGTTTATTGAATCAGGCGTTACTTTGCGGAGGTCCATATTAATGAAGTAAAACAATTACTTTGCTCACCCGCGACCTTACAATAGTTACGTTTATGCAAGAAATGCGTGTTCATGCAGTTCCTCCACCTCCACACTGTACGAACACACACAAATCACATAAACACAACTATCACCACCACCAAGCTACTTAGTTCTAGTTAGTTCTTTAAAATGGCTTAGTGCAACCGTCAGTCACTGATTAATTTGTGATAAGAACGTATAGAATTTTATTTGATTAAATATTAAATCAGTTGGTTTGCCTAGATTGAATTTAGTAACAACAGCTTTCGCTAGATGGCGTTAGTAGTTTGAACATTCGGTTTAAATGCCAGACTTCGGAATTAAGGGGGAAAAATTAATATCAGGTAGGAAGGTTCTACATCGATAAACTCAATTACTTAATGATGTTTTCCATGTTCTATCTAGTGATCGCTCCTAATGTTGTTTGTAAAAGCTTAATTTCATGGAACGTATAAGAAAGCCGTGACGGCCTAGTGGTTTACCCTATGGTCTCTCAAACAGAAGGTCGTGGCTTCGATTCTGGGCTCGCACCTCTGAGTTTTTCGGTATTTATGTGCGAAATTACATTTGTAATTTACCATGAAGGAAAACATCGTAAGATCGTACATCCTGGCGCGCACTGCTCTCTTATACATCCTGGCGGTCACTGCTCTCTCTTGTACGGGACAATATGTACGGGACATGTACGGGACATTGCGTCATCCTTTTTCGTCCGTGCGGAAGCGTTCATCAATTTATTAAACGTTGTCACGTCAAAAATTCACTTTAAAGTTGAATATTTCGCAAACGAATAACTATATTGAAAAATCGTCTTCACAACCTTGAAATGATTTTAAAAGACCTATCCAACTATACTGAATACGATAAAGGTTAGACAAGAAAAAGTCACCCCTAGGTACTTTACATCTAAGGGAGGTACACTTTATCGTCATGTTTGAAAAGTCAAAAGTTATGTTACGACTGAAAGCGACAAGGTACAAAAGTGATCACTTATTTATGATGTTGACTGTACCCTAAAACAAAGTCTGAAATAAGCTGCAGGCGGACGGACAGACGGACATAGCGAAACTATAAGGGTTCCGTTTTTGCGATTTTGGCTCAGGGAACCCTGAAAAGCTCGTCGTACAAGTACGCGAGCTTGCTCTAACGTCTAACTAACACTTAAATATTAACACCTTTCCTTTAGCAAAGGTCATTCATTATTTTCTACACAAAAAAAAAACTCATATGGCCACTACCATACAAACGCACTCGATTTCCCACTTTATTCCAAAGCGTTAAGGTACACAATGGTTCGCAGCTCGCAGTTAAGAGAGAGTACGTTTCCACTGAATCACGGAACTGGTAATTTTTGGGTCACGATTTTCACGTCTGTTAAGTTTCAGGTTATGATAAACTATTACTGTATGAAAGAAATATGTAGACACACAGACAGACGTATTGTTTATTGCTTACTTTATATATATTTTGTTCATTTAGTTGTTTTCCTACATTGTTTTCTATGTGGTGTACAATAATAAATAATAAATAAATATCACGGGACAATTCACACCAATTGACCTAGTCCCAAAGTAAGCTAGGCAAAGCTTGTGTTATGGGTACTAGGCAACGGATAAACATACTTATATAGATAGATACATACTTAAATACATATTAAACACCCAAGACCCGAGAACAAACATTCGTATTTTTCATACAAATATCTGCCCCGACACGGGAATCGAACCCAGGACCTCAAGCTTCGTAGTCAGGTTCTCTAACCACTAGGCCATCTGGTCGTCATAATGAAATGAGTCATTGTATTGTATCCCCGAAAATTGCATAATTCCCGCGGAAACATAAAATAAAAATAAATTGAAATCGTTTATTCATTCGCTTATGGATACATTGTACGGATTGTACCGCTCTTCCAATGTGGGTAACTGTTTTTACATAATGTTTTGGATATAGCTAAAACATTTTTAGCAGACTTGTTTATGGTAATTTAAAAAAAAGTGTACTTACCGTTAATAAATAATTTATTGAATCAGGCGTTACTTTGCGGAGGTCCATATTAATGAACTGAAACAATTACTTTGCCCACCTTAAAAAAAGGTTAAGGTCGCGGGTGAGCAAAGTACCGTAATTGTTTCAGTTCATTACCCTTAATTATTTTAAAGGAGGTAATTTTAGAGTTTTATTAATAAATAATTCATTTTCATGTAGAAAAAGTGTTCTTATTTTTTTAGTTAGTTTTATGATTTTTTTTCGCACAGTTTATACATGGGTCCTCACTAAACTGACACAAAATTGTATAGAAAATTAGGGAAATTTTGTTAACCATCAAAATCACGCGTACTTGATTCTGAGTAAAAAAAAAAACCAGAATTTCTTCATCCATAGTTATCTATTCTGACATTATAAATCTGGAAATGTATCTGTCGATTTGTCTGTCTGTCAGTATGACGGTTATATGAAATTTGGTATAGAGATTTGAGACCCTGCGAAGGACATAGGATAGTTTTTTCCCGGAAAATTGCATAGTCCCCGCGGGATAGGGATAAACGAATTCATTGCTAATTAAGTCGCGGGTAACAGCTAGTTTTATATAAAAGTAAGGGTACACTTTTCATTGAAATCGCCGTTATAATATTAGTGTGACAATCTTTGATCAATTATAACTGCAGATCCACAGTCGCGCGCCCGAAAATGTCCGAGCCAAATGAGCGCCACTTTGATAAAAGTGGCCTTCTTTTTTCTCAGAACGTTGCGTGAAATTGTCAAGTTTAGCTGTCAAGTGGAGTTTTGCCGCTACCGAAATTCGACTGTAATAAAGTAAAGACTAGGTTCAAATTTCTGTGTAGGTGATGATTTTATTTGTTACGCAACCAAATAAAAAAGTTCGGACATTCTTTGTAGGGGATTTTGTTCGGCAATGTGTATCTACAGTTATAATTGATCAAAGGTGACAATGGAAGCGAGTCGCGTAAACCAGTAGCTTCTTAAACCGGCTGTGTGTATAATGGCTGTATGTATGTATATGTAGATATAACATAGTGAATGTGGTTAAGACGGAGATTTTAACCAATACAGTGGTAATTTATCGAATCGGGCGTTACTTTGCGGAGGTCCCTTAGATTATTTATGCACTAGATAGAGCTTAAGCGGCATGAAATCGTCCCGAAAAATATAAGCCATTAGTTGGCTTATATGTCATTTGCGTCATTTGCAGGGTTGCCAATAGTAATAAGCTGAAATCCCCAATTGCATTGTCGAAATTCCCCATGTGTGGGGAATAAAAAAATTATGTGGGCCGAGTGACTTAGTTTAGAGCGGTTGCGAATAATGAATTGCAGGAAATTATTCAAGACTAGCAGAAATTTGATGTCAAATGACGCGTATTTGTGTTCATACTTAAAATCCCCTCATTTTCCCCGAATTGAAGCTCTCCCCACACATTCCCCAATCAGCTTCACTTTCCCCACATTTTGGGGAATGTGAAATTAACTGATATCATTAAGCACACACACAGTGACAACCTGAATAACGTAACGCGATCGTAATATGAAGCTGTCAAATGGATTTGAGGACGTTTTGTATCGCAATGTTTGCTACTAACACTCTATCTAGTGCATAAATAATCTAAGGGAAGTCCATATTAATGATTTTCGTAGTGGTTGAGCCATGTTGTAGCTAGCCGCTGCTTCACGAATGGGCCGGCTCGTCCGGGGCAGTACCACCCTCTCACAGAACACCGGCGTGAAGCAGCAGTAATCCTGCTTGCGTTTCGTACGGTCAGTGAGAGCGCCGGGGCCCAATACATCCCCCCTCTACTCTCCCCTTCCCTCTCCCCAATTCCTTCTCCTTTAGGGCCGCTTTCGCGTAAAGCGCTGCGGGTGTCTATGGACAGTGGTGATCATTTAACATCAGGTGACCCACTAGTTCGTTTGTCTGGCCTCTCAAACATAAAAAAAAAACAATGAACTGAAACAATTACTTTGTTCACCCGCGAGCAAAGCAAAAGCGGGTGAGCAAAGTAATTGTTTCAGTTCATCAATACAGTGGTACATTTATCATCGTCATCGCAGCATATACGTACTGCAAGGCACAGGTGTCGCCTCAGAATGAGAGGGCTTAGAGTGAGTAAGATCGCGACATTTTTCTCATTCAATAATTTATTTAAAAACTGGCCAAGAGCGTGTCGGACATGCCCAGGATAGGATTCCGCAGTCGTTACAAAAAAATCCTTGCTAATCTTATTAATTTTACTATGAATTATACTGTCCGTATTAAACAAGCAATATTTTATAAGTCAGTCTGTTTACTCTTAAATCTATACATATAATAAATCTGTAACAAGTCGGTGTCTGTACATTGAAGATATTTGAGAAAAACTGTCACTAGGGCTATTTACTAGCGCAATAGAACCCAAAACAATGTTTTTTAGAATTATTGTCTGTTTGTCTGTTTGTCTGTGCGTTTGTGCGCGCTAATCTCAGAAACGGCTTAACCTAGAAGGATGCGGTTTTCACTGATATGTTGGTATTTTCTTGGATTAACATTTAGTGTTTGTTTCATTTGAATCGGTTCACAAATAAGAAAGATACGTCTATTTTAAGAATTTATAGAACAGTTTTTAGAAGTAGTGACTTGGGAGTAGGTACGGTGGTGAATGTGAACGCGGGTGTGCGGGGGGGTTCGGTGGGGGGTCGGTGAGGGGGGGGGGGAACTAAGGAGAGCCATAATTGATGAAAAAGCAAATTGATAAAAAAAAAGCTGCCCAAATTACTAATACCACGCGGACGGAGTCGCGGGCAAAAGCTAGTTACTAATAATTCTCAAGCAAACTTAGCCGTTATAGTTTTCCTTGTTGATTTGACATATTTCCTCCCATCCTTTTTTTTTCAAAATTTTTATACCAACAGTTTAGCTAGAGGGCTCTTTATAGGGAATAAATGGGATTTATATTTTCACTTCAAAGTGATCCTATCTCCGTAACTATAATTACTAGAGATTCCAAATTTAGCATACAAGTAAATATGTAATAGTAACAGCTAAAATCCGTTTTCAAGATTTTCCAATTGTGTCACGGGATAAGGATTAAAAAGAGACTATTTTTACTAGCCAATTAGCTGGTATAGGAGTCTTGAAATGCACACAATGTCTTGAGTACCATAGAGGTAACACTAAGAAAGGATTTATTAAAATTCCCACGGGATAAGGACAATAAGATTTACCGAGTACTGCCGTTTCGGCGAAAATTATTCCGCAAAATGATTCATTTGGCAACTGTTTATTTTGTCTGAAACTGTAAACTATTCAGGATATATTTCAGTGCTATCCTGTAGGTTAGGTTAGGTTGGGTTTGTTTTATAACAATCCTGAAAAAATTACTGTTTCAGAAAAAAAATCGTGCGTGCAGCTCCTCCACGCGGAAGAACCTTATTGCAATAACTTAAAGAACTAAATTTACTTATGCATCTATGTGTTTAAATTACTCACTAGATGGCGCTTTTATCAAGTCTCATACATTTGCACAGACAGTATGAGTTCTGCATGCCATGGTAGCGTTAAACGTTTCACGCAACCTTGTTGGAAGTCGCATTAGAAGTTTCACTTCATAAATAGTTGCCAGATTAATCGTTCTGCGGAATAATTTGTCGCCCAAACATTAGTAAACCAGGATTTACATATTCAATTCAATGGGACCGCTCCGTAAATATTCCTTTAGGATAATAGAAGTGCAGTAAAAAGGGATTAGGAAGATCGAAAGTTGGCTATAAAATTTTTTGTCGCGAGCAAAAACTAGTATAGAAATAAAGGGTGTTTGATACACGGTACTTATTACAAAGGGCAGTCCACCCTCTTCGTCGAATCTACCGGCTCTCTATTGGACAATGGCTTTGTCGGATTGACCAATAGGGAGCGCTGATGATTGGAGAAAGTCATCCCCTGACGATCGATAGCAACCCTTAAATAAAGAGTACATTTGTAGTACCAACATTCAAGGTCGAACGAGCTGTAGAGAAGCAAAAGAAGTCTCTGCTGTGGTATAGAGATGTAACGGATATCCGACCAGTATTCGGTATCCGGCCAATCCGGCCACAATTTTACTATTCGACCGAATACCGGATAGTTGCGAGTACGCAACCGGATACCGGATAGTGAAATAACTTATATTTATGGGTATATATTTGTCTATCATTAAAATCAGTTTATTAATTCACATAGTGCGTATAATTCATAAAAGGACACACAGTCAAAACCGTTTATAACAACATTAAAGGGACAGCAATTTTTGGTTGTTAAACACGGTTGGTCATTGTAACCAGTGTTACTTTGATATATAAGATCGTGTTGGCTTTTTTTCTTGGTTGTTTTCTTGATTTTGACTGTATAATTACGTTTTTTTGTAGTAGATTGACCATACTAAAGATAAAGATGGAGTGCCGCGCGCGCTCGAATTAGCTCAATTGGGATGTACCAAAAAAAATAACCTATAGTTTTTATTTTTTTTTTGGAAAGAATAGGTTATTTTAAGATACCATTTTCATCGATTTTGAATTTGGTTGAGTATTGAGTTTGGTTGAGTATTTATTTGTATTTTTCTATGTAACGAATAAACTTAAAAACCACTGGACCGATTTCAAAAATTCTTTTGCCGTTAGAAAGCTACATTATCACTGAGTGACATAGGCTACTTTTTACCGCGGGAAAATACCTTTTCTTACGGAAAAATTAATTTATCGCGGGCGAAGGTGCGGACGGAAGGCTATCTATAAAAACGGTAAAAAAAATCATGTTTGTTGTATGGGAGCCCCCCTTAAATATTTATTTTAAAAGTGAATATATAACTAAATATTTCTGTGAATATTTCAAGCGTCTAACTGTTGCCGTTATCAATATCGAGCAAAAACGAGCAAAAAAATCACGTTTGTTGTATGGGAGCCCCCTTAAATATTCATTTTATTCTGTTTTTTAGTATTTGTTGTTATAGCGGCAACCGAAATACATCATCTGTGAAAATTTCAACTGTCTAGCTATCACGGTTCTCGAGATACAGCCTGGTGACAGACGGACAGACAGACGGACGGACAGCGGAGCTTCAGTAATAGGGTCCCGTTTTTACCCTTTGGGTACAGAACCCTAAAAAGTGGCATGTAAAAAGCCCTTGCGGCCTATTTACAGAATGAACCTTTTGATTTTGAGAACGGAACTATTATGAGGTTCGAAAATCGAGATTCGTGTTATAAGATCTGTCTACCCCGTCCAACAATGAAGTCTGAGCCAGTAGCTTTTGACAATCCCAATACACACATTAAATACACGTACGAAGTGAGACTCACACACGCGTAGCTTTAAGACATATACAGGGGGTTGCAAGGATTTAGATTTCATCCTGTACATAGATAAATACAATCATAATTATTTATTCATTGCAACCATGGTACCATACATATTGAACATTCAAGATTCTAGGGCTTAGGCTCAGAAAACTCACTTTCTCGAAATGTGCACTTTTTCTAAGGGTACACTTGATTAGAAGGACCACTCCAAAAAGTGCGCTTCCTAATTGGTCATTCTCAGAAGGTGCACTTTCTCAAATAGAGCACTTTCTTAGATGTTAACATCGCCATCACAGCTTAGGATCTTCATCTAAGGAAAACTTTGTGGTGAAGATGACATTTTTGACTAGTTTACATTTTGGAAAAAGTGTGCGTTTTGAGAAAATGTACTTTTTGGGAAAATACACTTACGGGGAAAGTACCCTTAATGGGCAAGTGTACATTTTGCAGAAAGTGCACATTTCGGGAAAGTGAGTTTTTTGAGCCTAAGCCCCCGATCGGGATTCCAACCCGGGACCAGTCTTCTCTAAAAAATAGACTATCCGGTCGTCGATATAAAAGGCAACCGTTACTGACTGACTTATCCATCAACGCACACCTCAAACTACTCAATTTAGCACACAAGTAAATGATTACGACGTACTTAGGCATCCGCTAAGAAGGAATTTTCCAAAGTTACCACGGGATTAGGAAAATGGCCCTATCTCCGTTACTATAATTATTAGAGACGTCAAATTTGGCATGAAAATAGGTGATTATAACAGAAAAAAACTATTTTAAGGATTTTCGGAAAATCTCATGGGATAAGCAAGTAACGGGATTTATATATTCAATTCAAAGGGATCCTATTTCAGTAACCTTTGATCAATTATAACTGAAGATACACATTGCCGAACAAAATCCCCTTCAAAGAATGTCCGAACTTTTTTATTTGTTTGCATAATAATTAAAATCATCACCTACACAGAAATTTGAACCTAGTCTTTACTTCATTACAGTCGAATTTCGGTTGACACTTGACAGCTAAACTTAACAATTTCACGCAACGTACTGAGAAAAAAGAAGGCCACTTTTATCAAAGTGGCGCTCATTTGGCTCGGACATTTTCGGGCGCGCGACTGTGGATCTACAGTTATAATTGATCAAAGTCAGTAACCAATCATTTAGGATCGTAGAGATGAAGTAAAAATACATTTTTGGAATTTCCCGCGGGATAGAGATTTTATTACGGAGTTGAACGTAAACTTTATTACGATCGGATAGCCTAGTTTCTAGAGAACCTGCTTACGAGGCTTGATGTCCCGGGTTCGATTCTTGGACGGGGCAGATATTTGTGTCAAAAAATTAAAAATTTTAAATACCCCCAACGCAATTAAATCATGTCACACTTGGTCACACGTATGTTTGAACTTAAAGTAAATGCCCAATAGTGCGTCTAAGATCCCTTCCGCAGCTAACAAAAGAGCTGATAACTTTGAAACGGCTTAACCGATTTTGACGAAACATATCTAAGAACCATCGCCATGAAACCAGCTTTCTAATAAAAAAAAACCACATCCAATTCGGTTCACCCATTTACGAGCTATGATGCCACAGCTCACACACACACATAGCGGTCAAACTTATAACACCCCTCTTTTTGTGTCGGGGGTTAAAAATACGAATGTTTGCGCTCGAGTCTTGGATATTTAATATGAGTTTAATGGGTCTCTATTGTTTCGCATAATTTAACAAGTCATAATGTATCATTCTTCATAGTTAACGTAAGTCATAAAGTGAATTATTTCTGAAACTGTTTTGTTTTTGGAATTCTTATAAAACAAACCTAACCTAACATACTGCATTCTATAAGATGGCATTTAAAAAAGTCCTGAAAAAATACCGTTTCAGAAATAAATCACTGTATGACTAACGTTGATTATGTTATGATGCATTATGACTTATTAAATTATACGAAACAAAGGGACCCGTTTTTAACGAGATGGACGGACGATTTGGTGAAGGCCGCAGGTTCAGGGTGGATGCAAGTCGCTTTACCGTAGTGATTGGGCGTCAACGATGGAGGCCTATGTCCAGCAGTGGACGTCCTACGGCTGAAATGATGATGATGATAAGTACTAGCTATTGCCCGCAGCTCCGTCTTCAAAGAATGTTTATGATAATATTTATTTACAACAATAAAACACATAGGTACACAGGCTAAAAATACAAACAGAAAGAATTCGTTTATCGCTATCCCGCGGGAACTTTGCAATTTTCCGGGATAAAAGTATCCTATATGTTAATCCAGGTTATAAACTATCTGTGTGCCAAGTTTCATCAGTATCCGTCAAACCGTTTTAGCGTGAAAGAGTGACAAACATGGACATCCAGACATCCATCCATACAAACTTTCGCCTTTTTAATATTAGGAAGATGTATTTATCTTTAATATTATGTTTAAGTAGAGATAAACTACGATAACATGGCCCGCCCCTTCACATTACTATTTCAATGTGTTTACTCACATATTTACGAAATAATTTTTATTTAGTAGTATAGTGCTTGTGTTTGACGGCTGTCTCAACGCGCACACATGCGTTGTAAGTTTTGGTGTGCTTTATAAATACTTTCACAATACATTGAATTGTGGAGGGGCGAGCCATGTTATCGTAGATTATCTTCTACAAGCTTTGCTTAGTTTGAGACTAGGTCAATTGGTGTGAAATATCCCATGATTTATCTTACCTAATATATAAATTACGCGTCACGTTGTTACCGCTGGGGGGACAGTGTCCAGAGTCCAGGCGGATTTGCGACGTCTGCAGATCGACGACTGGCAAGAAGCTGCGCACGATCGGGACAGATGGCGTGCTCTCGTTTCGGAGGCCAAGACCCTCTTTGGGTCCCTGAGCCAAATTAGTTAGTTAGTTAGTCACGTTGTTTGTCCGCAATGAACTCCTAAACTACTTAACCGATTTTAATAAACTTTGCACACCGTGTGCAGTTAGATCCAACTTGAAATATAGGATAGCTTATAATATTATAAATTTGAACCAAGGATGATATAGACTGGATTAGCAGTCGCCATAGTACGCATCGGCCGCGGTTTTTGTAGTTCGATTATTAAATCTAGATGGCGCTGAAATATAGCCAGAGGCTTTGAAGGCAAAACAATAAGACTACAGAGAGAGATGTTTGTTTACACATATTCGATACACAGGAAATACGGTTGACAGGAAACGTCGAACCGATTTGGATTAAATTTGGAATGGAGATAGTTTGAATTCCTGGGACATAGGACAAGAGTTTTTATCCCGGAAAATTGCATAGTTCCCGCAGGATAGGGATAAACTAAACAGCTATTGTAATATATAAAATACATGTGTTTGTAATCGAACTCCTCCGAAACGGCGATTTGTGCGCGGACAATATCGCGGAATAACTATAAATTAAATATTTTAAAAACCCCCAACGCAATTATGTCACTCGTATGTTTGAACATTAAGTCAATGCCCGTTATGCGTCTAAGATCCCTTCCGCAGCTAACAAAAGAGCTGATAACTTTAAAACGGCTGAACCGATTTTGATGAAACATATCAAAGAACCATCGCCAAGAAACCTGCTTTCTATTAAAAAGAACCGCATCCAAATCGGTTCACCCGTTTAAGAGCTATGATGCCACAGACAGACAGACAGACACACACACATAGCGGTCAAACTTATAACACCCCTCTTTTTATGTCGGGGGTTAAAAAAGCTAGTTAAAACACCCCAAAAACTGACACCTATTTCAAAATTAAATGACAATAAGACGATCACCCGCTATACTCTTGTACGTAGACGTCTGCACCCACACAGCGGCGCGGCGTCTGGCACGCACACTAGCGCGGAACACACAGACAGTCTGGGCTAGTTCATTGACCCGGGCACAGATTTCAGCGCTTTAGACGCGGGTCGAACGGCAATGCGAGTATTCGATATGACGCAGTGGCCGAGTGGTTGAGTACTTTGACTAGAGCTTGAAGTCCCGGCTTCTTCTGCTTCATATCTGTGGCTTAGTGAAAAAAGTTTTTGCTAAAAAATTCATTTTCAATGCAAGCTTTTTCGCTGACTGTACTTGCATTGTCATCCAACCTACATAAGTATACCAAATTTCAAGTAAATCCGACCACTGGAAGTGGGTCAAATTCAACTTCCAAGATTTGACCCGTACATACATACTTATAGCTTGTCTAATTTAAAATGACGCGCCCTACCACTGCATTAACGCATCGATTTCGCGATGATGTTGTTCATGGAATAGTCGACGCTCTCAAATAGATGAAGAGTCTTAATTAATATTTGCAAGCACTCATCAAAATCAACTGATCCAGTAGAGAGCGCGCGTCGTTTTAGCTTAGACAAGCTCTACATACATTGCAAGTTAATAAAAAGCTTTTAAAAAGGTTCAAGTCGAAAAACCCAACTTTTCAGGAGACGGCAAAAACAGTAAACGCCTGAGACGACTTTGTTTTCCGATTGTTGCACTTTTCTAAAAACATATAAGAATAAAAATGGTATGCCAAAAGACTAAATAAAATGTGCTCTTTTTTATGAGAATGACAGTTTTTCTCTGGATCTGTTAGTTATTTTAAAAGATAACTATTTGTATCCAGAATTAAATAATAATATAGTGTAAAAGAGTACATTTGGAGACATGCATCGATATTCACCAAGTTTTTGTTAACATATAAATAAAAATGGTATGCCAAAAGACTAAATAAAATGTGCTCTTTTTTATGAGAATGACAGTTTTTCTCTGGATCTGTTAGTTTAAAAGATAATTGTTGCCTAATACCCATAACACAAGCTTTCATTAGCTTACTTTGGGACTAGGTCAATTGGTGTGAAATGTCACGTGATATTTATTTTATTTTATTTATTTATTTTAACTATTTGTATCCAGAATTAAATAATAATATAGTGTAAAAGGGTACATTTGGAGACATACATCGATATTCACCAAGTTTTTGTTGTTATTATGTTGTACTCTTTGTTAATTTTAGTGTTAGAAAAAGATAATCAATCTTGACGAATCTATTTATTGAAAAACACTTAAGTATAAAACTAATTTAAATTAATAATTATATTAGTTCTTGGAGAAAATTAGAAAAATAGCTGTGCGACGTAATACTAATAACACCCTGTTTGGACAGAATTTTAATTTAAGAGGGTTTATACCTGCTGAGCTGGCAACGTTGCATTTTTGTTAGTTTTTCTTGATTATTCCATAAAAATTGAATGAAAATTAAAAATGTTTTGTATACAAATTGTTCCAATATATAAGTTAATGTGTCTACTGCAATAATAATTCGTGATAGACTTTTATTTTCTTTAAAAACGAACAAATTATTGCCTAACGGTTTTTAAAGAAAATAAAAGTCTTATCACGAATTATTATTGCAGTAAACACATTAACTTATATATTAGAATAATTTGTATACAAAAAATTTTTAATTTTCATTCAATTTTTATGGAATAATCAAGAAAAACTAACAAAAATGCAACGTTGCCAGCTCAGCAGGTATAAACCCTCTTAATTATTTTGAACTGAAACAATTACTTTGCTCACCCGCGACCTAAGCGAGCGCGAACTTAGGTCGCGGGTGAGCAAAATAATTGTTTCAGTTCTTTAATATGGACCTCCGCAAAGTAAAACGCCTGATTCAATAAATTATTATTATTTTGTTAGGAAAATAATACATAAAAAGTTTTCTTGTTTCCTAAACATGTCTAAAAACAATCGCCAAGAAACTTGCTTTCAAATAAAAAAACCGCATCTAAATCGTTTTACACGTTTAAGAGCTAAGATGCCACAGACACACACATAGCGGTCAAACTTATAACACCCCTCTTTTTGTGTCGGGGGTTAAAAAGTACTTTTGTAAAATATTGCACTCATGAGTTCGTCTTTTAAAGCTGTTGAGAACGAATTCCAATAAGGTTCTTATTAGAAAACGTAATGTCGTCGTTTAAAGTAAGAGTTTTACAATATTTTATGACAGTTCCTATATCAGTATGCTTAGTATAAGTTTTACTTCACCAAATACTTCTCGATCGCGTTTACGTAAAAATTTCAATTCTATGGAAACATGGACGCGCGCGCGCGGAGACGCTGTCCATGTTTCCCTAGTAATTGATTTTTTTACGTAAACGCGATCGAGAAGTATTGAAGTGAAGGAAAACTTATACTAAGCATACTGTATGCTTAGTATAAGTTTTACTTCACCAAATACTTCTCGATCGCGTTTACGTAAAAATTTCAATTCTATGGAAACATGGACGCGCGCGCGCGGAGGCGCTGTCCATGTTTCCATAGTAATTGATTTTTTTACGTAAACGCGATCGAGAAGTATTTAATGAAGTAAAACTTATACTAAGCATACAGAATTAAAAACCATAACGCTGATCAGCGATGCCAGATCTACGGAAAAATCCGTAGATCTACGTACGTAGATCCGTAGGCCTTGTGCCCAGACTTACGGAAACGGAACTAAATATTCTGTGAATATTTCAAGCGTCTACCTGTTGCCGTAATCAAAATCGAAAACGAAACGAAATCAAAAACGAGCAAAAAAATCACGTTAGTTGTATGGGAGCCCCCTTAAATATTTATTTTATTCTGTTTTTCAGTATTTGTTGTTATAGCGGCAACCGAAATGCATCATCTGTGAAAATTTCAATTGTCTAGCTATCACGGTTCGTGAGATACAGCCTGGTGACAGACTGACGGACGGACAGCGAAGTCTCAGTAATAGGGTCCCGTTTTTACCCTTCGGGACGGAACCGTTTAAAATTAATGGATTAGTGCGATGTTTTACAAAAGAAGCGTATGTATATGTATGACCCGTATTGATTATACTATTTATAGTATTGGCAACGCACGAGACGTTGTCTGGGTCAGTGTTCGACCCACCCACTGAACTGAACACCCTGTAGCTTAAACACAGGGTGATAATTAAAATAAGACTACCACTTCATGAGTTTGCTTAACCGACTCTCAATTGGTAATGTCTAAAAAAAATACCCATGGTTTTTTTTGTATAGAAAAGTGAAGCCAATTATGTATAAGACACGTCATCATATTATGCGTGTGTGTGGATTGACTTAGATTTGTTTTGTTATGGTATATGGTTATTTGTAATTCACTAGCATCCTTTCAACCCTAAACTCCTACCACTTAAACAAACGTTTTTTGTTTTACGGCTTTTGTCATAACTTAATATTTTTGGTGTAATAACGTTTTGAAAATTTGAGATTTCCTCTTATTTTTACGATACTCTGTGTATTTGTATGGGAAAAAAAGTGCTTCATTTTAAAAAGTCGTAGAACAAAAAACATTTGTTTGAGTGATAGGAATTCAGGGTTAAGAGGATGTCAGTGAATTACAAATAACCCTGTATATAGGTATAGTAAAAATTTTATAAGCTGGGGGCTTAGGACTGCAGAACTCATCTGGTAAAGATAACGTTGTTCGCGTTTGTTCTATTATGGACGCACTACAACGCCGACGATCACCTGAGTACCGCTTACGATGACGAAAGGCCTTTCTTAATGAGTTAAGCTTTTGCAATTTCAACCTTGTAACTTAGAGAAGACGGTAGCTATTTGTTTGCATTTTTTGTTACTTGTTCTGATTTGTTATTAGCGGTAGGCTTCAACAAACGAGAACAATGTTATCTTTACCAGATGAGTTCTGCAGTCCTAAACCCCCAGCTTATAAAATTAATGATTACACACACACTACATAAAGTACTGATTGCATTATAGGTAACATCTGCCTGGAGTAAATCATAATCTACCGTGTTCTATCCCACACTTTAGATAATAAATAACTTTTGGAAAATGTACTTACAGGGAAAGTGCCCTTAATGGGAAAGTGTACATTTTGGGAGTGTACATTTTGCGAAAAGTGCACTTTTAGAGAAAGTGCACTGTTAACGAAAGGGAGTGGACTGTATAGGAAAAATGGGGATAGAGGTCGAAAAGAAACGAAAGGTGCTTAGGGCCGTTAGGAAGCAAAATATTGCGTCTCTCTACGATAAGGTATACACGGGAAATATAACGTAGTAGCAGTGACTGCTGAAAGCTCACCTGAGGGCTCCTCGTCTGCGGCGATGCAGAACCTTAGGGCGTCGGTAACAGGCACCGTTGGCTCGTAGTTATCAGCTCCTCCGGAATCACTGCTAACTCTTACCTCGGGTGTCGCACTTAGCCTTTCAGGTTTATTCGCAGGGCGGCGCACAAGGAGTCTTCAGCAGTGGCACTGACTTTATAAAACTATTTTCAGGAAAAGATTTGCAAAATTCGTTGCTGACGGTCAGCGTAACGGCTACTCCGTTTTGAAATTAAGGACGGCACATAAAAAAGGTACAATATAACTGTCAATAGAAAAATTCGTAATGAGTGATAATCGCTCCCGCTCCGATCAGCTGTTTTTATAAACGGACGAAGTTGAGGGGAGAGGATACGCAGATGACGGTAGAACGGAAAAATCCAGTGTGGCCGCTACAAAGAAAGTCAGTAGCTAGAAAATAATTGATGTCGACGAAGGGAATCTATGGCAACACTGAACATGCACATTTCGGGAAAGTGAGTATTTTGAGCCTAAGCCATAATATTCGGCATCATTGTATCATGGCGTGCAAATGAACATCGACCGTAGAGTGGCAGACCATATATTTTGGCCTTTTTTCCATTAATCGTCTAGCAACAGCTAGTTAATTATAGTTTTGCAACAATTACAAACGAGATGGAGGATAACCGTTTTACATTAACCTAAAGCCAGCTAAATGTATTTGAAATAATCTACCTTCTTCACTACCTCATTTTCCTTATAATTAACTAATTACTTAATGTTTTTGTTCCCAAAATAAAATCACCTAGACAAAACAACTCCCAAGATAATAAGATCGCTTCAAATTTAACCTTTAACTTCTAGCAAATAGAGTCGCAATTGCGTCAACGCTTTTATTTCTAAGTCGATATTAAATTAAATAATAAATCTAATACCTTTAAACGAGCAATTCTTGTATATATGTATATATATAATCAGGATCTCGGAAACGGCTCCAACGATTTCGTTGAAATTTGGTATGTGGGGGTTTTCGGGGATGAAAAACTGATCTAGCTATGTTTCATTTTCAGAAAATCGCTTTTACTCGTGTTTTCCGGCTATTTTTGTTTGCATTAGAATATAAAGCTAAATTTCGCCGACTTCGAGCAGATCATAATGGCACATTAGAAATCGGGTGGTCGCGGATCCAGCCGACCTCAGTTCGATTCCACGTTTTTTTTCAAGATTTTTAGTTTGTTTTTTAAGTTTATTTTTTATGAGAAAACGTCAAGTTACTTCTTTTGTGAGAAAAAGTTACTTTTTTGTGAGAAAAAGTTACTTTTTTGTGAGAAAAAGTATTATAGGGAACGTGCAGTAACTATACTGCCCTTCAATGGCAGAACGCAAAAACCCTAGTTTCGAGAAAAACGCGTTTAAAGGTTTTTAACTTTGACGCTAGAAACAACCTATTATTTATTGCCTCAGAAGGTTGCGATTTTTTGTAATTTATGAGTAATTGTTTCTGCTGTATGGCTGAATAGTCCAGTAACTATTATTTAATACTATTAAAATAATATGGACGATAAAGTGTTTTGCCACAAGATATATTATAAAAAAATGCAGAAATCGGCTTGGCAAAACGCTATATGTTGTAAATTAAAGCGTTATGCCGTGTTTTTTACCATACGATGTTTTGCAATTTTCACTTCTTGCTTGTTTCTTTTAAACAACAATGTAAAACCTGAATAAAGGGACAATCCTGAAGTCCAGTAACTTAAGATTGACCAAACGATCATTGTTGATCATACAGGTTTACGCTCCAACTTCTATAGCTATATATGAGGATATCTCCAGAGGTATGCATAGCTTCGGAATTCAGTTCGAATTCAGTTCACAGTTGTTATGGGGATCTTCAACGCAAAACTGGGCAAACGGTATGGTGAAAAGCTGGGAATGGGGAAAATTTGGAGTAGGGCGTAGGAATCACTGGGACTACCTGGCCGGCTTCATGGAGAAGGAAGGACTCTATATGATGTGATGAACCTTTGTTTTTGAAGCGAGTACAGGAAGTAGACTTGGATGAGCTCTGACAGTGTAACGAGGAAAGAAATAGACTTTACCACATCGACAAAGAAGCAAATATTCAATGATGTCTTCGTGGCCAGTGTGGTTAAAACTAGGAGCGATCGCCATATATGGTACGAGACATATTGAATATTCGGGCCAAGCTTGAAAGATCTTGACTGATGAATCCATCCAATTCTAAAATCCGGAAACGCTCCAGCTCGAACATCAAAACCATTTCGAATACATAGGAGGCGATGTGGAAGATTACAATGACGGGTTTGTGGAAGCTGTCCATAGGGTTAGGTTTAAGTTCTTTAAGACCCACCGTACAAACTGAACTAAATTAAAGAGATCACATACTCCACTCTAAAGCCTATGGAAAAGCGACGTGACAATCTCACAGATATCTGGTGACGCTTGTCTTTACCGGCGGCTCAACAGACAGATCTCGAAGTCTCTGAGACGCGATATATGCCAATTTAATACTAATAGTGTTGAAGAGGCAATAGAGCACAACAAAAGCTCTATTGCACTATCTATATATGCAGCAAAGACTTCGCGTCTTTGGCCCCACTGGCGACTCATTCAAAAAAAAAAAAAAAAACAAAAGCTCTATAAAGTTTTTGCGAAGAATCTGTTTGTTGGGCAAATCCAATCGGCAAAGCTGATGAAGCAAGACCGATGACAGTAGGATCGTGACCTCGTAAAATTATAGGCCGATGGGGCCAAAAGGTTCTCGAATGGCGTCCATGGACCGGAAACTCAGTATATGTAGGCCTCCAACAACATGGAGTGACAACCTATTTAAGATTGCGGGAACTCCCTGATCTTTTTGGTGAACCAAGACCGACTATGTTCAGCAGCAGTGCTGCAGCAGTGGACGTCTTTCGGCTGAAATTAATTATCATATCACTCTATATTATAACTAGCTGTTACCCGCGACTCCGTCCGCGAAGAATAAATAAAAAAATAGCCTACGACCTATTCTCAGGCCTACCAAGTATAGAGAAAAAAGTTTCATAAAAATCGGTCAAGCCGTTTCGGAGGAGTTCGGTAACAAACACCGTGACACGAGATTTTTATATATTAGATTCTGAAACTTTTACATTGTTCTAGTATATAACATTATAATATATTTAATTTTTAACCCACAAACATTGTTTATTTGTTTGTTGAACGACTAAATACCCCAAACTAATTCTAAAACAAGTGCAAGTTTCACTCTGTTGCCGCGTTTTGACTTGACGGTGACGCAGGCGACGTAGCCCGTAAATCAGGCAAAACGCTGCCATTTAGTACTTACAGCGTTCTGTTGTGACAAGTCGGCATTAAAGGTCTTGATATAAAACATCATAATTGCAGTTATGATGTTTTGGCTAGTTTTATGCAGAGTTACCGCGTCTTGCCAGTTTTCTACAGCCTAAACTAAAACATATTTTGAAAAAGTCTTTTGTAGGTACGATAGAAGCACTCATGAGGAATCGTTTGACGCAAGGCAACCCAAAACGCTGTAACTCGAGTTGCAGCGTTTTGCCATTGAAGGGCAGTATAGGCGGCAGCACTAATGCGACAGAAGAGACACTATGCGGACAGTAAAACAAACTTATCAAGGTAAAACATTCAAATTGATGGCACCCTTATGACACCAGTTGGCAGCACCGTCTATGTGCACGTTCCCTATTGGGAGCACAGAACAGGAAAAGCCGGTTGTCTGTAAAGTCGGTTTACGGACGATAGTTTAACGTGACTCACCCCCCCCCCCCCCACCCCCCCCCGTGTTTTTGTCAAATATCTTGAAAACGGTGCATCCTACGGCAAAATCAATGAAATTTTCATCCCCCCTTTAATACCCCCGCGCTCCCTCCCCCTCTCACCCCCCCCCCCCACCCCTCCGGTGTATATGTATAATCAGGATCTCGGAAACGGTTCCAACGATTTCGATGAAATTTGGTATTTGGGGGTTTTCGGGGATGAAAAATTGATCTAGCTTGGTCTTATCTCTGGGAAAACGCTTGGTACCGAGTTTCTGCCCGAGCAGAGCTCGGTCGCCCAGGTACTATAGAAGTTAAACATAGAAAATAATTTCACAATTGTTTCAAATCGCTTTACAGGTTATGAAAGTTTTGTAGCTGTCGATGGTTTTGTTGTGCCGTTTAGGTTAATTTCTTCCACATTCCCACTTCGTCCACATTCCCACTTCGTCCACATTCCCACTTTTACCCTTTGGGTACGGAACCCTAAAAACGGGACCCTATTACTGAGACTTCGCTGTCCGTCCGTCTGTCCGTCTGTCACCAGGCTGTATCTGACGAACCGTGATAGCTAGACAGTTGAAATTTTCACAGATGATGCATTTCGGTTGCCGCTATAACAACAAATACTAGAAAACGGAATAAAATAAATATTTAAGGGGGCTCCCCTATGGGACAAACGTGATTTTTTTGCTCGTTTTTGCTCGATATTGATATGATAATGGCAACAGGTAGACTCTTGAAATATTTACAGAATATTTAGTTATACAGGGTTATTTGTAATTCACTAGCATCCTTTTAACCCTAAACTCCTACCACTTAAACAAATGTTTTTTGTTTTACGGCTTTTGTCATAACTTAATATTTTTGGTGTAATAACGTTTTGAAAATTTGAGATTTCCTCTTATTTTTACGATACTCTGTGTATTTGTATGGGAAAAAAGTGCTTCATTTTAAAAAGTCGTAAAACAAAAAACATTTGTTTGAGTGATAGGAATTCAGGGTTAAGAGGATGTCAGTGAATTAAAAATAACCCTGTATATTAATTTTAAAAACAAATAATCAAATTAAAAGAAAACAATTATTTAAAGGGGGCTCCCATACAACAAACAGGTTTTTTTTTGCCGTTTTTATAAGTCGACAATGGTACGGAACCCTTCACGTGCGAGTCCGACTCGCACTTGGCCGGTTTTTTAACTTGACATAGCTTTTTCACAAAGTGAAAAAGTTATAGAATATGACAAGAAGGATTTCTTTGAGCGGGACATTACCTATGTAACTACACTGACGAGCAAAAATAAAGGGTCGGTTACAAAAATTACGGTAACTTCAAAACCCGCTGTGATAGCTTCTTCGAGTAAAATGAGTTTAGTAAAGAGTTTTATTCTTAACAAGAAAAAGTTTAATTGAGAATAAAACTCTTTACTAAACTCATTTTACTCGAAGAAGCTATCACTGCGGGTTTTGAAGTTATCGTCATTTTTGTAACCGACCCTTTATTTTTGTTTGTCAGTGTAGATTTAATTTTGTGTATATTTTTAATTTTGCATGCTAGTATTGGAATTGCTACCTTAAGTCTCTGTAACACCTATTGACTTTAAAAAAATGTCTTATTCTATGCAAATAACTTGAATTGAATTGAATGATTGAGTTCTTAGTGAAAAAGGGGTTAATTCTGCGGGTAGCTATCATTTTATCGAAAAACGTTACACAACTAATTCGTTTCGCAAAACAATCGTTTCAACGAATGCATTTTTTTCTGAAACTGTATATATTTCAGGATTTTTATAAAACAAACCTAACCTAACCTATAGGGTTCTACACGATGGTCTTGAAATAAATCCTGAATTATTTACAGTTTCAGAAAAAAATGCATTCGTTGGAACGATAATTTTGCGAAACGAATCAGTTGTGAAACGTTTTTCGATAAAATTATGAAATACCTAATTCTGCAGAAGTTTTGACTTAACCCCCTTTACACATGAAATAGAAAATAGCTGTGGTCAGAGTCCACACAAATCTGGCCATCTTCCTTTAAAGTAAAATTCTTTTCATCCATTACACAGATGGACGAATGGTTCGGATCTTAGACTAATGCAGTGATCGGAACTCTGGGTGCAAAACTTTAACAAAACTTGCCAAGCGGGCATGAAACAGTGCTTACAGACATGAAAATATTAATAAACTATTGAAAATCTGAGATTTCGATATAGAGTTAAATTGAACACTAATCTGCCAATAATATTCTTATTTTTCTTGGTTGTAAATTCTCCTTAATGTTAGCTTTACAAGTTTTGTTAAAGTTTTGCACCCAGAGTTCCGATCACTGCTAACAAGTTTGCAGTTGCAACGATGCAGTTGTGGCAGACCATAACGACCGCTCGTCTATTTTACCACCTCTATTTTAAAATCAGTATCGCTCCGACGTCAGGGGGAGACGTACGTCGATCGTTACCGCGAATTCCCGCCAAAAGTTTAACCTCAAAACGTCGTAATTTTCCTTTGTTATTTGTGATTGTGTTGTGTTTGTGTGACGATTTAAGATGAGAAGGTCGAGGAGGGAAGGAAGAAGGTACGTTTAGTTTAGTTTATTGAGTTTTCCGTATAAAATTACATCTACATTACATGTCTAAAATACAATTATAATGTATACTTAATTTGAGGGATTTTTTTTGCAAATTTAAATGATTAGGGCCGAATTGACCTGGTTATCCAATTCGAACCAAGTTTACTAAGCTTAAGCTTAATTTTCTAAAATTGAATCAATCTTCAAAAATCTATGTAGACTTCTTATCGACCTTATTGCTATTAAAACTAGACTGTGAAAGCTAAGAGAATTGACATTGTTTTAGGATACAATACACTTAAAAAACCGGCCAAGAGCGTGTCGGACACGCCCAGGATAGTTCCGCAGTCGTTACGAAAACATCCTTGCATATTTTATTAATTTTACTATTAATTATACTGTTCCTAATACGGGACAGTATAATTAATAGTAAAATTAATAAAACAAGCAATATTTTGTAGGTCAGGCTGCTATTTACTCAAACTACTAATAATTCTCAAGCAATTTTATTTATAAAATTCTAAACATCCCTGTCCATGATACTCTTACAGTCATTAATTTTACAGTACGCCTTTCCGAGTGTTCAAGCGAACATTCATTCAATATCAAATCATTCGTGTCATTCTTTGGCTTCGCTCCCTTCCATCTTATTTCTCATGAAACAACCACAGCATCAACACGCATTTCTAAGTAACTATCGTAAGGTCGCGGGTGAGCAAAGTAATTGTTTCAGTTGAAACAATGTAAAGCTCTCTGTAAAAATTCCATTTATCACGAAGTAAGATTTTTTGTAGTGGTAGAGCCATGTTGTAGCTAGCCGCTGCATCACGAATGGGCCGGCTCGTCCGGGGCAGTACCACCCTCTCACAGAACACCGGCGTGAAGCAGCAGTAATCCTGCTTGCGTTTCGTACGGTCAGTGAGAGTGCCGGGGGCCCAATACCTCACCCCTTCCCTCTCCCCCTCCCTCTCCCCCTTCCCCTATTCCCTCTCCTTTAGGGCCGACAACGCACTGGCATCGTGTAAAGCGCTGCGGGTGTCTATGGACAGTGGTGTTCATTTAACATCAGGTGACCCACTAGTTCGTTTGTCTGACCTAACATAAAAAAAAAAAAAAAAACAATTTTATTACTTTGGCAACCATTTTTTTAAAAGTGAAAAAATATGTATTACTTTCAGATAATACATATTTAATCCAATGATAAGTCATAGTACTTTGCGAGCTCTACAACATTTAGGTGTTAAAATCTCATTTCTCAAAAAAGGTGACGACATGTTTTTTTTGTGTGCCCTTCAAATAGGAATTGCAATAAACGATTATTCGCAAACGGAGTCGCAAACATAACAATAAAACGAACATGTTCATACATGCTCTTTTACATACTGATTCAATGGTATTCTATAAATGCCATGGTCTGGTGACTTCGTGACGTAGCAGGGCACACCTAAGGCGTCTAACTGTCTGTTGAATCGTGCGAGGAGCTAAACGCAAATATTACTAGCTGTTGCCCGCGACTCTGTCGGCGAAGAGTTCATTTATCGGTATGACGCGGGAGCTGTGCAGTTTTTTTCAAAAAGTATCAAATGGGTTATAACTATCTAGGTATGTGCCATTCATCAGAATTCTTTAAACTGAACGTGAAAGAGCAACAAACATTCATACAGTCATACCTACAAACTTTCGCGCTTATAATGTAAGTAAGACACAGTCAACCAACTTGATAAATTAAATATATTATATATAAATTCTTATACTTAACTATAGAATAATTTACACAAACTAGATAACATGTTAAATTGAAGCTTAATATTTGACTTGGCTAGTTTATACCAGCAAATCGAATGTAGAAGATGTTGATTAGCCAAATATAAGATGATATTATTATGAAAAGTAGCCATGTTAAGATTCAATTTAACATATGTTATCTACTTTGTGTAAATTATTACATAGTTAAATTTAAGAATTTATATTTATATAAATACTAGCCTTCCGTCCGCAGCTTCGCCCGCGATAAAATTAATTTTCCCGTAGGAAAAGGTATTTTCCCGCGGTAAAAAGTAGCCTATGTCACTCTGTGGTAATGTAGGTTACTAACGGCAAAAGAATTTTTGAAATCAGTCCGGTAGTTTCGGAGCCTATTCAATGCAAACAAACAAACATACAAACAAACAAACAATCAAATCTTTCCTCTTTATAATATTAGTATAGATAAAACACTGTTGCAGCAGAAAAACCAAAGAAATAGAGCGTTAAGTACTAAACGGGACTTATCACACAAACTAAATAAAATCCCCTCCAAAACACAAGTTTGCGTATTTACTGCCAAAAAACACCCGTTTGTCGCTGCTCCATGCTTCCAAGGATCACCCCTCAACACTTCGGAGAGTGTTGGGATCCTCGGTGTCGATATTTCGTGCGCGGTGCAATTTCGCGATCACCTGGAAGGTAAAACCAATATGTCGGCTGCTAAAATGTTGGGCGTGCTTGGCCGCTCTAAGCGATACTTCACTCCAAAGCAGCGGCTCAGATATATAAGGCCCAGGTTCGGCCAAGGATGGAGTATTGCTCTCATCTCTGGGCTGGCGCACCCCAATATCAGCTGCTTTCACTTGATCGCATACAGCGCAGGGCGTGCCGAGTTGTCGTTAAACTCGATCCTCTTGCTCTCCGCAGAGACGTTAGCTCCCTTTGCGTGTTCTATAAGATCTACAACGGGGAATGCTCTGAGGAACTCTTTGACCTCATTCCAGCTGCGGTGTTCCATTACAGATCCTCCCGTCGTAAGCGTTCATTTCATCGACATCATGTTGATGAATGGCAGTCTTCGACGGTGCGTTTTAAGCGGTCTTTTTTGCCACGAAATCACAACAACGCACACACAGGGCCGACAACGCACTGGTATCGCGTAAAGCGCTGCGAGTGTCTATGGACAGTGGTGTTCATTTAACATCAGGTGACCCACTAGTTCGTTTGTCTGGCTTGGTGTAACAATTATGGTCTAAAATTTAAAATACACATGAATGCTATTTTTGACTTTTGAAATGTTTGTTTTTTTTTTTATCGTTGAGGGTTCTTTAAAGTTTTACTTAATTATTTTTTCATAAGGGAGAAGCCGCTAGCACGACCTAGTGAGAACATGACTAATTTATTTAACTGCTTATTTGACTGTTGATCGCAAATTAACCGTCGATCTAAAATGGTTATCTAATTAATATTTTCCTCATGGATACATTGAGGGGCCATTGTAACATGATTGCTTTCAACACTTCTAGTTTGTTGACATTAGTCTGTGATAATGCTACAATACGTTTACTTTTAGTTTACCACTGACAGATGGCTTGCCTTCATTTCATTTCCAACTTCAACACCATACAAATAAAGCAGCTATTACAAAATCTTCAAACGTGGGTAACAGTATTCTAAAATTGGCTTTATTTGTAGGTCGTTAAAGTTGAATATGAAATGAAGGCAAACCATCTGTCAGTGGTAAACTTTATGTAATTTTACTGTATCGCAATCTTGTGATTTTCCTGTGTTTTCTAGACGGCTTTAAAGTAAACATCGTTTTAAAAAGGTACCATTGTATCGTCCTGCTCAATGTGTAAACAAGATATTGTACTAATCTGGATGCAAGTCTAGTTGTTTCTGCCCTATTCGTGGGCACAGACCGGTGGAGTTAAGTCGCTGTGACCCTTATATGGAGCACTGGGCTGTGAATGTGTTAAGTTATTGTAGTGCCCGTTACAGGGTTTCATGTTTGGGAAATGTACTAGTTTTGAAGATCCCATGTACCCATGAAAAACAATTAATAAATTACTAAGTAATGCAATGGTAATGACTAATGACTAAAACTACGACGACACGAGAACCCTTTACATACTGTATATAATGCGAAAATCAAACAAAAAACCGGTTGTCTGTAAAGTCGGTTTACGGACGATAGTTTAACGTGACAACGTCATAACAAAACATTCAAAAAACAAAAATGAAACCTGGCGGTCACCCATCCAAGTACTGACCGCGCCCGACGTTGCTTAACCTCGGTGATCGGACGATAACCGGTGTTTGTCAAATATCTTGAAAACGGTGCATCCTACCGCAAAATCAATGAAATTATCATCCCCCTTTGAAGCCCCCGCACCCCAGCCATCCCGCAAAGATAAAGGAAAAATTGCGAAAAGCATAAATTTTTTTGTCTGTCTGCCTTATCAGTAAACAACGCACATTTTCGACACTCGCAAGGGAATCAAAACCTACAGGGTACTTCCCGTGAACTCAGAACCTTGAAATTTTGTACGAAGCAAGGTCTTATAGCACAGATAAAGGAAAAATTGCGAAAAGCATATTTTTTTTGTCAGTCTGTCTATATCAGTAACCAATCTACAATGATCCCACACTGCGCACATTTTGCTTAGGTGCAGGGGTCTGCTAAGACTGGATGTTCATAGATACATATAAATTTGTACGGGACCCTCGGTGCGCGAGTCCGACTCGCACTTGGCCGTTTTTTTGTCTATACTCGGTAGGTCTGAAAATAGGTCGTAGACTATTTTTTATACACCATTTATTATCATCCATAATACAATGGTAAAAGCCGTTTCTATTCCGGTTCTTGTACTAAGTGTTATTAGTTCTCTGAACATTTAAAAGCAACCGTTTCACAGATACTTATTTAAACTTTTTTGCAATATTCTCAAACTCAAACTCAAACTCTTTATTGCATTTAAATGTTGTGGGTAAAGATCTTAAAAATAATGTACAGCTTCAACATTTACCCTGTGAGGGCACAGCAATATGTAGGTATATATAATGGTGGTAGTAACCAAACCACATAACAATATGTACCTTAGTGAAAATTTACAGTTATACATAGTTTACCTATTGACAATATGGCACTAAAAAATTGTATAAACTTAAAAATAAACTACATACTACTTAGAATATAAGCAAGGATGAAATGACTTTATACCTAATCTATTTTTACTGACTTTATATTTTTGTTTTTAGTTTATTGTATTTTGTGTGACTTGTAAATTTTACTAATAAATTTTCGTTTTATTTATGTTTTTATGTAAATTTATTTTTCGTTTAAAAAATCCTGTAAGGAGTAGTAAGATTTGTTGATTAGATGTTGTTTTAGTCGCCTTTTAAATCTGTCTATTTTTTTATCGATGCCTATAGTTTTTTAACCCTTGGATCGGGCCCTATTTTTAACAATAGCAAAGGATCTATAAGATCAATAGAGTGGCTGCGTAAAAAAAAAGTTGAATCGATAACAAATTGGCAAGGGACGCTAACCCTACTTATGTTATAAAACTTAATGTTATAAATGCTAAAATGTGTGTCTGTTTATGTGAAATCATCATCATCATCTATCCAGCCTATATACGTCACTGCAGGGCACAGGCTTCCTCTCAGAATGAGAGGGCTTGGGCTGTAGTTCCCACGCGGGCCCGCGGATTGGGAACTTTACACACACCATTGAATTTCTCCGCAAGTCTATGCAGGCTTCATGACGATGTTTTCCTTCACCGTAAAGCTCATGGTACATTACAAATGTAATTTCGCACATAAATTCCAAAAAACTTAGACCCTCTACAGCTCGCGCGATAAGAGTTTGGCTTTGACCTTCGGGTGGAGGGGATTACTGCGCATGGGCTACGCATACCCCGCACCCCCGTTGATACCCAATTTCTGATTTCTGCGCAATAACGGTCAAAGCCAAACTCTTATCGCGCGAGCTGTACTTGAGAGACCATGGGTCGAACCAAGGCTACCACGGCCACGGCCACGGTGTTTAAGTGTGTGGTTGTAACTTCTTCATGTTATAAACGGTTGAACAGATTTTGACGTGACAACGTCAAATAAATCGATGAATGCCGGCTGCACGCACGAAAAAGGATGACTCAATGTAACGTTACGTACGTACAGAGCAGCGAAGGCCAGTTGCAAGAGAGCGGCGAAGGCCAGTTGCAAGAGAGTGGTGAACGAGCGGGAGGGTGCGGGGGGAGGGGGAGGTGCGGCGGTATTTTTGAATGTTCTGTTTTGTTATGACGTTGTCACGTTAAACTATCGTCCGTAAACCGACTTTACAGACAACCGGTTTTTTTTAGATAAAACTAGCTGTTGCCCGCGACTCCGTCTGCGAAGAATACGTTTATCCCTATCCCGCGGGAACTGTGCAATTTTCCGGGATAAAAACTATCGTATGTCCTTCCCGGGACTCCAATTGTCTCTACGCCAAATTTCATCTAAATCGGTTCAGCGTTTTAAGTGTGACGAGGTAACAGACAGACAAAAAACCGGCCAAGTGCGAGTCGGATTCGCGCACGAAGGGTTCCGTAGCATTATCTATAAAAACGGCAAAAAAATCATGTTTGCTGTAAGGGAGCCCCCTTAAATATTTATTTTATTCTGTTTTTTAGTATTTGTTGTTATAGCGGCAACCGCAAACATCATCTGTGAAAATTTCAACCGTCTAGCTGTCACGGTTCTTGAGATACATCCTGGTGACAGACGAACAGACTGACGGACGGACAGCGGAATCTCAGTAAGAGGGTCCCGTTTTTACCCTTTGGCTACGGAACCTCACAAACTAAATAACGACCGCTTTAGCCTAGTTGGTAGTGACCCTGCCTACGATGCATGTGGTCCTGGGTTCAAATCCCGGTAAGGGCATTTATTTGTGTGATGAGCACGAATATTTGTTCCTAAGTTATGGATGTTTTCTATGTATTTAAGTATTTATTTATCTATACAGGGTTATTTGTAATTCACTAGCATCCTTTTAACCCAAAAACTCCTAGCACTTTAACAAATGTTTTTTTGTTGTACGGCTTTTGTCATAACTTAATATTTTTGGTGTAATAACGTTTTGAAAATTTGAGATTACCTACCTATTATTTTTACGATACTCTGTGTATTTGTATGGGAAAAAGTGCTTCATTTTAAAAAGTCGTAAAACAAAAAACATTTGTTGAAATTCCACGGGATAAGGAAAAAACGGTATTTATATATTCGGTTCAATTGGACCCTATCCCTAACCTAACCTTTCCTTTAGGATCATATACTTCATTTAATTTAGAATTGAAAACCACAACATCATTATATTGCGGCTCGTCAACTATTTCTTACCTAGCAAATAGTATAGTACAATAGTCTGGGAGCCGCAAAATAAAATTGTTTTAATGCCACTTTATTTGCGTGTCGTCAATTGTTACTCTAGTACAAATTGTAAAGAGATTACAGTTCACGAGCCGCAATATAATGTTGTTGTGGTTTATAATTCTAAATTAAATGGAGTATAGAGGTAAAAGGGAATTTTGGAGTTTCCTGCGGGATAGAAATCGGGACCATAAATTTTATTTGTGCGCGGACGAAATCGCGGAAAGAAACTAGTGTATGAATAAATCTGTCTCTCTCTTGCTAACCTTTTCTCGCTCTTTCATAATGTGTCCCAAATAATTGACGAATGCTTTTTTACACATTGCATCTGCTGCAGACCAAAAGGACAAAAGACTTTTTTTAAAGCTAAAGGGATGTTTCGACGTATTTTTTAAGCTTTACATTTCGACATATTCAAAGGGGGAAAATTCGAGATAAAAATAACAATAAATTAAAAAAACATTAATACAAAAAGTGCACAAATTTTGATACGTGATTTTTATATTTTGAAATTTGGGTTTTTCATAGTAATTCATCCAATAATTATTGGTCGAGTTACTATGAAAAACAAAAAATAAGTGAACTAAAACAATTACTTTGCTCACCCGCGACCTTACAATAGTTACGTTTATGCAAGAAATGTGTGTTCATTCATGCAGTTCCTCCACCTCCACACTGTACGAACACACACAAATCACATAAACCCAACCATCACCACCACCAAGCTACACTGACGCGTTTCTCATCTTCAGAGTTGGTAACTCTCATTTCTTGCATAAACGTAACTATTGTAAGGTCGTGGATGAGCAAAGTAATTGTTTTAGTTCATTAATATGGACCTCCGCAAAGTAACGCCTGATTCAATAAATTAAAAAAAAATAAGTGTAACGTTAAATACTGAAATTTGTTATTTTAACGACACTGAATCACATATTTATTAATATTTGTGCACTTAATCTAGACACGCATCTAGCTTTTACCAGCAAAAACAGTTTATTGAATGTAGAAGATAAGTTGATTAGCCAAATATAAGATGATTTGTATGTGAAAAGTAGCCAAGTCAAATGTTAAGCTTCAATTTAACATAAGTTATCTACTTTGTGTAAATTATTAGATAGTTAAATTTAAGAATTTATATTTATAAATATAAAACACTGTTGGAGTAGAAAAACCAAAGAAATTATACTTGTTTAGGATGTTATTTGTTCTTACAAATAGATTTCAGTATTACCTGCGGAACTTGGCACCCATTTAGATCTCAATCCTTTTGTCGGTGAAGTCCATAATGAAGCATATTTTTAGTATTGAACTTGGCTAACATTTTTTACATATTTATGTTTTTGGTGGGTAAAAAATTACCCTGTATAGACTGAGATAATGCATGTGCCGCATAAACGTTCCTGACTGTCCCGTGAGATGAAGTAGCGTATTGATTCTAGTTCATGCGCAGGCGGATCCGCGGCATACGCTAGTGCAGCCAGTCAGGTTCCACGCCCGCTCGTTTGACCGGTAATTGCAACGCCGCAAGTCATACGCTGTAGCGGGAGCGATATGAGCATTGTAATTTTCGATCATTTACCACAAAATATTACACAGTTCTTAAATTTTGTGGTAAATGATCGAAAATTAACTAACAAGTTTACCTTTTCGATGTAGTCTCGGTTTATCTTTTTTTTTTTTTTTTTTTTTCACTTGACAATTCACACCAATTGACCCAGTCCCAAAGTAAGCTAAGCAAAGCTTGTGTTATGGGTACTAGGCAACGGATAAACATACTATTAAAGATAGATACATACTTAAATAGGTACATATTAAACACCCAAGACCCGAGAACAAACATTCGTATTTTTCATACAAATATCTGCCCCGACAAGGGAATCGAACCCGGGACCTCAAGCTTCGTAGTCCGGTTCTCTAACCACTAGGCCATCTGGTCGTCAAAAACACATCATCGTCATCTTATCTGAAAAGACACTTGAAAAACGTGTCTCATCACTAGTGCCACCTAATTGCCACGAGTTACCGATGTCTAGTTATGTCACATCCTTACGAAAGAGTGTGTACGAGTATGTAGTAGTCCGCTTTTGTTTGTTTGCTGTCTCAGCACGCACACATGCGTTGAAAGTTTTGGTGGTGCTTTATAAACCCTTTCACAAGTACATTGAAGACTTCTTGAATTGTGGAGGGGCGGGCCATGTTATGAAAGAAAGAAAGAAAGAAAACACATTTATTTACAACAACACAAGACACATCATCATCATCAATATTTTATAAAACAAAAAAAAACACAAAAACATATAGAATGCGTCATTGCGGTTGCAAATCGGACACTGGCTCAGCATAATGCTGAGGCGTTTAAAGCACCCCAGCGCTGATTTTCAGCCAGCACTGTTGGTGACACCCGGATCGCTGTAAGTATAGATAGATAAATAAATAAATAAACTGCACACTAATAGCTACATAAGACTACAATGCGTAAATAAATAATTTGTAGATTATAAAAAGCAAATAATAATAACAAAATTATTCATTTATTGGTATCGTATTAAATAAATAAAAATATAAATAAATAAATATTAGGGGACAATCTTACACAAATCGACCTAGTCCCAAACTAAGCAAAGCTTGTACTATGGGTACTAGACGACGATAAACATACTTATATAGATAAATAAATACTTAAATACATAGAAAACATCCATAACTCAGGAACAAATATTCGTGCTCATCACACAAATAAATGCCCTTACCGGGATTCGAACCCAGGACCTCTTGCTCCGTAGGCAGGGTCACTACCAACTAGGCTAAAGCGGTCGTATTGTTATCGTAGTTTCAATATACTATCAATCCGCTGCCGCTGCCTCTCGTGGACTGAGCCCCGCGCGGCGACCGGTTCGCCTGCGCAGACGCTGCTAAAAAAAATGTCTGCCGCCCGTCTGGGGGAGAAAGCTGCGCGAAGAGAAAATGATTTACTTGAGCCCTGTATTGAAAGGGTATTATACACTACTATACATATATGTATGTTACAATAGTTAACTTCTGCGTTTGATCAACTGATTTACTTATCATCTTCATCATCATTTTAGCCGAAGGACGTCTGTGGCGAGTGTACTCATTACTTTTATACAAAAAAAAAATTAGGGGACATAATTTTACACAAATCGACATAGTCCACAGATATAGATACACATAGATAACGGAAATGCATGACGCAGACGTGCGTTGTGTTGACGTTTAACGACAACACAACGTCAAAATCCCGCTGTCATTACATGAGATGTGGTTGTGTGCGTGGCCTCAACTCTGGTGGCGTTACCTATACTTCGCGTGTCCGAACCCCGACAAAGCGTCGGGTTGGCCGCCACTACTGCCAGTTCGCGCGCGTCATTTGTTGCAGCCGGACGTCCGCGAAAACTAAGAAAATGCCTCGTTGCGTTGTAATTAAGTGTAATTGTCTGTGGTTTGAATTTCCCATCACTAAATTTCGGCTGTGACGTCACAGTAGGTAGTGTTAAAAAGTCGACACGCTTGGTTTCAATACAAATCGTGAGCATTGCGTTATCTATTTGTATCTATATCTGTGACATAGTCCCAAACTAAGCAAAGCTTGTACTATGCGTACTAGACGACGATAAATATACTTATATAGATAAATAAATACTTAATACATAGAAAACACCCATGACTCAGGAACAAATATTCGTGCTCATCACACAAATACATGCCCTTACGGGATTCGAACCCAGGACCTCTTGCTTCGTAGGCAGGGTCACTACCAACTAGGCTAAAGCGGTCGTTATACGTGAATATTCTCACGTCCGTTCGGCAGACATCGGGCGCTCTCGCGAATGTCCGTCACGCGAACAGTACGCTTAGTATAAGTTTTACTTCACCAAAATACTACTCGATCGCGTTTACGTAAAAAAATCAATTACTATGGAAACATGGACAGCGCCTCCGCGCGCGCGCGTCCATGTTTCCATAGAATTGAAATTTTTACGTAAACGCGATCGAGAAGTATTTTGGTGAAGTAAAAACTTATACTAAGCATACTGTATACTTAGTATAAGTTTTACTTCACCAAAATACTTCTCGATCGCGTTTACGTAAAAATTTCAATTCTATGGAAACATGGACGCGCGGCTGCGGAGGCGCTGTCCATGTTTCCCTAGTAATTGTTTTTTTTACGTAAACGCGATCGAGAAGTATTTTGGTGAAGTAAAACTTATACTAAGTATACTGAGCCGAGCGCCCGAGCGCTTCCGAGCGCCTGCCGAACGATCACGAGCGAATCAGTGACGACTGTTGTGCGCATACTGTGCGGAAATGGTTGTCATCTTTTTGAACCTTCAACGGACTCACGTCACTGCGTGTTGTTAAGGTGCGACCAAGCCGCCTCTTAGAAAACGGTGACTACGGAATCGCAGAGACGCACCGCAAACGTCACAACTTTACTATGGAGAGCATGCGGTAAATTCTGACGTTTACGGCGCGTCACTGCGATTGCGTAACGTTTCTGTATTTTAAGCAGCGGTATGGCCGAACCTTTATAGCGGCAATCGAAATACATCATCTGTGAAAATTTCAACTGTCTAGCTATCACACAAAGATACAGCCTATACGGACAGACGGACGGACAGCGAAGTCTCAGTAATAGGGTCCCGTTTTTACCCTTTGGGTACGGGACCCTAAAAACGTAACAAACCGGACAATTCTTCACTTCTTGTTAAACATCGTTAAACTTGTCCGATTTGTTACGTTTTTTACTGTAAAGGCTTGAAAAAGTGCGTAACTAAACCAGTAACATATAAGATCATTGAACTAAACGGACTAATTTTAACTCCCTATTAACAATATCTTAATTAACAAGTTTGGTATGAAGTATTTTTTGTATTTTTATTTTTTCAACTCCATCTTTAGGGTTCCGTAGTCAACTAGGAACCCTTATAGTTTCGCCATGTCTGTCCGTCTGTCTGTCCGCGGCTAAGCTCAGAGACTGTTAGTACTAGAAAACTGTAATTTGGCATGAATATATATATTAGTTACGCCGACAAAGTATTCCTGTGCTACTTTTAACAATGTTAAGAAATAATCGAATGGAGTCGAATATTACAATGGTATCGGATATTAATATTCATTAAATCAACAATCAACGAAACAATTACGAAAAATTCATCAATTTTCATAACGTTGTTAAAGTTAAAACATATATTAAAAAAATATATATATATATTAGGGGACAATCTCACACAAATCGACCTAGTCCCAAACTAAGCAAAGCTTGTACTATGGGTACTAGACGACGATAAACATACTTATATAAATAAATAAATACTTAAATACATAGAAAATATCCATAACTCAGGAACAAATATTCGTGCTCATCACACAAATAAATGCCCTTACCGGGATTTGAACCCAGGACCTCTTGCTTCGTAGGCAGGGTCACTACCAACTAGGCTAAAGCGGTCGTTAAACATGAAATACGTTCGTTTTTAATCGATTACGATGAAAATAATTACTATCGATTATTTTATTAATGTCTATGTTCATTGGCACATTGCATAAAACCATTGCCAAAGAATAAATTAAAATAGTAGCTTGAACAGAAAAGTAGCATTTTGATCCCTGTCGTCAGGGAGCAAAATCTACTTTTCCGAATGAAAGGTGTGAAAACGATATTTTGCATTTTGCGATGGTCGACAGTCCGTCTGTATTGACCCTAAATCATTCTGTGCGAACGAAGTCGCGGGCAAAAGCTAGTTAGTTCTAAAGTTAGACCATCGCTATCAGTTCTATGAACATGATAAAGAGGGCCTGTCTGCCTGGCTTCCTGTAGGTGCGTCAGTATATGTTAGTACATAACAAACCATAATAGCTAAATAGCTTATCTACTATGTTATCATCTGGACAAGCAAGTACTTTACGTAGGATGACTTTCTACCAGATATACAGGGTAATTTTTTAATAAGTGCACAAATTTTAATATGTGATACAGTGTCGTTTAAATAACAAATATCAGTTTTTTCGTTATAATTTTTATCACTTATTTTTTTTATTTTTCATAGTAACTCGACCAATTTATTGGATGAAATATGAACAACCCAAATTTCAAAATGTGAAAAAAAATCTTGAACTGATAATCGTGGTCTATTAACGATGCTGAAACACGTATCAAAATTTGTGCACTGATTAAAAAATTACCCTGTATAATAATAATAATAAAAAATAATAATTTATTGAAAAAGGGTAAAAACGCGGACCCTATACTGAGGCCCCGCTGTCCGTCCGTCTGTCACCAGGCTGTATATCATGAACCGTGACAGCTAGACAGTTGAAATTTTCACAGATGATGTATTTCGGTGCCGCTATAACAACAAATACTAAAAATCAGAATAAAATAAATATTTAAGGGGCTCCCATACAACAAACGTGATTTTTTTGCTCGTTTTTGCTCGATATTGATAACGGCAACAGGTAGACGCTTGAAATATTCACAGAATATTTAGTTATATATGCAATTTAAAAATAAATAATTAAATTAAAATAAAACAAATAGTTGGGCTCCCATACAAAAAACGTGATTTATTGCCGTTTTTATTTA
Organism: Archips xylosteana; assembly: GCA_947563465.1. Classification (NCBI taxonomy): domain Eukaryota; kingdom Metazoa; phylum Arthropoda; class Insecta; order Lepidoptera; family Tortricidae; genus Archips; species Archips xylosteana. The sequence continues at coordinate 10,731,986 of OX387373.1, forward strand.
TTCAAAACCAATCTACAATGTTACTAAGTCCTTTCTATACGTTGTTTTCATATGGAGTAAACTTACTCTCATTGGGTCAAATTACCTTGAGCTTAAGGTATATGTATGTATCCCGAAATATATAAAAACAAGTATTTAATTATTATTCTTTTGTTTCAGGAACATCTGCTTTGACAGCCAGTAACTTTTCCTTCTGAAGAAAAAACCTTTGTCAGCTGAACGGCAAGCTATATATAAGGTAAAAACTGCTTTCTTTAAACACTCTTTTTATATGTTTGTCATGTCTGTCTGTCTGCTACGAGGCTGTAATTTTACGCCATTTTTATAGGGATGTTGACGCCATTAAAAAATAATTCGAAGACACGACTCCAGTAACACCAGAACACCAGATTAATTTTCGACTAACTGCAAAATCAGATTTTTAGTTGCTTTAAAACAAATAAATAGTTGATTGAGTTGGCGAACAAGTGACGTCATAAGTTGCTATTGCCATTCAAACTCTATGAGAGAATTGTGTTTTGACAGCTCATAAAAAGTACAGTGTGTGTTGCCAGTGATGACTTATGGCACTGAGACGTAGCCGCTAACGATGGGTCTTATAAGGAAGCTCAAGGTCACTCAGAGGGCGATGGAGAGGGCTATGCTTGGAGTTTCTCTGCGGGATCGCATTAGAAATGATGAAATCCGCGCGAGAACTAAAGTCACGGACATAGCTCGAAGAATCGCTAGACTTAAGTGGCAGTGGGCAGGGCACATCGCCCGTAGAACTGACGGCCGATGGGGCCGAAAGGTTCTCGAGTGGCGTCCGGAAGACGCAGTGTAGGTAGGCCTCCAACAAGATGGAGCGACGACCTGGTGAAGGTAGCGGGAACGCATTGGATGCGGATGGCGCAGGGCCGATCTGTTTGGCGAGCCTTGGGGGAGGCCTATGTTCAGCAGTGGACGTCTTTCGGCTGATGATGATGATAAAAAGTACATCAGTTGATTGGTGGTGGCAACATCCCTATTTAAATTAGGTGGAGGAACTGCATGAACACGCATTTCTTAAAGATACGTAGCTATCGTAAGATCGCGGGTGAGCAAAGTAATTGTTCCAGTTCATTAATTTTAAATACGTCAATAAGGAGAGTTATCGATCCAGAATATTGTCGAAATTAATAAAGGCCGCAAGAAATAATAATAGGTCACTATTCAATTAATGATTCATTCAATTCAAGCTTAATTCATTTGTGTCGAAAATAAATATGGTTTCCTGTGATCAATTATAACTGTAGATCCACAGTCGCGCGCCCGAAAATGTCCGAGCCAAATGAGCGCCACTTTGATAAAAGTGGCCTTCTTTTTTCTCAGTGCGTTGCGTGAAATTGTCAAGTTTAGCTGTCAAGTGTCAACCGAAATTCGACTGTAATGAAGTAAAGGCTAGGTTCAAATTTCTGTGTAGGTGATGTTTTTAATTATTATGCAAACAAATAAAATAGTTCGGACATTCTTTGAAGGGGATTTTGTTCGGCAATGTGTATCTTCAGTTATAATTGATCAAAGTAAAGACGTATGCATCTTCGGATACAACGGTATTTAAGTAGGGGAGACCGAGGACAGTTGACACAGAGGAGAGTAGAAACAACGTCGATTTTTTAGAACTTATTAACTGCTAGAGAGCTCACAATAGCGCGCGTTTTTTAGTTCAAGTCTCGAGCTATCAAACACGCGCTATTGCGAGCTCTCTAGCAGTTAATAAGTTCTAAAAAATCGACGTTGTGTCAACTCTCCTCTGTGTCAACTGTCCTCGGTCTCCCTTACGGTTCTTAAGATACCGTCCTGTGACGGACATACGTACAGTGTACGACCTTAAAAGGTTCCGTATTTCGAGTACGAAACCCTAATAACCTTAACAAAAACTGTAAGTTGCGTCTAGAATAATCGTTGAACTAAAAATAGTTCTGTTTTGACTGGCTTTTTCATTTGTCGACCAGGTGTCTAGGTGCCGTCTAGACAGGGGGATGGGGGCGAAAGGGGGGTCTAGACAGCTGATCGAGTTGCCAACTTGACTCGTGGAAAGTTTTTAGGGTTACACAGCTAAGGGTGATAACCTGAACCCTGGTACGGGTCTCTGCCGTTTTACCAAATTATTTTTCGTCAAATGTTCCATTTGCCAAATGTAAAAAAAAAAAATATTAGGAGACAATCTTTACACAAATCGACCTAGTCCCAAACTAAGCAAAGCTTGTACTATGGGTACTAGACGAAGATAAACATACTTATATGTATAGATAAATAAATACTAAATACATAGAAAACATCCATAACTCAGGAGCAAATATTCGTGCTCATCACACAAATAATGTCCTTACCGGGATCCGAACCCAGGACATCTTGCTTCCTAGGCAGGGTCGCTACGCTACCAACTAAGCTAAAGCGGTCGTCAAATGTTTATTTTTTCATTTCATTTCCCAAATGTTTATTTTTTCTGAAATTGTAAACTTTTCAGGATCGTTATAAAACAAACCTAACCTAACCTACAGAATAGTCCTGAAATATATCCTGAATAATTACAGTATATTACAGTTTCAGAAAAAATAAACATTACCCTAATGTTTATTTTTTCTGAAACTAAAGATTTGCCAAATGAAACATTTGACCAAAATAAATTTGGTAAAACATCAGGATCTTCCCTGGTCTGGTACTATCATAACTAGTACTAACATATCGTTGGGTGGCAAGCAAAAGTCACTAAGTACCAAATACCTACTTAAAACAAAGCTCGTATCTCAGTATGAAATTACTAACTAGATACGACTTTTTGGAGAGCAGCAACAGAAATTTTAGTGAGTTTTGCTTGTCATCCGGCGATATAGTACTTACATTACACAATTAAATAAATAAATAAATAAATATTACGGGACTATTCACACCAATTGACCTAGTCCCAAAGTAAGCTTAGCAAAGCTTGTGTTATGGGTACTAGGCAACGGATAAACATACTTATATAGATAGATACATACTTAAATACATATTAAACACCCAAGACCCGAGAACAAACATTCGTATTTTTCATACAAATATCTGCCCCGACACGGGAATCGAACCCGGGACCTCAAGCTTCATAGTCAGGTTCTCTAACCACTAGACCATCTGGTCGTCTGAACCTCCTCTGATTAAGGACCTCTCTTTAGAGTAAAGGCCTCCTCCAGTTTTCTCCATTTAGATCTATCACTTGCTTTTTCAATCCAATTTTTTCCCGTTAATTTTAGAATTTCGTCAAGCCATCTCTCTGCCGGTCTGCCACGATTTCTCTTGCCGCTTGGCCCCTTCCATAACGTTATCTTTCTTGCCCACCTGTCCACGTTCATTCAAGCAATATGGCCGGTCCACTTCCATTTCAATCTTTTACAGTGTTCTAGAGCATCAATCAAATTTGTTGTATTTCTTATATCTGTGCTTCTCTTTTTATGTTTTAATTTTAGATTAAGAATACTCCGTTCTATCGGTCTTTGGGTTGTTAGAATTTTTTCTCTGGTTTTTTTGTTAAAAATCCATGTTTGGGATGCATATGTGAGAGATGCTCGGAGTTTCTCTGAAAGATAGAATCCGCAACGAGGATATCCGACACAGAACTAAGGTCATCGACATAGCTCAGAGAATTAGCAAGTTGAAGTGGCAGTGGGCTGGTCATATCTGTCGAAGAACCGACAACCGCTGGAGTAAACGAGTTCTTGAGTGGAGACCGCGTCTTGGCAAACGTAGTGTAGGACGCCCTCCGGCCAGGTGGAGTGACGATCTGCGAAAGGCTGCTGGTGGAAGCTGGATGCGTCTAGCCGAGGACAGGGCGCAATGGCGCTCATTGGGGGAGGCCTATGTCCAGCAGTGGACTGTTATAGGCTGATGATGATGATGATGTGAGAGATGGCAAAATACAGGAGTCTAATACAATTTTTTTCATCTTAACTGAATTTTTTTTTTTGCCACCTGACTTACTGATATGTAAAAAATTTCATCTCAATCTGTTGAGAATACTGATTTCACATTCAGTTGCAACTTACCTACTTACTTCTTTCATCAATTCAACCGAAAGTTGCCACCGCTGAACGTAGGTCTCCCCCAAGGCTCGCCAAACAGATCGGTTCCGTGCCATCCGCATCCAACGCGATCCCACAACCATAACCAGCTGGTCGCACCATCTTGTTGGAGGCCTACCTACACTGCTTCCGGTCCGTGGACGCCACTCGACAACCTTTTTGCCCCATCGGCCATCAGCACGAGCGATGTGCCCTGCCCACTGCCACTTGAGTCTGGCGATTCTTCGAGCTATGTCGGTGACTTTAGATCTTGCGCGGATTTCATCATTTCTAATGCGATCCCGCAGAGAACTTACATACATCGCAAGTTAACAATACACACACATATTTTGTATCAAGTTTAAAATTTCGCCTGCTGCAAAATTCCACAATCGCACTTCCCGCCGAAAGTCTAAGTTCCATCGTCACCATCTCGATGAATGGCAGTCTGCCACTGTATGTTTTCTTCGGCACTTCCTGCCATGTACGGTGAAACTGTGGAACCAGCTTCCGGCAGCAGTGTCTCCAGACAACTATGTCATCGGGGCTTTCAAGAAAAGGGTGTAAAAGGCCGGCAACAGATTAGTGACTCCCTTTGAGTTGTTGATATTAAATATAAATTTTGTGGGCGGTTGTGATCATTTTCCATCAGATGACCCGCTTGCTCGTTAGCCTCCCTCTCATCTATCTATAGATATAGTAGATATAGATACAGATCTATTCTATACATATAATAAATCTGTAACAAGTCGGTGTCTGTACATTGAAGATATTTGAGAAAAACTGTCACTAGGGCTATTTACTAGCGCAATAGAACCCAAAACAATGTTTTTTAGAATTATTGTCTGTTTGTCTGTGCGTTTGTGCGCGCTAATCTCAGAAACGGCGTAACCTAGAAGAATGCGGTTTTCACTGATATGTTGGTATTTTCTTGGATTAACATTTAGTGTTTGTCTCATTTGAATCGGATGACAAATAAAAAAAGATACGATACTTTCAGTGTTAGATAGCCCATTTATCGAGGAAGGCTATAGGCTATATATCATCACGCTGGGAGTACGCTGGTGAATGTCAACGCGGGTGTGCGGGAGGGGGGGTTGGGAGGGGGGTGCGGGGGGTAACTTTTTTGTATCGAGGAACTAAGGAGAGCCATAATTGATAAAAAAGCAAATTGGATAAAAAAAAAGCTGCCCAAATTACTAATTCCACGCGGACGGAGTCGCGGGCAAAAGCTAGTATCTAATAAAAGAAATGTGTATGTGTAGAGCCGTATGTGTTCTTTGACACCATAAAATGCGCTAACACCATCTGTTTTTGGTCCCACGGTGCTTTTTTGCCCTTTTTGCTGTACCCCGCTCCACACCTGCTGGCATCTCAATTGTCAAAGGTTTTTTGAGAAATTGTGCGTATTTTTTCAATGTAACGCATAGTCAGTGCACTCGTATGATTTTTAACCAGAGATGGTTTTTAGGATTCCGTACCCAAAGGAACACAGAGGCTCCGCTGTCCGTCTGTCCGTCTGTCACCAGGCTGTATCTCACGAACCGTGATAGCTAGACAGTTGAAATTTTCACAGATGATGTATTTCAATTACCGCTATAACAACGAATACTAAAAAACAGAATAAAATGAATATTTAAGGGGGCTCCCATACAACAAACGTGATTTTTTTTTGGCCGTTTTTTGAGCAAAGATTATTAAAAAGGATGATGTTTAGGTTTAACTTTTTATGAGAACTATAGAACTAAAGACTGTACCATTACTGGTTCTAGTTTGATCAAATTTTGTGCGACTCAAGATTCAAGATTCGTTTATTTGGCCAAGTAACATCAGTCACATTTAGCAAGTCATTAATACTAAGCAACAACACTGAACAACTTTAATTATAATAATATAATAATAATAAATTGTATTATTTTTGTTTGTTTAGATCTAGTTTAGTTTTTAATTTAGTTTGTAATATCTAGTTTATAGTTAAGTTTTATTCATTGTTATTTTTTCTTAATTGTTTTAATTAATTTATAGGTACCAATAAAGAGTAACAAAAAAAAAAAAAAAATAATTAACAATTTTAACAACCGCTTTAGCCTAGTTGGTAGTGACCCTGCCTATGAAGCAAGAGGTCCTGCCTGGGTTCAAATCCCGGTAAGGGCATTTATTTGTGTGATGAGCACGAATATTTGTTCCTGAGTTATGGATGTTTTCTATGTATTTAAGTATTTATTTATCTATATAAGTATGTCTATCGTCGTCTAGTACCCATAGTACAAGCTTTGCTTAGTTTGGGACTAGGTCGATTTGTGTGAGATTGTCCCCTAATATTATATTATATTATATTTAATCAGCTATATTTTGGTTAGTAGGTACCTTACATTTAGTGCCTATGTTAGTAATTAATCAAACATTTCTAAGATATGATGAGATATGATTTTTGGATCGTTCTCTAAACAAGTCTATAAATTCATTTATTGTATACAAAGGTCGTCCTTCGGTTGTGGTAACGATCTTCGAATCGCAAGTGTTTTAACTAAGCGGTCAAAACGCTCGAGTATTCACCCTTCAACTGTTTTAAGTAATGTCAGTTTTTAGGGTTCCGTAGTCAACTAGGAACCCTTATAGTTTCGCCATGTCTGTCCGTCTGTCTGTCTGTCCGCGGCTAAGCTCAGAGACTGTTAGTACTAGAAAACTGTAATTTGGCATGAATATATATATTAGTCACGCCGACAAAGCGGTTAAATAAAAAAAACTAAAAAAAATTTTTTTAGGGTACCTCCCATAGACGTAAAGTGGGGGTGATTTTTTTTTTCTCGACTAACCCTATAGTGTGGGATATCGTTTGATAGGTCTTTTAAAACCATTGGGGGGTTGCTTACATGATTTTTGTATTCAGTGATTTGTTTGCGAAATATTCAACTTTAATTCGACTTCTCATTAAAATCGACCGTCCCCCCCCCCCTCTAAAATCTAAACTGTTGGGTGGAAAAATTTGAAAAAATTGAAAATGGTAGTAAATATATTAAATTTACAAGGAAAATTATAGCGGCTAAGATTGCTTGGGAATTATTTGTAGTTTAAGAGTAAATAGTAGCCTAAGGTATTAAACGGGTCCATATTGGGTTCGCTAAATTTCATCACCCGAAATTGATTTTCCTAACGATTTGTACTCCTAATGATCACTGTTCCTAAAATTTTGTTTCCTAAAGTTTTCGTTCCTACAATTTATTTTACTATTAACGTAGTCTATAACACTCAGTTTTCCGAAAATTGATTTTCCTATTGATTTGTACTCCTAATTATCACTGTTCCTAAAATTTTGTTTCCTAAAGTTTTCGTTCCTACAATTTATTTTACTATTAACGTAGTCTATAACACTCAGTTTTCCGAAAATTGATTTTCCTATTGATTTGTACTCCTAATGATCACTGTTCCTAAAATTTTGTTTCCTAAAGTTTTCGTTCCTACAATTTATTTTACTATTAACGTAGTCTATAACACTCAGTTTTCCGAAAATTGATTTTCCTATTGATTTGTACTCCTAATTATCACTGTTCCTAAAATTTTGTTTCCTAAAGTTTTCGTTCCTACAATTTATTTTACTATTAACTTAGTCCATAACACTCAGTTTTCCGAAAATTTTAAGTAATAACTTCACTGTTGAAATTTATCAAACAAATTAAATTATCCGGGTGGTCATAAAAAAAATAACTAACACCAAAGGCTAATGCGGGAGCTGCGCTGCGCTACGCTCCCGCATTAGCCTTTGAACCTAACCATACCAAGTCGCTTCCACTCCGCAAGGTCTTGCTCGCTCGCTTCGCTCGCTCGCTGACTTCAATCGCTATAATTGGAGTCAGCGAGCGAGCGAGCAAGACCTATCAGGGCGGAAGCAACTCGGTTTATTGCAACGGACATTATGAAGTTTAATGTATAATAATGTTCAATTTTATGAATAAAAACAAATCTACATAAAAAAGATATGATGATGAATAATAGTGTAAAAGATGGTTATGTTGAGAAAATATAGGAAAACAAATAGTAGTATGATAGATGTTTATTGCAACGGACATTATGAAGTTGAATGATTAGGAATTCAGAACGTTAGGAACAGAGTAGTTATGAGTAGTGATTATTATGATGTAAATTTTTAGGAACAACATTTTCGGACTTCCGATAATCGACATTGAAAAATTAGTTCAACTTTGGCGCACCCGTATTGTATTAAACATACCGTCACTACTTTGAAAAACTCGTATCTCAAATCAGCATGTAAACAAAACTGAACCTTGATGCGCGCGTAATAAAGTTCACTTTGCCAGATTAACGATTTTGAGATACGAGCTTTTTTCAAAGTATTGACGATACCTAACTTGGAAGATTCCGTACACATGCTAAGTCCTTAGAAAAATATTACTTGATTTTTTCGTAATGGCTACGGAACCCTATCTTGGGCATGTCCGACACGCTCTTGGCCGGTTTTTTTAGGTAAATACAGTCAAGGAATTTAATTTCCAATCCATCTAAGTTTGAATAACGATACAGCAAACTGTCACCATAAGTGCTAGCTACGATGTTGCTTTGACGTGTTGCATTTGACATTTCGACATTAATGCATTTCGAATGTTTAACGACTTTTTTACGAAATGGGTTAATTTAATTCCGTGGCTGTACTTTAAGTTCTGACTAATGGACTGACTCGTCAACGCCCATCCCAAACCCTGAATCCTAGAAAGCAAAAATGTCGTACAAAGGTGATTTTGTGTTGTACGCAAGGAATAAGAATGGATTTGTTGAAATTCTCACGAGATAGGGAATAAACAACTAAACAGCGATCCGGGTGTCACCAACGGTGCTGGCTGAAAATCAGCGCTGGGGTGTTTTAAACGCCTCAGCATTATGCTGAGCCAGTGTCCGATTTGCAACCGCAATGACGCATTCTATCTTTAGCTTTTGTATTATCTATTTGTTTTGTAAAATATTGATGATGATGTGTCTTGTGTTGTTGTAAATTAATGTATTTTGTTTCTTTCTTTCTTTCTTTAAACGGAATTATGCGTTCTATTCAGAGTGACTATATCTTCGTAATTATGATTACTAGACTCTTCATATTTGGCCTTCATAATATCTAAATATCTTCTATTATATAAAAATCTCGTGCCACGGTGTTTGTTATCGAACTCCTCCGAAACGGCTTGACCGTTTTTTATCAAAATTTTTCTCTATATTTGGTAGGTCTGAGAATAGGTCGTAGGCTATTTTTTATTACCTTTCTTCGCAGACGGAGTCACGGGCATCAGCTAGTAACTATAAGGTTATCTTCGACGCCCCTATTTCTTCTATACATTTTTTCTCCCAAAAACCAAAAAACTGATGCGTTAAAAGGAACAATTAGCAACAGGATCTTTGCTTCGATCCCCCTATTTTTTAAAACGTATAAAACGGTACGCCGTGGCCATTGATATTTATTTTAGGGTCCCATTTTCCGTATCTAAAGGACAAAATCATTGATAGGGATCATCATCATCATCATTTCAGCCGTAGGACGTCCACTGCTGGACATAGGTCTCCCCTATTGATGCCCAATCATTAAACGATTGGGAGCGATTTGCATCCACCCTGAACCTGCGGCCTTCACCAAATCGTCCGTCCGTCTCGTTGGTGGACGTCCCACGCTGCGCTTGCCAGTCCGTGGTCTCCATTCCAGAACTTTTGGGCCCCAACGGCCATCTGTTCTACGTGCTATATGGCCTGCCCATTGCCATTTCAACGAGCTAATCCGTTTGGCTATGTCGGTGACCCCAGTTCTTCCACAGATATCCTCGTTTCTGAATAGATAGGGATGTTTGGATGTAATTACGATCCGCATTGGCGATGCCTGTTTCAAATAGCGTAGTGTTAAAATACTATTCATCATCCCAGCAATACGTTTCACTGCAGGGCACAGACCTCCTCACAGACTGAGAGGGCTTGGGCCGTAGTTCCCACGCGGGCCCAGTGCGAATTGGGAACTTCGCACGCACCATTGAATTTCTTCGCAGGTGTATACAGATTATTTATGCACTAGATAGAGCTTTGGTGGCATGGAAACGTCCCGTAAAAATATAAGCCAACTGTTGGCTTATATGTCATTTGCTTCATTTGCAGGGTTGCCAATAGTAATATGCTAAAATCCCCAAACGCATAGTCGAAATTCCCCACGTGTAGGGAATGAAAAATGATATGGGCCGAGTGACTTAGTTTAGAGCTTTTGCGAATAATGAATTGTAGGAAATTAATCAAGACTAGCAGAAATTTGATGTCAAATGTCGCGTATTTGTGTTCATACTTAAAATCCCCTCATTTTCCCCGAATTGAAGCTCTCCCCACACGGGTATGTATTACAATACCGAAGTACGAAAGACCGAATGTATTAAAACATCGAATGGGTCAAAAGACCGATACGATTTTTTTCTGAAACCGTTAACTTTTTAAGATTGTTATAAAACAAACCTAACCTAACATAATGGGTTCTGTATGATGCCGTTTTAACAAATTCTGAAAAGTTTACGGTTTCAGAAAAAAATCGTGTCGGTCTTTTGACCCATTCGATGTTTTAATACATTCGGTCTTTCGTACTTCGGTATTGTAAAACACACCCCCCCACACATTCCCCAATCAGCTTCACTTTCCCCACATTTTGGGGAATGTGAAATTAACTGGATCATTAAGCACGCACACAGTGACAACCGGAATGACGTAACGCGATCGTAATATGAAGCTGTCAAATGGATTTGTGGACGTTTTGTATCGCTATGTTTGCTACTGACGCTCCATCTAGTGCATAAATAATCTAAGAGGGTTCCTTACATTACAATGTTTTCCTTCACCGTAAAGCTCATGGTAAATTTCAAATGTAATTTCGCACATTTATAAATTCCGAAAAACTCAGAGTTGCGAGCCGGGATTTGAACCCACGACCCTCTGTTTGAGAGACCATAAGTCAAACCACTAGGCCACCACAGTTTTCACTTACACTTTTTTTAAATACTAGATGAACGTAATTAAACAACATTGTAGATCTGTTTGAAAGAGATATATATTATCTTGAGTCTGAGTAAGAAAAACCAAAATTTACTTATTTAAAAAAAACCGGTTGTCTGTAAAGTCGGTTTACGGACGATAGTTTAACGTGACAACGTCACAACAAAACATTCAAAAACCAGGCGGTCACCCATCCAAGTACTGACCGCGCCCGACGCTGCTTAACCTCGGTGATCGGACGAGAACCGGTGTTTTGTCAAATATCTTGAAAACGGTGCATCCTACGGCGAAATCAATGAAATTTTCATCCCCCTTTAATGCCCTCGCACCCCTCTCCCACACTCCCCCCCGCAAACCCCGCACCCCGCTACTAAGATTGTACATCCTGGAGTTCGCTGCTCTCTTGTACATACTGGCCTTCACTGCTCTGTACGTACCTACATGTACGTTACATTGCGTCATTCTTTTTCGTGCGTGCAGCCGGCGTTCATCGATTTATTAAACGTTGTCACATCAAAAAGTGAATGGTACACTTTTTATTGAAAACTCCCTGTTAAACCCTAAGTTGCCTAAACCCTTTGATCAATTATAACTGTAGATCCACAGTCGCGCGCCCGAAAATGTCCGAGCCAAATGAGCGCCACTTTGATAAAAGTGGCCTTCTTTTTCTCAGAACGTTGCGTGAAATTGTCAAGTTTAGCTGTCAAGTGGAGTTTTGCCGCTACCGAAATTCGACTGTAATGAAGTAAAGACTAGGTTCAAATTTCTGTGTAGGTGATGATTTTATTTGTTACGCAACCAAATAAAAAAGTTCGGACATTCTTTGAAGGGGATTTTGTTCGGCAATGTGTATCTTCAGTTATAATTGATCAAAGCCTATACCACTGTTTTATTTCTAGTTTCTTGCTTTATCTTAATGTAATAGGAACTCGTAATGCTGAGGAACCCTTCGACCATAATTTCGACTCGCTCTTTTTTTCGTGAAGCGTCCCATAGTCTATTGTAGTTTTTTTTACAGCCAAATGCTTCTTTATTGTACGACATAACGGATTTTCAAAAACGGAACTGTTTTTATACCCTCGGTACAACAGCCATGTGTGATGTCTGTTGGTAAGGCGTTAATCAGAAAACCGGGGTACAGGGGCTGGGGGGTATGACGACAAAGGGGGCCGGGAGAGGTGCGGGCGGCGAGCGCGCCTCGTGTGCCTGCCGCCCGCACCTCTCCCGGCCCGCTTTGTCGTCCTACCCCCCAGCCCCTTAGTCGCGGGCGAGGACTTATATAAACGGTTTAGCTATAAATTTTTTTGTAAAATAAGATAATACAAGCTTTTTTAAGCTGAGTGTATCATTTGTTGACTGTAACTTACATTACTGTATAAACTCAGGCGCTTATTATTCTCCTTCGCGAAATGACTTTAAATCATGCAAAATAGTTTCATTCGCGTTAAAAATATACTTTTTTAACCCCCGACACAAAAAGAGGGGTGTTATAACTTATAAGTTTGACCGCTATGTCACACAGTAATTCAAATTCATGCTAGAGCGCCCGAATCTTGCCCGAATCGACGCACGCACACAGCAAAGCATCTTAGACAGCGCCACAGAATATATAATAGTACTGACGTACAGAATGGAAACGGTCCGCCCCGCACCGATTCGAATTACCCCACCCCTCAAGGCGCAGATAGCCGGAAACCGCCAGAAACCAGAAGAGTGCGCGCGCGATGTATGTAGGCGTACGCGTGTACAGACGTCGTCGTGCTTATGTAGATTCAAGAACGCGTATTTGTACGTCGTGTCCGCCGTGTGACGGCGCGCGGCGTGGGAACTGCATTGTTTTGTCTGGCAAAGATAGGTTAGCGGCTGTGTAAGACGCTTGGCTGTGTGCGTGCGTCGATTCTGTCTGTATGTCTGTCTGTGGCATCATAGCTCTTATACGGGTGAACCGATTTGGATGCGGTTTTTTTATTAGGGTTCCGTAGTCAACTAGGAACCCTTATAGTTTCGCCATGTCTGTCCGTCTGTCTGTCTGTCTGTCTGTCTGTCTGTCCGCGGCTAATCTCAGAGACTGTTAGTACTAGAAAACTGTAATTTGGCATGAATATATATATTAGTCACGCCGACAAAGTGATTTTTTTAGGGTACTTCCCATAGACGTAAAGTGGGGGTGACATTTTTTTTCTCGACTAACCCTATAGTGTGGGGTATCGTTGGATAGGTCTTTTAAAACCATTGGGGGGGGGTTGCTTACATGATTTTTGTATTCAGTGATTTGTTTGCGAAATATTCAACTTTAAAGTGAAAAATTTCATTAAAATCGACTGTTTTTTGTAAAATCTAAACTGTGTTTTTTGGAGTTTAGTTTTTATTTATATCATTGCATGTTTGAAAAAAACACTATACGAGCCTCTGCCGCGAACAGGGATTGTCGGCTAAACAACAACAACAACAGTTACTTTGCTCACCCGAGACCTTATGCACGTTCCCTTATGTATGATAGAAGTTTATGCAAAAAACATCTAATAGTGTCTAATATCTGGTAGCATAAGTAGTGAACGGTTGCAACACTCTGAGGATGAGATCTGCACATGATTGAGTTCGTAACGCGTCAGTGTAGTTTGGTGGCGGTGACATTTTTTGGGTTTGTGCGATTTGTGTGTTCGTACAGTGTGGAGGTGGAGGAACCTCATGAACACATATTTTTTGCATAAACATAGCTATCATAAGTAATTGTTTCAGTTCAGTTAAATAAAAACTCTCTTGTAAAAAGTAAACTAAGCGACTGAATAAAAAAAAAATATCCCATTTGTCACTGGCATAAATTTTAATATCTCGAGAATTAATAGAGTTAACTTCTTCAAATAAAATAAATTAAATTTTACATTTAATTTTACATTAATTGAGTAAAATTCAAAACTAATTTATTTTACTTTCAAAAAATAATTATAACTTTAAGGATGGCATACATTCCCTTACAAAATCAATACTGAAAATAATCACTTTTTAACAAAAAAATATCGGAACGTAGACACACGTCACCAAATAAAGATTTTCGAGAGCACGTGCACAAGTTTTAAAAAAAATACTCAAATCACGATAGGTATGCCTTGAGTATTAGAAAAATTCCTTCAATTTCTCCAGAATCCCATCATCATATATTCTGATCTGGCGATAATGGGAAGAGGTAAAATCTATACCCTTACAAACAAAAAAGGTTTTTAAAATCAGTCTGTCTTCAAGAAATCGATGAAAATAAAGTTAGTGACCCGCAATATTTGCACTTGAGTGTAGTTAAGGAAAAATTTGCAAAATAAAATAAGTTCAAATTTTACGACACTATACTAGGTATTATATGTTATTTGCGTGCTAACTCCCGTGAATGGTAACAGTTATCAGTGAAAATCACGACGTTTTATTGATTAGAGTCACTGAAAGAATAATTGTCAAAAAATCAAATGCCTCGTTTTAATTTTTAACCAGACCATGGTTTGTGTGACGACTGCAATTAGCCATACTTTTTGACCAAGGTGTTAGGTTTGCTGCGTTGGGATTTGTAAAGTTAAGCCTTGTAGAGTTCGGGGCTTGGATCTTCATGGAAACTGATAACTTTTATCACCGTCGAACCAACCGCCAAAGTCCTGGCAACCGATTTATCATGAAACCAATTTGTTGGAATCAATATCAGACGTACTATAAGTATTTCTCTTCATGAAATGCTGCAAATTGTTCTGTGTTGAACAACTTTGAAGTACTGAAATCTTACTGTAACTGATTAGTTGTCGCTCCATTCCCCAGAGAAAGTAAAACTTATAAACAACTTAAGGCGGTGACAGTTTTCTTAACTCTGATCGTTCTATTCCTTTAAGTATAAGCACAGAATATATAATAGTACTGACGTACAGAATGGAAACGGTCCGCCCCGCACCGATTCGAATTACCCCACCCCTCAAGGCGCAGATAGCCGGAAACCGCCAGAGACCAGAAGAGTGCGCGCGCGATGTATGTAGGCGTACGCGTGTACAGACGTCGTCGTGCTTATGTAGATTCAAGAACGCGTATTTGTATTAAACATACCGTCACTACTTTGAAAAACTCGTATCTCAAATCAGCATGTAAACAAAACTGAACCTTGACATGCGCGTAATAAAGTTCACTTTGCCAGATTAACAATTTTGAGATACGAGCTTTTTTCAAAGTATTGACGATACCTAACTTGGAAGATTCCGTAGGTACACACATACGAGATCCTTAGAAAAATATTACTTGATTTTTTCGTAATGGCTACGGAACCCAATCTTGGGCGTGTCCGACACGCTCTTGGCCGGTTTTTTTGAAAGCTGGTTTCTTGGTTCTTAGACATGTTTCATCAAAATCGGTTCAGCCGTTTCAAAGTTATGATCTCTTTTGTTAGCTGCAGAAGGGATCTTAAACGCAGAATGGGCATTTAATTTATTTTCAGACATATGTGCGACCAAATTGCGTTGGGGGTTATTCAAATTTTTAATTAATAGTTATACATACAATCACTCATCTTCCTCTTAAGAATAAAAGAATAAGAATAAGAAATCTTTATTTCGCATAAGTAAAAGAAAAAATAAAAACAATAATTGAAAATAGAGATAAGCTACTTATACGAAAAAGGAGTCCACTCAGCACTCGTCGGGTCACTAAAGGTGGCTCGACGCTGATATTATGTGGATCCTGGTTAGCATCCGATACAGAGCCGCACGGCACACATGCTCCCACAAACTCTCCCAATATGATTATAAATATAATTATACTCTTCTTGGCGTAGTAATGTCTAATAAGCTTTTTTTCTCAATTCCAGGTGCAAAGATGACATCAGCTGCTGCGGGTCAGATTTATTAAGCACCAAAGGTCTCGCCAAAACAGACTTTATGTCCACGCAATAAGAGGGGATGTCTCAAGTCAAAAGTCGTTGACCAATGAGTTGAGGGCACTGAGACGTGGCCGCTAACGATGGCCCTCATAAGAACGCTCAAAGTCTCTCAGAGGGCGATCGAGAGGGCTATGCTCGGAGTTTCTCTGCGGGATCGCATCAGAAATGATGAAATCCACGCAAGAACTAAAGTCACGGACATAGCTCGAAGAATCGCCAGACTCAAGTGGCAGTGGGCAGGGCTCGCTCGTAGAACTGATGGCCGATGGGGCAAAAAGATTCTCGAGTGGCGTCCGCGGACCGGAAGACGCGGTGTAGGTAAGCCTCGAACCAGGGCCGTTCCGTCCATATAGGCGAACTAGGCGACGGTCTAGGGCGCTTGTATTAGGGGGGGCGCCAATCAGAGACATCGAAATTCATAAATAATACAGGCCACCACCAAACCGAAGCGCAGGGCGTGCGCAGGGTAAGCGTTTGTATTGACCACAATCACGCCTGATGGAAAGCGAAGATGAGGCCTACGATGGAGCACGCTTGCCTAGTAAATGCTCATTCACCCTAGACTTGAATTTAAGGGAATAAGTAGAAAGGCAGTTGAGCGCGGTGTTGCGCATGCCCCCATGCTGCAAACCGTACAACAAATACGGGGCACTGTAAAGGCTGATTTACACAGTGCGAGCTGCTGCCTGGCCAGTACACAGCTACTCGGTTTGTCTACTCGTACGCCAGTAGCTCGGCTCGCCTTTGCTGTCTACACGAAACCTAGCTACTGCCCAGTCCGAGTCGAGTCGCCGAGGCGAGTCTGTCCGGCTGGCACTGGCGAGCTGCTGCCGAACGCGTCCAAACGATGCGAGCGCTGTCATGTGTGAGTTGCTGCTACTGATCAACTTGCACGTACGAGTTACTCGTAAGTTACGTCCAAACAGTGCGAGTTACTGCAGTGCAGCTACTCAGAAGACTGACTGTACGCTAGCTAGCTAGTTTAAACCAGCCATAACCGGTACGCGCGCTGCACAACTGCTCAGACCCTTCCTCCAGAATGGCTTCTATAGACAACAGGCCGGAACACGACGAGTCGCTTGGCGGTCTGGCTCGACCGATATGGTGGTTACCAGCCACGGCGGAAGCCTAAGTAATGCAAACCGTACCGCAACAGCGTAAAGAATACGAGGCACTGTAACCGGTACGCCGTGCCTTTTACCGTAAGACTGGTTTTAGAGTCACGCGGACCGTCCGTACGAATTGCTACGCACGGACCAATGTGTATTAACCCTTTCACCGCCGCGCCTCGACAAAACGTAAACCTGCTTTGAATCTTATGTCATTGTGTCAAGATCACTTTGACACTGTACTTTGTGACACCTATATGTGTCGTTGGCGTTGAAAAGGTTAAAAGTGCTGTCCGCGCGGACGGTCTTCCGTAGGGAGCCGCCCGCATTACTCTAATACATATTGGTCCATGCGTAGCAACAAAGAGTATTGTAATATTATATGAACAAGAGTGGCAACTCTATGGTCAAAAATGCATGTATGGAAGGTGCTGCCGTCCTACGGCAGCTCAAGAACTAATGTGACGTTTCTATAGATGTATACCTATCTATATGTATATGTTGGTAGTGATGTACAGCTATAGATACGCGTACCTATAGCAATGTATAGTCAAGGATTTTAATTGATAGGCTAATTGCCACTATTCGTATTTTAGCCGTCTAATTCAAATCAGCATATACGAAGTATAAGCGGCTAAACGCGATTTGCATTATACGGCTAAAATACGAACATTGGCAAGTGGCCTATCAATTAAAGTCCTTGACCGTACAATTTGGTACGCCATGGCCATGGCCGATGAATGACAACTGACAAGTTTGACAAGTCAACCAAGATGGCCGCTAATTTAGTTCTTCGGCAAACACCAGAGATCGCTGTAGTCGCATGAAAAGTGATGATATATGTAAGAGTGCCCCCCCTGCGTAGCAATCCACACTGACCGTCCGGGTGACACTAAAACCAGCCTACGGCCTATGGGCCGCGGGAAACCGCTTATGAACCGCCACCAGACACAATTTTATATGGAAGTTGTATGGTGCAAACTACACTGCGCAGCTCCGTCGAGCGATTTCCCGCGGCGGGAAACCGCCCGTGTAGTATGGGCCTAAGAGAAGTATCAGACATACAGTTTTAAAGAATTCTTTTTTCTGAAGGCCGACAACAGATTAGAACTCATATGAGTTGTTGATATTTATGGGTGGTGATGATCCTATCCCATCAGATAACCCACTTGCTCGTTTTCCTCCCTCTCATAATACAAAAGAACCGGCCAAGTGCGAGTCGGACTCGCGCACCGAGGGTTCCGTATAAATTTATATGTATCTATGAACATCCTCCTAAGCAAAATGTGTGCAGTGTGGGATCATTGTAGATTGGTTATTGATATAGACAGACAGACAAAAAAAATTATGCTTTTCGCAATTTTTCCTTTATCTGTGCTATAAGAACTTACTTCGTACCAAATTTCAAGGTTCTGAGTTCACGGGAAGTACCCTGTAGGTTTTGATTCCCTTGCGAGTGTCGAAAATGTGCGTTGTTTACTGATATAGACAGACAGACAAAAAAATTTATGCTTTTCGCAATTTTTCCTTTATCTGTGCTATAAGACCTTGCTTCGTACCAAATTTCAAGATTCTGAGTTCACGGGAAGTGCCCTTTAGGTTTTGATTCCCTTGCGAGTTTCGAAAATATGCGGAAATTTGCGTCATAAACGGCTGTATCTTTTGATTGCGTTGGCTTAGAAGTTTGATTTTTTCACAGCTCTAAGGGACAGTAGAGTTGAGTATTTGATATAAATTTCAGCTTGATACCTCCACGCGTTCCTGAGAAAAAGGGTCTTGACAGACAGACGGACGGACGGCCGGACGGACAACAAAGTGATCCTATAAGGGTTCCGTTTTTTCCTTTTGAGGTACGGAACCCAAAAATCACAGTAAATTCATTATCATCATCCCACTGAGGGCACAGGCCTCCTCTCAGAATGAGAGGGCTTGGGCGTTCCCACGCGGACCCAGGGGCCAGGGGCGGATTGGGAACTTCACAAACACCATTGAATTTCTTCTCAGGTGTATGCAGGTTTGTAATGTAATTTTTTTTTTTTATGTTAGATAGGCCAGACAAACGAACTAGTGGGTCACCTGATGTTAAATGAACACCACTGTCCATAGACACCCGCAGCGCTTTACACGATGCCAGTGCGTTGTCGGCCCTAAAGGAGAGGGAATAGGGGAAGGGGGAGAGGGAAGGGGTGAGGTATTGGGCCCCCGGCACTCTCACTGACCGTACGAAACGCAAGCAGGATTACTGCTGCTTCACGCCGGTGTTCTGTGAGAGGGTGGTACTGCCCCGGACGAGCCGGCCCATTCGTGATGCAGCGGCTAGCTACAACATGGCTCTACCACTACACACCACACATCCCTAGAGATCAAAAAAGAGCTTTAGTCCCTATATGCAGAGACTAAAGTGACATTTTAAGAGCATGAGATGTGAAAAGGCTATTTTCACGTACAAGTCAATCAAATCAATTTGTTGTTTTTTTTCTGATGCAGGGATTGTCATAAAAAATGGAAAAGCACTTAAGTGCTTGGTTTACTATTATAAAATTGTTCTCTTTTGTTTTATCCTAACCAATAAGTTATTCCTTTAAATAATTTATTGAATCAGGCGTTACTTTGCGGAGGTCCATATTAATGAACTAAAACAATTACTTTGCTCACCCGCGACCTTACAATAGTTACGCTTATGCAAGAAATGTGTGTTCATGCAGTTCCTCCACCTCCACACTGTACGCACACACAAATCACATAAACACATTTGTTTTTTTGTTTTGTGTTTATGTGATTTGTGTGTGTTCGTACAGTGTGGAGGTGGAGGAACTGCATGAACACACATTTCTTGCATAAGCGTAACTATTGTAAGGTCGCGGGTGAGCAAAGTAATTGTTTTAGTTCATTATTCCTTTAATTAGTTTTTTATTGAGCTCATTCAAAACTGCGCTTATTTTTCTAAAACTTTAATTACGTTTTTGATTTTCTTACTTTTATTATGTTTTTTGTGTCAATGGACTATAATGACTATAATTTAAAATTACTAAGGTCGTGCTTCAATAAAAGGAAACACGTCGTATTCGGTCCAATCGTGTTAGTTGAAAACCATGTCTAGTTGATTCATAGCTTCCTCGGAGAAAGAATTATCTTAGCTATTCAAATAGGAAACGCTGCCAGTATCTTCGGCACCTTGCCTAAGGGCCTACCTTCCATAATGTTTTAGTTCTAATTATCATTATTTTATAATATTGTTTTCGTTTTTCTTATTGTAGGTACGTATTTTTAGTTTAGGCTAGTTGTTCATGTATAATTTACAAGTAATGTGCTTTCGTTAATAAATTCCCTTGTAGTAAGTACGACAATGTGACGTGAACTTCAACAATAATGCGATTGCTATTACAATTTTCCAAATTAAAAAAAAAGTTAAAAATAGAACAAAATAAGAAATGACCCACGGTGTATAGTATTTTTATAGTCATTATAGTCAAGTTTTTTTAGCAAATTCCGAGCCCCACTTAACTGGAACCCGTAGATCCGAACTTGTGCGCACTGCCGTTGGGCACGACCGAGTGACTATATAGTCCAACAAACGACGGACTATATTTGACTATAATCGACTATATTTGACATCTACTTCTCTGTACACACCTATAGAGTTCTAGCTAAATACTTGGAATGTTTGGTGTGTCTAGAACGAATCACCCGACCGCTATCAAGAATGTTATAGTCGTCTCATTGAATGCATAGACATTTTTAACGACCGCAACTGTCTTTAAGCCTCACATCTGTAAGGTAAACGCACCAATACTCGACACCTTAACGCCCAGTAGACACCCATCTGTACCTCTCTTACTATGACGTAAGATTGTAGGTGCCGTGTATTGGGCCAGTGTGGAGTACATGGACGTTTACCTTATTAACTATGAGATAAAAAGATCAGTTAAAGGAGCTATGAAGCTAATTTTAAGCTTCAATATATGATTGCCTCTGACATCAACCGTAACTCTATCGTAAAACCAATGGAATGATGACTATAACTAAAAATACAATACTTTATGACTTGGTATACTGTTGACTACAGTTACTGTTAGTTAAAAAGTAAATGACACATGCCATTTTAAGTTAAGTTAGATTACAGTAGGTAATTTACGGTAACTTAATGACACTATTGACTATAGCTGACACAGTTGACTATGATTGACACAGTTGACTATAATTGACATAGTCGACTATCATTGACATAGTTGACTGTGATTGACACTTTTTACTGTAATTGACATCTGACTATTATAATCATAGTCTAGTCGTCTGTCGGGCTGTATAGTCTTCGGTGCAGCTGCCCACACAAGCTTGGTATACGAGGCCGCAGTTTTGGCGGGAAGTCGTCGTTATCTTCATTTTTAGTTTAGTTTTCTTCATTTTTAGTTTTAGTTTTTATTATTTTTTGTTTTAGCTAGTTTAGTTTTGGTTAGCCTGAATTTTATGTAAAATATTATGTTTTCCATTTTTATTCTACAGCGTGTTCCAGAACCTACTGTATGTAATTTACTTTAAGTTGTAACGCCCCAATAGGGCATATTTTTTTAAGTATACAATTGTTTTAAGAAATGTTGCAATTGAATATTTAGTGACAACACTTAAGTAAGTCGACGTGAAACCAAAACCTAATGATAATAATTATAATGAAATTATAATAGTCATAATATTTATCAGAACAATTAAAAATTTTAGCTACAGACGTGAAAGTACCTTTTTATTATATTTTCTTTGCGTTTGTGACACTTTGTTTTCCGACATCACACCAACGGTATTTAAGCCTCGTTAAAATATAAAAAAAAAATCTGATCACTATTATGATTTGATTTGTCACCACCCGGTTTCTAGACGTCGACCTCTGGAACACCCTGTATATCCTAAGATCTACAGTCAAAAAATGTATTCTTTGTAGTTCACACTAGATGGCGCTAAAAGCACGAATTGTACATTAGCCTGTAGAGCTATTCCCTGCATCATATAATCCCCATCGTTATGATTTTATTCACCACACAACATTCTGTCTTATAAGAATAAGAATAATTTGCCAAAACTCAGCACAACAAGAAAAATGTTTTGAAACTGAAAACCTCTGATAGGATCTTACATAATCTTACATATTAACTTCGAGTAAAGAAAGGAAAGGAAAGAAATATTATATAAGCAAAAAGGCGTCAGCGTGTTTCCATGGCGCTGGTATGGCGCTGGTTCTTTTAGCGATGACGTAAAAATGACGTCATTTTGTAAGGTGATGTAAGTACCTACCTAAATAAAATAAGTTTTACAAAACTTGCTACCGTAATTCACGATTATTTAATAATTTTTTGTTAAGTCTATACTTACACTGTCTTTGTGACTATTATAAAAGTAGACGTGATAATAAAATACATTTGACAATATCAACAACACAACAACACACAACAACAACGTTAATTTATGGACAATCTGAATGACAGTCTCAGTCAAAGACTTCTCAGTCAGTCTCGCAGTCAAAGACTTTATCGGTACCATAAACTGGGGTTACTTTGAAATGCGGGGCTACTTTAGAAAACAGTTTTTTACGCCGTGTCCTTATTTTTTTAGACAATCTGTGGCAGTGAAATAACTATCTTGATAAATCACCTAACTTTTTACGTCATTTGCTCAATCGAGCTATGAATATTTGCATTTTTATAACCATTTTAAATCTATCAAAGTAGCCCTAAAATTTCCTAAAGTAACCCCAGTTTACCGGTATTGCTTATTTGAAGTGGCCATATCATTTAATGAAAGAGGTTGATAAGTTTTAATTTTATTTTAGGTCGGATGTAACACCCTTTTGATAGTCAAATTTGAATCGCATTGTTATTGATAGCGTAATAAAGAACTTGTATGGCAGAAAATACTTGTAGTTACATGCTCTTTCTATATTAATTACTATTTCTCTTAATTTTGATACATTGAGTCGGTTTTAAAACCTATAAGTTAATTTTGCTTGTCCTGTAAAGTATCTAAAGTGCACATTCAACCAGTTGGCTCTGATGTAAAGAATTGTTTCCAAATATACTAAGTACTTATTTTATATGTGGTTCAACGACATCGGCTCTAAAACTTCAAGCCCTGCTTGTAACTAAAGCTAAGGTAAACGTACCAATGCTCAACTAAACGCCCAGTAGATGACACCTATCTGTCACCTCTCTTACTATGACATAAGATTGAAGGTGCCATATATTACGGCAACCAAACGGGGGGGTCTGTACTTTTTCTCTGCAGCTCACCGTACATCTAAGAAAAGGAAATTTTTTAGAGGTACACCATAAATGAAAAATCATGTGAATCAGCGTAATTTACATTGTGTAACTATTTTTCTTCCGTCTGTCTATTTAGCTTCATGAAATGACCATGGTACACCAGTGTGCCGCGGCACACACTTTAGGGAACACTGCTCTGGACTATAATTACTTTTTACTTACGGCCCGTTCTTTGATCAATAGTCAAACAAACTAATAGTCAAATTGCCTTTGAAATGCGTTAACTATTGTTATGTTTGCCATATATTTTAACTATTAGTTTGTTTGACTATTGATCAAAAAACGGGCTCTTAGGATTAGTTTAGGTTTAGTCTGAGTCGTCGCTGCAAAGTAAGAAGAGTCTTCGAGATAGCCACTGCGGGGTGAGGTAGTAGGTTGTATAGTAATGTATTACAACTTTTGGCGACTGTGCAGCCTGCTAACTTTCCTTAGCGGTGGCCTAGCTACAGAGAAGAGAACAGAAGATAGAAAAGAAGAGAAGATCTTTTTTGAACATATAGTTATTGGAAATATTGGGCACGCTTGCTTCATTTTATCTAATATACAGGGTAACTTTTTAATCAGCGCACAAATTTTGATATATGATTCAGTATCGTTGATAGATTTTTTTTTACATTTTGAAATTTGGGATGTTCATAGTAGATTCATCCAATTGGTCGAGTTACTATGAAAATCAAAAAAAATAAGTGATAAATATTATAACGAAAAATAAAAATTTGTTATTTTAACGACACTGTATCACATATTAAAATGTGTGCACATATTAAAAAATTACCCTGTATGTATAAATATATGGTCTCGGCACCGAATATAATTTTGTACCTTTTGGCGTCGAGACCCTTGGTCCTTGGTCTGGGTCTCTTCAAAGACTTGTCAAAGAGACTCAGGGATACCACATGAGACCGAAGAGCTGGCAGCTTCCTCGCTCAACGCATCAGTCTTACGATCCAGCGAGGAAATGCTGCCAGCGTCCTCGGTAACATGCCGCAGGGGCCATTTTTAGATTTAATGTAGTTTTAGTTTATTTTATATTAATATAGTTAGTTTTAATTTAGATTGTTAGTAGGTATATATGAGTTACAATCTCATGTCACGGTGTTTGTTATCGAACTCCTCCGAAACGGCTTGATCGATTTTTATGGAATTTTTTGTCTATATTTGGTAGGTCTGAGAATAATAATGCGTATGCTATAGTTTGTATGGCAAAGCAACGATTGCTGGATCAGCTAGTAGTCTTTATATCTTAACACAGTTGGTAAAATAGAAACGGAGGAATTAAATCATGTAATTCAGAAATAAATCACTGTATGACTAACGTTATTTATGAAGAATGATGCGTTATGACTTATTAAATTATGCGAAACCAAGGGATCATTTGGGACTGATATTTTTTTAAGTGAAAAGTAGGTAGATTAGATAAAAAATATAATAATTTGTAAAATTAAGATTACAAAATCATTGATAGGTATGTTCAATAGGTAGTGTAGCAATTGATATGCTACAAATTTATTAGTGTAACCTTTTTCATTGGTATTGTGTCTCGTTGTCGGTCTGGTTGATTTCGCTGTCAGCTTGAATTTGAATAGAGACATGTAAAAAAGAATGAGAGCTTGACACAGAGAGAGAGATTTGGGCGATACGTGGATGACGGTGAAAAATAAGATATCTCTCGAAAAAAATAATCTTGGTTCCTGTGATTCATGAAATCATAAATTACTACGTGGTTTGTAGTGGTTTCCTCGTCTTTTATAAAATTACGCTACAGTAGGTATTGATCGCCGTATACATTGTTAACTATATAATGTACTTATATGTATTTAAAATGAAATTAGACGTTTGATGTCAAATAGTTTTTAAGCTTTTGTGTTATTTCTCCGCTATATTTTCATCATCATCATCACTCCAGCCAAATACGCCTCACTGCCGGACACAAGTCTCCTCTCAGAATGAGAGGGCTTGGTCCGTAGTTCCCACGCGGCTCCAGTGCGAACTGGGAATTTCACACTATTGAAATAGTTCACAGGAGTGTAAAGAGGTGTTTTATGAAAACTTTGATTGTGTAACTATATGACTGACGTTTCTTTGTTTCTGAATGTGTATAAGTAAATGTTACATATTGATTCGAAATAAAAACTCTATATTCAATATCATTGTAGTTTTATTCACAACTAGCTTTTATACTTGCCTTGGCTTTGGTAAGTCTTCAAAAATCAATAAAATCAACTTTGATCAATTATAACTGTAGATCCACAGTCGCGCGCCCGAAAATGTCCGAGCCAAATGAGCGCCACTTTGATAAAAGTGGCCTTCTTTTTTCTCAGTACGTTGCGTGAAATTGTCAAGTTTAGCTGTCAAGTGTCAACCGAACTTCGACTGTAAAAAAGTAAAGACTAGGTTCAAATTTCTGTGTAGGTGATGATTTTAATTGTTATGCAAACAAATAAAAAAGTTCGGACATTCTTTGAAGGGGATTTTGTTCGGCAATGTGTATCTTCAGTTATATTTGATCAAAGAAAATCAAAACTTTTTTCTGCATGTACCTACTTAGACCGCAAAGGGCTCTTTTAGATGTCACTTTTTTAAACTACCAGCGCTTTCGTAAGGACCATCATTGCCAAGAAGAATGCGTCGCAAGAAACTTGGCAGAAAGTCATCTTTTCAAACTTATGATATGATTTTAGCTGTTGCCCGCGACTCTGTCTGCAAAGAATTCGTTTATCGCTAACTAAGTAATTTTCCGGGATAAAAAATATTCTATGTCCTTCCTAGGGTCTCAAACTATCTCTGTACCAAATTTTATTTAAATCGGTTCAGCGGTTTAAGCGTGATGAAGTAACAAACATACACACTCACAAACTTTCGCCTTTATAATATTAGTGTGATAGTGTGATACTAACAAACAAAAAAAATCTTATAACTTACAATATAAAACCAAAGAGAGATTATAATAAAAAAATACAGGGATGTATGGGGTCCCTTAGTTTTTTTTTTGGAATGAGTCGCCAGAGGGGCCAAAGATGCGAAGTCCTTGCTGTTTTTTACTTTAGAGTTGGAAGGGGTTCGGGAAAAATCCCTTCGGACGAACTGGGAATGGAGGGCCCAGACAGTGTCCGACTTGCACGGACTAAAAAACCCGGTCACAAGTCCCCTTCTCTATTGATTATCAAAAAAGAAAAACTTGTGCTTTTAATTTTAAGGAGGTGAGGGGTAGGGAGGGGACTTAATCTACCCATCCTCATCTATCCTGCCTCAGCCATTTGCTGGAAGGCCGGGAGAGGAGCATGCATTCTCCCGCACTGGGGGGTGCTGTCTTTTATGTTTTTACCTATTGGTCAACCCTTGACCGAGGAGTCCCTTAATTAAGAAACTAAAACTAAACATCAAAAAAATGCTTGCAATGGCGGTTAAATTACAATCTTAGTTTAGAAATATTTTTTTTACAAAAACTGATTAAGTTGAAAATAATTTTCCTAGAAAGTTTTTATTAAGTTTAACCTACGTGATTTTTTTCATATTTTTAGACTTGCTGTTCAAAAGTTATTAGGGGGACACACATTATTTTGAACTTTCAGAGTTCCTATCCAATAATACTCCATAATATAGGTTTACTAGAGAAAAAAAAAATCGCCCCCACTTTACGACTATGGGAGGTACCCTAAAAAAAATTTTTTTAGCTTTTTTTATTTAACCACTTTGTCGGCGTGACTAATATATATATTTATGCCAAATAACAGCTTTCTAGTACTAAAAGTCTCTGAGCTATGCCGCGGACAGGCAGACGGACAGACATGGCGAAACTATAAGGGTTCCTAGTTGACTACGGAACCCTAAAAAGGTAGAGGCAAACTATGCAAAATTTCAACCTCCTAGAGCCAAGGGTTTGGGCTAGGCGTTAATGAGTTAGTCATTCAATCAATCGAGACTTTTCTTTTTGTCATCATCATCATCATTTCAGCCGAAAGACGTCCACTGCTGAACATAGGCCTCCCCCAAGGCTCGCCAAACAGATCGGCCCTGCGCCATCCGCATCCAATGCGTTCCCGCTACCTACACCAGGTCGTCGCTCCATCTTGTTGGAGGCCTACCTACACTGCGTCTTCCGGTCCGCGGACGCCACTCGAGAACCTTTCGGCCCCATCGGCCGTCAGTTCTACGGGCGATGTGCCCTGCCCACTGCCACTTAAGTCTAGCGATTCTTCGAGCTATGTCCGTGACTTTAGTTCTTGCGCGGATTTCATCATTTCTAATGCGATCCCGCAGAGAAACTCCAAGCATAGCCCTCTCCATCGCCCTCTGAGTGACCTTGAGCTTCCTTATAAGACCCATCGTTAGCGGCCACGTCTCAGTCGTCGTCGTCGTCGTTTCTTTTTGTATGTTAAATTAAATAGCACACATTAACACTCCGACCAATTTCGCACGACGCGTATAAAATCGCGTAACATTTTTAACAACAAAAGGAGCTCGAAAAAGTCGTTAGAAATC
Source organism: Archips xylosteana (assembly GCA_947563465.1). Classification (NCBI taxonomy): domain Eukaryota; kingdom Metazoa; phylum Arthropoda; class Insecta; order Lepidoptera; family Tortricidae; genus Archips; species Archips xylosteana. The sequence goes on from OX387373.1 coordinate 10,759,857, forward strand.
GCAAAAAACGCATCGAATTCCTATTTTTTGTCGCAAAAATAGTCAATACTTCTAATCAATAGTAAACCAGGTGCATACGGTACTACAAAAGGCACCCTTTTGATAGCACCCCTTGCAAAAGGGTTTTTTTTCGATTCGCAACTTTTTTAAAGGAAATTGGTGGTATTTGATTTCGTTAAAAATGGGGGTACCTAGCGATCGATTTAAAAGGGTGTTTTCAATGCGCTATGTAAGCCATATGGTGCAAACAGAACTAGTCATCATCATCATCATTTCAGCCGAAAGACGTCCACTGCTGAACATAGGCCTCCCCCAAGGCTCGCCAAACAGATCGGTCCCGTGCCATCCGCATCAAACGCGGTCCCGCTACCTTGTTGGAGGCCTACCTACACTGCTTCTGGTCCGTGGACGCCACTTGTAATATTAGGTAGTTGTACTTTGTTATGCAATTATTGGGCCCATTATATTATATTGCGAGCGATGTGCCCTGCCCACTGCCACTTGAGTCTGGTGATTCTTCGAGCTATGTCGGTGACTTTAGTTCTTGCATAAGAATAAATAATAACAGAGTAGAAGGGAATCTCTTTTGACCGCGTCCAAAACGCCGCCATTTATATACCTACTTCCCCCCTCACGTCGTTACACCCCTCTGTCGCCCAGGCGTGTTGCTAGGGTTGCTTACCGTTAAATATTACTTACGTCTAAAGATAAAATCGCTAAAATATAAGTTTTTATTTACTTTGAAATCATTATTTTATTCTAGTTTTACAAAATATTAGATTTATAAATCATTAGGTACAGTCAACAGCATAAATAAGTGGTCATTTCTGTACCTTGTCGTTTTCAATCGTTTGACAATTTTGTATGACATTTCAAACATGATGTTAAAGTGACAAGGTACATAATGATCACTTATTTATGCTATTGAGTCAAGGATTTTAATTGTTAGGCCACTTGCCACTGTTCGTATCTTAGCCGTGTAATGCAAATCGGGTGAAGCCGCTTATACTTACTCGTATTTGCTGATTTGCATTACACGGCTAAAATGCGAACAGTGGCAAGTGGCCTAACAATTAAAATCCTTGCCTGTACGTACCTACATATTGTAGGTAGGTACTTCTAAGTAAGAAGTTATTACAAGTGCCATACCAAATGAAGCTATTTAAGGTGATTTGCCATCGTTTTTGAATTGTTTATACACCCAAATACACCACAATACTTGACGTCATTGTTATGTTTGTTTCCAATAAAACGAACGCGCAAACAATTAACAGCCAAACGCGCGTGCGGCGACGCCGGCCGTGACACCCTGACTGAGTTCTCGCTTAGCGAGTACTCTAATATCGTGACCTTGAGTCCGGCCGGAGCGGGAGTTTCCCTTCTACTCTGTTATTATTTATTCTTATGGTTCTTGCGCGGATTTCATCATTTCTAATGCGATCCCGCAGAGAAACTCCGAGCATAGCCCACAATAGAACTAGTAAAATTTATTAAATAAAAATTGAATCGACTGCAAAAAAACCACGAAAATGAATTTCTACAATACAATGACTCTTTACATTTATACTCGTAGTGCAGCACGAAGTAAACAATACCGAAAAATAAGTCACAATCATCCCTCTGCAGGGCACATGCATTTCTGTATGACAGGGCGTGAGCTGAGGTGGATTGGGAACTTCACACGCACCATCAAATTTCTTCGTAGACGCGTTCCTCGCGATGTTATGTCATGTCACCGTAAAGCTCATGGTAAATTTCAAATGTAATTTCGCACGTAAAGAGCGATCCCGCGCTCGAACTGGCGACCCTCTGTTTGAGAGGTCAAATCAAAAACCGGCCAAGAGCGTGTCGGACACGCCCAAGGTAGGGTTCCGTAGCCATTGCGAAAAATCAAGTAATATTTTTCTAAGGATTTCGTATGTGTACGGAATAATAATAATAATAATAATAAAAAGCATTTATTAACTCCACCACAGTTCCAGTAAATACAAACGATAAATTTTACACTATAAAATAAAAATAAATAAATAAATATCACGGGACAATTCACACCAATTGACCTAGTCCCAAAGTAAGCTTAGCAAAGCTTGTGTTATGGGTACTAGGCAACGGACAAACATACTTATATAGATAGATACATACTTAAATACATATTAAACACCCAAGACCCGAGAACAAACATTCGTATTTTTCATACAAATATCTGCCCCGACACGGGAATCGAACCCGGGACCTCAAGCTTCATAGTCAGGGTCTCTAACCACTAGGCCATCTGGTCGTCTGAAACTATACAATTTACAATAAGCTACAAGACTTGTGCGGTGGAGACTGGTGCCTGAACTAGGGGAAACCTGTATTTCAGGTCACCAGGCCTCCGAAACCCAGATGTCAGCAACCACAGAGGTCATGCCGAGAAAACTGAACTTAAGTAGAATTCATGTGGAGTACAAAAGCTATAAAAAGAAAAGATTTATCTTAATATAAATGAGTGTAAGGAGTGTGCGTGTGTGCATGCACGTGCGTGTGAGTGTGTGTATATGTGTGTGTTAGTGTTTGCATGGGCGCGTGTATATTATACATCATACAATTGGAACCAAAAGTTTTTCAGTTGTATCATCCAAGTTTAGGTATGTTTTATACCTTAGGCTACTATTTACTCTAAAACTACAAATAATTTCCAAGCAATCTTAGCCGCTATAATTTTCCTAGTAAATTTGATATATTTACTACCATTCTGAATTTTTTCAAATTTTTCCACCCAACAGTTTAGATTTTAGAGGGGGGGGGGGGGCGATTTTAATGAAAATTTTCACTTTAAAGTTGGATATTTCGCAAACGGATCACTGAATAGAAAAATCATATTAGCAACCCCGCAATGGTTTTAAAAGATCTATCCAACGATACCCCACACTATAGGGTTTGTCGAGAAAAAAAATCACCCCCCTTTACGTCTATGGGAGGTACCCTAAAAAAAAATTATTGTTATGTATATTCATGCCAAATTACAGCTTTCTAGTACTAACGATCTCTGAGCTTAGCCGCGGACGGACAGACAGACATGGCAAAACTATAAGGGTTCCTAGTTGACTACGGAACCCTAAAAAAGGTGAATAGACGGCCTTGTAGCTTCGGAGCGATCTCTCATTTTATAAAGGTAAGAAAGGTAAGGAATAGATTTCACCAGGTGGTGCAATTTAGAACAAACGAACACTTAATTGAGTCGCCGCCTGCGCGGTACGGGGGCTGGGGGGTATGACGACAAAGGGGGCCGGGAGAGGTGCGGGCGGCAGGCACACGAGGCGCGCTCGCCGCCCGCACCTCTCCCGGCCCCCTTTGTCGTCATATCCCCCCCCCCCCCCCCCAGCCCCTGTACCGCGCGGGCGACGACTCATTCAAACGGTTTAGATATAGTATAGTACGAATCTTTTGAGGTGTCCCGATCTCGTTAAGAGCCCACCTTTCGAACAAATATTCTATTATGTCCTCAAGTGAATAATCCTCAGTTTAAAATGAACGTAAATATAAGACAAGATAGCTCATTGAAATAACGACTTTATTATTTACAGTAGAGCTCATTTTAATTGAAACTTTGTTTGTTTGTTTGTAAAAAAAATATTATCTGCCAAGAAAATTTCATTGAAAATGAACTCTGTACGGTAAATAATAAAGTCGTTATTTCAATGACCTATTTTATCTTATATTTCTGTTTTTTTTTTAAACTGAGCTTTGTTCGAAATGTGGGCTGCTAACGAGATCGGGACACCTCAAAAAATTCGTACTATACCTAATGATATTTACAGAGATATGGTCATTCCATTCTGAATCAAACAAATCCTGTTTATTCCCTATCCCGTGAATATTTCAACAAATCCGTCTATAATCATTGTTTGCATCTTAAAAAGCAACTTCTGTGCAAAATTTCAGACTTCTAGGGCAAAGGGTTTGGGCCCGGCATAGACGAGTCCCTCATTCCCTTCTCATTCTGAGGGGAGGCCTGTGCCCTGTAGTGGGACGTATAAAAGCTGTGATGATGATGATGATGATTGACGATGACGAGTCAATCAGTTAGTCAGTGTGTAAGTCAGTCAATCAGTCAGGACTTTTCATTCATTTTATTTGTATAGGTTTTAGGTTTGAATTTTGTAAGACACTAACAATATACGTTAACCCTTTATTTGGCAAAATTTCAAAAAGTTGGTAATTTTATCGTCTTAAATTAGGTCTCCTGAAAATTCTATATTCAAAAAAAATACAAAAATATGGTATTAGGTCATGTATATATCGCAGGTTTATAACGATACTAACACTAAGTATACGAAATTATTCTCATTTCAAAAATTAACTTCGTGTTAAAAGAAAAACAGGTTTATTTTTGAAAAGAAAATAATTTCGTGTAGTGTCAGTATCGTTATAAACGTGCGATATTGTGGTATATATTTCCAAATATAGGGTACTAGGCAGAATAGGTACGTCGTGTTATATTTTGTGAAGTAAATCACTACCCAATGAACTGATGACTTCCGCTGTTCCGATATCTCCTAAATCTACGTAGTTACTATAAAACTTAGTAAAAAGTCTATTTTTATCTTTCTTATTGGATTCTGAACTTCGGAAGACTAGTTACGTCATCTAGTGGCGAGTAGCTTTAAGTTTGGGAGACAAGACAATGTTTCGCTAGTACGTGACAGATGGCGTTGTTCGTTGCTAACTTCAGGGTAGATGATTGTCATAATCTGTGGCTATTGTAAAGATAGTACAGACAATCGAATTAGAAACCTCTCTGAAATAGAAGTTTCTTACTGAATTGCAAGACGAGTTCATTTGTAACTAGCTGATTCTGATTACTATTTATTAAATTAACATTTAAAATAATAAAATTAATAAATAAAATCACGCAAGTGTCAAGTAAAGAAAAAGCAGTCCTAAAAAAACAATAACCGTAATAATATGCGAAAATTTGTAAGTGCGTACTCCTTCACTCACGCTAAGTCAGATGGATGGATGGATTTGTAAAAATTTGTTTTGATTGACTTTTAGAATAGCACAGTAGGCTGCTCTTTATCCTGATATTCTACGTATTAGATAACGTAGATTATAACGTAAGTTTTAGTAATTCTCAAAATTTTATTTCGGCTGCCAGACCAACTCATTAATGCGAGCTAAACCACGGATAAAGGCTAGTAGGTACATTATAAATTGTAAAATTGAAATCATGATTTGTTTACCAGCTAGTGTGCAACAGCTTTTAATTTAACCATCAGCCTGCCGTCAAGAATCCGCAGCCAACTTCATTTGCAATGACGTTACAATTTTGAAAAATGGCCGCCGTCAAGTTCGCTGTGATCGACGTTAGCGATTTTCTTTCAAAAAAACAAGCTGCGGAGCCCGAGGTGGCTGCCGATTGGGCTAAATTAGAAGAGCTTTACAATAAAAAGTGAGTACGGCCACCATTTCCTCTCATAACTGACTATTTTTTCTCTTATAAACAACTATAACCTCTCGTTGTTTTTGCAGATTATGGCACCAACTTACTTTAAAACTGACGGAGTTTGTGAACCATCCGTCCCTGCAGGCTGGCGACAGTCTAATTCAACTGTACAACAACTTTTTGAGTACTTTCGACAACAAGTAAGTCAATTTGCAAGTCACTGATCATTGTGTTTAGCTCTACTACATTTCGAACGAATACGAGGGAACAATAGTGAAATATTTAATTACAGTCCTTTTACGGGAATGTTTATTTTGCAAAAACCCTTAGTCATTGCCTACTTGATAATCAGTGGCCTTTTGCGTCATGCTTAGTCCTAGGAAGGTTGTGTTGATATGTCAGTTATTCATTCAGTCCACTTTTTGATGTGCTGTTGTTCAATAGGAAAAAGAAAAAAGAAGTCATGGTATAGCCTCTCAAACAGAGAATTTGTGATTTTGTTGGTGTTTATGCTCAAAATTTTATTTGAAATTTACCAATTGTTTATTTAAAGGAAAATGTCATAGAAGAATTTGGAAAGAAATTCAATTGTGTGTGTGAGTGCACACTGTGTGAAAACTACAACACTAACCATCTCATTATGAGAGAAGTCCTGTGCCCTACAGTGGGACGTATTACGCTGGGATGATGAGTTAAAACTGATTTTACTGTTATCTAACTAATATTTAAAAATCTTGTGTCATGGTGTTTGTTATCAATCTCCTCTGAAGCGGCTTGACCAATTTTTATGAAACTTTTATTTCTATATTTGGTAGGTCTGAGAATAGGTTCTAGGCTATTTTTCATAACCCTATTCTTCACGGATGGAGTTGCGGGCAACAGGTAGTTAAGTTATATAAAATTGTATGTTAAAATTTGTGCACTGATAGAAAAATTACCCTCCAGATAGTCTGAATTGATGTTCCATGTTGTTCTACGGGTGAATCATCTTTTTCTTGCCACCTGTTGCGGTTACACAAATTTTTAACCCCCAAAACAAATAGAGGGTGTGCCTGTCTGTATGTGGCTTCATAACTCTAAAACAAGTGAACCAATTTGGATGCAGTTTTTTTATTTGAAAGCAGGTTTCTTGGTGATGGTTCTTAGACATGTTTCATCAAAATTGGTTCAGCCGTTTCAAAGTTATCAGCTCTTTTGTATGCTGCGGAAGGGATCTTGGACTTAATTACGTTGGGGGTTTATAACATTTTTAATTTGTTATAGTTATGTCTCTTGGACAACCTAAGGGCCTACGCTAGCTGACGCGGACGCCCGAAGCGTGCGCACGCTCGCGGGTCTCGCTCCATAAAAAATCTACCTAAAATCCGTCGGCGCCACTTAGCGCTGTTCATACAATTTCTTATTAGACGCGCGCGCGACGGGCGTCCGTTCCGGGTAGCTAGCGTAGGCCCTAAGCATTTTTCTATGAAACAATATGGAGATGTCACTAGAACAACCAGGGAACATTGTAAACAACTTAGAAAAGTTGTTGATGCACCCCTTAAAACAAGCCTACCAATTCCTAAAAGGGTCAGCAATGCACCTGTGATGCCCCCCGTGCTGAGGGTGTCCATGGGCGATGGTGATCACTCTCCATCAGATGACCAGTCTGCTCGTTTGCCCCCTCTTATATTTAAAAAAAAATCACTACAAAAGCTACATTTTTATGATCACTAAATCTAATACAAACCATTATCACCGTTTCAGAATCAACCCCCTCTCGCTGATCGAGATATGCAGCCACATAGTGAAACAGTTTGACAACAAGAGGGATGCCATCGCCTTCCTTGAGAAGGTGGAGACCAAGGTTAAGATGAACGATGAGGCCCTAACACTGTGCAAGGTAAAGAGATTTATTCAATAGTTTCCTTGACTGTTATCACGCCTGATGAGGCCAAAGATGTAGCTCATTGCCTTGAAAAGCCCGAAAAAAAATTTAAATTAGAGATCAACTGCAATAAAATCAAACCCGCCCAGTAGAAATTTAAAACTCACCGATTTCATTTAGTATAAAACCAATTTCTAAGTAAAACAAAACCAAGTATACATTCATAAATATTTAAATGAATAAAATAAAAAGGTCATCTTTTTTTAATTACAAAAATGTTTAGTTTATAATTATCAGTGATCGGAGCTCTGGGTGCAAAACTTTAACAAAACTTGTAAAGCTGACATTAAGGAGAATTTACAACCAAGAAAAATAAGAATATTATTGGCAGATTAGTGTTCAATTTAACTCTATAACGAAATCTCAGATTTTCAATAGTTTATTAATATCTTCATGTCTGTAAGCAATGTTTCATGCCCGCTTGGCAAGTTTTGCACCCAGAGTTCCGATCACTGATAGTAATTCCACTGTTAATGTTTAGTACCTGGGCGACCGAGCTCTGCTCGGGCAGAAACTCGGTACCAAGCGTTTTCCCAGAGATAAGACCAAGCTAGATCAATTTTTCATCCCCGAAAACCCCCAAATACCAAATTTCATCGAAATTGTTGGAACCGTTTCCGAGATCCTGATTATATACACCGGAGGGGTGGGGGGGGGGGGGTGAGAGGGGGGGAGGGAGCGCGGGAGTACTAAAGGGGGGATGAAAATTTCATTGATTTTGCCGTAGGATGCACCGTTTTCAAGATATTTGACAAAAACACCGGAGGTTGGGTGAGTCACGTTAAACTATCGTCCGTAAACCGACTTTACAGACAACCGGCTTTTCCTGTTCTGTGCTCCCAATAGGGAACGTGCACATAGACGGTGCTGCCAACTGGTGCCATAAGGGTGCCATCAATTTGAATGTTTTACCTTGATAAGTTTGTTTTACTGTCCGCATAGTGTCTCTTCTGTCGCATTAGTGCTGCCGCCTATAGTTACTGCACGTTCCCTATAATACTTTTTCTAACAAAAAAGTAACTTTTTCTCACAAAAGAAGAAACTTGACGTTTTCTCATGAAAAATAAACTTAAAAAAAAACTAAAAATGTTGAAAAAAAACGTGGATTCGAACCGAGGTCGGCTGGATCCGCGACCACCCGATTTCTAATGTGCCATTATGATCTGCTCGAAGTCGGCGAAATTTAGCTTTATATTCTAATGCAAACAAAAATAGCCGGAAAACACGAGTAAAAGCGATTTTCTGAAAATGAAACATAGCTAGATCAGTTTTTCATCCCCGAAAACCCCCACATACCAAATTTCATCGAAATCGTTGGAGCCGTTTCCGAGATCCTGATTATATATATACATATATATTTATATATATACATATATACAAGAATTGCTCGTTTAAAGGTATTAGATAAATTCTAAACATTTGGTTTGTAGTTTTATCCTATTGTTTGTTTTTTTATTTTGTTTCTTTACATTTTTGATCTCTAATGTCGTATAATAATAATAATTTATTTAATTCGAGTAACGGAGTCCAGTAGGAATTGAGTTGTTGTGCCAAACTGATATCTGACATTCCATTCCAGGTGCTCCAAGGTGAGATATATCTGGAGCAGTTGAACGATCTGGATGCGACGGAGAAGATCATTGAGCAGCTGGAAGGCTCCTTGGAGGATGCTGATGGAATCACACCAGTCCACGGACGCTTCTATAAGCTCGCTTCTGAGTACTACAGGTACTTTTAAACTATGTATTTGTTTTAGTAATAGGATGAAAATATCCAAAAACACGCGTAGCCCAACCAACCTATCTTGAGCCATCGTGCCTCCCCCACACCCGAAATCGCCCACCCAAAATCGATTAGCGCGAAAAGCTCGGTAGGCCCTTGAGAACGCGAGACCAAAAAGTAAAAATATATGTTTTTTTATCAGGTTGTTCAACATTAATGGCACAAAAACTCTGTTTACATTATGGTCTATCACATAGATGAGTAGAGATAAACTACGATAACATGGCCCGCGCCTCCACATTACTATTTCAATGTGTTTAGTCACATATTTACGAAATAATTTTTATTTAGTAGTAGGTATATGCTTTTGTTTGACGGCTGTCTCAACGCGCACACATGCGTTGGAAGTTTTGGTGTGCTTTATAAATACTTTCACAATACATAGAAGACTTCTTGAATTGTAGAGGGGTGGGCCATGTTATCGTTGATTATCTCTATTGGTCCGAGAGCTGATAGACATTTTTGAGTAGGTATTTGAGGCAAGCTGAAACCTTGTCTAATGCTTCCCCTATTATAACCGAAGCACAGAACCACAGACCTGGCTGACAGGTGGCGGGGCGGGGGCTAAACCAACCCTCATACTGTTACAAATACGATTTTTTTTTAAGAAAATGTCATTCATTGAGGCATTTCGAAATTTTTATACTTTAAAATTTGATATTTAAATAGTGAGAAAATAAATAAGCTAGATCATTTAGTCGGGACTTAAACTTTGCCAGATGCTTGCAAAACAATTTTGCAAAAATTAAAAAAAAAACCGTTTTCTAGCTTATGCTGAAATTTTAAAAGATTATTTATAATTAAAAATAAATATTTCAAATGAAATACAGATAATTTTGGATGGACAATCGGTCTGCCAATTAAAAAAAAATGAGGGTAGATTTAGCCCCGCTACCCGTCAGCCAGGTCTGTGGTTTCGTGTTGGGGTATAAAGGGGGTGATCCATTTGCGGACTTAAACACCGTCGGATTTGCTCGCTGGCTCTTTATGCATACTTGAAATTCTAAAGTCCGCAAATTTTTAAGTGCTCCATTGGCGGTTTAGACCTTTGGCTCGCGAGTTCGTTGGCGTACGCGGTTTTGCTCGCCAATGGATCACCCCCTTAATAGGAATGGTATGTGACAAGTTTTCAGCTTGCCTCGAATACCTACCCAAAAATTGGTGCCAGCTCTCGGACTAGGGAACCTATCGATGTTTAGAAACTCCATTACTCGAATTTCATTTATCCGAAAACGGTTCTCCGACTTTTTGAAATCCATATGTTTTGTTTTTCCACAACTTCACAATGCCACGAATTCATTTAATCACAGTTTTATTTGCCAACAAATTCAAAATCCCGAATTACAATAATCCATTTTTTTATTTGCCAACCTAATCAGTTGCCATATTTTCATAATCTAATTGTAACGAAAAGCCGAAGGTAAGTTTTTATTATCTACCTAACCTAACATCAGAGTAAGACAACATTGCTTAATTTTTAGCGAGCGAGCGAAGCGAGCGAGCAAGACGGTTCGGAGCGGAAGCGACTCGGATAGATTAGGTTCAAAGGCTAATGCGGGAGCGTAGCGGAGCGAAGCTCCCGCATTAGCCTTTGGTGTTAGTTATTTTTTTTATAACCACCTACAAAACCCCCTACCCACATAGCAAACTCAATAAAATATTTGGGCAACATTAAACAACAAAATGAATATTACGCTCCACACGTAATTGCATGGTCGCCTTTTGTATCCCTGACCTTTGCGGAATAATAATTTTGCGGAATAAATATATATTTGGCAAACGATCCAACGGAATTTCATGCAGTGGGATTTTGAATCAATCGGCAAATAAAAAAATGGATTTTAAAACATTTGGCAAAAGAAAATATGGTAAATAAAATTTCGGACAAACAATAATTTGGAAAATGAAAAAAAGGAGTTTCGTTTTCGGAATTTTAATATTCGGAAATGAGCTTTTCGAGAATATGTTAGGTAACCCTCGGACTATACCTATTTATCTCCCCGTCTCCCGTTCAGGGTCCGAGGCCCCATGGGGCGCTACTACCGCAGCACGCTCCGCTACGTGGGCTGCATGGAGGGCGGCGCCCTGCTGCCGGCCGCGGAGCGCCGCGCCACCGCCGCGCGCCTCGCCGTCGCGGCCGTCGTCGCGCCCGCCGTCTACGACCTGGCGGAGCTGGTAACGCTGCGGCGGGAGGGTTGTGGCCGCTACTGGCACACACTGGGGGCTGCATGGAGGGCGGCGCCCTGCTGCCGGCCGCGGAGCGCCGCGCCACCGCCGCGCGCCTCGCCGTCGCGGCCGTCGTCGCGCCCGCCGTCTACGACCTGGCGGAGCTGGTAACGCTGCGGCGGGAGGGTTGTGGCCGCTACTGGCACACACTGGGGGCTGCATGGAGGGCGGCGCCCTGCTGCCGGCCGCGGAGCGCCGCGCCACCGCCGCGCGCCTCGCCGTCGCGGCCGTCGTCGCGCCCGCCGTCTACGACCTGGCGGAACTGGTAACGCTGCGCCCGAGAGGCTTGTATTAGCAGAGGACACGTGGAAGATCGACCTTCACCGATCAAATAACTCGACGAGACATATTTTTTATCAAATATAATTTATAAACAAATATGCCTAAGATAAAAAAAAAAAAATCAAAAAGTTTATTTGGTTTTACAAGATTGTGATTCCTAGTAAAACAAGGTTGGAACCTTCCATTAAGCAAGCAATGCTTGTATCGGAAAGTCCCGCTCTTCCTTTACTCAGAGATAACAGAAAAAAAAACCCAATAGGATTTATACATTAAATTATAAAGTACTACTAACTTCTTAATTACTAATTTGTGTGTTCATGTGCGAGTCATTGCGTGTGCACGTGTGTGTGTGTGTGTGTGTATGTGTATGTGTGCGTGCGTGCTTGCGTTCATTACGTGAGTAGATGTGATTGTGTATAGAATATATAATGATGAATGATAACTTGCCTATCGAAAAGTGTTCATAGCTATTTTATTTTTTTTGTTTTTTTGTGGAGTGCCTTTAGCCATCTTCCAGCTCCATCATCAGACCCTGGTTACCATCTGGGATCAAAATACTCGTCAAGCCGAATCAAACGAGTCCCAACTCGATGGGATTCTGTCGTTTTATTGTGGAGTGCCTTTGGCCATACTGAATTAATGAAATTACGAATTACCCCATTGAGTTTAAACTCGTTTGATTCGTCTTGACGAGTACTTTGATCCCAGATGGTAACCAGGGTCTGATGATGGAGCTACAAGATGGCTAAAGGCACTCCACAAAAAAACAAAAAAAATAGCTATGAACACTTTTCGATAGGCAAGTTATCATAGGCATATTTGTTTATAAATTATATTTGATAAAAAATATGTCTCAGCGAGTTATCAGATCGGTAATCTTCAACGGCTCTTAGACCATATGGCCACTACTGGCACACACTGGGGGCTGCGTGCAGGGCGGGGCTCTGCTGGCGGCCGCAACGCCCGCCGGCTACCTGGCGGTGGTAACACTGCGGCGGGAGGGTTGTGTGTTTCTGAACAACGACGCTGACAAACGGATTATAATATTTTTAGGGTTCCGTACCCAAAGGGTAAAAACTGGTCCCTATTATTGAGGCTCCGCTGTCCGTCCGTCTGTCACCAGGCTGTATTTAGGGAACCGTGATAGCTAGAGAGTTGAAATTTTCAAAGATGATGTATTTTGGTTGTCGCTATAACAACAAATACTAAAAAATGAAATAAAATAAATATTTAAGGGGCTCCCAAACAACAAACGTGGTTTTGAGGGTTCCGTACCCAAAGGGTAAAAACGGAAACCCTATTAATGAGGCTCCGCTGTCCGTCCGTCCGTCCGTCCGTCTGTCAACAAACATGATTTTTTTTGCTAGTTTTTGCTCGATATTTATAACGGCAACAGGTAGACGCTTGAAATATTCACAGAATATTTAATTATATATTGACTTTAAAAATAAATTATTAAATTAAAATAAAAAAAATATTTAAGGGGGCTCCCATACAACAAACGTGATTTTTATAGATAATTGTACGGAACCCTTCGTGCGCGAGTCCAACTCGCACTTGACCGGTTTTTAATTTTTAATTTTATTTAAGGTTTACCAACTGTTAAAACTAGGTACATCAGAAATTGTCTTGTATAAACAATGAAGTTTGTTGTATGGGAGCCCTTAAATAAATAAATAAATATCACGGGATAATTCACACCAATTGACCTAGTCCCAAAGTAAGCTAAGCAAAGCTTGTGTTATGGGTATTAAGCAACGGATAAACATACTTATATAGATAGATACATACTTAAATACATATTAAACACCCAAGACCCGAGAACAGACATTCGTATTTTTCATACAAATATCTGCCCCAACACGGGAATCGAACCCGGGACCTCAAGCTTCGTAGTCAGGTTCTCTAACCACTAGGCCATCTGGTCGTCATCGAATATTAACCCCTTAAATATTTGTTTTATTTTAATTTAACTATTTATTTTTAAAGTGAATATATAACTAAATATTCTGTGAATATTTCAAGCGGCTACCTGTTGCCGTTATCAATATCGAGCAAAAACAAGCAAAAAAGACACGTTTGTTGTTTGGGAGCCCCTTTAATATTTATTTAATTCTGTTTTCTAGTATTTGTTGTTATAGCGGCAACCGTAACGCATCATCTGTGAAGATTTCAACTGTCTAGCTATCACGGTTCACGAGACAGCCTGGTGACAGCTAATAAAAACTATCTAAACATTAGTAATCCTAATAAAAATATCTAACCCCTCTCATTCTGAGAGGAGACATGTGCCTGTGGACGTATATAGTCTGCGATGATGCTGAATTTTTTTCGTGGCTGTTAACAAATACGTATCCTTTCAGCTAGCCCACCCCATAATGGACTCCCTGGACAACACTCCCGACGCGTGGGCGCGCCAACTGGTCTCGGCGGTGGCGCGCGGCGATGTGGCCGCCTTCGAAGCCATCCGCAGCGCCGGCCCGCCGCCAGAGCTGCGGCGCGCTGAGCACAGCACCCGCCAGAAGCTGAGGCTCAGCTGCCTCACCGAGGTAACACTGGAAGATGCTTCGCAGCCATCCGCAGCGCCGGCCCGCCGCCAGAGCTGCGGCGCGCTGAGCACAGCACCCGCCAGAAGCTGAGGCTCAGCTGCCTCACCGAGGTAACACTGGAAGATGCTTCGCAGCCATCCGCAGCGCCGGCCCGCCGCCAGAGCTGCGGCGCGCTGAGCACAGCACCCGCCAGAAGCTGAGGCTCAGCTGCCTCACCGAGGTAACACTGGAAGATGCTTCGCAGCCATCCGCAGCGCCGGCCCGCCGCCAGAGCTGCGGCGCGCAGAGCACAGCACCCGCCAGAAGCTGAGGCTCAGCTGCCTCACCGAGGTAACACTGGAAGATGCTTCGCAGCCATCCGCAGCGCCGGCCCGCCGCCAGAGCTGCGGCGCGCTGAGCACAGCACCCGCCAGAAGCTGAGGCTCAGCTGCCTCACCGAGGTAACACTGGAAGATGCTTCGCAGCCATCCGCAGCGCCGGCCCGCCGCCAGAGCTGCGGCGCGCTGAGCACAGCACCCGCCAGAAGCTGAGGCTCAGCTGCCTCACCGAGGTAACACTGGAAGATGCTTCGCAGCCATCCGCAGCGCCGGCCCGCCGCCAGAGCTGCGGCGCGCTGAGCACAGCACCCGCCAGAAGCTGAGGCTCAGCTGCCTCACCGAGGTAACACTGGAAGATGCTTCGCAGCCATCCGCAGCGCCGGCCCGCCGCCAGAACTGCGGCGCGCTGAGCACAGCACCCGCCAGAAGCTGAGGCTCAGCTGCCTCACCGAGGTAACACTAACATAGTTGACACGCACACATCACGCATCAGTATCCCAGGGGTGGAAAATGGTCAGTAAAGTTAGTTTTTTTGACCAAAGTCAGTAATAGTCAGTTTTTTTGACCAAAGTCAGTAATAGTCAGTTTTTTTGACCAAAGTCAGTAAAAGTCAGTTTTTTTACCAAAGTCAGTAAAAGTCAGTAAAACTCGGATTTTTTTATCAAAGTCAGTAATAGTCAGTTTTTTTGACCAAAGTCAGTAAAAGTCAGTTTTTTTGACCAAAGTCAGTAAATGTCAGTTTTTTTGACCAGTCAGTAAAAGTCAGTTTTTTTTACTTAAGTCAGTAAAAGTCAGTTTTTTTGACCAAAGTCAGTAAAAGTCAGTTTTTTTGACCAAAGTCAGTAAATGTCAGTTTTTTTGACCAGTCAGTAAAAGTCAGTTTTTTTTACTTAAGTCAGTAAAAGTCAGTTTTTTTGACCAAAGTCAGTTTTTTTGACCAAAGTAAGTAAAAGTCAGTTTTTTTTCGAAAAATGCTCAGTAATGTCAGTACTTTGAGAGTCACGGTCCATTCTTCCATAAAAGTGGTCCGATTTCTATAGATTATATTGGATTGACAAAAATGCGGATTTATCCATCTCATCATCAACACATTTTTTTATTTATATCCGCCTCTCCTGCAGCCATTTCATCCGAGGAGTACTTTGGCTCATTTTACTTGTCCAGTAATTTAAGTTTTCGAGTATACGGGTATGCGAACCCGGATATCCCGAGCTGTTATTTGCTACAAAATGGTCAGTAAATGGGTCAGTATTTTGGAGTGTTCTTAGATAAATAGATAGATAAAGACGTTTATTTGGTACTGCAAGCACACACAATCAAGATTAACAAAAATACAAAAGTCAGTACAAACTTAAAAGTAAAACATTATACAGGGTGTTTGGTAGCTACGTGCAAAGCTTTAAGGGGGTGATAGCCAAGGTATTTTTGAACATTTTTAGCTATATTTGTCTTAGCCGAAATTTGTTTTTTTTTTTTAATTGAAGACTTAGAAATTTTAGGAAAATACCCAGAATTTGACAGTCACGAGTCAATATTGCCCCAATGAGCGTTAATTTGGAAACCAATTCTTATATTTCGGATAGTTTAATGTGTATTGGACCAAATGAAATAATTTTTAAGTGTCTTTCTTGCCACAAAAACAAAATGGAGGCATTCCAAATTACGAAAAATGTCTTAGGTTGGAACAGAGTCTTTTTTCTGGGCCATAAAAAATATTAAAAAAAAAATCTTTGAAATGTTCAAACATTTTTAGAAACATGCCTGTTTATTGTTCTTTCTTTTAAGGTATCACTCATTGGCATTGCTTGCTAAATCTGAGATAAAAAAAAAAACAAACTCAGGGAGCACTCGCTAAGAATGCACTAGTCTTGAAATTTTACTAGTAAATAACATGTGAAAAAGACAAGTCTACGTCATTTTTCTGTGCCATGTTTAAAATTTCCAAATTAACGCTCATTGGGGCCATATTGACTCGTGGCTATCAAATTCTGGGTATTTTCCTAAATTTTCTGTCTTCAATTAAAAAAAAAAAAACAAATTTCGTCTAAAACATATATGGCTAAAAATGTTCAAAAATACTTCGGCTATCACCCCCTTAAAGCTTTGCACGTAGCTACCAAACACCCTGTATATCTTAGCCGAAATTTGTTTTTTTTTTTTAAATTGAAGACTTGGAAATTTTAGGAAAATACCCAGAATTTGATAGTCACGAGTCAATATTGCCCCAATGAGCGTTAATTTGGAAATTTTAAATATGGCACAGAAAAATGACGCAGACTTGTCTTTTTCACATGCTATTTACTAGTTAAATTTCAAGACTAGTGCATTCTTAGCGAGTGCTCCCTGAGTTTGGTATATACTTTTTATCTCAAATTTAGCAAGCAATGGCAATGAGTGATACCTTAAAAGAAAGAACAATAAACAGGCATGTTTTTAAAAATGTTTGAACATTTCAAGGATTTTTTTTAAATTTTTTTTTATGGCACAGAAAAATGACTCTGTTCCAACCTAAGACATTTTTAGTAATTTCGAATGCCTCCATTTTGTTTTTGTGGCAAGAAAGACACTTAAAAATTATTTCATTTGGTCCAATACACATTAAACTATCCGAAATAAAAGATTTGGTTTCTAAATTAACGCTCATTGGGGCAATATTGACTCGTGACTATCAAATTCTGGGTATTTTCCTAAAATTCCTAAGTCTTCAATTTAAAAAAAAAATATCAAATTTCGGCTAAGACATATATGGCTAAAAATGTTCAAAAATACCTCGGCTATCACCCCCTTAAAGCTTTGTACTTAGCTACCAAACACCCTGTATATTGTCTGTTTGCGCTGCAGTAGTGCAAAAGGGCCGTGGCTCAGTGTTCAACATTGCTCATAGGAGCAAAACACTGATATTCTGCCACAACCAAGAGGATCGAGAACAAAATATTACTTACTAATTCAAAATAATTATACAACAAAAGAAAAACAAAACAAACAGTGCTAAGCATCATTAATACCGACAATAAAAAGCAGATTACACCTACAACAAAAGCACAAAACAAGCCATGCCACCCGAGACGTCCCCAAAACTACCAGTAGTTCTTGCCAGTAGAGTCTGTATTCTTGGCCATGGAATCAGTTTCCACCCCTGGTATCCCCATAATGGGCTCCCTGAACAACACTCCCGACGCGTGGGCGCGCCAACTGGTCTCAGCGGTGGCCGCCTTCGAAGCCATCCGCAGCGCCGGCCCGCCGCCCGAGCTGCGGCGGGCTGATCACAGCACGAGGCAGAAGCTAAGGCTCAGCTGCCTCACCGAGGTAACGCTAGAAGATGCTTGAAGTCTGATAAAACATCAAAAGGAGGCGCAGGGTCTAAAACAGCACGAGGCAGAAGCTGCGGCTCAGCTGCCTCACCGAGGTAACGCTAGAAGATGCTTGAAGTCTGATAAAACATCTAAAGGAGGCGCAGGGTCTAAAACAGCACCCGGTAGAAGCTGCGTCGCAGCTGCCTCACCGAGGTAACGCTAGAAGATGCTTGAAGTCTGATAAAACATCAAAAGGACGCGCAGGGTCTAAAACAGCACGAGGCAGAAGCTGCGGCTCAGCTGCCTCACCGAGGTAACGCTAGAAGATGCTTGAAGCCTGATAAAACATCAAAAGGCGGCGCAGGGTCTAAAACAGCACGAGGCAGAAGCTGCGGCTCAGCTGCCTCACCGAGGTAACGCTAGAAGATGCTTGAAGTCTGATAAAACATCTAAAGGAGGCGCAGGGTCTAAAACAGCACCCGGTAGAAGCTGCGACTCAGCTGTCTCACTGAGGTAACACTAACATCAAAAGGAGGATAAATTCCACTACCGCACTTCGAAGAACCGTCTGACTTTCCCTCACTATCTTGATGACACACAACCACATCTCATATGCTCGAAGTTCATATGCCGTTCGATTCCCAACGCTGGTTTATTTTCTGAGCATCCATATTTCAGTTTGTATTTAGTATGAAATATATAGTTTTCACGGGATGACCGATAAAGTAATAAAAATTAAGTTGAAAAAAAAAATACAAAAAAATACTTCATTTCAAACTTGATGAAATTAATAGTTTATAGTTATGTAACATTAACTTCTTTGATCAATTATAACTGTAGATCCACAGTCGCGCGCCCGAAAATGTCCGAGCCAAATGAGCGCCACTTTGATAAAAGTGGCCTTCTTTTTTCTCAGAACGTTGCGTGAAATTGTCAAGTTTAGCTGTCAAGTGGAGTTTTGCCGCTACCGAAAATCGACTGTAATAAAGTAAAAACTAGGTTCAAATTTCTGTGTAGGTGATGATTTTATTTGTTACGCAACCAAATAAAAAAGTTCGGACATTCTTTGAAGGGGATTTTGTTTGGCAATGTGTATCTTCAGTTATAATTGATCAAAGATTAACTTGGAACATTCCAGATGGCCTTCAACCGCACATCGGCTCAGCGAAAGCTGACGTTCGCCGAGATAGCTCAGGAGGCGCGCGTTCCCGAGAACGAAGTAGAACTGCTGGTTATGAAGGCCTTGGCCGAGAAGCTGATTCGGGGGCACATCGACCAAGTGAGCACTATTTTATACTCTAGTTGTTGCCCGCGACTCCGTCTGCATAGAATCTATACTGCTCCCGATTTGAAACATTCTTTCAGTGTTAGATAGCCCATTTATCGAGGAAGGCTATATAGCACAGATTACTTAATAGTTACTTCGTAACAGATACTGCATCCCGTACAAAATCTTGGTACTTACCGCGATTGTAGCCACAGATTATACTACTCCGTCTCCTTAAGAATGTGTGCGTGCCGACAGTGACAAGGGCTGGCAGTTTGGATTAAAAAAAAATTTCTACATGTTATTTTACCATTTTGTCGGGATAATTGCTATGTATTATATCCATGCAAACTTTCTAGCACTAATATTCTTTAAGCTAAGCCACGGACGGACAAAGAGACAGACGGTCATGGCGAAACTATAAGGGTTCCGTTTTTGCCATTTTAGCTCTGGAATCCTAACAAAAAAGGATATTTATTGTAATGCGCAGAACATATTGCCATGCTCACAGTACCCTAGCGTTATACTAAATACGAAGGTCAACTTTCGAACTTCGCATCGTGCCATCCCGCTCACGCTTATAGCTTTTTATAGAAGAGTAAGAGGGACAGCACGATACGAACTTCCAAATTGTTATATTAGCTATTAATTCTAGCATAGTCATATTAAAATTTGCCCCCTGTTTCACCATTCACTTATAAAAGTCCAGGCGGCATATTTTTTCCGTGGAACACGAATGAACGTGCGTCGGCGCGTGCTTGTGACAACCTACTGGAATTTCGATCGCAGCAGATCGTCCCCGCGGTAGGTAAATATCGCTAAGTACATGGCATGCATGAGGCCTGGCTATAGGCTATATATTATCACGCTAACACCAATAGGAGCGGAGCGGAAGAATGTTTCAAAATCGGGGTTTTTTGAAGTAAAACTTCTATAGGCGCTAATCTCAGGAACTACTCTGCTCCGATTTGAAAAATTCTTTCAGTGTTAGATAGCCCAGTTAGATAGGGCGGGTTGAGAGCGAGTTGTGGACGGGTTGGGGGCGGGTTAGGAGCTGGTTGGAGGTGGGTTGGGGGCGAGTTGAGAGCGGGATGGGGCAGGTTGGGAGCGGGTTGGGGATGGGTAGAGAGTGAGTTAAGAGCGGGTTGGGGGCGGGTTGAGAGCGAGTTGGGAGCGGATTTGGAGCGGGTTGGTTTATTATGAAGTTTCACTTCTTCCGGAAGGAACTAAGGAGAGCCATAATTGATGAAAAAGCAAATTGGATAAAAAAAATAAGCTGCCCAAATTACTAATTCCACGCGGACGGAGTCGCGGGCAAAAGCAAGTAGGGGTATAAAAAGTAGCCTACGACTACGACCTATTCTCAGACCTACCGAGTATGGTGAAAAAAGTTTCATAAAAATCGGTCAAGCCGTTTCGGAGGAGTTCGATAACAAACACCGTGACACAAGATTTTTACATAATTAGATAAAAAAAAATCTTGGGACAAATGACACCAATTGACCTAGTTTCAAAGAAAGAGGTCAATCGACGAAAACGATTCTAATGGTTCTAAGAAATTGGTCCAGTAGTTTTAGCGTTTATTCATAACAAACACAAACATAAAACCTTTCCTCTTTATAATATTAGTGCAGATTTATTTTCCGATTTGTACATTTTGCGAATGTACAGTCAACCAATTTGGTTCCTAGGCCACTCTAGAACCGTGTCATAATGAATCAATTTGTTTATCTTCTACGACAGTGATTATGACAATGATGATGAGTCATGATGACAAACTCGATCTTTGCGAACGTCTGCTTCTGTATTAATAACTTGAATTGTCACTGGCCGTCTGTCAAAACTTCTTTTTCCTCTAATGTCATAGAGCGAAAACGTTTATTTCAAATTGTGCTCGGTAAGTTGGTAATGCTTTGACTCGCGCTGACGTTGTAATTGTCTAGTTGTCAATGCGACGAGGTTCTAAAGTGGCCTACGATTCAAATTGGTTGACTCTACTTTTTGCATGTTCCGCGTATGTGGGCCAATCAACTTTTAAACCGACTATAATCTGTCCGCGACATTTTTCAAACAATTGCAGGTTTTTGTAAGTAAACATGTTTTTTCTGTAATTTAATAGATGAATAGCATGAATACATGCCATCCTACGTAAGTTTAACCTATTAAACCGTGAAATATCTTGTTGGAAGTACGATTTTTTGGTAACGCCAGAGACAATTTTGGTAACGCAGGAGACGCCAAAAACGTCGGTTTAAAAGTTGATTGGCCCATGTCACAATATACGTTGTGTAGGTTTTTCCTTTGGCGACATTTTGCTCCAAAACGGTATTTCTGAATTTTGGAACCAAAGGAGAAATTCATAAAAATTCAAACTTGTTCGATTGCAGGTGAGCTCGACGGTGACAGTGTCGTGGGTTCGTCCCCGGGCGCTGCCGCGCTCCGGCGCCGCTGCCCTCGCGCGCCGCCTCGACGCCTGGAGGCTGGCAACGCGCGCCGCCCAGGATTTGCTCAGTTCCCAGCCGGATCTGCTGACGCTGTAGACGGGTGAGACCAGTGGTACACGAAACCAAGTGTAGGTTGGTGTGACTGATGGTAGACTGGTTGTGTAACCCGATGTAGATTAGTGTGACCAACTTTACTGTAGATGGGTATGTATTACAATACCGAAGTACGAAAGACCGAATGTATTAAAATATCGAATGGGTTAAAAGACCGACACGATTTTTTTCTGAAACCGTTAACTTTTTAAGATTGTTATAAAACAAACCTAACCTAACCTAATGGGTTCTGTAAGATGCCGTTTTAATAAAATCTGAGAAGTTTACGGTTTCAGAAAAAAATCGTGTCGGTCTTTTGAGCCATTCGATGTTTTAATACATTCGGTCTTTCGTACTTCGGTATTGTAATACATACCCCTGTAGATAGGTGTGTAGTGTGAGTTGCGCCTCACACACACACTCTCCCAACCTATACTATATAAGTTATATCGAAGCTCATAGAATATACGCAGTATTTACACGACTCTCGTTGTTTCCTTACCTCATCCTTACATGGCGATCCTAGGATCCTAGGATCGCCATGTAATGTTGACGTATTGAAACACTGACTGTTGCGTTAATACCGTCATATATTTGAGTAATGAAGCTTTATTATATAGTTGCATAATGGGAGAGTGTGAGTGTGGCGCAGCTCACTACAGATGTGACGACGGTAGACAAGGCGAGACCAAATGTCGATAGGTGTGATCGACGTTAGACTGATTGTGAAACCCAATGTAGACAGGTGTGACTAGGGTTACCATATGACAGGCGTTTGCCGCATTTGACAGGCATTTTAAGGTTTAGACAGGCGTGCGGCCGGCATTGGTCTGAGGGGTATGTATTACAATACCGAAGTACCGAAGTGTATTAAAACATCGAATGGGTCAAAAGACCGACACGTCTTTTTTCTAAAACCGTAAACTTCTCAGAATTTATTAAAACGGCGTCATACAGAACCCATTAGGTTAGGTTTGTTTTATAGCAATCTTAAAAAGTTTATCCTTCTTCATTATTATTTTGTTGGCTTTTACTTATTACTTACAGCGTTTTGCTTTAGACAGACATTTTTCTGAAAAATCAGGCATTTTAGGCATCCCTCTATTTACATATGGTAACCCTAGGTGTGACCAACTTAGACAGGTGAGACTAGTAGTAGACTAATAAAACCAATTGTAGATAGGTGTGACCGTCGGTAGACAGGACGTAAAACCCACTGTAGACAGGTGAGACCAACTCCAGGTGAGCTCAACGGTGACAGTGTCGTGAAACCCACTGCAGACAGGTGAGACAAAATTATAGTTTGGTTTGATCGACGGTGGACAGGTTGTGAAACCCACTGTACCTCTACCATGAGTTACACTAGTTTACAGTGACCGTACTCGCTAGCGACGGCGTAAATGATTTGTATGGAGAATTGTACTTCCGTAAGTAACCGCTAGAGGCGCTGTACACAATTCTCCATACAAATCATTTACGCCGTCGCTAGCGAGTACGGTCACTGTAAACTAGTGTAACTCATGGTAGAGGTACTGCAGACAGGTGAAACCAGCGGCAACGCGCGCGTTTAGACTTAAAATACTAAAAAAATTACGTTTCCACGGTATCATGTTTTTTTTTTCGTCTCGGCAATTCACATGTTGTATTAGTTAACTCATTTGTTATGTTATAATACAACTGTATGTGAAATTACGTCATTTTCACGTCACAGTCGTGAATAGGCTAGA
The DNA here is from genome assembly GCA_947563465.1 of Archips xylosteana. Classification (NCBI taxonomy): domain Eukaryota; kingdom Metazoa; phylum Arthropoda; class Insecta; order Lepidoptera; family Tortricidae; genus Archips; species Archips xylosteana. Next base: position 10,783,192 of record OX387373.1, read on the forward strand.
CGACTAAAAAAACTGTTTAGTCCGTCAGTTAGATTATTAAAAAATATTGTACACGTATTTTTTCTTAACCGACTTCAAAAAAAAGAGGAGGTTCTCAATTCGTCTGTATGTTTTTTTTTTTTTTTTTTTTTTTTTTTTTTGTATGTTTGTTACGCGATTACTCCCTCAATTGTGAACCGATTTTCAAAATTCTTTTTTTGTTTGAAAGAGTATACTCCAGAGGTGGTCCCATTGGCACCAAGTCAAGATCTGATCATGGGATCCTAGAGAAATCGAGGGCAACCTTCAAATTTTACAGGCAAACCTATGGTGATTTTAGCATTTCTAGCATCAAGTGAAGTATCTGCATTCAGAAAGTATCATTTGGTAAACTGGACCTGCTGAAGAAGACTGTAGATGGCCAACGGAACTCCTCAACGGGTCAAATCTTGCAAGTTAAATTTGAACCGGTTTCCAATTGAGCTGAAATTTTGCAGGCATATGTAAATTGGATGACGATGCAATATTATTATGACATGGAGCTGATCTGATGATGAAGCTGAAAGATGGCCATAGAAACTCTGTAATAAAGCGATACGACCGCATTGAGTTTGGGCTCATTTGATTTGTCTTGACGAGTACTTTGATCCTAGATGGTAACTATAGGATCTGAAGATGGAGTTAGAAGGTGACCATAAGAACTCCGTAATAAAACGACATAACCCCATCGAGTTTGAGCTCATTTGATTCGTCTTGAAGAGTACTTTGGTAACCAGGGTCAAAAAGTACAGTCAGCAAAGAGTGCCTGTTGTATCGCATAATGTTGATTGTTCTAAAAATTTCTGGCCAAGAATGTTTGGCATACTGTTGAAAGTCCTAAAGCATATTTGTTCGTTCTTTATTGAAAACAAGAACATCGGATTACCTACAATATTAATTGGCCAAAGCAGTCCTAAGAGTTGTGTAAGTCATTCACCTAAACTATAAGTAGGTATGGCACCTACAAAGAAAAGGGGGGCAATAAAAAATACCTACAATCCACCTCCCGTTTAACTTGGTTAGGTTCGTTAGTTACCTTGAGCTCTTTAAAGCGGAATAGAGGAAGGGCTCGGGGGGCGGAGCCCCCCGTAATATAAAACACCTTCAATCCACCCCCTGTTTAACCTGGTTAGGTCCATTAGTTCTCTAGTATCTTACGTCACTCAGAGTGGAAATTGAAGCATCGCTACTGGAAAGGGGGCTCGGGGGGCCGAGCCCCCCGTAATAAAAAAAAAAACCATCCTTCGTTTAACATGGTTAGGTTCGTTAGTTACCTTGCGCTCTTTAAAGCGGAATAGAGGGGGGGCTCGGGGGGCGGAGCCCCCCGCTAAAAAAAATAGTGTCAAACCGCCTCCCGTTTAACCTTACCAGATTCGTTAGTTACCTTGCGTCTCTCAGAGTTAAAATTGAAGCCTTGGTACTGGAAGGGGGGCTTGGGGGGCGGAGCCCCCCGTAATATAAAACACCTTCAATCCACCTCCTGTTTAACCTGGCTAGGTTCATTAGATCTCTAGTATCTTACGTCGCTCAGAGTGGAAATTGAAGCCCCGCTCTGCGAGGGGGGGGGGGCTCGGGGGGCGGAGCCCCCCGCAATAAAAAATATTCTTACAGCACCTCCCGTTTAACCTGGTTAGATTCGTCAGTTATCTTGCGTCCCTCAGAGTGGAAATAGAAGCATCGCTACTGGAAAGGAGGCTCGGGGGTCCGAGGCCCCCGTAATGCGGAATAGAGGGGGGCTCGGGGGGCGGAGCCCCCCGCTAAAAAAAATAGTGTCAAACCGCCTCCCGTTTAACCTTACCAGATTCGTTAGTTATCTTGCGTCTCTCAGAGTTAAAATTGAAGCCTTGGTACTGGAAGGGGGGCTCGGGGGGCAAAGCCCCCCGTAATATGAAACACCTTCAATCCACCCCCTATTTAACCTGGTTAAGTTCATTAGTTCTCTAGTATCTTACGTCACTTAGAGTGGAAATTGAAGCCCCGCCCTTCGAGGGGGGGGGGGGCTCGGGGGGCGGAGCCCTCCGCAATAAAAAATTTTCTTACACCACCTCCCGTTTAACCTGGTTAGATTCGTCAGTTATCTTGCGTCCCTCAGAGTGGAAATAGAAGCATCGCTACTGGAAAGGGGGCTCGGGGGGCCGAGCCCCCCGTAATAAAAAAAAAACCTTTAAACCGTCCTTCGTTTAACCTGGTTAGGTTCGTTAGTTACCTTGCGCTCTTTAAAGTGGAACAGAGGGGGGCTCGGGGGGCGGAGCCCCCCGCTAAAAAAAATAGTGTCAAACCGCCTCCCGTTTAACCTTAGTCTCTCAGAGTTAAAATTGAAGCCTTGGTTCTGGAAGGGGGGCTCGGGGGGCGGAGCCCCCCGTAATATAAAACACCTTCAATCTTCAATAAAAAATATTCTTACACCACCTCCCGTTTAACCTGGTTAGATTTGTCAGTTATCTTGCGTCCCTCAGAGTGGAAATAGAAGCATCGCTAATGGAAAGGGGGCTCGGGGGGCGGAGCCCCCCGCAATAAGAAATACCCTCAAACCACCTCCCGTTTAACCTGGTTAGGTTTGTTAGTTATCTCGTATCCCTCAAAGTGGAAATAGAAACCTCGGTCCCGGTAGAGGGGCTTGGGGGCGGAGCTCCCGTAATAAAAAAAACCTTTAAACCACTTCTTGTTTAACCTGGTTAGGTTAGTTAGCTACCTTGGATCCCTCAAAGCGGCCCCCCGCTATAAAAATACTGATGATATGGTTCCAGCGGAAGACCAGCGTCAGCTGCATAGCCGACATCATGCTGAGTTGGGACCATTTCGTGATAATGTTGTATCTGTTACCGTGCTTTCACCTGTTAATTTAAGATTATGTCACAAATAAATATTTTTTCTTTCTTTCTTTCTTTTTTCTTTCTGACAAACCACCTCCGATTTAACCTGGTTATATTCGTCAGTTATCTTGCATTCCTCAGAGTGGAAATAGAAGCCTCGGTACCGGTAGAGGAGCTTAGGGGGCGGAGCCCCTCGTAATAAAAAAATCCTTTGAAACCACCCCCCATTTAACCTGGTTAAGGTTAGTTAGCTACATTGCGTCCCTCAAAGTGGAATTAGCAGCCGCGTTCTTGGAGGGGGGCTCGGGGGGCGGAGCCCCCCGCAATAAAAAATACAAACAAACTACCTCCCGTTTAACGTGGTTAGATTTGTCAGTTATCTTGCGTCCCTCAGAGTGGTAATAGAAGCCTCGCTAATGGAAAGGGGGCTCGGGGGGCGGAGCCCCCCGCAATAAGAAATACCTTCAAACCACCTCCCGTTTAACCTGGTTAGGTTTGTTAGTTATCTCGTATCCCTCAAAGTGGAAATAGAAACCTCGGTCCAGGTAGAGGGGCTTGGGGGCGGAGCTCCCGTTATAAAAAAAAACCTTTAAACCACTTCTCGTTTAACCTGGTTAGGTTAGTTAGCTGCCTTGCGTCCCTCAGGGTGAAAATAAAAGCCCCGCTCTTGGAGGGGGGGGGGGGGGGCTCGGGGGGCAGAGACAACCCGCAGTAAAAAATCTGTTAAACCATCTACCGTTTCATTTGGTTAGATTCGTCAGTTATCTTGCGTCCCTCAGAGTGGTAATAGAAGTTTTGATACCGGAACGGGGGGCTCGGGGGGCAGAGCCCCCCGCAAAAAAAAACCTTCAAACAATTCCTTGCTTAACCTGCTTAGGTTCGTTAGTATCTCGTATCCCTCAGATTGGAAGTGGTAGGCTTGCTACCAGAGAGTTGGCTCGGGGAGCGGAGCCCCCCTGCAATAAAAAAATACCTTCAAACCATCCCACGTTTAACCTGCTTAGGTTCGTTAGTTACCTTGCGATCCTCAGATCGGAAACAGAAGCCGGGCTTCGTCTACTGGCTACGCCTACGCATCTTTTTTATACCAAAGCAACTAAAAAGCCAAAAATAAAAAATTTTAAATAAAAAATAGAACCGCCTTCAAAAACACCCAAAAAATATTATTTAAAAATTTAACCGACTATAATGAGCATTATAATATCTTTCTACTAATCTGTTTGAAGTCGGGCCTCAGCTCGAGACAGCAGGAGTGGACCAAGTAATTAAATTAATAAATAAATATCCCGGGACAATTCACACCAATCGACTTAGTCTCAAAGTAAGCAAAGCTTGTGTTATGGGTACTAGGCAAAGGATAAACATACTTATATAGATAGATACATACTTAAATACATATTAAACACCCGAGACAAACATTCGTGTTTTTCATACAAATATCTGCCCAAACGCGGGGACCGAACCTGGGACCTCAAGCTTTATAGTAGTAATTTAACTTACCTACATAGATAGATACCTACTATCTATTGGGCGTCTACTACTCCTGCTAGCTCGTGCTGAGGCCCGACTTCAAACAGATTAGTAGAAAGATATTATAATGCTCATTATAGTCGGTTAAATTTTTAAATAATATTTTTTGGGTGTTTTTGAAGGCGGTTCTATTTTTTATTTAAAATTTTTTTGTTTAACAAACAAAAAATGACGAGGATACAGTGCTTAGAAGTTTCGAGTGACGTCACCATATGGTACAATTTTTACCTAAGGGTGACGTCACAAGCCCCCACTCCGCAAGTTTGATGATCTATATCTTTGTAGATTTTTAATAATTTGATAAACCAAAAAATACGTGTCCCATATTTTCCCATAATCTAACTGACGGACTAAATAGAATGACATATTTTTAACCCAGTCGTCATCCCTATTATATGGGCCGTGGTGATCAATTTTTTTTTGTTACAGATTGGTTGGTTGGCGCTGGCAGTGTATCCGTAATTAATATTACATATGTAGAGATAATGTATTTGTATTTAAAACAGAAAATAAACATTGGATGTTGCTTTATAAAAATTAATAAAAGTATTTAAAAACTCCCGTTTTGTCTTTATCTAAATTCACCCGTTGGAGATAGGGAAAAAAGCCTGTTACATGGTAATGAAATTGGACTCTTTAGACTACCAGAAAAAAGAGACTTGTGTCACCGACATAGCTCGATGAATCGCCAGACTCCAGTGGCAGTGGGCAGGGCACATCGCTCGTAGAAACTAATGGCCGATGGGGCAAAAAGGTTCTCGAGTGGCGTCCACGGACCGGAAGCAGTGTAGGTAGGCCTCCAACAAAATGGAGCGACGACCTGGTTAAGGTTGCAGGAACGCGTCGGATGCGGATAGCACGTGACCAATCTGTTTGGTGAGCCTTGGGGGAGCCCTATGTTCAGCAGTGGACGTCTTTCGGCTGAAATGTTGATAATAAATAAATAAATATTAGGGGACAATCTTACACAAATCGACCTAGTCCCAAACTAAGCAAAGCTTGTACTATGGGTACTAGACGACGATAAACATACTTATATAAATAAATAAATACTTAAATACATAGAAAACATCCATAACTCAGGAACAAATATTCGTGCTCATCACACAAATAAATGCCCTTACCGGGATTTGAACCCAGGACCTCTTGCTTCGTAGGCAGGGTCACTACCAACTAGGCTAAAGCGGTCGTTAATGACTGTTGCATCCAAAATACAATACAATAGCACCACAAAATAAACAGTTAAGAGCAAAAGTACATTAAGAAAATTTACATACCATGCAAAACTGTCATTCCTGCGACCTAGGCACAAAAAACGCACTTTTTTTTATGTTAGAGAGGCCAGACAAACGAACTAGTGGGTCACCTGATGTTAAATGATCACCACTGTCCATAGACACCCGCAGCGCTTTACGCGATGCCAGTGCGTTGTCAGCCCTAAGGAAAAAGGAGAGGGAATAGGGGAGGGGGACAGGTATTGGGCCCCCGGCGCTCTCACTGAGTACCTACTGCTGCTTCACGCCGGTGTTCTGTGAGAGGGTGGTACTGCTTGGACGAGCCGACCCATTCGTGATGCAGCGGCTAGCTACAACATGGCTCTACCACTACAAAAACTCCCCGAAATGTGCATTTTTTCTAAGGGTACACCTGTTTCGAAGGATCACTTTCTCGGAAGGCGCACTGTCTCAAAAAGTGCTGTTGAGTCTAGATCCCTAGTGCACGTTAGAGGGGTAATCTATTCTCGATGGTTCCTTCAATAATACGTGGACTGTATAAAAAAAGAGTATAATAAAAATAATCGAACTGAGAAACAATTATAATGCCAGTGCAAGCGCGGCGCGTACAGAGATGCGGTAGCGTACGGAGGGTAATCTCTTGCAATACGAAAGGTCCAAGGTCCGAGGCGCGAGGTGGCGGCCGGGTACGTATCCGCGCCCCCCGCGCTGTAGCGTCGATGCGGGCATCAGGCGCTTGGCCTTAACAGTGCACTTCTCAATTGGTACACTTTCTCAGATAGAGCACATTCTCAGAAGGTGCACTTTCTCAAATGGATTTATCTAGATACATTGGTAAAAATGTTAACATCGCCATCATAGCTTTAGCTTAGGATCTTCATCTAAGGAAAACTTTGTGGTGAAGACTTTGATCAATTATAACTGAAGATACACATTGCCGAACAAAATCCCCTTCAAAGAATGTCCGAACTTTTTTATTTGTTTGCATAACAATTAAAATGATGATTTTAATGATTTTACAGAAATTTGAACCTAGTCTTTACTTCATTACAGTCGAATTTCAGTTGACACTTGACAGCTAAACTTGACAATTTCACGCAACGTGCTGAGAAAAAGAAGGCCACTTTTATCAAAGTGGCGCTCATTTGGCTCGGACATTTTCGGGCGCGCGACTGTGGATCTACAGTTATAATTGATCAAAGGGTGAAGATGACATTTTTGACTATAAAAGGTTTAGGTAATTAACTAAATGTAAACAAAACAATGTCAACTGATGTCTTAAATACTGTAATTCTCCCATTAAACTATCTAAATATTTACATTTCTGTATTAAAATACGTTAGTCTAGTTTGTATTACAATGATATATAAATAAAATGTTTTGAATCCTTGACTGTGCCAGGAAACCGAAGTTTGTTTACATTTAGTACCTACATTCTGGGAAAGTGTGTTTTGAGAAAATGTACTTTTTGGGAAAATGCACTTACGGGGAAAGTGCCCTTAATGGGCAAGTGTACATTTTTAGAGAAAGTGCACATTTCGGGGAAGTGAGTTTTTAGAGCCTAAGCCATTCCTGCTAGCTTGGGTTGAGACACCAACTTGTAAAACAGCAGTAGAAAGCTTTGTGCTGTATTGAAGTCGGTTGTGCTGGAAATTATTTTTTTTCACAAATTACAGGGTGAAACTACTAATTGGGCCAATCAACTTTTAAACCGACTATAATCTGTCCGCGACATTTTTCAAACAATTGCAGATTTTTGTAAGTAAACATGTTTTTTCTGTAATTTAATAGATGAATAGCATGAATACATGCCGTCCTACGTAAGTTTAACCTATTAAACCGTGAAATATCTTGTAGGAAGTACGATTTTTTGGTAACGCCAGAGACAATTTTGGTAACGCAGGAGACGCCAAAAACGTTGGTTTAAAAGTTGATTGGCCCAATTACGATGAAACTGAGGCCTTATTATATAAAACTCGATATTAAACTTAGATTTGTATTTGAACTGTTTCGTTGGTATAAACTGCAATCTAGTACACTAGAAAAGTACCTATTCCAGACATATGTATATGTAAGTGAATCGGACATGATTGAGTATGTACTTGCGCACACGCGCCTGTACGCATGCGTACACACACACACATGTTTGACCCTTTCACCGCCGCGCCTCGACAAAACGTAAACCTGCTTTGAATCTTATGTCATTGTGTCAAGGTCACTTTGACACTGTACTTTGTGACCTATATATGTGTCGTTGGCGTTGAAAAGGTTAATGGTTCAATAGATATAAGTGTAACAAAATCTTCCATGTACCTGTCTGTTTTTGTTTTTATTTCTTTTCTATCACCTGACTGTCGAAGGAGGGTTATGTTTTTTTTTTTTACATAATAATTTGTACCTAGTTATAGAGATATCTTTATATTTAAAAGGAGGTCCCAAACTTGGTGTTTAATATGTAAGGTTAAAAACGAAATAAACATTTATCATTTATCATTGTCAAGGCTAGACTGAATAAGCTATTACTAAAAGGGGCCAGTGCCCCTAGTAGCACCTGGTTGATCAAACTAGTGCAACTTTTCAGTAGCAGAGTTTGGTTGAAATATAGTACCAAACTACCAATAATCTTTAGTAGCAACAGTTTGGTTTGTAATATCAAGGATGATGTAGACTGGATTGGTAGTCGCCATAGTACGGATCGGCCGTGATTTTTGTAGTTTGATTATTAAATCTAGATGGCGCTGAAATATAGCCAGAGGCTTTGAAGGCAAAACAATAAGACTACAGATATTTCATATCACTGCAAAATGTTGGTACTAAAAAGTATTGGTAGTTTGATAGGTACTATCTATCTGAAAGGTTTAGCTACTTGGCCACCGGAAGCGGGCACTGTTTGCGGTCCAGCTCCAAACTCACACTTGCCTTCCCGCCGAACACGGCGCGTTCTTACGCTAAATCTTTCAGTATCCATTCCGTGAAGCTGTGGAACGAGTTACCTTTGCTCGTTAGGGAGTCCCCGTCTGTGGCCTCGTTCAGGGAGAGATTGAAGAAACTGTGGAAGTAGGGTACTTAATCGTATTCTTTTTATTTACAGTACCTGGGCGACCGAGCTCTGCTCGGGCAGAAACTCGGTACCAAGCGTTTTCCCAGAGATAAGACCAAGCTAGATCAATTTTTCATCCCCGAATACCCCCAAATACCAAATTTCATCGAAATCGTTGGAGCCGTTTCCGAGATCAAAACACCGGAGGGGTGGGGGGGGGGGTGAGAGGGGGGGGGAGGGGATGCGGGGGAGGGAACGCGGGGGTCTTAAAGGGGGGATGAAAATTTCATTGATTTTGCCGTAGGATGCACCGTTTTCAAGATATTTGACAAAAACACCGGAGGGGGTGGGGGGGGGGGGGGGTGAGTCACGTTAAACTATCGTCCGTAAACCGACTTTACAGACAACCGGCTTTTCCTGTTCTGTGCTCCCAATAGGGAACGTGCACATAGACGGTGCTGCCACCTGGTGCCATAAGGGTGCCATCAATTTGAATGTTTTACCTTGATAAGTTTGTTTTACTGTCCGCATAGTGTCTCTTCTGTCGCATTAGTGCTGCCGCCTATAGTTACTGCACGTTCCCTATAATACTTTTTCTAACAAAAAAGTATTTTTTTCTCACAAAAAGTAAGTTTTTCTCACAAAAGAAGAAACTTGACGTTTTCTCATGAAAAAAAAACTTAAAAAAAAAACTAAAAATCTTGAAAAAAAACGTGGTATCGAACCGAGGTCGGCTGGATTCGCGACCACCCGATTTCTAATGTGCCATTATGATCTGCTCGGAGTTGGCGAAATTTAGCTTTATATTCTAATGCAAACAAAAATAGCCGGAAAACACGAGTAAAAGCGATTTTCTGAAAATGAAACATAGCTAGATCAGTTTTTCATCCCCGAAAACCCCCACATACCAAATTTCATCGAAATCGTTGGAGCCGTTTCCGAGATCCTGATTATATATATACATATATATATACATATATACAAGAATTGCTCGTTTAAAGGTATTAGATGTACTGTTTTTTCATATGTGTGTATTTTGTTCTGTGTAAAGTTAGGTATAAGTATATTTGTCGTAGTCACTTATTGTTGTTTATTTTGTGTATTTATTTATGTTATATTTTCCTTTCTTTTCTCTGTACATAAATTATTGTTGGCCTATCTTTTTTTTTAAGTTTTTCCTTTCATGCTAGGTTAGCTTGAAAAGATCCCTTTTAGGGATAAGTTCGCCTTTGTACTCTTATTGTTTTGTTGTTTTGTATTATTTTTGTGTTTTATGTACAATAAAGTGTTTACATACATACATACATACATACTATATTTCAACCAAACTAGTGCTACTGAAAAGTTGGACTAGTTTGGTAAACCATACTAACAACCAGACTACTGCTACTAGTTAGGGGAACCAGTGAAACCTTTGGCCTATGGATCCGTTCCATAAAAACAATTCGGAAAACATCAGAGAGCGTCAAAAACGTTGATTTAAGAAAAGACGGCCGCAAAAACGGATGCACGGATGATGATACTTGCTCTTGTGTAATTTGTAAACAGTACATGAATTAAATAAGTTTTTGCTATAAAATTCATTTCCAATGCAATCGTACTTGCATTGTCAACCAACCTGCATAAGCATACCAAATTTCTAGTCAATCCAACCACTAGAACTGGGTTAAAGACGTTTACGACTTCCAAGATATGACCCAGACACCGGGCAAGGTAAATAAAGCTTGTAAAAAGAAATATCAATCAACGGCAGAGATCGTTCTGAAGCGATAAGGCCGCCTGTTGCTTACCTGGTATTTTTCTCTATGTTTCTGTTTTCTGCATTCCTTACTATCTTTAGGGTGTTCAATAAAGTCATTAGGTACCTTAATAAAAAGTACGTTGATACACTGATTATTAGCAACTTTCCATTGAATATTTGAATTTCAAAAACCACCAAGGTACCAAGATTTAATAAAAATAGCGCTAATTCTAAAATAACTTCTATTTAGTTATAAATTCAGCTTGTATATTGAATTCGCAATGGCACAGAATGCTTAAAAAAACTCTGCATTATTTTTAACTTCCCGCCATTTTGTTTCACGTGACGTTTCAAAAATGTTGCCATGGCACACGCTCTGCACATGATAATCGAAGAAACAATCGATCCAAACCTAATGTTAACACGTGAAATGCCATTGAAAATCAGCTGAAAGTTAGTTAAAAATCAATTAAAATAATTATTTTAGAGATGAAATTTCTAATTAGTTTATGAAACGGCAATGATTTCGCTATGAAACCCAGCCCACTGCACGCTACACGGTGCACGCCATCAATTTATCATGGCTGCCGAATAAGTGACGGATGTGTCGGACGATGCAACTGCAATGTTTTAATTAATGTGAAATCAAAGTGTTATGTGAACACAACCACATCAGCCAGGACAATGGTAAGTGCCGAATTATTCAGCACAACGTTACAAATTACGTAATTATTATGTTTTTGTTAACTCTAAGAGGGACGTTTTGTTATGATTCCTCGCTGTCATTATTTACAATCGGGGACGTATAGCTATCTCACTCGCACGCGGTTTCCTCGCGATAGGTTTTTCATTTTTATTGCTCCGCGGGACTGAGACGGAAAAACGGACCCAGTGGAAAAATATGAACATTTTCGTGCTCTTAAAAATTATTGATTTTTCATCGTTAAAAAACATCAGAAGTACCTAATTGCAAGCGAGATGCGTGGTCGCGCGGCCGAACACTGTGAGTATTAACAACATTTTCCCTGTAAAGGTTGTGAAAAGTCACATTTTTCAGTGTGTACCACCATTTTAGTACCTATTGCGTTGCTTGGTCCTTTTAAATCGGGGCTCGCGTTCGTTTAAATATTGATTTTCGAGGTTCGCTTGTGTGAGTCAGTTCGTTGTTTATAACATTATATGGGGCCTGTGGAGGCCTATTTTGGGAACGGCCAAATGTTCGTATGCTCAAGCTTATGTTTGAGAATCATTAGGCTCCCGAACTCAGTTACAACGGGCGTCTTGTGATTTTGTAACATTTTTCTCTCGCAGGTAAGCGCTTAAATTTCCGTGCTCCATTTTGACGTAGTGTACTTTTTATCGGTCAAATATCACAAACTAATGTTTACTGCATTGTGGAACATACGTGATAAGATATGCCTTATATGATTTTTAAGGTCTTTTCATCAAGGTTTTTTTGTTTCGTCTAGCTACCTGAAAATTATGGCTCAGAAATCAGAATTCCGAGAAAAGAAACATAATGTCAGCATAAATGCTTAACGGTCGAATACAAAATACCTGATACATTATACATTTGATCCTGCTACATAAGCGATATTTCAATAATTGTTATTTCACGACAGATAAATTGATAAACACAGTCAAAAACATACTTAGTTCAGCGTAATATCGGCTCAAACAGAGTTAGATTTCGCGTTACAAAATGTTCAATTCTGTAATCATCACACCTTATCATTGAATCGTGATTCACCTCCAAGGTAAGGAATTTATCATGCTTTTGCTCCAGTCCCAAATAACTTTAGTTTCGAATAAGGTCAATAAAATTCATACATTTAATGACTTTACATCATTCATTTCACAATTTACCGTAAAAATAACTGATAGCACCTTGTTTTTTTGCAACATTAATTAATTAAAAACCGGACAAGTCCGAGTCGGACTCGCGCAAGAATGGTTCCGTACCATTATCTATATAAACGGCAAAAACATCACGTTTGTTGTATGGGAGCCCCCTAAATATTTATTTTATTCTGTTTTTTAGTTTTTGTTGTTACAGCGGCAACCGAAATTCATCATCTGTGAAAATTTCAAATACGGACGCACAGACGAACAGACGGACGGACAGCGAAGTCTCAGTAATAGGGTTCCGTAGTCAACTAGGAACCTTTATCGTTTCGCCATGTCTGTCCGTCTGTCTGTCTGTCTGTCCGCGGCTAAGCTCAGAGACTGTTAGTACTAAAAAGCTGTAATTTGGCATGAATATACATATCAGTTACGCCAACAAAGTGATAAAATAAAAAAATAAAAAATATTTTTTTTAGGGTACCTCCCATAGACGTAAAGTGGGGGTGATTTTTTTTTCTCGACTAACCCTATAGTGCGGGGTATCGTTGGATAGGTCTTATAAAACCATTGGGGGGTTCCTAACATGATTTTTCTATTTAGTGATCTGTTTGCGAAATATTCAACTTTAAAGTGAAAATTTTCATTAAAATCGACCGTCCCCCCCTCTAAAATCTAAACTGTTGGGTGGAAAAATTTGAAAAAATTCAGAATGGTAGTAAATATATTAAATTTACACGGAAAATTATAGCGGCTAAGATTGCTTGGGAATTATTTGTAGTTTAAGAGTAAATAGTAGCCTAAGGTATAAAACATACCTAAACTTGGAAGATTCCGTACACATACAAAATCCTTAGAAAAATATTACTTGATTTTTTCGTAATGGCTACGGAACCCTATCTTGGGTGTGTCCGACACGCTCTTGGCCGGTTTTACCCTTTGTGTACGGAACGGAACCCTAAGAAGCCAAATTAGCCAAAGAGTAACCGAATTAGTAATTCGAAACATTAATTTGCTATCGATTCATCGTCCAGATGGTGACTGGAGAAAATACAGTATCATAGAGGTAACGCCACCAGAGTTGAGGCCACGCACACAACCACATCTCATGTAAAGACAGCGGAATTTTGACGTTGTGTTGACTTTTAACGACAACACAACGTCAAAATCCCGCTCTCATTACAAGAGATGTGGTTGTGTGCGTGGCCTCAACTCTGGTGGCGTTACCTATACTTACTGATTGTTTTTTCGTCATGATGATACAGGTATTTTTTGGGGCCTTCTGTTTTACGGTTTCAGCCAGTTCTCACTAATTTAAAAAAAAAAGATTTATTATCTAGTGTTGCCAAAGTGCCAAAGGCATTTTTAAGGAAACAATCCTACTGATGTTTCAGTGTTTTTGTTTGTTACTCTTTTACGCTAAAATGGCTAAACGGATTCGAATTAAATGTATTTAGTATTACAGATGGCTCTTTGAAATAACACAGGCAATTTTTTATCTCGACATTTTCTAGAGCAGTGATACCCAAAGTTGTCTATATCGACCCCCACGGATCGACGAAGGCCTGCGAGGGGTGTACGTACGCGAAAATCACATTTGAAGTCGATTACTTTGCGATAAATCACAATTAAGTAAGTAGGGGGTCTTCCTAGAATTGAAAAATATGACTAGGGGTCTAGGAGACAGAAAAGTTTATTATCTCGCTGGTCTTGAGACGTGATAATTAGCACTCATGTTCTTTGTGCAACGTAAATAAAAGCGCGATAATTCTTTTGGAAATTCCCGTAGGACAATCACAACACTCGAGACTTGGTGGTGGTAGATTCTTCGACGTTCATAGGAGCATCAATTGATGCCTAAATTGAATAAATAATTTTGACTTTGTCTTTCAAAACAAATAAACAGCGTAATTTTAAGTAAGAAAACTTGAAAATTTCCTCATTTATATAAAAGTAAATGGTCCATTTTACTAACCCTGAAACCATTTTAGAACCCCAGCAGTCAAGAGATTCCATTTTGGACCGTAAATGTTGCTAATTTGAATCGGCTTCAATTTCCGTTTGGCGTGAAATAATTGGTGGTATTGATTTAAGGGATAAAATAAAAATACTCTCAAACTGAGCCAGGAAAATAAAGCTTTTTAGCCATATAGACGCCACGCACTTTAAGCACGAGTGACATTTCTATTCTTTATGCTAGTTGCGGTTTAGCCTGTCTCTGTTGGCCTACAATCGCAATTCAAACGATTCTATTTACGTTATTCGGCACAAACGCCGAAATAAACAATTTATTTTAAAAAGGGCCTAACGCGCGGACCCCAGCCAAGCGTCAGGGGCATACTGCAAGCAGATGCGTGTGCAAATTCGCTGTTTTCATGTTTCCTTTTATTGGTACGCTTTTATTTCGTTGCTGTGAGAACTAAACCCAAGCCATCTCGTTTAACACGTTGGCTGCTACGAGCATCGCCGGTGGGGTCACCTAATCTTTATTTATTTATTTATTTATTGCAACCATGGTGTTTGTACAGGTCTTAAAACATAATTGTGCCACATGGACCCCGGTAGGGTATAGCAAGAAACATTTTACACTTTATTATACACGCAGTTCTATAACTAGTTCCAATAATTTAAAGTATACACACATTATTATTAGAGAAGCACAAAATAAAATAACAGGCATAATCAAATACATAATCATAACAAATAGAAAATAAACCATACAAAATTAATAATAATAATTAAAGTGAATTAGATATTAAACAAATAAGCAACTAATAAATGAAAATTCGAACAAATTACCCTTTTTGATTTCGTTAAGAAGCTGTTCAATTATTTATTTATTTATTAAGTCATGTACATGTAGAACAAGGTGTTATAATATTTAAGTCTGTCCATGACGCCCTGTAAGGGCACATGAGAATAATAATTATAACCAAACTTAAGATGAAATGTTAGAAATTATATGTAATTAGAAAATTACATTATTATTACAATTATACACTTAATATTAATCGCCGTTATAGATATTTTATGTCAATGAGTTATTGAAAATGTCATTTTGAAATAATACGCGTATCAAATTCTAATTATAATTACTCAAATTGACAATATTCTTCAATTGTTAATATGTTCTCTGTGTTACCATGAGCATCACCGATGGGATCATGTTATCTTCTCGGTGTGGTTGTCACCATCACCGGTAGGATCAGGAAATCTTCACAGTGTAGCTATGAGCATTACTGGTGTGATCACGTTATCTTCTGAATGTGGCTATGAGCATCACCGGTGGATCACATAATCTTCCCCAAGTTGCTAGGAAGCATCACCGGTGGGATCGAAAGCTCCTTTTTCAGGGTATTACTTTGGGGATTATATTGGGTGCCAGTGTCAAACTATTATTTGTAGACTACAATGTAGAGGATACTCTATAGTTATTAACAAAAACTTAATTATTTTGAATTTATGAACGGATTTAGATTCAACTTGGCGTACAGTAAGATAAAATATGAACGGAGACAGAATGACTAATATCCCGGTAATAAGTTCTCCTGGGATAATATGTTAACTTTAAATAAGAGAGGGCGCTGTCCAAGAACGTTGAGGTACGTTCCTAGGCTTTCAAGATGACATCAATAGATGACGTTGCCCAAGCGAACGCTGTTCTTTAAAAATGTTACCGTAACTTTTTTTTAGGCCAATAAGATTGTAAATGATTATCATGAATGTATTTGTAAAGTAAAAGTCAAAATTTTTTATTCAATTAAGGCATTAATTAATGCTCCTATGAAGGTCGAAGAATCTATCACCGGTTCGGAAAAACCCTGTGAGAAGAAACCGGCAAAAACTCAACAATGTGTTTTTTTCAAACAGATCTACATTGTTATTAAATAACATACATCTAAAGTATTTAATACAACTTAATTTTTTAACACAGTAGATACGCTATTTGAGATTAGAAATCGCCAATGCGGATCGGAATTATTTCCAAACATCCCTGTCCATGACATAGTCATTAATTTTATAGTACACCTTAGATATTAATGTATTCTTCACAATAGCTTTGAATTTTGTATCAGTTTGGTCGGTTATTGTTTTTGGAATTTTATTATAAAAACGTATGCAACTTCCCAGAAACGATTTTTTGGTTTAAGCCAGTCTGTAATATGGAATTTTAAGGTTCCCTGTCTTTCTTGTAGCCTTTGGCTTATCGACGTTAGTAGGAAAATCACATAATGTTTTTTCTTAGGCTAGTGATCCTTAAGAAAAATTCTCACATTGCCTATTTGTAACCTGTTGCTGAATAACGTCCATCTTTGTAACGATGTGTCTCATGACAGAAACTACGTATCCATCTTGTAATTGTTCTGTGGCCTTGTGACATACGCAAATGACTTCAACATAGGGTTGCCAACTGTCCTTTTATTTTTAATTTTATTTATTTATTCATAATCAAGACAGCAAGTCCAGTAGTCGGTAAACAAGCAAGCTCATTACAACTATTTTAGTACAGAAAATCAAATCTTAAAACATAAAAAGAATGGGTTACGAGACCACAGGAGACTTCTCCTGATCAGCACTTGCGCAAAGTGGCGCATGTAAGGCGAGTCATATCTCGCCGCCACAGTTTTTAGGATGGTGTTGGGACTGTCCAGCAACCTATTGAGCATTGAGGCAGTCTTTTTGCTCATGATGGCATAGAAGTCATCCGCTCTAGCCTCCGCAAACATGCCTGACGCGCTGCAAGACCGCGGCAGCCACATCAACATCCTGAAGCCTTTATTATACTAATTATTATATTATTTTGACAAAATCGAAGTGATTTAATTGTACCCATGACAATAGATTACAGTGATGGAATAGTTTGGCTTGCAACACTACGTTTTACCGATAGGCGTGCAATAATCATTGATAAAATTAAAATGAAAACCAGAATTAAATTCAAATATACATTATATATAATTATTCCAGGAATGTTGACAATGATGAAGCTAATTATTTAATTTGTGTGAAATTTTTCCATGTTGAATAATTAAGTGTTTAGAGAGCCTATTTTTAAATTTCTGCAGTGCAAACAATCTTAAAGCAGTAGATATTTTACTATAGGGTGATGGTCTTTAAGAAGCGTAACTGATAACGTCATGTACTTTAAATTTTCGGCCATATTCTATTTTTTTTCTAAATATCAATAACAATATCGCTACTCTGTTATTGCGTTAATTTTTTTTTGTGGTTGACAACCCTGTTAATGTGTTATTATTTCCTTGACCTGATGCTTAAAGAAATGTAAAATATCAGGTCTATTTCATAGCATAGCATTTCATATCTTCATCTAATAAACAAGTTTTATTACAAGTCGATTATAATTTATGGCTTTAATTAATAAAGTCAATAACTATAAATTTATAACTATGATTTTTTTTATTTTGGTTTATGACATATTTTTGTACTATTAAATTAATTATTATATTATTATGTATTGACTTTTTTGAATAAAGAATAATGAATTGCTCGACTATAAATTAAAAATTTTAAAACCCTTAACGCAATTTGTTCATACATATGTTTGAAAATAAAGTAATTGCCCATTATGTATCTAAGGTCCCTTCCGCAGCTAACAGAAGAGCTGAAAACTTTAAAACAGCTAAACCAATTTTGATTAAACATATATAAGAACCATCACCTGCTTTCAAAACAAAAAAAAACTATGGGAGAATGTGTTTTGACAGCTCGAAAAAGTACGTCAGTTGATTGGTGGTGTCAACATCCCTATTATCTGGTAGGAATAGAGGACCTATAATAAATAACCGAAAATGCCATAAAAATTTGCAGCCCATTGCAAAAAGTGTGACCACGAGAGTGAAGGGGTTAAAGCGCTCAAATAACCCGCGTACGGTTGTCCTTTTTTTGGACGTCAGGTGAGACTAGAGACTACAATTGACGCCTTTTTCATGTCTCATTTTCGCCCCTAATATCATTATCTACCTTTAGGTCAGGCAGTTAAGGAAATTCCGGAATTTTAGTTGATTATCCTGAGAATTACCTACAATGTTTAAAACTTTCGTGATTCTCGCTCATACGTAGTCTTCTCGTGAAAATGGACGTCACAATGCGATCGGAACCCGCGATAATTTTGGCATAATAGTCGTGATTTGTTCGTTTGTATAAATAAATAAATTTTGACGATATAAAAGAAAATATGTAAATCCATAAAAAAAAAATTGTGTTTCGAGGCGAAACTGACTCAAAAATAAAGAACACTTTTTTGTTCCACGTGTTTCACAATATGCGATGTGTAATTTTTACGTATTGTAGATTTTGCACCGAAGTGGTATTTTTATTTCGAGGAATGTCAAAAAGTTGATATCATGGACTTAATACCTAACCAGGACTGAGTACTGCGACAAAAAAGTGAGGCCGTAAAAAAAATAACTAGTGGATTGCATCTCGTTCTAATTAGGATGAATTAGTAATGGTGCGAGTGGTACACAATACACTAGTTTCTCTAGTTTGTATGTAATCTCTCGGACCGTTAACTCTAGTTGCCATTATTAAACTGAATGGCTTGGTAATATGGGTCACTTTTGATTGACTAATAAAAGTTAGTACTCAGTCCTGAGGCCGTATTGTCTAACGCTTCTGACGCTTGCCTTCGCTTTTACTATCTCTTTCTGTCAACGTTTTATACCGTTTGACAGAAAGAGATAGCGATTGCGAAGGCAAGCGTCAAAAACGTTAGACAATAAGCCTACTGGTTAGGTATTAAGTCCATGGTTGATATTTTTATATGTTCTTCGGTGAATGTGCTTTGGAACTGCACGACCTTATTGCACCTGCTGCGTTATTCCACAGGTCGACGAGAATTTAGGCGTGGTCTCCACCTTTACGTTGTCAGTATTCCCAAAATTCGCACAAAGCGTTTTCGCTCTTCCTTCATCAACCGTACAGCTCAGGAGTGGAATTCCCTACCTGCGACTGTGTTCCCTGAACACTTCAATTTGGCCGTTTTCAAGTCTAGGGTGAATGAGCATTTATTTACTAGGCAAGCGTTGCTCCATCGTTGTTACACAAGTATATAAAAATGTTCGCTTATATTCGATGCTTGTCGTCATTGGTTAAAAACTGCAACAACTTCAAAGTAGATAGTCAATATTTATTAGTACATAATAGTAAAATGATGTCATAATACGTAAACGTGTAAACAGGAAACAATAGCGATCGTAATATGATATTCTTATCGTAGGTCTTGAAGAATGATGACGCTGCCGTCTTGTATAGAAATAAACATAACGTCACAACTGTCAGAAAAATCGTTGTGGTCCTACTAAAATCACAAGTCACACTATAATTATTACAGAACGATATTATGTATATGAAAAGAGAATAACGATAGCGAAGTATTTAAAAAAAAAATTGTCATTAAAAAAATTTAAAAAAAACTGGAGATCCATGTAAGATTATTCTTTTGTAAAATAGATATTTTTTAGAAAATGACTTAAAAACAGAATTTTATAAAACGCCAAAGAGTGTTTGTTTGACAGTAATTTTATTAGGCACGTACATTAAAAACAAGACGCACCAAGTTAAAACAAATAAAAAAAAAAACAAATCACGGCAAGCAGCGCAGGAAATTCCCGTTCGTAGGTAAATGTAAAAATTTGTGAGTGTTGCCAATTATACTATTATTTAAAATATTTATCCAGTTTAAGATTGGAGTTTCAATTGTGGATTAAAAATTATGAGTAGCAACTCCTATTGAACAATAACTATCTAATGAATATTTGTAGTCTTGAAAAAAAAGTACTTTAGAAATAATACTGCTTGTTTTCATTGTTTAAATTCACCTCAGAAAAAAAAGCCGTGGCGTGGGGATGCACTCTATTGTACACAGTAAAGGACTGTGGACACTAAGAAATAGAAAACTCTAAAAATTAAATTCTTTTAAATAATCCGACATCATCTGCAGAAGAAATATAATTTGTTTACATTAAGGAATTTGGTACCAAAGTTTAAATTGAGGGCAAAATTCTAAAACGCTGACTCGAATGCATTATTGCATGATTCGTGTGTATAGTTGATCAAGTAATTCCTTTACTACCCTAAGGTTCAGTGTCTACGGCATAAAACAACAATAGTAGGTACATACACTGTATTAAGGGCGGTAAGTAAGGAATTGACGAGATTTAACTTTTTGACACCTGAAAATTACTACCAGGAATAGAAAGTTTTGCCTCCTGAACACGGAAAAATATTTATTATAATTTATTTCTCCATACATATTTAAAAAAATACAAGAAATTAAAAAAAACATGTGAATTTACAAAAACTAGCACAGAATAGATATGTTTCCTTTGCCTTTTTTAGCAGAAAAAAGAGCTGTCAAAATTTAAAAAAATTGACATTTGCATTGACACTTGACAGATACATAAAATCTATTTTTTTATTAATGTTAATGCAAGAACGATGTTATTGATTTAAATAAGATTTTAAAAGGAGCCCGTAGTTGTGATCGAAATGGATAAACCGCCTATGCAAATAACACGCCTCGCACAACAAAACGTTGACAACGTCAACGTCAGATTTACGTCATCACTTTTTTTTAAATAGAGACTATACTAAAGTAATGGGATCTGTTGTGTGGTAGTTTTGGAGTAATGCCCTTTTAGAATAAGCACATCTTTAAAAAAATGTAATAAATTAATTAATAATCCTAGTGAAAATTCAAAAACTATCAGCGTCTTTCTCTTTCCAAACAGAATACAGAGAACGAAGACTGAGGGCTTCCTGACCTGAGTCGTGGTGCGTAATTCCCGTACCTGCCGTGAAGCATACACTATTTTTCATCACATTTGGGAGGAATTAAATAAAATATAGAGCAAAAAAACTTATTTTTTAAAATTTATAGTCGCAATACACGCATTCAATTAGTAAAATTAAGCCAAACTTTTTTTTCGGGTAGTCTCATTTGCAAGCATGTTAACTCCTTACTTGAACTTGGAATCTGCATGGCCTGTGTGCAGTGCTATAAATGAAAAAAAAAAACATAGTGACCTTGGGTTTGATGACAAGAAAAAAGCTCAAGGGTGTATAGGGCATTACGGCCAAGTGAACCTGTAAGTTTGTTTTGATTTACAAGTCTTACTTAGTACTTACAAGTCAATGTGAAAATCAACCTTATTCGAAGTCAAAGTCAAAATGTTTTGTTCAGCTTAGGCATCAGTTGGTGCTCCTATGATCGTCGAAGAATCTACCACCGGTTCGGAAAAACCCTGTTGAAAAGAATCCTTCAAGAAACTCAACAACGCATGTTTCTTTCAAACATATCTACAGCGTTATTGAATTACGTACATTTAAAGTATTTAATAGATTTTATACAACTATTTTTAGGGTTCCGTACATCAAAAAGAAAAACGGAACCCTTATAGGATCACTTTGTTGTCCGTCCGGCCGTCCGTCTGTCAAGAGCACAGATAAAGGAAAAATTGCGAAAAGCATCATTTTTTGTGTCTGTCTATATCAGTACCTAACCAATCTATTTATGCCACAAATGTTCGAAACTTGCAAGGGAATCAAAACCTACAGGGTACTTCCCGTGAACTCAGAATCTTGAAATTTGGTATGAAGCAAGATCTTATAGCACAGATAAAGGAAAAATTGCGAAAAGCATAAATTCTTTTGTCTGTCTGTCTATATCAGTAACCAATCCACAATGATCCTACACTGCGCACATTTTGCTTAGGAGCAGGGGTCTGCTAAGACTGGATGTTTATAGATACATATAAATTTGTACGGAACCCTCGGTGCGCGAGTCCGACTCGCACTTGGCCGGTTTTTTCTATTATAATGGAACTGTCATAAAAATGGTAGAGCGTATTTGGTTGAATATAAGGCAGCCACGGTTTGAAGCTAGTTTCATAAATCATGAAAGTTTAAAAATCTTTTAGGGGTTCACCGATAAGCTACACGTTTCAGCGGGGACCTGAGGGTGTCTCCGAAGGGGGTCCGGCCAATGACCTTAGGGGCGTCTGGCGCCCAAAATAGAGCGAGTGGGGGTCCGCGCTATATCGGGACGCTTGGGCCCAACACGGGCTGTGATCTTTGCTGTACGTTTAGCGATAATAAAGAATGAAAGAAAATGCGTTTATAATAAATAATAATAATTTTACTCATTCAGACAACAAGGATCCATATATTATTAGTGTTTTACTTATAACTACAAGCGACATTGTCCAATATTTATACTAACATTGTATGTATTTACAGTAACACAAGACGGGGATCCATATACACTCACTGGCAAAAAATTTGGCCCACAGTCCACCTTTCATACAAACAAGGTCACTAGGCGGTACTTTGGCTGTGATCTGATGATGGCTACTCCGAGCATTGATAAAGGACATTCAGAGTTCCTAAGATACCCACCTGATTGAATCTGCGTTTAACACGGAAATTATACACATTTAGAAAAACAGCTAAAATGGCAATAAAATGATTGAAAATATCAGTGCTGTACTAATTCTCTCGCTGTGGTAACTGGTTGTTGAATTAGTTGTGTGTGTTAGTAACTCTGGACCACCATTTTCGATGCTCTGGATATCCATCATCAGATATCAACCAGGACACTACCCTGGTGTAGAAATAAGGCATCAAAGTAGCCTCGTTTGTATGAAAGGTGGACTGCGGGCCAAATTTTTTGCCGGTGAGTTTACTTATTATCTAATATATAAAAATCTCGTGTCACGGTGTTTGTTATTGAACTTCTCCGAAACTGCTAGATCGATCTATACTTTTTTTCGTCTATATTTGGTCGGTCTGAGAATATCGTATACCCCTCTTCTTCGCAGACAGAATCGCGAGCAACAGATAGTATACTATAAACTGTCTTATACTGTTATATTATAATACCGAAGTAAGAAAGACCAACGGTATTAAAATATCGAATGGGTCAAAATCGACAAGTATTTTTTACTGAAACCGTAATTTTCTCTCAATTTATTTTATTAAAACGGCATTCTATAGAACTCATTAGATTAGGTTAGATTAGTTTTACAATGTTGAAAATTCACGGTTTCAGAAAAAAAACTTTCGGTTTTTTGTTACATTCGATATTTTAATTAATTTACTTTCCGTCCGTCCATTTGTCACACGGTTCTATCGCTTGAACCGTAATAGATAGCTCTTAAACGAGTGATCCGATTTGGATATACCTATAGTTTATTTTTATTTGAAAGCAGGTTTCTTAGCAATAGTTCTTATATATATTTCTTGAAAATTGGTTTAGCCGTTTCAAAATTATCAGTTCTTTTGTTAGCTACGGAAGGGATCTTAGACGCGTAATGGGCATTTACTTTAATTTCAAACTGTGTGAACTGATTTCGTCTGATATTATGAACTGTCAAATAATATTAAAGCTACTTCGTCGACTATTCACAGGATCTCTGTCGGTAAAAAAACGAAAAGGTCATATGGAATCGCATATTTTGTGAGCTAAGAAGGGTGGGGAAAGTTACAAACAAAAAGCAAGTGAAAATCGATACAGTTTGACCCTACGCCCTGCGCCTCCCCTGGTACATTGACCTCTCGCTGTCTCTGTCTGTCGTATACTCTATACACGAGTTTTGCCATTGTATGATGTTCAGTTCAATTTACCACCCCAATTGACTTATCTATGAAACAAAGCCTTCTTATAAAAATCTAACCAACGTAAACATACATACTTCTAACATATAAAAATCTCGTGTCACGGTGTTTGTTATGGAACTCCTCCGTAACGGTTTGACCGATTTTAATGAAACTTTTTTCTCTGTATTCGGTAGGTCTGAGAATAGGTCGTAGGCTATTTTTTATACCTATTATTCTTCGCTGACGGAGTCGCGGGCAACAGCTAGTAATATTATAAATGTGAAAGTGTGTATGTCTGTTATCTCTTTACGTTTAAGCCACCGAACTGATTTGACTTTTTTGGAAGGATATAGGATAGTTTTTATCTCGGAAAATTGTACAGTTCCCGTGGGATAGCGAAATAAATTCTTTGCAGACGTTGTAGCCAACAGCTAGTAATATATATGATTACTAGCGGTTACCCGCGACTCCGTCCGCAAAGAATAGGGGTATCAAAATAGCCCCGTTAAATATTTGTTAATTAAATTATTTAATTTAATTATTTATTTTTAAAGATAGAACTTTACGGTGAAGGAAAACATCGTGAGGAAACCTGAATACACCTGCGAAAAAATTCAATGGTGTGTGTGAAGTTCCTAATCCGCACTGGGCCCGCGTGGGAGCTACGGCCCAAGCCCTCTTATTCTGAGAGGAGGTCTGTGCCCCGCGGTGGGACGTATATAGGCTGGGATGATAATAATGACTGAACTTAAAATTCTGTGAATATTTCAAACGTTTACAATGTCGGGTAAAATAATCACGTTTGTTGTTTGGGAGCCCCGTTAAACATTTATTTCATTCTGTTTTTTAGTATCTGTTGTTATAGCGGCAACAGAAATACATCATCTGTGAAAATTTCAACTGTCTAACTATCACGGTTCATGACATACAGCCTGTGACAGACAGACAGAGACGAACGGACAGCGGAGTCTTAGTAATTGGCTCCCGTTTTACCCCTTGTGTACGGAACCCTAAAAATTAAGGTAGAATTTGAAGCACGACATAATTGTCGACCGGAATAAATATCTTATTGCCATAAGGATTTGAATTACTAGGTCATGAGTTATTGCCGTTCATTCTAGTTCGAAAAATACGGGGATGTACCATCGGCCAAAAATATGGTCTACCACCCTACGGTTGATGTTCATTGGCACGTCATGATACATCAAGGTCGATTTTCCCTTGCATTAATTATTATGACAGTGACTAAAGACTTCACTCAGTAAGAAAAGTCAACCTTAGCGATATTTAAGTCTCACAGAAACTTTTGTCAAACTGGTAGACCACTTTCTTGGCCGACCGTACACTAACGCACCCGAAATTATGAAACTTGTTCTTAAAACTAATTTAAAACTATCACGAATTATATCATTTAAGCTCCAAACACACTGACAGCGGAGGCGAGGATGTGCGGTGGCGTTGTAATATCTTAACTCGTATGAACGAGTTCGCGGTACGGTGCGGCACAACTGTTCATACAAGTTCAAATATTACAACCATCACCGCCACGCCTCCGTGTCAGTGTGTTTGGAGCTTTATATCACCCTATACAAAATTCAAATACTAAATCATTTATTTCGCTTAAAATATGGTACAGAAGATTGAACACCGCTGTTTCTAGGAATATACTAGATTGT
This sequence comes from Archips xylosteana, assembly GCA_947563465.1. NCBI lineage: Eukaryota > Metazoa > Arthropoda > Insecta > Lepidoptera > Tortricidae > Archips > Archips xylosteana. The sequence continues at coordinate 10,808,706 of OX387373.1, forward strand.
GGTTTCTTAAATTGTTGAACAGATTTATTTCTGCGTTTTTAAACTTTTTGACTTAAATTGATTAAATATTATGTTTATAAACTATCAGATAATGGGTTAAATTATTCAATTGAAACATACTAAACACGTGAGCGTGAACAATCGATTTAAAGTCGTTAAGATTTTTGACGTATGGCAACATTATGAAATGTCACTTTGTTAGTTGAGTTTGAGTAGACGCGAAGGTTTCATTAGACGATAATATTGGAAAATTTAATTTAATTATTGCGTTGTATGGATTTCTCATTTTTAATATTGTGCTTTTTTGTTACAGGTATATAAAAACCAAACGGCAGTATTCAAACCATATTTCTAGTCTAAAAAGTTTCTATAAAAGCGAAGTATTAACTCGTACTTAATTATATTTATAAATATATACAAATATCTGTGATAGATCGTGGACTTGGTGCAATTTTTATGCCTGTTTTAAGTGATAGCCAAAGATGGTGTGATTGTTTATCTGTGGCCGCGTGTGTTTCGTGAATGGATCAAAAGATGGCGCTGCCGCCGCAACAGTTCTGCGTGAGGTGGAACTCTTACCATACTAACTTACAGGTATACAATGATTTAAAAAATACCGTTTGTAGAACCAATTATGATTAAAGTGAGGACTGCTAATGTCAATTGACGACCGCTTTAGCCTAGTTGGTAGTGACCGTGCCTACGAAGCAAGAAGTCCTGGGTTCGAATCCCCGGTAAGGGCTTTCATTTGTGTGATGAGCACGAATATTTGTTCCTGAGTCAAGGATGTTTTCTATGTATTTAAGTATTTATTTATCTAAGTATATAAGTATGTTTATCGTCGTGTAGTACCCATAGTACAAGCTTAGCTTAGTTTGGGACTAGGTCGATTTGTGTAAGATTGTCCCTTAATATTTATTTATTATTTATACAACACCGCGCTCCTTTAAAATATACTGGCTCTACCAAGTTTTACTAAAGAGGTCTGTGTGTTCACTTTGTATGTTACTTAAGGCCACGACAAACCGGGAGCGCGGGTCACCGTATATTTGATTCAGTGTTATAGAGCGCGCTCCTGGTTTGTGGTGACCTTTAAACCTCCACATAACAGCGCCATCTCTACTTAGTTTCTTCATTTACTTCATAGATGGCGCTATTGTGTTAAGCAGAAGTAAAAATCCTATGACGCAAATGTCAAAGTTTTCAGACAGATCTCGCGATACTAGCGCTGCCTACCCTGTCGCAGACACTCATTACGCCTGCTAAACAAATCATCGTGACATTGATTTCGATTATGATTTATAAAAAGGTTTCACTCTGGAATTAGTACAGTACAACTTTTTTTAAATACAATTATAGGCTTGCGTTTGACCACAATCACGCCTGATGGAAAGCGAAGATGAGGCCTACGATGGAGCACGCTTGCCTAGTAAATGCTCATTCACCCTAGACTTGAAAACAGTTCAGTTGTTAGATTTTATGGCGACACCTAAGGAAGCTTATTCTACTAATGAACTGAAACAATGGGAGCGATTCTTTTAATAGAATTTAAAACATAAATTTATTACATAACAGTCAAGTCTCAATGTTAATGTCAAATTTAAAATAATTAAGAAAAAATAACAAACAATAAAACTTAAATATAAACTAAATATTACAAACTAAATTAAAAACTAAACTAGATCTAAACAAACAAAAATAATACTATTACAAACTAAATTAAAAACTAAACTATATCTAAAAAAGGCCCCTGCGGCATTGTGCCGAAGATGCTGGCAGCATTTCCTCGTTGAATTGCTAAGCTAATTCTTTGAGCGAGGTAGCTGCCAGCTCTTCGGTCACCGGTAGCATCTATAAGCCTCTTCGAAATCTCTTTGAAGAGGCTTAGTGCTCTTGGGCCCCACGGACCAAGGGTCTCGACACCGAAAGGGATGAAATTATATTCGGCGCCGAGACCACTATACTTGCCAATTTTAGCGGTTTCGGCCGCCTCTGCTGCGGCTGCTGCCCTTGTGGAGGTCCGGTGGATATGAGAAGGGGCTAGTGTGTCTACACAGGTTGCATCCCACACCAGAACCCTTCCCATACTCCACGAGATCAACGACATACCGTCTGGTCTCTTGCCAATTTACTGAAACAATTAGTTTGCTCACCCGTGACCTTCAAGGTAAATTAATGCCCCCCTCAACCCCCCCCCCGCACACCCCCCCATTAAAAATTACCCGAGCGCTAGTACTAAGATTGTACCTACATGCTGGCCTTTGCCACCCATGTACTTACATGTAACGTTACGTCATCCTTTTTCGTGTATGCAGCCGGGTGTTCATCGATTTATTAGACGTTGTTACGTCAAAAAAGTTTTAAGCCATTTATTTTACCTTTCACAGGCGGTGTTCCCCCGTCTCCTTCTGACGGAGCAGTTCGCGGACGTGACGCTAGCCTGCGAGTCGCGGCAGTTACGCTGCCACAAGCTAGTGTTATCCGCCTGCTCCGGCTACCTGGAGCGGCTCCTACTGCAGAACCCGTGCAAGCACCCCATAGTGCTGATGAGGGACATGCGGTGAGTGGTTTTTTGTGGAGAGCCAAACTGTGTGGCGTGCCAAATAGTGTGGCGTGTCAAAGTGTGGCGTGTCAAAATGTGTTGCGTACCAAAAACCGGTTGTCTGTAAAGTCGGTTTACGGACGATAGTTTAACGTGACAACGTGCAACGTCATAACAAGACATTCAAAAACAAAATTGGAACCTGGCGGTCACCCATCCAAGTACTGACCGCGCCCGACGTTGCTTAACCTCGGTGATCGGACGAGATATTCTGTCAAATATCTTGAAAACGGTGCATCCTGCGGCAAAAACAATGAAATTTTAATCCCCCCTTTAATGCCCATCCTCAACCCCTACCCCCTGGTGCGCGCTGCTCTCTTGTACATCCTGGCGTTCTCTGTTCTGTACGGGACATGTACCTACGTTACATTGCGTCATCCTTTTTCGCGCGTGCAGCCGGCGTTCATCGATTTATTACTTAGACGTTGTCACGTCGAAAATGTGGCTTTTCAAAAAGTGTGGCGTGCCAAATAATGTGGCGTGTGGCTTGTGGAGCGTCCCATGCGGCATGTAAAATACTAGACTTCATCCGAGCAGAATTCAGATTCGTGGTAAAGCGTCATCTCTCTCATTGAATAAAGCAAAAATCATAAATTCCATTGTCACCATCATGGATATCAGTTAATACAATAATCCCGTTGTTAGGGTTCCGTACCTCAAAAGGAAAAAACGGAACCCTTATAGGACCACTTTGTTGTCCGTCCGTCCGTCCGTCTGTCAAGACCCTTTATCTCAGGAACGCGTGGAGGTATCAAGCTGAAATTTATATTAAATACTCAGGTAGTAGTTTTGTAGTGGTAGAGCCATGTTGTAGCTAGACGCAGCATCACGAATGGGCCGGCTCGTCCGGGGTAGTACCACCCTCTCACAGAACCCGGCGTGAAGCAGCAGTACTCCTGCTGCGTTTCGTACGGTCAGTGAGAGCGCCGGGGGCCCAATACCTCTCCCCCTCACCTATTCCCTCTCCTTTTTCCTTAGGGCTGACAACGCATTGGCATCGCGTAAAGCGCTGCGGGTGTCTATGGACAGTGGTGTTCATTTAACATTAGGTGACCCACTAGTTCGTTTGTCTGGCTTCTCTTAACATAAAAAAAAAAAAAAAAAAAATAGGTCTACTGTCCCTTGGAGCTGTGAAAAAATCAAACTTCTACAGCCATTTATACCGCAAATTTTCGACACTCGCAAGGGAATCAAAACCTACAGGGTACTTCCCGTGAACTCAGAATCTTGAAATTTGATACGAAGCAAGGTCTTATAGCACAGATAAAGTAAAAATTGCGAAAAGCATTTTTTTGTCTGTCTGTCTATATCAGTAACCAATCTACAACGGTCCCACACTGCGCACATTTTGCTTAGGAGCAGGGGTCTGCTAAGACTGGATGTTCATAGATACATATGAATTTGTACGGAACCCTCGGTGCGCGAGTCCGACTCGCACTTGGCCGGTTTTTTCTTTATCCCGTAGGAATTTACAAAAACACTGAAATCAGTTTTATTCTGTTATGTTGCCTTACAAATGGCGGTCTACCACTACGTTTTGTTCAGTACTTACTGTCACGTACAGCGAAACTGTGGAATCAACTCCCGGCAGCAGTGTTTCCAGGCAATAATGACATCGGGGCTTTCAAGAAAAGGCTTTATACTTCCTTGAAAGGCCGGCAACAGATCAGTGACTCTTGAGTTGTTGATATTTATAGGCGGTGGTGATAATTTTCAAGGATGATACAGACTGGATTGGCAGTCGCCATAGTACGGATCGGCCGCGGTTTTTGTAGTTCGATTATTAAATCTAGATGGCGCTGAAATATAGCCAGAGGCTTTGAAGGCAAAACAATAAGACTACAGATGTTTCATATCACTACAAATGTATTATTTTTCAAAAATATTGCATAATACATTTGCAGTGATATGAAACATCTGTAGTCTTATTGTTTTGCCTTCAAAGCCTCTGGCTATATTTCAGCGACATCTAGATTTAATAATCGAACTACAAAAACCGCGGCCGATCCGTCGTACTATGGCGACTGCCAATCCAGTCTATATCATCCTTGTCATTTCCCATCAGATGACCCGATTGCTCGTTTCCCCTCTCATAATAAAAAAGAATCCTTGCAAATCAGCTCGTGGAGCTCTTAACGCACAGACAGCGCAGGCGTGGCGGTGACGGTTGTAATATTCTAACTTGTATGAACGAGTTCGCGGTACGGTACCGCACAACCGTTCATACAAGTTTAGTAGATTGTTCAACAAGGGAGGAAAATAACCAATATCACTCGAGGTTACTTGGCACCGAGCACAGCGAGGGTGTCAATATTCCGAGGGTGATATTGGTGTTTTTCCCGACTTAAACACTCTGCTTTTCATTTCGACTACAAGGAAAGTAAGAAAATATAAGTATAAATAAATAAAAATGTCTAAACTGGTCAATATGATCGTTGTAAAATATTTTAATGGAGTTTATTGTTCAAGAATAATTAATTTAACAAAATTTAGAATGTTCAATATAATAATCAATGAAAACAGTAGATAGAGTAGGTATTTTAGTAAATTTATTTATAAAATAAGTAAGTAACCAATTTGAACCAAGGAGTTAAGCTGTATAGAGATAGGCTGTGTGGACAATAACATTGTCGTTTACCGTGTTTTTTTCTTAACATTTTCTAACTTTTCTGGTTTAAGTCACTTAATAAGAAAGTGATGTAAATTAATAATTTAATTAAATAATATTTCACTGGCATTATAAAAAAATGTAATATGACTAATTAAGAAAAAAAAAACTCAATACTTAATTATTCCATGTATACATATGCCGTAATGCTTGGCTGAATGCGTATGTGTTCCATTGACAGCCAATGCCTTTATTTTTTTAATTCATATCTACCCTAAGGAAGAAAATAATAGTTATTTAGACGACCAGATGACCTAGTGGTTAGAGACCCTGACTATGAAGCTTGAGGTCCCGGGTTCGATTCCCGTGTCGGGGCAGATATTTGTATGAATAATACGAATGTTTGTTCTCGGGTCTTGGGTGTTTAATATGTATTTAAGTATGTATCTATCTATCTATATAAGTATGTTTATCCGTTGCCTAGTACCCATAACACAAGCTTTGCTAAGCTTACTTTGGGACTAGGTCAATTGGTGTGAATTGTCCCGTGATATTTATTATTATTATTCTCTTTATTTATATTTTTCTCTTAGGTTAGATTTTTACAATAATTATACAAAAAGTAAAATATAAAACTATACATACAAAACGTAAAATCATTATAAAAACCTAACCTAGGGTGCCACCGGCAGCGAGGCAGGGCCTAAGCTATCGGTGGTTAGGGCGACAGAGAGAGGAACCTCCTGACTATCCGCGCAGTGTCCAGGAGTACCGCCTTCTGTATCTGACCCTTGATCCAGCCATCTAGCGAGAGTCTCTTGAGGTGTTGGTCGAGACTCTTCGCTATCAGACCGTTCGCAGAAACGACTATCGGGACAATGATCGTCGAATCAACATCCCACATGGCGGTTATCTCGTGAGCTAGGTCAAGGTACTTGCTGGCTTTGTCCTTCTCAGCTTTCACGAGGTTCTCGTCATGGGGGATGGTGATGTCGATGAGCATTGTCTGGCATTTCAATCGATCTGTCAGCACGATATCAGGCCTATTGGCTAAAATAGTCCTGTCCGTGATAACAGACCGATCCCAATAGAGCGTGGCACGACCATTTTCGAGAACTGGCACTTCAAAGTCCACAAGACCGTATAGCAGAGCAAGTTGCTGGTGAATAATTCTGGCTACAAGGTTATGTCTGTGCAAGTACTCACCGTTAGCAAGATGACCACAACCGGAAATTATATGCCTGAGTGACTCCCCGGGACGGCGGCATGCCCGACAAATGTCGACCGTACCGTCCTTCATTATTATTATTATTATTATTATTATCCTCCCGTATGTCAGATATGATTTGCCTCACTTTCCGAGTATGAGAGATGAAAAGAATATTACAACCGTCGCCGCCACTGCACCGCCACGCCTCCACTGTTTGTGAGTTTGGAGCTTTAAGCATTTCCACCAACATCTGTAATAAATAGTGGTGTAAAAAACCCAAATCTTTTAGTCTTCAATTCGAGACTTGAGTTAGATTAAGTCACATGAGTCAGAGTCATTTGAGTCCTTTCGAGTCTTTTAAGTTCTTTGAGCTAGACTGAGTCATGTCATGAACTTAATATGGTGTATTATAAATATTATAATAGGTACTTAATACTGGGTGATTTTATATTGTTGTCCAAATTTGTTTACTAATCTGATTGAAAATAAATCGCACAATAAAAATTAGTAACAATTTAATTGCATTAAACGCAAATAACCTAATCATGAGTTCTTTTAAAAAGACTCAGTCTTTGACTTCTTTTTGGTAGGACTCAAGTCTTTTTACAAAAGACTCCAAATTCTGAAGGACTTGAGCTCTAAGTATTATTTATAAGACTCGAGTCTTCAAAAATAGCTCAAGTTTTATTAAATAAGACTCCAAGACACGAGTTTCTTACAACACTAGTTACAAAATCAAATACGATTTTGCAGATTCAGCGAAATGCAGGCGCTGGTTGACTTCATGTACAAAGGCGAAGTCAACGTGACTCAGGAAGAACTGCCCAGCCTGCTGAAGAGTGCAGAAGCCTTGCAGATCAGGGGTGAGTCTAACTGTCTAACTTAACCAGTAGTACAGCTAGTCACCGGAAGATGGCGCCTCTCGGGGCGCAACTAGTCTGCAAAAGGTAGTCTTTCGAAGTAGTTTAGCTAGCCACCAACAGATGGCGTGTTCAGAAGCAGTTGAGTTAGCTATTCGTTATCTATTACTATTACATAGGTTATAGAGTGATAGGGGGCGTCCATTAATTTCGCGAGGTATACAGGGGGAGGGGGGTCAAGCCAAATCCCACCAAATTTTACTTAGGGAAAGGGGGGTTTCAGCAAATATCACGTAATTTTTGCTGGTAAAGATTATAGTGCCAAAATGCGAGAAAATTGGGTTTAATTTAAAAGTTTAGAAATTCTTAATAAAAGTGATTTTTTTTTTTTTATGTGAATGAAGCCAGACAAACGAACTAGTGGGTCACCTGATGTTAGATGAACACCACTGTCCATAGACACTCGCAGCGCTTTACGCGATACCAGTGCGTTGTCGGCCCTGCAGAAAATTGTACACTCGCCTCTTAAAGGCACCCAGGTCGTAACTCGATGGGAAGACCCCAGCGGGAAGCTCGTTCCAGATTTTGCAAGTTCGTGGCAAAAAAGTCCGCTTAAAACGCACCGTCGAAGACTGCCATTCATCAACATGATGTCGATGAAATGAACGCTTACGACGGGAGGATCTGTAATGGAACCCCGCAGCTGGAATGAGGTCAAAGAGTTCCTCAGAGCATTACCCGTTGTAGATCTTATAGAACACGCAAAGGGAGCTAACGTCCCTGCGGAGAGCAAGAGGATCGAGTTTAACGGAGAGTGAGGGGTTGCCGACAACTCGGCACGCTCTGCGCTGTATGCGATCAAGTGAAAGCAGCTGATATTGGGATAAAACATATTTTTATAAATCAACGCAGGGGGTCGTGGCAAATCTCACGATATCTCACTAGCTTTAAGGTAGTTCATTTTAGGTAGTTATTATTTATTTATTTATTCTGAAAATTTCGAGATACAGCTATTATAGGGAACGTGCAGAAACTATAGGCGGCAGCACTAATGCGACAGAAGAGACACTATGCGGACAGTAAAAGAACCTTATCAGGGTAAAACATTGAAATTGATGGCACCAGTTGGCAGCATCGTCTTTGTGCACGTTCACTATTCAAGAAAGTTCATCTATTCTCCAAAAGATGGCATATTTGGAGGTAGTTCAATCAACTTAAGAAAAAAGATGGCGTCTCAAAGCAAGCTATTCAGTACCGTAAAACGGGGTTACTTTAAAATGGAGGGGCTACTTTGGAAAACAGTTTTTACGCCGTGTCCTTGTTTTTTAGGCCATCTGTAATGTGTGAATAACTAACTTGATATTGTATTTAATAAATTACCAAGGATGATATAGACTGGATTGGCAGTCGCCATAGTACGGATCGGCCGCGGTTTTGTAGTTCGATTATTAAATCTAGATGGCGCTGAAATATAGCCAGAGGCTTTGAAGGCAAAACAATAAGACTACAGATATTTCATATCACTGCAAATGTATTATTATGCAATATTTTTGAAAAATAATACATTTGTAGTAATATGAAACATCTGTAGTCTTATTGTTTTGCCTTCAAAGCCTCTGGATATATTTCAGCGCCATCTAGATTTAATAACTGCCAATCCAGTCTATATCATCCTTGTAAATTAAGTACCTAACTTTTTACGTCATTTGCTCAATCGAGCTATGAATATTTGCGTTTTATAAGTAGCCCCGAAATTTCCTAAAGTAACCCCAGTTTGCCGGTAATGGAAGGCAAGCAATCCTTTCTGTGCAATTACACCAATGTGCTCCCAGCTCCCCCGAATAACTCTCTACTCATTCGTCTGCAGGACTCTGCTCTAGTGATAGCAGTGGTCTGGGCGCGGAGACCGGCAAGCCAGAGCGAGACAGCAAAGACTACACCGTCGCCACGGAGGCGCTCGTCGCGCACGCGCACCGCGAAGCCACCAGTAACGGTGAGTGACACACACACACTATAGAGGTCTCTTACAGTATGCTTAGTATAAGTTTTACTCTTTGATCAATTATAACTGTAGATCCACAGTCGCGCGCCCGAAAATGGCCGAGCCAAATGAGCGCCACTTTGATAAAAGTGGCCTTCTTTTTCTCAGCACGTTGCGTGAAATTGTCAAGTTTAGCTGTCAAGTGTCAACCGAAATTCGACTGTAATGTAGTAAAGACTAGGTTCAAATTTCTGTGTAGGTGATGATTTTAATTGTTATGCAAACAAATAAAAAAGTTCGGACATTCTTTGAAGGGGATTTTGTTCGGCAATGTATATCTTCAGTTATAATTGATCAAAGTTAACCCCCCTTTTTCCCCTCAGGCCCTTCCCCTCAACAGAAACCGAGCCCAACGACCAACGGACCCAAGAAGCGTAAATCTGAAGAGAGGACAGAGGTGAAGGAGGAAACGGTGGAAGAGGACGGACTGTATTACGGCGAACTGGACGACAACAATATGGAATACAACGAAGTAAGATATTCATATGCAAAGTTACAATACTTTTTTCACCTCACTAGCTCGGAAAGCCCTTTTTGTTTGTTTGACATCTATTGAGAAAATCGCTTTTTATCCACATGTGAAGAAAGAGTTTTGACATTTGAAGGCAGCTTACGTGATATTTATTTGACAGCTAACAAAACGTAAAACGTTAAAAGTGCTGAATTTTTAACATCACAATTAATGAATTGCATCGAGTAAAAAACACTAAATACAGTCTTACAACTTTATTTTAATTCATAAATATCAGCATTCATCATTAACCTTCATTCTTGTTGCAAAAACGGATAAAATGTTCTGACAGTCCAAGTAAGTATCGACATCGGTGCGAACAAAACGCATCCGAAATAATAAAAAAAAACTTAATAATAATTGATAGTACAAACCCTTTTTCTTATTTTCCTCGCTGTAGTGAGGTGAAAAGTTTTGTGTTATACACGGGTGAAAAGTTATTTTACGTCTCGTGTGTTGAAACACTCGCTATCGAAAGGATTCTATTTTTGAACCACTCGCTTCACTCGTGGTCAATCATAGGATCCTTTCGATAGCTTGTGTTTCAAATGGACACTCGCAGGTAAAATACAACTTTCCCCCCTTGTACAACAAATAACTATTTCACTTCTCATGCTCTTAAAATGTTACTTTAGTCTCTACATATCGGGACTAAAGCTCTTTTTTGATCTGTAGGGATTAAAGTAATTTTTTTTTAATTTACTTTGGAAACCCCTATACTGCCAATCACGGTGTTTGTGTATGGAGGATTATTGCCATTTTCAATGACTGGGCATAGACAATTTTAAAGCTTTCCACAGACCGCAGCGCGCTGCGGACGCTCCGAAGCGCTCCGTAGCGCCCTGCGCTTCGGTCTGTGGAAGCCTTTAGGGCGTGGAAATAACCTCTAAATGACAACTGTATAAAAAATATTTAAAAAAATAATTTCGTGAAACACCATGAATAATTACGAATATTAATCTATTTAATTATATTAAAGATGAATTCATTTTATTATGCATACTTAGTCCAATTAGCTATGAAATAATTTTCAAGTTTGAATCTGTTGGCTAAATATGCAAACATTTAAAGCGTCACTCAACAAAAAAAACCGCGGAACAAATTTAAATTGCTATTTGAATTCTGAACAGACGTCCATTGCTCGTATTGAGCGTGCGTTGTATAAAAGTAATATTGTAGATTGGTATACCTAAAACATCGTTTTTTTCCTCGCATTCAAAGTGAAAAGTAGAGTGTTTAACGCGAGACTAAACTGCCATAATGACACGCGAATTAAAGCCACCCTCCGCTCTGATCGGGTGGCTAAATATCTTGTGTCATTATAGCTTGATTTAGTCCCTTGTTGAACAATCTACTATTATCGTCCTTAGAAGTACCTAGACGTCGATTAAACTAATAAGAAATGGCTGTAGATTTTGATTAGTCTTTTGGTTATAATATTAGAGGTCCTGTACAGTCTAGGAATTTGATTTGTAATTTGCAACCCACCTAAGTTTGAATATCGTACAGCAAACTGTCACCATAAGAGCCAGCTACGATGTTGCTTTGAAAGAAAGAAAGAAAGAAAGAAAAGAAAGAAAAACATTTATTTTATAACAACAATAACACATACACAGGCAAAAATAAGAGTACAAACATAGACATAGACATTGGAAAGTAGGTACATATTAGTGCTGCTACAAAAAGGGGACCCGGCTCAGCATGTCGCTAGTTAAAAACCAGCACTGGTCTTCCGCCGGGCCACGGTACAGCAACATCACGGAAGGCCACACAAAACACACAAATTATATAATTATTATAAAAAAAGAGAAACTTATCATTCTAACAAAAAACTATCTGACTACGAAACCCTAAAAACTAAACATTCAAACATTCAAGGCTACCACAGACCGAAGCGCGGGGGCGCGTGCGCGTCGGCAACGAAAACGCTTCGGTTTGTGGTGGCCCTAAAAGAATTTACTGTATTGTTCCTGAGACCTTTGCCTCTTCCTAGCTGAACACGGAACACTAAAGAAACAAAAACAACAACAACCCAATCATAACCCATAGCCCGATTAAACTAAATAAAACCAGTTCTTTCCTCTGATCTGGGAAACAGATCTAAAACTAAAATTATAACAAACAAAACGCTTTGACGTGTTGCAATTGACATTTCGACCTTAAGGCATTGCGAATGTTAAACGACATTTTTACGAAATGGGCGGGGAATTGAATTCCTTGGTATACGTCTACCATTTAAGGGAACGTACTCATACTACGTGACCCGTTCAGATGGAGGAGGGCGTCACCAAAAATACCACGCCTGGTCACGGACGGGGGGAGGGGGTTTAGGTTCTCATCACGTAGTCAACAAACTCTAGTCTTTAGTCTAAGCAAATCTCGCAAATCTATATTAATAAAACACATATATGAGCCAAATTATTATTTTTCAACTTTCTGTTTGCAAAAAATTATTTAAAATCATATTTATAAATTACTACGTGAAAACTAAAGGGGAGGGGGGTCTTGGAAAATACTACGGGCGGTCACCGAGGGGAGGGAGGGGGGTAAAAAATTGCAAAAAATGGGTCACGCAGTTTGGGTATGTTCCCTAACTTGAAACTGTATCTGAATCTTCTGCCATTTAAAAACCTCGGTGGTTAAAAACCTCGAAAAAAAAAACACCCAATAATACCCTGTTTGGGCAGAATTTTAATTTAATTTTGTGGATAATAAAACAAATTTTATGTAAAAAGTTTTCTTAATTCTTGACGTGAATTATTTCGATGTAAGCTAACGTCTCTTAAAGTATTGGCATCTAATATGTAAGCATATCTTAAGGTCACCACAAACCGGGAGCGCGGGGCGCCAACGGAGCGTGCAACTCTGTATAACACTGAATCAAATATACGGTGACACACCGACAGCGCGGCACACCGTATATGATTTTTTGTGGCCTTGACTCTAATGTCAAAGTGGCCAAACGGACCTCGCGATACTAGCGCCATCTAGAAACCATTTTTGCAATGGAACGGCGTAAAAAATTATGTTCTTTAGTAGTACACTGACCAAGTATGCAAAATGACTTGGTTATATAATGCCATGGTTACAAAATTGTCTTAGTTTCAGGAAGACTTACTTAGCAAAACGTAAATGCACAAGTAGGCAGAATGGCTCAATTGTGTATGGTCTTGATTGTATTAAATAGATTTACATGACCAGACCAGACCATTTACCTACTAAAACATTATGACATTAAGTCGTTTTACAGCCTACTATGGCTTATAGCAGTGAGGGCGTTTTACAGACCAAGACATTTTGCTACCCAGACAAAATACAACTAAGGTGCTCTGCTCGCCAAGGCTATTTAGTCGGGTCAAGGAAGGCCAACTGGACCCGACCCATATTTTTTATATGTAGGAATCATCTACAACGTATCGGTTAATTCCTGTTGCCATAGAATTGTCTTATTTTAAGAAATACCGTGAAATACGAACTGGATTTTAAAGTACAGAATCAACGGGCACGTGGGACTGGGTGGCACCATGCCGTTTTTTGTTTTTTATTCAATGTCAATTGCTTTATTTGCGCCCGGTTTATACCAGACTGAAGTGTCAAAACACTTAGCCTGAACACGGGTCTATAATGACTCCCATAAAATTTTTGTTCCGAATTTTCAAGCCCATAACGTTTTCTGTCATAATTTTTCTTCGTCATATTATCGGAAGTCATAATATTAAACAACATAAATTGGAGTTACTATTTTCTTAAGTCATAATTATTGTAAGGAACAATAAGTAAAGTCATATCATTCAGTGTCATGAATGCATCACTGTTCATAATGTTAAAGGTAATAATGTCACTCATAATAGTTATTGCATGGTCTTTTTTCGCAGGTCATAATTATTTTTGGGCATAATATTACTTTGTAATAACATTCAGTGTCATGGTTGTATGACATTTCATAATATAAAAGGTAATAATCCTTTTCTGTGCTGTCATAAAAAAAATACCTAACATCGAACCTAACCTGTCCGAGTCGCTTCTGCCCTGAAAGGTCTCGCTCTCTCGCTGCCAGCGATATGCCTTACAATGTTTCTGAATAATTATCGATATTCCTTTAGATGTTATAGATTTCGATGTATATGCTTAGTGCATTTTAGGTAATGCAAAATTATGACTGAAAACAATTATTACTTTAAGATATATGCCTTACAGTGTTTCTGAATAATCAACGATATTCCGTTAAATTTTATTGATATCAATATTATGACTTTTTAAAGTTATGATCAATAGGATTATGGGTCATTGCAGTAAGAACTATTAAGCGATATGCTTTAAAAAAATTATGACCATCGATATTTATGAGCAAGAATATTATGGACATCGACTTCTGACTTTCAAAATTCGGATAAAAAAGATTATGGGGGAAAGGGGCACCCGCCTGAACACACTGGGGACAGTATTTTTGACACTATTTTTTTCTTTCAAGGACGAAGAATCAGGCAAACCCGGCAGCAGCTTAGGACAACCTTCGGGTAAGTCGAAAATGAAACCAATGTTTATTCGCAATGACACTTACATTGCGTAAGCATTATATTAAAAAAAAATCGTTTTTCTCGCGAGTGTTTTTTTTAAATGTCCCAGTGCCTTGACCATTGAGATTGGACATTGCCAGAAAAAAAGAATGTCTGTAAGGTAGGCCATTTTCTTATTAATAATAATAATGTAGTATAAATTGGTATATTTAAAATCTGAACCATGAATGTTTTTTTTTGAGAAATGGTTTGCTAAATTTTATTTTTCTGACAGGGCTATCTTACAGACATGTCAGTTTTTTTTAAAGGCATTCATGGTTCCGAAAAGAGAGGCTTTTTGTTAACAAATTATTTCGGACATCTTAATCATCAATAATGAAGGTTTACAAATACACAACGAATTAAACTGTTAGTTACCTAGTACATTTATTTAGTTGATACTAGCTTGTGCCCGCGGTTTTGCTCCTAGGGAAAATTTTTAAAACAGATGGTTTCGTATCCCGTGGGAATTTCGGAAAACTCTCCTTGATACACTTCTAACTATGAACAAATAAAAGAGAACTTAATAAAGTAAGGGAATGTCAGACAACAAACAGTATACTTAAATGACTGAAGATAGATTCCTCGAAATTTGGCAGACTTATTTCTTGATGATGATGATGATAGAGTTAGTCCTCTATATAGAAATCTCTCTCCATGCAGATGTTATTCCTGAGGACCGAAGACCGAAGGAAGTTAAAAGTTGTATCCATGCATTTGAGAAACTACGGTAGCGCGAAGCAAGTTTTGCAAACACAGCGGTTGCTTTGCTTGATAACTAGGTGGCGCTAGGAGTCGCTACAAATGAAGAGATTTTTCAAAATTCTCACGACATACAGCTGACCAATTTTTTATTCATAAACGACAGCGAAGGGGATGAAGCTAGTTGTAATTAAAATAAAGAATACTAAGATGTAAAAGCACCCGGTTTTCGCTTTTAAATCTTAGATTCGGTGAGCAGACGCAACTGCTAATAAAAATAAATAATATTGGAATAAAGAATACTGCCAATAGCTATGCAATGTCACGTTCCTTTAAAATTAGCCTAGTTTCGCTCTTTGTACCATTCAGTTCGTATGGTAGGTACTTAACTGCTTAACAGAACAGCGCCATCTCTGTTTAGATTCGTTGAATTCATAGATGGCGCATGTGTTAACCAATTTCGTTGTGTGAAATACTTTAGATGCATGCCATTTAATAACATTGTAGATATGTTTGAAAAAAATATACCTAGTTCATCTTGCCTGATTCATCTGAGTTTTTCCGAGCCGGTAGTAGATTCTTCAAGTTTCATAATCGCTTGTTATAGGGAACGTGCACATCGACGGTGCTGCCAACTGGTGCCATCAATTTGACTGTTTGACCTTGATAAGTTTCTTTTACTGTCCGCATAGTGTCTCTTCTGTCGCATTAGTGCTGCTGCCTACAGGGAACGTGCACATAGTAGACGGTGCTGGCAACTGGTGCCATCAATTTGACTGTTTTACCCTGATAAGTTTATTTTACTGCATAGTGTCTCTTCTGTCGTATTAGTGCTGCCGCCTATAGTTACTGCACGTTCCCTAAAACCTAAATTGAATTGCCAGACGCAATGAATGGTACAAAAAGCTCTCTGTAGTACAACTAGCTACAGTAGTATTATTTGAAAGAAACGTGACGTATAGACATTGACAGTCATGATTAAAGGTTCGGCCAAACCGCTCCATAAAATACGGCGACGTTACGGAATCGCAGTGACACATCGGGCGCTTGTGCACTACAAGGAATTTTACTGTCCGGAAGTCCCATGTGGCATGAAATAAGTTTTGTTAAAAATTTCATTTTTAAGCAAGCTTTTTAGCTGACTGTACTTTTTGTTGACTGTACTTGCATTGTCATCCAACCTACATAAGTATACCAAATTTCAGGTGAATCCAACCACTGGAAGTTGGTCAAATTCGACTTCTAAGATTTGACCCATGAATAAAACAAACGGGCTGAGCTAAGGAATAAAAGCTTGTAAAAAACGGATGATTGGTTTGTGCACTTTTCCGGTTTTTCTCGGAGGTGCGGCGCAGATAAGGGTCAGCTCTTAGCTATCTTTAAAAAGTACACGCCACGCACGCGTAATTACGTTAGGAACGATGTGCTTCCTGGAACGTTGGCAGTTGCTTGCTTTATTACTCTACGTGCGAAGACGTAGGTCTTCTAAGACAAAAAGAATTTTGAATTTTGGGTTCATTTTGGGGACATTTTACATAAACCACTATAAATTGAGGCAGGACCAAAGTTTATTTTCTAACTAAGTACTATCGGATGTCTACAGCTACTTATTTATTTGTGATTTCTTGCTATTATCCCTTAAGTTTTCATTGTTGTCATCTCGGAGCGGATAAAACGGTCCGGAATGTGGAAAAGTAACATGTCGGACGGTAAAATTACGTGTAGTGCACAAGCCAAATATCGGATCGTAAAAATCGTACTGCCGGACATTAATAGTACATTACTGCAGAGGCCGGGACTTAAGGGGTTGCCGGCCGAGTATCTAAGTGATACAAGGCCAGCAACCCCTGTTCCGGCCGAGGCTTGTATAGTGCTTTTCTCAAACATGCACCATCATCATCATCATCATCATCATCGTCGTCGTCATCATGATGGTGATGGTGATGATGATGATGTTGATGATGATGGTGGTGATTGATGATGATGGTGATGATGATGACGATGGTGATGAATGATGATGATGATGATGGTGGTGATGATGATGATGATGGTGATGGTCATGAATGATGATGATGATGATGGTGGTGGTGATGATGATGGTGATGAAGATGATGATGATGATGATTGTGATGATGATGATGGTCATGAATGATGATGACGATGGTGATGAATGATGATGATGGTGATGGATGATGATGATGATGATGATGGTGGTGATGATGGTGATGATGATGATGATTATGACGATAACGATGATGATGATGATGGTGATGATGATGTTATGGTGAAATATTTCTCTAGGCAGATCACCATTATTAAATAAGCGTAGTGGCAGAATGTCATAATGAACCAAAACGCAAATATTGCTTATAGTTTTTTTTTTAATGGCTGAATGCTATGATGCCATAGACCTATAAACATCATGGTGCTGTGTGACATGAAACAATAGACGATCGCATTGCCGGCCTAGGCCTGCAACGGTGTATTTTGAAGCCTGTTTTAAGGAACACAACGTAAACATTACATAGCATGTTTGAGAAAAATTCCTTGTAGTGCAGAAGCGCCCTAAACTTTACAATGGAGAGCATGCGGTAAAGCCTGACGTTTACAGCACGTCACTGAGATTCCGAAACGTATCGTATGATACTTAACTGCTTACAGAACAGCGCCATCTCTGTTTAGATTCATTGAATTCATAGATGGCGTATGTCTATAGAATGAATTACCAAACAGTTTTGCAAGAAGTTTTAAAATAAAAGCCTCTCTTTTAACAACGTTTTTAAGCCTAATAATTTTCAAAGAGAACTATACAATCGTAATTTTTAGGTCGCCAAAACTATCTCCGAGTCAAACCAGAGAGCGAGCTATTCTTCCAGACAAAACTCCAGAACCTTGCCAAAGCGAATTCCGACTATCTCGACCGGCTGTCCAAAATGAACGCAACAGAGATACGGCACGAGTTCAACAAATACGGCTTTAGCCAAGAAGATCCCAAAGATAAAGCGGAAAACGATTACTACAAATCCTGGTTAGAACAAAACGGGGAACTAGAAGTATCCCTTCTAAAGTGCGGTCAGAAGAAACCAAAAGCCGAGTTAAAAAGTCAGAAATCCGAGGTCGAGCTTATACCTAAACCGAAAGACCCGAAAGAGTTCCCGAAGATTCTAGAAAAGCAGATACGCAGAAGGGGGAGGCCTCCTATTTTTAAGGACAGGAATGTGGATATAGGTGAGACTGTCTTGAAGTCGGATTTGGATCAGTTTCTGGAAGGCAAGGAGGTGAGCTCGTCTGGGTTGTCCAGGAAGGATTTGGAAAGGGTGATGATGGGGAAGTTTAATCCGAATCGACGGTATTCCAATGAAGCGATGTGGGCTGCTCTGATGGACGTGAAGAAGGGCGGCAGTATTTATAGGTAAGTGTCGTTTTAAATAGACCTGGGGTTTCGGTGGACTGGTTAGATCATTTTAACTGAATCGTTATTTCCATGTAGCAAAGTTTCCAGCATTTATTCCTACATGCTTCTTTTCTCAGGTTTTTTACTGAAGCTTATAGTCACAGAAATAGTGTCGACGGAGCTCCGCTGTGTGCTTTTGGGCCTTTGGGCCGGTGCATACTTAACATACATAACAATAAAATTACCTATGTTTCTGTTAGGTATGAAGTATCTTTTTTCTGTATTTATTTTTCAACTTCATTTTTATTACTTTTACGGTCATCCCGTGAAAACCATAGATTTCAAACTAAATACAAACTGAAATATAGATGCACAGAAAAAACCCCAGAAAAAAGACCAATGCTGGGAATCGAACCCAGGTCCTCAGCGTTCCGTGCTGCGTGCTTACCCCTACACCATCACTGGTCTAGACGTTAGCGACGAATTTTTCTCATACGTCGTACATTCCAGTCTGTTATAATCACCTTATGCAGTGATAAAGCGCGCATCTATGTTATGCCCTCTACCGAGAGACTTTAACACTCCTTCGGAACTAACCGCTCACCTGGACCAAGAGATGGCGCTACTGTGCAACTCTAAACAAGTTAACAAGTTAACTGTGTTACTATGTTGTGTCGATTAAAATTGGAAAAAACTCGATTGTGACAATAAACTTCAGTAAAAACCATGGTGAGAAAAAAGTACGTGGGCAAAAATGCGTATGGTAATTTTGCTACTACTATTTAAGTATGTATCTATCTATACAGGGTAATTTTTAATCAGTGCACAAATTTCAGTATCGTTGATAGGTAGATCACGATTATCTGTTCAAGATTTTTTTTTAAATTTTGAAATTTGGGTAGTTCATAGTAATGCATCCAATAATTGGTCGAGTTACTATGAAAAACAAAAAAAAATAAGTGATTAATATTATAACGAAAAATACTGAAATTCGTTATTTTAACGACACTGAATCACATATTAAAATTTGTGCACTTAATAAAAAATTACCCTGTATAAGTATGTTTATCCGTCGTCTAGTACCCATAGTAGCTTTGCTTAGTTTGGGACTAGATCAATTGGTGTGAATTGTCCCGTGATATTTATTTATTTATTTATAGCTAGACCGTTTCAATATGTTCTCGCCCCCGCGCGCGCGGACGTGGATTCAATTAAACGGTTTAGCTACACGATATGACGATTCTGGTAAATTGATATAACCCGACCTTACACTATAAAGGCAACTTTTAAGTAAAATTTCAGCTTTCTAGAGCCACCCTTGCCTCGATTTGCCTTTTATGAGTCCGTCAGCGACATACCTACTTATATGTATACGGAAACGGGTATTATTATTTTTTCTTGTACCTTTTGACTTTTTTTAAATTCGGAAAGTTTTATGCGATTTCTGCTCAGAATCACGAGCTCTTTCGATCCTACAGAAGAAAAAAAAGTGTCCCAAAAATTTCATATAATTTTCGATTCCTCCATTCCGGTACGGTCATATAAAGTCTATGAAAAATGGTAACGGAATGGGAAAAAAAAACTTTGGACTCTTTTTTTCTCCTAGTAGGATCGAAAGAGCTCGTGGTTCTGAGCAGAAATCGCATAAAACTTTCCGAATTAAAAAAAAAGTCAAAAGGTACAAGAAAAAATAAAAATGCCAAAACCTCTGTGAGCGATTCTCGCACTTGACTGCTTTTTCATATATTTTTTTATTCCAGAGCGGCTCAAACCCACAAGGTTCCACGCAAGTCTCTCCGCAACTGGATGAAGCGTTGCCACATCAAGTCCTCCTTCCCAATGCCGCAGCAGCTCAAGCAGTTTGTAGAAAACAGCAAGAAACAGAAGGACCAAGACGGACAGAAGTTCGAGTACCCGGAACGAGTGGAGGAGAAGAGCGGGGGGGAGACTGACCTGGGGTTTGAGGGGGAGATGGATTTTGGGAAGCACTTCTTGAGTTTCGCGGCAGTCTCGAGCGAGGATGAGGGGGAGAAGAAGGAGGGTTCCGCCGTTGACATGTCGTTGCACGAATAAGAGTTGTCAATCGATAAGTACTTAATACCAGTCGGGCTCGTAGAACTTTCTCGAAATGTGCGCTTTTTCTAAAGGTGCACTGTTTCAAAAGGTGCGCTTTTTCAGTTAGTTTCTCAGATGGTAAATTGTCGTCAGGGTAAGAAAAGGTTCGTCAACTCAAAGTTGACATAAGCTTGCAATAAGGTAATAGGGATGGTGACGCATCAAAAATAGTTCTAAAACACGACTCTCCAGTAAAAAAACGCTTTATTTTAACTCTGAAAAACAGATTAATTTTCGATTTACTGCAAAATTGGAGTACGTTTTGGGACGCAGTGCACTTTTGGAAAAAGTATAGTCGACCGAGTAAGCGCTCAAACATTTTTTATGACAGTTACTATATCAGAAAAAATGTAAGGCTGATTGTCACATGGATGTACTGTCATTGAAGCTTAGGGTGGTAAAGGGATTTCTTGGTCGACTATACACATTCTGGGGAAGTGGCTTTTACGAGGCTAAGCCAACCAGAGACTGGAAAAAGATAGAAAGATATTAAGTAGTGTCCAACCGATTGTAGTAACTGCAATAGACACGAGGGCGTTTCTAGTACGTACGTACGTTTTAAATTTAAAATGCCTATCTTCGTTTTTTTAGCTTTAGAAATAAGGTAAACAATCTTGATATGTCTTTTTAATGAAAAACGCTTTTGAAAAATTGTAACTATTACTTATGAAACCAAAATAATATAAATGACCATATTTCCTTGTTAATTGTTACATATTTGCTGTGATTTATTTTTAACGACCGCTTTAGCCTAGTTGGTAGTGACCCTGCCTACGAAGCAAGAGGTCCTGGGTTCGAATCCCGGTAAGGGCATTTATTTGTGTGATGAGCACGAATATTTGTTCCTGAGTTACGGATGTTTTCTATGTATTTAAGTGTTTATTTATCTATATAAGTATGTTTATTGTCGTCTAGTACCCATAGTACAAGCTTTGCTTAGTTTGGGACTAGGTCGATTTGTGTAATATTGTCCCCTAATATTTATTTTTATTTTTTATATAAAAGTGTTTTTCAATAATAAGAATGCTATGAATGCTAAAAAAACGAAGTGTAGAAGAGATTTAAGTCATTTCCAAATGTCATACAAAATCTATGGGAGGATCGTATTTTGACAGCTCGCATAAACTACGTCAGTTGGTGGTCACCTTGTAAGTCACTTAACGATTGACAGTCTCTTGGTTTTCACATGTCAGAATGGATGTGATCTATCTAAATTAATAATAATTCAATTTATTATTGTTTTGAGGCGTTCTACTAATGTGACAACGCTTCTATATCCTACGAATATTGTAAATGGGAAAGTTTGTATGTGTGTTACTCTTTCACGCTAAAAACTGGGTAGCTATATGGGTTCGGCATCCTTTGAAGCGGCGGTTACAATTATCTAAATTTGCCAGTTAAGAAACAATAAAATTTACTATATTTCTCAGCTAATATTTTATAGTATTTTTTTGTGCAAATTTTGTTTCTTTTATTATATCAAACAAATGTCTGAAAGATGGACATAATGCGCGCTCATGAATCTATTATCGATTTTTAAGGGTTTTGGTATTAAAATAATTATAATTAATTATTAAAAGTTACAATTTCGTCGTGCCGTTTCATTGTGTTTATAGACTGATAGAGTAACAATGAACACACTTTCGTATTTATAATAGTAGGATGCCATTTGGCTTTGGGACTAACGGTCGGTAATTATAAGCTTATGGCTAATTGTTATGTGTCTTAAAATTGTCGTTTTGGATGCCATTTTTGCGTAAGCGACCGACGGATTAGCTAAATTCGAAAACGCGGCCATTTTTAAATTGGGAGAAGGTGTATACGACCTATTTAAAACTTAACTGCCAAAGAGAAAACAAAGATGTCATTATATTAATTTAAAAAAAATATTCCTATATCCAAAGATGAGAAAATTATACTTTTTTTTTCTTGTTCCCGCAATAAATAACCCAAAGAGTTGTACTCTAGACTTAAATTGAAATTTTCAAAGAGTTTTGGTTATTTCCTATGGGTACTTAACTGTGAGGCATATTTTATTTATTTTAGTTTTACTTTAATTATAAGTGCACAGTTGTAACAACAAAAGTGTTTTTTTGTTAAAATTGTGATTAGGTATAGTTATTATTAAAATTTATATTAATGTTTAAAAAAAGAATTGGCCTTTGTGGAAATAGAGTGCTTGAAGGACTTCGTCCAAAAAAAGAAAAGACTTATAAATGAAATTAGAGAATAGTGATAGGGGACATCCTCGGAGTGTGTAGTAAATACAATGGGGCTGTCAAAAAAGTATTTAAAAATTTTTTTAAAAAAGGAAATCCTTTTTGGCTGCACTGGATAAGATTCTGTCTTTCACAAAAAGTGTTACAGTTTTTCATGATTTTAGCTGATTTTTTTATGTATAAAAAACTATAATTTTATTTATTTGTTTGCTTCAAATTTGCAATTGAATTTTAAACTCAAACCTACTGACTCGATTAATCATGAACTGTCGGTAAAATTTGTTTTTTTACTTTTATTCACAACTAGCTGCCAGCCCCGGCTTCGCACGTGATGTGCTACTAATAAAAAAAACATGTAAACCTTCTAGATAAAAAAGTTACTAACACAAGAAGAAAAGAACTAGACAAATAGGTGCAGCCGTTCTGAAGTATTACGCGTACGTACATTTTTTGCAATAAATTTTTATTTATAAAGGTTTTGTGCTTGGCTGAAAAAAAAAACATTTTTTAAAAACTTTTTTGACACCCTAAACCTACAAGACCATTTTTCAAAATTTACGAACGGCTTAAACCTACGAAAAAAATGTAATTTATTTATGTTAATCATAAAATAATGTACTTAATATTATAATTTATATTGTAGCAGACCTAAAGGTTGAACAGATGATTCAATCGATTTAATTCACATTTTTACAAACATAACGAAAAAACTTTTTTTAATAATAGTAGAATATTTTTGACGTTCATGAACTAATTTGTTTAGGTACAAGGATGAAATCAAAAGGACTGGCAATGTTTACAATAATGTCGCCTGTCGTTTAAATAAGCTTGGTGTAGCTAGTTTCACTATGGAGTAATCAGTTTTATTTGATTGCAAAATTTCTTACAAAAATGACATTATTATATAAACATTAACAGTGTTATTGATTTAATCATCATTGGTTTCAGTCATATTTTTTATGGGTTTTGAAAACCGTTATTACCTTTAAAGAGCTTCTGATATTTCGACGCGTCTACCAGCGCCATGAAATGGTAGATAATATTGCTCAAGCTTTACTGACTGCAGCGCCCAGCGCGATGTATAACACTGAATCATATTCGCTGACACACACTGGCAGCGCGGCGCTGCGTATGTGATTCAGTGTTACACAACGCGCTGGGCGCGCTCTGTTGGCGTCGCGCGTATGCTCCGCGCTGCGTTCTTAGGTGCACGTAAACTACTTGTCTCAGCCACTCTGGCGCGTACGTGTAACACGCCGAACACTATTAGACACACAATTGAGTAACTGCTCGTTTTGATTATTTAACCTTTTCAACGTCAAGCCTCTACAAAACGCAAAGCTACTTTGAACCTTATATTATTGTATTTCAAACTAAATACAAACTGAAATATAGATGCACAGAAAAAACCCCAGAATTTTTTTTTTTTTTTTTTTCTGGGGTTTTTTCTGTGCATCTATATTTCAGTTTGTATTTAGTTTGAAATATATGGTTTCATGGGATGACCGTAAAAGTAATAAAAAATGAAGTTGAAAAATAAATAAAAAAAAAAAAGATACTTCATATCTGACTTGTTTAAAGTTGCACAGTAGCGCCATCTCTTGGTCCAGGTGAGCGGTTAGCTCCGAAGGAGTGTTAAAGTCTCTCGGTAGAGGGCATAACATAGATGAGCGCCTTATCACTGCATAAAGTGATTATAACAGACTGAAATGTACGATGTATGGGAAAGATTCGTCGCTAACCTCTAGACCAGTGATGTTGTAGGGGTAAGCACGCAGCACGGAACGCTGAGGACCTGGGTTCGATTCCCAGCATTGGTCTTTTTTCTGGGGTTTTTTCTGTGCATCTATATTTCAGTTTGTATTTAGTTTGAAATATATGGTTTCATGGGATGACCGTAAAAGTAATAAAAAATAGTTGAAAAATAAATAAAAAAAAAAAGATACTTCATATCTGACTTGTATTATTGTGTTAAGATCATTTTGACGTTGTACATTGTTTGTGAAGCATGTATTGTAACCGTCGTTGGCATTGAAAAGGTTAAAATCCATGTTGGGACTGTAAAACTTGGTGAACTTGTACACATTGAGATTATTTCAAAGTTCATGTATCCAAAATATAGATGGAGTTGAAACAAAGTTGATTAACACGCCATCTATATTTTGTGGCTGCGTACTAATGTGATTAAATTTTAATTTACATTGATTGTAACGCTGGTAGATGCATCGAAATATCGAGATGGAAAATTAGTCTCGGTTTATATTTCGTAGCAAATATGTGTTATGTAATTAACCGTGAATCGTTGAAAACTGCTGGTTTCAGTTCATGAAAATTAGTGAAGAAATATGGCGCACCTTCATTATTGTTTGTAATAAAGTTATGCGTAGAAAAGTTATGCTTATTATATAGAACACTGTAGTTTCTTGAGTCGCTCTAATCATTACCTAATTTATTCAGTGTTTCAGAAATATTTCGAACGGTCTCTTAGTTTTTATTTGTAAAAAAATATTTTTCATTTTATTTTGTTAACCTGAGTACTTTTTGGTTTTTGTACATGATTTAATTTATAGCTAAACCGTTTAAATGAGTCCTCGCTGGCGGCGTACAGGGGCTGGAGGGTATGACCACAAAGGGGGCCGGGAAAGGTGCGGGCAGTGAGCACGCATCGTGTGCCTGCCGCCCGCACCTCTCTCAGACCCCCCTTGTAGTCTACCCCTGCGCCTCTGTACCTCAGGGGCGAGCACCCATATAAACCTTAGCTATAGAAATGCACTTAATTAAATCTTGTCTTTAATTTTATTTGTAGTGATTCTAGAAGCTACAGTGCTGTTTTATGTTCCTAATTTCCATATAGTTTTAATACATAATTATCGATATGCCTTAATTTGTTTCTATATACTTTGTTTTATATGGACGAATTCGTATTTGCAATAATCTAACAAATTGGAAGAATAGAAGTAAAATGTCACGAAAAATTATACATCAAATTATGAAGAGGAAAATTGTCGCTTTGTGACTTAGTAATGGTCATGGTCGGATGTAACTTCAAACTGGTAAATAATCGTATAAAATCAAGGAGTTTAATTCCCTACTCATTTCGTAAATAAATTTCGTTAAACATTCGCGATCGAAATATCAAATGAAACACGCCAAAGCAACATCGCAGCTAGCTCTTAAGCTGGCTGTACGATTTTTTAACTTAGGTGGGTAGGAAATAAATTACCTTGAACATTCAACAACAGACACTACGCATATGCACGATCTTATTTCTGAATATTATTTGCTTTCGATGTATCCTTAACCAGAGAGGTTTAGAATACATCAAGCGCAAATCGCGTTTGCAGAAGTGTTCTCAAATTACTTCGTAACACAGATTACATAATAGTTACATCGTAACAGATGTGACACTCGCGTTTGACAGCTATATTCATTTACCATCGGGTCGCTGACGGTGTTAGCAGACACATAGTACATTTTTGAGTGACAGCAGGGTCAAATCTAAATGGTGATACAAAATAAGTGTTTCTAAATCAGTTAATGCAAAATAATTTTGTATCACCATTTAGATTTCATTCTAAATCACTATATGGTAATGACTGCGGTGAGGGGGGCACAGTTTCACTTCAAAATTCAAAGAATAGATGATTACAAATATGAAATCGTCCAAAATCCATGAAGTGCCTACTAGCGTATAATTAAATATACATAATATATAGGACATAAGTGCTATTGTAGATATATATACATTTACTATTATTGTATACTGATAATATATATAACTTGCTATTGTGTCGATATGTTTTTAAGCGACTTACATAATTAAATACAGTCGTTTTAAAATAAAAATATGTCATTCAATTTAAATCATAATTAATTTTATTTATAACTGCATTGTTTTACAATAGTCCATACACCACTGATTGTCGTTAAATGTAATCAGGTATTCAAAATATTTCACACGTTTCTACCGTCTAAAACGTTAGTGTGTGCTCAAATTTTGAACACCTTATTACAAACAGATTTATTTTACAGTGGCTTAAATGAATAATAATAAGTAAATCACAGAAGTGTCACATTTTAATTATTTGAATTGCATATTGAGACAGTGTAAAATTGACAGTGCTTACTATTTAGTACACATTGACATTAATTCAAAGTTCATGTCACCATAATACAGATGGCGCTGAAACAAAGTTGATTACCACGCCATCTATATTTTGTGACTGGGTACTAAACTGGAAAAAATCTTATTTTTTAATCTAATATAAAAATTACATCGAGCGTATTCAATGTTGTAAGCAGTATTAATTTAATTTAGATGCTGCTTTATTATATTTTAAGTGAAATACACCGCGAGTTTTCGTTATTTCTAGCTTGACTGGATGTGTACTTAAAAAAATATTTTTGTTATTTTTTAATCGCCATAGTCATGTAAGTAGGTCTGACTGAACAGTAGTATTTTTCTTCGAGTTTTGCTACTTTGGTCATAACAATCCCTCAACGGTCCGAATAAATTCTTTTGTATCAAACATCGTCTTTAAAACTTTAGAAGAATTCAGCAATTTTGCTATAATATAAACAGATGAATGAACTGACACAATTACTAAAAAAATTTTTGGGTAAGCAAATAAAAGTAATTGTTTTAGTTCATTAATATAGACCACCATGACTTTTCAGTGATGACAGGCTTAAAGGAATTGTACATGGTGTTCAGACCAACCTACTTGCTTTATCGTGTATGGGTTCGTGTGCCTGTATAACGGCTGTTTGTGTTAATAAAGTGTTTTTGAATATTTCCGCCCGATAAGTAAAATATTTGTAATGTTGCGGAGGAATCGGATAATATAGTGTTATTCACTAATGGTTACTGACTCTCATAGGACTTGGTTACAACTTATATATTGCTAAAATTGTCTCAACGCTTCTGTCGCATTGCTTCGACCGTGGTCATAAGTTGACTTAAGTATAATCAAAGACAATTCAATTCAATTTTTGGGATAATAATGGGCCCATCGAACGGTGCGATGATTTCACCAATGTCGAGGTTGGATAAGACACTGCCAGACCGCTGAACAGCTGTCCGTGTTACTAGTAACTCTTGATTAGATGTCTTTTTTGCGATTTTGGGGCTAGTCCCTTAATAAAAGTGGCTCGGTGTGAATCTGCCATCACCCCTTTCATACCTGCTCATGACTCCTAAATCAGCTGTATTTAAGGTTAAATCTTTTTACTTAATTATCATTTTATATATTCTGAAAGTGTATGGTTCTTCGGTCTACTTATGACCAAAACCGCAAAGTTGCCAAAACGTTAAAATAATTTTAAATATGTAGTTTTACTCGTTGAAACAAAAATCATTATGGTTCCTAACATCATTTGTAATATCCGATTTCTCAGTAAAGTTATTTCTATAATAATAGTATCTATATGAAAATGATTGTACCAAGTTTGCTATTATGGGGTTACGAAATAAACTTTATAAAAAGGAAATTAGTTTTTTTAATCATATCCAGCCTATGTAAAGTAGCGGATTGAAAAGGTTCGTCACTTTTCGACCTTAAGTCGTTGACATAGAGTCGAAAAGTGACGAATCTTTTCATTCCGCGACTGTACAATAGGCTCAAAAGTGCATTGATAAGAAACAAAATGCTATGAGGCGAGAATTGATACCATCTATCTACTCGTGGAGTTGGTCATAGCAGTTACCTGTAAATGTCATTAGTTCACTAAGAACTTACTAGATGGCGTTGCTTTACCTTGAAACTTGAAAAATTACTTCTTACTGCTGCTGGGTAGAGGTTTCTCAGAATGCGTGGGCTCGGTTTATAGTTCCCTAGGCCCAGTGCAGTAATTAAACGTCGATTTTTTTGCTTCACCGTAAAGCCCACGGTAAAGAAATGTAATTTATCACATAAATTTGGAAAGACTCAGAAGTGCAAGTCAGGGTCCTCTGCTTAAAAGGTCCAACCACTAGGCCTCCACGGCTTCACCTAAACTTATAGAAACTTTGAATTTAAAAAAATATTCCGACCCGCATTGTTGTCGTGTCAAACCAATCTCCTGTATCTTCCGAAACATAGTTATTAAGAAAACGTAGTTCAAATAATAAGAACAGATTGGTGAAAGACTAAAAAATTGTGTGCATTTTAATTTTTTGTATATTTGTATATTTATTGAGTTATAAGCTAAGACAGAGTTAGGTCTGACAAACTCGCTATAAAAAGATTATCAAGCGACGCTCTTAATTTTAAGATACATGACTTAGCGCAAAACTTTTTATTCAGGTAACTAAAGGAAAGCTATTTAGTAGATTCACTCACGCGTGAGTCATGTATCTTAGGTAGAATTTGTTCAACGTATACAAAGCTTGTCGCGCCGTTCTGATGTTACATAAGATGCAATATTTAGCCATTATTCAGCATAGCAAAAAACAGTTACATGACTTGCGCGACAATCCCGCACAAGGCAAAGGAAAGCTTAAACCAAAAATCTAATTGTGTAAGTATATTAAGGTGTCCGAAAAATGTCATTTACACTTAAAGTGTAACTCGTGTATCTTAGGATATCGGACTTTCGGTCGCGGCAGATTGGCGATTCTTAGTATCAAATAGCGTATATGTTTAGATGTACGTAATTTAATGATGCCAGCCCGGGATCTACCCATGGCGCTCTGATTAAGAAGCCATAGATCAAACCACTAGGCCGCCTCGGCTTGTACTATAAGATTATAACCCAAGGATTCCTAATCTTTTTTTATACAGCGACTCTTTTTAACCACCCTACACAAAAAAGGGGTGGTATAAGTTTGATTTAATTGCTGTGTGTGTTTGTCATGTGGCATTATACCTTTGAACGGTTGAACCGATTTGGATGAGGTTTATTTTATTTGAAAGCGAGTTTCTTGGCAATGGTTCTTAGATATGTTTCATTAAATTCGTTTCAGCCGTCTCAAAGTTCTCAGCTCTTTTGTTGGCTGCGGAAGGGATCTTAGACGCATAATGGGCATTTACTTTATTTTCTAATGTGTGACCAAATGGCTTTGGGGTTTTTAAAATTCTTAATTTATAGTTATTATGTTGTAATTTATTTCCGACGCCCTTGTAAAAGAAAATTCTTGCGTATAGCTCTAGATGGGAGTTTTCAGAAAAAAATTGACCCGTTTTCCTTAATTATCCTTAATTTTTCCATACAAAATTTATTAGTCAGTTTTGTGACGGTCCATGCAACATGTATGGTTAACTGCGTCACAAAACTGACAATTAAAGGAGGGACACTTTTTTCATTGCTTAAATCGATAGTGCTTGTGATTCTGAGTAGAAATAACCCAAAATTTGTTAGGTTTTTTTAAAAAAAGGGTACACTTTTTTCTGAAAATGCCCAGATTCGTATGCATGTGACCCAAGTGTACCGTTTCGCGACGTCCCTAAGACAGTGTGCTGACGCCCCGGGGCGTCGCGACGCTCAGTTTGGGAGCCCCTGCTATAACCTGAATATATTTTGACTGACATTCTTACATTTTGGCGCTACTTTTCCTTGCCCCCCCTGCAGGAAGCCAGGAAAAGATGCCCATCTCTTTCAGCTACCCCTACCCGCACTAATGGGCTCTTTTCCTTGCTTCTTCCAGGTGTGCGGACGTCGACGGAAATTGTGACACGGCACTTCATTGACATGGATCACGGGATACCGCTAAACATTCATGCCCGACCCCGTATCGTTGGAAGAAGACCTAACGCCATCGTGAACATAGAAACTGATGTGTTCCAAGAGAAGAGCTACAAGCAGTATTCGTCCCAGCATTTGAGGGATGCGTTAATTGCTGTGAAGAAGGGATACAGTGTGTACGCCGCGTCGAATAAGTATGGAGTGCCGCGGAAGACTTTGAGGAATTGGATGGAGAAGTATGATATAAAGAGTCAGTTTTCTAAAGGCAGGCGCGGGGCGAGAGCTACGCAGATCTTGGATCCGTTGGACCTCATGACCGAGACCAGGTCTGAGAGGTTTGATGAGTCGTTGTAAAATGACAGTTGTAATATCGACCAGAGCCGCCGTATTGTATAACTCGTGAGGGTTTGAAATTGCATTCACCATCTTTTTCTGTAAAATTGGGAGCCCAGAAATGAGAGAAAGGGGAGCTTATATTTCGAGGCCAATTGCAATGGAACAGATATAAACATACTCTCAAACCTTATTTATAGTGATGTACGATACTAGCGCCATCACGCATTGTGTGTAAAATTGGAACTAATGAGATGAATGACTGTCAACAGGCATCGATCGCTATCCTTAATTAGCAAGCCATCTAGCTCGGCAAATGAATTGTAGATGGCGCTGTATCGAACACCATCTATACCGTTAGACAGAAAGAAATAGTGAATGCGATTCAATACTAAAGCAGAAGGTTTGTGATAGTTGTTTTATGATGACCCCTGTAATAGGACGTCCACTGCTGGACATAAGCGGGTCATACACAGCGTAACCAACAAAAGTTGTCTTTTGTGGACATAAAATTAGCGACTCTGGGTCAGCAAACTCAAGATTTATTTAAAAGGCTGAGAGTGGGCCAGGCGTCCCGCACGCGAATGTAGACTTGATTAAAAAGTATTGGAACCTTAACTTTCGCATAGGAGGGACAAAAACAAAAAAAATGTGTATGATCTAAGCCTCCCTCATTGATACCCAATCATTACAGTTAAAAGCGGCTAGCATCCATCGTAAATTCAATTTAAGTTCTTATGAACAGTGCAACAAAATGTATCGTTGGTCCTAATTTGATATGGCATACATACGTACATAAAATCACAATAAAAATAGCTACTGCAGGCTACGCGTATAGACTTACAGTACTATTGTGTTAATAAGCGACAGAGTGATGTCAAAAAGTTTACAATATTACTGATGAAGGTTTTCAGGCTGTCGCAGGGTAAATCATAAAATGATTATCAGTGTTTTTGTCGTAATAAAAGTCTTGGGGGCTTTAAAAGCTGATAAAACGCGCGTGACCTCTGGTTAGCAACAGTTGTAATTTATTGACCGTGTTTTATTTATCTGCATTTCATAAATATACCTTCGAATGTATAGGTCCAACCAGAAACCGTGTAACCGTATGTTATTATAAATATATCCGTTGAACACTCGCGCCGAACACGGTGCTCGCTCCGCTTTTGATATGTTCACGAACCGCTAGTGTGATATTACTCTAAAGGCCACAACAAACCGGGAGCGCGGGGCGCCGACAAAGCGTGCCCAGCGCGGTCAATAACACTGCATCAGATACGGTGTGCCGCGCTGCTGGCGTGTGTCATCGCATCGTATATTTGATTCAGTGTTACAGAGCTGGGCATGCTCTGTCGGCGCCCCGCGCTCCCGGTTTGTGTTGCCTTAAAAGTAATGCACCAGATGGTATCATCACCTGTGGCAACGGGTAAAGGTTTAAAATTACCTGCCTCGAAATAATAACGCGGTTTCTAGTTTACCTACCCTATATTCTGTAAAATATATATCTTGGTCAGACTTTAATTTTAAAGCCACAAAACTAATGGTCGCCGTTTGTATACACTAGATGGCGTCAGTGTCTATATTTATTTTATAAATGATTTTTAACAGATCCAGTGCATTATATTATTTTATAAAGTTTATCGTAATTTATGACTCGATACCATCTGTAGCCAGTGAGAAAGTTTTTGTATAGCCGTTTGTAATTTCAAAATAATAAGTTCTGGTAACATAAAATCGAATAGGATAAAATTGTGTCATATAAAAAAACAGCTATTCAACGTACTTAAATAATCTTGCCAAAAATATAAAGAATACTTAGTCTTAAAATTATTTGGAAGTAAACTGTAGATGTAAGAATACGCAGGTTTTAAGATATATAAAGTTTTTGACTATGTTTGCATTAGACCTTGACATTGTAAGTCCACGTCAAATTTTGACTAGAATTTGAGGCTTCGGCTTAGTGGCGCCTCTTGAATTAGTTTTCATACTAAATGTATAGAAGCGTCGCGATCCAAAGCAGACAGAAGAGACGGGGCGGAGACGCGGCCTGCGGACAAACGACGCAGACTGCGACACTCCCCCGTCCCACGTCTCTTCTGTGTGACTTGCGCCTCTAATCGTCGTTTCGTTCTCCAGCCGGTTTGTTTTAGCTACAAAATGTTTTCACCGAATGTATAGTTACAGGGACAAAATTATGAATAAGCCAAAGCTAGTGTATAAACATTTACTTAAAATATGTGTATCGTTTAACTTTCTCGGGTAACAGTGGTTATACTTTAGTCGCAATGGATGTGTATTATTTGAAATAATTAATTTTCTCGATGGCAACTCAACTAAATAATGTGTTGACAAAACTTTAAGGTATAGTGAGCGGTTTTATCTATTTATTTATTTAGAATTTCAGTTTGTACCTCAACAGCTAGATCAAAACCGGTGCAAACTTATAGACTTAACAGATTAGGATTAACTTACAATAATATATATTGTTTCCCGGACATGGTTTTAGCTCGGACAGTCTTCTATGTTTGGTAACAACAACATAACATAATATGTTTTATGCCTTTTTACTTTTAGTGTCCCGCAGGCTTATTGTCTAACGTTTCTGACGCTTGCCTTCGCAATCACTATCTCTTTCTGTCAAACGGTATAAAAGGATGATAGAAAGAGATGGTGAAAGCGAAGGCAAGCGCCAAAAGCGTTAGACAATACGGCCACCGGATAGAATGAGTTCCGAGATTTTTTAAACTTACATTTTGTTTAGCAAATTTACTGCAGATAAAAAGAAATAGTAAGTCTCAATCTGCACTGGGTCTGCGTGGGAACTACAGCCGAAACCCTCTTATTTTCAGAGGAAACCTGTACCATTCAGTGGAATCTATATAGGCTGAGAGTCTGAGATGGTGACGTTTATATAACATTTAAATAAGAAATAAAATGAGAAATAAGAAATCTTTATTTCGCATAAGTAACAGGTACATGTTAAAAAGAAAAATAAAAACAATAATTGAAAATAGAGATAAGCTACATAATTATACGAAAAAGGAGTCCACTCAGCACTCGTCGGGTCACTAAAGGTGGGTCGACGCTGATATTATGTGGATCCTGGTTAGCATCCGATACAGAGCCGCACGGCACACATGCTCCCACAAACTCCCAATATGATTATAAATATACAATAAAGAATTTCACAAACATACATAAGTTACATAACACAAATTGCTCACACAGCACCCCACACAAAATTATTGTAGCCTGGCGAAATTGTGACTCAAACCGCAACACGGTAACTCCAACCAGCAACAGGGAGTAGGTAGATATTAGGGTATCTAGATACAAATGAGATATCTAGATCCCCTAATATCCACTATTCAAGAAGTGAATTACCTACATCTATTCAAAAACTGATTTTACAGTTACCTATTCAAATGCCCAATATCCACTATTCAAAAATTCATTACAAATTCTCATCTTCAAAGCGGTCTGGCAAATGAATAGATATTCATAAGAGATATCTTGTTAATTTAAAGACTCATTCTAAATCCCTTTAATTATAAGCAGTTCAAACGGCTCTATTCATAGTGAACTAAGTTGTTCTGTAAGAGTATGAGGGGAAGTAGCAACGTACGATTTTGTTACCTGATTATAATAAAACAATAATTATAATGTCCACAGTTATATAAATGGTTTCCTTGCAAATTGCCATAATTATAATGAATGTGTGGTCCCACATAATTTATAAATTCTTTCGGTGGTTTTAAGTTACCGTAACTATCAAAATATTCAATATAATCTTTAATTTTTCCATAAGCTACCCAGTGAGTGCCAGAATTTTTAGAAGAATCTAAATTGATCACACCACATTCTATCGACCATGGTGCGTCTGGTAATTCATCTCTCATAAATACACCACGAAAATGGGGAATTTTTTCGAGTGCTTTGTAATATCGATATTAGTTAATGCTCTATTAAGTAGCCCGCTATCTAGTTTTTTTTATTTGAAACATAAATTCCCAAACCACTCTTGTACGGTTTAAGATGTAATCCTTTTCCAATACACATTGGCTCTATTTTCATATTACGTCTTTTTAATTGTGCTAGTCGGTTTTTGGCTGACTTGTAATTATTGATAACTTTGGTAATACCAGCAATACCTCCGGCTAGACTTCCTGTGGCAGACAATCCAGCAAAAAGAGGAATCAATGGCAGAAATCCGCCGGTTTTAGGTACAGGTATCACTCTCGGTAATGGTACGGGTAACTCAGAAGCCAATTCTTGAGCAGCTGCGTATGCTAATTCAATTAACATTTTCTTGCATTTTGGTTTCAGATTACGGATTTGTTTTTTAGTATGCGAAATAATATTGCTGAAGGTTTTTTTCAAACCAGCTCCGCTTTTCTGAACGGTTGGTAATTCGCCTTTTCTCTTCGCACTGGCCTTGCCGGCATGATCTTGTGTGTGTTTCATTTTCAGTAATATTGGTGAAGCAAATACTTTATTAAAAGCGGTATTTGTTGGGTAAACATCTAAATGCAAATGATGACATGAAATGTAAATAGCTTATTTATAGGCACAGTATCTTACGATTACAAACGATTTGATTTATCAATCCAGCTGTTTTCACTTGACGGAAGACCTAGCCACTTAACATATACTCTGTTGCCTTTGCTTTTCAAAACTTTTTCAACAAGATATACCTCAGGGTGTGCAGTTTTCGGAATTTCTTGCCCATAGAATGCTCCTAAAATTGGTCTTGACTTTGCGTCTTCTAATAAATATGTAGTAGGGTTAGTATGCTGAACTTTTGTTATTTTGAATATTTCAGTAGACCAATTAGGTGTAAACCCTTTTTCAAAACATCCTTTAAATTTACTTATTCTTACAAAATCTCCAACTACAAATCTGTTGCGAGTCAATACTTTCTTACATAGTGAATTGTTAACGTATCTTTGTAATATAATTTTTTTATTGTTATGATTAATTGCTGCCGGGGGTTTTCCTACTGTTCTATGAAAGGTGTGATTATATTTAAAAACTTTATCTTCAAGGGTTCCATCAATCCATTTATAATTCCCTTTTAAACTAAACTCTTTGTATAAGCTAGTTTTGAGAGTTCTTATAAGTCTTTCTACAATTGAGGCTTTTTTTGTAGAATATGTAGAGTAATGATTAATTTTATACTTTTCAATTTCTTTTTTAAATACATTATTATAAAATTCTTTACCCATATCTGTTTGTAAATTCTTCGGATAACGCCCCTTCGTGAACAATGTTTGAAATTCTTTACAAACGATTTCTTTAGTTTTTTGTTTGAGTGGAAATGCCCAAGCATATTTTGAGAAACAATCGATAATCACCAATATGTATTTGTATCCCGCGTTAAATTTAGATAAAGCCTGCATATCTATCAAATCTGCTTGCCAAAGGTCATCTATATCTTTTAACAATACACTTCTCCGGGGGAAGTTCAGTCTAACGTTCTTATGAATTTCATTAACGACGTCGGCTTTGCTCATAATGCTTGTTCAAATTTCCTTCGAGTTCCTTTAAAGCAATTATTTTTTCAATAATTTTTATACGATTAATTAAGGTTAGAAACAGCTTTTCTAAATCTACTAGTTTGTCAGAATTCTTCTGAACATTTTTATCAACATACTCTCTACTAAAAAGTTCAAATAACTCTGGTTTACCTGTGACTTTGTTTGCTCCTACTTTACAACTATCAATATTAGTATTTTCTTTTTTCTCGAGATTCATGTCTTACGTTTCTTACATTACAAAGCATAATGATTATATTACACGGATTTCATTATTTTATAATACCAGCTTCCTTTAACTCTTCAATAATTGATATAATTTCATTATCATGATTGTTGTTGCCAGCGTTTTTAGATGCAATTAAGAGTTTCAGTCTTTCAATCAGTTCATTTGGATCGTCCCAATAAATATAATCAGTGTTTTTTTTATACTGTTTTAACTCAGGCAAGTGTCCCCCGATTTTTAGTTCCGGTAACTGTTGCAGCACATCTTTGTTATTGTTATTTATTTGCGAAAAGAAAGGTTTGATGATTGTGCAGTATTTTAATCCTTTGTCACCTTTTAATTGCCCGTTCGGGTCAAAATCCCGTTTGTGTGCATTAGTGTCCATTAACATTTCTTTGTAATCAGTTTTGTCTTCTTCAGTTACAATGTTAAGATTGGGTTTGTTGCGCATTAAAAGCTCTTTCAACCCAGCGGTTAATTCATATGTTTTATTGTTAATGGTAATCATGTATTTTTTTCCTGTTTGAGAAGCATTATTTGTCGAAGATAAACATACAACACTATTTCCCATCATGAGTTTATTATTTTTACTATGAATCCCGAATGGTACATTAAAATCTTCATATATGTTCATCATGTCTTCCTTTTGCAGAGATAAAAGAGTATCGCGACTGTCAATTTCATTTAGAGAACTTTTACGGTTATCATTTGCATATTCATAATATTCTGAATGCAGATTAGAATCTGCGTTAATTATGTCTATAAAATTTTCATAGTCTTTAGAGGAGTTCAAGTCAGCATTAGTTTTATCTGTTTTGGCTGTCATGTTAAAAGCAGGGATAGCCTTTTGCGGTT
This sequence comes from Archips xylosteana, assembly GCA_947563465.1. Taxonomy (NCBI): domain Eukaryota; kingdom Metazoa; phylum Arthropoda; class Insecta; order Lepidoptera; family Tortricidae; genus Archips; species Archips xylosteana. The sequence goes on from OX387373.1 coordinate 10,846,134, forward strand.
TAGAATCTGCGTTAATAATTAAATCTTTAAATTGTTTATCGTCTTTAGAGGAGTTCAAGTCATCATTTGCATTAGTTTTATCCGTTTTGGTTGTCATGTTAAAATCCATGTTAATAGCCTTTCGATTGTTGATCAATGTTTCTAGAGGATCTGTAATAGGTTTAAATACTTTTTTTGTATTTAAGATTAGCTTCATCTTCATCACATTGAATCATTTTTATTTTTTTCTTTATATTATTCACTGATTTAATGAGTTGTTCTTTTAAATCCATTTCCATTGTACTAACGTATTGCAACGTCCACCGTTTGATGTGAACACTCGACTTCAAGTGAGATATTGAAAATAGTAATTTGCTTTAAATATAAAAATTAAAAGTGAATAAATGTGTCAAATCCTCGTCTATATCTTCCATTATTTATCGCACAATCTTTATTAATTAATAAAAAACTGAATTGATCTCGCCATATACCAGCACAAAGCTGCTTAAATTTAAGCCAATCTAAATCTGTGTTTACATGTTCATTGTATATATGTCTTAAATTTGTGTCATCTTGTTTGAAAATAATTAACACATTGACATTATCTCTGAGCAATTGTTTCGGTATTTTCGAATAAGTTTGTGATAAATAAAAACAGTCTATCTGCCTATGTCTCCCCATTGCAAAATAATTACGAATATTAATTTGGTTTTCACATGCGACATCATCGAAAATCATAACGGAATTTGTCAAAGCTTCGTTCGGATGAAGAACTTCTTTGCTTTCATTAAATAAAAACAGTCCTCCTCCCGGAACACCTTCCATAACTTGTCTTAAAAAAATATACTTTGGTTGAAATGCTGTCTTAGAGTACAAATAAATATATTTAAACTTTAAACCATTTTCATGTAACAATAAATTTAACATAACGTTTGTTTTACCGCAATTAGAAGGACCGCATATTATGCAGCGGATTGTATTTGGCAACAGCAAGCTATGCTTTACTTTTTCAGTGTCGTTTGTTTACTTTAATATTATTTACTTCTAAAGTTTGAGTTTGTTTAACGAACTTCATCGTGAACTGAGAAGGAGTGGCATATTTCTAGCCTTTATATAGTCGTCTATCTGACAGGAACTTAAAACGATTAACACAAAACAAAGAAGATTACATAAGTGTAGAAATTTCTTTATTTTCTTTAGTACAAATTATAATATTAATCATCTTAGAAATAACGCAAACACACTTTACATATAAGAATAATTAAATGTATTAATACATATTATTTTTTGAATAATAATAATGATGCCCACACTGGCAATAATGTATAAATACCGCAAAGATGCGATTAACAACTAATTAAAACATTGTTTTGTAATGGCCCCAAGGTAATGTATTGATTTTATTTGGAAGAATTTGCCTTTTATCATCAGCACTATTTAATACAGTCTTATTAAGCTCCTGAGAGTATAGTACATGTTTGATTGACTTAATTAAATTCATTTTACATTTTAAATGTTTGGCATTGAATAATGAGTCTTTATATTGTGTTAAAGTAAGGTTCTTAGTTATGCATTTAGAAACACCTTTAGCTTTATTGAGTCGTGTTTTAACACTATTCAAGGAATACAGCTTTGCTCTAAGACCTGCAAATTCTGTAATGACTTCACCTCCAAGTTCGTCTTTAAATAAGCCGGGGATTTTTGCATTCACCCTTTCAATGCTGTAAGGATTATTTAAATCAAAGTTACTAGTATCAAATTCACTCAAATTATTTTTAATATCTCGGTAAACATCCTCCGTGAATATTAAATAAAGAAGGCTATCAGTGTCTGTGTAACAAAGTTTTGCATTCTGACTATATATCTTTTTCATAAAGTCGTAATGAAATTTGTATAGATGCTCTTTTGCGTATTCTAAAACTGAAAATCCAATATAGATAGGTCTGTCGAGCACAATCTTTTCTGGAGTAAATTGAGCAGCTAGAAAATTCTCGGAGAACACTGAAATATTTTTTAGATTAGGGCGAGAGATAAGTGTTTCGGCACCAATTCTCTTTTTTGTAGCATTATCTGTATCGTTCCAAATTGTGATCAGTTTAACATCTACTTGTTTGCGTCGGTTTTCAATAGTTTTACCAAAAATAGCATTATTCATGAGCTTAAAAAAGTCTTTTTCAAAAACAGACACGGAGGCTTGCCGAAGATTCGTATTCAAATCGATGTATTTCTGTAGAAAATTCGACTGTCTAAAGCTTAGTATACGATGAATTTTTCTTAAGATTAAGCCGTTTCTCAAAATTTCTTTCAAGTGAACAAAGTGAATAACATAGTTATATTTATCATACAAACTTGCTATTAATTTCGGAGATTTCCCTCCAGGAGGAATAAATTTCTCCGGAGCGAAGGGTAAATCACAGTGTAAGTCGTGCAAGTTTTCAGGATATTCTAGATCTACTTCCAAAATAAAACCAGTGTCTCCATTTTCAGATACTGTGAAAATATTAAACTTTTCAATTTCATATTTATTTAAAAATTTAAATTCTGAATAAGGTAAGCTTTTAGTCATCGCATGCCCGTACAAATTATTACAATCTAAATATATCAAATACGATGACGGCTTGAAATCATCAAATTCTGGTAAATATTTGTTATTGGCTTTAGCATATCGCTGTGAACACTGAACTAACCCTCCACGTATTCCTCTTTCTAACATTTGATATATTTCCAAATCATCTATTAAGTCAAGTTTAATGCCTGTCGAAAGTAACATAGCGTCCCAACTCAAGCTGGGTGATGTTATGTAATAGGCCGGATCTAGTTTGTAAAATTTTAAGCTCAAGTTTCTGAAATTTTCAAATACATCACATAGCAATAAAACATCACATTTAAGGTACAAGTCGGTATATTCACCGAGATTATTAATATTAAATGTATTCCAAACCGATTGCGCATGATGAAATTCCGCATCACTTATGTCCTCCATTTTCAAATTATTGAAAAAATGTTTTTTAAAAGGTAGTGCAGTTTCTCCGTATTTTTCCCAAGAGTCCATGTAATCATACGGATAAATACCTTTAGATTTTAATAAATGCAGATGCGTGTTTTCAAAATTCTCAGATAAATGTATAAAATCTCTATCAGACAAATTTTTACTTAACAAGTCTAAACTTGTGCTCAAAAACTGAAATGAATCTATAAATTTAATTTGCAGTGGACGTGTACAGCCTTTTATGTCTATGTATTTGGTAATTGTGAGGTATTTTTCTTTAGTTTTTGGTATAATTGTAACTGGACCATTGTATTTCGCTAATTCTCTAATAAACAAGTGCGAGTCATAGTTAGTTAAATTATGAAAGACCACAGGTATGAATGGACACACTCGTAGCATTAAATTACAATGTGAATGAGCGGGGCCTCTATATTCTGAAGAAACGTGGTCGTGATCGCGAACCTTGTCATCGAATAATAGATGACCACAAATATGACACATTGTGGCATTCTGATAACTAATTTCTTGTTCTTTGGTTAAAGGCATCATAGGATTCTTGACATTTAATATCTTATGAATACATTTCGCATCTTCAATCAATCTTTCAATAAACACTTCAACACAATCCGAACCCCTGTAGGAAACGAACTTGTTTAAGCTCGGGTCATGTGAACAGCAAACATAATATGCAAAACATGAAGGTTGATGAACTTTTAATTTTCGAGTATTTCCAGTACTATTCTCTGTACAATTAACTAATAAGCTTTCGAAATCAGCGTATATAACGAAATTGATTTTTTGTCGTCTCTCAAAATGCTTAAATCCGATTGTACTATTTTTTTCAGGTAAGACTGTCAAAACTTGGGAGCAATCATGTGCTGTATATTTAATTTCGGAAGAGAAAAACCGAAGACATTTCTCGCACATGTACATTTTTCCTTTAGATTTACTAATCTGACGTCGTACTAATCTTAAGAGATCTTTAATGAGGCAGTAATGACCTTTAATCCCATTTTCAAAGTATAATAAATTGATGTGATTATTTTTCTGATTTTTAGATAAATATAATGGACCAGTTACTGTACTCTGTTTGCTTAATCCATAAATGTTAATACTGATATCATTAGAAGCCTCAAACAATTGAATATCTTTGCACGATGGAGGAAAAGTCATACCGTCTGTTTTAAGGACAGTTGAATAGTGAGGATATGAACTTGTTTTGCATACATTACTCTTGGCAGGAAACAATGCTGCAACAATACTCCATAAAAAGCAGTGCTCGTCTTTATTCTGTATATTCAAACAACTTTTACTATTTTTGACAACTGATGGCAGCTCTATGAATGTACCACCTCTCATGGGGCAATATTTATTTATATTTAATTCTAAATGGCTTACTGAATGCAGAGACCACCCAGATTCGCAATGTTCAAATTCTGAAAGTTTTTGTTTAAATGTTTCTAAAGCATTCAAATATAACTCATTAATATCAGTATTGTTAAAGATACAATCAAACTTTGTACTGAACGATTTTAACTGTTGTGTTTCTGACTGCGGTAACACAAAATAAGCAAACAGTTCCAAATTCAATTTTAAGCAGGTGTGTTTTTGTAATGATAAATTTATAACTTTAAAAACATCACTTTTGCAGTGGCACAGGAACGCCTCGGGTGTGAGGTTCTCGACTTCCTGTTCGGGGTTTATGCGATAAGCCACAATTCTGTTCTTAAATGCAGTTGCAATAATGTCAATATTTCTAAATTCAGTCTTTAACAAACAATTCTTTTTATGTATATTTGTTCTCATATGATATTGATACTTTTTTTCTGGAACTTCAACATTACATGTTTCACACCGAATCACCTGGGGCTCACAGGATATAGCTGTAAAGTAAAATGAAGGCAAATAAAGTTATAAGTACTTATTTATTTATTCATATACTTTGGTATGCGGTTACAGTTTAACATTAAATATGAATTCAGTTATTAAAACATTTTTTAATAATTATACCAAGAAACTCAAATACTTACTAAACGTTTACTAAACTGAATTAAATGTAGGTAATAAGAATAAGTAATACATTTTGGAATGGCTCAATAATAATTACTAGTAAAAGTTGGTGGGCAAAGCTTGAACTCTTTTCGCGTGGCAGCAATAAACTCAGTGAGATGGGACCAAGCCTCAGTACCAGTGTTAGTTCTATTTTTAATAGTCACGATGCTATGCCGCCACCTATTCATGGGTTGTACATTTTGAATCTCATTACACGAATAGACTTTAAGCTCTATGTAATGAGATCCTGTTTTGGTTTCGTTTGATTGACGAGAAGTACCGTTTGCTAGCCTTCTTGTCATATAAGAGTAAATAGGTGTACCCTTCTTTGGTTCGGATGGAACCGTGCCGTCGTCTTCGTCACTATCACTTCCAAACAAGTCTAACATCGATGGCTTCATAACATCAGAGATGGGTTTGATAACGGTGGTCTTATTTTTCTTGGGGGCACGTGCCTCGCTGGTCTTCCCGCCTGAAGTCGAAGCCGTAGGCGCGCAACGCTCAGTACTCACGGCCCTCATACGCTTGCTGGATGATTTCTTGGGCTTGGGCTGCACTGCTTCAAACTCGCTGTCAGAAGCGAAAAGCTCAGCATTCGACCTGAAAATGAAATATTTATTAAATTAGCACACATACAAAAGAAACTTTACAAGCTACATTTTAACTAATAATAAAAAATGCATGAATAATGCATTACAATAATTAAAATAGGTAGGATGCTTTTGAACTAACCAAAACGTTTTAATGACTTATCGGCTATCTGAGATGTCATACTTAATCACTAAATTCAATCACCTCGAGTAAATGACGAGACGACCAATTACAATACAATACAATACAATGACACTTTATTGTACGCCATATAGTAAGTAACACAGAAAACAAGTACCTACATAGGGAACATTTTTCAAGGAAAACAATCGGTGGCCTTATCGCTTCAGACCGATCTCTTCCAGGCAACTTTTTAAGACCATTATAAGAATATGATTGCTAGCTTATATTTTAAGCTAAATGGTGATTACAGTTAAAGTACTTATTAATCAATCGAAGATCTATTTGAGTGGGAAAAGTTCTAAATTGCTGAATAAAACACATAGTTATCCGTAAGACTGCTCGTAGTTAGTGCAAATAGGATTATATACCCTTTATTATGAATGAGTGCAACGTGAGACTACGACATAATACAGATCATAAACATCTGTGATTCGGGTAACAAACATTTGTATAGGTTCTCTACTGCGGGGTAATACTTACATACATACATTAATTGAATGAATAGATGATTATTAATTTAAATACATGTTTAATATAGAATAAAGCCTGGATGAGGGCGGTTGAGGCCCTATGCTCCACGAGGAGTTAAAGGATCAATCATCATCATCATCATCATCATCATAGAATGAATAATTTCACTCAGCACAAACTAATTGTCTGAACTAAATGAAATAATGTATTAATCGAATAAAACATTAATTGAATTTATAGATGATCATTATTGTTAATAGATGTTCAATATAGAATAAATGATCAGTAATTTAAAAAAGAGTCAGCATTTATCACTAATGTCTTGAAGTAAAGGATCTATTCGAATCGATCAGTGGTTTCAAATCAAAGAATAAGATAAATTTACTTACATGTCAGTAGAATGGGTTTTCCTGGGTAGATTCTGGAGTTAGCTTGTTAGTGTCCCGTAGGATGGAGATCTGTGTAATGGTGTTGAATCCCGAATGCTAGTTTATATAGAGCCCAATCCACGTCACGAACTTCCATATTTGTGTTGAAGGTACAATGCGAAGAAGCACTGTCAGCATACATCCAGAAAAGAAACGCTGTGTAATGAAAATTCCATAACACTATTTTGTGTTATTTTCAAATCTATTTCCTAGTGCATAAGACATCACATATACGCCAGAGCCATATTTATTACTTTGTGCTTCAAGTAAGAGCCCGTTCACACAGAGACATTCGATTCTTTACGGGAACCGTTCTGTAGGATCCGATTTAGTGGTAACAGTATTTCAATGCACGCGTTCACACAAGCATACGGTTAGATCCGGCAATAAAACGGATCCTAAAAATGTGTCATCCGATTTGCGGCCACAAATCGGTCCGGTCGTTCGATAAAATTGCGGATCCGATTTAGTGGTAACAGTATTTTAATACTTGTGTCCGGGGCGAAGGATCCTACAAACCGGACAGTCATGTGAACACGCTATCCGGTTTTGCAGTCCGATAGTTAGTAGATCCGACAAAACTTGAAGCTGTGTGTACGGGCTCTAAGCATACTAGCATTTTCCTGTGTCTCCGCTTAGTAATATTATTTAACACTTAGTATCGGGCTTATTTGTTATGGAATAAGACCCACTCGTATACATATGTACGCCCTAATATTTTATTGAACGGACAGACAAACCTTATAATTTTATGTGTGAATGTAAACACAGACGGAATCAACTTACTACTGTCGTGCAACGCTCCATATGACTTTCCTTATTTGAATTATTGACTTCATATCCCATAAATAATCTATTTTGAACTTTAACAACACAATTCTGGTCAAATATATAAACCCCTGATTTAAGGGTCAAATCAGTCTTAAAATCATTTTAAAAGTGAGCAGTCTTCTTACGAAATGTCGGTAAGTACCTAAATAATTTCTGTTTAAAATTATACTTGTTTAAATTCAATAGTTTATAAATTGCTCCAAGTAAATATATAATTCTATTTATTAAAGTGTTTATAATTATAATTTTAATTCTATTAGAATACACATAGAAGCAATAAGCCACTAGCGTAGCTTATGCGCGCGGCTTCGCCTCGTGAAATAAAATGCTAGTTCTCTAGTTAGTAGGGTATTTACCTCAATGATACGCGAGGTATATGTCTACCAAATTTCAAGTCTCTATCTAGCTCCAGTGGTTTAGGATGTGCGTTGTCAGTGAGTCAGTCAGGCACGGTGCTGTTTTAGAGGAATAAATAGATTCTTATTAGGTTATCCCCAACTGACGAATTAATGGACATTTCCTAACCATTATTTTATCAGAGATTTCATTAAAGAAAGGTGTTTATTAATTAAAATGATTTCTTTCCATTTTAGGATACATCGGAACATCTTTTCAACTTTATACCGGACGCTGCAGCACAAAGAAAACCTGCAGCTGAACGCCGCCTGGGACTTAAAAGAAGAGCAGAGCCCCCAGTCTACTCATTTATCAAAAAACCGCATCGGGATGGTGCCTCAAAAATAATAAAAATCGAGATATTTAATGGTGACCGAATAGAAAATGGGGACCAAATGTGTAATTGTAATGCAGAGCTATGCGCACAATACGTCGTGAAAAATATGCTTTTAGACAATGTGTACGAGGCAACACGTGACGTTTTAGATAAGATTGAGAGCTCCATATCGGCGGGCTCGACCAATAATTATACAATATTGTAATAGTAAATTGTATTAGTTTGCCGTACCTAATCAATAGAACCTATGATTGTATAAATAGATTACAGTAAGGTAATTATTTGTATACCTAATATATTTACTATGCATAAATTTGATAACTTTTAACTATTTTTCTTTCTGTAAATAAATAATATCTGACATATAATTTTTGTTCATTTATTCATATCCTTAACCACAGAAGCTCATAATTAATTAATATGTCATATCATATTCAGCCATATCAAATTTGGGTGCCGGCCGGAATCGAACCGGGACTCATAGGCACAGGCACTCGTTAAACATGCGTAGTTAATCTATCGCTGTATCAATAGCTCAACAAAACCTTTTAACATACTGGCTCTATAGGTACCTACAATGGTGCTATAATTAAACAATGATAAGGAATGCAGCACGCTTCCAAACGTGGAATGCTTACATTGCATTTTATACCTACATAACAACAAGACTTTAGTCTCTGATGTGTATTTATCATCAAGTGCTGATGTGAAACACAAGCAATACGATTTCTTATTGCGATGCATTACAATTTACAATTTTAATAATTGTTGATTAAGATTCTTAAATAGATAATATGAAAGACGAGTTGTACAAATATATTCTTTATAATTCATTAACATCAATATCATCATCATGTCAGTCGAGAGACGTCCACTGCTGGACATAGGCCTCACCCAAGGCTCTCCACTTAATTATACTTAAGTAGGTAACTGTAATAAAATTAATAGATAACACGAACATACTAATCAAATTCTCTAAACGTATTTAGTATAAAGTTAAGTTGGTAATGACTTTTCGCATAGATATGGAATTACTTTTCAATATAAAAAAATGAGATGAATAATCGAATAAAATATAAGTTTTCGCATTTGAATACATGTAAGATCAGTTTTTAAATAGATGTAATTGACTTCTTTAATGGTAGATATTGGGCATTTGAATGACTGTAAAATCAGTGTTTGAATAGATACTTATAGGTAATTCACTTCTTGAATAGTGGATATTAGGGGATCTAGATATCTCATTTGTATCTAGATACCCTAATATCTACCTACTACAGGGCACTCTCCACCCTCAGGCACAAGAAACTACACATCATAATCTTATGATGTTACACAAAGACGCTATGTTGAATTAATCTGTAATTCTAATAAATGATTACGGAGGTCCTTTTTAACTTACATAGCATTTAATAGTGAGGAGCTGTCTGAGAAAATTAGTTATTCATGATAATTGTCATAATTTTAAGATAATTAATAATATAAACAATAGTCATACAGTGTACTTAAGTATATCTAGTCTTAATTATACAATAGGACTGAGTTTTAGTAAGTTAATGCCATACAAGTGGTCTACACCACATTATAGTGCGTAAAACTACATGTTTCTAATATAATTTAATTTATATTTCGTTATATTTGCAATTCTTGGCAATTATTTAGTGCAATTTTCTTAAGTATTTTTTGTCGGCAGTTTTAGTATTGGCTCAAATAAGGAAAAATAGTTGACGGTATCGGAATGAAGATGGCAGCACTTGTATTAATAGTTAAATTAACGATTACAAAAAACCTACATCGCTAAAAAGCTTACATTTAAAAAGTCAAAAAAGAGCTGATAACTTTGAAACGGCTGAAGCAATTTTCGATGAAACATGTCGAAGGACCTAGGCCAAGAAACCAGCTGTCAAAAAAAACCGCATTCAAATCAGTTCAACCGTTTAAGAGCTATGATGCCACAGACAGACAGCGGTCAAACTTATAAAACGCCTGTTTTTGCGTCGGAGGTTAAAAAGCAATACTTTTAAATATCCTATTTCTGTTTTTGAAGGCTTTTTTTTACGAAGTTTAGTTTATTGTTGGTATGTTAAAAGAATGGTAAATTATGTTTATTTAAAAACAAAAAAAATATATGGAAAATTACAAATTAAAAAAAAAGCCAAACACATACACACTCGCATAAAAATAATAAATTGCTTTTCATCCACAATAAGTTTCGTCAACTTATTGTTTGTTCGTCGTCGTTTTGTCGTTTGTATTATTGTTGTTATATCAGAAAGGTAATCTTTAGCTTTGAAAATATGCAAAAAATAATATGGTTTTAAATAATACGTTGTGAGATTTCCTACCGAAAAATAAGTGAAAAAGTAAATTTAAAATGTTCCTTTTCCTTGCATATTTTGGTTGTTTTTCTGAATAGTCTATTTTGAAAACTACATTTTATAAAAAAGTTCATAGAATTCCCGTGGGAGTTACGTGAGTAGGTATCCTAAAAATAAAAAAAAATACTTTTAGTTCCTAACATGCCAAATAGCGATGTCCAAAGGGTTAATTTTTAATTTAAATATTATTTGTTGATTAGTTGTTAATTTTTAATTTGTTTTGTGTCAAAGTGAATTTTTACTTTTATTTCGAGTAACTTATTAAGTTTTTTCTAATAGAAGAAATATTTAAATGAGAATAATGAATAATACTACATAATTTGTGCAGCTCGTAGTTTTAAATAATTGTAATATTCTGAGCAAAGGTTTTTTTTTTGGTACTATTTAAAGTATTATTTGTTAGTCTCACAAAACCGATGGTTATATTTTTACACGTAATATATTATGTAACTCGAATTATTGAGTAATTTATTGTAAGAATAGCTCAGAAATAAATATAGAATTTATTAAAATAAAAACTAATTATATTTACGTATTTTATTGTAAATTTACTTCTTGCAAACACAGATGTCGTTGGTTTCTTTAGTTTTTAGTGTAGATCACTAAATGTAGATGGCGCTATCGTCTTCTGTTTTCTGACTCATGAAAAAACAGCCCAGTCAATTAGTAAAATTAAAAAATGTGCATACGTCAGTTCAATAACAAAAAAAATAGAGCGTTTATTTTTTATTTTTCTGCTGAGATACCTTTGTCTTTTAAACCCCAGCGACATCTATGTTTCACTTTGGAAAAAGTCAGGTTACGAAATTTATATATGTAACTGGGGTAAACAAAATAAATTGATAAATTATCGTATTTATTAATAAATAGGGTATCTAAGTACAACTGTGTTATGCGTCGATCATTGCAAACTTGTTTTAGTTCTAGCAACTCGACAATAGATGGCAGCACTCCTTTATGGCGAGATTAAAAGTGTAATGTGCCATGCAATTTACAGCAAATGCAATAACAAATAAAAACTAAGCATTCATACATAAACTAGCAAGAAAAATTGTGGAAGTTGCAGTACATTTCCGCGTTCAGACGACTACTTCCAACTCGATCAATTCACGGCCACGCAATGTAATGTAATGTAATTTTTTTACTAGTATAAGTGCGTGCTAATACTTATGGACAAGATGACAGATGTGTAAATTTGAACCCTTAAAACATTTGACAATCCTGTCCAGACATTCGATTTTGGACAGTAAATGTTGCTAATTTGGTTCGGCTTTGATTTCTGTTTGATGGCAAACATATTGGCGGTATCGACTTAGGGGTTAAAGCTTGTAAATTCGAACGCATAACACAGTTGTAAGCTATTCATTGTCAAGGGTTGGAAAAACGCCCGCGTTCGTCATTTCACTTTTGAGTGCATAACGTCGCCAATTTAGGACCCATTTACGAGTCGAAGAAGTTCGTTTGCATTCTACGGCCATGTTATTAGAGCGTAAGGTTGTAAGGAAGTCTGTGCTGCATGACACAGGGTTATTGGAGCGGGCGTATTGTAACGTTGTAAGGAAGTTTGTGCCGCATGACACAGGGTTATTGGAGCGGACGTATTGTAACGTTGTAATGAAGTCTATGCTGCATGACACAGGGTTATTGGAGCGGGCGTATTGTAATGTTGTAAGAAAGTCTATGCTGCATGACATAGGGTTATTGGAGCGGGCGTATTGTAACGCTGTAAGAATATCTGTGCTGCATGACACAGGGTTATTGGAGTGGGCGTATTGTAACGGTGTAAGGATGTCTGTGCTGCATGACACAGGGTTATTGGAGTGGGCGTATTGTAACGGTGTAAGGATGTCTGTGCTGCATGACACAGGGTTATTGGAGCGGACGTATAGTCACGTTGTAAAGAATTCTGTGCTGCATGACACAGGGTTATTGGAGCGGGCGTATTGTAATGTTGTAAGAAAGTCTATACTGCATGACACAAGGTTATTGGAGCGGGCGTATTGTAACGTTGTAAGGAAGTCTGTGCCGCATGACACAGGGTTATTGGAGCGGACGTATTATAACGTTGTAAGAAAGTCTGTGCTGCATGACACAGGGTTATTGGAGTGGGCGTATTGTAACGTTGTAAGGAAGTCTGTTTTGCAAGACACAGGGTTATTGGAGCGGGCGCATTGTAACGTTTTAAGGAAGTCTGTGCTGCATGACACAGTGTTATTGGAGCGGACGTATAGTCACGTTGTAAAGAATTCTGTGCTGCATGACACAGGGTTATTGGAGCGGGCGTATTGTAACGTTGTAAGGAAGTCTGTGCTGCATGAAACTGGGTTAGGTATTTAAAATGGCGTGCGTTTTCCCGACCCTTGGATATTAATAATAACTTATTATGGACTCGCCAGTTTAGAATTAATCGGTAAATATCGTTTGAAATAAAGAAAGTTTTTGTCGTCTTACGTTTGTTTCTTTTATAACTATAAATTAAAAATTTAAAAAACCCCCAACGCAATTTTGCCACGTATATGTTTGAACATTAAGTCAATGCCCATTATGCGTCTAAGATCGCTTCCGCAGCTAACAAAAGAGCTGATAACTTTGAAATGGCTGAACCGATTTTGATGAAACATATCTAAGAACCATCGCCACGAAACCTGCTTTCTATTAAAAAAACCGCATTCAAATCGGTTCACCCGTTTAAGAGCTATAATGCCACAGACAGACAGACAGAGACACACACACACACACACACATAGCGGTCAAACTTATAACGCCCCTCTTTTTTTGTCGGTGGATAAAAAATAAATACAATCTATTTACTTCGTCTTTCTACCTAACGAGTACTAACTTTGAGTGTTATTTATCTGAATCCTCAAAGAGTACTATCTGTAAAACAGGTTATAGATGATATCAAATTACCTATATACAATTTTAAAATAATAACGGACAATATACACAATGGTGTTAAGTATACGTAATAGGGATGACGACTGGGTTAAAAATTGGTCATTCTAATTAAACCGTCATTTAGATTATTGGAAAATATGGGACACGTATTTTTTGGTTTATCAAATTATTAAAAAACGACAAAGATATAGATCATCAAACTTCCGGAGTGGGGGCTTGTGACGTCACCCTTAGGTAAAAATTGTACCATATGGTGACGTCACTCGAAACTTCTAAGCACTGTATCCTCCTCATTTTTTGTTTGTCAAACAAAGGAAAAAATACGTGTGCATTATTTTTTAATAATCTAACTGACGGACTAAACAGTTTTTTTTAGTCGTCTAGCCTATTGTCTAAGAAATTGTGAACTTTACAGGATTGTTATGAAATGAAGCTAACTTAAACCAATATAGAATACACGATCGAAATAGTTCGTGATCGAAGTAATACTTACTACTATACTTCGCCCATTATTATTTTTACACTTTCTCTCTCTAACGTGACTTATCCCCACGAATACATCCAAACATCTACACAATATTTCACATTATTAATATAATAAGTAAGATAGCTGAATTTTCCATAACTGTGATGACTTATGGGCCTTATGGCACAGGCGTGGCCGCTAACGATGGGCCTCATAAGAAAGCTCAAGGTCACTCAGAGGGCGATGGAGAGGGCTATGCTCGGAGTTTCTCTGCGGGATCATATTAGAAATGATGAAATCCGCGCAAGAATTAAAGTCACCGACATAGCTCGAAGAATCGCCAGACTCAAGTGGCAGGCAGCGCACATCGCTCGTAAAACTGATAGCCGATCGGGCAAAAAGGTTCTCGAGCGGCGTCCACGGACTGGAAAATGCAGTGTAGGTAGGCCTCCAACAAGATGGAGCGACGACTTAAGGTTGCGGGATCATGTTGGATACGGATTGCACGGGACTGATCTGTTTGGCGAGCCCTAGGGGAGGCTTATGTTCGGCAGTGGACGTCTTTCGGCTGAAATGATGATGATGATGATTATACAGTTTCTATTAACGAATTGGCTAAGTAAAGTTTTTTGAAGAGGTGCTAATTATATATTTTTTTCGACAGTCGGCGTTCTGGAGATCGAGAAACTGCAGCTGTTTTATTTTTATCTCCTGTTGTTTACTGGAAATATTTTTTAAGTGTTCGAGATGACATTTGTGAGATTTTACGGCTGACAAGCGGTTCGTGCTCAGTACTGAGAAGAAATAGAAAAAAAAACGAATTCAACTGTCGCTTCTGTCAATGTCAAATCGTTTGCGTTTCGTTTGCTTTGCGTTTTGGTGTGCTCAGTGCGATTTTTGGACTATTTTTATCGACCTCCGCATAAAATCCGGACTTTCAATTTTACCGCATTTCTCCACGACCTAAGCACGTTAATTGGATCACGATTGAATACTTTCGATCACTATTTTGGAACTGCTTCTTGGGCAACGCAAAGCAAACGAAACGCAAACGGTTATATTTCATTTGACATTGACAGAAGCGACAGTTGACTTCGTTTTTTTTTCTATTTCTTCTTAGTGCTGAGCACGAACCGCTTGTCAGCCGTAAAATCTCACAAATGTCATCTCGAACACTTAAAAAAATATTTCCAATAAATAAAAGGAGATAAAAATAAAACACCTGCAGTTTCTTAGTGTTGAAGTCGACCACTGTCGAACAAAAATATAATTAGCACCTCTTCAAAAATCTTTACTTAGCCAATTGATATCTTTCGTTACATGACCGCGCAGACACGGGCCGTGGACACGGTGCTTTCACTTCCAACAATGTCTATTTTTAGTTCCGTCAATTTGCACTAGATGGCGATATTATTTATCAAATCATGTAGAAAATAGATGAAAACAACTTTAAATTCTAGTTTCAAAAAAGCTGTGGCAGTGGCTCATGGGCAGTGGCACAGCAGGGCTGGTATTGGTCCTTGATATTATAGGTATGGTTCTACCTAATAGTAGTTACGGGAGTTTGCGTTAGATGGCGTTGTGCCGTCGAATAGATCTCTATCCTCCTATACATATATAATGTACTCTGTGGCCGTGCCCGGCCAGTATGCGGAAATGATATTTTGTCGGTGTCTGTAGATAACTATGAATCGACCTTTTTAACCGACTTCAAAAAAAGGAGGAGGTTCTCAATTCGGTTGTATGTTCTTTTTTTTTTTTTTTTTTTTTTTTTAACGTGTGTTACCTCAGAACTCCGTCATTTATGAACCGATTTGATCCTACGCATCTATTTTATACAGAAACAACTAAAAAGCAAAAAATAAAAAAATTTAAATAAAAAATAAAACCTCCTTCTAAAAACATCCAAAAAACTATGAAATAATAATTGAACCGAACCGACCACAATAAGCATGAAAATATCTTTCTTCTAATCTGTTTTAAGTCGGTGCCTCAGCACGAGCCAGCAGGAGTGTAGAAGCCCTATAGATAGTAGATAGATAGATTCATTTATTTCTGATTGAAAATTACAATTATATCCTGCATTCGAAATGTCACAAATATAAAGAATAGTAGTAGAATAGTAGATAGTAGGTATGTAGGTAAGTTAGATTACTAGGTCCACTCCTGCTGGCTCGAGCTGAGGCACCGACTTCAAACAGATAGATTAGAAGAAAGATATTTTCATGCTTATTGTGGTCGGTTCGGTTCAATTATTATTTCATAGTTTTTGGATGTTTTTTGAAGGAGGTTTTATTTTTTATTTAAAATTTTTATACTATGACTTATATTTATATCCTCTGGCCAGGACACCAAGTGATCGTTGAGTTTTGGGACAATCTGTACGTAAGTATGTTTATCCGTTGTCTAATACCCGTAAGACAAGCGTTATTTAGTTTAGGACTGTGTCAATAGTGTCAGTCGTCCCGTGGTTTATTTATCTACTAGCTTTTGCCTGCGACTTCGTACGCGAAGACAAAAACGTTAGTTATTTTCATATTAAATACAAACTGAATCATGGATACACAGAAAAAACCCAGAAAAAGAGACCAGCGCTGGGAATCGAACCCAGGTCCTCAGCATTCCGTGCTGCGTGCCAAACCCCTACACCACCACTGGTCAGGAGATTAGATACAATTTTTTCCTATAAATCGACATCTTTCAGTTCGTTTTTTTATAGTCACTTACGCAGCGACACTAGCGACATCTATGTTAATGTTCTCATCGAGAAACGTCAACACTCCTTCGGAACTATCCGCTCACCCGGACAAGAGATGGCGCTCTTAAGCAAAATACGTTAGTTGTTTGGATAAAATCTGGTACAGAAGTAGTTTTATTACATGGATTAACACATAGGATAATGCCAGGAAAATCCAAAGTTCCCGCGGAATAGGAATAAGCTGCTAAGCTGTGGTGGCCTAGTGGTTTGACCTATGGTCTCTTAAGTAGAAGGTCGTGGGTTCGAGCCCGGGCCTCTCAGTTTTTCCGAATTGATGTGCTAAATTACGTTTGAAGTTTACCATGAGCATTACAGTGAAGGAAGACATCGCGAGGAAAGCTGCACACACCTGAGAAGAAATTCAATGGTATGTATGAAGTTCCCAAATAGCACAGGGCCCGCGTGGGAACTACGGCCCAAGTCCGTAGTACACAGCTAGGCACCGCAGAAACGATGATATTGGCGGGCTGTCATACTAGGTAGTGCTGCCCCGTTATTTAAGTGATCTACAGTCAAGTGTAAAAATATGGGTGCACGCAACTTGCTCATAAATATGTCCCATAGCTCTTTATGTCGTCGAATTAAGACGCTGTCAACACCAACGTCGGCGCACACTGTCTATTTGTATCGGAGTAAACGAGATGCCGCTATTACTGGGCAGCCGGGTATATTGAAATTTATCGGGCAAATATTGAATTAAAAAAAAACTGTGGATTATTTGTGAAATATGACTCGTTAGCGGTTTAGGTATGAATATGTTGACTTCATGTTTTTAATTGCAGACGCATACGCCAAAAAAATAAAGACATAGAACCGTTTAATGATGATTTTAAGACCTATCTTTGCAATTATTTTCTATCGAGCCGATTTCGTCCAATTATGTATCGAGTCCGTCCACGGTCTTTGAAATATGATGAATATTAACATATAATTTTTTTGATGTGCTAGAACAAGCAGTTTTTCTTAAAAAACTGTTTAAATGACATCAATTTCAACAAAATTAGGTGTTGTCAGCCTCTTAAGGTATACTTAGGTATACAGGCCATCTAAGACGTTATCTAAAATTATATTTTCTGGATCAACTCATGATTACGATCAACTCTTAATGTGGGACCAACTTCGAAAACGTAAACACGAAATCGACGTCTCCATACAAATTGCGAAACCAGTTGATTGCTTTTAGTATGGGAGGCTCAATTTTTTGCTACCGATTTCGATATTACTCCCATAATAAAAGTTGATCGTAATCATGAGTGGATCCAGAAAATATAATTTTGTAATACGTCTTAGATGTCACCCTGTATAACGATAGGAGGATTAAATCCTTTGATCAATTATAACTGAAGATACACATTGCCGAACAAAGTCCCCTTCAAAGAATGTCCGAACTTTTTTATTTGTTTGCGTAACAAATAAAATCATCACCTACACAGAAAATTGAACCTAGTCTTTACTTCATTACAGTCGAATTTCGGTTGAAACTTGACAGCTAAACTTGACAATTTCACGCAACATACTGAGAAAAAAGAAGGCCACTTTTATCAAAGTGGCGCTCATTTGGCTCGGACGTTTTCGGGCGCGCGACTGTGGATCTACAGTTATAATTGATCAAAGATTAAATCGATACTTATTTTGCACTTGACCGTACCATCTACTTTAACAACCGCGTTGCTTCAGATTTCCCGATGGCGAACGTGCAGTGCCAATACGACTCGCCGGACGAGCGGCCCGACCACGACCACACGTACGACACACGAGACGAGCCCCCCGCCTTCATCATACACCAAGTCACTGTAAGTCATGTACAGCGCAGAACCTAAATTTTGTGATTTGTTAGATCACTCCAAAGCAGCGGCTTCAGATATATAAGGCCCAGGTTCGGCCAAGGATGGAGTATTGCTCTCATCTCTGGGCTGGCGCACCCCAATATCAGCTGCTTTCACTTGATCGCATACAGCGCAGGGCGTGCCGAGTTGTCGGCAACCCCTCACTCTCCGTTAAACTCGATCCTCTTGCTCTCCGCAGAGACGTTAGCTCCCTTTGCGTGTTCTATAAGATCTACAACGGGGAATGCTCTGAGGAACTCTTTGACCTCATTCCAGCTGCGGGGTTCCATTACAGATCCTCCCGTCGTAAGCGTTCATTTCATCGACATCATGTTGATGAATGGCAGTCTTCGACGGTGCGTTTTAAGCGGTCTTTTTTGCCACGAACTTGCAAAATCTGGAACGAGCTTCCCGCTGGGGTCTTCCCATTGAGTTACGACCTGGGTGCCTTTAAGAGGCGAGTGTACAATTTTCTGCAGGGCCGACAACGCACTGGTATCGCGTAAAGCGCTGCGAGTGTCTATGGACACTGGTGTTCATTTAACATCAGGTGACCCACTAGTTCGTTTGTCTGGCTTCACTAACATAAAAAAAAAAAAAATCAATTCAACAACAATCATCCAACGCAGAGCTGCTCGATTTGTCGATAGTCTGGCACTCTCTGGCCAACTCGATCCTTTGGCTTTGCGGAGGGATGTGGCGTCTCTCTGCATATTATACCTACCTTATTTATCATGGGGAGTGTTCTGATAAACTGTTCGAATTGCTGCCTACAGCTAAATTACACTATAGCACTCGAGGAACCTCCAGAATCTTCACCATCTTGATGATTGGCAGTCTAGTACCTTGCGTTTTGAGCGTAACTTCTTTCCTCGCACGACGAAGATCTGGAATCAGCATACTGCGGCAACATTCCCGGAGCGTTACAACTTAGGGATCTTTAAAAAACGAGCCTACCAATTCCTAAAAGGGTCGGCATCGCACCTGTGATTCCCCTCGTGTTGCGGGAGTCCATGGGCGACGGTGATCGCTCTCCATCAGGTGACCCGTCTGCTCGTTTGCCCCCTCTTATATATGTATATAAAAAAAAAATTGCCAGAATCGTTATATTCTTATTTTCATTCGCATTTTTTCACTTTCATCGGATAATTGCTACACATATTTATGCAAAATTAGAGCTTTCTAGCCCTAATAGTCTCTGAGCTAAGCCGCGGACTAAAGGACAGACAGACATGGTGACTATAACGGTCCCGTTTTGCCATTTTGGCTCCGGAACCCTAATAATGGTATCTAACGCAATCTACAGCAACTGGTCAAACATAAGCTCAGACAGAGCTATTAAGTAATCCAAGGGAGAGGCTTTTACCCAACAGTGGGACACTACTACATGCTAAAACCTCTGTCGTTTCCAGTCAACGCAGAACCAGTCGCAACCGACGCCCTTCGTGGAAGTGACTCCAAACAAGATGATGACGCTGGCTCCTGGCAGCTTTGGGCCCGCTGTCAACGTCATACACGTCGGGGAAAACAACCGGGTACGCTCATATGGCTCCATAAACTGATTTTCTTAAGTATAAGTTCCACCAAGTTATAATGTGTTTATACTTAATACGAACTGAAACATGGATGCACAGAAAAAGACCAGCTCCGGGAATGGAACCCGGATCCTCAGCATACCGTGCTGCGTGCTTTTACCCCTACACCACAGCTGGTCGGGATATAGTCACGAATTTTTTCCTATGCATCACACATCTCAGCTCGCTTAATCACCTTATATCTTTCACCCCAAGGGGCCTACCCACTAAAAACCACACGGATTCCCTCGTTGCCATTGTGAACGCCACGGGAGCAAAATGTGTCACCGCAACGCCCACCGGCCGCCCCAGGATGGGGCTCCTCTGTAGACACCGAGCAAAGCGGGCTCGGCACTCCCCGGCCTCCCCCGCTGGTGCAGGATTGTTTACAGAGGTTTACTCCTCGTGGCTTCCGCAGATGCCCACGTTCCCGGCAAGCCGGGGTTACGTGCCCTCACGTTAGCTCCCGCGCCCTCATGTACTGCTCTGAAAGCAGAGCGGTACTGAGGGCACGGTCGCTTCCGCCCACCAGGCTCCCCCTCGCCTTTCCCTGTCCGCCGTGGCAGAGCAGGTACTAAGTTCGGGTTCGCCTCCGTCAAAGGCGTCCGCCCAAGGGCGAGACGCCGTCCTCTCTGCGGACCCACGAATGGGCCCGCTGGCTTGGATGCCCCGCAACTAGTTGCGGGTTCACCTTACCACCCCAATCACCTTATACCTAGCAGTGATAAAACAACACTTATGTTAATACTCTCAACGAGAGACGTCAACACTCCTTCAGAACTTACCACTCACCCGGACCAAGAGATGTCGCTACTAAGCCATTCTTTTTCAAGATTGGTATGAAGTATCTTTTAGTATTATTTTTTAAATGGAGTTGAAAAATGAAAAAATACAAAAAGATACGCATGCCAATCTTGAACAAGTTATAACGATCATCGTCCTGCATATTGCAGCCTAAAAAAGTCCACTGCTGGACATAGGCCTCCCTTATTGATACCCTATCTTTACGATTGGAAGCAGCTTGCACATTGAACCTGCAGCTTTTACCAAATCGTCCGTCCATCTCGTTGGTGGACTTCCGATGCTGCGCTACCAAACTTGTTCGACTAATTTTGGACTAGATTT
Organism: Archips xylosteana; assembly: GCA_947563465.1. Classification (NCBI taxonomy): domain Eukaryota; kingdom Metazoa; phylum Arthropoda; class Insecta; order Lepidoptera; family Tortricidae; genus Archips; species Archips xylosteana. The sequence goes on from OX387373.1 coordinate 10,867,416, forward strand.
CTATTCTCTTGTCAGCTTCATAATTTTTTTATTATTCTTCAGCCGCAATCTCAGCCCAACCAGTCGGAGTATATTAATATCAACAAGCGAATCAGGCGCAGCGAAGTAGTATTACGTCAAGCGGCAGACTGCGTCAGTCGAGGGCAAACCTTCCAGACAGTCTCACATCAGTTCAACATACCTATATCTACCATACGGTGAGTAATAGTGCTGCCATCTAGTAGCAACAAGCCATACTAAGTTGTTTTATATTAGCTGCAGACTGAATCAATAGCGAGTTAGCCTTCCAGACAGCGTCGCATCAGTTCAACAGACCCATATATACCATAAGGTGAGTGACAGGTGCTGCCATCTAGTAGCAACAAACTATGATAAGTCGTTCTCAGTCAAGTGATGATCTTCATTATCAGTCAGACGTTTAAAACTACTACGTCTGTAGCGACAGCAGTGCTGCAATCTTGCAGCGCCAAACAGAAATAGCATAGATTTGTTTTGAAAATGTACATCATTCTTCTCAACACTACAATTTGGCTGCTTTCAAGACCAGGGTGATTGAGCATTTACTAAATAGGCAAGCGTGCTCCATCGTAGGCCTCATCTTCGCTTTCCATTAGGCGTGATTGTGGTCAAACGCAAGCCTAAATTGTATAAAAAAAAACCATTGCTTAGTTTATGAACTTCTAGAAGTACTTTTTGTAGCCTAAGTTAAAGAAAGATATTTTGACTTCAGTTGACTTGAATTGAATATGAACTTCGTATTGGTTGTAAAAGCGCCATCTGTGGATAAACGATGGAACTAATCAGCATATAAAATCTTTTATTTCTAGTTTCTTCATGGCAAGAAAAGGCATTCTACCGCAAAGAAGACGCGGGCGCAGTACTTTGGTAAGTAAATAAATTGTCCCATAATTTATTATTATTGTTACATTATAATAATATATCATCAGAGACATCGCACAACTCTACGAGTTGTTGGCTCAGATCCAGGAGGCCGATTACTCGTATATGCGGACAAGTGGCAAGACCTTAGCGGCACTAACGGCACTTTCACACGGGCAACGTCCCGTTTTTTGCGGGTTCGGTTTTTTGCAGGATCCCGTTTAGTAGCATACGTGCTACTGTGGTAACATTCACACGAGCATTCGGTTTGCGGGATCCTGCAAAAAACGGGACGTTTCCCGTGTGAAAGTGCCGTAATACGTTATTTTAACTTCAGATAGTTCATAGGTCCTAACCTATAAACTATCTAACACTATCTAAAATCTGTGAACTATCTATCTAAGTTCTGTTGGTTTTATAATGTAATAATGCATATGTAATTTGTTACCCTACGATTTCCCTTGTTTCCGTAGTTTATATAATCTGTTTTGCTCGTTTACTTTTAATAACCGCATTTTTTTAACGACCGCTTTAGCCTAGTTGGTAGTGACCCTGCCTACGAAGCAAGAGGTCCTGGGTTCGAATCTCGGTAAGGGCATTTATTTGTGTGATGAGCACGAATATTTGTTCCTGAGTTATGGATGTTTTCTATGTATTTAAGTATTTATTTATCTATATAAGTATGTTTATCGTCATCTAGTACCCATAGTACAAGCTTTGCTTAGTTTGGGACTAGGTCGATTTGTGTAAGATTGTCCCGTGATATTTATTTATTTTATTTATTTATTTATTTGTAAATGTCTCGCTTGTTGGGCGCATTGATTTAGGCGCAAGCCACGCAGAAGAGACGTGGGACGGGGGCGCGTCGCAGTCGGCGTCTCCGCCCCGTCTCTTCTGTCTGCTTTGGATCGCGACGCTTTCATACAGTTAGTATGAAAACTGATTCAAGAGGCGTCGCGACTGCGTCTCTTCTTTGTGGCTTGCGCCTTATGCTGTAAGTCCAACAAACAAGTAAAGCTTTATACATAAATAAATATGCTCTTTCTTTTGTCAGCTGCAGTGTAATAAAAGTATTTTTTTTCACAAGCCTCCACGGCCTTGTACGAGTCCAGAACCTCCTTTCCACATGCAACACTATAAGCTGCCGGACATGATCGCGTTAAGAGACAGCGAACAAGACAGTAACGAGTAACAGATGGCGCTGTAATAAAAGCTTAGATTAGTACCAAGTTCCACATACAGAGGGCACTGTTATGAAATCAACTTTAGACCTACACCGGTGTAGTCAAAGAAACTGAATCAACAGACAGCTGGCCAAAAATATGGTCTACCACGCTACGGCTGAAGTTAATTTTCACGTCATGATACAAGGAGGTCGATTTTCCCTTGCAATAATATGATGGCAGTGACTAATGACTAAACTCAGTTCGAAATATAAACCTTAGTGATATTTAGATTTCGCAGAAACCTTTGTCAAAACTGGTAGACCACTTTCTTGGCTGACCGCAACAGGCTGAACCCTTTTGATTGCATTGCAAATGTCATGTAGATATTCCATACATCTGCCAAATAAATCATCTTGAAATTGGTTGTGAAAATGTTTCGCCCTGGTATGCTAATCAGTTTCCTTGACTATACATTGCGTTGTTATAAGAATTAAGTACGGTTACTGAAATGAAGATGGCGTTGAAATCAAAATGAGATTAAGTTTGGCAAACTACAAAGTTAATTTATACATTTTTTAAATCATTTCGGAATATTTCAGCTACGGTTAGTTAAGTTTGATTTAATACCCCTGTAAAAGTTAAATTATGTATTTATAGCTAAACCGTTTACATGAGTCCTCGCCCGCGCGGTACAGAGGCGCGGGGCGACGACAAAGGGGGCCGAGGGGGATGCGGGCGGCAGGCACACGAGGCGCGCTCGCCGCCCGCACCTCTCCCGGCCCCCTTTGTCGTCACACCCCCAACCCCTGTACCGCGCGAGCGAGCGCTTATTTAAACGGTCTAGCTAAAAACATTATACAGACCGAACTGGGTAATTAAACATCCACCTTGTTGCCGCATGCGCTGTCGCCTTGACATTTCTCTAAATATTTGTAAAATAAAGTATTGAAACAGATCTATAGATGACGTTGTTGCCATATGTGTAAATTGTAGCAGCTAGTCGTAACTTGGCCATAAATGACGCCTTCACTAAGAAAAAATAGCGCAACTTGTTCAGAGATGGCGTTACTAGTAGATCAAATACTTAAAATAGTAGTAATAGTGAATAGGTTACTTTAGACAGCCTGTACCAGTATTTACTTGCTTAATAACTGTTAATTTTATTATGTACGGTCTAAAAGTTATACATAAATGATGATTTAAAAATAAGTTTAGCGAGACTTGTGTCTGAAATTCGGGTATGTACTTTGATCAATTATAACTGTAGATCCACAGTCGCGCGCCCGAAAATGTCCGAGCAAAATGAGCGCCACTTTGATAAAAGTGCCCTTCTTTTTTCTCAGTACGTTGCGTGAAATTGTCAAGTTTAGCTGTCAAGTGTCAACTGAGATTCGACTGTAATGAAGTAAAGACTAGGTTCAAATTTCTGTGTAGGTGATGATTTTAATTGTTATGCAAACAAATAAAAAAGTTCGGACATTTTTTGAAGGGGATTTTGTTCGGCAATGTGTATCTTCAGTTATAATTGATCAAAGGGTATGTATGAAATTGCTTACAGTATGAAAAAGTATAATGGCTCAGTTTCATTAGTCGATAGACCGCATGCGGGGTGCGGTAGATTTCTAGAACGCATGTCATAGAGCCCGCATTCGGGGAACCGTATTCTTTGGCCGATAGCCCGCACGCAGGGTGCGGAAGATTTACATAACGCATGCCATAGGGCTCGCATTCGGGGAACAGTTATCGACATAATGAGTTTCACTGGTCGTTATACCGCCTGCGAGAATTTGTCGCACGCTGTATATCGACCGAATTATCGACTAATAAATAAGAAATATGATACTTCATAACCACGAATCCATCTAATTTAGCATCCTTCAGGGATTGATGTTAAGTTACTATACCTATTATTTTGTCTTTTTCAAACTTTATGTGATTTGAAACATTGCCTGTGCAAATCAATATCTGAAATTAAATATATCTGCTAAAAAACTGTAGCATATGTGAATACGCAGTAGAATCTCAATATATTCGTAATAATATTGTATTTGTATAGAACGCCTAAATTAATGTAAGAGTTGATAAAATATAATCTAGAATAGATATTAAGCTGGATCGTAAAAGCAAAGATAAAATGAAGAGGACTTCTACGCTGCTTTTCTAAAACAACGCTCTTATCCAAAATACTACGGTGTGCGACTTTAATTATTGCAAGTAAGGTTTATAATTGCACAGCATATCATTTTAAATTAGTGCGTTGTTTTAGAAAAAACAGTGCATGTCTCAATGTCGCGTTCCTTTAAAGTAAGCCTGCTGTAGCTAAATAGTTTCGCTAAGGAGAGCTCTCTGTACCATTCAATTTGCATGGTACTTGACTACGCAACAGAGCAGCGCCATCTCTATTTAGTTTCCTCATTGTGATTGTAGATGGCACTTTTGTAAGAGGTCAAAATCAAAATGCCATATGAAACGAATGGTACAGAGAGAACTGGCTTCGGCAGTATTATTCAAAGGAACGTGATGTTGTATGAAAATTGACAGTTCTCTTGATTTAATCGTGTTTGGTAAAGCGCCTTAGCAGCGTTGGAAACTGTTTCATATTATACAGTTGCTCTGAGATGAGTATTTCTCAAAAAAATGTACATTTCATTTTCAAGAGCAAAATAATTTAGGATAAGTTCAAGAATAATTTCACTTCGGAAGACCCATGTCAAATTGTGATTATAAATAAAAATGAGATAAGAAATTCTTAAGTACTCTATACTTACTTACTTCGTTTTTTTAAACATTAGAAATAGGTTAATTTATTGAATCAGGCGTTACTTTGCGGAGGTCCATATTAATGAACTAAAACAATTACTTTGCTCACCCGCGACCTTACAATAGTTACGTTTATGCAAGAAATGCGTGTTCATGCAGTTCCTCCACCTCCACACTGTACGAACACACACAAATCACATAAACACAACCATCACCACCACCAAGCTACACTGACGCGTTTCGAACTCAACCAGAGCATCAGCTCATCAGAGCATTTCTTGCATAAACGTAACTATTGTAAGGTCGCGGGTGAGCAAAGTAATTGTTTTAGTTCATTAGAAATCAATATTGATGAGTCTTTTATTGAAAAAATCTTTAAAAAAATAGTACTTATTACTAATGAAACCAAAAGAATGACCTTACGTACTTGCTAATTGTTACATATTGTTTTGAAGCACTGAATGTTAATCAATTTAAAAACCGATTAGACCAACACATTAGCAGTACAAGGAATACTTGACTAAGGAACAGCTAGATACAGGCACCTATCAGTTGCCCTCAACTGCCTGCCTGATAATATAAATAATAATACTAATAATAATAGTTGCGCTCATCTCATTTATATTATATGATACCAAAGGCCTCTTCATGTCGGTTTCGGCCCCATGAATGCCTTTCAAATGACCGGGTCCCCATGGGCCCGTGATCGGAAATCTGTACCAACAATAATAATAGTATTTGCTGTGATTTATTTTCCAAAAGTGTTTCTCTATAAATAGACACGTCAATATAGCTTACCTTCTTTCTAATGCTAAAAAAAACGAAGTATAGTATACGAAGGGTGTCCCATTTACGATAACCTGGTAATGGTGATAGTCAAAATTTGACGCGGGATTCCCAAGGTTAAGATAGCTCAAAAGTGTCACAAAAATAGGGATAATGACACCAATCAAAATATCAAAATCAGTGAAATTGCTGATAATTCACTACAGTAGCCAGAATAATCCTTGGCGTAGTTTGTTGCGGTTTAATGGTTCAGATACGATTAAACTGTTCAAGTGTTGCCATACATACTTCCGGTTTGTACCTATTTAGGTTTTGTTGCGAACTACTTTCCGCTGGCGTTCGTGTCATCACAGTGTGTTGTGTTGTTTTTTTTATTTTTTTTTTCTGTGTTTAGTTTTTAAATGGGTCCCACTGAAAAACAGCGTTGCGGCTTGCCGCAACATTATGCTGAGTGGGGCCCAATTTATACTATTCGATGATTAATATTTGTATCTTTTCGCCTGTCAACTGTATTTCCTGTGTATCGAATATGTGTAAATAAACATCTCTCTCTCTCTCTCTCTCTCAATCAACTGACGTACTCACCATGAGCTGTGAAAACACAATTCTCGCTTAGATTTTGTATGGCAATAGCTAGATATGACGTCACGTAATCGCCAACTCAAACGACTATTTGAAAGCAGCTGAAGCTGTAATTTTGCATTTAATTGAAAATTAGTCTTTTATTAGCTAAAGTAGTGTTTTACTGGGATCCCTTGGTCTCGCATAACTTAGTAAGACATAATGCATTATTCTTCATAATCAACGTTAGTCATACAGTGATTTATTTCTGAATTTTTTTCAGGACTTTTTTTAAATGCCTTCTTATAGAATGCAGTAGGTTAGGTTAGGTTTGTTTTATAATAATTCCAGAAAATAAACTGTTTTAGAAATTAATCACTTTATGAATAACGTTGATTATGCGAAACGATAGAGACCCGCTTTATTGCTATAATAAAGCCTCTTGACTTCATCTTCTACTGTTTCATGGTGTCATAATCCTTATTCTGATTTAGTAAAAACAAGTACAATAGAATGGTTTGAACTGAAACGAATAGTATTTTTACACATACATGCGTATATTTTCATAGTAATACCATTAAAAGTTATAAGTGTAAGATAACAAATCTGGCATTTGGTAAACGAGATTTATTCACAATTTTTTTAAACATGATTTGGTAAAGCAGCTTAATAGATTATTCGCTTGAATGACAGTCGTGGAATTTGGACGAAGGGTTAGAGTCCAATAGAATCGGTTTTCGGAATAATTCTGTTTATAAGAATCCGGCAAGAATCACAATAAAGTATTTTTTTCAAAACAGACCTATAATGTTATTAAACCTTTTGAACGCCAGTGTCGGATATAGACGACAATACGGGAATACAAAAATTAGCCTGCCCGCATCCGCATAAGAACCTGACTACGAAGCTTGAGGTCCCGGGTTCGAATTCCGCGTCGGGCAGATATTTTAATGAATATTTATTGCTGTCAAGTCCTGGGTGTTAACTATGTACCTATATTTAATGTATCTATCTATTGTATAAGTATGTACATCCGTTGCCTAGTACCCATAACAAAGCTTTGCTTAGTTTGGGACTAGATCGATTGTTGTAATTTGTCCCATGTTAAGTTAAGTTTTTTATTATTATTAAAAATACAATATCGCTATGAAAATAGAAAAACTACTTACCTGATGTGTTTAAAAAAATTGTGGATTAATTTTATGACACTGAATAATTTGTATTTAAATTATCAAGGTCGATTAAAACAAGAGGAATTATGTCTGTACATTGTACAACGTCGCGTTCCTTAACAATATTACTGTTGAAGGTAATTGTACTATAGAGCTCTCTGTGCCATTCATTTTGTATGGCATCTTGACCTCTTTTAACATTATAGCGCTATAAATTCAATGAAGAAACTAAATAGAGATGGCGCTAGTGTGTTAACCAGAGGTCTAAGTAACATACAGATTGAATGGTACATAGATCTCTCTATTGCGAAACTGGCTGCAGCAGGGGGGAAACTACGAAATTAGATTTTTGAACTTCGTATCATTCTATTCCTTTCACTCTTATGCTTTGTACTATTAACAAGAATAGAACACCACGATGCGAAGTACGAAAATCGAATTTAGTGGTATAAAACCAGACTTTATTATAAAGGCCACAACAAACCGTGAGCGCGGGGCGCCGACGTAGCGTGCACAGCGCGGTCAATAACACTGAATCAAATACGGTGTGCCGCGCTGGCGGTGTGTCACCGTATATTTGATTCAGTGTTATAGAACGCGCTGGGCACGCTCCGTCGCCGCCCCGCGCTCCCGGTTTGTTTTGGGGATCGCGACGTTATAAAGATATTGGATTAACTTAATCATTCTTGGTATTATGTAGATATTTTTTAAAAGTTATTTTTTTGTATAAATTAGCTTCCTTTTAAGTATTTGAAATAAGGACAGAATATGCATTTTTACGCTTACTTTATGATCGATGACGAAAAAATACGAAATTTTTATTTTTGTGCGTATAGCAACCGAGCGTTTGATTGATTTTTAATGTTATTTCGATTTGAAATCAAAACAGCGACTTTTATTACTGTAAAAGTTACGTTTAATAACCAGAGATCGGAATTTTCACAGCAAAAAAGCAAAGCTAGTGTTAGAAACAATTTTTTATCGATATCGATAGTTGTGCAATAGAAGAAAAAAACGGTCCACTAAATAAAAAAACATATTTAACATATTTATTTTATTAGGGACGAGTGGAAGAAGAAAGGGGAGGCCTTTGCCCAGCAGTGGGACACTGTATAGACTATTTAAAAAAAAAAATAATACTGAATTTTAGGTCAGGTGATAAACGAAACAGGTTAGTCCCAGAGAATGTTGAGAAATTAATGATTATCTACTCCTATCACTATCACAAACCAAATAAAATGTCATGTGCTGCTGAGTGTACTGACGCGGACTTCGAAGAAGAAATTGCATCTGTCTCTATAAAATTTTATACAAACCTGACCTAAAATTCTGTATTAAATATGTTTTTTTATTTAGTGGACCGTCTTTTTCTTCTTTTGCTCAACTATCGATATCGATAAAAAATGGTTCTAACACTAGCTCGATTGCGACAGTCTTATAATTTGCCTTGAAAATTCCGATCTCTGTTAATAACTTGTTTTTTTAACTGTATTTCTAGTTTTTGTCACTCGTTAAAATGATCGCTTAGTTCATAAGTTTTTGTTCCTAGATTCGATGGCAGCTTTATTATTTGAATCTATCACGATTTTCATTTGTAATAAGGGTTCTCTGACAGGTATATAGATGGCATTAGTGTAGTGAGCGTTTGACGTTACAGTTTAGGTTATAAATGAATCCCAAATCACGCAAATGTCAAATATGTCACACAGACGGACCTCACGATTAGTGTTGCAGAACTGTCGATATCGATAACCCTTCGGGTGTCCGAGCCACCTGCCAAACAGACCGTCAAGTGCCGCGGCCATTTTTCGCAATTTACCGTTGAGTGTCATGGCCGCTCACGGGCAGTTACCGCGAATCCGTATTTCAAGTCGATTTCTGATCGCGGTCGCGACCGTTATCTAATGCTATCCTTGTCTATTAACTTACGCAGTTTGCAAGAATGAGCAAGCCAAATATAGTTTTAACGGTTTATATTTATCAATGAAATACGATGCCTACCAGAGACCGGGAGCCGGACGCAAGACACTTAACGGTGTTTTGAGGTGGATCCGGGAGCCGGACCTTGGCCACTTTACGGGACGCTGGGAGCCGGCTGCCGAACACCCGAAAGGATAGTTGACCTCGAAAACTATTCCGGATATCGTGCGTGATAGATAGCATTCGCCACGTGTCGATAGCATCGATAGCATTGATACTACATACCCATAGTACATGCTTTGCTTAGTTTGGGACTAGTACCTCTGCCATGAGTTACACTAGTTTACAGTGACCGTACTCGCTAGCGACGGCGTAAATGATTTGTATGGAGAATTCTACTTCCGTAAGTGACCGCTAGAGACGCTGTACACAATAGGGATGTTTCCTAGGTAAAAAAATAATAATTCTTATTAGTCCGTATTTTACATTATCAAAAAATAATAGACACGTAATTTTTCTTTTGACAATTAAACAAAAAATGACGAAGATATGGCGCGTTGAAGTTCCGCGTGACGTCACTTGTTCCTAAAACGCTCATACAAAGTGTAGGAACAAGTGACGTCACGCGGAACTTCAACGCGCCATATCTTCGTCATTTTTTGTTTAATTGACAAAATAAAAAATATGTGTCCAATATTTTTTGATAATCTAAAAGACTGACTAGTTAGGAAAGTAGCCTATTCTCCATACAAATCATTTACGCCGTCGCTAGCGAGTACGGTCACTGTAAACTAGTGTAACTCATGGTAGAGGTATAGGTCAATTGGGATGTACCAAAAAAATAACCTATAGTTTTTATATTTTTTTTGGAAAGAATAGGATATTTTAAGATACCATTTTCATCGATTTTGAATTTGGTTGAGTATTTAATTTTTAATAATTTTTTTAAGGAATACGTTGGATGACGTCACAGTGAGAGAGCCACGTTCCATTGCCTACAAAAATTCAAGCCGTACATAACATAATCTGTGGCACTACTGATTTATCTTGTCACTGTCAATAATACAAGCACGGCTTAGGGTCCTAAATGAACCATGACAATTAGTTTTATTTATTTATCTTCTTTTATCTTCGATTATTCCTGTTTGTTTAATGGTGTGATAGTAAATAGGTATTTTTTACTAAAATCTGATATTTAAATTCTTTCATATTTACTAGTAACGTAGTAATTTAATAATTAAATTTGTAAAAATAGATTGCGAGTATTGTATACATTTCGGACTTTATGATAAATGACAACTGTTTAAAGCCAGGTGCGCATCATGTGATTAAAGTTCTGTCTTTGTCACTCTTTGCTATTATAAGCAGGACAGCAACATTTCAAACTGTCAATTTGCTTTAGAGTGTAGACCTGCTTTATATCTGCCTATGTGACGATTCACTGCAGGGGTCAAATGAAGGTCATTACTTAAATTTTCTTTATTTAATTCAGTTTATCAAATTTCTGGAATCTGATTTCTGAAAACGATTCACAAAGCCTATTTCTCTCAACGGTTTTCGATTTATTATACGTTGTCGAAAATTGGGACATCCCAATTGGTGACAATCGCCCTATGATCATTATTACTAGCGCCATCTAGGCTGTCGTAGAAACCCTCATAACGATCGAATAGACTTAAATACTTACATGTTTTGTAACTGAACTCGTGAAATGAAATTGTTAATTTTCTGTTAAGAAAAAGTGAAATAAAAAGAATAGAGACAAGCAAGTCCTTGCACAAGCAATGTACAGCAAACCTTGTCCTCGTAACCTTAAAAATCAAGCAGATAAATTAGGGGATGTTCATACTTTGTTGAAATTAAAACACATGCTCAATATATGGGCAGGGCACCTCAGGTTTTGACTAATTAAAACAATAGAGATTAAATTCAATTTTTGGGATAATTATGGCCCCATCGAACGGTGCGATGATTCCGCCAATGTCGAGGTTGGATAAGACACTGCCAGACGACCTTTGGTCAAGTACGGTAGAGCTGTCCGTGTTCGGTAGAATACCAGCCACAAAACAATAGAGATGTTGACCCCACCAATCAACTGATGTACTTTTTATGAGCTGTCAAAACACAATTCTCCCATAGAGTTTGAATGGCAATAGCAACTTATGACGTCACTTGGGTTACCTATCATATTCTCGAAAGCTCATTTCCGAATATTAAAATTCCGAAAACGAAACTCCTTTTTTCCATTTTCCAAATTATTGTTTGTCCGAAATTTTATTTACCATATTTTCTTATGCCAAATGTTTTATAATCCATTTTTTTATTTGGCAAATGATTCAAAGTCCAACTGCATGAAATTCCGTAGGATCATTTGCCAAATATATATTTATTCCGCAAATTATTATTCCGCAAAGGTCAGGGGTACAAAAGGCGACCATACAATTATGTGTGGAGCGTAATATTAATTTTGTTGTTTAATGTTGCCCAAATATTTTATTGAGTTTGCTATGTGGGTAGGAGGTTTTGTAGGTGGTTATAAAAAAAATAACTAACAACCTAATCTAATAATAACCTAATCTATCCGAGTCGCTTCCGCTCCGAACCGTCTTGCTCGCTCGCTGCGCTCGCTCGCTAAAAATTAAGCAATGTTGTCTTACTCTGATGTTAGGTTAGGTAGATAATAAAAACTTACTTTCGGCTTTTCGTTACATTTAGATTATGAAAATATGGCAACTGATTAGGTTGGCAAATAAAAAAATGGATTATTGTAATTCGGGATTTTGAATTTGTTGGCAAATAAAACTGTGATTAAATGAATCCGTTGCATTGTGAAGTTGTGGAAAAAAAAAATATGGATTTTAAAAAGTCGGAGAACCGTTTTCGGATAAATGAAATTCGAGTAAAGGAGTTTCTAAACATCGATAGGTTCCCCGTCACTTGTTCGCCAACTCAATCAACTAACTATTTACTTGTTTTGAAGCAACAATAAATCTAATTTTGAAGTTAATCGAGAATTAATCTGGTTTTCAGGAATAAAGCGTCTTCAAATTATTTTTTAATGGCGGCAACATCCCTATTGATTTAGTGTTAAAGTGTTCCCAATATTTTAAAGAGACAGTGTGAGCCACGTTAAGTCTTCCCTGAACGACGCACTGAGGGGAAATGAGTTCCTAATGCAATTTTTTTTATTACCGCTCTCTTGTCCTAGGACTTGCTTGTTGCACTATATGTTGATTAGGAAAGACAGTATTATATTCGGACAAATGCTGCTTAGTTATTATTATAATGTTATACTTACCATACATGCGATTTCCTACTAAGTATTTCATCAGGTTCCCTATTCCGAAGCAATGTGCAGCGTTCTTTAGACTCGACTCGTCGTCATAGTAATATTGACATTAAACGCTCATAGAGTTATGAGGCACATGTGCCTCATGGGCTTACCAGTAAGTTATCCTTGAGGCGCATGCGGCTCATAAACCGCGGAGTTACCAATGCAGTTAACCATGAGGCACATGTGCCTCACGGACTTGAACTTCGCATTTGACATCACTGTTGTTACAATAGCGATAATCTGATAATCAGCCTTATTATTTTTATTTTGATGTAGGAACTGTCACAAAAAATGGTAAAGCACTTGGTCGACTATATTATCGACAAGGGCCGATAGTTTCGATAGCATGATTGATTTTTAAGGCCACGATAGTATCACGATAATATCGATAGACTATCGCTGTCGCAACAACACTAGTAGGGTGAATCATCTTTTTTGTGTTGTTTACTCTGTCCCCAGTTGTCCAAGTGACACTTCATACTGTTTCATAGAAAATTTTAGGTTGTCCAAGGGACGTAACCATAGCAACGGGTGTCACTAAATAGTTGATTCACCCTTGACATTCCGATGCCATGGCGTATGAGTGAGAGCTGTTGTCATTGACAAAACGTTGAAAAGGTCACGACAAACTGTGTTGTACTATAGAGCTCTCTGTACCATCCATTTTGTATGGTACCTTGACCTCTAACACAATAGCGCTATAAACTCAATGAAGAAACTAAATAGAGATGGCGCTAGTGTGTTAGGCAGAGGTCTAAGTAGTAAGTAACACACAAAATGAATTGTACAGAGACCTCTATAGCGAAACTGGCTGCAGCAGACTTATTATAAAGGCCACAACGCCGACGAACGCGCCCAGCGCGGTCAATAACACTGAATCAAATACGGTGTGCCGCGCTGCCGGTGTGTCACCGTATATTTGATTCAGTGTTATAGAGCGCGCCGGGCACGATTGTGTTGGCCTTAACTGATCTGAAGTATGGATTTTCGGAATATCCTTGTGTATGCAGACTGTTGTAGATCTTTATTTCGTCTCGATTCCCTGTAGCGCGCTCGAATATCGTTGGTGTCATTATCATCATCCCAGCTATATACATACGTCCAACTGCAGCAGGCCTCTATATTGCCACCAATAAGAGCGGACTACTGGGAATTTTCCCATTCCCACTGTGGGAAATTTCCCACACCCATAGTGAGAACTGGGAATTTTCCTACGCCTATAGTGGGAATTGGGAATATTCCCGCTGCCGTAGTGGGAATTGGGAAAAACTCCCAATTCGCACTATGGAAGTGGGAAAATGCTAAGCTGATTATGATTGTAATCACAACGTAGTCCCGTTAACGCGTAGCCGTGCATGTGTGTAGATACGGTTGCAATAAAAAAAGTATTTTTGTGTATTACTTATCGTTTTATTTCCCTCCACTGTACACAATTGACGAGATTTCATTATTTTAACACCTGAATTTTACTACAGGAGTCGAAAGAGTTTTGCCTCCGAAACACGGAAAAATATTTATTATAATTTATTTCTCCATATTTAAAAACAATACAAGAAATTCAAAAAATATATCTGAATTTACCAATACTACCACAGAATAGTTATGTTCCCTTTGCCCTTTTCACCAGAAAAAAAGAACTGTAATAATTTTAAATTTGATAACTGTCTACGACAGCGCCATCTCTTAGTTATCGCTGTAACTTCCACCTCATTTAGGTAGTTTTTTGGTCAGCTTTACCAATCGCGAGTTAGTTTTAGATCGGATCCACAGAGGGCGTTATAACTAGTATATATAAGCAAATTTTCATTGTATCGAGACACACTTTAATAAAATCATCAAAATAGCAAGAAGTCTTTTCCCTCTCCACTCCTGCCACTTCTTCCACAAACGAACAATAACAAACTCAACGTCAGATTTACGTCATCACTTTTTTATTAGCAACTAGACAAATGTAATGGATGTATTGTGTGGTAGTTTTGGAGTTATACCCTTTTAGAATAAGCGCATGTTGTATCTTAAAAAAATTGTAATAAATTAATTAATAATCCCAGTGAAAATTTAAAACTATCAGCGTCTTTCTCTTTCCAAACAGAACACAGAGAACGAATCAAATTATAGCCTTAGAAATATGAAATCTTGTCAATTAGAAAGCAAGCTTATGTTTTTTTAGGGCTGAATGCCGTGATGCCATAGACCTATAAACGTCATGATGCTGTCACATGAAACAATAGACAATCACTTTCCCGGCCAAGGCTTGCATTCCGCTGCGGCCTGCTGTCATTGCTTATTTGTTATGTTATAAATTCATTACATGATACAGTAAAATTACATAAAGTTTACCCGTGACAGATGGTTTGCCTTCATTTCATATTCAACTTTAACGACCTACAAATAAAGCCAATTTTAGAATACTGTTACCCACGTTTGCAGATTTTGCAATAGCTACTTTATTTGTATGGTGTTAAAGTTGGAAATGAAATGAAGGCAAGCCATCTGTCAGTGGTAAACTAGAAGTAAACGTATTGTATTAGAATTAAATAACTACAGAAAACGCTTTGATCAATTATAACTGTAGATCCACAGTCGCGCGCCCGAAAATGTCCGAGCCAAATGAGCGCCACTTTGATAAAAGTGGCCTTCTTTTTCTCAGCACGTTGCGTGAAATTGTCAAGTTTAGCTGTCAAGTGTCAATCGAAATTCGACTGTAATGAAGTAAAGACTAGGTTCAAATTTCTGTGTAGGTGATGTTTTTAATTATTATGCAAACAAATAAAAAAGTTCGGACATTCTTTGAAGGGGATTTTGTTCGGCAATGTGTATCTTCAGTTATAATTGATCAAAGAGAAAACGAGGTAAAAAACATTTATCTCGAAATGGTTTTCGATTTACTATACATTGCAAAAAAACCGACATCCCCACTAAGTGTTTTTGTGACAGGCAAACTTATACTTTATTTAATTTAGAATTGAAAACCACAACATCATTATATTGCGGCTCGTCAACTATTTCTTACCTAGCAAATAGTACAGTACAATAGTCTGGGAGCCGCAAAATAATTTTTTTTTAATGTCACTTTATTTGCGTGTCGTCAATTGGGGATGTCTATTTTTTTGCAATGTATAGTAAATCGAAAACCATTTCGAGATAAATGCTTTTTAACTCGTTTTCTGTAGTTATTTAATTTTAATATTATGTAATGAATTTATTATATAACAAATAAGCAATGACCTTCATTTGACATTGGTGTAAATTGCGTGACCGGTTCAAGTCGTACTTTATTCTATGTGGTTAGAATTCTTCACAATTTACGCGTGGATTATACTACGGAGTTTGATTTGGACCCGCTGTCTGACATCTAGCACTTTGACAGTGCCAATAAAGTGACACAGTGTATAGTGTACCACTACGCAAAAAATAATTAAAGGGGTTGCCTTATCGTACGCATTTAGATAGATTTAGAAATTTGGCATTGTGGGAGCCCTCAATTATAATCTGACGTCATCAAATAAAATAGTTTCAATAATTAATTTTGAAAAAAGTAGAGAACTAAATGACAAAATATTGAAATTAGTTCCTAATAATTGACTTTTCTATACAAAAAAAATATAAAAACCACTGGTATTTCTTTTTAGACATTCCCAATTGTTACTCTAGTACAAATTGTAAAGAGATTACAGTTAACGAGCCGCAATATAATGTTGTTGTGGTATATAATTCTAAATTAAATGGAGTATAAGTCTAAACTATAATTAGCAAGACAACTTTGACAATTCATTTTGCCTACATTCAGGGCAGCGTTGTTCGCGTCGATGTATTAACAAGTTCCCTGTCCCGAAGTAATGCGCAACGGGTTAGGCTCAAAAAACTCACTTTCCCGAAATGTGCACTTTTTCTAAAGGTACACTTGTTTAGATGGATCCCTTTCTCGGAAGGTGCACTGTCTCAAAAAGTGCACTTCCCAATTGGTACACTTTCTCAGAAGGTACACTTTCCCAAAAAGTGCACTTTCTCAAAAAGAGCACTAGATTTGGAAAAGTACGTACTATATACCTATATATAGACTATTCGGTAAACGGTAAAAATGCAGGAGTACGAAGGATTTATCTAGTTAGGTACATAGGTAACATCGCCATCATAGCTCAAAACTTTGTGGTGAAGATGTAATTTTTGACTAGTGTACGTACATTTTGGGAAAGTGTGTGTTAGCGACGCGCTCATGTTTATTTTAATTATTATTTGTTTTTTTGGTAGCAGGTAGATTTAAGAAGTGTTCTAGGCGTACCCGCCAATATTTTTATGTCGGCGCCATCTTGGCAGTCGTCTGTTATACGTGAGCCTAACCGGACGGCTTCCTCGTTGTTACTTTGTCGCATTAAACTGATTATTCGAGACAGTCTTCGCCTTACATCTACGCAGACCATCTAGCATACCCTACAGTGTGCGTTTTGAGAAAATGTACATTATGGGAAAGTGTGCGTTTTAAGAAAATGTACTTTTTGGGAGTGTACATTTTGCGGAAAGTTCTTTCGACACGTCCCAACGACATTAAACAGTCGTATTCATGAGGCACATGCGCCTCATGGGACAGGGAACCTGTTAAAAACCGGTTGTCTGTAAAGCCGGTTTTCGGACTATAGTTTAACGTGACAACGTCATATAGAAAATTACATGTACATTCAAAAAATAAAAATGAAACCAGGCGGTCACTCATCCAAGTACTGACCGCGCCCGACGTTGCTTAACCTCGGTGATCGGACGAGAACCGGTGTCTTGTCAAATATCTTGAAAATCAATGAAATTTTCATCCCCCTTTAAGACCCCTGCACCCCTCTCCCGCACTCCCCCCCCGCATTGAAAATTACCCGAGCGCTAGTACTAAGATTGTACATCCTGGCGTTCTCTGCTCTCTTGTACATACTGGCCTTCACTGATCTGCACGGGACATGTACGTACATGTACGTTACATTGCGTCATCCTTTTTCGTGCATGCAGCCGGCGTTCATCGATTTTATTATACGTTGTCACGTCAAAAAATAGTGAATGCGAAAGAGTCCGCGCGTTAGACGTGGGCCTCGGTAACAATTTCATACTTAAGCTCTATACCACAGAAGTGGTTCTAAACGTGCTTAATTCATTTTTAATTACATTTTCTATTATACAGGGTGTTTGGTAGCTACGTGCAAAGCTTTAAGGGGGTGATAGCCGAGGTATTTTTGAACATTTTTAGCCATATATGTCTTAGCCAAAATTTGATATATTTTTTTTAAATTGATGACTTAGAAATTTTAGGAAAATACCCAGAATTTAACAGTCACGAGTCAATATTGCCCCAATGAGCGTTAAATTGGAAACCAAATCTTTTATTTCGGATAGTTTAATGTGTATTGGACCAAATGAAATAATTTTTAAGTGTCTTTCTTGCCACAAAAACAAAATGGAGGCATTCGAAATTACTAAAAATGTCTTAGGTTCGAACAGAGTCATTTTTTTGTGCCATAAAAAAATTTTTAAAAAAAATCCTTGAAATGTTCAAACATTTTTAGAAACATGCCTGTTTATTGTTCTTTCTTTTAAGGTATCACTCATTAACATTGCTTGCTAAATCTGAGATAAAAAGTAAAAACCAAACTCAGGGAGCACTCGCTAAGAATGCACTAGTCTTGAAATTTTACTAGTAAATAACAAGTGAAAAAGACAAGTCTACGTCATTTTTCTGTGCCATATTTAAAATTTCCAAATTAACGCTTATTGGGGTAATATTGACTCGTGACTATCAAATTCTGGGTATTTTCCTAAAATTTCTAAGTCTTCAATTTAAAAAAAAAAATCAAATTTCGGCTAAGACATATATGGCTAAAAATGTTCAAAAATACCTCGGCTATCACCCCCTTAAAGCTTTGCACGTAGCTACCAAACACCCTGTGTTACTTAAGATTATTTTAGCCTTAAAGGAATGATAAGCGTTATATCCCAAGACAGGTTAGGAAGTACAATAGCAATTTTGAAATGAAATGAAATTATTTATTTCGCAAAAACGGTATCCTATCAGGTTCCCTGTCCCGGAATAATGCGCAACATTCTTTCGACACGTCCCAATGACATTAAACGGTCGTAGTCATGAGGCACATGTGCCTCATGGGACAGGGAACCTGCTATTATCTCGCCTCATTCGTTTTTCGTTTAATTCTTATTTCGCCTCATTCTGTATTCGTCTTCGTCTTGTTCGCTATCCGTCACTATCTTTTTTGGTCAATTTCTGCAACTTGTCTATCTCATAATACGTCTTATTCGTTTTTAGTCACGGTATTCCCTGGACTCATCCGTAGTTCTTCCCTTTCGTTGTTGGTAAATAAATTTTCGTAAGCAAACGAGACAAAAAACTAAAGGGAAAACCGACGAATGAGTCCAAGGAAGACCGTGACGAAAAACGAATAAGACCTATTAAGAGAGAGACAAGTTGCAGAATTTGACCAAACAAGGCAATGACGGATAGCGAACAAGACGAATACAGAATGAGATGAAATAAGAATTAAACCAAAATCGAATGAGGCGAGATAATAGGATACCGCAAAAACATATGCAGGTGTTGAGGTGTTGGTGGTGTCTTGCTCATGTCAGAAGAATTTGAGGGTTTTGCTTTGGGCTTAAAACAACTTAATTTCATAATACCTTATTCACTAATACAAAATTTTAAGATGAGACCATTTGAAATTTTAGGTATTTTTAGGTATTATGAGCCCATGGCAATTTGAAAATTAGGGGTATTAGTGAAAAAGGTACTATGAAATTCAGTTGTTTTAAGCCCAAAGCAGGGTTTCGTATAAATATCCAAAGGGGGGAACCAAAATTTACTATTACTGTGGCTATAACAACAAATACTAAAAATAACATGGTTAAAAATTAGGGGGGGTTGTGATACAGTCAACATCAAATGTAACTGGTCACTTTTGTACCTTGTCAATAAATTCAACTTTTTGAAAATATAGCTCCATCAATACTATCAATGATTCTGCCAATGTCGAGGTTGAGAAAGACACTATTGTTTGGCCGTTGTTCGGTAACTTTGGTGTGCGTTGTACCAGGGGCTAAATTCAGGAACGGCCCAAGACGAGACGGATTGCGAGCGGTAATTCAATCGTTTGCGAGAGGATAGGGGTGGGCTGAGCTTGGGATGAGCCTTATTTTTCTGTTAATTCGCTTTGTAAATAAATAAATAAGGCTCATTCCAATCTCATCTCAAACCTCTCGCAAACCAGTGATTATTCAGTGACCGTTTTGATGCTGACCGTATAAGAAACGTTTTTCTAGCGTTTTTAAATCCGGCGACGGTTGCTAGGCAATGGAAGCGACCCTCAAAAATGTCAAATATAAGTTAATTCACCTATTCACCCCAGTAAGACTGTATATGAATCCTAAGCTCTTCCGAGTGGTAGCACGAAGGATAGGGCTTCCCCCGTGGTGCCCCACGCCACCCGTTTCGCTTGGAACATGAGCGCCCAGGTTACCAGCACGATTGCCCACACTAGGGCTCCGGCGCCGCTCAACACCACGTCTGGAAATCAAAGGGAAACGTAAAGGGATCATCATTAGCTTCAGCTCTGAACCCAGCAGGCAGCAATTATAAGGCAGCGAGAAAGAAGAAGACTGTCGCAATGGGTATGTATTACAATACCGAAGTACGAAAGACCGAATGTATTAAAACATCGAATGGGTCAAAAGACCGACACGATTTTTTTCTGAAACCGTAAACTTCTCGGTATTTATTAAAACGGCATCATACAGAACCCATTAGGTTAGGTTAGGTTTGTTTGTAGTTAACGGTTTCAGAAAAAAATCGTGTCGGTCTTTTGCAGTGGCGATCCTTACATAGAAGCCCAAAAGCCGGGCTTGCCTTATAAATCTCAAATCAAGATTAAAAATAAAAGCCAAACCTCGTCCAAACGAAAAAAGTTCTAATAAAATCACTTTCATAATAACGCGCTTTATTTTACGTAAAATACCAAGAATTGCATAACAAATCCGCTGCGCGGCCCGGCGGCGCTGAACGGCGATAGTAGCGACGTTATAAATAGCATGACATCTCGCTCGCTCTTGTGGGCTTTTACGGGGCTTCGAAACGCTCTCTTCATACTTAGGAAAACGTTAGTTTTGTAAATATCTATGTATAGCTGCATATATAGCGCTTTCTTTGCAATTTTGAATCTGGCTTACGGTGTGAAGTTTGCTGCGTTTGGTTTAGAACGCGAGTGCGCGGGCGAGATGAATAACTTCACGATTGTTTATATCGAATCGTGGGCCATACCATGCAAGGCGTTGTAAAATGCGTGAATTTATGTAATTACAAAATAAATAGGTATTCTTGTTTTAGTGCGTTGCGTGTGAGAATGAGTCTGTAAAATTTAAAATTCTGTCTAGTAATAGAATGAAGTGTGCTTTGGTAAGCTTGCCCAAACTGAGTAAAGCGGCAACAAGATGGATTTACCTACATTAAATTATAAAAAAATACTTAAACATATCTCTCGGCTTGCCATAGCCTGATACCCTAGGCACGCCACTGGTCTTTTGACCCAATACATACCCGTCGCAATCAAGCTAGTGTTAGGACCAATTTTTTATCGATATTGATAGTTGTGCAATAGAAGAAAAAATGGTCCACTGAATAAGAAACATATTTAACCTCTTCTACGCCAACGACACATATAGGTGTCACAATGTACATTGTCAACAGTGGCGTGCCTAGGGTATCAAGCTATGGCAAGTCGAGAGATATGTTTTATTATTTTTTTATAATTTAATGTAGGTAAATCCATCTTGTTGCCGCTTTACTCTTCAGTTTGGACAAGCTTACCAAAGCACACTTCATTCTATTTTTTTTTAATTCACTCATTATATTGTGCCGTTTTTTGCCCAAATAAACATTAATCATTAAACATTAAACATTCTATTACTAGACAGAATTTTACAGACTCATTCTCACACGCACCGCACTGTACACCGCACTAAAACAAGAATACCTATTTATTTTGTAATTGCATCAAATCACGCATTTTACAACGCCTTGCATGGCCCACGATTCGATATAAACAATCGTGAAGTTATTCATCTCGCCCGCGCACTCGCGTTCCAAACCAAACGCAACAAACTTCACACCGTAAGCCAGATTCAAAATTGCAAAGACAGTGCTATATATGCAGCTA
This sequence comes from Archips xylosteana, assembly GCA_947563465.1. Lineage (NCBI taxonomy): Eukaryota > Metazoa > Arthropoda > Insecta > Lepidoptera > Tortricidae > Archips > Archips xylosteana. The sequence continues at coordinate 10,889,191 of OX387373.1, forward strand.
TACATAGATATTAGCAAAACTGACGTTTTCCTAAGTATGAAGAGAGCGCTTGGAAGCCCCGTAAAAGCCCACAAGAGCGAGCGAGATGTCATGCTATTTATAACGTCGCTACTATCGCCGTTCAGCGCCGCCGGGCCGCGCAGCGGATTTGTTATGCAATTCTTGGTATTTTACGTAAAATAAAGCGCGTTATTATGAAAGTGATTTTATTAGAACTTTGTTCGTTTGGACGATGTTTGGTTTTTATTTTTAATCTTGATTTGAGATTATAAGGCAAGTCCGGCTTTTGGGCTTCTATGTAAGGATCGCCACTGATTGTCAAAGTGATCTTGACACAATGACATAAGATTCAAAGCAGGTTTACGTTTTGTCGAGGCGTGGCGTTGAAAGGGTTAATACAGAATTTTAGGTCAGGTTTGCATATAAAATTATATAGAGACAAATGCAATTTCTTCTTCGAAGTCCGCGTCAGTACACACAGCAGCACATTACATTTTATTTGGTTTGTGATAGTGATAGGAGTAGATAATCATTAATTTCTCAACATTCTCTGGGAGTAGCCTGTTTCGTTTATCACCAAACACCGGATTGACAGGGGCAAAAATGTACCAGTGCTAGTGATTCATTCAAAATCGACAAAGTTTACTTATCAACATCGATAAAAACAATTTTTAACCATCATTATCATAACTAATGGCTAAATTTGAACGTCGGCATTTCAACTTTAAAAACATTAAATAATTTGGTATCCGGAAAAAAAGTAGAACTGAGTCGTACAGAAGAAATTCATCAACACTATAAATTGTTTGAATTTGCTCCAGTTACTACAGTTGACCTAGAAAGGTCATTTAGTTGGCTAAAATGGATATTGTCGCCCAGGCGACGAAGATTGAAGTCTGAAAATGTGGAAAAAATGTTGATCATATATTATGAAAATTATATAAAATATTAAAGAAGGTAATTCCTCAAAACATTTATGAAGTTTTCTTCTTAATTCAAATTCTTAAAATAAGACAATGTTGCGGTCCGGATGATATACACACTTCTCTTCTAAAATATTAAAATTTATTAATAACATAACATTAAAGTAATTAACTAATTATACAGAAATAAAAAAAAAAATTATATATACTAGAACAATTAACCTAAAACTAAAAACCTTAAAAAATATAATATAGTAAATAACTAAAATACATTATTAAAAGGAGTCCCTTTAGGCAAGGTTCCGAAGATACTGGCAGCGTTCCCCCTTTGAACAGCTAGACTAATTCTTTGTCCGAGGTAGCTGCCAGCTCTTCGGTCTCCTGTGATGTCGACTAACCTTTTTGTAATTTCCTTAAAAAGCCTTATGGCGCTAGGACCCCACGGACCAAGGGTCTCGACACCGAATGGGACAAAATCATATTCGGAGCCTAGACCCCTATATTTGCATGCTTTAGCTTTTTCAGCCGCTTCACAAGCCGCACCAGCTCTGTTATTGGTTCCATGTAGATGGGAGGGGGCCAGCGTGTCTGAACAGGTTGCATCCCATACCAGCACCCGGCCCATCTTCCATGGAATCAAACTCATACCGTCCGGTCTCTTGCCATCGTCTCTTGCAATTCCAGTCGGCTCAAGTAGACTTGGCACGTTGACGGTGGCAAGGGACCGGCGTATGATATCGTTTAGTGCGGCATGTCTCGAGAAGCGGCCTGCACTTTTTTGGCATGACAGTCCGTGATGTCCTAGCTTGTCGACATCACTGCCACAGGGACATTTATGAGGAGCGCAGACCGGAACCCCAAGCCGTAGACAGGTTGCGATTCGCAATGTGCCAGGCTCAAGAAATGTTCCTGTATTTGATGATGGGTACGCGTGAAGCCAGTGTTTGTACGTCATTTTTATCGATAACAACTAATAAAATAAAATTAGTTTAATGTGTCCTCGCACTATTAAACGTCAGTACAGATTTGCACCCGTCAATCCGGTGTTTGTTTATCACCTGACTTAAAATTCTGTATTAAATATGTTTTTTTTATTTAGTGGACCATTTTTTTCTTCTATTGCACAACTATCGATATCAATAAAAAATTGGTTCTAACACTAGCTTGATTGCAACAGTCTTATACTTTGCCGTGAAAATTCCGATCTCTGTTAATGACTAAATTAATCTACAGTGGCAGTGGCGTAGCGCGACTTGGCGGGTCCCCATATAAAAATTTTTAGGCCAGAAAAACTTACATTTTTTAATTTGCTTCTGTTCATCAAACGGAGGCTTCATGAAGGCCTCTTTGAAGAACCAAACTGCGTTGACCGCCCACACGAAAGGTAGAAAGATACATCCAACTAAAACAATTAAATTTTAATTATAATTACAAGAATTTGACGTGATCATTTTGTAAGTGATTCATTATCGAAAAATCTTTGTTTTACGGCATTAAACTAGAAGTAGCTAGAAACAAGTTTGATAGAAAGATGATTCAAGTTAGAAAAGCGTAGAAAACATATAAATAAACGAAGAAATACGCAAGGATAGGCCAATATGTTGTGCGCATTTAGTTTGTGTTAAATCTTACCTTTAAAGTACCACCGGCACAATTGCAGTTTTTTTTCGTTGGGTAATCTATTTATGTCCATTTTGATCAACGATTATTTGGTCGTTAGTAAATAAATAACTAAGTATTTCACAAACAAGACGAGAACACTGTATCGTCCGTAAACATCAAATGACTTTTGTCTTTTTTTTTTTTACTCACGGTTTATTTGTCATCAGGTTTGTTCAAGACTCTATTAATCACGACTGAAATATAAAAATTCAGTAGAATGATGCTTCCCATGCCTGTGATAAACAGCATGGCAAAGAAAAAAAACTTAGATACAAATATGGCGTAATTTGTTGAATGTCAAGTTGAAAAATGTATTTTAGTAGTTTTCGTAAATAAAAATGTTTGAATCAAGTAAATTAGTGTTTCTTAATTTTATTTTTCTTACAGTGACAGTGCATATATGTAAGTACCGCCCGAACATACGTGATATAAACGAGTTTTTCTTCACATCCCAAAAATCGTTGGGCTCAAGGTTTTTTACGAATAAGTCGATTTTCATCAATTATTAGTGGCTTTTAAGGCCTTGATTTGTCATTGTGATATATCTAATTGCTTAAATTGGTGTTTAAACAAAGGTTCTGCGCTTCGTTGGTTTGAACATAACTCTAAATTGTTTAACTACATAGAACCTGAAACATAATTTCTAACGGGGATTTGTCTAATAAACAAATCCTTTCACTTTTTACACCTACTTTTTCCACTATTTACACTAAAATATATTCTACCTCTTATGCATGTCAGTAAAAATAAGTAAACATAAATAACTTCTCATTCAATTTTGAGCGAAAATACGTAATTTATTCTAAACGCAAATCGAATGTAAATATTTATTCTGGAAGGGCTTGTTTACACTTTTTTTATTTACAGCACTTTTGGAAATTTCATCATTACCATGAAGAATGCACTGCAAAATATTTGCTTTACAAGTTATTTACTTTTTTCAACTAAATTATTGATAAAATTTCATTTTATTGATATTATTGGAAGATAGTCATTTGTTAATTGTGATATTGTGTATGTGTACACAGATGAAAACAAACATGTTTACAATCATTGTTCAACAATGAAAAGTCCAGATACTACTTTGTTATTTATTGAATAAAATGTGTCACTTTCTATGTACAGTTGATTTCATATTATGTACAGCCATTGCATGAAACATTTATCTACTTTTATCTACTTGTTGAAACATGGTATATCTCTACAAGTCCTAAGCCTATAAAAGCGCTTGAATGCCATTTACACACTTGCAAGTGGATTGTTGTCCCGTTAATAATAGCGGGGCAACACGGCGCCAAACTTGTTTGAACGGTTGTGCAGTACCGTACCGCAACACGTTCATAGAAGTTAGAATATTTCAACCGCCACCGTAACACCACGCCTCCGCTGTCTGTGCGTTTGGAGCTTTAAACCAGACTCTTCCTCCAGGCTGTTCAGAAGTGGCCCCGGCGCCGCGGCTGGCGCTCCACAGCCCCGACGACCCGGAGTATGCTGAGGTGCTGGTCAAGAGGGTCGGAGACAACCTGACCCTGGTCTGCGAGATGAAGGGGGACCGCGCGGAGCGGCTGTTTGTGTGGAACTATGTCGCTGTCAATTGGACTTCTAGTCAGAGGTATTACTTCTACATTACTGTTTGCTGGAGAGGTAACCAGCGTGTGTGGGATGTGGAATAAACGTACGGTGTCACTCCAGAATTGATTTTTGGTTTAGCTCTGGGCGACCACTTAAGAATGCCTTAAGTTGGCACGGATCCGTGTCTTAAGCCTCTGATGAGTTAAAACAAGCAACTGAACTGAATTCATGCATTCCGAGATATTTTTTGGATAATGTATTTTTTTTAATATCAAACGTCAATTAAAAACAAAGTTTACTATAGACTATCACATCTGTCAAACATTGTCCCGTGATATTTATTTATTTATTATATTTTTCACTGGCTTTGCTCGATTACTGTTTGCTTTTGCCATAGTTTGCCATAATTAAAGTTAATAGAAGAAAACATGGATGAAGTAGAAAATATATTTTATACAACGGCGTACAATTTAGTCTAAAAAGAGCTTGTTGTGCCGTCTTTCATTGCGATATTCACTTCGTTCATATCGCAACCTCACGTCACTTGCCTTTTAAGACCTCAATACAACCGTCACAGAATAAGTAATAATGTAACCAGTAATCCAACTTCATACTAGAGCGCCCGAATCGACGCACGTACACAGCCAAGCGTCTTACACGGCGCGAGCGTGGGAGCGTTGTTTTGTCTAGCGAAGATTAGTTAGCGGCCGTGTAAGACGCTTGGCTGTGTGCGTGCGTCGATCGGGCGCTCTAGTATGAAGTTGGATTACTGGTTACATATTACTTATTCTGTGCAACCGTTGCATAAAATATTATTACTGTTTTTTCGTGAGAATATAAACAGAATTTTAGATAGTGCTGCGAATGCTAGACACGCACGCGCCAGACCTACATTCGCATGCCCATTGCCTAATTATTATTTCTTGAATATGGCTATAATTATGTCAATTATCATTATTTGTTAATTGTTATTTTAATTGTGTTAATTATTATTATAATTTAATCATTAATAATATTTAATTTCGGTTTACTAGCATAGCAATTATTGAACTATAAACTAACTAGCTTTGTATTCCAAGTTGCCGCATCAACAAAGATTTGTTTACGCATCTATGATGTCAACTTTGTGCCTACCTAGCTTAAGTTGAATGTATATTCGACCAAGTAAGTGCTTTATCATTTTTAATGACAGTTCCTACATCAGAATAAAAACAATAAGGCTGATTGTCACATTGACTTTTAAGTGAAAATAGCCTTTGATGCTTGAAGCCGTACAAATGACATTGAACCTTAGGGTGGTAAAGGAATTTCTTGGTCGACTATACCCACTTTTATTTAAATAAGTCAATCTGTTACTGTGCGCTCGTTTCTTATAATTTTTCTATATTTTACAGTGGCGAAGCGTGAAATTTTTTTCAGGTAAAGCCGTAGCGAAAACCAGTGGCGGCGCAGGACCTAAATTTGGTGTGGGCAAGACAAGACACATTTTGTGAGGCCCTGTGATGGCGCGCCACACATTAGATTACGGATGTAATGAGCAAAAAACGGGAAACTTTCGAGGCGCGAGGACCCTCAGACCGCGAGGCCGAGGACGGTGGCCCACGTCGCCTTTACCCAGCGCCGCCTCTGGCGAAAACTATTAACCTTTATCTTACCCTTTTTATTTATTCTCTTCTTGAAAATTAGGACATAACTTCTAAAATCGTCACTCAACAAATTCGCATCCACAATCAGTTTTAATTAAAGGAGCCTTTTCTACTTTTATTAAGCCTAGTAAATACAAAATAATTTATCTAGCGAGTCCGACCGAAGATAAAATATAAATTAAACTGACCACTTGACACTATAAGTTTGCACAATCCGATATTACGAAATTTCACTGGTTTCGAGCATCAACACTAATCTGGCTATGTATTTTTTTATTAAATTAAAACAATATATGTACTACTAATAACAAACAATAATAATACTTCACAACAAGAAACGAAATATGAAGTTTGTAATCAATGACAAATCAATCGTAATGTTGCCATTACAATTATTTCCAATAAGTGACGGTGTTATTTTATAAAATTCTAATCTAATATTAATTTCGCCAGTTTATAAACCTTAATAATAAAAGCAGATAAAATATAATTGTTTTTGTTTTACACTAAATCATCGATATTTTACGTTCCATTTCGCTGCAGTAATTTTGTATAAGTAGGCGATCGTAGCGCCAAAAATGTTCCAAGAAGCCGCTCACGGCTCGCGGCTTCGACAGGCAAAGTGAAAGTGAGCCTTACGCACAACACACAAAGTCTGTTTTTAAATGTAATAAGCCGCTTAATCCCGGGTTATCTAAGTAGCATAAACACACGATGTTTCCTGGAGTGGTGTGGGTGTTTGTCAATGAATTATTTAAATGGCTGAGTGCACAATTTCTAATATTTCCGACCGGCATTTACTATTAGAGATCGTGAATGAATCGTTTTTGTGAGAGTATTACGTTGCGTTTTGATTCTGCATCGTGTTGAAAAAAAGTTAAGTTTATTAGGGAAGAGTATGCCTGTATTACAAACAACGGGTTATTAATAGAAGCGTTTGATTACTTCAAAATTTTAGGCAACCCGGAAGGAATCGGGTTGTTAGCACACTTCGCCACTGATATTTTATGTTCTCATGTAAGTGAATTTGTTTATAATTCTTAATGAGAAATAAATTTCTAAACCTTAAATGCTTGCCCCGAATGTATGTGTGAATATTCGCGTTTGCAGGCCGTTCGCGATCGAGCCGGCCGGGCCGACGGCGTCCAGCTCGCTCCTGAAGACTGAGCTGCAGCCGGAGGATAGCGGCCAGTACATGTGCTCGTCGCCGCCCTTCAGCGTCACCAAGTTCGTGGTGGTGCAGAACAAAGGTCGGTATTCCCTTTGATATCATTTTTTTTTGGGTACCGTAGCCAAACTGGTAAAAACGGAAGAAGACAAACCAACAAACAAAACATAAATTTACCCCATACGTCACAACTTAAAATTCTAGGGCAGTACATCTATACATATAATAAATCTGTAATAAGTCGGTGTCTGTACATTGAAGATATTTGAGAAAAACTGTCACTAGGGCTATTTACTAGCGCAATAGAACCCAAAACAATGTTTTTTAGAATTATTGTCTGTTTGTCTGTGCGTTTGTGCGCGCTAATCTCAGAAACGGCTTAACCTAGAAGGATGCGGTTTTCGCTGATATGTTGTTATTTTCTTGGATTAACATTTAGTGTTTGTTTCATTTGAATCGGTTCACAAATAAGAAAGATACGTCTATTTTAAGAATTTATAGAACAGATTTTAGAAGTAGTGACTTGGGAGTAGGTACGGTGGTGAATGTGAACGCGGGTGTGCGGGGGGGGGGGGGGGGTAATTTTTTTATATCGATGAACTAAGGAGAGCCAAGCAAATTGGATAAAAAAAATAAAATGCCCAAATTACTAATTCCACGCGGACGGAGTCGCGGGCAAAAGCTAGTTTTGAAATATGCCACTATTCAATTAAAGTTCAATTTTAACGCTCCCTCCATTTTGAGTTGTGTCACTATCAAATTAAGCAGCGATGTGTACTCGTATGCGTGCACAATATAGTGCACCTAATTTAAACTGTGTGATACTGACTTAAGGTATATTTTCCATAAATGTTCCGATATTTATGATCACCCTGAATGCGCCGATATCTTTGACGTTCTGTGCTTTCCGATGTTTTTGCCTCGTTGTGTGTTCCGAATTTATTGAAAAGTCGCTGCTCTCATATTTATGGCTGATTGCATGTTCTGATATTATTAACCTTATTAGCGTAACGAATTTATTGAAATTTAAGGCTGCTCCGAAATATTTGAGTACCTCGCCCGCTACTATATAATCTGATGGCGACTGTACATTACTGCAGAGACTGCGAAAGAGCGGATTGCCGGCCGATTTTCGACACTCGCAAGGGAATCAAAACCTACAGGGTACTTCCCGTGAACTCAGAATCTTGAAATTTGGTACGAAGCAAGGTCTTATAGCACAGATAAAGGAAAAATTGCGAAAAGCATAAATTTTTTTTGTCTGTCTGTCTGTCTATATCAGTAACCAATCTGCAAAAATCCCACACTGCGCTTATTTTGCTTAGGCCGGTTTTTTTAATTTCCAAACCACACGGTTTGTCACGGCGTCATGGCGTTCAGCCATTAAAAAAAAACTATAAGCAATATTGGCCGTTTGGTTCATTAAGACATACTGCCACTACTATCTATATATAAAAATGAATCCCTATTTCCCTTGGTCACGGCATCACGCATGAACGGCTGGGACCGATTTCACTAATTCTTTTTTTGTTGTGTTCGTCATTGTCAGGAGAAGGTTCTTATGAAAGAAAAAATTAAGAAAATTGCGCGGAAAATTAGAAAATTTAAGAATGCGCTTAGCCTAGTTGGTAGTGACCCTGCCTACGAAGCAAGAGGTCCTGGGTTCAAATCCCGGTAAGGGCATTTATTTGTGTGATGAGCACGAATATTTGTTCCTGAGTTATGGATGTTTTCTATGTATTTAAGTATTTATTTATCTATATAAGTATGTTTATCGTCGTCTAGTACCCATAGTACAAGCTTTGCTTAGTTTGGGACTAGATCGATTTGTGTAAGATTGTCCCCTAATATTTTTTTTTTTATTTAATATCGTCAAATGGGATGTAAACAAACTGAAATAATTAATTTATCATTTCTAACAAAAAGAACGTATTCGAATTCAATATTCATAGTTAAGACAGGACGACGTCTGTCGGGTCAGCTAGTTAAAAATAAATATTTTTGAACTGTTTTCTATTCCGAGTCGGAAATATAATGATTACTTGTAATTTCTCTAGAAATGAACTGGTTTTTTTTTGGAGTTTTTTATTCTCATTTATTTCATTGCATATTTGAGAAAAGCTCTATACAAGCCTTGGCCACGAACAGGGATTGTCGGCCTCGTATATCTAGATGGCATTAGCACTCGGCCATCTATAACTTCTCGGCCGGCAATCCGCTATTTCGCGGCCGCAGTTATGTACTGTTAATTAATTATGGTATGGTTTAAACCAGTGTTACAGAACTATCGATAGTTTGACTATCGATCGCTGACCTCGCAAACTATTCAGGATATCGATATTACTATCGATAGCATCGCACATGTCAATATGCAATACTATTGATAATGGCAATACTATCGATAGTTTTATGTCCAATACAATCGATAGTATCGATAGTATTGCAATTATGACCGAATACAATCGATACTATCGATAGTATCGATCGTTTTCGGTCATTATTGCCTAATTTTGCGATACTATCCATTGTATCGGACATAAAACTATCGATAGTATCGATAGTATTGTCATTATCAATAGTATTGCTTACAAATCACTATCGATACTGTCGATAGTATCGATAGTATTGACACGTGGTGATACTATCGATAGACTATCGATACTATTGGTTTTGTCCTATTGGCCTAGTGGTTAGAGACCCTGACTATGAAGCTTGAGGTCCCGGGTTCGATTCCCGTGTTGGGGCAGATATTTGTATGAAAAATACGAATGTTTGTTCGCGGGTCTTGGGTGTTTAATATGTATTTAAGTATGTATCTATCTATATAAGTATGTTTATCCGTACCCATAACACAAGCTTTGCTAATTTTACTTTGGGACTAGGTCAATTGGTGTGAATTGTCCCGTGATATTTATTAGTTTATCGATATTGGACTATCGATAGGCAACACTAGTTTAAACACGGTTTTTTTTCAGGTGTAGTGGAGTGCGCGCGCGGGGCGTACTCGTGCGGCGCACGCTGCGTGCTCGCCCCGTTCGTGTGCGACGGGCGGGCGGACTGCGCGCGGGCAGAGGACGAGGCGCCGCCCGTGTGCCCCGCTGCGGTGTGCCAGCGTGAGTGTAGGCAGTGGCGACAGTGGCGACAGTAGCGGCAGTGGTGACAATGGTGTCAATGGTGTCAGTGGCGGCAATGGTGTCAGTGGCGACAATGGCGACAGTTTCCACAATGGCGTCACTGGCGACAGTGGTGACAGTGGCGGCACTGGCGACAGTGGCGGCGATGGCGACAATGGCGTCAGTGACGCGGCTGACTGGCCCGGTCGGCTTGACTCCACAGGTGTACTGTAGTGCGCTCGCGACTGACTTCTGTGAAAGGGTTGACGCCAGTGACGCTATTGACGCAGCTGATGTTTGTGGCCCGGTTCGATAAAATGACAGCAATGTCGTGGTGGGTTGACGCGGTTTACGCTAGTGATGCCATTGACGCCAGGGATAGTGGTAAACGAATTTTGCGCAGACGGATTCGCGGGGAACAGCTGGTTTTTAATATCAGTAGGGTTGTGAGCTCATCCATCACCATTGTCTCCAGGTCCTGGCATGCTGAACTGTTCCTCCGGGCGCTGCATCCCGTCTGCGGCGTGCTGCCAGCCCGGCGCTGCGCTCTGTCTGCAGCCCAGCTGCTGTATGGAGCATGCGCCCTACAACCGCGCGGGGGAGGGTAAGGCACACGCACGCACGCACGCACTCAGTCACTCTCTCATTTAGTCAGTCACTAAGTCACTCGCTCTCTCAGTCACTAAGTCATTTACTCACTCAGTCACAAAGTCACTCACTCGCTCACTTAGTCACTCTCTCACTCAGTCATTCTCTCACTCACTCAGTCACTAAGTCAGTCACTCATTCTCTCACTCAGTCACTAAGTCAGTCACTTATTCTCTCACTCAGTCACTCATTCTCTCACTCAGTCACTAACTCACTCACTCACTCAAACACTCTCTCAATCAGTCACTATGTCAGGCACTTATTCTGTCACTCAGTCACTAACACACCCAGTCACTCACTCACTCACTCACTTAGTCACTCACTCTCTCCATCTCTCAGACAGTCACTTACTCACTCAGTCACTAAGCCACTCACTCTCTCAGTCACTATTCAGTCACTCACTCCGACTCGCACTTGGCCGGTTATTATATAAATTGGAACCATATGTCCAGCAGTAGACGTGGTCCGACTGATGATGATGATTGTTTTTGTCGACAGGTTACTTGGACGTGGAGTATCCAGCTTTGTATGAAGACAGACATTCGCCGGACGACTATGGGTTCATACAGTCTACAATATACACTGTTACTGGTGAGTTTATATTTACAGTAAAATTACATAAAGTTTACCACTGACAGATGGTTTGCCTTCATTTCATATTCAACTTTAACGACCTACAAATAAAGCCAATTTTAGAATACTGTTACCCACGTTTGCAGATTTTTTAATAGCTACTTTATTTGTATGGTGTTAAAGTTGGAAATGAAATGAAGGCAAACCATCTGTCAGTGGTAAACTAGAAGTAAACGTATTGAAAGAAGAAGTGTGGAGTTTCATGTACCATTCTTTTTTTTCAGCGTGCGCGTTGATATTCATGATTGCTGTGGTACTTCTGGTGTCAGCGTTATGCAAGATGCACATGAAGAGAGCCGCTCTGAGGAGTTATGCCAGGGCGGCCGCCGCGAGGCACTATACTGCGCACCAGGTGAGTGATACCAGGTTGACGCCGTTGACGCCAGTGACGCGGTTGATGCCGTTGACGCCGGTGACAGATCGATCAGGCTGCCGCCAGTTGCTTTGCTTGCGGTGATGTTAGTGACACGGTTGACGCGGTTGACGCTGGTTGACGCCGTTGACACGGGTGACGCAGGTGACGCCAGCGACAGATTGCATAGCTTGGGGTGATATGGTTGATGTTGATGATGCGGTTAACATGGTTGACGCCAGTGACTTCAGTGATGGCAGAGACAGATTGATCAGTTAGACGCCGGTTGCGTAGTTTGGGGTGATGTTAGCGACACGGTTGACGCCGATGACGCGGTTTACGTTAGTGACAGGGCGATCAGGCTGTCGCCAGTTACATACTGTGGTACTTCTGGTGTCTGCGTTATGCAAGATGCACATGAAGAGAGCCGCTCTGAGGAGTTATGCCAGGGCGGCCGTCGCGAGGCACTATACTGTGCACCAGGTGAGTGATACCAGGTTGACGCCGTTGACGCCAGTGTAGCGGTTGACGCCGTTGACGCCGGTGACAGATTGATCAGGCTGCCGCCAGTTGCTTAGCTTGCGATGATGTTAGTGACACGGTTGGCGCCGTTGACGCAGTTGACGCCGTTGACGCTGGTGACAGATTGATCAGGTTGAAACCAGTTGCATAGCTTGGGATGATGTTAGTGACACGGTTGACGCCGTTGACTCTGTTGACGCTGGTGACCCTGAGCTTGTAATAGTAGAGCCATGTTGTAGCTACCCGCTGCATTACGAATGGACCAGCTCGTCCGGGGCAGTACCACCCACTCACAGAACATCGGCGTGAAGCAGCAGTACTACTGCTGCGTTACGGTCAGTGCGAGCGCCGGGGTCCCAATACCTCTCCTCTTCCCTTATTCCCTCTCCTTTGTGCGAGGCCGGCAACAGATCAGTGACTCTCTTTGAATTGTTGATATTTATGGGCGGTGGTTATCATTTTCCATAATAAAAAAAAGACACGATTGACTTCAGCGACGCAGATAATGATGTTGTGCGTTTGTCAGCAGACGCCTCGGTTCCCTCCGTGCTATGAGGCGTCGCGGCTGCTGGAACAGGAAAGGACAGGCGCGCCGGCGCCGCTCACGCCAGACGTGGCCATGGTGAGTAAACAGGCCGCACGCAAGAGACGTGGGACGGGGGCGCGTCGCAGTCCGCGCCTCCGCCCGTCTCTTCTGTCTGCTTTGGATCGCGACAAAATAGCCTATACGTTATTCGTTCGTTTCTTTATAGCTATCTTCATACCAAATTTTATCCAAATCCGTCCCCTGAAAGCGTGAAAATACAACAAACTCACAACTTGAATTAGGCAAAGCGTTCGATTGTATAATTATTCCATACTACTCTATAAATAAGACAGTTACTATGTTAGAGGAAAATACACTAAATTGGATCTAAAGTCACTTTTTTAATAGACAACAATGCATAGAAATAAATCACATGGAAAATAATATACTGGTTTTAATCTGGTTTAAGTTATAAGCATGTTCCCTATGGAGTACCTCAGGGAAGTATTTTAGGCCCACTACTGTTCCTGTTATTCATAAACGACTTACCTTGCCATATGAAATACAAACGTTTAACGTTTTGAATGAAGACATAGTTAACCGTTTAAGTAAATATAATATACTTGTGTGTGTTATGTTTATTAGGATATTTATGTTTTTTTTCCAGCAAACGACTCCAGATCCTCAAATAGAGGATGGGAATCCAGATCCTAATACTGTGTATGGACTGTCAAGACTGGGCGCCATTTTCTCCACGCGCTACAGACAGGTCAGTCCAAAAAAGCTACACTAGCTTGTGCGCACGGGTACGCCCGCGGTGTTTTCTTTGTGGTGAAGCTTCATCTCTTGCATTGAATAAAGCAAAACCCCCAGAAAGCAACAGCCAAAAATCCGTTACCATCATCGGTATCAGTTAGTGAATATATAAATCCTGTTTTTTTCTTTTCCAGTGGGAATTTCCGAAATTCCTGAAATTGTTTTTTTAGATTGGGCCACTTTGAAGCGTAAATATAAACCCCCCATATTCCCTATCCCCTGGTAATTTCGAAACATCCATTCTTAGAAAAATCTCTCCTCAATGACATTCAAGGTATGTATTGTCAAATTTCAAGTCTTAGAGGTAACGCCACCAGAGTTGAGGCCACGCACACAACCACATCTCATGTAATGACAGCGAGATTTTGACGTTGTGTTGACGTTTAACGACAACACAACGTCAAAATCCCGCTGTCATTACATGAGATGTGGTTGTGTGCATGGCCTCAACTCTGGTGGCGTTACCTATAACTAGTCTAAGTAAAACACACGCATTAAAACAAGGATGATATACTACTGGATTAGCAGTCGCCATAGTACAGATCGGCCGCGGAAAATAATACATTTGCAGTAATATGAAACATCTGTAGTCTTATTGTTTTGCTTTCAAAGCCTCTGGCTATATTTCAGCGCCATCTAGATTTAATAATCGAACTACTTTTCCGCGGCTGATCTGTACTATGGCGACTGCTAATCCAGTAGTATATCATCCTTGATTAAACCCATTTTCCCCTCGACGTGTCTATCCATCCTCGCCGTACCGACTCATGGCTATATGAACGAACGCCTCGGGCAAAATGACTCTTGTTGTAACACTAACAGTCAGTCAGTAGACGTAATTTTTGAATTGCTCCTCCCAGGTACCTACGGAATGCGATGTTGAGATGACAACAGTCCGCTCTCGCTCGCTCCACGCGTCCCCCGTCCGGAATCGAACCCGGCTCGACGACTACCGCAGCCCCACCTTTTGCGACCACAACGAGGAGTACTTCATCAATGCTGAGACGGGTGAGTGAAAATTTGTCGCCGACCAATTGGCAAGATCACTTTTTTGCAATGTGGTCTAATTCCAAAACCATTTCGAGGAATAGGTTTATTAAATAATTTTATAACATTGTAGTAAAAAAATATTAAATGATCATGTGTATTTTTGCAAAATAATGTTTGACCTTTGTTTGACCTTTCTGTGGGCATTAACTTTGAAATTCTTTGCAACAAGAAAAAAAAAGCGGTCCGTCTAGTTTCTCTATAGTTATTATCTGTCACTTCGACGTAGTTATCATCTGTCAGTTTAAGGATACTATTTTGAAAAACATTCTTCGCGTTTTTCATATTTTAATAATGGATTTATACAGGAAGTGTTTCATTCCTACTTGTGGAAATGATTCTGTCAATAGCCCAAACAAATTAATTGTTCGCATTAGAGAAGATTTACAAGAGAAGTGGTGCCGCAAAGTTAATTCAAAGTTTACAAGATGTACTTATTGTTGCGAGGATCAATTTAATGTAAGTATGGATTAAATCCGCCAAAGAACTTTCAAGGGAACACTTCTGACCATTTTATTTTATACGTACAAAAAATACTAAAATAAAAATAAAATAAAAATAAATAAATATCACGGGACAATTCACACCAATTGACCTAGTCCCAAAGTAAGCTTAGCAAAGCTTGTGTTATGGGTACTAGGCAACGGATAAACATACTTATATAGATAGATACATACTTAAATACATATTAAACACCCAAGACCCGAGAACAAACATTCGTATTTTTCATACAAATATCTGCCCCGACACGGGAATCGAACCCGGGACCTCAAGCTTCATAGTCAGGGTCTCTAACCACTAGGCCATCTGGTCGTCTCTATAGCCGTAAATCGTTTTTTTACCTATTCTCTTGGAAGAATCGGCAACTTTAGTGTTATTGTTATTGTAATGTAAAGTGACATTGTCAGATGACAACTAACCATCGATTATGACACATTTTTTTTGTCATTATGTCTGTGGTTTATACTCAGATTCAGCCGCGGCATGTAATTTACGAGAAGTCGTATCTCAAATTTTTAGTAAATTATAAAAAAAACAATGGAGTTATGAATTGCTGAAATATTCAAATTAGTTTCTTAAAATGCTCTATATTTTCGATAAAAAAAATAAAAAGGGGGGGTTAGAAAAAATGAACAATCCCAATTTGGCATCCGGCAATTTAGGAATGGACGTAGAGCAAATCGCACTTATTTATTATGTTCGTCGAAGAAAAATACAAATAGAAAAGAAGAAATAAAGGATGTTTCATCCTTTTATATCGGATTGCACTTGAAGCTTTGATCAATTATAACTGAAGATACACATTGCCGAACAAAATCCCCTTCAAAGAATGTCCGAACTTTTTTATTTGTTTGCATAACAATTAAAATCATCACCTACACAGAAATTTGAACGTAGTCTTTACTTCATTACAGTCGAATTTCGGTTGACACTTGACAGCTAAACTTGACAATTTCACGCAAAGTACTGAGAAAAAAGAAGGCCGCTTTTATCAAAGTGGCGCTCATTTGGCTCGGACATTTTCGGGCGCGCGACTGTGGATCTACAGTTATAATTGATCAAAGACTTGAAGTGGTGTTTTTAGGGTAAAAACGGGACCCTATTACTGAGGCTTCGCTGTCCGTCCGTCTGTCACAAGGCTGTATCTCATGAACCGTGATAGCTAGACAGTTGAAATTTTCACAGATGATGTATTTTGGATGCCGCTTTAACAAAAAATACTAAAAACCAGAATAAAATAAATATTTAAGGGGGCTCTCATACAACAAACGTGATTTTTTTCCTCGTTTTTGCACGATATTGATAACGGCAACAGTTAGACGCTTGAAATATTCACAGAATATTTAGTTATATATTTTCACTTTAAAATTCATAAAGAATCGCGTGTCCCTATGTTATAAATCACTCTGATAGCCCTCTTTTGCAAAATAAAGATTGATTCCATATCTGCAGCAGATCCACATAAAATAAGGCCGCATACGGCATTTCATAAAATGATGCTATTGAAGTAAGATAAATATACTAACCGTGCCGTCGTCACATCGGTTAGCTGCCGTATCTTTCTGACTGCAAACGCAGCAGAGCTCATTCTACTCGCAATTGCTGTGGAGTGCGGTCCCCACTCCAGTTAGTCCAGTGTTATGCCTAAGAATACTGTTGATTTATAGGGTTCCGTACCTCAAAAGAAAAAAACAGAACCCTTTTAGGATCACTTTGTTGTCAGTCTGTCAAGACCCTTTTTCTCAGGAACGCGTGGAGGTATCAAGCTGAAATTTATATCAAATACTCAGGTCTTCTGTCCCTTGGAGCTGTGAAAAAATCAAACTTCTAAGCCAACGCAATCAAAAGATACAGCCGTTTATGACGCAAATTTCCGCATATTTTCGAAACTCGCAAGGGAATCAAAACCTACAGGGTACTTACCTTGAACTCAGAATCTTGAAATTTGGTACTAAGCAAGGTTTTATAGCACAGATAAAGGAAAAATTGCGAAAAGCATACATTTTTTTGTCTGTCTGCCTATATCAGTAACCAATCTACAATGATGCCACACTGCGCACATTTTGCTTAGGAGCAGGGAGGCTAAGACTGGATGTTCATAGATACATATAAATTTATACGGAACTCTCGGTGCGCGACTCCAACTCGCACTTCGTCGGTTTTTAAATTGAAGGTTCTCACATCGTCCTTTGTTCTAGGCAACTGCGGCCGCGAGCTAAACTTCATCCACCCCATAGAGCTGTCCCGCTCGGGGCCGGACGGGGGGCGTGTCACGCTGCAGCTGGGCCGCTTCCAGCTGAGCCTGCCGCGGCTCGGCCGCCCCGCGCCTGCGCCCGTCGCGCCCGTCGCGCCCCACACCTACACCCGCAACGGGAGGACCATCCGGTGAGTGCGGCCGGCGCGAGTGTAGTGGCTGGGGCGGCAATGGTGGCTGCAAGACAATGGTGGCTGGGGCGACAATGGTGACTAGAGCGACAAAAGTGTCTCAACAGACTAAAGTGGCTTAACCAACAAAAGTCACTGAAGCGACTAAAATGTCTCAGATGACAACTGTGACTGAACCGACAAAAGTTGCCATGGTGAGTGGTGAGTAGAGTTGATCACAATCGTTGTCACAATCGTGACTGTAGCGACAATGGTGGCTGGAGTGACAATGGTGACTGTAGCGACAATGGTGGCTGGAGTGACAATGAACTGTGGCGACAATGGTGGCTGGGGCGACAATGGTGGCTGGAGTGACAATGGTGACTGTAGCGACAATGGTGGCTGGAGTGACAATGAACTGTGGCGACAATGGTGACTGTAGCGACAATGGTGGCTGGAATAAAAATGGTGACTGTGGCGACAATGGTGGCTGGGGCGACAAAGGTGACTGTAGTGACAAAAGCGTCTCAACCGACAAAAGTTTCTCAACCGACTAAAGTGACGGAACCGAAAATTAAAACTGTTCTTTTCATTAATAATTAATTTCCTTCATTTACGCCGATCACGCCGATTACGCGCCGCCGCCGAGATTTAGCCATCGGCGCACACCTCTATTACGTATCCTATGAATAGCCTAGTTAATCGTAAAGCTACTTTAAACCTTATGTCATCAAGTGAAGACCACTTTGACGTATTTTGCGACGCATATATACGTCGTTGGCATTGAAAATAACGTGTTACTTTGTTGCAGATTGCTCGGCGGCAATTTTGAGAACTACCCGCGCCCGCCGCCGTACGACCTCCGCAAGATTACCGGCCCCCCGCCGGAGTACCTCTCCAGGGACGCTCTCAACAACGCTCAGGTTACCGACGTTTGCTAGTTAGCTTAAATTAATCTTAATATATAAAAATCTCGTGTCACGGTGTTTGTTATCAAACTCCTCCGAAACGGCTTCACCTATTTTTATGAAACTTTTTTGTTTACACTTGGTAGCAGAGCTTTTTAACGTTATTATATCGTACCGGTATTATATCGTTTGTGTTTAAATTTTCGTTCAAACAAATTCTATATATTTAAAATTTTTATTTTTCAAATTCTATATGTTTAATATGTATTTAAGTATGTATTTATCTATATCAGTATGTTTATCCGTTGCCTAGTACCCATAGTACAAGCTTTGCTTAGTTTGGGACTAGGTCAATTGGTGTGAATTGTCCCGTCATATTTATTTATTATTATTTTTATTATATTCCTTCATAACGTTATATCATATCATAACGGAAAGAAAACAATAACGACCGCTTTAGCCTAGTTGGTAGTGACCTTGCCTACGAAGCAAGAGGTCCTGGGGTCAAATCCCCCCAGAGGTTCTGGGGACGAATATTTGTTCCTGAGTTATGGATGTTTTCTATGTATTTAAGTATTTATTTATCTATATAAGTATGTCTATCGTCGTCTAGTACCCATAGTACAAGCTTTGCTTAGTTTGGGACTAGGTCGATTTGTGTAAGATTGTCCCCCCCTAATATTTATATATTTTTTTTTAATATTACGCTATGAAAAATAGCGTTATGCAAAAATAACGTTTATTAAAGCTCTGCTTGGTAGGTCTGAGAATAGATCGTAGGCTACTATTCTTCGCGGACGGAGTCGCGGGCAACAGCTAGTATGCCTATCATGGGACTATTGACCTACTCCCTAAGTAAGCAATTGACTTGAAATTTGGACAACATTATGTAGCTTGATTATCATGCTACCTGTTCAGTGCAGTCAGCACAATAACCTACAAATTAAAATTACTAAAAGCCCCTCACGCAATTACGTTATCACGTTATGTGTGACCAATATTTTGAAAATAAAGTAAACGCCTATTATGCGTCTAGGATCCCTTTCGCAGCTAGCAAAAGAGCCGATAACATTGAAACGGCTTTAACCAATTTTGATGAAACATGTCTAAGAGCAATTGCCAAAATGCCTGCTTTCAAATAAAAAAACCGCATACGAATCGGTCCACCCGTTTAAGAGCTATGGTGGCACAGACACATACAGTCAAAGAATTTAATCTCCTACCCACCTAAGTTTGAATATCGTACGGCAAACTGTCACCATAAGAGCCAGCAACGATGTTGTTTCGACGTGTTGCAATAGACATTAATGCATTGCGAATATTACACGACATTTTTACGAAATGGGTTGGGAATTAAATCCCTTGACTGTACATGGCGGTCAAAATTATAACACCCCTCTTTTTGTGTCGGGGGTTAGAAAACATTGATTTTTTTTTTAGGCGGACGTAGAAGCCACCACCAACGTCGAGATGCCGCCTCGATACGAAGACGTGAACTCCAACGAGGAACCTCTAGAGCGCATCAGCGTCACTCTGAACGTCATCAGGGAAAGCGGAGAAAGCCTGGACACCCTCGGGATACCGGCCATAGACGAGGACGTCAACGCTAACGAGATCGTGAGCGATTAGTCGGCTCAAGTGACAATTTACTAAAATTAGTCGCCGACTTAACCGGCAAAGTTGACTTAAAGTTGACGACTAGTGGCAAAATTGAATAAAATTAGTCGCCGACTAATCTGGCAAAATTGACAGAATTGGTCGCCGACTAATCTGGCAAACGACTAAAATTAGTCGCAGTCTAAAGTGAAAAATCGGCTAAATTTAGTTAGCCGACTAAACTGGCAAAATCGCATAAATTAGTCTCCGACTAATGCGGAAAATTGTACTAAACCGACTAGTTTATCCGACTAAACTGACAGTCGACTTAACAGACTTGTCGCCAGGACGCAAATGAAAAAAGTATAATTCATCAAACCGGCAAAACCTTTATTTTTTGTTTTAATTTTATATAAAATTAGTATGAATTCAAATTTGGTCGGTTTTAGTTGCCGACTAATTTCGAACACTCAACGTGGCTTCGCCTATAGGCAACGCCAGCAAATATGTGCGCGATTTGTCGGCGACTGATAACAGTACGTTCGAAATTGTACACTCAATAATATTTAAATCGATTTTTATATCGTTCCTTGTAACCAGTCGGTTTTGTCGATGTCCTTTTTAGTCGCCGACTAAATTTTGTCGATTATTTAATTAAGTCGGAGTTAGATTTGTTGTCGGATTTCTATGTGTTAATAATAGGCTAGTTTCCTAAAAAAATCTAATTAGTTCGTCATTTAAATTATCAAAAAATATTGGACACGTATTTTTTCTTTTGTCAATTGAACAAAAAATGACGGAGATATTGTATGTTGAAGTTCCGCGTGACGTCACGATTCGCTACACTTTTTAGCGAACCGTGACGTCACGAGCCCCCACTCCCGAACTTTGTCGCGCTTTATCTTTGTCGTTTTTTGTTCAATTGACAAAAGAAAAAAAAACGTTTTCAATATTTTTTGATAATTTAAATGTCGGACTAATTGTAATAGTGTTTTTTTTTACCCAGGACACTACCCTATTATTGTGGCTCGTTTACTGGTCGGCGACAAAAATTTTGTCGGCTTATTTTTTATCGCAATGAGTTATAACACTAGTTTCTTGTCGATTTAGTCAATTATAAGGCAGCTATTAACGATAGTGACGATTTTGAAGGAACTAAGTGTTTTAGGATTACCGAATTTTTTTGGTCGCCGACTAAATTTTTGATTAAAATGATCTTTATATTTATAAGCCGACTAAAATGGATAAATTACCTGTAAGATCTCTTTCACACTATATTCTTGCCTTTCCCTGTGTACATAGTATAGTGCCTTAGTAACACAATAAAAACACAAATTATATTTATACATAAATTGTAAATAACAAAGATAAAAGTCGAAAAATTTTTTTTTTTCGCTTTTTTTTACACCACTGCATTTAGTTTGTGTTGCCATAGAAATCATATTACCATTTTATTTTATTTTAAGACGGTAACTTTAGTGATATTATTTTTTAATGAAATGTAAATAGATTATTTTCTATTATTGAATAGTTTTTAAAAAAATACACAATTAAGAAATTAAAAAAAAAGAGATCTTGATTTTGTTTAGATTAAATCCTTAAATATGTATATTTTTTTAAAAACTATCCTATTACGCCTGGACATGTAAAAGTTGACACAAATTAATATTTGTAATAGTACTTAAAAATATTTTTACAGTCCACAATTTGAAACTTAAAAAAACTGTATTTTTTAAATAAATTCCGACCAAATAATGCTTTACACGACGATACTTATATTCTAAAATACTTGACATATGAGCCTAAACGTTGGCCATATTTTGGGTCCAATGTTTGAACCAATATTTGCTTCGATTCCAAACGTCAATTTTTTTTATAACCTTTTTTGTATGTTGTTTTTCAATGCAATTATGAAGGGGACACGTTCAAAAAAGATTGAAATTAAGAAATTTATCATGTGCTTGTGTGTGAACGAGATGGTGTGTGTGAAGTTCCCAATCCGCACTGGGCCCGCGTGGGAACTACAGCCCGAGCCCCCTCATTCTAAGAGCCCTGTGCCCAGTAGAACGTAAATAGGCTGGAATGACGATGATGATTACTTTTTTTTTACTACCATTTTTAGTAAGATTTTTTTCCGAGAGGAAGGGCTACGGATTAGCCCGAAACATGTCGAGTTAAACTCGTTTTGAGACGTGAGTGATCCGTTTATTTTCACTAAGATTTTTTCTCACGAAAAAGCTTTCGAAACCTTTGATTTGTTGATTTTTTGCAGTGTCGAATTGGAATATTGGTTCAAACATTTGATCCAACACTCAAACCAATATCTGTTAGAAATAAGCTTAGATAATTTGTAAATAATAGAATATTTTAAATGTTATTTGTAGATACGTTAGACAAGTGTTTGTTTGGAGTAGTTTAAAATACTCAACTGATCACTTGGTCTGTCAATCGACATATGTCACTGACAATTTTATTGTCACGTTGGTGACACACTGAATACTTATGTATGGAAAAGATATGGTCAGACATTGAGTATTTTATACTATTTTATGTTGTGAAATATTCATTGTTTTAAAGCTAAAGGCCCGTTCAAACGATATGCTTTCTCGTATCGTGTGAACTGGCCTTTGGATTGAATGTTGCCAGTATAGTTTTAAGCTTATATCTTTATGATAAAGGCCACCTCAGACCGGGAGCGCGGAGCGCCGACGGAGCATGCCCAGCGCGTTTTAAAACGCTGAATCAAATATTGGCCATGTGCAAAGTGGGTGGTGGTGGGTGAAATCGATCGCAGCGCGCGATGTGGCAGAAATGTGAACTAACTCCGGAGTGTCATGACATTGGTCATGTGTCAAATTGCTATATTTTCATAGAATTTCCATACTAACATTGAAATGAAATGAAATGATTGTTTATTTGCAGAATATGGTCTTAACAGATGGTACACTTATCTAGTAGGTTATGTTTAGTAAAATTATTCTACCGGGATTCCGGTGTGCAAATATTATAATACTTTATTATTGTATATGTCTTGAATTTTGGTATCTTTTACATATTTGACAATTTGGATATGTTTAGCGGCACACAGACCGTTACTAAAATTATTTAACATTAAATATAATATTAACATGCAGTCATAGTAAAAGTAAAAAAACAGCTTTCGATATTTAATTAATACCAATAATGTTTGCAAAATTATCACTACAAATTGTAAAGCACATGTCAGAGAATTAAAATGTCAATGTCATTATGAAGTATTTTTGAGTAAAAACGTTAAAATTCGCGAATTATTGCTATAGTTTGACAGATCTCAACTCCACAATAATTACGGCCATTGGGGGCGCTGTCATCGCGCACATAGCGATTACGGTGACACACCGGCAGCGCGGCACACCGTATTTGATTCAGTGTTATAGAACGCGCTGGGCACTCTCCGTCGGCGCCCCGCGCTCCCGGTTAGTAGTGGCCTTAACACGACTTACTGAAAAATTCCGAATGTTAGTAGTAATTCTGTTTTCGTTTCAATTCCAGATTCGTTCGTATTATCTTTACTTATAGTAAAACACTTTGCTAGCACATGATTTCTTTATAATATACAAAAGGTGACAATATATTTATCAATTTAGGATTAAATCTTATGAACGTCGAAGAATGTACCACCGTTTCGGAAAAACCCTGTTGAGAAGAAACCGGTAAGAAACTCAACTAGCTATATATTTTTCTCAAACAGATCTACTATGTTATTAAATTACATGCCTACATCCAAGGATGATATAGACTGGATTGGCAGTCGCCATAGTACGGATCGGCCGCGGTTTTCGTAGTTCGATTATTAAATCTAGATGGCGCTGAAATATGGCCAGAGGCTTTGAAGGCAAAACAATAAGACTACAGATACTTCATATCACTGCAAATGTATTATTATGCAATATTTTTGAAAAATTATACATTTGTAGTAATATGAAACATCTGTAGTCTTATTGTTTTGCCTTCAAAGCCTCTGGCTATATTTCAGCGCCATCTAGATTTAATAATCGAACTACAAAAACCGCGGCCGATCCGTACTATGGCGACTGCCAATCCAGTCTATATCATCCTTGCTACATCTAAAGTATTTAATACAACTAAATTTTTTAACATAGACGCCTAAAGAGCAAATTTATATGGAATAGGAGCTCCGCTGGGCGGAGCTTCGACGAAGCTCAATTATACGAGAGTGCGAAACAGTTGTACGTACGTATCTGGAATTGCATGGAATTGTTCGGAATCTTCTAGAAAAGGATTAATATGAAAAATTGGCAGCTCCATATGTAACTATGCAGCTTTTTATGGCATTCTATACTATTTAATACTAATACGACTGACAGACGGTCAGGCATCTAACAATAAGATTTATGTGAATGTCATGCAAGCTAAAAGCGAGGCGTCTCTATGGCTAAAAAGCCTAAATATTTTCCTAGTTCTGTTGGTATATTTTTTTTGACATAAAACTGACTCTTCTGCATGAATACGCGTCGGCCCTCAAACTAACTCGTCCATCTATTGCTTACTTTCTGGCCAATACAACAATGTATACTAATGATTACTTTTCTCAGAGATGCAATGAAATGTTAGCCTTACGTTCCTAATAATAGACCGGGACGTATCACGTTGCGGGCGCGGTTAGACGAGTGCTAGTGATGTGCCGATTCGCTGTTTTGGTGGATCGAGTCGACTCGAGTCATTTTATGTGGTAATCGAATCCTGACTCGATTCCGCGACTCGAGTCAGTTAATATAAATAATAAATCTTTATTTATCATACTAAAAGTTACAAAACATAACAACTTATAGACTAAACCTATTTAAAAAGGGAACATGTTACGTATACCTGGACTAGGGAAAAAAAATTCCCGTGTTTCAGGTGTGAAATAAGGAATACATGAAAAAACAAGTCTTAAATATTTAACCACATTAAAAATAAAAACAAAAGAAAAAATAAAATCTTAACATTTATAACAATAAAAATAAATTAATTATTAACAAAAAGACAGTATCTACAACTCTTACAAACTATATACCTATCTAAGCATATTTATTTTAAGACTGACAATAATTTTTCTGTATCCTCATAGGACATTTGTTGAAGTGCTGTTTGGAGAATTATCTTAACTTTATTATAATAAGGGGGTGTTTCACCACCTTATTGTCAAACTACTGGCTACGTAACCGATGAATAAACTAAGTACTGGACAAATCTGTCGGCTAGAGTTTTTTTCAGTTTCACCACTCCGGTCCTGTACAAACTAAGTACCACTTAACTAATCGTCGGTTTGACAAAAAGTCGGAATGGCAACGTCGCATTTCGCAACCACGCGTTCCTGTTCGCACACTTTCGTTCAAAGAGTGGCTCATTATTAACGCAAAATAAATCATTAACGATGTAATTTTTAAATAAATCTATTTTTTTGTATAAACAAATATATAACATTATAATTAATCCAAAAACGGTATTTATTTACGATACTTTAGACGACCAGATGGCCTAGTGGTTAGAGACCCTGACTATGAAGCTTGAGGTCCCGGGTTCGATTCCCGTGTCGGGGCAGATATTTGTATGAAAAATACGAATGTTTGTTCTCGGGTCTTGGGTGTTTAATATGTATTTAAGTATGTATCTATCTATATAAGTATGTTTATCCGTTGCCTAGTACCCATAACACAAGCTTTGCTAAGCTTACTTTGGGACTAGGTCAATTGGTGTGAATTGTCCCGTGATATTTTTTTTTTTTTTTTTTTTATACTTTGTTAACAATAACAAAGAAAAATAAAATCACGTAAAACGAATCCAAAAGTGGCGCCAAACCATATGACAGATTAACTTTTTTTTAATGGCGATGTACAAGTTCAGGTAGAACAAACGAATGTGCCACTGAAGAAAAGTCTATAATTAAAAAATATTACGAAATTTTGGATTTATTTTTACATACTAAAAGCGTACCTATATTTTTTTATTCAAATCTTGACGTTTTTATTCTTGTTTGCAATTTAGCATGACTTCTTTCTTTAAAAAATAAAAAAATACTTTAATTTATTTTTCTGGAACTGGCTGAAGGGCTCTCCAACCATGGCCACAAAAAAATTAACTGTCTAATTAAAAAGTTATGTGACGGTTAAAAATGCTAAATGCCACCTGATCTGATGGTCAAATTAAAAAACAGTTTGTCCGTCACTTAGCGCTAATCAAGACTGGTGAAACAGAAATTTTTATTCCATGTGACAAATAAGGTTATGATCAAGCTAATCCGAACTTTAAAAAAGTGGTGAAACAGCCCCTTAAGGGAGTAAATGTCTAATTGGGCGTTTAATCTATTGTAAAGAATGATATGTTGTTCGAATCCTGACTCGATTCCGCGATTCGAGTCCAGTGAAGACCTACCCGAGTCTATGTTTGGTATCTATTCGAATGTTTACTTGAGTCAAGAAATCAAGTCCGTTACCAATTTTATAACAAAAAGGAAAAATCGAAAAGGAGTATCTTCAAACAGCATAGTATAGGTTTAGTATAGTGACACAACGTTAATAAATAATTTTTTTTAATATATAAACATCAAATAAAAACACATCAAATACTAGACTCGAGTCAGTTGTACTCGCATAATAGAGTCGAGTCATTTTACTCTAGTAGGAGAGTCCTAAGCAGTATGCTTAGTATAAGTTTTACTTCACCAAAATACTTCTCGATCGCGTTTACGTAAAAATTTCAATTCTATGGAAACATTGACGCGCGCGCGCGGTTGCGCTGTCCATGTTTCCATAGTAATTGATTTTTTTACGTAAACGCGATCGAGAAGTATTTTGGTGAACCGAGTCTGACTCAAGTCAAGCCGTACTCGGCACATCGCTAATCATGACTTTTATAGGTCTGTGGCATCATGGCATTCATCCCTAAAAAAACATAAGCATAGTTGCTTTCTTTGCAACTTTTATTCACGACCGCTTTAGCCTAGTTGGTAGTGACCCTGCCTACGAAGCAAGAGGTCCTGGGTTCGAATCCCGGTAAGGGCATTTATTTGTGTGATGAGCACGAATATTTGTTCCTGAGTTATGGATGTTTTCTATGTATTTACGTATTTATTTATCTATATAAGTATGTTTATCGTCGTCTAGTACCCATAGTACAAGCTTTGCTTAGTTTGGGACTAGGTCGATTTGTGTAAGATTGTCCCCTAATATTTATTTTATTATTTATTTATTTATTGACGTTTTTTAATTATTTCATTTCATTGCATGTTTGAGAAAAGCATTATACAAGCCTCGGCCGGAACAGGGGTTGCTGGCCTCTGTAGTAATGTACAATTTCTATCAGTTCTGTGGTTCGAGTCGAGCGTTGGTTAGTCAGTCAGTCCTTTGATCGATTATAACTGAAGATACACATTGCCGAACAAAATCCCCTTCAAAGAATGTCCGAACTTTTTTATTTGTTTGCGTAACAAATAAAATCATCACCTACACAGAAATTTGAACCTAGTCTTTACTCCATTACAGTCGAATTTCGGTTGACACTTGACAGCTAATCTTGACAATTTCACGCAACGTACTGAGAAAAAAGAAGGCCACTTTTATCAAAGTGGCGCTCATTTGGCTCGGACATTTTCGGGCGCGCGACTGTGGACCTACAGTTATAATTGATCAAAGAGTCAGTCAGTAAAACTGGTTATTTAGAATTGTTTCTTAAGAGTTGTGATTTTTTTCTCAAAATTAAAGTACTTAATTAGGTGTTAAATGTAAAAAAGAATTTTGTATTAATTCGTTTGAAATGTAGTTGCAGTAACTCACAAAAATGAATGTCGATATTATTGTATAATAAAGCTATAGAATAATTCATGTTTGTGCATCATGCCATGAAATTAACGGAAATATAAGCTATTACGTTATTCTGACGCGGGCAATTTTTTTAAGTCGTCAGACGAAGTGGCGCAATTTTGTGCAATTTTTTTTTTAAGAAACGCAGCAATCATTTATTCAAGTTGCTGTCACGGGGGTGTTTTTTAAACAACCGTATTCTGGTAACAGTCTTTGAGACAAAGTAGACAAATTTTGCGCAATTTCTGAACAAATGCAGCAATCCTTACGGCTGAGCAAAAGTTACTTTGACGCGGGCAATTTTTTTAAGCAATCGTAGCCTGATAAGAGTCGTCGGACATAGTGGAGCAATTTTGCGCAATTTGATTTTAACCCGTTCTGTTCCCGCGTGTGGACTCCGGCCCGATCCCTCTCATTGTGAGAGGAGGCCTGTGGCCTGCATCTGTCGAGATGATGATGATATTACAAAATTGAACGTAGCTGCTAACAATGTTTTCATATTATATTGCTTTCAAAAAGTAAAAGAAAACATTACGAGACATATCACGAAACGACTAGCAATTAATTGCTAAGAAAACTAAACTTAATAACTATAAGGATGATACAGACTGGATTAGCAGTCGCCATAGTACGGATCGGCCGCGGTTTTTGTAGTTTTTTTTTTTTTTTTATGTTAGATTGGCCAGACAAACGAACTAGTGGGTCACTGCTTTACTCGATGCCAGTGCGTTGTCGGCCCTAAAGGAGAGGGAATAGGGGAAGGGGGAGAGGGAAGGGGTGAGGTATTGGGCCCCCGGCACTCTCACTGACCGTACGAAACGCAAGCAGTATTACTGCTGCTTCACGCCGGTGTTCTGTGAGAGGGTGGTACTGCCCCGGACGAGCCGGCCCATTCGTGATGCAGCGGCTAGCTACAACATGGCTCTACCACTACAACAAGTAGTGTAGTTCGATTATTATATCTAGATGGCGCTGAAATATAGCCAGAGGCTTTGAAGGGAAAACAATAAGACTACAGACGTTTCATATTACTGCAAATGTATTAATTTTCATAAATATTGCATAATAATACATTTGCAGTGATATGAAATTATTGATTATTGTTTTGCCTTAAAGCCTTTGGCTATATTTCAGCGCCATCTAGATTTAATAATCGAACTACAAAAACCGCGGCCGATCCGTACCTACTATGGCGACTGCCAATCCAGTCTATATCATCCTTGATAACTATAATTTAAAAACCCACGCATGCCCGTTATGCGTCTAAGATCCCTTCCGCAGCTAACAAAAGAGCTGATAACTCTGAAACGGCTGAACCAATTTTGATGAAACATGTCTAAGAACCGTCGCCAAGAAATCTGCTTTCAAATAAAAAAAAACCTGCGTCCAAATCGGTTCATCCGTTTAAGAGCTATCATGCCACAGACACATAGCGGTCAAACTTATAACACCCCTCTTTTTGTGTCGGGGGTTAAATATTCGACGCCCCCGAGCGATAAGTCGGTAATGTGATGATATTTAATATTCTCACCATAATCCATGGAATTACGGCCCAAGCCCTCTCGTTCTGAGGGGAGGGCTGTGCCCTGCAGTGGGATGTATATAGGCAGATGATGATGGTGATGATGAATCCAAGGAAATGCTGCCAGCCTCATGGGCACTCTTACCGGACAGGATTTAGGTGAATCTCACGTGTAAATAAAATATGTACTGGCTATACGGGTAACTTTTCGTCGAACCGTCGGTTCGCAGAATGATCGCTTCATCGAACGTTTCGTTTCCCAAAATTTTATGAGTTGTTTTTTTATAAAACTGTACCTGAAGCTTGAGGTACAGTCGACTTTATTATCATTTTAAGACAGTTAAACTAAATTGACCTGTAAGTGGCAATGGTACTGGATGTTTTAAGCTAATTTTTCGCTCTGTCTAATGCTACATGTCTACTTGAGCGGAGCGGAGAAAACCCACCAAATACACTTGCAAATAAATCGATATGTGGTTTTATGAAACCACGAAAAAGTGAAACTTTTTGACGTCACAACGTCTAATAAATCGATGAACGCCGGCTGCACGCTCGAAAAAGGATGACTCAGTGCAACGTACATAACGCATTGTCCCGTTACGCTTGAGCCGATGAACGGTCGGAGCGAGAGCGCGGCACGAGCGAGCGAAAGGCACAATCGGCTTGAGCGTTCGACATCAATATTTTGTTATGACGTTGTCACGTTAAACTATCGTCCGTAAACCGACTTAACAGACAATACCGGTTTTTAGGGTATGAAAACGAAGGCGGAAGGCACAAATACCGTGGAGCACTTGCACGAATAAGTGAAAATGTAATTACTGCACGGTCATTTGATGCGAGTTATAGAAGCCGCCATGCTGCCCTGCATGCCCTAAAACGCAGTAAGAGCAACCGATTAGACCATTATGTTCCTTGCGCCGTGCTGGTTATAGTTCAATATTCAACTAACGTAAAACCCTCTTACTGCGTTTTAGGGCCTGCGGGCAGCATATTGGACTTGGCTGCTCTGCCGAGCGCCTACCACGTTATCCCCACTTCGCGGCTGGCTGTAATGCGACGTGCGATATGACGAACAAAATTTAAAATCTCCGCTCTTCAGTAGCCTGTGAGTTGCAAGTGGTTTTAAAATTCATACAAAACAGGGAAGCGGAGCGAGGAAGAGCTCCGCAATATTCCCACGTTCCGTTTCAATAGCCAGGCGACCTCCAACAAGATTTCGTCACTAAGGGACTGACTGCCGTCTCCGTCTATTCGAACAAAAACAAACAGAGACGGCATCACATTTATCCGTCAAATAAATTCAATGGATGGTGAAACAGGGGGTTAAGCTCTGTAAGTAGGTTGCATTTAACTTGAAATCCGTGTTGTAAATTCGATTTACATTTTCAGGGATGTAACTAAATTTGCTCCTTAAATTTGGTGCTCCTTTGTATTCACGAACTGGTATACAAGATTGTAATGCGTAATACTTACCTCCAAACCACCATGCTGGCATAATGCTGCTGGCGAAAGCCAAAGAGCGCGAGGTCGTTAAAAAAAAACAAAAGACGGTTTGGCGCCTTTGATCAATTATAACTGAAGATACACATTGCCGAACAAAATCCCCTTCAAAGAATGTCCGAACTTTTTTATTTGTTTGCGTAACAATTAAAATCATCACCTACACAGAAATTTGAACCTAGTCTTTACTTCATTACAGTCGAATTTCGGTTGACACTTGACAGCTACACTTGACAATTTCACGCAACGTACTGAGAAAAAAGAAGGCCACTTTTATCAAAGTGGCGCTCATTTGGCTCGGACATTTTCGGGCGCGCGACTGTGGATCTACAGTTATAATTGATCAAAGTTTGGCGCGATAAATTTTCTTCCGCTCTGTTACAAATTGCGTAAGTTGCTTATACATTTTTAACATAGCGGTTTTTCTTTATTTCCTCGCGTTTGTGATGAAAAGTAGTGTTCAAAGTGTAAATGATCAAATACACCTCGAATACACTCAAATACACTCGCTTTGCTCGCTCGTGCGCCTAAATATCTTGGGTGTAATTGATCACTTACGACCCTTATGTTTGCCAATCTACTAATAAAGGTCGATTCATATCTAGACTCTGAGCGTGTCAGACAAGCGCCGTGACACAAAATGATATTCTTCATATCTATACAGTTTCTATTAACAAATTGGGTACGTATCAAAATATCTAAAGTTTAAAATTAATAATGGACGAAATACATAATACATAAATACATAATGGTCATTTGATATAATGCAATTTTCTTGGAAATTCTCAACTTTACAGGATTTTCATAAAATAAACCTAACCTAACCTAAACCAATCTGTAGATTACATGATTAAAAAAGTTCGTTTTATCAATAGTTTCATAGAAAATTTTAGTATGTATTATGACCATTATCCCTCCCCTAACAAATTCATATCAGTCTCAAGTCTATCATAACCGACCGCGCAGATACGGGCCGCGCCAAGGGTATGCGCAATGAATATTTTGTCGGTGTAGATAGGAATCGATCTTACGGTACCTAATTGAATTCTTTGGTCGCGACTAAACAATGATTTTCTTTGCAACTAGTTTTGTATGGATTTTGTATGTCACGATGCTCCCTAGTACAAATGTCCTTCTGCCTCACTCTGTTAGTTATAAGGGAAATAAAT
Source organism: Archips xylosteana (assembly GCA_947563465.1). Lineage (NCBI taxonomy): Eukaryota > Metazoa > Arthropoda > Insecta > Lepidoptera > Tortricidae > Archips > Archips xylosteana. Next base: position 10,921,226 of record OX387373.1, read on the forward strand.
GTTTTAGAAATATCTTCGTTCTTTTATTTTTTTGTGCTGGAATTCCCGACCTGCAAGGTGTGAGTACTTACTGTACGGTCAGCGTGCATTAAATTGGCTAAGTAAAGTTTTTTGAAGAGGTGCTAATTATATTTTTTTTCGACAGTCGGCGTTCTGGAGATCGAGAAACTGCAGCTGTTTTATTTTTATCTCCTGTTGTTTACTGGAAATATTTTTTTAAGTGTTCGAGATGACATTTGTGAGATTTTACGGCTGACAAGCGGTTCGTGCTCAGTACTAAGAAGAAATAGAAAAAAAAATCGAAGTCAACTGTCAGTTCTGTCAATGTCAAATCGTTTGCGTTTCGTTTGCTTTGCGTTTTGGTGTGCTCAGTGTGATTTTTGGACTATTTTTATCGACCTCCGCATAAAATCCGGACTTTCAATTTTATCGCATTTCTCCACGACCTATGCACGTTAATTGGATCACGATTGAATACTTTCGATCACTATTTTGGAACTGCTTCTTGGACAACGCAAAGCAAACGAAACGCAAACGGTTAGATTTCATTTGACATTGACAGAAGCGACAGTTGACTTCGTTTTTTTTTCTATTTCTTCTTAGTACTGAGCACGAACCGCTTGTCAGCCGTAAAATCTCACAAATGTCATCTCGAACACTTAAAAAAATATTTCCAATAAATAAAAGGAGATAAAAATAAAACACCTGCAGTTTCTTAGTGTTGAAGTCGACCACTGTCGAAAAAAAATATAATTAGCACCTCTTCAAAAAACTTTACTTAGCCAATTATCGACACTGCTGTCAATGCACATCTAATTTACCTCAATCTTTTCACATCTCACATCAACCAAGAAGGGTACTCGTAGTATATCGGTTCGTCGCGTGCTACGGGTATAATTTAAGGGTCGCTACCCTTACATTTACTAAGCAAGCGTGCTCTATTGTAGACATCATTTTCGCTTTCCATCAGGCGTGATTGTGGTCAAGCGCAAGCTTATATATTGTTAAAAAAAAACAGTCTGAGTCCGTACGATTTAAAGCTACCTTAAATCGCATTGCGGGGCGTGCGCGCGACGAGCGTGCCCAGCGCGTTGTATGACACTGAATCATATGTAGGGTGGCACATTCCGACTGCGGCACAGCGTATATGCCTCAGTGTTATGCAACGCGCTGGGTCTGTGGAGTACTTTTCTTTTGTCATTTATTCCAGTAGTGGCTATGGCAATATACATTCTGTGAATATGTCCGATTATCTAGTTAATGGCCATAGTACAGATAAGAGTTAAAAAACGCTAAAAACACGTTTCTTGTATGACGATATCTTTTAATTTTTAACTTTATTTTATTTTTAGTATTTGTTGGTATAGCGGCCCCAGTAATTCTGTCGGTAAAAATTTCAAGACGCAGTGTAGGTAGGCCTCCAACAAAATCAAAAAAAAAAAAAAAAAGATGGAGCGACGACCTGGTGAAGGTAGCGGGAACGCATTGGATGCGGATGGCGCAGGGCCGATCTGTTTGGCGAGCCTTGGGGGAGGCCTATGTTCAGCAGTGGACGTCTTTCGGCTGAAATGATGATGAAAGATTTCAAGTGTCTAGCTATTACGGTTCAGGAGATGACAGTCGGACCGACAGACAGTCGAGTTTCAGTATAGCTTGTCTAATTTAAAATGACGCGCCCCACCACCGCACTCACGCACAGGATTAGAAACTCGATTCAAGCTACAATAGACTCTATTGCAGCTCAAATTGAGCTCCAAATCCCGTGCGCAAACGCGGTGGTGGGGCGCGTCATTTCAAACTAGAGAAGCTCTAATAGGGTCCCGTTTTACACTTTAAGTACGGAACCCTAAAAAGTGGTACAGAAAATTTTAAGTCTAAAAAATAATAAAACTAGATTCGAAATAATATAAATTTAATTTTATTTATATTTTGTACATCATAATACCATAGAGCACAGTACCTAAAAATAGTAAATAATTAAATTAAAATAAAATACTAAAATGTATGATACATAATTTAAAACCATATTCTACAGTAACTTCGTCTTCGTCTGTTAAAAAAAATACATATGGCAATCCATATACACTTTGATCAATTATAACTGAAGATCCACAGTCGCGCGCCCGAAAATGTCCGAGCCAAATGAGCGCCACTTTGATAAAAGTGGCCTTCTTTTTTCTCAGTACGTTGCGTGAAATTGTCAAGTTTAGCTGTCAAGTGTCAACCGAACTTCGACTGTAATGAAGTAAAGACTAGGTTCAAATTTCTGTGTAGGTGATGATTTTAATTGTTACGCAAACAAATTAAAAAGTTCGGACATTCATTGAAGGGGATTTTGTTCGGCAATGTGTATCTTCAGTTATAATTGATCAAAGCATAGGTACATATGATATGATACAAGACTTACACGTTTAAAATGAATACAAAATATTTTAGCAGTATGCAGGCAGCAGTAGCAGTGTTTGGGACCCTCGGTGCGCGAGTCCGACTCGCACTTGGCATTATTTTTGTTTTAGTCTTACTGAATACTGACCCTTCTGCAGAAATATTTCGTATTCTGTGGTAAAGTGTTATTATTTCTGTGGTCGATACCTATATACCTACTTAATTTAAGGATTCAATTTATAAAAGCTATCTAAACATCTAATACTGCATTATAACATTAAATATAACTTTAATTTAGCCACCTTCTTATATATTTGTAGGTATATACAAATTATTTGGCCAATGGTTAATTTTGGCAACGGAAGGTAACACACAAATACATTATTATTTCCCGATTCACCGGACTCTTGTTACGTCGAATTCTCGTTTCATCGAATTCTTGTTTCGTCGAATGTTTTCTTCGTCAGATTCAAAAAATACATAAACATTAAATTTTTACATAGTTTCTGTTTGATTTTCTGTAACGGAAAAATTTCGACGAAACAATAATTCGATGAACCGGAATCTAATCAAATAAATTATAATCAATTCACATACATACTTAAGAAGCAGGGTACATTTAAAAAAAGGAAACAATCAAAAATGCATCATTAACATTAAGGAATGACTAAAATAATCGACCGACCGAATATTTACATTATTTGACAACTGTCATAAATGCTTCGTGGTTCAAGATTACTGAGAAAACAATGAAATACTAACATTGACCCGCGGTATTGCTCGCGTGAAGCAAAACATCTGGCAATCGAATTGAAACAGATTTTTTTAAAATATGCTTCATTTTCAAAAAGAAAAAGCGTCCTTATTTTCGGATCGCTTTTGTGACTTATACAGGGTTATTTTTAATTCACTGACATCCTCTTAACCCTGAATACCTATCACTCAAACAAATGTTTTTTGTTTTACGACTTTTTAAAATGAAGCACTTTTTTTCCCATACAAATACACAGAGTATCGTGAAAATAAGAGGTAATCTCAAATTTTCAAAACGTTATTTCACCAAAAATATTAAGTTATGACTAAAGCCGTAAAACAAAAAACATTTGTTTAAGTGGTAGTAGTTTAGGGTTAAAAGGATGCTAGTGAATTACAAATAACCCTGTACAGCTTGCTCGTCACAAAACTGACAATTAGGGTTTTTTTTTTAAATCAGATTCTGAGAGATTCTGTGTAAGAAAACGTCAAAACTCTCTGCTTGGTTCTGAAGAAAAAATGTAGCAGGCACAGTCGACCAAGTAGGTGCTTTACCATTTTTTTGTGACAGTTCTTACGTCAGAATAAAAAAAGGCCTTTGATGCTTCAAGCCATACAACTGACATTGAGCCCAGGGGGGGGGGCACACATACATATATCAAACTTTTCATGCGACTGCAGCGACCTTTGGTGTTAGGTGTTTGACGAAGAACTAAATTAGCGGCCATCTTGGTTGACTTGTCAAACTCGTCAGTTGTCATTCATCGGCCATGGCCATGGCGTACCAAATTGTACGGTCAAGGACTTTAATTGATAGGCCACTTGCCAATGTTCGTATTTTAGCCGTATAATGCAAATCGGGTTTAGCCGCTTATACTTCGTATATGCTGATTTGAATTAGACGGCTAAAATACGAATAGTGGCAATTAGCCTATCAATTAAAATCCTTGACTGTACATTGCTATAGGTACGCGTATCTATAGCTGTACATCACTACCAACATATACATATAGATAGGTATATATCTATAGATACGTCACATTAGTTCTTGAGCTGCCGTAGGGCGGCAGCACCTTCCATACATGCATTTTTGACCATAGAGTTGCCACTCTTGTTCATATAATATTACAATACTCTTTGATTGAGCCTAAGAGTGGGAAAGGAATTAATAAATAAATAATAATAAATATTAGGGGACAATCTTACACAAATCGACCTAGTCCCAAACTAAGCAAAGCTTGTACTATGGGTACTAGACGTCGATAAACAGACTTATATAGATAAATAAGTACTTAAATACATAGAAAACATCCATGACACAGGAACAAATATTCGTGCTCATCACACAAATGAATGCCTAAGGATTCGAACCCAGGACCTCTTGCGTCGTAGGCAGGGTCACTACCAACTAGGCTAAAGCGGTCGTCACTTGGTCGACTATACATTCCAAATATTAAGTAGTATAAATATAAATAAACATTCGATCAGTCATCAAACTATGTATGTCACATTCAGTAAATAATTTAAGTACCTGTATACATAGAGATTCGAAAAATTTCAATATTTAAATAATGGTCATTGCAATATAGAATCACTTATAGCTAAACCGTTTAACCGAGTTCTCGCCTACAGGGGCTGGGGGGTAGGCACACTCGCCGCCCGCACCTCTCCCGGCCCCCTTTGTCGTCATACCCCCCAGCCCCTGTACCGCGGGCGAGAACCCATATAAACGGTCTAGCTATAGTAGTGGCCATAATTCGAGAGACAAGCTTGACAAAGGGTTACCAGGGTTAGACGAAATTAAATAGTGATGTGGCCGATATCGATAATCAGTGTCGACTGGACTATATGATTTGATATGACGGGTTTTTTTACTTCCTGTAATGATTTTAGACGACCAGATGGTTTAGTTGTTAGAGAACCTGACTATGAAGCTTGAGGTCCCGGGTTCGATTCCCGTGTCGGGGCAGATATTTGTATGAAAAATACGAATGTTTGTTCTCGGGTCTTGGGTGTTTAATATGTATTTAAGTATGTATCTATCTATATAAGTATGTTTACCCGTTGCCTGGTACCCATAACACAAGCTTGCCTTGCTTACTTTGGGACTAGGTCAATTGGTGTGAATTGTCCCATGATATTTATTTATTTATTTATTGAAATGTAAATGGTTAAATTAATTTAATCATATTACCGTAAGTAATGACTAAATACCACATGTAGCCGTAATGTTTTTTATTATCGACACGAACAGCACTACCCTGTCTGTGGCAACATTTGAGCAAAATTAATTGTCAAAGTTGTATCTCGAATTATAGCCACTAATATATAGGCCATAGGGCCTAACTGCGTCGAGGCTTTACTGTATAATGTGCTCGGAATTATAATCGCTTACTATTTCATTCTGTCAAAGGATACAAGATAAGAGTAGAGAGATGGTGTCTGGTCGCGAGCGCTCGTGCAAGTTACTATACCAATCGATCGATGGTAGAATGGATTGGTGTACGTCAATCGACAGTTTCTAATATACCAATCGATCGATTGGTGTACCAGTAACTGTCGACCGACGTCGACCAATGTAATAGGTCGGGGCAAGAGTATTTTCGTATTTTTAATGTATTATTAGAAATCAAACCTCATTGGCTGTGCTGAATGGGTATGTATTACAATACCGAAGTACGAAAGACCGAATGTATTAAAACATCGAATGGGTCAAAAGACCGAAACGATTTTTTTCTGAAACCGTTAACTTATTAAGATTGTAATAAAACAAACCTAAACTAACCTAATGGGTTCTGTATGATGCCGTTTTAATAAATTCTGAGAAGTTTACGGTTTCAGAAAAAAATCGTGTCGGTCTTTTGACCCATTCGATGTTTTAATACATTCGGTCTTTCGTACTTCGGTATTGTAATACATACCCGTGCTGAATGTAACTGGCTGGTTTCAATACTATTAAATGTTGACATTCTGAAGATGCAATAAATAAAAAAAAAACTAGTTCCCGCCATCTTTCAATTGTTTTTCAAGCAAGCAAAATGAACGTATGTGACGAAGAAATTCGAACGATTTTAATTTTTTTTTTAAAAAAGGTTAAAATGCAATGAACGCCGCGAATAAAATTTCATGTGGTTCAAGCGTTTCAAGTCTGGAAATTTTAGTGTGAAATCTGAGGTTTTTAGTATGAAACATTTTCCTTTGTATGAAAAATACGAAAATACTTATGCCCCGACCTAATATTATAGCATAGATCGACGTTCGACCAATTACTAAAGTATCGATCGACGTCGACTAATCCATTCTACCATCGATTGACGATCGACAGTTTTTATTAAACAAATTGATCGATGGTAGGCGAGAGGTAACACAGAGGAGGTGGTGAAAGGGACAATTCAAAAATTAAAGTCCATAGAAAGGGAAAATACAACTTTTTTAAAGATGCCAAAATAAACAACTAATAATTGATTACGCTTCCTATATTTGAATTGTCCCTTTTAATACGTGTGAAGGCGGCCTTAGAATGAACTGGTCGATATTCCAACTTTGTATGAACGAGTTCGCGGTACCGGTACGGTACCGCACAACCGTTCATACAAGTTAGAACAATACAACCGTCGCCGCCACAGCACAGCCACGCTTTATACACGCTCGTCTATTACACCAAATGATCGCTAGTCGCTGGATTGGTCGACGTCGATCGAGAGTTTCTACGTTGATCATTAGCATTGGTCGTTTATTGACCGGTATCCGAGGATCAGTCAAACCAACCACACCGATTGACCGATGATCGATGGTTTAGTGTGGCAACACCGACCTTTACTTGCCATTAGTATACTGCCGTATTAAGCCAAAAAACCTATGTCCGTTTTAACGGTTTCGAGAAAAACGTGTTGTTATGTTTTTTAACCGACTTCAAAAAAAGGAGGAGGTTCTCAATTCGATTGTATGTTCTTTTTTTTCTTTTTTTTTTTTTTTTAACGTGTGTTACCTCAGAACTCCGTCATTTATGAACCGATTTGGAAAATTTTTTCGTTGTTTGAAAGCACATGCTTCAAGGTTGGTCCCGTTGTTACCAAAATCCAGTTCTGATGATGGGATCCATGAGGAATTGAAGAAACTCCTCAAAAATTCAAGAGAAACGTATAGCGATTTTAATGTTTTCGGTGACAAGTCGAGCATTTGCATTCAGAAAGTATCATGGAACTCTGTAATAAAACGACATAACCCTGTCGAGTTTTAAAAATAGAATTTTCAACATAAACTTATTTCGAAGTCAAACTGATGATTTTATCCTACGCATCTATTTTATACAGAAACAACTAAAAAGCAAAAAATAAAAAATTTTAAATAAAAAATAAAACCTCCTTCAAAAAACATCCAAAAAACTATGAAATAATAATTGAACCGAACCAACCACAATAAGCATGAAAATATCTTTCTTCTAATCTGTTTTAAGTCGGTGCCTCAGCACGAGCCAGCAGGAGTGTAGAAGCCCTATAGATAGTAGGTATGTAGGTAAGTTAGATTACTAGGTCCACTCCTGCTGGCTCGAGCTGAGGCACCGACTTCAAACAGATTAGAAGAAAGATATTTTCATGCTTATTGTGGTCGGTTCGGTTCAATTATTATTTCATAGTTTTTTGGATGTTTTTTGAAGGAGGTTTTATTTTTTATTTAAAATTTTGTTTCTTAGTATTTGAGTGAAAAATAAGCCTTACGTCTATTTTCTTAGCTGTTTTGAAGACACTTCTAATAAAAATACGACTTTTTCGTTAACAGAACTTTATTCCTAATAAGCTGAGGAATCCAACGCAAAAAAAAACAGATTTGGTCATATTCGGACATAGGCCCTTTTGGCTTAGCACGGCAGTATACTAAACGGGACTTATCACGCAAATAATATTTACCTCGACGCTTCGGCCACATTGCAGCAGCCGTGCTCCCGAGTTGACGTGGTGATAAGTCCCGTTCAGTATAATAATCATGTGTGAAAATCACGAAAGTTAAAAATAGAATTTCATTTTCCCGAATTTCAACTGCCATAAAGTATATAGCAACGTGCATTTTTCAGGATTTTAAATGTCATCTTATAAAATACAGTAGGTTAACTTAGATTTGTTTTATAACGATACTGAAGGAAATACTTCAGAAATAAATTAAATATGTCAAATAAAAATTAGGAGATTGGGGGATGTCTATTTTTTTGCAATGTATAGAAAATCGTAAACCATTTGGAGATAATAGCTTTTTAAATCGTTTTCTGTAGTTATTATAAGCAATGACCTTCATTTGACATTGGTGTAAATTGCGTGACCGGTCCAAGTCGTACTTTATTCTATGTGGTTAGAATTCTTCACAATTTACGCGTGGATTATACTACGGAGTTTGATTTGGACCCGCTGCCTGACATCTAGCACTTTGTCAGTGCCAGTAAAGTGACACAGTGTATAGTGTACCACTACGCAAAAAATAATTAAAGGGGTTGCCTTATCGTACGCATTTAGATAGATTTAGAAATTTGGCATTGTGGGAGCCCTCAATTATAATCTGATGTCATCAACTAAAATAGTTTCAATAATTAATTGTGAAAAAAGTAGAGAACGAAATGACAAAATATTGAAATTAGTTTCTTATAATTGACTTTTCTATACAAAAAAAAATAAAAACCACTGGTATTTTTTTTTAGACATTCCCAATTCGGGGAAATGATACAGCACCGTGGTAACACAAATCTCTATGCCTCTGTAGCTCTGGGTTTTAGTGTCACTGTCTGTCGCATTATCTCCTAAACGTGGTAATTCAACCCTGTGGGTCATCGTCGTGGTGGGAGGAACATCACTCGATGCGCACCACTCGGGGCGAGGCGAGGCGGCGCTCGAGACGTATCTTCAATATCTCGCCTTTTACTATCCTGTGATTGAAGTATTATAATATGAGACCAAACAACAACCTTATTATCAACCTGCTGGTTACGTAACCAATTAATAAACTATACTTCGTTTTTTTTAGCATTAGAAATAAGGTAAACAATCTTGACGAGTCTATAACTGAACAACGCTTTTTAAAAATTATAACAATACACAACAGTATAACAATTACTTATGAGACCAAAACATTGTAAATAATCATATACAGGGTTATTTGTAATTCACTGACATCCTCTTAACCCTGAATTCCTATCACTAAAAACAAATGCTTTTTAATTTACGACTTTTTAAAATGGAGCACTTTTTTTCCATACAAATAAATAATAATAAATAAATACTTCTTACACAACTTCGTACTCTATGAAATTCGAGGGCGGGCCACGCGCCGCGGTCGTGGCGGCCAATGAATGCGGCACAGAGTATCGTAAAAGTAAGAGTTAGTCTCAAATTTTCAAAACTTTATTACACCAAAAATATTCAGTTACTAGCTTTTGCCCGCGACTCCGTCCGCGTGGAGTTAGTAATTTGGGCAGCTTTTTATCCAATTTGCTTTTTCATTAATTATGGCTCTCCTTGGTTCCTCGATATAAAAAAAATTACCCGCACCCCCCCCCCCCCCCACCATTACCACCATTACCACCATTCACCACCGTACCTACTCCCAAGTCACTACTTCTAAAATCTGTTCTATAAATTACAGACTATGTACACAGATTACATATTATTAGTGTGTTACAGATTATGTACAGACACCGACTTGTTACAGATTTATTATATGTATAGATGACAAAAGCCGTAAAACAAAAAACATTTGTTTAAGTGGTAGGAGTTTAGGGTTAAAAGGATGCTAGTGAATTACAAATAACCCTGTATTCTTGTTTATTATTACATACATATTTGCTGTAATTTATGTTGACGTGACGTCTAGTAAATCGATGAAAATTTTATTGATTTTGCCGTAGGATGCACTGTTTGAACACCGGTTCTCGTCGCGTTCGTTGATTTATTAGACGTTGTCTGTCACGTCAAAAACGAAGTATAAGTATAATTTAGAATTATAAACCACAACAACATTATATTGCGGCTCGTGAACTGTAATCTCTTTACAATTTGTACTAGAGTAACAATTGACGGCACGCAAATAAAGTGACATTAAAACAATTTTTTCTACTCGTTGATTTTAATCTGTCAATTATACAACGCTCTAGACGACTATAATAATTTCAAAATTAGAACTTAGTACTTCGATTGAGCGTCGTGAGCGCTTAGTGGAACGCACCCAATGTAAAGTTGGAAATATCTGGCAAATTTGCTTCCATTTGAACACACTAAATTTTTTCTTCTGTTACGTGATTGGTTAGTAATTGAAGTAATTGGCCAATCAGAAACAGTCTTATAACGACGTCTCATTAGTTCTTTTTTGTGCAACGAAAATTAAAAAGTTTTATTTGTTATTTGACGCGTAATAGATGGTGTTAAATAAATAATCCCTAATTCGAATTAAACATCAGTGACAGTGACGAGATTAGTTTCGCCGCTACTCCAGAGGAGATAACTACTATTGCAGAGGTAGCAACGCTTACCTTGTTGCCAGAAAAATCTAAAAAGCTCTACAACAGGAGTTATGCTAACTTCATGGAATGGCGGACGAAAAAAGGTTATGTATGTACCTCGATAGACGATGATGATGATGACTCGTAGAAAAAGTATTGTATACAATAGTTACATAATTAGCTCTTAAAATCTCGTACCTTACTTAGGCCACTCGGCAAGCCTCGTGGCCTAAACACGGTACTCGACTTTAAGAGCCTTCATTATGCAACGATTGTATAAAATACTATTTCATCACACTTGCTCGTCAATGGTGTTATTCCATGTCTATATACTAAATGTCAAAGGCCTAAATTGTTCTTAAGGGAGTTATGGATTTACGTACAATTTTTCTACCCAAGGGAGTTCTAACTTTAGTTTTAAAATTTGCAAACAAGTAATTTCAGACTAAGGAGGTTTCAAGTCAGCCAACGTTTTATTTATTATCTTTAAAACTTAGCTATAACCCAAATTTTACAACACAAAACTTATCTACGCTTCATGAAAATTCGTTATTTTTATATTTTAAATTTATAACAAATAGTTTTGCAATAATTTTAGTAATATTTTTTTAAAATGTTGGTAGAATCTGGCCGTATGACCTTTCGAATTCTAAACTAAACACAGTTTACATTATCTATGGTAGATGACTCGAAAAAGTGACAATCTGTATTGGCGGGTAGCCATTATTTTATTCAATTTAAGTGTTTAGAGACAAAATAATTTTATTTTTGGATTTTTTTTTCTCGCAATGTGATGAAAATCATTGTGTGTATCACGGGCAGTAAGGGGATTACAAACTCGAGTCATTAAAAGCCCTTCGCCTTCGGCGTCGGGCTTCTAATAGACCCTCGTTAGTAATCCCCTACTTACGGCCCTAGATGCACAATGAACTATTATTTTGCGGCTCCCAGACTGTACAGTAGTCTACTGTACTATTTGCTAGGTAAGAAATAGTTGACGAGCCGCAATATAATGATGTTGTGGTTTTCAATTCTAAATTAAATGAAGTATACACCGTACTGGTTACATCTGTCGGTTAGTGTTTTTCAGTTTCACAACTCCGGCCACATGTAAACTAAGTGGTAAGTAGTATTCGAGTTTACCTCAGCAGCAGGAAGAGCGCCATGAAGTTACATGCAATGAGCATATAGAAGACCCGCGGCCACGAGGCCGCGCCGCCCGACGACACCACCCCGGCCAACAGTGGGCCCAGCGCTGCGCCTGCACGAATATCCATCATCATTATCATCATTGTTTGACGACCAGATGGCCTAGTGGTTAGAGAGCCTGACTACGAAGCTTGAGGTCCCGGGTTCGATTCCCGTGTCGGGGCAGATATTTGTATGAAAAACATGAATGTTTGTTCTCGGGTCTTGGGTGTTTAATATGTATTTAAGTATGTATCTATCTATATAAGTATGTTTATCCGTTGCCTAGTACCCGTAACACAAGCTTTGCTAAGCTTACTTTGGGACTAGGTCAATAGGGATGACGACTGGGTTAAAAATAGGCTAGTTTCCTAAAAAAATCTAATTAGTTCGTCATTTAAATTATCAAAAAATATTGGACACGTATTTTTTCTTTTGTCAATTGAACAAAAAATGACGGAGATATTGTATGTTGAAGTTACGCGTGACGTCACGATTCGCTACAATTTTTAGCGAACCGTGACGTCACGAGCCCCCACTCCCGAACTTTGTCGCGCTTTATCTTTGTCGTTTTTTGTTCAATTGACAAAATAAAAAAAAACGTGTTCAATATTTTTTGATAATTTAAATGTCGGACTAATTGTAATAGTGTTTTTTTTACCCAGGACACTACCCTATTGGTCAATCTAATTAGTCCGTCATTTAGATTATGGGAAAATATGGGACACGTATTTTTTGGTTTATCAAATTATTAAAAAACGACAAAGATATAGATCATCAAACTTCCGGAGTGGGGGCTTGTGACGTCACCCTTAGGTAAAAATTGTACCATATAGTGACGTCACTCGAAACTTCTAAGCACTGTATCCTCCTCATTTTTTGTTTGTCAAACAAAGGAAAAAATACGTGTACAATATTTTTTAATAATCTAACTGACGGACTTAACAGTTTTTTTTAGTCGTCTAGCCTATTGGTGTGAATTGTCCCCTAATATTTATTTATCTATTAGCGTTGAGATGAACAAAGACAAGGTTCCAGTTTGCAATGAATGTTTAGGAGCGTTTATACCTGCTGAGCTGGCAACGTTGCATTTTTGTTAGTTTTCTCGATTATTCCATAAAAATTGACTCTATCTATCTATCTACAGCCATTGTCCGTCCACTGCTGAACGTAGGCCACCCTCATATTGCGCCAAAATTCGCGATCCTGGGCTTCCCTCATCCACCCACTGCCAGCTGTCCTCCTAAGGTCATCAGTCCAACGTGTTGCAGGGCGTCCCACACTACGCTTTCCTAAACGTGGTCTCCACTCCAGGACACGTCTGCTCCAACGATCGTCAGTTGTACGGCAAATGTGACCAGCCCATTGCCACTTCAGCGTGCTAATCCTTCGGGCTATGTCAACGACTTTCGTCTTTTGGCTTGTATGCTCGTTGCGGACCCTATCTCTCAACGAGATCCCGAGCATAGCCCTCTCCATGGCACGCTGAGCGACTTTGAACTTATGGACTAGTCCTCCTGTGAGTGTCCACGTTTCTGCAGCGTAAGTCATAACGGGTAGGACGCACTGGTTAAAATTTTTTATTTCAAAATTGAATGAAAATTAAAAATGTGGTGTAGGTATACGAATTGTTCTAATATATAAGTTAATGTGTCTACGGCAATAATTATTCGTGATAGACTTTTATTTTATTTAAAAGCGAACAAATTATTACCTAATGGTTTTTAAAGAAAATACTATAGCAATGACCCCGAGAGAGTGATAAAATAAAATGTAAGAAAAATAATTTTTTAATGTACCTCCCATAGACGTAAAGTGGGCTGATTTTTTTTTTCGTCTGGCTTTTTTTTTTTTGACTGACTGTTGCTGTTAGCCTCGACGGCTTTTACAGCTTACCGGAGAGAGGGCGAGCCGCCAGACGGGCAGCTCAGCAAGGGGTGGTTTTCTTAGCATGCCAAAGGGTGCTCCTATTGAGCCGACCTCGGACTTTGGACGCTAAATAGAGATTTGCAAGCAATCGGATTTTTTATGCTACATCGTTTCGGAAAAATTACGTTAGTCCCGACTGAGAAGAAACGACAAGAAACTCAGTCGGGTTGTGTCTGATTGGGGATTTCGTCTGGCTTTATAGTGTGGGGTATCGTTGGATAGGTCTTTATAAATAAAATAAATAAATATTAGGGGACAATCTTACACAAATCGACCTAGTCCCAAACTAAGCAAAGCTTGTACTATGGGTACTAGACGACGATAAACATACTTATATAGATAAATAAATACTTAAATACATAGAAAACATCCATAACCCAGGAACAAATATTCGTGCTCATCACACAAATAAATGCCCTTACCGGGATTTGAACCCAGGACCTCTTGCTTCGTAGGCAGGGTCACTACCAACTAGGCTAAAGCGGTCTTTAAAAATCATTACGGGTTCGTGAAGACGATTTTTCGATACAGTGATTCGTTTGCGAAATATTCAACTTTAAAGTGAAATTTTTTGTTAAAATCGAGCGTCCCCCCCCCCCCCTCTAAAAGCCAAACTGTTGGTATAAAAATTTTGAAAAAAATCAGGATGGGAGTAGATATCTCCAATTAACAAGGAAAACTATAATGGTTAAGTTTGCTTGAGAATTTTTAGTAGTTTAGGAGTAAATAGCAGCCTTACCTAGAAAATATATCTACTTGGGAATTTCCGTGAATACAAAATCCTCAGAATAATATTACTCGTTGAATACAGATAGTACACGTCGTAATGGCTGCGGAACCCTATCCTGGGCGTGTCCGACACGCTCTTGGCCGGTTTTTTCTTCTGGTTCTGGTTATTTTATACAATAGACTAAGGGGCTGTTTCACCACCTTATTGTCAAACTACTGGTTACGTAACCAATGAATAAACTAAGTACTGCACAAATCTGTCGGCCAGTATTTTTTCAGTTTCACCACTCCGGTCCTGTGCAAACTAAGTACCACTTAACTAATCGTCGGTTTGACGAAAAGTCGGAATGGCAACGTCGCATTTCGCAACCACGCGTTCCTGTTCGCACACTTTCGTTCAAAGAGTGGCTCATTATTAACGCAAAAGAAATCATTAACGATGTAATTTTTAAATAAATCTATTTTTTTGCATAACCTAATATATGACATTATAATTAATACAAAAACGGTATTTATTTACGATACTTTGCTAACAATAACAAAGAAAAATAAAATCACGTAAAACGAATCCAAAAGTGGCGCCAAACCATATGACAGATTAACTTTTTTTTAACGGCGATGTACAAGTTCAGGTAGAACAAACGAATGTGCCACTGAAGAAAAGTCTATAATTAAAAAATATTACGAAATTTTGGATTTATTTTTACATACTAAAAGCGTACCTATATTTTTTTATTCAAATCTTGACGTTTTTATTCTTGTTTGCAATTTAGCATGACTTCTTTCTTTAAAAAATAAAAAAATACTTTTAATTATTTTTCTGGAACTGGCTGAAGGGCTCTCCAACCATGGCCACAAAAAAATTAACTGTCTAATTAAAAAGTTATGTGACGGTTAAAAATGCTAAATGCCACCTGATCTGATGGTCAAATTAAAAAACAGTTTGTCCGTCACTTAGCGCTAATCAAGACTGGTGAAACAGAAATTTTAAGTCCATCAGTCGTCGAGCAAATGACGGCCTCACGGTCCCACCGGAAGACCAGCGCTGGCTCTCGAGCCGGCATATGCTGAGGTGGGTCCGTTTCGTGATGGTTGTGGTTGCCTTACATATTGATCTCATATGCCTGTTGTAACTGTCACGAATAAATGTTTTTTTTTCTTTTCTTTTTCTTTCTTATCTGTCAAATAAGGTTATGATTAAGCTAATCCGAACTTTAAAAAAAGTGGTGAAACAGCCCCTAAGGCTATAATAAGTTCAGATGAACGCGCGACGACGCGCGGTTTAAGATTGTTACTAATCAATGTTGTTGTGTAGATGACCGCGCGTATGCGAGCACGCGCGTTGACGCGCGGTCATGTACCATCGCCCCAGACGTCAGATACCCATTCTCAAAACAAATTTGCTTGCAGCCGTTGATGTTTATTGCTATGGATTGTTATGGACAGATGTCTAGCCACTGCACGCAAACTGGGCCTTTAAGGTGGTTATCTGGCGCTTGGGGCGATAGTACACAACAACATTGATTAGTAACAATCTTAAATCTGAAATTAGCCTAAACGATAAACCCGAGCAGAGCATTTCAAACTATCATCGACTTACCCACGCTCCCTGTGCCGTCAATGATAGCAGTCACGGTGGCCAACGCGTGGGAGTTACCGGCCAAGCTGCTGTGTGTGCCTGCGACAAAAATATAGTTAATACACAAGGCATGGAGTCCCCGCGCACCGAGGATCCTATTCAAACTTAAAAGCTGTGCCAATCAACTTGTATACACTAATCTGCCCGCGACATTTTTCAAACAATTGTTTATTTTTGTAAGTAAACATGTTTTTTTCTGTAATTTAATAGATGGTGTACATGAATACATGCCATCCTACGTAAGTTCAACCTATTAAACCTTTGATCAATTATAACTGTAGATCCACAGTCGCGCGCCCGAAAATGTCCGAGCCAAATGAGCGCCACTTTGATAAAAGTGGCCTTCTTTTTTTCTCAGAACGTTGCGTGAAATTGTCAAGTTTAGCTGTCAAGTGTCAACCGAAATTCGACTGTAATGAAGTAAAGACTAGGTTCAAATTTCTGTGTAGGTGAAGATTTTAATTGTTATGCAAACAAATAAAAAAGTTCGGACATTTTTTGAAGGGGATTTTGTTCGGCAATGTGTATCTTCAGTTATAATTGATCAAAGTATTAAACCGTGAAATATCTTGTTGGAAGAACGATTTTTTAGTAACGCCAGAGACAATTTTGGTAACGCAGGAGACGCCCAAAGTGTCGGTGTAAAAGTTGATTGGCCCGGCTGCAAAAACCACTATTTGTCTTTATCGATAACATTTGCGATTTAAAAAAAAAGACAGAATTTGAAGTTTTTTTGAAGATAAATAATGAGAAAGACAAATCTCAAGGTTATAAGCGTCTCTGTCTTCGTCTAGCTTCACAGAGTCCTCTCTTTTTCCTCTCTCCTTCCCATACCTCTATTTCTACCCTTTGATATTTCTCTCCTTCCTATCCTATCTGTCTATGTTTATTTCTATCCTCTTTCCCTCCTTACCTCCCTTCCCCTCTCCAACCTATTCTTTCTCACTATATCCTATCCTGAATATATGTGTCCATCTCTATTCTCTCTCCCTTGGCCCCTCCCTTTCCCCTACCTATCCTATCTCTCTGTCTACCTCTACCCTTCCTACCCTCTCTCTACTTCTCTCTCACCAGCCGTGCCCGTATCTACGTGACTGACCGAGCTCTGCGCTGACGGCGGTGGTGATAAGCGCGTAAGGCCCGTTGACCAGCACGCCGCAAGCGACCAGCAGACACACGTTCAGCGAGTACGATGAAGCTCCCCAACTCTGGTATGCTAGCAGCTGGAAGTAGACAATACAATGACTCTTTACCACCATAAAGAAAACAATACAGAAAAACAAGTAGTGTTTGTAAAAAAACCCGGTTGTCTGCAGTCGGTTTACGGACGATAGTTTAACGTGACAACGTCATAACAAAACATTCAAAAAACAAAAATGAAACCAGGCGGCCACCCATCCAAGTACTGACCGCGCCCGACGTTGCTTAACCTCGGTGATCGGACGAGAACCGGTGTTTTGTCAAATATCTTGAAAACGGTGCATCCTACGGCGAAATCAATGAAATTTTCATCCAGCGAATCCAGTCAATTTTTTCAGCGCTAGTACTAAGATTGTACATCCTGGCGCGCGCTATAACGCGCGATGACGCAATGTAACGTGCATGTACGTTACATTGCGTCATCCTTTTTCGTGCGTGCAGCCGGCGGTCATCGAATTATTAGACGTCGTCACGTCAAAAAAAGTACTTCATTTCCCATGCTCGTAATGTTCTTTAGGTCGAGAGAATGCTGCATAAAATGGCTTTTTATGCTCTATTGCATAAAGTAAAAATCTTCGTCTAAGACCAAGGCGATCAGGCGCAAACAGCCACAAACAGTAGAAATATCATCATCATCATCATTTCAGCCGAAAGACGTCCACTGCTGAACATAGGCCTCCCCCAAGGCTCGCCAAACAGATCGGCCCTGCGCCATCCGCATCCAATGCGTTCCCGCTACCTTCACCAGGTCGTCGCTCCATCTTGTTGGAGGCCTACCTACACTGCGTCTTCCGGTCCGCGGACGCCACTCGAGAACCTTTCGGCCCCGTCGGCCGTCAGTTCTACGGGCGATGTGCCCTGCCCACGGCCACTTAAGTCTAGCGATTCTTCGAGCTATGTCCGTGACTTTAGTTCTCGCGCGGATTTCATCATTTCTAATGCGATCCCGCAGAGAAACTCCAAGCATAGCCCTCTCCATCGCCCTCTGAGTGACCTTGAGCTTCCTTATAAGACCCATCGTTAGCGGCCACGTCTCAGTGCCATAAGTCATCACTGGCAACACACACTGGTCAAAGACTTTTGACTTGAGACTCTGCGGTATATCGGATGACAAGATATTGCGGAGCTTCCCGAACGCTGCCCAGCCGAGTCTAATTCGTCGATTGACCTCTTTCTCGAAGTTGCACCTACCCAATTGGATTGTATGTCCCAGATAGATATAGTCGTCAACAACTTCGAGCAAAGTATCTCCGATTACGACGGGAGTTGGTACAACATGGGCGTTCGACATGACCTTCGTCTTGTCCATGTTCAATTTAAGACCAACTCTCTCGGAGACTCGGAAGTCAGCGAGCATCGCACTGAGGTCCTCCAAGGTCTCAGCCATAAGCACCACGTCGTCGGCAAAACGATGGTGAGTGAAGTATTCGCCATTGAACGCATCCTCTAGTGCAGCGGTGAACAGTTTCGGAGAGATAACATGTCCTTGTAGAAATATAAATCTAATATATAAAAACGACTTGGCCGATTTTTATGATTTTTTTTGTCTATATTTGGCAGGTCTCAGAATAGGTTGTAGGCTATTTTTCATACCCCGTCCTTCGCAGACGGAGTCGCGGGCATCAGCTAGCATAAATATAATATTCTTGTTTTTTAAAAAAAACTGGTGTTTTATAGAAATCGCAACGCATGAAAAACAAGTTTGTAAATGTAAACTTATTTCCAACGCTGCTGTTTCCTTGCAATCGAAATTAAAAGCAAAGTGTAAAACATTCTCCCCTCGACGTGTCTATCTACCCTCGCCGTATCGGCTCGGGCTATACGAACGTCTCGGGTTAAATGGGTGCGTCCCACGAGATATAACTACAAAATATCTATTTTCATTTTAATAACGTTCAGAAGATATAATGAACGTTAGCTATAACAACAAAAAGTATAATTTTTAAACCTATAACGCTTAAATTATATAACGTTATTTTTTTTTTTTTTTTTTTTTTTTTATGTTAGATAGGCCAGACAAACGAACTAGTGGGTCACCTGATGTTAAATGAACACCACTGTCCATAGACACCCGCAGCGCTTTACACGATGCCAGTGCGTTGTCGGCCCTAAAGGAGAGGGAATAGGGGAAGGGGGAGAGGGAGGGGGAGAGGGAAGGGGTGAGGTATGGGCCCCCGGCACTCTCACTGACCGTACGAAACGCAAGCAGGATTACTGCTGCTTCACGCCGGTGTTCTGTGAGAGGGTGGTACTGCCCCGGACGAGCCGGCCCATTCGTGATGCAGCGGCTAGCTACAACATAGCTCTACCACTACAAAAATATAACTTCAATTTGTATAAGATTAATATGGACTAATTTCTTTTAACATAACAAACATTAGGTATAACAGTCATGATTATAATAATATGTGTAAATGTAAAATTAAGTGGCGCGAGCGAGCGAAGCGAGCGAGCAAGACTTTTCGGGGCAGAAGCGACTTGGATAGGTTAGGTTCAGAAGGCTAAGGCGGGAGCGAAGCGTAGCGTAGCTCCCGCCTTAGCCTTCGATGTTAGGTTTTTTTTGTAACAGAGCGGAAGAAATGAATGGATTGCTTGATTGTTTGCTTGCATTAAAGTTTTTAATGAATTTATGTTTTAAATCTTAGGTGTTATGAACATTATACGCTTTGATCGTTATATCAATTGATATTATATATAAACAACGTTATACATTACAAAATTAGATATTTTATAATGATACTTTTCGTTCATTATATCCAGTGAACGTTATACTAAACGAGTTTATATAAAGTGAGCGTATATATTATGAATATTAGATAATAAGTTGTTGTATCTCGTGTTACACACCCGGGCTAAATGGCTCGTTTTATGCTCTTGTTGTACAATCTATCTCTGGTGACTTATCTAGGAGCGCTAGAAACACGACAGACTCACAGTGGGAGCGCACACGATGTAGAAGCACGCGCACACAGCCCCGGGACATCCGCAACAGTCCGCTATCAGCCCCGCTAACACCGCGCCGACGATGCCCCCCACATCAAAGACGGTGCTCAAGTCACCCGACTCTTTGGGGGTTAAATGGGCTGAAAAAAAAAAACCTCTTTAAGGCTGCTGCACACCGGGTATGTATTACAATACCGAAGTACGAGAGACCGAATAAAAAAAATAAAAAAAAAAAAATATCACGGGACAATTCACACCAATTGACCCAGTCCCAAAGTAAGCTCAGCAAAGCTTGTGTTATGGGTACCAGGCAACGGATAAACTTTCTTATATAGATAGATACATACTTAAATACATATTAAACACCCAAGACCCGAGAACAAACATTCGTATTTTTCATACAAATATCTGCCCCGACACGGGAATCGAACCCGGGACCTCAAGCTTCGTAGTCAGGTTCTCTAACCACTAGGCCATCTGGTCGTCTAAAACATTGAATGGGTCAAAAGACCGACACGATTTTTTTTTTTGAAACCGTTGACTTTTTAAGATTGTTATGAAAAAAACCTAACCTAACCTAATGGGTTCTGTATTAACGCTCTGTCAAATACAACAGCTTTCACTCATACGCCATGACATCGGAATGTCAAACGCGAAGTTGAACCCTACAGAAATGCATGTAGGTAGATATCGCTCTGCACGCTCTGACTGATATATCAGTCGTTGGCGTAGAACCTGCGGTGCTGATATATTATAAATAAAATAAATATTAGGGGACAATCTCACACAAATCGACCTAGTCCCAAACTAAGCAAAGCTTGTACTATGGGTACTAGACGACGATAGACATACTTATATAGATAAATAAATACTTAAATACATAGAAAACATCCATAACTCAGGAACAAATATTCGTGCTCATCACACAAATAAATGCCCTTACCGGGATTTGAACCCAGGACCTCTTGCTTCGTAGGCAGGGTCACTACCAACTAGGCTAAAGCGGTATGTGTCGTTGGCGTCGAAAAGGTTAAAACAAATAAATAGTTAGTTGTATGAGTTGGCGAACAAATGACGTCATATGTTGCTATTGCCATTCAGACTCTATCGGAGAACAGTTTTGACAGCTCATAAAAAGTACGCTAGTTGATTGGTGGAGTCAATATCCCTATTAAAGAATTTAATATAAACAATGATTATTATTATTTTCATTCTTATTCTCATCCCCATTCTTAAGTTCATTCTTATTCTTATCCTCACTCTTAAAATAAAAAATAAATAAATAATAATAATAATAATATTTATTCAAAATACTTTCTTACAATACAATACAATTTATCTAGGAGACTTATAGGAAAAAGAAACACATATGCCTGAACTAGGATGATCCAGTGTTTCAGGCGTGAAAAATAAAAATTACATTAATATCCTTAAAAATTAACACTTGCATATAACATAACAAAACAAGACCTTAATACCTAAGGTGAATTATAAAATAATATAATTTTACCTTAATACAAAAAAAAAGAAAAACTTAATATTACATGTAAAACATTATGGTCTATGTCATTATAAGTCTATCTATCTTGAAAAGAAAATAAAAATGTTCATTTAAAAACAGTCAATAATTTCTCTGTATCTTCGTAGGAAAACTTTTGGAGTTCTTCTTGGAGGGTTTTCTTAGCACGAGAGTAACTAAGTGAAAAAATACCCCATTTGGCGTTTAATCTGTTGTAGAGAAAAGGCCCTAGGAATACGTAAAATCTAGAAGAGAAGGCATGTTTTTTCTTCCCCATATTACTTGGGCAAACTATATCTTTTCGTCTCTTGTTAGTAGTGTTAGTATTGTAGGGGAGTGCAGCATGCTGTTTAAGAACTGTGTGCATTATAAATATTTGTCTAACGGTTAATACATTACACGATTTATAAAGAAGGTTAGTGGAGTAGAGGAAAGGTCGAAAAGTAGAGACCTTTAGCACCGCACGCTGGGCTCTCTCTAGGGTAAGTAATGAGGTTTT
This sequence comes from Archips xylosteana, assembly GCA_947563465.1. NCBI lineage: Eukaryota > Metazoa > Arthropoda > Insecta > Lepidoptera > Tortricidae > Archips > Archips xylosteana. Next base: position 10,943,490 of record OX387373.1, read on the forward strand.
TGTTGAGCCACCCCATGACGTAATGCAATAAGATAATATTGACTGACATAAGGCCAGATAGACTTGCCTGATTATTTTTAAATCCATTAAATTGCGTAGTTTTTTAAAGACGTACATTAATTTCCGAACTCGGCCACTTAAAGCTTCAATATGAGGCCTGAACGACAGAGTTTCGTCAATTATAACACCCAGATATTTTATTTTGTTAGTAAAAATAATATTTGGACACTTGCACTGCATAATAGCAGGGTCTTTACAGTGATGGGCGAAGAGATTTTGGTTAGGTGGAACCAAATTTGATTTACGCATTGCAAAATGGATGAAATTAGTTTTATCTGTGTTTAGAGTTAGTAGATGTTGCTGAAGCCAGTTATTTACGACATTAAAGCCTTTTTGTGCATAATAATAAACCTCTTGTTCTGAAGCTGCTGAAAACAACAGAGCAGTATCATCTGCATAGGATATGATTTCACCTGCATCCAACTTTAAGTTACAGAGATCATTGATATAAATCAAAAAGAGGGTGGGTCCTAAAATGCTTCCTTGGGGAACCCCAAAAGAGGTGTTTTTTAGGTCGGAACTGATGATATTGCCAATTTTCACACATTGAGTACGCCCATCCAAGTAACTTGCAAATAATTTAAGTTGGGTGCCTCTTATACCTAGAAAATCAAGTTTTTGCAATAGAATAGGTATGGAAACTGTGTCAAAAGCTTTCGCAAGATCCAGGAATATTCCCACCGTCCGCTTGCCCTTGTCCAGGGCCTGTACTACATAGTCAGTGAGGTTATGTACAGCGTCCGCAGTCGACAGTTTCGACCGAAAACCAAATTGACTATTTGACAACATGGAATTTTTCTCTAGATATTGGACAAGTCTGTTATTTATAATTTTTTCCAATAGTTTAGATATAGCTGGTAGTAACGAAATAGGCCTATAGTTTGTTATTTTATCTTTGTCCCCAGCTTTATGAACAGGAACAACTACAGCTTTTTTCAAACAATTAGGAAAAATTCCATCAGCCAAGCATTTTCTAAAAATGTAAGTAAATGGTGCCACCAGTATGTGCTTAAATTGCTTTAATATTTTAGTCGAAATTTTATCCCAACCAACCGCCGTACCGTCTTTTAGGCTCATAATGGTCCTATCCACTTCAGCTTCATCGGTATCTAATAACACAAATGATTAAAGAGTATTATTTCTAGAAAATTGAGAGTTTGAAGCTGTCTTATGTGAATGAAACCGAACTTTATCTGCTAAACTTTTTCCTATGTTAATAAAATATTCGTTTGTGCTATTCACGGTAGTTAGATGTGAAGAGTTAGCTTTTAATAATAATCCTGAAGGTGATTCATGCTCTTTTGACATAAAAGTAACATTTTTTATGTAATCCCAGACTTTTTTGCTGTTTGATCCAGCCTTTTGTAATTCATTTTTATCGTAGCTATGCTTAATATTTTTTAGAAGGTCGTTACAAAAAATTCCGGTACCTTTTGTACGATAATTGTAAAATCAGATTGTCCGGATTAGACTTAGCCTTCTTATGTAGTTTGCCCCTATGTCTCATACAACGGATTAAACCTGGCGTTATCCACGGCTTAATATTGTAATATTTATTGTTTAATCTAGTGCACGTCGTGTTTTTTATTATTGCTTGTTGAACACTTTTTATTAAATACGACATGCAAAAATCCGCGTCATCAGAATTGTAAACTGGGTTAAAGTCAATGTTGCATAAATCATCTTCAAGTTTATGAAGATTTAATTTGGAAATTGTATGCGTGCGTATTATATTAGGTAATTTATGCTTTAAGGTTAATAGAGCAGCGTTATGGTCGGTTATTGTTGAGTTAGTTACAAGCGCTATTGAAGGGAGATTCGATTTAATCATGAAATGGTCTAAACAAGAGCCACTTTGGTGTGTGGGAAGCGTGTGCGCCGGGAGAAGGCCGTGATAGGAGCATAAATTCAGATAGTCTTGGGCAGCAGAGTCGTTACTTTCAGGACGTATATTGATATTTATATCTCCTAGTAAAATTACATTTTTGAAAGTTGTTAAACGTTCTAATGTTTCGCTTAGAGAATTAAGAAAAATATTAATGTTTCTAAAAGAAGGGGGCCTGTACAAAGCTAACACAGCAAACTCAGCTCCATATTTGATTAGTAATCGGTTGCATTCTAATATATTAGGCTCTTCGACGGTAATATCTAGGTTGTTCTTAGCATAAATAACTATACCATCATTTTGATTGTAATTAATCGTGCTCGAGTGCGTATTATAGCCAGGCATGCGCGGTAAATTACTATATTTACCTAGCCAACACTCAGTTAAAACAATGATGTCACAGTTAATGTCCAGTCTTTGTCGAAAAGTACTGAAGTTATCAAAGTTTTTAGAGATACTTCGAATGTTTTGTGTTAAGATAGTTAGAGGGTTACTGTACGCAGACAGATATTGTTTGCACCTTTCAACCTCACAAGCCCATGACTCGGATACAGAGAAATTATCAAGGTCAGAAATCAATCTATCAATCATAGTAAACAAAAATAAAATAAAAAGTTCTGGAATTAAATTTAAAAAAAGGCGCTCTTAGGCGCCTTCATAATCTATAGAGTTAATGTACCTCTTTTCAGCTGTTTTTTTCGCAGGACAATCAGAGTCACCGGTTGGGTGATTGCAAGGCTTCTTAAAGCGGGAACATGTCGCACATCTGGGTGGCTCAGCCTTCTTGGCACATTCCTTCATTTCATGACCTACTGCACCACAATGGCCGCAGGTATTGACCTCCTCTCGACATGTCTTTGCCGCGTGACCGTACTGCTGGCATTTAAAGCACCTAGTAACAAGAGTGAAGTCTCGAACAGGGCATGACGACCAATTTATAAATACCCTCTCCCTTGTTATCAAGGCCTTACGTATATGTGCTGGGACTTCAATTATATAGTTGCAGGTCTCGGCTCCTTTCTTTCCAGACTTATGGCTTAATTTAATAGAGGTCAAAAACATATCGAGATTCAAACCTTGAGAATTTTCTGCTAAATTTTGTTGGTACAAACAGGTATACACTTCTGTCTCTTGCATCGATGTGGGCACTCCGATGAGAATTAGTCTAGGCCTTCGCTTTTGTGGCTCATCCACAGTGAGCCCAGAGGATGTCAATTGCGCCGATTTCTTTAATTTCTCGATGTCCCCTTTGCTGTCGGTGCTGATGATCACTCCACCATTCTTGGTTTTGCGCACACCTCGCACGTGCAGCTTCATTTCTTCAGGCCGTATAAGTCGTTGTACAAGAATCTTAGTCTCCTCGCTGGACTTCAATTTATCAGTTGGGTAAATTCCTATCGAGCTGACATTGCTGGGTTGGATGTATTGGTCCGAATTCTTTCTAACCATATCGGCAAAAGAAACTGATTGTGCGTTTGGCTTTGAAGATTCTTCAATGCGCTTAGTGAGGTCTTGAAGTCGCTGCGAAAGTTCTTGCTTTTCGTTTATGGCTTGAAGGGTCATGTGCACTTTAAAAGCTTTTTGCTTTAGGGATTGATACTCCACGGCCATTTGCGATGACCCATGTCCCACTTTGCGGCACAAGTTACTTATTTTCAGCTTCTGTTCTGAGTTCAACTTGCCTTCATTTGAGATATTGCACACCTCATTTAGGCACTGTTGAATAGAGGACAACCAGTTTTGGATCTCAGGCGTGGTTGCCATTTCCGGGAGTTCGTTCACTTCTTGGGCGGGATTGTGGGGCGCAGGCGGGGGCGAAGACGGAGGGCTGCGCTGCGTTAGCGCACTCCTGTTAAAAGGACTGCCTTCCATTGTCAAATATTCTTATATTTTATGTAAAAACACAGTAACATTGCAAACTCAAAACACTAATTCACTTTACGCGAGAAACGTCTGACCTAGATAGGTCGTTAGAGCTAGGTCACGATTTATGCAAGTGATTAATTTATAATGTTAAAATAACGAATTAGACACGTCCGAACTCATCGGCTGCGTAAAGTGTTGTGTGAAAGATAAAATAAATATCGTGGGACATTTCACACCAATTGACCTAGTCCCAAAGTAAGCTAAGGAAAGCTTGTGTTATGGTTACTAGGCAACGGATAAACATACTTATATGTATATAGATAGATACATACTTAAATATCTGCCCCGACGCGGGAATCGAAACCTACAACTCAAGCTTAATAGTCAGCTTCATATTATTATTTTAATTCTTATTCTCATCCCCATTCTTAAGCTCATTCTTATTCTCACCCTCACTCTTACTCTCATTCTTATTCTGAAACGCCCAATACTCACTCGACGTGTTTATATACAGCGGCAGCCAGTACAGGAACGTGTAGCTGACGAGCTTCGCGAAAAAGAGCGAGAAGGAGAACTCGAGCACGCCCGGGATGCGGAGAGCGCGCGAGAGCGAGACCGCGCCCGCGGGAGCGGGACGGGAGATGAGCGCTGTGTGCTCGTCCGCTTCGTCGTGGTGCTGGGGAACGGCGTTTTATAAGTGTAGTGGCAGAATGTCATAATGGCTTAGGCTCAAAAAACTCACTTTTTCTAAGGGTACACTTGTTTAAAAAAATAAAATAAAAAAATAATAAATATTAGGGGACAATCTTACACAAATCGACGTAGTCCCAAACTAAGCAAAGCTTGTACTATGGGTACTAGACGACGATAAACATACTTATATAGATAAATAAATACTTAAATACATAGAAAACATCCATTAGCCTAGTTGGTAGTGACCCTGCCTACGAAGCAAGAGAACCTGGGTTCAAATCCCGGTAAGGGCATTTATTTGTGTGATGAGCACGAATATTTGTTCCTGAGTTATGGATGTTTTCTATGTATTTAAGTATTTATTTATCTGTATAAGTATGTTTATCATCGTCTAGTACAGGCTTTGCTTAGTTTGGGACTAGGTCGATTTGTGTAAGATTGTCCCTTAATATTTATTTATTTATTGATGTATAAGTGCCTTTTTCATTTCCACATTACGAAGTTTCACTTCTTCCGCACGGAGGAGCTGCACACACGATTTTAGTTTGTGTTGTTTAGTATGTGCGTGTGAACTTACCGGCGGTGCGTTCGTTGAGTGACGGTTAGGACGCAGACTGGCCGCCTGAAACATGCGGTTAGTATATTACCACGGCATACACACTAATATAGATGCAAATGGGTGAACACTGAAGGACTCTGAATGAAATTTGGTAGATGTTGCTTGCACGCTTGCTTGAACGCCTGCTTCCATGCTTGTATGCACGCTAGCTTGCATGCTTGCTTGCACGCTAACTTGCGTTCTAGCTTGATAGCAGAATAACAGCTCTTTTATAGTTCTACCAGCATTCAGACAATTTAAGAATCACTTCGTAAGAAACAAAGAAATAGAAAGAAAAAAAGAAAAATATTAGTGACATTTTATAAAAAGAAAGAAAAACAGGAACGAAGGCCAATTGACAACATTTCATATTTCTGAGACAATAATTTGATTCGTTCTCTGTATACTGTTTGGAAAGAGAAAGACGCTGATTGTTTTAAATTTTCACTAGGATTATTAATTAATTTGTTACAATTTTTTAAAGATGTGCTTATTCTAAAAGAGCGCAACGATAGAATAGATCCATTACTTTTGTCTGGTCTCTATTAAAAAAAAGTGATGACGTAAATTTGACGTTTAGGTTGTTATCAAATTTAAAATTATGACAGTTCTTTTTAGGGTTCCGTAGTCAACTAGTTAGGGTTCCGTAGTCAACTAGGAACCCTTATAGTTTCGCCATGTCTGTCCGTCTGTCTGTCTGTCTGTCTGTCTGTCCGCGGCTAAGCTCAGAGACTGTTAGTACTAGAAAACTGTAATTTGGCATGAATATACAGGGTGTTTGGTAGCTACGTGCAAAGCTTTAAGGGGGTGATAGCCGAGGTATTTTTGAACATTTTTAGCCATATATGTCTTAGCCGAAATTTGATATTTTTTTTTTAAATTGATGACTTACAAATTTTAGGAAAATACCCAGAATTTGACAGTCACGAGTCAATATTGCCCCAATGAGCGTTAATTTGGAAACCAAATCTTTTATTTCGGATAGTTTAATGTGTATTAGACCAAATGAAATAATTTTTAAGTGTCTTTCTTGCCACAAAAACAAAATGGAGGCATTCGAAATTACTAAAAATGTCTTAGGTTCGAACTGAGTCATTTTTCTGTGCCATAAAAAAAAATTTAAAAAAAATCCTTGAAATGTTCAAACATTTTTAGAAACATGCCTGTTTATTGTTCTTTGTTTTAAGGTATCACTCATTAACATTGCTTGCTAAATCTGAGATAAAAAGTAAAAACCAAACTCAGGGAGCACTCGCTAAGAATGCACTAGTCTTGAAATTTTACTAGTAAATAACATGTGAAAAAGACAAGTCTACGTCATTTTTCTGTGCCATATTTAAAATTTTCAAATTAACGCTTATTGGGGTAATATTGACTCGTGACTATCAAATTCTGGGTATTGTCCTAAAATTTCTAAGTCTTCAATTTAAAAAAAAAAAAACAAATTTCGGCTAAAACATATATGGCTAAAAATGTTCAAAAATACCTCGGCTATCACCCCCTTAAAGCTTTGCACGTAGCTACCAAACACCCTGTATATATTAGTCAAGCCGACAAAGTGGTTAAATAAAAAAAAGTAAAAAAATTTTTTTTAGGGTACCTCCCATAGACGTAAAGTGGGGGTGATTTTTTTTTCTCGACTAATCCTATAGTGTGGGGTATCGTTGGATAGGTCTTTTAAAACCATTGGGGGGTTGCTTACATGATTTTTGTATTCAGTGATTTGTTTGCGAAATATTCAACTTTAAAGTGAAAATTTTCATTAAAATCGACCGTCCCCCCCCCCCTCTAAACTCTAAACTGTTGGGTGGAAAAATTTGAAAAAATTCAAAATGGTAGTAAATATATTAAATTTACAAGGAAAATTATAGCGGCTAAGATTGCTTGGGAATTATTTGTGGTTTAAGAGTAAATAGTAGCCTAAGGTATTAAACATACCGTCACTACTTTGAAAATCTCGTATCTCAAATCAGCATGTAAACAAAACTGAACCTTGATTTGCGCGTAATCAAAGTCAAAGTCAAAGTCAAAATTCTTTATTCAATTTAGGCATCAAATTGATGCTCCTATGAACGTCGAAAAATCTACCACCGGTTCGGAAAAAACCCTGTTGAGAAGAAACCGGCAAGAAACTCAACAAGGTATATTTTTTTCAATCAGATCTACATTGTTATTAAATGACATACATCTAAAGTATTTAATACAATTAAATTTTTTAACACAGTAGATACGCTATTTGAGACTAGGGATCGTCTAATAATAAAGTTCACTTTGCCAGATTAACGATTTTGAGATACGAGCTTTTTTTCAAAGTATTGACGATACCTAACTTGGAAGATTCCGTAGACATACGAAATCCTTAGAAAAATATTACTTGATTTTTTCGTAATGGCTACGGAACCCTATCTTGGGCGTGTCCGACACGCTCTTGGCCGGTTTTTTTCTAGTGAAAAGGGTAAAGGAAACATATATTTGTAAGTACATATATGTTTTTTAAATTTGTTGTATTTTTTTAAACATGGAGAAATAAAATTATAACAGATATTTTTCCGTGTTCAGGAGGCGAGACTTTCGATTCCTGTAGTAATTTTCAGGTGCTAAAAAAATGAAAGGTTGTCAATTGTGTCGTCCCAACTCAAAGTAATCTATAGAAACCAGTTATTTTTGCGAGTCAGTGCAAAATGGTGAATACCTGGTCTCCAACAATGACGGTAGATGGCGTCGCTTCGTCTTCGTCTATCGACTTTCTTGAATGTCTGCTAGGCTGTTAAAAAAAAAACAGATAATCTATTAAATCAAGCGTTACTCTGCGGAGGTCCATATTAATGAACAGAAACAATTACTTTGTATTTCAAACTAAATACAAACTGAAATATAGATGCACAGAAAAAACCCCAGAAAAAAGACCAATGCTGGGAATCGAACCCAGGTCCTCAGCGTTCCGTGCTGCGTGCTTACCCCTACACCATCACTGGTCTAGAGGTTAGCGACGAATCTTTCCCATACATCGTACATTTCAGTCTGTTATAATCACCTTATGCAGTGATAAAGCACTCATCTATGTTTATGCCCTCTACCGAGAGACTTTAACACTCCTTCGGAGCTAACCGCCCACCTGGACCAAGAGATGGCGCTACTGTGCCTAACCGTCGCTAACCTCTAGACCAGTGATGGTGTAGGGGTAAGCACGCAGCACGGAACGCTGAGGACCTGGGTTCGATTCCCAGCATTGGTCTTTTTTCTGGGGTTTTTTCTGTGCATCTATATTTCAGTTTGTATTTAGTTTAAAATATATGGTTTCATGGGGTCCATATTGGGTTCGCTAAAGTTCATCACCCGAAATTGATTTTCCTAACGATTTGTACTCCTAATGATCACTGTTCCTAAAGTTTTGTTTCCTAAAGTTTTCATTCCTACAATTTATTTTACTATTAACGTAATCTATAACACTCAGTTTTCCGAAAATTAATTTTCCTAACGATTTGTACTCCTAATGATCATTGTTCCTAAAGTTTTGTTTCCTAAAGTTTTCGTTCCTACAATTTATTTTACTATTAACGTAGTCTATAACACTCAATTTTCCGAAAATTGATTTTCCTAATGATCACTGTTCCTAAAATTTCGTTTCCTAAAGTTTTCGTTCCTACAATTTATTTTACTATTAACGTAGTCCATAACACACAGTTTCCGAAAATTTTAAGTAATAACTTCAATGTTGAAACTTTATGTATTACTCCTACAATATTTTTTTTCATAACATTCTTAATCATAAAATATTTTTTTTTATAATATTATTACTCCTATTATTAATAGGTAGTGCCGTTTTAAAAATCATTCAATGTTATTATTAAATCTGTAATATTTATGTTTCTTATTTGAGGGTATGCTCTACTTACGGTACCGATCTCAGTCAATGGCTAACTTCATGTCGTCGGTGCAGTGCATATCATTACGAAGCGTGTTTGTTCTAACAACATGGATTATATTTTATGATTTTCGGCATTTCATCTGTATGGATTATCTAATGGAAATAATCATTTTCTGCGCTGTTATAAAAAAAAATACCTAACACCGAAGGCTAAGGCGGGAGCTACGCTACGCTTCGCTCCCGCCTTAGCCTTCTGAACCTAACCTATCCGAGTCGCTTCTGCTCTAAAAGGTCTTGCTCGCTCGCTTCGCTCGCTCGCTGCCAGCGAGGTACCGATTAGGATATACGAAAGGGTGTAAAAAATGATATGATGATGAATAATAGTGTAAAAGATGGTTATGTTGAGAAAATAATTATAGGAAAACAAATAGTAGTATGATATGTGTATTGCAACGGACATTAAGAAGTTAAATGTATAATAATGTTCAATTTAATGAATAAAAACAAATCTACATAAAAATGATATGATGATGAATAATAGTGTAAAAAATGGTTATGTTGAGAAAATATAGGAAAACAAATAGTAGTATGATAGATGTTTATTGCAACGGACATTATGAAGTTTAATGTATATAATGTTCAATTTTATGAATAAAAACAAATCTACATAAAAAAGATATGATGATGAATAATAGTGTAAAAGATGGTTATGTCGAGAAAATATAGGTAATGAAATAGTAGTATGATAGATGTTTATTGCAACGGACATTATGAATTTGAATGATTAGGGATTCAGAACATTAGGAACAGAGTAGTTATGAGTAGTGATTATTAGGATGTAAATTTTTAGGAACTACATTTTCGGACTTCCGATTATCGACATTAAAAAATTAGTTCAACTTTGGCGCACCCGGTTTCATGGGATGACCGTAAAAGTAATAAAAAAATGAAGTTGAAAAAATAAATAAAAAAGATACTTCATATCTGACAATTACTTTGCTCACCCGCGACCTAAACCTTTGGCCGCGGGTGAGCAAAGTAATTGTTTCAGTTAAAAAAACTCGCAGTGAGACGTGCTTATAAATTAGATGCCAATACTTCTATAGTTGATAGTACACGTCCTTAGAAGTAGACTTAAGTATAATAAGATCCCTTCCGCAGCTAACAAAAGAGCTGATAACTTTGAAACGGCTGAACCAATGTTGATGAAACATGTCTAAGAACCATCGCCAAGAAACCTGCTTTCAAATAAAAAAAAACTGCACACAAATCCGTTCTCCCGCTTAAGAGCTATTGTTAGCGACGCGCTCATGTTTATTTTAATTATTATTTGTTTCTTTTTGGTAGCAGGTAGACTTAAGAAAGGTCCTAGGCGTACCCGCCAATGTTTTTATGTCGGCGCCATCTGGCAGTCGTCTGTAATACGTGAGCCTAACCGCACGGCTTCCTCGTTGTAACTTTGTCGCATTAAAGTGATTGTTCGAGACAGTCTTCGCCTTTTCTATCTACGCACACCATCTAGCAAACCCTACAAAGTGGTCTTCGAACCGAATCTGACACGCCAGCGAAGATGGTAAATACCCGTAGTTCTACGCGTAAGGAGCGCGAGTACAGAGAAGTAGAAGACAGCACACAGCGGCAACAAGTGCCCCCGCAACTAACTGAAGGTGTTACGCAGAAGGACGAACAGCAAGCGACCGCTAGCCATGCATTTAACGTGGCGGGCAGCAGCGTCAAGGCAGAAAACAAGTGCCCCCGCAACTAACTGAAGGTGTTACGCAGAAGGACGAACAGCAAGCGACCGCTAGCCATGCATTTAACGTGGCAGGCAGCAGCGTCAAGGCAGAAAACAAGTGCCCCGCAACTAACTGAAGGTGTTACGCAGAAGGACGAACAGCAAGCGACCGCTAGCCATGCATTTAACGTGGCGGGCAGCAGCGTCAAGGCAGAAAACAAGTGCCCCCGCAACTAACTGAAGGTGTTACGCAGAAGGACGAACAGCAAGCGACCGCTAGCCATGCATTTAACGTGGCGGGCAGCAGCGTCAAGGCAGAAAACCCCACACTGCAACAGCCCGTCGCGCACGCCGGGCATGGTCCACGTCATCGCGCACGTCGTCGTCATCTGTCGTAGTCAGGAGGAAGCAGCTGGAGCTAGAAGCGGCTAGACAAAAAGCTGAAATTCAAATGGAGCTCATAAATAAGAAGCTCGAGTTGGATTTAGCTAACTTGTTGGAACAGAACGACGAAAATTACAGTCCACAACAAGACCTGCACACTGAAAACCAACGTGAAGTGGAGAAATGGTTGGATCAAAGTCAGCGCGAACCTACAATCGAGCAGCGAGCCCACGATAATGGAAACCCACCGGGCCCGCCGCCGCCGCACCCGCCGCCGCCCGGCGACCGCGACGCCCCCGATGGAACAGTTCGCATGTTGGCTAGTGCTATTCACAATTTAACCACCGCCACCGCAGTTCACGGGACTAATAATAATCTGCTTAGCCGTATTTGTACCCCGAGAGACCTTCCTAGTTTCTCTGGAGACCCGTTGGAGTGGCTACAATTTAAGCAGACCTACAAGTGATCGTGTTTCTATAAACACTGGGCATTAGAGTGAATCCTCAAATATCTTACACACGAATTTCAGGTCTAAAGCTTTGCCAGTAATGATACAGCACGAGATTAAATGAATGCAATAAATGCGCCAAAAGCACGGTAGCGCCTTAATTCCTATTATTTTGATGTAAAGTGAAATTATTTACCAGTAATTACCAGTAAGAACATTATGATCTGAGTACCTCAGGCTACACGGGATACTCTCAAATTGTCACACACACACACACACACACAAACACACACACGCACACACACACACACACACACACACACACACACACACACACACACACATGCGATTACTCATGCTTACACCCTTAATACACGCACAGTAGGTACACCATTAGTTATTCTATTAAGTTCTCATTTTGCATATTTGATGTTACTTCTTTTTGTATTGTGTTTTTATTTTGCATGCTCCTTTTTGCGCTGTTTTATTTGTGTTATGGCTGATGGCGCCCAGCTGTTTTTTTTTCATTATTGAGTAACTGTTTTTTATAAATCACTCTCGCAAACACCCAAGATACAGGCCCAGCCTAGTTTGGGGTCTGATGGATAATTCATTTGTGAAAACCTATGTTCTTATTTAAATAAATAAATTATTAAATTAAAATTATTATTAAATTATTAATTTCCCTACCCATTTCGTAAAAATGTAGTTAGACATTCGCAATGCATCAACGTCGAAATGTCAAATGCAACACGTCAAAGCAACATCGTGGCAAGCTCTTATGGTGACAGTTTGCTGTAGGTACGATATCCAAAATGTGTACAATACGTTTGCTTTTAGTTTACCACTGACAGATGGCTTGCCTTAATTTCATTTCCAACTTTAACACCATACAAATAAAGTAGCTATTACAAAATCTGCAAACGTGGGTAACTTACTTACTTACTTACTGCCAGGGCGCAGTGACCCAAAGTGGGTCTTGGCCTCCAACACCAGATTGCGCCACGCTTTGCGATCTTGAGCCAGCTCTTGCCAATCTTCGACCCCGAGATCCAAAAGGTCTTTCAGGACCTCGCCCCTCCAGCGGTACCTGGGACGACCGACCGGCCTACGTCCACTCGGTCGTCCCAAGTACGCTCTCTTCACGGCTCGATCCTCTCCCAACCTTTCTACGTGTCCGAGCCACCGGAGTCTGGACGCCTTGGTCTCTCCTATAACATTGGGCTCAGATACCAGGTCCTCAATTTCCCTATTCTTTCTTACCCTCCAGCTACCGTCCTCCCTACGAGTCAGCCCCAGAATCTTCCGCAAAATCCTCCTTTCAAAACGTGGATAACAGTATTCTAAAATTGGCTTTATTTGTAGGTCGTTAAAGTTGAATATGAAATGAAGGCAAACCATCTGTCAGTGGTAAACTTTATGTAGTCACCTTATAGAGACTGAGAACGTACTCACCGGCGTCCTATCCGGCAACACGATCCCGACCATCCGGGGCTCCGGGGCCAGAAAGAGAAACACCATGAATGCGATGACGCCCATCACCAGAGCGGGATAGATGAACGACAGCGCCCAGTCGCGCTCTACGAATCGGGCCGCCATTAGTGTACCTGTGACACACATTTGTTTTATTTGGAGGATACAGAGTCAAAGTTGAGCCAAAATCAAGTCAAAATCGAGTCAAAGTCAATGTCAAAGTCTAGTCAAAGTCAAGTCAAAGTCGAGTCGAAGTGAGACGAAGTGAGTCAAAGTCAATTCCAAGTCAAGTCAGAGTCAAGTCAAAGTCAAGTCAAAGTTAAGTCAAAGCCAAGTCAAGTCAAAGTCGAGTCAAATTCAAGTCAAAAATAAGTCAAAGCCGAGTCAAAGTCAAGTCAAATGAAGTCAGTGTGGTCAAAATCGAGTCACATGAAGTCAAAGTCAAGTTAAAATCTAGTCAAAGTTTAGTCAAAGTCAATTCAAAGCCAAGTCAAAGCCAAGTCAAATGAAGCCAAAGTCAAAATCGAGTCATACGAAGTCAAAATCAAGTTAAAGTCTAGTCAAAGTCAAGTCAAATGAAGTCAAAGTGTAGTCAAAATTGAGTCATACGAAGTCAAAATCAAGTTAAAGTCTAGTCAAAGTTTAGTCAAAGTCAAGTCAAATGAAGTCAAAGTGTAGTCAAAATCGAGTTATATGAAGTCAAAGTCAAGTTGAAGTCTAGTCAAAGTTTAGTCAAGTCAAAATCACTCACCTAGAATGTTCCCCAGCGAAGTGTGCGAGTTCCATATGCCGAATATGAGTCCCTTCTTGCTGTTGCCGAACCACTTGCCCACCGTGGCGACTGTGCCCGGCCAGCCCGTGGTTTGGGCGATACCCGCGCCGGCCTGCAGACAGACAGAAAACACTACTAACACAGCACTATAGCTAGAATGTTTATTTTTTTTTCTTTTTTTTTTCCCTGTACCTCCGACAGTGCTGGCCCTATACTACGAAGCGCGAAATTCGAACTTCGTTTCATGCCGTTCCGCTCACGCTAATGATATTTATTACGAGAGTGAGAGGGACCGCACGATCCGAACTTCGAACTTCGAATTTCGTAGTAACCCCCCAGGAGTCTATGCTCGCAACTTCGTTCATATCAGTTCCCGCATTAGCTACAGCTCGTACTGACATTCCGCATACTTTGTCTTTCTTACGCGCATCCCATATGCTCTCGGGCCCTTGCCTATTTAGCTATTCTAGCTAACTTAACACTATTATAGATAGACTGTTCTAAGCCCTCGCCCGCACGGTGGGTATATATTACAATACCGAAGTACGAAAGACCGAATGTATATTAAAACATCGAATGGGTCAAAAGACCGACACGATTTTTTCCTGAAACCGTAAACTTCTCAGAATTTATTAAAACGGCATCATACAGAACCCATTAGGTTATACATAGTCATACATTATATTATACACATTTTTTTTTTTTTTTTTTAATTATATAATTTAGTCATTTAATCAAAATAAAACAAATTGTCAATACACACAAAATACAATAAAATATAAAGTCAGTCAAACAAACCGCCCCTGATCGCACCAGGCGCTAATGTGCCCAACACACTAGCCGCATTGGCTCTCTGAACCGCGATGGACAACCTTTGAACCAGAAACGACCCTGAGCGATGGTCAAGACCTCTCTCACGAAGACGGCGCCCCACATCTTTAAAAAAAAGTATTGCCTCGGAACCCCAACAACCAGTGGTCTCCACCGCAAGAGGCACGAACAAATAATTTTTTTTTTTATGTTTTAAAGGCCAGACAAACGAACTAGTGGGTCACCTGATGTTAAATGATCACCACTGTCCATAGACACCTGCAGCGCTTTACGCGATGCCAGTGCGTTGTCGGCCCTTAAGAAGAGGGAATAGGGGAAGGGGGAGATGGAGGGGGAGAGGGAAGGGGTGAGGTATTGGGCCCCCGGCACTCTCACTGACCGTACGAAACGCAAGCAGGATTACTGCTGCTTCACGCCGGTTTTCTGTGAGAGGGTGGTACTGCCCCGGACGAGCCGGCCCATTCGTGATGCAGCGGCTAGCTACAACATGGCTCTACCACTACTCTATTAGCGAGTGCTGAGTACTTCTCGCGCTTTTTAAGGGCTGCCACTTCAGCAGCTGCTCCCCCCAGCCTCGAGGTGTGACCAAGGTGCGAGGTGGCAAAAGTACTGACGCACGTGGCGTCCCAAATCAGACATTTTCCCTTTTGCCAGGGCACCAAGGTCAAACCATCGGGTCTTTTACCATCTGACCGGCTAAGATCTGGAGGCTCCAACACGCAAGGGACGCTAGCCGAAACCAAAGCCCTGCGAACTATATCCAGGGTGTCCACTACAAATCCTAAAAAAAATCCCTGACTTTTCCCTGACTTTCCCTGACCACATTTCTAAATTTCCCCGACTAATCATGTACATTTCAAAGCAGGTTCTTATGATTTTTTTTTACTGCCCGAGATACTAAGCTAGACCCGATGATGGGAATTCACTGCAAATGTATTTGTCGTAATGTAGATCACTCCAAACCTGAAAAAATTGCTTCAGTAGTCTGGTTAAAGGGTCAAACTAGAGCATGAAATATTTCCCTCATTTTACATCATTGGGAAAGTACGAGTTTTTCCCTGACTTTTTGGATTTCTAGCAAACTTCCCTGATTTTCCCTGACTTTCCCTGACCACCTTGAGCTTCCCTGACTTTTCCCTGACTTTCCCTGACTTTCCAGAAAGTGGACACCCTGATATCGTTCAGGGCGTGATGGCGCGGAAATCTCCCCGCACAGCGGCAACAACTCAAAGCGTGGTGGCCGTTGCTCTCAACCATAGCGCCGCAGCTGCATAAATGAGGTTCACAAACATCGCAGCCCATCAGGTTAGGTTTGTTTTATAACAATATTAAGAAGTTAACGGTTTCAGAAAAAAATCGTGTCGGTCTTTTCCCATCCATTCGAAGTTTTAATACATTCGGTCTTTCGTACTTCGGTATTGTAATACATACCCCGCGCGGTACAGGGGCTGGGGGGTATGACGACAAAGGGGGCCGGGAGAGGTGCGGGCGGCAGGCACACGAGGCGCGCTCGCCGCCCGCACCTCTCCCGGCCCCCTTTGTCGTCCTACCCCCCCCCCCCCAGCCCCTGTACCGCGCAAGCGAGGACTCATTACGGTTTAGCTATAGACATAAATAACTATACTCGTAAATTAAAAATCTTAAAAACCCCCAACGCAATTGGGGATGTCTATTTTTTTTGCAATGTATAGTAAATCGAAAACCATTTCGAGATAAATGCGTTTTAACTCGTTTTCTGTAGTTATTTAATTTTAATATAATGTAATGAATTTATAACGTAGCAAATAAGCAATGACCTTCATTTGACATTGGTGTAAATTGCGTGGATCGTTTTCAAAAAATTTGTACTAGTTAACGGCATAATCAAAACAAAAATCACGATCGCTATTTTTGTGTAACGAAAGTTAGTCATAGAAAGTTTATGGGTAACTCCGTTACACAAAAATAATTAATTAAATTTTGTTTTTAATTAATCCCTTAATCGTGTACAATTTTTTTGAAAACGACTCGCGTGACGGTCCAAGTCGTACTTTATTCTGTGTGGTTAGAATTCTTCGCAATTTACGCGTGGATTTGATTACGGAGTTTGATTTGGACCCGCTGCCTGACATTTAGCACATGTTTAGCACTTTGACAGCGCCAGTAAAGTGAACTTGTTACAGTGTACCACTACGCAACAAAAAAAATAAAGGGGTTGCCTTATCGTACGCATTTAGATAGATTTAGAAATTTGGCAGTGTGGGAGCCCTCAATTACAATGTGACGTCATCAACCAAAATAGTTTCAATAATTAATTTTGAAAAAAGTAGTGAACTAAATGACACGATATTGAAATGAGTTCCTTATAATTGACTTTTCTATACAAAAAAAATATAAAAAACACTGGTAATTTTTTTTAGACATTCCCAATTTGGTCGCACGTTTGTTTGATAATAAAGTAAATGCCCATTAATTTATGCGACTAGCTGGACTTGCACGGAACAAAGTTAACGATATAACTCCCGAGTTAAGTGCTAACACAGGGTTATCTAGTGTCAAAATATACGGAAAGGTCCTCCATAACCCAGGGTTCACTATTTATTTTTTTAACCCTAGACCATGCGAGTGGCTCTAAGATCCCTTTCGCAGCTAACGAAAGAGCTGATAACTTTGAAACGGCTGGGCCAATTTTAATAAAACATGTCTAAAAACCATCGCCGAGAAACCCGCTTTCAAATAAAAAATACTGCACCCGTTTAAAACTTAGATGCCACAGACAGACACACACACACACACACACGCACATAGAGGTCAAACTTATAAATGACTGTTATTAGTCACAAGATAATGTCGTTGTTGATATTGATGTGGTTATGTGGTTATGGTGTGTGGCTGATATACCTAGATGATATGTTAACTGATGTATAGGGCCCGGAATTTTGCGAGCGGCTATTGACAGATTATAGGGAGAGAGCATCGCTATTTATCAATATTATCGATATTATCAGACTATTAGTAATGCGGTTAACCGAAAACTGTTAATTAAGTTGTAACTTTAATACATAATTGTAAACTTGTTTCTGCTTGGATTATTATTATAAAATACTTTATATTGGCGGTAAGAACTAAATAATATTTTCTCTTTTATTTTATCAAAGAATTAACCTTAAATCTTTGATCAATTATAACTGTAGATCCACAGTCGCGCGCCCGAAAATGTCCGAGCCAAATGAGCGCCACTTTGATAAAAGTGGCCTTCTTTTTTCTCAGTACGTTGCGTGAAATTGTCAAGTTTAGCTGTCAAGTGTCAACCGAAATTCAACTGTAATGAAGTAAAGACTAGATTCAAATTTCTGTGTAGGTGATGATTTTAATTGTTATGCAAACAAATAAAAAAGTTCGGACACTTTTTGAAGGGGATTTTGTTCGGCAATGTGTATCTTCAGTTATAATTGATCAAAGCCTTAAATGGTCTCAGAGGGATCTTTTCTCAAGTTATAAAATATAAAGGTATTCGTAATTATAGTGATTTCAATAAAGCAATTTAATTGGATTGGATTTTATTTTCGATATTTCGAACTTTTTTCATCATTGACCGCTGAAAAAAGTACGTATCATCGCAAAGTTTCAGGTTTTATTTAAGAAAAACATAAATTTAAAAAAGAACTCGATTTGTCGATAACATCGATAAAAAGCGGTGCTCTCTCCCTACAATCTGTCAATAGCTGCACGCAAAATTCCGGGCCATAGATGTCCAACCAACCTGTACAAACAAGTAATACGAGATGTTGTGTATCTCGTAAGTTCTCCCGATTCCGAAGAGGTAACAGAAGGCGGCAGAGAACAGCATCCCGACCGAGAGGAAGTAGCGGAGATCCACCCTTTCTGCTACCATGCCTGCCGAAGTTAGAACCATTGAGCATTGGGCTTGGTCGGGGCAGATATTAAGTTCAATGGGCGGAATTTTCATAGCAAAAATGTAACGTCAAGAGGGATTGGCCATTGTGTTTTATCGACATGTTTAACGTGATGGCATTAGACCAGGGAATTATAAACAATATTTTCGTTTTGGTTTTATAATTCAATTGTAACAAAATAAAATTAGTTATTTTTTTAAGAATTTATTATTTTGTTCATTATATAATCATAGGTTAATCATCGATAGTCGATAAAGCACAATGGTCAAACTCTCTTGACGTTTGATTTTTGCTATGAAAATTCCGCCCCGTGATTATGTTACAGTACGCTTAGTATAAGTTTTACTTCACCAAAATACTTCTCGATCGCGTTTACGTAAAAAAATCAATTACTATGGAAACATGGACAGCGCCTCCGCGCGCGCGCGTTCATGTTTCCATAGAATTGAAATTTTTACGTAAACGCGATCGAGAAGTATTTTGGTGAAGTAAAACTTATACTAAGCATACAGAAAGGCACAGTTTCATTGGTCGATATACAGCGAGATTCTCGAGCGATGTTCTTGAGTGGAGACCACGGATCGGCAAACGTAGCGTAGGACGTCTTCAGACTCGGTGGAGCGATGATCTTCGCAAGGCGGCTGTCGAGAGTTGGATGAGAGTGGCCGAGGATCGTGCTCAGTGGCGAGCCATGGGAGAGGCCTTTTTCCAGCAGTGGACGAACATAGACTGATGATGATGATAGCGTGCGATGACTTCTCGCAGGCGGTATATCGTTATATGAAACTCATTACGTCGATAACTGTTCCCCGAAAGCGGGCCCTATGGCATGCGTTATGGAAATCTACCGCAGCCCGCGTGCGGGCCCTATCGACCAATGAAAACGGCTCTCCAAATGCGGGCCCTATGGCATGCATTATGGAAATCTACCGCAGCCCGCATGCGGGCCCTATCGACCAATGAAAACGGTTCCCCGAATGCGGTCCCTATGGCATGCGTTATAGCAATCTACCGCACCCCGCATGCGGGCCCTATCGACCAATGAAAACGGTTCCCCGAATGCGGGCCCTATGGCATGCGTTATGGAAATCTACCGCAGCCCGCATGCGGGCCCTATCGACCAATGAAAACGGCTCTCCAAATGCGGGCCCTATGGCATGCGTTATGGAAATCTACCGCAGCCCGCATGCGGGCCCTATCGACCAATGAAAACGGCTCTCCAAATGCGGGCCCTATGGCATGCGTTATGGAAATCTACCGCAGCCCGCATACGGGCCCTATCGACCAATGAAAACGGCACTCCAAATGCGGGCCCTATGGCATGCGTTATGGAAATCTACCGCAGCCCGCATGCGGGCCCTATCGACCAATGAAAACGGCTCTCCGAATGCGGGCCCTATGGCATGCGTTATGGAAATCTACCGCAGCCCGCATGCGGGCCCTATCGACCAATGAGAACGGTTCCCCGAATGCGGGCCCTATGGCATGCGTTATATTTAGAAATCTACCGCACCCCGCATGCGGGCCCTGTCGACTAATGAAACTGAGCCATAAAAAGGATGGGCAGGTTTGTATGTAGGTACTCTGGCTTAGGGACTTATAACGAAAAGCCATATCTTCGGTTTGGTATTATTGTTCATACATATAAGGCGCCAATAAATTAGTACCAATATTTCCAGGGCGTAACTTGCTAATCAAAACCAGTCAATTTCACACACAGACAACTTTACAAAATGAAAAAAAAAACGCAAACTTTTCGTACATCCAAAACGGATTACTGCTTTATAGTAATGGAAAATCAAAATTTTTTTTCAAATTTTAAAATTGGTCATAACAAAAGTGACTTGTTTTGATGAGTACATGAAGCCATAGAAATATTGGTATAGTCGGGGTAAGAAAAGGTTTCTTACCCCGACTATACCTAATTAGTTAGCATCCTATATATTTCCAAACCACTTAATTCCACTTATAAGATATCGATATAATAACAGTAGGAAGTCACTAGCGTTGCACCGTTCGTGCCAGGAAAATGTCTAGGTATAATTATAATCATTGTTAAGGTATTTCATATTCTACGACTTTTTGTATGGCGGGAAATCTCGAACCGCTGTATAAAAAAAGGTATGGCTAGTTAAGAAAACATATGAAAACGCACAAAAAAACAAAATCATCGACTGTTGCAAAACCTTCATAATCTGTATAGCGATACAGGGAAGTTAGTATCGAAAAAACCTACATACATTTCAACTCAAACTACTTTATGCAGCTATACCTTTTTTCACACAAATATTTGGGACCACCTGCCATAATAATAGTTTTAGAACTTAGAATAAGTTATCTAGTGACATATCGCCCACTCTTCTTTTCTTTACGTATGAATTAGTTTTTTTTCAAAAATTAAATTCCTGTGACAAGCTTTTATTCTAGCTTTTATTCATAGTGAAAATAAACTCACGTTTTTAAACGAGTTTAACTCGACATGTATCGAGCTAATCCGTAGCCCTTCTTCTTCGCGTTTTTTTCCATCAGATGACCCGCTTGCTCGTTTGCCTCCCTCTCATAATAAAATTAGACCACACGACTGATGTAAAACTTTGTTACCTCGATATAAAATATATATGATGTGTATATTATTATATGTCTACAGCGGCTAACAGATCTTAGATGGACCAAACAAGTAACATTCTGGAACGGCCCACTAGGCAAAGGAATAAGAGGTAGACCTATTACAAGACGGGAACATGATATTAAAGCAAAAGCTGGGGGTAAATTCGGGAACGCCCAACACTGTTTGCGAGCGGTAATTGGCTAAGTAAAGTTTTTTGAAGAGGGCTAATTATATTTTTTTTCGACAGTCGGCGTTCTGAAGATCGAGAAACTGCAGCTGTTTTATTTTTATCTCCTATTGTTTACTGGAAATATTTTTTTAAGTGTTCGAGATGACATTTGTGAGATTTTACGGCTGACAAGCCGTTCGTGCTCAGTACTAAGAAGAAATAGAAAAAAAAAACGAAGTCAACTGTCACTTCTGTCAATGTCAAATCGTTTGCGTTTCGTTTGCTTTGCGTTTTGGTGTGCTCAGTATGATTTTTGGACTATTTTTATCGACCTCCGCATAAAAACCGGACTTTCAATTTTATCGCATTTCTCCACGACCTATGCACGTTAATTGGATCACGATTGAATACTTTCGATCACTATTTTGGAACTGCTTCTTGGACAACGCAAAGCAAACGAAACGCAAACGGTTAGACTTCATTTGACATTGACAGAAGCGACAGTTGACTTCGTTTTTTTTTTCTATTTCTTCTTAGTACTGAGCACGAACCGCTTGTCAGCCGTAAAATCTCACAAATGTCATCTCGAACACTTAAAAAAATATTTCCAATAAATAAAAGGAGATAAAAATAAAACACCTGCAGTTTCTTAGTGTTGAAGTCGACCACTGTCGAAAAAAAATATAATTCCTCTTCAAAAAACTTTACATAGCCAATTCAATCCTTTGCGAAAGGATAGGAATGGGTTGAGCTTGGGATGAGCCATATTTTCCTCAAGTTAAGTATGAAGTATCTTCTTTTTGTATTTATTTTTCAACTTCATTTTTTATTACTTTTACGGTCATCCCGTGAAACCATATATTTCAAACTGAATACAAACTGAAATATAGATGCACGGAACGCTGAGGACCTGGGTTCGATTCCCAGCATTGGTCTTTTTTCTGGGGTTTTTTCTGTGCATCTATATTTCAGTTTGTATTTAGTTTGAAATATATGGTTTCACGGGATGGCCGTAAAAGTAATAAAAAATGAAGTTGAAAAATAAATACAAAAAGAAGATACTTCATACTTAACTTGTTTAAAGTTGCACAGTAGCGCCATCTCTTGGTCCAGGTGAGCGGTTAGTTCCGAAGGAGTGTTAAGTCTCTCGGTAGAGGGCATAACATAGATGCGCGTTTTATCACTGCATAAGGTGATTATAACAGACTGAAATGTACGATGTATGGGAAAAATTCGTCGCTAACCTCTAGACCAGTGATGGTGTAGGGGTAAGCACGCAGCACGGAACGCTGAGGACCTGGGTTCGATTCCCAACATTGGTCTTTTTTCTGGGGTTTTTTCTGTGCATCTATATTTCAGTTTGTATTTAGTTTGAAAACCATATTTTCCTGTTAATTCGCTTTGTAAATAAATAAACAAATAAATCCCAAACTCAGCCCAAACCTCTCGCAAACCAGTGAGTTTTGGCGTTCCTGAATAGCAGTTCAAACCAAGCCCAACACAAACGATTAAATTACCGCTACCAAATCCGTGAAGGCCCATTCCTGAATTTAGCCCCTGGTCCAAACTGGAGTCAAGACAAGTAGCTGAAGACAGAGTCAAATGGGCATCACTGGAGGACTTCACCCATTCTGGGGTTCCGGTAGATTAAATAAAAATCAAGTAACTATAACCCCCTGTTTCACCATCCATTGATCTTTATTTGACGGATAAATGTGATGCCATCTCTGTTTGTTTTGTTCGAACAGACGGTGACAGCATCACATTTATCCGTCAATGAACTAAAACAATTACTTTGGTCACCCGCGACCTTACAATAGTTACGTTTAAGCAAGAAATGTGTGTTCATGCGGTTCCTCCACCTCCACACTGTACGAACACACACAAATCACACAAACCCAACCATCACCACCACCAAGCTACACTGACGCGTTTCGAACTCAACCAGAGCTCATCTTCAGAGTTACCCCAACCGTATGCTACGCTACCAAATGTTAAACTAACAAACCAAAACAAAATGTTTTAACTTGTCACTGTAACTTCTCAAGTACCCACTTTATTTTTCTTATTCTCAAACTACCCTACAAAAATTAACTTTTATTGACATATTATAAAAATACCTTGAATTTATGTTTATTTATTTAAAAGTATTAATAAAATATGCCCTATAAATAAATACCCACTAAGTACCCACTTTATTTTTCTTATTCTCAAACTACCCCACAAAAATTAATTTTTATTGACATATTATAAAACTACCTTGAATTTATGT
Organism: Archips xylosteana; assembly: GCA_947563465.1. Lineage (NCBI taxonomy): Eukaryota > Metazoa > Arthropoda > Insecta > Lepidoptera > Tortricidae > Archips > Archips xylosteana. Next base: position 10,967,048 of record OX387373.1, read on the forward strand.
TTATTTATTTAAAACTATTAATAAAATATGCCTTATAAATAAATAAATAAACAAAAATTCAAGGTAGTTTTATAATATGTCAATAAAAGTTAATTTTTGTAGGGTAGTTTGAGAATAAGAAAAATAAAGTAGGTACTTGAGAAGTTACAGTGACAAGTTAAAACATTTGTTTTGGTTTGTTAGTTTAACATTTGGTAAAGGTAACGCCACCAGAGTTGAGGCCATGCACACAACCACATCTCATGTAATGACAGCGGGATTTTGACGTTGTGTTGACGTTTAACGACACACACAAACACACACAAATCACACAAACCCAACCATCACCACCACCAAGCTACACTGACGCGTTTCGAACTCAACCAGAGCTCATCTACAGAGTTACCACAACCGTATGCTATGCTAAAGGAAACGCCACCAGAGTTGAGGCCACGCACACAACCACATCTCATGTAATGACAGCGGGATTTTGACGTTGTGTTGTCGTTAAACGTTAGCATAGCATACGGTTGTGGTAACTCTGTAGATGAGCTCTGGTTGAGTTCGAAACGCGTCAGTGTAGCTTGGTGGTGGTGATGGTTGGGTTTATGTGATTTGCGTGTGTTCGTACAGTGTGGAGGTGGAGGAACTGCATGAACACACATTTCTTGCATAAACGTAACTATTGTAAGGTCGCGGGTGAGCAAAGTAATTGTTTTAGTTCATTAATATGGACCTCCGCAAAGTAACGCCTGATTCAATAAATTATATATCCGTCAGTTAAAATTAATCAATGGGTGGTGAAACAGCCCCTAAATACTATAAAAGCAACGGAGTAAGTGCGAAGGAGGGGTAATTACACAAAAGATCCCTAAGGGTCGAAGTGTGGACCCCTAATACTAGGATAAGATAGATATAAAAGGATCTAGACAGTAACCCTTTCGATCTGCACAAAATACGGCATGTTATTTTTGTCGCACTTGATCGGTTCGATTCCGAGAGACATTTTGTTTTTAAAAATAAAGGAATAAATAAATAATAAATAAGTATCACGGGACAATTCGCACAAATTGACCTAGTCCCAAACTAAGCAAAGCTTGTACTATGGGTACTAGACAACGGATAAACTTACTCGTACTTATATAGATAAATACATATTAAACATCCAAGACTCGAGCATGACCATTCGTATTTTTCACACAAATATCTGCCCCGACCGGGAATCGAACCCGCGACCGCAAGCTTCGTAGTCAGGTTCTCTAACAACTAGGCTATCCGGTCGTCTAAAGGAATGTCTTCTTTGTACAATACGTTTACTTTTAGTTTACCACCGACAGATGGCTTGCCTTCATTTCATTTCCAACTTTAACACCATACAAATAAAGCAGCTATTACAAAATCTGCAAACGTGGGTAACAATATTCTAAAATTGGCTTTATTTGCAGGTCGTTAAAGTTGAATATGAAATGAAGGCAAACCATCTGTCAGTGGTAAATGGAATGTGCTATTTCCAATATTTTAGGTAGTTGCCCTCCGTATGGCGTTCGATCTTTCCACCCTGCAAATAAATAAAAACCAATTGCATAATCGATTTAATTTTTTTTACTTATTTTCTAGGGTTCCAAACCTAAAGGGTAAAAACGGGACCCTAATTGCTGAGGCTCCGCTTAGCTAGACGGTTTAAATTTTCACAGATTTTGTATTTCGGTTACCGCTATAACAACAAATACTAAAAAACAGAATAAAATAAATATTTAAGGCTCCCATACAACAAACGTGATTTTTTTGCTCGTTTTTGCTCGATATTGATAACGGCAACAGGTAGACGCTTGAAATATTCACAGAATATTTCGATATATGTTCACTTTAAAAATAAATTATTAAATTAAAATAAAACAAATATTTAAGGGGCCCATACAACAAACGTGATTTTTTTGCCTTTTTTTTATTTAATTTAGTTTTAATTTAGGGTAAACTGCGTAATTGCCCAAGTATCAGTGATAGACCACTTTCAAACGCTGTCTATCATATACGTTAGATTCGCTGCAACACTTAAGGTGGAACAGCACGCTCTAGGCGCGAAATTCAAACTTTTTACAGTTTTTAATTTATTGTGGGTAAACGGTGTAACTGTTTAACTTCATATGGTACTTGCGGTTGTAAAACAGTGTTCTTTACTTTGATCAATTATAACTGTAGATACACATTGCCGAACAAAATCCCCTTCAAAGAATGTCCGAACTTTTTTATTTGGTTGCGTAACAAATAAAATCATCACCTACACAGAAATTTGAACCTTGTCTTTACTTCATTACAGTCGAATTTCGATAGCGGCAAAACTCCACTTGACAGCTAAACTTGACAATTTCACGCAACGTTCTGAGAAAAAAGAATGCCACTTTAATCAAAGTGGCGCTCATTTGGCTCGGACATTTTCGGGCGCGCGACTGTGGATCTACAGTTATAATTGATCAAAGGTTCTTTATATTATTGTGTAAAGCTTTTTAAGAATAAAACTGTTAGCTTGATATAAAAGTTGTCAAACATAGAAATTCGGACTTTCAACGCTTTGACAACTTTTATTTCAAGCTAATAGTTTTATTGTTAAAAAACTTTACACAATAATATAAAGAGCACTGTTTTACAAGCGCAAGTACCATATGAAGTTAAACAGTTACACCGTTTACCCACAATAAACCGGGAGCGCGGGGCGCCGTTGGAGCGTGCCCAGCGCGGTCAATAACACTGAATCATATTCGGTGTGCCGCGCTGCCGGTGTGTCACCGTATATTTGATTCAGTGTTATAGAACGCGCTGGGCACGCTCCATCGGCGCCCCGCGCTCTCGGTTTGTGGTGGCCTTTAGTGAATGCTAATCTGCAGAGATCGGAATTTTCACGGCAAAATATAAGACTGTCGCAAGCAAGCTAGTGTTAGAACCAATTTTTTATCGATGTCGATAGTTGTGCAATAGAAGAAAAAACGGTACACTAAATAAAAAAACATATTTAATACAGAATTTTAGGTCAGGTTTGTATGGAAATAAATAGATACAGATGCAATTTCTTCTTCGATGTCCGCGTCCGTACACACAGCAGCACATGACATTTTATTTGATTTGGTTTGGGTTGGAGTTAAAGAAAATGTACGAATTCGTTCCGGTCGCTGTTGAGACTGCTGGGTCTTGGTGCGTTGAGGCTAAGCGGTTTATTAAGGATTTGGGACGGCGTATGAGGGATAGAGGGAGCGATCCGCGTTCTGGTGCTTATCTGGTCCAACACATATCTTTAGCGATACAACGGGGTAATGCGGCAAGTGTTTTTGGGACGTTTGGCCCGGGTTTGAATCAGGTTTGAATGCTTGGGTTTAAGTAATATGACGAAGCTTGTAGCGGATTTTATATTTTTGTTTAGCTGACGAAGCCTGTTGCGGATCTCAATCTGTTGCTATGACGAAGCTTGTTGCGGATAACAAAATATTTTCTTTTTTTTTCTCATTGTATTTTTTTTATTAATTTCTGAAATAAATATACTTAGAAGTGTTTGGTTTGTGATAGTGATAGTAGTAGATAATCATTAATTTCTCAACATTCTCTGGGAGTAGCCTGTTTCGTTTATCACCTGACCTAAAGTTCTGTATTAAATGTTTTTTTATTTAGTGGACCGTTATTTACTTCTATTGCACAACTATCGATATCGATAAAAAATTGTTTCTAACATTAGCTTGATTGCGGCAGTCTTATATTTTGCCGTGGATATTCCGATCTCTGCTAATCAAACGCGTTTCTAGATAAAACAGATTGATGCCTTAAAATTAAATGGAAAGAATCGTCGGCATAAATGAACCTAATTTGTTTTGCTGGAAACACGATATGCAACGCCAATATATCTGTAAGCAAAGCAGCTGTGGAAATAGAGCACAATACGATAATTATTTACAAACACCTACGTGTTAGTAAAGTCTGTACGTATAGTTTATTGTACGAGAAATGCTTACAAGAAGAATCATTGACTCGGAATCCAGGTAAAAAAAATACACCAAATAATGAGCACTTAACATCGCACAGAAAAGATGGTTATGTACATTTTCATCACACTTGCTCGTCAATGGCGTTATTCCATGCCTGTATACTAAATGTCAAAGGCCTAATTTGTTCTTAAGGGAGTTATGGATTTACGTACAGTTTTTCTTCCCAAGGGAGTTCTAACTTTAGTTTTAAAATTTTCAAACAGACTAAGGAGGTTTCAAGTCAGCCAACGTTTTATTTATATGTTTAAAACTTAGCTACAACCCAATTTTACTACACAAAACTTTAAACAAGTTAGCTTAGCTATGAAGTATCTTTTTGTATTTATTTTTTCAACTTCATTTTTTATTAATTTTACGGTCATCCCGTGAAATCATATATTTCATACTAAATACAAACTGAAATATAGATGCACAGAAAAAACCCCAGAAAAAAGACCAATGCTGGGAATCGAACCCAGGTCCTCAGCATTCCGTGCCGGGTGCCATACCCCTACACCACCACTGGTCTAGAGATTAGACACGAATCTTTCCTATACATCATACATTTCAGTCTGCTAAATCATCACCTTATGCAGTGACAAGCGCTCATCTATGTTACACCCTCTATCGAGAGATTTTAACACTCCTTCGGAACTAACCGCTCACCTGGACAAGAGATGGCGCTACTGTGCAACTTTAAACAAGTTAGAGGATAGAGGGTGTAACATAGATGAGCGCTTGTCACTGCATAAGGTGATGATTTAGCAGACTGAAATGTATGATGTATAGGAAAGATTCGTGTCTAATCTCTAGACCAGTGGTGGTGTAGGGGTATGGCACACGGCACGGAATGCTGAGGACCTGGGTTCGATTCCCAGCATTAGTCTTTTTTCTGGGGTTTTTCTGTGCATCTATATTTCAGTTTGTATTTAGTATGAAATATACACAAAACTTGTCTACGCTTCATGAAACTTCGTTTTTTTTTATATTTTAAATTTATATTAAATAGTTTTGCAATAATTTTAGTAAGTATTTTTGTAACATGTTGGCAGAATGTGGCCGTATGGCCATTTGAATTCTAAACACAGTTTACATTATCTATGGCAGATGACTTGAAAAAAGTGACAATCTATATTGGCGGGTAGCCATTATTTATTTAATTTAAGTGTTTAGAGACAAAATAATTTCATTTTTGGATTCTTTTTCCTCGCAGTGTGATGAAAATCATTGTGTGTATCACGGGCCGTAAGGGGATTACAATCTCTATTCATTAAAAGCCCTCCACCTCCGGCGTCGGGCTTCTAATAGGCTCTCGTTAGTAATCCCCTACTTACGGCCCTTGATGCACTGCACAATGTACTATTCATTAAGCACGTATTTACTTTTCAATCATCACCATTACAGCCGAAGTACATCCACTGCCGAACACCGGCCTCCCCAAGGCTCGCCAAACCATTTCTGCACCATCCGCGTCCATGTTCCCGCAACCTTAATCAGGTCGCTCCATCTCGTTGAAGGCCTTACTACGTACTTTGCCACCGGTTCTTACCGGAAACAAACATGGCCGCCGCGTACGTAAACAGGAACGCTGAGTCCAAAGCGCCCAGCATTGTGTTGGCGTCCGTCGTGTCTAAACATACAAACTATATTTACAATGCATGTATTATTAATTGTTAAACTCTAAAACTGACATGTTCCGTCGGTGAACAATGTATGGAAAGGTCAAAGGTGTGCAGAATGAATTTAATTTACCAAATTACAGAAAAATATGCGAATTTCAAACATTTGTCCGTGTGTTATCTGTGGTATTTATAAACTGTGTAAATGTGATGTGTATGTGTGTTACTTATAAACTGTGAGAACGTTGCTTATAAGTTATAATGTTGCTTATAAACTGTGTGAATGTTGCTTATAAACTGTGTAAATATTATATATATATTAATAATATTAGGGGACAATCTCACACAAATCGACCTAGTCCCAAACTAAGCAAATCTTGTACTATGGGTACTAGACGACGATAGACATACTTATATAGATAAATAAATACTTAAATACATAGAAAACATCCATAACTCAGGAACAAATATTCGTGCTCATCACACAAATAAATGCCCTTACCGGGATTTGAACCCAGGACCTCTTGCTTCGTAGGCAGGGTCACTACCAACTAGGCTAAAGCGGTCGTTAAATGTTACTTATAATGTGTGTGTTGCTTATAAACCATATTAATGTTACTTATGATGTATGTCTTTAGAACAGTCTGTAGTGTGTGTGTACTCACTGAAAGGCGCCCAATTGCACCACTGGTCATCAGCAAGGTTCACCAGACCGCTGCACTGTAGTTTTGATGCAGGACGTACTTCACGACTATGCGAGTGTGAGTGTTTGTAAAGGCGTCTAAAAGTGTGTATTGTGTGTCACCTATTTATTTATTGGGTTCGAATCTCGGTAAGGGCATTTATTTGCGTGATAAGCACGGATATTTGTTCCCGAGTTATGGATGTTTTCTATGTATTTAAGTATTAATTTATCTATATATGTATGTTTATTGTCGTCTAGTACCCATAGTACAAGCTTTGCTTTGTTTGGGACTAGGTCGATTTGTGTAAGATTGTCCCCTAATATTTATATTTATTTATTAATTTATGTGTTTGTGTGTTACTTGCGATGTGATGTGTGTGTATGCACCAAAGTTTGTGTATGTTACTTATCTGTGTGGTATTTATAACTGTCTGACTTAAAGTTAGCTATCAACTGTCTGAAAGTTACTTAGAATGTGTGTGTTACTTAAAAAATGTGTGGATGTCACTTATAATGCGTGTGGTACTTATAAACTGTGTTAATGTTATGTGTATCTTCAGATAGTGTAGTGTACTCACTAAACGGCGCCCAGTTGCACCACTGGTCGTCAGCGGGGTCCACATTGTCAGGCGGCACCAGGCCGCTGCAGTTCTGATGCAGGACACTCTTGACCACCGATATCGGCTTCCTCGTCAGATGGTACGTCATGTAGGTGAAGTACGTCATGACTAGGATCGATATTTGATAGCTGAAAAAAAAAGATTTTTTGACATGACAAAGTCTAATAAATCGATGAACGCCGGCTGCACGCACGAAAAAGGATGACGCAATGTAACGAACATGTACGTACATGTCCTGTACATGAGAGAGCAGTGTGAATACCAGGATGTACAAGAGAGCAGCGCGCGCCAGGATGTACAATCTTAGTACTAGCGCTCGGGTAATTTTTAATGGGGGGTGCGGGGCTTTAAAGGGGGATGAAAATTTCATTGATTTTGCCGTAGGATGCACCGTTTTCAAGATATTTGACAAAACACCGGTTCTCGTCCGATCACCGACGTTAAGCAACGTCGGGCGCGGTCAGTACTTGGATGGGTGACCGCCTGGTTTCATTTTTGTTTTTTGAATGTTTTGTTATGACGTTGTCACGTTAAGCTATCGTCCGTAAACCGACTTTACAGACAACCGGTTTTTTGCCTAAACGAATGAAAACAAATCTTCGTCTTTAAAAAGTAAAAAGGTGGTAGCGCCCCGTTCCGCATTAGGGGAGTGGGGCACCTTTCTCTTGCCTCGTGGGGAGGCCCACATGATTCTTCTTTACGTTCCACAAGTATCTTAGTCTGTTATGAAATTGTGAAAGTCTTTGTGAGCATCTGACTATTCGTATTATGCAATAAATAGCTGATCCACGAACTTTGGCATTTTGTCTCACGTAAGATGACTAACATACAACTTGGTATTGTTTGACGCAGACATTATTACTTATTTATTTAAAAATATGGCTTCTGTTCTATTTTAATACAATTTCGCCAGTGTCAAAGTAAGCTCTCTTTGGGAGCGACGTTGTACGGTGATTGTAGTTTTTGCAACTTGATAGTAAAATACCAGAAACCACGTGGAGACAACTTGCGCATTAAAAAATGTCAGACACGAGAGCAATATAGAATTTTGTGATCAGTGTTAAGACGCTGTCAACACCAACGTCGGCGCACACTGTCTATTTGTATCGGAGTAAACGAGATGCCGCTATTACTGGGCAGCCGGGTATATTGAAATTTATCGGGCAAATATTGAATTAAAAAAAAACTGTAGGTTATTTGTGAAATATGACTCGTTAGCGGTTTAGGTATGAATATGTTCACTTCATGTTTTTAATTGCAGACGCATACGCCAAAAAAATAAAGACATAGAACCGTTTAATGATGATTTTAAGACCTATCTTTGCAATTATTTTCTATCGAGCCGATTTCGTCCAATTATGTATCGAGTCCGTCCACGGTCTTTGAAATATGATGAATTATTAACATATAATTTTTTGATGTGCTAGAACAAACAGTTTTTCTTAAAAAACTGTTTAAAAAACATCAATTTCAACAAAATTAGGTGTTGTCAGCCTCTTAATTATGGTTAATCGCTGCATATACACTATTATAATTATACTTCAACTAGCCAAAGAAACAGAAATACCAAAATTAGATACTGTCTACATCCGCCATGTTCGAATGCTACAAACGAATCATTTGACAGACATTGTAACGAAGGTAAGCGAAAGGTTTACATAGGGCTTTAGATGCTCCTAAAAGCAGATTACAAGTGAGTAGGAAAAATTGCTATCAGATGGCAATAAAAAATTACAATAGTCTGCCAATGCAATGGACAGAACTCACGAGTAATAGATTATTCTCTAAGTTACAAAAAAAAAAAATTAATCTTTTTATTGCAAATTAGTGTTACAAAAATTTTTCTTATACCTATTTAGTTACAAAAAACTTTCTGCTTGATGAATGTTTTTATTCCTTGAAAGAATTTTATAACAGCCGACTTAATCATAAGATGTATGGCTTATAAAATAAAAGATATTAAAGAAAAAAGAATTTTATAATAAAGTAAGAAATATTAATATTGACAATTGAATTATGATTATGTATGCAATGGCTGTTTGACCTTTTTTTTTTATTAGGGGACAATCTTACACAAATCAGCCTAGTCCCAAACTAAGCAAAGCTTGTACTATGGGTACTAGACGACGATAAACATACATATATAGATAAATAAACACTTAAATACATAGAAAACATCCATAACTCAGGAACAAATATTCGTGCTCATCACACAAATAAATGCCCTTACCGGGATTCGAACCCAGGACCTCTTGCTTTGTAGGCAGGGTCACTACCAACTACGCTAAAGCGGTCGTTAAACTCATTATCTTATCATTGACACATGTCAACATTAAAATTTAATTGAATAATTATTGGACAAAGTTGTAGATTAATAAAATAATTTTTAAGAATGTTGACTTTAGTACTACCTAAAACATTGTACATACCGTATACGTAAATCGGTCGACTGTGACGCACTACTGAATTATGTAACATCTGTATAATTATCGACAATCTGGCAATTAATGAATTTGAATTGCTTTGAAATTGAGTCCTAATAGACTTTAGTTTTTGCGCGGATTTCATCATTTCTAATGCGATCCCGCAGAGAAACTCCGAGCGTAGCCCTCTCCATCGCCCTTTGAGTGACTTTGAGCTTTCTTATGAGGCCCATCGTTAGCTCGAAGAATCGCCAGACTCAAGTGGCAGGGGCAGGGCTCGATCGTAGAACTGATGGCCGATGGGGCGAAAAGGTTCTCGAGTGGCGTCCACGGACCGGAAGCAGTGTAGGTAGGCCTCCAAGATGGGATCGCGTTTTATGCGGATGGCACGGGAACAAAAGCAATCTCATCATCATCATCGTCATCATTTCAGCCGAAAGACGTCCACTGCTCCCCCAAGGCTCGCCAAACAGATCGGTCCCGCGCCATCCGCATCCAATCCCGCAACCCTAACCAGCAGGCTTATTGTCTAACGCTTCTGACGCTTGCCTTCGCAATCACTATTTCTTTCTGTCAAACGGTATAAGTTGATGACAGAAAGAGATGGTGAAAGCGAAGGCAAGCTTCAGAAGCGTTAGACAATACGGCCCCTGGTCGTCGCTCCTTGTTGGAGGCCTACCTACACTGACGCCCCTCGAGAACCTTTTTGCCCCATCGGCCATCAGTTCTACGAGCGAGTCCTGCCCACTGCCACTTGAGTCTGGCGATTCTTCGAGCTATGTCGGCGACTTTAGTTAATTTGGGCAGATATTTGTGTGAAAATACAAATGTTTGTTCACGAGTCTCGGGTGTTTAATGTATTTAAGTATAAATAATAAATAATAATAATAATAGTTTATTTTCCTTAAACAAAAGTGCTTAGCATACAACAAGGTTGAGACCTCCTATTAAGTTATAAACTTGTGTCAGGAGGCCTCGCTCTTCTAAAAACCACATACATTTAAACAGTTTTACTAAAACTAAACTATTTTAATTAACCTAAACATATTATTTATGTGTGCGCGCGTGAGTGTGTGTGAGTGAGTGTGTGTTAGTGCGCGATTGTACTATGTGAGTGGCAGCGTAAGAGGTCCGATTTCACAAAACAACCAAGTACATAAATAAAACTTGTACATAAAGATTGCTCTTATCACAGAGTACCCCAAAATAAAAAATCCGTATTCATACTAATATTAAATATGTGTCTGTCTGTCATTCTGTCCGACTCGTCTTACTGTCTGTCTGTCAGTTAAGTATAGTAAGTATGTATCTATCTATATAAATAATGTCTACCCGTTATCTGGTACACAACACAAGCTTTGTTTACTTAGGGACTAGGTCAATTGGTGTTAATTATCCAGTGATAGGTATTTATTTATTTTATTAGGTTGTCTGTCGCGGTTCAACGTGGCAATGCGGCTAGTGCACTAGGCACCTTTGCGAAGCCGCCGGGTGCGATCCGGGGCGGCTTGTTTGACTGAGGGCCTACGCTAGCTGACGCGGATTACCCGGAACGGACGCCCGTCGTGCGCGCGTCTAATAAGAAATTGTATGAACAGCGCTAAGTGGCGCGGGCGCGTGCGACGGATTTTCGGTACATTTTAGATCCGCGAGCGGGCGCACGCGGCGGGCGTCCGCGTCACCTAGCGTAGGCCCTGACAGCATTTTATGAATTGTATTTTATATACCTTTTCTCAAACATGCTTTGAAATGTATGCGTTAATGTCACGAAATGAAGCCATGAAGTTTGTTGTTTATGGCTCCCTACATTACTTCTTGGCCTAGGCCATAAAAGTAAGTATGAAAAACCATTATTGTCCGCTGCTGTAACTTTTTAAAATTGTTTACTAACATTAAACTGCCAAAGGAAAAATTACATACAGCCAACTTACGACATTAAAAAAAATCTATCTTCTTTTATTTCTATAAAACCGCCTAAACTACTGGTGATGGATGGACGGATGTATGGATGTATGGATGTATGGATGTACGGATGGATGTATGGATGTATGGATGGATGTATGGATGGATGTATGGATGGATGTATGGATGGATGTATGGGTGGATGTATGGATGGATGTATGGATGGACGGACGGACGGACGGACGGACGGATGATGATGATGATGATGATGATGATGATGATGATGATGATGATGATGATGATGATGATGCATGTTTGAGAAAAGCTCTATACAATCCTCGGCCGGAAGAGGGATTGCTGGACTCGTTTTATCCGGCCTCGTCTACGACTCGGCCGTATACCCCAAATCTCGTCCATCAATCCCTTACTTCACGGCCTCTGCAGTAATGTACTATTTTATTAAGTAAGAGGGTATTTTCTACTGTAATTATTGTAATATTTGACGTGACAACGTCTAATAAATCGAGGAACGCCCGGCTGCGAAAAGGATGACGCAATGTTCCATACATGTCCCGTACAAGAGAGAGAGCAGCGCGCGCCAGGATGTACAATCTTAGTACTAGTGCTCGGGTAGTTTTTAATGGGGTGCGGGGGGGTTAAAGGGGGATGAAAATTTGATTGATTTTGCCGTATGATGCCCAGTTTTCAAGATATTTGACAAAACACCGGTTCTCGTCCGATCACCGAGGTTAAGCAACGTCGGGCGCGGTCAGTACTTGGATGGGTGACCGCCTGGTTTCATTTTTGTTTCTTGAATGTTTTGTTATGACGTTGTCACATTAAACTATCGTCCGTAAGCCGACTATACAGACAACCGGTTTTTTGAGTTTGATTTTGTATTTGACCGTGCATCTACGTATTATATGATCAAAACATCATCATCAACATCATGTCAGCCGAAAGACGTCCACTGCTGAACATAGGCCTCCCCCAAGGCTCGCCAAACAGATCGGTCCCGCGCCATCCGCATCCAACTCGATCCCGCAACCTTAACCAGGTCGTCGCTCCTTGTTGGAGGCCTATCTACACTGCGTCAAAGCATATTCTGAGATGATTTGAAGTATCTAGTTAATGCCAATACAAAAACGAAACCAGGCGGTCACCCATCCAAGTACTGACCGCGCCCGACGTTGCTTAACCTCGGTGATCGGACGAGAACCGGTGTTTTGTCAAATATCTTGAAAACGGTGCATCCTACAGCAAAATCAATGAAATTTTCATCCCCCCTTTGAGCCCCCCCCCCTCAACCCAAGTTGTTACAAAGAAAGCACCAACAAATAATTTAATTATTACATATTATTTAAGTAAACATTGATTAGTAGTGGCACACTTATTAGGTGTTGCTTTGTTTACTATATAATATTATGACTATTTAGACATAGTAAGTAATAACTATGACTAACATGTTTTACAATGTTGTTACTTTTAGATAGCAGTTGTTTACTGTTCTAATCATTTCTTAGATTTTTAACCCCCAACACAAAAAGAGGGGTGTTATAAGTTTGACCGCTATGTGTGTGTGTCTGTCTGTGGAATCATAGCTCTTAAACGGGTGAGCCGATTTGGATGCGGTTTTTTTTAATAGAAAGCAGGTTTCTTGGCAATGGTTCTTGGACATGTTTCATCAAAATCGGTCCAGCCGTTTCAAAGTTATCAGATCTTTTGTTAGCTGCGGAAGGGATCTTAGACGCATAACGGGCATTGACTTAATGTTCAAACATACCTATTACCTATTAGCAGTTGTTTACTGTTCTAATCATTTCTTAGATTTTTGAAACAAAGTTTTACTCTCATGCATTATTAACACACTTCAAAATAGATAGTTAAAGAACTAAAAAACTGTAAACAATCAGATCAGCTACATGTCATAATAGGGATGTTGGATGTTGACGCCATTAAAAAATAATTCGAAGACACAACTCCAGTAAAAAAGCGCTTTATTTAAGCCCCGAAAATCAGATTAGTTTTCGATTAACTGCAAAACTAGATTTCTTGTTGTTTAAAACAAATAAATAGTTAGTTTGAGTTGGCGAACAAGTGACGTCATAAGTCGCTATTGCCATTCAAACTTTATGGGAGAATTGTTTTCAAAAAAATTCAAAATTCAAAAATTCAAATTGTTTATTATATTACATACTAGCTTTTGCCCGCGACTCCGTCCGCGTGGAATTAGTAATTTGGGCATTTTACCTTTAATTGGGTACCTACTCCCAAGTCACTACTTCTAAAAACTGTTCTATAAATTCTTAAAATAGACGTATCTTTCTTATTTGTGAACCGATTCAAATGAAACAAACACTAAATGTTAATCCAAGAAAATACCAACATATCAGTGAAAACCGCATCCTTCTAGGTTAAGCCGTTTCTGAGATTAGCGCGCACAAACGCACAGACAAACAGACAATAATTCTAAATAACATTGTTTTGGGTTCTATTGCGCTAATAAATAGCCCTAGTGACAGTTTTTCTCAAATATCTTCAATGTACAGACACCGACTTGTTACAGATTTATTATATGTATAGAAGTACAGTGATGCTTTAGGATTAAGTTATTACAATAAAAATAAAAAATAATGATTTTCAGATGTTGGATTGTTACCTGGCACTAAAGTAATAACCGTATTTACTAAAATTATGAATTATGAAGCATGCAAAAAGACCAATTATACAAATAAAACATGTTTCGACAGCTCATATAAAGTATGTCAATTGATTGGTGGTGTCAACATCCTTATTATATTGCATTGTCACCTGATTTTCACATGCATGCAAAATTTTAGCTCAATCGGTATAAATCGAGAAGTGGGTCACATTTAACTTGCATTTAACAACCGCATTAGCCTAGTTGGTAGTGACCCTGCCTACGAAGCAAGAGGTCCTGGGTTCAAATCCCGGTAAGTATGTTTATGGTCATCTAGTACCCATAGTACATACAAGCTTTGCTTAGTTTGGGACTAGGTTGATTTGTGTAAGATTGTCCTCTAATATTTATTATTTATTTATTATTTATGAGTAATAAACATCCTTCTTCATTATTATCTGTTGGCTTTTACTTATTACTTAGAGAGTTTTGCTTTAGACAGGCATTTTAGGTAGGTACCACAGACAGGCATCCCTCTATTTACATATGGTAACCCTAGTCTCATTGGAACTTTGAATTACTGTAATAATCATCTTTATCATCATTACAGCTGTAGGACATCCACTGCTGGGTATAAGCCTCCCTTAATAAATGACTCTACTTCTTTTCAAATCATTAATTATAATACATTGTTATCTATATTCAATTACAAAAAAGGTGATGATTTTAAAAGCATGCAGCCCTATGCTTCTTTTAGCATAATCAGAAGTGTTATTACAGAAAATCGGGGTCAATATTAGAATTGATTTAAAATTTTAATTTACACAGACTCTACGTCGCGTGCAAAAAATTATGCGCATGGAAACTTAGTCATTGCCTCCAATGTCTTTTGTAATTAAAAAAAAGGCTAGCCTCGCTTTTAGAACAAAAAACATGACTCACTACAGTCACTACTTACCATCGTAATCTATTTAGTTGCAACCGAGGACAGCAAATACTAGACGCCCGCTGTAAACATTGGATTCCAAACGGCGCATCTATGTTCACCCCACTCATTCTAAACCGGAATTTACGTTTGAATTTGCGAAAAATATCGAAGATAACACCCCTCATTCACGCCTCCACTAATTTACTCTACCACACGCATAGTAATGACTGAAAAAAACTCTTTGTTTTCACGCACTGGTCCACGGAAGTTTTTACCCGATTTCTGTTACAGTTTTCAATGGTAACTAGTTATTATTTTATCGCTACGGTTTATCAGTGAAATGGATTAGTTAATAACGTGCACGGAAACGTGGTTTATGGATTATTATCGCTCGAAAATCGTATGGCAACTGACACGTTTCATATCAAATCAACAATATAAAATTTCATTTCTAATCGGAGTTACGTTCGCAAAATTGCCAGTAGCGCTTTTAACTAATACCTTTAATAGCCTTTAATATACTAAAATCAACTTTATTGTAGTAACACAAAGTTTAAATTTATTTGATATTTTTTATACAATACTAGAAATAGTCAAAAAAGTGGTGTCTACCTAAACGTATGCATTGTCGGTAAACGTCACAATGACGTTTCGTTTTGTTATTGCATTGGCTGAACTTGGATGATGGCGGATTTTGATTGATTGACTTTTTAACAATAACAAAATAATTAAATGGCGTGAAATTAATGCTACAGGGCTGCCATAAGTCTAAGATATTATGTTCCAGCTTATAAAGTAGAGTCCCAGTGTTTTAGTAAGATAGTTAGTTCAAATACAACACAATATTCTCCTGAATCCTGATTTTTTTAACAGTTGTAGTACTAGAGAGAGAGAGAGTTTTGTTACTTTAAGTAAAAAAAATTGCATCAAGATAGTTTGAGTTCCGGAAAAGATCATAGGATAGACTCTATCTCGGAAAATTGCATAGTTTCTTCGGGATACCTAGCGATAAAATAATTCATCGCAGCTAGTAGAAAATAAAAATTTTACTATCGCTAGGTATCCCGAAGAAACTATGCAATTTTCCGAGATAGAGTCTATCCCATGACCTTTTCCGGAACTCAAACTATCTCTATACCAAATTTCATCTGAATCGAAGACAGACAGACCCGCTTTCGCATTTATAATATTAGTAGTACGCGAGTATGAATGGATATTTCGGAGAGATAAAAAGGCATAAAGTTTTATAAAATTGTTTTCTCACGGTAGCTGCAATAAGTAACGATCTTGTTGGTCTTACAGTTACAAATGCTAAAATAAAATAGTTTCCCAATTATAAAATTAACGATATAGCTTAATTCAGTGCCATAAAAACTACAATCAGTAAAAAACTACAATTCCGATTTGCTCTAAAAACTATTTTTAGTTTTAATTTGGAAGCCTCCCGTGGGATGGTTCTTGAAGAAGACGCAGACCGAAGAGAAGATGGCGAGATGACTTGGAAGTATTGGAAATGGAATCCCAGGAATATATTTTTGACACAGAAAAGCAGCGGAAAAAAGAGAAAGCTTTTTAGCAGTGGTACACTTAATACGCTTTAAGAAAAACTCGAAAATTTGCTATGAAATCTATCGCATACGTGACAGCCCTGTGTTACTGGGTATAAATTTTCACAACTAACTCAGAACCCAAGGATCAACATGTTAATAGTAAGTAGGTAAATAAAATGCCTAAGCCTAAGCAATTTAAGAAGATAGATAGATAGAAAACATTTATTCAAATAAAAAACAAATACAATTTAAATTTCATTAAATGCGCCAAACTGGAGTGACCAGTTTGTTGGCGCGCCACGCTCAAATCACATTACTACTTAACAAGGTCTATAAGGTTAGAGTTGTTCTAATGCTAATGATATTAAAATTAGTAATTAGCGAAGATATGCATATTAACACTAAGACGAAGCAAGTTAAATTACCAACCACTTTTGCTACTTGATATACGGCTCTAATAGTGCATTTTTAAGCTTAAGCTTAAATGCTGCTTTACTTATATTATCATACGGAAACTTTATGGTATTAAAAATTCGAGGAGTCAAATAATCCAATGTTCTTTCCCCATAATAATTACAACTTTTTGGTTCAACATAATGCGGCCTCTTATCAGGTCTCAATGACCTAGAATTAAGGTGTCGAGGCACCTTGTGGTCGTTGGAATTGAACTGGTCAACGGCCACAAGATACCTAAACTTTTCTTGGACAGGGAGGACCCCACACACCCCATATAGCTGATCGTAATTATCTTTATGTTTAAGTCTAACTCTTTTACTCACAAGCTGCTTTAAAAATCTTAATTGTAATGACTTAATCTTACTTATATAGGAAGGAAAAGTGCTCCCATAAACAATGAGACCGTACCCAATCAATGATTCCACTAACGCATGGTAAACTACAAACAATGTTTTTTTGTTGACTGTATTTTCAAGGTGGTAGAACTTTCCCAACAATATTCTAAGTTTATTACAAAGGTGGTTAACGTGACTTTTCCAACTAAAATTGACATCTACTATTATTCCGAGATATTTATATTCGGTAACCGATTCCAGATCAACACAGGCACACCCCACCTTGTCATTGTGCAGACAATTGTAAGTATGACCAATAATTGATATATTAAAACCTCGATTGGACATGTACGGTGAGCAAACGCGCATCACTTTCGTTTTGCTTACATTTAAAATAATGCCGTTATCATGTGACCATTTCAAAATATTTTCAAAATCGACTTGTATTTTTCTTTCTACTTCACAAAGGTCTTTATCCGCATACAATATGCATGTATCATCAGCGTACATATAAATTTTACAGTGTCGTATGACATTGGTCATGCTATTAACATGCATAATGTATCCAACCGGGCCATAAACCGAGCCAGTTGGTACACCAGACGTCACGCACGCTTCCCCACCGGACACCCCGTTAACAACCGTTCTCAAGTGTTTTACTCTACTTAGTGCCTGTTTATATATTTTATGACATACGATTAAATTAATAATAAAAAAAACCGCATCCAAATCGGTTAACTCGTTTAAGAGCTATGATGCCACAGACAGACACACAGACATAGCGTTCAAACTTATAACACATAACACGCCTGTTTTTGTGTCGGAGGTTAAAAATAATATAGCAATCGATGTTCTTTCGTCCAGGGGTACATCCTAGCCTTGCTATACGTGCCATCGCGATGCACGTTGACGTTTCGCCCGGCCGGCTGGCTCGATCGAATGGTGGCGTACCACAAGAAGCTGTTCTTGCAAGACGTTGACAAGATGCCTCCGGAACCCATCAGAGGTAAACTTAGAGCGATCCTAGCGACACCTTGTCATAAAAGAGAGAATCTGCCATTTTGGCACTTGCAAATCACCATTTACGCTTTTTCAAAACAAAATACGACGAAGATCTGGAATCAGCTTACTGCGGCAACATTCCCGGAGCGTTACAACTTAGGGATCTTTAAAAAACGTGCCTACCAATTCCTAAAAGGGTCGGCAACGCACCTGGGACTCCCCTCGTGTTGCGGGTGTCCATGGGCGACGGTGATCGCTCTCCATTCGGTGACCCGTCTGCTCGTTTGCCCCCTCTTATATAAAAAAAACACCATGTTGTGACATACACATCAAATATTAGCAAAAGACAAGTTTACGACACGCAAGATAAGTCAACTAGTGTCATTCACTTGAATACAGATTCATAACTGTATCCCCTTACTAGGGCGTCATGACTTATTGGGCATAACCAAGTCAATTACTAGGACATTTACCTTACGTAGTTTCAAGTTTCTATGAAATAGAAATAGAAATAGAAATAGAAATAGAAATAGAAATAGAAATAAACTTTATTGCATAACTGACACATGACAATGTACAGAATTCAAAAAAGGTTGTATTTTTTTTAAATAACAACTTAAGTAGGTACATGTCGATTCACAAGAACTGGCACGAATGGATTGAACGAAAGTAATGTCAATTTGACACTTCTGTATGAAAATGACTGTAATAGGATAGTGTATTCAAATAGGCAACACATAGATCTATACTTTCATTCACTCATTCGATCCATTCGTGCCAGCTCTTGTGAATCGACCTGTACTTAACAGCACCTTTCAACAATACATCCCAAGGTAAGCAAGCTAAGGCATTTAAGACCATTTTTCTTCACAGCAACACTGCAAAAAGCCCCGCCAGGATACGTGGACCCTCCGACGTGGGACTTCGAGTCGGTCATGCGCCTGATTACCCTAGTGCACGAGAGTGCGCAGGCGCGGCCCGTGCGCGACGCCATCCGACGCGCGATGCGTCCCACGCGACGCCTGTTCATCGGAGAGGGGCGGAACACTTTTAAACTGTTCCCCAGTCTCACTAGGGTAATTGATACTATTGGGAACATGTTAAATCCTATTAGTACAATACAGATATAATTTATTGAAGACCAAAAAACAATATAGGTGAAAAACTTAAGTAAATGACCATATAGTACAGTCGCAAACCGGGATTGTTGAGTCACTTACCTATGTTCGTAACTTAGCCGTGTAATGCAAATCGAATAGCTGTCAGCTAGTCCGTAACATCGGTCATTGATTACACAGCTAAATTGCGAACTATGGCAAGTGGCTCAATAATCCCGGTTCGCGACTGTACTATATAATGTATAGTATAAATCTTCCCAGGTGAACATTTCGCTTCGAGCCCTTATCTTTCAAAACAAACTGTATCGGCATAGTATTAAGGTTCAAATTTAATGTAATGGCTCGAAGCGAAAAATTCACCTGAGAAGATTTATACTATAGTGTACAGAATTGATATGGAGCTTAAGGCGTTATTCAAATTTGGAACGTCGATTTGTTTATACGTACGTACGGACACGTTACTACTACATAACAGGTCATTTACGTTAAGTTTTTCACCTATACAGAAACATTATAAAAAAACCGGTTGTCTGTAAAGTCGATTTACGGACGATAGTTTAACGTGACAACGCATAACAAAACATTGAAAAGACAAAATGAAACCAGGCGGTCACCCATCCAAGTACTGACCGCGCCCAACGTTGCTTAACCTCGGTGATCAGACGAGACCCGCTGTTTTGTCAAATATCTTGAAAACGGTGCATCCTCGTTAGTTAGTCCTTAGGTGGTTAGAGAACCTGACTACGAAGCATGAGGTTCCGGGTTCGATTCCCACGTCGGAGCAGATATTTGTATGAAAAACACGAGTGTTTGTTCTCGAGTCTTGGGCGTTTAATATGTATTTAAGTATGTATCTATCTATATAAGTATGTTTATCCGTTGTCTAGTACCCGTAACACAAGCTTTGCTTAGCTTACTTTGGGACTAGGTCAATTGGTGTGAAGTGATATTTATTTATTAATTAGATTAAGCAGGCTCAGTACGGTCAGCCAAAAGAAGTAGTTTCAAATCCTGGCTAGGGCACATGAAAAACTCCTAGTGAAAAAATACGAATAACTCACGTCTATGAACGAGTTTAGCTCTAATGAACATACTCCACAGCAATGGGGCGTGTGTTCCGGGAGGAAGGGCTACGGATCAGCCCGAAACATGTTAAACTAAACTCGTTCATGGACTTGGGATATCCGTACTTTTTTCACTAAGAGTGAGTGTCACTGTAGTTTAATGTTCACATGAAAAACTTATGTGACCCCTTGTAATCTGTGCATAGAATGAACAAAACTTCTACTACGACTTCAGCAGCGAAGAAATATACGCGGAGGAGCCCCCGCAAGAACCCGGGCCCATCACGGACGACTCCATCATCATCGTTGCCAACCCCGTCGAGTCGCGGCTGCCGAGCGCTCACATCAGCGTGCGCCTGCTCAAGTATTCATTCATTCGTACCTTCGTTCATTCACTCATTTATTCACACATAAATTCGCTCATCTATTCACTCATTCACTTTTCATTTTGTGTCAACTACGTGTGAACATTTTGAAGAATGCTAATTCGTTGGAGGACGTACTGCCGTTGCTGTATCCTAGTAGTTCTGCTGGTTAATGCTAACCTTGTTGGAGGTAAGTTTGGACGAGCTGAAGATCGAGGGAACCTGCACCAGCTACTACGGCTAAGATCTGCACCACCATCTGCAGACGTCGAGGTGAGTGCTTCCAACAATAGGTCTCAGCCTTTATCCAATCATTTGCCGTAGTATAATTCTTGCTGAGCCTTGGTGAGGCTTATGTTCAGCAGTGAACGTCTTTTCGCTGAAATAATGATATGATGATGATGAGTATAATTCTTAATTGTCGTTTTTTTACAGTTCATTTAAATTTAACCCTAAACTTTTTGGTCGATTTGGTTTTGGTTTTTACTCGTTAATTCACTCATTTATTCACTCGCTCATTAATTCACTTATCCATTCCCTCATTCATTCACTCATTCATTCACTCACATTTTACAGCAGTTAAAAAGTAATAAGTAGTGGCAAATACAAAATCAACAATCCCTTGAAGAAAAAAGTGCGAAAATTTTCTTATTAGCAATAACTAAACGCATGTAAAGCGCTATTCTAATTTTAATCTAATGAATTAGAGTTCTTGAAAATGTTTTTTTTTTCTCCAGAGAAATTATGGAGGCAAGAGCATTAGCTGCCAGGGAAATGCCAAGCACGACCAAAACAACTATGTGAGTGAGATCACAGGATTATCTTATAATTATAAAAGACGATGTAAAATAGAAATGAAATTTTCCATACATAATTGTTGCTACTGTGGGAATAGGCACAATAGTGATCTCTCCAAACAGATGTCATGCTTGGAATTGAAGTCCGAAGGTTGGAAGTTGTATTTATGAAGTTAAGAAAATTCGCTCGCTACTTCGCTATAGTAGAGGCCATAATTCGAGAGACAACTTTGACGATTCATTTTCTTAAATGTTGCCACAGACAGGGTAGTGCTGTTCGTGTCGATAATAAAAAGAAACATTACGGCTTTGGCTATCTGTGGTATTTATTCATTACTTACGGTGATATGATTAATTTAATGTAACACTTTACATTTCAATGTAAGATATCATTAAAGGAAGTGAAAAACCCGTCTTATATCAAATCATATAGTCCAGTCGACACTGATTATCGATATCGGCCACATCACTATTCAATAATAAGTTAATGTAGTGTTAATGAAAGTAAGTTGTTAGTATATAATCTTAAAATTTAAAAGATTGTACTAATAATATTAACATTATTGATGTCGGAGGCCAAGATCCACTTCGGGTCGCTGAGCCAGCGAAAGTAAGTAAGTAAGTAATAATATTAACAATTAATTTGTATTTTTATGAAAGTAATAAACAGTTTAAATTTTAATTTTAATTTTTTAATTTTTTTTAATTACGTCTAACCCTGGTAACCCTTTAATTGACAAGCTTGTCTCTCGAATTATGGCCCCTAGTATAGTTAGTGTAAGGCCCATACTACACGGGCGGTTTCCCGCCGCGGTTTCCCGCTCGACGGAGCTGCGCAGTGTAGTTTGCACCATACAACTTCCATATAAAATTGTGTCTAGTGGCGGTTCAGAAGCGGTTTCCCGCGGCGGGAGAACCGCCCATGTAGTATGGGCCTAAATGCAAAATGAACCAGTATCTCTGCCTGGCAACTAGATGGCGCTGGAAGTCACTACACTAACTCTTTCAGAGTGAGGCTGGGGCTGGTTTCCGCACGCACGGGCCAGCGGATTGGGAACTTCACACACACTATTGAGTTGCTTTGCTACGCAGGTGTACGGATGTTTGGAGGATGTTTTCCTTCACGTATAGCTCATCTATGAAATAGGTGGCTACAAATATGAATTAGACTCGGCTGGGCAGCGTTCGGGAAGCTCCGCAATATCTTGTCATCCAATCTACCTACCGCAATGTCTCAAGTCAAAAGTCTTTGAGCAGTGTGTGTTGCCATGCCAGTGATGACTTTATGGCAAAAGACTTGGCCGCTAACGATGGGCCTCATAAGAAAGCTCAAAGTCACTCAGAGGGCGATGGAGAGGGCTATGCTTGGAGTTTCTCTGCGGGATCGCATTAGAAATGATGAAATCCGCGCAAGAACTAAAGTCACCGACATAGCTCGAAGAATCGCCAGATTCAAGTGGCAGTGGGCAGGGCACATCGCTCGTAGAACTGATGGCATATGGGGCACATAAGACATATTAAGACGCTGTCAACACCAACGTCGGCGCACACTGTCTATTTGTATCGGAGTAAACGAGATGCCGCTATTACTGGGCAGCCGGGTATATTGAAATTTATCGGGCAAATATTTAATTAAAAAAAAACTGTGGATTATTTGTGAAATATGACTCGTTAGCGGTTTAGGTATGAATATGTTGACTTCATGTTTTTAATTGCAGACGCATACGCCAAAAAAATAAAGACATAGAACCGTTTAATGATGATTTTAAGACCTATCTTTGCAATTATTTTCTATCGAGCCGATTTCGTCCAATTATGTATCGAGTCCGTCCACAGTCTTTGAAATATGATGAATATTAACATATAATTTTTTTGATGTGCTAGAACAAGCAGTTTTTCTTAAAAAACTGTTTAAATGACATCAATTTCAACAAAATTAGGTGTTGTCCCTCTTAAGAGACATTGTATTAATTTGACATAGATGGAATAAGTAAAATACTTGTTTCTTATTTTATATATTTTTTTGATGAATTGTATTTAAATTGTAATAATTTTTAAGATGATGTAAATTTATTTTGCCGAAGATTTTATTTTAGTATTTAAGGCATACCTACATGAGTAGGTATGCCTTATTATTATTATTATGAAATAATTCGTATACCCGTTCGGGTACAACATAGCTGAACATGACTACAGTATATACCTATATTTCAAACTAAATACAAACTGAAATATAGATGCACAGAAAAAACCCCAGAAAAAAGACCAATGCTGGGAATCGAACCCAGGTCCTCAGCGTTCCGTGCTGCGTGCTTACCCCTACACCATCACTGGTCTAGGGGTTAGCGACGAATCTTTCCCATACATCGTACATTTCAGTCTGTTATAATCACTTTATGCAGTGATAAAGCGCTTATCTATGTTATGCCCTCTACCGAGAGACTTAAACACTCCTTCGGAGCTAACCGCTCACCTGGACCAAGAGATGGCGCTACTGTGCAACTTTAAACAAGTCAGATATGAAGTATCTTTTTTATTTATTTTCCAACTTCATTTTTATTACTTTTATGGTCATCCCATGAAACCAGCATTGGTCTTTTTTCTGGGGTTTTTTCTGTGCATCTATATTTCAGTTTGTATTTAGTTTGAAATATATGGTTTCATGGGATGACCATAAAAGTAATAAAAATGAAGTTGAAAAATAAATAAAAAAGATACTTCATATCTGACTTATATACCTATGTTCGACGAAGAAATATATTGATTGATTGAACTTTAAAACTCTTCAGTTTATGGACGACGGCGACTAAGAACTGCACCGGCACAGCGACAACGGTTAGTGAAGGCGACACCACCGTCAGTGGTGACGTCACCGAGACCACCGCTGCTGGCGAAACTACTGCCAGTGAGGGTGAGACCACGGCTGGCGAGACCACTGCTGCTGGCGAGACTACTGCTGCTGGCGAAACCACCCCTGCTGGCGAGAATACTACGCCTGCTGGTTAGTCTGGTCCCATCACGCCAAATCTTGACTTTCATATTCCATATCTTTTTTTGCGGTGTATTCTTAGTCATGACACACGGCGGACACGCCGCACAAAACACGCGTTCCTGAATCCACACAAGCACGACGACGTCTGTACACGCGTCAATGTGTGCGTAAGATGCACAGGGCTGACTATCGCAAAAAGAGATAGAAAGAGATAGCTGCGGAAAGTGAATGCCGCGCCGTTCGTTGAGCGCGAGCAACGTTGTAATGTAAAATAAAATGAGTAGGTAATCTAATTATCGTAGTACTTATAATTAAACTTATCGTTTGTCTAAATTAAGTGTTTAAAAATAAGTGAATGAGTGTATTTTGTAAAGACAATTAGAGAATGTAATTGTAGATATTGATAGGAAATAATTAACAAATTAATTTTACTAATACCTACCTACTAATATAAGACGTCTATTTATACATTATAGGTAACAAACTTTTAAACCTACTTTCCCTAGTTACTAATGATACATGTTGCTAATTAAAGTTGGTTATCTACCTTCTTTCGTCCTTCGGAAATCGAAAAGAACTCCTTTCCTTGTCTTTGGTTGATGCCAAACACCCATACAATGCGCAATATATTCCCATTTCGCAAAAGTTTAGTGCCGTGCGGCCACGGACCAGTTGGTCCGTGCGTGCGGCCGACATGCATCGCGTCGCACACCCGACTGGTGAACAGTGGCGACATGCAATCGGCACCTTGGGGGGAGGGGTAACTCGAATCGGTGCGGGGCGGAGCGTTTCCATTCTGTACGTTAGTACTATTATATATTCTGTGGCCATGATGGTTCTTCCGAAAGAGCTAGCAGGTTTAAATAAGCTTTTGTTAAAAAAAAAAAGATTGTGCGTGGAATCCCTCCGCGCGGAAGCAGTGAAACTTCATAATAAAAAATAAAAAAATAAAATGTGGAAATGAAAAAGGCACTTATACGTCAATATGAACCTTATTGCAATAATTTAAAGAACTAAATTTACTTATGCATCTATGTGTTTAAATTACTCACTAGATGGCGCTTTTATCAAGTCTCATACATAGTGAACCAGGCGGTCACCCATACAAGTACTGACCGCGCCCGACGTTGCTCAACTCCGGTGATCGGACGAGAACCGGTGTTTTTGTCAAATATCATAAAAACGGTGCATCCTACGGCAAAATCAATGAAATTTTCATCCCCCTTTGAAACCCCGCTCACCCCCCCCGCACCCCCCCTCCCCCCCACCTCACCGAGGGGTCTCAAACGTCTCGTAAACGTCAACTATTTAACGCAACGCTTGTTGGAAGTCGCGTTAAGAAGTTTCACTTTAAATAAAAAAACTAAAAAACACGTTTTAAAAAAATAAAAATAAAAAATAATTTAATAAATTGCAATTCACTATTCTTATAGTGCAGTAAAAAATCTTAATAAGCAATTATTATATTGTTATATCCAGATCAAAATTTGTAAACAATTCTAAATATTGATAAAATACATAATAATAGTTTAAAATATTTTATTGTAAAAAAAGCGTGGGGTGCTTTTTAAGATGTTATCAAAATGATAATCCTTGACAATTGACACCATGCACCCCACGATTTTTTTACAATAAAATATTTTAAACTATTATTATTTATTTTATCAATATTTAGAATTGTTTACAAATTTTGATCTGGATATAACAATATAATAATTGCTTATTAAGATTTTTTACTGCACTATAAGAATAGTGAATTGAAATTTATTAAATTTATTTTTAATTTTAATTTTTATTTTCTTAAGAGGATACGATGCGCACCATTTCTCCATACAAACGTAATCCCCTGTTTCCTCCCTGGATAATGGCTTTAGAGCCAAATTTTTTTTACTGTGTAATCTGTATCTACCACAGCTATGCCCCTATATTTCGTTTTTTTCCATATTTCAATTAACATAAGAAATATGAGCTTTCAAAAACTGAAAAAATTGCCCAATTTCAACGTCATTTTCAGACACTCATCAGAAAAGAGTCCCTCATATAAACAAAAAAAGGAAAACATAGGGGCATAGTTGCATCTATCCTCTAATTATATTTGAAAAAAATATTTATACTGGTCCAGTTTTCGAGAAGAAAACAGGGGATTACGAAATGCTGTTTTGATCAATTTTACGCGCCTATTAACGGTCTGAGCTGCAGTTGTCCCGCTCTCGCTGTACTGACACGGAGGGGTTCGGGCGAGACAGCGACATTTCATTAAAATACCTATTTCTCAAAAGTCTCTCAGCCATCGTACCCTCTTAAAGCGTGTTTTTTAGTTTTTTTAAACTATTATTTATTATTTTTATTTTTTAAAGCGTGTTTTTTAGTTTTTTAAACTATTATTTATTTTCTATTTTTTTGGTGCATTTTTTCACAGTGAGAGTTTCCATGTGCTAAAAAGAGACACAAAACGGTTTTTTGCTCGTCTTAAATAGAATCAGTCTATCTTATACTTGGTCTTTGGTACGCGCGCACTGCTCTACACTACTAAACGTAAATCTCTTTCTTTCTAACTTTACCCCACACCCTTAACCTCAACCCCCTAAACCCCTTTCCCCTCCAATTCACTATCTGGTATGATGGGAATTCGGTTTTGAATGGAACATGGTGTATTGAAAACAAGCTTTTTTGGCAATCCTGTACAGGGTGGAAAAAATCTATGGGCCCTGGAGGGGAACTACCTTAAATCCTTTAGTTAGCTCATTTCACTGAAAGGAAACATTCCTTTATTTTTAAAAAGAAACAAAACTGCATTTAAAGATTTTAAATTTGGTTCGAACCAACTAAAAATAAAAAATAAACCCTCGCTATTTTATTATACGAATCGGTAGGATTGTTGTTCAGGATAAAATTTGTCTAATAAACATATCTCTGGTCTGGACTTCTCGCTGGCCATCTAATCGTCCCGTTTGTACCTATCCAGACATTGAAATTTTCATTAAGGTAAGCCCTGGAAATTCTGCTATTGTGGGCAGGTGCACCGTCTTGTTGAAAAATGATATTATTTCGTTCCTCCTCCGGTAGAAGGTTTAATTGATTATGTAAAAGGTCTAATATTTCCATGTATTTTGCCGTATTTAGATGTCCTTCATAAATGTGCACCAAACATTAATGGAAAATCTGACCTGATTGTTTGTTTCGCGAACACGGAATGGATTCTGACGGGACCAATAATGATTGTTATGTCTGTTATACATTCCATTATTGTTGAAATCTGTTTCATCAGACCATACAATGTAGTCTAAAAAATATGGGTTGCGGTCTATTTATGTTTGAATATTCTGACAGAACTCTAATCTCCTTTGACTATCTCCCGGATGTAGTTTCTGCACCAATCGCCCATCACGAAAACATCTGTATTTGTACTTTTTCAAAACACTAAGTACACGAGTATGGCTGGTGCGTATCTCTTGAGCAACTTCCCTACTAGAAGCTTTCGGGTAACACTCAAAGTATGTCAAAACACATAAATCAAAATCGGAAAAGTCTAGATTTTGCTGCTGCGGACGTTCTAAACGTTTTTTGAAACTTCCAATATTCACTAAATTTTTCACCATTCGCGACAAAACTTTTCTAGATGGTATTTGTCTGTCTGGGTACCTCTCACTGTACCACTGTAGAGCTAAATTGCAATTCTTGTTGTTTGAAAAGTAAGCTTCTAATAAATCGAAATGTTCTTGATACGCCATTATTACAGAATTACGGAATGAAAGCAAAACAAAACAAAATTTGAAATTCGAACGAATACTTCTTTCTTATAGTTTTTAAAAATGTTATCGTTCGAATTTCAAATTTGTTGCCCCGCGTTGCAAAAAAATACGTTCCATTATTAAACTTTTTGTCAGAATGAACGTCTAGTGTAAGAAGGAATCGTGCTGTGCATAAATTTATTATTACCATTTACCGATTTTGTTATCCAATACTTCAACAAGGTACTTAGAGATAAATAACATTAGCAAGCTTGTACTTCATACAATGTCTTTAGATGTTAAAGAGGTAAGAAAATTATAATGTGTCATTTACTTATTACAAGTGAACAGTACTAGGTATTGTTAATAAAGAACTTGTAATAAATATTCAATTTTATGGGTATCTCGCACAACAGATGAGTGTGGGACCAAATGTTTATTAGACAAATTTTATCCTGAACATCAATCCTACCGATTCGTATAATAAAATAGCGAGGGTTTATTTTTTTATTTTTAGTTGGTTCGATTCCCGGATGGAACAAGCAAAATTTAAAAAATCTTTAATTGCAGTTTTGTTTCTTTTTAAAAATAAAGGAATGTTTCCTTTCAGTGAAATGAGCTAACTAAAGGATTTAAGGTAAAACACGGTGACAAGAAAGTCTGGAAATTCTGGGAATTTGGTATTTAGGAATTCTGATATTTAGGGAACGAGCGCAAACATCCACACATCCATGCATACATCCATCCATACAAACCTTCACGTTCCTGTAATAATTTTTTTTTTTTTTTTAGCCTGTTTTGGTGTCCCACTGCTGGGCAAAGGCCTCTCCTCTCTTGCTCCATTCTTGCCTATTCAACGCGAGCTCCTAGTCCTACTCCTACCCACTCCGACAAACATCTAGTGAACTAAAACAATTACTTTGCTCACCCGCGACCTCACAATAGTTACGTTTATGCAACCGCATGAACACACATTTCTTGCATAAACGTAACTATTGTAAGGTCGCGGGTGAGCAAAGTAATTGTATAGTTCATTAATATGGACCTCCGCAAAGTAACGCCTGATTCAATAAATTACAAACATCTAGGTCGTCTCTCCATCTCCGCTTTGGTCTGCCTCTATTACGATATCCATCGCTAAATAAATAAAATAAATAAATAAATATTAGGGGACAATCTCACACAAATCGACCTAGTCCCAAACTAAGCAAAGCTTGTACTATGGGTACTAGACGACGATAAACATACTTATATAGATAAATAAATACTTAAATACATAGAAAACATCCATAACTCAGGAACAAATATTCGTGTTCATCACACAAATAAATGCCCTTACCGGGATTCGAACCCAGGACCTCTTGCTTCGTAGGCAGGGTCACTACCAACTAGGCTAAAGCGGTCGTTTAATATAGTAAGATATCTTTTATCTTTTTCAGCGGAAGAAACTACTACTGTAGCAGCGTGAGGAAGTCATCTGCTGCTGTTGGACACATGCATAGCATAATAGAGATGTTTTGCATTCCAACAAAACATGTATTATGTACTGAACAAACACATAACGTCTCTATATTGAAGATTACGTTTGCGCCAAGCCAAATAAACTGTAAAGCGTTACCTCTTAGTCCTTGGTTACCGTGTTTTTTCTCTGTGGTCCAGCAGGTGCACGCTCGCTCTTTGCCAAAGACGAGCTGTCACTTTTGACGTCTGACATAGTGTCTTCAACAGCAAGGCCCTTGCCGAGACGTTATGTGTTTGTTCAGTACATAATACATGTTTTGTTGGAATGCAAAACATCTCTATTATGTACCCTTCCAAACACATAACGTCTCTATATTGAAGACGTGTCTGATATCTGCTGGTTGAAAGAAAACACACAAACGCTATGTGAAATTAAATGAACTATAGTATTGTTAACTATATGCATAATGTTGTACATAATACACAAGAAAAATAATAAATAATTTTTGAATTAATTATTACACTTCCTGATTTGCTATCTTGCTAACGAGCACTGTAGCTATAATCATTATGAGATCAAAGCCTCAGATTTGAGACTAATAAAATTAATATAACATAACATCATTAATAAAAATAAACTTAATTACACACTTCTGTGTTTAACAAAACAACTGAATGCATTTAATATTGCCATGCAACATGTCTGTACTATAATTATTATTATTCTCAGACTTTGCCACAGAACAATAACTAGTACTATTTTCTAAATGTTGCAAAGCACTTCCAGTTGCCTCTCTCCTGGTTGGTTATCGAGCCACTCACTGGATGCTACAGGTGGTATTAAGCTTTCAGTGGACGCATCAATTCCATCCTGTAATATTAGTCCTTGTAGCCTGTTTTACTTAACCCATTATTGTAATAAATAAATAGACTATTTAAATTGGTCACTTCCATCCGTTTGATCTTCCAATTTAGAGCCAAAAGTTGGCCAAAGAATTAAATTATTATCTGATTCTATAAAGCTGTCCTCAGAAACATTAAGTAATGTCAGATCATGTATCCTCAACCTGAGGCCAGTAATACAATGACAGATGTTCTTCTTGTAGTATCAAACAAGGTATAATTTAACAGAGTTGTCATTAGCCAATCATACAGCACCTTAGTATCTCCTATTGGAGGTCTCCGAGACATTGGCTTAACATTCCCAATAGCCATTAAAATTTGTTTTATGAGAAAATTGTTATTGATGGAATAATAGG
The DNA here is from genome assembly GCA_947563465.1 of Archips xylosteana. NCBI lineage: Eukaryota > Metazoa > Arthropoda > Insecta > Lepidoptera > Tortricidae > Archips > Archips xylosteana. The sequence continues at coordinate 10,997,982 of OX387373.1, forward strand.
TTGAGACTGCTGATTTATGTACTAAGATTGTACTACATATAGGCAAAGTTGTGATTTAAATAGTCACATCCTTAAATAGCCTTAGCCACATCCCTGCATATGGAGACTTGTAACTGTAATATTATTATAATATATATATATATATATATATATATTTTTTTAATGTATGAAATCCATCTTTTTTTACTGTGGGCGAGTAAGTGCTTAAAGCAGGTGGCCTCCAGCTACTCATTACTTTGCCTTTTCTTTGTCATGCCCCTTAACTGCTTGATTGCTCCCCCCCCCCCCCCCCAATCTTCCAGGCTTGTAGCTCTAGTAATTCTGCTTGAGGGGGATGGTAGCCCATTGTTACATTTATGAGTACCTTCCGCAAGTTCATTATTGGTATAGGTTTCTCTTGGGCACAAGCTTGAAGGTCCGGTGTCCAATAAGACTGACTCCACACTGGGCAATCAGTATGTGGGTGAATCAACTGTTCTGTGTTGTTTACTCTGTCCCCAGGTGTCCAAGTGACATCTTCATATTATTTCACAGGAAAATGTTCAGGTTATCCGAGGGATACATCTTTGTAACCATAGCAATGGGTGGCAAAAAATAGTTGATTCACCCATGTGTGTTCCCCTCGACTTGTTCAGGTGACAGAGTACTTAGGGTAGCACATTGGGAGGTGGAAAATTCCATCCCAACCTTACCTCCCAAGGTCGACAGAATGCGTTGCAAAACTCGGCTGCGCCATCTCTCGAAACTAGAGTTACGTACCATGAACTACTCTGGGCGTTTGCAGATGCGAACCAGTCAACCTCTGGCAATCCCCATCTTGCGAATATGGCCTCCGTGGCCACTGAGAGTAGGTTCCATTCTGGGAGCAGTTTGCCACATGATAGCAGGTCTGCGATGCCATTGTACCTCCCCGGGAGGTAGCAAGCCGACAGTGACACACTCAGCTGGTCGGAGAGCATCAGTAATCTGGTTGTTAGATTCAGCAGTTGTGAGGACCTGATGCCACCTTCCTTCTGGATATAGGCCACCAAGGTCCAGTTGTCTGAACCAGAATGTGAGCATCTCCGAGATCTCTCTTCTGGTTCTTCATTGTGGCATAAACTGCATACAACTCCTTTATATTGGAGTGCAGTGCGCTCTGAATTCTGGACCATCTCCCTGACAAATGGAGTCTGTTCAACTGGACTCCCCATCCCGCATCCGCTGCGTCTGTTGTCAGGAAGTGTGTAATGTTTGATTTGAATAGAGGTGATGCATGGTGAAGAGCACGCTTCCAACAGCAAATTTCAGTTAGGACCTCTCTATTCTTTTTACTTTTTGTTATGGCAAATATTGTATATTGACTAAAGTATTCAAACATAAGTGCAAATGCTGCATGGGTTCCAGGATCGATTTGGCACAATTTATGTGCCACCCCATTTGTTCCAAAAGGCTCACGGTTTCCGCAACCTGAATCCTTAATTTGGAACTGTCCTGGTTTACCAAAAGGTAGTTGTATAAGTAAACTAGTAGGTACTCAAAAAGCTTTGGAACGAATGACCTCCGCGGTCCCGTTCAAAAGAGCTGCAAAGGTTCATAGGGCAGATGCCAGGTCAAATGGAAGTGCAGTAAGAGAGGGTCTAAAATTGAATGGGATCCGTGAACCCGTAATGGTTTTCAATATAAATTGGTAAAAACACAGACACCCCCTTGAATCACTTGTCTTTGATTGTCACTTCCTATTTTTCCGGTTGCTTACCTCCTGCAGCCTACATCATATTTTGTTTCAATGAACTTTAACTTTGTCACTTATAAGTGAATTAGGTGTCACATTACAATAAGTTGTAATAATTGGACATTGGATCTCAGAAGGTTATGAGTAGAGATTGGATTATTATGCAACATAAAAAGCTTGGAATCTGCATGCAAATATGCATGAAAAATGCTAGAAATATATGTATGAAAACTGTCAAAATATGCAACATTAAAAATAAAAAATAAGTCTCTATTTTAAAAATCACATATACTTAGTAAGATATCAACAGTAAATTAAGAATTAGGTATTTAACACCTTGTATTCTATTTTGTATTAAACATTCTGTTACACATATACTAAAATCATTCCTTTATTTACATAAAATGTTTTTACAAGTGGAAGATGACAGTTCCACATCCACTGAGGCAACTGAGCAGTAGGTATTTAAATTTAGGCGCTATGTGAGCACTTATTGTTTCTGGCAATGAATCATTAATTATCTCACCCAGAAATATTGCAATTTACCTAGTGAAAATATGAATCATCACAAGATTCTATGCAATGATTGATGAAAATGGACTATAATGGAAATATGCAATTCTATACAATCCGGTCTCTACTTATTACTATGTTGACCTGCAGGACCTCCATTTTCCTTCAAATATGTGTAGATGTATTGAACCACATCCAAGTCCCTCCGAGGGACTGGATTATTGGAGCCAAGGCCTCCCTACTAAATAAATATTCAGTACTTGCGAGGAATTCCTTTCAGACTTTCCTTTAAATTACCATTAGTTCACTAAGTACATAATTTCTCCAAATTTATACATATTCAATTCTTTTGCCTGCTAGAACTTGTAATATGTAGTTAAGAGTTTCTGTGGCTGGCTGAGCCCGAGCCAAACAATGAAGTAACTTTATCGCACAAAGAAACTGCATTGGCTTCATTCTCTAATCAACTAATACCTAGTTGTAGGCTTTCTTATAAATCTCTTTTGCATAAGCACTGCATTAGTAGGATCCGCCATTACTTGTTGAGGCCAAATAGTCCTTACCCTTTTATTGAAATGCATTAATTTATCATTAATTTTTAATTCAGTAAATCCCGGGGTTACCAGGACAGATTTTAAAGATTTTTGCATCTAACAGCCTGCCAAGCTGGCGAGTTGAATTGGTGTCATTTGTTTAAGGCAGTCAACCTGACTGGATCTGCCTGAACTAAAAGATTGCTATTCTTAATTCTAGTATTTACTTCACCCCGATCAACTGTGTTGGGTTTCGGTAGAACTACGAATTCCTCTCGTTCACAGTCTGGTTGTTTGGACATCAAACAACCCCATTGCCACTTGCTTGCATGATAAAGTTCGTCAAGTAACCTATCTGTGAAACGAGGGATTCGACAAGCGTATCATACGCAAACTGCGGGTAAGGCTCGCCGTGAGCCTTGCGAGGACGCTTATTCGGTGATGAAGCGGTTTCTTCCTCCGAGGAAGACGATAACAAGCTGCCGGCCGACGGCGCTTGTCTATCGGAACCCGACTTCGATACCGAACGGTGTCGTCCCGCAGATAACAAACCAAAGTCGCGTCGCACATCGGAGTCCGACTCCTCCTCGCGACTCATGGCGAAATTAATCACTTTTCACAAGATTTTTCACTATTTTTTTAACGCTTTTGAGGCTCCACGATGTTTTCGCGGTAAAAAACACAAACGCTATGTCAGACGTCAAAAGTGACAGCTCGTCTTTGGCAAAGAGCGAGCGTGCACCTGCTGGACCACAGAGAAAAAACACGGTAACCAAGGACTAAGAGGTAACGCTTTACAGTTTATTTGGCTTGGCGCAAACTTAATCTTCAATATAGAGACGTTATGTGTTTGGAAGGGTACATAATAGTTACTTATAGTGAGAGTAAGGCATGTGTCCTACCGCCGACGACAAACGAGAAGCGATAGAGCTACAAACTATAGCTAAACAGTTTACTGAGTCCTCGCTCGCGCGGTACAGGGGCTGGACTCAGTAAACGGTTTAGCTATAAGTAGATACGAGTTTAAGAGCAACGAGTGTGCAGTCCAGATAGTTTTGTTATGCTTTGCCATCATCATCATCATCATTTCAGCCAAAAGACGTCCACTGCTGAACCAAGGCTCGCCAAACAGATCGGCCGTGTGCCATCCGCATCCTATGCGTTCCCGCCACCCTCACCAGGTCGTTGCGCCATCTTGATGGAGGCCTATACACTGCGTCTTTCGGTCCGCGGACGCCACTCGAGAACCTTCCGGCATCGGCCGACAGTTCTACGAGCGATGTGCCCTGCCCACTGCCACTTGAATCTGGCGATTCTTCGAGCTATGTCCGTGACTTTAGTTCTTGCGCGGATTTCATCATTTCTAATGCGATCCCGCAGAGAAACTCCAAGATAGCCCTCTCCATCGCCCTCTGAGTGACTTTGAGCTTTCTTATGAGGTCCATCGTTGGCGGCCAAGTCTCAGTGCCATAAGTCATCACTGGCAACATCTCTTGGTCCGGGTGAGCGGTTAGCAAGGATGATATAGACTGCATTGGCAGTCGCCATAGTACGGATCGGCCGCGGTTTTTGTAGTTCGATTATTAAATCTAGATGGCGCTGAAATATAGCCAGAGACTTTGAAGGCAAAACAATAAGACTACAGATGTTTCATATTGCTACAAATGTGTTATTTAAATAATCGAACTACAATCCAGTCTATATCATCCTTGGCGGTTAGTTTCGAAGGAGTGTTGACGTCTCGTTGAGTGCATTTAACATAGATGTCGCTAGTATCGCTGCAAAAAGTGATTATTTAAGCAAGTTGAGATGTGTGATGTATATGAAAAAAATTGTGTCTAACTCCCGACCAGTTGTGGTGGGGGTTTAGCACGCAGCACGGAATGCTGAGGACCTGGGTTCGATTCCCAGTGCTTCTTTTTTCTGGGTTTTTCTGTGCATCCATGTTTCAGTTTGTATTCAGTATGATATTATATACCTATATGGATATCACGGGATGACCCCTTAAAGATTGATCCCTTTAAGGGATAAGTTCGCCTTTGTACACCTGTTTCTCTTGTTAACTGTTAATTTTCATGTTTTACGTACAATAAAGAGTTTTACATACATACATACGTAAAAGTAGAAAAACTGGGGCCGTTGTCTAACGCTTTTGACGCTTGCCTCCGCTTTCACCATCTCTTTCTGTCATCCTTTTATACTGTTTGACAGAAAGAGATATTGATTGCGAAGGCAGGCGTCAGAATCGTTAGATAATAAGCCTGCTGGGGTTGAAAAATTAAAAAATAGTCTTGAACCCGCTTCCAGGAGTGCTATGCTTTGTGGATGTGGACCCATGAATATTTGGTGGGTATCAAACGCAGCCACATCAATATAGCGCAGCACATCTGGGGGCACGGGGTGCCCCCCCCAAGACGAGCCAAGCAGTGGCGTAGCTACCGTAGGGCAAGCGGGGCAGTGCACCGGGGCCTCCAAGCTCAGGGGGCCCCCGGACTCTGACTTATAAACGCGGACCTATGAGAAACGCGGCTATAAAACGCTACTAGTGAATTTACAAGCGCGCGAGTCTAGTGAATTTAAAGTGCATTCATCCTTACTCGTCTTATCATGTAAACAAACACGGGTTGGGGCCCTAGTTTATTTTTGCCCCAGGGCCTTTGGTTAACTAGCTACGCCACTGGAGCCAAGTCTCTTTTACGAATAATTTATCACTTGCCCTGTCTACACGGTCGAGTTAGCTCACTATTAGCTATATATTATTATGAAAGAAAGAAAGAAATTTTTATTTGCTCAGAATACGTAAGTATGTACACACAGTTCTTAAAATGCTATTATTAAGAAGCAGTATTCAGTCGACGAGTCAACATGCAAATTAATTACACAATAAAATTAATAAGTACCTATGTATTCACTATAATATTACAAGATTAAATTACAGAATGTATGTCAAATTAAAAAGAAAATAAAAAAAATTAAGGAAACTATGTCAAAGAAATCGTCGTGGTGTACCTAATATAAGTCAGATAAGTCATTGCAAATAAGACAAATTTCGTTAATTACACACTAAAATAATACAGAATTACAAATGGGCTAAAATAAACTTAACACCCACTAATTTATTTATTGCAATTTGACAAATCCAAGTACTCCTTAACACTATAAAAACAATATTTATGCAACCAAGATGTCAACCCCTTCTTAAATTCTAAACTCTGCAAAATTTTAGTTTCGTCCGGTAGATTATTAAAAAGCAAAATTGACATATTGAACGCATTTCTTCTGTACATATCCGTGTGACAAGGTGGCTGATGTAGAAGATTTTTGTATTGCGCTCTCTGATGTCTTACAGAAACATGCTATGGCACCAGGCCCTATCGCAGTTTTATGTTATTAGGTATATTAATAAACTATGTAAAGTTATAAGTAGTTTTATTTATTTATAGTCGACCAAGTAAGTGCTTCCTGTTGTATGTAGTACTATAGTGCACATCATTCGCCCCGTTTTTACCATTTGGGTACGGAACTTTAAAAAGCGTCGAACTTGTAAGCTTCCATTGTACTACGTCGTTTAGTAAGTCAGCAAGCTGTCCGCAAAAATGTTTATCCCCTCATTGACGTCAACTCCTGCGCAAGGACAGCCTTTATATAAATTATGCATGAACATTCGTTCTCCAAGAAATGGAATAATTGCTCTGATTCTGAGAATGCTTCCCACTAATATAAATAGGAAAGTTTATGAGCTGTGAGTAATAGAGCAAGTAATAATTAGTAATAATAGAGCTTTAATTGAGCATATAAGTATTACAGTTGGAATTTTATAAGCTGGGGGTTTAGGACTACAGAACTCATCTGGTAAAAATAACAATACAATTCAATACAAATATTCTTTATTGATCACCAAAAACAGTACGGTGACATTACAAAAATAAAAACTCAGGTAGACAATAGGCAGATAACATTTGGTAGGTAGATAACATTGTTCTCGTTTGTCTGTCTGTCTGTTTGTCTGTCTCGTTTGTTGAAGCTACCGCTAATAACGAAAAGAACAAGTAACAAAAAAAATGCAAACAAATAGCTACCGTAGCTTAACTCATTAAGAAAGACCTTTCATCATTGTTAGCGGTACTCAGGGGGATCGTCGGCGTTGCAGTGCGTCCATAAATAAGTAGAACTAACGTGAACAATGTTATCTTTACCAGATGAGGTCTGCAGTCCTAAACCCCCAGCTTATAAAATTCCTACTATACTTACCTACATCAGTTAATACATCAACTCCGCTGACCCACAAATATTGCATACTGTAGGTATGTAGGTATGTAGTTCGCTTTGCGAATCTATCTTGTCCTATTGCGTTCCCATCTGGGGTCTCTTGTAAAACATCTCATAAATATTGAGCGAGCGCAGAGGGCGGTGTTAAGGTGATGTTCAGAAAGCCATTTCGATACCCTTCTCGTCAATTATACGGAGACAAAAGTGCTGACGGTGAGGCAGATATATATTTTGCGATCTGTCCTGCGTCAACACTGCCTTCTTCCAAAGAAGAATATTGAATCACCGCCCAGGAGAAGGAAGAGATAAGCATTTGCCACAATACCTTTGCTACAAGACAACTCGCTTCTTCAGGCTGTAGAATTTACAATAATATAAGCAAGATACTAGGGAATTGATAGTATGAATAAATAAGAAGTCAAGAGTAAACTTAAATCAACACAAGACTATGACAAATCTGAACAGATATTACAATGATTATGTATGTACCTTACATTGTATTAGTTAAAACTCGAAATGTAAATCAAACTTCATAATTATCATTATGCAAGTAGGTACATTATTACAAGCGCCCACAAACATGACACATGTACACACACACATTCAACACACCACAAAACCTCAACTCATATAAAATCAGCATTGGATTAAGGTTAGCACAACCAGTGTCTCGAGCTCCGAACCACTGTCCTTCATAACACATGGTATCTTAGCATGAAGGCCAGGGAACAATTTTATTGTATCGATAACAGCAGGTCTTGTATAAATGTTAATGCTTGATTTTATATTTTTATTTCTTTGTAAGAGGCTTATGAAATAAACTATTATTATTATTACTAGCTTTTGCCCGTGACTCCGTCCGCGTGGAATTAGTAATTGCGTACTCCCAACTCAAGCGTGCCTACTTATAGAAGTTTTACTTCAAAAACCCCCGATTTTGAAACATTCTTCCGCTCCGCTCCGCTCCTATTGGTGTTAGCGTGATGATATATAACCTATGTCCTTTCTCAGGCTCTAGACTATCTGTGTACCAAATTTCATTTAAATCGGTTCAGTAGTTTTAGCGTGAAAGCGAGACAGACAGACAGAGTTACTTTCGCATTTTAAATATTAAAGTTAGGAAAGTTAGGATTAAACTTTGGTATAAGCTGTGACAAAATAAAATTACAAAAATCGGCTAAGAGCGCGTCGGACACGCCCATGATAGGGTTCCGCAGCCATCAGGACGTGTACTATTTGTACGTATTTAACAAGTAATATGGAACTTCCAAGGTTACTATTTACTCTTAAGTTTTCATTGTTAATTTCGCTTAATGTACAAATACAATGAATGACTCTTTATTGTTCACCACAAATAATACATGAAAAAAATATTTAAGGTAGTTATCAATAGGGAGAGCCTTATCGCTTTGAAGCGAACTCTTCCAAACAACCTTTTTTTTAAAAAAGCAAGGAATAGATTTCACTCAATATATTTACTCCCATCATGATTTTTTTCAAATTTTTCAAACCAACAGGTTTAGTTTTTTGAGGGTGGGGGGGGGTCGATTTTTACAAAAAATTGCACTTTAAAGTTACAAATTTCGCATACGAATTACTGTATTGGAAAGTCATCTTTAAAACCCCGTATTTAAAAGACTTATCCAACGATACCCCGCTCACACCGTAAGATTAGACGAGAAAAAAAATAACCCCCACATTACGTATATAGACGGGTATGTATTACAATACCGAAGTACGAAAGACCGAATGTATTAAAACATCGAATGGGTCAAAAGACCGACACGACTTTTTTCTGAAACCGTAAACTTCTCAGAATTTATTAAAACGGCATCATACAGAACCCATTAGGTTAGGTTAGGTTTGTTTTATAACAATCTTAAAAAGTTAACGGTTTCAGAAAAAAATCGTGTCGGTCTTTGGACCCATTCGATGTTTTAATACATTCGGTCTTTCGTACTTCGGTATTGTAATACATACCCCTATAGACTCTAGGGAGTACTCTAAAAAAATCTACATTTTATTTTACTACTATGTCGGGGTACTTAATTGCTACATAAGTATATCCATGCAAAATTACAGCTTTGTAGCATTAATAGTCTCTATGCTAATACAGGGTTATTTGTAAGTCACTAGCATCCTTTTAACCCTAAACTCCTACCACTTAAACAAATGTTTTTTTGTTTTACGGCTTTTGTCATAACTTAATATTTTTGGTGTAATAACGTTTTGAAAATTTGATTCTGCCTCTTATTTTTACGATATTCTGTGTGTGTATGGGAAAAAAAGTGCTTCATTTTAAAAAGTCGTAAAACAAAAAACATTTGTTTGAGTGATAGGAATTCAGGGTTAAGAGGATGTCAGTGAATTAAAAATAACCCTGTATAAGCCGCGGACGGCCGGACGGACAGAGAGACATGACGAAACTACATACAGTTGTGGCCATATAATTAAGAACGATTATTTATTGAGATGATTTTTTCAAAGTAACAAGTATAACTAATTGCCCGTATTTTTTTTATTTCTCTCGGTATTGCAAAACTTTTCCGTACTACCGGTACATTCATTTATGCAACATTGTTGGCTAAAAAATTAATAGAGAAACTTTATACATTCGATCTGAACCTAGTATTAGTACTTACTGGCTGGTCACGTAATTAAGAACGCTGAATAGTTTATTATTTTTTCAAATTTAAATAGAGAACACTGTGTGGCTCTGTGGTTGTAGATTATTATTCGTATAATTTTGGCGCCATTTCGTGCTGTTAAAGTCTTAAAAGTGATTACTTCGTATAAAAACAATGGGGAAAAATAATAGTTGTGATAAATCTACAAGAGAAGTAATAATAAAACTTCGCGAGAAGAATTGGTCGTATAAAAAGATAGCCGACCATCTGCAATGTTCAAAAACAATGGTTTTCCATGCCGTAAAGCATTTTTCCACGTATCAAACTACTTCAAACGTTCTGCGTGGACCTAGACAGAGAAAGTCATCTCGTCGAGATGATCGAAATATCGTTCGTTTGGCAAAACAAAATCCTTTTAAAGGGTCTAATGAGATCAGAAAAGAATATTTTGGCGAAAACAACCCTTCAGCAATCTCTGCACGCACTATTCGAAGGCGTTTGGTAGAAAATAAGTTGAACGGAAGGATAGCAAGGAAGGTGCCTATGTTGAAACGATGTCATAGGCAAGCCCGACTTGCATTTGCAAGAAGGTATGAAAACTGGACAGTCAGACAGTGGAAAAACGTTCTTTTTTCTGACGAGACAAAAATAAATAGGGTATGTTCTGATGGAAAACGATATGTACGACGCCCTCCGAATAAAGCATTCGACCCAAAGTACACAAAAGTGACATTAAAGCATGGCGGGGGAAATGTGAAAATTTGGGGGTGCTTTTCTGGACATGGCGTTGGACCTGTTAGGCTGATAGAAGGAAACATGGATCAATTCCAATACAAAAATATACTGCAAGAAACAATGTTACCATATGCCGAAGACGTGCTTCCGGTTATTTGGACATTCCAGCACGACAATGATCCAAAGCATACTGCACGCACCGTTAAGGAATTCCTCACATCACAATCAGTTTCAGTCTTAGATTGGCCAGCCAACAGCCCAGATCTTAACCCAATAGATCATCTTTGGTGCGAAGTCAAGAAAAAGGTTTCAAATCGACAGTGTGGCAATTTGAGAGAGCTGTACGACGTTTTCTTAGAAGAATGGAACTCTATTTCTCTTGCGAAATGTCAAAAATTGATAGATTCAATGCCTCGCCGGTGTAAAGCCATAATTAAAAGCCGTGGACATGCTACTAACTATTAATTTTAGTTCAAATGTATTAAATTGCTTTTTTTTCTATACCAACTTCACATTAATATGATTTATTTAATCTAAGTTTCATATAAAACAACTCTCGAGCAGTTTAATAAATCGTTCTTAATTATTTGTCCAGCTTCATTACTATTTGAATTTATTAGTATAGAGAACAAATAAAATTTGTAAAAAAAAATGTTAGCAATTATACACTATTATTATTAATCCTGTTTGCTCTATCCATGTGGCTATTTTATAACATAACTTGTTACTTCTAAGAAGGAACACAACTATACTTTAGACTTTTAGGTATTTAAAAGAATGTAAACAAACGGGAGCTGTCAAAAATGACAGATTCAGAGGTTGTGAACCATTATGACGAGAATAAAAATTGAAAATGTAGCTAGCACTAAATACGCTATTAGACTTCTTATAATGATCCCATTTTATGTAAAAGCATGAAATCTGAATATTGTTGAATAATCAATAATTAATCACTGGTAAATAAAGTAGTCTCATTGCTAGTCTTTCATTAAATTTTTGTGTGGTATTTATATCCTATCTACTAATCATAACAATTACCTTATAATACTTTTTAAATAAAACGCAATACTTTTATTAATTATTTTATTCAGAATTAGGTGTGGGTCGTTAATAGTATTGTACTCGTTCACTTGCTAATAAATTGAAGAACTATTTCCCGGCTATCGCACTAATAACGTTCACCCCTATTCAGAATCACTCGATGATGACGATGATGACTCCCCCAAATTTATTACAAGTCTGTCTGTCAACTCGTCAATATGACTGTCTAACCCTCTCATTTTTTCTTCTTCTTTAAGCACATGTTTCTCACAGTTTTCCCAATCTTTGGCTGTAACATTTCCAAGTGCCTCAGGTAATAATTTTTTTAAATCTTTCAGCTTGAAAGTCGTATTTTTTGTCGCTATTTCTCCCTTTACCTTTGCCCATACCAGCTCGATGGGGTTGAGCTCGCAGTGGTAGGGTGGGAGCCTTATTAGTGTGATGCCCCTTTTTTTCGCTTTTTCGTCAGCTACAAATTTTTCATATTTGTGTTTTACTTGTCGCACTTTCTGCATCAGTTGGGGCTTAACCTCCTTAGGTCCGAATGGTATGTTTTTAGATTGTAACCAATGCTGAATATCAGCCTTTTTTGTTTTTAATGTAGGTGCTTTGTCTTCTTTGCGTGAATGGTACGGTGCATTGTCCATAACAATCACTGAATTTGTCTCAACATTGTTTAAAATTACATCAAACCATTTCTCAAAATTTGCTGCATTCATTTCACTATGGTAGTCACCATCCCCCTTGCTTGCCAGAAATATCAGCTCGCCCTCCTTCAAGAAGCCAGTTGATGACCCTACAACAAAGGTAAACAAATATGTTATTGCTAATAGTTTTTTATATTTCTTTTATTGTTTACCTAATCGTTTATTCAGTGCACAGTCAAGTCGTTTAGTATTAGTAGATACAGCTTTTGCGCATTCAGTTAATCTTAACAGTCTCCTAGCCTAGCCGATAGTGACTCTGCTTATGAAACATGAGGTACCGGGTTTGTTCCTGGTATGGGCATTTGTATATATGTTTATTACATATATTTGTTCCAGTTGCAGTTCCAGTGTGACTAGGTTGATTTGTGTAAGATTGTCGAATAATATTTATTTATTACTATTTATGTATAAAAGAATGTATATTGTAGCATACAATTTTTACATACCAATATGTCCTAATATAAGGCGTTTTCCTTTGCCAGATGGATTTTTGAGTCCTGTTGAAAGCCCTTGCCGATGAGCTTCTTTGGTACTCTTTATGGTTGTATCTTGCCATACTTTTTCCTTAGTGTGCCCTGTAATACAAACAATAAATTGCAATATTATTCATACAATACAAAAATTAAATAAAAAGTCAGGTTTAATTTTGTTGTATGGGAGCCCCCCTTAAATATTTATTTTGTTCTGTTTTTAGTATTTTTGTTATAGTGGCCACAGTTATACATAATCTGCGAAAATTTCAACTGTCTTACTATCACTGTTCATGAGACACAGCCTGGTGGCAGACGGACAGACAGATGGACGGGTAGGGTTCCCATTTTTACCCTTTGGGTATGGAAACCTATAAAAACAATAAGTAAAACAATTCAATGAATTACCTTCATTAACCCAAGTCTCATCCAGGTAATAAATCTTCTTCCCTGCCTTTCGTTCTTTATCTATTTGGTCTAAATACTTAATACGCCAGTCAACTATATCATTTCTATCAATCAACATACTTTTTCGGTTTCTTTTAGAATACTTGAACCCCAGTTTTTTTAACACTTTAAAAAATGTGGTCCTTGACAAATTTGGTAGACTGTCATCGTTGTTCACAGCATCAAGCATCTTGCTTACAGTTGGCAATTCATTTGCAAAATAAAATTGATGCACTTTTCTTCGAATACCACCCAAGTCAATATCATCAAGGCTATTCACTAAGCTTGGTTTTGTCGCAGGTGGCGGTGGAGATAGAACACGACCATGGGTTTTGTATTCTTTGAGAACACTGTACACAGTAGGAATCGAGACACCCATGATTTCTGCCGTTTTTTGGGTTATGTCGGTTTTGGATGGATATCTATCTTTTGGCCACGTTTCTTCAACATATTTAAATATGTTCACAAGCACGTTCTTTTCCGATGATGTAAGATGTCCTGTCTTAGTCCGCTTCTTCTTCGGAGAAGGAAATGTAAGCAAGGAACTAGCCCGGCTAGTTCCCGGCTCGCCATCACCCATGTCTTCGTAAAATACACAACTCCGTAACAAAACAACAAAACAAACCAGTTCAACAAATAATTAACAGAAAACAACAAACTTAACAAAGAATAACAATAAATGAAATAATGAAAACACCACAAATATCGCACTCGCATCAGATGACAACAAGCAATGGCAAATGTCAAACCGACAAAGTTAAAAATCACGTAAGGTAGGTGTTGCTACATTAAATACGACACTTTCTATTTTAGTCGCATTACATTCTCATTAGATCAAACCTTGCGTTTTAAACCTCTGCAAGATTGGGTATTTTTTAGTGACAATTTACAATAAAAAAATTAAATATTCATTTAACATGATAAAAATATTTTTGTATTCGTAAATGTGTACATATTCAGTAAAATTTAGCGTAATTATACGTTATTAGAATTGAACGGACTGAAGTCGGTTGCTCAATTATTTTAAAATAATAAATATTGAGCAGGAACCAAACATTGTCTTAGAAATAACCTCTTTAATGGTTTGTTTACATTCTTTTAAATACCTAAAGGTCTAAAGCATAGACATATGACATGATTTAGATAAAAAAAAATCGGAAACTTCAAATCGTTCTTAATTGTATGACCACCACTGTATTTAGGGTTCCGTTTTGCCGTTTTGGCTCCGGAACCCTAAAAAGTCGTTTCTGGGAAGTTGCATACTTTTTAAAAATAAAATTCCATAACTAATAACCAATCAAACAGGTATAAAAGCTCTACATTGATGTATCTATTGATCCCAAAACTAGCATAATAATTTTCGATTCTTCTATTTAGTTACTGTCGTAGGTACTGCCATAATAAAGTCTATAAAAAATGGTGAATCAGCGGAAAAAACTTAGGACATTTTTGTTCTCCTAGTAGGATCGAAAAAGCTCGTGATTCTGAGTAGAAATCAGAAAAAAAGTCAAAACGTGCAACAAAATGATGTCTTATTAATTTTACTATTACCTATAGGTAACGCCACCAGAGTTGAGGCCACGCACACAACCACATCTCATGTAATGACAGCGGGATTTTGACGTTGTGTTGACGTTTAACGACAACACAACGTCAAAATCCCGCTGTCATTACATGAGATGTGCTTGTTTGCGTGACCTCAACTCTGGTGGCGTTACCTATACCTCGCCTCGTGCTTCGTCTCGTCTTCTCGCTCCGGACACGAGTTTGCAAATCACGAGACGAGGCGCGAGGCGAGCCTATTTACTCTCGTCTCGTGCCTCGTCTCGCAGTTCGTCTCGCCACTCGTACGCGAGTGTAAACCAGGTATTTAGGTCAGGCTGCTATTTACTCTTGAAACTACTAATAATTCTCAAGCGGATGGACAGTCAGACATGGCGAAACTATAAGGGTTCCGTTTTTGCCGTTTTGGCTCTGGTCCAGTATACGGAAGGACAGACGGACAGACAGCGGAATGTCAATGGGGTCCCATTGTCACCGTTTAGGTACTGAAGTCAAAATAGGTTTAGGTCTCATTTTATCTTGATTTTTTTTTGATACCTAGATCTCAAAATATCTTGGTGGCTGAATCCCAAAATACCTATACTTTTTTCTCAAAACACCGGATTTTTAATACGACTGCATTTTAAAATGTCATTGTCTCATAATAACTAAACACCACAACACCTTCATCGCAAAACAACCAAATCCCAAAATACCTAAATATTAACGGTTATCATGACAGTTAAACTGGATAAAAGCTTGTAAAAAAATTTAGATTATGTTTTTTTATGTTTTTATGTTAGAAAGGCCAGACAAACGAACTAGTGGGTCACCTGATGTTAAATGATCACCACTGTCCATAGACACCTGCAGCGCTTTATGCGATGCCAGTGCGTTGTCGGCCCTTAAGGAGAGGGAATAGGGGAAGGGGGAGAGGGAGGGGGAGAGGGAAGGGGTGAGGTATTGGGCCCCCGGCACTCTCACTGACCGTACGAAACACAAGCAGGATTACTGCTGCTTCACGCCGGTTTTCTGTGAGAGGGTGGTACTGCCCCGGACGAGCCGGCCCATTCGTGATGCAGCGGCTAGCTACAACATGGCTCTACCACTACTTAAAATATAGATATTTTGAGACTATGACATTTTGCCTTTCCGGTGTTTGAAGGAAATATTTACTTAGTCATTTCGGGAATTAGACGTTTTCGGTCAAAGTCATTATGACTTTCGTTCATTTTAATAATGCGTCAATTTGATATTTAGGATAATGGCCATTTGAAATTTAGTCAAATTAGTTAAATGCAAGGTAGTATAAATGTATAAGGCTCATCCCAAGCTAAGCCCAATCCTCTCGCAAACCAGTGATTTTTGGCGTTCCTTCTGAACACTAGTTCAAATCTATCTATCTATCTATCTATCTAATACCTTTAAACGAGCAATTCTTGTATATTTGTATATATATATATATACATATATATATATATAATCAGGATCTCGGAAACGGCTCCAACGATTTCGATGAAATTTGGTATGTGGGGGTTTTCGGAGATGAAAAACTGATCTAGCTATGTTTCATTTTCAGAAAATCGCTTTTACTCGTGTTTTCCGGCTATTTTTGTTTGCATTAGAATATAAAGCTAAATTTCGCCGACTTCGAGCAGATCATAATGGCACATTAGAAATCGGGTGGTCGCGGATCCAGCCGACCTCGGTTCGATTCCACGTTTTTTTCAAGATTTTTAGTATTTTTTTTTAAGTTTATTTTTTATGAGAAAACGTCAAGTTTCTTCTTTTGTGAGAAAAAGTTACTTTTTTGTGAGAAAAAGTTACTTTTTGTGAGAAAAAGTTACTTTTTTGTTAGAAAAAGTATTATAGGGAACGTGCAGTAACTATAGGCGGCAGCACTAATGCGACAGAAGAGACACTATGCGGACAGTAAAACAAACTTATCAAGGTAAAACATTCAAATTGATGGCACCCTTATGGCACCAGTTGGCAGCACCGTCTATGTGCACGTTCCCTATTGGGAGCACAGAACAGGAAAAGCCGGTTGTCTGTAAAGTCGGTTTACGGACGATAGTTTAACGTGACTCACCCCCCCCCCCTCCCCACCCCCTCCGGTGTTTTAGTAAAATATCTTGAAAACGGTGCATCCTACGGCAAAATCAATGAAATTTTCATCCCCCCTCTAATACCCCCGCGCTCCCCCTCCGCATCCCCTCCCCCCCCACCCCTACAGTGTATATATTCAGGATCTCGAAAACGGTTCCAACGATTTCGATGAAATTTGGTATTTGGGGGTTTTCGGGGGTGAAAAATTGATCTAGCTTGGTCTTATCTCTGGGAAAATGCTTGGTACCGAGTTTCTGCCCGAGCAGAGCTCGGTCGCCCAGGTACTGATTGGCTGCCTGAATTTGGCCCCAGGAAACGTTATGATTTTGATTATGACCCCGCAATGTAAACTCACTCATTCTCGCACAGTGTTAATGAATGTTACGGTCGCATTTGTCCAGCTTTTATAATGCCTCATTTTTGTTTTGTCACAGTTAGCCAGTCACAGGGGGGGCACACTTACATATATCATCACTTTTCATGCGACTACAGCGATCTCTGGTGTTTGCCGAAGAACTAAATTAGCGGCCATCTTGGTTCACTTGTCAAACTTGTCAGTTGTCATTCATCGGCCATGGCCATGACGTACCAAATTGTACGGTCAAGGACTTTAATTGATAGGCCACTTGCCAATGTTCGTATTTTAGCCGTATAGTGCAAATCGGGTTTAGCCGCTTATACTTCGTATATGCTGATTTGAATTAGACGGCTAAAATACGAATAGTGGCAATTAGCCTATCAATTAAAATCCTTGACTGTACATTGCTATAGGTACGCGTATCTATAGCTGTACATCACTACCAACATATACATATAGATAGGTATACATCTATAGAAACGTCACATTAGTTCTTGAGCAGCCGTAGGGCGGCAGCACCTTCCATACATGCATATTTGACCATAGAGTTGCCACTCTTGTTCATATAATATTACAATACTCTTTGGCCAGTCAGTAGCCAGACTGACGGCGGCCGGAGCGCGCGCGTCCGACAAAAAACGCGCGAAAAATAAATAACGTTACAAACTAGTGAACTACTTAAATCAAAACTAAAACTAAATCAACCTACTCTGTGTTCGTTAAAAAGGCCTCTGTGTTTTTTTTTAATTAAACTTCTAAGCAAACTAATAAATTTATAAATAGCACATGAAAAAGTGGATTAAATTGGTCTGAAGTTGATAGTTTGACAATTATTTTTTTTAAATGAAAGGACAGGCCAAAAGGTTCGTGGACCATAAAGGACGGGCTCATGAGATGGGCGTGAAGAAGTCGGAAGGGAAAAGGGAGAAGCGGGATGGAGTCGGGTTTTTTCAGTTGGTGAGTTTTTTTTTATAGAAGCGTACAATGTCTCTACGAAGGTCTGTAATGTTTAAACATACGAACCTCGAACTCGGGCTAGTGATAGAGTTAAATACATACATAAACTACACTTGAACAAATAATAAAAACTGGTTAAGCGTAAATTACTTTCGGGTAAAATAAAATCTGTTAGCAGCTGTTCTTGTCTAATATTATAAACAGTTAGTCAGTTTTATTTTTGAGTGGTTATCAAAAACGAAAACACGATAAAAGGATTTAATTAAAATAAAATTTGATTCATTTGTGTAACGAAAGCTACCCATATAATTTGTATGACTAATTTTCGTTGCACAAAGGACGGAAGCCCTTGTAAATATTTTAAAAAACGAGCCTAGTGACAGACGGACGGACGGACGGACGGACAGATGGACGGACAGCGAAGTCTCATTAATAGGGTCCCGTTTTTACCCTTTGGGTACGGAACCCTAAAATAAGTTTTGTTAAAAATTTCATTTTTAAAGCAAGCTTTTTAGCTGACTGTATTTTTTGTTGACTGTACTTTCATTGTCATCCAACCTACATAAGTACACCAAATTTCAGGTGAATCCAACCACTAGAAGTGGCTCAAATTCAACTTCTAAGATTTGACCCAAGAATATAACAAACGGGGTGAGCTAAATAAAAGCTTGTGAAAAATAGTGTTAAATTCCGTCTTTTAGCCGATACGATGATGATGATCTATTTTGAAAGTCAACTTTCTTGGTGGTTTCTTCTCAACAGGGTTTTTCCGAACCGGTGGTAGATTCTTCGACATTCATAAGAGCTTATATTATAGTTATTATAGCCTACATTGGAAAAAGTTAATTCGACATTTAATTAAAGCGTGGGCTGTGGAAAGTTTAATTTACGTCAAAGATTTTTACAATCGTTACTTAACAGCTTTATAATTATAAATTACTAGCCTTCCGTCCGCAGCTTCGCCCGCGATAAATTAATTTTCCTATAGGAAAAGGTATTTTCCCGCGGTAAAAAGTAGCCTATTGTCACACAGTGATAGATAATGTAGCTTTCTAACGGCAAAATTTAGCCCCTGTGATATTTCAGTTGTAACTAATGTGAATAGAAGAAGCAACGTCTACGGTATCGTCTGCATTCATTTATTTTTAACGTAAACTTGAGTTTGGCGTATATTTTTAGGTTTTACACAACGGAAACGTACAGTCTTCGCGTGAAATTATAGGCGAGTCTTACGCTGATTTAAATACCTATAGGTATATTATTAATTAGACTTTTTTCGCAATAATTTATCCAATTTAGGAATGGAAGGTGTTCCATTTCTCTTTACTTACAAAAGAGTACTTTCTCACCGCAATTGGATGTATGGATGTATTGCTTTTTATTGTACATAAAAACATGAAATTAACAGTTATAATATATGTAAATAAACAGAGGACTGTTTTGTTTTGGCAGGAGCCAAAGCCCTCGTCCGCGCTGCGTGGTGATTTTACGTCATTTTAAAATATTTTTGTATTTTCACTATTTCGCACCCCAAAGATCAGTTGTGGGCAAAACCTAGTACATACATATAATTTAAACCGTCATACATTGCCGTAGTTTCATATCGCGAGGTTTATTTTATCTCCCTCGATATGTCTGAGAGCGTGTTAAAAATAATGCTTTTACTTACGTAGGCATAAGAAATCTGCAATTTCTGACGCATATTTACGCTGCATTGTAAATTACGATAATCTTTTAGTCACGCAGTAGGTATTGTTTAAGATAACAGTTAAATTAACAAACGGTTTCGGACCGTGCTATCCGTTTTCAATAACATCTGTTCCCAAAACTTACCTACGTTCCCGTAGTACCTTTACCTACCTAAATAATCCGTTGGTTGGTTGCCTACACGATGAGAAAACACATTTTCATCTCTCATACTCGGAAAGTGAGGCAAATCATATCTGACATACGGGAGGATAACTATTATTTTCTTCCCAAGGGTAGATATGAATTAAAAAAAATAAAGGCATTGGCTGTCAATGGAACACATACGCATTCAGCCAAGCATTACGGCATATACATGGAATAATTAAGTATTGAGTTTATTTTTCTTAATTAGTCATATTACAAATTTTATAATGCCAGTGAAATATTATTAAATTAAATTATTAATTTACATTAGTTTCTTATTTAGTGACTTAAACCAGAGAAGTTAGAAAATGTTAAGAAAAAAACACGGTAAACGACAATGTTATTGTCCACACAGTCTCTCTCTATACAGCTTAACTCCTTGGTTCAAATTGGTTACTTACATATTTTATAAATAAATTTACTAAAATACCTACTTTATCTACTGTTTTTATTGAACATTCTAAATTTTGTTAAATTAATTATTCTTTAACAATAAACTCCATTGAATTATTTTACAACGATCATATTGACCGGTTTAGACATTTTTATTTATTTATACTTATATTTTCTTACTTTCCTTATAGTCGAAATGAAAAGCAGAGTGTTTGACTCGGGAAAAACACCAATATCACCCTCGAAATATTGCCACTCTCGCTGTGCTCGGGTGTCAAGTAACCTCGTGTGATATTGGTTATTTTCCTCCCTTGTTGAACAATCTACTATTCCCATCTTGTAGCCAACTAGCCAGCTACCAAATCTGGTTACGAGATGGGATTAAAGCGAAATTATAGCCTCTTTTTCGTGTGTCAGAGTTACCAACTCTCAAAAATATTTATCAAAAAAATTTAACACCTCAAAAATTGACACATTTACTAGGAAAACCCCCTAAAAAATTCATTTTCATCATCATTATGATCATTTCAGCGTGAAGACGTCCACTGCTGTACATAGGCCTCCCCCAAGGCTCGCCAAACAGATCGGTCCCGTGCCATCCGCATCCAACGCGATTCCGCAAAGACCATGGCCCAATTGCATAACAAAGTACAACTAATATTACAAGCGGAACTCTCGCTTCAGTTATATTAACTGGAAAGGGAGTTCCGCTTGTAATATAAGTTGTACTTTGTTATGCAATTGGGCCCAGGTCGTCAGTCCATCTTGTTGGAGGCCTACCTACACTGCGTCTTCCGGTCCGCGGACGCCACTCGAGAACCTTTTTGCCCCATCGGCCATCAGTTCTACGAGCGAGCCCTGCCCACTGCCACTTGAATCTGGCGAACCATGAAAATCTAATATACAGGGTTATTTGTAATTCACTAGCATCCTTTTAACCCTAAACTCCTATCACTTAAACAAATGTTTTTTGTTTTACGGCTTTTGTCATAACTTAATATTTTTGGTGTAATAACGTTTTGAAAATTTGATTCTGCCTCTTATTTTTACGATACTCTGTGTATTTGTATGGGAAAAAAAGTGCTTCATTTTAAAAAGTCGTAAAACAAAAAACATTTGTTTGAGTGATAGGAATTCAGGGTTAAGAGGATGTCAGTGAATTAAAAATAACCCTGTATAAAAATCTCGTGTCACGGCGTTTGTCATGGAACTCCTCCGAAACAGCTTGACCGATTTTTATGAAACCTTTTTGTCCATATTTGCTAGGTCTGAGAATAAGTCGTAGGCTATTTTTCATACCCCTATTCTTCGCGGACGGAGTCGCGGGCAAAAGCTAGTGTCCTTAAAATATCTATCCTTAGTATTATATCCTTCGCAATAAAAGAAAAATAAAAGATGCAATAAAACTTTGTACATAAAGTCGAACAATACAATAGTCACACGGTTTTATTGTAAAGTAAAAAAAGTTCTCGCTTCCTATATTTTCTTGATGACATTGGTTATTTTTAATTATTATTTTTTGCTTTTTTCCGTGTAGATAAACATCTGTTGGTACGATTTTAGTGAGTTTCCACAATAGTATATGCATTGTTGTAGAGGCTTACATTTTGTATGAAAAGTAAGGCCGTGTAGGTAAAGTTTAAAAACAGTCTTTTTTAAAATTGATTTGTAGCACAATGTTAAAATTAAAAATACATTATCATAATAATATTTCTAACCTACTATGTAAATTTCAAATTTCAAACTTCATTAGTAAACAAGCAATGCGATGTGGATAAACAAAAATTTTGATCGCGTTTTTCTCTAATCGTCGTTTTGGAGATACATTACTTAGGCGTGACACGGCTGCGATAGAAGTTGCATAAGTGGTTCAGATAAAATGATTCGTATTGACGAACTAATTACATTTTTCAAATTATTAAAATTGTGGGCATTTCCGTTTTAAATTTCTCCGTTAACTAAACAAGGAAATTGTACAGGAAATCGGTACAATCTGACAAATGTAAACCAATAATCATTAGGTTTGAGGAAAACCCACGCGTGAATCAGATGTGATTCCCACCGTTGGTAGTAACCTGTATTGATTAAAGGTGCAAACAGTAGAGGTGGCCGACCTCAAAGACGTTTCATTTATTGAATGAGTAACGAATTGTACATGCCCCAGTTTCACCAACGTGAACATTTCAAAGTCAAAGTCTTCATCTTCATTCAATTTAAGATCGATTCATATCTACAGATACCGAGAGCGTGTTATTTAGTCATTTTTTAACTGTTTTCCATGGGTACATTGGATCTTAAAAACTAGTGCGAGTCGGATTCGCGCACCGAGGGTTCCGTACAAATTTATATGTATCTATGAACATCCAGTCTTAGCAGACCCCTGCTCCTAAGGAAAATGTGCGCAGTGTGGGATCATTGTAGATTGGTTACTGATATAGACAGACAGACAAAAAAAATGCTTTTCGCAATTTTTCCTTTATCTGTGCTATAAGACCTTGCTTCGTACCAAATTTCAAGATTCTGAGTTCACGGGAAGTACCCTGTAGGTTTTGATTCCCTTGCGAGTGTCGAAATTTTGCGGCATAAATGGCTGTATCTTTTGATTGCGTTGGCTTAGAAGTTTGATTTTTTCACAGCTCCAAGGGACAGGGGGTATTATAGGGGGTGTTAAAGGGGGATGAAAATTTCATCGATTTTGCCGTAGCATGCACCGTTTTCAAGATATTTGACAAAACACCGGTTCTCGTCCAATCACCGAGGTTAATCAACGTCAGGCGCGGTCAGTACTTGGATGGGTGACCTGACCGCTTGGTTTCATTTTTGTTTTTTGAATGTTTTGTTAAACTAAGTATCGTCCGTAAACCGACTTTACCGTGTACTGCCTTTTCGGCGAATTATTTTTCGCAAACTTATTCATTCGGCAAATGTTTCATTTCCCAAATGTTATTTTTTTCTGAAACTGTAGACTATTCAGGATATATTTCAGGACTATCCTGTAGGATATGTTAGGTTAGGTTAGGTTTGTTTTATAACAATCCTGAAAATTTTACAGTTTCAGGAAAAAATAACTTTTGGGAAAGGAAACATTTGCCAAATGAATCATTTTGCGAAAAGCTTTTCGCCGAAACATTAGTAAACCCGACTTTACAGACAACCGGTTTTTTGTGTTTAGTTTTTAAATGGGTCCCACCGAAAAACAGCGTTGTGGTGGCCACAACATTATGCTGAGTGGGGCCCAATTTATACTACTCGATATTTTTTACTTGTATATTTCCTGTTAAATATATATTTTTTTCTGTGTATGTATTGAATAATGTGTCATATGTCTCAAAATCGTTGCAGACTTATCATGGCATGACTCTGCCAGCCTGAATAAATAAATCCATCTAGAATCAGACGTTTGTTTTGACATGTTTATGACAATGCCCGCGGAGTGTATCCGTGGCTATTATTAGTATAATTTCATTGGTCATTTACGTCGGATAAAGATAACTGGTTCACGGCCGTGTTTGAATTCGTCATATCAAACGCGATTGTATGTTACAAGTTCACTAACTTCAACAGAAGATTTGGTTAGTTGGGTATGTGTATTACAATACCGAAGTACGAAAGACCGAATGTATTAAAACATCGAATGGGTCAAAAGACCGACACGATTTTTTTCTGAACCCCGTAAACTTCTCAGAATTTATTAAAACGGCATCGTACAGAACCCATTAGGTTAGGTTAGGTTTGTTTTATAACAATCTTAAAAAGCTAACGGTTTCAGAAAAAAAAACGTGTCGGTCTTTTGACCCATTCGATGTTTTAATACATTCGGTCTGTCGTACTTTTTTTTTATGTTAGAGAGGCCAGACAAACGAACTAGTGGGTCACCTGATGTTAAATGATCACCACTGTCCATAGACACCCGCAGCGCTTTACGCGATGCCAGTGCGTTGTCAGCCCTAAGGAAAAATAAGAGGGAATAGGGGAGGGGGAGAGATATTGGGCCCCCGGCGCTCTCACTGACCGTACGAAACGCAGCAGGAGTACTGCTGCTTCACGCCGGTGTTCTGTGAGAGGGTGGTACTGCCCCGGACGAGCCGGCCCATTCGTGATGCAACGGCTAGCTACAACATGGCTCTACCACTACTAAAACTTCGGTATTGTAATACAATACCCGGTTAGTTTGACCAAGGACAAAACCTAGAGCAATGTAATGTCTTTACCTACAACGTCGCTTTCATGTAAAATAACTAGCTGTTGCCCGCGACTCCGTCTGCGATGAATAGGGGTACAAAAATAGCGACCTATTCTCAGACCTACCGAGTATAAAGAAAAAGTTTCATAAAAATCGGTCAAGCCGTTTCGGAGGAGTTCGATAACAAACACCGTGACACGAGATTTTTATATACCTAGGTATTAGACCAGCGACCGTCCCCGGCTTCGCACGGGTGCAATTATACATGTATTATACACATAAACCTTGCTCTTGAATCACTCTATCTATTAAAAAAAAACCGCATCATAATCCGTTGCGTAGTTTTAAAAATCCAAGCATAAATAGGGACAGACAGACAGCGGGAAGCGACTTTGTTTTATACTATGTAGTGAAGATGAGATTTGTATATATTAGATGTTGCCCGCGACTCAGTCTGTGAAGAGGCCTACGACCTATTCTCAGGCCTCTACCGAATAAACAGAAAATAGTTTCATAAAAATCGGTCAAGCCGTTTCGGAGGAGTTCGATAACAAACACCGTGACACGAAATTTTTATATATTGGAAGACTAGAAGATAGTGCTGTAGCTCTAAATACATACCTATAAGTAAGCTAAAAACCTTCGTCGGCTATTAAACTGATTCCTTTATCAAGTCATTCTCATTGAATCCTGAGTAACTTTTTAAAAATGGGAAACGTCAGCGCGATATTCTGTTTCATTTGAAATAAAATGTTGACAGAACTGTCAATAGGAATGTTGACACCACCAATTGACGTACTTTTTATGAGCTGTCAAAACACAATTCTCCCACAGAGTTTGAATGGCAATAACAACTTATGACGTCACTTGTTCGCCAACGCAATCAACTAACTACTTATTTGTTTTAAAGCAACAAAAAATCTAACTTTGCAGTTAGCGAAAAGGAATCAGTATGCTTAGTATAAGTTTTACCTCACCATTTGGTAAGTATTTACTTCTCGATCGCGTTTACGTAAAAATTTAATTTACTATGGAAACATGGACAACGCCTCTAGCGGCGCGTTTGCGCAACAAAAATTGCGAGTAAAAATTGTTGAACGGAACGCAAACTATATCGTACGTGACTCAGTCGATTCACTGAACGCAAACTATATCGTACGTGACTGAACAAAACTATTCGACAGCGTTTTTCGAATCCGCACGAAACGAAATGTCATCCGTCAGTGTCATGTCAAATGCAATAAGCAATTTTGCCTTGTTTTACGATATTAATTTGACTAGTAATGTCTATACCTGTTTTATTTGCGGTTTTAGAAGATTATCTTATCAATATTTTGTAATTGACAAGCATAAAAAAATTGAGTGACTCAATTTGAGTCCGTGAAATTGTCCATAAGTTTTGCATTGGCAGTCAATGAATGAATTCAACCTCGGAAGAGTCGTGTCGCCGCATCATCATTCATTTCAATCATCAATTAATTCATGTGGGCAAGATCTATATTGCAAGACCTTAAGGCCCATACTACACGGGCGGTTCTCCCGCCGCGGGAAACCGCTTCTGAACCGCCACTAGACACAATTTTATATGGAAGTTGTATGGTGCAAACTACACTGCGCAGCTCCGTCGAGCGGGAAACCGCGGCGGGAAACCGCCCGTGTAGTATGGGCCTAATTAAATTATGATGGCAAACCAATAGGATAAGAGCTTAGATTATTTATACACTATCTAAGGATAAGAGGATGGATTATTAACAACAAAAATTTGAAGCGCGCAACCTCAACGACTCTAAGCTCAAGACAAAGAAAGGTTTGTTTATCTATTAGGTATTTGTTATTACTCTCACTATGGTTTTTTACTGAACCTTATTTTCACAATCGCGTTTTTCCTCCAACTTCAATTGACACAGAAACATTAGGTAGGTTTAGGTCATGACAAGTTTACATTGGCCCGAAGGGCCAAAAGCACACAGAAGAGGAGCTCCATCAACACTGTTTCTGTGTCAATTCAAATTGGGAAAAAACACTAAGTACTGTGAGAATAAGCTTCAGTAAAAATCTATGGGCTCCTATTATAGTATAAATCTTCCTAGGTCATCTTATAATTGATCAAAGGCGTTACCTATAATAATATGCGCTATGAATTACGCTGTAGTAGATCCCGTGTCATAAATATTTACTTAAATGTTAAAAATAAAAGGAAACTGTTTTTTTAAAATAAGCTTTTATTTAGTACATGTTAATAAAAATAACTAAAAAGTTAACTGTCTATTTATTAAAGGGGGAAATTATAAGTTAACTAGAAAGTATAAATACAAATTAAAAACTACATAAAATAAAACTAAAACTATAAACTAAAACTACATACAAACTAAAAAGTTAAAAAAATTAAGAAATAGACCATGTATTCAAACATTGCGTTTTTGTCACAGTCAATCATCGATTTTACAATAAAAGCATGTTAGGTATACAGAAAAAAGTTTTATAAAAATCGGTCAAGCCGGCTCAGAGGAGTTCGATAACAAAGACCGTGGCACAAGATTTTTATATATTAGAAGATAGATAAATATTGCTTAATTAGTACCAATTTCAGAGTTATGGTAAGTACACAAGTTAAGCAACGGGTATGTATATACCCATATTTATACTCATACTCACTCATTTAATTAATACAGAAACGGCAAGTAAAATAATTGTAGATGAAATAAATAATTTGTATTGAATTAAATCATATTTCAATTAAAAATAAAAGCTATGCAATAGCTTAAAAATAGTGCCACTCAATAAAAATATGCACAATGAGATTAGAAGTTGAGCATAGGTCAAATTTTTTTGTGTGGCTTTATAAGTACAACATTTGAATTAGAATTCTAGATAAAGCCTTAACACATATTATTCATATTCATTTATTAATTGCAACCATGATATTCAAAGATGACAAATAAATATTACAGTGCTACATATTATATAGCCATAGTGGCCTAGTGGTTTGACCTATAGCCTCTCAAGCAGAGGGTCATGGGTTCAAATCCCAGCTTGCGCCTTGAGTTTTTCGGAATAGAGTGCAAAATTACATTGGAAATTGACTATGAGCTTTACTGTGAAGTAAAACATTGTGAGGAAACCTGCATAAACCTGCCAAGAAATTAAATGGTGTGTGTGAAGTTCCCAATCCACACTAGGCCCGCGTGGGAACTATGGCCCAAGCCCTCTCATTCTGAGAGGAGACCTATGCCATGCGGTAGGAAGTTTATAGGCTGGGATGATGAATGCTACATGGACCCTGCTATGGCGAAGCAACAACTTATCCTTAATTTATTCTAGGACTAATGCTAATATTTTAATTTTACTTTAATGCTTAACAAAATAATTATGTAGTTAATCCTAAAGTTATGGTTCCTTAGAACAGATCATCAGCAAAAGAGTACACGTACAAAAGTAGATGATCGACATCAGCAAAAGAGTACACGGACAACTGTGATTTTTACAATATATATTTTATTTTTTTCAGCCTGACATACAGTATATTTGAGAATTTTTGAGACGTACTTGAAGACATCTATGGGTAATTTTTAAAATAGCTCTAAGTACAAGCGGACATGTTAGCCAGTTGTCCATTAACTCGTGAAAAAAGCACTAAAAAATGCTCTAAGATCGGTTTTTAAGAGGTGATGTACTGATGTATAATACAGGTTGTAAATTTATTTTCAAATGATTGCTTTTTGAGTTTTGTGTAGTGTGATGAAATTTGATTTCCTTCTGCATAACCGGATAAGTGGTAGTTATCTCATCTACGATTATTTTTGCCCCAAAGTAGATGAAGACATGTACACTATTTCGGTAAATATACAAATATATTTTATTGGCAATAAAGTATCTATAAAAATATTACTTCTTATGAGCACTGCTCCAAATTTGAACAAAATCGATCCATTACTTGAAAAATATTAAGTTTTTTTCTTAATACAGCTATACTGTAAAATTTAAATTCCGTAGATAACCATTTACTCTTTGCTGCCGTCGATATTAGGCCCATACTACACGGGCGGTTTCCCGCCGCGGTTTCCCGCTCGACGGAGCTGCGCAGTGTAGTTTGCACCATACAACTTCCATATAAAATTGTGTCTAGTGGCGGTTCAGAAGCGGTTTCCCGCGGCGGGAGAACCGCCCGTGTAGTATGGGCCTTATATTATCAGACTTTCCCATACTGACCAATCTAAGTATGAAACATACAGTTAGTCACACCATGCCAACACAATTTGATGACAATGAAATGAATATCAATCAGTCAATAAATTTGATTAGTATATTAGTTATCCAAAACGCAGACAACTTTGAGGGACAAAAGTCCTTGAGTAGCAACCACTTACAGGAAGACAGCATTCGCAGTCCTCCTACTAGCTGGACTGACGATGAATAGTGGACATCCTTTGGCTTATGTTGATGACTATAGTGCTGATGTTATCTTAATTTATCCATTTGGTCTCCTAAAACAAATATCAGTTGAAAATATTAGATAGTAGTCAATGACCCTATGTATATGAATGTTTTGTCTCACTTGTTTGTTGTGTGTTTGCGGTCATGGATAACAAACAGTGTATTATAAATTAATATAACAGTTTCATACAAAAATGTTTAGGCTTTGGTTTTCTTTTTTTACAATAATTATTAGAAAGGCAGTGATGGCGATAACTTTCCGAATATGCGGCCTCATGGCGATCTTAACTCTTCTCTTCTCTTTAACACACTCTCAAACGCCCGAGGCATCAGTACAGTTACTGAATAAAATCAGCCTAACTTTGCGGACCCAATTATTGACAGAACCTACCTGAGAACCACAAATAATAACTTATAAGGCGAGATTACCAATTCCGCAATGTGTATTTAATAACTTTGCAAGAGAAACAAAGAACGATCTTACGAAATATAATTGGCTTTAATCGTTATCTTAAATTGCTCGTCAAAACAATGTTGACAAGTCAAGAAAGTTATATCTAATTTGCGTGTATAGTCCTTTGGATTAGACGCAGTATGTAGTCGGAAAGCCAGTCTGCAACAGTAAAATATATTCGAAATACTCACCACTTAAGCTGCGAACACAAAATTATGATTCCAACCAATTCCGCAATTCAACCAATACTGATTGGAATGAATGATTGCAATGCAACCAACAACCAATACTTGTGCTGTGGGAAAGTCCTTTGAAGTCTATTCACAGACTTAGCTATTGTTTTGAACAGTCTTTTACAAGTCTTTTAGTAACGGAATCCATTTTTAATTTATAAACGTCAAAACTGACTGTCGTAAACGTAACTTCAATCGAATCGTGTAGTCGGTCTCGCAATAGTAAGTGACGATCGAAGTGCGATCGAACGTATGTGACAGAAATAATTTTTCGAATTTCATAATAGAGAGCTCACTTCGACGATAGTACAGACTAACCAACTTATCTGTGAATAAAACCAAGCAATAATACACTTTTTGCGAACGGCATAAAAACTTTTTCAATGCACAAATAAGTTGGGTTCACGCTCACGATCGCGACAGGCAGGGCTGCCTTGTTAAAAAATGCCTTAATATTAATGGTACCACATTAAAAATAGACATATTCCTAAGACAATCTTGAAATAAAAAAATCGTACATTATTATTCATCCTTCTTTCACTTTAATTATAAAATAACTCAAATTATTTCAAAAACATTAAAAAGCAGGTTATATGATACTTTATTTACACAGATTTGTACTATTCATTATTTTTTTTCCGATCAACTGAAGGCCACTACAAATCGCAGTGCGGGACGTGCGCGCGGCGCTAACGGAGCGGGTCCAGCGCGTTATATGGCACTGAATCATATACGCTGCGCCGCGGTTCCGGCTAGTGTCACCGTATATATGTTTCAGTATTATTCAACGCGCTGAATACGCTCCGTAGTCGGCGCGTGAACGAAATGAGTCGTCACCGTCGTAACGTTGTCGTCGTTTTATAAACATCACCTATCTATATATCTAATCTAATACCTTTAAACGAGCAATTCTTGTATATATAGGTAGTACCTGGGCGACCGAGCTCTGCTCGGGCAGAAACTCGGTACCAAGCGTTTTCCCAGAGATAAGACCAAGATCAATTTTTCATCCCCGAAAACCCCCAAATACCAAATTTCATCGAAATCGTTGGAGCCGTTTCCGAGATCAAAACACCGGAGGGGTGGGGGGGGTGTTGTGAGAGGGGGGGAGGGGTTGCGGGGGAGGGAGCGCGGGGGTATTAAAGGGGGGATGAAAATTTCATTGATTTTGCCGTAGGATGCACCGTTTTCAAGATATTTGACAAAAACACCGGAGGGGGTGGGGGGGGGGGGGGTGAGTCGCGTTAAACTATTGTCTGTAAACCGACTTTACAGACAACCGGCTTTTCCTGTTCTGTGCTCCCAATAGGGAACGTACACATAGACGGTGCTGCCAACTGGTGCCATAAGGGTGCCATCAATTTGAATGTTTTACCTTGATAAGTTTGTTTTACTGTCCGCATAGTGTCTCTTCTGTCGCATTAGTGCTGCCGCCTATAGTTACTGCACGTTCCCTATAATACTTTTTCTAACAAAAAAGTAACTTTTTTTCACAAAAAGTAACTTTTTCTCACAAAAGAAGAAACTTGACGTTTTATCATGAAAAATAAACTTAAAAAAAAAAACAAAAAATCTTGATAAAAACGTGGAATCGAACCGAGGTCGGCTGGATCCGCGACCACCCGATTCCTAATGTGCCATAATGATCTGCTCGAAGTCGGCGAAATTTAGCTTCATATTCTAATGCAAACAAAAATAGCCGGAAAACACGAGTAAAAGCGATTTTCTGAAAATGAAACATAGCTAGATCAGTTTTTCATCCCCGAAAACCCCCACATACCAAATTTCATCGAAATCGTTGGAGCCGTTTCCGAGATCCTGATTATATATATATATATATATACAAGAATTGCTCGTTTAAAGGTATTAGATATATAATCAGTATTCGGAAACGGCTCCAACGATTTCGATGAAATTTGGTATGTGGGGGTTTTCGGGGATGAAAAACTGATCTAGCTATGTTTCATTTTCAGAAAACCGCTTTTACTCGTGTTTTCCGGCTATTTTTGTTTACATTAGAATACAAAGCTAAATTTCGCCGACTTCGACCAGATCATAATAGCACATTAGAAATCGGGTGGTCGCGGATCTAGCCGACCTCGGATCGAATCCACGTTTTTTTTCAAGATTTTTAGTTTTTTTTTTAAGTTTATTTTTCATGAGAAAACGTCAAGTTTCTTCTTTTGTGAGAAAAAGTTACTTTTTTGTGAGAAAAAGTATTATAGGGAACGTGCAGTAACTATAGGCGGCAGCACTAATGCGACAGAAGAGACACTATGCGGACAGTAAAACAAACTTATCAAGGTAAAACATTCAAATTGATGGCACCCTTATGGCACCAGTTGGCAGCACCGTCTATGTGCACGTTCCCTATTGGGAGCACCTAAGTCGAAAGGATTGCATTGTCGTCGAAGAGCCGACCTTTTTCTCCGAAGAAAATTACGCTCATCTTGCAATTGAGCTTCCTGGAGCATTCTCCAGGCAAAAAATTGTCTTCTTGCCATTTTTCGCATTTACTTTTAGACTGATTTTTCACTATACTAATTCGCGCGTGAACGACTCACTAGTCAGAAAGCATGTGAGAGCTTTACTTTAGCGTTTGCGTTTGCTTACTTCTCACTAAACCTTGCGAAAGTGAAACGTGGTATTTACGCTCACAAATTGCTCGTCCCAAAGTTTACGCTGTCGACGTGAGCGCTAAACTATTCGAAAAGTGACGCGTACTCGCAGGATTTGTTAGGAAATCGAGCGGAAAATTTACAACGATGAGATGATCGAGCTCACCGCGATAGTCGAAGTGAAGACAAACGCATCGACTAACGTTCATTCGATTTACGCAGTCGAATAGTATTCGAATGTTTGACGTAAAACTTATACTAAGCATACTGGTTTTCAGGGCTAAAGTGAAGCGTTTTTTCACTGGAGTCGTGTCTTCGAATTATTTTTTAATGGCGTCAACATCCCTATATTGACGTGGTGCACGCAAATGCGAATGTCAAATTTAAGGAGACGAAACTTTTCTTATAGACTACAGGCCGTATATAGGACGATATAAGAGCATAAAATAATAAGATTCAGCATTCAGCACTATGCCGTCACCAGTGGCGTAGCTACCGTAGGGCAAGCAGGGCAGTGCACCGGGGCCTCCAAGCTCAGGGGGCCCCTCGGACTCTGAATTACAAACTATAAACGCGGACCTATGAGAAACGCGGCTATAAAACGCTACTAGTGAATTTACAAGCGCGCGAGTCTAGTGAATATAAAATGCATTCATCCTTACTTGTCGTAACATGTAGGTAAACAAACACGGGTTGGGGCCTGTGATATATAACTATGTAAAATATAATAAAGACGCGCTGCGGGCACCGCGCCGGGGGGGAGATGTTTGCAACCACCGTGGCGAGCGGACGTACCGCAGTGTACCTAAGAATACTGTGTATTTATTGGACTTAAACCCTATCCCAAATATAAGAACGTCACATTGGCGACGAGGATTAAAAAATGTGAGTACACTAAAGAAAAAAAAATTCGACTACAAAATGGCTGGAGTTATTGGTTGTTAACTATTGTGTAAGTTGTACGGTAATGTTATATGTAGGTACGTAAGTAGGTACTCATATATCAAAAGAAAAGGAAAAGTCGGGCAAAATAGTTTTATGGTACCTACTTAGTCCTAAGATTATAACGTAAACATACTAATAGCTTCAGTCAATTAGTCAAAAGAAACTGTGCCAACTGATACTTACCAAAACAAAAATTTCTCCGTGTTGTTGTAGTTGATGGTAAGTAGTGAATAATCATCATTCTGACCATGTTAAATACGCATCTAAGTATTAAAAATTTGTACTTTTTCACCGCGTATGCATGCATACCTACCCTCAAGTAGAAACTAAAACCCGTTTTGTTCGCAACGTATTTTTATTGCTACTTAGATCTAAAATCAACTACACAACAACATTAAAAATGTACCTGTTTGTATCAGTCAAGTTTACCAACAATAATGTCTATTAACTATGAAGCGGAATTTATTGGCTTCTCACACGCTGGCATTTAACTAAGTCAGTGTGTGCAATGGACAACATTTCAATCTCATATGTGCCTACTTGTTCGTTTTGTTTCCATATTAGAGGATCTCCTTTTGAACGACAGGGGACTTATTCGTTCAAATAATTAATCAATCAATGAATCATTTAATTATTTGTAAAACATAGGTATAAAGGTGTTACAATTTTATTTATAGAACGCTATATATTGCCGTGAGGCGTACAATTATGTTCCTAGTCTAAAAACATGCAACATTCATTAAACGAATCAAATTAAATCAGATTACGTAAATCAAATCAAAAATTATATATTGAATTAAATTAAATACATTGAATTAAATTACATTGAATTATTATAATTAATTAAATTACATTAAATTAAATAATAAGACGAGTATTCTATATGAAGATAAATTTATTTTTATTATGTCACTGAATTTTATCTGCTATAAAATCGTTTACAGTGTAGTAAGCTTTCTTAATTAAAAACTTTTTAGAGATTATTCTTTTAAATTCATCAAAAAAAAAAAAAAATTAAATTCCATTTGAATAGAAATTTTTCCTACTTACTTACAGATCGTCCCACTATGGCGTCACAGGTACCGGTACCTGCTATAGAAGCATTCGATTGCGATGGTGACCCAACGTCGTTGGGCCATCGGTGGGAAGGATGGAAAAGGGCTCTTGAAATATACCTATTATTTTCGGGTACTGATCAACCCTTAAAGAAACGTGCAGCCTTATTGCATTTAGGCGGATTAGGATTGCAAAATATTTACTATAATCTTCCTGGCGCACACGTGGAAGAAAAAGACTCAGATGATGTTTTCGAAGTTGCCCTTAAAAAGTTAGACGAATATTTTTCTCCGAAGCAGAGCTACGTTTACGAACGCCATGTATTCAGACTTATGAAACAGGGACCAGACGAAGCATTTGATAAATTCCTATTAAGATTGCGTGACCAAAGCTCGAAATGTGATTTCGCGAAAAAAGAAAATGCTCTAATCGACCAAATAGCTGAAAAATGCGCTTTGCCAGAACTTCGTAAAAAAATTTTGCAATTAGGCGATTCGGTTACCATAGAAAAAGTAATTCACGAAGCTAACTCGATCGAAACCGTAGAAAGACAGCTAAAGGAGTTTCCAGGGAAACAAAATGAACAGGTCAACAGGATTGGAATGAGATCCTATAAACCCCCTGCGCAGGGTAGTCACACAAAATATCGATGTGCCAGATGTGGCAGCGGATCTCAT
Organism: Archips xylosteana; assembly: GCA_947563465.1. Taxonomy (NCBI): domain Eukaryota; kingdom Metazoa; phylum Arthropoda; class Insecta; order Lepidoptera; family Tortricidae; genus Archips; species Archips xylosteana. The sequence goes on from OX387373.1 coordinate 11,032,890, forward strand.
AATAGCAATGATACACACTGTCCTGCTAGAGACAAAATCTGTGACAAATGTGGCTACAAGGGGCATTTCAAGCTCCAATGTCGCACGAGAACCTCGAAACGCAAAATCGACGTGGTTGGTGATAAACAAAAACGAGACGACAAAAGAGTTAAGCCAAACGAACAGCCAACTGAACCACCGGCCAAACACTCAAACCAAAGCATACACTACATATTCCACATTGACGACGATGCAGAAATAGCTTGCAAATTAGGTGGTGTTAATGTGAGCATGTTGATTGACTCTGGAAGTAAGAGTAACATAATAACCGACAAGACCTGGGAATACCTCAAATCAAATGCAATTGTTTTGTCAAATCAGCAACGGGGTTCAGAACAAGTTTTTATGGCATACGGTTCAAAGACACCTCTTGAGGTACTTGGCTCATTTGAGACATCAATTTCGGTTGGACAAGAAACAAAACCCGCTTTATTTTACGTCATAAAAAATGGCACACGCAATTTGTTGGGGAAAGATACTGCAATGTCCTTGAATGTTCTTAAATTGGGTGTAAGTATAGCCAATAGTATTAATTCATTAAATAATGCAGAACCTTTTCCTAAATTCAAAGACTTTAAGTTATGTGTGGCAATTAACCCCGCAGTTACTCCAGTTTCTCAGCCATACAGACGGGTGCCTATTCCGTTAGAAAATAAAATCAACGACAAGCTTGACGAACTAGTAAAGAAAGATATAATCGAGCCTGTCGATCGAGCCACAACTTGGGTTTCTCCCATAGTACCCATTTTAAAGAGCGACGGTAGCATAAGGCTATGCGTCGACATGAGGTGTGCAAACAAAGCCATAATGAGGGAGAATCATCCTTTACCAACAATGACTCAAATTTTACCTAAATTGAGAAAATCCTGCGTTTTTTCCAAGCTCGACATTAAGGACGCGTTCCACCAAATAGAGATTGAAGAAAATTGTCGGGATATAACAACTTTTATAACGGCCAAAGGTCTGTTTCGTTATAAACGTCTTATGTTCGGGATATCATGCGCTCCCGAACATTTCCAAAAGATTATGGAAAGGATGCTTCTCCCATGTGAAGGCGTTGTGAATTTCATTGATGATGTCGTCGTGTTTGGAAGTGATGTAAACGAACATAATGCTAGACTGAAACATGTCCTCCAAGTATTGAAACAAAACAATGTAGTTTTAAATGACAAAAAGTGTATTTTTAACGCGTCAAAAATAGAATTTTTAGGCCACGAGCTGTCGGCAGATGGCATTAAACCTCTTGACAAGTATGTTAAAACTATTGAATCATTCAGGGAGCCAAGGTCAATTGATGAAGTTCAAAGCTTCTTGGGGCTTGTGAATTACATTGGAAAGTGGATACCTAACTTGGCTACCATGACTGATCCAATCCAACAAATACTAAAATATAACCTTTCCAAACACGCAGACATCAATGAATATTGGAAGGACGAACAGGCAGCCGCATTCATAAATTTAAAAGAATGTTTGAGCCATCTTAGTAGCTTGGGGTTCTATGATCCAAACGATAAAACCCAAGTAATGGCTGATGCAAGTCCGGTAGGTTTAGGAGCAGTACTCATTCAACATGACAAGCATGGACCACGAATTATTGCTTTTGGGCACAAGAGCTTGACCGATGTCGAGAAACGTTATTGCCAAACGGAAAAAGAGGCACTAGCTTTAGTTTGGGCAATCGAACATTTCAATATGTACTTATATGGGCTAAAAGAATTTCAATTGATCACTGATCACAAACCTCTTGAGGTAATATTTGGGCCTCGGTCAAGACCTTGTGCGCGAATTGAACGTTGGGTACTACGATTGCAGGCGTATAACTACAAAATAGTCTATCGCCCTGGTAAAAACAATATAGCTGATCCTTTGTCGCGGCTATGCCAAATGCAACATTCGCACACATATGAAGATGATTACCACATCAATAAAATTGTAGAATTTGCCAAACCAGTAGCTGTGTCTATGGAGGATATAATCACAAAATCTCAAAACGATGAGGATATTAAATTAGTTAAACTAGCTCTTTCCGGAAATAATTGGGACCCCAAAATAAGTAATTATAGGCTTTTTGAGCATGAGCTCTGGGTGCACGATGAAATTTTATTAAGGGGAAACAAAATTGTCATTCCCACTGATATGCGCAAAGTAGTGCTTGCTTCGGCACATGAGGGTCATCCTGGCATTGTAGCAATGAAGGGTAGATTGCGTACCAAGGTATGGTGGCCAAAAATAGATAAGGACGCGGAATTAATTTTTAAAAGCTGTAAAGGCTGTACTCTAGTTTCAGGACCTAACCCTCCTGTGCCGATGAAGCGACGTGAGTTGCCGATGCAACCATGGACTGACATAGCTGTCGACTTCCTTGGCCCATTACCAAGCAGTCACTATCTTTTCGTAGTAATTGATTATTATAGTCGGTATAAAGAAATAAAAATCATGAAATCCATTACATCGCTGGAAACTATAAATGTACTCAAGGAAATATTTTCTAGACTTGGTATTCCAGTCAGTATTACATCCGACAATGGACGGCAATTCACCAGCGAAGAGTTCAAATCCTTCTGTTTGGAGTTTGGCATTAGGCTGTACAATTCGATACCATATTGGCCACAGCAAAATGGCGAAGTCGAAAGACAAAATCGGGACATAATTAAGCGTTTGAAAATTAGTCAGTGCCAGAGATCCAATTGGAAGGATGATCTCTTACGGTACATAATGATGTACAATAGTACACCACATACCACAACTGGAAAGACGCCGTCCGAACTCTTTTTTAACAGGCAATTCAGAGATAAAATTCCTTCTGCCATAGATATTGAGCACCAGCGAGTTGATTTAGAAACCTACGATAAAGATACATTATCAAAAGAAAAAGGAAAGTTGATTGAAGATAGGAAAAGAAGGGCTGATCAGCCTGATATTTGCGTGGGAGAGAAAGTGTACATTAAAAATATGATTAAGGAAAACAAACTGACACCTACTTTTGATTCCACCCCACACACAGTAACAAGTACAAACGGAGGAGATATAAGAGTAACTAATGATAAGACAGGTCAAGAATTAAGGCGAAATATTATTGATCTCAAGAAAATAGAAGGACAGTGGCAAATTCACAATGAAGAGGAAACTCAGGACAAATCTCCTGAAGATAAAATCGACATAGAAGAAGGTTAAAGTAAACTCGATTGTATTAGATTAATTAAAGCTAACACTTATTGATTGTTTAAAATTTTCTTTAAATTTGTTCAATGTTTGATATTGTGACATTGAGTAAATAGCAACATGTGTAGATTAAACTGAAACTAATAAAACTTTTCGAAAGGGAGAGATGTGATATATAACTATGTAAAATATAATAAAGACGCGCTGCGGGCACCGCGCCGGGGGGGAGATGTTTGCAACCACCGTGGCGAGCGGACGTACCGCAGTGTACCTAAGAATACTGTGTATTTATTGGACTTAAACCCTATCCCAAATATAAGAACGTCACAGGGCCCTAGTTTATTTTTTGCCCCAGGGCCTTTGGTTTACTAGCTACGCCACTGGCCGTCACCTGTAAGCTGTCCAACTGAGTGCTGGTGAGAATTCAAAAGTGCAGGTAGAGAGTACATTTTGGTCATAAGTATATTTTTGTACGACATTTTTACCATCGATAGATCCATGAAAAATAATAAGAAAGAGCGCAGTGCCGTAAAATTTGATTTTCTGACAATTTCCAGGGTAAATTTGGTCATTTCAATCTGTACGGCATCAGTTTCATATTGTTTCAATACAGCTTCTAATCCATTATTCCGCAGCGCCGTACAAAAATCAGGCGACCAGGGGAAAAAATCGAGGGTTGCAACCCCCTCTCTTTCCGTGGTCCGGGGGTGTTTTGGAACAACATAAAACACACACACACACACACACCTGGTGGTTCATTCATATGAATGGTCATCCCATCCATTTTTTGACATGGGCCTGTAGTCTATTACCCTAGTGCCCAAGTGAAGTGGGGTGTGTAATACGAGATATAACAACTTATTATCTAATATTCATAATATATACGCTCACTTTATATAAACTCGTTTAGTATAACGTTCACTGGATATAATGAACGAAAAGTATAATTATAAAATATCTAATTTTGTAATGTATAACGTTGTTTATATATAATATCAATTGTTATAACGATCAAAGCGTATAATGTTCATAACACCTAAGATTTAAAACGTATAAATTCATTAAAAACTTTAATGCAAGCAAACAATCAAGCAATCCATTCATTTCTTCCGCTCTGTTACAAAAAAAAAACCTAACATCGAAGGCTAAGGCGGGAGCTACGCTCGCTTCGCTCGCTTCGCTCGCTCGCGCCACTTAATTTTACATTTACACATATTATTATATATCATGACTGTTATACCTAATGTCTGCTATGTTAAAAGAAATTAGTCCATATTAATCTTATACAAATTGAAGTTATATAAAAATAACGTTATATAATTTAAGCGTTATAGGTTTAAAAATTATACTTTTTGTTGTTATAGCTAACGTTCATTATATCTTCTGAACGTTATTAAAATGAAAATAGATATTTTGTAGTTATATCTCGTGGGACGCACCCAGTGAAGTGAGGTGCAAAAAACAAAAAGACAATGGATTTGTTTGTATAACACACTCCGATAAACTCGGGTGAGACAGTTTGGACAGTCTAGTACCTAGTTTCAGAACCGGTTTCCGATCCGGTTTTTGAACTCGGTTTTGGCACGCGCCTTGCGATAAAAAAGCATGCTTCGTTTAAACCTCAAAAAGTTAGGCTAAAGTAGGTCTAGCAGTTAATAGCAAACATAATATTAATATTGGTATACAAATAAATAAAAACCGGCCAAGTGCGAGTCAACTCGCGCACGAAGGGTTCCGTACAATTATCTATAAATAAAAACGGTAAAAAAATCCGTTTGTTGTATGGGAACCCCTTTAAATATTTATTTTATTCTGTTTTTATTCTTTATTCTTCCATTTTATAATTTATATTAGGTACTCTATAAGGAAACTTATCTGCCCAGTGTGTTGTGCTCACGGAATAGAAAAAACTAGGTTGTGCTTGTGTCCCCGGTGCCTGTGTATTTTGTTTGCTCGTACTTTTTGGTGCTTTGTTTTAGTTTTAGCTTTTCATACCTATTTAATTTTACTGTTTTAGACTTAAGTTATTTTATTTTGTGTATTTATTTTGTAAATGCAAACTGCTACTCAGCCGTGTAATAGCACGTCGACCAATTTCCACTGTCAGGTATGCCGCAAAACTTTCAAAACCATAAGAGGTCGAAATATTCATACAACTAAAGTCCACGGCCATAGTCTTAGCCAAGATGCCATACCTCTTAATAACATCCCAATTACTCCGCCTACCGATCAATCTGCTACTCCGTTCTATCTTCAACTAAGTGAACTTAAAAAAAAAGTCCCTATAGTTAAAAGAATACCCCGGGGGGCCCGGACTTTCGCTGCTTCACATCTGGCCCATTTAATTAATAGATGTGTCGATAGCAATACTATCAAAGACTGGCATGATCTTTTGCTTTTTTCTTACATGTCGCTTCACGCACAGGAAGATGGTTCCAACATTTCACTCACTCAAAAAATAAAAAACAACTGTTGTAATAACTGTACTCTTCCATCCATAGTACCAAAACACACCGCTTCGTCTTTTAACCGCAGTAAAACCGTGGAATCGAAAATCAGCGACGGCGATCTGAAAGGCGCCGCTCGTCTCCTTTTCTCAAGCGACGTGCTATCACCGGATACCCCTGACACCCTCTCGGCTCTACAGACGAAACATCCTCCAGGTCCTTCCATTCCCTACTTTTTCGACCCTCCCATGGCAAACCAGGCCTGCCTACAAATAAAAAAAAGAGACGTATACGATGCAATTTTATCATTCAAAACTGGTTCTGCTGCAGGCCTGGACGGACTCTCACCCCAACATTTGAAGGACTTGACCAGTCATTTAGTGGGCGATGCAGGCGAGCGTCTAGTTGATTCAATTGTAAAACTAATCAACCACATGTACTCGGGTAATATCAACCCAAACATTGTTTCAATTTTATATGGCGCAAACCTCATTGCCCTTACCAAAAAGGACGGAGGGGTGAGACCGATTGCCGTTGGTTCCACACTTAGACGTCTCGCCTCCAAAATTGCAGTTAGATATATTACCTCTAAATTACAGTCACTTTTCGAACCTATACAACTCGGTTTCGGCATAAAAGGAGGATGCGAGGCAGCCGTCCACGCCTTGCGTATAGTCGACCAAGAAACTCCTTTACCACCCTAAAGTTCAATGTCAGTTGTATGACTTAAGTCATCAAAGGATATTTTCACTTATAAGTCAATGTGACAATCAGCCTTATTGCTTTTATTCTGATGGAGGAACTGTCACAAAAAATGGTAAAGCACTTGCTTGGTCGACTATACATATCTCTCCAACGAACCATGTGATGCACTGGTCAAAATTGATGTCAAAAATGCTTTCAACTCTATAAATAGAGACACCTTGCTGACAGAAGTCAAAAACAATGTCCCTGAGTTATACAATTACCTTCTCCATTGTTATGCAGATCCCACTAGTCTTGTATACCGTGACAATGTTTTATCTTCAGAAGTGGGCTGTCAGCAAGGCGATCCTCTCGGGCCGGCAATCTTCAGTTTGGCTATTAACCCTGTTATTCAAAATTTAAAATCCAAATTCAATGTCTGGTACCTAGACGACGGAACCTTAGGAGGTGATCTGGATACCTTACTGTCTGACCTTTCAACAATCAGATCCAAATTCCAAGCAATTGGCCTTGAGTTAAATTTTAGCAAATGTGAACTTTATGTGCAAAATCCTGACTTAAATTTACTAGATTTAAAAACAAAATTTGATGCACTGACGCCAGACATTAAGATAGTAGACAGATTTTCTCTCTGCCTCCTTGGTTCTCCTATTTTCGAAGAATCCTTTCCGAATTACATTTTAGATTCTATTTCTAAATTCAAAAGGTATGAAAGTCGTTTGCTTGAAATTAGTCCTCATTTCGCATTGACAATTTTAAAATTCTGTCTTTTCGTTCCAAAATTTACTTATGTACTTCGCTGCTGTCCATTCACTAAATTCAAAATTTCACTGTCACAAATGGATGACTTAATCAAAGCGAACCTGGAATCAATTCTGAACATTCAGCTAAGCGAAGAATCCTGGACTCAAGCATCCCTTCCCATTCGCTTTGGTGGGATAGGGATTCGCAAAATTTCTTCTATTTCCGCACCAGCTTTTTTGTCCTCCGCCCATAGCTCGGCAGATCTCATAGGTAAAATCCTGAGGGCTTGCCCTTTAAACTATGAGACTGCGGGTTTAACGGAGGCTAAAAATGATTGGTCTATTGCCTGTCCGGGAAAGGATTTCCCAGAAAATTTAAAGTTTCAAAGGTCCTGGGACGACATTCAGTCAAATTTGACTTATGAATTCCTTCTGAGCCGCAGCACGGGCTCTCATCGTGCCAGACTATTGGCTGCAGGTACGAAGGAAGCCGGCTGCTGGTTGCACGCCTTTCCATCAGCCAACACTGGTACTTTTTTAGAGCCCGACACTCTCAGAATTTCCATCTGCCTGCGACTTGGAGTAGCAGTTTGCGCACCGCACAAATGCCCCTGCGGCTTTGAGGTCGACGCGCTGGGACACCACGGCCTTTCGTGCCAGAAGAGCGCGGGCCGCTTCTCTAGACACTCTGCTCTCAATGACATTATCCGTCGCTCTCTTGCCACCGTCAATGTGCCTGCGTTACTGGAGCCATCGGGCATCGCCAGAGATGATGGCAAGAGACCAGACGGAATGTCATTGATTCCGTGGAAATTGGGTCGTGTGCTAGTGTGGGACGCTACTTGTGTAGACACACTGGCTCCGTCCCACGTCCGCGGAACAGCAAATCAAGCTGGTGCAGCAGCAGAAGCGGCAGAAAAGCTTAAGAAAAATAAATACAAAGGTCTTGGCTCTGAATACAACTTTGTTCCATTCGGAGTTGAGACCTTTGGTCCGTGGGGCTCCAGCGCAAAAAGTCTTTACAAAGATATTTGTAAACGGCTTTGTGACACTACAGGAGACCAAAGAGCTGGCAGCTACCTCGCACAACGTATCAGCATTGCTATACAGCGAGGTAATGCTGCCAGTGTCTTTGGGTCCATGCCGCGGGGGGAACCTTTTGTTAATTTTATTTAGTTTTAGTTTAAGTTAGTTTTATTTTATTTATAGTTATAGTATCAATTTAATGATTACTTTTAATGAAATTAAAGATCCATTTTATTCTGTTTTTTAGTATTTGTTATGAAATACGTCGTCCGTGAAAATTTCAACTGTCTTACTATCACGGTTCATGAGATACAGCCTGGTGACAGACGGACAGACAGACGGACGGACAGCGGAATCTCAGTATTAGGGTGCCGTTTTACCCTTTGGGTACGGAACCCTAATAAAAAGAGGAGGTTGTCTGACTCACTGACTGACAAATACATCAAACTTGCAATGTTCTAGGAAGTTCTTGACGTCGTCAAACAAAAGTCGACGTTAAGATGACGAACCTTCTTATTCCGCGACTGTAGGTAAAGTACTTATTGTTCTTGATGATCTAACGGCAAAATCATTTGTTTTTACAGAATCATTTGTTAGAAGAGAACTTAAATTACTTAACTTAAAAAAAATTGACTTTAGTAATCTAAAATTTTAAACCGGTTGTCTGTAAAGTCGGTTTACGGACGATAGTTTAACGTGACAACGTCATAACAAAACATTCAAAAAAAAAATGAAACCAGGCGGTCACCCATCCAAGTACTGATCGCGCCTGACGTTGCTTAACCTCGGTGATCGGATGAGAACCGGTGTTTTATCAAATATCTTGAAAACGGTGCATCCTACGGCAAAATTAAAGAAATTAAATTTTCAACCCCCTTTAGCACCCCCCCACCCTCCCATTAAAAATTACCCGAGCGCTAGTACTAAGATTGTACATCCTGGCGCGTGCTGCTTTCTTGTACATCCTGGCCTCCACTGCTCTGTACGGGACATGTACGTTACATTGCGTCATCCTTTTTCGTGCGTGCAGCCGGCGTTCATCGATTTATTAGACGTTGTCACGTCAAAAAACCTATATTTATAGCTAGACCGTTTAAATGAGTCCTCGCTTGCGCGGTACAGGGGCTGGGGGGTAGGACGACAAAGGGGGCCGGGAGAGGCGCGGGCGGCGAGCGCGCCCAGGGGGGGCACACTTACATATATCATCACTTTTCATGCGACTACAGCGATCTCTGGTGTTTGCCGAAGAACTAAATTAGCGGCCATCTTGGTTGACTTGTCAAACTTGTCAGTTGTCATTCATCGGCCATGGCCATGGCGTACCAAATTGTACGGTCATGGACTTTAATTGATAGGCCACTTGCCAATGTTCGTATTTTAGCCGTATAATGCAAGTCGGGTTTAGCCGCTTATACTTCGTATATGCTGATTTGAATTAGACGGCTAAAATACGAATAGTGGCAATTAGCCTATCAATTAAAATCCTTGACTGTACATTGCTATAGGTACGCGTATCTATAGCTGTACATCACTACCAACATATAAATATAGATAGGTATATATCTATAGATACGTCACATTAGTTCTTGAGCTGCCGTAGGGCGGCAGCACCTTCCATACATGCATATTTGACCATAGAGTTGCCACTCTTGTTCATATAATATTACAATACTCTTTGAGCGCGCCTCGTGTGCCTGCCGCCCGCACCTCTCCCGGCCCTCTTTGTCGTCCTACCCCCCAGTCCCTGTACCGCGCGCGAGGACTAATTTAAACAGTTATAACTAATAGGAAGGTAGGGACGTCCTAAGCTGAAATAATAATGATGACCAAGCACATTTGTTTACCGAAAAAGTCCCTTCTTCCCTTTGATCAATTATAACTGAAGATACACATTGCCGAACATAATCCCCTTCAAAGAATGTCCGAACTTTTTTATTTGTTTGCGTAACAATTAAAATCATCACCTACACAGAAATTTGAACCTAGTCTTTACTTCATTACAGTCGAATTTCGGTTGACACTTGACAGCTAAACTTGACAATTTCACGCAACGTACTGAGAAAAAAGAAGGCCACTTTTATCAAACTGGCGCTCATTTGGCTCGGACATTTTCGGGCGCGCGACTGTGGATCTACAGTTATAATTGATCAAAGCTTCTCCCAGTGACAATATTGTGATTCCGATCGAGAATTAATCAGACAAGGTGGTTGAGGTATATATAACAACGTTCTCAGGGCAACGAACTGCCTTCAAGTAATAGGTAGTTGTAATGCCCGTCAAAGCGGCGATATACTTTGAATACTTAGATTAGGCGGAAAACTTAAGACATTTTTTTCGCAAAAGGGTTTTTAATTAAGTTTCTTTTTAGGGTTCCGTAGTCAACTAGGAACCCTTATAGTTTCGCCATGTCTGTCCGTCTGTCTGTCTGTCTGTCTGTCCGCGGCTAAGCTCAGAGACTGCTAGTACTAGAAAACTGTAATTTGGCATGAATATATATATTAGTCACGCCGACAAAGTGGTTAAATAAAAAAAACTAAAAAAATTTTTTTTAGGGTACCCCCCATAGACGTAAAGTGGGGGTGATTTTTTTTTTCTCGACTAACCCTATAGTGTGGGGTATCGTTGGATAGGTCTTTTAAAACCATTGGGGGGTTGCTTACATGATTTTTGTATTCAGTGATTTGTTTGCGAAATATTCAACTTTAAAGTGAAAATTTTCATTAAAATCGACCGTCCCCCCCCCCCCCCTCTAAAATTTAAACTGTACGGTGGAAAATTTTAAAAAATTCAAAATGGTAGTAAATATATTAAATTTACAAGGAAAATTATAGCGGCTAAGATTGCTTGGGAATTATTTGTAGTTTAAGAGTAAATAGTAGCCTAAGGTATTAAACATATCGTCACTACTTTGAAAAACTCGTATCTCAAATCAGCATGTAAACAAAACTGAACCTTGATACGCGCGTAATAAAGTTCACTTTGCCAGATTAACGATTTTGAGATGCGAGCTTTTTTCAAAGTATTGACGATACCTAACTTGGAAGATTCCGTACACATACGAAATCCTTAGAAAAATATTACTTGATTTTTTCGTAATGGCTACGGAACCCTATCTTGGGCGTGTCCGACACGCTCTTGGCCGGTTTTTTATTAATATTTACTCACAAAATATAGGAGAATTAACAAAAATATCTTAATGAATGGAAAATAACTTAAATCAACTTGATATAGGTACATTGACGAGCGAAAATAAAGGGTCGGTTACAAAAACGACCATAACTATACCTTGGAAAGCGCGTGCGCGGCGCTCGGCGGACCCCTGTCGCAGGGAGCCTCTGCTGTCCTTAACAAGATTGTTTTTAATAAGTGCGGCAAACGCTGACTGAGACAGGGTTCCGCGGAGAGCCGACGAGCTTGTCGGACTATACAAAACCCGCTGTGTAGCTTCTTCGAGTAAAATGAGTTTAGTAAAGAGTTTTATTCTTAATAGCTTTTGCCCGCGACTCCGTCCGCGTGGAATTAGTAATTTGGACAGCTTATAACCCCCCCCCCCCCCCCTTCACCGACCCCCCACTGAACCCCCCCCCCGCACACCCGCGTTCACATTCACCACCGTACCTACTCCCAAGTCACTACTTCTAAAAACTGTTCTATAAATTCTTAAAATAGACGTATCTTTCTTATTTGTGAACCGATTCAAATGAAACAAACACTAAATGTTAATCCAAGAAAATACCAACATATCAGTGAAAACCGCATCCTTCTAGGTTAAGCCGTTTCTGAGATTAGCGCGCACAAACGCACAGACAAACAGACAATAATTCTAAAAAACATTGTTTTGGGTTCTATTGCGCTAGTAAATAGCCCTAGTGACAGTTTTTCTCAAATATCTTCAATGTACAGACACCGACTTGTTACAGATTTATTATATGTATAGAAGAAAAAGTTTAATTGAGAATGAACGCAGAACGCATCCACTGTCCGGGACCGAACTGCTGCAACACTTTTTGTCTCAGTAGTTCGGTTAACACGTCAAACCGAACTGTTGGGAAGACTTTAGTTGCAGTAGTTCTGTTGACTGTCCGGGATCGAACTACTGCCACAATTTTAGTCTTATTAGCTCGGTTATGACGTCAAACCGAACTACTGAGAATTGAAACGACTCAAAAGGACGTTTAAGGATTAGATTGTACAGCAAGAGCATAAAACGAGCCATTTTACCCGAGACGTTTGGTTGACATTGACGTTGGATTTAATGCTAGAGTTTTAGGTACACTCTTCTTTTCACTTCGATTGCAAGGAAATGGAATAAGTAGCAACATTGCAAATAAAATTAACCAGCTCTTATTTTTCATGGATTGTGTATTTAGCTATATTTTTAATCGCGCTTTTGAGTCGTTTCAATTTTCAGTAGTTCGGTTTGACGTCACAACCGAGCTAATGAGACTAAAAGTGTGGCAGTAGTTTGGTCCCGGACAATCAACCGAACTACTGCAACTAAAGGTTTCCCAGCAGTTCGGTTTGACGTCTTTACCGAACTACTGAGACAAAAAGTGTTGCAGCAGTTCGGTCCCGGACAAATCAACCGAACTACCGCAACTAGAGGGGCAAATCCTTCATAGGAGCATCAATTGATACCTAAATTGAATAATAGTACATTACTGCAGAGGCCGGGACTTAAGGGGTTGCCGGCCGAGTATCTAAGTTGACGGCCGAGTGGTACACGAGGCCGGCATGATACGAGGCCGGCAACCCCTGTTCCGGCCGAGGCTTGTATAGTGCTTTTCTCAAACGTGCACCATCACCATCATCATCATCATCATCATCATCGTCGTCGTCATCATGATGGTGATGGTGATGATGATGTTGATGATGGCGGTGATGATGATGATGGTGGTGACGATGATGATGGTGATGTTGATGATGATTATGATGGTGGTGATGATGATGTTGATGAATGATGATGATGATGATGGTGATGATGATGATAATGGTGATGATGATGATGATGATGATGGTGATGAATGATGATGATGGTGATGATAGTGATGGTGATGAATGATGATGATGATGATGATGATGGTGATGAATGATGATGATGATGATGATGATGATGATGATGGTGATGATGATGATGGTGATGAATTATGATGATGATGATGATGATGGTGATGATGATGATGATGATGATGATGATGATGATGATGATGACGGTGATGAATGATGATGATGGTGATGATGATGATGATGATGGTGATGATGATGATGATGATAATGATGATGATGGTGAAGATGGTGATTGATGATGATGGTGATGAATGATGATGATGATGATGATGATGATGATGATGATGACGGTGGTGGTGATGAATGATGATGGTGATGATGATGATGGTGATGATGATGATGATGACCATTACCACCACCATCACCATCTTACCTTACCTTAAATAAGCGTAGTGGCAGAATGTCATAATGAACCAAAACGCAAATATTGCCTATAGTTTTTTTTTAAATGGCTGAATGCTATGATGCCATAGACCTATAAACATCATGGTGCTGTGTGACATGAAACAATAGACGATCGCATTGCCGGCCTAGGCCTGCAACGGTGTATTTTGAAGCCTGTTTTAACGAACACAACGTAAACATTACATAGCATGTTTGAGAAAAAATCTTTGACTTTAAGGAAATCTGTGCCATTCTCGGGCCCTCTGCTCTCACGCAACATGCGTGTACGCACGCCGTTGAGGATAAATACCTCAGAAACTGCGGGGCAGCCCCTACGATGTCTAGATTACCATATGTAGCTAAATACCTATCTAGAACTAGTGTTTTACCTGTTAATCTGACTGGTTTCTAGCACGAACCAAATGGGCCAATCAACTTTTAAACCGACGTTTTTGGCGTCTGCTGCGTTACCAAAATTGTCTCTGGCGTTACCAAAAAATCGTACTTCCAACAAGATATTTCACGGTTTAATAGGTTAAACTTACGTAGGATGGCATGTATTCATGCTATTCATCTATTAAATTACAGAAAAAACATGTTTACTTACAAAAATCTGCAATTGTTTGAAAAATGTCGCGGACAGATTATAGTCGGTTTAAAAGTTGATTGGCCCAAATGCGAAATGGGACGAATGAGATTCTGTTTAAAATTACAATTTTAATAACATTTATTCATAGAAGACAAATATTAAGAATTTTCTTCTTACCGTTCCTCCTTCGTCCTCTAAATTCTATCATAACTCGTTTACTATGACTGCCATTCGTCTCTGGAATTCTCTTCCTTTGGCGTTAAGGCAAGCTAAATCCCTACCTATTTTTAAAAACCTCCTCAAAGCTCACTATTTGTCACTAACTTAATCCTCAATCATCGGTCCTTCCCTGTTCATTTGTTTACATTGTGTCTTTAAATCAGAGTTCCTTTTCTCACGTGCGGCCTTTTGACATTTTCTCATTGATATTCTGTATATGTAGTGTATGTAGTGTATAAGTATTATATTTTTATGTATATGTTTATTTATGTATATAAATATTGTATATTTGTATTGTTTTTAATATTTTATTGATTAATATCTCTTCATTTCTCCTGTGTGTTGTTTCCGCCACCTACATAAACCTGTTCATATTTGTACATGTATCCAGTATTGGTTGTCTGGAAGAGATCGCTTTTGAGCGATAAGACCGCCTATTGTCTGCCTGATTTTTTATTGTTATTATTTTATCTGTACTTTTTTTTGGTGCTCAATAAAGAATATTTGTATTGTATTGTATTGTATTGTATTGTATTGTATTAAGAAACAATACTTAACAATAATTAATTAAAACTATAAACTAAATATCTAACTTAAAAACTACTAGACTAAGTCTAAAAAAGGCCCCCGTGGCATCGTACCCAAAAGGCTGGCAGCATTCCCTCGTTGAATGGCGATGGCGATTCGTTGAGAGAGATAGCTGCCGGCCCTTTAGTCTCCAGTGGTGTCGACCAGACGCTATTGTAGTTCTTTAATTAAGTTGTGTGCGCCAGGACCCCAAGGACCCAGGGTCTCAAAACCGACAGCAACAAAATTGTAAGCAGAACCGAGACCCTGGTATTTTAATACTTTCCTGCTCTCGGCCGCTTCAGCCGCTGCGCCAGCTTTTTTTGTTGTACCCTGAAGGTGTGAAGGGGCTAGGGTATCCACGCAGGTTGCGTCCCAAACTAAAACTAAAACCTGTATAATTCCCGTTCCCATGGGAATTCCGCGAAAATATATACCCTATGTCACTCTCGGAACTGAGACGAATCTAATGACACCTCACACTTTAAAATCCATTGAGTCGTTTCGGCTGCAGGGCGTGCCAAAGAATGATACATTCATACACAAATACATACGCTCGAAAAACATAACCCTCCTTCGACAGTCGGTTGAAAATGGATTTACGTCGATATGCTAATCATGATCAAGTTATAATTATAAAACAACTTAAGGGGGTACCGTTTTTTTTGCGCATTTATTGGCATTTTTAACGACCGCTTTAGCCTAGTTGGTAGTGACCCTGCCTACGAAGCAAGAGGTCCTGGGTTCAAATCCCGGTAAGGGCATTTATTTGTGTGATGAGCATGAATATTTGTTCCTGAGTTATGGATGTTTTCTATGTATTTAAGTATTTATTTATCTATATAAGTATGTTTATCGTCGTCTAGTACCCATAGTACAAGCTTTGCTTAGTTTGGGACTAGTTCGATTTGTGTAAGATTGTCCCCTAATATTTATTTATTTTATTTATTCATTTAAACTCGTGCTGTATCATTACCAGCAATGCTATAGTCCTGAAATTCATGTGTAAGATATTTGAGGATTCACTCTAGCGACTAGTCTTTTTCGAAACACGATTACTTGTAGTTCACTCGATAGAAAAAAAATCCAAAGTCGTCTCTATATATAAATTAAACTCATAGTACGACGCTAATACTGCACGGAAGGTCATGACTTTTTGAATGTTCATAAATCAAGATGTTTTCTAGTGCGTAATCTGGCTACATTTTTAAAATATGTATTTGTTTTAGTAATATGATGAAAATACCCAAAAACACGCGCAGTCCAACCAATCTATCTTGAGCCATCGTGCCTCCCCCAAGCGGCCCCACGCCCGAAATCGCCCACCCAAAATCGATTAGCGCGAAAAACGCGGTACCCCCTAAGTTAAACAAAGTTGTTATGTGTAGGAGGAAAATCGCAAAACATGTAAAACAGGACAGATTACTATCAGAATTATAGTACCTATTTAATTCACCGGTATACTGTTAAGTATTTTCCTGGTTTGTGTAGTAGCCAAGTGGATTGACCTATGGTCTCCCGAGCAAAGGGTCGCGGGTTCAGACATGCTCCTTCTAAGTACCTACCTATTTCAGACATTTGCAGTCTTTTTAACTATCGTCCGTAAACCGACTTTACAGACAACCGGCTTTTCCTGTTCTGTGCTCCCAATAGGAAACGTGCACATAGACGGTGCTGCCAACTGGTGCCATAAGGGTGCCATCAATTTGAATGTTTTACCTTGATAAGTTTGTTTTACTGTCCGCATAGTGTCTCTTCCGTCGCATTAGTGCTGCCGCCTATAGTTACTGCACTTTTTCTCACAAAAAAGTAACTTTTTCTCACAAAAGAAGAAACTTGACGTTTTCTCATGAAAAATAAACTTAAAAAAAAACTAAAAATCTTGATAAAAACGTGGAATCGAACCGAGGTCGGCTGGATCCGCGACCACCCGATTTCTAATGTGCCATTATGATCTGCTTGAAGTCGGCGAAATTTAGCTTTATATTCTAATGCAAACAAAAATAGCCGGAAAACACGAGTAAAAGCGATTTTCTGAAAATGAAACAGCTAGATCAGTTTTTCATCCCCGAAAACCCCCACATACCAAATTTCATCGAAATCGTTGGAGCCGTTTCCGAGATCCTGATTATATATATACAAGAATTGCTCGTTTAAAGGTATTAGAATTAGATTAGATTAGATTAGATAGATATCAGTCACGCCGACAAAGTGATTATATAAACAAAACTAAAAAAAAGTTTTTAAGGTACCTCCCATAGACGTAAAGGGGGGGTGATTTTTTTTTCTCGACTAACCCTATAGTGTGGGGTATCATTGGATAGGTATTTGAAAATAAACAGGAGTTTGCTGAAACCATTTTTTGATAAAGTGAATATTTTCGGGATATTCACTCCGAAAGTTCAAAATAATGTGTCCCCCCTCTAACTTTTGAACAGCAAGTCAAAAAAATATGAAAAAAATCCCGTAAGTGTAACTTAATAAAAACTTTCTAGGAAAATTATTTTCAACTTAATCAGTTGAGCAGTTTTTAAGTTTTTGTAAAAAAATATTTCTAAATTAAGATTGTAATTTAACCGCCATTGCAAGCATTTTTTTTTGTTTAAGTACCTATAAAATCACGCTAACAGTATCTTCTTACAAATAAAAAAAAATTGAAATCGGTTCATATAATAAAGAATTTCATCTGAAAAACCATCAACATACATACTAGTTCTAGTAGACTAGTTACCCAATTCGCTGACAGATGGCGCTGTACCGCCGACGTTGAAATTCTGCGCGCGGTCGGAGTTGGGACCAAAACAACCACATTAATAAAGTATGCAAAGATTTTTTCGTACCTGCTACGGAACCCTATCTTGGGCGTGTCCGACACGCTCTTGGCCGGTTATTTATAGTTTTAAAGTCACAGACAGACATCTATGAACTTTAAACTGGTTATTTACGTCCATCGTGTTTTGGTGGACCAAACGTCGGGCATGTCATACAAATATTTACTACTTGACCGACGCCTTTATGATATCGAGCACCTCAAGGTCGCTTAAATATACTCTAAACTAAATAATATTTATTGATATAATAGTAGATTGTTCAACAAGGGACTAAAACAAGCTATAATGACACGAGATATTTAGCCACCCGAGCGATAGCGAGGGAGGCTATAATTCGAGTTGTCATTATGGTAGTTTAGTCCCGCGTTAAACACTCTACTTTTCACTTTGAATGCGAGGAAAAAAACGACGTACAAAATTACTTTTTTGCAACGTATGCTCAATACGAGCAATGGACATCTGTTCAAAATTCAAATAGCAAAAAAAATACCGCTGTCTTTTCTTTTCTTTTATATTTTTTTGTAAAGTGACGCTTTAAATGCTTGCATAATTAGCCAACAGATTCTAACTTAAAGACTATGTTAAAACTAATTGTACTATGCATGTAAGAATGATAATTGTTCATTCATTAGAATCGGCAAATAAATTAACCTAATTGATCTAAGTTAACACACAAAATATATTGTTAACTGAAACACTTACCCGTGAATAAAGAAACAACTTTTTAAGTTTATTTTCTATATGCCAATTCTTTGTTAAATTATATCTAATTATACTTTCAATTTACTATTAAATACAACTGACATCGCATTATTTTGAAGTCACGCCATATTAACATTCAAACGTAACTGCTCTATCTACCGTACACTCCAGCACTGCTTTACCGACAGTGCGGATTGCTATTTTATCGACAGAGCAGGGAACTGCTTTGCCGACAGCGTTTTTTAAAAAAAAAACAAATTAAAAACACCTAAGCTAAAGGAAATCTTTCTTTACGTGCAAAATAAAATGAATTCATCTTTAATATTTTATAATTAAATAGATTAATATTCGTAATTATTCAATGTATTTCATGAAATTATTATTTTTTAAATATTTTTTATACAGGCCCTATACTACGAAGCGCGAAATTCGAACTTCGTTTCATGCCGTTCCGCTCACGCTAATGGTATTTATTACGAGAGTGAGAGGGACCGCACGATCCGAGCTTCGAACTTCGAATTTCGTAGGAACCCCCCAGTTGTCATTTTGAGGTTATTTCCACGCCCTAAAGGCTTCCACAGACCGAAGCGCAGGGCGCTACAGTGCGTCCGCAGCGCGCTTCGGTCTGTGGAAAGCTTTAAAATTGTCTATACCCAGTTACTGAAAATGGCGATAATCCTCCATTCACAAACACCGTGATTGGCAGTTTAGGGGTTTCCATAGTCAATTAAAAAAATTTTACTTTAATCCCTTGAGATCAAAAAAGAGCTTTAGTCCCGATATGCAGAGACTAAAGTAACATTTTAAGAGCATGAGAAGTGAAAAACTAATTTTAGCTAATATTCAAAAGGTTCTTCCTGCCTTGAATAAAGGGCTCTGTACCATTATCTATAAGACCCTGTTTACATTTTTTTTTATTAGCCTGTTTCGGTGTCCCACTGCTGGGCAAAGGCCTCTCCTCTCTTGCTCCACTCTTGCCTATTAAACGCGAGCTCCTGCCATCCCACGTGATAAATATCTAGGTCGTCCCTCCATTTCCGCTTTGGTCTGCCTCTATTACGATATCCATCGCTAGGGATCCATTCCGTGATAAGTTTGGCCCAACGTTCCGAGTTCATTCGACAGACATGTCCAGCCCAGTCCCACTTCAACTTGGCCGTCTTTACGCCCACATCAGCAATACGAGTCATAGAGCGCAGCTCAGAATTTCTAATCCGGTCGGTTCTTCGGACTCCCACAATGCTTCGCTCCATTGCTCGTTGGCAAACCTTGAGTCTGGACTTTTGAGCCTCTGTAAGTGACCACGTTTGCGCGCCGTAGGTTAGGACGGGCAGGATACACATGTCAACGAGTTACATTACTCCAGTAAAATCATTCCAGTGGCATGGCATTGCGGGGCCGCGATGCTAACGAGTTGCAGAGATCAATCGAGCGCCGCAGTGGCACGCTACTGGAATGATTTTACTGGAATCATGTACACAAGGTATAAAAACGGCAAAAAATCACGTTTGTTGTTTGGGAGCCCGCCTTAAATATTTGTTATTTTAAAGTGAATATAGTTATAACTAGCTTTTGCCCGCGACTCCGTCCGCGTGGAATTAGTAATTTGGGCAGCTTATTTTTTTATCCAATTTGCTTTTTCATCAATTATGGCTCTTCTTAGTTCCTCGATACAAAAAAAAATACCCCCCCCCCCCTCCCCCCGCACACCTGCATTCACATTCACCACTGTACTCCCAGCGTGATGATATATAGCCTATAGCCTTCCTCGATAAATGGGCTATCTCACACTAAAAGTATCGTATCTTTCTTATTTATCAACCGATTCAACTGAAACAAATACTAAATGTTAATCCAAGAAAATACCAACATATCAGTGAAAACCGCATCCTTCTAGGTTAAGCCGTTTCTGAGATTAGCGCGCACAAACGAACAGACAAACAGACAATAATTCTAAAAATCATTGTTTTGGGTTCTATTGCGCTAATAAAATAGCCCTAGTGACAGTTTTTCTCAAATATCTTCAATGTACAGACACCGACTTGTTACAGATTTATTATATGTATATATATATATATATATTAATATTCTGTGAATATTTAATTAGCGACTCTTTGAACGAAGGTGTGCGAACAGGAACGTGTGGTCGTGAAATGCGACGTTGCCATCCCGACTTTTTGTTAGACCGACGATTAGTTAAGTGGTACTTAGTTTGCACAGGACCGGAGTGGTGAAACTGAAAAAACACTAGCCGACAGATTTGTCCAGTACTTAGTTTATTCATTGGTTACGTAAGCAGCAGGTTGACAATAAGGTGGTGAAACACTCCCTAAGAATAATATTAGTTATATTTATGCAAATGTTAACCTATTTAAATTTTAGCGAAGAACGGGTTCACCGTTTCAGGTTATTGTAACAAAACCGGTATCGCGAACTGGTTTCTTCGTTACTGTAAAGCGAATGCAGTTTTAACGTTTACATAAAAAGGTGCTATATTCTGTGGCATTGTGGTGAAGTGGTCAAGAATCAGTTAATTTTATAAGCTACGACACGATTGCCGTCTAATCGTTTATGTAGTGGTAACTAGTATAGGTAACGCCACCAGAGTTGAGGCCACGCACACAACCACATCTCATGTAATGACAGCGGGATTTTGACGTTGTGTTGACGTTTAACAACAACACAACGTCAAAATCCCGCTGTCATTACATGAGATGTGGTTGTGTGCGTGGCCTCAACTCTGGTGGCGTTACCTATACCTACGGTACTGCAATTGATAGTTACATACACACACACTACAATAGGGATGTTGACGCCATTAAAAAAATTATTTCAGTATTCATTTTTTAAGTGAATACCTATATTTTATAACTAAATATTCCGTGAATATTTCAAGCGTCTACTTGTTGCCGTTGTCAATATCGAGCAAAAACGAGCAAAAAAAATCACGTTTGTTGTATGAGAGCCCCCTTAAATATTTATTTTATTCTGGTTTTTAGTATTTGTTGTTATAGCGGCAACTGAAATACATCATCTGTGAAAATTTCAACTGTCTAGCTATCACGGTTCCTGAGATACAGCCTGGTGACAGACAGACAGACGGACGGACAGCGAAGTCTCAGTAATAGGGTCCCGTTTTTACCCTTTGGGTACGGAACCCTGAAAACGAATCCCGTGCAAACGGAGTCGCGAGCAACAGCTAAGTACTTACTTAGTATGATAAAATTTTGATTTTTGACGTGACAACGTCTAGATGAACGCCGGCTGCATACACGAAAAAACATGACTCATTGTAACGTACCATGTAACGTTACATTCTACAGAGCAACGAAGCAGGCCAGTTGCAAGAGAGCCGAACGCCAGGATGGGGGGAGGGAGCGGGGGTGCGGAGGTTTCAAAGAGGGCTGAAAATTTCATCGATTTTGCCGTAGGATGCACCGTTTTCAAGATATTTGACAAAACACCGGTTCTCGTCCGATCACCGAGGTTAAGCAACGTCGGGCGCGGTCAGTACTTGGATGGGTGACCGCCTGGTTTCATTTTTGTTTTTTGAATGTTTTGTTATGACGTTGTCACGTTAAACTATCGTCCATAAACCGACTTTACAGACAACCGGTTTTTAATTGATTTGATTTTTGACAAATGGCCGCTTGCACTGGCCGATCGGCGTGCGAAGCCGAGTCGTGGTCGTGACGTCCCCGCCGCTTGTAGAAGCCGTTCCCTTGAACTTGTACTTGGCGAGTGCGCGGCGATGCGCGAACCGGTGCCGAGAATGTGCGCGGGCGCAGCGCGTGCAAGTGAGGAAAGAAAAGACATACTATACTTAGTTTTTATTAGCATTAGAAATAAGGTAAACAATCTTGATGAGTCTTTCTATCTAAAAACGGTTTTAAAAAAATAGTAACTACTAGCTTTTGCCCGCGACTCCGTCCGCGTGGAATTAGTAATTTGGGCAGCTTATTTTTTTTATCCAATTTGCTTTTTCATGAATTATGGCTCTCCTTAGTTCATCGATATAAAAAATCTCGTGTCACGGTGTTTGTTATCGAACTCCTCCGAAACGGCTTGATCGATTTTTACTTCGATCAACAATACAACATACAGTTGTATTGTTGATCGAAGGATTTTTATCAATATTTTTTCTTTGACGGTGTAAAGTTTGTGAAGTTAGGGCGGTAGAGTTAGAAAGCTTGGCTCTATATGAGATCTGATAGCTTTTTGGCAGTGCACGAAATATAGTCTTATCTTGGCAAAATTTTACATGATTTTTTTTTTATAAAATATAGGCTTGCGTTTGACCACAACCACGCCTGGATGGAAAGCGAAGATGAGGCTTACGATGGAGCACGCTTGCCTAGTAGTAAATGCTCATTCACCCTAGACTTGAAAACGGCCAGATTGTAGTGTTCAGGGAACACAGTCGCAGGCAGGGAATTGCACTCCTTAGCTGAGCGGTTGATGAGGGAAGAGCGCTTTGTGCGGATTTTGGGAATACTGACAACGTAAGGGTAAGGGTGGAGACCCCGCGTACTTCTGGTTGACCTGATGATAACTTATTTCTCGTTAAATTTGGCGTAGAAAGTCACGACGTGGACGGGCGATGTCTTAGGCTTCCAACACGTACAGAATCATCACAAACCAGTTTGAGGAGGAAAACGGAAGCTAATGCGACCAGAAGTTGGATTGCGAATATATTTAACCGGCTCGTAAAAAATGCTGCGAAGTAAACAAAAATATAACGACGACCAAATGGCCTAGTGGTTAGAGAAGCTGGCACGAAGCTTGAGGTCCCGAGTCCGATTCCCACGTTAGGGGAGATATTTGTATGAAAAATACTATTAATGTTGGTTCTCGAGTCTTGGGTGTTTAATATGTTTAATATGTTTTTACATAAGTACGTTTATCCGTTGCCCAGTACCCATAACACAAGCTTTGCTTACTTCGAGACCGGGTCAATTAGTGTGAATTGCGCCGTGATATTTATTATTATTACAATGACTTCACATAATTCAGTAACCCGTTTTTATTGTTCCGTACCCAAAGGGTATAAACAGGACCCTATTACTGAGACTTCGCTGTCCGTCCGTCAGTCTGTCACCAGGCTGTATCTCACGAACCGTGATAGGTAGACAGTTGAAGTTTTCGCAGATGATGCATTTCGGTTGCCGCTATAACAACAAATACTAAAAAACAGAATAAAATAAATATTTAAGGGGGCACCCATATAAAAAACGTGATCTTTTTGAATAATTTATTGAATCAGGCGTTACTTTGCGGAGGTCCATATTAATGAACTAAAACAATTACTTTGCTCACCCGCGACCTTACAATAGTTACGTTTATGCAAGAAATGTGTGTTCATGCAGTTCCTCCACCTCCACACTGTACGAACACACACAAATCACATAAACACAACCATCACCACCACCAAGCTACACTGACGCGTTTCGAACTCAACCAGAGCTCATCTTCGGAGTTACCACAACCGTATGCTATGTTACCAAATGTTAAACGTGTTATGATGTTATGTGTTGATCTTTTTGCTCGTTTTTTGCTCGTTTTTATAGATAATGGTACGGAACCCTTCGTGCGAAATCCGACGATATTATTTTGTCGTTTTTCTTTCATTATCTTGTTTCAATTTGCATCGTTTACTCAAATGACACTGAACACAAAGTGACAAAATAGTGCCGAATGAATTCACCGATGAACCGATCCAACGATGTTAGATCTTTTCATTCTACTCCGAATGAACGAAAAATGAACGGATTGGTGCTAAATTCAGGAGGGTATGTATTAAAATACCGAAGTACGAAAGACCGAATGTATTAAAACATCGAATGGGTCAAAAGACCGACACGATTTTTTTCTGAAACCGTTAACTTTCTAAGATTGTTATAAAACAAACCTAACCTAACCTAATGGGTAATGGGTGGGTATGATGCCGTTTTAATAAATTCTGAGAAGTTTACGGTTTCAGAAAAAAAATCGTGTCGGTCTTTTGACCCATTCGATGTTTTAATACATTCGGTCTTTCGTACTTCGGTATTGTAATACATACCTGTTCAGGAACGTCCCAAAACGGTTTGCGAGCGGTAATCCAATCGTTTGGGAGAGGATAGGAATGGGTTGAGCTTGGGATGAGCCTTATTTTCCTGTTAATTCGCATTGTAAATAAATAAACAAATACAGAAGGCTTTGCCCAAACCTCTCGCAAACCAGTGATTTTTGGCGTTCCTGAATAGCAGTTCAAACCAAACCCAACCCAAACGATTGAATTACCGCTACCTCATTGACTCATTCGTCGTTCTTCCCTTTCGTTTTTTGTCTCATTTACTTATTTGCCAAAACTATTTCGATACGTGCGCCGTGCGCGTTTAAACAAAAGTTCGTAAGTAAATGAGACAAAAAAACCGGCCAAGAGCGTGTCGGACACGCCCAAGATAGGGTTCCGTAGCCATTACGAAAAAATCAAGTAATATTTTTCTAAGGATTTCGTATGTGTACGGAATCTTCCAAGTTAGGTATCGTCAATACTTTGAAAAAAGCTCGTATCTCAAAATCGTTAATCTGGCAAAGTGAACTTTATTACGCGCGTATCTAGGTTCAGTATTGTTTACATGCTGGTTTGAGATACGAGTTTTTCAAAGTAGTGACGGTATGTTTAATACCTTAGGCTGCTATTTACTCTTAAACTACAAATAATTCTCAAGCAATCTTAGCCGCTATAATTTTCCTTGTAAATTTAATATATTTACTACTATTTTGAATTTTTTTAAATTTTTCCACCCAACAGTTTAGATTTTAGAGGGGGGGGGGGACGGTCGATTTTAATGAAAATTTTCACTTTAAAGTTGAACATTTCGCAAACAAATCACTGAATACAAAAATCATGTAAGCAACCCCCCAATGGTTTTAAAAGACTTATCCAAAGATACCCCACACTATAGGGTTAGTCGAGAAAAAAAAAATCACCCCCACTTTATGTCTATGGGAGGTACCCTAAAAAAAATTTTTTTAGTTTTTTTTATTTAACCACTTTGTCGGCGTGACTAATATATATATTCATGCCAAATTACAGTTTTCTAGTACTAGCAGTCTCTGAGCTTAGCCGCGGACAGACAGACGGACAGACATGGCGAAACTATAAGGGTTCCTAGTTGACTACGGAACCCTAAAAAGAAAGGGAAGAGCGGGGATTAAGTCCAAGGAAGACCGTGACGACAAACGAATAAGACTTATTAAGAGAGAGACAAGTTACAGAATTTGACCAAATAAGATAACGACGGATAGCGAACAAGACGAAATGACGGATACAGAATGAGACGAAATAAGAATCAAACGAAAAACGAATGAGGCGATGATAATAGGATACCGGCCGACTGTACGATACTCACAAACATGTGTTATATTATTAAGTTAGAAGTTAAGTCAGATCCATCGGGTTCTATGTAAGTTCGTCTTACCAATCGCATGATGGGCTAGCCCTGAAATATTTCTCAGCTATTGCTTATTAGCAAAGTCAGTCCAGCAAGGTCGCCATTAAATGTAGTCATGATTGAGACCATCGCTAATTGATAGACGCCATCATTTCTAGAAGAACGCCTTGACCACTCGTTCTGAGAAGCGGGTAATTATTTCAAATGAAATTATGTAACAACACAATAGATCCGGTCACAAAATCTAAATATTTAACTCCAAATTAAAATTTTCAAAAACCACAAATATGCCGCCCTAGGAACCAGCTACATGTTTGCGGCGTTTTGGCGTTGAAACCTTGGGGCCATGGGGGCCATGTGCGCGTCGGCTACCTATACAAAGATTTGTCGACGCGCCTAATAGAGGTCTCGGGCGACCAGAGGGCTGGCCACTATTTCGCCCAGCGAATAAGTAAAAAATTTGGAGTTGAAAATAAAAATACAAAAAGACTCCAAAAAACCAATCCTGATTAGATTGCTTAATAGCGACATCTCTTGTCCGGGTGAGCGGATGGTTCCGAAGGAGCGTTGACGTTTCTCGTTGAGAACATGAAACATAGATGTCGCTAGTGTCGCTGCGTAAAGTGACTATAGAAAAACAAACTGAAAAATGTGATATACCTAAATATTTATAGAAAAAAAATAAAAATAAATATTAGGGGACAATCTTACACAAATCGACCTAGTCCCAAACTAAGCAAAGCTTGTACTATGGGTACTAGACGACGATAAACATACTTATATAGATAAATAAATACTTAAATACATAGAAAACATCCATAACTCAGGAACAAATATTCGTGCTCATCACACAAATAAATGCCCTTACCGGGATTTGAACCCAGGACCTCTTGCTTCGTAGGCAGGGTCACTACCAACTAGGCTAAAGCGGTCGTTAAATTACCAATGACTCCAGATGTAGGGTCAACGTCATAAATAAGTGATGACTTTTGTACCTTGTCATTTTAACGTCATGTTTAAAAAGTCGTACGAAATTATGTAACGACTGAAAGCGACAAAGTAGAAAAGTGATCACTTATTAAAAGCTATGGCTAAAAGAGCTGACAATAACTAAAAGCATCTACTCACAGCCAAAATATCCACAAAAGCTAAAAAAAGCCTTATAAAAGTGTACATCTGGAGCATTGCATTGTATGGAAGTGAGACATGGACCATGACCCAACGGGACAGAGAAAGGCTAGAAACCTTTGAGATGTGGTGCTGGAGGAGGATGGAAAGAATTAGCTGGAAGGAAAAGAAAACCAACGAAGAGGTTCTTACCATGGTCAAGGAAAAAATAATGTTACTGGAGACCTTAAATTGTAGAAGGGGACATACGATGGGACACTTGATACGACACGAGAAATTCTTTTTAAACCTGCTGGAAGGAAAAATAGAAGGAAGACGAGACAGAGGAAGGCTAAGATTGACCAGGTGAATGAGAAAGTGGCGACAATTACAGTGTAACAATAAGGCAGTATGCCCACACAGAGCCCCTTCGGACACACAAAAAGAAAAAAGAGACAATAACTACTTAGTGACAAATAAATCAGCACTATTTTATCGGAGGAGAAAAATTAATCAAGTCCCTAACCTAACAAACTTAATCTACAGTAAGGTACAACGCTCAATGCACGCTCTCAAAAAATCGATTCACAAAGTACGTCTCAAGGTGTCAGTGTTAACATTAAACACGTCAATATCAAGCTCCTTCGTTAGTTTATTCAATAGGCTAGACGACTAAAAAAAACTGTTTAGTCCGTCAGTTAGATTATTAAAAAATATTGTACATGTATTTTTTCTTTTGTTTGACAAACAAAAAATGAGGAGGATACAGTGCTTAGAAGTTTCGAGTGACGTCACTATATGGTACAATTTTTACCTAAGGGTGACGTCACAAGCCCCCACTCCGGAAGTTTGATGATCTATATCTTTGTCGTTTTTTAATAATTTGATAAACCAAAAAATACGTGTCCCATATTTTCCCATAATCTAACTGACGGACTAATTAGAATGACAAATTTTTAACCCAGTCGTCATCCCTATTGTCTACTTGCACGTATACAAAAACTGTTCCGCCTATAGTTAGAAAGGTCAAAAGACACAGAAATAGGGGGCGCGTATCTCTTCGGTCTGGATGGAGTGTTGAATGATATATTAGCGAGCAGTTCAGGGCAGTTAATGCTGCCATTAGTAATTTTTAACAAATATATAGTATCTGCAATTTCACGACGTTCAGAAAGTGGGACAAGATGGTGCTTCCTACAGATATCTACGTAATTAGAAGAATTATATTATAACGTTTAGCGTTACAGGTAGATAGATTAGAGTAATAGAAACAATAAACTTCTTTATAAAATTTAATTAAAACTAAATTTACAAACTTTGAATTTAGGGTAGGTCCAAAAAATCTAATACCTTTAAACGAGCAATTCTTGTATATATATATATAATCAGGATCTCGGAAACGGCTCCAACGATTTCGATGAAATTTGGTATGTGGGGGTTTTCGGGGTTTCAT
This sequence comes from Archips xylosteana, assembly GCA_947563465.1. Taxonomy (NCBI): domain Eukaryota; kingdom Metazoa; phylum Arthropoda; class Insecta; order Lepidoptera; family Tortricidae; genus Archips; species Archips xylosteana. The sequence goes on from OX387373.1 coordinate 11,061,370, forward strand.
TTTTAGAAAATCGCTTTTACTCGTGTTTTCCGGCTATTTTTGTTTGCATTAGAATATAAAGCTAAATTTCGCCAACTTCGAGCAGATCATAATGGCACATTAGAAATCGGGTGGTCGCGGATCCAGCCGACCTCGGTTCCTACGGCAAAATCAATGAAATTTTCATCCCCCCTTTAATACCCCCGCGCTCCCTCCCCCGCAACCCCTCCCCCCCTCTCACACCCCCCCCACCCCTCCGGTGTATATAATCAGGATCTCGGAAACGGTTCCAACGATTTCGATGAAATTTGGTATGAAAAATTGATCTAGCTTGGTCTTATCTCTGGGAAAACGCTTGGTACCGAGTTTCTGCCCGAGCAGAGCTCGGTCGCCCAGGTACTTATAAAAAAAACGAGATAAACTAACGAGAAAGAAAAAACGACTAGGTCGTGGGAAAAATAAACCGAACCGAGCACACAGTTAAAAAAAACGAGTCCTTGTTAGGGGTCACTTCCCTGCACTGCGCAGACCCTCAGCGGCCGATATCCGGATATCCGGGTTCCGAGTGGGAAGTGTAGATTCGGTCCGGGAAGCGCCGGGTGAAGCCAACTGGTGCTGCAGAAGCGGGCTGACAAGCCCCAGACTATGTCCCTGGAATTTCCGGATAGGCCGTCTCAAGAAAAGTCCAGTTTCGGTATAGTGACTACGACATCCGAGTTTTTATCGAACCAAAAAAGGTATTTACGTAGCCAGGTTAAGCGAACCCCCAAAGCACTAAGATAGTGATCAATTATGTGGCAGTCACTAATAGATTTATAAGTAATTTACAAATCTAAAATGAACTATTTTTTTTTATTTTTTATGTAAGAAAGGCCAGACAAACGAACTAGTGGGTCACCTGATGTTAAATGATCACCACTGTCCATAGACACCTGCAGCGCTTTACGCGATGCCAGTGCGTTGCCAGTTAGTAATTAGTGAAAATACAATGATGTGTTTTTTTTTGATAATAAATCAAACGGAAATCTAATGTTGCATGATAGGTATTACAAAAGCACTACTACATTAAGATAAAATAAACTAATACTACATTAAATCTAAAAATGGCCCCTGCGGCATGGCACAAGACGCTGGCAGCATTTCCTCGCTGGATTGTAAGACTGATGCGTTGAGCGAGGAAGCTGCCAGCTCTTCGGTCTCCTGTGGCATCTCTGAGTCTCTTTGACAAGTCTTTGAAGAGACTCAGAGCACCAGGGCCCCACGGACCAAGGGTTTCGACGCCAAAAGTAGGTAAGTAAACAATACGTTGATCGAAGGTTGAGTTCGAAACGTGTCAGTGAAGTTTGGTGGTGATAGTTGGGTGAGTGATTTGTGGAGGAACTGCATAAACACACACATCTTGCATAAACGTAATTAATTACGTATTAAGGTCGCGGGTGAGCAAAGTAATCGTTTCAGTTCAAATACGTAAACTACTTAGTAACCGATAAAAACTATCGATTTAACGACTTCGCGATTAATTGTCAATTAACTTGAATTTCTTAGCAATTACAATAGCTCTTTAATGAATTCTGACATAAATATGGAACGATTTTCACTCACGCCAGCTCTGTTACCAGTTTACGGCGGATAGGACTTTGTACAAGGTCCACCTTCATCATTAGTCATTCAGTCGTAGGTCCACTGCTGGACATAGGCCTCCCTTATTAATACCCAATCATTACGGTTGGAAGCGACTTGCATCTTGAACCTGCGGCCTTCACCAAATCGTCCGTCCATCCCGTTGGTGGTCCCACGCTGCGCTTTCCAGTCCGTGGTCTCCATTCGAGAACTTTTCGGCCCCGAGGGCCATCTGTTTTGCGTGCTATATGGAGCATTTAGGCTGCGTTTCCACGAGAGATGTGCGAGGATGCGTTGCGAGGGATGTGTTTGTCATAAACCAATAGAAACACTTCATTCACTTCAGGAACTTTTAAATGAAGTGTTTCTATTGGTTCATGACAAACACATCCCTCGCAACGCATCCTCGCACAGCTCCGGTGGATACGCAGCCTTAGTGTGAGAGATAAAACCGCAGAAATGTCTTTCTCTGCTGCGTGCTATATGGCCGGTGTTAGTTGGGTTTGTGTGATTTGTATGTGTTCGCACACATTTCTTACATAAACGTACTATTATTATTTACTTCATTTCTTTAATTAGTTTAACCGTTATTGTATTAGTTATAAATAAATAAATATTAGGGGACAATCTTACACAAATCGACCTAGTCCCAAACTAAGCAAAGCTTGTACTATGGGCACTAGACGACGATAAACATACTTATATAGATAAATAAATACTTAAATACATAGAAAACATCCATAACTCAGGAACAAATATTCGTGCTCATCACACAAATAAATGCCCTTATCGGGATTCGAACCCAGGACCTCTTGCTTCGTAGGCAGGGTCACTACCAACTAGGCTAAAGCGGTCGTTATATGTATGTTGCATCGTTAGACATTTAATCCAGCTAGTTATCGGATCCAGCTAGAACAACGCGTTACTGGCGACGTTGTGAGCGTTTTCTTTGTTACTTGCAAGGCACTTTGGCAGTATGAATAGATAAAACGATCGTCGCACCGGTTACGCTTTATCTAAGATGGACCTCCGCAAAGTAACGCCTGATTCAATAAATTATTCTTGTAAAGTTACATAGAATTAGACAAATTAAGTCACTCTGAGACCGCCGTTTCTCATACCTAAACCACGCCAACACTAACAAGGAAATTAATTCCAGCTATTTCTGTACCATTTTTTAACTGCCTAGTTATAACTTTTACTTTTGTCTGCGCTTTTTTACACCGATCGTGACAAGCGGTGATTATTTCTGGAAAATCGCTTAATTGGTTTTAATTTCCTATTGTTTACCTATTATATTTATTAACGTAGTGCACTATCTACAATACAATACAATACAAATATTCTTTATTGATCACCAAAAACAGTACAGTAACATTACAAAAATAAAAAATTCAGGTAGACAATAGGCGGTCTTATCGCTAAAAAGCGATCTCTTCCAGACAACCAATTACTCAGAAATTAATAAATATCAACAGACTAAAGTAGGTGGCAGAAATAACAGACAAGAGAAACTTAGTATTAATAGACAATAAACAATAAAATCAATACAAATATAATATAAATTTTATAAATAAACACATATATTCAATATAATACATATACACTACATATACTTAATACAAAATATCAATGGAAAAAAGTCAAAAGGCCGCACGTGAGAAAAGGATTTAAAAAGGAAATTAAAGAGACAATATAAACAAAAAACAAAAAGAACAAAGAAGTGTTCAATACAATAAAGAAGTGTGTATTATGTTAGTGACAAATAATGAGCCTTTAGAAGGTTTTTAAAAATGGGAAGGGATTTCGCTTGCCTTAACGCCAAAGGAAGAGAATTCCAAAGACGAATGGCGGTCATAGTAAAGGAGTTATGATAGAATTTGGAGGAAGAAGGAGGAACGGTAAGAAGAAAATTTTGTGCAGAGCGAATAGAGGACATGAACATAAAACGCTCTTGAAGATATTGAGGAGTTGCAGGATCTACATATTGTATGTATTTAAAACTCTGTCTGTCTGTGACCTCTTCACGCTTAAGGGCCTACCGTGTTTTTGGCGCATTTATTGCGTTCATTTAATCTCGTGCTGTATCATTACAAGTAAAGCTATAGTCTTGGAATTCATATGTAAGATATTTGAGGATTCACTCTAATGACAAGTGTTTATCGAAACACGATTAGGTACTTATAGTTCACTCGACAGAAAAAAAATCCAAAGTCGTCTCTAAAAAATAAAATAAATTCGTAGTACGCCGCTAATTCTGCACGGCAGGTCATGACTTTGCGATTGTTAATAAAACAAGATGTTTTCTAGGGCGTAGTGTTGCTATTAATTATTTAAATTTGTATTTGTTTTAATAATAAGATGAAAATACCCAAAAACACGCGCAGTCCAACCAACCTATCTTGAGCCATCGTGCCTCCCCCACGCCCGAAACCGCCTACCCAAAATCGATTAGCGCGAAAAGTTCAGGACCTCTACCATGAGTTACACTAGTTTACAGTGACCGTACTCGCTAGCGACGGCGTAAATGATTTGTATGGAGAATTGTTCTTCCGTAAGTGACCGCTAGAGGCGCTGTACACGATTCTCCATACAAATCATTTACGCCGTCGCTAGCGAGTACGGTCACTGTATACTAGTGTAAGTCATGGTAAAGGTACTGTAGGCTCTTTAAGCGCTGAATCGATTTAGAAGCGATTTTCCCGCTAACGTCGATAAGCCAAAAGCTCCCGAGGTGGTAGATTCATCGACATTCATAAGAGCTTGTTACTTTTAAGTATGACTCAAAAATGATCCAATGAGTTAATGGGTGTGTAATTAAGTGTTATGTAGAATTCGAATATAAGTTAATTTCCAAATACATACCTAATACTTAGTATAGGAAAAATAATCGTTAAAATAAATTTAAAGTGAGTAATAACATTTTTGTATCAAGAATATTTAGGGTATCGTTGGATACGTATTTAATGACCGGATAGCCAAATGTTTTTAGGGTTCCGTACCCAAAGGGTAAAAACGGGACCCTATTACTGAGACTTCGCTGTCCGTGACCATGACCCGTGATAGTAGATACTAGTTATTACTGTATGTTAAATTTTTCTATGTTATGAATTTATTGATCTATTTGGAATTTTATGTTGAATAATTATGTACAATATTGACAACTTAATTGTAAGGCTATAATTTAATTCAATTTATTTGACTGAAGTTTTGTGAAATTATAAAAATAAGTAAAATAAAGATGATGTCTAGTAGGTACGCTGTGTGTGGTCGGATTTTTGATATCACAAAAGACAATTATGTATGTTTATACATCGGCATTAACACAAACATACCTGACCAGACTTAAGGGAATTCAACAGGGAAATACCTATAACACGCATAATTTTGAATCTTAAACCATTGTCTTAAAACTGAATAAGAACGAGTATCGTTTGAGGAAATAATGTGAATTTAAATCACGTATTTTATGAGTTGCGGACTGATGTGGCATACAGATGGTAAACACAAACATAGACTTCGATTATGGCATAACTTGTGAATCATTACGAATAACTGTCACGAATAAATGAATGTAAAAGTATATTTGTTTGTTTGTCTTTCTTTCACGTTAAAACTGAGCGACGGATGCCATGATTTTTTGTATGGACGTAGTTGAAGGGCTGCAGAGTGACATAGGGTACTTTTTACCACGGGAAAATATCACATACCTACGGGAAAACACGTTTTAATCTACTTCAGCGGGGGCAAAGGGCCATCAGCTAGACCTAAGTACGAACCGAAAGCACGTATGGCAACACTTGACCAATTTAATCGGGTATGTATTACAATACCGAAGTACGAAATACCGAATGTATTAAAACATCGAATAGGTCAAAAGACCGACACGATTTTTTTCTGAAACCGTTAACTTTTTAAGATTGTTATAAAACAAACCTAACCTAACCTAATGGGTTCTGTATGATGCCGTTTTAATAAATTCTGATAAGTTTACGGTTTCAGAAAAAAATCGTGTCGGTCTTTTGACCCATTCGATGTTTTAATACATTCGGTCTTTCGTACTTCGGTATTGTAATACATACCCATTTAATCGCATTTGAATTATTAAACCGTACCAAATAAGGCCAAGATTTTATATGCCTATTGTAGTCAATTAAGTATCAACAAATTCAATAATTTTTATATTGTATGCATCACAATAACTTTCGATAAAAAAAACAACGGGTTGCACTCCGGGAGTGCCGGCAGAAGTGAAAACTTGAACATTAAAGGTTCAGCCATACCGCTGCTTAAAATACGAGAACGTTACGGAATCGCAGTGACGCGCCGTAAACGTCAGAATATACCGCATGCTCTCCATAGTAAAGTTGTGACGTTTACGTTGTGTCACTGCGATTCCGTAACGTCACCGTTTTTTAAGCGGCGGGTTGGTCGCACCTTAACGTTGTGAAATTTACGGTGCGTCACTGCGATTCCGTAACGTCACCGTTTTTTAAGCGGCGGTTTGGTCGCACCTTAAAGTTGTGAAATTTACGGTGCGTCACTGCGATTCCGTAACGTCACCGTTTTTTAAGCGGCGGTTTGGTCGCACCTTAACGTTGTGAAGTTTACGGTGCGTCACTGCGATTCCGTAACGTCACCGTTTTTTAAGCGGCGGTTTGGTCGCACCTTAACGTTGCACAACGGCACATGCCGTCTTACGAACCCCCCTTTTGGCTGGGGATCAGAATTTTTCAACTCCTGATCAGTGATCACCAATTAAAAATCATCGTGTATAAAAACTGTTTAAAAACAATGAATAATATTGACTTTAATGTATTAACACATAAGTACTGTTTTGTTTATCTAAAAACGTAATCATAAAAACATCTTATAATAGGTACTCGTTATTCTTATCACGTGTCGTCTCACTAAACGATTAAGAAGTTCATTTGAAGTCGTTTTTTGCGAGTAAATAAAAAGTACTCTGACGTCCGCTGCGCGTAATCACGGGTCACAACACGTCAGTTAACGGCACTTCTTTGCTTCGGCCACCGAAATCCATACACCAACCTACTAATCTATCCCGCGGGAACTTTACACTTTCCCGGGTTGAAAAAAGCCTGTAACTAAGTAATTTATTTATTTGTAAAGGGAATTTATTGCTATTGCATTGACCATCTAATTACCTAACTGTATTCTTACAAATAAACTATTTGATTGATTGAACTATACAAATAAGTACATGACATAATGAACTTTAAATAAATTAACACTTTTTTTTTTACTAGCTTATAATTGTGTCCCACTGCTGGGCAAAGGCCTCCCCTCTGGTCCTCCACAGCTCCCCGTCCTGAGCGGAGTCTGGCCAATCGTTTAATTCTGCGTCCAGGTCGTCTCGCCATCTGCGCCTGGGCCTGCCTCGCCGCTGGTAACCGTCGTGCGGCACCCACCACGTGGCTGAGTGCATCCGACACACATGCCCGGCCCAATCCCATTTGAGCTTGGCGGTCTTTTTTCCCACGTCGGCTATTCGAGTTCTGGAGCGCAGAGTGGTGTTCCGAATACGATCGATTCTCCTCACACCCAACATGCTGCGCTCCATAGCTCGTTGGCAAACCTTCAGTCTGGATTTCTGATTCTCAGTCAAAGACCATGTCTGTGCACCATAGGTCAGGACGGGCAAGATACACGTGTCGACGAGTTTGCGCTTCAGTGTCGTGGAAGGCTGCCCTTCATGTGCTCCTTCATGGACCAGTAGCTCTTCCAAGCATTCTCAAGGCGCCTTTCAATTTCCTTGTCCTGCTTTAATACTATAATTAAAAATAAAATTAATAAATGGTTCCCCCCGTGGCATGGACCCGAAGATACTGGCAGCATTACCTCGCTGTACAGCAATTCTGATACGTTGAGCGAGGAAGGTGCCAGCTCTTCGGTCCCCTGTGGTATTGTGCTTGCTTGCTTGCTAGCTTGCTGTGAACAGTAAAATATATTGGTTTTCTTGCTTTGTTTTTGAAATAAACGGTAAAACATAATGAAAATTGGAGGTGGGACAAGGCCAAAATGGGGATTCCAGTGACTTTAGATTTTTTTTCTCCCATTATACGTATAATATAGGTAACTTATACTATAAAACTCTTAGAAGTTAAGCAGAACAAAGTGTAAACTATATGAGGTATTTTAATTACATTGTTATCTGTTAAAATAAAGTTTTTACAACTACTTGAAGTTGAGAACACGAAAAAACGTGAGACCAGAGAATGACCCAATTACAGATACAAAGTGGCCCTATCTCCGTAACTATAATTATTTTAGACTCCAAAAAACCAATCTTGATAAGATTGCTTAAGAGTGAGTGAGAGTCTCTTGTCCGGGTAAGCGTATAGTTCCGATGGAGTGTTGACGTTTCTCGTTGAGATTTGAGAACATGAAACATAGTTGTCGCTAGTGTCTCTGCGTAAAGGGGCTATAGAAAAACAAACTGAAAAATGTTGATATATAGGGAAAATTTGTGTCTTAACTCCTGACCAGTGGTGCTGTAGGAGTATAAGCACGCATCACGGAATGCTGAGGACCTGAGTTTGATACCCAGCGCTGGTCTCTTTTTCTGGGTTTTTTCTGTGTACGTATCCATGTTTCAGTTTGTATTTAGTATAAAAATATAGGTGATTAGAAAAGTAAAAAAATATTTTTAGTAATTTCGGAAAATCTCATGGGATAAAGAAAAACCGCCCAAGAGCGTGGCGGGCACGCCCAGGATAGTGTTCCGCAGCCATCACGACGACGACGACAGACAGACATGGCAAAACTATAAAGGATCCTTTTGCCATTTTGGATCCGGAATCTTAAAAACGGGATATTGGTTGTACGAGCCATTTTAATTGAATTACTGATTTCTGACTGACATTGTCAAGTCTTACTTGGAGTTGAAATAAAAAAAACCGGCCAAGAGCGTGTCGGACACGCCCAAGATAGGGTTCCGTAGCAGGTACGAAAAAATCTTTACATAGGTAAGTACTTTACTAATGTGGTTGGTTTGGTCCCAACGTCGGCGGTACAGCGCCATCTATCGGCGAATTGGGTAACTAATCTGCGGTCTTTTTTTTTATGTTAGATAGGCCAGACAAACGAACTAGTGGGTCACCTGATGTTAAATGAACACCACTGTCCATAGACACCCGCAGCGCTTTACACGATGCCAGTGCGTTGTCGGCCCTAAAGGAGAGGGAATAGGGGAAGGGGGAGAGGGAAGGGGTGAGGTATTGGGCCCCCGGCACTCTCACTGACCGTACGAAACGCAAGCAGGATTACTGCTGCTTCACGCCGGTGTTCTGTGAGAGGGTGGTACTGCCCCGGACGAGCCGGCCCATTCGTGATGCAGCGGCTAGCTACAACATGGCTCTACCACTACAAAAAACTACAAAAAATTAGTATAGTGTAGTATAGTAATCTACTAGAAACTAGTATCATGTAGATATATTGATTATTTTCAGATGTATTTTATTTTTTTTATTTGAAAGAAGATACTGTTAGCGTGATCTTATAGGTATCTACTTAAAAAAAAATGCTTGCAATGGCGGTTAAATTACAATCTTAGTTTAGAAATATTTTTTTACAAAAACTTAAAAACTGCTCAACTGATTAAGTTGAAAATAATTTTCCTAGAAAGATTTTGTTAAGTTTAACATACGTGATTTTTTTCATATTTTTTAGACGTGCGGTTCAAAATTTAGTGGGGGGACACATTATTTTGAACTTTCGGAGTGAATATCTCCGAAAATGTTCACTTTATCAAAAAATGGTTTTAGTAAACCCCTATTTATTTTCGAATACCTATCCAACGATACCCCACACTATAGGGTTAGTTGAGTAAAAAAAAATCACCCCCAATTTACGTCTTTGGGAGGTACCCTAAAAAAAATTTCTTTAGCTTTTTTTATTTAACCACTTTGTCGGCGTGACTGATATAATATATTCATGCCAAATTACAGCTTTCTAGTACTAACAGTCTCTGAGCTTAGCCGCGGACAGACAGACAGACAGACAGACGGACAGACATGGCGAAACTATAAGGGTTCCTAGTTGACTACGGAACCCTAACAAGAAATAAAATATACGAAGTTTTATAGTCGACCAAGTAAGTGCTTTACCATTTTTTATGACAGTTCCTACGTCAAAGTAAAAACAATAAGGCTGATTGTCACGTTGACTCGTAAGTGAAAATAGCCTTTGATGTTTTAGGCTGTACAACTGACATTGAACCTAGGGTGGTAATGAATTTCTTGGTCGACTATACATTTTAAACCATGTGTGTGTGTATGAAACTTTGTAGAGTTCAGTTAGTGTAAATTAAGTTCAGTTACCGAATTAAATAAGAGTGAAATTTTGTTTGTAAATAATGGATTAAATCAAGTAGAATTATTTTCATAAAAAAGGTTAACTCCGCATCAAGGTATAGCTTGTCGAAGCTAAAATGACGCGCTCTACTCGCTCGCTCTACTGAATCAGTTAATTTTGATGTGTCCGTGCAAATATTTGTCGGCGCGGGGCATCTCAAGTGCGCAGCATTCGACGCCCGCGCGAGCGACGCGCATTCCTAGACGAATGTTTACATTAACAACATTAAGTTTTATCGGAGTTTGGGGACAAGGGAAGCTATTGTTTGTTATACCTAGAAAACGGGGCAGTGTGTAGTACTGTCGAACGTAGCCGTGGGTCGGAGTATTGGATGAATAATTGTTATTGTTTCGTTGTTCTTAGCTCGGACTTGGGTGCCGAATGGATTCATTCTAATAAGAACCGTGGGCGAAGCGCCACGTTGTGTGTGACTACTCGCGACCCGCGTATTCGTTACCGTTTTTACGTGCTCTCCGAGTTTAAGTGGTCAAGTCCTTGAGAGTAGGAACTTTACAGAACTTGTTAGATTTAGTGTTCCGTAGTTCTTTAGTGACTTTTGATAAACTATTAACTTTGTAACTGTTTAAACTATTTAACTTTGTGAACTATTTACCTCTTTGAACGTGTGTTAATAAACATCGTGTAATCGTGTGCGTGTACCCTTCATTTACGCCCAAATATGGATCTGACAAACGATCCGTCTGACGTCGTGGAGCCCTGCCATCCTGTTGCTCCGACATCAGAAGTGGGATCACCGCCACGAGCACCATATAAAAACATGGAGGGAAATATGAGCGAAGCAGATAACCCAGAAGATTTCGCGCAAGCCCCGAGGTTAGAAGCATCTCCTGTTTCTATGGACGTGTTCTACAAACTTATGCTGCAACAGCAAGATAATAAAATTGATAAGTTGATTCAAGCGTTGAAGCAACCGATCAGTACAGGCGTAAGTAAAACAAGTTTTCCAGAATTTAACCCAGACAAGGGTGACGTGAATGCTAGAGCTTGGTGTGAGACAGTGGCTTTATGTATGGAGGAAGAACCTTTGGTAGGCAGTAATTTAATTATTGCCCTGAGTAGAGCACTTAAAGGTTCGGCATCATCATGGTTTGCCCAGATAAGTTATTCTGGAATGGATTGGAGCAATTTCCGAGAAATTTTCTTGTCAAGATATGATTCCGCGGAGACGTCGGCTGCTGCTTTATTGCGAATAAATAGTAGTACACCAGCTGATGGAGAATCCATTTCTGCATTTGCTAACCGGACCTTGACATCTTTAATGACAAAATGGAAGAATCTTTCGGTAGAAGAAATAGCTGTTTCAACCACTATAGCCCGTTGTGTCCAGATAGAGCCACGGATGCAACGACTAGCATACACAACTGATATTAAAGACAGGACAACGATGCAGCGAGAGCTTATGGCATTTACTCATAGGAAGCGTCTGAATAGTGACCGCGTGCCGACAGAACAGATAAAGCGAATGAAGCCAATTACCTGTTACACCTGCGGTCAAATTGGTCATAAATCCATGGAGTGCAAACAACGAAACCATAAAATGAAAACTTTCAATACAACCTTTAAGAAGAATTTTCAAAGGAACAAAGATGAATTGCAGAAAAGATCCGTAGTTTGCTTCAAATGCGGACAAGTTGGACACATCGCTCCCCAATGCACTAGTCATCGAGCTTCGTCATCGCAATCACCTACTACGAGTGGCAAATCTTCAACTGCTGAACATCGGCGAATTGACGTCTGCAGCGTCAAGCCCGTGTCGTCTCAGCTTACACATCATGGTCAGTCGTATGATTATTGTTTTGACTCTGGGGCCGAATGTTCTCTGATTAAAGAAATTTTAGCAAATAAATTTGGAGGCAAACGTTTTGAGTCTTTGGTTACTTTGTTGGGCATTGGTAATGCAGACTTGCACAGTACTTGTCAGATATTATCTGAAGTGTGTATTGACAGTAATATGGTTGAATTACTTTTTCATGTTGTCCCTGATGATGCAATTAATTATGACATTATAATTGGGAGAGATTTGCTTACTCAAGGTTTTACTGTTGAGATTTCTAATGATCATCTCAGTATAAAGAAATCACGAGTGGTTAACTTTTGTGAAGTTGGTAATCCAATTTGTGACTTTAATAATGTTGACACAGATATCAGCGGTGAGCATCATTTAAATTTGTTACGCATTTTAACCAAATTTAACACGTCATTCGTTGAAGGCACACCAAGCGGACGCGCAAACACAGGTGAAATTGAGATTAAACTTATTGACCCTAATCGAACAGTTCAAAGGCGACCTTATAGATTGAGTCCTGACGAGAGGCAAGTTTGTCGCAATAAAATAAGTGAGCTTTTGGAAGCTAATGTTATTAGACCAAGTTGCTCTCCGTTTGCAAGCCCTGTTCTTTTAGTCAAAAAGAAAGACGGCTCAGATAGACTATGTGTTGATTATAGGGAGTTAAATCGCAACACTGTACCAGATAGATTCCCCTTGCCCCTTATAGATGATCAAATTCAACGTCTACAAGGAGCAAATTATTTTACTATCTTAGATGCTGCATCAGGTTTTCACCAAATTCCAGTTCACAAGGATTCAATTGAGCGCACAGCCTTCGTAACGCCGGATGGTCAGTACGAATATTTAACCATGCCATTTGGGTTACGAAATGCGCCCTCTGTCTTCCAAAGAGCTATGTACAAGGCTCTTGGCGATCTTGTAAATTCATTTGTCGTCTGTTATTTGGATGACATAATGATCGTTTCTAAAACTGTGGAAGAAGGATTGGAGAGACTTGAGGTCGTGTTAGGAACTTTAGAACGAGCTGGAATGTCTATGAATTTAAAGAAATGCTCGTTTTTGAAAACGAAAGTAGTGTACTTAGGGTATGAAATAACTCGCGGAGAAGTAAGACCTAATTCGCGTAAAGTCACGGCACTAACGAATTTGCCTCCTCCAGGCACAGTTACGCAAGTACGGCAATTTATTGGCTTAGCTTCATATTTTCGTAAATTTATTCCCAAATTTTCTCAGTTGTCAGCACCGCTTTACCGACTTACAACAGAAAAAGGTAAGGTCGAGTGGAAACCAAAACACGAAGCAATTCGACTTAAAATTATCGCTTACTTAACTAACGAACCAGTTTTAATGATTTTCGATCCCAGTTATCCAATTGAACTACACACCGACGCTAGCGCAGATGGTTATGGTGCAATGCTTTTGCAAAAGAAGAACGGCAAAACTCACGTTGTAGCTTATTACAGCAAAAAGACAACTAGTGCGGAGTCTCGTTATCATTCTTACGAATTAGAAACCTTGGCTGTAGTTAATGGTATAAAACACTTTCGTCATTTTCTGCAAGGTAGACAGTTTACGGTAATAACTGATTGTAACTCACTGCAAGCGTCACGCACCAAGGTTGACCTAACACCTAGGGTTCATAGATGGTGGGCATTCTTGCAATCTTTTGATTTCAATATCATTTATAGAGACGGTAAACGAATGGGTCATGTTGATTTCCTTTCACGAAACCCATTGTCAAATGAGGATACAAAACAAACAGTCCAAGAGAAACGTATCAATCTGTTAGAAATATCTAAAAATTGGTTACATGCTGAACAGCAGCATGATCCCGAAATTACTGAAATAGTTTCAAAATTAAATAATGACGAATTGAATGAAGATCTTTCAAATACCTATCAAATTCTATCCGGCGTTCTCCATCGCAAAATACAACGTAATGGTAGGTCTCGAACCTTACCAATAGTTCCACGGGCTTTTCGTTGGTCTGTGATAAATCATATTCATGAATCAATTATCCACCTCGGGTGGGAAAAGACTTTAGAGAAAGCATTTGATCTCTACTGGTTTGCTAATATGCGTAAATATGTACGAAAATTCGTTGAAAACTGCATAACTTGCAAATTATCTAAATCAAAATCCGGTAAAACACAAGTTGAACTTCATCCAATACCTAAAGTTACAATCCCGTGGCATACTGTTCACATTGATGCCACAGGTAAGCTCACCGGACAGCAGACTACCAAAGAGTACATTTTCGTACTTATCGATGCATTCACTAAGTACGTACTCCTTCGTCGTACCTCACGTATTGATGCGCCAAGCGCTATTAACGCTTTAAAATCTAGTGTGAGTTTATTTGGTGCACCGACCAGAATTATTGCGGACCAGGGTCGATGCTTTGCAAATAAAAGTTTTCGTGAATTTTGTGACAAAAATAACATCCAACTTCATTTGATATCGACCGGAACTTGTCGTGCCAATGGTCAGGTCGAACGTGTTATGAGTACACTAAAAAATATGCTAACTGCTGTTGAAGTAAATAAAGACAGAACTTGGCAGGACGCTGTTGATGATATACAGCTTGCTTTCAATTGTACGGTACATCGGGTAACCAAAGCTAGCCCTTTAGAATTATTAGTCGGTAAAGTAGCGCGGCCTCTTTCACTTATAGCTTTGGGTGAACAAGACCAAGATGAAATAAATATTGATGAGATCAGAGAACAAGCGGCGAATTCTATAAACGAAAATGCTCGTAGAGATAAGGAGAGGTTTGATACCTCAAAGGCTAAAGTTTCTAAGTTTGCTGTGGACGATTTTGTTTTAATTGAAAATCATGAGAGGAATCAGACGAAGTTAGATCCAAAATTTCGCGGTCCATTTAAGATAATAGAGTTGCTTGATGGAGACCGATATCTTTTGAAGGCTATTGATAGCAACAGAACATACAAATATGCGCACGATCGATTACGTGCGATGCCAAATTGCTACGTTCCCACAGAATTTGACGCACGTTTTAGTGATGATGAGAATGATTCTCTTGATAATAACGAGGAGCAGTCAGGATCAGCCCATGTCGGCGGAGGTGTAGTTGATACACAAGACGGTATAGCTCATTTGTGAGTTTTGTGGTGTAGTTGATACACAAGACGGTATAGCTCATTTGTGAGTTTTGTGGTGTAGTTGATACACAAGACGGTGGAGCTCATTTGTGAGTTTTGTGGTGTAGTTGATACACAAGACGGTGCAGCTCATTTATGAGTTTTGTAGTGTAGTTGATACACAAGATGATGCAGCTCATTTTTTTGTGTGTGAGCTCTCGCAACATGATTTACTGACATGGTTTGTTAGCCGTAGGTCACATTCCAAACCCAGTCTAGCTGGTACGGAGACTGCGCGGTGGGGCAACATGCAGTAGAGACACGGTTGCGTCAGTGTGGTTATGGTCTTTGTAAGATGATCATGTTAAATGGTTCACTACGCTGTGTGACCACGGGAGATCATGTGTTTGATGCTATCAAGCCAGTTACGTTTTGTCCTTATATGACTTTGAGTAATTTTTATGGGTGTTTGGGCTGAAACTGATCTGTGCTATGTTAGAGTGCTTATTAAAGCTGACTTATGAAAAGTTTTGCGTCAGGAGCCTTGGGAACCTACCAGTTTGCCATACTTGTGCCCTATTGGCAGGATAGCCGAGCAAGTGGTACTTTTAGAATGATGTCTCTTCGCAGATGGTTTGTGAAGTTGTCTGGCACACGAGGACGTGTGATAGTCAGGATCGCCGTGTCGGCGCGGGGCATCTCAAGTGCGCAGCATTCGACGCCCGCGCGAGCGACGCGCATTCCTAGACGAATGTTTACATTAACAACATTAAGTTTTATCGGAGTTTGGGGACAAGGGAAGCTATTGTTTGTTATACCTAGAAAACGGGGCAGTGTGTAGTACTGTCGAACGTAGCCGTGGGTCGGAGTATTGGATGAATAATTGTTATTGTTTCGTTGTTCTTAGCTCGGACTTGGGTGCCGAATGGATTCATTCTAATAAGAACCGTGGGCGAAGCGCCACGTTGTGTGTGACTACTCGCGACCCGCGTATTCGTTACCGTTTTTACGTGCTCTCCGAGTTTAAGTGGTCAAGTCCTTGAGAGTAGGAACTTTACAGAACTTGTTAGATTTAGTGTTCCGTAGTTCTTTAGTGACTTTTGATAAACTATTAACTTTGTAACTGTTTAAACTATTTAACTTTGTGAACTATTTACCTCTTTGAACGTGTGTTAATAAACATCGTGTAATCGTGTGCGTGTACCCTTCATTTACGCCCAAATATGGATCTGACAAACGATCCGTCTGACGTCGTGGAGCCCTGCCATCCTGTTGCTCCGACATATTAATTAAGACACTTCATCTGTTTGGGAGCGTCGACTATTCCGTGAAATTTATGATCAGTGTGAAACATTACGATCGACAAATCACATGAAAAATCCTGTGCGTAAATGCGGTGGTAGGGCGCGTCATTTTAAATTTGACAAGCTATAATTTTCTCAATGTATGATTTCAATATCAACGCTGTCAACTAATTGCTATCGTGACTGATTAAAATGGCACTATTATATCTAATGTCAATTGCTTGTTGATAAAAAAATAACTTACATATCTAAGTGGTGTAGGCTGGTGAAATAACCACACAACATTATGAATGTGTGATTTTTTAGTGCAGTTAAGTATTTATTTATTTAGTAATTATAGAGTCTGTCAGTCCCACTGCTCAGCAAAGGCCTCCGTCTTACGGTTCCATGTATCCCGGTCTTGACCAGTCTCCCACCACCCCCCAGACTAATGCATACGAGTCTTTATCAACAAAGCAGTTAGGTAACGGTATGTAAATAATTTTTCTCAAACATGCTATGAAATATTGACGTTATATTCCTTATAATACGCCACGAAGGGTCACGTTGCAGGTGCAGGTGCAGCCGGTGGTGGGGGACCGCCTAGACGAGAGGTCAATAATGGAATTTCATACAACATTGCTGGCCAAGGCCGGCAAAGTGATCGTCTATTGTTTCATACCATGACGTTTATAGGTCTATGGCATCATATCATTTAGCTATTAAAAAAAAACTATAAGCAATATTTGCGTTTTGGTTCATTAAGACATTCTGCCACTAAGCTTATTTAAGGTAAGGTAAGATGATGATGATGATGATGATGGTGTGATGATGATGGTGATGATGATGATGATGATGGTGATGATGATGATGATGATGGCGATGATGATGATGATGATGGTGATGATGAGATGATGATGATGATGATGATGGTGATGATGATGTTGATGATGGTGATGATGAGATGATGATGATGATGTTGATGATGATGATGATGATGATGATGATGATGATGATGATAGTGATTATGATGATGATGGTGATGGTGATGACGATGTGATGATGATGATGATGATGATAGTGATTATGATGATGATGGTGATGGTGATGACGATGATGTTGATGATGATGTTGATGATGATCATGATGGTGATGATGATGATGGTGGTGATGGTGATGCATGTTTGAGAAAAACTCTATACAAGCCTTGGCCACGAACAGGGATTGCCGGCCTCGTATCTCTAGATGGCCTCGTTAACACTCGGCCATCTATAACTACTCGGCCGGCAATCCCCTATTTCGCGGCCGCTGCAGTAATGTACTAATATCACTAACCACGAAGAGTAATTTTTGGACAGCTCCTTGGATTGCGTGTTTGCGTCACATTAATTTTGCGTTGCAAAAATTAATTACAGGTTTTCAATTAAGTGTAACTTAAAACATGCCGTTAATTAATGATTACGCCACTAAATCCTAGTTCTAGTTTCATTCTTTGCTCGTATTGGATATCCAGTCTGTATTTTATTGGACAAAATAATTTGCTATAAGAGTTGAATCGATACAGTTCGAAGGTTGAGCGTAATATTGTAGTGTTTACAGTTTCCGTAGCAAATTCTGCGAAGTTACCTGACGTTTAGTGATTTAGTTTTATGACTAATCACTGTGAGGACAGATCGAGAATGATTTATACTTATTGTGGGTTTTTTACTGGCTAAAATATGACCACAAACCGCTACGACGGCACCTGTCTCTTAGCTTGTGTTAAGCATTACATTAAAGTGTGTGTAATCTAATATATAAAAAATCGTGTCACGGTGTTTGTTATCGAACTCTTCCGAGACGGCTCGGCGATTTTTATGAAACTTATTTCTCTATATTCGTTTGGTCTGAGAATAGGTCGTAGGCTATTTTTTATACCTACCCCTATTGGGAACATAGACGGGGCTGCCAACTGGTTTTTTTTATGTTTTTTTTTTTTATGTTAGATAGGCCAGACAAACGAACTAGTGGGTCACCTGATGTTAAATGAACACCACTGTCCGTAGACACCCGCAGCGCTTTACACGATGCCAGTGCGTTGTCGGCCCTAAAGGAGAGGGAATAGAGGAAAAAATGTTAACGAAAGGGAGTGGACTGTATAAGAAAAACCGGCCAAGAGCGTGTCGGACACGCCCAAGATAGGGTTCCGTAGCAGGTACGAAAAAATCTTTGCATACTTTATTATATTAATGTGGTTCTTTTGGTCCCAACTCCCACCGCGCACAGAATACCAACGTCGGCGGTACAGCGCCATCTATCGGCGAATTGGGTAACTAATCTAATTGCACTCTACCACAGAATATATAATAGTACTGACGTACAGAATGGAAACGGTCCGCCCCGCACCGATTCGAATTACCCCACCCCTCAAGGCGCAGATAGCCGGAAACCGCCAGAAACCAGAAGAGTGCGCGCGCGATGTATGTAGGCGTACGCGTGTACAGACGTCGTCGTGCTTATGTAGATTCAAGAACGCGTATTTGTACGTCGTGTCCGCCGCGTGACTCTACTAGAACTAGTATTGTATGTTGATGGTTTTTCAAATGTAATTCTTTCAATTTTAATTTATTTATTTGAAAGAAGGTACTGTTAGCGTGATCTTATAGGTACTTAAAGAAAAAAAATGCTTGCAATGGCGGTTAAATTACAATACAATACAATACACAGACTCTTTATTGTACACCACAAATAATACAATACAGTAAAACAAGTACATGAAAAAAAAAGAAATAAGGTAAGCAATGGGCGGCCTTATCGCTTCGAAGCGATCTCTTGCAGGCAACCTTTAAAAAAAAGAAAGAAAGAAAGGAATGCATTTCAGCAGGTGGTGCAATATAAAATTTAATAAATAATAACAAAAAAAAACAAACATTTTAATAAAACAACTGAAAACATCCAATAATACACATCATAAAACATACATAGATAAGTGATATACAATATACTTGTAAATAAAAGGACTATAATACAATTTTCAAGCACAGGATAATAGATAGTGTTGCTTAAGCATAGATTTAAAAATAGGCAAAGATTTAGCACGCCGTAGGTCTATTGGTAGGGAGTTCCATAACCGAATAGCCTGGACAGTAAAAGAGTACACATAGAATTACAATACAATCTTAGTTTAGAAATATTTTTTTTACAAAAACTTAAAAACTGCTCAACTGATTAAGTTGAAAATAATTTTCCTAGAAAGTTTTTATTAAGTTTAACTTACGTGATTTTTTTTTCATATTTTTAGATTTGCTGTTCAAAAGTTAGAGGGGGGGACACATTATTTTGAACTTTCGGAGTGAATATCTCCGAAAATATTCACTTTTTCAAAAAATGATTTTAGCAAACCCCTATTTATTTTCAAATACCTATAAAATTATACCCCACACTACAGGGTTAGTCGAGAAAAAAAAATCACCCCCACTTTACGTCTATGGGAGGTAACCTAAAAAAAAATTTTTTTAGCTTTTTTTATTTAACCACTTTGTCGGCGTGATTAATATATATATTCATGCCAAATAGCTTTCTAGTACTAACAGTCTCTGAGCTAAGCCGCGGACAGACAGACAGACGGACAGACATGGCGAAACTATAAGGGTTCCTAGTTGACTACGGAACCCTAAAAATGGGTATAGGAGGTCGAAAAGAAACGAAAGGTGTTTAGGGCCGTTAGGAAGCAAAATATTGCGTCTCTCTACGATCAGGTATACACGGAAAATATGACGTAGTAGCAGTGACTGCTGAAAGCTCACCTGAGGGCTCCTCGTCGGCTGCGGTGGGGTGTCATCAATTTGAATGTTTTACCTTGATATAGGTAACGCCACCAGAGTTGAGGCCACGCACACAACCACATCTCTTGTAATGACAGCGGGATTTTGGCGTTGCGTTGTCGTTAAACGTCAACACAACGTCAAAATCCCGCTGTCATTACAAGAGACAGCGGGATTTTGACGTTGTGTTGACGTTTAACGACAACGCAACGCCAAAATCCCGCTGTCATTACAAGAGATGTGGTTGTGTGCGTGGCCTCAACTCTGGTGGCGTTACCTATAAGTTTCTTTTACTGTCCGCATAGTGTCTCTTCTGTCGCATTAGTGCTGCCGCCTATAGTTTCTGCACGTTCCCTATCCTCCTGCAGCCCACGTCAAATTTTGTTTCAATGAAGTTTAAACTTTTTCACTAATGAGTTAAGTTCAATGTCACATTAGAATAAGTCCTAATAATAGGATATCGGACCTCAGGAGGCTATAATATCTGTATCACGAAATTTAAGAGAAATAAAATTAGTTAAGTATAATGTATTAGAAATAAAATTTTACCTTTAAGACTTTTATGTTATCAGTTGGCAAGTAGAGCAAATTGGCGAAATTGGCAAATATCATGGCGTATCATTATTACAATTTCGATCAGTGGTACAAAGAGGAAATTAAAATTCCTTCTCGTACCACTGGTGGCACGAGTTGGTGGTACGACGAGGACAAAGGGGGTTGCTACAATACGTTTACTTTTAGTTTACCACTGACAGATTGCTTGCCTTCATTTCATTTCCAACTTTAAACGACCAGATGGCCTAGTGGTTAGAGACCCTGACTATGAAGCTTGAGGTCCCGGGTTCGATTCCCGTGTCGGGGCAGATATTTGTATGAAAAATACGAATGTTTGTTCTCGGGTCTTGGGTGTTTAATATGTATTTAAGTATGTATCTATCTATATAAGTATGTTTATCCGTTGCCTAGTACCCATAACACAAGCTTTGCTAAGCTTACTTTGGGACTAGGTCAATTGGTGTGAATTGTCCCGTGATATTTATTTATTTATTTATTTATTTTATTTAACACCATACCAATAAAGTAGCTATTACAAAATCTGCAAACGTGGGTAACAGTATTCTAAAATTGGCTTTATTTGTAGGTCGTTAAAGTTGAATTTGAAATGAAGGCAAACCATCTGTCAGTGGTAAACTTTATGTAATTTTATTGTATAGCTGTTGACCGCGACTCCGCCGGTCAGTCTGTCAGTTTTAAAGCTGTATCCATGTTATTCGGCATGACATAAGCCAGCATGGAGTCATTACGGTGGCTCTCGTAATTAATTTGTCGTTTAATCAACGCAAAGTCATATCACTCAGCTGCGGCGCCGACGGATAATTAGTATAGTGTCTTAGAGTTCCTTGAAACATGTTCTATTGACAAAGAATTAAGGGTTATGTGAGAGCCACATGAAGACTCAGAGTTCCGTAGCATCATACGTTTTTTTATACGATATATGTATATATTTGATGAAACTGAAACATAGATGCACAGAAAAAACCCCAGAATAAAGACCAGCGCTGGGAATCGAACCCAGGTCCTTGGCATTCCGTGCCACGTGCTAAACCCCTACACCACCACTGGTCAGGAGTTTATACACAAATTATTCCTATAAAAAATTAGGAATACAGGAATATAGGTTATTATTGTAGGAAAAATTTGTGTCTATACTTCTGACAAGTGGTGGTGTAGGGGTTAGCACGTGGCACGGAATGCCAAGGATCTGGGTTCGATTCCCAGCACTGGTCTTTTTTCTGGGGTTTTTTCTGTGCATCTATGATTCAGTTTGTATTTAGTATGAAATATATGGATTTCACGGGATGATCGTAAAAGTAAAATAATGGAGTTGAAATAATAAAAATAGGTACAAAAAGATACTTCATACCAAACTTGTTTAATATACCTGTGTATAGGCTTGCGTGTGACCACAATCACGCCTGATGGAAATTAAAGATGAGGCCCACGGCTGAAATGATGATGATGATGATGATGAAACCACCGTCACCAGCCGTATGATATCACGAAGGTTATGATTTAGATTTATTTAAATGAAGTTGAAAAAATAAATACAAAAAGATACTTCATAGCTAAGCTAACTTATTTAAAGTTGCACAGTACCGCCATCTCTTGTCCAGGTGAGCGGTTAGTTCCGAAGGAGTGTTAAAATCTCTCGATAGAGGGTGTAACATAGATGAGCGCTTGTCACTGCATAAGGTGATGATTTAGCAGACTGAAATGTATGATGTATAGGAAAGATTCGTGTCTAATCTCTAGACCAGTGGTGGTGTAGGGGTATGGCACACGGCACGGAATGCTGAGGACCTGGGTTCGATTCCCAGCAATGGTCTTTTTTCTGGGGTTTTTTCTGTGCATCTATACGTCTCTCGACGTCCGTGAACGTGCTAAGTTATGACGCCAATTGATACCACCGCTGTGTAGATTACTGTGCGTCCTTTCCTTTCCTAAATAAAGCCTAAATCGCATAATTTTTCTAACAATCTAAGATGCTATCGCAAAGGTCACGGCAGCCAAAACTAAACTATAAAGATAAGCTGGTTATAGCATTTAGACACGCATGGTGCATGAGAACTTTAAGCAAATGGTGTACATTGCTGGCAATTGGCTAAGTAAAGTTTTTTTAAGAGGTGCTAATTATATATTTTTTCGACAGTCGGCGTTCTGAAGATCGAGAAACTGCAGCTGTTTTATTTTTATCTCCTATTGTTTACTGGAAATATTTTTTTAAGTGTTCGAGTTGACATTTGTGAGATTTAATGGCTGACAAGCGGTTCGTGCTCAGTACTTATTAGAAACAGAAAAAAAACTAAGTCATCTGTCACTTTTGTCCATGTCAAACCGTTTGCGTTTTGTTTGCTTTGCGTTTTGGTGTGATCCGGATTTACAATTTTACCGCATTTCTCCACGACTTATGCACGATAATTGAATCACGATTGAATATTTTTGATCATTATTTTGGAACTGCTTTTTGGACAATGCAAAGTAAACGAAACGCAAACGGTTAGATTTCATTTGACATTGACAATTGACTTCGTTTTTTTTTCTATTTCTGCTAAGTACTGAGCACGAACCGCTTGTCAGCCATTAAATCTCACAAATGTCATCTCGAACACTTAAAAAAATATTTCCAGTAAACAATAGGAGATAAAAATAAAACAGCTGCAGTTTCTCGGTCAAGAAGAAGACTACTGTCGAAAAAAAATATATTTAGCACCTCTTCAAAAAACTTTACTTAGCCAATTAGCCGGAGACTTAGGGTAAAACCGGGATAGATGCCTCACTTTTTGAAATCACTCTATATCTCTTAGTAAAATTTAATTTTCAATGCAAGCTTTTCCGCTGACTTATACTTATTGGTGCCTGTACTTGCATTGTCATCCAACCTACATAAGTATACCAAATTTCAAGTGAATCCGACCACTGGAAGTGGGTCAAATTCGACTTCCAAGATTTGATCCGTACATTCATACATAGGTATGGTCAACGTCATAATTTTATAAGTGATCACTTAACGTCATGTTTGAAAAGCCATACGAAATTGATGATGATGATGATCCGATCCGGCCGGTTTCGACCATGGCAACAGCTTGAACTCCGTTGATATCGATCATGCGCTCGCAAGTGGCTCACGTATCCAACTTTATTAGAGAGGATCCTCATACAACGCGGGCATACGAGCGCACCGCCGTTATACGAGTATGTAACAACTGAAAGCGACAAGATACAAAAGTGAGTTAAATAAAATTATGTAAAAAAAGGTAAAAAAACATTTTCTTGAATATTTACAGAGTATTAGCAATTTTAGCAGACCTCCTTTTGTGACATCTATCCACGTGTAGGATAGTTGCCTTATCCATATCAATGACAATGACGTATAGGATAGATATTATGCCATCCCCCGAAACGGGACAACTATACCCTAAAAACTTTGATGGCATTTTGTCTTCCCATGCAATCACACCGAGACATGCGACTCGGTCAACTTAATGGTAGGGTCAGCAGCATAAAGAAGTGGTCATTTCTGTACCTTGTCGCTTTCAATCGTTTGACATTTTTGTATGACATTTCAAACATGACGTTAAAGTGACAAGGTACATAAATTATCACTTATTTATGCTGTTGATTGTAGTTGGAAAGTTTCGCGATAAACAATAGGGATGTTGCCACCACCAATCAACTGACGCACATTTTATAAGCTGTCAAAACACAATTCTCCGATAGAGTTTGAATGGCAATAGCAACTTATGACGTCACTTGTTCGCCAACTCAACTACTTAACTATTTATTTGTTTTAAGCAACAAAAAATCTTATTTTGCAGTTAATCGAAAATTAATCTGGTTTTCAGGGCTAAAACAAAGCGTTTTATTACTGGAGTCGTGTCTTCGAATTATTTTTTAATGGCGTCAACACCCCCATTGAAATAAAATACGATTCATTCCCAAAACTAGAGTAATTATAATCGGGGCAATTATACCCTGGTTTTACCCTACATGCAATCAATAGAACGCGGCGATGGAAAGCTGGCAGGAATTATGTCCGTTTTGCTGAAGAATTCATTGCGTGTCGAATATGCATTAAGTGCAGATTGCTAGAAGTCATACCGTATCGTCTACCTACGTCATAATTACATTATAATAGCTGAATATGGTGAATGGAGCGCTGCATGCCTTTATTACTTAATAGCCTGAGAGACTCTCAGAAGACTCGTCTGGCTCTGGATAAGGGGTGTTAAAACCTACAGTCATTTGGAAGCGAAAGCTGGGTAAAGTAATCGTCAATACATGGTCCCTTCAATCTTATCTTATGTCATAGGAAGGGAGGTGACAGATTGGTGTCATCTACTGGGTGTTGAGGTGCACAGCATGGAATTAATATTTAACCTTTTCAATATATTTATTTGTCAAATACAACAGCTCTCACTCATACGCCATGGCATCGGAATGTCCAGCACGAAGTTGAACCCTATAGAAATGCCTGTAGGTAGATATCGCTTTGCACGCCGTGACTCATATATCCGTCATTAGCGTTGAACCTGCGGTGCGGATATATGCGTCGTTGATGTCGAAAAGGTTTAAGGTGCGTCCAAACCGCCGCTTATAAAACGGTGACGGTACGGAATCGCAGTGACGCACCGTAAACGTCACGACTTTAAGGTTCGGCCATACCGCTGCTTAAAATACGGAAACGTTACGGAATCGCAGTGACGTTCCGTAAACGTCAGTACCTTTACCATGAGTTACACTAGTTTACAGTGACCGTACGCGCTAGCGACGGCGTAAATGATTTGTATGGCCACTGTTCGTATTTTAGCCGTGTAATGCAAATCGGGTGAAGCCGCTTATACTCGTATATGCTGATTTGCATTACACGGCTAAAATACGAACAGTGGTATGTGGCCTAAAAATTAAAATCCTTGACTATACGTACCTACATATTATAGGTAGGTACTTCTAAGTAAGAAGTTATTACAAGTGCCATACCAAATGAAGCCATTTAAGGTGATTTGGCATCGTTTTTGAACTGTTTATACACCCAAATACACCACAATAACTTGACGTCATTGTTATTTGTTTCCAATGAAACGAACGCGCAAGCATTTAACAGTCAAACGCGCGTGCGGCGACGCCGGCCGTGACACCCTGACTGAGTTCTCGCTTAGCGAGTACTCTAATATCGTGACCTTGAGTCCGGCTGGAGCGGGAGTTTCCCTTCTACTCTGTTATTATTTATTCTTATGCCCCGGGAGAGGTGCGGGCGGCGAGCGCGCCTCGTGTGCCTGCCGCCCGCACCTCTCCCGGCCCCCTTTGTCGTCATACCCCCCAGCCCCTGTACCGCGCGGGCGAGATCTTTGAACGGTTTAGCTATAATAGCGGGTGAAACAATAGTACCTATAACTAACCAAATGAAGACCGTTTTCTCTGTACATTAATAACCGGGTTTACTAATGTTCCGGCGAAAAAATTTTCGCAAAATGATTCATTTGGCAACTGTTTATTTTTTCTGAAACTGTAAACTTTTCAGGATTGTTATACTTAAAGAAAACTTAACTTAACCTAATCTACAGGATAGTCCTGAAATATATCCTGAATAGTTTACAGTTTCAGAAAAAATAAACAGTGCCAAATGAAACAGTTGCGAAATAATTTTCGCCGAAACGGCAGTTCCCGTACTAACCGTTTCAGGAGATTGCGCACGTGCTATCAGATGTCTTTAATAGCATTACGGTAATAAGATTATAGTTATGCAGTTGCAGTGCTTGCAGTTATGGGAAGGCGATCGACTCACACGTTTGTCGTTTGCACGTGTTTAACCTCGTATGCTGAAAAAAAACTAGTGCGTGGAGTCCCTTCGCGCAGAAGAAGTGAAACTTCATAATAAAAACCCAAAGCAAAGCAGCGGCTAGCAGGCAACCAACTACAGCGCTAGCGAGACAAGTTACATAACTCGTCGCTAGATGGCGTTGCTCCTCGTGCGCAAGTTATTTAGACAAGTTACATAATTAACTCGTCGCTAGATGGCGTTGCTCCTCGTGCGCACGTTATTTTCAATAATTTTTCTTGATTTTTCGTAATTCTCAAAGATATTCAATACTTTTTTTACTAAATAGGTTTAAAATACTTTATTCTACGATCTACCATTAAAATAGTTTTGATTTTCACAAGTTTTCATAATAAACCACGCAATTGTTTTAGATCGCACTGACGAAGTTTTTAACATCCGTTAGTATATATACAATGCGAACGTCTCGTAAACGTCAACTTGCGTTTCGTTGCGTCGCGTTGCGTATTTAACGTAACAGTCGCATTAGAAGTTTCACTTCAAAAACCAGCATTGTAGTCTTTGGGGTGCTAAATAGATCGAGACTGTAGTTTACACCCTAAGCACCTTCTTTCAACTCTATAAAGCCCAGGTGCGGCCGCACTTGGAATATTGTTCTCATCTCTAGGTAGGGGCACGCCAATACCTTCTCCTTCCATTTGACCGATTCAACGTAGAGCAGCTCGACTTGTCAGTGATCAGTCATTGATTTCCGATCGTTTGGTATCCTTGTCCATGCGAAGGGACGTAGGTTCTCTTTGTGATCTATAGGATCTCTACCACGGCGAGTGCTCTGAGAATTGTTTAATTTGCTGCCTGCTACAAAATTCCACCATCGCACTTCCCGCCGTAAGTCTAAGTTACATCGTCACCATCTCGATGAATGGTACCACTGTACGTTATCTTGGGCACTTCCTGCCACGTACGGTGAAACTGTGGAACCAGCTTCCGGCAGCAGTTTTCCAGACAACTATGACATCGGGGCTTTCAAGAATAGTACATTACTGCAGAGGCCGGGACTTAAGGGGTTGCCGGCCGAGTATCTAAGTTGACGGCCGAGTGGTACACGAGGCCGGCATGATACGAGGCCAGCAACCTCTGTTCCGGCCGAGGCTTGTATAGTGCTTTTCTCAAACATGCACCATCATCATCATCATCATCATCATCATCGTCGTCGTCATCATGATGGTGATGGTGGTGATGATGATGGTGGTGATGGTGATGATGATGATGATGATGGTGGTGATGGTGATGATGATGATGATGATGGTGATGATGATAATGATGATGGTGATGGTGATGAATGATGATGATGATTATGATGGTGATGATGATAATGATGATGATGAATGATGATGATGGTGATGATGATAATGGTGATTGATGATGATGGTGATGATGATGATGATGGTGATGGTGATGAATGATGATGATGTTGATGATGATGTTGATGGTGAAATATTTCTCTAGGCAAATCACCATTACCATCACCATCACCATATGGTAACCTTACCTTAAATAAGCGTAGTGGCAGAATGTCATAATGAACCAAAACGCAAATATTGCTTATAGTTTTTTTTTTAAATGGCTGAATGCTATGATGCCATAGACCTATAAACATCATGGTGCTGTGTGACATGAAAGAATAGACGATCGCATTGCCGGCCTAGGCCTGCAACGGTGTATTTTGAAGCCTGTTTTAAGGAACACAACGTAAACATTAAATAGCATGTTTGAGAAAAGGGTTTATACTTACTTTAAAGGCCGGCAACAGATCAGTGACTCTCTTTGAGTTGTTGATATTTATGGGCGGTGGTGATCATTTTCCATCAGATGACAGGCTTGCTCGTTTGCCTCCCTATCACAATAAAAAAAAGTCTTGTGTTTCAAATAGTACCGATGTTAAAGATTACAAAAAATACAAAAAGATAATGTGTAGTTTGGTGGTGGTGATGGTTGGGTTTATGTGATTTGTGTGTGTTCGTACAGTGTGGAGGTGGAGGAACTGCATGAACACGCATTTCTTGCATAAACGTAACTATCGTAAGGTCGCGGGTGAGCAAAGTAATTGTTTCAGTTCATTACGAACATTCAGTTCGTTTAGTTGAACGACCGCTTAGCCTAGTTGGTAGTGACCCTGCCTACGAAGCAAGAGGTCCTGGGTTCAAATCCCGGTAAGGGCATTTATTTGTGTGATGAGCACGAATATTTGTTCCTGAGTTATGGATGTTTTCTATGTATTTAAGTATTTATTTATCTATATAAGTATGTTTATCGTCGTCTAGTACCCATAGTACAAGCTTTGCTTAGTTTGGGACTAGATCGATTTGTGTAAGTTTGTCCCCTAATATTTATTTATTTATTTATTTATTTATTTATTAATAGTAATAACCTTGTAGAAATGAAGGATTTATGAATTAAAAGGTATCATAACAGTTTCACCTTGTAAAATGAAGTTCATTGAGTTCACAATCACAAGAAATTCTGTATAATATAACATCTTCTCATGATCCACAATGGGTCGTAACTTTACAGTCAATTATGTTTCATATTTTAATTGAAAACTTCCCTGATGAAGTAGCAAAAAATACTTAAGTAAGTATATGTAGTATAAATCTTTCCAGGTGAATTTTTCGCTTCGAGCCATTACATTAAATTTGAACCTTAATACTATGACGATACAGTTTGTTTTGAAAGATAAGGGCCGAAGCGAAAAGTTCATCTGGGAAGATTTATACTAAGTACTAGCTTTTGCCCGCGACTCCGTCCGCGTGGAATTAGTAATTTGGGCAGCTTATTTTTTTTATCCAATTTGCTTTTTCGTCAATTATGGCTCACCTTAGTTCCTCGATACAAAAAAAAATAAAACCCCCACCCCCCCCCATCCCAACCGAACCCCCACCCCTCCCCCCCGCACACCCGCGTTCACATTCACCACCGTACTCCCAGCGTGATGATAATTATATAGCCTATAGCCTTCCTCGATAAATGGGCTATCTAACACTGAAAGTATCGTATCTTTCTTATTTGTCAACCGATTCAAATGAAACAAACACTAAATGTTAATCCAAGAAAATACCAACATATCAGTGAAAACCGCATCCTTCTAGGTTAAGCCGTTTCTGAGATTAGCGCGCACAAACGCACAGACAAACAGACAATAATTCCAAAAATCATTGTTTTGGGTTCTATTGCGCTAATAAATAGCCCTAGTGACAGTTTTTCTCAAATATCTTCAATGTACAGACACCGACTTGTTACAGATTTATTATATGCATAGATACTTAATCCTTCTCTACTTCCTACTATATTTAACGTATAAGTAACGCGAAAGTTTGTTAAGATACTTGAATGTTTATTAGAATATGGCTAATGAATGAGGCTGATACTAGAATTTTCTTTCTTCAGGGTTCCGTACCCAAAGGGTAAATACGGAACCCTAAAGAAAGAAAATTCTAGTTTCAGCTTTTCCTTCACCGTAAAGCTCATGGTGAATTACAAATGTAATTTCGCACATTCCGAAAAACTCAGCGGTGCGAGCCGGGATTTGAACCCACGACCCTCTGTTTGAGAGACCATAGACCAAACCACTAAGCCACCCCTTAGGGTGAGGCCACACGAGCGTAATTTTGTGAGTCGTGGGTATGGCGCAACCGAAATTCTGCCGCTCACAACTCACAAAATTACGCTCGTGTGGCCTCACACTTAGTGTGAATACCCATCACCCGTTTCACTCCTGAGGCCGTATTGTCTAATACCAGTACGCTTAGTATAAGTTTTACTTCACTAAAATACTTCTCGATCGCGTTTACGTTAAAAAATCAATTACTATGGAAACATGGACAGCGCCTCCGCGCGCGCGTGTCTATGTTTCCATAGAATTGAAATTCTTACGTAAACGCGATCGAGAAGTATTTTGGTGAAGTAAAACTTATACTAAGCATACTGATTTACACTCTCGCCTCGTTACCTCGCCTCGTGCTTCGTCTCGTCGTCTCGCTCTGTACGCTTAGTATAAGTTTTCCTTCACTTCAATACTTCTCGATCGCGTTTACGTAAAAAATTCAAATTACTAGGGAAACATGGACAGCGCCTCCGCGCGCGTGCGTCCATGTTTCCATAGAATTGAAATTTTTACGTAAACGCGATCGAGAAGTATTTTGGTGAAGTAAAACTTATACTAAGCGTACAGGACGCGAGCCTATTCACTCTCGTCTCGTTGCTCGTCTCGCAGTTCGTCTCGCCACTCGTACGCGAGTGTAAATGAGCTAGGGTAAGCGTACCAGTGAATGAACAAAACGATATTTTTTTGAAATAATAAGAATTTGGTACGTTTCTACCACGCCTCGTATTTTTTTTTTCGACTAGCACCTTTACTTGTCAGGTTCTGGTAAATTTGCTTCGACTCCTAAGCAACAGTTTTGAAATGGCGACGATGTAAAGTGGACGTACGTATGTTGTACATTTTTTTTATGGAGCAGTATTAAGGAAGAACGAAAGCTACTATACTTTTGATGTGTTACTGCATTTGTCGCCGCCATCTATCATTCATTGGGTATGGTTTTTTTAAGCTTTAAAGACCTGTTAGTGCTATTCATATATAGTTTAATGTAATTTATTTACAAACAATACCTTTTAATCGAGTGTTTTTTTACTGGAACCCAAAATCGCCTAAATCCAGTGAATGAACGGGGGTGTTCATTCACTGGGACTGCAGGATTTTCTATTTGTGCAATATCTTTCCTTCTAGTAGTCATATTATGATTTCGTTTTCAGTGACATTGATCCAAATATATTATCTACCGAATGGCCAGTATTGGAGCAAACGTAAAATATAGGTTCATTAACTGGTTCAAGTTTTCCAGTGAATGAACTATGTCACTTATAGCTAGTTCATTTACTAGTTTCCAAGATCTAGTGAATGAACACTACTCTTATTTTTGTATTTTAATTGTTTTAGAACATTGAATCGACCAAATAAGTATATTGAATGTAGTTGTATTAATATAACTTCGCTTTTGTATATTTATAGTATAACAAAACATCATATTCAAAGTTGTTCATTCACTGGTTTCATTTGTTCATTCACTAGAATTTTGCGTTCATTCACTGGTGATTTTCCATTTTTTCACTTAAATAGTGATATATCTTCAAACTGTGCAGTAATACTGTTGAATAATGATGATGTCAGCCAACTAGAGTAGTTGGTTGTGCTATACAAAAAGTAATATTTTAAGTAAACTGTGCCCAACTGCCTAAAATTAATTTTCAAAGTCGAAAATTTCCTTAAGTGTTCATTCACTGGTACACTTACCCTATTACAAGTTAGTTATGAAGTATCTTTTTGTAGGTATTTATTTTTTTCAACTTCATTTTCTTATGACTTTTACGGTCATCCCGTGAAGCCATATAAATACAAACTGAAATATAGATGCACAGAAAAAACCCCAGAAATAAGACCAATGCTGGGAATCGAACCCGGTCCTCAGCATTCCGTGCCGTGTGCCATACCCCTACACCACCACTGGTCTAGAGATTAGACGCGCATCTCTAGAGATGCGCGTTTATCTCTGCATAAGGTGCTTATTTAACAGACTGCAATGTACGATATGTAGAAAAGATTCGTGTCTAATCTCTAGACCAGTGGTGGTGTAGGGGTATGGCACACGGCACGGAATGCTGAGGACCTGGGTTCGATCCCCAGCATTGGTCTTTTTTCTGGGGTTTTTTCTGTGCATCCATATTTCAGTTTCTATTTAGTCTATACATATAATAAATCTGTAACAAGTCGGTGTCTGTACATTGAAGATATTTGAGAAAAGCTGTCACTAGGGCTATTTACTAGCGCAATAGAACCCAAAACAATGTTTTTTAGAATTATTGTCTGTTTGTCTGTTTATCTGTTTGTCTGTTGGATGCGGTTTTCACTGATATGTTGGTATTTTCTTGGATTAACATTTAGTGTTTGTTTCATTTGAATCGGTTCACAAATAAGAAAGATACGTCTATTTTAAGAATTTATAGAACAGTTTTTAGAAGTAGTGACTTGGGAGTAGGTACGGTGGTGAATGTGAACGCGGGTGTGCGGGGGGGGGTTCGGTGGGGATAGATCCATAATTGATGAAAAAGCAAATTGATAAAAAAAATAAGCTGCCCAAATTACTAATTCCACTTGGGCAAAAGCTAGTATGAAATAAATGAGCTATAACACTTCTGTCGCTTGCCTTCGCTTTCTCCGTCTCTTTCTGTCATCCTTTTATACCGTTTGACAGAAAGAAATAGAGATTGCGAAGGCAAGCGCCAGAAGCGTTAGACAATAAGCCAGCTGCTCCCGAGCCCAGAATCACCCTGTATTTTATGAGGCGAAGGTCTCAGACGACACGTCTAGCCTTCGTGTCCCATGACCCTTTGGGAACGACCTCACGCGATAAGTTCAGGCGCCACGGCCAGACAGACGGACAGACGTGGGAAGACATTGTTCCAGCGAGGTCGCTTTTGCGAAATAGATATAAAGATCGCGAATTACAATAAAGACTTGTCATGTTAAGTTAAAGGTTGTAATAAACACAAACTTGGAATATAATAGCAGACTTGACATAACGAGTGCAAATAATGGCAAAAACGCACACATCTCTATCACACAAACACTCGGTGAAAGGTTAATCCTGGTATATTTCTATATGTAACACTTTCACAAAGGTAACTATATACAGGGTTATTTTTAATTCACTGACATCCTCTTAACCCTGAATTCCTATCACTCAAACAAATGTTTTTTGTTTTACGACTTTTTAAAATGAAGCACTTTTTTTCCCATACAAATACACAGAGTATCGTAAAAATAAGAGGAAATCTCAAATTTTCAAAACGTTATTACACCAAAAATATTAAGTTATGACAAAAGCTGTAGAACAAAAAACATTTGTATAAGTGGTGGGAGTTTAGGGTTAAAAGGATGCTAGTGAATTACAAATAACCCTGTATTGTCCAGCCAGATAGGTATGCGATGTGTACTTCTAGGGTTCCGTATCCGTATACAGACAGGGTAGGTAACTTAAAACTCAACGATAACTTAGTTACCGGGTGAGAAGCGAAGATGTTAACTTCCGAATAAAATAAGAATATAAACCACTAGCTTTTGCCCGCGACTCCGTCCGCGTGGAATAAGTAATTTGGGCAGCTTATTTTTTTTATCCAATTTGCTTTTTCATCAATTATGGCTCTCTTTAGTTCCTTCCGGAAGAAGTGAAACTTCATAATAAACCAACCCGCTCCCAATCCGCCTCCAACCCGCCCCCCATCCGCTCCCAACCCGCCCCCAACCCGCTCCCAACCCACCCCAACCCGCACCCAACCCGCTCCCAACCCGCCCTATCTAACACTGAAAGAATTTTTCAAATCGGAGCAGTACCTAGTTCCTGAGATTAGCGCCTATAAAAGTTTTACTTCAAAAACCCCCGATTTTGAAACATTCACAAAAAGATCACCATCTTTAAATCTAAATCAGTTCTAATTTTGATGAGAAAAACATTAAAAAATCTCAGTTTACCAAAAACTTCGCTTCAAAGTCAAAGTCAAAGTCAAAATTCTTTATTCAATTTAGGCATCAAATTGATGCTCCTATGAACGTCGAAAAATCTACCACCGGTTCGGAAAAAACCCTGTTGAGAAGAAACCGGCAAGAAACTCAACAAGGTATATTTTTTTCAATCAGATCTACATTGTTATTAAATGACATACATCTAAAGTATTTAATACAATTAAATTTTTTAACACAGTAGATACGCTATTTGAGACTAGAGATCGCCAATGCGGATCGGAATTATTTCCAAACATCCCTGTCCATGATATAGTCATTAATTTTATAGTACGCCTTAGATATTAATGTCTTCTTCACAATGGATTTGAATTTTGTATCAGTTTGTTCGGTTATTGTTTTCGGAATTTTATTATAAAAACGTATGCATCTTCCCAGAAACGACTTTTTAGTTTTAGCCAGTCTGTAAGATGTAACTTTAAGCTTCCCTGTGTTTCTAGTAACCTTTGGCTTATCGACGTTAGTGGGAAAATCACATATGTTTTTTCTTACATACATGATTATTTCAAATATATACAACGACGGCAGGGTTAGGATACCTATTTCTTTAAAAAAAGATCTTAAAGAATCGCGTGTCCTTAAGTTATATATCGCTCTGATAGCCCTCTTTTGCAAAATAAAAATTGATTCCAAGTCTGCAGCAGATCCCCATAAAATAAGGCCGTATGAAATGATGCTATTGAAGTAGGAAAAATACACCAACCGTGCCGTCGCCACATCGGTTAGCTGCCGTATCTTTCTGACTGCAAACGCAGCAGAGCTCAACCTATTCGCAATTGCTGTGGTGTGCGATCCCCACTGCAATTTAGAGTCCAGTGTTATTCCTAAGAATACCGTAGATTTTACAAATTCAATACTTTGACCGTTAAGTTTAATATTTGAGACCGAATTTGGATGAGGCGGATTTAACAATGAAAATTTAATACATTTTGTTTTCTTAGGGTTTAGTAACAAGTTATTGGCAGCAAACCATGCGGATATCATGGACAGAGTTTCATTGGGTTCAGTGAAATCGGTGTCTTTTCTACTAACTTTGAACAGTAAAGAGGTGTCGTCAGCAAACATAACTATCCCTGATTTCTGACTCACGGTATAAATTAGGTCATTTACGTAAACCAAATACAAGAATGGCGCTAGAATAGATCCTTGAGGCACTCCCATTTCGACCACAGATCCCTCCGATACCGTTCCATTAACCGCTACCTTTTGTTTTCTCTGTGTGAGGTAAGATTTGATGAGTTCTAAAGCGAGGTCACGAATACCATAGAAATTTAATTTACGAATTAAAGTGTCATGATCCACACAATCAAAAGCTTTCGAAAGGTCGCAGAATACACCTATAGCATCATGTGATTCCTCCCAAGCTTGTAATATGAATTTAACTAAACTGTAGCCCGCATCTGTAGTAGATCTACCTTTCGTGAATCCGAACTGCTGTGGATGCATGATTTTATGTGAATTGAAATGTGACATTATTTGCGTTAGCATTATTTTTTCGAATATTTTGCTAAACGCTGATAGGATGGATACTGGGCGATAATCAGAAGGATTATCCCTATCACCTGATTTAAATATGGGCACTACTTTAAATCTTTTAATCTTTCATTAAATCGGGAAATACGCCTTCATCTATGCAATTATTAAATATAAAAGCCAAAGTTGGAGCAACGACATCTAAAACGGATTGTAGAACCTTAACTGAAACGCCCCACAAGTCTTCCGTTTTCTTTACTTTTATCAATTTAAAAGTCTTCATAATGTCAAAGGGAGAAACATGCGTAAATTTAAAATTACTTATGTTTGGAAAAGAAACATTTTGTTTTAAGAGGGATTCTGCTATTTTTGAAGAAGAAGCGAGACATTTAGTAGTTTCGGTGGGGATTTTCGAAAAATATGTGTTAAATTCGTTAGCTACTTTAACCGCGTCTGTTGTTAATACGTTATTAATATTTAATGATATTGAGGACTGCGCGTTTTTACATCGGCCGGTTTCAGTGTTTATTATTTTCCAAACTGCTTTAATTTTGTCATCAGATGACTTAATTTTATTACTTAAATGAAGTGCTTTTGCTTTATTACATATGATTTTAAACAATTTTGAATAATCCCTGACATACTGGTGAAAACGTTCATCAGTGGTACAAGATTTCCTATCATAAAGACCGTACAAGACGTCCCTACTCTTACGAATTCCGGGTGTGGCCCATTCACTAAATGACAATTTATTTCCTATCTTAATACGCTTTTTACTACACGTTTTATCGAATTCCTCACACACAGTATTTAAAAGTATTTTAAAATTTTCATTTGGGTTTTTAGGGAGTGCTTTTACATTGTTAACTTTTTGCGCGATGTTCGTTTTGAGACGGTCAAGTCTTTGTTTGTTCAACGGCCTAATTTCTATGATTTGATCAACACCGCCCCTATCCCGAGGTAACTTCACTATTTGAGCTTTGTGATCCGAACGAACTCCACTAACAATAGTTTTTTCTAGGTACTTACAAGTTAAGCAAATATTGTCTATACATGTGGTTGAAGTGGAAGTGACTCTGGTGGGTTCATTAAATGATAAATTCAAATTAAAAGATTTTAAAACAGAGATAAACTGGTCTTTTTCAACAGATTGTGACAAAATATCGATATTAAAGTCACCGCAAACCACCACCGCTTTGTTGCGTTTTATTGATTTCCTTAGAACATCTTCCATAGTATTTATAAATAAAGGAATACTCGAATTTGGTGGTCTATAAATACATAAAATTAAATACTGTTCCGTCTCCGCAGAAGCGATCTCGCATACACGTTCAACAGAAAGGCCGGACAGGTCTTTACGTTCTTTGAATTTTAAACCATTTTTTAATAATATAAGAGACCCGCCGCCAGCCGCAGACTCTCTGCAGAATGCACTAGCTATTACATAATTATTTACATTAAATTGCATTCTATCCTGTTTTAGCCAAGTTTCTGTTAAGCAAATAATATCTAAATTTAACTTTTCAGAGAGTAATTCTAAGTCATATATTTTGCCAGTGAAGCGATTTATATTTTGATGAAGACATGATAGACTACTTTGCCTCTCTATTGTCGGTGCTGGTAGTTTAAAGACACATTCACGCTCGAAAGTGTCGTCCTATCAGAGCGGGGAGAAGGGGGGTGATTTCCGAATACGGAATTAATAAAACATGCTAAGGATTTAGCAAGCTTGTCTGGGGTCAGTCGGTAGTCACTAATAACTTTATTAGTGTCGAAAAATAAAACGTCACTATGACGGCTCGTCATCTTAAACAATAGTTTGTTTAAGCGGTAAAAATGATTATTACTTTTACTTAGAGAAGCAGAGTAGGGAAACGCACCTACAATAATGTTTTTCACGCTTAGTTTTGATAGGGAATCGAACCCATTTTTTACGTCCGAATACCTAACGTCGGACCCGTCACCTAACATTAAAACAATCGTTGATTGTTTAGTAAACTGAGAAACCATTATTTTATCAACTAATTGTTTAAAAGAGGCATTAGGCATACAATTATTTATGACACAGCTGTCTGACATATGATTATACAATATTTTGCCCAATCCCTTCCCTATCCTATCAGAAAATACTAAGGTTTTATTTACATTTTTACAGGTACGGTTTCCACCACTATTTATATCACAATAGTCCGCCCTGCGGGTAGACTCGAACTTACATTGAATTTTAGTTTGTAATGCGCTGTCAACCTGCTCACGCGATAGCAAAGAGTTGACGCGCCTTGCAGCTTCGGCAGCTTATTTAAATGACTGACGTTGAAAACGTAGCATGTGTCATTTTTTTAAGGTTTCTTGGACAGTGTTGCGACACATGAGAAAACGGGATGACAATATTCCTGATCATTATAGCGTGAGGGAATAGGAAATATGTACGCACACACACGTAGTTATGTCAAGTCTGCTATTATATTCCAAGTATGTGGTAATAAAGCCAGTCAAGTGGGAATCAGTTTTAAACTTTTATTTTTAACTAGCTTTTCCTCGCGACTTCGTTCGGCCTCAAATAAAAATGGTAAACTCCGATCTCTGTCCCGCGGGAAATTCCAAAAATCCCTTTTTACTGCATCTGTATGATCCTAAACGAATGGTTACTGAGATAGCCAGTCCCATTGAATTGACTATAAACTCACCGGCAAAAAATTTGGCCAACAGTCCACCTTTCATACAAACGAGGCTACTTTGATGCCTTTTTCCTACACCAGGGTAGTGCCCCGGTTGATATCTGATGATGGATATACAGAGCATCGATAACGGTGGTCCAGAGTTCCTAACACACACAACTGATTCAACAACCAGTTTACACCACAGTGAGAGAATTTATACAGCACTGAGATTTTCATTCATTTTATTGCCATTTTAGCTGTTTTTCTAAATGTGTATAATTTCCGTAGATTCAATCAGGTGGGTATCTTAGGAACTCTGGATGTCTTTATCAATGCTCGGAGTAGCCATCATCAGATCACAGCCAAAGCACCGCCTAGTGGAGAACCAAGACATCAAATAAGTGACCTCGTTTGTATGGGGAAAAGTTGAAAAGTTTGTATGAAAGTTTGAATGTAATTTTTGTTAAATCTAAAATGAAAGCCATGGTTCCTAAGAACAGATTGCTCTAACTCTCATAGTTTCTGATTCCTCCATACTGACCCATTTGGATTGATCACCCTGTATACAACAAAAAGAAGAAAGAAGATACAGGTTTTTTTGCTGGCTGTAAGGCTCAGTTCTGGTATCTTTAAGACTGTACCTTAGTGAACTCAATTTAAAGTTGAAAATGGCTTAAACCGGCCCAGTAACCAGGACCAGGGCATATGCCCTACTTTTTATAGACCGTAGACTACTTTTTGTAGATTATGGCAAAAAACTCGTCGAGGCAGGTATAATTTTTTCAAACAGATCACAATATGATTTAATTACATACCTACATTTTTTTTGACACAGCTTAATATAGGTAACGCCATCAGAGTTGAGGCCATGCACACAACCAACATCTCATGTAATGACAGCGGAATTTTGTTGTTGTGTTGTCGTTAAACGTCAACACAACGTCAAAATCCCGCTGTCATTACATGAGATGTGGTTGTGTGCGTGGCCTCAACTCTGGTGGCGTTACCTATATTTTCAACACAGTAGAAACTTTTTTTTATTGACATAAGTACTAGCTGATGCCGGGGCTTTGCCCCCGCTGAAGATTAAAGCGTGTTTTCCCGAGGGTATGAGATATTTTCTCGTGGTAAAGAACCTTTGTCACTCTCCAGGCCTTTGACTATGTCCGTACAAAAAATCACGGCAATCCGTTGCTAAGCGGAATTGGCCTCAGCCGATCGGAAAGGCCTTTATGTAAACGCATTGCAATAATAGCGGAAAAGATAGATAGATAGATAGATAGATACCAATAGATACAAACTTTATTCAAAACAAACACGTACAAAGCCCAAAGTTAGATAATTTACACAGAAAATTCACAAAAACAGAAGGACGATGACGATGGATTTTAGGATTTTTGCTTTATTCAATAAGAGGATGAAG
This sequence comes from Archips xylosteana, assembly GCA_947563465.1. Lineage (NCBI taxonomy): Eukaryota > Metazoa > Arthropoda > Insecta > Lepidoptera > Tortricidae > Archips > Archips xylosteana. The sequence goes on from OX387373.1 coordinate 11,100,871, forward strand.
AAGCTTTACCACAAGTATGAATTCTGCGCGAAATTGCGAGCAAAAGCTAGTTTGGTGATATAAATACATTTTATGGCAATCATAGTGGTTTATTTAGGTAGAAATAGCGCATTAATTTGCTCGCTAAGATTTGGTGATCGTTTAATTACTTACATATGGTTTTTTATTAATAATACGATTTGAAGTGCGGTCGTGACTAATACGGCTAAAGCTATTGTAATTCGATACTTTATCTTTTTGTGTTCGGTATATTTTCTTTGGTAAGAGAGCTTATCGTATTAGAGTATTTTTTGCTGGTCATTTCATTATATTTAATCCCGAAAAAAAGTGTCCTTAAAATGTCCTTTTGAGCCAGTTTTTTTTTCATGTTGTTTGTATGGTTCGTTACGAAACCACGTTAATAACCACCGAAAAGATAATAGTTACAACAGGCTCCGATAATGTTGGAGATAGAATAGAAAATAAGTTTTTGTTAAAAATTTCATTTTCAATGCAAGCAGTGCAATGATGGCCTAATAGTCTCTCAAGCAGAAGATCGTGAGTTCGAATCCGGGCTCGTACGATGGGCTGCAAAAGTGCATGGACATCTCGTGGCGATAATCGCGTGAGCAGTGTTTGATCGTTTGATGTTATTAACATACCCGCGCGCGCGCGCGCTCACGCGATTATCGCCCCGAGTTGTCCATGCACTCCGTATACCTTGACAAGCTCGTGCGTGGCGCTCGGCGGAACCTTGTCGCAGGGAGCCTCTGCTGTCCTTAACGAGATTGTTTTTAATAAGTGCGGCAAATGCTGACTGCGACAGGGTTCTGCGGAGAGCCGCGCAAGAGCTTGTCGGACTATACCTCTGAGTTTTTCGGCATTTATGTGCGAAATTACATTTGTAACTTTTCTTCCTTTACGGTGAAGGAAAACTTGAGGAGACCTGCATACACCTGAGAAGAAATTCAATGGTGTATGTGAAATTCCCAATCTGCACTGAGCCCGCGTGGGAACTACGGCCCAAGCCCTCTCATTCTGAGAGGAGGCCTGTGCCCTGCAGTGGGACGTCTTTCGGCTGAAATGATGATGATGATGATGATGAACCTATTTGTTTACACTGAAAAGAGTATGCTATGCAATTATTGGCTACGTGCACGGCGGTGGCGCCACTGGCGCCGCGTAGCGTTGACAACATTTCCTCCGAATTTACTTCCAATTTTTGCCATGTGCGCTGCGATCTTTGATCAATTATAACTGAAGATACACATTGCCGAACAAAATCCCCTTCAAAAAATGTCCGAACTTTTTAATTTGTTTGCATAACAATTAAAATCATCACCTACACAGAAATTTGAACCTAGTCTTTACTTCGTTACAGTCGAATTTCGGTTGACACTTGACAGCTAAACTTGACAATTTCACGCAACGTACTGAGAAAAAAGAAGGCCACTTTTATCAAAGTGGCGCTCATTTGGCTCGGACATTTTCGGGCGCGCGACTGTGGACCTACAGTTATAATTGATCAAAGGCTGCGATCAATGATATTTTAAGTTTACATACGTTATATGCTCACATGATGCCCAAAAAAAATGCTCCGCACGCGGCGGCAGGCACACACACATACATACGTTTCATTTTACTTACATTTTATTACATTGACAGAGACGGTATAAAGAGAGATGGCTTCATTAAACGATATGAAGAAAAAAGACAGAGATAGTCTATCACTTGCGCGCAAAGTGTAAACAAACGTCACAATCCGACTGATTCCAATGGTCACAATGAGTACCATTTCGCGGCGCACGTTTTGGTGCGTTGGTGGCGTATCTACCTCTTTTTTGTTTATAATATCATTGGCTGCGATCGTTTTCTGTACCCCCACCAACCCGCTTCGTGGGATTGTTAATTTTTTCTAACCCCCCCTTTATATTTTTTTTATCGAAAATATAGAGCATTTTAAGAAACTAATTTGAATATTTTAGCAATTCATCACCCCAATGTTTTTTTATAATTTATTAAAAATTTGAGATACGACTTCTCGTAAATTACATGCCGCGGCTGAATCTGTGTATAAACCACAGACATAATGACAAAAAAAATGTGTCATAATCGATGGTTAGTTGTCATCTGACAATGTCACTTTACATTACAATAACAATAACACTAAAGTTGCCGATTCTTCCAAGAGAATAGGTAAAAAAACGATTTACGACTATAGTATTTTTTGTACGTATAAAATAAAATGGTCAGAAGTGTTCCCTTGAAAGTTCTTTGGCGGATTTAATCCATACTTACATTAAAATGATCCTCGCAACAATAAGTACATCTTGTAAACTTTGAATTAACTTTGCGGCACCACTTCTCTTGTAAATCTTCTCTAATGCGAACAATTAATTTGTTTGGGCTATTGACAGAATCATTTCCACAAGTAGGAATGAAACATTTCCTGTATAAATCCATTATTAAAATATGAAAAACGCGAAGAATGTTTTTCAAAATAGTATCCTTAAGCTGACAGATGATAACTACGTCGAAGTGACAGATAATAACTATAGAGAAACTAGCCGGACGGCTTTTTTTTTCTTGTTGCAAAGAATTTCAAAGTTAATGCCCACAGAAAGGTCAAACAAAGGTCAAACATTATTTTGCAAAAATACACACGATCATTTAATATTTTTTTACTACAATGTTATAAAATGATTTAATAAACCTATTCCTCGAAATGGTTTTGGAATTAGACCACATTGCAAAAAAGTGATCAATGCCAATAGTCATAATCGATTTATTGTTGTCCTCAGTGGCGCTACGCGACCGGTACAGAGCGTCTCGCGACATGCCTCGGCGTCGCCGCCAGCTTCCTCTGCTCGTGTGGGCTGGTGCTCGCCGTGCTTATCTACGGCGAGCTGACCGCGCTCCTGGTGGCGCGGCATCGTGCCACGCGCGCGCTGCCGCCGACGCTGCTGGCAGCCTTCGGGGGAGGACGACCCGTGTATGTCGTAACACCGTTATTAGACTCTACGAAGACAGGTTGTAGAAGCTTCTGGCGACAGCATCCGTCTATAGTCCGCATTAGCACCATCAAGGACCAAGTACTTTCCCAAGACAGATTCTAGAAGTTTCCAGCGCGGGCAACACATGAGTTAACGGCGCTGTTTGGCAGAAGATGAACCACGTACACAAAAGCCTCTTTATACAGGGTTATTTTTAATTCACTGACATCCTCTTAACCCTGAATTCCTATCACTCAAACAAATGTTTTTTGTTTTACGACTTTTTAAAATGAAGCACTTTTTTTCCCATACAAATACACAGAGTATCGTAAAAATAAGAGGAAATCTCAAATTTTCAAAACGTTATTACACCAAAAATATTAAGTTATGACAAAAGCCGTAAAATAAAAAACATTTGTTTAAGTGGTAGGAGTTTAGGGTTAAAAGGATGCTAGTGAATTACAAATAACCCTGTAGACTACTTTAGCACCGTTTTCTAGACTCCTTATAGAGACAGATTCTAGAATCTTCCAGCGATGGGCAGGACATGAGTTTGGGAGATGACGAGCCACGTACTTAGCGTTATCCTTAGTATCTACATAGACGTTATCCTTAGTTCTGGAAGCTTCTATCTATAGCATCCTTAACATCTTTAGGATCCAGTGTCACTCATAAAAGACTTACAGATTAATTGTAGAAGCTTCCAGCTTGGGGCAACGGCCAGTGTACTCTTTAACTTCTTTGGCAGCTGCATCAGTTCCATATGGTCAAGGACAAATTCTAGAAGCTTCTAGAACAACTAGCTAAATAAATAGCTTCAAAACATGGTCAAAACTGGCATAGAATACGTAGTAACTTGCATGCCAGCTTCCACTATCAAGGACCACTTCAAGACATCTTCAAAGACAAATGTAGGAGAGCCCAAGAGGGGATTTGTGAAGTTACTCGAACGCGGCAGATTAATATACGCAGGGATACCTTATACCCACTAGAGTACCCCCCCCCCCATTGAATATGAGCACTTCATGTGGGGGGGTTTGCCTGGGGCACCCCGTCAAAAAACTTAGTAAAAAAATAGATTCTTTGAATACTTAGGTAATTCGAGCGCGTCAGATTTTGATAATTTGATACTCCAGCGTGCCACTGATAATAAATGTATGATAATCTGCCACTTTGCATGGTGGGGGTGCCCATACAGAAGGGCACGCGTCGGGTATAGGGATGTTAATTCCAAAGACTGACGATTTGGAAGTGAAATGTGCATTGTTCTGCTAATAATTAACCCACCTTATCTTAATCTGACGCGCTCGAGTATTTTAAAGAATCATTTTTTTTTACTAATTGTTTTGACGGGGTGCCCTAGGCAAACCCCCCCCCCCCACATGAAGTTCTCATATTCAATGGGGGTACTCTAGAGGGTATAAGGTATCCCCCCGTATATTATGCCGCGCTCGAGTAACTTCACAAATCACCTCTTGGACTCCCCTACTATTACTTACTTACTTACTTACTGCGCTGGCTCAAGGACCCAAAGAGGATCTTGGCCTCCGACACCAGAAGACGCCATTCAGCACGGTCCTGCACCACTTCACGCCAGTCGGATCTTCTTAGGGCGTTCAGGTCCTTTGTGACTACCTCGCTCCAGCGATATCTGGGACGTCCAACCGGCCGCTTACCGATCGGACGCCCCAAATATGCTCTCTTAGCGGCACGAACCTCCTCCATTCTCTCAACGTGGCCCAGCCAACGCAGTCGGGCAGATTTTGTTTCACCGATAATATTGGGCTCAGCCACCAGGTCTTCGATTTCTTTATTTTTTCGGACTCTCCATTGGCCTCCATCTCCTCGGGTCGGTCCCAGGATCATCCTATAAATTTTCCGCTCCGCCACTAAGAGCTTTTCCTCCTCTTTCAGCGTAAGCGTCCAAGACTCACAACCGTACGTCAAGATTGGCCTGATGATCGTTTTGTAGATGCGAATCTTGGTTTTTCGGCTAATTATCCCGGACACTAAAACCTTGTGGAGCGCAGCCGAGCATCTTAGGGCATTCTGGATGCAGATATCTATTTCGTCTTCCCTCCGGTTGGTATCAGTTACTGTACAACCCAAGTACTTGAATTTTTCCACACCCTTGTACGTGGTGCCTCCAGCCTTAAGATCTTGACGCTTACCACCGTTAACCCCTTCTATTACCACCGTTTAAAGACTGTGGTCTACACATACATTCACATGTATTCTTTATCTTTGCAGGCCGGACGGCAACCGCTCTCTACACATGGACGCTCTATTGGAAGACTCAGTAGCCTTCGCGCTAGCCAGTGTGGCCATCATGGCGGCGCAGTTGACAGCCGCTGCTTTGGCCGTGACGTTAGCTAACTGGGCAGCAGCTAGGATGGTGAGTAGACTAGCCAGTAGACACAGTAACTAGCCAGTAAACGCAGTGACTAGCCAGAAGGCGCAGTAGCTAACCAGTTGACGTAGTAGCTCATCAGTAAGATTCAATAGCCTTCGTTCTTCTTCATGAACATGACATGAACTGCTGGACATATACCTCCCTCTTGGTATCCAATCACTACAGTTGGAAGCGGCTCGCATCCACCTTGAACCAGCGGCCTTTACCAAATCGTCCGTCCAACTCAAAATAAACTAAAGGTACCTAATACCAAATTGAAATAGGTTTCGTCGTGCGCCCCATCCATGCTTATCAAAATATACAATCATATCCCGAATTATATTAAAAACCAACAGAAGCTAACTACTTACATTGTAGAGTTAAAAAAATTACTACTGAAAAAAGGATATTACAATTTAAAGGAATTTTTTGATGATAAATTTGAAAATGATAGTCATAATAAATAAAACTGCCGAAGCACTTCGATGTTTCTTAGTAAATAACTTATGACATTACTATAATAATTAAGTATACTAACAAATATTAAAATGTTTGTATGAATATTGTATAAATTTTGACTAAGAATAATAATTTGATAATAGTGACTCCAAAATGAAATCTATCATCTTTTTTGTTGTTTTTACTGTGCCCTTGCAGGGCGTCACATGTATACCAATTTATTTTTAAGATCCTTGTCTGTAATGTGACTTGCAATAAAGAAACTATAACTATAACTCGTTGGTGCACGTCCCACGCTGCATTTACCAGTCCATGGTCTTTATTCGAGAAATTTTTGGGCCCCAACGGCCATCTGTTCTGCGTGCTATATGGCCTGCCCATTGCCATTTCAACGAGTTAATCCGTTTGGCTATGTCGGTGACCCTGGTTCTTCTACGTATCTCCTCATTTCTGATTGGATCCCTTAAAGAAACCACGAGCAAAGCTCTCTCCCATAGCTCGTTGAGCGACTCTGAGCCTATCATTAGGCCTATAGTGAAGCACCACGTCTCGGACCATATGTACCACCAGACATCTCGTTAATACCTTTAAGCGAGCAAATGCCTCAGCGTCTGGACAAATAACGAAACCTTGGATAAAAGTGATACTCAGCAATATCATAAATAAATAGATAGTTATTTACTTAACTAGAAAAGAAACCAAAAAAAATCAAACTTTTATTTAATTTTAACTTAATCGTTAATAAATGAACATACTGTATCCATTTATCATTGGCAATGAAATGACAACAGGAGTGGTTTTATTCTAATGACATTCATGACCTGACATAAGTATTTCATATGAGATTAAGGCTCACGTGTGTGTGAGTGTATGGTGTTTAGCTTTTTCTAATACATTTAAAAGTTATTATCTAAGTACCTACTACGTGAATCAAACACATAAAAAATATGTCAAATATGTCACTCCCCGTGGTAGATCCTATAGAACACACAAAGAGAATCTCTAGGTATACCTATTGATGACTTTGTCTCCCCAGGTGTCACGGCTCCGGTGGCGACTGCTTAGTTCCGTGCTGCGGCAAGAGATGGCGTTCTTCGACACCAACACCACACTCAACTTTGCCTCAGCGCTTACCGAGTAAGTTTTAAAGAGAGCTGTTTTTAATTTTAACCCCTGGACGCAATGGATGCAAAAACGACAGGGTGTTATAAATTTGACGTGTCTATGTGTGTGTGTGTGTGTGTAGCTCCCGAATGGATGAACCTATTTTGATTTTGTTTCAAAGTTGAATAAGTCGAGAGTATTCTTAGCTATGTTTGATGAAAATCGGTCCAAAAGGCGGCCACCGCCATAAAATGGCGGATAACCTGATTTTCACAACTCCCTCAATAGGGTATCAAAATGAAAGGGCCATCACAAAATAGCGAATTACATATTTTCTTCAAACATATATGTGTGACAAAATTTTAAGGTGTTGGTTTTCCAGATAAAATAAGTATATAGGGTAATTTTGATATTTGATTCAGTATCGTTGATAGATCACGATTATCTGTTCGAGAGTTTATTTTTTTACATTTTGAAATTTGGGTTTAGTAGTATAGTAATTCATCCAATAATAAAATTGTTCGAGTTACTATGAAAAACAAAAAAATCTTACATATAAAATTCTCGTGCCGCGGTGTTTGTTACCAAACTCCTCCGAAATGGCTCGACCGATTCTCATGAAATTTTGTGTGCATATCGGGTAGGTCTGAGAATCGGCCAAAATCTATTTTTCATACCCCTAAATGTTAAGGGTGGTTCACTCCTTAATTTTTGACGTGACAACGTCTAATAAATCCATGAACGCCGGTTTCCTTCAGTCGTCAGTCAAAATATCTCTACGCAGCTTAGCGCGCGTTTGGCAGCCGCCGTAACGCGTGGCTTTGGGAAGAAAGGCTACGTATTAGCCCAAAACATTGTAATTGCATTGTAATTGTAAGTAACTACGATGTCATTTGTCTAACGGAAACCTGGCTTGATGAAAAAATAAATTCGAGTGAAATTTTTGATGACCGATACATTGTCTATCGCCGAGATCGTCCGTCTTACTTTAAAAGTGATTATGGAAAGGGTCATGGGGGTGGCGTCCTTGTTGCGGTCTCTTCCAGGCTCACATCCGAATGTAAACTGCAATGGCGATCGTCGCTTGAGGATCTGTGGGTGACGGTTGCGGTGGGCAGGATTGTTCTCAATTTGTGTGTGGTCTACATCCCGTCTTATATCTCACATGACATGTATGCAGCTTTCTTGAATAAGTGCGAGGATATTGTTGTAGCATTTCCAAATGCCTGTACTATACTTTTGGGCGATTTCAACCTGCCTGATATTTTGTGGAATAGTGAGCTTCCTGGTAGTTGTCCGGTCTTTGCCTCACAGGAACCCAAATACTTAGATCTGAAGGATTTTCTTTCCGTAACTGGTCTAGTACAGGTAAATGATATTAAAAATATTAATTCTAGAATTTTAGATTTAGCGTTGATTAGCCCCGGGCCCCATGTGACCATTGCCAATGCTGAACCGTTGAGTCGTGTTGATACTCATCATCCGCCCTTTGACATTGTTCTACAAATGAGAAAGGATCGGACCTTGCCTGAAAAACTATCTAGCCCACCATACCAATTTCACAAAGCAGACTTTGTCGGATGTTCCATTGCTTTAAATAAAATCGATTGGCAGGGTCACTCACATTTAAATTGTGAAAGTTTTTTGGAAATGTTTTATAATGTATTATGGAAAGTTGTGGATGAAAATGTACCAAAAAGAAAAGTTCGAACTAGTCATTACCCGGAATGGTTTCTAGGGATTTAATACGCCTTCTTAGGTTAAAAAATAAAGTACATCGCAATTGTATTAGGTATAAGAATCCTCGGGATTATGATGAGTTCTCGATTCTTAGAAAAAAAGTTAAAAAGTTGGTATCTACATGCTATAAATCCTATATATCTAGGATTGAGGATAGTCTCAATCAAAATATTAAAGCGTTTTGGCGTTACACCAAATCAAAGAGATCTACAAACCAAATACCTAATAGAATGGTCTACGGTGATAATGTTGCAGATACTGGTCAGGATGTTGTTGATCTATTTGCAGACTATTTTTCGTCAGTTTACGATTCCTCCGGTGAAGTAAATTATTCACCTGACTTTCCGGAGAGTAATTACTCCTTAAATACTGTTACATTTACTGAAGCCAATTTGCTGAAGAGGCTAGAATCACTTGATGCTAGCAAGGGAGCTGGACCTGATGGGTTACCAGCTATATTTATCAAGTCTTGTGCTATAGCTCTAGTTACACCTCTATCAATAATCTTTAGAAAGTCCTTAGAAGAAGGTATTTTTCCTAATCTCTGGAAGCTCACTAAAATCACTCCTATCTACAAGAAAGGTAATAAAAATGATGTATCAAACTATCGCCCCATTAGCATTTTATGCTGTTTTGCTAAAATTTTTGAAGGTATTATTTTCACGGAGGTTTACAGTCATTTTGGGCATCTGATTAGTCCTAACCAGCACGGATTTGTTAAGAAACGTTCAACCACAACTAATCTTGTTTCTTATGTACAGAGTCTTTCTTCGACATTTCAGGAAAAAACTCAAACGGACTCCATTTACACGGACTTTGCCAAGGCATTTGATCGTGTTAATCATCAGATTCTCCTTGCTAAGCTCCAGCACCTGGGTATCCATGGCAGTCTTTTCAGATGGTTTCAATCGTACCTCCTCCGTCGCACCCAACTTGTCAGTCTGTGTGGTTACGATTCTGTCCCCTTTATAGCTGAGTCCGGCGTTCCTCAAGGCTCGAATTTAGGACCGCTGCTATTTGTTTGTTTTATTAATGACTTACTGGGTCGTTTGACATGTAATTGTCTGGCTTACGCAGATGATATAAAAATATACCGGACAATTGATTCGAGAGAGGATTTCCTGGCTCTCCAGCATGACCTTGACGTGATAAGTGAATGGTGCAGAGTGAACATGATGTCCTTAAGTATACCTAAGTGTCAATATATTAGTTTTACAAACAAAAAATCTACTTTAGACTTTGGGTATAGCATTGATGGAATAGAGTTGGAGAGAGTCTCAACTGTGAGAGATCTTGGGGTGGTTTTTGATTGCAATCTTTCGTTTCGCAGTCATTATGAGAGCATGGTGTCAAAGGCAAACCGTATGCTGGGATTTATAATTCGTACGGCTAAGCCTTTTAAAAAAATTGATACTTTAAAAATCTTGTACACATCGTTGGTGCGAACGAACCTTGAGTACTGTTCCTCGGTGTGCTACCCCATTTACAAGACACACTCGGATAGGTTGGAGGCAATCCAGAAAAAGTTTCTTAGACATCTTTGCTTTCGGAATGGCACCCGCCGTACCTTGCCAGAATACCGCGACCGACTCCTTGCTTTTGGTCTGATGTCGTTGTCTAGTAGGCGTCAGACTGCCGATCTTGTGATCCTTTATAAAATATTGCATGGCGATCTCGACGGTGGCCTTGTACATCATGTTTATTTTAGAGCCACTAGTAAAACGACCAGAAATCGTAATTTGTTTGCCCTGCCGGTAGTATGTAACAATAATGTCTCGAATAATGCTCCAATTACAAGAATGTGTAGACTTTTTAATAACATTGATCTCGAGTTAGACATATTCAACATGACGCTAGCAAAATTCAAATCTGTTGTAAATGAACATTTCACTCAGGCATTATGAATCTTTCCTGGATTCCTATTGTATGATCATTGGCCTTCGTTTTTAGCTGTTCATAATGTGCTTATTGCGATGAATTAAGTACCACTTTTTCATGTATTTTTATTTTATTATTCTTTTTTTTTGTTTTTGTTTCTTTTTATGAGGGTTGTGTTAAATGCTGTGTACAATTATTATTGTGATGTAATGCGCTGTAATGTCTTAGATTAAGTCACTAATTGTAAATTCTTTAGCTTGCATTATGTTATTGTACCCAAGTTAATAAAATAAAATAAAATAAAATAAAACAACTAAACTCTAGTTACTTAGTTCGTATTATGACGTGACAACATCTAATAAATCGATGAATGCCGGTTGCATACACGAAAAAGGATGACGCAATGTAACGTACGAGGGGGGGTGCGGAGGGTGCGGGTAGGGGGGTAGTGGGTATGAGGGTTTCAAAGGGGGATGAAAATTTCATTGATTTTGCCGTAGGATGCACCGTTTTCAAGATATTTGACAAAACACCGGTTCTCGTCCGATCGCCGAGGTTAAGCAACGTCGGGCGCGGTCAGTACTTGGATGGGTGACCGCCTGGCTTTTGAATGTTTTATGTTTATGTTTTGTTATGACGTTGTCACGTTAAACTATCGTCCGTAAACCGACCTTATTTTCACTACTGTTTTAACATCTACTCTTTACAGAGACATGGATAAATTCCGGGCAGGCGTGGGCGAACACGTAGTTATGACTTCGTACCTGATCGGCTCCGTAGTCGCCGGCGGCGGCTTATCGCTCTACTACGGCTGGCAGCTCACACTGGTCGGGCTGGCGGTCGTGCCCATAGCTATACTCGTCGCCGTCACTGTGGCCAAGGTACGTTCGACACAGCGCCATCTATCCATTTGCTGCACTAGATGGCTTGCAAGGTACGTTCGACACAGCGCCATCTAGATTGGACGACATTGTTGCACTAGATGGCTTGCAGGGTACGCTCGACGCAGCGCCATCTAGATTGGACGACATTGCTGAACTAGATGGCCTGCAAGGTCCGTTCGACACAGCGCCATCTAGATTGGACGACATTGCTGCACTAGATGGGACAACAATCAATAGCGCCTCGCGAGGCAAGCGCATGAGGCATGATTTTGTTCTACTCAAAGCTCAAACTCGCACTGAAAATGGCTGCCTGGCGAGGCGGCTCGCTCAGTGGAAACCCGGCTATTAACATAGTTACACTCACGCCTCCTTCTTAGCAAAGAGGTAGGCAGAATCATTTTTTTTCCTTTTGCTACGATCCTGACATACATCTTTCGCTTCTACAACACTCATATCATTACTAATGTGTATTGTAGAAGTATGAGATTACTAATGAGTCATTAGTCTTCTCATACAAGCTCGCAGGTCACACTTTTTCCAATCTATAAAATAATGAATGATATCGCACTGAATAAAACTGTAATTTTATTATTGGACCGTGCACGACGGTGGCGCCGCGTAGCGTTGACAACATTTCCTCCTCATTTACTTCCAATGTTTGCCATGTTGTGCGCTGCGATCGTTTTCTGTACCCCACCAACTTCGCACACAGCCATGATAATCTCCCTGTCAATTAAGTAAGTACGGAATTAGTTCCAAAATGCGACGCAATATGTAGTGTCGGTATCGATTGATTGGTTGAAGGTGTAGCTGATCTATGAACACCAGTCGTTAAATGATTGATCGACCAACGGGTATGGTTGTGCTAGAAACTGTCAATCGACGTCGACTAATCCATTCAACCATCGATCGATGGCATGACGATCTATTGGTGTGGAAGCTTGGCTTGGCACCCACGTCGGTTACAATACGTTTACTTTTAGTTTACCACTGACAGATGGCTTGCCTTCATTTCATTTCCAACTTTACACCAAACAAATAAAGTAGCTATTACAAAATCTGCTAACGTGTGTAACAGTATTCTAAAATTGGCTTTATTTGTACGTTAAAGTTGAATATGAAATGAAGGCAAACCATCTGTCAGTGGTAAACTTTATGTAATTTAAGTGTATGCCTGTTTTGGAGCGCAGCGTCTGGTAGAGTCACGAATATGTTTTTCTTTCCTTCAGTACCAAACGCGGTGTTCCGGTGAGGAAGTGACGGCGTACGGTACGGCGGGCCGGGCCGCCGAAGAAGCCCTGGCGGCCATCCGAACCGTGCGGGCCCTGGGCGGCGAGGAGTCCGAGGTGCAACGGTAAGCAAAACCGGCCAAGTGCTTGGACTCGTACATCAAGGTTTCCGTACGAACATCATTATCCAACATTGAACATCAAGCTACTGTGAGACTCAGTGGAAAAATACGGATAAATCACGTCTATGAGAGAGTTGAGGGGGGAAGGGGGTATTAAAGGGGGATGAAAATTTCATTGTTTTTGCCGTAGGATGCACCGTTTTCAAGATGTTTGACAAAACACCGGTTATCGTCCGATCACCGAGGTTAAGCAACGTCGGGCGCGGTCAGTACCTACTTGGATGGGTGACCGCCTGGTTTCATTTTTGTTTTTTGAATGTTTTGTAATGACGTAATCACGTTAAACTATCGTCCGTAAACCGACTTTACAGACAACCGGTTTTTGAAGTGAAACTTCTAATGCGACTTCCAACAAGAGTTGCGTTAAATGCGTTACGATAAATACGCAACGCAATGCAACGCAACGCAAGTTGACGTTAAAAAAAAGTATTGAATATCTTTGAGAATTACGAAAAATCTAGAAAAAATATTGAAAATAACGTGCGCACGAGGAGAAACGCCATCTAGCGACGAGTTATGTAACTTGTTTCGCTAGCGCTGTAGTTGGTTGCTTACTAGCCGCAAATGTTAAGACTTGATAAAAGCGCCATCTAGTGAGTAAAATGACTCTTTATTGTACACTAGAAATAGTAAGCGATACAGAAAACAGGTACACAGAGAGAAAGTTACAAGGTAAGCAATAGGCGGCCTTATCGCTTAAGAGCGATCTCTTCCAGGCAACCCTTTAAACAGAAAGAAGGAAGGACTAGTTTACAGCAGGTGGTGCATCAACAGTGATCAGAATATTATAAACGCAACAAAAATAGTATATCTACTCATACATAAAACTTACATATAATTCATGTCAAAAATAAATATAGGCAGTGGGATAAACAGCCACAAATAAATAAATAAATAAACTAGGTATAATAAAGCTAATTATTACAAGATGACAGATAGTGCTCCTTAAGCATAGATTTAAAGATTGACAGAGATTTTGCCCGACGTAAGTCAATCGGCAAGGAATTCCACAACCGAATAGCCTGGACAGTATAAGAATAGACATAGAATTTGGAGTTAGAGAGAGGCACGGTAAGGAGAAAGTTCTGAGAGCATCGAATAGAAGTTACGTAGCTAAATCGCTCTTTGAGGTAGCGAGGAGTTGCAGGGTTAAAGAGGATGCCGTAAAGAAGGTGGAGAATGTGAGAGTTACGGCGAAGGCGGATTGGGAGCCACTTGAGCTGTGATCGAAATTTAGAGATATGATCAAACTTACGTAGACCAAAAATAAACCGAATGCATAGATTTTGAATTCGCTCAAGTTTATTAAGCTGCTCTTCTAGGAGATCGGGATAACAAATGTCAGCATAGTCGAATATAGGGTGCAGTAAAGTTTGAGCAAGCGCAACCTTGGTAGCAAAAGGTAGGAAATTCTGAAGCCGTCACATAGATGCATAAGTAAATTTAGTTCTTTAAGTTCTTGCAATAAGGTTCATATTGATGTCGTATAAGTGCCTTTTTCATTTCCACATTACGAAGTTTCACTTCTTCCGCACGGAGGAACTGCACGCACCCGGTTTTTTTCACTACCAATCGATCCATTGATCGATCGATGTGGTAACTAACACACCATTTTCCAGCAACTACTGGTGTCATAGCCAGTGATCGGTTATTTGGATTCTCCCTCGCGGGATATCAAGTAGAAATGTTAATAGATACGACAGTTTCCCGCGATACCGAACACACCGTACAAAAATAAAACAATTTAAATTATCTCTAAGGAATTTTAACTATCTATGTCGGAGAATAGAGTCCGGCTTCCAAAGGCCACCGAACGCAAGCGTGACGTCAGAGCCGGTTTTGAGTCAAGCTTGGACGCGACCGTTGGAGCGCGAGGGCATTCTGCTTCCAGAGCTCGTGCCGAGCGGACGTGTCTGTTCGGTCTTACTTGAATTAAGTTAGATAGTACCTACTTAGTAAATTAAAAGAAGTTAATTGAACAAAGTCATTTTCGAGTATGTCATTGTTGCTTGAGGTTACCCACCATGTCGGATTCAGAAGAGAAAGCGCACCCACCCAGTCCTATTCTCAATGCTCCCTCGACAATCTATATTAACTTTTCTACTTGATATCCCGCGAGGGAGAATCCAAATAACCGATCACTGGTCGTAACCCTATTTCTTTGTCTCTATCACTCCTATCCTCTCCCCCAGCTACAAGCGTCTCCTAATCCCCGCGACGGCAGCGGCAACGCGCCGCGGCGTGTGGGCCGGCGCCGGCGCAGGTCTCGGCTGGCTGCTGACGTACGCGCTGAACGCCGTCGTGTTCGCGTACGGGACCACGCTGTGCGTACGGGACATGGATCTGCCGCCGGAACAGCAGGAGTACCATCCTGGGATCATGGTCACTGTGAGTGCATGCTGCTTCTATAATACCAAGGATGATATAGACTGGATTGGCAGTCACCATAGTACAGATCGGCCGCGGAAAAGTAGTTCGATTATTAAATCTTGATGGCGCTGAAATGTAGCCCGAGGCTTTGAAAGCAAAACTAATAAGACTACAGATGTTTCATATTACTACAAATGTATTATTTTTCAAATATATTGCATAATTTATTTATTTGTTTATTTATTTATTTATGGAGAACCAAGAGCTTATACATACATCTTAAACATTACAGTAAATACAGCAAGCCAATTACAGGTTCTCGCCGACAATTACAGTGTAACAATAAGGCAGTACGCCCACACAGAGCCCCTTCGGACACACAAAAAAGAAAAAATAACTAAGTACTTAGTGACAAATAATTCAGCACTATTTTATCGGAGGAGAAAAATTAATCAAGTCCCTAACCTAACAAACTTAATCTACAGTAAGGTACAACGCTCAATGCACGCTCTCAAAAATCGATTCACCAAAGTACGTCTCAAGGTGTCAGTGTTAACATTAAACACGTCAATATCAAGCTCCTTCGTTAGTTTATTTAATTGTCTACTTGCACGTATACAAAAACTGTTCCGCCTATAGTTAGAATGGCCAAAAGGCACAGAAATAGGGGGCGCGTATCTCTTCGGTCTGGATGGAGCGTTGAATGATATATTAGCGAGCAGTTCAGGGCAGTTAATGCTGCCATTAGTAATTTTTAACAAATATATAGTATCTGCAATTTCACGACGTTCAGAAAGTGGGACAAGATGGTGGGATAATAATACATTTGCAGTGATATGAAACATCTGTAGATCTGTCTGATGCTTCAAACTTCCCTAACCGCTTGGATATCCAGCCGTCAAATCTACCGTCTCTTCCAGGTCCTATTCTGCACATTCATGGCCTCCCAAAACATAGCCATGTGCCACCCTCACCTGGAGCTGTTTGCCGCTGCCCGCGGCGCTGCCTCTTCACTGTACAAGTTGCTGGAGCGACGCTCCAAGATCGACGCCATGCTCGACAGGGGCGAGCGACCGGACAAGCTGAAGGGGGAGATTGTTTTCGAGGATGTTTACTTTAACTATCCGTCGAGACCAGACGTTAAGGTCAGATACTTACTAATATTTACTCCTCTGCCGCAACGACCCCTAGTGTCTTGGCCTCCAATACGAGCGCACGCCAAAGATCCCGGTTCTGTGCCGTCTCCGCCAGTCACCAGCCTCAAGCTCACGCAGATCCGCCTCCACCAGATCTGCCCAACGGTATCTAATGGCGAGAGGTCAAATAATACCAGTTCTGGAAAAAAAAAGAAAAAATCCATGTCACTTATAGGTTGTTAAGCGATAAAACCGCCTGTTGTCTGCCTGTATTTTTTATTTTTGTTAATTTATCTGTACTGTTTTTGGTGTTCAACAAAGAATATTTGTATTGTATTGTATTGTACTGTACAGTTGAGTTTCGGCACACCTCGTTATCTCATCAGTACGTAACACAAGTAGGCTACTTTTCCCCAATACAAAGTGCCGTGGACGCAAACAAAGTTTCTGGTTAGCCCAGTTTAATATTTGAAATTCTCGTCAACTTTTTAAAGGTACTCCGAGGTTTCAGCCTCAAAGTGTCCCCCGGGGAGACGGTTGCCTTGGTGGGAGGCTCGGGTTGCGGCAAATCCACTACGCTGCAACTACTGCAGCGAATGTACGAGCCGGCAGGCGGAAGCGTCAGTGTAGACGGACGTCCGCTACATGAACTTAATATCACACATTACAGAAGAAGCATTGGTGAGTCTAAAACGCTGGAATAGCACCCTTACTACAGTAGTAGAGACCGCAGTATTCTCCCTAAGACAATGCAGTTAAGTGGTACAATCGAATGGGGGTGTGTAATACGAGATATAACAACTTATTATCTAATATTCATAATATATACGCTCACTTTATATAAACTCGTTTAGTATAACGTTCACTGGATATAATGAACGAAAAGTATAATTATAAAATATCTAATTTTGTAATGTATAACGTTGTTTATATATAATATCAATTGATATAACGATCAAAGCGTATAATGTTCATAACACCTAAGATTTAAAACGTATAAATTCATTAAAAACTTTAATGCAAGCAAACAATCAAGCAATCCATTCATTTCTTCCGCTCTGTTACAAAAAAAAAAACCTAACACCGAAGGCTAAGGCGGGAGCTACGCTACGCTTCGCTCCCGCCTTAGCCTTCTGAACCTAACCTATCCAAGTCGCTTCTGCCCCGAAAAGTCTTGCTCGCTCGCTTCGCTCGCTCGCGCCACTTAATTTTACATTTACACATATTATTATATATCATGACTGTTATACCTAATGTTTGTTATGTTAAAAGAAATTAGTCCATATTAATCTTATACAAATTGAAGTTATATAAAAATAACGTTATATAATTTAAGCGTTATAGGTTTAAAAATTATACTTTTTGTTGTTATAGCTAACGTTCATTATATCTTCTGAACGTTATTAAAATGAAAATAGATATTTTGTAGTTATATCTCGTGGGACGCACCCATCGAATGGTTGTTAATAAAAATGCATGTCGGCTACACTGGAAAATAAAGAAAACTGGTTTAAATCTGTGTAATTTACTTAAAATTGTGGTGTATCCCGAAACTTTTTGCAGCATATTAACTTAATTTATTGAATCGGGCTTTTCTTTGTGGAGGTCCATACTAATGAACTGAAACAATTACTTTGCTCATCCGCAACCTTACGATAGATACGTTTGTGTAAAAAATGCGTGTTTATGCAGTTCCTCCACTTCCACACTGTATGAATACACAAATCACACAAACCCAGTTGGGTTAGGTTAGTTACTCCAGACAATGACTCCAGAGAATGTTAGATGTTAGAGTCTAACATTTGGCAGCACAGTGAACGGTTGCGGTACTTTGAAAATGTGCTCTGGTTGAGTTCGAATCGCGTCACTGTAGTTTGCTGGTGGTGATAGTTGGGTTTGTGTGTGTTCATACAGTGTGGAGGCGGAGGAACTGCATGAACACGCATTTTTTACATGAACGTAGCTATCGTAAGGTCGCAGGTCAGCAAAGTAATTGTTTCTGTTCATTAGCATAATAATTGCCTTGGGAATGTTGCATTTTACATGTTATGTACAGTACGTGGCCATAAAGATTGCACACGGTCTTTGAAATAAGACTCGGCAAATGTCGGACATTTGCAGTTTTTTATATGGAGTATAGCCTTATATGGATGTGAGACCTGGACCATGACACAGAAGGATAGGCAAAGGTTGGAGGCGTTCGAAATGTGGTGCTGGAGAAGGATGGAGAAAATTAGTTGGACGGAAAGAGTCACCAATGAAGAGGTTCTGGAAAGAGTGAAAGAGAAGAGAACATTAATGAAAACAATAGAGAATCGGAGAGGGAAAATGATTGGTCATCTTATAAGACATGATGAGTTCATAAATGTCATCTTGGAAGGAAAAGTAGAAGGGAAGCGAAAAAGAGGGAGGCCGAGAATTTATTATGTAAATCAAATAAAGGAGAAGGTAGCCGTCATGTCGTATAAGGAGGTCAAGGAGGCAGCTTTGAGGAGAGAGAAGTGGAGAGCCATTCATCGGCTACACCGACAAGAGTTTAACTCTTAAATAAGAATATATCCAAAGACCGATGTGTTGTTTTTTTTGGGTGTTACAGTACACACAAAAAAAAAACAAAAAAAAAACACATTGGTCTTTGGAAAAGACTGCAAATGTCCGACATTTGCCGATTCCTTTTTCAAAGACCGTGTGCAATCTTTATGACCGGGTACGAAGTGCATTGTAACAACTGACTTCTGTTCCAGGCGTCGTAGGCCAGGAGCCGGTGCTGTTCAGCGGCACCATCCGCGAGAACATCGCCCTGGGACTGGACGACGTCAGCGAGGCGGACATCATAGAAGCCGCCACCACCGCGCACGCGCACCAGTTCATCACCAAACTGGTTCATGTGAGGCTACACTTTATTCATAAAAACCGGTTGTCTGTAAAGTCGGTTTACGGACGATAGTTTAACGTGACGTCATAACAAAACATTCAAAAAGCATAAATGAAACCAGGCGGTCACCCATCCAAGTACTAACCACGCCCGACGTTGCTTAACCACGGTGATCGGACGAGAACCGGTGTTTTATAGTGGTAGAGCCATGTTGTAGCTAGCCGCTGCATCACGGATGGGCCGGCTCGTCTGGGGCAGTACCACCCTCTCACAGAACACCGGCGTGAGCAGCAGTACTCCTGCTGCGTTTCGTAAGGTCAATGAGAGCGCCGGGGGCCCAATACTTCTCCCCAGCTCCCTCTTCTTTTTAAAGGCCGGCAACAGATCAGTGACTCTCTTTGTGTTGTTGATATCTATGGGCGGTGGTGATCATTTTCCATCAGATGACCTGCTTGCTCGTTTGCCTCCCACTCATAATAATTAAAAAAAGGATCCACCAAACCGCTGCTCAAAATACGATGTCGGTGCGGAATCGCAGTGACATTTAAAGTCGTGACGTTTGTAGGTGCCGCTACCGAGTTTCAGTAGGGCTCCTTGTTAAGGTTGTAGTTGAAGTAGATAGTTAAAGTTATGACTCTTTTGTATGTATGTATGTATGTAAAACTCTTTATTGTACGTAAAACATGAAAAATAACAGTTAACAAGAAAAACAGATGTACAAAGGCGAACTTATCCCATAAAGGGATCTCTTCCAGTTAACCTTTGAACGATTGACAGGACATCAGAGACAAGAGTAGGCATACAATGCTGAGTAATAAAAAAGAGTCGAAATCAAAAGTAAACCCAAACCAATATACTTAGCATAAACAATACACATACATACAAAGAATACACGCAACTACACACTAATATATTATATACTTAATGAATACAATAGACTAATACATATCATATCAACACAAATAGACTACCTACATAAAAACTACATACATTAATATACGCTATATATCTTTTAAGAGTTTATTTATAAGTTAAAGTTAACAAGTTAGTATATCGAGACCGTGTATCTTTGACGTTAGTTTCAGAGATTAAGAGTGAGAGAGAGAGAGCCGCGGAGTACGCGTTGAGATTAATTTATATTGTAGTTTTTAGGTAAATATTGCTGTGGTCGGCACTACCACGCAAATTAAAGTAGGGCGCGCGTTAAGCTAGAAATGACTGTGCGGTGCTGAACCGCACAACGTTTATGACCGTACGTTCCGTTTTGAACGGGAAAATGTCAACGTGACATTACTTTCGTTCAATCCATTCGTGCCAGTTCTTGTGAATCGACCTGTACTAAAGTATATTTGCGCATCGGAAAAAAAATAAAAAGGAAAAGTTTATTTCTGCCCAAAATCTCCTTCAAAAGTCGTTCAGTTTTAACGTAACAAAAACACAGTCACGTTACGTTTACGGCACGTCACTGCCATTCTGTACCGTCTCTCATTTAAGAGACGATATGGCTGAACCTTAATGCAATAAAGAGTTTGAATGTGGGTGATGTGATGTGGTTTGGTGTTCCTCCAGGGTTACGACACGATGCTCGGCGAGCGCGGCGCCTCCCTCTCAGGCGGTCAAAAGCAGCGCATTGCCATCGCCCGCGCCGTGTTACGTCGACCTGCCGTGTTGTTGCTGGACGAGCCGACTTCCGCGCTGGACCCCGCGGCAGAGCGGCAGGTAGGAAGCTGGAGTTAGAATGATCAAACCACCGCGAAACCCTTGTAAGGTTTTCTACCTTCAATCCTGTATGCCCCATATCCCAATCCTGTATGTTCCACGGGAAAACCTTGACGTTGAGCTCTATAACCAAACTACAGCCAGAGACTTACTTGTATGTTTCAGGTGCAAGCAGCGCTGGATGCCGCAAGCAAAGGACGGACGACGCTCGTCGTTTCCCACAGGTAATTACGATGCCAGATTCTTCAACTCTGTTACTGAACCAGTAAGATACACCTTTGGCCTCATCTGCACTTTTCACCAAGTAAATCAATCACGGGTCAGTTTTATGCCATCCTTCTCCCTCCATCCTCTAAGAATGACAAGGCTTGGTCTGTAGTTTCCACATTGTGAACTTCGAACACCTCATTGAATTCCTTCGCAGGGGTATACAGGTTTCCTATATTTTCCTTTACCGTAACTTCACCATAAGTTTTACATAAAAAATATATTTTTCTCAAAGATGCAATGAAATGTTAACCTTACGTTCCATATAATCGGCCGGGACGTATCACGCTGCGGGCGCGGTTAGACGAGAGCTATGTAATGGATGTTCATACAGAATTGCAGGCCTTGGCCGGGAAAGCGATCGCCTATTGTTACAAGTGACATCATGGCATTCAGCCCTAAAAAAACATAAGCAATAGTTGCTTTCTTTGCAATTTTAATTTCTTGAAGTTTTTTCATTTATTTCATTGCATGTTTGAGAAAAGCACTATACAAGCCTCGGCCGGAACAGAAGTTGCCAGGGGTTGTCAAACCTACTCGGCCGGCAACCCCTTACTTCCCGGCCTCTGTAGTAATGTACTATTGTTAGTGTATTATTGAACAGCAAACTCTTTACAGGCTGTCAACCATAGTGAACGCAACCCGCATCGCGTACGTCGAACACGGAGCTGTGTTGGAGCTGGGATCCCATCGGGAGCTGCTGGAGAAGCAGGGACTGTACTGGAGGCTTCTGCAGGAGGATATGAGCACTGAGTGAGTATGCCTACATGACCACATCAAATGAACTGAAACAATTGTGACAATGTGTAATGGATGAGGTAATAGAACATGATCAAGGTGGTACTCACGGCTGATGAGGATCGGTTCCGGTACACAATTGGCTAAGTAAAGTTTTTTGAAGAGGTGCTAATTATATTTTTTTTCGACAGTCGGCGTTCTGGAGATCGAGAAACTGCAGCTGTTTTATTTTTATCTCCTGTTGTTTACTGGAAATATTTTATTAAGTGTTCGAGATGACATTTGTGAGATTTTACGGCTGACAAGCGGTTCGTGCTCAGTACTACGAAGAAATAGAAAAAAAAACGAAGTCAACTGTCAGTTCTGTCAATGTCAAATGAAATATAACTGTTTGCGTTTCGTTTGCTTTGTGTCGTCCAAGAAGCAGTTCCAAAATAGTGATCGAAAGTATTCAATCGTGATCCAATTAACGTGCTTAGGTCGAGGAGAAATGCGGTAAAATTGAAAGTCCGGATTTTATGCGGAGGTCGATAAAAATAGTCCAAAAATCACACTGGGCACACCAAAACGCAAAGCAAACGAAACGCAAAAGATTTGTCATTGACAGAACTGACAGTTGACTTCGTTTTTTTTTCTATTTCTTCTTAGTACTGAGCACAAACCGCTTGTCAGCCGTAAAATCTCACAAATGTCATCTCGAACACTTAAAAAAATATTTCCAGTAAACAACAGGAGATAAAAATAAAACAGCTGCAGTTTCTCGATCTCCAGAACGCCGACTGTCGAAAAAAAATATAATTAGCACCTTTTCAAAAAACTTTACTTAGCCAATTGTCCAATTAGTTCGTGGTCTTGTCACGGGCCCGGACTGAGGATATCGGCAGCCACTCACGGTAAACACTATGCAGTTCACAAAGCGCAGAACTTGGCCAAGCTTTTGGGCCAGCCACGTGACGCACGCGTTCAGTTCAGTATTTGGAGGCACTCTGGTCCTAGGCCCCTGTCTCAGAGTACAGGAGATTGAGGGTAGTTCGGTATTACACGGACGAGGATGAGGGTAGAGGATACTTACACATTGTTACACAATCATGCTACCAGATGCTAGACTAACATTGAAATGAAATGAAATGAAATGTTTATTTGCGGAATATGGGTAACATAAGATTTTACAATTGTGATTTCTATTCTACCATACTCTGCTCTAATGAGCATGCAAAACATTATATTCCTGTATTTGCTGAAAACATAAAGCAGACAAATGCAGGATTGTTCTTATTTTGTCTAAAAATATCTATTACTAAGTATCTACACATAAATTAGCTATTTTTAGTTGGGATGTTAAAAAATTCATTAACAGAGTAGACACACAATTCGCACAGCCATACAAGTAATTTCTTCTTAAATTGTCGAAGAGGAAGACCTATAATGTCCTTAGGAAGCTTGTTAAATATTTTCAAGCACATTTTGTACGGACTACGACTTGTTTGTCTAAGGCGCGATTTAGGTACGTACAGTTTTAAATCATGAGAATATACGTAAATAAAAGAAATTACTCGGACTAAGTTACATTAATAATTTATACGTTTTTATTAACTCGAAACACAAGACCCTCGCGTTGGGACACTGCAGGTGAGCGACAAACCCCACTTACAAACAGGTTTAATGACTAATAATATACTTACGTTTATTTTAAAGCGATTGGCCTCTATTTAAAAAGTGGCTTTAAATGTATATTGATAATTCAATTATAAGATTAACGCTTAGTGAAAAAAAAGTCCTAATTGACAGGTGGCGGTGCCACTTTTTTGAGAACAAACGACCCTCTTATTCTTCAGGAATTTGGAGAGTCCGCTGGCGACAGACGAGGGTGCGGACGACGATGTGGTGGAAGAGAGCTGCTTTCGACGTGCGCCCAGCGTGCGGTCGAATATGCGGGGTGAGCTTTGTTATTGATAGCTATTCCAAAAATACCTTTGTAAATTAGTTAAAAAACCGGCCAAGTGCGAGTCGGACTCGCGCACGAAGGGTTCCTGCCATTAGGTATCTATAAAAACGGCAAAAAAACACGTTTCGTTCCCCTTAAATATTTGTTTTATTTTAATTTAATGATTTATTTTTAAAGTGAATATATAACTAAACTTTCTGTGAATATTTCAAGCGTCTACCTGTTGCTGTTATCAATATCGAGCGAAAACGAGCAAAAAATCACGTTTGTTGTATGGGAGCCCCCTTAAAAATTTATTTTATTCTGTTTTTTAGTATTTGTTGTTATAGCGGCAACCAAAATACATCATCTGTGAAATTTTCAACTGTCTAGCTATCACGGTTCATGAGATACAGCCTGGTGAAGTCTCAGTAATTAACCCTAAAAAAAGTCACTACACCGCCGCCCAAAGCTAGCAGGCTTACTTCCTGAACCTGGCCAGATGAGATGTCATAGCCTCCTAAGTAATGGCGTACTTTACCACACCCCTGATGGCTTGTAGGTTGCTGGATCGCGTTGGATGCGAACGGCACAGGACGGTCTGTTTGGCGAGCCTTGGTTGCCTATGTTCAGCAGTGGACGTCTTTCGGCTGAAATGATGATAGCTCATTTACACTTGCGTACGAGTGGCGAGACGGGAGTGTGAATAGACGCTCGCGGCTCACCTCGCGCCTCGCCTCGTGATTCCCAATGCTCGCGTCTGGAGCGAGACGAAGCACGAGGCGAGAGTGTAAATCTATTATCACGATGATGATGATGGCTTGTGGTTGGTTGCAGAATCGTTGACCCCTGAGCGCTGCATCCGAGGGAGCCGGCGGCTGGGCTCGGTGTCGGCGGCGCACGTACCCAACGCCGCTGCGCCGGACCTGATCAACCATGCGGTGAGTACGGTAGGAAAGGCAGTGTAGGAAGAGTTGTAATGTGTAGTGTACGCATAGATTAGTGTAGTACGGCCAGTGTCAAAAGTTGCTGTCACTTTTTTACCTTGTCGGCCTATAGTTAGGTGCAAAACGTCATACTTGATTGACAATTGGGATGTCTATTTTTTGGAATGTACAGTAAATCGAAAACCATTTCGAGATAAATGCTTTTTAACTCGTTTCCTGTAGTTATTTAATTTTAATGTTATATAATGAATTAATCACAACAAAATAAATAAGCAATGACCTTCATTTGACATTGGTGTATATTGCGTGACCGGTCCAAGTCGTACTTTATTCTGTGTGGTTAGAATTCTTCACAATCTACGCGTGGATTATACTACGGAATTTGATTTGGACCCGCTGTCTGACATCTAGCACTTTGACAGCGCCAGTAAAGTGACACTAGTTACAGTGTACCACTACACAAAAAATAGTTAAAGGGGTTGCCTTATCGTACGCATTTAATATATTTAGAAATTTGGCAGTGTAGGAGCCCTCAATTATAATCTGACGTCATCAACCAAAATAGTTTCAGTAATTAATTTTGAAAAATGTAGTGTACTAAACGACAAAATATTGAAATTAGTTTCTTAGACTTTTCTATACAAAAAAAATATATAAAAACCACTGGTATTTTTTTAGACATTCCCAATTGTGTTATCACGACAAAGTACAAAAGTGACCAGCAGCTTTTGATGCTGGCCGTACTAATAGTGATAACGTTTTGCTCGGATCAATGAGTTGTCTTCTTACTATACTCTTCTATAGAACAAGTAGAGAGTGCAGGAAGAACGAGGGTGTAGGAACAACAGGGAATGCTGGGAAAATGAGTTTTTTGGAAGAACCGGGATCGTGGGATGAGCTGGAAGTGTAGAAAGAGCGGGGAATGTAGGAAGAGCAGGGAATATGGGATGAGCAAGAAGTTATAGAAGAGCAGGGATTGTGGGAAGAGCGGGGAATGTAAGAAGAGCAGGGAATGTGGGATGAGCAAGGTATGTGGGAAGAGCAGGAAGTTCTGGAAGAGCAGGGATTGTGAGAAGAGCAGGGTGCGTAGGAAAAGCAGGAAGTTCTGGAATAGCAGGGATTGTGAGAAGAGCAGGGTGCGTAGGAAGAGCGGGGATTGTGGGAAGAGCGGGGAATGTAGGAAAAGCAGATAGTTCTGGAAGAGCAGGGATTGTGAGAAGAGCAGGGTGCGTAGGAAGAGCGGGGATTGTGGGAAGAGCGGGGAATGTTGGAAACGCAGATAATTCTGGAAGAGTAGGGATTGTGAGAAGAGCAGGGTGCGTAGGAAGAGCAGGGATTGTAGAAAGAGTGTGGAGTATGTTTATAGCAGGAATTTTGTGAAGAATAGGGAGTGTGAGATCATAGAGTATAGGAAGAGGTGCTATGGTGTATCTATGCTTTATGCATGAAGACGTATTTGTCTAGCACCTTGAAGGTAGTTTATTACGGATTCTATCCACCAGGATCCCATGGAGACTGAGGAGGAAGCGGCGGAAGAACCAGTCTCGAGCCTCGAGCTGCTCAAGCTGAACGCGCCGGAGTGGCCTCTGCTGCTGGGGGGAGGCCTGGCGTCGCTGTTGGTGGGAGCCACCATGCCGGTGTTTGCGCTGCTGTTCTCTAAGCTATATGGGGTGAGTGAAACGTGTGAGGTTTCAAATTCGAATATAATAAATATGTAGTAAATATGCCTTGCCTAGTACACATAACTAACTAGGCTTGGGACTTTAGGATGCCTTCCTTGGTTCAAGAATCCATGGAGTCGTCATTTCATTATGTTCAAATGAAATTTTCAAAGTCAAAGTCTAAAAATAAATTTTATATTAGAAATCATAATTTATGTTGTTACATCATCAATAAAAACATTGTAATGGAGTGCAATTAATTTTATAATAAAACTATAATTTAGTAGTCACAATTCACAGGTGACGCAATATATGATTTATGTAATTATGCATCCTCTTTGATACTTGTGTTGTGACAGACACTGAAAACTTTTTTTAACTTAATATTAAGAAACATTTGAGTATTAAATTGTCACTTTTGATTAAATTATGATAAAAATAATTAGTAACAATTACTGATATAATTTAAACTGTTTAATTTTTATCACATAATTAATTGCACCCTATTAAAATGTGTTTATTAACGATGTAACAACATAAATTATAATTTCTAATGTAACATTTCTTTTTAGACTTTGACTTCGAAAATTTTATTTTAATAATGACGACTCCTTGGATTCTAGAACCACGGTAAGAATCCAAAAGTCCCAACCATACACATAACACAGTCAATTGGTGTCAATCGTCCATGTTCATTTTATTTAATCGTCGTCCCCAGATGTTCGCGGAGTCGGATCCCGAGAAGATCCTTTCGCAGTCCCAGATATACGCGGGACTGTTCGCGGCGGTGGCGGCCGGCTGTGGCGCCGTCACGTTCCTGCAGGCGTGGCTGTTCGGCCGCGCCGGCACTCGCCTCACCGCCAGGCTGCGGGAGATGACGCTGCGGAGTTACTTGCTGCAGGTCGGTACATCATTAGACCCCGGGAGGACCCTCCCTCCGTCCCAGGTATACGCGTGGCTGGGGCGGTGGCGGCCGCTGTGGCGCCGTCACGTTCCTGCAGGCGTGGCTGTTCGGCCGCGCCGGCACTCGCCTCACCGCCAGGCTGCGGGAGATGACGCTGCGGAGTTACTTGCTGCAGGTCGGTACATCATTAGACCCCGGGAGGACCCTCCCTCCGTCCCAGGTATACGCGTGGCTGAGGCGGTGGCGGCCGCTGCGGCGCCGTCACGTTCCTGCAGAAATTATTTATTGCCGACGACGACTTTCGATAAATAGCGAAATTATAATTCCATAGATTGGCAATCTTCTTTTTTATTGTACCTTTTGACTTTTTTTAAATTCGGAAAGTTTTATGTGATTTCTGCTCACTACTAGGAGAAAAAAAGTGTCCCAAGTTTTTTTTCCCGGTACCGGTAATCATTTTTCATAGACTTTATATGACCGTAACGGAATAAAGGAATCAAAAATTATATGAAAGTTTTGGGAAACTTCTCCTAGTAGATTCTCAGCAGATATCACATAAAACTTTCCGAATATAAAAAAAAAGTCAAAAGGTACAACAAAAATAAAATTGCCCAGATAGTTTTGATCAGTCGCAAATAAGTAAGTACCCACTTAATAAACGACTTTCTGACGATTTGCATAAGACAAGAAGGACAACATATTTAGCAATTCATTAAATAATTTTCAAAAATTACTTAATCGACTTTGGCAGTTTCAGGTGTAGAGTATGTCCTATTCTTTGATCAATTATAACTGAAGATACACATTGCCGAACAAAATCCCCTTCAAAAAATGTCCGAACTTTTTTATTTGTTTGCATAACAATTAAAATCATCACCTACACAGAAATTAGAACCTAGTCATTAGGTACTTCATTACAGTCGAATTTCGGTTGACACTTGACAGCTGAACTTGACAATTTCACGCAACGTACTGAGAAAAAAGAAGGCCACTTTTATCAAAGTGGCGCTCATTTGGCTCGGACATTTTCGGGCGCGCGAGTGGATCTACAGTTATAATTGATCAAAGGTCCTATTTTATAGTTTTACCATAACCACACGGCGGACACGATGCACAAAACACGCGTTCCTGAATCCACACAAGCACGACGACGTCTGTACACGCGTCAATGTGTGCGTAAGATGCACAGGGCTGACTATCGCAAAAAGAGATAGAAAGAGATAGCTGCGGAAAGTGAATGCCGCGCCGTTCGTTGAGCGCGAGCAACGTTGTAATGTAAAATAAAATGAGTAGGTAATCTAATTATCGTAGTACTTATAATTAAACTTATCGTTTGTCTTAATTAAGTGTTTAAAAATAAGTGAATGAGTGTAATAATAATAATAATTAAATAATTCATTTTGTAAAGACAATTAGAGAATGTAATTGTAGATATTGATAGGAAATAATTAACAAATTAATTTTACTAATACCTACCTACTAATATAAGACGTCTATTTATACATTATAGGTAACAAACTTTTAAACCTACTTTCCATAGTTACTAATGATACATGTTGCTAATTAAAGTTGGTTATCTACCTTCATTCGTTCTTCGGAAATCGAAAAAAACTCCTTTCCTTGTCTTTGGTTGATGCCAAACACCCATACAATGCACAATATATTCCCATTTCGCAAAAGTTTAGTGCCGTGCGGCCACAGACCAGTTGGTCCGTGCGTGCGGCCGACATGCATCGCGTCGCGCACCCGACTGGTGAACAGCGGCGACATGCAACCGGCGCCTTGGGGGGAGGGGTAACTCGAATCGGTGCGGGGCGGAGCGTTTCCATTCTGTACGTTAGTACTATTATACAGTTGTGGCCATATAATTAAGAACGATTATTTATTGAGATGATTTTTTCAAAGTAACAAGTATAACTAATTGCCCGTATTTTTTTTATTTCTCTCGGTATTGCGAAACTTTTCCGTACTACCGGTACATTCATTTATGCAAGATAGTTGGTTAAAAAATTAATAGAGAAACTTTATACATTCGATCTGAACCTAGTATTAGTACTTACTGGCTGGTCACGTAATTAAGAACGCTGAATAGTTTATTATTTTTTCAAATTTAAATAGAGAACACTGTGTGGCTCTGTGGTTGTAGATTATTATTCGTATAATTTTGGCGCCATTTCGTGCTGTTAAAGTCTTAAAAGTGATTACTTCGTATAAAAACAATGGGGAAAAATAAAAGTTGTGATAAATCTACAAGAGAAGTAATAATAAAACTTCGCGAGAAGAATTGGTCGTATAAAAAGATAGCCGACTATCTGCAATGTTCAAAAACAATGGTTTTCCATGCCGTAAAGCATTTTTCCACGTATCAAACTACTTCAAACGTTCCACGTGGACCTAGACAGAGAAAGTCATCTCGTCGAGATGATCGAAATATCGTTCGTTTGGCAAAACAAAATCCTTTTAAAGGGTCTAATGAGTTGAGAAAAGAATATTTTGGCGAAAACAACCCTTCAGCAATCTCTGCACGCACTATTCGAAGGCGTTTGGTAGAAAATAAGTTGAACGGAAGGATAGCAAGGAAGGTGCCTATGTTGAAACGATGTCATAGGCAAGCCCGACTTGCATTTGCAAGAAGGTATGAAAACTGGACAGTCAGACAGTGGAAAAACGTTCTTTTTTCTGACAAGACAAAAATAAATAGGGTATGTTCTGATGGAAAACGATATGTACGACGCCCTCCGAATAAAGCATTCGACCCAAAGTACACAAAAGTGACATTAAAGCATGGCGGGGGAAATGTGAAAATTTGGGGGTGCTTTTCTGGACATGGCGTTGGACCTGTTAGGCTGATAGAAGGAAACATGGATCAATTCCAATACAAAAATATACTGCAAGAAACAATGTTACCATATGCCGAAGACGTGCTTCCGGTTATTTGGACATTCCAGCACGACAATGATCCAAAGCATACTGCACGCACCGTTAAGGAATTCCTCACATCACAATCAGTTTCTGTCTTAGATTGGCCAGCCAACAGCCCAGATTTTAACCCAATAGAGCATCTTTGGTGCGAAGTCAAGAAAAAGGTTTCATATCGACAGTGTGGCAATTTGAGAGAGCTGTACGACGTTTTCTTAGAAGAATGGAACTCTATTTCTCTTGCGAAATGTCAAAAATTGATAGATTCAATGCCTCGCCGGTGTAAAGCTGTAATTAAAAGCCGTGGACATGCTACTAACTATTAATTTTAATTCAAATGTATTAAATTGCTTTTTTTTTTCTATACCAACTTCACATTAATATGATTTATTTAATCTAAGTTTCATATAAAACAACTCTCGAGCAGTTTAATAAATCGTTCTTAATTATTTGTCCAGCTTCATTACTATTTGAATTTATTAGTATAGAGAACAAATAAAATTTGTAAAAAAAAATGTTAGCAATTATACACTATTATTCTTAATCCCGTTTGCTCTATCCATGTGGCTATTTTATAACATAACTTGTTACTTCTAAGAAGGAACACAACTAGACATATGACATGATTTAGAAAAAAAAAAATCGGAAACTTCAAATCGTTCTTAATTGTATGACCACCACTGTATATTATGTGCCATAACTTAGCAGTTTACCGCGACATAACACATATTGCGCGACTCAGCAATAAGTTTAAGTCCATAAATTAAGCAACCTTTAATTAAGACTGTTCATTCTATTAACGCATTTTACGCAATACACACGAATCTACAACATGGATTTTTATTGATCAGTCCTCATCGCTCCTCATACTTCACAGGTATGTTTTTAATTTGATTCAAATGATTAATATTTTACGTTATTCATTTGTTTTAAGATACTATGTACTATGTTACTAAAGAGGAGTTATTATTTCTCGTCCATTCTTTCGATTGGCATATGGGTTTTTTTCACATTTGAGTCGAAGACGAAGCAAGTTAATGTTTAAAAAATCTTTGAAAGCAGTATCACTAAGTTTTAAAAATAAAATAAAGTCTCCCTTTGGCAAAATATCCTATCTACAACATTTAATATACTTTCCCTTCATGTCGCATAGTCTTGGGACGCCCTGTAAAAAAAAAAAGAAATAAATAAATATCACGGGACAATTCACACCAATTGACCCAGTCCCAAAGTAAGCTAGGCAAAGCTTGTGTTGTGGGTACTAGGCAACGGATAAACATACTTTAGATAGATACATACTTAAATATATATTAAACACCCAAGACCTGAGAACAAACATTCGCATTGGGAATCGAACACGGGACTTCAAGCTTCATAGTCAGGTTCTCTAACCACGAGGCCATCTGGTCGTCAGTATATTTTTCGAATTGGGTCCCAAATTAAAGCACGCGACCGTACTATTAAGCCTTCGACACACAGCGGGCGTCGACGGGTCGCCGACGGGACGATACAATCTGTACATTATTGGTACATTACAGATTGTACTGTCCCGTCGGCGTCCCGTCGACGCCCGCTGTGTGTCGAAGGCTTAAGTTATTCTGTGGGTAATATGTTAGTAAGGTGTGTGTGTCTGCGCAGGAGCAGGGCTGGTTCGACCGCGCGGAGAACGCGGTGGGGGCGCTGTGCGCGCGCCTCGCCTCCGACGCCGCCGCCGTGCAGGGCGCCACAGGTAACAACTGCATTTATATATTCATTATTATTCATCTTTATATTAATAAATATATAACATTAAATTAACATTACAATCATGACAATTGGCTAAGTAAAGTTTTTTGAAGAGGTGCTAATTATATTTTTTTTCGACAGTCGGCGTTCTGGAGATCGAGAAACTGCAGCTGTTTTATTTTTATCTCCTATTGTTTACTGGAAATATTTTTTTAAGTGTTCGAGATGACATTTGTGAGATTTTATGGCTGACTAGCCGTACGTGCTCAGAACTTAGTAGAAACAGAAAAAAAAACCGAAATTTGCTGTCGCTTCTGTCAATGTCAAATGAAATTTAACAGTTTGCGTTTCGTTTGCTTTGCGTTGTCCAAGAAGCAGTTCCAAAATAGTGATCGAAAGTATTCAATCGTGATCCGGTTATCGTGCATAGGTCGTGGAGAAATGCGGTAAAATTGAAAGTCGGATTTTATGCGTAGGTCGATAAAAATAGTCCAAAAATCACACTGAGCACACCAAAATGCAATGCAAACGAAACGCAAACGATTTGTCATTGACAGAAGTGACAGCAAACTTCGGTTTTTTTTTCTGTTTCTACTAAGTTCTGAGCACGTACGGCTAGTTAGCCATAAAATCTCACAAATGTCATCTCGAACACTTAAAAAAATATTTCCAGTAAACAATAGGAGATAAAAATAAAACAGCTGCAGTTTCTCGATCTCCAGAACGCCGACTGTCGAAAAAAAATATAATTAGCACCTCTTCAAAAAACTTTACTTAGCCAATTATCTAAAACTAAAAAGCTTGAAAATATACAATAATAACTAAAATATATTATTAAAGGGAGTACGGGAAAAACACCAATATCACACACTCACACTCGTGTGATAACTGTGATATTGGTTCTTTTCCTCCCTTGTTGAACAATCTACTATTTTTGATTGGAAGAGTATACTTCTGAGGTGGTCCCATTGGTGGTACCATTGATGATGGAATCCTAGGGAAATCGAGGGAAACCATCAAATTTAATAAGCTCACCTATGACGATTATGGCATTTTTAGCATCAAGTCAAGCATTTTCATTTACCTATCTGTTCTGGCAGGTACCCGTCTAGGCACCGTGCTCCAAGGAGTCAGCACCATGGTGATCGGCGTGGGCCTCGCCATGGCCTACTCCTGGAAGATGACGCTCGTGTCGCTGCTGAGCGTGCCTTGCGTGAGTACCGCTCGCGCTTGACCGCGTGCCCATACACATAGATATGTTAGCCAGGAGTCAGCACCATGGTGATCGGCGTGGGCCTCGCCATGGCCTACTCCTGGAAGATGACGCTCGTGTCGCTGCTGAGCGTGCCTTGCGTGAGTACCGCTCGCGCTTGACCGCGTGCCCATACACATAGATATGTTAGCCAGGAGTCAGCACCATGGTGATCGGCGTGGGCCTCGCCATGGCCT
Organism: Archips xylosteana; assembly: GCA_947563465.1. Taxonomy (NCBI): domain Eukaryota; kingdom Metazoa; phylum Arthropoda; class Insecta; order Lepidoptera; family Tortricidae; genus Archips; species Archips xylosteana. The sequence goes on from OX387373.1 coordinate 11,134,345, forward strand.
ACTCCTGGAAGATGACGCTCGTGTCGCTGCTGAGCGTGCCTTGCGTGAGTACCGCTCGCGCTTGACCGCGTGCCCATACACATAGATATGTTAGCCAGGAGTCAGCACCATGGTGATCGGCGTGGGCCTCGCCATGGCCTACTCCTGGAAGATGACGCTCGTGTCGCTGCTGAGCGTGCCTTGCGTGAGTACCGCTCGCGCTTGACCGCGTGCCCATACACATAGATATGTTAGCCAGGAGTCAGCACCATGGTGATCGGCGTGGGCCTCGCCATGGCCTACTCCTGGAAGATGACGCTCGTGTCGCTGCTGAGTGTGCCTTGCGTGAGTACCGCTCGCGCTTGACCGCGTGCCCATACACATAGATAAGCCAGGAGTCAGCACCATGGTGATCGGCGTGGGCCTCGCCATGGCCTACTCCTGGAAGATGACGCTCGTGTCGCTGCTGAGCGTGCCTTGCGTGAGTACCGCTCGCGCTTGACCGCGTGCCCATACACATAGATATGTTAGCCAGGAGTCAGCACCATGGTGATCGGCGTGGGCCTCGCCATGGCCTACTCCTGGAAGATGACGCTCGTGTCGCTGCTGAGTGTGCCTTGCGTGAGTACCGCTCGCGCTTGACCGCGTGCCCATACACATAGATATGTAAGCCAGGAGTCAGCACCATGGTGATCGGCGTGGGCCTCGCCATGGCCTACTCCTGGAAGATGACGCTCGTGTCGCTGCTGAGCGTGCCTTGCGTGAGTACCGCTCGCGCTTGACCGCGTGCCCATACACATAGATATGTTAGCCAGGAGTCAGCACCATGGTGATCGGCGTGGGCCTCGCCATGGCCTACTCCTGGAAGATGACGCTCGTGTCGCTGCTGAGCGTGCCTTGCGTGAGTACCGCTCGCGCTTGACCGCGTGCCCATACACATAGATATGTTAGCCAGGAGTCAGCACCATGGTGATCGGCGTGGGCCTCGCCATGGCCTACTCCTGGAAGATGACGCTCGTGTCGCTGCTGAGCGTGCCTTGCGTGAGTACCGCTCGCGCTTGACCGCGTGCCCATACACATAGATATGTTAGCCAGGAGTCAGCACCATGGTGATCGGCGTGGGCCTCGCCATGGCCTACTCCTGGAAGATGACGCTCGTGTCGCTGCTGAGTGTGCCTTGCGTGAGTACCGCTCGCGCTTGACCGCGTGCCCATACACATAGATATGTTAGCCAGGAGTCAGCACCATGGTGATCGGCGTGGGCCTCGCCATGGCCTACTCCTGGAAGATGACGCTCGTGTCGCTGCTGAGTGTGCCTTGCGTGAGTACCGCTCGCGCTTGACCGCGTGCCCATACACATAGATATGTTAGCCAGGAGTCAGCACCATGGTGATCGGCGTGGGCCTCGCCATGGCCTACTCCTGGAAGATGACGCTCGTGTCGCTGCTGAGTGTGCCTTGCGTGAGTACCGCTCGCGCTTGACCGCGTGCCCATACACATAGATAAGCCAGGAGTCAGCACCATGGTGATCGGCGTGGGCCTCGCCATGGCCTACTCCTGGAAGATGACGCTCGTGTCGCTGCTGAGTGTGCCTTGCGTGAGTACCGCTCGCGCTTGACCGCGTGCCCATACACATAGATATGTTAGCCAGGAGTCAGCACCATGGTGATCGGCGTGGGCCTCGCCATGGCCTACTCCTGGAAGATGACGCTCGTGTCGCTGCTGAGCGTGCCTTGCGTGAGTACCGCTCGCGCTTGACCGCGTGCCCATACACATAGATATGTTAGCCAGGAGTCAGCACCATGGTGATCGGCGTGGGCCTCGCCATGGCCTACTCCTGGAAGATGACGCTCGTGTCGCTGCTGAGTGTGCCTTGCGTGAGTACCGCTCGCGCTTGACCGCGTGCCCATACACATAGATATGTTAGCCAGGAGTCAGCACCATGGTGATCGGCGTGGGCCTCGCCATGGCCTACTCCTGGAAGATGACGCTCGTGTCGCTGCTGAGTGTGCCTTGCGTGAGTACCGCTCGCGCTTGACCGCGTGCCCATACACATAGATATGTTAGCCAGGAGTCAGCACCATGGTGATCGGCGTGGGCCTCGCCATGGCCTACTCCTGGAAGATGACGCTCGTGTCGCTGCTGAGTGTGCCTTGCGTGAGTACCGCTCGCGCTTGACCGCGTGCCCATACACATAGATAAGCCAGGAGTCAGCACCATGGTGATCGGCGTGGGCCTCGCCATGGCCTACTCCTGGAAGATGACGCTCGTGTCGCTGCTGAGTGTGCCTTGCGTGAGTACCGCTCGCGCTTGACCGCGTGCCCATACACATAGATATGTAAGCCAGGAGTCAGCACCATGGTGATCGGCGTGGGCCTCGCCATGGCCTACTCCTGGAAGATGACGCTCGTGTCGCTGCTGAGTGTGCCTTGCGTGAGTACCGCTCGCGCTTGACCGCGTGCCCATACACATAGATAAGCCAGGAGTCAGCACCATGGTGATCGGCGTGGGCCTCGCCATGGCCTACTCCTGGAAGATGACGCTCGTGTCGCTGCTGAGTGTGCCTTGCGTGAGTACCGCTCGCGCTTGACCGCGTGCCCATACACATAGATATGTAAGCCAGGAGTCAGCACCATGGTGATCGGCGTGGGCCTCGCCATGGCCTACTCCTGGAAGATGACGCTCGTGTCGCTGCTGAGCGTGCCTTGCGTGAGTACCGCTCGCGCTTGACCGCGTGCCCATACACATAGATATGTTAGCCAGGAGTCAGCACCATGGTGATCGGCGTGGGCCTCGCCATGGCCTACTCCTGGAAGATGACGCTCGTGTCGCTGCTGAGCGTGCCTTGCGTGAGTACCGCTCGCGCTTGACCGCGTGCCCATACACATAGATATGTTAGCCAGGAGTCAGCACCATGGTGATCGGCGTGGGCCTCGCCATGGCCTACTCCTGGAAGATGACGCTCGTGTCGCTGCTGAGTGTGCCTTGCGTGAGTACCGCTCGCGCTTGACCGCGTGCCCATACACATAGATATGTTAGCCAGGAGTCAGCACCATGGTGATCGGCGTGGGCCTCGCCATGGCCTACTCCTGGAAGATGACGCTCGTGTCGCTGCTGAGCGTGCCTTGCGTGAGTACCGCTCGCGCTTGACCGCGTGCCCATACACATAGATATGTTAGCCAGGAGTCAGCACCATGGTGATCGGCGTGGGCCTCGCCATGGCCTACTCCTGGAAGATGACGCTCGTGTCGCTGCTGAGCGTGCCTTGCGTGAGTACCGCTCGCGCTTGACCGCGTGCCCATACACATAGATATGTTAGCCAGGAGTCAGCACCATGGTGATCGGCGTGGGCCTCGTCATGGCCTACTCCTGGAAGATGACGCTCGTGTCGCTGCTGAGTGTGCCTTGCGTGAGTACCGCTCGCGCTTGACCGCGTGCCCATACACATAGATATGTTAGCCAGGAGTCAGCACCATGGTGATCGGCGTGGGCCTCGCCATGGCCTACTCCTGGAAGATGACGCTCGTGTCGCTGCTGAGTGTGCCTTGCGTGAGTACCGCTCGCGCTTGACCGCGTGCCCATACACATAGATATGTTAGCCAGGAGTCAGCACCATGGTGATCGGCGTGGGCCTCGCCATGGCCTACTCCTGGAAGATGACGCTCGTGTCGCTGCTGAGTGTGCCTTGCGTGAGTACCGCTCGCGCTTGACCGCGTGCCCATACACATAGATATGTTAGCCAGGAGTCAGCACCATGGTGATCGGCGTGGGCCTCGCCATGGCCTACTCCTGGAAGATGACGCTCGTGTCGCTGCTGAGTGTGCCTTGCGTGAGTACCGCTCGCGCTTGACCGCGTGCCCATACACATAGATATGTTAGCCAGGAGTCAGCACCATGGTGATCGGCGTGGGCCTCGCCATGGCCTACTCCTGGAAGATGACGCTCGTGTCGCTGCTGAGTGTGCCTTGCGTGAGTACCGCTCGCGCTTGACCGCGTGCCCATACACATAGATATGTTAGCCAGGAGTCAGCACCATGGTGATCGGCGTGGGCCTCGCCATGGCCTACTCCTGGAAGATGACGCTCGTGTCGCTGCTGAGTGTGCCTTGCGTGAGTACCGCTCGCGCTTGACCGCGTGCCCATACACATAGATATGTTAGCCAGGAGTCAGCACCATGGTGATCGGCGTGGGCCTCGCCATGGCCTACTCCTGGAAGATGACGCTCGTGTCGCTGCTGAGTGTGCCTTGCGTGAGTACCGCTCGCGCTTGACCGCGTGCCCATACACATAGATATGTTAGCCAGGAGTCAGCACCATGGTGATCGGCGTGGGCCTCGCCATGGCCTACTCCTGGAAGATGACGCTCGTGTCGCTGCTGAGTGTGCCTTGCGTGAGTACCGCTCGCGCTTGACCGCGTGCCCATACACATAGATATGTTAGCCAGGAGTCAGCACCATGGTGATCGGCGTGGGCCTCGCCATGGCCTACTCCTGGAAGATGACGCTCGTGTCGCTGCTGAGTGTGCCTTGCGTGAGTACCGCTCGCGCTTGACCGCGTGCCCATACACATAGATATGTTAGCCAGGAGTCAGCACCATGGTGATCGGCGTGGGCCTCGCCATGGCCTACTCCTGGAAGATGACGCTCGTGTCGCTGCTGAGTGTGCCTTGCGTGAGTACCGCTCGCGCTTGACCGCGTGCCCATACACATAGATATGTTAGCCAGGAGTCAGCACCATGGTGATCGGCGTGGGCCTCGCCATGGCCTACTCCTGGAAGATGACGCTCGTGTCGCTGCTGAGTGTGCCTTGCGTGAGTACCGCTCGCGCTTGACCGCGTGCCCATACACATAGATATGTTAGCCAGGAGTCAGCACCATGGTGATCGGCGTGGGCCTCGCCATGGCCTACTCCTGGAAGATGACGCTCGTGTCGCTGCTGAGTGTGCCTTGCGTGAGTACCGCTTGCGCTTGACCGCGTGCCCACTAATAAAACCGGTTGTCTGTAAAGTCGGTTTACGGACGACAGTTTAACGTGACACACACACGTCATAACAAAACATTGAAAAAACAAAAATGAAACCAGGCGGTCACCCATCCTAGTACTGACTGGACTTGTGTGAACGCGAGGGCAGCGCAGTCCAAAGGGCAGGACAGCGAGCGCGCGCACGTCCCGACTTGTTTTAAAGTGGCGATTTCACTCTGACTGTCCTACTCTTTCACTCTACATATGAACGCCACTGCCCATCCAAACTGTTGTATCCTACTGTCCTGTCCGACTGTTCTGCCCTCGTGTGAAACGGGCATGACTGACCGAACGAAAAGCAGCAGGATTACTGCTGCTTAGAGGGTGGTACTGCCGGCTACAACATGGCTCCACCACTACTAAATTACATACTACATTTTATACACCCCAAGCACTCTCATTCTGAGAGGAAACCTGTGCCCTGCAATGGGACGTATATAGTCTGGGTGATGATCCCGATTTTGAGCGGTGTTTTTTTCTAGGTTCTACCAGCGCCTCCATGCAAATTGCAATCTGCTCACCCCATCCGCTCTAGTATTGATGACGATGTTCATTCAGACGATGTTCATTGTTTTAGACGACCAGATGGCCTAGTGGTTAGAGAACCTGACTACGAAGCTTGAGGTCCCGGGTTCGATTCCCGTGTCGGGGCAGATATTTGTATGAAAAATACGAATATTTGTTCTCGGGTCTTGGGTGTTTAATATGTATTTAAGTATGTATCTATCTATATATGTAAGTATGTTTATCCGTTGCCTAGTACCCATAACACAAGCTTTGCTTAGCTTACTTTGGGACTAGATCAATTGGTGAGAATTGTCCCGTGATATTTATTTATTTATTCCTCAGGTGATGGGCGGCATCTACCTGGAGGGGTACGTGATGAAGAAGGCCGAGGTGAAGGAGAAGCGTGCGTTGGAGGAAGCGTCCAGGGTCGCCACTGAGGCCGTCGCCAACGTCCGCACAGTACAGAGCTTGGGTAAGCCAGCATGCTCCATCACCCCATTGGCCCCTGTTCCATCTATTTAATATACACACGCCATACCCCCCCTGATAGATGTAACACCACACCGTTATATAACTTATAATGTTGAGTTGTAATGAAACAAAGCTGAGAATTAGACTTAGGAGTATAATATAAGTCTTACAGCAATCGGGCATAGGTTCCCCTAATCTAGTGACAAGTGATCGGACTGACGTTCAGAGGCGAATGCCGGCAGGTTTATAGGCTTCTCCCACCACTCAATGCGGTCAGTGTTGCCAACAATTATTATTGACAGTGTTACATTGAGATATGTGGAATTCAAATGTTAAGCTTCAATTTAACATAAGTTTTCTACTTTGTGTAAATTATTAGATAGTTAGGAATTTATATTTATAAAGGACAGGGCGCAATGTCGCTCATTGGGGGAGGCCTATGTCCAGCAGTGGACTGTTATAGGCTGACGATGATGATGATGATGATTTATAAATATAAAAGACAATATGTCGCACAATCAGCTTGCCTATATAATACAATAAATAGTAAAATAGTATATATGAACTGCAATACTACAAGTGTAAAAAGGTCATTGCTGACTGGCTGAAGCCACTTTCTTATGATGAAACTGAGGCTTTATTATATAAAACTCGATGTTAAACTTTGATTTGTGTTTAAATTGTATTGTTAGTATAAACTGCAATCTAGTACACTAGAAAAGTACCATTCCTGAGATATGCTAAGCACACGCATACACACACACACACACGCACACGCACACGCACACGCACACGCACACGCACACGCACACGCACACGCACACGCACACGCACACGCACACGCACACGCACACGCACACGCACACGCACACGCACACGCACACGCACACGCACACGCACACGCACACGCACACGCACACGCACACGCACACGCACACGCACACGCACACGCACACGCACACGCACACGCACACGCACACGCACACGCACACGCACACGCACACGCACACGCACACGCACACGCACACGCACACGCACACGCACACGCACACGCACACGCACACGCACACGCACACGCACACGCACACGCACACGCACACGCACACGCACACGCACACGCACACGCACACGCACACGCACACGCACACGCACACGCACACGCACACGCACACGCACACGCACACGCACACGCACGCGCACGCGCACGCGCACGCGCACGCGCACGCGCACGCGCACGCGCACGCGCACACACACACACACACACACACACACACACACACACACACACACACACACACACACACACACACACACACACACACACACACACACACACACAATGTTTATGTTTATGGATATAAGTAACAAAATCTTCCATGTACCTGTCTATTTTTGTTTTTATTTCTTTTCTATCACCCGACTGTCCAAGGAGGGTTATTGTTATTATTATTTTTTTTTTTATATATAATAATTTGTACAGTTGGAGTAGAAAAATCAAAGAAATAGAGGTAGAGTGTTATACTTGTTTAGGATGTTATTTGTTCTTACAAATAGATTTCAGTATTACCTGCAGAACTTGGCACCCATTTAGATCTCAATCCTTTTGTCGGTGAAGTCCACAATCAAGCATATTTTTAGAATTGAACTTGGCTAAAATTTTTTACATTTATCTTTTTGGTGGGATTAGTGTTACCACACCAATCGATTGATGGTAAAATGGATTTGAAATTTTTAACACAAACTTAACTTCTGCAGCGGTGGAGTCCACCATCCTTGCCAAGTACAGCATCAGTCTGCGTGAAGCGGCCGCTCGTGCTGGGCCCGCATCGCTACTGCGCGGGCCGGTGTACGGGCTGTGCCTTTGCGCGCCCACGCTGGGCTACGCCGTGTCTCTCAGCTACGGGGGATACCTCGTGGCGAGGGAGGACCTGCCGTACGCGTACGCTATACTGTGAGTAACAGTTTAACTCGAGCTCTTCTGCAGCGGTGGAGTCCACCATCCTTGCCAAGGCGCACCCACGCTTGGCTACGCCGTGTCTCTCAGCTACGGGGGATACCTCGTGGCGAGGGAGGACCTGCCGTACGCGTACGCTATACTGTGAGTAACAGTTTAACTCGAGCTCTTCTGCAGCGGTGGAGTCCACCATCCTTGCCAAGGCGCACCCACGCTTGGCTACGCCGTGTCTCTCAGCTACGGGGGATACCTCGTGGCGAGGGAGGACCTGCCGTACGCGTACGCTATACTGTGAGTAACAGTTTAACTCGAGCTCTTCTGCAGCGGTGGAGTCCACCATCCTTGCCAAGGCGCACCCACGCTTGGCTACGCCGTGTCTCTCAGCTACGGGGGATACCTCGTGGCGAGGGAGGACCTGCCGTACGCGTACGCTATACTGTGAGTAACAGTTTAACTCGAGCTCTTCTGCAGCGGTGGAGTCCACCATCCTTGCCAAGGCGCGCCCACGCTTGGCTACGCCGTGTCTCTCAGCTACGGGGGATACCTCGTGGCGAGGGAGGACCTGCCGTACGCGTACGCTATACTGTGAGTAACAGTTTAACTCGAGTTCTTCTGCAGCGGTGGAGTCCACCATCCTTGCCAAGTACAGCATCAGTCTGCGTGAAGCAGCCGCGTGGGCCGGTGTACGGGCTGTACTGTGCGCGCCCACGCTGGGCTACGCCGTGTCTCTCAGCTACGGGGGATACCTCGTGGCGAGGGAGGAGCTGCCGTACGCGTACGCTATACTGTGAGTAACAGTTTAACTCGAGCTCTTCTGCAGCGGTGGAGTCCACCATCCTTGCCAAGTACAGCATCAGTCTGCGTGAAGCAGCCGCGTGGGCCGGTGTACGGGCTGTACTGTGCGCGCCCACGCTGGGGTACGCCGTGTCTCTCAGCTACGGGGGATACCTCGTGGCGAGGGAGGAGCTGCCGTACGCGTACGCTATACTGTGAGTTATAGAGGGAAGAAGCACCCTTTCCTGCTATTGCTTCTCGCCCTTAAAGTTGAATACTTTACAAACGAAACCAAATGAATCGAACACAAATGGAATCTGTATTAGAAAATGGTTTTACGACCCTGTAATGACTTTAAAAGACCTATTTAACGATACCCCACACTGTAAGGTTAGACGAGAAAAAAGTCACCCACAATTTATATTTTAGTTTTTCTTTTATTTTAGGTATCTAGGTACCACTTTGTCGGCATAATCGCTAGTTATGATTATGACCAATGGTCGGACAAACGCCCGTCATTTCAGTTGTACCTAATGTGGTATAAATAACGTCAACAATTTACAATACAATACAATGACTCTTTATTGTACACCAGGAATAGTAAGCATTACAGACAACAGGTACTCAGAGAGAAAGTTACAAGGTAAGCAATAGGCGGCCTTATCGCTTAAGAGCGATCTCTTCCAGGCAACCCTTTAAACAGAAAGAAGGAAGGACTCGAAATGGTTCGTTTGCAGTCTACAAACGTCATTAATGCATATTGTATTGTTAGTAGTGATAGAGCCATGTTGTAGCTAGCCGCTGCATCACGAATGGGCCGGCTCGTCCGGGGCAGTACCACCCTCTCACAGAACGCCGGCGTGAAGCAGCAGTAATCCTGCTTGCGTTTCGTACGGTCAGTGAGAGTGCCGGGGACCCAATACCTCACCCCTTCTCTCTCTCCCTTCCCCTATTCCCTCTCCTTAAGGGCCGACAACGCACTGGCATCGCGTAAAGCGCTTCAGGTGTCTATGGACAGTGGTGATCATTTAACATCAGGTGACCCACTAGTTCGTTTGTCTGGCCTTTCTAACACAAAAAAAAAAATTGTGACATCATTAGGAAGTCTGTACTAAACAGGTTTTTTTTAAACGACGGATCTTTGGCTATGATACTGTTATCGGCGAGAACCTGTAATTGGCTTGCTATATTTACTGTTATTTCCATGATGTATGTATAACCTGTTGGTTCTCCAAAATAAATGATTGACTGAACTCATGTTTGCCTGCAGCGTATCAGAGGCCCTGATCTACGGCGCGTGGATGCTCGCCGAAGCCCTATCGTTTGCGCCGAACTTCGCGGCGGCGCGGCGCTCCGGGGCGCGTATCCTGCGCGCGCTGCGCAGGACGCCCCTCGTCGTCACTGAAGGCAGCGCGCAGGAGTTCCCCGACTGGGTACGTTCAGGATCGCAGAACTAGTATTACATTTTATACAGGGGATGGCGATCAACTATTTTAGGAAAAATACGGATTTCACGGGATGACCGTAAAAGTAATAAAAAAACCGGCCAAGAGCGTGTCGGACACGCCCAAGATAGGGTTCCGTAGCCATTACGAAAAAATCAAGTAATATTTAATCTGACAAAGTGAACTTTATTACGCGCAGATCAAGGTTCAGTTTTGTTTACATGCTGATTTGAGATACGAGTTTTTCAAAGTAGTGATGGTATGTTTAATACCTTAGGCTACTATTTAATCTTAAACTACAAATAATTCCCAAGCAATCTTAGCCGCTATAATTTTCCTTGTAAATTTAATATATTTACTACCATTTTGAATTTTTTCAAATTTTTCCACCCAACAGTTTAGATTTTATAGGGGGGGGACGGTCGATTTTAATGAAATTTTTCACTTTAAAGTTCAATATTTCGCAAACAAATCACTGAATACAAAAATCATGTAAGCAACCCCCCAATGGTTTTAAAAGACCTATCCAACGATACCCCACACTATAGGGTTAGTCGAGAAAAAAAAAATCACCCTCACTTTACGTCTATGGGAGGTACCCTAAAAAAAATTTTTTTAGTTTTTTTTATTTAACCACTTTGTCGGCGTGACTAATATTCATGCCAAATTACAGTTTTCTAGTACTAACAGTCTCTGAGCTTAGCCGCGGACAGACAGACAGACGGACAGACATGGCGAAACTATAAGGGTTCCTAGTTGACTACGGAACCCTAAAAATGAAGTTGAAAAATAAAATACAAAAAGATACTTCATATAAAACTTGTTAAAGTTTAGCTTAGTGGCGACATCTCTTGTCCGGGTGAGCGGATGGTTCCGAAGGAGTGTTGACGTCTCTCGATGAGGGTATAACATATTATGTGCGCTGTATCACTGCATAAGGTGATTATTTAACAGATTGAAATGTACGGTGTATGGGAAAAATTCGTGTCTAAACTCCTGACCTGTGGTGGTGTAGGGGAATGGCACGCGGCACGGAATGCTGAGGACCTGGGTTCGATTCGCAGCGCTGGTCTTTTTCTGGGGTTTTTCTGTGCATCCATGTTTCAGTTTGTATTTAGTATGAAATATAAAACCTTGGTAATTGGTAATAACGGGCTATTTTCCGCAACTCGACGTCTCTACACACCTATTTTGCGTGACTGGCTGTAGACACTGTTCATGCCAGCCCAACTCCTTAAGGAAGCCTAGCAGACCCTTCACGTTGCTGACGACTTCCTGGAGCGACCTCGGTGTCCCGAATATAATAATAATGAAGGCTCTTAAAGTCGAGTACCAAGTAAGGTACGAGATTTTAAGAGCTAATTATGTAACTATTGTATACAATACTTTTTCTACGAGTCATCATCATCATCGTCTATCGAGGTACATACATAACCTTTTTCGTCCGCCATTCCATGAAGTTAGCATAACTCCTGTTGTAGAGCTTTTTAGATTTTTCTGGCAACAAGGTAAGCGTTGCTTCCTCTGCAACAGTAGTTATCACCTCTGGAGTAGCGGCGAAACTAATCTCGTCACTGTCACTGATGTTTAATTCGAATTAGGGATTATTTATTTAACACCATCGATTTCGCGTCAAATAACAAACAAAACTTTTAAATTTTCGTAGGCTCACAAAAAAGAACTAATGAGACGTCGTTATAAGACTGTTTCTGATTGGCCAATTACTTCAATTACTAACCAATCAAGTAACAGAAGAAAAAAGTTAGTGTGTTCAAATGGAAGCAAATTTGCCACATATTTCCAACTTTACATTGGGTGCGTTCCACTAAGCGCTCACGACGCTCAAGTACTAAGTACTAAGTTCTAATTTTGAAATTATTATAGTCGTCTAGAGCGTTGTATAATAATCATTATAGTTGAGTCCGAAGTGCCATAGACTATCCAAGATTAAAAAGTATGTGATTGCAATTTTGTCTATAAACACATAATTGACAGATTAAAATCAACGAGTAGAAAAAAACCTTATTTCTCCAGACGGCCTCAGGCGCCGTGACGTTCTCGGACGTCCACTTCTCGTACCCGACGCGGCCGTCGGCGCCGGTCCTCCGGGGCCTGTCGCTGGCGCTCCGGGCCGGCCAGAGGCTCGCGCTGGTGGGCACCAGCGGCTGCGGCAAGAGCACTCTCATAGCGCTGCTGCTGAGGAGTTACGACACTGGCGGGGGCCGCGTGGTGAGTGTACCTCTGTGAGGTGAGGACGTCTTCTCGTACCCGACGCGGCCGTCGGCGCCGGTCCTCGTATATTTTTACATCATATATTTGTACATCATATATTTTTCACTTCTCATGCTCTAAAAGTAGGTCAATATAGCCTTACGAGGCGGGAGTAAAGTGAAAGAAATTAATTTTTTAATTCATTTCGAGTGACTTAGATAAACTCAAACAGCCAGTACTTGCTTAGTGGCAAAACAAAATATATATAAAAAATAAGATTGTGTAGACCATATTCATGACGAAAATGTTACGTTCTTAGTCTACGTGGTCTTAGTTCTATACTTTTTACGCATAGAAGGTGGCGCCATTCTATTTTTTCCAGTTTGTGTATGGACCATTTCGCCGATGCGATTTTGTTATACCTGTATCTGGTTGGAAAAAAATACTTACCGCGAAAACTTTGAAATTGTTGTAGATCGTAAATCGTAAACGATTAAAATAAATTGATTATTCTCACAATATCGTCAAGTGATAGTGAAAATTATGATGTCTAGCAAAGAGCAAAAGACATAATTGATAATCTTTATTTTCTTTTCTCGCATTCGAAGTGAAAAATAGAGTTTTCACCTGGAGACTAAAAGTCAATAATAAACCCTCGGATAAATAGACACCCTCGCTAAAGCTCGGGTGGCTAATCACCTTGGATATATAAATAAATAAATAAATAAATAATATTAGGGGACAATCTCACACAAATCGACCTAGTCCCAAACTAAGCAAAGCTTGTACTATGGGTACTAGACGACGATAAACATACTTATATAGATAAATAAATACTTAAATACATAGAAAACATCCATAACTCAGGAACAAATATTCGTGCTCATCACACAAATAAATGCCCTTACCGGGATTTGAACCCAGGACCTCTTGCTTCGTAGGCAGGGTCACTACCAACTAGGCTAAAACGGTCGTTAATATATTGGCCGTTAGTAAATTGGGCGTATATTGGCTTCTTTTAGTCCCTCGATAAAAAATATACTATTTTTTAGTTTCATCATTCTCTTTTTTTCACTTCTCGCTCAAACTATTCAGTTTAGAAAAAAATGATATTAGAAACCTCAATATCATTTTTGAAGACCTATCCATAAATTACCCACAAGTAAGGGTTTGATGAAAAAAAAATTTTTTAATTTCATTTCTGAGTATGGGAAACTCCCAAAATTTATTGGTTTTTCCTTTTTTTGCGTGAAAATCTTAATGCGGTTCACAGCATACATCTACTTACCAAGTTTCAACAGCATAGTTCTTATAGTTTCGGAAAAAAGTGGCTGTGACATACGGACGGACAGACAGACAGACATGACGAATCCATAAGGGTTCCGTTTTTTGCCATTTGGCTACGGAACCCTTAAAATGGACCCAAGTCCACCTAAAAGCTATGATGCCAAAAATACATTAGCGGTCAAACTTATAACTTTTGATACTTGAAATAAATAATTTATTTATAAAAAAAAAAAAAAAATAACACCTCTCTTTTTGTGTTGGGGGCATGGACTTATACCTAACCAGCAGGGTTATTGTCTATCGTTTCTGACGCTTGTTTTCGCAATCACTATTTTTTTCTGTCAAACGGTATAAATAGTAGATTGTTCAACAAGGGACTAAAACAAGCCATAATGACACAAGATATTTAGCCACCCGAGCAGAGCGAGGGTGGCTATAATTCGCGTGTCATTATGGCAGTTTAGTCTCGCGTTAAACACTCTACTTTTCACTTTGAATGCGAGGAAAAATATGATGTATTAGGTATACTAATCTACAATATTACTTTTATACAACGTACGCTCAATACGAGCAATGGACGTCTGTTCAGAATTCAAATAGCAATTTAAATTTATTCCGCGGTTTTTTTTTGTTGAGTGACGCTTTAAATGTTTGCATATTTAGCCAACAGATTCAAACTTAAAAATTATTTCATAGCTAATTGGACTAAGTATGCATAATAAAATGAATTCATCTTTAATATAATTAAATAGATTAATATTCGTAATTATTCATGGTGTTTCATTAAATTATTATTTTTTAAAATATTTTTTATACAGTTGTCATTTTGAGGTTATTTCCACGCCCCAAAGGCTTCCACAGACTGAAGCGCAGGGCGCTACGGAGCGCTTCGGAGCGCTTCGGAGCGTCCGCAGCGCGCTGCGGTCTGTGGAAAGCTTTAAAATTGTCTATGCCCAGTCACTGAAAATGGCAATAATCCTCCATCCGCAAACACCGTGATTGGCAGTTTAGGGGTTTCCAAAGTAAATTAAAAAAAAATTACTTTAATCCCTAGAGATCAAAAAAGAGCTTTAGTCCCGATATGCAGAGACTAAAGTAACATTTTAAGAGCATGAGAAGTGAAAATGATATTATTTATTTTATTAGCAGTACGGCTGCTCACCGAATCTAAGATTATTTAAAAGCGAAAAAGTTTTTCGGGTGCGCCGGTGGGATTCGAACCCACGTCTCCTGGGTATGCGCCCCAACGGGTGTTCTACCAATTGAACCATGTCGCATTCTTAATCGCTTACATACGCCAACAGTGGCGTGTGGTAACATCCATCGAACATCGAACATTAGATTCGGTGAGCAGCCGTACTGCTAATAAAATAAATAATATTTGAATAAATAGATGTGGTGCATCATTTCTTACGCATTTCCAATGTAATTTGGAACGTAGGAGTCGTAGCTTCTAATAGTTGCGATGGATGTTACCACACGCCACTGTTGGCGTATGTAAGCGATTAAGAATTTCGGGGGAGTCGGTTGGATGCGACGTGGTTCACCCGTTGGGGCGCATACAATACAATACAATACAATGACTCTTTATTGTACACCACAAATAATACAATACAGTAAAACAAGTACATGAAAAAAAAGAAATAAGGTAAGCAATGGGCGGCCTTATCGCTTCGAAGCGATCTCTTCCAGGCAACCTTTAAAAAAGAAGAAAGAAAGCAAGGAATGCATTTCAGCAGGTGGTGCAATATAAAATTTAATAAATAATAACAAAAAAAAACAAACATTTTAATAAAACAACTGAAAACATCCAATAATACACGTCATAAAACATACATAGATAAGTGATATACAATATACTTGTAAATAAAAGGACTATAATACAATTTTCAAGCACAGGATAATAAATAGTGCTGCTTAAGCATAGATTATATACATACCCAGGAGACGTGGGTTCGAATCCCACCGGCGCACCCGAAAAACTTTTTCGCTTTTAAATAATCTTGGTATAAAATGATGACAGAAAGAGATGGTGAAAGCGAAGGCAAGCGTCAGATGCGTTAGACAACACGGCCTCTGGACCGAGTACTGCGACAAAAAAGTGAGGCCGAAACCAAACCAAACCAGAGAGCCGCATCTCGTTCTAACTAGGGTAATCAAGTACTGGTGCGAGTGGGAAACAATTCTCTAGTTTGTTCTAGTTTGTTGTTATTTCTCGGACCGCTGTCTCTAGTTGTCATTATTAAACTGTATGGCTTGGTAATATGGGTCACATTAAGACGACCAGACGGCCTAGTAGGTAGAGAACCTGACTACGAAGCTTGAGGTCCCAGCATAAGAATAAATAATAACAGAGTAGAAAGGAATCTCTTTTGACTGCGTCCAAAATGCCGCCATTTATATACCTACTTCCCCCCTCACGTCGTTACACCCCTCTGACGTCCAGGCGTGTTGCTAGGGTTGCTTACTGTTAAATATTACTTACGTCTAAAGATAATATCACTAAAATATTAAGTTATTATTTACTTTCAAATCATTATTTTATTCTAGTTTTACAAAATATGAGATTTATAAATCATTAGGTACAGTCAAGGATTTTAATTGTTAGGCCACTTGCCACTGTTGTATTTTAGCCGTGTGTAGTATTATAAGCGGCTTCACCCGATTTGCATTACACGGCTAAAATGCGAACAGTGGCAAGTGGCCTAACAATTAAAATCCTTGACTATACTCTATGTCAACGAGTTAAGGTCGAAAAGTGACGAACGTTTTCTTACCCCGACTATACTTCTAAGTAAGAATTTATTACAAGTACCATACCAAAAGAAGCCATTTAAGGTGATTTGGCATCGTTTTTGAATTGTTTATACACCCAAATACACCACAATAACTTGACGTCATTAATTGTTATTTGTTTCCAATAAAACGAACGCCTAAACAGTTAACAGCCAAACGCGCGTGCGGCGACGCCGGCCGTGACACCCTGACTGAGTTCTCTCTTAGGGAGTACTCTAATATCGTGACCTTGAGTCCGGCCGGAGCGGGAGTTTCCCTTCTACTCTGTTATTATTTATTCTTATGGTTCCGGGTTCGATTCCCGCGTCGGGGCAGATATTTGTATGAATAATACGAATATTTGTTCTCGGGTCTTGGGTGTTTAATATGTATTTAAGTATGTATCTATCTATATAAGTATGATTATCCGTTGCCTAGTACCCATAACACAAGCTATGCTTAGCTTACTTTGGGACTAGGTCAATTTGGTGTGAATTGTCCCGTGATATTTACATTGACTAATAAAAGTTAGTACTCAAAATCAGCTAATGACCTCTCTCTCTCTCAGTTCCTGGACGACAAGGACATCAAACGCACCCTGACCCTCCGGCAGCTGCGCGCGCAACTAGGACTGGTCCAACAGGAGCCGGCGCTGTTCGAGCGCAGCATCAGGGAGAACATCGCGTACGGAGACGGCAGCCGGCGCGTGCCTATGGAAGAAGTGGTCGCCGCAGCCCAGCAGGCGAACGTACACGCGTTCATCGCTAGCTTACCACAGGTCAGCTATAGGAAAGAGTCAGCTAGCGACCTCTCTCTCAGTTCCTGGACAAGGATGAGGCGGACTTAATGGGTATGTATTACAATACCGATGTACGAAAGACCGAATGTTTTAAAACATCGAATGGGTCAAAGACCGACACGATTTTTTTCTGAAACCGTAAACTTTTCAGAATTAATTAAAACGGCATCATACAGAACCCATTAGGTTAGGTTAGGTTAGGTTTTTTTTTTTTTTCTATGTTAGATAGGCCAGACAAACGAACTAGTGGGTCACCTGATGTTAAATGAACACCACTGTCCATAGACACCCGCAGCGCTTTACACGATGCCAGTGCGTTGTCGGCCCTAAAGGAGAGGTTTGTTTTATAACAATCTTAAAAAGTTAACGGTTTCAGAAAAAAATCGTGTTGTCTTTTGACCCATTCGATGTTTTAATACAATCGGTCTTTCGTACTTCGGTATTGTAATACATACCCGTGTGTGTGTCTGTCTGTCTGTAGCGTCATAGCTCTGAAACGAGTGAACCGATTTGGATGCGGTTTTTTTAAAAGCTTTTTACTAACTGCAATTGCACCGTTATCCAAGATATTTGATAAAAACACCGGTTCTCGTCCGATCACCGAGGTTAAGCAACGTCGAGCGCGGTCAGTACTTGGATGGGTGACCGCCTGTTTTTTTTTGTTTTCCATGTACTATTTTTTTTATTGTGATCTTAATGACAATAATTTTGCCTTCTTTTATTTTATTGAATTGTTTATTAATGAAACTAACTTAGCTTGTACGACCGCTTTAGCCTAGTTGGTAGTGACCCTGCCTACGAAGCAAGAGGTCCTGGGTTCAAATCCCGGTAAGGGCATTTATTTATGTGATGAGCACGAATATTTGTTCCTGAGTTATGGATGTTTTCTATGTATTTAAGTATTTATTTATCTATATAAGTATGTTTATCGTCGTCTAGTACCCATAGTACAAGCTTTTGCTTAGTTTGGGACTAGGTCGATTTGTGTAAGATTGTCCCCTAATATTTATTATTTATTTATTTATTTATTTGTGTGATGAGCACGAATATTTGTTCCTGAGTTATGGATGTTTTCTATGTATTTAAGTATTTATTTATCTATATAAGTATGTTTATCGTCGTCTAGTACCCATAGTACAAGCTTTGCTTAGTTTGGGACTAGGTCGATTTGTGTAAGATTGTCCCGTGATATTTATTATTTTTTTTTATTTTTTTTTATTTATTATGTTGCTTGCCCATTAGGGGTTCTGTATGATGCCGTTTTAATAAATTCTGAGAAGTTTACGGTTTCAGAAAAAAATCGTGTCGGTCATTTGACCCATTCGATGTTTTAATACATTCGATCTTTCGTACTTCGGTATTGTAATACATACCCACACACACATAGCGGTCAAACTAATAACACACCTCTTTTTGTGTCGGCGGTTAAAATGTTGAGTTTGTTCTTTCCCCAGGGCTATGAGACGCGGCTGGGCCCCGGCGGCGGCTCCCTCTCGGGAGGCCAGAAGCAGCGGATTGCCATCGCGCGCGCGCTGGTCAGGCAGCCAAGACTGCTGCTGCTGGATGAAGCCACCTCAGCACTGGACGCCGCCAGCGAGAAGGTAAGGAGACCAGCGGCATGAAATCATTCTATCATCATCATCATTTCAGCCGTAGGACGTCCACTGCTGGACATAGGCTCATTGACGCCCAATCATTACGGTTGGAAGCGACTTGCATCCACACACACACACACACCGATGGGGCCAAAAGGTTCTCGAATGGCGTCTACGGACCGGGACGCGGTGTAGGGAGGCCTCCCAATTTCAGCAAGAGTCAGCAAGGCGCTTAAAGGCGTTCAAGGCACGATGTCAGAGTCAGTAAGACCTTTCGCTTATAGGGTGATAGCACTGGTAATGGACAAGGACCAATTATGGACATTTTTTTTCCGTAAACCCAAATTTCAAGAAACGGACACACTACATTTTTAAATTATCAACACTATGCTCACATAACTGATGATTATAACTGGTAAAGTCCATGAATGGTAGGCTATAAGGTATTGAATCTTTGCTGTCCATTACTAAATAAATAAATATCACGGGACAATTCACACCTAGTCCCAAAGTAAGCTAAGCAAAGCTTGTGTTATGGGTACTAGGCAACGGATAAACATACTTATATAGATAGATTTATACTTAAATACACATTAAACACCCAAGACCCGAGAACAAACATTAGTATTTTTGATACAAATCTTCCGGAGTCGCTTAAGGGCGTACTGGCTTGACAGTTCCTCTTAAATAGAGACAACCTCTATTGTGTTCTCTGTTTAGTGTATATTTGTGTTGATATGATATGTATTAGTCTACTGTACCTATTCATTAAGTATATAATATAGTAGTGTGTAGTTGCGTGTATTCTTTGTATGTATGTGTATTGTTTATGTTAAGTATATTGGTTTGGGTTTACTTTTGATTTCGACTCTTTTTTAATACTCAGCATTGTATGCCTACTCTTGTCTCTGAAGTCCTGTCAATTGTTCAAAGGTTAACTGGAAGAGATCCCTTTACGGGATAAGTTCGCCTTTGTACATCTGTTTTTCTTTTTAACTGTTATTTTTCATGTTTTACGTACAATAAAGAGTTTTACATACATACATACATACAAATATCTGCCCCGACACGGGAATCGAACCCGGGACCTCAAGCTTCGTAGTCAGGTTCTCTAACCACTAGGCCATCTGGTCGTCTGTTTAATGGGGATTTACTGTGCTTAACATGTCCATGATTGGTGCCGTCACCCTAATGCGTTCAGGGATGGATTTTTTTTTTTTTTTACATAAAACTGACACGTGATTGACCACTATCTCACCTGATGAAAAGTGCAGATGAGAGGTGTACCTCACTGGTTCAGTAACAGCCTATTCACTCTAGCTTTGAAGACACCCAGGTTGTATTTATCAGGAAATACAGACGACGGGAGCGAATTCCATTCTTTAGCAGTTCGCATTAGGAAGGATGACGCTCGCCGCTTCGTGATCCTGAGCTGATAAGGTGTTGTTGCAGACGGTGCAAGCGGCCCTGGAGGCTGCTTCAGCAGGCCGCACCACCGTCACCATCGCGCACCGCCTCGCCACCGTGCGGAACCACGACGTCATCGCCGTCGTCGACAAAGGTACACCAAATACTATCATCCCAACCTATATATATTCAACGACCGCTTTATTATTATTATTATTTTATTTATTCATTAGATAACAATAGATCCATAATCTTGTTAGTAGACAACTTACAAGCTAAGTTAGTTTCAAATAAACAATTCAATAAAATAAAATAAGGCGAAAATAGCATTAAGATCACAATTAATTATCAGTAAAAATTAAATTCAATGTCCAAACGAAATAAATTAAATTAAGTAAATTAAGAGACAAATACACAAACATTTTAATTAAACAACATTAATCAAATTCCATGTCACAAAATACTAGGTACATGTTTATAATAAATAATAGTGATCACATTACATATTACATTTCCATCATGAGACAGTTAAGGTGTTCAAGTATGGGAGAGTCAGGCCTGCATACAAACGTTTGCAGAATGCTGTTGGAGCTGTTCCGCATTCTGCTCACCAGCGAGGCGGCTCTCTTGCGCATGATGGCATGGAACCCATCCGTGCGAGCCTCCGCAAACATCTGTGATGCACTGCAGAAACGGGGCAGCCCCAACAGCGCTCGCAAACTATTATTATATTGAACCCTCAGGCCACCAAGCGCTTTCCGAGTACAGTCAAACCACAGGCTGCTCGTATAAAAGCTCTGGCAGTACGCTTTGAATAATGTAATCTTAACTTGCTCAGAGCATTAGCCTAGTTGGTAGTGACCCTGCCTACGAAGCAAGAAGTCCTGGGTTCAAATCCCGGTAAGGGCATTTATTTGTGTGATGAGCACGAATATTTGTTCCTGAGTTATGGATGTTTTCTATGTATTTAAGTATTTATTTATCTATATAAGTATGTTTATCGTCGTCTAGTACCCATAGTACAAGCTTTGCTTAGTTTGGGACTAGGTCGATTTGTGTAAGATTGTCCCCTAATATAAAAAAAAAAATATATCTGTCTAATGTGGCTTATCCCCACGAACACATTGACAATGATGATGATAATCGCGATCTAAATTTGCATTGCGTCCGCGTAACCGGGGCATACTGGCTGAGCTCGCGGCGCGTACAGTTTCACATAGAAACTCCCCTCTAGTACGCGCTTTGCACTGTCTAAATGTGCTTCTCGTGTCTGCATCTGACTGGGATGTATTTGCAAGCAGTTGGGTAATTGTGTGCCAGGAATGCATGAGGTTTTGCGAGAGGATGGATATCCGGACTTCGTCTGTAGTGTACTACGTTTATATCTTACTGTCCCAAGCTCGTGGAGCAACTAGTCAGGTTGTCCGTCCCGGACGTGCCCAGAATTACCCTGAGACCGCGTATGCGTCCCCTGCTGTGTGTGCCGGCTGCGCGCACCGCGGCGCGTAGGCAATCGCCGCTGCCCCGAGCCCTGGCGCTGCTGAACTCGCTCCTGGTGTCGACACCGGAGTGCGACTTGCTGGCGGGGCGGTGGGCGGCAGTGTCTCAGCAAGTACTGATTTTTTGCGAGAAGAGGGATGACAGGCTGACTACGGTTCCTACTTGATATTCCACAGCTTATTTTTGTTTGTTTTTATGGTTATGTTATTTATCTTATTATATACTGTATTTTTTCTTGTGTTCTCTTGCTTTTGTTATTTTTTTTTTTTTTGTAAATTTTATAGCGCTTTGGGTAATACTGTTATGCTGTAAAATTGTTTTTTGAAATAAATAAATAAATAAATAAATAAATCTTTTCTGTTTTTACTGTTAAATTTACATTTGTTGTTTGTGTTGTTGTAATTCATAGTGCTTTAGTTTTTTAACTGTAAAGCTAAATTTGTTTGATATAAATATGTAGCGACTACTAGCGCCATCTAGTCATCACTGCATCGCGCTATCGAAGTTTCTCAACTCAGCTGCATAAATACAACTTCCAACTTTCGTCCATTGGACTTCGGTCCCCAGGCATAACACCTGCCTGGAGAGAGATCTCTCTATTGTAACTACCCCCAAATTGGTGACCCACGACATTGGATAAAATCGCAACCTTCAGACACACAAGACGATGACGCAGTCTCACAGCAAGCCATAACTCACCGCACTGTGCACCATTAGCATGTATCTATTATCTGCCTGGTGTCTACAGTTCGCAAATCCTCCTCCCACTACTTCCACTTGCCAATCAATCAACCAACGCTCGCCAACAAGGCTCCGAGCAATCACGCAACAGGCATGCATCACAAGTAGCAGAGGAACAACAATGCTCGCCGACGAGGCTCTGAGCGACTGGCCCTTGCAAGCGCCCACATGACGCACAGACTGCACTCCACTGCAATTCGTATCGACCTCCGGTCTAAAAGGGGGGCTGATGTAGCGATTACTAGCGCCATCTAGTCATCACTGCATCGCGCTATCGAAGTTTCTCAACTCAGCTGCATAAATACAACTTCCAACTTTCGTCCATTGGACTTCGGTCCCCAGGCATAACATCTGCCTGGAGAGAGATCTCTCTATTGTAACTACCCCCAAAAATAATAAATAAATATAGGTATTATCAAACCGGGTTTAGAAAGGGATTGAGCTCATATGTCATTTTTGAACTAATGCATGATATGACATTGTCAGTGGTAGAGTGTGCAGATAAATGAAACTGTTATTTTAGTACAATCAAGGATGATATAGACTGGATTGGCATTCGCCATAGTACGGATCGGCCGCGGTTTTTGTAGTTCGATTATTAAATCTAGATGGTGGCGCTGAAATATAACCAGAGGCTTTGAAGGCAAAATAATAAGACTACAGATGTTTCATATTACTACAAATGTATTATTTTTAAATGCATAATAATACATTTGCAGTGATGTGGATATCTGTAGTCTTATTGTTTTGCCTTCAAAGCCTCTGGCTATATTTCAGCGCCATCTAAATTTAATAATCGAACTACAAAAACCGCGGCCGATCCGTACTATGGCGACTGCCAATCCGGCTATAGATATCATCCTTGGTACAATGAAGTTTTGTCCTTTTCCTTATGTGTGAGTCATTAATAAATAGTTATCATCCGGTATTTTACATCATGATAGAATCACCAGCATCAAGAAAACTCTTAACTATACGTACAGGTACCTAGCTAAAATAATGATGATGATGATGATGAAAGTTGGCTTGTTCACAGGCGTGATAGCAGAAATGGGCAGCCACGACGAGCTGGTGCGCAAGAGAGGGCTCTACTGGGACCTTCTACAGCAACAGGGGCCCTGCTGAGCGCCGCCATCTTGGGGACGCCATCTTGGAGACGCCATCTTGGAAGTAGACGCCATCTCGTGTAGAAATAACCAATGATCGGAAAAAAGGTCGTGTTTTAAAAAAAACTATCCCTGTTTCTTATATGTAGTAGAGACTTCCTAATGTAATGATGTTACAAATGATTAGAGCGGCAGGCTTATTTGTCGATTCACTGTCATTAAGTAAAAATCTTTGGTAAAAATGGAAAATTATCCACTTGAATTGACTGTTTCAAATTTTTACCTAAAATAATACTGTTCAAAATGAATTTTGGAAAAATGCAATTTTATTTCAGCACAATTAAATTTTGTTAAAAATTATTTTGAACAGTATTATCTTAGGGGGAAATTCAAAACGGTCAATTCAAGTGGACGATTTTCCATTTGTACCTAACGACAGTAAATCTTATTGTCTAACGTTTCTGACGCTTGCCTTCGCACTCACTATTTCTTTCTGTCAAACGGTATAAGTTGATGACAGAAAGAGACGGTGAAAGCGAAGGCAAGCGTCAGAAGCTTTAAACAATACGGGCTCGGGTATCTACTCCACACATTGGGCTTTTCAAAATCTGGCTCGTGCTGAGGCACCGACTTCAAACAGATTAGTTGAAAGACATTGTAATGTTTCTTTTGTGTGTTTGTTGAAGGCGGTTTTATTTTTTATTAAAGTATTATTTTTATTCAAGTGTACACACCAGAAGCGCGCGCTTGAATGTGTACACTTCAATAACTCCTAGTTCTCAAAACGCACGTTAGTAAAGCGCGCGTTTGAAAGCGCCAAATGTGTACCCGCTATTAATGACATTCTTAGATTGGAAACGAACCATTCCAACTCCTAAATAGGTCCTAAATTTTTGTGGTTATGTTTTGTATCACAAGTGAAATGGCGGACGTTTTTCCGACCATTGGAAATAACTTAAGAAAACAATTGGGGATGTCTATTTTTTTGCAATGTATAGAAAATCGAAAACCATTTCGAGATAAATGCTTTTTAAATCGTTTTCTGTAGTTATTTAATTTTAATATTATGTAATGAATTTATTACATAACAAATAAGCAATGAACTTCATTTGACATTGGTGTAAATTGCGTGACCGGTTCAAGTCGTACTTTATTCTGTGTGGTTAGAATTCTTCACAATTTACGCGTGGATTATACTACGGAGTTTGATTTGGACCCGCTGTCTGACATCTAGCACTTTGTCAGTGCCAGTAAGGTGACATAGTGTATAGTGTACCACTACGCAAAAAATAATTAAAGGGGTTGCCTTATCGTAAGCTTTTAGATAGATTTAGAAATTTGGCATTGTGGGAGCCCTCAATTATAATCTGACGTCATCAACTAAAATAGTTTCAATAATTAATTTTGAAAAAAGTAGAGAACTAAATGACAAAATATTGAAATTAGTTTCATATAATTGACTTTTCTATACAAAAAAAATATAAAAACCACTGGTAATTTTTTTTAGACATTCCCAATTAAGAAATGTTAGTTGTTAGGTGACTTAAAAATTTTGTTGTGAGCGCGCCAAGCTTCTAGGGCATTTATTGCATTCATTTAAGTATCATTACTACTTAATTTATTGAAACAGGCGTTACTTTGCGGAGGTCCATATTAATGAACTAAAACAATTACTTTGCTCACCCGCGACCTTACAATAGTTACGTTTATGCAAGAAATGTGCGTTCATGCAGTTCCTCCAC
Organism: Archips xylosteana; assembly: GCA_947563465.1. Classification (NCBI taxonomy): domain Eukaryota; kingdom Metazoa; phylum Arthropoda; class Insecta; order Lepidoptera; family Tortricidae; genus Archips; species Archips xylosteana. The sequence continues at coordinate 11,159,659 of OX387373.1, forward strand.
CTCCACACTGTACGAACACACACAAATCACATAAACACAACTATCACCACCACCAAGCTACACTGACGCGTTTCGAACTCAACCAGAGCTCATCCTCGGAGTTACCACAACCGTATGCTATGCTACCAAATGTTAAACTACAGTCAGTTTAACTATTGTAAGGTCGCGGGTGAGCAAAGTAATTGTTTTAGTTCATCATTACTACTTATTAGTAACATTTTAGTTTTGAAATTAATTTGTAAGATATTTGAGGATTCACTCTAATGAGCAGTGTATATCGAAACACGATTACTTATTGTAGTTTGCTCGATAAATAAAAAAACTCCAAAGTCGTCTCTGAATAATAAAATAAATCCTTAGTACGACGTAAATCATGAGTTTGATAGTTAGTTTTTTAGGGTTCCGTAGTCCGTCTGTCCGTCTGTCTGTCCGCGGCTAAGCTCAGAGACGAGACTGTTAGTACTAGAAAGCTGTGATTTGGCACGAATATATATATCAGTCACGCCGACAAAGTGGTTAAGTAAAAAAAACTAAAAAAATTTTTTTAGGGTACCTCCCATAGACGTAAAGTGGAGGTGATTATTTTTTTCTCGACTATCCCTATAGTGTGGGGTATCGTTGGATAGGTATTTGAAAATAAATAGGGGTTTGCTAAGACCATATTTTGATAAAGTGAATATTTTCGGAGATATTCACTCCGAAAGTTCAAAATAATGTGTCCCCCCCTCTAACTTTTGAACCGCACGTCTAAAAAATATGAAAAAAATCACGTAAGTTAAACTTAATAAAAACTTTCTAGGAAAATTATTTTCAACTTAATCAGTTGAGCAGTTTTTAAGTTTTTGTAAAAAAATATTTCTAAACTAAGACTGTAATTTAACCGCCACTGCAAGCATTTTTTTTCTTTAAGTACCTATAAGATCACGCTAACAGTATCTTCTTTCAAATAAAAAAAATTGAAATCGGTTCATATAACACATCTGAAAAAACATCAACATACATAAGTAATACGTTAGTTCTAGTAGTTAGATTAGTTACCCAATTCGCCGATAGATGGCGCTGTACCGCCGACCGCGGGAGTTGAGACCAAAACAACCACATTAAAAAGTATGCAAAGATTTTTTCGTACCTGCTACGGAACCCTATCTTGGGCGTGTCCGACACGCTCTTGGCCGGTTTTTTACATATCAAGTCATGAGTTTTTGAACGTCAATAAAACAAAAAGTTTTCTAAGGCCTACATTTTATTTGTTTTAGTAAAACGATGAAAATACCTAAATACACGCGCGGTATGATCAACCTATCTTGAGCCGCCGCGCTTCCCCGTCGTTATCGATAGTGCATAGAATACCTATAATCGATCAGCGCTAAAAGCTCGGTACCCTTAATAGGTACTACTTTGTGATTATACTTCATGTAAGTACTTTTTTCTTTTTTTTTTTATTCCCCTAGCTACCCCCACATAAATGCAGGGCCTATATCAACAACAACTATCATACCAGTTCCATCAAATACTACATCTCGTACTGTTATGCTTCATACTTTGTCTTTCTATTATGCCATCCTCATACTTTCTTTGGGCTTCCGACCCTTCAAACTAACTAGCTGACTTATTATCTAACTATACATAACAAATTCTTTTCTCTGATTCCGGCCTCTAGTACCATCATGTAAGTACTTACAAGTGACTGGCTTATTTATTACTGACTTATTGTAGTAGGTATAGCCAAGGCTAAGGAATAATTACGATTGACTTATTTATAAGTACTTATTACTGAGAAGTAAAAGCACTTACTTATGTATGACTTATTTAAGCATTTTCAATTTGAAGTGTCGTTTATCATGAGTAATATCCATTTTCGTAAATAAAGTGCCCTTGTTTTTTGAGTTGCCTTTGCTAAAAGTAGAAAATTACGGTGATTTTTTAATCAATAATTTCTGAGTAAGAAAACTACTTAATAAAATTCTAAAAAGTAGCAGATTAGTACATTTTAAATCGAAAATACTTATTTATAGGTGGTTATTGTGTACTTATATCCCTATTGACTTATGAATTGGCTTATTTGACTTTATTCTAAGCCGTTCACCTTTCATACAAACGAGGTCACTTTGATGTCTTGGTTCTCCACTAGGAGGTGATTTGGCTGTGATCTGTTGATGGCTATTCCGAGCATTGATAAAGGACATTCAGAGTTCCTAAGATACCCACCTGATTGAATCTGCGTTTAACACGGAAATCTAACATGGCAATAAAATGTATGAAAATCTAAGTGCTGATACAAATTCTCTCGCTGTGGTGTGAACTGCTTGTTATCAGTTGTGTATGTTGGGAACTCTGGACCTCCATCATCGATGCTCTGGATATCCATCATCAGATCTCAACCGGGGCACCGCCCTGGTGGAGAAATAAGGCATCAAAGTGGCCTCGTTTGTATGAAAGGTGGACTGTGGACCGAATTATTTGACCATGAGTGATCTTATTAGGCTACGGAATAAGTTATCTACTTAAATTTTAGGAACTTATGTGTTCAAGAGCGGACGAATGTTAGATATAGATAAATTTATAAGCAATTTGTGTTCTGTTCCTGTTATAGCTTGAAATAATATCGAATAATGAAATGAATCTCGGAATTATTTTAATAAAAGTAAATTAATATCAAAGTCAATTATATTACAATGCATTAACGGTGCCTTTTAATACAAGACATTTTAGAAATAATTTTAAGAAATTTACAAAATTTAAGGACGAATCATGAAGACCAATGTCTACAATGTGTTCGATGTTTTGTTTTCGCTATAGAGGTCTCTGTACCGTATACTTAGTATAAGTTTTACTTCACCAAAATACTTCTCGATCGCGTTTATGTAAAAATTTCAATTCTATGGAAACATGGACGCGCGGCTGCGGAGGCGCTGTCCATGTTTCCCTAGTAATTGTTTTTTTTACGTAAACGCGATGGAGAAGTATTTTGGTGAAGTAAAACATATACTAAGTATACCGGTAACCTATGTTTCGAAACTCGTTTACTCGAATTTCATTTATCCGAAAACGGTTCACCGAAGTTTTAAAATCCATTATAGGTATATTGTTTTCCATAACTTTACAATGCCACAAATTCATTTGACCACTACGTTATTTTCAAACAAATTTGAAATCCTGAATAACAATATCCATTTCTAGGGTTCCGTACCCAAAGGGTAAAAACGGGACCCTATTACTGACACTTCGCTGTCCGTCCGTCTGTCCGTCTGTCACCAGGCTGTATCTCAGTAACCGTGATAGCTAGACAGCTGAAATTTTCATAGATTATGTATTTCGGTTGCCGCTATAACAACAAATACTAAAAAACAGAATAAAATAAATATTTAAGGGGGCTCCCATACAACAAACGTAATTTTTTTGCTCGATATTGATAACGGCAACAGGTTAGACGCTTGAAATATTCACAGAATATTTAGTTATATATTTACTTTAAAAATAAATAATTAAAAGTTAAGGGGGGCTCCCATACAACAAACGTGATTTTTTTTGTCGTTTGGTACGGGACCCTTCGTGCGCGAGTCCTACTCGCACTTGGTCGGTTTGTTTATTTGTCAACCCAATTACTTGCCATCTTTTTTATAAAAATGATGTAAATTTAATTGTCTCGTAGCATTAGACTTCGATTCTCGTAGGCATTGACGGTCCTCTTTTTTTATCATCCTTGGTAAATTTATTCGATGTAAGAAAAAACCAAACAATTTCGCTAGATTTTACTAGTTTAATTTATCGACTGTGATTAAGAAATATTTAAGTTTAGCGATAATTAGTGATGTAAGTTAGATTAAGTTTTGCTGTGAGAGCGCGTATACTACGTTGAGAATTCAATCTAAATAAACATCAAAGAAAAATGTAACATACCATTTTTCTTTACAATGATCTTTGTAAATTCTTCTAAGGCAGTCGTTTTGCGACGATCGTAGTGTGATAGTTCTAATAGAGTACTACTATCAAAAAGTCAGCTTAATTAATTTCACCAGGAAATGTTATAATTACCTCGACGTTTCAACCACGGCAACGACCGTGGTCACATGTAGACGAGAAATTGTTCCTATTTCGTCGGATTCCTGATTCAACTGCGGGTAGTTCGAAGAATTGGCGCGGCCTTACCCAAGACACTGTCGCTGCAATGTGGTCGAAAGTTCGAGAAAACTTTAACAATACAGATGTAATGTCACTTCCTGGATGATCACAATTATGAGGGAGAATTGCGAGAGCTTGAACCATTAGAATCACATCAAAATGACTGCCATAGTTCAATAAATAACGGGCTCCGGGGTGTATTGGCCCAAGTGTCAAAATGTCTAAGGGGTCTAGATGTCCAGATGCCATAAACACCACAGGTCATTTGGCCACAGTGTTAAATTGTCCAGGGCGTCATAATGTCCAGACGCCACAACGACCAACTGGACAATCTGGCCCGAGTGTTGAATTGTCCGGGATTTCGTAAGATCCAGATGCCATAAAGACCATAATGACCTCGCTATAGTGGCTCAACAAATAAGGTTTTGAGCACTGGACGTTTTGACACTTGGTCATTTTGACTACTGGGGTCCTTGGACGTTTTGACATTCGGACGTTCTAACATTTGGACATATTGACACTTGGGCCAATACACCCCGGCCGGAGGCAAATAACGGCTGTTTTAAATTGTATGCTTTAAATGCTACGACTTATGCAGGGTTGTACCGAGAGAATAAATGTAAGTACAGAAAAATAAAACAATCATTGGAAAAACTGTCTTTTATTTCGAGGAGTAACACAGCCAAGATGACCAACATACTAAAAAATTCATTATAATAGTATATTAATAAGCCAAACATATTGAGCCAAAGTATTGAACTTGGACGTTTTATCGAAGTTTGAGCTACAATTAAGACAATTATTAACTTAGACATAGTTTTTTCTTTGGAAATTTTGAGTAAGGATTTATTTTTACAAATTGAAACGATGTAGCTAGAAACAATTTTGATTAAACATCTAATATCTTGAGCTTATCTATTCTAATGAAAGGCTACACCTAAGGCCCCGTCGTTTCTGAATCATGGTCTTAAACTCTGCAATACTTAGAAACAAGAAGTACCATCACCATACACTCCAATACAAAACCGGGTGTGTGCAGTTCCTCTGCGCGGAAGAAGTGAAACTTCGTAATGTGGAAATGAAAAAGGCACTTATACATCAATATGAACCTTATCGCAATAACTTAAAGTACTAAATTTACTTATGCATCTATGTGTTTAAATTGGGTACGTATCAAAATATATAAAGTTTAAAACAAATAATGGACGAAATACATAATGGTCATTTGATATAATGCAATTTTCTTGGAAATTCTCAACTTTACAGGATTTTCATAAAATAAACCTAACCTAACCTAAACCAATCTGTAGAAAACGATTAAAAAAATTCGTTTAATCAATAGTTTCATAGAAAATTTTAGTATGTATTATGTACTAGCGACCCGCCCCGGCTTCGCACGGGTACAACTATATTATACATTGGTTAGCATTTTCATTAATGTTTAAAATGAAAAAAGTTGTTGTAGTGACATAACTACAATAGTTGGACATATGCTACCGCGGAGTTTTTTGTAGACATTATGATGTTCTTCAATATTGTTGTACATTATTTTGTTCTATCGCTAATAGTTTCGGCAGCGCATTCGACGAAAGACATTTTAAGACTCATTTTTCTACACCTTCGGTTACATTGTTCAAATTTTACCAAGGATCCCTAATTTTTTTTAAAATGAAATGTAGCCTATGTCAAATTGGAAGAATGTAGCATTCTATTGGTGAAAGAATTTTTTAAATCGGCCCAGTACTTTTTGAGCCCATTCATTACAAACATACAAAAATAGGTACAAATCTTTCCTCTTTATAATATTAGTGTAGATGACCATTATGTATTTCGTCCATTATTTGTTTTAAACTTTATATAATTATTTTGATACGTACCCGTTTAAATTACTCACTAGATGGCGCTTTTATCAAGTCTCATACATTTGCGGCTAGCAAGCAAGCAACCAACTACAGCGCTAGCGAAACAAGTTACATAACTCGTCGCTAGATGGCGTTGCTCCTCGTGCGCACGTTATTTTCAATAATTTTTCTTGATTTTTCGTAATTCTCAAAGATATTCAATACTTTTTTTTACTAAATACGTTTAAAATACTTTATTCTACGATCTACCATTAAAATAGTTTTGATTTTTACAAGTTTTCATACTAAACCACGCAACTGTTCTGGATCGCACTGACGAAGTGTTTAACATGCGTTAGCATATATACAATGCGAAAGTCTCGCAAACGTCAGCTTGCGTTGCGTTGCGTTGCTTATATAATGCAACGCTTGTTGGAAGTCTCATTAGAAGTTTCACTTCAACAAAAGCAGGGTTGGTTAGATCAATTTTACTGGATTCGTTATTTCGTAGTAGCGAAATTTCCATTCGCATTTTTCCCACAATGGTTTTTAACTGAAGCTTATTTACACAATCGTTTTTTCCCGAATTTTTAACCCCCGGCACGAAAAGGGGTGTTATAAGTTTGACCGCTATGTGTGTTTGTGTCTGTCTATGCAATCATAGCTCCTAAACGGGTGAACCGATTCGGTTGCGGTTTTCTTTATTTGAAAGTTGTTTTCTTGGCGAAGGTTCTTAGACATGTTTTATCAAAACAACGATTCTGGAAAATTGATCTGACCAGTCATCCATTTGTATTTCTAATTACGTTACACTCTCGATTGGTCTAAATTTTTACGAGTATCACGCATCATTATCACCTTCAAGTTTGTTTACTTCTATATCTATTACTATTACTAACATGATTACTCAATTTTTTTTGAAATATTTCAACTCGTGTCTGGGTAATATTTATGCTGAGTGAGTCTAACAGCGAATATGGTGGTGCTGGTGCACCACCTGCTGTAAACTAGTCCTTCCTTCTTTCTATTAAAGGGTTGCCTGGACGAGATCGCTATTAAGTGATAAGGCCACCTATTGCTTACCTTGTAACTTTCTTTCTGTGTCGCTTACTATTTCTGGTGTACAATAAAGAGTCATTGTACCTATTGTATTGTATGGTCAGTGTGTTATTTTTTTTAAAACAATCCCAATTGATAACCAGCCGCCATACCTACTAAGTACACCAATTGATGGATGGGCGACTGGGCGTGTTAGGCACTGGTCCCACCGCCGGCGACGAGCGATAAACGAGTAGAACTAGAAACTATAGAAACAAGTGGGCGAGCGGCGAGAAGCGGGTGTGTAGTTTCGATAGTTTTCTTGCTCGGCTATAAGCGAGTGTTCGAGTGCGACGGGCGATTGTACGGTAGAATGATCGCTCTGATTGTCAAGCGTTCATCGCCGAGTACCGCTGAGCGAGTTTTATCCTTGACTGCTTTTATCGCTGCGATCAACTAGTGAAGCGAGTCCTTGCCGGCAGCAAGGTATAAATATACACTGATGAGCAAAAATAAAGGGTCGCTTACAAAAATGACGATAACCACAAAACCCGCTGTGATAGCTTCTTCGAGTAAAATGAGTTCAGTAATAGTACATTACTGCAGCGGCCGCGAAATAGGGGATTGCCGGCCTCGTATCTCTAGATGGCCTCGTTCTGTTCGTGGCCAAGGCTTGTATAGAGTTTTTCTCAAACATGCATCATCATCATCACCACCATCATCACCATCACCATCACCAACAACATCATCAACATCCATCAACATCCATCAACATCCATCAACATCGATCAACATCCATCCATCCATCCATCAACATCATCAACATCCATCCGTCCGTCCGTCCGTCCGTCCGTCCGTCCGTCCATCCATCCGTCCATCCATCCATCCATCCATCCATCCATACATCCATCCATCCGTCCACGTCGACCACGTCGACCTATTAAACGTCATGGTGCTGTGTCACATAAAACAATAGACGATCACTTTGCTGGCCTTGGCCAGCAATGTTGTATGAAATTCCATTATTGACCTCTCGTCTAGGCGCACCGGCGCACCTGCAACGTGACAGTTCGTGGCGTATTATAAGGAACATAACGTCAATATTTCATTGCATATTTGAGAAAAGAGTTTTATTCTCAATTAAACTTTTTCTTGTTAAGAATAAAGCTCTTTACTAAACTCATTTTACTCGAAGAAGCTATCACAGCGGGTTTAAAGTCACATCTTTTTATTGTAGACTGTGGGTAATACAGCAGTTGTTAAACTTATTAGAGACGTGCCGTCACAATCAGCCAGTTTTGGCATACAATATTTAATAATAGATTAAGCTCGCCAAGATACATTTACAGTGGTGGTCATACAATTAAGAACGATTTGAAGTTTCCGATTTTTTTTTATCTAAATCATGTCATATGTCTAGTTGTGTTCCTTCTTAGAAGTAACAAATTATGTTATAAAATAGCCACATGGATAGAGCAAACGGGATTAAGAATAATAGTGTATAATTGCTAACATTTTTTTTTACAAATTTTATTTGTTCTCTATACTAATAAATTCAAATAGTAATGAAGCTGGACAAATAATTAAGAACGATTTATTAAACTGCTCGAGAGTTGTTTTATATGAAACTTAGATTAAATAAATCATATTAATGTGAAGTTGGTATAGAAAAAAAAAGCAATTTAATACATTTGAATTAAAATTAATAGTTAGTAGCATGTCCACGGCTTTTAATTACGGCTTTACACCGGCGAGGCATTGAATCTATCAATTTTTGACATTTCGCAAGAGAAATAGAGTTCCATTCTTCTAAGAAAACGTCGTACAGCTCTCTCAAATTGCCACACTGTCGATATGAAACCTTTTTCTTGACTTCGCACCAAAGATGCTCTATTGGGTTAAGATCTGGGCTGTTGGCTGGCCAATCTAAGACAGAAACTGATTGTGATGTGAGGAATTCCTTAACGGTGCGTGCAGTATGCTTTGGATCATTGTCGTGCTGGAATGTCCAAATAACCGGAAGCACGTCTTCGGCATATGGTAACATTGTTTCTTGCAGTATATTTTTGTATTGGAATTGATCCATGTTTCCTTCTATCAGCCTAACAGGTCCAACGCCATGTCCAGAAAAGCACCCCCAAATTTTCACATTTCCCCCGCCATGCTTTAATGTCACTTTTGTGTACTTTGGGTCGAATGCTTTATTCGGAGGGCGTCGTACATATCGTTTTCCATCAGAACATACCCTATTTATTTTTGTCTCGTCAGAAAAAAGAACGTTTTTCCACTGTCTGACTGTCCAGTTTTCATACCTTCTTGCAAATGCAAGTCGGGCTTGCCTATGACATCGTTTCAACATAGGCACCTTCCTTGCTATCCTTCCGTTCAACTTATTTTCTACCAAACGCCTTCGAATAGTGCGTGCAGAGATTGCTGAAGGGTTGTTTTCGCCAAAATATTCTTTTCTCAACTCATTAGACCCTTTAAAAGGATTTTGTTTTGCCAAACGAACGATATTTCGATCATCTCGACGAGATGACTTTCTTTGTCTAGGTCCACCTGGAACGTTTGAAGTAGTTTGATACGTGGAAAAATGCTTTACGGCATGGAAAACCATTGTTTTTGAACATTGCAGATAGTCGGCTATCTTTTTATACGACCAATTCTTCTCGCGAAGTTTTATTATTACTTCTCTTGTAGATTTATCACAACTTTTATTTTTCCCCATTGTTTTTATACGAAGTAATCACTTTTAAGACTTTAACAGCACGAAATGGCGCCAAAATTATACGAATAATAATCTACAACCACAGAGCCACACAGTGTTCTCTATTTAAATTTGAAAAAACAATAAACTATTCAGCGTTCTTAATTACGTGACCAGCCAGTAAGTACTAATACTAGGTTCAGATCGAATGTATAAAGTTTCTCTATTAATTTTTTAGCCAACAATGTTGCATAAATGAATGTACCGGTAGTACGGAAAAGTTTTGCAATACCGAGAGAAATAAAAAAAATACGGGCAATTAGTTATACTTGTTACTTTGAAAAAATCATCTCAATAAATAATCGTTCTTAATTATATGGCCACCACTGTATATTGCGAGTTATGTCAGTGCCCTAAGTACATCAAATATATTGATTATTATCTATTAAATATAATTATTCAAAAATATGAGTTATTATTACAGATACGATATTAGTGTTTTGTAATTATAGTCGTTTTTGTAACCGACCCTTTATTTTTGCTCATCCGTGTATATCTCTCTCTTTTATTTACACGGGAGCGATTATCTTTTGCTCGTTTCTTGGGCGAGAAAATCGCCAATAGCTGCTCTCATCGCTTACTCGCCGGCGGTGTGACCAGTGCCAAAACTTTTGGAGTGTGAGCTCGCGCATTGTGTCGTCAGTGTTGTTCGTTCCAGCCGTCGTCGTCGTCGTCTAGGTCTCTGTCTCTGTCTGTGTCGGGGTCGTGGTCGAGCCAGGCGGCGAGCAGCAGCGCCTGCGCGGGCGCGGCCACGGCCCCCGGCAGCCGGGACAGGGCCGGGGCCGCGCACGCCGCCGCGCCCCAACCTATACGGAATATAACAAGATATCAAGATTGGTTTTTGGAGTCTTTGTAAAAAAAAAACAATCTTGATAAGATTGCTTAAGAGCGCCATCTCTTGTCCGGGTGAGCGGATAGTTCCGGAGTGTTGACGTTTCTCGATGAGAACATTAACATAGATGTCGCTAGTGTCGCTGCGTAAGTGACTATAGAAAAACAAATTGAAAAATGTCGAATATAGGAAAAAATTGTGTCTAAACTCCAGCCTGGCCAGTGATGGTGTAGGGCAGCCATACTCAAAGTGTGTTCCGCGGAACCCTAGGGTTCCGCGATACACCTGTAAGGGTTCCGCAAGAATTGAAAAAAAAATTCAAAACACCTCTCTCTGGTCGACCGTTCTGACGCCTATTAATAAAGAATACACTTTTAAAAACTATTGTTTTATTGTAGGGTTCCGTCAAGTATTTCACTTTCCAAAAGGGTTCCGTCACCAAAAAAGATTGAGAACCGCTGGTGTAGGGGTTTGGCACGCAGCACGGAATGCTGAGGACCTGGGTTCGACTCCCAGCGCTGGTCTCTTTTTCTGGTTTTTTTCTGTGTATCCATGTTTCAGTTTGTATTTAGTATGAAAATAACAAGATAGCCTAAGAAAACGACGTCGGGCATCTAATAGATTTTCGTTCGGCCAAGAAAGTGGTCTACCAGTATTGACAAAAGTTTCTGTGAGGTCTAAATATCGGCTTACAAAAAACTCACTTTCCCGAAATGTGCACTTTTTCTGAGGGTACACTTGTTTAGAAGGATCACTTTCACGGAAGGCGCACTGTCTCAAAAAGTGCACTTTCTAATTGGTACATTTTTGACTAGTGCAGATAGTGAGGGCACTGACCTGCGCCGGCGTCGAGCGCCTTGGGGACGTGGCGATATCTATACTGTAGATTGTGAGGGCACTGACCTGTGAGCTCAACTCTCGTGGCGATACCTATACTGTAGATTGTGAGGGCACTGACCTGTGAGCTCAACTCGTGGCGATACCTATACTGTAGATTGTGAGGGCACTGACCTGTGAGCTCAACTCGTGGCGATACCTATACTGTAGATTGTGAGGGCACTGACCTGTGAGCTCAACTCTCGTGGCTCAGCTATACTGCTGAGTGTGGGGGCACTGACCTGCGCCGGCGTCGAGCGCCTTGGGGACGGCGCAGAGCGCGATCAGCCGCGCGCCCCGCGCCCCCCACCAGCGCCCGTAGCACACGCACACGCCCGCGCTCGCGCCCACCCAGAACACCTCTGCACCAAAACACCGACTCTCAATATAGGGCCGTTACAGATAAACCACGATAACATGGCCCGCCCCTCCACATTACTGAAATAATTTTTATTTAGTAGTATCTGCTTTTGTTTGACGGCTGTCTCAACACGCACACATGCGTTAAAAGTTTTGGTGTGCTTAAAGGCCTGGATGCACTTTGATTAGTGATAAGTGCAGGTGATTAGTGATTAGGAGAAAACAAGTGTGGACAGCGACTGATTAGTGCAGGTGATTAGTTGGCTGCGTAGTAACGTGATTAGAAGCGTGTTCTATTTTTTTGCGAGTGAACTGCGAGTAGCCACGTCCCGCGCGCCCTCCCTTTCCCCTCACTAGCAGCATGCCTGCCACTAAACACGTCTGGTTTGAAATTTACTTACAGAGCCAGAACAAGAATTGGACACTACTTGCACTACACACCTGCACTAATCATCCTCAATTACTAATCACTTGCACTCTCACTAATCAAAGTGAATACAGGCCTTTAGAAATACTTTCACAATACATTAAAGACTTCTTGAATTGTGGAGGGGCGGGCCATGTTATCGTAGATTATCTCTACATGACTGCTTTCCAACTGCCAATAGAAGACGTGTTGTCTAAAGACTTGTTTACACTTTTTGAAGTAGCAAGTGCAGGTTAGAAGTGATTAGTATACCCCGTTATCTAACGCTCAGTTTGGGGGCAAGCTAAAATAGTGACGTAGCTTCACATAATTATTTGATTCACATTTACTTATAAATAGTTATTTGTCAAAATTAAATTAAACTTTTGTGAATGTTCTTGAGATAACTCATTCATTGCATCTATTTGATCGGATAGGAGGGCGACAATTATTGAATTTTCAACGACCGCTTTAGCCTAGTTGGTAGTGACCCTGCCTACGAAGCAAGAGGTCCTGGGTTCAAATCCCGGTAAGGGCATTTATTTGTGTGATGAGCACGAATATCTGTTCCTGAGTAATGGATGTTTTCTATGTATTTAAGTTTATATTTATCTATATAAGTATGTCTATCGTCGTCTAGTACCCATAGTACAAGCTTTGCTTAGTTTGGGACTAGGTCGATTTGTGTGAGATTGTCCCCTAATATTATATTATTATAAAATAAAAATCCAGGCATTTAATCTGTAAAAAATATTAATCAGTTGTTAGAAAATAAGGACGTTCAAATTGATAAAAGTATTGTAAACAAAAGCTGCATAGAGCATTACAAAAACTACAGTTTTTGCCAGTTACATTTGTAGAGGTCGAAAAACCATTTTCATTTTTAAAATGGATTTTTACAAGCAGACGACGAAGTTTGACTTCATATAATTTGGAAAAAATATTGTTAATTTATTATGAAACATACTTACAAAAATATTTTTTTTTCTTTCTTTTCATAATAATTTAAAAAAAACTCTATAGAAGAGCTCTGGTAAGTATGGATCTTTTTGATAATTATGTTAGTGAGTGATTAAATGAGCTTAATTTTTTATCGATTCAGATTATCGAAACTGCCCCATCACTTGCCCTCAAACTGAGCATTAGATAACGGGGTCTAGTGATTAGTTAACATGTTTTCACGATGGTAAGTGTTATGTGTTAAGAAATCGTTTACACGCTGCTTAGTTGTGCTTTGTGCAGGTGCAAAGTTTCGAACAAAATGGAGGACGAACAACGATTAGGATTACGAAATATTTTATAGTATAGTCGCGGTAATCGCTTCAGAAATCGAGAATGAGGTGTTAGTTGAAATCGAGAGACCTAAAAGGTTATGGCAAAGAAAATGGATCAGTAGATGAATTCAACATGGAGCTAGTGATAAACTTTTACAGAAACTAATTAATGAGGACCCTATCGAATTAGACTCGGTTGGGCAGCGTTCGGGAAGCTCCGCAATATTATCTTTTCATCCAATATACCTACCACAGTCAATTCAAAAGTCTTTGACCAGTGTGTGTTGCCAGTGATGACTTATGGCACTGCGACGTGGCCGCTAACGATGGGCCTCATAAGAAAGCTCAAAGTCACTCAGAGGGCGATGGAGAGGGCTATGCTTGGAGTTTCTCTGCGGGATCGCATTAGAAATTATGAAATCCGCGCAAGAACTAAAGTCACCGACATAGCTCGAAGAATCGCCAGACTTAAGTGGCAGTGGGCAGGGCACATCGCTCGTAGAATTGACGGCCGATGGGGCAGAAAGGTTCTCGAGTGGCATCAGGGCATGAGCCCGAAGTAGGAAATCCTGTGTTTCGGGCTAGAAGAGCTACCACTAAGGGTTGTATTGGGTGCATTAAGAAACCATACACTTCTCGGATAAAGTTTTATACGTACGAACTCAGGCACTCACCAACAAAGAGCGTGGCCAACAGATCCGACACGTACAGCGTCCCCTCGGCGTCCACCAGCCGCCCGCAGCAGTCCGCGTACAGCAGCGCCAGCGCCGCCGCGCGGTCCGTCCCCTGCCCCCGCGCCGCCCGCGCCCCGCCCGCGCCCCGCCCCGCCCGCGCCCCGTCCGCGCCCCGCCCCGCCCGCGCCCCGCCCGCGCCCCGCCCCGCCCGCGCCCCGTCCGCGCCCCGCCCGCGCAGCGCCCGCGCCGCCGCGCCCGCGCACAGCGGCAGCGCCGCGCCCGCCAGGGGGAGGAGCGCGCCCAAGGGGGGGAGGGAAGTGCGCCCGCACTGACACAGTATACATTAGATAATTGGGTATTTTTATTTTTCGCTGTACCCAAAATTAAGAAATTGTTAACAGGGATTTAGTCCGTTTGGTTACGCAATTTTTCAAAACTTTACAATAAAAAAGATAGTGCGTGGAGTCTCTCCACGCGGAAGAAGTGAAACTTCATAATAAAAAATAAAAAAAATAAAAAACCAGGCGGTCACCCACCCAAATACTAACCGCGCCCGTCGTTGCTTAACTTCGGTGATCGGACGAGAACCGGTGTTTTTGTCATATGTCTTGAAAACGGTGCATCCTATGGCAAAATCAATGAAATTTTCATCCCGCCTTTGAAACCCCGCTCGCAAACGTCTCGTAAACGTCAACTTACGTTGCGTTGCGTTAAATTTAACGCAACGATTTTTGGAAGTCGCATTAGAAGTTTCACTTCAAAAACGTAGCAAACCGGACAATTCTTCACTTCTTGTTAAACATTGTTAAACTTGTTCGATTTGTTACGTTTTTTTTATTGTAAAGGCTTGAAAAAGTGCGTAACCAAACAGAATAATTTTAACTCCTTGTTAACGATTACTTCATTTTGGGTATAACGAAAAATAGAATGCCCCATTACGTTATAGCACAATAGTACATTACTGCAGCGGCCGCGAAATAGGGGAATGCCGGCCGAGTTTTAACGAGGCCATCTAGAGATAAGAGGCCGGCAATTCCTGATCGTGGCCAAGGCTTGTATAGAGTTTTTCTCAAAAATGCATCATCATCATCATCATCATCATCACCGCCATCATCATCACCATCACCATCGACCATCACCAACAACATCATCAACATCCATCAACATCCATCGACATCCATCAACATCCATCATCATCCATCAACAACCATCAACATCCATCAACAACCGTCAACATCCATCAACATCCATCAACATCCATCCATCCATCCATCCATCCATCAACATCCGTCCGTCCGTCCGTCCGTCCATCCATCCATCCATCCATCCATCCATCCACGTCGACCTATTAAACGTCATGGTGCTGTGTCACATAAAACAATAGACGATCACTTTGCTGGCCAAGGCCAGCAATGTTGTATGAAATTCTATTATTGACCTCTCGTCTAGGCGCACCTGCAACGTGACAGTTCGTGGCGTATTATAAGGAACATAACGTCAATATTTCATAGCATGTTTGAGAAAAACAACTAATAGTACTAGCGTACAGAAGGATCACTTTCGAACAAAAGTCAACTTTAGGTATAAAAATTTGGCTACTCTATAGACTGTTAACTGCTTGCACGCGAAATTGAAACTTATCGTGTGATACGAGCGTTCATATCCCGTTGGGCAACGCTGAACCGAAACCAAGAGCACAGGGTTCCCACTTGCCAATATTTAGGTAGGTATATAAATCAAGAAAGATAACAGGGTGTATTAATTCAGTAAACTACCTTTTAAACGCAACAGTATCTTTTATACGGATTTTAAAAATTGTTTAAAAGTCATTGTTTGTTGCAAAAATCACAGAAAAAAGATGCTTAATCAAGGTTCGGCCAAACCGCACCGTGTTTACCGCTTGCTCTCCATAGTAAAGTCGTGACGTTTACGGCACGTCACTGCGGTTCCGCACTGTCAGCGTATTTTAAGCAGCGGTATGGCCGAACCTTTACGTGCGGCGCGGGTAGCGTGCGAACCGAATGCCCAGCGACTATCTACTGCCACACGCCTGCCCGGGAGGCGCGCCGGCCGAACATACCTAAACTGCGGAGTGAAACCCCTCTGGCACTCACCAGCAGCAGCACGCTCAGCGGCGTGGCGAGGAGCGAGGCGAGCAGGCACGCGCCGGCCACCAGCGCCGCCGCCGAGCTGCGACACAGCGCCAGTGACAGCCACAAGCAACCGCCGCCCAGGGAGGACAGCAGCGCGCTGGAAACAACGCGTCGAGGTTCCATACCGCTGCTTAAAGGTATAAGTTGGCAGCCGACTCCACGCAGCAGCAGCAGACGACGTGTCGCTAGCTACGCCAACTTATACCTTGTTTCTATGAAATTCCCTCGGTAGCTAGTAACACGTCATCTGCTGTTGCTGCGTGCGGTCGGCTGCCAACTTATACCTTAAAGGTATAAAGGTGTTGGCAGCCAACTCCACGCAGCAGCAGCAGACGACGTGTAGTCGCGTCATGTCGCCACGACACGTCGTTGCGTCCTGTCGCTGCAGTCATGATTTCGAACCAGACTGCAGACGGCAACAGCAGACGGGATCCAGTCGGTTCCGAGTGATCCGTGAATCAAGATGTCTAAAGGTATAAGTTGGCAGCCGACTCCACGTAGCAGCAGCAGACGACGTGTCGCTAGCTACGCTAGCTACGGAGGGAATTTCATAGAAATAAGGTATTCGTTCGCGTAGCTAGCGACACGTCGTCTGCTGCTGCTGCGTGGAATCGGCTGCCAACTTATACCTTGACGTGTTCGAAATAGTGATCGCAATTTTTTATATGTTTTATTAGAAGAGGAAGATGATGATGACTTGTGTTTATTATACCTACAGAAGAAGGCGCCAAATCCTTGAGGCAAGAATTCGAAATATCGAACAAGTGAAGCGAGAGGGCGCGCTATCAAGTTTTTGACCCGGTTCGAAAAAATCGTAGTTTGGCTGGGAGCAGTGCCCAAAGCTAGACTCACCCACTAATGACGGGTCCGTGCAGCGCGTCCCCGAACATGGCGACGGCGCACACGCACAGCGCCGGCGCCGCCACGTGCGCGTGCAGCGCCGCCGTCGCCAGCAGCGCCGCGGGGGGCGGGGGGCGCGGGGGCGCCGCCAGACGCGCGCCCGCGCCAAAGTAGATCACCGACGACGGTATGTACGACAAGTACTCTGTGCGGAGCGGGCCTGCGCCACAGAGTACAAGGAACTTAACTTCCTACCCACCTATACCCTGAGTAGTGTTTGTGGTAGTATCTATACATAAATAGATACACGCTGTCTCGGGCACACCACAACAGGTTGCCGCGTCAGTCACACGAGAGCCACGGGCGAGAGCGGACGCGAGTCATTGCTGTGTGTGAGTGGGCGAGCGAGCCAGTGTATCCACCCCTTGAGGGTCACGTGGGTAAGGGATCCTACACCCTGTCTATTTAACAGAGTTAGCAAGGCGTTCTCTCTGTTGCACTTTTGTATGCAAATGAAAGGGACAAGAAACTGTCAGTGGGCGTCAACAATCGCACGTCGACGGCGAACTCGGCTTGCATGCCGCTTGTTGGAATATTCGTAATATTTCTCGTGATTTTTTTTAACACGCTTTTTTAACACGCTTTTTAACACGCTTTATTTTTTTTTTTTTATTTTTTTTTTTTTTTATTATTATATATTAGCTTGGGTTGTAACTAACTATGTATGTATGTAACGGAATCTTTGAGCATAATTTTCACCCACTTCCCGGTTTCCGATTGAGCTGAAATTTTGCACATATGTGTAAATTGGATGACAATGCAATATTATTGTAACATGGAGCTGATCTGATGATGGAGCTGGATGGTGGACATAGGAACTATGTAATAAAATAACACAATCCCGTCGAGTTAGGGCTCGTTTGATTCGTCTTGACGAGCACTTTGATCTCAGATGGTAACCAGGGTCTGATGATGGAGCTGGAAGATGGCCAAAGGCACTCCACAATAAAACGACACAACCCCATCGAGTTTGGGCTCGTTTGATTTGTCTTGACGAGCACTTTGATCCCATATGGTAACCAGGGTCTGATGATGGAGCTGGAAGATGGCCAAAGGCACTCCACAGTAAAACGACACAACCCCATCGAGTTTGGGCTCGTTTGATTCGTCTTGACGAGCACTTTGATCCCATATGGTAACCAGGGTCTGATGATGGAGCTGGAAGATGGCCAAAGGCACTCCACAATAAAACGACACAACCCCATCGAGTTTGGGCTCGTTTGATTCGTCTTGACGAGCACTTTGATCCCATATGGTAACCAGGGTCTGATGATGGAGCTGGAAGATGGCCAAAGGCACTCCACAATAAAACGACACAACCCCATCGAGTTGGGCTCGTTTGATTCGTCTTGACGAGCACTTTGATCCCAGATCGTAACCAGGGTCTGATGATGGAGCTGGAAGATGGCCAAAGGCACTCCACAATAAAACGACACAACCCCACCGAGTTTGGGCTCGTTTGAATCGTTTTGACGAGTACTTTGGTCCTAGATGGTAACAAGGGTCTGATGATGGAGCTGGAAGGGGGGCAGGTGGCGGGGGGGGGGGGGGGGGGGGGGGGTAAGGGGGTCGGGGGTTTAGAGGGTTGAGGGTAAGGGTGTGGCGGTTGGGGTTAGGGGGTGGGGGGGGGGTTAGGGGGGGTTTGGGGAAAATAGGGTGGGGGTGTTTGGGGGTTCGGGGGTTAGGGATTTTGGGGGTTGTGGAAAATGGGGAGGGGGTAAGAGGCCTAGATGGTAACAAGGGTTTGATGATGGAGCTGGAAGGGGGGTAGGTGGAGGGGTGGGGGGTTGAAGGGAAATGGGAGGGGAAGGGGGTTTAAGGGGTTGGGGTTAAGGGTGTGGGGTGTTGGAGGGGTTCGTGGGTTAGGGAGGTTGGGGGGGTTGTGGGAAATGGGGAGGGGGTAAGGGGGGTTCGGGGTTGGGGTTTTAGGGGGTTGGGGTTGGGGGGTAAGGGGGGTTGGGGATAGGGGTTTGGGGGAAGTTTGAGGAAATGGGGTGGGGGTTGGGGTTAGGTGTTTGGGGGGGTTGGGGAAATGGGTTGGGGGATGTTGGGGGGTTGGGTTTAGGGGGTTGGGGGGTCTCTTTTTAGCACATGGAAACTGTCACTGTAAAAAAATGCAACTAAAAAATAGAAAATAAATAATAGTTTAAAAAAACTAAAAAACACGCTTTAAAAAAATAAAAATAAAAAGTAAAAATAAATTAATAAATTTCAATTCACTATTCTTATAGTGCAGTAAAAAATCTTAATAAGCAATTATTATATTGTTATAACCAGATCAAAATTTGTAAACAATTCTAAATATTGATAAAATAAATAATAATAGTTTAAAATATTTTATTGTAAAAAAAGCGTGGGGTGCTTTTTAAGATGTTATCAAAATGATAATCCTTGACAATTGACACCATGCACCCCACGCTTTTTTTACAATAAAATATTTTAAACTATTATTATTTATTTTATCAATATTTAGAATTGTTTACAAATTTTGATCTGGTTATAACAATATAATAATTGCTTATTAAGATTTTTTACTGCACTATAAGAATAGTGAATTGAAATTTATTAATTTATTTTTACTTTTTATTTTTATTTTTTTAAAGCGTGTTTTTTAGTTTTTTTAAACTATTATTTGATTTTTCTCGTGGCACCTCAACTAATTGGGTATGTATTAGAATACCGAAGTACGAAAGACCGAATGTATTAAAACATCGAATGGGTCAAAAGACCGACACGATTTTTTTCTGAAACCTTTACCTTTTTTAGATTGTTATAAAACAAACCTAACCTAACCTAATGGGTTCTGTATGATGCCGTTTTAATAAATTCTGAGAAGTTCACGTTTTCAGAAAAAAATCGTGTCGGCCTTTTGACCCCTTCGACGTTTTAATACATTCGGTCTTTCGTACTTCGGTATTGTAATACATACCCAAATAATTACATGTCATGGTTATTCATCTATTAATCATAATTATGTAATTTAAGGTAGTAGATAATAATAGGCGGGCCCGTGCAGCGCCGCGGGGGGCGGGGGGCGCGGGGGCGCCGCCAGACGCGCGCCAAAGCCGAAGTAGATCACCGACGTCGGTATGTACTATCGCCCCAAGCGCCAGATAACCACCTTAAAGGCCCAGTTTGCGTGCAGTGGCTAGACATCTGTCCATAACAATCCATAGCAATAAACATCAACGGCTGCAAGCAAATTTGTTATGAAGATGGGTATCTGGCGCTTGGGGCGAGAGTACGACAAGTACTCTGTGCGGAGGGGACCTGCGCCACAGAGTACGCGATAAGGCCAGTATTCACTTTGATGAGTGCGAGTGCAAGTGATTAGTAATTGAGGATGATTAGTGCAGGTGTGTAGTGCAAGTAGTGGCCAATTCTTGTTCTAGCTCTGTTAAGTAAATTCCAAACCAGACGTGTTTAAAAAAAAAAAAAAAAAAATATCACGGGACAATTCACACCAATTGACCTAGTCCCAAAGTAAGCTTAGCAAAGCTTGTGTTATGGGTACTAGGCAACGGATAAACATACTTATATAGATAGATACATACTTAAATACATATTAAATACCCAAGACCCGAGAACAAACATTCGTATTTTTCATACAAATATCTGCCCCGACACGGGAATCGAACCCGGGACCTCAAGCTTCATAGTCAGGGTCTCTAACCACTAGGCCATCTGGTCGCCTGGTGGGGTGGTGTTTAATGGCAGGCACGCTGCGAGTGAGGGGGAAGGGATGCGCGCGGGACGTGGCTACTCGCAGTTCACTCGCAAGAAAATAGAACACGCTTCTAATCACGTTACTACGCAGCCAACTAATCACCTGCACTAATCAGTCGCTGTCCACGCTTGCTTTCTCCTAATCACTAATCACCTGCACTAATCACTAATCAAAGTGAATCCAGGCCTATAGTTATTAACGTATTACGTGGGTGAATCAACTTTTTCTTGTCTCATGCCACCAAATCCATAATTGTAGACGAAAATAACTCGTACTTAATTTATTTCATACTAAATACAAACTGAAACATGGATACACAGAAAAAACCCCAGAAAAGAGAGCAGCGCTGGGAATCGAACCCAGGTCCTCAGCATTAAGTGCCGCGTGCAATTCCCCTACACCACCACTGGTCATACTGTTGTTTACCAAAATTGATGCCGTCGACCGAACTTACAAAAAAGTATTTTGCATTTTACAAGTACAAAATATGTCTCAAAATGATTTTCTCAAAAAAGTATTTATAAAAATAGAAATAGGTATTTTGAATTTAAAATAGGTACTAGTGAATAAATGGATTTGATTTTATTTTAGTTTCCATACTAATATTAGGTTTAAATGCGAAAGTATGTCTGTCTGCTAGCTCTTCACGGTTAAACCGCTAAACCGATTTAGATGAAATTCGGTATGGGCATAGTTTGAAACCCTGGGAAGGCCACAGGATAGTTTTTATCCCGGGAAATTGCATTCATCCCGCAGGATAGCGATAAACAAGTTTTTTCAGAGAGTTATTAAAAGTTTAAATATCTGACAATGTGTGAAAGTGTTGTTGATAGAAGAAAGAAATATAACAAATTGAACTAGAAGGAATAAGCCATAGAAATGAAGACAGACGGCATTCTTCTAAAAAACGATTTTCAATAATTTGCTAAATTGATAAGTGGGCATCTAGAAAAGTGCTTAACACTTTAATTTTTATTTTTGGTTTATTTTTAAAGCCTACTGTGAAGCAGAACATTAGAAGTGTATTAAAAAACAGCTTTTCCTACTATTGGCATGCAAATAACCATAGTTTGAAAATTTCAAGTTTTTAATGAGAAGAGTACCTACCTGTTAGGTATTACACATACCTACATGGACTTATTTGAATGGAATTTTTTTTAATTGAAGTTTATAAGTAACTTGTAAGTCATTAAGAATTTATATGTGACTTATTAAGCTCTAGCCAATTTATACGAGACTTATTAAAGTTTAACGAAGTTATGAGAGACTTATTTAGGTTTTCAAACAATTTTCAATTAAATGAGTAATAGGATCATAAACATTAAACCAAATAGCTTTCTTATTTTGATTTAAAAATACTTAATTTAATACAATGTGTTCTGAAATCTATATCTTACAGAACCATATTTGAAAAAAAAAACTAACTAAGTGACTAACTAATGATATTTTTAAATACTAAAGAAACTGTAGATCATTGAAACTCCTGAACATTTTGCTAACTGGCTTACTGCAAAAGCGTATAATTGCAGCTATTGTTTTGAAAGCACTGTGCAATGGTACCAACTTATAAATTTATCTTTTTTGCAGTAGGACAGTTTCAATAGAATGTTTGACACCATTGATCAATAATTTGTAGACACAGCTTTAACGAAAAAGTATTTTAATTTATTTAGCCCGTGAAAATAGGTCTTTCAGTTAACTGAAACCCTATACGCTTACACTGATAAATAAGAATAACTACTTATACCTACGTCAAGCGAAATCGCTTGACTTTGCTTGACATGACGCAGGATATTTGTCCCCTAGTATATACGAGTGCAGTACAATAATGGTTTCAGGATGCTGATGGGGCTGTCCCGATTCTGCAGCGCATCAGGCATGTTTGCACTGGCTCGCACTGATGACTTTTACGCTATAATGAGAAAAAGAATCACCACGCTGCTCTGCAGAGTGCGGGCCAGCCCCAACCTCATCCTGAGCACTGTAGCAGTCAGATACGACTCCCCTGTAATGCGGCAGTATGAAAAGGTTATGTATGCGAGGCGGTAGTTTGTGTGTGTTTGTGTTTGTTCTTATTATTAATTATTTTTTGTTCTGTGTACTAACGTTATCTACCTTAATTTTGTTAATATTTATGTTATGTTACTAACAACTTGGACCAGTATTGTTGTCTGAAATAAATAGAATTTGAATTTATATCCCTGGCTTTAGTCAATTACGTTGGCTGTGGCCAGGTTTTCACACCATTATGTAATAAATAAACATTGCAGGCACTGGCGTCGACAGGCCACCCAGCCCAGGACTGCTGTGCAATAAAGAATTGCCCCAAATTTCTGCAGGTTTTATTCAGTAAAATACTACTAAATGATGAGCACCACATCATACTTCAGTAGCCACGCAATCTATAGCTGCTAAAAACCTGGCTTACTAAGTGATGTCACCATTCACAATCACCATACAAAATCGAATCGCATTTTGACATAAAAAGTAAGTAAAGTAAGTAAGTTTAAGGCTTAGATTATTTATGGTTTAAGGTTGCAGGTGAGGAAAGTAATTGTTTCAGTTCATTAATATGGACCTCCGCAAAGTAATGCCCGATTCAATAAATTATAAAAAGTATGTCGATTGATCAATGGAGTCAAACAGACTATGTATTAATCCTTTTCCAGGTCACGTTGTTTTAGATATGCTACTAAAAAAATAATCTTAGTATTGTACCTACTGTTTTCCTATGCTGGATTGATTTAAAAGCAAAGCATATTTTAAACAAACTCAAATGATTTTCTATGATATTGTAAACAGTGACAAATTTACCCGTTTGTCTGTGGGCTATTAAATTTATGCCGCTCTACGAATCAATACCCTGAATTTAAATTGTAACATAAAGTTGTAAAAATTCATGTTCAAAAAAGTATATTTTACACAGCGCTTAGTAATTTTTCATACACAGATGTTGGAGCATAAGTAATCTGTTTTTAGAAAAAATTACCAAGTGCCAAATTTGTGGTGCAATCTTCTTCTTCTTGGTATATCATGGTCTTTCCAAAAGCTCTGGTAGACTCAAAATTATCTATAAAAACGGCAAAAAAAATCATGTTTGTTGTATGGGAGCCCCCCTTGAATATTTGTATTATTTTAAATTAATTATTTATTTTTAAAGTGAACACATAACAAGTGTCTGCCTGTTGCCGCTATCAATTTCAAGCAAACACAAGCAAAAAAATCATGTTCACCCCTAAATATTTATTTTATTAAATAAAAAAAAATAAAAATAAATAAATATCACGAGACAATTCACACCAATTGACCTAGTCCCAAAGTAAGCTTAGCAAAGCTTGTGTTATGGGTACTAGGCAACGGATAAACATACTTATATAGATAGATACATACTTAAATACATATTAAACACCCAAGACCCGAGAACAAACATTTGTATTTT
Source organism: Archips xylosteana (assembly GCA_947563465.1). Classification (NCBI taxonomy): domain Eukaryota; kingdom Metazoa; phylum Arthropoda; class Insecta; order Lepidoptera; family Tortricidae; genus Archips; species Archips xylosteana. The sequence goes on from OX387373.1 coordinate 11,184,068, forward strand.
TCATACAAATATCTGCCCCGACACGGGAATCGAACCTGGGACCTCAAGCTTCATAGTCAGGGTCTCTAACCACTAGGCCATCTGGTCGTCTAAACAATATTATTATTGTTCTTTAGTATTTGTTGTTATATCGGCAACTGAAATACATAATCTGTCAAAATTTCAACTGTCTAGCTATCACGGTTTACAAGATACAGCCTGGTGACAGACAGATAGATGTACAGACAGCAAAGTCTCAATAATAGGGTCCCGTTTTTACCCTTTTGGTACGGTACCCTAAAAAAGACATTTAAAAGAGCCCTTAACGGCCTACTTACAGGAATAAACCTTTGATTCTGAGTATACACATAGTAAAATATTGTAATTTTTGATAAATTTTCAAGACTTCTTTTCTTTATAATGACCGCTTTAGCCTAGTTGGTAGTGACCCTGCCTACGAAGCAAGAGGTCCTGGGTTCAAATCCCGGTAAGGGCATTTATTTGTGTGATGAGCACGAATATTTGTTTCTGAGTTATGGATGTTTTCTATGTATTTAAGTATTTATTTATCTATATAAGTATGTTTATCGTCGTCTAGTACCCATAGTACAAGCTTTGCTTAGTTTGGGAACTAGGTTGATTTGTGTAAGATTGTCCCCTAATATTTATTTATTTATTTATTTATTTTTTTTTTTCTGAGACAAAGTCTTTACCGCCTCCCTACAATCAGCCGCCCTAGACTCCAGCCTACTCAAGCTGCTGGTAAATCCACCACTGATTTTAAAGGTAGTAAGGTGGAATCTTTGTGTAGATTTATGTAGTCGCTATATGCAATATGCCTGGAAAAGGATTAAAACAAATAGCACCACAAACCACAAATTTCTGACTTACGCAGCACGCCCAAGTTACAGCCACCCGGCACTCCGCCGACGAATCTAGTTGTTTGTGCCGCTATTCAACCCATGCCTCGACCGAGTGCCCGGCGCTTTCTATTCACAAGCGAAAATATCAAGAAAATCGATTCGATTACATGGTCGGATGAGTGCAATGCGTTCTAGAATGATCTAAGAGTGAGCATGCAGTTTCTTTGCCTCCAGGAGCTCCGACTCGCGGCGATATCACAGCAAGAAGTACCACTGCCAACACACCGGCCACCATCCAGCGTTTCTTCAACTCCTTCCAAAAATCAATGTTGTAAGGGCTATCTAACGCACTGTAACGCTTCATTTTAGCATAAGGAAGCTCCGTAGGCACTAATACACTTTCCATCTTAACGAAAAACACCGAAATTGAGCGATAAACGGAAGACGTTTCACGGACGCACTGGTAATATTCTTGACCTCGTTACGCGGTTACGGGTGCATGTTTACACGGTCTTCTGCATAATTTATGGTCAGAATGGAAGCCAGGAGAAAATGATTTGCATTTTTAAACTAAATGAGAGGAAAATCAATTGAATCGAGGTCATGTTTTCAAAATTCCGCGCATCTGCAATGCCGCATGTGTGACGTCATTTGACGGGAGTGACGGCGTTTGGTTATTGCTAGACTCCTAGAAAAATGTATCGAATTAATAAAGAATATCAATATCACTAATTTTAGCTGAATCCTCAAAGCAGCTTTCACGTAATTTTTCATTGCTCAAATGTGGCCATCAATTGATAAAGTATCCAAAAATTTATTTTCGTTTAGGAATTTCAACAGCTGTTCAAATGTCAGTTCAGTGACTGAACTTCAGTCAGTTCTAAAATTCATTATTTCTGAACGTATGCTGATTGTCAAATAAGACAATAACAAACCGAAAAAGAAAATCTTTAAAATTACGTTTTTGGTCGAATTAGTTATAGTTTTTCATTACATTTACTGAATTTTGAAACTCCAAAATGTTTCCTAATATAATAGGCAGGGCTAGAGTGGCATCTAAGCGAACTGCGCCACTTTTGAGGTTAGTTTTTCATTATAAAATTTAATTTTTCATTATAGCACATATTATTCTCCAAATACTTAAAAAAACATTAGCTGTCTGCTCAGAAACCTTAAAAATAGCCTTCTATCTAACAATTTGCATTGTGACTTTTTTTAATAAACAAAATTAATACTAGTTGTATAAAATTAGTAGAGCTTGTCTAATTTAAAATGACGCGCCCCACCACCGCCAATACGCACAGGATTTTGAACCTATTGAAGCAGTGTTTAGGGTCATTTTCTACTTTCAAATCCTGTGCGTAAATGCGGTGGTGGGGCGCGTCATTTTAAATTAGACAGGCGTAGTTTAAATTGCAGTTGAAATTTTTTTGGCACAAAATTATTGGAATGTTTTTCTTAATGAAAATGGATTGCTTTTGTTCAGCCATTCTCATTAAATGAGTTGCGGCGCTCTAGGGCTTCCGGAATATAATTAGAATTATAGGTGCATTGTGACCCTGTGAGGAAATCTCTAACCTGAAGTTAAGCTTGTTTATTTAAAAAAAAAACTGTATTATCCATATAAAAATACTGGGGCTACAAGTTGCAAGCTGTCTCTGGTATTTTTTTTTTCTTATTTTTGTTGAGGCTTTGAACACTCCAGATGATCATGTCAGCCTCAGGTGCTTACTCAATTCACTATTCAAGGGACATATCAATAAAATGGTATATGCTGATTGCTTTGTCTGATAACAATTGACTTGGCCTTTGTGGGGTGGCGATATTTTTCCCAAAATCGTTTTTTCCAGATAGCAAAATTTCCATTCACATTATTTCCCAAAAGTTTTTCTCACTATGCTTTTATACTTTAGTCTAAGCTTGGTTACACTTGTAACCTAGCTTAGACTAAACTAAATTTACTATCTAGACCTAAGATTATTTCATGTTCATGTTTATATTTTGTATTTTTTTTTTTTTTTTTTTTTTTTTTTTTTTTTTTTTTTATGAATAAATAAAAATACTGAAGCTTATTTTCACAATCGCGTTTTTTTTAAACTTTAATCAACACAGAAACGGGTAGGGTAGGTTATGTTAAGTTTGCATCGGCCACAGAAGAAGGAGCTCCGCTAGCGGAGCTCCGTCGGCACTGTTTCTGTGTTCATTCATATTGGAAAAAAAACGTTACTATGAAAATAAGCTTCGGTAAAAAGCTATAGTGAAAAAAAAATGCAAATGGAAAATTTGCTATTTGGAAAAAACGGTTTTGGGAAGAATATCGCCACTCCCATTGTGCATGGAACCCAAACCCCCAAGAACTCTACTCATTCTTCTTCTCATTTTTGAATTCTGGACACACTTAGTTTTAGACGACCAGATGGCCTAGTGGTTAGAGAACCTGACTATAAAGCTTGAGGTCCCGGGTTCGATTCCCGTGTCGGGGCAGATACTTGTATGAAAAATACGAATGTTAGTTCTCGGGTCTTGGGTGTTTTAATATTTAAGTATGTATCTATTTACGTATGTTTATCCGTTGCCTAGTACCCATAACACAAGCTTTGCCAAGCTTACTTTGGGACTAGGTCAATTGGTGTGAATTGTCCCGTGATATTTTTTTTTTTATTATTTACTTACAGTAAAATTACATAAAGTTTACCACTGACAGATGGTTTGCCTTGATTTCATATTTATCTTTAACAACCTACAAATAAAGCCAATTTTAGAATACTGTTACCCACAATTGCAGATTTTGTAATAGCTACTTTATTTGTATGGTGTTAAAGTTGGAAATGAAATGAAGGCAAGCCATCTGTCAGTGGTAAACTAAAAGTAAACGTATTGTAGTCATATTTTGTCCTTTGTCAGCCTGGTGCGGCACAAGGCTGCGTACGAGGGAGAGGGCAAGACGACCGTGCGAGTCCTGAATCAGGAGCAAGAGCTCGGGCTCATGATCGACGCCTATGCTACGGTGAGTCATGCAGTGCAGCAGAAGCATGTAGCAAATTTGATCGGAATTGTTTGAAATTGGCCAAAATTCCCAAAATAAATCCCCGGAGGTCTGGAAAAATTGTTTGGCTTGAAGAGATCGCTTCAAAGCGTTAAGACCACCTTTTGGGTGGATCAACTTTTCTTTGTCACTCGTTGCTATAGTGACGGTCTCCTGAGTAACTCTTTAAACCGTAAGTTTATCTGATTAAAATTTGCCAAACATGCATTTTTGTGGTAGTTTTAAACCCCTTCTGCAATTGGTCATCTAATAAGCACGTTAGTTAATGTGACACAACATTTATTCTAATTAAACTGTACTACTTTTGTCCCCTCGCTGACGGGACAGAATAACAACAAGAAATAGTTGATCTACCCTATTAAAAAAATGGTTGGTCATTGCGAACATCTTCTAAAATAAATGAAAGATTTGAAAACAATGCATTTTATTAATTTTAGACATGTTTCATTTGCTGATTAAGCACTACACAATCGATATCTAAATAGAAATACATTGTTAGTTTGAAAGTTATAGTTTTATTTTTCAAAACATTCAGGTTCGATGCCTGAGCTGATTACAAGTTTTTTTTTAAATGTATAAATGCAGTTTTTCTTGTTACTATGGGTGTACTAATGTTTCGGCTAATTTTTTTTCGCAAAATGATTCATTTGGCAACTGTTTATTTTTTTCTGAGACTGTAATCTTTTCAGAATTGTTATAAAACAAACCTAACCTACAGGATAGTACTAAAATATATCCTGAATAGCTTAAAGTTTCAGAAAAAATAAACAGTTGCCAAACGAAACATTTGCCAGACGAATAATTTTGCGAAATAATTTTCGCCAAAACGGCAGTACCCGTAATGTAGTGTACCGTAAACTGGGGTTACTTTGAAATGCGGGGGCTACTTTAGAAAACAGTTTTTAAGGCTGCGTTTCCACGAGAGATGTGCGAGGATGCGTTGCGAGGGATGTGTTTGTCATGAACCAATAGAAACACTTCATTTACAAGGACCTTGTACATTAAGTGTTTCTATTGGTTCATGACAAACACATCCCTCGCACAGCTCCGGTGGATACGCAGCCTTACGCCGTGTCCTTATTTTTTTAGACCACCTGCGGCAGCCAAATAACTACCTTGATAAATCACCTAACTTTTCACGTCATTTGCTCAATCGAGCTATGAATATTTGCGCTTTAACCATTTTAAATTTCTTTTATTTTTATTTATTTATTTATTTGGTTCACCAACAATTGTTTACACTAGTAATGGCAATAAATAAATTCACTTAGCTTATACGGGCAAAGTGTAACAATCACTTACAGGTAAACGCAGCATGCAATTAAATAGAGAAAAAAAAAATATATATAGTTATTAACTGTGACTAGCTTACAAGTTTAGTTCTCATCACTTTTTCACTAACTCAAGCTTATATGAGGTTAACTACACTTACTAGGCTCCTACGTACACCTATTTCAAATTTGCGTATCGAATCAAAGTGTATATCCGTATTGTGGCTACAACTATTCAAAGTCTTGCACAATCTCGGGATGGGTGAATTGCTGCCGAGGACTGTGCGCCTGAGCGGAGCGCTGAGCGGTGTGATAGGCTTGCGGGGCATTCGGGATGGAGCCCGGAATGACACAAGGGATAATAGCTGTGGACAATCTATGTCGTTTCGCAAAACCTTGTACAGAAACACCGCGTCCGCAATATTTCTACGCAAAGCTAGCGACTCCAACCCATAGTGCTGCAACCTTTGTTTGTAAGAAGTTACTTTTCTCGCATTAATCTATCAAAGTAGCCCCAAAATTCCTAAATTAACCCCAGTTTCTGATTCTGCTGGTCGTGGGCAGTACGGGTTCCGTCTCAACAACGGCATCACGGTGCTGGGTCCGATGGCCATCTTCCCTCGCACGGTGCTGTCCTGGCAAGTTCCAGGCGCTGAGCTGGTCACACCGGAGTCTCTGAGGCTGTTCAAGCTGCTACAACCCAAGATAGACCTCATTGTGAGTATAATACGTAGTGTGCGACTATGACAGAAATGAAAGTGAGAAAGGTCAAACGATAAATAGGTATCTACTTCAGATAATCATAATCAATAGCGGGTACCCACTGAGAGAGCTGCTGTTATTTTTATTTTATTGACCTGACAACGTCTAATAAATCGATGAACGCCGGCTGCATGCACGAAAAAGGATGACGCAATGTAACGTATATGTATAGTCGGGGTAAGAAAAGGTTCGTCACTTTTCGACTCTATGTCAACGTGTTAAGGTCGAAAAGTGACGGACCTTTTCTTACCCCGACTATACCTACAGAGCAGTGAAGGCCAGTATGTGTACAGTCAAGTGTAAAAATGTGGGTGCACACAACAAGCTCATAAATATGTCCCATAGCTCTTGTGTCGTCGAATTAAGGTATAGGTATGTAACGATGGGAGGATTAATAAATAATAAATAAATAAATATCACGGGACAATTCACTCACACCAATTGACCTAGTCCCAAAGTAAGCTAAGCATAGCTTGTGTTATGAGTACAAGGCAACGGATAAACATACTTATCTAATACCTTTAAACGAGCAATTCTTGTATATATATATATATAATCAGGATCTCGGAAACGGCTCCAACGATTTCGATGAAATTTGGTATGTGGGGGTTTTCGGGGATGAAAAACTGATCTAGCTATGTTTCATTTTCAGAAAATCGCTTTTACTCGTGTTTTCCGGCTATTTTTGTTTGCATTAGAATACAAAGCTAAATTTCGCCAACTTCGAGCAGATCATAATGGCACATTAGAAATCGGGTGGTCGCGGATCCAGCCGAACTCGGTTCGAATCCACGTTTTTTTTCAAGATTTTTAGTTTTTTTTTTTAAGTTTATTTTTCATGAGAAAACGTCAAGTTTCTTCTTTTGTGAGAAAAAATTACTTTTTTGTGAGAAAAAGTTACTTTTTCGTTAGAAAAAGTATTATAGGGAACGTGCAGTAACTATAGGCGGCAGCACTAATGCGACAGAAGAGACACTATGCGGACAGTAAAACAAACTTATCAAGGTAAAACTTTCAAATTGATGGCACCCTTATGGCACCAGTTGGCAGCACCGTCTATGTGCACGTTTCCTATTGGGAGCACAGAACAGGAAAAGCCGGTTGTCTGTAAAGTCGGTTTACGGACGATAGTTTAACGTGACTCATCCCCCCCCCCTCCGGTGTTTTTGTCAAATATCTTGAAAACGGTGCATCCTACGGCAAAATCAATGAAATTTTCATCCCCCCTTTAATACCCCCGCGCTCCCTCCCCCGCATCCCCTCCCCCCTCTCACCCTCCCCCCCACCCCTCCGGTGTTTTGATCTCGGAAACGGCTCCAACGATTTCGATGAAATTTGGTATTTGGGGGTTTTCGGGGATGAAAAATTGATCTAGCTTGGTCTTATCTCTGGGAAAACGCTTGGTACCGAGTTTCTGCCCGAGCAGAGCTCGGTCGCCCAGGTACTATACATATTAAACACCCAAGACTCGAGGACAAATATTCATATTATTCATACAAATATCTGCCCCGGGACCCGAACCCGGGACCTCAAGCTTCGTAGTCAGGTTCTCTACCTACTAGGCCATCTGGTCGTCTAAAAGGATAAAATCGATACTTATTTTTGCACTTGACCGTACATACGGGAGGTAATTTCATGTTGTGTGTACAATACGTTTACTTTTAGTTTACCACTGACAGATGGCTTGCCTTCATTTCATTTCCAACTTTAACCCCATACAAATAAAGTAGCTATTACAAAATCTGCAAACGTAGTAACAGTATTCTAAAATTGGCTTTATTTGTAGGTCGTTAAAGTTGAATATGAAATGAAGGCAAACCATTTGTCAGTGGTGTACTTTATGTAATTTTACTGTATCCTGTGAATCCAATGGGATTTACATTGTATTGGACACACAGGGTACCGTGTTGGATGAGCGTGTGGGTATCTTAGTGTGTGCGTTAGTGTGTCCCCACTTCCCATATGCCATGAGACTTCATGTAGCGTGTATGTGTAGATCAGCGGTTCTTAACCTTTTTGGCTGGCGACCCAAATTATAAATATTTTTGAAGTCCGCGACCCAAATTTTCGCGTAAATTTAAAATTTCGGGAGAATTACGATTATTTAAAACTCCTTCCGGGAGCCGGGAGATTCCAGGAGAGTGTGGAACCGTACCCGCGACCCATCCCAAAACCGCCCGCGACCCAAATTTGGGTCGCGACCCGAGGTTAAGAAACGCTGGTGTAGATAATCGGCCTGGACAGCAAGGAACGCGCTGCCGCGAGCGCGGCGTTCCTGGCGGCGTATCGATATTGGACTATCGATAGGCATCACTAGTTAGTTTCTTATGTGATGACTAGATGCCGCTAGTAGTCGCTACAAGCGTGTGGTATCTTCGTGCGTGCATATGGGAGATGATTTCTGTAGCGTGTATGTGTAGATAATCGGCCTGGACAGCAAGGAGCGTAGCGTCGTGAGCGCGGCGTTCCTGGCGGCGTATCGATATTGGACTATCGATAGGCAGCACTAGTTAGTTTCTTATGTGATGATTAGATGCCGCTAGTTGTCGCTACAAGCGTGTGGTATCTTCGTGCGTGCATATGGGAGATGATTTCATGTAGCGTGTATGTGTAGATAATCGGCCTCGACAGCAAGGAGCGTAGCGTCGTGAGCGCGGCGTTCCTGGCAGCGCGCTCCGCCGGCCTCAACCCCGAAGTTTTGCCCACCGAGCACGCTTGCTCCACCTTCAACTTCCTCAACGCGGAGGGCCGGTGAGACCTGAGGCTTGAGGCCAGAGAGTACCTACATTATATCGTCACTACTTTGAAAAAAGCTCGTATCTCAAAATCGATAATCTGGCTAATCGAACTTTACTGAGTGTGCAATATTTTGAGGGGTGTGTTTTACAATACCGAAGTACGAAAGACCGAATGTATTAAAACATCGAATGGGTCAAACGACCGACACGATTTTTTTCTGAAACCGTAAACTTTTCAGAATTTATTAAAACGGCATGATACAGAACCCATTAGGTTAGGTTAGGTTTGTTTTATAACAATCTTAAAAAGTAAACGGTTTCAGAAAAAAATCGTGTCGGTCTGTTGACCCATTCGATGTTTTAATACATTCGGTCTTTCGTACTTCGGTATTGTAATACATACCCGATTTGAGATACGAGATTTTTTCAAAGTAGTGACGATATAGGAGGATAGAGATATCACTCTATTCAACGGCACAGCGCCATCTAACGCAAATTCCCGTAACTACTATTAGGTAGGACCATACCTATAATATCAAGGACCAATAATCACACGTACCAATACCAGCCCTGCTGTGCCGCTGCCCATGGGCCACTGCCACAGCTTTTTTGAAACTAGAATTTAAAGTTGTTTTCATCTATTTTCTACATGATTTGATAAATAATATCGCCATCTAGTGCAAATTGACGGAACTAAAAATAGACATTGTTGGAAGTGCTTGAGGCCAAGAACCCGGAGGCCGTATTGTCTAACGCTTCTGACGCTTGCCTTCGCTTTCACCGTCTCTTTCTGTCATCATTTTATACCGTTTGACAGAAAGAAATAGTGATTGCGAAGACAGACAATAAGCTTGCGGGAGCGCGGGGCGCCTACGGAGCGAGCCCTGCGCAACCAACCCGCCGCTTAAAAAACGGTGACGTTACGGAATCGCAGTGACGCGCCGTAAACGTCAGAATTTACCGCATGCTCTCCATAGTACAGTTGTGACGTTTACGTGCGTCACTGCGATTCCGTAACGTCACCGTTTTTTAAGCGGCGGTTTGGTCGCACCTTAACACTGAATTGACGAGATTTCATTTTTTCGACACCTGAAAATTACAACAGGTATCGGAAGAGTTTTGCCTCCTGAACACGGAAAAATATTTATTCCTCCATATTTAAGAAAAAAAAAAAAAAATTTAAGAAATACAAGAAATTTAAAAAATACATCTGAATTTACCAACACTACCACAGAATAGATATGTTTCCTTTGCCTTTTTCACTAGAAAAAAGAGCTGTTATAATTTTGTATGTGTGTATGTAAAACTCTTTATTGTACGTAAAACATGAAAAATAACAGTTAACAAGAAAAACAGATGTACAAAGGCGAACTTATCCCATAAAGGGATCTCTTCCAGTTAACCTTTGAACGATTGACAGGACATCAGAGACAAGAGTAGGCATACAATGCTGAGTAAAAAGAGTCGAATTTTAAATTTGACATTAACATTGAGACTTGACAGATACATAAATGATCTATTTTTTTTTATTAATGTTGATGCACGAACGACGTGTTATTGATTTAAATAAGGTTTTAAAGGAGCCCGCAGTTGTGATTGAAAAGCAAGAAAGAACCGAACCGCCCAAGCAAACCACACACAACGTCAACGTCAGATTTAAAAATCGCTTTTTTTTAATAGAGACTAAAGTAATGGATCTATTGTGTGATAGTTTTGGAGTTATGCCCTTTTAAAATAAGCACATGTTAAAAAAATTGTAATAAATTAATTAATAATCCTAGTGAAAATTTAAAACTATCAGCGTCTTTCTCTTTCCAAACAGAATACAGAGAACGAATCAAATTATAGTCTTAGAAATATGAAATCTTGTCAATTACAAAAACGGTGACACACTGGCAGCGCGGCACACCGTATTTGATTCAGTGTTTTTGACCGCGCTGGGCACGCTACGTCGCCGCCCCGCGATCCCGGTTTGTTGTGGCCTTTACTAGCTGCTCTCCAGACGGAGCGTTTTACGCCTCACCAGCAGAGATGTGCTAGTGTTGTTGCAATAGCGATAGATTCGATATCAACAGTTGACCTTGAGAAACAGTCGACAGCGCGATAGTTCTATCAAAAATATCGACATGCCGCAATACTATCGATAGTATCCTCAAGGATCGATAGTTTCGATAGGACTATCGATAGTAAGCGCAGTGGTAAAAAAGCGCAGCAAAGCGCAGGATTGGCAGGCATTCCAACTGCAACGTAACTGCAACTGCCGACTGCCTATAGGTAAATTTCAGTTGCAGCTAGCGTGCAGTTTTGCCGATTGATCGGCCCCAAAGTACACGATATACTGACTAGAATGATAGACTGAACGGACGCCAGAATTAACGTGTAAACTTCCGTGAAAATGATCCTTCTAAAGACCAATAAACAAAGTGGGTCTTACGAGCCTGTGGTGTAACGTGTTCTCTCCTGCAGGTCGGTCGCCGCGGCGCTCATACCCCCGACCACCATAGAGATGAATGAGAACGACATGCTGCAGTCTAAACTGCACTACCAGAACTTGTACAACAGGGATCTGAGCGGGTGACTTGCTGACGCCACCCGACTAGTGCTGCTGACTACTGTAGACTATTTTTAGATTTAATACCATTATGTATACTCGACCAAGAAATTCAGTGTAGTAGACTTAATGCACCTAGAGTTAATTCACCCAGCCATAATTCAGTCCAGAAAATAGGTAGGTTAGGTTAGTTAGGTAGCTTCTCCTGCCCGAAGGGCAAACCGCCTAGAAATAGGAGCCCCGCGCGTCGAATTTGTAGGTTTCACTGAATTACGGATGAATAAATCCTGGGCGAATTAACTCTAGGTGCATTAAGTTGACTGCACCAGAAATTCCAGCCCACAAATGACCACCTTCTTAAAATGACCACTTACTAAAATGTCCATTTCCTACAACGTTCACAACCTAAAATGACTACATTCCTCACTGCCACATCGTAAAACGACCATGTTTTTAAATTGACTAGTTTCTACAAAGACCACATTTCAAACTGTCCACTTCTTAAAATGACCACATCTCAGAAGGACCACTCCCCACAATGACCACCTCTCAAATTGACCACATTCCTAAAATAACCACTCTTAACATTACGACCTATTAAATCCTGATATTTTACGCCCAGACGGCATAGACACCCAGTCTTACTCTGACAAGTGGTATTTTTAAGTAGTGATCAATTTGGGAGGTACTCATTGTGGGAAGTGGTCCTTTTGGAAGTTGTCACTATGAAAAGTAGTCAGAATCAGAATCAGAATAATTTATTGTATAACTGTGTCACATACAATTAGGTGGTAGTACATTTTATATTAAAGGTAGTTTCAACAGTTACCCGTTCCGCGCGTACAATATTGTTAGTAATATACTTAAAAGTTAAGCCTAATTTTAATACTTAATGGCTATTTACAATTAACTAGTTCTATAATATTCTTTTATGTTATAAAATGCTTTATCTAAAAGCCAGTTTTTGAGCCTTCGCTTAAATATATCCCCTTCCATAACCTTTAAATCAACTGGGAGATTGTTAAAAACACTAATAGCTGTTACATAGGTACTCTTTTTATATATAGAACTATTTACTTTCGGTAGCTGTAAATTATACTTATATTGCGTCCGTACATTTAATTTCAGTGAATTATTTTTTGTAAAAAAATGGGATTGATTTTTAACGAATAAGCATAATTCCAATATGTAAATGCCGCATAGCGTCATGAAGCGCTTTTCACTAAAAACTTTTCGAAGAGATTGTTCAGAATGCATACGGTAAATGGTTCTCAAACATCTCTTCTGGAGTAAAAACGTTTTATGCACATCAACTGAATTCCCCCAATAAATAACGCCATATGTTAGTAGAGGATAGACGCTTCCATAATATGCACTTTTTGTAATAGCTTCTGAACAAGTTTCAGACATGCTTGTCTTGCTTCAACAGTGGTCAGGTCATTAAGAGAGTCGTCATTATACGATGTGGTCATTTTAAAACATGGTCATTATAGGTTATGCTCATTCTGAGAAATAGACATTTTAGGAAGAGGTCTTTCAAGAATGGTTCTCATTACGTGTACCCTAAGGTTCAATGTCATTTCATTTGTATGACTGAAAACATCAAAGACTATTTTCACGTACACGTCAATATGACAAACAGCCTAAAGCCGAGTTTAGATCTGCAAGAAAAATTGTGCATGTTGCATTACGTTGCGGCGCTCGATTGACCACTGTAAACTCGTTCGCTTTACGACATCGCAATGCAATGCAACTTGCAGGATTTTTCTTGCAGGTCTAAACTTGGTTTTATTGTTTTTTATCCGATGGTAGAGCTTGTCTAATTTAAAATGACGTGCGCCCAAAGCCACCGCATTCACGCACATCTGCCAAGAGAAATATTTCTCTATTGTAGCTTAAATTGAGTTTCAAATCCTGTGCGTAAATGCGGTGGTGGGGCGCGTCATTTTAAATTCGACAAGCTCTACCTAGGAACTGTCATAAAAATGGAAAAGCATTCAGGGTGGGGTTGGTTGTTGACGCCATTAAAAAATAATTCGAAGACTCTCCAGTAAAAAAACGCTTTATTTTAGCCTTGAAAACCAGATTAGTTTTTGATTAACTGCAAATTTAGATTTTTTTTGCTTTGAAACAAATAAATAGTTGATTGAGTTGGCGAACAAGTGACGTCATAAGTTGCTATTGCCATTCAAACTCTATGAGAGAATAGTTTTGACAGTTCTTAAAAAGTATACGTCAGTTGATTGGTGGAGTCAACATCCCTGGTGTGGTAGGTTTTGGTGTAGTAGAAATCAATCCATTCTACGATCAATATCGATTGATGGTATCGATTAACGCTAGATCAATTGATGGGTAACATAACATCCTTTCTTGGTCGACCATACGACAGCTAGTGAATTTGTAAATATTAGAAAATAATCTAGTACATATTGTTATTGTTACAAATAAAAAGCTTTATATAAACAATAATTTATTATTTCAACAACTATGACATATTACCAACATAGACAAAAATGTTTTAATGCAATCGTATAAAGAAATACCTACAACATCCGACTCGATACCCACTATATCTGTAATATGACTATAAAGCCTGACCAGTAATATGATCATTGTCAAGAGGGCGCTACTGTTTTCATTTGCGTGAATATTTCAGTATATTCTGAAAAATGTGGAGCAACTTGTTATTTTTACTTAGATACCTACTTTTATTCACCGTAATCAAAACCAGAATCCAAATTCGTTGTATATGTATATAGGGCAAGTGGCTTCAAATTCAGAGCCTGAAATTAGTTCCAATAAAGTCCGCAACACGGCGCATGATCATAATGTTACTGGGTCTGGCTTTACTTTACTAGAAAGGTTTAGGTAATTAACTAAATGTAAACAAAACAACGTCAACTGATGTCTTAAATACTGTAATTCTCCCATTAAACTATCTAAACATTTACATTTCTGTATTAAAATACGTTAGTCTAGTTTGTATTACAATGATAGATAAATAAAATGTTTGAATCCTTGAATGTGCCAAATTTGGAAACTGAAGTACCTAAACCTTTCAAGTATACGAAATTCGATATCCCAACTTCATATCGTGCCCTGCCCACGCTAAGGGCCAATACAGACTGTATTCCAAATGCGATGTAACTGCAACTGCACTCAACTGCCCATACATTTCAGTCGCAGCTGGCGTGCAGTTTGCAAGCAGTTTTGCCAACTACAATAAAAAGTGTATGGGCAGTCGGTAGTTAGCAGTTACGTCGCAGTTAGAATGCAGTCCGTCTGTATCGGCCCTTGAACACGAGTGAAAAAGATGGCACGACACATACTTCAAATATAGCTCCTCTGTTTAAAATGAATCCGAACTGTTTCAGCAGCTTTTTTGAAAACCAAGTAAGTACAATTTACCACTGACAGATGGTTTGCCTTCATTTCATTTCCAACTTTAACGCCATACAAATAAAGTAGCTATTACAAAATCCGCAAACGTGGGTAACAGTATTCTAAAATTGGCTTTATTTGTAGGTCGTTAAAGTTGAATGTGAAATGAAGGCAAACCATCTGTCAGTGGTAAGCTTTATGTAATTTTACTGTAGGCACAGGGATGTTCAATGAAACTCAGCACATATTCAGTTTTAGTTCTAATTATATCTTTAACTAGCTGATGCCCTCGGCTTCGGCCCTGCTGAAGTAGATTGAAACGTGTTTTCCCGTGGTATAAAGAGGCATGTCACTCTCGAACCCTTCAACTATGTCCATACAAAAAAAGACGGCAATCCGTCGCTCAGTTTGGACGTGAAAGGACCAACAAACATACTTTCAAATTTATAATATTAAGTATGGATATCGTTTAAATAAACAAGTCATCATTGATTGACTCACAAACTCCACATCATGAAATCATCCGGAGTCATTTTAAAACACTGCCCCCTGTCACAAGAAAAGCGTTCCAAATCAACATAATTGTGTATTTTCTCATACAAACTAACTATTATGTGGAGTCGTAGCACTGAAAACGCGCTAATGTATGAAGTTAAAGAATATTCTAGAGATTTTAAAGAAAATTTTAAAACTGAGTAGTTCTTTCGAACTTCCGACTTCGCTAAGTACCTCAAACGCATATAGGCATTCATTTGACTTTCATCCAGTGCCTTGAACGTGTATAAGCGTTCATAGTGTTTTATAGTTACAGCAACTTGTATCGAAGTTATCTAAAATGTATGAACTCACGCATACAAGGCATTGGATGAGAGTCAAAAAAGCGCTTAGTGTATAAAAATTTTTTGCCGTAATTACGCAACCTACTTATACTTTCGGATATTTGATTCGAAATTACGTCACGTTTTGACGTGCACCCAAACTTCAGATGTTTTAATAGAATTTCGGAGACTGATCACGCCAAAACATGACGGATTTTCAATAAATGTAAAACGAGATCTCGCGACCGAATTTCGGCATAATTGGCTAAGTAAAGTTTTTTGAAGAGGTGCTAATTATATTTTTATTCGACAGTCGGCGTTCTGGAGATCGAGAAACTGCAGCTGTTTTATTTTTATCTCCTATTGTTTACTGGAAATATTTTTTAAGTGTTCGAGATGACATTTGTGAGATTTTATGGCTGACAAGCCGTACGCGCTCAGAACTTAGTAGAAACAGAAAAAAAACCGAAGTGAGCTGTCACTTCTGTCAATGTCAAATCGTTTGCGTTTCGTTTGCTTTGCGTTTTGGTGTGCTCAGTGTGATTTTTGGACTATTTTCATCGACCTCCGCATAAAATCCGGACTTTCAATTTTACCGCATTTCTCCACGACCTATGCACGATAATTGGATCACGATTGAATACTTTCGATCACTATTTTGGAACTGCTTCTTGGACAACGCAAAGCAAACATGACAGAAGCGACAGTTGACTTCGTTTTTTTTTTCTATTTCTTCTTAGTACTGAGCACGAACCACTTGTCAGCCGTAAAATCTCACAAATGTCATTTCCAATAAATAAAAGGAGATAAAAATAAAACAGCTGCAGTTTCTTGGTGTTGAAGTCGACCGCTGTCGAAAGAAAATATAATTAGCACCTCTTCAAAAAACTTTACTTAGCTAATTACGCCCGGTTTGCTCCGAAATTACGTTAACTGACCTGCAACCAAAGTTCAGCCGCTGACCACGTCAGAACGTGACGTAATTTCGGCAAACGTCGATAATTGAAACAGTTCTGCAGGCGTAATCACGCCAAATGTCTCGCGTAATTTCCGCGCGCATGGCGCGTCATATCAGCCGCAAACGTAGATTCAGTGGCGTAATTTCGCTTACGCATTTAAGAGGATACGATGCGCTTTCTCCATACAAACGTAATCCCCTGTTTCCTCCCTGGATAACGGCTTTAGAGCCAATTTTTTTTACTGTGTAATCTGTATCTACCACAGCTATGCCCCTAGGTTTCGTTTTTTTCCATATTTCAATTAACATAAGAAATATGAGCTTTCAAAAACTGAAAAAATTGCCCAATTTCAACGTCATTTTCAGACACTCATCAGAAAAGAATCCCTCATATAAACAAAAAAAAGGAAAACATAGGGGCATAGCTAAATCTATCCTCTAATTATATTTGAAAAAAATAATTTTATTGGTCCAGTTTTCGAGAAGAAAACAGGGGATTACGAAATGCTGTTTTGATCAATTTTACGCGCCTATTAACGGTCTGAGCTGCAGCTGTCCCGCTCTCGCTGCACTGACACGGAGGGGTTCGGGCGAGACAGCGACATTTCATTAAAATACCTATTTCTCAAAAGTCTCTCAGCCATGGTACCCTCTTAAATGCGTTCAAGGCGCTGAATGCGTAAATTGAAACATTGTGGAGACGATATGCGGAGCACCGCCATTTTTAAATTCTTTATTCATTGCTATCGTGGCGTTTGGAGTAAAACTACATCTAATTCGGATTTTGCAGGAGCGGTTTGTTGTTTTCGATTGAGGAACTAAGATTTGTCGATCATCTGAAACAAAAAACATTGATTCAGTGGTTGTTCAATTTTGTGGCTTGGGATTCTAAAACCCACTATACCTTGACAACCTCGTGCGCGGCGCTCGGCGGAGCCCTGTCGCGGGGAGCCTCTGCTGTCCTTAACGAGATTGTTTTTAATAAGTGCAGCAAATGCTGATTGCGACAGGTTTCCGCGGAGAGCCGCTCACGAGCCTGTCGGACTATAGGTAACTCGAAATATGCACTTCTTTAGAAGAATCATCATCATCCCAGCATATATACGTCCCACTGCAGCACAGGCCTCCTCTCAGAATGAGAGGATGTGGAAGAATCATTTTCACGGAACGTGCATTATCTTAAAAAGCGCACTTCCCAATTGATACACTATCTTAGACCATTTTCTCTGATGGTAGTGATGGTACATTTTCCCAGAATAGTGTTTATTAAATATACAGGCTGATTCAGGTTTCATGAGCAGGAATAAAAGGGATAATGAGGTCACAATGAGCAACTTTGGGACGAGACACGAAATCAGAAAAAAACCGCTTGTCTGTAAAGTCGGTTTACGGACGATAGTTTAACGTGACAACGTCATAACGTTCATTGTTCACATTCAAAAATAAATTAAAACTCCACCTTTACCATGAACAGCTTTCTTCTGCCTAGCCTGGCCGGCTTTTGTCTATTATGTCTGAATTGAGACTTGTCTTGTGATTGTTCCAATATCCGGGTGTTTGTGTTTATTTGCATTAGATTGTTTTTGTTTTTGTCTATATACTGCACTGCGTAATGTCATTTCATTCTTAAATTCTTTCTTTCTTTATTTTTTTTTAGGTTTCATTGTATGTAGTGTAATATGTTGTGAGTTTTTCACTTAGTTTAGTTTTAAGTTTCTGTGGACCCACTGAAAACCAGCGTCGTGGCACCTCGTGCCGTGACACATGCTGAGGGGTGTCCTTTTTTTGTAGCAACTACATTCATGTTTAAGGTCTGTTGTGTAATATTTTAGCTGTATTATTGTAGTTGTTCAAAAATAAATATTTTCTATTCTATTCTATTCTATTCTATAACAAAACATTCAAAAAACAAAAATGAAACCAGGCGGTCACCCATCCAAGTACTGACCGCGCCCAACGTTGCTTAACCTCGGTGATCGGGCGAGAACCGGTGTTTTGTCAAATATCTTGAAAACGGTGCATCCTACGAAAAATCAATTAAGTTTTCATCCCCCCTTTGAACCCCCCCCCCTCCACCCCTCTGGTGCTTTTATCAAATATCTTGAAAACGGTGCATCCTACGCAATGAAATTTTCATCCCCTTTGAAGCCCCCGCACCCCCTCTAAGATTGTATTATGTAATATTGCTCTGCAGGCACATGTAACTTTACGTAACGTTACATTGCGTCATCCTTTTTCGTGTATGCAGCCGGCATTCATCGATTTATTAGACGTTGTCACGTCAAAAGGGATTTTTGGAACTTCCGGGTTAGAGATCTGGTCTTGACCGTAAGAAAGAGCTAGTAAATAATAATGATGATGTTGACATATCTGGCTCACGGGTATGTATTACAATACCGAAGTACGAAAGACCGAATGTATTAAAACATCGAATGGGTCAAAAGACTGACACGATTTTTTTCTGAAACCGTTAACTTTCTAAGATTGTTACAAAACAAACCTAACCTAACCTAATGGGTTCTGTATGATGCCGTTTTAATAAATTCTGAAATGTTAACGGTTCCAGAAAAAAATCGCGTCTGTTTTAATACCTTAGATTATTTATACACTAGATAGAGCTTCGACGGCATGAAAACGTCCCGAAAAATATAAGCCAACTTGGCTTATATGCCATTTGCCTCCCTTCAGTTTGAATGACGTAACGCGACCGTAATATGAAGCTGTCAAAAGAAATTTGTGGACGTTTTGTATCGCAATGTTTGCTACGGACACTCTATCTACAATAATTACAATAAATTTATAATCTGTGTCTGTTTTGTGTGGCCTTTCGTGAGTTTACTGCGCTGTGGCCCGGCGGAAGACCAGCGCTGGTTTTAACTAGCGACATGCTGAGTCGGGTCCCTTTTGTGACAGCATTAATATGTACATAACTATCTATGTCTATTTCAAACTAAATACAAACTGAAATATAGATGCACAGAAAAAACCCCAGAAAAAAACCAATGCTGGGAATCGAACCCAGGTCCTCAGCGTTCCGTGCTGCGTGCTTACCCCTACACCGTCACTGGTCTAGAGGTTAGCGACGAATTTTTCCCATACATCGTACATTTCAGTCTGTTATAATCACCTTATGCAGTGATAAAACGCGCATCTATGTTATGCCCTCTACCGAGAGACTTAACACTCCTTCGGAACTAACCGCTCACCTGGACCAAGAGATGGCGCTACTGTGCAACTTTAAACAAGTTAGGTATGAAGTATCTTCTTTTTGTATTTATTTTTCAACTTAATTTTTTATTACTTTTACGGTCATCCCGTGAAACCATATATTTCAAATATGTCATATGTTTATATATTTCATATGTTTGAAATATATGGTTTCACGGGATGACCGTAAACTTAGAGCCAGGTGGCGCCCACGCCGCAGCCGCAAGACACCCGCACCTAGAGCCAGGTGGCGCCCACGCCGCAGCCGCAAGACACCCGCATCTAGAGCCAGGTGGCGCCCACGCCGCAGCTGAGGCCGCAAGACACCCGCACCTAGAGCCAGGTGGCGCCCACGCCGCAGCTGAGGCCGCAAGACACCCGCACCTAGAGCCAGGTGGCGCCCACGCCGCAGCTGAGGCCGGCGGCCGTGGCGTCCCCGGCGCGCGTCAGCAGCGGCCAAGCGTAGTTCAGCTCCAGCCGCGCCACGCCCCCCAGCCGGGGCGCCACGCAGCCGCAAGACACCCGCACCTAGAGCCAGGTGGCGCCCACGCCGCAGCTGAGGCCGGCGGCCGTGGCGTCCCCGGCGCGCGTCAGCAGCGGCCAAGCGTAGTTGAGCTCCAGCCGCGCCACGCCCCCCAGCCGCAGCGCCACGCCGCAGCCGCAAGACACCCGCACCGCCGACAGCGCCTCCACCGTCGACGCGCCCGTCTCCTCTGCGGATAATTAATAAGTTTTTTCTCAAACACGCTTTGAAATGTATGCGTTAATGTCACGAAATGAAGCCATAAAGTTTGTTGTTTATGGCTCCCTACATTACTTCTTAGCCTAGGCCATAAAAGTAAGTATGAAAAACCATTATTGTCCGCTGCTGTAACTTATTAAATTTGCTTACTAACACTAAACTGACAAAGAAAAAATTACATACAGCCAACTTACGACATTAAAAAAAAATCTATGTTCTTTTATTTCTATAAAACCGCCTAAACTACTGGTGATGGATGGATGGATGGATGGATGGATGGATGGATGTGTGCTGTACGTTGAAGGTGTGGGAGAAATAACAAACTACCATTCTAAACGGTATGCAGCTCAAGACAAGTTTATTAAAAAAGTATTAACATCGTTTTGTAACACGTAACGCCATCTAGCGACAAGAATGTGAATTTTTCTACGTAAACATTTGATATGACATGCAAAATCTTCTATTGGCCAATTTGAATTGTTACAAATAAATAAATGAACTACAAGACATATAATATTAACCTAAACATACTCCCCCAGAAAGGACGGAGTCTTTTAACATTGGTAAAACGCAGAGTTTGGTTATAGGTCTCTGCATAAGACCGGAGGTCGTACGTATATCGTAAGTTCGTGTCAACCCATCAGAGCCTGGGTGCTTAGCAGCTATCCGACCCATCAGCCAGTGGCCTGGAGGCAGTCGTTGGTCTTTTATCAGAACTAAGTCTCCCAAGTCTAGGTCCTTTTGGATGCGATTCCACTTTGGGCGCTGTTGAAGACGTGTTAAATATTCCGACTGCCACCTTTTCCAAAAATCTTGCACCATCTTCTGAGTCAATTGCCATCTAGACAAACTGTGAATCTTCCATTCCGTAAAATCATCGTCTGGAATACCAACAAGCTATTCACCGATCAGAAGATGGCCAGGAGTTAAGGGTTGAAAACTGTTAGGATCATCATTTAGAGGAGACAGCGGGCGAGAATTGAGGCAAGCTTCAATCTGGGTAAGCAAAGTTGTCATTTCCTCAAACGTGAGTGTAGAATTCCCAACGACTCTCTTCAAATGATGCTTTATCGATTTCACGCCTGCCTCCCACAGACTGCCAAAATTAGGAGCTCCAGGCGGGATAAATTTCCATTTAATATGCAGGTCTTCTAGTTGGGCAACAATCTCATCAGGTAAACCAGCCGTGCTCTGGTGCCACATTGTGATCAGTTCCTTCTTTGCACCGACATAATTCGTACCATGGTCACTCCATATCTCTGCACATCTCCCTCGTCGTGCCACAAATCTCTTAAGGCCGGCTAGAAATGCTTGAGAGGTTAAGTCACTCACCAACTCGATGTGGAAGGCGCGGGACACCATGCACACAAAAAGTGAAATATAAGCTTTGTTACTCTTGGCCCCGCGTCCTTTACTCATGCGCACATTGATGGGTCCAGCAAAATCTACTCCCGTGAAGAGGAATGGTTTAGCCGGCTTCACTCTTACAGCAGGTAAGTCCCCCGTTAACTGTGTACTAGTCTCTGCCTTTTGCCTTACACAGATAACGCATCTGCGTACGTATTTTTTGATCTCATTCCCAACATTAATCAGCCAATACTTTGATCGCAGGTATGTCATCATCAGTTGCGGGCCGCCATGGAGAGTACTGCTGTGAGCTTCAGCCAAAAGAAGAGGCAACAGAGCATTGTCCTTTGAAATAATGATAGGATACTTCTGTCCGAAGTCTAGTTCTGCATGGCGGAGCCGACCGCCCACTCTTAGCACGCCCTTTGGATCCAAAAAGGGGGAGAGTGGTAACAAACGACTTCCTTTTTTAATGAGCTTGTTGTTTTTCAGGTCATGGATTTCTTCGGTAAACACATGCTCCTGGGATTTGCTCAGGCAAACAGTAAGAGCTTCTTTTCTTTCCTCCGATGTCAAATAACCAGGTAAGTGTTCTTTATTTTCCTTTTTATTTTTCAGGTGTAACATCCATCTTCTACAGTAACCGACGGTATTTATAAGTTTTCTGAGGGATGAGTATTTTCGCGCTAAGGTAGGTATAAGATCCCCTTCGGCCGTATTAATTTCCATCACCAATGCCTTAATCTTTTTACGACATTCCAAGTCAGTTTCAGGTATGTTGTCTTTGGCTAGGGCAATCAATGGTTCCAGCAGAAATCTCGGCCCATTCCACCAAAGTGTGTTCGACAACAATTTTCTAGGCATAACACCGCGCGATGCGGGATCAGCAGGATTTTGTTTAGTGTTGACGTAGTACCAGTCTTGGATTACAACAGTTTTCTTAATTTCAGTAACGCGGTTCTTGACAAATGGATTCCATCGAACTGGATCGCCTCGTATCCATGCTAGGGTTACTTGTGAGTCGGACCATGCAAACACTTGCTCTTTATTCAACTTCAATATTTTTGCTGTATGGTTTAGGAGCTTACTTAATAGAACAGCAGCGCATAATTCTAGCCGTGGGACTGACACTTGCTTCAGCGGAGCTGCCTTAGTTTTAGCCGTAAGTAAGGTAACCTTGATTTTTCCACTACGGTCAACAGTTCTCACGTAGACTACGGCCGCGTAAGCACTTATCGAGGCGTCGGCAAATCCGTGTATCTCAACCAAAACTTTGTCTTTATCAATGTGTAGCCAGTGATCTATCTCTATTTCTGTTAACGCGGAGGTCTCGTTCTTAAATGTCTGCCATTCTTTGGTCAAATCTTCAGGCAGTTCTTCATCCCAACTCATACCTTGTGTCCATAATTTTTGCATAAACGTTTTAGCGATGACAATAGAAGGAGCCAGCCATCCAAGTGGGTCAAATAACGAAGCTATATCTGCCAAAACATTTCTTTTCGGGATAGGTCTGTCCGGTAAGTCTTTTAAATTATTTGTTATCTTATGCTTGTCTTCTTTTGCCCTCCAAATAATGCCTAGAGTTTTTATCTTATCACGTTTATCTACTGCTAGTTTTTTATTTTCGTCTCTGTTTTCAGATTCGACTTCCTGCAAGACT
Organism: Archips xylosteana; assembly: GCA_947563465.1. Lineage (NCBI taxonomy): Eukaryota > Metazoa > Arthropoda > Insecta > Lepidoptera > Tortricidae > Archips > Archips xylosteana. The sequence continues at coordinate 11,207,391 of OX387373.1, forward strand.
CTTTCACTGTTCGAGCTCCATTTTTGCATCTCGAACCCTCCCTTACTTAATATTTCAGTGACTATTTTCAGGTTCTTTATAGCTTCCTCTTCTGTATCATGACCGGACAAAAGATCATCCATGTAAAAATCTTCCAGAATTATACGCTTTTCTTCGGGATGACCATCAGTTTCATCGATTGCCACCTGACGTAAAGTTTTAATAGCCAAGTATGGGGCACAAGCAGTTCCGAATGTCACCGTTAGCAAACGATAGTCTTCGATTGGTTTGAGGGGATCAGACCGCCAGACGATGCGTTGGTAATTTGTATCTGCTTCATGTACGCCTATCTGGCGGTACATTTTTATTATATCCGCTATATAGGAAATTTTGTGTGTCCGCCAGCGAAGCAGAATGTCTCTTAAATCTTCCTGCAAGGTCGGTCCTATAAGTAGTCCGTCATTTAACGTGACTCCATTGGAACCAGCAGCAGATGCGTTGAAAACGACTCGGAGTCTGGTGGTTTCTTTATCATCTCTGACTACAGCGTGGTGCGGTAAGTACACACCTTTTTCCGATTTATCATCGTCCACAATCTTTTCCATGTGTTTTAACTCTATATACTCTTGTAACACATTGTTATAATCGCTTTTCAGAGATTGTGTTTTATCTAATCTTTTCTCTAGGGCAATCCATCTTCTGACTGCGATGTCTCGAGAGTCACTTGGTAAGGTGGGTGGGTCTTCTCTAAACGGTAGCCTCACCACATATCTCACATCACTGTTTCGTTTATGTGTAGTCTCGTAATTCTCTTCTGCTTTCCTATCATCCGAGGTTAGTGTGTGTGTATCTTCTTCAATGGTTTCTAACTCCCAGAACTTCTTCAACATGCTGTGTAAATCAACATTAAGATGCATGCTGACGATGTTTTTAATAGCAGAATTCTTCGACTTAGCTGTCCCAGAAACAACCCACCCCAGGTGAGTCTCTTGAGCTATTGGTGTACCACAGGGGCCTTTGATCACACCAGGTTTAAGAACTTCACTGCAAACTTCGATTCCTAACAACAAGTCGATGTGACCTGGTATGTGACACGTAGGATCTGCTAAGCACAGATTGTCTAAATGATTCCAATCTCCAATATAAATGTTTTTCGCCGGCATCATGTCGGTGATGTGACGTACAACGTACGCTGTAACTTTAATCTTAAGATCAGACTCAATTCTTGATGAAAACTCTAATTCTGTGCAATGCTTGAGTATGGTCTTCATTTGGCCAACTCCCGTAACATGGCCACTAATAGACGCCCGTCGTAACCTAAGCCTTTGAGCAGCGGCCTCGGTGATAAACGATTCTTGCGAGCAGGGGTCCAGTAGCGCTCTCATTAAGTATTTTTGGCCATTTTCAGCTTTAACTTGTACCAATGCAGTCGGCATCAGCACCGATTGACTCCCCGCAGTGAGGTGAGATATAATATGCTTTTTATTTTTATCTTCTTTTTCTTCCTTGATATCTTCTTGATTGCTAGAAGGAGGGGCAGAGGTCCCCGGGCCCGTCTCGGGGCTCCCCGACTGCGGGCTCCACGTACTGTGCAGCAGAGAGTGATGTCTTCTCCCACATCGGCGGCAGGACGATTTTTGTTTGCAGAACTTCTCAGAATGCCCCGGCACCAGGCAATTGAAACAAAGCCGCGCGCCTTGCACATATTCCACTCTCTTGGCCGCGGATAATTTTCCAAATTCCTTACATGTACACAATAAATGGTCTTGGTTACAGAAATTACATTTGTGATCAACTGTGTGAGCATGGAACATTCTCTGTTTAACAGCTGGGTTTGGTGCAGTTGAACCTGATGGTTGAAGCATCTCCAGTATACGGAACCTTTTTTCTAGGAACGTAATTAGCATTTCTAGTTTAGGTAATTCGCTAATACTCAGCATTCCCAAATTTAATTCCCACTCTTTGTGTGATTCCTGATCGAGTTTGTTGACAATTAAATAGATGATCAATATATCCCACGATTCAATAGCAATATTCAAGTTTTTTAATTTATTTAAACATTCGTTCGTCGTGTCTAATAAGTCTCGTAAACCTTTTGTTGTTCCAGAGGTCAATTTTCGTTGGTTAATTAATCGACTTAATATTGAATTAACAATAATCCTTTTGTTGTTAAATCTTTGTTTAAGAGTTTCCCACGCTGTGTCGTAATTGCTCTCAGTTATAGGTATGTGTTTTAATAATTGTTCGGCTGCACCTGATAAACAGCTTTTTAAATAATGCATTTTCTGTACTTTGTTTAGTGTACTTTTACTGTGTATTAATGAAATGTACAAATCTTGAAAGGAAGTCCATTCGTGGTAATCACCAGAAAATTGGGGAATATTGATTTTTGGCAATTTTACTTCGTCGTGTACACTCGGCGGTGCAAAAGTGGAAGGTAAGGTTGCCGGCATTGTCATTAACAGATCCATCATATTTGCCTTTACATCAACAACTTTTTCTTCTAACTCCGTAAAATAATCTTTGGTAAAATACTCGTACTGACTACGGTCTTGTTTAGGTACTAATTTCAACATTTCCAAGTGATTTTTGCGAAATTTCGACCAATAATCAGTGAGGGTGTACGGAACAGTACCGCACATTCCACACAGCGGGTGCAGCGTCATCAATTTACGTCGACTTACCTATCTAGGTCATTGAACGACAGTTCACTAATATCAGCCTTTATGTGTACTCGGTTATTACGTAAAAATAAAGTAATTAATTCTCTTAACATCAGAACTATCAATAAAAGTTGTACAAACCGTACATCTTTATGGTCCTTCGAACCGGATCAGATCAGTGTCCTAGGATTTCAGTGACTCTCTCGCGTGTGTGAGTTTTTTTGTGAATATTTCATCGGAAATTCATCGCATGAAGTGCTGAGCTGACTAGGACTAACAGTGCTACGTGGACGCTTACGTAAAGTGGCTTACATCAGACATTTATCAGAAAACTAGCAGCATCAGATATCAAGATCATCATCATCAGACATTTATCAGAAAACTAGCAGCATCAGATATCAAGATCATCATCATCATCAGACATTTATCAGAAAGAACAGCAGCATTAGTTACGATTTCATCTCAAACTATCAGTAACTTCAGTGACTACCTTGTACTTTGTAACTTGTGGGATCTTTGGTAGCAGCGAATCGGTACTCCGGCCTCCCACAAGCGGGTCTCCCCGGCGGTATTGAGAAGGCGCTTTAGCTATCTACAGAGACTACATAGCTACAAAGCTCATTCAGAAGTTTCTTCCTTCAGTATTCAAGGGAATCGTCATGGAAGATTTACTATCAGGACAGTATCTTCTCATGCAAAATATCGAGAAGTTATTTATCAACTTTAAAAAGGATGGGCCTGAGCGCAAAACTTACTCAAGTATCGATGTTAAAATCAATACATTATCGAGATACTGGAACGAGTTTAAAAGGGTACATATGCAACTAATTGACTATCAGAATGTCAATTTCGTGTACTTCGAGCAGAACTATTATAAAGCAACCGAAAGTTTTTATAACGAAGTGTTATCCTACTTACAAGGATATTTACTTTACGTGGAAGCTCTGCAATCTGTAGGAAAACCTTCGACTCCATCACTGACATTGATTGCAAACCTGCAAGGATTTCCCAAATCAGGGGAAAAGGGAATTACTCCTGGTCCGCCAAAGCCAGACAAACCGGAGACAAGAGAAAATGCCTTTAAAAATACAGGTACTTCTAGCAGGTTAGACGAGAAGCTCCGCAAGCAGAAGAGTAATTTCAAAGCTTTTTCACGCGCTGTTACAAATATCAGTTTTGACTCACTATCAGAGAAGTGGGAGTATGAAGACGTTTTGAAGCTCCTTGACTCTCGTTGGAACGCGATCGACAGTCTACACTGGGACATCGATAGTGAACTCTACGAAGAGAACCCGGACTATGAGCGTCTGTTCACGAGGTACGAAAGAGAGTATAATGATATCAAAAAAGCTCTAAATCAGAAAATGTGGTCAGCATCGTTTAGAACTAAAACTACGCCGACCATGGACATACCAACTTTCAGCGGTGATTATCATAAATGGATATCTTTCAAGGACCTGTTCGGCGAAACTATTCACAATAACAGATCAATATCGAATGCTCAGAAAATGCAGTTCTTGAAAAGCAAGGTCAAGGGCGAAGCAGAGAAACTAATACAACATCTAAATATTAGTTCGGACAACTACGAAGTATGTTGGGATATTCTTAACCATCGATACAACAACGACAAGTTAATATTTAGTTCTCACGTCAACATACTAATGGGCCTCCCAGTGATGCAGCAGCAAACAGCAGCCCTTATCAAGAAAATTCATGATACTACTAAAGAGTGTCTAAACGCTGTCAAGAACCTAGGCGTGGACATCACTACCTGGGACCCCCTGCTTGTCCACATCTTATCACAGAAGTTGGATGCCGAAACGCACAAGGATTACATAGAGTCCTTAAAGGCACCTCGTGACCTACCATCATTATCAGATTTCTACGAGTTTTTGGAAAACAAGTTTACTTCACTTGAAGCGGCGCGGCGGAAGCAGGACGGCAATATACCGAAAACATATAGTAACTATACGCCCTCGTTTAACATGAAAAAATCGCCACAGCAATATAATAATTTCAATTTCAACAAATATCAGAAAAGCAATACCTATAATAACAAACCTATTGCGAAATCATACCTCGTGTCGTCGACCTACAAATGCCTATATTGCAAAAGCAATCACTCTATATTCTTTTGCAACGAATTCATTAAATTGCCAAATGAAACAAAGTTGAAAGTAACAAACGATTTGCGACTTTGCACCAATTGTCTTTACGATCATAAAGGAGACAAATGCGTTTCAACGAAAACTTGTCGTAAATGTACAGAGCGGCATAATACCTTATTACACGAGGCTTTGGCGACACCAACTACGACATCAGCACATATCAGTAAAGATAATGTAAACGTATCTCAAAAAGACTCATCAGAGATTCTATTAGCTACCGCACAGATCAAAGTTCTTGCAGTCGATGGCTCTTATCACACCATGCGAGCTCTCATTGATCAAGGCTCACAGATCTCTCTTATCACCGAGAATGCTGCACAGAAACTCGGACTACCTCGGCGACGTTGCAAAGGTGTAGTTTTTGGTCTCGGCACGCAAGAGAATAATTGCAAAGGAGCTATGAACATATCAGCATCAGCGATACATGGAGATTATTCGTTTACTACAAATGTAATGATCATGAAAAATCTTATCAACAATCTCCCGAATCAAACGTTTCAGAAACCCACTTGGTCACATATAGAAAATATCAGTCTTGCAGACCCACAATTTAACGTCAGCCGCCCAGTCGACCTATTGCTGGGTGCTGATATATACGCTCTTATCATGATGGGCGGAATAATCAGGGATGAAAATCCATCTCAACCCATAGCGCAACAGACTCGTTTAGGATGGTTGCTTTGTGGAAAAGTAAAAACGTATCAGTGTAATGTCATACTAAACAATATTGAAGACATTCAGCGATTTTGGACAATAGAAGACATCGCAGACAACCCACTGAATATGTCAACAGCAGATTATCAGTGTTTAGAGCAGTATAAAAAACATACATATAGGCAATCAGATGGTCGATATGTCGTGAAATTACCCATGAAATCTGACACACTAGAAAAATTAGGCGAGTCCAAGCAGAGAGCCGTAGCCCAATTCCTTCAGCTAGAGAAGAAATTTGTGAAAAATCAGAAAATATCAGAAGATTACAAAACATTTATTAACGAATACATAAATTTAGGTCACATGCACGAAGCTATCGGCGAGAGTAACCAGATACTGGCATATTACCTACCTCACCATTGCGTACTACGCGCTGAGTCAAGTACTACGGCGCTACGAGTAGTATTCAATGCGTCATCGCCTACGTCATCGGGTCACAGTCTTAATGATCAAATGTACAGCGGACCTAATTTGCAGCAAAACCTTTTGACTTTAATTTTAAAATGGAGACAGTATGAGGTAGTAATCACGGCTGACATAGAAAAAATGTTCAGGCAAATTTTGGTGCATCCGGAAGATCAGAACCTACAAAAGATCATTTGGAGAGACAACCCTAGTCAGCCATTGCGAGTTTACAACTTATCAACAGTAACATACGGAACCAAATCAGCACCGTTTCTCGCAATGATGACCTTGAAGCAACTAGCAGAAGATGAAGGTCATAAATACTCGTCGGCAGCCAAAAAAGCATTAGAAGAGGACTTCTACATGGACGATCTCCTCAGTGGTAGTCATAGCACATCAGCAGCAAAACAACTACAATCAGAGTTAATAAAACTTCTAAAATCAGGCGGTTTCAACCTTCGAAAATGGACATCTAATAAACCCGAATTACTGCAAGGTGTAGAAACATCACTAAATCAGCAGGCTTTTGAGTTCAAGTACCCCGAATCCACTAAAACTCTTGGATTACGGTGGAACCCAGTCGATGACCTATTTTCATTTCAAATAAAGCTCAAGCAATCAGCAGAATCACTAACAAAGAGGACTTTGTTATCAGAAATATCGAAGATTTTCGACCCACTTGGGTGGCTTGCCCCAGCGACCACAAAACTCAAACTGTTGTTCCAAAATGTATGGTCAGATAACACAAATTGGGATAGCAAATTATCAGATGAGATTAACAGCGAGTGGCAAAAGATTCGAGGCGATTTGGAGGACGTAAATTATATCAGAGTAAAGAGATGGCTTAATACTCAAGAAGGCGGAGACATCGAGCTACACGGCTTTTGCGACGCCTCGACCAAGGCCTTTGCATGTGTCATCTACTGCAAGGCTAACAAGCAAGATCTCGATAGTAATCAACAATCATCAGTCACTATTGAAGCAGCGAAGACAAGACTTGTACCTCTGAAGAAGAGCATCACTCTACCCCGCTTAGAACTGACAGCTTGCCATCTTTTATCAAAACTCATGCAGAAGGTTACTGAAAGTCTACCTAAATACAACATCAAAACGTTCGCGTGGACGGACTCTACTGCAGCATTAGGTTGGCTTCAAGGAGAGTCTGGGCGATGGAAACCATTTGTTGCCAACCGAGTAGAGCAAATCAAAACTATCTTGCCTCCAGACTGTTGGCACTACGTTAAGTCCTCTGAAAACCCAGCAGACTGCGCTAGCCGAGGAATATCAGTACATCAACTTATCAGCCATCCCTTATGGTGGACCGGCCCCAAATGGCTGTCAACTTACATATCAGAAAAAGATAGAAAGCGCCCTATCTATACAACAGATCAAGAAATCAAGAAAAGCGTTCAAACAAATGTCGTCGCTACTATCAGTCAGAATGACGTCATTCATCAAATTGTAAACAAACAAAGCAATTTCGCACGTGCTACTCGAGTGTTAGCGCGAGTAATCAGAGTGGTGTCACGTAACCGACCTAAACAAGCATTTATAACAATTAACGAATTATCAGATGCAAGAAACAGAATTATTCGTTATTATCAACAAAATGACTTTACTCACGAAATAAATAATCTTAATCAAAAGAAAATGATAGACAACAGGAGCAAAATTATCAGCCTAAAACCATTTTTGGATCAGAATGGATTATTAAGAGTCGTCGAACTGCACCCTGGTAAAGACGGTCATGTACGAGTCGTGAGTGTGAAGACAAAAAACAGGATAATACAGATTCAAATTCAAATATATTAAATTCAAATATATTTATTGCTTGGTCATGAGTTATAGAGATATTACAATTTAATTATAGTTCGTCATGTCCTACCTCGGAGAGGCGTACAATATTCAATTTTGATTCTACAGTTATATCAAATTACTAATTATCATAAATTAATCATTAAAACAAAATGTCATTATTACAATCTAAATAAATTACAAATAATATTATTATTAGGCACATACATTTTAATATTAGTTAACAATGTCAAAGTGATTTATTGCCCATGTGTTACAAATAAATAGATCTTATAATATTAACAAATGTCTCGAAACATGCACCCTGTTAGGGTATGCAATATTTACAGTCACAATTAAACAATATTAATAATTATTAAAACTACTAGACGTACAGAGACCAATAGTTAAGCTTTCCCCACTACCTGTGACCGAAGAAACAAATCAAGAAACTCAACAAAGTCCAGGGAATCAAAAATCAAGAACACACACATCAGTCAAATCGAGCTTTAAAACATTGGCGATCACACTGTTGATGATGATGGTTATAGCACCCACACAATGTGCGCATAATATAGCACAGTTAAGCAACAATCAGAGCATTTATTTCGATAAAATCTCGGACATGCATCTTAACCGGGATGAATGGAAATTGGTCGTATATTACGACATGAATCCCTACTGGGCAGGTGTCGCAATGGTCACAAAATTTCTTAACAACTTTGGAAATATTTGCGCCAAGACCAATAAACCGGTGCTATGCGACGTAATTATGCTACAGATACGTCACAGCTATAATGAACTTGACCTTTACAATCACATGTTACTTGGACAACAAATTCGCGACGTGCATCCACGTGCTCGCCGCGGCTTTATCAACGGGGTCGGCAACCTGGCACATGCTCTATTTGGAGTGCTAGATGATCAATTTGCGGACCAATATCAGAAAGATATAGAGTTAATCAGAGCGAACCAGAAGCACATGGCAGTACTATGGCAAAATCAGACGTCAATCGTGGAAGCACAAAATAATTTACTACAAAGAGTCGAAAATACCATAGATCAACAGCACAAATACATCAACAGTCACATCAATGACCTAGAAAAGGTGACCATGCAACTGCAAGATAAAATACAAAGTTCAACCAACAGCAATGACCTTGCATTATCAGCAATCATAATAAACACGGCAGTACTGAACCTGCGAAATATTCAAGACTACTTGCTTGACATTATAGTTGACTTACATCATGGACCATTTAATATTCATCTCATCAGCCCTGAGCAGTTAAAGGACGAATTGAACTTTATATCTGGCCAACTAGCAAAGGATTTATCATTACCTATCAGCAACATAGCAACAGACTTGCCGAAACTCTATCATATGTTAAAAGTGAAGGCCAAAATGACAAGACAATTTTTCATCATAGAAATCAGAATACCACTGGTAGCAAGAGATCAATACGAGATATATCGACTTATCCCCACTCGCCATACACTTAACAATAGTATGATCAATATCATACCTATATCAGAATATATAGCGATGAACATACAGAAAGACGCTTATTTTACTATGACTCAAGCGGACTTACTACGTTGTGACCGATACGATGACGTCACACAGCTATGTTCGTTGCAAACTCCAATCTATCACATGACTTCAGACAAGAGCTTATGCGTCATGAATGACGTAACGAAACAGTGTGCAATCAAATCTGAACCTTGTGAAACCACGTGGTCAGAGTTATATGGAGTTAATTCACATCTATATTCGTGTTGTAAACAATGTACCGTTCGTATCATATGCGGGAGTCAAATTACAGCGGCACAATTGTCTGGGAATGGAATTATCAGTTTTAACGGTGATTGCGTAATCAAAAGCGCAGAATTCACCATCTATTCTCGCCGGCAGCAGAGCAGCACACTGACCGTAGAACCTGACATCTTGGATATAAAAATACCTCCGATCAATCACATCATAGATTTACCTATTTCAGTCATTAACGAGACAAATATAGCCGAACAGCTAAAATACGACAACCACACGTATTTACATCAACAATTGAACGAGATTGGGAAACAAATTCAACAGATGAAAAAGAATAGTGCAGAAGTGTCACTAAGCGACAGAACATCATCCCATGACGTCACTCAATATGGAATGATCAGCGTGATAACAGGCGTCACACTTTGCATATGTTTAATGCTGGCATGGCGTCGCCTGCGCATATGCAGAGCACGAGGTTCCAGTGCTATCAGCAAGCCAGTGAGGAGCAGGGCCCCGCCCCACGCACCTCACCTCAAGCGGGCAGCGGCGGCGAGGCCCGCGGCGCGACTAGAGGCTCCAGCGCCACCAGAGACTCCAGCGCCAAGCATCCACGCTCTAGAAGCTAGACGCAACTCGGTAACATCGACCATCAACACACCAGGTGGAAGTGAGATCGAAGTCACCGGCCCGCGCTACGCGACGGTGATCGATAGAGCGACATCGCCTACATTCACTAAACATTTTTAGTAAATAAGCAAATGAGATATCTTAAGTTGACATGTAGAAAATATTTAAGAGATTTTGATATTTTATTTAAGTTGACATGTATGTTATTTAAGATATTTTCATAATTTGTGATTGTTATCGCCTTGAAGGCTTCCTTTTCCCCTCCCGGAACATGTACGGAACAGTACCGCACATTCCACACAGCGGGTGCAGCGTCATCAATTTACGTCGACTTACCTATCTAGGTCATTGAACGACAGTTCACTAATATCAGCCTTTATGTGTACTCGGTTATTACGTAAAAATAAAGTAATGTAGCGTACTAAGTTCGAAAAGGAAATGAAACGGCAATTTTTAACTATAAATCGAGAGAGTTCGCATGGCATGTGTAAGTGAACGGTAGCAGACTTAACATAAAAAAATAATTTTAAGGTAAATTCGACTTACTCATGCGATACGAGCGCCCCCGTGCAGGTTTATTGCAAAACACAATCATAGTTATATAGATCAATAAAAGATGGCGTTACTAGGCACATCTTAACATTATAAAAGAAACAAAATTATTTAAAAAGTAATATAAAACTAACACGAGTCCTCTACATTCTGCCCCTTTAGTGCTAGTAGAGCACTATTGATCTACCGGAGACAGTAAGGCGACGCGGGTAACAGGTCTACGTAACAACCCTAAGCGTGTGCGCACGTCTACTACCCGAGTGCGACCGTCGCGTCCAGGATGGACCGCGCTCACTACCCCGTGCCGCCAGGAACCGCGCTCAAGGTTGGGATCGACAAGTACTACGTAGTCACCTATCTGTAGACAACGCGCTTCTTTGTTCCACTTCTGTCTAGGCAAGAGCGTAGGCAAGTACTCTTTCGTCCACCTTACCCAGAACATATCAGTGAGCCGTTGAGCTATTCGCCATTTCTTGCGTAGACAAAGGTCAAAATTGTCGTACTTACCAAATAAGGGTCCTGTCGATGAGCTGCCAATGAGAAAATGGTTTGGAGTGAGAGCTTCTGGATAGCTCGGGTCTGTTGACACATGCGTGATTGGACGGCTGTTCACTAAAGCCTCTACTTCAGCCATCAGTGTGGACAGGGTCTCCGGGTGCGGGGCGCGCTCTTTCAGTATAACCTTCAGGGCTGTCTTTACCGTACGTATCATTCGTTCCCACGCCCCTGCCATTTCTGGAGCTCCTGGAGGTATAAAACGCCACTCGATGCCGCGCACGGACCCATCCTCACGCAGTCTATCGATGTTCAGCTGGCTTAGGCTCTTCTTCAGCTCTGTATCGGCCCCACGAAGGTTTGTACCGTTATCTGAATAAATAACGGCAGGCGTGCCTCTGCGAGCTGACATTCGTCTTAATGCCATTATAGCCGAGTCCGTGGTAAGTGATTCGGCCAACTCAATGTGAATGGCACGCACAGTGAGACACGTAAACAACATTCCGTACCTCTTTTGTCTCCCTCGACCGATAGTAGTTTCTATCGGGCCAAAAAAGTCTAGTCCGGTAAATGAAAATGGCCGGCGATTGTGCTGCAGGCGCGCAGCGGGCAAGTCGCCCATGCGCTGGGCGTGCGGCGCTGCGCGGCGGCGGCGGCACACCTGGCAGCGTGCCGCGACTCCGCGCACCGTCGGACGCAGGTTGACGATCCAGTATTGTTGCCGCAGTTCATTAACGACGTGTTCATGGGCTGTGTGCATAGCGAGTCTATGATAGTGCTCGACCAGCAGGCGAGTGGTTTTATGTTTGCCGTCGAGAATAAGAGGCCGTAAGGTGGCGTGGGCGACGCCTTCGGCCTTATCTATGCGGCCGCCAACACGAAGGATACCATACTCATCCAGGTATGGAGTTAGTTTGAGAAGACGGCTGTTTGATGGCAGAGGTTTGCCAGATGCCAAACAACGGATTTCCGAGGAAAAGGTATCGGTTTGACACTTTTTTACTATATTTCTTTCAGCCATTTTCATCATTTCCGTATCTAATACTAGTTCCTTCGCTTTCTGTTTGTTTTTCTGTCCTTGTTGTTTATTGTTCTTGTCTTTAACATTCAATTTTAATTTTTGAATGTAGTATATTACTCTTGCAGCGGTGCGTACGAGTCTAATCCAACTAGAGAATCTTTCCTCGTCAGGCACAGGTAAGTATAACTGATCTGTTATTATTAAATTAATATTTCTTTCTTCACAGGTAGCCTCTTCAACAATTTTAGTGCTTTTCAAGTCCTTAGGCCAATGGTCTTCCGGCAGGCGCAGGAACGCAGGACCCTGAAACCATAGGTCGTCGTATTTGAGAGGAGGAGCTTCTGTCTTCGTGGCTATATCGGCTATGTTTAAACTCGATGGTACGTAGTGCCATTCGTTTATACTGGTTAGTTCATCGATTTCACCGAGCCTGTGAGCAACGTATACTTTGTAGTTCCTAGGGTCGCTACGAATCCATTGAAGAACGGTGCTCGAGTCAGTCCAGAAGTAACGCTTCCCAGGCTGTACGTCCTTGTGTTCTGCGACAATTGTTTGCGCTAAACGGGAGCCCATCAGTGCCCCTTGCAGCTCCAGCCTGGGAATCGACACCGGGCGCAACGGGGTTACTCGACTTTTACTAGCTTCCAAGCACACAAGCACACAACCATCCGCGCGAATAAACCGCCAGTATATTACTGTGGCAAAGGCTTTAATTGACGCATCGCAGAAAACATGAAGCTGTGTTTCCACAATCTCATCACAAGACGACGCCGCAGACGTTGAAGGGTAGCACGGTGACCAGACGCCAGCCCGACGCAGCCATCGCGGGATGCGCAGGAACTGTAGCTGCTTCAATTCATCGAGCCACGAAACCCAGCGCGAGTGCTCCTCTGGCCGGATGCGGCATTTCCAATCAACGCCACTTCGATGTACGTCTTGAAATAAAATTTTACTTTTTATTGTAAAAGGCGATAGAAAACCGTGTACATCGTAAATGGACATAATTATACTAAGCATTTTTGCTTTTGTTGGTGGTACGCTACCCTGTAAGATTTCTTGTGGAATACGGTCCAATGACACATTAATGCTAAAGGTGTCGTCGGCGGGATGCCACATCAAACCGAGCGTGCGCTCAGTCAAATTCGTAGCTCCGTCTTTGAATCGAACAGCTGACTGAGCGAGCATGTCCGTGGGAATAGCTTTCAGAACCTGTTTACTATTACTAGACCAACCACGAATCTCGAAGCCGCCCTGTTTATGTACAAACGTTATGTCCTTAATTAACTGTATGGCGTTTTGTTCATTATTCGTCGAATAATAACAATCGTCCATATAGTGAGAATTAATTATGACTTGAACTGCCTCGGGATAACAGTCGTCGTACTTAAGGGCATTTTTATTTTTTATATGTTGCGCGATAAATGGAGAACAGGTGGCGCCGAAAATCAAGCTTTGCATAACGTACGTTTTCACGGGAGCATTAGCGGACGCCTGCCATAAAAATCTGAAGACATGTTGATCTTCAGCTCGAATTTTAATTCGTAAAAACATGTCCTTTATATCACCAATAATAACAAACTCATTTTCACGAAATCGCAACATGATACCTAATAGTGAATTATATAAGTCAGGTCCAGTCAGTAGGTAATCGTTAAGACAAGTATTATTTATTTTAGATGCCGCGTCGAAAACCAATCTCAACTTACCTGGTTTGTTCGGATTTTGCACTCCAAAATGAGGAATGTACCATAAAAGCTTGGGTGAAGGTTCATTATCGTACAACTCTCGAGCATAACCTTCCGTAATTAGTTTGTTTATTTCTATATTGTACCTATCAGCGTATGCGCTGTCTTTCTCGAATTTATACAATAATGAATTCATCCGAGATAGTGCATTTTTGTAAGAATCGGGCATTGTAAGATTATCGTTTTTAAATGGCAGACCGACTTCCCATCGATTACCTATTTGACGCGCTGTATCGTCTAATATTTGTACAGCGCGTAAATGTGCCGAGTTTTCACGGCTTACGGTTGAAATTCCTGTGGAATCTAAACAAAAGGAATGTTTAATTAACTCGTTAAGCGCATTGATATCGAGCGATGTACTGTCGATCCCATCATTAGAGTGAGCGAGATGGCACACATGTTGACTTACCTGTGACGCGGAAGAGTGAGCGCGACCACAATAGCCGTGAATGGACCAGCCCAAGAGACAGCGGGTCGCATAAGGTGAATTCTTGTTGCCATGGATGACTTCTAGCGGAGCAATAACAAAGTAATTATCTTCACCTATAAGTATACGCGGCACAACACGTTTATTACATACAATATTTTTAATTTTAGACAATTTTGTACAGGAAATTTTGTTTACAATCGATAGGTTCTGAGCCGGCAAATTTAATTTTGAAACTTTTCGTAGATTAATATCAAAATTGGTATTGTCTTGTCCAGAAATTTTAGCGCGCACTCGTGGGGCGTCTGATTGAAATACTTCTAGACCGAACGCATCAATAAACTTTATATCACTTGAACTTTCACTTTTTAGTCCTAATTGATCCGCTAAGTCCGAGTCTATTATTGATACCGACGCAGCATCGTCGAGCAGTGCGTATGTCTGCACTTCTCCACAGGGTCCACACAGCTTAACTGCTACTACTTTGAGCATAATATCTCCGTCGGGCGTCGGAGCGATGTCATCGGATGCCGCGATATGAGCCACCGTAGCGTCGGCCCCAGCGCGAGGCGGCGCGCGCGGTTCGTGCGATTTGGCTGGCGCGTGCGGCGGGCTCGGCTCGCCCGTACTTGCCTCTTCGCTGACTTGAAAGTTAGGTACTGGTTTTTTCCAGTGTAATATGCGGTGATGCAATAGGCCACAACTGTCGACGTCGCACACAGGTGCCGGACATTTTTCTATGTCATGGCGCGCTTTGAGACATACGACACAAATTTTTTGTGTTTTAAGAAAATTCCACTTATCTCTGCGCATTGCGCGTTTAAAAATACGACAGTCAGGTAGGGCATGCTCGTCTTTGTTGCAAAATTTACACACTTGAGTGTCGGTGCTCATAGTGGCGAATATGGGGCGTGAATAACGAGTTTTATCTTCTGGCCGTCTGGCAGGCGGGCCAGGTGGCTCGGACACCATCGGCTTCTTGTACTCACGGGGTGGAAAGGCTCCAGTGACTGCAATCATTTCAGCTTCGCGTTTCAAAAACTGCGCCAACAGCTCCAGCTTAGATTCGCCAGCTCGAAGCCTGTCATAAGCAAACTCAGTCCATTTTCCCAACAAGGTGCTAGGTAGTTTCGAGGCAACAGCTGATGCGAGCTCTGGGTTGCGTAAATGGTCACTTTGATTAAGGGCACGAATAGTTGCTATACAGTTGTTTACTTTCATAGCAAAGTTTATTAAATCATGTTGATAAAAGGTAGGTAGTGGCGGTAACTTACGCAGTTGTGATGTAATGTTAAAAATTATACATTCCGATCGTCCAAATTTGAGTTCGAGTGCCTCCATAACGGCTGCGGGCGGAGTGTTACCTATAAGAAGATATGTAACTGCTTCTTTAGCGTCTCCCTTAAGTGCTCGCCGAAGTCTGGAGAGGTTTTCGTGGTCTGTAAAATTACAGGTGGACGACGACTCATTGTAAGCATTTTTAAAATGTAGCCACTCGATACAATCACCACTGAAGATAGGTAAATCCCTAGGTATGGCGAGGCGGCTGAGTAAACGCTCCTCGCGACTCGAGGAGGACTGCTCCATCATGTCCTTTAACGTCGTAGCCAGCTGCAGAATGCTGTGGGCGGCGTCCGTGTGCTGGGCCGGCGGTGAGGCTGCACGATCGGCGGTGGGCACGACCGGCTCCGGTTGCCCAGGCGTAGGTGGGCGCTGCTCAGGCACATCCTCATGCTGGCTTTGATTCAACCAGTCCGATACTCGATCACGTCGCACGCTGATGGATTCCGCTGGACCCTCGTCCTCTGAGTCGATTTGTGCGAGATCAGCTTCAAGTCGTTTATCTATCAGCTCCATCTGGATGCGGGCTTTAGCTTCGGCTGCTTTTAGTTCCAGCTGTTTACGTCTTGCCAGCGAAGATGTCGTCGATCTTTTAGATTTGATGGTACCGACGACAGACGGCGGAGGTAAGACTTCACTCTGAGCTGGTGGTTGCACGGCTAATGGAATTAAATGAGGAACACTCTCTTCTAGCTTCATTTTAGATAGTTCTGGCTCCGATTTCGTCACGGTTTGACTAGCTAACTCGCGAGCGCGTTGCCGAGTCACAACCATTTTCGGCGGCGTAGCAAACATTTATTATTAAATTCGCACTCGTAACTATTATTCGGTTCGTAGGATCAGCTTATTGTAGCGTACTAAGTTCGAAAAGGAAATGAAACGGCAATTTTTAACTATAAATCGAGAGAGTTCGCATGGCATGTGTAAGTGAACGGTAGCAGACTTAACATAAAAAAATAATTTTAAGGTAAATTCGACTTACTCATGCGATACGAGCGCCCCCGTGCAGGTTTATTGCAAAACACAATCATAGTTATATAGATCAATAAAAGATGGCGTTACTAGGCACATCTTAACATTATAAAAGAAACAAAATTATTTAAAAAGTAATATAAAACTAACACGAGTCCTCTACAGTAATTAATTCTCTTAACATCAGAACTATCAATAAAAGTTGTACAAACCGTACAGAGGGTTTCCATCCGTATTTGTACATAGCCTTTAGTTAATCTTTGTTTCGGTGTTTTCTTATAATTACTTATCGCCGTTATCACCAATACGTAAGTATTTTCTTGTTCCACAATGTATTCATCCATGATTAACAATGTCCACAGTTCACACTAATGTTTATTACACTTGTAAGTTCACTTTTCACGTAGTTTTTAGTCTATTCTTTAATAACTAAAGTACTTTTTTAACTTTTTACTTTAACTCGTAAACAACTTCGATGAGGTTAATTCACTTGTTTTTTAAAACTAGTTCTTATTATCCGTTCGGTAAGGACCACTTTTATGTGCCGTACGTTGAAGGTGTGGGAGAAATAACAAACTACCATTCTAAACGGTATGCAGCTCAAGACAAGTTTATTAAAAAAGTATTAACTAAAACATCGTTTTGTAACACGTAACGCCATCTAGCGACAAGAATGTGAATTTTTCTACGTAAACATTTGATATGACATGCAAAATCTTCTATTGGCCAATTTGAATTGTTACAAATAAATAAATGAACTACAAGACATATAATGTTAACCTAAACAGATGGATGTATGGATGTACGGATGGATGTATGGATGGATGTATGGATGGATGGATGGATGTATGGATGGATGTATGTATGGATGGATGTATGAATGAATGTATGGATGGATGTATAGATGTATGGATGGATGTATGGATGGATGTATGGGTGGATGTATGGGTGGATGTATGGGTGGATGTATGGATGGATGGATGGATGGATGGATGGTGATGATGATGATGATGATGCATGTTTGAGAAAAGCTCTATACAATCCTCGGCCGGAAGAGGGATTGCTGGACTCGTTTTATCCGGCCTCGTCTACGACTCGGCCGTATACCCCAAATCTCGTCCATCAATCCCTTACTTCACGGCCTCTGCAGTAATATACTATTGTTAAAATTTTCATTTTTAAAGCAAGCTTTTTAGCTGACTGTACTATTATTATTATTTTTTTTAGGTGATCAGATTATTAGAAAGTGATAACCATTATAAAGATAATATACATAATTCATAACAGTGAAGTAAATAAAAAAAATACCAAGCAATATCAATTTAGGATTCCAAGAATTTTTAACATTACATTAAATATGAATAAAATTATGTTATTATAGTAGTCATCATGTGGCAATGGCAGTCTATTCCTCACAGAATCCCAGCTCCGTCCTCGCAGCCAAGGGCTTTAATGTGCCTCCTTGAGCCTCTCAACCTTATGGACACTGCTCTTATGACTGAGATCTGTATTTTTACTTTCAGCCAGTCAATTATTTGAGAATAAGTCTTTCCCCATTTCTCGTTTAATTTTGATGCTGTTTTTTTTTTTTTTTTATGTTGGATAGGCCAGACAAACGAACTAGTGGGTCACCTGATGTTAAATGAACACCACTGTCCACAGACACCCGCAGCGCTTTACACGACGCCAGTGCGTTGTCAGCCCTAAAGGAGAGGGAATAGGGGAAGGGGGAGAGGGAAGGGGTGAGGTATTGGGCCCCCGGCACTCTCACTGACCGTACGAAACGCAAGCAGGATTACTGCTGCTTCACGCCGGTGTTCTGTGAGAGGGTGGTACTGCCCCGGACGAGCCGGCCCATTCGTGATGCAGCGGCTAGCTACAACATGGCACTACCACTACTAAATATAAATATTTTTTAAGAAATTGTTATATTCTGACGGCGCTGGGCAGGGACTAAGGGGCCGGCGGGAGGGACTCACCGGGGGCGGCGAGGCAGCCGGCCGTGACGAACGCGTGGGAGCGGAACAGCTCCCCCAGCCCGGCCGGACGGCGGCGCTGGGCAGGGACTAAGGGGCCGGCGGGAGGGACTCACCGGGGGCGGCGAGGCAGCCGGCCGTGACGAACGCGTGGGAGCGGAACAGCTCCCCCAGCCCGGCCGGACGGCGGCGCTGGGCAGGGACTAAGGGGCCGGCGGGAGGGACTCACCGGGGGCGGCGAGGCAGCCGGCCGTGACGAACGCGTGGGAGCGGAACAGCTCCCCCAGCCCGGCCGGACGGCGGCGCTGGGCAGGGACTAAGGGGCCGGCGGGAGGGACTCACCGGGGGCGGCGAGGCAGCCGGCCGTGACGAACGCGTGGGAGCGGAACAGCTCCCCCAGCCCGGCCGGACGGCGGCGCTGGGCAGGGACTAAGGGGCCGGCGGGAGGGACTCACCGGGGGCGGCGAGGCAGCCGGCCGTGACGAACGCGTGGGAGCGGAACAGCTCCCCCAGCCCGGCCGGACGGCGGCGCTGGGCAGGGACTAAGGGGCCGGCGGGAGGGACTCACCGGGGGCGGCGAGGCAGCCGGCCGTGACGAACGCGTGGGAGCGGAACAGCTCCCCCAGCCCGGCCGGACGGCGGCGCTGGGCAGGGACTAAGGGGCCGGCGGGAGGGACTCACCGGGGGCGGCGAGGCAGCCGGCCGTGACGAACGCGTGGGAGCGGAACAGCTCCCCCAGCCCGGCCGGACGGCGGCGCTGGGCAGGGACTAAGGGGCCGGCGGGAGGGACTCACCGGGGGCGGCGAGGCAGCCGGCCGTGACGAACGCGTGGGAGCGGAACAGCTCCCCCAGCCCGGCCGGACGGCGGCGCTGGGCAGGGACTAAGGGGCCGGCGGGAGGGACTCACCGGGGGCGGCGAGGCAGCCGGCCGTGACGAACGCGTGGGAGCGGAACAGCTCCCCCAGCCCGGCCGGACGGCGGCGCTGGGCAGGGACTAAGGGGCCGGCGGGAGGGACTCACCGGGGGCGGCGAGGCAGCCGGCCGTGACGAACGCGTGGGAGCGGAACAGCTCCCCCAGCCCGGCCGGACGGCGGCGCTGGGCAGGGACTAAGGGGCCGGCGGGAGGGACTCACCGGGGGCGGCGAGGCAGCCGGCCGTGACGAACGCGTGGGAGCGGAACAGCTCCCCCAGCCCGGCCGGACGGCGGCGCTGGGCAGGGACTAAGGGGCCGGCGGGAGGGACTCACCGGGGGCGGCGAGGCAGCCGGCCGTGACGAACGCGTGGGAGCGGAACAGCTCCCCCAGCCCGGCCGGACGGCGGCGCTGGGCAGGGACTAAGGGGCCGGCGGGAGGGACTCACCGGGGGCGGCGAGGCAGCCGGCCGTGACGAACGCGTGGGAGCGGAACAGCTCCCCCAGCCCGGCGCGGCCCGGCCGGAACGGCAGCGGCAGGAACACGTGCAGCCCGCTCGCCCAGTACATCTGCACGCAAACACGCTGGTAAGAGAATACACTGAGTGTCGGGTCGATGTCCCGTGCTGTGTTGTCTGACTTGTCTGCCGTGTGTCGGTGCCCACGAGTTGTGTATCGGGTCACCGAGTCTCTCCCTGTCTTGTGTTGGGTCATTATGTCTTTCTCAGTCGTGCACCACATCTTTCCCCGTCTTTTGTCATGTCACTCCCTGTCGTGCGTCACATCTTTCTACGTATCATACCTCTCCCCATCTTGTGTCATATCTCTTCCTATCGTGCATCACATCTCTCACAGGCCAGGGTCACTGTGTCCCTTCCTATCGTGTATAATGTCTCTTTCTGTCTTGTGTTGGGTCACTGTGTTTCTCTCTGTCGTGCGTCACATCTCTCTTGTATCATACATATCTCTCCCCGTTTTGTGTAATGTCTCTTCCTATCGTGCATCACATCTCTCCCAGACCTGTGCCAGCCATGTCTCTCTCCGTCGTGCGTTACATCTTAGTTATTTAATCAAAAAACAATATACATTGCGTTTGAAAATACATGTGCTTTGTAGTGTGAGCTGCGCCACACTCACACTCTCCCACTATGCAACCATATATAAGGCCCTTCTTTATTATAATAAACAGTATTTACGCAACACTGATTGGTTTAACCTATCCCAACATTACAGCTTTAATCTATCTGAAATGAAATATATCTCTCCCCGTCTTGTGTCATGTCGCTCCCTATCGTACGGTCGACCAAGAAAGTGGTCTACCACTTTTGACAAAAGTTTCTGTGACATCTAAATATCCCTAAGTCACTGTCATCATGTTATTGCAAGGGAAAATCGACCTCGTTGTATCATGATCATGACGTGCAAATGAACTTCGACCGTAGGGGGGTAGACCATATTTTTGGCCGACTGTACATCACATCTCTCTCCTTCTTGTGTCCATGTTTCTATCGTGCGTTACACTCCCCTTCTTGCGTCATGTGTCTACCTATCGTGCGTCACATTCTCCCCCGTTTTATGTCGTATCTCTCCCCGTCTCGTGTCCATGTTTCTCCCTATCGTGCATCACATCTCTCCTCTTCTTGTGTCCATGTTTCTATCGTGCATTACACTCCGCTTTCTTGTGTCATGTGTCTACCTATCGTGCATCACATCTTTCCCTGACCTGTGCCGTCTCTCCCTTTCGTGCGTTACACTCCCCTTCTTGTGTTATGTGTCTACCTATCGTGCGTCACATCTTCTCCGTCTTCTGTCGTATCTCTCCCTGGCCTGCGTCATGTGTCTCCCTGTCGTGCGCTACACTCCCCTTCTTGCGTCATGCATGTGAGTACAGGTCTATTCACAAGAGCTGGTACAAATGGATCGAATGAGCGAATGAAAGTATCTATGTGTTACCTATTTGAATATACTTCACACAGATATGAATATGACATGCATCAGTCATTTTCCTACAAAAGTGTCAAATTGACATTACTTTCGTTCAATCCATTCGTGCCAGCTCTTGTGAATCGATCTGTACCTATCGTGCGTCACACTCCCCCCGTCTAGTGTATGTCTCCCTGACCTGTGTCATATCTCTCCCTGTCGTGCGTTACACTCCTTTTCTTGCGTCATGTCCCTGCCTATCATTCGTCACACTCCCCCCCGTCTAGTGTATCTCTCCCTGACCTGTGTCATGTCTCTCCCCTTCTTGCGTCATGCGTGTGCCTATCGTGCGTCCCAGTCCCCCCATGTAGTGTATCTCTCCCTGACCTGTGTTCATGTTTCTCCCTATCGTGCGTTACACTCCCCTTCTTATATCATGTCTCTATCTATCGTGCGTCACATCTTCCCCGTGTAGTGTATCTATCCCCTTCTCGTGTCCATGTCTTTCCCCTACTTGCGTCATGTGTGTACCTATCGTACGTCCCAGTTCCCCCGTGTAGTGTATCTCTCCCTGACCTGTGTAGTGTCTCTCCCCTTCTTGCCTATCGCGCGTCCCCGTATAGTGTAGCGTGCTATCCCCTTGTTGCGTCAGGTGTGTGCCTATCGTGCGTCCCGCTCACCCGTCCGCCGAGCGCGTGCTGGTCCTGGTGCGGGCCGAGGCCGCGCTGCCGGAAGCCGCGCACGCCGGTGGGGCCCCCCAGGAAGAAGTGGTCCGGCAGCTCCGTGCCGAACACGTCGTGCAGCACGCCCGCCGCCCCCGTCACTTGCACCACCTCAACAAAACAGAACGGTGTCATCCAACTGGTGCCACTGAGGAACTGGGAACTGGGAACTGGGAGCTCGCCTGCCGCCTCGTCACTTGCACCACCTCGACAAAACAGAACGGTGTCATCCAACTGGTGCCACTGAGGAACTGGGAACTGGGAACTGGGAGCTCGCCTGCCGCCTCGTCACTTGCACCACCTCGACAAAACAGAACGGTGTCATCCAACTGGTGCCACTGAGGAACTGGGAACTGGGAGCACGCCCGCCGCCCCCGTCACTTGCACCACCTCAACAAAACAGAGCGGTATCATCCAACTGTTGCCACTGAGGAACTGGGAACTGGGAGCACGCCCGCCGCCCCCGTCACTTGCACCACCTCAACAAAACAGAACGGTGTCATCGAATAACAAATAATAATCAAACACGATCGAACATAATCGAACATCAATCATAATCTAACACCACAAAAACAAAATTACAAAATGGCGAGAATACTCTTTAGGCTTTTGTTAAAAGAAAAAAGATTTTTTGAACTCCGAATCATGAATATATTTAGTAACTCCTAATCTGGAAGTTGCTGATTTAAAAAACCCTGTATAAGGCTGGAATGATGATGATTAGAGAGCGGATTTGAAGTAGCGATCTCAATATTTATATGGATATGATGTGACTGGTATAATTCATTATTTTTCTCAAAAATATCCGTAAAAGTTGTCATTATTCTTTACATATCAGAACGTGAAGTGCATAGTTTATGGTCAGTAAAAAATAAAAAGTTAAAAACATTGCAGGCATAAGAATAAATAATAACAGAGTAGAAGGGAATCTCTTTTGACCGCGTCCAAAACGCAGCCATTTATATGCCTACTACCCCCCTCACGTCGTTACACCCCTCTGTCGTCCAGGCGTGTTGCTAGGGTTGCTTACTGTTAAAATATTACTTACGTCTAAAGATAATATCGCTAAAATATAAGTTTTTATTCACTTTGAAATCAAATTTGCGCCACTGGCCACTGCGCTGCGCGATCGCGTCGCGAGGCGAGGCGAGCGAGAAAAGGTCAACGACCGATGGCGGGGCTATTGAAGATTTGACGAAAAGCAATAAAATGCTGTAGATCTACTCTAAAGTAAATTTTACCATTGGGTGAAACAATTGGCTACACAAAAAGAACTGCTCATGTCTTTTTGATTAATTAGGTACGAAAACGAAATAATATTTAGAAAATATTACTTACCGCTCATCATCTTTGGGCAAACTAAAAAAACTTAAGTGTGGCATCGTTTTTCCATTATTTACACACCCAAATACACCACAATAACTTGACGCCATTGTTATAAAACGAACGCGCAAACAGTAAACACTTAAACAGCCAAACGCGCGTGCAGCGACGCCGGCCGTGACACCCTGACTGAGTTCTCGCTTAGCGAGTACTCTAACATCGTGACCTTGAGTCCGGCCGGAGCGAGAGTTTCTCTTCTACTCTGTTATTATTTATTCTTATGTTGCAGGCTCGATAAACTCGACAACAATGTCGCATACAAATTCCATTATTGTCTCAAACTTTTTAAAAAGTTAAAACGGCCATGGTAATAAGTTGGCACTATTCGTATACAGCCATCTCAAATGACCGGTATCAGTTGTTTTGTTGGAACTCCAGACTTTTTGTATTGTGTTTGAAACAGCTTGTGGTGTTTTCGGTAGAAAAATACACCTGCAGTTTTTTTTTTTGTAATGAAAAAAGGCGGGAAATCGTTTAATGACATTCAATTTTAAGTGATTTGCAATTATTTGTACCTATTTAAGGTAATAAAAGTTTATTTTTTTTTTCCTTCACCATTTTTGAGAAAAGCTTTATATTAGTCTCGGCCGGAATAGCAATTGCTGTCTTCGCATTAGTTAAACGGACTCGCAAGCTCGTCCGTTTAATACTCATACTCAGCCAACAATTGCCTACTTCCAGGCCACGACAATAATGTACACACAAAAACAATGTAACTTCATCTTCCTCTTTTTCAGGCCTTTTATATCCACTGCTGGATGTAACCCTCTCCTAATCTCCTCCACTTCGTCCTATAATGTAACTAAATAAAATAATGTAACTTATCGGAACAAAAAAGTAAAAACCTTTTGGGAAGCTTTTTACTGTGCATTGTGCAGAAGAAATATTCAAGAAGAACTTAAAAAAAAATATTTCAAAAATTAACTAAACATGTTTTTGTTTGTTGTCATCCTAATTTTTGCCCAATATTTACAAAAGTTTTCAAAAAGGTTTTTACTTCTTTGCTCCGATAAGTTAAATTATTTTTGTGTGTAGAAAAAAAAATTATACCAGTCATATCATATCCAAATAAATATTGAGATCGCTACTTCAAATCCGCTCTCTAATGATGACTCTATGGATAACCACGACCCTTCTCAAGCTACTCACGACGTTGTCCATCACTTGGAGGTTGGCCTGCGCTTGCAGTTCGGTCTTGAGACCTTGGAGAACTGGACCCAGGTCTCACGCGTGAGGAAGATGACGATGATGATCATGTCTTTATGGTTGACCCCGTTAGTGACCCCAACCACCAGAGATGTGCTTCCTAGCCGTGCTGCAAGGATGTGAAAGCTACGCTGCGAAACTTTGTGACCGTTTCCATTTTATATTATACAAGCGTTGGAGGAACCAAAGCACGCTTCTTACCATAACTGATGGATAACTAACGCATTAACCTTTTCGACGCCAACGACACATATATCAGCACCGGTTACCTATCATATTCTCGAAAAGCTCATTTCCGAATATTAAAATTCCGAAAACGAAACTCCTTTTTTTCATTTTCCAAATTATTGTTCGTCCGAAATTTTATTTACGATATTTTCTTTTGCCAAATGTTTTGAAATCCGTTTTTTTATTTGCCAAATGATTCAAAATCCAACTGCATAAAATTCCGTAGGATCATTTGCCAAATATATATTTATTCCGCAAAATTATTATTCCGCAAAGGTCAGGGATACAAAAGGCGACCATACAATAATGTGTGGAGCGTAATATTCATTTTGTTGTTTAATGTTGCCCAAATATTTTATTGAGTTTGCTATGTGGGTAGGGGGTTTTGTAGGTGGTTATAAAAAAAATAACTAACACCAAAGGCTAATGCGGGAGCTTCGCTCCGCTACGCTCCCGCATTAGCCTTTGCACCTAATCTATCCGAGTCGCTTCCGCTCCGAACCGTCTTGCTCGCTCGCTGCGCTCGCTCGCTAAAAATTAAGCAATGTTGTCTTACTCTGATGTTAGGTTAGGTAGATAATAAAAACTTACTTTCGGTTTTTCGTTACATTTAGATTATGAAAATATGGCAACTGATTAGGTTGGCAAATAAAAAAATGGATTATTGTAATTCGGGATTTTGAATTTATTGACAAATAAAACTGTGATTAAATGAATCCGTGGCATTGTGAAGTTGTGGAAAAACAAAACTTATGGATTTTAAAAAGTCGGAGAACCGTTTTCGGATAAATGAAATTCGAGTAAAGGAGTTTCTAAACATCTATAGGTTCCCATAAGCACCGCAGGTTCTACGCCAACGACTGATATATCAGTCAGAGCGTGCAGAGCGATATCTACCTACATGCATTTCTGTAGGGTTCAACTTCGCGTTTGACATTCCGATATCATGGCGTATGAGTGAGAGCTGTTATTTGGCAGCGCGTTGAAAAGGTTAATAGCAACGTAGCATAGCAAATCTCTGGTGGGATGGTCAAGGAAAATATCGTGAGGGGACACACTACAATTCAATTGCAATTGTGAAGTTCTCGTCCCGCATGGGACCTACAGCCTCCTCTCAGAATGGTTGTGCCGCCGGCTGTTGTAGGCTGGGTGATTGGAGGCACTAAGGTCTGTATCAAGCAACTTACGACGCTTTCAAGCACTTCAACATTCTTTAAATGCACCACTCCGCCACCTTCGCTGCTGAACGGCTCTATATCTCTAATGATTATTTGTCCTAATGTAATGTTTGTCCTAATGACCGTTTGTCCTCTTTTATAAAACAAACCTAACCTATAGAGTTCTAGAGGATAATCACAAAAAAGTTCCTGAAAAATTGACGGTTTCCGAGATAAAAAGTGTTAGGACAAACGATCATTAGGACAAACAATGTTAGAGATTTAGAATGAGACCCGGCTTAAATACCACTCCGCTACCTTCGCTGCTGAACTGCATCTATCCTCGCGCGTGGGAAGATGGCGATGGCTATGGATAACATAAGGCCCTCAAGCTACTCACGACGTTCTCCATCACTTGGACGTTGGCCTGCGCTTGCAGTTCGGTCTTGAGGTGCGCCACGCCTCCTCCCAGTCCAGCCACCTCGCTGCAGAACTGAACCCACGTCCCGCGCGTGGGGAAGATGGGCTCGTCGCGGTGGTCCACCGACACTATGTGCCGCAGCACCGACTTCATCTGCGGGCCTGCGCAGTCATTGACAACATTACATTTTTTTGACTGAGAATTACTGCAGGAATCGAAAGAGTTTTGCCCCCTGAACACGGAATAGTACATTGTGCATCAAGGGCCGTAAGTAGGGGATTACTAACGAGAGCCTATTAGAAGCCCGACGCCGGAGGCGGAGGGCTTTTAATGATTCGAGTTTGTAATCCCCTTACTGCCCGTGATACACACAATGATTTTCATCACACTGCGAGGAAAAAAATCCAAAAATGAAATTATTTTGAGTCTAAACACTTAAATTAAATAAATAATGGCTACCCGCCAATACAGATTGTCACTTTTTTCAAGTCATCTACCACAGATAAACTAAACTGTGTTTAGAATTCGAATGGCCATACGGCCACATTCTGCCAACATGTTAAAAAAATACCTACTTACTAAAATTATTGCAAAACTATTTGATATAAATTTAAAATATAAAAATAACGAAGTTTCATGAAGCATAGACAAGTTTTGTGTAGTAAAATTGGGTTATAGCTAAGTTTTAAACATATAAATAAAACGTTGGCTGACTTGAAACCTCCTTAGTCTGTTTGCAAATTTTAAAACTAAAGTTAGAACTCCCTTGGGAAGAAAAACTGTACGTAAATCCATAACTCCCTTAAGAACAAATTAGGCCTTTGGCATTTAGTATACAGGCATGGAATAACACCATTGACGAGCAAGTGTGATGAAAAAATATTTATTGTAATTTATTTCAAGAAATTAAAAAAAAATATCCGAATTTACAAATACTACCACAGAATAGATATGTTTCCTTTGCATTCACCAGAAAAGAAGAGCTGTCATAAGTTTAAATTTAACATTAACATTGACACTTAACGCTCATATACCTACATACACACACACACACACACACACACACACACACACACACACACACACACACACACACACACACACACACACACACACACACACACACACACACACACACACACACACACACACACACACACACACACACACACACACACACACACACAAACACAAACACTATCCCACACTCACACACACACACACACCTGTAGCTTAACGACATGTTATTGATTTAAAAGCAAGAAAGAACCAAACCGCCCAAACAAACCACACACAACGTCCACGTCAGATTTACGTCATCACTTTTTTAGGGCTCAAAAGGAAAAAACGGAACCCTTATAGGATCACTTTGTTGTCCGTCCGTCCGTGTGCCCGTCCGTCCGTCCGTCTGTCTGTCAAGACCCTTTTTCTCAGGAACGCGTGGAGGTATCAAGCTGAAATTTATATCAAATACTCAAGTCTACTGTCCCTTGGAGCTGTGAAAAAATCAAACTTCTAAGCCAACGCAATCAAAAGATACAGCCGTTTATGACGCAAATTTCCGCATATTTTCGAAACTCGCAAGGGAATCAAAACCTACAGGGTACTTCCCGTGAACTCAGAATCTTGAAATTTGGTACGAAGCTAGGTCTTATAGCACAGATAAAGGAAAAATTGCGAAAAGCATAATTTTTTTTGTCTGTCTGTCTATATCAGTAACCAACGCACATTTTCGAAACTCGCAAGGGAATCAAAACCTACAGGGTACTTCCCGTGAACTCAGAATCTTGAAATTTGGTACAAAGCAAGGCCTTATAGCACAGATAAAGGAAAAATTGCGAAAAGCATAAATTTTTTTTTGTCTGTCTGTCTATATCAATAACCAATCTACAATGATCCCACACTGCGCACATTTTGTTTAGGAGTCTGCTAAGACTGGATGTTCATAGAATACATATAAATTTGTATGGAACCCTCGGTGCGCGAGCCCGACTCGCACTTGGCCGGTTTTTTTTTAATAGAGACTAGACAAAAGTATTTAACTCACTTTGGCTATTCATTAAGAGGGTACGATGGCTGAGAGACTTTTGAGAAAAAGGTATTTTAATGAAATGTCGCTGTCTCGCCCGAACCCCTCCGTGTCAGTACAGCGAGAGCGGGACAACTGCAGCTCAGACCGTTAATAGGCGCGTAAAATTGATCAAAACAGCATTTCGTAATCCCCTGTTTTCTTCTCGAAAACTGGACCAATAATTTTTTTTTTTTTAAATATAATTAGAAGATAGATTTAGCTATGCCCCTATGTTTTCCTTTTTTTGTTTATTTGAGGGATTCTTTTCTGATGAGTGTCTGAAAATGACGTTGAAATTGGGCAATTTTTTCAGCTTTTGAAAGCTCATATTTCTTATGTTAATTGAAATATGAAAAAAAAACGAAACCTAGGGGCATAGCTGTGGTAGATACAGATTACACAGTAAAAAAAAATTGGCTCTAAAGCCATTATCCAGGGAGGAAACAGGGGACTACGTTTGTATGGAGAAATGGTGCGCATCGTACCCTCTTAAGTGTGTTCTGACTACTTCTGACTAGCTACCTGTAAGTTAGCAGTATAAGAGCTAGATGTCCATAAGAAATATTCACGTGGGGCGTGTAACCGGGCCTAATGGGAATGGTATACGAACCGCTGCTCTCACGAATCTTGAAGCTGGTGGTTTTGCTGAGCACGGCCGTGTCTCGCACCAGGCCCTCCCATTGCAGCTGATGTTTCGTCTGCAACAGACAAACAGAAAAGAACAGTAAATTTTATGAGTTAAAATTGGGTTTTGTGCCGCGTACCTTGATTTTGAAGAAGCCCGATATTTCGGCGCAGTTGCATGCGCCATGATCACGAGACGACTTCTTGAAAATCAAGGTACGCGGAACAAAACCCGATTTTAACTCATAATAGCTATTTATGCAACTGTATCGTAATAGGGGTCCTTAAAACACGAATGTGGTTTCATGAAACGAGGCGTAGCCGAGTTTCATAAAGGGTCACATGAGTGTTTTAAGGCCTAATTACGTACAGTTGCATACAATATTTTATCTTCTCTCACACATTTTTTCCAAAAACGAAGTAGCCTTTTTGCATTTTCTATGCCATAAAATCTTGATAGCATTTATTGTATAATTTTCTGGACTTTGCTAGTAATAAATTTTGAGTCATTTCCTTCGCCGCATCTAAAATATCGGGCGGAGTCAAATTTTCTTCGCATTCACTGATATATTAATTAAGCAAGAACAAAACTTTCCCACGAAAATTCGTACAACAAAACGACACGTATGAATGGAATGGCGCTAAAACCCAGTACATCACCGCGCATGTGCGCGCATGCGCTAAAGCGGGCGCTGCCACAGACAAGTGAAAATTGGAATCAAAACTTGGTGATATAAACATTTTGGATTTGCCCTGTATCGTAATGGTAAAAAAAATTGTATTATAACATTGTTTCGTTAGAAGAAAAGTGTTATAATATGTTTTTTTTTTTTAATATTTCGGTATTGTGTTTAAAAAGTATGTCAAAATAAACTCGTTTTTAATTTTATAATTCGAATTTTACGATATGAGAGTGGATAAAATTAATAGTGACCGCGATAGTCTAAAATATTAAGAACAGTAAAATATTGAAAGAACTGTTTAGTTTTTTTTTCATGAGATAGGTTGAAACAAGTGTGTAAGGGTGTCACTACACCGATCGATGGCATTTATGGATTGGTGTGGTAGGTTTTGGTGTAGTAGAAACTGTCGATCGACGTCGATCAATTCATTCTACCATCGATCAACGATCGATAGATTGGTGTGGTAGTGGTAGTGGAACCCAAAGAGTGTTTCGATTTTATTTTTCATGAAACAAACAAGTGTGCTATGTATGCAACAACACAAACCCACACATTTAAGCCTATATATGTACGTGCCATTGCAAGGCACAGACCTCCCAGAATGAAAGAGCTTGGGCCGTAGTTCCCACGCGGGCCCAGTGCGGATTGGGAACTTCACACACACCATTGAATTTCTTCTCAGGTGCGTAAAAGTTTCGTCACGATGCTTTTGCGGTGATGGAAAACATCCTGAAGCAATTCAATGATGTTTTGTGAAGTTACAAACCCACACTGGTTACGCGCGGGCACTACGGCCCGAGCTTTCTAATTGTATAGGACTCTTCAAACAAGCCGAGATGATGATAACGCTAAAATGCCAGGCCCACCATGCACTGCACCTTGAAAATTACAAGAGCTACTGTTCTACATAATTTTTTGTAATGTTCGATATTTCTATAATTATTTAATTTTAATATAACATTTGTTACATATCAAATTAGCAATGACCTTCATCTGATATTGAAGTAAATGTCGTTGAAGGTCCAAGTTGTACTTTAATCGGTGTTGAATAGAATTGTTTGGAGTTCTTCACAATTTACGCGTGGATTAAACTACGGAGTTTGATTTGGACCCGCTGTCTGACATCTAGCATTTTGACAGCGCCAGAAAAGTGACACTAGTTACAGTGTACCACTACGCAAAAGTAATTAAGGGGGCTGCCTTATCGTACGCATTTAGATAGATTTATAAAGGCTGTGTGGGAGCCCTCAATTATAATCTGATGTCATCAACCAAAATAGTTTCAATAATTAATTTTGAAAAAAGTAGTGAAACAAAATATTGAAATTAGGTTTCTTTTGACATTTCTATATAAAAAAAAATGTAAAATACATTAGTAATTTTTTTAGACATTCCCAATTGTTAAATTTTTCAGACAAAAAGTAACAATTATGTAGAATAGTAACACTTGTAACTTTTGTGGTATAGGGGCCAGTTGTTTTTATGATTGGAAAGCCGTATAGAGTGTGTATACTAGTGGTCATAATTCGAGAGACGACTTTGACAATTCATTTTGTTCAAATGTTGCCACAGACATGGTAGTGCTGTTCGTGTCGATATTAAAAAAAGCATTACGGCTTTGGCTATCTGTGGTATTTATTTATTACTTACGGTGATATGATTAAATTAATTAAACAATTCACTTTTCAATGTAAGATATCATTAAAGGAAGTAAAAAAAATCCGTCTTATAGTAAATCATATAGTCCAGTCGACACTGATTATCGATATCGGCCACATCGCTATTTAATTTCGTCTAACCCTGGTAACAGTGGCGATCCTTACATAGAAGCCCAAAAGGCGGGCTTGCCTTATAAATCTCAAATCAAGATTAAAAATAAAAACCAAACCTCGTCCAAACGAAAAAAGTTCTAGTAAAATCACTTTCATAATAACGCGCTTTATTTTACGTAAAATACCAAGAATTGCATAACAAATCCGCTGCGCGGCCCAGCGGCGCTGTACGGCGGCCGACGCGGCGACAGGCGATAGTAGCGACGTTATAAATAGCATGACATCTCGCTCGCTCTTGTGGGCTTTTACGGGGCTTCCAAACGCTCTCTTCATACTTATGAAAACGTGAGTTTTGCAAATATCTATGTATAGCTACATAATAGCGCTTTCTATGCAATTTTGAATCTGGCTTACGGTGTGAAGTTTGCTGCGTTTGGTTTAGAACGCGAGTGCGCGGGCGAGATGAATAACTTCACGATTGTTTATATCGAATCGTGGGCCATGCCATGCAAGGCGTTGTAAAATGCGTGAATTTATGTAATTACAAAATAAATAGGTATTCTTGTTTTAGTGCGTTGCGTGTGAGAATGAGTCTGTAAAATTTAAAATTCTGTCTAGTAATAGAATGAAGTGTGCTTTGGTAAGCTTGCCCAAACTGAGTAAAGCGGCAACAAGATGGATTTACCTACATTAAATTATAAAAAAATACTAAAACATATCTCTCGGCTTGCCATAGCCTGATACCCTAGGCACGCCACTGCCTGGTAACCCTTTAATTGTCAAGATTGTCTCTCGAATAGGCTAGTTTCCTAAAAAAATCTAATTAGTTCGTCATTTAAATTATCAAAAAATATTGGACACGTATTTTTTCTTTTGTCAATTGAACAAAAAATGACGGAGATATAGTATGTTGAACTTCCGCGTGACGTAACCATTCGCTACACTTTTTAGCGAACCGTGAAGTCACGAGCCCCCACTCCCGAACTTTGTCGCGCTTTATCTTTGTCGTTTTTTGTTCGATTGACAAAAGAAAAAAAACGTGTCCAATCTTTGATCAATTATAACTGTAGATCCACAGTCGCGCGCCCGAAAATGTCCGAGCCAAATGAGTGCCACTTTGATAAAAATGGCCTTCTTTTTCTCAGTACGTTGCGTGAAATTGTCAAGTTTAGCTGTCAAGTGTCAACTGAAATTCGACTGTAATAAAGTAAAGATTAGGTTCAAATTTCTGTGTAAGTGATGATTTTAATTGTTATGCAAACAAATAATAAAGTTCGGACATTTTTTGAACGGGATTTTGTTCGGCAATGTGTATCTTCAGTTATAATTGATCAAAGTGTCCAATATTTTTTGATAATTTAAATGTCGGACTAATTGTAATAGTGTTTTTTTAACCAGGACACTGCCCTATATTATGGCCACTAGTTTATGGGTGTAGTGTGATGGTGACGCTTACGGCGGGCGAGGTGTTGAAGGCTATGGCGAGCAGCACGCCGCGATCCAGCAGCCGGTACCCGGACCACGGGTACTCGTGGTTCTGCTGGTACAGCGACGCAGACAGCCTGGCACACACAGTACAGTTAAATTACATAATGTTTACGACCTACAAACAAAGCCAATTTTAGAATACTGTTACCCACGTTTGCAGATTTTGTAATAGCTACTTTATTTGTATGGTGTTAAAGTTGGAAATGAAATGAAGGCAAGCCATCTGTCAGTGGGAAACTAAAAGTAAACGTATTGTACACGTTATGCTACATTTGCACGCTTAGGACATCCATAGACGGGATGCTTGGAGCAGTCCGTGCCAACCACAGACTTAGAATATAATAAATAAATAATAAATAAATAAATATCACGGGACAATTCACACCAATTGACCTAGTCCCAAAGTAAGCTTAGCAAAGCTTGTGTTATGGGTACTAGGCAACGGATAAACATAGTTATATAGATAGATACATACTTAAATACATATTAAACACCCAAGACCCGAGAACAAACATTCGTATTTTTCATACAAATATCGGAATCGAACCCGGGACCTCAAGCTTCATAGTCAGGGTCTCTAACCACTAGGCCATCTGGTCGTCTAAAACTATAATAGCAGACTTGACATAACTGCGTGTGTGTGCGTACATATTTCCTATTCCCTCACGCTACAATAATCAGGATATTGTCATCCCGTTTTCTCATGTGTCGCAACACTGTCCAAGAAACCTTAAAAAAATTACATATGCTATGTTTCGAACGTCAGTCATTTAAATAAGCTGCCGAAGCTGCAAGCGAATTTTTTGGTAAACTGAGATTTTTTAATGTTTTTCTCATCAAAATTAGAACTGATTTAGATTTAAAGATGGTGAAATGTAGTGCCTACCTTTGTGAAAGTGTTACATATGGAAATATACCAGGATTAACCTTTCACCGGTAAGTGTTTGTGTGATAGAGATGTGTGCGTTTTTGCCATTATTTGGACTCGTTATGTCAAGTCTGCTATTATATTCCAAGTAAAACAAACCTAACCTAATGGGTGTGTGTGTGTGTGTGTGTGTGTGTGTGTGTGTGTGTGTGTGTGTGTGTGTGTGTGTGTGTGTGTGTGTGTGTGCACTCACACGGGCACGCGCGCCTTGTGCGGATACGGCTTGGTGGCGGTGACGCTGCAGTTGGAGGAGCTGCGGTAGCCCATGCTGTACTCGGACTGGATGCGCTCGCCGCGCCCGAACACATTCGGCAGCTTCACGCCTCGAATACGCAAACAATTGTGTTACACTGTGTGTCAGACTTTTTTGGAGGAAATATGTATACTCACCGGCAAAAAATTTGGCCCACAGTCCGCCTTTCATACAAACGAGGCTTAGATTATTTATGCACTAGATAGAGTGTCAGTAGCAAACATTGCGATACAAAACGTCCACAAATCCATTTGACAGCTTCATATTACGATCGCGTTACGTCATTCCGGTTGACACTGTGTGCGTGCTTAATGATACCAGTT
Source organism: Archips xylosteana (assembly GCA_947563465.1). Taxonomy (NCBI): domain Eukaryota; kingdom Metazoa; phylum Arthropoda; class Insecta; order Lepidoptera; family Tortricidae; genus Archips; species Archips xylosteana. Next base: position 11,242,133 of record OX387373.1, read on the forward strand.
AATTTCACATTCCCCAAAATGTGGGGAAAGTGAAGCTGATTGGGGAATATGTGGGGAGAGCTTCAATTCGGGGAAAATGAGGGAATTTTAAGTATGAACACAAATACGCGACATTTGACATCAAATTTCTGCTAGTCTTGATTAATTTCCTACAATTTTATTATTCGCAACAGCTCTAAACTAAGTCACTCGGCCCACATAATTTTTCATTCCCCTATTGGCAACCCTGCAAATGACGCAAATGACATATAAGCCAACTGTTTCGTTTCCATGCCACCAAAGCTCTATCTAGTGCATAAATAATCTAAGTGTGCACCCATATTTTTACACTTGACTGTACGTCAGCTAAAAACTAATTTTGCCCACATCAGTTTTTGTACATCATGGCGTCTTCGCCCTATAGGAGCGACGAGCTCTTTGCGCACGCGACTATATCGACGCATTTCGCACCCCCAGCCGAATAAAGCGGTAATATGAAATGTGCCTTAGTTACAAACTAAGCCATAAAGCGACCGGATAAAGCTTAGTTTACAACACTAAGGCATTTCATATTACCGCTTTATTCGGTTGGGGGTGCGATTTGGTCAACTCGCTGCGCGCTCGTCTCGCTTATAAAACTTTCGCAAATCGTTATGTCCCATGTGCCCATTTTGCAAAACGCGGCGTGCGGCGCGCTGTCAGAGCGTGCCCAGCGCGTTGTATAACACTGAATCATATACATGGTGACACACCGGCAGTGCAGCACATCGTATATGATCCGGTGTTACGCAACGCGCCAGGCACGCTGGCGGCCTTAACAATCCCGCTACACTGTTACAAAATGTTGGCATAACTCACCGAGCACGAGGTCTCGGTTTTAAAACTTTCGCAAATCGCCGTGATAAGGCTCTAAATGCTACCACAAACTGCTATGCGGGGCGTGTGCAGCGCGCTGACGGAGCGGGCCCAGCGCGTTGTATAACACTGAATCATGTATACGGTGACACACCGGCAGTGCGGCACACCGTATATGATCCGGTGTTATGCAACGCGCCGGGCGCGCTGGCGGCCTTAACAATCCCGCTACACTTGGACATAATGTTGGCATAACTCACCGAGCACGAGGTCTAGCTTTTAAAACTTTCGCAAATCGCCGTGATAGATAAGGCTCTTAAGGCTACCACAAACTGCAACGCGGGGCGTGTGCAGCGCGCTTACGGAGCGGGCCCAGCGCGTTGTATAACACTGAATCATATAACGGTGACTCACCCGGCAGTACGGCACACCGTATATGATCCAGTGTTAGACGGCCCCTAGACCTACAATAACATTGTACAATAAGATTGAAAGGCGCTCTGAATACAAACGAGCAATTATATTGTACAATAATACGAACTGTACAATGTTTTCGTAAACCACAGACTGAAAAATATTGCGCAATACTGACCCTACACGATGCAATGGAAAAATAATGGTGCAATAAAAATTAAACTCGCTCAAAATTTCGGTCAATCATTGCGCAATCTTCAATATTAAACCTAAACGGTCAATAATATTGCACAATTCGCAATATTGCGCAATATAATTGACCGTTTGGAGGCCGCCTTATGCAACGTGTTGGGCACGCTGGTAGCCTTAACAATCCCGCTACACTTGGACAGCATGTTGGCGTAACTCACCGAGCACGAGGTTGCCTTCGTTCTCGCTGACGGTGGTGTTGACGCCGCCCACCACTCGCGACAGCTCCTTCACTTGGAACGTGACCTGCCCCCAGACGGCATCTCTCAGTGGACTATACTTGAAAGTAGCGATGTGCCGAGTACGGCTTGACTCGAGTTCCTGCTTAGGACTCGCCTACTCGAGTACAAAAATATTTTGATTCGAGTACGCCAGACTCGATTCGGTACTCGAGTCAGGGAGAATCGGTTTCGTACTCGTTGACTCGATTCTATTATGCGAGTACAATTGGGAATGTCTAGAAAAAATGACCGGTGGTTTTTATATTTTTCTTGTGTATAAAAGTCAATTATAAGGCACTCATTTCAATATTTTGTCATTTAGATCACTACTTTTTTCAAAATTAATTATTTTAACTATTTTGGTTGATGACGTCAGAGTATAATTGAGGGCTTCCACACCACCAAATTTCTAAATCTATCTAAATGCGTACGATAAGGCAACCCCTTTAATTATTTTTTGCGTAGTGGTATACTGTAACTAGTGTCACTTTACTGGCGCTGTCAAAGTGCTAGATATCAGACAGCGGGTCCAAATCAAACTCCGTAGTATAATCCACGCGTAAATTTTGAATAATTCTAACCACACTGAATAAAGTACGACTTGGACCGCGTCACGCAATTTACACCAATGTCAAATTAAGGACGTTGCTTATTTGTTATGTAATAACTTCATTACATAATATTAAAATTAAATAACTACAGAAAACGGGTTAGAAAGCATTTATCTCGAAATGGTTTTCGATTTACTATACATTGCAAAAAATAGACATCCCCAATTGACTCGAGTCTAGTATTCGAGTCAGATTGACACGCTTGAATTCAATCTCTTTTTTTACTTAAGCAATGAATGAAGGTAACGCCACCAGAGTTGAGGCCACGCACACAACCACATCTCATGTAATTACAGCGGGTGTTGTCGTTAAACGTCAACACAACGTCAAAATCCCGCTGTCATTACATGAGATGTGGTTGTGTGCGTGGCCTCAACTCTGGTGGCGTTACCTATACTATGCTGTTAAGATACTCCTTTTCGATTTTTCCTTTTTGTTATAACATTGGTAACGGACTTGATTTCTGGACTCTAATTTCTTGACTTGAGTAAACATTCGAATAGATACCAAACATAGACTCGAGTAGGTCTTCACTGGACTCGAATCGCGGAATCGAGTCAGGATTCGAATAACATATTAACTGACCCGAGTCGCGGAATCGAGTCAGGATTCGAATACCACATAAAATGACTCGAGTCGACTCGATCCTTCAAAACAGCGACTCGGCACATCACTACTTTTAACTAAATGTAAACAAAACAATGTCAACTGATGTCTTAAATACTGTAATTCTCCCATTAAACTATCTAAACATTTACATTTCTGTATTAAAATACGTTAGTCTAGTTTGTATTACAATCTATATATATAAAAGAAGAAACTGACTGACTGACTGACTGACTGACTGACATATCAACGCACAGCCCAAACCGCTGGGCCTAGAGATTCCAAATTTGGCACGTAGGTTTCTTATCAGGTCTAGGGGTGCACTAAGAAAGGATTTTTCAAAATTCACACCCTAAGGGGGTGAAACGGGGGTCCAAAGTTTGTATGGGGAAACAAGATTAGTTCGACTATTTTATTCGAAACTTCACAGAAGTACTCCTAATGGTAAATGAGTAAACACGTGTTTCAGGTTTTTTGAGAATTCAACCCCTAAAAGGGGGGAAAGGGGTAACAAAGTCTGAAAATCAACATGGGTGTTGTTTCTATGGTTTATCGGGTCGCTGGTTATGAAAACAACAACGGTTTTAAAATCCGACGTGGCAGACGTAAAATACCATCTCCCTGGATGGGGTGCGATGGGGTTGAAATGTCTAAATAAACTACATGACTGTTGATATATCAACGCACAGCCCCAACCACTAGACCTAGAGACTTGAAATTTTGCACATAGATACCTTATACAATGTAGGCATCCACTAAGGAAGGATTTTTGGGAATTCCCTCGGGAACGGGAAAAAACGGGATTTATATATTCGATTCCGAGTGACCCTATCTCAGTAACTATAATAACTAGACTCTTCAAATTTGATACACAAGTAGGTATTACATTAGTTAAAACATTAATTTCAGGATTTTTCACAATTCCCACGGGATAAGGAAAAAACGGGATTTATATATTCAGTTCAACGGGATCCTATGAACTATAATTACTAGACTTCAAATTTGGCATAGAACTAGGTAATTATAATAGTAAAAAACTGTTTTAAGGATTTTCGGAAATTCCCACGGGATAAGGAAAAAACGGGATTTTTCGTTTTACTGGTCGTAGAAAGCTGAAATTCGGCATGTAGGTTGCTTGGGGAGTGTAGAGCTGGATCGAGAGAGGACTTTCCAAAATTCCCACGGGAACGGGAAAAAACAGGATTTTTCGTTTTACTGGTCGTAGAAAACTGAAATTCGGCATGTAGGTTGCTTGGGGAGTGTAGAGGAGCATTGAGAGAGGACTTTCCGAAATTCCCACGGGAACGGGAAAAAACGGGATTTTTTGTTTTACTGGTCGTAGAAAGCTGAAATTCGGCATGTAGGTTGTTTGGGGAGTGTAGAGGAGCATTAAGAGAGGACTTTCCGAAATTCCCACGGGAACGGGAAAAACGGGATTTTTCGTTTTACTGGTCGTAGAAAGCTGAAATTTGGCAAGTGGGTTCTTTTGAGAGTGTAGGGGAGCATTAAGAAAACATTTCCTGAAATTCTTACGGGAACGGGAAAAAACGGGATTTTGCGTTTTACTGGTTGTAGAAAGCTAAAATTTCAAAATTAATAAGTTTATACTGTAAGTAGGCCGCAAAGGGCTCTTTAATTGACTTCTAAAAAAGGAGGAGGTTATGCATTCCACCTATTTTTATGTAGGTATGTTCACCGATTTCTCGGTCAATTGTGGACCTGCTTGCTTGCTTGCCTGTATGCTTGATTGCTTGATATCTTGGTTCTTTGTAATACTCATAGTACACGCGAGCGAAGCCGCGGGCAAAAGCTAGTGATAGATAAATAAAATGTTTCGAATCTTTGAATGTGCCAAATTTGGAAACTGAAGTTTGTTTACATTTAGTTAACTACCTAAACATTTCAAGTATAGTGTGATAGTCTATGGTGGGTCGAATTAGTTGTCTCGCTCGCTCTTAGCGCTCTCGCTCTCTCTGACGCAAGATGGCTTAAATAAAGTGGTGACTTGTTGTTATAGAGCGCATACAAACCATTAACTGATTGGGAGATTTTATTTGTAAAACATTACAGCTAGCCCCCACTGTTCGCATTACGATACGAACTATGCCAAAAAACTAGGAAAAAATCCCAGTATACTATTTTTTTCATAATCTTCACTCAGTAGTTCGCAGTGCGAACAGAGAAGTCCGGACATCAGAAACAAAGTGAAGGGTACGGGAACCTATCGATGTTTAGAAAAATTTATTTTCCGAAAACTTAATTTGTCCGAATGCAGTTTTTTCTGAAACTGTAAATATTTCTGGATTTATTTCAGGACCATCGTCACCATTTAGGTTAGGTTAGGGTTGTTTTATAGAAATCCTGAAATATTTACAGTTTCAGAAAAAAATGCATTCGGATAAATGAAGCATTCGGGATTTTAAATGTTCGGGGAAAAAAAATCTAAATTTTGATAGGTAACCTTACGAAAAGGGTAGGGAATTAAGAGGATACGATGCGCACCATTTCTCCATACAAACGTAATCCCTGTTTCCTCCCTGGATAATGGCTTTAGAGCCAAAATTTTTTTACTGTGTAATCTGTATCTACCACAGCTATGCCCCTAGGTTTCGTTTTTTTCCATATTTCAATTAACATAAGAAATATGAGCTTTCAAAAACTGAATAAATTGCCCAATTTCAACGTCATTTTCAGACACTCATCAGAAAAGAATCCCTCATATAAACAAAAAAAGGAAAACATAGGGGCATAGCTAAATCTATCCTCTAATTATATTTGAAAAAAATAATTTTTTTGGTCCAGTTTTCGAGAAGAAAACAGGGGATTACGAAATGCTGTTTTGATCCATTTTACGCGCCTATTAACGGTCTGAGCTGCAGTTGTCCCGCTCTCGCTGTACTGACACGGAGGGGTTCGGGCGAGACAGCGACATTTCATTAAAATACCTATTTCTCAAAAGTCTCTCAGCCATCGTACCCTCTTAAATTCCTTGACTGTATACACATGGTATACACGTACACCCATTAATTTTCTTCTTATTTTAATAAAAAAAAAACAATTATGCCAATCCCGTGTCCATAACGGCCGCATTCCAACGTTGCAGTTGCAACTGCCGACACCCCATACTTCAGTCGCAGCTAGCGTGCAGTTTGCATGCAGTTTTGCCGCCTGCAATGCAACTGCAATGGAGAATGTACGGCCAGTCGGCAGTTAAGTTGCAGCAAGGATGATATAGACTGGATTACCAATCGCCATAGTACAGATCGTCCGCAGAAAAATAGTTCGATTATTAAATCTAGATGGCGCTGAAATATAGCCCGAGGCTTTGAAAGCAAAACAATAAGACTACAGATGGGTTACCTATCATATTCTCGAAAAGCTCATTTCCGAATATTAAAATTCCGAAAAGGAAACTCCTTTTTTTCATTTTCCAAATTATTGTTTGTCCGAAATTATATTTTTATTTCGGACAAATGAAATTCGAGTAAAGGAGTTTCTAAAGATCGATAGGTTACCCTACAGATGTTACATATTTCAATAATAATACATTTGCAGTAAAACTGTAGTCTTATTGTTTTGCTTTCAAACCCTCGGGCTATATGTCAGCGCCATCTAGATTTAATAATCGAACTATTTTTCCGCAGCCGATCTGTACTATGGCGATTGCTAATCCAGTCTATATCATCCTTGGCTGCGGGTGGAACGCAGTCCGTCTCGCTCGCACTAACCTCGAGTCCCTCGGGCGTGGCGTCCGGCCCGCTGGACACGTCGATGAACACTCCCACGTCGCGAAAGCAGCCCAGCGCGTCCAACGCGCGTCGAACCTAAGCACAACACGCGTCTCAGAGGACGCCAGGCGTCCCAGAGCGGAATCCCAGACTCGCAAAATACACGGTCAAATAATTCGGCCCACAGTCCACCTTTCATACAAACGAGGCCACTTTGATGGAAGCCCGTCGTATCGCCTAAAGTTGTTTGTCCTAATGATTGTTTGTCCTAATGATCGATTGTCCTAAGCTTGCACATTTTTGTACAAGTAGCTCGCATGCCTGTGTCATATTTGTATGAAGTTTGACTTACATGGGCCAGCTACTGGGACAAAAATGTGCAAGCTACTTGAAGCTACAGGCATATGTATTCCAAGCCTATGTATCACCTGAAACTGAAAATATTTCAGAATACCTCATGCGTTGGTTACTTAGATTGGGTTAGGTTAGGTAAGGTTTATTTTATAAATTTCCTGAAAAGTAGATAGTTTCATTAGTAATACAATTGGGGATGTCTATTTTTTTGCAATGTATAGTAAATCGAAAACCATTTCGAGATAAATGCTTTTTAACTCGTTTTCTGTAGTTATTTAATTTTAATATTATGTAATGAATTTATTATATAACAAATAAGCAATGACCTTCATTTGACATTGGTGTAAATTGCGTGACCGGTTCAAGTCGTACTTTATTCTATGTGGTTAGAATTCTTCACAATTTACGCGTGGATTATATACTACGGAGTTTGATTTGGACCCGCTGTCTGACATCTAGCACTTTGTCAGTGCCAGTAAAGTGACACAGTGTATAGTGTACCACTACGCAAAAAATAATTAAAGGGGTTGCCTTATCGTACGCATTTAGATAGATTTAGAAATTTGGCATTGTGGGAGCCCTCAATTATAATCTGACGTCATCAACTAAAATAGTTTCAATAATTAATTTTGAAAAAAGTAAAGAACTAAATGGCAAAATATTGAAATTAGTTCCTTATAATTGACTTTTCTATACAAAAAAAATATAAAAACCACTGGTAATTTTTTTTAGACATTCCCAATTAGGACAATCGATCATAAATATTATTTATTTTATTAGCAGTACGGCTGCTCACCGAATCTAAGATTATTTAAAAGCGAAAAAACGCGATGCGACGTGGTTCAATTGGTAGAACACCCGTTGGGGCGCATACCCAGGAGACGTGGGTTCGAATCCCACCGGCGCACCCGAAAAACTTTTTCGCTTTTAAATAATCGATCATAAAGACAAACATTACATTAGGACAAATAATCATTAGGCGATACGATATAGACCCCACTTTGATGCCTTAGTTCTCCACCAGGGCGGTGCCCCGGTTGAGATCTGATGATGGGTATCCAGAACATCGATAATGGAGGTCCAGAGCTCCCAACATACAGTCAAGGAATTTAATTTGCAACCCACCTAAGTTTGAATACCGTACAGCAAACTGTCACCATAAGAGCCAGCTGCGATGTTGCTTTGACGTGTTGCATTTGACATTTCGACCTTAAGGCATTGCGAATGTTTAACGACGTTTTTACGAAATGGGTGGGGAATTTCCTTGACTGTACACAACTGATAACAAGCAGTTCACACCACAGCGAGAGAATGTTTTATTGCCTCAATTTTATTGTATGGAAAGTGCAAGAAAGTTATATACTTTTCTCAAACATGCTATGAAATGTTGACGTTATGTTCCTTATAATACGCCACGAAGTGTCACAATGCAGGCGCGGCGTGGTGTGCGGCTAGACGAGAGGTCAATAATGGAATTTCATACAACATTGCTGGCCAAGGCCAGCAAAGTGATCGTCTATTGTTTCATACCATGACGTTTATTAGGTCTAGCATCATAGCATTTAGCCATTAAAAAAAAACTATAAGCAATATTTGCGTTTTGGTTCATTATGAGATTCTGCGCCACTACGCTTATTTAAGGTAAGGTAAGATGATGATGGCGGTGGTGATGTTGATGGTGGTGATGGTGTTGATGATGGCGGTGATGGTGATGGTGGTGATGATGATGATGGTGTGATGATGATGGTGATGATGAGATGATGATGATGATGTTGATGATGATGATGATGATGGGTGATGATGATGATGGTGATGATGGTGATGATGACGGTGATGATGAGATGATGATGATGTTGATGATGATGATGATGATGATGATGATGGTGATGATGGTGATGTTGATGGTGGTGATGGTGTTGATGATGGCGGTGATGATGATGGTGATGGTGATTATGATGATGATGGTGATGATGATGATGGTGATGATGAGATGATGATGTTGATGATGATGATGATGGTGATGATGATGATGAAGGTGATGATGATGATGATGATGGTGATGATGAGGTGATGATGTTGATGATGATGATGATGATGAGGTGATGATGATGATGATGATGATGAAGTCGATGATGATGATGATGGTGATGATGATGATGATGGTGATGATGAGATGATGATGGTGATGATGATGATGATGATGATGGTGATGGTGATGGTAATGATGATGTTGATGGTGATGATGATGATGATGATGATGATGATGGTGATGATGATGATGGTGGTGATGGTGATGGTGATGATGACGACGACGATGATGATGGTGATGATGATGATGATGATGATGATGCATGTTTGAGAAAAACTCTATACAAGCCTTGGCCACGAACAGGGATTGCCGGCCTCGTATCTCTAGATGGCCTCGTTAACACTCGGCCATCTATAACTACTCGGCCGGCAATCCCCTATTTCGCGGCCGCTGCAGTAATGTACTATAATGTAAATGAGCCTTTAGATTTTCATACATTTTATTGCCATTTTACATGTTTTTCTGAACATCTGAACTTCCGTGTTAAACGCAGATTCAATCTTGGGTATCTTAGGAACTCTGAATGTCCTTTATCAATGCTCGGAGTAGCCATCAACAGACCACAGCCAAAGCACCGCCTAGTGGAGAACCAGGACATCAAAGTGACCTCGTTTGTATGAAAGGTGGACTGTGGGCCGAATTTTTTGACCGTGAGTGTATCAGAGTCGCAAAACAGTAGACTTGGGTATTCTTATACATTTCATATATTTGGTATTCGAAATAATTATAGGTAACGCCACCAGAGTTGAGGCCACGCACACAACCACTTCTCATGTAATGACAGCGGGATTTTGACGTTGTGTTGTCGTTAAACGTCAACACAACGTCAAAATCCCGCTGTCATTACATGAGATGTGGTTGTGTGCGTGGCCTCAACTCTGGTGGCGTTACTTATACTATACTAAACGGGACTATCACGAAACAAATATTTACTTACCTCGACATTTCGGCCATATTGCAGCAGCCGTGGTCAAGAGATAACTGAATTGTAGGATGTCAAGTTCGTTTAGCCGCACGAATATTTATTGCGTGATAAGTCCCGTTTAGCATAGTAATTAGGAGTGAAAATCACGAAAGTTTAAAACAGTTTTGGTATTAGACTCTGGTTAGGTATTCTGCCCTATCAGGTAGGTATTAAGCAACTCGGGTATCCCGCGAGTCTGATATTTTGCGTTTCTAATATTCTATGAGTCTGATATTATGCGATTCTGGGATTCTGCATAGGAATCTGTAGAATTGGACATACTTATGTAGACAAAGGAATTCGTAGGCATGGATATCTGTAGAAATAGGACCTGGGCCCGACCTCTAGTTGCAGTAGTTCGGTTGATTTGTCCGGGACCGAACTGCTGCAACACTTTTTGTCTCAGTAGTTCGGTTAAGACGTCAAACCGAACTGCTGGGAAACCTTTAGTTGCAGTAGTTCGGTTGATTGTCCAGGACCAAACTACTGCCACACTGTTAGTCTCATTAGTTCGGTTGTGACGTCAAACCGAACTACTGAAAATTGAAACGACTCAAAAGCGCGATTAAAAATATAGCTAAATACACAATCCATGAAAAATAAGAGCTAGTTAATTTTATTTGCAATGTTGCTATTTCATTTCCTTGCAATCGAAGTGAAAAGAAGAGTGTACCTAAAACTCTAGCATTAAATCCAACGTCAATGTCAACCAAACGTCTCGGGTAAAATGGCTCGTTTTATGCTCTTGTTGTACAATCTAATCCTTAAACGTCCTTTTGAGTCGTTTCAATTCTCAATAGTTCGGTTTGACGTCATAACCGAGCTAATAAGACTAAAATTGTGGCAGTAGTTCGATCCCGTACAGTCAACAGAACTACTGCAACTAAAGTCTTCCCAACAGTTCGGTTTGACGTCTTTACCGAACTACTGAGACAAAAAGTGTTGCAGCAGTTCGGTCCCGGACAAATCAACCGAACTACTGCAACTAGAGGGGGCCCGATTGCATAACAACGTACAACTAATATTACAAGCGTTACTCTCGCTTCAGTTATATTAACTAAAAAGGGAGTTCCGCTTGTAATATAACTTGTACTTTGTTATGCAATTGGGCCCGTGTAGGATTATGGGAATCTACAGGGTATTTTTTTAATAAATGCACAAATTTTAATATGTGATACAGTGTCGTTAAAATAACAAATTTCAGTATTTTTCGTTATAATTTTTATCACTTATTTTTTTTTATTTTCATAGTAACTCGACCAATTATTGGATGAATTACTATGAACAACCCAAATTTCAAAATGTAAAAAAAATCTCGAACAGATAATCGTGATCTAACGATACCGAATCACATATCAAAACTTGTGCAATGATTAAAAAATTACCCTGTATTAACTAGAAAGGGAGTTCCGCTTGTAATATAAGTTGTACTTTTTTATGCAATTGGGCCCTGGTAGGACTATGGGAATCTATAGACAAGGTCATCTGTAGAAATAGGGATCCGTAGACATGGGCATCATGGTGTGAATCTGTAGCATTGTTTTGCTCACCCGGTGCGCCCGCAGAATCACGTCCTGGAAGTGAGTGGCGTGGAACAGCTCGTCCACGGCACCTTTCACCACGTCGTCTCGCGTGCGGGAGAGCCCTTCCACGTGGACACGGTCCACGCGCGCCTGGACACCCACAACACAACCGATCGGTTCAGGCACATTCATACAGGGCAATCGTTAAGGGCCCATTTATTATTTATTTAAAATATGGCTTCTGTCCTATTTGAGGACAATTTCGCCAGTGTCAAAGTAAGCTCTCTTTGGGAGCGACGATGTACGGTGATTGTAGTTTCTACAACTTGATATTAAAATTCCAGAAACCACGTGGAGACAACTTGCGCATTAAAAAATGTCAGACTGATCACTGTTAATCAAGGCCGATTTTTTGTAAGTAGTTTTCGAGTAATTAATTTTTAAAGATTTTTTCAAGAATTTTCGTGCCGAGCAGTTTAACATCATGTAACTTTTTTGGTTACGCTTTTTCTGAGTGTTTTTTTTGTGACATTATCCTCACAAACTGTACTTTCACACATAAAATAATCAGCTTCCCAACCTTGACGCAAGTTACAATAAAATTGGCCGAAAGTGAAAGTTTTACCTTTGAGCAAATCGAAGTTTGATTTTGTAAAAAAAAAAACCTAAAAATCTGAGAATTCAAAGACCAGAAGTCATTTTAAAAACTTCGCCAGTCTCTTAACCTTCAGAATAATACAAAAAAAGTGACACTTAATACGGCATAATTTGCTGGATTCGACTTTCAAACGTACTAAGGTAGAATGTGTAATAAAGAGTCTGTTGCTAGTAAAGTAACATAAAAACTGTTTTTTATTTGGTCGAACCTAATTTCGTACTGGCCATCAATAAAGCCATGTAATACTTTTAGGGGCTGTTTCATCACCTTATTGTCAAACTACTGGTTACGTAACCAATGAATAAACTAAGTACTGCACAAATCTGTCGGCCAGTTTTTTTTCAGTATTATTATGTGTGAAAGTACAGTTTATGAGGATAATGTTACAAAAAAAAAAATACTCAGAAAAAGCGCAACCAAAAAAAGTTACATGATGTTAAACTGCTCGGCCCGAAAATTCTTGAAAAAATCTTTAAAAATTAATTACTCGAAAACTACAAAAAATCGGCCAACATACATGGGGTATATTCAGATAGCCCCAGATGTGAGGCATCTAAATTTTTTTTTTGGACGTCAGTGTTTTGCCACCCTATATAGCTAGATCGATTAACTGAGTCCACGCCTGCACCTCTCCCGGCCCCCTTTGTCGTCATACCCCCCAGCCCCTGTACCGCGCGGGCGACGACTCAGTTATGAGGATACGATGCGCACCATTTCTCCATACAAACGTATCCCCTGTTTCCTCCCTGGATAATGGCTTTAGAGCCAATTTTTTTTTACTGTGTTGTCTGTATCTACCACAGCTATGCCCCTATGTTTCGTTTTTTTCCATATTTCAATTAACATAAGAAATATGAGCTTTCAAAAACTGAAAAACTTGCCCAATTTCAACGTCATTTTTAGACACTCATCAGAAAAGAATCCCCCATAGAAACAAAAAAAAAGGAAAACATAGGGGCATAGCTAAATCTGTCCTCTAATTATTTTTGAAAAAAATAATTTTATTGGTCCAGTTTTCGAGAAGAAAACAGGGGACTACGAAATGCTGTTTTGATCAATTTTACGCGCTTATTAACGGTCTGAGCTGCAGCCGTCCCGCTCTCGCTGTACTGACACGGAGGGGTTCGGGCGAGACAGCGACATTTCATTATAATACCTATGTAGGTGATTGACGTCGTTCAAGGAAAAAGTTGACGTCGTCTAAAGAGACGCGACCATAAGGTCGAATGTTCTGAGAAGAACAGTTTTTCAACAGTCGAGGAAGGAACATGTCGTCGTAGCTCCGATGTGCTTCGCTCCGATGCAGCGTGTGTCTCCGCTGCACTCCGCGATCTGAAGCACGACGACGAAGATGAAGATTCCTCGAGGCTTGAAGACGGAAAATGCTGCGATCGACGAAACAAATAAAAACTGTTCTTCTCAGAACATTCGACCTTATGGTCGCGTCTCTTTAGACAACGTCAACATTTTCCTTGAACGACGTCAATCGCCTACACCTATTTCTCAAAAGTCTCCCGGCCATCGTATTCTCTTAAACGGTTTAGCCAACAGCTCCGTACCCTGACTCCGTCCAGCTTGATGGTAGGTTTGGGCAGCACGGGCTCTGCGTCGACCCCGCCGGCCTCGAACTCGAACAGCCCCGCCCCCCCCGCCCCCGCCCCGCCCGACAGCGCTTCGCCGTCGCCCTGGCCGCGCTCCGCCTGGGAACAAACGTCTGACCTTTGGAGTATGTATTACAATACCGAAGTACGAAAGACCGAATGTATTAAAACATCGAATGGGTCAAAAGACCGACACGATTTTTTTCTGAAAACGTAAAATTCTCAGAATTTATTAAAACGGCATCATACTGAACCCATTAGAGCGCGCGCAGACAGAGAGCGCTCTGGCGTTCCGCGTTCCGCGTTCAGAGTTCTGCGTTCTTTCGAATGTACTGAGTCCCTTACGATAACGCACACAGCAGACGGTCGGAACTCTCGAGCGGTCAATACACAGAAGTCACAGAACTCTAAACGCGGAACTCGGAACTCCAGACCGCTCTCTGTCTGGGCGCGCTCTTAGGTTAGGTTAGGTTTTATAACAATCTTAAAAAGTTAACGGTTTCAGAAAAAAATCGTGTCGGTCTTTTGACCCGGATTCGATGTTTTAATACATTCGGTCTTTCGTACTTCGGTATTGTAATACATACCCGACCTTTGTATACTTCAAATTTCATGTGACGCGGCTCTGCCGTACAAACTATGCAAAGGACCCTTTCTTAGTAAGAGCATGTTCCAGTTATAATAATAAGTACTCATGTGCTGATATGTTTTACATGAATTTGTAGCTGTTGGTTCTCCGAAAATAAATAAATAAGTAAATGAAATTGCAAGAGTTTGTGTCTGAAATAAGAATAATAAGTAAGAGTACAACGTCATCTTAGTATAAGTTCATTTTGTAATTTTACATGTGGAATAGTTATTTCCAATGTACCTATCTACCTAGCTTCTCGCAAATCTAGTAGTTCCATAAAATATTATGTGTTTTTACTGCGTTGTCTACTTAAATTACATCTGAGCATAAAAATAAAAAATAAATAATAGTTTAAAAAAACTAAAAAACACGCTTTAAAAAATAAAAAAATAAATAAAAAAAAAATGTAATAAATTTCAATTCACTTTTCTTATAGTGCAGTACAAATCTTAATAAGCAATTATTATATTGTTATATCCAGATCAAAATTTGTAAACAATTCTAAATATTGATAAAATAAATAATAATAGTTTAAAATATTTTATTGTAAAAAAAGCGTGGGGTGCATGGTGTCAATTGTCATTTTGATAACATCTTAAAAAGCACCCCACGCTTTTTTTACAGTAAAATATTTTAAACTATTATTATTTATTTTATCAATATTAAGATTTGTTTACAAATTTTGATCTAGATATAACAATATAATAATTGCTTATTAAGATTTGTACTGCACTATAAGAAAAGTGAATTGAAATTTATTACATTTTTTTTTTATTTATTTTTTTATTTTTTAAAGCGTGTTTTTTAGTTTTTTTAAACTATTATTTATTTTCTATTTTTTAGTTGCATTTTATTCACAGTGAGAGTTTCCATGTGCTAAAAAGAGACACAGAACGGTTTTTTGCTCGTCTTAAATAGAATAAGTCTATCTTATACTTGGTCTTTGGTGCGCGCGCACTGCTCTACACTACTAAACGTAAACCTCTTTCTTTCTAACTTTACCCCCCTCACCTACAACCCCCAACCCCCTAAACCCAACCCCCCAACATCCCCCAACCCATTTCCCCAACCCCCCAAACCCCTAACCCCAACCCCCACACCCTTACCCCCAACCCTCTAAACCCCC
This sequence comes from Archips xylosteana, assembly GCA_947563465.1. NCBI lineage: Eukaryota > Metazoa > Arthropoda > Insecta > Lepidoptera > Tortricidae > Archips > Archips xylosteana. The sequence goes on from OX387373.1 coordinate 11,257,742, forward strand.
CTTACCCCCCTCCTCATTTTCCAAACCACCAACCACCTAAACCCAACCCCCCTAACCCCGGACCCCCATCCCCATTTCCTCAAACTTCCCCCAAACCTCTAACCCCAACCCCCTTACCCCCCAACCCCAACCCCCTAAAACCCCAACCCCAACCCCCCTTACCCCTTCCCCATTTCCCACAACCCCCCAACCTCCCTAACCCCCCAAAACCCCACACCCTTAACCCCAACCCCCTGAACCCAATTCCCCTCCCATTTAACCCCAACCTCCCCCCACCCCTCCACCTACCCCCCCCCCCCTTCCAGCTCCATCATCAAACCCTTGTTACCATCTAGGCCTCTTACCCCCTCCCCATTTCCCACAACCCCCAAAATCCCTAACCCCCGAACCCCCCAACACCCCCACCTTATTTCCCCCAAACCCCCCCACCCCCTAACCCCAACCGCCACACCCTTACCCCCAACCCTCTAAACTTATAAAACAGTACCGTGACTGACTGACTGACAGACAACGCACAGCCTAAACTACTGGAGCTAGGGACTTGAAATTTGGCACACATGTACCTTTAGTATTGTAGAGGTGCACTAAGGAAGGATTTTTCGAAATTCCCACGGGATAGGGAAATTTCTAAACTTTCTTTGTTTATTGTTTGTAGCGGAATCTCTGAAACTGTTGAGCCGATTTTAAAAATTCTTTCAGAATTAGAAAGCTACATTATCCTGGATTGACATAGGTTACTTTTTATCCGGGAAAATGCAAAATTCCCACGGGATAGAAAAATCTTAATTCAACTTTGGGGCTGATTTTAAAAATTCTTTCACCAATAGTAAGCTACAGTATCTTTGACTGATACAAGGTACATAATTATTTCCCGGGAAAATGCAAAATTCCCACGGGATAGAAATAAATTAATTTAATTTCGGGGCTGATTTTAACAATTCTTACATATTTTGTGATATGCATCCCCGATTGACAAAGGCTACTTTTATTCAGGAAAATACAAAATTCCCACGGGATAGAAAAATCTGAATTCAAACTTTAGGGCTGATTTTAAAAATTCTTTCTCAACTATACTTGATTTACACAGGGTATATTTTTCCCGGGAAAATGCAGAATTCCCACGGGATAGAAATAAGTAAATTCAACTTTGGCACTGATTTTAAAAATTCTTTAATATGATATGATACGACTATCCCCAATGGACATAGTAGGCTACTTTTTCTTCGGGAAAATACAAAATTCCCACGGGATAGAAAAATTTGAATTCAATTTTGGGGCTGATTTTAAAAATATTTTCACTAATAGTAAGCTACAGTATCCTTATTTGACACAGGGTTCATTTTTTTCGGGAAAATGCAAAATTTCCACGGGATAGAAATTAGTAAAAAAGAATTCACTTATTCAAATTCCGCGGGAACTTTGCGTTTTCCTGGCATTATCCTAAGTATGTGTTAATCCACGTAATAAACTACCTGTGTGCCAAATTTCCTGCAAACAACTAACGTTATTGTCTTCGCGTACGAAGTCGCGGGCAAAAGCTAGTTAACTATAAGTGGAAACTGATTTGGCTTATGTGTTATCTATCATGATTATCTTAGTTGTGTTACTTTTGAGCTGTTTGTTTCCCATTAAATAAATAAATAAATAAGCTGGGGGTTTAGGACTGCAGAACTCATCTGATAAAGATAACAGTTCTCGTTTGTTCTATTATGGACGCACTTCAACGCCGACGATCCACCCGAGCACCGCTTACAATGACGAAAGGCCTTTATTAGGCTGCGTTTCCACCAGAGATGTGCGAGGATGCGTTGCCAGGAATGTGTTTGTCATGAACCAATAGAAACACTTCATTCACTTAGGACCTTTTAAGGGTAATAGATAGATTGAAGGAACAGGAAGCAAACAGTGATTGGAGACAGGCTGTTGGGTGCAGACAATCGAAGATGATGCTGGATGGTATCAACCACAGAAGAACTAGGTATCTCCTAAATCTAGGTAAGAGTAGCTTAAGAACTATAACTGGCATAATTACTGGCCATAATTTGTTAAATAGACACTTAAGCATAATAGGTATAAAAAGTGACCCCTCCTGTCCACATTGTGGGAAGGAGGAAACGAGTGAGCACATCCTAGCCGAGTGTGTCATGTACGCGGCAGCGCGGCGTGATGTATTCGGGAGTGACGAGCTGAGGGAGGAGGAGCTAAAGGATGTCAGTCTCAAAGATGTCCTTATGTTCAGCAGGAGAACGAGAAGATTCGAGGAGAGATGCTGTGTGGGAGCGCTGCTGGGACAGTAACCGTCGGCTCCAACCTCGGGGAACTGGGCTGAATGACTGTGCAAAACGGTCGACAGCCCGCCTGGCTCAGCGAGGCGTCCCCATACAACATCATCATAGGACATTTTAAATGAAGTGTTTCTATTGGTTTATGATCATGACAAACATATCCCTCGCAACGCATCCTCGCACAGCTCCGGTGGATACGCAGCCTTAATGAGTTCAGGTTCGGCAATACCGCTGCTTAAAATACGGAAACGTTACGGAATCGCAGTGACGCGCCGTAAACGTCAGAATTTACCGCATGCTCTCCATAGTACAGTTGTGACGTTTACGGTGCGTCACTGCGATTCCGTAACGTCACCGTTTTTTAAGCGGCGGTTTGGTTGCACCTTTAAGCTTTTGCAATTTCAACATTGTAACTTAGAGAAGACAGTAGCTATACATATGTTTGCATTTTTTGTTACTTGTTCTGATTTGTTATTAGCGGTAGGCTTCAACAAACGAGAACAATGTTATCTTTACCAGATGAGTTCTGCAGTCCTAAACCCCCAGCTTATAAAATTTTAAGTATACACTAGGCTATGCAAATGTATGCCTGCGTATGAACCTTAATCATTTTGTATTGCAGTATTTTTTTATGGAACAGGTAATGTCAAAACAACCTTGACATGATAATAAAACATGATTAATAGAGTCCTAATCTTTGATCAATTATAACTGAAGATACACATTGCCGAACAAAATCCCCTTCAAAGAATGTCCAAACTTTTTTATTTGGTTGCGTAACAAATAAAATCATCACCTACACAGAAATTTGAACCTAGTCTTTACTTCATTACAGTCGAATTTCGGTAGCGGCAAAACTCCACTTGACAGCTAAACTTGACAATTTCATGCAACGTTCTGAGAAAAAAGAAGGCCACTTACTTTTTAACAACCGCTTTAGCCTAGTTAATAGTGACCCTGCCTACGAAGCAAGAGGTCCTGGGTTCAAATCCCGGTAAGGGCATTTATTTGTGTGATGAGCACGAATATTTGTTCCTGAGTTTTGGATGTTTTCTATGTATTTAAGTATTTATTTATCTATATAAGTATGTTTATCGTCGTCTAGTACCCATAGTACAAGCTTTGCTTAGTTTGGGACTAGGTCGATTTGTGTAAGATTGTCCCCTAATATTTATTTATTTTATTTATTTATTTATTTTATCAAAGTGGCGCTCATTTGGCTCGGACATTTTCGGGCGCGCGACTGTGGATCTACAGTTATAATTGATCAAAGGTCCTAATCTATTATGTACAGTGTTATTTATCTTTTTTTTTCTCATTTTTGTCGAGGCTTTGATCACTCCAAGGGCTAAATTCAGGAACGGCCCACACGGTTTGCGAGCGGTAATTCAATCGTTTGCGAGAGGATAGGGATGAACTGTTATTCAAGAACGCCAAAAATCACTGGTTTGCGAGACGTTTGGGCTGAGATTGGGATGACCTGTCTGAGCTATGATTATAAAAGCGAATGTAACTCTGTCTGTCTATCTCCTCTAGTTGCAGTAGTTCGGTTGATTTGTCCGGGACCGAACTGCTGCAACACTTTTTGTCTCAGTAGTTCGGTTAAGACGTCAAACCGAACTGTTGGGAAGACTTTAGTTGCAGTAGTTCTGTTGACTGTCCGGGATCGAACTACTGCCACAATTTTAGTCTTATTAGCTTGGTTATGACGTCAAACCGAACTATTGAGAATTGAAACGACTCAAAAGGACGTTTAAGGATTAGATTGTACAACAAGAGCATAAAACGAGCCATTTTACCCAAGACGTTTGGTTGACATTGACGTTGGATTTAATGCTAGAGTTTTAGGTACACTCTTCTTTTCACTTCGATTGCAAGGAAATGAAATAGCAACATTGCAAATAAAATTAACTAGCTCTTATTTTTCATGGATTGTGTATTTAGCTATATTTTTAATCGCGCTTTTGAGTCGTTTAAATTTTCAGTAGTTCGGTTTGACGTCACAACCAAACTAAAGAGACTAAAAGTGTGGCAGTAGTTTGGTCCTGGACAATCAACCGAACTACTGCAACTAAAGGTTTCCCAGCAGTTCGGTTTGACGTCTTAACCGAACTACTGAGACAAAAAGTGTTGCAGCAGTTCGGTCCCGGACAAATCAACCGAACTACTGCAACTACAGGGTCTGTCTATTAACTCTACATGGTTAAACTGCGGTGCCAACCCAATTTACATGAAATTGGTATGGAGCTAAATTAAGACTCTAGGAAGGGCATAGGATAGTGTCTGTTGGCTACTGGATTGCGATAACCAAATTCTTTATTGACGGTGTCGCAAACATCAGCTAGTATTTCAATCGTGAGGCATTTAAAATTGACGCAAAGCAGGTTAATATAAACTAAGTTCTTTGTTTTTAGTTTAAAAAGGGCACTACATAACCAGTTCCCTAATCTAAACATCAATAAAATCTATTCAATTGTTTAAACATACTGCAATATTATGCTGGAAGAAAGACATTTGAGACATAATCAATTTCAATTAAAATTACTTTTCTCAAACTTTGAGCAACATACACCGGTACAATTTTGTCTGATAAATTCATTGAGTGACGATATTAGTTTATTTCAGTAAAACGCTAGAAAAACAAGCAATAAAATTTCAAAATTCAATGTAAGGAGCTTAGTTGAAAATTAGCTAACTTTTTTTTGTGCATGAATTATTTCTGGATACATGTGCTGAGTTTAAAAAAAGTCATTAGAAACGACATAAGCTAAGTTGTAACATTTATTTCTCATTGTTTAATTGTTTAGTATATATATAAATATAAAAGACAAATTCTGCTTCAAAATAACCTATCACGTGTCTTCTAAAAAACATTAATTATAAAATTAAATGACTTACCTTTGCATGTACTGTTCCCATGTTTCCTTAATATTTTATTAAATGACAACCAGTAAATAGATAGCTTTGATATTTATTTTTGTAATTTAGAATTTTTTATTTGAATTACATAAATACACAGATTTGACAGAGCATCGGCGGAGACATGGCAACAATTTCAGCGACTGTCATTCATAAAATTGAAATGACCTCGTTGTTGCGTACCAACAGCATTCTAAACTGCCAGTTTTCTCATAGAACTATAATCAAATTCTAGTCAAAAGCAACTTGATGAAGTATTCAGTATTCAGTAAAAAGTAATGTAAATTGTATTGTACGTTCGGATTTTGAAATCAGCTGATTATTTTTGCAATGGCAATATTAATGATGTTTCGTTACACATGAAATCAATATATTTTTTTGTGAGTAAAGTGGATACATATAAATTTCCTAAATACATAGTTTAAGTACTAGTACACTCAGTTATAAAGTATTAATTTATTTTTAAATTAGAATTGACGTTCGAATTTCATGGTCAAACTGTAAAACGAATCGCGTCTGTCAAGGTGACATTTTGGCAGAGATCATTCGATGGAAGCCATTTTCATTCTTGTTCCTAAAATTTTTACAGCTATTATTGAAGAACAAAAGCGATCTTATTATTACGCAATAAAGCTTTAATTTGTGTACGTGTGTTTAATACCAACCATTAATGTTATTCGCATCAACCTATTTTATTGTCTAACGCTTTGGCCGCTTTCCACATGTTCGGTACAATAGTAAATAATTTCACGAATGTAATTTATCGGTAATTCCAGGGTAAACTATGGATGAAAAAGCGGTTTTTAAGATATGCAAAGATGAGGGTTGCTGTGACGCATGTTGTTTGCGTTACCTGGGGCTCAAACATCCAAGGCATTACGAAAATGTGAAGGAGACTGCGAAAAAAGTAAGCATAATTTATTCGTGTTCTTGTTATACAGGCTTATTTATTACTAGCCTTTCCATGGCTTCGGTCGCATGAACATTGGTCTGGCAGTTTAAGGTTATTTTTTTCACATTTGCTTCCAGAGAATTATGATATTAGGGCTTTCAAGAAAAGGGTTTACGCTTCCTTTAAAAGCCGGCGATAGATCAGTGACTCTTTAGTTGTTGATATTAATAGGCGGTGGTGATCAATTCCATTCAGATAACCTCCTGGCTTGTTTGCCTCCCTCTTACAATAAAAAAACTGGTACAATTTAAAGATCTTTGAAAAGTGGGTCTAGGCATTTTAAACTTTTGCCTCTTCCCTAAGAGAATTTAAAAATACTGTAACATTAAAAGAAAGAAACATTTATTTGTGACAACAAAATTAAATGAGGACAAAAATAAAATCAATAAAAAATGTGCATATCACAAAATGGTCTCAAATGAGTTTCAGCTTTTCTTAAAAGGCCAGCAAAAACAATAATTTTTTAAACTTACTCTTTGTCAGTTTCTTGCTAAATGCTCCTCTCATCCACTCAAAGGGTGACTGGTACTATCGCCCCAGACGTCAGCTTGCCATTTTCAAAACAAATTTGCTTGCAGCCGTTGATGTTTATTGCTATGGATTGGTATGGACAGATGTCTAGCCACTGCACGCAAACTGGGCCTTTAAGGTGCCAAGCTAGCGTCTGGGCCGATAGTACATGTATCTCAACAGTTGTCAATAGTTTTCTTTATTATTTTTGTACAATAATGTCCTAACGGGCTCACATACATAGGTTATACCAGAATTTTATTTGTTTTAGTATATGGATGAGTCCACGGAAGCCAAGGATGAGGAGGCCAATGAGCCCGCAGAGGCTGCAGAGCCGGGAAATGGGACCAACGGAGTCGCAGAACACTCGGGAGACCAGCGTAGGCACCATTTACTAATATCTTACTATATGGCATCGTTCTGAGTGAACGCGGCGAACATCGCGCAATCGCGTCCCCATCCCTGAGGCCATATTGTCCCAACAAACTCTGAATCTCTTTCAGCACTAAGGGCCCTCGCCCACGGCGACTTATTGTAGCGATGCTGTCGCGCGTTTCGTAACGCGTTAGTCGCATTTGTAACGCGCTATAGAAGCGATGCCAACGCGCTACTAACGCGCTACAGCATAGCGACTGTATCGATGCAAACGCGCGACCGTGTCGGACGACATTGGGGAGGGAACGGAGTGAGGGAGGCGCGTTAGTAGAGAACCGCGCGTTTGCATCGCGTCAGAAGCGCGACGGTATCGCGTTTGCATCGCGACTGAATCGTGTTATGTGGGCGAGGGTACACAGCTAGCGACCGCATCGCGACTGTATCGATGCGAACGCGCGACAGCATCGCTACTGCATCGCTACAAAAAGTCGCTGTGGGCGAGGGCCCTAAGTATGTAGTGATGAAAGAGGGTATGATTCAGAGTTTGTTGGGACAATATGGCCTCAGGGATGGGGACGCCATTGCGCGATGATCGCACAATCGCGTTCTCTTAGGACGATGCATATAGAATTAAAAAAAAACTGGTCAAGTGGGAGTAGGACTTGTACATGGAGGGTTCAATTCAACTTTGAAACATAGCTCCAATAGTACTATCAATGATTCTAAATTAATATTTATAAGTTGTAGATTAAATGTATGATGAACTGAAACAATTACTTTGCTCACCTACAAACTTATCTAATACCTATATATATGTATATATATAATCAGGATCTCGGAAACGGCTCCAACGATTTCGATGAAATTTGGTATGTGGGGGTTTTCGGGGATGAAAAACTGATATAGCTATGTTTCATTTTCAGAAAATCGCTTTTAGTCGTGTTTTCCGGCTATTTTTGTATGCATTAGAATATAAAGCTAAATTTCGCCGACTCCGAGCAGATCCTAATGGCACATTAGAAATCGGGTGGTCGCGGATCCAGCCGACCTCGGTTCGATACCACGTTTTTTTTCAAGATTTTTAGTTTTTTTTTTAAGTTTATTTTTTATGAGAAAACGTCAAGTTTCTTCTTTTGTGAGAAAAGGTTACTTTTTTGTGAGAAAAAGTTATTTTTTTGCGAGAAAAAGATACTTTTTTGTTAGAAAAAGTATTATAGGGAACGTGCAGTAACTATAGGCGGCAGCACTAATGCGACAGAAGAGACACTATGCGGACAGTAAAACAAACTTATCAAGGTAAAACATTCAAATTGATGGCACCAGTTGGCAGCACCGTCTATGTGCACGTTCCCTATTGGGAGCACAGAACAGGAAAAGCCGGTTGTCTGTAAAGTCGGTTTACGGACGATAGTTTAACGTGACTCACCCCCCCCCCCCCACCCCCTCCGGTGTTTTTGTCAAATATCTTGAAAACGGTGCATCCTACGGCAAAATCAATGAAATTTTCATCCCCCCTTTAATACCCCGCGCTCCCTCCCCCGCATCCCCTCCCCCCCCTCTCAACCCCCCCCCCCCACCCCTCCGGTGTATATAATCAGGATCTCGGAAACGGTTCCAACGATTTCGATGAAATTTGGTATTTGGGGGTTTTCGGGGATGAAGAATTGATCTATCTTGGTCTTATCTCTGGGAAAACGCTTGGTACCGAGTTTCTGCCCGAGCAGAGCTCGGTCGCCCAGGTACTGATAGTTATGTTTATGCAAGAAATGTGTGTATTTCATACTAAATACAAACTGAAATATAGATGCACAAATAAGTATCAATCAAAAAACCCCAAAAAAAATACCAATGCTGGGAATCAAACACAGGTCCTCAGCATTCCGTGCCGTGTGCCATACCACTACACCACCACTAGTCTAACCATACCAGTAGATCAGTTTAGTTAGACCAGTGGTGGTGTAGTGGTGTGGCACACGGCACGGAATGCTGAGGACCTGGGTTCGATTCCCAGCATTGGTGTTTTTTCTGGGGTTTTTTCTGTGCATCTATATTTCAGTTTGTATTTAGTATGAAATATATGGTTTCACGGGATGACTGTAAAAGTAATAAAAAATTAAGTTGAAAAAATTAATACAAAAAGATACTTCATATCTAACTTGTTAGAAATGTGTGTTCATGCAGTTCCTCCACCTCCACATTGTACGAACACGCAAATCACACAAACCCAACTATCATATATCATTGTAGTGGTAGAGCCATGTTGTAGCTAGCCGCTGCATCACAAATGGGCCGGCTCCTCCAGGGTAGTACCACCCTCTCACAGAACACCGGCGTGAAGCAGCAGTACTCCTGCTGCGTTTCGTACGGTCAGTGAGAGCGCCGGGGGCCCAATACCTCTCCCCCTCCCCTATTCCCTCTCCTTTTTCCTTAGAGCTGATAACGCACTGGCATCGCGTAAAGCGCTGCGGGTGTCTATGGACAGTGGTGATCATTTAACATCAGGTGACCCACTAGTTCGTTTGTCTGGCCTCTCTAACATAATATAATATATCACCACCACCAAACTATACCGCCACCAAACGTAACTATCATAAGGTTGCGCGTGAGCAAAGTACTTGTTTCAGTTCATTAACAACCTCTTTAGCCTAGTTGGTAGTGACCCTGCCTACGAAGCAAGAGGTCCTGGGTTCGAATCCCGGTAAGGGCATTTATTTGTGTGATAAACACGAATATTTGTTCCTGAGTCATGGATGTTTTCTATGTATTTAAGTATTTATTTATCTATATAAGTCTGTTTATCTACGTCTAGTACCCATAGTACATACAAGCTTTGCTTAGTTTGGGACTAGGTCGATTTGTGTAAGATTGTCCCCTAATATTTAGTTTTATTTTTTTTATTTATTAATATGGACTTCTGCAAAGTAACACCTGATTCCATAAATTATTTAAATGGTTGATGTTAGCGTGTTCCCCAGCGGAGGGCCCGCCGGCGAAGCGCAGCCGCGGGGCTTCATGCCGCAGCTGCCTCGGCCTGCTGGAGGAAGCCACGTGGCCCGAGTCCTTCCAAACAGCCAAGGAGACACTCGACAAGAAAAGGTTAGCGATCAAGCAATCAGTCGATATAGCAATCTATCATTACTCTTAAACATTTGCTTTGAAACACTTCTGCTGCTGGGTAATCTTCAAATTTCACATTTAACACCTGATGGGTCTATAATGACTCCCATAAAAATTTTGTTCCGAATTTTCAAGCCCATAACGTTTTCTGTCATAATTTTTCTTCGTCATATTATCGGAAGTCATAATATTAAACAACATAAATTGGAGTTACGATTTTCTTAAGTCATAATTATTGTAAGGAACAATAAGTAAAGTCATATCATTCAGTGTCATGAATGCATCACTCTTCATAATGTTAAAGGTAATAAAGTCACTCATAATAATTATTGCATGGTCTTTTTTCGCAGGTCATAATTATTTTTAGTCATAATATTACTTTGTAATAATAACATTCAGTGTCATGGTTGTATGACTTTTCATAATATTAAAGGTAATAATCATTTTCTGTGCTGTTATAAAAAAAATACCTAACATCGAAGGCTAAGGCGGGAGCTATGCTACGCTTCGCTCCCGCCTTAGCCTTCTGAACCTAACCTGTCCGAGTCGCTTCTGCCCTGAAAGATCTTGCTCGCTCGCTTCGCTCGCTCGCTGCCAGCGATATGCCTTACAATGTTTCTGAATAATTATCGATATTCCTTTAGATGTTATAGATTTCGATGTATATGCTTAGTGCATTTTAGGTAATGCAAAATTATGACTGAAAACAATTATTACTTTAAGATATATGCCTTACAATGTTTCTGAATAATCAACGATATTCCGTTAAATTTTATTGATATCAATATTATGACTTTTTAAAGTTATGATCAATAGGATTATGGATCATTGCAGTTAGTACTATTAAGCGATATGCTTTAAAAAAATTATGACCATCGATATTTATGAGCAAGAATATTATGGACATCGATTTCTGACTTTCAAAATTCGGATAAAAAAGATTATGGGAGAAAAGGGGCTCCCAACACCTGATATTTCATACTAAATACAAACTGAAATATAGATGCACAGAAAAACCCCAGAAAAAAAAGATTGCAAGCGAAATGCTTTGAGACTTTCTAAATCCATGCTGCTCTTTATCAAACTGTTGTATTCAAGAAATCTAATTGTTCGTGAGTACATACATTGCCTCTAACGCGGCATTCTGTGTGTTGATGGAGACCGACTGGCAAGCGCAGCGTGGGACGTCCACCAACGAGATGGACGGACGTTTTGAACACCGTAGGTTCACGGATGCGGGCCGCTTCCAACCGTAATCAAAGAAACTGAATCACGTACCAGGGTGGAACCTTTTCGTAACCAATTTCGCTATGATTTGTTTGGCAGATGTATGGGATGTCAACATGACATTAGTAGCACAAAGGTTCCACCCTGGTACGTGATTCAGTTTCCTTGACTGTACCAAATCGTCTATGTAGCAAAATGTCCAGTAACGCAAATTGACCAAGAAACGAAATGTCAGACGTCCTATTACCCTAACAACCATAACGCAGAACATCAAAATAGCAATTAGTCCGTGAAGCATAACGTCCAAACTACATATTGTCAAAAACGCTATCAGTCAAAAAAGCAAATCGCCGAATCTTATTGAAAGCAGTTAGCTAGAGTAGCAGAATAACCAAAAACCTCCTTCAAAAAACATCCAAAAAACTATGAAATAATAATTGAACCGAACCGACCACAATAAGCATGAAAATATCTTTCTTCTAATCTGTTTTAAGTCGGTGCCTCAGCTCGAGTCAGCAGGAGTGGACCTAGTAATCTAACTTACCTACATACCTACTATCTATAGGGCTTCTACACTCCTGCTGGCTCGTGCTGAGGCACCGACTTAAAACAGATTAGAAGAAAGATATTTTCATGCTTATTGTAGTCGGTTCGGTTCAATTATTATTTCATAGTTTTTTGGATGTTTTTTGAAGGAGGTTTTATTTTTTATTTAAATTTTTTTATTTTTTTTGTTTTTTAGTTGTTTCTGTATAAAATAGATGCGTAGGATAAAATCATCAGTTTGACTTCGAAATAAGTTTATGTTGAAAATTCTATTTTTAAAACTCGACAGGGTTATGTCGTTTTATTACAGAGTTCCATGATACTTTCTGAATGCAAATGCTCGACTTGTCACTGAAAATACTAAAATCGCTATACGTTTCTCTTGAATTTTTGAGGAGTTTCTTCAATTCCTCATGGATCCCATCATCAGAACTGGATTTTGGTAACAACGGGACCAACCTTGAAGCATGTGCTTTCAAACAACGAAAAAATTTTCCAAATCGGTTCATAAATGACGGAGTTCTGAGGTAACACACGTTAAAAAAAAAAAAAAAAAAAAAAAAAGAACATACAACCGGATTGAGAACCTCCTCCTTTTTTTGAAGTCGGTTAAAAAATGTGTTCGGCTTTCAAGTGGCCGGTCATATTATCAATTTAGAATCTACCTATTCAATTAAAATCGTGTAATATTATATCGTGAAATACGCGACATTATATTTTTTGGACGTTCTGCGATTTTGGCGTTCAGCTTTAAGGGCGTGTTGCTATCTGGCCGTGCCCCTTCATAGACGTCATGCTAATTGGGTATTTTACGATTAAGACATCTTCACAAAATGGACAATTTACGTAATTGGACATGTGCTTTTTAGACCATCTGAATCGTGGTCATTTTGCTTTCTAGACTATTCGGTACTGAGTGATGATTGGGTATCAATGAGGGCTATGCCCAGCAGTGGACGTCCTATGGCTGATGATGATGATGTTTGCAGGTACGAGGTAGAAGAGTTCGCGTGCGCGCTGTCCGCGCCGCTCGCTACGCTGCTGCGGGAACAGTACATGCTACTTACCTTGAAGCAGCACTCTCCGGAGTACGGGCCCGGTGAGTTTATTTATACAGATAGATAGATAGATAGCTAAAGACTTTTATTTGGTACTGCAAGCACACACAATCAAGATTAACAAAAAATACAGAAATCAGTATAAACTTAAAAGTTGTTTAGGATTGTACCATTGTTTTTCTTAATAATTTCGCCTGGCTACATTTTGTATCGAATTTGAATTTAAAAAAAAAAAAGTAAATCGCTTGTCATTCTCTCTTTTCGAAGTTTGTATAACTGTCGTGTCGTTTGTCGGCGTGTTACCGCGCAAATTATATCGCAAGTAAATCCTCGTGTCGTTTTCATCTAAATTGTATTTATTTTTACGTGAACTACGTGTAAAAGTGTGAGGAAGGCTGATCCGCTGGAGGAAGCACTGTCCTAGCTGTATCCTAGTAGTTGTGCTGGTTAATGGTACGAATTTTGAAAGTCAGAAATTGATGTCCATAATATTCTTGCTCATAAATATCGATGGTCATAATTTTTTTAAAGCAACTACAATGATCCATAATCTTATAGATCATAACTTTAAAAAGTCATAATATTGATATCAATAACATTTAACGGAATATCGTTGATTATTCAGAAATATTGTAAGGCGTAATCTTAAATTAATAATAATAACAATTATTCTAAAAACATTTAGTCATAATTTTTCATTACCTAAAATACATTAAGCATATACATCGAAATCTATTTAATATCCAAAGGAATATCGATAATTATTCAGAAACATTGTAAGGCATATCGCTGGCAGCGATCAAGCGAAGCGAGCGAGCAAGACCTTTCAGAGCAGAAGCGACTCGGACAGGTTAGGTTCAGAAGGCTAAGGCGGGAGCGAAGCGCAGCGTAGCTCCCGCCCTTAGCCTTCGATGTTAGGTATTTTTTTATGACAGCACAGAAAAGGATTATTATTTTATAAGCGCATAATAAGTCACGTCTCGCCTCAGGCTCGGTGACGTCGCTGAAGGAGGCGTGGAAGTGGACGTTCGGAGCGGAGCTGGCGCGCCGCGTGGGACTCCGCCTCGCGTCCGGTGCCATCGCGCCGCTGCTAGTCACGCTGCACTACGAGTACCCCGACGAAGCGGAGGTGAGTTAGCGGAGCGGAGCTGGCGCGCCGCGTGGGACTCCGCCTCGCGTCCGGTGCCATCGCGCCGCTGCTAGTCACGCTGCACTACGAGTACCCCGACGAAGCGGAGGTGAGTTAGCGGAGCGGAGCTGGCGCGCCGCGTGGGACTCCGCCTCGCGTCCGGTGCCATCGCGCCGCTGCTAGTCACGCTGCACTACGAGTACCCCGACGAAGCGGAGGTGAGTTAGCGGAGCGGAGCTGGCGCGCCGCGTGGGACTCCGCCTCGCGTCCGGTGCCATCGCGCCGCTGCTAGTCACGCTGCACTACGAGTACCCCGACGAAGCGGAGGTGAGTTAGCGGAGCGGAGCTGGCGCGCCGCGTGGGACTCCGCCTCGCGTCCGGTGCCATCGCGCCGCTGCTAGTCACGCTGCACTACGAGTACCCCGACGAAGCGGAGGTGAGTTAGCGGAGCGGAGCTGGCGCGCCGCGTGGGACTCCGCCTCGCGTCCGGTGCCATCGCGCCGCTGCTAGTCACGCTGCACTACGAGTACCCCGACGAAGCGGAGGTGAGTTAGCGGAGCGGAGCTGGCGCGCCGCGTGGGACTCCGCCTCGCGTCCGGTGCCATCGCGCCGCTGCTAGTCACGCTGCACTACGAGTACCCCGACGAAGCGGAGGTGAGTTAGCGGAGCGGAGCTGGCGCGCCGCGTGGGACTCCGCCTCGCGTCCGGTGCCATCGCGCCGCTGCTCGTCACGCTGCACTACGAGTACCCCGACGAAGCGGAGGTGAGTTAGCGGAGCGGAGCTGGCGCGCCGCGTGGGACTCCGCCTCGCGTCCGGTGCCATCGCGCCGCTGCTCGTCACGCTGCACTACGAGTACCCCGACGAAGCGGAGGTGAGTTAGCGGAGCGGAGCTGGCGCGCCGCGTGGGACTCCGCCTCGCGTCCGGTGCCATCGCGCCGCTGCTAGTCACGCTGCACTACGAGTACCCCGACGAAGCGGAGGTGAGTTAGCGGAGCGGAGCTGGCGCGCCGCGTGGGACTCCGCCTCGCGTCCGGTGCCATCGCGCCGCTGCTAGTCACGCTGCACTACGAGTACCCCGACGAAGCGGAGGTGAGTTAGCGGAGCGGAGCTGGCGCGCCGCGTGGGACTCCGCCTCGCGTCCGGCGCCGTCGCGCCGCTGCTCGTCACGCTGCACTACGAGTACCCCGACGAAGCGGAGGTGAGTTAGCGGAGCGGAGCTGGCCCGCCGCGTGGGACTCCGCCTCGCGTCCGGTGCCATCGCGCCGCTGCTAGTCACGCTGCACTACGAGTACCCCGACGAAGCGGAGGTGAGTTAGCGGAGCGGAGCTGGCGCGCCGCGTGGGACTCCGCCTCGCGTCCGGCGCCGTCGCGCCGCTGCTCGTCACGCTGCACTACGAGTACCCCGACGAAGCGGAGGTGAGTTAGCGGAGCGGAGCTGGCGCGCCGCGTGGGACTCCGCCTCGCGTCCGGCGCCGTCGCGCCGCTGCTCGTCACGCTGCACTACGAGTACCCCGACGAAGCGGAGGTGAGTTAGCGGAGCGGAGCTGGCGCGCCGCGTGGGACTCCGCCTCGCGTCCGGCGCCGTCGCGCCGCTGCTCGTCACGCTGCACTACGAGTACCCCGACGAAGCGGAGGTGAGTTAGCGGAGCGGAGCTGGCCCGCCTCACGTCTTGCGTAGCTCCGCTGCTCGTCACGCTGCACTACGAGTACCCCGATGAAGCGGAGGTGAGGGCGACGTGGGAGTCAGTCTGAGAATGGGGGAGCTTCTTCAGTCATCGCAGACGTTGCAGTCAGGGAATGCAGTCGGCATCCCCGTAACACCTGATTATACCTGACGCTGCAGCAATCATCTGCAATAGATGACGTGGCCAATAATGACGGCTACAAATGTTTAAATATGCAATAGGGATGTTGACGCCATTAAAAAATAATTCGAAAACATGACTCCAGTAGAAAAACGCCCTAAAACCAGACTCATTTTCGATTAACTACATAATTAGATTTTTTGTTGCTTTAAAACAAATAAATAGTTGCAAATGAAATCGTGTAATTTATCTGTAATACATACTCACAATAATATCTAATACTAGCCTTCCGTCCGCAGCTTCGCCCGCGATAAATTAATTTTCCCGTAGGAAAAGGTATTTTCCCGCGGTAAAAAGTAGCCTATGTCACTCAGTGGTAATGTAGCTTTCTAACGGCAAAAGAATTTTTGAAATCGGTCCAGTAGTTTCGGAGCCTATTCAATGCAAACAAACAATCAAATGTTTCCTCTTTATAATATTAGTATAGATACACTAACAATCTATAAAAATAAAAGTAACTATATCAAAATAAAATAAATTAAAACTACATTAAATAAATAAATAAATAAATATCACGGGACAATTCACACCAATTGACCTAGTCCCAAAGTAAGCTTTGCAAAGCTTGTGTTATGGGTACTAGGCAACGGATAAACATACTTATATAGATAGATACATACTTAAATACATATTAAACACCCAAGACCCGAGAACAAACATTCGTATTTTTCACACAAATATCTGCCCCGACACGGGAATCGAACCCGGGACCTCAAGCTTCATAGTCAGGGTCTCTAACCACTAGGCCATCTGGTCGTCTAAAACTGGCCACATTAAGTCTAAAAATGGCCCCTGCGGTGTGGTTCCCAAAGCATTTCCTCGCTGGATCGTAGGACTGATGCGTTGAGCGAGGAAGCTGCCAGCTCTTCGGTCGCCTGTGGTATCTCAGAGTCTTTTTGACAAGTCTTTGAAGACCCCATGAACCAAGGGTGTCGACGTGCAACGCCAAAAGCTAATAAATAGTTGGTTGAGTTGGCGAACAAGTGACGTCATAAGTTGCTATTGCCATTCAAACTCTGTGGGAGAATTGTGTTTTGACAGCTCATAAAACGTACGTCAGTTGATTGGTGGTGTGACACAATGCAGTGTTCCCTTACGCCTCTAGATGGCGCTGTTTTAAATAATAGATTATTTTCTCTAATGATTGCTAGATGGCGCTAGTGGAGCATTATATTAAAAACATTTTATGTTTCTTAATTTAATTAATTGAGATTAACTGTTGCGTTTTGAATGAGCATTTTGAGAAAAGCTAGTTATTTATAATAGAAATCTGATCCGTATGATCTCGCCACAGACAAAACCACTCAGATACCCTCCAGTAAAAAATCACTCATAAACAATGTAGAACTTGTCTATGGCAAAGTTATACGGATCAGATTTCATTTAATCTCAATTAATTAAATTAAGAAACATAAAATGTTTTTAATATAATGCACCACTAGCGCCATCTAGCAATCATTAGAGAAAACAATCTATTATTTAAAACAGCGCCATCTAGAGGCGTAAGGGAGCACTGCACCGTGACAGGCGTCAACATCCCTCTTGTCCAACGCTGAGTTTTGACGCGCAGGAGTTGGAGATCCTGAAGGCGATCTCGCCGTCTCGCTTCGCGCCGCACAAGCGGCCGGCGACCGACGTGACGCGGCGCAGCGCCGAGGAAGCGGCCGCGCAGGCGGGACTGCGCCAGCTGAGCCAGCTGCGGCCCGCTCCCCGCCCCGCGCGCTGCGTGGCCGTGCGCACAGCCCGCGCGCCGCTCCACGTGGCCGGCCGGTCAGTACAGTACAGGAAGCGGCCGCGCAGGCGGGACTGCGCCAGCTGAGCCAGCTGCGGCCCGCTCCCCGCCCCGCGCGCTGCGTGGCCGTGCGCACAGCCCGCGCGCCGCTCCACGTGGCCGGCCGGTCAGTACAGTAATACCTATGGGTATGTATTACAATACCGAAGTACGAAAGACCGAATGTATTAAAACATCGAATGGGTCAAAAGACCGACACGATTTTTTTCTGAAACCGTGAACTTTTTAAGATTGTTATAAACCAACCTAACCTAATCTAATGGGTTCTGTATGATGCCGTTTTAATAAATTCTGAAAAGTTTACGGTTTCAGAAAAAAATCGTGTCGGTCTTTTGACCCATTCGATGTTTTAATACATTCGGTCTTTCGTACTTCGGTATTGTAAAACACACCCAATAACTATTTATGCAACTGTATCGTAATAGGGGTCCTTAAAACATGAATGTGGTTTCATGAAACGAGGCGTAGCCGAGTTTCATAAATGGTCACATGAGTGTTTTAAGGCCTAAACACGTACAGTTGCATACAATATTTTATCTTCTCTCGCACATTTTTTCCAAAAACGAAGTAGCCTTTTTGCATTTTCCATACCATAAAATCTTGATAGCATTTATCGTACAATTTTCTGTACTTTGCTGGTAATCAATTATGAGTAATTTCCTTCGCCGCATTTAAAATATCGGGCGGAGTCAAATTTTCTTCGCATTCACTGATATCAGACATTTTTTAAGCAAGAACACAATAAAATTTTCCCACGAAAATTCGTACACCAAAACGACACGTAAAATCGCTGTCAATTGAAATTGCGAACAATGTAAATAAACCATTTAATGAAATATCCATATTCTAGCACTCGTTTATTGTTTTAATGGTTTAGGATAATGTTGTGGTAAGTATTGATTAACCCTATCAACGCCACGTCTCGACAAAACGTAAACCTGCTTTGAATCTTATGTCATTGTGTCAAGATCACTTTGACAATGTACTTAGTGACACCTATATGTGTTGTTGGCGTTGAAACACGGATTTAGCAGTACTTGATGAGGGAAAATGGAAATTAAAAACATTTTAAATACACAGCACTGTCACAGAATAAGTAATATGTAACCAGTAATCCAACTTCATACTAGAGCGCCTGATCGACGCACGCACACAGCCAAGCGTCTTACACGGCCGCTAACTAATCTTCGCTAGACAAAACAATGCAGTTCCCGCGCTCGAAATCTTCCCAGGTGAACTTTTCGCATCGAGCCCTTATCTTTCAAAACAAACGGTATCGTCATAGTATTAAGGTTCAAATTTAATGTAATGGCTCGAAGCGAAAAATTCACCTGGGAAGATTTATACTGGCTGTGTGCGTGCGTCGATTCGGGCGCTCTAGTATGAAGTTGGATTACTGGTTACGTATTACTTATTCTGTGGCACTGTCGTCTGTGCCATCTACGGCACTTGGACCGTCTGTGCCATCTACGTCACTTGGACCGTCTGTGCTATCTACGGCACTTACGTCGTCTGTGCCATCTACGTCACTTGGACCGTCTGTGCCATCTACGTCACTTGGACCGTCTGTGCTATCTACGGCACTTACGTCGTCTGTGCCATCTACGTCACTTGGACCGTCTGTGCCATCTACGTCACTTGGACCGTCTGTGCTATCTACGGCACTTACGTCGTCTGTGCCATCTACGTCACTTGGACCGTCTGGTCCATCTACGTCACTTGGACTGTCTGTGGCATCTACGTCACTTGGACCGTCTGTGCCATCTACGGCACTTACGTCGTCTGTGCCATCTACGTCACTTGGACCGTCTGTGCCATCTACGTCACTCACGTCGTCTGTGCCATCTACGTCACTTGGACCGTCTGTGCCATCTACGTCACTCACGTCGTCTTTGCCATCTATGTCAATTAGGCCATCTGTGCCATCTACGTCACTTGGACCGTCTGTGCCATCTACGTCACTCACGTCGTCTTTGCCATCTATGTCAATTGGGCCATCTGTGCCATCTACGTCACTTGGACCGTCTGTGGCATCTACGTCACTTGGACTGTCTGGCATCTACGTCACTTGGACCGTCTGTGCCATCTACGGCACTTACGTCGTCTGTGCCATCTACGTCACTTGGACCGTCTGTGCCATCTACGTCACTTGGACCGTCTGTGCCATCTACGGCACTTACGTCGTCTGTGCCATCTACGTCACTTGGACCGTCTGTGCCATCTACGTCACTTGGACCGTCTGTGCCATCTACGTCACTTGGACCGTTTGTGCCATCTACGTCACTTGGACCGTCTGTGCCATCTACGTCACTTGGACCGTCTGTGCCATCTACGTCACTTGGACCGTCTGTGCCATCTACGTCACTTGGACCGTCTGTGCCATCTACGTCACTCACGTCGTCTTTGCCATCTATGTCAATTGGGCCATCTGTGCCATCTACGTCACTTGGACCGTCTGTGCCATCTACGTCACTTGGACCGTCTGTGCTATCTACGGCACTTACGTCGTCTGTGCCATCTACGTCACTTGGACCGTCTGTGCCATCTACGTCACTCACGTCGTCTTTGCCATCTATGTCAATTGGGCCATCTGTGCCATCTACGTCACTTGGACCGTCTGTGCCATCTACGTCACTTGGACCGTCTGTGCCATCTACGTCACTTGGACCGTCTGTGCCATCTACGTCACTCACGTCGTCTTTGCCATCTATGTCAATTGGGCCATCTGTGCCATCTACGTCACTTGGACCGTCTGTGCCATCTACGTCACTTGGACCGTCTGTGCCATCTACGTCACTTGGACCGTCTGTGCCATCTACGTCACTTGGACCGTCTGTGCCATCTACGTCACTCACGTCGTCTTTGCCATCTATGTCAATTGGGCCATCTGTGCCATCTACGTCACTTGGACCGTCTGTGCCATCTACGTCACTTGGACCGTCTGTGCCATCTACGTCACTTGGACCGTCTGTGCCATCTACGTCACTCACGTCGTCTTTGCCATCTATGTCAATTGGGCCATCTGTGCCATCTACGTCACTTGGACCGTCTGCGCCACTTGCGCCATCTGCGGACGCAGTGTGCGCAGTAAATAAATACATTCACGGGCAAAAAACTTGGCCCACAGTCCACCTTTCATACAAACCATACTTTTCATACTTTGATGTCTTGGTTCGCCACGAGGCGGTGCTTTGGATATGATCTGATGATGGCTACTCCGAGCATTGATAAAGGACATTCAGAGTTCCTAAGATACCCACCTGATTGAATTTGCGTTTAATACGGAAATTATACACATTTAGAAAAACAGCTAAAATGGCAATAAAATGAATGAAAATCTCAGTGCTGTACAAATTCTCTCGCTGTGGTGTAAACGGGTTGTTGAATCAGTTGTGTGTGTTAGGCCCACTTGCACGATCCAGAGTTAAGCTATATAACCCCGGGGTAACTGCTTAACCAGGGTTAAATAACTAATTTGTCTTGCACTGCCAAGAGTTAAGGCTTACCTCTGGGTTAAAAAGATAATTTTTTAACCCGCCGAAGTTGGAGGGTTAAACTGTTAACTCGGAGCGAGAAATGTCAAACTTGTGAAGTTTTAGGAAAAATAACCTCGAAAAAAATTTGTTGAATTTATTTTCAATGCCATGATATAGTTTAGATTTAATCTACAGAGAAATAAAGAATTAGGTACATCGAAAATTAATACACTCTACTCAGAATTGGTAAACTTTGTATTTAACACACACCTTTAATACATATGTAGATACGAGTATTATTTAATAGAATATAGTAAGCGACGGCCTTTAGGAGGGGTGGGGTCTGCAGCAGGGCAACTGCCCGCAGACTCGCTCTTCCAGGGCCTACAACCCAAGTAGAAAAGTTTTGTAATTTCACGCTTAACGCAGTGCTGTATGGGAGGTTAGCGCCTTCGGTTTTCTTGGTCTTGATAACTTGTTTATGTTTGATTCTTGGTTATTGTATCACAAAGCAACAAACAATCTCTGTTTTTGAACGTTGTTAGGGGGACGTAAATGATTATTGTCCACTTTATAACGATAAACTTTTTATAAACACGAACTAGTAAATTGATTGTTGTTGTTACGACTGATTATTTGACAGGTAAAATAATAGTCTTCATTGAACATAAACCACCGAAAACGCAATGACACTTCAAATCTGACAGAAAGAACAAGACTTATGCAAGTTCTTGTTATGTGAGAGAGAGAAGGATACAATGTCGTTCGTCATTCGTGGTATTGTATTTGGTCGGATTCGATTTTTGAGTGAATGAATTTGCTTTTGACAAATAAAATGGCCGGGTTAGAAAACCCTGGGCTAATTTCGTTCCGTGCAAGACAAAGTCGGGTTAAAGAAATAACATATTAACCCCGAGGCAGTAAACTCCGGGTTATTTTATTATCTCAAAATTTCCGTGCAAGTGGGCCTTAGAGACTCTGGACCACCATTATCGATGCTCTGGATCTCAACCGGGGCACTACCCTGGTGTAGAAATAAGGCATCAAAGTAGCCTCGTTTGTATGAAAGGTGGACTGTGGGCCAAATTTTTTGCTGGTGAGTTTACATACCTACGCAACGGCGGTCGGTCGGTACACACACACACGGCGCGGCGCACGCCGACTCAATATGCAGCCAAACCTAGTTTATCTCGAAAATTTCCAATTATTTTACCATCCCAAAACATACAGCCGCAGGACTAATAACCGAATTTATCAATCGGCAGGTACATCAAGCTGTCCCGCTCGCTCCCGCAGACGCCGTGGATGGTGCGAGGGAAACGCATGATGGACTCCTCCGTGCAAGAGATCATATTCAAACCCCTGGCGGACCTGTACGAGTGAGTCAATAAGATACCTTCGTCCTTGTCTGATGCGATTCCGAGTGATAGCTTATACAGTAAAATTACATAAAGTTTACCACTGACAGATGGTTTGCCTTCATTTCATATTCAACTTTAACGACCTACAAATAAAGCCAATTTTAGAATACTGTTACCCACGTTTGCAGATTTTGTAATAGCTACTTTATTTGTATGGTGTTAAAGTTGGAAATGAAATGAAGGCAAGCCATCTGTCAGTGGTAAACTAAAAGTAAACGTATTGTACAACTGGTGTATAACTGAGGTTGTTTACTTCGCTTCGAGGCAAAATGCACAAAACACAAAATACAGATGCTACAGATGTAAGTAAGTTAATTATAACATCGTTTAGAAGTCATTGTTTGTTGCAAAAATCACAGAAAAAGATGCTTAAATACGCGCGACGCGGCTAGCGTGCGAACCGAATGCCGAGCGACAACCTACCGCCGTACGCCTCCCCGGGAGGCGCGCCGGCCGAACATACCTAAACTGCGGAGTGAAACCCCCTTGTGTAAAGATAAACTACGATAACATGACCCGCCCCTCCACAATACTATGTATTTCAATGTGTTTGTTCACATATTTACGAAATAATTTTTATTTAGTAGTACTGCTTTTGTTTGACGGCTGTCTCAACACGCACACATGCGTTGAAAGTTTTGGTGTGCCTTATAAATACTTTCACAATACATAGAAGACTTCTTGATTTGTGGAGGCGCGGGGCATGTTATCGTAGATTATCTCTAGCATACATTTTGCTGGGAAGTTTTAAAGGGATTCCCTTCAGTCGCATAATTTTTTCAGACTTATTGTTTTGGCATAATAGTACTGTCGCATAGTAATACTTTGGCCTACTACTTTTTTGGCATATTAAGCTATTAGAATAATTTCAGTTGGACTAATTTGTATTAGACTAATACACATAATGCATATTATTGTTTGGGCTATTATTATTATTATTCATTTTAAAAAATGGCTTCTGTCCTATTTCAGGACAATTTCGCCAGTGTCAAAGTAATCTCTCTTTGGGCGGGACGTTGTACGGTGATTGTAGTTTATGCAACTTGATAGCAAAATTCCAGAAACCACGTGGAGACAACTTGCGCATTAAAAAATGTCAGACACGAGAGCACTATAGAATTCTGTGATCACTGTTAATTAAGGTTAAATTATACCTCAACTAGCCAAAGAAACAGAAATACCAAAATTATATACCTCAATACTGTTATGCACTTTGTAATAATGCTAATTTATTATTATGGCTTTTTGTATTTATGCTATTTTACGTGAGTCTTCATGAAGATTATGCTTTCTGTCTTTAAGCTTCTTAATTTTATGCGTAAAAAAATATGCGTAAAGATGAGTATGCACATCGCTAATTTGGCTAAAAGCAATACCTCACAATACATTGAAGACTTACACATACAGACACACACACACACACACACACACATGTTAATGAATAGGTTAATTTAGAACAATTACCCTCTGTTTCACCATCCATTGATCAAATTTATTTGACGGATAAATTTGATAAAAATAAATAAATATCATGGGACAATTCACACCAATTGACCTAGTCCCAAAGTAAGCTTAGCAAAGCTTGTGTTACCGTACTAAGCATCGGATAAACATTATTTAGACGACCAGATGGCCTAGTGGTTAGAGTACCTGACTACGAAGCTTGAGGTCCCGGGTTCGATTCCCGTGTCGGGGCAGATATTTGTATGAAAAATACGAATGTTTGTTCTCGGGTCTTGGGTGTTTAATATCTATTTAAGTATGTATCTATCTATATAAGTATGTTTATCCGTTGCCTAGTACCCATAACACAAGCTTTGCTTAGTTTACTTTGGGACTAGGTTAATTGGTGTGAGTTGTCCCGTGATATTTATTTATTATTTATTTTATTTATACTTGTATAGATAGATACATACTTAAATACATATTAAACACCCAAGATCCGAGAACAAACATTCGTATTTGTCATACAAATATCTGCCCTGACACGGGAATCGAACCCGGGACCTCAAGCTTCATAGTCAGGGTCTCTAACCACTAGGCCATCTGGTCGTCTGGTCGATGCCGTCTTTGTTTGTTTTGTTTGAATAGATGGAGACGGCATCACATTTATCCGTCAGTTAAAATTAATCAATGGGTGGTGAAACAGCCCCTTAGTCATGTAATTTAATTTTCTTACTTTGTTTTATTTAACACTAATGTAAATCTTGTTTATCCGCACCAGCAGGCTACCAAGATACAGGCTTAGCCTAGTTAGGAGTCTGATGGACAACTACCCTTATCATGATTGTTTTTTTGGAATCTTTTGTATTTTTTATTTTAAACTCCAAATTTTTTACTTGATCTAATACCTTTAAACGAGCAATTCTTGTATATATATACAGTGGTGGTCATACAATTAAGAACGATTTGAAGTTTCCGATTTTTTTTTATCTAAATCATGTCATATGTCTAGTTGTGTTCCTTCTTAGAAGTAACAAGTTATGTTATAAAATAGCCACATGGATAGAGCAAACAGGATTAATAATAATAGTGTATAATTGCTAACATTTTTTTTTACAAATTTTATTTGTTCTCTATACTAATAAATTCAAATAGTAATGAAGCTGGACAAATAATTAAGAACGATTTATTAAACTGCTCGAGAGTTGTTTTATATGAAACTTAGATTAAATAAATCATATTAATGTGAAGTTGGTATAGAAAAAAAAGCAATTTAATACATTTGAACTAAAATTAATAGTTAGTAGCATGTCCACGGCTTTTAATTACGGCTTTACACCGGCGAGGCATTGAATCTATCAATTTTTGACATTTCGCAAGAGAAATAGAGTTCCATTCTTCTAAGAAAACGTCGTACAGCTCTCTCAAATTGCGACACTGTCGATTTGAAACCTTTTTCTTGACTTCGCACCAAAGATGATCTATTGGGTTAAGATCTGGGCTGTTGGCTGGCCAATCTAAGACTGAAACTGATTGTGATGTGAGGAATTCCTTAACGGTGCGTGCAGTATGCTTTGGATCATTGTCGTGCTGGAATGTCCAAATAACCGGAAGCACGTCTTCGGCATATGGTAACATTGTTTCTTGCAGTATATTTTTGTATTGGAATTGATCCATGTTTCCTTCTTTCAGCCTAACAGGTCCAACGCCATGTCCAGAAAAGCACCCCCAAATTTTCACATTTCCCCCGCCATGCTTTAATGTCACTTTTGTGTACTTTGGGTCGAATGATTTATTCGGAGGGCGTCGTACATATCGTTTTCCATCAGAACATACCCTATTTATTTTTGTCTCGTCAGAAAAAAGAACGTTTTTCCACTGTCTGACTGTCCAGTTTTCATACCTTCTTGCAAATGCAAGTCGGGCTTGCCTATGACATCGTTTCAACATAGGCACCTTCCTTGCTATCCTTCCGTTCAACTTATTTTCTACCAAACGCATTCGAATAGTGCGTGCAGAGATTGCTGAAGGGTTGTTTTCGCCAAAATATTCTTTTCTCAACTCATTAGACCCTTTAAAAGGATTTTGTTTTGCCAAACGAACGATATTTCGATCATCTCGACGAGATGACTTTCTCTGTCTAGGTCCACGCGAAACGTTTGAAGTAGTTTGATACATGGAAAAATGCTTTACGGCATGGAAAACCATTGTTTTTGAACATTGCAGATGGTCGGCTGTCTTTTTATACGACTCGCGAAGTTTTATTATTACTTCTCTTGTAGATTTATCACAACTTTTATTTTTCCCCATTGTTTTTATACAAAGTAATCACTTTTAAGACTTTAACAGCACGAAATAGCGCCAAAATTATACGAATACTAATCTACAACCACAGAGCCACACAGTGTTCTCTATTTAAATTTGAAAAAATAATAAACTATTCAGCGTTCTTAATTACGTGACCAGCCAGTAAGTACTAATACTAGGTTCAGATCGAATGTATAAAGTTTCTCTATTAATTTTTTAGCCAACAATGTTGCATAAATGAATGTACCGGTAGTACGGAAAAGTTTTGCAATACCGAGAGAAATAAAAAAAATACGGGCAATTAGTTATACTTGTTACTTTGAAAAAATCATCTCAATAAATAATCGTTCTTAATTATATGGCCACAACTGTATGTATACATACATATATATATATAATCAGGATCTCGGAAACGGCTCCAACGATTTCGATGAAATTTGGTATGTGGGGGTTTTCGGGGATGAAAAACTTATCTAGCTATGTTTCATTTTCAGAAAATCGCTTTTACTCGTGTTTTCCGGCTATTTTTGTTTGCATTAGAATATAAAGCTAAATTTCGCCGACTTCGAGCAGATCATAATGGCACATTAGAAATCGGGTGGTCGCGGATCCAGCCGACCTCGGTTCGATACCACGTTTTTTTTCAAGATTTTTAGTTTTTTTTTTTAAGTTTATTTTTCATGAGAAAACGTCAAGTTTCTTCTTTTGTGAGAAAAAGTTACTTTTTTGTGAGAAAAAGTTACTTTTTTGTGAGAAAAAGTTACTTTTTTGTTAGAAAAAGTATTATAGGGAACGTGCAGTAACTATAGGCGGCAGCACTAATGCGACAGAAGAGACACTATGCGGACAGTAAAACAAACTTATCAAGGTAAAACTTTCAAATTGATGGCACCCTTATGGCACCAGTTGGCAGCACCGTCTATGTGCACGTTCCCTATTGGGAGCACAGAACAGAAAAAGCCGGTTGTCTGTAAAGTCGGTTTACGGACGATAGTATAACGTGAGTCACCCCCCCCCACCCCCTCCGGTGTTTTTGTCAAATATCTTGAAAACGGTGCATCCTACGGCAAAATCAATGAAATTTTCATCCCCCTTTAATACCCCCGCGCTCCCTCCCCCGCATCCCCTCCCCCCTCTCCCCCCCCCCCCCCCCATCCCCACCGGTGTTTTGATCTCGGAAACGGCTCCAACGATTTCGATGAAATTTGGTATTTGGGGGTTTTCGGAGATGAAAAATTGATCTAGCTTGGTCTTATCTCTGGGAAAACGCTTGGTACCGAGTTTCTGCCCGAGCAGAGCTCGGTCGCCCAGGTACTGACCGTAAAAGTAAAAAATTTGGAGTTAAAAATAAAAAATATAAAAGACTCCAGAAACCAATCTTGATAAGATTGCTTAAGAGTGACACCTCTTGTCCGGGTGAGCGGATAGTTCCGAAGGAGTGTTGACGTTTCTCGTTGAGAACATGAAACATAGATGTCGCTAGGTGTCTCTGCATTAAGAGGCTATTGAAAGACAAACTGAAAAATGTTGATATCTAAGGAAAATTCGTGTCTAAACTCCTGACCAGTGGTGGTGTACGGGTTTAGCACGCAGCACGCAATGCTGAGGACCTGGTTTCGATTCCGAACGCTTGTCTCTTTTTCTGGGTTTTTTCTGTGTATCCATGTTTCAGTTTGTTTTTAGTATAAAAATATTAACTACCCTTATGTGAAAAGTGTTTTTGTGAAATAAATCAGTATTATTATTAACCGTCAGGCTGACTGCCGAGCAGAGCGAGTACCGGCTGAAGTTTGTGGCGGCCGGCCGGGAGGACGTGGACGTGCGCTGCCTCGGCGACGGACGCCCCTTCGCCGTCGAGGTCAGTACCAACACTCGCTGACTCAATACACAGGGTGTCCCGTGAAGCAGCGGCGCCCCTTGCGGTGTTAACTGGCAGGCTGACTGCCGAGCAGAGCGAGTACCGGCTGAAGTTCGACGTCGACGTGCGCTGCCTCGGCGACGGAAACCCCTTCGCCGTCGAGGTCAGTACCAACACTCACCCTGATTCTCAATAGATGTTGACGCCATTCAAAAATAATTCCAAAACAAGACTATACTCAGTCTATATGTATAACAGAGTTAGTACTAGAAAAACCGGCCAAGAGCGTGTCGGACACGCCCAAGATAGGGTTCCGTAGCCATTACGAAAAAATCAACTAATATTTTTCTAAGGATTTCGTATGTGTACGGAATCTTCCAAGTTTAGGTATGGTTTATACCTTAGGCTACTATTTACTCTTAAACTACAAATAATTCCCAAGCAATCTTAGCCGCTATAATTTTCCTTGTAAATTTAATATATTTACTACCATTCTGAATTTTTTCAAATTTTTCCACCCAACAGTTTAGATTTTAAAGGGGGGGGACGGTCGATTTTAAAGAAAATTTTCAGTTTAAAGTTGAATATTTCGCAAACAGATCACTGAATAGAAAAATCATGTTAGTAACCCCCTAATGGTTTTAAAAGACCTATCCAATGATACCCCGCACTATAGGGTTAGTCGAGAAAAAAAATCACCCCCACTTTACGTCTATGGGAGGTACCCTAAAAAAAAATATTCTTTATTTTTTTATTTTACCACTTTGTTGGCGTAACTGATATGTATATTCATGACAAATTACAGCTTTTTAGTACTAACAGTCTCTGAGCTTAGCCGCGGACAGACAGACAGACAGACAGACGGACAGACATTGCGAAACTATAAGGGTTCCTAGTTGACTACGGAACCCTAAAAACAGAGAATGCGCGTAATTGGTCAGCGATAAGGACGATGCACCGGCACATACGTCCCACTGCAGGGCACATATTTAAATATACACATATCTACTACTTTAAGGGGCTGTTTCACCACTTTTTTTAAAGTTCGGATTAGCTTGATCAGAACCTTATTTGTCACATGGAATAAAAATTTCTGTTTCACCAGTCTTGATTAGCGCTAAGTGACGGACAAACTATTTCTTAATTTGCATTTAGCATTTTTATCCGTCACATATCTTTTTAATTAGTTAGTTTATTTCTTGTGGCCATGGTTGGAGAGCCCTTCAGCCGGTTTCAGAAAAATAAATCAAAGTATTTTTTTATTTTTTAAAGAAAGAAGTTATGCTAAATTGCAAACGAGAATTTAAATATCAAGATTTGAATAAAAAATATAGGTACGCTTTTAGTATTTAAAAATTAATCCAAAATTTCGTAATATTTTTTAATTACAGACTTTTTTTCAGTGACTCAATCGTTTGTTCTACCTGAACTTGTACATCGCCATTAAAAAAAAAGTTAATCTGTCAAAGGGTTTGGCGCCACTTTTCGATTCGTTTTACGTGATTTTATTTTTCTTTGTTATTGTTAACCAAAGTATCGTAAATAAATACCGTTTTTGGATTAATTATAATGTTACACATTTGTTTCTTGCAAAAAAATAGATGTGTTTAAAAATTACATAGTTTACGATTTATTTTGCTTTAATAATGAGCGACTCTTTGAACGAAAATATGCGAACAGGAACCCGTGGTCGTGAAATGGGACGTTGCTATTCCGACTTTTTGTTAAACCGATGATTAGTTAAGTGGTACTTAGTTTGCACAGGACTGGAGTGGTGAAACTGAAAAAAAACTGGCCGACAGATTTGTGGAGTACTTAGTTTATTCATTGGTTACGTAACCAGTAGTTTGACAATAAGGTGGTGAAACAGCCCCTAAATTACATAATTATGGTTAAGAGGATACGATGGCTGAGAGACTTTTGCACCTACTATGTATTTTAATGAAAGGTCGCTGTCTCGCCCGAACCCCTCCGTGTCTATACAGCGAGAGCGGGACAACTGCAGCTCAGACCGTTAATAGGGTCGAGAATAAACATGACATGTAATTATTTGAGGTGCCACGAGAAAAATCAAAAAATCACGAGATATATTACGAATATTCCAACAAACGGTATGTGCCGAGCCCGCCATCGACGTGCGATTGTTGACGCCCGCTGACAGTTTCTTGTCCCTTTCATTTGCATACAAAAGTGCAACAGAGAGAACGCCTTGCTAACTCTGTTAAATATACAGGGTATAGCTATCACGGTTCATGAGATACAGCCTGGTGACAGACGGACGGTCGTTAATAGAACAATATTATTTTCTCAAACATGCTTTGAAATGTATGCGTTAATGTCACGAAATGAAGCCATGAAGTTTGTTGTTTATGGCTCCCTACATTACTTCTTGGCCTAGGCCATAAAAGTAAGTATGAAAAACCATTATTGTCCGCTGCTGTAACTTTTTAAATTTGCTTACTAACACTAAACTGACAAAGGAAAAATTACATACAGCCAACTTACGACATTAAAAAAAAAATTATCTTCTTTTATTTCTATAAAACCGCCTAAACTACTGGTGATGGATGGATGGATGTATGGATGTATGGATGGATGTATGGATGTACGGATGGATGTATGGATGTATGGATGGGTGGATGGATGGATGTATGGATGTATGGATGGATGGATGGATGGATGGATGGATGGATGGATGGATGGTTGGATGGATGGATGGATGATGATGATGATGATGATGATGCATGTTTGAGGAAAGCTCTATACAATCCTCGGCCGGAAGAGGGATTGCTGGACTCGTTTTATCCGGCCTCGTCTACGACTCGGCCGTATACCCCAAATCTCGTCCATCAATCCCTTACTTCACGGTCTCTGCAGTAATGTGCTATTAGTCTGCCCCGGCACATGTCTGACACGCTCGGTAGCTGTAATTCTGAACATATGAATCAACCTTTAAAATGTATATTCTTTACAAGACCATCTGTCCGTTTGTGTCCCCTTAGATATCGGACCCGCGCCGTGAACTGACTTCTGAGGAGCTGGCGGAGGCCTGTAGAGTCATCTGCAACAGCGGCACCGTGCGGGTGCTCGCCATGACCCACGTCACCAAGTAAGCGGTGACCACCACACACTACAACAATATATCATATATGAAATACTAAATACAAACTGAAATATGGATGCAACAGAAAAAAAACCGGGTGCGTGCAGTTCCTCTGCGTCAAGTCAAGTCTTCACATCGCCAATTCCACAGAGTCTAAAGACGAAAGTCTTCAGTCAGTGCGTCCTACCCGTCATGACATACGGTGCGGAAACATGGACACTCACTGTAGGGCAGGTCCACAAATTTAAAGTTGCTCAACGTGCTATGGAAAGGGCTATGCTCGGAGTTTCTCTAAAAGATCGAATTCGTAACGAAGTGATCCGACAGAGAACCAAAGTTATCGACATAGCCCACCGCATTAGCACGCTGAAATGGCAATGGGCAGGCCATATAACCTGAAGAACCGATAACCGTTGGGGTAGACGAGTTCTTGAGTGGAGACCACGGATCGGCAAACGTAGCGTGGGACGTCCTCAGACTCGGTGGAGCGATGATCTTCGCAAGGCGGCTGGCTAGAGCTGGATGAGAGTGGCCGAGGATCCTGCTCAGTGGCATGCCATGGGAGAGGCCTATGTCCAACAGTGGACGAACATAGGCTGATGATGTGTGTGCAGTTCCCCCGCGCGGAAGAAGTGAAACTTCGTAATGTGGAAATGAAAAAGGCACTTATACATCAATATGAACCTTATTGCAATAACTTAAAGACCTAAATTTACTTATGCATCTATGTGTTTAAATTACTCACTAGATGGCGCTTTTATCAAGTCTCATACAAATTTGCACAGACAGTATGAGTTCTGCATCGCGCTGTCGAAGTTTTTGACATCCGTTAGTATACAGGGTGGAAAGCTGAGGTGGGGCAGCAAGGGCAGCTACTAGATCCCTTGCTGCTACGCGAAAAAATCAAAATAAAATCAAAAATCTGTGAATGTCGATTGTCATCACTCAAAAAGTTAGTAAAGGTCTCCTAAGAGCATTTTCGCGTAGCAGCAAGGGATCTAGTAGCTGCCCTTGCTGCCCCATCTCAACTTTCCACCCTGTATTTCATACTAAATACAAACTGAAATATAGATGCACAGGAAAACCCCAGAAAGAAGACCAATGCTGGGAATCGAACCCAGGTCCTCAGCATTCCGTGCTGCGTGCTAATACCCCTACACCACCACTGGTCAAGAGTTTAGACACGAATTTTTCCTATGAATTCATATCTCACCTTGTTAGATCATCACTTGCGTGATACAGCGCCATCTATGTTATACCCTTATCGAGAGATTTCAACACTCCTTCGGAACTAACCGCTCACCCGGACAAGAGATGGCGCTACCTGTAAAAAAAATCATTCATCATCATCAATAAAAAATCGGTTGTCTGTTAAGTCTGTTTACGGACGACAGTTTAACGTGACAACGTCATAACAAAACATTCAAAAAACAAAAATGAAACCATGCGGTCACCCATTCAAGTACTGACCGCGCCCGACGTTGCTGAAGACCGGTGTTTTGTCACATACCTTGAAAACGGTGCATCCTAAGGCGACATCAATGAAATCTTCATCCCCCTTAAATGCCCCCGCACCCCTCCTCAACCGCCCCTCCCCCCCCCCCCCCCCCCCCCCGCATTGAAAATTACCTACAACCTTTGATCAATTATAACTGTAGATCCACAGTCGCGCGCCCGAAAATGTCCGAGCCAAATGAGCGCCACTTTGATAAAAGTGGCCTTCTTTTTTCTCAGAACGTTGCGTGAAATTGTCAAGTTTAGCTGTCAAGTGTCAACCGAAATTCGACTGTAATGAAGTAAAGACTAGGTTCAAATTTCTGTGTAGGTGATGATTTTAATTGTTATGCTAACAAATAAAAAAGTTCGGACATTTTTTGAAGGAGATTTTGTTCGGCAATGTGTATCTTCAGTAATAATTGATCAAAGCCTACAACCTACCTAATAGCCTACACTGCTACAATATGTAAGAGACATTGCGTCATCCTTTTTCGTGCGTGCAGCCGGCGTTCATCGATTTCTTAGACGTTGTCACGTCAAAAATCTCGTGTCACGGTGTTTGTTATCGAACTCCTCCGAAACGGCTTGACCTATCTTTATCTAACTTTTTTGTCTATATTCGGTAGGCCAGAGAATAGGTCATAGGCTATTTTTTATATCCGTGACTTTAGTTCTTGCGCGGATTTCATTTCTAATGAGATCCTGCAGAGAAACTCCAAGTATAGCCCTCTCCATCGCCCTCTGAGTGATCTTGAGCTTCCTTATAAGACCCATCGTTAGCGGCCACGTCTCAGTGCCATAAGTCATCACTGGCAACACACACTGGTCAAAGACTTTTGACTTGAGACACTGCGGTAGCTCGAAGAATCGCTAGACTTAAGTGGCAGTGGGCAGGGCACATCGCCCGTAGACGGCTGATGGGGCCGAAAGGGTCTCGAGTGGCGTCCGCGGACCGGAAGACGCAGTGTAGGTAGGCCTC
Source organism: Archips xylosteana (assembly GCA_947563465.1). NCBI lineage: Eukaryota > Metazoa > Arthropoda > Insecta > Lepidoptera > Tortricidae > Archips > Archips xylosteana. The sequence goes on from OX387373.1 coordinate 11,291,602, forward strand.
CAACAAGATGGAGCAACGACCTGGTGAAGGTAGCGGTATCGCATTGCATGCGGATGGCGCAGGGCCGATCTGTTTGGCGAGCCTTGGGGGAGGCCTATGTTCAGCAGTGGACGTCTCTCGGCTGAAATGATGATGATGAAATTACGAGTTTTGGTATGAAGTATCTTTTTGTATTTATTTTTCAACTTCATTTTTTATTACTTTTACGGTCATCGCGTGATTCCATATTTTTCACACTAAATACAAACTGAAATACAGATGCAGAGAAAAAACCCCAGAACCCAGAACGAATCTTTTCTACACATCGTACATTTCAGTCCGATGGGCGTCGGGTGGGCGGTTAGCTCCAAAGGAGTGTTAAAGTCTCTCGATAGAGGGTGTAACATAGATGTGCGTTTATCACTGCATAAGGTGATTATCTAACAGACTGAAATGTACGATGTGTAGAAAAGATTCGTGTCTAATCTCTAGACCAGTGGTGGTGTAGGGGTTTAGCACGCAGCACGGAATGCTGAGGACCTGGGTTCGATTCCCAGCATTGGTCTTTTTTCTGTGCATCTGTATTTCAGTTTGTATTTAGTATGAAAAAAAGATGATGATATTTTTTATACCCCACCCCTATTCACCGCAGACGGAGTCGCGGGCAACAGCTAGTCATCAATAAAAAGCCTGGTAGTCTAGTGGTTTCACCTATGGCCTCTGAAGCAGAGGGTCGTGGTGTAGCGACTACTAGCGCCATCTAGTCATCACATAAGAAACTAATTTCTACAATCCTACATCGCACTATCGAAGTTTCGCAACTCGGCTGCATAAATACAACTTCCAACTTTCATCCATTGGACTTCGGTCCCCAGGCATAACATCTGCCTGGAGAGAGATCTTTCTATTGCAACTACCCCCAAAGTGGCACGTGGTTTCAAATCTCGGCTCGCACACCTCTGAGTTTTTCGACATTTATGTGGGGAATTAAACTCAGAAGTAAGAGCCCAGGATTTCAATCCACGACCCTCTGCTTGGGAGGCCATAGGTGAAACTGGAAACTACCACGAGCATTTAATACCTAACCAGGACTGAGTACTTACTTTTATTAGTCAATCAAACGTGACCCATATTACCAAGCCATACAGTTTAATAATGGCAACTAGAGACAGCGGTCCGAGAGGTAACAACAAACTAGAGAAACTAGATAATGTAATTTAAGGAAATATCTGTCTGTATTTAGAACTATTGCATGCCTTTAAGGTGAAATAATTGTGCCTAATGTTTATATTTTAGATCCTCTTGTATTATTATTATTTCGAGCAATAAATGAATAATGAATTAGAGAATTGACAACATTTCATATCACAGAAATAATAATAAAGAGGATAGAAGTGCCTTAGACGCGTGACCTTGGCGCCGCGCTTGTGTGTGACTCATAGGTCACAAGCGCGCGACTTGTGGTTCAGTGCTATTTGAAACGTGGGTATGATAACAAGTGCTTTAAAATGGTGTTTTTCTATCCTCTTTATTATTATTTCTGTGTTTCATATTAATTCTAAGACTATAATTTGATTCGTTCTCTGTATTCTGTTTGGAAAGAGAAAGACGCTGATTGTTTTAAATTTTCTTTAGGATTATTAATTAATTTGTTACAATTTTTTAAAGATGTGCTTATTCTAAAAGAGCGCAACGATAGAATAGATCCATTACTTATGTCTAGTCTCTATTAAAAAAAAGTGATGACGTAAATTATGGCAGCTCTTTTTTCTAGTGAAAAGGGTAAAGGAAACATATCTATTCTGTGGATGTATTTGTAAGTACAATATGTTTTTAAATTTGTTGTATTTTTTAAAATATGGAGAAATAAATTATAATAAATATTTTTCCGTGTTCAGGAGGCGAAACTCTTTCGATTCGTGCAGTAATTTTCAGGTGTTAAAAAAATGAAAGGTTGTCAATTGTGTCCCACTCGCTCCAGTACTTGATCACCCTAATTAGAACGAGACGCAACTCTCTGGTTTGTTTTTTTTGTCCAGGTTAAGACAAGTGTTTCCATGACCACGAGATTTATGAAAAAAAATTTTTTTTTTTTGATGATTCTAAGCGCGTGTGTTTTTTCAGGGAGGACCTAACGGAGCTAAAGAAGGGCGAAGAGACCAAATGCAAGGACTATGAGGCGCTCTGCGTGAAGCTCGAGCACTCGCCCTTCGACGAGGTGACTCTACACAATACAATACAATACAAATATTCTTTATTGATCACCAAAAACAGTACAGTAACATTACAAAAATAAAAATTCAGGTAGACAATAGGCGGTCTTATCGCTAAAAAGCGATCTCTTCCAGACAACCAATTTCTCAGAAATTAATAAATATCAACAGACTAATGTAGGTGGCAGAAATAACAGACAAGAGAAACGTAGTATTAATAGACAATAAACAATAAAATCAATACAAATATAATATAAATTTTATAAATAAACACATACATACATATATTCAATATAATACATATACACTACATATACTTAATACAAAATATCAATGGAAAAATGTCAAAAGGCCGCATGTGAGAAAAGGATTTAAAAAGGAAATCAAAGAAACAATATAAACAAAAAACAAAAAGAACAAAGAAGTGTCAAAGACCGAGGATTATGTTAGTGACAAATAGTGAGCCTTTAGAAGGTTTTTAAATACACTGTTATAAAACCAAAATAAGAACCAGACTAACCCTTTATAAGGCCCCATTTATTGGAGCATACTACCAGAGAATCAAAAGCAGCTATCGAATGCGTACCTGAGAAAGGATATTTTTAAAACTAGTCGTATTGTCAATAATTACAACGGAAATTGTGACGTATTGTGAAAACAATAAAGTTGAAATTCCAACTCAATGCATGTGGTCGCTATTTCGCTTCTGCCTTATAAAGGGTTAAAGTACCGTTAGCACTTGTAAAGCTCACTTTCCCGAAATTTATATTTTCTGCTAATTGTGCGTTCGGCCAAGAAACTGGTCTTGTACAATCGATAGTACAAAACTATCGATAGTATCGATTTTTTTCGGTCGTTATTGCCTAATTTTGAAATGAAATGAAATGAAATTTATTTATTCTCAATGAACATAATGGTTACATAAGGTCTTAAATTGTATAGTATTGCTTCCCATGACATGTTCAGCCAAGTTAGGCATATGAAAATTTGAGCTCAGTGAATCTGTAGCGAATTAGCTACTGAGTTATTTAATATTTATTAAAATGTTATTGTTAGCATGCGCGCATATTCTCGGCGGCCGCGCAGCTCGGACGGCTGTCGCCTAACGGGACTTCTTTCGTATGCGGTCGCGTGCGCCCGGTTTCGCCGCCGCGGCCAGTCGATTTAGCACTACGACGCCGAGAGGCTGCGCGCATGCCCTCTGCTATAGCTATTGCTTACGCGTCCTCCCGCTTACGCATTGCAAGTGTTTTGTTTATCTTTTCTCTTGTCAAAGTTCTACGTTACTTCTATCCATTCGGAATTTATTCCTACTCTTCTGTGTCTATCTAATAAACTTTATAACTATCTTAAATGTGGTGATTTCATTAAGTTAACCTGTGCCACCTAATTGGTGACTTCCCGACGTGATAAACGAACTAAAGTGAAAGGCAGTGTTATAACTTATTGCGCGCGCGTGAACTTTGACCCCTGCGTTAACTGTGCAGTTTGAAAGTATGGAGGACGGTAAAAGCGGCGCCGGAGAATCTTCGGTTTGTGGCGTGGCTGTTAAAGTGCCTCCATTTTGGGCGGAGGAGCCAGCGTTATGGTTCGCCCAGCTAGAGGGCCAATTTATCCTGGCAAATGTAACTACGGACACGACTAAATTTTACCACGTCGTCAGTAATCTTGATCATAAATACGCAGCGGAGGTCAAGGATATTATAACGACTCCACCGGCTACGGAGAAGTATGAGAAGCTGAAGACCGCGCTTATTAGTAGATTATCGGCATCCAAAGAACAGCGTGTCGAGGAGATAGTGTCCCAAGCTGAACTGGGCGATCGTAAGCCGTCTCAATTTTTACGGCATATGCGTGATCTGGCTGGTAAGGACATATCGGACGATTTTTTACGCAGTATTTGGGCTAAACGACTACCTCCCCATGTGCAAGCAGCTATTGCTACAATGCCGGACGCTAGTTTAGATAAGGTAGCAGCCCTAGCGGATAAAGTCAATGAGATCGTTGTATATACGCCTAATATTGCAGAGACTCAAGGTCATGCTTTGTTCTCACCTGCTACTTCTTCATCTACGTCTGCTGCTGGTGTCACACCTGGAGCGCATCCTGTTAGTGCCATGGAGGAACGGCTCAACCGTCGTATTGATGATCTTGTGCGACAAGTGGCTGCTCTGTCCACTAATAACTATCGTGGACGTTCAAAGTCACGACCTCACTCCAAGAATCGACGTGGCAACTTTCGATCGAGAAGTCGCTCCCAGAACAAAGGTTTGTGCTGGTATCATAACACTTATGGCCCACGAGCAACGAAGTGCCGCACTCCCTGCAAGTGGATTGAGGGAAACTCCAACGGCGGTCGCTAATGGCGGCAAGTGACTGTCACGGGTCCCCTGGCCGCCTATTCGTTACGGACAAAAACACACGAGTGAAGTTTCTAGTAGACAGTGGTTCTGATCTTTGTGTTTTTCCTGTAAATTCATTGCGTAGTCAACGTAGGCATAAGGACAAATATGAACTTTACGCTGCCAATGGCACTCCTATTGCCACTTACGGCTCGCTTAGTGTTACGCTTGACTTTGGCTTACGTCGTGCTTTTAATTGGCGGTTCGTAGTGGCTGACGTGACAAAACCTATTATTGGTGTAGACTTTTTATCATTTTATGGCTTGCTTATAGATATTAAAAACAAACGTCTTATTGATAACTGCACCTCTCTTATTGCACCTGCTTATTCTGCTGCTTCTTGCTCTGTATGCCATGTTAAGGTTGTTACAGGTACCTCGCCATATCTTTCTTTGTTGCAACAGTTTCCTGAGATTACTAGGCCGGCCGGCGATCCGACAGAACGGAAAGTGAAGCACAATACGCTTCATTTTATTCGAACCACTCCCGGCCCACCCGTATTTTGTCGTCCACGACGTCTGGATGTTGACCGTCTCAAGATAGCCAAACAAGAGTTTGACGATATGGTGCGTTCAGGCATCGCGCGTCGCTCTGATAGTCCATGGTCTTCGCCCCTACATTTAGTGCCGAAGAAAAGCAACGGCTGGCGACCATGTGGCGACTACCGCGCGCTAAATGCACGCACCATACCCGATAGGTACCCCGTCAGGCATTTAGCAGATTTTGCCCATAACCTGCATGGATGTCAGGTGTTTTCCACGCTTGATCTAGTTCGTGCCTACAACCAGATCCCGGTCTTTAAAGATGACATCCCAAAGACGGCCATTACGACTCCTTTTGGTCTCTTCGAATTTGGCTTTATGGGTTTTGGCTTAAGGAATGCAGCGCAGACATTCCAACGCTTCATCGACGAAATCCTAGGTGACCTGGAATTCTGTTTCCCTTATCTGGATGACATCCTCGTGGCATCTTCCAGTGCAAACGAGCACGAAGAGCATTTAAAACTAGTCTTCGAGCGCCTGCGTGAGCATGGTGTCCTGATTAATACAGGAAAGTGTGTATTTGGTGAGTCACAGGTCTCGTTCTTAGGCCACAGGATCTCCAGTGAAGGCACAACACCTTTGCCTGAGAAAGTTACATCCATTTTGGATTTTCCTCGCCCCACCACCATCAAAGAGCTTCGGCGTTTCTTGGGTATGCTGAACTTTTATCGACGTTTTCTGCCTAACGCTGCCCAGAAACAGGCCAAGCTGAATGGTTTGTTGGCTGGTCATCACGTAAAAAGCTCGGCGAAGATTAGTTGGAGTGACGAGCTCGATATAGTGTTTAAAGACTGTAAGAGTAGTCTTGCTGAGGCAACACTGCTCGTCCACCCACGTCCAAATGCTGATGTAGCTTTGGTTACAGACGCATCCGATATGGCAATAGGTGCTGTTGTCCAGCAGCGCGTTGGGAATGTGTGGGAGCCCCTAGGTTTTTTCTCACGTAAGTTGAACCCAGCCCAGCGTAAGTACAGCCCTTACGATAGGGAGCTGCTGGCAATCTATGAAGGCGTTAAATATTTTCGGCATATGCTTGAGTTGAAACCCTTCGTAGTGTACACCGACCACAAACCGATTGTGTATGCTTTCAGCAAACCCCTCGACAAGTGCTCACCACGCCAGTTTCGATATTTGGATTTTTTGGCACAATTTTCTACTGACATTCGTCATATTTCTGGTCAAGAAAATGTCGTCGCTGATGCACTTTCTCGTCCTGTGGACGCAATCAGCAGCGTAAATTTTGACGCCTTGGCTTCTTCGCAGAGAAACGACCCGGAGTTGAAACAATTGTTGGAAACAGGATCTTCTCTCCAGTTAAAGAAGCTGGTCGTTCCGGGAATGTCTAGTGGTGCAGCGATTTACTGCGACACTACCGGCCCTGTAGCTCGTCCATTCGTGACTTACGAGTTCCGTCGTCATTTCTTCGACACGATACATGGACTTAGTCACCCTAGTGGAAGAGCTACTGTGAAATTGATGACGGAAAGATACGTTTGGCCGGGTATCAAGAAAGACTGTCGCGAATGGTCGAGAGCTTGCCAGCAGTGTCAGCGCTGTAAAGTCTCAAGGCACGTGCACTCGCAAGTGAAAACTTTCGCCACACCATCTGAACGATTCGCTCATGTTCACGTGGATTTGGTCGGCCCATTGCCGATCTCGCGAGGTTTTCAGTATTGTTTGACGGCAGTGGACCGATTCACGAGATGGCCTGAGGTGGTGCCTATTTCTGATATAAAGGCGGAAACCATCACCCATGCTTTTGTTTCCGGTTGGGTGTCTAGATTTGGATGCCCAAAACGAATAACGACTGACAGAGGACGTCAGTTTATTTCGGAAACCTTTCGGCGGTTTGCTAAAGTTATTGGTGCAGAACACGTCCAAACGACTGCGTACCACCCAGCTGCAAATGGCCTCGTCGAACGCTTTCATAGGCAGATGAAGGCTGCCATTAAGTGCCACGCGAATGACGATTGGGTGGAAGTCCTGCCTCTGGTTCTTTTAGGAATCAGAACTGCATGGAAAGATGACATCACTGCTTCCACCGCAGAATTGGTGTACGGAGAACAGTTGCGCTTGCCTGGTGATTTTTTCGAATCATCAGGTCAAGTAACATCAACTGACTACACTGATTTTGTCACTCGCCTTCAGCTGCAGATGCGGAATCTGCATCCGACACCAACTGCACATCATGGCACGCGAAAAGTTTTCGTGCATAAAGACTTGGCAACAGCTACGCATGTCTTTTTACGCAACGATGTCGTTCGAAAGCCTTTGCAGCCTACGTACACTGGACCATATCGTGTTATAGAGAGGGGAGATAAGTTTTATAGGCTAGAAATTAAAGGCAAGTCTAATAATGTGTCTATAGATCGTCTTAAACCCGCGTACATGTTAGATTCAAATACCCCACAAGTCCCACAACACGACCAGACAACTGTGAAGCCACTGCCAGCTGCTACTAGGGTTAATCGCACGACCCGCTCGGGACGTTTGGTTCGGTTTCCAAATTATTTTTGATCGACCTAAAGGTCTCCGAGGGGGCTGATGTAGCGAATTAGCTACTGAGTTATTTAATATTTATTAAAATGTTATTGTTAGCATGCGCGCATATTCTCGGCGGCCGCGCAGCTCGGACGGCTGTCGCCTAACGGGACTTCTTTCGTATGCGGTCGCGTGCGCCCGGTTTCGCCGCCGCGGCCAGTCGATTTAGCACTACGACGCCGAGAGGCTGCGCGCATGCCCTCTGCTATAGCTATTGCTTACGCGTCCTCCCGCTTACGCATTGCAAGTGTTTTGTTTATCTTTTCTCTTGTCAAAGTTCTACGTTACTTCTATCCATTCGGAATTTATTCCTACTCTTCTGTGTCTATCTAATAAACTTTATAACTATCTTAAATGTGGTGATTTCATTAAGTTAACCTGTGCCACAAATCAATCACTTGGTCAATAATATTAGTAATTACAATGTCCCAACATAATTAATTGAGTAAAAGATTATTAGTTAAAAGATAAAATATAAAAGATACTCAACCAATAAAATGACTAAAAATTAAAATGAAAATTTAACGAAAAAAATAATAATAATGATTACATTAAAAATTATAATTAAATTAATGTCATTGAGCTTGAATTATGAATTGTCAGATAAATTTCCCTATATTGAAGCAAAAATAAATTAAACAGCACTATCTCGGTCATGCATCTCTTCAAATTTGTAGTTTAAAAATTCATTGATACTATCGATTGTATTGGACATAAAACTATCGATAGTCTATCGATATTGGACTATCGATAGGCAACACTAATGCCAAGTGTCAAAAAAAACACAATTACCATGCAGGCTTCACACAAAGACGCCCATAGCCCTTTCTCGGTCGACTACGAGTCAATTTGCAGTTTGTTCCTTGAGAGTAACCAGTTCGGTTTGTAGGTCAGCGATCCCTCTGCGCCGGTGACGGTGACGGCGGCCGACGTCGCGCGCATCAACGCTTACCGCAACACGCCGGCCGACGACCCCGCGGCCGTGCGCATTGTGCAGAGGACGCCCATACGCGTTCTGCACCGCCGGCCGCTGCTGGCACGCGACAAACACATCCTGAGCATGAGCGCCGACCTGGTGCCAGGTAACACCCCCACTCGCTGGTAGCACATGCGGCAGCGGCGTGCAGACGACGCCCATACGCGTGCTGCGCTGCCGGCCGCGACAAACACATCCTGAGCATGAGCGCCGACCTGGTGCCAGGTAACGCCCCCCAATCCCCCACTCGCAGGTAGATACTGTATCGTAGGTACAGTAGTAGCCTTAGGACTGTACCTTGAGGTACTCCGACCCTGATCTTAAAGGAGGCTGGAATTACATGAGATCGCTTCGCTCGGTCGGTTTGATTCACGTGATAGATAAGATTCTTATTATTGAAGCATTGGCAAGTAAAAGCTTTGAAAGCGGTAAGATTCATCTCGCATGACAAACTCTCGGCATGCTCTATCGAATGCTTATGTTATGTCGAAAAAGCGAATGATTTTTCAAATGGCCCACAGTGGGACTATAATCGTGCACAGTAATCATCTACGAGTGCCCATCGCCTGTGATTGCTGTAGGTGACTAGTAAATAGGTGAATAGCTTCTACAAAGCTCCTACAAATACCGCAATATACAGGGTGATCAATCCAAATGGGTCAGTATACTATGAGAGATGCAAAATCTATTCTTAGGAACCCATGGCTTCGATTTTAGATTTAAGAAAAATGGCATTCCAACATTTTTTTAACTGCCGTACATAACAGGGAATCGAACCTGATCAAAATTCTGTACTTAAATATTCACATGTCGTTTTGTTATTAGTTGATCCCTAGAATATAACGACCGACTTTTGCTATGATTTCTTGTGTAAAACATTAGACAGAAATTCCCACAATTTAAATAGTTTGCAAAATATCGTCATTAGTTCATCAATATGAATAAATGTATCTGAATGGGCTACCTTAACATTATCTTACTTAGATAGTAATCCACTACAAATTGCGTTTATTTGAAATTAGAACACATTCGTTCAGAGGTTGTGCCAATTTACTTCAAATTTCAAAATGGAATGTTTTCTTGGGCTGAATATGCACCCCACAAAAATACGGAAGGCGATTGTGCATTAGCCGGGAGCCCCTTTTCTCCCATAGTCTTTTTTATCCGAATTTTGAAAGTCAGAAATCGATGTCCATAATATTCTTGCTCATAAATATCCATGGTCATAATTTTTTAAAAGCATATCGCTTAATAGTTCTAACTGCAATGATCCATAATCCTATTGATCATAACTTTAAAAAGTCATAATATTGATATCAATAAAATTTAACGGAATATCGTTGATTATTCAGAAACATTGTAAGGCATATATCTTAAAGTAATAGTTGTTTTCAGTCATAATTTTGCATTACCTAAAATGCACTAAACATATACATCGAAATCTATAACATCTAAAGGAATATCGATAATTATTCAGAAACATTGTAAGGCATATCGCTGGCAGCGAGCGAGCGAAGCGAGCGAGCTAGATCTTTCAGGGCAGAAGCGACTCGGACAGGATAGGTTCAGAAGGCTAAGGCGGGAGCGAAGCGTAGCGTAGCTCCCGCCTTAGCCTTCGATGTTAGGTATTTTTTTTATGACAGCACAGAAAAGGATTATTACCTTTAATATTATGAAATGCCATACAACCATGACACTGAATGTTATTACAAAGTAATATTATGCCTAAAAATAATTATGACCTGCGAAAAAAGACCAGATTATTATGAGTGACTTTATTACCTTTAACATTATGAAGAGTGATGCATTCATGACAGTGAATGATATGACTTTACTTATTGTTCCTTACAATAATTATGACTTAAGAAAATCGTAACTCCAATTTAAGTTGTTTAATATTATGACTTCCGATAGTATGACGAAGAAAAATTATGACAGAAAACGTTATGAGCTTGAAAATTCGGAACAAAAATTTTATGGGAGTCATTAGCCAAGATAATTAATCTTTGCATCCAGGAAAATGGCTAACATTTTGATCATCAGCTGGGTCCCCACTGAGCGAGCTGCCTCGCGAGGCTAGCGCATGAGGCATAATTTTGTTCGACACAAGGTTCAAAATCGCACCGAAAATGGCTATCTCGCGAGGCAGTTCGCTCAGAGGAGACCCAGCTAACTACTTAAATAAAGTTATTTTGTTTTTTTTTTAGTTTATTTTACAATTATTTAAACAAAATTCCATTAAAAAATGTGTTTCTTGGGACTTGTAATTCCTAATTTCAACAATAACAACAAATAAATTATTACAGTAATTTTGACCCGGTTCGATTCCCGGCTATGTATGAGAGTTAAAAAAAAATGTTTGCATGCCATTTTTGTTAAATCTAAAATCAAAGCCATGGTTCCTAAACTTTGCTATCTCTCATAGTTTCTGATTTCGCCATACTGACCCATTTGGATTTAACACCCTGTATACTGTCTACATCCGCCATGTTCGAATGCTACAAATCGACCACACACTAATCCACATAATGTGTACCACGGTGTTTTCACTTCCAACAATGTCTATTTTTAGTTCCGTCAATTTGCACTAGATGGCGATATTATTTATCAAATCATGTAGAAAATAGATGAAAACAACTTTAAATTCTAGTTTCATAAAAGCTGTGGCAGTGGCCCATGGGCAGTGGCACAGCAGGGCTGGTATTGGTACGTGTGATTATTGGTCCTTGATATTATAGGTATGGTTCCCAATAGTAGTTACGGGAATTTGCGTTAGATGGCGTTGAGCCGTGGAATGGGTATGTATTACAATACTGAAGTATTAAAACATCGAATGGGTCAAAAGACCGACACGATTTTTTTCTGAAACCGTAAACCTCTCAGAATTTATTAAAAGGGCATCATACAGAACCCATTAGGTTAGGTTAGGTTTGTTTTATAACAATCTTAAAAAGTTAACGGTTCCAGAAAAAAAATCGTGTCGGTCTTTTGACCCATTCGATGTTTTAATTCATTCGGTCTTTTGTACTTCGGTATTGTAATACATACCCGTCGTTAAAGTTGAATATGAAATGAAAACATACCAGTCAGTGGTAGACTTTATATGTATAGCTTGTCTAGTTTAAAATGACGCGCCCCACCACTGCACTCACGCACAGGATCCGAGACTCAATTCAAGCTACAATAGACTCTATTGTAGCTCAAATTGAGCCCCAAATCCCGTGCGCAAACGCGGTGGTGGGGCGCGTCATTTCAAACTAGACAAGCCTTTGATCAATTATAACTGTAGATCCACAGTCGCGCGCCCGAAAATGTCCGAGCCAAATGAGCGCCACTTTGATAAAAGTGACCTTCTTTTTTCTCAGTACGTTGCGTGAAATTGTCAAGTTTAGCTGTCAAGTGTCAACCGAAATTCGACTGTAATGTAGTAAAGACTAGGTTCAAATTTCTGTGTAGGTGATGATTTTAATTGTTACGCAAACAAATAAAAAAGTTTGGACATTCTTTGAAGGGGATTTTGTTCGGCAATGTGTATCTTCAGTTATAATTGATCAAAGAGACAAGCTCTAATTTTATTGTAATGATGTTAACCGCATGCTTTGTATGCCGCCACCGCCAGGGCATCCGTCGCTCCTCGTGCTGCGACTGTGCGCCGGCGCAGGAGCCTACGTGAAGGAGTTCGTTCACGGCGAGCTGGGCCGCTCGCGACCCGCGCTGCGAGCAGCCCTGGCCGCGCCTGCCGACCTGCTGGCGCTGGACGTGACGCGCGTCGCGCTGCCCTGGCCGCCCAGGGGGTAGGCCCGCGACCCGCGCAGCAGCCCTGGCCGCCAGTGCACGGCAGCTGGGCCGCGACCCGCGCTGCGAGCAGCCCTGGCCGCGCCTGCCGACCTGCTGGCGCTGGACGTGACGCGCGTCGCGCTGCCCTGGCCGCCCAGGGGGTAGGCCCGCGACCCGCGCAGCAGCCCTGGCCGCCAGTGCACGGCAGCTGGGCCGCGACCCGCGCTGCGAGCAGCCCTGGCCGCGCCTGCCGACCTGCTGGCGCTGGACGTGACGCGCGTCGCGCTGCCCTGGCCGCCCAGGGGGTAGGCCCGCGACCCGCGCAGCAGCCCTGGCCGCCAGTGCACGGCAGCTGGGCCGCGACCCGCGCTGCGAGCAGCCCTGGCCGCGCCTGCCGACCTGCTGGCGCTGGACGTGACGCGCGTCGCGCTGCCCTGGCCGCCCAGGGGGTAGGCCCGCGACCCGCGCAGCAGCCCTGGCCGCCAGTGCACGGCAGCTGGGCCGCGACCCGCGCTGCGAGCAGCCCTGGCCGCGCCTGCCGACCTGCTGGCGCTGGACGTGACGCGCGTCGCGCTGCCCTGGCCGCCCAGGGGGTAGGCCCGCGACCCGCGCAGCAGCCCTGGCCGCCAGTGCACGGCAGCTGGGCCGCGACCCGCGCTGCGAGCAGCCCTGGCCGCGCCTGCCGACCTGCTGGCGCTGGACGTGACGCGCGTCGCGCTGCCCTGGCCGCCCAGGGGGTAGGCCCGCGACCCGCGCAGCAGCCCTGGCCGCCAGTGCACGGCAGCTGGGCCGCGACCCGCGCTGCGAGCAGCCCTGGCCGCGCCTGCCGACCTGCTGGCGCTGGACGTGACGCGCGTCGCGCTGCCCTGGCCGCCCAGGGGGTAGGCCCGCGACCCGCGCAGCAGCCCTGGCCGCCAGTGCACGGCAGCTGGGCCGCGACCCGCGCTGCGAGCAGCCCTGGCCGAGGAGTCAAAGATTTGCCACCAGATGCGTTCTACGGTCGCGGACGGTCAAATTGAACGCAGCCCGCATTATGTATAATAAAAAAACCGGGTGCGTGCAGTTCCTCTGCGCGGAAGAAGTGAAACTTCGTAATGTGGAAATGAAAAAGGCACTTATACACCAATATGAACCTTATTGCAATAACTTAAAGAACTAAATTTACTTATGCATCTATGTGTTTAAATTACTCACTAGATGGCGCTTTTAACAAGTCTCATACATTTGCGGCTAGCAAGCAACCAACCACAGCGCTAGCGAGACAAGTTACATAACTCGTCGCTAGATGGCGTTGCTCCTCGTGCGCACGTTATTATCAATAATTTTTCTTGCTTTTTCGTAATTCTCAAAGATATTCAATACTTTTTTTTACTAAATACGTTTAAAATACTTTATTCTACGACCTACAATTAAAATACTTTTGATTTTTACAAGTTTTCATACTAAACCACGCAACTGTTCTGGATCGCACTGACGATTTTTTAACATCCGTTAATATATATACAATGCGAACGTTTCGCAAACGTCAACTTGCGTTGCGTTGCATTGCGTTGCGTATTTAATGCAACGCATGTTGGAAGTCGCATTAGAAGTTTCACTTCAAAAAAATATTAGGGGACAATCTCACACAAATCGACCTAGTCCCAAACTAAGCAAAGCTTGTACTTATGGGTACTAGACGACGATAAACATACTTATATAGAATAAATAAATACTTAAATACATAGAAAATATCCATAACTCAGGAACTAATATTAATATTCCTGCTCGTCACACAAATGGGTACGTATCAAAATATATAAAGTTTAAAATTAATAATGGACGAAATACATAATGGTCATTTGATATAATGCGATTTTCTTGGAAATTCTCAACTTTACAAAATTTTCATAAAATAAACCTAACCTAACCTAAACCAATCTGTAGATTACACGATTAAAAAAGTTCGTTTTATCAATAGTTTCATAGAAAATTTTAGTATATATTATGATTTATGACCATTATGTATTTTGTCCATTATTCGTTTTAAACTTTATATATTTTGATACGTTCCCCACACAAATAAATGCCCTTACCGGGATTCGAACCCAGGACCCCTTGCTTCGCAGGCAGGGTCACTACCAACTAGGCTAAAGCAGTCGTTGAACAACACTGTCGGTATATTTCACACGAAATACAAACTGAAACATGGATGCACAGAAAAACTTAGAAAAAGAGACCAGCGCTGGGAATCGAACCCAGGTCCTCGGCATTCCGTGCTGCATTCCAAACCCCTACACCACCACTGGTCAGGAGTTTAGACACAAATTTCTCCTATACATCCATCTCACTCATAAGCATATCTCATAAGCAGCGACACTAGCGACATCTATGTTAGCTCTCATCGAGAGTCCTCAACATTCCTTCGGAGCTAACCGCTCACCCGGACCAAAACCGGCTAGTGTCGCTGCTTAAGTGACTAAAAGCTGAGATGGATGTATAGGAGAAAGTGTCTAAACTCCTGATCAGTGGTGGTGTAGGGGTTTAGCACGCAGCACGGAATGCTGAGTTTTTCTGTGCATCCATGTTTTAGTTTGTTTTAATTTAACACTCGAGCTCAATTGACCAGTGGTCTTTGTGGCATCTGGACCTTACGACATCCTGGACAATTTAACACTCTGGCCAAATTGACCTGTGGTGCTTATGGCATCTGGACATCTAGACCCCTTGGACATTTCGACACTTGGACCAATACAACCCGGAGGGTGTTGTTCATACATAATGCGGGCTGCGGACAATTTGACCTGACCGCGACCGCAGACCGCATCCAGTGTGGCAAATCCTTTAGCGATAAAAAGTTGATTATAAAACTATCATGTATATTTAGAATTAAACCAATAAAGTGTATACACTTAGCTTGAGGTTTTATTGTTGACTGCCCGCGACTTCGTCCGAGAATAGTACATTTCGATGCTAGTGCGGAAAGTATGTCATTACTTCACGAGTCCAGAGATATCCAAACCTTCTTTTAGACTCGGGACGAGTGAAGAACGACGTTTTTTAATACAGTTGCGAAAAAAATACAACAGAATAATTTGCGACTTTTTAGGGTTCCGTAGTCAACTAGGAACCCTTATAGTTTCGCCATGGCTGTCCGTCTGTCTGTCTGTCTGTCTGTCCGTCCGCGGCTAAGCTCAGAGATTGTTAGTAGTAGAAAGCTGTAATTTGGCATGAATATATCATGCTTGCTACTTATTCAGCTTAAATCCCCGGGTCATAGCCCTACGGTAGTACTAACTTTTTGTTTCACCTTTTTCTAAAGTGGTAAAGATAATCACCAGAATGTCTATGTGTTTCGTAATCTTGACTGCTTGTCATCTGCTAGTTTCTTCTTTTGAAATTGACACTTTCTAAGGGTTCCGTACCCAATGGGTAAAAACGGAAACCCTATTACTGTGGCCCCGCTGTCCGTCCGTCTGTCCGTCCGTCCGTATTAGCAGCCTTTATACAGTCACTCTATCGCGCGTGAAACAGCAATAGTGTGCGAAAGAATGCGCGTGTAAAGATATCGCAAGGGGAAGGGATAGACCACGCGTAGAACTGTGCAAATAGCACACGCGCCAACACGCGCCAGCTCCTCGCCTTTCGTTCGCTCTTTCCATTCTCAAAAACGTATCTTGTAATCGCGCGAAAAGGTTACGTATCAAAATATCTAAAATTAAAAAACCTAACGTAAAATAACCTACGTTCAAAATACCTAATGATTTGAAATATTTAAGCAACTAACACCTACCTACGAATTATCTAAGTTTAAAATACCTAATGGAGTAAATGTTTAATGTTTAAAATATCAACAGCTATGACACTTAAAATTGATACACCAACATTTGAAATACCAAATGGTCAAAATACCTAAATGAAACTAACATCGCTTAATTTTCGGCGAGCGAGCGAAGCGAGCGAGCAAGACGGTTCAGGGCGGAAGCGACTCGGAATGGTTAGGTTCAAAGGCTAATCGGGAGCGTAGCGGAGCGAAGCTCCCGCATTAGCCTTTGGTGTTAGTTATTTTTTTTATTACCATGTGAAAAATCTCATTTGTTTGATAAAATTTGGTATATTATGATTTACATTTAGGTACATTTCATAATGTTAAAGACAATACCTAATGGAAAAAATCCTTTTCTGTGCTGTTACAAAAAAAAAACCTAACCTATCCCAGTCGCTTCTGCCTTAAAAAGTCATGCTCGCTCGCTTCGCTCGCTCGCTGCCAGCGAGATACCGGTTAGGATATACGAACGCTTTCGGTATTTTGAATATAAGTGAAAAAATCATTAGGTATTTAGATTTTAGGTATTTTGAACGTAGGTTATTTTACGTTAGGTTTTTTAATTTTAGACATTGCAATAGGTAGGCATTTTAAGCTTTCGGTATTTTGAATATAAGTGAAAAAATCATTAGGTATTTAGATTTTAGGTATTTTGAACGTAGGTTATTTTACGTTAGGTTTTTTGATTTTAGATATTTTGATACGTAACCCGCGAAAATGAACGTTAAGTTTATAAAACTAACAAAACATAATCGCGCCCGATTGCGCGCGCGCAGGCTTTCCGGCACGCAGTCCTGTACGCTCTTGAGAATGCGCGATAGAGCTACTGTATAAAGGCGGCTATTAGAGTACTGTTACTTATTCGGTGCCAAAACAGAGTTGTGAAGTCGTGGTGTGTGGTGTGCGGCACGAATTGTACTGGCTTTACATCAAGTCAATGGCGGCGGCGAAAATGTATAAATATTATTAGGTAATAATTGTATGTAGTTATGCATGTAAAGTCTTTATTGTACAAATAAAACAAGATAAAAAACAAATCACTATTGACAATCGTTAAGATAGGTATATGTACAAAGGCAAACTTATCCTTTTAATCCTTGTCCAAACTGAAACGATGTCATTAAAGTGCATTTCTAAATGAACATTGACAAAACTTCATATGTACAAATTATAACTTTTGAATTTACCTACTTAAAATATAATGTTTAAAAATGAAATTTAAAGACAGCGTTGCCTTTTGGACACGCTATGCATTAAAGGGTTAAGGGATCTCTGCCGGTCAACCTTTAAGTGGAAAAGAGCATTTAGCAAGAGACCGCCAATAGGCAAGTTAAAAAGTCAAAAATAAAAGCTACAATACAAAGTTAAAACAAATAAAATCAAAAGGGTTTGATGCCTATCCTATCAATAGGTATTATTAGATCTCAATTAATATCGGTAGTATGAGTTGGGCGACTATTGTCTTTATTGAAATCGGCCAAGTGCAAGTCGGACTCGCGCACGAAGGGTTCCATACAATTATCTATAAAAATCACGTTTGTTGTATGGGAGCCCCCCTAAAATATTTTTTTTATTTTAATTTAATAACTTATTTTTAAAGTCAATATATAATTAAATACTCTGTGAATATCTCAAGTGTACCTGTTGCCGTTATCAATATCGAGCAAAAACGAGCAAAAAAATCATGTTTGTTGTATGGGAGCCCCCTTAAATATTTATTTTTATGGTATATGTATGTAGGGTAGATAGGAAAACAAGGTGTGAGGGTAGTTTTAGATAACGGCAGTTTAGTTTTAAAAATATACTTGCACGATTAGCTTGGAGTTTTATTGAATGTTAACTTAGACTCATCCTCTGCGAATAATCTTTCTCGTTCTTTTTCGTTCTCTAACCCTAGAACGAATCGATCCCGCACTACAGTTTGTAACTCCGCCTTAAAATTGCAATGCTGTGCCAGCTTCCGTACGCGGCTGCCCAGTCCGTGAGACTTTCACCTGTCATTTGTTCAGCCTTATAAAAATGACACCGCTCAGCGAACACACACCGCTTCGACGAAAAATGCACATCTAAGTGACTCAACAAATTATTGTATAGTACAGAATCAATCTTTTCGGGGTACACCAAATTCGTAGCAATAACAAACGTTTCTTCTGCTAATGAAGTTAATAGAATCGCGCGTCTCTTGCTGCCCGCTTTATCTTCCTCTTCCGTGATGCCGTTGGCGATGCAGTACTGCGTCAGCCGGACTTTGAACATGCCCCAGTCATTGCATCGGTGATCGAAGTGTAGCGTGCCACCAAACAAACCACTTGCCATTCTTGCTGTTGTTATTGCTACTTCTTCGCTTATAAATCCTAGGTTTTTTCGACCTCGTCGCCAATTATGTAGTATATTTCGGATGATTTCAATAAAACTCCAAGCTAATCGTGCAAGAATATTTTTAAAACTAAACTGCCGTTATCTAAAACTACCCTCACACCTTGTTTTCCTATCTACCCTACATACATATACCATAATTTTATTCAATTTTTGTAGTGGTAGAGCCATGTTGTAGCTAGCCGCTGCATCACGAATGGGCCGGCTCGTCCGGGGCAGTACCACCCTCTCACAGAACACCGGCGTGAAGCAGCAGTACTCCTGCTGCGTTTCGTACGGTCAGTGAGAGCGCCGGGGGCCCAATACCTCTCCCCCTCCTCTTTTCCCTTTCCTTTTTCCTCTCCCTTTTAGGGCTGACAACGCACTGGCATCGCGTATAGCACTGCGGGTGTCTATGGACAGTGGTGATCATTTAACATCAGGTGACCCACTAGTTCGTTTGTCTGGGCCTCTCTAACATAAAAAAAAATTGTTGTTATAGCGGCAACCGAAATACATCATCTGTGAAAATTTCAACTCTCTAGCTATCACGGTTCCCGAGATACAGCCTGGTGACAGATGGACAGACGGACAGACGGACGGACGGACGGACAGCGGAGCCTCAGTAATAGGGTTTCCGTTTTTACCCTTTGGGTACGGAACCCTCAAAATGACGAGGTATAAAAATGGCGACATGAAAAAATTACTAAGTTTCTTCCCAACTTTAATCGACACAGAACCATTGGTCATCATCATCATCATCATCATCATCTCTATGGTCAAATATGCATGTATGGAAGGTGCTGCCGCCCTACGGCTGGCTACTCAAGAACTAATGTGACGTATCTATAGATGTATACCTATCTGTATGTATATGTTGGTAGTGATGTACAGCTATAGATACTTGTAATTTTAATTGATAGGCTAATTGCCACTATTCGTATTTTAGCCGTCTAATTCAAATCAGCATATACGAAGTATAAGCGGCTAAACCCGATTTGCATTATACGGCTAAAATACGAACATTGGCAAGTGGCCTATCAATTAAAGTCCTTGACCGTACAATTTGGTACGCCATGGCCATGGCCGATGAATGACAACTGACAAGTTTGACAAGTCAACCAAGATGGCCGCTAATTTAGTTCTTCGTCAAACACCAAAGGTCGCTGCAGTCGCATGAAAAGTGTGATATATGTAAGTGTGCCCCCCCTGGTTTAGGTTATGCTTAGTTTGCGTCGGCCCGGAGGGCCAAAAGCACACAGAAGTAGGAGCTCCGCTCACGCGACACTGTTTCTGTATCGGTTAATGTTGGGACAAAACTTAGTAATTTTTTCATGTCGTCATTTTTATCCCTCATCATTATTAGGGTTCCGTACCCAAAGGGTAAAAACGGACACCCTATTACTGAGGCTCCGCTGTCCGTTTGTCCGTCTGTCTGTCACCAGGCTGTATCTCGGGAACCGCGATAGCTAGAGAGTTGAAATTTTCACAGATGATGTATTTTGGTTGCCGCTATAACAACAAATACTAAAAAATGGAATTAAATAAATATTTAAGGGGGCTCCCATACAACAAACATGATTTGTTTATTACAGCGCCATCTACAATGTATTTGCCGAACTAGATGGCTTGCTAATTAACTAACAATCGAGGGTGACAACCAATCACCTCAGTAGTTCTAATTTTACACACATTTTGTGGTGGCGCTAGTATATAGTTATTTTTTTTTTATTATTATTTTTTTAAATTAGGAAAACCAACAGCTTAATATTACTATTACATATTAATACGAAATAAATAACAATAGAGCCAATTAAAATAAATATTTAAGGGGGGCTCCCATACAACAAACGTGATTTTTATACAGATAGGTAATTGTACGGAACCCTTCGTGCGCGAGTCCGACTCGCACTTGGCCGGTTTTAATATTCAATAAAGACATTAGTCTCAACTCGGATAGTGAGTTATCAATAGTAACGATATTGCAACTAGTTTTTCGATTCGAACTACCATCGACAGCCAAACTATAAGAGTATACGCACGAGCAACTTTGTCTCCGCGACTATTTTATCAAGTCTATGGGTTAGTATGGAAGTGCGCACACGTAGCGCCGCGACTCCCAGGGTACAAATACACAGACTTGATAAAATAGTCGCGGAGGCAAAGTCGCTCGTGCGCGCATACCCTTAAGGCCGGCGCTCACTGACGGCATGTTATTTTGAATCTTATTTCAATGAGGTTAGAATTCATGTTACTTTATTGGTTATGCGTTGCGTCATCCCTCGGCACGTCGCGGCATCGTGGTATCGAAATAAAGTAATAAGAATTCTAAACTCATTGAAATAAGATTCAAAATAACTTGATAGTCATAAAATGGCATGCCGTGCCATGCCGTCAGTGAGCGCCGGCCCTTAGGCAACACTTCACACTACGACGTCTCAGAAGTTGACGCCATCCTCCGGCTGGCCGGTTCGCGTCACCCAGCCGCGGCATTCGCGGTCGCGCGCCGGCCGCTCGCACGCTTCCGCCCCCGCTGCCGCCCCCGCTCCCGCTCCCGCCTCCGCGGGAAACAGCAGACACTCGTTGGAGACCATGAGCGCGGTGGTATAGTCCCCGTACACGTGGTTCCCCGCGGGGTCGAAGCGGCCCTGCCGCAACTTGTGCACCTCCATTATCGGCCTGGCCAGGTCGCCCAGCACCTGCGAGGGATACAAGTCATCATCTTAGAGTACACATAAACAAGCTATAGAGCGCGTGTTAACGAGTATGAACTGTAAGCACAAGTATGAACAGTCTCAAAATTTCAAGACACGACGTCATTAATCACGCACAGTCCCAACATCTAACAGCATCGAACTTAGGGCCGGCGCTCACTGACGGCCATGGCACGGCATAGCACGGCAGGTTATGCGTTGCGTCATGCCGCAGCATCGCTCGGCACGTCGCGGCATCGTGGTATCGAAATAAAGTAACATGAATTCTAAACTCATTGAAATAAGATTCAAAATAACTTGATTAGTAATAAAATCCTTTGCCATGACCATGACACGTCGTGCCGTGCCGGCAGTGAGCGCCGGCCCAAAAATGTTTCTGAGTACAGTAAAACTACATAAAGTTTACCACTGACAGGTGGTTTGCCTTCATTTCATATTCAACTTTAATGACCTACAAGTAAAGCTAATTTTAGAATACTGCTACCCACGTTTGCAGAATTTTATAATAGGTACTTTATCTGTATGGTGTTAAAGTTGGAAATGAAATGAAGGCAAACCACCTGTCAGTGGTAAACTAAAAGTAAACGTATTGTATTCGTGCATTCACCTGCGCGTTGGGCAGCTCGCCGAGCAAAGCCACCTGGCCGGCCACTCGCTCCGCGTCCGACATCTCGCGCAGCTCGTAGTAGGAGCCCAGGAAGCCCTGCGGGTATTACCATATGACAGGCGTTTGCCGCATTTATACAAACACACAAATAGTTTATTTCCACAAAAATAACAAATAAAACACATTTACATATTTACTGAACCCCACACTAGGCATGGCCTAGTGGGCAATTTGACAGGCATTTTAAGGTTTAGACAGGCGTGTGGCCGGCATTGGTCTGAGACAGGCATTTTAAGGTTTAGACAGGCGTGTGGCCGGCATTGGTCTGAGACAGGCATTTTAAGGTTTAGACAGGCGTGTGGCCGGCATTGGTCTGAGACAGGCATTTTAAGGTTTAGACAGGCGTGTGGCCGGCATTGGTCTGAGACAGGCATTTTAAGGTTTAGACAGGCGTGTGGCCGGCATTGGTCTGAGACAGGCATTTTAAGGTTTAGACAGGCGTGTGGCCGGCATTGGTCTGAGACAGGCATTTTAAGGTTTAGACAGGCGTGTGGCCGGCATTGGTATGAGACATGCATTTTAAGGTTTAGACAGGCGTGTGGCCGGCATTGGTCTGAGACAGGCATTTTAAGGTTTAGACAGGCGTGTGGCCGGCATTGGTATGAGACAGGCATTTTAAGGTTTAGACAGGCGTGTGGCCGGCATTGGTCTGAGACAGGCATTTTAAGGTTTAGACAGGCGTGTGGCCGGCATTGGTCTGAGACAGGCATTTTAAAGTTTAGACAGGCGTGTGGCCGGCATTGGTCTGAGACAGGCAATTTAAGGTTTAGACAGGCGTGTGGCCGGCATTGGTCTGAGACAGGCATTTTAAGGTTTAGACAGGCGTGTGGCCGGCATTGGTCTGAACAGGCATTTTTAACCTTTTCAACACCACGCCTCGACCAAACGTAAACCTGCTTTGAATCTTATGTCATTGTGTCAAGATCACTTTGACATTGTACTTTGTGACACCTATATGTGTCGTTGGCGTTGAAAGGGTTAAAAATTTCACGCTCGCGCGCGCAGCTAGCAGCTCGTCAACGCCCAGTGGAGTAAAGAAAGAAATCGGCTGACAATTGAATCACTAAAAGCAATATTGATTACTCAGGAAAATCACAAAACTGTACCTTGTGAAGATTTTACGTTTATGTACCTATTAGCAAAGAAAGAAGTATTAAAAAAAATAATGTCCTCTGACAAATATCAGTAATAAACATCCTTCTTCATTTATTATCTGTTGGCTTTTACTTATTACTTACAGCGTTTTGCTTTAGACAGGCATTTTTCTGAGAAATCAGGCATTTTAGATATATAGTTAAAATTTTATGAGCTGGGGGTTTAGGACTGCAGAACTCATCTGGTAAAGATAAGATCGTTTGTTGAAGCCTACCGCTAATAACAAATCAGAACAAGTATCAAAAAATGCAAAAAAATAGCTACCGTCTTCTCAAGTTACAAGGTTGAAATTGCAAAAGCTTAACTCATTAAGAAAGGTCTTTCGTCATCGTCTGCTACACATGTAACGATATATCGTAGCGATTAATCTGTGCATACCAATTTGCGCAGATTTATCGATCGTGTGTATGACAAATCGTTGCAGATGATTGTCATACACACGATCGATAAATCTGTGCAAATTGGTTTGCACAGATTAATCGCTACGATATTTCGTTACATTTGTAGCAGGCATAAGCGGCACTAAGGTGGATGGTCGGCGTTGTAGTGCGTCCATAATAGAACAAACGAGAACAATGTTATCTTTACCAGGATGAGTTCTGCAGTCCTGTAAGTCCCCAACTTATAAAATTTTAACTATACCATAGACAGGAATCCCTCTTTTTACATATGGTAACCCTACCTGCGGATGGCAGCGCCGGCAGTACGAACGCAGTGGCTCGCCGACACAGCGCGGCGCCGCGTGAAGATCGCTCATGTAACTGGATATGAGGGCCGCGCGGCTCCCGCCTGAGCCCTTCGGCCTCAGCGCCCCTGCCGCCATGCACGGGTGCCGCCGCCGCAGCCGCCACACGAACCCGCACAGCGGCCACATGTCGTCCCACAGACTGTCCACCAAGTTGTAATCATCCGGCATGATCTCGTCCGCATTGGCGAGCAGGCAATCCTCCCAAACGGCTCCAGGAATCGGACAGTTGTCTTTGAAGGCCGCGCGGTATTTGCACGGCGTGCTCTCTTTAGACAGCGCGACGACGACCTCTCTCAGATTACTGAGCAGCAGGTTTTCTGGTCGCGGGATCAGTTCGCCTTCCTCGTCGTGGAGCTGCCCGGCCACCACGGGCACGTACTTCGCGTCGTCGACGTCTATCACGTCGATCGCGTCGATGATTCGTTTTATCGGCTCCGGGACCAGCGTCACCGTCTGCGCGCGTTCCAACATGTACAGCTTGACTTTGAAGTTGTACGCGTGGTTGGCTTTCGGCTCTCCGATGAGGTACGGGCAGGTCGCGAGCTTGGCTTCGGCTAGACCGAGGAAGGCGCGGTACATGGCGTAGAGCGGCGCTTCCATGTCGGACGTCGCGGCCGCGATGTAGCACAGATTGCACGTGCTGAGACCCAGCCCCCGCGTGGTGATGGATAGCGCCTGCGTCTTGGCTTCATGGGCGCCGGTGCTGCAACAGGCCATGACCGGGTCCACCCAGCCCTCCGTGCCCTTCCTCGTTCTACCGCAAAGACTCTTGCATGGGAAATCTTGGGACGGTGTTTCGGCCATGTAGTAAGGTGAATACTGGCGCAGGAGCGCGTCGTTGTTGCGGGACATCGCTCGGAGTCCTGTCACCTGCGTCGCGCTGCCACGCGTCACCGCACCACAGACAACGACAGAAATGCCAATAGACAACAATAAAACGGGAGGCGGCTGCGTGCAGTGCGGTTATCCATTATCATTCTTTTAATTCTGACTAGCTGTTGTCTGTGACGCCGTCTGTGAATTTGTTAGTCGTTATTCCGCGGAAACTATGCAATTATCAGGCATAAAAAATTTAAATCAGTTTATAAAAACTGTGTGCCAAATTACATTCAAACAACTTGTTATATTAAACTTTTCTATTTACAATATTAGTAGGCAGAAGCATACGAAATTAGACGCGTGAATATTTTAATATTTTTTTTTGAGATTAAGTACGATCGAGACGCAAAGTTGTTGCGATTGTGAAACCCGAACACACACGCATGCACACTACTGCAGTGTCCTTCTTAGCTAGCTAAGTATATGTTTTGGATCAATAACGAATGGGTAACAAATATTGTAAAGTCATAGGGTTCCCAAAGGTATATAGTAGTATGTAGATAGATAGTAAGGACATAGTTTACTACATTTTAATTAAGTCAAATCGCACTCGCAAACGCCCAAGACACAGACTCCAATAATATTAAATGTAGGGTAATGCTGAGTTGAGTAGAGTAGGGTACAGTCGGGTACAATAGGGTACAGTAGGGTACAGTCGTGTACAGTAGTGTACAGTAGGGTACAGGTGGGTACAGTAGGGTAAAATAGGGTACAGTCGCCCCATTTTACCCTACTGTACCCGACTGTACCCTATTTTACCCTACTGTACCCGACTGTACCCTATTTCACCCGACTGTACCCTACTGTACCCGACTGTACCCCATTTTACCCTACTGTACCCGACTGTACCCTACTGTGCCCTATTTTACCCTACTGTACCCGACTGTACCCTACAGTAGGGTACAGTACAGTACAGTCGAGTCGTAGAAAAAATATTGTATGCAACGGTGTATAATTTGGCCTTAACGGCTCGTGCCGTCTTCCATTGCGATACTCGCATTCGCTCGTATCGCAACTCACGTCACTCGCCTCTTAAGACCTCACTTATACAACCGCTGCATAAAATACTATATTTAAATACCTAAAGATTTTTGAATTTTTATTTTGTTTGGTATTCTATTATGCTGGCACGTCTGACCGCCGTCAGCGCCAAAACGCAAAAACCCGAGTATAGTGTCGTGATCCGAAATGTGTCATCCCCTCCACTCCGTCGCAGTGAACTAAGCTAATATTGAGTAGTGAGCTGCTACTAAACATGAGAATATCTACTAATAGTAGCACGGTAGGATTCCTTCTGGAGCCTACTGCAGAAAAAGTACCCAGGGTTTGATAAATAAGCGAATTTAGCAGTCTATTCAGCAATTGGACGCTATTTTTCGAGTAAGAAAACATACAAACACAAAAATTTTAATCATGAAGATTACTACGATGAATGAAATATGTATAAAAAGACGTGAACAAATAATATCTTCCCGATAAAAGTCATTAAAACCGCAAAATATGGGAATTTAGGTCAAAAATAAGGAAAACGTGTTAAATACCTACCGACCGAGGTGATGTAGCCAAGCGTTTGACCGGAAGGTGGGAGCGGTGGGCCCGTTTACTAGGCCGCGCGGAAGCCCTATAAATTAAAAATGTCACTGTTACTGTCAGAAATACTAAGATGTCCACACTAAAACCTTACCACTGGAAATATATTCATTACTAAAACCTTTGTATTATTAATAATATTCTGACTTAAATTATAAACGCAAAAGTTATGCATGGACATTTTGTTACGAGTAGGTACCTATTCTTTCACGAGATTCGGATGACGTATTCTGATGAAATTTGGTACAAAGAAAGTTTAAAAACTGTTTTAGTATAAATTATACTTTGAAGCGGAAAATTGCGTAGTTTGCGCGGCACACGAGATTCAAAACATTTGCAAGTACCTAAATAAATATTGACTACCGGGATCGTAAAAATATGCAAAGTATTTTTGTAATATTTGTAATAATACGAGGAAATAGTGGTAGCTCCATACAAATAGGAACAGTGTTCTAAGCAAAATTTGAAAATGACCCGTTTACCCGTAAAGTTTTGAAACCTAACGTTTTGGAACCTAACTTTTAGAAACCTAAATATTTGGAACCTAACTTTTTGGAACGTAACTTTTTGGAACCCAACTTTTTGCAA
This sequence comes from Archips xylosteana, assembly GCA_947563465.1. Lineage (NCBI taxonomy): Eukaryota > Metazoa > Arthropoda > Insecta > Lepidoptera > Tortricidae > Archips > Archips xylosteana. Next base: position 11,318,533 of record OX387373.1, read on the forward strand.
CCTAACTTTTTGGAACCTAACTTTTTGGAACCTAACTTTTAGAAACCTAAATATTTGGAACCTAACTTTTTGGAACCTAACTTTTTGGAACCCAACTTTTTGCAACCTAACTTTTTGGAACCCAACTTTTTGCAACCTAACTTTTTGGAACCTAACTTTTTGGAACCCAACTTTTTGCAACCTAACTTTTTGGAACCTAACTTTTTGGAACCTAACTTTTTGGAACCCAACTTTTTGCAACCTAACTTTTTGGAACCTAACTTTTTGGAACCTAACTTTTTGGAACCCAACTTTTTGCAACCTAACTTTTTGGAACCTAACTTTTTGGAACCTAACTTTTAGAAACCTAAATATTTGGAACCTAACTTTTTGGAACCTAACTTTTAGAAACCTAAATATTTGGAACCTAACTTTTTGGAACCCAAGTTTTTGGAACCCAATTTTTTGGAACGTAACTTTTTGGAACCCATCTTTTTGGAACCCAACTTTTTGGAACCCAACTTTTTGCAACCTAACTTTTTGCAACCTAACTTTTTGGAACCTAACTTTTTGGAACCCAACTTTTTGCAACCTAACTTTTTGGAACCTAACTTTTTGGAACCTAACTTTTAGAAACCTAAATATTTGGAACCTAACTTTTTGGAACCTAACTTTTAGAAACCTAAATATTTGGAACCTAACTTTTTGGAACCCAAGTTTTTGGAACCCAATTTTTTGGAACGTAACTTTTTGGAACCCATCTTTTTGGAACCCAACTTTTTGCAACCTAACTTTTGGAACCGAACTTTTTGCAACCTAACTTTTTTGGAACCTAACTTTTAGAAACCTAAATATTTGGAACCTAACTTTTTGGAACCTAACTTTTTGGAACCCAAGTTTTTGGAACCCAATTTTTTGGAACGTAACTTTTTGGAACCCATCTTTTTGGAACCCAACTTTTTGGAACCCAACTTTTTGCAACCTAACTTTTTGCAACCTAACTTTTTGGAACCTAACTTTTTGGAACCCAACTTTTTGCAACCTAACTTTTTGGAACCTAACTTTTTGGAACCTAACTTTTAGAAACCTAAATATTTGGAACCTAACTTTTTGGAACCTAACTTTTAGAAACCTAAATATTTGGAACCTAACTTTTTGGAACCCAAGTTTTTGGAACCCAATTTTTTGGAACGTAACTTTTTGGAACCCATCTTTTTGGAACCCAACTTTTTGCAACCTAACTTTTGGAACCGAACTTTTTGCAACCTAACTTTTTTGGAACCTAACTTTTAGAAACCTAAATATTTGGAACCTAACTTTTTGGAACCTAACTTTTTGGAACCCAAGTTTTTGGAACCCAATTTTTTGGAACGTAACTTTTTGGAACCCATCTTTTTGGAACCCAACTTTTTGGAACCCAACTTTTTGCAACCTAACTTTTTGCAACCTAACTTTTTGGAACCTAACTTTTTGGAACCCAACTTTTTGCAACCTAACTTTTTGGAACCTAACTTTTTGGAACCTAACTTTTAGAAACCTAAATATTTGGAACCTAACTTTTTGGAACCTAACTTTTAGAAACCTAAATATTTGGAACCTAACTTTTTGGAACCCAAGTTTTTGGAACCCAATTTTTTGGAACGTAACTTTTTGGAACCCATCTTTTTGGAACCCAACTTTTTGCAACCTAACTTTTGGAACCGAACTTTTTGCAACCTAACTTTTTTGGAACCTAACTTTTAGAAACCTAAATATTTGGAACCTAACTTTTTGGAACCTAACTTTTTGGAACCCAAGTTTTTGGAACCCAACTTTTTGGAACCCAACTTTTTGCAACCTAACTTTTTGCAACCTAACTTTTTGGAACGTAACTTTTTGGAACCCATCTTTTTGGAACCCAACTTTTTGGAACCCAACTTTTTGCAACCTAACTTTTTGCAACCTAACTTTTTGGAACCTAACTTTTTGGAACCCAACTTTTTGCAACCTAACTTTTTGGAACCTAACTTTTTGGAACCTAACTTTTAGAAACCTAAATATTTGGAACCTAACTTTTTGGAACCTAACTTTTAGAAACCTAAATATTTGGAACCTAATTTTTTGGATCCCAAGTTTTTGGAACCCAATTTTTTGGAACGTAACTTTTTGGAACCCATCTTTTTGGAACCCAACTTTTTGCAACCTAACTTTTTGGAACCTAACTTTTTGGAACCTAACTTTTAGAAACCTAAATATTTGGAACCTAACTTTTTGGAACCTAACTTTTAGAAACCTAAATATTTGGAACCTAACTTTTTGGAACCCAAGTTTTTGGAACCCAATTTTTTGGAACGTAACTTTTTGGAACCCATCTTTTTGGAACCCAACTTTTTGGAACCCAACTTTTTGCAACCTAACTTTTTGGAACCTAACTTTTTGCAACCTAACTTTTTGGAACCTAACTTTTTGGAACCTAACTTTTAGAAACCTAAATATTTGGAACCTAACTTTTTGGAACCCAAGTTTTTGGAACCCAAGTTTTTGGAACCCAATTTTTTGGAACGAAACTTTTTGGAACCCATCTTTTTGGAACCCAACTTTTTGCAACCTTAATATTTGGAACCTAACTTTTTGGAACCTAACTTTTAGAAACCTAAATATTTGGAACCTAACTTTTTTTTTTTTTTTTTTTTTTGGAACCCAAGTTTTTGGAACCCAATTTTTTTGGAACGTAACTTTTTGGAACCCATCTTTTTGGAACCCAACTTTTTGCAACCTAACTTTTAGAAACCTAAATATTTGGAACCTAACTTTTTGGATTAGGTTAGGTTGCAAAAAGTTGGGTTCCAAAAAGATGGGTTCCAAAAAGTTACGTTCCAAAAAAAAAAAATTGGGTTCCAAAAACTTTGGTTCCAAAAAGTTAGGTTCCAAATATTTAGGTTTCTAAAAGTTAGGTTCCAAAAAGTTAGGTTCCAAATATTAAGGTTGCAAAAAGTTGGGTTCCAAAAAGATGGGTTCCAAAAAGTTTCGTTCCAAAAAATTGGGTTCCAAAAACTTGGGTTCCAAAAACTTGGGTTCCAAAAAGTTAGGTTCCAAATATTTAGGTTTCTAAAAGTTAGGTTCCAAAAAGTTAGGTTCCAAAAAGTTAGGTTGCAAAAAGTTAGGTTCCAAAAAGTTAGGTTGCAAAAAGTTGGGTTCCAAAAAGTTGGGTTCCAAAAAGATGGGTTCCAAAAAGTTACGTTCCAAAAAATTGGGTTCCAAAAACTTGGGTTCCAAAAAGTTAGGTTCCAAATATTTAGGTTTCTAAAAGTTAGGTTCCAAAAAGTTAGGTTCCAAATATTTAGGTTTCTAAAAGTTAGGTTCCAAAAAGTTAGGTTCCAAAAAGTTAGGTTGCAAAAAGTTGGGTTCCAAAAAGATGGGTTAGGTTAGGTTAGGTTAGGTTAGGTTAGGTTAGGTTGGGGTGCGAAGTCGGAAACCTCCTCGAGTGCCCGGGCGTTACCACTCCCTTCTGTCCGAGGCGTAGGCCTCATGGGGTGGGGAAGGGTAACGCTTGGGACGGTGCACCCTGGGCAACAACGGTAAGCTAATGTATTCGTACATTATCTTACCGGTGGCTAATATCCGACTGGGGGGGAGGGGTGGTGAGGTGAACCCGCAACTAGTTGCGGGGGATCCGAGCCAGCGGGCCCATCCGTGGGTCCGCAGTGAGGGCGGCGTCTCGCCATTGGGCGGGCGCCTTTGACGTCGGCGAACCCGAGCTGAGTACCTGCTCTGCCACGGCGGACAGGGAAAGGCGAGGGGGAGCCTGGTGGCGGAGGCGACCGTGCCCTCGATTCCGCTCTGCTTTCAGAGCGGGACATGAGGGCGCGGAAGCTAACGTGAGGGCACGTAACCCCGGCTTGCCGGGAACGTGGGCATCTGCGGAAGCCACGAGGAGTAAACCTCTTTAAACAATCCTTCACCAGCGGGGGAGGCCGGGGAGTGCCGAGCCCGCATTGCACGGTGTCGACAGAGGAGCCCCATCCCGGGGCGGCCAGTGGGCGTTGCGGTGACTCCTTATGCTCCCGTGGCGTTCACAATGGCAAACGAGGGAATCCGTGTGGTTTTTAGTGGGTATGCCTGTTGAGAGGAGAGCCCCACATACCTCCGTTTCCCCGAACGGTGACGATGCATAAGGTGCATTTTCCACACCAAAAAAAAAAAAAAAAAAAAAAAAAAAGGTTAGGTTAGGTTAGGTTAGGTTAGGTTAGGTTAGGTTAGGTTAGGTTAGGTTAGGTTAGGTTAGGTTAGGTTAGGTTAGGTTGGGGTGCGATGTCGGAAACCTCCTCGAGTGCCCGGGCGTTACCACTCCCTTCTATCCGAGGCGTAGGCCTCATGGGGTGGGGAAGGGTAACGCCTGGGACGGTGCACCCTGGGCAACAACGGTAAGCTAATGTATTCGTACATTAGCTTACCGGTGGCTAATATCCGACTGGGGGGGGGGGGGTGTCAGCAGCAATCTACACATGTGCCCGGAACATGCATTAATCTCTGCATGGTCTGGACTGCACGACTGTTACGGTTCTCCCCTATTAACCCTTGTGGTTAAGGGGGAGAAGAGTAGCGGTTGGGCCCATGGCCTGTGGGGTTGACTGACTGACTGGGGGGGAGGGGGTCGGCAATTTCCACATGTGCCTGGGCGGTGGTAGGGTTACTGCCTACCGTCTGGGCTTCACGACCGTTACGGTTCTCCCCTGTTAACCCTGGTGGTTAAGGGGGAGAAGAGTAGCGGTTGGGCCTATGGCCTGTGGGGGTTTGCTGACACACTGGGGGGGAGGGGGTCGGCAATTTCCACATGTGCTCGGCGGTGATAAACGTCTGGGCTGCACGACCGTTACGGTTCTCCTCTGTTAACCCTGGTGGTTAAGGGGGAGAAGAGTAGCGGATGGGTCCATGACCTGTGGCAATTGACCGACGTACTGGGGGGGTAGGGGTAGCGGGCCCACTTGTGGGTCCGCTTTGTGAGGACAGCGTCTCGCCCTCGGGCGGACGCCTTTTGATGGAGGCGAACCCAAACCAAGTACCTGCTCTGCCACGGCGGATAGGGAAAGGCGAGGGGGAGCCTGGTGGGCGGAAGCGACCGTGCCCTCGGTACCGCTCTGCTTTCAGAGTGGGACATGAGGGCGCGGGAGCTAACGTGAGGGCACGTAACCCCGGCTTGCCGGGAACGTGGGCATCTGCGGAAGCCACGAGGAGTAAACCTCTTTAAACAATCCTTCACCAGCGGGGGAGGCCGGGGAGTGCCGAGCCCGCATTGCACGGTGTCGACAGAGGAGCCCCATCCCGGGGCGGCCAGTGGGCGTTGCGGTGACTCCTTGTGCTCCCGTGGCGTTCACAATGGCAAACGAGGGAATCCGTGTGGTTTTTAGTGGGTAGGCCCGTAGGGGAGAGCCCCACATACCTCCGTTTCCCCGAACGGAGACGATGCATAAGGTGCATTTTCCACACCAAAAAAAAAAAAAAAAAAGGTTAGGTTAGGTTAGGTTAGGTTAGGTTAGGTTAGGTTAGGTTAGGTTTTTTTTTTTTTTTTTTTTTTTTTTTTTTTTTTTCCCTAGGCTACCTCTGACAAAAGTCTATGAGTCTGTGTTAACAAAATCCGTGCCATTCCAGTTCTCGCGTATTCACTGATCACTAACATTCTACATACTGGATCTTTCTTTTTCCCATCCTCATCTTTACTACTGGGTTTCCGACCCCTTAAGTATGTGTTCCTAATCTAACTTATTTATCTAATAATTAACTACATACAATTTAGCTTCTCATCTTTCATTCCGGCCTCTTTATCACTCCCGTCTATCTTCTAAGCCGTCCACTTTATCATTCTTTCCATCACATATTCTCACTTAATTCTATTTAGGAGGAGCGGGTCATGAGGTATATTTATTAACTTTTATTTATAACGATGCACATCAAGTTACAATTATTTCTTATTCTATCTTAATATTTAATATTCAATACAATGTTACACCAGGATTATACAAGTGGTGATTATAAAGGTTTTTTCATAGGTATCTTAATACTATGACAATTTAACAAATCTTACTTACTATATGTTTACAGTTTCCTTATGCTATTTACTTTTTACATTCATTGTTTGTATGCTAAGTGTTAATATAAAACATTATATTATTTTAACATACTTTAGTTACCTATTCTTATTTTTGTCAATGACTTTCTTAGCTATGTTCATACAATATTTTAGCAACTTTTCCCTATTCCTCCCTTTCAGTACATCCTTTATATTTTCCATGTCTAATTTTGTGTCAATTTCATTTTCTAAGTTAAACCTCTCTAGACTGTACCTAGGACACTGCAGGATCAGGTGAGCAACTGTTTCAGGCACCCCTGGCTCGCAAGAGCACGATGGGTCCTCCTTGCACTTAAACCGGTTTAAGTACTCAGAGAACCCACCGTGCCCGGTCATCACCTGGGTCATCATGCCTCGGGGAACTATTTTACGTATTAAACCATGTGCTTCTACAGCATCCGGGAAGAACATTTTAGTAACTGAAGCAGTTGTGCTGGTCTTATACCTATGGTTCCACACATCAAGCGTATCCATTCGAAGGATCCGCTTGATGTGTGATACCGGGCAGAGATCATAATCTGGTCTTCTTTTGGATTTCATAGCGGCCTCTTTTGCTAACTGGTCGGCCCTCTCGTTGCCTTCCAAACCCGCGTGGGCTTTTATCCAGAACAAGGAAATATCCTTGCCCTGGAGGGAGATAGATCTTAGGTTCTCCCTAGCCCTCACGGCCAGCGGGTGGAAGCAACGGTGGTTCGAAATAGTTTGCAGAGCCGCCCTAGAGTCGCTATAAACCCCAAAAGAAGACCCCTTGCTGTTAAGGGCAACATTCGTTGCTTCGCGAAGCGCCAGGAGCTCGGCCTGGTACACAGTACAATAGTCCGAGAGAGCAAGTTTGACGGCCTTAGTCTCGGCGCCGCCTTGCCATAATGACAATGCGGCACCGACCCTGCCACCAATCTTGCTCCCATCGGTATAAATACGGGTGTGAAAATTACCGTTCCTATCCAATGCCTCCTGGTCACTTAAAATTTCGAACTTTATGCCCAATTGCTCTGCAGGATGTGGCGCCTCCAGAGCGGATGCCCTCCCCTCCACCTCCCTGTCGCCCAGCTGCGGCAGGCCTGCCCCCTTCTTGGCTTCATATAATGAGGCCACCTCACGGACTCGGAGGTCAAGAGGGAGCATTCCCGCCAGCAACAATGCAGCATTGAGGGAGACAGTGCGGTAGGCTCCGCACTGTTTCTGCGCAACGCCGCGCTGCAACATCCCAAATTTCTTCCGCGTCATCAATTTATCCGCAGCCGGTGCCCAAACGCTCGCCGCGTATAAGATCACCGGCTCGATGGTAGCCACGTAAATAGTGCGAATCACCTCAGGGTGAAGCCCCCAGCTCACTTTCGCCGCCCTTGCCAACTGCTTATATATACCCGTCGCTTTTTTGCAAACATTAGTAACGTGGGCATTAAACGTGAGCTTGCTGTCGATGGTCACACCTAACAGCTTCATCTCGTCGGCAAGGCTCACCTCGATCCCTCCCATGGTTAGGCGTGGTGTGTCATATTTTAGTTTCCTGGTAATAACCATAGCACTGGTTTTATGCGGAGCGAACTTGAGTTTATTTTTGACACCCCACTCCCAAACATGTTCGAGTGCGAGGTTTGCCCGCCTCTCAATCTCCTGCGCCGTGCTCCCATCGAAAGCCATCACAACGTCGTCTGCAAAAGCCTGGCAGTAGTGACCCCTAGTCTCCAGGTTCTTCAGAAGAGGGTCCAACAGAAGGTTCCATAGGATTGGGCCCCCTATGGAACCCTGCACACAGCCCTTTCCTGTAGACCTAACATGTTCCTCTCCCGCATATCTGACCACTACCTCACGGTCTTTGAGGTAGCTGTCGATGACTCTCCTCAAGTTCAGAGGGCAATTTTCCTCCGCCAGTCGGACTCTAATAGCCGGCCACCATGCGCTATCGAAGGCTCCCTCTATATCCAGCGAAATTATAGTTACTATCCTCTTTTCATCTAATCTTTTGCGGATGTACTGCATAAGGTTATAGAGAGAGTCTTCGGTGCTACGCTGTGGCATGAATCCATACTGGCGGGGGCTCATCCTCGGTAATAAGTGATACTTGAGGCGAGTCACCAACAGCTTCTCATATGTTTTGCCCAGGACAGATAAGAGGCCTATGGGTCTATGGGATTTGGGGACGGTATAATCACTCCTGCCAGGCTTCCGCAGCACTATCACCACAGCCCTCTTCCACGCGATGGGGAAATAACCGCACTCCAGGCATTTGTTAAAAAGAAGCAAAAGGAGCTCAGGGTGAGCCTTCACGACGCGAAGACATACATCCGCGGTGAACCCATCTCCTCCCGGGGCCTTCTTCGGGTTAAAGGACTCGCTTACTGACATCAATTCCTCCATAGTGAATGGCGGGTCACAAGCACCAGCCTGTACCCCAACATTCACCATTTCGGCTTTAAGTCGGATGTCCCGATGGTGGTCATTATCACCGTCACTAAGATCCTCCGGATAAAATGTTTCCGCTAGCAATCTGACGGATCCCTTCGGGTCCAGGGTCTCTCCATCTTTCACTAGCGGAAGGTCTTCACTCCTTCGCGTCGTTCTGCCTATCACCCTGTAAATTCCCCCCCAAACGCTCTCCCTGTCCTGCCTTCCACAGAACTCCCTCCAGCTATCTATCTGAGCCTTGGCAGCCGCTGACTCGTACTTCTCCTTCTGTTCCAGGTAAGCCTGTACCACCTTGGACCTCCGGATTGGGGCTGCACATCGGATTCTGCGCTTCCGTCGAGTGACCTCCCTCTTCATTTCGGCGAGTTCCTCAGACCACCACGGCACAGTAAGCATTTCCTTGGACTTTTTACTTGGCATTGAATGTGTGCATGCTTGTGTAATGACTTCAGTGAGTGTTTGTGTTGCCGATTCTAAATGTGTTGTGTTGTGTATCTGTTCTATGTCTGCGAGTGTAATTTTATTTTCCGTCAGTAATTGGTTGAGTTTCTCATGAAACTCAACCCAATTAGCCTTCTTAGTGTTGAATTTACGTGTCGTTCTGTGTACGCATGTGCCTTTTGATCTTTGCAAGTCCAAGTGAAATATGATACCGTTGTGGTCCGAGCTCGTGAGGTTTTCTTCTACTCTCCAGTTATCAACGAAACCCAGGATATCCGACGAGCAGGCCGTGACGTCGACAAAGCTCTGGTATCGCTTACCCCCTCTGATTGTATCAAAGGTTGGAACATCCCCTTGATTTAGTACGGCCAGCCCCAGCTCATCAAGACAGCCAGCGAGCTCTTCCCCCCTGTGGTCGGTAACCGGACTACCCCACCACACACACTTGGCGTTCATGTCGCCTCCAACAATCCAACCCGCCGAGCCGATTTCCCGGCCTATTTGGACGAGGCAATCCAGGTCTGGCCCTATAGGATGGTCGTGTTTGGGACACTGGAGGTACACAGAGACCAAAGTAAACTTCCAGGCACCAGTTTGGATCCTCACCACAACGATGTTGTTCGTGGTGAGGAGAGGCAGCTGTACAACGTCTACCTCTTGGTCAAAGACTGCTATTGCAGCTTTTACGACCCCATCTCCAACACTGGTGTTCTGGAAGACTCTGACCCCCCTGCGACCCCTCATCTCCCTAGACGACCCCACATAGGGCTCCTGAATGAGCGCCACTGCCACTCTACGCCTCTCCGCCTCAACCATCAACTCGTCGGTTGCAAGTTTGGACCGTCGGAGGTTCGCCTGCACAATGACATACTGCTTATTACCCTTCTGGCTGCCCTTAGCAATAAGCCACGGTTGCCCTCGCTATCTCATCCCATCTTCTCCTTGTAGGGCAATCGTGGCTAAAGGCATTGTGCTCAGCGTGCTCTAGACCACCCCTAACGCAATTTTTGCAACTCGGGGATACGTGCGCCATAAAATCAGCGCACTCGCCCCTCAGGTGCGGGCCACCGCAATGACTACACAGGTCTACGGACTCCGTACAGTACTTCTTGCCGTGCCCGTATCCTAAGCAGCGAGTGCACTGCATCAGCGGGGTCTGATCTTCGACCCTCACACGCTGAAGGTCTATATGCACAAAGCCCTTGTCCAGCATTCTGCGCCAGATGGTCGGCGAAACGCTAATAACAATGTGGTTCGTGTGGGGGTTCCTCATTCTCCTCCTATACTTCACCTTAACCCGGTCACTCTCCGCATCGAGGCCATGGAAAACACTCCGATTTTGGTTCCTCAGGGCGCTTTCTACGTCCTCATCAGTATTGACCGCGAGCACGCCCCTGAGGACCAGCAGCGGGTCCTTGTTGACCACCTCCTCGACGCAGAGACCGGCTCCATCCATCCTTAACCGTTCTTTAATTCTTTCCCTATCCTCTCTCGTCTTTAGACCAATAATAACCTTCCTGTCCTTAGCCTTCCTCACCCTTTCCACCTTGATCCACCCTTGCTTCGCGTCCACAGCCTTCCTAATCTTTTCAAGGACGACTTCCCCAGTCTCTTCCTCATCCTTTGAGGTAACACACACCGAGTGCAATGTTCCTCGCCCCTGAGACGGTTTCTCGGGATGACTCGCGGTTACCTCGGCATAAGTTTTCTCCACTAATTTTTCAAGAGTAAACTCCAGCGTTTCCCTTAACTCATCCATCCTCTGGTTGTTCTCAAGGATCAATTTTTGGTGTTCATCAAGTTTTTTCACTATATTATGGTCAACAGGGTGAGGCGGTTTTTCGGCGGCAGGTTTCCTCGACTCAATCTTCTTCAGACCCGCTTGCTCTGCCTTGGCTCTAGGCTTACCATCACCCAAAGCCCCATCAGCACCCTTGACCAGCTGGTACAACCTGTCAAGGGCGACAGTCACCTCAACCTTAATTTTTGTCTTAATATTTCTAGCCGCATTAAGATGGATCTTCCCCTTATGGAGAACCCTCCTCGCCTCGGCTATCCTGTCAGAGACTGACTCCGTACTGGGACTCGAAGTCTTTGGCGCGGCCGACTGTTTGCCGCTCTGCAGGGTAGACGATCTCCCCCCTCCCCCCGAAGGACCCGCCTTGGCGGCTTCGCCCGACAAAGTCTGGGTAGTGTTCAGCAATCCAGCCTCCCACTCACCAAAACTCTGCCCAACCTTAGCATCGGGGCTCGGTTTATTAAGAGGAGATTTACCCCCCGCAGCCTTCCCAATAGGTGTCCGAATACCTAACATGTCGGAGGTAGCCTGTACTTCCTCGTAAAAAGGAAATACCGCCAAACAGAAATGGCACAAGTCACCGTTGTAAAAGTTGTAGAGTCAGTGACTTGTGCAAAGTAACCAATCAAAAACTAAAGAATAAAAGAAGAATAAGATAATAGCAGTAAAGAAAAATATGGTCAGGGTACAAGATAAATAAAACAATACGGGGAGTCACGTTCCTGATATCACCAAGAATATGTCAAACAGAAGAAATTTAAAAATAATAAATTGCTTAGAACAAACAATTAATCAAAAACTCTATACAGAGTTGGTCTAATAAATGGTCAATAAAAATTACAAGAAATAATTTTTTCCTCTAAAGAAAAACCCCGAAAAACCAAAAATTTAGTTTTTCAAAATTTTTCCGCGGAAAAAAGCGTCTTAAAATTATTTTAAAACAAGAATCGGGTTCTCCCAAGGTGCCCGCACAATATAAAAAAGTCAAAACCCACGCGTCTCAAGTGGATCGGACGTGGTGGGTGGGCAAAGTTACAAACTTCAACTATTTTTATTTAAAAAAGTCTTAATAGATAAAAATATTCCACCCGCGGTTTCCACGAGCTCGTAACCTCCTCATACAGCACACAACCCGGAGCCGTCCTGTAGGGGCTCCTTCAACGACCACGCCTCCACGTGGTTTCTGCTTTTCTGCGGTTTTCTCCGGAAAAACCCAACGGAAAAATCCGTGAGTGGGCTCGTCGTGTAGAGCTCGCTGAGGCGCGTACAGGGATGCACAGCAACCAATAGGTCGCCGCGACCAATCACGCGCCGCACGCCGTCAAAGGTGTAAATTTGCTCCTTAACCTCAAAAAAAAAATGAGGTTATGTCACCGAATTTTCCACAGTTTTCACAGAAATCACTCACAAACACTACGCCCACATGCGCGGCGTCGAGACGAATCTATTGGTGTGTCGCACGTTGAGATAACTCAAGAAAAAAACCCAACTTTCCGATTTTTAGAGTGCAGCTAAAATTTGACGCCGCTGTTCACCAGTCGGGTCGAACCTTAATTGGGTTAGGTTAGGTTAGGTTAGGTTAGGTTAGGTTAGGTTAGGTTAGGTTAGGTTAGGTTAGGTTAGGTTAGGTTAGGTTAGGTTAGGTTGGGGTGCGAAGTCGGAAACCTCCTCGAGTGCCCGGGCGTTACCACTCCCTTCTGTCCGAGGTGTAGGCCTCATGGGGTGGGGAAGGGTAACGCTTGGGACGGTGCACCCTGGGCAACAACGGTTAATTAATTCCTTAGGGATTTAGTTAACCGTTGGCTAATATCCGACTGGGGGGGTGGGGGTCAGCAATCTCCACATGTGCCCGGGCCACCAGGCCTACGACTAGATGGTCTGGGCTGCACGACCGTTACGGTTCTCCCCTATTAACCCTGGTGGTTAAGGGGGAGAAGAGTAGCGGATGGGCTCATAGCCTGTGGCGATTGTCTGACCTTTGGTTGTCAGCAATTTCCACATGTGCCTGGGTTGGTACGGGAATACACTACCTAGGCTGCACGACCGTTACGGTTCTCCCCTGTTAACCCTGGTGGTTAAGGGGGAGAAGAGTAGCGGATGGGTCCACGACCTGTGGCAATTGACTGACATACTGGGGGGGTAGGGGTGGTGAGGTGGACCCGTAACTTGTTGCGGGGGATCCGAGCCAGCGGGCCTATTCGTGGGTCCGCAGAGAGGACGGCGTCTCGCCCTTGGGCGGACGCCTTTGACGTAGGCGATCCCGAACTCAGTACCTGCTCTGCCACGGCGGACAGGGAAAGGCGAGGGGGAGCCTGGTGGGCGGAAGCGACCGTGCCTTCGGTACCGCTCTGCTTCCAGAGCAGGACATGAGGGCGCGGAAGCTAACGTGAGGGCACGTAACCCCGGCTTGCCGGGAACGTGGGCATCTGCGGAAGCCACGAGGAGTAAACCTCTTTAAACAATCCTTCACCAGCGGGGGAGGCCGGGGAGTGCCGAGCCCGCATTGCACGGTGTCGACAGAGGAGCCCCATCCCGGGGCGGCCAGTGTGCGTTGCGGTGACACATCTTGCTCCCGTGGCGTTCACAATGGCAAACGAGGGAATCCGTGTGGTTTTTAGTGGGTAGGCCCCCCTTGGAGAGAGCCCCACATACCTCCGTTTCCCCGAACGGAGACGATGCATAAGGTGCATTTTCCACACCAAAAAAAAAAAAAAAAAAAAAAAAAAAAAAAAAAAAAAAAAAAAAAAAAAAAAAAAAAAAAGGTTAGGTTAGGTTAGGTTAGGTTAGGTTAGGTTAGGTTAGGTTAGGTTAGGTTAGGTTAGGTTAGGTTAGGTTAGGTTGGGGTGCGATGTCGGAAACCTCCTCGAGTGCCCGGGCGTTACCACTCCCTTCTATCCGAGGCGTAGGCCTCATGGGGTGGGGAAGGGTAACGCCTGGGACGGTGCACCCTGGGCAACAACGGTAAGCTAATGTATTCGTACATTATCTTACCGGTGGCTAATATCCGACTGGGGGGGAGGGGGTTCAGTCAGCAATCTCCACATGTGCCTGCACCAAGCTACGCGAAAGGGCATGGTTCAGGCTGCACGACCGTTACGGTTCTCCCCTGTTAACCCTGGTGGTTAAGGGGGAGAAGAGTAGCGGATGGGCCCATGGCCTGTGGGGTTGACTGGCTGACTGGGGGGGGGGGGGTCAGCAACGTTCACATGTGTCCGGCCATGTAAATTTGTATACATGTCTGGGCTGCACGACCGCTACGGTTCTCCCCTGTTAACCCTGGTGGTTAAGGGGGAGAAGAGTAGCGGTTGGGCCTATGGCCTGTGGGGGTTTGCTGACACACTGGGGGGGAGGGGGTCGGCAATTTCCACATGTGCTCGGCGGTGATAAACGTCTGGGCTGCACGACCGTTACGGTTCTCCTCTGTTAACCCTGGTGGTTAAGGGGGAGAAGAGTAGCGGATGGGTCCATGACCTGTGGCAATTGACCGACGTACTGGGGGGGTAGGGGTAGCGGGCCCACTTGTGGGTCCGCTTTGTGAGGACAGCGTCTCGCCCTCGGGCGGACGCCTTTTGATGGAGGCGAACCCAAACCAAGTACCTGCTCTGCCACGGCGGATAGGGAAAGGCGAGGGGGAGCCTGGTGGGCGGAAGCGACCGTGCCCTCGGTTCCGCTCTGCTTTCAGAGCAGGACATGAGGGCGCGGAAGCTGACGTGAGGGCACGTAACCCCGGCTTGCCGGGAACGTGGGCATCTGCGGAAGCCACGAGGAGTAAACCTCTTTAAACAATCCTTCACCAGCGGGGGAGGCCGGGGAGTGCCGAGCCCGCATTGCACGGTGTCGACAGAGGAGCCCCATCCCGGGGCGGCCAGTGGGCGTTGCGGTGACACATCTTGCTCCCGTGGCGTTCACAATGGCAAACGAGGGAATCCGTGTGGTTTTTAGTGGGTAGGCCCGTAGGGGAGAGCCCCACATACCTCCGTTTCCCCGAACGGAGACGATGCATAAGGTGCATTTTCCACACCAAAAACAAAAAAAAAAAAAAAAAAAAAAAAAAAAAAAGGTTAGGTTAGGTTAGGTTAGGTTAGGTTAGGTTAGGTTAGGTTAGGTTAGGTTAGGTTAGGTTAGGTTAGGTTAGGTTAGGTTAGGTTAGGTTAGGTTAGGTTAGGTTAGGTTAGGTTAGGTTAGGTTAGGTTAGGTTAGGTTAGGTTAGGTTAGGTTAGGTTAAGGCAAAAAATCTTCCTAAGGCAAAAAATCTTCCTAAGGCAAAAAATCTTCCTGAAGGCAAAAAATCTTCCTTACTTGTGGGTTAATTGACGGATTTGAGCGAATTTTTGAGTATAGGCGTAAACTGACCTCGGCTAACGTTTCCCTGACTTGATTCTTCTCTCACCTGTTGACTTGGCTTAATATTTCGGATTTCGATTTTTCATTTTGTTTGGATTTTACGTAAAATTGGTAAAAAGTCGTAACTTTGCGCGATCACAGCAGCCATACCCGTTGAGCTACCCCTACCAAATTTTGGTTGTGGGTAGTATTCGGGTGGCTCTAGTGCGCTGCACTGTTGGAATTGTTGCCAATTAAGCGGTTTCCTTAATATTGCCGTTCGAAATTTTCAGGCGCCTGATAGAATATTTTATTCGGCGCCTAAAATTTTTCAACGAGCAACAGACATTTTTAGTTATAACTCGGAAACGGTTACAGTTAAAAATCTTTGGTTTGTGGCATAAAATAGGACATCTAATTCGCCCTATTTTTGGCTTGACTTTCAAAAATCTATCTCTCATAGTCTAGGAGATACGATTTTTCCAAAAAATTCGGGCGATTACACAGGACGTCAACATTGTTTTGATCCGATATTTTCGTCCTACTTTTTTGAAAATTATCACCGGCAGTGGAAACTTTACCTTGCGGCCTAAAAATCTGTTCTTGGTGTCCAAGGATAGAGCTCGTCAAGCTCCTTCTTTTGACACCATTAACGGGTAGGTGGCACTTTCCATTGCCCGGAAAATAATTTTTAAGTGGGTTTCCATACAAATTTATGGTACTTTTATTAAAATTGGAGGTTTTTCGGCCCTATAAATCTCATTTCTAGGGCTAAAAATCTGCTCTAAGGTTCAAAAAATAGAGCTCAATGAGTGCTAAATAGTGGCACTTAAAGCGGGACCTAATCGCCAAAGGGCGATTTTTAAAGGGTGAAAAACCTTTAAATATGGGTGATCGCAGCCCAAATGTGGACCCAAAGGGGGAGGCCATGGAAATGGTCTCCAAACCCAACAAGAGGGCCATTGAAGAGGAGGAAAACATAGGGGAGGGCAAGCCCTGCCCTAAAATAAGTTCCGCAGCAAGAGGGCGTGCTGCTGCTGCGGTAGGGGCATATGCCGGCTTGGCTGCTGCCAAAGCAAAACTGGCCTCGGCGGACGACGATGATTTTGCACCTGAAGCGGAGAAAAACAAGGCTTACCGTTTGGAGTTTCCTCTCCTGCGCCCTTGTACTCGCTCCCGCTCTCAGGGAAGTCAGAGAGAGCCCAAAGATCGGCGTTCACCTACCAAAGATAGGAGCCCCATTAGAACGGTAATCGCTTCCGACGGTAACGCGGTAACGGCAGTGGACGTCTCGGACGACGAGGGCGAGGTGGACAGTCCGAACTACCAACCGGACCGGTCTGCCGATAACAGGCCGGTAACTGCCAGCGCTGCGACTCCGGCCGCATGTGACGGGCAGCTGACGGCCGACGAGGTCGGAGTAGTGGAGAGCGCGCGGAAAGCGGCCCGTGTGGTCCTGGCTGAGGCTGCCAAGTCCAGCAACCTCAATGGGGTTGTCAAGGGGAAAATCAACTCCTCTTGCCGCGAGATCCTTGAAGCCATGGACTTCATAGAAAACCGTCGAGAGAGCGACGAAATCCGCAGGCTCAAGGCCGACAACAAGCGGATGCGGGAGCAACTCGCTCTCTTGACGGTTGAGACGAAGGCGCTGC
Source organism: Archips xylosteana (assembly GCA_947563465.1). Taxonomy (NCBI): domain Eukaryota; kingdom Metazoa; phylum Arthropoda; class Insecta; order Lepidoptera; family Tortricidae; genus Archips; species Archips xylosteana. Next base: position 11,335,241 of record OX387373.1, read on the forward strand.
GCACGGCCTTCGCAGAGCGAGCCCCCGAGGCCCCCCGGCGAATCACGCAGCAGGGTCTCCCTGAGGGCCTGCAGGAGTGCCTGGAGCTCCACAGCCGGGAGCTCTTTAAGAGCCTGGGCAATATGCTCAACGTTAGACTGGAGGCTCTGGAAAAGCGCCTCCCCCCGGAGCCTATCATGCGGCCACCGCTGGCTGCTGACAGGGCAACCAGGCCTCTGGCGGCCGCCCCTCAGCAAGGGCGCAATAATAGGAGGGCTGGCAAACGTTCCACCAGCCAGCCCGAGCTTGCACAAGAGCGAGCTAAAACAGAGAGGGAAGAGCGGACAGAGCGGCCACAAAGGCAGCCGCAAGCACCGCCGAGGGCGCAGGCTGGTGCCAGGCCTAAAGGCAAGCAAGAGGAGCCCAAGTCACAACCAGCGGTGCTTACTGAGTCGTGGACGGAGGTGGTCAGGAGGGGGGCAAAGGGCAGGAAACCCGCCCAACCGCAACCCCAAGCCGCCAAGCCAAAAAAGGCTTCCCCGGCCAAAGCGCTACCGACCCCCAAGAGTTCAGCGGTCGTGGTGACCCTGAAGCCGGAGGCCAACGTGTCCTACTTGGCCGCATTGCAGAAGGTCACCAAATCGCTCAAACTGGCGGACGTGGGGATCGAGAGCGTGAGGGTCCGGAAGTCGGCCACCGGGGCCCGACTCATTGAGGTTCCGGGGGCCAGCAGCGGCCGGCTCGCAGACGACCTGGCCCATAAAATTGAGGGCCTGATAGGGGATGTGGCCACTGTCCATCGGCCAGTTAAGACGGCGGATCTCCGGGTTACCGGCTTTGACGAGTCGGTAACGCCGGAGGACGTCAGGACGGCAGTGGTCCTCAAGGGTGGCTGCGCTGTTGAGCAGGTTAAAGTGAGCCCAATAAGGCTGCTTAACAACGGCACAGGGACAGCGCTGGTGCGATGCCCGGTGACTGCCGCCAATGCCCTCATTAAGGCGGGCAGATTACTGATGGGTTGGTCGGCCGCACAGGTCAAGGCACTGGAGCCCCAACCTATGCGGTGCTACCGGTGCCTGGGGACAGGGCACACCAGGGCACTGTGTCCTTCTCCGGTGGACAGGGGGGACCAGTGCTTCCGCTGCTCCAGGCTGGGGCACAAAGCCGTCGAATGCGAGGCGGACCCCTTCTGCGGTGTGTGCCACGCCGCAAAGCGCCCAGCGGGGCACGTGATGGGGGGGAGGGCGTGCACGCCCCCCCAGACAAAGGGCCGTAACGACCCACAGAGGGCACCTGTGAGTCAGGCGACCGCCCAAGGGCAACCAGAGGGACGAAATATGGATCTCTAAATGTCAGCACACCGACATTTAGAGATCCTACAGTGCAACCTCAACCACTCCGCCCGCGCCCAAGACCTGCTTATGCAGGTCATGGCGGAGTGGGGGTTGGCCCTTGTCGTGGTCGCCGAGCCGTACCTCATCCCCCCCCAGCTAAACTGGGCCGGGGCGACAGACGGCGGGGTTGCGGTCGTTGTGCCGGCTGCGGGGGACTTTCCTCCCCTCACGAAGTCGGAGGACGGCCCAGGATATGTGGCCGTCAAATGGGGGAGAACCGTGATCATAGCGGTTTACTTCTCCCCCAACCGGCCGCTCTCCGACTTCGAGAGCTATTTAGAGGGGTTGGGAAGAGTCGCCGGGAGGTGTGCCCCGGCGCAAATAATGGTGATGGGGGACCTCAACGCAAAGAGCGCGGCTTGGGGCTCCCCAATCACCGACCCCAAAGGAGCAGCACTCCGGGACTGGGCCACAGCCACTGGCCTCCAAGTGGTGAACCAAGGTGTCGCCAACACGTGCGTGCGCAGGCAGGGGGGCTCCATCGTGGACGTTACGTTTGCGACCCCTGCCCTAGCCGCACGTGTCACGGATTGGAGGGTCCTGGAGGAGGTGGAAACCCTCTCCGACCACCTCTACATCCGGATGGGGGTGTCCACCTCACCACCTGTGTCGCAGCCTCCCAGGCGGAGAGGTGCCGGCCTGAGATTCCCGCGGTGGGCCATCACCCACTTCGACCCGGCTGCGGCGGAAGAAGCCGCCATCATCGAAGCGTGGTGCGACCCTCCACCGGCAACAGCGGGAGCCGAAGTAAAGGCGGCACGATTCCGCGAGTCGTTGACTGCGGTGTGCGACGCGGCTATGCCCCGGGTGAGGAAGTTTCCTGCGAGGCAGAGCGTGTACTGGTGGTCGGAGGAGATTGCGGCTCTCCGGCTCACCAGCAACAGTGCACGCCGTGCTTACACGCGTTGCAGGCGTAGGCGGTCGCACACCGCAGAAGAGGAGGAGCTCGCTCATAGAGCCCTAAAGGAGGCCAAAGAGGCCCTCCAACTGGCCATCGTCAGGGCAAAGGATGCGGCACACGAGGAGTTCCTGGCGACCCTCAACAGGGATCCATGGGGGAGACCATATAAAATGGTCAGAAATAAAATCAAGCGCGCCCCCCCCATGGATTCCATGGAGCCGGAACTCCTAGACAAAGTGGTGGAGGCCCTATTCCCGCCGGCGCCAGTTTTTGCTCCCCCGAGGATGTCGGCCCCCTCGGAGGACCAAAATGAGCCCAATGACCTTGTCCCCGGCATAACCGAGGACGAGATGGTGGCCATGGTGGACCGCATACGGCGCAACAAGAAGGCCCCGGGCCCGGATGGCGTCCCGGCAAGGGTGATCCCGCTAGCCCTGGAGCACCTGGGGGAGCGTCTCAAGGACCTCCTCGATGAGTGCCTTGAGACAGGATGCTTCCCCAGGGTGTGGAAGGAGGGACGCCTTTGCCTGTTGCGCAAGGAGGGCCGCCCAGCAGACTCCCCTTCTGGCCACCGGCCTTTGGTGTTGCTGGATGTTTCCGGGAAGATGTTTGAGAGGGTGATATCTTCCCGGATCATCCGGCACCTACACGACGTGGGCCCCAATATATCGGAGCGTCAGTTTGGGTTCCGGGCCGGAAGGGGCACCCTAGACGCGATCCAGGCCCTCAAGGACTTCAATGACCTTGCGGCCGGCAGAGGGGAGGGTGTAGTAGCGGTGTCCCTGGACATAGCGAACGCGTTCGGCACTCTCCCCTACACCGTCATCAAGGAGGCTCTGCGGTATCACCAGATACCGCAGTATCTGCAGAGGATCGTAGGGCACTACCTTGAGGAAAGGGTAGTGCTCTACGATCGCGAGGGGCAGCACATGGCCAGGCCCATGTGTTGCGGGGTGCCGCAGGGGTCAGTGTTGGGGCCCCTCTTGTGGAACCTCGGCTTCGACTGGGCCATAAGAGGGGTTCAGCTCCCCCGCATGGCCACCATCTGCTATGCCGACGACACGCTGGTGGTTGTGCGGGGAAGCGAACTGCGGGAGGCCCTTCGCAGGGCAGAGGTTGCGGCCGAATTGGTGGTCGACCGCATCCGCATGCTGGGGCTGGAGGTGGCGGTATCGAAGACGGAGGCGATGGTCTTCGGAGGGCGTGGCTGGCGAGTGCCGACAAGTACCGCAATTTTAATTGGGGGAGAATCTGTCCGGGTCAAGGCCAATATTAAGTATCTTGGCCTTGTCCTGGACAGAAAGTGGGATTTCGGGGAGCATTTCACCCGACTTGCTCCCCGGCTGGCGGGTGCCGCGTCGGCGCTCGGCAAACTATTGCCCAACGTGGGGGGCCCCAGAGGCGCTGTGCGGCGCCTTTTTGCCGGCGTCGTGCGGAGCATGGCGCTTTATGGCGCACCGATATGGGCGAGCCGGCTGACGGAGCGCAACAAAGCCCTGCTCCGTCGGCCGCAGAGGGTATGCGCCCTAAGATTGATCAGGGCCTACGTCACCGTGGCGCACATGGCGGCCTGCGCCCTCGCCGGGACACCGCCTTGGGACATAGACGCCCAGACGGTGTCCGAAACGTACTGGACCCGAAGGGAGGCCCAGCTAAGAGGGGACACGCCGGCTCCCCGAGAGCTAGCCTATGCTCGCCGGATGGTGGAACGTCGCATGAGGGATCGCTGGAAGAGCGACCTGGAGGACAGCCGCTATGGAACGCGCACCATAGCCGCACTCCTCCCGTCGCTCGACCAGTGGATCGAGAGGGCGTTCGGCGCCCTTACGTTTCGGATGGTGCAGGTAATGACCGGACATGGTTGTTTCGGCCATTGTCTGCACCGCATCGGAAGGGAGTCCTCTGCGACGTGCCACCATTGTGGCGACGACGACGACACCGCCCAGCACACACTGGAGGTGTGCAGTGGCTGGGACCCGGAGCGCCAAGCGCTCGTGGCGGCATTAGGAAGGAGCGATCTCTCGCTCTCCAGCGTCGTTTCGGCCATGCTGGAGAGCGAGGAGGCCTGGCAGGCGGTCGCCTCCTTTTGCGAGATGGTAATCTCGCAAAAGGAGGCCGCGGAGCGGGAGCGCGAGGACGATGCCCTCGCGCCCCAGTTCCGGCGCAGACGGAGGGGGGTAAGGCGGAGGCGATTTGCCGCCCGTCATATCCCCCAGTAGGACCAGCGGGCGAGGGACGGGGACCCCTTGCCCGCATTGCACGGTCCTACATGTCTGGGGGAGGGGTTGAAACGCTGCAACTCCTCCCTCCTTTGGCGCGGGTAGCCCTGGCGTAAGCTGGGGCGGCCGGGAGGCGTCGTTTTGGTGAAATCCTAGGGATCCCACGACGCCTACATACCTCGGCAAGAGGGTCAGCGTCGGAGTGGTTTTAGTGGGTATGCTCTCCTGTCCCCTTCTCATTAGGAGAAGAGGACCGGAGAGAGAGCCCCACATAACCTAAACCGGGTCTCCCCGGGCCCGGGGGTACACGTAATGTGTTTCCACTCCGTAAACAAAAAAAAAAAAAAAAAAAAAAAAAAAAAAAAAAAAAAAAAAAAAAAAAAAAAAAAAAAAAAAAAAAAAAAAAAAAGGTTAGGTTAGGTTAGGTTAGGTTAGGTTAGGTTAGGTTAGGTTAGGTTAGGTTAGGTTAGGTTAGGTTAGGTTAGGTTAGGTTAGGTTAGGTTAGGTTAGGTTAGGTTAGGTTAGGTTAGGTTAGGTTAGGTTAGGTTAGGTTAGGTTAGGTTAGGTTAGGTTAGGTTAGGTTAGGTTAGGTTAGGTTAGGTTAGGTTAGGTTAGGTTAGGTTAGGTTAGGTTAGGTTAGGTTAGGTTAGGTTAGGTTAGGTTAGGTTAGGTTAGGTTAGGTTAGGTTAGGTTAGGTTAGGTTAGGTTAGGTTAGGTTAGGTTAGGTTAGGTTAGGTTAGGTTAGGTTAGGTTAGGTTAGGTTAGGTTAGGTTAGGTTAGGTTAGGTTAGGTTAGGTTAGGTTAGGTTAGGTTAGGTTAGGTTAGGTTAGGTTAGGTTAGGTTAGGTTAGGTTAGGTTAGGTTAGGTTAGGTTAGGTTAGGTTAGGTTAGGTTAGGTTAGGTTAGGTTAGGTTAGGTTAGGTTAGGTTAGGTTAGGTTAGGTTAGGTTAGGTTAGGTTAGGTTAGGTTAGGTTAGGTTAGGTTAGGTTAGGTTAGGTTAGGTTAGGTTAGGTTAGGTTAGGTTAGGTTAGGTTAGGTTAGGTTAGGTTAGGTTAGGTTAGGTTAGGTTAGGTTAGGTTAGGTTAGGTTAGGTTAGGTTAGGTTAGGTTAGGTTAGGTTAGGTTAGGTTAGGTTAGGTTAGGTTAGGTTAGGTTAGGTTAGGTTAGGTTAGGTTAGGTTAGGTTAGGTTAGGTTAGGTTAGGTTAGGTTAGGTTAGGTTAGGTTAGGTTAGGTTAGGTTAGGTTAGGTTAGGTTAGGTTAGGTTAGGTTAGGTTAGGTTAGGTT